>CM072781.1:110238598-115238598 GCA_036936925.1 Cenchrus fungigraminus
GTAATGATATAAATATCAGTTTATGGAAGACCCCTGAGTTCAAAATAGAATACTATTGGACATGCTAATTAACTATATAGAATTAACAATGTGGTAACATCTACTCCTGCTAAATTATGCACTGTACATGAAACTACCTAGGTGGAATTGGGAAGTTTGTGTACCACCTGCCTGAGTGTGCAGGAGTGATATTTGGCTATGTGATGTTATATGTAGTAAGTTGATGAGGACATGATACCTTCAGATACGACCATTGATTATATGGTGAGGTCGTTTCGACATTTGCATAGTAAATTTTTGGTACAACTCACTTGGTTCCACATGTACATGTCTCTATTTGATTGAAGGTACAATTGTGTCCAACATTCGATTTGTCGACAACCCTACAATGCTTCTTCACCCTTGGGACCCTGGCCCAAGTCGGAGCATACTTCAAGGACATGGAGAACACCTTAGAGATTGCCCAGTACATCCTCCACCTTGGCCACCACCCTAAGAGGTCAGCAAGGGCGTCCAAGCTAAGTTGGAGGCCCAATCCATATCGAGTTCGAGTCCATCTCGAGCTCCAGGAGCAGTCTAGTAAAACAGACGCCCAGGTCACATACAGACTCAATTTTGGACTTTCTTTATATGGGGGAACTAGAATTTCATAGAGCTTCCAATGGCTCTGGTCCCACCTCAAAATTCCTTCTGAGTCATCGGGAATCGTTGAAACAAGTGGACGTCCAGAATTTGCCAGGGTGTTGCGACACCACCTTTTGGTCTTTGGGTCGTGTTTCGTGTTAGGGCTAGGGGGGTCTTGCACGACCCTAGAGACCTTTTAGCAGCCGCCACACCCTCGTTAGGGTTTCGATTTTGGTTTAGATTAATCTGTCATTAAACATTCACCGTTTTCGATTTGTGAAACCCCACGTTGAGATCTTAATCATAAATCTGCAATTGTCACGTCATTTGAGTTGCATTTTATCTTGTTCTTGCTTGTGTTCTTCAACTCGCAGCAGGGATTAGCCTTCTTGGCGAGGTCAACCGGCTTGTGACACGGTTGACAACCAGAGGAGACGTGATGCTAAGGTTGTAGGGTTCGGGTCTTTGTGATCTGAAGCTAGATAGGTGTGTCGCTCTCTGACCAAATCGAGAGTTTTCCTTACCTGACGGAAGATCGGGCATCCTAGTTCCCATCAAGTGGTGATGAAGACATCCTAGGGCACGATTTGGCTAGGCACACAACAGTGTAGGTGTACGTGGCAGCCATGGAGCACGGTTTGGTAAGCGCACGACAGTGTAGGCGGCAGTCGTGGTCCAGCGGAGCATAGTTTGGCCAGGCGCAGAACAGTGTAGGCGGCAGCCGTGGAGCATGGTTTGGCCAGTCGCACGACAGTGTAGGTGGCAGTCGTGCACTTTCGAATTATCCCACCTTAGCTTGGGAGGAGGAAGCCATCTTAAAAGGGAGAGCCACCCTTACGCTATGTAGATGGCAGCCGTGCACGTCTCAATTATCCCACCTTGCTTAGCTTGGGAGGAGGAAGCCACATTAAAAGGAAGAGCCACCCTTCCCCTATTGGACTAGTCTTTTGAGGTGATTGGGTCTTTGCCCGAGTAGGTGTGCCTAAGAACTGTTGGGCTCCGGGAGACCTTAGATGGGCCTCGACCGACCCCGTATGGGCCGGATGCATCATAAGTACTGGCGTTTATCCACGCTCGGCCCGCAAGATCTAGTTAAGTCCCGTTATAAACCAAAAAATAGTTATTGTATCTAGTTTCTTTAAATGAGTTGGATGGATGCCCTAAAATTATTAAAATCCCATGACCTTTCCACCACTTGAATATTTTGTAATACGGTTCATGTGATATTTGATGTGTTCTTTATTAGGTAATGGAAAAGTATAAGTTTTTTTTTGTGAAAGAAGAAGTAAAAAATTATTTGAAACTGAGAGACTTCCACAATATTCTAAACTATTGTGAGAATGATTATTTGAGAAAAAGTAATCATGTGCAGATTTCATGACGAACTACAAAATACTAGTATGTAGGAAATCAACACAAGCATGTATTTTTTTGAAAAAAAATAGCGAACACTTACATCGGTAATGGCCTCCTTCACCTCTATGTCTGGCTTAGTAGCCCATGCTTTAACTGACTCTGTGATGATGCTCTCCATTTCGGATACAAACGCTTCACCGAGGTTTCTCGGTGCATAGGGCGGAGCAGCGAAGCTTCGGAGGTATTTGTGAACGGAGCCGTAGGTTTCAGCGACGATCTTCTTGCCAAACATACTATTCATGGAGTCAGGGTACCACAACTGGAACAGCTTGTCGTTATTCCGAAATACAAAGCGGTTGAACTCCATGTCCATGGAGACAACCACATGCTTTCCCATCAAGCTGGTCTTGAAGAGACTGCCATACCTGCGAAAAGAGATGAAGACGTAGTTAATTATTATCCCCACACAATCATTATAATTTGCTTGATCTCGTATGTGTAGTTGTAGATTAGCAGACAATCAACAATCAAGAAGAAAATTAAAGAGAGAGTGATTTGTTGAAGTTAACCCATCACCTTTTCAGCCTCAGCTTGTAGAAGTCTGGAATGTCCAGTGATGGGCTTGACTTCAAGAGTTGGAGTGTCTCGCCAACAACAGGTAAGCCCATGGAGCCTGGAGGAAGCTTCCCATTGCATGCAGGATTCGTCCACCTGTAGGTCAAGTGAAGAAGCCATCCTAGAAGGAGCGTGAAGACACCATAGAAAACAACGTCAGGCACTTGCAGCTCCATCGATCTGTTTCTATGGTGATCGAGAGTTGAATCTTTGATTGGCGAATGCAGAAGGATGCAGATTGCATCCGTATATATAGTGGCCGAAATGTTGTGAAACCACTGAACGGAATTAAATGATTCGGTTGGGACAGCTGCACCAACACCACTTTCAAGCATGCACCCATGGAGACGTATTTTAATTTTAGTGATAAGATTAGAACTGTACGTACATGTGCATATATGGTTGCATGTGGAACCATGCGTCAGTAATGGGCACTGCATTCAGCAGTGGTGATCTGACTTCGATGAGGTTGGAGTCTCGGCTCAGTTCCGTTCGTCTTATTTCGATTTTTTTTGTGTAGTATTTTTTTCTCACAACAAATTTTACATACCAATAACACTACTATAAAAACAGATTTTAGTGCCAGGCAGGAAGCCAGTTTAGTACCGGGTGCCTGCCCGGTATCAGCTCTCCGGTACTAAATGCCATGCCATTTAGTACCGGGCAGGCCACCCATACCGACAGTAACACTAAATGCCTTTGAATCACAGTAGCTTCTTTTTTTTTCTTTTCCTTTCTCATTTTTACTCATTTTCTCCACAATAATCACAACTACAACAATCACCACAATATCACAGATACAAGAAGCTAGCCATAATCACATATTCATAAGAATCGCCACACAATCATAGATACAAAAATCATCACAGGAATCATAAAAATCACCACACCAACGACAATCATATATGTTTGTTCACAAGAGTCACTGAACCATCACACAAATCACCACAAAAAACTCACGCCAGGAGGCAGCGTCGGCTGGTCTCTGCACGCCGTCGGGGGTAGCGCAGGCCAGGCCACCGCTCGTCGGCGGTCCTGGAGGCAGAGCAGGACGGGACACCCGCGCCAACGTCACACGCTGCTAGGGATTCCGCCCCCACACGCCGGCGAGTGGCCACGCGCGGCTGAGAAGGCCCGCGCCATGCGCCGCCAGGGCTTCCGGCGGTGGCTCGTCCCTTGCGCCAGCTCGCTCCTATCGGCTCTAGGCCCGGGCCGGCCGCTGCCGCCACGCACACCCGCCTGCAGGCTGGGGCCGGCCGCCGCTCGACCGCCGCACCGTCGGCTCCTGCGCGTCGCCTGCTGCCTGGAGAAGAGGGAAAACAAGTGAGATAGGGAAGAGATAGGAGAGGAAAATGAGACCGGAGGAGGAAGGATGAGAAAATAAGCCTCTGTGTGTGGGTGGAGGAGATTAAAAAGAATTCAAGTGTGGGAGGCGGTGATGACATTTAGTACCGGTGGGTGGTTTGAGCCGATACCAAATGTCAATCTTGTCATTTGGTACCGTCTGAAGCCACCACTCCATATTAAATTGCTTCGCAGGCCCACTAGGTGTTGCGCCGGTTGGGTCGACAACGCTATTAGTACCGACTGGAGGACACCAGCCGGTACTAAATGCCTCGTCGGGACACTGTAGCACTTACCCGATACTAATTGCGCGCGTTAGCACCGGTCGCAAGTACTAACTGAATTGGACGAATGCCCCTTTCTGTATTAGTGAATTAGCACACGATATTTTTCTCTCACAACAAATCTGTTGCCAAATCAGCAGAAGATCTGCTGAACAAAGTTGAGGGCCTTTGATTCATTCTTCAAACAAATCGAAGGTTGTCAAAGCTAAACTAGATTATATCGACTTTTTTAGATGTCGTTTTAGACCATCTGTTGCCCGAAATGTTTTGTGACGACGAAGACCGTGATTTCAGATGAGCAACTAGCAACACGTACATACACCCAAGAATGACGACTACTGTTCGGACCAAGCAAACCCTTTACATGAGGCGATGCATGCTTGTGTCTTCGTCGAGCTGCAGCTGACATAGAGCTTTGGACACACCGGGAGCGAGATGCAGCTAGGAATAGTGGGTCATGCCTTTAAGAATGCAATACGTGCTCTCCCTTTTCATCTTCTGGCCCTGTTTTATTCGCAGATGTAGGATGTCCTTGGTCCTGTGGTACAGGTCGGCACTGATTGCCTACCAAAGTAAGAAAAAAAAACTTACCTGTGAAATGCAAGCCGCGCTCCGAGCATTTCAATATAGTGCTGAGAAAAAAGTTTTCTCACACAGATCAAGAAAATTTCCGAATTTCGACTCGTCCAAACACTAAGAATCGTAACTCGTGAGACCGTAACTTGGGTCATAAATGGTCCTCGGGCTGCCAAAGTCCTCTCGCCCAGTTTACGATGAGGGAATTGTTTATCTTAGTCTAAAATTAGCTAGGAGGTGTCACTGGAGTGATTAGACCAACTGGACTAGCATCCTTAGAGCAGCTCCAACGTTCATATTTTTGGAGCTACTAGCAGATGTCAGGGAAAGAGGACATATCCTGTACTCCCATCTCATCATGTACTCCTGTACTCCCGCATAAAAAAAACAACCGAAATGTTGATGTAAAATTCAAACAAAAATATATATGGATAGATGATGCAAAGATCTATGTTGACACAAAATTTTAGATGCAACAAAAATCTATACAAGACAATATAAAAAAGTGAAATTAGTACTTGATATTGCGGGTTGTACCTATTCATCTTTGGACCCGCACCCGTTACTGTTGAATCATTGATTTCTCTTTTTTGTTTCTTCGTGCACAAATTTTTGTTCATCCTCAAATCTTATATGATGCTAGAAGAAAACATGATGCATCTATACATATATTTAAACTGAATTTTTATGCAAGTTTAGAGGTATATTTGTGAGTTGGGAGTATGGGAGTATTCCAAGCTGCGGGAGCACATGATACGTTCTCGTCAGGGAAAGATTTCCTACTGCCCCACGCTGGAGCAGAGGGCGCTCTGAAGCATCACCCTAGCAGTGCTTCTTTGTTCTGCGCCGGTTGCTTCAAACAGGATAATATTTTTTTACCACCTGACGACATACCGAGTGAAAGGAAAAGAACAAGGACCGTAGAAGGAAAGAAATAAAAGTTGATTTTTTATCTGAGTGGGGGACGCCACCCCAAGACTATACGCTGGATCAAATTGTTCTCGTAGCACCCACGTGACGTGTCCGGATGCTTTGGTTTTTTGCCAGGCCATACACTGGCCCTGCTTAGCTGCCTACCAAAGTGTCCTAGAAAAAAAAGGTTTGCTTGCTCTAGATCTGGACATACAAGAATGATAAAATCTCCCTGTTTATTAGTCTGTACATTCAAACATCACAAAACACTTAAACCATTTCTTTCTCATTTTCGTTATACTATTTTGATCTTTTCCAAGCAGTGAGGCGAGTGAGAAATTCAAACAATAATTCAGTGACTGGAAAATCGTTGTGATAGTGGCCATTGCTTATATTGTAATTGATTAAAAATGTGGCGGCTATTTACTTCTCATGTTATCCAGGTAAACAACTTTGAAAACGTATATTTGGATCCTTCAAACTTTTTAAATGTGCCATTACCATCAAAATAGCACAACGGTTACTGATGCGGCACAGAGATTTATTTGTTATAAACACAAGTAAAATTAGATAATTTTTAAAAACTTTGGACGTTCTTATTTTGGATTTTTCTTCATGTTTGTTTTATGACAGAAAAGGCTCCGTTGGAGTTTCTTTTTTCATTTTTGATTTCAGTCTGTCAATAAGAAATCTTCAAGTTGGCATGTCACATCTTGATCAATAGTAGGGTTACTTTGGGAATTTGGACTATATGATAATCTATATCTATATAACAAATATAGATGCACCCACTAAAAGTCAAATTCTATTTCTCTTAACATGCAAGCTATCCATGTCACCATCCATTATAAGATCATGTATTAAGTCTTTCACTGATTTTAGTCTATATAGATGCACCTTACTAAAAGTCACATTCCATTTCTCTTAACATGCAAGCTAGCTATCCATGTCACCATCCATTAAGATCATGTATTTAAACTTTTCATCGATTTTCTATGACTCAATACATGAATGATCAATCGTTTAAGAGATGCTCTCTCAACATAATGAACCTATTTTCATGTATAATATCATTTGCAAAAGAATATTGTCATGCAACTACCTTAGTGTTTCTACTTTCAAATTTTACCTTAAAATCCTGTTTAAAAATTCTCGCAGCAAGGCACAAAGTATCACCTAGTTTAACAAGATTATGAACCCAATCTGTAAGATCATGCGAACCTATGATACGTTTCAGGATTGCCTATTCAATTTACTCATTTTGATTGTTTCTGGTCAGAGTTGTTTCTATATATGTCTACATATATAACAAAATCTATGTACTAAAAACCCAAAAGGAATTATAATTTGCGACGGAGGTAGGAGGGAGTAAGTTATATGTTGTAGTTTATTGCAGCATTACAAATTTAATTTGTCATATCATTCATATGTACATTTTAAATTCTGCATACTAGCTACTTATGCAGAGGTTGGGACTGGGATGGATCTTAGTACAATTGTATCATCTTATTATTATTGTTTAAGATTTATAAAACTTTCTTGTCGGAAAAAATAATCCTCAATGCTGCTACGATGAGTTGCAGATTGATAAATGTACCATCTTAATATGTACATAGTATGGTACTGCATATCCGATGCTACAGAGCAATCTGAAAATCTGGATCTGGCACGTTATGTGCGCAACAGTGCTGTAGCAAACATGGCCCTAAAAGTTATTTGTTCATTATGATTTTGGTGATTCCTGTGCAACATGGTCAATAGAACTAACAGAAGTGTTTAACATGTCCTTATAGCTATCTTAGGTCCTGTGGAAGCAACCACAAACAAACCCAACCAAGCACACGAAGAAATCTAAGAAAACAAAAGATTGGTGTCACCGACTCATCCATTGCAGTGGCAAAAAGGCCATCAGATCAGTTGGTGCTCTTGCGCCCGGCAGAAGAAAACAAAGCCACCGAATGAACCTCTAGCCAAGCAAATTGCTCTGGTGGCCCATCGGTGTATGCGTCGGTGCATTTGGTACAATTGGGCTGACCCCAATGAATGGTGCGCACTGGATGAACCGACACCCCACAATTGAATGCATCGGTGCAATTGTTCTTGAGAAGAAAAGACAGACACCAAATCAACCGATGAGCACCAGATGATCCGATGGCACAGGCATCGGTATAAGCATAATTTCGCCAGAGAGGTTCCACAAGGTTTTTAGCATGGAAAAGCCCACACCAGATGATCTGACGTTGCACTGGATCAGTCGATGGAAAGTGTCGATGTGATTTCTAGGTGATTTTCTGTGTGGGAGAAGCTATCCGATGGTACAAATTTTGCTAGCACTACAGAGTTTTGCCCCTATTGCGACTGTTTTTTTGTGGCAACGGGTGGTTTTGGTCGCTATACACCGGGGTTACTGCGACAGTAGTCCATAATGGTCGCTATAGGTGGGTCTGTTGCGACCATTTGTGCACCGTTGCATTATTTATTACGTTGGTCGCTAAACGTAATAGGTTTATGGCGATGCATGGACATGTGTCGCAATTGTGGCTATGGTTTTGCCATGGGTTTTCTTAATTGTTGCAATTGTTGACCATTTTGCAGCTACTGTGACACGTTGCTATTCGTGGTGTCGTGTGTTGCTAAAGAGTCTTACATACAGCAACGACTGATGCTGTGTGTTGCAAAAGAGTCTTTCGTATATCAACGAAAATGCAATCGTTGTGACTGAATTCGATGATATAGCAACGTGGATCGAAAATGTTGCAAATGGCTCATAGGTATGACGACGCTAACATGAATCATGGTAACATGATGTCGATATAGCAACAAACACCAAAATTGTCGCACTAGAGAAGATGCTATTGCAACCATATATCATTGTTGCAATGGAAGGCACTATTAGTTGCAATTGAGGTGTTTGTGTGTGCCACCAGGATATTGTGGGCCTGTACAATATGGCCTTGGGTCTAGATAATGTCCTGCACCCATACGACACTTTCTTTCATGACCCGATCCAATAAGAAGAAAAACCCAAACACATTTTTGACACCCCGACTAGGGTGGTTAAACCGGCCTTGTAGGACGGTTGACCGCGTTAGCCTGTAGAAGTTGTATTTCGACACAGTTTTGTAAGAGTTTCGACTCCAAACAGGGCAAGACCTCCCCTCCCTATAAATTGAAAGGGCCACAACCGATCAAAAACACTTTCAATTGCCTTTTTGCCCTAGCTTTTCCAATCTACTACTTGCGTTGTTCCTCGTTCGTCTCTATGTCAGTTTAGGGGCGTTCTAGGTGGTACTCCTCCAAGATTCTCAACCCGGATCCCATCCGCCAAGGTATAATAAATTTTGAGATCAATGTGCATGGTATTTTATTAGTTTTTGTTGTCTAATATTGATCAAGCACCCTTTGTACACATGGTTTAGGAGTTGTGAATCTGTTGTAGTTGGTTCTTTTTGCAATGGCAAGTGAAGAAGATTATAGTTGGATGGAATTGCCTACTGATCATGAAGCGTGGCAACGCGGATTCGAAAAGTTTATGAAGGATACCTTTGAAAACAAATTTGAGGGAGAGTTTGTGCAATGTTCATGTTGTAGATGTCGTTGCATGGCATACCATGATAGCGAACAAGTTGAACATCACTTGGTTACAAGAGGGTTTGACAAGAATTTCATCATAAAAAAGCAACAAGAACGTTATCATGATGAAGCTACTGAACCTATGGCTGTGGATGATGACAACGAAGGTGAAGGTGGTGCTGATCATGATGATCAGGAGGCCACCACTAATTTGTTTTTTCTCTCTGATTAGTGGTGCCATACATGGTTGAATCAGAGATGATGATAACAATGATGAGGAGCCAAATGAGGTAGCATGCAAGTTTTTCAAATTAATGGAAGAAACAAGGATAAAGTTATACCCTGGTTGCAAGGAGGCTTCAAAGGTTTCTTTCATTTTCAAGCTATTTCAGATCAAGTGTATGTGTGGTTTTAGCAATGCTGCAATGGAGCAAATACTGTTCTTATTCTCTCTTGTGTTGCCTAAAGGGCATTGTCTCCCGGATACCTTGGATAAAATTTGAAAGGTGGTTCGTGACCTTGGCTTGGATTACCAAAAGATTCATGCTTGTGTCAATGAATGTGTGTTATTCCATGGAGTGTACGAAAACTTGGACAACTGTCCAATATGCAAGGAGAGTAGGTGGCAAAATACAGGTGCACAGGGTACTGGCGAGGCTAGCACTGACCTTGTAAAATACTGAGGTAATTTCCACTGACTCCTCGACTACAAATATTATATATGAACGAGGAAGCATTGACGTATATGCATTGGCACAGTGAAGAATTGGTTGAAGATGGCAAAATGCGACACTCGGCTAACTCAAAGGTGTGGAAGCACGTGAATGGCACATTTCATAAAGAATTTGCATATGATCCACAAAATGTCAGGCTAGGACTTGCATCATATGGCTTCAATCCATTCGGGATGATGAACATCACTTACACTACTTGGCCAGTTATTCGAATTCCTTATAACCTGCCTCCTTGGTTGTGCTTGAAACAATCCTTTTGGATGATGTCCATGCTAATTCCTGGGCCTAAATCTCCAGGAATTAACATTGATGTGTATTTGCAGCCTCTGATTGATGAACTCAAAACGCTTTGGCAACACAGAGTTGTTACTTGGGATGCCAAGGAGAAGCGCAATTTTAAACTGTGTGCCATGTTATTTTGGACAATAAGTGACTTTCCTGCTTACGCGATGTTATCTGGCTGGAGCACCAAAGGGAGGTTTGCTTGTCCTTATTGTCACAAGGACACTGATTACATGTGGTTATGAAACATTGCTACATGGGGCATCAGTGTTTTTTTTGCCTAAAAACCACAAGTGGTGAAGGGTCAAGGTCAGCTTTAACAACAAGTCTGAAATGAGGGATCCTCTAGTGCCACTCAGCAGTGAACAAGTTCGGGATCAGTACCGGACTTTTGAACAAGTCGTGTTTGGAGCCGCTACTTCGAAGAAGAGGTAGCAGCTTGATGAAGATTCTAGAAGGCACAACTGGAGGAAGCATAGTATTTTCTTTGAGCTTCCGTATTGGGATTCGTTGCTTATACGCCATAATATAGATGTGATGCATACTGAGAAGAGTATTTGTGAGAGCTTCATTGAGACTTTGCTCAATTTAGCAGGTAAAACTAAGGACACTAAGAAGGCTAGACTTGATCTGAAAGAATTGGGTATAAGGAAGGATCAACATCTAGTTCTGAATGAGAAAGAGAAATACGAGATGCCACCAGCATTGTACACGTTAAGTGATTCTTAAAAGGAAATCCTATGCAACTTTCTACAAGGTGTTAAGATGCCCGATGGTTATGCCGCTAGTATCAGGAGATGTGTTGATGTCAATGCACGCAAGGTTTCAAATTTGAAAAGTCATGATTACCATATTATATTACAAAAAACTCCTACCCTTTGTGGTACGCGACATATTGCTGGACGTAGTAGCGATCCCAATTATCTAGCTCAGCAGGTTCTTTAACTCGGTATGTTCAAAGGAGATTGACGAGACTGAGATGCAAGAACTTAGGAAATCGATTGCAGAGACCCTTTTTTGATATTATGATGCACTTACCAGTTCATATTGCTTGGGACGCTTTGGAGGCCTTGCTTCGTATAGGTGGATGTATCCAATTGAGAGGTACCTATGTACCCTCAAAGGATACGTGAGGAACAAAGCGTTCCCAGAGGGTTCAATAGTAGTGGGATGTATGGGAGGAGTGCCTTACTTTCTGTTCTCGATTCTTTGAAGGTGTTAGTATGAAGCTTAATTGGCTAGAGCATCAAGAAAAGAGCATTGTTAATGAACCACCTGCTGGTCTGAGTGTATTTGCGAGCGTGGATAGTGGGCAAAAGAAAACTGTTACTAAGCATAATGTGGAGATACTAGAGACCGATGTCTTGCAGATGATGAGGCACTACATAATATCAAACTGTGATGAGGCCATTCCATTTATAGAGTAAGAAACATATGAAAATTATGTGAAATTTTGTTACATTGTCTACACTATATATCTAACTGGGATTATATTTATTTTTAAATGTTTCAGTGAGCATAAGGTAGAATTGATGAAAGCAAGCTCGCAGAATGTTGAAAGCAGGCACAAGGAAAACTTTGTAGCATGGTTCGAGCGAAAAGTGAGTCATATACATTTATGTTAAATTTAAATTGTCAAATTTGAATGTGCTCTCAACATATTATCTTCACATCTGTGATTGTAGATGAGGAAACTACATTCTGATGGGAAAGTAGATGAGATGCTGTATTCTCTATCTCGTGGTCCTCAAAGAATTGCTACTTTGAGGAATAAGTGCTCAATCAATGGTTTCTATTTTTGGACATCACATATAGATAATAATCTAACAACAAAGAACAATGGTGTTGTTGTCAAGGATGTACAGGCCATGGAATGGTATGGAGTGATTAAAAAAATCACCATACTTGATTTTCCTACATCAAAGCAAGTCATGTTGTTCCAGTGTGACTGGTTTGATGCTCCAGAACAAGGACGAAGAAATTCAAGAGGGTACTGAGGACCAGGAGTGTCCGAAGACCAGTGGTGGGTCACTCCTTAGTGATGAGTGTAACATCCCGGAGTTTTCCGGAATGCTAGTTTTTACAAAAATGTGAATTTTAAAATTTTTGGTTGGAATTGAGTGCATGATTAAAATATTAAGGATGCCTTCTTTGATTTCTCCTCTAAATCCTAGATTTATTTTTGTCAAAATATAAATTTAGGAGTTATAAATGCTAGTGTGATAACTTTGGAGTTTATTTGCTTTTATTTGGATCTTAATTGTGTGTGGTTCAAATTTGAATTTAGAATTCAAATTTGAATTTAAGTTGTTTAAGGAATAGGATTAAGGAAAAATAGGAAAAAACCCTTTTGTTCCTTCTGGGCCTTAAACCTCTTCACCAAAGTCCACCGGACCCCCTCTTTCTCCTTGCCCAGGTTCGCTCGTTCGCCGGCCCACCAAATCTGCCTGCCCGCTTAGCTCTCCCAGCCCGTCTAGCCCGCCTCCCACCTACCTCTCCGCCTGCGGCCCCATCAGCTACCACGTGGACAGCAGCTGGCGTATAGCCAGCCGCGTGGCCGCCACCTCAGCCGTAGGAGCTAACCTTCAGCGGCCTATAGATAGCTAGGAGCTAGGAGGAGCTAGCCTATAGCTGGCTTAGAGATATGTATGTTGTATATGCGTAATTTAATTTCAGAAATGGTTTTAACCTTCAAAAATTCATAACTAATTCATTCGAGCTCCGAAAAATATGAAACCACTTTCATAATCTTTCTAAAATCATGACGCACCCGTTAGTTAGGTGTTTGCTCCCTTCTGGCTCTTATTGCTTCTTTATTTGGTGTTAATTGCAATTAGCTCTGGTATTTATTTGTATTTGCGAATCTAGGAGCTACCGGAGCCGGAGAGCCGACCCAGGACTGCGACGACGACTTCACCTTCGACGACTACCCTCACGCAGGTTCACGCCCGACCGACCTTTGAATGCCCATTAGGCATTGCTATTAGAACTGCTAGCGCTTTAATTACTGCATGATGATGGATATGATGAAACCGTGCATAGCCTCTTTTACGTACCTTGTCCTTGATTGACCTACTACTACTTTATTTATGCGTGATTATATGCTGAGCTTGCTGTGCATGTGTTGGGGCTATGTGGTAGTTTCTTGGCGTGTGTGGGGAAAAACCGGCAGGAGAAGGCATTTTTGGGATACTCGGCGGGGGTGAGCTCAAGACAACCCGATCCGGGATCGGGGGCCAGGGATCATCTTCTCGGGCGATGCCCAGTTTGGTACCTATGGCGGGTACACGGTTTTAGGAGCACATGTGTTGGGGTTTTTGTGGTGACTTGGAGGATAGGAGCTCGCCCCGGTCTGAAACTGAGTGGATCGCTTTGTGTTCACGGGACTTTCGTACACACCTCCTCGCCGAGAGTGGGGATAGGGCCGGGTCGACCTTGGCAAGTGCGATTCCATACCTGCTAGTAGGATAGAGGGTATCAGTGGGAGGGAAGTGGGTGATGACCCTTTCCCTTTGCAGTCGCTCCCCGTGTGGCCACACGGGGGCATGTTCACAGTTCTGCGGTGGTCCTTTGCGAGGGACCGCATCGAGACCCAGATGCAGGGTGGAATCATAACTCCTAGGTGTTCGTCCGGTTGGATGGGCTTGGATGGCTGATCATCGCCAGGTGCCATTCCGAGTTGGGTACAGGTGTACACGCTCTGCAGAGTTTTGATCTATACGTATATCCGCGTCCGCGGTTATGGACATGCCCGTTGTTTACTCCGACTCTTACGTTTTGGGATTTCTACCTCCCTCTTATAGGATGAGATTGTATGGTGAGCTGTGGTTGTACTCGGGGAGAGGAGAGTTGCTCCCTCTGCCTCGCGGATCCGGGTGCAATCATTAAGGTGCGAGGAGTGGGAGTTCTCGCACCAACCCTAGATGGAGCTAGGACTTGGTGATGGTGATCTGGGTGTCCAGATGTAACCGGATGTGGATGAGAGACTTGGGAAATGGTTGGATATGGAGATACTACTCTTTATTTTGTTGCTGCCACTGTTTAGGAAAACACTAGCCTTTACCTTGACCCTTTTTATACCATTAGAAGTAGGCCACTTAAAGATTGCATACGGTTGGTGACGTGGACCTATCCCGATCTTTGGGGATAGCCCTGGAGCTTGCAGGGTACGAGTCAGACTTCAACAACAATGCCGATGGATGGTACGACTGAAGGGCGCGACACTACGCTCAAGGATGCCTGTGGGAGAGAAGAATGAAGCTGGAGACATCTTCTGGAAGCTAGCTACCGCTGCGTAGGCTCTTATTCATGTTATTCCGCCAAGAGGCGTGTAATGATGTACTCCTTTAATAGAATTGTAATAAAAGTAATACTTTTGGATGCTTTATTTCGTTGTATGGATGTGGTATTTATCTGTGATGGATGTCTGTGCGTGATAGCGTCTGATCCAGGGACTATCACGAGTACAGGTTGACCGGTTTTCCTCTTTTGAAAACCCGGGTCGTTACAATGAGTGATTGACAATGTTGTGTGGACTGATGCTTGGCTCAGTGTGCAGGTACAAGTTGCGGCTTGACTCGTGTTGGTGCAGGTGAAGAATAAGCACAAAAGGCCTATTCTGTGGAGGCCTCCGGGTGATGGAGAGGCAAGTAGGTTTGGTTCGATGGACCCGGTGGCCGATGGGGTCAAGTGCGAGCTGTGCGGTGCAAGAGGAGCAAGTTGAAGTCATGGACATGGGCCAGTGCAAGGTAGTGGTTCGAGGCCGAAGTTTGCACGCGAGGTTTGGTGGTTTGCCCACAAAACCATCGGAGGACGATTTCTTGGTTTGGGCCTCAAAACCAAGGCCGAAGGGCCAACGCGATAGAGACGGTGATCCGGGAGCGTCGGGAAGCTTCGAGGTAGGGGCACGTGGCGTGATCGTGAGGCTTGCTTCGAGGCTAAGCGAGTCCGCGGTGGAAGCGTGTCCGCTCGATGAGAATATGTTTGACTTTGACCAAAATGCCCCTGAGGGGTGTGTATCTTACATTTATGAACTAGGGGGAGTTGGGTCATTTGCCACCTCTAGAGGACTAAGTATAAATAGAAGGTAGAGGAGGATGGCTAGGGTAACTCGCTCTGGACTGCTTCTTTTCCCAGTATTTCCTTCGGCTAGATTCTTGTATAGACTCTGACCTCTGGATGTATGGAAGCATTCGACGTTGTGATTCCTTCCCTCTCTTAGCTCTTTGTGATTTTCGTGTCTTTTTCAGAGCTATTTTTGAGTGCTTTTGTTTTTCGCTTGATTCGTTGATTTGAGGGTGTTTTTCCTCGAATTTCTTTGAGGGGATCATGGGTGGATGCCTTGTGCATCTTTGGGTATGATCTTGACCCCTCAAACACCGGGGAAACCCTTCAATTTGCGAGTTCTTAGAGGAACCCGAGTTCATGGAGGTGCTTTCGTGTGATCCGCAATTCCCGTCGGTTTAGTGAGTTAGAGGTCGAGATTTTTGGGGTATAGCTTCACCTAGTGACGCTTCTGATCTCCCCCAAATCTTGTCTCAAGAGCTCAAGTGGTTTGGGAGATCCGGTGATGGATTGGAGGAGTTGACCTTGGAGGCCGCGGGCTCGAGCAGCTCTGTCCGGGCCTGACGGACACTCCACACGGCCTTGGCAGATGGTCCGCGAGGAGCAGTCAACCCAGCTGTTCGTCGTGTTCTTCGCATGTTCTTGCGTGCCTTTCGTTCGATCCGTTGAGTTGGTTGACTTCGGCAACAAGGAGTTTTGCGGACAGTCCGCGAGAGAGGCCCAGACGGTCCGTGGTCGTCGGACGGTCCACAGTGAACCGTCGGATGGTCTGATTTTTTCCGGTGCGCTACTGGAGGTTCAGTCTGCATTTTCAGATGGTACGCCCTGTGCCTAGGGACGGTCCGCCTGGGGCCCACGGACAGTCCGCCTGGGGCCCACGGACAGTCCGCCTGGTGCCTCGCAGATTTAAGTGTTTTGATTCTTGTCTAGTGCTTCCGCTCTTTGCTTCGTGGCTTGTCTCTAGGACTTGTAGGCTTGTGTCTGCCTAGTCTAGAGCTTCATTAGTGTGTGCGAGTGATCGGAGTGGCAATCGGGGTGTATATAGGCCGAGTTCATCTTTCGGGAAGAATTTTTATCGGCTCCCATTCACTCCCCCCTCTCTCTGGTCGCCTATTCGGTCCTTCAATTGGTATCAGAGCCGGTTACAGATCTTCGTGATTCTAACCAGTCTAAGATCCAAAGATGGGTGACTACAGAAAGGGGTCGGGTCCTCCGCACTTCGATGGCAAGAATTACCAGATGTGGGAGAGGCGCATGGGCGCGTTTTTGAGAGGAAAGGGAACACTGATCTGGGAAGTGACACAAAACCCTCATTATGTCATTCCCGATAGTTTCCTTCTTCCTGGTTCGCAGGACACATTTGAGGCCAACAACAAGGCCGTGGATTACTTGTTCCGCGCTCTTTGTGCCTCGGAGTTTGATCGAGTGTACGGAGAGGATGTGGCCGGAAAGATTTGGCTGAAGCTTAAGATTGCTCATGTTGGGAACACTCCGGTGCAGGCTCGCCTATTTGCCACTCACCGGAGAGAGTAAGAGAACTTCACTCATCTCCCCGGTGAGTCGATTGATGTGATGTTCCAGCGCTTCACCTGTATTGTGAACAACATGAGGGCCAATGTGGCGGTGCTCCCATACATGGATCATGATAGAGCTATCAAGCTCTTGCACTCACTTGACAGATCCGAGTGGAGTGCCAAGGTCGAGGCCATCTTGGAGTCGGGTGTGTATGAGACCCTGATGGTGGACGAGCTGTTTTCTAAGCTCAAGTCTTTGGAGGTTGATCGTGGTTTGAGAGCCAAGAGCAAGAGCCCCACTGATCCACATAGTTTGGCTCTTGTCTTAGGATCGAGGACTAATGCTAATCTTGCTGCCATGCAGTTTTCTTTGTCTTGTCTTGTGTCCATGCCAGATGAGGACTTTGAGGTGCTGAGCAAGGAGGATCTCGGCTTGTTGAGCAAGAGGTTTGGGAGGATGTACGAGAACCACAAGAATGCGAGGAGGAGCTCGGGGATGTGCTATCGGTGCGGGAAGCACATGCATTTTATCACCGAGTGTCTGGAAGCCATGGAGATCAAGAACGACTACAAGGGCAAGGTCAAGCACGACTACAACAACAAGCACCGCTCCCAGAATGACTACAAGGACAAGCGCAAGGACAAGGGCGAGAGAAGGCCAAGGAAGAGCAGCAGGTACAAGAAGAAGACGGCTCGAGCAATGGTTGCCGGGGTGAGCGACATCGACTCCACTTCAAGTGATTCCTCATCCGGTTCGAGAAGCGAGGAAGAGCAAGATCGGCACAAGGACAAGTGGCACACGGGCAAGAACTTCACAGGACTCAGCTTCGTCGCGTAAGGCGGTTTCTGCGGTATGGCGCACAACTCCAAGAAGGGTGGGAAGCATAGCTCAGATTCGAACTCCGACTTCGAGGATGAGGTACGTCAAGATCCCAACTTCTTGCTAGAGGAGAATGCTAGGCTGAATGAGTTGCTTGATAACTGTGATGATGTGCTTAGAAAGACCAACAAGGAGAAGAGGGAATTTCGGTCTTTGCTAGGTGATGCTAAGGACAAGATACTTGAGCTTGAGTCTTTGCTTGTTGATGCTAGAACTGAATTAGACTCTTTGAAAGCTGCTCTTGTTGTTTCTGATGAGGTTGATTGTGGTGATTTCAATGTTTTCCCGGCTGACTTGACTGCTCTCAAGGAGAAGCATGCCTCCAAGGTTGAGGAACTAGAATTGCTTAGGATTGAGCTTGATGAGATAAAATTTAGACCTGCTTTATTGGGTGCTTGCACTTCTTGTCCTGTGTTGCATGCTAGGCTAGATGAATCTACTGATAGGATAGTTTCTCTTGAGGCTGCTTTGAAAGCTTCTATTCCTACATAATGCTCTACCTGTGAAATGCATGCTTTGAAAAACATGGAACTTGCACATTATGTTGATCGCTTGCAGGATGAGAATGATGAATTGAGGAAGTTGATGAGTTGGTTGTCTGGGCATGAGCCTCAGCTGAGTTTGATGTTAGCTGAGTTTAAGAGGTTTGATGGTCAGGTGTTGGGGGCTAAAAAGAGTGGTGAGAAGAGTGGTGAGGGAGAAGAGAAAGTGGGAGACATTCCTATCCCATCACACACTACACCCATGAACAAATTTGCACCCAAGCCAAACCACCTCAGAAACAAACTAGACACAACCCCAGATCCACCAGTATTCCCCCACAAGACAGAAAACTACCAGAAACCCATGAAGTTTGTGAGCACCCAGGGGAATGTGTTTGGGGGGAAGCCAGGAGAGAAAACTGTTGAGAAGCCCATAGAGAAACCACAGCCTAAGCCAAAGCCAATCTGCTTCCATTGTGAGTATTATGGGAGGGATGATCATAAGGAGGAGTTTTGCTTCAGGAGGAGAAGGGATGAGAGGTTTGCTAGGGAGATGGCAAACAAGGACAGGTATTGACGGCTGTTAAGTACCACTTTTATGCCGTCAACTCCTGTATTAAATACATGAAATATGATCATCAACACTAGAATAGGGGTTATTACTGACAAGTTCCACAAGTGTTGGTGTTTCTAACATTTGTTGCAGGACACACCAAAATGCATGTGAAATGATACTGTTGAGAGCAAGTGAACCAATGGCATGAATATGGAATCATCATAAACTATCTCAAATGCCAATTTGGACTGCACCATTGCGACGGGCTCGTTGAGACAATCGAAATGGATACATCATTTGTTTACTTCTGAGTCCGGATGAAAGAGATATGCACAAGACAAGATCACCATCTTGATATCATGTGGGCCCGATGGGACCCACACCAGACCACGTGGCGACGTGTTGCCACATTGGAAGCCATGTGTCCGTGACACATCACCAATCCAAAGAAACACACCTTCGACCAATCAGGAGCCAGTACGCGGATTCAAGGGCCCACATCCCCACGGAAACAAGCTAAAAACACCGCATGCACACCCATACACGTTCCCTTGGATTCGATACCCTTGGAATACTCTGAGGTGAAAACTACAACGGTATCCGTGCGCTTGCAGATTTATTTCGTGTGTCGCTAAAATACCCAACGAGCTTTCCGGTGCTGTTGCCGAGGAACGGTTGCTGTATCTATCTTTGTACCCAGTGGTCCTCGTATCTTTTCATTTTTTATTCTACCCTTACCCCCGTTACCCATGGAGAGGTCATCCTTTCATGACCTTTCCATCTCAATTTACGAGTTCAATGATCCATCAATGTTTTCATCCAAGCATGAACTCAACCCCGACCTTATAGACATGGTTCAGGATAGACCCTTCTTTGGAGCAATCAATGAAGATCCCTACATCCATATGAAAGAATTCGAGGATTTGTGTTCACGTTTGGCTATCCCAGGCATGACACAGAAAATCATGAGGTGAAAGTTGTTTCCTTTCTCTCTCATGGGGAGAGCGGAACAATGGTACACTCACACTGTAGGGAGTGTGAATGGTAATTGGGAAGAGCTTCGAGATGACTTTTGTAGCTCGTTCTCTCTCATGGAGAGGATGGAGCAATGGTACACTCGCATAGCCTCTCTCCCAATGGACATTCTCGAATTCGAGTAATTAGAGGAGGAGTCTACAGGTGCAGCATGGGCTAGGTTCTTACGCCTTTTGGCTTTTGACCTAGACTTATTCTCTCTTCCCGAAGATGTATCACTATACATGTTTTTTGCATGGGTCTAGACACGGATGCTACCTTAGATCTCGACGACACCATCGGCGATTCATTTGTTCGCAAAACTCCAGGAGAAGTAAGAGAGATCCTTGCTTCCCTCATGGTGAGCTCTTTCTTCCCCACCAATCATAGCAAACCCCGCCAATCTGAGTCGAGCCATGAGGATCTTCCAGTGGCTGAATCCGATCCATCACCTTCCACCATCCTCTTATTCAGCCATAGAACCCTCACCTGAACCAGAAACAATGGAGGAAGAAGAAATTCAACCTCCAAAGTTCCTTCATCAATTCGAGGATGACCCTTCTGAAAATATCAAGAACACCTCAAATTTCTTAGATGACCCAATAGGGAAGGAGCCCTCTTCTGTCCAAATCCAGCCAGCTAGAAATATTTTGACAGAACCTTCCCCTAGGCCTACGATACCTCCTTTGCCTCCCGATCCTCCAAATGAAACATCTATCATGGAGGCCATGGAAAAGAAGTGGTCGACTGGGGCGGGACATTTTTCTGAAGCACTTTGGATTAGTTCACCCTCTACGATCATTCCTTGTTCCATAAAAGGGATTATCGTAGAAGCCCATCTTAACCCCACTATGGAGGTTAATGTCATGCTATGGCACCTAGCGTACACTCTTTTGGGCAATGTTACACTAAGACCATCCGACAAGCTCCTCAAGAGTTGTCCCTCTGGACACATTCTTGAGTGTCGGGGGGTTTCATGTGCTGTGCCGCTCTTAGTAGATATGATCAAGGTTAATCTAGACTTCTACATCTTTGATGTCCTCGATCTTGATCTCCTCCTAGGCTCCCCTGCAGAATAACTTCTCGATACATCTCGAGGGAGCCTAGATGAAAAGCTCAGGGAAGCCGCTTCTGCCTCCACTCCCTTGTTTTCAAAAAATTTTGTGGAGAAGTCTCTTCCCACGCAAAACCCACTCGAGGAGATGATGCATGTATCTCCGTTCGCATCATCCGAGCCCATTCTCACTGAGCTTGTAGAATTTTCTACTGCTCAAGAGTATGACTCGAAAGACCCTCTTCACCTTTGTGAAGGCGAACGATCATCATCACTCTCGACCAAGTTTGAGCCTATTCCCACTGGCCCATACTATGTTGCTCTCGACCTTGATCGAGAATCAACACTGAGCTTCCATGATGAATCTCTTGAGCTGGAGAATTCATGGGCCATGGAAATCTATGAGGCGCCGACTCTGGAGTCCGGAGGAAAGGATTCCATTGACAAGCATGGTAGCTTCACTCTTGATATACTTCAGGAACCATGCTTGCATCATGCCTCTCCAGAGTCAGCCATGCTCAGTGCACAGAGCATGCACGAGGGCTACAACCACCTTATGGTCCTCTCCTGTAAAAAGTTTAGAAGGTTGGTTGTAGATGCATATGTCTACCACAAGCATTGTGGATTTCGTGTATGCACTGTGGTACTAACCTTGCAGCTGAAGCTTCAATGACACATCAATGATTGGTGGTGAGATGGGAATGACATCACCAATGATAGCTGCAGGAAGATGTTCCCATGGTCGAGCTTATGACCGTAAACACTACCAGGAGATAGCCTGGATTAGCATTAGGTTTGTTTTATTTCCCTTTTCAAATAAAAAGCAAGAGCATGTTGTTAGGATGAGGTCGTCCTTCGGGTATTTTTGGTCGCTAACCTTTCGGGTGAAGATTATGAAGAACGATGGACAGGTGACACCTATGAACATGTGAGCTACATCAACTCGACACTTTGGTAGCTTTTGATGAAGGAACGTTACAAAAGGAAGCTTGATCTCTGCACACTTGAGTTTTGTTGTCTAGCAATGCAAACTTCAAGTGTGGGGGAGGTATGTGAGCATCCCGAGTAAAGTCCTTCTCATACCAAATCTTATCCTGGTTTGGAGACGATGTTAGCTCTTGCATCTTGCCCAGTTAGGTATGTCCTACTTTTGACTTTAAACAAAGCCCTTCAGGGAGGTTGCCCGATGTTCACCATCTTATGATCATGTTTATATCCCTTTGGAAATGCTTGATCATGCTTTCATGCTTCCTTTATCTATGTTTGTAATGCTATGGTTTGAGTGCATGTTTAGCTACAGGCATTCATAGATTGTTTTAAATTAAGCATGGTGCTTAGGTTAAAGCTGTCTTCTTCAACCAAACAAGACATGGTGTCGAGTTTGATTGATGAACCTTCTAGTTAATGCTTTCATGGATATTGGTTGTATATGCGGACTAACCCTTGCAGGAATTTTCGAATCAAAATGGGGTAAGTCATCGAGCTTGATGCAAATGGGAAGGTAAGCCAAGGCATGTTAGCCTTGTTTGAGCTTGGTTTCATGGTGAATAAAAAAACAACAAAAACAAAAAAATATTTGTATTCGAATAAAGACTTCCTGGTTCTCGAACCCGTGGAGTCCATCTTTTGTTTCCACTTTTTGTTTGAAGACAACACCAGGTACACGAACAAGTGTGGGGGAGATCTCCCAAGCTTACCATCGACATACACACTTGAGATCTCCCACACAGGCGTTGCACAGCATCGACTGCGCTTTCATGACAAGGGACAAGGTAAACTAGAGTGATCCGGCTGCCTCATGGGTCAGCTAAACCACCACTAGTGTTCATTGTTTCTTATATTCTTCAGGAGCGATGGTATGTGCGCCCTTTATCCCACTCTCCCTGATTCATGAGTTTGAATGAGTTTCAGTTCTTATCTGCTAAATCAACTCATGGAATCGTGCTCGACCTGCTCTACATGTTTCCTGTGGTTGGCTTGCATATGTTTTATTCCATACTCATTATCTTGATGCTTATGAACAAATATCATTAGGGAACTCATGCTTATCTAAGTAGTTGGTGTTTGCGATATGGTCTGATGATATGATCTTCTCTCTAAGTGTTTGAGTGCTTGGGAATTTTATTTGAAAAAAAACTGAAAACCCTTTTCAAAGCTCCTCTTTGATATGCCAAAGTCCTACCAAAGCCATATGATGAGTTACCAAAGTCCTCCGGTGCCGAAGACCTTCCGTTGCGCGCTTGCCGATCGCAACTGGCGCACCGCAATGGAGGAAGAACATAGTGCGCTCCTCCAGAATCACACTTGGGAACTCGTACCTCGACCACCTGGTGCCAACATTGTCACAGGAAAGTGGATCTTTAAGTACAAGTTCTGAGCTGATGGGACTCTTGAGAGGAATAAGGCTCGTTGGGTACTCCGTGGGTTCACACAACGGCCTGGAGTCGACTTTGATGAGACGTTCAGCCCCGTCGTCAAGCCCACCACTGTGCGCACCGTGCTCTCGCTAGCCCTCTCCCGCCAGTGGCCCATTCATCAGCTCGACGTGAAGAACGCTTTCCTCCATGGCACCCTGTCTGAGACTGTCTACTGTCAGCAGCCATCCGGGTTTGAGGATCCAGCTCATCCGGATTATGTCTGCCTCCTGAAGAAGTCTTTGTATGGCTTGAAGCAGGCGCCCCGTGCATGGTACAGTCGGATGGCCTCCTTTTTGCTATCTACTGGGTTCATTGAGGCCAAGTCAGACACCTCCCTCTTTGTGTATCGGTGTGGAACGGACACAGCCTACCTGTTGCTCTATGTGGATGATATTGTGCTCACAGCCTCCTCACCTGACCTCCTTCGGCGGATTATCACAGCCCTTCAGCAAGAGTTCGCCATGAAGGATCTTGGTGCCCTGCATCACTTCCTCGGTATGCAGGTTGAGCGCCGTGGTGACGGTCTCCTCCTCTCTCAGCGACAGTACATGGTGGACATTCTGAGCCGTGCTGGGATGTCTGACTGCAAGCCCTGCTCGACACCAGTTGACACCAACCCAAAGGTAGCTGCCACTGAGGGGGCACCTATGTCTGCATCTGCTGCCACAGACTTCCACAGCCTTGCTGGAGCTCTTCAGTACTTGACATTCACACGGCCAGATATTGCATATGCAGTTCAGCAGGTCTGCCTCCACATGCACGACCCTCGCGAGCCTCACCTTGCAGCCCTAAAGCAGATTCTGCGCTACATCAGCGGCACCCTTCATCTTGGACTCCTGCTGCGTCCATCTTCTTCGACTGATCTTGTTGTCTACACGGATGCCGACTGGGCTGGCTGCCCGGACACTCGCAAGTCCACCTCGGGCTACGCTGTGTTCCTTGGGGACAGTCTCATCTCCTGGTCCTCCAAGCGCCAGAACACCGTGTCAAGATCAAGTGCAGAAGCTGAGTATCACGCGGTGGCCAATGGAGTTGCAGAGGCCACTTGGCTGCGCCAACTTCTCCTGGAGCTGCACGCCCCTCTCAGGCGCACCACACTGGTATATTGCGACAATATCAGTGCCGTCTACATGACCTCCAATCTGGTACAGCATCAGCGCACCAAACATATTGAGATTGATCTTCACTTCGTCTGAGAGAAAGTTGCTGTTGGTGATGTTCGAGTTTTGCATGTTCCCACCTCATCACAATATGCAGACATCTTCACCAAGGGGCTGCCTTCCACAGTGTTCACGGAGTTTAGGTCCAGTCTCAATGTTGTGCAAAGTGGCTGACATTTCGACTGAGGGGTAGTGTTAGAATGTGTGCCTATGGGCCTGGCGGGTACCCTCATGGGCTGGCTGCCTTAGTGGTTAAGATAGATAGATTGTTGATTAGGCAAGGATCACCGTTGATTGGGTATTTCTATAAACCCTAATGATCCTAGCCTATATATGTACTCTCTACTCATTCACCATCAATCAATCTATTATTCCCAAAATCTTATTGGCTTTCATTTTCTTGTCCTTTTTCTCTGTGTTGGTTACTATGGGTGCTGTCAATGCACTCATCAAGGGGGAGATTGAGGACCAGGAGTGTCCGAAGACCAGTGGTGGATCGCTCCTTAGTGATGAGTGATTGACAACATTGTGTGGACTGATGCTTGGCTCAGTGTGTAGGTACATGTTGCGGTTTGACTCGTGTTAGTGCAGGTGAAGAACAAGCGCGAAAGGCCTATGCCGTGGAGGCCTCCGGGTGACGGAGAGGCAAGTAGGCTTGGTTCGATGGACCCGGTGGCTGATGGGGTCAAGTGCGAGCCGTGCGATGCAAGAGAACCAAGTTGAAGTCATGGACATGGGCCAGTGCAAGGTAGCGGTTCGAGGCCAAAGTTTGCACGCGGGGTTTGGTGGTTTGCCCACAAAACCATCAGAGGACGGTTTCTTGGTTTGGGCCTCAAAACCAAGGCCGAAGGCCCAACGTGATGGAGACGGTGATCTGGGAGCATCGAGAAGCTTCGAGGCGGGGGGGCACGTGGCTTGATTGCGAAGCTTGCGTCAAGGCTAAGCGAGTTTGCGGTGGAAGCGTGTCAGCTCGATGAGAGTATGCTTGACTTGGACCAAAATGCCCTTGAGGGGTGTGTATCTTACATTTATGCACTAGGGGTAGTTGGGTCATTTGCCACCTCCAGAGGACTAAGTATAAATAGAAGGTAGAGGAGGATGGCTAGGGTAACTCGCTCTGGACTGCTTCTTTTCCCAGTATTTCCTTAGGCTAGATTCTTGTATAGACTCTGACCTCTGGATGTATGGAAGCATTCGGCGTTGTGATTCCTTCCCTCTCTTAGCTCTTTGTACTTTTCGTGTCTTTTTCGGAGCTATTTTTGGGTGCTTTTGTTCTTCGCTCGATTCGTTGATTTGAGGGCGTTTTTCCTCGGATTTCTTTGAGGGGATCATGGGTGGATGCCTTGTGCATCTTTGGGTATGATCTTGACCCCTCAAACACCGGGAAAACTCTTCGATTTGCGAGTTCTTGGAGGAACCCGAGTTCATGGAGGTGCTTTCGTGTGATCCGCGATTCCTGTCGGTTTAGTGAGTTAGAGGTCGAGATTTTTGGGGTATAGCTTTACCTAGTGACGCTTCTCATCTCCCCCAAATCTTGTCTCAAGAGCTCAAGTGATTTGGGTGATCCGGTGATGGATTGGAGGAGTTGACCTTGGAGGCTGCGGGCTCGAGCAGCTCTTTCCGCGCCTGACAGACAGTCCGCACGGCCTTGGCAGATGGTCCCCGAGGAGCAGATAGCCCAACTGTCTATTGTGTTCTTCGCATGTTCTTGCGTGCCTTTCGTTCGATCCGTTGAGTTGGTTGACTTCGGCAACAAGGAGTTATGCGGACAGACCGCAAGGGAGGCCCGGATGGTCCGTGGTCGTCGGACGGTCCGCAGTGAACCGTTGGACGGTCTAATTTTTCCCGGTGTGCTACTGGAGGTTCGGTCTGCATTTTCAGACGGTCCGCCCTGTGCTTGCGGACGGTCCGCCTGGGGCCCACGGATAGTCCGCCCTGTGCTTGTGGACGGTCCGCCTGGTGCCTCGCAGATTTGGCTAAGTGTTTTGATTCTTGTCTAGTGCTTCCGCTCTTTGCTTCATGGCTTGTCTCTAAGACTTGTAGGCTTGTGTGTGCCTAGTCTAGAGCTTATTTGGTGTGTGCGAGTGATTAGAGTGGCAATCAGGGTATAGGCCGAGTTCATCCTTCGGAAAGAATTTTTATGGGCTCCTATTCACTCCCCCCCTCTCTGATCGTCTATTCGGTCGTTCAGGTACAGTAAAGATAAATTTGGGATTATTGATATCGATACCTCTCGGCTTCGCTGTTCACCTGATGATCCATACATCCTGGCGACACAAGCTGAGCAAGTGTGCTATGTGAAAAGCGGGAAGAAAGACAACAAATGGTGCAACATCGTCAGAATGAAACCTAGGGCCTTGTTTGCCATGCCTGAAGGAGAGGAAGACATTTTGATAGTAATATTGAAAGTAATGTTGGTGATACTGAAATGGGCTCGGTTGTTTTAGGTGTTGAAAATATTATTGTTGAGGACCACATGAGGATTTGACAACATGGAGGAGGGCATATGTGGAAGGGACAAGTGTTGATGCTTTTGTTGTTGATCATGCTAAACCTATGCCTGAACCAGATCATGCAGACCTACCTGAAGACGACGATGATGGTGATGAGACCTACATTGGTGACAGAGTGGTTGCTCCTGGATATTCAGATAACCAAGATGAGGACAATTTTTTCTCATAATTAGGGGTTGCATAGTTTGCTTGTATTGAACTAATACGTCCAAAATTTGTGTGCAATAAATTATTTTTGGTGAAGATGTTAGGTATTTGCAAGTTTGGCTTCATTATGATCTATTTCTATGCAGTCAAGATTATGATTGTGATGACAACATCGTTGGGCTTAATTTGTATATCACACCATTATTCTCATGAAAATACAAAGCAATTGAAATGCACAAAAGTCAATCAAAGATAATATATGTAGAATAGATATAAGATAGCATAATTCGATTAGACTCAAGCCACATCTACTTGTTCTTAACGTAGCATCATACTCCCAACACTATGAAAGCAAAAGAGAAGCAAAAGCAACAGACAAAAGACAAAGAAGAAGATATCCTATCTACTTCTTCAGTTAAGGTCGCTTCATCCTGCGCTTCATTCCTGACCAGATTCGTTAGTGTAGAACTCACCCCTCTCATGCTTCCATTGGATCTCTTTGCGAAGATCATCCGCCATTTGAAAAATCTCATTTTACTAGGGGGTCTCAGCAAGCATTTACAGAAGCTCATCAACTGCATTCATGCCACTTGCAAATAATGTTTTCAGAAAATTCCGTAATGATGCTTAACTCAAAGGGTAGGAACATCACCTCACAATGAGACTTAGTAGGTCCATCGTATTCATCTTCATCGCTATCATAATTTAGCATCATCTTGCATTGAATCTTTGGGAAACACAACTCATACTTCTTTCCTTTTGACTGAATTACATGCAAATCAGGGTCAGAACATAATGCACTTATAAATAATTACGAAGCAAATTTATTCCATTTCAACTAAACTAGTAGTGTTACCATCACCTCATCCAAGCATCCTGGTAGGCCATAATCGTCGATGCCCTTGTCCATTTCCGATTCAGTTGTGGGCCAAGCCTTGGTGTATAAGTGGTGGCTCTTTTGCTACATCAAAACATTTTTTACAATTTTCACTGATAGATTACATGATGGCAAAATTGAAAAGATCAATTGCAACATTGTGAGAGTATCAAACGTCCAATCTAAGACTACAAAGACGTAGGAAAAGGTCTAGCTCACCTTCTTCTTCCTGCACGACAACGGGGCTTCGACGACAATTACTATTCTTCCTTTCTTCCTGGGGATGTTGAGGTCATCACTTTATCGGAAGCCCGTTGGGATGAAGGGGACTTCGACATTCATGGCGTGGTCCAAGTTGACGTCGACCCGTGCCTCCACGACATGCTGGCGGCTCCTTTGTGGTCGTGGGGTGGATGAGGGGAGGCGGCGGCTCGACAGAGTCACCGATGTGGATGATGGACTTCGCGAGAACCGACCAGCAACGTCGCGCGGCTGCCTACGAGAGGTGTGTCCGTCGGGCCATCGTCACAATGTAGGTGGGTGAGACAGTGGTGGCGGAGATGGGAGGGGTGGAAGTTATAGGCCGCGAAGGAGGAAGAAAGCGCGTGACTATTTTGGGACGTGAAATGGCAAGGCGACAAAAATGCAACTTGGGGGCGAGACGGTTGGGCACATTTTGGGACAAATGGGCCACACCATACGGCTTCATTGGCATGACTACATCTCAAATTTTTATTTAGAAACTCAAAAATCTGTCAATATGGAAGTTTTTTGTTATCTTTGGGAACACATTTCTATCAATTGGTGGCATTCCAAATTTGGAGTGGAAGATGCCCAAAATCTTCATCAGATCCGGTTGGAACATTTTCACCGGGCTGAGAATTCCGCTGTTTTGTGGACGCATTCCCAGCCAAACCATTACTCAAACCCTATGTTGCCCTTTGCAAAAGTTGTAGTCCTTCGATCCACCTACAACTTCTATTTTTAGAGAATTTGCACTTTAGTTCAAACTTTGGAAGTTTTTGGTAGTCAAACTGTTGGTGACTCGGCATCCAAACCAGAGCAACCAAGGGATACTGGTCAAATGTTCAATGATTCTTTATGGATCTTCTAATTTTGTATGTTGATACATCACTGCTCATTTTTTCTCAAAATCTTGTCGATTTGTTTTATAACTCATTAGAAAATGTTCAGGTACCTTATGGAAACCATTGCTTTGTGTTTGTCGAGACTTTCTCCTATTGTCATATATAAACAACGCAACATTCGTTACACTAATGATCACTGGAGCACATCATAAAGTAGTAGCAGTGTACTTGACTACATCACTGCATTGCATACACACTGAGTTCCATTGTTTCTTGCTACCACATTAATAAACATAGCATAAGAATTAAAGTAGAGTACTTGAGAACATCACTGCATACAAAATGAATTCCATTGTTCTTTAGCTAACACATAAATCAACAAATCATAAAATGCGGATGCTGAAGTCCTTCTCCAATAAGTTCCATTTGATACCTCTGCGAAACTGCTTCCCCAGGAGTTGTATCTACCATTTTAGGATTGGGTCAGTAACCAAAATGGAAAAGATAAAGTCCAAATAAAAAGCATCACATAATTTTAGCATATTATCTGAATACCAAAAACATAATCCAGATAAAAAGGGGCACAATGATGTTACACAAGATGGTTACGAACATCACCTCCCTAGTAGACGGAACTGGATCAGTGGTCTCCTCATCCTCGCTATCAGAATATATCACCATCGTACAGAATAGCTTGTCGAGCTCAACTGCAAACTTGTATTGGGGGTCCTTAATTCCATAAGAAACATAGAGATCACAATAATGAAAACAATAGCTAACTAGCATATCCAAAAACCCACTAGAACTATGACAGTAACAAAAAAACACCAAAACCCTGTAGCAAACTTACCACATCTGAAAATGGATCCTTACGTGGTTTGCTTGGATCGTCCAACAACGCATCATGCGAGACGAGAACGGGGCTCTCGTTCTCCTATCATGAGATCACAAAGTATAACATTATTTCACCGAATCAAGAAATTAAGTGCTAACTAATCTGATTCCAAGAACAAGGGGGCCTCAGCCCTAAATTACTAGTCTGATTATTGTAATCTACCATGAATGTACTTACATATGCAAAAGTGAATCTTGGTCTACCCTGAGTTAATATACTTACCAAAAGTGAATCTTTATCTATCATCACAGATCCTAGGAAAAGTCAATCTAGCAAAAGTGAATCTTTTCTTAATAACATAATGTCACTGGATACTATCCTACCAGTGAAGCATTCAGTCCAATGATGCAATTTATACTACCACCGAACAAAGCAGTTATCGATGTGTTCAAACCAATTAGGAGTTACCCATGAACAGAAATTGATAGAAACCCTACTAGCACTAGCACTAGCACAGTAACAAAAACACCAATTTCCTGTAGCAAACTTACCTCATCTGCTTCTGCTTCCTTGCCTTTCCCCTTGCTTGGGCCTGGGGTGAATCCTTCATTGATTGGTGGTGTAGGGGGATCCTTGTGCATCACGTCCTCATTGACCACCATGCAGGACAGCGAGTGGCTGTACAAAAACTGGCCTCCCGCGCGGCGGCCTGTACATGCGCCCAGGTTGGTAGAGAGGCGGCGGGTTGAAGACAGCCCCGGGGTGGTTGAGGTGCCGCAGCTTGCTGATGGCCCTACCGTGGACGAGGGGCAGCGGATTGGAGAAGGAAGCGACACCGCTAGCCGGCATGTGGGCGGAGGCACCAAGGTCACCGGAGACCGCGAGAAGCGCCCCTGCGCATCACATGCTTGCCTCCTAGAGTTGTGTTCGCTCCGCTTGCGCTCAGCCATCGGCGAGGGATGGGGCGATGGAGGCGACGACAGTTTTGGTGATCAAGAGTTGACTGTTTGGGGGAGAAGAACAGGGCGGAAGGATTTCCTCTGCAGTTAAACTCAGAAGCTTTCGTGAAAAAAAACTCAGAAGTTACTTGTGGGCCTGATTACACTGGGACCCATGAGTCAGTGACTCAACTGCAGAGGACAGGGCAGGTCCGCAGCAGGGGAGGCCACAACCTTTTTGTTTCCATGTCACGCCCACTGACACGTTAACTCAATCTCTAACACAATTGTAAATCAAATATAACAAGATGTACTCCCTCCATTCTTAAATATATGACGTTTAGGACAAGCAATTTAGTTCATTTTTGAACTAATTTGTTTGTCCTAAACGTCATATATTTAAGAACGGAGGGAGTAACTTAATTGTTCCTTTTTTCCCTCCACACTTTTCTTGAGATTATATTCCTATTTTTGTAAACAGAACAAAAGGTCCAGTTGATGTTGAATTCGTTGCTTGATCAAATATATAGCAAATTTTTTTGAGAGAACATGAGGGGCAAGGCCCCTACTGAATATATTAAAACAGAAGGAAAAAGGTTAAATAGATAGCAAATTGATCACAAACATAAACCAACAGGCACAAATACGATAGCGCCAGTTACTGGTGTTTAACATGGACACATAAATTCTGAGATTATCTTACAAGTAGCAAAAGGACACTCAAGGTTGGTGACCTAGTTCTCAAAAGAAGGAAGAATAGGGAAAACTTAGGAAAATTGCAAGAAGCATGGGAAGGACCTTACATCGTCAAAGAATCCAACAAACCACGATCTTTTCGCCTAACAGACCAAATTGGCATAGAACTGCCACATTCATGGAATGCTGATAGTTTGCGTCGGTATTATCCATCATAAGAAAAAGCAAGGGTAGCACCTCAGGCCCATGAAGTTATAAATGGAGCCTCGGGTCAAAATTTACTTTCTATATTTTATTTCTAGCACTTTCCTTATCGTAGGAAAAATGTAAAAATCCTCAGACTACGAAACTATAAGTAGTTCCGAGGAACAAAAACTTTACTTTCTGCATTTTTCATTTCCTAAAAGGACCGTACTGTTTTCCTTGCAAAGGGGGCTCCACGCTGGAGGCAAGATTTTTAATAAGGCAGCTCCTATGTAAGATACCTTTTTCAATCGTTAATGAAAGAAGGTTTTCTCCCCAAATATGTGTTCATGAAAGAATCAATTTTCAGGAATGAGATCAAAAGGATATGGGAACAACAACAAGTTGTAAACACGATACCATGAAATTGCAAAAATCCTGAACAAAACAACAACAAGTTGTGCGGGATAAATCTGAAAAAGGGCCTAGAGGCAACAACAAGTTGCGACCATGATCCCAAAACATGATTCCCAAATGAGGCAACAACAAGTTGCGGTCATGATCCCAAAACGTGATTCCCAAATGAGGCAACAAGTTGCATGAGAAAATAAAAAATAACATCAAAACAACAACAAGTTGTACCCATGAGATCCCAAATTATATGAATTCTGGGAAACACAAAAATTTTGAATGAGAACTCGAAGAGGAGCTACATTTTTTTTGCATCCATGTTGAAAATACTTAAGCAGGTTGAAGCAACCGAGGGTTGCGACATCAACCGGGCAATAACACCACAAAGGCATAAGTCCACAAAACTCTCGAATCGAGTTTTATCGACTTATACCTAATTCAGAAGTTTACAAAAAGGGAGAAAGTCTTGAAGGACCAGAATGGCGACCAGAGAGGGGGGTAGTGAATGGGAGCCGATAAAAATTCTTCTCCGAAGAGTCAAACTCGGCCTATGGTCCCAAACGCAACTCCAAGATTCTCGACACCCCGCTAGCCAAATCCACATAGCCACTGGAGTGCTACTGGACCTAGGAACTAGCAACACACCCAAACTACTCAAGAACGCAACGGAACAAACAACTTGAGCAGCTACTGCCTACACCAGTCAGACCGGTCCCTGGCACCGGTCAGACCGGTCATGCACCACCTCCTCTGAATTTTCCCAAACTTGTCTAGCAAGACTAGATGGCAATTCTAGGATGTGGAATAATGAGGAGAAATCCAGAAACCAACCAGGCTAGAGAAAACACAGCAAAACTCCAGCAAGCCTAACGCAACACAGCCACTCTTGCACCAGAAGGACTCTACGAGCAAGAAGCAAGAACCAACCAAGAAACAGCTAAGTTTCCACTAAAGCCCTGCACCAGTCAGACCGGTGGGCAGCACCGGTTAGACCGGTCCGGCGCAGAAACCCCAAACTGCCAAGAACTCAATCTCCAAAGGCCCAAACTGCACTAAACTGAAACAACAGCAAGCCAAGAGCACAACCAACACCCTAGTGATGAACTCCCTAAGAGAAACCACAACAGGCCTGCACCGGTCAGACTAGTCCCGCCTGGGCAGCTCGGGATGAACTCCACCCGCGGGTCAACTCCTCCCTTTCGATTCCCCGATGCCCCGATCTCCCGATTCGCTCCACGAATTCAAGTAAGACTTTGGGGATAGGTGTAAGACCTCATGGACAAGCCGTGCCTAATAGATCGTCCCCAAAGATCCACTAAATCAAGAGGAATCGAAGGATGAACACCAAGAACACCTCTCCACGAAACTCCAAAGAAAACCCCAAGTCGAGCACCTTTTCCCACTGATTTGAGAAGGGGATCACTAAGAAAAGAACCACAAGGGGCTCATGTGTGCATCCATTAACAAATTCGCAAAGGAGAGGCCTCAAATCCACCAAAAGAAAATCGCCAAGAAAAGGCTCCGAAAATCACCAAAATGAAAAACAGGAGAGACCACCAAAAACACTAGAGGAATCACGCCGAACCTTCTATACATCAAAGGAAAGATTCATACAAGGTCTAGCTTGCCTCCCTGGTATCCAACCCTCTCCAAAGATGTCACCATGAAGCTCTCAAGCTAGTCCTAGAATATAGGTAGCTAAAAAGAGAAAATGCTAAGAGCAAAATGAAAACCCTAAAGCCCAAGAGATGGCTGCCAACACCCATCCACCTAGTTTATATATGAGGTCCATCAGTGGGGGCGAAAGACTAAAATGCTCTTAGGTGATACAACCCCTTGATGGCCAAATTAGGAAACTTGACAGCTTTTCCATCGGACGGACGCCCAACAACCGCACCTCGTGTAGCCTCGACGCCAAGCCTACGATCCCGACGCGTGTCCTCCGCTTCAAGTCACCCGACACTCCTCTGCCGCCACCAGTCAGACCGGTGTGCACCGGTCAAACCGGTCCACCGGACAGACCGGTCCGGCCCACCGGTCAGACCGGCCCAGTGCAGTCTTGAGCTGCCGAACACTCAGACTTGGCTTTGAGGCTCAACCAAGGAACCTAGTGGTTTTCTGGTGAACCACTGCAAACTCCGCGAGCTTGGTGTTGCCTCCACGCGAAGCTCCTCGACTTGGCCGCCACGGTCGCTTCGGCTCGATGTTGGCTTTCGGATCAACCAACGAACCCGCTATCCGACTTCGACTTGCTCTTCTCGCACCATGTGACTCGCACTTGATCCCGTCTGGCCACCGGGTCCATCAAACCAAGCCTACTTGTCCCTCCACTCCTTCAGAGGCCCCGCAAGGCTAAGACCTTTCGCCCTTGTTCTTTACCTTCACCAACGCAAACCAAGCCGGAGCCTACATCCGCAAGACAAAGCACAGTGTTAGTCCACACAACGTTGTCAATCACTCATCACTAAGGAGTGGCCATCCACCGACCGTCGGACACTCTAGTCCTCAAGTCTTCAACAAATATTGCATGAGAATGGCAGGATGGGGAGGGTAACATTTTTTCAAAACATTTTGTTACCATTTCACATGCAAAATATCTGTTATTACAAATATTAGTCCCAGAAAAACTGATGTTTCAGGAATTATAGGGGATGCTCAATTACTTGACCTGGTTCAGAACCTCTTCTTTCAGCCACATCACAAGCATATGGAAAGCTCAAATCACCGACTAAGGGGCTGAGGGACTCCAACTTTATGGAAGAGTAAGCCTCGGAATCATCAATCCTTGACATAGCAAAGTCGTCGCACGCGGCAAGGAAACAGCGAAGACGAAAGGTTTCTCTGAAAAAGGATTGACAACAAAAAGTCCAGAATTCGCGGAAACTGCATCTAGGATTAGCTTCTTTATACAAACGCCAAGACTCGCCACTAATAATATTATCTTGGAAGTGGATTCGGATAGGCATCACATCCTGCGCAGGCCCCCTCCAAGGACCTGTGCAGGGTTAATTGTTTACATAAGTTTTTCATATAGATCGAACACATAGTTTCAACATGTTAAGCATCTTCCAACCTACGAATCCTAAGTTCATCCTGTACAACCTGTGGCGCATTAGAGTCATCAGCACTTTTGTTATCCCCAGACTTCTTGTCATCAGCTCCCTCATCTCCGATTTTCTCAGCATCACCTTCGGAGTCCATTCCAAAGGCCACCTTCAGCTCTTCTTATGCTTCATCTTCCATAATCTATGAAAAACAAAAATTTTAGAAAAAGCAGCGACAATCGCAAGTATGTGTTTATTCAAGATAGACATAAGCATGCACGAGGCTAAGAATATGAAAAGTTAACTTAGCAAGCTTCTCTTGAGCTATTTTCTTGGCAAAATCTTTTCCACCGGCCATCCAAAACATCTTGGCAATTTTTTTTAATATTTCGAACATCCTCACTGGCACGAATCAATGCAACACTTGAAGCTTCGAAAAAATCAAGGCCAGTAGAGCAGAATTTTCCAAGATCGGTGCAATCCATAGCTTCGAGAAGCTTAAGAAGACTCTCTGAGCTGAATACAGGAGCAAAGTCACTTGCAGAGCCAATCAATTCAGGAAGAGTTTCAAACTCTTCTAATAGCTAGTTCATAGTAGCTTGCAAATCTTTAGATTCGGGAAAGGGGCTGGGCCTCGCACCATATTCACCAAGAGCCTCGCTGTCTTTCTCGAACAAAAGTTCAAAATTCCTCTTTATGGTCTTGGCGCCATCGTTCATCAACTTTATCCTCTTAGCAATGTCCTTCTCCAAAGCCAGAATTCTCAAGTCTTTATCCCCATTAGCTTTGGCAAGGTCGGTGTACTGCTTCATAGCTTCAGCATTTTTAGTCTTATGTTCAAAAATTTTGTTTGCATCTTTTTCTATGGTGCCGCGCAGTTCTTCAAGAATTTTCAGATCATCTTGGTGAGTTTGTTCAAGCTTCTTGTGCTCAATGGAAAGGCTATCATAAGCATCATCAGCATGTTTGTTCATACTCTGGAATTCTTGGCTCAACTTCTAGGAACTAGCCAAATCTCGCTCAAGATTTATGATCCGCCCCGACAACTCAAGTGTGTAGTTCTCGTTTTCACAAGCCTTTTTTGAAGCTACCTTCCCGGCAATAACGGCCTTAAAACCCAGGGTCATGGTGATCATGGACAAGTCTCATGCAGGAAAGCTTTGTAAAGCCTCTTAAAAAACTGGGTAGAGTAAAGGGGACAAGCATCAGTTTCAACAAAGTAAAGAAAATATAGAAAAAGGTAACATGTAAGCATCAAAATAAGATAATCAAGTCTGAAGCTCAGTTACCTGCAGGATCAAAATAATTGCCAACTTCCTCGTTTGCGGATTTAGTAATTTCTTGGGCATCTCTTTGAACAGTATCCAGTTGGTCCTCAGGAATGCTTTGTAAGTCACCACTAGAAAAGGATGGCTTCTTCAGGGCTTCTCCTCTAGAGGCACTGGCACTCGCAGCAAGGGATCCTGGAGCATTCCATAGCATGTCAAAGCTGTAGGGATCATCCAGCCCGATCCCCACACCACCAACAAATAGCAACTTAACCTTCAAGTTAGTTCCGAAGGTCTGGTTGTAGCCATAAGTTTCGGGGGGAGTAGGGTCACCTTCGGGAACATCTTGGCGTCCTTGAACAAGAAGTGGAAACTGTAAAGGAGTGCCCCGCTGCACTATGTTTTCAAGATCAGACATAAATTTTGGAGAAGCATCATCGTCACCGGTTCTGTCTTCCAAATTTATGATCTCCTTCTCTGAAGGTTCCGTAGTTCCAGAAAGGTTAGCCTTCTCAGTAGTCTTGGCGACCTGGGGCTCTTTATTTGAAAGGGAGACAATGTCAACAAAATCATTCTTTGAGGATGGGGAACAGACCAAACGACATGAAAGGATCTCAGAACAAAGACTTTGAAAGTAACCTGAAGCGTGGTGCTCTTCTGCTTCATCATCTGACAAAGCAGATGCAATGCGAGCGTGTTTCTTGGAAGAAATTCTTCTGACACTTCCTTTCTTCCTTTTTTTTCAAGACAGCCATCCCAGCAGGAGTTGTAGTCTCAGCCTTGGACATCTAAGAAGATCCATAAACTTCCTCAGAAACTAGTTTCTTTTTAGATTCCATAATCCTGGTCTTGGAGGCAGAAGTTCCGGACTCTGAAACTTTCTCAGAAACCATTAGGGATTTTTCTTGCAACTTCGAGCTTCTTCTTTTCTGAGGCTTAGAGGGGGCTCCAATGGCCATGGAACCAGTCACACCCGGAGTCTGCATTTTCTTTTGAGGATCGGGAGGCCTCGGACGCAGAGCCAAGTCAGCACCAAGTTTTGAGAACACACAGTTTACACACTTCTTGTGTTTCACGATGTTCTTGTATTGCTTGTAGTCTGAGAGATAACATATTCCCACCATATCTATCACTTTCTGCTCCACCAAGGCAGATTAAATCTCAGAAAAGGGACCTTGCACATGGTCCACTCCACAGAGAGATAAATGATTCTTTTTGGTTTCCAACCAAAAGACAGTGGCCACACGTTAGCAGAGACATATTCTTCAATCACATCACGTCCTCCAAGTATGGTGCAAGGAAAGTAGAATTTATCTTCTTCTTTCTTAAAATCTGTGGATTTACGGTTGAATGGAGCAGTGGAAACAACGGTCATTGCCCAATGTTCGAATAAAAAGGATTGAGAGGACCTGCGAGACCTTTTTCCTTGGACTTGTCAACCTTCACATAAAACCAAAACCGCTACCAATCGTTGTCCCATTTCTCGTAGCTGCATGGTGCAAGTTGGATGCGCTCAATCTTCTAGATCACATTTTTCCCGCGAGTATTGAAAGTGTTGCATCCGTAATGAGCTTCATAAAGATTCCTATCATCCAACTTTATGATTTTCCTCTGAATATGAAGCTCAAACAACCTTGCAAAAACATCAGCACTGATATGACCCTCGAAGGTTCATTGAATCCAAAAGAATTTGGAAAGCTCAAGAAAGGAGTTAGGAGTCAACTGGTGCATCTTCACTGAGAAATGATCAAGGATGGAAGGTAGCTGTTCGTCACACGAAAATCTTAGACCAACTATGAAGAAATCTCTAAAAACAACAATCTCATCTGGATGTGGCAAGGGAATTCATTCATCTGTAGGAGCCCTACCAGCATCAGTGGGAAAAAACCCTAGATCCTCGAAATCCTTAATCAAATCTGAAGTCACTAAGGATTTCCCGAACACGAATGTAGGTGGGTGTGAAACCTTCGGCGGCATCAGCTCTTCCACTTCAGCATCAACTTGGGATAAATCCTCTCCACTTCTGGAGTCTTCACCGGATCCCACTTCCCCTTCTTCAAGAGAAGTATGTTCCTCAGGATTCTGAGATGAGGAATCTATGGTGGCGGCAGACACATTAGTGTCTTTCGGAGCTTCGGAGCCAGTGGAGATACCAATACTAGCAAGCTCTTCCTCAGTCATCGGTCTTGCAGTACTCTTAGTACGAGCCACCTATGTTTCATAAAAATAACAAGTTCTAGTATCCACACTTATACGAAAAATGTCTAATGAAATTTAAATCAAGTAAAAAAATAAAGACGGGCAGGAGTTTTACCTTCGGAGAAATTGTTGAGCAGAAACTTTGGAAGTCCGATGTGCAAAGCACTATAGCTAAAAAGTTCTGAGATCTTGAAAAAGGGAGGAAAGGTGAAAAAAGAATCACCGCGACCCCCTATTTATAGGAACTGAGGGTCGGATCGAGAAGTTGCCTTTGGAAATGAAACAGCGCCAAGTAAAATGGCGACGTGTGTCTCCTCCGACGTCTGAGGGTGACATTTTTAGCTAGATCATGAAATTTTCATGGAATTAGATCATCAGAGTCAACCCGCTTCCCCGAGGGGCTACTGTTGGGGATCAGCTAAAAAACTTAGCACCCTTGGACGATCGAAGAAAATGTGTGAGCATCAGAAAGCCTAGAAAAGGTTTACAAGTCCAGAGTTCAGAAGTTTCAGGAAACCTTGGAATCTTCTCAACTCCTAGTTTCTTGAGAATAGAGAAAGGATACATGTGAACAAAGTTGTTTGGCATAATACCCTCAGAGGCAAAAAGTCCATGAGATAATCTGTCTTCTGGAATTTAAGGTGTTGTTTTTAGGGAAAAGGTGAGATCCAGGAATTCAAGAGTTTCAGCGAATCTATGAAGATGAGAACTCGCGGGCAAGTGGGGCTGGAACAAACGTCCGAAGCTAAGGATTGCGATCCGAAGCTATATATGAGGATATTGACGAAGTGCAAGTTTGATTTGGCCAATGGTGTGTCCAAGAAGGAAGGAAGTAAAAGTGTGAACTGGGGGTATTCCTGTAAATGTAAGAAATTAGGATTGCGTAGGGAATCAGCCCACCATATGCGGCATGAATCATGGGGACTATTTTGTACAAAATATAGAAAAAATATGCATGCTATCTGAGGGTACTTTCAAGATGTAAAAGTGACCTCCTGGCACTATAAGGAGCCCCCAACCCCCATGTAAAGGGATCTGGTGGCGGTCGATTTTCGTCAACCTAGCCACGAGTTTACCTTCAATGTTGGTATTAATTTGATATCCAAACTAACGATCCTAACCCTCGTGCTATATCAAGTTCGCACTCGCATGTGGTTTTTGGAGTATGTTGTTTACGCAGGATTTAAGCACCTAAATGCGGACTTCCAGGTAAAGTTCATCGAGCACTTTATGAGAAGATCATGAAGCCCGACACAAGTCAAGATACGAAGCGAACATGACTCCAAATGACCCTACTGAAGCATGAAGCTGTAAAACTCCGAAGACCTAAACAGAAAGTGTAGGAGCTTGCGCGCTAAGCACCCTTATCTAAACCGCGGGGAAAACGATGTCAAAGACCCACATGCAGTTCAGCAAAAACTCAAGAAAACACGAGAAGCATCTGGAAGAAAACTGGAGGCAAAACAGGCTGAACTGGGCCCAGGCCAGCCGGCCTAGGCCGGCCGGCTCAGCCCACTTCGGGCCCAGTTTGTCACCCCTTTTGACTTAGCACCCCTTCGGGCTATTTATAGTCCCCACGCAAAAAGCCACGCATGAAGCCTGATGGGAACGGGGGTGCCTGATCTTCCGTCTGGAGAAGGATAACTCATTTTGGTGGAGTGCGACACACCGAGCCGGCTTCAGATCCAAAGACCCGAACTCTTGCAACCTTAGTACCACAACTCCTCTGGTTATCAACCGTGTCACAATCTGGTTGACCTCGTCACGAAGGCTAATCCCTGCCTACGAAATGAAGAACACAAGCAAAAACTCGAAAGATATGCAGCTCTAAAAAGATAGTGACGTCTGCAGATGAATGATTGAATCACACAAATGTTAGGGTTTCACAAACCTATAACGACGACTGTTCGACGACAGAAAACTCTAAGCAAAACCCGAGTCTAAACGGCGGCAGCTACTGAGTTTATACCCTAAACGGGGTGAGCCAGGGTTGGGGGCGTGCCGGAGGGGGCGCCCACAACTTGGGCTGAAGGCCCGACTCGATACAAGGCCGTGTTGGCCTAAAACAGGTGACGCAACACCTTTTCGTGGTCACACAGTATGATCCATGAACGTTCTGGAGCTAGGACCAGAACCAAATCAACGGCGTCATCGTCCCCTTTCCAACGAGTCCTTATACACCTCGTTCCGATGTCGAATGATGGAGATATCACCGAAACCATGTAGAGGTGTAGGCTGATTCCGAACCGGACGTGGCAGCTGAGTCGGAGACGAAGTACAAGTTGGAGAAGGTCGTGGCGTGTTGTTGGGTATTTTAGCGTCATATGAATAAATCCGCAAGCGCACGGATACCGTTGTACCTTTCACCTCAGAGTATTCCAAGGGTATCGAATCCAAGGGAACGTGTGTGCACCAACTTCGTACTAGTCGGTCCAAGGACACACCCAGATAAGGGGCAAGGATAGAGAGGATTCCTAAAGATAGCACTACAGATGAGATTAAAGGTCGATCTCAAGATAGAACTTGGCTTAGGGTACTGATAGCCCTGACTTAACAGGCGACTCCGGCACGCGGATCTATGTGGAACGGAGCTCTGACTATATCCTGCCGCGGAGGATCAACGAGGGCCAGACGGGCTGTCACCACCACCTGGACTGCCTCTACCTAACCTTGGGATAAGCCGAACGAATGGTAACCGGTAGCGTGATACAACATCTACGCTGTGGTTACTGCTGTAGCGAACGGACTACGACACTCTGTACTTATAGAACTACGACCACAGGAGAGAACTAATCTCACTCACTAAATGTATTACTAGCTTATACCAAAGGCATACAGGAGAGAACTCGACCCCGTACTATGCTTCCAACATATACGAACGACTTGCAGCAGACGAACACATAAACCCAGGATCTATGCACTAGCAGAGGAAAAAGTCTATTCATGCAACCTAGCATAAACTATTAGAAATGAATCACGCATGTCACTTTGATCTAAATGGAACATGCAGGAATACCACTATATTCTAATTGATGAACACATATACAAACGGATATGACAACTACGAACTTGTGCCACAAGATCAAAGGGTTGTGTTCGTGAAGAACACAAGCCTCTAAATCAAGAACACACGAAGAACACAAGAACATATCACCTATGCATGATTGCTACTTTAGTCTAATTAGAAGAATAGAAGAACACTCACTTTAGTCTAAATGAAGAACAACAACATCGTAGAGGTGCATGCCTCTCTCTCTCTCCCTCTCTACTCTAAACACTAGCTAGGAGAGGAGCCTTGGATGGGTGGAGTCTCTCATTTCCTACCCCCTCCCCTTCTATTTATAGGCAAGGGGGTGGCTTGCTCGGAGTGCCAAATGACTCCAAAACACCCCGAATGCCTTGAGGAACCAATGGAGAGCTGCCACACGTCGGCTGGGGATGAGAGGAGCTCCGAGAGCTTCGACTGAACTGGGGTTTGGCCGAACCCCGGGTCGGTTCGTTTCCATCGCCTTTCGTCCAGGTGACTGCCAGGTGGGTCCTCAGGCGTGTATGGGTGTGTATGCGGTGTTTTTAGCTCGTTTCCGTGGGGATGTGGGCCCTTGAATCCGCATACTGGCTCCTGATTGGTCGAGGGTGTGTTTCCTTGGATTGGTGATGTGTCATGGACACATGGCATCCAACATGGCAACACGTTGCCACGTGGTCTGGTGTGGGTCCCACCGGGCCCACATGATATCAAGATGGTGATATTGTCTTGTGCATATCTCTTTCATCCGGACTCAGAAGTAGACAAATGATATATCCATTTCGATCGTCTCGACGAGCCCGTCGCAGTGGTGCAATCCAATTTGTCATTTGAGATAGTTTATGATGATGCCATATTCATGCCATTGGTTCACTTGCTCTCAACAGTATCATTTCACATGCATTTTGGTGTGTCCTGCAACAAATGTTAGAAACACCAACACTTGTGGAACTTGTAAGTAATAACCCCTATTCTAGTGTTGATGATCATATTTCATGTATTTAATGCAGGAGTTGATGGCATAAAAGTGGTACTTAACAGCCGTCAACACGTGTGCGTGTCCAGCAGCTTGGCGATGTCCTCATCATCTCCCCCTTCTTGGATTGGAGTCATCCTCGACTCCCTCCCAACTGGAACAATGTCCTGCAAAAGGCTAGGGGCAAGAGGATGCAAAGTACGAGACATACAATCATTGCAAAAAGACACGTCACGATAGAGCATAGTATAACAAGGCGCATCAGGATTATTGTGGGGGATATACCCCCGGGGTGCCACACGAAAGGGCCCCACAGCGTATCTGTGAGGATGACATGGGCCCACAAGGGCGGCACCTGGTGCGGGCGCACGGATCGGTGATAAGCTGGCGCCGAAGAGATATACTCCCATAGAAAAGGACTAGTTGTTTAGGAAAGATATTACTTGTGATCAATGGGAGATCTTGTATGACCGACTAGGATAGATCCCACATGATCTGTAACCCTGCCCCCATGCCTATATAAGGGCGGCAGGGACCCTCCTCAAAAACAAGTCCAATCTGATTCCCATTCGCGGAACCATCAATACAACCACCAACGTAGGACGTAGGGTATTACGCATCTTGCGGCCCGAACCTGGATAAACCCCTATGTCCTTCGTTCACCATCTAGTTTCAGTCTCGGCGATTGATGAGGACATCGCCACGCTGGTTACACGCACGCCACATCCTTCCCCACGCTACAAGTCGTCTCCAACTTAGCTGCCACGTTCGGTTCGGATTCAGCCGACATCCCTGCACGGTTTCGGTGATATCTCCCTCATCCGGCATCAAAACGAGACGTATAAGGATGCGTTGGAAAGGGGACGATGACTACGTCGTTTTGGTTCTGGTCCCAGCACCAGAAGGTTCGTGGATCATGCTGTGTGACCATGACAAGGTGCTGCATCACCTTTTTGGGCCTTTTGGGCCGTGTATCGTCTCGGGCCTTAAGCCCAGGTTGAGGATGCCCCCCCTGGTTGCCCCCTCAACCCTAGGTCGCCCCTTAGGGGTTAAAACTTAGTAGTCACTGTTGTTTAGACTTGGGTTTTGTTTAGTTGAAGTTTTCGAAGTCGAAACTTTCGTGATTCATTGTAACTGTGACGCCAAGTCCTTTTGCTATGACCCAAGGCCCCTGTTCTTGCATCTCCTCGACTGTGTCGCCTAGTCCTTTTGAATCGAGTGCTTGTACTCCATTGATATTCGCTTCATTTACATCTGCAATATTCGATTGCGTGTTTACCATTTTCTTGCTTGTGTTCTCGATTCGCTTGCAGGGAAAAGCCTTCGTGGTGAGGTCAATCAAGTTGTGCTTGGTTGATAACCAACGGAGCAGTGGTGTAATGGTTGCAGGGTCCGAATCATGTTGATTCGAAGCCAAGATCGCCAATGTCGAGTCTCCACCAATCGACATATCCATCTACCTCTCGGAAGATCGGGCCAGCGCCTATCATTTGGTATCGGATTCCTAGGTTTCCCGTGAGGTACTCTCGTGTTCCCCTTTAGATTCTTTTTTGTCCATCACCTATCGTCCACAAAAACCCCAAAAAGATTTACGTTTCTGCTGTCCTACCACCCTGTTTAGCCTTGCAATTTTGTTTTCAGATTTCTTTGTTGAGTTTGTGTCTGTGGTCGAGTCTTGTTGCTGGTTTAGGTTGTGTTCGTCGTCGTAGTTCAACGTGCCCGTCACTGTTATTTTGTTTCCGCCGCTAGCCCATCCACCATTAGCCATACAACAAGTCGAGCCACCATATTACTCGATTTGCCATCGCTAGCCGCCTTGCGTCAATTCTCGCCGTGCAAGCCCTAGATAGGTTGCAAGCCGCTTGATCGCATTTTGCATCGCATACTTGATCCTTGATTCATTATCTGGTGAATACCTATTGCTTTGCATCTTCTACCAGGGAGGATCATGCTCCTGTGTTTGTTTGTGCCGCCGCTAGGAGGAAGTTTTACCCTAGCCGCCGCTGTATTCTCTGTCGTTTTGTGCCTTTGGAAAACATAGGTTGAGGTACCTTCCATAAAACAGGCATAACTTTTCGCTCGGTGCTCCATTTCTTCTCAAATTTTTACAGGAGCTTGTCAACAAAAAATTCAAAAAAAAATCGGGAAGATAAATAAAAAATTGTTTAAGTGTTTTGAGGGGTTTTTAGTGATTGTTCCTGATTTTCCCTAGGCCGCAATACACCTCTGTTTCAGGTGAAATTTTGTGTGCTTTCATCCTTTGTTGTTTTGGTTCAGTGGTAAAAAAATTGGAAAATGTTGAGCATGTTTGCTGGTACTCCTTTGGAAACGTCTTTTTGTGCTCTCTACTAGTGCTGAAAAAACTGCTCTATTTACAGAACTGCCATTGTGCTGATTTTCAGAGTTTTCTGTCCATCTTTCCTTGTTACTTTTACCTTGTTGTGCTACGATTAGGACACGTCTTAGCCAGCAATTGTGACTTGTGCTTTGGACATTTATTGAACTTCGCTAATCTGCATTCGTTATTTGCTAATCCTTGCTACCATATTGTGCCAACCCATAGCTCCACAGATACTTCTGTCAGCACAATTTCGTCTTGCAACTTGTTACCCACGCTCAACAACTGATTGTGCCGCCCTGTTGGCTTTGGTAAGAACACTTGTAAGATGGTGGTAAGCCGCTTGAGATATTGCATTCCACTTTCACCAACACCCAGTAGTTGTTAGTTGATAGGGATAACCCTTTTTGTGTTGTCTTTTGCTGTCATGTAACCATATCAGGTAAAGAGAAAGGAAATGAGTCTCCCACAGACTTCAATGAGTGTGTATCCAAGGACGAGCTTACGAGGCTTGTTACTAAGCAGCATACCTACATGCCAGACCAATTTGATGCATTGACTTGACAGATCAACGGTCTGGTGACCCGGATTGAACATGTTGTGCAACGACCTCCACCAGTTCAACCTGAGGAGGATGATGAGTTTGAGGATGTTGATCCTGATGAGGAGCGTCTCCGACGTAATCGTTTTCAGATGGGAGGAGGTAATTGCAATCGTGGAGGAGGTAATCAAAATCGTGGTAATAATGATCCTTTTGCTAAAGTTAAGTTTACCATGATTCCTTTTGCTGGTAGTGTTGATCCTTAGGCTTATTTAGATTGGGAACTTGCTGTTGATCAAAAATTTAATTCCCATCAAGTGCCTGAAGAGCATAGAGTTAGGCTTGCTACTAGTGAGCTTACTAGTTTTGCTCTATTTTGGTGGAATGATCTTTGCAATGTTAATAATGCTGCTGATATACCTCAAACTTGGAATGTGTTAAAGCGCTGTATGAAATCTCGCTTTGTTCCTCCTTATTATCAACATGATTTGCGTATGAAATTGCAAACTTTAAAACAAGGTGATAAAAGTGTAGAAGCTTATTATCAAGAGTCACGTTGTGGCATACATGAGGATGATCAGGCTATTGTTGTTAGATTTTTTGATGATTTGAACCGTGATATATAGGATATTCTTGATTACAAAGATTGGACAAGGTTCAGCCAATTGTACCATCTAGCTATTAAGGCTGAACGTGAGGTACAGGGACGTCGCCAACAATTTTCTTTCAGGTCCAACATTGGGAGAACTTTTCAGCTGCGTTCGGATGTTGACAAGTCCAAGGCTGTCGTTGCGCCTAAGGTGCCATCACCTACACCGTCTACTACACCAACTTCCGAGGTGAGCAATTTGTCGCCTGTGCAGGTCCAGTCGCATAAGAAGCCTTTTACTCCAGGTGCGTCCTTGAGTAGTTCCGCTAGCATCCAGTGCCACCGCTGTAAGGGCATGGGACACGTGTCGAAGGAATGCCCAAGTCGTCGTGCTTTCATCGCTGCCCCTGATGGTAATGGTTATATCAGTGCTAGTGATGAGGAAGAAGATTCTTTGGCTCTTGCTACTAATCTTGTTGCACATTCTTCAGTTGAGCAAGAGGAGGATACCATTGATTCTGATGCTGCAACCGCGGGCTTCCCTAGCCTTCTTGTGCAGTGTGTGTTGGCCGCTCAATTGGCTGATGAGGAGGACACCAAGGTACAACGTAACACTTTGTTCCATATGTTTCTCATTGTTTAGGAGCGCTGTGTTCTCACCATAATTGATACCGGGAGCTGCAACAACTTGGTGAGTTCAGATCTGGTCTGAAAGCTTGGTTTGACCACTTGTGAACTACGTCCCTCATATCACATACAATGGTTCAATAATGGTGGTAAGGTAAAGGTAACACACTCAGCGCGTATACATTTTTCAGTGGGTTCTTATACCGACTATGCTGATTTTGATGTTGTGCCAATGGAAGCATGTTCCCTTTTATTAGGACGACCATGAGAATATGATAAAGATGCTGCACACCATGGTAGAACTAATACTTACACTTTCATGCATAAGAATAAAAACATTACTTTGCTTCCTTTATCACCTGCTGATGTTAGGAAACATTTTAAAGAGCTTGCTGAAAATAACATGAAACAACCTTCTATGAGTGATTCTAATGTTGATAAACGTACGGGTATTAAATTAAAAGGAGGTGCTTTTATTGCTACTACATCTGCTACTGCTGAACTTTGTGAAAATCATGATGCACCTTGTTATACTATGCTGTCCCAAGATGTTCGTATTCTCGATGCTACTTTGTCTTGTATGCATTCTGCTGTCACTAACCTTTTGCAGGAGGTTGATGATGGGATGGAGTCGAGGACGACTCCAATTCAAGAAGGGGAGGATGATGAGGACATCGCCACGCTGGATACACGCACTCCACGTCCTTCCCCACGCTACAAGTCGTCTCCAACTCAGCTGCCACGTTCGGTTCGGATTCAGCCGACACCCCTGCACGGTTTCGGCGATATCTCCCTCATCCGGCATCGAAACGAGGCGTATAAGGATACGTTGGAAAGGGGACGATGACACCGTTGTTTTAGTTCTGGTCCCAGCTCCAAAAGGTTCGTGGATCATGCTGTGTGACCACGACAAGGTGCTGCATCACCTTTTTGGGCCATTTGGGCCGTGTATCGTGTCGGGCCTTAAGCCCAGGTTGAGGACGCCCCCCTGGTCACCCCCTCAACCCTAGGTCACCCCTTTGGGGTTAAAACTCAGTAGCCGCTGTCGTTTAGACTTGGGTTTTGTTTAGTTGAAGTTTTCGAAGTCTAAACTTTCGAGATTCATTGTAACTGTGATACCAAGTCCTTTTGCTGTGATCCAAGGCCCCTGTTCTTGCATATCCTCGACTGTGTCGACTAGTCCTTTCGAATCGAGTGCTTGAACTCTATTGATATTCACTTCATTTACATCTGCAATATTCGATTGCGTGTTTACCATTTTCTTGCTTGTGTTCTCGATTCGCTTGCAGGGAAAAGACTTCGTGGTGAGGTCAATCAAGTTGTGCTTGGTTGATAACCAACAGAGCAGTGGTGTAATGGTTGCGGGGTCTGAATCGTGTTGATTCGAAGCCAAGATCGCCAACGTCGAGTCTCCACCAATCGACATATCCATCTACCTCTCGGAAGATCGGGCTAGCGCCTATCAGCGATCCCCTCCACACAATCTACCACCATAGCCTACCCCGTGGTGGATTGCCAGCACCATTGTATCGACAGTTGGCGCACCAGGTAGGGGCTTCGCCGAAGATGATTGGCAAGCTTGATGGCCACAGTCAAGATCCCAGCTAGCTGCCTCGCCCTCACCGTGTTGGGAGCGGGAATTCCCTTTGGGAGCTTCGGTCCCGACTCCACCGCCGATGAGCAGGCGGCCGGCTACGTGACCCCACCTCAGGGTCACATTGTCATCGGGGAGATCCCTTGCATCATCTCCGACACCGCGATCACCGCAGAAAAGACCTCCGGAGCGGATTCCACGCCGCCCGTGGGCAACTCACCGGCTCCCAGATCCAATCTGGAGAAGCCCAGGGCCTGCCGAGTCCTTTTCGGCACGCCATCGCCAGCCCAGAGGCCTAGCCTCCTGGTAAAAGACCTTAAGGTTGCAGGATCAGTAGATCCTCCCAAAGGCGATCTGGTCCAATCTATGGATCGGATCATCGGTAGCATGGCCGACACCATTGCGATCTGCGAGGCCACTCTAGATGCCTCGGAGGCTGAGCGCTTCCCCCCATGGGTTGAAGAGCGCCGCCGCCTCCGCCTTGGAGGTGGCGAGGAAAACCCTTGGCGTAGCCTCCCCGCCCCGGTTGGTTGAGTACCACTCGGACGATGACGCCCCACGCTTCCTGTCGATGGTTATCACCCTGCTAGATGGTGATGAACTAGACGAGAACCTCTACCCCATCTTGGAGGAAGAGGGGCAAGTCGGGGAGTGGACCACCGATGGGTCGGAGGATCTGCGCTGGCCAAACTACTCGGCTAGGCGATCTGATCCCAACACTGGGTCGGAGGGTTCCTTCACATCCCTTAGGGCTGCACTCGACATTGAGGACAGCTCCGAGACTCTCAGATCTACCGATACCACGGAGATCCAATCTGGCAGCACCTTATCCTCCGAGTCCTCGAACGGGGGTAGAGCGCCCGCTTTCGTATACGCTGCAACAGCAGGCGCACCCCCGGTCGTCTCGGAGGACGAGCCCACTCAGGATGGTGAGACCGCCGCCCAGAAGATTGACCGCTTACGCAAAAACGTGTATCGGGAACGATGGCGCCAAGAGATTCGGCGCCAAAACGACCAGCATCGTGACAACTAGCACTGCGATGGTGAGGATGACGAGTACTACTCAGAATCTAGCCCGCCACGGCACAGGAGGAGGCGGCGCACTCTGTGCACTCGAGGCATATGCCCCCGGAGGCTGGAGGACAACTTTACAGTCGATTACACCAGACAAAGGGTCTACGCGACCCCCAAGGAGAACCTCATCGTCTTGAATGAGGAACTCGGGAAGATGCCGCCAAGCACACCAGGCCTGGCTCGCCTACAGGCCCTGGTGCAGGCCTCCGCGACCCAGACTAACCAGATCGACCCCTCCCCACCAGTTAGGCAGGAGGAGACCGGGAACGCACGTAGGCCACACCGCAAGCGCGCACGTTGTGACGATGGCGGAGACCTGCGTGAGAAGCTGCGTCACAAGGATGCAAGGCATACCATCGACCGCCGCGCCCGGGAATGGCGTCGGCATGAGTCGAAGCGTCACCGCGACTACGATCGGGAGCATGGAGCCCCGAACCGCCGTGGCCGGCGCAACGCCACGCCACCCTCAGACTCACGTAGTGGGTATGGGGACTACTACTCCGACGACTACACGTACTCTGAGGGAAGCTACAGCTCCCACGAGAAGGCCACCGCTGGCTGCCACAAAGGTCGAGAGGAAACCACCTCTTATAATGGTTTCCTCTCCCTGACGGCACGGCTACAGAAGGTGAACTGGCCCCGTGAGTTCAAGCTATCGGACGTAGACAAATACGACGGGACCTCCGATCCTGTCCAATGGCTACAGATCTACTCCACCTCGGTCAAGGCCACAGGAGGCAACTCTGACGTGAAGGCAAACTATCTGCCAATCATGCTCATGAAGGGGTGCAGAAGTTGGCTGGCAGGGCTCCCGAAAAATTCCATCGACTCATGGGACGAGCTCTGCACCTACTTCACGAGCCAATACTTCGGCACATGGGAGCGGCCGGGTAACAGGAGGATGCTGGATCAGATCCGGCAGCGCAAGAATGAGTCGCTGCGCTCATACATCTGTCACTTCTTTGAAAAGAAGAACTCTCTTCCTTTCGTCGAGGAGCACGACGTCATTGAGAAACCAAGTTGATATGTGCCATGGTATGTATATGATGAGCGATTGACCGAATGTTTTGAGGCTTTGTGTTGAGTGTGTTTTGTCGGGTTGTGTTGTTGGTTGTGTAACTTCATATGTTTATGTGGTGTGTTGTCAATGCACTCGTGAGGAGTGGTTGACAACGTTGTGTGGACTGACTCTTGGCCTAGTATTGCAGGTGTTTGTTGCGGCTTGGTTTGCGTTGGTGCAGGTGAAGAACAGGCGCGAAAGGTCTTAGCCTTGCGGGGCCTCCGAGGAGTGGAGAGACAAGTAGGCTTGGTTCGAGGGACCCGGTGGCCGACGGGATCAAGTGCGAGCCGCATGGTGCAAGAAGGGCAAGACGAAGTCGTGGACATGGAGCCGGTGCATCGGTGGCGGCCAAGTCAAGGAACGAGGCAAGACCGAGTAGACTGTCCGGGTGCCGGAGGTGAAAGGCTTGACGGGCTCGACACTTGGCGTGGTGAGGCCGGGCCGTGTACGCGGGGTTTGGTGGTTTGGCCACAAAACCATCAGAGAACGGTTTCTTGGTTTGGGCCTCAAAACCAAGTCCGATGGCTCAATGCAACTGAGACGGGGATCCGGGAGCGTCGGGAAGCTCCGAGGCGGGCGACACGCGGCATGATCGAGGTGCTTGCGTCGGGAGGATGCGAAAGCCCGATGGATGCGCAGCCGTCCGATGGCGAACTTAATGTGTTGACCAAAATGCCCCTGTGAGGGCTTGTATTGTATCTCCTAGTGTAGGGGCACTTCAGTCTTTTCCGGAGGGCCTATATATAGGAGGAGGGGGCTGAATTTTCAGCCAACTCTTTGGCTTAGTTGGTGGGAGTGCTTTCATTTTGGGGTGCTCTTGGGGAGAGAGGGAGAGGAGAGTGTGTGGCTCTTTGTTTGGAGCTTTTTGCCATCCAAGATTTGCAATTCTTGGAGTGGCTTGTAACCAATTGGACAAGAAATTCTTGTGAAGTCTTCATCTTAATCTTGTGCCAAATCCTTTGCTCTTGGCGGATTTATCTCCTTCTAAATTCCCGAGTTGGTTTTTGTGCTATTTTCGGAGTTTTTCGGTTCGATCCTTGTGCGTTGATTTCTAGGATGTTTCTCTTCGGATTTCTAAGAGGCGATCATGGGTGGATGTCTTGCGCATCTTTGGTGATGATCTTGACCCCTGAAACACCGGAAATCGGTCTCGATTTGGTGATGTTTAGATGAACTCGAGTTGGTGCTTTGAGCGCACGAGATTTGCGATTCCGGTTGATTGGATAGGTTTGGGGCTCCAAGATTTTGGGCATAGCTTTTTTAGAGATGCTTCTCATCTACCCAAAATTTGGGCTCAATCCGTGCAGCGGTTTAAGAGATCCGTCGATCGGAAGTTGGAGGTGTTTTTCGCGCGGGCTCGGAGGCTGTTTCTGGAGCCCTCACGGACTGTCCGCGGTGCCCTCGCAGACTGTCCGCCTGGGTGTCAGTTCATCAAGTTCGTCGCGAGTTCTTGAGTCCCTTCGCTTTGATCCATCGAGTGCTTTGGTTTCGGTTGGAAGGAGTTTGCCGGACTGTCCGCCCGGGGTGCCGGACTGTCCGCGAGGCTCAGACCGTCCGCGGTGTTTGCCCGGACTGTCCGAATTTCCTCGGGAGTCACTGGAGGTTCGGAGTCCTTTTTCGGACTGTCCGCCCTGTAGCCGCGGACTGTCCGCCCTGCCCTCGCGGACCGTCCGCCCGGCTCTTGCGGACTGTCCGCCTGGGGTTCTGCAGACTTGCTCGATTGGTTTGATTCTTGTCTAGTGCTTCCGCTTCTTGATTCGTGGCTTGTCTCTAGAACTTGTAGGCTTGTGTGTGCCTAGTTTAGCACCGCTCTTGTGTGTGCGAGTGCTCGGAGTGGCAATCGGGGCATAGGTCGTGTTCTCTCTTTGGGGAAGAGTTTTTATTGGCTCCCATTCACTCCCCCCCTCTCTGGTCGCCTATTCGGTCTTTCAATTGGTATCAGAGCCGGTTGCGGATTCGTGTGACTCTAACAAGTCTAGGATCCATAGGGCGACAAAAGAGAAGTGACACTTTGCTTGCGGTTTTGGTTTGCACATTTTGAGCCCGGCGATTTGGTGTTGTGCCTTTAAAAACCATAACTTGAGATACCTTCAATGAAATAGGCATAACTTTTCGCTCGGTGCTCCGATTGAGCTCAAATTTTTACAGCGGTTAGGTGACAAGATTTGGGTCATACCCCAAACTAACAAAGGCAGTCTCGAAAAATCAGAAAAATTCGAGAACATAAAGAAAAAATTCGTTCTTTGCTTTTACAGCTTTTTTGTGAATGTTCCTGAATTTCTCTAGACCGCAATTCACCTCCGTTTCAGCTGAAATTTTGTGTGCCTCTATCTTTGGTGCTCCTTGTTCAGTGGTAAAATTTTGGGAAAAAGATAAGGTTCTTTGCTATTGAACTCGTGAGTTCTTTTTCGAGAATTGAGGTAATTCGAGTGCATTCTTTGCTTCTTTGCTTTTTGCTTGAGCTTGTTTTTGGCTAATCCTAACCGGTGCTTTGAGTTATGGCATCAAGCTCTTCTACTTGTGTGTCTTTGTCTCCAGAGGTTGATGGGATGAAGAGTGCTTCGAGAGATGACCGCAAGTGGAGGAGGAAGTGCAAGGAGTTGGATAACGATAAGGAGGCGTCGGCGTTGATCCGGCTTTTGGTGGCCCAAGATGATGATCTCCAAGACAAGCTCATGAAGAGAAGCAAGGTCAAGCTCACTCAAGGTATCATTAGCTTGTTCACCCGCCTTTGTGCCTATGGTGAGATGAATGTTGAGTTCAAGAATTCCCCTTTGCCATGCAAGTCATGTGATGCTTTGCTTGTTGAAAACAAGATTGTTAGGGGAGAAACTCTTGAGCTTGCTAATGATGTTAGTACCTTGCTTAGGAAGAATGAAGAGTTGAATTCTTCTATTGCTTGCTTGGGAGATGAAATTGACTTGTTGAAATCCAATGCTTCTATGCCTTGCAACTCTTGTGTTGCTTTGAATATTGATCTTGATGTGGCTAGAAGTAAGATTGCTTTGTTGGAGACAAGTGCTTCCTTACCATGTGTTTCTTGTGAGTCTTTGCATGCTGAAATTAATCAACTAAAATTGACTCACACCACATGTGTAGATGAACTAGAGCATGCTAGGGCTGAAATTTGTGATATGAAATCCATGCCTTGTAGCAAGTGCTCTTTGTTGCTTATGGATGGTACTTGCCATACTTCTTGTGATGATGATGATGCTTTGGTTGTTGTAAATGATGATACTTGTTCATGTGGTCTCATTTGCACTTCATGAATTGATTTGGAAAGTGAAGTTTTGGCTTTGAAAAGAATGCGCGATGATATGAGCGCCAAGTTGGTTGTGCATGATGAGATGAGTGCCAACCTTGAGAAAGAAAATGAACTCTTGCGTACCACATATGCTAAGTGCATTGAAAAGGAAATCGATAACTTGAGAAATATGACATGTGGTACTTGTGAGCACCTCAAATTTGAAAATGAGGTTTTGCGCACAAGGTGCAAGAGTCTTTGTGCCAAGGGTTTGGATTCTCGCATTTCTTGTCACTCCGATGTTGATGCTTTTAAAATTGCTTCTTCTCAACCGAAGTTGACTTCTTCTCTTGAGCGTGAGTCTTTGGATGGTGGCACGTGTGGTGGTGCTTTGGATAGCTCTTTCATAGCTACTCCTAAGCTTGTTGCTTCTTCCGGTGTTGGCCAGGATGTGTCGGATGGCAAAGGTGCTTCTCACATATTTAAAACTCATGCTCCCAAACCGAAGTTTCAATGCACTTTTTGCAAGAAGGATGGGCACACCGTGGAGTTTTGCTTTCGCCGTGTCAAGCACGAGCGACGTGTGCGTGCCAAAGCTTTTAAGAAGCCACGTAGCCTTTCTCATGGCACGTGTGATTCTAATGTGGGCACTAAGTTGGATGTTGGGATTGATGCTTCTTGCTCTAAGTCCCAAAGGACTTCTCACTTACAAGAGAATGGTGATTTGTCCACTCGGACTGTGCACCTCGATAGGCCTTTGTACCATTGCTCTCCGAGTGCTTTGGTTTCGGTTGGAAGGAGTTTGCCGGACTGTCCGCCCGGGGTGGCCGGACTGTCCGCGAGGCTCGGACCGTCCGCGGTGTTTGCCCGGACTATCCGAATTTCCTCGGGAGTCACTGGAGGTTCGGAGTGCTTTTTCGGACTGTCCGCCCTGCCCTCGCGGACCGTCCGCCCGGCTCTTGCGGACTGTCCGCCTGAGGTTCTGCAGACTTGCTCGATTGGTTTGATTCTTGTCTAGTGCTTCCGCTTCTTGATTCGTGGCTTGTCTCTAGAACTTGTAGGCTTGTGTGTGCCTAGTTTAGCACCGCTTTTGTGTGTGCGAGTGCTCGGAGTGGCAATCGGGGCATAGGCCGTGTTCCCTCTTTGGAGAAGAATTTTTATCGGCTCCCATTCACTCCCCCCCTCTCTGGTCGCCTATTCGGTCCTTCAGTCATCAGTGCCTTCCAGCATGGACTGGCCTATGGCAAGCTGGTAAACATGTGGGCTCAGAAGCCCCCCAAGACCGTCCACGAGCTTTCCAAAGTGGCAAATCTGGAGGTCGACGGCGAGGAGGCTGAGCGTGAGCAGCTCAAGAACGTCAAGTCCTGCTGGGACGACGACAACTCTCCGCGCGAGCGTCGTAGACGCTACGACCCGGATCGAGAGGGCGAGACCGCCGAACAGGGAGCGAGGCGGAACAGGAGGCGCAAGCCCGAAACCGTGGCCGCCGTCTAGGCCGGCACGAAGCGGATAGACCCCTCTGAGTTCCAGAAGCTCCTGGATATGCAATGCCCGTACCACAAGAACAACAAGCACTCGGTTTGAGAGTGCTTCGGCCTGAAGAATTACTTCTCCGGCAAGAGCCGTCAGAGAGGACCACCGAAGGGTGGCAAGGCCAGGGAAAAGCGTGAGCCGCCGGCGGACGACAACAATGAAGACTTCCAGGTCGCCGACCGCACCGTTAACATTTTCTACGGTGGACCCGAGCAGCTAGAAGGAAAGCGCAAGGCGAAGCTCAAGGACCGCATGCTGGTGTACGCAGCCCAGCTCAGGACCCCCCTGTACCTACGCTGGTCGGAGGTCCCGATCACTTTCAGCAGGGAAGACCACTCGGTGGCACTCGCCAGGCCCGGACGGTACCCCTAGTGCTGAACCCCACGATCCGCAACGTAGGGCTCGGCACGATGCTGGTGAACGGAGGCAGTGGCCTCGACATCCCCTTCGCCAGCATGCTGAAGGAGTTGAGGCTCACCCCCATGGATTTGAGCCCAACTGACACGCCATTCTTTGGCATCGTACCCGGGGACCCCTCAGTACCACTCGGCGAGATCTTCTGGCCGGTCACCTTCGGTACGATCGACAACTACCGTACCGAGCACGTCCGCTTCATCGTGGTGGATTTTGAGATAGCCTATCACGGCATACTCGGCAGGCCTTCACTGTCCAAGTTCATGGCAGTCCTGCACTACACCTACATGGTGTTAAAGATGCTGGCACCAAACGGTGTCCTCACCCTCAGGGGACACTGTCAGACGGCGAGCGCGTGCGAGAAGAAGAACCTCCACATCGCAGCCATGCTTGACCTCTCCAGACGCACTGCGGAGGTCCTAGCCACCGCCAGCAAGCTGGACCCGGTCGATCTTGAGATCCCGATGAAGAAGCCGGCGACGGAGGCGATCCAGCGGGAGAAGGAGGCGACAAAGAATGTGTCCCTCGGGCTTGAGGACCCGTCCAAGACGCGCGACCATAGGGGCCAACATGGACCCCAAATAGGAAATTGTGCTCATCGAGTTCTTGCGGGCTAACTCAAATATATATTCGCTTGGAAACCAGCGGATATGCCGGGGGTGCCTAGAGAACTCGCCAAGCACTCCTTGAAGGTTGACGTGAACACGAAGCCCGTCAAGTAGAAGCTACACCGATTCGCGAAGGACCGCAAGAAGGCAATAGGGGTAGAGCTTGCAAAACTGTAAGTTGCCAATTTTATAAGGAAGTGTATCATCCTGACTTGCTAGCTAATCCAGTTTTTGTATCCAAGAATAATAATCAATGGAGAATGTGCGTTGACTATACCGATCTCAACAAACACTGCCCCAAAGACCCCTTCACCCTCCCACGAATAGACCAAGTCGTTGATTCCACAGCGGGCCGTGCCCTGCTCTGTTTTCTTGACTGCTATTCAGGCTATCACCAGATAAGCCTCAAGATCGAAGACCAGATCAAGACGTTATTCATTACACACCTGTTGACGGTTGAAAAGTGCTGCTTTTACACCGTCAATACCTGCGTAAAATAAATGTAAAAGGGTCATCAACACTAGAATAGGGCTTGATACTGATATTTTCCACAAGTGTTGGTGTTTCTAGCTTTTGTTGCAGGATGCACCGAAATACGTGCCAAATGGTACAATTAAGAGCAAGTGGTCCAATGGCTATTAAAGGACGTCATCATAAACATCCTCAAATGCCAATTTCGACTGCACCACTGCGACGGGCTCGTCGAGATGATCGAAATGGATATATCATTTGTCTACTTTGGAGTTCGTATGAGAAAGATATGCACAAGACAAGATATCTTGTGAGCTCGGTGGGACCCACACTAGACCACGTGGCGACGTGTGCCACATTGGATGCCATGTGTCCATGACACCTCATCAATCCATGTGAAGCAACCCCTGACGAATCAGACACCGCCACGTGTGCAGCACAAGGATCCAAGGGCCTACCAGGGACCCAAACCACCTCAAAACTCGGCATGCACCTGGAATCGTCATAAGGGCCCACACATCAGTCACCCAGAGAAATCACGGGCCAAAAGGAGGTGGGCCAGGGTCGACCGAACCCAGGTTCGGCCGCTCCCTTCTGGCCTCCGTTCGCCATCTGCTTCCACGTGTTGCTTCCTGGTTGATCCCTTGCAACGTTCCAGGGTGGATCGGTGACATGGCGCTTGCTGATTGGTCGGTACAAGGTCGGTTTGGTTCCTTCCCCTGGAAGCTAGAGAAGAGTGCATTGCAAGATTCCTCACCACGTGTCGCTCTCCTATTGGTGGCGCCCAAGGATGGCTGCACAAGATGGAGCACTTGGAGCACCAAAGCAAGCCACCCCCTCCTCTATAAATAGGAGGGGAGGGGCTCTCATTTGGGACACACACTTCTCCTTCTCCTCTTCATTTTGGCTTGGAGCCTCTCTCTTTAGGAGAGGAGAGCTCTTTGTATAGGATTAGTGCTAGGAAGTGAGGTGGGAGGCTTGAGGACATCTCATGTTCTTCATGACATCTTCCTCAAGAACGATCCTCAGCGGTGCCTTTGTTCTTCAACTAGACTAAAGTGAGTATTTCGACATTTCCTATTTAGACTAAAGTCGTATGCATGCTTAGTTGCTTTGTTCTTGTGTTCTTCGTTTGTTCTTGGTTTAGAGGCTTGTGTTCTTCGAACACAACCCTTTCGATCCAGTAGACTTAGATCATAAGTTTGCATCTAGTTCGCCAGCTTGTCTATTAGAGTAAAGTGAAGCTCCTGCATGTCTCTAGTTAGATCAAAGTGCATTCGTGATCTTGCATGAGTGATAGAGCATACCTTGAGCTAGTGCCAGTATCTCCCTCACGGATTCGTAGGAATAGTCAGTGGTGTAGACGTGGTGTCTGGACCATAAGCTATCCTTCTAAGACCACGTATGATCGTAGCGTAGAGGTAGGCCGCAGTGGTGACACCCTGTTGGACCCTTTGTCAACCCTCTACGTCGCGTACCGAGTTGGGCTCGCTCCAGCACATTGGCCTAGGATGTGCCTGGTGCCCGAAGTGAGTGTCATACCTGAGAGACCGTAACTAGACTCTGCGCTCGGTCGAGGTAGATCCTTTCTACCTATCCTATCAATCAGTGTTGTGTCCTTGGATCATCTATACTAGAGTAGGAGATAGTACACGCCGTTCCTTGGATTCGATACCCTTGGAATACTCTCCTTCCTTGGGGAAGTGCTACAACGGTATTTCCGTGCGCTTGCGGTACACCCGGTTGTTCTTATACGCTCCCTCTAGGTGTACAACTAGTGGTGACGTTAAGAAACGCCAACAAGCATTTCTGGCGCCGTTGCCAGGGAACGGTTGTTGTATCTATCTCTGAACCTAGTGGTCCTCGTATTTATCTTTTTTCGTTTTCTTCTACCTTCACCCCCGTTACCCATCAGATATCCTTTTTGTTTCTTTTCTTCTACCTTTACCCCCGCTACCCTTTGAGATGCCTTCTTGTCAAAGCCTCTCTACCCCTAGGGCGAGTTCGTCTTAGAGCAACCATCAACTTCCTCATCTTGCTGCGAGCTTCGTCCCGACTTTATAGCCACGGTTCGGAATCGACCTTTCTCAGGAGCGATCAGTGATGACCCTAATGTTCATTTAGAAGAGTTCGAGGACTTGTGTTCGTGCTTGGTAATTCCAAGCATGACACAGGAAACTTTGAGGTGGAAATTGTTCCCTTTCTCTCTCGTAGATAGAGCGGAGCAATGGTACACCCACACAGTAGAGCATGTGAATAATTGGGGAGAACTACGAGAAAACTTTTTTGACTCATTCTCCCTTTATGAACGCATAGAGCTCTTGCCGTGTGAACTCCTTGACTTTGAGCAATTAGAGGGTGAGTCCATAGGTGCAGCTTGGGCTAGGTTCCTACGTCTTATGACATCCAGCCCAGACATGTCTATACCCGATGATATAGCGACGTACACCTTTTATACTCGTATAGACATGGAGTCTGCACAAGAGCTCGACCTTTTAGCTGGAGGTTCGTTCGAAAACCAAACTCTAATGGAAAGAAGAGAGATCCTGGAATTCTTCTTAGAAACCTCTTCTCCCCATATCGTTTACAACGAACCCCATCTGGAGTCTGAGTTGGTCCATGATAGTCTCTCAATAGCCGAATCTGAGCTTTCATTCTCTGAATTCCTTGATTCCTCTGTTGAGCCCTCTCCCGAACCATGAACATCAAAGGAAGAAGAAATTCAACCTTCGGAGTTCTCTTCCCGATTTGAGGATGATCCTTCTCAAAACATCAAAAATACCTCAGATCACTCTTGGCACGAGAAGCCTACGGCATCGTTGGACCTTTATGAGGTCCTCGATGAAGTTTGGAATCATGGGACGATAGTGGATTGGTCACCTCAGAAGCATACATCCGAAGCAATTCGGGTTAGCTCGACTTCTACGATCATCCACTGTTCCATGAGAGGAAACACCGTAAATGCTGTCCATGACCCTACTGTTAGGGCTTGCATCATACCAGAGACCCTTTTGGATACTCTGGTGGGTGACGTGCCCTTGATCCCGACTGATAGACTTTTCCATAGTCCCAGGTGGCGCTGTGTTTTTCCATGTCGAGGGATTGCTAGGGACGTGTCGATCACCATTGATGACATAAAGGTGCGATTAGATTTTCACGTCTACGACATCGTGGATTTTGATCTTCTCCTAGGTTTCCCCTTAGAAAAACTTCTTGCTAAATCTCAAGGAAACCCAGAAGAAGAGCTTAGGGAAACCGTTTCTGTCCATGCTGAACCATCTTGACATCCTCTGACAGAACCTTTCCCTAGACCTACGGTATCTCCTTTGCCTCCTGATCCTCCTGACGAAGCATATCCTGAGGAGGCCAAGAGGGAGGAATGGTCAGAGGGAGTGATGCGATTTTCCGAAGCAATTTGGAATAGTTCACCTTCTCTGGTTGTCCCTTGCTCTATTAGAGGCATTGCTGTAGAGGCCCATTGTAACCCCATCATGGAGGTTAACATTTTACCATGGCACTTAGCGGAAACCCTTTTGGGTAGAGTCCCGCTAGCACCACCCGACATGCTCCTCAAGACTTGTCCCTTCGGACACGTTCTTGAATGTCGGGGGATCACAAGTGTCGTGCCGCTTATCATAGACGGGATCGAGGCTAGCTTAGACTTTCACATATTCGATGTCCTCAATCTCGATCTTCTCCTAGGCTCCCCTCTAAAGCAGCTCTTCGATACATCTTTAGGGAGCCTAGATGATAAGCTTGGGGGAGTCACTTCTGCCACTGCTACCGCTTGTCCGGGACATCCCATGGCAAGGCTTTTCCCCCAGAAAAACCCGCTCAAGAAGATGACGCATGCATCTCCATTCGCATCATCCGAGCCTATTCTCATTGAGGTTGTAGAATGTTTTACCCCACATCAGGGTGGCTCGGGAGACTCTCTTCACCTTTGTGAAGGCGAACGATCGTCACCACTCTCGACCAAGTTTCAGCCTCTTCCTGCTGGCCCATATCATGTTGCTTTCGATCATGATCGAGAGTCAACATCGAGCTTCCACGATGACTCTCTTGAGATGGAGAATTCATGGGCCACAGAACCTTTCGAGGCACTGACTCTGGAGTCCGGAAGAAAGGATTCCACGCACGAGCATGGTAGCTTCATTCTTGATTCACCATACAGACCATGCTCGCATCATGTCCCTCTAGAGTCAAACATGCTTAGTGCGCTAAGCACGCATGAGGGCTGCAATCACCTTATGGTCCTCTTTTGTAGAAAGTTCAGAAGGTTGGTTGTAGATGCATATGTTTACCATAAGCATTGCAGATTCCGTGTGTGCACTGTGGCACTAACTTTGCAGCTGAAGCTTCACTGATACATCAAGGATTGGTGGTGAGACGGGAATGACACCACCAATGGTAGCTGCAAGATGAAGTTCCATGGTCGAGCTTATGACCTTAAATAAACAAAGCACTCCCAGGAGATAGCCTGGATTGGCATAGGTTTTATATCCCTTTTCGAATAAAAGCAAGAACATGTTTTTAGGATATGTTGTCCTTCGAGTATTTTTGGTCACTAACCTTTCAGGTGGAGATTGAAAAGAAAGATGGACAGGTGATGCCTACGAACATGTGAGCCACATCAGCTGCAACACCTAGATAAGCTTGGGTGAGGGAACATTTACAAAAGGGTGCTTGATCACCACACACTTGAGTTTTGTTGCCTAGCAATGCAAACCTCAAGTGTGGGGGAGGTATGTGAGCATCTTGAGTAAAGTTCCTCCTCTACCAAATTTTATCATGGTGTGGCGATGATGTTAGCTCTTGCAACTTGCCCACTAGCTAGGTAAGTCCTGCTTTTGACATTAAACAAAGCCCTTCCGGGAGGTTGCCCGAGGTTCACCGTCTTATGCTCATGCTTGTGTCCTTTTGAAGATAGCTTGATCATGCATGCATGCTTCATTTATCTTTGTTTATATGCTCTGGTTTGAATGAGTGATGCATCATACATTCATAGACTGTTTTAGATTATGCATGGTGCTTAGGTTAAAACTGTCTTCTTCAGTCAAAACAAGACATGGTGTCAGGTGTTGATTGATTAACCTTAGAGTTATATTCTCATAGATCTTGGTTGCATATATGCTGACTAACCCCTGCAGAAAATTGTCAAACTTGAATGGTAAGTCATTGAGCTAAATTCAAAGGGAAGATAAGTTGAGGTGTCAGATTCATGTTGCACAACATGCAAGGGTGGTACATATGACCTCTCAAGAGCCCAAGGTAAGTATATTCCCCTTTGTGTATGAAGTGTAATCTTGGTCTAACCCTTTCGAGCAAATGACACGGTGACAATAAAATAAAATAAAAACCCAAAAATATTTGAATTTGAATAAAGGCTCTATGGTTCTTGAACCAGTAGAGTCCCTCTTTTGTTTCCACTTTTTTTTGAAGAACAGCACCAAGATCAACCACCAGTGTGGGGGAGTTCTCTCGAGCTCATCATCGACATATCCACTCGAGAACACCCACACGGGCGCTGCACAACATCGACTACGCCTTCATGACAAGAGCAAGGTAAACTAGAGTGAGTTGGCTGCCTTATGGTCTGCCGAATCACCACTAGTCTCCCTTGATCTCTTATCCTTCAGAAGCGATGGTATGTGCACCCTCTATCTCACTCTCCTTTATCCATGGGTTTGATTGAATTTCAATTCATATCCTTTACATCAAACTCAGCAATCCGTGCTATGCTTGCTCTACATGGTTCCTGTGGTTGGCTTGCATATGTTTTATTCCTGACTTATCATCTTGATGGTTGTGAACAAATATCATTAGGGAACTCATGCTTATCTAAGTAGTTGATGTTTGTGATATGGCTTGATGATATGATCTTCGCTCTTTATGTTTGAGTGCTTGGGAATTTTTATTTGAAAATCATGAAAACCCTTTGCAAAGCTCCTCTTTGATATGCCACCGTCCTACTAGAGCCATATGATATAGTTGAAAACCTTCTACTCATATGCTGCTTGTTATTGCATTGAGCTTTGTCAAAACCTGTGACCCTTGTGAGAATTCTTTTCATTATTTTCATGATCAAGATTCATGTGCACACCACCTATTTCCCCTTGCTATGCTTCTACACTGGAAGTTAGCATTGTATCATTCATCCCTTTCATAAAAATAAAGCTCCATATGTGGTGTGACATCTCTCTCCAAAAGTGTCCTTCAAAAAGAGACATGGGCTATGAAAAAAAAGAGATATACATGCTCAAGGCATGATGAAAAAAAAGAAAAGAAAGAATAGTCCATGTCCAAAATAAAGGAGAAATAGGAGAGAGATGAGATCATGCAAAAAGGAGTTCCATAACATAGATGGTAATAACTAGTATCCATTCCGGAGCTAGTGTCCACCTTACAATCACCTTAGCTTCCATCATATATGTATGGTAATATCTAGCACCCATTCCGGGCCTAGTATCCACCTTACCATACTCACCATATCCATACACATGCACATCTTGATCTGATGGTATGATTTCATTTTCTCTATGGATCCACTTTTTGACTTTGCAATATATGTGATACGAGTATGCCTTATCCTTTATCCTACCTTGAGCTCCACATATAGCCATCATTAGAAGTAGGGTGAGGAAAGGCAATCTAATGCCTTGGTGAGGACATATACACATTGAGCGATCTGAGAGAATCAAATGAGGAGCTAAGCAAAGTTTTGTTTTGAAAAAAAAAATTTATTGCAAAACCACAAGTCACTTGACATGATGAGCAAGAGTGACTTGATTCATGACCGTTCCACTCCTCAACTACCCAAGATAGCATGATAGACACTTCAGAGTTCATAAGTACAAGGTATGGTTTGGAATATCTCTTATGCTCGCTTCATACCTTTGGATATCATGTCTCACCTTGATCTGACTCCCTTTACTCGGGACGAGCAAAGGTCAAGTGTGGGGGTGTTGTTGACGGTTGAAAAGTGCTGCTTTTACACTGTCAATACCTGCGTAAAATAAATGTAAAAGGGTCATCAACACTAGAATAGGGCTTGATACTGATAGTTTCCACAAGTGTTGGTGTTTCTAGCTTTTGTTGCAGGATGCACCGAAATACGTGCCAAATGGTACAATTAAGAGCAAGTGGTCCAATGGCTATTAAAGGACGTCATCATAAACATCCTCAAATGCCAATTTCGACTGCACCACTGCGACGGGTGTCGACCATATACCCCTGGGTACCTATACATGGAAGAATACGAACTCATACCATAAATCCTTGTAATCCTACTAGGACTCGTACCATGTAATCCTACTAGGACTCCTATCTTGTAACCGACTAGGAACCCGCCCCCTGGAATATATAAAGGACGTCCGGGTACCTAGGAGGACGAGGTGAATCCCCCAACCCCTCCGGGGAACACCCAAGCGCAGGGCGCCATACATGATACTCCAAACAGGACGTAGGGTCCGCTACTCCAGCGGCCCGAACCTGTATAAATCTGTGTCCCATGTCCTCGCGCGTACCTTCGAGTTCCAGGTCTGGCGATCCTCCACCGCACAATCTACTACCTCGGGTACCCCCTTGGTAGGCTCAGTGGCCAAAACACTGACAGCTGGCGCGCCAGGTATGGGTGATCGTCGAGATCATCGGGTGAATTCGAGGGACCTCGTCAACAAATCAATCTGCTGGACCTCATTAACAAATTTACTTCCGACACATACGTCGAATCCAAAGCAAAATTTTCAAGATCAAGCAACTAGGTTGTGCGGTAGATGGAATCGACTCCGTATCAATTTTCTCCACGCATCGAGTCCGAAGCTGTCAAGTACTCGGTCTCGTCGAGATTTCCATCCGGAAGCTGATCGGCTGCACCGCTCAACACGTGAAGCAAATTCGAAGACAAGTTCTCAGTCAAAACGGACAAAAAATTCCAGCCAGGACACCAGGTCACGTCAAGGGCAAAGGTTCACAGGCAGTCATACGTCGCGGTTTCGAGGAGAAATTGGAAATTTTCTTTTTCCGTCTCGAGGTCCAAACCAACTGTGCAACCAGCGACCTGCTCATGCTGCCATGCGAAGCATCCTGCAACAGCTCCGACTACTCTCCCTGGAAGGAAATTTTGAAGCAACCCAGGAAGCACCAAGACATCTTGGTCAAACTCCAAGTGCGTCACGTGAACACCATGCAAAAAAATTTTGAGGATTTTTGTTACGCACACACAAAGCTCACACAAAACTTCAAGATTCATTGCTTGGTGCATACAAGCATCGTACCCGAGTACAATTACATCGACACACTCATTGTCTGGTTGCACTGGCTCTACTACGCCTATGCCGTGCATCCGGGCGCGTCGCCTTGCCGCTCGACTTCTCGTCGATCGGTCGCACTGGCTCTCGCCGTGCACCCGGTCACTCTGTCTTGCGGCTCGACTACTCATCGTCTGGTTGCACCGACTCTACTGCGCCTATGCCGTGCATCCAGGCGCATCGCCTTGCCGCTCGACTTCTCGTCGGTCGGTCGCACTGGCTCTCACCGTGCGCCTGGTCACTCTGTCTCGCGGCTCGACTACTCATCGTCTAGTTGCACCGGCTCTATTGCGCCTATGCCGTGCATCCGGGCGCGTCGCCTCGCCACTCGACTTCCCGTCGATCAGTCGCACTGGCTCTCGTTGTGCGCCCAGTCACTTTATCTCGTGGCTGCACCGTTTCTACCTCAACAACGCCATACGCCGCTGCGACATCGTCTCGTGGCCGTACCGGCTCTACTTCGACTACGCCGTGCACCGCCTCGACATCGTCTTGTGGTCACACCAACTCATCGTGGACTACTTCGGCTACTCTTCTCGGCTAGTTTCCACTAGAAAACTAGTCGAGAACGGCTTCTACGCCCCCACAACTAGTCGAACCCACCTCCGACTAATCGACTTCGTCAACACTCGTCCACGGGTTCATTCAAAACCCGCTCCGACGGTACAAGCCGACTTTGGTCGCATCTCCAGACCGCTCCTGCGCTATCAGTAAGCCATTTATTTTAAATGATTACTTTTTTCTTCTTCTTTGGCTTGTTTTGCGTATGCAGTACAACACACCAAGGATTACTTATTGGTGTGCGCTTTTCAACAGATTTTTCCACAAGAGCTACACTATGCCGACTACTCTTGGGACATATCAACAAGTCACCACGAGCTCACTCCATCAACTCGGGGGCTTTCACAAGGAGGCAACTTCTAAAGTCCGCTCCGCGCGGCAATCTAAAGTCGACTTACTCAAGTCGCATCTCAAAGTCGACTTCTTCAGTCGCAACCTCAAAGTCCACTCCGCGCGGCACAAAGTTGACTTACTCAAGTCACAATCTCAAAGTCCACTCCGCGTGGCAATTTAAAGTCGACTCTGGTCGCACCTTCGCCCGCTCCGACGGCATACTGCATGTGTAAGCTTCGATGGAATCTAGCCGTAAGTGGCCCTCGCGTCCTGACAATGATGGTACCTAGCTGCACGCGGTCTTCACTGTTCGTACCATGGGTCTGAAACGCATGGCCCTAAGTACTCTCACTCTGCCCAACTTACCCTGGGTCTCCCTGTTATCATGCTGATCCATACTCTAGGCCTCCCTGTTACCATCTGATCCTTACTCCGGGTTCCTGCTTCTATGCCGATCCCAGGCTATAAGTGATTCTCAGGTCCAGGCAATTACCTAGTTGTATTCGGTTTTCTGATCCAGGCGACTACTCAGTTGTAAGCAGCTTTTGGGTTTGAGCTACACTCTCTCAAGGCGGCTTCGGCTGCGACTACTCGTAGGGGATCATGACAATCCTCTCCAGGCGGCTTCGGCTGCGACAACTCGTAGGGGGTCACGATAACCCTCTCCAGACGACTCCGTGTCGTATAGAGCAATAAGTGGCACATGTTGTCCTTGTTCTATTCAATCAAGAGGCTGCAGCCTAGAGTAACACCTTTCATAGTAGGGTCTCAGTGGAACTCCAACACATTGAGTTCATCACACTGTCTCCTACGGTCTTACTCGTTCTTCGGAACATTCTTGCAAGTATTCTCTCACTAGGCTCATAGCCTCAGAGGTACTTAAGACACTATTACTCAATAGTGTATCTAGACATTGTAAACTCTGTATAATGTGCTTGCGAGTACTCTCTCACTAGGCTCATAGCCTCAAAGGTACTTAGGACACTATTACTTAATAGTGTATTCGGACATTGTTCTCGACACAATGTGTTTTTTCCAGACGGCTCCAGAGGCAAAACAATTCATTTTTCTGTTTTTTAATTCACTTTTTTGCCTTCCAGAACGTGCTTTTTTGGCTTTTCAGCTTTGTGTTTCGGGTTTCATTCTTGGCTCGAAGTACTCAAAGTCCGCTCCGCGCGGCACAAAGTCGACTTACTCAAGTCGCATTCTAAAGTCTGCTCCGCGCAGCACAAAGTCGACTTCGGTCGCATTTCAAAGTCCGCTCCGTGCGGCATAAAGTCGACTTACTCAAGTCGCATTCTAAAGTCTGCTCCGCGTAGCACAAAGTCGACTTACTCAAGTCGCATTCTAAAAGTCTGCTCCGCGCAGCACAAAGTCGACTTACTCAAGTCGCATCTCTAAGTCGACTACTCTAGTCGCATCACAAAGTCGACTACTCTAGTCACATTCTAAAGTTCGCTCCGTGAGGCAATCTAAAAGTCGCCTTCGGTCGCATCTAAAGTCCGCTCTGACGGCAACATTACCACTCGAAGACAACTCAAGTAGTCTATGCTACTTCTCAAGTACAACGGCTTCACGCCAAATTACTACTCAGAGACAACTTCAGCATGCTTCGTTCGTTCTTCAGCTCGGGGGCTCAACTCCAATTACTACTCGACGTGGCTCATATAGCTCACTTGGTCCGTAATCTCGGGGGCTGGGCGCTACAAGAGTACTCGGATGATGGCTTTTGCGAATTGAAGACCCTTGGATTGATCATCTAATCACTTCAAGGCTCGGGGGCTAATATGCTACAACCATCAACCTCTTTTTTCAAAGACGGAAGATGTAGATTCAAGATTGACCCTCAGCTTGATTCTTCGATTCAAACTCAGGCTCGGGGGCTACACTCCATATAGAGTGCGATTTTCACAAATCGCACCTCCATATAGATCAAAACTTCAAGACACGATGGGTATTTTTTTTGGAGACTTCCTGGGTTAGAATTCGGAGACGCCTGGGAACTACTCGGGGATGATTCTAAAGTACTCATAGATGAACTAGAGCACATTCCACTCTTTCGGAAATTCAAGTACTATTGAAGACTTCAGCTAGCAGTACTCGAGACGATCAGAAACTACTCGACGAAGCTTCAAGACTACTCGAATTCGCTGCTCAAGACTACAAAGTGCTCGGGGGCTTGTCGACCATATACCCCTGGTGACGAGGGCCTGGATTAAAGCCCCCTAAGCAACAAGATAATCACCTTGAAGATGGGGTCGACTGACACCATTGACAATGTGAAGGCCAAGATTCAAGACAGAGGAGGCATGCAGATCTTCGTTAAGACCCTCACTGACAAGACTTCCCCACATCACGAGTACTCTCCGCCTCGCACGAGTCTGCCTCATCTCCGAGTACCCGTCGCCCCGCACGAGTACTCTCCGCCTCGTCTCCGAGTACCCGTCGCCCCGCACGAGTACTCTCCGCCTCGCACGAGTCCGCCTCGTCTCCGAGTACACATCGACCTCGACTCTGACTACTCGTTCGCACGAGTAACTTCCGCCTCCGACTAAAGGCGAAAGAAACGCAGACGAGCCAGGGCGAAGGCAGGGGGCCCCACACGAACGTGGCGCTGCCCCAACCCTCCAAGCTCCTTCGCAACGACACGCGTGACGCCATTTTCCACGCCATGCAAGGTCCACAGCTGGCGTGACTGTTGACGGTCGAAAAGTGCTACTTTTACACTATCAATATCTGCATAAAACAAATGTAAAAGGATCATCAACACTAGAATAGGGTTTGATACTGATAGTTTCCACAAGTGTTGGTGTTTCTAGCTTTTGTTGCAGGATGCACCGAAATACGTGCCAAATGGTACAGTTGAGAGCAAGTAGTCCAATGGCTATTAAAGGACATCATCATAAACATCCTCAAATGCCAATTTGGACTGCACCATTGCGACGAGCTCGTCGAGATGATCAAAATGGACATATTATATGCCTACATCGGAGTCCGGATGAGAAAGATATGCACAAGTCAAGATATCTTGTGAGCTCGGTGGGACCCACACCAGACCACGTGGCGACGTGTGCCACATTGGATGCCATGTGTCTATGACACCTCATCAATCCAAGTGAAGCAACTCTCGACGAATCAGACACCGCCATGTGTGCAGCACAAGGATCCAAGGGCCCACCAGGGACCCAAACCACCTCCAAACTCGGCATGCACCTAGAACCGTCAAAAGGGCCTACATATCAGTCACCCAGAGAAAGAACAGCCAGAAGGAGGTGGGCCAGGGTCAGCTGAACCCAGGTTCGGCCGAACCCTTTTTGCCACAGTTCGCCATCTGCTTCCACGTGTTGCTTCCTGGTTGATCCCTTGCAACGCCCCGGGGTGGATTGGTGACATGGCGCCCGTTTATTGGCCGAAAGAAGGTCGGTTTGGTTCCTTCCCCTGGAAGCTAGAGAAGAGTGCATTGCATGATTCCTCGCCATGTGTCACTCTCCTATTGGTGGCACCCAAGGATGGCTGAAAAAGTGGAGGCAAATGGTGCCAAAGGCAAGCCTCTCCCTCCTCTATAAATAGGAGGGGAGGGGCTCCATTTTGGAATACACACTTCTCCTCCTCCTCTTCATTTTGGCTTGGAGCCTCTCTCTTTAGGAGAGGAGAGCTCTTTGTATAGGATTAGTGCTAGGAAGTGAGGTGGGAGGCTTGAGGCTATGTCATGATTCATGACATCTTCCTCAAGAACGATCCTCAGCGGTGCCTTTGTTTTTCAACTAGACTAAAGTGAGTATTTCGATATTTCCTATTTAGACTAAAGTCGTATGCATGCTTAGTTGCTTTGTTCTTGTGTTCTTCGTTTGTTCTTGGTTTAGAGGCTTGTGTTCTTCGAACACAACCCTTTCGATCTAGTAGACTTAGATCATAAGTTTGCGTCTAGTTTGCCAGCTTGTCTATTAGAGTAAAGTGAAGCTCTTGCATGTTTCTAGTTAGATCAAAGTGCATTCGTGATCTTGCATGAGTGATAGAGCATACCTTGAGCTAGTGCCAGTATCTCCCTCGCGGATTCGTAGGAATAGTAAGTGGTGTAGACGAGGTGTCTGGACCATAAGCTACCCTTCGAAGACCACGTACGATCGTAGCGTAGAGGTAGGCCGCAGTGGTGACAGCCTGTTGGACCCTTTGTCAACCCTCTACGTCGCATACCGAGTTAGGCTCGAGCCAACACATTGGCCTTGTGCTTGGTGCCCGAAGTGAGTGCTATACCCGAGAGACTGTAACTAGACTCTGCGCTCGGTCGAGGCAGATCCTTTCTAGCTATCCTATCAATCAGTGTTGTGTCCTTGGATCATCTATACTAGAGTAGGAGATAGTGCACATTGTTCCTTGGATTCGATACCCTTGGAATACTCTCCTTCCTTGGGGAAGTGCTACAGCAGTATTTCCGTGCACTTGTGGTATACCTGGTCGTTCTTATACGCTCCCTCTAGGTGCGCAACTAGTGGTGACGTTAAGAAACGCCAACAAGCATTTCTAGCGCCGTTGCCGGGGAACGGTTGTTGTTTCTATCTTCGAACCTAGTGGTCCTCGTATTTATCTTTTTCATTTTGTTCTACCTTTACCCCTGTTACCCCTCAGAGATCCTTTTTGTTTCTTTTCTTCTACCTTCACCCCCGCTACCCTTTGAGATGCCTTCCTTTCAAAGCTTCTCTACCTCAAGGGGTGAGTTCGAAGAGCCATCATCATCTTCATCATCTGGCTATGAACCCCCCCTGGCCTTTTAGCCATGGTTCAAGATCGACCATTCTTTGGAGCAATCAATGAAGACCCCTACCTCCATTTGGAGGAATTTGAGGAACTGTGTTCTAGTCTGGCTATGCCAGGTATGACACAAGATACCGTGAGGTGGAAGTTGTTTCCTTTCTCCCTCATAGGAGAGGCGGAACAATGGTACGCCCGCACTATAGAAAGTGTGAAAGGTGATTGGGGAGAACTCCGAGATAACTTTTGCCACTCGTTCTCTCTCATGGAAAGGACGGAGCAATGGTACACTTGTGTAGCTTCTCTTCCAATAAGTATCCTCGATTTTGAGAAATTAGAGGAGGAGCCCCTAGGAGCGGCATGGGCTAGGTTCCTACACCTTTTGGTGTCGACACCTGGTCCGTCTTTACCCATCGATGTGTCATTATACATCTTTTGTGTGGGTCTAGACATGGATTCTGCCCTCGATCTAGACATTATTGCTGGAGGTTTGTTTGTGCAAAAAACTCCAATGGAAGGAAGAGAGATCCTAGATTCCCTCTTAGAAAACTCTTCTGTCCCTATTGATCACAACGAACCCAACCAAGAATCTGAGTCGAGCGATGAGGGTCCCTCAACATCCAAGTCTGAGCCTTCATCTTCCGAATCCCAAGACTTGTCTGTTGAGCCCTCTCCTGAACCCTGAACACCAAAGGGAGAAGAAATTCAACCTTCGGTGTTCACTTGCAAATTCGAGGATGACCCATCTAGAAATCTTTTAGACATCTCGAATTTTGTGGATGCCCAATCAGGGGAGGAACCTTATTCTGTCCACACTGATCATTCTAGAAATCTTTTGACAGAACCTTCCCTTAGGCCTGTGGTGCCTCCTCTACCTCCTGATCCTCCTGACGAAGTATATCCTGAGGAGGCCATGAGGGAGGAATGATCAGAGGGAGTGACACGATTTTCCGAGGCAACTTGGAATAGTTCACCTTCTCTGGTTGTCCCTTGCTCTATCAGAGGCACTGTCACAGAGGCCCATTGTAACCCCATCATGGAGGTTAACATTTTGCCATGGCACTTGGCGGAAACTCTTTTGGGCAGAGTCCCGCTAGCACCATCCGACATGCTCCTCAAGACCTGTCCCTTTGGACACGTTCTTGAATGTCGGGGGATTGCAAGTGCTGTGCCGCTTATCATAGACGGGATCGAGGCTACCTTAGACTTTCACATCTTCGATGTCCTTGATCTCGATCTTCTCCTAGGCTCCCCTCTGGAGCAACTCGTCGATACATCTTTAGGGAGCCTAAATGATAAGCTTAGGGAAATCGCTTCTGCCACTGCTACCCCTTATCCGGGACATCCTATGGCAAAGCCTCTTCCCCAGCAGAACCCGCTCGAGAAGATGACACATACATCTCCGTTCGCATCATCCGAGCCCGTTCTCATTAAGGTTGTAGAATGTTCTACCCCTCATGAGAATGACTCGGGAGACTCTCTTCACTTTTGTGAAGGCGAACGATCGTCACCATTCTCGATCGAGTTTCAGCCTCTTCCCGCTGGCCCATATCATGTTGCTTTCGATCATGATCGAGAGTCAACATCGAGCTTCCACGATGACTCTCTTGAGATAGAGAATCAATGGGCCATGGAACCTTCGAGGCGCTGACTCTGGAGTCCGGAGGAAAGGATTCCACGCACAAGCATGGCAGTTTCATTCTTGATCCACCATACAGACCATGCTCGCATCATGCCCCTCTAGAGTCAGACATGCTTAGTGCGCTGAGCACGTACGAGGGCTACAACCACCTTCTGGTCCTCTTTTGCAAAACGTTTGGAAGGATGGTTGTAGATGTATATGTTTACCATAAGCATTGCAGATTTCGTGTGTGCACTGTGGCACTAACCTTGCGGCTGAAGCTTCACTGATACATCAAGAATTGGTGGTGAGACGGGAATGACACCACCAACGATAGCTACAAGATGAAGTTCCCATGGTCGAGCTTATGACCTTAAATAAACAAAGCACTACCAGGAGATAGCCTGGATTAGGTTAGGTTTTATTTCCCTTTTCGAATAAAAGCAAAAACATGTTTTTGTTAGGATAAGTTGTCCTTCGAGTATTTTTGGTCACTAACCTTTCAGGTGGAGATTGAAAAGAAAGGTGGACAGGTGATGCCTACGAACATGTGAGCCACATCAGCTGCAACACCTAGATACACTTTGGTGAGGGAACGTTTACAAAGGGAAGTGTGATCAGCACACACTTGAGTTTTGTTGCCTAGAAATGCAAACTCCAAGTGTGGGGAAGGTATGTGAGCATCCTGAGTAAAGTTCCTCCTCTACCAAATCCTATCCTGGTGTGATGATGATGTCAGCTCTTGTATCTTGCCCACTAGATAGGTAAGTCCTGCTTTTGACATTAAACAAAGCCCTTCCGGGAGGTTCCCGAGGTTCACCGTCTTATGCTCATGCTTATGTCCCTTGTTGATGATAGCTTGATCATGCATGCATGTTTCCTTTATCTTTGTTCATATGCTCTGGTTTGAATGTTATTGTTGCAACATATCATTCATAGGCTGTTTTAAATGAAGCATGGTGCTTAGGTTAAAATTGTCTTCTTTAATCAAAACAAGACATGGTGTCGAGTTTTGATTGATGAACCTTGGAGTTATATTTTCATAGATCTTGGTTGCATATATGCTGACTAACCCCTGCAGAAAATTGTCAAATTTGAATGGGTAAGTCATTGAGCTAAATTCAAATGGGAAGGTGAGTTGAGGTGTCAGATTCATGTTGCACATCATGCAAAGGTGGTACATATGACCTCTCAAAGGTCCAAGGTAAGTATATTCCCCTTCGTATATAATGTGTAACCTTGGTCTAACCCTTCTTGAGTAAATGACATGGTGACAATAAAAAACCCCAAAAATATTTGAATTTGAATAAAGGCTCTATGGTTCTTGAACCAGTAGAGTCCCTCTTTTGTTTCCACTTTTTGTTTGAAGAACAACACCAGGATCAACCACCAGTGTGGGGGAGTTCTCTCGAGCTCATCATCGACATATCCACTCGAGAACTCCCACACAGGCGCTGCACAACATCGACTATGCCTTCATGATAAGAGCAAGGTAAACTAGAGTGAGGCGGCTGCCTTATGGTCAGCCGAATCATCACTAGTCCTCCTTGACCTCCTATCCTTCAGAAGCGATGGTATGTGCACCCTCTATCTGACTCTCCGTTATCCATGAGTTTGATTGAATTTCAATTCATATCCTTTATTTCAAACTCAGTGGTTGGTGCTATGCTTGCTCTACATGATTCCTCTGGTTGGCTTGCATATGTTTTATTCCTTATTTATTGTCTTGATGCTTGTGAACAAATATCATTAGGGAACTCATGCTTATCTAAGTAGTTGGTGTTTGTGATATGGTTTGATGATATGATCTTCGCTCTTTATGTTTGAGTGCTTGGGAATTTTATTTGAAAATCATGAAAACCCTTTGCAAAGCTCCTCTTTGATATGCCACCGTCCTACTAGAGCCATATGATATAGTTGAAAACCTTCTACTCATATGCTGCTTGTTATTGCATTGAGCTTTGTCGAATTCACTGACCCTTGTGAGAATTCTTTTCATTACTTTCATGATCAAGATTCATGTGCACACCACCTATTTCCCCTTGCTATGCTTCTACACTGGAAGTTAGCATTGTATCATTCATCCATTTCATAAAAATAAAGCTCCATATGTGGTGTGACATCTCTCCAAAAGTGTCCTTCAAAAAGAGACATGGGCTATAAAAAAAAGAGATGCATGCTCAAGGGATGATGAAAAAGAAAAAAAAGAAAAAGAAAGAATAGCCCATGTCCCAAATAAAGGAGAAATAGGAGAGATGAGATCATGCAAAAAGGAGCTCCATAATTTTGATGGTAATAACTAGTGTCCATTCCGGGGCTGTGTCCACCTTACCATCAACCCACATTCATCATATTTGTATGGTAATATCTAGCACCCATTCCGGGGCTAGTATCCACCTTACCATACTCACCATACCCATACACGTGCACATCTTGATCTGATTGTATGATTTGATTTTCTCTGTGGATCTAGTCTTTGACTTTGCAATATATGTGATGCAAGTATGCCTTATCCTTTATCCTACCCTGAGCTCCACATATAGCCATCATTAGAAGTAGGATGAAGAAAGGCAATCTAATGCCTTGGTGAGGACATATACACATTGAGCAATTTGAGAGAATCAAATGAGGAGCTAAGCAAGGTTTGTTTTTAAAATTTATTGCAAAACCCTGAGTTACTTAACATGATGAGCAGGAGTGATTTGATTCATGACCGTTCCATTCTTCAACTGCCAAGATAGCATGATAGACACTTCAGAGTTCACAAGTACAAGGTATGGTTTGGAATATCTCTTATGCTCGTTTCATACCTTTGGATATCATGTCTCACCTTGACCTGACTCCCTTTACTCGGGACGAGCAAAGGTCAAGTGTGGGGGTGTTGTTGACGGTCGAAAAGTGCTACTTTTACACCATCAATATCTGCATAAAACAAATGTAAAAGGATCATCAACACTAGAATAGGGTTTGATACTGATAGTTTCCACAAGTGTTGGTGTTTCTAGCTTTTGTTGCAGGATGCACCGAAATACGTGCCAAATGGTACAGTTGAGAGAAAGTAGTCCAATGGCTATTAGAGGACATCATCATAGACATCCTCAAATGCCAATTTGGACTGCACCATTGCGACGGGCTTGTCGAGACGATCGAAATGGACATATTATATGCCTACATCGGAGTCCGGATGAGAAAGATATGCACAAGTCAAGATATCTTGTGAGCTCGGTGGGACCCACACCAGACCACGTGGCGACGTGTGCCACATTGTTTGCCATGTGTCTATAACACCTCATCAATCCATGTGAAGCAACTCCCGACGAATCAGACACTGCCACGTGTGCAGCACAAGGATCCAAGGGCCCACCAGGGACCCAAACCACCTCCAAACTCGGCATGCACCTAGAACCGTCAAAAGGGCCCACATATTAGTCACCCAGAGAAAGAACAGCCAGAAGGAGGTGGGCCAGGGTCGGCCGAACCCAGGTTCGGCCGAACCCTTTTTGCCACAGTTCGCCATTTGCTTCCACGTGTGGCTTCCTGGTTGATCCCTTGCAACGCCCCGGGGTGGATTGGTGACATGGCGCCCGTTTATTGGCCGAAAGAAGGTCGGTTTGGTTCCTTCCCCTGGAAGCTAGAGAAGAGTGCATTGCATGATTCCTCGCCACGTGTCACTCTCCTATTGGTGGCGCCCAAGGATGGTTGAAAAAGTGGAGGCAAATGGTGCCAAAGGCAAGCCTCTCCCTCCTCTATAAATAGGAGGGGAGGGGCTCCATTTTGGAACACACACTTCTCCTCTTCCTCTTCATTTTGGCTTGGAGCCTCTCTCTTTAGGAGAGGAGAGCTCTTTGTATAGGATTAGTGCTAGGAAGTGAGGTGGGAGGCTTGAGGCCATGTCATGATTCATGACATCTTCCTCAAGAACGATCCTCAGCGGTGCCTTTGTTTTTCAACTAGACTAAAGTGAGTATTTCGATATTTCCTATTTAGACTAAAGTCGTATGCATGCTTAATTGCTTTGTTCTTGTGTTCTTCGTTTGTTCTTGGTTTAGAGGCTTGTGTTCTTCGGACACAACCCTTTCGATCCAGTAGACTTAGATCATAAGTTTGCATCTAGTTTGCCAGCTTGTCTATTAGAGTAAAGTGAAGCTCTTGCATATTTCTAGTTAGATCAAAGTGCATTCGTGATCTTGCATGAGTGATAGAGCATGCCTTGAGCTAGTGCCAGTATCTCCCTCGCGGATTCATTGGAATAGTAAGTGGTGTAGACGAGGTGTCTGGACCATAAGCTACCCTTCGAAGACCACGTACGATCGTAGCGTAGAGGTAGGCCGCAGTGGTGACAGCCTGTTGGACCCTTTGTCAACCCTCTACGTCATGTACCGAGTTGGGCTCGAGCCAACACATTGGCCTTGTGCTTGGTGCCCGAAGTGAGTGCTATACCCGAGAGACCGTAACTAGACTCTGCGCTCGGTCGAGGCAGGTCCTTTCTAGCTATCCTATCAATCAGTGTTGTGTCCTTGGATCATCTATACTAGAGTAGGAGATAGTGCACATCATTCCTTGGATTCGATACCCTTGGAATACTCTCCTTCCTTGGGGAAGTGCTACAGCAGTATTTCCGTGCGCTTGCGGTATACCCAGTCGTTCTTATACGCTCCCTCTAGGTGCGCAACTAGTGGTGACGTTAAGAAACACCAACAGCGACGGGAGGATGACAGGGCACTTTGTCGGGTGCACCTAGAAAAAGGAAGGGCCGACACAGGCGGGTGTCGTACCGCTGGCGCGTGCACCGGCGCGTGCTTGGCACGTGCGTGGCCTGGGTGTGTCGTCGGTGCACCGGGTGTAGGGAGGGGTGAGGGGGAAGGAGACGGCGGGGCGGGACGGCGTTAGCTGTGGGCCCACACGGCAGTGGAAGAGGGAGACGGCGTGGGATGGGGCCGGACGGCGCCGCCCGGAACAGGCAGGGGCGCAGCAGCGAAGCAGGGGAACTTGTCGGGGTTCTCGCCGTCGGCATCTGTGGTCGGTTTCCAGGGACGGGGAGTGGCCCTAGTGACCCAGGAGGTAATGGCGGAGCTATGGGTGGTGAAAGGGTCGTGGGGAAGAGACCGACGGCAGCGCGCGAGTTCACTGGAGCTCGCCGGCGGCGCGGCCTTACGCGGGTTGTGCGCTAGGGGCCTCCTGGGATGCAAAGGAGCGCGCGTGTGCGTGGGCATGTACCCGTTGAGTGCCAGGGGAGGTCTAGGGGGTACTGGGACGGCCGGGGCGGCGAAAGGCAGTCGTCGGCACGGCGGTGGCGGAGGGCGCTTGGCGAGGGAATGGCTCGGGGATGCGGTGGTCGGGGAGACTCCGGCAGCCCGACGATGTGCTCCTAGAGGTGCTCTAGACGCATTGCGACTGCCGGGGCATCACCGGAATGGGTGAGCACGGCGCCGCTCGCGTGTCGGGGTGTGGCGGCGCGACAGCTACACGGCGGCACGGCCAGGGAAGGAAAGGGGTGCAGGGGAAGTGCGGGCGGCAAGAAGGCTTACCGGAGGGGTTCCTGATGCGTTGGCCGGCTCGATTCCGGAAGCACCTCAGTCGGAATTGCGCAGCGGTGCGCGATGGCGGAGGAGGGAGATGGCGAGGCTATGGGTGCTCCGGCGGGGCTTGACCGGGGCAGAGCTTCGCTTGGCTCAACGGTGGATAGGAGCAGAGCTCCGCTAGGTGCTGGTGGCCTTAGTCGGGCTCACTCCGGCGAGGTGGTGGTGGTGGCTCTCTGGCGGAGGAGGGGGAGGCTTGGCTTGCGCCGGTGTGGTGGTGAGTGAAGAGGGGGAGGGCCGTGGGGGTGCTTTTTATAGCTCGAGGAGGTGCACGGGGTTGCACTGTGACGACCGGTTGCTTAACGGCGAAGGAGAGGCAGCCGAGGATGAGGAAGGCGGCAAGGCCCAAACCATGGCGCGGGGTTAGCGTGCACACGGGGACACCGGAATTGGGGGTGATGGGTGGTTTTGGTTGGCGTGGTGCTGGCGGTTTTGTTGCTCGAGGGCGGACAGCGTGACCGGCGGTGAGATGGGGAGATGAGTGAGCTCGCCACGGGGCGGAGCGCTGGTGCGCGGCCAGGATACCGCTGTGGCGAGGTGGTTTGCGGCGGAAGGGGAGGCCGGGTCGAGCTCAGGTGGTTTGCTCGTACGGCGGAGGTAGATGTAGTGTTGGTGCGCGTCTCAAGGCAGCGAATCCGCCCTTGCTGGGGCAGATTGGAGGTAGGGGTGCCAGCGACGGGGTTCACGGCGGTTTGGCACCGAGGTGGTTTGGTGCGAGGGAGGAGGGGATGGCGGTCAACATGTGCGGCGGTGGTGAGGAGACGGCAGGCGCGCACGCGTGGAGGTAAACCGGAGGCCGGGGGAGTGGTTTTTACCACGGCGATGGCGGCGCATGGTGTCGGGGTGGAGGGAGGCAGAGAGGGATGATGACGTCATCAAGGCGGGACGACGCGGGCTGCGCGGTTGGGCCGCGATGGGCCAAGCGTATAGAGGTGAGGGAGGTGGGCTGCGCAGGGCGGGTAAGATCAGTGGGGTGGGGTGGACTTGGAGTTGGCCTGAGAAGGAGAAGGACCCAAGTAAGGTTTTAAAACCTTTCTAATTTATTTTGGCATAGGATTTGAATTCAAATTTGATTTCTCATTCATATTTCAATGGTTTTTTTGGACTAGGGCTTCCACTAGATATTCCTTAGGGCTTAGTTAGAGAGAATGTGAGGTGAGGAGGGAAGTTAGCCATTCAAATGATATGCTTCCTAGGGGGTTTGATGCAATTAAAATTTAAATGAGGAGCCTTTTTATTGTAAAATTACTGTATGATTTGAAAAGAAAATTTATTTGGGGGCTGTTTTTGAATATTTGAAAATTCAGGACGTTACAGTCGGAGTCGCCCAGCAGTACCAGCTTGCGCCGGCGTGACGCCGGCTCATTAATCTTGAGCGAGCCGGGCGGCGCACGCCGCACCTCTGGCCGGCAGCTACCTTTGCGCTCCTTCCCCTTCGCAGCAGGCGCGGCGCGCTTTCCATCCATGGGCATCGCGGCAGCTCGATGGCCAGACTCCGGAGAGCTCTCGCCACGCGCCGAGTCCGGTGACACCGCGCCACCGCTGCCAGCGGCGGCGCGGCGCACAGCGGCCACTAACCTCTACAGCTCGTCGAGCCTACCAGGCAGGGACACAACCCCAGCTAGCGTTGCCGGCAGAGGCGAAATAGAGAAAAAGGCCACACGATCCTACAGATGAAAAGTTTAGTTCATGCATTTCAACAAACACCTTGCAGGCGTATGTCTATGCCCTAATGGTCGGACTGTAAAAAGCGGAAAACCATGACTCACCACAGGCGGAGGGTTCCCCAGGCTGTAGGCGCGTGGTGCGCCGCGCGACGTGATGATAGTGTGGGGGGGCGAAGCACTCACGGATGCTCTCCACCAGCACTGTTGGCTCCCCCCAATCCGGCACCTCCCGCGTCGTGATGTCAGAGCTGGAGATGCCGAGTGGCAAAGTTCGCCATGATTGCCACACCAGTGAGGCCGGCCGCTTTCAGGTTCCAGATCAGCTTCACCAGCTCTGACACCTGCTCCATCTCGGTGTCGCTCAGCTCCTCATCCCAGCAGCGGAGCGGAGTTGGGTGCGCATCAACGTTGCACGGCACCGGCGGGGCATGGTTGGTTGTGTAGAACCACTCATTATGCCAGCCCTTGTTGGAGCTGACAAGCGGCACTGAGATGTAGTCGCCGGAAGTCTTCTGCCGAAGCTGAAGCCCGACGCCGCCCACCACCTTGGGTTCCTTGGCACTCTTGTGGGGCTTCACCCAGAAGAAGTACCGAAAGAGATTGAAGTGCGGGGCGATACCGAGGTTTGCCTCGCACAGGTGGATGAAGATGGCGATGTGCAGGACGGAGTTAGGGTTGAGGCTACAGACCTGCAACCTGTAGTAGTACAGCAGCCCGCGGAAGAAGGGGTGCGCAGGCAACCTGAATCCGCGGAGGTACCACGACTCGAACACCACCACCTCGTGCGTCTCCGGCGTGGGGAACTCCTCCCCCGCCGCCGGGTGCCACTCCTCGGTGGCCTCACTGAGTAGGACCCCGCCCCAGATCAGGGCGAGGATCCGCTCCCGCGTCGACACGGAGCGCACCCACTCCCGGTCGCGTCTCGGAGGTGCCGCCGGCGAGGGAGACCGCGGCGGGGATCCTCTCGCGACCGCCGCGCCCCCCGTCGAGCCCTTCTTCCCCCAGCGAGTCTTCGAAGTCATCGCCCTCGACTACGCTCGGGGACTGCCGGAAGCGAAGGGGATGGGCACGATTTGTGCGCTGGATCTGGATCTTGATCTCCGTTGGCTCTAGATCCGGCGAATCGAGCTGCTGCGGTAGTAGATTCGGCGGGATGCGGTGGCGGAGCAGCCGGAGTAGGAAGCAGAGCGAGGTTTCCTATGGGAAGCGAAGCGACGTGAGGTGTTGGGGGAAGTGAGAGCCAGTGCTCCCGTGCGCTGCCTTAAATGTGGGCGGCCAAAAAAGGGAGTCGTGGCGGGTCCCGCTCCGTCCCGTCATGTCGCCACGTCGCACGCGGGATTGACTCGCGAGTTACTCGCGAGCGACTCATCTCCGACACGGCAATGACGCCATCACCCCCCATGCTTCATATTCGGGCCGCTTCAGGCTTAAATGGGTCGCGTTCCTTGAACGGGCCGACGAGCGCAAGACCCTTATAAAGTGGATTGCACTCGGGAATCTTTAAAAAAAGGCTTTCCAAATAAGTTTGGTTCACAAGCCACACAGAGGTCGTGACTCAGAGTCACTGGTAGCCAGGTTATCAGATAACCCACCCTCGAAAATTGAACGGCATGAATCTCAAAGCAGGTTCGATCGACTAGCTCATGAGTGTTCTCCCGGAGGCATGCCATACAAAGGCCAGAGCCGTTCAGAAGCCACTTTACGATGGCTAGGACGGGTGACCTTGCGCGAGTTCTCCTTGAGAACACGGTGGGTCATATGGCAAATATGGGACAGAGCCAGAGCTCTCCCCAGACACCGTACCAGATCAGATGATCTGGGAGGTACTCTCCCAAAAGGGATGACGGTAATTCCACTTTCTTAGTCTCTTTTTTAGAGCTTCAAAATAGTTATTCTAACTATTCCGAACCTCATTCTAACTAAATTTTAGAGCTTCACCATGACCAACCAGAGCCAGAAGCGAGGACCCTGGCCCAGCATTCGAGCATGGCCGGACAACGGAGGCCTGGGAGACATGGGTTCAATCTTCCTAAAAGGGGGGATGCCCGACCAAAGACGTTGAGGCCCGGTCACTTCTTTCCTTTCGACCCTTGATAAACCTTTTCAAATCTTTATCAAAGCTCGAGGACTAAGTGTGTACACTTCGTCTTCGACGAGAGTGTACATTTTCCGGCTCGATGATCTTACCAAGGTTTAGATTGGAGAAGAGCTCTCCTCAACCAACCGGCAACCACGAGTTAAGCTTCAAAGACCACTCGGCTCCATCAAGACATGAGCAGGACAAGGACCAAAGCACTCGGCTGAGGGTGTTGAGCACTCGGCTAAGGGTGTTAAGCATTCGGCCGGAGGCATCAAGCACTCGGTGGAAATCAATCAAGCACTCGGACGACATTCGAAGCTCAGGATCGAAGTTGCAGTCTGGTTAAGAAGCGCTCGGGGACTGCTGTGGGAGATATACCCCCGGGGTGCCACACGAAAGGGCCCCACGGCGTATCTGCGAGGACGACATGGGCCCACAAGGGCGGCACCTGGTGCGGGTGCACGGATCGGCGACAAGCTGGCGCCCGAAGAGATATACTCCCATAGATAAGGACTAGTTGGTTAGGAAAGATATTACTTGTGATCAAAGGGAGATCTTGTATGTCCGACTAGGATAGATCCCACGTGATCTGTAACCCTGCCCCCCATGCCTATATAAGGGCGGCAGGGACCCCCCTCAAAAACAAGTCCAATCTGATTCCCATTCGCGGAACCATCAATACAACCACCAACGCAGGACGTAGGGTATTACGCATCTCGCGGCCCGAACCTGGATAAACCCCTGTGTCCTTCGTTCACCATCTAGCTTCAGTCTCGGCGATCCCCTCCACACAATCTACCACCATAGCCTACCCTGTGGTGGACTGTCGGCACCATTGTACCGACAATTATCACAAAGTTCAGCAACAACAGATGTTTTAGCAATAAAAGTACCTCCCTTTAGCTTAATTGCATCATGTTTAACATCAGGAGATTCACTAGGTGCAGCTTTGGTTTATCATTAGCAGCAAGATCACGAAAATGTTTCCTAACAACAGCAGGTGATAAAGGAAGCAAAGTAATGGTCTTATTCTTATGCATGAATGTATATGTATTAGTTGTACCATGGTGTGCAGCATCTCTATCATATTCCCATGGTCGGCCTAACAAAAGTGAGCATGCTTCCATAGGTACATCAAAATCAGCATGGTCTTGATAAGAACCAACGGAAAAGTGTATGCGGGTGGTTTCAGTTACCTTTGCCTTACCACTGCTATTGAACCACTCAATGTGGTATGGATGTCGTAGTGGACGGTATGGATGTCGTAGTGGACGAGTGGACAAACCAAGCTTGGCAACCAAATCTGAACTCACCAAGTTGTTGCAGCTCCCTGTGTCGATGATGGTGAGGACACGTCGCTCCTGCACGACGAGAAACGTGTGGAACAAATTGTTGCGCTGAGCTTTCATGGTGTCCTCATGTTCCTCATGTACAGCCAAGGCACACTGCACAAGAAGACTCAGAAAACCCGCGGAGGCAGTGACGGAGTCAATGGTGTCCACCGCTTTCTCCTCCGAACCTGCAGCATAGTCAGTAGCAACAACCAAATCATCTTCTACATTGCTAGCACTTACATATTCGTCTCCATCAGGTGCAACGATGAAAGCACGAAGACTCGGACAATCCTTCATGACATGTCCCATGCCCTTGCAGTGGTGGCACACGATTTTGGCAGAAGGGCTCTTTGCAGCAAAAGATGGTGTCTTGTTCTGTTGATCCTGCACATTAGACACATTACGTACCTCAGGAGCTACTGCAGATGAACATGTACTCGCTGGTGGTGCTAAAGGAGAGGCACCCGGTGAGGTAGAAACTGGTGGCCTAGAGGTCCTGTGCGTGTAGGAGCTCCCTCGTCATCCCTGCAATTCTTTTTCTGCAAGCATAGCAAGCTGGAACAACTGGTTGGTGGTAGTAAACTGTTTATAGTCAACAATGTCCTGAATTTCACATCTCAGACCCCCATAAAAATGACACACCTTATCCTCAGGATCCTCTACTACCCCAGCCCAAACCATACCCTTTTGAAGCTCAGCATAATACTCTTGAACAGACATATCACCCTGCTCTAAACGTTGTAATTTCTTACGTAAATCACGCTTATAAGATGCAGGAACAAATCTATCACGCATAGCAATTTTAAGCTCATCCCAAGTAACAGGTTGTATGTTTAAAGAAGCACATTCATGCCACCAGATTATAGCAAAATCTTAAAATTCACTAGTGGCTTGTCTAACCTTATGTTGATCAGGAACAAGATGTGAAGCAAATTTTTGTTCTACTGTCATCTCTCAATCTAGATATTCCTCAGCATCATATCTCCCATAAAAATATGGTAGAGTAAATTTAACTTTAGCATAAGGGTCATCCGTAATATAATGGTGTTTATTTTTATTACCTCCCATACCTTTTCTGTTGTGTGCAAGAAGGCGGCATGCACAATTTTCGCTTGTCATCTTGTGGTCGACCGTACCATCAGGAAGCAACACAATATCCTCAGGATGGCCATTAGCATCAATAGAGTCCTCATCTTTATCCTCGGTCTTGGGAAGGTTGAGTTCAAGCTGTTGAATTCTTCCCGTCAGATCTGAAACTCGCTTGTCCACACCCTCAACTTTGTGATTGGTTTTTTGAACTTCATTCGTAAGGGTGCTCATCTCCTTAAGGAAGAAAGCCTTCATCTCGTCTTTCATCTCCTGCAACTGACTAGACAAAACAGGTACGTCGTCTGGCATGGTAGTGATTAATAAAGATCCTATGAACTATCAGAGTTAGTATGTGGAATCACACCCTCACACACGTCTTACCAAGTTCTTAGCAATGCTAGCAAGGGATGGTACAACCGGCAGTTGGTTCGTGATACCTGTGAGGTAGTGGTACCAAGAGTTGCAAGAGTCCTTCGCTGTACTGATCTGAAGAAAAATATGTGGGGCTTGGGAGGCCAAAATATGTAGCAAGGATTAGCAAATAATGACTGCAGATTAACGAAGTTCAATAAGTGTCCAAAGCACAAGTCACAATTTCTAGCTAAGACGTATCCTAGTCGTAGCACAACACAGTGAAAGAAGCAAGGAACGATGGACAAAAACTCAAAGAAGCAGCAGAATGGTAGTTCTGTAATTAATGATGAAAACCTTACCAAAAAGGCACTAGTAGAAATCACAAAACGACGTTTCCTCCAAAGGAGTACCAGCAAATGAACTCAACTTTTTTTCTGAAATTTTTACCTCTGAACAAAGGGCACTAAATATGGAAGCACACAAAATTTCACCTGAAACAGAGGTGTATTGCAGCCTAGGGAAATTCAGGAACTTTTTCTGAAAACCCTCAAAACACTTAAACCATTTTTTCTTTATCTTCCTAATTTTTTTTGAATTTTTTCATAATGGAATGACTGACAAAGTAGGTAGATGCTTGTCCAACTTTTTGTTGCCAAGCTCCTGTAAAAATTTGAGCAAAAACGGAGCACCGAGCGAAAAGTTATGTCTGTTTTATGGAAGGTACCTCAACCTATGGTTTCCAAAGGCACAAATCGGCGGGGAACGCAGCGGCGGCTAGGGCTGAGCAAAGCGTCTCAGCAAGCAATACAGGGGTACAATCCTCCCTGGTATAAGCAATATGTAATCGCCAGATGATGAATCAAGGGGGGCTGCAATGCAAGGCGAAACACAAGCGGCTTGCAACCTAATCTAAGGCTGGTGTGGCGAGAGTTCACACAAGGCGGCTAGTGGGGTAAGTCAAGTAATGTGGTGGCTCGACTTGTAATCTGGGTAAAGGTGGATGGGATAGCGGCGGAAACAAACAAACAGCGACAGGCACGTTGAACTATGACGACGAACACAACCTAAACCAGCAACAAGACTCGACCACGGACACAAACTCAACAAATCAATCTGAAATCGAAATTGCAAGGCTAAAACAGGTTGTAGGATAGCGGAATTTTTTGTAGCTTTTCTGTGGACTATGGGACGAAAAAAAATGATCTCTAAAACTAGGGTAAGCCTGACGGTAATACCTGAGTCTCTGATTACCACTTGATGGGAACGGGGGTGCCCGATCTTCCGTCAGGAGAAGGATAACTCATTTTGGTGGAGTGCGACACACCGATCCGGCTTCAGATCCAAAGACCCGAACTCCTGCAACCCTAGCACCATAACTCCTCTGGTTATCAACCGTGTCACAATCCGGTTGACCTCGCCACGAAGGCTAATCCTTGCCTGCGAAACGAAGAACACAAGCAAGAACTCAAAAGATATGCAGCTCTTAAAAGATAGTGACATCTGCAGATGAATGGTTGAATCACACGAATGTTGGGGTTTCACAAACCGATAACGGCGACTGTTCGATGACAGAAAACTCTAAGCAAAACCCAAGTCTAAACGGAGGCAGCTACTGATTTTATACCCTAAACGGGGCGAGCCAGGGTTGGGGGCACGCCGGAGGGGGCGGGCACCCACAACTTGGGCTGAAGGCCCGACTCGATACAAGGCCGTGTTGGCCCAAAACAGGTGACGCAGCACCTTTTCGTGGTCACACAGTATGATCCACAAACGTTCTGGAGCTTAGACCAGAACCAAATCGACGGTGTCGTTGTCCCCTTTCCAACGAGTCCTTACACACCTCGTTCCGATGTCGAATGATGGAGATATCGCTGAAACCGTGCAGAGGTGTAGGCTAATTCCGAACCGGACGTGGCAGCTAAGTCGGAGACGAAGTACAGCTTCGAGAAGGTCGTGGCGTGTGCGTGTCCAACAGCTTGGCGATGTCCTCATCAAAGCCATTCGTCATCCGCCACCGAGGAGCAGAGAAACTAGAGGAACACCATCTCGGAGAGGAGGGTCGTGCTAATTGTGTAGGGTTTCCCTAGCCGACTTGGGAACCTTGCATGGAAGACCACGTCGGAGTTCCGGAGCTAGGATCAAAATCAAGGTAGGATCCCGGTTGTGATCTTGTTCATGTAATCATTCATGGTGAAGCTTTCTTGTGAATCCGATTTCTAGCGATCAAGTGTCTTCTCTACGATTTTGTCTTCTCTTAGTTTTGCTTCTTCCTCAATCTATACTTAAGATGGATTGCTTAGGGTGCTCTTGTAGCCGCGGTGGCTAGAGGTGCATACCGAATCTACCAAGTGTTTTCAACACGTTCCTGGTGAACGTGCTCTTAGGTTCACCTACACAAGAAGCGGGGCATCGTGACAGGATGTCGACCACGTGTACGGTAGGTGCCTTCGAGGATTTGAACGGAGGCCATGGTTTAAATATGCTTTTTATGAGATTCGCATTGTTATCTTCATCTCTCGCTTGGAACAACAACAAAATCATGATCTAGACTCTCTAGATCGGTTATCTCTACGCTTTCTCTCGCTACCTCTCATGTTTAGTAGATTAGATGCATTTGAAACCTCTCAAGAAGATAGTGTTTTCCGTCTTATTAGATTGAATTTTGCGTTGCACATGTTCCACGGATTCGATACCTTGGGTAATACTCGAGGGAAAAAGGTACTACATGATCCGTAAACTTACGGTGAAACTTGACGCGTTATTGAACCGTCAACAGGATCCATCTTTTGAGAGCGAATACAACTTTATTGGTTACTTTTCATTACATCTTGTACTCATCCCAATAGTGTTGTTCAAACATTACAACTTGGAAGACAAATAACAAAAGACTAATCAATCGGTTTTCCGAAACTGAAGCAAAGATCGATCAACAAGGCTGCTCAAGTCAAGCAACAGTGGAAATATCAAGTTGCAAATAAAAATTAAGAATAAAAAATGCAATATCACATCTATTCGCAAAAAGAAAAAATATAACTGATATATTATCGATCCGCATGGTAAAATCAATGTACCTCGACCGATATCATAAAAAATTAACACATAACGAGTGGACAGAAGGATCACACGCTGACAATGCAAGTATAGAGCATTTTCGAATATCTCAACTCAGCCTAGAACTTGCTGCCTACGGCTTGGGCGGACTTAGCATGCGACGGCGGCCGCCGGGCAGCGGCGCTGGCAAGCGAGGGGTGGCGGCCGGCGGAGCAAGGTATACATCAGTTCCATTCCATTGCCTTGAGAACGACACTGGGTCCGGTCACAAAATGTGGGAACCCTACCCTTGAGAAATGAATGGACATATTAGCCGTCTGTATATAGTCCTATGTACTAGCTCCCTCGGGGAGTACAATGTGCCGTACAAAGAGTATAAGCCAATGAAGCGGCAAGATAACGTACATACAAATGTGTGGCCTGTTATTACTTAATCTTAAATTTTTAGCATTTCCACTATCAACAAATAAAAGTATTCTAACACACCAGATCATTGTTTACATTTTTTGCTTTTTTTTGTCAAAACGCAGATGAAGCCGTGCATGTACACGCGCATGCACGCAGACTCATCCCAACTCGTGCATACACACCCTACTCTTGTGAGAATCTCTAAAAGGTCAACTGAGCCGAGCACCTTGCTTGCAACTAAAAGAATAATTTACCAACAAAATTCACCACAAGGAATAATTAAGCCAACAACCGAAAGCTGCGTCGTATGAATTGTCCGTTGTCAAACATAATATTGTAGTGGCAGAGACGAGGATAAATTGATTAGTCAACAAGCAAAAAGATGACAAAGGCGCTGTTCAAACATTGCAAATTAGTACAAAGTAAGCAGCGAAGCATGGAGTTATTGATTATTCAAACTGATGCAAGATCAACATCACTTTGCACTGAAGGCAGAGCCCAATGGAAATCTCAGATTCTGAAATGTCAACTGTGACCCTTAGAAACCAATGTTCGAATCTCAAGATACATTATTCTTATTAAGCAGGATATAACTTGACACTTGTTTATGTAACTTAATGTAGGTCTTGTTTGGATCCACTGGCCAACTGGAGGCTAAAATGTACACGATCCCTTTAGCTGTTGCAACCTAGCTAAACCCAGCTAAAACATGTTTGAAGATGAAGATGAAATCTCTACTTTTCCGTGTCATCAGGCTCAACAAAAGTAAGGGTAGAATGGTTAATAAACACCAATTAGCTAGATGATCCAAATTAACAACCTCATCAGCTAACCAGCAGCTAAACTTTAGCCGGTCAAATTTGGTTGCTAAAGTTTAGTTAGGGTGCATCATATCCAAACAGGACCTAAGGCACTCTGTTTCCGACGTCGACAACAACTACACAATAAGGCACTAGACTTCGCGTGTTGTCAAACAGTGAAGTGTTGTTTGTCAAAAAAAAAAAACAGTGAAGTGTTGTTGGGGACCTTTTTTCTCCCTTTGCCCAAGAAATAGTTCGGTTGAATTGTTCGGTGAAATATATGAAAATGAATGAAGACATAACAATATAAATGCAATAAAAATACAATGCAAATTACAAACAAATAAGAGGTTGTATAAATACCTGGTAGCATATAATAAACAAAAGACCTAATGACTTCATGGACAAAAGATCAGAACAACGCAAGATGAATAAGAATAATGAGAAGGATATACTGCAACCAGGAGCATATTGTCGAATGCCAACTCTGATCTCAGCACTATAAAAGGCAATGCTAGGGCCAAAACGTTGCATACATCATTGTGAGTTCTCACCCTAAACCATGGCTGGCATCCCTGTTCATCTGATGTTCCTTCCTCTTCTGATCATCACCATCCCCTTGATCTACCTCCTCCGCTCTCCGCACCGCAGACGACATGACGCCGGCCTCCGGCTTCCACCGGGGCCCTGGGCTTTACCACTGATCGGCCACCTCCACCACCTCCTGCTGGACGCGCTCCCACACCGCACGCTGCGGGACCTTTCAAAGCGCCACGGTTCACTGATGCTGATCCGCCTAGGCGAGCTACCCGTCGTCGTCGCCTCGTCGGCCGACGCGGCCCGCGAGATCACCAAGACGAACGACCTCGCCTTCGCGACGCGGCCCGTCGGCCCGGCGGCGCGGCTGGCCCTACCCGACGGCGCCGAGGGCCTCATCTTTGGCCCCTACGGCGATGTGTGGAGGCAGCTCCGCAGGATCTGCACCGTCGAGCTGCTCAGCGCCCGGCGCGTGCGGTCCTTCCGCGCCGTCCGGGACCAGGACGCCGGAAGGCTCCTCTGGGAGGTGGCCGCGGCGGCGGCGGCGACGGAGCAAGCGGCGGTGAACCTCAGCAGCTGCATATCGTCGTACGTGGCCGACTCGACGGTGCGAGCCATCGTGGGAAGCCGGTTCAAGGACCGGGAGGAGTTCTTCCGGCTGATGGAGAAGGGGATCGAGCTCTTCTCACGCCCGAGCTTGCCGGACCTGTTCCCGTCGTCGCGCTTGGCGATGCTCGTCAGCGGAGTGCCCGACAGGATGAGGCGGCTGCGCGTGGAGACGATGGCGTTCATGGACAGCATCATCCAGGAGCATCAGCGGCTGAGCAATGCTGACACTGACAGCAAAGATGAGGACCTCCTCGACGTGCTCCTGAGGATACAGAGCGATGGTGACCACCAGCTGGAATTCCCGATCACCATGGACAAGATTAAAGTCGTGATCGCTGTAAGAATTAAAGATCCACACATAAAATCAAAGTCCAATATAATATGCACATGGTTAACAGCTTTCAGGTGAAGAAAAAAAAATACTATGCATATCATGTTTTCCTTGCATTGCAGGACCTTTTCATGGCCGGCAGCGAGACATCTGCGACCACGCTACAATGGGCGATGTCCGAGCTCATGAGGAACCCAAGGGTGATGCGAAAGGTGCAGGACGAGATCAGGCAGGTCCTCAAGGGCCAGGAGAGAGTATCAGAAGCCAGCTTAGGCCAACTAGATTACTTCCACCAGGTCATAAAGGAAACTATCCGTTTGCATCCCCCATCACCACTTCTCTTGCCACGGGAGTGCCGCCGCCCATGCCGAGTGCTAGGGTTTGATGTTCCCGTAGGAGCCACCGTGTTCGTGAACGCGTGGGCGATTTGCAGGGACCCTGTTCACTGGGATGCGCCAGAGGAGTTCGTGCCGGAGAGGTTTCGACATGGAAGGAGTGCTAATGTCGACTTCAGAGGCACAAACTTTGAATTCATACCGTTTGGAGCAGGACGGCGGATGTGCCCAGGGATGATGTTTGGGCTAGCGAGCGTGGAAATCACGCTGGCTAGCCTTTTGTACCACTTTGACTGGAAGTTACCACATGGAGTGGCGGCTGCAGACGTTGATATGAGGGAAGTGATGGGGGTCACCGCACGACGTCGATCCGATCTTTTGCTTATTCCGGTGGTCCATGTACCAGTACCTGCTTATGACTAAGTTTTATTTTACAGTTGAAAAGCTACTATCAATTATTAGCTCTACTACTTGTGCATGTTTACTCGTCACTTAGTTCAATGATTTGTCGTCTGTTCAGATCATCTCTATATATATGTAACTTGTAATTTACTTACTTCTAAGTTTTATTTTATAGTTGAAAGCTACTATCAAATCGAATTACTTTTAGAGCATCCAACAGACTCTGTAAAACAAGTTGACTAGCTAAAAGTAGCAAAATTGGGATAAAAATCTGATCCACCAGTCTATGCAAAATACCCCTCTCGCTATCTACCTCGGCATCCCACTCCCTCCGTTGGCTATTTTTCCTGAGCCCCCTCCGCTCACTATCCCCTCAGTCTCGCACGCGTCCTCGTGTCGCACACCCAGCTCATCCTTCCGTGCGGCGCTGGAGGCAGCGGTAGGGCCGCATCACCGATGACGGGCTTTGGGTGGGTCGCCGAGGAGTGGGAGCGGGCAGCGGTGCTGGAGGCACGGTTCGGTGAGCTCTTCACGCGAGACCCCTTCCCCTGGCGTCAAGCCAAAGCACGGAGGAAAAACCACCGGCTGGATGTGGCTGTGGTCGTCCGGCCACCGCGCCGGCCTGGCCAGCCTAGCCGTGGCCGTGGCCACATCCCTCGGCCGTGGTGGGTCGCTGGCCTGGCTGCGGGTGGTTGGTCGGCCGTCTCGCTGGCCTGATGTGCCTAGTCGTGGCCGCATTGTTAAAGAAGATATGTACAATGCACATGATATGGTGACCGGGTTGTTAGTCAATGTTGTTAGCTGTTGTAGATTTGTTGTAGAAGTAGATATTCTTGTATGTAGATCACAACAACCAACAAACCGGTCACCAATCCTTGTGCTACAAGTTTGTAATCCACCCAAGGGGATGTTCCTTGGATATATAACATGAAGCCGCCGCATGCCAGGTAGGCACGACGTTCCACCCAAACCTTTCGCTACCTCTGATTTTCACATGGTCATCAGAGCCGAAAATCCCAACTAGATCCCTTCCACAAACTCGCCAATGTCTTCCTCCTCCGTTCATCCCGACGCCAGTCCCCTTCTCAGCGTCACCGTCACCGAGAAGTTAGGCAAGACCAATCATGCCATCTGGAAGGCGCAAGTCCTCGCCGCCGTCCGAGGAGCGCGCCTCGTCGGCCATCTGACCGGTGCAACACCGGCGCCTACTGAAGAGATCCCCGGCAAGGATAGTGCCGGCAAAGAAGTGGTCCTCCCCAACCCGGCGTACGAAGAGTGGTACGTCAAGGATCAGCAGGTCCTCAGCTTCGTCCTCGGCTCCCTTGGACGAGAAGTGCTGGCCCAAGTCGCCACGCATGACGCGGCGGCCAAGCTTTGGGCGGCAATTGAGGTGATGTATGCCTCACAGAATCGTGCTCGCGCCGTGAACACACGGCTCTCCCTCGCCATGGCAAGCAAGGGCAATCAATCCATCTCGGAGTATGTTGGCAAGATGCGCACTCTTCGAGATGAGATGGCGTCCGTCGGCAGGCCTATTGAAGACGAAGAGCTCCTCACCTACATCTTCACCGGCCTGGACATCGAGTTCAATCCAGTGGTGTCTGCCCTCCTTGTGAGGACGGATCCTGTCTCTGTAAGTGAAGCATATGCTCAATTGCTCGCTTTTGAAACTCGTATGGACTTGCTAGGCAATGGTAACTCCGGATCCTCGGCCAACACGGCCAACCGGGGTGGTCGCGGTGGTTTTGGGCGTGGTCGCGGTGGCAACAACCATGGTCGCGGCCAAGGAGGACGTGTGCGCAACAACAGCAACACTGCCCGCGTTGGAGGAGCTGGTCGCGGCAATGGAGGTGCTGGTCGCGGCAATGGAGGTGCTGGTCGCGGAGGCTTCAACAACAACAACAACTCCAAGACCCAGTGCCAAGTTTGCTTCAAGATTGGACACTCCGCAGATCGGTGCTGGCACCGGTTTGAGGAGGATTATGTCCCTGAAGAAAGGCATGTCTCGACGGCGATGAACTCCTACTCCAACGACAATGCCTGGTACACCGACACAGGCGCAACTGATCACATCACAGGGGAGCTTGAAAAACTAGCCATCCGTGAGAAGTACAATGGCACGGACCAGATCCACACCGCCAGCGGTGCAGGTATGAACATTAGACATATTGGTCATTCTACAATTCGTACCCCTACTTGTGATTTACAACTTCGAAATATCCTTCATGTTCCTTCCACCAAAAAGAATCTTGTGTTTGTTCATCGTTTTGCTTCAGATAATAATGTGTTTCTTGAATTTCACCCAAGTTTCTTTCTTATAAAGGATCGGGACACGAAGACCACTCTGGTTAAGGGGCCTTGTCAAAGAGGATTATATCCTCTTCCTACCACAGCATCCAAGCAAGTCTTCGGGGTCAATAAAGTGTCTCTAGATAGATGGCACAGTCGTTTAGGACACCCTGCTTTTCCTATTGTTGAGAAAGTTCTTCGGAACTACAAACTTCCTTTTGTTTCTGAATTGAATAAAGATGTTGTGTGTGATGCGTGTCAAAAAGCAAAGAGCCATCAGCTCCCTTATCCTGTTTCGACAAGCACATCTACTCAACCCCTTGAACTTATTTTTTCTGATGTATGGGGGCCAGCCCCTGAATCGGTTGGGCGGTTCAAATACTATGTCAGCTTCATAGATGATTTTAGCAAATTCACATGGGTGTATCTCTTGAAAAATAAATCTGAAGTTCTAGAGAAATTTAGAGAGTTTCAAAGCTTAGTTGAGAGGCTCTTTAATCGCAAGATCATTGCGGTTCAATCTGATTGGGGAGGAAAATATGAGAAACTTCATTCCTTCTTCACGAAAATAGGAATATCTCATCTAGTCTCATGTCCTCATGCGCACCAACAAAATGGTGCTGCAGAGAGAAAGCACAGACACATTGTAGAAGTGGGCTTATCTCTCTTAGCTCATGCGCATATGCCTCTCAAATTTTGGGATGAGGCGTTTTTATCAGCCACTTTTCTCATCAATCGTATTCCTAGCAAAGTTATTAGCTTTGAAACTCCTCTTGAGCGACTATATCACACCAAACCTGATTATGCCTCCCTTCGTGTGTTTGGATGTGCATGCTGGCCCAATCTTCGCCCATACAATCAACACAAACTAGCCTTCCGTTCCAAAGAATGCGCCTTTCTTGGCTACAGCAATTTACACAAAGGGTTCAAGTGCCTTGATATTTCTATTGGGTGCATTTATATCTCCCGGGATGTAATATTTGATGAAAATATTTTTCCCTTCTCTCGGTTGCATAGCAATGCCGGAGCACGTCTTCGTTCAGAAATTCTTCTCCTTCCTACTTCCTTGAGAAACCCTGGGGACGAATCTGTAGATGATCTTGTGTCTAATGGTGAAAATACTAACCCATTTTGTGAAGAAACAGGCCAAATTCTGGATGCAGGGGATCAAAACGCTCCAGGTGCGGACTCCGAAGCGGATCCGTACTTCATTCCACGTCGATCTTCTCCGGGATCGCGCGGTCAGGTACAGCAGGCGAATCTCCTGCAGCATCGGGCGCAACCGCTCTGCACCAACCAGGCGATGCCACGCAGCTGTCGGTGCCAGGGGGAGCAGCGCAACCCGCCACAGCATCGGGCGCAGAGGCTCCGACAGCATCAGCTCCGGGATCTCCATCGCCAGCAGCGTCAGCTCCGGGATCCCCACCGCTCGGATCTTCTACGCCTGCGCCAGCTGCATCTCCGCCGGCTGGATCTTCTGCGGCATCACCTGCACCATTGGCCGGATCTTCTACGCCATCACCGGGCACTGCTTCGCCTGCACCGGCTCCTTCACCGCCACCAGCAAGGCCATGTACCCGTCTACAGGATGACATTCGGAAACCCAAGATGTACACTGATGGACACGTTAGGTATGGCTTCTATTCCTCTACGGGTGAACCTCACAGTGTAGAGGAGGCTCTACAAAGTAAAGTATGGAAAGAAGCCATGGATGTTGAGTTTAATGCATTAATGAAAAATAAAACTTGGCATCTTGTTCCACCAGTTAAAGGAAGTAACATAGTAGATTGTAAGTGGGTATTTAAGGAGAAACACAAGGCTGATGCGACACTGGACAAGCATAAGGCTCGGTTAGTAGCAAAAGGGTATAAGCAAAGGTATGGCATAGACTATGAAGATACGTTTAGCCCAGTTGTTAAAATGGCTACCATTAGAGCTATCTTGTCCATTGCCGTGTCAAAAGGTTGGAGTTTGAGACAGCTGGATGTGCAAAATGCTTTCTTACATGGCATCTTAGAGGAAGAGGTTTACATGAAGCAACCACCAGGATATGTTGATAAGGCAAAGCCTGGTTATGTGTGTAAGTTAGACAAGGCTTTGTATGGGTTAAAGCAGGCTCCACGTGCTTGGTATGCACGACTCAGTTCTAAGCTACTTAATCTCGATTTTCATGCATCAAAAGCAGATAGTTCCCTATTCTACTTTAATAAGGGTGGAGTGACAGTGTTTGTGTTGATTTATGTTGATGATATAATAGTTGCGAGTTCAACACAGCAAGCTGTTGAAGGATTGCTACATAATTTGAAGAAAGACTTTGCTCTGAAGGACTTGGGTGAGCTACATTATTTCTTGGGTATAGAAGTTAACAAGGTACGTGATGGTATTATTCTCTCCCAAGATAAGTATGCTTCAGATTTACTTAAGAAGGTGAATATGGCAACTTGCAAACCTATCAGTACTCCATTATCAACAAGTGAAAAATTGTCTGCTTATGAAGGAACTCCATTGGGTCCAAGTGACGCCAAAAATTATAGGAGTGTAGTTGGAGCTTTACAATACTTAACCCTTACAAGGCCTGATATATCTTTTGCTGTCAATAAAGTCTGCCAGTTTCTGCATGCGCCCACTGATATACACTGGATGACAGTTAAAAGAATTCTGAGATATGTGAAATTGGACACTAAAATTGGGCTGAAGATAACGAAGTGCAATTCCATGTTGATCAATGGTTTTTCAGATTCAGATTGGGTAGGATCTCTAGATGACAGAAGATCAACAGGAGGATATGCTATCTTCTTGGGCTCAAATCTAATCTCTTGGAGTGCAAAGAAACAAGCCACAGTTTCAAGATCGAGTACAGAAGCTGAGTACAAAGCGCTTGCTAATGCTACTGCAGAAATTATGTGGATACAGACGTTGTTGAAGGAAATTAACGTCAAGTCTCCACCCATGGCTAGGCTATGGTGTGATAACATGGGCGCCAAGTACTTGTCTTCTAATCTGGTCTTCCATGCACGAACTAAACACATAGAAGTGGATTATCATTTTGTCAGAGAAATAGTTATGAGGCGGCTTCTACAAATTGACTTTGTGCCTACAGGTGATCAAGTAGCAGATGGGTTCACCAAGACCATTGCGGTTCGACAGTTAGAAAATTTTAAACACAATCTTAACCTAGCACGGTTATGATTGAGGGGGAGTGTTAAAGAAGATATGTACAATGCACATGATATGGTGACCGGGTTGTTAGTCAATGTTGTTAGCTGTTGTAGATTTGTTGTAGAAGTAGATATTCTTGTATGTAGATCACAACAACCAACAAACCGGTCATCAATCCTTGTGCTACAAGTTTGTAATCCACCCAAGGGGATGTTCCTTGGATATATAACATGAAGCCGCCGCATGCCAGGTAGGCACGGCGTTCCACCCAAACCTTTCGCTACCTCTGATTTTCACACGCATCACCCAGCCAAGTTGGGTTGCTGGCCTGGCCGCGTGCCGCCCTTGCCACAGCTGGTCGCGCCCGCCGGTGGCTTCTTCTGCCGGGCCCCAGCTGGATCCGCCGTTGGTGGTGGCTCCAGGAGGGAGCTGCTTGACCTCAAGCGGGACTGCGAAGAGCTCCACCAGGGCACGGGGCAAACAACGCTCGGTGGAGGTCGGGGCCGAGTTGTCATGTGCGACAACGTAACCGTGCGCCACCATGGACGTTGTTGCCGCTACACAGGTGACCTCCCACCCCAATCTACCGGGCCCCATGTCACGGAGATCAACCCTATTGATCTCCATGGCCGGCGGCTCTGCGCCTTGTCGCCGGATCCTGAGGGTCACTTTGGCCTGTGTTGTGCAGGATCTTGGTTTGCGTGATGTGAAGCAGCTACAGAAAGTCAACAGTGAGCTCAATATGGAGGGAAAGTGGCGTTAGGAGGAGGAGGAGGTAGCATATAGAGAGTTATTTTGAAGAGTCTGTTGGAATCGTCTACCATTTAAAAAGTTTTTTCTATTTTTACATGGTCTAAAATTTTAAATTTAACTAAAATTATACATAAGGTCTTGGAGATACTCTTATTAATGTCTATTCAACTTCGTCGTACCTTCATTTTTTTGCGTCCTCTGCCATTATCTCTGTCCAAACCGTTGTTTCCTCCAGTAATCACTAGCGCATCAGTCAACCAGTCTATAGCTACTCCCCTCCGTCAAAAAAACATGTGTGCATGAGCATGTAGACATGCAACAGTTAATTAGCATCAAATATGACAAATAAATAGGAACAATGGAGATCATTTTGCCTTTTTGATATTATATTCTAAAATTTCTAAAATGACATATTTTTTTGGAACGGAAGGAGTATGTACGTGACATAAGAATTAAGAAGTGTCTGACCCCTGCAAAGTGCAGTTGAGTCGCTGATAAACAGGTGGGTACGGGCCCACCTGCCAGTGACAGAAACTACCCCTCACTACCGTAGAAAGGGGGATAAGACTGAGTCATCTTTTGGACTGAGTTATCTTTTGGCATCCTATATGCCACTATGGGAAAATCGATGTTTGCCGTGCGTTACAATCTTTGCCGTGCGCTTTTTATCGAGCACACGGCAAAGATCTCCCTTTGCCGTGCGTCTAGAAAAAACGCACAGCGTTTAGAAAAAACGCACGGCAAAGACTCTTTGCCGTGCGCCGGAAATAAAATGCACGGCAAAGATTCTTTGCCGTGCGTTTTGTTTCGTGGCGCACGGCAAAGACATTCCCTTTGCCGTGCGTTTCCCTCCGACGCACGGCAAATATTTTTTTCCCACCTGCCGTTACCCACCGTTAGCAGGGGGGAAAATTTTTTTTCGTGTCCTCTTTGCCGTGCGTTTTTTAATCCGGCGCACGGCAAAGGTACCTCTTTACCGTGCGTCTCTAAGAAAACGCACGGCAAAATTTTTTTCCCATATATATGTCCTCCTAAGCCCCAAATCTAATAGCCCCTCAAAATAAACTCTCCTCACTTTGAAATTTTTTCTACTCTATACATACAACATTTGATACTTCATGGTAAAATTTGGTAGATTTTTGGATTAATTTGCTATATTTAACTAATTAGTTGCATTTCTAGCAATTTTTTTAAAGAGGTCAAATTTGAACTACAAGTGATTCAAATAATAGAGTAAAGTGAGTGAAAAAAATAATATTCATGTTATTTAGTCTAATTTAAGACCTCTTCCATGAAATCAAAAGAAATTTTGAACATCTTGACTAGGAAACACGACCATAACCGTGTGTCCAAATGATTTAAAAATTCTAAAAAATGCAAATGAAGTCTGAAAATTATAAGATTTGTCAAGAGCTCATGATATCATACGTGGAGGTTGTAGTAAAAATTTGAACAAGTTTTGAACATTTTGTCATGTACGATGTTTACAAATCGAAACATCTCCGAAGAAGTTTTAGAGAGTTGAGAAGTAGATGGTTAGGTTTGAATGAAAAGCGACGATCAAATTTGAATTTGAATTCAATTTTTTTTCTATAAGCAATAGACAATATAAGTTGTTGTATGTAAAATTTTGGTGTTTTTTCGAAGTCATTTGGATAATTTTAGTGTTTTTCTATGTAAAATTTAGATTTTCTATATAAAGCCTTTGCCGTGCGTTTTTGAAAAAATGCACGGCAAAGAGGTATCTTTGCCGTGCGTTTTTGTATGGCGCACGGCAAAGTTTTTTCCCATATATATGTCCTCCTAAACCCCAAATTCAATAGCCCCTCAAAAATGCAAATGAAGATAAAAATTGAGTTTTGAGTTCAAACCTTATTTCTATAAGCAATAGACAACATAACTTAATTTGTGTTAATTTTCTAAATTTTTTCCAATTTATTTGATTTTTTTTATGAATTTTATAAAAATGATGAAAAATTGTTTGCCGTGCGCCTTGTTAAAAAGCGCACGGCAAAGAGGCCTTATTCCAGCCGCTGCGGCCCACAAGCCACGGCCCAAACCGCCAGGCCCACTAAACCGTCGTGGCCCATCACACCCAAGCCGTTGCAGACCGTCAATCTCGCGACCGAACGGTCGAGATTCTACGAAAAAGGCATATTTATACACCCCTCCACCCCCAAACCCTACATCTCCTCTCCCTGCCTCCTCCCACCCCCGCGCAGCCCCCTCATCCCGCAGCCGCACGGCCCCCTCCTCCCGGCGGCGCGCGGCGGACCTCCACCCGGCGGCGCGGCGGCCCGGCCGGCCTCCTCCCGGCGGCGCGCGGCCGGCTTTCTCCCGGCGGCGTGCGGCCCGGCCGGGCTCCTCCCGGCGGTGCGCGGCCGGCCGGCGGATCTGGGCTCCTCGGCGGTGGGCGGGGGAGAGGCCGGGGGAGACGACGGAGGCGACGGCAAGCGAGGCGAGCCGCGCGGCGATGGGGGCTGCTGCTGCGGTGTCAGGTCCTCGGAGGAGAGGCCGAGGCGCTGAAGCAGGAGGCGGCGGCGCCATCGGCCGGATGGTCGCCGCCGCCGACCGCCTCGAGGAGCTCGTCGGCTACTGCCCCTTCTGGGCCTCCCTGCTCCCGCGCTGGCTCGCGGCACGCGCCGCCACGCTCCGCGTCCTAGAGCTCCGGGTCGACTCCGCCGCCGCCGACAAGTCGGCCCACCTCGACTGCATCGGCTTTGCGGCAGGACTCGAGGAGCTCAGGCTCTGGGGCCTCACCATGACCTGCCCGCCCGCGCGGGCCCGGATGGAGCGGCTCCGCGTGCTGGAGATTATCGGCACCGAGCTCGGGGAGGCCGCGGTCAACGATGCCGTCGCCACGTGCCCCAACCTCACCGACCTCGCGCTGCTGGGGTGCGAGTGCGCCTGCGAGGCGGCCATCTCGCTCAGGCTCGCAGCGCCCCGCGTCGAGTCCCTTGAGGTCCAGGGCTTCTCCTGGATCTCGCTGCAAGGCGGCGGACCCAGGCGCGGCGACAGCGGACCCAGGCACGGCGACAGCCCAGGCGCGGCGACGGCGAGGATGGAGAGGCGGCTCCGGCGGCGGGCCCTGTTTTTATTTATTTTTTTTTCTTCTGTTTGCCGTGCGTGCTAGGCCTAGGCGCACGCCAATTAAATTTTTTTTGCCGTCCGTTTCCAGACCAGGCGCACGACAAAGGTCGGCGGCCGCCGTTACAGACGGTTGTGCCGTCGGGCACCTTTTGTTTGCCGTGAGTGGTGTTTGACGCACGGCAAAAGTCCTTAGCCGTGCGTGCGATTAAAAGCGCACGGCAAAGGTCTTTTGCCGTGCTAATCGCTGCCGTGCGTTCTTTGTCGCGTGTTTTCGAGAAAAATGCACAGCAAAGGCTAAGCCGTGCGTTTCTTACCCTTTGCTGTGCGTCTGTTTTTCCGGTTGTGATGGTTTAGTCAAAGCACGCAAAAGGGGATAAGACTGATCGCCAGATCCTGCATTCCTGTATCCAACATGCAACGATCCCAACCTTTCCAGGATTGTAGTTTGGTTGTTGAAGAGACGCAGAGTGCACTCTAATCAGCATATAGTATACAACAAAGCACACACACGCAACTCATCTGTGTCGACCATGGCCGCCGCCGCCTGTAGCCTCATCATCCTCCTACCGCTACTACTGTCCGTCGCCTCGTCGGTGACGCCACTCGCGGGTGAGCTCCTTGTAGACGCGCGCGCGCCCGGGTTCGCCGCGTGGCTGCGCGGCGTGCGCCGCCGCATCCACCAGCGGCCGGAGCTGGCCTTCCAGGAGTACCGCACCAGCGAGCTCGTGCGCGCCGAACTCGACACGATCGGCGTGCCCTACAGGTGGCCCGTCGCCCAGACCGGCGTCGTGGCGACCATCGTTGGCGGTGGCGGTGGCGGCGTCGCACCCGTGGTCGCGCTCCGGGCCGCCATGGATGCTCTCCCCTTGCAGGTCCGTATACTTTCGATCTCTTATCTGGGCTCAGCCCCCTGGGCCAGGTCATCACAAATGTAGTAGCGAATCCATTGATTTGCAAGATGATGCATGAAATAGGCCCAATTATATTATTGCCCCAGTTATTTATAGACAAATGTGAGTATGTAGTTGCCCCAATTATTAGTACAAATAAAAGTATCTGGCAGGGGAGCAATTACCGATAATCAGCATGTTCGTTGGGCTGGTGACTGGTGGCTGGTACTGATTTGTTCTGAGAGAAAAATACTGCTGGTTGGCTGGTGGCTGGTGATTTGTGCTGATTTGTTCTGAGGGAAAAGTACCGCTAGCTGGTCGCTGATAAGCCAGACGAACGAACAGAGCAAATAATGTCAGTGTCAACTAAGAGGATCTCAAAAAAATTCTTGAAACATCCCTACGATAGCATTATATTATATCCACGAATAAAAGTTACTCCCTCCGTCTCAGAAAGAGTGTCGTCAAACACACTTTCCGGACGACATGCATCTTTCTGAGACGGGGATGGAGTATGTGTAGTCCACTTGGTGCTCAATCTTCAATATGTATCATATAGATCAAATAACAAAAATCATTTCAATTAAGATTAGTGAAAACTTGCTACTCTAGATGTACTTGTTTGGCTTACTATATGCGGCATGATTATTGGTAGGAATTGGTAGAATGGGAATACAAAAGCGAGGAAACTGGGAAAATGCATGCTTGTGGACACGATGCACACACAACAATGCTCCTAGGAGCTGCTAAGCTACTTCAAGATCGGAAGGGTGACTTGAAGGTATACTTTGTTCTTATACTGTAATGTTAATTCTGAAAGCGTTGTTGAACATCGCCAGATTGTTCTTGATTTACACTATTAGAAGAAAAAAAAATGTCAGTACGCATCGGCATGTTTCCCAATATTAGACACTTGTTTAATTTATTTTTCCTTCAAGTACGGCGGTTAATTGCCACTAGATCATCTATGCATTCCGTGCATGCTCTTATAATTCGTGTGGTTCTTGTTTTGTTCATAAGGGTACTGTAAAGCTTGTATTCCAACCAGCAGAGGAGGGCTATGGTGGGGCCTACTACATGTTACAAGAAGGCTCTCTTGATGAGGTGTCAGCCATATTTGGCCTCCATGTCAGCCCAAGCCTTCCATTAGGTGCCGTTTCTTCTAGGCCAGGACCCTTTGCTGCCACAGCAGCTCGATTCGTAGTGACCGTTAATGGAAAAGGCGGGCATGCTGCAGTACCCCATAATTCTATCGATCCTATCGTAGCTGCATCCGCTGCAATCCTCAGTCTTCAACAAATTGTCTCTCGAGAAATTGATCCGCTACAGAGTGCAGTAAGTCGACAATCTCATAGTGATATGATAATTTTATTTTGAATGTATTGTGCACAGATGTTGAAAGACATAGGTGTCTATCACTTAATTTCACATCTCTGTTGAAAGATAATTGTCGTTCGAGAAATTGATCGTTGAAACTTAATTTCAGGTGGTATCTATCACTTTTCTGAAAGGAGGAGAAGCTTACAATGTTATCCCGGAGTCTGTGACCTTTGGTGGCACCTTGAGGAGCTTGTCAAATGAAGGCTTATCATATCTCAAGAAGAGGTTCAAAGAGGTAAACTCCTCTTGAACCTTGAACTGCATAGTTTCTGCTACATACTCACACAATTATTTTGATCCATAAGTTGCTTCTATGAAAGATTGTAGAAGGACAGTCAGGGGTACATCACTGCACTGCCACTGTGGATTTTATGGAGGACAAGATGAGGCCATATCCTGTAGTGAACAATGACGAAGGGATGTATGGTCATGCCAAGGCAGTGGCTGAGAGCTTCCTTGGTGAAGAAAACGTCAGGGTTTCTCCCCTGGTAATGGGTGCAGAGGATTTTGGGTTCTATGCTCAGAGAATGGCAGGCACCTTCTTCAACATTGGAACCCACAATGAGAGCACAATGCCAACAGTCCATTCACTTCACTCCCCTTACTTTGAAATTGACGAGGACGTCCTTCCCATAGGAGCTGCATTCCATGCTGCCGTGGCCATTGAATATTTGAAGAAACATGTATCAGCATGAAACAGAATGGTGGGGAAAATAGGGGTTATGCAATTCATGCAAGCTACTTAGCTTGAATTTTTCTTATTTTAACTTCTTTTCTGCAGGTTCTATAAGGGTATTGAGAAGTAGAGATGTCAAAGGCTTAGCATTTTCAAAAATGTAAAGAAAACTTGATTGAGGAAGAAATTTATTGGACAAAAGGTTCGGCAATAGCATGTTGTTGTTTGAATCTTGTATGTAGAAACGATCATTCATCAGAGTTTTGGCAGAAAGAAGGAGCTAGCTGTAAAAAATAGCAGAACCAAATAAAGTGGTAGTAAAATGAAGTCACTATTAATTTGAGTAAAAATTGCGCACATACCATTCTCATGCCCAATCGAAACGTGCTTATATATTGATGACATTACATGTCAATTTTAAAATATCTTTTACCGTACTAATTGTGAAATGTTTGCTTATTGAATAATTGGGCATAATAGGCGATTTTCAATTCTCGCATCGCTCCCCGCTCGAGCAGCGGGAAGGTGGCCGTGCGCCCAGCCACCGCCACCCCCTTCCACCCCTCTCCCCACCTCGCATCGGCCGGAGGGGGCAGCCGGCAATATGCGCACCCCCTACTAGGCCCCTAGGACGGTGGTGGCGGGGCCTCTTCACCCGGCCCGGTTCGAGACACGTCCGACAAGGGACATCTCGAGGTGACCTCGGCGGCCCCCGGTGCGGCTGCGGCCCCCGGTGGCAACGCTGCCCCCACCATGGCCATATACAGGCACGGGGGGTCCGGATCTGCTGTTCACCCACTCCCACGAGGTTCCCCCGCTCCAACTCCACTTCTTTCCCTTCACCTCCGTCCTTCCTGTTGCGGTGGTCGTTGCCGGCGGCACCGTCACCTCTGGGCTCATGATGCCCAGATCCGGCATCGGTACCCCCTCGTCAGGCGTCATCCTGCCCTTCCCTGATAGATCCAAGGGTGGGTGCTCCTAGGGTCGGGCTCACCTCGACCGGTCAAGATTCACCAAGATGCTGCCGCTTCTCGTTGGCTCGCCAGGTTGTGCCTCCATCTCGTCGGCATGGCTCTCTTGCTGCCCTACGGCTTTGCGGCTACCCATGGGGTGAGCAGGCCATGGTCGTCGGGGCGTAGGGAGCTAGGGTCATGTGGACTCGGACGCTGCTCGGCTCGGCTGCGTGCGCGTGGCTGCTGCCGTCGTGTTCTTCTCAGCGGCCCCGGCCGCGGTCTTGCAGCCTGGTTGCTGCCGTCCTTCGCCAAGCTATGCCTTGCCGCAGGGGGATCTCCATCCCTGAGAGATCAAAGGTGGCGACGCGAGGTGCCAGCGCTGGTGCTCTGCTTTTCGTAGCATTGGCACTCCAAGATCTCTATTGTGACCACCATTGTGGACCACCGCGGTGGTAGCGAAGGTACCCATTCTTGCTTGGAGTGCTTTGTCTTCCCTTCTGGTGCTCATTTGCTAGGCTCTGCCTTCTTGAGATCGTTGTTGTGCAACGAAAGTGTCAGACCCGGTGCGTGGGAGGTGCCCCACCTCCGCTTGGGGAGGTGCCCTACCTCTGCACAACATCGCTCTCTTGGTATTCTTGGGCTCGCCTGTTACCTTGTAGCGACTGTTTTGGTGGTGATTTTGCAGTGAAAGCATCACGCTCGGCGTGCAGGGAGGTTCATGCCTCTGCATCAATCCACCACCGAGCCAATTTGCAGCTTCCTTCTTGTGCAGCTCCTTGTGTTTCTCCCAGTCTTCGTTTGTTCTTGGGCTTGACACATCCTCGCTGGCTGGCCTCTTCCGTGACTTGGTGAGTGTCCTTCCTTGGCACCTCTGCTCCGTCGGCGCGCTCCCTGTTGGTGGTGCCATCAAATCTTATGCCGGGTGGTTTCCACCGATACGCCACTCCCCTCTGGGGCTTCCTCCCCCTGGGCGGTGTTGGGTGGAGGTAGGCGGTGGAGCCCGGATGTGCAGCGAAAGGTGTCACCACCAGCTGGAGGCGAGATCGTTGTGTCTGGTGAAGCTCTGTCTTGCGTGTTTTCCCCCACTCTTAGTCCCCATTCCGTTGAGCGCCCCTCAGAGGGAGCATATCAATGGAGCGGCGTAGCCACGAGGGGTGGTGTGGAGGTGCAATGGTCATAGTTAATTGGCGAGCATGTTGTTCGATGCAGGCACAAATCTGGTGATGAGGTGTTGTCTTTCGGCTTGTGGCATAGGCGGTCTTTGAACTGTGTTGTCACTCCATCCTGCGTTGTGTGCAGTTGTACTTCTTGCTGATGTAATTTGTGATTTTACCACACCTATTAATGAAAAGTTCCGGCGGGCATCTTGCCCGCCATAGCCTCTTAAAAAACAATAAGTGGGCATAGTAGTATTTGGTAGCAAAATCTGAGCATGCATACTAGTTCTCCAACATTCCCCAAGTGATTTTTGCAATTTTCGTAGTTTAATTATAGATTGTTTTAAGTTTTCTAGATACATAAATATTATTATGCATCTAGACATAGAGTATATATCTAAGTGCATAACAAAGTTTATGAATCTAATAAAACTAAAACGATCTATATTTTGGAACGGAGGGAGTACTCCATAACGTTTGTTTTTGTTTTGACATATTGTTGGGATTCTCTAGGCTGCTAATTTATGAGTCTCAGATTTTTGTCCAAGACTAAAAAAGAAGAGCAATAGTATACCTCATCCATTAAAGCAAAAAAAAACAGCTAGAGAAATCGCTAGTATATATTTGATTGTCCACAGATATATATGGTGAAAGCTACCTAATTACCCTCACGACGACATTTTTGGTGACTTGTAAATGCAGGAATGTCACCAATATGTATTTTCCCTTTTGGTAAGTTTTTCCTCTACGATCACCGCTTACCAAGGTTCAATTCATTGGCTTTCTAAAAAAAAGGTTCAATTCATTGGAGATAGTGGTTTCATAAAAACTACATAGAAGCACCTCTTTACAGATTTTCTCAACTCTCACCGTGCTACGTCATCTGCTTGCGTCATCCCCCACCCACCTCCCCCGCGGCGCCCCCTCGCCTTCTCCACCCGTTGTGCGGGCGTGCAGCGCCTCAATGACCGCCGCTGCCCTCTCATCTCCCCCACCGCCTCTTTATCTCCTCCCTCTCCCCTCGCATGCCCCGCTCGCCGCTGCCACTTCCTCCTCCGCCTGCCGCCCCCAAGTGACGTGACCTGTGGCTCTCCCTCCACCACCGCCGCATCTTTTCCCTCGTGTAGCCGCCACCACGAGATCTCCGGCTGCCCGCGCCATGGTCGCCGCCTCCAGCCTTGCGATGTCACGTGCGGTGCATCTTGCCTAGCGCGCACGCGCGCTGTCCCCCGGCCGGCTTCCTCCGATTCACGCCTCTGGTGGCGCTGCCACCGCAGCAGCTACGGTGCTGGGCATCCACAGTCGATGATGGTGTGGTGTCCGCAGAGGCCTCCAAACCTCGCCTCCCCAGGTAACTCCGGTGCCTCTGCCCATCTACGAGAAAAACAGAGCTGGGGCAGCAGTCAGCGCAATCCCGTCCTCCTCCATGAGCTGCCACCCTGTGACAGAGCCGCTCAAAATAAATCTGTATTATCACCTAAGCCGGTCCACTTGGCTAATAAGCGATAACAAGTAGTTATTTTGTCGCCTCTACCGGGTCAAACCCGGTAAATCACTTACAACAGGATCGCTGATATGCGCAAAACCCACCCGAAGGCGGGACCAGAGTACAAGTTCAACATTACATAAAAGACCACAAGTTCACATAATTACAAACCAGGTTTTGATACATGAAAGTAAAGTGTTTCAGAGATTAACAGCAGAAATAAAAACTAGCGGAAGATACACATGAGAGGCCATCCATAGAGTATCACTCATCGTCATCCTGCTCCCACTCAAGTTCCCAACCATCTGGAATAGATCCAGGCCAGATGGGATTACCTGAAAACCACAAATTAAGCAAGGCTGAGTATGCTAATACTCAGCAAGACTGACTCGACATAAATAAAAAACAACTAGACATGCAAGGTTTTTTTTGGCTGGTGGGTTTGTTTTGCCAAAAGCATATAAGAGTTGATCCTTACTTTCCAGTTTTAGCTCAAGTTCTAGTATATAACCATTCTAGGTAAGCACCTAACTAAACAAGCATGTTTGTCCAAACAATATTAATCAGGCAACAATATTAATCCAAATGTTTCATAACTAAGTATGGGGTAGCCAGTGGTTAAGCCGACTCAGATAACGGCGAGTGACCGACGATCGATCGATTTATATCCTTGCAAGGTAAACCCAAGATACACGGAAGAAGGTAGACCCCAAGAAATCAAATAAAAGCGAATGCGGGGTCTACTCCGACCAGGCGGTTCCCGTCATTCCCCAGATTAGGGACAGGTGCCACAGTCCTAAGTACAAGGTTTACTGGTACGCCCACTCATGGCACGTCCAGACTCACACTTCCACAACCGGCAGCGAACCGGGAGACGCATCTCAAGAGTAGTAGCGAATAAAGTTCCCGCACTGGTTCATTAGGTACTAGGCTTACCGGTCCCATTCCCGATAAGCACTTGGTACGTTCAATAGCTTAGACCAGCACCATGCTACTCGGACGAGACTGAACCCATTGCTCTTACCACATGAGCGAGTCAATTATCCAACTTATGATTCCAACATAAGCATCCTATATCTCGCGAGCAATGAGTCATTACTCGACTTGTACAGTGTCCTTAAAGCATGGCACTAGCGTCCTAACATACTAGTATAAGAACATAGGAACCTAAGGATCATGCATCTAGTTTCAATTCAACTCCTGAAACTTAAATGCACAAAACATAACATAAGTACTAGAAAGTAAAAGATATGAGATTTTATCCCAAAAAGGTTATATGCACTCCGGGGCTTGCCTTCCTCTAAGTTAGCAACAGCCTTTGGCTCTTCTAGACTTTGGTCCAGGTCCTGGTGAACACCCAACTCGATCTCTTCACCAACTAACGTCCCATCTGGTAAATCTACACGTACACATGCATATGCATTAGGTTATGATGAGGGTGGGAGAATTAGCACCAAACCAACTCTTGTTGGCCACAAACATCTAAAGAATTATTAATTCTCACAAAAAGCATGAGGTGTGTGATGATGGACTAATTACTACTTTGATGGTGATTGTGTGCACATTTAAGCAAATTAAGTTAACAAACTTCGCCAAACAGCATGGGGTGTGTTTAAAATGATTATAACCAGGAACTAAACATGAAAACCTTAATAAAACTTAAATATTATATATATATACCTATTTATTCAAATCCTAGCTATCCATTCATCCAAAATTCATATTAATTGAAATATAACTCCAACTGATCTAAAATTTTGCACACGGCAGCATCTGACCATACTAAGCTTAAGTACCAAAAATCAGCTTCAGATTGCCTATAAATTACTTTATATGAAAAAAACAAATCTTAGCCTAGCTTAACTTCATTAAATCCTAAATCTTTTTGACCTCAAATTTTTCCTACAGTTCATTCATGTCAAATCTAAGCTCCTGACAAATTTACAAAAGTAGATCTTTCATATTTTTCAAGTTATCATTTAACATCCTACACAAAGTTAAATACAAAACATCATGCAAACAAAATCCTAAAATCACAATTATTTTTCCAGAGATGCTAAACTTCATGACAAAATCCTAGGGTACATTGGTGCTTAAAGAAATTATTTCTTGAGGAGACTATAAAAAGGCATCAAGCTTAACCTAACACAAAGCTTACAAAAATCATAACTATGAATATACACATCAAACATATGTCAAATTTGGTCACAGATCTAAACATAGCACAAAGAATAACATATCCAAATTTCATCTCCATTGCACAAGTACATTTTGAACTACAATAAAAGTACCTCAAACTAAGTTTGAATTTTCATTTTAAAACTACACAGAAAAACCCTATACACCCTTTCTAGAAACTGTAGATCTTCTCACAAAGAACCCAACACAATTGGATTTATATTTTTCTGATTTTTCTACGATTTTTAATGAGTTCTCGAAGTTGCAGCCGAAATCCTAAAGAATCTTATTACCACCAGGTCCCTAGATACTGCAGATAGGCCCTCGGAAATTACAACTAGGTCCCTGGCGCCATGGGAGAGCAATGGAGAAGCTTCCAATGGAGGAGAAAGAAGGGGAAAACCATTGGAGAACCTCACATAGGTTGGGGAAAGACGATTCAGAGTGCCATATGTTGGAGTAGAGCGGCAAGGAAGGAGATCAGGCTTCATCTTGATTCACCGGAGTTGAGGAGGAAGAACACGAAAAACAGCTTGATGCAGCTCGATCTTTGCGTGGGAGAGGTTGATGTGGAGGGAGGGAGGGGCCTGTCCCTAGCCCGGCCAAGGCCTGGATGGCCGCCTCCTTCGTGCCTGGGGCGACGGCACACGGGAAGAGGGCGGAGCGGCACGAGTTGGGGAAAGAACGAGACAGGGAGAAAGAACGGGAGAGGGAGGGGGTCTCGGGGAAAAAAAAAAGAGGAGCAACCGTGGTGGCCTGCCCCTACGGGACCCGCCCGGCCGAGGGCGCACGGGAGGGGCGACGTGGCCGCCAGGGGGATCGACGCCATGCTGCGCGTCCTCGCTGCAGGAACGTGTCGAGGAACACCCAAATCAAAAATATATATATATATAAACACTCCTTTTGCAAAATAAAAATAACCCATCTAGAGATCATTAAAAATCATGAAACTTTTTAGGTAGATTCTATAAATCATAAGTAACCCATTTTGCTTGGATCTGGCATTATAGCTATTGTAGATTTCAAAAGAAAAATCTTTCCGGATGTATACTTTTGAGATTTTGGGTAAACTGTTTGGCATCAAAATGATCTCTAAAAATTCAGAAGAAGATACCTAAATTCATGTTGGAAGAAGTACTAATTGATCAAGTCTAATCAATGTACTTAAACTAATGAAACATCAGGGCTGTTACACACCCCCCAGAGGTCGGAGTTGCTAGAGGCTGTAGCCGCCTCCACGCGCTGCCTGGAGCCGGCACCGCATGCCGGGGACCTAGGTTTGCGCCGTGCGGTGGCTGGCTGGCTGTGTTGCTGTGTTTGCTGGAGGAGTGGAGGTAGCCGATGGGTCAGTTTTAGTTGTTTTGGGCTGCTGGGCTAGTGGGTCGAAACAAGGTAATAAAGACCAAAGGCCCAATTCGAGGGGTATTTGCTTCTTCAACCTCCTTTCCGTCTGAACCAGTGACAAGGGCGGCGCCATCCAGCCATCCAACCTTGGTGTGGGTGTCCTGAGATGCTTATGTTGACTTTTTCAGTACTTATGAGTTATATGTGCTTCTCAGGTTCGAAATCCAATAGCTCCATGTAGTTGGAGTGATGTCATAACTGCTCTGGATGCTCCTTCCTTTGGTGCTCAGTAGTAACAATTTAAAAATAGGACAACATCAATATGTTCCACACAAAAGTTTACCGAAAATCTCTCTCAAAATCCCATAGCAATGTGTGGGGAATCACAGTACGACTTTGATGACGGTTCAAGGCTAACCATACAATGCGTGGGGAATCCGGCGGCAATATGTACGAAGCTTAAGAAAGCGCCGCAGGGCTAGCTCACTCGCAGAGAGCGCTCGTGTGTCCTGGGTAGCCTCCAACCTAAAGATGACCTCCTTCGCGGCCTGAACTTGCATACGAATGTTCCCAGCCTTCTTAGCACTCCATCGCTTAAGCTCCTTAGCCGTCTCTCGGAGCAGCTGATCCACAGTGCGTAGAGGATCCCAGTTCTCACGGGGATGCTCCCAAGCTGTGGCGACCGCCTGGGCGTAACCTTCAAACTTGGGCTAGAAAGATTCAAATCTGAATCGCTTCTTGGGGTGGGAGTCCTCATCAAGTTGTTGCAGAAGCATTGCATGATCAGAGCAACAAGAAGACGAAGCCTGGAGCGAACATCTGGGAAACATAGTTTCCCAGTCAACCGAGACAAAGACTCGGTCAATCCTCTCAAGGGTTGGGTGCGACCGCTCGTTACTCGAGGTGAATAACCAACCATGCAAAAACAACTCCTTGAGGTCAAGATCATTCAGCAACTGCCGAAGGAAGAACCATATTTCCTCATTGGTCACCAATGGGTTGGTCGTGACGGGAGAGGCTGAAAAGGCAGGTGTCCTTTCGACCATTTTGAAGCGATTTTGGGAACGTCCTTCGACAGATCTTGTGCCCTGGATTTCAACACGCTGGGATGCCGTGCCTTGATCTTTCCTTGCTTGGTCGCCCGTTCACGGAGGAGGAGATTTGGAGTGTCATCAAGGACATGCCTCTCGACAAGGCACCCGGCCTTGATGGCTTCACTGGTCGCTTCTATGTTACTACTTGGCCAATCATTAAGGGCGATATCATCCGGGCTTTTGAAGCTCTTTCGGCTATGGATTGTTGTAGCTTCTACCTCCTTAGCGATGCGTTCCTCACGCTTCTGCCTAAGAAGGACCCTACTTCCGTTGGGGACTATCGACCGATTAGTCTGATTCATAGCTTTGGAAAGATCTTCTCCAAAGCCATGGCTAACCAGTTCGCGTCGGATTTAGGTTGCTTGGTGTCGCCCAATCAGAGTGCATTCATCAAAGGTCGTAGCATACATGATAGCTTCTATTTTCTTCAGGGTGCGGCAAAATCGTTGGCTTGATCCAAATCCCCTCGGCTAATGCTTAAGATTGATTTGGCACGGACCTTCGACTTCGTCTCCTAGGTTTTCCTCCTGGAGCTCCTATCTGTCGTTGGGTGCCCGACACGGTGGACTGATTGGATCTCCACGGTTCTAGCAACGGCTAGTACAAAGGTGCTCCTGAATGGAGTACTTGGTTGCAGGATCTGCCATGCTCGCGGGCTTCGACAGGGGGATCCTCTATCCCCGCTGCTGTTTGTGCTTTTCATGGAGTGCTTCAACTCCATGATTAGGAAAGCTGAGGACATGGGTCTCCTTGGGTCGCTTGGGCGGAAGATCACTCATCGCGCCTCGCTCTATGCCATGTTGTGCTTTTCCTCGCCCCGGTCGAGCAGGAGATCTTGGTCGTTAAGGAGATCCTCGCTCTTTTTGAGCATGCGACATGTCTGTTCACCAATTACTCAAAGACCCAAATTTTTCTCATTAATTGCTCAATGGAGGAGGTCAATTTGGGAACGTCTGTTCACCAATTACTCAAAGACCTCCATCCTAAGATGTATGACAACAGAATTCTTTGTACGTATCTGGGAGTTCCGTTGTCCATTGCGTGCTTGCCCAAAGCGGCGCTTTGACCTTTGGTCGATAAGGTTGCGAGGCGCATTCCAGCTTGAAAATGTCGTCTGTTGAACAGGAGCGGGAGGCTGACCTTAGTCAGGTCAACCTTGTGTGCTATACCCGTCCATATCTCCATAGCCATCTCTATCTCGCCGTGGGTTATCCGCACCATCGAGACCCTTATTCGAGGATTTTTGTGGTGCGGAATTGAGGTCGCTTTCAGGGGGCAAATGCTCGGTCGCCTGGGTTAAGGTCGCTCGACCCACCGTCTATGGTGGTTTAGGGATTCCTGACCTGAAACTCATGGGCTTGGCGCTACGCCTTAGGTGGCTTTGGCTGGCGCGTGTGGACTCCAGCAGGACTTGGTCCGGGCTTCGCTTACCTTCATCCTCCTGGGAAGCTGCTTTCTTTGAGGAATCGATCACGGTCGTGGTCGGCGATGGCATGAGGGCCCTTTTCTGGTCGGACCGATGGTTGAATGGAGCCTCGATCAAGACGCTGGCACCCAATCTTTGGGCGGCGGTCCCTACGCGAGTTCGGAACAAACGCACCGTTGCGGAGGGACTTACGCAGGGGTGTTGGATCCGCGACATCCAACTTGTGCTTACGGTTCAGGTCATGCTGCAATTCCTGCAGGTTTGGGATTTGGTACACGGTTAGGAGCTAACTCAGACAGAGGACTTATTCGTGTGGCGGTGGTCGACTAATGGTCAGTTTTTGGTCGCTTCGTCCTACGCTGCATTCTTCCAAGACGAGCCTCGACTTCCAGGTGTGAGGCAGTTATGGAAGATTCAGGCGCCCGGAAGATGCAAGTTCTTTGGTTGGTTGGCCCTCCATGGTCGCTGCTGGACCTCCAATCGTCTTCGACACCACTGGTTGAGGAACAGTGATATGTGCGCTCTCTGCGCTCAGAAGGTGGAGATGTTGGACCACCTCATCACCGGTTGCTCGTTTAGTCAAGAGGTATGGTTCATAGTCCTCTTGGATGTCGATCTGCATGTCATGGCTCCGCAGGTCTAGGAACCGGTCGCACGCTGGTGGTTACAGGCTAGGAAACGGATCCCGATGCCCAAAAGGAAAGGGTTCGATTCCTTAACCTGGTTGGTTGTTTGGTCGATTTGACGTGAGCGGAACCGCAGAGTCCATGACCGAGAAGTCCTCCAGCCGGTAGCCCTGGCGCTGCGGATCCTGGATGAAGCACGCCTCTGGTTCACAGCCGGGTTCCGGGGCTTAGGCCATGTTCTTAGGTTTAGAGTTTGAGGCTTGCCGCCCTCCTGTTTCTGTTCTGTTGTTTGTTTTGTTTTGCTTTGTGCCCTGTCTGCGACGGGTGAACTTTTTGTGGTCGTTGTTGTTCTTACTCTCTCCCGCTTAATGAAATACGTGCATAGCTATGCACGTTTAAAAAAACGCTAACCGTGATGGTGATCATTAGAAGGAAATCTGATCTCGAGCACGTGAGCATGACACGTCGTCAAGTCACGTCACGTGCGGCCGAACCCGGTACCGCCACCAACATTCCGTCCCGGATCTCGCTCGGCTCCCCGTTTCCCACCGAAAAAAACCCACCAAAAACTCGCCGCAAAAAGGAAAAAACTCCAAAAAAAAAGGTCGCCTTTTTATTTTTCTTCGTCCTCTTCGTCTCGACTCGCCGCCCGCCCGCCCCACTGCGCCCGCCCTCCCCGCCTTCCCAATCCCTCCGATCCAATCTCCAAACCCTAGGGCAATCCGCCGCCGGAGGGTCGGCTCGTCTCCCGCCCTCATCCTCCCCTCTCACCCGCGGCGGCGCGGCGCTGCGCGGCACATGGCCCACGGCGTCGGCGGCGGCGGGAGGGCGAAGGTGACGCCGAACCTGCAGGTGGACGGCGAGGGCACGCGGACGCTCAACCTCACCGTGCTCCAGCGCCTCGACCCCGCCGTCGAGGACATCCTCATCACCGCGGCCCACGTCACGCTCTACGACTTCGACACCGACGTCAACCAGTGGGTGCGTGCCCTTCCTCCCCCTCCGCTCCGCCGGATTCGGCTTGAAGCTTCTGGGTCTCGTGGGTTGGGTAGGGGATTTCTTATGCTTTGTTCGTTGACTCCCTTAATTTGTGTGATTGTGGTTGCGTGATGTATGCAGAGCCGGAAGGATGTCGAGGGGTCGCTCTTCGTTGTCAAGAGGTGCGTAGTCTCTCTCAGGACCTAGCGCCATGGATGAACTTGCATAAAAATCGAAACTTTGACAGTTTGTGAATCATCAATGCAGCAATTTATATATAACCATTTCATGAGATAAAATTCGATTGGTTGGTGGTTGGTAAGGAAACTAAACTGATTAAGCTAGGGCCAGAATTTCCGTAGTTGTGCTGTCTGTTGCACCTCGTGTTTCCTAGATGCATGACATGGCTTATGCCATTAAAGTAGATGAACAGCAGGGCACAAGCCGTTAAAGTAGACGCACAATGGGGCACATGCCGTTAAAGTATATGCACAACAGGGATAAGAATAAAATATGGACAATTTGGTTGTGTGTAGAAAGATTGTATTTATTCGGTTAGTTATGCCATTTTTTGAGAGAAATACATGCCCTGGAGTTTTATTCGTTTCAGGCTTCAAAGTTGTACTTTAATGATTACCATGTCATGCTACTTTTTAGTGTTTCTAAAATCGAAAGCTCAGACAGGGGAGGATTCATTCCTTGCAAGTGTAAGCATATGCATATTCCAGATCTATTGACATGTATCCATGTTTCTATTTGTTCCAGCCTTCCAGTTCTAGATGTTTTTCTCTCTTATATTCTGAAGATAATTAAAATGTTGTGGCCTTAGAGTGATGAAAGTTTAACAGTTTGCGTGTGCTGCTTGTATTAGATACCTTAGTATGTTTCTGAAAAATAGTGTATATTTATTGCAGGAATGCTCAACCCAGATTTCAGTTCATTGTCATGAATCGCCGGAACACAGGTATTTTAGCATGTAATTTTCTTGGGCATGTTTAATCTGGTAACTAAGCTCTCAAGGTTGATTATATCTAACCTTTGTAAGAGTTGCACATGAGAATTGTTCGATCATGTAACATGCATCATGATCGGTACCAAGCTGGCAGTTTGAACCTTCAAGTAGCATATTTGTGAGCTATTTTTTTCTGTGAACTATGTGATCTCAAACTTACCGCTCTCTGTTCCTGCCATTAGGAAATATTTGAGATTTTAGATAATTTCATCCTATGAAGTTAATAAAGATTCATTGTCTCAGGGGAAAGCCAAACATATTTCTTAGCATAATTTGTTATTGATGCTTCTAATTCCTCCTGTCCCCCTTCATCAATCCTTCTAACATAATTAAGTGGTATGGTAATGTTTGCTTTAAAATAGTTCTCCGGCTGAGAAAGGAGCATAAACTTGTTTTATTTATCAAATTATGATAAATTGTTTCTCTTGCATTTCGCTCATTTTCAATCCTTCTGGCATCCTGATAAAAACATGACATTTTGTATTCGAAACGATTAACATTTTGTATTCCATGTTCCATACTGTCCACAATTACATTGTTGAAATAAAGCCTACATGCAAAGTAAGTAGGTTATAATATGGCATCTTGAAAGTGAAAGACTAAATGGTATAGTATGTTAGATGCTACTATTGTTGTTATCGTATTGGGGGGAAATGAAACTGGTTGGTCATCATAAAGCTCAGTTGCGGATTATTCTTCTCGATTGAGATCATGAGAAAAAGCTTATTATGTTTTATGTTAAAAGTTACAGCTTCTGTCCTTACATCCCTAGTAATATTTTCTCATATTTTGCCGGCTTCCTCTTGTTATCAGACAATCTAGTTGAAGATCTCTTGGGAGATTTTGAATACCAACTCCAAGTTCCTTATATAATGTACCGCAATGCTGCACAAGAAGTTATTGGAATTTGGTTTTACAACTCCCAGGAGTGTCATGAAGTTGCAAATCTTTTTAGCAGGTATCTTGTTGTGAATTTGTAATTATTTCTGCTGCCTTTTTCTTTAGGGTCCTCTTTACTTCTGGCCATACAACAACAACAGCATAGCCTTTTGTCCCAAGCAAGTTGGGGTAGCCTTTAGGGTCCTCTTTACTTCTGGCCATGATGTTTCTTATTCCTTGTCATGATTTGGGATAAGCGGAGTCAGCTTAATCAATAGGTTAAGGTTTTCTATTTTTCTCATATAGTTAAAAATTAGTCTAGTTATGCCTTCCCCAAGAATCAGTTCATTGTTGATGTGAAAATAAAGTGTGAATAATATTGTTTTCTCGAACAAAGTGTCAATAACAGAACTTTTTAACTAGCTAATGTTTAATGTGCATCGTTATAAGACATGCGTGATTAGTGACTGTTCTACATTTGGGTCAAAAGGATCTACTGACTCCCTGCTAAGAAGGCCCCTTCTTAAAAGTTGAAATCAGATCTTTTAGAGTCCCCATTCTTGTATAGAAGCACCACTCTGGTCAACAAACTTTTAAGGTTTTTAGTTGGAATACTCCTGAACCTCAGAACCGGTGTTATGCTTGTGTTCCCAAATGTACAAACTTTGCTTGTCCTTAAAAAGTACAAAACTTGACCAATTGGGATTGTTGCTCCTAATTTAGCAGCCACAACATGAATTGTGTTAGTGAACAGCGAGTGTTGTTTTGGAACATATGTATTGTCTATGTTGATGCGTCGGTTAGGTTATCAAAGCATTCCTGTGACCTTAAAGTGAACATGTGGTGGTTCAGTTGAAGTGTCAAACTGGTGTCGGTCGTTTTAATTGATAATTTTCAGCAATTTGAGGATCACATATGCATATGATCTACAGGACTTTATCTTCGTTTGTGTCTGGAACTATCAGAAAGCTTGTGAAACTGGGGCCTGTTCAATATTCTCGCAATTTTATCTATTCCTCTATTGAACATTGAACAGTATGTCACCCTGTGATTTTGCAGGATACTGAATGCATTCTCAAAGGTGCCTCCAAAGCCGAAGATTCCCTCTGCTCAAAGGTACTTGCGATATTGTGGTAATCAGTTGGACACTACACAGAAATGGTTGCTTTGATTTGGTGTTGGACCTTTCCAGAACTTGTACTAGTAAACAAGTTCTTACTGTTTCTATTCTCGACAATTGAATGCTGAATTCATCAAATAGATACAGTGAGAAACTGAAAGTTAATCAAGACATGCATAGTGTTACGTTACTGGATGGCATTTATTTCTTGTTTGGACATCATCGCATGAGAAATAGTTATATACTTCAATTGTATATTATATGTGAGAACATGCAAGTTATAATGGTGCTATTATAACACGACTTGTTCCTACTTTTTCCTGTTAATTTAATGCTGCACTTAGTACTCTTTGATGTAACATTCTCCTAATATTTTCAGCATTACTGTTGTCTATCCATGGCATCATGTAACCTAAAGTTTTTTTCTCCCCTGAAAACTGTGGCGGTATTTACTGTTGAATATCCTGTTTCAGTGAATTTGAAGAGCTGGAAGCAGCACCTGCATTGATTGAAGGTCCTCTGGAACCGCAAACATCAAATATCATATCAACTACTAGCGAAGTTCAAGAGGACCCCTTATCTGCTTTCTTCAGTGTATGAAGCTGTTCTCATTAAACTGGCCCCCTCATCTTATTAACTTGTAGCTGGTTTTTCACCTAAGTTTGTCTACTTTTATTCTGTGTTTAATGTGCATCTCTGGGAACAGGCAGCTGCGAACACTGGTAGCACCTCCTCTGTAGGTGTTGCAGGACATACAAATCAATCTTTTGGTGCTATTCCTTTGTCTACACATGCACCTTCTAGTACCATTACATCACAATCACCAGGCTTGCATCATTTGCTTCCTTCACAGGCCTCATCAGTCTCTGGCATACCTAGTGATGTTCATGGTGGCACTGGACCTATAGTGAGGTCCGCAAGCCTTGTAAATCCATCACATTTCTCACCATTGACATCTTTGCAGACAACAATGATGCACAGTAATTCTGCAGTACCAACTGCTCCACCTCAACATCCTCGTACCTCTCAGCAGCCACAAAGTGCTCCCTTGCTTCAGCCTTTTCCATTACCTACAGCTTCGCCTTCTCCACCATATGGGACTCCATTGCTTCAACCGTTCCCCCCACCAAATCCATCACCATCTCTTGCATCAGCTCCAGTCTACAACCCAGCATTGTCCAGAGACAAAGTCAGAGATGCATTACTGAGACTTGTGGAGGTATGCTGTTCTGTTTAATTTTGTTTTCTTGTTGAGTTTGAATGCATTCTTCTTGTTTAGATCACAAGGAGTAATATTTCTTATTCTAGTCTAATTTGTTATGTACCCTTTTGTGTGGTATAGACAATATGTGCATAATAGTTACTAAGACTGGACTGGCAATCAAACTGTTCGATGTTTCACTGGTTGAACCTGCATTCAATCAAAAATATTATTCGGCCAGTACTTATCACACTGATTAAGGACACATTGGTGTTTTTATTAGTACACTACCAGATAAATTCATTCATGGGTGTAAGTACAAATAACCAGCTCTACACTAAGTTTTGTTAATCACGGTCAAACTTGTATGCTTTTTGGTGCCTTTGAGCATGAATAAACATCAAGCCAAAAGAATGGGTATAAGTTCCAACATCCAGAAAGGTAGATTATTGAACATACTGGAAGGAAGCAAATCTTTTATGCCGGCCGATCTAGTCAAAACTCAAGACCATGTACCATTTCTGCTGTTCCATCCCCGTGACAGGACATACGTCGTAATTGTTAGAGTATGTGTGTGTATGGCCCATATAGAGGCCCATCTAACTCTGTCTATATACCCACCCTGCTAGGGTTGGAAGAATACTATGGGAAAATCATTTCCTAACATGGTATCAGTTAGCCTTCTTCCCTTACCTGTCCTCTGCTAGCTGCCGCCGCCGGCTGCCATGGCTGGCCGGCCGCCGCCGCCGCCGCTGCCGCTCTCCACCTTCCCACCCCTTCCCTCCTCCTCCTCCTCCTACGCCGCCGTCGTGCGCGGCCAAGCTCCGGCCGGTGCTGTCACAGGCGTGGCGGCTCTGCGCGCGCCCGCCATGGCCTACATGGCCGGGCCGGCACCGCAGGGTCCTCCTCCGCCGCCGCCGGGGGTCACCCCTCCTTCGTGGCCCCGCGCCCCGCCGGCCCGCCGCCGCTCGGCCCGCTCTCGGACCCGGCGGCCATGGCCTGGCAGGCGCGCGCGACCGCGGCTGCCTCTGCTTCCCCCTTCGTCGGCACGCCTCCGTCGCGCAGCCCTGTTCCCTCCCTGCCGCGCGGCCCTGCAACTTCCCTTCCGCGCGGGCTCGCGCCGACGCCGCGTCTGCCTGTCTCCTCCGCCCAGATGCGGCCCGTCTCCACCGATTCGCAGCCGCAGGGGCCCGATCCCACAACTGGGGACGTGCCCCGCGCAGGGGATCCGCCCGCCGGCGCTGGGGAACCTGAGGAGGCCGGAGATGCAGCCATCCACGAGGCATATGCACCGGCAGACACCTCCCTCGCTGCGGGCAGCCTTCCTGGGGGCTCTGCTGCCTTCCCTGCTGCCTTCCCAGTGGGGCCTGCTGTCTTCCCTGGCGGAGGCGTCCTCCCCCTCTACCCCGGCTTCGGGATGCCGCCTCTCGACGCCCCGTTCTCCGCCGCCACCTTCCTTCGGAGTCAGACGCCACGTCTCCCCTCCGTCGCGGCCGCGGACACTGCCCTGGCTGCAGCTCTTGCTACTGCCCGTGCCGAGGTGGCCGCCGCTCAGGAGCGCGTGCGTGTGGCGGCTCTCGCCTGGGAGCACGAACGCACCGCAGCTGACGCCATCGCTCGCCGGGTCGCCTAGGCGGAGCACTTCCTCCACGCCTCTGAGGTGGAGAACGTCGCCTCCTCCCACCAGGCGTCGCCCGCTGCTCCCGTCTGGCAGAGTGCTGGACCTCCGATCGGCCAGGTCGACCCCATGGTCGCCTACCTCCACCTCCAGGCCGCTGGGGTCCCGCACATCAAGAACTTGGTCACCGTCCTCCTCGACTCCACCTCCACCTCCTACGCTCGCTGGAGGGACCAGGTCCTCGCACTCCGCCGCTACGCCCTCGACGACCACGCCCTCTACGACACTCCGGCCCAGGCTCGTGACCTGGCCTGGCACCGTCTCGACAGCATCGCGATGTCCTGGATCGTTGGGACCATCTCCCTCGATCTGCAGGACATCGTGCGGACTCCCGGCGGCACCGCGCGCGAGGCCTGGCTGGCACTCGAGAGCCAGTTCCTCGGCAACGCCCAGACGCGCGCCCTCCAGCTCGACACTGAGCTTCGCACCCTCGAGAAGGGCGACCTGTCTGTGGGTGACTTCTGTAGGAAGATGAAGAGCACGGCTGATGGTCTTGCGACCTTGGGTACCCGGTCCCGGAGCACGTCCTGGTGCTCAACGTCGTGCGGGGCCTTCCCGACAGCTACGAGGCCCTGCGGACGTTGATCACCCACCAGAGGCCGACTCCCACCTTCCTTCAGGTCCGTGATGCTCTCACCTTGGAGGAGCTCACCCGGGGCCTCCACACGCCTGCCTCGACTACGTTCTCGCCCTCCACCGCTTCTCGTGCACTTGTCGCTGCCCCGCCACCGTCCTCCACCTCGCCGCCTGCCTCTCTCCTTGGTGCTCCTCCCCCAGGCTGAGCGGGGGTGGGGGGGGGTGCCGAGGTCGCCGAGGACGCGGTGGTGGGGGTCGTGGGACGCCCACCCAGGCTCCGACCCCTGTTCTCGCTCCTCTTCCCGGGAGTGCGCCCTGGCCGACCTTCGCCAACCCGTGGTCAGGGCGCATCTCCATGTGGCCCTTCCAAGGTCAGGGAGGGGGGCCTTGTCCCCCGCACCAGCCGGCTGCCATGGTCACAGGTGCTGCCACCTACACGTCGTCCTGGACTCCACCTCCTCCTCAGCCCAGCTCGCCGTGGCCGGGGGGTGGGATCAGGCTGCTCTGGCACAATCCTTAGCACCGTGGGGCTGACGCCGTCGGTTGGCGCCGAGTGGATCGCTGACTCGGGAGCCTCCTACCACACCACGCCTGATGCGGGTATTCTTTCTTCTGTTCGACCTCCCCACCCCTCGTGTTCTTCCTCCGTTATGGTCGGTGATGGCTCTTGCATTCCTGTCACCTCTGTGGGCTCGACTCCTGGTCCTTTCCGTCTTTCTGATGTTCTTGTTGCTTCTCACATGGTCCACAATCTTCTTTCCATTCGTCAATTTACTTCTGACAATTCTTGTTCTGTCGAGTTTGACTCTTCTGGTCCTTCTGTGAAGGATTTGGCTACCGGGCGTCCACTCCTCCGATGTGATAGCTCCGGGCCCCTTTACACCTTCCGCCTTCCGGCCTCCGCTGCTTCATCTTCGACCTCTTCGTCTTCGTCGTCTGCCGCTCTTGCTGCGACTCCGTCCTCCACCACCTGGCACCGCCGTCTTGGTCATCCCGGCCGAGATGTTTTGGCTCAGATTAGTCATAGTGCAGATGTCTCTTGTACTAGGACTAGTGCTGAGCACTTCTGTCATGCGTGCCAGCTTGGTCGCCATGTTCGGCTAACTTTTTCTTCTTCTTCTTCGCATGCGTCGCATGCTTTTAATCTTATTCACTGTGACTTGTGGACATCTCCTGTACTCAGCATGTCTGGCTATAAGTACTATCTTGTGATCATTGATGATTTTTCTCACTACTCTTGGACTTTTCCGTTGCGTGCCAAGTCTGACACCTTCTCCACCCTCCTTCACTTCTTTGCCTGGGTGTCCACTCAGTTCGGCCTCACCGTTAAGGTCGTCCAGTGTGACAACGGCCGTGAGTTCGATAACAACACCTCTCGCTCCTTTCTCTCTCGAGGTGTTCAGCTACGTATGTCTTCTCCGTACACTTCTCCTCAGAACGGCAAGGCTGAGCGCATGATTCGGATCACGAACGATGTCATGCGCACCCTTCTGATCTAGACCTCTCTACCCCCGCGCTTCTGGGCAGAGAGTCTTCACACCGCCACCTACCTTCTCAACCGTCTTCCTTCCACTGCTTCACCTGCTCCGACTCCTCACCACGCTCACCTTCGTGTCTTCGTGTGTGCTTGCTACCCGAACCTTGCTGCCACTGCTCCTCACAAGCTCGCACCTCGCTCGACACGTTGTGTTTCTTGGTTACTCTCCTGACCATAAGGGGTACCGTTGCTATGATCTTACCTCTCGTCGGGTTCTTATCTCCCGACATGTTGTGTTTGACAAGTCGGACTTCCCCTACTCCTTCACCTCCACCTCCACACCTTCTCCTGATCCTGACCTTGAGTCCATGTTTACTGACCCGGTGGTTCAGCCACTAGTTTCTGTTTTTCCTTTTCCAGCAGGTACTTCTGTTCCACCACCAGCTCCAGCGCCTTTAGCTGCGCCACGCGCGGCGCCGGAGCCTCTTCTTGCACCCCCGTTGTTCCGGTGTATTTTGTCGCACCCGATGCGGGCTTGGTGCCCCTGGCCGCGCCACGCGCGGCCCCGGCGCCCCCGGAGTCTCCCGCCGCGCCATGCGCGGCACCGGCGCCCTTGGAGCCTCCAGCCGGGCCACGCGCGGCCCCGGCACCTTCTGCTGCGCCCAACACCGTCCCGGTGCCTCCTCCCGCGCCACGCGCGGTCCCGACGACACCTGCCCGCTACGCCGAGCCGGTGCAGGTGTACCGACGCCGTCCACCGATGCCTGCTCCTCTGGCTCCGGTTCCGGAGGTGCTCGTGGACTATGCGCCCCCTGTGCGCTATGTCTACGGCGTCGCTCGACGGCTCCTCCACCACCGTCTCCGGAGCCGTCTCCACCTCCTCCACCACCGTCTCCGGCATCGTCTCCGCCGCCACCGCCGCCTCCACCACGTCGTTCTCGGGTGGAGCCGGCCGTGTACCACCCGCCGGTCATCCATCGGGATCCTCGTCACACCCATCCCATGGTGACTCGGCCCGATCCTCGTCACACCCATCCCATGGTGACTCGGCAGGCGGCCGGGGTTCTTCGGCCCGCGGCTCTCTTTGCCACAGAGGGAGAGCCGCGGCTCTCTCCGATCCCGACGTCAGTTCGTGAGGCTCTGGCAGATCCGAACTGGCGTCGTGCGAGTGCCGCGTCCGTCTGGTTGCAATGTGGTCACCGGCAAGTGGATTTGGACTATCAAGCGTCGGGCAGATGGTACTCTGGAGCGCTATAAGGCGCGTTGGGTTCTTCGGGGGTTCACTCAGCGCCCCGGTGTGGATTATGATGAGATCTTCAGTCCAGTGGTGAAGCCCGCTACAGTGCGTACTGTCCTCTCTTTGGCTCTCTCTCGCTCTTGGCCAGTGCACCAGCTCGATGTCAAGAATGCTTTTCTCTATGGCACTATGACAGAGACAATCTACTGCAGTCAGCCAGCAGGTTTTGTGGACTCCAGTCGTCCGGATTTGGTCTGCCGGTTGAACAAGTCTCTCTATGGTCTGAAGCAGGCTCCTCGGGCATAGTACTCTCGGTTTGCTGCTTTCTTGGTGACACTGGGCTTTGTTGAGGCCAAGTCAGACACTTCACTGTTCATATATCACCATGCTGATGGCATTGCCTACCTCCTCTACGTTGATGATATTGTCCTGACTGCCTCCAGCCCACAGTTGCTCCAGCGGATTATCTCCTCTCTTCAGCAGGAGTTTGCTATGAAGGATCTGGGCAAGCTTCACCACTTCTTGGGCGTGACAGTTGAGCCCCGCCCGGATGGCCTTCTCCTTCACCAGCGTCAGTATGCTATTGATATCCTGGAGCGCGCTGGGATGATTGATTGCAAGCCTTGCTCCACTCCTGCTCAGGCGAAGCTGTCTGCTACTCTGGGTGATCCGGTTTCTGATCCGACTGTCTATCGGAGTCTTGCTGGAGCCTTACAGTACCTCACTTTCACCAGGCCGGACCTCACCTACGCTGTCCAGCAGATCTGCCTCCATATGCATGATCCTCGGGAGTTCCATCTTACTGCCCTGAAGCGTCTTCTTCGCTACATCTGAGGCACGACTGGCTTCGGCTTGGTCCTCCACCGGTCTTCTCCTGCCGAGCTGGTTGTCTACACTGATGCTGACTGGGCGGGTTGTCCGGACACCCGCCGCTCTACCTCAGGCTACGCTGTCTTCCTCGGCGGCAACCTGATCTCCTGGTCGTCGAAGCGACAGCCGGTTGTCTCCCGCTCGAGTGCTGAGGCGGAGTACCGGGCTGTTGCTAACGGCGTCGCTGAGGCGTCCTGGCTCCGGCAGCTCTTGGCTGAGCTTCACAGCCCGCTCGCCAAGAGCACGCTCGTCTACTGCGACAACGTCAGCGCCGTGTACCTCTCCACCAACCCGGTTCAGCACCAGCGGACGAAGCATGTGGAGATTGACCTGCACTTCGTTCGTGACCGGGTGGCCATCGGCGATGTCTGTGTTCTCCACGTACCGACCACCTCCCAGTTCGTTGACATCTTCACCAAGGGTCTTCCCTCCTCGACCTTCTCGGAGTTTCGGTCCAATCTCAACGTAGTCAGTGGCTAGTTGTGGCTGCAGGAGGTCCTGTGTGTGTGAGTTTCTTTCTTTGTTGGCCAGTCTCGTACACCGCTGCGCCGGTAGTCCAGACTGCGGGGGTGTTAGAGTATGTGTGTGTATGGCCCATATAGAGACCCATGTAACTCTGTCTATATACCCACCCTGCTAGGGTTGGAAGAATACTATGGGAAAATCATTTCCTAACAGTAATGACTAGTAGAATACTATGTGGCTCAAGGGAAGCTTGGAGGCTTTGACCTGCCAAACTGGAAACCAGTTCACCATAGAAGTCTGGGCCAAGCCACAAAACCATGCTAGCTTAGCATATTTGTTGATTTGGTGGGTCTGTTGCTAGTTTCTTTTTGGGGAAGAGAAGATAAACAAAATAGATCTTATGCATAAAGAGCTCTGAGACGAGAAGGGAGGTACTGTTTCAGCAACCTCCCACCGAAAGGCGAGAGCAGGGTACATGGGCACACCAGCCCATGTTGAACGGAAGCTGCCTGGTTGACCGTTTATCTGTTTTTAGCAGGTTGTTTGCATGAATGGCCTGTGACAGGAACCGAGGCACTAGTCTTGGGTTTGCTGGTGTTCCAATATAACTGTCAGTCTGGTTCAGTTTCATTAACTGTACTCCCTCCGGTTTAGTATTAGAAGTCGTTTTGCACATGATTTGAGTCAAACATTAGGAATATAAATCATGGATAACTTTTAAGTCGTTGAGTTTGAAATTTGAAAATCATATAAATAGATTTGTCTTGAAAATTACTTTCATAAAAATATACATATATAACTTTTCAATAAATAAATATTTTTATAGAAAAGAGAAGTTAAAGTTGTGCTTTGGTGATGGTGTCGCTATCCTTGGAGGGAGTATATGGGTGATAAGCTAGTGCTTGGAACCTCATCGCCCGTTACATAGTTGCACATCAAGTACTAGTAGAGCATTCCTCTTGATATCTGTGTCTTTCCCTTGGTTTGCTAGTACTAATTACCGCATCTAAGATAAGAAGTTGTTTATTGTTTCTGCTAGAGCGAAGAATTTATCGATTTAGTCTACCGGGAGATCGTGAATAGACAGTAATGGATTTTCAATGGACAGACCTCCCCAACAAGCTGGTTTGTGCTTTGGACTTTCTCAACCCAGTAATTAAAGTTGTTCTGTAAATTCATTGGCGATGATCATCGGTTGGCAAAGTTTGTACTAATGTACTTTCTATATATCTGTAAATGCTTATGAAATCTATCCGTGCTGTGGAAATGTCATCTTCTGTATTCGTGGCGTGGAAAAGTTTTGTTTTGAACGTTATCTAATTTTCGAAGTGGACAGTTTACCATGTGCCCCTAGATCACTACTATAGTTGAGTTGGACAAAAACCTCACTTTACTAGTGTAGCTCCCATGTCCTATTAAATTTTATATCTATAATCTGATAATCTCATTTTACCCGTGACCTCTGCTGAAATTGTGATAATGCAGTGTGTACTGTGCGTCAAAAGGACTAACTGGATTAAAATAGTCAAATTGGTTGATAATTCAATTTGTGGCATGGTTTACCAAGCAAAATTTAGGATGTTCTTTCTAAAATTTAGATAATTCTTCCCGACATAGAATTTGAACTGTTATGGTTTCACGAACAAATTTATGGGTGAACATATAAAAATATAAAAATATAGTCTATATCCCCCAACCCCACACACCACACCACCACCACCACCTGCAAATAATTCAAGTTGTGGCATGGTCTAACTTAGTTGTAACTTTTCCACGAACAGGGTGAACATATAGGGATCATTGGTGATGTGTGAGAAGTTTAGTGTCTCACAAATTTCAAATAGATCCGGACTCCCAACATTATCCATCCACCTCCCACGCACCCCACCACCTCGACACTATCTCCTCTCAGCTCTCGCACCAGAGCTCCGCCCCATCGTCGCTGCCTCATTGGCGTTGGGACGACGTCGTTGAGGCTCACCCTTCCCACTGCCGCCCTTTCATCGTCGCTCTTCTACTCTACAGTCTGCCCCTGTTGGTCGCTGCCGCCACGGCCTCACCGGCACCATCCTGGACGTAGGCGAGCCCCCCTCCCACTATCGCCCCCTTCCTCCCCTGTTGTCCGCCGCCGTCGACACCGCCGCCGCCGACTCTCCCAATATATGGCCAGCGGTGAGCAACCGCCCCCGGCAACCTAGAACCCCTAATCCTGGAACCTTAACCCGAACCCTAACCTTGCCGGAGTTGGAGAAGAAGGGAGGAGGTGAAAATGGAGTGTGAAGAAAAATTTGTGTGAGGAAGTTCTTTGTTTCACCCGTGTGAGGTATACCTTTCCCTTTTTCCTTTCATAAAAAGAAACTAGATGTCTATTGCCGGGCTTGGTATAGAATAAGCAGGGATATACGCTAATCATGATTTTTGTAGGACTACTGCTGAACTAACTAGATAACAGTAGAGAATGTATTACAAACGCCCACCGGCGGATTCATCAACCACACATGCCTGCCAATCGGCTCAAACAGGGAGCTTCGAGCAAGATTGTGGCCACGTGATTTGCTTCACGCTTCTCATGAACAAAAGCTACCTTCTCGAAATTCAAGCTTTGCGCTTTGATCTCCTGGATGACATGTCTGTAAGAGCCCATAGCCACCCCGTCGATGCTCCTGACTGCATTGGCACAATCGCTTCTCATGAACTAACTATATATATATGAAGGTTTAAGATGCACGACATAATTTTCAACATATATTCTACTAAAACTAATAATATCTAGGCTTTTTAGGTGGTCTAGACAAGTCTATAATCCAATTGTTGATATCTTGAAATATATTCTTGGTTTCATCTCCAACAACGCCTCTAAAATTTTTCTTCTCAATGTAAGACGGTATCAAGTTATCAATGTAAGACAGTATCAATTGAGAGCCGAGGATACTTGATTTCACCTCGAGTCACCATTGAGAACTCGCACAGCGAACAACGAACGTAAGGTCAATTTGGAAAAAAAAGTATTTGCATGTGACATTATATTGAAACCACAACATTACTACAGTAGTATCACAAACGGCATAGGCATATATATGAAGGTTTAAGATGCACGACATAATTTTCAACATATATTCTACTAAAACTAATAATATCTAAGCTTTTTAGGTGGTCTAGACAAGTCTATAATCCAATTGTTGATATCTTGAAATATATTCTTGGTTTCATCTCCATCAATGCCTCTAAAATTTTTCTTCTCAATGTAAGACGGTATCAAGTTATCAATGTAAGACGGTATCAATTGAGAGCCGAGGATACTTGATTTCACCTCGAGTCACCATTTTCTTCTTGCCAATTGGACTATTGGATGACAGGCGATTTGGGGCGCTTCGGCCTTGCACAATGCCGACGCCGACCGGAATTGCTGTGGATCAATAGAGCTTCTTGTGCCGCTCCTCTCCAGTTCCATGCACGCGCCTCTCATCAGCATTACGAGGTGCCAGTGCTGCCCCTCTTCCACGGCTGCGCCATCTTCGCCGCACGGCTTGCGCCCGGGGCTGCTGTCGCTCCCGTCTTCTCCCGTTGCCGTCCCTTCCTCAATAGCCCTCTCAGGCTCCCGGGTCGGCCCCGCAGCGGCTGCGGCATTGGGTTCGACCGGGGTAGGAGCCGCTGCGGAGGGACGATGGGCAGTGGCGTTAGGGTTCGGCCGGGGGCGCGGGGTAGGAGCGGCGAGCGGGATTGCGGGACTACGTCGCGGCCTCGCGGGGCAGGCAGGTGGTTGCGAGGGAGGTCGCGGCGCGAGGCAGACCGCATGCCAGACCTGGGTTACCTCCTGGGCCAGTGGGCTTAGATTAAATGTTGGGTTGCTCTACTTAAAATCGCTGCCAACCCACAACGACCTTTTTCCCTTTCCCCTTCTTCCATCTTGAGTCTCGACGCCAGAATGCCGCCGCCATCACCGCCGCTCACCTCAGAGCTCAAAATTCCTGCGCCGGCGACCTAAAAACCCCATGGGGGTAGGGGTTTTACTCCGGTGATAGCTGGGGTAGCTGCCCCACCCCGCTGTATGGGTAGGTCCGCCTCTGCCGGCTAGAGATGTCACTTGCTAGTGCCAGTCCTTCCCTGCATGCCATAGCCTCCAATATTTTCGGGTCTGTGATGCCATGTATGACCACTGCAGACACCCCCACAAAATTGCCCCTGTCGTCTCGTGCGACAGCTGCAAAGGATGTTGTGGCCGAATTCTTGGAGGTAGCTGCATCAACATTGATTTTCGTCCATCCATCCGGAGGGGGGATCCACCTTGGCTGAGACCTTCCTGCAGGTGTCCCTTCCTTCTTCTTCTTGCTTGTTATCCCGCCAAGGTCCGAAATAAACGTGTCAATGAAGGAGTGTGTTGACAGTGGCCCTTGGTAGCTGTTTTCATATACTGCTTTCCTTCTTGCATACCAGATGGCCCATAACGTCACCACTACTCGCACCATGTCCTGCTGTGGTAGAGAAGTGAGGACTTTCGCAAGCCATGCCCGCGCATCCTCATCCTGTAAAGCCCCAATGAACTCTGTTATGTCTTCGTTCTCCAAAGCCCAAACGCATTTGGATAAGTTACACTCTAACAAGGAGTGTTTCCAAGGGTCTCTGGCACCACATATGGGGCACGTGTCTGACTGAGCCATGTTTCTTCGATGGAGAACGTCACCTGACGGAAGAGAACAACGTGCCAATCTCCACAGGAAGATCTTTAGTTTCGACGGCACCTTCACCTTCCATAACGTCCCCCATTCCTTCTCCTCTGACTTGGCATCAGACTTACCAGGTCTGCTCTCATAATATGCAGTGTTCTTTTCTCTATTGTTTACTAGCATTCTGTAGGCTGACCTCACTGAGAAGAGGCCGCTCTTCTCATAGTGCCATGCCCAGAAGTCAGATTGTCTCCTGGTACTCAAGGGAATGTTGTTGATCGCCTGAACATCCATCGGATGAAAGAATTCTAGTAGTTTCTATCGATCCCAACAAACCATCGTTGAATCAAAAATGTCACTCACCCTTTGTGGTGGGTTCGGTCGTTGGCTCGGCAGTGGTCGCAGCATACCGTCTCTCGGTAGCCAATTCGTACCCCAGATTGTTGTATCTTCATCTGTGCTGATGCGCCGTATCAGGCCTTGCTGCAGAACCTCCTTGCCTTCCATAATCGCTCACCAGACTTGTGACGGCGTGGATCCTAATCCAGCCCCCAGAAAGTCACCATCTGGGTAGTAAACCACGTTGAGAACACAGGCGCTAAGTGACTCTGGGTCTTGCACTAGGCGCCATGCCTGACGGGCCAGCAGTGCTAGATTAAAGAGCTCGATGTCCCTGAAACCGAGCCCCCCAAGGAATTTTGGTTTTATCATGTCATCCCAAGCCACCCAACACGTCTTCGTTTTACCCTCTTTTCTTCCCCACCAGAAGTTGCGCATCACTCCACTAATGTGTTGGCATAAACCTCGTGGTAACTTAAAGCACGACATCGAATAGGTAGGAACAGCTTGCGCTACTGATTTGATCAAGACCTCCTTTCCACCTGCAGAGAAAATCTGTTCCATCCACCCTTGTACAGTTGTACTTTGTTCCATACTCTATCTTTCAGGTATTTGAAAGCTTTGTTAACCGAAATCCCCACATGAGTTGGCATACCAAGATATTTCTCGCTCAGTGCCTCATTTTGTACATCCATCAAATTCTTTATGTCCTCTCTTGTGGTCATAGAAACACCTTTAGCAAAGTGTACAGATGATTTGTCCACATTCAACTGCTGGCCCGAAGCTTGGCAGTAGATATTTAGCACGTCAAGTATTTCCTGTGCATTCTCCCTATTCGCTTTGAAAAACAACAGGCTGTCATCTGCAAAGAGTAAGTGACTAACCACCGGAGCCGATGGAGCCACTTTGATTCCACTTAATCTTGATGACTGAATTCTTGCTTTCAAGAGGCACGACAGGCCCTCTGTTGCCAACAAAAACAAATAGGGAGAAATAGGATCTCCTTGGCGGATCCCTCTCGTAGGGTTAAATTTCTCAAGACATTCACCATTAAAGAGAACTAAAAAGGAAACGGATGAAACAAGTCTCATTACCATCTCCACCCATAATTGATGAAAGCCCATGCGCAACATGATTGCCCGCAGATATGTCCATTCCACCCGATCATATGCCTTCCTCATGTCAAGCTTCGGAGCACAACACCTGAGATCATGCGCCCTCTTGCGCGTCATGTAATGGAGGCATTCATATGCAGTTAAAATATTGTCTGTGATTATTCTTCTCGGAACGAACGATGACTGTTCCTCAACAACAATCCGTGGTAGGATCACCTTTAGTCTGTTTGCAACATCCTTAGAAGCTATCTTGTATATGACATTACACAGACTGATCGGTCTATATTGCCCCAATTCATCTGCATTAGCCACCTTGGGTATAAGCACAATCAACAATTGATCTCCCTCGGATCATCCTCGCCTCTCAAGATGCGAAGGACGACTGTGGTCACTTCCTCCCCGCAAAGGTCCTAGTGTCGTTGAAATAAATGCACCGGGAAGCCATCAGCCCAGGCACCTTTGTGGGGAACAAAGAGAGCCTCCTTGATCTCCTTCTCCTCAAAAGGGGCAAGCAAAGCTTCATTCATCTCTGCCATAACCTTGGCCGGGACCGTTTCAAGCACATGCTCCATGTCACCCACCCCCTCTGATCGATACATATCTTTATAGAAAGCAGTTAACAGATTGCCCATCTCCTGAGCATCTTATGTCACCTGACCATCCGGTTTCTTCAGGCTCTTGATCTTATTCTTCTTCTTTCGCTGACTTGCCCTCAAATGAAAGAACTGAGTGTTCTTATCCCCTGCCGCAAGCCATCTGATTCTTGACCGTTGCTACCACATAACTTCTTCTTTGTGACTGATCTCAACAATTTTGTCTTTGATCTTAATCTCTGCATGCGTCGGTCCCGTACGGTGTGGATCTGCTTGTAGATGCTCCAATTCTTCTTTCAGTCTCTTTAGTTCTAGCCGGACGTGAGCAAAAGTACTCCTCCCCCAGCTTTCGATGCTTCCAGTCGCTGCCTTGAGTTTCCTTTGCAGATCGCCTTGAGTTTCCTTTGCAGATCGCCTTGAGTTACCGCTTTGTCTCCATTCCACACTTCCGAGAGCCAAGGGGAGAACTCCTCGTGCGATTCCCACATGACCTCATAGTGGAAGCGTCTTCCACCTCTGATGTCTCGACGACCGCCACGTTCCTATTCCCAGCGGAGAACAATAGGTTCGTGATCAGATGCGGCCACCGCCAAGTTGCTCACTGTTGCCATGGGGTGACAAACGCTCCAATCTGGTGTGGCCAAAGCATGATCCAGCCTCACCCTACAGAAGGAGCCCCCAGCAACCCGCTTCTCGAACGTCCACTTACTCCCTTCAAAACCTAAGTCATAAAGGCCACACACATCAACCATCTCACGAAAACCTGCCATTTGTGCAAAGCTGCGCTCCAGTATGCCATCATGTTCCGATTGATGTAAAACCTCATTAAAGTCACCAATACAGACCCATGGTAGGTCTGAAGATGATTTAATGAACTTGAGCATATCCCAGGTCTTAAACCTCTCATTTGTTTGATCCTCCCCGTACACACAGGTAAGCCTCCAGGGAGACTTCCCATTCTCTGAAACAATTGCATCAGTGTGATACTGTGAGTACGTCAAAATCTCCAACTTTATTTCATTATTCCGAAAAATTCCCAGGCCACCACTGCGGCCGGCACTATTAACAGCAAAAGTGTTATCATAACCTAATGTGCTCTTAAGCCCCTCTACTCGAGTTTTATGGACTTGAGTCTCCAGGACGCAGAGCACGGACGGGGCATACTGCTTCACCAGATCGCGAAGCTCTTTAACTTTCACGTCTGCCCATGCCACAATAGTTCCAGCTTAAGCAACTCATTGTGCCTGGTGGTCCTCCCCCTCGGAGGCCGCTTGGTTCTTCAGTACTGGTTTATCCGCCGACTGGCTCATCATCTTCTTATGGCGCTTCACCTCCCTGGGGGAGACATACTGCAGAGGGGGGTGGGGTTCCTTTTGGGGCGGTCTCACCGTCCACATTCAGCTTCTTCTGTGCAGAACTCCCATCCTTTGCCACACGTCTCCCTGGTTTCTCTTTGAGCGGACTGATCGTGGTATCCTAGAGTTCCTCCTCTTCATCCCTCCAGTCCGCTTCTTCCGACGTTCTCTTCCTAGAACCACTACCCACTGAATCAGTCTTCTCCTTTTCCTTCCACACGCCCTACCAAGGGCCTCCGCGGGCTCCTCCTCTCCTGGCTCTGCCTGCATTGGATCGACCACCACGGTCGGTCGGAGCACCCCGACCCTTAGCACCACTTGGTATTGGATTGGCCCGAACGCGGGGCGTCCCCGGGCACCAAGTGTCTTCCTTTGTGATCATCCAACTACCAAACTGCAAGTCTTCTTTCGAATGCTCGCCTGTGCCACATTCGAGATGAGTGTGACCGAGCTTCCCACAGAAATCACAGAAACAAGAGAGCTTCTCATACATCACTCGAAGCGTCATACTCTCCCTCCCCTCCGGTGATAGAGTTACCACCCTTGCCAGCGGTGCAGAGGCATGAAGCTTGACCCTTGCCCGCCGGAAATCACCACTGCTTGTAGATATGACTCTCACCTCCACACCAACCACTTCACCCATCTTGCTTGCGAGTTGATGCAAGATCCTCTTCGTGCGAAACAGAGGTGGAATCCTATGGATCTGAATCCACGCTAGGACCTTGCAAGGTTCCACCGATGGGATAACAGTTGCCCCATCGTACTCCTCCAACATCAGCGCGCACCCACGGAAAATCCATGGACCATCCTCCATGATGTGCTTCCAATCACCAAGGCAAAAGGCTTGCACTGTGAAAAGATTCTTTGCCAATGGCTTAAACACCACTTCCCGCGCTGTGTTCTAGGCTGCCTCCATCGTCGAAATCAAGGATTGGCCACTGAACTTTTTGTTCGTCAGGAGTTTTGCCACCGCCATCCACTTCACCTCCAGCACGGAGCCACGCTCCGCTTCCGGGAGGACCACCCCGTCACGTTCCGCCTCGCTCAACCTCAGTTTCTAGAGGAGAGCATCGACGTCCTCCATCTCCTTCTTTGCCCCCAACTTGGAATTGCTGGCCGCCATCGCCAAGCTTGCTTTCCCAGGAGGAAGATGGATCGATCTGCCAACTTTGCGAAACCTAATTGTCAACCTGCCAAGGCCGGGTAGCTGAACCAAGTCAGCCCCTTGATCAGCCCGAATAGGAGGATCGATAGGGATACGCGACTGGCTAGAGAAGCCTCGGCAGAGATCGTCGCCGAAGTCACCTGACCCTAGGAGAAACCTAGGTCCATATCTCTTCTGCTGCGGTGCTGCTAATCATGATTATTAGGATCTTATTGTCGTGTACTGTTAGAGTGGCGTAGTGGAATGCAGCCCGGCCCGCTATACCCACGAGCCGGCGTCCCACCAGGTCTTAGGTCCACCGAAGCCCACACAACAGGCCCTGGGCCTAACTCAACCTAAAAGACTAGCCTGATGGATGAGGATTGCCCCCACACATTGGGCACCTTTATGTTGTGCTCTCCCACCATCAATTTCCGACGTGGGACTAAACCAACAATCTCCCTCGTCACACATTGGGCGAAATCCGGTCCGGCCCGCTATACCCACGAGCCGGCACCCCACCAGGCCTTAGGTCTATCGAAGCCCACACAACAGGCCCTGGGTCTAACTCAACCCAAAAGACTCCTCTGATGGGTGAGGACTACCCTCACCTTTATGTTGTGCTCCCCACCATCAGTTTTTGATGTGGAACTAAACCCAACATGTACTGTATGTACTACTCCCTCCTTTTCTTTTTATAAGGCGCGACGCGACATGGCACGGTCTTCAAAATTAGACTTTGACCATCTATTTCTCTTATATTATATTTTTTATGGTTATAAACATATAATCATTAGAAAATATATTTGATGACAAATCCAACCATATCAAATTTACACTAAAAATAAAAAATTGATACATAAATTATTGATCAAAGATCGTAAAGTTTGAATCTTAATTTGTGTGCGCGCCTTATAAAAAGAAAAGGAGGGAGTATATAAGATTGAAATTCGCGGCCGGCAGCTCTTTGAATGCTCGTGCACGCATGCACTAGGAAGATCTCGTGGACGACCATACGCTTAAGCCTGGTAATGGTCTGGTGGCAAACCAGTTTTTTCGGTTTGGGCTTCTGCTAGTTGGGCTTTGGTTCGGTGGAAACAGGTTGACACCCAGAAAATGGTTTGGCTCGGTTTGGTTGACATGCGTGAATGGGGTCTAGTTAGGTTTGGACTGGGCTTCAGTGGTTCGCTCAATCCCCATCGGCAGCCATCGAGAGGATTTCAGCGAGACTCTGCTCGGGTTCCCCCGCTGCGCCGCCACAAGTTTGTCATCGACACGCCGCCTGGGTTCACCGTCTACGAGCTCCGGCCGCGGATCAGCTAGCGCCAGGCTGCGCTCCTCACAGCTCGCCGGCCGCGACGATCCATCCCAGCGAAGAAGCAACCGGCCAAGATCTCGCTCTCAGCTCGCTCCTCCGCCGGCGACAGCGACGATGCATTTCTAGAACTCCGGCGTGAGCGAGTGGTCCCGGCGGAAGTCGTTGCAGTAATAGTACACCATGTGGCCCTGCTGCGCCTAGTGCATGGTGCCGTACTGCTGCTGCGTGAGGCCGGTGTCCCGTGGCGACGTAGGGACCGAGCGGCATGTCGCCGGTGCGGCGTCGGAGCACACTGCGCGACAAACGGCTGGTAGCGGTAGTCCGCGCGGTGGCGGCCGTCGTCGGTGGCCCAGTCGGATGCATCCCAGATGGAGCCGTACACCCACATGGGGTGGTCCGGGAAGGTGAGCTCGTAGCGGCGGACGGGCACGTCGTCGACGAAGAAGGTGATGGCGTCAGGGTTCCAGAGGATGGCGTAGGTGTGGTACTGGTACCCCGCTGTGGCGTCGAACCAGAGGTGGAACCTCATCTCGCGGCCCACGATGCGCAAGCTACCAAAGTTTGCATGGTTAGAGAATTGGGTGGAGACCATAATCCAATTTGGTTTTGGTGTGAAAACGCTTGTAGATTGGAGTAGTTCGGTTTTTGAGGTATGCAGATCGGTGCAGTTTGGTTTAATCAGTGAGCAGCAGATGAGTTGGTTTGGGGTAGTTTTGGTCTGGATCTCAGACCATTAGCAGGTTTACATATGCTAATGATAACCATGATTAAGATCGATATTTGTCGTGACACAGTGTACGCAATTAGCATTCACACATGCACGCACACAGCTCTTTTAATTGGCATCCTCTCGTGCGAACAACGGGATGCTTGGTGGAGGTGATCTGCGAGAATTAGAATAGACAACGTATCTGATACAAACCAGCTTCGTGTGTAACCTATGCAAACTTCAATAATATGAGCATTTTTACAAAACTCATGGGAGGTGGGAGGGGTGATTTACAAAAGCATTTTTACAAATCACCCCTCCCACCTCTCATGAGCGCCCCCTTAGATCAATATCGTGTGACTCAGATTGAAGTTTGCATAGGTTGCACACAAAGCTGGTTTGCATAGGATATGTTGTCATTAATGGGTACGTGCCCTCTCCTGTTGTACTACTGCTTATTTTCTCATCTTTATTTCTTTTTTTCCAGATGAGAGATCTCGGTCCTTTTCTTTTATATAAAGATAAAGACACATGCTCGTATACATTCATCATATTTGGATTTTAGAAATCCAACTTTCAATATCCGGATACAAATACGGTACGAATGAGTACGGATATTGAATACTCGAATTCGGATGCAATCTTACCATTTGTCCGTACCACTTTCATCTCTAATACTATGCCTTGTAAAAAAATGGAGGGTTAATGTTGATCTTAGTCCATCTAGTAAAGTACGTTCACTATATATCCTAGTTCTCATGTTATACTCCCTCCGTTTTTATAAGATATGGTATAGGAGGACTTGTGTCACGATGATTCAAATTAGACTTTAACCATTCATTTATCTTATATTATGTTTTATTGTTATAAATTTATGATTATTGTAGAGTATTTTATTACGAATCTAATCATATAAAGTTTTTATTTTTACAAAATTGATAGTACGTTAAACTATTGATCAAATATTGTAAAGTTTAAATCTTGACATGTGTGTGCACCTCGTAAATAAATATGGAGGGAGTAGTTTTTAGATGTTGTATTGTATTCATAGATTGAAGAATTTTGAAATTTGTTCAAGAAATGGTAATTCCTTTTGATACCTAGTTGGTGTGTGCCACTTGATAATTGTGAAATTGTGCCAGTGGGATATGACCGGTGTATCCCAAGGACAAATGGAATTAAGTTACTTCAGTTAAGTTTTGATGTCATATTTAACTAACTTAATTTTATTGGTTCTTCACACAAATTATGCTGGAAAGTATATTCGAAATTTATAATAATTTGATGGAAAGTATGTTCTAAATTACATCTCCAAATATCACACTCGGTTAGTAACAAAATTCTGTTGTGTCTTTGCTGAAACAATGATGGTGTGACCGCTTGCAAGATCAGTCTCAGTTACCTAGACTGAAGCGCTAGTAAAGTTTCATGGGGATGAAACTATCCTCACATCCTATGGAACTTCTCCATTCTCTTTCATCACCACACCAGCAAAATTTAATACATTTGAAACTCTTTATGAAACTCCACTAAGACTTATCTTAATAGTTATCATTACAATTCTCGAACCATGCATCTACTAGTAAATCGAATCGGGAATGATGATACCGTCGCTACCAGGTCGTGGGCGGACTTCTCTAGCTTGTACTAGCGGTTAAAAGCAAACTTTACTGCAGTTCAAACTTGAAAGCCCCTCGCATTTGCATGCCATGCACGATAGATCTTAAGATTACTTGAAAGCCCCTCGCATTTGCATGCTCATGCACGAAGATTTGCGGGAGCAACCGAGCAAGATATGTTTATATATGATCTCTCGCTGCAGATCATGCATCTACGAAAGGCATATATTGGGTGCTCCAGATCATCATTGCATGTGAACTTGCAGATGAACATTAGTTGGATAACTCGGTTTTTGTTGTCTACCTTCTGCAAAATCAGTCTGCAAACGAGACTACTATAATCCCAAATCCCGCCAGAGATCCTTTAGCGAATGGCCTGTATATGCCATTGGTTCATAATTTTGGCGATTCAATTGAAAACACGATCGTCGTTAGGACTAACAATATGCTTAGAATATATCTTGAAGGTCTTCTTAATCAGCACAATTGGGCATCAAGCTCCTCGCCTTGAAGGTAAATATTTTTGCATGGAGGTTGGTAAATAATGGGCTGCCAACGGTGCGAAATAGGAAGAGGAGAAATATGGAGGATAACAGCACATGCATACTGTGTGGTACTGAAAAAGAATTTGCGCGAAGAATTAAAGGTTCTTTTTTAGGGCTTGGCTCCGGCTCGATTTTTTTATGTAATACCATTTTTTTCCGAAATTTCAAAATTATACCTCAAACTAGCAAATTTTCAAAATTATACCCCAATCGTCTATCCAGTGGACAAAATGTTCGTCGAAGCACCATTAGTTCTGCGCACGCGCCAAGACCCGCTCGACGACCTCCAGGAGATGTTCTCGGGCCGCCAGTCCTCGCGCAAGGACTCGCCCGATTGACACCGCCATCCTCAGGCACAGCTCCAACAGATGCTCTGGCATTGGTGCTCCGAGCTCAGCGCCCCCTCCGGGACTTGCGCGCGGGGGAGAGAATCGCGCACAGCTGGCCACGCCCTCCACCCGCGCTCGCGCCAGCAGCACCGCCGCCGACCGCCTGCCGCGCCTTGCCGTTCGCGTGCACCCCCCAACTACCGCACGGCCACCAGCCCGCGTCCTACTCGGCCTCGGCTGCCCGCCGCCACAAGGGAGGGAGATGGGGAAGAGAGAGCGCGTCGGCATGGATAGGCCACAGTTTCGTCCACCCATTGGACGATATCGACAGATTTCTTCTATAACATCGACCAAATACCGGGCCCCCAACATCTTCGTCCGGGTGATGCATTTTCGTCTACCGGGTGGACGGAAATTGGATTTCGTCGTTCTGGTGGACAAAAACTGCTAATTTAGTCCAATGAGTTGACAAAATTAGGATTTCGTGCACTTAATGGATGATTGGAGTATAATTTTGAAAATTTGTTAGTTTAGGGTATAATTTTGAAATTTCGGAAAAAATGATATTTAATATAAAAAAATTCTTCCGGCTCCGGCTCCATTTTTTTGACCGAACAGTAAGGCAGGCATTCGGAAAACTGTTTTTGAGCGAATGTTTAATGGGTTGTGTCGGTGGGGGCATCGAATGAAGCATATTTTCAATTGAGAATTCTAGAGAGGCATTTTAGGCGCAGAACCACCAACACCCCATGATGGTCCGACGATGCTGAATTGAAGATGTTCATTAGCAACGGATGATAGAAATAGGCTGATGATAGAAATGCTTGGATTCTGGGCGTGGAGAGGCAATGACTAGTAGCAACAGATGTTCAGATACTACCCAAAATTATACTATCAGAATGTTAGAGTAATGGCTCTATTGACCCCTTAGACTATTTATACCCTCTCCATTTACCCATTTGGATTTGCTGGAATGTGCATGAGTCCATTAGAGTGCAAAGACACATCAAGAACACATCCTAACCAATAACCACCAAAGTGCGAAGTGATCATTGGACACTTAGCACATACTTTGTGAGAGTGATTAGTGCTACTGTGCTAGGATAGGTATAAAGCTGAGTGTGTGCAAGTTGTGCCAACTTATTGAGCAGGTTCTTGAGTGAACAAGTGTATAAGAGGTGTGCCGACATTTGGGGTCTTAGTGGATCACCAAGTCTTCAACCCTTCAACTTGGTGTGGAGTGACATCAACGACCGTGTGAGGGTGACGTGAAGACTCCCTTCCTTCATAGAGACGGTATCAAGGTGACCAAAGGACTTGGCGTGACCCTTAGTGACCGAGCTTTTGTGGCAAGTTAAGAAGAGACTTAGTGACCGCGAAGCAATACTCTTTTGCGAGTGCTTCAACAACGTGGACTATGGGTGACTGAGTACCTACCGATACAACGTTATAAATCTTGTGTCAAGAGTTTGCTTCCTCTCATCATCTCTTTACGTTTCCGCAATTCATACTTGCAACTTGTATGTCTTTGCTTTCTTAGTGTGGTAGTATCTTGTTAGGATTGGCTACACGGTGCAAAACTTGTTTTGGAACGATGATTTCACACTAGATCAACCATAAAATGCACATCTAGATTAGATTGATTTAGTTTATATTCATACAAACTAGTGAAAGACATATGTTAAGATTTTAGATATTGGCTAATTCACCTCTCCCCTTTTAGATTACAACACTTTCATTTCTTTTAGACCGTGATGGTTTTGTCTGTCTCATCACTCCGCGGTCCCTGAAGTAAAATCTCCACAATTCATTCTAATTGTAGGCGGCAGCTAGGGATGGAGGAAGCAGACGTCGGGAAACATGCAGGAAGTGATAGGGGTATATAATAAAGCTTGTGATCCGGATCCAATCCAAAACATGCTCACATGTACTCGCCAGTCGCCCCATGCCTGCTATAAAATGAACAGTGAAGGTAGAGTGAACAGCTCATGTTTTGTCGATCTCCCAGGCCACTGCACTTACCCTTTGCCGCTATAGCTGCCCCGGCCTTCCGTAAATAGATCGATCGAGTCTGCTCATCACACTACATGAAAAACTCACATTGGTAACGGACATAGATGACTTTGGTAACGGGTAAAACGCTCGTTACCGATCAAGCGTTACAAATGAGCCAACAAAGATAACGGGAAGATTGAAGGCATCTAGGCCCCTAAATTGTGTTTTGGTAATTAATGACAATCATAATGGACTAACATTTTTATCGAGATAAAAGAATAGGTTAGTCCCCGTGGTGATGCGAGTTTCATAAGAATGACTTGCTATACTTGTGAGTATGGTGAACCAAAAAGGAGCTCAAGGCAAAGGTATAAGATATGTTTTTCTTTTACCGGTCAAGAGGTGATTAGAGGATGCAAATTGGCCAGATTAATAGGCTAGATAGCCGTACTATCAAGAGGGGTCAATTGCATTTGCTTGACGGTTCTATATTGCCACTTTGCTCAAATACTTGCACTGCATGCATGAGGGTTAACAACGTTTGAGAAAGTGCAAAAGGAAGAAAAGAAAAATCTGTTTTGGGAAAAGCTGACTGTCGAACTGTGGACAGTCCATGACCCTTGGCGCGGACAGTCCGAGACACGCGGACGGTCCGTGACCAAGGTGGCGGACGGTCCACAGGCTGTTTTACCACGAGAAAAATCGACTAAGTCCCAGGCGGGTGTGTCGATCTTTTGTCGGCAGACTGTCCGGCCCTTGGTGGCGGACTGTCCGCGGTCCTTTTCTTGTGAGGCGGACCGTTCAGCGGATCGTGCTAACAGAGCCGTGTTCTGGGGGTTAGAAAATACTTTTTACCGGCGGACGGTCCACGGTCAGTTTGACTGGGTTTTCAGCTTGTACGGCGGACGGTCCGCGCCCTGTTGGCGGACTGTCCGCGCATCCTGTAACGGTCATTTCTGACACGTTTTCGAGCTGTTGAAGTTGGGCAGCGGACTGTCCGCCAAGTGTGGGGCGGACTGTCCACGGGCCCTGTTTTAAACCGTTTTCAGCACATAACGGCTAGCTGCGTGGGAAGGGGGTATTTATACCCCATGTCCTGGTTGGAAGAGTCTCTCTTGGCACTTTGAAAAGCTTTCTTGCATACCTTCAGCTCTCCATTCCCTCTTACTCACTCACTTTGCTTAGTGGTTGCATTCTTGTGAGATTGAGAGCATCCTAGTGCATTGCATCAAGAGTTTGAGCTTTGTGGCATTAGGGAGTCTTCAAGCAAGCGTCATTGGCTTGTTACTCTTGGAGGTTGCCGCCTCCTAGACGGCTTGGAGATTGTGGTTCCATTGAGCACTTCAAAGAAGATTGTGAAGGTGCCTTTGGAAGATTGTTGTGAGGGGTATTGTGCTCACCTCACCGGAGCGGTAAAGAGCAACTCTAGTGGAATCGAGGTGTGGAGTGGTTCTTTGGTTCTAACCGTCTCAAAGATCAAGCGGTGCCTTGATAGAGGAGAGGTTAAACATTGAATCCACCTCAACGTGAATTAGGGGTGACCGGCAAGTCACCGATACCACGGGATAAATTTCGTCTCTAGTGCTTGGTTACCTTTTAGCTCTTTTTACCTTCAAGCATTTACTTTGAGCTTTTTATTACTAGAGATTGAATTGTATCTTGTCATCCTAGGTTGCAAACCCTCAACATAGACCTTGTATAGCTAGAAATTTAATTCTCCTTGTTGTTCTAATTAAATTTGTCTAGTGTTGTGCTTTTAGATTTTAAACTGCCTATTCACCCCCCTCTAGTCGGTGTCCTAGATCCTACAAGTGGTATCAGAGCCGAGGACTCCATATTTGAAGGATTTAACCATCCCGGTGTAGGACAATGGTGGATGAGAAGACAAAGTTTCATGTGGGTAAACCTCCGGTCTTTGATGGAACAAATTATGACTACTGGAAGATTAGAATGGAGGTTCATTTTCAAGCCTTGGAAGGAGGTGTGTGGTGAATTGTGCAAGAGGGATATGTTGTATTGAATCCGGATCAACCAACTCAACAAGACACGGACAACATAAAGTACAACAATCAAGCATTGAGTGTGCTCTACAATGCTCTTACTCTTAGTGAATTCAACCGAGTCAAGGGTCTCAAGCAAGCTAATAGGATATGGGAGAAGCTTATGGAAATTTATGAAGGGACTTCCACCGTCAAGGAAGCTAAACTTTATTTGTATAAGGGAAAATTCAATGAGTTCACTATGAAGAAAGATGAAGACATTTCAACCATGTTCAACTGGTTGAATGATATCGTGAATGAACTCAAGTGCCTTGATTTTGATGTCCCGGATCAAGACTTCTCTCATAAGTTCCTTAGATGTCTTCCGGAGAAATATGAAACAATTGTGACTTTGCTTGTGAGATCAAATTTGAAGATAATTACCCCCACAGAGGTGCTTGGTGAGGTGCTCACTCATGATATGTTCAAGCAATCACAAAAGGAAGTGCATGGTGAAGCTAAGGTTGAGGAGAAGAAAAGTATCGCTCTCAAGGCCAAAGCCTCTCAAGAAGAAGATGGTGATGAAAAACAAGAGAGTGACACAGATGAAGAATTGGCTCTTGTTGTTAGAGGGCTTAGAAGAATCATGAATAGGAAGAAATTTGGCAAGAAAGGGCAATCATCAATGAAGAATCCTTTTGAAGGAAAAGATTGTTTTTCTTGTGGTGAAGTTGGACACATATCAATCAATTGTCCAAACAAGAAAGAAGACAAATATGGCAAGAAGAAGGGCAAGAAAAGTAAGTATAAGAAAAATGAGAATAAGAAGAAGAAGTACTACAAGAAGGAGAAAAATGGGCAAGCCTATTTTGTTGAATGGGATTCCAATGCAAGCTCCGATGAAGAAGATGATGATGACAAACCTTCAAGAGGTCTTGCCGGAATTGCTATTAAGGAAGCTCCTTCACTCTTCTCCAAGCCATTTTGTCTAATGGCAAAAGGTGAAACCAAGGTAATAGTTGAGGATGCCAATGATGATGATAGTGATGATGATGTTGATGATGATGCTATTTCCTATGATGCTCTTGTGGAAATGCTTATTAAGTCCGATGACAAATTGCGTAAAGAGAGGTCAAAGTTGAAGGATTTGGAGTTGAAGAATTCTTCACTTCAAAATTCCTATGAGGAGCTAAAGACTTCTCATGTCAACCTTAAGGACTCCCATGACAAACTAAACACTTCATGGGGAATTCTTAAGGAAAAGCATGAGAAGCTTAAGGAAGCTCACAACTCTCTCCTTGCACAAGAAGCCAAAGGAAAAGTAAGCATGATTGTTGAATGTGATATATTAAATGATTCTTCATGTGCAACTAACCCATCTTGTAGCACAAGCACTAGCTCTTGCATTAGTGAGGATAATTCTTGTGATTCATCTCTTATATTGGAAAATGAATCGTTGACGAAGGAAGTTGAGTGCTTGTCCAAGGATCTTGCTAGATATTTTGGAAGTCATGTCCGGTTTAATCATTGTTGGACAAACCAAAAATTTACCTTGAATAAGAATGGTATTGATTATGTTCCGAAGAAAGGGAAAATGGCATTCATTCCCAAGAAGACTACTTTTGTTGCTTCCAAGATATTTCTTGAAGATGAAGGAAAATTCAAGATGTGTCATGTATGCAAGACAAAAGTTGATGTAAATCACAAATGCAAGAGCAAGAAGACCGTATCCTTTGATCCATCCTATGTACTTGAAAAAGATTCAAAGGGTGTTGTTTGTGCTAGATTTGTTGGTCGTTCTATTGGATGTGATAGAAAGAAATCCATTTGGGTGCCCAAAGTTTTGGTCACTAACATTGAAGGACCCAAGAAAAATTGGGTACCTAAGAGGAAGTGATTTCTTTTGTAAGTGGACTATAAAGCCGGAGGAAGACATTAGGTAATTGATAGTGGTTGCACTAATCATATGACCGGCGTAAGAAAAATCTTTTCTCATCTTGATGAAGACATCTCCGACTTTGACAAGATCACTTTTGGGGATGATAGCAAGGGAGGTGTAAAAGGCATTGGTGAAATTCCCATCTCTAAAGATTATAATCTCTCCAATGTCTTGCTAGTTGATTCTCTTAATTTCAACTTGCTATCTATTGCTCAACTTTGTGATAATGGTTATAAGTGCACTTTCACTAGCAATGAGTTTGAGGTCACTTCACTTGATGGAAAAGATACTATCTTTAAGGGCTTTCGTCATGAAAGTTTATATCTTGTGGATTTCTCTTCTAAGAAGGCTAGCTTGACTACTTGCTTATTCTCAAAGGCCTCAATGGGTTGGTTGTGGCATAGAAGACTAGGTCATGTTGGTATGAAACAACTCAATCACTTAGTGAAGCATGATCTAGTACTTGGCTTGAAAGATGTTAAATTTGAGAAGGACAAATTGTGTAGTGCTTGTCAAGCCGGAAAGCAAGTCACCAATTCTCATCCTAACAAGAGTACTATGTCAACCACAAGACCATTGGAATTATTGCATATGGATTTATTTGGTCCTACTACTTATAGAAGCATTAGTGGAAATAGCTATTGTCTTGTGATTGTGGATGATTATTCAAGATACACATGGGTATTCTTTCTACACGACAAATCTCATACTTATGAAATATTCAAGAGCTTTGTCAAGAGGGCCGAAAATGAATTTGAGCAAAAATTGAAGAAAGTAAGAAGTGACAATGGTAGTGAGTTCAAGAATACAAGTGTTGAAGATTTTTGTGATGAGAAGGGAATCAAGCATGAATTCTCAACTACTTACACTCTGGAGCAAAATGGTGTAGTTGAGAGGAAGAATAGAACCTTAATTGAGATGGCAAGATCTATGCTAGATAAATATAAGGTTTCGGATTAATTTTGGGCCGAATCAATCAACAGCGTTTGCCATGCATCAAATAGGCTATATTGTCATAGATTCTTCAACAAGACTCCATATGAACTCCTCATTGGAAGAAAGCCTAATATTTCTTATTTTCGGGTTTTTGGTTGCAAATGCTATATTCTAAGGAAAGGCTCTCGTCTATCCAAATTCCAAAGCAAGTGTGATGAGGGATTTCTTCTTGGTTATTCATCTAATTGCAAAGCTTATAGAGTGTACAACAAGTCCAAGGGGTTTGTTGAAGATGTTTATGATGTGCAATTTGATGAAACTATGGGCTCTCATAGTGAAAAAGAAAATTTGGATGATGTGAGAGGTGATGAGTTGAGCAAGGCAATGAAGACTATGGCTATTGGTGATATAAGACCTAGAGAAGAAGAAGATGATGATGAAGGGCCTTCTATATCAATTCAAGTGAATACTTCTTCTTCATCAAATGATCAAGATCAACAAGTTGATAATACAAGCAACAATGATACACCTCAAGTTGAAGAGCAATTGACCTCAACTACTCCACCTTCTACATCTTCACAAGAACCGGTTGATCAACCAAGAGTTCCAACTCAAGTTGCCAAAGATCACCCCATAGAACAAATAATGGGTGATATTAGTAAGGGTGTTCAAACTCGATCTCGTGTTGCTTCATTTTGTCAACATTATTCTTTTGTATCCTTTCTTGAGCCTAAACGTGTAGATGAAGCACTTGATGATCCGGATTGGGTGATTTCCATGCAAGAAGAATTGAATAACTTCACCTGAAATCAAGTTTGGGAGTTGGTTGAAAGACCTAAGGGTCATAATGTCATTGGTACTAAATGGGTCTACCGGAACAAGGAAAATGAAGATGGTGTAGTTGTGAAGAACAAGTCAAGATTGGTGGCTCAAGGTTACACTCAAGTTGAAGGTGTGGATTTTAATGAAACCTTTGCTCCCGTAGCTAGACTTGAGGCTATTAGAATCTTGCTTGCTTATGCTTGTGCTCACAATATCAAGTTATATCAAATGGATGTCAAAAGTGCCTTCTTGAATGAAAAAATTAATGAATTGGTATATGTTGAACAACCTCCCGGTTTTGAAGATCCTAAGAAGCCTAATCATGTATACAAGCTCTCTAAGGCTCTTTATGGTTTGAAGCAAGCACCTCGTGCTTGGTATGAAAGACTTAGGGACTTTCTAATTTCCAAGGGATTCAAAATTGGAAAGGTTTATACAACCTTGTTCACCAAAAGAATTGGAAATGATATCTTTATTTGTCAAATCTATGTTGATGATATTATCTTTGGCTCAACAAATGAAGATTTTTGTGGGGAATTTGGTAAAATGATGTCCAAAGAATTTGAAATGTCTATGATTGGTGAATTAAGTTTCTTCCTTGGTCTTCAAATCAAACAATTGAAGGAAGGCACATTTATATGCCAATCTAAATATGTGAGGGATATCTTGAAGAAATTTGGTATGGAAGATGCAAAACCCATCAAGACTCCTATGGCTACCAATGGACATCTTGATCTTGATGAGGGAGGTAAACCGGTTGATCTTAAGCTTTATAGATCCATGATTGGTAGTTTGCTTTACCTTACCGCATCTAGGCCCGATATCATGTTTAGTGTGTGCATGTGTGCTAGATTTCAAGCCGCACCTAAAGAATGTCATTTGACCGCCGTGAAAAGGATCATGAGATATTTGAAGTTTTCTCCCAACATTGGTCTTTGGTATCCAAAGGGTGCTCAATTTGAGTTAGTTGGCTTTTCCGACTCGGATTATGCCGGTTGTAAAGTTGATAGGAAAAGCACTTCCGGTGGTTGTCAATTGCTTGGACGTTCTCTTGTATCTTGGTCGTCTAAGAAGCAAAATTCAGTGGCTCTTTCTACCGCCGAAGCGGAATATATCTCGGCGAGAAGTTGTTGTGCTCAATTGTTATGGATGAAGCAAACACTTCTTGACTATGGTGTGAAATTCAATGGAATTCCTCTCTTATGTGACAATGAAAGTGCCATCAAGATTGCCAACAATCCGGTTCAACATTATAGAACCAAGCATATTGACATTTGGCATCATTTTCTTAGAGATCATGTGAGCAAAGGGGATATTAAAATTGATGGTGTAAGCACAGATGATCAATTGGCGGATATCTTTACAAAGCCATTGGATGAATCTCGATTTTGCAAGTTGAGGAATGAGCTCAATGTCATTGACATCTCGAATGTGGCTTGAAGTCTCACACATATGCCTTTGCATCCTTGTCTTTGCATACTAACCTTTCAATGCATTGTTTTTCGCCTTTTCTTAAGCATCATGTTCTTTGCATTACCATCCATGATTCTTGATTCAAATTTTGCTAAAGAGGTCAAGGATGAATCAGATCAGAGTATCAAAGTTAGTGGATTGGATCGTGAGTAAAAAATAGAAGTTGAAACTGAAACAAAAAATTCAAAGGTTTTGGTCGGGCTGTTTTTCTGGTAACGGCGGACCGTCCGCTAAAAGATGGGCGGACCGTCCGCGGGTCGCGGACCGTCCGAGAAGGAATACCGGACCGTCCGCAGGTATCTGGACAGAAGCTGAAAAATTGACAGAATGAACGGCGGACCGTCCGCGCCTACCCGGCGAACAGTCCGCGCGTGTCGGGGGCAAGGGGACCCGCCCGACCGCTGCCTTATCTGGATGGGGTCAACCCCCTTTGTCCCCATCGCCACCAGACCGTGCCTCCTCCTTTTTCTCTCCCAACCGCAAGCAACAAAGGAGAAAGGGACCTCTCTCCTAGGGGGAGGGTTTGGTGCTTCCCCGGACCGTCCGAGGACATCCCCGGACACTCCGTGCTCTCCTCCAACATGCTCTCTCGGTATTTCATTGATTCTCCCGTTGGTTTTCTCGGATTTCACTCATGAGCAAAGTTAGGTTTTGATGTTGGGATTTGGATTTTGTTCATGGAATCTTGCAAATGAGTAGGGGAATGAGTTAATGAGGTCTAGAGGAATGTCTACTAGTGATTTGGTTAAGTTTCATTGGCTATATTTGGAGATCGATAGATGAAATTCTTGGACGGAACTGTTGAGTTTGTCGCCGAACAGTGCTGGCGGACTGTCCGCCCGCGCCTGGCGGACCGTCCGCGTACCGCGGACAGTCTGCCGAGGCCGGCGCGGACAGTCCGCTTGTCGCTGTTTGTGAAGAACAAAACAACATCCTTTCTTGGTGATACTTGTGCACGTCTATGCTATCAATGCTTACTCTTATGACATGTTCTTGACAGTGGTTCAAGGGGTGGAGGCCGTGGTGGTTGCAAAGCGGCCGCAGGAAGGACCAAGCGATCTCGCGTTGTTGAAGAGGTGGAAGAAGAAAGTGAAGATGAACTTGTTGATGTCACCATTACTGAGGCTCCTAGGCAATGGTCACTTAACACCTATCAACGAGACCGTGCACCGCATCAATATGAGCGTGAAAGTGACACTAACGACCCTTTCTTTCACACTCAAGTTCAAAAGGATGCATTCTATGGTCACTTGCTAGACAAGGTGGTGTTCAAACATCAAAGGATTGACTTCATTCTTATGGCCGACTACAATGTCATGTATGAATTGGTGCAAAGGTTTGAAGAATTGGGGCTTAAAGAGTTCATGGAGCATAAGTGTGATTGGAATGACACGGTTATTCGTCAATTTTATGCTACGGTTGAAATTGACTTGATAGAGGAGAAGCTCACATGGATGACCGGGAAGAATAGGTATGAGGCTACCTTTGAGGAGTTTGCTACCGTTAATAAGTTGAACTACGATGAGATCTCTAAAGGTGTTGACATCACGGATGAAAGCTATCTTACTCTTCATGAGATCATTCCATACTATGAGCCACCTAGGACGGGAATTCATAAGGTGTTTGAGAAATCAATTGGTCTTAGGCATCATCTGGCTATCATCCTAAAGATTGCTAGAGTGACCGTGCTTCCTAAGAGTGGCTTCAAGGATGGGTTTGTAGGGTGGCATAGAAACTTTGTGAAGCATGTCATGAACAACACCAAGATGGATGTGGTAGCTCTCACCATGTTTGAACTCCAAAGGAAGAAGACGGACTTTGAGTCCAACATTTACTATGCTCCCTATATCATGTCTCTCATTTTGGATAAGACCAAGTTCAAAGGCCCATGTGATGTGAAGCATACTCTCTACCGGCTCTACAAGAATGCTCCAGAGTTTCTTAATCGGCCCTTGACTGAGTATCTAGAGGCGGATCTTCACCCACAAGATGTGCCAGGCCTTAATGATGAAGAAGAAGAAGCTGAGGATGATGATGAAGATGATGAGGATTATGAGGGTGAAGCACCTCAACCACCACCTCCAGTTCAGCCATAGTGGGAGCCCCCGACAGGTTATTTTGACTCATATTTTGCCTCTATGCAGCAGTCCATGAACACTCAGCTTGAGCAGATGCAGACCGGGTTCACTAGCCATTTTGAGGCCTATGGACAGCAGGTCAACAACAATTTTCAGACCATGCAACAAAGCTTTCAAAATGAACTTGACACACGCTTCAACAATTTTGGAAATGCCATGTACATCAACATGCATCAACCTATGATGAATAGCTTGCAAGGTGTTCAGTAGAGTCTCCATAATGATATTGAGACCTTAAGTGCCAGGCTTGATGGGTTAGCTACTTCCGAGCAATATGAGCAACTTAGTGCCCGCCAGACTCAGCTTGAGAACAACTTCAACACCTTCAACACAGCTTTCACAGATTTCAGTGGTCATTTCTATAGCATCTATCCTCCATCGGCTCCACCTCCTCAGTTTCCACCTTATGGGCCACATTGTCCTCCTCCGCCACCGCCTCAGAATGACTAGTCCTTTTTGGGTTCTTGATGACAAAGGGGGAGAGAAAGGTGAAGAAAAGAAGTGATCTAGCTAGGGGGAGCATTTGGAAGAATCATGATCATGGATGGACCTTTGCATTTGCATGTTTACTTTTATGGCATTGCATGAACTTTGGCTTGTAATAATCGTTGCACTATGTGGTTGTGTGTGGCTTGAGAACTAGAACTAAATTTGTGGCTTGTTTATCTATGAACCTTGCTTGTAAGCTTAATGTTTTATCTATTTGGTTTGTGGTTTAATTCTTATGGGAATTTGTGGCTAACTCTCTTTGCAAGTTTTTAGTTATCTTGGATATATATATGCTTTTGTTGTTGCCTCGATTTCCATTTTGTAGGGGATACTCCGCCAAAATTTATTATATCTATACATATGAAGAATTTCAAATGCAAAACTATATGCACATATGTAGGGGGAGTCATTCTCTATTCATTGAATCATAAAAGTTTATTTTATCTATCATTCCTTGATTACAATGAATTATGTGAGTATTCTCAAAACTCTTTTATCATATATCACTCTTTTCAAAATGGTTGTCATCAATTACCAAAAATGGGGAGATTGAAGGCATCTAGGCCCCTAAAGTGTGTTTTGGTAATTAATGACAATCATAGTGGACTAACATTTTTATCGAGATAAAAGAATAGGTTAGTCCCCGTGGTGATGCGAGCTTCATAAGAATGACTTGCTATACTTGTGAGTATGGTGAACCAAAAAGGAGCTCAAGGCAAAGGTATAAGATAGGTTTTTCTTTTACCGGTCAAGAGGTGATTAGAGGATGCAAATTGACCGGATTAATAGGCTAGATAGCCGTACTATCAAGAGGGGTCAATTGCATTTGCTTGACGGTTCTATAGTGCCACTTTGCTCAAATACTTGCATTGCATGCATGAGGGTTAACAACGTGTGAGAAAGTGCAAAAGGAAGAAAAGAAAAATCTGTTTTGGGAAAAGCTGACTGTCGAACTGCGGACAGTCCGTGACCCTTGGCGCGGACAGTCCGAGACACGCGGACGGTCCGTGACCAGGGTGGCGGACGGTCCGCAGGCTGTTTTACCGCGAGAAAAATCGACTAAGTCCCAGGCGGGTGTGCCGATCTTTTGCCGGCGGACTGTCCGGCCCTTGGTGGCGGACTGTCCGCGGTTCTTTTCTTGTGAGGCGGACCGTTCAGCGGACCGTGCTAACAGAGCCATGTTCTGGGGGTTAGAAAATACTTTTTACCGGCGGACGGTTCGCGATCAGTTTGACTGGGTTTTCAGCTTGTACGGCGGACTGTCCGCGCATCCTGTAAAGGTCATTTCTGACACGTTTTCAAGCTGTTGAAGTTGGGCAGCGGACTGTCCGCGGGCCCTATTTTAAACCGTTTTCAGCACATAACGGCTAGCTGCGTGGGAAGGGGGTATTTATACCCCATGTCCTGGTTGGGAGAGTCTCTCTTGGCACTTTGAAAAGCTTTCTTGCATACCTTGAGCTCTCCCTTCCCTCTCTCTCACTCACTTTGCTTAGTGGTTGCATTCTTGTGAGATTGAGAGCATCCTAGTGCATTGCATCAAGAGTTTGAGCTTTGTGGCACTAGGGAGTCTTCAAGCAAGCGTCATTGGCTTGTTACTCTTGGAGGTTGCCACCTCCTAGACGGCTTGGAGATTGTGGTTCCATTGAGCACTTCAAAGAAGATTGTGAAGGTGCCTTTGGAAGATTGTTGTGAGGGGTATCGTGCTCACCTCACCGGAGCGGTAAAGAGCAACTCTAGTGGAATCGAGGTGTGAAGTGGTTCTTTGGTTCTAACCGTCTCAAAGATCAAGCGGTGCCTTGATAGAGGAGAGGTTGAACATTGAATCCACCTCAACGTGGATTAGGGGTGACCGGTTACCTTTTTGCTCTTTTTACCTTCAAGCATTTACTTTGAGCTTTTTATTACTAGAGATTGAATTGTATCTTGTCATCCTAGGTTGCAAACCCTCAACATAGACCTAGTATAGCTAGAAATTTAATTCCCCTTGTTGTTCTAATTAAATTTGTCTAGTGTTGTACTTTTAGATTTTAAACCGCCTATTCACCCCCCCTCTAGTCGGTGTCCTAGATCCTACAAAGATGCACGTTACTGATAACACGTATTTGTAACGGATGTCTAATAAAGACCGTTACCACAACTATTTATAGGGTGTGCATTCGGTTGAACTGACGAGTTCGGTTCGGTTTATCGGTGCATAGAAATTTCAGTTTTGGATGAATCAGAAACCGATCGATCAGTGGAAGCACAATCGAGAAACCGACAAATTCGGTTTCGGCTTAATCGGTTTGGTGTCCAGTTTTTTACCGAAGTTTGGTCCTCGTTCTCATTCATCCCAATCCATCATCTTAAGCAATAACAAAATCGTTCAATCAAAAGGGTAAATCGACCAATCAAGCATGGAAATCAATGCATGCAAAGAAATTGGAAGCAGGCAAGCACGCAAGAACATTGAAGCAAGCAAAAACATACAGATGTGCCTGCATCTTGCGGCTACTGCCATGTGCAGATGTGCTCAGGTACTGGTCCTCTATGCGGCTGCATCGTGCGCCGGCGTGTTGCCGCCATCCCGTCTGTCGCTCGCGTGCGTCGAGAGGTCGCAGGCTCGCAGCCCCGCTCGTCACGACGACACTGCCGTCTGCCGCCTGCAGGTGCGGAACTAGTGCGAGGATAAGCTCTGGGGCTGGGGCAGTGTGGCTATGACTGGTTGTAGGTGACGGTGGCCTTTGGGCCGTGATGGGCCGAAGTGAGAGGCAAGGAGAGCGACTGGAATCCCATACAAGCCAGCCTGGCGCGCGTGCATTACGGATCTGAACTGGGTGCGTGCGATTAATCGGTTTCTTCGGTGGTTCGGTTCGCTGATGCATTAAAACCGAAGACGAAACCGATCACCGAACCTCCAAAAAATCAAAACCGATACTGAAAACCAAAAAACCGACTATTCGGTTCGGTTTCGGTTCGGCTCGGTTCGGTGATCAGTTTTCGGTGAAAAAGTGCCCAGTCCTAGCCACCTCCTCCAAGGAAATCAAGAGCAGAACATTTCCCCTTGATTTGGTGTTTTTGGAACTTTTCCCGAGCTCCTCTCGAGCAAGCTCCAATAGAAGGTGACTGGGAAGAAAAAGCTGTCCGAAACTTATAGAAGGGCACAGTGCTGGCAGGTGACATAAGCCACCCGCCAGCACAAATGCTTCGACTTGTGTTGGCGGGTGGCTTATGTCGCCCGCCAGCACTGTGCCTTCACCGCTGGCGAGCGCAGCCCCGGTGCCCCCGCGCACCACTATGCTGGCGGGTGCCAATTGTGCCCGTCATCACGCTAAATTCCATGTGTCAGCACAAATCGTTGTGGCCTAGTGTGAGGGCTTAAATATAGGAAATACATTTTGGTCAGTTGACATGTAAAAATCGAGTTGGAAGATCATATGTAGCTATATTTTAGGATAAAATATAATTTGAATGTTAAACATAGCTATATTTTGAAATGGTGGGAGTATGTTGCACTCATAAAAAGGTGAGTGGGTATGGTAAGTCTGCGTCCTTATCAAGTTCTTAAAAAAACTGTTGTATGGCATCTTTTACAACCATATGCTGCTATGCATGATTCGGGTCGAGATTCTTAAAACCCTAGATTAAAATTCGTGGCAGCTTTTTTCATGCTCAAGCATGAAGATTGCGGGAGCAAGATATGTTTATATATGAGGAAATTTTATTCCCACCTGAGATTCTTTTTAGAGTTTGTTTAGGTACAGAAGTATTGTAGTAGAATGAAAGAGATTGGAGGGGAGATTAATTGATTATCAACTCATCAATCTCTTTCGTTCCACTTCGATTTCACTCCAATCACTATGGGAAAACCCCAATTTGCCGAGTGTATCCTGCATATTCGAGAAAAAAAAATTGCCGAGTGCATGAGGGTTTGCCGAGTGCCTTCCCTCAAGCATTTGGCAAAGAAGGAATTTGCCGAGTATTTTTCAAAAACCACTCGGCAAATAAGTATTTGCCGTGTTTTTTTCGATCGATGGCAAAATCATATTTTGCAGTGTGCTTTTTCTTGGCTGATGGCAAAGTAATAAGATTTTTTTTCTCATCTCACTCAAAACGTTTTCATGTGCGGGGGTGTGGAAACTCCCTTTCTTCGTGGAGACGGTATCAAGGTGGCCAAGGGATTTGGTATGAGCCTGGACTTAACGACCGCAAAGCAATACGTTTTTGTGAGCACTTCAACAACATGGATGACTTATAGTGTCTACCAATACTACGAGATAAATATTGTGTCAAGAGGTTTACATTGGCTAATTCACCCCTCCCCTCTTGATCTACGAGGCTTTGATAGATTTCTTTGAGACCGCGAGGGTTTTGTCTCGGTCTCATCACTCCGCGGTCTCGCCCCTCGAAGTAAAATCTCCACAATTCACTCTAGTTGTAGGCGGCGCAGCTAGGGATGGAGGAAGGGGTGCCAATACGTTGTGAAGAAACAGGAAGTGATGGGGGTACAATAAGCTTGTGAATCACTCCCTGTCTTGCGCCGGCGGACTGGAATGAGCTTGCCTTCCAAGGCTTGTACATGTACCACACACCCCTGGGCCCTAACCCCAACCAAGCCACGCTCATCGAGAACAAGGGGCCGATCGGTGAAACGATAGGTAACAACTGGGAAGTATACGATGGCCCTGGCTCGGATGCGAATGTTGTCGCCCGGGCACAGGGCCTGCATATCCAAGCTGGAAACTGGGTGAATTCCTTCACCCTGGTGTTTGAGAATGAAGGGTATGTGTTGGGTGTGTAAAATGTAAATGACGATGGCCTCAATCACCATGGATGCAGTTTATCTGTTGGCCCTAATAATCATCATTGGTTTACGGTGCAGGTTTAGTGGGTCTACGCTTCAGGTGATGGGAATAACCGTCGAATCCGGGGAGTGGGCGATTGTTGGGGGCACCGGTGAGTTTACGATGGCAACGGGTGCCATCTCCAAGAAGCTCCATGAGCAAAGGAGCGATGGGAATGTCATAGAGCTTACCATCCGCGCATTGTGCCCACGACACAAAGGCGCAAGGGTGAGAACGAACTTACCTTCAATTCGAAGGGCACCGCGTACGTACATATGCATTTCTTCAAGCTACTACATACTTGCTAACTTTTATGTGGACGTACACATGCAGTACCCGGTCACAAAAATCGGGCCATGGGGTGGCAATGGAGGGTCTCCTCAGGACATCACAGACTCATCAACGATAAAGCGTTTAGAGGAAATCATCGTTCACAGTGGCCAGGTCGTTGACTCCATCCAGTTTGCCTACGTCGACTCTGCTGGACAAACGTGCACTGCTGGTCCTTGGGGAGGTTCCGGTGGAGAGCTTCACAGGGTAAGCAGCATTTGTTCAATTTTACCGATTCTTGCAGTGCTATTCCCTCAGGGGCACGTGTGGTGATTTCCCTGCTCGATCGATCTCTTGCATTGGTGCAGATCCAGCTCGCCGAGTCCGAGTTCCTCACACAGGTGTCAGGGACAACCGGAAGCTTCAGCGGGCTCGACGTGGTAACCTCGATCAAGTTTGTGACCAACCTTGACAACACCTATGGGCCGTGGGGGGAGGAGATGGGCACTCCGTTCACTGTCCCCGTGCAGCCTGGAGGTGCCGTCGTGGGCTTCTTCGCGCAAGGAGGGATCTTCCTTGACGCCATTGGCGTCTACGTGCGCCCTCTCTGAAGAAGCAGCTAGCTGCATGATGGATCTGCTTGCAGTTTGATTTCCCGGTTTTATTTCACTTCATTTCCTCCTTGTTGATGCACGCAATGCGGTGTGATTGCCTTTATGGTTTAATTCTTAGCTCAAGTGATCTTTGTGGTGTGAGTGTGTTTGCCTCTGTACTGTCATCTTTAATTGTGATAAATAAAGATCTCGACTAGAGATAGGCACTTTATAATCTGCTTGCAGTATTATTCGGTAATTTACTTGCGACAATAATTAGTTCTTTTCAAAAGATTTAATTAGTTCAGAATCCATTGCTTATGTACAACATCGATCCAGCTGAGAGGCTTCTTTACCACTGCTATGTCACTTTGGAGGTTGCAGGCATGCAATTGCAGTGTGATTGGAGATTTATCTCTTGATGCTTCACAACATTTTTAGCAATGTTTGGAGGTTTATTGAGTTGCCATTTTACACCACATTTTAAAATCCACAAGGAGTAACAATCATATATCTGGTATGGCACCAAACGACGACGACCACGCAACCAGCTGCTGATCACAGAGCAGTTTCTGGTGTTCGTGCGTGGTCACATGCTAACTTAGAGAGACTAAATTTCACATGCCACGCACTTTGGTACAACAAAGGAAAGTTCAATGACCAAGTTACTCATCCACACAATGTCACAATTTAAAGATTGTATTTAAAAGCTAGACACAGGATAAACATCTTTATTTACAACACACGATAAACTTGATATAACGTATCGGTTCATACAGCATAAAACTAGACCATGAAAGATAGACTATATGCTTCCTAGGCCACAACATGAAATACGGCTTCAATCTTGTTGACAAGCACGACAGGAGCCTTTCTTGTGGAACCATTTAGACGGATGCAAAATGGTTGGCCGGGAAGACATATATAATTAAGAATTACGATGAAGTTGGCAGACGCGACTCAGCCATATCCTTACTCTTCCAGCAATAAAACAAATATTGTGGCAAATTAAAAATGATCTAGATGGATGATGTTCAAATTAAACTTGCTTCTGTATTCTGACCAAGAGAAGGCTTAGCATGCAAAGGCGGTGATTCACAAAGTAGTTGCTTACTTAGGAAAGAAATTGCCAAAAACAGACAACACTTGAAGGTAAAAAGTAGTATGCTTTGAGTTCTAACTGCTAGTAATTTCCAACAGCATATAACACAAGGTATATATTGGCAGCCCTTATGTTTCAATCTGTAGAGAGTTGGGCAAACACCACACACACCCAAGGTGTTGGGGGGGGGGGGGGTTGACCTTTCATTCAGGGACGGAGCCAGGAAAAATTTTAGGAGAGGCTGAAAAAAATCACCTGCTGGCTGCTGCGGTGCTGCCTGCTGCTCGTGAGCTCGTGGCCGCCTCACACAGTGCCACTCGGCGCTCGCGGCTCGCCCTCGAGCTTTGTGCTGCCGCGGCCTGCGACGTGCGCCGTGCGGGCTTCCGGCCGGCGCCCTCCCCGCCTCCTGCCAGCGCCCGCCTGGGCACGGAGCTGCGCCTGGGAGACCAGAGGGAGGGAGAATTAGCATGGACCGGCCGACCGGAGAGGCAGAGTCGCGGAGACGGCAGGAGGCCGGGAGAGTCGGAGAAAGGAATGGGGTTGGGGCGACGGGAGACGGCGCGAGGTCACGAGGAGGCAGTGACGGGCAGCCGACAGCCGACGGCGGACAGGAACTAGATATCTCATAGCTGAATAGGAATTTTCCTTTGTTGAGCTTTGTAGTTTGGGCTTAGACGAAAATGTTGACTAGTTGGCCAAAAATACCAAAGTACATGAGTAAAAAAATTGAGAAGGAACTCTATGGGTTCTACGTGCCGACGAGCTGTAGGGGGGGGGGGCTCGAGCCCCCCTTGCCCCTCCCTGGCTGCCTCCGTCGCTGCTTTCATTGTATAGGCCGTATGGGCTTGAAGTACAAGTAATACAATATAAGACCATATACACTATATGTCTAACACCCGCTCACAGTCGCAGGTGGAATCCTAAAATCAGTAAACAATTGTAAATGAAGACCTTTAGTCATAATGTCAGCAAACTGACGCGACGAAGGAACGTGAAGAACACGAACTTTCCCTAAAGCCATCTCGCGGACGAAGTGAATGTCAATCTCAATGTTCTTCATTCGTCGATGATGAACTGGATAGGTAGCCATATAGACTACGCTGACATTATTATAGAAGACGAGCTTAACCTTCGAGAGGGGAACATGAAGCTCATGAAGAAGCTGACATAGCCAACAACATGAGCAACAGCATGATATTCTGCCTCAGCACTAGAACGTAATATTGCAGTCTGTCTCTTAGATGACCAGGAGACCAGAGTGTCACCGAGAAAGACACAGTAACCTGAGGAACGTCTGGAATCGGGACAACCAACCCAATCAGCATCAGAGTACGCTATAAGAGACTCGAAAGGACCAGTACCAATACGGAGACCCTAGGACAGAGTACCCTTTACATAGAGCAAGATGCGCTTCGGAAAAGCCAGATAGGACTCACGAGGATCATGCATAAACATGCACACCTGCTGAACAACATATGTAAGATCCAGACGAGTGACGGTGAGATAAGAACCAGCCAGACCCCAATAGGTAGAGGCATCAACAATAGGCGCACCATCAGAAGCAGATAGCTTACATTTAGTATCAACCAGTGTCGTCATCAAGTGACATTCACTCATGCCAGCGTGCTGAAGAAGATCCAAAGCATACTGACAGTGAGAAAAATCTGAAGAACGAGTCATGGACATGTGCAAGTACCGATGAAGATCCCCAAGATTTGTCATAGCAAATTCACCGTGCAGACGATCAATGATGCCCTGAAGCACTTCATCGGAGGAAGCGGTCAATACAATATCATCCACGTAGAGAAGAAGATAGGCAATGTTGTCATCATCTCGATAGACGAACAAAGATGTGTCATAGCCGAAGGGACAAAACCCAATAAGCGAAGATATGTAGCAACAAACTGCTGGTACCAAGCACGACGAGCGTGCTTCAAGCCATACAAAGACTTTTGAAGAAGGCATACATGATCTGGATGAGCTGGATCAACAAATCCTGGAGGCTGCTCACAATAGACTGCCTCCTCGAGAAATCCATGAAGAAAAGCATTCTTTACATCCAACTGATGAATCGACCACTGACGAGAAGCTGCAATACTCAGAATAGTCTGAATGGTCCCTTGCTTAACAACCGGGATAAAGGTCTCATCATAAACACCAAGCTGTTGGTTGAAACCACATGCGACCCAGTGAGCCTTATGTCGGGAAAGAGTGCCATCAGAGAAGCTTGTAAATCCAATTGCCAGTCACAATATTGGCACCAGGAGGACGAGGAACAAGACGCCAAGTGCCATTATCCACCAAAAGCCTGAAACTCATCAGCCATCACAACACGCCAATTAGGATCAACAAGCGCATTGCGGTAATTAACCGAAATAGGAGAAGCAACTGTATGATTGGTAGAGAGATTATGGTAGTCAACTAGCTGAATTGTGCCAGACTAAAGATGGGTCAACCGACGTAGTGTTGCAGGCGGTGGAGCATTACTGCTCATGGGCCGATGAGGAGGCGATGAAGACCGCAGGGAAGCTGCAGAGTCTCCATAATGGCACCGGGGAGGGGGCCGTGGACATGCACGAGGCGTGATGCCACCCCGACCAGTATATGGCGGTGGAAGCGGAGCAGCCGGGTCAGCTGAGGGTGCTGACCATAGACGGCGCCATATAAGGAGGAACATGGAGTAGGAGGCCCACCGACGTCGGTCGCACATATAGCGTGGCCGAGATAGCCTCGGGCGGTGGAGAAGGCGTTGCCGGGGCAGTGCGGACTGCGCGGTCATGCGACGTAAGTGGAGGCATAGCAACACCAGGCGAACCACACATGCCCGTGCAAGGAGAACCAAAAGATCCTGGTAGGGGTACGAAACCACTCCTACTAGGCACAGGACACGTTACTCAACATCCATGGAGGATGGAGCAACCGCAAAATGTCACCGGCTGCATGATTAGTAGGACAAGGTGCAATATCCAAGTCGCCACCGAGTAGGAAATCAAACAAGCTGGTGCAAGGAATTGAGGACTCGCCGACATGTTCAGCATTGTGGGCGTCGTGCGTGTCAATCACATCGGGGTGTGCCTGACCCTGTTCAAGCTTCCAAGGTTTGACTCCGAGCTTGGGCTCACCCGCCCGTAGTAGGTGGGGAACGAGGGGACCCTCAAGGGTCCCACATCTCTTGAGTCGAGCAAGCCCTCCGACCCCGAGCCCTACGCAATCGGGGTCGCGCGAGGCAGAGTCCGCCCTGAGAGTTGGGAGGTTCCCGATCCTTATGTGGTCGGGGTCGCACGCGGCGAAACTCTTGCTCCGTCTCCTCGAGGTCGGCAAGGCGGAGCCTTCCGAGGGTTAGGACCCAGAGCGGTGGGGCCACCCGAGGATCGAGACTGTCTCTGGGTATCCCTAATATTGATACCCGACACTACAATACCTAGAAAACACGCGACAATATAGCCGATCCTAAAAGATGACACAATGACCATTATTCCATAACTTTGTTTAAGCCAAAATTGGAAGCTATAACTAAACAAAATTTGAATTCTAACCGAATTTAAGTTGTTTTACAATGTTTCTCTCCTTTACCAAAGTTCTCATATTTTTACATTTGTCCTTTTCCCTGATTTTTACTTGCCAAACATTACTTAAATCATAAATAAAAAATAAGAAAAGTAAATTGAGAATTCGTGAGTAGGGCAACCGCGTGCTGTGGCCTTTAGCTAAAACACTGGTATTTCTCAGTAGGAGTGCCTTCCATCGGTCCATGTCCCAACTCAAATCAAGATTTGTTGAACCCATTGCTGGCTAGCGACTGGACGAGAAATCCATGAAAGTAGAGGCATGTTCGCAGCTCAAATACTAGTGGACTAGTGGTTTGAGGATAATTTTGCCAGCTGAGAAATACATGAGAAAGTTGGGACTGGTGCTGGCTGGTAACCATCAGAGATTTACCGCTAAACACTCAATAACTGCTGGCAGCAGAATTAAATCAATTCGACTGTTTACACCTAATTAATTATTAGACTGGTGGTTCATGAATATGTTGAACACGCAACAAATGTTTGATGCAAATATAACAAAATTGAGCAGTTATATGTAGATGCTAAGATACCTAACTATGGCAGTCTCTGTAGGTGCCGATGATTCCTGATTCGCATACTATCTTAAAGCATAGCCATGAGCCACAACTGAATCCAATAGTCTACATTGAGACGTCAATTCACTTGAATCAAGACAAAAATCAACCATGAACCTATGATTTCAACTTTGAACTTTTCAAAGTTGAGCATTTTACCAGGCAGAATTTGAATCCCACGTGCATAAGCTTAGAATCTGGGCCGGTTGATCCTGACCCCTAACCACACCAAAGGGAGGCCACCCTACCAGTCAATGTCTTCTCCATACATACATACATACATATACAAATTTCTCATTTTCACTTGCTGCCATGCGGCACATACTTGAGGATTGAATGAGTAGAGTCAGAGATGTCAACCATGAAAACTGGTGAAAGTGGGCGCCCAATTACTTGAGCATGGCAGATACTGCTCATATTGAAAAGGTAAAAAACGAAACTGTCAGCATTTCAGCACTGATACAGATCAAAGGAAATGTTCCAGACAACTTGGACACAGCAAACTACATCTATACAGTTTACACAGCAAATAAAGGGGGGGGGGGGGGGTTGCCCCCTACTGATTATAATATATTAAAGTAGTAAAAAACAGAGAGTTTACACAGCTACCAAAACTAAGGAAACAGATTATAACATTCACCAGCACAAGTCTGCATGTGTTTCTTGTGGAGGCAACATATAAACAGCTATACCTTAAAAGAGTTTCCCTTTAGGAACTACATCTACATGTCATGCAAAGTACAGGCATTACCAAAATTCGAAACTACGTCATAAGGATCCAGTGCAAAAACAGAGTTACAGGGAAGGAGGTTAAAATCACATAGAAATATGATTATGATGTATACAAATTTCTTCAAGTTTGCAGTGGAAAACGATAAATTGTGCACCCCTAATCGCAGATGGAAAGTGGATCTATTTCCAATCCACAAATTAGCATAACAACCATGTCAGTTTTTTGCTGGCCCAGTGCACAAATTAGAAGCATAGAAATATATGTGTTTTCTGAGAGAGAGAGAGAGAGAGAGAGGGAGGGGGGGGGATGCTATTAGCCAGTACATTAGGGATGAGGCCGAATTATGGTGTATGGCAGAGGCCAAAGGCCGTAGTATTATTTGGCCATAATTTTTACTCTTATAGGTTGCTGCTCGTAGTTTAGCTTAGTATGCTTTGGCCTTTTGGGTAAACTCTCTTGAAAGAATCGTGCCCTAAGGGGCTTGTATGAGTCTTCTTAGATTCCCCCTTTTTATCCTTTTTAATATAACGATGCACAGCTCTCCTACGTATTTGAGAAGGGGGGAAAGGTTCTCTGCTCAAAAGTAAATCAGGCCATTTTCACTTTGGTTTGGAGACACAAGAAAAAATACCAGGCAACCAATCAATAATAAAGACCGGAATATTGAGAACTTACCATATGTAATACCTATCATCTATATCTTTTTGCATTCTCCCCAGCAGTTCGATCTTCACTACACCACCAATGCAAAGGACAGGGCGTGGTAGTTTGAAGGATTGTAACACATCATCCTATCAAAGCAAAATAAGATGGCATCAATAAGCTTTCCACATTATCCAGTGAAGATCTTGTTCATTATACCATAACACAGGATTAACATTCATCAAAAATAGGTGCAACTGGAAAGGGAAAAACAGAAAAAAAGAATATACGCTTGGATATTCAAGATCGAAATGGTCCTTGACTTCTCTGCATACCACAATGGTCCTTGACTGCTCTGCGAATGCTAGTATTAATACTACTCCACAACAGAAATACCGGCAAAAGTAATTCTATGGTACAGGGCGTCGAATCCCACCTCATGAGGCCCCCATCCCAGGCCATTCCATCAGTCAAAGCTTCACCAATCTCAAATTATCTGGTACCTCTTCACAACAACCTTGGTGATGAACCTTCCTCATGCCACCAGCCCACCACGGTGAGTCAGCCACTAGCTATGGCTATGGAATTGTCTCACTTGTGGTGAAGAAGAACCACAACCTTGATAAGGACGACTCTTGCATGCTAAGCTCAGGGGCGGAGCCACGGGGGGGGGGGGGGGGGGCGGCGGGCAGGGGCCTGGCCCCCCCTAATGCTCCAAGAAACAATTATTACCATTGTGGAAATAAAAAAATAGTGCAAAATCAGTAAAATTAGTCTATTTTAACTTAAAAATGGATCATTTGGCCCTCCTTATAGCTAATTGGCCCCCCCCAATGTTTGAATCCTGGCTACGCCCCTGGCTAAGCTGTGTTTGTTTTGATTTCTTGCCCATCTGTGATGTGGTTAGGTAGATGAATGGTGTTCTGTCTGCTGCATAGGAGTATATTCTTGGCATTAACTACTCATGCTATGGATGTGGGAGCATCAACTCTGTTCCTTTGGGCTCCAGAAGAGCAGGCAGATCATGGCTGGAACCGTGGTTGGTGTGAATCAGAATATAAATAAGGATGAGGAAGAAGAGATGAGAAATTATTAGGCTTGCTTCTAAATTAGAGATGGGACACCTGGCAACATCTAGAGGAGGGCCTCATTCCTAACCTTTGACAGCCCTTTCGCATATAATTTTCTTTCCCAATTTCCTTCTTGTGGAATTTGATTGCCATTTTCTTTGATGCATCCATGCCATTTAGGACTTCAATTCAACCATTGAGACATAACATCACGGCTGGATTTTTTAAAAAAAACAAAGAATTATATATTCAACAAATTTGAAATGGATTCAAAATAGGATGATTTATCGTGTTTTCTTGTCTTTTTTTTTTTGAGATTACACAATACAACGCAGACGCTCACACCACGCACGCACACTCACCCCTATGAATACACGTACGCAAACCCTGCCCCTATGAGCACCTCCGAAGAACTGAGCACCAGCAGATCTGGAGATTCTCGAAGTCACCACTGGCACCTCGTCGTCGACGGGAACGTCGCTTACCACTTAATGCATAACGCCGGAAAATCCCGGAATAAATCCAGGAAAAGGTGCGAGCACCAGGATTTGAACCCTGGTGGGTAGCGTCCCACTGGACCGTTCTACCATTGGACTACAAGGTAAGGGAATAATTTCTCCTCTATAACCCTAGCAAGCTGCTGAAGTTGTCAAAAGTGTTACATCTACACATACGTCTTGAGCCTAAATTACTGATCATTATAGACAGAATAGTAACTCACTTGTAGCATAGGGAACTCAGGTGATGTGTACATCCACACAGCATTTTCATCAGCATCCATCTTGTTCTCGTCCTCATCTGAGCCAGGAGGAAGCTTGGAATGGCCAATCCGAATACGCACCATCTTTGAAGAGAAACAAGGAAGGCCATCCGCAAAATACTCTGGCAATCACAGAAAAAAAAAATACCAGGAAAGGAATTTTTTATACAAGTTTAGGGATCAAAAAATATTAGAACAGACAACTTGGAATGAAATCAGATATATTTTGCACCTCTGTCCGGTTGTATCCTGATCTCATCGATTATGCACAGATCAGACTGGAGATCGTAGGTCAGGCTCTCCGGCACATCAGGATCATGGTGCCCCTGGCTGGACCAGTAGGATGGGTTGTCACCGACCCAGGCCCGTGGATCGAGCGTGTTCTCCATCCTCTCATCCGGGAAACGGTCGGTGCTGGAGGCGGCGATGCAGCGCGCGATGCAGTCCACGGAGGGACTTGTGGAGACGAGGGCGCCGCCGAGGTAGGAGTATATCCTATGGTCCCTCTCGGCGTCATGGCCGGACTCCGAGGTCAGCGCGGCGGCGGGGCCCGGCGGCGATTTGCTCCTCACCTCGACCGCGCGGGTGAAACTGGCGACCTCGGGGCAAATCCTCACGCACAGGCTCCTGCAGAATTCGTTGGCGATAACTGCATAGAAGGATACGGATTGGAATGCAATCCAAGAGGGGCGGACTCAACAGATGCACAGATCTACCACAGGGGAAGCAATCGGGGGAGCCGGTGCGTACCGAATCGTCGCCACGAGCGGGAGACAGCGGCGGCGCGGGCGAGGTCGGCGGGGTTGTCGAGGCGGTGGAAGATGCAGCCGGATGCGTCGGGGCCTAGCCAGGCAAGGAAGTCCCAGCAACCGCTCTCCCTCATCTCCACGGGGACCGCGGGCGGCGGGGCAGCAGCCGGAGGAGCAGTTCGCCGGTTTTTGCGCTTCCGCCGGCTTCGTGCCCGCACCAGAGAAAATTTTCGCGGCGAAAAAACCGTTCAGCCCGATTTTATTTTATTTAATCACCGAAACGTCTTCTAAACTAATTAATCCTACCTTCTTACATAAAAAAACTAATTAATCCTACCTTTTGACTTTGGGTAACCCTAAATCTTCAACCTATTTCTATACATTGCTTTGTTTTTCATGTTAGATTGTGTGGAAACCATCTAGATTATTTCGTATAGAAATTGAGAATTTGTTCCTCTAAATTTTGTTCGAAAGAAAAATGATAAATTCGAAATTTTTTGAAAATTCTGATAAACATGTTTATGGCGGAAAGTAATCTTTGGTGCACACTACGTTATTCTCATTTATTTTTGACCATCCAACTTTTGCCTCAGTTTGATTTTAGCTATTAAACTTCAAAATCGGGTATCTTTGACCATCCAATTATCAAAACCGTTGAAATTTGGCTATCGAGCTGTTTTGATGGGTAATTTTAATATTTTTATTTACAATTTAGTCCTCATATCTTAATGATTATTACTTTTTACCCGTACCTCTGATTTAGGTGACTCTTGCGGTCACACATTCATATCGATGAGGTTTATCTTTTAAAATGTTCTTTATATTATTTTATCACTATTTATTATATTATTTTTATGTTTTTTTAAAAATAATAATATAAGAAAAGTAATACAAACAGTTACATAATAATATGACTAATATTTTAAAAGATAAAGCTCATCATTACGAACGCATGACGGCAAGAATCACTGAAATCGGAGAGATGATTACTATTTTTTCTCGTCTCTCCGATTTAAGTGATTTTTGTGGTCGTTTGTAACGATAAATTTTATTTTTTAAAATGTTGTTCATATTACTTTGTAATTGTTTGTTTTATTTTCTTATATTGATATTTTACACAACAACCTGAGAATAATATAACAAATACTAATAAAATTGTATAAGAAATATTTTAAAAGATAGAACTCATTGTTATGAACACGTGACCGCAAGAATCACTTAAATCAGATGTATGGGTAAAAAGTACTGATCATTTTAAGATCTGAGAACTAAATTGTAAGTAAAAATAATTAAAACCGTTCATCAAAACAACCCGATGGCCAATTTGAACAATTTTGATAGTTGTATGACCAAAGATATCCGGTTTTGAAGTTCAATGGCCAAAACCAAACTGAGACAAGAGTTGGATGGTCAAAAATGAACTTTTGAGTAAAGTGTATTGTCGGTCCTTAAACTATCGTGGGTGTGTCATTCCAGTCCCTGAACTCTCAAATTGATCGTTCAGGTCCTCAAACTTGTTGGGTTGTGTCATCCCGGTACCTAAACTTGCAAATCACATTATTAGGTCTTCAACTTGTTCCATTGTGTCATCTCGTTCCAAACTTAGTTTTGAATCTCATCTAGATCAAATCAAGACGATCTAAAAATATTATATAACAAATAATTCATAATTTTGTTTCATGCGAACTCGAATGAAGACAAACTTCATATCAAAATTGTAACCCTCAAAGTGATCTACAACTTTGTAGTTAAAAAGTTTTGGACATAAAATTGTTTAAGGTCCCAAACATATTGTTGTATGTTTATAGATTTTAAAATTTAAAATTTAAAATCATCTAACAATTTTGGATATTGACATGGGCTATATGAAAGTTATAGTGATAAATACGATTTACAACTTTATAGTTGTAAAGTTTTTATTTGAAGTCATTTAATGTCCTAAAATTTAATTTTAAATTTCAAAATTTGTAAACATACAACAATATTTTGGGACCCTAAACAGTTTTAGTTAAAAAAAATTCAGCTAGAAAGTTGTAGATCACGTTGAGGGCTACAATTTTGATATAAAGTTTGTCATCATTCGAGTTCGTATGAAGAAATTATGAATTATTTTTTGATATAAAGTTTTTAGATTGCCCTGTTTTGGTCTAAATGAGACTCAAATCAAGTTTGGGGGTCGGGGTGATACAACTGAATAAGTTTGAGGATCTAAATGGGTGACTTGCAAGTTTAGGGATCGAGATGACACAACTCAATAAATTTGAGGACCTAACAACTAATTTGAGAGTTTAGGGACCAGGATGACACACCGTGATAGTTTAAGGAGCGGTCATACACTTTACTCTATAATATTCTATATCTTCAATATCAAGATTATCTTCTCCATACATATTTGATATTTCTTCCGTACCCATCATCCTCTATATCTCATATTCTATACAAACTACCAACTAACCCAACACATAGTGCCCACACATCAGAATTTTTTTGTTTTCCCCTAAAATCTCCCTATCTGATCCTCTCCCCTCTCGCTATCTCTCTCTCTGTGTGTGCTGGTGGCGAGGCAAGATGGGGCACGGCGATGCGGTGAGAGGCTGGCCCCTTCCTCTGCCGTCGAGCGGCACGGTGAGGAAAGGCTGCCCTCCTTCGCGGTGGCATGGCGGAGATCTCGGAGGCCAAGGCGGAGGAGCTTGAGCCAGGGTCAAAGGAGGCGGACGACTCATGGCGACGACAGCTCCTTGCGCGTTGGTGATGCAACAAAGGATGGGAGCTTCAGGAGGAGGTTGAGATCGGAGGATGAGCTCTCCGTGGGGGGCGCGAGCCCTCTCCCGCTCCTCCTCTGCTGACGAGACACACCGCTGGCCAAATCCACCACGCTACCATCTTTCTCTTGCGCCGCAACTTGGCTTCGACACCGACAAGCCCTTTCCGTCCATTCCCTTCTCTCTCCCTCTCTCATTCCCCCTTCCGACCCGTGGACCTCACGAGGCAGCGGCATGGTGGGAAAGGCCTTCTGCGAGCCAACGTGGCATAGCGGCGACGGCAGCAGCTCCGGTGCTTGCCTCTCTCTCCGGCGCTCTCGACGATGGCAGACGGACTCCTAGCGGCTACATGGAGCAGCAGCGGCTTCTGGCTCACAACACGAATGGATGGTGAGCGTGCGGATCCCATGCCACGTCGGCCGATAGTGGAGCCCCCTCCCTCCGATTGTTTAGGTTGTCCGCACCGGCAAACTGGATGGTGTACTCCGGTACGCCTTTGGCGTAAAAAAAACCCGCAGCGGGGAACGCTAAGACGCTAGTGCACGGCTGGCGAAGCGCTATTCATAGCGAGCTTCTCGGCATGCGCCAAAGGGCGACGTGGTGTGGGGCTCGCACACCCACCAACCCGCGCGCACCATCCCAATCTCCGCCATCACCCGGGCAGAGAGAGAGAGAGAGAGATGAGGAGGAGGAAAGGGAGCTGGAAGACGGTGAGCCCGACGAGGAGAGGAAGCTTCGTCGCTCTGTCCCGCGCCGTGACCCTACTCCGCCGCCACAACACCCTGCTCCTCTGCTCGAGGTCGTCGTCCCGCCGCCGCCCATTGCAGAGGAGAGGAGATCCGCGTCGCCGCTTGCCGCAAGCAGGGGAAGGGCTAGACCTTCGCCGATGCGTGTCCAGCTTCTTCGTGCTGCCGAGCTGAAAGGATCAAGATGTCGACTAGAGGGGGGTGAATAGTCGAACCTGAAATTTACAACCTCTTAAACCAACTGTCAGTCCAGGTTCGGAGTTTCCGGATATTTTTCCGGATACTCCGGGAAATCCGGAGAATCTGGGAAAATGTCCGGATTGTCCGGGCCTACGAGGGGGAAATCAAATCGACAGAAATTAAACTTGCTCAAACATAAATCTGTGAAAATAGGTTATGCACTGGGATGAGACAAGCCTGTTTATCCACCTAGAACTTGCAGAAACCTCAACACGGAGTAGATCGGCACCAAACCCTAGAATAGAGCTCAAGAGGTATATAAGCATACAACAAGAGCAACGAACACAAGAGACACAAGGATTTGTTACCGGAGTTCAACCTCACACCTTGAGGTCTACGTCTCCGTTGAGGTACCCACAAAGGGTGGACCTTTACACCTAGGTCACTTTCCTCCCTCTAGCGACCACAAAGATCAAGCTAGAGTTACTTACTTAATTTCCGGGTGATACAAACCTCCTTGGGCAGCCACAAACCTTTGGATGCTCCAAGGCAACGCCTAGCCGGCTAGGAGCTCAAGGCTCCAAGAGTAACAAACACGAAATGTGCCAACCAAGCGAAGAACGAGGTGCTCTAGAGATGGGAAATCAGCTCACTAGCACTCTCCAAGCTCTTGCTCTCAATCCCTCCTTAGATCCCCAACAAATCTCACCAAACCAAGGCCAAGGGGAGTAAAGAGGGGTGAGGAAGGAGTTCTGAGTGTTGCAGGTCGAAATGGGCAAGAGGAGAGAGAAGGGAAAGGGTGGAGGGGGCTTTTATACCCCCTCACACAGAAAAGAGCCGTTACAGCTCTAAGACCCGGAATATCCGGGAAAACCCCGGAAACTCCGGCCTTCCAAGGTCAGCACCCAAAAAGTTAACCCCGTGAACGTGTTGGTGCAAAGGTGTCTCTCATAGGTTTTGTTTTGACAACTAGAGCACCTGTTCGACTCTTGGAGGATACATTTCCTGTCCCTCTTTATAGTACGGCGTTCCTAGGACTCAAATTCAAAATATAAAATAAATAAGCCTTCATAGGAACCCCTTTGTAGCATCACTTCCTTTTTGCTTACTCAATGAATAACACTTGATGCCACATATAATTTTAATTCCTGCTCATACACTAGATAAATCATTAGCCACTTAAGCGTATGTCATTAAATCACCAAAACCCACTTAGGGGGCCAAGATACTCTTCAATCTCCCCCTTTTTGGTGATTGAGGACAACACATTTAAGTCTAACAAGAGATAATCAATGAATATTAAAAGACAATTTGTAATACTTCCCCTTAATATGTGCATATTGATTTTGAATATCAATGGTCGTTTTAGGACCAAACTTTGCACAAGAAAAGAAGACATGAGAGTATTACAATAGTGGGGTGTTTGTGATGTGCAACATGTAATTTGTGAAATGCATATGACAGTTCATGTACTGAAAGGAAGCAAAAGAAATATGATGCTCAAAAGTCTGGAATGTCCGGGTCAGTCCCGGAATCTCCGGGAATCCCAGAAACTCCAGGAAAAAGTCCGGATTCTCTGAGCTTTTGAGCACCAGTGAAAAACAACATTCATCAAGTATTTTCAATCTAACATATAGCATCCTTAGAATGTAAAAACTGAGCAAACAACCACAAGCACACAACCATAAGTCTCAAGCTTACATAGTCTTACACGCATACGAATTTAAAGATATTACAAGCCATTGTCCAAATTCAAATCCATAAAGTTCCACACTAGATAGATAGATAAATGTTCACTCCCCCTTTGGCATCAAGCACTAAAAAGGGAGTGGGGCAGCAGCTGGATCACTCGGAGTCCTCCTCCTCTTCATTGTCGTTGTTGTCCTCCTCTTCCTCTTCCTCTTCTTGCCTCTCTTCTACATCTTGGGCGTCCCACTCCGCAAATGGATCATCAAAGGTGGGAAGCTCGCGGTAGGGATCGGTGGGAAGGCCAAGATGAGACTTGATCTCAATGATATCCCGACGGTTCTCATTAGTCTCCGTGGCCATGGTCTTGCACATGCTGAAAATGCTCTTTAAGACTCTCTTGATCATGGATCCACGGTGCCGACGGGGAGGCCTAGGTGGAGAGGGTGCAGCGGGCATGTCATCATGGCGAGGAGCTGCACTAGAGGAGCCAACATACTTAGGAGCCTTGGGAGCTTTCTTGGCTCGGTCACAGAGTTGACGAAAGGGCTCATGGACAACATCCTTAGGATAGCGGACATTTGTAACTCTCTCAATCATGTACATGAGATAAGGAACATAGGGAAGATACTTCATGGGATCATTCATAGCTCTCCTCAACTCATTCCATATGAAGTCAAATATGCAAAATCCTTCCTCGTCCGGTGCCATCCTATTAAGGAGATTTGGAGCATAGTACCTTAGAGCTGTAGCATCTCCTTGCTTAGGGTCAATGGTGGCTCGGAAGAATTGATTGAGATAGTAGTAGTAGGGGTTGAGTTGATCCGCTTTTCCTTCGATGGACAAGGCACGACTAGGAAACATGTAGGGGAGGTCCCTTGGCTTGTACTTGTTCTCATTATGAATGGGAGTGCGATCTTCATCCTTTGATCCAAGTCCCAACAACCTAGAGAAGGTCATTAGTCGATTGTGCACTTGTTGCCTTGAGTAGTCCATGTGATGGTGTTGTCGTAAGGATCGTAGAAGTAGGAGCAATGGAATTGGACGAGGATCTCCTTGTTCCAATTATAGCGAAAGCCCATGATGTCATACAAGCCCACTTCTTTGCACTTCTCAATCACGGAATTGAACACGGTGTTGTTGAGGTCCTCATAGTACTTCCAATCAATGTACCTCATCTTCACAATGGGTACCATGTTCTTAGCAACCAACTTGGGGTTCCTAATCACGGTTTGGTAGAAATCCCTATGGAAGTCACACCAAAACCTTGCCTCTAGCCCCTCACCCTTGAGATAGCGATAAACATTCTCTTCCCTTTGCTCTCTAACTGCAAGTGCGTTCTTGGAGTAGTCCCAAAACATGTGCTCAGCAAATCCAAGGACCGATCCGGGCTCTCGGAGTTTGATAGGTGTGTTCACTACTTGCACATTTGGTGGGAGAGTAGGGATGAGCCTTGGGGGTGTTTTAGGGCAGATATGGGCTGCTATTCCTTGTTTGGCTTTGGGAGGTTGACGCTCAACTGGTCGGCTTTGATTGATATAGGAGGCTTTGTGGCTCTTTTTAGGGTGAGGTTTGTAGCGGGGTTTTTCCTTAGCCGGGCCCTTTCCATGGCGGCGAGGAGGCTCAGGGGGCTGCTCATAAGTGTCATCCTCAACCTCATCATCATCACTTTCGGTTCCTTCCTCCTCCTCAATCTCTTCCTCCTCATCACTGCCCTTAGCATAAGATGGCGGGGGATCACCCCTTCTTGTCCTTGCACTTCGCTGAGACGACTCTTGGCCCAAAGTCTCTTGCACGACCCTCAGAGAGGCGGGGTCATGCCTTGCCTTTGTCCTCCTTTGAGTGGAGGGTTCATCCGTGTCGCGCCGGATCTTCACCCTCATGATCTGAAGATATAGAAGGATATGGATATGAGAGATAAGCAATAGAAGAGATGCAAAGCATTGCCACTTAGGGTTTTCAGTGTGAACCCCGGAGACTCCGGGAAAAAGTCCGGATACTTCGGGATGTCCTGAGAGTCCGGGCTCGAGATTTCCGGAGTTTCCGGGTTTCATAGCCGAAACCCTAAATCGCAATGCCGCACAAATCAACCATTGAAACTAAGAGATATTGCAGATCTAGAGCCTATAGAGTCTATTCCAACTATTCCCTAAGAGGATACCGAAAGGAAACGAGTAGGGAGATAGATCGGGCTAGGTCTTCATGAGATACCTTAGGGGAGAAAGGGGGAGAAGCTTCAAGTCTTCAAAAACACGGTAGATCCTTTTGGAGCCTTCAAACCATAGCTCTCACTCGATTTGGATGGGTGGAATCGAAAATCGCCAAAGGGGGGCGACGGCGGGAGTTGGGGAGAGCGACGGGAGTGAAGGGGCGGCCGGTCAACGCGGTAAAAGGGTGAAAGGAAAAGTAACCGCGGTGAAAGGTATATAAATACCCTTAAAGACCTGGAATGTCCAGACCAGACCCGGAATCTCCGGGAAACCCGGAGTTTCCGGAAATTGTCCGGAGTTTCCGCTCCCCCTGAGACCAGCGAGCAGATTTGCAAGGAATTTGATTTGGAAGAGATTTGGAGGTCTATACATGTAGTATATGTGAGCCTGAGTAGTAACAACACTTGAGACTAGCCACAATCAAGCAATGAGAACAACAGCCCAAGTGTTGCACCAAAATAAGATCCAAATATTTCAAAAACAAATGAACACAAGTTTTGCAAATCATTTTCTTTTCAAAAGACTCATTCTAGGTCACTCAAACATGTGCATGATCTCAAGCCAAGTTACGAGAATCCAAGATATTTAGCTCACTCCTCAAAGCACAAAACCTTAGTTCATCAAGAGGCTTTGTGAAGATATCGACTAGTTGCTTATCGGTGCTCACATGACTTAAAGCGATATCTCTTTTGGCTTCGTGGTCTCTCAAGAAATGGTGTCTTATATCTATGTGCTTTGTTCTTGAGTGGTTTACTGGATTGTTCACTAGCTTGATGGCACTCTCATTGTCACACAAGAGTGGCACCTTGCTAAACTTACAACCAAAGTCTCTCAAAGTGAGCCTCATCCAAAGTAGTTGAGCACAACAAGCGCCGGCTGCAACATACTCGGCCTCGGCGGTGGAAAGGGCAACGGAGTTTTGTTTCTTGGAACTCCAAGACACCAAGGACCTTCCAAGGAATTGGCAAGTCCCGGATGTACTCTTCCTATCTACTTTGCAACCGGCATAGTCCGAATCGGAGTAGCCAAGTAGATCGAAAGTGGAGCCCTTAGGATACCACAAACCAAGGTTAGGAGTATGAACCAAGTATCTAAAGATTCTCTTAATGGCCATTAGATGACACTCCTTAGGATTAGCTTGAAACCTTGTATACATGCACACACTAAGCATGATATCGGGCCTAGATGCACAAAGGTAAAGTAGAGATCCAATCATGGAGCGATATACCTTTTGGTCGATGCTTTTGCCCTCTTCATTTAGATCAAGATGTCCATTTGATGGCATAGGTGTTTTGATGGGCTTGGCATTGTTCATATCAAACTTCTTGAGCATGTCGTTGGTGTACTTGGTTTGACTTATGAAAGTGCCTTCTTTGAGTTGTTTGATTTGAAATCCAAGAAAGAACTTCAACTCGCCCATCATAGACATCTCAAATCTTTTGGTCATAATCCTACTAAACTCATCAACCCAAACTTGGTTAGTAGAACCAAATATAATGTCATCGACATATATTTGGCATACAAATAAATCATTTCCTTGTTTACGAGTAAAGAGAGTAGGAAGCCTTTCTTTAAGAGAAATTCCTTAAGGCATTCATACCATGCTCGTGGGGCTTGTTTGAGCCCATAGAGCGCCTTATGGAGCTTGTAGACGTGGTTGGGAAATTGTGGATCTTCAAAGCCCGGTGGTTGTTCTACATAGACTTTTTCGGAGATTGGGCCATTCAAGAAAGCACTCTTGACATCCATTTGATGTAGCTTGAAGTTGTGATGTGTGGCAAAGGCTAAGAGTATGTGGATTGCTTCTAGCCTTGCCACCGGTGCATAGGTCTCTCCGAAGTCCAAGCCTTCTACTTGAGTGTACCCCTTTGCCACCAATCTTGCTTTGTTCTTGGTCACCATGCCATTCTCATCTTGCTTGTTGTGGAAGACCCATTTAGTACCTATCACATTTTGCTTGGGGCGTTCCACCAAGGACCAGACTTCATTCCGAATGAAGTTGTTGAGTTCTTCTTTCATGGCCATTACCCAATCCGCATCCTCAAGTGCTTCTTCAACCCTAAGAGGTTCCAACATGGAAACAAACGAGTAATGTTCACAAAAATTTGCTAATCTTGAACGAGTTGTTACCCCTCTACGGATGCTTCCAAGAATGTTGTCAACGGGATGATCTCGTTGAACACTTTGACGAACTCTTGGATGTGGGTCAGAGGTTTCTTGTTGAATCAAACCCTCATCTTCTTGACTGCCTTGAGAGTCACCAGTGGGAAGTCCGGAGTTTCCGGAATTTTCTCCGGAGTTTCCGGAATTTTCTCCGGAGTTTCCGGGGATCCCGGAGTCTCCGGGTTTTTCTCCGGACTCTTCGGGGTTTGCAGCGGGAGGTGAACTTGGTGATTCTTCTAAAATCTCGCAGTCCTCATCATCTTCTTCTTGAGGCTTGACTTCTCCAATGGCCATCTTCTTTATAGCCTTTTCAGCAGATACTTCCTTGCCTACACACAATTCATCAACTTGCTCCACTTGAGAGCCATTAGATTCATCAAACGTCACGTCACACATGACATCAACACAACCGGTGGTTTTGTTGAGGACACGATAGCCATGAGCGTTTGAGGCGTAACCAAGAAAGATACCTTCATCAACTTTAGGTGCAAACTTAGAGCTTTTGGGCTTCTTGTTAAGAATGAAGCACTTACAACCAAAAACTCTAAAGTAAGACACGTTAGGCTTTTTACCGGTTAGAAGTTCATAGGTGGTCTTGTGTCGAAGCTTGTGAAGATACAAACGGTTGATAGCATGACAAGCCGTGTTGATTGCTTCCGCCCAAAAACTATCCGAAGTCTTGTACTCATCAAGCATGGTTCTTGCGGCTTCAATGAGAGTCCTATTCTTCCTCTCCACTATCCCATTTTGTTGTGGAGTGTATGGGACGGAGAGCTCATGACCAATGCCTTCCCCATCAAGATACTCTTCAATGTTGGTGTTCTTGAACTCGGTGCCATTGTCACTTCTTACTCTCTTGATCTTCACTTCAAACTCATTTTGGGCTCTTGTGGCAAACTTCTTGAATATTTCATGAACCTTGCTCTTGTCTTTCATGAAGAAAACCCAAGTGTACCGAGAGTAGTCGTCAACAATGACAAAGCCATACTTGTTCCCCCCAATGCTAACATAAGCCACAGGACCAAAGATATCCATGTGAAGTAGTTCAAATGGCCTTGTAGTGGTGAGTACATTCTTGGCGGGGTGAGGAGCACCAACTTGCTTTCCGGCTTGACAAGCACTACAAATTCTATTTTTCTCAAAATGAACGTTTGTTAGTCCTAGGATGTGTTCCCCTTTAGAAGCTTATTGAGATTATTCATCCCAACGTGAGCTAGCCGGCGATGCCAAAGCCAACTCAAGCTAAACTTTGCCAATAAGCATGTATCAAGTTGGGCTTTATCCGATGTGAAATCCACCAAGTAAAGCCTTCCCTTGAGTTCACCCTTAAAGGCAACGGAGTCGTCGCCTCTTCTAAAGACGGTCACACCCTCATGGGTGAACAAACAATTGTAGCCCATCTCACAAAGTTGTGAAACGGACAATAAATTGTAGTCCAATGATTCAACCAAATAAACATCGGAAATTGAATGATTGATTGAGATAGCGATTTTACCAAGACCAACAACCGTTCCTCCACCATTGCCTCCAAAGGCAATTCTTTCCGTAGGATTTTCAATCATGTCACAAGAGGCAAACATCTTCTTCTCTCCGGTCATATGATTTGTGCAACCACTATCAATCACCCATTTGGTTCCACCAGAGGAGTATGCCTACAAAACAAATTATGCTTTTGTTTTAGGTACCCAAGTAGGTTTGGGTTCTAGAGCGTTAGTCACAAGAACCTTGGGCACCCACACATTCCTTTTGACCAATGTTCCTTTTGTGCGGGGTCCCACATACTTGGCAACCACCTTACCCTTGTGGTCCCAAGTCAACACATAATCGGCATAGAAGTTGTCTTGTGAGGCATAAGGCTTGGGCTTCTTGTTTGACTTGATTGGATTGACCTTTGCCTTTGCTTGTGGTGCATGTGTGGTGTCTTGAGTGCCCTTGAACTTGATAGGAGTGTTGTACTTGACTTGGTTGTCATAGTTCTTGGCACCCAATTGCTTCATGCCGTGCACCACATTCCTTGTTCCCACACCTCTAGTGTGGTGGTTCTTGATGAATGGGATGGGGTCCTTTGTACCTTGTTCTTGCTTACCTAGACCCTTCCCATCTGCAAAGCCAAACTTCTTCATGTAGCTTAACCCAAAGCCTTTGGTGTGGTTCTCAAACTCACCTCTCTTTGGTTCTTTCTTTTTCTCATCAATGAGGGAGTTTGACAACCTAGCAATCTCTTTCTTCATAGCATTCATCTCGGCAATGTTAGTAGCACAAGCATTTATATCAATTTTATAGCACCGAGAACAACCATTGCTTGTTGAGGCTTTAGAGTTAGAGAGAGCATCATTAGAGGTTGTTGTAGCATTATTCTTGAGATTGTCAAGTAGAACTTCTAGTGCTATGTGACTAGTCCTTAAGCTTTCAAGGCTCTTTTGAAGTTCAAGCTTTTCACCCTCAAGTTTATTGCAAGCATCCTTAGCTAGGAAAGATTCCCTAGTTAATTCATCTACTATCAACTCCTCTTTAGCTTGGGATTTCTTGAGGCTAAGAATTTCTAGCTCATTTTCCTTAAGCAAGTCCTCTTGCACCTTGAAACCCTTCTTTTCAATCACAAGGGCATTCTCAAGGGTAATAGTTTTCTCTCGCTCAAGCCTAAAGAGTTCTTCTTGCACCTCTAGAGTCCCATCTCTATTCTCTATTTCTTTCATTAAAAACATGATTTTCTTAGTTGCCTTTTTACCAAAGCTATTTATGTTTTTTCAAATTCAAGATCACTTTCACTATCATCATCTAGGGGCGGGGTGGGAGTGTCTACCTTAGAGCCCCTAGCCATGAGGTATGTGTGGGTGAAGTCATCTTCATCATCGATGAGATCTTCAAAGAGTGGTGACTTATTGATTGGTTCCCCAATAGATATAGTGGCAAGACCCACTTCATCATCGGAGTCGGAGCTATCATCATTTGAGTCCCACTCTTCACCCAAGTGTGCTTCACCAACTTCCTTCTTCTTGTTCTTATCATTCTTGTTGGTGTCCCTTCTTCTCACTTTGATGTTGGGGCACTCCGCAATGAAGTGACCCTCTTTGCCACACCCAAAGCATGGCCTCTTGGAAGTTCTCTTGGTCTTGATCTTGTCTTTGTCTTTGTTCTTGTTGAAGAACCCACTCTTCTTGATCACTCTGTTGAACTTTCTTATGAAGAGTGCCATTTGTTCGGGAGTCATATTCTCATCACTATCTTCCTTGACCACGGTCTTGGAGGTTGATGAGCTTGACTTCTTCTCCTTGCTAGATGCCTTGAGGGCTACCCCCTTGTTCTTCTCAAGTTGTTCATGCATCTTGAATATTTCTTGTGAGAGCTTTGACTCCTTGATGGTGATAAGATGTTCTTTAATTCTTCCAATCACATCCGCCGGAGTGAACTTGTTGAAGCCTCTCTTCTCTCTTATGAGTGTTGGGAGTTGCACATCCCTAGCCATGTACGCGGAGAGGATCTTATCAACCACTTCTCTTCTTCCCCATCTTGTGCTTCCAAGGGACTTGATCTTGTTAATGATCTTGTTTAAGCGGTTGTACATGTCTTGTGGAGTTTCATCTTCCTTGATGACAAAGCAGTTGAGCTCACTTTCTAAGGCGCGGATTCTTCCTTCTCTCACTTGCTTTGTTCCTTCAAGGTTGATGAACAATGTGTCCCACACTTTCTTGGCGGACTTCAATCCATCCACTTTGTCATACTCTTCGGACGTGAGTGAACTTTTGATGATGCGTATGGCTTGATAGTTTCTTTGTATCTCATTGGCTTGATCTTGAGTTAGCGTTGCATCACCACTAGGAAATGTAATACCCCTGTTCACAATAGTCCAAAGTGCGGGATTTACCGCCATCAAATACTCCTCCATCGAGTTCTTCCACTTGGAATAGCCGGTTCCATCAAATTGGGGTATCTTCCCAATGTGGCTAGAACCCGATGGATGGTTAAAAGATAAGCGAGAGTAATCGAAAGAGGTTCGAGTGTAATCCCTTGATGATGACGTGCATCGAGCGGAGCGGTTGGACCTTGCATCATCAAACTCTTCATCCTCACTATCGGAGGACTCCACACCATCTCCACGTGCTTGATGACTTGTGCTTGCTCCAAGGGTACCACCTCCTTGAGGTAGAACGGGAGGTGTGCAAACAACATTGTTGGCGGCATCTCCTCCTTCGGGAAGAGGTGGAGCTTGAGCATTTGGATCCGACATCTTCTTGACTCCAAGCGGTTAAGCTTCAAATTCGGAGTAGTTGGCTCTGATACAAATTGAAAGGATCAAGATGTCGACTAGAGGGGGGGGTGAATAGTCGAACCTGAAATTTACAACCTTTTAAACCAACTGTCAGTCCAGGTCCGGAGTTTCCGGATATTTTTCCGGATACTCCGGGAAATCCGGAGAATCCGGGAAAATGTCCGGATTGTCCGGGCCTACGATGGGGAAATCAAATCGACAGAAATTAAACTTGCTCAAACATAAATCTGTGAAAATAGGTTATGCACTGGGATGAGACAAGCCTGTTTATCCACCTAGAACTTGCAGAAACCTCAACACGGAGTAGATCGGCACCAAACCCTAGAATAGAGCTCAAGAGGTATACAAGCATACAACTGTTGACATTGCTAACATCATCGACTAGAAACGGATATAAGATCCATCTCTATCGACGACACCAGGAATGCAGAGGTATATCTTAACATGATGCTAAGTGTATATCGGATGTTGCTTTCAGATAAACTAAAAGATGAATTCTGACACGATTCACAGCACAACTCGATACAGGTTGTCAGCCTGACAGGTGTGCCTGAAAACGCATGGATATGGTACTCTTACATATGCCTTGGATCTCTAGAAAAGAAGATATATATATGAACAGGGTATCCGCAAGCGCACAGATATGAATATACCATTGTAGCATTTTAACCAGGAGTAAAACCAGGTATCGTATTTATATTCTACCACAGGGAAAGAAGTCTTTCTAATCCATAATAGCTAATACATGCTCATCTCTCAGTTTTATAATGTAGAGTGGCCAAAATATATCAATTGCTATAAACAGGGGTAAGTCACATAAAATATAGAGAATGATAGCACTGTTCAAGTCATAACTTCATGAGCAGCTAGAAAGTGTCATTATAGCAAGAGAAACGTAGCAAAGTCTAGCTAGAGAGGATACTCCTAGGTAATTCTAAACTATATGTCAATGCAAACTATGATTAGTGCAAACATTTAGCAATCACGGAAGAAGAACTATTATATCAATGCATGGGGAGACTATCCAGGAGGATCAAGGCCGAAACTTGAAACAACCCAAACAGTATAAGGCCCCACTAGTCCTATACACGGGGGGTGGACTACGAAGGACTCAATAGTGCTGTCACAACCACGATCTACCACACGACCCGGCATATAGGGTGCAATCGCAGATAAATACAATATAAGCACCACGCTTACACTGTCTTTACCGTTCACCCATGTTAACAAATGATCTAGGTGAGGGCTATACGACTCCATACATGAATATAAAGGCAAATCAACTATGCTAAACATGTAATCATAATAAACACCAAAGCATATAATGTCGAATATAATCATTAATAAGAACATATGTCTATATAACAAATGTAAAGAACTAGATAAGAACTTACAAGAGCGAAGCTAGATCAGCCTCTAGACGATCAGGAGCCAAGTAGACGCCTTGCCTCCTCCTAGATCTAAACTAGCTAGCTACTCTGCTATATGGTGTTTCTAGGGCGTAGAGTCTCTGACTTGATGACTTGATCTGATGTATGACAGACTCAAATGCCTCTGCCAGGGGGCAGGGGGGCTGCTTATATAGTCCAGAGGGGTGGACGTGCGCCGTAGGATCAAACCGACCTAAACATGTGGTTTAGATTGATTCTCATAGGCGGTGGAGGAACATTCCAGAAGATGAGGCGGTTCGGGGCCCGGGGGGGGGACCGATCGACCCCACCACCAGGCCGATCGGTCTGGGGTGGGCCCCCCTCGGGTCCCACTTCGGCCAGGTGGTCTCTTGATCCTTCTAGATGCTTCTTTTTTAGGTGCTGAGCCACGTTGAGTTCCGGAGCCTTCTGGAGTCTTCTAGAGTGGTTTCCTTGCATATTTTCTGAATAGTCCCTGTAGATTCATAGATTCACCAAAACTCGTGGAAATTGTTAATATAAACCCTAATAAGGTGATCTAATTATATTTTAGTCCTTTTTCCAATGAATGTGAGGGATAAAATGCATAGATAAAATGTGTCAACAAACTCCCCCAAGCTTACCCTTTGCTAGTCCCTAGCAAAGATATGCTTTAGCAGGATCAGGAGTTGCTACAACGCTTTCACACCTCAAAAGTACTATGGTCTTCAAAAACGTATTCTCTCAACAAGATTGCTCTCTCTTACCTTCAACCTTTAAGCATAGCCTTTTCAGAAATCTTTAGCAGATAAAAGACAAAACAATCAAGTCAAGCAGTATATCTCAAATTCTTTGATCAGCTATCATCCTGGGGTTTTGCACATTTTTCAGATAAAACTCAGAGATCCTGTGTATGACCTTCTCAAGCATGGAGTCACACTTAACAAGATATGGATGATAGTGTTGAATGGATGAGGGTGAAAGGTGGTAAGCCTTTTAGCCTAGCTCTTGGACTATACCTCTCTTTCTAAGATTTTTAAGATTTGGGCTTTCCATTCTTGGAGAGGTGGGCTCTACTCGCCCCGGACTTTTGTCCATTTTTCTCTCTCCTTAGAGATGTGGGCTCTACTCGCCCTCGGACACGTGTCCATTATTCATCTCTAAAATTTATTTCTTTTAGGGAGGTAGGCCCTTCTCGCCTAGTATGACACTTGTCCTTTTCTCTCCCTCTCTCTTCTCACTTTTTCCTCTTTCTTTTTTTCTGAATGTAGCCCCAGAATCTTTTTTTTAATGTCGAGAGAGATATATCCTAGAGTTGCATGAGCTGTATGGCTTGATGGAAAATGCGTACTTCCATATCAGAAGCAGCATAAATGGTGGAATGGAATGATCTTGATGTGTATGACAAGCTCTTAAGGATCATTGACACAGGAACTCATCATATATTTTTCAAGATAAATCCAGGAATCCAGCTTCTCTAGGAAAATGATCAATAGCAACTCAACTTTTCATGAATCATCTTTCAAAGCCTAGACTCAGATTAAGCATATACTTGCACAGGTTTTGGGTTTAGAGCAAATTAAGCATTTAAACTTCAGGAGAATCTAGGTTTGAAAACTAAGCACTTTAAAAGGAATTACGATGGAGCAACTATTCATCATCTCCAAGCATATATCATCAAGATCATTATTAAAGAGAAAAACCAACTAGCAGACTCTAGCATTTTATTCAAACTAAGACTTTTAACTAAACTCAACTAGCTAAAAACATAGGATAGCGATACTTATCGTGATAACTGGGGGTGCTCTCCCCCAAGCTGGATCTTGAAGTGATTCTTGATTCATCCTTGGAACTTGTTTACCTTCAGGTCCTTATTAAATTCTCCCTGTAAATATTAGTCTCGCACATACCCGAAGGAACAAATTCTAGGATTATGCTGTGAGCCTTCATGTGCCCACTTCTTTTTGGGTTTTTCTGAAATGTGTGGACCTTCATGTGCCCACGTATTTTTGTGAATTTTTATATGCAAAAGGGATGCTAAAAGCAAAATCATGTGAATGAAAAAAATAGAAAATATTTTTATGATTTTTTTCAATGCAAGTATAGGGAAATAAACATGCGAATCTAAATATGCAGTGTAGAATATAAAGATAAATACCGAGTTACCTCTCGGCGAGAGCTTAGAGTACTTACTCCCATGGCGTAGATGTAGTGGCCATTGATTGATCAGTTGATGACGCGGGTAGTGATTGGTCTTCCGAAGGTGTACTTTGATCTTTCTTCCTCCAAACTTGTTTCTTCGGTGGAGACCTTTCTGGAGTAACGGGTTCAGAATACTGGGCTGGCAGAAGCTGAGCGGACTTCTCCTTAATCTCTTCTTCAATGTTCTTGACATCCGTCAACTTTGTGTTCAGCTTGCATTGTAATCTCTGAAGGCGTCTCCGCGTCTTGTTCTTCTTGGGCTGCTCAGGATTAGTGTAAGTATTGAAATAGCAGCGTACCTTTTCAGTTCTGAACTGGAAGTGGATCTCGCCAGTCCTGATGTAGATGATTGCTCTTGTTGTGTTCAGGAACGGTCTTCCAAGCACGATGGGAGGATCTTGCTCATCTCCCATGTCTATGACTAAAAAGTCAGTTAGGACATAGTTATCCTTTATCTTGACAGGTACATCTCGTGCAATTCCTTCCGGGAACCGTTGTGATTGATCCGCCATCTGCAACATTATATATGTGGAATACAAAGGCAGGTCACCATATATTAATTTGTAGGTTACCTTAGACATTAGGTTAACGCCCGATCCCGTGTCGCAGATAACTCGCTAGAAGTTCCATTGATTGATGGAGCAGTGGATTGATGGAACTCCAGGGTCTTCAAGCTTTCGCAGTAATGGTGATGGGAACAGGTTCTTATTCTCTGATTGAATCGTGTTGATCATCCAAACTTCCTTCACATGCGATTGAGGTTGATTATTCTTCTTGTTCCTCCTTCTATCTCTTCTCTTCTTCTCGACAACTGGCTCGTGTTCTTGAGGGTAAGGATCTCGGGGGTGCGCAGGAGCTTCTAGGATTTTGTTCTTGCAATTGAATCTCTCCTTCCTCCCATTGATGGAGAAGATGATCTTAGTGGCGTCGGCGTAGATGATGGCTTTGGCTGTGGCAAGGAAAGGACGTCCCAAAATGATTGGAGCGTTCTCACTTCCCCCAGTCTCGACAACAACGAAGTCGGCAGCCACATAGGAGCGTCCTATCCCCAGACATACGTCGTCTAGGATACCCTCGGGGTGGCATAGTGACAGGTCTGCAAGCTGCAAGCACATGGTTGTATACAATAAAGGTGAACCATTAATTTTCTTATATATTACCTTAGGCATTATGTTGACGCTAGACCCAAAGTCACAAAGTGCATTCTTGAAGGTGTAGGCTCCAATAGTGATGGTGATGACGGGCCTTCCTGGATCTCCTCTTTTGGCGGGCATGCCCCAGTCAGTCCATCTTGGGCCTTCTTCTATCTCATTCGAACACAGATCTGCAGAATAGATATCGACAAGATTTGCAGATTCTAATTCTTCCGACTGGCCCGGAATCTTACCTGGGTTAGCCGTGGGAACAGATGATGCCAGCTGAGAAATCTGAGATTCTAGCATCTTATTAAAGCTATGTTGGTTCTTGATGGCAGAAGAAAAACTTTCCATTTTATTACTAATAGTTTCGAGCATTTTATCATTGGAAGCTAACTTCTTAGACAGATTATCCATAATTCTACCCTGGTTTTGGACTAAGTCTCTTAATGGTGAGAAATTATTAGAAGAATTATTACCTTGATAATTACCTGAATAGTTACCTGGGTAGTTGGTTCTCTGCTGAGTCCATCCTTGATTCTGCTGGGGACGATATTGGTTGTTGTTGTTGATGTAGTTCACGTCCTCCTCCAGCTGAGGGCATTGACTCCCTGAGTGTCCAGTGTTTCCACATTCTTCACAGGTCATGCGGGATTCGAAGAGTTGTATGACTTCCTTCTTCTCAGGGGCTCTGTCTTCAAGCCTCTTCATCAGTAAATCCATTTTGGCAGACAGCATGTCTACCTCCTTAAGCTGGTGCATTCCTCTTTCTTTCTTGCGGGGTTGACGTTCCTCGTTCCAAGCTTGATTGGACGCCATCTTTTCCACAAGGTTAGTAGCTTGAGTAAGTGTAAGGGACAGGAAAGCATTTCCAGCTGCAGCATCCATCATTTCACGGGTGTTGGTAGAGAGCCCGTGGTAGAAGGTCTGCAAGAGCAACACGTTTTTCATTCCATGATGTGGGCAATCTGCAATGTAGTCTTGAAAGCGCTCCCATGCTTCAGGAACAGATTCCTCGTGTTGCTGCTGGAAACTCGAAATTTCCCCCCGTAAGGCATTGGTTTTGCCTATAGGAAAGAACTTTGCCAGAAAGGCAGTAGAACACAATGTCCAAGTTGTAAATTTGTCTTTGTTGGAGTAGAACCATTGCTTCGCTCGCCCCAATAGTGAGAATGGGAATAAACGAAGTAGGAATGCATCACTTGGAACATCTTTGATCGTGAAGGTGCCACATATCTCCAAGAAATTTTGAAGGTGTTTGTTGGCATCTTCATGAGTTTTTCCACAAAATTGGCTAGCTTGTACCATGTTGATCAGTGCAGGCTTGAGCTCAAAAGCAGCATCTCCTACAGTGACTGTCGGACCAGTATGAATGTTGTCCGGGGTCGGTGCGGAGTATTCGCGTAGGGACTTGTTTGCCATTACTTCAAACGTGGGTGTTAAGCTTCGCGCTGTTGAATCTCCTAAGGCAGAAGTTGTGGGCCGAGAATCAGGAGACCTGAGCTTTGACCTTGCCTTCCTTAAGATTTTCTCTGGATCTGAAACAAAGTTTTCTGGAAGATTCTTATTCATACATTACCCTGAAATAAGATAGACAAAAGTGGAAAGAACAAGGGTAAGCCTGTTTAAGCAATGATTATTTGGATTCTCGATACATTATATGTGAGAGATGCATGCATGCTATTACTGAAATTTTTTTTCATCTAGGCTATAGACTTTCTTTCCCCGGCAACGGCGCCAAAAATGCTTGTTGACATTGCTAACGTCATCGACTAGAAACGGATATAAGATCCATCTCTATCGACGACACCCGGAATGCAGAGGTATATCTTAACATGATGCTAAGTGTATATCGGATGTTGCTTTCAGATAAACTAAAAGATGAATTCCGACACGATTCACAGCACAACTCGATACAGGTTGTCAGCCTGACAGGTGTGCCTGAAAACGCATGGATATGGTACTCTTACATATGCCTTGGATCTCTAGAAAAGAAGATATATATATGAACAGGGTATCCGCAAGCGCACAGATATGAATATACCATTGTAGCATTTTAACCAGGAGTAAAACCAGGTATCGTATTTATATTCTACCACAGGGAAAGAAGTCTTTCTAATCCATAATAGCTAATACATGCTCATCTCTCAGTTTTATAATGTAGAGTGGCCAAAATATATCAATTGCTATAAATAGGGGTAAGTCACATAAAATATAGAGAATGATAGCACTGTTCAAGTCATAACTTCATGAGCAGCTAGAAAGTGTCATTATAGCAAGAGAAACGTAGCAAAGTCTAGCTAGAGAGGATACTCCTAGGTAATTCTAAACTATATGTCAATGCAAACTATGATTAGTGCAAACATTTAGCAATCACGGAAGAAGAACTATTATATCAATGCATGGGGAGACTATCCAGGAGGATCAAGGCCGAAACTTGAAACAACCCAAACAGTATAAGGCTCCACTAGTCCTATACACGGGGGGGTGGACTACGAAGGACTCAATAGTGTTGTCACAACCACGATCTACCACACGACCCGGCATATAGGGTGCAATCGCAGATAAATACAATATAAGCACCACGCTTACACTGTCTTTACCGTTCACCCATGTTAACAAATGATCTAGGTGAGGGCTATACGACTCCATACATGAATATAAAGGCAAATCAACTATGCTAAACATGTAATCATAATAAACACCAAAGCATATAATGTCGAATATAATCATTAATAAGAACATATGTCTATATAACAAATGTAAAGAACTAGATAAGAACTTACAAGAGCGAAGCTAGATCAGCCTCTAGACGATCAGGAGCCAAGTAGACGTCTTGCCTCCTCCTAGATCTAAACTAGCTAGCTACTCTGCTATATGGTGTTTCTAGGGTGTAGAGTCTCTGACTTGATGACTTGATCTGATGTATGACAGACTCAGATGCCTCTGCCAGGGGGCAGGGGGGCTGCTTATATAGTCCAGAGGGGTGGACGTGCGCCGTAGGATCAAACCGACCTAAACGTGTGGTTTAGATTGATTCTCATAGGCGGTGGAGGAACATTCCAGAAGATGAGGCGGTTCGGGGCCCGGGGGGGACCGACCGGCCCCACCACCAGGCCGATCGGTCTGGGGTGGGCCCCCCTCGGGTCCCACTTCGGCCAGGTGGTCTCTTGATCCTTCTAGATGCTTCTTTTTTAGGTGCTGAGCCACGTTGAGTTCCGGAGCCTTCTGGAGTCTTCTAGAGTGGTTTCCTTGCATATTTTCTGAATAGTCCCTGTAGATTCATAGATTCACCAAAACTCGTGGAAATTGTTAATATAAACCCTAATAAGGTGATCTAATTATATTTTAGTCCTTTTTCTAATGAATGTGAGGGATAAAATGCATAGATAAAATGTGTCAACAACAACAAGAGCAACGAACACAAGAGAGACAAGGATTTGTTACCGGAGTTCAACCTCACACCTTGAGGTCTACGTCTCCGTTGAGGTACCCACAAAGGGTGGACCTTTACACCTAGGTCACTTTCCTCCCTCTAGCGACCACAAAGATCAAGCTAGAGTTACTTACTTAATTTCCGGGTGATACAAACCTCCTTGGCAGCCACAAACCTTTGGATGCTCCAAGGCAACGCCTAGCCGGCTAGGAGCTCAAGGCTCCAAGAGTAACAAACACGAAATGTGCCAACCAAGCGAAGAACGAGGTGCTCTAGAGATGGGAAATCAGCTCACTAGCACTCTCGAAGCTCTTGCTCTCAATCCCTCCTTAAATCCCCAACAAATCTCACCAAACCAAGGCCATGGGGAGTAAAGAGGGGTGAGGAAGGAGTTCTGAGTGTTGCAGGTCGAAATGAGCAAGAGGAGAGATAAGGGAAAGGGTGGAGGGGGCTTTTATACCCCCTCACACAGAAAAGAGCCGTTACAGCTCTAAGACCCGGAATATCCGGGAAAACCCCGGAAACTCCGGGAAGTCCGGAGACTCCGGGAAAAACCCCGGAAACTTCGGCCTGCCAAGGTCAGCACCCAAAAAGTTAACCCCGTGAACGTGTTGGTGCAAAGGTGTCTCTCATAGGTTTTGTTTTGACAACTAGAGCACCTGTTCGACTCTTAGAGGATACATTTCCTGTCCCTCTTTATAGTACGGCGTTCCTAGGACTCAAATTCAAAATATAAAATAAATAAGCCTTCGTAGGAACCCCTTTGTAGCATCACTTCCTTTTTGCTTACTCAATGAATAACACTTGATGCCACGTATAATTTTAATTCCTGCTCATACACTAGATAAATCATTAGCCACTTAAGCGTATGTCATTAAATCACCAAAACCCACTTAGGGGGCCAAGATACTCTTCACGTGCGCCTGCTCCGCGCGCGCCGGTCGGATACTCCACCGGCAGGGGCGAGGCGGGAGGAGCTGCCTCCGAGCTCTGCGCCCCCATGGGGAGGACCCCGGACTCGGCGTCGCTGCTGCACAGGATGGAGAGGCGCCAGAGCTCCTCGACGCGCCGCCGCAGGGAAGCCGCCGGGAAAGCGCCCCTCCTCCGCCGTCCCCGGGTAACCCCAGCCCGCCTTCGAGGCTGCCGCCTGCCGCGCGCCCTCGATGCTGCCCTGCAGCGGGAGGACGACAGAGCTCCTCGCCGCCGAGCTCCAAGCAGCGGTTGCATCCTCCCTCAGCCATGGGCCACCATGGGGAGGAGGGCCAGCGTGTGGAAGGTCGCCGCCGCCCGCGAAGAGGTGCATGAGGAGAGTCACCGCCGCCTGCGAAGAGGCGTGCGAGGAGAAACCCCCCGGAGCCGGTGGAGCTACCTGTCGATGTTTAGACCCGGCAAACCTACCAAGGGGGTGCCCAAGGTAGTATATTGTGCGGTGGGGCTCACTGAGACTAGGAACTCGATGGTTAGACATGAGGCACGCAATTTAGACAGATTCGGGCCACAATGTGCGTAATACCGTACGTCCTGTATGCTGTATTGCTCTTGATTGATTGCGTAAGTTTCAGGTGTTGTCTGGGGTTCCTGCCTCGCCTTATATGCACGGGGAGGCAGGGTTACAAGTCGGTTTAAGTACAGGAGTACTAGTCGAGTACGACTAGAAGAAGCCATGATGGTTTACATGATAAACTTTCCTATTCTAGTACAAGTCCTGAGATGTCTTGTGGCCCATGCCGTCCTGCACCGTGGCCCATGTGCAGAGTAGTCCCGACAGGCCGTCATGTACACAGAGATGGTCCACCTCGGTAGTGGGCCCATATATGCATGTATGACACTACCTGCCACACGCAAGAGAGATGATATGAACCGCTCTAGAAGAGGTGGGTAAAATAAATTTGAGTAGAAAATGTTGCTGACTAGGATATGAAGTATGAGATATAGGGTATGACAGATGCGGAAAAATTGATACTGGAGTACGGAATCTCGATGACTAGACAAAAATATTCCCTTTAAAGGATGAAAATAGAGTACGGCGAGTACGGATAACCTTAGCGGGTTCCCGTACCAGTGCAGACAGAATCATCCGCTCTGTGAAAGTCGCAGCGGGTTCCAGGGCACATAGGACCAACTAAAATAAAGACCGTCTTGCATGACTAGGATGTAAACAACCAAACACTAACCTAACAAGATTAAACTTGTCCAAGTAACTTGTGGCAAAGTGTGGCAATTTGTGTGGCCTCAAACTAAAAGGCATCCTTTGGTATGGATTTTGAAGGAGTTTTACCCAAGGGTAACAATTGAAAACAGATTCGCTAGTGAAGCCATAAGAAGCTGTAGGAGGAAAAAGTAGCTTCTCACGGCTCCCGTCTACACAATGATTGATACAGCTTTTTTTTCCAAACGTCTCCAGCTCCATCAGCCATGAGGAGAATCTATACCAAAGATCTGCCAAACCGCCCAAGGCCCCAAGTACTCCACTTGCGTAGACGTCTTTCAAAAATGTGGCATTACGCAATTATTTATTTTCTAACATATACTATATGAAATCACCAAGAAATTATTTTGCTACATAATCTCTTCTCTACCTAATATTAAAGCAAGGATTATTTTTAAAGTGAGACAACTACATTATTAATGATATTTATTTTTAAAGTGAGGTAACTACATAATTAATTCAGAACCGAACAATGAAAAATATAGATTATAAGGTTTACAAAGACTAAAAAAATCTACATAAAGTCAAATAAAGGAAGTTTTTATGATATTTTGCTTTTTTTAAGACGTGCAAAGTACGTTTTTTATTAAGAGAAGAAAGAAGCGAGTTCGAGCTTAAATGTTTACAAGGGTTACAAAAACTACAAAGACCTCAAAGGCTGCACGCTCAGGAGAATGAAAAATATAGATTATAAGGTTTACAAAGACAAACAATCTACCTAAAGTCAAACGAAGGAAGCTTTTATGATACCTTACATTATCATCAGTGAAACAAGACAATCAATTCGGAGAATGAGCCTCTTCTACAATAGTGACCTTTGACATGGGTAACAAATTAAAGCATGAATCCATATGTTAGTGATCTAATACCAAAATTCAAACAATGCTATATACAAATCAGTTTCGTCAATCCACACCTCGATGGATCTCCACCGTGAGCATGTTTAAAGATTAGAGCAATGGAAATGTATGGAAGAAAAGATGGATAGGTTTGGACGTGGAGGTGGGAAACTGGGAATGATCTGCACGTGGGGTAATAAACTTAAAGAAATCCGAATCTACTACTTATAGGACTGTCTCCAACAGAGGATAGGCAAATACAAGATGCATTTGATGATTTAGGTCGCACACAGTGGAACGGTTGGTCACCCAAATATCCCCTTCTCCAACAGCACAGACGCAAAACGCAAAGCGTCGCCGGGGCCCCACTGCTCGCTAGGGCCGCCACCTGGAGCTCGCCGTCGGGAGAAGCTCGCACGCCGGGGGGGCCGTCGCAGCCGGGAGGAGCTCACTCACCTGGAGGAGCTTGCCCGCTGGGAGGAGCTCGTGCGTTGGGAGAAGCTCGCCCGTCCGGAGGAGGTCGCCATCGGGAGGGCCGTCGCCGTCGGGAGGAGTTCACCCGCTCGGAGGAGCTCGCCGTGTCGTCGCCGTCGGGAGGAGCTCGCGCCGCTGTCGGGAGGGGCCCGCGCCCCGCCTCCACCGGCCGTTTGCGGCCCTCTCCACTGACGCCGGGGGCTTGTCTCAAGTGTTGCTGTGCCTCGCCGGCTGCTGGGGGGCCGTGTCGATCCGCGCCGCGCCGGCCGCCGGGGGCTCGTCTCGAGCCTTGCCGTGCCTTGCCAGCCGTCGGGGGGCGTCTCAAGCTGTAACATCCAGGATTTTTCCGGAATGTTTATGTTTGCAAAAATGTGGATTTTCAAAAAAAATTTTTGCTTGATGTGTTTTATCAAAATCATAAGACTATCTTCTCGTGCCCTTTCCAAATTCTTAGTAATAAAATTAATTAAATTGCTTTGAGTGCTAAGGATAAATTTTATGTTAGTGTGATTTGGTTTTTATTTGGAATTGTCTTGAAATCTTTGAGTGTGGTTTATATTTGAATTCTAAGTTCAAATATAAATCTAAAGCTAATTGAACTAACTATCATCTCTAACTTTCGGACCCGCCAACTTTTTCGGCCTTCTAATCTTTTCCAGTCTAATCTTTCAAAAGTGCTCCGGAATTTCTTAAATGGATTATAGATTTATTTTCCGACTCTTTGAATTAATTCTTCGCAATTGGTTCGATTTCGGAGAATAGATTATAATTCATTTGAATTAAATTTCCGAGAGCTCATTTGAATTTCGACAATGTTTTCCGGCTTCTCGAATTAATACCTTGTTAATTGATTCATTCCGAAAAATTAGTCTAAATTCATTTGTACCAAATTTACGAAATAAATTATCATCAATTTATTTCGCGGGGTTTATTGGTTTCAGTCCAAATCGCCGAGTCCATCTAAAAGTCCACTTCTAACCCTAACTAGTTGCTTAAATACCCTCACCCCTCTCCTCTTCTCTCCTTCTCTTTCCCCGCAGCCGCCGAACCCCGCTGTTCTCTGATTCTTCTGTTCATTTTTTTTCTTCTCCTACATTGAGCTGGCACAGCAGCCACCAGTTCTTTTTCCCTCTAATTCTTCCATCGATCTGCAAAGCAAGCTTCATCCCTGCTCTCCTCTCTCCACCCGCAAGAACCAGCAGCAATTTTCCCCCCTTTCTCTTTTCTTCAGTTCACGCAAGGGAGCAAAGGTGCAGCGACCCTTTTCCCAATCCTCTCGACCCCCCTCTCTCTGTACTCCCAAATCGCAAGAGCAAGCAGCGCAAGGGGCACTTGCGCCCTTCAAATCCTAGCAGCAGTGAGCGCATCCTCCAAATCCCACTCCGTATCTCCCTTTTCTCACCCAAGCTGCATCTATGAAGTTCAAGCAAATCAGCAGGCCACCACTCGATCTTTCTGTGCTCTGTTTTTTTTTGTTTCCTCTTTCGCAAGATGCAGCAACAACAGCGGCTCGCATCTTTTGTCCAACAAATCAAGCACCTGCTCCTCCCTGCTCTTCCATCGAAGCAGCACTTCAGCAAGTAGCCAACAGCAGTAGCCTTGCTCTCCTTGCCCCATCCGCTCTCCACTACCACGCGCTGCTGCGCCGCCCAGAAAGAGGAGGCGAGGAGCACGCCGTCGATGAGGTAACCTGGCCGCGCATGTCCGCCTGGTGACCACCTCGCCGCCCACCTGCTTCTCTCCGCCGGCCACATCAACCACATCGCCCGCTGCGCCCAGCCGGAGGCCGCCGGACAGCCGCAGCACCCTGCTGCACTGCGCGCTGCCGAGCAGGAGCTGCGCGCCGCCGGGCCAGGGACCGCACGTTGTCGGACCGGGAGCTGTCGCACCGAGCTGGCTGTGCCTAGCTGCGCTAGGAGCGGGAGCACGGAGGACGGAGCCGAACCACAAGCCGCTGCCCCTCTTCCTCCCCTGCACGACATCCATCCACCTCGCCCTCGACGTGTTCGTCGAAATGGCGGACCAACGACAGCAAGCCCTCAGGTGAGCCAAGTTCCCACCTTGCTGTTCATCTATGCCGGCCTTAGAGCCGCTTGTTTGCACTGTAGACAAACCGTGGTCTTGCCCCGGCTTTTACCTCTGGCTGCTCTGCTCCGCGCCGCCACGCAAACACCGTCGCTTGTGTGCCGACCATCGAGTCGAGCCTTACGCCTGCAGGTGCCGCTACCGTCGTCTGCGCGCGCGCCACCGCTTGACCGCCACCCCTGACCCTTTCCACCGTCGTGTGCACGCCGGGCCGAGACGTCGCCGTGGCCTAGTCACCGGCTTGCACGCGCACGCTTTCACCCATGGGAGGCAAATGTTTCACCTTTAGACCTTGTTTCTCACCTCGAACACACGCTCGCACGCGAACGAGCACGCCGGCACCAGCGCCTTGACCAGCGCCGCCGTCCTGCTTGCCCTCCTGCTCTGTCAGGAAATCGAGCCACGGGAGTCGTTTGTAGGTGCATCCGCCGCAACCTCGCCGTCGCTACGCTCTGAATCACGGTGCTATTCTCTGTTCTTTTTCCTCACCACAAGAGCAAGCTAACTGCAACATCCTCTCCCTGTTTTGCTTCTGATTGCACTCACGCAAGAAGTAGCTAGCAGCTACACAGCCGCCTCCCATCTCTTTTGTTCCGCCACTTGCAGCCGCAAGCTTTCATCTTGCACTCCGTCACATGGCAGCAGTTAATCCAAAATCCAAGCCACCTCTTTGTTCCTCTCCGTTGCAACCCTCTAAACCACCAAAAACAGCTAGCTGCATCCCTTCTTTCTCCCAGTCGGTGCAACGTTTTCTCAGCCAACTGTGGCACCTCTTCTCAGATCGCAAGAAGCTAGCAGCACATTAGTAGTGCATGTCATGTTTCCCCCATGACACCTCTTCCCTGAATTTCTATCCACGCCAGATGAAGCTAGCGGCTGCATCTTCTCTTTGTTTCACCTCACGACCAAACTGCAGCCTCGCCTTTGGTCACCTAGTGCGTCGCTCGCGCCGCCCCTCTGGAGCAGCCCAATGCGTTCGCCGACGTACGCACACACGCCCGCGTGCTGCGCTGCTGAGCAGCATCTCGCCGTGCGCGTCTTCACCGACGCCGCTGCCCTTGGCCTCAAAAGCCTGTGTCTTTTCCTTCTCTAGACGTTTCCCTAGGTTTTCCTAAACCTCGTCGTTGCCGTATCTTGTCGGCTGCCGGAGTATGTCTCCGCCGGTCGCACGCCACCGCTGCGGAACCCCTTTTGGAGTATTCCGTCGAGCAGTTGGTGGCCGTCCAAGAACCTGTGTTGGGGTTTTGTTGCACGCGACACAGCTGAGCCGCTGCCAGCCAACCCTTGCCGACATCTTGTTCTCTTTACCTAACCACAAAAATAACGTAAAGCTTTGTTGCTGCAAGTAATTCTCTGCCCTCGTGCAGCTCTTGCGCCAGCATCAATCCAAGCAGTCGTGAGGCATTGGCAGATGTCTTTGTGGCTTTTGATCGAGCACACTGCTAGCAATCCTCAGGGTTGCACTCAACCTGTAGTGCCAGCTAATGTTTCTGACCACACCCTTTCAAGTTCTATCTGATGCGTGTGTTCCTATAGCCATGGACGCACTGATGTTCCCTGTTTTCCCCGACCTAACCTGCAGCCAGCTAACAACCAATCTGCAGATCAACAACCGCCATCCTTCAGCAAGCTAACAGTTAACCTACGACCATCCTACTAAATGTTGTTCCATGTGCCGCCTCCCTGAACCGGAGCCCAATCAATTCCCGCACCATCTTGCTCCCTGCACAGACCTGAGACCTTTTATCTGCACCTGCTCAACCTCTGTGCTATACTGCCAGCCTGTGTACAGATCACAAGCAAGCAAGATGTTGCAGCCCTATGTGTGTTGGAAGGCCGTGTACGTGCTAATCTATCCTTTGGTCCTTAATCCATCCTAGCAAGCAACTTTTGCCTTTTCCTCTAGACTTAATTGTGGTGCCTTATTGTTTGTGTTTAATCTTTCAAGTCCGGACCATACCTTTCGCCGCGGCCGTGCGACGCTTTCGTCGTGCACGACGCGTGCGCTAACTGAACCATCTGCCATACCACGGATAAATCCGTCCTCACCACATCTTTGTCGTGCTTCCAGCTTGAGCCAAGTTTCTCAGCCACATCACATCGCTTCTAGCTGATTCAACCGGCTCAATCTTTCTAAGCTAACCAAAGGGGTCCACGAACTTACCACTGGCTCCCACTAACATGTGAGGGCGCTAACTATCTAATTTAGTGCCATTGGACATACAAATGAATTGTGGGGTATGGTTGACCTTTGACCTTTTCCTTTGACTTGGTCAACTAAGATCGTTGACTAGTCAACTAAACCTTGTAGACCAACCCAAAACCTAGCCTGTGATCTCTAACTTGCTGACCTATGTTTTGTGTGCTTTATCGTAATTAATTAAATTAATAAAATATTTCTTTATTTGAAAATCAATAATAAATTGATTCTAGCTTAGAAAAATATGAAATCAGGTTCTTTATTCTTCTAAAATGTTGAAGCACCCGTTAAACTAGCTTTTGGAGTTATTTGGTTCTTTATTGCTTCTCTTTGGAGTTTATTTGCTTTTAGCTCCGTTATTTATTTATATTTCTGAATCTAGGATTTCCCGGAGCTGAGGAGACGAGCCAGAAGATCAAGTACAACTACGGAAACTACAACGACTACTTGCTCACAGGTGTTCACGCCCGACCGATTTTGAACTCCTATTAGGCATTGCTAATTAGTTGCTAGCGCTTTACTTTATGCATGATGATGGATATGTTGAACCTTGCATTGCCTTCTTTATTTACCCTGTCCTTGATTTCCCTCCTCCTCCTACTACTACTACATATATATGCGTGTATATACGCTGAGCTTCGCTGCATGTGTAAGGGATATGTGGATAGATTCTTGGCGTGTGTGGGGAAAAACCGGTAGGAGAAAGCGTTTTTGGGTGACTTGGCGGGGGTGAGCTCAAGACAACCCGATCTGGGATCGGGGCCTGGGGGTTCGTCTTCTCGGGCGATCCCTATTTCGTGCCTATGGCAGGCACAATGTTTTCGGAGCACAGGTGTTGAGGTTTTGTGACTACTTTGGAGGATAGGAGCTCGCCCCGGTCTGAAACCGAGTGGATTGCTTTGTTTCACGGGACTTTCATACACACCACCTCGCCGAGAGTGGGGATAGGGCCGGGTCGACCCTGGCAAGTGCGATACCATACCTGCTAGTAGGATAGAGGGTATCAGTGAAAGGGAAGCGGGTGATGGCCCCTACCCTTTGCGGCGCTCCCCGTGTGGCCACACGAGGGCATGTTCACAGTTCCGGGGTGGTCTTCTGCGGGGGACCGCAGCGAGACCTGGATGCAGGGTGGAATCGTAACTCCTAGGTGTTCATCCGGTAGGGTGGGTTTAGTCGGATCGCTACCGGCTGAGCTCCATCCCGAGTTGGGTACAGGTGTACACGCTCTGCAGAGTTAGATCTATACGTATAGCCGCATCCTCTGTTATGGACATGCCCGATGGACATGCCCGATGTTTACTCCGACTTTCATGTTTTGGGATTTCTACCTCTCCTTATAGGATTGAGTGTGGTGAGTCGTGGTTGCATTCGGGGAGAGAAGAGTTGCTCCCTCTGCCTTGCGGATCCGGGTGCAATCATTGAGGTGCGAGGAGTAGGAGTTCTCGCACCGATCCTAGATGGAGATAGAACTTGGAGACGGTGATCTGGGTGACCAGGTGTATCCGATTGTGGATGAGAGACTTGGGATTGGTGGGATATGGAGATTTATTCTTTTTGCTTTGCTGCTGCTGCATAGAAAAACTTGAGCCTACTCCTTGACTACTTTTTATACCCTTAGCATTAGGCCACTTAAAGCTTGCATACGGATGATGACGTGAACCTATCCCATTCTTTGGGGGATAGTTTGTGAGTGTGCAGGATTGGACTTGGAGCGGAAGTCCATTTATGAAGAATCCATGGAGGAAGGGTTGCGTTGCTTCGCTCAAGGATGCCTGTGGTGAAGATCGAAGATGAAGACTTGAAGCCTTAGCTACCGCTGCGTAAAGTTTCTACTTGTCGTTTAGCCCAAGGGGCTTGTACTAAAATCGTATACCGAGTTGTATTAGGATGTAAATACTCTGTTTTGTACTCTGATTTCGTTGTATGGAAATGATATTATTCTGTAATGAGTTCTGTACGTGATAGCTACTGATCCAGGGACTATCACAAGGGTACAGGGAGTCGGGTTTTCCTCACCGAAAACCCAGGTCGTTACACAAGCCGCGCCTCGCCAGCCGCCGGGGGGGCATCTCGAGCTATGCCGACCGCGTCGAGGCCACCGCCGTCGTGCTCCTCGCCTTCCTCCCTACTACTGCCTCATCACGGATTCACGGGTCCACCCCTACAGGTGCTCAAGATTTGCATCTGTCCCTTGGGATGACGCTTCTTTGCCTCGCGGATCGGCACACACACAAAATGCGTCGCATCTTTGCGTCGTCCGTTGGAAGATTTTGGATACAAAAACACTATGGAGGACCTATATATGGGTTTGGGTAGTATTGTTGGAGACAGTCTAAGGGCACTAAGCTTGTGGTGTAGCCACCGCCAAATATTTTAAAAGAAATAATACATGAAAATCTAAGTTTTTTCGTAGCAACGCACGGGCATGTTGCGAGTAATTAATATAGCCAAAGTGTTAATTTTGCCATATCCACGATGGTCAGATGGGCCAGACCCGTTGGGAGCCCGGCACTACAGTCGGGCCAGTGCCTGGGCCGCTTCCTCGGAACAGTGGCCCTGTAACATCCCAGAAATTTGAATGTTTTCCCATATGTAAATTTTCGCAAAAATTTAAAACTTTTTGTTTGAACTTGTGTGCTACCAAATTTGATCCCAAATTGCTACCCTCTCATCTCAAATTCTCTATAAAATAAAACCTTATAAAAATTATTTTCAAATTACGGTTTAGATGTGAGTTGGATTTTATTTGGTTTTTATTTGAGTGTGTTTGAATTTGAAAGTATTCAAATTCAAATATACGGTTTAAACTTAATTCACATCTATATTTTCCAAACCCTTTCACTAACTTGGGCCAGCTAACAGTTGCGCAAGTCCACCAGAGCACCCTTAACTCCTAGCCCTTGCACACCTAAACACCCCGGCCTTTCCTTCACGATCAAAGCCGGCCCAGTCTCGGCCCACCAGCCCAGCTCGCCCTTTTCTTTCACACCGAGGCCCTGTGCTTCTTCCTCGCCGAGCTGCACCGCTCCGCCGCACCACGCCGCGCGCGCGTGCGCCTGGCCGCACCGCACCGTCCTGGCACGCTGGCGCGCACGCCAAGGGGGTGGCCCGCACGCCGAGGTGGCCACGCGTTTTCCCTCATCCACGAAACCACGGATTTGCCCCTGGCAATTCCCGCACGCCAAGCTCTCCCGCGTCTCCCACGCCGCGCCATCGCCGCCAAGGAAAGGGAGGGGGACAACCCTGGCCCGCGCTGCGCCCCGGTCCCCTTGACCTTGCGCACGCATAAAACCCCCGAGGCCGAGCCCCTCTTGGCCCCGTCGCCACTTGGGGAATTTTCCCCCCATCCCCTGTTCCGCCGACGGGTGAAGGAGGAGAGGAAAAGGAGAAGAAGGAGGGGGAGAAGAAGAAGGAGGGCGCGCCTCACCACCGCACGGAGAAGACGAAGCCGAGGAGCTAGAAGTTGAAGCCGTCCGTGACCCGGAGGAAGGCCGTCCACGAGCGGGGAGAAGCCGGAGCAGAGGAACCCGCCGCGCCGCCGCCACACCTCGCCGTCGCCGTCAACATCTTCCCCGCAGCGGCCGTCTCTGCAACGCCTACACCTCCGCCTCTCGGTGAGCCCACAATCTGCCCTTCTCTTACCTTGCACCATCGGAGCGCGCCCCTGCGCCGCGCCGCCGGCCTTCGTGCCGAGCTCTGTGCACGCGTTCGTCGCCGTGGCGTACCCCAACGCCGCGCCGGTCATCACCGTCCTTTTTCCGCTGTGCTGTCGCGCATCCATGTCCGGCCTTCGTACCGTGATTCTTCCTGCAGGTGCCTTGTCATTGCGCCGCATCGCCGTGTCGAACGCCGCGGCTCCGGATCGCCGGATGCCCGCGCGCCGACCGGGCGTGTCGCGCCAGGGGTTAGCCCTGCGCGCACACGTGATTGCCAGGCAAAGCGTCCCCAGGCGCTACGCCGCAGTAGACGCCTTGCTGCTCTTGTGCCGGTCGCGCATGCATCGCCGAGCGCCGCCGCCACACCGCACGCCGCGCCGCACCTCGCCGCGCCGCCTCCACGCGCTGAGCCGGCCCTAGGGGTCCCCACCAGGAACCCGGTCGCGCTGTGAAGCTGTGGAGCTAGCGCCGCACCGCCGCTTCACATGTTTGCTCGGAAACCTGCCGGTGCTGCCTCCGCAGTTCGCCGCGTGTCGCATCGCCGCCGCACGCCTCGCCGTGTCGAGTCCTCCTTCGCGTCGCGCCGCGCGTCTCCTTCACGAACTCAGTCCAAAGGCCGACCTAACCTCACCACGAGATCCTGGTGCACCTACCCATGTGCTTGCACGAGCACCAGAAACACCAACGCCATCAATCGTCGTCCGCCGTTGTCGCCGGGTGCGCGCCGGGGCGCGGCGACGCGAACGTGCGGGTGGCAGGGTGCACCGCTGCTTCTCAGCTGAACTCAGGGGGCAGCGGTGGACTTCCTTTCGGTGTACGCAAGGGAGGCCGCCTGGGCTGTAACCCAATACGGCCCACACATCGGCCCTTTTTCTTTTTATCTGTTGCACTCAGATTTTAATCCAGGGTTATCAGGCAGACTTAACCCTCTTGGCCCAGTGGGCTAAGTCCTGTGGGCCAAATCCGGCCCACTGCCACTTTCGGCCCACCAGGGCCCACCATCTTGTGACGCTGACGTCACGATGACGTCATGCTGACGTCATCCCTATTTTCAAATTAAAAATCCTTTTCTGTTTTATAAATGATTTTGGAAATTATTTTATAAATCCCTTTTTCTTTAAAAATTCCTAACTAATTATCCGGAGCTCCGAAAATTATGAAACCACTTGCGTTGGATTCATAATTCCGAGACGCTCGCGGCTACCCTATCCTTATCCTCTCTTACCCATGAACCAAACCTCGTTTTGCCTCGCGTACATGGAGTAGGATTCGTGGCCGTTACCGCCACTGCGCTATTGTGGGTCTGGGACGCCGGAGCCCCGCAACTAGCCACTAGCGTGCCGCGGACAGGAATAATTACCCCAGGTCATGTTCACACTGCTTACCTTGCTTGCACCCCTTCCACCACTTTGTGCCGCAACCCGCATACCCGCTCTCGCTTTACCTTGTTTTGTGCAGCGAAGCGTGCGCAGTACCAGGTGCTTGCAACTAGGAGGCCGCGCGTGATGGACGGCCGTGCCATGAGCAGTGGCCACTGCTACAAGCACGGCAACCCCGTGTTGCAACCTAGCTACTACATCGTGGTTATCGTCGCATCGCTAGCACTTGCTCCGCCGTGCTCCTGAGCACGCTATACCGTGTCGCCACCCTTTTTGGCCGACCGTAAGTCAACTCCTTTCCTTCTCTCTGTGCTGCCACCGCACACCTTGTTCTGATAATGTCTTGCCTAGCTCGTTTCTCCTTTCTCATCTCTCTTCATCCTCTGAGCTTCCGCCTTGCTGCACCTATCTGTTGCGCTAATGCTCTGCCGGCGCAATCACCAAACCCTTAGCCTTTGATCGGCAACCCAACCTTGAACTAACCCTTCTCTCTAACTTGTTTCCTAGTATATAAAGCTAGTAGCTTAAAACTATTTTAATATAAAACTAATTACTTTGATTTCCCTAAATTAATTAGTGCTGCTTGTAGCTAGTTTGGATTTATTTTGATTCTTCTAAATTGATGTTATTTGGAGTTAATGCTTAGATGTTTGTCGTTGTTTATTTCCGCGTCGCATCTCGTGTAGGCTTGTGATCATGTTTGAAGACCCGAGCTATGATGATTGGGAAGACTGTTGACCCGAAGGAAGGGCCCAACCTCTACTACTCTACGACGACTACCGCGCAGGTGTCATGTCACTCCCGACCATGTAGATCCCATGCATGCTATTTAGTTGCTAGTGCTTTACTTATGATGCTTTGGATGATTGAAATGCATAGACAATCTTTTAGCCATGCCTTGGATTTGATATACTCTGTTCCTTGAACTTCCTACCTTTGGGACTAGCTACAGACCCCTAGCTAGTCCTCGATATTTGCTATCCATACATTTTACCTGTTTCGTGATATGGATGATTCACTGGTTTGGACTGAGATCGGGATATCTCGGTATTCTAGCGTGTGTTTTGGGTGAGTGTGTATCTTTGACGTGTTACCGCGGGAGCGAGCCGCTTTGGTTACTTGTGAACGCCTGTCTAGGGGAGATGCGACCTGGCCTCCCGCCCTAGCGGCGTGTCGGACGGTGGGAGTTGGTGAGTGCTCACTCTTGCAATTAAGGACCGATCGACAGTTTAACCATGATCTTTGGGCTATTTTCGTACAAACCGTTCGCTCACGTATGGGCGGGGTTCGGTCCGAGAACTAGTTGGTGGTTGGCACTCAGCTTGTAGGCGGACCGGTGTGGTCGTGTGAGGGGGACGGGTTATACCCCCCGAGTAGACGTCGCCCCGGCTCCTCCGGGGATGGTCTCACAGCTCCGAGGCCCTGCTGGCAAGTTTCGCGCCCCAGTTCAGGACGAGTCAGGCTTGGAGAGGCAGGAGAGTGCCACCCACTGCTAGGTCTCCGGTCGTTAGGTAGGGATGTGGAACGGCGGCCACCGTTTCTGCCCTATCCGGCGGGTCCAGTTGTACAACCTCTGCAGAGTGTTAAACCTATAGCTATAGTCCGTGTCCACTGGTATGGACGGCCCACGGGTCTGTTACTCTGGCTAGTATTCTTTTCTTGTGCTGCTTTTCTCCCCTGAGTGTGTGAGACCGGCTTGGTGCCGTTGAGATGTGGGGTAGGAGTTGGTGACCTCACATCACATATGAGAGTGGGATGCTGTGTCTCGGTTGAGATCCAGTGTGTTGGTGTTCTCTTCTTGGTTGGGGTGTTGACCCCGGAGGCGTTGGCCTCGGAGGTGTGGATCTCCTCGGAGATGGTGACCTCTTTGCATAACCGCTTACCTTGATGTTGCTACTGCTGCATGCATAAACCTTCTACAGCCATATATAGGCTTATCCATGCATACTAGAATTCATCCACCGCTTTTGCTCTTTGTTGGGAAGCTGACATGACCTACCCGCTTATCGGGTAGATGGCGATGCTTTCAGACTTGGTGATCGACTACAACATCGACAATGAAGGATGGGAAGACTAGAGCTGGTCCTACACTCAAGTTTGCCTGTGGAGCTGGAGACGCTTCGCTTCGATAGATCCGCTGCGTAGATGATTTACCTTTCTTGTTTAGTCCAGTTGGACTTGTACCCGGCTTGTGCCGAAATGTTGTACTCTGATGTATTAATAAAATTATGTAATTTTCCCTTTGTTCCTGTGTTGTATGGATTTGTACCACTTGAGACAGGGTTTGCACGTGATAGCCACTTCCTGGGACTATCACAGAGGTGCAGAGGATCGGGTTTCCAGTTTTGGAAATCTGGTTCGTTTCAGGCCCAGCACGGACACGACTCGAAAAATGGGCTGGCATGATGCGGCCCATCAAATTCGGCCTGCTAAGAGCCCATCCTACACTTCCATATATCCTTCTACCCTAACTCTAATTCCCATTTTCCCTTCCTTTCTCCCTGCCTCCTTGGGACCCTAGCGGCGGCGGTGGCGTACAGCCCTGGGAGGGTGCCGTGGCGGCCGCCTCCCTCAACCAATCCACCTCTGTCGTGGCCACCACATGGCCAGGCGTCGCACCGGTCGCCTCCTCCGCCGTGACTACCAGGGCTAGGCGCAGCGCCAACCGCCACCTCCACAGCGCTCGCCAGGACTGGGCGCAGCGCCAGGCCTCTTCGTTGCCGCCATGGCCGCCACAGCCGGGCGCCGCGCCGGCCGCTTCTAGCATAGGCGTCAGGCGGGAGTCATGCCGGCCTCCACCGTCCTTGGGAGAAGGGCTCCAGACCGCGCCACCGCTGCTTGGCGGCCGTCCCAACGTCTCCTCTGCCCACGCCGTCCACCGCACGACCCTCCGCCGGTGCTGAGAGCTATGGTTGGGATCCGCGTCGGCCGTCGCTATGGATTCTTGTGTGATGGATTCAATCTCTGTAATTTTTGTGATGGATTTCTTTGATTCTTAGATCTGGATTCGATTAAGAAAATCTCTTCCTTGTGTAGTGCCTGACCCGACACTAGCATGATGGGCTAGTCGGGCCATCGGGTCAGCCTGGCACTAAAAAATGGCCATAGGGCCGGGCCTAGGCTGGTAGTTCGGCACGATGGTGTCACACCCAGATTCAAAGGCACATCCAAGTGCATAAATTATATGTGCGCTAGGATCAAGTTCAACACATGCAATGCCTCAGTGTATACCAAAACAATGCCAAAGGGTATAAATAGTATTAAACTTTATTACATGACCGATAGTCTCATAATTCTAAACAAAAGCGAGTGCTAGCAGCGTTGAACGGACGTCTCCACAGGCAGCTGATTGGTGGAACGCACACCTAGAACTCATCGAAGTCTCCAGGAAAATCTTCAACTCTCTCGTCTGAGCAGCAATTCGGGTTGTGTAGTTGTAATAATAGAGACAAGCGTGAGCACATACCGTACTCAGCAAGGGAAAAACATTGGAATAAACATGCAATGCTTTATAAGTGGAAGGCCAACAAGGTTTAGAGCAGATTAGCATTTTAGTTGGTCAAATTTTATTAAGAAACTAAATTACTAGCAAGTATAAGTTTATACCAAACCCACAATTAACAATAAGCATCATCATAAATAAATAAATGCATCAGGTTAAGTTCAACTTTCATAAATTAATCATGTGAGGGTCCGGCTGTTAATGACCGTAAGCATGTCTAATCGATCCGTTTTACACTCTACAGAGGTTGTACATCTTTACCCACAAGTTGCGTAAAAGTTTAAGGAACTTTGAACCCAACCATGCGACGCTACCTAGGCATCACACCACACTACCGAGGTGTGATTGCATAGGGACACATACCTTTACAAAGTTTCCCCAGAAAATAGTGGCCCACAAAGTTATCGGATCAGTAGCAAGGCATAAAACTCCCTAGCAGGTACCGTATGTTAGCAAAGCCCAACTCCCCGCCAGAGTAGGTCTATACCCCATCTGTTGCTGCCCCTTGTCCGTTCGGTAAGACCACCCCAACTAGAGTCCCTGATTATTCAGTCAAGACTAGAGCCATATAATCCTTGTGGTTGCACTATTTTTCTGAGTGGTTCTTCATGTTCCAATTAAATATGTGGTCTTGCAATTAACATCATCATATAAGAACACAGAGTAAACATAACCATGTTGTCATTACCAACCCAGTTGAGCAAACTAAGCATCATCAACCATCAAATTAATTATGTAACCCGACTACAAGGTAAGGGTCAAAGAAAAACTAGGCATCATCCTTAATAGGAACCCATCATATTAATGCGAAGCGATAAATAAATAATGTAATTAAAATGCATGTTTATAGATAGAAACGGGTATGCGTCAAGGACACTTGCCTTCCACGAACCCCTGCTGCTGCTCAAACACTTCAGCGTCTTGGTCTTCAAATCCTTCAACCCACTCGTTCTGTACGCACCACATCAAGTGCATACAAGCATACAATAGAATAAAATAAGAAACAATAACCAATCAACAGAAACAGATCAAAATAGAGGGATAAAACTAATCTATGCTTCGAGACGATCGCATGGACATAAATAACACTAAAAACAGAGCTAAAACGATCAAGATATGCTCTAAACAAGGTATAGGGGCGTATCTGCGAGGAAACTAGTCTTACAGGGACTTAACAGTAAGAAACCGAGGGCTCAAACAAGATTATGTATAAAAACAGAAGGTCTGCAGTACAAAACTCTAAGACTGGACCTCGGGTGCAAAAACTAGAAAGGCTAGGGTCTTAAATGAAAAGAAAAGGACCTAGATCACTTTTGAACTGTGGGTGGATCTAATTGTAAAACAGAGAAACAGAGGGACTTTTATTCAAATAGGCGCAGATGGCTCGGTTGACCGGTATTGACTCCGGTTTGACTTGGGTCAGATTAGATCTGAATTGTTGGCTCGAGATCGGACGCCTGGCGGCGAGCAGGTCAGCAGAGCGCGACGGCGACGGGCGGCGGCGAGCGGCGGCAGACTCGCCGGTGTAGCTCGAAAATGGGCTAGAGACCCCGGTTTGGAACGCAGTTTGCGCAGGGTCGAAGCTAGCGACACGAGAAACACAACTAGGGCATCGGGATGAGCTTACGGACGACGACGACAACGTATGGCTCGGCGAGGCAGAGCTTCACTGTGGCGCGACTTCGGCGAGCTCGTTTGGGTGGTGTTGGGCACGAGGATGCGAACAAGCAACACCGGCGGCTTCCTCACCTCCTTGCGGTGCTTCAGGTGTTTTCCTCGACGGCGAAAGAGCGGCAACCGAGGATATCGACGGTGGTGGCACGGCTAGGGTTTCGCGGCGGTGCTGGAGAGCTCGACGGCCAGGGTTAGGAGAAAAGGCCTCGGGCGCGGCGGCGACTACCTTTATATAGCCTAGGGGTGCACGCCAAGGGAGAGGGCGGCGCGGGCGCAGGACACGGCACATACTCGGGTCTGAGTCTGGCGCGGGGATGGCGCGAGGACGGGATGACGAGCGGAGCCCGCTCATGAGTGGCTGCTAGCGGCAGAAGGCGAAGCGGGCTCGCGATGGGCCGAGCTGGGCTGAGCCGCAGCTGCGGCGTAGAGCTGGGCCACGAAGCTGAACGGGCCAAAAGAAGAAAAGGAAAGGGGAGAGGAGAAGAAAAGGTTTTGCTATTTTTAAAAGAAATCAAACAAATGAATTCAAACACAAATTTGAATTCAAACACCCAAAAGAATGCACCAGCATAAATGCAACAAAACATCAAGCTCTTTATTTAATCCAGAAAAACAAACAATGATTTCTTTTTATACTATATCCCTGTAAAGAAAATAAGATGTTAGGAAAAATTTTAAAATTAAGAGAAAATTGTTGTTTTTAATTTTTCTTCTTATTCACATCTTAAAATTCGGAAATTTCAGGGTTAAATGGTCTGATCCGGCCCGGCATGAAAGAGTCATCGAGCCTGATAGTGTTAGGCCTAGTCGGACCGGGTCAAATCGGGCTAGTGCCAGGCTAGGGCTGGGCGGCCCGTCTGGTCATCTATATATCCACCTCAGTTTCCCATGGTTGCATGTTTACTCAGTACTCGATCACTGCAGCGCGGAAGACAGCTCCTAGCCTCCTACCGCGGGCAGCACATCCTCATCGATCACAAAGGAGAGTGCACGGGATGCATCGCCTCCATGGTCTCGTTGCGGACCCGATCACGAAGAAAGTCCCCGCAAACTTCTGCGCGTAGAAGGCGAAATCCTCTGCGCCCATTACCGGGGCGCTTCTCCGCACATTTGTCCTGCCCGAGCATGGTCTCCGCCACTTCTTTGGCGTTGTGATACATCCCTTCGTCGTTTACAATGTGGCTGGATATGGACGGAGCTGCTCCTCCATGAAGTCGACAGTGGCGGTGCAGCGGTGGACGGTTTCAGTCGCTTCTATGATCTTCCAAAGAAGTGCATAAAGTTATCATTTTCATTTGCAGTTGCAAGTGCAGCAGAGAAATGTGTACACGGAGATATACGGTACTTGTTTGGTCATTTACCTCTTTGATCCTTTTCTTAATTAAGATACGAAAAGTCTTCTGTCGTCATGCTCCTGAAGGTACCACCGAAGGATACTGACTCTGGAATGACATTGTGAGCATGACCTCGCCTTTCATGAACGTCACTGAGACCACCTCTTTCATAGAGTATTGTACGTGATGATAGATTGTCAGATGTTCTGGGAGGATTCGGCTAGAGTGATGTGATGATTGATCGTCAAATATTGTAGGTTGAGATCATGTAAAATTCGGGACTGGGGAGTGCTAGTACATAAATTTGTTCAGAAATTTCCGCTCAATTTTTGTGAAGTATCACTTCTTTATTACTCTTGATTCGATTGTATCTTTGGTGGAATTATTGGAGCTCGAGGTGGTGGTTGCAGCGGAGCTGCAGGGGTGGGGGCGAGTAGGCGGCATGCAAGTGGGGGCAATTTTTTATTTCCTTTTCAACTCTTTATTCCCGGTTGTAACACCCTAATTTTCAACTTTTGCTTTATAATAAAAATTGCTAGCAACATTGCATGAATTTAAGGACTATAAGATTATTTATTCTTTCATAGGCATTTAATTGTTTCTTAATTAATTAATTAATCATAGTAATTTATTGTTGCACTCATGTTGCTGCATTGCTTGAATTCAATTGCTTGATCCAGTTTTAAAGTTCAAACCTTTTATTCTTCCCTCCTCCCCTCTTCTTCTTTTGGCCCGAGACCTCTTTCCCCAGCCCAACACACCCTCTGCTGCAGCAGCCCGTCCCCGGAGCCGGCCCAGCTCGCGGCCCAACCCTTCCCACGGCTGGCCAGCGTCGAAGTCCGGCGGTCCACCCCGGAGTTTTTCTCCTCGCTCGCTCGGCCACCCTGCTCGCCTCGGCCTAGGTTGTTTCGGCCCAGCCGGCCCGCGTCCGCGCCTTCCCCCCTCTCTCTCACAGACGCTGCCAGGTGGGGGCCGCGAGTCATCCCCCACCTCGCGCCGTGGAGGAGACGAACTCCGGCTGGAGTCCGAGGGAGCCCCGTGCCGCGTCCCCGCCTCGGAGTCTTGGCCCGCACGCCAAGATAGTGGCCCGGCCTATAAGAGGCGCCACAACCCCGCGCCCCCGAAACCCTAACCGAAGCCGCCATCGAGCTCTAGCGCCACCACCGCAACCCTAGTCGCGCCGCTGCCGTCGAACCACCGCTGCGCTGCCCCTCCGCCGACGAGAAGCTGTGCCGGAGCACCACGAGGAGGAGGGGAAGCCGCCCGAGCCGTTTCCGCGACGTCCCGTGCCTCGTTTCGCTTGTCCTAGCTCGCCGGAGTTGCGCCGCCTAGCCGTTCCGCCCCGTCGAGCCGGTCGTCGTCGTCTTCGCCCGAGCCACCGTCCTCAAGCCCTTGGTAAGCTCCCCGCGTCGCCAGCTTTGTTCCCGTGCAATTCGTGCTTTGAATCGTGCCCCTAGCTCGAGTTTGAGCGAGCTCACCGGCATTTCACTGCTGTGCCGCCGCTCGCCGGCGTACCCGGTACCGCCACACGCTCGCTTGCGTGAGCCATCAGATCGCGAACCAACGACCGAGATCCCATCTGACCGAAGTCAATACCGGTCAACCCGGTCTGGTTCCCCCGCGCCCCTGCAGTTTTGCAAAAACACCCCTGATGTTTCTAATATCGCAAGCTGGTCCTTCCATCATTCAAAAGTATTTGCGTTTTGATCCTTTTATTTATGTTTTAATCCCTGAGCTCTCTAGTTTTTGCGCCCGAGGTCCAGTTTTATGTTTTTACACCAAAGCCCTTTAGTTTATACGCTTAATTATGTTTTAGCCCCTGTTTTCTTACAGATAGGCCCCTGGAACATTAGATTCTTCACAGTTAGACCCTTGCACCTTCTTTTAGCCATATTTTTTCTGTTTTAGCTCCGTTTTTAGTGTTCTTTATGTCCAAACGATCGTATCGAAGTGTAGATTAGTTTTATACCCCTGTTTAGTTGTGTTTGTATTGTTTGGTGCCTGTTTCTTATTTTATTCTATTGTGTGCTTGTATGTGATGGATGTGTTGCGTAGAGACCGAACCGTTCGTGGAATTCGAAGAGCAAGACTTCCAAGTGTCTGAGCAGCAGCACGATTCAGTTGAAGGAAAGTCTACCTTGATGCATTCCCGTTTTCCTATATAACATGCATTTAATCCATTGTATTTACTTTTGCTTGCATTAAATTGATGGGTCCCAATTAAGGTTCGACTAGACGTTTATACCCAATACCTTGATCAACTGGGTTTACTTTTATGTTGGGTAGTTCTCGCTATGCTTTATCTGGTTGCATGGTGGTATTAATGAAACTTTATTAATCTTGATTTATTTATGTTATACCTTCATTAATACAAGATCATATGTTAAATTGGAACATGGAGAACCACCCATGACAACAGTGCAACCACAAGAGCTAAATGGCTCTGGCCTTGGCTAATTATTTAGTAACCCTGGTTAGGAGTGGCTTTACCTGTTAAGGACAAGGGGCGGCGGTACTGTGGGGTATGGACTCGCTCTAGCGGGGAGTTGGGCTTTGCTAAGACATGGTACCCGCTAGGGGACTTTATACCTTGCTAACTGACCTGGTAACCTTGTGGGTTGCAACTTCCTGGGGAAACTTTGTAAAGGCCTCGTAGCATCCCTATGCGATCACACCACGGTAGTGTGGTATGATGCCTGATCAGCATCACGTGGTTGGGTTTAAAGTTCTTTGAACTTTTATGCGATTTGTGGTGAAAGTGTACAACCTCTGCAGAGTGTAAAACTAACCGGTTAGCTGTGCTCACGGTCAAGAGCGTCCTGGACCCTCACGTGATTAAAATATGGAATATGATATTAATCTGATGCATTCTATCTTTATTTATGTTTATGATCTCTATGTTATCTTAAGGGTTGGTATGAACTTACACTGCATAGTAATTATGTTGCTAATAAAAGTTGACCAACTAAAATGCTTACTTGCTTAACCATCAGCCATCCACAAAAAGCCTTGCATGTTATATATCTTTTCCGCTTGCTGAGTACGGCATGTGCTCACGCTTGTTTTCATTATTGCAACTACACTACTCGGATTGCTGCTCAGACTGGGAGAGGTTTGAAGACTATCCCGGAGACTTTGACGAGTTCTAGGCGACCGTGTCTTCAGTCAGCTGCCTGTGGAGGCGTTCGTTCCGTTGCTAGATACTCTATTTTGTTTAAGTTATGAGACTGTCAGTTATGAGACTGTATAAGTTAATACTCTCTTTACGTTTGAGACACTGTCTTTTGGTATTCACAATGTCATTATATGTGTGAAACTTGATCCTGGCGCACATATAATCTAGCATTCAAGTTTGCCTTTAAACTTGGGTGTGACAAAGTGGTACCAGAGTGTTGACGGTGGAAATTCACCATTTCCAACCCTCAATACTCTCACATAAATGGAGGCATATGCATTGTTTACTAGCATTTAGGTTTGAATAATGTAGTTCCACTTGTCCTTGGAGATTATTTGTATGTAGGTGATTTACCCCTTAAAAGAGATGGAAACTCAACCTCTATGAAGAAACCATGCCAACTCAGCTGAGGAGGTGGCTGCCACCAAGGGGAATATGGTAATCCACGTCATCGATCCAGGGGAGGCACTCACCGACGAATCAGAGGACGCCACATGGACTTCACATGGATCAAAGGGCCCACCTCGGATACCAAATCAAGCCATGCACCGGGGATGGATCAGAGGGCCCACAGGGCAGCCACTCAGAGGAAGCACAGGCCAGGGGGCCACCCTAGGGGGCCGGCCGATCCTAGGATCGGCCGAACCGCCTTAGGGTCCCCTGATCCTGGCCCTCCACGTGGTGGTTGCTCATTGGTCCATTGCCTCACTCCCGGGTGTTTAGGGGTCATTTGGGCGTCCGAGCAAGCCTTGTCCTCGCCTATAAATAGAAGGGGAGGGGTTCCCATTTCTCACACACCACTCTCTCATTCTCCTCTCACTTTTAGTTTCCAAGGCTAAGGGGTAGGCTAGAGTAGCTCTTATTCAGGTTCCAAGTCCTCTTGGAAGTCTAGGTATGAGTTCTCTTTTATCTTTATTTCTTTGTATGACTTTGATCTACTTCAGTTATTCAGCTATTTCATATAAAGTCATGGTAGATCATATTCTTGATATGTTCTTGAGTTCATCCTCTGTTCATCATTTAGAGGCTCGTGTTCTTCGTGAACACTACCTTTTGATCCACTTGAAGGGTGATAAACTCCTTCCTTATGTGTTTGTTCATAAGTTAGAGGCTCATGTTCTTCACGAACACAACCCTTTGATCTTGTTGATTAGACATAAGAGAGTTCATATCTGTTCGTATGTCTAGCCTTAGTTGATCTTGTTAGATGGCATAAGAGTGTTGCATGAGGTTTGTGTTCAAGCTACGGTACTCGGTCTAGTTGACCAGTCTTCTGGTGGCTCTCACCCAATAGCCCGGGCCAGGTGGAGTCTAGCAGCAACGTAGGCATGGTGCCTGGGTTGTCTGGCTACGATAGTTATGAGCATACCCCCCGTAACGAGAGGTCGGTCCTCCGGTGGTGACAGCCCTGTTGGATCCTTGGGCAACCTCCGCGTTGGGGTACCTGCTGTAGGAGTCTAAAGTCTAGTTTCGCAGAGTGCTGGTCGTCACAGGCTAGCTCCCCGTTTTTACCTGGGTGCTGAGCCTTATCCCTCTCATGCAATGCTCATGCCCATCTCTTGTATCTTCTAGTTTTGTATGTTTAGTACATTAGAACCTAGAGCTAACTCGTATGTTCCCCCTAAGCCGTAGTGTGCTAGAGTAGAGGTAGATTTGAGGTGTGTGTGTCGCACTACCCCGTATATCTTTTATCTTACCCCTACCTTTGAGTGTGTTGTTTCCTATATCTATCTCTTGGTTTACATTCAGAGCAAAAGCATAAGTCTAAGATATCTGCCATTGCCTTCCTCGGATTCGATACCCTTGGAATACTCTCATTCCTTGGGGAAATGCTACAATATTTTATCTGTGCGCTTGCGGATTCGTTCATGATCGTTTAGATTAACCTTCGGCAAGTCTTGATGTTCACGCTAACCCGGTGCCATTAGTTGTGACATTAAGAAATGCCAACATAGAGCCGTGTTGACTGTAGGACGTTAGCCTAGTTAGAAAATGGTTGTAATTAAGGATTTATATATTAGAAGCCACACTAATGCTTTCTTTATAAAATTTATTTTTAAAACTGCTTACTCTTGTTTCTCCTCAGCCTTGAATTATCTACTTATGTCTTAACCTTGTTTTATCATCTGTAGCTATGTCTTAATTCAGCACTTGTCTTCTCTTTCTCTAGATGGTTCATCGCTTGAGGACGTCTCGCGTGGGAGCCACCCATTGGTACGCACCACAAGAAGACTACAATGATTTCCATGAAGGTGATACAGATGAGGAAATCGAGGTAGAAGCACCACCAGCAGCAGCATCTGTTCCTGCACCTGACCCAGAGATTGTGGTTGTACCTAATGATGAGGAAGAGGACCCAGAAGAGGTGGTTCCAGAAGGAGAACAAGCGCCAGAGGAAGACGATGGTGAACATCAGGACCCCGTGGAAGAACATGAAGAGCAAGAGGAAGCAGAAGAGGAGGCAGCTCATCCTGCTGAGGAAGTGGCTTGGAGGGGATACTCCCACAATGTGGATGAGAGGCATTCCCATGGCTGATAAGCTGAGACAAACAGTGTTCCGCCTGGGGCACAATGTGGCGCCAGCCTACCACTGTGAGCTATGGACACATCCATGGTTCGAACCCCATTGGGAGGTGACTGTTATCCTATATTAGGAGGAACCTTTCCATGGGAACAAGGAGGTATCAAGGCACTCAGATGTTGCTCACAGGACTACCATGGATGCGGGGATCGCTGAAGCTGCAAGGAGGGCACTTTATGTACTCTCTCACGACGCACGTGCTGATCTGGAGGATACATACCACAGATACACTCCCTACAGAGCTAGTGGAGAAGCTAAGACCTACATCGCTCCAGCTCCGGCTCATGAAGGAACCTTGAACAACGTTCGAGAGTTGTTGGCTGCCGTTAACACTGCTCTGGATGACGCCAACAACACTCTTGCTGAAGCTTAGGAGAAGGTCTTCGTCCTGGAGACTCAGAACCGTGCGCTGCAAGCTGCTCTGATGAACAGGGAGGAGCCAGTGATCCTTGATGACAAAGAGCCCCACATCTCTCCAGCACCTAAGAGGCCCCGCTATGACTCTCCAGAAGCTCGCACCGAACCTCTTCAAGAGAATAGGAGTCCTTAGGTGTTAATCAGAGTCTTTGTAACCGTTAGTTTTGAACGATCGTTTAGAGTGTGCTTAGTTATAGGAGTGTGTTTGGTTTGCGTGTGTATGCAACATTGGTTGATTTGAATCTTTGTTTGAGTGCAATGTGTTGTGGGGTGATGACCACAACAACATTGGTTTAATAAAGTTAGTTAGTTGGGTTTAAGTTTCTGTCTCATATCTTTCTTTATCATATTCTATATGCTCTTTACTCAATCTTATATCAAGATCTGTGAGAATCAAATCTGCTCAAGCTGCTTTTGACCTATCAGTAATGTTTATTTAATATCTCGAGCTACAAAATTCCTCTTAATGCAAATCTAGTTGGGTTAGTTCGAGAATTTCATGAGTTATGCTTAAACCTTTACTGCCATCAGAACTTGATAACTCTGCTGATACAGTCGTCTTAATAGTTTTATATCTCGGGCTACATACATCCAAATGAGGTGATTCCAGTCGGGTTAGATCTGTAATTTTATATACGTCACCTCAGAAAAATTTCAGAATTTTTGGCTACTCATACAGAGAGTTGTAACTAGTTCTTTGAGATCAACAGAATCTGTCCTAATCTGGAAAACTGCCTTGCATTAACTTTTAAGCTTTTCTCTTGATTCAATCATCTAAATCAATGTTCCTAACACTCAGATGGTGACAACCAGGTCAGGATCAGGAGTTGATCAACCGATAGTGGTTTGTCCAAGGAGAGACAACAGATCTAGCAACGCACCTCGACAACCACAAATGGATCCAGTTATGCGTCAGTTCTGGAAACTCAGACTCAGCTCCTGCAGAACTTGACCAACACCGTGGTCAACATGCAGGCTCAAGGCAACAATCCACCTGTGCAGCAGCCGGCCCTAGTGAACAAGCATCAGGTGTTTATGAGCCACCAGCCACCCAGTTTCTCACATGCAGCGGACCTACTAGAAGCTGAAGATTGGCTGAAAACTATTGAGAAGATGCTCACGACAGCTCAGCGTGATGATAGAGAGAAGGTCTTATACGCTTCAGGGTGACTACAGGGATCAGCTTCGGCATGGTGGGATGCTTTTGTCGCTGCCCATGCCAATCAGAATGCCATCACCTGGCAGGAGTTCACCACTAATTTCAGAAGCCATCATATTCCTACTGGTCTGATGAAGTTGAAGAAGAAAGAGTTTCTTGCTCTTAAGCAAGAAGGGATGTCCGTGGCAGAATTCAGGGATAGGTTCACAGAGCTGTCACACTATGCTCCCGAAGATGTTGACACAGACAGGAAGAAGCAGGAGTTGTTCCTGGAAGGACTAGCTGAACCACTTCAATACCAGCTTATGTCCTATACCTTCCCGACCTTTCAAGCGCTTATTGACAGGGCCATAGGCTTGGAGGCCAAGCGCAGGGAATTGGGTGATCAGAAGAGGAAGCCTACTAGCTCTGGATAGTCTGGGAGTATCACTCATCCTCGCTTCAACCCACAATGTTGACGGCTGAAAAGTGCCATTTTTATGGCCGTCAACTCCTGCAAATTGGAGCATGAATAACACATCCACACTAGAATAGGAGCTTAAACTCATACTTTCCACAAGTGTCGATGTCTATTTGAATGCAGGTATTTAGCATAAGACATGAGAGGAATCCATGCACTTTCACTCCACTCCAATCCAAGGCACTCAAATGCTGGCCAATCAGGGGCTGCCACATGGATTCTCCTGGATCCATGATGTCACTAGTCCATGTGAAGAACTCTCGATGAATCATACACTGCCATGTCAGTATCACATAGATCCATGGGCCCACTTTGCCAACTAAACCACCAGGAAACGTGCCATGCACGGAGAAGAGGCACTAGGGCCCACATGGAAGCGAGCCAGACGAAGCATAAGCCAGAAGGCTGGCCAGGAGCTTTGGCCGACCCTAGGATCAGCCGAACCGACCTAGGGTCGGTTGATCTCCCCCCTCCACGTGATGCTCGCTCATTGGTCCTTGGCTGCATCCTGGGGTATTTTGGAGCACTTGGAGCCTCGGAGCAAGCCACCCCCGTCTATAAATAGGAGGGGAGGGGCTCCATTTCACACACACCACCAAGCTCTCAAGTTCTGCTTCTCTCTTGTGTAGCTCTCTCCCTCTCTCTAATTCTGCCTATGTGAGGTGATTCTCACCTCTATGTGGTAGAATGGTGAAGAGGAGAGATCTAGATTAGGATTAGTTGAGAGGTAGAGTAGGGGTGAGGAGTGAGTTGATATCCTCGTGGATGCTCGTTCTTCATTTAGATCAAAGTGAGTATTTCAGCATTTCTTATTTAGACTATAGTGGACATCATGCATGCTTGATTTGTTCTTGTGTTCTTAGCTCGTTCATAAGTTAGAGGCTTGTGTTCTTCGTGACACAAGGCTTCGATCCTTTAGAGCTAGCTCAGTAGTCCATTTACCAGTTTGCATGCTCTGATCCTGTTTAGCTAAGTGAGTCTATTGTATCTCGTTTGTTTGCAGCCATAGCTTCCTTTATGCTCCGTAGCTCGATGAATAGTAAGATGATTTGACTCCGTTCTTTCTCTAGTTTGTGGCTCCGTATTTATATGGGTTGCTATAGTGTAGTTAGCGGGTCGACAGACGTAACCGCGCTATAGTAGTTATCTGGGGTACAGACGTGGTGTTTGGGCCCTGGTTATCCTGCGAAGACCACGTGCGCTCGCGTAACGGTAGAGGTAGGCCGCAGTGGTGACAGCCTGTTGGACCCTTTGCAACCTTCCGTGCCAGCATACCGAGTTGGGCTCGATGTCAGTACATTGGCTCTCCCTAAAAAGTTAGGATGTGCTGTCGCCCCACGGGGATGACTGAGAACGGACATATGCATCTTGAGAGCTAAGTCCCTTAAGGAAGTGCTTCTCATATTCCCACCTACCCCAGCGGAAGCGGGTGTCCTTGGATAGACCCTCTCTGGTTACTCTCCATCCTAGGGAACGATACCCTAAGGGAATACTCATTCTCCTAGGGGAAGTGCTACAACGGTGTATCCGTGCGCTTGCGGATTCGTTCGCACTCGTCAGTGTACCCGGGAGTTTCTTACATGCTCACGCTACCACGGCGCCTAGTGTTGAGGTTAAGAAACACCAACAAGCATTTCTAGTGCCGTTGCCGGGGACGGCTGTTGTTAACCTTCGAGCTCGTCTATCCTCGTATTTATCTTTTTCCTTTTTCTTCTACCTTCACCCCCGTTACCCTTTTTGAGATATCCCTTTTTGTTTTCTTTACTTCTACCTCTACCCCCGCTACCCATGGAAGGTTATCCTTGTAAACACCTTCCACCTTCGAGGAGTGAACCCTCAGAGCCATCTTCATCAAGACCCATTCTTACATCTGGCTGCTGGCTTCGCACCTCTCTCATGAAGCTAATTCAGGACCTATCCTTCTCGGGGTTCAGTCATGAGAACCCCTTTGATCATGTGAGAGACTAGGAGCGTCTGATTGAAACTCGTGGTAAAACCAGAGAATCACCGGATGCTCGGAAAAAGAGTTCTTCCCGCTATCCCTCTCCGGGAAAGCATGGGACTGGCACCGTTGTTTTGGTAGAGACTACATTACTTGGGAAAGGTTGAGAGCAGCTTTCTGCTCCCAATTCTTCCCGATACGACGTGTCATCTCGTTAAGGACCAAGATTCTCTATTTCAAGCAATGTGAGGAGGAATGTCACACCTATTTTTCCAAAGAAAACCAAGTGCAAATCTATATGCATGCCAGGATCAAGTTTCATGCATATAGTTGACATAAATGAATAACAGAAACAATATCACGTAAGGAAAAGATAGATTATCAGAGATTTACACTTTATCCTGGAAACGAAGGCTCCAAACATCACAGGCAATCGACTGGGGTTGCGTACGCCTGGCTCCAGCAACATCTTCACAACAACTTCAAAGTAGCTTCCTCTTTCTGAGCAACATTGTTTATAGCAAGGGTGAGCACATGTCGTACTCAGCAAGTGTGGGGAAAGTATGAATGCAAAGGCTTAACAAGGAAAGGCTGACATGTTGACTGCATTAAGCAATTTTAGTTGGTCAAATTTTACTAGCACCTCATTACTTAAGTGTAGATATATACCAACCCACAATTAACATATGAGATACGCCGTAAGCATATGGCTATCATAACCATAACAACGATTTAAGTCCATCTTCAAGTTCAATTATCATGTGAGGGTCCAGGCCGCTCTTGACCGTGAGCACGGCTAATCGATTAGTTTTACACTCTGCAGAGGTTGTACACTTTCACCACAAGTCGCGTAAAAGTTCAGAAGAACTTTGAACCCAACCATGCGATGCTAGCTTGGCATCATACCGCACTACCGAGGTGAGATTGCATAGGGACGCTACGAGGCCTTAACAAAGATTCCCTAATGTGAAGCAACCCGCGAAGGTTCTGAGTCGTTGCAGAGTATAAAGTCCCTAGTAGGTACCGTGTCTTAGCCAAGCCCAACTCCCTACTAGAGCGAGTCTATACCCCACTAGCGCTCCCCCTTGCCCTTATCAGGTAAGGTCACCCCAACATCAAGGTTTCTAATTATTCAGCCAAGACAGAGCCATATGTCTTGTGGTTGCACTGTTTTCCTGGGTGGTCGCTCCATGTTCTGATTAAGCATTGTGATCTTGTATTAACCAGATATATTATAAAAGTAAAACATGTTCATCATTGTATTAGAACCACCATAACCCAAGTAAAGCAGCTAAGCAAAGCTACCCAACAGAAAGGTAAACCCAGGTTGACAAGGAATAATGGTAATAAAGACTAGGATAAACCTTAATAGGACCCATCAGTATTAATGCAAGCATATGCAATGTGATTAAACATAGTTATTAGGACAAAAGAACAAGGACACACTTGCCTTTAACCAGAGTAGTAATGTTGCTCAGAATTCTTCATCTTCATACTCTTCCAAGCTCTTGAACCATGTTCATTCTACTCGCATCAATCATCAGGCACAAGCATACAAAGCAAACATACCAACAACTAAGAACAATGCACCAATCAAAAGAAAAACTTTAAAAGAGCGTGCTAAAGGATAGGCTTGATTCTATGGATCAAAAAGATCTAGAGCTTGAAAGAAGGCTAGCTCTACAAGAGGGACACACTGAGACAGAGCTTGATAAAGAACGTCTAACGATTGATTTGCATATATGAGAGAACAAGCTATGAGCTAGGTTTATTTTAATTAGCAAAAAGATATGTAAAGGATATTTCATTAAAGAAAAATTGGAATTAATGCAGCATTATATTTTATTTGCAAAAGACCGGAGTAAAGAACTTAATCAAGTTTTATTTATAAAGATTCATATATTGATTATACCAATTAAACATTTAACTTAGAAAAGATAAACTATATGAATTATCTAAACGTAATTTTATGTTTCGAATAGATCAAATTATTATTAAAAATATTATGGCATTGGCATTAATCAAATTAATATTTATTACAAAAGCCGGTGTAAAAGCCTATCAACTTTTAATTAGAAAAGTTTAATTAAATATTAAACAAATTAACATTTGATTATGAAAAACCGGGTAAAAGATCTAATTAGATTTTTATTTACAAAAGTATGTGAAATAAAAATTAATTAAATTAATATTAATTATGAAAAACGGTGTACATCACTATATTGCTTTTATTTATAAAAGGCATTATTTTAATAAGCATTAATCAAAATAAATATTAAATTTATTTTCAGAAAACAAAACATGATGAAAACTCACCACTAACGTGTTCTTCACATTAATATGAACCTAACGCAAGTTGAACGGATAAAAACGGAGCTAAAATGATAAAGATATGGACAAACGAAGCTCTAGGGACTTGCTGGCAAAGAATAGAAACTTTGAGGGGCTTATCTACGAAAAACCGAGGGCATATACGTAATTTCGTATATAAACCCGAGGGCTTTTAAGCAAAAACTTATGGGCGGACTAGATCTGAAGAATCAAAACTACTCAGGGGGTTTCATGTAGTTTTGCCAAGACACAAGGAATAGATCTATTAATAACAGGAATCCTCAGGGGGCTATTCGCAAAACCTCCACACTTCATCTTCAACCTTGGAACAGAGGTGCCCAGCGGATAGGGGAGGCACCGGCCGGCGGGGCTGGGGTACTCCGGCGGCTAACGGCTCGATTGGACCGAGCAGGAGGTAGAGGAGGAGGAGGAGAAACCAGGGGATCACTCACCGGCAGCGGGGAGAGGCGGCAGCGGCCGGCGACGGGCGCACTGCGGCAGCCGGCGGCAGCTTCAAGCGACAGCGGAACCCCGGTCACGGGAACTCGACGAAAACCGGCGTTGCGCGTGCAACTCGACGCAGTGAACCCCTGGCGGCGTCTTTGTCCGGCAAATCGACGAGCGGACCTGCGGTGTGACGATGGCCGGCGTGCAGCGAGCTTGCGCGGCGACGGCGCCAAGCGGAGCCGCGGCTCGGGCAAGCAGTAGGGGACGCAGGGGTTCGGCGGGAACGTGGCGCGACTCGGCTTTTATGAGTGCGGCTAGAGAGGTCGGGGAACGGACGGCGGCGGCGTTGCCCCGGACTCCGGCGAGTCCGGATCTGGCACGCCCTGGCCAGATGGGGCCTTGGCCGGGCCAGCTGGCGGGCCGGCAGGGCGGGCTGAAGCGGGCGCGGGCTGGTGGGCCGGTGTTGGGCTGAATCTTGCCTGGCCGAGGCAAAGAAGCGAACTGCGTAGGGAATTTGAGGAGCTCCAGCGGACTTCCGTGGACGGGCTCGACCCAAAAGAAAAGGAGGGGGTTTATATATATATATTCTGAAATATTTTTCCAATGCAAAAACAATTCCAGGAAAACCTAGAAATGTTATTAAAAGCACGAAAAATACTCAGAAAATCCCAAAAATTCCAGGAAAATTCTCAGAGATAGATTGAGACACGAACAACCCAAATAAAATATTTGGAGCTCATGAAAAAGATTTTAGAGCCTTCTAATAAATAGAAATAGCTCAAGGAAAATGAGAATAAACTCCAGAAAAATCCGGAAAATTCTCGGGAGGATTTGGTCAGCACCTAAGCGCATTTTGAAAAGCTTTTGCACTCATGAAACACTAGATGCATCGGCATGAATGCAACACTCACTCAATCATTTTATTTAATTTAGAAAACAAACAAAAGCCTTTTTCCTATTCTATATTTCTTGTAAAGAAAATAAACGTTGGGAAAATTTTAAAATCGAGAGAAATCTTTGTTTTAATTATTCTTCCTATTCACATCCTGAAATTGGAAATTTCAGGGTGTGACAAGGAATCACTAGGGATGGCATCGAATCGTTTCGCCTCCGCGGTGGAAGATTACCTAGTCCTCTACATTCCCGATTGGATGTTGCTCCAGCACTTCTGGTTTGGATTGCGGAAAGATGATGCCATGAGGCTTAATGCTCTCTTCGGAGGATCCTTTGTGCACCTAGATGCTGTCGAGGGAAAAGAGATCGTGGAGAATCTCTGGGATTTCAGCTCCCCTTGCATCCCGGTCAACGAGGCACCCACCAGAGGAAATATTGAGCCACCTAGATCCATCGTCAGCTGAGTCTGAGATTTCATATCCACTCTTTCTGAGCTCTGGCTGAAGACGTCATTCCTGAATAGCAGGAGTCTAAGGGAAAGATTTCGTGGTGCGAGATCTACCCTTGGGTTCCCCTCTCGTGCATCTTTTTGGACCTTCTCCCCGAGACTTTGTCTCGTGGGAGGACGGAGAGAGTAGTTCGGAAAGAATGATCATTCCTGGCCAGGATGACTCGCTCGATCCTCACTATTATCTCCTAAGGAGGGTATGAGAGGCTTATCGCTTCTACGTTGAGGTTTGAGCTGAAGTGCCTCGCACTGAAGTTTCGGATGAACCAAGACATCGGTCTCTGCTTTATAATCCATTGGATTCATCCATCAGACCGAAGGAGCACATCATTTACTGATCGACTGGAGTACATTCACTTTTTATCTCAAGCTCATCGATCGATGCCGATCAGTCAGGAGAAGCTTGAACTTCGTATCTTATGCCTGACTTGATCGATACCCAATGGGAGTTGCACTTTCCAGCTTATCCATAACCTCCCATTGGAAGCTTAGGCTAGATCTTGGGATGCTTCCATCGCTCCGATGAAAACATCGAACCCTCTGCCTAAGGTAAGAGCGAGTCAAATCTCGTTCTTCATCTGAACTCTGGTTCCTGATCGTACACCGGCTTTTGGAAGTCCATGCTCTATCCTCTTTGCAGGTCGAGTGTCTTTCTGAGCTTGAGTTCACTCGGAGATCGGTACCTGTTGGTGAAGCACTAGCCTCAGTGCTCGATCTTTTCATCTCCGAGTTCCGCGACCCAAGTGCTATAGTACTCGAGTCCCGTGACCACCCCAGGGATGCCTCGACCTCTCTGGGAAGATCATGCTTGCCTTCAGCTTCGATATACCTTTTTGGGCTCGAGTTCGTATATGCACTACCCTTGCAGATCAGAGCTTATCGTCACATGAATATTATCTGCAAGGAGATGGTCATGGGTTGAGACAGGAGATCGCAAGACACCCGCATCCTGAGTACTCTTGGGACTCATCTCGTTTCCCCAGGAAGAATTATCCTTCGGGTATCTTGTGGACAGTGATTATGCAGGAGAAAGAAATTGACAAGATATAGAGGAGTAAGCAAAGGACCACAGGAAGGCAACACCATCGTGGTGACACGGTGAACGCTTCATGATCCCCATCAGAAGTTCCTACACTTTTGACGGATCGGGTATGTTGCCAAGGTGAGCTCCCCCAGATTCGTCCATGGTTATATTATGGTTTGGCCTAGGTTGTTATATAGTAGAGGATGATTTGATTATTCAACCCCAACCTTATCCTAGCCTTAAGCCTAAGCCAACCTTTCCATCTCGGGGAATCCACCTGGGCCTTTGATCCTGGGACTCGCTGGAGCCCACACGAGAAGGGGGAAGGCCAGAAAGGCCCACCTAGGGTCGGCCGAAACCTTGGTGACGCCGCCTCCCTTCTTCTTTCGCGTGTGCGTCTCATCCTCCTCCAGAAACCTTCTCCCTGCCACCCGATGAGTTTTCGTGTCACGAATCCATCTCCTCCACCTCACCAACCTCACTCATCGCCGCATCCATGGCCAGCTACGGTTTTGCTCGGCTCCGTAGGGCGGTTTCGCCCCTCACTTCAGGGGGAGCGAGCTCCTCTCGTCTCGTCGACCTCGACAATCTGGATGAAGTGATGGGATCACCGGAGGCCATGACTCCCGAGAGAGGCAGGAGTGTAGAGAGCACTCGCAGGGTGCACACCGACTCCTCGGTGCAGTCGTCCCAGTGAGGCTCCTCCTCCCCGCCTTCTTTCTCGGTCAAGATGGCCACTATGGGGAACAAGACCGCTGCGTGCAAGAGAGTCTTGTTCGACGATCCTCCTGGGCCACCCCTAAAGCTAGGAGAGCGTTACATTGGCTCCGACTTCAACTGTTACGGAGAGGCCTTCTGCCACATGTACGAGCAGGACGTGTGGGATGAGTTCCCACTCCCACAGACCCGGTGCAAGATCTTCAGAGTGAAGACAGCCACTGGAGGCTATGGTACACCCTACCATAATCCGCCTCAGTGGGAGCGAGACCTCATCAAGATCCTCGCCGACATTCGGAGCAATGGCGCCAAGAAGACCCCTGCTTTAGCAAAGCTGGCAAAAAAATTAGCTGATCTATTCGTAGAGCATGAGAAGCTAGTTGAAGGACTCGCTAAGCAGAGGGATGAGTACCGTGAGCTCAAGCATGAGTACCTCCAGCTGGAGGAGGCCATGACCCAGAAGCTGCAGAAGTTGGCAGTTGCTGAGGGAAAGGAGCAGATCCTTTCCGAGTAGTGGGGATTAGCCCCAACTTTAGTTCATTAGGCGCTAGTCTAGGTCTAGGTTTGTTTCCCTTTATTTCCCTTTTATTTTATTTATTTCTTTGCATGTGTGTAAGCGCCTAATCATTTTGTTTCTAAAACATTTGGATTTGAATAAAGTGGCTCACCGGTCATGTAACCCAGTTTAGCCACCCTTGTGTCATTACTTTGGTCTTTTGATTTAGAGGACATCTAGGTTCGAGACAGTGTGGGGGAAGAGCCACGACTCTCCCAATGCAGGCACGACATTTTCATACGTACCCACTGTGAGCACTCCGCGCTAGCCGACCGATCACCTACAGAGAACCTAAACGGGACCCGCACGAGTTCACTCCTGTGGAGAGCCTCTCACGGTTCGACCCCCATGCATAGCGCCGGTTTGCATCTCGACAACTCACTCTCTTTCATTCCTAAGTTTTATAAGCCGTTTCTGTCTATCTCTAAACTAAAACTCGAATGATGATGCTAAAAGATCACCTAGCTCGCTTGATACCTGAGTAGACTCACATATGTTTTATTCCTTGTTATCTACCTGATGCTTGTGAACCATAACCTTCTTAAGGACAAGCATGTTCACCTAAGTAATTGATAAGTATGATATGGCTGGATGATATGATATGTTGCTCTGATGACTAACTCTCTTGGGTCATTTATTTTGAAAACTCAAAACCTCTTGGAAAGGCTCCTCATTGATATGTCACCGTCCTACTAGAGCCATATGATATAGTTGAAAACCTTCTACTCATATGCTGCTTGTTATTGCATTGAGCCTTGTCAAATTATGTGACCTTTGTGAGAATTCTTTTCATTACTTTCATGATCAAGATTTATGTGCACCCCACCTATTTTCCCCATGCTATGCTTCTACACTGGAAGATAGCATTGTATCATTCATCCACTCCGCAAAAGTAAAAGCTCCATATGTGGTGTGACCTCTCTCTCTAAAAGTATCCTTCAAAAAAAAGAGAGATAAGGGCTATGAAAAAAAAACACATGCCCAATGCATGTTTGAAAAAAAAAGAGAGAAAGGATAGCCCATGTCCAAAATAAAGGAGGAAAAAGGAGAGGGATGGTCATGCACAAAGGGACTTCTATAATCTTGATGGTAATATCTAACACCCATTCCGGGCCTAGTATCCACCTTACCATCAACCCATAGTTCTCATCATATATGTATGGTAATATCTAGCACCCATTCCAGGCCTAGTGTCCACCTTACCATACCCATCATAGCCATACCGGTGCACATCTTGATCTGATAGTATGATTTGATTTTCTCTGTGGATCCCGTCTTTGACTTTGCAACATATGTGATGCAAGTATGCTTCCTCTTTATCCTACCCTGAGCTCCACATATAGCCATCATTAGAAGTAGGATGAAGAAAGGCAAAAATTCCTTAGTGAGGACATACACACATTGAGCGATCTGAGAGAATCAAATGAGGAAGCCACCAAGAGTTTTGTTTATGAAAAACTTGCAAAACCCCAAGGTGTTTATCATCAGGTGCATAAGTGACTTGGTTGACAGCTGTTCTACTTTTCAATCACCCAAGGGGACATGATAGCCACTTCACAGAGGTTCACAGGAGCAAGGTGTTGATGGTTGAAAAGTGCTGCTTTTACACCATCAATACCTGCATAAAATAAATGTAAAAGGATCATCAGCACTAGAATAGGGCTTGATACTGATGATTTCTACAAGTGTGGTGTTTCTAGGTTTTGTTGCAGGATGCACCGAAATACGTGCCAAATGGTATAGTTGAGAGCAAGTAGTCCAATGGCTATTAAAGGGCATCATCACAAACACCCTCAAATGCCAATTTGGACTGCACCATTGCGACGGGCTCATCGAGACGATCGAAATGGACATATTATATGCCTACATCGGAGTCCGGATGAGAAAGATATGCACAAGACAAGATATCTTATGAGCTTGGTGGGACCCACACCAGACCACGTGGCGACGTGTGCCACATTGGATGTCATGTGTCCATGACACCTCATCAATCCATGCGAAGCAACTCCTGATGAATCAGACACCGCCACGTGTGCAGCACAAGGATCCTAGGGCCCACCAGGGACCCAAACCACCTCAAAACTCGGCATGCACCTTGAACCGTCATAAGGGCCCACACATCAGCCACCTAGAGAAAGCACAAGCCAAAAGGAGGTGGGCTAGGGTCGGCCGAACCCAGGTTTGGCCGCTCCCTTCTGGCCTCCATTCGCCATCTGCTTCCACGTGTTGCTTCCTGGTTGATCCCTTGCAACGTTCTGGGGTGGATCAGTGACATGGCGCTTGCTGATTGGCCGGTACAAGGTCGGTTTGGTTCCTTCCCCTGGAAGCTAGAGAAGAGTGCATTGCAAGATTCCTCACCACGTGTCGCTCTCCTATTGGTGGCGCCCAAGGATGGCTGAAAAAGTGGAGGCACTTAGAGCACCAAAGCAAGCCACCCCCTCCTCTATAAATAGGAGGGGAGGGGCTCCCATTTGAAACACATTCCTCTCTCCCTCTCCTCTCATTCTCTCTTGGAGAGGTGAGAACCTCTCCCATGAGTTGTGTGTGTCATTAGAGTGCTAGGTAGGATAGGGTGAGGAGTGAGTTGATGTCCTCGTGGATGCCTGTTCTTCATTTAGATCAAAGTGAGTATTTCAGCATTTCTTATTTAGACTATAGTGGACATCATGCATGATTGATTTGTTCTTGTGTTTGTGGCTCGTTCATATGTTAGAGGCTTGTGTTCTTCATGACACAAGGCTTCGATCCTTTAGAGCCAGAGCCGTAGTTCATTTACTTGTTTGCATGCTCTGATCCTGTTTGGTTAAGTAAGTCCGCTGTATCTCGTTCAGCTGCATCCATAGCTTCCTTTCTGCTCCGTAGCTCAATGACTAGATCTGATTCCGATCTTTCCCTTGTTCGTGGGACCGTATCTATACGGTTGCTATAGTGTAGTTAGCGGGCTAGCATACATGATCGCACTATAGTATTTATCTGGGGTACAGACGTGGTGTCTGGGCCCTAGTTTTCCTGCGAAGACCACGTATGATCGTAGCGTAGAGGTAGGCCGCAGTGGTGACAGCCTGTTGGACCCTTTGTCAACCCTCTACGTCGCGTACCGAGTTGGGCTCGCTTGCCAGCACCTTGATGTGCTGTCGCCCCGCAGGGACGACTGAGATCTGACAGAATACATCTTGAGAGCTAAGTCCCTTAAGGAAGTGCTTCTCAACCCATATCTATCCCAGCTAGAGTTTGGTGTCCTTGGACCATCTATACTAGAGTAGGAGATAGTGCATACCGTTCCTTGGATTTGATACCCTTGGAATACTCTCCTTCCTTGGGGAAGTGCTATAGCGGTATGTCCGTGCGCTTGCGGTATACCCGGTTATTCTTATACGCTCCCTCTAGGTGCGCAACCGGTGGTGACGTTAAGAAACGCCAACAAGCATTTCTGGCGTCGTTGCCGGGGAACGGTTGCTGTATCTATCTTCGAGCCTAGTGGTCCTCGTATTTATCTTTTTCGTTTTCCTCTACCTTCACCCCCATTACCCATCAGATATCCTTTTTGTTTCTTTTCTTCTACCTTTACCCCCGCTACCCATGGTGAAGCTTTCCTGTAAAAGCATCACTACCCCCAGGGATGAGCTCCCAGAGCCACCACCTTCGGTGCGCCTTTTTCTCACATCTGGCTGTGAGCCTCTCCCTGCGACTATCGATCTCGTTCGATGCACTATCTTCTCTGGTATATCGAGCGAAAACCCATATTACCATCTTCGTGACTTCGAGAACTTGTGTTCTCTTATCTACACTATGGGTATGACGTTGGATACCTTCAAGTGGAAGTTGTTTCCGTACTCTCTTGTAGGGAAGGTAGAACAATGGTACACATACACCGTAGGTAGCGTGAACGATAGTTGGGGAGAGCTCGGAGACAAGTTTTGTCTTGAGTTCTTCCCTCCATCTCGTGTTGCTGCTCTACGGGAAGATATCCATTGTTTTCGACAGAAAGAGAAGGAAATGATAGACACGGCCTGGGCTAGATTTACACACTTAGTGTATTTTGGACCGCCCTTGTCGATACCTGATTCTCAATTGCTTCGCAAATTTTATGATGGTCTCAACAAAAGGTCTGTCTGTCGTCTCGACCGCGGAAAACCATTTCTTGAAAGGGGACCAACTGAAGGTATGGAGTTCCTGAACTCCTACTTCGAAGTTGATCCCGGATCCTACCGAGAGGAATCCGAGTCGAGCCATGAGAGTCCCTCAACATCCAAGTCCGAGCCTCTATCTTCCGAATCCCAAGACTTGTCTGTTGAGCCCTCTCCTGAACCCCGAACACCAAAGGAAGAAGAAATTCAACCTTCGGTGTTCACTTGCAAATTCGAGGATGACCCATCTAGAAATCTTTCAGACACCTCGAACTCTGCTGATGCCCAATTAGGGGAGAAACCTTATTCTGTTCGTACCGATCATTCTAGAAATCTTTCGACAGAACCTTCCCTTCGGCCTGCGGTGCCTCCTCTACCTCCTGATCCTCCTGTCACGACATATCCTAAGGAGGCTATGAGAGAGGAATGGTCAGAGGGAGTGACACAATTTTCCGAAGCAATTTGGAATAGTTCACCTTCTCTGGTTGTCCCTTGCTCTATTAGAGGCACTGTCGTAGAGGCCCATTGTAATCCCATAATGGAGGTTGTTGACGGCTGATTTTCACTCACTTCTTACCCGTCAAACATGTACCTTTTGGCATGGAAAATGATTATCAACACTAGAATAGGGCTTAAACTAACCATTTCCACAAGTGTTGGTGATTATGCAAATACAGGTAATTAGCACTAGAAAGAGGAGTCAAAGCACGAGTCTTTGATCCAAGTATCTCAAGCTCAGCCAATGAGGGGATGACACATAGGATTCCCTTGGATCACTGACGTCATCAATCCAAGAGAGGCAAGCCTGACGAATCACGAATCGCCACGTGGACATCACATGGATCCAAGGGCCCACTCAGTACCCAAACCGCCAGGAAACTTGGCATGCACGGAGGACAAGCATCAGGGCCCACATGGCAGCCACCCCGAGGAAGCACAGGCCAGACGGCCTCCCGGGAGGGTCGGCCGACCCTAGGATCGGCCAAACCGACCTAGGGTCGGTTGATCCCCACCTTCCATGTGCTGCTGCCTGATTGGTCACTTGCTGCGATCCCGGGCATTTAGGGGCACTTTGAGCCTCCGAGCAAGCCACTCCCTCCTCTATAAATAAGAGGGGAGGGGCTCTCATTTGGAACACACACTTCTCCTCCTCCTCTTCATTTTGGCTTGGAGCCTCTCTCTTTGGGAGAGGAGAGCTCTTTGTATAGGATTAGTGCTAGGAAGTGAGGTGGGAGGCTTGAGGCCATGTCATGATTCATGACATCTTCCTCAAGAACGATCCTCTGTGGTGCCTTTGTTCTTCAACTAGACTAAAGTGAGTATTTCAATATTTCCTATTTAGACTAAAGTCGTATGCATGCTTAGTTGCTTTGTTCTTGTGTTCTTCGTTTGTTCTTGGTTTAGAGGCTTGTGTTCGTCGAACACAATCCTTTCGATCCAGTAGACTTAGATCATAAGTTTGCATCTAGTTTGCCAGCTTGTCTATTAGAGTAAAGTGAAGCTCCTGCATGTCTCTAGTTAGATCAAAGTGTATTCCCGATCTTGCATGAGTGATAGAGCATACCTTGAGCTAGTGCCAGTATCTCCCTCACGGATTCGTAGGAATAGTAAGTGGTGTAGACGTGGTGTCTGGACCATAAGCTATCCTCCGAAGACCACGTACGATCGTAGCGTAGAGGTAGGCCGCAGTGGTGACAGCCTGTTGGACCCTTTGTCAACCCTCTACGTCGCGTACCGAGTTGGGCTCGCTCTAGCACATTGACCTAGGATGTGCCTGGTGCCCGAAGTGAGTGTTATACCTGAGAGACCGTAACTAGACTGTGCGCTCGGTCGAGGCAGATCCTTTCTACCTATCCTATCAATCAGTGTTGTGTTCTTGGATCATCTATACTAGAGTAGGAGATAGTGCACGCCGTTCCATGGATTCGATACCCTTGGAATACTCTCCTTCCTTGGGGAAGTGCTACAGCGGTATTTCCGTGCACTTGCGGTATACCTGGTTGTTCTTATACGCTCCCTCTAGGTGCGCAACTAGTGGTGACGTTAAGAAATGCCAACAAGCATTTCTGGCGCCGTTGCCGGGGAACAGTTGTTGTATCTATCTTCGAACCTAGTGGTCCTCCTATTTATCTTTTTCGTTTTCTTCTACCTTCACCCCCGTTACCCATCGATATACCCTTTTTGTTTCTTTTCTTCTACCTTTACCCCCGTTACCCTTTGAGATGCCTTCCTGTCAAAGCCTTTCTACCCCTAGGGGCGAGTTCGTCTTAGAGCAACCATCAACTTCCTCATCTTGCTGCGAGCTTCGTCCCGGCGTTATAGCCATGGTTCGGAATCGACCTTTCTCTGGAGCGATCAGTGATGATCCTAATGTTCAGTTAGAGGAGTTCGAGGACTTGTGTTCGTGCTTGGTAATTCCAGGCATGACAAAGGGAACTTTGAGGTGGAAATTGTTCCATTTCTCTCTCATAGATAGAGCGGAGCAATGGTACACCCACACAGCAGAGCATGTGAACAATTGGGGAGAACTACGAGAAAACTTTTGTGACTCGTTCTCCCTTTATGAACGCATAGAGCTCTTGCCGTGTGAACTCCTTGACTTTGATCAATTAGAGGGTGAGTCCATAGGTGCAGCTTGGGCTAGGTTCCTACGTCTTATGACATCTAGTCCAGACATGTCTATACCCGAAATTATAGCGACGTATACCTTTTATACTCGTATAGACATGGAATCTGCACGAGAGCTCGACCTTTTAGCTGGAGGTTCGTTCGAAAACCAAACTCTAGTGGAAAGAAGAGAGATCCTAGAATTCTTGTTAGAAACCTCCTCTTCCCATATCGTTTACAACGAACCCCATCTGAAGTCTGAGTTGGTCCATGAGAGTCTCTCAATAGCCGAATCTAAGCTTTCATTCTCTGAATTCCTTGATTCCTCTGTTGAGCCCTCTCCCGAACCACGAACATCGAAGGAAGAAGAAATTCAACCTTTGGAGTTCTCTTCCCGATTTGAGGATGATCCTTCTCGAAACATCAGAAATACCTCAGATCACTCTTGGCACGAGAAGCATACGTCATCATTGGACCCTTATGAGGTCCTCGATGAAGTTTGGAATCGTGGAACGATAGTGGATTGGTCACCTTGGAAGCATACATCCGAAGCAATTCGGGTTAGCTCGACTTCATCCACTGTTCCATGAGAGGAAACACTGTAGATGATGTCCATGACCCTACTGTTGGGGCTTGCATCATACCAGAGACCCTTTTGGATACTCTGGTGGGTGACATGCCCTTGATCCCGACTGATAGACTTTTTCATAGTCCCAGGTGGCGCTGTGTTTTTCCATGTCGAGGGATTGCTAGGGACGTGCTGATCACCATTGATGACATAGAGGTGCGATTAGATTTCCACATCTATGACATCGTGGATTTTGATCTTCTCCTAGGTTTCCCCTTAGAAAAACTTCTTGCTAAATCTCAAGGAAACCCAGAAGAAGAGCTTAGGGAAACCATTTCAGTCCATGCTGAACCACCTAGACATCCTCTGACAGAATGTTTCCCTAGACGAAGCATTTCCTGAGGAGGCCATGAAGGAGGAATGGCCAGATGGAGCGATATGCTTTTCCGAAGCATTTTGGGATAGTACACCCTCTCTGGTTATTCCTTGTTCTGTGAGAGGGATTGCTGTAGAGGCCCATTGTGACCCCACCATGGAGGTCAACATCATGCCATGGCACTTAGCGGAAACTCTTTTTGGCAAAGTTCTGCTAGCACCATCCGACATGCTCCTCGAGACTTGTCCCTTTGGGAATGTTCGTAAATGTCGGGGGGTTGCAAGTGTCGTGCCACTCATCATAGACGGGATTGAGGCTGGCTTAGACTTTCACATCTTCGATGTCCTCGATCCTGATCTACTCATAGGCTCGCCGCTAGAGAAATTCTTTGAGGAATCCATAGGGAGCCTAGATGGTAATCTTTGGGAAGCCACTTCCACCACTGCTACCCCTTGTTTGGGACACCCTATGGCGAAGCCTCTTCCCCAACGAAACCTGCTCGAGAAGATGACGCATATATCTCCGTCTGCATCGTCTGAGTCTGTTCTCATTAAGGTTGTAGAATGTCCTACCCCTCATGAGGATGACTCGGGAGACTCTCTTCACCTTTGTGAAGCGAATGATCGTCACCACTCTCGACCGAGTTTCAGCCTCTTCCTGCTGGCCCGTATCATGTTGCTTTTGATCATGATCGAGAGTCAACATCGAGCTTCCACGATGACTCTCTTGAGATGGAGAATTCCACGATGGCCCGTATCATGTTGCTTTTGATCATGATCGAGAGTCAACATCGAGCTTCCACGATGACTCTCTTGAGATGGAGAATTCATGGGCCATGGAACCTTTCGAGGCACTGACTCTGGAGTCCGGAGGAAAGGATTCCACACACGATCATGGTAGCTTCATTTTTGATTCACCATACAGACCATGCTCGCATCATGTCCCTTTGGAGTCAGACATGCTTAGTGCACTGAGCATACATGAGGGTTGCATTCACCTTATGATCCTCTTTTGTAGAAAGTTCAGAAGGTTGGTTGTGGATGCATATGTCTATCATAAGCATTGCAGATTTCGTGTGTGCACTGTGGCACTAACCTTGCAGCTAAAGCTTCACTGATACATCAAGGATTGGTGGTGAGACGGGAATGACACCACCAACGATAGCTGCAGGATGAAGTTCCCATGGTCGAGCTTATGACCTTAAATAAACAAAGCACTCCCAGGAGATAGCCTGGATTAGGTTAGGTTTTATTTCCCTTTTCGAATAAAAGCAAGAACATGTTTTTTTAGGATAAGCTGTCCTTCGGGTATTTTTGGTCACTAACCTTTCAGGTGGAGATTGAAAGAAAGATGGACAGGTGATGCCTACGAACATGTGAGCCACATCAGCTGCAACACCTAGATACGCTTTGGTGAGGGAACATTTACAAAAGGAAGCTTGATCACCACACACTTGAGTTTTGTTGCCTAGCAATGCAAACTTCAAGTGTGGGGGAGGTATGATAGCATCCTGAGTAAAGTTCCTCCTCTACCAAATCTTATCCTGGTGTGGAGCTGATGTTAGCTCTTGCATCTTGCCCACTAGCTAGGTAAGTCCTGCTTTTGACATTAAACAAAGCCCTTCCGGGAGGTTCCCGAGGTTCACCGTCTTATGCTCATGCTTATGTCCCTTTTTGATGGTAGCTTGATCATACTTCCATGCTTCCTTTATCCTTGTTCTTATGCTCTAGTTTGGATGTATGCTCGAGCCTACATTCATAGACTGTTCTAAATTAAGCATGGTGCTTAGGTTAAAATTGTCTTCTTCAATCAAAACAAGACATGGTGTCGAGTTTTGATTGATGAACCTTAGAGTCTATCTTCATAGATCTTGGTTGCATATATGCTGACTAACCCCTGCAGAAAATTGTCGAATTTGAATGGGTAAGTCATTGAGCTAAATTCAAATGGGAAGGTAAGTTGAGGTGTCAGATTCATGTTGCACATCATGCAAAGGTGGTACATATGACCTCTCAAAGGTCCAAGGTAAGTATATTCCCCTTCGTATATAATGTGTAACCTTGGTCTAACCCTTCTTGAGTAAATGACATGGTGACAATAAACAAAAAAACCCAAAAATATTTGAATTTGAATAAAGGCTCTATGGTTCTCGAACCAGTAGAGTCCCTCCTTTGTTTTTATTTGTCATTTGAAGAACAGCACCAGGCTCAACCACCAGTGTGGGGAAGTTCTCTCAAGCTCATCATCGACATTTCTACTAGAGAACTCCCACACATGCACTATACAACATCGACTACGCGTTCATGACCAGAGCAAGGTAAAACTAGAGTGAGCCGGCTGCCTTTTCGTCAGCCAAATCACCACTGGTCTTCCTTGATCTCTTATCCTTCAGAAGCGATGGTATGTGCACCCTCTATCTCACTCTATCCTATCCATGAGTTTGTTTGAATTCCAATTCCTATCCTTTATATCAAACTCAGTAATTGGTGCTATGCTTGCTCTACATGATTCCTGTGGTTGGCCTGCATATGTTTTATTCCTTACTTATTATCTTAATGCTTGTGAACAAATATCATTAGGGAACTCATGCTTATCTAAGTAGTTGACGTTTGTGATATGGTTTGATGATATGATCTTCGCTCTAAATGTTAGAGTGCTTGGGAATTTTATTTGAAAACCTGAAAACCCTTTGCAAAGCTCCTCTTTGATATGCCACCGTCCTACTAGAGCCATATGATATTCATAGTTGAAAACCTTCTACTCATATGCTGCTTGTTATTGCATTGAGCTTTGTCAAATCCTGTGACCCTTGTGAGAATTCTTTTCATTACTTTCATGATCAAGATTCATGTGCACACCCACTTTTCCCCTTGCTATGCTTCTACACTAGAAGTTAGCATTGTATCATTCATCCCTTTCATAAAAATAAAGCTCCATATGTGGTGTGACATCTCTCTCCAAAAGTCCTTCCAAAAAAAGACATGGGCTATGAAAAAAAAAGAGACACATGCTCAAAGCATGATGAAAAATAAAAAAAATAAAAAAAAGAGAGAAAAAAAGAAAGAATAGCCCATGTCCAAAATAAAGGAGGAAAAAGGAGAGAGGTGGTCATACATAAAGGAGTCCCATAATCTTGATGGTAATAACTGGTGTCCATTCCGGGGCTAGTGTCCACCTTACCATCAACCCATAGTTCTCATCATATATGTATGGTAATATCTAGCACCCATTCTGGGCCTAGTATCCACCTTACCATACTCACCATATCCATACACGTGCACATCTTGATCTGATGGTATGATTTGATTTTCTCTGTGGATCTAGTTTTTGACTTTGCAATATATGTGATGCAAGTATGCCTTATCCTTTATCCTACCCTGAGCTCCACATATAGCCATCATTAGAAGTAGGATGAAGAAAGGCAATCTAATGCCTTGGTGAGGACATATACACATTGAGCGATTTGAGAGAATCAAATGAGGAGCTAAGCAAGGTTTGTTTTTGTAAATTTATTGCAAAACCCCAAGTACTTAACATAATGAGCAGGAGTGACTTGATTCATGACCGTTCCATTCCTCAACTCCCAAGATAGCATGATAGACACTTCAGAGTTCACAAGTGCAAGGTATGGTTTGGAATATCTCTTATGCTTACTTCATACCTATGGATAACATGTCTCACTTTGATCTTATTCTTCCCTTCACTCGGGACGAGTAAAGGTCGAGTGTGGGGGTATTTGTTGACGACTGATTTTCACTCACTTCTTACCCGTCAAACATGTACCTTTTGGCATGGAAAATGATTATCAACACTAGAATAGGGCTTAAACTAACCATTTCCACAAGTGTTGGTGATTATGCAAATGCAGGTAATTAGCACTAGAAAGAGGAGTAAAAGCATGAGTCTTTGATCCAAGTACCTCAAGCTCAGCCAATGAGGGGATGACACATAGGATTCCCTGGATCACTGACGTCATCAATCCAAGAGAGGCAAGCCCGACGAATCACGAATCACCACGTGGACATCACATGGATCCAAGGGCCCACTCAGTACCCAAACCGCCAGGAAACTTGGCATGCACGGAGGACAAGCATCAGGGCCCACATGGCAGCCACCCCGAGGAAGCACAGGCCAGACGGCCTCCCGGGAGGGTCGGCCGACCCTAGGATTGGCCGAACCGACCTAGGGTCGGTTGATCCCCACCTTCCACGTGCTGCTGCCTGATTGGTCACTTGCTGCGATCCCGGGTGTTTAGGGGCACTTTGAGCCTCCGAGCAAGCCACTCCCTCCTCTATAAATAAGAGGGGAGGGGCTCTCATTTGGAACACACACTTCTCCTCCTCCTCTTCATTTTGGCTTGGAGCCTCTCTCTTTAGGAGAGGAGAGCTCTTTGTATAGGATTAGTGCTAGGAAGTGAGGTGGGAGGTTTGAGGCCATGTCATGGTTCATGACATCTTCCTCAAGAACGATCCTCTGCGGTGCCTTTGTTCTTCAACTAGACTAAAGTGAGTATATCGATATTTCCTATTTAGACTGAAGTCGTATGCATGCTTAGTTGCTTTGTTTTTGTGTTCTTCGTTTGTTCTTGGTTTAGAGTCTTGTGTTCTTCGAACACAACCCTTTCGATCCAGTAGACTTAGATCATAAGTTTGCATCTAGTTTGCCAGCTTGTCTATTAGAGTAAAGTGAAGCTCCTGCATGTCTCTAGTTAGATCAAAGTGTATTCGTGATCTTGCATGAGTGATAGAGCATACCTTGAGCTAGTGCCAGTATCTCCCTCGCGGATTTGTAGGAATAGTAAGTGGTGTAGACATGGTGTCTGGACCATAAGCTATCCTCCGAAGACCACGTACGATCGTAGCGTAGAGGTAGGCCGTACTGGTGACAGCCTGTTGGACCCTTTGTCAACCCTCTACGTCGCGTACCGAGTTGGGCTCGCTCCAGCACATTGACCTAGGATGTGCCTGGTGCCTGAAGTGAGTGTTATACCTGAGAGACCATAACTAGACTCTGCGCTTGGTCGAGGCAGATCCTTTCTACCTATCCTATCAATCAGTGTTGTGTCCTTGGATCATCTATACTAGAGTAGGAGATAGTGCACGCTGTTCCTTGGATTCGATACCCTTGGAATACTCTCCTTCCTTGGGGAAGTGCTACATCGGTATTTCCTTGTGCTTGCGGTATACCTGGTTGTTCTTATACGCTCCCTCTAGGTGCGCAACTAGTGGTGACGTTAAGAAACGCCAACAGAGGTCAACATTTTGCCATGGCACTTAGCGGAAACTCTTTTGGGCAGAGTCCTGCTAGCACCATCCGACATGCTCCTCAAGACTTGTCCCTCCAGACATGTTCTTGAATGTCGGGGGATTGCAAGTATCGTGCCGCTTATCGTAGACGGGATCGAGGCTACCTTAGACTTTCACATCTTTGATGTCCTTGATCTCGATCTTCTCCTAGGCTCCCCTCTAGAGCAGCTCTTCGATACATCTTTAGGGAGCCTAGATGATAAGCTTAGGGGAGTCATTTTTGCCACTGCTACCCCTTGTTCGGGGCATCCTATGGCAAAGCCTCTTCCTCAGCGAAACCCACTCGAGAAGACGACGCATACATCTCCGTTCACATCATCCGAGCCCGTTCTCACTAAGGTTGTAGAGTGTTCTACACCTCATGAGGATGACTCGAAAGACTCTCTTCACCTTTGTGAAGGCGAACGATCGTCACCACTCTCGACCGAGCTTCAGCCTCTTCCCACTGGCCCGTATCATGTTGCTTTCGATCATGATCGAGAGTCAACATCGAGCTTCCACGATGACTCTCTTGAGATGGAGAACTCATGGGCCATGGAACCTTTCGAGGCACTGACTCTGGAGTCCAGAGGAAAGGATTCCACACACAAGCATGGTAGTCTCATCCTTGATCTATCATACAGGCCATGCTCACATCATGTTCCTCTAGAGTCAGACATACTTAGTGCGCTGAGCACGCATGAGGGCTGCAATCACCTTATGGTCCTCGTTTCTAGAAAGTTCAGAAGGTTGGTTGTAGATGTATATGTCTATCATAAGCATATCAGATTTCATGTGTGCACTGTGGCACTAACCTTGCAGCTGAAGCTTCACTGATACGTCAAGGATTGGTGGTGAGACGGGAACGACACCACCAACGATAGCTGCAAGATGAAGTTCCCATGGTCGAGCTTATGACCTTAAATAAACAAAGCACTCCCAGGAGATAGCCTGGATTAGGTTAGGTTTTATTTCTTCTTTTTGAATAAAAGCAAGAACATGTTTTTAGGATAAGTTGTCCTTCGGGTATTTTTGGTCACTAACCTTTCAGGTGGAGATCGAAAAGGAAGATGGACAGGTGATGCCTACGAACATGTGAGCCACATCAGCTGCAACACCTAGATAAGCTCTGGTGAAGGAACATTTACAAAAGGAAGCTTGATCACCACACACTTGAGTTTTGTTGCCTAGCAATGCAAACTTCAAGTGTGGGGGAGGTATGTGAGCATTCTGAGTAAATTTCCTCCTCTACCAAATCTTATCCTGGTGTTGCGATGATGTCAGCTCTTGCATCTTGCCCACTAGCTAGGTAAGTCCTGCTTTTGACATTAAACAAAGCCCTTTCGGGAGGCTCCCGAGGTTCACCGTCTTATGCTCATGCTTATGCCATGCGTGCTTCCTCTATCTTTGTGCGTATGCTCTGGTTTGAATGCTTATGTCCTGGATGTGCATTCATAGTCTGTTTTAAATTAAGCATGGTGCTTAGGTTAAAACTGTCTTCTTCAGTCAAAACAAGACATGGTGTCGAGTTTTGATTGATGAACCTTAGAGTTATATCTTCATAGATCTTGGTTGCATATGTGCTGACTAACCCTTGCAGAAAATTGTCAAACTTTGAATGGGTAAGTCGTCGAGCTAAATTCAAATGGGAAGGTAAGTTGAGGTGTCGGATTCATGTTGCACAACATGCAAAGGTGGTACATATGACCTCTCAAAGGTCCAAGGTAAGTATATTCCCCTTTGTGTATGAAGTGTAATCTTGGTCTAACCCTTTTCGAGCAAATGACATGGTGACAATAAAAATAAAATAAAAACAACAAAAATATTTGAATTTGAATAAAGGCTCTACGGTTCTCGAACCAGTAGAGTCCCTCCTTTATTTTCATTTGTTATCTGAAGAACAGCACCAGGTTCAACCACTAGTGTGGGGGAGTTCTCTCAAGCTCAGCATCGACATTTCCACTAGAGAACTCCCACACAGGCGCTGCACAACATCGACTACGCCTTCATGACAAGAGCAAGGTAAACTAGAGTGACCCGGCTGCCCTCTGGTCAGCCAAATCACCACTGGTCTTCCTTGATCTCTTATCCTTCAGAAGCGATGGTATGTGCACCCTCTGTCTCACTCTATCCTATCCATGAGTTTGTTTGAATTTCAATTCATATCCTTTACATCAAACTCAGTGGTTGGTGCTATGCTTTCTCTACATGATTCCTGTGGTTGGCTTGCATATGTTTTATTCCTTACTTATCATCTTGATGCTTGTGAACAAATATCATTAGGGAACTCATGCTTATCTAAGTAGTTGATGCTTGTGATATGGTTTGATGATATGATCTTCGCTCTTTATGTTTGAGTGCTTGGGAAATTTTATTTGAAAATCATAAAAACCCTGTGCAAAGCTCCTCTTTGATATGCCACCGTCCCATTAGAGCCATATGATATAGTTGGAAACCTTCTACTCATATGCTGCTTGTCATTGCATTGAGCTTTGTCAAATTCTGTGACCCTTGTGAGAATTCTTTTCATTACTTTCATGATCAAGATTCATGTGCACACCTACTTTCCCCCTTGCTATGCTTCTACACTGGAAGTCGGCATTGTATCATTCATCCATTTCATAAAAATAAAGCTCCATATGTGGTGTGACATCTCTCTCCAAAAGTATCCTTCAAAAGAGACATGGGCTATGAAAAAAAAAGAAAAAAAAGACACATGCTCAAAGCATGATGAAAAAAAAGAAGAGAGAAAGAAAAGAAAAATAACCCATGTCCAAAATAAAGGAGAAATAGGGGAGAGATGAGATCATGCAAAAAGGAGTTCCATAATTTTGATGGTAATAACTAGTGTCCATTCCGGGGCTAGTGTCCACCTTACCATCAACCTCAGCTTTCATCATATATGTATGGTAATATCTAGCACCCATTCCGGGCCTAGTATCCACCTTACCATACTCACCATATCCATACACGTGCACATCTTGATCTAATTGTATGATTTGATTTTCTCTGTGGATCCAGTTTTTGACTTTGCAATATATGTGATACAAGTATGCATTATCCTTTATCCTACCCTGAGCTCCACATATAGCCATCATTAGAAGTAGGGTGAAGAAAGGCAATCTAATGCCTTGGTGAGGACATATGCACACTGAGCGATCTGAGAAGAATCAAATGAGGAGCTAAGCAATGTTTGTTTTAAAAATTTATTGCAAAACCCCAAGTTACTTGACATGATGAGCAGGAGTGATTTGATTCATGACCGTTCCATTCCTCAACTACCCAAGATAGCATGATAGACACTTCAGAGTTCATAAGTACAAGGTATGATTTGGAATATCTCTTATGCTTGCTTCGTACCTTTGGATATCATGTCTCATCTTGACCTGACTCTCTTTACTCGGGACGAGCAAAGGTCAAGTGTGGGGGTGTTGTTGACGGTTGAAAAGTGCTGCTTTTACACCATCAATACCTGCATAAAATAAATGTAAAAGGATCATCAGCACTAGAATAGGGCTTGATACTGATGATTTCTACAAGTGTGGTGTTTCTAGGTTTTGTTGCAGGATGCACCGAAATACGTGCCAAATGGTATAGTTGAGAGCAAGTAGTCCAATGGCTATTAAAGGGCATCATCACAAACACCCTCAAATGCCAATTTGGACTGCACCATTGCGACGGGCTCATCGAGACGATCGAAATGGACATATTATATGCCTACATCGGAGTCCGGATCAGAAAGATATGCACAAGACAAGATATCTTATGAGCTTGGTGGGACCCACACCAGACCACGTGGCGACGTGTGCCACATTGGATGCCATGTGTCCATGACACCTCATCAATCCATGTGAAGCAACTCCCGACGAATCAGACACCGCCACGTGTGCAGCACAAGGATCCTAGGCCCCATCGGGGACCCAAACCACCTCAAAACTCGGCATGCACCTGGAACTGTCATAAGGGCCGACACATCAGCCACCCAGAGAAAGCACGGGCCGAAAGGAGGTGGGCCAGGGTCGGCCGAACCCAGGTTTGGCCGCTCCCTTCTGGCCTCCGTTCGCCATCTGCTTCCACGTGTTGCTTCCTAGTTGATCCCTTGCAACGTTCCGGGGTGGATCGGTGACATGGCGCTTGCTGATTGGCCGGTACAAGGTCGGTTTGGTTCCTTCCCCTGGAAGCTAGAGAAGAGTGCATTGCAAGATTCCTCACCACGTGTCGCTCTCCTATTGGTGGCACCCAAGGATGGCTGAAAAAGTGGAGGCACTTGGAGCACCAAAGCAAGCCACCCCCTCCTCTATAAATAGGAGGGGAGGGGCTCCCATTTGAGACACATCCCTCTCTCCCTCTCCTCTCATTCTCTCTTGGAGAGGTGAGTTCTCACCTCTCCCATGAGTTGTGTGTGTGTGATTAGAGTGCTAGATAGGATAGGGTGAGGAGTGAGTTGATGTCCTCGTGGATGTCTGTTCTTCATTTAGATCAAAGTGAGTATTTCAGCATTTCTTATTTAGACAATAGTGGACATCATGCATGATTGAGTTGTTCTTGTGTTCGTGGCTCGTTCATAAGTTAGAGGCTTGTGTTCTTCATGACACAAGGCTTCGATCCTTTAGAGCCAGAGCCGTAGTTCATTTACTTGTTTGCATGCTCTGATCTTGTTTAGTTAAGTAAGTTCGTTGTATCTCGTTCAGCTGCATCCATAGCTTCCTTTCTGCTCTGTAGCTCAATGACTAGATCTGATTCCGATCTTTCCCTTGTTCGTGGGACCGTATCTATATGGTTGCTATAGTGTAGTTAGCGGGCTAGCATACGTGACCGCACTATAGTATTTATCTGGGGTACAGACGTGGTGTCTGGGCCCTGGTTTTCCTACGAAGACCACATACGATCGTAGCGTAGTGGTAGGCCGCAGTGGTGATAGCCTATTGGACCCTTTGTCAACCCTCTACGTCGCATACTGAGTTGGGCTCACTTGCCAACACCTTGATGTTCTGTCGCCCCGTGGGGACGACTGAGATCTGACAGAATACATCTTGAGAGCTAAGTCCCTTAAGGAAGTGCTTCTCAACACATATCTATCCCAGCTGGAGTTTGGTGTCCTTGGACCATCTATACTAGAGTTGGGGATAGTGCACACTGTTTCTTGGATTCGATACCTGTTGACATTGCTAACGTCATCGACTAGAAACGGATATAAGATCCATCTCTATCGACGACACCAGGAATGCAGAGGTACATCTTAACATGATGCTAAGTGTATATCGGATGTTGCATTCAGATATACTAAAAGATGAATTCCGACACGATTCATAGCACAACTCGATATAGGTTGTCAGCCTGATAGGTGTGCCTGAAAACGCATGGATATGGTACTCTTACATATGCCTTGGATCTCTAGAAAAGAAGATATATATATGAACAGGGTATCCGCAAGCGCACAGATATGAATATACCATTGTAGCATTTTAACCAGGAGTAAAACCAGGTATCGTATTTATATTCTACCACAGGGAAAGAAGTCTTTCTAATCCATAATAGCTAATACATGCTCATCTCTCAGTTTTATAATGTAGAGTGGCCAAAATATATCAATTGCTATAAACAGGGGTAAGTCACATAAAATATAGAGAATGATAGCACTGTTCAAGTCATAACTTCATGAGCAGCTAGAAAGTGTCATTATAGCAAGAGAAACGTAGCAAAGTCTAGCTAGAGAGGATACTCCTAGGTAATTCTAAACTATATGTCAATGCAAACTATGATTAGTGCAAACATTTAGCAATCACGGAAGAAGAACTATTATATCAATGCATGGGGAGACTATCCAGGAGGATCAAGGCCGAAACTTGAAACAACCCAAATAGTATAAGGCTCCACTAGTCCTATACACGGGGGGTGGACTACGAAGGACTCAATAGTGCTGTCACCACCATGATCTACCACACGACCCGGCATATAGGGTGCAATCGCAGATAAATACAATATAAGCACCACGCTTACACTGTCTTTACCGTTCACCCATGTTAACAAAAGATCTAGGTGAGGGCTATACGACTCCATACATGAATATAAAGGCAAATCAACTATGCTAAACATGTAATCATAATAAACACCAAAGCATATAATGTCGAATATAATCATTAATAAGAACATATGTCTATATAACAAATGTAAAGAACTAGATAAGAACTTACAAGAGCGAAGCTAGATCAGCCTCTAGACGATCAGGAGCCAAGTAGACTCCTTGCCTCCTCCTAGATCTAAACTAGCTAGCTACTCTGCTATATGGTGTTTCTAGGGCGTAGAGTCTCTGACTTGATGACTTGATCTGATGTATGACAGATTCAGATGCCTCTGCCAGGGGGCAGGGGGGCTGCTTATATAGTCCAGAGGGGTGGACGTGCACCGTAGGATCAAACTGACCTAAACATGTGGTTTAGATTGATTCTCATAGGCGGTGGAGGAACATTCCAGAAGATGAGGCGGTTCGGGGCCCGGGGGGGACCGACCGGCCCCACCACCAGGCCGATCGGTCTGGGGTGGGCCCCCCTCGGGTCCCACTTCGGCCAGGTAGTCTCTTGATCCTTTTAGATGCTTCTTTTTTAGGTGCTGAGCCACGTTGAGTTCCGGAGCCTTCTGGAGTCTTCTAGAGTGGTTTCCTTGCATATTTTCTGAATAGTCCTTGTAGATTCATAGATTCACCAAAACTCGTGGAAATTGTTAATATAAACCCTAATAAGGTGATCTAATTATATTTAGTCCTTTTCCCAATGAATGTGAGGGATAAAATGCATAGATAAAATGTGTCAACAATACCCTTGGAATACTCTCCTTCCTTGGGGAAGTGCTACAGCGGTATTTCCGTGCGCTTGCGGTATACCCGGTTGTTCTTATACGCTCCCTCTAGGTGCGCAACTAGTGGTGACGTTAAGAAACGCCAACACAAGGTATGACTCGGAATATCTCTTATGTTTGCCTTACTTTTTTGTATTCATGACACACTTGGTTTTGTTTCCCCTTCACTCGGGACGAGCAAAGGTCAAGTGTGGGGGTGTTGTTGACGGCTGAAAAGTGCCATTTTTATGGCCATCAACTCCTGCAAATTGGAGCATGAATAGCACATCCACACTAGAATAGGAGCTTAAACTCAACTTTCCACCAGTGTCGATGTCTATTTGAATGCAGGTATTTAGCATAAGAAATGAGAGGAATCAATGCACTTTCACTCCACTCCAATCCAAGGCACTCAAATGCTGGCCAATCAGAGGCTGCCACATGGATTCTCCTGGATCCATGCTGTCACCAATCCATGTGAAGAACTCTCGACGAATCATATGCTGCCACGTCAGCATCACATGGATCCATGGGCCCACTTTGCCAACTAAACCGCCAGGAAATGTGCCATGCACGGAGAAGAGGCACTAGGGCCCACATGGAAGAGAGCCAGACGAAGCACAAGCCAGAAGGCTGGTCGGGAGCTTCGGCCGACCCTAGGATCGGTCGAACCGACCTAGGGTCGGTTGATCTCCCCCCTCCACGTGGTGCTCGCTCATTGGTCCTTGGCTGCATCCCGGGGTGTTTTGGAGCACTTGGAGCCTCGGAGCAAGCCACCCCCTTGTCTATAAATAGGAGGGGAGGGGCTCCATTTCACACACACCACCAAGCTCTCAAGTTCCACTTCTCTCTTGTGTAGCTCTCTCTCCCTCTCTCTAATTCTGCCCATGTGAGGTGATTCTCACCTCTATGTGGTAGAATGGTGAAGAGGAGAGATCTAGATTAGGATTAGTTGAGAGGTAGAGTAGGGGTGAGGAGTGAGTTGATGTCCTCATGGATGCTCGTTCTTCATTTAGATCAAAGTGAGTATTTCAGCATTTCTTATTTAGACTATAGTGGACATCATGCATGCTTGATTTGTTCTTGTGTTCTTAGCTCGTTCATAAGTTAGAGGCTTGTGTTCTTCGTGACACAAGGCTTCGATCCTTTAGAGCTAGCTCAGTGGTCCATTTACCAGTTTGCATGCTCTGATCCTGTTTAGCTAAGTGAATCTACTGTATCTCATTTGTTTGCATCCATAGCTTCCTTTCTACTCCGTAGCTCGATGAATAGTAAGATGATTTGACTCCATTCTTTCTCTAGTTCGTGGCTCCGTATTTATACGGGTTGCAATAGTGTAGTTAGCGGGTCGACAGACGTAACCGTGCTATAGTAGTTATCTGGGGTACAGACGTGGTGTCCGGGCCCTGGTTATCCTGCGAAGACCACGTGCGCTCGCGTAACGATAGAGGTAGGCCGCAGTGGTGACAGCCTGTTGGACCCTTTGCAACCCTCCGCGCCAGCGTATCGAGTTGGGCTCGATGTCAGTACATTGGCCTATCCCTAAAAAGGTACGATGTGCTGTCGCCCCACGGGGATGACTGAGAACGGACAGATGCATCTTGAGAGCTAAATCCCTTAAGGAAGTGCTTCTCATATCCCCACCTACCCCAGCGGAAGCTGGTGTCCTTGGATAGACCCTCTCTAGTTACTCTCCGTCCTAGGGAACGATACCCTAAGGGAATACTCATTCTCCTAGGGGAAGTGCTACAACTGTGTATCTGTGCGCTTGCGGATTTGTTCGCACTCGTCAATGTACCCGGGAGTTTCTTACACGCTCACGCTACCACGGCGCCTAGTGTTGAGGTTAAGAAACGCCAACACACAGCAGGGGAACTATGCACCATTCCGCTATGGAGCTTCGAGTGGGAACTTTGGGCAACCGCAGTACCAACACCCTATGCAGCAGCAGTTCCAGCGTCCCGCACAGCAGCCTCAGCAGTTCCCGGAGTCTGTTCAGCGCTCAGCTCCGCAGACACCACGTCCCGCCTTCCAGTAGAATCAGCAGAGAGCTCCAGTTGGCACCCCTGTGAGGCCTAGTGCACCCCCAATCCTGCAACTACCACTTGCTTCAAGTGCGGAGAGCTTGGTCACTATGCCAACGCATGTCCTAAGAGGCATTCCCCCAACACTCCGGTGTCGAATCAGCAGATGCAGCAGATGAGGAATGGGAATCAGACCCCGCAAGTCAACAAGGGACATCAGAGCTATGCACGTGGTACGGTGAATCACGTTGACGCGGGTAATGCTCAGGAGGATCCGCGACTAGTGCTCGGTATGTTCCTAGTCAACTCCATTCCTGCCTCAGTTTTATTTGATTCTGGAGCATCCCATTCTTTTATTACTTCCCAGTTCGTAGCTCAACATAATCTACCCATTAGTCCTATGCCTCGCAACATGTTAGTTAGTACACCAGGGGAGAGATGAAAGCCACATATCAGTGTAATCATGTCAGTCTCAAGATTATGGGCAGGGATTTCCGGGCAAATCTTATAATACTGCAATCAAGAGGGATTGATGTGATACTGGGAATGGGATTGTTGATAGCATGTGACGCAGTGATTCAGTGTGCTAAGAGGTCACTTCTTCTCACTAGTCCAGCTGGGGAAAGGTTTGAGTTTGCAGCAGATCCACCTCCATCTATAGCCAGTACAGTGAATCAACTTGATGGGAAGACTTTGGAGGATATCAGAGTTGTGTGCGAGTTCCCGGATGTCTTTCCTGATGAGTTACCAGGTATGCCTCATGACCGTGATGTTGAGTTTGTTATTGATCTACTTCCTGGTACTGCTCCTATTTCCAAGCGTCCATATAGAATGTCTAGTGATCAGTTGCAAGAATTAAAGGCACAGATTAGAGATTTAATGAGTAAAGGGTTTATTCGAGCTAGTTCTTCACCTTGGGGAGCACTGGTTATCTTTGTGGGAAAGAAGGATGGAACACAGAGGATGTGTGTGGATTACAAGTCTCTTAATGATGTTACTATCAAGAACAAGTATCCATTACCTCGCATTGAAGATTTATTTGATCAGATGAAAGGAGCCAAGGTGTTCTCTAAGATTGATTTGCATTCTGGTTATCATCAGATGAAGATCAGGGCTTCAGATATTCCTAAAACTGCGTTCACTACCAGGTATGGGTTGTATGAGTACACAGTTATGTCCTTTGGATTGACCAATGCACCTACCTACTTCATGTACCTGATGAATAAGATCTTTATGGAGTATCTGGACAAGTTTGTTGTGGTGTTTATTGATGATATCTTGATCTACTCCAAGAATGAGGAAGAGCATGAGGAGCATTTGAGGCTTATGTTACAGAAGCTTAGGGAGCAACAGTTGTATGCCAAGTTCAGCAAGTGTGAGTTCTGGCTCAAGAAGGTAGCTTTTCTTGGTCACATCATCACCAACGAAGGTATTGCAGTAGATCCAAGCAAGGTCAATGATGTGTTAAAGTGGGAGCAGCCTCGCACAGTGACAGAGATCAGGAGTTTCCTTGGACTAGCTGGTTACTAACGTCGGTTCATCGAGGGATTCTCTAAGATAGTGAAGCCACTCACGACACTCCTTGAAAAGGATAGAGAGTTCAGGTGGACTGAAGCATGTCAGGCAAGTTTTGAAGAGTTGAAGAAGAGATTGACCACAACCCCGGTGTTAGTAATGCCAGATCTGCAGAAGGGTTTTGATATCTATTGTGATGCTTCTCTACAGGGTTTGGGATGTGTTCTTATGCAAGAGGGACATGTTATAGCCTATGTGTCTTGACAGTTGAGGAAACATGAGCAGAATTACCCTACTCATGATCTAGAGCTTGCAGCAGTGGTTCATGCATTGAAGATTTGTAGGCACTATGTCATGGGAACTAAGTGTCAGATTTACACTGATCACAAGAGTCTAAAGTACATCTTCACTTAGAAGGATCTCAATCTGAGACAGTGTCGTTGGTTGGAACTGATCAAAGACTATGATTTGGAGGTTCATTATCATCCTGGGAAAGCGAACCTGGTTGCAGATGCTTTAAGTCGGAAGGGTCATGCTAATATGGTTCTGGCTTTTCAACTACCAGATGATCTGATGAAGGAGTTTGAGAGGCTTAATTTGGGGATTGTTGCTCACACAGAGGGAGTGACCCTAGAGTTGGAATCTACCTTAGAACAGGAGATACGAAAAGGACAGTTGGAGGATGAGATGATTAAAAAGATTAAGGAGACTATGGAGAAGGGTAATGCTCTACAGTTCAGAAGGGATGATCAAGGAACCATATGGTACAAGAATAGGATTTGTGTGCCAGATGTGAAGGATCTCAGAGAGACCATCTTGAGGGAAGCTCATGATTCAGCCTATTCCATTCACCCGGGTAGTACAAAGATGTATCAGGATCTTAAGCAGAGGTATTGGTGGTATGGGATGAAGAGAGATGTGGCAGCACATGTAGCGCTGTGTGACACTTGTCATCGAGTTAAAGTAGAGCATCAGAGGCCAGCCGGATTACTTCAACCATTGAAAGTGCCTAAATGGAAGTGGGAAGAACTCGGCATGGATTTTATTGTTGGATTGCCTTGTACTAGAGATGGTTATGATTCAGTATGGGTTATTGTGGATCGATTAACTAAAGTTGCTCACTTTATCCCAGTGAAGACCACCTATACAGGAGTAAAGCTAGCTGAGTTATACATGTCCAGAATTGTGTGTTTGCACGGCGTACCGAAGAAGATAGTGTCAGATCGGGGTACTCAGTTCACATCTCGCTTTTGGGAAAAAGTTTCATGAGTCCATGGATACGAAGTTGAACTTCAGCTCGGCCTATCATCCTCAGACCGATGGACAGACTGAGAGACTCAATCAGATCTTAGAGGATATGTTGAGAGCCTGTGCACTGAAGTATGGAGGCAGTTGGGATAAGAGCTTGCCATATGCAGAGTTTTCTTACAATAATAGCTATCAGGCTAGTCTTAAGATGGCACCCTTTGAAGCTTTATACGGAAGGAAGTGCAGAACTCCGTTGTATTGGAGTGAGACGGGAGAAAGTCAGCTGTTTGGGTCTGATATCATAAAGGAGGCAGAGAGGCAGGTTCAAGTGATCAGGGAGAATCTGAAGACTGCTCAATCTAGACCTAAGAGTTATGCGGATCAGAAGAGAGATGTGACCTTTCAGGAAGGAGACTATGTGTATCTGAAGGTTTCACCAATCAGAGAGTTGCGCAGGTTCAAGTCAAAGGAAAGTTGTCCCCTCGTTTCATTGGACCTTTCAGGGTCACTGAGAGAGTTGGAGAAGTGGCTTATAGGTTGGATCTACCCGCTCAGCTCTCAGATGTGCATGATGTGTTCCATATTTCACAGCTGAAGAAGGGATTAAAGCCTTATGATAAGGATCTGTTGCCTATGGATGGGTTGGATGTCAATCATGATCTTACCATTATTGAACACCTGATAAGAATCTTGGATACTATGGCACGAGTTACGAGGAATAAGGTAATCAGAATGTGTAAGGTACAGTGGAGTAATCATGCGGAAGATGAGGCAACATGGGAAAGAGAAGAGGAACTGCAGGCAGAATTTCCTGGTCTTTTCACAGATCTATCCGAATCTCGAGGACGAGATTCTTCCTGGGGGTAGGATTTGTAACACCCTAATTTTCAACTTTTGCTTTATAATAAAAATTGCTAGCAACATTGCATGAATTTAAGGACCATAAGATTGTTTATTCTTTCTTAGGCATTTAATTGTTTCTTAATCTCTACCTAATATTAAAACAACGACTGTTTCTACTCTCAATTTTCGTCCGTCGTTGCTTTACTAATTCGGAATCGGTTAATAGCCCACAAAACCGTGACGAACCGGCAAGGAACCATTCGAAACTGCTGTGAACTGGGGCGATCAAAAGAAAACAAGAAAAAGACCGAGCGAACCAGAGGTAACCGGACCAAGGGGGGAAAACTGGCGCGCTCCCTTCCTTCTCGTGCACAGAATTTCCCACACCGGACCCCCAACTCGTGCCCCAAGCGGCCCATCATTAATGATTGGATTCTAAGCATTGTGTGATTCAACAACTCTCACGTCGGCCTTCTCAGTCAGCCCAGGAGCCAAGGAGCCCAAGCAAGCCACTACAATCTCTTAATAAAGCTCGTAACTTTCAAAGCTTTTTTTCGCATGCGATCTCTTAATAAAGCTCGTAACTTTCAAAGCTTTTTTTTCGCATGCAGCATCAATATTTTCGCATGCAGCATCAATTAAGCTGTTACTTTTTTTAGTTGTCCAGAAATAGCATAAATAGGACAACAAGCATTATAGTTTTATGAAAATGTATTTATCATTACAAGAGATAATAATATATAATATTAAAAATCTCTAACTTTTTCCATAATCAACCTGCATGTCATTGATGTGTCATATGCCATTGATTGATAGAGTTATAAGCATGTGGGGGCAGTGGGGATGACCATGCGGCTAGGGAAAGCGAAATCGGGGGTCGGGATGACAGTACGACCAGGCTGTGAGCCGCAGACAATAACGAGTGAGGTTGGGTGATGGGAACGATGACATAACTAGGGAATGCGAGGTCGGGGCAGACAATGGCAAGGTTTGAGAGGCATAGACAATGGCGGGTGATGTTAGGGTGGTGTGGGCACACCAACACATTGTGGGCCATACCCGGGAGATGAGTTCTTGTACATCTGGACTACTCGACTAGTGGGTCACGGTGCTGGTACCGTGGACCACAAGGCAAGACAAGGCGGACAAGGACTTGTACTAAGACTAGGATAGCTTTCCATACCTTGTATAGGCTACTCCGGGTACTACTCGAATAGTACCCTTGTACCAATCCGACTTGTAACCCTGCCTCCCGTGGCATATAAGGCGAGGCAGGGACCCCGCTCAAAACATACGCAATCAATACAGAGCCACGCAGCATACAGGACGTAGGGTATTACGCACATTGCGGCCCGAACCTGTCTAATTGTGTGCCCCGTGTCTCACCATCGTGTTCCTGATCTCGGCGAGCCCCACTGCACAATCTACTACTTCGGGTACCCCGTTGTAGGCTCGGTGTCTAAAACAATGACAGCTGGCGCGCCAGGTAGGGGATCTCGTCGTTGATCCACTGGCGAACTCGATGTCTCTCGTCACCATCAAGCCGATCGTCGCTTTCCAGCAAGGCGACACCTTCGTTTTCGGCTCCTGGGTTTGCGTTGCTGATGGCGCCGGATCGTTCCTGCGTTTCCTAGCGCCAACTCCGGAGTCAAAGCTCAAGTCCTCGACGCTTACGCAAGCTTCGATGGAGAATCTCGTCAAAAATTTCGGCGAAATTTTGATCTCTGACCCGTTCAGAGACCTCGAGTCGGAGTCCGAGTATAACTCGACTTCGTCTCCTATCCAGCCTGGGTTGCCTTCTTCAGCTTCACAGCTTGCGCTCAGCCTGGATAACTTTCAAGCACCACCTCTCTTCGGTCATTGCCAAGTCAGTGCTGCTTACCAAGCCGAATTGAAGCGCCTCATGTGTCCTGGCTCGAAGATCGTGCTCGAGTACTCTTCAGATTCGGATGATAACTTTGACTACTCTTCGGATTCTTCTGAGTTCGAGTTCGACTATGGTTCGGATTCTGTGGAAGTACAACAACTGTCTGGCCCTGCTCATGGACTGATGATTACATCAACACCTGAGGGTAGATTCGTCTACTGGCCTGAGCATGTGCCTACTGATCTCACCTTGGATGATCAGGAGCGCTTTATCGCCTGTCTCGACAACTTGCCTTTTCAGGAAGGCGTCAAACTTGTTGATTATGACACCGATACTGAGCTCATTCAGAGTACAGGTACTTATTCATCGCATCGAGAAGTGTTCGTCGTTGATGCATCTACTCCGCAAGGGCATCGTTCCAACTATCGTTATCCGGATGATGTATCTGATGATGAACTCTCTGCTAATGCTCCTGCTGATGAAACCGCGGAGGTCAAAGCTGCATGTCGCCAACGCAATGCTGATCGTGCAACTCTTCGTCGGGAACTCGCGGAAGCTCTACATACCCATAATCTTCAACAGGCTCTGGATGCGGTTACTACTCGTGAGTATCGTACTCCAGAAGAAGACATTAATGCGATCAATCTACTTGGTCACTCTATGCCTCGTGACAGGGCAACTGCTGAAGTCGCGAAGCTGGCTGAACTAGCCTATACTATGCTACGACAGAATACCAGTGCTCCTAGTCATCATGGCTGCAGTGGGGGTGCTCATCGTACTACTCCTAATCTCACACGTCCGGAAGCAAGCAACAAGGGCAAAGGTGACGATGCTAGTGTCAACAGCAAGTCGGGAGACTCTCGCTACGACGCTCGTACAACTATCAACACCAGACGCGCTGAACGTGAGAAGCAAAAGGATAATGACTCTGATTCTTTTCCTGCTTTCTCCGCTCGACTTCAAGCTTTGTATCTTCCGGAGAAATTCAAGCCTTACGGCATCTCCAAGTATGATGGCAAGCAGGATCCAAGGCAGTGGCTGCGCTGTTATGCTTTGTCCATCTCCAATGCCGGGGGCAACGATGATACCAAGTGTATCTATTTCCCTTTTGTCCTTGAGCAAGAGCCCCTCACATGGTTTGAGTCCCTCAAACGTGGCTCCATCGACAATTGGGGACAACTCAAGCACCGCTTCACCAGCAACTGCGCGGGTTCTTTGGGCCGTCATGGCACCAGGATGGACCTTGCCCTGATCAAGCAAAAACAAGGCGAGACTCTTCGCGAGTACATGCGCCGCTTCTTTGAGAAAAGGGCTACTGTTGTTTATGTCACTGAAAAAGAAGTCATAGACACCTTTCAGGATGGTTTCTATGATGACAGGCTATTCCAAGACTTTGGTCGTGCTCGCCCAGCTAACATCACCAAACTTAAGGAGATGATCACTCATTGGGTAGACGAGGAAGACAACGCTCGAAATCGGTTCAAGCATCTTCGCAACAACCAGAACAACAACAACAACGACGCTGGTGGAAGCGGCAGCGGCAAGCAACAGCAGGGCAACCGCCAAGGAAATAACTACTCGAGTGATCCCAATCGCAAGCGCAAGCCCGAGAACACTGTTGCAGCTATGGAAACTACCGCCAAGCCTGAAGATGATCCTCACTGGGCAACTTTGACCAAGCAGAAATGCCCATGGCACCCGGAGGGCGATCATACTACAGAGCAGTGTTACCAACTTCGACGTGCGTTGAAGAACACACCCGAACCAACGAAACCCGCGTTATCGCAAACACAAGGGGAAGAAGGCTAACATAGACAAAGACACCGGGTTCCAGAACCCGTCCAACACCGTCAATGTCATATTTGGTGGGATTCCAACCAAGCGCATGCAGAAACTAGCTCTCAGGGAGATTATGTCCATCCAACCAGCAGCTCCCACTCATCTTAAGTGGTCTGAAACTCCCATTACCTTCTCAAGGGCGGATCAATGGACTAGTTTCTCTGAACCAAGACGATATCCTCTCGTTCTGGATCCAGTGGTGGCAGGCTCCAGGCTTACCAAGGTTCTTATTGATGGTGGCAGCGGTCTTAATGTCCTGTTTGCCAAGACCTTGAAGAAGATGGGCCTGGATATCACCAATATGCTTACCAAGACCAACTCACCGTTCTATGGTATCATCCCAGGCAACACAGCTGTTCCTTTGGGATCAGTTGTACTACCCGTTATCTTTGGGACCAAGGATCACTATCGCACTGAGTACATCAAGTTTGAGGTCGCTGACTTCGAGACTTCTTACCATGCCATCATCGGCAGGCCCGGTCTCGCTAAGTTCATGGCTATCCCTCATTATGTCTACTTGGTTCTCAAGATGCCGAGCCCCAAATGTATTCTCTCATTGCAAGGGGATCTGAAGCGTTCCTACGACTGCGATACAGAAGCCGTAGAACTTGCCTCGACTACTCAAGTACCCAATGCAATGACGGAGGTCTTCACTGCCGCTAAAAAGCTTGCTCCGAGCGAGCTGGAGGTTCCTGAGAAGACTGACAACAACAACAAGCCTGCACCATCTGGTGACATCCTGCTCAAAGCATTGACCTCAGTACTGGTGACAGCAGCAAGACGACTATGATCAGTGCACAGCTTTATCCTAAATAGGAAGACGCGCTCGTCAACTTCCTTCGGGCTAACCGTGATATCTTTGCGTGGAAGCCATCTGACATGCCAGGTGTGCCCAGGAGGTTGATTGAGCATTCACTCAACGTCGATCCTAACGCTACCCCCAAGAGACAACACCTTCGTCGCTTTGCTGATGACCGCAGGGCTGCTATCAAGAAAGAGCTCGCTAAACTACTCGCGGCTGGCTTCATCCGGGAAGTTTTTCACCCGCAGTGGCTCGCTAACCCTGTTCTCGTCAAAAAGAAGAACTCTAATGACTGGAGGATGTGTGTCGACTACACTGATCTCAACAAGCATTGTCCCAAGGATCCTTTCGGGTTGCCGAGGATTGATCAAGTCATTGATTCTACGGCGGGCTGTGCTCTACTCTGTTTCCTGGATTGCTACTCTGGCTATCATCAAATTGCAATCAAGGAATCTGATCAAGAAAAGACCGTGTTTATCACCCTGTTTGGTGCTTATTGTTACACAACAATGTCCTTCGGGTTGAAAAACGCTGGTGCTACATATCAAAGGGCTATCCAAGCGTGCTTCAAGAAGCAGCTTCACAAGAACGTGGAAGCATACGTGGATGACGTCATTGTCAAGACTAGGGATCCAGACATGCTTATCACGGATCTTGAGAAAACTTTCGCTTTGCTACGTGAGTACTAATGGAAGCTCAACCCCAATAAGTGCGTCTTTGGCGTATCTTCAGGAAAACTACTCGGGTTCATCATCAGCCATCGTGGCATCGAAGCAAACCCTGAGAAGATTACTGCCATCTCCAACATGCAAGCTCCGACTACTATCAAAGATGTCCAGAAGCTTACTGGTTGCATGGCGTCACTCAATCGTTTCATCTCACAACTTGGAGAATGGGGTCTTCCTTTCTTCAAGTTACTTAAGCGGCAGGAGAAGTTTACATGGACAACCGAAGCTGATCAAGCTCTTTCTCAGCTCAAGGAGTTCTTATCCAAGCCTCCAGTCCTCATAGCTCCTCTGCCTAATGAAAAGCTCTTACTCTACATTGCTGCGACTACTAATGTCGTCAGCACTGCTATTGTCATTGAGCGGCAAGAAGAAGGCCATGGCTACCCTGTCCAGAGGCCTGTCTATTTCGTCAGTGAAGTACTCTCAGAGTCCAAGGCTCGTTACCCTCCGGTACAGAAGCTACTCTATGCAGTTCTGATTACTTCACGGAAGCTCCGCCACTACTTCGACGAATACAAGATTTCTGTGGTCACTAGCTACCCGCTTGGCGAGATATTGCACAACCGGGACTCCACAGGAAGGATTTCTAAATGGGTTGTAGAGCTTGGTGCTCTATCACTCGAGTTCAAGTCTCGCACTGCTATCAAGTCTCAAGCCTTGGTAGATTTCATGGCTGGGTGGCGGGAAAATCAAGTCCCAACTCCAATTGAGCGTCCAGAACATTAGGTCATGTACTTTGACAGTTCCCTCAAGTTGGAAGGCGCTGGTGCCGGGGTACTTCTGATTTCTCCCAAGGGCAAGCAACTCAAATATGTTTTGCAGATCTTTTGGAAGGTCTCAAACAATGAATCTGAATATGAAGCTCTACTGCATGGTCTTCGCCTTGCAGTTTCTCTTGGCATTACACAACTACTTGTCTATGGTGATTCTTTGGTGGTCATCAATCAAGTCAACGATTCATGGGATCATAATGCTGAGAACATGGATGCGTACTGTCAGGAGGTACGCAAACTTGAGAACAAATTCCATGGTCTCGAGTTCCATCATGTGGTCCGCGACAACAATGTTGCTGCGGATGTCTTGTCGAAGCTGGGATCTACACGAGCTCAAGTGCCAGCTGGAATCTTCGTCAATGAACTCCACAAACCATCAATTCCGGAGCAATCATCTGCACCCACGACTACTTCAGTTCAATCTGATCGAGAAGTGCTTATGATTGATGTGGACTGGAGAACTCCCTTCATCGACTACATTAAACATCAGTTGATTCCAGAAGACAAGGCAGAAGCCGAGCGTATTTCACGCTGCGTCAAGGCTTATGCTCTGGTCGGAGATCAATTCTACAAGCGAGGCGCAAGCTCTGATATACTCATGAAATGTGTTTCTCGTGAAGAAGGCAAGGAAATCTTGGAGGAGACACACAAAGGAATCTGTGGCAATCACACTTCTTCCCGCACCTTGGTGGGAAAAGTGTTCAGACGTGCTTTCTACTAGCCTACAGCTCTTGCTGATGCAGAGGAACTAGTCAAGAAGTGCCAAGGATGCCAATTCTTCGCCAAGCAATAACACGTTCCTGCCTACAAGCTCATTACGATACCACCAACTTGGCCTTTCGCTTGCTGGGGGCTGGATATGATTGGTCCTCTCCCAAATGCGCCAGGAGGATTCAACAGAGTTCTGGCGGCTATCGACAAGTTTACCAAGTGGATTGAGGTCAAGCCTGTTACCTGTCCCAAGGCTGATCGTGTCCTCGACTTCTTGGGTGAAATCGTACATCGCTATGGTTTCCCTAACCGCATCATCACAGACTTGGGTTCGAATTTCAACAATCACCAGTTCTGGGAGTACTGCGAGAACAGTGGAATCGACATCCGGTACATCTCCGTTGCTTACCCACGTGCCAATGGCCAAGTGGAACGCGCCAATGGGATGATACTCGATGCTCTCAAGAAGCGACTGTACGATGCTGCAAATACCAAGGGCGGCAAGTGGATCAAGGAACTACCCAATGCACTCTGGGGGCTGCGCACTCAGCCTACTACCCCCATAGGGCAGTCACCTTACTTCCTGGTCTACGGCTCTGAAGCCGTTTTGCCTGCTGATGTCATGTGGCGTTCTCCGATGGTTGATTAGTACGAAGAAGGCGTAGCTGAAGAAACAAGACAGACCGATGTCGACAGTCTCGAGGAAGCTCGCTGCAATGCACTTGTTCAATCCACTCGATACCTTGAGAAGATCTGCTGCTATCATGACCGCAACATTAAGGAACGCTCCTTCAACGTTGGTGACTTAGTCCTTCGTCGCATCCTGAATACGACAGGACTACACAAGCTCAACTCGCCATGGGAAGGTCCTTTTTCTGTTACAAAGGTTACCGGCCCAGGCTCATATCGTCTTCAAACTCTAGAAGGCGAGGAAGTCGACAACTCTTGGAACATCGACCAGCTTTGTCGCTTCTACCCGTAGGGGGTCTCAACAACCCTCTCCAGACGGCTTCGGCTGTAAAACAACTCATATTGGGTTTCAATAACCCTTTCCAGGCAGCTTCGGTTGCAACTACTCAACAGACAGCTACGATTGTCACCACTCGTAGGGGATCAAGATAATCCTCTCCAGACAGTTTCAGCTGTATCTTCTCGTGGCTTTCAGCTGCGAGCACCCGCAGGGGGCTTCATCAACCCTCTCCAGGCAGTCTCATTCTGCGACCTCGTAGGGAGTCATGATAACTCTCTCCAGACGATCCTGTATCGTGTAGGGTAGTAAGTGGCACATGCTGTCCATGCTCCTATTTTTCAATAAGAGGCTGTGGCCTAGAGTAACACCCTGCTGGTAGGGTCTCAGTGGAACTCTCATACAAGTTGCTGCTACAGCAAGGATGAGTTCATCACACTGTCCCTTATGGTCTTACTCGTTCTTCGGAACATTCTTGTGAGTATTCTTTTACTAGGCTCATAGCCTCAGAGATACTTAAGACATTGTAAACATTGTACAATGTATTCAGTAATAAAGTTGCTACTCTATACCGACTTGTTACTGTTCTTTACTTGTTCATAACAAAGCCTTCATTACGCTGCTACAGCTAAGGTGTTCAACTCGTTATGAATAAGTTCTTTTCGAGTACTCTCTCACTAGGCTTGTTAGCCTCAGAGGTACTCAAGACATTGTAAACTCTGTACAATGTGTTTAGTACAAGCCGCTACTCTATATCGACTTGTTACTATTCTTAGCTTATTTCATGACAAAGCCTTCTTTTATGCTGCTACAGCTAAGGTGTTCAACTCGTCATGTTTTAAGCTAACGTTTTTCGGAACAAGTGTACACTTGAGTACTCCTACTCGTGTATCATATCTCTTTTTTGCAGCCACACACTCAATACCAATTCGAGTACTTGGCCAACACAGATGCATACCAGGGATCCAGATAATAGATTTCTTCAAGTTTTCAATTATATTACATAAACACTTGTTCGAGATTACACTTGTTTTCTCTCTAGTGTTTCTATTCTACAGGTACATCTAACGGAGATCGATGAACTTGGAGACTGCTTCCACGATTGGAGAAGTCTGCTACATCAGCTCGTTGAGATGATCGTCGGTGCAGTCTCCAGATCTGTCGTTCATGATGACCGTGAGATCCGCTTCGGCATAGAAAGACTTGATGAAGCTTTGGACTTGATTGGGGATTGTGCAGGCCAGCCTTTGAGCGTACTCCAGAATCTTCTTTGGAGTGTCTTTCAACCTCTCCACAAGTGGACGAGGCTGAACTCCGGTGACTCTGGGTTCAAACAAGTTTGCTACTGGCTCGGCCGCCTCTGTCAAGGCCTTCAGCTCTGAGCGTAGGCCCCCGGCTTCTTCAATCTTCTCCTTCAGCGACTGCATGCAGCGCAGCAAGTCAGTCCAGCCGGTAATGCGGATATTCATCTCGCGCTCAAGTTCGAAGCACCGCACCTTATAGTCTTCTTTCAGATCCACATGAGCTGCTTCTTCACGGTTGAAGGCTAGCTGCCAGTCCAGCGCCTTGTCCTTGAACTTCTCGACTTCATCCATCAGCTCTACAATGGATTAAGGCTACTTATCAGATATGGTGCGCAAGAGCAAAAGTACTTAATGATGATTTCAGAAGGGAGATTACCTTTATTCTTCAGGTGCAGTGACTTGTTCTTACCAACAACTTCATCCTTCTTCGCCGTCAGCTTCTGGATTTCATTGTGGTACTCGGTGGTGTTGGCATCAAGTTTCTCCTGCAGCTTTAGACACAAGGCTTTTTGTTGCTTCAATTCCTCTCTGAGCCGCGAGACTTCCTCAATATCCGCTGCATGCTCCTCAAGCAGCCGAGTCTTGCGTTTCGACTGCTTGACTACCTCTTGCAAGAGCGAAAACAACATATGAGTCAGAGACAAGATATCTGTGACTACAAGTACTCTACAAGACACTACATGATCTTACCGCAAGGAGTTTCTCTACGCCGCGGAACATCTCAGCGTGCGCATTCAAGTTATCCTCGTCCAGGCAGGAGTCATCATATGGCATCAAGTTCTCTGCCATGGACTGGGTACTTGTGCTGGCTGCTGAGTACCTCGCAGCACTACGCAGAGGAGCCGGGTCTTCAATCTGTGGCTCATGCGGCACCATGCAGTTTTCTGGCTGTTCTTCCAGCACCAGATGTGCATCAACATGATGCATGGGGGCTTCCGCAGCTGGGACTTCTTCGTGGCGCAGCACGGCCTCAGGGTCAACCTCTAAGGCTTCATTCACCATGGCTTCGATTTCTTCGAGTTGTTCAGCCCTGGGCCTGGAAGCTGCCTCAACTGCAGCCTTGACCACGTAGCTCCAAAGCGTCCGCAACGCTTGAGCAGCCTTAGCTTCTGCGGGTACTTCTTGGCGCTCTGGAAGTATGTCTTCTTGTTGCTCTTGAGGAGTCTAGTCCCCTTCTGCAGCACCACTTCTAGAGGCGCCCCACTTCACATCAGTGGATTTCCTGCATTAGCAAATTGGTCAGCAAAAAGCAGAGTTCATAATCATAATAAGTACTCGAGTATCGTGTACTTACAGAGCAGCACGAGGCACTGAGACTTTCGGTCCCAGCAAGTCGAAGAAAGTAGGCGCTGCCGGCACCTCTGGCACACTTTCCACCGGCAGCACACTTTCTGCAACTCCGGCTTCTTGTTGCTCACGCGCCACCGTCTCTACGGCTGACGCTGGAACCACCACGGGTTCTGATATTCTTGGGGGGCTATTCGAGAGTACATTAGCTGCACTCTCGATAACCTGCACAAGACCAAAAACAAGCCATTACAGCAGAGAACAAGTATTCAACCAATGACTACTTACAAGGTTCTCCAACACTTACTGTAATGGGGGGAAGGCCGGTCATCTTCTTCACGGCCCGCTTTCCCACTGTGGTCCTCTTCTTCCGCGGTGGCAGTGTTACATCATCTGCAAGAGATGATGCTGGTCTCTTTGATGATCCCGCGGCGAGGCCACTGGGGATGGGCGCCCCAGAGTATCCATACTGGCTCTTTACTTCAAAACGCTGTTGAAGTGTTAAGCCGTCATCGTCGCTTGAGGAGGTGTCCTCCACCAAGACTTCTTCTTCTTCTTGAGCAGCCTGACTACCCTCGGGGGCTTCAGGTTCCGCTCCTGGTGCCTTTTCTTCTGGCGCTTGGAGAGGGTCCTCAGGACGAGGAGGAGGGTCAAATACAAACTTCAAGACATCCTCCTGCGAAGCACAAGGCAAATATTAGTAACTCGGCTACTTTTATCAAAAGTACTCGGGAGCTAAGTACTTGAAGACTTACCAGACGAGGAGGGTTGTCTGCGCTGAACTCAGGGACAGCTGCAGGAATACCATGAAGATTCTTGAAGATCTTCTGCAGCCGCTCCATCACGAGATCATCGCTGATCTCTTCAGTAGATAGCCTGGAGCCGTCGTCCGCTCCAGTGTACTCGAACCCAAGATGCTCCCGCTGCATCAAGGGTTGTATCCTTCACTTCATGAAGCTGAAGGCTACTCGCTCCGCTGTCAAGCCTTGCGCCTTCTTCTGCGCAATCTTTGCCAGCAACTTCGGGATCTCGATGCACTCTTGCATTGTGGGTTCATCCTTCCAGAGCCAGTCGTATACTGGCACAAACATGATGGGCTTCGGCAGCTGCGGCGGGGCGTTCTCTATGTAGAACCACTTATTCTTCCAATCTTGATTGGAGTCAATCAAGTCGTACTTAAAGTACAACTCCTGTGCCTTCTGGTGCATCTGCACTCCGGCCCCACCGACTACAACTGGAAAGTTGGCGTTGGGCTGCGGCTTCAACCGAAAAATCTTTCTGAACAAGGCCCAGTGTGGGCGGATGCTGAGGAAAGCTTCGCAAAAATGCACGTACACGGCAATCTGAAATATGCTATTGGGATTGAGGTGTACGTGCTCTAACTTGAAGAAGTCGAGGAAGCCGCGGAAGAAATCCAAAGACGGGAGCGTCAACCCACGCTCGACGAAGTGCCCGAACATCGGGATCTCATCCGGGCTCTTTTCCATCGGCCAAGCATCACCAGCGGCAGAGCTCCAACCGGCAATGGCCTTCTCGCGCAGCAACCCGCCGGCTTCGAGGGCTTGGATATCTTCCTCCCTCATCTTGGACTTCTTCCAAGAGACAGCCTGGCTCGGGGGCTTGGTGATGACCACCGTCTTGTACTTGGGCTCTGGCAACTCATTCTTGCCACGACCGGACTTCTTTTTCTGTCCCTTGGATGGCGCTGGCTTCATCCTTCCTGTCACAAGGGTCTTCTTTTGCATTGACTGGAGGACGGCGAAGGGATGGAGGTTTTGCACTCTTGGCACTATGGGCGCTCGAACTCTGCGGCGGCTATGGATGCTAAGGCTTTCTGGATCTAAGGACGAATGGAAGCAGTGAAACCCTAAGGGATACCCCTTCGGGTATTTATAAAACCAAAACCCTAATGGTTCGATCTGGTGACCCTTCGTATTCAACAGATTGGTTTCACACAGGCAAATATTTGGCTAAGTCAAAGGACCAAAATCCAAGACCTGCTCAGCTCTATCTCGGGGGCTCGACTACTCGATGGTATTGGATTTCACTCAGCTACAGTTCACTGAATTCAGGCCACTATTCTACAGTCAGATTGGATCCTTCAATTCGAGAAAGTACTCGACTCAAAGCTCGGGGGCTCCGTGCCACGTGTCCTTCAGTTTTTTCTCAGGATTTTACGGGATTATTTGACGAAGACTACTGATTAACCCTTAGCTTGAATTGTCAATTCGAACTAAGGCTCGGGGGCTACATCCGTATAGGATGCGATTTTTGCAAATCGCATTCCTGTATTATTTCTTCGGATTGTCTACGGATTTTTTGGACCAAGATCAAAGAGTTCAAGATTGACCCTCAGCTTGAATCCTGGATTCGACCTAAGGCTCGAGGGCTACATTCCATAAGGAATGCGATTTCAGTAATCGCATTTCCATATGGATCTTTGATGCAAAGATTTCAAGAACGAAGCGGGTATTATTAAAGATCTTCAAGGGAAGTACTCGGGGACGCTTGGGAACAACTCGAGAAGACTTCAAGACTACTCGTGGAGTTAGCTGGAGTACCTTCCAGCCTCGTGATGATTCAAGTACTATTGAAGATTGAAGCTTGTAGAACTCGGGGACGCTTGGGAACTACTCGTGGAGATCTTCAAGACTACTTGGAGCATTGCACTCGACTACAAAGTACTCGGGGGCTTGTTGACCGGGCATCCCTGGGCCCACCAACACATTGTGGGCCATACCCGGGAGATGAGTTCCTGTACATCTGGACTACTCGACTAGTGGGCCACGGTGCTGGTACCGTGGATCACAAGGCAAGACAAGGCGGACAAGGACTTGTACTAAGACTAGGATAGCTTTCCATACCTTGTATAGGCTACTCCGGGTCCTACTCGAATAGTACCCTTGTACCAATCCGACTTGTAACCCTGCCTCCCGTGGCATATAAGGCGAGGCAGGGACCCCTCTCAAAACATACGCAATCAATACAGAGCCACGCAGCATACAGGACATAGGGTATTACGCACATTGCGGCCCGAACCTGTCTACATGTGTGCCCCGTGTCTCACCATCGTGTTCCTGATCTCGGCGAGCCCCAGCGCACAATCTACTACTTCGGGTACCCCATTGTAGGCTCGGTGTCTAAAACACTGACAGGCGCGACAGAGATCACAACCAGGTCAGAAGGTGTCGAGGGAGGGGCAGCAGGATGATGACACAGTTGGGGGGTGGACGACGGTGGGTGAGGTCAGGGTGACACGTGGGCGATATGAATGACGACACGTATGGGAAAGGTGAGGTCGGACAAACGGTAGCGGTGTCATGGTAGATGACTGTGAGGTTCAGGAGACGCGAATGACAACAGACGAGATTAGGGTGTGAGTGCGATAGGTACCACGGTGAGGTCGCCAAGCTGTGGGGGTGGCGGATTGATGGCATGACCGAGGCAAACGACAGCGGCGCGAGCAACATTACGACGGCATACAAGATTAGGGTGTGGGTGCGATAGGGACGACGGTGAGGTCGCCAATTCGTGGGGGTGGCAGAGTGATGGCATGACCGAGGCAAACGACAGCGACGCGAGCAACATTTTCTCTTGTTGCAACGCACGGGCATAATGCTAGTTAATTAATTAATGAATCATAGGAATTTATTGTTGCACTCATGCTACTGCATTGCTTTTGCTTGCTTGAATTCAAAATTTATTTGAATTCAATTGCTTGATCTAGTTTTAAAATTCAAACCTTTTATTCTTCCCTCCTCCCCTCTCTTCTTCTTTTGGCCCAAGACCTCTTTCCCCAGCCCAACACACCCTCTGCCGCAGCAGCCCGTCCACGGAGCCGGCCCAGCTCGCGGCCCAACCCTTCCCACGGCTGGCCAGCGTCGAAGTCCGGTGGTCCACCCCGGAGTTTTTCTCCTGGCTCGCTCGGCCACCTTGCTCGCCTCGGCCCAGGTTGTTTCGGCCCAGCCGGCCCGCGTCCGCGCCTTTCCCCCTCTCTCTCACAAACGCTGCTAGTTGGGGGCCGCGAGTCATCCCCCACCTCGTGTCGTGGAGGGGACGGACTCCAGCTGGAGTCCGAGGGAGCCCCGTGCCGCGTCCCCACCTCGGAGTCTTGGCCCGCACGCCAAGATAGAGGGCGGACCTATAAGAGGCGCCGCCACCCCGCGCCCCCGAAACCCTAACCGAAGCCGCCATCGAGCTCCAGCGCCACCACCGCAACCCTAGCCGCGCCGCTGCCGTCGAAATGCCGCTCCGCTGCCCCTCCACCGATGAGAAGCTGCGTCGGAGCACCATGAGGAGGAGGGGAAGCCGCCCGAGCCATTTCCGCGACGTCCCGTGCCTCGTTTCGCTTGTCCTAGCTCGCCGAAGTTGCGCCGCCTAGCCGTTCCGCCCCGTCGAGCCGCTCGTCGTCGTCTTCGCCCGAGCCACCGTCCTCAAGCCCTTGGTAATCTCCCCGCGTCACCAGCTTTGTTCTCGTGCAATCCGTGCTTTGAATCAAGGCCCCTAGCTCGAGTTTGAGCGAGCTCGCCGGCGTTTCGCTGCTGCGCCGCCGCTCGCCGGCGTACCCGCCGCCGCCACACGCTCGCTTGCGTCCTGAACCATCAGATCACGAACCAACGGCCGAGATCCCATCTGACCGAAGTCAATACCAGTCAACCCGGTCTGTTTCCCCCGCACCCCTACAATTTTGCAAAAACACCCCTGATGTTTCTAATATCGCAAGGCGGTCCTTCCACCATTCAAAAGTATTTGTGTTTCGATCCTTTTATTTATGTTTTAATCCCTGAGCTCTCTGGTTTTTGCGCCCGAGGTCCAGTTTTATGTTTTTACACCAAAGCCCTTTAGTTTATACGCTTAATTATGTTTTAGCCCCTATTTTCTTATAGTTAGGCCCTTGGAACCTTAGATTCTTCACAGTTAGACCCTTGCATCTTCTTTTAGCCATATCTTTTCCGTTTTAGCTCTGTTTTTAGCGTTCTTTATGTCAAAATGATCGTATCGAAGTGTAGATTAGTTTTATACCCCTGTTTAGTTCTGTTTGTATTGTTTGGTGCATGTTTCTTATTTTATTCTATTGTGTGCTTGTATGTGATGGATGTGCTGCATAGAGAGCGAACCGTTCGTGGAATTCGAAGAGCAAGACTTCCAAGTGTCTGAGCAGCAGCACGATTCAGTTGAAGGCAAGTCTACCTTGATGCATTCCCGTTTTCCTATATAACATGCATTTAATCCATCGTATTTACTTTTGCTTGCATTAAATTGATGGGTCCCAATTAAGGTTCGACTAGACGTTTATACCTTGATCAACTGGGTTTACTTTTATATTGGGTAGTTCTCGCTATGCTTTATCTGGTTGCACGATGGTATTAATGAAACTTTATTAATCTTGATTTATTTATGTTATACCTTCATTAATACAAGATCATATGTTTGAAAGGATCCATGCAAGTGGCCTAGAGGGGGGTGAATAGGCCTACAAAATAAATTCAGACTTTTCTGCTGTTTACTTCTAGACTGCATAGCTTCTGCGAATATTCGCAGAACCTCTGCGTTCTTCAGACAGAACAATAGCAGCAGTGGATAAAACAATGGGATGCAGATCTGAAGCCTTAGAGATGTTAGTAGGAAGGTAAAACAGCGATATAAGCACAAACACCCTTTACCAAGCTGACCAACAAGTAGATCGAAAGCAAACCCTAGATAAGCATGCTATAACAAGCCAAAACAAGATAATTAAGCAGGAACAGTTAAAGCAGTTAAAGCACACAAGAGACAAGATTTACCCCGTGGTTCAGCTCACCACAAAGGTTATCCTACATCCACGTTGTTGAGGTAAGCCACAAAGGCTTTGGGATCTCTCTAGATCCACTCCTCTCTCACACCTATCACCAAGGTAATAGATGGAGAGTTCCACTAGTCACAAAGGGTAATACAGATAACTTGAGGCTGCCACACAAAGCTTGGAAGCTCCCAAGTAGCCTCTAGCCGTCTAGGAGCAAGGCTCCAAGAGTAATAGATCCACCAAGAGAGCTAGGGTTTCACCAAGTGCACAAGAACAAGAGAGAAGGGATTCTTTTGCTTTTCTCACTAGGAAATCACTCTCAACTTGAATGCAAGGATGGAATTTGGCTTCAAGTTAGTGGGAGTCAATGCTTGAGCGAGAGAGAAGCTATGAGCACTGTTGGGGCGCAGGAGGAACAGCAGGAGACCGTTGGGGAAGAAGGGGATTAAATACCCCCTCAGATCTGAACTGTAACGACTCTGTTCCAAGTTGCAGACCTTCTGCGAAAATATGCAGAACATCTGCGAACACTATAATTGATAGTCTGACAGAGAGAATAGCAGAGACTTCTGCGAAAATATGCAGAACCTCTGCAGTCTGCAGAGAAGCAACAACAGACTGACAGATTATTTGTGGATGGGTTTAGGATTGTTGAATATGGTTTTTATGCACTTGGTTAGACCCAAACCACTATTAGAATCCCCCTTGATAGTACGGCTTGTCCTAAACTCAATTTCAAAATATAAAATGAATTTAAACCTTCATTTGAGCCTAGGGAAGCCTTCCTTTTAAATGAGGGGTCACCTTTAACACTTTTGCATCCCTTGACAATATTCAACATGCAGCTCATACTCAAAAGCTTATTAGTCCTTTAATTGTGTGGTCAACATCACCAAAACCCACTTAGGGCTTGATTGCACTTACAATCTCCCCCTTTTTGGTAGATGTTGACAACCCAATTAAAGCTTTCATTTAATTGCAAAGATTGAGCTTTTGATGGAATGTATACAATGCTCCCCCTTAGTATATGCATCTCTCTTTTGAATAGAGAAAATATGTGTATAAGACATGTTTGCATATAAAATGGGTAAGTGAAACTAGATACATTGTATGTATTTCATCGTGGGGTGCAAAAGAACTGTGTAACATACAAGCCGTGATGCATATGACAGATAGAAGCAATCAGAGAGTCAGCTGTGTCCAGACCGCAGAACTTCTGCAAAAATATGCAGAACCTCTGCGAAAATTTGCAGAACCTCTGCGTCCTGACACAGCAACTCCAACAAACATCATAGGCAGATATATACTCTTCAGATAACAGCAAGTAATAGGATCTTAGATTAAGAAATAAGCAAAGCAAGATCATCTAGTCCTATTACATCACATCACACAGTTTTAAAGTTTTAAATCCCACAAATCTTGTCCACAACCAACCATGGCTTGCCAACAGAGGAAAAGCCCAAATGTATTACAGACCAAGTTTTCAGAGATAAAGTTCAGAGAGGATACTGCACTCTCACATCTCACAAAAGATTAAGTTTGTCAACACCAAAATGACAGATGCATCTCAATCTTTCTTCATTCTCCCCCTTTGTCAACAGATAGCAAAAAGGGAAGAAAAAGAAAGAGAGGAATTAGCTTGGATCAGCCCATCTTCTTCACTCATCCTGGCTCCAGTCAGTCTCTTCCTCTTCTTTCTCTGGAGTACTGGAGGCAGCAGCTGGTTCCTCTTCCTCTTCTGTCTCAGATTCTGATTCCACTTCAATAGGTTTCTTCAGTGGTACTTTGGAGCTGATCTTCTTCCATCTAGCAGCAATCTTAGGTCCCTTGGGGGGCACCCTAGCACTAAGAGGCTCATCATCACCAGGTATGTCTTGAGCTTCCTCCTCACTAGAAGTGTCCACAAAGAAGGTAGGGGGTGGAACAGGAGTAGGAGTAGAGATATTTGCCTTGAACATGAGCTGATTAACATCTTTCCTCAACTCAAAAACTTGAGTAGCTGTGTATCTGCACATGGCAAAAGTATCCCTGATCATCTTCCTTAATTTCTTGCCTTCCTTCTTTGCTGCAGTGCTTGGACCAGCCTCTGAAGGATCAGTGCCTCTTGCTGATTTCTCATGAAAAGACTTGAGCACTGTCTCCTTTTGCTTGTGGCCCCAAGATGTTAGCTGGTAGGACTTATGAGCACAATCTTTAGGAAACCGCAGCCCACTAACCATCTCAATCACATACATAATGTAGGGGGCATATGGGAAGTTGTTCCTAGCATCATTCAGAGAGTCACTCAACTCATACCAGATGTAGTTGCTTACAGAGAAGCGTTTGCCTGTGGGGAGCATCCTCTTCAACAGATTAACTGCATATTTGCGAAGGGAGGTGGCATCACTGTTCCCTTTTGGATTAATGGTCTCTCTGAACAGATTGTTGAGGGCATAATACACAGGTTTCAGCCCTGTTGTCTTATTGTTTGCCATCTCCTCACACTCAAACAACTCAGGAACATCCCTTCCTCTAAGCTTGCTCTCAAAATAGATGTTGTCTGCATTCCTATCCTCTTGACCAAACCCCAACAGTCTTGAAAAGGTGGTGAAGTCCACCTTATAGTGTACCCCCTCTGTCATCTAATGTACAGTGTCATGCTTGGCTTCCCAGTGAAAAGTAGCATGAAACTGATTGATAATTTCAGTATTCCAATCATAATTGAACCCCATGATATCCCTCAGGTCATGTTCATCAATTATTTTCAACAGCTCTATTGACTCAGGAGTCCTCTTCCTCTCTATGTGGCCCCAATCAACCCATTTCATTGTCATTATCCTACTCTTGTTTCTGATCATAGTGTTGTAGAAATCATAGTGAAATGGCGACCAAAACCTATAATCAATGGCAGCACACCTAGGATAATCATAAGGGTTGACTTCTCTAGCAGTTTTGACTTGTATTCCCTTTCCATCATAAGTCTCATGCTCTATGTGATAAGTGTGATCATACTTAGTGGGAGGCTGCTTTTGGGGATTACCTCTGAAGTTTCTGATGTAGGAGCTGTCAATGTCCCCAAGCCTAGTTGGAGACTCCAGCTCCACTGGGATAGTCTTTCCTTCAGTCCCCCCATCATTCTTCACAGGGGATGCTGCTGCTCGGCTGCCTCTGCCAGTGACAGGTCCTGCTGCCCCTCTTCCTCTCTTTGGAGTTGCCATTCTAGAGCTTGACTGTTGCCTTGACAGTGTCTCCCTGGTCACATTGTAAGCTTCCTCTCCCTCAGAGTCATCATAGGGCACAGCCCTCTTGTCCTTCCTCTGAGAGCCTCCAGGTTCCATCTAGAGATAAAGATAGCAGGGATAAGGCACTAGAGTAATGTGAAACAGCAACACTTCAGAGAAAAACTCAGTTGAACTTTGAATCGAGGGCACGGTGACTGTCTCTGCAGAATGCAGAACTTCTGAGAAAAAACGCGGAACTTCTGCATTCTGCAGTGACAGGACTGTGAAGCTCGATTCACCTTTCAACTGAACCTTAATCTAAAATGTACCAAATCAACAACACTCGCAGGCAAAGATAAGAGGATCTAATCAAGAACATGTCCTTAGAACCGAGTGAGAAGATAGATCTGGGGAGAATTAGGGTTAGGTTATACCTCTAGATCCGACCAGGAGAGAGAAGAGATTTGTGAGGCTTTTTACGCCGAGGACGTAGCCCAGAGGCCCTCCTAGATCACAAGGTGATCTAGTGGCGCCGGAGAAACCGACCGGGATGAACCGGTTTGTGTAATGGTTTCCCCTGCCTTACAAGATCTGAACTGCGCTGGAGGAGAGGGAGAAGATGTCGAGAAGTTGACGAAGATGTGCTTGAACTTCTTCTCGAATAGCCCTTGTCTTGTGGATGCCGGAGAATCTTGCTGGAGTGGATCTCGATCTGCTCGGCGCGGCCTGCTCCCCCTTCCTTCCTCAACTCAGCAACGCCATGGTCGAGGAGCAGGGCACAGATCCTACTTCGTCTGGAGGTGCGGCCGGAGGAGATTCCCGGCGACAAGGGCGGCGGCGGCGCAGAGTGGTGGAGGCGGTTGCGGGAGCGAGAGCGAGATGCGGTGAAAACGGTGAGGTAGTGGTGAAAGAGGAGTTACTGCTCTGACGGGGTAAGAGATAGGGTTAAAAAGGTATATCCCCTTTTCCTTTTCTTCGACGCGGTGAGAGAGGATATCGTGGGTGAGCGCCTGAGAATATCTGGTTACCACAGACATGTCTAGGGCTGTGTCTGTACACTTCAGAGATAGGCGAACTGAACGATTTGGTCTGTAAGATAAAATGCAGAACCTCTGCAGATAAACGCAGTGCCTTCACTTCTGTATATAAATGCAGAACCTCTGCATATTGGAGAACAGAGACAGAGAACTGCCAGATTGAGCTGAATATTGGTCTTTTCCTTAAGTTCTTCACTTAGGTCATGGACACCTTGTCTCAATAGGCTAGAAAACAATCAAACATCACACAGCCATAGCCATTTGAGACAAGTTGGGATATAAAATAGATTTTGAAACACACTATTTAAATTTTGCAAAAGCATTTTCATGAAGATAACACACATCAACAAAAGTGTGCTAGAGTTCAAACCACGCAGCGAGAATCAAGGATATTTAGCTCATTCCTTAAACTACAAAACCTTGACTCATCGAGAGGCTTTGTGAAGATATCAGCTAGTTGTTTTTCGGTGCTCACATGACTTAGAGCGATATCTCCTTTGGTTTCGTGATCTCTCAAGAAGTGATGACGGATGTCTATATGTTTTGTACGAGAGTGGCTTACGGGGTTATTTGCAAGCTTTATGGCACTTTCATTGTCGCACAAAAGTGGGTATGGGAGAAATGACATCCGTAATCTTTTAAGGTTTGCTTCATCCAAAGTAGTTGAGCACAACAAGCGCCGGCTGCAACGTACTCGGCCTCGGCGGTGGAAAGGGCTACTGAGTTTTGCTTTTTAGAACTCCACGACACTAGTGACCTACCAAGGAATTAGCATGTCCCCCATGTACTCTTTCTATCTACCTTGCAACCGGCATAATCGGAATCCGAATAGCCAAGTAGATCGAAAGTGGAGCCCTTAGGATACCACAAGCCAAGGTTAGGGGTATGCACTAGATATCTCAAGATTCTCTTTACGGCCATAAGATGACACTCTTTCGGGTTAGCTTGATATCTAGCACACATGCATACACTAAGCATAATATCCGGCCTAGATGCACATAAGTAAAGAAGAGAACCAATCATAGAGTGATATACCTTTTGATCCACGGATTTCCCTTCTTCATCAAGATCTAATTGTCCATTAGTAGGCATTGGAGTCTTGATGGGCTTAGCCTTGTCCATGTCAAACTTCTTTAGCATGTCTCTTGTATATTTGGTTTGACAAATGAAAGTCCCTTCCTTTGCTTGTTTGATTTGAAATCCAAGGAAGTACTTGAGCTCACCCATCATGGACATTTCAAATCTCTTTGTCATAACCCTACTAAATTCTTCACAAAAAGTTTCATTAGTACTACCAAATATTATGTCATCGACATATATTTGGCAAACAAAAATATGACCATCAACTTTTCTAGTGAAGAGAGTAGCATCGGCTTTGCCTATCTCAAAGCCTTGCTTGAGCAAGAAATCCTTAAAGCATTCATACCATGCTCTTGGTGCTTGCTTAAGTCCATAGAGCGCCTTATGGAGTTTGTAGATATGATTAGGACGCTTGGGATCTTCAAAACCGGGTGGTTGCTCCACATAGACTTCTTCGGAGAGTGGTCCATTGAGAAATGCACTCTTGACATCCATTTGATATAACTTGAAGTCATGATGAGTGGCAAAGGCAAGAAGAAACCGAATTGCTTCAAGTCTTGCCACCGGTGCATATGTTTCTCCAAAGTCAAGTCCCTCTACTTGAGTGTACCCTTGAGCAACCAATCTTACTTTGTTCCTAATCACAATTCCAATCTCATCTTGCTTGTTTCGGAAAACCCATTTGGTGCCTATGACATTTGTCTTGGGTCTTTCCACCAACTCTCATACTTGATTTCTTTCAAAGTTGTTCAACTCCTCTTGCATAGCCATCACCCAATCCGGATCCTCAAGAGCTTGATCTACCTTGATAGGTTCAAGAGAGGAAACAAACGAGTAAAATGCACAAAAATTTTTAAGACGAGATCGTGTTGTTACCCCTCTCTTTATGCTCCCAAGAATATTATCAACGGGGTGATCCCATTGTATGACTTGATGTACACGAGGGTGTGATGGTCCAAGAGGTTGGTGTAGGGGTTGGTCTTCATCATCATCGTCAGCTTGAGGCTTAGATGCACTTGGTTGATCATCCCCTTGCTGATTAATTCCCTGGTTCTCAGTGACTGGAGGTGCTGAATTCCCAGACTGCAGAACTTCTGCATTTCTTTGCAGAACCTCATCCTCTGCATTTTTATGCAGAACCTCTGCAGTCTGTACACCTGCAGAACCAGTGACTTCAGGCCCTTCGAGTGGTGTTGAAGATAAGAGTTGTTCTTCATCATCTTCTTGTTCTTCAACTGGTCTAACATCACCTATGGCCAATTGCTTGATTGCTTCACAAGGTGGCGTCTCCTTACCTACAACATTCATATCAACTTGCTCCACTTGAGAGCCATTAGATTCATCAAAGGTAACGTCCACCGTGACATCAATCCTTCCGGAGGATAGATTGAAGACACGGTAGGCGTGTTCATTAGGACCATAACCAAGAAGAAAACCTTCTTCAACCTTTGGTGCAAATTTAGAGCTTCGGGGCTTCTTGTTTAGAATGAAACATTTGCACCCAAACACTCTAAAGTAGGACACCTTGGGCTTTTTACCAGTGATAAGCTCATAGGAGGTCTTCTTGTGAAACTTGTGAAGATAGAGGCGGTTGATGGCATGGCAAGCCGTGTTGATAGCTTCGGCCCAAAAGATGTCTTGCGTCTTGTATTCATCCAACATGGTTCTTGCCATCTCTATGAGTGTGCGATTTTTCCTCTCAACCACCCCATTTTGTTGAGGGGTATAAGGAGCTGAAAATTCATGTTTGATGCCCTCTTCATCAAGAAATTCTTCAACGTTGGTGTTGTGAAATTCGGAGCCATTATCACTTCTCACTTTCTTGACGGGCAAACCGAATTCCCTTTGTGCTCTTCTTATGAAGGTCTTCACCTTCCCTTGTACTTCACTCTTTTCAAACACAAAGAACACCCACATGAAGTGAGAAAAATCATCAACAATAACCAAGCCATATTTATTACCACCAATGCTTATGTAGGCCACCGGTCCAAATAGATCCATATGAATGAGCTCCAACGGGCTTGTAGTAGTGAGGATGCTATTTGGTGGGTGAGGTGCACCTACTTGTTTCCCGGCTTGGCATGCTTGACATATCCTATCTTTCTCAAAATGAACATTAGTTAGTCCAAGGATGTGTTCATCTTTCAAGAGTTTGGCCAAGTTCCTCATGCCAACATGAGCTAGTCGGCGATGCCATAACTAACCCATGCTAGATTTTGCCACCAAACAAGTCTTAGGGGCGACATTACTTTTGTTGAGATCAACTAGGTAAAGCCTTCCCTTCAAGCGACCCGTAAGGACAATAGAGGAATCCTCCCTCTTAATGATGGACACACCCTTATCCGAAAAGTGACAATCAAATCCAATCTCACTAAGTTGTGAAACGGATAGAAGATTGTAACCCAACGGATCAACATGAAGCACATTAGTAATTAAATATTTAGAAGAGATAGGGATATCACCAACTCCAATTACTTCTCCACTTGCATCACCACCATAAGCAATTCTTTCTCTTGGTCCTTCTAGGTGGAGATAGGTGGAGAACATACTCCTTTCTCCGGTCATATGATGTGTACATCCGCTATCAAGCACCCAACTTGATCCACCGGAGGAGTATACCTACAAAACAATTTAGTTCCTTCTTTTAGGTCCCCAATTTGACTTGGGGCCCTCCACGTTAGCAACCAAAATCTTAGGAACCCATAGTGACCTTTTCACATATATGTTGGACTGATTTCCAACATACGTGGCAACAACTTTACCAAGGTTGTTGCGTCTCAACACATAGCTGGGTTGTATGTTGGTGGATGCATGAGCCTTGTTTATGTGAGCAAACTTGTTTCTCTTGGGCAAAATAGGATGGTTGTTTGCTTGTGCATGGTTGCTGGGTGACTTGGAAGCATATTTAGGTCCAGCTTTGAGTTTCTTCTTGTTGCTGTCCTTCTTGACTCCAGACTGCGGAACTTCTGCATAATTCTGCAGAACCTCTGCTGTCTGGGATTTCTTCAGTTTCCTATCTGCAGACCGAGGAGCCTCTGCATTTTTCTGCAGAACCTCTGCAGTCTGGGCAAACAGAAACCCATTGCTGCTGAAGTTGAGACATTCTTTGCCATTGATGATTTTCCTTTCAGCAGTCTTGCTGTCCTCATTGTACCCAAAACCATGCCTTGTATTCTTGTAGAGCATCCTCTCATATTTATGATCCATCTTTTTCTTGCCCTCATCCTTCATGCATCCATTAGCTATGATAGTGTTGAGCCTAGCAATTTCTTTCTTCATAGCATCCATATTAGCAAGGTTAGTAGCATAAGATTCAACATCAATATTATGGCATTTATCACAACCCTTCCTAGTAGAAGAACTAGATTCACCCTTTGCTTTGGAGGGGTGTGAGGTACTACTCCAAAGGAGACTATATTGCTCTTCAAGCTCTCATTCCTAGTTTTGAGAGAATTATTTTGAGCTTGAGAGGCAGCAAGTTCTTCCCTAAGAGTAGTGATGATGGTCAAGTTATGATCAACTTCCAATCTTAGGGCCTCAACCTCACTCCTCTCCGAAGCAAGAAGACCTTGGTGTTTCTCTAGTTCAACCACTAGCTTAGCCATGAAGTATTTTGATTGTTTATCAATTTTACCAACTAGTTGTTCTATTTCTTCATCACTAGATTCATCACTAGAGTCTATGTCCGAGCTATCACTAGGTGGATAGGAGGGTTTGGAGGAGGATTCTACCTTTTCACCCTTAGCCATAAGACAATGAATGGTATTGCTTTCTTCATCATCACTTAAGTTGTTGAAGAGCTTTGATGTAGAGGAGGGGTTCTTGATAGCCACGGTTGCAACCTTCTTCTTCCTCTCTTCATCACTTGAGCTCTCATCACCGGAGTTCCATTCATGTCCAATGTGGGCTTCTCCACCATAGCTCTTCTTCTTATGGTATAGCTTGTGATCTTTCTTGTACTTGTCCTTGCTCTTGTCATACTTGCCATCCTTCTTTTCATTGGGGCAATCCGCAATGAAGTGCTCCGTGCTTCCACAATTGTAGCAAGTTCTCTTCTTGTGATTGAGATATTTTCTTTTGGAGAACTTGTAGCCTTGTTTCTTCAAACCCTCCTTGTATCTTCTCATGAATAGGGCTATATCACCAATCTCAACTTGAGGACCTTCATCCTCGTCTTCACTTGAATCACTTGATGAGCTCTCTACTTCAACTTTCTTTGATTTTGACTTGGATGGCTTAGATGAAGTAGAGGGCTTGCTTGACTTGCTAGCTTGGAGAGCCACATCTTTGACCTTCATGTTGTTCATCTTGGACTCTAGCTCTCCAATCTTCTTTCTATGTTGTATCTCTATGTCCATGAGCTCATGTGTAAGAATTCTTCCAAGGACATCATTTGGAGAGAATTCCTCAAATCTTTTCTTCTCTCTAATCAAGGTGACTAGAGTAGGGTTTCTAGGAGCAAAGGCCTCCAACATCACCTTCACAACATAGTGGTCATCTAATTCATCACCACCCAAGCCTCTAATCTTCCCAACAATGACCATCAATCTATCAAACATATCTTGGGGTCCTTCACCCTCCAATATAGAGAATCTATTGAGCTCGAACATCATAATGCTTATCTTGGATTTCTTCACTTTGTCAACCCCTTCATGGGCAATATGGAGAGTGTCCCAAATTTCTTTGGCAATCTCTAAGCCATTCACTCTATTGTACTCTTGTCCATTCAAAGCACTAAGAAGAATGATAGTGGCTTGGGCATTTCTTCTTATGTTGCGGCAATCTTGTGATGTAAGCTTTTCTTCATCTTCGGGGTCTTCAAAACCTACACACACAATATTCCACAAATCCAAGTGCAAGCCCGTAAGGTAGGCTTTCATTAGATGCTTCCATTTGGTAAAGTTAGTACCATCAAATTGAGGTAATTTGCCAACGGGAATAGACATGTTATCTTTGTAAGTAGTCAAGCAATCATAGTGAAAGGATACGCTTCCATAGCTCTTCTTATGCTTGGACTTGGGCTTGAGCGTTCTCTTGGGCATTCTTGCACCATAGTACTCATCATCATCATCTCCATTCTCACTTGATGAAGATGAGGGCACCTATGAGGATGAAGATGAAGGTGGAGGTGAAGGATCTTTCTTCTTCTTCTTCTTCTTCTTTGCTTCCTTCTTCTTCTTCTTTTCTCTTTTTTTCTTCTTTTCTTCTTTTTCTTTCTTCTTTTCTTTTTCTTTCTTGCTGTCTTCCTTCATTGCTTTCTTGAGCTTTTCAAGCTTCTCATGAGCAGAGGAGGAGTCTCCATCCACTCCCGAAGCTTCAGCTGCAGCTGCATCCTTATTGGTGGGTTCACCAATTTCCTTGTCCCCTTCGGGCCTTTCATCTCCACTTGCCATTTCCTCGCACGGTTAAGTGCAAACTGAGGTACTTAGCTCTGATACCAATAGAAAGGATCAATGCAAGTGGCCTAGAGGGGTGTGAATAGGCCTACAAAATAAATTCAGACTTTTCTGTTGTTTACTGCCAGACTGCGAATATTCGCAGAACCTCTGCATTCTTCAGACAGAACAACAGCAGCAACGGATAAAATAATGGGATGCAGATCTGAAGCCTTAGAGATGTTAGTAGAAAGGTAAAACAGAGATATAAGCACAAACACCCTTTACCAAGCTGACCAACAAGTAGATCGAAAGCAAACCCTAGATAAGCATGCTATAACAAGCCAAAACAAGATAATTAAGCATGAACAAGTTAAAGCACACAAGAGACAAGATTTACCCCGTGGTTCAGCTCACCACAAAGGTTAGCCTACATCCACGTTGTTGAGGTAAGCCACAAAGGCTTTGGGATCTCTCTAGATCCACTCCTCTCTCACACCTATCACCAAGGTAATAGATGGAGGGTTCCACTAGTCACAAAGGGTAATACAAACAACTTGAGGCTGCCACACAAAGCTTAGAAGCTCCCAAGTAACCTCTAGCCGTCTAGGAGCAAGGCTCCAAGAGTAATAGATCTACCAAGAGAGCTAGGGTTTCACCAAGTGCACAAGAACAAGAGAGAAGGGATTCTTTTGCTTTTCTCACTAGGAAATCACTCTCAACTTGGATGCAAGGATGGAATTTGGCTTCAAGTTGGTGGGAGTCAATGCTTGAGTGAGAGAGAAGCTATGAGCACTGTTGGGGCGCAGGAGGAACAGCAGGAGACCGTTGGGGAAGAAGGGGATTAAATACCCCCTCAGATATGAACTGTAATGGCTCTGTTCCAAGTCGTAGACCTTCTGCGAAAATATGCAGAACATCTGCGAACACTATAACTGACAGTCTGACAGAGAGAACAGCAGAGGCTTCTGCAAAAATATGCAGAACTTCTGCAGTCTGCAGAGAAGCAACAGCAGACTGACAGATTATTTGTGGATGAGTTTAGGATTGTTGGATATGGTTTTTATGCACTTGGTTAGACCCAAACCACTATTAGAATCCCCCTTGATAGTACGGCTTGTCCTAAACTCAATTTCAAAATATAAAATGAATTTAAACCTTCATTTGAGCCTAGGGAAGCCTTCCTTTTAAATGAGGGGTCGCCTTTAACACTTTTGCATCTCTTGACAATATTCAACCTGCAGCTCATACTCAAAAGCTTATTAGTCCTTTAATTGTGTGGTCAACATCACCAAAACCCACTTAGGGCTTGATTGCACTTACAATGTTAAATTGGAACATGGAGAACCACCCATGACAACAGTGCAACCACAAGAGCTAAATGGCTCTGGCCTTGGCTAATTAATTAGTAACCTTGGTTAGGAGTGGCTTTACCTGATAAGGACAAGGGACGGCGGTACTGTGGGGTATGGACTCGCTCTAGCGGGGAGTTGGGTTTTGCTAAGACACGGTACCCGCTAGGGGACTTTATACCTTGCTAACTGATCCGGTAACCTTGTGTGTTGCAACTTCCTGGGGAAACTTTGTAAAGGCCTCGTAGCATCCCTATGCGATCACACCTCGGTAGTGTGGTATGATGCCTGATCAGCATCGCGTGGTTGGGTTTAAAGTTCTTTGAACTTTTATGCGACTTGTGGTGAAAGTGTACAACCTCTGCTGTGTAAAACTAACCGGTTAGCCGTGCTCACGGTCAAGAGCGGCCTGGACCCTCACGTGATTAAAATATGGAATATGATATTAATATGATGCATTCTATCTTTATTTATGTTTATAATCTCTATGTTATCTTAAGGGTTGGTATGAACTTACACTGCATAGTAATTATGTTGCTAATAAAAGTTGATCAACTAAAATGCTTACTTGCTTAACCATCAGCCATCCACAAAAAGCCTTCCATGTTATATATCTTTTCCGCTTGCTGTGTACGGCATGTGCTCATACTTGTTTTCATTATTGCAACTACACTACTCGGATTGCTGCTCAGACTGGGAGAGGTTTGAAGACTATCCCAGAGACTTTGACGAGTTCTAGGCAACCGTGTCTTCAGTCAGCTGCCTGTGGAGGCGTTCGTTCCGCTGCTAGATACTCTATTTTGTTTAAGTTATGAGACTGTCGGTCTGTAATAAGTTTGTACTCTCTTTACGTTTGAGACACTGTCTTTTGGTATTCACAATGTCATTATATGTGTGAAACTGGATCCTGACGCACATATAATCTAGCATTCAAGTTTGCCTTTAAACTTGGGTGTGACACCGGTTAGTAAAACCAATCAGGACTAAAGATACCTTTAGTCTGAAATGATTAGTCCGGGTTGATTTTTAGGTACATTAGATATTTTACCAACCGGGACTAAAACTTGTTTTTCTACCAATGATTTATCGTAAAAGGAAATGATGGTCGATATACACTTAGAAAGCCCATTCGAAGAGCATCTACAATGAAGAGTTCACTAAATTTGTTCCTAATCCTTGTTTTTATAGCAAGATGAGAAAAAACTCTTCTTCAATAAGTCCTAATACATCATCTAATATTTTAGAACTGGGTAAAAAGACATATTGTTCTGCGTAAAGTTACACGCTTTTGAGTCACGCATATTTAAAGATGGAAAGGCGTGAAAATAATAAAAAGGAGGAAATGATTCCTCATGCAAATGTATAAGAGAGAAAATATATATATAAATGATTATAATAATTTAAAAATAGTATAAGATTCTTGACGTAAAATTATCTTCTGTATTTCTTTATTAAAAATAAGTGGATTATTAAAATACTCCTGAAAATGGCTTTCCTTATTCCTTGCAATATCTATACAATAAGGAGCGAAAACAATTGAAAACCTTTCTCACCCAATTCGGACCTGTCTTACCGCTCACGCTGGACTCACCCGTCAGGTTGCATGATGACCAAAAAGGTGAAACAACTATAAAAATCATAATTTGAGGAGCATTTCTACAAAAAAAATTAATTCTTTTCTCACCCACCCTACCCGTCCGCATGTACACGCTGGCCCCACCCAAATTTCCCTACTCTGTATCGATAAAAAAATCCTTTGGTCCGGCTCGCCGCGGCTCGGAAGGCGCGACGCGGAGCTCCTCTGCGCGGTCACGAGCGCTCAGCCTTCCAGGCTCCGGCGGATGGAGGGCGCGGGGCTAGCGCGGCGAGGAACGGCCGGCGCCGTTGCGCACAGCTTGTCGTCGCCCTACTCTCCACTGCTCGCATGCAGCTGCTCCTTGCCGCCGGAGGGAAGGGAGAGAATAGGGAAGAAGAGGAGTGGGCCGACGGAGGTAGGAGCTCGATCCAGGCGCTCGGAGACCCTCTGCGCGGCGGCGAGGGCCGGAGGGCGCCCCGGTGATGGTCGTGGAACCGGAGGCGATGACGAACGAGGCGAGCCAGGCGCAAGATTCGCCACCACGTGCGAGAGCTCCACCGCTGCCGCAGACGCGAGCCCTCCCTCCCTTCTCCGGTGGGGGCAAGATACGCAGCATGAGGGTGCGAGAGCACGAGCTCCGTCACCGCCGCACGCGCGCGAGCTCCGACATCGTTCGCTCGTCGTCAATTCGCCGCTGACGCCATCGATTCATCGTAGCGATTGTCTCTTGCTGGCTTGCCGCCCAAGGCCCAACCTCCTCCCAGCTGCTCCGCACCCAGACGCCTCCTAGCTGCTCGCACTGCACCAAGGCCCAAGCTGCCACCACGCATGGAAAGGATACGCACGGGGAAGGGGGAGAGAAGAATAGAACTAGAGATGAGGATGAGTTGTGATCCTTGTCCTCTTGTCTGGTGAAATATCTTGCATTTTTACAATATGACCATCAATAAATATATTAAACACGCATAAGTCCTTTTGGAAAGTAAAGAGGGAAGAAAACGAAATAAAAATAAGTACTAATATGTTTCCTTTCTAAAATGATCATTTTTACTAATTTATGTTTCCTTTTGAAGGTTTTCTATTATACATTATACTCCATTGATTGATGTTTATAAAGCGCGAGGTAATATAACCCGGTCTCACAAATTATACATTAACCATTCGTCGCTCTTATATTATATTATTTAGGGTTACGAATTTTTAATCATTAGATGGAAACAGAAGCGATAAGTTTGTTAATGTTTAGTTGGGTGTATGACATCTCTTATGACATTAAATCTGAACAATTGGGCGGGACACACTAAATCTACCTGTCACGGATAGCGTCTCATGTCAGGTGAACTTACGGCAACGCGGAGGCCATCCACATCAAATATTTTTTCAATTAGTGTATAAACACGTGCGTATCGCACGTGCATCTATGCTAGTTTCTTTCATAATTTTAGGAAGAAAATATTGAGTATCCTAATCGTTCCCAAAATTTAAAAAGAACCGGAGACATTTCTTACTTGTTTCATTAAAAAAAAAGTAGAATCAAGGGGAGAGAACCTCCTCGTGGTACTCGTTTATTTGTCATCTTCTTTTGCACCAGAAGATCTCGACGCCTACAACTGATTGCTGGTGCTGATTTGTTCTGAGAGAAAAGTACTGCTGGCTGGTTGGTGGTGGCTGGTTTGTTCTGAGAGAAAAGTACTGCTGGCTGGTGGCTGATAAGCCGAACGAACAGGCTGGTATCGCAAAATAATGTTATGAGGGAAAAACTCAATGCACAGTGTACGAACTTAATGTGAACAATATAATAATATAATCAAGGCCAGAAAATATATATCTTTAATATTTGGGGAATCCAAACTGTCGGCAAATTATTTAACATAGTGATCTGTTTGTGTATTCGGAAGAGGAGATACTCTGCAGCTCTGCTAACAGTGACAAGGCTCTCCTCCCTTGTGAGGCACTACAAGATACATTCACCAGAGATGTACCCTATTAGGATATGTAGTATGATGTATGCAACAGCTAGCAAGTTGTCCTCCTCAATCACCATTAATAAGAACTACAGACCGGATTAGAATAATATCATGTGCGCCAAAAAATAATCATTTGGTGTTTTGCATTGACTTCGTAAACAGTAGCTGAGCTGAGCTGAGCTGAGCATAATCGACCAAGCCCTTGGATTCCTCTTTTCTTCCCTACTAGAAACTTTTGGAGATAGCTTTCTTTATTCTTTGCAGTACTTTTTAGAAGTTGTAAAACTTCATATATTTTTTAAAAATATTGGGTATTTTTTAAGATGCACTGATCCTAGTGCATTAATCGTTCCCCAAATTAAAAAGAGAAACGGGGACATTTCTTGTTCGTTTTTCAACGAATAGAATCAAGGAGAGAACCCCTTGTCTATTTCTCATCTTCTTTTGCACCAGATCTCAACACCGACAAGTATCACAAAATGTTATAGGGAAAAACTCAAGGCACAGTGTGTGAACTTGTGAAAAATATAATAATAATAATCAAGGTCAGAAAATATATTTAGTATTTAGGGAATCCAAAGTGTCAGCAAATTATTTAACATAGCGATCAGTCTGTGCGTAGCTGAGCTTATTGGACCTGCTCACTGATTGTATTCGGCAGAGGAGAGACTCTGTACCTCTGCTAACAGGGACGAGGCTCCTCTGTAGTACTGTAGCTGGGCTACTGACGTGCGGGCCCAGCCTCACGCATTTCAGGCAGTACTTCAGAGGATATACTCCGTATATGTTTCTGCTAACATAGGGCAATTGCTCAATGATATCGTGAAGGAAACGCACGCGGTTCCTGTAAACCGGCTAACCCTGAATGACTAGCTAACGCACGCGGTTGGTCTCAAGTCTCAACCCATGGGGAACGATGGCTGATGATCATGATACAGAGTTAAGCTAGCTGTGCCTCGGCGCATGCAACCTCGTGAATCATGATGCACCAGTTTTGGAACACGCATGGATCGGGGATGATCTCACGTCCTCTCTCTAAATCTGTATAATGCATGTGCTAGTTTAATTTGATCGTCAACAAACCTTGTCTAATATTTTAATTCTCTACTAATTAATAAGAAATTTTTTGTTTCCAAGCAGGGCAAGGACGATGGTGTGTATGATTCACTCGTCTAGAATATGTGGGAAGGCTCGTCGATCATGTGGTCATCTCATAAAGTACGGAGTATAAGCTTTTGTTTACAACACATATAAAGCATGCAGAAACTATATTCTCACCACTTTTTTCAAATTAAACACATCCAATCCAAATATTCACTATTCACCATCCTTTCACCCATTACACCCTCCGTCACAGCAAGCGGCCTAATGCACTATTCTCCTACCACATCTCCATCACTTTTTCCAAACTAAACACTCACATTTTATTCAGGCACTATTCATCCCACCCAATTCTCCAAAACCAAACACGTGATGTGTCTGCCAGCGTGCATGCACCGACGACTGCTTGAGATCGCGAGCTACATGTACTACACTTATTGTTATATATTTCTCTCATTTATTTGTGAGTTTATTTGTTAACAATTGTACCTGACCTCGACGCCTATAGTGGCTGCTCCGAGCTTTACTTCTATATATAGATCATCTCTCGGCCCCGGCTTGTAGATAGACACACTACACAGCACTACCAGTACTAGCATCTATCCTAGCACTAGCAGACCCCCGCGGCCATGGCTGCTAGCTTCCAAGTCACCCCTAGTGCTGCCGTGATGCAGGCCGGCAACGAGCTTAACTTCCGAGGCTTGTACGTGTACCACACCAGCAGCGGCCCAAGGCAGGCCAACCAAGTATAATCATCTTCAATAGGAATGGGGGTGGCACAACGGCAATCAACGACTGGGCGGTGTACGACGGGCTAGGTCCCGATTCGAAGGTTGTTGCCCGTGCACAGGGCTTGCATGTCCAAGCCCTCACGACCTGGATCAATACCTTCAGCTTAGTCTTCGAGAATGAAAGGTACGTACGTACGTATGTATGGCACTCGTAACTTTCCAATGTCGATCGTCTTGATCCTATATTAGCATCGTCGTCAATCTTATATATACAAATAAACACGATGCATATGTATGCAGGTTCAGAGGGTCTACGCTTCAAGTGATGGGACCAGAAATTTCCAAGGATGGGGAGTTGGCTATTGTTGGAGGGACGAGCCAGTTTGCTAGGGCAACCGGTGTCATCTTCAAAAGGGTGCACCAACAGAGAAGCGACGGGGACGTCATGGAACTTACTGTCAGCGCGTTCTGCCCGGTACGGTGAGATGACCGCCACGTGTTAATTAAATATAATGCGTTTTTTTCTTCAAATAAAAGCTACGCCTAGTATTTGAGTTCTGAATTTTGTTTCGAAAATTAATCAATACTATACGTTTCTCATGTGTATATGTATATGCAGGTCCCCGTAAAAAATGAACAACCTGGTGGAAATAACGGAGGGTCTACTACTCCCACTACTCCCCCGCCCACTGCTCCAAATTAATTCTGTTTTGATTTCCTTCATGCACAATGATGGGGGATCGATCCTCTGTCGCTGATGATCCAGTGTATGCTTAGTTGCTCAACAAGTGGTGTCTTTAATTTTTCCTTATCGGGTCGTCTTTTCCATTTAATTTGTCAAATAAGGATCTCTCTATATATATCAGCGATCGGTTATTGTTTTTCAAGTGTTGTGTCTGTATCATTCGGTAATCTATTTTATGAAAATCAATGCTTCAGCAGCATCACAGATCTGTTATATCTCTGGGGCTCCATTTTCATTATTAATTATAACATCCAACCGAAATGCACTTGTGTACATATCACTATTTTTTGGATTCTTCTCGATGGTTGAGATGTTAAAAGTAGAGAGCAGAGTGAGACAAATGAAGAGTGAATGGATGGTTGTATTGATCTCTTTGCGAAATAAAAAAATCATGTCGGAAGAGATGTTCAGATACTAATAGAATAACTTATTTCAGAACTCGCCTGGAAATCACGAGATGAATCTATTAAGCCTAATTAAGTCATGATTAGCACATGATTACTGTAGCACCATATTGTCTAATCATGACCTAATTAGACTTAATAGATTCATCTCACGATTTTACCCATGTGACATGGTTCTTTGTTTATTATTTTCAGCATGTGACATGCAGTCGTTGAATTTTCATCACTAGACTTTGTTGTGCATATCCCATTTTGATTCAGAAAGAGATAGGCCATTCCAGGAAACAGTAGTATAATGCTTATTAGCAAGAAGTAAATCTTCCAAAAACAGAGCAACAGGCACCTGCTTTGTCACTTTTCATTTCAAACTCTCATGTTCACATTAGAATTTTCTTCAGCACATATCAGGGATATGCTCAATGTGCACTTATACTTATTTCAGATAGTGACGATAGATGCATATTAGCAGATTGACAAGTTTTGTTTCATATTCTGAAATTGGCTTGGACCTAGCATCTTGTTGATCGTTCATTGCTAGTTCTCATTATATGTATATCAAGATTGAATTTGAATTACTGCTTTATAAAACACAAGTCAAATAGCACTCTAGTGCATCAATTCTGATGTTCCATAAGCATGATATTCATTTTTGAGACAGCAATGTTTTTTTCTCATTGGTTCTGTTACCAGGTTTTTGTTTTGGATTTTGGCTTCTTGATCTGGAGGGCTTTATGACATCTCATAAATCATTTATCGCCGAGAACTAGGGAATCAATATTAGCATGTCAGTAGTTCTAATGCTCTAAGAAGTGATACTTAACTTAGCTTGTTCGGAAGTACTTTCGAATTTGGAAAAAATCTACCCAGAGGAAAATAGTGAGAAAGTATTGTTTACTGTTGTAACAAGGCGCTGGCACCCGTACTTCTCTCTCAGAAAAAACCAACCACCAAGCAGCAGTACTTTTCTCTCAGAATAAATCAGCACCAGCCACTGACCAGACGAACAAGGCGTAAAACGGTGCTGACACCGGCACCTTTCAGAGCTAACTCCGCCCCTGACCGTGCAGAAGCCCAGAGGCAATTGAAGTATGAAAAGAATGCAAGGCGATAAAATGATTTTTTTCCCCAATGTTCACTGATTATTTCTATTAGATGAGCTTCAGTATCTATAAAGCAATCAACAAAAGTCTATTTCCAATTCACTTTAACATGGCTGCATGTTTATTCAGGTACTCGATCGCCACTGCAGCGTGTAAGGCAGCTCCTACCGGCAGCACATCCTCATCGATCACAAAGTGAGGGGAGTGCAGGGGATGCATCGCCTCCATGGTCTCGTTGCGGACCCCGATCATGAAGAACGCCCCAGCAAACTTCTGCGCGTAGAAGGCGAAATCCTCTGCACCCATGAGCGGGGCGCTTCTCCGCACACTGTCCTGACCGAGCATGGCCAGCGCCACTTCTTTTGCGTGGTGATACATCCCTTCGTCGTTTACAGTGGCTGGATATGGACGGAGTTGCTCCTCCATGAAGTCGACAGTGGCGGTGCAGCGGTGGACGGTTGCTTGTGCTTCTATGATCTTCCAAGGAAGTATAAATGTTATCAATTGCAGTTGCAAGTCCAGCAGGGAAATGTATTTTGATTGGTCAACTACAGATTGATGTCCCTGCTGGTTTTAGGTAAATAAAACGATTGTTTTGTTATGTACCTCTTTGATCCTCTTCTTAAGATACCAAAAGCCTTCTGTCGTCAAGCTCCTTAATGTACCCCCGAAGGATACTGACTCCGGAATGACATTGTGAGCATGACCTCCTTTCATGAAGGTAACTGAGACCACCTGACAGTAAACAACAGGGAGGAAGATTGTGCAATTAACAGAATAAGATTTGCAATTAACAGAATAAGATTTGGATATGTGCTGAACAAGTTAGTCATACATTCGTTCAAAAAAAGTTAATACATAATATGGCCTGCAAAGACAGACATAGAATGCAAACACGGTTAGGTAGTCACATACTGCGCCCTCAAGGGGGTCAATTTCCCGGGCAACAAGCAGCTGAAGGTTGACGATGGCAGAGGATGCTGCAACGATTGGGTCCACAGCGTCTTGTGGCCCCGCAGCATGCCCACCTTTTCCAGTGACCGTCACCAAAAATCTGCCTGCCCCTGCAAGAAATGGCCCTGGTCTGGAAGCGACCGCACCTACAGGAAGCCTTGGATCAACATGCAAGCCAAAAATGGCCGACACATCGTCCAGGACACCTTCTTTTAGAACATGAAAAGCCCCAGCATAACCTTCTTCTGCTGGCTGGAACACGAACTTCACAGTACCCTACAGAATTCAAGGAATCGAGTTTTTGGCCATGGCAGATTTAGAACTCAAGCTCCAAATTACGGTCGCACAATATATACCTTCAGATCATCCTTCCGAGAGTGAAGTAATTTAACTGCTCCAAGAAGCATCGTTGTGTGAGCGTCATGCCCACAAGCATGCATCTTTCCACTTTCCTTGCTCTTGTGCTCCCAGTCTACCAATTCCTGCCAAATGAATCACAGAAAAATTAGCAAACAGACAGCTGTTTTCCCAAAAGAGGACATATGCTATGTATTTCAAAAGCAGTAGAGTTACTAGTCTGCATCCAAGTTGGGCCCCAACTAAAGATGTAAACTGTTTCATTTCAGAAACAAAACAGTAGCCAATTCCTCTGCTCATCTTATTTTTGACAAAGGCCTTGCTCTGCTTGATTAAGTAATGTGCCAGGCAAGGTATGGAATCAAAAGCAGAGGCTATCCCAATTCCAACATAATTGAGACGGTTGGAATTTCTAGGTTGCTGTACCTAATTGGATCGATTGCCAAAGTCGTTGGTACCTAATTGCACAAGGCATCTGAAGTCGTTAGACAGAGGGGTCAGAGATACTGAAATTAGAAATATGTCAAGTAGCAACCAAACTGAACTGAACTGAACTGTGCAAAGACAAGTACACAGTATATAGCAATGTGCACTTGTCAGTAATTAGTCCAATCGAATTGTTGTTTGTTTCATTTTTTAAGGATTTCAATTGAAACAGATGTAGTCACCCACCCGATCGGTAATTGGTGTAAGCACCACGGGCCCACGACAAAATTGAAAAACAGTGAAAAATATGGTAATAAATGGTCAAATTATCTGTAACAAAATTCACAAACCGAAGCAGAGCACAATTGAAAAGACGAAAACAGATGAAAGGATAAGCAGAATTTTATCTTTGTGCCAAGAAACAGTTGGAATCCAACAGTACGAAACGCGTGCTCGATCCAACAACCTCCCAATCGAGAAATTCACGGACCTGCAAGGGGAGCGCGTCCATGTCGGCCCGGAGAGCGACGACGGGCCCGCCGCCGCCAGCGATGGTCGCCACGACGCCGGTCTGCGCGACGGGCCACGCGTACGACACGCCGATCGCGTCGAGCTCGGCGCGGACGAGCTCGCTGGTACGGTGCTCCTGGAAGGCCAGCTCGGGCCGCTCGTGGATGCGCCGCCGGACGCCGCGCAGCCACGCCGCCAAACCCGGCGCGCGGGCCGCGCCCAGGAGCTCGCCACCGAGGCCCGACGACGAAGACGCCGCGGCGGCGACCGGCGAGATCGAGGAACACAGGACGAGTGGGAGGAGAAGGAGGAGGAGGGGGAGGGAAGTCTTCGCGAGGAGAGACGGCGGCGGGGCCATGGCGCGCCGCGCCGTGAGTGATAGCTGAAACGGCAACATGTTCTGTTTCAGTGAGTCGGATAGCGCATCCGGCAAGCGAGTTGTTTTGTTTTCCTTTTCGGCGCTGTTTCTAGTCTAGCTATATATATAATATCTTTTTCTTTTCCACTTTGGACCACTCTTTTCTGTTAGAGCATATCTATAAATTTAATATCATGAAAGTACTTTAAAGATGTTCCCCTTTTCAAAAAAACAAATATTTCCAAACGGTTTATGACAATACTACTAATATAAACATATTCTTTAAGTTTTCTATACAAATTTTTAATTTTGGATGAAATTAAAAAGAATTACATTTCGGAACGGTGGGTGAGTTTTCGAAGACGTGGGTTAAGCTACGAGACCCAAAACATAAGTTTCTCTCCTTAGTTCTGACCTTCATTATTTCGATTACAGCATACAACATATGTTCTTGTTCAGATATCCTTTTCATTCCAGATCATGCATGTTCTTGTCCAGATACTCAATCGCCACGGCAGCATGGAACGCGGCTCCAACCGGCAGAGCCTCCTCATCCATGACGAAGTACGGCGAGTGCACCGGCCGCACCTTCTCCATGGTGGTCTCGTTGCCGACGCCGATCGTGAAGAAGGCGCCCGCCGCCCTCTACGCGTAGAACGCGAAGTCCTCGCCGCCCATGGTCGGGGGAGCGATCCTGACGTTGGCCTCCCCGAGCATGCCCTCGGCTACCTCCTTGGCGTGCGCGTACATCCCCTCGTCGTTGACGGTGGTCGGGTACGGCCGGAGATCCTCCTGCAGGAAGTCGACGGCGGCGGCGCAGCGGTTCACGGCAGCTTGGGCTTCTATTACCTCTTTGACCCTCTTCATGAGATACGATAGGCCTCGATCCGTCAGGCTTCTGAATGTGCCACCAATCGTCACTGATTCTGGGATGACATTGTAAGCTTCACCTCCTTTCAGCAACGTGACAGACACCACCTGAAATGTCAGCAACAGGATCAATCGACGGTGAAGATTCTTCAGAATCTCAAGCAAACAAACAAGATTCACTTGCAGAGAGCTAATTAATCCAACTGATCGATAACATTACAGCAGCTTCAAGAGGATCGGTTTCCCGGGAGACGAGCTGCTGGAGGCTGAGGATGGCAGAGGACGCGGCGATCACCGGATCGACGGTGTCGTGAGGGCTTCCGGCGTGGCCGCCTTTCCCGGTGAGCGTCGCGGTGAACCTTGCTGCAGCTGAAAGGATTGGCCCTGGCCGGGATGCCACGACGCCTACCGGAAGGTTCGGGATGACATGCAAGCCGAAGATGGCCGAGACGTCGTCCAGGACGCCTTCTTTCAGAACGAAATAGGCCCCAGCATACCCCTCCTCTGCTGGCTGGAACACAAGCTTGACAGTACCCTGAAGATGTGTGTCAGTGTGCATATGTAGCCAGTATTCAGAAAACCACAGACATTCAACCTTGATTTGGTTGTTTTCAATTGGCTAGTATTTCTAAAACAGAATATAGAGTATGTTGAAGTGAAATGATTTCTGACTCAACAATGATCAACTATATGAAAAATAGTTCTAATTTATAGGAGTGAATGACTACTGAGTACCTCATTACAAGCAATGTGCCTTATATCTTACTATAAGGAGTGAACGATTGAAACATAATGAAGTTCTTGCGATGATGAGCAACGATTTAATTTGGATTTCGTCGTTGTGGATTTAAGGTTATTTTTGCGTTAGCTAGTTGCAGAGTACCTTCAAGTCATCCTTCCGAGATTGAAGTAATCTAGCAGCTCCAAGTAGCATGGTGACATGAGCATCATGTCCACAAGCATGCATCTTTCCATTTTCCTGACTCTTGTACTCCCAATCCACCATTTCCTGCCAAAGGACCACATCATTGTCATTCAAGCTAAGGATACAAACTGTAAATGCTTACTGTCATTTTCGTTTTTAGTGTGAACATTGTATTTGATTGGTACTGCCGTGCAGATGTCAGAAAAATGACTCTGATGTTGTGTTTGTTTCTCCATGTCAGTTTTATTGTTAGTATATCTAAGGGTACTATTGTACAAACAGTGAATCTTAACTGTCATTTTTTTCAAAGTAATGACTCAGATGTTGTTTGGTTTTCCATGTCATTTTCATTGTTAGTATTTCAATAATATGTAATGTCACCAAAGGACCCTATTCTGGATTTGTCTGTCGCCTGATTTTGACCGTTTAAATAAATTGGTTCGATGACTGCAAAATTTAATCAAAAGGTGCTTGAGGAAAGACTTTCCCTTATTTTGGCTGATGCATTGATTTTCTTTAGCGCTAAAACTCAAGCCTTACCGCATATTTTGTTTGAAAATTGATGAACACGATACACCAGTACTCAATGACAACAAATTTACGGTGGACACACAAGATAAATTAAGTAACATAACCAAAGTTGTGGCTCGAAAAGAACATCTGATTCCTCAAGAGAAGGGGTGCAGGGGCTCCATGGCCTCCTGTTCTTGTCTGTCTCCCTACCTTTCAGGCTATCTCCATCAGAGAAAAATAGGAGCAGGTAGCAATGACATGTCCATATTATACTACAAATTAAAGCAACGATCATCACATTTCATCCTTAACATTTATGAATTAATGAATCCTAACACGTTTAGCCAGAAGAAAAAGAATCAAGCATGAAAGAATTGAATCCTGGTTGTTTTACTGGCCTCTTCAAATGAAGATTGAAGCAAAAGCAGTCGCATGTCAAGCAAATGTTAGGAAGGTTTGGAGAGAACAGAGCAGTGCCAGCAGCCCAGCACTGACCTGAATGGGTAGCGCGTCCATGTCCGCTCGGAGCGCAACGACGGGGCCCGCGCCGCCTCCTCCGGCGATTGTGGCCACGACGCCTGTCCGGGCGACGGGCCAGGCGTAGGGGACGCCGAGTGCATCGAGCTTGGCTCGCACGAGCTCGCTGGTGCGGTGCTCATGGAACGCCAGCTCCGGGTGCCGGTGGATGCGGCGGCGCAGGCCGCGCATCCACTCGGCGAAACCCGGGGCGCGCGCCGTGTCCAGGAGGTCTCCGGCGAGGGTGGTCGTCGCCGGGCTGTTAGAGGCGGCGGCCGCCAGGTGAGGGACGAGGAGGAGGAGGAGGAGCACGAGGACCGCGTGGTGGGAAGCAGAGGAAGCCATGGGCGCGACAAAGGCACGAGGCCCTGCTTTGCGGTCACAATGTTATATACAGGACACGACAGACGGCTGGCCACTTTGTTAATCATTATGGAAGCAATATTATACTCACTCCATTTCAAATTATTATTTGTTTTTAACTTTTTAATGCATAGCAATCGTTACATATCTAAACATATATGCATATAAAAAATTAAAATGAATACTCCTTCCATATCAGAATATAGTTTCGTTTAGACTTTTTTAAAGTTAATTAATTTTTTTCAACTTTGATCGTGAATAACAAAATAATCATAAATGCTAATAACATAAAAATGATATTGATAGATTTACCATTAAACCAACTATCAAAATATATAATCTTCTATATTTAAAATAAATTATTTTAAGAGTTATTATTGATCAAAGTTGAAAAGGTTTGACTTTGAAAAAGTCTAAACGAAACTATATTCTGGAACGGAGGGAGTAGTAATTTGAGATGGAGTGAATACATACATATGAGTTAGCCCGGTACGACGTACATGGGAACATTTTAAGGCCGTTGATCCTTTTTTTATTTTTTATTTGAAGTTCTCAATGTATACGAGGCTCTACTATGTCAAAATATCCTCGTGGGTATTTAAATTGGATACGGCAATGGTAAAAGTGAAATTGGCTCAGATAACAATTTCACTGCATCAGAATTTTATCGTTAAAAATATTGTAGTACGAACTGGAGGTGTCATGTCAAAAGGTTTCTTTTACATATTTTGTTTATACATATATAACACTTTTTTGTGATATATAGGAACCAGAGGTATGAGTTGCATTTCAAATATTTTGTTCATGTCTAATACTTCATTGTCTTTCCATCGATGAGAACGACATTTAGGTCCTCACTCCTGAGAAACTGAACATCTATATATTATTTGTCTTGAAGAACCTACAGCAAGAAGTAAATAGCATTATTTTGGATTTACAGATTCTATCAATCCATGCCCAAAGTATGCTGAGATTCCTAACAAGACAATTTTTCGAATTCATTTTCAGGCTGCTGCATGTTTCTTCAAGTATTCAGTTGCCACGGCAGCATGGAGTGCAGCTCCTATGGGAAGCACATCCTCATCGATCACGAAGTGGGGGGAGTGAGTGGAATGGACTGTCACCATGGTGCTCTTGTTGCCAACTCCAATGGTGAAGAAGGCGCCTGCCATTCTCTGCGCATAGAACCCGAAATCCTCCGCTCCCATCAACTGCGGCGCGACCTTGACGTTCTCTTCCCCGAGCAAGCTCTGAGCCACCGTCTTCGCATGATCATACATCCCTTCATCATTGATCACTGCCGGATATGTCCTCATCTTGTCCTCCATGAAATCCACAGTGCCAGTGCAGCGATGCACGGCTGATTGTCCTTCAACAATCTTTCCATATATACAAGCATTTATAAATCATGTGAGTGGAAGAAACTATGCAGTTCAGGTCGGAAAGAATGTACCTCTTTGATCCGCTTCGTGAGGTACAATAGACCTTCATTTGTCATGCTCCTCAAGGTGCCACCAAAGGTCACAGACTCTGGAATGACATTGTAAGCATCGCCTCCCTTCACAAAAGTGACAGATACAACCTGAAAGTTCAAAAGGCACAGAGAGAATTTTTCGAAAGCAAAAGTTCAGAATTTATCTGTCAAATGAAGTACTATCAAAGTAATTAAGCAAATAACGCACCGCGCCTTGGAGGGGATCTATTTCCCGGGAGACGATTTGTTGAAGGCCCAGGATGGCACTGGATGTAGCTACAGTTGGATCGAAGGCTTCATGAGGTCCTGCAGCATGTCCACCTTTACCAGTAACGGTTGCTTGGAATCGAGCTGCTGTTGCAGCAAAGGGTCCTGGCCTGGATGCAACAACGCCTACTGGAAGGACTGGGTCAACGTGCAAGCCAAAGATAGCTGATACGTCGTCAAGCAGACCTTCTTGTAAGATGTAGTATGCTCCACCCTGACCCTCCTCTGCTGGCTGGAACACAAACTTCACAGTGCCCTATTGATCAAACAAGAACAGCGGAAATTATAGCATGGAGAGCAAAAGTTGTCTGGTGAACTGACATGAATCATCCAGGAACCACAAACGAACTATATTGAAACTTAGGGTGGACAGTTGTTGTGGATATAAATCATGAAGTGCCATGCATGATTACTGACATAGTACTAATATAGTGTAGGAAAATCTGGTGATGTATGTTTTGCAACATTCCAAATTTGATCATAACACTATGACCTTTTATGTCCATCAAATTGGTTAAACATTACCTTTAAGTCGCTCTTGTGATCTTGAAGTATCTTAGCAGCCCCCAGAAGCATTGCTGTGTGTGCATCATGTCCGCACGCATGCATTTTTCCTTCTTCCTGGCTCTTGTATTCCCAATCAACTAATTCCTGCCAAAGAACAATAAGCCTCTATTATGGTAACTCCATTTCACAAATGGTAACTGAAGAATGTGGAAACTTTATGGTTAAGGTTTTGCTAGCTTTACCACATGGATGATTAATTATCGTTTTTCCTAGTTGTTCTCATGCTCTGTTTCTATTTTTCCGAACAAAGACCCTCTGTTTTTTCAGATAACACCAAATTGACATTTTGGTTTCACATTGTGGAAGCTGTGTAAATCCACTACAAATTTCTTAATAAACTCATTTGCAGAAACAATGTGGGCGACAAAACAATAGCCTTTGCAAGAATCTAATTTGCCTGATGCAATTACTTGTGTAGCTTGTGTTAAGATAACAGAAAAAATCTGAATGAGCTAGATATGAAAAGAGAATGTGTTATATTGTTAGAATCAACACAGAAGATATGGAACTTCAAACTGCATTTCCTTATTAGGCCCAAACATTTTCAGAGTTTTTAGGCCCAGCCCACAAAATCTTCAGGGATATATGACATAAGCCATGTTCCATCACTTTTTTCTAAAAACCTTATCATACCCTATTACGGGACGAAAAAAGAAACCGGTGCATTATTTTACACAAATCAGTTGATTCATGAATCTTCAAGTTTCAGATAATCAAACCAGCATATATAGCACAAAAGAAATACGTAGAAAATAAAAATTGTACGGGATGATGAACTGAAATTGAATGGTTAGAGCCCAAAACACCTGCGAACATCAGAACCCACACCTGGGCCCGCAACGAACCCTACTGCGTGCCTATGAACTGCGCACAAGACGACGAGAACGAGAGATGACGACGAGAACGAGAGGTCACGACGGCTGCGCCGCACCGCTGGAGAATCTGGCAGGAACGAGGAGACGGACGGACCTGCACGGGGAGCGCATCCATGTCGGCCCGGAGCGCGACGACGGGCCCTTCACCGCCGACGATGGTCGCCACGACGCCGGTCCGGGCGACGGGCCACGCGTACGGCACACCGATCGCGTCGAGCTCGGCGCGCACGAGCTCGCTGGTGCGGTGCTCCTGGAAGGCCAGCTCGGGCCGCTGGTGGATGCGCCGCCGCACGCCTCGCAGCCACGCCGCGAACCCCGGCGCGCGCGCCTCGGCGACGAGGCCGTCATCACCGGCGACGCCAAGGGGCGAGGCGAGGGTGGCCAGCAGGTGCGAGCAGAGCAGTAGTGGCAGGAGGAGGAAAGTAGAGGCCATGGCGGAACGAAACGAAGGAGATCACTCGGGGAGATGGCGGCGTCGAGTGGTGAAAACCCGAAAAGGGCGGCTGCCGTGATCGCTCGCGCTCGGTCTTATGGCGGAAGTTACCGATAAACTGACACTACTAGGAAAACGCACATGTGTACCGATTTATAACTCTCGTTAGTACCGATTTCCAAACCGGTATTGTTCTGCCGGTATTAATGTGAAGTTACATTAGTACCGGTTTTGGAAACCGGTACTAATGTGGGCATTAGTACCGGCTGGTAATGAGGACCGGTACTAATGTGCCCGCCCCCGGCGACGTGGCACGGGCCACATTAGTACCGGTTCTAATTGCCAACCGGTACTGTTTTTTTGTTTTTTCTTTTTCTTTAATGTTTTCTGGTTTATTAATTCTATCGTATTTACGTATACTAATCCTAATGCTTGATACGCTATAATATATATTTGTGTGCTATATAAAATATTTGAGATAATACTATACATGCATACGTATATATGTACTAGTATAATATAATATTATACTAGTACATATATACGTATGCATGATACGTATATATGTACTAGTATAATATAATATTATACTAGTACATATATACGTATGCATGTATTATCTCAAATCCGGTAGTTGATCTCATGCAAAAAACATATATAATATTGTGCATACAGAAATACGAAAAATATATATTAGTGTATATAATACATTGCATCAAAGGTTAGCAAGATTTAATATTAATTTTTTTTTTGCTTCCTGAAGATTGGTCTTTTGCAGAGCTTTTTCCTTTCTTGCTCCCCTGCTTAGTCGACTCTGCTTGTTCCGTCGACTTCCCAGTTGCTTTTGCAGTGGACTTCCCCGATGTTTCTTCCGTGGACTTCTCCGTTACAATCACAGATGATAAGCCTGAGTAGAATTCTCCACCTGGCGAATCACCTCATCCAGAAGAAATCCGCAAAGTTGTTCTTGAATTAACCGGATTCTTTCCGACTCGAGGAACCCCTGCTTGATGTCATCAATCTACGAAAGAACATGAACAAAGAATAAGAACTAGTACAAAAAAGAACATGGACAAATAAGAACTACATGCATGTGTCGTTTAGTTTAGTGGGCGCACTCTGTCTTCAAGGTTGGTACCTCTTCCGATGCTTGAAAAGGTATGCATGAACTCGCATACATAGTATCCGCACAGATTGGTACCTGAAGGTTGTGTCAAGCACTACACATGTGCGAAAACAAGGTTATGAAATATGTTTAATTATATTGGAAGACATGAGATATGTGGACTAGCAGAATATACATACAGGGAAATCATAGTGGAAATAAAGGTTCTCTTTGTATGTTCCCGGGTGCTCTACACAGAGGCGAGTCCATGCAAGTTTGATCATCTCTACGACATCTTGATATGCGCTTTTGTCTGATGTTGCCCTCAAAGAGTCGAAGATGAAGACCTTGCTTAGAGACGGACAGAATGCAAAAAGAATCCAGTGGAAGCTGTGCATACGTGTAGAAGTATTAGTTTCTTGAAATATATATGCAATATCATTTGAAAACCGATAAAATAGATGAGATACACGTTGCTCACCCGAAATTGTATGGTAGAAGTATAATACCCTTCTTATGGTGTTTTTCTAGATATAAATATATATAGTCTAATGTGTCCAGCTCCCATTTTCTGACACAAGTCTGATTTATCATTAGTGGATCCATGAAGCCGACGTCCTTTATTCCTCTCCTCCTGCACCGCTGCATCTCAAAGCTGCATGATTGAAATTAAATTCAAATTAAACACAAGTTAAGATAAGGTAGAATGGCTAGATCATTGTTTTCGAGACTTACAGAGTCCAGCAAGCGATGAGTCCTGAGTCAATTGCATCTTGATTGAATAAGAACCAAAATTGGTCAAATTCCACAGCAAAAGTTTGTCAGCCACGGAAATAATGTTGATCATCTATGGTAATTTCCACATAGGTTACACCGCTTGCTGACGCAGCCATGTATCAATCGTGCAGTTCATGCATTCTCGTTGGAAGATACGGCACCAACTGCGGCCACACAAGAGGTTTACCCAACTCATACTTCGGTCTATTTGCCCCTTCATGTATTGGGATTGGTTCGTCCCCTCGGATTTGACCAGGAGTCAGACCTGATTCCTTATTGAATACAAGCATATGCTGCTCTTGCGAAGAAAGCACCTTGATGGGGGAGACAGATTGCTTTGACTGGGTGCCTAGTTGTGAAATAGATTTAGCTTTATTCGCAAACTTCTTCTGTTTGTCAATCTTGAGTGCTTGTCTGTCATAGTCACTCAAAGGAGGTGGCTGGGCATTTATTCGTTTCTCCTCCTCCATTTTCTTCATGAAGCGATGAAATTTGACCCGGTCAAATGGTTTCTCAACAGGTGGCTTCTTCGCTTTGAATATTTGTCTATCAAGTTCAGCCCGCACTGAAGCATCTAGCTCCTCCTGAGTCTTCTGGTAAGATAATTTCGGTTGAGGCTTCTTCGGCCTGGGCTTCGTCTGCTTCTTTGGAGGAGGGGGCGGAGGATGATGCGTAGCTCGTCGTTTGGTACCCTTGCCCTGTTGCTGAGGCGGCGGACTCTCGCTTGGGTCCCGATCAACTAGAGGACTCATGCTTCCTGTTGGAGATGAGGGTAGCTGATGATCTTCGCCTTCAGGCACGGGGTGTGTAGATGAGGCTTCAGGAAGAGGTGCTTCCGGTGAGGGTAGGGGTGCTTCTTTGACCGGTTCCGTAATCTTTATGTGAGCCTTGGCCCACAATACCCAACCGTGCACGGTATCTCCAAGCACCTCTTCCCCATCAGGTCCCGGTAACTCCAGTTCGAGGTCTTCCCAACCGGGGACCACTCGGTCGACAGCAACTTTATGGTAAAATGATTTACTGAATTCCACACCCATGAATGTTTCCCCCGGTTCCGGGACCTCAGCAACACCATAAGCCACCGGTAACATCTTGTTTCTGAGTTGAGCGTGAAGCTCACACGCTGACCTCACTGTGATGTCATCCACGGGGAACCGTTCGTGGCAGACCTCGGCTGCTTTTGCTAAGGCTTGGGGTGCTTCTGCTGAGGCAACCGGTGCTTCTGGTGAGGGTAGTGGTGCTTCTGCTTCCTTGACCGGTGCTTCCGTGTTTGCTGGTGCTACATCCGTTGAAACGACACTACTTTTCCCCTTAGTAGATGACGGGCTCATTTCATCTATGGGCCCTTGCTGAGATGATTGTTTGTTAAGAGCAAGGGCCAAACGCTCGTCAATGATGGCCTCCATTCTTGCCTCAGTCATTTCTACGCGCTCTTGCAATTGTCTGATTTTCCTATCTTGTTCGTCCTTGTTCCTTTTGCGCTTCTTGTACGAGTCAATGTGCTCATGCCATGCGACTTTCCATGGAACCACACCTTTGCCTCTGCAACGTCCACCATGTTCTCTAGTGCCTATTGCAGCAGAAAGCTCGTCCTTCTCTCGATCAGCTATGAATGTTCCTTCGGCAGCAGCCCTGATCAAATCAACAAGCCTTGCAGCTGTCTGTCTTAGTTGGTCACCCGGTATTAATGATCCATCTTCGGGATTGAGCGTGCCACCATGTGCATAGTAGTAATTCCGCGCTCGGTCAGGCCACTCCAGAGTTGCCGGTACGATTCCACGTGCCATTATCTCTTGCTCCATCCGATCCCATTTGGGCAGTGCCATCGCGTAACCTCCAGGGCCAAGATGATGGAATTCTTTCTTTTTACGTGCATTGGCTGTGTTGATTGCAATCAACTTGGCGGCATCTTCCGATTGCTTGCCCTGCACAAATGCATCCCAATGATCTCTTAACTTGGCATATCCCGACTTCTTAAAATCGGGTGTAAGTCCCTCCTTGATGAACTCCTTGGTCAGCCGCTTCTTGTACGTCTGAAAGGCAATTGCACCCTTCTGCAGGGCCCAAGTGCGCACAGCTTTCAAATCTGTGTTTTCGGGAAATCCGAAGTGTGCTTTCACCTCGGCCCAGATCATGTTCTTCTCTGTGACCGGGACAACATCTGGCCGAACCGGTACCGGGGGTTCATTCTCTTCATGTTGCTCTTCATCCTGATCTTGATCTTCGTGCTCAGCTTCTGCTTGATCACCTTCTTCGGGTAGCAAGTCAGGTGCGTCAGCCGCTTTCCAAAACCGAAAGCTTATTGGGATGTTGTCCCGAACAAGTGCCCCAATGTGATTAACCAACTTGACAATATTTTCATGTGGAGCTAACGGTCTCCCATCGGGAGATACTTTCGTGATGATGAAACGCCCGTCTAGCTTCTTCTTTGGGCCGTGTTTCCCACCCGGCTTCTTCTTGCTGCTCGATGCAGGCTCCTAGAAATTTAAGAACTATTAACTCATTTCTATAATTAGTAGCTTCCTTGAAAATCATGACGAGGTACTGGTTTTTATTAATTATACCTCGGATGGTTCTCCATCATTGCTTCCTTGACCGATTGGTTGCTCCCTCTCCCTCTCATTGTCATCAGCAAACATGTTCAGGTAGCTGTCGGCCTCTCTGTGATCCTGTTCTTGTTCATTCGGTGCATCATTCATAGTATTGCCAGCAATTAAATTTATGATCATTTGCTCCGCTTCTCGGTCCTCTTCGGTTCGCACCATTGTAACTAAAATAATGTAATAAAAAATAATATGAGGACCATCTATTCCAATGATGAGACAATTAATATGAGACAATGTATGGGGGTCGAGAGCGTGGTGGGGGAGTCGGGAGCGTGCCGGGGGAGGGGGGGTCGGGAGCGTGGTGGGGAGTGGGAAGCGTGGCGGAGGGGTCGGGAGCGTGGCGGGGGGGTCGGGAGCGTGGTGGGGCGTGGGAAGCGTGGCGGGGGAGTCGGGAGCGTGGTGGGGGGGTCGGGAGCGTGGTGGGGAGTGGGAAGCGTGGCGGGGGAGTCGGGAGCGTGGCGGGGGGTCGGGAGCGTGGCGGGAGCGAGCCAGTCGAGCGAGTCGAACAACTCGGCTCGCTCGAGCGAGTCGGGAGCGATTCGAGAGCGAGTCAGGAGCGAGTCGAACTCGACTCGCTCCCGACTCGCTCTCGAATCGCTCCCGACTCGCTCGAGCGAGTCGAGCCAAACATGTCAATTTGAAATTAAAAAAGCATTTACATCCACATTTAAATAACATTTACATCCACATATAAATAACATTTCAATCAACATCCAAATTGAATTCTAAATCAAATTCTAAATAACATTTACACAAAAATTCTAAATCCATTTCTAAATGTATATTTCTAAATCTATATTTCTAAATTCTAAATCTATATTTCTAATTTCTAAATCTATATTTCTAAATTCTAAATCTATATTTCTAAATTCTCTAAATCTATATTTCTAAATTCTAAATCTATATTTCTAAATTCTAAATCTATATTTCTAAATTCTAAATCTATATTTCTAAATTCTAAATTTATATTTATAAATATATAATTTATAAAAAAAATGGGGGCTGACGTCAGCCCCACGGGGCTGACGTCAGCCCCCAAGTAGCCCCGCACAGCAGGGGGGCCGGCGCGGCCGAGCCGGGGCGCGGCGCGCGCGAGCGCACGGCTGGGAGACCGTACCGGCGGCGACGGCGCGGCGGCGGGGGCGGTCAGCGACGGCGGGGCGAGGCGGTCGGCGACGGGGCCGGCCGGGGGCGCGGGACGGCGGGGCGAGGCGGTCGGCGACGGGGCGCGACGGCGGCGGCGGACGGCGCCGGGGCCGGCCGGGGGCGCGGGACGGCGCCGACGACGACGCGCGCGGACGGCGGCGGCGGGGCGAGGCGGTCGGCGACGGCGACGGCGACGGCGGACGGCGCGATGCACACGACGGCGCGGGCCGGGGCACCGTACCAGGCGGGGCGGGCGCGGCGACGGTGGCGCGCAGACGGCGGACGGCGGGGCGGGCGCGAAGTGGAGGCGGACGGCGGGGCGGGCGCGGGCCGGGGGAGAGGAGAGGCGGCGCTCCGATCGACGACGGCGCGGGGCACCGGGCGGCGACGAGGACGACGGGAATGGAGGGGATCGGAATTGGGCTAAGTGTTGGGGAAGAAGGGGGCGCCGCCTTATAACCTCCCAACATTAGTACCGGTGCGAAACTAGCACCGGTACTAATAAGAACATTAGTACCAGGGCTTGTTGGGGCCCGGTACTAATGTCCACATTAGTACCGGTGCTAGTTGAGCACCGGTACTAATGTGACTTTTCATTTGCCGCCAAATGGAGAAGGACATTAGTACCGGTGCTAGTTTAGCATCGGTACTAATGTTGTTTTCATTTTGTTGCCCCCTGTTCCTCTTTTAATTTTCGTTTTTATTTTCTATATTGTAGTTTATTTATGAAAAATCATATATAACGCTTAAAATGGTAGAACAAGTTTGGTTAATTTTCTTTACATAGATACTATGACATTCTAAATTTAACTATTAAAATTAAAATTTTCTTATCAATAAGCTACTAATATCTTCTAAATTGTCTTTTTCTTTCTTCACTTTAACAAATGAAAATAATTTTATTTTTTTCATGCAAAATCTTTCTTAAATAGTACATCTAGTGTAATTAATATAAAAATCATGATTTAGTCTTGCTCATGTATGTTTTTACGTAAATTTATTATTTAATATCTGATAATGCTAAAAAAAAGTTAAATAATTGAAAGTTTTGTTAATAAAGTAGCAAAATATTAGTTCATTCAAATATTACAATACTTTGGTACATATTATACATCATCATCTAGTGCAACATTAACAATCTTCCTCTTCACGAATGTCCCTTGGTTGTGATCACGACGTAGGTATGGAGTGTCCTCTTCGGCTAACAGGATGCTTGGGTCAATCTTTACTGAAAATGGAGGAAGACCATCGAATTGATCATAATCTTCTGAAATGTCAGTCTTGTCTTCAACTCCAACGATTTTTTTTTTCCCGGTAGAACTATGTGACGCTTTGGCTCATTATTAACAACACCCTTATCATCACCTTTCTTTATTATTGGTGGTTTGCTGGACATGTCTTTCATATAGAAAACTTGAGTCACATCATTCGCTAGGACGAACGGTTCATCTTTGTATCCAATCTTGTTGAGATCCACTGTTGTCATCCCAAATTTGTCTGTCATTATACCTCCTGTAGGGTTTTTAACCCACTGACACTTAAAAAGAAGGATTTTTAAAGGTCCGTAGTCCAATTCCCATATCTCTTCAATGACACCATAGTATGTTTGTTCATTTCCTTCGTTGTCTATTGCATCTATACGGACACCGCTGTTTTGGTTTGTGCTCTTTTGGTCTTGGGCTCTCGTGTAGAATGTGTATCCGTTTATCTCGTATCCTTGGAACGTAAGTACTGAGATAGATGGACTTCTAGCCAACCATTGCAGTTGCTCTCCAATAGTGTTATCACCCATAAGTTTTCTCCGCAACCATGATGTAAAATTATCATTGTGATGACGTGTAATCCAGACCTCTGACTTCCCTTTGTTTGAGGCTCGTACAATGGACTTGTGCTCCTCCCTGTATGGAGCCACTAGGGATGATTGTTGCAGGACAAAGGAATGTGCTGTACGAAATAACGTTTCATCCATATCCATCCGAGTTTTCTTCCCTAGTGTACCCTTTCCCCTGAGTCTACCCTCATGGCGTGATACAGGGAGTCCGATAGGAGCAAGCTCATCAATAAAGTCGACACAAAACTCAATCACATCCTCTGTAGCATATCCCTTTGCGATGCTTCCTTCGGGACGAGCACGGTTACGGACATACTTCTTGTAACTAGACATCAACCGCTCAAAAGGGAACATGTTGTGTAAATACACAGGCCCTAGGATAAAAATCTCTTCAACTAGGTGCACTAGAAGGTGGGTCATGATAGTAAAGAAAGAGGGTGGAAAGATCATCTCAAAGCTGACGAGGCATTGCACGACATATTTCTGCAACTGCACTAGATTCTTTGGATGGATTGCCTTCTGAGAGATTTGGTTGAGGAATGAACAAACATTGACGACTGCCAATCTCACATTCTCTGGTAGAATACCCCGTAGTGCAACAGGCAGCAATTGTGTCATCAACACGTGGCAGTCATGAGCCTTCAGATTTATGAATTTTTTCTCTTTGTAATTTATTATTCGTTGTATATTTGAGGAGTAGCCAGTCGGGACCTTGATATTGTTCAAATAATCAAACATCATCTTCTTCTCTTCCTTGCTGAGGGTGTAACTAGCAGGGGCCAACCAATTTCCTTTTTCCCTCTTTTCGGGATGGAGGCTTTTTCGTTGTTTCATAAATTTAAGATCCCGACGAGCTTCAACTGTATCTTTTGGCTTTCTGTATACACCTAGGTGGCCAAGAAAGTTCACGCAAAAATTCTTCATCACATCAATTGCATTGCGAACCTTAAGGATTTCCCAATAAGAAAGCTCCCAAAATATCGACATCTTCTTCCACATGGGTGCACGTCCATCCTTGTCGTTTGGAACAGATTTGGCACCAGAAGCCTTCCCGAACACTACCTTCAAATCTTTCACCATAGAAAATACAAGTTTACCATCACGGTGCACTGGCTTCTTACGTTTTTCTCCAACACCTTCAAAATGTTTTTTCCTTCTTCTCTTAACGGGTGCTTAGGAGGAATAAATCGACGATGGCCCAAATACATAATCTTTTTACTGTGTTTTAGATACACACTGCAAGTATCATCTAAACAGTGCGTGCATGCTCGGTATCCCTTGTTTGTTTGTCCTGATAGATTACCAAGTGCCGGCCAATCATTGATGGTGACAAACAGCAACGCTCGTAGATTGAAGGTCTCCTGTTTGTACTCATCCCACACAGGTACACCTTCTTTCTTCCATAACATTTTAAGATCCTCAACCAACGGTCTCAGATAAACATCGATGTCATTGCCTGGCTGCTTTGGGCCTTGGATAATTATTGGCATCATGATGAACTTTTTTTTCACGCACAGCCATGGCGGAAGGTTGAATATGCATAAGGTCATAGGCCAAGTGCTATGACCACTACTGAACTCACCGAATGGATTGAATCCATCCGTACTTAAACCAAACCGAATGTTCCTTGCGTGTTCTGCAAACTCAGGGAATTCTCTATCAATAGTCTCCACTGCGACCCATCAGCGGGATGTCTGATCTTGTCATCTGCTTTACGATCTTCTTTGTGCCAACGTATCAACTTTGCATTAGCCTTGCACCTGAATAAACGCTTCAGCCGTGGTATCACTGGAAAGTACCACATTACCTTAGCAGGAATTTTCTTCTTCTTCTGCTTCTCCCGCTCAACATCGTAAGGGTCATCTCGTGGGATCTTATAACGTTGTGCTCCGCACACAGGACAAGCCTCCAATTTCTCATATTTTTTCCTCGGTAAAGGATACAATCATTAGGACATGCATGTATCTTTTGAACCTCCAAACCCAGAGGACAAACGACCTTTTTAGCTTCGTACGTTGACTCCGGCAATTCATTCTCCTCTGGAAGCATGTCCTTTACGATCATCATTAACTCATCAAAACCCTTGTCAGAAACTCCATGTTTAGCCTTCCACTGCAGCATTTCCAATGTGCTACCCAACTTCTTGTGCCCCTCTTTGCAATTTGGGTACAATGGTTTCTTGTGATATTCTAACATACGGTCAAACTTCTTTGCCTCCTTCACCTTTTCGTAATCTTCCTTCTGCTCTCGCAACACCTGACCTAGATCATCAAGCGGCTCATCTTCTCCTTGTTCATGCTCTCTCTCAATTATTGCAACATCATCCTCACCCATTGGATCATCTCCCATTGCAAAGGCACCTTCTTGAGTCCAATCAGGAATATTGTCGTCTTCTTCTTCATCATCTTTCATTATAACCCCTCTCTCCCCATGCTTTGTCCAAACAAAATAGTTTGGCATGAATCCCCATTTGTATAAGTGATCGTGAAGAGTCTTTGTCGTTGAGAAATCCTTCAAATTCCTGCACTTTCTGTATGGACAAATAATGAAACCGGACGGGGGCTTGTTCGATTCTGCTACTTCTAGAAATCCACGAAGCCCATTAAAGAATTCATTGGATATTCTCTTGTCGGTGTACATCCATTGTCGGTCCATCTACAAATAAAGAATATAACCGAACAAAATATATTATTATCATGTAACAAGTGCAAGATTATATGTGTTACACTAATTCATAGTGTTCAAATCCATATTCCACATGAAATATAAACTTTTTACTAAATTTCTAATGAGCAAACAATTTTTCTAATGAAGAAAACTATTTTTCTATTGAGGAAATTATTTTTCTAACTAAGAAATAACTATTCTAATGAGAAAACCATTTTGATGGTATTGAAGAAAACTTTTTCCTAATAAAGAAACTTTATTTCTTAAGAAAATATTTTTCATGGGACGAAAACATTTTTTATAATGAGAAAACTATATTTCAATTTAAATTATTATTATTATAAGCAAACTATTTTTTGAGAAATAAATTATTTCTCTAATTCTAATATTAATATTCTAGTCGTTTCTCTTAGTAATAAGTACATTTAAAGCATTTATTATATTTATTTCTATAAAAAAATAATGCAAAAAAAATTAATTTGTATCATCATATAGAACATCTCATCCAACAAACACGGCACATCTATTTCAATCAACTCTATTAGAACATACTCCTATTTCAAAGTGCTAAAATCCTCTATTCTTAGTACATTTTAAAGTGCTAAAATACTCCTATTTCAACCAATGAAACTCAAGAAAATAAGCATGAATCAAGGGAGGATGAAGTAACTAACCTCTAGACCACTTCAACGAGTGAAATCGTTGAGAAATGATCGCAAATCCGGCAAAAGCTCCTCTAGGGCGCCATGGAGAAGAAGGAGCTCGAAGTGGAGGAAGAAGGTGGGGGCTCGCGGGGCTGGAGGAGGAAAAAGCTGAGATATAGCCGTTGGACATTAGTACCGGCCCATATTGAGCACCGGTACTAATGTGAGACATTAGTACCGGCTCTTAATAAGGGCCGGTACTAATGTCCCGCCCACACATTAGTACCGGCCCATATTGAGCACCGGTACTAATGTGAGACATTAGTACCGGTGATCAATGAGAGCCGGTACTAATGTTTGCCACGAGATGGCTCCGGCCGCCTCCTTTTTGGCACGGGACATTAGTACCGGTTCTTTGAACATTAGTACCGGTGGGTAAACTGGACCGGTACTAATGTTAATTTTGCCCTGGGACGAAAGCCTCATTCCCTAGTAGTGTGAGAAGTCTGAGATATATAGAATTTCATCAAAAAATAGATGCATTTTTGGGGGCAGGACAAATAAACCAGCGTCATTGCTCGCATCATCCAACAACTACTGATCCATTGCGTTTCGTATACGAACAACAGACGTATACGTAGCTGCATGCTTTCAATTCTGTGTTTCTTTGCAAATGAGCTTAACAAAATTCTGTGTTCTTTTGCATTGGTTTCAGTTTGTGACTGGTCATTTTAGGAGAAGACGGGAAGTGCACGACTACTCAACCCCAAATGGCCGGGCACGGCGGCGTTAGGCAGCTAGCTTCTCCTTGGATTGTATCAATCTGGTCCTGGTTGGTCACTGATGATACGTGTGTGACAGTTACTCCTAACGTACGTCCCTTCACTATCATGATACCAACTGATCTTCCTTGCTCTCTTTAATTTTGTTGATTTGCTGTGCAACTCAGTGGCTTGACGTAGCTAGCCAAAGGAGTCTTGATATGTACACTCAAATTAAATTCCATATTTTTATTTCCAGATATTCTGATGTTGACTAATAGTAGAACTTATTATGAATATTTTCATAAGTCAGGGAAGTTACACAAATGTACAACTATAAAAGTTTGCGCTTTTTTTCAACTTTTTTTTGAGGGCGTTGTTACTCAACTTTTAGCAATTGCCGCAGATGAAGTTGAGTAAGCAGTATCGCATAGTTGATAGTTGTGTTTCCTTGAAATATCAGCAGAAATTCCTACATATGGCAGCTATATTAAATGCGCATGATACTATATCTATACTCGATCTAAGTGGATGCACAAATTAAAATTATATGCATCCATTTTCCTGCTTAACAAAGTTTTATTTATTTATTTACATATTTGAAAATGTTAAGCCTCACTATCCTTGAAGAACCTGCAGCAAATTAAAGAAGCTAAAATAAGAAAATGGTATCCTGCATTCACAGATCCTCACAAAAAGGCAGTAGGAAATAAAACCAAACAAAAGAAAATTCAAACCAGACGCATGAAAAAAGCATACCTCCTATACCTTCCCATTCATATTATTGATGCATGTTTCTTCAAGTACTCCATTGCAACCGCAGCATGAAATGCAGCTCCAGTGGGAAGCACATCCTCGTCAACCACAGACTATCTCCAACAATACCTACCCAAATAGGAGACCCATTTGATGGTTTGGGTATTGCTACAGCAAAAGGGTTGCAGACCTAAAAGTATTCCTGTCCAACAGCGAACCCAAAACAAAAGACCCATCGTCAGCCGTTTTCGCTGGCGCGCACAGTGAAAATTCCCGCGGGAAAGAGGGCCTCTTTACCTGCAAAAACGAAGAAGAGGGCCTCGTTTCGGCGGGTGAACGACGTCTGCACTGCACTGCGAAGCTAGGAGTGGCTGGTGCGAACCGGCGGCACGAGTGCCCGCGCGTGGCTCGACTCCCAGCTGGAGGCTAGCGTCGTGTTCCTCTGCGTTAGCAGCTCGGGCCGGCTCAACGCGGAGCAGACGAGGCAATGGCGCGCGGGTGGGAAACACAGGTAATATGCTTTCTATCGATTTGCTTGTTCGATGTGCAAGTGTACCGGAGAGGATGTCAATTTGTAGGCATTCTGTTCCTAAATTGGTTGGGCCTTAGAATTGGACTGCAGTTTTGTAGGTCATGGCTTGGAGTTATGTCAAATTGTCAATGTTGGAGACAGCAGCAGCATACAACAAGATACAATTAAATTTGTTCAGATTCATCAGGGCGACCACTTGAGTCATTAAAGATGTCCATTGACCTGGTACAACAAGATACAATTAAACATGGCGCTTATTCCTACGTATGCATCAAGAATGAATGCCCCCAAATCATTCAGAAACGCTGCAACCCAGTCGTTGGCCACCCTGCTTGCCGTGTGGAGCCGCCGGCCATGCAGGTGCGCAAGCAGGTGCCAGGTGCAGAGCGGCTGAGGCAAAGGCTGTGAAGTGAGAGGCAGCCAGGCAGGAGATGGGAGATCTATAGCTAGGCGTAGCATGCGGCGGCGCGGCGCCATGCGGCCTTGACCAGGGTGCGAGCGGCCGGGGCCAAATCCATGAGAAGACTGGAGACATGGTGTAACGATCTGGCCCGGGATAACGGTTCAGACCCACTCTACACGTTGAATGGGCCACACCTACTAGGTAACCTCTTGCGTTTTCATCCTCGCTTCACGCAAAAAGTTGCAACTGGGTTACCTTAGCTTCCCAAGACCAGCCTTTTAAGTTGGTCTAGCTCTTCCTCCACTTCCAAATTGGGACTAAAGTCCCTTGCACTCTAGTAGCATATTGCTACAGTGGCTGTGGAAAGTGGCCTGGACCAACTAGCCTCCTGGGTTGTTACACATGGAACCGGGGACAAGGGAGGGCAGGGTTGGAACGAGATCCATACCTGTGAAGTCCAACCCGGTGCAGATCTCGCCGGCGGCAAAGCTTCCCGAGTCTGCCTCTTCTTTCCACCTCCCGCGAAACGGTTGGCGACAGATATTTTTGCTGAGGAGAGAGACAGAGGGAGGAGAACTGGATCGAGGAGAGAGCGCGACGCGCTTTTACATCTCGCTCGGGTTGGCTCGCAAAATGCACAGGGTGTTTGGGTCACCCGTAGGAAGCCGTTTTCACAACCCAAAATCACTGTTGTGACGCACTTATGCCTTTGCGTGGCCTTGTTGGAGTTAGTCGGGGAGTCAGGTGGATGGACTGTTGTCATTGTGCTCTCGTTGCGGATTCCAATGTTGAAGAAGGCGCCCGCCATTCTCTAAGCATAGAACCCAAAATCCTCAGAACACAATCGGGGGAGAAACCTTGACGTTCTCTTCCCCCGTAAGCTCTGAGCCACTGTCTTAGCGTACATTCCTTCATCATTGATCACAGCCGGATACGGGGGATGTTTGGATGGAGAGGCGAATAAGGCAAATTTATCTCAAATTTACCCCAAAAATGTCAAACATGTAGAGTAAATATGGTGACACAAATATGTCCTCTCCTAATTTCATTTGCCCCTCAAAAGTGTCAAATTGAGGCAAATTTGTGGTGCTCCCCCACTAACCTCTCTCTCCCCCGGGCAACCCTGTCGGCCCATCTGCATGACCGCATTCCTCTCCCGCCCCGCGACGCAGCGCCGCCCCGACCCCACGACGGCTCGTCCGCGCCGCCACCGGCTCCCGTTCGTGCCTCCTCCGGTTCCCACCCGCGCCGTCAGCGGATTCCATCCGTGCCGTCGACGGCTCCTCCTCCGTGCCGCCCTATCCGCCGCCGTCACCCAAGATGGGCACCTCCGGAGCGACCGTCTCCCAGACGTGGAGGATGGGAGCATGCCGGCGAGGTTTGACAGCGCGCCATCGAGCAGGTTGGAGGAGAGGTTGGCGACGCGGAGCCCGGGGGCACGGTGGCGAGGACCGCGTAGACGGGTCCCTCGAGCGCGTTGCGGCTGAGGTCGAGGTCAGGTAGGCGCGCGAGGCCCCGCGCGGGGAGGCACATCAAGCAGCAGGTAGCAGCAGCGAGCAGCTTGGCAGCGAGCGGTAGCATGCAGCAGCAGGCAGCTTGGCACCAACAGCACAATGTGTTTTTTAAAAAAAATAAAAGGATGTGCTGATTTCAAATGATTAGCTCAACAACATTTACCTCTCAAACCGAACACCCCAATAAGACAAATTTGTTAAGAGTAAATATGAGAGACAAAACATTTACTTTGAGGTAAATATTTACCTCAGTCATCCAAACAAGCCTATGGTCTGATATTTGTCCTCCATGAAGTCTACAGTGGCAGTGCAGTGATGTACAGCTGACTGTCCTTCTACAACCTTCCATGGAAGAACTTGCCAATTTTGTCAGTAGCAGAAACTATTCAGTTCAGGTTCAAGAGGTTTTTACCTCTTTGATCCTCTTCTTGAGATATGATAAACCTTCATCTGTCACAGTGGCGGATCCACCAATAGGGCGAGGTAGGGCGGCCGCCCTACCTAAGCCAGGAAGCAAAGACTCTTTACTCCTCATTTTTTTCTGCTGAGAATCGAAAGATCTTGGCGCCGGCGACGGTGCAGCATCGTCGTTCTCCTCTTCCGCTTCGAGGAAGAAGAAGATAGGTGAGCAGCGAACCGGTACCCATATAATATATGGACCGACCCAATTTAACTAGATAACATCCCGACGGCCTGTGGCCCAGTAGCCCATAGCTACGGTGTCAAGGCCTGTCAAACAAATCCCCCCCTACTCGTCCGTCAATCCGGCCGGCGTCGCCGATCTCCCGTCCCGCGTCCTGTTCGAGCGCCGCAGTCAGCGAGCCGTCATGCACCTGCTGCGGGGCCGTTTGTGGCCGAGCGGGAACTGGGAAGAGATTAAGAGAAGGGAAGGCATGGTGGGAAGCGGTGGCGGTCCATCACTCCATTGGCGTCGGCGTGTCAGCAGCGTGCCACGGTGCCAGCGTTGGAGCCAGACTCCGCCAATGCAAGGAGGATCGACCCATGCCGCAGCGGCGAGTGTGAGCACGACCACACACAATTACACAACACGAGCACGCTGGGTTCCTCAGAAATAAAGGAGCGGTTGTACATGAACACATGTAGGAGTAATTCTGTAATTGGTTTTCTATTTTTTGGTTAGCTTGTCGACTTCTAGAAATTAGGAAGTGTGTAGAAAAATGAATTACTCTCTAGTCAATTGAACAATTGCGTAGATTCAAAAACATGATATTGTTGCATTGGCTGAAGAATTGCATAAGGAAGCTATAGAACCAAGAGATGCCATCTTGATTTTATCTTTATGATTCATTTACCATTTCGATTTTAGTTAAGATAAATATGGTACCTATGTATGGAATTTGGTAGTTAAGCCTGATGTATGTTCAGTAGTCCGCCCTACCTAGAATTTTTTTCTGGGTCCGCCACTGATCTGTCATGCTCCTCAAGGTTCCACCAAATGTCACAGACTCTGGAATAACATTGTAAGCTTCTCCTCCTTTCACAAAACTGATGGATACCACCTGAAATTAAGTTCCAACAGCAACAGGAGGCATAGCGTCTTTCAACATCTATGTACAAAATTCATCCATAATTAAAAACTACTACTATAGGTATAGGATTTGAAGCCCATCATCACTTACTGCAGCCTGGAGCGGATCGATTTCCCTAGCCACAATATGTTGAAGACTGAGGATGGCGGTGGATGCAGCTACAATAGGATCAATGTATTGATGGGGTCCTGCAGCATGTCCACCTTTTCCATTAACAGTTGCTAAGAATCGAGTTGCTGTTGCAGCAAAGGGTCCTGGCCTAGATGAAACGACACCTAATAGAACGTCTGGGTTGACATGCAAGCCAAATATCGCTGATACATCATCAAGAGAGCCTTCCATAGGCCCCGCCATAACCCTCCTCTGCAGGCTGGAATACAAGCTTTATGGTGCCCTAATGTACACAAGAATAACCGCACAAATCATATGAGCACGGAATGCATAGATGATCTAGTGAAAACCACCGTAGCATCCCAAAAGCGACGAAAATTAAACCTCGGAGAGATTAAGTGTCCCATTGTTGAGATACACGCATACTGACATTTTTCCTGGTAGTAAAAGAACAGCCTGGGGATGGTCTACAACAATTCAAAATTCAACATAAATTTCGATAAACAAATACCTTGAAGTCCTCCTTGCAATCTTGAAGTAGCTTAGCAGCTCCCAGGAGCATTGTTGTGTGTGCATCGTGCCCACAAGCAAGCATTTTTCCATTTTCCTGGCTCTTGTATTCCCAATCTACCAATTCCTGCCAAATTAAAGGACAACGCCATAGTAAATCAATCAAGCACATCTATATTCTGAAGTAGTTTTCAGATGATTGCAAATTAAAAATTCTAGTAATTTAACTCATGTCATCTTTTGTCTCTGTACTTAAAAAAATCCTCCGAACAACTATCTTATGCAACTTATTATTTAGCATGGTTCTAGTATGTTAAATTACTTCATCCCATAACTAACTTGCACTATTACTTATTAAATTCATCAAGTCGCCTGCTGCACTGCCCTTTATTCGGAAGGATGGCAAGAGATTTGTGGTGAGTTTTATTACAAGAAAGACAAGAAAAGAGAGAGAGCATACAAGTGCTCTAGCCTCTAGGTCCAACAACAAGACCGCGTGGCCGCTAGAAAGCGGGTGCCCTCACCCTAGAGTCCACTACTAGGGAAACACATATTTGTACCGGTTAAGAACCCTTTTTTAGTACTAGTTTTCAAACCAGTTTGTTCGGTCGGTACTAATGTGAGAAAACATTAGTACCGGGTTCAATAACCGGTACTAATGTAGCGCCTCCGTCTGTCGCCGTGTACCACCCGCTGCACCGTCCCCCTCCCTCCCTCCCGTTACTTTTCTTTTTCTTTTCTTTTTTCTCATCTCTCATCTCATCTCAAATTCAAAATCACACATATTATTCCCCAATTAATCATCCCCACAAGATTCATACACAATCGATTCAACAATAAAAATTGTAGCTACATCATAGATTTGATTCAAAGAACCACAAGATTCACAACAATTCAAAAAAAAAACTCAAATCGAAGGCCTCCGCGGCTCGGCCTCCACGCCGCAGCGCCGCTCCACGCTTGCCGCGCTCGGCCGCAGCGCCCGCACCGCCGCCCGCCCCACGCCCGCGCCACCGCGCAGCACCGCCGCGCCCGCAGCACGCCCGCGCCGCCGCCGCCGCCGCCTGGCCTGCAGCTGCTGCATCAGGAGGTAGAAATAAGAGGAGTTAGATGAGACTCATGAGAGAAGGAAGGAGAAGTAAAGAAGATAGAGAGAAGAGAGGCGCACACAGCCACACACTCAGGAGATAAGGAGATACAGGAGAGAGAAGAAAAAAGAGATCGATTATTATTGGCCACGCGCACACAGGAGACAGCACCGTTTGGTTTTGCGGGACGGCATAGGCATCAGTACCGGGCCTATTTTTAACCCAGTACTGATGTCCAAACTTTTTGTACCGGGTTACATATAGGTCTGGTACTAATGTGTTGGCTCCGCATTAGTATCGGTTTGTAATAAGCACCGGTACTAATGTGTCGGTGTTTATTACAAACCGGTATTAATGTGGGTCACGCGAGGGCGCGGCGGGACTCTCAGTTCCGACCACACATTAGTACCGGTTTCTTTTCACATTAGTGCCGGGTACCAAAATAACCGGTACTAATGTAAAAATCTGCTTGGGATGGAAGGTTGTTTCCCTAGTAGTGGTCACAAAGAAATTGCAGAAAAAGGAAAAAGAAAACAATCTGTAGAGAAAGGGAAAATACTCCCAAAAGCTATCGTGAGGATGACGCCTTCCATTTCGGTTACTACATTGTACGAACGCAACATTTGTGTTGTTGCTGATTATGTACTCCCTCCATACTCATAAAACAAGTCGTTTTATACAAGATCTCGGTCAAACATTAGGAATATAAATCATAAATAATTTTTAAGTTGATGAGTTTGAGAATGTGAAAACTACATGAATAGATTTGTCTTCCAAAATACTTTCATAAAAGTATACATATGTTGGATTTTAGTAAATATTTTTATAAAAATAAGAAGTCAAAGTTATACTTTGGAGACCATGCCGCTGTCCTAAACGACTTGTTTTATGGATATGGAGGAAGTACTAGATTAGGAAGGCCCCACACAACGGTCCCAACTCCTTATGCTTGAAAGTTCCCGAGTTTCACGCCTTCCATCTATGCTACCCAAATTGGAAAAATCTCAATCTTGTTTATGGCCAATCAACAAATTTCAGATTGTTCATAAAAATACATTTTTAATAAAAAATCGAACGAAATTTCGCAAAATTCAATGCTTCCTTCTAGAACGTCGGTGAAAAACTGAAGATCCCCGCCCTCGCGAAATTCAATGATGAAACAACATCGGTGAGTTGATCTCCCTGCCTCAATCTGCGTCTGTGTCTAATCCTTTTACCAAGGTTGCCATTGACCATCATCCTTGGGGGATGCTGCACGTCGACAGTATCACTGAAATTCAGTATCTCCACCGCCTCTGGGTGCTCAAAACCTAAATCTCTCCCATCACATCTAGCACTAGCAGGTAAATGGACAATTGACTCTGCACTGCCAATTTTATCTTGCAACTCCAAGGCTTAGTTTCAGAGATAAATTCAGAACCACATGGAAAGCACGCGAAAATTCTCCTGAGCATTACCAGAAAATTGATCGTCTTGGCCATCCTAGCTAGCTCCCGCCGCACTATAGACTATATCCTCCGCAGCAGCCAGCAGGCGAGAGATCAGAACCGAGAAAACACAGACGGACCTGCACGGGGAGCGCGACCGACGGACCCGTCGCCGGCGCCGCCACCGCCTACGATGGTGGCCACGACACCGGTCTGGGCGACGGCCGACGGCCCACCTGTACGTCACGCCGGTCGCGTCGAGCTCGGCGCGCACGAGCTCGCTGTGCGGTGCTCCCGGAACGCCAGCTCGGGCCTCTAGTGGATGCGCCGGCGCACGCCGCGCAGCCACGCGGCGAACCCCGGCGCGCGCGCGTCCGCGAGGAGATTCGCCGGTGAGGCGTGGGCAACGCGTGGAAGGTGCAGAGTAGTACGGGTAGGAGGAGGATGAGGAGGCCAGAGGCCAAGGCGGCGGCGGCCATGGCCGAAGGAGATGGAGTCATGGAGTCGATCGGAGGGCGGAGGCGGCTTGGAGTAGTGGCAATGTATCACGCCATGCACGCGGACTGCGGAGTGATAGGGAAGACACCGACAGGTGGGGCCAACGTGCGGGGCTGTGCGGGCGTGTGGAATTTTTATTTTATTTCAATTTATGTTTTTCTATTTTGAAAAAATAATTACGACTAACTAATTTTTTACAAAAAAAATTGACACAATAACTGTTGGTTTATCTCGTTTTATTTGTACAGTACCAAAGTCGTCGGATGAACTGCGCGGTTGAGTTTTTTTAATTTTCATTCAACACATTTTGTTTACAAAATATAGTAAAAAACAAAAAAAATAGTGCATGTTTTCTTCAGAAAACAAAAAAAATCGTTCGTGTGTTTCATTTGTTTCTAGAACTAGGATCGTGCCCGTGCGTTGCTACGGGCAAAAAAAAGTACATGCAAAAATATGTAGATTCCCACCACACAACACAAAATTGCTATCGGAAATACTATTAGGTACAACATGGAATGAAACATAATTATGACTAGGGTCGTGCCCGTGCGTTGCTACGTGCAATTCAATCATAGATAAATGGCATTCGTTATGTCTTACCGGGAAAAATTAATTTGGTAGATAATTTCAATTACACTTCATGATGTTACAAATAAATGTGTGGTGGTCCCAAGCACATAATTCTATCTCGAGAAAGCTCAAGGACAGAATAAATACCCTGAATATATCACAATATAATAAAATAGCTGGTAGAAGATGCATTTCAAGAATCACTATGTCATAATCAACAATAGAAAACATTGTAGGTATTTATGGAAACCAGTAAAGGCATAATTTCTGTGAGTTAAAAAGGACACGTATCACTCTAATAATAACACACATATTTTCTTAAAAAAAGCAACCAGCTTCCAGGTAGTAAACTCAAGTCCCATAGATGTGATCTCCATCTGGTATCGGAAAAAGAAAGGAATGTTAACTAAAGGGTAAGGGGTCAACAAGAGGTGTTAGTACCTTTGTAGTTTGAGTCACCAGATGTCACCATCAGTTTTTTTTTGGATCAGATGGGCTATAATGTTCACTCAAGTGATGAAAAGAAGGCTTAACTTTTCACCTTTGAGTAGCACATTCAACGAAATGCCTGAAATGGTTATATCATGAGAATTGATGGCCATCCTAAAGATACTATGAACATTCAATATAAGAAAATAAAGTGTGGACGGGTGCACAGGCTAAGATCTGTAGCTCCATACCTGAAAACCGATTATTCTTCTGAGTGGAGATTTCTTTCTGCCATTCAGGGGGCTTGGGATTCCAGCTCTAGATGAATTTCTAAATAATACATGGATAATGAATTACAAATTATGCTTACATGCTTTGATTAACATTATACTTCAGCACATTAGACAAATGGCAGCTATGGAAACTATGGTTGCTATACACACTAAATCTTAATGGTAACAGAAAGGAAGCCAACATAAAGTGCTCTTTGGTTATATGGCTGTTAAGGGAGCTAAATGTTATAGGCTTAACTTTTCACCTTTGAGTAGCACGTTCAACGAAATGCCTGAAATGCTTATATCATGAAGGTAACTGCAACATTGATGTTGCAAGACATTGGGTTTTGTACGCATCGACATATTTGAGACAATATATGTGGCAACCAAAGGTTAGCGATAGTCCAACCATCACTATTTTCATTTCAAGGACGAAACATGATAATACCATCATTGGCAAACTGCTATGCATCTATGATTTCCACATGAAAGAAGATGATATTGACATATTAACAAACAAATACTGTTGTTGTTTCAAGCCACTTCTCTACAGAGTATAGACATTAGTTTACCAATAATCAGAAAGTGCACAAACATCAAAGAGTCTCATGAACAAAACAACTAATGATTACCTGATGCATCATAGTAACGGCAGTTCCTTGTTAATGCCCCAACAACTGCACCCTGAATGAAACCAGCACAAGTGCGAACTGTTAACTTTCATGTGACAATCACTTGGTAAAATGATTATTGCAATGATATTTGAAATTTTGAATGAACCTTTCCATCAGAGCGATAACAAACTGCAGTGAGCTGCTGGTAAATTAGATGTGGTCCAAGTCCAATCTGAATAAACTGAAACATTCTTCCTCACATTTGCAAACCTGACAAAAAGCAAAACTGCAATTAAGCTCTGGGTATAACTAATGAGCTGCCAGTAAATTCATGTTTTCAACTCTACAAAAAAAAGAACAAAATGAACCACCAAGCTGCATTGTTCCTTGGATTAACAATGACAACCATAACACCTCTGAATAGGACACACAATAAACCAACTGAACACTACCACATGGCTAAAAGGTCATTGCTAATCCAACTTAAGATAAAAGCATAAATGATCATGAGACATTTTAGCTGAGAACAGTGGCTGAAACAGTCAAATATTGGAATAATTAGTGAAACATAAAAGGACTGATGCAGTGATAGATTGCTATAAGTGTTACACTTCCATCGACTGTTGCATCAAGAAAAACCTTTTGCTTGCTTACAGTATTTGTAATTGACAAAGTTGCAATATAGAAATTCAAATAATATAAAAATTCAAATTAAGAGGAAAGTATTATGCCGAAGCTGAGACACTGAGGAAAAAAATATATGTCAGTTTCTTAATGCTGGGCTCTAATGCCATTTCACCAATGCGCTAAATATTGGGGTTAATTTAGGGGAAAGTATTCTAATGATTTTTTGGGGGTTAATTTAGATCTAAGCAGCTTCTAAAAATGAAAAGAGCAATATAGTTATTATATCAATTTGGAAGGTTGTAAAAATGGAATAAAATGCATAAGTACATTCTGTCACTGGAATCTGAAAAAGGCACAAAATATTGGTAGTATTAAATCCTTTCAGAGGGATATGAAATATACCTGACCTGCTCCCAACTCAAGAAATCATCACTGCAGTGTACCATTTATGCTAAGAGCACAAGGGTTGAGATGTCCATAGCACCCCCTGTAAAATTTCAAAGTGCCTTCAGTGAATCACCAATCACCCAGAGATTAAAATCATCCTTGACTTGTGCTTGAATTACGACACAGATCACCAATCGCCATAAACTTTGAAATGTACAACCACATTCAATTGGATCAGCCACACATTTCAATGGATCACCAAAACTGGGATGGCAGGTTTTAATAGTATGGATACCTTACGCAAAGGATGTCTGGAGGTGAATTGAATTTAGGCATGGTAGCCATCCAAGTTGGATTGACCATGGACTCCTCATCTTGCAGGCTCACCACCTCATCCTCTAACTGTGCCAGGTTATGTTGAGGTCGTGCCACCCCGAATCCGGTGCCAGTGTCCTCGACCACGCACGCGACATGCGAGATCCAGCGGTGGGGACAGAAGCCTACCCCACTCAAGAGCATCTGGTGAGCTCCCTCCAATCAGATTGGAACAGATTGAGAAAATAAAATCACACTGAACCTTTGAGAAACAAAAACTAAATCATGTGAGATGATATGGGGTGTCGAGAAAAATGTGTGGATCAACCAAAAATACACATGCCCAACAGATGATTTAGCATACAGATAAAATTGTATGGACCACTTATTTTATTTGCAAAAATATTTTAAACAGAATAAAAGTTGATATATCCGTCCAATCAAAACAAGAAGTAAGAAGGGAACCTCGTACCTTTGCCGGGAAGCACCATGCTGCACGAGGGAGCGTCGGAGCGGCAACGTTTTCAACGCATGCAGCAAGACGGTCGGCACTCTGGCGCCGCCCATTGCCTGCAAAGTCAGACTGCAACTGCATCATCAGCACCAAGGAGGGCCGCTGGCAAGCGCAGACCTAGAGCAGATAATGTGCGGTGGGGATGATCGAGTCTGTAGGGGCAACGCAAGGGACCAGGGTACAAAATCAAACGGAGCCGAGGGAGAGAGAGACAGGGTAACAAGGTGCTAGCGCCGCTCCCTCGGTTCGCCACTGCCACAGGCCCACAGCCGGCCGCCGTCCGTGTTGCCTTCGGGTCACCCTGGACCTGCCCGGCCGCCGTCGTGCCACCTCCAGGACGCTGTGGACTTGCCACGTGGCGTGGGGCGAGGTGCTCGCCCGAGCGGAGCCAATCCTCCGTCGCGTCACGCCATGGTGAAGCTGATGTCCTCCGTGAGATCCACGGTGGTCTGATCGAGCGAGCGGCGGGGCGAGGGTGCCCACTGTGTGGAGGCGGCGGTGGCGAATCGGGATTTGAGATGGGGTGGGAGCAGGAGCGGAGGAGGAGGGAGCAGGACCACAACACATCACGGTAGGGCAGCATCGAGGTCACGTGGGGAGGCGGCGGCGATGGGAGGCGGCGGTGCGTGGTGGGGGGTGGGGTTACGAGAAAGCGAAATAAAAACGGGTGGGAGGCGAGGTAAGCGGGTTCGGGATTTGGCGGACGGTGGAGAACATAACAAAGGATCGGAGGGTCCGAATCGCTTGCGCGGAGAGGAGGCGGACGCGCGGGGCGGCAGGAGGCAGATTCACGACGAAAGTACTAACAAGTTTTTGTCTCCACTTCGTACTTTTTATAATTATGATTCAAATGCTTTTGCACATGTAATAGACACATAATTAATATTATCAGATTGTGACAAAGATGGTTACTCTCTTGTGCAAAATGTCCTACTATACCACAATGAATGTGCATAATGGAGCCCTATGTGCTCTGCTAAGTGCCTTATTAGTTAGAAAAATCCGTCGCAGAAGGGTCGAGCAACCATGCATGGCAAGATTGTATCGCCTCCAACGAAAATGCTTGAAGCTGTATCACCTCCAACGAAAACGCTTGAAGCCAATGGAACCATCCAACAAAGTTGAGTCCACCAACCATCAAGAATAACAAAAATATGTCGTCAGGAAGATCAATGGATGCCAATTCTTGGACCAATTCCTCACATTACAACACCTTTGACAGCTTGCTCCTCCTTAGCATTTGCTCTAATCTTTTCCCAGAACTCGAGCAAACATAAGCAAATCTGAAAGAAAAGGCATACATGTCATTTCCTTTACATTGAACAGCTACGCTAATGACTATGCAACCATACCACTCAGCTGAATGACTATGACGTTAACAACTAATCAAAAAAACAGATGCATTAACTGGGTCCCCAACATTGTAAACCCAAAGAAGAGCACCAGAAGCCTGCAACAAGTTGCAAAAGAAAAATCACTTCACACAATGCGCACAGTTTAATTGGTTCAGACAAGTATATTTTAAACTACCAGCAATGGTCAATAAGAATCTGAAAACAAATATGTATCTTTAAAAGAAAGGCAGCAGAGGAAGATATTCTTTTTAAAGCTTACAATGTAAATAATATACACTCAAGAATGAAATAGTTGTATGAACAAAGGACAAAAGATCCACACTATCCATGAAGCGATTGTGGGAAGTGCATATCTTCGCAAGATAGGAATGCAAAGTTGATAAATAATGTAGTCTGATAAAATAAAAATTTGATATGTAATGAAGTCCGACAAATTTTAACTCATGCTTGAAAAAGATAAAGCTACTTTGCATTGCACATAAACTAAAATATGCATAATAAACAATGGCCAAAATTACTTAAAAGCAACTAAAAATGAAGGCATCATATGCAGCTATGCACTACTACATGAACAAAGTTACTGAATGCAATCTTACAAAAAAATGAATTCTTAAAATTGATGAGTATCAGTTAGATATATCAGGGCAACATGTGAAAACAACAAGGTAGTAACCACTAACTTGTGCTGAGTAAATTAATGAGCGTCTTTAAGGTGAAATAGATAGTAATAGATCCATTGAGATTTTGCAGAAGACCACTACTTTAGCAAATTGCTAAGAATAAACAGATGTGGCATGAAATCAATTGTTTACACAACTACAAGTAAATGAACCTCACAAAATCATAACACACACTCCTACAATTTCAAATTAGCAGTTGTGTATGCAACTAAAAAAAAGCCTTAAACTCCCAAATTGGAGCTTCAACCGAGAGGGAGCTCAAAATAATTGTGATTTTCACAACTTCAAGAGATGCAGCTTATTTTAAGCAAACAAAAATCATGGATAAGAAGCAAACTTACGAACTTATGTTGACCTACCCTGTTTAGAGCCAACAATATTAACAGGTTCTGCTAACTTTTCAAAAGTTGATATCTAGAACCCCAGGATTCGATGATCTTACGGCAACTTTTCATTGCTGGCGACATTAGAAATAAATTCCACACATAACAGCAATACTGACCAAGTAGTGTTGTGCACCAGAGCACAATAAACAGTTGGCATCTGGAGTTACCACTATAATTAGGAGGAACAGAAATGAATGCACCGAGACTAAATACAAAAAGTCTAATAGAGATGATTGAACATACCTGGGAAATCCATCAAACATACTCTCTGAAAGCCCATCATCAGTAATAGGACAGGTCACGCGGTATGCAAGACAATGTAACATGAAAAGCGTTCTCACATGGCTCTCCACTAACCTTCCGTGGCTATGATGTCTGCAAAGACTCCACTGCAACCTCCTCATCCTTGCTAACTGTCCTGGCTGAATTTCAACAAAAAAAAACAAAGCATGTGGATGAGGACTTCCACACAAATAAGTCTAACAGCTTTAACCAGGGCTAATGATTTCTTACACAAATCAAATACTACTAATCTAATGCAACAATGATTAGCATCAAGAAAAAAATATTCAGTATTGTTCAGACATGACCATATGTCTCTTATTTGGGAGTTGTAGGAGCTCACACATTAACACCACCATTACCAACAATATCACGAGCACATTCTTTCTCAAGCTAGTTAAAATTTTAGTGACGGACCTTCTCAAATCATCTCAGTACATCACACACGTCGTAGTCTCAGTAATGCTCATTGTCCTCTCGAGTCAGCATGCCCATGTGATATCCTACAACAGTTCATTTCGTATAAACATAAAAACAATAGATAACATAATTAAGCAAGGTGCAGAATGATCAGAAGGAGCAGAGGCACATAGCACCATTGCAGCTGCGGCAGGGACTGTACTTCATCCACATTTGGCAGCATCCGAATCCACGTAAAAAAAGAGTTCACAATTATAGTTGTGACGAACCAATTTTATATTACTCAATTAGAATTGTGATGAACCAGTCTTATGCCAACTATCCTCAGTACCAATCGGAACCTTTCCGTAGCAGCCACACATTCGAAAAATAGAAAATGCAGCAGAAATTGGCAGGTAAGAACATAAGCGAACTAATCCTTTCTCATATTATGTCCAATTAGCTATGAGGACTGTTGTTTATAGCATATAAAACAATCAGCTCAATATTTAAGTAACACAGCAGCCATGTGTATGTAATGTTCATGATAAGCAGCATTAAACTATAAATTTAACTAACCTTCCTTCTCTATTTTAGGTACCATATTTAGGTTACATTTCAATTAGCAAAGCACTTGAGAAACATAAAATGCTAAAGAAAACAGCAATGAACAACCAAAAGCTAAAACAACAGGCTTACCGTTACCGCCTCACATACTTGGTGAAGATAGTGATGGCGGGTAACCAACGAGCGGCAAAGGATGCAGAGTCTCGTCAACCATTCCACAGACACTCTCATGCTCTTTGTTTAGTGCTATCGAGAGAACTTCCACTTTCGGTGGAAGAAAATATTCATCGACAAATTCCAAGTTGCCTTGTATCAGCAATCGAGCATTGAACACACCTAGTACCTGGTACCTATACTGGTGAGGCAGTATTACTCCTCCCATCTTCTTCCAATCGTTGGCACCCCCACTGTTGTACGGTCTAACTGTTGAAAAGATTCCAATTCAAAGCTTTCTCCGAACTGAGCATTGAAAGTAAACATTCCAAGCCTTCCATCTCCTGCCTCCACAATGGTAGAAATCCGCCTACTGAAGGAGGATGAGTACTTAAGAAGCGAGAACTCCATCCTAGCCATGTTCAGCACAAGAAAATTGGGCGCGATAAATATCATCATCCAGTAGAAACAGCCGTAAGTGTAGTTGCGGAAGTACAGAAGACGGGACATCACAGTCGCAGAGGACTTGCCAGGGTCCAGATCGTTCCAAGTGGGGGACGCAACGGCTTGCCACTGCCCACTAAGAGATGAGAAGACGAATGTGACCAGCTTAGTTGGGCACTACGCCATCCAAACCACCCTGAATGACGTCTGCGCCACCGCCTCCTCCTGGTTGGAGGGTACGAGGAAGACCTCGAACTTCCGTTTGAGATCCAAAAGGTGCGGTTGCTGGACGGCGGCGGCCAGGTCCTCCGGGATTGGGAGAAGCACCACGTAGCGGCGGAACAAAGGATCGCACACAGCGAGCCTCACGAAGGTGCCATCCCCTCCGCCGGTGCGGTCGAGGAGGACGCGCCCGTCGCGGGCGTCGCGGACGACCCACCCGCCTGGCGTGGGCAGGAACGAGTAGCTGAAGTCGGCGGCGCGGGCGACCGCGCGGGCTGCGGGGACGGATGGGTACGGCGGCCTGGCGGGGCGGAACCCTCCCGTGAAGGTGAGGAAGCCGAGAAGGAGAGCCGGGTGGAGGGCGTGCACGCGGCGGGGGAAGTCGGGGTCGGTGATGATGCGGCGGAAGGTCGGGCAGGCGCAGGCGGCGCGGCCGAAGTCGGCGAGGGTCGGGAGGCGGACGGGCGGATGGGCGAGCGAGTGTCCGAGCAGCGGCGGCGGCGGGCGTGCGTAGGAGAAGGAGGCGGCCAGGGTTAGGGTTTGGGTGGAGAATGGGGAGGCGGAAAGAGAGAGGGTGCGACGGGTAGGCGGAGGTCAAGGGGGAGTCGCGGGGAAGGGAACGGTTGAGGAAGAGGCGAAGCGATTTTGCAGATCGGACGGCAGTAATCGTTTGCGGAGGGGGTGCGGGGGCGGAGCGGAGGGGTGCGAGCGGCAGACTCACGGACGGCAGACTCACGTACCAAAATATTATCTTGTTTTCATTCTTTTTAGTAGTATAGTAGAGATTGTGCGTCTGCTTCATTTGACTCGCTCGCTAGCCACTGCTTTGGGCTTGGGCCTGTGGTTCCGATACCCACGGAAGCCCATTTGCGCCGCTGTCCCGCTGACTTCCGTCCGTCCGGGGTGGTTCGCCGCCAGCAGCATCTCCTTCCTTCCAAGAACTCGTCTTGGTCTCCTCTCCTCTACCGGCAGTCGACGCGCTCCCTCTTCTTCCCCCTTCTCGCTCCCCCTCGCACGGTGCTCCTCCTCCTCCGCCGCCGCCGCCGCATCCTCCTCCTGCTGGTCTCGCCCTGCACCTCTACTAGCAGCATCTGCAGCCCCACCCCCGCTCCTCGCGCGGTGTCACGCCAGCCGTGACCGCCGGAGATCCGGGGCTTTCTTGGTAAGCGAACCCTCCCGAGTCCAATCTGTCTCCGCCGCCCCGTCCTCTTCCAGTTCTCGATCCCTCACCGCGTTCGGTGCCGTGGCAGAGCTGCTTCTTGTGAGACTTCCGGGGAGGAGGTTGGGTTCGGAATTGGGGATCGGCGGCTGCTGGTGCGGGGATGAATACGAGGCCGGTGGTGCTCGTCCTCCTCCTCCTCGTCCTCATCATCACGTCGCAGTTCGAGTGGAAGCAGCAGATCGGGGACGCCGCCGACGCCGACCCCGCCGCCGCGCGCCGTCGGCAGCAGCTCCTCGCTAGGGAGGACGCCGTTAAGGAAAAGGTTCGTGTCGTCGAATCCACCTGACTTCTTTTTTTTGTTCCGTGGGAATACCCTGGTCCGCGTGCTGCCGTGCATGTTCCCTCCTTTCCTCTCCCGAAGAAATCTTGTGGCAGTGATATCTGAACTAAATTTAGGTACACATTGAAATTGGAATCGGCATTAATTGAGTATTAGTCAAATTGTACACGCGTTCAATTTATTTCGGTCTTAGTGGTTGATGGAGATAGTGAAGGTCCGTATCATTAGATAGTAGTATAGCAATGTCTTAAACAACAAGCTGATTTCTGTTTTTCAGTTGGGGAGTGCCTTGTTAGTATACCTCACTACATGCAAAACCAAAAGCATAGAATGGGCAATTCTTCAGCAGACCTTTGGCTTACTAGTAGGGATGAAAACGGATCGGATACAGACGGATACTGCGGATACAGATACAGATAATTTTTGTTTCTCGGACTGAATTCTCGGACCGATTACGGATACGGACAGTATATTTTTTTATCAAATAGTGATATTTATCATATTTGGATCATAGAAATTCAACTTTGAATTTCCGGATACTAATGCGGTACGGATAGTTACGGATATTAAATGTTCGGATTTGAATACGGTCTTATTATTTGAGTGTCTAACCCTTTCGGTCGGTCGGTCGGACGGATAATATCCGTACCACTTTCATCCCTACTTACTAGCACCTATCAAATTTATAGCTTGAAGGAGATGCAGTTTGTTTGCTCACAGCATATCTGCATGTCATGAGCCATATATGTGCTGTAACGAGCAAGCCTAATTCTTGAGTAGTTTGCAAGCATAGCAGCCTTTGCTGTCACAGCAATGAATCACACGAGTGATGATTCCCTGCATTAATACATAACTGTACTGTTCAGTACCAAATAAGGTAACTGTCCTAAAATAGTACTAGCTGATTGAGTATGGTACTTTTGGCCTGTTTTCAGTTGCAACTACCCGGTAAAGAACCCTAGTTGTAAGGACGGATTTAATTATATCTATTAGTTCAGCACAAATAGCACAGATAAAGGATGTGTCATGCACTTATGCAAAGATGGGAAATGCTGGTGTGTGCAAAGCGTCACAAGAACATGGATTACTAAATGAGATCTAGCTTGCGGTGTTATGCATTATGCATGTTTGGTAATAACAAAACCTTTAGGGTCATGCCTGAGTGGATCTGGAACAGGATAGCAATCAATTGTTGTATGTTTTTGGCTTCAGTGTAGGGATAAAGTTAATCCTTTGAAAAAATGAGAAACCTTAACATGCTATTGCAAAATCAAGTCAGGCAGCTGTTTTCAGTTACTGCTGTATTTAGGCAGTTGGACTGCTACTCCACGTCATCAATTATGTTATCCAGAGTTTTGCAGAGCAGCATGTGCACTTCCCCAGAACTGCTCCAAAAATATCATAGGGTAAAAATCACGGATGCAGTACATATTGGTGCATGTGCCATGTGGAATGGGGGGATAAAACTTGTAGGAACTAGAAACATGGCAATATGTACTATAAGAAAAAGACAAGCAGTGTTGATTTATGTTGCACAAATATTATGTGTACTAAGCATATGAGCATTTTCTTAACTCTATTCTTTCATTTTCTTTTTAACTTTTGCAAAATGCTGCATATGTTGTACTGTGGCCTACATATATGAACTTTTAGAATGTTTTTCAAAGTTCACAACAGTGCATTTAGAGAAAATATATCTGCTTTTTCTGTGGATCACAAGCATGCACATTGACTAGCACCCAAATTATCGTTAATACTTGTACATACACCTTAATTTAGCTTGTCTTCATCGGGCAAAATATGTAGTGGTTACTGGTAATCATGTTATAATGGGTAGAATGGTTTGTGGAGTTCAATTGTTAAGATTCAGATAAGTGAAATGTCTAATATCCTGAACTGTGCCCAAAAAAAGTCATTGCGATGATGTATTTGGGTTTGATTGCGTTTGGTTTCCTTACTATAATAGACATATTGAATTGATTTAGGTTCCCATTGGTGAGATTTTCAGGGTCCACAGAGTAAAAGAGAATTCTGATTCTGGTATTACAATGAAGCTAGTGGTTGTGTATTTCCTAGCGTGTCTTTCTTTGGAGCTAACAACGAAATAGTGTTTGCGTATTTGCTAGCATGTCTTTCTTTGGAGGTAACAAATAAAATCCATGCATTTGAGTGATCTTCACCAATGAAGGCCGTGATACATTCACGACTAACAATCATACACAGAGAATTGGTTGCTCACTTAGTTACTTCTAGCTGATAATCCTCCTTGAAAACATGTATTGTTTATTCTGAATATGTGCTGCTAAGATTAGAAACAAATCGACAATTTCTCTTCAGTTAAATTCATAATTTTTAGTCGCTGAACCAAATCAAAGCTATCAAAATCTTGATTCTGAGTCATATTGGAGGGCAAATCCACTAAGGCTCCGTCTGGATGTATGCATTGAAGCTCCGAATTGGGAATTGGCATTGTAGCATCTGAATTCTGCTGTTTGGATGGTCGCAGTATTGATGGTCGGAATCTCACTTCAATACCGGACGGCTTTCAGCTAGCTGCCCGCACCCCGTCGCCAATACCGAGCCACCCAGCTCCGTATTGGGCGGAATCGTCCTCTCTCTCCCGCATCGATCTCTCTGTCTCTCGAGGCGAGCTCCAGCCGGGAGTCATCCTCTTCCTTCTCCATCTCTGGCGTGGAGCTCCAGCGGAGGATGACAGGGCACACAAGGCGAGCTGACTCCCGGCTAGCGCCCCTTCTTTTTCCCGGCGGTGCCACCTCCTCGATCTTCTTCCTCAAGGCCGGCGCCCCTTTCTTCCTCCCGCCGGCGCCCCGTCCTCCCCTGCGGCCCTAGCTCCCTCCGCCGCGAGCTGCAATGCCCCTCCGCAGGCGAGCCGCCCCGCGCCCTCCCCTCTTTCTGCACCGCGCTGCTCCTCCACAGCCTCGCTCCGCCGACGAGCGACACCGTCTCTTCCCTATCTCCCTCCACCGGCGCTCCCCTGCCTCCCTCCTTCGATGAACCGCGCCGCCCCTCCCCTGCCTCAGACCTCCGTGTTACACTCCGGCGCGGCTCCCCATTATCCCTCCCTTCGCCAAACGGAGCAGTGGCGGCTCGGTGTCCTCGTCTCCACGGACAGGAGCTCTTCGTGGATGGTGGATTTGGGCGTCCATGGCACTGCCATGGTGGAGGAGGCGGTGGGTGACCGCGGCTGCCAACGGTGATCGGAGAAGCAGCTGGGGAGAGATGAGGTCAATGCCAAATCTTACTCCATGCCCATCCAAACATGAAAATGTATTGGCATTATAGTTGCATTCCATCTACCAATTCTATTGATATCCAAACAATAGCTTTGGCATTGTGACCCATTTCCAAAGCTGCTCCGATTTGATATTGAGACTAATTCAATGCCAAGGTCGTCAATATGGACATCCAAACGAAGCCTAAGGTTTATGATTCTGCCAAACTAAGCAGGGTGCCTTAAGAGTCAAATTGATCTTGGCTAGTAAAGTCAGAAAATTGTACTATTGTATTTGTGTAGTAGATCGAGTCTGAAAATCATGTGCTAGGCATCCTATTTGGTTGCCATGGAGTACCTTATTGATGAAGAACTTCCATTTTGGTAGCAAAATGTTGATATGAAAAGATTTAACCATGTACCTTGTTATATAGAAATCAATCATTTGTGTCCACCTCTCGGTCCTATATTTGCTTCTTGAGGGCATTATTTGCTGAGCATCATATCTAGAGATCATGTTCTTTTCCTCATGTAAGTTTTATGTGCCATCTGCAGATAATACTATCTCAAGAGAAAAACATTCAACAACTTAATCAGCTTATTGAGAGCCTTCAGCGCCAGCTACTACATTGCCGTGGTAGCAATAATACTGTTCATACGACCAACACCGTTCCCGCCGCTGAAGTAGGTGAAGTTGAGGAACATGAAACCATTGAGGATGAGAACAGATGATCATCTTGGCAAATGGTTCTTCGATTCTAGTACAGCAGCCAACGAACCAGAGGTTAACCTGCACCTCGCTCTTACGGAATGCCGTCTAATGGAGGATTGAATCATACTTCGATTCACTGTATTGTATACTTGCAGCGACCAAGTAGCGGGTTGTCACCCGTGTAAAGCCTGTAGAGAGTTGTAATTTGTAATATGCTGTAGGCCATGGTAACTAATTCAATTGGAAAGCTACCTGACCATTCTTTGTTCTGATGATGGATGATTCTGCCTTCAAAGGCTAAATATATTTCAGTGCCATTTTTTTTGTTTTTGTTTTCTACCCATGAACTCATCAGGTGAAATATTCTGTCAAAACTCACTGTATTGCGTGCCTCAATGTGCTGGTTATGAAGATTCAAGAACTCCACTTTGGCAGTCTCTGGTGCTTACATCGTGAATAGAGTAGCATCTACCACTAATGCATGTGATATTAAGCTGCAGGGAGGCTGGTTGACTTCCAGAGGCAGTTGATCTTTCATTCTCTATGGTTCAGATAATGAAGTTCCATTTATCCTTTAGAGATTGAGTGTTCTACTTCTTTTGGAATCATGGAAAGAATATGTTGTGTATTTTTTACTATGTATACTGTGGTGGTAGTGTGTGTGTGCTTACATTGTTGTCCTGCGGTACCTCTACCTCCCCTGCTAACACGTTTGTTGTTTCCTCTGATTGTAAAGGCAGAACAAAGGAAACACTAATCCTCCACACTTTCGTGTGATCCAAATTAAAAGTTTGAACGATTGTACGAAGAGGTTGGTTTGCACCCGATCATTGTCTAAGTTGAGATGGGACATGTCCAATCCAACAACCAACAAGCATGAGGACTGGAGATGGCAACAGCTGAAGCAGATGACAAACCGCGCAAGAGAAAGAAGCTTTAGGTGGGCCGTGGGCAGGGAAAAGAATGACTGGGATAGATGGCATCTCATATTTTTTTATGGGCTGCCTCCATCTCAATTAACCCATTCCATTATGATTATTAGCCAAATCGAATGCGCAAGCAGCAGCTTACGGAGCATCATCCCCCTTCCTCTTTGTAGACTGTCAGACAGACAGACAAGCAGGCGAAGCGCGTCATGTGCGCGCATCGTGACTTGTTTTCTTGCAAGCCTGTCGTGTCGTGCGCCCTCCTTCGGTCCTTCCCTCCTGCTGCCTGCTAGTGGTTCTCGTCCCTTTCCCACGCTTTATTCGCAACTCCTTTTAAGTTTTTTTTCTGGAACAATTGATTCGCGGTTCCTGTCCCAGCTCGCAAGGAAAACAAAGCTGCGTCACACTACGAGGGGCCGGCCGTTCTGTCCAAGCAAAGAACTTCCCGCCGGTCCCGGACCCCCGGCCGGCTCGCCGCCGGGAACACTACCGCCGGCGGTGAGCTAGCCGTGAGCGCAACTTGTCATCCATCACCAGCTCCGGCTGCTGTTGGTCGCTCGCTCGCCGCCATTCCAGAGTTCGAAATGACCAACGTAAACATAAACAAGATATATAAATCCCCCACAAATTTCGGGTGGAATATGCCCAAACAAACATAAACAAAAAATTGATACAAAACATACAAGCATATTAAAAAAAAATCCCAGAGCAGCATCAGGGATGCCAGCTGAAATGACCACACCAACCAAATCATTCCATCGCCACCCAAACACACACAACACAGACTCGATCTAGCAGTTCTTCTCCGGCGACGCGAGCTTGCACTTGACCCTCTGGAACACGACGGCGGCGGTCCCGGGCGGGGCGAGCTGGAGCTTGAGCGGGCACGACGCCTCGACCTTGCACTTGGTGTAGCGCGCGGTGTACCGAACCTCCCCCGCGACGGCCACCTCCACCTCGAAGGTCCCCGTCGCGTTCTCCTTCCGGAACTCGGCCTCGCCGGCGTTCCCGAGCGTCGGGACGACCCTCTCCTCCCCCGCGGTGAGGTGGTACACCCGGGTCTTCCCGGCGGGGTGGCGGTCCCCCTTCCCGGCGAGCTCGAACCGGTCGAACCCCTGGCCGTCGAACTTGTACGAGGCCTCCAGCGGCTTGGTGTTCTTGAGGCTCATCGCCCAGTTCGGGTTGCGGATCACCAGCGTCAGGGTGATGTTGTAGGCCAGCGACGAGTTCGCCGGAGAGAGCTCGAAGCGCGTCAGCGAGGCCTCGTCGACGGAGATGGAGATGTGGCGGATGAAGCCGTATGCGGCCAGGAGGACGGCGAAGAGGAAGACGCCGGACACGATGCCGAGGCAGGCCAGACCGTACTTGTACTCGTCCCAGCACTCGCCGAGCTTCCCCATCGCCGCCGGCGATGTCCTTCGGGGATTCGGGTGCGTGGTGATGACGGAGGAGGAGGGAGGATAGGGAGGGAGCTGCCTGCTGCCTGGGTCTTTGGACGCGGGCGTTGACTTGACGAAGGAGGCGTCAAGGCAGGGGACAGGGCGCAGGACAGAGATGTGCAGTGATGCCAATGCCATTTATACTAAACTATAACCATGTCTTGTGCAGGATGGCGAGAGAGATGCAGCACCAACCTAACAGCGAGAAATTCATAAATGGTGAAAATCCATTTGTATTTCAAACGCGTTTAAATTTGGAAAGAGCTGACTCTTACCTTTTGGTTTGGAGGCGTGTGATGACAGAAATTGCTATGTGGCGCTCGCGAGTTACAGACATAACGTAGTACTTACCCCGTCCCAAAATAACTGCATTTGTAGGACCGTGCACACAGACCAACGCGAATGCGAAATTATGACAATGCCCCTGGCTTCCTATCCCTATCCTCTCGACCTTTCCGGCTTCCCACCGCCGCCGCCGCCCCCTGTTTTCTTCGCCTCCTCCCCACCCCGTCCTGGGGCCCCGACTCCCCGCCCCTCACTCCCCCGCGCCTCCTGACCCCCATCAGGCCTCGTTTGGCAAGTAGTGGATTCATTCCACGGGAGACTGAAAACACGGGTGGGTTTTGGTGATTCCCCGCTGCCCACCAATCCCACGGGTGGTTGGTTTATTAACTCTCGCGTGCTACTTCTTGTTTGGAGGCAAGTGGGTTGATCTGTGTCAATCCAACATAAGCAAGATCTGAAACAAAGAGGCAACTATCTATTTGGGAACCTGCAACTAACATAGCGATACATCTCTGAGCATCATTGACACAAAATTCATCCAAGCATAAGATAAAAAAAGATTATCAGACACAAAATTCATCCAAGCCCAATATAAAAAAATTATGGCACAACAGTCTCGCCAAATAAGGACAGCATACATTCAAAGATCAATACTGTTGGCGACATCAGTAGTTGAGTGCAGACATATTACACAAGCATAATGAAAGGAACCGACATCACATTGCCTACAAATTATGGTGCCAACAAGTACTGAACGATTCAGGCACTGACGAATAACACATAATTAAAACACACTAGACGTCACTGTTCCACACTGCAAGGTAACCTCCAATAGCGATCATCATAAGCACGAGCAGCATGTTGGAGAAACTAAACATAAATTCTAAATAGGAAGTGCTTGACATCTAGCAAAGTTTTTATTAATAGAAAGTTCTCGACGTCTAGAATCTGCAATAATTGACACCTTGATGCATTGGTTGAGCAATGGAATGAAGAGTTAAGCTCTTGACAGAGATAAATAAATCTGCAACAATAGACCATTGCCAACGTATACCTGTATTACATTTTTAAGAAAGAGCCAATCTTTGAAGTGATAATCTTCAGAATAGATGAAAAAATGATAACAAACTAACATACATTTTTAAGTGATAATCTTTGAAGTGCTAAGATCCAGAAAGTACCTTAAGCATACCTAAATCAGGTTACCATTAATCCATTTTTCTAGCAATGACATTCAGTCCATTTTCTAGAAGCAATAACCTAGTCTGTGGAGACGGATTATGAGAAAGAGTAGAAGGTTGCAAAAACATAGTTAATGTACCTGAAATGATCATCTGAGATTGCAATATTTAGCATACCATCTGTGGAAGCCTTGAGCTGAGTGTCCTCTCCTATATTCATACACGTCGCCAAATAAGCGAACCAAGAATATAAAATGGTCACTATGAAATTGAGTAGTGAGCAGGGTAAAATACATGTACTAATTTGACATAATGGAGTACATTGCTATCTGCATAGACTTAGAACTGTTGTCTAATAGATGCATACAATCTCTATATTATTCAGCAATTTACTGGATGGAGCAATAATGAACAATGTATGCAAACAAGAATAGTAGTATTGTTGACTGATTACAGGATAAAATAGCAACAATAAACAGACCGTTAGTGTGACATATAGTTTGACATCGGTATCTTTTGTTTTACAGAAATGCTGAAGCATAAATGAACTGAACAAGAATAGTACTATTGTTGACTGATTACAGGATAAAATGAGGGCAACAATTTGAGCAAAATACTGCTGGCTGACAGTATTATTAGTTATGCTAATACAATTCAAACGCATCAACTACGAATCCTAGCCTTAAATCATAGCTCAATAGTTGATTTAGGGCAGGCAATATTATGCTGGTTGACAATATCAGTATCAGTCAGGCTAATATAATTTCATTGCTTATATACTCATACTCCATTTCTTGTTCTTTGCCTCAAAATCATAGCTCAATAGTTTAACTAGGGCAGAGATATCAACAGAGTCTGCAATATAAACTGGGCTTGGGATTCACACCAAGTAGTCTCGGATTAGAGGCATTTCCTTCCCTTGTGACATGCTCACGGAGGGAAAAAGAGATATATTACACACAAAAACTTAATATCAGGATACAACTATACAAGCCTGCTAATAATTCATATTACTTTTCATACTTGTTAGGATCTCGTGCTGCTAGCCTGCATATATGTTAGGGAGTGTCCTACACAGGGAGTAGATAATTTTCTCAACCTACTGTTTACTTCGCATAGGCCCTAATGAATTCACACGTATAACCAAACAATTCATTATTTGGCAATGCAGGGACCAAGTATCTCACATGCCCAAGGGAATGCAAGATACACTAAATAGTTGTGCGAGTCCTCAGTAGCCAAAGCAACCAAGGAAGAACCATGGTAAAGAAGCAGCCAATACTTCCACTGCTACAACTACAAAAGCAGAGGCACCAAGAAAAGCTCTCCCACCAAACTGCAAGCACAGGACGTACTAAACTACTGCTTGCACCACCACGCTTGGTGATCCACCGCTCCTCGTTACCTGGATGGGGAAGAGCTTGGTGATGCCCTTGCTGGCGAGTCTATCGACGACTGGCAATCTCCAGCCCCTCCTGCACGGCGACGGCACCGCCGGCCCTCTTCTCCTACTCGTAGAACGAACCTTCTCGGGGAACTGCGGCCGCGCCGACGCCTCCTCCTCTCCTCGATAATGGATCTTGAAATTAGAAATCCTCTACTGGCGGATCGAATCTAGCAAGAAGGGAGGAGGAGGAGGAGGAGGAGGGAGGGAGGGCAGGAGGGCAATAATCATCTGGTGGATCTGAATCGAGGATCTAGTTGGAGCCGCCGCCGCTGCCGCTGCCGCTGCCGCTGCCTGACGAACCCTAGCAGGGGAAAAAGAGTGGGGAGGGGATGAGGTGGTGAACGAGATGGAGGGAGGGGAGGAGGATAAGGAACTGGCGCACCTTCCCCGCGTGATGGGGCTCGCCGCCGGTGGCGCGAGAGAGGCGGCGGAGCGTCGCGCGGAAGAGCGACGAGCGCGAGGAGCTCGCGTCGAAGACGAGCGCGGCGTGCGGGGGTGCGGTGGGAAACTCCCGTGTTTTCCAGGGGATTGACGTGGGCCAAAATGCAAAACCGGTGCAGCCAAATACGTTTTTGGACCGGGAGGGGAGAGCTCTCCCACGCGTGGGCTGAGTTCCCAAACTCGCGGGTTTTCAGCCCATTCCACGCCTTTCCTCGTCCAGCCAAACGAGGCCTCACGGAGAGCCGCGCCGCAGGCCGCCAGGGGCTGCGCCGCCAGACGCCGGGCCCCCGCGATGGGGCAGACGCATGCCGCCACCGGTGGAGCTCGTCGCCCAGGTGCGTCGATCCGACCGGCGTAGCTCGCCCGGCCCCCCTACGCGGCTCGCAAATCCGACCGCCGTAGACTATTGCTCGCCGAATCCCTCTCCGCAGCGAGCTTCCTGCCGGGCGCTGCCTCCGTCCTCGTCGCACCGCCCTCGCCATGCTCCCTCGAGCTCGCCGTCACCTGCTCGCCGTAGTGCACCGCGAGGCGGACCTCGTTGCTGCATATCCTCCGCCACTCCCTGTAGGGCCAACGCCGCGGCCGTCGGGCACAGCATCGTCGCTTCCCTGCAGCTGCAGCCGGCCACGTGCGGAGCTCACCAACTCACTCGCTCCCGGAGCTGGATGCTCCTCGCCAATGCCAGGGGCGCCGCCGCGTGCGCTTGAGGTGAAAGAATGAGGGAGAAGGAGAAAGGCAATTGGAAGACGGCAGCTGTGGGAGTAAACCAGTGGAGGTGAACGTGTACAGTGTGTCTTTTTTTTACAGGCAGTACTGTATGCTTGATTCTTTGTGCGTCATGTGCGATTGTTGTGGGACAAATTTCAAACCGCACAAGTGCGGTCTTTTCGGGACGGAGGGAGTACACATTTGAGTCTTTGCTGTAAAAAAAAGAAAAAGAAAATGCTACGCACACTCCAAGTACCAGTGACGTGAATGTTAAAAGCACTATTGGCACATGATAATTTTGCAACCATTTGAAAAGCACTAAAATTATTTAATATTTTTTCAAAAATAGTTTTGAATATGTTGTAGAGAATATTTGAAAGAGTGCTCTAAAGTCTCTATTAACCGCAGCTCTATAACTAACTAACTAACTAACCAACCAACCATAGACGCATTGATATCCACTTATCCAGTGGTAGCTGGTAAGGGCATGTAGAATCTTGAACCGCACGTACAGACAGATATACAGATAGTGCGTACAGCTCATAGACAGAGAGAGCGTCTGTAAGTTGTTTAATGCTTCGCATGTAGATTTAGATCAACTACAAATACGTTTGTGTATACCATTGTGTGGCTATTTGATCCTTGTTGCCTGTGTATCGGCCAAGCTTTATCTAATTTTTTCTTTGTTCTCGTAGCATTACCATATACATATAATGTATCATTTTTTTAATGTAATCATAATCGAATGGATAAAAAATATTCAAATACTCGAGCTCCAGAGCTCCATCTAGGCACCACATGTTTTTTTATATTATCCAACAGCGGTGGACCGTGGTCGAGCAGCTTCTGTCATTCTCATCCGCTCCACCGGCGCCTTCGCCCCTGCCCACCACCAGCGCCGGCGCCCTACCCATCTGAGGTAGCGAAAATCTGAGGTCCCCAGGCGGCGCAGCCAGGGTCCGAGGCCGACGAGTACGCGCGAGGTTCCGAGCGGCGCGACCGAAAGCGAACTCCCCTGGGCGGCGCAGCGGGTCCGAGGTCGGGGCCCAAGGCCGGCGAGGGTGAGCTCCTCGCCACTGCATCTGAAGACCGTCGGGCGGTTCGGCCTCATTTTCCTCGACGGCGGCTGCTGGTGGAGGAGCGGCTCGCGGCGGCCGGGGCTCCCTCCGGCTCAGATCCGGCTGAGGTCGACGAGGACGGGGAGGTGAGGAGTATAGGCGGCAGCGCGGGCGTGAAGCGGAGACCCTCCTCGCCGTCCTGGAGCTCGAGCTCGGGCCGGCGGTGGCAGATCTGGCGGCGGCGAGTCCGGGGGAGCGGCAGCGGAGCTCCGACGTCTTCCCCAACCTCCATCGCTCCTACCCCTCCTGCATCCTCTGCTTCATGCGACCATGCCGCGGCCTTGGCGCGAAAATCTCCCCCGCGCGGGGGGCGCGGGATCCGAGCGTGCCGTCGCTTGGTGGAGACGGCCTCCACAGCCCGGCGTCGCTGAGCATCGAGGAACGGGACCGGGGCGTCGCCTGGTCTAGCGACGCGCGGGCCGTCTGTGGGGTGGCGCGGGGGGGTTTTCGCAAATGTGCCGCCTAAGCGACGCGCCCAACAGACAGGCTGTACATAAGTCACAGGCCCTTTCACTATCACCGCCTTCACCTCTCGTCGCTGTATCATCATCGTACAAAACTTAATTTGTGCTCCTCGCTGAGGAATTCTTTGAACCCTCAAAGCGTCACATCATCTGATGGCATCACCTGCATTTAAATCTCCCAGCGCCGCAGTCCCCATCCAACCTTAACGTGCAACCAGCGCAGCTCAAGACTTTACTCAGGAGCTGAAAAAGCTTCATTAACTCGGTTGAGCATGTCAAGAGACGGCAGCTCAAGAGGCTTCATTAACAGCTAATTGCGCACATGAGGAGAGGCAGTTCAAGAGGTTTTTAATGTCGTCCAGTCCATGAAAGAGCAGTGTCGTTCTCGTAGGCGCGCCGGGCGTTAGCAAGACGGTGAGGTCATCGCCAAGGGCCTCGCGCAACGCCTCGCTAACTACAGGGTGCCTGGCCGGCCCGTCGCCGGCTGCAAGTACGTCGTCAATGGCTCAGTGCTGAAGCCTCATATCAGGGCGACAAGGCCATGGGGGCGGTCATCTCGATCGTCGCGGCACCGGCGTCCGTCCCCGCAGCCATCACAGCTGCAGCTTCCGTCATTTGTTCATGGTCTTCGGAGCCTCAATCCAAAGCCAGCCATCGCAGCCTCATCCTAGAGGTATGATGTTGGAGGCACGAAGCTCTCCGACCTCACCACGCCGCTGCCCACACAGCCGTTGTGCGTCGCACCGCGTCCCTCACGTGGTTGCGTTGCTCTGCCCCCGCTAAATCGCGTCCGCTCACCAAGTCTCATGCATCACCCTCTTCCAACCCGTCGCACTGCGTCACGCCATCACCCTACTCCGGCCCGCTGCGGCGTCCTATGAAGCCTCGCAGGCGCCGACGCGCTGTCGCCCTTCCCCTGCTGCTGCTCTTAGCCAACGAAAGGATCAAGAAGTGGATCGAGCCCCTCGATCCGTTGTTCGACGTGAAGGTAACCGAAGGATTTTCAGTACTCCTGTTTCATTCGTTTCCTGCTTCCATAGACAGTGGATTAAACTAATAGCGTAGTGATGATGATGATGATTACATGTGCCTCAGTGTTACTGTGTATCATACGAAGGACGGATCGGTTAAGTGCTTTATTCGGATTTAGAATATCAAGATCAGCCTCCTTCAGTCAAATAAGGTAAAAACTCTCCCCAACTTTAATTTTTATTGATTAATTGTTGTGGATCTCCTCACTTTCCATCAGCAGGCTAAGTCACATACAACCTTTGTGTTCAGCATCACATCCCCACAACATCATGTGAATATTATCTCTATAATTTTTCTAGATAACATTTCTATTTTATCAATTAAATATCATATCCTCCTCAGTTATCTATTAAACACGGAGTAAAATATAATTTAACTTCATGTAAAAAACTCAAATCTTCAGCCTTTTTAAAGTGCATCAAATAATCATAATTTTTAAAAATCTTCACTCTTTCTCAAGTGCACAAAATAATAATAATAAATGTAAGCAACATATCCCGCAGCAACGCGCGGGGAATTCACCTAGTTCCTACGATGACAGGGAACCTTTGCTCCAAATTACCAATCCACGCGCCTCATTTCGTTAACGGTCAGACTACTCATGGTTCGTGTTTTAGAATCAACATATGTGAAAAAATGATTAATTTGGGCTGGAACTGGAATACTAGATGCACCCTTACTAGCTGAATTCTGGTCGGGTGAAAAGAAAAGCAAAATTGGGCCAAAATTAAGAGGATGAACAAATCACAATGTGCTTCTGAATGTAATCCCAAATCTTCTGAACTTTTGGACGGAAACCCCCAGTGACTCCTACATGGCTACATCTGCATGTTCTGTTAGATAATAAGTGATATTTCGGTATATTTTAATTCCATAATTTAAAAGATATCTCAGAAATATGATTATCATGAGTGAAACAGAGCATGTGCAAGTATTCATGTTTAAATTATTATTAAATATAAACATGTTCATAATTAAACAATAATTAAACACGAACAAATAAAAGAAGTTCAAATTGTATCCAAAGGCGGGGCAGATCACCCGATGCGCTGTTGTTCTCTGGATTAGTCATTTGACTAATCGTAGGAGAACCCCAGTTGGTGTAGCCGTTCAAAGTCGATGCAGGTAGAGGTACGCAATGCAGTCCCACGAACGGTCTCCTGGAAGTAGTCGATGTAGTCGTACAAGGAGCGAGCAGTCGCGTCAAACGCTCTCCAAAAACCTTATCGCCCGCCTATCTCGTGCAGAATCTTTTCGCGGCGGTCGAGGTTCCGGAGGCTCTGCTCTCGCCGGTACCATGCGCGCGCAGGAGATCATTCCCATCGCCTGCACCGCGCGCACGGCACCGGCAAGAGCAGAGCCTCCGGAATCTCGACTGCTAAACATGAACACTTGCACATACTTTTGCTTCACTCACGATAATCATATTTCTGAGACACTTTTTTAATTGTGAAATTAAAATATACGGAAATGTCACCTATTATCTAACATGTTCTTGGTCCCAAGTTGTGGTGGAAACAGTTTTGCTGGATCCAAAGTTTAAAAGACAAATGTGAGAGCGCAAAATGCAGATGGCATCCAAAATCGGCCCCATTTCAGAGCAGCGCACAAAAGAAAAAGACCAAGAACCGCAGACATTCCCCCTACCATCGGCCGTTACATTTGGAGTACTCTGCATTAAAGACACTGAGATCAACGCCATTCGACAAATTCAACCAAAAAATCAGAGAAACCACTAGCTGATTCCTCCAAATATCTAGCAAATCAACTACTCCTAACCAACTAGCAGTTCTTGTCGGGCTTGGCGAGCTTGCACTTGACCTTCTGGAACACTACGGCGGTCGTCCCGGGCGGCGCGAGCTGCAGCTTGAGCGGGCACGTCGCGGCCAGCTTGCACTTGGTGAAGTGCGCCTGGTACCTGACCTCGCCGGCGACCGCCACCTCCACCTCGAACATCCCCGTGGCGTTCTCCTTCCGGAACTCGGCCTCGCCGGCGTTCCCGAGCGCTACGTACGCGCCGCCAGCGCCGGAGCCGGAGACGAGGTGGTACACCCGGGTCTTCCCGGCCGGGTGCACGTCCCCCTCGTCGGCGAGCCTGACGCGATCGAACCGCTGCCCGTCGAAGCTGTACCCGGCCTCCAGCGGCTTGGTGGTCTTCACGGACATGGCCCAGTTCTGGTTGCGGACGGTGAGCGTGAGCGAGAGGTTGTAGGCGAGCGCGGTGGCGGCGGGGGAGGTGGTGGTGAGGAGCGCGAACCGGGTCAGCGAGGCGGACTCGACGGTGACCTCCGGGCGGCGGATGAAGCCGTAGGCGGCGAGGAGCGCGGCGAGGAGGGCGACGGCGCCGAGGATGAGGAGACAGACGCAGCAGCAGAAGATGGCCTCGCGCACGTCGTGCGAGACGCAGGGGCAGCACCGGTCGCAGAAGGAGTCGTAGCACACGACGCCGCCGCAGCAGCAGCCGTCGTCGTCGAGGCAGCACATGGCGGTCTCGCGGCCCGCCGGCCGGAGCAAATCTTGGGCTCGGATGTAGGAGGGGGAGGGAGATCCGCCGCGCGGATTGGTGTGGGGACTGGGGAGTGGAGCTTTGTTTTGGTGCTCATCTGGCTCTGTTTCTGCCTCCTCTGTCCTCACTCCCTCATTAGCTGCGTGGCCGTGGTAAACTTGCTAGTTTTTTTTACTGCCGGTAAACTTCTTTTCCTGGTTTTGTGAGAATTTTTTGGAAATTGTAGGTCATGTTTAGTTCCCAAATATTTCATCAATAATTCGTCACATCAATCTTCGGACACTAATCAGGAGTATTAAATGACAAAACCTATTCCACGACTTCTACCTTAATTTTCGAGACGAATCTAACGAGTTTAATTATGTCATGATTAGACAATGTTGTGCTACAGTAACCAATCGCTAATCTCTTGCTTGATTCCTTCATCCATTCGTTGCTATTTTGAGTTTAGCTTTTGATTCAACATCAAGAGTGAAATTCAATTGAGATCATGCCTTCTTTGATTCGAATATCCCCATATGTTAATAACAAGCTTTTCAATTTGTTTGGAGACCAACTGATATCCCAATATCACAATGTCTCTATCTTCACCTTTATTTGCTTGCCATAAACCACATAAACCACATGGGATCACACATACCAAATATCATGACATTTATCCTTTAGCTAAGCCATTTAACAATATGAGACTTAAGCCAAGTCTCACTTCATCTTGTACACACATAGCTTGTTTTCACCATGTAGATAATCAATGTCACACAACATGAATCGTTATACATAATACATCATGCTCACATGCTTAACAAAAGCATTAGATTTTTAATCTAGTTGTCAATTAATACACCAAATACCACTTAGGGCAATCTCCTCTTTTTTTGTGATTGATGACAACCTCAATTAAAAGTTACAAAAGATATATAATTAAAGCATAAATACTCAGTTTTAGGTACAGCTCCCCCTTAATATGTGCTATGAATGGAATTCATAAAATTTGGCCTCAAATGCCATTTTGCACATTTTCAAAAAAACATGGAGCTCTCCCTAAATCTTAGCAACAGTGGGGTGCAAAAACGAGTGTGTGAACATATAACACGTGATGCATGCACTAGATAAGCATTTCAGCAAATAAAAGCAAAGAAGGCAGTGCTGCCAGCCAAACCCGGTGCCACCGAGTTCTGCTAAACAAACTGAAAAGCAACACATCACCCAATAAAATTCACACTAACAAGCATATGAGTCTTAATAAGCATAAATAGGTTCCACAGACAATAAAACACACATAACAATTGTTCTCAAGTCCAACTGAAGCTAAAGGAGATTTTATTACATGGGTCTGTTGCATCCAACAGCCAAAGCCGGTGCCACCGGTTTTGGAAACTCAGTACCACCGAGTTTGCCAGACAGAAGCAGAGCACTAAGACGCCACACTGAATCCGATGCCACTGAGATTTGAAAACCAGTCCCACCGGTTTTGGCAGACAGAGCTCATGCAGAAATATAACATAGCCCTTTAATCGACATCTCTCTCCCCCTTTGTCATCTATCACCAATAAAGGTCCTGAGGGTTCTTCTTCGGCTACTACTGGTCATCTTCTTCATCATCTTAATTTGGAGGAGGTGGAGGAGGTGGATATGGAGGTGGATACAGCCTGGCATAAGGATTGACATTCCCAAAGAAGCCACCATACATGTCACCACCACCAGCCGTACCGGAGCTTCCAGGTGCATTGGGATCCATGTGATGCATGCTAGAGGATGTCCCTTGCCCATATGTGCCGCCCACAAAAGGTGTCTCTGAATAAGAAGCTCTGGCACTTTGCATGCCATAAGTGGGATTGTAGTAAGAGCTTCCAAAGGATTTATCCCAATAATCCTTGTGAGTGACGGGATCAACCTGTTGGAACCTTTCCCATATGCTCTGAAAAGTCTCCTGCTCACTATCCTCATCATCGGAAGGTGCACGAGGAATAGGAGGACTATTACCAGGATCCTCATACATGTATCTTATCATCCTCGAATCCCTCTTTCTCCTTTGTCTATCCTTGTGAGCAACATCATTTGCATTCATACAGGAGCACACATGAAGTTGAACAATTTTCTAAGTGGAGACGGGGGCTTGTGCACATCTTGCCTACCACGTCCACGACCTCTACCAGATGTGAGCCTTGCTGCCATGGATGGGGCAGCAGCTGCAGCAGGCTCCTCATAGGCATCTTGGCCCTCAACATTTGCTTGTTCTTGTGCTGAACAGGCTAGAGATGAACCCTCAATGTCGTTCTTCATGTGGAAGGGCTTGTTCTCATGATCATACTCAAATATGTAGTCGGTGATAGACTCAATGACATGCATAAGATAAGGAGCATACCCACAACTTTTTTGCAGTGCACCGGAGATAATATGAATCTCCTCCCAAATGTAGTCTATCACATTGAATTTTGGCTCACTAGGATTCATGTATTTTAGCAAGTCTCTCCCATAATGTGATGCATTTGACCGGTCTCCCTCTCTTGGAGCAAGTGTCTTTCTGAACATGTGGTGTAAATATGTATAGAAGGGTAGCATGCCTTTCACACTTCCATAATTTCATTCCTTTTTCGAAATATACATGAACTTCATGTCTTTCTTCTCCATGTAGTGAGCTAGATGAATCCTAACCCTCGATTTATCTTCATCCCCAAACCCAAGTAGTGAGGCAAATTGGGTGTAGGTAATACCAAACCATTTTCCTTCAGTCATCCAATACACAATTCTCTCATCATTTTTGGTAGTGAAGTAGCATGTGGCATATAATGGTGCAATTATTTCATTGTTACAAGACTCAGAAAAACCCATGAGGTCATATATATTCTTTCTTTTGCACTCTGCAATGATCTCCTCAATTCTTAGGTCTTGAAAATCTTTCATGAATTTCCAATCAATGAACTCTAAGGAAGAAATGTCACCATCTTTCTTGAGAATGGCACTTATGTAGAAATCTTGATGAAATTTGGTGCCAAATCTGTAATCTAAGTTTCTACCACCAACAACTTTAGGATTTTTAGCTCTCTCAGTTCTTGCTTTCTCAGTCATGCCTTGTTTGTCACATTGCGGTGCTCAGGATCAATAGGAGGCCTCATTCTAACATTGAAGTGAGTATGAGCTCCATGCTGAATGGGTTGCTGTCCAAGAACTGAAATGAACTCTTCCTCATCACTGCCTTCATTATCATCACCATAGCTTGTGCTCGGGATGTGCTCATGACTGCGACTACAGAAAGATTTTCCTTTTCTCTTGTGGTGGGCTGCTGTTGGAGAATCTGGAGGAGTAGGTTCCCTCTCATATGGGCTCTCCTCATCATCATCGCTGGAGGGGGACTCGGGCTCCGAGTCATCTATCTGCATAGTGCCTCTAGGGAGATTGAATTTCACTGCTGCCCTCTTGGACCTCCTAGGTCCCACTGGTTCTTCTTCCTCAATCTCATGAGAGCTTCCCCTGCATCTCTTCTTCTGAACTCATACCTGACATTCTTTGAACGACGGGGCCTTCTCCCATAGACACGATCAAAGTTCGAATCTGTGACATAATCAGATGAATATACTCTTAGAAACAATTCCTTGTCACAAATATATCCATTTGAATCTTCTGTAGCAGATTTATCAAAACACTCAGAGCCTCTGCACCGAAACTGGTGCCACTAGGTTCGGTATGAACCCTAGGTCATGCCCCCAACAATGCAGCCACGGAAACTTCAAACCAATGATTGGAAACAGTTTTAGGACCAAATATATGTTGCTTTACCAAAGGAATCCAAGATATAGGTCCTAGAAAAGTAGATCGAGTATAAACTCCATAGGAATACCTCCTGACATGGTGAAAACAGCTGCTGCAGCCCTAGAACTGAGGGGAATCCGGTCCCACCGGGTTGGAGACTCTGAATCTTGCACAAATCCTTGAATCCCACGGTTCTCCCCTCAAATCACCATGTAATCGCCTCTCCCTCCTCTATTTTATTGTGTAGGGTCGGGGGTGAAAGAGGAGGTGAATGGTAACTGTGTGGAGGGGGTCACGGGTATATTCCCTTTCAGCTGACAGAAACCGATGCCACCGGTTTCAAGAAACCGATGCCACCGTGATTTTCTGACCTGAATTTTCTTTCCCTTTCTTTTCTACCCTCCTTATTCATATTTCCACTATCTTTGAGCTCAGATAATGATTTTGAGATATTTTGATGGAAAATGAGATTTCCAAAGTTTGCAAACCCTTGAGATAAGATGGAGTAGCTTCTTATGGACTTGATATGGTTAGCCAGCAGTCAAACATGAGTAACAATAACCATAAATAACTTGACACAATCTTAAAGATCAAGACTTAAATATTTTTCAAAAAGCACACCACCTACACATGCTAGTGAATTTTGAAAAATTATCCTATGTCACAAAGAGTATGCAAAGATTACTAGTCAAGATGAGTCTTAGCATAATTAGCTCATGCCTCTTCTCAAAATTTAGACCACAGTTAGAAAACACAATTTCCAGCAACAAATTTGAGAGGCATCAACTAGTTATCCAAAACCCATCACTATCACCAAGAAACAAATCCAAGGTGATACTAGTCATCTTTGCACACCAAAACTCACACTAGCAAGAATAAGGCCTAGATGCATAAATTAATTGCTTGAAATTAGAGTTTCATACCTTGGCCTCTATTACAGAGAATTCTCACATAGAGGAATCTTACATAGGTTAGCTTGCACTTTCTAGTCTTTCAATATTTTTATCTTGTCACTTAAGTCCAAACAAGGAATTTAAACCATGCTATGGAGAGTAGCCAAAAAATATATAATCCAATCCATGAATAGATAATGAGAGATACAATTATAGAGATGGATTGGTGACCTCCTTTGATAGGCGATGGCCCGATCTTCCGAGAGGTAGAGGATAAGTCGATTGGTGGAGACTCAACGTTGATGATCTTGGCTTCGAATCAACACACGATTCGGACCCCGCAACCGTTACACCACTTCTCCGTTGGTTATCAACCAAGAACAACTTGATTGACCTCGCCACGAAGGCTTTTCCCTGCAAGCGAATCGAGGACACAAGCAAGAAAGTAAAGCACGCAATCTGACAATTGCAAATATGGATTGAAGCAAAAGAGTATGGGGTTCAAGTTCTGATCACAAAAGGACTAATGGACACAGTGGTGACGAACAAGAACGGGGGCCCTGAATCACAGCAAAAGACCTCGGTGGTACAGTGGCTATGACGAAAGTTTGATCCTCGACGGAAATCACAAACCTATTAAACAAAACCCAAGTCTAAACGACAGCGGCTACTGAATTTTAACCCCTAAGGGGCGACCTAGGGTTGAGGGGTGACCAGGGGGGCGTCCTCAACCTGGGCTTAAGGCCCGACACGAGACACAGCCCAAATGACCCAAAAAGGTGACACAACACCTTGTTGTGGTCACACAGCATGATCCACGAACCTTCTGGAGCTGGGACTAGAACCAAAATGACGGCGTCGTCGTCTCCTTTCCAACGCATCCTTATACGGCTCGTTTTGATGCCGGATGAGGGAGATATCGCCGAAACCGTGCAGGGATGTCGGCTGAATCCGAACCGAATGTGGCAGCTGAGTTGGAGACGACTTGTAGCGTGGGGAAGGACGTGGCGTGCGCGTATCCAGCGTGGCAATGTCCTCATCATCCCTCCCTTCTTGAATTGGAGTCGTCCTCGACTCCATCCCATCATCAACCTCCTGCAAAAGGTTAGTGACAGCAGAATGCAGACAAGACATAGTAGCATCGAGAATACGAACATCTTGGGACAACATAGTATAACAAGGTGCATCATGATTGTCACAAAGTTCAGCAGTAGCAGATGTAGTAGCAATAAAAGCACCTCCTTTTAATTTAATACCTTCACGTTTATCACTATTAGAATCACTCATAGCAGGTTGTTTCATTTTATTTTCAGCAAGCTCTTTAAAATGTTTCCTAACATCAGCAGGTGATAAAGGAAGCAAAGTAATGTTTTTATTCTTGAGCATGAAAGTGTAAGTATTAGTTCTACCATGGTGTGCAGCATCTCTATCATATTCCCATGGTCGTCCTAATAAAAGTGAACATGCTTCCATTGGCACAACATCAAAATCAGCATAGTCGGTATAAGAACCCACCGAAAAATGTATGCACGCTGAATGCACGTAGTTCATGAGTGGTCAAACCAAGCTTTCAGACCAGATCTGAACTCACCAAGTTGTTGCAGCTCCCGGTATCAATTATGGTGAGAACACGGTGCTCCTGGACAATGAGAAACATATGAAACAAATTGTTACGTTGTACCTTTGTGTCCTCCTCATCAGCCAATTGAGCGGCCAATGCACGCTGCACAAGAAGGCTAGGGAAGCCCGCGGCTGCAGCATCAGAATCAATGGTATCCTCCTCTTTCTGAACCGAAGAATCTGCAACAAGATTAGTAGCAAGAGCCAAAGAATCTTCTTCCTCATCACTAGCACTGATATAACCATTACCATCAGGGGTAGCGATGAAAGCACGACAACTTGGGCATTCCTTTGACACGTGTCCCATGCCCTTACAGTGGTGGCACTGGATGCTAGCGGAACTACTCGAGGACACACCTAGAGTAAAAAGCTTCTTATGCGACTGGACCTGCACATGAGACAAATTGCTCACCTCGGAAGTTGGTGTAGTAGACGATGTAGGTGATGGAGCCTTAGGAGTAGCGGCGGCCTTGGACTTGTCAACATCTGGACGCTGCTGAAAAGTTCTCCCAGTGTTGGACCTGAAAGAAAATTACTGGCGACGTCCCTGTACCTCACGTTCAGCCTTAATAGCAAGATGGTACAATTGGCTGAACCTTGTCCAATCTTTGTAATCAAGAATATCCTGTATATCACGGTTCAAACCACCAAAAAATCTAACAGAAAGAGCCTGATCATCCTCATGTATGCCACAACGTGACAAAGAAATAAGCAATTCTTGATAATAAGCCTCAACACTTTTATCACCTTGTTTTAAAGTTTACAGTTTCATACGCAAATCACGTTGATAATATGGAGGAACAAAGCGAGATTTCGTACGTTGTTTCAAAGCATTCCAAATCTGAGGTATAGGTGGAGCAGTATTATTATTAGCATAAGCATTGTACAGATCATTCCACCAAAAGAGAGCGAAACTAGTAAACTCACTAGTAGCAAGCCTAACTCTATGCTCATCAGGAACTTGATGGGAATTAAATTTTTGTTCAACAGCTAGTTTCCAATCTAAATAAGCCTTAGGATCAGCACTACCAGCAAAAGGAATCATGGTAAACTTAACTTTAGCAAAAGGATCATTATTACCACGATTTTGATTACCTCCTCCACGATTGCGATTACCTCCTCCCATCTGAAAACGATTACGTCGGAGACGCTCCTCATCAGGATCAACATCCTCAAACTCATCATCATCCTCAGGTTGAACTGGTGGAGGTCGTTGCTCAACATGTTTAATCCGGGTCACCAGACCGTTGATCTGTCGAGTCAATGCATCAAACTGTCCTTGCATGTAGGTACGCTGCTCAGTAACAAGCCGCGTAAGCTCGTCCTTGGATACACACACATTGAAGTCTGTGGGAGACTCCTTTCCTTTCTCTTTACCTGACATGGTTAGTTGACAGCAAAAGACAATACAAAAAGGGTTATCCCTATCAACTAACAACTACTGGGTGTTAGTGAAAGTGGAATGCAATATCTCAAGCGGCTTACCACCGTCTTACAAGTGTTCTTACCAAAGCCAACAGGGCGGCACAATCAGTTGTTGAGCATGGGTAACAAGTTGCAAGACGAAACTTTGCTGACAGAAGTATCTGTGGAGCTATGGGTAGGCACAATATGGTAGCAAGAATTAGCAAATAACGAATGCAGATTAGCAAAGTTCAATAAATGTCCAAAGCACAAGTCACAATTGCTGGCTAAGACGTGTCCTAGTCGTAGCACAACAAGGTAAAAGTAATAAGGAACGATGGACAGAAAACTCTGAAAAATCAGCACAATGGTAGTTCTGTAAATAGAGCAGTTTTTTCAGCACTAGTAGAAATCACAAAAGCACGTTTCCAAAGGAGTACCAGCAAACAAACTCAACTTTTTCTGAAATTTTTACCTCTGAACAAAGGGCACTAAAGATGGAAGCACACAAAATTTCACCTGAAACAGAGGTGTAATGTGGCCTAGGGAAAATCAGAAACGATCTCTGAAAACCCCTCAAAACACTTAAACAATTTTTTTATTTATCTTCCCGATTTTTTTTGAATTTTTTGAGAATGGCCTGACCGATGAAGATGGTAGATGTCTGTCCATCTTTTTGTTGCCAAGCTCCTGTAAAAATTTGAGAAGAAACGGAGCATCGAGCGAAAAGTTATGCCTGTTTTAAGGAAGGTATCTCAACCTATGATTTCAGAAAGGCACAACTTGGCAGGAAAAGCAGCGGCGGCTAGGGCAAAACGTCCTCCTAGCGGCGGCACAAACAAACACAGAGGCACGATCCTCCCTGGTAGTAGATGCAAAGCAATAGGTATTCGCCAGATAATGATTCAAGGATCAAGTATGCGATGCAAAAGCGATTAAAGCGGCTTGCAACCTATCTAGGGCTTGCACGGCGAGAGTTCACACAAGGCGGCTAGCGATGGCAAATCGAGTAATGTGGTGGCCCGACTTGTTGTATGGCTAATGGTGGATGGGCTAGCGGTAGAAACAAAATAACAGCGACGGGCACGTTGAACTACGACGACGAACACAACCTAAACCAGCAACAAGACTCGACCACGGACACAAACTCAACAAAGCAATCTGAAAACGAAATTGCAAGGCTAAACAGGGCGGTAGGACAGCGGAAAAGTAAATCTTTTTGGTGTTTTTGTGGATGATAGGTGATGAACACAAACGAATCTAAAGGGGAACACGAAAGTACCTCACGGGAAACCTAGGAATCTGATACCAAATGATAGGCGATGGCCCGATCTTCCGAGAGGTAGAGGATAAGTCGATCGGTGGAGACTCGACGTTGACGATCTTGGCTTCGAATCAACACATGATTCGGACCCCACAACCGTTACACCACTGCTCCGTTGGTTATCAACCAAGAACAACTTGATTGACCTCGCCACGAAGGCTTTTCCCTGCAAGCGAATCGAGGACACAAGCAAGAAAGTAAAGCACACAATCTGATAATTGCAATTATGGATTGAAGCGAAAGAGTATGGGGTTCAAGTTCTGATCACAAAAGGACTAATCGACACAGTGGTGATGAACAAGAATGGGGGCCCTGAATCACAGCAAAAGACCTCGGCGGTACAGTGGCTATGACGAAAGTTTGATCCTCGACGGAAATCACAAACCTATTAAACAAAACCCAAGTCTAAACGATGGCGGCTACTGAATTTTAACCCCTAAGGGGCGACCTAGGGTTGAGGGGGCGACCAGGGGGGCGTCCTCAACCTGGGCTTAAGGCCTGACACGATACACAGCCCAAATGGCCCAAAAAGGTGACGTAGCACCTTGTCGTGGTCACACAGCATGATCCACAAACCTTCTGGAGTTGGGACCAGAACCAAAATGACGACGTCGTCGTCCCCTTTCCAACGCATCCTTATACGCCTTGTTTCGATGCCGGATGAGGGAAATATCGCCGAAACCGTGCAGGGATGTCGGCTGAATCCGAACCGAACGTGGCAACTGAGTTGGAGACGACTTGTAGCGTGGGGAAGGACGTGCCGTGCGCGTATCCAGCGTGGTGATGTCCTCATCATCCTTGTCATGTGGCTTACTCACAAACAACATACTTGCCACAAGGTTTATTCAAGTAGAGAGTATGAGTATGTAGTTGAGACTCCTCACACTTGAACTACACACATGAAAGATTGCAAGTGGTGTTAGTACCAAGAGGCACAAAATGTGAAGTGAGCTCCCCCTAAATAGGTGCATCAAGTATTTGAATCTTGAGGAATGCACTTTTAGCATAGTTAAGGCGCTGGGGTAGCAAGCTCCACATTTTGGTCAAAATATATGAGCTAATAAAATTATGTAAAATAAGATCAGTAAAATCTCACAAATGTTTTTTGCTTAGGCTTCTTTGAGAATTTTTGCATTATTTTACTTTCTAGCCTTTGCTGTTCTTGGGAAACTCGGTGCCACCGAGTTCACCAATCTGGTGCCACCGGATTCTCCAAGATTCTTGCACCTTTACATTTTCTCAAAAAGTTGAGGATCCTTTTCTTGATTCTTTCTTCCACTTTAGCTCACATCTATGCTCCTGCATGCAACAATCACTCAATGCTTCTTGATGAAGCAGTTAATAGCATCGAATGGTATTTGACATAATTTTGCTAAAGAGAACATAGGTAGCTTATCCATCTCATATGATTGACTAGCACAAGAGCATGTCTCACATATGAGAGTGGTCAGCAACAAAGAAAGGTACTTATCATTGGAGGAGCATTGAATAAGATTAATTTCATTTTTTGGACCTGGTCCCTTTAGTATGTGATATCATCAATTTCTTCTTGAGATGTAGGAAATAAGTGATTAGCTTCTTCACAAGTGAACCAAGCTTCCAATGCTCTCCAAGTACCTGCATTGTCCTTTTAGGTATGTTTTGGTACCCAACGTGCATTGGGTTCTACAAGGTTAGTTATCAAGGACTTAGGTACCCAAATGGCCTTTGTGCCATTTCTTTGTGTGTCACACCTGTTTTTCCAAAGAAAACCAAGTGCAAACCTATATGCATGCCAGGATCAAGTTCCATGCATATAGTTGACATAAGTGAATAACAGGACATTATCACGTAAAGAAAGAGAAAGATTATCAAAGTATTACGCTTAAGTCCTGGAAACGAAGGCTCCAAACATCACATGCAGTCGACTAGGGGTTGCGTACGCCTAGCACCAGCAACATCTTCACAACGACTTCATACCAGCTTCCTCTTTCTGAGCAACATTGTTTATAGCAAGGGTGAGCACATGTCGTACTCAGCTAGTGTGGGGAAAGTATGAATGCAAAGGCTGAACAAGGAAAGGCTGACAGGTTGACTGCATTAAGCACTTTTAGTTGGTCAAAATTTTATTAGCGCCTGATTACTAATAAAGTATAAGTATATACCAACCCATAAATAACATGTAGAGATACGCCAAAAACATAGGGCTAACATAACCATAACAACGATTTAAGTCCATCTTCAAGTTCAATTATCATGTGAGGGTCCAGGCCGCTCTTGACCGTGAGCACGACTAATCGATTAGTTTTACACTCTACAGAGGTTGTACACTTTCACCACAAGTTGTGTTTCCCATGTTGCCCGGGTTTGCAAAGCCCTTAAACACTTCCTTTGGTGAGTGGCTAGGGATTCACTATGAGGCCTTTACAAAGTTTCCCCAGTGTGAAATAACCCGCGAAGGTTCCGAGCCGCCGTAAGGTATAAAGTCCCCTAGTAGGTACCGTGTCTTAGCCAAGCCCAACTCCCTACTAGAGCGAGTCTATACCCCAACTAACGCTCCCCTTGCCCTTATCAGGTAAGGTCATCCCAACACTAGAGTCCCTAATTAATTAGCCAAGGTAGAGCCATATGCCTTGTGGTTGCACTGTTGTCCTGGGTGGTCGCTCCATGTTCCGATTAAGCATTGTGATCTTGTATTAACCAGAGATATATAACATAAAAGGTAAAGCATGTTCATCATTGTTGTTGTTCATTAGAACCACCATAACCCAAAGTATAGCAGCTAAGCAGAGCCACCCAACAGAAAGATAAAACCCAGGTTGACAAGGAATGATATTAAAGACTAGGATAAACCTCAATAGGACCCATCAATATTAATGCAAAGCAATGCAATGGTGATTAAACACGGTTATTAGGACAAAAGAACAAGGACACACTTGCCTTTAACCAGTGTAATGATGTTGCTCAGAATTCTTCATCTTCATGCTCTTCAAAGCTCTCAAACAGCGTTCATTCTACTCGCATCAATCATCGGGCACAAGCATACAAAGCAAGCATATAAGCAAACTAAGAACAATGCACCAATCAAAACAAAACTTTAAAAGAACATGCTAAAGGATAAGGTTTGATTTTATGGATCAAAAAGATCTAGAGCTTGAAAGAAGATTAGGTCCACAAGAGAGACACATTGAGACAGGGCTTGATAAAGAATGACTAACGAACGATTTGCATATGTGAATCATCAAAAACTACAAGCTTAGGTTTATTTTAATTAACAAAGGATATGTAAAGGATATTTCATAAAGAAAATACCCTAAGTTGAAATTAATGCAATATTATATTTTATTTGCAAAGATCGAAGTAAAGAACCTAGTCAAGTTTTATTTATAAAGATTCATATATAGATTATACCAATTAAACATTTAATTTAGAAAAGATAAACTATATGAATCATCTAAACGTAAGTTTATGATTCGAGTAGATCACATTATTATTAAAAACATTATGGTATTGGCATTAATCAAATTAATGTTTATAAAAACCGGTGTAAAAAGCCTAATCAACTTTTAATTAGAAAAGTTAATTAATATTAAACAAATTAATATTTGGCTTATGAAAAACCGAGATGTAGCACTATTTAGATTTTATTTACAAAAGCATGTAAAATAATAATTAATCAGATTAACATTGATTATGAAAAACGGTGTATAGCACTGTATAGATTTTATTTAGAAAAGGCATGTTTAATAAGAATTAAACGAAATTAATATCAATTTAATTTTCAGAAGACAAACATGAAAAACTCACCACTAACGTGCGCTTTACATTATTATGAACCTAATGCAACTTGAACGGATTAAAACGGAGCTAAAACATGGAAACTATGGACTAAACAAGGTGATAGGGACCTAGATGTGATTAATAAAGATTTCAGGGACTTCCAGAGAAAATTCCCGAGACACTAGGAACAGTGCTCGCGAATAGATCTTGAATCAGGGTTTGATCTGCAAAAGGGCCTCGGTTTGGATCTGATTGCAAGCATCTAAAACTTGTAGGGGGTTTTCTGCAGATGGATCAAGACACAGGAAAAACTACTAAAGGTTATAGGATTCCTCAGGGGCCGGGGCGCAAAACAGGAGGGGGCCTTCTTCCTCCTCTGTCCATGGCGGACAGGGGTGCCTGGCGGACGGTGTCGCCGGCAATTGGCGCGACGTGGGGCTCGGCCGAGGTGGGGAAAAGGAAGAGGAGCTCGAGAGGAACTCGTATGTGTGCTCACCGGCGGCGAGCAGGTCCTGGGTCGGCCGGAATCCGGCAGCAGGCGGAGCTGGGCGGCCGACGGCTCTGGCTCCAAGTGGCGATGGCGTTCTGGTGGTGCTCCGACATCGGGAAGAGGCGGCGGAGCTGCGGCATGGCGTCCTGGACCTCGCGGTGGTGTCAGCTTGGTCCGTCGGCGTCCCGGCGCGGCACAACGGCGACGGCCAGCAGCGGTTCCTTGCTCTGTGGCGGCACAGAGGCAAGGCGGCGCGACGAGCTTGCGAAGGGGAGGTGCGGTAGGGTGGCGGAGGCTAGCAGGGACGCGCGACACAGATGGCCGCCCTATATAGGGGCGCGGGCCGGGGCGGCCGTGGCGCGCACGCCTAGGCGGCGGCGGCGCCCCTGCCCTGTACGCCCCTGCGGTGGCGCTCCTGCGGCGGCACCTCCGGTGGCCATGGGTCCTGTTGGGCCTCGCGTGGGCCGGAGCGGGTTGGAATGGACCAGGTCGACGTTGGGCCGAGTTGGGCCGAGCAAGCCGTGAGCTGCAACTGCTGCGTTAAATGGCGCACGCGCGGAGCAGAAGAGATCAGGGGGCATGGCCGGACTTCAGGCAGCTGGTTGCTCGCGATGTGGGCTGGGCCGCAAGTAGTTGCTGCGCGGACTGAGTGGGGGAGTACAAGGAGCGGCAGCGGACTTTCGGCTGCTGGGCTGAAAGCAGCTGCGGGCAAAAAGTGAAGGAAGGAAAGGGAGAAAAGAAAAGAATTTCTTTTTATTTTCAGAAAATATTTTCGTGAAAAGAATAATCTAGAAATAGCTAGATAATTCATTAAAGCCGCAAAAAATACTCTGAAAATCCCAAAAATTCCAAGAAAATTCCCAGAGCTAGATTGGAGCACGAGCAATCCAAATAAAATGTATGGAGCTCATGAAAAAGATTTTGGAGCCTTCTAATAAATAGAATAAGCTCAGAGAATATGAGAATAAATTCCGGAAAAATCCGGAAAATTCTCGAGAGGATTTGGTCAGCATCTAAACGTATTTTAAAACCATTTTGCACTCATGAACACCTATATGCTTCAACATGTATGGAACACTCACATAATCATTTTATTTAATTTGGAAAATCAAACAATAGATTTTTCTTATACTATATTTCCTGTAAAGAAAATAAATGTTGGAAAATTTTAAAATTGAGTGAAAATTGTTGTTTAATTTTTCTTCTAATTCACATCCTGAAATTTGGAAATTTTAGGGTGTGACAAATCTACCCCCTTAAACGGAATCTCGTCCTGAGATTCGAAGAAAGAAGAAACAAAGAGAAGGGAGACAATAAGAACATTTGTACCGAGCTAGGTGGGCGGTCATCCTCCTTTGTCGTCTGTGTGCAGGATCTTCAATATTCATCTTTCTTGGTCATTGGGGTCTTCATTAGAATGAGCTAGGTGAGATAGTAGCAAGCACAAGATAGGAAGGAAGGTAGAGTGATGTCTTCTTTTCTTCAACTTGTTCACTTCTAGTCGGTGACGGTGGCAGTAACTTTCTTGTTGATTGGCATGAGTGTTGGCTTCAATTTCTTCTCTTGATATCCTTCATTTGATCAAGTGAAAAGGAAGGTGACAAGGATGTGGGAGGTACAAAAGAAAAACCCGACTAGGCAACTGATGTTATTGCAGATATAAGACCCACAATACACCAACACTCACTACAAAGAACCAATCCAAACATTGCCATGAACAATCATGATCATGTAAGCACTGAATTCCACCAATCAAGAGTCAAAGGAACGACGCTAAACGTTGTTAATAGTCATAGGGTATCCTCCTAAGCATGGGCATAGCTTCACCGATCACTGATCATCTAAGGATGTTGAATCAGAGAGGACACTTTGGAATCAAAAGTTATGGGGAATCCAAAGTAGCATTGTTTGAGGAACAAAGAGAAGTTTAAGGACGAGGGTAGATGGATAGGAATTGACAGATATATTTAAAGTGGATAGGCAAGCAAGATATCAAGGAGATGCATTGCATGAAACAAGTGGAAAGGGAAAGCAAGATCAAGATCAAGATCACGAGGAGATAGAATTAACCGACAAGGGTAGGGGTCATATCATTTGCAAAACAATGAAGTGCAAATGAAAATGAGTTAAGTGGGAAGAGTTAAGATGTCAAGGGGAATTATCAACAAAAAAATGGTCAAGGAGTGGGAATATTCATCACAGAGCTCAAGGGAAAGGTAGTGATGAATTTTAGATTAAAAGAAACCTTAAGGAACGATCACTGCTATCTAGGCTTACGTCCTACAATCGATATAGATGTGATACCACTCTGTCACACCTGTTTTTCCAAAGAAAACCAAGTGCAAACCTATATGCATGCCAGGATCAAGTTTCATGCATATAGTTGACATAAGTGAATAACAGTACAGTATCACGTAAAGAAAGAGAAAGATTGTCAGAGTATTACGCTTAAGTCCTGAAAACGAAGGCTCCAAACATCACAGACAGTTGACTGGGGGTTGCGTACGCCTAGCACCAGCAACGTCTTCACAACGACTTCATAGCAGCTTCCTCTTTCTGAGCAACATTGTTTATAGCAAGGGTGAGCACATATCGTACTCAGCTAGTGTGGGGGAAAGTATGAATGCAAAGGCTAAATAAGGAAAGGCTGACAGGTTGAAGGACCAGAATGGCGACCAGAGAGGGGGGGGGAGTGAATGGGAGCTGATAAAAATTCTTCTCCGAAGAGTCGAACTCGGCCTATGGCCCCAAACGCAACTCCGGAGTCCTCGACACCTCGCTAGCCAAATCCACATAGCCACTGAAGTGCTGCTGGACCTAGGAACTAGCACACCACCGAAAACACTCGAGAACGCAGCGGAAAACAACTCGAGCAAAACTCCAGACCCAAACCGGTCAGACCGGAAACTCAAACCGGTCAAACTGGTTTTCGAACACTTAGCCTCTCACACACAGGGTGAAACCGGTCAGACCGGTTTGGCAATCCGGTCAGACCGGTTTTGCCCAGGAATCCCCCAAAGATCAACGAGGCCAAAAACCAAGCAAACAAACTCCAAACGCGACGAAACTTGGACCAGAGAACTTCTTAGACAGAGAACAACACGCCTGCCAAAAATCTTTCCGAACGGCCACTGTTACCAAAACCGGTCAGACCGGTTTCCCAAACCGGTCAGACCGGTTTTGCCCAGACATACGGGAAAAACACAGCCCGCGGAAACCACCTCTTCTTCCAACCAACCGATCTCCCGATTCACCCAACGGATTGCAACCAAACTTCGGGGGAAGGTGGATTACCTCTTGGGTAACCGCTATCTCAAAGGATCCATCCCGAAATGCATCCAAAAGGGAGGAATCGAAAGTCAACCGCCAAGAACACCTTTTCTCGAGTTCATCCAAAAAGCCCCCGATTCGAGTGGATTTCGCGGAGTTTGTGGAGCCAAATCACCAAGCAAAGAGGCACAAGGCACTCATATGTGATCTCCACAAACAAACCCAAAGAAATCCACCCCAAATCACTCTGCAAAAATTCCTCCAAAAATAGCTCTGAAAATCACCAAAAAGAAAAATGTGGGAGACACCAAGAACACTTGAGGAACCACGCCGAATCTTCTATACATACCATGAAAGGTTCATACAAGGTCTAGCATCCGCCTGTACATCCATCCCTCTCACAAGATCTCACCATGAAGCTCTCATGCTAGCCTAAGGAGAAAATAGGAACCTAAAAAGAGAAATTGCCAAGAGCAAATCAAAACCCTAGGGTGCAAGAGATAGCTGCCACAAACCTTCCACTCGGTTTATATATGAGGTCCTCCGGTGGGGGTTAATGACTAAAATGCCCTCTAGGTGATACAACCCCTCGAAGGGCATATTTGGAAATTTGACAGCCTTTCCATCGGACGGACGCCCAGCAATCACACCTCGCGTAGCCTCGACGCCAAGCATGCGATCCCGACGCGTGTCCTCCGCTTCGACGACTTCCGTCCGCGCCACGACCAAACCAGTCAGACCGGTTCTGGTGCCTTGGCCGCACCGGAACCTCGGGTCGGCTTTCTAGAGCAACCGACGAACCCAGCGATCTTTTGGCGAACCGCTGCAAACCCCGCGAGCTTGGTGCAGCCTCCACGCCGAGCTCTTCGACTTGGCCGCCACGTCCGCTCCGACTCCATGTTGGCTTTCGGATCAACCAACGAACCCGCTATCCGACTTTGACTTGCTCCTCTCGCACCATGTGACTCGCACTCAATGTCGTCTGGCCACCGGGTCCATCAAAGCAAGCCTACTTGTCCCTCTAGTCCTTCGGAGGCCCGCAAGGCTAAGACCTTTCGCACTTGTTCTTCACCTGCACCAACGCACATCAAGCCGCAGCCTACATCCACAAGATAGAGCACAGCGTCAGTCCACACAATGTTGTCAATCACTCATCACTAGAGAGTGGCCAACCACTAGCCATCGGACACTCTGGTCCTCAATCTCCCCCTTGATGAGTGCATTGACAACACACCACATAATCATAATCATAAAGAAAAGTAAAAGCGAAATACAAACGAAAACCTCCAAACAAGTGATCTAAAAACCAAACAACACAAACCCTGATCACTTGCAATCCAAGTCTCGGTCCCCTAAGGCAAGGGCAACGACTCAACACAACCGAGACAAACACCACCAAAGCTCTCAGAGAGCAAAGCAAAGCTCACACGGAGCAAACCAACCAAAGGCAAGAACTCAGACGACACAAGGAGCTCCCCCTGAACACATGCAGCTCCCCCTGAGCAAATGCAACTCCCCCTGAACCAATGCATGCAAACTTACCGAACAACAGCAACCAAACCGGTCAGACCGGATTCCCAAACCAGTCAAACCAGTTTCTGACCAACTTCCAAACCGGTCTCCAAACCGGTCCGACCGGTTTCCAGACCGGTTTTCCTCTCAGAAAAATTGCTCCAATGCAGCCCGAAAATGCATGAAAACCTTCTAAATGCTTCCAGAAAACTTTTCCATGCCCAAACTTCTCCCCCTTGTGGACAATGCATGAATCAAGACATTTCTACGAAAATTTCAACTAAGGGCTTCTCAAATGGACATAGAGCCATAAAATGTGCTAGGAGCAAGCAAATGGACTACTTAGAGTTGACAAATGTCCGAAATAGCACAGCCATCGAGAATGTTCAGTTGCATACACACAAGTTCAAGCCATGGTAAAATTTAGTATTTTTGCGAAAAATTTCCCTCTCATGAGCAAAGACCTAAACACAAGCAAAACATGCCAAAGTGAATCTAAATCACACAAACTTCATGCTAGGTCACATATCCTTGACACAAGATCATTACAAACACCCATAAGAATCTCATGTCACGTTAAAGCCACCGAGCCATGTGTCTACTTCTTATAATGAGACTTCTCATGGTAGACAACATGCAACGGTTTAGCACCCATATTAAATTTAGATTTAAAGCATTTATGACATGGAACAAGTGAGAGCGTAACTTCAAGCACAAGCATTTCATACCAATTTCATTTTTCATATTTAAGCACAAAATGGTACATGAAGTGCCTTTGCGGTAAAAAGAAGCTTATGCTCCCCCACAAGGTAACACATGGGCTAAACATTCATAATGACACATGGGTCTTTGACCCCAAGTGAAAAGCACATGATATCCAACCATGAATTAAGCATGACATAAACCACCAAAGCATACTAAGATCATGCAAAGCCTTAAATTCACAAGAGAGAGAGAGAGCCTATCTAGCATTTTTGACAAAAGTAAGCTATCTCATCATGAATATACAACCAAACTATCAAGAGCATAGCTTATCATCCCAAATATCAATCAAGCACATCCACAAGCTCAAACATAGCATATCATAGGGATCAATGTACATGGGAGATGCCATTCCTAGCCAATGCATATGATACAAATGCAATGCAAAACATATCTTACAAAGATGCAAAACTATACATCAAGATACAAAGATGGCTACTCTATGAAATTAAACATGCATGCTATACATCAAAGTAAACATGTATGATACATATGCTACAAAGTGAGCTCCCAAAGGCCAACTCAAAAAGGACAACACACACCAAGCCCTCCCCGTAAACGAGCAAAGGTAGCTTGGTCAAGTGGTTTTGTGAATATGTCGGCTTTTTGGTCTTGGGTAGGTACATGGCTCAACACTATGGTGCCCTTCTCAACATTATCCCTCAGAAAGTGGTACCTCACTTCGATGTGTTTTGTTCTGGAATGGAGCACTGGGTTTTTGGCAACACTTATGGCGCTGGTGCTATCACAAAGAAGTGGGATCTGAGTGCACTCCTCACCAAAGTCTCTCATGGTATAGGAAATCCAAAGCAGCTGGGAACAACAACTAGCGGCTGCAACATACTCGGCTTCAGTGGTAGACTGAGCTACACTCGACTGTTTACAGGAAGACCATGAAACCAAAGAGGAACCAAGAAACTGACAAGAACCAGAGGTAGACTTGCGCTCCATACGACACTCAGCAAAGTCAGCATCGGAGAATCCGTGAAGTGTGAGTGTCGAAGAGGCAGAATACCAAAGACCAAACTCAGGAGCATACTGCAAATACCTAAAAATCCTCTTGATGGCCTGCCGATGTGAAGTCCTCGGGGAAGCCTGAAAACGAGCGCACAGACACACACTAAACTGTATGTCCGGCCTCGTCGCCGTCAAGTAGAGGAGGGAGCCGATCATGCTCCGGTACTCCTTCTGGTCCACTGGTTCACCATCCTCGTCCGCATCCAAAGCTGTAGTCGTACTCATCGGTGTTGACATGGGCTTCGCATCATTCATGTTGAACTTCCTCAGCATGTCCTTGGTGTACTTGCTCTGGTGCACGAAGGTCCCATCCTTGACCTGCTTGATCTGTAGCCCCAAGAAAAACTGTAGGTCGCCCATCATAGACATTTCAAATTCCCTGCTCATGTCATCTACAAACTTGGCAACAAGATCGTGAGAGGAGCCACCAAAGATTATATCATTCACATAAATCTGTACAATCAAAAGGTCATTCCCAAGCTTAAGGAGAAATAGGGTCTTATCAACTGTGCCCATCACAAACCCCTTACTCAGCAAGAACCCTCTCAACCTGCCATACCAAGCCCTCGGCGCCTGTTTCAACCCATAGAGCGCCCTCTGGAGTTTATACACACGATGTGGGTATCTCTCACTCTCAAACCCCGGTGGTTGCTTCACATACACTTCTTCCTCTATCACCCCATTCAGGAACGCACTCTTCACATCCATCTGGAACAACTTGAACCATTTAGCCACGGCAAAGGCTAGAAGGATCCGAATCGCCTCCAGACGGGCCACCGGAGCAAATGTCTCCTCATAATCTATACCCTCTTTCTGGTTAAACCCCTGAGCCACCAACCTCGATTTGTTTCTCACAACCATCCCATTCTCACCTTCTTTGTTTTTCCACACCCACTTGGTACCTATGGGACGGCAATTTGGAGGTGGATCGACTAACACCTAGACTTGGTTTCTCTCAAAGTTCTCCAACTCCTCATGCATGGAATTCACCCAGTTTGCATTAGAAAGAGCGTGTCCGATATCTTTGGGCTCGAAAGAGGCAACAAAAGCAGAGTGGGCGAAGTGAGAAGTATTTCGTGACCTCGACCGTGTAGTCCTCTCGTTCATGTCTCCAATGATCTTTGAAGGAGGGTGATCCACTTGTACACGCCTAGGAGCCTCTCGCCTGGACACTACCTCCCCCTCCACAGCTGCTTCCACCCTTGCTTGCGGTACATGTTGATGCGTCATGGTCGAAGTAGAAGGCCCGCCATCAACTATAGTCGTCGTCGTGGAAGTAGTATGTACACGATCCGCAGCAGGTACACGATCCTCGCCATCACCATCAGCATCTTCTTCTTCCTCCTCAAAGAGCGTCTCGGCCATCTCCTCGTCACCTGCACAATCAAAGCCAACAGAGCTACATGGCACTGTCTCGTCGAAGGTCACCTCGCAAGTCTCCATGATTTTGTTAGTCTCAAGATTAAGCACCCTATAAGCTCTAGAATGGTTTGCATATCCAAAGAAAATACCATCACTAGATCTAGCCTCAAACTTATCAAGCTTTCCCTTCTTGAGAATAAAACACTTGCAACCAAAGACTCGAAAGTGACTCACCTTAGGAGCTCTACCATGCATAAGCTCATATTACGTCTTCTTCTTGAATGCTCGGAGAAAAATCCTGTTCGACACATAGCACGCGGTGCTCACCGCCTCAGCCCAATACCTCCTAGGAGTCTTGTGCTCATAGAGCATCGTCCTAGCCCTCTCACACAACGTCCGATTCTTCCTTTCCACAACTCCATTCTGAGGGGGCACATAAGGAGTCGAGTACTGATGCTCAGGACCAAGATCACAGCAAAAGGCATCAAAACGAGAGTTCCTGAACTCAGAGCCATTATCACTGCGGATTACTCGAATAGTGTTCCCATGTCTCTCATTTTTCAACCTCACGATCAAGTCTCGAACAAAACCGAAAGTCTCACTCTTATCCTCCAAGAAAAACACCCAGGCATAGCGAGAGTAGTCGTCCACCACAACCAGGACATACCACTTCCCACCCACCGAGCGAACTCGAGCTGGCCTAACAAGGTCCATATGCAACAGCTCTGTCAGACGCTCTGTCATGACAGCAGTCAGGGGTGGATGAGAAGCAGCGACCATCTTACCATGCCTACAAGGCGCACAAACCAACTCCTTCTCAAACCTCAACCTTGGCAATCCTCGGACCAAATCGAGATTGCTCAAGCGAGAAAGCAGATCAAAGCTCAAGTGTCCCAACCGCCTATGCCACTTCCACAAATCAGAAGAACCAGCCACTAAACACTGTGCGGGACCATCAAATTGAGAGAAATCAGCTCGAAAGATCTGACCCTCGGGGATAACCATACAAACACGGTCACCTCGAGATTCAAGCACCTTAGACGCACCCAAATTAAACCGAACCTCAAACCCCTCATCAAGTAGCTGAGACACAGAAAGCAAATTGAACCCCAGTGACTTGACAAGAGCAACACACCTCAAAGACACCTTCCTGCTTACCTTCACCATTCCTTCACCAAGAACTCATCCCTTACCATTATCCCCAAAGGTGATGTACTCCCTGGTACTCACTAGGTTGAGGCTTGTGAACCACCCCCTATCTCCGGTCATGTGTCGTGAACAACCGGAGTCCAACAGCCATACGTTCCTCAAGCCTCCCACCTGCACATCAAAAACGGGGACGAAAGTGAGCAGACGACTCAACACGGGGGTTAGTGCAAAAGGAATCAAACTAGTGTCGAGCCATTTGCTCAAACGAGGGGTTAACAACATCCATTCTACCATATCCACCAAAGCTACGACCCCTACCAAACTGAACCACCTCACGTCTCGCTGGAGGAGCACGATCACCACGAAAGAAAGAGCGTGGCCCGTACCTCCTCTGAGACTCAAAGCTGCGACGACCTCTTCCATCCTCACATCGACCATGAGATGGAGAACGTCCAGCAAACAACCCACAACCAGACTCAAACTGTCTACCACCTGCACCACGACCAACTGAACCAACTCCACGGCCACGAAACTCAACACCAGCACCTCTCTGGGCAGAACCGCTCTGACCGGTTTCCCAAACCAATCTGACCGGTTTCCCCCTGCCAGCAACACAGTCTCAATCTGCTACTCTCTGACTTCCCCAACCTGGTATAGATCTCACCACAGCCTCTCCCCTGGGTAGTGGCATACGAGGCTCAGGTATACCATGAGTAGGGTGGTACCTGTCCTTGTTTGCCCACTCCTTCGCCAACCTCTCATCTCTCTTCCTTTTGCAGCAAAACTCACCAACATGACCTTCTTTGCCACAATACTCACAATGGAATCGAACCTGTTTTGGCTTTGCCTGTGGTTTCTCAACGGGTTTCTCTTCCTCTTTCTTCTCACCCTTCCCCTCAAACACATTTCCCTTGTCGCTCACAAACTTGATGGGTTTTTGATAGTTTTCTATTTTGTGGGGGAAAATGGGTGGATCGGGAGTGGTGTCAAGCTTGTTAATCAAGTGGTTAGGCTTGGGAGCGAATTTGTTCATGGGGGTAGTTTGTGGTGGAATAGGAATCTCTCCAACTTTCTCTCCCTTCTCACCACTGCACTCACCAACCTTGTCAGAGCCCAACGCCTGACCATCAAACCTCTTAAACTCAGCCATCATTAAGCTCAATTGTGGCTCATGCCCAGACAACCAACTCATTAGCTTTCTCATCTCATCATTCTCATCCTGCAAGCGATCAACATAGTGCGCAAGTTCCATATTTTTCAAATCATGCATTTCACATGTAGAACAAGAGGTAGGAACAGGAGCTTTTAACTCAGCCTCTAAGGAAACAATTCTAGCATGTGAGTCATCCAATTTAGCATGCAACACAGGGCAAGATTTACACGCACCAAGCAAATTTGATCTAGCTTTCAATTCAACCAATTCAACCCTAGCCACATCTAGTTCCTCAACAGTGAGGGCATGCTTCTCTTTCAGAGCAGTCAAGTCAGACAAGAAGACTGAACAATCAATGCAATCAACTTCATCGGTAACAATAGGAGCAGATTTCAAAGCATCCATAGCAAGCATGTCATCCAAATGCCTAGCCTCTAACTCAGCTACTTTCTCCCTAGCTTCCTCAAGCGAGGCTCTAAGCTCTTTTCTCATTTTCTTAGCATCCCTAAGCACACTATCCCTATTATCAAGCAGTTCATTCAGAGTGGCATTTTCCTCGAGCAAGGAGTCAAGGGTAGGTGGTGATACCTCATCCTCGGAGTCAGAATCTGAGTCCTCTTTGCCGCTCTTCTTGCTCCCTGAACTGTGTCCCATGCCGCAGAATCCGCTCGTTGCCATGAAGCTCAACCCGGTGAAGTTCTTGCTTGAATGCTTCTTGTTCTTGTGTCTTCCACGGTCTTCATCTTCACTACTCGAGCTTGACGTGGTGTAGCAGGAGGAAGAGGTGTTCACGTCGCTTGCACCGGTAACCATTGCTCTCAACTTCTTCTTGTGGTAGCCACCCTTCTTCTTGCCCTTGTACTCGTCCCGACTCTTGTACTTGGAGTGGTTCCGGGATCGATGCTTGTGCTCGGCCTGCTTGTACTCATTCCTCAGGCGATGCTTGTACTCTTGCTTGTACTTGGGCTTCTTGTGCTCGATCTTGTTCTCGTCTCCCTCGGGACACTCGGCGAAGAAGTGTCCATGCTTCCCGCACTTGTAGCACGTCCCCGAGTTCCACCTGAAGTTCTTCCTGTTCTCGTTCAGGCGCCCGAACTGCTTGGTCAGCAAAGCAAGATCCTCATCATCCGAAGCTTCGAACTCCTCATCTGGCAAAGACCCAAGAGCAGATAGAGAGAACATCCTAGAGGATTGATTAGAGTTAGTTCTCGGTCCAGTCACAAGCGTAAGGCTATCATCAGCAGGACCCTTTCCCTTCTTGGCTCTCAGGTCTCGGTCCACCTCGGACGACTTGAGCTTAGAGAACAGCTCGTCCACCGTCAGGGTCTCATACACACTAGACTCCTGAATAGCCTCAACCTCCGCTCCCGATACATCAAGATCCAACGCGTGTAAGAGCTTGATAGCTCTATCATGATCATCGTATGGAAGCTCGGTGATGTTGGCTCTCATATTGTTCACAATCAGCGTGAAGCGCTCGAACGTGGCATCCACAGACTCTCCGGGGAGGTGAGTGAAGTTCTCATACTCTCTCCGGTAGGTCATAAAGCGACACACCTTCACCTGATTATTACCACCATGTGCATTTCTCAGCTGAGTCCATATCCGATTTGCCAACTTCTCTCCATACACCTACTGAACTCGGATGCACAAAGAGCACGATAGAGATAGTCCACTGCCTTGTTGTTGGCTTTGAACATATCCCTACTCCCGGGCAATAAGAACGTCTCCGGTATGACATAGTTCTAGTCAACTGTGACATCCCAAATCAGCTGAGACTTTCCACGCATGAACGCGCCCATTTGGGCTTCCCACATCTGGTAGTTCTTCCCATCGAAGTGGGGAAGACCCGAACCCTTCCCATAGTCCGCCATCTTTGGATCTCAACCGGTCAAGGTCTCAATGATCCATATCTGGATCTGATACCAATTGAAGGACCAGAATGGCGACCAGAGAGGGGGGAGTGAATGGGAGCCGATAAAAATTCTTCTCCGAAGAGTCGAACTCGGCCTATGGTCCCAAATGCAACTCCAGAGTCCTCGACACCTTGCTAGCCAAATCCACACAGCCACTGAAGTGCTGCTGGACCTAGGAACTAGCACACCACCAAAAACACTCGAGAACGCAACGGAAAACAACTCGAGCAAAACTCCAGACCCAAATCGGTCAGACCGGTTCTGGTGCCTTGGCCGCACCGGAACCTCGGGTCGGCTTTCTGGAGCAACCGACGAACCCAACAATCTTTTGGCGAACCGATGCAAACCCCGCAAGCTTGGTGCAGCCTCCACGCCGAGCTCCTCGACTTGGCCACCACATCCGCTCCGGCTCCATGTTGGCTTTTGGATCAACCAACGAACCCGCTATCCGACTTCGACTTGCTCCTCTCGCACCATGTGACTCGCACTCGATGTCGTCTGGCCACCGGGTCCATCGAAGCAAGCCTACTTGTCCCTCCAGTCCTTCGGAGGCCCCGCAAGGCTAAGACCTTTCGCACTTGTTCTTCACCTGCACCAACGCACATCAAGCCACAGCCTACATCCACAAGATAGAGCACAACGTCAGTCCACACAACGTTGTCAATCACTCATCACTAGAGAGTGGCCAACCACTAGCCATCGGACACTCTGGTCCTCACAGGTTGACTGCATTAAGCACTTTTAGTTGGTCAAAATTTTATTAGCACCTGATTACTAATAAAGTATAAGTGTATACCAACCCATAAATAACATGTAGAGATACGCCATAAACATTTGGCTAACATAACCATAATAACGATTTAAGTCCATCTTCAAGTTCAATTGTCATGTGAGGGTCCAGGCCGCTCTTGACCGTGAGCACGACAAATCGATTAGTTTTACACTCTGCAGAGGTTGTACACTTTCACCACAAGTCGTGTTTCCCATGTCACCCAGGTTTGCAAAGCCCTTAAACACTTCCTTTGGTGAGTGGTCAGGGATTCACTACGAGGCCTTTACAAAGTTTCCGCAGTGTGAAACAACCCGTGAAGGTTCCGAGCCGCCGTAAGGTATAAAGTCCCCTAATAGGTACCGTGTCTTAGCCAAGCCCAACTCCCTACTAGAGCGAGTCTATACCCCAACTAACGCTCCCCTTGCCCTTATCAGCTAAGGTCATCCCAACACTAGAGTCCCTAATTAATTAGCCAAGGCAGAGTCATATGCCTTGTGGTTGCACTGTTGTCCTGGGTGGTCGCTCCATGTTCCGATTAAGCATTGTGATCTTGTATTAACCAGAGATATATAGCGTAAAAGGTAAAGCATGTTCATCATTGTTGTTGTTCATTAGAACCACCATAACACAAAGTATAGCAGCTAAGCAGAGCTACCCAACAGAAAGATAAAACCCAGGTTGACAAGGAATGATATTAAAGACTAGGATAAACCTTGATAGGACCCATCAATATTAATGCAAAGCAATGCAATGGTGATTAAACACTGTTATTAGGACAAAAGAACAATGACACACTTGCCTTTAACCAGTTTAATGATGTTGCTCAGAATTCTTCATCTTCATGCTCTTCAAAGCTCTCGAACGACGTTCATTCTACTCGCATCAATCATCGGGCACAATCATACAAAGCAAGCATATAAGCAAACTAAGAACAATGCACCAATCAAAACAAAACTTTAAAAGAACGTGCTAAAGGATAAGGTTTGATTTTATGGATCAAAAAGATCTAGAGCTTGAAAGAAGATTAGCTCTACAAGAGAGACACACTGAGATAGGGCTTGATAAAGAAAGACTAACGAACGATTTGCATATGTGAATCATGAAAAACTACAAGCTTAGGTTTATTTTAATTAACAAAGGATATGTAAAGGATATTTCATAAAGAAAATACCCTAAGTTGGAATTAATGCAATATTATATTTTATTTGCAAAGATCGAAGTAAAGAACCTAGTCAAGTTTTATTTATAAAGATTCATATATAGATTATACCAATTAAACATTTAATTTAGAAAAGATAAACTATATGAATCATTTAAACGTAAGTTTATGATTCGAGTAGATCACATTATTATTAAAAACATTATGGTATTGGCATTAATCAAATTAATGTTTATTTATAAAATCGGTGTAAAAAGCCTAATCAACTTTTAATTAGAAAAGTTAATTAAATATTAAACAATTAATATTTGGCTTATGAAAAACCGAGATGTAGCACTAATTAGATTTTGTTACAAAAGCATGTATAATAATCATTTATCAGATTAACATTGATTATGAAAAATGGTGTATAGCACTGTATAGATTTTATTTAGAAAAGGCATGTTTAATAAGCATTAACCAAACATGAAAAACTCACCACTAACGTGCGCTTTACATTATTATGAACCTAACGCAACTTGAACTGATTAAAACGGAGCTAAAACATAGAAACTATGGACTAACAAGGTGATAGGGACCTAGATGTGATTACTAAAGATTTCAGGGACTTCCAGAGAAAATTCCCGAGACACTAGGAACAGTGCTCGCGAATAGATCTTGAATCAGGGTTTGATATGCAAAAGGGCCTCGGTTTGGATCTGATTGCAAGCATCTAAAACTTGTAGGGGGTTTTCTGCAGATTGATCAAGACACAGGAAAAACTGCTAAAGGTTATAGGATTCCTCAAGGGGCGGGGCGCAAAACAGGAGGGGGCCTTCTTCCTCCTCTGTCCATGGTGGACAGGGGTGCCTGTCGGACCGTGTCGCTGGTGATTGGCGCGACGTGGGGCTCGGCCGAGGTGGGGAAAAGGAAGAGGAGCTTGAGAGGAACTCGTATGTGTGCTCACCGGCGGCGGGGAGGTCCTGGGTCGGCCGGAATCCGGCAGCAGGCGGAGCTGGGTGGCCGGCGGCTCTGGCTCCAAGCGGCGGTGGTGTTCCGGTGGTGCTCGGCATCGGGAAGAGGCGGCGGAGCTACTGCATGGCGTCCTGGACCTCGCGGTGGTGTCAGCTTGGTCCGTCGGCGTCCCGGCGCGGTACAACGGCGACGGCCAGCGGCGGCGCAGAGGCAAGGCGGTGCGTCGTGCTTGCGCAGGGGAGGTGCGGTAGGGTGGCGGAGGCTAGCAAGGACGCACAGCACGGATGGCCGCCCTATATAGGGGAGCGGGCCGGGGCGGCCGTGGCGCGCACGCCTAGGCGGCAGCGGCGCCCCTGCTGTGTACGCCATGGCCTCCGGTGGCCATGGGTCCTGTTGGGCCTCGCGCGGGCCGGATTGGGATGGAACGGACCGGGTCGACGTTGGGCCGAGCTGGGCTGAGCAAGTCGTGGGCTGCAACTGCTGCGAGAGATGGCGCACACGCGGACCAGAAGAGATCAGGGGGCATGGCCGAACTTCAGGCAGTTGGTTGCTCGCGATGTGGGCTGGGCCGCAAGTAGTTGATGCGCGGACTGAGCCGGGGAGTACAAGGAGCGGCAGCGGACTTTCGGCTGCTGGGCTGAAAGCAGCTGCGGGCCAAAAGTGAAGGAAGGAAAGGGAGAAAAGAAAAGAATTTCTTTTTATCTTCAAAAAATATTTTCGTGAAAAGAATAATCTAGAAATAGCTAGATAATTCATTAAAGCCACGAAAAATAGTCTGAAAATCCCAAAAATTCCAAGAAAATTCCTAGAGCTAGATTGGAGCACGAGCAATCCAAATAAAATATCTGGAGCTTATGAAAAAGATTTTAGAGCCTTCTAATAAATAGAATAAGCTCAGAGAAAATGAGAATAAATTTCAGAAAAATCCAGAAAATTCTCAGGAGCATTTGGTCAGCATCTAAACGTATTTTAAAACAATTTTGCACTCATGAACACCTATATGCTTCGGCATGTATGCAACACTCACATAATCATTTTATTTAATTTGGAAAATCAAATAATAGATTTTTCTTATACTATATTTCTTGTAAAGAAAATAAATGTTGGAAAATTTTTAAAACTGAGTGAAAATTGTTGTTTAATTTTTCTTCTAATTCACATCCTGAAATTTGGAAATTTCAGGGTGTGACATTGTGATACAACCACCTTAGGTGCACTAGGGTCATTTGAGTTGCTCCCAAGCATATTATTTTGATTATGAAAATGATTAGCCTTAAGATTCTTACTATTCGAACAATCCTTACCAAGGTGTCCTTTTTGACGACAAGTGTAGAAAATCTTGTCCTTGTTGTTGCTACTATTCTTTACACTTGTCATAGAGCCATTCTTCTCTCTGAATTTTTTGAGCCTTTAGAAATCCCTTGTTGAGCTTGATGTGGGGTTTCTCAGGTGAAACTAGTGCCACCAGTTTGGCAAATCCGGTGCCACCGGATTTCCCTGAGGGAACCTTTGACCGGTTGACACAAGTTTCCATCTTGTGCCCTTTCTCATGACATCCAAAGCATCTTCTCTGAGCAAGGCTTCTCTGCCTCTTTGATTGCTTTGGATTGACTTCTTCTTTGAGTGAGCACATGGATGCATAATGACCCATGGTTGAGTAGTTGTAGCACTTGATGTGATCAAGCTTCTTCTTGTTTTCTATCTTGTGATCATTGATCTTGTGGCTCTGTTGGGAGATTGATCTAGTGACGATTATCCTCTTCTCAAGCTTCTTCACCATGGGCTCACAGTTATCTTGAGAAGGTTGCACTTTTTTCCCTTCAACTTAGCCACTTCTTTCTTGAGTCTTTCAACTTCTTGCATAAGATCATCATTTTCTTGAGTAATGAAGTTATCACAAGATTCTGCAGTTACTTGATCATACCAAGAAGGTTTGCCTTTTGGGCCACATGGGTTAGCACAAGATACGTCATTTTTAACTTGAGAACATGTGCAAGTGATAGAATGAGGTGTATATGTTTTTACCGAGTTTACCATAACCTCATTTGTCACTTCTATCAAAGTATGTGACTCTACAAGCTTCTCATAAGAATATTCAAATTCTTTGTGAGTGTCTTGTAGTTTCACAAACTTGCTAGTGATTTCCTCAAGTTGATCCTTGAGAGCATGATTTTCCTTTTCCAAGGATGCTGCACAAGATAGAGAGTTAGTAGCACAAGCATATGCCTTGGTGATATCCTCCTTGCACTTACTAGACAAAGAGGCATTTGACTCCTTAAGTTTTTCCAACTCCTTTTCAAAGGAGTCACGATATACTTGTTGTCTTGTAAGCTCATCTCTTTGTCTTCTTACTCTCTTGATTAGCTCCAACACATTCTTCTTATTTTTCTTTGTCATCTTTTCAAGCTCAAAATTGAACTTTTCTTTCTCCTTATTGATGCTTGCTAGGTGACAAGAGGAAATGTTAGTATCCAAAGAAGATTGACTAGGAGCAGTGGTTACTTCATTGGGTTGAAGAGGTGTTGTGTTGATGCTTGACAAAGTACTGCAGCCCTGCTCACTGCCCAAACCGGTGCCACTGGTTTCTAAACCCGGTGCCACCGAGTTTGCTTGGTCAGAGGTAGTGGTAGTGATGTTGTAGCTCTTTTGCTTCACGGTTGAAGTCACTAGAGGAGGAATGGAAGGTGTTGATGTTGAGCACTCCTCTAGTGTCTCATCCTCTTCTTCTTCATCCTCTTCATCATTAGCACTAGTATACATGTCTTTGAGTGCCATCCAAATATGATGTGCATCATCACAAATGTCTTCATGGTTGAAGATGAATTCTTGAATAACCTGGCTCACATTATTGTACATGAGGTTAATAATGGAAGAGTAGCGGAGCATACAATCCTTTTCCTCTTTTATTAGATTGGACGTGTCCTCACTATCAAAATCCTCAGGAACCATGCTAGCAACCGCAACTCACTCAAACGAAGGACCCCAAGTATTTAAGACATGAAGAACATGAGCAGACCAGAATAATAGTTTGAGCCATCAAACCGAAGCGGCTCAAACAATACCTCACACGAAGTCGACATCTTTAAACTTCAAGCGGTTAAGCTCGAGTCGGAGCACCAGGCTCTGATACCAATTTAAAGGATCTCGATGTCCCCTAGAGGGGGTGAATAGGCGAGCCCTGAAAAATTGCCACTTAAAACAATCTTACAGTAAAGTTTGGATACTTCGGAGTTTTGTTCGGAGTCTGGAAATTCGCCGATGTAACGGAAACCGGTCACTTCCCAAAACTGGTGCCACCGGTTAGTGAGAACCCCTCAAACCTTTGCCTTGACAAACTTGCTTGAAATTAGCTTAGACTTAATGAGTAGCTCAGGGAGTGTTTTTTAGCAGGTTTCAACACACCTGCACTTCACAAACACAAACAATCAAGTAGACCGACAAATATAGCAAAGACAAGCCAAACGAGCAAGGCTTGGTAAATGCAAGGTAAACCAATAGGAGACACAGTGCTTTGTTTTACCGAAGTTCAGATTCACCATCGTGTGAATCCTAGTCTCCGTTGGATGCTTCTCCTACCGAAGCTGGGTTGCACTCAACCATTTTCCCGATCCACTAGATAGCTTCTTCCCTTTCGGAGGTGAAGCAAGACCTTCACAAACTGTCCCACAACTCACCACATATTGGGAGCTTGTAGGTGACACCTAGCCGTCTAGGAGGCAACCCTCCAAGAGTAACAAATGCTTCACACAAGCTTGACGATGTCCAATAGTGCTCAAGGGATTCAAGTTCTCTTGAATTGCTCACAAAGGCTTCTCTCTACCACCCAACTCACTAGATCTATCAATGATCGAACAACCTCACCAAGAGGGGTTGGGGAGAGCTAGAATGGCTTTGGCTTAGCAAGGAATAGCAAGGATACACACCAGCAACCTCAGGAGCAGCAGCTTGCAACAGTGGGGACCAGGGGTATAAATACCCAACTCCCTAAAAACTAGCCGTTGCAAACCACTAGCCTTTGGCCCGGTTGACACAAAACCAGTGCCACTAGGTTTGACTTAGAGTCAAACCCGAAACCTTGTACGTGTGGATTTTGTGTCTCTTAGAACTCACATGGTTACTTGAGCACTGAGACATTTTCAAGACTCCTTGTGATGCATCCCTCTAGATAGTACAACATACATATACTCAAGATCAAATATAAATGCAATATTAAATCACTTGAGGTCCATCTTCATGAATAGCCATACTTAATCAATATATCCACTTGAGATCTCCATCCGTCAATGTCTCATTGATTTGAGCACTAACCTCGAGCTAGTGACTTGAACCACATATAAGAATGAAACCCAATTCTTGATGCAAGTCACCCTTCACATGACTCAAAGATTATTTGATATGTCCTCATTGTTTACTCGGTTAGGCTCGATGTGATACCTCAAAATTCTCCAAGCTATAGCTATTTCACCCTTGCTAGGTTTATGACACAAGTCACTACTTGGTCAAGCCTTGCTTAGTACCTTGTTGCTAATCCCTTGCTTGATTTCTTCATCCATTTGTTGCCATTTTGAGTTTAGCTTTGATTCAACATCAAGAGTGAAATTCAATTGAGATCATGCCTTCTTTGATTCGAATATCCCCATATGTTAATAACAAGCTTTCCAATTTGTTTCGAGACCAACCGACATCCCAATATCAGAATGCCTCTATATTCACCTTTATTTGCTTGCCATAAACCACATGGGATCACACATACCAAATATCATGAGATTTATCCTTTAGCTACGCCATTTAACAATATGAGACTTAAGCCAAGCCTCACTTCATCTTGTACACACATAGCTTGTTTTCACCATGTAGATAATCAATGTCATACAACATGCTTTGTTATACATAATACATCCTGCTCACATGCTTAACAAAGGTATTACATCTTTAATCTAGTTGTCAATCAATACACCAAAACCCACTAAGGGCCTAGATGTCTTTCAAGAAGCAGGGAATGCCAGTAATGAATGGGTGATTTCTCGTCAATGCCTTTAGGAAGGATAGCGACACCAGAGGGTGTCACCATTGATGGCATCGGTGTAATGCTGAGCAAGTATTTCTCCTGATGATCACCCCTTCGAAACTAGCATCACCTATCCAGGTAGCACGAGCACGAGGAGGCACATTGTAGACGCCTCCAGTGATGAAATGGTACCCACAGGTACCGTCATCAAAGCTTTCACCACATACCTCCATTGTACCAATGCTTCCGCTACCACGACCTCTGGAGTTGAATGTCGTGTTGCTTGTGGTGTAGGGGACGGTGAGCACCAGGTTGACCAGGGTTGTTGTAGATGGTGACTCTGCCTGCGCGGATCTGGGGAGGCCCAACGGAGGCACGAGTGCAGAGGGACATTAGACCTCGGGACTGTCGGTCCTCCGGACAGGAAACCACCCCTGTCGCGCACTGAACGCCACTCACTAGCATGCCACCGTGCCCACAGATCGCTGCCGTGTGCAAATTAATCTTGAGGCCCGACAATTTCTCAAAAGTGTATAGCAAGAGCTTCATATTCTTGGCCTCTTCTAGATCATTTTCCATAAATAGAATTGTGTCTTCTGCATACTGCAAAATAGACAAGACATCGTCTACTAGGTTTGGGATTAGACCTCTGAACAGGCTGCTATTCTTCGCCCGTGTAATTATGATAGCAAGGACATCTACCACAATATTGAAGAGAATAGGTGATAAAGAATCACCTTGCCTAACACCTTTTTTGTCCTACACTGCCATTGACCTTAATTCCTACGGACCCTTTCGACGTAACTTGCTGAATCCAAGAAGCCCACCTAGGTGAAAAGTGCTTCATGCACAACACCTATTGGAGAAAAGGCCACTTTACCTTGTCATAGGCTTTTTCAAAGTCTAGCTTAAGAATAACTCCATCTTTCTTTTTCCTATGTAACTCATGAATTGTTTCATGAAGAACAACAACCCCTTCCATAATGTATCTACCAAGTAAGAATGTTGTTTGAGAGGACCTAATTACCTTTTGAGCTACCAGATTAATTCTATTCATAAGAACCTTTGTAAAAATCTTAAAATTTACATTCAACAAACAGATAGGCCTATATTGTCAAATCATGGTCGCTTCAGTTTTTTAGGCAGCAAAGTGATTATGCCAAAATTGAGCCAATGTAGTGGTAAAGTTCCTCGATAAAACTCGTTAAATAGCGCCAATAGGCCAGACTTTATTATATCCCAAAAGTGCTAATAAAATTCAGCTGGGAAGCCATCTGGCCCAGGTGTTTTATTGTGTTCCATTTGAAAAATTACCTCTTTAATCTCATTGTCACTAAAAGTATCTGAAAGAATCTCATTTTCTAAATCAGAGACCTGTAGAATATCCTCAATATGAGTCTCATCCATAGTAAAATGATTACTTTCAGGAGATCCAAACAAACTTTTAGTTCACAAAGTTCAAAAATTAGTAAAATTGAGACAGTGCAGCGAGGTTGTAGGCGGCTTCTTCAAAAAGTTCAATTTTTTTAGTTTCAAAACTATATATCTTCAGAAAGAATTGTGGTTTTGGAATTACATAGTTACAAACCCTAGAGTTTGTCGGGATTGTTAGATTTATTATGATCTTGGACCATCTATATTTAATAAATCAATAACTCTATGGTGTGTAACTATGGGAGTTATTACATGGGAGGATTAGAGTTGAAAGGAATTAGCCTGTTGGCCTTTTGTCTTTTGGGTTGCTCACGTGGGAGGCCTTTGTCTTGCTCATATTGAGCCTTTTGGTTTGCCCAAGGTGGCATTGATAGTGGCCTTTGGTCTTGCCCACTTTGGCCCTCACGGTGGCCTCTTGGCTTGCACCGTGTCTAGGGATGAAAAGTGGTACGTGGTTATCTGAAATATCCGAATTTGTATCCGGTAAAATGTAAATATGGTTATCCGAATCCGCGTCCAATTGCTAATATGGATACTGAAATGGATGTATTCGAATTCGTTTTCACTATTTTTCTCTATCCGAATCCATATCCGTATTCGAAATAATTGTGCCTATCCGACAATTATTCGTATCCGCGAAGAACCAAGTAAAATTACCTCTATGATTAATGCCTAATAATATTAATTTTAATATTACAAATGATATAAAAAATTAAGTTTAATACATTTTAATATAATATATTTTTTAAATAGATATATTATTTTGATTTAGTCAGAAAGTGATGTATTTGTTGAAATAAATTATTTTAAATATTTTATTTTATTTTATCATTGATGTAAATTATTTTATGTATTTTAATTTTGTTTATTTCTTCTAAATAATAATATATTTATTTGTAATATTATCTATTTATAATTTAATATATAATTTATATATTTATTTATGAAAATAACTCTAGATAAATATGTTCTTTTTGACAAGCTATCTTTTGTTTACATGTTCGTACTTTAATTTATAACCCTTTAATGATTTTGTTCTTCTAAAATTGTCACTAAACAAATAAAAATTTGCTAATCGAGTAGATATCCGAATGCGAATTCGAATTCGAATTATTCGTTTTGCATTAGCATTCGATTATATTCGAATCCGAATTCGTATCCGGCAAAAAATGTGGATATCCGACTAAAAGTATTCGAATGGTATCAGTATCCGCGCCGTTTCCATCTCTAACCATGTCCTATTGACTTGCCTAGCCAAATAGAATATAAGGGGCTGACCATCCTCCATTTGAGGGGTAATACACACGAGAGTAATCACATATTCCAGAAACACTCTTCAGCCGCATAGAAGGTTTCTCCATCTCGTAACTATGCGCGCACAGAGGAGCGAGAGGGCAGGTGCCTCCGAAGCCCTTGCCGTTCGAGACCTTGCACGAGGGATCGACGATTAGGTTTTTGGAGAGCATCTACGCGACTGCCCAAAACTTCCTGGTGACTTCATCTCCTATGACATGATGAAAGAAGTTGGACAAGGATTTGGATCCTCGGAGCGCATGGGAGGGTATGACCGGTTCATCTCCTTACTCTTTTACGTTCTCCAGATCATATATCTTTCAATTCTTCATTCGTGTTGTATATGCTTATATGCTTATCTATAACAACTATATTGGTGAGACCCAATACAAGTCATGGATAGATTTCTCTCAACACACAAGCATTCCACGTCACTATCCACTATACGACATGTCACCATCCACTATACGTCATGTCACCATCCACTAGATCGTATATTTATGTCTTCAACTGATTTTCTGTGGTTAATATCATGCCTTTGTGAGTAGCATGCTACAAAATTCCCGTAGTAGAGGAAAATGTAGGATGAATAATTTAGAATGGTTCTCTCTCAACAAAATTATCGTACTTCCATGTATAATGTTGTTTACAAAAGAATAGTGTCATGAAATCACTTTGGTGTTCCTACTTTCACATTACACCTTAAAATTTTGTTTAAAAATTTTCTGCAGCATCGCTCGGAGTATCACCTAGTGATATATATATGCTTCACATGTTTCTTGTTCACACGTTCCATATTATTATCGACACTTTTGACATCATGATTTTAATGGTTAATTATTGTTTATATGTCAGTATTATAATGTTAATTTATGGAATTAAAATAACATGAAAATTGCCTAATTATCTAACAGATATGCTCTCCACACTGGTAGAGGGGAGGCTTTGGTTCGGGCCTTTAGTCCCGGTTCAACTTTGGAGCCGGGACTAAAGGCCTTTCGTCGACGTGGCCCGAAATGCTGGCTGGAGACACCCCCCTTTAGTCCCGGTTGGTATAACAACCGTGACAAAAGGGCTGGCTCCCAACGTCTCTTTCCCGCAATGATTGACGCGGGCTTTTAGCACCAGGTGGAGTTACCAACCGAGACTAAAGAGTCCTCTTTAGTCTCGGTTGGTAACTCCACCCGGTGCTAATGCTTTAGTCCTGGGTGGAGTTACCAACCCAGACTAAAGGGTACCCTTTATTCTCAGTTGGTAACTCCACCCGGGACTAAAAGCCCGCGCCCTATAAATCCAGCTTCTTCCTCCTCTTTCTCTTGCCTGAGCCATTCTTCACCAAGAGCTCAAGCTCCTCCTCCATGGTGCCTCAACCTTAGAGAGGTGCTGCTGAATTTTTTCTTCATCTATTTGTGAAGATTTCTCTCCTCTAAAGTGTTGCCAAGGTTTGATTCTTCTTCCTCCCATCATCTGTTGTGATTAATTTTTTTATATATTTTAGAGATGGAGAAAATAGAAATCTTAAATCCTAGGTGGGAGGAGCTAATAAGAGATGAGGTTATTTATATACTTTAGATTTAGAAAAAAGTGGTTGGCTAAACACTAGCATTCTCTTGTTATCTTTTAAATTGATGTAGAGAAAATTGAATTTTACTTTTTGATATAATGATACATAGAACTAATTATGATTTTACATTTAGCTATTTTTGTAGAAGTTAGTTTATAAAAAATATGGTCATTAATAATGGAGATAAAAAATGGTCATCAGGTGACCTCTGTATGTCATTGTATCACAAGAAATGGCCAGATGTATGTAGTTCACATAGGATGCAATGATTGTCGCGGTTGTGGTACAATGACATACATACAGATGAGGTCACTTGATGGCTATTACAAGGCACGACATCAATAGCAATGAGTACAAGTCCCAAGCTAAAACTAGTCAGCTTCTAGCTTTTGAACCTCTGCTTCAAACACATTTATGAATTCATGTATTGTGTTGAGATGATCAACATGTTCAGGAAGAATGTAGGTAGGCCTCCAGTTCTCATCATCTAGTTCATAACGGAATACATCATCAAACTCACCCTTCTTCATCTTTGTCTTTGTTATTCTGATTTAAAGGAAATAAATTTTGGACTTAATATGATGCAGATGAACCGGCAATGGATGAACGCCGACAGACGATCCCCGGAGTACATTGCTGGCATGCAAGCTTTTCTCGAAGTGGCCAAAGCCAACAAGAACCCAAAGGGATTCATGTGTTGTCCATGCTCTGTGTGCAGAAACGACAAAGACTACTCTGACTGGGGGACTCTTCACCTCCACTTGATTAAAAACGGATTCATGGCGAACTATGTGCTTTGGACCAGGCACGGTGAAAGAGGGGTTGTGATGGAAGAGAACGAAGAAGAGGAGGATGATAATAACATTCCTGACTGGGCCGCGGGGCAAGCTTTTGCGGATACTTTAATGGAAGATGCTGACGAAGAAGAGATACCGGAAGACGGCCATGTTGATGATCTTGGTCAAGTTTTAAAAGATGCACAAAGGGACTGCGAAAATTATAATGAAAAGGCAAAGTTGCAGCGTATGATAGAAGATCATAGAAAACTATTGTACCCAGATTGCAAACTGGGTCACAAAAAGCTTGGTACTACACTTGAAATGTTGCAATTGAAGGCAAAATATGGTGTGTCTGATAAAGCATTTGAGGGGATGCTAAAAATTATGAAGGACAAGCTTCCCGAGAACAATGAATTACCGTCGACAACATATGAAGCGAAACAGACTGTGTGCCCTCTGGGGTTGGAGGTTCAGAAGATCCATGCCTGCCCTAATGATTGCATCCTATATCGAGGCAAGGAACATGAGAATTTGGAAGCTTGTTCAGTGTGCAAAGCGCTACGTTATAAGATCCGGAGAGATGATGATCCTGGTGCTCTCGAGGGGACACCTCCCAAGATGATGAAAGTACCGGCGAAGGTTATGTGGTATTTTCCTATAATACCACATTTGAAGCGTTTGTTCAGGAACAAAGAAAATGCTAAGTTGATGACATGGCACAAAAGTAGTCGTAAGCAAGACCACATGCTGAGACATCCGGCAGATGGGTCTCAATGGAGAAAGATTGATAGAAAATACAAAGATTTTGCTGGGGAAGCAAGAAACATAAGATTTGGTTTAAGCACAGATGGTTTCAATCCATTTGGTGAGTTTAGCTGTGGTCATAGCACTTGGCCTGTGACACTATGCATGTTCAACCTTTCTGGTTGGATGTGCATGAAGCGAAAGTTCATTATGATGCCGGTGCTAATCCAAGGTCCAAAACAACCTGGCAACGACATTGATGTGTATCTAAGACCATTGGTTGATGAACTATTACTGCTATGGAAGAAAGAAGGTGTACGTGTGTGGGATGAGAATAAGCAAGAGAACTTCAACCTACGAGCATTGTTATTCATTACCATCAACGATTGGCCTGCTTTAAGTAACCTATCTGGGCACTCAAACAAGGGATATCGGGCCTGCACCACTATTTACATAAAACAGACGGTATTCATCTGAAAAATTGTAAGAAGGTTGTGTATATGGGTCACCGTCGCTTTCTTCCTGAGAAGCATCCCTTAAGGAAGAAAGGTATGCATTGGAAAGGAAAGGCTGATCCGCGTACAAAGCCCCCCCATTTTAAAGGAGAGGAGATATTTGAGATGGTAAAGGATCTAAGGGTTGTCTTTGGAAAGGGTGACGGTAGGGAACCTGTTCCACATGATGCTAACGGACATGCACCAATGTGGAAGAAGAAATCTATATTTTGGGAGTTACCTTATTGGGAAATTCTTGAGGTCCGGAACGCAATTGACGTGATGCACTTGACGAAGAATCTTTGTTTGAATGTCCTAGGCTTCTTGGGTTGTTACGGTAACTCTAAGGATACATTGGAAGCACGACGGGACCTGAAAAATATCCATAGGAATGAAGCACCTCCGATAGAGGTTGATGAAGAAGCAGATCCTGAAGAGGTTGAGGAGGAAGAACAAGATTACTTAGGTCCTGCTAGTTACACCCTGAGCAAGGAAGAGAAGGACATCATGTTTGATTGCCTAAACAGTATGAAGGTTCCATCTGGCTACTCATCGAATATAAAAGGGATAATAAATATGAAAGATAAGAAGTTCACAAATCTAAAGGCCCACGACTGCCACATGTTGATAACACAGTTACTTCCAGTTGCGTTGAGGGGTGTTCTACCAGAGAAAGTACGATTAGCGCTCGTAAAGCTTTGTGCATTTCTCAATGCAATTTCATAGAAGGCAATCGATCAAAGGATCCTAGTGAAGCTACAGAATGATGTTGTGCAATGTCTTGTCAGCTTTGAGTTGGCATTTCCACCTTCATTCTTCGATATTATGACTCACCTCCTGGTGCACCTTGTGAAAGAGATTACTATTCTTGGACCAGTATTCCTGCACAACATGTGGCCTTTTGAGAGGTTCATGTCAGTCCTCAAGAAATATGTTCTTAACCGCGCACGTCCGGAAGGAAGCATCGCCAAAGGATATGTAACTGAGGAGGTCATTGAGTTTTGTGTGGACTTTGTCGACTCAATTGACTCGATTGGGGTTCCAGTATCACGACACGAGGGGAGGCTACTAGGAAAGGGCACCATTGGAAGGAAAGCATGTTTGAGCAATGATACTGATTTGTTCAAAAAAGCACACCTAGCTGTTCTGCAACAATCAACCTTGGTGACTCCGTATATTGAGGAACACAAGCAGATTATTTCTTCTCAAAATCCAACCAAAACCGAAGCATGGGTTACACGCCATCACTTGGAAAATTTCCCCTCATGGTTGAGTGAACAAGTTATTGGTGATTCCACGATTCACCCACAACTCGCTTTGTTAGCCAGGGGACCTTCTAGCACAATTGTGAAATTCCAAGCTTACGATATAAATGGTTATACTTTTTACACAAGAGACCAAGATCGGAAAACCACACACCAAAATAGTGGTGTCCGTATAGACGTCATGGACAGCAACAATAACAAGAACTCGTATTATGGTGTCATAGAAGAGATATGGGAGCTTGAGTACGAGCCACTTAACATCCCTCTGTTTCTTTGCCAATGGGTAAAACTAACTAGAGGTGGCATAAGGAAAGATCAATATGGAATGACAATAGTGGACTTGACCAAGATTGGTTTCAAAGATGAACCATTCGTCCTTGCCAAAAATGTGCATCAAGTTTTCTATGTCAAGGATATGACTAGCAAACCGAAGAATAAAAATCCCGAAGAAGGACCACAAGAGCCAAAGCGACACATTATTCTTCCAGGTAAAAGAGTAATCGTGGGAGTCGAGGACAGAACAGTAAATCAGATGACTATGATCAGTTCGATGGCATGCCTCCATTCGCTGTCGAAGTTGACCCAAGCATACTGCTTGGAAATGAAGAGACACCGTACTTACGTCACGACCATGACCAAGGAACTTTCGTCAAGAAAAGGAACTTCAATACTGTACTGTAATGATTAATGTTCAAATCATTTGTGTAATGTTGTATGAGTGTATTCCTTTATGTATTTGAACTAAAACTTGTTAAAGCCTTTCAGATGCCCTGTGAGAAATAACCACAAAGTTTGAGATTTTTCTGAATTAGTTGAGCATTTTTCTTATGTCTTAGGAGACAAATATTGTCGAGTCCGAAAAAATCAAAGTCCCACGCAAAATAACCCTTTAGTCCCGGGTGGTGTTACGACCCGAGACAAAAGGGGGGCCATTTGTCTCGGGTGGTAACACCACCCGGGACTAAAGAGGGAAATTTTCCCTTTTCGGGGCTCTCGCGCGAAATCGCCCTTTAGTACCAGGTCGTCTCACCAACAGTGACAAAAGGACCCCTTTTGTCACGGTTCGTTACATGACCCGGGACTAAAGGGGTGTCTATATATAAAAGAAGCGACCCTCCCCTCCAGCACTTGGCCACTTTTTCGTCCCCGATCCGCCGCCATCGTCGTCGTCGTGTCCTCCTCCTCCGCCGCCGCTGTCATCCTCCCCGACCGCCGCCTTCCGCGGCGCCCCCCGTCCTCTGCCTCGCGGAATTCTCCGCCGCCGCCAGCCTCCCGGAATCCGCCGTCCACCGACCCGCTGACGTCGTCGCCCCCTGCCACGCCGATCCGCTGCCGTCGGCCCCCGGAACGCGGCGGCTTCCTCCCCGACCTGCCCCGGCCTGCCCCGGCCTCCGGGGCTCCTCCTCGCATCGGCCTCCTCCCCATCCTCCTCCTCCGCGTCGTCCTCCCCGGCCTCCAGGGCTCCGCCGCCGTCGCGCGCCGCGTGCCTTGCCGCCCGGCCGGCCTGCGCGTCGTCGCCTCCGCCCGCGCATCAACATCGTTTGTCCCACTCCGTCGCCTCGTCCTGCTGCCTCTGCCTTCAGCCTCACGGTCGTCCTCCCCAATGCCGGTAGGGGCGCGCCCTTCCCACCCGGCCGCCGGCGTACACCGGCCCTGCCCCCAAATTTTAATTGGGAGTTTGGGACTTGCTGACGCAAACAAATAAATTGTTTGCATCAGCAATTTTTTTAATTTCATTTGAAGATTAAATTTAAGTATAAAATTGTACTAAATATGTGTATAATAATTCTAATTAAATATGTCTCTCCCCAGCATCACCGACCGCCATCTCTCCCCGGCTCCCCACTGCCTCCCTCGACGCACCCAGGATCCCGCCGCCGTCTCGCCCCGGCTCCTCGCCGACTCTGGTAGGCGACACTACCGATTCTAGAAATAGATAGAAATTATTGTATGTTCTCATAAATTCGTGTCGATTTATAGAAAATTCCTGTTTATTCTAGATGGATACTAGAAATAAATAGAAATTATTGTATATTCTCATAAATTCGTGTCGATTCATAGAAAATTACTGTTTATTCTTGTTGATTCTAGAAATAGATCAAAATTATTGTATATTCTCATAAATTCGTGTCGATTCATAGAAAATTACTGTTTACTCTTGTTGATTCTAGAAATAGATAAAAATTATTGTATATTCTCATAAATTCGTGTCGATCATAGAAAATTACTGTTTATTCTAGATGGATACTAGAAATAAATAGAAATTATTGTATATTCTCATAAATTTGTGTCGATTCATAGAAAATTAGTGTTTATTCTTGTTTATTCTAGAAATAGATACAAATTATTGTATATTCTCATAAATTCATGTTGATTCATAGAAAATTACTGTTTATTCTAGATGGATAACAGTGACAACGATGAAAGGATTATGGAGGACATTATTGCTAGCGGTGCAAATGCCTTTGCAACCTACACGGACGAGGAGTGTAACCAGGCAGACAGGTTCCTCAAGATAAATATGATCGGTGAAGGAGGCGTCGCCGCCGATGACTTTGCAAATAACGAGGAAGACATAGCCGCCGACTCAGAAAATAATGAGGACTTTGAGGATGCTAATGCAGAAGGTTCCAACAAGGTATACATATCATGCATTAAGTTCATTAATTAGTATTAATTCGATAACCCCATTTCTTACATAAATAAATATCGAATATGCATGGTACTTGTAGGCTTCTGGATCGACGACGAAAAAGTCCAAGAGAGGTCGTACACAACTAATCATCGGCGATGTGATGTATCGTATCACGGAGGTGTTAGAGCTTGGCCAGCCTTGTGCTCCAAAAAAATCAAGGACAAGTTTGTGTCTCAATGCGGGGCCATTGTAAGGGACAACGTGCCCATCAAGTATACAGAATGGAAGGGAAAACCAAGTAATCCATGCGTGGTTCCGGACTCAGTAAAAGACCAGCTGTGGAATGATGTGCTAAAACACTTCACACTTCCTGAAGGCATCGACGCAAACCTTGTTAAGGGTTGGACTCTAGCGAAGATGGCAACTCAATTTCAGAATTTCAAGAAGAAGTTGACTAGAGATTTTATCAAGAACAACCGAACTCCAAATTGGGATGAATATCCGAAGATAAAAGATCACTGGAAGTCCTTTGTTGAATACAAGAAAGGTGAAATTTTTGGCCAAAAAAGTGCACAAGGGAAGAACAGTGCCAGTAAGAAAGGGGAGTACAACCATCATCTTGGTCGAGGTGGTTATGCGGTAGCAATTCCCAAGTGGCGGAAGATGGAACAAGACCTTATCGCCAAAGGTATCATATCAGCGGTCTTTCACTGGCCCGATCGATCGAAGAATTGGTATTATGCGCATGGAGGCAGATTGAACCCGGATGATGGTACCCTTGAATTCCCGCCCACGTTACGAGAGAAGGCACTTGAGTTAATGAAAAAAATAGAAGATGTCAGAGCTGGTAGATTGAAGGTTGACAGAGAAATGGATGAGCTCACTATGGCGCTCGGGAATCCAGAACACCCAGGACGTTGCAGGGGCTACGGGGTGGTGCCGTGGAAGTATGCTTTCAAGGGAAACCTCGATAGCTATAAAAGTCGCAAAAGAAGAAAAGAGCGCGAAGAGGAGCATTGGCGCCAAATGATGGAGCAAAGACTTAAAGAACAAGAAGAAAAGATGCAGGTAGAGATTGAACGGCGAGTGGCCGTAACGATATCTCAAATAGCCCAATCTGGAGCACTGCCCGAAGTACCGCTGGATCCCGTCATTAGCCTTTCGCTCGCAAAAGCAGTTGTGCTTCTACCGAGGTTGCACCAGGTGCTTGCATAGAGGTCGCACCAGGTGCTTGCACAAAGGGCCCTGAAGAGCCGAGGGCAATCGAAGGAGTTCCAGTGGATGACAACCAACAATACCCTGTGGATTTTCTCTGTCGGTGCACCCCATGTGAGCTGCACAAGCCATTCGGCAACATCACAATGCAGGTATATATAAATATAATTATTACATGCAATTAGCTCAACTTTTGATGCATCACTTAGAAAATGTAATAAATTCCTTATTTCTCTACATAAATAGGTGGCGTACGGAAGTGCTTTTGCGCATTTTCCTGGACAGACTAGCCACGGCATGTTGATTCCACCCGGCTACGCCTCGGTTTCTGTGGAGGAGATTTGTCAGCCACAATTTGAAGATCTAGAGCTAGACATCCCAGGAGGTGACGGGGAAAGGACACTCAAGGATGCGGTTCACGGTATCATATTGTGGCCCAAATGTTACATTATAATCCCCCAGACGGAGGGATCAATCCCTCCTACAGATCCCCCGCAGCCGCGACCAACGTCATCTCCTAGGTCGTCCTCACGACCTTCAATATCACCTCGCTCACCGTCTACACAAGAACCATTATTCAATTCCGGAGGTGCGAGCTCATGATATTAACATCAATCCCGAATCACCTCCAAAAAAGCAGAAAAAACCAATGGCGGCAAAGCAAGCGCCATCAAAAGCAGAAAAAACACCAAAGCACTACAGAAAAAACCGCCCAGCCACCAAAGCACATCAGAAAAACCGCCCAGCCACCAAAGCACATCAGAAAAAACCGCGAAACCACCGCAGAAGAAACCACCGCAGAAAAAACCACCAAGCCACGAAAGCACAACCGAAAAAACCGTCGGAGCACAGTCTTCCAACCCAGTGCAACCACCAAAGCTGAAAAAACCACCAACGATAAAGAAAATGGTTGAGCCCATCAGCAAAAGGAAGCTAGCATGGGAGACGACAGAAGAAGAAGGAAAAACGACGATCGGTGCCCAACATGTGCATGAATTTTTCAACAATCTGAATACAAAACAGCAACGGAGGGAGCTCGAGAAGACCAAAAAAGTAGATCCGGCCAAACTTGGGTTTTTCAAACTAATGAGTGAAAACAGCAAGAAACTGATGCCCATACTGGCGTCGACGTCGTCTAAAGAAGATGTGTGGATGAGCAAACAGACTTACGTTGCCTCTGGCCTCAATGCACATGAACGAGCTCTAGCAGAAATGCCTACACAACAAGTGGTGCAGGTCCTTGATTTCATGGAACAAACAAGGATGCCTTTAAGTGTTGCACTCGGCCATGAAGAACCACCCAGGGATCCAAGTTTCGAGTATAGATGGCCCTTTCAGCTAGGAAAACCTCTTATCCGGCCAGAACTGGTACTTAAGCTCTCACCTAAGATGTACAAATTTCATGAGTGGTACATGCGGCAATCAGCGAAAGGCGTACATAGCATAGGTATGCTTGCTAGACCCGAAGATTTTGCCACTGAAGGCAACAAGGTGGTCTGGCTGGAATTCAGAGATATTTATGAAGTTTACCATCTAGACGCCATGAATACCGATCTTATCGTCGCTTGGTGTCTGTAAGTGGCGTATTTTTTTATGTTTATTAATAAATTTATTACGTATGTGGATTTACTAATTAACTTTGTATTTCATTTTTGGTAGCCTGCAAAAAAAAGAGATGCAAAAAAAGAATATTGCCAGTATTGGTTTCATGGACCCATCAAAAGTCAACGAGTTTGAGGTCAAGCATCAACCAGACACAACAATCGCGACAATCTATAGGACCTTGTCTAAGTTTCATGACAAGGATCTCATACTACTACCTTACAGCTGCAAGTATGTGCGATTGCCATCTAATTGTCCTTGCTAATTCTATTTAGTTCTAATTTGTATGAGTATTATGACCATGTATATACAGTTTCCACTGGATTCTTATGATCATTCAAGTCGACAATAGCAGTGTCATGGTGTGGGATTCATTGAGAAAAAACCCCGCAAGTTACCAAGACCTTCAAAATATGTTTCAAGAGTAATAATTCTATCTAAGACGTTCTTTTACATGCAATATATATATATATATATATATATATATTGCTTTTACTAACACATTATCTTTCATTAATTTTCCTCTGAGCTTGGGAAAAATTCATTGCAGAGAAAGAAAATGAATTTAAACCAACAATTACATTATATACTGATTATCCGGTACGTAATCCAAATAACAACTTCAGATTTGAGAAAATTTAAATTTTATCACACTTATATTTCATAACATTTTCTCCTATCCACTTTAGTGTTTGAGACAGGAACAAGGAAATAATTTATGTGGATACTATGTCTGTGAGGACATACGATGTTTGGCAAGTGCAAAGTCCGGAAATTATGATGTAAGTTAATTAAATAAACCTATTAATAATATATCATTTCCTAACCACTTCTATATTTAATTGTTGGGTGTAATATATTAACATATTTGCACATTACAGATGGATATGGTTAAGGACGAGGTCATTCAGGAGGATCGTCTTTCGGCGATTCAAGAAAGTCTCTTGGGATTTCTCTTTGAGGAGGTGGTTATTCCAACAGGAAAACATCATTATGATGGATCTAAAAAATCCAATAGAGACTAGAAATTTGAAGTGAACGATATTTTGATGTATAAATACTATCTATTTTGATGTGTATATTTCTAAGTTTATGTAAGTTTATATATAAGTCTAACTGCGTATATGGTATATATAGACAGGTATATACATATATACAAGTGCAAATACGTATACGTACATATACGGGTTAGACAACAATTAGAATATACGGTCAAATCGAAAACAGCAAAAAAAAAGAGACGAGACCCTTTAGTCACGGTTGGTATTACCAACCGAGACTAAAGGGGGTGGGCGCAGGCGCTGGCGTGCCCCCCCTTTTAGTCTCGGTTCGTATTACGAACCGGGACTAAAGGACCCCTTTAGTCCAGGTTGGTTCACCCGAGACTAAAGGGGGGGCCTTTTGTCTCTTATCATCAGTCCCGGTTGGACTTGAGAGACCTATACCCCTTACCAACTGAGACTAAAGCCTCTCTCCCTACCAGTGCCAATACACTATTTTAACATTATTTATACCTCAAATTCAGGTGCCATGCATGCTCGTCGCGTTGTGCTGCTGTAACAGTCGGTTGGTGCTGACTGCCGTCTATCGATATCGAAAATGGTTTTGACGGACCCCATAAGCGAAAAGTCAAATAAGCCTTTTTAGACGTGGAGGAAGCTTTTTGTTTCAATTTGAAAAGATGATATGAGCAGATGTTAAGGATGGCCATGGTTACACGTCTTGTGTATGTACTGGTGTTGTTGACTTGACTCCACGTACGCGTTGTGGTACTCTGGTTGGTGTACCACACAATGGTCAATGGGCAAGGCTACACTGCTTTGACGCACGGCCAGTCGCCCGCCGCTCAACCGCTGCGTGCCTGCGTTCGGGTCGCCGGAGAGGGCGACGAGCTTGGCGAGCGCAGAACGTAGCAACTACTCCCTCCATTCTTTAATACAGGTTGGTTAGTTTCTTTAGGCACCGTTTAGTTCAGTGAAAATTTGACGAAAATGATGAATTTTTTGTATTGAGAAGCGTGTTCTGTGAGAGGCGGCACGGTCTGCGATGAGAAAATTTTAGAACTTTTTGGGGAACTAAACAGGACCTTAGGTTGGTTAGTTCAAAAATAAATTAACCAACATCATATATTTGTGGAAGAAGGTAGTAGCACAGCTAGTGAAGCCGTAGCACTCCGAGACGATAACAAAGTTTTACCAAATGGAAATTGAATTAACTATCCTATAGTAAGCAACGATAATTATGTATATTTACCTTTTTGAGGGACTTTTCTCTTTTGATTGACCCTTTGGTAACCCGACGTAAAATAATTGAAAAATAATTGGGTGCATTCTAAGTGCATTATTTTTTTTATTTTAAGACGTGCAAAGCACGTTTTTCATTAAGAGAGGAGAAAACATTACAACAAAGAGTTACAACGAATCGACTTTAGGTGAACCCCAAAGTGCAACAACACAAGGAACGATCTAGAAGCTGAAACAACACAAGGAAGAGAAGAGGAACCCCACACCGCCACCACACGAACCAAAACCTAAGAGGACCCAAGGAGCGAGGCCTGCTGAAGCACAAGGATGCCACGAACACACGCACATCACCGGAAGCCTAACATCCAGAAGCCTGAGAGGGTTGAGCGAGGTTGACGTGCAGGACGATGCCACCAAGAAGGGAACGACGAAAGCGCCGCCATCATCCGTCTTTCTACGAAGGAGAAGACAAGTTTTCACCTTGCAGACCACATGAAAATGGAGCCCCAACAACGCCTCCAACCAGGAAGATTACGTTCACAAATGCAGGCGTTGTCACCGCGGCTTTCGCCAGGCTCCAAACCATCACCAAGCGGCGAACCTTGAAGCTCGGATGACAGACGATCCGATGGAAAAGGTAGCGTGCGAACCATGATACTAGAACAGAGAGCAGCAGACCAAGCTCAAAGAGGAGGGGGGGCTGCAGCTCGGAGCAGCCCCAACCACAACCGCACAGAGAAGAGAGGTGACGAGGTGTCAGGAGGACCCGCAGCGCCGGTCACCAGACTGGAGACGGGGGTGCCACGATGCGCACCAACGACGGCGGTAGCCGCGGCGAGTGCCGGCACCAGGGCGTGCCTCGAAGCTGAAGGGGGAGCGACAGGCACGAGGTGGTGTGAATCAGGGGGACCCGGGCAAGACGCGGTAGAGGAAGGCGGTGGTGCCGAGGTCGGAGCACCCGGTCACCTGCGACGGGAGCACAGCCTCGCAGCCGGCCGTCGGCGAAGTGCAGCACCACCTTGAACGTCCCGCCCTCCCGCCGGAACCGCAGCCTGCTGGCAGCAGCGCGCGCCCCCTTCCCCGTCCCCGCGGTGGCACCGGCCGCGGCAGCGACAAGGAGCAGCGCCACCGGTGGGTGCGCTACGCACAGGCCGAGGCTGCTGCCGCCCATGAAGCCCGCCGGCAGTGGCCACACTAGAAGCAGAGAAGGCAGATCCAACTCCACAGAAGTGAGAAAGGGGGAAAGGAAGGGGGGAGGGGAGGTAGAAGACGAAGCCGTGGCGGACCGCAGTGGAAGGAGGAGCCGCGGCGGTAGCGACCGCAGTGGAGAGCCGGGAACCGCAGCGACGACGCGGGTTGGCGAGACGGGAGAGCTACTGCTCCGGGCCTGCCTCTTCGAGCACCTCAACAAGGTCGCCGCTGTCGACGCCTCCGCCCTCGTCGTCGCCGACCAGCTGCTGCGCCCAGAGGGGACACGGGGAGGGCGGAGCGGAGAGGGGGCCGGCCATCCCTGGCAGCGGCGGCCCCGGCGGCGGCAGGCTCGTCGCGGAGGTAGGGGAGCTGGCCGCGAGCACAGCCGCGAGCACAGGGACGCCACCGACGTGGAGGAGAGGCCGGCGGGCACGGTCGACGGCAAGAAGAGGAGCCCGCCAACAAGAAGCAACCGCGCCCCCGAGCCCGCGTGGAGAGGGCCGCACCGGTGAAGGGCGGCGGCGCCGGACCCCAGACCGATCAAGGGTTCAGGCGTGTCACACTGACACAGCAGCACACGCCAGATCTGGGCGAGGGGAGTGTTGGTGTTTTAGACTAGCAACCTACCAAGGGGAGTACCCGAGGTAGATGAATGCGGCCTCGCCGAGATCGGTAACTCGAAGGAGAGACACGTGGCACACAATTTAGACAGGTGCGGGCCGCGAGGTGCGTAATACCCTACGTCCTGTATACTGCGTAGCTCTGAATTGATTGGGTTTGTTTACAAGATGATGCGGATGAAGAGATAGGGGTCCCTGCCTCGCCTTATATAGTCCGGGAGGCAGGGTTACAAGTCGGTTTGAGGGGAGAGTACTAGTCGGGTACGGCTAGGAGTTCTTTACATGGATCCGGACATGTGTAGCTTCCTATCCGAGTACTATCCCTCTGTAATCCTTGCGCCCCATGCCAGCAAGTGCCGTGTTGCCCAAGTTGAGTAGTCCCAGGGGCCCACCGAGTAGTCGATCCTGGTACCCACCGGAGTAGTGGGCCCAGGGGTGTCCATACGACAAGCCCCCGAGTACTTTGTAGTCGAGCAGGATGTCTTCGAGTAGTCTTGATGGCCTTGGCGAGTAGTCCTTAAGCGTCCCCGAGTTCCACAAGCCGAAAGTCCTCAAGTGTGCTTGAACCATCCCGAGGCTGGAAGGTACTCCAGCTGATCTTTGAGTAGTCTTGAAGTCTTCTCGAGTAGTCCCCAAGCGTCCCAGAGTGCTTCTCTTGAAGGTCTTCAATAATACTCGTGATTTCTTGATGAAGAGACCATATGGAAAATGCGATTCGAAGAATCGCATTCCATATGGAATGTAGCCCCCGAGCCTTAGGTCGAATCGTAGATTCAAGCTGAGGGTCAATCTGAAGTTCTGCCAATCTTATCCCGAAAAATCCGGAGAAAAAACCGAAGGACACGTGGCACGGAGCCCCCGAGCCTTGAGTCGAGTACTTCCTCTTGAATTAAAGGGTCATCTTGACTGTAGAATGTGTCCTGAGTGGTTCTTGAATCTGGTTGGATCCCACTTAGGTCATCTAAAGTAGTCGAGCCCCTGAGATGGAGAGCATCGAGTACTGGAAGTTGAAGAGTCATGCTGCTGCCGCTAGGTCACCCGTCTAACGCCGTATCCGCCCGCTGACAACCGAGCCGCCAGGGCCGGTTATAAATAACCGGTGAGTCCCTTAGGGTTTTTCACTCCTAGCAGTTGCATTCCTCAGATTAGATCTGAATCGCTGCCTCCTCTGCTGCCGCCGCCGCCGCGCAAGGACTTAGTTCCATTTGCTCGCGCCGCCGTAGTTCACCCGCCGCTGTAGCCCTGAGCGGATGCGAGTGAAGACACCCGTTACTTGGAGAATGAAGGGATCTCCAGCGAAGGGCAAGAAGACCGGCGTGTCGAAGAAAAGGAGCCGCGATGAGGAGATCGGGGATGCCGGCCAGTCGTCGACGTCGCCACCCTCGTCCCCTCGCTCCAATCCGGCGAAGGAGTGGAAGAAGGCGAAACTGAAGACCGAGGACCTCCTCGCCTTGGTTAATAGTGGGTTCCTTCGTGAGAAGGAGGTGGATCTATGGCGTACCGCTACCGGCGATCCGTACCCGATGGAGAAGAACCCGGACGAAATCCCAATGTTCACCCGGTTCGTAGAGCGCGGATTGGCGCTCCCCGCCAGTGATTTCTTCAAGGGTCTGCTCAGGTACTACGGCATCGAGTACCTTAATCTCAATCCCAACGGAATCTTCCATGTTTCTATCTTTGTACACTTCTGCGAGGCCTTTGTGGGGATCAAGCCCCACTGGATCTTGTTTCGGAAGTTTTTCCGGTTGAAGCCGCAACCGAGCACCAATGATACATGAGTAGTCGGAGGTGCCGGTATCCAAATGCGTGAAGACGCCGCCGACCAGTACCTGCCGTACAAGTTGATAGACTCCAACTAGGACTGGAAGGCCAAATGGTTCTACATCAGCAACCACCATCCTGAGCTGCCGAAGCCGAGCGGGTGTCAACCGAAGCACAAGCCGTGGTGGAACACAGAGCCCACCATGCAAGAGGGTATTCAGCTACCCGAGTTGCTGAAAAAGATCAAGGCCTTGCGAGAAGCTGGTCTGAGGGCCGAACACGTGGCCTTCAGCTTCATGAAGAGGAGAGTGCAGCCACTGATGGCACGAGACACCCTCGGGTACCAGTACACCGGCGACAAGGATACGTCCCGGTTGCCTGGCTTCGAACTCGAGGACGACGTCATCGTCAAGAGGCTGGGTAAGATCTTCAAGGACATGCCGCTGTACACTCCTTGCCCGGTTCCTGAGTACTCCGCAGCTCAGCCGCCAAGCCAGGTCAGTAGTCGTGACAGAAGCCCCTGAGTACTGATTAGCTTGATGTAGTCGTACTTACATGTGCTGTATATTGTAGGATGATGTGGCAAAATACATCTCCGTCCCATCCTCCCCTCCGCGTCTCGAAGGACAGGCGCAGGGGAAGGCGGAGCCCAAGGGGAAAGAGCGTCGCGTAGTCGGTGAAGGCAGTGTCGCCGTTGTCATCGAGTCCGGCTCTGATGACGATGAAGATGAAGAAACACTGCAGCAAAGATTCCAGCTGTGCTCCAGGTACAGGCGAGCTGGGATGCCAGACGTCCCAGTCATCATCGAGAAGCCGTCGAGTCTCGAGGCTAACCTGCCGGTGCCGCCGAGGAGGCCTCGCAACGTGGCGCGGAAACGCGCCGTCAAGAAGCTGAAGATCTCCGAGACGACCAACCAAGAGGTAAACGCCGCGACTAGAGTAGTCGAGCACAGCTGATAGGTAGTCGTGTGCTGAAGATTTGTCTTGTAATGCTGCAGGATATCCCCTCCCCGGACCCCGTAGACCAGAGCGACGAGGGGGACCTGGATACCGTGGGGGCGGCAGCTGATAGGAATATCAGCCCGCCTCTGACAACCGAAGTAGTCGTGCCAGCAGCGGCACGGCAGGAGACCGGCGCTGCGGAGCCACAGCCATCGGTTGAAGAAGGACGAAGCCTTCTGCCGGCTGCAGCTGTGGAGCAACCGGAGGAGCCGTCTGTTGAGGCCGGAGCTGCCGCCGAGGCTGGCATAGTTGATATTGCCAGTATACTAGGTGCTCCGACCGTGGCCGTTGTGCGGTCGACACTGTAAGTGCTTATGAACTTTCAAGTAGTCGTGTAGACGGTAGACTTGCATTGCTGACTTGATTACTTCGTGATGCAGGAAATCCATGGACCTGTCATGGAACGGTGAGGAGACCAGCACTCCAGCTGTTGGAGAGGGCCGCTCGGTGGAGGAGCGCGAACCGCAGCCGCCGCCACAGACTGAAGTCGCGGGTGGAATCGACGTTGAAGGAAGCCACCTTGGTTGAAGGTATGTGTCCTGTCACCACTGGTAGTCATCGTGCATAGTAGTCGTAGCCGCTAAGATTGACTGCGTGTACTCATTGTGTTAGGAGCACAAGCTGAGGGAACCTCGATTCCTGACGCCGTGGCCATGGAGACGGCTACTGTGGAGTCGGAGCCCACAGGACCGATGGCCGGGACGGCGGAAGAGACAGCCCCCGAGTTGGAGACTGCGGTGGCCCCCGAGTCGGGTGTGGAAGTGCAGGACGATCCGCTCCATGGGACGAGCACGGACGTAGTCGTCCGCTCACCCATCATAGAGGAAGCCGCGCCGATCCGTTCGGCGGCTATGGCAGAGGAGGCATCTTCGAGCCGCGGAGGCCTTGAGCGGCTGGAAGACAATCTTGTCGATCCGGCCGTTGTAGCTCTGAACATGGAGTCATGGCGGCGTACCCAGCTGTGGGTCAAGGTACGTTGCGAATACCTCGAGTAGTCTTGTACGACGAAATACAAGTACTCGTTTGACTGTTCTGTCTACGCAGGATATTATTGAAAGATCCCGTGAGAAGTCCGAGCTACTGAAGGGGTACGGCGACACAGTCCTTCGTGCCGAAGCCTTGGAGAAGGAGCTCGATAAGTCGAAGAAACATTCCGCCCTGCTCCAATCCAAGCTCGACGGTGCCTTCGCCCAATATCATAACGAAGTGCAAGAGATGCAGGCGAAGAGGGATGACTTGATTCGGAAAAACAAGTCGCTGCGCCAGAAGAATAAAGGTATGCTTCCCGCCAAAGCCTTTGAGTACTTATTAGGGTACCGTGGTGTAATCTGACAGTGTGATGAGTTGTCTGCAGAGCTTGAGGAGAGGGTCGACCAGCTGAAGGCGTCGGAGACGGACTTGAAGATATCGTGAGACCGACAAAAGGGAGGTACTTGAGTATGAGTACGCTCAGTTGCGCCATGAGTGTATCAAGCACATGGAGCTTCGTGAAGCCTCAGACCGTGACCTTGTCAATTGCTATAAATCTCTGCAGAAGCTCAATGAAGATTGCGAGAAGTTGCGGGGCCAGCTGAAGGAACTTGAGGAAGCCGCGCTACCCATTGCAAGGCTGCTGGTGCCACACCCGGGCAGGCCCAAGATTGCTCCACTGGTGGACCGGTTGAAGGAAGCCCCCGGGCGTCTGGCGACGTATGTCAAGCACTTGGCGAAGTCGATCCCGAACCAAGTCTTGGCATATATGAAGTCATATTTCCCCAAGGCTCCAGTGAACGTAGTCGCCGGTGGACTTGCGGCGAACTGTACTGACGATCAGTACAAGGCCCTCCTGGAGGAGATGGCGCCCATTGCTGAACAAGTGGCGGAAAAGCTCAACCTTCAGTAGGAGTACCTGTAGGAGTAGCTTAAAGTAGTTGATGTAAAACAAACAGAGTTGTTAGTAACTTGTTTGGATTATCAATGAAAGTTGACCACGATATATCTGTGAAATAAGTACTCGTAGCCGCCACTTGCAACGAAGTGTGCGGAGTACCAAACCGTGGTGGAGCTTGTGAGTAATAGTACTCAGTAAGAGATGCCTGATTGGAAGCCACAGTAAAGAAGTTGAATGAAAATCAAACTTTATTACTGATGAATAAGTACACCTGGATGGTCAGAGCCGTTTACAAGTGTAGTCGCCAGGACCCGGAGGCCGCCTACGGCTAAGTGGCGCTAGGACCCTTAGGCCGCTTACAGCTAGAGATCCGTTAGTAGTCGTATAGACTGGATCTAGAGTACATGGTCTTGCAGACCGCCGCTAGAGTCCTCAGCGCTCTAAGCGGCCCAAGATCCGTTAGTATCCGTTGACGCTGGATCTTGGAGAAGAGTAGTCCGGAGACTAGTGCCAGGACCGGAAGGCCGCTTACAGCGAGGAGTCCGTGAGTAGTCGTGTAGACCTGGACCCGTAGAGTAGTCGAGCGACTACGCGTAGAAGCGACACAGCTGGTCGACGTTCCACGAGTTGTTGATGTCGTCGCCTTCAAGTGTTTGGAGGCGGTAGGAGCCTGGTCCGGTCACCTTAGAGATTGAAAAGGGACCTTCCCATGGTGAGCTGAGCTTGTGTAGTCCGTCCGTGTTCTGGATACGACGGAGGACTAGATCGCCGACGTTGAAGGAGCGTTCCTTGACGTTGCGATCGTGGTAGCGTCGGATACCCTCGAGGTACCGTGCTGATTGGACGAGGGCGGCACAGCGGGCTTCTTCGAGACCGTCGATGTCAACCCGTCTGCTGTCTTCTGAGATGCCTTCGTCATATTGTTCTACTGCCGGGGATTCCCACATCACGTCGACAGGTAGAATAGCTTCGGAGCCGTAGACCAGGAAGTAGGGCGACTGCCCCGTTGGCTTGGTAGGCTGAGTACGAAGCCCCCAGAGTGCGTTGGGTAGTTCCTTGATCCACTTGCCTCCTTTGGTGTTAGCTGCGTCGTGCAAACGCTTCTTGAGGGTGTCGAGTACCATCCCGTTAGCGCGCTCAACTTGGCCGTTGGCACGGGGGTGGGCGACTGAGACGTACCGGATGTCGATCCCGCTGTTCTCGCAGTACTCCCAGAACTGATGGTTGTTGAAGTTGGAACCCAAGTCTGTGATGATGCGATGGGGCAGCCCGTAGCGATGCACGAGTTCATCCAAGAAGTTGAGTACTCTGTCGGCCTTTGGGCAGGTGACCGGCTTGACTTCGATCCACTTGGTGAACTTGTCGATGGCCACCAAGACTCTGTTGAATCCTCCTGGCGCAGTTGGCAGAGGCCCAATCATGTCGAGCCCCCAGCAGGCAAAGGGCCAGGTTGGTGGTATGGTGACTAGCTTGTAGGCCGGGACGTGTTGCTGCTTGGCGAAGAATTGACATCCTTGGCACTTTCTGACGAGTTCTTCAGCGTCGGCCAGAGCTGTGGGCCAGTAGAAAGCTCGTCGGAAAGCCTTGCTCACCAGCGTTCGAGAAGACGCGTGGTTGCCGCAGACGCCTTTGTGGATCTCCTTCAAGATATCCTTGCCTTCTTCTTGAGGTATGCACTTCATGAGTACTCCAGAAGTGGCACCTCACCTGTAGAGCTTGTCTCCGACTAGTACATAGGCCTTGGCTCGGCGGACGAGTTGTTCGGCCAAGTTCTTGTCGGATGAGACCTGCTCGCGGATGTAGTCGATGAAGGGTTGTCTCCAGTCCACGTCAATCATCATGACCTCCTGACCGGACTGTGGTGGCACAGGGTCAGTGGTCGTTGGCGCCGGCTCCGGGATGGATGGCACATGAAGCTCGTGGACGAAGACTCCAGCAGGTACTTGCGCGCGAGTAGAACCAAGTTTCGACAGGACGTCCGCGGCAACATTATTGTCGCGGATGACGTGGTGGAACTCGAGACTGTAGAACTTGTTCTCGAGCTTGCGGACTTCCAGACAGTAGGCGTCCATGTTCTCCTTGTTGCGATCCCAAGACTTGTTGACTTGGTTGATGACCACTGCGGAGTCGCCGTAGACTAGTAGCCGCTTGATGCCCAAAGAGATTGCGAGGCGGAGCCCGTGAAGTAGGGCTTCGTACTCGGCTTCGTTGTTTGAGACCTTCTAGAAGATCTGCAGGATGTACTTGAGATGTTCGCCCTGTGGAGAAATCAGTAGCACCCCTGCACCTGCCCCTTCGAGCTTGAGTGAGCCGTCGAAGTACATCACCCAGTGTTCTGGGCGCTCAGTTGGAGTTGGTAGCTGATTCTCCCGCCACTCTGCCATGAAGTCGACTAGTGCCTGGGACTTGATAGCATTCGTGGCATGAAGTCGATGTTGAGGGCGCCGAGTTCGACCGCCCACTTGGAGATTCTTCCAGTAGCATCCTGATTGCGGAGTATGTCACCGAGCGGGTAGTCGGTGATAACAACAATCGAGTACTCCTGGAAGTAGTGTCGTAGCTTCCGCGAGGTAATGAGCACTGCGTAGAGTAGCTTCTGGACCGGCTGGTACCGTGCCTTGGACTCTGAGAGAACCTCGCTGACGAAGTAGACTGGTCGCTGGACTGGGTAGGCGTGGCCTTCTTCCTGCCGCTCGACGACGATGGCAGTACTGACCACATGAGTAGTCGCAGCGAGGTAGAGCAGTAGCTGCTCCTTTTTGCGAGGAGCCGTGAGGACCGGTGGCTTAGACAGGAAGTCTTTGAGCTGCGCCAGAGCTTGATCAGCCTCCGCGGTCCACGCGAACTTCTCTTGGTGCTTGAGTAGTTTGAAGAAGGGTAGTCCCCGTTCTCCAAGCTTCGAGATAAATCTGTTCAGGGCCGCCATGCACCCGGTCAGCTTTTGGACATCCTTGATGCAGGTTGGAGCTTTCATGTTGGTGATGGCGGAGAACTTCTCGGGGTTGGCTTCGATGCCATGATGGCTGATGATGAAGCCGAGTAGTTTCCCAGATGGTACGCCGAAGACGCACTTGTTGGGATTGAGCTTCCATTGGTACTCTCGCAGGGATGCAAAAGTCTCTTCAAGATCGGTGATGAGCGTATCGGAGTTTCTGGTCTTGACGACCACGTCATCCACGTAGGCTTCGACGTTCTTGTTGAGCTGCTTCTTGAAACAGGCCTGGATAGCTCGTTGGTAGGTGGCGCCGGCGTTCTTCAACCCGAACGACATTGTCGTGTAGCAGTAAGCGCCGAACGGGGTGATGAACGCGGTCTTCTCCTGGTCTTCTTCCTTGATAGCGATCTGGTGGTACCCGGAGTAGCAGTCGAGGAAGCAGAGCAGGTCGCAGCCCGCCGTGGAGTCGATGACTTGATCAATCCGCGGCAACCCGAAGGGGTCTTTGGGGCAGTGCTTGTTGAGGTCGGTGTAGTCGACGCACATCCTCCACTCGTTGGTGTTCTTCTTGCGGACGAGGATGGGGTTGGCGAGCCACTCAGGATGGAAGACTTCACGGATGAAGCCCGCCGCGAGTAGTTTGGCGAGTTCCTTCTTGATGGCATCCCGTCGGTCGTCGGCGAAACGGCGAAGGTGTTGTCGTTTGGGGGTAGCTTTAGGATCGACGTTGAGTGAGTGCTCGATCAGCCTCCTGGGCACCCCTGGCATGTCCGCTGGCTTCCATGCGAAGATGTCTCGGTTAGCCCGGAGGAAGCTGACGAGCGCGTCTTCCTATTTCGGGTCAAGACCCGCCCCGATCATGGTAGTCTTGCTGCTGTCGCCCGTCCCAAGGTCGATGGCCTTCACTTGGACTTCCTCTGATGGCTGAGGCTTGTTTGCAGTGTCGGTCTTCTCGGGAATCTCGAGTTCGGTTGGGGCGAGCTTTTTGGACGCAGCAAAGATCTCCATCATTGCATTGGGTACTTGGTTGGTCGCTGCGAGTTCCACAGCTTCGGTGTCGCAGTCGAACGAAATCTTCAAGTCCCCTTGCAATGTGAGTACTCCGGCAGGACTTGGCATCTTGAGTACCAAGTAGGTGTAGTGTGGTACCGCCATGAACTTGGCGATAGCTGGTCTGCCGAGGATGGCATGGTAGGAGGTTTCGAAGTCCGCAACCTCGAACTTGATGTACTCGGTGCGGTAGTTCTCCCTTGTCTCCCCGAAGGTAACTGGCAGGACCACTGAGCCTAGTGGAATAGCCGCGTTACCGGGGACGATGCCGTAGAAGGGTGACGCGCTCTTGGTGAGCATGTCGGTGATGTCGAGCTTCATCTTCTTCAAGGTCTTGGTGAAGAGGACGTTGAGTCCGCTCCCGCCGTCGATGAGGACCTTGTTGAGTCTGGAGCCCGCGACTACAGGTTTCAGGACGAGTGGAAAACGTCCTGGCTCGGAGAAGCTTGTCCATTGATCCGCGCGGGAAAAGGTGATGGGTACCTCCGACCACCTCAGAGGTGTCGGCACCGCTGGTTCGATGTTCAGAACTTCCCGTCGGGTGGCCTTCTGAGACCGTCTAGTGGGTAGTCCGCCGAAGAGGACATTCACCGTCTTGTCAGGTTCCTGGAAGTCGCCGTTGCCCTCGTCGACTTTTTTCTTGCCCTTCTTGTCGTGAGGAGGCCGTGGATCGGGAGTATCCTTGAGTGCTCGCCGGAGCTGGTAGCACTGCTCGGTGGTGTGATTACCATCCAGATGCCATGGGCACTTCTCTTTGAGCAAGTCTCTGAAGCCGCCTGAGGTCTTTTTCGAGTTGTCCTTTGCAGGGCGCTGTATGGCCGCGACTGTGTTGTCTGGCTTGCGCTTGCGGTTGGAGCTCGAGTAGTTGTTGTTGTGGCGACCCCCTTGATCTTTGTTGTTGTTGTTGTTGCCGCCCGTGTTGCTCTTGTTCTTACTGTGAATGGAGTCGTACTTTTCGTTTGCCTTGTCCTCTTCGTCGGCCCATGATGTGATCATGTCCTTGAGCTTGGTGATGGAACTCGGGCGGCGGCGACCGAAGTCTTCGAAGGTGCGACGGTGATAGAGTCCGTCTTGGAAGAGGTCGATGACTTCTTTGTCGGTGACGTCGACTACGGTCGCGCGCTTGTCGAAGAAGCACCGCATGTACTGGCGAAGCGTCTCGCCTTGTTCCTGCTTGACCATCGCCAGGTCCATGCGAGTACCCGAGCGCCCCATGGCGCCCGCGAAGTTGCTGGTGAACTGAGCCTTGAGCTGGTCCCACTGGTCGATCGAGTTCTTTTCAAGTGACTCGAGCCATGTGAGTGGAGCCTGGTCCAGGCAGAAGGGGAAGAAGAGGCACTTCACATCATTGTTGCCACCAGCATTTTCGATGGCCAGGGCGTAGCACCTGAGCCACTGAACTGGATCTTGCTTCGCGTCATACTTGGAGATCCCGAGAGGTTTGAATTTCTCGGGAAGAAGCAGGTTGCGAAGTCTTGCGGAGTATGCGGGGAAGCCGTCGCTGTCGCTTGCTTCAGTAGCCTTCTTGCGACGGATCTCGTCGATCTTGTGGCGGGCGTCGTAGCCGCCACGTGCGTTGCCGGTGGCATGGCTAGTCGCGTGGCCTCGGCCGCCGCGATCGCCGCCGCCACCAGCTCTTTTGCCGGCGTCATGGGATGAGCTCCCGCCGCTGCTGCCACCGCCGCCGCGACTACCTCCGGTGCCACCCTGGCTGATGCCGCCCTGTGAGGGTCCTCCACCCGAGGCCCTAGAGCGGTTGGGATTTGGCTGGTGTTCACCACAGACACGGTTGCGTCCGCCGTCTGCCGGGCTGCGGCTAGTGGCTTCGTTGTTTCTGGCGTCGTGAGTTCTGACGGGGGGTACTTGAGCAACCCTGTTGTCGACCCGCATGAAGTAGGCGTCTTCAGCGAGTTTGGCGATGACTTCACCCGCGCGGATCCCCTGGGCCTGCCGTGCTATCGTGGTGATAGACATGAGGCACTGCTCAGGAGTAGTGTGTACCCGGTTGGCGACTTGCTCCAGGGCCTCGCTGGGGTTCCGGATGGGGAGAGTTTCCCGGAGATGTCTGCGTCGATCGTTCCGCTTCCTGTTGCGGTCACGCCGAGCGTTCTTGTCTTCGGTGGTCTCGTTCGGAGGTGCGTTGGCAGACAACTCATCCTCTGAGATGTCGTCAAGGTACCGGTCAGGTCGGTTTTCCGAAGTCCCAACATCTGTGGCCGTCATGAAGACTTCACGGTCGGGAGTGCAGAGACTGGAGTCAGTAGTCGCCACCTCGGTGGGGGTGTGCTCGTCGTTTAGAGCCAGCGGGGTCCCCTCCTGGAAGGGGAGTGAATCGAGGTAGGCGACGCAGCGTGAGTTGTCGTCCGTCAGGTCTGCAGGCTTGCGGTCAGGCCAGTAAACGAATCTGCCGGCGGGAGTGGATGTAATGACCAGGCCAGCGGCAGGACCTGACAGTGGTTCCTCAGTCATGTTGAGCTCGGACTCGGACTCGATTGGGTCCGATCCGAAGTCGAACTCGTAGGAGGAGTCCGAGTAGTAGCCGGTTGCGGTGTTGGAGTCCGAGGAGTACTCGGAGGCGATCTCCTTGCCGGCCCGGCGTGCAGCGAGAGCTTCCGCGTGGGCCCTGCTAGCGTTGCAGAGACCGTATGGGAAGTGCTCGTGGAGAGGGGCCGCTTCACACGATGGCTCAGGAGCCGGCTCGTATGAGGCGATCCAGGGTGACGTCGAGTTCGAGTTGGAGGCGGATCCGAGCTCGAAGTCGGCGACTTGGTTGTAGAGCGAAATTTCGCCGAATTTTTCGATGAGTGGGCCCGTGGCGTCTTCGGGAAGCGTCACGAGCCCGGTCTTTGGGTCCGGGGTCATGGTGAGGTAGCGCTGGAACGATCCAGCGCCGTCAGCGGTGCAGACCCAGGAGCCGAAGACGAAGGTGTCGCCGTGGTTGAAGGCGACGGTTGACTTGATGACGATTGAAGCCGTCGAGTTCGCCATGTGATCTTCGGCGAGTACCCCTACCTGGCGCGCCAGCTGTCGGTGTTTTAGACCGGCAACCTACCAAGGGGAGTACCCGAGGTAGATGAATGTGGCCTCGCCGAGATCGGTAACTCGAAGGAGAGACACGTGGCACACAATTTAGACAGGTTCGGGCCGCGAGGTGCGTAATACCCTACGTCCTGTATGCTGCGTAGCTCTGAATTGATTGGGTGTGTTTACAAGATGATGCGGATGAAGAGATAGGGGTCCCTGCCTCGCCTTATATAGTCCGGGAGGCAGGGTTACAAGTCGGTTTGAGGGGAGAGTACTAGTCGGGTACGGCTAGGAGTTCTTTACATGGATCCGGACATGTGTAGCTTCCTATCCGAGTACTATCCCTCTGTAATCCTTGCGCCCCACGCCAGCAGGTGCCGTGTTGCCCAAGTTGAGTAGTCCCAGGGGCCCACCGAGTAGTCGGTCCTGGTACCCACCGGAGTAGTGGGCCCAGGGGTGTCCATACGACAGGGAGACCGGATCCGCGTCGGGGAAGGTCGGATCTGACACCGAGAGGGCGCGTAGACGCCGGCGCCCAGGGAGAACGACCTCGTGGTGGTGGTGGTGTGGAAAAGGGAGGGGGAGGAAAGAGGAGGGGAGAGGGAGGAGGAAGAGAGAAGAAGGACGCAGGGGTGTCGGTTGTGCGACGCCACCGCCAACGGTGGGGGTGGCGGCGGCGGCCGCCGAGATCTACGGCGGGGGGCCTGGTGGCACAGGTGGGTGCCCCCGAGTCGCCCTCGCATTCGTCGATGCACCTATATATGCATGCCACATGGTCATGTTATGAATCTGGTAGTCTAAAATAGCATTCTAAATTATGCAACTAGATAGGAGATGTGCAGCTCACAACACATGGATACATACAACTCATATAGACATTGGATGTTTTCTTTGTGTCAAGTGGTATGCATCGACGTGGACGTGCACGGGACAGCGTGGCACACGGGGTGCATCAAAAAAAAATTCAAATAATCACGTCAAGATCCAGAGGTTTTCAGGTCTAGCTGCCCGCAGCCGCATCTGGTCACGTACTCCCCTCCCACCTAATAACGTGTTTTATAGTATATGTAAACAAGTGTTAAGCGTCCCCTGATGCCTCTTCTGATATAATGCACTTTACTTGCTTCCCCCGTGAACATGCATAGCTTTTAGCCCTTTACACACTCACATCAAGAACATGCAGCAGGGACCTAGCGCGCCGGCGACACGGCCGGCAATAATGGGGAACAAGTGCTACATCGCCATTTGCACCGCGGCCATCATCATCGCCGGCACCATAGCCGTCCTCGTCGCCGCCTACGGCGTCCTCCTTCGCGTCGACATCTCCGTCGAGGATGCGTCGCTGACCAGGTTCGCCCTGTCGGATACCACGAGCTCCTCCTCCCCGACGACGGCCGTGCTCGCGTACAACCTCACTCTGACGCTCGCCGTCCGCAACCCGAACTGGGCCATCACCATCACGAACAAGGATAAGCTCGAGGCCGCGTGCGCCTTCGACGGCCAGACGTTCGACCGCGCGCTGCTCGCCGGCAAGGGCGAGAGGCAGGGGCCCAGGAAGACGAAGGTGTACCACGTCGCCGTGAGCTCCGTCGGCGCCGCCGTCCCGTCGCTGGGCAACGCCGGCGCCAACGAGTTCAGGAGGCAGAACGCGACTGGGTTCTTCGAGCTGGAGGTCAAGGTCACCGGCTGGTTCAGCTACACGGGGAGGTTAACCAGGTGCGACGTGGCGGCGACCTGCCCGCTCAGGCTGCAGCTCGCGCCCCCTGGGACGAGGATCGTCGTGTTCGAGAAGCCGAGCAAGTGCAAGCTCGCGAAGGCAGCGAAGAACTGCTAAATTGGGTTTACTGCATCAACCTTCTGGTCTTCTTTAATTGTTGCCTTCGCGTTTGCTAGCTTGCTCGTATCTACGCAGTGCTTTGCTAGCTTGGTCGTTGACTATACGTCTTGATCGATTCGAGATGTTAAGGTGTAGTGTGTTAGTTCCTCACCGCAACAAGATGCATGTGAATGAAAGTTTTGATTTTTGTTGTTGTTGTTGTTGTAATTCGGATTGGAGGAGGCCAGGAAATTGCAGAACATTTTTGGTAGCCATGGATCGGAGGGATTATATTACAGCAGAACACGTTCAACTAGACACAATTATGGGATACGTAGGTTCACTGTTAGGAGAGAACGTCCATTCATGTGCTTGGATGCTTCGATGAGGCTCCTATGCAGTAGCAGGAGCTACATGGCATATGGGCCCGGTCCCACATGTCAGGGACTCAATTGCTCTATGTAATACTGCAAAGGAACCACTTCTCTTGATTCTGGTATAAAATGGCAGCATAAGACATACAGTAACAGTGTATGACAGTACTTTGTATGGTTAATTGTCGCTGGCAGTTGAACAAAAGAAGACTTAAAAATATTAGACGTGCAGTTCAGGTCATAAATGGCGCCTCATTTTTTTGTTTTTTTTACCTCTGGCTCCACCGCCTGATCACATGAGCCTCCGCTGGCCGTGTGCTGGTTCTCGATCTACAAAAGCATTTCCTCCTGTCTCTATCTGCCCAACAAGCCAAAGATGGCCGTTGTTGGGTCCCGGTCCAACTGACGTGCATGTCTGTTTTCCAAAAAAATTTTCCAACTACCCGTCACATAAATCTTCCGACACTGATTAGGAGTATTAAATGTGAATTAATGACAAAATCCATTTCATAACCCCTACTTAATTTTTCGATACGAATCTAACGAGCCTAATTATGTCATAATTAGACAACGCCATGCTACAGTAAACAATCTCTAATGACGGATTAATTAGGCTTAATGGATTCGTCTCGCGATTTCCTGTCCATTCATGTAATTAGTTTTGTAATTAGTCTATATTTAATCCTCCTAATAGGCCTCCAAAGGGATCCAAAAAATTTTGTTTGCCAACTAAACAGGATATTGCCAAAATTTTTGGCAAAAAAATTTTGGCAGCCCCTTCGAATGTCTATTAGAGGTAAAAAAAATGTAGACTAATTATAAAACTAATTACACGAATGGACGGAAAATCGCGAGACGAATCCATTAAATCTAATTAATCCATCATTAGAGATTGTTTACTGTAGCACGATGTTGTCTAATCATGGCATAATTAGGCTCGTTAGATTCGTATCGAAAAATTAGGTAGGGGTTATGGAATGAGTTTTATCATTAATCCACATTTAATAGTCCTAATCAGTGTCGGAAGATTGATGTGACGGGTAGTTGCGAAATTTTTGGGAACTAAACAGGGCCCAAAAATTTTCATCGGTCATCAGACGGCTTCAACCTTATCCACTTACAATATTGTTACAAGTATCAGATTACCGTGAGATGACTCACTAATAAAACCCTTTCACAATAATATTCTAAATTATAGTTCGTTTGAATTTTTTTACTCCAAACTTATTACTCGTCTTATTCAAAAAAGTGCAAAATATCTTTTTTGGCTTGCTTTATCAATAAAAAATCTTTAAAAATAATTTAAATTTTACTATGTTTGCATAAAATTTTTGAATAAGATGAGCAGTCAAACTTAGGATTAAAAATGCTGAACGACGTGTAATTTGAGATAGAAGGAGTACACTGCTATTCATGTTGTGCTATTACTGTCTATTTCATCCAAGATAAGAGTTTCAGACCTCAGATCACCTCCCTGACCACAGTCTCACCAGATTAGCTTTGGTGTCCTTGTCATCGAAATCGAGCCATGTAAAACAAAGGTAGCCCCTAGATCATGCATGCATGGCTCGGCACTTGCTGGATCGGATTTGAAATTTTTGAAGAGGTGTGGAACCTGGCTTTACTCCCAGAGAGGATGGTGGCACGTCTGCAGTTGAGGATGTGAAAGAAAGTAGCTCATTCTTTCTGCGTGTTCGAGAAAAAAAAATAGCTCTTCTTTTTCGGTTAGACAGGAATGAATAAATGGATTCCTTCCAAGCTGGCGCAAAGACTGTGCAAACAGGGTTAACAAAACCGGTACCGAAGCGGTTTTTCAAACCCCCAAAACCGGACCGGTAAAATCGACCGGTTAACGAGGTTTTTTTAGTTTCGGTTGGCCCGGCTAAAACCCCGTTTTCCGGCGATTTTCTCTACCGAGCCGGTCCGGTAGGAGCGGTTACCGCGAATACCGGCCGGTTTTTTCAGTTTTTAAAACCCTGGTTGCAAACCATTTGATCATTAAGTAACTCTAAAATTGATTGATTAGACTGAAAAACCATATCCATTTGAGAGGGGGGGAATCTAAACAAGATCAATAACTGTGAGCTATATTCACAGAAGGTACTTGGAAAAGCTTAAAATTTAGTAGTGGTGCTCCAGGGGTTTTTTTCCCAACCGGAACTGGTCCGAAAACCGCGGTTAGCGGTGTAACTAGTCCGGACCGGTTCCGGTACTGGCCGGTTACAAATTGGTGGGATTGAAAATTTTGAATTTAAATTCAAAAAAAATGAAAAATTTCCAAAAAAAATCTCAAAAATACTTCAAGTTGCAACGAATCTAATGGTGTCAAAAACTTTCAAATGTTCGTTCATCTAGTATACTTTGCGGGCATTAGAAGTTCAATCAAAAAGGAAAAAGGATAAAAATTTGGCCGGTTGAACTTCTAATGCCCGCAAAAAATACTAAATGCGCTAATATTTAAAAAATTTTGACACCATTAGATTCTACACACCTTGAAATATTTTTAGGAATTTTTCTTTTATTTTCTAATTTTTAATTCAAATTTGAAAACACGTAAAATTCTTCATTGATTGGGTTTTTTTTCAACAACCGGTTGCTGCTCAAACCGGAGCGGTTTACCGAACTAACCGGGCGGCTAGCCGGTTGAAACCGATTGCACAGCTGTTTTCTATTTGGAATTTGAATTTGACCTGTTTTTTCCGGTATCCGGTCAAACCGGAACCTGACCGCAGCGGTTTCATCCAACCGGTTGGGAAAAAAACACTAGTGGTGCTAATTAAACTCCTGTATTGTCATATGTCCAACCTCCAACGCGCTTGATGTGCAGCTTCTGTCATAAACAATCAAAAGCTGCACAGTCCAGACAAAGCCTGCACCAACTAGCTGTATAAAGTATAAAACAAAGACGAAGACCAAGACCCAAGCCTGCACCAGCTATGCAGAGACTATACTTGCCTTGATCTTTCCCCAACGCATCCTTCCATTGCCGGACCTCAAATCCCCAACTCAATCGTTGCCGGCCGGCGAGCCCCAATGCAGAGATTAAGTCCAATCACAATATAATTCACATACTCCTCCCCCTCCAACTAACACCATCCGCTGCCGGCCGGCGAGCTCAGAGGCCAGGCTCAGGCAACCATGTGCGGCTGCTGCGATGGCTGCGGCGAGAGGTTCTGCTGCTGCATCCCCTACAGCGTCCGCGAGGACATCAAGGGCTGCCTCATCTGCCTCGCCATCGTCCTCGGGCTCGCCGTTGCCGCCGGCGTGATCCTCATCATCGTCATCTTCGGCGGGCCCCTCCGAAAGGTCAAGATCACCGTCGAGGACGCCTCCCTCACCCGGTTCGCGCTGGTGACGTCGCCGCCGGCGGCGACGGCGCTCGCGTACAACCTCACGGTGGCGCTGACCGTCCACAACCCCAACTGGGCCATCGGCATCAAGCACGACAAGGCGCTGGAGGCGGCGTACACCTTCGACGGGCAGGCTTTCGACCGCGTGCAGGTCGCCGACAAGGGCGAGAAGCTGGGCGCCAGGAAGACGGTGGTGTACCGCCTCGCCTCCGGCTCCGAGGGCCGACCCGTCGCGCTGGGGAACGCCGGCGAGGCCGAGTTCAGGAAGGAGAACGCCACGACGCCGAAGGTGTTCGAGGTCAAGGTCGCCGTCACCGGCAAGTTCAAGTACACGCTGCGCAAGACCAAGTGCAAGATCGAGGCCACGTGCCCGCTCAAGCTGCAGCTCGTCACGCCGGGGACGACGGCCGTCGTGTTCCAGAAGGTCGACTGCAAGCTCGCCAAGTCGGACGATAAGTACTGCTAGAAGTGCTAGAGATGGCTTGGTTTTAGTAATTAATTTGATTGAAGTTAGGTCGTTGATGTTTTTGTTTTTGTGTTTATTTTAAACTTATGTTATTCTCCCAATGCAAATTCCTTCTCTGGTTGCGAAATGTATGTACAAGATTTGTTAGTTTTTCTCGAAATTTGTCGCGATGCGATTGGAGCACACCGTGTGAAGAACTTTAGCATGCCTATTCGCTAGGCTGATAGCTGGTGCTGATTTGTTCTGAGAGAAAAGTATATATTACTGATTGGTGGTGGCTGATAAGTCAGATGAACATAACTCAGTGAGAAAAGATTTGACTTGCTAAGACGAAATGTGCTTTGATTCTTGGCGAAATGCCAATATACCGCAAGAGGAGACTTGGTCGTGCCGGCAATTGGTCTATTCTTTTATAAGGACACTGATGAACTGTCAACAATAAGGACTAGGAGTACTAGTCCTTGACCGGCATGTGGTGTTGAAGCCTACTCTACGATTATTTGTTTTTGGCAACTTGATCTTTAATTATTTACCTTTCTCCATTTATATTTGTAAGGCGTACGTCCATATCAATATTCAAACTTTACTATTTGTCCAATAATTTAATCAATATCTTTTTGTTTTTATGATGCAGACTTGAAATAGTTAGATTTGTGATAAAATGTTCTCTTCAACAATTGTAAGTTTATAACAATAAATAATTTAATATAGAATAATTTAATAATCAAAGTATAATTTGGAGGACAGTATCATATTATATCACATCTTATAAATAAAAATGGAGGGAGTAATTGACAATGAAAGCTCTAAATTTGGTTATAGCATGTGTACTTCCCCTTGGTTATAAAAGAGTGGTGTCTCAGTTTTATTCAACGTGCTTAAACTTTGACATCAGTAATTGAAATTTTGTAAATGGTATAGAAATGTTTTTATTCTTTAAAGGTAGTTTGATACTATACAATTTTTGTACCACGTTATGTTATAATTAGTAACTACATACTAGTAGCAAATCTTTATGTACTAATACTAGAATATTTACTAGTAGCAAGTTATTAGTGAGTTTCGGCAGCTACATAGGATGGACCCTTAGTCTGAATCCCGTACTTTAGTGAAGGTGCTTCTGATGAGGACATCCCTTCCTTTGATACAACCATGCCTAGTGTTCAGCAACGACCAATGACTCGAGCCCGTGCACGACAACTCAACTATCAGGTAAAGTCGTTCCTCGCTGTTCATACTAATCCGTCTCAGTATGGTGATGAATGTCTTATTCTTAGGAATGTGGGACATGGAGAAGAGGGGAGAAGCAGCCACAACAACCCAGAACGTCAGCAAGCTCCACGTTTGGGGATGAGGGGCGCTCCTACACAAACGGCGTGATTCATCCCGTTTTGAGTCAAGCGGATAGCAAGGGCGCTCCTACACAAACGGCGTGATTCATCCCGTTTTGAGTCAAGCGGACAGCAACACAGCACCAGTTTGTTTCGGCGATAACTCTTAGCTCCGGAGGTTGTTTTGGGCATATGGGTACTTGATGGAAAGCTCTTGAAGTCAATTTTCAGATGGAATAAGAAACACCCTCAGATTCGTATGGAGTCGCCCAAATTTTACAGAGAGACATGCGGACCTTCCAGCCAAAGGCTGACAGCCTTGTAACAAGTAAAGCCCATTAGGGGCCCTTTCTAAATTAGGGTTTGCACTCTCCCACGGCCCTTGGCTGCCTCCCATGTATAAATACATGCTCCAGCCGCCAGGGGAAGGGTGGGTTTTGTTTAGATGCAAGTTAGCTACTGCTACTTCCTGGTGAACGTGTGTGTCAATCTGACCACCCGATTTGCTTGATTCAAGACCCCAACTTGTGTTCCAGATTCATATTGTTATCACTCCATGAGTCATCTGCTTGTTATTTTGTTCTTGCTTGTTCTCGATTTCTAGCAGGAGCATTGGTGTTCTTGGCACGACAAGAATCCCTCAAACGGAGACGGTGTACCTGTTGCTAAGGCGCAGCCCCTGTTGGTGTTGTAGTCGGACAGCCAACGTCGAATCCACTCCCAAATCGTGTTTATCCCCAACTCTCATCGAAGGTCGGGAGCAAACCCTAGCGGGTTCCATCATGTGGTAATCAAAGCAAGGTTCTCGGTGAGAGTTTTACCGTTCTTTACTTTACCTATAGTCCAAAAACCAAAAATAGGATAGATCTGAAATCCCCTAAACAAGCTTTGAGCCTTGCTGTTCCATCTAGTTCTTTGCTTGTTGAATTTGCGATTGTATTGATGTGTAGAACTGCTGGTCTTAGTGTTTAAGCCTTTAAAGTTTCGAGTTCTACCACGTTTAAGTCACCACAAGTTCAACAACCACCAAATTCAATCCACTGCCATTTTCCCGTCACTAATCCATTTCTGTTTCGAGAAGAGAAGTACCTTATCTCTCTTGTTCGTGGTCGGAATCAAGTGTTTTAATACAATCTGGAAAGCTTACTTTGTGTTCTTTCCAACGGATCTGACCTCACCCAAAAATTTATTCTGAGCATTTCGCAATCGTTCAAGAGATTTCCGTTAATCTACTGTGTGATCAACCAAATCTGAGAATAGAAGGGTTGTGTCAAGTGTTTGTTTTGTTTGGATTGTCTAGATTCCAAACATGAATTTTTAGGCCCTGCAGAAAAAAAAGAGAAAAAAAGAAGAGAAAGAAAAAGAAAAGAAAAGAAAAGAAAGAAAGAAAGGAAGGAAGAAAGGTTGTTTCCGTCGTCTCTTTATTCCTAGTTGGTCTCTTTTGTGACTACCTTTGTGCTCAGGCTCGCGTCTCTAGTACGGGTTAACCTAGGACCAGCACCTTACCATATTTGAACGCTTATTCAACATGTTTTGACTAACGTGGTTCCAGCCATACCTTGTTGTTTTGTAGTCACCTATAGCTCCACAAATCATCTACTACTCCACAGGGTTGTGCTTGTGCTATCGTTTGTGTTGATTTTGCTGCTGCCAACACCAATCGCTTTGTGTGGTGAGAACATGTAAGAGCTTGCATAACAGATTGAAAGTTAGAAAACACCACACACAATTTCATCTAGTAGTTGTAGGGAATTTCCTACTTCACTTGTTCTTTGTTTGCTCTTGCAAATTGACTATGGCAGGTTCGGGAAATGAAGACGAGGAGGAGGTAGGACCGCTTACACCTCGTACCAGGGGCATCACGCAGCATTTCCGAAAGCAAGTAAGGGAGTACACCGAAGGAATTGATAATGATTTGCGGGTGATAAATGAGAAGATTGGGCAAATGGAGGCCACGTAGGTTGCCAACAACAATCGACTTCCAGGGGTGGAGGCAACAGTTGGTCGTATGGACAAGAGCCTCGCTGCTATTCTGAGGCGTTTTGATGGGCTCCACGAGAAGATGAATAACCAGCATAGAGGACGTAACCAAGAGGAGGAGGACGGTGAAGAAAATTCAGGTGCTGATTATGGTGCTGACACCGAAATTGAGGACAGAGATCGGCGACGTCAACGCCAGAACCGACGAGGTATGGGTGGACATAACAATGACAATGCTCTCAGCAAGATAAAATTTAAGATACCTCCTTTTGATGGTAAATATGATCCAGATGCTTACCTTACTTGGGAGTTTGCTGTTGAACAAAAGTTTACTTGTCATAATTTTCCTGAAAATGCTTGTGTTAGGGCTGCAACTACTGAATTCACTGATTTTGCTTCTGTTTGGTGGATAGAGCATGGAAAGAAAAATCCTAATAACATACCACAAACTTGGGATGCCTTGAAGCGGGTCATGCGGGCTAGATTTGTTCCATCCTACTACGCACGTGATTTATTAAACCAGCTGCAACAATTAAAACAAGGAACTAAAAGTGTAGAGGAATACTATCAAGAGATGCAAATGGGTATGCTACGCTGCAATTTAGAGGAGGATGTAGAACCCGCGATGGCTAGATTTTTGGGAGGGTTAAACCGAGAAATTCAGGACATTCTTGCTTATAAAGAATACACTAACATAACCTGTTTGTTCCATCTTGCTTGTAAAGCTGAAAGGGAAGTGCAGGGGCGGCGTGCTAGTGCCAAGAATAACATTTCTGCAGGGAGGAATATGTCCGCACAGCCCCGCTCGAGTTTTCCCTCAGCTGGACATGTTGTTGCACCGTATTCATCATCAATTAGAGCAGCAGCCCCATCTTCCAGCGACAAGCCTCGTGACACCCCACGAATTCAGCAGCAAAGACCGCGCAAAAACCTGCTGCAACCACTTCATCAGTGGCATCCACGGGCAGAACAAGAGACATTCAGTGCCATCGCTGCAAGGGGTTTGGACATGTCATACGTGACTGCCCAAGCAAGCGTGTTTTAGTGGTCAAAAATGATGGTGAGTACTCATCTGCTAGTGAACTCGATGAAGATACCCTTGCACTGCTTGCGACTGACATTGCAGGAAGTGAGGGCTGTCCAGAAGAACATACTAATGCAGCCAAAGCGGACCGCTATGAGAGCCTCATTGTGCAGCGAGTGCTAAGCGCGCAAATGGAGAAGGCGGAGCAGAATCAGCGACACACATTGTTCCAAACAAAGTGTGTCATCAAAGAGCGGTCGTGCAGAATGATCATCGATGGAGATAGCTGCAACAACTTGGCTAGCAGCGACATGGTGGATAAGCTTTCACTCACCACCAAACCTCACCCTCATCCATATTACGTTCAATGGCTTAATAACAGTGGTAAGGTAAAGGTAACCAAACTTGTGCGAATCAGCCTTGCCATCGGCTCCTATAAAGATGTTGTTGAATGTGATGTTGTACCAATGCAAGCATGTAGTATTCTGCTAGGAAGGCCATGGCAATTTGATAAAGACTCTCAGCATCATGGTAGATCAAACCAGTATTCCTTTCTATACCATGATAAAAGAATTGTGCTGCATCCAATGTCCCCTGAAGATATTTTAAAAGATGAACTTGCTAAAGCTTGTAAAAAAAGAATCATGAGCAATCAATGAGTGAAAATCAGATTGTGGCAAGTGAACTTGAGAAGCACAAAAAGGAGAATGTAAAATCTGGTCCTAATCACAAAAATGAGATTAAGTTAAAAGGGTCATGTTTCATTGCAACCAAATCTGATCTAAATGAGATTGATGCTAGTACTACTGTTTACTATGCTTTGATTTGCAAGCAAGCTTTGTTTTCACTCGAGGACATGCCTTCTTCTTTGCCTCCTGCAGTCACTAACCTTTTGCAAGAATATGCGGATGTTTTTCCAAAGGAAGTGCCACCGGGGCTGCCACCAATCCGAGGGATTGAGCACCAGATTGACCTTATCCCTGGAGCCTCCTTACCCAACCGTGCGCCATATAGAACCAACCCCGAAGAAACTAAGGAGATTCAGCGCCAGGTGCAAGAATTGCTCGACAAAGGTTATGTACATGAGTCTCTGAGCCCTTGTGTTGTTCCTGTCCTTTTGGTTCCAAAAAAAGATGGATCTTGGCGTATGTGTGTAGATTGCCGAGCAATTAATAACATTACCATCAGATATCGGCATCCTATCCCTAGGCTAGATGATATGCTTGATGAACTGAGTGGCTCAATTGTGTTCTCAAAATTGATTTACGTAGTGGTTACCACCAGATTCGTATGAAGTTAGGAGATGAATGGAAAATAGCGTTTAAAACTAAATTCGGTCTATACGAGTGGTTAGTCATGCCTTTTGGTCTCACTAATGCACCCAGCACTTTCATGAGATTAATGAATGAAGTTTTACGTGCTTTCATTGGCAGATTTGTTGTGGTATACTTTGATGACATCTTGATATATAGTAGATCTTTAGAGGACCATCTTGATCATTTGCGTGCTGTTTTTAATGCTTTACAGGATGCACGTTTGTTTGGGAACATCGAGAAGTGCACCTTCTGCACAGATCGCGTCTCTTTTCTTGGATATGTTGTGACACCGCAGGGAATTGAAGTTGATCAAGCTAAGGTGGAGGCCATACACAGCTGGCCTGTGCCCTCCACTGTCACACAAGTGCGAAGCTTTCTAGGACTTGCTGGTTTCTACCGACGATTTGTGAAAGACTTCAGCACCATTGCAGCACCATTGCATGAGCTCACGAAGAAGGGTGTGACCTTTACCTGGGCTGCAGCTCAACATGATGCTTTCGCCACTCTCAAAGATAAGCTTACTCATGCACCTTTGCTACAACTTCCAGATTTCAGCAAAACCTTTGAACTTGAATGTGATGCTAGTGGGATTGGATTGGGTGGTGTGCTGCTGCAAGATGGCAAACTTGTAGCTTATTTCAACGAGAAACTAAGTGGACCTAGCCTGAATTATTCTACCTATGATAAGGAATTGCTTGCTTTAGTTCGGACTTTAGAAACCTGGCAGCATTATTTATGGCCAAAGGAGTTTGTTATTCATTCTGATCATGAGTCTTTGAAACACATTCGAAGTCAAGCAAAACTAAATCGTAGGCATGCTAAACGGGTTGAATTCATTGAGTCTTTTCCTTATGTCATCAAACACAAGAAAGGTAAAGAAAATGTCATTGCTGATGCGTTGTCTAGGCGTTATACCATGCTGTCCCAACTTGATTTTAAAATCTTTGGTTTAGAAACAATTAAAGCGCAATATGCCCATGATGATGATTTCAAAGATGTGTTGCTGAATTGCAAGGAGGGAAAAACATGGCACAAGTTTGTCATAGCTGATGGGTTTATTTTTAGAGCTAATAAGCTATGCATTCCAGCTAGCTCCGTGCGTTTGTTATTGTTGCAGGAAGCGCATGGAGGTGGGCTGATGGGACATTTCGGAGTAAAGAAGACGGAGGACATCCTTGCTGGTCATTTCTTTTTGCCCAGAATGAGGAGAGACGTGGAGAGGTTCATTGCTCGCTGCACAACATGCCAAAAAGCTAAGTCACGCCTTAATCCTCATGGTTTATACATGCCTCTTCCTATCCCAAATGCACCTTGGGAAGATATTCCAATGGACTTTGTTTTAGGACTGCCTAGAACAAAGAAGGGGGGATAGTGTGTTTGTTGTTGTGGATAGATTTTCTAAAATGGCTCATTTCATACCCTGCCACAAGAGTGATGATGCTACACATGTTGCTGATATGTTCTTTCGCGAGATTGTTCGCTTACATGGTGTCCCAAATACCATAGTTTCTGATTGTGATGCAAAATTTCTTAGCTGTTTTTGGAGAACTTTGTGGGCAAAACTGGGGACTAAGCTTTTGTTTTCCACTACTTGTCATCCCCAAACTGATGGGCAAACGGAAGTTGTGAATAGAACCTTGTCAGCTATGCTTAGGGCTGTTTTGAAAAAGAACGTCAAACTGTGGGAAGACTGTTTGCCTCAAATTGAATTTGCTTATAATCGTTCACAACACTCTACCACTAAGAAGTGCCCTTTTGAAATTGTTTATGGTTTTGTGCCACATGCTCCAATTGATTTGCTGCCACTTCCAGCCTCAGAACGTGTGAACCTTGATGCAACACAACATGCAGAACTGATCCTAAAATTGCATGAAACTACCAAAGAAACATAGAATGCATGAATGCTAAGTATAAACTTGCTGCTCATAAGGGAAAGAAACATCTCATCTTTGAACCTGGTGATCTAGTTTGGCTACATTTGAGAAAGGACCGGTTTCCTGATTTAAGAAAGTCAAAATTGCTGCCTAGAGCTGATGGTCCTTTTAAGGTGTTAGAACGGGTTAATGATAATGCATACAAACTTGAGTTGCCTGCAGATTTTGGGGTTAGTCCCACATTTAACATTGCAGATTTGAAGCCTTATTTGGGAGAGGAGGATGAGCTTGAGTCAAGGATGACTCAAATGCAAGAAGGGGAGGATGATGAGGACATCCCTTCCTTTGATACAACCATGCCTAGTGTTCAGCAACGACCAATGACTCGAGCCCGTGCACGACAACTCAACTATCAGGTAAAGTTGTTCCTCGCTGTTCATACTAATCCATCTCAGAATTGGATGCTACTTAACTATGGTGATGAATGTCTTATTCTTAGGAACGTGGGACATGGAGAAGAGGGGAGAAGCAGCCACAACAACCCAGAACGTCAGCAAGCTCCACGTTAGGGGATGTGGGGCGCTCCTACACAAACGGCGTGATTCATCCCGTTTTGAGTCAAGCAGACAGCAACACAACACCAGTTTGTTTCGGCCATAACTCTTAGCTCCGGAGGTTGTTTTGGGCATATGGGTACTTGATGGAAATCTCTTGAAGTCAATTTTCAGATGGAACAAGAAACACCCTCAGATTCGTATGGAGTCGCCCAGATTTTACAGAGAGACGTGCGGACCTTCCAGCCAAAGGCTGACAGCCTTGTAACAAGTAAAGCTCATTAGGGGCTCTTTCTAAATTAGGGTTTGCACTCTCCCACGGCCCTTGGCTGCCTCCCATGTATAAATACATGCTCCAGCCGCCAGGGGAAGGGTGGGTTTTGTTTAGATGCAAGTTAGCTACTGCTACTTCCTGGTGAACGCGTGTGTCAATCTGACCACCCGATTTGCTTGATTCAAGACCCCAACTTGTGTTCCAGATTCATATTGTTATCACTCCATGAGTCATCTGCTTGTTATTTTGTTCTTGCTTGTTCTCGATTTCCAGCAGGAGCATTGGTGTTCTTGGCACGGCAAGAATCCCTCAAACGGAGACGGTGTACCTGTTGCTAAGGCGCAGCCCCTGTTGGTGTTGTAGTTGGACAGCCAACGTCGAATCCACTCTCAAATCGTGTTTATCCCCAACTCTCATCGAAGGTCGGGAGCAAACCCTAGCGGGTTCCATCAGCTTCAGCATCCTATAGAAAGAAGAGAGTTGTAGAATACAAAGGCATAGATAAGAGAGTAGTGTCAGATTAAGGTATTTTTAATGGCCAGTTTTATATGCAAAGAGTCACCCCCAGCAAATTGAGGGTCCTGTGCTCAGAGGGATCATCTGGATATATTGTGCCAACAACTACATCGGAGAGCCAAATAATTGGCGAGCAATTCATCCACCCACAGGCCACAACTCGCCCACATGTAGGCGACAAAAACAAATAACTAAAGTGCATTGGACGTTGGCATGCTAATGATGGGCATCAATAATCCAAATAGACTCCGCATTCCCAGTCAACACGGCCAAAATATTGGTGGGGCTGGTGTTGGTGTCGTCCTATGTATCCTTTTACATACGTAAGAGAATGGTATTAATTAGTTTGAAAGTGTAGCATGAATAATATGCAGAAGTTCCCTTTTCTAACTCTTGCATGCATGAAAACGTATATTAAACTATTTTTTGCAATATATTATCTACTAAACACAATAGTAAACGAAGGTTGTGTAAGATTCTAATGGTCTGGTGCTGCAAACTGACAGCAACTTGCTAAGGCCTTGACGCGGTCAAAAAACATTTTTCTACATTTGAAGCAAAATGTATCCTTATTTCTGAATACCATATGAAGTTTTTAATACTCAATTTCTGTAAGATATGCATATAAAACTACAGAATCAAGAGATGAGCTAATGCGAAGATTACTTGTAGTTTTTAACCAACGATACTGTATACTATACTAAGTTAATGTCCTAAGAAATTGCAAGATTAAATTGTCACAAAAAATTTGATTATATGATTAACGATAATCAAGAATTTTGGGTAAAGTTTTAGGATTTTTTATTGGATGCTTTCTAAATATTTGGCTTAATTTGTGGTAATGTATGGTTACAAATGAACATGATTAGGGCAATTTCTCTTGAGAATGGTACAAAATGGCATTTGATTAGGTGGATTATCTGCCTTTCTCAGTTTCCCGGTCTTAATCCAGATTGACTAGGATAGTGTTCTCCAGCAGGAGCAACTCCAATAGCATATACTCCCTTCGGTTTGGTAAAAGAAGTCGTTTAGGACAGCGACATAGTCTCCAAAGCACAATTTTGACTTCTCTTTTCTATAAAAATATTTATTGAAAAGTTATATATGTATATTTTTATGAAAATAATTTTCAAAATAAATCTATTAATATGATTTTCACATTTTCTAAAACTCAACGACTTAAAAGTTATTCATCATTTATATTCCCAATGTTTGACCTAAATCTTATCCAAAACGACTTCTTTTACCAAACTGGAGGGAGTATACAAACACGAAGCCCAAGTTGGATCCATACACTGCACAAAGTTTGAGTGCCATTGAGAACATACTTCCTTCGTCCCAAATTACTTGTCATTTTGACTTTTCTAGATACATTCCTTTTGTTATACACCTAGATATATATTATGTCTAGATACATAACAAAACGAGTGTATTTAGAAAAGCCAAAACGACAAGTAATTTGAAACGGATGGAGCAGTGGCGGAGCTAGACCTGTTTATTGATGACAGCTGACATCGATGACTTGTCGAAAAACAGTAATGAATCACTGTTTTGAGCTGCTGATATAAGGAGCTGACACCGGTGGTTAATGGTGCTGACATCGGTGGTTCTATTGGCTGGCTCCGCCCCTAGGATGGAGTAGTATAGATTCAAGACACTCAAATACCAGCATGCATACACTCACCTTGTACAAACACAGTACATATGAGAGTAGGCCATCTTGCTGTTGATGCCTTGACAAGCATATCACCCACAGTTGAATAAAATATATTTACCCACTAATATAATCTCATGTGTTAAGTCAAAAACTCGAACCCAAGTGAACATATTCCACCACAAAGACCTTGACCAACTCAGCTACCCTCAGTTCTCGAGTTTGGGCGTTATTAGGGAATGATGTAGAAAGTGATAAAGTTGTGATAGAGGCACATGAGTAAGAAGACTTGGAAGCTATTTCCTAGGAATTTCCTCGAATATGTTGTGTGGACGGTCTCACCTCGAGAGGGCATTTTTCTTAGTGTCTCTATGGAAATTTCTTATTAGACCATGCTTTTTTACTGGTGATTTACTTGGTGTCATATTGCTTGGTTTAGTCTCTAGTATCCTGTGTTGTGTATTTTGTGCTTTATTTTTATGTTTCCTCATGTGTGTTCTATGGCTGGTGTTATTTTAATAGAACAAACTATACTTCCTCTAAACACATGTCATTTAGGATATCGACATGGTGTACAAGGTGACACTTTAAGCAACGACCATGCATTTATATAAAGACGTAGCAGTTCAGAAAAATATAAATAAATACTTTGAAAGTAGTTTATGGTGAATCTAGTAGTAACATATATATTGTTTATGTTGTGAACTATAGTAATAAATATGTTGTATATTAATGTATACAATTAAAACAGTTCGACTGACAGAAATGAATGAGAGGGATGCAAAACAGATATCCAGCTTGAATTCATTTTATTTGATGTGTGATGACCCCCAAGCTAGTTAATAAGCCTAATAGAAGACACATTCTTATTCACATCGACTCGCCTTTTTAATTCTCTTATTTTGACTTCAAATGGTGTAGAAAATTGATGCATTGCTTGTCATTTCAACCACAAATTCAGTACATTTCTCATGAGACAGTATTTTACCGAAGTCGCAAGGGAAAGAAGATAAGCCTTCAAAAGTCAAAACATATTCAGCACAATTATGTTTTGCAGCGATTAGACTAAAAAAGTTACATCGTTTTCTGATCATATCATACTGTCCCGGTACTTAACTAGTACATAACAAGCACATCACATTAAACTAACAAAATAAACTTGCAACACGACAACAACTAAACCATCCATATATACGACCTCACCAGGTAGCTAGTAAACTGCTAGCTTTGCTCTAGCAGTTGTTCCTCTGGCCCATTGACCGAGTTCCTATGAGCTCAAATGCTCTATGCATGGATGCAAATTTAATTAATTTGCTTACCATGGTTTACTGACTCGACCTAAAACTTATTTAATTGAACTAGCTAGTCCATATTTTAAAGCAAGGAAAGTGATATAAAAATCATTGGCTTCCTGGCCCGGCCCACTCTATTTGAACACATTGGTGTAACCACTTTGCATATCCCAATCGAAGTTGCAGGACCCCAGTATGTAGGTGCCAACACGCCCTGCAGTTGTTACGATGATCAACATAATTATAAGCTTCGCAAACTAACAAACAAAGGTTGTTACGAACGAACAATGACTACCCAACTGCAGAAAACTAAACTGCAGCGTGCACGCTCCATACTTTTAGTTCGTGCAGTGCAGACTAAACGCATTAACACTTACATAAACATGCATGACGTGACGCCGCGCGCTTCACCAGCTTGCAGATTACTAATTATTTAATTTGTGAACACATCATATCCGCAAGATCGAGGTCGTCCAGGCACCCCAATGCTAGCTGCACAATGCCGGCCATCCCTAGCAGTTCTTCTCGGCCTTGGCGAGCTTGCACTTGACCTTCTGGAACACGACGGCCGCCGGCGCCGCCTGCCCCGGCGGCGCGAGCTGCAGCTTGAGCGGGCACGTCGCCTCGATCTTGCACTTGGTGACGCGCGCCGTGTACTTGACCTCGCCCTTCACGGTCACCTCCACCTCGAACACCCCCGTTGCGTTCTCCTTCGCGAACTCGGCGACGCCGGCGTTCCCCAGCGAGACGGGCGCGCCGCCGGACCCGGACGTGAGTCTGTACACCCTTGTCTTGCCCGCGGGGTGCTTGCCGCCGTCGCCGGCGAGCCGGATGCGGTCGAACTGCTGCCCGTCGAAGGCGTAAGCGGCGTCGAGCGGCTTGGTGTTGGTCATGGACATGGCCCAGTTCGGGTTGCGGATGGTCAGCACCACCGAGAGGTTGTACGCGAGCGCCGTCCCGGCGGCGCCGCCGCCGGTGGTCGTGACGAGGGCGAGGCGCGTCAGGGAGGCGTCGTCGACGGTGACGCTCACGTGGCGGACGAAGCCGAAGGCGGCGACGAGAATGACGATGAGGACGACGGCGGCGAGGATGGCGAGGCACAGGACCCAGCACCAGAACTCACGGCAGCTGGAGCAGCGGCAGTGGTCGCAGCAGTCGTCGAACGCCATGGATGGAGCAGTAGTGACTTGCTGCTTGACCTTGTAGCTAGCTAGGAGACTGGACTCTCAGAAGGCGTCAACTGGCTAACTTTTGTTGCTGTTGTAATTGTAACTGGCTTTTTGAATCGGATGTGGTCGGTATTATCCGTATATATAGAGAGATAGCATTGAGGTCTTGACCTTGACTTGCATTGGAATGGCGGCCTTTTGTAAAACTATAGATCGGTTAGCATAAGTTGCATATATAGAAATGACTTGGGAGTTCTTCGTGTGATGGTCAAATATTATTCGAATACAAAGTTGCTTTAGGCCCTGTTTAGTTCCCAAAAATTTTCCCAACTACCTGTCACATTAATCTTCCGACACTGATTAGGAGTATTAAATGTGAATTAATGACAAAACTCATTCCATAACCTCTACCTAATTTTTCGATACGAATCTAACGAGCCTAATTATGCCATGATTAGACAACGCCATGCTACAGTAAACAATCTCTAATGACAGATTAATTAGGCTTAATGGATTCGTCTCGCGATTTCCCGTCCATTCATGTAATTAGTTTTGTAATTAGTCTATATTTAATCCTCCTAATAGGCCTTCAAAGGGATCTCAAATTTTTTTATTTGCCAACTAAACAGGCTCTTATTGTGCAAGTATTTTTAGGAGGGGCCGGAGCCTCAAGGGTAGAGTAGCAACTGCATTGTGAAAACACTAGCTAGACACCGCCACACCGGGTTAAGAGTTTGTTATTTTTAACATGGTAAATTTACGATTTGCCAACTTCTAAAAGATTTGCTAATTTAAAAAAGATTCATCTTCAAGAGTTTGCTATGTTTAACTTGCCAAGCTATTTTTTTTCTCTTATGCATTTGCATCAGGAATCTATTTCTATTCTATATTTCTTTCCAACCTCTCACATGGCTCAAAACCACCGATGCCTAAGTCGAGTATGCGCACGTATCTTTGCGTGCTGAAGGTAGATTTTTTCAAATTGCCAAAAATTGTCAAGTCCTTTGCCAAATTGTTGGAGAACTGTTTTCAATATTTTTGACAAAAATTAATAATGCAAACCCGATTTGGCAAACTGTTGGAAATGCTTGTATCCTAGCTAAACCACCTTCCACTTTAGCGTAGACGTCCGATGAGAATTCAAACCTAGGCCACTTTACGTTTTGTCTTGTCAGCCACCAGCCAACAATAATTTTCTCACACCAAATCACTGACCAACCAGCCAGCGAGCAGCCACCGGCGATCACCCAGCCGAACAAGACATACTCCACGGATGGAACAGCTAGTACTTATGGACGTGAAAACTTACATTCTTCGATTAGATTAGGCTTCAAGCTCCTTGAATTAGTTCATCCAAAAGCTTCACGATGCTAATTGTGACGCATATATAATTTGCATTCGGAGGCTTTTGACTACTTAATTTGTTCTAATAGCACGCTTCAGGTATATAGAGAAAAGTGCTTCGCCCTCCATTCCTCCGTTCCAACTTGTAGATTGTTTTTTTTAACCGCTTGCTACATTTCTCCAGAAGCAGGTCCTCACCCCGATTAATGAGGATGAAATGTTGCGAGACAAGATTTATAAAATAAATTTATACTTACATGATAAATCTATTATCTTTAAAATTTCCGGCATGATCATGGAGATCATTGTCATCATTAATCTACTAGTAGTTTTTTTTTTAAAAGTAATAGTGTATGTATTCTGAAGGAAGCTTTTGCTAGCACAAAGAAGCCACAAAAATCACCGTGACAGAGATATTATTACTAGTCGCCATTTCAAAACATTTTTCTGATTCTCATATATCTAAATCTGTTTAAAATTTAAATGAAAGTCTGTGTTTTTCCTACTTAATAGAATAATAACTGCTATTCTATCGAGAAAGTACAAATTCGATCAAAGATCATGTTTGAATCTCGGGTGGTAAAGTTTAGCACTGTGCTAAACTTTATCACCCTCAAATGAAGTGGTAAACTTTAGCACCCATAGAATGTTTGGATCCATGTGGTAAAGTTTAGCACATGAATATGTCAAAATGACTCCTTTACCTCTAATTAACGGCATTAACTCCCCTGATCAGTTCATTCTATCCCCCTACTAGAGGAGCATGGTACGTCAATTGGTAGGGGTAGACCACATTTAACACATTTTATTAACATCTGGTGGTGGTAAAGGTTTAATTTGATGATGATAAACTTTGCCACCCTCACTTTTACAACTTTTTACCACTTAGGTCACATACTCTCAAAATGCATATCTAGCTTCCCTATTAGGTTTGGGTGTCACTTAGGTCCATGTACTATCAAAATGTATAGTAGGATATTTGAATACATGTGTTAAACTTTAGCACATGGATGTGTAGATGACCCATGTGCCCCTAATGAATGGCATTAACTTCCCCTAGCGTGGAAGTGGAAAGAAGAGAGAGAGGGCAAGAGAGTCAATTGGTGGTTGTGAACCACTTTTACCACAAATTAATTATCACCCTCTTACAGGATGATAATGGTTGTAAGGTGATGAATAATGTTACCACTCCACTTTTATCATCTTTTACTAGTCATGTTTGAATCATCAAGTGGTAAAGTTTATCAAAACGAGGGGTGATAAACTTGAAGACCCTCAATCCAAAGAGTCCGGAGTACCGAGCAGAAAATTTTTGCTTGCTTTTCATTTAAAGCTTGTCAGCATTATAAGAATGACCTAGCTAGTCGTTCTACTCGTCATCATGTGGTATGTGCGTGGTGGACAGTAACGTCCGCGTCGATCTGCCCGCACGCGGGAACGACGCGGCAAGAATCACCGCGTAAAGCTCGTACTTGTACTCGATCCGCACGCGCAAGTGGATAAGGTAATGTAATTTTTTTATGTACTATTTCATTCGTTTCAAAATACTGATTTTTCTACATACATTTTCTTTGTTATGCATCTAAATATTCACATACATAATAAAGACTAGTTGAAGGGCACGTGCGACACGCACGTGATTGAAAAAACAAGAGTAAAAAAAGTAGTACATATTACTGCTTTCGATACACGTTACAATGGATGGTGTGATCGCCTCATCATCAGTCATCGACTACATTCTACATATATTTTGATCCTTGTAGTATTAGTTAAGGATGGCCTTCACTTGCGTCTTCGGTAGATATTATACCTGAGCATTTTTGGCCCGGCCCGGCCCGGGCCAGGCCCGCCCACGGACCTTACTGGACGGGCGTGGGCAGAGATCTTGAAGCTCGCGAAAATTTTTTTTGGCCCGAGCTCGGCCCGAAATGCTGTTTTTAGTAACTTTACACTATAAAATGCGCGGGCGGCCCGCCCAAGCTCGGGCCTGGCCCGAGCCCGGCCCGAAAACTGAGGCCCGACACGTCCCATGGGACGGTCATGGGCAGGATTTTCTCGGCCCGAAAAACCCGGGTTTTTTTCGGTCCGGCCCGAACCCGGCCCGGCCCGTGGAATGCTCAGGGCTAGTAGATATCATCGCTTGCCCCACCCTCTTCCCTACTGCACAATTTCACCTGCATCATTGAAATTGTGTAACAACTGAGCACACAATTCTTTACTGGGGAGGGACAACACAAGAACAAAATCACTCGAAAAATTAAAAAAAACTTAGGGGTAGGAACATCAAGTAGAAGTGACATTCTTACAAATTGGATCTCCAAACACCAAATCTCTCGAAATTACACCAAATCTGTGATGATTACCAGTGGAAAATTGAGAATTTATAGCTTTAATTCATCAATTAGAAGAGGAAGCAGCAAGGAAGATCTTACCGGAGTTGGCAAGGCTGTTGGCGCTGGCATCGCTGTGGCCACATTGTCTTCTTCATCATCCTCATCCTCAAACGACAAGATCATCCTTCTTTTAGGAATTCTGTCGAACACCTTGCAGACAGTAGAGTAGCATCAGGCGGGGCAAAAAAAAGGAAGAAGAAGCTGCAGGCGAACCTGAGAAAGGGAACCTTGCATGTGCCACCTTAACAAAGCTCCACCGCAGGCGAGTAGTCTAGAACCGAACCTGGCCACACACCGTCGGGGAAGGGAGGCCGCCATGGAGCAGACCACAGTCACAAGAAATCAACGAAAATCAACTCAAATCAGATGGAAAGGGATCAAATTAGACCTTTGTGGCACCCAACGGCATTGCTGGCACCGACGCTATCAGTGTGATCGCCTCGTTCTTTCTCCTGGCGCCACTACCCACTCCCGGCCTCGCCGCGCCTCCTAAGGGAGCAGCTTCGCGGCGGCAGCGGCTTCCTCCCCGTCCCTGGTGCAGCCCACGGCTGCACTGGCTCCTCCCGCTAGTGCTGTGGTGCCCGACTGCTGCTTCTCGCTGCTACTTCCTCCCGCTAGTGGATGCGACCGAACATTCTACACGAAGGCGAAGAAGTTCGGAGCGGGAGGAAGTAGCGAGGCGCACCATGATAATGGGTCGGTGGGCCGTAGGAGGCGCAGGGCTACGGACGTGGACGACGTGGTGCGGCGACAGCGGGATCGAGGAGGGTGTCGTCCCCTTGGGGCGTGATATCCTGGGCGGAGGAGGAGGGGTCCTTCTCCCGAGTGGCAACAAGGTCGATCTCGGGGTCCTCTCCCCGCGGGCGTGGTCTCTCGGCCGATGGCAGGGTCGAGGCGGGCTCGCGGCCTCTCGGCGAGCGTGACTGTATTCTCCTTCCTCCCGTCGTGCGACCACCAATCGAGATCCCGAGGCCCACGGCTGCTCCTCCCTGCCGTAGCCTGTGGCCTGCTCCCCGCTGTCTACCTCCTCGTCGGCGCGTCCTCACCTACGATGCTCCCTGTCCATCCCTCTTTCATCGGGATGGGGCGAAAGGAGGTGGCACAAGACGAACTGTGTGGGGGCGATTTTAGCGGAATTGGTTGTAGACGCCGCCGAGGGATGGGCTGGGATAGAGAGGTCGTGGTAGAGAAAGGAAGGAGAGAGGGAAATCAAGGAGAAAAGGGGATGCAAGATGAGATGCGCGGCATTCGGGATAGGTGCGGGATGATTAAAGGAAGGAAAGATGTGATTGACGCCGGAGAAAGGAAAGCAGTGAAACTTGAATCATGGGTTTACAATTAGGAATCCCCATGCAATTAAGAAGGACATGCAATTAGAAAGGGTATGCGACCAAAAAAAGAAAACACACTCGCACGAGCAATTAGGAATGGCATGCAACCAAAAGAGGAAACACACATAGTTTGGTTCTATTTGGAAAAGAGAAACAAAAGGGAAATAAATTTGGGCGTGATCATGATTGGTGGGCGGGATTGGCGTCATGTGTACCGTATTAAAAAGTTTTAGTACGTGGACCATGGCATATAGTGTGCGCTGGCTGACGTGGACACTGGCCCACGCGGTGGGTACACTTTGGGTGAGAAATTTTTGGGGGAACGACGACGAGAGGGGGGAGAGACACCCCCTCCCTTCCATATTTGAGGTTTCGTCGTCGTTTTCCTTCCATATCCGAGGATTGACAGATGGGTCACGCATGACATGTGGACCACTCTGTGAGAGGTAGGTAGACTAAACTCTTAGTGAGAATTGTTTTCAATTTACTCCTCTCTTATAGTATAGACTAGCAGTTATGCCCGTGCGTTGCTACAGATCTTTACCCGCTCTTTCCGCTAGTGTGTTGTGCTCATGTAATTCCGCTAGTGCGCTGCTTCTAGTCTAGTAGACAATAAGGGCTTTCTAGGGTTTATTTTTCTCATCTCCACCTTGCCAAAGGGCCTCTAGCTTAGTGGTTAGAGCACCTGAGTAGCACACAGTAGGTACGAGTTCGACTTCGTGTGGGAGCGAATTAAACGGAACTGAAATAAAATTTATACGAAAAATAGGTAGGAATTTATCTTGCTGACATCGGTCATTTGTTGTGAATCCGTTGGTAACATGCGAAGATATCCTAGGAGCAACTAAGCTCCTACATACTAACATACATGTTGGCTTGTCTTATCAATACCGTCCAAGTCTCCATTATCATACACACTCTAACACTCTAGTACATTGCTCTGACCTTAGCGCCATGCCATGGACATCTTAGTTGTTTTTTTAAAAGTTCATCCATATTTTTCATAAAAAGTTTGATTCAATTTTTTATGAAAATATTGTACCAACATTTATTTTAAAAATATGTTTTAACATTTATTTTAAAAAATCAACATTTTTTCTTTCTCGGATTCGACACCGCCGAGCCTCGTGGCCGATCGGTCGGCGGAGGCACGACGACCGACGAGCCTCCGCGAGTGGCCACGCACAGAGCCAGGAAGCAAGGTGTGTCAACCATCGTGCAGGGTGGCCATGGCGGCACTCCGCGCCCAGGGGGACGACATGCGGTGATGTCGACGGAGGGCAGACCGTGCGTGACAGGAAGGCTGGCCATGACGGTGAGAAGGCCGACTGTGGTAGAGGAGGCCGATCAGTGGCGACGACGCGTGGGAGGGCCTATGGCAGCGGCAGCGGAGCCCCGCTCGGGGTGGCGGTGCGGGTCATGGGGAGGTAAGGAGCAGAGAGGTAAGGGTGCCATCTAGATTTGAAATTTGGAATCAATGGATGTAAGTGGTCGCACAAATCTCAAATAGTGAAAGTTTCAAGCTCATACTAACTTCTGCAGTATGTATAAGATTTTGGGTTGTCAAGGTTCAAATTCTAGAGGAAGCAGATTTTGTTGCACCTTTTTAGCCAACAACAGTTCCATTCCAATTTTTTTCCACCCTCTCGCACCAAAAACCTATGGGCCGATTATCCCTCGCTCGCTCGCTCTCTCTCACACTAGCCGCAAGTGGGCCGAGCGGTTCACTCAATTTTTTTCTGGTTATCAATCACGTGGGGAGTCCGGTTTTCACCTGGTTTTCTCAGACTTTTTTACCGTATCGGATTATGGAAGGACGCCATACGAAATAATTTGGCAGAAACACGTGAAGGATTTGTTCCTTATTACTTTAATATTAGAATAGAGATAGCAACTATACCCGTGCGTTGCAATGGGAGAAAACAATACTCGTCTTGTCGTCTATTCGGCCACACCGTCACCCCTTCCCAACCTCACCGCTCTGCCAAAGTTCTCCAATCGTCGTCTGCGCCTTCCGAACCTCACCATCATCTGACCGACCTCGCCTTCTCCGGTCCCGCCATCGTTCTCATTGCGCACACATCACCCCAACCTTGCTCGGCGTCTCTGCGTCTCTCCACCTCACTGGCATATGTACCAATATCACTGCCATCCCCACCTTCCTGGCCTCATTGTCGCGCCCTTGGTGCCCCGACCCGACCCCACATGTCATCACCCTGACCGCGCTATTTTTCACCTCCCGGACTTGGTGTCTGCGCCACTGTCCACGTCGAGCCCCATGCATATCCTTAACTGGCAATGGATATGAGTGGAGATTGGAGAACAACAAGCGTTGTAGTGGCCTTAAGGCGAGATAGTGTATATAAGGACATATTGTCTTCTTCATGTTAAAGATGTTAAAGGTCGGACTTTCATTGAGTTCTTTTTTTCATCATCCATTAGAATTTTTTAAGATTCCTTTGATCGGGCAGAACTTGGTAATTTCTTCTCGTTCTTGTTCTTGGACCCCTAAAGTAGTTTTTTTTTTGTTTGATGGAAGCTAAAAATAAATATAAGAGAAATCATGGGAAAAAAATGGTGCATATATGATTATGTTGAAAAATATATAAAAAGTAGGATCAAAATATATATAATGTTGGAGATGATTTTTTATATGTAGTATATTTTGAAGTTTAGATGAGAAAGTCATCAGCCAGCAACCACATATTATCACCACCATGAGCTAATTTTTTTAGCCAAATGTGCATGGCATAGCCTTGCGTATGCTGCTGTGCCTCAGTGGTCAGTGAGTGCCTCTGGCCTCATGCAAGCCGGCCCAGGCAACACGCGCAGCAGCCGGGCAGGCCCAGGAGTGGGACTGCGGGAGCGCTTGCCTCGCACGTGCTCTGTGGTAGACCAGAGTTCGGTTTCCGGTTCAGCGGTGGTTTTTGCGGTTTAATACCTCCTGCGCCGGTTCACGTGTTTTTCTACTCGGTTTCGTATCCTTTTGGTCGGTTCACGTGGTTTTTTTCCAGGTTACTGTTGACGGACGAAAAACATGACAAAAACAATCCTTGCTTTAATATTATATATACTAGTAATTATGCCCGTGCGTTGCAACGGGATAACATTTCTCACTTCATTGTCGTCCGTCTCGGTGGTGTCATCACCTTGCCGCCCTCGCAGCGCTCCTCGACCTTGCCATCATCCTTGTCGTACCCACACCATCTTAACCTCACACCACCGCCGTCCTCACGTCCTAAACCTCGTGTCATCTACCACAACCTTACCATCGTCAAGCCAACATTGCACCTTCCCCAACCACACCTTTGTTTCCATCATGCATGTGCCACTTGTGCTTCCCCAGCTTCGCCATGATCCACCCCGACTGAGCCGGCATATCCCTGCCTCACCAGCCTCTACGGCACCCGCACCATCGTGACCTTACCTATCGTCGTTCACTCCGATCGCGTTGTCACCTCAGCACCCTCACACCTCCCCGAGCTCGCCGTCATCCATGTTATCCATGTTGCACCCGCGCCACTCTAACCTCACACCACTGTTATTCGTGCATCCTGAACCTCACTGTTATCTGTCCAACCTCACCTTCCCTACGTTCATCATCATTTCCATCACACGCTCGCCACAACCCAACCTCGCCCGCCGTCGTCCGCGCCATCCACACTGTCACCCTCGCCCTCCCGCCTCTCCGTAAGGCTCGTGACACCCTGACTTCGCCTGCCATCGTCTACCCTAGCCTCACCTTCCTCGTCCACGTGGTCATCTCGATCCACTACCGACGTGCCTCTTCAGCATAAACCGAGATAACTCTACCAATCAATAGCATATGACGCATCAAACATTAATGTATTGTTGCTTGAGGGCTCACCTACCAATGACATGCGGGTTGCTTATGAAAAAAGTGAGGAACATTTTTCACAATACGATGATAACGGTTGGAAAAAAACAGTGACACTTTAACATTATGTTAGGTATAGATATAGATATATATCTTCTAAAGCTCATGCTTTTTATTATTTTTTATTATATTTTTATTACACTTAATAAATTTTCAATATATTTTTTACCTAATTTTTTCTACTCAAATACTCATTTTTCTTTTTATTTTAAAATAAGTGATTGTTAGCGGTAAAACAGATACAACCACAAACAAACCATAAAAATGTTTTCCCTCACTGACAACCGATTCTTCCAACTAAATATAATTAGGTGGTGGACTTTCTCTACAGATAGCTTGTGACGTTGCATGTTTAATTCTCCCGTCTACCTTGTTTTTTTGGTTTTGTGGTGCATTTCTTTTTTTTTCCTGGAGATGCTTGCTTCATTTTTTCCTTCGCACGGGTACAGGCGGAGCCGCGGAAGTGGCCTTTACGAACGGTTCGGCGCACACGTGGGTGGGCAGACGGCCGGTTTTTTGCTCCCGAGCAGGACGGTTCGGTCCGTGTGGATATGAGTTTTGTCGCAGACCGCTAGGACTTCGGGGTTTTCACGTCGGGAAGCCGGTTTCCACCGGTTTTTCTTCGGATTAGGGTGCGACGGACGAAAATTCTGGCAGAAGCAATACTTGCTTTAATATTATATATATATATATAGGTAGAGGTAATGTATTTAGAAAACTCAGAATGACAATTATTTTGAAACGGATGGAGTATTTCTTACCCGATCGTTTGTTTCCTGTACTATTTCCTACCCGATCGTTTGCACGCAGTCAGCTGCTGTGAATCACGAGTAAAAATTTAAAAGTACTCCCTCCGCATCTAAATGTAGTTTAGCACAAATTCTCATTAAGATCCTCCAAGCTAAGATTTTATTATTATTTTTTTTCTTAAATACACAAGAGAATTTGAGAACAGATTTTTTTAGAAATTAAGAAGACGAGTTTTGTTTACAAGACAAACATAATTTAAGGAGAGACACAAGTTAATTGGCCCCACTGCAAGAAAAGAAAACCTCCTATCACTATCCGTAAATAAAACTGCAGAAAAATTCGTAACTAAGAGTGTGGGCCGGATCAGCCAATAATTTAGCTCGTCCTGATGGGCCTGAACTAAGCGTTTATTAAATGGTGTGGTCCTGCAGCAAAACTCGGAAGTTTTGAGATTCGGCCCATTCATTAACACAAAAAGTTCAGAGTTTGAGATTTGAGATTTTAAACATGATAGTGACACTCTAAAATGCCAATTTAGATTCGGAGACTATCAAATATGTCGTTCCTAAATTGAAGACATGGTTGACGCAGATGTGAACCTTAAACCTATTTTTAACCACACCACTGAGACATTGTGAAACTGCCTAAGAATCTCAACTGAAAATGGTGCAAGCTGGTGGGAACAAACCGGATAGAATCTATTTTAATTCACACCCTTGCAATCGAATTGGTGGACCTGCTCAACATATTTAACATCTGATATTTCTGATTGGAAACTGGCAGGAAGGTGGTGAACTCACTGAAATTATTAACTAACTAAAAATTGCAGAAACATCAAGCCTGTAAACTACCTGAAATCGAACTTCAGATACTATGCTATAGAAATTGGAGGTGCTAAAAAGAGAACACAAGCAAATTACTATGCTGCAGAAAGCATCATTTTTCACCACTCGGATTGTACGCAACTCTGTATTTTTTTATGTCTGATTTTGTTCAGAAGGAAGGCATATTGAACAAAGTTTTTATGTTTGATTTTGTTCAGAAAGGAAGGAACATTGAAAAGCATCATCGCTGAAATTACAGGCAACTCTGTTTTCACCACTCGGATTGTACGCAACTCTGTTTTTTATGTTTGATTTTGTTCAGAAAGGAAGGCACATTGAACAAAGGAAGGCGCATTGTCAGTAGTATCTATGGCAACCGTTCCGCCGTTGGATCGGATCGATCGCCATTCTCATGATGCGTAGGATCGCCAACTTTACACAGAATCGCAATGTACAGCTACGATCGCCAACTTTGAAAATCCATGACACCGGAAAGAACAGAACAGTTGGGATTGGAATGCAGGATAGTATATAGCATCTTCCGCTAGTAAGATTGGAACACAGTACTTCTGCTACTCGATTAGAACAGGCTCAGATCTCCGATCAACAAGATTAATCTGCCCACAACCCAAAAGCGACCATAGATCTACCAACCTCAGATTACTACTACTAGTACTACTACCAGCAACCAACTAGAGCTAACAACAGGAGGTAAACGCAGCACAGGGATCATCATCTCAACTCATCATCTCGTCGATCGGAGCAAAGAGAAGCCCCATCGGCCGGGGTTGGCGATCATTCGTCGAAGAGGCCGAAGATGTTGTTGTCCTCGTCCTCGTCCTCCTCCTCGTCCTCCTTCGCCTCCTCCTTGGCCTCGGCTGCGCCGGCGCCGGCTGCTGGCGCCCCGAAGCCGGCGACGGCGACGGCCGCCCCGGACGGCGCGTAGGCGAGCTGCTCCCTCCCCGCGGCGAGGAGCTCGGCGACGTCCTTACCCTCCAGCTGCGCGAACAGCAGGTCCAGCCGGTCCTCCTCCACCTCCGCGCCCACCGAGCCCAGGATGCGGCGCACGTCCTCCTTGGTCGGGGCCGACGCCGGCGCAGGGGCCGCGGCGACGACGCCCTCCTCCGCCCCCTCGGCGGCGGCGGAGGACTCGGCGCCCAGGTACGCCAGCAGGTACGCGGCGACGAACTTCATCTCGAACCGGCGGGTCGCGGCGCGGCGGCGGCGGCGGCGGCAATTGGGGTTTTGTTGCGATGCGTGGCGGTGGTGGTGGGTGGTGGGGTTTTGGGAGAGCGCGGGGGTGTGCGGCGGTTATATGGGGGAGGCGAGGAGGGTGGGCGTGGCGTGTGCGGGTGGGGCTCGGGCGCTCGGCCAGCTGGGAGCGCAGGCGTGCGTGGCTGCGGCAAACTTGGTGGCTACGAGTCCATCCCGGCTACGGAACCGTGGTCGCGACGAAAGCGGAGGGGAGCCGGGCGGTTACTGCCTCGTGTCGCGGCCCGGGATTTGCGGCCGGGGGACGTGTCGCTGGCATGTGGGGCCCGCTGGGCAGGAGCGGGGGAGGCGGCGTGAGGCGCACGGTTTCTTCTCGCTTTCGGAGGAAATCGTGGCTGCGAGTCGAACTGAGATATCCGTAGCACATGAAAATATTGTTGTGGCCCAAGCTTATACCCATTTTGTTTTCTGCTGCATTTACTAATAACAACGGCAGGCAAGGCAGCAGTAAAAATATTGTTGTGGAAAAATGGTTTTTATCCATAATGAGACCCTGTTTGGTTCTTATAAGTCAGTTGTATTTAAGTTAGTGATGTTTGGTTACATAGACTTATAAGTCAGCAACTAAAAACTATTTTACCCCTGTCACATGCACTTGTCTTTTGCCTATGGTTTTTGTCCTTTGCCCCTGTCACACCACCTCCCATCACCACCTCGCCACCGCTCTCTAGCACACCGCACCAAGCGTGCCACCCCGCGCGAGAGCCCCCACCCCCACCACCCAACCATGGCGGACCGCGGAGGCGAGAGAGGCGGCGAGTGTGGCGGTGAATGCGGCGGCGAGCGTGGCGGGTTCGGTCGCGGCGGGCGCGACGACCGCGAAGGCCGCCCCGGTGGCCGTCGCGGCGGGCGGCAGCAGGAGGAGGAGAAGTGGGTGCCCGTCACCAAGCTCGGGCGCGTCGTGAAGGAGAGCAAGATCCGCCAGATCAAAGAGATCTAACTCCACTCGCTCCTTGTCAAGGAGCATCAGATCGTGGAGGCCCGTGGCGGCGGCGTAGCAGTGGCGGACCGTGCCGAAGCGGCTGCGGCGGCGACGAGCGGGGGAAGAGCTAGGATCTGGAGCTGCGTCTGCCCCACCTCCCGCTGCTGCTCCGAGCTCGAAGTAGTCGGCGACGCGGGCGTCGCGTGGCGGAGCGCGACCTCCAGGTGCTCCAGCGTGCGGCCGGCCAGCAGCCCGCCCCCACTGCCGTCGACGCAGAGACGAGCGGAGACGGAGTCGGAGAACATCTCGGTCTGGCGGCGGTGGAGCGAGTTGAGGTCGCCATTGCCGGCGCGGTCGATGACAAAGCTGGCGACGGGTCGGTGGTGAGGACGCGAGTGAGGGGTTGGTGCGTGCGCCTGGCCATTGTAGGGAGCAGGAAGAGGCAGAGCGCGGCTTCCGGCCGCGGGGGTGCACACCCTGCTCGAGCTCGTCGACGCCGACCACCCGGGCCTCCTCTCCGAGGTGTTCGTGCCGCATCACCGCACTCGTGTTCGTGCCCGGGCCTCCTCACCGAGGTCGCCACCGCGACGTGGGAGCCCCGACGCCGCGGCCTGCATCCGTGCCGGCGAATCGAGGAGCGATGGCGGAGCTCCCGGCGAGGGAGAGAAGGCGGCGACGAGGTGGTGGCGGCGCGAAGGAGGCAGCGCCCCCGGTGGTGGCGGCGCAAAGGAGGGGCGGCACGGAGGAGGCCGCGCCGCCGGTGTTGGGGGAGCGGAGGAGACCGGGGGAGGGGGCGCGAGGGTGAGTGGATAGGGTGGTGATGGGACCCACTCGGGGTAGGAGGAGGGAAAAGTGCAAAATAAGTCACTTTAAGTAGGGGTGGAGCTACTTATGCAACTTATAAGTCAGGTCATTTAAGTCAGGATTGTTTGGTTTCCCTAGTGACTTATTTTGCATTTTTTTGCACTTTAACCGTGTGTTTGGTTGCGGGATCAGTAGGTTGGGTTGGATCCAACCTTCATTTTGGGGACGGAGCCGACCCATCCATTGTTTGGTTGCATCTCTGAATTTGGGGACGGAGTGAACCCATCACATGTTTGGTTGAAGGAATTGAGAATGCGGTTGGATGGCAAGATAACAGCGTTACTCTCTGACGTTTTTGCATCAGGACCTCTAAACTATTTAGAAATCAGCTAAGCCTATATGAGTAAATCTTTGTCTCATGTGTTTTTTACATCAGGACCCCTGAAAATAGCTTCTAATTAATTTTCACTCCTTCTTCTACCTCTGGTCCTGTACAGCAGAGGCGAGCCGCCGCGGGCGCGCTCCGCTGCCGGCGCGAGCCGTCGCGGGCGAGCTCCGCCGCGAGTGCACTCGGCCCCCCAGCACCGGACCTGCTCGGAGAGGCCCCGTGCGGAGAGGCCTGGCGGCGGACCTGCTCGGTGCGCTCGCCTCCCGCCGCCGGACCAGCTCGGCGCGCTCGCCTCCCCGCCGCCGGACCAGCTCGGCGCGCTCGCCCCCCCCCCTCCCCGCCGCCGCCGGTCCTGCTCGGTGCGCTCGGCCTCTGCTCCGCCGGGTGGGACACACGCCGTCGCTTCTTCCGTTGAAAAAGGAGGTCGGAAAAAGTTGGTCGGCTCCGTCCGTCGTTTTTTGAGGGATCGGTTCAACCCGCATCTGGGAGGAATATTCCCGTGAGGGATGAACCGAACTTCATCCAAACAGCCACAGGGACAGGTCCAACCCAACTCAGCTCGCTCCAACCTCAACACACGATAAGTTACCCTACTTATAGGAACTAAACAGAGCGAGGATGACAAAAGCTGGTGTTTTCGCACGCCAACAACGTACAAGCCGCCATTGGCCTAGCACGTGTGGCTCGCATGGTAGGAGATAGCGCTCGGCTCGGAAGGGTACCAGTTTTTTCTACTAGACTGTGTATCACATTACATGTTACCAAAAACAAACAAAATCTAATGTAATCGGGTACCATTGGAAATTTGGAACCAGATCAAGTTACAAAATGGTGAACAAACTTGTGTAGTGTAAGCACATTAAGCTACTTCACATAATAATTGTTAACCAATTTCGTGATCTCTACTAGAAGGACACAATCTTCGTATGTATGTGTAGTTGTAGGTTGATTTGTATGCGTAAAGTGTGTTTGAGCGTGTGTACATGTGTAAACAAATACTACAGTTGTACTCGGATGAAAGACATAAAAGAACTCGTCCATTACCTATAGAAGAGTACGACATATGCACTATGTAACAAAAGAGTATGCATGCACCCGATCAAACTATAAACATCCCTTTATACTAAAAAAAACTATAAACATCTCTCACTCTCCGTCCCTTTGGGTCAAGTCGTCTCCACATGTCCGCATGCAGGTCGCTATATGTAATAGCAATGTCTCCATTCAGGCAACTTGCAGATGCATGCAGTACGTGCTAACGTGCTTCTCATGTACTCCCTCCGTCTCCAAAACATTATCACCATTGATTTTTATGCCACAATTTTGATTAGATTTTTAAAAAATACGTGTAATATTTGTGTTTTGAAATAAATTTTATAGAAAATTAGATTCAAATGTCTATCTAATGATATTAATTCATAAATATTAATATGTATTTTTATATATTTAGTCGAAATTGTTTCTTGAAAAGTGAGACGGAAGAAGTACGCAGTCGGGGTCTCCATCGGCTAGAGCTTAAAAAGTTTCATACATACAGTGTACTCTGTTTCTTCCCAGCATGTGTCACTGTCACCCTCTTCATCTGCTCACTGATGTGGATGTTGTGCACGTACGTACGATGATACTGCTCTCACCCGGCCGGCCCACATCATCCGCATACGAAAAAAACAGCATCACCTACTAAGGTGAGGCCTATCCACACTGCTAATAATGCTATAGATGAGCCGCATTCTTAGGGCAGCTCCAGTGTTTAGAGAATGGGGTAGTGTCAAGATTATGCCACGATGTGGGAGCGTATCAGGTGCAAACTAACATATTCGTGCAAACTACGATCAGGGACGCTCGATCCCCATCCGACGGACCGCGAGAGATGTGGAACATATTTGCAATTTAGCGCCCGCCAGCTCCCACCGGATCGCGGTACTTTTTACCCCCCACCGCTTGACCCTCCCTCGCACAGTCGCACGTGCCACGGACTGCACGCCCCCAACGAGTATAACGCGACCTAGCGCCGCCGCCACTGGCTCCCCTAGCGTCACCGCCCCTGCGCTCCCCTCCTGCCGCTGCCCCAACGCTCATCTCCCGCCGCGATCGACGCCGGACCCGCCCGTCCACCAAGATTGGCCGTCGGCGGGGTCTGGGTGCCTGGATTGGCCGCCGACAGTGTCTGGGCGCCTGGATTGGCTGCCGGCTCTGAAGAAGGGAATATTTAACCTGTTGCCATCATACGGGGGTGAGTGGCAACAGATTTGCCACCCATGAGAGAGAGTGAATGTGAGAGGGATTAATTGACCATAGCTAAGAGTGGCAAATAGTTAAATATCCCCTGAAGAAGAGAGAAAGCAAGCAGTTGTGATGAAGAAAGCAAGCCATTAGCCTAGTGATATCTCTTTTGGCCTATCTGGGAAGCTAGGAATGCAGTTCGGAATGGAGAAAAGGAAGTGCATCCCCACCATATAGTTGAAAAGTTGAGTGCTGCTGCATCTGTATGATCTTATTATTCCCAACAGGTGTGACTCCTTTAAGCCTCAACATTGGGATCCAACGTTGGAGGGATGGGTCATGGTGAATGTCGATGCTGCAGTCTTTCAGAAAGCTAATCGAATGGGTTTGGGAGTTGTGATCAGAGACCGTAGAGGGGAGTTCCTGGCTGCATGCAAGCAGGTTATTGACAAGGTCACAAAACCTGAATTAGCAGAGGCTATTGCTTTCAGGAGGGCAATTCTCTTTGCTTCTGGACTTCCATATAATCAGACCATAATTGCAACTGTTGTTTTTTTCTTTTATTCATGTAAACAGACAATGTAATGAGGTAGCTCATGCACTTGCTAGGTCAGCCGATCAGCTCTCTGAATCGGTCTCCTATGTAATGAAAAGTGTCTGAACTTGTGAAAAGGCTGCAATGACAATTGCAATTGTGCCTCTTATGTAATGAACTTGTGTGTGCAGCATGAAAATGAATAAAATGATATTTCTCTTTTGAATTGTTTGTGAAATTGTGACTTCTCTGGGGAATGACCCAATAACTTGAAAACATGAGTAAAAGCTTCTCTGGTGCATTTCTCATGAATTTCAGGCTCCATTCCTCTTGCCCCATTCACACTCTCAGTTCTGTCTCAGTGGCATTACTAGTGAGTTAGAATATTTTCTTCCATACTCTCAAAATTTCCAGTGTTGCTGGGATGTGGACAGATATAAGTGTTAGAATATTTTCAGTTCCATATTGCTGTTGGGATGTTCACAAATATATAAGTGTTTGGATTTTCACTTCCATATTCTAGAGATAGTAAATTGTGTTTGCACAAGCTTTTACCAATGTTTTCCTGTTATTGAGACATTCCACCAGAAGAAGTCACAATTTCACACACACTTGCAAAAGAGAAACATCATTTTATTCATTTTTATACTCCACACACAAGTTCATTACACAGAAGGCAAAGTTCAGGCATTTTACAGAAATTTCACAGCACAGAACTGGACACAATTCCTCTTCCTACAGCTCCTGTGCCTGAACTCGGCACAATTTCCATTGCGGCATTGCCACTGCAGGAATTACACAAAATTTTCACAGACAGTAGGTCAGTAGCAGACATTAGCACAGATCGGCAAGCGCACCCCTTCCTGCAGCTCCCTAGCCTGAAATCGACCTGCGTGCGCCCTTCCTGCAGGCTGCAGCTCGCCTGAAATCGGCCCGCGCGGCTGCGCCCTCGCCGTTCTTCGTCTCGTCGCCCTCCTCCTGTGTTGACCGTGGCACTCCTGTGAAGGGGCGGTGGTGCTTGGAAGGAGTAGCGGTGCTGGCGAGGGAGCGGCGGCCTTGGCGAGGAGGCGGCGCCGCTGGGGAAGGGGGGCGGCCCGGCGAGTGGCGGCACACCATCGGCTCAGGGGCTTCGGCGCTTGGAAGGACGGCGGCCCGACGACTGGATGCGGCTCGAGTAAGGCGGAAGGGGCCGCGACATGCGTGCGCCGGGATCTGGGGGCGAGGGGCCGCGGCGTGCTTGCGGTGGGATCAGGCTGCGGGGGGTTATTGCAAAAAGACCTCGACGAGGAGAGGGGCTGGCGAGCGGTTTAGTGTAAATTGACCCCACCTCTGTCTGTGACCATCGGATGGGAATCGTGCGTCTCTGGTCGGAGTTTGCATAGTTTGCACAGGTGTGTTGGTTTGCACTTGATACGCTCCCACGTAACATAGACTAGTATACCAAAATTTGCTCCAACGTGATGGCACCAGCTGTGGTACCCACAGGATATTAAATAATTCGAAAATCAATTGCTTTCCTCCTCTCTCACGATGATGATGCGCAAGCGAGGTGACAGGTAGTACTACTTTAATCAGGACACCGGGTGCGGAGCTGAGCTCCTGGTGCTTGGAATTGCTAAGCTAGCATCCCCTCTCTAGTGTATTGCACCTCATTTATTTCTTTCTCTCTCATTCTGGCACCTCGTTAGCACAAATACTGGAGCTGCCCTTAATCTCTACGTAACATTTTGTCTCAAGGAGCCATCAAGATCAATTATTATTCAAGATTATTGAAAAGGTTTACTAAACTCACCTCTTTCAAGTACTCCCTCTGTCTTTAAATATATGACGTTTAGGACAAGAAATTTAGTTCAAATGAACTAAAATTCTTGTCCTAAACGTCATATATTTAAGAACGGAGGAAGTAGTAGCTACAGAATACCTACCTAGTGAGAGGTGGAGCAACAGGGGCGGGCAAAACGCGGAGTAGAAAGCAATCTCATATGAAATCATTTTTGGAATTCCAGTGTATATAACACCGACAACAAAGGTATATATTCAATTCTAGAACCGGATATTTTCGATATAGCTCATACATTTTGCTATACAGTAGTAGTTATGTTGTATAGCCAAAATATATATAGACCGCTACTATTTTTTAACATTGATCAAACAGTGTGGTAAAAACAATATATTGGATGACAAAGCATAGAGATGGGTTTGGTGACAAAAAGAAAATTAGGACACTTCATCTTTAAAATTTAACGAAATACAAAACATGAAAAAAAAAGGAGAAATCCACATGCCAATTGGTATGGCCTTAACCGGTGGGTTCATATTTGCTTTGGGCTAATTTTTGTCATACTTGAGGGACTAACTATTTCTATATGGCACTAATCCCTGTGATTACCAAAATAATTAAGGAGATTTCTGTGATGTACACAGCAGCATTAGGGGGGTTAGGCTCATGCGCTTTCCTTTGGCGGCTCTGAGCAATGCTTTGTTTGAGGTTAAGGCGCAAACTAGATCATTGTTTTCAAAACACATAGTTCATTTGGTCAAAACAACAGATTTCACCATATTTTTCATCTGGAATTGAATTGAAAAGATCAAATTTCGGGCATACAATGACATTGATCGTGGCTGGAAAGACCAAATTTTGAACACTGTGCATATCAATTAATCCGAGTCCTTTGTACATGACTAAGGGTGTGTTTGGTATAGCTGTGACTGTGGCTGTGTTGGTGAAGCAGATTCTCTGGTGAATCTGAGACCGTTTTAGAGAACCATTTGGCAAAACAGCTTCTCCCAGCTGTGTAATGTGGATAAGAGGGTAAAATATCCATACTACCATTCCCTTTTCTTTTATTATTTCCTTCTTTTATTATTTATTTTCTTTTCCCTTCCTATTATTTTTCTCTTTTCTTCTTTTTCTTTTTCTTTTCTTTTTCTTTTTCTCTTTCCTTTTTCTCTTTCTCTCCTCCTCCGATCTCATCCATTCCTTGCCTCCCGTTGCTCCCTCCACGCGGCTATGCTCGTCGGTGTCCTTCCCCGCCGGCCTCCCACCTCCCCTCCCCCGCGCGGCCGCCGTCAACCTTCCAGCTCCCCCGCCAGCCTCCATCTGCACCAGGGCCGCGTCGTCAGCATCCAACCCCTCCGCCGTCGACCTCCAGCTTCGAGCCGCGCCTGGCGGCAAGTCCATGGACTCGTCACACCATCGATTTCCCCTACTCCGACCTCATCCGCGCCGCCATCTTCCCTGTGTCGACCTCGTCAACGTTGTTCAGGGGCCTCATCTGCTGCTCTGCCTTCGCTGCTGGCCGGCCCTGTGGGTCCCTCGAGGGCAACAGTGGGAAACGCCCCGGGCGGAGCGGGAGGAGCTGCTATTTTTGGCTCCCTATGCAGCAAAACGCTCTAAAGAACGTGTTTTGCGGCTGCTCCTTGCCCAGAGTTGTTTTAGACTGGTGTTTGGCAGGACTTCTCGCTTCTTGCGTGGAGCGGAGCTGCTGGAAGCGCTGCCAAACGCACTATAAATGCATGAATGTCCAGCCTACCCTAGAGACTAGGTCGGGATTGACAAGAAGTTAACTACAAGCCTCTAACCGTCGACAGGCATGCTGTCGTCTTAGAGGAACAATATTATGTTGAAAATACGAGGGTCTTTCACTCTTCCATGGTCAAAAAGTAGAAGCACTTGCAAAAATAAAAATGGCAACAAATTAATATTTCAAAAGTATGAGCACCCGCACTAAGGACGAGACTTTACCCAAAAATAGTTCAAAAATATGAGTCCCCGCACTAAGGATGAAACGACTTGAATTAAGGTGATTAGGCCAGTCAATGCGGGATGATATTAGTTTGCTCGTTGGGGTTTCATGAAGAGTTTTATAATATTAAATTTCATTAGTTTTGCTGACGAGACGACGAAAGAGAATAAGATAATATCTTTTATAAAATTCAACTGACACAATTACCTGTTTTCATGCACCGAAACTGACCTTGCAAGTTTCACAAGCACCACAACCACAACTGAGTCTGGCCGAAACCAGATTATTTTTTAAAAAAATGAACTTTTTCTGTTTCTAATAAAAGCTTTTCAAAACGTCCTATTGCACCCGTATATAAAAGAAGCTAGCAGCCCGGGCATCATTTCTCTGGTGAGGGAGAAAGTGGGAGAGATGAGGCATGGCTACAGCAGCGGCGTGCTTGTGTGGCTGGTGCTCGTGCGCTCATGCTTCGAAGCATCACCTCTGGTTCAGGCTCAGCAAGCAGCAAGAACTGATCCAATCGAAGGTTCGAAACTCCCATGCGCTACCTCCTTTTTTTTATTTAGTTTACTTTGCATGTTAATGCTGGTTTGGGCGCGCGCGTGCAGTGGCGGCGCTGAACACGATCCTGGGGAGATGGGGCAAGAAGGCAACGCGGTCGCCGGCGTGGAACATCAGCGGCGAGCCCTGCAGCGGCGCCGCCGTCGACGGCACCGAGCTCGACGGCAACTACAACTTCAACCCGGGCATCACGTGCCTCTGCTCCTTCGACAACAACACCGTCTGCCACATCACCAAGCTGTACGTATGCCCCTCTGTCTTGGTAATAGTTCGGCTGCACACTAGGTGCTCGACGCCGGCACCAAGAGGCCATGCCGTCGTGAAATTCCTTTGCATTTTTTTGCTCAAGTTCTGCAGATTTGTTCAAGGAAGCTTGCATGAACACGGGCCCGTGCAGGGATGAAGACATAAGGAGGCTACGGGGAGCCTTGGCTATCTCCGTGCTTATGTTAAAAAAAACAATCAAATCCCCTCTTAAGATTTTGTGTGCTGCGAACCTCTTTGCAAACATGTACTCACAGTTCATCCTTGAAGACTTGAACCTTAGAGAATTACTCAGTAGGAGGGAAATGAACGAAGGGGCAAAATTGCTTTTTTGTTTTTTTGGGAAAAGACTGCAGTACTACCTTGGTTCATTGGGCACTGGAGCCTGGAAAATTATTTGTGAAGGATGGAGCCTTGAAGGTTACCAACCAGTTATACAGTAGGAATTAACGAAAACTTTACACAAACCAGTTCTTATGAACTGACACTGTATTATCCTTTTGTACTAGTACCAAGCAAACTATTTTTCCGACTTCTTGTTTATTTGTACAGGAGGGTATACGCATTGAACGTTGTCGGTCAGATACCTTCAGAACTGCAGAACCTCACCTACCTAACTTACCTGTATGCTATAAAACTCTTATCTTGTATCTCAATGATGAACAACTACCTCCATGTGTCAAATTCTCTGCTGTTAACGCGCTAGATGTTTCTGGTGTTGTTTCAGGAACCTGGATCAAAACTACTTGACTGGTCCAATTCCATCATTTATTGGCCAATTTTCTGGAATGCAACACTTGTAGGTGTTATACTTCAAGTTCCAGATTCTTGTAGTCTCCACCTATTAGTGTTGTGAACCATCTTCCATTTTCTGTAATTCCAAAATTAAAGGAGCCTGGGATTCAATCCATTCTCTGGACCACTTCCAAAGGAACTTGGAAATCTCACAAATCTCAACTTGCTGTAAGAGGTCCTTCTTGCATACATGACATAAACTACATGCATAGCGTAACTTATATATTAAGCACAGAAATGTTTTTTTTTCATTTTTAAATGGTGTTCCATATATATTTAGAGTGAAATCCAAAAGGAGAGCATTTTCTTTTTGTTTCAGAGGCATCAGTTTAGACAATTTTAGTGGTGGACTTCCTGAAGAACTTGGCAACCTGTCCAAACTTGAGCAATTGTAAGGCCCTTTATAATTGCCAAACACTACTTCTGAAAGAACTAAATATTTGAACAGGCAAGATCTCTGTTGTTGAACATGATAATTGCTACAATGTTTCCCTAACAGGTACACTGATAGTAGTGGCTTAAGTGGTCCCTTCCCTTCAACATTCTCAAAGCTTAAGAAGCTGAGGATTCTGTATGGTCAATGTTAGACCCATAGCTTTTTTTATTAATTGTGCTTGCATATGCTCAATGCTAAATATTTTGTTGTGCTTGCAGGCGGGCATCGGATAATGACTTCACAGGGAAAATGCCTGACTATTTGGGGAGTTTGACAAATTTGGAAGATATGTAAGATTATTTTTAAAAGTTTTTAACACATCATGTATTCAGCTGGAAAGTGTCCAGTTCTTCCAATTTGAATTAGGACATGTAACCATGTCATAAAACTGCTCCGCATAACATCTGGGTATATGAAGCTTTCTTTTTCCTATACTCAAATGGATTTGGTATGTTAGTACCTTTTTTTCTGAAAGCTCTAACTTGTAGGGCATTCCAAGGAAACTCTTTTGAGGGCCCAATTCCAGCAAGTTTGTCTAATCTAACCAGGTTGACAAACCTGTAAGTATTTTGCACTTTGGCAACATTCTTCATGTGGTTGTTAGAACTTAGAAGGTCATGCTTGCCATGACAACTGATATTTAAATACAATGAACAGAGCGGTCGGTGATATTCTAAGCAGAAGCTCTTCGTTAGCCTTCATCAGTAATCTATCATCTTTGAGTACCCTGTGCGTGACACCTTTAACTGTAGACATTGCAGTTTTATATGTTACTGAGATTGAATAGCTTTCTTGCAGCATCCTTAGGAACTGCAAGGTATCTGGTAATCTTGGAGAAGCTAATATTTCTAACCTTGCAAATTTAATATTGCTGTAAGTTTGTAATTATGGGCTACCGCACCAGTTTATGATGTTATTGGTTTTTTCCCCTGAAATTTAATTTGAAGTCTCTGCTCAAGTAACATTGCTGTCCTATGGCACAGGGACTTGAGTTTTAATGATATCACAGGCCAAGTTCCTCTATCAATCCTTACGCTCGACAAACTTGAATTCCTGTAAGGAATTCATAATCAGTTATTTCCACTATACAAACACCACCTAAGCCGGTGTCCTTGTTTCATCATCTTGCACTGTACCCATTTCAGGTTTCTTGGGAACAATAGCCTTACAGGAAGCCTGCCTGATGTGAAAAGCCCTTCATTAAAAAATTTGTATGTCAACCAATTCATTGTAGCAGTGATCTTACATAGTACAAACTATTTACCTATTCCAATGGCATATTCATTATATATGTAAGTTGATTTATTTAATTTGCAGAGATTTTTCATACAACCAGCTCACTGGAAGCTTTCCTTCTTGGGCAACTGAGAGCAATTTGCGTCTGTAAGTTGAACATTTCTGAAATTTGTGTCTTATATCTAGGAAAAGAATTGGATATACTCGATTTTTTCGTTTTGTGCAAGGAATTTGGTGGCAAACAATTTTTTTCTTGGTAGTACCAACAACAGGTAAGCATCTAATTGTACTTCTGCAAGAGCTGAGTTTTAATTAAATCTTTGTAACAACTTGTACAATTATGTGCACAGTATCCTACCTGCAGGACTAAACTGCCTCCAGCAAGGCACTCCTTGTTTCCTTGGTTCTCCAGAGTGTATGTTTTCACTTTTCATCTTCCGTAGAAGTACCAGGATGCAAGGGATTTCAGTAAATGGTTATAGTAATTATGTGCATTTCAATTGCAGATTACTCCTTTGCGGTCGACTGCGGCAGCAATAGTTCTATGACAGGGTCGGATAATACTGTCTACGATGTAGATGCTACAGACCTTGGGTCTGCATCATATTATGTCACCGGTCAAACAAGATGGGGTGTTAGCAATGTAGGAAAGTTCAACCAGGCCCCAAATGGAAGTAATATAATATATAGCTCCAGCCAGCAGTTTCAGAATGCAGACGATACAGAACTTTTCCAAACTGCAAGGATGTCAGCATCGTCACTGAGATACTACGGCCTTGGACTTGAGAATGGAAATTACACTGTTGTGCTTCAATTTGCAGAAACTGCTTATCCAGACACACAGACTTGGCAAAGCCTAGGAAGGAGAGTCTTTGATATATATGTCCAGGTACGTAGAAATTAAATGCATGCATGATATACTTTAATAAACAGTTTAACTCTTTGTCTCGAAGTAGAAGTACTAACATTTTCATTTGCATAGGGTGCCCTTAGAGAAAAGAACTTCAATATAAGGAAGACCGCTGGCGGAAAATCTTTTACTGCAGTTAGCAAGACTTACACGGCAACTGTTTCTAAAAACTTCCTTGAGATCCATCTCTTCTGGGCTGGCAAGGGCACTTGCTGTATACCTACACAAGGTTACTATGGGCCAATGATTTCAGCATTAAGCGTTACTCCAAGTAAGCTGGCCTAATCAGGTTATCATAAAGAAGAAGTACACTACACTGGCTTGTTCTCAGTTAAGAAAATCCTTAGTCCTTATCTTTTTCCAGATTTTACTCCAACTGTGCGAAATGGTGTACCGAAAAAGAAAAGCAAAGCTGGTGCAATTGTTGGAGCAATAATTGCTGCATCAGTTTTAGGATTAGCAGCCTTATTTGGAATATTTTTGTGCACAAAAAGGAGAAGAAGATTGGCACAACAGCGACAAGGTATCAAATATACTTACTACTGTATATATGTCATACATAACTCACAATCAAAATTCTCAGAAGAAATATTTTCTCATGCATGTGCCCTTGAAAAAAATGTAGAACTTTACGACCTGATTGGACAGCCTGATGTCTTCAGCTATGCTGAACTCAAGTTAGCTACAGATAATTTTAACCCTCAAAACATTCTTGGTGAAGGTGGATATGGACCAGTCTATAAGGTAGCCCACAGTCTGGCGACCTGCTTGTTGGTCTCTGGTCAAAATATGCATGCAACTTTATTAATGCCTTCATTTTGGCAGGGTATTCTAACTGATGGGAGAGCAATAGCTGTGAAACAACTTTCTCAATCATCTCATCAGGGGAAAAGTCAGTTCGTGGCAGAGGTTGCAATAATTTCTGCTGTCCAACACAGGAATCTCGTCAAACTGCATGGATGCTGCATCGACAGCAAGACACATTTGTTGGTTTATGAGTACCTTGAAAATGGAAGCCTAGATCGAGCTCTCTTCAGTGAGCACACTTTTGCACACCTTCAAAATTGCCTCTATTTCATCCCTGCTAACAAAAGTCCATTACTTCATCAACTCTCAAGGCTTTACCTCTCTGCACTGCGCCACTGCCGTTATCGAAATTATTTTAATTTTCAAATGTCTTATTTCTGCATTCACAGGAGGTAGTAGCATGAAGCTAGATTGGTCAGTACGCTTTGAGATCATCTTAGGCATTGCAAGAGGCCTAACTTATCTTCACGAGGAGTCCAGCATCCGGATCGTGCACAGGGACATCAAGGCCAGCAATGTCCTGCTCGACACCAATCTCAGCCCCAAGGTCTCCGACTTTGGACTCGCCAAGCTCTACAACGAGAACAAGTCCCATGTCAGCACGACGAGGATCGCTGGCACTCTGTAAGCAAATTCCACCGTTACTCTTCCTTGTGTCTGCACTTTCCAGCACTGAAATGCTAACATTATTAACTTCCGTGTCATTGCTCAAGTGGCTATCTGGCTCCTGAATATGCAATGAGAGGTCAGCTGACTGAAAAGGTTGACATTTTCGCATTCGGAGTGGTCGCCCTGGAGGTTGTCTCCGGTCGATCCAACACTGACAGCTCCCTCAAGGAAAGCAACATCTATCTTCTAGAGTGGGTAAGGTGTTCGACGATATTTCAATCCAGGAGAATTTCCCAGATATCCCATTCTTAGTGCTTACTGAATGTACCAATGTTAATTTGCAGGCATGGGAGCTGTACGAAGGGAAGCAACCGCTCGGGATCCTGGACCCGAGGCTCAAGGAATTCGACGCCGATGAAGCTATGAGAGTCATCCGCGTCGCGCTCGTCTGCACGCAGGGCTCGGCGCACCAGCGGCCGCCGATGTCGAGGGTCGTGGCGATGCTGACCAGAGAAGCTGAGGTGCCGGACGAGGTGACGAAGCCAAGCTACGTCGTCAGTGGCTGGCAGCAGCTCAGGGGCGACGGTGGCAGCAGTAGCTGCACCACCACCACCACCACGAGCAGCTACTGGGGGTCGACGACCACCCCTGAGTTCAGCAGGCAGAAAGAGGCTGACGACAACCCTCTCGCCCAGTCGCCGGCGATCACCGGCGCAAGTCACCAGATCATCGGAGGGAGGTGAAAAATGAGATGCATGGTAGCTAGGTGCTGCTAAATCTGAATGTCATTGCTTTGAAGTTTGAAGTGATGGATTTGAACGCTGTTCCTGCGGCTTACGTGATGTTCGATTCTTTGTGTGTCCGGTGGTGAAATACTGCAAAGCCTTTTTGCTCCGGTGGTGAAGACGTGAAATGTAAAATGTTGCAAGCCTGTGTTGCTTACTGTTGGTAAAAAAAATTTGGTCTTTTATGGTGCACAATACTACCAGGTGGTAGTAAGGAGTATAACCATGTTTTTTTTTTGTTATGGGGTAAATTGTAATCAGGTCCAATCTGTTGATTTGTCTATAGATAATCACTCTGAGTATTACAATTTTTTAGTGTTTAATTCCTCTTATAGAGTCCGCAATATAATTGCAGCAGTACTGAGATGTTGGCTCTAAATAATTTGTAGTGTTCTTATAAATATGCAGCACAAGAGGCGATCCGTCATAGTTCACATAAAATCTGAAGAAGCATGTATGCTGCTGGTGATGAAAAAAAGATTCAGGCTTCGGTTTGTTACTACAAGTTCCAGCTGATGGCAAGCATGTATGCTGCTGGTGATTAAAAAAGATTCAGGCTTCGCTTTGTGACTGCAAGTTCCAGCTGAGGGCAATGATGCAAAAAGATTCAGGCTTTGATTTGTTTAGTACTAGACCTGAGCATTCCACGGGCCGGGTCGAAAAAAAATCCGGGTTTTTCGGGTCGAGAAAATCCTGCCCATGACCGTCCCATGGGACGTGTCGGGCCTCAGTTTTCGGGCCGGGCCCGGGCTTGGGCGGGCCGCCCGCGCATTTTATAGTGTAAAGTAACTAAAAACAGCATTTCGGGCCGGGCTCGGGACAAAAAAAATTTTCGCGGGCTTCAAGATCTCTGCCCACGCCCGTCCAGTAAGGTCCGTGGGCGGGCCTGGCGCGGACCGAGCCCGGGCCGGGCCAGCGGGCCGGGCCAAAAATGCTCAGGTATATTTAGTACACGTTCCAGCTTATGACAAGAAGTCTAGACAACTGTCTTGTTCACAAAATAGTTGTTACTGTGACAGCAATTGCGCTGGGTTTTTTTTCTTTTGTTACACAAACGTAAGAATTGCCATTTATATATGCTGAAAATAAGATATGCATGCGTGTGCGAATTATAACTGCTTGAAATAAGTTGTGAGCCATATATACATACATGCGTGTGCCATATGTTTTATTTGGTAACAGAATGAGACTTGCCGATCTGGTTGGTACGGAATATAGCACGGGGAGTAAGGATCAATTACCAACAACAATGGAGGAACGAGCTGAAAAGCAAGAAACGGATGTATAGGGTACCGGTATGAGAAGTCATATGAGAGGTCGCACCTGAGTCGAAATATCAGTGTTCTGAGGCTGATTCAAAGACACCATGTTGAAGGCAGACACCTAACTCTGCTGATCCCATCCTGTCATCGGGTTGTGCTGGCGACAGGAGGCGAAGCCACCCACTCGCGAGGGACACCACCGTCATCGGGTTTTGCGAGAAACCTTTTTTCCAGTCTGTAAACATTCCAGTGCTCCATGTACCTCAACATAACTAGGCCTGAAGATCGATTCCCTATCCTGTCGTTCTGGTAATCCACTAACCATGTCGATGTCCCATGTCTTGACATCAAAATCCTTCCAACAATGGTACTTATCCTTCTGGTGGTAATGTGCTCCAAATAACATTGCAAGCCTCAAACCTATTATATCACACTGTACTATGCATTCGAACGGGATAGCACAAAGCATGCAAAATTAATGAATCTCCACCATATTCCTCACTTGTTGCACAATATCTGCATCAAATTGTTTCTTCGCGTTCAACACTTGTAAAGTACGCAAATTAGCATTTAGTACCTCCAAGAACTAGCGTGTCTGCACATGCATTGGGAGGAATACCTAGAAATGTTTTAGTCAGGATTGAACACATGAAAGTACTGACAAGCAGATTAGTAAATCTGTGGTACCATTTCGTGTGTAACATGTTTGAAAGGAATGTCGCGCATGTGCATGGCCTCTTCTGCACATAGCTTAGCCACAGCTGTATCTGTATGAACCTTGCTGCCATGTGCGTGTTTTCCAGGTAAACATTGCAGAACATTTGTTCATCATTCGGGATCTTCACGCACATGTCATGATACAATATTTCAATACTCGTTTTTTTTGCAAGTAGAAGAAGGTAGCAAATACAAAATGTTCAAAGAGAGACCTTCTCGTCTAAACATTTGTTGAAATTGTCGTAGTCAGACGCCATAGTCAAAGTTTTCATCTCCTTCTTTGTTAAAGAGTACAAAGTCATATCGTAGGCCGGAGGTTGGAGCCAACTGACCCAAGGCGAATGCTCCGCACTACTAGCGAGAAAGCGCTTGGCAGGCGGTTGCCGAGGCTTCTTGGCGCCAACTCCACCTTGCCTTTGCGCGGGAGATCTTGGCGCCAAAGCTGGGCGCGAACCGCCTCAGCCCTGGTTCGACCGAACAAGTGGGTCAGCCGAACCAGGTCTGGCCCAGCTGGCTGCCGCCTTTGGCTGGTGAGGTAGTGGACCCCTGGAGTTGCCTTGCCTTGTGGGCCCCGCTTGATTTGACTTGTTTTGCTTGTGTTTTGGGCCCATTCTTCCTTGTGCAGAATGTTGTGTGTCGGTCTTCGTAGTTGTCTTGTGCTTCTGCACGATTTTCCCCTTTTCCCCTGTTTCCGGCTTCTCTTCCTTGAAATGCTTATTGAATGGAAACTAAGTAATATGTTAGTAAGAGATGCTAGTTTCCCTCTTATTCTGAGTAATGTTGACGGTTAAAAGTGGTCGATAAGGACCGTCAACATGCTTTTCACACAATTCTACGTTCACTGATTAACATTAATTGCTACACACAAGTACATACAATTGAATTTTCAACCATGCATGTGAATTTGACTTGTCTACTCACATACTTGTAGCCCCTAGAGCAGATCAACGAATTTGGTTTGCCAGCACAGAATATGTCACAAGGTCGAGTGGTTTCAACCACAGTTGGAGAGCCACCAAGGCCGATGGATGAAGGGGTAAGTAAGTTTTATAATCATGACACTAAACCAGGTGTTTGTGACAGCACAAAAAAGAGGCGCGGCGAGTGGGACCAACCTGACGTTAGGAAAGTTAATATATAGCTTATCAAGTCAAACATTTGGCATTAATCCATATCAGTACTGAAATTATGTGATGATGTGATTGCTGGTTCAGTTGTTTCTATGATGAATTGCTTAAGATTATGAACATCAACAAAGCCAAAGGTGTTGACATCATTCTGAAAATAGAAGGTATTGTATTAACAAAGAAGGAGGTGGAAACTTTGACTATGGCGTATGACTATGACAGTTTCAACAAATGTTTAGATAGAAGGTCTCTCTTTGAACATTTTGTATTTACTACCTTCTTCTATACTTGAAAAAAAAACGAGTATTGAAATATTGTATCATGCAGATTGCAGATAGTAGATGCACGCATGCATGACATGTGCGAAGATCTCGTATGACCAACATATGTTCTCCAATGTTTACCTGGAAAACACGCACATGGCAGCAAGGTTCCATGACACACAGACACTGACACATGTGTGACTAAGAGCTATGTGCAGAAAAGGCCATGCACATGCGCAACATTGCTTTAAAACATGTCACACATGAAATGGTACCACATATTTACTAATCTGCTTGTCAAAACTTTCATGTGTTCAATCCTGACTAAACCATTTTTAGGTATCCCAATGCGTGTGCAGACACACTAGTTCTTGGTGGTACTGAATGCTAATTTGCAAACTGTACAAGTGTTGAACACCAAGAAACAATTCGATGCAGATATTTGCAACAAGTGAGGAATAATGTGAGGATTCATTAATTATGCATGCTCTGTACTATCTCATTTGATTGCATAGTACCAACCAACATTATATGTGATATAATAGGTTCGAGGCTTGCAATGTTATTTGGAGCACATTCGAGACCACGAAAAGGATAAGTACCATTGGTGGAAGAGGAAGGATTTTGATGTCAAGACATGGGACATCGACATGGTTGGTGGATTACCAGAACAGTAGGACGGACATGACATCTTCTAGTCTATTTATCACTACTAGAGAAACAACTATCAATCACAGGGGAGAAAACACATTAGTACACATTAGTATCAGGTATTTTTGCACCCGGTACTAATGAGGACATTAGTACCGGGTGGGGAGGAGGTGCCCCGACGCGCCCCCGTGAGGGCACATTAGTACTGGGTGTAGGCTAGCCTCAGTACTGATGCGCCCACATTAGTACCGAGGCCATTAGTACCGGGTGGGGACTAGCCCCGATACAGAAGAAAACACCTTATTACTAGGGTGATTCTTGCCCCGGTACTAAAACACACCACCGTCGTATCCCCATCTGCGCGTCCCGCGCCGTTAGATTTTTTCACCCCGCGCTGTGTTATCTCCCATCCTTATCTCCTTCACCTACCGCTCATCTCCCATCCATCTCCTTTTCCTCATTCTTTTTTCTCTCTGCTCTATCTCTCCAGGGGAGCGATGGAGGCCCAGGCTGCGGGAGGGAGGTCGGGCGGCGCAGGAGGAAGGCCGGGTGGCGTGGCATGGGTGGGAGGTAGCGCGGCACGGCCCCTACCGGCGGAGCGGGTGGGAGGCGGGGCGGCGCGACCCCTGCTGCCGGCGGCCCTGCTCGCAGCCTGGCGGCGGCGGCCCTGGTCAGGGAGGCACGACCTGGAGGCCAACGCGGAGGCGCGCTTACGACCGACGCGGCCTGGAGGCCGGCGTGGCGGCCTCCCGGCATGGGAGCCCGTGGCCAGGCAGGGGCCGGCGAGTGGCGTTGGCTTCCCTGGCGGCGCGGCAAGGCAGAGAACGGTGGGCTGCGCGGCCAAGCACAAGGCGGTGGTTGGAATCTTGTTCTTGTGTTCTATAATGGTGATTCTTGTGTTCTTGCTTGTGATTCTTGTGTGATTCGTTGTATCAAATCGATATTGTAACTTGTCAATTTTGTGTGAATGATTTGGTTGAATCAAATCGATGTTGTGATATTGTAACTTGTGTGAATGATTCTGGTGTGTGATGTGTGAATCTTGTTGTGGGAATGATCAAATAAAATAAAAGGAAAGAGAATAACAGAAAAGAAGAAAAGGAAAGAAAAAAGAGGGAGGGAGGGGCGGGCTGACGGTGACGGAACGGAGGGTATCGAGTACCGGTTGGCAACTACACCGGTACTAAAGAGGGTTCCCAACCGGTACTGATAGTTGTTTCCCTAGTAGTGTATGTTGAAGTACATAGAGCACCGGAATGGTTACAAGACTAGAAGAAGGTTTCTCGCAAAATCTTATTGATGAGTTCAGATCAAAGCTAGTAGTACTACTGCTCAACTCGGACTACAATGAGGAGCGACTATGAAAGGATCCCCCTGAAATTTAGGTCACCTTTGGCTGTTAAAAAGTTATCGTAAGTTTTAGATATATATTGGTTTGATAATTTCATATTTACAAAAGTTCTATATTCAGTTTACTACTATTGTAATGGTACAGTAGTTCTATATTCAGTTTACCACGTACTTAGCCGCGTCTTTGGTACCATTGAATGACGAATTGCTGGATTACAAAGTTCGAAACTTACAAAATTCTCAGCTTCGTTGTCCGGCAACGGGGACGGCGGCGCAAAGACCTCGCCATGCATATATGTCGTCCTGGCCGAGCCCCAAATCATCGACGTGTGCCTTCACCGGTGAAGCCGTGAAGGCGCCGCGCGGACCCTCTCGTCGATTGAGGTAGTTGTGCACTGTCGCGGACCTTCGTCGATTGAGGTAGTTGTGCTCCTGTACTCGTGCAGTGATCAAAGATGTTTAGCGTAGAACTTTTATTTCAAGTGATGAAGAAAATACGAGCATGTTTTTTTTTTCTTTTGAGTCGGACGGAAGTTGAAACGGTCCTGCAAGAAGGCTGCAAAATTGCAAATTCGTGGCTGACTCTCAGCTTGCGCCGGCAAAAAAACCTTGGGCCTAATTTCAGGTCGTGTGCATTGCAACGGCTGCCTCCTCCGTTCCCGTCGACGATGAGGCGTCAGTGGTAACTTCGGGAATCTCCAGATCTGCCGGTGCTCAGTCTTTCGAAGATGCTCATAGAGGTAAGGTTTGCGTACGTGTGTTCATATGGGTGAGTGTGCGTGCGTGTTGTGAGCGTCTACGTTGTAATGTGCCATTCTCTAAAAGAAATAGGTGATTTGCTGTGATTGAAAGAGTTTTTCGATAAATAATAAAATAGTATAGTTGTCTAATTAATTGTAGAGATTGCGTTAAAAGCTATATATGAGCGACCTCTTGTTAAAAAAATTGTTCATGAGGTACTAATTAATGAAAAAGTAAGAAAATAATTAAAAACGTTTAGTGAAATATAGACGGTCAGGATGTGACGCTTTTCAGATGAAACAAGGCAAACAATTAAGGTGATGTGGCTACATCATATGCAAGAGAATTTAACAATCAATACATTTTAATGGGGTGTGTCTATATATAGCTACTAGGTAATACCCGCGTGTTGCTGCGGAAATTTTTAAACAAAATTTAAGGCGAAATGTGAAAGTAGAAACATCAAAGTGATTACATGAAAATATTCATTTGTAAACAACATTATATATGAAAGCATATTATTTTGTTGAGAGTGAACCATTCTTAAATGATTGATCTTATATGTATTTCAACTGCGAGAATTTTGTGGTGTGCTACTCACAATACATACTATTAGTCACAGAAAATCGCTTGAAGACATAAATAGATGGTTTAGTGGATGATGACATGGTGTACTATAGTGGATAATGACATGGCGTATAGTGGATGATGACGTAGAATGCTTGTATGTTGAGAGAAATCTATCCATGATTTGTAGTATGTCTCACCCATATAGTTGTTATAGATACAGGTGACTGACGTGGATCACGTAAAAAAAGTTCTTGCTAGAATGGACGTGTCGTCGGGAGTCAGGTCGAAGGTCGAGGCTGTGCGGTGTGCGCACGTCACCCGTGGACACTGGACAACGGCGTGCTGCATGCATGCCTTTAGTTTTTGGCAGCCGTGACCGAAAGAAATTAATGACTAATGACACCTTATGTGTCGTACGTCGTCGGTGACGCCCGTACCTGGGATTCGTCAATGCCGTGCGCGAGTCGCCACAGAAATCGCTGAGAGGCTGCTCGAAAGCGATAACGTACGTTGCCGGTGCAAAGCTAGTGGCTAGGAGAAACCAAGAAAGAAGAAAGAAAAGGAGGAGGAAGAATGGGGGTAGATAGTGACGGAACTAGAACACAAATCAAGAGAGTGAGATATTAGTATTATCTAACCTGTTGCTTAATATGTTATTCTCTCCGTTCTTAAATATATGACGTTCAAGACAAACAAATTAGTTCATTTTTTAACTAAATAGCTTGTTCTAAACATCATATGTTTATGAACAGAGGTAGTATTTTTTTTAATTTTGAAGAAGCGTCAATTTTGTAGCTGGTGAATGTTTTTTTAACAATTGGCAAGGAGGAGCCATGACCCTCTCCCTCTTTTGACCTGCATGTAGCTCCGCCCAGTGGTGGTAGTCTATTTCCTAATAAAATATACTATACATCCTCGGTATCGAAATATTTAGCAAAGAAATCATTATATTTTTTAAAAAAGTTCAAATTACTACCTCAAGTATAACAAAAGTCCGGATAAACTCTTAAACTATGCTTTGATTCAACTTAGTCCCTAAACTTAACTATTGGTTCAACTTACTCCATAACAATTTGTCATTTTTGTTTCTCTATACACAAGTTCAATTTAATTCGAGGCAAGATGGTAGTGGACATCATAACTTATATTAGAAAAACATCTTATGATTTTTCAGCATTAGTTTATGAGATTTGCTCCGGTGGTCCCTTTTCAAAATTTGCACAGATTTTAAAGCAAACAAACATCTTAGATAATTACTTAACCTTTAAGGGGTAGTCTTGTCTTTCTTCCTTGCATGCAATCTGAACGATCTGTTTTTTTTGGCAATCCTGTGACGGCCAAATCGAGAGATGATGTGCTAGTGCTTTATCCCAGCAATGAATCAATCGCCAAGCAACTCACGGTGTAACGCGCGCTAGTATCGTCATCCTGTCCTTAATTGAAATGTGTGCCTAATTCTACTCTAGATTAGGAATTTAGGATGTTAGCGAAGAGTCTTATATATCGCTCTGAATAGGAAGCAACAAGAATTTTCCACATCACAGCTCCGCTAGCATCAAATATGTTGTTCTTGATGTGACCAAGAGCGATTAATCATCATTTGATCTCAGCTGCATGCACAACAAATCTATTGGAGGCTTCCACGCCAGGATTTAAGAAGAAATTAAATCTTCTATCGAGTAGTGCAGATTAGGAAGGATAAAAGGATCTGTGTTTGATCAAAAATTTTGCCAACCCGCAGATCTATGATACCCTCACGACGAAGCAGTGGCGGAGCTAGGGGGTATGCCAGGTATGCACCGGCATACCCTGCAATTCCGGCAAATGCAAGTATATATACATATTTGTTAAAGAAAACATATGAATATGCTGCTGTTGCACGACTGATTACCTGAAGTTGAGCTGTGTTACTTAGTGCTTAGTGTATATATACTGAATTATATTGTCAATTTTACAATTATTACCGAATTGTATATGAATTTTTTTGAGTGGCATACCCTAAGTTAAGATCCTAAATTCGCCACTGCGACGAAGACATCCATGGCGAGGGATTCAGCCCGCCGTAGAGAGCGTGAAATTGGGTTGCTGATAGAGAAAAAAGAGACCAAATTACCCTTTAAATATTAAGTAATTAATTTAACATTTATCTGCTTTAATATCTATGCATTTTTTTAGAAGAGGACCACCGGAGCAGTTCTCTTAGTTTTTATATAATTTTGTATATCAAGAGTGTACTATTAAATATACTACCCTACCAAAATGGTGATAATAAAATCATCATATATTTTTTTAGCATGCCTTATGTTGTTTGTCATCTTGCACAATTTGAACTTCAAACTCCACTTGTGCATGAGGAAATAAAAAAGACAAATTATGTTAAAGTGTAAATTGAACCAAATGGTATAGTATAGGGGTGAACTGAACCAAGAAATACTTTATGGAGTTATTCACACTTTGATTATATTTGACGAGAGTGATTTCAACTTTTTTTGTGATTTTATTTATCATCAAAGTTATTTCAAGTGTAACTTATTTGGGAACATATCTGGTGGAAACTACAATCTTCGTGAAAATCTGTGCGAACCATAGCAAAAAAGTTGTCTAAATTCACAAAAAACACATATGTAGATGACATGATGATAGACAAACTTGTAAAATATTTTGTCCAAACTCGACTTCCTGAAATTTTTTATTTTTATATCTCACAACGAATTTTTTTGCATGAGTTTTCACGAAGATTGTGATTTCCACCAGATATATTATCAACTTATTTTAAATATATTTGTAATTAGTTTTTGATAAGACGAATAGTCAAACTATACAAGAAACAAATTTTAAAGTGACAAACATTCAACATGGAGAGAGTAATTACGGGGAAATATAAGAATTTACATGCCATGCCGCACAAAAGCTCGAGTGTAAGAATTTGATATTTCTTCCAACTTATGTCACTATCTTTACTCGTTGATTGATTTGATGGATGCCACGTACTACGATGGTAAAGGTCACCCAGCTTACCAGCCTCTTTCGAAGACTACCGAGGATAGGCATGACAAAGACGCTTGGTTCACATGATTGATGTAACTGTGCTGTCCTTCTGTTTTAACACCATAGTCTAGATTAAAAAATTAGCTTTATATATTTTTTAATAACACGAATGATCAAAATTGTAAGAAAAATCAATAATGATAAATATTTCGATGTGGAGGGAGTACGAGACCAGCGGCTGAATGCACAAAAGGAACCTTCAATTATTCGCAGCAGATTATCTTTAGAGTAAATTTAGCTCTTTTATTTTACATTTTTTTAGAAAATCCAGTACACCTATAAAGACAAAAAAAAAGACGAGTACTTAACAAGCTAGCAGCCCGGGCATTATTTCTGTGGAGACCGGTGACGGTGAGAGAGAGTGTAGCAGCCTCGGCATCGTGTCATCGATCGTGTTGTGGAGAGAGATGAGGCGTCGCTGCTGCAGCAGCAGCGGTGTGCTGGTGGTGTGGCTGGTGCTCGTGTGCTCATGCTTCGAAGCATCACCTCTGGTTCAGGCTCAGCAAGCATCAAGAACTGATCCAATCGAAGGTTCGAAACCACCGTGCGCGCCACCTCCTTTACCATGGTTAACGATTACTACATGCTTGCATGGCTCAATTTACATGGCGCCTATTATTAACGCGGCGTTCAGCGGCAGCGCTGAACACCGTCCTGGGGAGATGGGGCCAGAAGGCGATGCCGTCGCCGGCGTGGAACATCAGCGGCGACCCCTGCAGCGGCGCCGCCGTCGACGGCAACAACGACTTCAACCCGGGCATCACGTGCACCTGCTCCTTCGGCGGCGGCAACAGCTCCGTCTGCCACATCACCATGCTGTACGTATCATGCTCATTCTTGTTCCAGCTGCACGCTAGGTGCTCGATGCCAGCACCAACAGGCCATACCGTCACGAAATGGTTTATCTCTTTAGCTTAAGTTCTGCGGACTTCTCCATGGAAGGGTGCAGGAACACAGGCCGTGCAGGGATGAAGACGACAGGGGGTGCCTTTGGCTCTCTCTCTCTCTCAGGGTTTTTTCTACCGGCCGGTCAGCTGCTACCGCCAAAACCGGCCGGTCAGCCGCTACCGACGGTAGCGGCTAACCGGACCGGTAAGACCGGTTACCGGTGGATACTGGTCGAATTCGAATTTCAAATTCAAACGCGTAGTTCAACCGGTTGCGAACGGTTAACCGGTCGGTAAGAGCGGTTACCCGACCGGTTGCACCGGTTAGCCGGCTAGTTGCGAATCAATGAAGAATTTGACGTATTTTCAAATTTAAATTAAAAAATTAAAGAAAAAATTTTTAAAAATATTTCAAGGTGCGTGGAATCTAACGGTATCAAAATTTTTTTAAATATTAGTGTATTTAGTATTTTTTGTGGTCATTAGAAGTTCAACAAGCCGATTTTTTTTCTTTTTCATTTTTGGTTGAACTTCTAATGCCTGCAAAAAACACTAAATGAACTGAGATTTGAAAAAATTTGACACATTAGATTCTACGCACCTTAAAGTATTTTTAGGAATTTTCTTTGATTTTTCAATTTTTTGAATTTAAATTTGAATTTTTTGAATTGGACCGTTGCAACCTGCCAGTACCGCTACCGGACCGGTAGCGGTCGGGATTTTTAACACTGCTCTCTCCATGCTAAAGAAAAATAAATTCGACCCTTCTCTTCAGATCTTGTGTGTTGCGAACCTGTTGATAAAATATACGAGCGACCGGGAAAAACAAAATCAGACACCAGCCATGCCTTGTGAACTGACACTCCATTACCCTTTTGTACTAGCACCATATGCATCATTTGTCTGAGTTCTTGTTTATTGAGCAGGAAGGTATACGCCCTGAACGTTGTTGGTCAGATACCTTCAGAGCTGCAAAACCTCACCTATCTGACTTACCTGTATGCTCTCAACGCTTGTCTTCTGTCTTGACAATTAACAACTGTTACAAACTGTAAATTAATATTTTGCAGCAAGCATAAGTTAAACCCCATGGATCAAATTCTGAACTGTTAAATATCCTGCTACATGTTTCTGGTGATGTTTCAGGAACCTGGATCTGAATTACCTGACAGGTCCCATTCCATCATTCATTGGGCAATTTTCTGCAATGCAACACTTGTAGGAGCTACACTTACCCGCGTTATAGATTCTTGTAATACATCAGTTAGTGTTTTATCTGAACCATTTTTTTGTTTTTTAACACAAAAATTAAAGGAGCCTGGGATTTAATCCACTATCTGGACCACTTCCAAAGGAACTTGGGAATCTTACGAACGTCAACTTGCTGTAAGAGATCTCTTTTTGCATAGCTGCTCAATTTGCATCTATAGATTTATGATAGCCTTAAGTCATACAACCATATGGCATTCTCAGGTAAGTAACTTATACATTCAGAACATCTGTGTAATTTCCCTTTTCAAATGGTGCTTCATAAGTTCGTATGTTCTAATGAGATGCTAATGGGAATATTTGAATCAAAAGACTTGTCAGAGAAAGCATGCCCCTTTTTATGCTAGCAGCATGGCATGCAAATAAACTCTGTCGCTCCTGAGCTATTCCTTTTGTTTCAGAGGCATCAGTTTGGACAATTTTACTGGTGGACTTCCTGAAGAACTGGGCAACCTTTCCAAACTTGAGCAATTGTAAGACGCCCCCTTTCTAATTGCCAAACACTACTTCTAGTAGAGCTAGAATTTGAACCAGGAGACCCCTATTGTTAAACACATGATAATTGCTGCAATGTTTACCTAACAGGTACATTGATAGTAGTGGCTTTAGCGGTCCATTCCCTTCAACATTCTCAAAGCTTAAGAGGCTGAGGATTCTGTACGGTCAGCTACAGTTGTTATGTTCATTGTGCTTCCAGATGTTGAATGTTAAATACTTTTTTTGTGCTTGCAGGCGAGGATCAGATAATGATTTCACAGGGAAAATACCTGATTATTTTGGGAGTTTGAATAATTTGGAAGACCTGTAAGATTAGTTATTAAATTGTTAGCACGTCATTTATTATCCTATCCAGGAGGCAACTGGAAAATGTCCAGAAGAACTTTTCTGCATACGTTCTTCTCATTTGAATTAGGACACACATAACCATGTTGCTAAACTGATCCGCACAACATCTGGATATATAGAGCTTGTATTTTCTATATCCAAATGAATTTGGTATGGTATTACTTCTTTTCTGAAAGCACAAACTTGTAGGGTACTCCAAGGAAATTCTTTTGAGGGCTCGATTCCAGCAAGTTTCTCTAATCTAACTAGGTTGACTAACTTGTAAGTATTTGGGTACTCTGGCAGCATTGTTCCTGTGATAGCTTAGAAGGTCAACCTTGTTAAGATGACTGATGTTCTAAATACGATGACCAGAATTGTTGGTGATATTCTACATGGAAGCTCTTCATTGACCTTCATCAGTAATCTGACATCTTTGAGTACCCTGTGCGTGATACCCTTAACCACAAACATTACAGTTTTATATGTTATTAACAAAGTAGAAAGTTTCTTACAGGATATTGAGGAACTGCAATTTACGTGGTAATCTTGGAGCAGTTAATATTTCTAAGCTTGCAAATTTAATCTTGCTGTAAGTCTTTAGTCATGGGCCATTGTACCAATTTACGATGTTATTGTCTACTCAAGTAACTTTGCTGTCAAATGTCGCAGGGACTTGAGTTTTAATAATATCACTGGTCAAGTTCCTCGATCAATCCTTACTCTGGACAAACTTGAATTCCTGTAAGGAATCCTCAAATCAATTATTTCCACTATACAAACACCACCTAAATGGATGTCCATGTTTCATCATCTTTACTGTACCCATTTCAGGATTCTTGGGAACAATAGCCTTTCAGGAAGCCTCCCTGGTGTGAAAAGCGCTTCATTAAAAAATTTGTATGTCAACCAATTCAGCATAGATGTTATCTTCCTGTATAGAACAAATTATTTTGACTAATTCAATCTTACTTATTACACACAAAACAAATTCAATCTTACATTATTTCATATGTAAGTTACTTTATTGAATTTGCAGAGATTTTTCATATAACCATCTCACTGGAAGATTTCCATCTTGGGCTACTGAGAAAGATTTGCGTCTGTAAGTCTAACATTTCTGAAATTTATGTTTCCTAGCTAAAGGTAGAAACTTGGGTATACTCAAAGTTTTTTTGTTTTGTTCAAGGAATTTGGTGGCAAACAACTTCACTCTTGATAGCACCAATGACAGGTAGGCATCTAGTTATACTTCTGCATGAATTTAGTTTTAATAAAATCTTTCTAACAACTTCTAATTTTGACTTCAATTATGTGCACAGTATTCTACCTTCAGGACTAAACTGCCTCCAGCAAGACACTCCTTGTTTCCTTGGTTCTCCACAATGTACATTTTTCACTCTTCATGAACCGTCGTTGCTGGTAAAAGGATGTCAGGGATCTTGGTAAAAGGTTATAGTAATTATGCACATCTTTTAACTGCAGATTATTCCTTTGCGGTAGACTGCGGCAGTAACAGGTCTATGACAGGGTCAGATGGTACTATGTACGATGTAGATGCTACAGACCTTGGGGCTGCATCATATTATGTCACCAGTCAAACAAGATGGGGCGTCAGCAATGTAGGAAAATTCAACCAGGCCCCAAATGGAAGTAACATAATATATAGCTCCAACCAGCAGTTTAATCAGAACACAACAGATTCAGAACTTTTCCAAACAGCAAGGATGTCGGCATCATCGCTGAGATACTATGGTCTTGGACTTGAGAATGGAAATTACACTGTTGTACTTCAATTTGCAGAAACTGGTTATCCCGACACACAGACTTGGCAAAGCCTAGGAAGGAGAGTCTTTGACATATATGTTCAGGCATGTACAAACTGAACACATGCATGATATATTTAAAATTTTGATTGATTATTTGTCTGAAAGAACTAATAATTTTTATTTGCATAGGGTTCTCTTAGAGAAAAGAACTTCAATACAAGGAAAACAGCTGGTGGAAAATCTTTTACTGCAGTTAGCAAGAGTTACACAGCAACTGTGTCGAAGAACTTTCTTGAGATCCATCTCTTCTGGGCTGGCAAGGGCACTTGCTGCATCCCTAAACAAGGTTACTATGGGCCGATGATCTCAGCATTAAGCGTCACTCCAAGTAAGCTTGGCCTAATCGTTAGATTAACATAAAGAAGTACATTACATTGGCTTTTCTAGATAAGCAAAACTTAGGCCTTAGGTTTTTCCAGATTTTACTCCAACTGTACGAAATGGTCTACCAAAAAAGAAAAGCAAAGCTGGTGCAATCTCTGGAATAGTGATTGGTGCATCAGTTTTAGGATTAGTAGCCTTATTTGGAGTATTTATGTTTATAAAAAGGAGAAGAAGGCTAGCACGACAGCAACAAGGTATTGGATATATTTCCTATTTGTAGTGCATTACTCTTACATAAAAAACCCTCAGATGAAATATTCTCATGCATGTGTACTTGAAAAATGCAGAACTGTACGACCTGATTGGACAGCCTGATGTCTTCAGTTATGCTGAACTCAAGTTAGCTACAGACAATTTCAGCCCTCGGAACATTCTTGGAGAAGGTGGATACGGACCCGTTTATAAGGTTGCGGACATTTTATCCTATTTAATTTTATCTTGCAAAATTGTGACTAGTATTTATCTTATTTGGTGTTTATGTTAGCTGCATCTAACTTTACGGCATCCTTGTTAGTCTCTGGTCAATATCTACATGTACCTTTAGTTATTGCCTTTGTTTGGCAGGGTACGCTAACTGATGGAAGAGCGATAGCTGTGAAACAACTTTCTCAATCATCTCATCAGGGGAAAAGACAGTTCGTGGCAGAGGTTGCAACGATTTCTGCAGTCCAACACAGGAATCTTGTCAAACTGCATGGATGCTGCATTGACAGTAACACACATTTGTTGGTTTATGAGTACCTTGAAAATGGAAGCCTAGATCGAGTTCTGTTTGGTGAGCACACTTCTGCATCCCTAGCACATTTGAAATTGCCTCTATTTCATCTGGTAACATAAGTCCATTGCTTCATCAACTCTCAAGAATTTCCTTCTCTGCATTTGCTGTCATTTGAAGGCCTTATTAATTTCTTCATCCACAGGGGATTGTAGCTTCGTACTAGACTGGACAACACGCTTTGAGATCATCTTAGGCATCGCTAGAGGCCTAACTTATCTTCATGAGGAATCCAGCATCCGCATTGTGCATAGGGACATCAAGGCCAGCAATGTGCTACTTGACACCGATCTCACCCCCAAAGTTTCTGACTTTGGACTCGCCAAGCTCTACGAAGAGAACAAGTCACATGTCAGCACGTCAAGAATTGCTGGCACATTGTAAGGACATTTCACCATTCCTCTTCTTATGACTGTACCTTCCAACACTGCTAAATTTGAAGCTTTTAACTTCCCTTACCATTTCTCAAGTGGCTATCTGGCTCCTGAGTATGCAATGAGAGGCCAGCTGACTGAAAAGGCTGACGTTTTCGCGTTCGGGGTTGTCACCCTGGAGGTTGTCTCTGGTCGATCGAACACCGATAACTCCCTCGAGGAAAGGGACATCTATCTCTTAGAGCGGGTAAGCTGATTGACGATCTCCATCCAGGAGAATTGATCAATCCATTCTTAGTGCTTACTGAATATTGATGTGCCTATGTTGATTTGCAGGCCTGGAGCCTGTATGAAGGGAATCAACCACTGCAAATCGTCGACCCGAGGCTCGAGGAATTCGATGCTGAGGAAGTTCTGAGAGTCATCCGTGTCGCGCTCATCTGCACACAGGGCTCACCGCACCAGCGACCGGCAATGTCGAGGGTCGGGGCGATGCTTACCGGTAAAGCTGAGGTGGCTGAGGAGGTGGTGAAGCCAAGCTACGTCATCACTGAATCGCAGCTCAGGGACGGGGACAGTGGCTGCACCACGAGCAGCTACTGGGCGTCGAGCACCCCTGAGTTCAGTGGGCGGAAAGAGGTCGACCCTCTCACCCAGTCGCCGACAATCACCGGAGCAAGTCATGAGATTGAGGGAAGGTGAAAACATAGATGGTTGATGCTAAAGGTGGTCGATTTGAGGTGAACGTTTCGGACACTGTTAAATATGAGTTGGAGCAAACATCTCGCTCTCTGAATTATTGTGTCAGGTCGAATAGGTTTCACTGCTTCTATACCAAATAGATGTGTTTACATGTTGTAAGGAAAATGACCCTAGTTTGGATTTTGATCTTGGTAAATAATATGGTTTGCTAAGTGTACAAGGTTTAGTCTCAAAGATGCAATTTGGTTGGATAACAGACACCTCAAACAATCAAGTCCAAGAATGCCTTCATGAAGATATTAGATATGTACAAAGAACTGACATGGTTAGACAAATGATCATGGTGTTGAGAAACACATCAGTTTTGTAGCTAGATGCCTAGATCATGTTTCAAATTTGGCGGCCATTTGGGTTTAATTAGTAGCTGTGGATCTAGCATCTTTTGGCTGCTTACCTTAATTTGATGCCCACGGAATTTAGAAAGCTCCAATGGACCTAAGAAAAAGCTACAACGATCTAACAAAAAAAAAAAACGGCAATATCATTCCTGCATGTTACAATGCCAAATCAAATCAGACGGTGCAGTGATAAATAGATATATAGAACTATGCAGAATCAGATTGCTGCAATTTTCAAGATCAAAAATACATGAAGATGCATAGCACAATACCAACACGATGGGCAGCATTCAGTCACACTGTTTTCTCCATCTTATTTACTACTACAACAATATTATTTGGAGACATCTAAAACTTCAGCAGCTGAATGAGCTAACTTTGCGCGTCATGTTTTTAGCTCAACCTAATTAATTGACTGCCTAGTGGCTAGAGCATCGCTGCATTCTGCATGATAGGATAGGATATCTAAAAGTTAAAATGATACGTGAGCTAGATGTAGCTCCTTAACAACTTCGAGTGCATATGTGTCTCAGTCCAATGGAACCAACTAGTACAGTTCACCTTCCTTGTGAGTATGGATGACGCAGTCGGACCTCGGGTAGGACACACAGGTAAGAAGGTATCCCTCAGCCTGCTGTGAGTCATCAAGGAATGATCCATCTGACTGATCGACAATGCCAGCCTCAATTTTGCCAGCGCAGGTAGAGCAAGCCCCGGCACGGCATGAGTATGGCAGCTCCACTCCAGCAGATTCAGCAGAGTCCAGGATGTAAGTATCGTCTTGAGCCTCAAACTCATGCACATCCCCTTCTGGTGAGACGAGTTTCACCTTGTAGACAGCCATGGCAGCAAAACCAAGTTTCCTGGAGGTTTTCAGGCTGGAGGTCACAGAGGGGTGGCTGAGAAAACTCACAGATGAAGGGCTCTTCACTGCAGCAACCGAGACTTGAATGCCAAAGTTGCCTCTGAGAGTGCATGAAGTTGAGAGTGTGGATGCCATCATCTTGAAGTTCAGCCTTGAGCACATTTAGATATGGACCACAAGTGAGATCATGTATCATCATTTAACAATAATTTCCCTCTCATAAAAAATGATTTAGCAAGAAGACTAAAAGTTTAGTTAACGAGTTTGGAAATAGAAGCTACAAGGAATAAAAACAAAGTATGATATGCACCAAGGTACATTTTTAGGACAAAAAATTGACATAGGTATTCTCAATTAGTCAGATTCGATCAATATGTCGATCGAGTATCGGCAATTCAGCATACATGATTGTGCTTTTGTTGCATTGCAACCAATCAGGAATACTATCTTTTTTTGTATGTTATGTAAGTAGAACTAAATACTGAATTCACCCAAATAATGGCAGCCAGTTTACAGTATACTAGAACTTAGAAAATAAACAAAGTGGAAAGCTTTCGAGTCATGATACTTACTTTATGTGATATATCAATTAGAAAAATCTGAAGTTAAATTATGATATGGACTCACAATCAAAATGCGGACTATAAAAACTTTGTGCCATGTTCCTCTCTGTGACTCTGTTCTAATCAGACTGCACAAGCATATGCTTAGGTGTCTGTAACTTGTTTTATTTTTCTAAGGAAAAGGAAAAACGAAGCTGATGGAGAGGTTGACCCCTCTGCCGCTACCAACCATAGTTGTGACACCTTTGGAGATGCTAAAGGACCATTTCATTAAAATGAAACCACTCGGCACAGAAATTTCTCAGCGGGCAGCAACAGCTAATTAAATAGAAACCAGCGCACAGGAAGACCTTCATCTTTCTACGCAGCACAGTGCTTTTGCAATTCTAGCCTATGGCTGCAAAACCTTTCATAACCCTGCAACCGCAGAAGTCAGAACCATACACTCATACAGCTTAGTTCCCCTGCTCTTAAACCCCTCGTATTTTCGTTGGATGAGACACAATCCACACAAGTTACTAAGCGACTAGACTACTGTCGCCACAAACCAACAGAATTTTAGGCCCGAAAGGGGAATTGATAAAAAGCAAAACCCCTAAATCTCTATCCTTCCACAAATTTATAAATAAACCAAACAAAATTATATATAGCACCTACTACACCTGAACAAGGAATCTTTCCTATAGTTCAAGAACCCCTTTTCTTCTTCGATCTAAAAACTAATCATTCAACAGAATCCCTACGTATTTTAGATTCACATAAATTCCCTACCACCGTGGAGTCGACGACAGTAGCCAGCTCAGCTCAAAGCAGAGCAACATCTGCCGGCCAAGCTCGAAGGAAAAGAAAGCAAGACAATCACACGGTACGGACCAAAAACAGAGAGCGGAGCAGAGGGGAACGGGGCGCCCGGGTCGTACCGCGAGTTGGTCGTGGATGAATCGACGGCAGGAACCCTGGCGCGCCGGCGGCTGCGGCCTGCGGGCTCCGGGCGGCCGTGGCGGAGGCAACGAGGCGGACCGGGAGGAGGAAAGGAAAGGTGGCGTCTCGGTCTCTCTCGTTTGCTCGCGCACGAGTGGGAAGCGCGGGCCCCACTTGTAGGTGGCGTCTTCTTTTTCGTGCGCGCACAGCACAGTGAAGAGCGTGTGGGTTGGACTGGACCGGGTCCAAAGAAGCCCGAATAGGAGTAATCCAATGCTCGTGTGAAAATGCATTAAAAATAGAAAAAATATGAATGGACATATGATGTAATGAACTATGTTCATGAAAAGTTTCATATTGAACAAGAATTTATGCATAGAGAAAAAAGGAAGACAAATCTCAATATGAATAGATGTGGGTTTACCGATCATGATGAGTAGTGCGTCTGACCTAATAACATACTGAATTTATCTTTTTTATTTCTCTTTGCAAATTTTTTATCCAACTTGAATTTTTGCATGAAAATGAGTTATTGTATCCTTTATCTATTCATATTTTTCATTAATTTTTTCATGAAAATTTTTAGTGGGTTATTAATCACGAGAGCATGAGAATGTGTGAGAAGGAAGAAGAACATGATACGTTCTCCATTTTTAAAGCATCAGATCCATTTATAACTTGTTCGGTTCTGGCATATATTTTGCTCGGATAATGGATACACACATACCCTACTGGGAAAAACAAAGGCATTGAGGCGCCTCGCGCTTATTTTTCACCATGGATTTTTATGCATTTTGCCGCATAAAGATGAATAAAGGCATTTCACATAAAAATGCCACTTTGCCAAGGGAAAATGAGGTAAGATTGACATCATATAACAAATTTTGTGATTGTTTTAAGTGTACAGTGTCTCAAACTTTGAATTTGAATATTCATCAAGTATCCTCCGCTTAGCCACTTAGGGTGACCTTCAGAATAAGGTTTTATTTAGATTGACCGATTCCACTTCTCAATTTTCTATTCACTCGTCATATCGAATCACATTTTTCTCTCACAACATGCGATCCAATGCACTATTTCAGCACCCAATTTATACTCAATTTGACAATTTAAATAGCCCTTAAATTAGAATAACCATTAAATCACTTACGTATAAGAAAATTATAAGTCATATTTTGCATTGACCCATCAGAAAAATAGATAAATTGCTAATCACAAACTATAACTACCTTTTACTTTCATCAAACTATAATTTATGAATTATGTTCTGCATACATAAGTTTGATTTCAAATCAGTTTCTCCTGCTTCCAATTTTTAATGTCAAGTACAGTAAGACATTTTGTATTTCGAAGTAAAGTCAAATTTGCCATTGTTGGAATGCTGGTCCATTTAACCGAACTGGTTTCTCTCAATTTTTTTCCACTGCTCTCCTACAGTGCTACTACTGCTTGTCGCGGCGTGACGCGGCTACCACCACGCCGCCGCCGTCCGTAGCCCCACCTGCGCAGCCACCACCTCGCTCCAACCTTTTGACGGGTTGACCTCGCCTCCTTTGCCCCCTCTCCGTCTCCGTCCCCCCGCTCCTCCGAGCGACCGTACGCCGGCCCTGCCCCCACCCCCGAAACCCTAGGCGCGCCACCGGTCGCCGGCGGCACGGGGCCATGGACGGCGGCGCGGCGGAGCTGCGGGAGGCCCACCGCCTGGCGGGCCACGCCGACCGCGTGTGGGCGCTTGCCTGGAACCCCGCCCCGGGCCCCGGCGCCGGCCCCCTCCTTGCCTCCTGCGGCGGCGACAAGACCGTCCGGATCTGGAAGCGCGCCCCCGACGGCGCCTGGCACTGCTCGGTAAACGCCCAAGTCTCCTCCCCCCTCCCCGCCGTCCCCGGTAGCTTCGATTTTCGTTTGGTCCCCGTCCCGAGCTGCGTGCGGGGGGTTCGGATTGCCGCGGCCGACGCGAATACGCGATGCGATTAGTCGTCTGATTGGTTCCGTCGGCTTGGTTGGTTTGGTTCCCCATCAGGACGTGCTGGAGGACACCCACAACCGCACGGTGAGGTCCTGCGCCTGGTCCCCCGACGGGAAGCTGCTGGCCACCGCGAGCTTCGACGCCACCACGGCCGTGTGGGAGTACAACGGCGACGACTTTGAGTGTGTCGCCACGCTGGAGGTGAGCTGCTGACTCCGCTGAGCTTGAAAGAGCTAGCAAGTGGTGGTTGGGTTCATGTCGGTGCTGACTTTTGGCGCTCTGTGGGTGTGGCAGGGGCACGAGAACGAGGTGAAGAGCGTGTCGTGGAGCCCGTCGGGGTCGCTGCTCGCCACGTGCAGCCGGGACAAGACGGCGTGGCTATGGGAGGTGCAGCCGGGCAACGAGTACGAGTGCGTGTCGGTGATGCAGGGGCACACGCAGGACGTGAAGATGGTGCAGTGGCACCCTCACCTCAATATTCTGGTCTCCGTCAGCTACGATAATTCGATCAGGGTATGAGCCTGGCCGACTCCGAACAACATGCGGCTGCGTGCCTGCATCATTGTGTTTGCTTGTCTGCCTGGTGTATTGTGTTTGTTGTCTTCTGTTGCCTAGCTTTGCTATCACTCAGGATTCACCTACCATTAAAATTGTTTGATATGGCAGCTTGTATGATATAGGTCTGGGCTGATGACGGGGATGATGAGTGGCACTGTGTACAGACATTAACCGAAGCCAATAACTGGTAAGGAACTCTTTGGTTTATTGCCATTTTTTGTCGTGTTGTGTATCATATCCAAACTGCTAAATAACTGAATTCCAAGTTCGTTGGAGGTTTTGTCTGTAAGAAGATGTGATGCATGAATTCCATCCCATTTTATTTCTTCCGCACTCCGTTGTTATTGATTCTACATTTGGACTAAGTTGTGGTCTATGACAATTGACAACCACCTTCAATATTGGGCCCTGCGTATTTCTAATCTCTACCTCCATTAGTTATTTTAAATGCGTCTTTTCCCCTGTTCTCACTTTGCTGAAACGTTGCCTCTCGGTTGGAGTCAAACATATGAAGTTAACATTGTGTTTTTGTGATTTTCTGTTAACTTGTAGGATCTTTTTTCTCCACACAGTTCCTCATTGAGATCAATTATGTGCCACTCCTCTTTACTTTTAATTGTCCGGTGCCAGTTAACTATTGACATTATGTTCACAGTTCACTGACTTATAGCAGAAGTACAGATCATGAATTTCATTCTAGTTTCACTGCTTGATGGCTTGCATTAGTGTGTTGTTTGATTGATCACTTTTTTTTTAATTTCAGTGGTCATTCATCAACAGTATGGGCAGTATCTTTCAACCATAAAGGTGATAGGATGGTTACATGCAGGTTTGTGCTACAGTGCTTGATTAAGATTTCTCTTTTGCTGGGGTTTACCCTAAAGAGGTTACTAATGTCATACACCTGTTATTCAGTGATGACCGCACATTAAAAATATGGGACACCAGTGCTGATTTGTCTGAACCAAAAACTGGTGAAGATCATGAATCTTGGTAAGATGTTAGTTTTCTTTTCTATGATTAATACATACGCTCTGTGTATATGTATTTGGTAACCTTGGAATAGCAGACCTGTGGCTAAAAGATAAGGTTGCAGAAGCAATTCCATCACCAGTCCCCAAACAACTATGGACTACGTACCAAACATATCAATATGTTTATGCCATCCATTAATCTGACTTTGGTGTACCAAAACTATGTATTTTTTGCTAGTCTGGTCCCATTGCAAATGTAGAACAACTAACTAGGATGTACCTGTTCTTTACATAGAAGTGTCTGCCTTGTATCGTCCTTTCAGATTGGTTAAAGTTGACTAGCTAAGACATACATAATGCTTCACTTAATGAACATAAGTTGACTTAAGTATAACTTCTGTAGTTCTCTTGATAGTTGATATTATCTTTTGGACAATTGATAGTACCATTACATCACTCTGTGAAGCTGAAGCTAGATACAGAAACTCTGTTTTGTCTTTCTGCATTACACCACCTAAGCAGAATGGTTATTATTTGATTTCAGGCGACACCTTTCTACTCTCACAGGATATCATGATCGAACTATTTTTTCAGCCCATTGGTCAAGGTCAGTTGAATTCTCACCCCCAAGATATCTTTGATAAATTAGAAGAATGAAATTCTTTGGCAAGTTTGTCAGCTAAAATGTAAGGAAAGTTCTAAATTGAGTCCATCAATATGGATCATGTCATATTAGTCTCTGCGATATAATTGAGAGAAATGTGCACTCCACTGTTTGACAAATTGTGGCCAATTGTATTTATGTTGATAAACTTTTATGCCACGTGTCAAGATTTTTATTAACCAATGGACAAAAGCCAAGAAAACCTGACTAAAGCACTTTTGCCTGAATCAGACTATGCTGTTTGAAGATCTGCCTGGATCAGACCATGATTTTTATAGCTTCAAAATTAAAAATACCTATAGGTTGAGTGTTCTGTCATGGCCTAAGTTTTAATTCCTTAGCTTCCGTGGCACCGTTGCTTGGTGTTTTGAGTCATCTAACATATTTCTTCCATTATGTGATCCGTCTAATGATTCCGTGCTAACTTAGTGGAATTGTATCTTATATTATTCATTGGTATTTTCCTGTTTCGTGTACATTGAAGTGAGGATATTATAGCTAGTTGTGCTGGTGATGATGCGATCTGCTTATTTGCTGAGGAGAAGAGTAGCATGGTAAGCTATCCTTCCATTCCATTTTTTTCATGATTTCAATCCTTAATGTGCTATGTTTGGGTTTGGCTAGCCCGTATTTGTGATAAAATTTGAATTACTCCCTCCGTCCCAAAAAGCATGTCGTTTTAGGATTCGAAATTTGTCCAAAAAAGCATGTCGTTTTACTTAATTTGGCATGTCTGCATGTGCATGTGGGCATGCAACAATCAATTAGCACCAAATATGGCAAATAAATAGGGGCAATCGAGATCATTTTACCTCCTTAATAATCTGTCCTAAAATTTATAGAATGACATTCTTTTTGGGACGAAGGGAGTACACTTTTCTAGTTATAATTTAGTATCCAACCTTTCCTTGTAATGAATCTGAAGGGCTGTTTATAATTTTGGAAAGTGCGCATGACCTTTTTATGATTTTTTTTCTTATTTTCTCATTTTCGTAGCAATTTGGCTGGTTTGGATCAACTGCCAAATGATATATGACTCTTATTTTCCCCAAAGAAGTGCATGGCATTATTTTTGCAGTACCAAGATGGCAAGAGGGCATTTTTCTTTTGCAAAGCGTATAAGCTTTCACACATTTGGCGTTGAAATTATTGTAGAAATGGGGAAAAATGATATATGGTGTTTTGCTCAGAGGATTTATGTAATCTTGATGGTGCAGGTTGAGGGGCCTTCGTACAAACTAATATTGAAGAAAGAGAAGGCACATGACATGGACATAAACTGTGTCCGATGGTGTCCTCAGGTAATTACTGAGAATGATCAACAAATAATCTCAATTTACTTAGCTGGCGACTAATGCCTGAGAATTAGCAGCATAATCTAGATTTAATTAGCTGGTGGCCTGGTGCAATGAATTTCATCTGCATCTACCTTGTCTGTTTTCCTCTACTTTTGCCCATAATGGCTCCCTAATTTTTTGGTAGAGATACTTATCTTCTCAAACAAATTTCTAGGACCCGAGGTTATTGGCATCTGCGAGCGACGATGGCACAGTGAAATTGTGGGAGCTGAGGGGGAGTTTAATGGATTGAGTTTTGTTCTGTTTACAATATGTTCCTAGTTCTAGGTGTGTACCTTGAGGTTATAGAGCAGATTAGGCATCACCTTGGGGTTTCTGTTTTACTGAACTGTGCTCTGTTTAGTTTATACTTGTATGTCAAGAGGGTGTGTGGTGATGTTCTTTTATCAGATTTGCCATGCGAAGTATGAACAATACCATCCCACCAAGATGTGGAATTGTTCGTTTATACATTATGGTCCAACCAATTTACAAATAAGTTGTTGAAGATGCAGCTTGCTTCAATGATGAGTCCAAAGTACAGATTTGTAATTTCTTGTTCCAATGGTTTCAAACCTTGATGCTAAAGTTGGTTTACAACAAAGGGAGTGATATCCATTCATGCCCCTCCAATCCTGTGGCGAGGTTGGCAAATGGTGATCGATGATGAGAAATGGGAGTTTGTGCATGTAATTTTGGTTATGTACTTTATACTTGTTCATTGTTATGTATTCTCTGTGCAACTGAACGTTGTGGAGAATTTGGTAATGCACAAATCAATGCTATGGTCTCCCAGAGTGTTGGATTCATATTCCTGTGTGGAGGTCAAACAATTGTTCATTTGGTTCTCCAGGTTTGGTGCCCTTTGTATTGGACGTTTTATTACCATTTGTATATTGCTTTTCAGTGCATACAGGAGAGGTGCAGGTACGCTTTTAGCTCTGTTTCTGCACCTGTATCCTTTCTCTGATGAACTGTTGATGTTATATCAGGAAAATATATGATCAATGTGCAATGGAAACATTACTTAGTTCAATGTGGGCGGTAAACATGCATTGTTTTGGAATAGTTGAGAAGCTAGTGGATTGGAGTTTCAGATATACAAGACGCAAGATCACCCGTTGTGTAGAGTTCATAAAATCTGATGAAGCAACCAAAATGCAAATTGTAGACAACTCGTCCTGTACCCGTTATTCAAATGTTCAAAACACACGTTTATAGCTGACATCGTTCGGTTTATGGGGGAAAACAGCTAATCTAAAACCAAAGTATCTTAAAGAAGTACTGAACGTGATTCATAATTGACCGCAGGGCCACAAGCCCACAATAGAGCTGACGTCAACTCTTAGTTGCCCTATATGTTATATGATTGCTGGGCATACATTCTCATCAAACAGGAAAGAAGGAATACATTTGCAGCTAGATACACAAGAAACCATACTATCAATCCGTATCATTGCTGGGCATACATTCTGAATACACCTCATAAGTGCAGGAAGACCAACTCAGCTTACATTTGTATAGCGGCAAATATTCAGTGGAATCAAACTAGAGACCAAGCATATGTATGTCGGTACACTTGATTTCGCCAGCACAAATTCATGTTCACTTAACTCCTAGCTACAACTATAGTAGTGCTGTACTGTTCTTACTATGTTTCATGCTTCGTGCAGTCAAAGCCTTGACACACGGACACCCAGACGATAAGTACAAGGAGCAAAAGGATTCCCAGAATCACCAACTTAATCTTCATGTTCTGCAACCAAGTCTTCCTACGAATCTTCACCCCTTGCTTCTTGAACTCCTGCGCCTGAATTACATGCAGGTTGATCATGCACGCCAGGAAGGAAAAGCAGCACAGGACTGTTATTTTGACAGGGGGATGTCATGTACCTGACTACGTAGATCAGATGTCTTGTCTTGGAGTTCACTCAATGTTTCTCCACGGTCCAATGTCTGAAAATACCACAAGAGGCAGAAATGAAGAAACTATATTTGGGATGCCGCAGTTCAAGCTAACAATAATAGGAATGCTGAAGTGCTCCATCCTCCAGGAATTCAAAAATATGTAGAAGTATGGCAACAATTCCAACTATTTTTTAAACTTTGTTTACATGATCATTACAAGGTCGGAGGTCTATGGCATAAGAGTAACTTGATGATTCCCATGCAACACACTAACTTGCCCCTGTACCATTTCTTTCAAGGACAATGATCACAACTATGGGGACCTCCCCCACAGTCTTCCTTTCAAAAAAAAAAAATGATCACAACTATGAATGATCTCCTGATTTCTGCATGCCATACCTAATGTACAACTGGAGCAAGCATGACAACTATCGTACTGGTGTGTAATCTTATTATTCTTCTAACATTTAACATTATTTTTTCGATGGAAAATCATGTTCACCTGAAACAACTCATTGGAACTGGGAGTTTAAATTTAAATCATAGGAAACATCAACTGTAAACCCATTAACCTACTAAAATCAACTAACTTTATTCAGGATGAATTCAAACTTTTTTTTTTCTCGAACACGCAGGAGAGCTGCGCATCATTATATTAAGAAGAAAAAGGGGGAAAAGAACCCCGAAACAGAGGTTTTTACATGACTAAGGGAGGAGAAAAAACCCCAAAATCCTCCATGGGAACGCACACACTTTCACTTGGGAAACAAGGAAAATACAACCCATGACCAGACCCAGCCAGCCTATCGCTGGAGGTTGAGGGCGAGGAGATCAGCCACTCCTCGAGCCCCAGCTAACTCCCACTGGTATAAGTCCTCCTGGAAGGCAGCTAGGAGTGCACCCAAGGCGGGCTGCTGACCATCAAACACACAGCGATTCCTATGATTCCAAATAGACCAAGCCAAGAGAATAATCACTGTGTTCAGCCCCTTCCTTGCTGGAGCAGCCACTGCCTTGTCAACATGCTCCCACCAATCCTCAAAGGATGATGTATGTGGCTGTGGAGCATAATTTTGTAATCCCAGCTTATGCAGAACGTTGTACCATGCTTGTCGAGAGAAAACACAGGCCACTAAGAGGTGATCTATGGTCTCCACTTCCTGGTCACATAAAGGGCAGCGTTGGGGATGAGGCAATCCCCTTTTTTCAAGTCTGTCCGCCGTCCAGCATCTATCATGTGCCACCAGCCACATAAAAAATTTGCACTTGCCCGGTGCCCAGGTCCTCCAAATCCTCTCCCAAGGTTTGAATTCAATGGCTCCAATAAACATTGCTTCATAAGCCGATTTAGATGAGAACCTTCCCGACGGCGTAAAACGCCACACATGCAAGTCCTGAACATCCGGCTGCAGTACCACTTCAGACAACAAGTCCCAAAGTGCCAGGTATTCAGCCAGAACGTTCACCGTCAGTGCCCCTCTGATATCAGTCACCCAGCGTAGATCAGTAAGTGCTTCATATACCGTTCTCTTTCTTGCACGTGCTGGAATTGAATTAAATAGGTGAGGCACAAGCAGATCAAGCCGTTGTCCATTGAGCCATCGATCAGTCCAGAAAATTGTATTTCTGCCATCTCCAACTTCTGTCACCACCGCTACTGAGAAAAAGACCTGTACTGACTTATGCACCTGTATGGGGAAGAAAGCCCAGGATTTATCTGGTTCAGTTTTTTGTAACCATAACCATCTCATGCGAAGAGCCCAGCCTAGTTGTTGCAAGTTGGAAATACCAAGCCCTCCCAGCTCTGGTGGCCTGGTTACTGTCGGCCAAGTCACCAGACAGTGTCCCCCCTTGACATCTTTTCTTCCCTTCCAAAGAAATGCTCTCCTGATCTTATCAATGGCTTTTATAGCCCATTGTGGAAGGTCAATGGCCATCATCAGATAGATCATCATGGATGTTAAGACATACTGCACTAGGACCTTCCTTCCTGCTCTAGTTAGCAGGTCGGCCTTCCACCCAGGCAGGCGGTCAGCCACTTTGTCAATGATAGGTTGGACTTGATTCTTAGTCAGCTTACGCAGCGACAAGGGCACACCTAGATATTTGCAGGGGAAATTCAGTAGCTGACATGGAAGAAGCCCCTGAATTACCTCTTTGTCCTCCTCTTCACATTGTATTGGAAGCACACTGCTTTTCTGCATATTGGTTTTCAGCCCACTAGCAATACCAAAGAGCTGTAACAGTTCCAGCATAGTGTTTAAATCATCAGTCGAAGGTCTAAGGAAAATAACCACATCATCAGCATAAATTGAGATTCGATGTGAAAGTGCCCTTCTTGCCAAAGGTTGCAGCAATTCCTCCTCCTCTGCCTTCCTAATCATGAATCCCAATACATCCATAACTAGAACAAATAGCATCGGAGACAGAGGGTCTCCCTGCCTCAAACCCCTCTTATATTCTATTCTCTCTCCAGGAGTGCCATTGAGGATCACTTGAGTAGAGGAGGATGCTAGAAGGCCGCTAATAATATCACACCAAATCTGTCCGAATCCCAACTGCCTTAAAACCTCCAACAGGAAGGGCCACGAGACAGAATCAAAGGCCTTAGTTATATCAAGCTTCATCAAGATCCTGGCTTGCCTTTGTTGATGGAGAAATCGGGCTGTTTGTTGTACCAACATGAAGTTGTCTTGTATAAAGCGACCTTTTATGAATGCACTTTGATTAGGAGAAACAAGATCATTCAGCTTTGCAGCCAATCTGTTGGCCAGCATCTTTGTAATGAGTTTGGCTAACGAATGAACCAAGCTGATAGGCCTGAAGTCTTTGATATTCATGGCTTCATCGTTCTTTGGCACAAGAATAATATAAGCCGAGTTTAGTTGTGCAAATCTGTCAAATTTTCTGCTCCAAACAGCTGATAAAACAGCCATAACTTCTGCTTTAATGACAGGCCAACAGGACTTGTGAAATTGTCCAGTGAACCCGTCCGGACCGGGAGCTTTATCTGATGGCAAGGAGCAGATCGTCCTCCAGACTTCTTCCTCAGAAAATGGAGCTTCCAGTTCAGATAAATCATTATGGGGAATCCCCAGCACATCAAGGTTGATAGTCATATCACGGTCAAGGGGCTCTCCCAGCAAGCTGTTATAGAATTCAAAGACATTCTTCTCTTTCTCCTCATGACCAGTGAGTATTTGTCCAGAGTCTGAAGTGAGTTTACATATGAAATTTTTCCTCTTGCGGTGTCTAGCAAAGGCATGGAATAAGGCCGTATTAGCATCACCGTCAGCAAGCCAGTTAATCCGAGAGCGACTTCTTGCCATGGTACGTTGCAAAGAGGAAAGGGCCAGGGAATGTTTCTTAAGCTGATTGCGAAGCCACGACTCCTGTCGGGACAAGCTTCTATGGTCTTGAGCAATCTCTAGTTGGTGCAGCACTTCCCTGGCTAGGCTCAGCTGAGAATTGACATGTCCCACCATTTTTTGGCTCCAACTCTGCAGTCCCTTGACAATAGCCCGAAGCTTGTTGGCCAAGGTATCAAAAGGGCATGCACAGGCCGGAACAGAACTCCAAGCTGCAGAGACAATGTCATGGAATCCCTCCAGCTTAGTCCAAAAAGCTTCAAAATGGAACCTAGCTTTTACAGGTTTGATGGCATTAAGGCTGAACAAAAGTGGGCAATGGTCCGAACCATCTGTGGCTGCACTCTGTAGGAGATTATTGGGGAACATCTGGTCCCAATCTGAAGAACACAAGGCTCTGTCCAGCTTGGCCAGCGTAGGTGAGTTTTGCTGATTGGACCATGTGAACTTCCTGCCTTGCAAGGGCACATCCTGGAGATTAAGGTCGTTAATTAAGCGACGGAAACGGCCCATCATTGATCTATTTAAGTTTTCATTGTTTTTATCTTCTGCACTGATAATTAGATTAAAATCCCCCATAACTAACCATGGACCCTGACAGGCTGCACGAAGATTTCTCAATTCTTCCAGGAAGAGGAGTTTGTTGGCATCGCCTTGGGGTCCATACACACCAGTGAACCACCAAGCATGGCCGTCAGATGGTTGGAACTGTATTGAAAGGCAGTGATTTCCCACTCTAACATCAGCCGCAGGACCAAGGCAGTGCTTCCAAGCGATGAGAATTCCTCCACTGGCCCCTTCTGAAGGCAGTTCCGCAAAATGGGAAAAATCAGAACCCAACATGCTCAGAATAGTTCCCCTAGAGATGGCAGCCATCTTAGTTTCCTGTATGCACACCACATCTGCTTTGCATGAATGTACCAATGTATGTAGAGAGTCTTGTCTTGCCTTGGAATTGAGTCCTCGCACATTCCAACAAAGTAAATTGGATGGATTCATTGTGATATGTGATGAAAGGGCGACCAATTAGGCATTACCAGTAATCAGAGCAGATATTCATCCTGCTCCTATAGTTCCTCACCAGGAACTCCCCAACCAAAGAGAGCCGCTAGAGCCTGAGTATGTGAACTGACCAGCGAGCAGGATTGAGTGAAGAGCTTACAATATCTGTCCAGAGCCTCTTGGTCAATTCCTTCATTCTCACCAATGATATCCAGCGCACGCATCACTTTTTTCTTGCTGCGGGTCGAGGATACAGGGGCTGCCATCTCAGGCTCCACTCCAGCAATCTGACGGCTACGACGCGGGGGTGCTCCTGGAGTCCGCCCTCGCTGACGGAGATGGTTGGTGCGCGGGGTAGGCAGAATCTTGGATGTCTTCTTGGAGATCTTGGTCAGGAACTCAGCGCGTCTGGAAGGCAATGCCCTGGGGCTCTGCTCGCGTGCCTGTTCGCGCACCTGCTCATCCAGTGCCTCCTGTGGAGCACTCTCATCTTCTTCCAATCCTCTTCTCCGGCGTGAATATACCCTGGGGTAGCTCGGGACAAGAGGTGAGGGGGCGGCGACGGGTCTGGCAGGCGGCAGAGGTGTGGCAGGAGGCGGTGCTTGGATGCCAGGCCACATAGTTTCCAATTCCGGCGACCACGCGCTGCTAGTTTCCTCCCTAACCTGGGCTGCTTCCATATTCGTGGCTTGCTGGGAAGCCAGCAGTATATCCACAACTGGCAGCCCAACAAGAGGCCCCAGCGAAACATTCTCCGCCCTCAGCATCCCCACGGTCGACAGGGGGATCTTCATGGATCCTCGCCCCTTCAATGCCCAGCTCGCAGCCGCCAAGCGCATCGCCCGATGCGTCGTTTCCCCTCCTCTGCGTGGACGCGCCAGCCTCCGGTCGCGACTCCTCGCAAACAGGGCGCACGACCTCCGCAAGAGCCACCACGTTCCGCGCCACCGCCTCTTCGGGAGATGGGACATTTGCATCGCCATGATTATCCTCAGCGGGAGGTGGAACGGCCTCTTGGGCGGCCGCCAAGGGGGAGTGACGGTTCACCACGTGGCCTTCAACATCCACCAGTGGCCCCAGTCTTGACTGTACCGAAACCCGAGGATTGCCTCCCGCCGATGGTGATGAGTCTGGGCGCCTCCGCCTCTAACGACGCCGTCGCGTATCGCTGGGCGGGGGTGGAGACGGAGGATCTCCGAGCGCCGCCACCGGCTGATCTTCAGGAACGACAGTGAGCTTGATAGGGTAGAGCAGTGTCCTTTTCACCTCTTCTACAGTAGGCGGTTCGACAATCTCCAGGTCCATCTCTGCCGGAATTTGGACGGGACTTGAACTCCATGCCCTCACCTTGAACACATCACGCCGATCCGCAGACTCAGGATGAACTCCACTGATCCAGCAGTGATCACTCAGCAGCACCTCTGCAGTTGTTAGCTCCCAAGCATGGGCAGGAATGCCCCGGATGTCGATCACCACAGGAGCCAAAAGGGAAGCTGATGTTGTTGAACCGAGGAGACGTGACCATCTCATGATGTGAAGTCGAATTGACGTAGAGATGAACACCTGCCCGTCGTTGAAAACCCTTCCTGCCATCTCCGCGTTCGGCAAGATCAAGAGGAACCTGGAATCCCCAAAGCGAAACAGGGACATCAAGGAAACCTCGATCTCAAACCGGCTTGCAATGCTGGGCAGGATATTCTCAGTGCTTCCATTGACCACGGTGAGGACGAGCGCCCGAGCCAACCCATCTTCGCGCTGGGAGATGGTTGCCGAGCGATCGAGGATCTTTCGGGGGCGAGGGAGGACAGGTGCACCGGCTGGGACCACCGCACCATTGACAGCAGGAACAGGGCTGCCAGCACCCCCATCCTCAACCTCATGCTCCTCCGCCGCCTCAGACCGCCCAGTAGAGCCCTTCTTTCGCGACCGTCTTCTGCGCTTCCGGCCATGTGACCCCCCTGGCTCCGCGCCCATCGTGGCGGATATCAGAGGAGGTGCTCCTTGAGCTGCCGGCGAGGGGTTCTCCCTCCAGACCAAGCGCTGGGGCCTGGGCGCTCCGTAACGAGGGGCAACCTCCAGTCGCCGGCACTTTGCTGATCGATGACCAAGTCCTTGGCAACGGAAGCACCTCGTCTTCGAACGGCAGGCCGCCGCTCGATGGTCCGGCGAGAAACAGTTGAAGCATTTTCCCCGGAGGTCCACGGGGACCGGTCGACGGGGATGGAGCAGCTGTTGGCCACGAGCCCGGCGCTTCCGACGGCCCACCACCTTCGACCATCCATCTGCGTCCGGCACCCGCGCGGCCGGCTTGTAGACCCGTTCCTTCATCTGCACTGACTGCAGAGTCCGACTCGCAGCCGCTCGTGGAGGAGCCTCCACGCCGGCAGCCGAGGCGACCTGACGTGCGTCACCCTTCTGCAGAGTTGCAGCCGCCCGTTGGGTCCCTCGGAGTAGAATGTCCACGTACGACGGAGAGAAAGCGCCGCCGCCAGACTTCCCGGAGGGAGGCGAGTCGTCGCCCCACCGCTGAGCCTTCGAGCGCCCCTCTGTTGCCTGGGAAGCGGCGGCAGCAGTGCGCAACAGGGGAGAGAGGGACGGCGCCGAGGAGGAGCAGGCCGCCGTCCTGCAGACAGATGCGGCCGTGGGGGTGGCCGCCGGGCCCGGGGTGGGCGTCGGCGTGAGGCTGGTGGAGGGGTGGGCGCCGTGGAGGGGGAGGGGAGGGGAGGAGACGAGAGCCATTCCGTGTGTGCCTAAAACTGTCTGCTGAAAGTGATGAAATCAAACTAACATCTAAAACAGGGTCAGGTTGCATAAAAGTTGAGACAAGACCTAACTAGGCAAATAAAATTTACTGTTGGCATATGATCAGTCCCTTTGAAAATAGAAAACTGACCCAGATTGTTCTCTATGTGCTTAAGAAGTTATATGCACTAATGAGACACTCCAATTAATAAAACAATAGCTGCAGCGAAACTGATATCAGTCCATGTGTTATATTTGATGGGTTTAGATGGCACCTTAACCAAGGATAAGTGGATAACACATGTTAATCAAGTAACCTCGGCCCTTGAAATGCCTAACAATAACAACACAACTGCATATGCTCCTTCTACACAAAGGAAGGGATAACATACCTTTTCTATATTGTTTAACATGATATTTTTAACTTCTGAAACTTGGGCTTGCACTTTCAAAGTTTTGTCTAGTTCCTCTGAATGATCAAGAACATACTGAATGTGTTGCTTTATAACTGGCCTGCATTGATAAAAAGCTCAATTTTCAGGAAAAAAAAGGATAAAATATTCTACGAAATTCTCAGTACAGCTTATTGCAAGACATACCCATATTCTTTATTTAGACTCTTTGCAAGAGCTGTATCAGCTTTACCACCTCCATATCTCTTCATGAAGTCATCTTTCAACCTCTCAAGAAAGGCCACTGAGACATTCTTTGGAACGGATTCCTTCGCAACTACACAATAGGCTACAAAATATTCAAAGAGCAAGGTGTCAGCATGAATCTACAGATTATTATATTATCATGCGATCTATAGCAGTTAAAATGTTGTGCCAGATCTTCAAGGTCCACAATTACAGGAGAACAGAGTTTTCTTCAGTATGCACAAACATAAATGCCTCCTCCCGTTTAAGAGACTGCAATTGTCAGGGACAGGGCACGAGATCCCTGTGTTGACAATGAAGAGCAATATTCGACACAAGATCCTGAAATGGTTTCCCTTTCTTCTCTTCCAATTTTGTTTCATTGTAGAATGTTTGTTGCCGTAAGGATCCGAATCTCTTTTTTTTTTTGGCAGTGATCTTGCTATCCAATTGCGATAAAACTCGAGATCGGTAATTCTACTTACTGATGTATGTGCTGCAGCAATCAAGATTGGAAGCAACCTTTCCATTACCATTTTTAGCACAACTAAGAAGCCACGCAGAAGGCAGAATATAGCATTTCCTACTTCTACTAGACTGCTATAACACCACTGATGAAAACGTGCAGAAAGATAAAGGCATCAATTGATCGCATCCGTATCGTGCCTCACCGTAGCCGCGGTGGAGGAGGAAGTTGAATGTGTGCCGGTCGCAGGAGTAGCTGAACCGAGCCGGCGCGCCGCCGCCGGGACCGGAGCTGGCGGAGGAGGAGCTAGCGGGGAGCCGCTGCAGGCACTGCGCGGCGATGGCGGGGAAGTTGCCGGTGAACTCGGTGTACTCCGCCAACACCGCCGTGCCCCGCGCCACGAAGGCGTAGATCAGCCACTCCGCCTTGTCGCCGCCCTCCTCTCCCGCCCCCTTCGCTCCGGGCGCCGGCGACGCCATCGGATCAGGACAGGGCCACTCGCCACCGCAGGGCGGATCTCGTATTTCTTTGGCAAGATCGGAAGGGAGGAGGGATCGATGAAAGGTGGTGGTGGCTGGTGGATTCCGGCGGTTTCTTGGTGCCGGGGGAGAGTATCGAGCGGTAGACTGCTCGAGTGGAAGCTCGTGACTGTGCAGTGGCGAACGGTGTCAGTCAATTGTGGAGTAGGAATGCGTGCTGCCCTGCCTGTGCTTGCCAGCGTCCGGTCGGCTTTTTCAGGTTGCTTTCTCGCACTCTCGTGGGCTGGACTGCCTGTCCACTTCCATCGTTTACGACCTTTGTCCTGCTGCTATTGATTGCTTGTTTCACTTTCGCCGCTCAATCAAGTTTCTCTGGGGCAGTAGCGGGTACTTCTATATGTGTGGACCATGGAACTTTTAGGACAAAGGAGATATTTTCAGTGCAATTTTGTAGTAATTTGACATGACATACTAATTTTCAAATCAAATACAACTACTAGCATTGTTAGAATTTTACCAAATTCAAAGGATTTATACGTTGTAAAAGAAAATTTTGGTCTAGAATATGCATGTATGGATTTTTATATGTCCCGTTTGGATGTTTGATTATATAGAACTTTAGAAGATTTAACTATATGCTATTGAAAAAAAATTAGATAAAACAAATTATGATAAAGAGGTGGTAAGGGATCATGACCCTCATGCCTCCTCGTTCACAATTTAACTTGGCACCATCTATCTTCTTTAACTCTAAATCATATAGTATTTGAGCTCGATCTTTATTGAGCTCTATTCTTAAATTTGATAGGCTAATTAGAGACCATCCTCGATAAAAGTTCAACATAATCTTATTAAGTACCATATATTATGAGCCATCTCTCTTATTAGCCATTTTCTAAAAAGGTCTGGTACTTGCAAAATGTCCTAACCTCGTTTTTTCCTTTAAAAAAAGGAAAAGAGAAACTCAAGTAACAACCTTCAAGCCCATCTCCATCCGAAGGCATCACCCATTCCCATTTCTAACCATGTTTGGTTGGAGAGCGGGGCGGAGCGGAGCCGACCCTCGTTTTGAAGACGGTTCTAACCCTTCTCATGTTTGGTTGCAAATGTTGAGTTGGAGTGACTCCGACACTCTTTTTTATTTGGCTGGAGGAATGAGATAGAGAATGGATGTCAATTTTCACTCCGTTAGTGGGTCCCACATGTCATAGGGTTTAGAGTTTAGTGAGTCCCACATGTCATACATACTCTCTTCATCCTCGTCCCCACACCTGAATCCCGCCGGCACCTCCCTCCTGCCGCGACCCTCCTCCCGCCAACCGCGAGCTCCGCCGGGCGCAGGTTGCGAGCTCTGCCGGCCGCGGGCACCAGCGACGACCGCGAGCGCTGACGGACGAGGACAGAGCCGCAAGCACGAAGACGGAACCCGGATGTAACCGCTCCGTAGACCTGAGCATTTCACGGGCCGGGCCGGGTTCGGGCCGGGCCGAAAAAAAACCCGGGTTTTTCGGACTGAGAAAATTCTGCCCATGACTGTCCCATGGGACGCGTCGGGCCTCAGTTTTCGGGCCGGGCTCGGGCCGGGCCCGGGCTTGGGCGGGCCGCCCGCGCATTTTATAGTGTAAAGTAACTAAAAACAGCATTTCGGGCCGGGCTCGGGTCAAAATTTTTTTTCGCGGACTTCAAGATCTCTGCCCACGCCCGTCCAGTAATGTCCGTGGGCGGACCTGGCGCGGGCCGGGCCCGGGCCGGGCCAAAAATGCTCAGGTATACCGCTCCGTCTCTCGAATTTTGAGAGACGGAACAAACCCACATCTTGTAGCTATATTCCGCTTAGAGCCGTTCCGCTCCCGCCGCTCCTCATCCAAACAGCTGCTGGCGGCTCTCCAACCAGGCAAAACCCGGCCGCCTTGTACCCAGCTAGGTTTTACCATTCCCTGTCCATGGCGGCGGCGGCGGCGGCGCTGCGGACGCCGGCGGTTCGCCGGCCTCTCCTCGCCGCATCCACAGTTCTCCGCACCGGCCGCCACCTCTCCTCCACCAATCCACCACCTCCACCGCACCACCCCAACTCCCTCGCCTCGGAGCTCCTCCGCCTCCTCTCTGCCGCCCCATCTTGGACGCCCGACCTCGCCGGCGCCGTCTCCTCCTCCCTCTCTGCTGTCCCCGCTTCCGCGGCCGATGCCGTCATACCCGTCCTCCGCGCCCTCAAGAACCCCTCCCTCGCCGCCCCATTCTTCCTCCTCGCCTCCTCCGCCTCATCCCCGCACCCACTCCCCGCCGACGCCTACAACGCCGTCCTCCCGTTCCTCTCCCACGACCTCGCGGCCCTGGAGAAGGTCCTCGAGGAGATGAGCGTCCTCGGGTACGGCGTCCCCAACCCCGCCTGCGCCGACCTCGTCGCCACCCTCGTCCGCGCCCGCCGCCTCGACGACGCCGAGCGCGCGATTGGGGCCATGCGGCGGCTTAAGTTCCGCCCGGCGTTCTCGGCGTACACCGTGCTGATCGGCGCGCTGGCGGAGGCGAGACGGCCCGAGCACGCGCTGGAGCTGCTGCGGCAGATGCAGGAGGTTGGGTACGAGGTGGGCGTGCCACTGTTCACGACTCTGGTGCGGGCGCTGGCACGTGAGGGGCGCGTTGAGGGCGCGCTGGAGCTGGTGGATGAGGTGAAGGGGAGCTGCCTTGAGCCGGATATCGTCCTGTACAATGTGTGCATTGATTGTTTCGGGAAGGCTGGGATTGTGGACATGGCCTGGAAGTTCTTCCACGAGTTGAAGGCGCAAGGGCTGAAGCCGGATGACGTCTCGTACACGAGCATGATTTGGGTGTTGTGCAAGGCGGGGAGGCTAAGTGATGCTGAGGAGCTGTTTGGTCAGATGGAGGCAGAAAGAGCTGTGCCTTGTGCATATGCGTATAATACAATGATTATGGGCTATGGGTCTGCAGGCCAGTTTGAGGATGCGTATAAGCTGCTCGATCAGTTGAAAGAGAGGGGTTGTATTCCATCTGTTGTGTCGTTTAATTCGATTCTCACTTGCCTTGGGAAGAAAAGGAAAGTTGAAGAGGCACTGACCTTGTTTGAGGCCATGAAGATGGATGCAGAGCCAAATTCCTCGACATATAACATCATCATCGATACGCTTTGCATCGCTGGAAAGGTTGAGGAGGCCTATAAGATACGGGATGAAATGGAGCATGCTGGTTTGTTCCCTAACTTGTTGACAGTGAATATAATGGTTGATAGGTTGTGCAAGGCAAGGAAGCTTGAGGAGGCCTATAAGATTTTTGAAACTGCAAGTCAAAGAGGTTGCAATCCCGATTCTGTGACATATTGTTCTCTTATTGACGGATTAGGAAAGAAGGGACATGTTGATGATGCTTATAGGTTATTTGAGAATATGTTAGATGCAGGCCACAATGCTAATCCTGTCGTATATACATCCTTGATAAGGAATTTCTTCATGCATGGGAGGAAAGAAGATGGACACAAAATCTTCAAAGAGATGAACCGTCGAGGAAGCCAGCCTGATCTTACCCTTCTCAATACATACATGGATTGTATTTTCAAAGCTGGTGATGTTGAAAGGGGAAGAGCAATATTTGATGACATCAAGGGTTATGGCTTCCTTCCTGATGTTCGAAGTTATTCCATTTTGATTCATGGACTCACAAAAGCTGGCCATGCTAGAGAAACCTCCAACATTTTTCATGCCATGAAGCAGCAGGGTTTTATTCTTGATGCCCGGGCTTATAATGCTGTTGTTGATGGGTTCTGTAAATCTGGTAAGGTGGACAAGGCCTATGAAGTTCTTGAGGAGATGAAGGTAAAGCGTGTACTTCCAACAGTTGCTACATATGGGTCAATCATTGATGGTTTGGCTAAGATTGATAGGTTAGATGAAGCTTATATGCTTTTCGAGGAAGCAAAATCAAAAGGAATAGAAATAAATGTTATTGTGTATAGCTCCCTCATTGATGGGTTTGGAAAGGTTGGTAGGATAGATGAAGCTTATTTAATATTAGAAGAGATGATGAAGAAGGGTTTGACTCCGAATGTTTACACATGGAACAGCCTTCTGGATGCTTTAGTGAAAGCTGAAGAAATCAATGAAGCCCTTATTTGTTTCCAGTCAATGAAGGAAATGAAATGTTCACCGAACACTTATACATACAGTATTCTTATAAATGGCCTTTGCCGTGTACAGAAGTACAATAAGGCTTTTGTGTTCTGGCAAGAAATGCAAAAACAGGGATTGGTTCCTAATGTTGTGACTTACACAACCATGATTTCTGGGCTTGCAAAGGTAGGGAACATAACAGACGCTTGCAGTCTCTTTGAGAGATTTAAGGCCAATGGTGGAATACCTGATGCAGCAAGTTTCAATGCTCTTATAGAGGGAATGAGCCATGCAAATAGAGCAATTGAGGCATATCAGGTATTTGAAGAAACTCGATTACGAGGATGTAGAATTAATGTAAAGGCATGCATCAGTCTTCTAGATGCTTTGAACAAAGCTGAATGTCTTGAGCAGGCTGCTGTTGTGGGTGCAGTTTTGAGAGAGATTGCCAAGTCCCAGCATGCTTTGAGATCCTTGTAAAATTCAGCCTCACTGGTTGCTATCTTTTATGATATTGGCATGAATTTATGTCACAGGACTCAGTACAACATCAGCCCAATTGATGTTGCTTGTTCATACTGTTTGACCGTTTGATTGACATTACTGTGATTTCTTCTAATGCTGATAATGGAAAGGAGGTCTGAATCTCCAAATCTCAGCCAGTTAACTTGGTGAATAATACCAATGTCTTGCTCCATTGCTACTTGGTAGCTTTAGATCTACCGAGGATGGGGCTCAGCATGCTGATTCAGAAGTTTAAATGAAATGCCAAGACAGGTAATTGTGTATGTAGCTATCCCTCAATCAAAGAATTCATTGATTTCCTATAATTGTGAGCCCCCAATGCTCCTGTATTTAATCACCCTTACATTTCTAATTCGTTATTCTCCACGACATAGAATTACTGCACAAACTTTAGGTTTTCTTTTCTTGTGTGTTATTTACTTTTTCAAAGTATTCCTTAGTGTTTCTGGTTTATATTCAACCATTTGGCCGCCGGAATTGCAACAATTAGCCAAATCATAGTACTATGGTGACCTTCTAGACTATTCTTCATCAATGCTCCTCTTCTTTTTTTTTTTGAAGTACCAACATGTGTTAAGACTTCAGAGTAGAGTTGAAGTTTACAACATTGATGATAAAATTTTAGATTGGTAGGTTTTTGACCAAAATTTTGTAGCCTCTATTACTCTAAATGCCTTGATGATTTGATTTGCTTCAGGCACATTGCTTCTTTCCCAGTTCATAAATGCCTTGATGATTTGATTTGCTTTTTATGCTTTCTAAAACATAAAGGCTAGATACATTTTTCCCCTAGTATCATTCCCTATTCAGAAATGCCACAATCGTTTGATTTGTTTTTTCTGTTTTCTAAAACATAATTCAAGATACATTTTATTTTTCTAGCATTTTTATTGCTGTGTGTTATTTTTTGTCTGTACTGGTTACTGTTAAACATTAGTTACATCTTTTTTGCTAATCGAGATATTATGAGTCTCCATCTTTTGTCACACGATGTTTCTTTTTTCTTTTTGTGTGTGAAAGAAGAGCAATGCCCTATTCTTTTATGTTACCCTTTTAGATCTTTTTTGTTCACAAAAATATCATGAGCCATGCTTAATAACTTTTCAACCTGGAGTGATGAAAGTTAGCCAAATCATATATTGGTGTGCTCCTCCGGGTGTTATTTTTGTCTGTGCACTTGGTGAAACTCTCCTTTCCCAAGCACATGATGAGATGACTGGAGTTGAAGTTTGCATCAGTATGTGATGATAAAAATTGAGAATGGTAACTTACTGATCAGAAATATCCCGGGCTTGAGATAATTTTTTGCCAATAGCCAAATATGTAATATTGCAGTCATAATTTATTGACTCCATGGTTAGTTTGTGCATGTTTGATCATCATGTTGTGTGTTTGCTACTCTGACGTCTGATTGCTGTCATTTAATTGGGTTTTTTTTTTGAAATCTGGTTCCCACTTATTTTAGGTTGGGGTCCACTTAAGCAATCACTTCTGCTTGGGTAATTCTTGTGAATCTTTTTCAAAAGAAATTGAAGATGTATTTCTGTATTTCTTTGTCATATGTGTTCTAATATTGAGTAACATAACAGAGGAAATTCTTCCAAATTATAAACAAAGGAAAAATGCACATTTATATTCAGAGAAAACACTTCTATTCTTTTTAAATTTCTTGTCCATTACTTTAGAGGGCATATTTCTCCAGCATATTGATTTGAATTTGAGCCAAATTGTTTCTGTATCATTCAAGCAATCACCTCACTATTTGGTTTGGAGTTTTTAGTTTTGGTTTGATGTTGAACTGAAATCTTAGGTTGCTCCTTTTGATAGCCATTCCACTTCAAATCGCCGTGTTTTATTTTTTGTCTGTACTGGTGATGTTTAACATTAGTTACATCTTTTTTGCTTGATATTAGAGTCTCCTTCTTTTGCCACACGATGTTTCTTTGTGTGTGTGTGTGTGGAAGAAGAGCAATGTCTTGTTCTTTTATGTTACCCTGTTAGATCTTTTTTTGCTCACAAAAATATCATGAGCCATGCTTAATAACTTTTCAACCTGGAATGATGAAAGTTAGCCAAATCGTATACTGACGTGCTCCTCCGAGTGTTATTTTTGTCTGTGCACTTGGTGAAATCTGCTTTCCCAAGCACATGATGAGATGACTGGAGTTGAAGTTTGCATCAGTATGTGATGATAAAAATTGAGAATGGTAACTTACTGACCACTTGACCAGAAATATCCCGGGCTTGAGATAATTTTTTTGCCAATAGCCAAAGATGTAAGATTGCAGTTATAATTTGTTCACTCCACGGTTAGTTTGTGCATGTTTGATCATCATGTGGTGTGCTCTAAAGTCTGATGGCTGTCATTTAGTTGGGGTTTTGATTTTTCTTTTTTTTGGAAACCCGGTTCTCACTTGTTTTAGGTTGGCGTCTACTTTGGCAATCACTTCTGATTGGGTAATCTTTGTGATTTTTTAAAAAGAAATTCAAGATGTATTGTCATATGTGTTCTAATGTTAAGTAACATAACTGAGGAAATTCTTCCAAATTATAAACAGAGGAAAAATGCACATTTATATTCAGAGAAAACACTTCTATTCTTTTTAAATTTCTTGTCCATTACTTTAGAGAGCACTCTTCTCCAGCATACTGATTTTAATTTGAGTAATATTATTCTGTATCATTCAATCAATCACCTCACTATTTGGTTTGGGAGTTTTTAATGTTGGTTTGATGTTAAACTTAAATCTTAGGTTGCCCTTTTTGATACCCATTCCACTTCAAATCGTTATTCGTTTACATGCTGTGTAACTTTATTTCTATTTTCACTTTTTCCAGGCACACATTTTCCAAACGTAAGTATATGAGGGCTAGTTGTTCCCCTCAAGACAGAAGACAGGAGAACAAGCTGTGTCTTGAAACTAAATTTTTGAAGAAAAGAAATTGTGTCCAGTGGCTGTAGGACATCAAAGTTAATTTTTGTTTTTTTGGAAGACCAGAGGAGGAATAACCACCAGAATGTTAGGGCCCGATAGAAATACGGTGAGCACTCTGAATAATCTGTGCATGTCTTGTCCTTTGGATTTTAGATTAGTTTCATCCAAAACAAAAGGTTTGTAACGTCGTGATGGGGAGACAAGTACAAGATTGTAAAAGAAGTATAGAACGCCTTTCCCTGTGACCAAACATTGTTATGTGGCAAAATTGTTATTTTGGGGAAGGCGAAACCTCGATGGATTGTACATTCTTCTGTTTTTCATTATGAACTCATTTAACAAGGGAATGACACTCTGTTTGGCATGATTCAATTTCTAGTCATTTAATCACAATGGAAGATGTCTAATTTTCTCATGAGGTAAATGTTGGTTTGTGTCCACTTCTGTTTGAATCATGGTCCATTATTTTCTTGGAAAGCTCTGATAATAATCACTATAGAGTTTTAGCTTCTTTAGGCTGCAAATGTGTGCTGATTTGTTAGTTCAAATGTAATTTAATGATGCTATGCTTGCAGATCCTCTTTTCACCAATCCATATGCTGCAGTTCATTCACATGATGTGGCACATCATGATATCGGCTACCTAGCTTCACATGCAGTGCCTTGCCAAGAACATTATAGGCTAACAATCAGATATATTGATGACAAATTACAGAATTCGATCAGCAATTCGGAAGATATTAGACAAGTAAATATTACTAAATGTTATGCAAAACACTTTGCTTCCAACCATTGGAGAATATACTGGCTCATTCCTTATAGATATTCTGTTGACAGATGGAATGGAGACACTCGCCCTTGCAGACTGAGCTGGCCTAGGCTATCTGTTGTGTACGATGTGTCACCAGGAAAAGCCTTCAGTGCAATTTGGTGCTGTTGGATGCTTCCAGGTTTAATATGGATTATGCAGTCACAAGTTTCTTCTTTTCGTTTGTTTTAAAGAATTGATCACAAGTTTTTTCTCCATGTTAATGCTAACATATGTATTTGCCAATTATTTTCCACAATATGCCACCATCAGTACCTGGAACATTATAGTTTGATCAATTAAGCCATTGTACTAATAATTTGCTGGTTTGATTTTGAGCCCTCAAACTATCAAGTTTTAGTCACTCAACTACTCAAGCCCTTCCATTCTCCCAAAAACAGATGTAGCAATAAAAAAACAGCAAATGGTGAAAATAGTTATCCATTGAAAGCTTTTCATCACAGGAGTTGATTATTTGAAAAACAGGTGTGTGAGACTGTGTACCCCAACATCCTCCACTCTAGCCCAAGGTGGAGCGATGTGTTTTTTTATATGTACTTTGGGCCATTTCTTCTTCTAATATAAAGATACGCAACTCTCCTGCGTGTTCGAGAAAAAAAAATTGCATGCTGGTATGTCCTCCAGGTACAATGCTGCCGATCCAGGCTCATGCCCTGGTTCTGGCCCAAAGGGCCTCTTGGTGTGTGTTCCCCCTGGACCCTGGTCATAGCGTGGTTGCTGAAGCAACAGTGTGCGGCTAGTAGCTGGCTTTCGAGGCCTTATCTCGACCTTAAGTGCAATACCTTTCAGGATTTTTCTCCTCTTGGGTTGAGTTTTGAAAAAAAATGTAGCAGTGACTATAAAAATGCAATGAGCTCATCCCTTTTATGCTGCTAATAAGTTCATGCCTGATACCTCACTGATATATAATATATTGGCCTCATATGAAGTGGAATCTTGTAGAGCATGAACTTATTCAGTGTCATATGTTGGGTCTTCTTTCAAATGAAAAATGACAGCTTCAATAATGATTGCCAAAAGTTCATGTCCATTCCTTGTTTCTTGCGGTTCACAGGATCTGGAGCAAAAGTATCGCGAGATTGTGTCTTGCTCCATACTCCTTTGGAGTCCCTGATTTACTAGAGGTCTTGAGCAAAAATGGCTTCAATGGGAATAGGCTATTTCTATATTCAGTATTTTGAAATTAAGATGATCTGAGCAGATTTTGAGAACATGGCCAATATTTCAGATTCCTTTGTCAGAATGTATCCTGCTAGAGGAACAATTAACATATTCTTACTGGTTTCCGGTAGACGCTAGGAAATCCAAATTCAAATGTTTCTGGAAATGTCGACCTGACATTGATCTAGAACAATCTTAATTGCTTTTGCCAAGAGCCAAACCAGAAATACAGTTCTACCTTTTGATAGCCTAGTTTAGTTATCACTTTTAATCATGTATGAAATACATTACCAATGACACATATAAGTATCCTTGCATTGCATCAAACAGCACTCACAAGTAAATGAACCATTGAGGACCATTGTGTCTTTATTTTGAATTGGTTTTAGACAATAAGAGAAAAAGGTATATGTGTATTAAGTTTTTTTAATATGCTTCAAGGTTTGTTCTGTACTGTGATAGCTCTGTCAGGAAGTTTGAATTGTAGATCTCATCCCCAGCTAGGATATCGGATAGATAGGTGGCCATTGCTAGCTAGTTCCTAATCCTAGTGGCCTTTTAAATGTCAGGACCAATAACCTGATCATCCGGTTGTAATATTTTGTGCAAAATTGGACAACTGAGAGATCATGTCCTAACATCAAGTCTGGACCTAGAAACAGAAAATGGACTCACGTAAACCTATCTAGAAAAGTGAATTTATTATTGAATCTCCAGGTGAGTGCAGCTCAGAATAGCAAATGGTGCACCTCTCATCGTTTCCTTAGCCTGAATTAGGATCAGGATTGCTGCTGCTGCTCTCCACATGTAGTAGTTTGTAGCTTTCTGCAACAGCAATATCATGAGAACATTACCATGTATCTTTCTAACAAAACTCCCTTGCGAAACCATCCTGAAAAATTCTTATTTACGTTTAATCATCTTGAAAAAAAATATTCTTTACATTACAGCATCCTTAGATTTGGTATTATTCTAGGCTATTAATGTTCTCTGTTGGCACTCTAAACATATCTTTTTTCCCTTTCCCTGGCTTTGGTAGTTGGAGAGCTTCTGGATGCAATTCGAAAGAATAGAGGATGCCAACGAAGAAGGATTCGAGGAAATCTAGCTGATTATGCGATGTTTGATGAAATGAGGACAGGGGCTTTGGCTTGTGCAGAAACCTTGCCATGGGTCAGAAGAGAGCTGATAGAGACAGCCAGACAGGACCATGCTAGTAGAAAAATTGAAGCCAGATTTCTTCTCGTAAGAAGAATCTGACGAATCGGGGTCTTTAGAACAGAACTTGTTTGTTGATAAAGCCACGCTTACTTCAGTGTTCGACCAATAAAAGTGCTCAGCATTTTTCTCACTTGGTTTGCAACGATTTAACATTGTTGGAGCAGATGTGAAATGCCGAACTGAACTGAACCGGTGCATGGTTCTCTTACTTCCCGCGAACTTGTTGGAGCAGATGTGAAATGCCGAACTGAACTGAACCGGTGCATGGTTCTCCTACTTCCCGCGAACCCAAGCGTGAGCGAATAGGTGAAGCCATGTTATGTTTGCTGGAAATCTGAATACGGGTAAAATAATTAAGACCAAAAAATTTCCGTTGCCGGGACTCGAACCCGGGTCTCTCGGGTAAGAGCCGAGTATCCTAACCATCTAGACTACAACGGATCTGTGCTATCCATGATACTGAGTTTTACTAATAGGTATCTTGTCCTTAGACGTTACCCAATTCCCAGTCTCGCGCAATCAGTTTAAAATAAAACCCTCCCTACTAATTCATTAGGGCACATCTATGATATCCGACTAAGTTGGTTTTGGGCTTAATTTGAGAAGGTTTAGAGTTTGTGCGAGATTTGGATTGTAAACAATCTCTGATCGGGGCAAGACCTGCTCACCCCATAAATACGAAGGATCTCACTGCCGATTGAGAGCATCAAATGAATTAAAATACTAATACTTTTACTTTATTTCCAAATCGTAAATGCTATTCGTTTTGCATCTCTACGACGTTCGAATACGTTCTGAGTGGCTTATCGATGTGAGTGCAACCCTAGTGAGAGCCAGTCCCGACGGTATCCTTTGTGGGCAGGTGTTTGTAGATTCGCAACATTAATAGGGTGCATCACATGAGTTGATTCATTACGGATCTACGTGTTCTAGCGCTTTGGTATGTGCCAAAAAAAGGCATCAAGAAAAACGTTCTAAAATTTTTATTTAACAAACATAATTCAGTTGAAAACTTTTCTAAAACACATATAGCACAACTAAGTTAATATCGCTGAAGATTAAACCATTTTAAAATATAATACAACATTACTGAGGCTAGAAGAAACACTATTGAAAAGAAACCATGTACTAGAACTTGAAACATGCCACTGGAACATCATAAACTTGAAGCACAAATGAAGCATAACTTGATTCTATTTATGGCATGTACTATCCAGTTGTGAAAGGTCGACACAGGATATTGTGAAGAACATAGTTTTTCTTATATTATACACTTAAATTATCTTAGCTTCCCTTCATGCATTTGTCATTTGAATATCACCATCATATCTCCCATCAACAGAAGAGGCACCCATGTCTGCAGTTGTTGTGTTCTTTCCTTTACGCCTTCTAGCTTTTTTAGCCCAGTTGACAAGGCCTTCAGATACATTATCATCGAATATGGCTTTCTTGAATGAAGTTCCCATCTTTTTACATGTAAGGAACGAAAGAATTTTAACAAATGTAGTGGTAGAACACTGTTAACATGGTACATCAGAACTTTAAGAGGTATATTAGTTCATGATTTAAAATCATCTTTGTGCCCATAGAATATTTATTTTTACAGTAAGTTAAAGCTATGGTGATGAGTATTCAGGAGTGCCATTTTGATGTATCACTATTTAACTATCTTAGTATTTTATCCATGGTTAAAAACCTTTGTAAAAAGTAATCTGACTTGTTCACTAGAGATCAACTAAAAACTGAAATATAAGTCCTTTGTAAACATTATATAACTTACATGAGAGACGATAGCGTAGAGAGGCAGTGTGCTATACCCACAAAGTAGTTGGCTGACGACACTGATAACACACATAAATGGCATATATGAATTCTTGCTTCCTTATATATTAATGTTAAGTGTTACTGCTAATACAAATAATTATAGAGGGTACCTTATTACAAGTCGTGCAATAGCATATCCGGGTTTTCCGTTAATACATGATCCAAATCCAAGTGTTACCTGAAAGGCAAATAAATGATCTTAAAAGTAAAACATTAGGTGATAGTTTGGCACATCATAAGTATCAGTGCTGTTGATATTTAATTATGCTAGTTATTTTTCGATATATACTTGTTTTTCAAAATAGCATGGTACATATCTGACACAGAATGAAGATATACAGCTGAATGTAAACTGCTTGTGACTCTCTGAATTGTCATCACTGTTTCCAATTATCACAATTTAAGTAAGAGTGCTCCCATAAAGTTCATACTTATATCTTAAATAATGCAACATTATCCTAAACCCAAAGCGAATTGGATTTGGGGAGCCACTAGATTCAGTATCCTTACCCACAGCCAAAAGAACAATGCAATCTCAAATGCATTTTGGAACAGAATAATGTGTATTAAGTGGAGGACTAGTTTAGGCCGGTGGAACCAAAAGAAATCGTCCGAAGGAGTGACAGCCACATCCCCTTCTATTGCTGTATGATTCTGGGCAACTTGGATAGCCAACTCAGTAATGATATGTTCCATCTTGCTTCCAACCACAAGTTGCAACTGCGAATATTAAAAAGATTATATATGCTATAATTCAACTATTATATTCCATTTTTATAGTACTTTTTTATTGTAGGGAGATTCTACGAAAATAGTAATAGTATGCATTATTTATATAGTTTTATGATAATGTCAAGTCCAGTAACCCTCATATTTACTTAGAATTTGTAGATATATTAACTTTGTTTGTCTTAAGAAAGGATATTGTTAACTTACAGTGAAAGGGGCCAATGATAACCATACATAGACATGCCATCCTACCAAAAACATAACACAAGAGCAACATTAGTTTGCACAATTATTATATGCACAATTTACCCACTTGTAAGTAGTGCATAAAATATTTATAAGGGTTTGATATGCATGTGGTGCCGATGAACTTGTAAGTATGCTTGAACAATTTGTAAATGTAAGGTGCAAACCTGTAAGTGTAAATAATTTAAAAAAACCTCATTCTAGATTACTTTTAAGCACATATGGCTAGTAAATGAGCCCCTTTATACATAGTGAAATGTTAGGTATAAATGTCTACAATTACAACTCCCTGTTTGGATCTAATAGGGATTATAGAAGTCGGGTAAAAGAATCCCTATGAATTCAAATACCCCAGATTCTTGTGCGGAGTACAATGCAATAATCTAACCACCAAGATTATAATACTCCTACTTATATATGACCAAACAATATATTATAATGCATCAGATGTCCGATCTTCACTTTATTATAAAAGTGGATCTAAAATTGATGTGTCTAAAAGCTACATGTCGAACTTTGGCGCGATAATAAAGTTTGCAATGGTATTTTCTCAGATAGAAATTATACCATGGACATTCAGCAGTAATAATATCACTAGCAGAGCCCAAAGGTACCAACTGCGCAAGAAAAACACATTTGCATTATATTTCAACATATACTAATATACCCAAAAAATCATATTAAAATATATGTCAGAAGTTTTGACAGCAATAATTCATCAGTCATTTACCTTATACCAACAACTTTCTTGAAATCAGCCTCGAATGCTCTAATCATGTACTTGTAAAAATTGAATTTTGGGTGCCCCTTGCAATGTTTCTACGACATGGGATCAACAAATGTATGTTTATATGACATACTATGGAACTGGTTAGGTGTTTGACTTCTGAAAGTATATGTTTGACTACCGTGATGAAGCCAAGTCTCATGGCTGTATAATCCTCCTCAGTGACTGACCCGTAGAATTGTTTGAAGAAAGACCTCTGAATTTGAGATGTGTAAATGTTTCTTTATTCCATTGATGTTAACAGTAAAATAAAAACAGTCAAGTGTTTAGAGGTTTAAGGCACAAGGGAATAAATACCAGCCAGCCAAGTATTTTCCAACGTTTTCCATGCCCTTTAAAATGATCTCGGATAAATTTGAATTCTTGCACATGTTTTATCATTTGAGGATCTACAAAATAACACGATATTTATATAAGCGAATCCGTGCATGAAGCTGTCAATTAACGAAACTTGGACGTAACTGTTGTATTATACCACTGTCGTTATTGAGTTGGATCTTTGCTTCCCACCGTCTCCAGTTTCTTGTCTACATAATGCATGACAATGAAATATTTAGCAAATTAAGTGTAACATGCATGACTGGTCATTATCTACACCAATTAAGATGCAATTAAGCTCTCTGGTACCTGTGCGATTCCAAGAATAGCTGTAGTAGCACTGAGAACCACATGTGTGACTGCTAAGACAAAGATGAAAATGTGCAACTGATGCATAGCTTCAACGGAAAGAATTGGAACTTTGCCCTGAACACAAATAAAATATGAATATTTGTTGCCGCAAAAAAACATGAATATTTTATCAGAATGGTACTGTAGAAGGTAAGATTTTTTCTTAAGGAAAAAGTGTATTTTTCATCACTCAAGTATTGTAAAAATGTGATATTCATCCCTCATGTTTTATTCGGAGCAAAACAATCTTATAACTAACTACTCCCTCCGTTTTTAAATATATGTCGTTTAGGACAAGCTAGTTAGTTCAAAAATGAACTAATTTGCTTGTCCTAAACGTCATATATTTAAGGACGGAGGTAGTAATTTGGTGCATTTATCATTCCACTTTATAGTTTAACAATGATTTAATGAAACCTACTGACATTTTATAGCACATAATCATTTGATTATCAATAATCACTACCTAGGATGCAATAGGCTAAGTCAAAAATATAAACCTCGCAATTTGTTTTCGGTAAGTTTTCTGAATTGGATACTCCACACTGGTAGAGAACCAACCTTTAGTTCCACCCATTAGTCCTAGTTGAAATTTGGAGCCGGGACTAAAGGGTTTTGAGCGACGTGGCCTGGAATGGCTGCGGATGTCACGTACCCTTTTGTTCTGGTTGGTATTATCAACTCGGACTAAGGGGAGGGGGGGGGGGCGTCCAACAGCTCTCTCCCCGCAATTATTGGCCCCAAGCTTTAGTCCCGGGTGGTGTTACCACCCGAGACTAAAGGGTGCCCCATTAGTCTCGGGTGGTAACACCACTCGGGACTAAAGGCCGACGCCATATATATCGATCTCCTTCTTCCTCCTCTGCCTACCTGAGCCATTCTTTACCGTATCGAGAGCTCAAGCTCCTCCTCTCCATGGCGCCTCAAGCCTAGGGAGGTGCTACCGATTTTTTTCTTCAACTTGTGAAGATTTCTCTTCTCCAATGTGTTGCCAAGGTTTGATTCTTCATCCTTCCTTCATTTGTTGTGATTAAATTTTGTTTTATGGTTTAGATATGGAGAAAATAGAAATTTTAATTTTTAGGTACGGAGAGCTAAGAGATGAGGTTTTTATATACTCTAGATTTAGAAACAAGTAGTTAGGATGATACTAGCATTGTTCCTTCTTTCATTATTTTTTGTTAAGCATTATCTTATTTTCTTGTTTTTGATATAGAGAAATTTGAATTTTACTTTTAGATATAATGAGAGATATAATTAATTTTACATTTAGCTAATTTTATTTGAAATAGAAAATAGAAATTTTACATTCTCTTACATTTAGCTACTTCCATTGTTTTATCGTTTAGAGATAGATAAAATAGAGATTTTATTTCTAGGTAGCTATAGGAGGAGCTAAGAGAAATAGAAACAAGTAGTTATTTAGTTAGTAGCATTGTTTCTACTTTCAATCATTTTTATTAAGTATTTTTTATTTTTATATAGAATAAATTTAAGCAGTCTCTTATTTTCTTGTTTTTGATATACAACCCTACATCCTAACTAGCTACAGTTCTACATCATCGGCGAGGTGGGGCTATAGCTCGGTGATGTAGGACTGTAGCTAGCTAGGAGATGTAGGGTTGTTGGTGATGTAGGAATGTAAGTGGGAGAGCCAGGTGTATAAGATGGTGAGGTGAGACTATAGTTCTGAGGACCAGAGTGTCTGATGGCTAGTGGTTGGCCACTCTCTAGTGATGAGTGATTGACAACGTTGTGTGGACTGACGCTGTGCTCTATCTTGTGGATGTAGGCTGCGGCTTGATGTGCGTTGGTGCGGGTGAAGAACAAGTGCGAAAGGTCTTAACATTGCGGGGCCTCCGAAGGACTGGAGGGACAAGTAGGCTTGGTTCGATGGACCCGGTGGCCAGACGACATCGAGTGCGAGTCACATGGTGCGAGAGGAGCAAGTCAAAGTAGGATAGCGGGTTCGTTGGTTGATCCGAAAGCCAACAAGGAGCCGGAGCAGACGTGGCTGCCAAGTCGAGGAGCTCGGCGTGGAGGCTGCACCAAGCTCGCGGGGTTTGCAGCGGTTCGCCAAAAGATCGCTGGGTTCGTCGGTTGCTCCAGAAAGCCGACCCGAGGTTCCGGTGCGGCCAAGGCACCAGAACCGGTCTGACCGGTTTGGTCGTGGCGCGGCCGGAAGTCGTCGAAGCGGAGGACACGCGTCGGGATCGCACGCTTGGCGTCGAGGCTACGCGAGGTGGGATTGCTGGGCGTCCGTCCGATGGAAAGGCTATCAAATTTCCAAATATGCCCTTCGAGGGGTTGTATCACCTAGAGGGCATTCTAGTCACTTACCCCCACCGGAGGACCTCATATATAAACCGAGTGGAAGGGTTGTGGCAGCTATCTCTGGGACTCTAGGGTTTTCATTTGCTTTTAGCAATTTCTATTTTTAGCTTCCTATTTTCTCCTTAGGCTAGCATGAGAGCTTCATGGTGAGATCTTGTGAGAGGGATGGATGTACGGGCGGATGCTAGATCTTGTATGAACCTTTCATGGTATGTATAGAAGATTCGGCGTGGTTCCTCAAGTGTTCTTCGTGTTCATCCCGTTTCTCTTTTTCGGTGATTTTCGGAGCCTTTTCTTTGGTTTTTCGTGGAGAGGATTTGAGGGTGTTTCCTTTGGGTTTTGTTTGTGGGGATCACGTATGAGTACCTTGGGTACCTTTGCTTGGTGATCTTTGCCCCACAAACTCCCTGGAATCCCTTGGATTTGGTGGTTTTTGGATGAACTCGGGAAAAGGTGTTCTTGGCGGTTGACTTTCGATTCCTTCCTTTTAGATGCATTTCGGGATGGATCCTTTGAGATAGAGGTTGCCCAAGAGGTAATCTACCTTCCCCCGAAGTTTGGTTGCAATCCGTTGGGTGAATCGGGAGATCGGTTGGTTGGAAGAAGATGTGGTTTCCGCGGGCTGCGTTTTTCCCGTCTGTCTGGCAAAACCGGTCTGACCGGTTTGGTGACCAGTTTGGTTAATGGTGTGTTTTGGAGGAGATCTTCTGGGAACAAGTCTTCCTTTGATAGAAGAAGCTCTGGTCCAAGTTTCGTTGAGTTTCGAGTTCGTTTGCTCTAGTTTTGGGTTTTTGAGTTGGAGCTCTCTGGGCGAAAGAGGTCTGACCGGTTTGGAAAGAGGTCTGACCGGTTTGGTGTTTCGAGTTTCTGGCTAAGTCTGACCGGTTTGAGTATCCGGTCTGACCGGTTTGGGTCTGGAGGTTCTGCTCGAGTTGTTTTCTGCTACGTTCTCGAGTGTTTTTTGGTGGTGTGCTAGTTCCTAGGTCTAGTAGCACTCTAGTGGCTGCGTGGATTTGTCTAGCGGGGTGTCGAGGATCTTGGAGTTGCGTTTGGGACCATAGGCCGAGTTCTACTCTTTGGAGAAGAATTTTTATCAGCTCCCATTCACTCCCCCCCTCTCTGGTCGCCATTCTGGTCCTTCAATTGGTATCAGAGCCGGATACGGATCATTGAGACCTTGACCGGTTGAGATCCAAAGATGGCGGACTATGGGAAGGGTTCGGGTCCTCCCCACTTCGATGGGAAGAACTACCAGATGTGGGTAGCCCGGATGGGCGCGTTCATGCGTGGAAAGTCTCAGCTGATTTGGGATGTCACGGTTGACGAGAACTATGTCATACCGGAGACGTTCTTGTTGCCCGGGAGTAGGGATATGTTCGAAGCCAACAACAAGGCAGTGGACTATCTCTATCGTGCTCTTTGTGCATCCGAGTTCAGTAGGGTGTATGGAAAGAAGTTGGCAAATCGGATATGGACTCAGCTGAGAAATGCACATGGTGGGAATAATCAGGTGAAGGCGCGTCGCTTTATGACCTACCGGAGAGAGTATGAGAACTTCACTCACCTCCCCGGAGAGTCTGTGGATGTCATGTTCGAGCGCTTCACGCTGATTGTGAACAATATGAGAGCCAACATCACCGAGCTTCCATACGATGATCATGATAGAGCTATCAAGCTCTTACACGCGTTGGATCTTGATGTATGGGGAGCGAAGGTTGAGGCTATTCAGGAGTCCAGTGTGTATGAGATCCTGACGGTGGACGAGCTGTTCTCTAAGCTCAAGTCATCCGAGGTGGACCGAGACCTGAGAGCCAAGAAAGGCAAGGGTCCTGCTGATGATAGCCTTGCGCTTGTGACTGGACCGAGAACTAACTCTAATCAATCCTCTAGGATGTTCTCTCTGTCTGCTCTTGTGTCTTTGCCAGATGAGGAGTTTGAAGCTTTGGATGATGAGGATCTTGCTTTGCTGACCAAGCGGTTCGGGCGCCTGAACGAGAACAAGAAGAACTTCAGGAGGAACTCGGGGACGTGCTACAAGTGTGGGAAGCATGGACACTTCTTCGCTGAGTGCCCAGAAGTAGACGAGAACAAGATCGAGCACAAGAAACCCGAGTACAAGCAAGAATACAAGCATCGCCCGAGGAACGAGTACAAGCAGGCCGAGTACAAACATCGATCCCGGAACCACAACTCCAAGTACAAGAGTCGGGACGAGTACAAGGGCAAGAAGAAGGGCAGCTACCACAAGAAGAAGTCGAGAGCAATGGTTGCCGGTGCGAGCGACGTGGACACTTCTTCCTCCTGCTACACCACGTCAAGCTCGAGTAGTGAAGATGAAGACCGTGGAAGACACAAGAACAAGAAGCATTCAAGCAAGAACTTCACCGGGTTGAGCTTCATGGCGACGAGCGGATTCTGCGGCATGGCACACAGTTCAGGGAGCAGGAAGAGCGGCAAAGAGGATTCAAATTCTGACTCCGAGGATGAGGTGGGAGGCTTGAGGAACGTTTGGCTGTTGGACTCCGGTTTTTCACGACACATGACCGGAGATAGGGGGTGGTTCACAAGCCTCAACCCAGTGAGTACCAGGGAGTACATCACTTTTGGGGATAATGGTAAGGGACAAGTTCTTGGTGAAGGAATGGTGAAGGTAAGCAGGAAGGTGTCTCTGAGGCGTGTTGCTCTTGTCAAGTCGCTGGGGTTCAATTTGCTTTCTGTGTCTCAGCTACTTGATGAGGGGTTTGAGGTTCAGTTTAAGTTGGGTGCATCTGAGGTGCTTGATTCTCGAGGTGACCGTGTTTGTATGGTTATCCCCGAGGGTCAGATCTTTCGAGCTGATTTCTCTCAGTCCGATGGTCCCGCACGGTGTTTAGTGGCTGGTTCTCCTGATTTGTGGAAGTGGCATAGGCGGTTGGGACACTTGAGCTTTGATCTGCTTTCCCGCTTGAGTGGTCTTGATTTGGTCCGAGGATTGCCGAGGTTGAGGTTTGAGAAGGAGTTGGTTTGTGCGCCTTGTAGGCATGGTAAGATGGTCGCTGCTTCTCATCCACCCCTGACTGCTGTCATGACAGAGCGTCCGACAGAGCTGTTGCATATGGACCTTGTTGGGCCAGCTCGAGTTCGCTCGGTGGGTGGGAAGTGGTATGTCCTGGTTGTGGTGGACGACTACTCTCGCTATGCCTGGGTGTTTTTCTTGGAGGATAAGAGTGAAGCTTTCGGTTTTGTTCGAGACTTGATCGTGAGGTTGAAAAATGAGAGCCATGGGAACACTATTCGAGCAATCCGTAGTGATAATGGCTCTGAGTTCAGGAACTCTCGTTTTGATGCCTTTTGCTGTGATCTTGGTCTTGAGCATCAGTACTCGACTCCTTATGTGCCCCCTCAGAATGGAGTTGTGGAAAGGAAGAACCGGACGTTGTGTGAGATGGCTAGGACGATGCTCGATGAGCACAGGACTCCTAGGAGGTATTGGGCTGAGGTGGTGAGCACTGCGTGCTATGTGTCGAACAGGATCTTTCTCCGAGCATTCAAGAAAAAGACGTGCTATGAGCTTATGCATGGTAGAGCTCCTAAGGTGAGTCACTTCCGAGTCTTTGGTTGCAAGTGTTTTATTCTCAAGAAGGGAAAGCTTGATAAGTTTGAGGCTAGATCTAGTGATGGTATTTTCTTTGGATATGCAAACCATTCTAGAGCTTATAGGGTGCTTAACCTTGAGACTAACAAAATTATGGAGACTTGCGAGGTGACCTTCGACGAAACAGTGCCATGTAGCTCTCTTGGCTTTGATTGTGCAGGTGACGAGGAGATGGCCGAGACGTTCTTTGAGGAGGAAGAAGAAGATGGTGATGGTGATGGCGAGGATCGTGTACCTGTTGCGGACCGTGTACATACTACTTCCACGACGACGACTACAGTTGATGGCGGGCCTTCTACTTTGACTACGACGCATCAACATGTACCGCAAGCAAGGATGGAAGCAGATGTGGAGGGGGAGGTAGTCTCCAGGCGAGAGGCTCCTAGGTGTGTACAAGTGGATCACCCTCCTTCAAAGATCATTGGAGACATGAACGAGAGAACTACACGGTCGAGGTCACAGAATACTTCTCACTTCACTCACTCTGCTTTTGTTGCCTCTTTCGAGCCCAAAGATATTGGACACGCTCTTTCTGATGCAAACTAGGTGAATTCCATGCATGAGGAGTTGGAGAACTTTGAGAGAAACCAAGTCTGGGTGTTAGTCAATCCACCTCCAAATTGCCGTCCCATAGGTACCAAATGGGTGTGGAAAAACAAAGAAGGTGAGGATGGGATGGTTGTGAGAAACAAATCGAGGTTGGTGGCTCAGGGGTTTAACCAGAAAGAGGGTATAGATTATGAGGAGACATTTGCTCCGGTGGCCCGACTGGAGGCGATTCGGATCCTTCTAGCCTTTGCCGTGGCTAAAGGGTTCAAGTTGTTCCAGATGGATGTGAAGAGTGCGTTCTTAAATGGGGTGATAGAGGAAGAAGTGTACGTGAAGCAACCATCGGGGTTTGAGAGTGAGAGATACCCACACTGTGTGTATAAACTCCAGAGGGCGCTCTATGGGTTGAAACAGGCGCCGAGGGCTTGGTATGGCAGGTTGGGAGGGTTCTTGCTGAGTAAGGGGTTTGTGATGGGCACAGTTGATAAGACCCTGTTTCTCCTTAAGCATGGGAATGACCTTTTGATTGTTCAGATTTACGTGGATGATATAATCTTTGGTGGCTCCTCTCACGATCTTGTTGCCAAGTTTGCAGATGACATGAGCAGAGAATTTGAAATGTCTATGATGGGCGAGCTGCAATTTTTCTTGGGGCTACAGATCAAGCAGGTCAAGGACGGGACTTTCGTGCACCAGAGCAAGTACACCAAGGACATGCTAAGGAAGTTCAACATGAATGATGCGAAGCCCATGTCAACACCGATGACTACGACTACAGCTTTGGATGCGGACGAGGAAGGTGAACCAGTGGACCAGAAGGAGTACCGGAGCATGATCGGCTCCCTCCTCTACTTGACGGCGACGAGGCCGGACATACAGTTCAGTGTGTGTCTGTGCACTCGTTTTCAGACTTCCCCGAGGACTTCACATCAGCAGGCCGTCAAGAGGATTTTCAGGTATTTGCAGTATGCTCCTGAGTTTGGTCTTTGGTATTCTGCCTCTTCGACACTCACACTTCACGGATTCTCCGATGCTGACTTTGCTGGGTGTCGTGTGGAGCGCAAGTCTACCTCTAGTTCTTGTCAGTTTCTTGGTTCCTCTTTGGTTTCTTGGTCTTCCCGTAAACAGTCGAGTGTAGCTCAGTCTACCACTGAAGCCGAGTATGTTGCAGCCGCTAGTTGTTGTTCCCAGCTACTTTGGATTTCCTATACCATGTGAGACTTTGGTGAGGAGTTCACTCAGATCCCACTTCTTTGTGATAGCACTAGTGCCATAAGTGTTGCCAAAAACCCAGTGCTCCATTCCAGAACAAAACACATCGAAGTGAGGTACCACTTTCTGAGGGATAATGTTGAGAAGGGCACCATAGTGTTGAGCCATGTACCCACCCAAGACCAAAAAGCCGACATATTCACAAAACCACTTGACCAAGCTACCTTTGCTCGTTTACGGGGAGAGCTTGGTGTGTGTTGTCCTTTTTGAGTTGGTTTTTGGGAGCTCACTTTGTAGCATATGTATCATACATGTTTACCTTGATGTATAGCATGCATGTTTTATTTCACAGAGTAGCCATCTTTGCATCTTGATGTATAATTTTGCATCTTTGTAAGATATGCTTTGCATTGCATTTGTATCATATGCATTGGCTAGGAATGGCTTCTCCTATGTACATGGATCCCTATGATATGCTATGTTTGAGCTTGTGGATGTACTTGATTGATATTTGGGATGATAAGCTATGCTCTTGATAGTTTGGTTGTGTATCCATGATGAGATAGCTTCTTTTATCAAAAATGCTAGATAGGCTCTCTCTTGTGAGTTTAAGGCGTTGCATGATCTTAGTGTGCTTTGGTGGTATATATCATGCTTAATTCATGGTTGGATATCATGTGCTTTTCACTTAGGGTCAAAGACCCATGTGTCATTATGAATGTTTAGCCCATGTGTTACCTTGTGGAGGAGCATAAGCTTCTTTTTGCCGCAAAGGCACTTCATGTACCATTTTGTGCTTAAATATGAAAAGTGAAATTGGTATGAAATGCTTGTGCTTGAAGTTATGCTCTCACTTGTTCGATGTCATAAATGCTTTAAATCTGAATTTAATATGGGTGCTAAACCGTTGCATGTTGTCTACCATGAGAAGTCTCATTTTAAGAAGTAGACACATGACTCGGTGGCTTTAACATGACATGAGATGCTTATGGGTGTTTGTAATGATCTTGTGTCAAGGATATGTGACCTAGCATGAAGTTTGTGTGATTTAGATTCACTTTGGCATGTTTTGCTCATGCTTAGCTCTTTGCTCATGAGAGGGAAATTTTTCGCAAAAATGCTAAATTTTACCATGGCTTGAACTTGTGTGTATGCAACTGAACATTCTTGATGGCTGTGCTATTTCGGACCTTTGTCAACTCTAAGTAGTCCATTTGCTTGCTCCTAGCACATTTTATAGCTCTATGATCATTTGAGAAGCCTTTAATTGAAATTTTCGTAGAAATGCCTTGATTCATGCATTGTCAACAAGGGGGAGAAGTTTGGGCATGAAAAAGTTTTCTGGAAGCATTTAGAAGGTTTTCATGCATTTTCGGGCTGCATTGGAGCATTTTTTTCTAACAGGAAAACGGGTCGGGAAACCGGTCGGACCGGTTTGGGGACCGCTTTTGGAAGTTGGTCAGGAACCGGTTTGGAAATCCGGTCTGACCGGTTTGGCTGCTGATGCTCGGTAAGCTTGCACACATTGGTTCATGGGGAGTTGCTTTGCTCAGGGGGAGCTGCATGTGTTCAGGGGGAGCTCCTTGTGTTGTCTAAGTTCTTGCTTTGGGTTTGCTCCGTGTGAGCTTTGCTTTGCTCTTTGAGAGCTTTTGGTGGTGTTTGTCTCGGTTGTGTTGAGCCGTTGCCCTTGCCTTAGGGGACCGAGACTTGGATTGCAAGTGATCAGGGTTTGTGTTGTTTGGTTTTTAGATCACTTGTTTGGAGGCTTTCATTTGTCTTTTGTTTTTATTTTTTCTTTATGTTTATGATTATGTGGTGTGTTGTCAATGCACTCATCAAGGGGGAGATTGAGGACCAGAGTGTCCGATGGCTAGTGGTTGGCCACTCTCTAGTGATGAGTGATTGACAACGTTGTGTGGACTGACGCTGTGCTCTATCTTGTAGATGTAGGCTGCGGCTTGATGTGCGTTGGTGCAGGTGAAGAACAAGTGCGAAAGGTCTTAGCCTTGCGGGGCCTCTGAAGGACTGGAGGGACAAGTAGGCTTGGTTCGATGGACCCGGTGGCCAGACGACATCAAGTGCGAGTCACATGGTGCGAGAGGAGCAAGTCGAAGTAGGATAGCAGGTTCGTTGGTTGATCCGAAAGCCAACATGGAGCCGGAGCAGACGTGGCTGCCAAGTCGAGGAGCTCGGCGTGGAGGCTGCACCAAGCTTGCGGGGTTTGCAGCGGTTCGCCAAAAGATCGCTGGGTTCGTCGGTTGCTCCAGAAAGCCGACCCGAGGTTCCGGTGCGGCCAAGGCACCAGAACCGGTCTGACCGGTTTGGTCGTGGTGCGGCCGGAAGTCGTCGAAGCGGAGGACACGCGTCGAGATCGCACGCTTGGCGTCGAGGCTACGCGAGGTGGGATTGCTGGGCGTCCGTCCGATGGAAAGGCTATCAAATTTCCAAATATGCCCTTCGAGGGGTTGTATCACCTAGAGGGCATTCTAGTCAGTTACCCCCATCGGAGGACCTCATATATAAACCGAGTGGAGGGGTTGTGGCAGCTATCTCTGGGACTCTAGGGTTTTCATTTGCTTTTAGCAATTTCTCTTTTTAGCTTCCTATTTTCTCCTTAGGCTAGCATGAGAGCTTCATGGTGAGATCTTGTGAGAGGGATGGATGTACGGGCAGATGCTAGACCTTGTATGAACCTTTCATGGTATGTATAGAAGATTCGGCGTGGTTCCTCAAGTGTTCTTTATGTTCATCCCGTTTCTCTTTTTCAGTGATTTTCGGAGACTTTTCTTTGGTATTTCGTGGAGAGGATTTGAGGGTGTTTCCTTTGGGTTTTGTTTGTGGGGATCACGTATGAGTACCTTGGGTACCTTTGCTTGGTGATCTTTGCCCCACAAACTCCCTGGAATCCCTTGGATTTGGTGGTTTTTGGATGAACTCGGGAAAAGGTGTTCTTGGCGGTTGACTTTCGATTCCTTCCTTTTAGATGCAGTTCGGGATGGATCCTTTGAGATAGAGGTTGCCCAAGAGGTAATCCACCTTCCCCCGAAGTTTGGTTGCAATCCGTTGGGTGAATCGGGAGATCAGTTGGTTGGAAGAAGAGGTGGTTTCCGCGGGCTGCGTTTTTCCCGTCTGTCTGGCAAAACCGGTCTGACCGGTTTGGTGACCGGTTTGGTCAACGGTGTGTTTTGGAGGAGATCTTCTGGGAACAAGTCTTCCTTTGATAGAAGAAGCTCTGGTCCAAGTTTCGTCGAGTTTCGAGTTTGTTTGCTCTAGTTTCGGGTTTTTGAGTTGAAGCCTTCTGGGCGAAAGAGGTCTGACCGGTTTGGAAAGAGGTTTGACCGGTTTGGTGTTTCGAGTTTTTGGCTAAGTCTGACCGGTTTGAGTATCCGGTCTGACCGGTTTGGGTCTGGAGGTTGTGCTCGAGTTGTTTTCTGCTCCGTCCTCGAGTGTTTTTCGGTGGTGTGCTAGTTCCTAGGTCCAGTCGCTCTCCAGTGGCTGCGTGGATTTGGCTAGCGATCTTGGAGTTGCGTTTGGGACCATAGGCCGAGTTCTACTCTTTGGAGAAGAATTTTTATCGGCTCCCATTCACTCCCCCCTCTCTGGTCGCCATTCTGGTCCTTCAAGTTCCTATAGGATCAGGGTCATCTGAGTTGCTGGTTCATAAAAGTTACGCACATTACTAATAGTGTTGAATTCAATCCACTTTTGTTTTTCTTTTTATGCATATATTGAATTCAATCTGCGTAAACTAACCTTACTTTTTGTGAATAATGTGTGCTATTTCGATTTGGATATAGTTTGAGCTAACAATGTCGTCGTCAAGTGGCGCTGGCAATGGTCGTGGTCGTGGTGGCCATTGTCGTGGTGATCTTGGTGGCGGTGGCTTGGAGGACCTGTTTCCTCGCCGTCCAGGAGTTCACATTCGCCGCGAGTTGAACTTTCCATTTGGTAATCAGACACGTGGATCAATAGCCAAAGTGGTAATATAATGATCAAAATTAATTTGCTTTATATAAATCTTTTTTCACTTCACATGGAAAATCTCTAATTTTAGTTACAATATAAATTATTGCAGCTTATCAATAATATTGTCGAGGATATGTATGGTACTCCTTTTGTAGTGCAAACTGAGCCTGTGAGAACATGACAAGATTGTATATCTCTTTCTCCGTTCCTGCTTGAGGTGTAGATTACCGGTCGTTGCCAGTAGGCATACCATACCTAATGGTTCTCGTTGCAGCAGTGGGTGAACCAACCCTTATTAGGTTAACTCGAGAGAGGACCGTCGTGGAGAGATGTCTACAAGCACTTCAAAATATTGGGTGCTTCGTGCCAGATTTTTCCTATTTTAAAATAAAGCAACTCGAGTCGGGTGAAAGAAATGTGATTCTGGCTACTGAGAGGGCTATTCAGGGCGCATCAAGATTTGGTATAAGATATATCCTTTTTATTCATTCTTAATTAATTTGTTTATGTTACATATTTTTAACTATCATAAGGTTCTTATATATCATCATCATCTGATCATGTAAGATCTCTCTGGTTCAACCTATGCTTCAATAAGCTTCTGTGCGATTCTTAATCAAGTCGTGAAAAGAATTGAGTTGGATTACTATGGTGGGGAACCGTTCTTCACCAGAAATTGGAACCACCAAGCAACTATAACTTTCTACAAGCCACAAGAACTTGAGGCTCCATTGTTTGATATTTGTAGTGTTGTGTGTGACAGTCATCCGGAAGCGAAGGAGAGTGCACTCGTACGCGCACTAGTTTATTTTGATGGAGTTATAGGTTGGACGTTTGGAGACGTTAACTATGTTCCATTTCTACCAGTGCATGCTGGATTAGGTCTTCAACAATATTATGCATGCATGGATCAGGCTTTGTACCATACCTTATTATATGAGCTTGTATGAATTAGCTAGCTAGCTATGTGAACCTTTATGAACTTATTAATTGGCTAGTGTATTTCTCTCAAACTTTTTCTAAGTCTTGCAGATGCCTTGTGGGAAGGACTACCAAGTTTGAGATTTTTTTGAATTGGTTTAATACACTATTTAATTAAATTGATTTTTTGTGCGACATCACTCGGTAATTAAATGTTGAACTGAGTCAACCACTGAAAAGATACGGAATGGTGCCAAACTTTGCCACAAGGTCTCTTGTTCCTTATGAGACAAACCTTTGTGGAGGCCGATGCAGAATTCTTGCATTTTCGATATGCAATTCAACGTATTTTGTCACATGCAGCACGAAGAAAAATACAAAAATACATTTAAACATAAGAAAAGCCTAAGATCTTGCGCGGGATATATTTTGGGTGTGGATGACAACTAAAAAAGATTTTAGGCCATTTCGACATAGAAGAAGTCTACATGCTTCACAAAGGTATATGTACCTTTCATCGAACCATGTGTGTACACTTAGGTTCTTAGGTATTCTGAAATCCATGTGATTTGCAGTAATGTTTGGTCTCAAACTTTTTCTAAGGCTTGCAGATCCCCTGTGGGATGCCCTGTGGGAAGGAATCACCAAGTTTGAGATTTTTCTGAATTGGTTTAGTATTTTATTCAATTAAATGGAATTTCCGCGCGACATCACCCGGTAATTAAACGTTCAACTGAGTCAGCCCCTGAAAAGAATCGGAATGGTGCCAAACGTTGGCACAATGTCTCTTGTTCCTTGGGAGACAAACCTTTATGGAGGTCTATTTATAATTCTTACATTTTGCCACAAGATCTCTTGTTCAAATTAAATTACCATATTTTTCCGATTAAAAATTCAAAACAAGAAGATTGTAAATGAAAATTAGAAGATTGTAAATGAAAATTAGAAGTAATCGTTTCAACTCTAAAATTAATTTATGCATTGAAAAGTAGAGGTTATTATTTCTTAACTTAATATATTTTTGCATGGTTGAAATATTTAAAGTTACTATTTATTTAAATGTTGCAAACAGAAAGAATGAGAAAATGAGGAAGGAAAAAGTGAAAATTAACTTCCCGTGCAAAATTACTTTTTAATCCCAGGTGGTGTTACCACTCTAAACTAGAGGGGGGCCTTTAGTCTCGGGTCGTAACATCACTAGGACTAAAGAGCGAAAATTTCCCTTTTGAGAGCTCCCGCGCAAAATTCCCCTTCAGTCCGGGGTGGTGTTACCATGCGGGACTAAAGGCCCTTTAGCCTTGGATCGCATTACGACCTGAGACTAAAGGGGATATATATAAAGGGACACGCCTCCAGATCCGGGACTTAGCCAATTTCAGCCAATTCCTCCTCGCCGTCTCTGTTCGCCGCCGCTGCTGTCCTCCTTTGACTCCTACGTGGCGCCGTATGTCGTCCTGCCCGCGCTGTTGTCCCTCCCCGACGCGCCGTCCCTCCCCGTCGGCCTCCTCCCGCGCGCGCCGTGCCACGACGCGCGCGCACCACCACCACGCCGCCATCGCCTGCGCGGTCTTCTCCATCATTCTCCCCGACGTGCCGCCCCTCCCTGACGCCCCCACGCCGGTCGGCGAAGCGCGCCGCCGCCACACCCCAGCCCTCGTCCTGCCGGGCGACCACGCGTCGTGTCCTCTCCATTCTTGACGACGTGCCGTCCCTCCCTGTGCCGTGCGCATCAGCCTAACCGTACGCCGCGCCACCGCCGCTGCCCAGGGCCTGTCCCTGTGCGGCCATCGTGCGTGCACCGGCGGGCCGGGGTGGGGTTTTGCCTTGCTGACGCAAGCCCATGTAATGCTTGCATCAGCAAGACTTTTTATTTTATTTTATTAATTGATTTTATTTAGTTTTTAATTGAAAGTGTATATATGTATAGTTATAATAATTTCATAGATATGCATAGAAAATCTAGAAATTATAGATATGCATAAAAAATTTCAAAATCATAGATATGCTTTGTATATGTTTGTGTATATGTAGTCATAGAAATTCATAGATATGCGTAGTAAATTATTTAAAAAGTTTATTTGTTTCGACACCGACGACTATCTACGATAATTCGTGTTTGTGTATATGAGTTCTTAATTGTTTTCTAATATACATTTCATAGTTCCGAACCCGACGACTGCGGCATCGGCCTCCTGTGCCATCATCCTGTCGCGGCGGTTCTTCTGTGTCGGGTTGACCAAGTAACTCCGCATCACCTCGCCACCATTCTCCGACCCCCTACGCCCACACGGCATCGCGCCGCCTCCGTCCACAAGCGCTGTTCATCCACAAGTTAGTAGAAATTCGTGTTTACTCATCGAAATTCATGTTTATTCATCGAAATTCATAGTAATTTGTGTTTATTCATAGAAATTTGTGTATATTTTAAAAATTCATAGAAATTTCATGTATATATTAGAAATTTTTTTGTTCAAGAAATTAGTGTATATTCTCTGAAATTCATGTTTACTCATAGAAATTCGTGTTTATTTCAGAAATTCTTTGAAATTAGTGTATATTCTCATAAATTCATGTTTACTCATAGAAAATCATATAAATTCATAGAAATTTGTGTTTATTTCAGATATTCATAGAAATTTCATGTATACTAAGAAAATTCTTATTTATTCTTAGAAATTAGTGTATATTCTCATAAATTCGTGTTTGTTCATATAAATTTGTGTTTATTCTAGAAATTAGTATAAGTTGAGATGGATGAAAACAATGATAACCATGAGAGCCTTATCCAAGACATTATTGCATGTGGTACAAATATCGTTCCAAACTACACCGACGAGGAGTGTAGCCAGGCGGACAGGTTCCTCACCATACCTCCGACCATGGAAGGCGCCGCTGCCGCCGAGGATGCAACAGAAAATAATGAGGACGATGCTGCTGAGGACTCAGAAAATAATGAGGACCTTGTGGATGATAATGCACAAGGTTCCAACGAGGTATATATATATCATGCATTAAGTTCATCTTCATTAATTCTCTAACACTAATTCTTGCATAAATAATGAATCTGCAACTTGTAGGCTTCATGCTCGACATCGAAAAAGACTAAGAGAGGGCGTACACAAGTAATCACCAACGAGGTGATGTATCATATCATGGCAGTGTCAGAGCTTGGCCAACCATGTGCTCCAAAAAGGATCAAAGACATGTTCGTGTTGCAATGCGGGGTCATTGTAGTAAGGGACAACGGGCCCCTCCGATATAGAGAATGTAAGGGGAAAGGAACTAATCCATACGTGGTTTCAGACTCAGTAAAAGACCAGTTGTGGAATGATATCCTAAAAGACTTGACACTTCCTCAAGGCGTCGACACAAACCTTGTGAAGGGTTGGACTCTTCCAAGATGGCAACTTAATTTCAGAATTTCAGAAGACCTTGGATAGAGATTATATCAAGAAGAACCGAACTCCAAATTGGGATGAATATCCGAAGGTAAAAGATCACTGGGAGTCCTTTGTGGAATACAATAAAAGTGAAGAATTCGCCAAGGCGAGTGCACGAGGGAAGAAAAGTGCTAGTAAGAAGGGGCCGTACAAGCATCATCTTGGTCGAGGTGGTTACGCGGTTGCAATTCTCAGGTGGCGGAAGATGGAAGAAGATCTTCTCACCAAAGGTATCATACCAGCGGTAATTGACTGGCCTGAGCGAGCAAAGAATTGGTATTATGCTCATGGAGGCAGATTGAACCCTGAAGATGGTACCCTTGAATTCCCTCCCTCATTATGAGAGAAGGCACTTGAGTTATTGAAAAAATTGAAGATGTCAAAGCAGGCAGATTGACGGTTGACAGAGAGATGGATGACCTTACTATGGCGCTCAGAAATCCAGAACACCCAGGACGTTGCAGAGGCTATGGGGTGGTACCATGGAAGTATGCTTTCAAGGGAAACAAGGACACCTATAGAAGTCGTAGAAGAAGAAGAGAGTGCGAAAAGGAGTAGTGGCACCAAACGATGCATGAAAGACTTAAACAACAGGAAGAAAGCTTGAATGCAGAGATTGAATGGCAAGTGGCCGCCACGATAAATGAGATGGCCCATTCTGGAGCACTACCCCAAGTACAAGTGGGTCCCATCATTAGCCCTTCCGCTTGCAAAATCAGTTGTGCTTCCACAGAGGTCCCCGAAGAGCAAAGGGCAATCGAAGGAGTTCAAGTGGACGACAACCAATGGTACCCTGTGGATGACCTCTGTCAGTGCACTGCATGTGAGTTGCACAAGCCATTCGGCAACATCACAATGAAGGTATAAATATGATTAATACATGCATGCAATTAGCTCAACTATTGATGCATGACACAGAAATTTAATAACTTTATTATTTGTCTACATATATAGGTGGCGTACGTAAGTGCTATTGCGCATTTTCCTCGACAGACAAGCCACAACATGCCGATTCCACTGGCTACAACTCAGTTAGTGTAGAGAAGATTTGTCATCCAGATTTTGAAAAGCTAGAGCTAGAGATCTTAGGAGGACACGGGAAAAAGACACTCAAGGATGCGCTTCTCGGTATCATATTATGGCCCAAACGTTACATCATAATCCCTGTAAACAAGGGATCAATCCCTTCGAGAGATCCCCTGCAGCCACCACCATCATCTCCGGGGCCGTCATCACGACCTTCAAGCAAATCACCTCGGTCACCATCTCTGCAAGAATTCAATCTAGGAGGTGCGAGCTCGAGCGATCACGATGATGACATCCCTCCCAAATCACCTCCAAAGCAACCACCAACCGCAAAGAAGGCACCAAAAACGTCTCAAGCACAATCTTCCAAGTTAGTGCTACCAAGGTAGAAACAACCAACGAAGAAAGCCCGAGCCCATCAAAAGGAAGCTAGCATATGAGCAGACATAAGAAGAAAGGGATGCGATTGTAGCCCAAGAAGTCAAGGATTGGTTCGAGGTTGTGCACCAAGACTTTCGACAAAGGCATCTCGAGGAGAAAAAAAGTAGATCCGAAGAAACTCAATGCTTTCATACAAAAGCAGGAAGAAAGCAAGAGAATGGTAGAGTTGAAAACAGACTATGACTGTTCACTGGCCAAGTGTTATCAAAAGAAGAGACGACGAGGGTCACCAAATAGTTACATCGAGCAAATACCTGCGTCGACGTCATCGACTCGCACAAAGAAGAAGGAGAAGCAAACAGATGTGTCAACGAGCAAACAGACTTACGTTGCCTCATGCCTCAATGTAGACAAATGACCTCTTGCAAATATGCCTACAGAAGAACTGGCACATGTCATTTCTTTTGTGGAAGAAACAGGGATGTCTGTAAGTGCTATTCTCGGCACTGAAGATCTACCAACTCCGAATCCAAATTTCGTACCTAGATGGCCCTATCAGCATGGAGAACCTTTAGTCATGCTAGAATTGGTAAAGAAGCTCCCAAATAAGATGTATAGATTTCATGAGTGGTACATGAAGAAGTCAGCGAAAGGCCTGGAGATGTTTGGTATGCTCGTGAGACTGCAAGATTTTGCCGGTGAAGGTGAGAAGGTGGTTTGGCTGGAATTCAAAGATATTTATGAAGTTTACCATTTAGACATCCTGAATACCGATCTTATCATCACCTGATGTCTGTAAGTGACGTATATTCTTATGTTTCTTAATAAATTTATTGCGTCTGCCGATCTACTAATTAACTTTTTCTTTTATTTTTTGTAGCCTGCAACTTACTGAGATGCGGAGGAAGGGTTATGACTGAGTTGGTTTCATGGACCCAACAAAAGTTAGCCAAGATCAGGTCCAGAAGCAACCAAAAACAACAATCAATACAATCTATAGAACTCTCTAAGTTTCATTACAAGGAGTGCATACTACTACCTTACAACTTCAAGTAAGTGTAATTGCCATCTAATTATCCTTGTAAATTCTACTTTTTAGTCAATTCTAATCATTATGAGCATGTATACAGTTTCCATTGGATTCTTATGATAATTCAAATTGACAAAAGCAACATCATGGTGTGGGGTTCATTGCAAAAAGACCCCTCACAATGCCAAGAGCTTCAAGATCTGTTTGAAATGTAATAATTCTATCTAAGACGTTTTCTTTAATGCAATATAGTCTCCTTTTACTAACACTATATCTTTCATTATTTCCCCCAAAGCTTGGAAAGATTCATTAAAAAAACCATGGACCATTTAAACCAACAATTAGATTCTTTACTAATTATCCGGTACATAATCCAAATAACAACTTCAGATTGAGAAAATTTAAATAGTGTAACACTAGTATTTCATAATTCTTTTTTCTATCCACTTTAGTGTTTGAGACAGGAACCCGAAAATAATTTATGTTGATACTACGTCTGTGAGCACATACATACACTTATTCTCTACAAACCCATCAGATTATAGTGTAAGTAAAATAAATCTATCAATAATACATCATTTTTAACCTCTTATATATATATATTAAATTGTTCGGTGTAATATATTAACGTATTTGCACATTACATATGGATATTGTGGACACACTCTTTGAGAAGGATCGTCTCTTGGTGGTTCAAGAAGGTCTCATGGGATTCCTCATAGACGAGGTGATTAATACAGCAGGAAAACGTCATTATGATGGACATCAAATTGAAGAACTTTAATTAGCACCTCCACTAAAAGTTCAAACTAGAAATTTGAATTGAAATGATATTTTGATGTATATATACTAGTTTTAGAAAATACTATCTATTTTGATGTATATATTTGTGTGTATTTATATGTTTACATACGTACATATATATTAGTCTAAGTACGTATAGTAGACACGTATACATAGATACTTAGTGCAATTGCGTACACACACACATATACACGCGTGTGTAACTACTCCTACCTCCATATCTCATGATATACATTGAATCCGACCGAATAAAAAGTATGTACATGTAGTATGTGATTATACTAGACTACCTATGGTGGTATATAAGTTGAGTATGTGATCATACATAGAGTATATGGACATACTAATTTTTATATACTAACAGTAAGGTATAATAGAAATATATAAAAAACTAGAGAGGCTTTTGAAATTTTTCGTATATATCCATTTGGGTTGTCCTAGAATTAGTATGCAAACATGCTCAAATTGATAAATAGGTATGTAGGCATACCTTGGTGGTATTTTGATGATGAGAGTAGCAGTAGCTACACACGCGTGTAGATAAAACTCCATTCTACACACACACACACACACACACACACACACACACACACACACACACACACACACACACACACACACACACACACACACACACACACACACACACACACATATACCGGGACTAAAGGACCCCTTTAGTTGAGGTTCATTCACCCGGGACTAAGAGGGGGTGGGGGGCTTTTGTCTCTCACTATTAGTCTCGGTTGGACTTTAGAGCCCTTTGGCTCTTACCAACCAGGACTAAAGGTGGGTTCCCTACCAGTTAATTCTTCTGAAAAATTAATGACAGTGATTCACACCTAATTATTATAGATATTGACTCAACATAAGATGTGTCTAAGTTAATTAGCTAGGAGTAGATGATGCATGGTCTAAACTGCTATTATATGATACTAAATCATTATTAAACTAAGGTGGTGATGATTAATGCACCAATTAAGATAGTTAAGGGGTTGATTGCATCAAATGAAACATAAGGGATGAATGTCACAATTGTAATACTAGCATATATGCCTGTGCGTTGCTACGGATCCTACGTACTCACCCCAAAATTAATACGCTAGTGCACTACCGATATAGAAAGAGACAACAAAAAGGTCATCTAGGGTTTGTTTTCCTCACCTCCCCAACCATTTGTTTGGAGTTGATGGCGATGCATGATGATGCCCTCGAAGGCTTGAAGCATGCCTACATCTACATACATGGCTGTTGCTTATTTGGTCAACACTGGCCCAATCTAGCGAACTAAGCGTAACTCAGCTATGGTAGGTAGTGTGCCCCTCGACAGTGAAGCGTCAGTGGTATCTTCGTCAATCTCAATGATTTGCCGGCTCAGTCTTTCAGAGGTGCTCATAGGGTACGGTTGTGTGTGTTCGTAGGGACAAGTGTACATATGTGCACGTGTATGTAAGCGTCTGCGTCTGTATTGTGTGATTCGATAAAAAAAACATTGGCCCAATCTATTCAACGTCTCGCATATGATCAGCCCTTGATGCCACATCATGTTCTATTTTCTTAAATTAAAGACAGGAGCACTGCCATATCATTTAATAAGAAGAAGCAATCGTACATCACGCGCCTAAGTGAATGCCACCACACACGAACAACACACACAATAGGACACTACACCACCACAGCCTGGGAGAAGAGCCAAAGACGCCACTGCAACCCGCACCGTCATCGGCAATGCTGAGCCACGACCAAAGCTGCAACCCGCTGCAAGCTCAAGGGGCCACCTGAACTCCTCCACCATGGGCTATCACCAACAAGCTGTACACACACTATCGTTGATCCCTCTGCTCCGATGTTGCTTCGGTAGAACACTCCAATCGCAGCACCAATTAAACCACTGATCTTGGCCACTCTGCATGGGGACCTCGCCTCACCCACCGCTTCACACTCCTCTGCCAAGGACTCGTATATCTGAAACTGCTCTGAGAGTAACACCTCCGCCCAGCTGTCATCGAGATTACCACTGCACCAAGCGCGCCAACCCGAGGCTACACACCCATATGGGTCCTTTGCACCTCCCTACCAACACGGACCAAGCGCACCACCAGCCGACCACCACCACTGCCACAGGCCGAGACGGGTCTCCAGATGCGGTGCCTCCAAGAAGGGCACGACACCAAAAGGCGCTGTCGTCGCATATCCACAGCAGACTGAGTTTTCACCCTGGGATCCCCGTGCTGCAAGGACATGGTAACCCTCAATGGTGCCCTCATCGGAGAGAGTGACACCCCGAGGGCGGCACCACCATTACCACCGACAGTGGAGGATTTCGCCTGGGACAACATCATTCCTGCCGCACACTTTCGACCAAAGACAGAAGCCTGCACCCCACCGCAGCCACGGCACCTCAACCGGGAGAAGCCCGTCACAGCCCGAGGCGCCACCAGCAAGCGCCTGTCAACCCCCGACCCCACCACCAAGGCGGCGTCAGACCATCATCACCGTCGAGGAGGAGAAGAGGAGCACCACCATCTTGCCGGCGCCTGTTGCCCGCACGCAGGACACCTCAGGCCACCATCGGCCACAACCACCGCCGACCACAACCACAGCCCACAACCAGCCGACCACAGCCACGACCACGGCCAGCCACAGCCGGTGACAGCCACGGCCAGCCGCCCAGCCACAGCTACAGCCACGGCCGGCCACAACCACAGCCACCACCAGCCTCGGCCGACCACGGACGGCCACAGCCACCAGCAACCCCTGCACCATACACACTTGCGCCAGCTGTTGCCACCGCCGGTGTCGTCCATGTCGGCCGCCGCCGTCGCCACCGCCCCACACACATCCACGCGCCTCTCGTCGCGCGGCCACCGGATCCGGCTGGGGTGATGCCGGATCTGGTGGCCCCTTCCTCCGCCGCCGACAGCTTGCCGACACTGACGAGGACACCTCCGGAAGAAACCAGGCGCCCGCGCCCGCCCCAAACCGCCGTAGAAGAGAAGGGAGGGCCCCGCTTCTAGGGTTCGGGGGTCCGCTCGGCGGGAGGAGGCAAGGGTGGCGGCGGCGCTAGGGTTCGGGGGTTCGCTCGGTCGCCCGCGTGTGGGGGGGGGGTCGGGGACGCGAGCGGATACCGCTTCATATCTTCTCGTGAAAAAATGTTTTTCTGTTATCGTGTTCTATTTTGATGCCAACACACAGAGCCCATACAGAAGGCACTCTGGATGGTGGCTGGGGTTCCATTTCTGGACAATGTCTACACATTAATGTAGTTTATTTAATAGTTATCTAAGAATTCTTCTTTTTTCCAAAAAAAATTAGAGTACCGTAGGAAGTTACATTAAAGGTAAGGGATCATGATTTTTGAATTTGAAATAATTTATCATTATTGAATGTAAATGCCCAAGCGGGACTTGTTCGGAGTACGAAGAAAGAGGAGGTGTCGAGCTATGAGACCTGGGTCGAACCGTTTTTCCCAAGCCGCCGCCTCCAAGAGGGCCACTAGGGTTCCTACGTCGCCGACGTCGATCTGACCGGCCCCTCCCCTCCGACGGTCTCCTCAGCGTTGGAGCGGGTGGGGTCCGGAGTGGGTCGACATCCGGGCTCGTTTTTGTTGCTACTAGGGTGTGGAGTCTAGTAGATCAGGGTTCCTTCTCGCTGTCGTCAGCGATGGAGTTTAGGTTTCTGACGGTGGTGTTGCCACCGGTCTGGCAAATAATGTTCCTGGGTACTGGCGGGTGCTGCGTGCTTCTGTGCCGGCGAACAATCAGCGTCAGGTATCTGAGCTCTTCGGTCATCTTCGTGGGTTTGTGGTTCTTCCTCGTTGCTGGGTCTCCTGACGGCGGAGGACGTTTTTTCCAGTCCTCGGGCCGGCGGCAGCAGATTTTCTTTTCCTCTTTCCTCCTACCAAGGGGCTGGCCGATTCTCGTTCAATGAAATCGATTCGCTTGGTGTTCTGGGCGACGGATGATGCAGCTGTTTCAATGTTTGGTGTCCCTTGGCGGAAGGAAAGGTGGACGTGGATCGTCGTGGTGGCGGCAATGGCGAACTGAAGATCAGAGATGAAGAAGGGTTGAACAGGAAAAAAAAATCGGACACCGCCGCGCCGCGGTGCCGCCATAGGCGCCTCCCGGTCCACCGTGACTCCTGAGCGGAATTTAGCTGGAATCCGGTATCCAGCCGCCGTTTGCAGTGCGGACAGCACCAAAGGGAAGCAGAGGATGTGGGTAACCCATTTTTAGGTTGATGGAAATGAGATAGGTCTAGAGTGGTGCGGTTATAGCGTCTAGGTTAAAGGTTTCTCGATCGGTTATACTCGATTCCGCGCCAACTGCACTGACTGCTCACGGTGTTGTCCTCCATGATGTGGTGCTGGCGTTCCTCTTCTTCCGCTCTCTTGTTCCAACTTCCAATTGGCAGTCCTCCAAGGATGTTCTGGTGGTTCCAATTGGCTGTCCTCCCAAGTTAATCGGTTTGATTAGGATTCGGATTACTCACTTCGTCCTAAAAAAATGACGTTTTAAGATTTTCTTAAGTCAAACTTTTTTTAACTTTGATCAAGATTGTAGAAAAAAACTACATATATTTATAGTATGAAATAAATATTATTAGATTCATCATGAGATTTATTTTTATAATATATCTATTTGATGTCATAAACATTGATACTTTTTTCTATAAATTTGGTCAAAATTGAGAAAATTTGACTTAGAACAATCATAAAATGTTATTCTTTTTAGGATGGAGTGTGTCGGATACTCGGATAACGGAGGGGTGTCAGATACCGGAGGGAGGCGACGTACCAAAATTTTGGGTAGAAGCAATACTTGTTTTAATATTAGGTAGAGATAGAGACTTGAGGGGTGAAAAATACACCTTTTTCTTTTCTTAATTTAGTTAAAAAGATGGGATGAAACGGCCCATCTTAAAAAGACATATAGCTAGATAATCTATCTGTATGTCATCGGAGTTTTGGATGGCATAGCTAGAAAAATCCAAAAAGAACTGGACGCATGCATGCATCCGGGTGCCATTTGCACTAAAGCTACACCCAGAATCCTGCTACGTGCCGGTTGCAAGGAACAATTCCGGACGGCAAATTAAGAAAGCGACTTTCAATGGAAGTACCTTTCTCTGGCAGTAGTCGTTGGCAGCTCCTCCTCCAGCCAGGAGCCGCCTCGCACCACCCAGCACGCCGCCGGGGAACACGGTGGCGCGGCCGTACTTGGCACCAGCACTCGACAGCGGCGAGCAAGGAAGCATGTGGTACATGATGCTCTCCCGGACGCAAATCTTCTGCGCCGTGCCCTGGAACACGCTGAGCAGGAGGGATATGAACCCTAGCAGCATCAGCTCTGCACTCACCGCGCGCAATTGATTTTGTCAGTCTAACCGCATCACCTTTTACAGTGAAAAATACAACAATATATATAGGATGAATGGTGTCAGTCCAACCTTCTTTGATCTTGAGGAGGGCATCGTACAGTGGCTTCTTGCTGCCTTTCTTCAGTCTCTGTTCGTTTAGGCATCAATGGAAGATGGTTTGGTATATTTACATACACATATATATACTTTCTTGACATGAAAAAAAAGAAGGAAGATGAAGAATTACTTGAGGTAACTGGCTCACCTTGCCAAGGCCGTGGAGCAGCCTCTCGAAGACTAGGGAGATGACAACGATGACGGAGCAAACGGCGGCGACGATCCATGTGGGCGTGTGCTCCAGCGTTATCTCCGGCTCGCTGCCGGTGGCCGCTCCTCCAGCCATGGCCAAAGGTCAACCACTTCTTGGGAGGACACCTGTGCAGACTGTAGGCACTGCTCAGCCCTCTTCGCTGTATGTTCTCGGTCAAGAATATGCAGGGAGCATGCTTATGACGATTCTGCCTCTAGAGGCAATGTTTAGATTCCCCCTCGAATTTTTTTTAAAAAAGGAATCTTGTATGTATGGAGTACTAAATGAAATTTATTTACAAAAATTATTTACAGATGAGTGCAACTTCGCGCGACAAATCTAATGAGCAGCCCACTCTCACACCTTCCCGTTCGTCACGCACGTGGCATGCACGCAGGGAATTTTTTTTTGTTTCGAATCGAAAAAATGCAATATCTCCTAAACCGTAGCTCTGGTTTTAGATCTGTTTGCATCAGGTTGTTGAAAAAAAATGTGCTTACCAAAATAAGATCCATAAAAATTATATTTGATGATCTTTTTTTCAAGTATCTAATTACAACTTAACTGTACTACGAGTTGCAACCATGAGTATGACATAATTGCAACTTGGCTGTAGCATAGTTTGCGTTTGTTGCAACCACTTCGAATCTAGTTTATACCCACATTGCTACTAGTTGAAACTAAGTTGTAACAGTTGCAAGCCTAGTTAGTGAACAACGTGCATTTTATACACCAAATGTGTGCATGCTTCACCAATTATTGCAACAGCAGGAATATATCAATTACAACTATAATATCGTACCGATTGCAACTTGACAAAATTAATTAAAACAAATCCAGTTGCAAATGAACACAAACCAATTGCACCTGAACCTGACCTAGTTGCAACCTGATGCGAACCAGTTGCAACTAGAGTCGGCCCAGTTGCAATTGGGCAAGAACTAGTTGCAACCAAGTTGGGTGCATTATCTATAGAAAATGCACCCAGGTGCATTTGTTGTATCAAATACACAGACCTCATCTCTTCCCATCTGTCCATCCCGCACGTGCATGCATACAGAGAATTTTTTTTGTTTCGGATCCAAAAAATGCAATATCTCCTAAACTATAGCTTCGATTTCAGATCTGTTTGCATCAGGCTGTAGGAAAAAAATGTGCTTAACAAAATGAGATCCATGAAGACAATATTTGACGAACTTTTTTTTTCAAGTATGTAATTGCAACTTCACTGTGCTATGAGTTGCAACTTTTCGGCTGAACCAATTGCAACTCGACGCGGACCAATTGCAACCAGACCCAACTGAGTTGCAACTAGACACGAACCAGTTGCAGCTACACGCGAACCAATTGCAACTACAAGACTAATCGATTGCAACTGTGACACTATGCTAATTGCAACTTGACGGAACTAATTACAACATATCTGACCCCGTTGCAATTGGATACGAACCAATTGCAACTGGACACTATGCTAATCCGACGTGAACAAATTGCAACCAGATTGAGCCCAGTTGCAACTGGGCAAGAATTACTTGCCACCAGAGTGGGTGCATTCTCTATACAGAATTCACCCAGGTGCATTATAACAAAACAATCCTCCATATCTCATGATATACATTGAATCCGACCGAACGAAAAGTATGTACATGTAGTATGTGATGATACTAGACTATTTATGGTGGTATATAAGTTGAGTATGTGATCATACATAGAGTATGTGCACATAATAATTTTTATATACTAATAGTAAGGTATAATAGAAATATATTAAAAACTAGAGAGGCTTTTAAAATTTTTCGTACATATCCATTTGGATTGTCCTAGAATTAGTATGTAGAAATATGTTTACATACTAATTTTAGGACAACCCAAATGGATATTTACAAAAAATTCAAAAGCATCTCTAGTTTTTAGTATATTTCTATTATACCTTACTATTAGTATATAGAAATTAGTATGTCCACATACTTTATGTATGGTCACATACTCAACTTATATACCACCATAGTAGTCTAGTATCATGACATACTATGTGTACATATTTTTCGTTCGGTCAGATTCAATGTATATCATGAGATATGGAAGTAGAATTTTCCCTATATGTATGTGTGTGTATATATATATATATAGGGAGAGTATACTCTGTGGCCGGCCACGCCAGGACAGGTGGCGCGTCAGCCTTCATCTCTAGACGCGCAGGGCAATTTAATTGGCTTTATTTACTACTGCGATCTGATCCACACGTCTTTACTGTCCTGTAGGTGCGGCAGCCGATCGACTAGCCGAGCCGTCCAAGGGAGCCAGAGCCCTGCAGTCTGCATCCGCCATTAATCACCACCAGAATGCCGCCGGATCATGCCCGTAATAGTTGTTTCCTTCCGTCCATGGCTGCATGCGAGGGTGCTATGGTAAATGGTTTACGAGAATACAAGAACTGCTGTACAGATTACACGTGATGACTGATGACGTCAATATGCATGTGTACTCCAAGAAAGTGCATTTGCAGACACGAGGTCGGGATAATACAAAAACGCGATTACCACAATGTGAATTAATGATGTTCTAAGAAAACAAATCAACAGCGATGAGCTGATGAGATCAATTTACCATCAGAAAATTATTTAGAATCGGAAGTTACTGCAATTTGGCTCCTTTGTATTCCGTTGTTCCAAATAACTGCATGATGGGATTGACATACCATGAACTGTTTACGATAATTCAAATGGTTCGAGATAGTGATTAGGCCTGTATAGTTAGGCATCAAGAATTCAAGATATTTTGTTTCTGTTATCACATTCTGTTACCATACTTATACCAAACTTAAGCATCAAGATAGTGATCAATTACTATAATTAGTCGATCTAGAAAAATTACTATAATTAGTCATGGGCACTTAAATTGGGATTTTATGACTACACAGCTTTATGCTCTGTTTCTATTATCACAAACCTAGTATTCATCATAGTTCAATTAGCGACAATATTCTGCATCAATAATTAATAATGCCGGGTATATATAATCCAATATACCATGATTACGACAGTGCCTTCAGATATGTACCAGAATTTATACAGTAGTGGGTTAAACACAATGGAGAAACGAGTAGGACATAAACCACAAAATGAGATTAACGAATGAAGCATGATCGAGTCTTTTTTACACAGAACCCAAAAACATTTATCTGCCAACACCAAACAAATAAAATGTACCACAAACAGGACAGTTAAGGTCTTTGACACCAAATATCATGATTGAAGACCATCAAATCATGTGTATTTTGTTGCGTAAAGAACAGCCTAGGATGACCTAAACTGAGGCATGGTTGCTGCATACATTCAGTCATCATTGTCACTTTGATTGGGCTGATCAGAATATGGGCATATGCCTCGGCAGATAGCATCTCCACTGCACCCTCATCATGCCAGAGCATTCTTCTACTACACTTCTGGACATAATGCTGATTGCGCGGTGGCATCATAATCTCCAGATTACTTGAAGCTGGTGGTCAAATTGAATTCTCCTCTGCATTTGACAAGGGAGCTTCATCTCCTGAAAGAGAAACAAACAGTACTAAACTAGATTTTAACTATTTGTCACTCTCTTATGGATGGACCAATCCACTTTGAATAGTAGGCCTGGGCGTTCGGGTTACCCGATTTGTTCGGGTCGGGTAATTCGGGTAATTAGAAATTTGGGTAATGAAAACTGCTACCTGATATTAGCTCCGAAAAAGCACTACCCGAAGTTTCGGGTACCCGATAATTCGGGTTCGGGTATACCCGATCTACCCGAATTTATAGAAAATGACAAGCTACAGAAAATTTCAGTAGAATTTTAACAAAAAATTCACCAATAATATGTGTTGAATTCCAACAACAATTTGAGAATAATAATACATTATAGTCATTTGTTCAAACCGAGAGAATAATATTCTAATAAAGTGACAATTTCAAGTGTTCAACTAACAACACGTGAATAAATACAAAGACAAAAATAAATTTTGGGTAGTTCGGGTAGTTTGGGTACCAGAGTGTATTACCCGAATTACCCAAACTAATTTCGGGTAATCACAATCACTATCCGAACTTGGATCGGGTAGCTCGGGTTTGGGTAATTTGGGTCTGGGTTCGGGTAATTCGGGTATGGGTAATGGATAACGGGTAGTTTGCCCAGGCCTATCGAATAGTACGGTAATCTGACAGGGCAAATGGGCTGCCACTCACTGCATGCATAATTGTGGTGAAAAGTTAATTATACCAGTAAATCATATGATGTATTTACAATTTTTAAAGGTCACTGGATGCTACTGATCTGGACAAAACATTTTTTTTCTTGACACCCAATATGGTAATGCTGAAGAAGACTAACATTACTCATCTATAAGCAGTGATGTTAAACTAATGGGCCACAAAAATTGTCAGACAAAACTACCATATATACATCAAGATCTATGTATAGGCTCGGTAAGATCACAAAGGCATTTATCACTATGGCGTGATTAAGTTACTATATATAAAATGAGTCCCAATTTACTAGTATCCAGTATATAATGTCTTCAGTAAATGGGTTACCACAATCGCATCATCAAATTACCAGATTGGATCATTAGTTTATTACCAAGGCATTTACCAAGATGGCTTATCAAGTTACTCAGAAATGAGGACCAATTTACCATAATTTTTAATATTGGAATTTGTGCGCATGTGGACAGAATTTAAAAAACACAACCTAAGATGAATTAGGGAACTGACTAACTGAGAACAAATTACCATATCTGTGAGAACGCAAGAGTATACATTTACCATAATATCTCTACCAATTGTGATTTCCAAGAATCTATTCATGAAAGTTTTCTCTAAAATGATTTACTATAATCTGTGCCTATCTGATTTATGCTAATTTTGAAAGTGATAACTAGATTATGTATAGGATTTATGATAATTTTTAAAATTGAATACTAGAATTTGTGCCCCTTGTATATGATTTACGATAATTTCAGATAATTACCATAATAATGTATTTAGTAACCACAGTGGCATTTTAGAATAAATAGGGTGTAGCTCCTTGAGTTTTGGTTACACAGTAATAACAAAATAGACCAAACCATGAACACTAAACTGACAGCTACCTGACTCCTGATGATTCAACCAAGTATTTGGAACACGGTAACATTGACGTTTCAGGGAACATGGGTACCCCATGAACTTCAAATCCCCGTGCAATGGACTAATCACTCATTAGATCTATAGAGGAATTCAAGAAACATAAAATAGGGGAATCAGGAACCTTTAGGTTGATGGCTGGATGGAGCTATGTGCGCCTGCTCACCTCAGTAACCTGTCTCCTCCATTGGGACAGGATTGACTGACGAGTTGCTGCGACCGGAACGACGCTTGCCGCCGCGAAGACGACGCAGGGGAACCAGTTTGAGGTCGGATTTGAGGCATCCACAGAAACATTTTGGGCGCCCCAAGTGGCGATTGCAGCCTTGCAGGCAGGCAGCATCCGCTCCGATATGCACTCAAAAAAATTAAATTATGAATGAATTAACCAAGATCAAATGAACACGTACAAATCAGCTTTCAATCGTACCTGGACTCCTGGAGCTGGGATGAGAAGCTCATATGCCGGCACACAGGACCGGAGGCGGACATGTGCTAGCGAGGACGCCGCCGGCGCCGCCGCTAACAGATTGCGTTATGATAGTGCCGCGAACAGTCCCGAGGGCTTGACGAGAGGAGGCTCCATCTGAGAGGAGCCAGCAGGTGCGGTCACATGGCACTGCCGCGGACGGGGCTGGGATGGGACCGCCTCCGACCGGCCGGCGACGGAAGCAGGCGATGCGAGGTGATAGAAGATTTCGGAGGCTTCTGAAGGGGAGCGGAAGCAATTAATTTGTGGATGGGAAAAATGCGCAATTTGAGGGGCTGCTGGATGGCTCTGGCTGCCTGGACAGAGCCGGACGACGAGCCGAGCCGTTTGGGGCAATGGTGTGCGGCGTGGAGTGGACCGGTCGCCTGGTGCGGTGGATGTGCTCGGAATAGGCTATTCTGTGGCCAGCTATAGAGTAACATATCCCTATACGCACGTGTAACTACTTCTACCTCCATATCTCATGATATACATTGAAATCGACCGAACGAAAAGTATGTACACATAGTATGTGATGATACTAGACTATCTATGGTGGTATATAAGTTGAGTATGTGATCATACATAGAGTATGTGAACATACTAATTTTTATATACTAACAATAAGGTATAATAGAAATATATTAAAAACTAGAGAGGTTTTTAAAATTTTTCGTATATATCCATTTGGATTGTCCTAGAATTAGTATGTAAACATACTCAAAATGATAAATAGGTATGTAGACATACACAAGTGGTATTTTGAAGATGAAAGTAGCTACACATGCGTGTAGATAAAACTATATATATATATATATATATATACACACACATACATGCATACATACAAACAAACATACATACACATTTTTTCTACACACGCGTGTAACTACTCCTACTCGGATTATACTCATCCTACAACCGGAGGTTAATCCCACCAGTGCTAACGGGTTTAGATCGTCACCCGCAAACAGGGAACATGTATTCTGTGTACGATGGTTTAATCTGGTTGCATGTATTTAGCGTCTTGTGCGGCGGTTAGGTGCTTGCGGGGTTAATGTATTTAGCGTCTTGTGCGGCGGTTAGGTGCATGGGGGGTTAAAGTTTATTTAATACGGCATCAGTATCATTTCTTTTTTTTGAGCGAATGGCATCGGTATCATTGACCAGCGGACGCTGTGCAGATATATGTACGCTTAATGAGTATGCCTAACTGATCTTTACCGAGTTTATTTATTAGTTGGCACTGGAGTATATAATCATACTTTTTTCCTCTGAAGAGGAGTACGTAGGCATAATTAGCTTTCTTAAGCTTACGTTGAGAGTATAGAGGCATACGCCTGTGTATACTGTATACATGTATATAGGTACGAGTACATACATGATTTTTCATAAGGTATGCGCACACACATGCATGTTTTTTCAGAAGGTATGTATCCATATTTACAGAGAATATGAGTGCATACATATTAGCATATTTTCACGGAGGTATAAGCATCAAGCACAAGCAGTATGAATGCATACATCTTCGCATGACATATATATGTATATTGTATACAACACCCATATGCATGCACGAAAATCAAATCACAGACACCAGAGACCAGAGCGCGCGCAGCCTTGCGCAAATAGGATGATCAAGTGATACGTATAACTTGAAAAAATCGTAAAATAAAAAAGTACCAAGTCATACTACAATCTGAAAAAAAAAGTATGAGTTCATACTAGAATCAGAAAAAGGTATAAAGTGATACTATAATCTGAAAAGGCATTAGTGATTGTGTATGAATCATGTGCAGCTGATTAGGAGGATATGAAGATTAAGATGGAAATGGGGATGAGAAATCAAAAAGAGTGGTGCGATTATATCAACTCGATCTGCACCCACATTGCCTTGATAAATAAATAAATCAAAGGATTAGGCAAGAGTTCAAATACATTGAACGTGGAAAGAAGCAGCAGCAGCAGCCGCCGCCGCCGCAGCAGCATTGTCGGCAGTTTCTCGATCAGCCTGGATACGGCCCTGCACGTGATGGCAGCGATTTGCATCTCAGTAAGACAAATCCAGATTAAAATGAATAGAATAACGATGAGAAGTAGGAGATCCGGAAGTACGTGATATAAAAAAACTGCATACCAACACGCGTACATGCAAGACGGATCGGAGTGGAGCGGTGGCCGCCACCGAATGGTTGCTCGCGGAGAGGTGCGACCGCCGTAGAATGCCAGCTTTGTGAAGAATATTTATCAGTTATCCACACGATCCGAAACTTTTGGGGTGGAACGTATATCCGGAGATGGCAGACGTAGTATACATTCTATCGGATGTATTACTTCCGAGTTCTGACCTGATAAGTGACGGAAGCAGCCACTTTCACATGGATAGAAGGTAAGAGTAACTACACATGCGTGTATATATATATGACAGCACTATTCCATACCCGAGCCAACCAGACCCCTCCGCACCGCGCCACTTCCCCACGTGCATGTCCGGTTTTTCCCCCTTCGAGCCCTACCGCCCCCACGTCCCCACCTCTGTCCGGTTTTTTTGTCCGGTTCTTGTTTTTTTCTCACACCATGTGGGGACGGGGTTGCTGCAGATGCGGTTTGCTGCTGGAGAATCTGATTTGGTTAGTTGCTTTTTGCAGCCCGATCAAAGGAGGCATCCATAATAAAAACGAACTCTCACTCCAGATTAAAAAATTAATTGCATAGTATGCTTTGCATGTGTCAAGGAGAACCTATTTTTCTTGATAAAACAATTTTTAATAATAGTTTGCAATTTGGATATGTTTATACAAGAGCTAATTCATCTCAGTCGTGATCATATTGGCACTTTGTAATTTGAATACAATACGACTGCCAGTTCATCTTGAAACTGGTATTGGAAACAAGCACTTTATAATTTGAATACAACTATTTTGCGACATACGGTTCATCTCAATAATGGTATTAAATACAAACCTATTTGAATACAATGGTTTTTTAACTATCAGCTCATTTAAAAAGCATTGCGACATGACATGCGCTACAGAAACATATATATGAACCCCACTGAAAGCCTACCAAGATTGCTTGGGCTGGGAGGTTTCCTGGAGGGTGCTCCACACCACAGGGTGATCGCATTCGATCTGGTGGAAGACTAGACAGCTCTACGTATTAGCCAAGATGGATGTAGATGAAGATGAGGACGAGCATAAAGAGGAGTGAAAACCCACCTTCTATGGAGTGATCCACGCCATCTCAGCTGAGGAGATGGCTGCCACACAGAATCTTAGGTGGCAACCACGTCACCGATCGAAGGAAGGCAACGTCGACGAATCAGAGAGCGACACGTGGACGTCACAAGGATTCAAGGGCCCACCAAGGACCCAAACCGCTTCCAAACTCACCATGCACCTAGAACAGATCATGGGACCTACCTGCTAGCCACGTGAGCACGTGGCACACCTGAATCGGATGATCCTAGGATCGGCCGAACCGACCTTGCGTCGGTTCATCCTGGCCTTCCACGTGGTGCTTGCTAATTGGTCCCTTAGTGCATCCCAGGGTGTTTTGGAGTCATTTGGTACCAGAGGTCACCATGTGCTTTGCCTATATATGAAAGGATCAATGCAAGTGGCCTAGAGGGGGGTGAATAGGACTGCAAAACAAATTCAAAGTTTTCTGTCAAATTCTGTCAAAGTCCGGAACCTTCGAGAAAAATCCGGAACCTCCGGGAAAATTCACAGATAGTGAATTTTCCTGGAGCTTCTGATTTTCCAAGCCTGCACGGGTTAGAGAGCTAAAGGCTGATATCACAGGCTAGATGCAGATATCTGAAGCTATGAATTTGAAGCATAAGCTACCAAACAACCTTAGGGCAACAAGAACTTGTAGATCTAGAGCAAACCCTAATAGATCTAGTTGAGAGCAAATAAGAACAAGCATGCAAAGAATGTAAAGAGAGTAAAGCACAAGGGACACAGATTTAACCCGTGGTTCAGCTCACCACAAAGGTTAGCCTACATCCACGTTGTTGAGGTAAGCCACAAAGGCTTTGGGATCTCTCTAGGTCCACTCCTCTCTCACACCTATCACCAAGGTAATAGATGGAGTGCTCCACTAGTCACAAAGGGTAATACAAACCACTTGGGGCAGCCACACAAAGCTAGGAAGCTCCCAAGAAACCTCTAGCCATCTAGGAGTAGAACTCCAAGAGTAATAGATCCACCAAGTAGGTTAGGGTTTTACCAAGTGAACTAAATCTTCAAGAGAGTAAAGGGATTTGCTTCTTCTCACAAGGAATCACCCAAGACTTGAATGCTTAGGATGGATTTTGGATTCAAGTAGGTGGGAGTGAATGCTAGGAGTGAGAAGGGAGCAAATGTTACTGTTACGGCGCAGGGAGGAAGGAGAGAACCGTTGGGGGTCAAAGGGGTATAAATATCCTCAGATCTGAAACTGTAACGGCTCTTTTTGAAATCGCGGAACTTCCGGAAAAATCCCGGAACTTCCTAGGTCTGAGCAACATCAGCTAGCAGTCACAAGACAGTCCGGAACTTCCAGGAAAAACTCGGAGGTTCCGGAGACAGAGAAATAGAGCTGCTGCTGATAGGTTATTTGTGACTGGGATGTTTTATAGGTTTGCAAAGAACTTAATGCACTTGGATCTATCCCAAAACCACCATTAGTATCCCTCTTGATAGTATGGCTTGTCCTATACTCAATTTCAAAAAGAAAATAAATTCAACTATCATCCTTGGACAAGGGCAAACCTTCCCTTTTTGAATTAGGGGTCTCCTTTTGTTTCTTTGCACCTTACACAAACCATTAGCCTGAAATACACACTTAGAAGCTCATTAGACCTTTAATTGGGTGGTCAACATCACCAAAACCCACTTAGGGCTTGATTGCATTTACAATCTCCCCCTTTTTGGTAAATATTGACAACCTAATTAAAGCATACATTTAATTAAAAAATTGAGCTTTTGATGACATGAATACAAGGCTCCTCCTTAATGTATGCCTTTCTCAATTGGAATAGAGTAGAGATGTCTTTCAAGACATGTAGGCATACATTATGAGCATGTGAAACATCTGCACTGTATTCAAGTTATCGTGGGGTGCAAAGAACAGTGTAACAGATATAAGAGATGCATATGACAGTTTATATTCAACCAGGGAACTGGCTGTGACCAGTCCTCGGAACTTCCGGGAAAAATCCGGAACCTCCGAGTTCTGGTTCCACAACAATTCTATCAATCATCAATCAACACAGGCAGAGAATATAAACTTAATAGCAACAGGACTAGATTAGGATAAGCAACACAAAGTACTTCTAGCCTATTACATCACAGCACCAAATTTTAAAAGTTTTCACATCCCACAAATGTTGTCCATGACCACATCCACCACTTGCCAACAGAGGCAAGCAAATAAGTACCAATATTACAAACCAAATGAGTTCAGCTGATATAAATTTTAGCAAGAGCAGCAACAACATCTCTCAAACTCACAAAAGTCAGCCAAAAGTCAGTCATCTCAATCTTTCCTCTTCTCCCCCTTTGTGAACATGTTAACAAAAAGAAGAGAAGAAAAAAGAGAGGAAATCACTCTTCAGCACCCCAAGTACCCTCAGAGGACTCAGACTCTTCATCAGATGGAGGCTTCTTGCCTCTTCGAGCTGCAGCCTTGTAGTTCTTCTTGGTAGGGATCTTGGAGCTGATCTTCTTCTTCAGATGAGACTTCATCTTCTTCATCTTGGCAGCCAGGGTCTCTTGATCAGTCTCACTGTCAGACTTAGCTTCCTCAGATTGGGCATCACTAGGTTGATTTGGATCTGCCTGAGAATAAGTCCTAGGGGTCCTAGGCTGAGCATAAAATTCATCCTCATCACTAGAAATGTCCACATAAAAGTCTGGAGGAGGAGCAGGTGGGTCAGCAGCCAAGCCATTATGGACAAGCAGCCTGTTGATGTCCTTCCTAGCTTCAAAAGCCTGGTTGGCTGAGTAGGTGCAGAGCATAAGGCTATATTTGAGGATTTTCTTCATCTTCTCAAGCTCTGACCTCTTTTCTTTAGTGCTGCTAGGTCCATCCTCCTGATCATGAGTTGCTGGTGTGGCTCCTGGTGTAGCTGCAGGGGTAGCTCCTGGAGTAAATGGAGAACCTCCATCAGTCCCAAGGACTTACCTCACTGCAGCATCTGTCTTCTGATGCTTCCACTGCTTAACCTGATAAGAACAGTGCTCACAGTCCTTCTTGAATATCTTGCCTGTGACAACCTCAATGATCTACATAATGTAGGGGGCATATGGGAAGTTGTCCACTCCATTTTCCATACTCAAGATCAGATCCAACCATATGAACTTGCTAACAGAGAATGGGATGGCCTGAGGCAGCATCCTGAAGATCAGATTTGTAGCAAGACTCCTGAGGGAGGTGGAATCACTCCCAGCCTTGGGGTAGATGGTCTGCCTGAGCATGTTATTGAGCACATAATAAACTGGTTTGAGGCCAACTGTGGAGCCAGTTGCCAACTCATGCACATAATAAGCATCTGCTATCTGATTGGGCTTCAAGTGACTCTCAAAGTTGATCATGTCCCTGTCCCTGTCCTCCTTGTTGAACCCTAGCAGCCTAGCAAAGGTCACAAAGTCCAGTTTGTAGTGCACTCCTTGGGTCATCCAATGTATGGTGTCCTTGATGTCATCATGGAAGAATGTGGCATGAAACTGAGCTATGATCTCTGCATTCCAGTCATACTTGAACCCCATCAGCTCCTTGATGTTATACTTGTCCACTACCTCAAGAACCTCTTGCACCTCTGGCTTATCAATTTTCTCAAAATGTTGCCAATCAACCCACTGCATCTTTCTGATCTTTGGCTTGCTGAACAAAACTGACCCATAATAGTTGAAATGGAACACAGACCAAAACCTCTTGTCAATTGCAGCAACCTTTGGCAACAGATATGGATTCACCAGCCTTGCCTTCCTAACTGGGTGAGTTGCTCCTTCATAATTCTGGTATTCCAAAGTCATTGTTGTGTCATACTTTGTGGGTGGCCTCTTCTTGGGCATAGCCTCCACATGAACCAGATATGATGTGTCCAGCTCACCAGGCTTAACAGCCTCAGTCACCTCAATGGGGATGGTCTTCCCTTCTGTCCCCCCATTGTCAGCCACATGTGCAGTAGACCCAGACCCTCTGCCTCCTGTCATGCTCCCTGAACCTCTGCCCCTCTTTGGTGTAGCCTTCCTAGGTGCCCGTGACTGGACTGTGATGTTGTAAGCTTCTTCACCCTCTGAATCCTCAAACTGCAGGGGCCTTTTGTCCCTCCTCCTTGAAGAATCTCCAGTCATCTAGATAAGGAGAAGAGCGGATTGATAAGGATGTGATGGAAGAATGGATTAGCAACAAAATGTTCAAGAGTTCAATTGAACTTTGAATCAGAATCAAGGCCTCTGTTGCTGCAGACCTCGGAACCTCCAGGAATTTCCCGGAACCTCCGGGTTCTTCAGTGACAGAGCCAAACTGCTTCTGATTCAACTTTCAATTGAAATCTCAACATCGAGTGCCTAAACATCTAACATCAGAGAGCATCTAGGATCCTATCTACGCTAGTAACCTAATCATGGGCGAGAAAAGAGGATGAACAAGACAGATTAGGGTTAGGTTTTGTAAGTACCTCGGAATCAGGGAGAGGAAGGAGATGCCTGTGAAGTTTTTCACACCGAGGACGTAGCCCAGAGGCCCTCTCTAGGTCACAAAGTGACCTAGTGGTGCTGGAGTTAGCCTACCAGATTGAATCCGGTGTGCAATGGCTAGATCTCCTTCTTCACAGAGCAAGGATTCCTTCTGGACAGAGAGGAGGTGGACGAGATGTTGAGGACGACGCGCACGAACACCTTCTGGACCTCCTTGTTCACGAGCAGCAGCAACCGTCGGAATAGATCTTGATGCACGAGCGGCTCCCCCTTTCTTCGGTCTTCGGCACGGATGGAGGAAGCGTACCACCCCGCGGAACTTGACGAGCGACCTCGCCGGCGACAATGGCGATGGCGGCGGCGCACGGTGGTGGAGGATGCGGGCGAGGCGTGCGAGGGAGAGAGAGAGAGAGAGACGAGCAGGGTCGAGCGGTGAAAGAGATCTACTACGGTGAAATAGTTAGGGTAGAAAGGGAGTTACCCCAGGAGGGTAAGAGATATGGTCCAAAGAATATTCCCTCTTAGATTCCTTTCTGACTTGTGTTGACCGCCAACTGCACAAATGCGGAACCCCCGGAAATTTTCCGGAACCTCCGGACTTAAAACTGAATACTGACTGAAGCCTGACTGAACCAGATTTGGATCCGGAACCTCCGGAGATAGAACCAGAGACAGTGAGCTTGTTGTTTTGAGGAGATTTGGCACTTTTAACTCAACTTTCTCTTAGATCATGGACTCCTTGTCCCAATAGGCTAGAAAACAAACATTCAACACACAGCTATAGCCTTTTGGAACAAGTTTGGGATATAAAATAGGTTTTGAAACACATAAATTAAGAATTTTTCAAAAGATTTTCAGCAAGGCAATTTATCAATCAAGATGTGCTATATATCAAACCACGCAACGAGAATCAAGAATATTTAGCTCATTCCTCAAACTGCAAAACCTTGACTCATCGAGAGGTTTAGTGAAGATATCGGCTAGTTGTTTTTCGGTGCTCACATGACTTAGAGCGATATCTCCTTTGGTCTCGTGGTCTCTCAAGAAGTGATGACGGATGTCTATGTGTTTTGTACGAGAGTGGCTTACAGGGTTATTTGCAAGCTTTATGGCACTTTCATTGTCACACAAAAGTGGGATATGGGTAAAATGACATCCGTAATCTTTTAAGGTTTGCTTCATCCAAAGTAGTTGAGCGCAACAAGCGCCGGCTGCAACATACTCGGCCTCGGCGGTGGAAAGGGCTACTGAGTTTTTCTTTTTAGAACTCCAAGACACTAGAGACCTACCAAGGAATTAGCATGTCTCCGATGTACTCTTTCTATCTATTTTGCAACCGGCATAATCAGAATCCGAATAGCCAAGTAGATCGAAAGTGGAGCCCTTAGGATACCACAAGCCAAGGTTAGGGGTATGAACTAGATATCTCAAGATTCTCTTTACGGCCATAAGATGACACTCTTTCGGGTTAGCTTGATATCTAGCACACATGCACACACTAAGCATAATATCCGGCCTAGATGCACATAAGTAAAGAAGAGAGCCGATCATAGAGCGATATACCTTTTGATCCACAGATTTCCCTTCTTCATCAAGATCTAAGTGTCCATTGGTAGGCATTGGAGTCTTGATGGGCTTGGCCTTGTCCATATCAAACTTCTTAAGCATATCTCTTGTGTACTTTGTTTGACATATGAACGTCCCTTCCTTTGCTTGTTTGATTTGAAATCTAAAGAAGTACTTGAGCTCACCCATCATGGACACCTCAAATCTCTTTGTCATAACCCTACTAAATTCTTCACAGAAAGTTTCATTAGTACTACCAAATATTATGTCATCGACATATATTTGGCAAACAAACATATGACCATTAAATTTTCTAGTGAAGAGGGTAGCATCGGCTTTGCCTATCTCAAAGTCTTGCTTGAGCAAGAAGTCCTTAAGGCATTCATACCATGCTCTTGGTGCTTGCTTAAGCCCATAGAGCGCCTTATGGAGTTTGTAGACATGATTAGGACACTTGGGATCTTCAAAACCGGGTGGTTGCTTCACATAGACTTCTTCGGAGAGTGGACCATTGAGAAATGCGCTCTTGACATCCATTTGATACAACTTGAAGTCATGATGGGCAGCAAAAGCAAGAAGAAACCGAATTGCTTCAAGTCTTGCCACCGGTGCATATGTTTCTCCAAAGTCAAGTCCTTCAACTTGAGTGTACCCTTGAGCAACCAACCTTGCTTTGTTCCTAATCACAATGCCGAACTTATCTTGCTTATTTCGGAAGACCCACTTGGTGCCTATGATGTTTGTCTTGGGTCTTTCCACCAACTCCCACACTTGATTTCTTTCAAAGTTCTTCAACTCCTCTTGCATGGCCATCACCCAATCCGGATCCTCAAGAGCTTGCTCTACCTTGATAGGTTCAAGAGAGGAAACAAACGAGTAAAATGCGCAAAAATTTTTAAGACGAGATCGTGTTGTTACCCCTCTCTTTATGCTCCCAAGGATATTGTCAACGGGATGATCCCGTTGCACAACTTGATGTACACGAGGATGTGATGGTCCAAGAGGTTGGTGTAGAGGTTGGTCTTCATCATCACCATCAGCTTGAGTCTCTGAATTAGCTTCATGACCATCTCCTTGCTGGATGGTGGCCTGGTTCTCAAGGTTCTGGGGTGCTGAGTTCCCAGACTCCGGAACCTCCAGAGTAATTCCCAGAGGTTGAGTTCCAGTGCCAGTTCCCGGAACCTCTAGGTGTTTCCCCGGAACCTCCGAGGTCTGCACCTCTGCAGAACCAGGGGCATCTGGCCCTTCGAATGATGTTGAAGCTTGTGCAATTTCTTCATCTTCATCTTGTGCTTCAACTGGTCTAACATCACATGTGGCCAATTGCTTGATTGCTTCACAAGGTGGCTTCTCTTTTCCTACAACATTCATATCAACTTGCTCCACTTGAGAGCCATTAGATTCATCAAAAGTAATGTCCACCGTGACATCAATCCTTCTGGAGGTTAGATTGAAGACACGGTAGGCGTGCTCATTAGGACCATAACCAAGAAGAAAACCTTCTTCAACCTTTGGTGCAAACTTAGAGCTTCAGGGCTTCTTGTTTAGAATGAAACATTTGCACCCGAACACTCTAAAGTAGGACACCTTGGGCTTTTTACCGGTGATAAGCTCATAGGAAGTCTTCTTGTGAAACTTGTGAAGATAGAGGCAGTTGATGGCATGGCAAGCCGTGTTGATTGCTTCAGCCTAAAATATATCTTGTGTCTTGTACTCATCCAACATGGTTCTTGCCATCTCAATAAGTGTGCGATTCTTCCTCTCAAGCACCCCATTTTGTTGAGGGGTATAAGGAGCTGAAAATTCATGCTTGATGCCCTCTTCATCAAGAAATTCTTCAACGTTGGTGTTGCGAAATTCAGAGCCATTATCACTTCTTACTTTCTTGACGGGCAATCCGAATTCCCTTTGTGCTCTTCTTATGAAGGTCTTCACCTTCCCTTGAACTTCACTCTTTTCAAACACAAAGAACACCCATGTGAAGCGAGAATAATCATCAACAATAACCAAGCCATATTTATTACCACCAATGCTTATGTAGGCCACCGGTCCAAATAGATCCATATGAATGAGCTCCAACGGGCTTGTAGTAGTGAGGATGCTATTTGGTGGGCGATGTGCACCTACTTGTTTCCCGGCTTGGCATGCTTGACATATCCTATCTTTCTCAAAATGAACATTAGTTAGTCCAAGGATGTGTTCATCTTTCAAGAGTTTGGCCAAGTTCCTCATGCCAACATGAGCTAGTCCGCGATGCCATAACCAACCCATGCTAAATTTTGCCACAAAACAAATCTTAGGGACGACTTTACTTTTGTTGACATCAACTAAGTAAAGCCTTCCCTTCAAGCGACCCGTAAGGACAATAGAGGAATCCTCCCTCTTTATGATGGACACACCCTTATCCGAAAAGTTACAGTCAAATCCAATCTCACTAAGTTGTGAAACGGATAGAAGATTGTAACCCAACGGATCAACATGAAGCACATTAGTAATTGAATATTTAGAAGAGATAGGAATATCACCAACTCCAATGACTTCTCCACTCGCATCCCCTCCATAAGCAATTCTTTCTCTTGGTCCTTCTAGGTGGAGATATGTGGAGAACATACTCCTTTCTCCGGTCATATGATGTGTGCATCCACTATCAAGCACCCAACTTGATCCACCGGAGGAGTATGCCTACAAAACAATTTAGTTCCTTCTTTTAGGTCCCCAATTTGACTTGGGGCCTTCCACGTTAGCAACCAAAATCTTAGGAACCCACAGCGACCTTTTCACATATATGTTGGACTCATTTCCAACATACGTGGCAACAACTTTACCAAGGTTGTTGCGTCTCAACACATAGCTAGGTTGGGCTTCAATAGATGCATGAGCCTTGGTCTTGTGTGCAAACTTGTTTCTTATAGGCAGGAGGGGATTGCTCTTGACCTGCAAGAGAGTATTAGAAGCTTTGGGAACATGCTTGGGCTGAGACTTGACCTTGTTCTTGCTTCTGTCCTTGCAGACCCCGGAACCTCCGAGATTTTTCTCGGAACCTCCGGGAACTGCATTCTGTGCAGCTTTGGACTTCCAGATTCCGGAACCTCCGGGCATAGTTATCGGAACTTCCGGGCATAGTTACCGGAACTTCCGGACTCTGATTGAACAGGAAGCCCTTGTTGTTGAAGTTGAGGCATTCCTTCCCATTGATGATCTTCCTTTTAGAGGCCTTACTATTCTCAGTATACCCAAAGCCATGTCTTGAGTCCTTGTATAGCATCTTCTCATATTTAACATCAAACTTCCTCTTGCTTTCATCCTTCATGCACCCATTAGCTATGATTGAGTTGAGCCTAGCAATTTCTTTCTTCATAGCATCTATATTAGCAAGGTTAGTAGCATAAGATTCAATATCAATGTTGTGACATTTTTCACAGCCCTTGCTAGTTGAAGAACTAGAATCACCCTTGTGAGGTACTACTCCAAAGGAGACTATATTGCTCCTCAAGCTCTTCATTCCTAGTTTTAAGAGAATTATTTTGAGCTTGAGAGGCAGCAAGTTCTTCCCTAAGAGTAGTGATGAATCAACTTCCAACCTTAGAGCCTCAACCTCACTCCTCTCCGAAGCAAGAAGACCTTGGTGTTTCTCTAGTTCAACCACTAGCTTAGCCATGAAGTCTTTAGATTGTTTGTCAATTTTACCAACTAGTTGTTCTATTTCTTCATCACTAGATTTATCACTAGAGTCTATGTCTGAGTTATCACTAGATGGAGAAGGGGGCTTAGAGGAGGATTCTACCTTTTCTCCTTTAGCCATGAGACAATGAATGGTGGTGCTTTCTTCATCATCACTTAGGTTGTTGAAGAGTTTTGATGTAGAGGAGGGGTTCTTGATAGCCACGGTTGCAACCTTCTTCTTCTCCTCTTCATCACTAGAACTTTCATCACCGGAGTTCCATTCATGTCCAATGTGGGCTTCTCCACCATAGCTCTTCTTCTTGTGATATGGCTTGTGATCTTTCTTGTACTTGTCCTTGCTCTTGTCATGCTTGCCATCCTTCTTCTCATTGGGACAATCCGCAATGAAATGCTCCGTATTTCCACAATTGTAGCAAGTCCTTTTCTTGTGATTGGGATACTTTCTCTTGGAGAACTTGTAGCCTTGCTTCTTTAAGCCCTTCTTGTATCTTCTCATGAATAAGGCTATATCACCAATCTCAACTTGAGGACTTTCATCTTCGTCTTCACTTGACTCACTTGATGAGCTCTCTACTTCAACTTTCTTTGACTTTGACTTGGACGGTCTTGATGAAGTAGAGGGCTTGCTTGACTTGCTAGCTTGGAGAGCCACATCTTTGACTTTCATGTTGTTCATCTTGGACTCTAGCTCTCCAATCTTCTTTCTATGTTGTATCTCTATGTCCATGAGCTCATGTGTAAGAATTCTTCCAAGAACATCATTTGGAGAGAACTCTTCAAATCTTTTCTTCTCTCTAATCAAGGTGACTAGAGTGGGGTTTCTAGGAGCAAATGCCTCCAACATCACCTTCACAACATAGTGGTCATCCAATTCATCACCACCCAAGCCTCTAATCTTGCCAACTATGACCATCAACCTATCAAACATATCTTGGGGCCCTTCACCTTCCAATATAGAGAATCTATTGAGCTCCGACATCATGATGCTTATCTTGGATTTCTTCACTTTATCAACCCCTTCATGTGCAATATGAAGAGTGTCCCATATTTCCTTGGCAATCTCCAAGCCATTCACCCTATTGTACTCTTGTCCATTCAAAGCACTAAGGAGGATGATGGTGGCTTGGGCGTTCCTTCTTATGTTGCGGCAATCTTGTGATGTAAGCTTCTCTTTATCTTCGGGGTCTTCAAAACCTACACACACAATGTTCCACAAATCCAAGTGCAAGCCCGTAAGGTAGGCCTTCATTAGATGCTTCCATTTGGCAAAGTTAGTGCCATCAAATTGAGGCAATTTGCCAACGGGAATAGACATGTTATCTTTAGAGGTGGTCAAGCAATCATAGTTAAAGGATACGCTTCCATAGCTCTTCTTGGGCTTGGTCTTCGTCTTGAGTGTTCTCTTGGGCATCCTTGCACCATAGTACTCATCATCATCATCTCCATTCTCACTTGATGAGGATGAGGGTGCTGAAGAGGATGATGAGGAGGGTGGAGGTGATGGATCTTTCTTCTTCTTCTTCTTCTTCTTCTCCTTCTTCTTCTTCTCTTCCTTTTTCTTCTTCTTTTCTTTTTCTCTCTTGCTGTCTTCCTTCATAGCCTTCTTGAGCTTTTCAAGCTCATGAGCAGATGATGAGTCACCATCTACTCCCGAAGCTTCAGCTTCTACGACTCCTTCCTTGTTGGTGGGTTCACCAACTTCTTTTTCCTTGTCCCCTTCGGGCTTCTCATTTCCACTTGCCATTTCCTCACACGGTTAAGTGCAAACTGAGGATCCTCGCTCTGGTACCAATTGAAAGGATTAATGCAAGTGACCTAGAGGGGGGGGGTGAATAGGCCTGCAAAACAAATTCAAAGTTTTCTGCCAAATTCTGTCAAAGCCCGGAACCTCCGGGAAAAATCCGGAACCTCCGGGAAAATTCACAGACAGTGAATTTTCCTGGAGCTTCTGATTTTTCAAGCCTGCACGGGTTAGAGAGCTAAAGGCTGATATCACAGGCTAGATGCAGATATTTGAAGCTATGAATTTGAAGCATAAGCTACCAAACAACCTTAGGGCAACAAGAACTTGTAGATCTAGAGCAAACCCTAATAGATCTAGTTGAGAGCAAACAAGAACAAGCATGCAAAGAATGTAAAGAGAGTAAAGCACAAGGGACACAGATTTAACCCGTGGTTCAGCTCACCACAAAGGTTAGCCTACATCCACGTTGTTGAGGTAAGCCACAAAGGCTTTGGGATCTCTCTAGATCCACTCCTCTCCCACACCTATCACCAAGGTAATAGATGGAGTGCTCCACTAGTCACAAAGGGTAATACAAACCACTTGGGGCAGCCACACAAAGCTAGGAAGCTCCCAAGTAACCTCTAGCCCTCTAGGAGTAGAACTCCAAGAGTAATAGATCCACCAAGTAGGCTAGGGTTTTACCAAGTGCATTAAATCTTCAAGAGAGTAAAGGGATTTGCTTCTTCTCACAAGGAATCACCCAAGACTTGAATGCTTAGGAAGGATTTTGGATTCAAGTAGGTGGGAGTGAATACTAGGAGTGAGAAGGGAGCAAATGTTACTGTTACGGCGCAGGGAGGAAGGAGAGAACCGTTAGGGGTCAAAGGGGTATAAATATCCTCAGATCTGAAACTGTAACGGCTCTTTTTGAAATCCCGGAACTTCCGAAAAAATCCCAGAACTTCCTAGGTCTGAGCAACATCAGCTAGCAGTCACAAGACAGTCCGGAACTTCCGGGAAAAACTCAGAGGTTCCGGAGACAGAGAAATAGAGCTGCTGCTGATAGGTTATTTGTGGCTGGGATGTTTTATAGGTTTGCAAAGAACTTAATGCACTTGGATCTATCCCAAAACCACCATTAGTATCCCTCTTGATAGTATGGCTTGTCCTATACTCAATTTCAAAAAGAAAATAAGTTAAACTATCATCCTTGGACAAGGGCAAGCCTTCCCTTTTTGAATTAGGGGTCTCCTTTTGTTCCTTTGCACCTTACACAAACCATTAGCCTCAAATACACACTTAGAAGCTCATTAGACCTTTAATTGGGTGGTCAACATCACCAAAACCCACTTAGGGCTTGATTGCACTTACAATATATAGAAAGGGAGGGGGCTCATTTCTCACAAACCTCACTTGATTCTTCTCTCTCACTCTTAGTTTCCAAGGCTAGGGAGTAGGCTAGAGTAGCTCTTATTCAGGTTCCAAGTCTACTTTGGGATCTATGTATGAGTTCTCTTGTATCTTTATTTCTTTGTATGACTTTGATCTACTTCAGTTATTCAGCTATTTCATATAAAGTTAAGTTAGTTCATATGATCGACATGTTCTTGAGTTCTTCGTTCGTTCATCATTTAGAGGCTTGTGTTCATCATGAACACGACCTTTTGATCCACTTGACAAGTGATTTACTCATGCCTTCAGTGTTTGTTCATAAGTTAGAGGCTCATGTTCTTCGCGAACATGACCCTTTGATCCAGTTGAATAGACATAGGAAAAGTCACATTCGTTTGTATGACTAGTCCCTGTTTGATCTGGTTAGATTACATTTTTGTGTTTATGCTGCGGTACTCGGTCTGAGTGGACAGTTATCTGGTTGCTTCGACCTGGGTCACAACAGCCCGGGCCAGTCAGAGTCTAGCAACAACACATGCATGGTGCTTGGGTTGCGTAGCTGCACTAGTTATGAGCTTTCCCCCCGTATAGATAGAGGTAGGCCGCGGTAGTGATAGCCGTTGGACCCTTTGGACTCCTCTGCCGGGGTATTGTTGTAGGAGTTTGTAAATGTAGCCTTTGATTGTATGCTGAGTGTCGCAGGGCTATCTTCCCGTTTGTACATGGGTGCTGGACCTACGATCATGCAATGCAATGTGTATCTTTCTTTATCAGCTAACTTCCTGTATGAATAGTACTTTAGAACCTAGAGCTAGCTCCATACAGTCCTCCCTATGTCGTAGTGTTTCTTAGAGAGATGAATCAGTGTGTGTCACACTATCCTATCCTATCATATATTTATCCCCCTGCATTTGAGGTTGTTGTCTCTTCTCCTGTCTCCTGTTTTATATTCAATGCAACAACATAAGTCTTGTTATCCAGCATTGCCTTCCACAGATTCGATACCCTTGGAATACTCTCTTCCCTAGGAAAATGCTACAATGGTAAATCCGTGTGCTTGCGGAATCGTTTGTGATCGTTAGGATTACCACCGGTCATTTCTGGCGCCATTGCTAGGAACACCTACACTTAGCAGTGACGTTAAGAAATGTCAACACTTTGTCCTTAGACATTACCTAATTCCTGGCTTCGCACAAACAGCTTAAAATAAAATCCTCCCTACTAATTCATTAGTGGGGCAGAAGAGGTAGTGTTTCTTACCCAATTAGCACATCTATGATATCGGCTAAGGTGGTTTCGGGCTTAATCCAAGAAGGGTTAGAGTTCGTACGAGTTTTGGATTGTAAACTATCTCTGGTCGGGGAAAGACCTACTCACCCTATAAATATGAAGGACCTCACAGCCGAATGAGAGCATCAAATCAATCAGAATACTAATAATTTTACTTTATTTCCAAACCCAGAAACCCTAAATGTCACTCTTCTTGCATCTCTACGGCGTTCTGAGTGTCATATCGATCTGAGAGCAACCCAGTAGATTCGCAACATTACTAGGGTGCATCGCACGAGTTGATTCGTTACGGGTCTGCATGTTCTAGTGCTTTGGTGTGTGCCAAAAAGAGCATCAAGGAAAAACATTCTAAATTTTTTATTTTACAAACATAGTTTAGTGGAAAAATTTTCTAAAACACATATAGCACAACTAAGTTAACTGAAGATTAAACCATTTTAAAATATAATACAACATTAATGAGGCTAGAAGAAACACTATTGAAAAGAAACCATTTACTACTAGAACTTGAAACATGCCACTGTAACATCATAAACTTGAAGCACAAATGAAACATAACTTGATTCCATTAATTTATGGCATTTACTATCCAGTTGTTAAAGGTCGACATAGGATATTGTGAAGAACATAATTTTTCGTATATTATATACACATAAATCATCTTAGCTTCCCTTCATGCATTTGTCATTTGAATATCACCACCATATCTCCCATCAACAGAAGAGGCACCCATGTCTGCAGTTGTTGTGTTCTTTCCTTTACACCTTCTAGCTTTTTGAGCCCAGTTGACAAGGCCTTCAGATACATTATCATCGAATATGGCTTTCTTGAATGAAGTTCCCATCTTTTTACATGTAAGGAATGAAAGAATTTTAACAAATGTAGTGGTAGAACACTGTTAACATGGTACATCAGAATATTTATGATTTAAAATTATCTTTGTGCCCATAGAATATTTATTTTTACAGTAAGTTAAAGCTATGGTGATGAGTATTCAGGAGAGCCATTCTGATGTATCACTATTTAACTATCTTAATATGTTATCCATGGTTAAAAATCTTTGTAAAAACTAATCTGACTTGTTCACTAGAGATCAACTAAAAACTGAAATATAAGTCCTATGTAAACATTATAAACTTACATGAGAGACGATAGCGTAGAGGGGCAGTGTGCTATAACCACAAAGTAGTTGGCTGATGACACTGATAACACACATAAATGGCATATATGAATTCTTGTTTCCTTGTATATTAATGTTAAGTGTTACTGCTAATATAAATCTTTATAGAGGGTACCTTATCACAAGTCGTGCAATAGCATATCCTGGTTTTCCCATAATACATGATCTAAATCCAAATGTTGCCTGAAAGGCAAATAAATGGTCTTAGAAGCAAAAACATTAGGTGATAGTTTGGTAAATCATAAGTACGTGTGATGTTGACATTTGATCATGCTGTCTTTTAATATATACTTGTTTTTCAAAATAGCATGGTACATCAGACACAGAATATGAAGATATACAGCTGAATGTAAACTGCTTGTGACTCTCTGAATTATCATCACAGTTTCCAATTATCACAATTTAATAAGTAAGAGTGCTCCCATAAAGTTCATCCTTGTATTTTAAATGCAACATTATCCTAAATCCAAAGTGAATTGGGTTTTGGGAGCTACTAGCTTCAGTATCCTTACCAACAGCCAAAAGAAGAATGCAATCTCAAATGCATTTTGGAACAGAATAATGTGTATCAAGTGGAGGACTAATTTAGGCCGGTGGAACCAAAAGAAATCATCCGAAGGAGTGACAGCCACATCCCCTTCTATTGCTGTATGCTTCTGGGCAACTTCGACAGCCAACTCAGTAATGATATGTTCCATCTTGCTTCCAACCACAAGTAGCAACTGCAAATAATAAAAAGATTATATATGCTATAATTAAACTATTAAATTCCTTTTTTATAGTACTTTTTTATTGTAGGGAGATTTTACAAAAATAGTAATATATTTATATAGTTTTATAATAACGTCAAGTCCAATAACCCTCGTATTCACTTAGAATTTGTAGATGTGTAGATATATATTTTTTGTATTAAGAAAAGATGTTGATAACTTACAATAAATGGGGCCAATGATAACCATATGTAGACATACCATCCTACAAAAAACATTAGTATTCACAATTATATCCACAATTTACCCACTTGTAAGTAGTGCATAAAGTATTTATAAGGGTTTGATATGCATGAGGTGCCAATGAACTTGTAAGTATGGTTGAACAATTTGTAAGGTGCAAACCTGTAAGTGAGCCCCTTTATACATAGTGAAAAATTAGGTATAAACATTGACAACTCCTTGTTTAATTTCGATCTAATGGGGATTATATAATTAAGTCGGTTAAAAGAATCCCTATGAAATTCAGATACCCAAGATTCTTGTGCGGAGTACAATAGTCCAACCACCAAGATTATGACATTCCTACAATCTCTCTCAACTCTACTAGACCCTTACATATAACCATATAATATATTATAATGCATCAGATATCTGATCTTCACTTTATTATAAAAGTGGATCTAAAATTGATGTGTCTAAAACCATCATGTTGAACTTTGGTGATAATAACGTTTCAAATGATATTTTCTCAGATAGAAATTATACCATGGACATTCAACAGTAAGAGTATCACTAGCAAAGCCCAAAGGTACCAACTGCACAAGAAAACACATTTGCATTATATTTCAACATATACTAATATAGTACCAAAAATCATGTTATTAGAATATATGTCAGAAATTTTGACAGCAATGATTCATCAGTCATTTACCTTATACCAACAACTTTCTTGAAATCAGCCTCGAATGCTCTAATCATGTACTTGTAAAAATTGAATTTCGGGTGCCCCTTGCAATGTTTCTACGACATGGGATATGTTTATATGGCATACTATGGAACTGGTAATAATGTGTTTGACTGATGAAAGTATATGTCTAACTACCGTGATGAAGCCAAGTCGCATGGCTGTATAATCCTCCTCAGTGACTGACCCGTAGAATTGTTTGAAGAAAGACCTCTGAATTTAAGATGTATATAAATGTTTCTTTATTCCACTGATGTTAACACAGTAAAATAAAAACAGCTAAGTGTTAGAGGTTTAAGCCGCAAGGGAATAAATACCAGCCAGCCAAGTATTTTCCAACGTTTCCCATGCCCTTTAAAATGATCTCGGATAAATTTGAATTCTTGCACATGTTTTATCATTTGAGGATCTGCAGAAACAACACACGCTTTATATTAGTGGAACTATGAAGTTGTTAATTACCAAAACTTGGAAATAACTGTTGTACTAATTATACCACTGTCGTTATTGAGTTGAATCAGTTCTTCCCACCGTCTCCAGTTTCTTGTCTACATGATGCAAGACAATTAAAATCTTTAGCAAATTAAGTGTAACATGACTGGTCAATATCTGCACCAAGATGCAAATTAAGCTCTCTGATACCTGTGCGATTCCAAGAATAGCTGTAGTAGCACTGAGAACCACATGTGTGACTGCTAAGACAAAGATGAATATGTGCAGCTTATGCATAGCTTCAACGGAAAGAATTGGAACTTTGCCCTGAACACAAATCAAATATGAATATTTGAGCAGAATGGTACTGTAGATGGTACGAGTTTTTTTTCTTAATCTAGTTAAAAAGATGGGATGAACCAAGTCAAACGGCCCATCTTAATAAAAAGATAGCTAGATAATCCATAATGTCATCAAATTAAGTATTGGATGACATAGGCAGTACTCTTATCTGAAAAGAAAAATTCAACCAACATGTTCTATTATATTCTCAAAAGTAAATTCAATATCATATTTGAAACTGGACGTGCATCCGGGTGCCATTTGCACTAAAACCACACCCAGAATTCTTCTATGTGCCGGTTGCATGGAACAATTCCGGACGGCAAATTAACAAAGCAAATACTGCTACTGCTAGTACCTTTCTCTGGCAGTAGTCACTGGCAGCTCCTCCTCCAGCCAGGAGCCGCCTCGCACCACCCAGCACGCCGCCGGCGAACTCGGCACCGCCGTACTTGGCACCAGCACTCAGCGGCGTCGGCAGCGGGCAGGGAAGCATGTGGTGCATGATGCTCTCCGGGACGCAGATCTTCTGCGCCGTGCCCTGGAACACGGTGAGCAGGAGAGATATGAACCCTAGCAGCATCAGCTCTGCACCCACCGCGCGGAATATAATTTATTTTGTCAGTCTAACCATCTCTTTTTACAGTGAAAAATACAAACAATAGGATGCGGTGTATGCATGACTGTATGTCCAACCTTCTTTGATTTTGAGGAGGGCATCGTACAGTGGCTTCTTGCTGCTTTTCTTCAGCCTCTGTTTATGCATCAGTAGAAAATGGTTTGGTATCTATATTTTGTTGACATGAAAAGATCAAGATAAAGAATTACTAACCTTTCCAAGGCCGTGGAGCAGGCGCTCGAAGACTAGGGAGATGACGATGATGACGGAGCAAACGGCGGCGACGATCCATGTGGGCGTGTGCTCCAGCGTTATCTCAGACTCGCCACTGGCGGCCGCTCCTCCTCCAGCCATGGCCAAAATGTTAACCACTTCTTGGGAGGACCTGTGTAGGCACTGCTCGGCGCCCTCTTTAATTTGCTGTATGTTCTTGGTCAAGAATGCCGGGAGCATGCATTTGACAACTCTGCAGCAATTAACCTTGCCTCTACTATCCATTTATAGGGTTGTGTCTTCCACAACGTCATGGATTTCTGGACAGCAAGGTGGTCGTTATTAGCACATGGATATGATGGAGCAAAATGTGCATTAGTTTAATTTTTAACACTTTTGGACAAGACTTTGTGTAAATAGTCCTCCCTCTGTTCTTAAATATATGACATTTGTGACAAACAAATTAGTTCTTTTTTTAACTAAGTAGTTTGTCCTAAACCACATACATTTGAGGACGGAGGTAGTAATACACGTCCTCTCCAGTATACATCAGAGCTGAGCCCAGCCGTAATTTAGTTGGCAAAGCTACTTCTTCTTGACTAAACAATCATAATTATTTGCAGTAGAACAATCATTGTTGTAAATTATTAAAAAAAAATGCTGTCCCAGGTGCAGATCTGGTGAAGAACACAACAAAAAGAATTCGCTCAGCTGTCTGACATCATAAATACAGGACCTATTCGATCAAACCGCGTAGACGATATGATGTTCACACTCCCTCATATAAGGAAGGGATGACTTTCGTGTGATTATATGTCAACCAAAAGAAATGGTTGCTTGTGCTCGATGAAGCCAAGTCAATGAATTTTGCAGGCCCTGTTTAGTTTCCTTAAATCTCACCAAAATTCTTACTTAGAGGACCGTGTCAGTTCATTTCTTCTCTCTGTGCACGCAACTCAATGCAAAAAATTTCACTCATTTCACCAAAATTTCAGCCAACTAAACAGGAACTGACACGGTATTCAACTTCACAGAAAAAAAATTTAGCAAACAAAGGGGCTCATAATGGTAGTATAATTGCTACGAGGTGACATTTTTGCACCGACCCATTTCTATACTGCACCGTGGCGGTGGGCGGCGGGCAGCGACGGAGGGCGGGGGAGGAAAAAGATGGGTGTTAGAGTGGCGCGGCGGAATCCGGCCCGACCCGCTATACTCACGAGCCGGCGCCCCACTAGGCCTAGGTCCACCAGAACCCACAACAACAAGACCCTGGGCCTAACTCAATCCAAAAAATTAGCTTGTTGGGTGAGGACTGCCCCCACCTATATGTTGTGCTCCTCCCTCATCAATTTTTGATGTGGGACTAAACCCAACAATCTCTCCCGTCACTCATTGGGCCCAACTCTTCCATCACAACCATCCGTGTGATCTCCCGAAGACGTTATCCAGTCCCCGAGTCCAACTCTCCAGTCACAACCATCCGGAGATGTTCACGGGCTCCCCGTCACCATGTGACCCCCGGAGATGTTTTCTTAGGTTTTTCCGACCTTCGACTCTGATACCACTTGTTAGAGTGGCGCAGCCCACAACAACAAGATCCTGGGCCTAACTCAACTCAAAAACTAGCCTGTTGGGTGAGGACTACCCCCACCTATATGTTGTGTTCTTCCCCATCAATTTCCGATGTGGGACTAAACCTGACAATGAGCATAATCACACCCCCAACACTACGTCTACTAGACTATTAAACTTTGAATAGTACGCCCATGCATGTAACTGCTGCGAAGAATTAACTCTTCTCCCTGGTGGTTGCTTGCATTTTTAGCTTATTATTCTTTGAATAGTAGGAAATGTGCTCGTAGACATCGACGCGCCTGTGATGACTCACCGATCTCAAGATTTGATTTGATGAGTCGGTCTCGAAGATGTTCATAGGAGGGTAATAATTAAGTTGTGCATGCATGTGTGTTCATAGATGTGATCGAGTGTCCAGTGTTATGTTTTTTTTTAAAAAAAAAACTTGGCGGCCGGGATGGTGGTGTAGTTGACAAAACAAGCGAGAAATAGCTCATAATACCAGCGCAATTGTAGCAATTTGTAAGTCGTGGTTGACTGATTAGGGCACTCACAATGTAGACTCTACATAGAGTCTAAGAACATTTATTATTTCGAAGCTATCATAGACTTGGAGTCTAAATAAGACTTGGAGTCTTGATTTTCCCTCTCTCTCTTCCATAAATATATTGCCACATAAACACCACATCAGCAAAATGCAATAAATATGAAGATAATAAATAGACTTAGACTCTACGGTAGAGTCTGGGTTCGGATTGCTCTTAGGAATTTAAGACTAGCTAGTAGTAATTAAGAAGAGAAGTTCAAGGCCAAATCAGGTCTTATTAGGGCAGTCCCAATGGAAGAAACTGGCACGATTTTCATAGCATAAGAAATCATCTATAGAAACTATCTTCCACAGTGGTAGTGTCTTCAAGTAATAATTGTTTTCTCTTTCTCTCTCTTAACTTCTTCCTCTAATGAGAGAGTGACATGAGTCCCCTAGAAACTAGTAGTTTCTTCCTAATGGTAATTTTATGGTTTCTTGGTGCATTGGTTCAAGAGAAGACTTGGTTTCTTCATGAAAAAACAATTTCTATGATTATCCATCTCTTTCCTCATTAACTAGGCTGTCACATCACCATTTTAATTAATTGACAAGCTATTTAAGAGAGATAGAACTACCATTAATGCACCATTGGGAGTGCCCTTAAGAAGCTGGGAAATACCAAGGCTCGGTCAATTTTTAGACTAAGTGTGGGTGCTGCCTTGTTCTATAGGGAAACAAATATGGCTGGGCTTGGTCTTGTAGCGAGGGATGAAATAGGTGCCAATGGCATGTTTGTAAACCAACCTCTCGGCATTTCGGCAAGATAAAAATGTTTAGATACATCCATAGTCAGTCTCTGATGTTAATGTTGAACGGTGTCTACTGTCTAGTAACCGTTGTGCTGCATATATACTGTCTTGATGTAATAGCATATGGATTTAGCAAAAAAAAAGGTCCATATATCAAGAGTTATATATTCTCAAATAAATCCAAGTTCAAGTACTCCTCTCTCCGTTCGAAATTACTTGTCGTTTTAGTTTTTCTAGATACATTATTTCTATTATGCATGTAGACCTAAATATATATCTAGGTGCATAACAAAATGAATTTATCTAGAAAATTCAAAATGACAAGTAATTTGGGACGGAGGGAGTACATAGGAAGAAGAATGGTCAAAATGCAAAAGGGAATATAGAAACCTAATTGAAGACTTTACTCTTCCTCGCTCTCTATCTAGGCTGTCTTCCACGCTGACATGGAGGATGCTCTCGCCAACTAATAGCCGAAAAGAATCAATTTAAATGTCAAATGGTCCTATCCTAATTATGGTTGACTATAGATTCGAGTCATCGCACATGGTTTCACATCGTTCACTCCTCGTGGTGGAAGAATATAATCTCTCGGTTGGTAACAAATTCAAATGTTACTTTTCCTGTTCTTCTGGTGAAGAGGATATAACACGAGCAAGTTGAAAGTCACCCAGTCTGACGTGATATGGGAATTGTGCTTACCCAATTGAATTGCTGTAGTGTCAACAGAAAGAAATTGTTGCTTGAGCTGAAAATGTTTGTGAATGCATGCGTCCCTAACATTGGTCAAACAAGCTACTGAGTTCATGGCAATATATGGATGCAGCCTACTCCAACTTAGGCCTTGTTTAGTTCGTTGTAACAATTGTGAATCGAAGATTAGGATTAAACATGATCTAATTATAAAACTAATTACACCGATGGATGGGAAATCGCGAGACAAATCTATTAAGACCAATTAATTCGTCATTAGAGATTGTTTATTGTAGCATAATATTATCTAATCGTGACCTAATTAGGTTTGATAGATTCGTCTCGCAATTTCTTCTGAGGTTATGTAATGAGTTTTGTCATTGATCTATGTTTAATACTCCTAATTACTGTCCGTAGATTCGATGTGATGGGTGGATAGTGAAAAATTGTGAAATTTACCGCAGCTAAACAAAACCTTAATTCTTCTACCAGTTCCTCAGATCACACACCCGGACACCCGGTTGAAACAGAGGTCAAGATCCAAGAGGGCAGATGAATAGTTCTGCTTGAATCTGTGTTACCTGGTGAGGGTTCACTCAGAAACACCTGCAAGAAATGATTCATTATGCACACTTGTTGCTTGAGCGTGCAGCTGGTTGCAACTTGCAAGCGTTAATCAATGACCGATTAACATGCTCTGCACTTACCGTCACAAGCACCAAAAAAGTGTGATTAGTAAGTGCATAATTATACTACCTTCGTTCTTAAATATATTACTCCCTCTGTTTTTCTTTATATGACGTCCGGACAAAAATTTAAGCTTATTTCTAGTGTAAAATTTGGTCTGAAACGTCACTTAATTACGAACGGAGGTAGTACATCATTAATTTGTTTTGTGTTTGTTTGACTATTCGTCTTTTCTACAAATATTTTTTGCAAATCGATAAACCAACAAGTTAAAACTAAAGTATATTGGATAATAAATATAATGATATACATTTTACTTTAGCTAACTAATTTATTCAATATATATTTGTGATCAAAGTTGGAATAAAAAGACAACATTGTCATTAAGAACGGAAGGAGTAATAAACTTCACTTAAGAGCAGAGCTGCTCCAGATGTTGAACTCCTTTTGTTTGATTAGGAGCAGCTCTTGCTGGATCAGAAAGGTATAAACTACTCTTTAATTTCCTATAAAAATAAAAAGGCAAATGACCTCCCATTTGCCCTAAAACAAAAGGTTCACCTAGCTAAATCAATCTATAGGAATTGGGCCGGGGCAATTAGTTGCAAGAAAAAGGTAAATTTGGCCATATCCTAAGCAGTTCAGCAATCCGTTGTAGTCTTAGCTGGTTAGGATACTCGACTCTCACCCGAGAGACCCACGTTGAGTCCCGGCAACAGAAATTTTTTGCCTTTATTATTTATTACCCTTCATTAAATTTTCCGGTTCGAGTCCTGGCGTACATGCCACGCTCAAGTACTTGCTACTACATGCTAATATTTGATTGCTTCCTCATCTGGGATTCCCATGCTCTGGCGTGCATGCCATGCTCAAGTATATTTTGGCATCAGCGATCAGCTAGCCACATATTCTCTCACGCTTGTTGGGTTCCAGGGGAAGTAGGGAGAACAATTCGCCGGTTCAGTTCAGCATTTCACATCTGCTCCGAGAATGTAAAATCGTTAGAAAAACAAGTGAGAAAAAAAGCTAAGCACCTTTATTAGTCAAACACTAATGTAAAGCGTGGCTTTATCAACAAACAAGTTCTGTTCTAAACATCCCCGATTCTTCACTCTTCTTCCGAGAAGAAACCTGGCTTCAGTTTTACTAGCCATGGCAGGGTTTCTGCACAAGCCAAAGCCGCTGTTAAGCATCATTCACATCAAACATCACATAACCGGCTAGAGTTCCTCAAATCCTTCTTCATCAGCATCCTCCTCTATTCTTTCGAAATGCACCCGGAAGCTCTCCATCTACCAAAGCCAGGGAAAGGAAAAAGAAATTTATGTTCAGAGTGCCAACAAAGAACATTACTATCCCAGAATAATACCAAATCTAAGGATGATGTAATGTAAAGAAGAATTTTTCAGGATGATTTAATGCAAATAAGAATTTTTCAGGATGATTTCGAAAAGGAGTTTTGTTAGAAAGATACATGATAATATTCTTATGATCTTGCTGTTGCAGAAAGCTACACACTAGTACATGTGGAGAGCAGCAGCAATCCGGATCCTACTTCAGGCCAAGGAAACAGAGTGAGACGGTGCACCATCTGCTATTTCTGAGCTAACAGTCTAATGTACATTCAATAATAAATTTCACCTTTCCAGATAGGTTTGCGTGAGTCCATTTTCTATTTCTAGGTCCAGACTTGATGCAAGGACATGATCTCTTTGGCTGTCCGATTTTGCAAAAAAATATTACAACCGAATAATCAGGGAATTGGTCCTCACATTTAAAAGGCCACTAGGAACAACCTAGCAATGTCCACCTATCAGATATCATAGTTGGGGATCAGATCTACAATTCACACTTCCTGACAGTACAGAACAGTGAGTTTGTTAAGACTCTGACTCAGATTGCGTAGGAAGTAGTGGTGGTGGGTTGGAGGACGTGGAGCGGGCTCTTGGCGGCGGCGCGGGCGCGACTCAGTCCTGGTGGCGGAGTCGAACACACGCGAGGCGAGAGCAAGGGGAACAGAGGGCGCGGGAGAGATTGATCTCAATCTCCAGCTAATTCTCTCATTAATCCAAGTGTCTGCCTTTATAGGCCAATCTCCTAACAAATCTCTAGCTAACAACCAAATCGAATCCAAATCCTAACAATGAAATCTAAACAAACTCTCATCCTCATCTCTTATGTTGGCGGCGTTGCTTAGCCACTGGTGCTGGCGCGCCCGGTATAGGTCCAGCCCACCATAACATCACTCCCGCAGTTGACAAACAGCTCGTCCTCGAGCTGGAAGTCCAGGTGCGCAGCGCGGAACTCCTCCACAAGCTCCCAGGTGGCCTCCACTGCCGGTAAGCCCGCCCAGTGCACTAGCACATGGCAGACACCGCACGGCGGAGCTGAGCGCGCTCCACACGCTCTGGGGCTTCAAGAAGGCGACCGTGGCGAAGGGGTGGGAGCGGCGCTAGCGCAGTCGGAGGAGTACCGTGGAAGGGCTTCAGGACGCCGACGTGGAACCCGTTGTGGATGCGGGCTCCCTCGAGCAGCTACAGGCGATACGCGACGTCACCGACGCGTTCTTTAACTTGGAACGGCCCAGCGTAGCGCGGGCTCAGCTTGCCGCGGGCGCCTGGCACCAGAGACTGCGCCGGGCGATGGAGGAGGCGAAGCCACACCCAGTCGCCCATTTTGAACTCCAGCAGGCGGTGGTGTGCATCGTAGAAGTGCTTGGCGTACTCTTGAGCTTGGAGCAGGTGATCCCGGACATCGGCGAGGAACGTGTCGCTGTCCTGCAGGAGCGTGTCCACCGTGGTTGTACGCACCGTCACCGGCTCATAGGGCAGCAGCGCCGGCGGTGGCCGCCCGTAGACAACTTGGAACAGAGTGGCACGAAGAGCGGAGTGGAAGGACGTGTTGTAGCAATACTCTGCCCAAGGCAGCCACTCCAGCCATGCGCGAGGGCGGTCACCGGTGATGCAACAGAGGTACATGGCGATGGTTTTGTTGACAACCTCTGACTGCCCATCTGTTTGAGGGTGAAACGCCGTGCTCATCTTGAGGGTGACGCCTGCCAGCTTGAAGAGGTCGCACCACACATGGCTGGTGAAGACGGGGTCCCAGTCACTGACGATGGACGTCAGGAACCCGTGCAGCCAGACGATGTCGATGAAGAACACGCGAGCGACAGACGCGGCGGTGTACGGGTGGCCGAGCGGAATGAAGTGCGCGTATTTGGAGAATCGGTCGACGACGGTGAGGATCACGCTCTTGCCATTGACCTTGGGAAGACCTTCGACGAAATCCATGTAAATATCGACACATACCTGGGACGGAACCTCAAGAGGCTGCAACAGGCCGGGTCGTCGCGGTGCTGGCAGGCGGTGCCGGAAGGTGAAGCTGGCGCGCCGGTGGACGCGTAGATCGCGGCACGCTGGTCGGCGAAACTGCGGCTCGACGCTCGTATGCGCACGCCAACGCCATGGCGCGCTGGAAATCCTGTGGCGCCTGGAGCTCGACGTCAATGCGGATGCATATGGTAGACCGCCTGTGAACAGCTGCACCTGCTGCTCGAGCGAGAGGTAGCCGGCATGGGCCATCCGGGTCTGGAACGTCTCCGCGTAGTCGTCGACGGAGGTGAGGAAGGTGATGCGAGCGAGATCCGCCATATGGTTGACGCCGATCGCCGGACCAAAACGCTGCTGGTAGAGTGCCTTGAAGTGCGGCCAAGTCACCATGCCGACGTCACGCTTGAGCATGTAGTACCAATGTTGCGTGGCGCCGGTCATGTGAAACGAGGCCAGGCCCACCTTCTCCACCTCGCCGGTGCGTTGCGCCCGGAAAAAGTACTCGCAACAGTTGAGCCAACCTAACGGGTCTTCACGACCGTCGGGAACAACAGCTTGTAGTAGCGAGGGACGCCAACCCCTTCGGCATGCTCCTCGGCGTAATCTGGGTGCGGCGGCTGGTGCGGAAACCCTGAATGGATCGGCGGCACCTCGGAGAAACCCGGGATGGTCGACGGCGAGTGCGGGAATTGGATCTGTGTGATTGGCACCGGCTGAGATGCCGCCGCCGTGTGAACGATGATGGACGCCGTGGATGGAAGGGACGACGGGGCGCCGTACCCTGGCATTCCGTAGAGAGGGTGCGGCGAGGATGACCTGGCGCCGGTGTGCAGCCCGTAGCCACCGTAGCCGGGCATGACGGAGGCGATGTGGTACACCTGCCGCTGCAGGCCGTAGATGGCGTTCACCAGAACGTCAATGGCGGCCGCTTGAACGAGCGACGTGGGCAGCACAAATGTGGCCGGGGCGCCTGAGGATACCAGCGCGCCGGTGGATGGTGGTGGCGCGGTGGAGCCTGGGTAGGGTGGGACAGAAGTCATGGCGGAGCTGGTTATGGAAGACATCGGTCCCGGCAATACTGATATTGTTAAGACTCTGACTCGGATTGCGTAGGAAGTAGTGGTGGTGGGTTGGAGGTCGTGGAGCGTGCTCTTGGCGGCGGCGCGGGCGCGACGCCGTCCTGGCAGCGGCGTCGAACACGCGCGAGGCGAGAGCGAGGGGAACAGAGGGCGCGAGAGAGATTGATCTCAATCTCCAGCTAATTCTCTCATTAATCCAAGTGTTTGCCTTTATAGGCCAATCTCCTAACAAATCTCTAGCTAACAACCAAATCGAATCCAAATCCTAACAATGAAATCTAAACAAACTCTCATCCTCATCTCTTCTTGGCGGCGTCGCTTAGCCACTGGTGATGGCGCGCCGGGTATAGGTCTGGCCCACCATAACAGAGTTACATACAACCTCGAAGCATTTTTTTTCACAAAAATACTCAATACATATATACCTTTTTTTCTTATTGTCTAAAACCAATTCAAAATAAAAACACAATGGTCCTTAATGGTTCATTTGCTGCTGTTTGATGCAATGCAAGGATACTTGTATGTATCATTGGCAATGTATTTCATACATGATTAAAAGTGATAACTAAACTAGGCTATCAAAAGGTAAAACCATATTTCTGGTCTGATTCTTGGCAAAAGAAATTTAGATCATTCTAGATCAATGTCAGGTCGACATTTTCAGAAACATTTGAATTTGGATTTCATAGTGTCTACCAGGAACCAGTAAGAATGTGCTAGCTGTTCCTCTAGAAGGATACACATTCTGACAAAGGAATCTGAAATATTGGCCACGTTCTCAAAATTTGCTCAGATCATCTTAATTTCAAAATACCAAACTGAAAAAATTCAAGTGAAAGTTATTCACTGGCTTACCTGGGAATCTGAAAACCTCAGTTGTTCTGCAACAAAAAGCACTCTGCCACGTGGTTCCCACGAATTAGGTAGATCAAAGCCAATATCCTTTGCAACATCTTCATATTTCACAAAGCTGACCCGAAAGCCCTGAGTAAAGAAAAGCTTTTCCAGATTATCCTGTTTCAAGCCCTGCAAGACATTGTACAGGGAAACTATTATTGACAATCCAGTTTAAAGACAATATGGGGTTTTGAAATGTATACTTAGTCAACCATGTCCATTGATGCCATGCAGTCTGGAAAATGGGGCAGTTCTCCTATGAAGATGCTTCCTTTCATTGCTAAATTGCTTATAACAAGCAAGAGATTTTCCAAACTCGTGGTTGTGGGCAGAGGTAAGCCCTGCAACGTCATTAAAATTTCATTAGACAAAAATCAAATGACTAGTCTATAGGACCAAGAGAACACCAAATATACAAATTAATGACAGAAAAAAAAAAGATAATGTTCAAGAGTGCATTTACACTGGGAAGGTTTCCCTGTTTTGAACTATGAGGTTTTATGTGAATACAGTTCAGTACATAATCTGCTAATGTTAGGACATAAATTGGTTCGATCCTTTCGTGTTATTAGTGACAGCACGCAATGAGCACCGAGAAATGATATATAGCATGACTGAAATGATGTATCGTCTTCAAGTCCAATCAAAACATTTGTAAATTCACTTTTCTAAATATGCTTTTTTGGATAGAGTTAAATAAACAGTTAATGAAATGAACTAAAAATTACTGACATTGCAAGTTCAAGTTAAGCTAACTACCTGCAGTACCCACAAGCTGAGCCTATTCCCATTGAAGCCATTTTTGCTCAAGACCTCTAGTAAATCAGGGGACTCCAAAGGAGTATGGAGCAAGACACAATTTCGCGATACTTTTGCTCCAGATCCTGTGAACCGCAAGAAACAAGGAATGGACATTAACTTTTGGCAATCATTATTGAAGCTCTCATTTTTCATTTGAAAGAAGACCCGTCATATGACACTGAATAAGTTCATGCTCTACAAGATGCCACTTGTTATGAGGCCAATATGTCAGTGAGGCATCAGGCATGAACTTATTAGCAGCATAAAAGGGATGAGCTCATTGCATTTTTATGGTTGCTGCTACATCTGTTTTCAAAACTCAACCCAAGAGGAAAAAGATCCTGAAAGGTATTGCACTTAAGGTCGAGAAAAGGCCTCAAAAGCCAGCTACTAGCCGCACACTATTGCTTCAGCGACCAACCTATGACCATGAGGAACACACACCAAGAGGCCCTTTTGTGCCAGAACCAGGGCATGAGCCCAGGTTGGCAGCATTGTAACTGGAGGAGATACCAGCATGCAATGAACACATTCTCACTACATCTACTTTCAAATAATCAACTCCTGTGATGAAAAGCTTTTGGTGGATAACTACTTTCTCCAGATGCTATTTTGATTACTACATCAGTTTTTCGAAGAATGGAAGGGCTTGAGTAGTTGAGTGACTAAAACTTGATAGTTTGAGGGCTCAAAATCAAACTAGCAAATTATTAGTACAATGCCTTAATTGATCAAACTATAATGTTTCAGGTACTGATGGGCATATTGTGGAAAAGAATTGGCAAATACATATGTTAGCATAAACATGGAGAAAAAACTTATCATCAATTCTTTAAAACAAACGAAAGGAAGAAACTTGTGACTGCATAAGTCTATATTAAACCTCTAAGCCGCTGAGTCGCTGTACTGAAGACTTTTCCTGGTGACACATCGTACACAACAGATAGCCTAGGCCAGCTCAGTCTGTAAGGACGAGTGTCCATTCCATCTGTCAACAGAACAATCTATAGGGAATGAGCCAGCATATTCTCCAACAGTTGGGAGCAAAGTGTTTTGCATAACATTTAGTAAATTCTACCTGTCTAATATCTTCCGAATTGCTGATCAAATTCTGTAATTTGTCATCAATATATCTGGTTGTTAGCCTATAATGTTCTTGGCAAGGCGCCGCATGCGAAGCTAGATAACAGATATCATGATGTGCCACATCATGTGAAAGAACTGCAGCATATGGATCGATGAAAAGATGATCTGCAAGCATAGCATTATTAAATTACATTTGAACCAACAAATCAGCACACATTTGCAGCCTAAAGAAACTAATACTCTATAGTGATCTGATTACTACCAGACCTTTCCAAGAAATAGTGGACCATGATTCAAACAGAAGTGGATACGCACCAACATTTTTCCTCATAAGAAAATTAGACATCTTCCATTGTGATTAAATGACTAGAAAGCGAATCACGCCAAACAGAGTGCATTCCCTTGTTAAATGAGTGCATAATGAAAAACAGAAGAATATACATACACCGAGGTTTCTCCTTCCCCAAGAGAAAACTATCGCGATTGCAGGTAGTTTGAGCTGAGCAATTATAGCCAATCCCCATTTCTTCGAACAGGTAGCGCGCAGTTCGGCAGTACTAGCCACTAGCCACTAGCCAGATCGAAAATTCATGCAAGCAGTAACGCGTGGGGAAAAAGTCAGGAATACCTGAGCGGCGAGACTCCTCGTCGCGGATGCGAGCGGCGCGGAGGGCAGTGAGGAGGAGCGGGTCGAGTTCCTCGGGCTCCGGGATCGAGCCTCCGCTGGGCGCGGTCGCCGAGGGGGGCCGCGGCGAGCGCGTCCTGCTGCTCAAGGAGGAGAAGCGGTAGTGGGGACGTAGCAGCGGTGGCGGGGTCGCCGGCGCGCGACGGACGGATGAGGCCGGCGCCGGCGCCGGCGCTGCGAGCCTCGGCAGCGCTGGCATATGCTGATGTCACCTGCTCACCAGTCACCACTATCCTGTGAGGCCGTGACCACTTTGGCCAGCAAAATCCCAAAGCCTTACTTCAATTTTCCATTTTCGTTGGGAAGAAACGTATTCCATCCTTGAAACATACTTTTTGGATAATGCTACGGTCCTGAACTCCTGATGTCCGATACGTCGGACGGATTGTTTTTCAATGTTACGAAATTTTTCTCCATGTTGCACGCTACATGACCTGATGTTGCGACGGGTGACTTGATGTTGAGACGAGATTTTTTTTTTTTTTGCTACAGTGCTTAGATCTGACAGCTATAGTGTTTTGATCTGACGACTTTATGTTGCAATTATTTGTCGTTTATGTTGCAATCGTTGTGAACATGTTGCATCAGTAATGCTATAGCTAGGACGTCCGGAGGGAGCAAATATATCGGACGTCGTCACGAGCTTCCCATCCACTCGTTCCACCTGTCCTCGTCCACTCGTTTTCTCTCTCCTCTCATTTTCCTTGTGACTCCCCTCTCTCTCCTCGCTCCTCGTGCATCTCACCAGGGAGGAGTCCATGGCGCCGGAGCTGCGCGCGGAGCGGACAGAGCGAGCTGCGCCGGGCGCTGCGTGCGGAGCGGACAGGACGGAGCTCCTACTGCCGCCGTGGGCGGGCGCGGCGGAGATCGACCCCGACCGTCACGGGCGCGCGCGGGGGACCTCAACATCGCGAGCGCGGTGATCCGGCGGCAGAGCTCGACGACGGCTGACGGCACGGCCCGGTGAAGGCTCACGCTCCCCGCGCCCAGGGGCGGCGGAGCTCGGCTGGGCACGGACGCGTCGCTCCCCGTGGAGCTCGCCGGCGCGCGGGCTGCTGCGCCCCGCAGCCACCTATCCGCCTCCGCACGGCCAGGGCGGAGCCCTCTACGGTCGCCTCTCCGCCTCCGCGCGGCCAGGGTGTAGCCCCCTGCGGCCGGGAGCGGGAACTCCTCAGCGACGCGGACCGCCGCTTCCCACGGCCGGGCCTATGCGCGGTCGTCTCCGCACGGAGCTCGCCGACGGCCAGGACGGAGCTCCCCGCGGTCGAGCGCGGGAGCTCACCGGCGGCGCGGGCCGCTGCTCCCCGCGGCCGGGCGAAGGAGGTCGCCGGCGGCGCACGAGGGGGGCGGGCATGTGGTTTTGCATCTCCTCGCGCACTCGTGTAATATATGTTTGTTGCATGTTGCAAGTTTCATTGTTTCGGATGCTTCATGTGAATGTTGCAAATGTTTCGTATGTATGTTTGTAATGATGTTACAAATGTTTAATGCACATGTTGCAAGTACTTTATTTGAATGTTATATTTTTTTAGCGAGACATTTGAATGTTCCAACCAACACGCTGTTGGATGATTATCAATATTTTTTAACATATTTTGATGTTGTAAACATTATTTTTCGATGTTGCGGATGTTTGAGTTTCCATGTTGCAGACATGTGATGTTGGGTGTTGTGTCGAGAAGGAGGAGGGAGAGAGAGCCCCTGATGTTGGATGTTGCAAATATTAATTTTAAATATTGCGGATATTGAGTTTCGATGTTGCACACATGTGATGTTGGGTGTTATGTCGAGAAGGGGAGGAGGGAGGAGGGCTCCTGATGTTGGATGTTGCACGCAACATGGGTCGTTAGGGTATTGTGTCGGATGTTGGATGTTGCAAGCAACATAGCTCGCAACATGGCCTCAACACGCTGATGTTTGGATGTTGGTCGCAACATGCTCGCAACATGCTCGCCACAAGCTCGCAGCATCGCTCGCAACATGTACACTGTGTCGGGGGAGGAGGAAGGGGGGCGCCGAGTGTGAATGTTGGTCGCAACATGCTTCGCAACATGGCAGAATTGTTCACAACATGCTTCGTAACATCAACATGCTTCATAACATGATCCGACGGCTGATACGTTTCCTAATTCGAATCGTGTGGCCGGAAAGGTGTCTGATGCTAGCGCCTGGAACGGACGTCCGGGCGCTAGCAGCTTCTGACTTTTTTTAACTAAAAAATACCTTTCCATTACTCGACAGTTGTATAACCGTGTAATTGACAAACATATTTTGAATGTATTGCATAGATTTCATCTCATTTGTATCTTCTAGCATGAGTTACCCTTCATACTGGCATGAGTTACCCTTCAGGCCCTGTTTAGTTCGTGAATTTTGATGAAAAGTGGTGAAAATTTTTGCATTGAACCGCGTGCGTAGAGAGAAGAAATGAACTGACACGGTACTCTAGGTGAGAATTTTGGTGAAACATTTGGGAACTAAACAGGGCCGGATCTTCTTCTCTTCACCATATTGCAAGCTTTTCCATGTATTTTTTAACAAACCACACAAGACAATACAAGATTTTATCGATATTAAAGAAAATTTCCACGCACTTTTTTATGTCTGTTAAGGCATCCGTCCGACATTTGATTACTCCTCTCTTACCAATGGTTTCGTATGGCACATTTGACGATAAATTTGTTGTGAGAGAAAAATATTACGTGTCGATTTTTACGACAGATTTATTATGAGAGAAAAAATACTGTAGAAGAAGTCGAATAAGAGAAGCCAAACGAAGTCATAATCTCTTCTTGATGATGGATCTTCTTATTTTATCTCTCCCATCCCATCAAACTGACCACTCCTCCCAAGCCGTAATCTAAACTAAATGGGTGCTTTCTCGAGGTCTAATGATGGATGCAGCCTATCGGATCTTGATCTAACTTCATCTGAGAAGAGGGTGTTTGGGAGCACTATACTTCAAGAAAATCTGCTCCACTCTAGCAGCTACACAATTTTTTCTGCCAAATACATCTAACTCCACCAACTCCAGCTTCAGGAAAAAAAATTGGAGCTAGTGTAGAAAATCAGAGGGCAGAAGGATAGGTGGAACGTCGTGCTTCTCAGCACCGGCGGCTTCGTGTTATATGAGCGAGAAACATCCTCTCGCGTAGAGTACAAGATGGGCATCGCGGTTGAGGTCTATCGGCTGGAGTTTGTTGAGATACAAAGCCTATACAACAACCTATACATCTATCTATGTGTACAACAGATTTCCTCAACAACTCTAGCCTGATATCTCCACACACACGTGCCAAGTTACATAACAAACATGTATATCTAACACTCCCCCTCAATCACAACCGTGCAAGGTTGAGATTGTGTTTAAAGTTCTCTAGTTGTCGTACTGCCAATCCTTTGGTGAAGCCATCAGCAACTTGATCTCCAGTTGGAACAAAGTCTATCTGCAATTGATTACTCAATACTCTCTCTAACAAAATGAAAATCAACTTCAATATGTTTGGTCCTTGCATGAAAAACAGGATTTGCAGATAGATACTTAGCTCCCATATTGTCACGCCATAGTCTGGCCATCCGAGGAGAGGATATACCTATTTCTTTGAGCAATGTTTGAATCCACATAATCTCTGCCGTTGCATTTGCTACTGCCTTATATTCTGCTTCAGTGCTTGAGCGGGAAACAGTGGCTTGTTTTCTTGCACTCCATGACACAAGATTTGAGCCAAGAAAAACAGCAAATCCGCTTGTTGATCTTCTATCATCAACTGAACCTGCCCAATCAGCATCTGAAAAAGCACTCACCATCATGAAGTTACTCTTTCGAATCTTGAGACCAATCTTGGTATTTTGTCTCAAACATCTCAAGATTCGTTTTACAGCTGCCCAATGTATTTCAGTAGGTGCATGAAGAAATTGACAAACTTTGTTTACTGAGAATGAAATATCAAGTCTCGTAAGAGTCAAATATTGCAAAGCACCAACTATACTTCTATATCTTGTTGCATCAACCGGTCCTAATAATGTTCCTTCAAAGGCTGACAATTTTTCACTAGTAGACAAGGGCGTGCTAACAGGCTTGCAACTGGACATATTAACCCTCTTAAGTAAGTCAGATGCATACTTATCTTGAGTTAGAACCAAACCGTCTGTCACCTTGGTAACTTCAATTCCCAAGAAGTAATGCGACTCACCAAGATCCTTCAAGGCAAATTCTTGCCTCAAACTGTGTAGGAGCTCAGTTGTAGCACTTGGAGAAGAGCTTGCTACTATAATGTCATCAACATATATGAGCACAAAAACCATGACTCCATGCTTGTTAAAATAGAATAGGGATGTATCTGCCTTAGAAGGAATAAAACCGAGATCAACAAGTTTAGTGCTGAGACGGGCATACCATGCACGTGGAGCATGCTTTAACCCATAAAGGGCTTTGTCAAGTTTGCACACATAACTTGGGCACGACTTGTTCACATACCCTAGAGGCTGCCTCATGTAAACTTCCTCTTCAAAACACCATGAAGGAATGCATTTTGCACATCCAATTGCCTTAAGGTCCAGCCACGTGAGACAGCAATAGAAAGAATAATGCGAACTGTAGACATTTTAACCACAGGACTAAAAGTATCTTCATAATCAACTCCATAACGCTGCTTGTAACCCTTGGCTACCAACCTTGCCTTATACTTGTCTAGACTCCCATCAGCCTTAAGCTTAATTTTAAACACCCATTTATAGTCTATAATATTACTCCATTTCTTAGGTGGGACAAGATGCCAGGTATTATTTTTCATCAATGCATTATACTCAACATCCATAGCTTCTTTCCAATTTTTATTTCCCAGGGCTTCTTCTACTGTTTGTGGTTCCCTAGTGGAAGTAAGCATACCATAGCGAATTGTTCCATCAGTATATACCTTAGGTTTTCGTATCCCTACTTGTAGACGTGGACGAGGCAAGGGCACTACCTCCTGATCTGGAGAAGATTGCGACGATGTAGGATCGGGTGTAGGAGAATGTGGTGCAGAAGATCCAGCCGCACCCGGTGTAGAAGATCTGGCGCTGACTCCGGTGCAGTAGGATTCGCAGGGTCTGCTTCGGCAGCTGTCGAAGCCGCGTTGTCTCCCCCTGGCGCCGAGACACTCCGCGTGGCAGACGAGGGTTAGCTCGGTGAAGATGCTACCGGAGTCCGTGTCAGGGACGACGCGCACGTGGCAGGATCAGACTGGAGCGGGACGGTCGCTGTCGGTCCGCCGCCTGCAGAGCCCCCTGCGCCAATGATTGGCGATGATCCCGATGCCGATACGCGCACTGTGGAGATCGGATCACCTCCGATAGCTGTGTCGGCGCCTGTTTCTTCTATTTCAGCCTGTGTAGTATTATTTCTTGCACCAAAAAATTCAGGATTAGTAGCATTAGTCATAGAATAACTACAGATTCATCCCTAGTGGAAGGATTAAGAAGATCTGATGGGAGAAGAAGAATTTCTGCTCTTAGTCCTGCTCCTGCATTTGGGTGAAGCTTAGAAAAGGGAAACACCTCTTCATCAAAGACAACATCTCTGGATATATATACGCGGCCTGTAGAAATATCAAGACACTTGAAGCCCTTATGGAGATTACTGTAGCCAAGAAAAGCGCACTCTTTGGATCGAAAAGCAAGTTTGTGATTGTTATAAGGTCGCAAATTTGGCCAACAAGCACAACCGAAAATACGAAGAGAGGAATAATCTGGTTTGATGTGAAAGAGGCGTTCAAGAGGTGTGTCAAGGTCTATTGTTTTACTGGGCATGCAATTGATCAAATAAACAGCAGTAAGAAAAGCTTCATCCCAAAATTTAAGAGGCATGTGAGCGTGAGCAAGTAGAGAGAGTCCAACTTCTACAATATGTCGATGCTTCCTTTCTGCAGCTCCATTTTGTTGGTGGGTGTGAGGACAAGAAACAAGATGTGTTATACCCACTTTGGTAAAGAAGGAATTAAGCTTCTCATATTCCCCACCCCAATCAGATTGAATGGCTACAATATTTTTATCAAAAAGACGCTCAACAAGATTCTGAAACTCATGGAACTTCTGAAACACCTCAGACTTGTACTTTAATAAATAAATCCAAGTAAACTTGCTAAAGTCATCAATAAAACTCACATAGTACTTATACTTCCCAACCGAATCAACAGCTAGCCCCCAAACATCAGAGAAAACTAGTTCTAGAGGTTGGGTAGAAACACTTGTAGAAATTGGATAGGGAAGTTGACGACTCTTTGCTTGTTGACAAGCACCACAAACTGATTGTTTATTTGAATCTAAATAAGGAAGCTTATTACTTCTAAGGACTCTCTCGACTGTAGGAGGAGCAGGATGTCGTAGGCGACTATGCCATCTATGAAAAGACACTTTATTGACTCCAAGGACTTGCTTCGACGTTGATGCTGAAGGAAGGGGATATAAACCTTTGCGGCATGGCCCCTCAAGTAGTGTGCTCCTCGTGTCCCGATCCTTGATGAGAAAGAAGTTAGGATGGAATTCAAAGAAAACATTATTGTCGGAAGCAAGACGATGAACGGAAACAAGATTCTTTTTCATGGATGGAGTATATAGAATATCTTTTAGATACAAGTTGCGAGCTGGGGTATGAATTGTAGATTGACCCATGTGGCTAATGCTCATACCTGATCCATTCGCGGTGTGAATCTGATCCACACCATTGTACTTCTCTCGAACTGCTAGCTTCTCCAATTCTCTAGTGATGTGGTCGGTGGCGCCCGTGTCGGTGTACCAGTTTGTGTCGATGTTGTAGGAGTTGATGGCCGCTGACACCTGCTTCTCTTCTGGAACAAAATTCTCCTCAAACCGGTGCCAGCACCGATCTGCAGTATGTCCACCCTTGAAGCATACCTGACACACAGGCCTGTTATTGCCGCCATTGGAACTTCTGTTGAAGAAGTTCCCACGCCCACCGCCACCATTGTTGCCTTGGCGCTGGTTGTTCGTGAAGTTGCCACGCCCATTGTTGTGACCTCCACCATTGTAGCCGCGGCCTCCACCACCACGACCACCACCATTGCCGCGCCCACGGTTTGCCATGTTGGCCGAGGACGCCGAGTGACCAATGCCTAGCATATCCATACGATTTTCAAATGCAAGTAACTACTGATAAGCTTCACTTACAGTAACCATCTCCTTCCTGGCGATGAGAGCGGAGACGATAGGGTTGAAATCAGCATCAAGGCCCGTGAGGATGTACTCAACAAGCTCTTCTTCCTCAAGTGGCTGACCGGCGGCCACCATCTGATCTCCTAAGGCCTTCATCTTCCCGACGAATTCTGCAATCGTCGAGCTGCCCTTCTTGGTCGTCGCCAGGGCGAGGCGTGTGTTGAGAGCACACGCTCGGTTTTGCGACGGAAACATGTCTTCAATGGCTGACCATAGGGCCGCCGCTGTCTCCTTCGCAGTAACTTGAGACAGGATCTCTCGGGTTAATGACCCAAGGAGGAAGTTGAGGACATGTTGGTCCTTCACGAACCACTCTTCAATTGCCGTGTTCGAGGTCCTGATGTCCTTGCCATCAATCTCCTCGGCAGGTGCTGGAGTAGAGTCGGTGAGATGGCCGTGTGTAACACCCTAATTTTCCATCACCAAAATAATGTAAGCAACATGGTGTTTTAGTTTTTGTTTTCTAAGGAAATAATAATTTACCAAATAAATTATGCTCTAAAATATTTAAATATCATTTTGAACAATTTTAGAAGCAATAAGTGCTTGTGCATCATCTTTTGCATTGCATAGTGTTTTTTATGTGTTGGTGTGAAGTTTTAAAAGTTTTTAAAATGTTTTGAAAATCTTGAAAAGTTTTGAAAGTGTTTAAACTATGAAAAGAATTTGAAAAGGTTTTGAAAAGGGTTGGAAAAAAAAAAGAAAACCCTCTCCTCAAACTCTCTCTCTTTCCCTTTCAGCCCGGTTCCGCTTCCGGCCTGCTTCCCTCCCCGCGCGGCCCAGCTGTTTCGCGGCCCAGCAGCCCACCAGCTCTTCCCCCTCTCTCCTCTCACCGCCAGCCGGGCCCCACTCGTCAGCACCTCCCCCTTCCTTCAGCCGATCCCCTTTCCCCTCCTCTGTTTTCACACGGTGCGATGCCGTGATGGCCGTCGGCCGTTACCGGCGTCCTCCCCGCTTCTCCCTCCTCTTCAAGTCAATCTAGGAGTACAATAAAGCTCCGGTGTCTCTCCCTCCTTCAATTCTCCCCTACGGTTACTCCTCTCCTCTTTGAAAGCCATCAAGACCGGGCCGGCCGCATGGCCATCAATGGCCTCTCCGCCCCGGCCGTCGCTCCCTCTCCTTCCCTTCCCTCTATAAGAGCCGAGCACGAGTTCTTGCGCACCCTTTCCACACCCGCGTCCGCCCTACACCGCTCTCCCCTCACGCGCGCGCCGCCGCCTTGAACTCCTCCGCCGCCGATCCATTGCCGGCCGCCCGGGAGCCTCGTCGCCGGTGAAGCACTCTCTCGGGGCCTCCTCGTCCTCTTTCGTCGCGTGCGCCGCCCGCACGTGGACCCGGCGCCCCGGAGCTTCTCCTTCCTCGCCGAACCGAGCCGCCGCCGGAGTTTCCCCTGTTTTCCTTCCCGGATCGCCGCCTCTGTTTCCGTCGCCGCCGGTAAAGTTCGCCGCCGGTGAAGGACCCCCTCTCTCCCTCTCTCTTCCCTCTCTTGTGATGCGCCCGTTGATCATTGAGCCCCCTTGCACCAGGTCTTCGTCGTCGTCGCTTGGCGGAGCTCCTGTCCCTGTCCGCCGGAGCGCCGCCCGAGTCCGCCGTCACCAACAATCTCCACCGCCGCTTCTTCCTCACCGTCTCACTCATCAGCTGTAGCTTCACTGCAAGGTGAGGAAGCCATAGCCCCCTCTTCTTTCCCTGGTCCGAGCGCCTGGTTGCGCCGCCGTGGCACGCAGTGGCCGCCGGTCGCCCCGCCGGCCATGGTCGCCTCCTCTCTGGCCAAACCACGCCCCTGTGGTCACGGCCGCGTTTGTTGTCGCCCAGGCATCATGTTAAGCTGCTCAGCGTGTCGAACCGAGGCCCGTAGCAAGTTTTGGGTCGTCGCCGTCGCACGCCGGTGAGCTCCCGACCGCCCCCTTCCGGTGCTAGCCGCCGTGGTCGCCTGAGCCTCCCTCCTGAACCCCTAGACGCGTGCGCATGCTTCCCCGCTACGCGTAGCACCCGCGCGTGCACGAAATGGTGGCCGGGAACCCTCTCCCGAGCTCACGCCGGCGAAGCGCCGCCGCGCGCCGCCGCGCAGCCCTGTTCTCTGGCAAGTCCCGCCGCCACCCGTCGCATGCACGCCACCTCAGCCGTCGGATCGACGATCCACGGTCCAGATCCACCATACCCGGTCAAACAATCCCATACCGGTCAAGAGTGGCCATTTTGTTAGAAAGCCCCCGTGTTTTCTATAATAACAACCATATCCTCACACCAGTAGAAATCCTTTCTTTTAGGTCCTTTTCTTTGCGCATAGGCCCTTAAGCTTTTGCTTTTCTACCAGCCGATCGATCCGCGATCAACGGCCCAGTTTAGATCGGGGTATACCCCCTTGTCCCCGGTCCACCATGGACCCGTGAACTAGGTTCACGGCGCGGTCCACGGGCGATGTCAGCGCCGCGTCAGCGCCACGTCACCCTCCCAGCGAATCAGAGTTCGCCACGTGGCGCTGTGTCAGCCAAGCCGCCCCTGTCAGCCGCTCTTTTGCACAAAACCCCCTGCAGTTTTGAATATCACAACCATACCCTTCCACCTATTAGAATTCTTACACATAAGTCCCTGTTTTTATGATCTAGCCCCTGAAGTCTTTAGATTCCTTCACCAGAGGTCCTTTTCACTCCTTTTTGCATATAAACCCCTCTGTTTATATGTATAATCATGTTTTAGTCCCTGGTTTCTTGCAGTTAAACCCCTGGAAGCCCTGTTTCTTCACAGAAAGCCCCTGAACCTTGTTTTAGTCATATCTTTTCCGTCTTTTATCCGTTTTAAGCGTTCTTGGTGTCCACGCGACCGTCTTTTCAAGCCCGTCAGTTTTAGAACCTTGTTTTGGCTGTATCTTTTGCGTTTTAGCTCCGTTTCCACCGTTTCAAGTTGCGTTAGGTTCATATCAACTCAAACTACGTGTTAGTGCCAATGTTGAACATGTTCTTTGTTTTATAATTTATTTAAATATTAAATATGATTAAATCCTTATACACATGCTTTTCTAATTAAAATCTAATTAGAGTTCAACACGTGTTTTCATAAGAAAGTTAATATGATTAATACTAGTTAAATATTTCTTATAATTAAAAGCTAATTAGATGCATACCTTGGTTTTCATAATCAAACTTAAATTGATTAATGAATATGCAATTTGCTTTCTAAATAAAAGCAAACATAGGTCTATCCCGAGTTTTCTTAATTAAATGTTAATTTGATTAATATGAATATAAAGGTGTTTTTAAGTTATAATTTGTTTAGTATAACTCGAAATATAAAGATGAACGCCTAGATGCTTTTACATGCTTCTTTTAAAGTAAATGTTTAATTTGCATAAATCATACTTGAATATTTATAAATAAAATTAGACTAAGTTTACATCGTCTTTTTAATACAAATATAACTTTCTTAATTATAAATAGGATATTTCTTTGAAATAACCTATGCACATGATCTTAATTAAAAGATACCAAGCACATAGCTAGCCCTTGTATGTGATCATCCAAAGCTCCCGATAGTTCCGAGTGCTTTTGTGTTCGCGTTCCTTGAGCCAAACCTTGTTCTCTCTTTAAGCTTTTCATGCTTGGTGTGTTGTTTTGTTTATTGTATGCTTTCTTGTGTGCTCGTAGACATCGTGCCAGTTTCAAGTGAGCAGCCAGTTGAAGTGGATCAAGAGCAAGTGTTTGAAGAAGAAGAACACCAGTGTTTAAGCAAGGAAGGCAAGTGGACTTCTCCCCCTGCATATTCTATTTTTGTCCCACACAACTTGCATGATAATTAAGTTTACTTTTAAATGTTGTATTGCATAAACTTGATGGGAAATCACCTTTTTAAGGACATGACTAGACTTTTACCCTCATTACCTTGAACAACCCTTTTAAATAAATGTTTTGGGTAGAAATGCTTAGTTGCTATACCTTGGGATGGTTTAAAATGAATCTTTTACAATATGATAAATGTTGATCATGATAACTTTGGTGATATATATGTGTGTGCTTATGGTTAATAACAAGATCATATGGTTTAATCGGAACATGGAGAACCACCCAGGAAAACAGTGCAACCACAGTCCATATGACTCTGGCTTAGCCAATTAATTAGGTGTGCGGAACTTTCTGATAGCCTAATCCGAAAGGAGCAGAGGGGGTCAGAGTTTAAGGGGTATAGCCCGGTCCTCTTGGCCGCAGCCTTTGCTAAGGTGCTGTCCACTAGGGAGGGTTATGGTCTGCTCTGCTACTGTAACTATGCGGGCTGTTGGTCTTCTGTATACCTTTGTAAAGGCTTCGTAGCGTCCCTATGCAATCACACCTCGGAAGTGTGGTATTGTGCCTGATCAGCACATGCGTGGTTGGGTTCAAAGTTCTTCGGAACTTTTACGCGAGCTGTGGTGAAAGTGTACAACCTCTGCAGAGTGTAAAACTGATCGATCAGCCGTGCTCACGGTCAAGAGCGGCCTGGACCCTCACATGATAATCAAACATAAAGATGGAATTAAATCGTGGTTCTTGTGGTTTTGAGATGAGATGCTTTCCTAAATGCTTAAGTGGGTTGGTATAAACTTACACCTAGTAAATAGGTGCTTGCTAATAAAATTTGACCAACATTAAAATGCTAACCGCAGCAAACTCTTAGCCTATCCTTGATAGCCTTGCATCTTCCCCCACTTGCTGAGCTCCAACCATAAGTGTGCTCACCCTTGCTTACCCGCTGTTCAGAGGAGAACACTGGAGAAGAGTACTTCAACGACTACGAAGAGTTCTGAGGCTTGCGTGCCCCCAGTCATGTGCCTGTGGAAGATGAAGATGGAGTCGCGTCTTCATAGTTATCGTTGTTCGTGTAAAGACCTTCGAGTCTAACGTCTGAGTGTAATAAAGAGATAATGTAATGGTTTAACTCTTGTACGTTTTTATTACTGTTTTATGATATTTCACTCATGACGTCTATCATATGTGTGTAAACTAGATCCTGGCGCACATATGAGATGCATTTGGTTTTCTTCGGAAAATCAGGTGTGACACCGTGTAGACGCGCTCCTCGGACGGCAGGAAGAACTTGAGCCTTCCACATCGCGTGATTGGTGCGAGATAGTTTCTCTGACACCACAACGCCGAACCATGGACTTCCTAGAGGAGTGGAGGAGGAAGACATGGCGTGGAGGCTAGGAGTTGTAGATTGTAGATGAGTTTAGGCTCTGATTACCATGTAGAAAATCAGAGGGCAAAAGGATAGGTGGAACGCTGTGCTTCTCAGCACCGGCGGCTTCGTGTTATATGAGCGAGAAACATCCTCTCGCATGGAGTACAAGATGGGCATCGTGGTTGAGGTCTATCGGCTAGAGTTTGTTGAGATACAAAGCCTATACAACAACCTATACATCTATCTATGTGTACAACATATTTCCTCAACAACTCCAGCCTGATATCTCCACACACATGTGCCAAGTTACATAATAAACATGTATATCTAACAGCTAGAAGCCAGAAAAATCGAAGTTTTTGTCGATGCTTGGATCGTGTTGGCTTCATGTTGATGCTGAAGTTGTAGTGCTTGGTTCATTTTGGCCCGTCCTCGTGTCACCAACAGTAGTAGCAGGCAAATTCGAGGTGAAGAAGCCAAATGGACAAAGGGAGCGAGGAACAATGACTAGCATGGAGACATGAAGGAGTTACATGGGAAAATCTGGAATTCGCATTTCACAAACATAAGTTTTCACAGCTCTCTTGCAAGAGCTGATTTTAGAACAAATAATACAATGGACGACTCCTGCAATCCTTATTAATACTGTATAATTACTTCCCATCACAAGATGATTAATACTGTAACTACTCCAGCATCACTGTCTCGGTGTCAATCAGAACCTCTGGATGAAGTCGTAGATGTGCTGTGTGACCTCCTCCGGCTTCTCGAGGTGGATGAAGTGCGCGGCGCCAGCGATGACGGCCACCTCCTCCAACCCCGGCACGTCGCCCTTGAGCCCGCCCTTGTGTATGTACTCCTGCACCCCCGTGTAGTTGTAGGACATCGCCTCCTCCCCGGCCATGTACTTGGCCGGCACCGTCACCTTCGCTCCCGTCCACGGCGCCGTCAGCTCCCAGTTCCTGGCGATCACTCCAAGATTGACGACGACAGATTCATGAAGGCAGAGTACGGTAGATTGATGAGATCTTATAAGATTACATACAGGTCGAGGCAGCGGTAGAAGTTCAAGGCGCCGGCGAACCCCGTCTCGTCGAACTTGGCGGCGAGGCGTTCGACGTACTCCTCCGACAGCCACGGCGGCAGCTTGATCTCCCGGTCCGGTGGGCCCCACCACTCCGGCGACAGCGAGATGGCGCCGGTGTCGCGTGTGGTGAGGATCTTCCTGAAGATGAACCTGGTGTCCATCCGCGCGAACTCGGCCTCCATGGCGCCGGGCTCCTGCATCCGGAGCAGGTAGTAGCCATCGCCGTAGAGGCGGCGGAACGCCTCGAGTGGGGGCGTGGCGGGGTCCCGCGGCATGAAGGCGACGCTCATGGCGACGAGCGCGCGCACCCGGTCGGGGCGGAACGTGGCGAGGTGCCACGCCAGGAGCGCGCCCCAGCCCTGGCCGACCACGAACGCCCGCGGCACGGCGAGTGCGTCGAGGACCGCCACGACGTCGCCGGCGAGGTGGAAGGCGGTGTAGGAGGAAGGGGACGGCGGCGCCGAGGACCCGCCGTAGCCGCGGAGGTCCGGGGCCACGCAGCGGTACCCCCGCGCGGAGAGGGCGCGCAGCTGGTGGTGCCACGAGTCCCAGAGCTCCAGGAAGCCGTGCAGGAACACCACCGTGCCGCCGGCCGAGCCGTCGCCGGCCTCGGCCACGTGGATCTTGATGCCGTTCACGTCCAGCGTTCGGTGGGTGACGCCCTCCACCTCCAACTCCATCGCCGCCGCCGTCAGTCGTCTCTGCTAGATCTCTGCTCCGCCTGTGTGCAGGGCCTCCCTCCTCTGATCTATCAGTCGGTGTAGTACTTAAATATTTGCACATCATGAACTCTAGGAATATCCATGGATAATTTGTGATTCATTTGTTTTGGATGTTCTCGACATTGAAAACTTCATAGATGCTCTACTGATTTGGCGGGTAGCAGAGGATGCTTCAAGGGCCGGCCTGTCCTCACTCGCTGTTGGTATCTTTGTATTGCGCTGTCCGGATAGAAGAAGCATCTTTATTCAACAGATTTCTAATTTCCGAGTACAACCTAAACTTCACCTGTTTAACAAACTTGATGTTGAGTTAATTTATCTCCTAAGACGAGGCGGTTATTTCATCATCCCATTATATTAATAATTTTGATGGAAGTAATTAAATGGAGATATATCAACCCATTTTTGTACTTTGTGATGCATATGAAATCAACATGATGCTTTAATAGGATTTTGACAACAATATAAAAAATAGATATTCATATCCAATGAACAAATATACAAGTCACCTAAAAAAGCCAGCTCGGCTCAAAAAAAAAAAACAGCTCAGAGTATACAGGAGTGAGAGTTACACTCACACACTAGCTGATTTGTCAATCTCAAAAGGAAAAAGTGTATTTTTCATCCCTCAAGTATTACAGAAGTGTGATATTCATCCTTTAGATTTCATTTGGTGCAAATCAATTCCTTAACTAACTAAATTGATGCATTTATCATCTCATCTTAGTTTAATAATGGTTTAGTGCTTTTTACAATGGTTTATGTCTAGGTAATCATTTAACTAATCACTACTTAGAGTAATTTGCTAAGTGTGATATATAAAACTCACAAGAAAATTCAATAAATCCTTTAAATTGGCTACCCATAGAAATTTTATCAGCAAAATTTTGACAGAACCGATTTATACCAAACTTTTAATTACTAATCACTACTTAGAGTAATTTGCTAAGTGTGATATATAAAACTCACAAGAAAATTCAATAAATCCTTTAAATTGGCTACCCATAGAAATTTTATCAGCAAAATTTTGACAGAACCGATTTATACCAAACTTTTAATTCAACATGATACATGATTAAGTGGTGATTAGTAAAATGATTACATATTTACATGACTTAACCTGATATTATATAACACTAAACCATTATTAAACAAATTTAGGGATGATAAATGCACCAATTTAGTTACTTAAGGAATTGATTTGCACCAAATGAAACATACGGGATGAAAGTCACACTTTCGCAATACTTGAGGGATGAAAAATACATTTTTTCTACAAACAAATAAATAAAAATATTTTTTAGGCCCACCCTGCCAGTACAAAGGTGCACCGGCCCTGATAGTAAAATTATGAATTTATAAATAAACAATTTTTTTTAGGTCGGAGGCCACCCTCGAGCTACCACCCTTCATGGTCCATGCATATTCCGCGTGAAAATTTGCATGCTCGAACTTACGATCTCCCTGCTCGCATTATGTCTCCTTACCACCATCCCACATGCACCAAGTACCTGCATGCAAAAGGAACTTCTATTTCTTTGGATCATTATTATCTATTATTTTGATCCATTATCAATTTGGAGCCGGCATGAATAATTCTGACAGTATTTGTGTCAACTCTATTTTAAACCAGCACGCATAATAGAGTATACCGATACAATTTCAAGCCGGCAAGGATAATCATTATTTGTACCAACTCAATTGCAACGACACTAATAAGAGAGCTAGCATGCATAGTGTTGAAATATTAGGTAATTTCCAGATTAAAATCATAATATAAATTATGATGAAATGAACAACTAGATTAAGCATATGTTGCATACTAACTAGGCTCAAACTTATATTACAGATCATGGCAACTAGTGTAAGCACAACTCGTACACTAAACATATTGAACATGTTGATCAAGAAGAACGATGAGACCAGATCGCAAGAATAAGCTGAGGTCGTCCTAGTCGCTGTCACTGTCGTCGATTAGCGGCGGCGGAAGACTTCGATTAGGCCGACGAAGACGACGCCGGGACGCAGTGTCCCTGGATCTTGACAGAAGACGAGCCGTGACGAAGATCGGGAGCAGTCGCGCGAAGAGCGCTTCCCAAAAACCTTATTCGCCTTCTCCCGGTGCAGGATCGCAAAGACGACGATTCCGGAGACCTGCTCGCCCGGTCGCAGGTGCACGCAAACGATCGGGCTGGAGTCTTGGCGACAACGGCGCAATAGGGAGAAGAAACAAAATATTATTTTTACTACTTTAGGATTTTCTAATTGAAACTCCCAATTGTAGTTTTTGTTGTGTCTTTCCTCAGGAGGATCGGTACAAATATATAGGGAGGAAAACTCCCTACCTCCATCTCAACTAGCAATATGGTACTAATTGATGTTGCACCTCCCACCTCTACTAACGGGCTTAAACATTAAAGCCCATTATGGAACACAAATATTGGGCCTTTGAGATTTATTAGAATTTCTTCATATGAATTTTATTTAGGGGAACTATTCATATATAAATTCTAACAATCCCCCACCAGATCTCAAATGCCCATTTAGAGATTTGCCTGTTCTCACTACTGTTTGATATACCAGTGTTTGGGCAGAGACTGTTAAGTTGAACTTCCGCCTAGAACTTCAAGCTACACTTATCCACAACTTGAACAATGGACTACGCCTTGAATTGCAAGTTTTGTGCGAATAAGCTTTACTTAAAGCCAAACTGATACTTGGCTGCCAGTAGCCTTACCCCATGGGTGGAGCATATACATCATACTCCTTTGTCTCTTCATGAGTTTACTAGAGATCACCCAAGTCTCATAGACTGCGACGTTTAACAGTCAAGCTCATATAGGTATGTTCTTTCAAGAATGCTCTGTAGGACAACATCTTCACTCGTTAAAGTCAATAGAACATATTAAGGCATTCTCGCCAACCTACCACACAGCCTGATGGGTTTGCATCAGACAAGAGCTCACGCAGCCACTCTGCCTCTGCAGATGCTGTATCCAAAGTTGTAAGTTCAGCTTCCATGGTTGATTTAGTCAAAATAGTCTGTTTGCAAGACCTCCATGACACTGCGCCACCTCCAAGAGTAAAGACATACCCACTAGTAGAGTAGATTTGATCAATATCAGAAATCCAGTTCGCATCACTATATCCCTCTAGCACAGCTGGGTGCCCGGAATAGTGAATCCCATAGCTCATCGTACCTTTAATATAACACAAGACCCTTTCTAGTGCATGCCAATGATCATCACCCAGGTTGGACATGTACCTACTCAACTTGCTCATAGCAAAAGAGATATCCAGTCTGGTTGCGCTAGCAAGATACATGAGTGAACCAACAATTTGAGAGTACTTCAATTGATCTCTGGTATCCTTCTTGTTCTTTCTCAAAGTCACACTAGGATCATAAGGTGTTGGAGAAGGCTTGCTGTCCATATAGCCAAAACGGCTCAAGACCTTTTCAACATAGTGAGATTGTGATAGAGTAATACCACTCTCTTCCTTAATCAACTTAATGTTCAGAATTACATCAACTTCTCCTAGATCTTTCATGTCAAAACTTTGACAAGAATGACTTGACTTCATTTATAATATCCAAGTTTGTTCCAAAGATTAGAATATCATCAACATATAAGCATAGTATAACAAAATGACCCCCACCTTGTCGATAATACACACACCTATCAGCTTCATTAACAACATAGCCCGCACTAGTTAAAGTAGTGTCGAACTTCTCATGCCATTGTTTAGGTGCTTGTTTCAAGCCATACAAAGATTTCAATAATTTGCATACCTTCTCCTCTTCACCTTTTACTACAAACCCATCAGGCTGATCCATATAAATCTCCTCATCCAACTCTCCATTAAGAAAAGCTGTCTTCACATCCATCTGATGGACGATCAAACCATATGAGGTAGCCAAGGATAGTAGTACTCGAATAGTGGTCATTCTAGCAACAGGTGAATAAGTATCAAAGAAATCTTCGCTTTCCTTTTGAGTATAACCCTTAGCCACAAGCCGAGCCTTGTACTTGTCTATAGTACCGTCAGGTTTAAGCTTCTTTTTGAACACCCACTTACAACCAATTGGTTTACAACCGAATGGTAGTTCAGTTAACTCCCAAGTTCCATTAGAAAGAATCGAGTCCATCTCACTACGAACTGCTTCTTTCCAATCATCTGCATCTGGAGATGCATATGCCTCTATAATAGAGGTGGGAGTATCATCCACAAGGTATACAATGAAATCATCACCAAAAGATTTTGCAATCCTTTGTCTCTTGTTCCTCACAGGAACTTCATTGTCATCCTTCTCAAGTGGTTGCTCAAATGACTCAACGGGAGACTCGATAGGTATAGTACTATCAAGAGCTATTTCAGTTGAAAATTTAGCATTACTACGCATATCTTTCATAGGAAAAATATTCTCAAAAAATGTAGCATCACGAGATTCAAAAATAGTATCAACATGCATATCAGAAACTTCATATTTTACTACTAAAAATCTATAAGCAATGCTATTGTGAGCATATCCTAGAAAGACACAATCTACCATCTTTGGTCCAAGCTTACGCTTCTTTGTAATTGGAACATTGACTTTCGCCAAGCATCCCCACGTGCGCAAGTATGAAAGTGATGGTTTCCTTCCAACCCAAATCTCATATGGTGTTCTCTCTTTACTTTTGTTCGGAATTCTATTCAGGACATGACTTGCAGTCAATATAGCCATACCTTTGATAAGCCAGCAGTATCTAACATGGCGTTCACCAAGTCAGTCAACGTGCGGTTTTTCCTCTCGGCAATCCCGTTGGATTCAGGAGAATAGAGAGGTGTCCTCTCGTGAATAATACCATGTTCCGCACAAAACTCATCGAAAGTTATAGGAAAATATTCACCACCACGATCTGACCTTAGACGTTTAATATTTCTTTCTAGTTAATTTTCATCTTCAGCCTTAAAGATTTTAAAGTAGTCTAAAGCCTCATCTTTAGTTTTCAGCAAGTAAACATAGCAATATCTAGAAGCATCATCAATTAGTGTCATGAAATATCTCTTTCCACCTTTAGTCAACACACCATTCATCTCGCATAGATCAGAATGTATGAGTTCTAGAGGTGCCAAGTGTCTCTCCTCCGCTGCCTTGTGAGGCTTTCGAGGTTGCTTAGATTGCACACAACTATGACACTTAGAACCTTTGGCAATGGTGAAATCTGGTATTAACCGCAAGCTAGATAAATGTGATATCAAACCAAAATTCACATGACATAAGCGAGAATGCCAAATACTCGAAATATCATTAATTGTGCCACAAATATGATTGACTGACTTATTACAAAAATCTGCTAAACTTAGGCGGAACAAACCTCTGCAATCATAGCCTTTACCAATAAATTGTCCATACTTAGACATAACTACTTTATTGGACTCTAATACTACCTTAAAACCATCTCTTAATAAAAGAGAAACGCTAACAAGATTCTTGCGAATAGTAGGGACATGCTGCACGTTCTTCAGATGCACGATCTTGCCCGAAGTAAACTTCAAATCTACCGTACCAACACCACGAACAGAAGCATGTGACCCGTTCCCCATCAGGACGGAAGAACCTTGGAGCCCCTGGTAAGAAGAAAACAAAGAGATGTCAGCACACACATGAACATTAGCACCCGTATCAAGCCACCAACTAAGTGATTGAAATACTGAAAATACGGTAGGAAAATTACCATACCCGTCATCAGCATTTGATGCAGTCACGAGGTTGACCTGTTTCTCTTTACGGACTGCACGCTTTGGACAATTCTTAGCAAAATGACTAAGTTCAGCACATGTGAAACAAGACATCTCAGACTTGTCTTTCTTCTTCTTCTTGAAGGTAGTAGTTGCTTTGGCGTTGAAAGGTTGTTGTTTCCCCCCTTCCTTTGTTCTTGCCTTTGAAATTTCTCTGGACAAAGTGGGCACTAGCGCTATGTTCCTCGTTCCCTTTTTGAGTATTGTCTTTAGCCCGAGCCTTCTCTTCAACATCAAGAGATTGAATCAGGTTTTCAACCGCTATCTTCTGTCTCTTCTGTTTAAGGCTTGTGGCAAAGCTCCTCCAAGGAGAAGGCAACTTTGCAATAATGCAACTAGCCACGACTTCATCGGGAATAACATACTTAAGGAGTTCAAGTTCCTTAGCCAGGCATTGTATCTCATGAGCTTGCTCGACTATGGATTTGTTAGCAACCATCTTATAGTCATGAAAGCTCTCCATGATGTACAATTTCTTGCCTACACCTGAAGCACCATAGATAGTGTTCAGATGATCTCACGGAGCCTTTGCGTCTCGTATATGCATCATTGAATCAAACAGATGATCCGAAAGCACATTACGCACAGCTCCCACAAAGATATCATTGGCTTTCTGGAATTTACTCCGATCCTCATCATAGATGTATCCCTCAGGTAAGCCATCTTTGACCCAGAAAACTTCCATGGCAGTAAGCCAATCTGTGACCTTGACAGACCACCTCTTGAAGTGCGCACCAGAGAACTTCTCCGGCCTCAGCGCATCAACAAAACTAACCATACGTATTGGAAAAGACCTATTATAAGGTTTTTGGATTGTTGAAATATTAGGTAATTTCCAGATTAAAACCATAATATAAATCATGACGAAGTGAACAACTAGATTAAGCATATGTTGCATACTAACTAGGTTCAAACTTATATCACAGTCATGGCAACTAGTGTAAGCACAACTCGTATACTAAACATATTGAACATGTTGATCAAGAAGAACGATGAGACCAGATCACAAGAATAATACCTGCTACTGGAATTCGTAGATGACAGCGCGATGGAAAGATTCCCGAAGGCGAAGCTGAGGTCGTCCTGGTCGCTGTCACTGTCGTCGATTAGCGGCGGCAGAAGACTTCGATTAGGCCGACGAAGACGACGCCGGGACGCAGTGTCCTTGGATCTTGACAGAAGACGAGCCGTGACGAAGATCGGGAGCAGTCGCGCGAAGAGCGCTTCCCAAAAACCTTATTCGCCTTCTCCCGGTCCCGGTCGCAGGTGCACGCAAACGATTGGGCTGGAGTCTTGGCGACGACAGCGCAGTAGGGAGAAGAGGCAAAATATTATTTTTACTACTTTAGGATTTTCTAATTGAAATTCCCAATTGTAATTTTTGTTGTGTCTTTCCTCAGGAGGATCGGTACAAATATATAGGAAGGAAAACTCCCTACCTCCATCTCAACTAGCAATATGGTACTAATTGATGTTGCACCTCCCACCTCTACTAATAGGCTTAAACATTAAAACCCATTTTGAAACACAAATATCGGGCCTTTGAGATTTATTAGAATTTCTTCATATGAATTTTATTTAAGGGAACTATTCATATATAAATTCTAACACATAGTTCATTATTTGTGCCTCGTGCGGGTTCATTTATGCTCAGCACGGATAAGTTGATACGAATGAGTGCTTATCTAATAGTGTCCAAAGCAAATATGAAATGTATAGTTTGAATTCAGATCCACATTCAAATATTTACTCAATCTCGGCAATAACAAAAATCCAGTATCCATTCCTTTTTTAAAAATAGGAATTAATATTTGTAGAAAAATGTCTCATCGACAATAAAAACTTATACAAATAGTTTTGTTTCGGTATTTGGATAGTACCGGATAGTACGGGGTATTAACCTTGTACTATCCTATTGGTGCCACCTGGTACTATCACTATTAGATCTCATCGGACGATGGATGTTAGGCTCAACAAACTGGTACTACCTGGTACTATCTTATTGATACTATCTGGTATTATCACCATTAGATCTCATAGAATGGATGGCTTATATTAAATACAAGCACCCTAAAATTTTTATAGTTTAATAAGGAAATAAATATCAATAATAAATGAAGCATAAATTTTGAATGTAATATACATCAATAAATATATCAGTTTTAATGTAACTCAAATAATACATACAAAGCATAGTTTGAAGAAATGCTTGATTCACATATCTATCTATATCCACATTTAGTTCGGATATACGTATCCGAACTCGGATCTTAAGGAGAACGATGAGAAAATGAATTTGGATATATCCACTCCAATATATTAATATATTTTTCAGATTTTAGCACATATGGATTCGTATAATTTGGTTAGTTTCAATCCGTTCCCACCTCTAGTTGTGTGAACATTTCATGGCTAGCATGCTTTTTTGTGAAAGCTGAATACCAAGATGTGTTTCTCACCTTGGATTGGTTTTTTTTTTGACAACTCACCTTGATTGGTTGAAGAAGCGGTGTTGAGAGGAGAAGGAAAAAATAGAAAACTGTGTTTCTCTCGTAAACACGCTTCCCGAACGACAGTCATTTAGGGATGGAGGGAGTATGTGTTCATGGCTTTGATATCACCACCTGATATGATGTTTGGTTGAACATTTCTATTACTGTTCCATGAAATTGTGTTAATTGTTGATCTATGTAATGTTTGGTTCAAAACTACATATTTATTGTTTTTTCTCTGGTTATGTTTCAGTAAGTACACAGTTTTTCTTTTCCCGTTTTCATGCTACTCTCTCAATTCTAAAATGCACGTTGTTTTAGCTTTTCTAGATAAATAAATTTTGCAATACATCTAAATCTAAGGTTATGTCTAGGTACATAACAAAATCTCTAAATATAATAGAGCTAAAATGACTTACATTTTGAAACAGAGTGAGTGTCAAACAATATGTGCGATTGAAAAAAAATGAACCTAATTCTCTCAACAAAATGTGGAACTCAACGTTCATGTTTGGCAATTGAAAAAGTTAAAACATGAGCACCAACCACCAAGTAAGGTGTACTATAGAGACATTGCACAATAATAAAAAAGAGGAATCCAACCCGCTCACAATAATCCACAGCTTTTTACAATGCAGGTTGTTACAATCCAATTTCTTTTAAAATAACAAATTTATAATCTGCAATGTTTTCACGGTCACAAGCTATGGACCTCAATTTTGCTCCAGCACAGGCCCATATACAGAAACATATATTTCTAAATAGGCCTCATGTTGTGCGTAACCGGCCCATCATATCATAGCGTTTATTATATTAGTCGGTTGTTAGGAAACGGACGGCAAAAATTGTTGTTGATGGAAAGAACATGTTTCAGTTTTGGCAGTCGGCACCGTCGCACCGGAGCCCGCGTCGTGGCGCGCTAATCATGCCTTGGTGTCGTCGCCGTCCTCCTCAGCGCCGTCATCAGACGATGGCGCCGGCGCATCGGAGCCCCCAGACGGCGCATTGGCGGCGGGAGATCCAGATGGGGACGGCGCACTGGAGGAGGCCCCGGATGGAGCGTCGGCGCCGGCCGCCGGCGAGTCAGCAGACGGGCCGCTGGCTGCGCCACCGGTGGCGGAAGGTCCCTCGGAGGTGGCGGGGGCCTCCGCGGACGAGGATCCGGTCGGCGGCGCCGCCGCCCCGTACGATGACGGCGCGGCGGCGTCGGATGGCGGGAGGGCGATGTCGGCGGACGACATGGATCCGGACGCCTCGGTGATGAGGTCCAGCGTGACGCGCAGGAGCTTCTCGAACTCGAAGCTGTTGTTGACGACGTCGTCCTTGTCGCTGGTCTTGGGCGCGTCCTTGCAGGCGTCCTCGCAGGCGGAGGTGCCGCTGCCGACCGTCGACGAGAGCCACGACTTGAGCTCGAGGAACTTGGCGTCGGTGGGCTCGCGGATGAGGCCGTTGAGGTGGGCCATGGCCTCCTCGATGTCGTCGCCGCAGCTGTCTAAGCAGCCGAGCGCCGTGCTGTCGCTGGCGTTAACGTTGTTGAGCTTGCCGTGCAGGAACGTGGCCATCCACGAGCCCTTCTCGGCGGCGATGCCCACGAAGAGCTCCGCCAGCCGGCGAGGGGTCGCCTTCTGCGCCTCCGGCTTCGCCGAGAGGGCGTCGGCGCAGACCTTGGGGAACTGGGACTTGCTGCACGCGTCCTGCACGCTGTCGCCCACCGTCCGCGCGGCGGCGGCGCCGGAGACGAGGATGGAGAGGAGGAGGAGGGGCGCGAGCAGGGAGCGAGCCATGGCCTTGGCGGGCAAGAGATGAATAATTCTTGGTTGTTGTGTTTCGCTCTTGTGGTGGTTTGGTGGTAATCGGACGTGCTTATATAGACAAGTGTGCTTTCTGAATGGAGGGCAGCGAGTGAATTGTTCTCTCTACTAACTTCGTGTATGGCATTCCGCCATTGTAGGAGAGCCGGAGAGTGGTGGAATCGACGAATGTGCCATCCGCGACACATGCTGGGCCTCCAAATGCGCCTTCTACGACAGGTGTCCTCATGTTCCTGTGGCTCAGCCTTATTCGGTCAAAGGTTTTACTGAGGCATTTCCAAATTTGTCCCATGCATAGCAACAAAACGAAATTTTGGAAACCCCTTCTTTTTTTCAAATGCAAAATGACCTATCCTTCTGGTCGATGGGCTTCATATTGACCTCCCCACCCGTGTTGCATGCATGCTGGAACAAAGAAAGGTAAAACTGACCAATCATCGCCTGCGAAGTAATATCAAAACTAAAGAAAATATAATTTTCAAATCAGAGTGTCCAAACAAAATTCCAGCTGCACCGTTATATGTTTATTTCGACGAGTTCTTGAAATTAACCGTTCTCTTTTGTTTTTGTAATGGAAATTGGAAAATGTGCAAATTAGTGTCAAATAAAAGATAACTAAATTGTTAAGTATCAACGTGGTATCACAGAAGCATCAATTTCGTTAAAAATGAAAAAAAAATCTACAAAATTATTATTTCTGTAGAAGCTTGTCATGGCAAGAATGTAATTAGAACAAGAGATTATATAGTAGACAAGAGAGAGAACTCTATAGAAGTAAACCCTTATCCATCTGTTCTTTGAATGCCCCTTAGTCAGGCTTGTTGGATTTTTCTGTATATTCAACAGAACACGAATTAATCTTCCTCGTCTAGAAATGATAATTGATACTAGAGAGCGCTTTGGATCGACCATCTTCGGAGAGATTGTCATTGTTACAGCATGGGCCATTTGGTGCCATAGAAACAACATTATTTTTCATGGAGGATCTTTGTCTTTTGCACAATGGCGAGCATGGACATGCGTCTCGTGACCCTTAGCGTCAAGCCAGGCATCAAGGAGAGAATCAATGTTTGGTTGAGTATAGTCTATAAACCTTTTCATGATTTCTTCTTTGGGCCTTCGGCCTTATAACTTGTACATATTATCTTTTTCATATACATAAAAATTAGGGGTAAGGGCCTCCCCTGCCAATTCCATCAAAAGAGAGAACTTTATCAATCAAGTTTGATGAGTACATTGGTTATCCCCTCCTCTGTATTTATGTAGCATATTCCCATTCTGAAATTAGACTATAACTCCTTCATCTATGTGGGCCCTATAGGCCAGTAGTCTCTCATTCAATTCATTATTATCTTATAATTAATCATCCTTTCAACAGATGCATGGAATGTTTTGGTGACTTATTACAAGAGATACTCTGCTTTAATAATTCATTGTTCCAACAGGACGAACGGTGAGTATGTACTTGTACATCATAACTATGAGCAAGGTTTTATTTCTCATCTACCCTATCACTAATTGATCTGTGCAACACAAGCTCATACTTCCCTCCATGATGACATATAGAGGACAAAGTTGTAGTATCTTTATTTTCAGCATGTTTACAATGCTATATGTTGTCACTGGATTTCATGAACATTACGATACATTCATGAAACAATTCATAAGACATAATAGTGTCCTAAGTTTGATGATGCACAATTTGGTTTATCCTTCTTCGAAGAAATAGTTCAATCATACCATGGTCTAATTAATACCATATCTTGCTTTGTGAGGCGCCAGCTTTGCAAGATTTATATGTATGTGAATTTAGTCCAACGCTTATTGTCTTATTGATCAGAGGGGTCGTAATCCACTTAGGGATGATCTGATTATTGGTATATCAGGCACTAGAGATCAATCCTTAATCCTCTTAAGCAGTTTCTTGGATGTGCATTGACTGGATGTAAAATACTACTCCCTCCATTTCAAATTACTTGTCACTGTTGACTTTTGATCACAACGTTTGATCATTCGTCTTATTCAAAAAATTATGCATACATCGTTTGTTTTGTTTGTGACTTACTTCATCATCAAAGGTCAAACAACTTGACATTTTGCATATTCGTATCAATTTTTTGAATAAGACGAATGATCAAAACATTATGATCAAAAGTCAACAGTGACAAGTAACTTGGAACGAAGGGAGTGGAACTACTCGATTTCTTATGTACATATATTATACTATTTTCTCAATAAAAAGTATTCAAATTAATACTCAATATATACTATTGTTGCAAGAAACACCCACTCCATTTCTCTTTATATAAAGACATGAACACATAGCATAGCGTAGCCCCAAGCCGCACACAGTATCATTCACCCGTAAGAACACACGCCTTTCTTTCTTTTTCCTGTATTAAGACATATGCACATTTTAAATTATTTCAAAATTTATACTCCTTGACTATCAGCTGTCCTCTAGAGTAATTTTTTTTGTAGAAAATTGTAAGAATTGGTTCATATTTGATTTAATAAAATCCATAATTCTAGTGTTTGATGGGCTCTTTGCACTTTAATTTATTTTCTGTCTGTCAGGTTGGAAAATGAACTGATCTTTCTCTCTCTGCGAAACAAATGATTGCTAACTGTTGTAACATGTCAAGGTAACATATATAGTTCACAATTAATCATTCTTACGATGAAATGACCCTGCTCACATCCTATCAAAAAGAAAAGAAAAGAAAAGAAAAGAAAAGAAAACACTCAAATCATCAGGCCAAGTACACGTCATTCGATGGATGCCTTTTATCTCTGCATTGGTTATGCATGCGTGCGGTTATACCTCCAAACACTCCTAAATTCTCAACAGACATGCTGCTCCTCGAACATGCGGTGGGACTATGGAAAGAGGAAAATCCCTTAGGGATCGTCGTTCATGCCACCGCGTAGGACGGCGCCGGGGCACCCGCACTTGGTCCACCGGCGGCACCGCCGTAAGCTGGCGCGTCAGCGGACGGCGCGCCGCCGGCCGACGAGCCGTATCCTCCGGCCGGCGCCGGCGCGGCGGCCGCGGCGGCGTCGGTGGGCGGCAGGGCTACCTCGGCCGACATGGACCCCGAGGCATTGGTGATGAGGTCGAGCGTGACGCGCAGCAGCTTCTCGAACTCGAAGCTCTTGGTGATGCAGACGTTCTTGATGTCGCTGACGGGGGCGTCCTTGCATGCGTCCTCGCAGGTGGAGGTGCCGCCGAGAGTGGAGGAGAGCCACGACTTGACCTCGAGGAACTTGGCGTCGGTGAGCTCCCGTGTCAGCGCGCTGAGGTGGGCGACGGCCTCCTCGATGTCCTCGGAGCAGGAGTCGAGGCACTTGTACACGGCAGCGTCCTTGATGCCGTTGAGCTCGCGGTGCGCGAACGCTGCCACCGTCATGCCCACCTCGGCCGTCACGTACACGGAGAGCTCCGCGAGACGGCGAGGGGTCGCCGTCTGGCACTCCGGGTTGTCCTTGAGCGCCGTCAGGCACACCTTGGGGAACAGCGTCTTGTTGCACGCCTCCTGGAGGTTGCCGCCGCCGGCGGCCGCGGCCGCGGCGTCCGGGGTGGTACGCACGGCAGGCGCGGTGGAGACGAGTAGGAGGAGGAAGAAGAGGTGCGCCACGGGACGAGCCATGGCCATTGCGCGTCGCGGCGGCGGCCGGGGATCGGAGGAGACGGTGAGCTCTCCTTCTCTCTCTGTCTTTCTAGGTGGTGGTGGTTCGTTCTTGGCCGTGGTGAGAGGAACGGTGGTGCCTGCACGGGCTTTTATATACCTGCGACGCGAGGCTAGCCTCCGTGTGCTCTTGCAGGCGGCCGAGTTTTCCTCCATGGCCGGGGACCTGTTCTCTCTCCCCAGCAGGCAATGAGACAGATGGCTTGCCGACGCTGTAGGAGAGTGCAATGTGCATTCCGCGACAGATGTCTTCGATTGGTTGCAGACCTGTGGCTCAAAATTGATTGGCAACAAGCTAGGGTTTCACATCGCCATTGCCAAAATTGGCAGTAGCTTGCTATGCCCCACATGACCAAAAGATTGACTAAACCGGCTCACATCTGCTATTTTAGGGAAACTAGTTCCATTAACCTTGATGGAAAAAACAGTTTTTTTACAACATTGAGTGTATTAAAGGTTGAATTTTTTTAAAAATAAAAATGATCATAGCCACGACAATTGAGAACAGACACAGTATATGATTTTGAAATATTGACCAAAGCGCCGCCGGTGAAATACGACATCGTAAAACTCTGAAGGATGCATCTATGAGAAGTGTTGGGGCTGTAGAAAACCTCACCTATGGGCACCAGGGGTTTGCCAAAGCGAACTAAACTGTTGAGCTTCAGATTCTTTTTTTTAGAAAACCTCACCTATGGCCGTGGGCTTCGCAAACACTTTCCTTGAAACAAGAGGTTGTCTCACGCCTAAAGACACAAGAGCCAGCAGAAGAAGAAAGTTGGGCTCCGAACGTTTTCCTCGTCGTCAAAGATACAGAGGCGGTTGTTTTGCCCCACGAACATCTGATCTTGATGGTTTCTTTTTCAGGAACAGCTAAGGAGTCTGGGCTCCGACATCTTCATCATGTATCAGGTAGTTACAAGATTTAACACTGTTGCGAGATGTGTCATTGCAGGAAACATTCCGGAGCTCCCGATCGAGAGCAGTAAAGGGCGAAGGTCCCGGCTTCGCCTTGGGGCCGAGCCGGTTCATTACTCTCCGCTTGCAAGGCTCCAAAGCTCTAAGCTGCACCAAGAATGAAGCGTCAGGAGGAGCAAGTTGGCGAAGCCCGGGGCTTCTCAAAGATTCAACCGCGAAGACTCAGTCAAAAGCTGTTCCAACACGGAACCATCTCCGGTCTTCACGGTGCATCTTCCGCTCCGCTGTCTCCAGCGTGATCTGCGCTCCGCAAACCATGGCGTTAAATCCGCAACGAGTGTAAAAAACCAAGTTTGCCCCCGAATATTCTTGTTAGATGTTAGAGTTTTGGGGTATACTTGGAATGTAAATTTAGTCTTTTGGCACTATAAAAGGAGACCCCCTCCTCATTGTAAAGGGGTCACCATTTTGGAAAGTCGAGCGTGTAATGTGTTGAGGAAAGCCAACTATTTAATACAACTGGTCTTGAACGTGTCAATGGTGAATTGTTCACCGAGCAACCCTATCTCTGTTTGGGAGTTTTGTGTACCCAACAGAGGCGCCCACCGTGTTCTTAGCCATCGAGGAACCCACGATGGCACCCCTAAAGAAAAAGACTGTTGACCAAGAAGAGCCCAGAGTGGCTGCTAAGGAAAAAAGAATCATAGTCGCTCCGGAGCCCAGGCCGGAGGATGAAGATTTCGCACGAACTCGCAGTGAAAAAAGAAAGGTGGCAGGAAAGGCCACGCAAGATTCAGATCCAGAAACTAGCCCCACAAACGATAAAGAGGGCGCAGCTGAGAGGGAGCTGGACTCAGTGTTAAGGCAAATCGAAGCCATGAAGAAAGAAAAGGAGAGGGTAGCCATGGAACTCGAAGCTCAGAAACAAGCTGATGAAAAAATCAAGAAAATAAAGGCTGCGAAGCTGCAGTTGACTCGAATGCAGCAAGAACTGGATGAGTTGCAATCCCACCGGCACACACCGCCAAGTCCCACCACAAACTACAAGGAGGGCCCACCTCCACAAAATGAAAACATTGTGTTCAACTTCCCAACACACAGCACCGCAGGGATGTTCATGACTGTCGATTCAACCTCGCCTTTATCCATTGGTCTGCAAACAGCGCCATGGCCTTTCTCCTACAAAACAATCTCCTTGCCGAAATACAACGGGTTAACAAACCCAAGGCAGTTCATAATGAGTTACGAAGCCGCTGTAGCTTCGGCCGGAGGTGACGAAGTTGTTCTGGCCAAATCGTTCATCATAGCATGCGAAGGTGCAGCGTTGAACTGGTACTCACTATTGCCACCACACTCAGTATACAGCTGGGTCGACCTAAAAACAAAACTTATCCAAAACTTCCAAGGCTTTCAAGCCGCAACCACAGACGAGGGAGACTTGTTCTACTGCATCCAAAGGGACAAGGAGCCTTTGGCGAGTTATGTGAGAAGATTTCTGCAGCTGAAGTCCCAAACTCCAGACGTATCAGAAAAGGTTGCAATAGCTGCCTGCATCAAGGGGCTAAATCCAGGGCAAATAGCATCACACCTCTCAAGAAAAAAGCCAAAGACAATGCAAGCACTCTTGGCGGAGCTCGAAGAGTATTGTAGATCAGATGAAGACCACAGGAGAAGAGTGGCCGAGAGAAATCGCCTAAGGCAAGCACAGAGAGAGCAAGAGTGAGTCCCCTCACACCAAAGTGTGCAAAACAATAGAGCTCCATATCCGCCAAACCAAGTACTCCCAATCGAAGCCGCGCCACACACCCAAAACCAAAACCCAAGCCCACCAGAAAACCAAGCTCCGCAGCGGGCTCCGCAAGCTCCGAACCGCGGAGGTCATAACCAAAGAGGAAGAGAGAGGGGCAACGGACCGTCTCCTCAAAACCAAAACTCTCACCCACGCTTGTTTTACTGCTCATTCCACAAAAAACAACCTCACCGCTCCACAGACAACTGTCCCGAAACCAAAAGAACTTTAGAAAGAATGGCCGAAGAAAAGAGGGCCGCCCAAACCCAGCACCAACCATCGCCACCTAAACCTGTCAATCACACCTGGCCTCAGCAATCTTTCCAGCAAAACCCATATCCCACCGCACCTCCGCTGCATTCCTACAACCAAGGAAACCCAAGCTATTTCCAAACCAGCGCATATAGCCAACCACAGCCAACATGGCAAGCACCAACACCACAACAATACCAGCCGCAAAACCAACAAAGCGCTCAGCCAATGCAACAGATCCCACCTCCGCCACCCGGAATGCCAAATGTAATTCCAAAGGCAGAACCGCTAAACCCAAGAAACGATCCCAAAGCCTTACCAACCTTCGGCTCTATCATGGCCATCTCCCAAACTAAGCTCGAAACCAGGAAAACTCCTATCACCAAGTGTTCCCGATTGTGGGGGGGGGGTCATCCCTCGAATTCGAAAATAAGAGGATGAGAAGGAATTATTTCAGAGAAGTGCACACTATAGTCCAAGACGGACCTCCGGTCAAGCCACCTTGGGCGCATGTACCCATCACCTTCACAGAGGAAGACTTCAAACTGAAAACAGTTGCACACAACGACGCCATGGTCATCAAGACAATTATCGCAGGCTGGGAAATTGGGGAAGTCCTGATAGACAACGGCAGCTCCGCGGACATTCTTTTCGCCAAAACTTTCAGAGAAATGAAGATAGACCCACACTTGCTACAAGAAGCAGATGTTCCGCTTCTGGGCTTCGGGGGGAAGCCCGTCAGAGCATTGGGAAAGATCACATTGCCTGTCTCCTTCGGGAATCTTGACAACCCAAGAACGGAGTTGATCACATTCGATGTAGTGGAAATGCATTATCCTTACCTGGCCATCCTAGGCAGGGGCTTCATCAACAAGTTCGATGCAGCGGTCCGACAACTGTTTTTATGTATGAAAATCCCAGCGCTCAAAGGAGTCATCACTGTATTTGGGGATCAGCAGACAACAAGAGACATTGAAAAAGGCATATCACCAGGCCAAAGAAGCATCCACCATCTCACCCAAGCCGAAGCTGACGAAGCTAAAGAAAGAGATAGGAAGAAAAAGTTCGTGGAGCCCAAAAGAGACAAGGAAAAAGTAAACATCAGCGCCGACGGCGAAACAAAAAGGATTCCGTTGGACGCGCACGTCCCAGATAGGGCTGTAACAATCGGAGCCGAGTTAAGCATAGAGGAAGAACGGGAATTGCTAACATTTCTGGCCAAAAATCAAGATGTGTTCGCATGGTCAGCCCAAGACCTAAAAGGAGTTGACGGAGATATCATCGAACATAGGCTGGAGATGGACAAGAGCGTCAGGCCCAAAAAGCAAAAGCTTCGCAAAATGTCTGACGAAAAGGCCGAAGCTGTGAAAGCCGAGGTGCAAAGGCTATTGGACGCCAACGTAATCCGCGAAGCCAAATATTCAACCTGGCTCACAAACACAGTCCCTGTAAAGAAGATAAATGGAAAGTGGAGAATGTGTATAGACTTCACGGACCTAAACAAAGCTTGCCCAAAAGACGATTATCCGCTAGAGAGAGTAGACAAAATAGTGGATGGCACAGCAAACAATGAGATGTTATCATTACTGGACATGTTTTCGGGCTACCATCAAGTCAGAATCAGAAAGGAGGATGAGGAGAAAACCAGCTTCATCACACCCTTCGGCATCTTTTGTTTCTTGCGAATGCCCGAGGGGCTTAAGAACGCAGGACCAATATTCACCAGAATGACAGCTTCGGTGTTTCCCGACCAATTGCGCAGGAATCTATTGGCATACGTCGACGACATAGTCGTCAAAAGCAACAAGCGCGGCGATCACATCTTTGACCTCGCAGAAACCTTCGCGAACATGAGAGCAGCAAACTTGCGATTGAACCCTGAGAAGTGCGTGTTCGGAGTGCGTCGAGGAAAAGTACTTGGTTGCTTAGTTGAAACAAAGGGGATACAGGCTAATCCCGACAAAATACAGGCAATAATAAAGATGGAGGAGCCCAGGTCTCTGAAAGATGTGCAGAAACTCACCGGGAGAATCGCATCGTTGAACAGATTCGTGTCCAAAGCTGCGGAGCGAAGCCTCCATTTCTTCCAAGTACTCAGAAACAACAAGAAGTTTGAATGGGGGCCTGATCAAAGCAAAGCATTTGCGGAGCTCAAAGTCTATCTCACCAAGCTGACCAAGCTGTGCCCTCCGGAGCCTGGTTCCCCCTTGCTGCTTTACATCTCGGCTTCGCGAACCACTGTCTGCACAACATTGATACAAGAAAAAGAAGCAGAAGGGAAACCCACCCAAGTTCCAGTATATTTCATCTCTGAAACACTCACGGGGTCTAAGGTGTTCTATTCAGAGCTCAAAAAAATTGCGTATGCAGTGATCATGGCAGCACGGAAGCTGAGGCACTACTTTGAGTCCCACAAAATTATAGTGGTAACAAATCAGCCTCTGCATGAGCTTTTCAACAACAGGGAAGCTTCGGGAAGAATTTCTAAATGGGCTCTTGAGCTGTCAGAGCACGTGGTTGATTTTGAAAGAAGAAGTACCATCAAATCTCAAGTCCTAGCAGACTTTATGGTGGATTGGACTTCACCAGCAAGCCCGAGCTCCGTAGAGATTGAACAGCCATGGATCACGTATTACGATAGAGCATATTGCCACAAAGGAGCCGAAGCTTCGGCAGTAATCACTTCCCCAACCGGGATAAAAATGCGATTCGCAGTCAGATTAGATTTCCCAGAAAGTGAAAGGGCAACCAACAACACAACTGAATACGAAGCTTTGTTCCTCACCCTGAGAAAGATGAAAGCACTAGGCCAGCAAAGTTTTATTGTGAGATCAGACTCCAAAGTCATTCAAGGCCACGTTGAAAAACACAGCGAAGCCAGAGAACCTGAACTGGTTAAATATCTCGCCGCAGTAAGATCTATGGAGAAGCATTTCAAGGGATTCACAGTTGAGCATATCCCAAGAAATTCAAACAACGAAGCTGATGCATTAGCAAAAGCTGCAGCGCAAAATCAAGCCCTACCTCCGGATGTTTTCTATGAGGTCCTCACTACGCCTGCTGTGAAAGCGCCTAAAGCCAAAACAATCAGTGTCATAGAGAAATATGATTGGAGGGCTCCAATCTTGACTTTCTTAAGAGGTCACTATGAACCTACCGAGGAAGTTTCCTTGAAACGCATGAGACAAAGAGCTCGAGGCTATGAGATAATTGATGGAGAACTGTACAAATCCGGCATATCAGCTCCTACCCTGAGATGCATTAGCTTCGATACGGGAAAGGAACTATTAAAAGAAATTCACTCAGGTTTTTGCGGTGCTCACATAGGCTCTAGAGCCCTGGCTCAAAAAGCACTAAGGCAAGGTTTCTATTGGCCATCCATCATTGACGATGCCCATCACTTGGTGAAAACATGCGAAGCTTGCCAGAAAAATTCAAACAATCAGAGAAGCCCTTCGATGCCTACCCAACTGATACTGCCTTCCTGGCCATTACAAAGATGGGGAATGGACTTAGTCGAACCTCTCCCAGCAGCGCAAGGAAACTGCAGATTTGCAGCTGTCGCCATAGATTATTTCACTAAATGGGTCGAAGCCAAGTCGCTGGCAAGCATCACATCTCGCAACATCCAAAAGTTCTTTTGGCAAAGCATAATCTGCAGATTCGGGGTTCCTAGGGAACTAATCGTGGACAATGGAAAGTAATTTGATTGTAACGATTTTAGGTAATTCTGCCTCACCATGGGAACGAAGTTAAAATTCGCTTCCGTATATCACCCACAATCAAACGGGGCAGTGGAAAGAGCAAATGGCCAAATATTCTCCAGCAGAAAGAAATGCTTGTTCAACTAGAGAAAAGGAAAATGGGTAGATGAGCTACCAAGGGTAACTTGGTCTCACAATACTAGTGTCTCAAGAACTACATGTTTCTCACCTTTTAAGTTGCTATTTGGCTCCGAAGCCATGACACCAGAAGAGATAAAAAAACCAAAGCTTACGAGTCTTGAAAGTGCAAGATTTGGGCTTCGAGGAAGCAGAGAAAGATTTGATCGAAGTAGACATACTTCAAGCTGCTGAGAACTTGGAAAAATATCAACAAGAGACCAAGAAATGGAGGGACAAGAAAGTTGTGAGAAAAGAAATACAGGTAGGGGACTTGGTCATCAAGAAGAAGAAAAATTTCGACAACCTAGGAAAGTTGCAAGAACCTTGGGAGGGCCCATTCATCGTAACAAAAAGCATTAGACCAGGATCTTTCTACTTGGCAGATCAGTTGGGCAACACGTTGCCACACACTTGAAACGCGGATAGCCTTCTCAAGTACTACCCGTAGAAATAAGACAATGTAAAGCTCTAGCTTCGTAAACTTATAAACGGAGCCAGAGCTTAGTTATCTTACATTTTTTCTTCTTTCTTTACATTTCTCAGCACTTTATATTTCCGAGATCCGTACTCTTTTCCTTGCAAAAAGGGGACTCCAAATCAGGAGGCAAGGTTTTTAATGAGGCGGGTCTATGTATTAAATTTCAGTTTTAATGAAATTACATTCCCCTTAAAGTCCTGTGTTATTTACTTTCAGCAACTTACTTCCAGTCATTTACTTATCGCAAAGGGGGTTTCTGCCCAAAGAGCAACGAAAATCAACAAGCTTATACGCGTTGTCTCATTAAAATCTTAGCATTCATGCTTAAGTACCAAAAAATCCCACAACAACAGACTAAGTTGCGGGATCAATTATTTTCTTCAAAAAGAGTACTAAAGACTCGAAGGCAATCCTGTGATCGAAAAAGAAATAAGATTGTTGTTATTCGAGAAGCTTGGAGCAAGCTTCGCTAGACTTTGACCTTTTCAGAAAGCCTATCTATCCTAAGAAAATGTTATCCCATATAGCCACAGAAAAAGTTGCGGGATCAGCTGTTTCTTTTCTAAGATCGTTTGCGAACACGAAAGCAAAATCTCAGTCGAAAAGCAACAAGATTGCTAATATTCGACCATCGGAAAGAAAGTCGACTTTGAGCTCTTTTAGAAAGCACACCCTTCCTATGAAAAAGGTGAAGGCTTTACGAGTGTCTCTCCAGCTAGGGGCTTCGGGAAAAAAGACCAAAAAAGGGGGGGTGACGTTTTCTTCAAAAACAAAGTTAGTTTTTCGCTCTTTTTTCCGAAGCTAAAAACGTCGAAATCGACCTTCGAAAACCGTTCTCAAAAAGGAGGTGACGTTTTCTTCAAATAGGGCCAATAGAAAATCGAAACCTAAGAATGAAAAAGAGAATGGCAACGAAGCCAATAGCATTTTACAATTATCATACTTAACCATAAGTTTTTCTACCCCAAAGTTTACTCGCCACGCAGGGCGTTACAAAAAGGCAAAAGTTCAGAAAAGTTCTTAGGCTTCGGCATCTTTATCTTCAGCATCATCATCTGCCGCATCTTTATGGACGCCGGAGCTCGAACCACTAGGGACTGCGCTCACAGGGGATCCACCACCCTCGCTGTCACCTTCGCTCAAGTCCGATCCCAGTGCCTCCTTTTCCTTAGCCTGCAAAGCAGAAAAATAAGTAATCCAAAAGAAAAAGGAGGAAAACTTAAGTGAAAAATCGCCGATACAATCCGTTACCTCCGCCAAAAGCCGACGCGCCACGGCCTTCGCGTGTTCCTACCCGGACACCTCCCAGAATAGAGTCAAGAAAATTTTCTTGATTACTCAAATGTTCTTCGAAGCAATCTCACACTCAAGCTCTTCTGCAGTGGGGAACTTGTAGTCTCTGGCGCCCAAAGCCAGAAAATCCGTACATCTAGTCCTGTCAAGCAGTCCAAGCAAAATTTCGACACACATTGAGGCCGCATAATCGCTGGCACCGGTCATCACACCAGGAAGATGATCAAACTCTTGCTCCATCTAGTCAAAGATAGCCTTAGCATCTTCATCGCCTGGAAAGGGCAGGGGCTCCGCACCGAACTCCCCCAGAGCATGACGGTACTTTTCATATAAAACTTTGAAGTTCTTCTTCAAAACTTCTTCAGCTGCATCTGTGAATTTGTTTCGCCCCTCAACTTCTTTCTTAAGTTCTTCAATCTCAGTTTGTTGGGCTTCTTTCTCCTTTTTCAAAGACTCAATAGTACGACCGTCATCTTCGACTATCTTTTTGAATTCCTCGAGCAGGCTGTCACGCTTCTCAGCGTCTTCATTTAGTTTTTCCGCCGCAGCTTGATAGGTCTTGACGCTGTCTTTCAAGATTCCAATATTTTCCTCTTGCAGCTTGCGAATCTTGGCCAGAGCCGCGTTTTCTTCTTTCAGCCTGATGATCTCACGGCTCAGTTCGACATTCGCAGCTTCGGTAGCCAGAAACTCTTTCTCTTGGGAGCGGTACTTTTCAAGAAGTTTCTGGCTTGAGACCATTGCTTTATAACAGAGCTCAGCTGATAGACCAGCCAGACGACCGGCCTCCATATCTTCAACAGACTTCTCATAAGCTGCAAAGAACAAAATAATATGTTTAACCTACTGCAAGCGCCCAACCAGCAAAAACAAGGAACAAAAAAGGCAAAAAGGGTTAAGAACTGACCTTTGGGATCAAAAGGCACCGAAGGCCCGGCGGTAGTACTGGTGCCTGGTTGTTTCACAATCAAAGAAGAACCCGGAGCTCCGGGAATTTCCCCTTCTTCCAGAGCTTGGTCGTCAGGGGCACCACCTTCCACCTGCGGAGCGTCTTTAGCTGTTGCTCCTGCAAGCCGAGCAGAATCCTTTAGCTCCCAGAGCACACGAGATTCAATCACCCCACTCTCTCTATGAAATGGCGAACGAACAGATAATAAAGTATGTAAAGGCCTCATACCAACAGCTTTGTTGTAAGAGTAAGTTGAGGGGTCGAAGGAGCTTCTCTCCGCGAGCACCATCTCCAGGGTGTGCCCCTCCACAGCACCAGAAGAACTCACGGTCTCAGCCAAGGACCGCATGAACTCTGGCGACGCCTTGGTGCCTCCAGAGGCTTCGGGATGATCGCCCAATCGAGAAGAGCTCTCCCCCTTGTCCTGTACATTCTCGGCTCCGGGGAGTTTGCCACCCTCACCAGCTGTCTCCAAATCAACAACATCTCCCGTAACAGGAGGATCTACAGCAATCTCCTTGGCTGGATACGACAGCCTTATCCACCTCAGGTTCGGCGGTACGCTCCTTGTTTCCAGTATCTTCGGCCCCCGAGTCAAGGAACTCCAAGGTGTTGGAAGAACCAAGGATATTCACTATACGACATTGCTGCCTAGGTTTTGAACCAGCCTTTTTATGATGAAGACCGGGCTTCGCCGCCTTCTCAGCGGAGGGGTCCTTCTCTTGTATCGCAACTTGTTTTTTCTTGGCATGCTCAAGCTGGCTTGTCTTTGAAGAAGACACCGGAGCCACAAGCTTCCGTGAGTCAGCAGCAGTAGCTTCGCCAGACCCCTCCAACGAAGCCGCATATTTCTTCTTCTTCTTCAATGCGTCAGCCGGGTCAGGCGCGGCTTGAGTCGAATCACGAGCGTGCTTAGAAGAAACCTTGGGCTTCGTGCGGTCTTCCACTTCAATGCCAAGTTCAGAAAAAATACGATTGGCACGATGACCTCCAGTAGGTAACTTTCGCGAAGCTTGGTACTCCGCCTCGGTATAAGGACCAAGCAAGTCCACTACTCGGCGCTCCACTTAACCCACGAATTTGTGAGAATTCTTTCCTTCGGGCATCTTCAGACCGAAGCGAGGGAAAGGAATGGCCTTCAAAAACCAATCAACCGAAAGCCACTTAACCTCCTTAGGATTCCAGCCAGCAGAGAGAGGCCAAATGTTGGCAGCGATGAATTCTTCAGCAGCATCACGACCAGGAAGGAACTGCGAAGCCAAAAGAAAGGCTTTTTTGCAGTCCTTAAAACCTCTGGTCTTCGCAAAGTCAGGGCCTATTATATAGCTCAAAGGAGTCATTGTTGTAATGCTGAAGGGATAATACGCAACACTATCGGAGCCGCGGGGCATATTGACTTTCACATAGAACCAGTAATTCAACCAGTCATCATCCCACTTGTTCTTATGGGCAGGGCTGAGCTCCACTCTTTCTATGTCTTTCTTGGTATTCCTTCTCCGGGTGGTGAAAGTGATGCACCCGAAATGATTCTTATAAACAGCAGGATCGCCATCCACCCGAAAGTTTTGCTTTTGGACGTGGCGCTCGTAGAACCGAACAAAAGCCTCGGTATCCACACGGCCGTCGCAAGAGCGCACGGCAAAGAAGAACTTAGACAATTGCACAAACGCATTCGGTGTAAGTTGGTGCAATTTGACGCTGTAGCGATCAAGGATCTCAGGAAGGCGCTGGGAACAAGGAAACCGTAAGCCGACATTGAAGAAATCACGGAAAACCACGGCTTCACCAGCTTTGGGCTCTAGAATTGTCTCACCCTCTGGATGACGAGCCACCCCTTCTGGGAAAAACCCCTTTTCCTCATAATACTTGATCAAGTTTTCAGAAACTAGCGAAGCTCCGAGAGCAAAAGATGGAGTTTTGACTCCCTCCCAGCCATCAACTCCGATGGCGAAGCTTCCACTCTAGAAATATCTTCACCCAGATCGATCTCCTTCCCCTTGGCCGACGGCGACGGCTCGTAATCAACTATATCTCCTACCGGCTCTTCTGGGGCTTCGACTGGCACAACAGAAGCAGCTATTTCTTCTTTAGTCATTGGCCGCACGGTTTGTTTCGTACGGGCCAGGACGAGTGGAAAGGGTTGAGCTCCGCAATAGAAACAAGCGTCACAACTCAGGCGAAATCACGTAGCTAGAACGAATCCTAAAGCAGCAGAAGTAAGCAGGGTGGAGGCTTAGCTTCGGCGCAAGTAAGAAAACAGGGGACCCTGACCCCCCCTTATATAGCCTGAGGAGAGAGAAGAAGCGCAACGGTCTCGAAATACGAACAGATGCCTCGGGAAGGAGCGGTTTTCTGTAGTCTTCAGGAAAGAAATCACGCGAAGCCGAAGGGCTCCTAAGCCAGCAAACTCCCCGGAGCCGAAGGTGACGTTTTCTTCATCAAATCACGGAGCAAAGTGGAGGAGAAGGTTAAATCTCATTGTTCAAACACTTCTCCTCGAGGGGCTACTGTTGGGGCTGTAGAAAACCTCACCTATGGGCACCGGGTTTGCCAAAGCGAACTAAACTGTTGAGCTTCAGATTCTTTTTTGTAGAAAACCTCACCTATGGCGTGGGCTTCGCAAACACTTTCCTTGAAACAAGAGGTTGTCTCACGCCTAAAGACACAAGAGCCAGCAGAAGAAGAAAGTTGGGCTCCGAATGTTTTCCTCGTCGTCAAAGATACAGGGGCGGTTGTTTTGCCCCACGAACATCTGATCTTGGTGGTTTCTTTTTCAGGAACAGCTAAGGAGTCTGGGCTCCGGCATCTTCATCATGTATCAGGTAGTTACAAGATTTAACACTGTTGTGAGATGTGTCATTGCAGGAAACATTCTGGAGCTCCCGATCGAGAGCGGTAAAGGGCGAAGGTCCCGGCTTCGCCTTGGGGCCGAGCCGGTTCATTACTCTCCGCTTGCAAGGCTCTGAAGCTCTAAGCTGCACCAAGAATGAAGCGTCTGGAGGAGCAAGTTGGCGAAGCCCGAGGTTTCTCAAAGATTCAACCGCGAAGACTCAGTCAAAAGCTATTCCAACATGGAACCATCTCCGGTCTTCACGGCGCATCTTCCGCTCCGCTATCTCCAGCGTGATCTGCGCTCCGCAAACCATGGCGTTAAATCTGCAACGAGTGTAAAAAACCAAGTTTGCCCTCGAATATTCTTGTTAGATGTTAGGGTTTCGGGGTATACTTGGAATGTAAATTTAGTCTTTTGGCACTATAAAAGGAGGCCCCCTCCTCATTGTAAAGGGGTCGCCATTTTGGAAAGTCGAGCGTGTAATGTGTCGAGGAAAGCCAACTATTTAATACAACTGGTATTGAACGTGTCAATTGTGAATTGTTCACCGAGCAACCCTATCTCTGTTTGGGAGTTTTGTGTACCCAACAAGAAGTCAGTATGAATCAAGCATCCTTTGTTATCAAGCATTCTTTGTTGGAACGAGTGTTTGCATATATTTGGATCATGAATAAATAATGTTATCCTTTCAGCAATAGCTATGTGGCCATCAACAAAAAAAGGAGTTTGTGATGAATTTACAATCTATAAAGAAAAGAACATTCATTAGAGAGATGAGCTTTGCTAACAATATTTGACATTAATTCTTCAATCTATGTGACACATAGATTATAGGATTCATGCAGTCTATCTACCATAAGGATGGGAGGAGGCAGTCAAGACTACATACCGCTTTCTAATCAGTATGGCTTTCTAAAGGGTAGAACCATCCAGGATTGTTTGGTTTGGGCATTCCAGTTTCTGCATCTGTGCCGTCACAGTAAGAAGGAAATTGTCATAGTAAAGTTGGATTTTGAAAAGGCGTTTGACAAGGTGGAACATCAAGTCATATGGGAGATGTTAAGATATAAGGGCTTCTCTAAGAAATGGGTTCATTGGATTGAACTCATCCTCTCATCCGCCTCTTCTTCTGTGTTGCTCAATGGGGTTCCTGGAAAATTATTCAAATGCAAGAGAGGAGTTAGGCAAGGTGACCCATTATTGAATAGAATTGAGAGAAGAATGATGGGTATTAGCAATCTCTTGACATATGCTGGCAGACTGATCATGGTGAATTCAGTACTCTCTGCTTTGCCCACTTTTTACTTGGGTACACTTAAGGTGCCAGTCTTTGTGCTACATCAAATTGATAAATACAAGAAACAATGCCTTTGGGACAAAGGTGAAATCAACAGAAAGGGGGGATGCCTAGTTGCATGGAAGAAAGCTTGTTTTCCAAAGGATCAATGCGGCCTTGGAATTATTAATTTCAGAATGCAGAATATAGCTCTACTTCTGAAGCACCTGCATAAATTCTACAATCATGAAAATATTTCCTGGGTTACCCTCACTTGGCAATGTCTATACTCTAACCAAGTTGTTCCACATGTTAAGAAGCCGGTTGGTTCCTTTTGGTGGATGGATGTAATGTCCTTTTCTGAGCAATACCTCATGATTGCTTCTTGCCAAGTTGCTAAAGGAACCACTGCCTGTTTTTGGACAGACACTTGGAATTTTGGAGTACTTAAATGGCAATTCCCTCATCTATTTTCATTTGCCAGGAATAAGAATATCTCTCTGCAGAAATTCCAATCTCAGGATGCATATGTTAATTTCCTTACACCTCTATCTGAGCAAGCTGCAGATCAATGGTCCCAATTATCCAACTTGCTCCTCAACCTTAATCTTTCTGTTTCTAATGAAGATCACTGGACATATATTTGGGGAACGCTGGTGTTCACTCCCAAATTGGCCTATCAGCAGTTGCAAGGTTTTTGTTCAACACATCTAGTTTTCAAATGGATTTGGAAATCCTGTAGTAGGGGAAGACACAAATTTTTTGGTTGGCTGCTTTTCTGTGATAGATTAAACACAAGAGACATTCTAAGAAGGAAGATGAGAGCCTTAGAAGATTTCAATTGTGTCCTATGCACACATAATCAGGATGAGACACTCGAACACATGTTCTTCACCTGCACTTTCAGTCAGTGGTGCTGGCGCCTGCTGGATATTTCCTGGTCACACTTTGATTTTTATCTTGATAAAATTATTGATGGTCGAAGAAAGTTTGGACGCCACATCTACAGGGAGATTTTCTTAATTTTTTGTTGGGCTATCAAAATGAAGTCATCTTTGATAAGGCCCCTGTCTCACTGTTGACGGTAGATAACGCGCCAAATTACGATGTACAAGCGCACGGGTCGGTTGTAGCTTTTCCCTTAGAGTATCCCCCAGGGTTTATCAATCCGTGGAACAAGAGGATTGCTATGCTCAACTAAGCACTAATCTCGTTGAATTCAAAGCTCTTTATCGAGTGAAGTGTGTATGAGTAAAGAACTAGTCTAAACTAAGTTAAAGAGATCAACGTAAAGAGCAATTGTATGGAGAGCACAAGATATTAAGAATGCTTATCCAAGGGATCTAGGATCACTTAGAGATGTAACCACCGAGCAAGAACATCCGATCTAAACTATCAAGGGTAAGGGTGCACCGAGTTCAATCCTTTCCCTCTCGCATACTAGTCACTACACGAGGGTAATCCGTGATCGAACGATAGGTGCACAAGAAGTTGATGTAAACTAGGGATGCAAGACTAAGGGTGTGAACCTAGTTCAATATCCTTTACCTCCCGCGTACTATCACTACACGACGGTAATCAAATAATGAACAAAAGGAACACGATACGTGAGGCTACTAGCGATGCATCCCCAAAGCAAGCCAGCCGACCATTAAGATTGAAGCACCATCAACATGAATATGATAGCAAATAGATCCAAAACATAGGTTCGGTGATTACAACTCAAGCTCTCCCTTCAACCCCAAGGACAAACAAGGACTTTACCCCATAATGTTACATATTGTAGCGCGGGACATGGTGTAGAATCCTCCGAAGTAGATGAAGATCGACGAGGAAGATGCTCTCCGCCTTGCTTTCTCCCTTGAAGATCCAATCTCCTCCTTGCTCTAGATCTTGTGGTGGTGCCGGAGGGACCTTGCTAGGGCTTCCGGGCGTCCTCCTCTCTCCTTTATGTGGCTCTCTCCCTTGGTTGAATCTCTGAAGGTTGAATGCCTTGATGTGGTCGACCTCAGGGGCTTTTATCGGTCTTTCTGGCGAATGGCGGCGGAGGCATGGACTTAGGGTTCGATGAACATCACGCATGAGAAAGGGGAGGCCGAACCGCCACAAAAAGGGGCCAGGCCCATCGGCCCAGGGCCTTTTTGGCCCGGTTCGAGCCCATCTTTCGCGAGTAGGCTTCTCTCGACCCTTGAATCTTTTGCTCCTTCGCATGTGAGCTTTGGACATCGTTATCCCAGCGATTAAGATAGAGGGTCTTGTCGCATGAACTCCGATCTTTTGTCTTGGTCCTCGGGAATATCTTGCGGTTGCATCTTGGTCCTTGCCACCTTTTGAAGTAAGTTCATCTTGTATTTGCACACGAACGGAGCTCCTTGATCCTCTTGCTTAACACCTTCCGAACTTGATGCAAACCTATCCATTAAGCTTGTGATTTCCTGCATAAACATACAACTCTAAAAACACATGCTCGTGTCGATCTTGTTACATCATTAGTATGACTAATGGCGGGTTAGTTCCAAATCAAAGCCGAAACCAAAGTGTAACAAGTTCCTTAGGGGTGTCATATTTGACCGCCAACAACTCCCCCATGCTTAGATCTTGCTCGTCCTCGAGCAAGTTGCTTGCAAAAGTCATTCATCCATGGAGTTGAAATGTGCTTCGTCTCACCTTTCCTTACAAGTTAGTTAAACCTTCATCTTTAGTATAAGAAACATGAAAGCAATGATCATGACATAAACATGGGCATTTAGAAATATTGTCAATTCAAGACTTACCCCACAACTCATTACTTTTACTAGAGATCCTCAAATCCAACCATACTTACTTTCTTACTTCCATTGGAGGGTTTTCCACGAGTTTAAAATAAAATTCCTGCAACAAGTATTAGACAAAGTCTTTCTCCAAGTCCTCACATGTCGCTCATTTGAAGTGGCTATCCTAAATAATTTATAAACTCTCACCTCCCATAAGTCTCTCATTTATAATGTAAGGTGGAGCTATGGGTATGGCTAGTGAAGTTAACACAAGTATTATCAAGCTAAGAAAATCCTCTAGTGGTCGTTCACCTTCCGAGCCAATGATCATGAGAATTATAATGTAAGGGTATCAAGGATGAGAAGATTTAGAATGTTGGACATGTGCAAAGGGAAAAAGAATAATGACTTCAAGGCACTAATGATGTCCTCGATGTCGAATTGGACATGGTTGGAATATTGAAGATTCGTTCTCAACATTGATGCATCCTTCCTTGCACTTCTCTTGATCTTCATTTGATTCATCATCCCTCAATATATCTTACTTGCTTTGCCTTGAATTCCTCCTTTTTCTCCTTTCTTCCTTTCTTCCTTTTTTATTTTCTTTCTAGTCTTTTTTATGCGCACACACGCATGTTATTTTTTTTTTCTATTCTCTTTTCTTGACATCTTGATCTCTTTCCGAAGCCTTTCGCTCGTCTCTTTGACATGAATCACAACCTGAATTTTAAATAAATCCTTGCCTAAAAATGGAATGAATCTTCAGACATGGGTTGTGTTCAAGGAATAAGATGATAAAAAGATGTTTATGGGTTTGGGTATGGAATCCGGCGATATACGGGGCATTAAATGTGAAGTTCCCGTTACCGAATGTATGGCGAGGCTAGCAATAAAAGATATAATACCAAGGACATGATCATTGCTCGAAATTAGATCTCCCAAGAGAGAAAGTCCTAACCCAATTCATCATGCTAACAACACTTATGGTGGAGTATATATAATATAGGCCTTGTATAGGATATGCTTGTCTCTCGACTTGGAAAAAGAAGATGCTAACCTTTATTGCAAGAGTTTTTCATAAATTTTCAGAAATAAAAAGCCACCAATTTTAGTGTTACTCATAGCAAAGTCAAAGTGAGGTTCTAGATTAAAGTAGAGTATGGGTACTTTATAGGCAAACTTCCACTAAGCACCACGGTAAACATTAATGCTCATTACTCATGCTCAAATAATAAAGGTAAAGAACATACCAACAAGTAGAGGAAAGGAAAAACTTGCACAAGGATGTTGTTTTTATTGACTCCACACTAATTTAAATCACACCATCGAACTAATTTTTTTAAAAGGAAACAACTCAACTAAAAAAAACAAGAGATCACACCTCCCCCCCATACTTAAAACATACGACGTCCTCGTAATAGAATAAATAAGGGGCAAAGGTGGGATGCTCATAAAAAATAAAAATTATTTACAAACTTACCTTGTTTTCATCGCTAGTCTTGACGATCCGGGTCACCATCCAAGGTGCAGACGTCAATGTATTTAATGGGCACAATGTCGGGCTCTAGAAATACCTTGAGTCGCTGTCCATTCACAACATATTGATCTCCCTTGACGTCCATGATTGTTACCGCTCCCGATGGTGACACCGAGTGTACGACGTATGGTCCATCCCATTTTCTTTGCAATTTTCCTTTGCCGAAGACCTTGTATCAAGAATTGTATAGTAGGACCTTGTCTCCTTCCTTGAATTCCTTCTTATGCAATCTTTTGTCGTGCCATCTCTTCATCCTTTCTTTATAGATGCTAGCGCTGTGATATGCCTTCAATCTTAGCTCTTCAATTTCACTTATTTGAATCCTCCTCTTTATTCGTGCCGCATCAATTTCAAGATTCATCTCCTTTATTGCCCAATAAGCTTTGTGCTCTAGTTCTACCGGCAAATGACATGTTTTTCCATAGACAAATTGGTAAGGGGTCATACCTATTGGTGTTTTATGCGCAGTCCGGTATGCCACAACACTTCTTTGACCAATCTTTTCCTCCTTTAGTCACCGTCTTCTTGAGGATGTCTTTGAGTTGCTTGTTCGATGTTTCCGTTTGGCCATTTGTTTGTGGATGATAGGCCGTGGAGACCCTATGCTCAATTCCCAACTTTGCCAAGCATCTTTTGAAATCCTTGCCAAAAAAGTGTGACCCACCATCACTTATTAAAATTCTAGGAACACCATATCGAGGGAATATCACCGTCTTGATCATTTGAATAGCTTCTTCCGTAGATGCTTTCCAACATGGAATCGCTTCAACCCATTTTGATACATAATCAACTATGACCAAGATGTGTTCATATCCATGCGAGTTCACGAAAGGTCCCATAAAGTCGATGCCCCAAACATCAAATAGATCAATTTGCAAATTATAATTCAGCGGCATTGCATTCCTTTGTGATATATTTCCACTCCTTTGGCATTCCGGGCAAGTTGTAACAAACCTTTTTGCATCCTCGTGCATCTCAGGCCAATAGAATCCGCTTGCCCTTGCCCATACCTTTGCTTGCGTTCTAAAGTGTCCATAATGTCCTCCATACTCCGATGAGTGGCATTTTCTTAGAATTTCTTCTCTTTCTTCCCGTGGTACGCATCTTCTTAGCACTCCATCATCTCCTAATCTATATAGGTATGGTGCATCCCAATAAAATTTTCTGCTCTCGGCAATTACCCTTCTTTTAACATTTTTATCCAAGTGATCTAATGGCATCTTCCGTAAGCACCTTATAACATCATTCATCCATCCTCTCCTATCAAGTACCCGATATAGATGGTCATCTCTCATTCTATGTTCAATTAGCTCCATCCCATCGTCTCCATGATGCATCCTTGATAGGTGGTCGGCTACAACATTATCCGACCCTTTCTTGTCTCTAATTTCCATATCGAACTCTTGTAATAGTAGAATCCATCTAATCAATCGTGGCTTGGCATCTTTCTTGGACAAAAGATACTTGATTGTAGCGTGTTCGGTATACACGATCACCTTTGAGTTCACAATATAGGATCTGAATTTTTCAAATGCGAACACCACAGTGAACAATTCCTTCTCCGTAGTTGCATAATTCACTTGAGCTTCATTTAGGGTTTTGCTTGCATAATAAATTGCGTGTACCTTCCCTTCCTTCCTTTGTCCAAGAACGGCTCCAACGGCATAATCACTTGCGTCACACATTATCTCAAATGGTAGATTCCAATCAGGTGGTTGCATAATGGGTGTGCTTATGAGAGATTGCTTCAACGTCCGAAAGGCATGCAAGCATTCTTCATTAAAGTCGTATTCCACATCTTTTTGGAGAAGTCATGTGAATGGCTTGGTGATCTTTGAGAAATCCTTTATAAATCTCCTATAAAATTCGGCATGCCCGAGAAAGCTTCTTAACGATTTTATATTCGTCGGAGGTGGTAACTTTTCAACCGTTTCAATCTTCGCCTTGTCCACCTCTATTCCTCTCTCGGAGATGACATGTCCCAAGACTATCCCTTGTTTCACCATAAAGTGACACTTCTCCCAATTAAGCACCAAGTCAATTTCCCCACACCTTTTAAGGATTTTTTCCAAATTTTCCAAGCAACTTTCAAAATACGTACCATGCACCGAGAAGTCATCCATGAATACCTCCATAATTTCTTCAATAAAATCTGAGAATATAGCCGTCATACATCTTTGAAAGGTAGCCGGCGCATTACATAAACCAAATGGCATCCTTCTATAAGCAAAAGTTCCATACGGACATGTGAAGGTTGTCTTGTGTTGATCATCCAGATGGATACGAATTTGCATGAACCCCGAGTATCCATCAAGGAAGCAAAAGTAGGAATGTTTGGCTAACCTTTCAAGCATCTCATCGATAAATGGTAACGGAAAGTGATCCTTCCTTGTTGCCTTGTTCAACTTCCTATAGTCGATGCACATTCTCCATCCAGTCACGATCCGTTGTGGTATCAATTCTTCCTTCTCATTCTTCACAACCGTTATTCCTCCTTTCTTTGGTACACAATGCACCGGGCTCACCCATTCACTATGTGACACGAGGTATATTATTCCGGCATCCAACAATTTGATCACCTCCTTCTTCACCACTTCGCGCATAGCATGGCTCAACCTTCTTTGATGCTCAACAACGGGCTTGCATTGTTCTTCAAGTGGTATGCGGTGGGTGCAAAAGGCTGGACTAATACCCTTCAAGTCAGTTATTACATACCCAATCACCTTCTTATGTCTTCTCAATAAATTCAGCAACTTGTCCATCTCTTCCGGACTCAATTCATCGCTCACAATGACCGGGTACGTCTTATTAGCTCCCAAAAATTCATACTTTAATCCCTTGGGAAGTGGCTTTAACTCAATATCGGGTGTTTCGGGTTCTTGTTGTTGCAAATTTCCAATATCTTCAAAACTTTCTTCCTCCAAGCTTCCTTCTTATGCCTTCAATTCCTCGGTTGCTTCCGCTAGTTCCTTGTCTTGATCATCATAAATAGCATCATTCTCCATTGCTTGTTGGAGAGGATCCCTGAAAGTATCAACAAAACGAAGGTCCTCTACCTCTTCGTTATCAAGAGGTAGAAGCAGAGCAATACAAGAAGCGGGTAGAAAATCATATGTGAGCTTAGTTCCATCTAGATCAATAGTTACTCTACCCTTTCCGGCGTCAAGAACGGCATTGACCAACTTAAGAAAAGGCCTACCAAGAATTATATCATCATGTTCATCATGGCAAGCATCAATTACAAAAAAGTCAGTTGGAATAATTTTACCCGAGATAGCAACATCTAAATCTCTAAGCACACCCAAGGGTCTTGTTGTTCTACCATCTCCCATGATCAATTTTATTTGTGTTGGAGCTAGATTTAAAGTTTTACTAAAAAGCTCATGATAAATCTTGGAAGACATGACACTTACATGGGCTCCGATGTCACATAAGGCTTTGCAAATTCTCTCCCCATTAATGGTGCAACTTATGTGAGGTGAGAAGTACCTTCGACATGATCGGCTCCTATCGCATACACCTCGACTAGGTGTGCATATGGCGAGACTTCTGGCTTCACTCCCATAATCTTCTTTACTTCGGCAATGTGATCCGGATCTACCTCTTCTTCCTCATTGAAAAGTCTTTGAATAATTTCTCCGGCTGATTCTTTGTCTAGCTCGTACCCCGAGTGTCTCTCCTTTAGAAAGTTCAACTCTATGGCTCTCGCAGATTATTTTTGGTTCGGGTATGGTCTCCTCTTGTTGTATATTTCTTCGAAGTCAATCGGGATCCAATCCATTTGTTCGAACTCCTTTAGCGGCTTTGCATTCGCTAAACTTCTTCCTTTTTCCTCTTCTAGCTTGCAAATTTTGTTGCCTTGGATTGGTCTTCCTCCATTGTGGGTTGCTCCTTCAATCCTTTCTTGTTCTGTTTCTTCTTTCTTCACTTCCGGGGCTTCTTTTCTAGAAATTCCAGCAAGTACCTCCACACGAGTTTCTTGCTCAACGCTTCCCGAAATATGTTCTCCCCAATCATTTTGCATGACCACCCCTTTGCTTATTCTTTCTAGTAGTTGGGTGGCTTCCGTGAGTGTTTTCTTCATGATATTTCCGCCTGCACACATTTGAACATACCACATGCATTCGGGGGTTAGAGAAAAATAGAAAGTATGCAAGAGTACATCACCGGAGAACCCAAGCTTTGGCCCTTGTTTGATTAATTCATTGAATCTTTCCCAAGCTTGATCTATTCCTTCCTCTTTTCCTTGCGCAAAATTTATCACTTGCCTCCTCACGTTTTGAACTTTGCTTATCGGAAAGAATCTTTGAAAAAATTTCTTCACCAATCGAGTCCAATTTCCTTCCACCTCGAAGGATGCAAATGAGTGCCATCTTTTCGCTTCATCCGCAAGTGAGTATGGAAAAAGATTCCATTTGTACCAATCGGTCGGAGCTCCTTTTTGTTGTACCATGTCGCATAGCCTTGTGAAACACCTAATGTGCTCATATGGATTGTCCGTCTCAGCCCATCTAAATGGGTTTGATGCTACCATCTTGATCGTTCGAGGCTTGATCCTGTACTCGATAGCCTTGGGTATCGAATCTGATTTTTGCACTTTAATATCCTCCAATCGCGGGATAGCATACTCCATTAGTGTTTTTTCTTCTTCCTCCATGGTGTGATTGACGAGAGCCATCTAGACAACAAAAACAAAAACAAAAACAAAGGTTTTTCTAGACGAAAAGTTAGTGTTAGTGATCAACAAAATAAAAACCAAGTTAAACGTAGCAAACTAGCTTGTTCCCCGGCAACGGCACCAGAAAAGCTTGTTGACGGTAGATAACGCACCAAATTATGATCCGCAAGCGCACGGGTCGGTTGTAGCTTTTCCATTAGAGTATCCCCCAAGGTTTATCAATCCGTGGAACAAGAGGATTGCTACGCTCAACTAAGCACTAATCTCGTTGAATTCAAAGCTCTTTATCGAGTGAAGTGTGTATGAGTAAAGAACTAGTCTAAACTAAGTTAAAGAGATCAATGTAAAGAGCAATTGTATGGAGAGCACAAGATATTATGAATGCTTGTCCAAGGGATCTAGGATCACTTAGAGATGTAACCACCGAGCAGGAACATCTGATCTAAACTATCAAGGGTAAGGGTGCACCGAGTTCAATCCTTTCCCTATCGCATACTAGTCACTACATGAGGGTAATCCATGATCGAACGATAGGTGCACAAGAAGTTGATGTAAACTAGGGATGCAAGACTAAGGGTGTGAACCTAGTTCAATATCCTTTCCCTCCCGCGTACTATCACTACACTACGGTAATCAAATAAGGAACAAAAGGAACACGATACGTGAGGCTACGAGTGATGCATCCCCAAAGCAAGCCAGCCGGCCATGAAGATTGAAGCACCATCAACATGAATATGATAGCAAATAGATCCAAAACATAGGTTCGGTGATTACAACTCAAGCTCTCCCTTCAACCCCAAGGACAAACAAGGACTTTACCCCATAATGTTACATATTGTAGCGCGGGACATGGTGTAGAATCCTCCGAAGTAGATGAAGATCGACGAGGAAGATGCTCTCCGCCTTGCTTTCTCCCTTGAAGATCCAATCTCCTCCTTGCTCTTGATCTTGTGGCGGCGCCGAAGGGACCTTGCTAGGGCTTTCGGGCGTCCTCCTCTCTCCTTTATGTGGCTCTCTCCCTTAGTTGAATCTCTGAAGGTTGAATGCCTTGATGTGGTCGACCTTAGGGGCTTTTATCAGTCTTTCTGGCGAATGGCGGCAGAGGCATGGACTTAGGGTTCGATGAACATCACGCACGAGAAAGGGGAGGCCGAACCGCCACAAAAAGGGGCCAGGCCGATCGGCCTAGGCCGATCAGCCCATGGCCTTTTTGGTCCGGTTCGAGCCCATCTTTCACGAGCAGGCTTCTGTCGACCCTTGAATCTTTTGCTCCTTCGCATGTGGGCTTTGGACATCGTTATCCTCATGATTAAAATAGAGGGTCTTGTCGCATGAACTCCGGTCTTTTGTCTTGGTCCTCGGGAATATCTTGCAGTTGCATCTTGGTCCTTGCCACCTTTGCAAGTAAGTTCATCTTGTATTTGCACACGAACGGAGCTTCTTGATCCTCTTGCTTAACACCTTCCGAACTTGATGCAAACCTATCCATTAAGCTTGTGATTTCCTACATAAACATACAACTCCAAAAACACATGCTCGTGTTGAACTTGTTACATCATTAGTATGCCTAATGGCGGGTTAGTTCCAAATCAAAGCCGAAACCAAAGTGTAACAAGTTCCTTAGAGGTGTCATATTTGACCGCCAACACGCACTGACTAGATGGAAAATGATTTTTAGAAATGAATCCAAGCTATTGTTGTACAGAGCTAAGACGACCCTTGGGGTGGAGTTAAAATCCTAGTTTTGTAATTTAATTAGCATTTGAATATTTTTATCTTTGGGCCTATGGCCTTGTAACATGTACATATTATATTTCTGAAAATGAAAAGATTCAGTAGGGGTCTCCCCTGTTGTTCGATTCAAAAAAAGGCAGACGAGACTTAATAGTTTAGATCCGAAGCAAAAATATTCTAATCTCCTAGCAAAACTAAAGGGGGATGGTAATATTCATCTATGAAGCGCTCGGGAAGAACTCCCTTGTAATCCTACTAGGACCCATAGAGTGTAATCCTACTAGAACTGCAACATTGTAACTGACTAGTAATCTCACCCCCAGTAAAAATGTATGCTAAATATATAAACATGTGTCTTGCCTCCTTGCAATTACCATCAGGATGCCCCTCGGCTGGTTGCTGATTAAACACCGCTAGCTACTCTAATACTCCCTCCGTTCCAAATTACTATTTGGTTTTGCTCTTATAAATACACATGTTTTGATATGCATCTAGGTATATATTTATATCTAGATACGTAACAAAAAGAAAGTATTTAGAAAAGCCAAAACGAATTGTAATTTGGGAGTGATGGAGTATTACAAACTTTGTTTATAAAACTCTACTTATTATACATTGCTTAAGGGATTTATGTAAGAACCATCTAAGGGATGGAGTATTACAAACTGTCACACGTCCACCGCACCCCTACTATTCCTGCACCCACACGCAGTCCGCTCCCCCTCAGTCTCACTCTATGCTCCCTCCTCCCACCGTTCGCACCACCCTCTCCTAGCTTCCCCTTCCTCTCGCGTTGCCCCTCGCCTCCAAACCCTCTGCTTCCTCCTCCGCTTACCCCTCATGTGACTAGCTTTAGCAGCTGAACCAAAAGTAGTTCAGTTAAAAATATAGAATATTTTTAATATGACTAAAAGTTAATCATTATATGCTTGTCATGATTGTAAATGATCAGTCGCACGATGGCAACAGTCGTGGCATGTATGCATGTGACAAACCTTTTGTAACACAAAAAAAGATACGACTAGCTCCATGATGGCTACTCTATCTATATCCTAAGAGATCGGGTTTGCATTGATACTCTAATTAATAAGGTACAACTACAAGACCAGTCGGTATCAAATCCAAAAATATCAAAAGGACTTTCCTATAATAAATATAGGTGTATACGGGCTTCGGATTCGTGTTTGCACTAATTATTTTTTGCAGAATATAGATATTCTACATATCTTTGAAGCTTATAAATACCATCTCCCCCACCGCATCCACCCGCACACTGGTTTGTACAAAGGAAGTGAGAGGTGATTTCGGTGATCTCACATTCCCTTCTCATGGCGACTGACCCCTCTCGTCAAAAGGTCAGAAAGAGTATATCTATTCCAATCATCTCTAGATTTGTTCTCGATGTGTTTTTAATATTATTATGTATTCATTTTGGTGTCCTTTTCGGTGAAGATTGTTAGTTCTTCCGATCAAAACAAGTCGAAGATTTGTACTCACTGCCACACCACCATAACATCGCTTTGGCGCAGCGGCCCCTTTGGTTGTAAGGTAAAGGCTGGATCCAATAATTTCCACATATAAAATTCTAAGAATCTTGTGTTGATGTTATTAACTTATTGATTTGTGAATGATTTCCTTCTTTGATATATTGGGCCGAAGTAGTCTCTATGCAATGCTTGTGGGCTCCACTATCGAAGGAAAGGATTGGAAGCACTAGAGTTAGGAAGCAAGGAAGACAAGGGCAAAAATAAGAGGATGGATCGAATTAGGCACTATAGAAAGGTAATTGACCTGTATAGAGATGACAATGGAATGGAGAACACGAAGAACAATCATCCTAAGGAAGTGGACACGTTGATGACAATAGATGGTCAAAATGAGATGCTACAAGAAATTGAACAAGATGAAGAGGAAGCAGTGAAGGCTGCCAACACACTTAGAGGCCTTTCTGGTGCCATGTCAAGTGAATAAGGAGTATGTAGAAAAACTATGCTTGTTATACCCAGCTTTGTGTTGAATCTATCTCAAGCAAACCAGATATGATGTAATAATTCGGTATTAAAATTCATGTTTCTTAGATATTAATACTGCTGAAGCTTACTATGTCGATACAAGTGATACAATGCACAATTCCAGTGATATGTCTCTCAAATATTACAAGGTACATTTGTTTGTGAGTATTGCTCACTGGATTATACATATTTTCTGGCCGATGTTATGATGTTGGCTAATGGATGTTTCAGTTTACCACCAATGTTATGAATGATATTTCATTCATATACTTCATTTTTTGGAAGATAGTTGAAGAAGCCACTACTACTATACTACCACCACTTAATTTGGTCCACAACTTTTTCCTATTTTTATGATGCAACTTTTGGCCATTGATTGTGCAAAAATAACAAACCATCTTCATATTGAGTGAAAAGAAAATTATGTTTCCCTACAAGCTAGAGTGCAATGTAAGTTCGCCTTTTTTCTTATTATTAGTTTAATTAGTATAATTCCCTTAAGCTTGTTCATTTGTATTCACATGCTATGAACTAAATTAGGATAATTAATTATTCTAAAGTTATACATTTTCACCACAACTTCAATTATTAGTTTTTTATGTAGCTAAAATTTATTATAAAGTAGAATATTCTAGTATTCATAATTCTAAAGAGTACCTCAATGTTTCATATTTCTTATGACATTATCATTATTAGGTGGAAAAACCAAATCCACTTCACTCATCGATTCATGTGGCCTAACTATTCAAAAATTTATCACATTTACTAGAAAATGTGTTTATCGATTGTCTAAAAACATTGTCATCACCGGTACCAAACTTCAAAAAAAAATGACTCATTTCAGTTTCAAGCAATCAAGTGGATAATTTAATCGGTCCAATTTACCAGTTTGAATAGGACAACAAATTCTCATTGAAATTTTGCTTCGATGATAATAGAACCTCAGTTTTAGCAGAGAAAAGTATGTTGCTTTCTATCTTGTTTCCTTACAACATTGCATATATTCATTTCAGTGGCATTCAGTGATTGTTAGGTCTAGGGTGTTATGTTGACTATTTTGTTTGGAGCTACCTTATCGCTTTCATTTGGAGGACTCTGCAGATATAAATAATTTTTGTGACAAAGATAGGTGTGAATCATTTCATTATGTTCTAAAGTAAAGTGGCTCATACCATGATCTACGATATACTCCCTCCTTCCCTTTATATATGACATTGGTTAGTTATGTTCAGCGTCATGTATACAAGGAAGGAAGGAGTAGCAGCCACGCATAGAGGAGGAAAACCAAAAGGTACTGTAAGTACTTCATAGTACTATACTGTTACATATAGCACAAGAATATAAGGTTTATAAACACCCGATCGACATTGAGGACCTCCTTTACTCTTTTGAGGTCATCATTATTGAATTAGAATCCGTCTCCATAAATCATCATTCTCTCACTCAACTTTCAGTTCTATATCTATATGATTCACACATGGTCTAAGAGGGATTCAAACAGGATCTATTAGAGATAGAACTTTTACCTTCAATTTATTCATTTTTTCTTCTCATAGTCACTATTTTGCACAGTACTGTCAGGGCATATGTTGCTTCTACATGAATACGAAGATGAGTGCGTATCATGGTTACGAAAAGGACCTCCAGCATATAAAGTTGGTTAGAGGGGCTTATTAGCATGATCGCATCAGTAAATTCGGATTCGATTCCTCACGGAAGCGGTTTTACGGGACTGGTATAAAAAAACTTTTACAACAAGATTGACAGTAGTAAGGTCAACAATTTACTGTATCAGCTGGACGCTTCAATGAGTGAGCCTTTGGGCAAGTCTTGTTGCGGATCCGTCCGCAAAAGAGTTCCTTCACCCGGGCAACCATCTCCTCCTTGGAGACCTTCTTGATGGCCTCACGAGTTGGGTCCGTCTGACCCCAGTACTCGTACGCCGGATGCACCCGGTCCTTGATCGGCTGAATCAGGTGACGACTAAAGCTAATCGCCACAGCCACCCTGTCAGGCCGGCCTCCTTGAGCTCGGCCACTTTGGCAAGGAGTGGCTCGATCTCCTCTTCTTCACGGGACGTCAACGCAAGATCCCACTCAGGGACCTTGGTTGGCCCAAAACCCGATCGCTTCGGGAGCTCTGGCTTCTGGTCCGCGATATAGAACCACTCCGACTTCCACCCAGAGTTGCTGTCCGGCAGCTCCATATCTATGTATTCTACCTTACGACCCGTCCTAAGGTAGAACCCGGCACTACCTACGACTAGCGACTTGCTAGGCTTCTTCACATGGAAAAAGTACCGCCACATATTGAAGTATGGTGGTATACCTAAGTCGGCCTCGCACATGTGGATGAAAGACGAGACCATCATAATAGAGTTGGGAACGAGATGTACCAGCTCTAGGCGGTAGTAGTGCAGCAGACCTCGGAAGAAATCCCCCGTGGGGATGTTGAAGCCGCGCTCGAAGAAGGAGGCGAAGATGACCTGCTCGGTGACGTCCTCTGATGGGAACGCATCGCCGGTGGGCGCCTTCCACTCCACCTCCGCCTTGGGCCTCAGCAGCCCGCGCTTCACCAGCGCCTCGATCTTGGACTCCGTCATCTCCGACGGGACCCATTGCTCCTCCGACGCGGGGATCTGGCGCGGTGCCATTTCTTCTTCTTCCTCGGTGAACCCTTGAGATTTGGTCCTAAAGACGCAGAGGGTCTTCGCACGCATATGGCGGCGGCAACGGCGGTGGTGTGGCATGCGGCGGCGGGTTCTGGCTCTGGCTGCGGCGGCGCAAGGATTTTCTATGGCGGCACGGAGGAATTGAGCGGCAGCGGCGGAATGTGTAACCCTAGCGGCGCCTATGCGAAAGAGTGCGAGTGGGGTCTGCCCCCACGCGCCATGACCTATATATGGGCTCACGCAGTCCATTAGATCGTTTTGGGTCAGCGCGCCCAACGGCTCTATGCCAACCGGTCGCCGAGCCCAACGGCTATGTGCCAACAGATCGTTTTCTTCTCCAACGGCTGCTTCCCAACGGATATTTGCGCCAATGGCTCAATGCTAATTGAGTGCAATATTTTGCAAATTTATTCGGAATTCTACATTGGTGGCTTACTAGGTCGTCAAGACCTCTCTTAAGGTCGCTATATTACTACTTGCTATCAGGTCGCCCTGATAGCGTCTCCGACCTTCTTGAGGTCAGTGGACTCCCTGAAGGCATCACAACTGGTCGTAGGGGATTCAATTCCTCTACGCACGTTATTACACATGATTCGACAGAAGAGTGTAAACTTTACATACATGACCCCATGTCTACATGGTCGTCATAAGCCCCATCTGGTCATTGACCAGTTACAAGATACAAACTAGATCATCCCCATAATGGGCATGATTGAAGATCTAACCTACATACAACGAATCTTGCCATGCTTTCTGCTATAGCAGAGCACATCACAAGTTTTCTTCTGGCTTCCAGACCTTCATGGAGACTTCTCGGGGATTGATGGCCCCACACTGCTCCTAGCAAGTCGTTTAGGGCCCCCGACTTTTGCATGCAGATGCGTTCTTCACCCCGGGTGCGTACTAGACTCTAGGACCTAGCACACTCGCCACCAACTCTACACACCACCAGGCCTCAATGAGTATCTATTACTCGCCAAGAACCTAGAGTATCACACCGGTTTCCTTCTGGATTCCTCGGTGGACGCGAGCGCAGAGATTGGTGGATTACTCCACACTTCGCAAGTATTATCCTAGCTCAAAGCTTCTATAATTTCTTTCTTCTACACTCTAGTGGACGGATGCATGCCCATGGCATGATATTTTGGCTACAATGGGACTTCGTCATCTCCTCTGCGGTGATTGCTTTGCCTCTGGGCATCTGCTCTATTTATAGCTGAGTCCCGCACTCAGTTGACCTCTACACTGTTGGCATGTGACCCTGGTTACTGTACACATGTGAGGCCTCCTCTGGCTTTCCCTCCAACACACGATGACAAAGCTGGGTGTCCTGCACCTGGCGCAATGTGTACTATTCGCATATGATTTCCTGCCAATCTTGCCGCCCGTGACCTGCACAGTATGTGCCTTTGCCGGACTTTGTCTGTTGCGCTAGGACAAATACTTTTGTCAGATGTGATTTCTGTCACGTTGTGCTGAGCAAGTTGGCTGGCGATCTTATGCTACCTTGCACCATTGCCTCCACGCATCTACAAGATTGCTCCAATAACTAGCCTGACTCCGCGTCAGACGACCCCGTAGCTATATGGTCTTGTACCTGCTAGTTCGACGACCTCTTCAGTTCTACGACCTGCTACGACCTCATCCGACGACATTCTCACCCGCTACGGCTTTGCATCTTATTTGCACCTTCTGTGGCTCTACGTCCTGGTGCACCCGCTACGGCTCTGCACGTAAACGGACCTTGTACCAATCAGCCTATATTTCTGTTTCCTAAGCAGAATGGTCGTTGGTTCGATTGAAGACCTTCCTGAGGTAGGTGTGCCTCTGTTGGCGGTCGATTTCCGTCAACCTAGAGCACTTGTTACACTATGGTTTGAGCTTTGTTATGGAACTAACCCACCACTAGGCACACTAATGATATAACAAGTTCAACTTTGTATGTGCATTTGGAAGTGTTGTGTTTTTGCAGGAAAACATGGACAAAAGGGACGGAGTTACAACGAGTTCAAATGAGCAAACGAGGAGTTCCGTTCGTGTTGAAGTGCAAGGAGAAATCACTCTCAAAGGTGGCAAGGACCAATGTGCTACAACGGATCATCCCCGAGGACCAAGACGTAAAGATCGGACTTCATGTGAGAAGACCCCCTATCTTGATCGCGGGAATGACGATGCCAAAATAACACAAATAAAGGGGCATAAATCCACAATGTCAAGAAATGCAACGAGGAGGAAGATGGGCCAGAGTGGGCCAGGCCCTTGAGATTTGGAGATACCCATGAGATCAACTCAACCTGATATTCGCGCAGCCCAGAACAGCATGATCTTCTGATGCAGATTCAGGGACTTAAACGGCCTCCAATGGCAAAATATTGAATACCAAAGTTGTCGGCCTTGTTGAGAGCTTCGATTTGAACATATGGAACGCCCAATTCGGATCAGGGAGCTAGGAGATATGGCCCTCAAAATACCTGCTGCGTAGACAAGTTCGGAATCAGACAGATTATCTTCCGAAGCTGTTTTGAGGATCTTATCTTCGTTTCTAAGGAAAGCAATGAATACCAAAGTTGGAGATAATTTCGTGTCACACAATGTAGACACCGAATTTGCATTATTTGGAGGCCGGACGTGGGAGATATGATGTCGGTAAGGAAGGACTCCGAAACAGAAAATTCTGGACGAGGTTGATTTTATGGAAACCAAGTTTGCTTTGCTCCTAAGCAAGATCCCGTCCAAGGCAAGGTGGAGCACGCCCGAAGTCTCTCCAAGAGCATAAGTACAACCCCCTGGACGTCCAAGGAAGGGGGATCCATCCATCCAATCATTCTACCGACGCCCATTCAGCAGAAAGCCGTCGCCGCAAGATGATGGAAAGAGTTAGATGAGTTCGTCACAAGAATCAATGTCGACGGAGGGAACGAAGCAAGAGGACTCCAAGCCGTCGGCCTAGAGGTGTTCCCAAGCCTCCTCACCGCCATCTTCATCGACGACATTCTATGGAGTCTCCATCACCCCTATGTGCTTCAATCTATGTAAGATGATGGGGTAATGTCTCCGTTCATCCCTAGGGTTTTATGGGTCCTTGCTATGTAATCACTACTTAAACCTTATGCCTATCAATGCTTCATGGTCTATGTCTTTGCAAATGCTTTATTTACATATGTATGTACAACATGTGATCTTAGTAGGGCTTGTGGTAATCGTGGTGGTTAGCCAAACAATATGGAAGCTTAGATATAGATGCGTTGGCGAAGTGGTTGATTACCTTCGTGTAGTGACAGTGCGAGAGAAGGGAAAAGGCCTAGCAACCGCATAACCGCCGTGAAGCTAGAGAAGGCAACACCTCTTTTCTTGTAGTAGATGCATATCTATGTGATCCTAGATCCTAGGGAGAGAACGCTTATCTACTTTAATCTCTCTCTTGTTTCAACCCTTACCATCTAGTTTAGACTTAGATAAACATAGGTTAGATTGCCTTTTACTTTAGATTAATATCTCTTTCATAAGGCTTTGATCAACTAGATTAGTGCTAGATTAAACGCTAGTATATCCCTTGCTCCGTGGATTGACAAGAACCTTAGGGATCCTCCCTTGGTAAAAAGGTACCAAGTCACCCGTGTGCTTGCGGTGAACTTCAACACTATTTTGAACCGTCAACAAGCCCTTTTTCTGGTGCCGTTGCCGGGGAGTAAGCCAGTTTGCTATGTTTAATCTTGTACTAGTTTTATTGATCACTAACATCTAACCCTAGTTTTCTAGGAAAAGTTTTCATTTCTTTTGTTTTTGTTATTGTTGTCTAGAAGGCGTTCATCGAACATCCTTTGGAGGAACCGGAGAAATCACTAAGGGATTATGCTAGCCCGCGATGTGAGAACATTAAGGTACAAAAGTCGGATTCGATACTCGAAGCGACGAAGTATGGGATCAAGGCTCGGATCATTGAGATGGTGGCAACAAATTCTTTTAGAGGGGTGGAGACAGACAACCCGTATATACACATCAAGAGCTTCACGACGTTATGCAATACGGTACGACAAGAAGGAGTCCCCGATGATTGGTTCAAGTGGAATCTCTTTCCCCACTCACTTGCCGGCGAAGCAAAGAAGTGGCATTCATTTGCGTTCTTCGAAGTTGGAGGAAATTGGAATCAATTGATGAGAAAATTTTGTGAGAAAATTTTCCCCATAAGCAAGGTCCAACACATAAGGAGGCAAGTGATTACCTTTACGCAAGGAGAAGAGGAAGGGATAGACCAAGCGTGGAATCGCTTCAATGAACTAGTTGAACAAGGGCCAAGACTCAGATTCTCCGGTGATGTACTATTGCATACCTTTTTCTTTTCTCTAACCCCTAGTTGCATGGAATATGTTCAAATGTGTGCAGGAGGGGATCTCATAGAGAAAACAGTCACGGAGGCCGCCCAACTCCTACAAAAAATCAGCAATGGGGCGGCCTTGATAAGAGATTGGCAAAGACGATGTCGGGAGGAGTAAAACGACAAAAGCAAGTCTGAAAAGCTTGCTGAAATTTTTGAAAAAGACGTACCGGAGGTCAAGAAAGATGAACCGACCATACAAGAAATCAAAGAACCACTTCCTAAGGTAAGCAAAGTCATTTCGGATATTAAGATTGTTGAAACTAACATGAATGTAGGCCGAAGTATGGGGAATGCTAGACCATTGGCAGAATTCAATCAATCTGATTGGATTCAAGTTGATTTTGCCCCCCTAATCAACCACCAAAGGAAGGAGGAACACCGATGCGTCGCCAAAATAATTGAAGACATTTTTGATCAAGAGATGAGTGGAGAGTCGATCCAAAAGATATTTGAAGAAGAAGATGAAGGATGGATCGTCCAACTTGACATCTAGGAGTTTTATGATGAAGGAAGAGAAGAGCACAACCATGATGAGCCAAAAAATCTCATCTCCACAACAACATGTGCAGCAAATCAAGACAAAGAGTTTATTGCTAAGGAGATGAGGAAAATAAAAGAAGAGCTAGTGACTCAAAGGATGAATGGAAGAAAATAGGACACAAGCTACAAGATATGTGGGAGGAAGATGACATAAAGCAAACACTCCAAGAAGACCCCTCTCCACAAGGTTATAGCTTGTGCGCTATTGAAGCTTACACACTAGCAAATCAAGACATGGAAGTGCCCACGAATGAAGAAAAGAGTGAGTCAACGATAAGCAATCTTGACGACATGTGGTACACGGAAATTAAAGAAAGCAACACACAAGACTTTGAAGATGAAGATTTGGGTAATAATGAAGACTTCAAAGAAGAGCCAAATGCAAATATAGTTGATGAATTACAAGTTCCACATGATGAGATGGAGGGGATGAAAGAACGTAACTAAGAGACACCTCCACTCGTTGAGATTGATTTGCCTTCAACACCGCTAGATGAACCAAGGACCACTCTTGTTGAAAAAGCTCTAAGGCCAAGGTACACGCTGAAATCTCAAGATATTATTGGCATTGCTGATGATAAATTCAAATCCTTATGTTCAACCAATAGTATGAATGATAGTTTAAATTCTATGCCTTGCTCCAATGATTATCATGTTGATAGGCTAGAATTTCTTGAGAATCATAATGAGGCAATATTTATGTTTGAACAAATTAATTCTATGCCTAAAGAACCTTTGCCTAACCAAGAGCTAAGTGCTTTGCAAGAAACATATGCTTTCTTTAATTACACCTTGACATGTTGCTATAATTTGCTTGTGGTTGTAATTATGGATGCTTATGTTTACAATAAGTTTTGTAAATCTCGATCTTGCTTTGTGCTTGGTCAAGCTAGTGACCTTAAAAGAGCACATGTCAGGAGAAGGCCCGAATTTCACTAACCATGCAGGGACACAAGACTTGAATGATGTAAAGAGAAGTCATGTCCAAAGAGTTGCAAGATAAACCATCAATGTCTCCAAAATTCTCGCAACGGATGTCGCTGTCTTCATCTATTTTGTGCACTTGTTCAGAGGTGTACAAATGAAGAAAATTAGATTTTCAGAAGCTCCATTAAGTTTCCTTTCCAACACATCAAGAATCTATGAGTTCGAAGACCCGTGCAAGGAGTTATGGTGAAAACATTGAGCGGTGCGCGTGCTGAAAACAACTCGGGACAGATTGCATCGCCGGAGTAAAATGGACGTAACTTTCTTGTTCGGAGTCCGATTTGGGCAAATAAAGACTTGTTGGAAAGGAAATTTTGTGCACTATGCAATAGAGTAAAGTTTTGGTACACTTTCTATTCTGGACATTAAAGAAAAATTTGTGAAGAGAAGGCAGCACCGAAGGGCTACAAAGAAGGAGAAAGCGATGATGATTTGATAGCTTGGGCAAGTCTTCTATAAGCAATCAAGTACAACATGGGAAGTGGATTAAAGCTGCATGGGAACCTTTAATTCTTGCATGAAGGACCATGGCTTCGTGACAATGAAAATGTATGTGAGAAAGTTGAGCTCTATGACTTTAAATGAAGCGCTTTTCGGGAGGCAACACGTTCCTTTGTGTTTTTATTTTTTTTCCTTAGAGAGAATAAATGACACCATCCTATGACGATTAACCTGTGACTAATTAATCTAAGTTTCATTTTCTTTTTTAGAACCACCATCATGTCCATGCTCATATTTACTTATTTGCATGCATTGCATTTTGTTATCACCATGATGTTTGTTTCTTTGCATATACTTGTTTTGCATATAGTTGGCTTGGTTGATATAAGGCTTAATGATGTATGCTTTCATATCTGTGATAATGCTTCGAGGGCATTTTTCTTTTTGTGATCTTGTGTAAACGTGGTGTTTAAACATGATTACGGACCATCATCGTTAAGTCCAATATACCTTGCTAGTTTTCCTTATGTTTTCATGTTGCATTGGTTGGTTTATAAACATTGCATTACGCTTTATTTTTCTTGTGCTATAAGGAGTTGTTTATCTAAGGATAGATATGGTGTTTTAACTCTAGATAAATAAATCTTTATGACTATGGAGAAATTCGGCAACCTAGTTGTAAACATGGTGTTTAGAACTAGGTGTAACCATTATCTTTGTTTATATGCCTCCCTCTCATGTGCATACACACTTTGCACCCACGTACACCCGTTAGGTTTTTGTTTTATTCTCATTAGACTAATTATGCCATAAGTTAAGAATCTTAGGAAATATTGTTGGATTGTTGGCAATTTTACCTACTCCCAACCATCACCTTGGGGGTAGAATATGTGCTTAAAATGTTTTGCAGGCAAGATAAAGACTCTCACGACAAGGAAATTGAAGGACAACTAAGATAATATTTTGTCTTCTTCCATGCCTAGCAAAGTGCTAAGCATGGGGGAGGCTCTGAACCTTCAACATGGAAGTACAACGTGACGCTCTAGAGGATAGTGAGATCAAGATCATCAACATCTACGGATCAATGCACAAGAAGCTAATGATCTCATCAAAATTCTGCACGGTCTCAGAAGAAAACCACAGAATGTTTTTGGATATTTGGAAGCCCCATGAAGTTACGAGTCTAACGAATCAAGAATCAAGGAAATCGGAGGTTCCTACAAGCAGTTATGGCCAAATCATCGAACGTCGCACGTCCTGAAATCAGTTCTGGACAGCACGCAACGCTGAAGTAAAAGGGACATAACTCCCTTGTTTCAACTCCATTTTTGATGAATAATCACATGTTGGAAAAGTAATTTCATAAACTTTTCAATAAATCTATATTTCGATATATGTTCTGTTCTGGACAGAGGGGAAAATCCATTAGAAGAGACAGCAAGAAGATAATGAGAATAAGAAAGAGGAGATGGGGATGACAACATTGAAGAGAAGGGCGACTATTGGTTCCATGAAGCACACATGATCAAATTCAGAAGTTTAGGAGCATTGGATCACAATACATGGAGATGTCGGGAGAAGACCACAAAGAGCTACAAAAGATGGTAACACCTCCATGAACCTTCTCTTTTCCAGACATAAATGCTTGTAAGTATGCCTTCAGCCTCAACTCGATGCAATTTTTGTTTTTCTCTATCAATAATAACATGGCTACTAGGAGGACAACCTAGATTTCTTTTTGTTTTTAATAATAAGCATGACCATGTGTTCACCTCGGAGTAGTGGTTGATTTCCGCCTCTTATACTTTTTGTAAAATTATGATGAGGACGTCATATGATCCAAGCATAGGGGGAGCTAGCTCGTGCAAGTTATTTTCTTGTTTTTACTTGTTAGTTCTTTTCTTTTATCTTTATTATTTGAGTTTGAGCATTGTGAATAATTGTTTATGTGGTGCTTAGTGGAAGTTTGCCTTTGGAAGTTTCCATACTCAACTTTGATCTAGGACCTCACTTTGACTATGCTATGATTAATACTAAAATTGGAGGAGTTTATTTTTGAAAAATTATGAAAAAACCCTCACAATGAAGGTTAGCAATTTCTTTTTCCAAGTTGAGAGATAAGTTTATCCTATACAAAGCCTTCATTATATATATCCTCCACCATAAGTGTTGTTAGCATGATGAATTGGGTTAGGACTTTTCTCTCTTGGGAGATCTAATTTCGAGCAATGATCATGTCCTTGATGTTATATCTTTTATTGCTAGCCTCGTCATACATTCAGTAACGGGAACTTCACATTTAATGCCCGTATATCGCCGGATTCCATACCCAAACCATAGACATCTTTTTTTATCTTATTCCTTGAACACAAACTATGCTTGAGGATTCATTCCGTTTTTAGGCAAGGATTTATTTAAAATTCAGATTGTGATTCGTGTCAAAGAGACGAGCGAAAGGCTTCGGAAAGAGATCAAGATGTCAAGAAAAGAGAATAGAAAAAAAAATAACATGCGTGTGTGCGCATAAAGAAAAAAAAGAGAAGAAAGAAAATAAAAAAAGAGGAAGAAAGGAGAAAAATGAGGAATTCAAGGCAAAGCAAGGAAGATATAGTGAGGGATGATGAATCAAATGAAGATCAAGAGAAGTGCAAGGAAGGATGTGTCGATGTTGAGAACGAATCTTCAATATTCCAACCATGTGCAATCCGACATCAAGGACATCATTAGTGCCTTGAAGTCATTATTCTTTTTCCCTTTGCACATGTCCACCATTCTAAATCTTCTCATCCTTGATACCCTTACATTATGGTTTAATTCTCATGATCATTGGCTCGGAAGGTGAACGACCACTAGAGGATTTTCTTAGCTTGATAATACTTGTGCTAACTTCACTAGCCATACCTATAGCTCCACCTTATATTATGAATGAGAGACTTATGGGAGGTGAGAGTTTATGAATTATCTAGGATATCCACTTTAAATGAGCGACATGTGAGAACTTGGAGAAGGACTTTGTCTAATACTTAATGCAGAAATTTTATTTTCAAAACCTATGAAAACTCTCCAATGGAAGTAAGAAAGGAAGTATGGTTGAAGTTGAGGATCTCTAGTGAAAGGTATGAGTTGTGGGGTAAGTCTTGAATTGGTAAATTTCTAAACACCCATGTTTTCATTGTGATCTTTGTCTCATGTTACTTATATTAAAGATGAAGGATTGACTAACTTGTAAGGAAAGATTTGACGAAGCACACTCCATGGATGAATGATTTTTTGAGCAACTTGCTCGAGGACGAGCAAGATCTAAGCATGGGGGATGTTGGCGGTCGATTTCCGTCAACCTAGAGCACTTGTTACACTATGGTTTGAGCTTTGTTATGGAACTAACCCGCCACTAGGCACACTAATGATATAACAAGTTCAACTTTGTATGTGCATTTGGAAGTGTTGTGTTTTTGCAGGAAAACATGGACAAAAAGGACGGAGTTACAACGAGTTCAAAGGAGCAAATGAGGAGTTCCGTTCGTGTTGAAGTGCAAGGCGAAATCACTTTCAAAGGTGGCAAGGACCAAGGTGCTACGACGGATCATCCCTGAGGACCAAGACGTAAAGATCAGACTTCATGCGAGAAGACCCCCTATCTTGATCGCGGGGATGACGATGCCAAAATGACACAAATAAAGGCGTATAAATCCAAAATGTCAAGAAATGCAACGAGGAGGAAGATGGGCCAGAGTTGGCCAGGGGGCCCAGGCCCTTGAGATTTGGAGATACCCATGAGATCAACTCAACCTGATATTCACGCAGCCCAGAACAGCATGATCTTCCGATGAAGATTCAGGGACTTAAACGGCCTCCAATGGCAAAACGTTGAATACCAAAGTTGTCGGCCTTGTTGAGATCTTCGATTTGAACATATGGAAGGCCAATTTGGATCAGGGATCTAGGAGATACGGCCCTCGAAATACCTGCTGCGCAGACAAGTCCGAAATCAGACAGATTATCTTCCGAAGCTGTTTTGAGGATCTTATCTTCGTTTCTAAGGAAAGCAATGAATACCAAAGTTGGAGATAATTTTGTGACACACAATCTAGACACTGAATTTGCATTATTTGGAGTCCGGACGTGGGAGATATGATGTCGGTAAAGAAGGACTGCGAAACAGAAAATTCTGGACGAGGCTGATTTTATGGAAACCAAGTTTGCTTTGCTCCTAAGCAAGATTCCGTCCAAGGCAAGGTGGAGCACGCCCGAAGTCTCACCAAGAGCATAATTACAACCCCCTAGACATCCAAGGAAGGGGGATCCATCCATCCAATCATTCTACCGACGCTCATTTACCAGAAAGCCGCCACTACTAGGGAAAGAGGCTTCCATCCCAGGTCGATTTTCGCATTAGTACCGGTTTTTTTGCCGTCCGGTACTAATGTACATACGCACCGGTACTAATGTCCAGTGTGAATGGAGAGATCCGTGGAGCCATCGAGTGACCCACATTAGTACCGGTGCGTATTACGAACCGGTACTAATGTGAGGCCATAACATTAGTACCAGGCATAGATATACCCCGGTATAAATAGATTAGACATTAGTACCAGTGGAAAAATAGCCCCAGTACTAAAAAAATAGGGCCGTCCGCACCACAAACGGCATCGTCTGCGCGCGGGCCGCGTGCCCCGGCCGCCTGCCTACCCCACCCTCCTGAGACCCCTTTTTTCTGCCATAACCCTCTCTCCCTCTTCACCCTCTCTCTCTCTCACCCTTATCCTTTCATTTTCTTCTCCTAGCCTCTCACGCGCTAACTCCTCGATCTCGATCTCCGCAGGGAGACTACACCGGCAGCCGCGCGCGGAGCAGGTTGCTCCCAGCCGGCGCACGGCGGCCGCACGCGGAGGCAGCCATCGCGGACCCCCGGCGCAGCCCGCCCCGGCCTCCCGCGCTCGCGCCGGCGGCCTCCGGTCGGGAGGAGGCCTACGTGGGCGCGGCGGCTCCGGGAGCCGGCCTGGCGGCGCGGCGCCTTCGGCCGGGAGGAGGCCTGCGCGGGCAAGGCGGCCGGGAGGCAGCCTGGCGGCGCGGCGGCGACATGAGGTGATGCGACTGTGATTTATTTTGTGATCGATTTTGTTGTTCTTGTGATTTTGTTGTTTTTTGTGTTCTTGTGATTTTGTGAATTGTGATGAGATGAGATGTGAATCTTTTGTTTGTGTGAATTGTGATGAGATGGTGAATCTTGTGATGAGATGAGAATCTTGTGTTTGTGTGTTGTGATTTCTGTGAATATGAGATGAGATTGAGATTGAGAAAAGAAAAGAAAAAAAGAAAAGAAAAAGAAAAAGGTGACAGAGGGGAGAGACAGACGGAAGGGGCCGGGTGACAGAGACGGAAGGGGTCGGGTGACGAAGACGACCGGGACGACGGAGGGGTGACGGAGACGACGGGATAGGGACATTAGTACCGGTTATGTGACCCGGTACTAATGTTTTCCCCACATTAGTACCGGATGGAAAATACCGGTTTGGAAACCGGTACTAAAAGGGGGTTATCACCCGGTACTAAAGGCCGTATCCCTAGTAGTGTGCCGCCGCAAGATGAGGGAAAGAGTTAGATGAGTTCGTCGTAAGAATCAACGCCGACAGAGGGAAGAAAGCAAGAGGAGGACTCCAAGCCGTCGGCCTAGGGGTGTTCCCAAGCCTCCTCACCGCCATCTTCATCGACGATGTTCTCCGGAGTCTCCATCACCCCTATGTGCTTCAATCTATGTAAGATGATGGGGTAATGCCTCCATTCATCCCTAGGGTTTTATGGGTCCTTGCTATGTAATCGCTACTTAAACCTTATGCCTATCAATGCTTCATGGTCTATGTCTTTGCAAATGCTTTATTTACATATGTATGTACAACATGTGATCTTAGTAGGTCTTGTGGTAATCGTGATGGTTAGCCAAACCATATGGATGCTTAGATATAGATGCGTTAGTGAAGTGGTCGATTACCGTCGCGTAGTGACAGTGCGAGAGAAGGGAAAAGGCCTAGCAACCGCATAACCGCTGTGAAGCTAGAGAAGGCAACACCTCTTTTCTTGTAGTAGATGCATATCTATGTGATCCTAGATCCTAGGGAGAGAACGCTTATCTACTTTAATCTCTCTCTTGTTTTAACCCTTGCCATCTAAGTTAGACTTAGATAAACATAGGTTAGATTGCCTTTTACTTTAGATTAATATCTCTTTCATAAGGCTTTGATCAACTAGATTAGTGCTAGATTAAACGTTAGTATATTCCTTGCTCCGTGGATTGACAAGAACCTTGGGGATCCCCCCTTGGTGAAAAGGCACCAAGTCACCCGTGTGCTTGCGGTGAACTTCAACACGGTTTTGAACCGTCAACAGCCTCGCTGCCCTGCCAGATTCGCCTGGGCACCTGGAGTTCAGATCAACCAAGTCTATGATTTCGACGGGCCTCCTGAAGGTCGGTGTGCCCGCTACCTTGGTCGACAATACCACGGTACCATGGCTCTGCTGGATAACTGGCAGCTATGTCAGTCGTCTGGGCAGAAAAACGGCCTTCCTGGAGGTCGGCGTGCCTCAGTTCCTTGGCCTTTCACAGCCCTGGTACTATTCAGGTCCTGCCAACCTAGTTGGGCGCCCTGGATGCATGACCTCCCGCAGGTCGGTGTACGTTTTTAGCCCTGCCAGCCTGTCCTGGACACCATTGGAAACGTCTACTTCAAGGAATGAAGGCCTCTTTGTGGGGTGTTGTGACACCCCAGGTTTTCAATTAGGGTTATTTAACGCTAATGACTGAGTCGACCGAGTCAAAAATGCTGACTTGGTCAAAACTTAGTCAACAAACCCTAATGGTCAAAGCTTGGTCAAAGTTGGGTCGAAACTTGGTCAAAACCCCTAGTTAACCCCTTGACACCTTGCTTTGTCTAGAACTTTTGCCACGTTCTCCAAAAACTTCCATAGCACTCAAATTTCCACCAAAATAAAAGTTGTGCAGAATTTTGAGGGACACATCTTTGCTTTTGGGTGGACTTGGAGATTTTGAAGTTTTCTTGGTCAAAATCTTGGTCAAAGCTCCTATCCACTGTTTCCCGAGGCCGAGCAAACCCTCAAGTTGGCATGCCTTTTGTGCACGATCCTTTGATCAAAGCACCTGTGTGTCTTTGTGAAAGTTGTAGAGGGTCGATAGATCTCCAACTTTTGTATTCACACCAGAGTGCACTATAGTTACAAATTTTGGAGAAATACGTGGTCAAACAGGGCCAGTCAGAATTGAAAACCACCGCGCCGTCCAGCCTCTTGCGTCATCGCCGTACGCCGAGCACAGCGCCACCGCCATGCTGCCCATGCCGCGACCTCCTGTGGATGTCGACGACCTACCTTGCCCCCTCCTCTAAGCCACAATCGCCTATTTAAGGCCTCACCCCTCCCTCACGCGGATTGCACGCCACCGCCACCCGCTCTGCTCGCCGCCATCGCCATTAGAGCGCCGCCGCCGAGTTCTCGCTCCCAGTCGCCACCACCATCTCCTGAGCACCTCTGAGCCTTCCCACGACATCGTGAAACCTTCCCGAGCCACGCGTTGTCGTGCCTTGTCGGCCACCTCGCCGGAGCAGAGCTCCTGGCGGCCGCCGCCGAACTGCGCCGACGAACCACCTCGCCGGCCGCACCTCCGCCTCAACCAAGCACCCATAGAACTTCTCCTCACTCCACTAGAGCCGTCCGAGCCATGCATTGACCCCCACCGCTGCGCCCTTTACCGGAGATCGCGCTGGTGCGAACGCGCCGCCCCTGCCTCGACGCCAGTGATTACCGGAGCCACCTTCGAACCCATCGCCGCCTGCAATCGACTCTTGGTGAGCATCCACGACTCCCCGTGCCGCTTGTGGACCAAGTCCGGCTGGCTATCGCTGCCGGTGAGCTCCCCTACGCCGCCAAGGGCATTGTTGTGAAGATTGAAATCTTTCTAGGGGCTTAGTTGTGAACTAGGGACGTGTTTGCGATGCTTTTGATCTTAGTTTCCTTACATCTGGGTCTAGACACTTCCAAAAATCATATCTCTTAGCAGGAAAATCAGAAAAATGTAAAACCAATTTTGTTGGTTTCTTCTTGAGTAGATCTACAACTTTTAGAAAGGCTGTATATGCTTTTGAGGAGTAGATTTTGAATGAAAATTCAAATTTAGTTTGTATGTGTTTGTTCATAACTTGAGTTGTACTCCTGTGCTAGCCTTGATTCTTGGATATGTTGTTAGCCATCACTAGAATAGGCAGTACCTAAGGTTTTGCACAAAGTTGCTGAGTGAATCTCTAGATATGATTTATTTTGTATTTATGCTAGATCTGTGTATATATTTTGTATAGCTTCATATGTATACTTTCTGTGGCTAATCTTGTGGCTATCATCTTGACATACTTAAATGTGCTCCTGGTAAATTTATCATGTATTTATGAACTATCTATATATCTGTTTCTGAATGATGCTTGTTTGTAAAGTAAAATCTATAACTCAGTTTCTGTTGATCTAGTGATGCTTATCTTTGGTCCATTAGACGTTTGAGCCATGATTGTGCTATAGGAGAAAGTTGGGCTACTTTTCAATTATACATATTCCTGTATAAATTCTTTAGATTAACTAGGATGAAAATAGTTATTTTTGTGTAGCATGAATGAAATAGGTTCTGGAACTAATTTTTGGTGTGTATCCCTGTTTTAGTCCATAGAGGTTCTGTGTAAATTTTGAGCTCTAGTGCATGAGTAGTTTTCTCTGTATTAAATATTCTTGCTTTTGCTAGGAATAAATTGTCGTATTTTTCATTCTTAGAATATAGCTCTGATTGCTATGAAAATTTGGCAGTAGCTCTGTTGTAGTACTGTGTGCTTGTACAAAAATTTTCACTGTAAGTTACTGCATGGTTTAACCAGAATGATTTTTTTTTGAAGAAACTAAGTTTTATAAAAAGAGAAATAAAGAAATGCCTCTTTTAAAGACTTATGTGTGTTTTATCTTCAAGAAATACCCTGTTGGATCCCTGAAAACCATCTTGTGTGTTTGGGAAGTATTTCTAAATTGTTTGTATAAATGTGCACACAATCACCATCAAAATAATAATTAATAAATGTTGCTTGATTTATCCTTAAGGAAGAGTATGCTGAATATATTCTATTTAGATGAATGTGGTCAACTTGACACACTACGCTTGTCATGTGATGTCTCATAATTAAATAACTTAACTTCACCAACTATGTCTTGCATGTGCATCCTACGTGTAGAACCTTCTGACGTTAGCTACGAGTTCGTCCCGGTTCAAGGAGACAGACCGTTCGAGGGAGAAGTGAACTACGTGGAAGTGCAACAAGACCCGAACCAAAGTTCGGAAGACTTTCCTACTAACTTGCTAGTGAAGGCAAGCCCTGGTTTATCATTTATCTATGTATTTTCCTTTTAAACTTCTGAAATTATGTTTGATTATCTATGTGCATTTACGTTCAGAAATTGAATTGAAACCCTAGTTGCATGATCCGTAAGTACCTATGATCTTTCACTAGTATGCTAGGTCGCTAGTTGCTATGCACTAAGGACCCAGTACAAGTCGAGTGATGTACTTCGCTCGCGAGAATAGGTTCTTATGTTGGAATCATAAGAATTGATAAATTGGATTGCTCACGTGGTAAGAGTATGGGATTTTGGGCTCCGGTCCAGTGGTTAAGAAATTAAGCGTTTGAACGTACTAAACATTTGTTGGAAATGGGTACGGTAAGCCTAGTACCTGAATGATGCGGTGCGGGAACTTTGCGCTACTAATCTTGGGTTGCGGCCCCCGGCTGGCTTCCGGTAGTGTATGTGTGACGCTTGATGCTAGTGTGAGGCATGCCAGCTAGCCTTGTACTTAGGACTGTGGCATCCGATCCCAATCCGAGGAATGACGGGAACCGTTTGGTTGAATGCACTCATTGTGAGTACTTTCTCCCATATGTTTTGGTCCACCTTGCAAGGTTATTAATCGATCGATCGTCGGCCTCTTACCGTTATCCGAGAATGCTTAATTATCTGGCCATGATAATCCCTCTATGATGGAATGTTGATAAACTTGATATTTGTTTAATTGTTTGCACAACTTATGCTTGTATTAGTTGCTTAACTAGTAATGATTTAATCTATTAGAACTTGAGCTAAAATATAGAAAGTAAGGATTAACTCCTTAGTAGCTTTTTGGCAAAACAAACCCACTAGCCAAAAGCCAAGCATGATTAGAGGTTAAGTCTTTTATTTTAGATGGGTAAGCCTTGCTGAGTATTAGTATACTCAGCCTTGCTATATATGTTGTTTTCAGGTGAAAATGTTTGGCCTGGAGAAATCCCACCCGGCTGGAAGCTGGAATGAGTGGATGACGAAGAATAATGGTGTTATGGATGGCCTCCCATGATGCCAAGTTATCAGAGTTTATTTCCGCTGTCTTTAAAACTCTAAACCATGATTTACCATATTATGAACTACGATTTGTAATAGTTAACCCTACGGGGAAGATTAGTCTTAAATTGTAAGGTACTCTGGACTCTCCTTCGTGGGAGTTTTAATGTATACATGTTCGATCCTCTGTGTGTTGATTGCAAGTGATTTACCGGGCTTGACCCGGCAACACTCAACAGGATGATTCTTTATTATCACTTAATGACCAAAGTGGATTGGTTTAGGTGATAGTACTGACTTATCTCGGGTGGGGTTGTCACAGGTGTGCGCCAAGTTGGCCCTGTCAGGCATCTCCCGGTGCTTGGGCGCTATTAGCGTGAGACCTTCTTGTGGTCGGCATGCCTCGAATGGCTCTGCCAGACTCTTTGCGTCCATGCAAGATATCTAGGTGTCTCTACAACTGACTCTTCACGACAATGACTAGGATTACTTCTCCTTTTTTGGACCATCAAACCGGCCATGATGCCCGCTTCAATGCTCGAGGACTACTCTACGAGAGCATTTTTCAAACGCCCTCTTGTTTTCCTCGTCGCTTCGACCTTCTGGGAAATCCTGTTTCCCATCAAGTCGGCCTCTGCTTCAAGATGAGCTGGGAAGAATGGTCACATTTTTGTAACGAGGAATGTAGAATTCACACCGAATGTGATATGTTCTTTAGCAAAATAATTGGATATCTGCATCCAAACAAATTAACCCTTGACATGCGAGAGTAATTTTGGATGTCTTTTGTTTCTAGATCAATCCCCTGATATCTGCTATGTTTCTCTTCCTTGGTTCCCGTATAGCAATCTTTACTCACACACGCATTGACGTGATGGTCACCAAATGATCAAAAATATTTCTCCGGACTGTTCATGTATCCTGAACCCAAACATCTGGTCCTGCCCGGGTTGTATTGCCTTTGCATGACTTCATTTTGTTGTTACCAAGTGTGCCTTGTCAACAAGGAAAAATGAAACTATGGATGAAACTTTAGGTCAGCTTGGTTGTCTTCATGATTCTTTCCTACTAACCAAGTCTTGGAAAAACAAATCTTTGCAAGATGGGGTAGTGTACACTAGATAGAGTAGACATGGTTTTACTGAAAGCCAATTTGTTGCCCATCGCTTCAATTTGCTCTAGCTAAGCCACGGCTTCACGTTTGAATTGTGCACGTATTTGTCTCTCCCTTAGAAGCTATCATATCATAGCTCACCTTGTCTAACTTTAAAACAAGCATCTTTTGCCGTCAAAGGATGGCAAATATTTCTCCGGTCTACTCATATTTCGTAAACCCAAACATCCGACCTCCTTTTGTGCCCCTCTTGTATTGCCTATCTCACAGCAAATATTTTAGTCCGATCTGATAATGTTTCATAAACCAGAATAACTAGTCTCGTGGCAACATTCGATCTCAACATGTTTAAGTGAATTAAGTTTGCTCCAAGTTCAACGAGATTGCAAATTACGCGCCTAGGCCATTTGCCTAACACGATCCTCGATGCGACCCTGCTCCTTTCCCTTGGCAAATGAGATCTATTAATATATACTGGAAAATACTTTTGCATCTCCTCCTCAGTCCAAGAAAACCGCATCAACATCTCCTCATCTCGGCGCAAGAAGACCCCATCGGCATCGCCTCCTCTCGACGCAATTACCGTGGTCCTCTCTCCCAAAGCAATCAATTTTTTTATTCTTTCGACCTTTTCCGCCTCTTTGAGCAAACTAATTTCAATGTGCATTTCAGAGCATCTCCCCCAATGGTCGGCGACAATCCTCGCGTGCCTCCTGTGGAGCTCGCTCTCCTACCATCCATGCCGGTTAAAGCTCCGGCGGGACGGAGACGCGGCGACTGCAGCAGGACAAAAATGCCTCAATGGAGGGCCGGCTCGATGGGGCCTGACATGCTCTGCACCAACTGCGGCAGTCGTCGCTAGCATGTTGGGGAGCGGTGGGGCAGGTGCCATTCTCGCTGGAGTAATAAAACCATGATTCCTGTCTCACTGTTGCCACCAGAAGCTGGCGTGCAGTGGGTGGAGTGTCCGACAGGCCGAGCTAGCCGCACGTGGCTCCTGTGGCCCTCCACTCCGCCATTGATGTCAAGTGCACTTGTTGCGTCGATTGCCCCAGAGAGCTCAGGCGTTCCCGTCCCTGCTCAACAGGCCGACAGCGTTACCAGCCGCTCGGCCATTGATGTCAAGTGTGCTCACCGCGTCGACGGTCCCGGAGAGTTCAAGCGCACGGCCGTACCCGTCGCCACCACAAGCTAGCATGCAGTGGGTGGAGTGCCCGAGAAGTCGGGATGGTCGCGTGTGGCTCCCGCGGCCCTCCACTCCGCCACTGATGTCAAGTGCACCCGCCGCGTCGATTGTCCCGAATAGCTCAGGCGCACGGCCGTTCTTGTCCCTGCTCGATAGGCCGACGACATTGCCAGCCGCTCGGCCATTGATGTCAAGTGCGCCCGCTGTGCTGACTGTCCCAGAGATCTCAGGGGCATGACCGTTCCCGTCCCAGCTCGACAGGCCGGCAGCGTTGCCAACCGCTCGGCCACTGATGTTGCACCAATCCTGCTCGACGGCGAGGCGACACCCATGATCATTGACGAACCAGACTGGATGAAATGCTAAGTGCCAACAATAACAAGTGTCGCATTGCTGTAATGCTAATTAGTATTTTCTGATTAAGTTTGGTCCCTCCATATTTGATTATGCTGCTATCTTTTGCTTGTAAGATCAGTGGACTCTGTTTCCTACTATGGAGTACTTTAGATGGATGTTCGTTTGAAAAACGTGAACATATTTTTGCCAATAAATTAACAAATAATTTAGTCTGGTCTGGTCACTTTTTCTTATCAGTAACATCCACCCGTTGCCATGCTCGTGAGGCCGAGGCGCCCGTTGCCACAACCTCCCATGGAAGGTGATTGCCACCAGCAAGAGATCACAAACGTGTTGGTCATACGGCGCGGAGACCCACACATCAGCAACTTAACAGTAGAAGATGAATGGCAGCCACGCCCGTTGCTTAGCTTCTCACCAAAGCTGGCACAACTTCCCATGCAAGGTGAGTAACTCCACATAAATCGCCATTCCCACCCCCACCATCGGCATCCTCGCCAGTTCCAAACCACTCTACCACTTCCCAAACACTCGCGCCTCACTCCTACTGCCCAGCCGACGCAATGAAGCGATCAGGCTCCTCGTCACGTCGGCTACCCCCCACCGGCTCCCCGTCGCGTCGGCTCTCACCCTCGCGCATCAAGTGATCCTCCGGTGCCACATCCTCTTCGCGCGCCCGTGACTGGGGGAGTAGACACACATTACCATTTTTATTAGAAACAACACAATCCAAATACAAACGACACAAATACATGCGTACGCATTGATTACACATGAGGATGGATCGATCCACTATCAGTGGAAGTACAGCGACATACTACTACCAATCTACCATCACGACTCATACTACTACCATCACGACATACTACTACCATCATAGGCTCATGGCAATCCTGCCGCTGCACGAAGTGCAGCAAAACATGTATCCTGAAGCTGATACTCCTCCAAAGCATGATGCCTCGCCCTTGTATCCCACAGCCAGGCAGGTGAAATGGTGATGGAATGCGTGTGTAATAGCAAGTCACGAATGGTCCATTGCCTATGACCCCTCTGGCAAAAAGGGCACACCCACATACCTTGGTGACAAACACGGGCGGACCCGGCCTGCTGAAGCCAAAGCAACACAGACCATTTCAGGTCATGCGATTCATCTTGTTCAATGAGCACTGACCGCGGGGTGGCATTTCAACAGGCAACAACAGAGGTAGTGGCCTGGGCCGTGGGCGAAAAGGTGGTGCCATTAGGTTTAGCTGATCCTGAGCTGCCGTTGCCAGCGGCTAAACTGGAGGTGCCATCACCCCCGAGTGTTGCTGAGGTGCCGATTGTTGACGGCTGTTAAGTATCTAATTTAGGGCCGTCAATCCCTGCATTTTATCATAAGAACTAAGCATCCACACTAGAATAGGGATTTAAACTGACAATTTCCACTAGTGGCTATGCTAAGTTGAATGTAGGTGTTTAGCATAAGAAATGAAGAGAAAAGACACCCTCATGATCCTAGCAAGTTAGGCTCAGCCAATGAGGGGCTGCATGCAAGCATCCCCTGGATCCATGACATCACCAATCCAAGGGAGGAAGCCTCGGCGAATCAGAAGCCGCCATGCAGACTTCACATGGATCCTATGGCCCACCAGAGCGCCTAAACCGCCTCCAAACCACGTGGACACCGGGAACCGACCTCAGGACCCACAGAGCAGTCACCACGCGAAAGCACACCCTGAGTGGGGCCCACAGGGGGTCGGCCGACCCCACAGGTCGGCCGAACCGACCTTGTGGCGCCCACTCAGGGGCTTCCACGTGGTTGTAAGACCGACTCCAGCAGAAAAGCGCATCTGCAAGCGCAAGTTGAAGCTATGCAGGCATAAGAGAGAAGGACTATAGCATGCAAAAGGGAGGTGCCTGCAGCAAAGAAGTGCATCTGCATGCAAGTGGCCGCTGCGGTGAAAGTGAGATGACCAGATGAGGGAGAGAGAAGATATATCCTAGGATTGCGCGCTCCGAATCTGGCATCTTCATTTTGAAGATGGGCATGCACATGCTGTTGGACATGGTACAGTAGAAATACTTTACTCATTTTGCAGGTGGGGGATGGGATGAGGGAACTGCTGGAGTTAGTCTAACACCCTAATTTTGCAAGAAATTTGTTTTCAACAAAATTTGCTAGAAACAAGGTTTTGAGTTTAAGGCATATAGGGTGTATTTGAATTTTTCGACATTTATATATATTTTTGAAAATTAAATAAATAAATATAGGAGTTTATTGTTGCATTTCATGCTGATGCATAATTTATGTTTGGTTGAATTCAAATTTGAATTTGAATTCTTGAGCTTGAATCCCTTTGCAAAAATTCAAAAGCCTTTTCTTTTTATTCCTTAAACCCTATCTCTTCTGGCCCGTTTCATGTTTCAGTCCACCAGCAGAAGTCCGGTTTCGCCCCTCCGTTTCTTCCTCTCCGCTTGCTCGGCCTCCCCCATCTCGCGGCCCAGCTTCCATTCCAGCCCAGCGCGGCCCGCCAGCATCGCCTCCTCCCGCAGCCGCTGACAGGTGGTCCCACCTTGTCATCCGCTACCTCCCGTCGTCTCCATCCCGGACTCCCGCGCCACCGAGCCCGAGTCTCGGTTTTCCCCGCCTCCGCGTCGGCTTGGAAGCCACGTCAAGGCCGTGCGCCGGGCTACTTAAGGATGCCGCCACCCCCGGCCTCGAACCCCAGATCGAATCGCCGCCTTGAGCTCCCTCCGCACTGCCGCAAACCCTAGAACGGCCGCCGCCGTCCGTTCACCGCTCAGTCGCTTCTCCGTTGCCATGAAGCCGTCTCAGGAACTGCATGAAGGTGAGGAGCACCCCGGTGTCACGTGTGGACGTTCTTGCGCTTCTTATAGGCCGCGCCGCCTCGCCGGAGTTCAGGCTCCACCTCGCCGAGCCGCGTGACGCCGTCGCCGCCCGTCTCTCCGCCCTGAGTCCCTAGTTTGTCTCGCCGACCTTCTAGCTTCCTCCTCGGCCAATCCGCGTGGTAATTGAAGCCCTCTAGCTCGAGATCGAGCGAGCTCACCGGCGACTGCGCCGCTACGCCGCCGTTCGCCGCCTTAGCGCCGCCGTCTCTCGCTTATATGCGTCCACGGCCGTCGGATCTGAGACCAAGGGCCCAGATCAGTTTTGACCGGCATCCATACCAGTCAACCAGTCTATTTTCCCCCGCGCCCAGGCAAACTTGCAAAAAACACCCTTGCTCTTTTTAAAATAGCAAGCCGGTCCTTCCACCTTATAGAACCCTTACGTTTTAGTCCTTTTCCTTGCAGTTTAGACCCCGAGCTCTCTGGTTTTTGCGCCCAAGGTCCAGCCTTAAGTTTTGCACCGAAGCCCTCTAGTTTCTATGTTAAATTATGTTTTAGTCCCTATTTTCTTACAGTTAGGCCCCTGGAACCTTAGATCCTTCACAGTTATGCCCTTGTACCTTCTTTTAGCCATATCTTCTCCGTTTTAGGTCTGTTTTTCGCATTCTTTATGTCCAAATGATCATATCGAAGAGTAGAATAGCTTTTTGCCCCTGTTTTGCTTTGATAATACTGTTTGGTGATTGTTTCTTATTTTATTCTATTGTGTGCTTGTATGTACTTGATGTGATGCGTAGAGAACGTTTGGGCTGAAGGATTTGAAGACCAAGAAGCTCAAGTGTCTGAACAGCAACAGGGATCTGTTGAAGGCAAGTCTTCCTTGATGCATACCTGTTTACCAATACAACATGCATTTAATTCACTGTTCTTACTTTTTGCTTGCATTAAATTGATGGGACCCTATTAAGGACATGACTAGATTATTTTATCCCTTTTACCTTGAACAACCTGGGTATTTACTTTATTGTTGGGTAGCTCTTGCCATGCTTAACTTGGTAGATGGTATTAATGAAACTTTATGAACTTGATTTATTTATGTTATACCTTCATTAATACAAGACCATATGTTAATTGGAACATGGAGAACCACCCAGGACAACAGTGCAACCACAAGAGCTAAATGGCTCTGGCCTTGGCTAATTAGTTAGTGACCCTGGTTAGGAGTGGCTTTACCTGATAAGGACAAGGGGCGGCGGTACTGTGGGGTATGGACTCGCTCTAGCGGGGAGTTGGGCTTTGCTAAGACACGGTACCCGCTAGGGGACTTTATACCTTCCTAACTGATCCGGTAACCTTGTGGGTTGCAATTTCCTGGGGAAACTTTGTAAAGGCCTCGTAGCGTCCCTATGCAATCACACCTAGGTAGTGTGGTATGATGCTTGGCCGGCATCACATGGTTAGGTTTAAAGTTCTTAGAACTTTTACGCGACTTGTGGTGAAAGTGTACAACCTCTGCAGAGTGTAAAACTAATCGATTAGCCGTGCTCACGGTCAAGAGCGGCCTGGACCCTCACATGATTAATCTATGAAAGACAATGATCAACTTGATGCATCTTTCTTTATTTATGTTGTTTATTCTCTTATGTTAATTGTGGGTTTGGTATAAACTTACACTTGCTAGTATTTATGTTGCTAATAAAACTTGACCAACTAAAATGCTGAATGCTTAACCCCATCAGCCTCCACTATAAAGCCTTGCATGTTATATTATGATTCCGCTTGCTGAGTACGGCATGTGCTCATGCTTGTTTTCATTATTGCAATGACACTACCCGGATGTTGTTCAGACTTGGAGAGATTTGAAGATTTCCCTGGAGACTTCGACGAATTCTAGGCGGGCGTGTCACCAGTCAACTACCTGTGTTGTTGACCTCATCTGCTGCGTTGCTACTCGTTAATAATTAGTTCGTTTATGAGACATTTTGGTCTGTAATAAAGTTTAATACTCTCTTTACGTTTTGGCACTGTGTTTTGGTTATCACTGAGTCGTTATATGTGTGAACTTTGATCCTAGCGCACATATAATATGAGCATTCGAATTTGCCCTTAAATTTGGGTGTGACAGTGGTGCTTGCCCATTGGTCCTAGAAGCCATTTCCGGGGTGTTTGGGTGCTCTCACGTCGGTTGCACAAGCCTATAAATAGGAGGAGAGGGGGTAAGAAGAGGGTGAAGCACACTTGAAGCCATTTCTCACCTTTGCCTCTTTCTCCCCCTCTCATTCTCTCTTGGTGGAGGTGAAACCTCATCCCACCATGAGTGTGTGTGTGGAGGATCTAGACTAGGTGGTGCTAGGTAGAGAGGAGTGTGTGGATGAGTAGAGGTGAGGTGGTGATGATCCGTTCATCATCCATCGTCCCCTTGTACCTCGTGAGCGATGCTGTTCTTCATTTAGACTAAAGTGAGTATCTCATTATTTCCTATTTAGACTAAAGTGGCTCTCATGCATGAATGAGTTGTTCTTGAGTTCTTCGTTCGTTCATCATTTAGAGGCTCGCGTTCTTCATGAACGTGCTTCCTCGATCTAGTTGACGAGCAAGTAATTCATACTTTTGCGTTTGTTCATAAGTTAGAGGCTCGTGTTCTTCACGAACACGACCCTAGATCTTCTGTTATCATCGCATAAGTTTGCATCTCGTTTGTGTGATTGCCTGTCTATTAGAATATAGTGAGCTCATGCATATCTGATTTAGATCAAGTATCAATCATATCTCCTCGCGCGAATCGATTCAGTGACGAGTAAGGTCTAGCTCAACCTCGCGGGTTCGTCGCTTCGTATTTATATGGAGTGCTATAGTGTTTCTACGGGACGTCAGACGTAGCCGTGCTATAGTAGTAGTCGGCGGTGTAGACGTGGTGTCTAGACTGCTGGTTATCCTTCGAATGCCCTGTATCCCACGGTTTGTCTTGGGGTAGGCCGCGGTAGTGACAGCTGTTGGACCCTCTGAAATCCCCCACGTTCGGATACAGTGTGTAGGCAACCGTTTGCCGTGAACCAACTGTTATAGTCAGGAGGGGCCGGTGTCCGAAGCGAGATCTTATCCGAGCTTGTTCCTCTCTAGAGTAGAGAACCTACAGGAGACTTCACATCACTCACCTACCTTAGCAGGGATTGTGTTCCCTTGGATAGTCATTCGTAGAGTCCCCCATACCATTCCTTGGATTCGATACCCTTGGGAATACTCCTGAGGTGAAGTGCTACAACGGTGTATCTGTGCGCTTGCGGATTCGTTCACACCCGTTAGTATACCCGGGTGATTCTTACACGCTCACGCTATCCCGGCGCCATAGTGGTGACGTTAAGAAATACCAACACCGATGCCAGCAGAAGTGGAGGTGCCATTAGGGCTAGGTGCTGCTGCAGTGCCGATGTTAGCGGCTGAACCGGGTGCTAGTAAGGTGCCATTGCGGCTGACTGCTCCCGCTTCCCCGACTCCTCCAAGTTCCATGCTCCGTCCCTTCCTTGCCCAGCCATTCTCCACGGTACTGCACACACAAATGAAGAACAAACCCTACATAAGCTAACAATGTGACCGTCTCAATACCATGCATACAAAAAGTAAACAAGATTAGCCAAGAAAATGTTCTCTCGAGTATCCCCGAATAAAAGTTGAGAAATGCAAGATGGGGAACCGATGAGTGTTGGCCTTGACTTTCAAGAATGTTGTGCCGCACTCGCCTATTTATTGAGGACTACGCCGGGCACGTGAGCTCGGTGTAGCATTGCTAAAGTTACTATGGAAAACGTGAGATGCTCGGAATATAGTCAGGCCTACGCCTGATTTGAATCTATCTAGGTCAGAATCTTCAATGGCGCACATCGATTACATGTGTGGACGATGGGTATCACGAGATGAGCCCGACATGTGCATATATGTGTTCATTTTCGGACTTTCTGGTCCATAGCACAAGAAAGTCCCACGGACAACCCACGCCAGATCAGCTGCATCTAATGGCCATCTCAACTGCATCAGCTCATGCCGCATCAACTGCGAGACAACTCTCTACCGTTTATTTATGAAAATTTTAGGTGTCAATTGCATCTAGAGAAAAAGATTGGGTGCTATAAGGCTGCACAAGGCAATCAGATCGACTGGATGGTCCTTGTGTTGCAACACGCACGGTGCAAGATGACTTGACAAGTCTCCTCGATCAGGTATGCTGCGTGAGTCGTGACTGAAAAAGTCTACGAATGGTCTGGATTCGCACTTGATGATTCCCGCAGGCCTTGGAGACTGAGAAACGTGATGAACTAGTTGATGCGACAAGGCCAAAATGGAATAAGCTAGAATTGGAAAAGCAATATATGTTTGTGTGTGTGTCTATGTAATATTAACATGCATATAAGCACAGAAGGGCATCTCGAATGGGCGTTTGGGGACGACACGCTCTCACAAGTTGATCCACGTGTCGATCATTGAGAATTGTAGTTAAGGACTTGCACCGGGCGTTAACCGACGAACTTGTGTGCACACCCACTCTGAACGGACATGTCGATCATTGTGAATCGCACTTAAGGACTAGAACTAGTAAGTTCATGACTCGAACGTGGTGACACCCACACTGAAGGGAAGCGTCCATTCTGGGTGGTAAGTGATGTCCACGAACAGACGTTTCGGAATTACACATTCACTCCCACTATAATAAGAGACAGTTATGCATGAGACAATCATTGCAGGCCATTTGCGTTCATGGCTTTAGACGCTAAAACGTTTCCTTCCATGCAAGTCGACTTCTTAGTCTCAAGCCAGGAAGCGAAAGTAGAAGGAATCGCGGGCCAGTACAAGGAATCTGGTACATTCATGGTGGGAGGCTGTCAATGGAGGCTACGTTGCTATCCTACAGGTATGAATGATCATTAGTGGATGGATGTTCCAGACAGCATTGTCGTCATCCTCGTTATTGTGCACAAATCCCAAATGGTATGTGTATCGTTGCTGCTATGAATACAAACACTCACACATGGCGATATAGTCATATTATATTATTGTTGTCAAGCCTGTGACTGCTTCCTTCCACATAGGAGTGAGTATTGTTGTGTGCGATGGCTAGAGACCCAAACGATAAAGATGATACGTTTCGAGTTCAAGCTACAAAAGAAGTTTGTTTCATGAATCGGGATCTACACGAAAGAGGCTTTGAATGTCTGGTGGAGTATCATGACATTGAGCGCATGACCTCCAATGAAGATCGCATACACATATCGTGTGTTGTTATAGTACTGGAGGATGACTGCATTGAAGTTCCTCCTCCATCAGTACAAACAAGCATATGCGAAAGCATTGTAGCCCAAGCCCCTGTGGACCTTGTCTTCCACAGGCGCAGAATGCCGAGTGATACGAGCGATACAAGCCGATGTGGCGAAAGTATCTTGTGTGTGTTGACGATCTAAACACATGTCAAGATTCACCGTCCCTCACGGATCATCGTAGCACTTTTTCCCTCGGAGTATGACCAAGGTTAACGAACCGTGGATCGGAAGCAAACCGCTAAGGTTCTCTACCTTATCTAGTCAATCTAACCAAACATGAAGCATTGATTGCATATAAAGGGTAACCTAAAGAGATATTCATGAAGTGTATAGGTTGATCACACCCAAGAACATTAGCTAAGGTAAACCTCCACTAGGGGGGTAACTAGGCCTAGCGCCTTCTAGTTGAAGTTCTGACAAACGAGCAACGAATCGAGCATCTCATCTACTAGCATCCTTAAACTCCTACCTCCGGCCTATCTCCCGAAGACATCTGCCCTTTCCAGGCAATCATCTTGTCACGATGCACCCTTAATGAAGCGGGGAATCTAAGGGCACGCTCAAACATGAACGTGTCTACGAATCATGAGGGGTCGACACACTAAACCTAATCACCACGATTACATAGAGCATGCTATATAGCCTAACCAATGCATTAGACTAGGGATCAAATCACATTCATGATAAGTAAAAAGCAAAAATGGAGACATGGAATCGCTAATAGATCGAATGACAAGATCATCATTACTCACATGAAAGTATGCATTACACCATCACCACCGAGGCCATACCTATGATGATGAACGCATAGATCCGGAACTCTGCCATGGCACAACCACGCAGGGCGGCCATGGCGGCTAGGGTCGGCCTAGGCCATCTCCTAGACAACCTCGAGGACTCACGGCCGTCGTCGTCTCCCTCCGGTGCTTGCTTCTAGGTTTCGCTAAATTCTGCTGGATGGATGTGGCGGCCGTCGAAGGCAGGGGATATAAATGAGTTGAGGATCATCTAGGTCAAAGGGTGTCGTGAACCGGGCCCGAAAAGGGGTAGGCCGGTCGGCATGGGCCGGCCGGCCCAGGCCCTTTTCAGCCCGGTTCGTGCCCATCTTCCTCCACAACGCTTCTTGCACTTTCTTGAATATTTGCCAAACTTCATGTGGGTCCTTGACGTCGTTCTCCCCACGATTTGGATAAGGGTACTTGACGCACGAACTCCCGCATCTTCTGTTTAGGTCCTCAGAGTTTGACGGCTTCATGCTTCGGTCCTTGTGTTATTTGGAGTCATGTTCACTTTGTGTCTTGACTTGTGCCGGGCTTCATGATCTTCTCATAAAGTGCTCAATGAACTCTACCCAGAAGTCCTCATTTAGGCGTTTAAATCCTGCGTAAACATCATACTCCAAAAACCATATGCAAGTGCGAACTTGTTACATCATTAGTATGCCTAGTGGCGGGTTAGTTTCAATTCAAAGCTCAAACCAAAGTGTAACAAGTGCTCTTGGTTGATGGAAATCGACCGTCAACAGTGTGATGGAGGCAGTGCTCTACGGCCCAGGAGTGGAGTCTAGCTCTGAGACTGTTACAATTATAGACACACACCCTGATGGCCTCTCGCTCCTGATCAATTATGCTAGGGAAGGATCACTCCCGGAGGAGGCTGATTTATGGGACACTCCTGGCAACACCTGGCCTTATTTACTCTCGGTCGTCGACATGTACCAAGTCGAAAGGTTGAAGCTGCAATGTGCGTCAAAGATGTGGGAGATGGCAAGCGAGGAAACTGTGACCTTATTTCTACGATGGGCAATTCAGGCTAACTGCACAGAATTGCAGGACAAGTGTATGTCTCTCTTAGAACAAACTTAACACCTTCTTTGTTTTCGATTGTGAATGATCTCAACCCTGACCTCTTGTTCTTATACTTGTTTCAGCGGGCCAAAGGGTCAACATCTGTAGTCGCTCCTGTTTAGACCTGCTCCAAGGTAATAAATTCAACACCTTTGTTTCCTTAGTTCGAATCAATTACAAGATCCTAATCTGACTTGGGATCCACTGTTGCTAGATGGAAGATACCAAGTCAATGATGTTTCTTCCTGAACAAATTAAAACAGAGGCAGTCGAGTACTCAAGAATGGGTACCGAATCCTTATGTAGTAGTGTTGATGACGCTCCCAATCGGGATGGGGTACAACTTCGACAATGGTTTGTTGCTCACACTAAAAAAATCATGTGGTCCATGACGGTCAATTTTCGTCACGGATCATCAAAATTACGTCATAAAACGACATCTATGACAAAATTTCATAACGTCATGGATGGAGCGTCACAGATTATGCGTTGTGACAAACTAATGTTTTCGTCATAGACTAGCGTGATCCATGATGTTCTCAAGCCGTCATAGATTGGTGTAAAGCCCATTGAACCCAGCCCGAAGCCCAAAATCTGTGACGAATGTGATCGTCATGGATTAACTTGCCATGTTGTTGACGGTTGTTAAGTACCAATTTTTGTCGTCAATATCCTCACATAAATAGAGGCATATACACTTATTACTCGCATTTTGGTATGAATAATGTAGTTCCACTTGTCCTTGGAGATCATTTGAATGTAGGTGATTTAATCATAAAAAGATATGGAAACCCACCTTCTATGGAATGATCCATGACAACTCAGCTGAGGAGGTGCTGCCACACCAATTCTAGGTAGCATCCACGTCACTGATCCAAGGAAGGCATCCACCGACGAATCAGAGAGTGACACATGAACTTCACAAGGATCCACGGGCCCACCTAGGATTCCGAAACCGCCATGCACCGGGGAAAGCTCAGAGGGCCCACAGGTCAGCCACCCGGAGAAAGCACAAGCCAGGAGGCCGCCGTAGATGGTCGGCCGACCGTGTGTTCGGTCGAACCGACCAATGGTCGGTTCATCCTGGCCTTCCATGTGTTGGCTCCCCATTGGTCAATTGTTGCAATCCCGGGTGAATTGGAGGCATTTGGAGCCCGAAGCAAGCCTGGCCCATGCCTATAAATAGAAGGAGAGGGGCTCCATTTCTCACACACCACTCTCTTGACTCTCCTCTCACTTTTAGTTTCCAAGGCTAGGGGGTAGGCTAGAGTAGCTCTTATTCAGGTTCCAAGTCTACTTTGGGATCTAGGTATGAGTTCTCTTGTATCTTTATTTCTTTGTATGACTTTGATCTACTTCAGTTATTCAGCTATTTCATATAAAGTTATGGTAGATCATGTGATTGATATGTTCTTGAGTTCATCCATTGTTCATCATTTAGAGGCTTGTGTTCTTCATGAACACTACCTTTCGATCCAGTTGAAGGATTATTTTCTCATTCCTTATGTGTTTGTTCATAAGTTAGAGGCTTGTGTTCTTCATGAACACGGCCCTTTGATCTTGTTGATTAGACATAAGAGAGTTCATATTCGTTCGTATGACTAGCCCTAGTTTAATCTAGATTGATGGCATTGTTGTGTTGCATGAGGTTTGTGTTTAAGCTATGGTACTTGGTCTAAGTTGGCTAGTTATCTAGTGGCTTCACCCTAGGTCACAATAGCCCAGGCCGGGTGAAGTCTAGCAGCAACGCAGGCATGGTGCCTGGGTTGTGTGGCTTCATTAGTTATAAGCTTTCCCCCGTAATGATAGAGGTAGGCCGTAGTGGTGACAACTGTTGGACCCTTTGAAACCCTCCGCGCTGGGGTATTGCTGTAGGAGTCTAAAGGATAGTTTCGCAAGATGCTGGTCGTCGCGGGCTATCTCCCCGTTTGTACCTGGGTGCTAAACCTTCCAATCATGCAATGCTTTGTGCCTCTCTTTCTTGTATCATCTAACTCTTGTATGTATAGTTCTTTAGAACCTAGAGCTAACTCGTATGTCCCCCGTATGCGTAGTGTGCTTGTGTAGAGATAGATCTGAGTGTGTGTCACACTACCCTTATCATATCATTTACCTTACCCCTGTATTTGAGTTGTTGTCTTCTATTTCTATCTCATGGTTAGACTCATTGCAAAAGCATAAGTCTTGATATCTGCCACTACCTTCGACGGATACGATACCCTTGGAATACTCACTTCCCTGGGGAAATGCTACAATGGTTTATCTGTGCGCTTGCGGATTCGTTCACGATCGTTAGATTGACCTTTGGCAAGTCTTGACGCTCGCTCTAACTCGTTATCGTTAGTAGTGACGTTGATATATGCCTACATACATTTCTTGCGCTATCGCTAAGGATGGATTCTAAACCCGTTCTTAAGTGGTTGCTTTAAGAAATGCCAACAAGCATTTTTGGCACCATTGCCGGGGAAGGCAAAAGGATTATCATGACTATGCTTTGCGTCTATTTGTAAAGCATGAGTAGGTTAGAGCAACTTTCAATGCAGGCTAACCTTGATTGTCTTCTTTTATCTTTGGATGATGAGGACAGGTAGTGTATGACTGGTTTTGACTTGCCGGATAATTTCACAGAAGATCACGAGTCATTAGTGAGGAAGGCTTGAATTCATTTCGACTCTCCTCGCCGTACTCGTCCGGAAAGCGATCCAGCTTCCTTTGTACCATCCACATCGAAAGCTATGGCCCAGAAGATGCTTCGTGAGTACTCAGCTCCTTCTGCTGACCAGGTGCTTCAAGGCCCTGAGGTGACAGTGAGGATTGAGAACTTTGAGATCAAGACGGGTCTAATCACGATGGTACATGCTAGCCCATTCTGTGGCAAGACAAATGAGGATGCTAATGCTCATCTACAGTAGTTCCTAGAGCTATGTAGTACTTTCGTCATTAGGGGTGCAAATGTGGATGTTGTTCGTCTTCGACTGTTTCCTTTTTCTCTCCTGGGGAAAGCCAAGCAATGGTTCTATGCGAATCGTGATGCTGTTGATACATGGAGCAAATGTTCGGAAGCATTCCTCAAGAAATTCTTTCTGTTGGGTAAAACCAATGCCCTTCGTGGGAGGATTTCTAGCTTTCAGCAAGCAGCGAATGAATCTATTCCAGAGGCTTGGGAAAGGCTTCAAGAGTACGTCCTAGCCTGTCCTCACCATGGGATGGAGGAATGGCTTATTCTTCAGAGTTTCTATAATGGGCTGACTCCGACAGCCCGTGGCCATGTTGATGCTGCTGCTCAAGGAGCTTTCTTCTCACTCACTATTGACAATGCTAAACTAATTATTGAGAAGATGGTCTCCAACCAAGGGTGGAGTGATGAAAGACTCCAACCACGTCCGAGGGGTACTCATACTGTCAAGAAAGCATATATGCTTACTACCAAGATGGACCTTCTTATGAAAATATTGGATGACTACACCAGCGAGATGGTTGCCATGGCCACCACCACTCTGCCAATGGATTCTCATGTGACCTGTGAGGTCTGTGGTAACACTGGGCATTCAGGCAATTACTGTCCTGAAACTCAGGAGGAAGTCATGTACATGAATGGCAATAACAATGGTTATCATCCACAAGGAGGCCTAACGTGGAACCAACAACGCCCTTATTATCAAGGAGGCAACCAAGGTAATTCTTACAACTCTAATTAGCCCTCCTTGAGAGATCTTGTGTTTGGGCAGGCTAAGATTAATGAAGGTGTTACCAAGAAGTTAGCTGCCCTGGATAAATCTTTGGAAAGTCTCAACGTCAAGCTTGACAGTTTTTCTTCTGCTCAGAAGAGCCAACTAAGTTTTAACAAAATGGTAGAAACTCAGCTAGCTCAGTTGGCTGCTTCTGTTCCTCATGTTGAAATGCAAATGCGGTGACTACGAGGGGAGGTAAGTCCACTCGAGATCCACCATATCCTAACCATGCAGGAACGGATAGAAAGAACATAAAGGACGTTGAAGATGTTAATGATGGTTCATCCCATTCGGAAGAACTCCCACAGGTAAGGAGGGTACCCTCAAAAGAGAAGGCACCCGAAGGGATAACGATACATCCGGAATTTATAAAAGCCAATGTGATGTCGTCCCCCCAAAGGAACAGGAAGGCAACGATAGATGAACAGTTCAATCGCTTTGTTGACATGATTCAGAAGGTTTATATCAATGACCCACTACTCGAGGCAATACATGTACCTACGTACACGTGTTATCTCAAGGACATCCTCACCAAGAAGTGAGCCCTTCCTACGACGGAAGTGGTAAGGCTCACCGAGGAGTGTAGTGCTGTTATACTCAACCACCTTCCTGAGAAGAAGAAAGATCCAAGGTGTCCCACAATCACTTGTATGATTGGGACATAGCGTTTCGACCACGTTCTCGTGACCTAGGGGCCAGCGTCATGCCCAAGGTAGTTTTTGATCGACTTAATTACACGGATTTGTCCCCCAACCACTTTGCAGCTGCAACTAGCTGATTCTTCAGTTCGGTATCCAACGAGAATAGCAGAGGACATCCCAGTGAAAGTCCGGGATTGCTTCATCCCCGTTGACTTTGTGGTGCTTGACATGGAGATCGACAAGGAAGTGCCACTCATACTTGGGTGGCCATTCTTGAGCACGGTTGATGCACAAATTGATGTTGGTGCCGGATTGATCCGTCTCTACATCAATGGCAAGAAGGAGAAGTTCGAATTCCGTCCAAGAAAGGAACAATGTTCAATGATCAAGGATTCACAGACTCCCAGCATTTCAACTCGAGAGGTCGGAACACCACGGCAAGAAATGGATAGCCTCATCGCATTCATGAAGAACTTTTGGAAGGAAGAACTACAGCGCATGAGTGCGGGACAGAAACAATATTGGAAATCTCAGTCCCAGTCCAAGAAAACATCTTCTACACACCATAAATAACAGGACTCTCAAAAAATGTGGAGAAAGGTGAATAGGAAGCCAACTCCTCCTTCAAAAGGAACGGCTACCTCATTACCGAGGTAAGCAATTTGGAACAAAGTCCAGCTCTAAGGTCTTAAAACAGTGAGCCCTGCGCCAACAGGTAAACTCGGTAAGTTATCCTTAGTTTTTCGTTTCAATAAAATTCTGATCTTAGGAAAGCAAGCTACTTTTTTCTCTATGTTTTCTATATTCTTGCTGGGGCAGGCTCAAGGGCGGTGTCCATCTGGACATACCCTGAGTTTGTACCATGGTACTAGCCACAGCCACCACAACCACAGCCTGCTACACCACCTATGGCAGGAGGGGCCTTTGCGGGGTACATGGCCGGGGTAACCCCTGGGTATGCACCAGGATGGGATCAGCCCATCTACCATCAGGGTGCGAGTAGTACGGCTTGGGCTAGCGTGAGCAGTGACCGGTGGGCCGCTCCCACTAGTTCCAGCTCTGGTGGTCCACTTTCGTCTTCATCCTACAGACGGCACTCTTCGGCCTCTGCACGAGAGGCCCAGCTCGCGCAGCAGCTTGGAGAGCTTACTGTCCAGGTCACAGGAGTGGAGGAGACGCTGAACACGCACAATGAGTTCAACTCAGCATGGTAGCGACAGGCTGGCGAAAGGATTGATGCCATGCAGCAGGTGCAGCACCGACAGATAGAGGAGCAGAGGGCTTACTTTGCGAGTCAGGGGTTCTTCTTCCCTCCATCGTAGTGAGCCTAAAGCTAGCTTGGGGGAGGATCCCCATTCTAAGGTAACATGTATCTCCTTTCGTTTTCAGAATCTCTTATGACGAAAATCCATAAAAATCTTCAAAAATAAAAAGACCAAAAATATTTATTTGCTTTCATCGTTTAGCTTGCTTTGATATGCGTAGTAAGAATGCTTTGCCTCTATGGTTGAAATGATGAATAGCTGCTCTGTTTATTTTTCTCATATGTCTTGCTTACAGCTTTGTATCCTACCTAAGTTTTGAGTTTGTTGGCTTGCATGTTCAAACCTTAGCTTAAGATTTGTGGGTAGCAAAAAGCATGGTCCTTGCCTAAGTTGTTGTGAGACATGATATGGTAGAATAGAGTGCTGTGATCTTGTACCAAGTGACGCTTGATATCCGTAGTTTTTCTTTTTGAAAATCTAAACATGATGAGTTCCTCAATGATGAGCATTTCCTATCCCAAGGCCATATGTAGATTCTAGCTCTTGTTAGGCTCCACATATGCAGCTTGTTCTCTCATTGAGCTTTGTCAAATTGTTGTGACCCTTGTTTAGAACTCATACTCCCCTGATCAAGATCACGTACACGTTCATGCTAAAACTTCTACACTGGAATTTGGCATTCATCATTTGTTCCATTCATCTTAGCATTCTTCCACAAATAAAAACTCTATGCATCTTTTGTATCATTCATCCCTCTACAAATATCTCCAGAAGAGACAAAGGGCTAGCTAAAAAAAGAGAAAAGAGAAAAGCATGCTCAAAAGCATGGTAAAAATAAAATAAAGAGAGCTAGCCCAAGTCTCGGAAAATTTCAAAAGGAGAGAGGGGTTGAAATGTGCAAAGAGAAAGAGTTCGACCGTATAGATGGTAATAACTAGTACCTACTCTGGGGCTAGTGTCCACCTTACCATCAACCCTTTTAATTTTCATATAAAGTGTGGTAATATCTAGCACCCATTTCCGGGCCTAGTGTTGATGGTCGATTTCCGTCAATCAAGAACACTTGTTACACTTTGGTTTGAGCTTTGAATTGAAACTAACCCGCCACTAGGCATACTAATGATGTAACAAGTTCACACTTGCATGTGGTTTTTGGAGTATGTTGTTTACGCATGATTTAAGTACTTAAAGGAGCACTTTCGGGCAAGGTTCATCGAGCACTTTATGAGAAGATCACGAAGCCCAGTACAAGTCAAGACACGAAGTGAACATGACTCCAAATGACCCGAGGACCGAAGCATGAAGCCGTGAAACTCCGAGGACCTGAACAGAAGATGCGGGAGTTCGTGTGCCAAGTACCCTTATCTAAACCGCGGGGAAAACGACGTCAAGGACCCACATGAAGTTCGGCAAATATTCAAGAAGACACGAGAAGCGTCGGGGAGCGAGCGGGGGTCGAACTGGGCTGAAACGGGCCCAGGCCGACCGACCCACCCCCTTTTTGGCCCGGTTCGCGACGCCCTTTGACCTACTACCTCTTCGATCTATTTATATCCCTTGTCTCCGATGGCCGCCGCATCCATTCATCAGAGAGCCGCCGAATTGTGCTGAATCGAGGAATACACACCGAAGGAAGCCGTCGCCGCCGCGAGTCCTCGACGTTGCCTAGGAGATGGCTCAGGCTAGACCCTAGCCGCCATGGTTGGCCCTGCGTGGTGAAGCCATGGTGGAGTTCCGGAGCCATGCCTTGGATTCATCAAGGCACATGTACTTTTGACGGTGATATCAATCTAATCTTCCCTCTACTTTGATGCATGCCTTCTCTCATTCATGTGTGTAGCTACCATATGATCTTAGTAGGAATAGATCTAATCTATGTCTTGCAGATACATCAAAGTGGTGCACGGACTTACGAGTAGTCGTTCGGCATTGATTACCTTCCGTAGTGATAGTATGATATAGGAAAAGTGCCGAATGAACGTGCAATGGATATCTCCTTATCATGGTATGAGGTTTAGGTTAGTTTATCACTTTGGCCGTCGGAGGCAGGGGATATAAATGAGCCGAGGAGCATCTAGGTCAAAGGGCGTCGTGAACCGGCACAGAAAAGAGGCAGGCCGGTCGGCATGGGCCGGCCGGCCCAGGCCTTTTTTGGCCCGGTTCGGGCCCAACTTCCTCCACGACGCTTCTTGCACTTTCTTGAATATTTGCCGAATTTTATGTGGGTCCTTGACATCATTTTCCCTGCGGTTTGGATAAGGGTACTTGGCGCACGAACTCCCGCATCTTCTGTTTAGGTCCTCGGAGTTTCACGGCTTCATGCTTCGGTCCTTGGGTCATTTGGAGTCATGTTCACTTCGTGTCTTGACTTGTGCCGGGCTTCATGATCTCTTCATAAAGTGGTCGATGAACTGTTCCCAGAAGTCCTCATTTAGGCTCTTAAATCCTGCGTAAACAACATACTCCAAAAACCACATGCAAGTGTGAACTTGTTACATCATTAGTATGCCTAGTGGCGGGTTAGTTATAATTCAAAGCTCAAACCAAACTGTAACAAGTGCTCTTGGTTGACGGAAATCAACCGTCAACATACCCCCATGCTTAAACCTTGCTCATCCTCGAGTAAGCCTTTAAGGGATATTAGTGTTGCCCTTCAATGTTCATACCCTGCACTTGTTCATACATGAGAAAACATAATGCTCTCCAAGTTTATATTTGTTAAAGTTCCATAATGTAGCTAGCTTTCATCTCTATGGAGGGTAGATATTATTTAAGCTCTTTCCACAAGTAATTAATCATTGTCTCAAATTTTAAACAAATCTCAGAAATTTTGAAAATAAAGAGCGGGATGAAGAAAACTTTGCTTTACCAAGATCAATAATAAACCTCCATGCATCTTGCTCATGAACTCTCATCTCATCTTGTCTCTCAAGCCTACTTGTTCTACTCCTTTCCTCTCTCAAATATTTGATGGAAGGCTTTATATGAAGCTATGGGAAAGTTTAGTCCTACCAAGATATTATAGTCGAGATATTATCAAAACAAGACAAGCTTCTCATGGACTTACCGAGACTCGTCAAAAAGGTCATTGGAAAATAATGTTCTCAAGGAGGGGGGAGATGAACACACACTTTTAGATAGGTGGACATGTGCAAATGGCAAAGAGTGATCCCGAGGCACAAATGAAGTCCTCGTTATCGGATTACACATGATTGGAAAGATGAGTATGGGTCTTGATCTTGAAGCCTCTTGAAATATCCAAATGTAGCTAGAGAACCGGGGAGCTTTATTATTATTTTTTCTTTTTCTTTTTTTTCCTTCTTCCTTTTTACATCACTTTTTTCATCATACTTTTTCTCTTTATTTCTCTTTCTTTTCTCTTTTTTTGTCATCACTTTCTTTTTCTTTTCTTCTCTTTTTTTACTCCCCTTGAACTTTAGACTACACTAGTACCTCCTTGGCAACCCCCCCCTATGCTTAGACGTAGCTCGTCCCCGAGTAAAGAGATGATGATTGTGCCAAGGCAAGTGCTGAAATTCTTGTATTTTCTTGAAGAGAGATACTTGAAACCTTCTAGGGATCCTTTCACGGAGGTCTCCCAAAATCTTGCTCCACTTGATGGCACCTTCCTTGTAATCTTCTTCAAAATATTCATCCATACTCAAAGTTTTGGGTTGTGGTCAAGGAGGTATACACAAAAGGATATTTTGGGTTTGTGGGTGGATATCCGGCAAGGTTTGCAAAATTCTCAATGTGGAAACTCACAATGCACGGATAGAAAAGGCTAGCATAAAGATAGATGCACAAAAACGGAATGACCAGCTTCTTAGTCTCGGGCGAGAGAAATCAAGCCTTGAATAAATGCACCCAAAAATAAATCTTGTAAACTATGGTTTTTGCACTCAACTGGATATAAGGCTTTGGATAGGTTGAGCAAAAATGCAAGCGGTACTTATAACAAGGTTAGCATAAACTTTTAAGAATAAAAATGGATCTTTGATTAATTCAAAAATGAGAGCAATGAAAAATACTATGGGTCTCAAGTTATCATAACCTCCACAAAAGATTAGGCTAGCATTAATTTAAATTTCAGATCATATTAAAAAAGCACTAGCTTAATCATATATAAACCAAGCACAAGAATAAGCAAAGCGGCAACGATCATCATATATCCATAGGCAAGAGCATACAAGATATCATCATGTTGAGCACAAGGTAAAGGTGATTATTGTTGAAAACAAAAATAAACCTAGGTTGTACTCCTAGTAGCCATGTTATTCTATAGAGGGATATACAAAGGTTGCATCTAAGGTTGTGGAAAGCATGTACATATGAACAGACATATAGAAAGACAATGACAAAAAGAGGGTTGAGGAATTTTTACCGTCCCTTGATGCTTGAAGAGTAGCGCGGCCTCCCCCATGCTTAAGCATTGTGCTAATCATGGAAGAAGAAAATTAGCATCTCGTGGCAACCGTGATCCTTGAACTCCACGCGGTCTTTACTTGTCCCCCAAGTCCTCCCCCATGCTTAAGCATTTTGCTAGGCATGGAAGATGATGAACCATCTTGAAGTCCTACTGCCATGTGTGGATCGTCATACTCTTCACTTTGTCTTGATTGTCCTCCAACGTCCACCCTTTGTCACAAGCCTTTGTCCCAATTGTTTCCATCTTCACCTCCTTCCATGTTGTCCCTCATTGCTGGTTCATCTTCCATGAATTTTTCTTATACTTCCAGAACAGAACATGTACTGAACCATCACTCTATTGCAAAGTGCTTGAAATTATCTTTCCAATGAGTGCTCATTCACCCCAATCGGACTTCGGACAAAGGAGTTGTGCCCTTTTTACTCCGTGAGTGCAAGCTGTCCCGGGCTGATTTCAGAACGTGTGACACCTAAAGATTTGGTTGTAACTCCTTGCACGGGTCTCCAAAAATGTTGAATCTTGATATGTTGGAAAGAAGACGTAATGGAGCTCCTGAATATCCAATTTTCCTCTTTTGTACACTTCTGAATGTGTGCTTAATCTTGATGAAAACAGCAGCGCTTCTTTCGAGATTTTGGAGGTGTTGATGATCTTGATTTCAGCTTTTTATCACGAACTTATGGGAGTGATTCACAATGCCTGTAAAATAATTCTAAAGCACAAAGTACTCCTGAGGTAATGGTCGGGAATACTCATTCTATGCCGACAAACCAAAGACATCCCCTAAGATCTTAACTTGTGGCATAGTTAATCTAGTGAAAGAAAAATTAAGAACCTAATGGGTGTACTTGTGTGCAAGCGTGAATGCAATGAGTTAGAAGCATGAAAGGTTGAGAATAAACTTTATAGAGATTACACAAAGTTTTAAACACCATGTTTACAACTATGTTCCCAAAATCCTCGGATCAAACACTATGTTAAAGCCAAAGAATTCAAGCGCTCTAAAAAGTTTTAGAAAACCGAGCATGCTTAACATAACGAATGTGGTCATTAAAGAAATGCAAAATGCAAAGGGTTAGCTAAAACAAATGTTAGCTTGGTTGATTGATAAAGGGTAGGTTATGGGGATCCTATATTTTTGGCTCAAATAAGAATTTTGAAGAGAGAGAGAGCCAAGTATAGAAACTCTATCTAAGGTGGTGCTAAAAAGTCTTTTTATGAAAAACAAATCTATGGTTTTAGGAGGACTAAAGATAGGAGAGGTTTTCTCATAGGAGGGCTAGTCAAAGATTTTAGTTAGAACAAGGGACAGAGGTGGGCTTGGCCAACCGGAATGGTGCAAGCCAATCAACACAAGTCAACCCTACCCTTGTTGGCTACGGTTTTGGTGGGGGCTATAAGAAGGCTTAGGTTGGTTGGTCAAAAAGTTATATCAAAACAAAACATGCAATGCAATGCAATGCAATGTGGATGAACAAAATAACATGATATGGTGGTGATCTAAAAGTTAGCCTAAATTAACTAGCCACAAGTTTAGAGTCAAATGATGGTGCCAACTTCATAGCTCTCTCTAAAAAGACACAAAGAAAAAGAACCTAAACACTAATAGGCACACAAAAGGGTCTACAAGTTTTCCAAGATCAAGAACAAAGTGCTCTATCAATAGCAATTAAATCATACAACATGGTGTTGTGGTATTTATTAGAGCAACGGTACAATGTTACTTGATGTTTCAGTTTAAGATCACAATGTAGACGGTCATAATATTTATATATAAATATAAACAAAAGAAATCGAGTTGTCTCCCGCAAAGCGCTTCATTTAAAGTCATAGAGCTCGACTTTCTTACGTACCTCCTCGTGGTCGTGAAGCCATGGTCCTTCATGTAAGATTTGAAGATGTCCATGCAGCTTTGGTCCACCCACCATGCTTGACACGATCATTTTACTTGATGAGAGGCTTGCTCGATCGTTTCCTTGCATCATTGTCACCTTCTCCTCCTTTGCTCTTCGTCGCTGCTTCCTCTTTCATGAATTTCCCTCTCTGACCAGACCAGACCATGTAGCAAACAATTTCTCTAATGTGTGGCGCATGAATTGTCTTTCCATCAAGTCTTTGTTGACCCCCAACGGACTCCGAACAAGTGAGTTATGCTCGTTTTACTCCAACACTGCAATCTATCCAAATCTGATTTCAGATTGTGCAGCGCCTAATGTTTTTGCCATATCTCCTTCTATTGGTCTTCAAATTCATCGATCTTGGAGGCGTTGGAATCAGCACTTGATGGAGCTTCTGATTTTCAACTTTTTCCTTCTTCTACATATCTGATCAGGTGCTCAAAATTGATGAAAACAGCAACGTCCGTACTCGAGATTCGAGGAGGCGATGTACGAGCTTGCAATTCCTTTAGGGCATGGCTTCTCTCTTCTTTATTAAGGTTTAATGACCTGCATGGTTAGTGAAACTCGGGTTTTCTCCCGACATTTGCTCTTTTAAAGTCATTAGCTTGACTAAGCACAAAGCAAGTCCAAGATTTGCAAAGTGTGAAATGAACATATGCAACCATAACCACAATTTAAATTTGGTAAACAAAGAAAGTTGTGATTAAAAGTAGCAAAAGTTTCTTGCTCAGTGCTAAAGCTCTCATTAGGAATGGGTTCATTAGGCAAGTAAATAACAAAGTTTAAGCACAACATAGCCTCTTCATCATTCTCAAGAAATTCTAGCCTATCAACATGATCATCAAGGGTGCAAGGCATAGAATCGAAACATACTTTTGGATGGACATCAAATCAAAGAGATATTATCATCACCAAAAGTATCTTTAGAGGTTAATATGTACCTTACCCTTTGAGCTTTTTATCATGAGTGATCCTCCGGAGTTAAAAGTGAACAATCCTTGATGATCGGGGGTGGCTCGCGTAGACTTTTCTCCTCGAGCCACATGTCGTCAAGGTTGCTTTGTGTAGGATCACTCTTCTTCACTTGTTTGAGGGGCTTCACACATGTCTTAAATGTCTTCATGCAGCTCCATGATCCTTCGTGTGAGAACCCAAAGTGTTTGTGCCATTGGATGTTGTCTTATGTGTGTAATCCATCATGGTTTGCTCCAAACAACTCCTTGCGTCGGATGCCACCAACTTGTGTCCTCATTTGCCAATGCTCCAGGGGTCTTTGCTTTGTTCTAAGCTTCTGAATTTCTTCATGTGTGGTCTAACGGAAGCATTCCCCAAGCTCCTCTTTATTGTTGTTATCCTCATCTTCACCATCTTGTTCTCATCGTATTACTGCTGCCTCTTCTTCGTGGATTTCCCCCTGTATACATAACAGAATATATACTAAAATATAATTCTATTGAAGGGATTATGAAATTACCTTTCCAACGGGTGCTCATTCATGTTAATCGGAGTCCATATGAGGGAGTTATGGCTGTTTCACTTCAGCTTTGCTTGCTGTCCAGAAATTTTTAGGACGTGCAACCATCGGTGATTCGGCCATATCCGCTTGTAAGAACCTCCGATCGACTTGATTCTTGACTCGTTGGAAGCTTAACTTCGTGGGGCTTCTAAATATCCAAAGATATTCTATTGTTCTTCCCATGAGGTTGTGCAAAACTTGATGCGAACAGAAACTTCGAAGATGTTGAAGAGCTTGATCTTGTGATCTCGGGGGCATCGCGATTGCTTCCAATACCTATTGCTTAATCAAACAAATCTCCACAAAGCATTAGTTTTAAAATTTTAATTGACATGTTGACTTACCTTGTTCATGTGCTCTTGTGTAGGGTGTGAGCTCGATAGCGGATGATGGGCCACTAACAAAAGTTAGCACCTACCACTAAAGAGCGAATCTTGATGTTTGTTGAAAGTGAATCTTGTGTTGTTGAAGTGTGGGTGTAGAGAACTCCTCGAACATCTTGTGTCTAGCTTTTCACCTACTTTTAAGGACACAAACAAGAAAACAAGCGTATATGCAATAACAAAATTTAGGGTTAGTAAAATAGAAAGGTAGATCACCCTAGGGTTCGAGTTGTCGATCCCCGGCAACGGCACCAGAAAAAGGGCTTGTTGACGGTTCAAAACCGTGTTGAAGTTCACCGCAAGCGTACGGGTGACTTGGTGCCTTTTTCACCAAGGAGGGTCCCCCAAGGTTTGTCAATCCAAGGATCGGAAGCAAACCGCTAAGGTTCTCTACCTTGTCTAGCCAAACTAACCTAACATTAAGTGTTGATTACATACAAAGATGAACCTAAGAGATATGTATATGATAGCACAAGGTTGATCGCATCCATGGACATCGGCTAGGGTAAAGCTCCACCGAAGGGGTAACTAGGCCTAGCGCCTTCTAGTTGAAGTCCCGGCAAACGAGCAACAAAACAAGCAACTCATCTACTAACATCCTTAAACTCCTACCTCCGGCCTACCTCCCGAAGACATCCACTCTTTCGGGGGAAATCACCCTGTCACGATGCTCCCTTAATGAAGCGGGGGATCTAGGGGGCACGTCCAAACATGAATGTGTCTACCAACCATGAAGGGTCGACAAGCTAAACCTAATCGCCACGATTACATAGAGCATGCTATGTAGTCTAATCTAGAATTAGACTAAGGATCAAACATATTCATGAAAGGTAGAAAGTATAGACGGAGACATGGAATCGCTAATAGATCGGAAAACACGATGAACATTGCTCACATAATAGTAGATGTGTTTGGATCATCACCACCGAGTACATACCATTGATGACCTCAACTAGCTCTGGAACTCCACCATGGCACAACCACGCAGGGCGTCCATGGCGGCTAGGGTTGGCCTAGGCCATCCCCTAGACAACTTCGAGGACTCTGCCGTCGTTCCTCCGGTGCTCACTTCAAGGTTTCGCCGAGTTCTGGTGAATTGATCAGGCGGCCATCGGAGACAGGGGATATAAATGAGCCGAGGAGCATCTAGGTCAAAGGGCATCGTGAACCGGCACAGAAAAGAGGCAGGCCGGTCGGCATGGGCCGGCCGGCCCAGGCCTTTTCTGGCCCGATTCAGGCCCAACTTCCTCCACGACGCTTCTTGCACTTTCTTGAATATTTGCCGAACTTTATGTGGGTCCTTGACGTCGTTTTCCCCGCGGTTTGGATAAGGGTACTTGGCGCACGAACTCCCGCATCTTCTGTTTAGGTCCTCGGAGTTTCATGGCTTCATGCTTCGGTCCTTGGGTCATTTGGAGTCATGTTCACTTCGTGTCTTGACTTGTGCCGGGCTTCGTGATCTCTTCATAAAGTGCTCGATTAACTCTTCCCAGAAGTCCTCATTTAGGCTCTTAAATCCTGCGTAAACAACATACTCCAAAAACCACATGCAAGTGTGAACTTGTTACATCATTAGTATGCCTAGTGGCGGGTTAGTTATAATTCAAAGCTCAAACCAAAGTGTAACAAGTGCTCTTGGTTGACGGAAATCGACCGTCAACCGGATGCTTTCATTAGAACACACATGAAGACATTCAGAGGCTTAGAACAAAACAAAGACCCATGGAGCATTGGTAAATGAAGGCACAAGTTTGCGACATCCGACGCAAGGAGATGTTTGGAGCAAACCACAAAGGATTACACACAAAGGACAACATCCAATAGCGCGGACACTTTGGGCTCTCACACGAAGGCTCATGGAGTTACATGAAGACATTTAAGAGATGTGTGAGCCCACAAATGAAGAGGAGTGATCCTACTCAAAGCAACCTTGATGACATGTGGCACGAAGGGAGAAATTGAGAAAAGTCTACGCGAGCCACCTCCGATCATCAAGGATTGCTCGCTTTCAACTCCGGAGGACCACTCACGATGAAAAGCTCGAAGGCTAAGGTACACATCAAACTCTCAAGGTACTTTTGGAGATGATAATGTCCCTTTGATATTTTGATGTCCATCCAAAAGTATGATTCGATTCTATGCATTGTACCCTTGATGATCATGATAGGCTAGAATTTCTTGAGATCTATAAAGAGGCTATGTTATGCTTTAACTTTGTTAATTTGCATACATAATGAACCCATGCCTAATGAGAGCCTTAGCGCTGAGCAAGAAACTTATGCTACCTTTAACCACAACATGCTTTGTTCATCCAATTTAAATTGTGGTTATGATTGCGTATGTTTATTTTACATCTTGCAAATTTTGGACTTGCTTTGTGCTTGGTCAAGCTCGTGACCTTAAAAGAGCATGTGTCGGGGGAAAACTTGAGTTTCACTAACCATGCAGTTCATTAAACCTTAATCAAGAGGAGAGGAGCCATGCCCCAAAGAATTGCAAGCTCGTGCATCACCTTCCCCGAATCTAGAGAGCGGACGTCGCTATTTTCATCAATTTTGAGCACATAATCAGATATGTAGAAGAAGACAAAAGTTGAAAATCAGAAGCTCTATCAAGTGCTGATTCCAACGCCTCCAAGATCGATGAATTTGAAGACCCGTACAAGGAGATATGGCAAAAATATTAGGTGATGCGCAGTCTGAAATTAGATTTAGACAGATTGCAGCGTTGGAGTCAAACGGGCGTAACTCACTCGATCGGAGTCCATTGGGGGTCAACAAAGACTTGATGGAAATACAATTTCATGCGCCACACATTGGAGAAGTTGTTTGCTACATGGTCTGATCTGGACAGATAGGAAAATTCGTGAGAGGAGAGGCAGCGACGAAGAGCAAAGGAGAAGAAGGGGATGATGATGCAAGAGACGATCGGGCAAGCCTCTCATCAAGCAAAATGATCGTGTCAAGCATGGAGAGTGGATCAAAGTTGCATGGACATCTTCAAATCTTACATGAAGAACCATGCCTTCGCAACCACGAGAAGGTACGTAAGAAAGTTGAGATCTATGACTTTAAATAAAGCACTTTGCGGGAGGCAACTCATTTTATTTTTCTTATATATATATTATATGACCGTCTACATTGAGCTCTTAAACTGAACCATCAAGTAACATTGTACCATTTCTCTAATAAATGCCACAACATCATGTTGTATGATTCAATTGCTATTGAGGGAGCACCTTGTTATTTGATCTTGAAAAACTTGTAGACCCCTTTTGTGTGCCTATTAGTGTTTACAGTCTTTTTATTTGTGTTATTTTTGAGAGAAATATGAAGAGTTGCACCACCCCTTTGATTCCAAGCTTGTGGCTAATTAATCTAGGTTTGTTTTTCTTTTTAGACCATCACCACAATCATGTTCATATTTGTTTTATGCTTGCATCTTACCTTTACCATTCTTTTTGCACTCCATACATGTTTTGCATATAGTTGGCTTGGTTGTTCTCTACACTTAATGATGTATGCCTTCATATCCATGATAGTGCTTCACATGTGGCATTTTCCTTAGCAATCTTGTGTCAACATGGTGTTTAAACTTGTTTGCGGACCATCGTCATTTAGTTCAATAAACCTTGCTAACTTCCATATTTGCATTGGTTGGCTTATAAACTTTGCAATGTGCTCTACTTCTATTGCACTATAAAGAATTATTAATCTTGGGATAACATGGTGTTTTGACCTTGGTTAATAAATCTTTATGGCAATGGAGAAGTTTGGCAACCACTTTGTAAGCATGGAGCTTAGAATTTGGTGTAAACATTGTTTTATTTTTATACCATCCTATCATTTGCATGCCCTCTTGCACACACGTACACCCATTAGGTTTTTAATTTTTCTTTCACTAGATTAACTATGCCACAAGTTAAGATCTTAGGTGTTGTCTTCTGTTTGTTAGCATAGAGTGAGTATTCCTGACCGTCACCTCGGGGGTACTTTGTGCATTAGAGTTGTTTTGCGGGTATTGTGAATCACTCCCATGAGTTCGTGATAAAAGCTGAAATCAAGATCATCAACACCTCCAAAACCTCGAAAGAAGTGCTGCTGTTTTCATCAAAATTAAGCACACCTTCAGAAGTGTACAAAATAGGAAAATTGGATATTCAGGAGCTCTATTAAGTCTTCTTTCCAACACATCAAGATTCAACATTTTAGGAGACCCGTGCAAGGAGTTACAACCAAATCTTTAGGTGTCACACATTCTGAAATCAGCCCAGGACAGCTTGTACTAACGAAGTAAAAAGGGTGTAACTCTTTTGTTCAAAGTCCGATTGGGATGAATGACCACTCGTTGGAAAGATAATTTCAAGCACTTCACGTTAGAGCAATAATTTAGTACATGTTCTGTTCTGGAAGTAGAAAAAAATCATGGAAGATGAACCAGCTACAAGGGACAACATGGAAGGAGGTGAAGATGGGAGGAGAAACAATTGGGGACAAGGCTCGTGACAAAGGGTAGACATTTAAGGACAATCAAGGCAACAAAGTGAAGAGTGACGATGATTGACTCACATGGCAGTAGGACTTCAAGAATTACAAGATGGTTCATCATCTTCCATGCCTAGCAATATGCTAAGCATGGGGGAGGACTTGGTGGATATAAGAAGACCGCATGGAGTACAAGGATCATGATTGCCACGTGATGCTGATTTTCTTCTTCCATCTTAAGCATAATGCTTAAGTGTGGGGGAGGCCACGCTACACTTCAAGCATCAAAGTACGGTAAGAATTCCTCAACCCTCCTTTTGTCCTTGTCTTTCTATATGTCTGTACATATGTATATGCTTTCCACAACCTTAGATGCAACCTTTATAAATCTCTTTATAGAATAACATGGCTACTAGGAGTACAACCTATATTTGGTTTTTGTTTTCAACAAATAATAATCATTGTTACCTTGAGCTCACCATGATGATATCGTGTATGCTTTTTCTTATGGATATATGATAATCGTTGCCACTTTGCTCATTTTTGTGCTTGGTTTGTATATGATTAAGCTAGTGCTCTCTTTAATATGATTTGAAAATTAAATTAATGCTAGTCTAATATTTTGTGGAGGTTATGATAACTTAAGACCCATAGTATTCTTCATTGCTCTCATTTTTGAATGAATCAATGATCATTTATTTTTGTTCTTAAAAGATATGCTAACCTTGTCTTTGATACCACTTGCATTTTGCTCTACCTATCCAAAGCCTTATATTCATTGAGTGCAAAAACCTTAGTTTACAAGATTTATTTTTGGGTGCATTGATTCAAGGCTTGATTTCTCTGGCCCGAGACTAAGAAGCTGGTCATTCTGTTTTTGTGTATCTATCTTTATGCTAGCCTTTTCTATCCATGCATTGTGAGTTTCCACATCGGGAATTTTGCAAACATCGCCGGATATCCACCCACAAACCCAAAATATCTTTTTGTGTATACCTCCTTGACCACAACCTAAAACTTTGAGTATGGATGAATATTTCGAAGAAGATTACAAGGAAGGTGCCATCAAGTGGAGCAAGATTTTGGGAGACCTCCATGAAAAGATCCCTAGAAGGTTTCAAGTATCTCTCTTCAAGAAAATATAAGAATTTCAGCACTTACCTTGGCACAATCAGCACCTCTTTGCTCGAGGACGAGCAAGCAGAAGAATTTGCAGGCCGTAGGACAAAGCTTCCATTCTCGAAGAAACTAGCCAAGTTTGAAAACACTTAAGAGGGCTGGGTATTGAAAGAGTCTGGCAGGAAGAAGTATAGTACCAAGCGGCAGTAAGCCTCGGTTCGAATTAGCAGAGAGGTCAGTTTTAGGAGGTCAGTGTCTAGTGGAGTTCCGCGATAAACTAAAAGGTCTAAGCATGGGGGGTTCTCTAGCTACGTTTAGAGATTTCAAAAGGACTTCAAGATCAAGAAGACACGAGAAGCGTCCGGGAGCGAGCAGGGGCCGAACTGGGCCAAAACGGGCCCAGACCAGCCAGCCCACCCCCTTTTTGGCTTGGTTCGCGACGCCCTTTGACCTACCGCCTCTTCGGTCTATTTATATCCCCTGTCTCCAACGGCCGCCACATTCATTCATCAGAGAGCCGCTGAATCGAGGAATACACACCGAAGGAGATGGCTTAGGCTAGACCCTAGCCGCCATGGTTGGCCCTGCGTGGTGAAGCCATGGTGGAGTTCTGAAGCCATGCCTTGGATTCGTCAAGGCACATGTACTTTTGACGGTGATATCAATCTAATCTTGCCTCTACTTTTGATCTACTTTGATGCATGCCTTCTCTCATTCATGTGTGTAGCTAGCATGTGATCTTAGTAGGAATAGATCTAATCTATGTCTTGCGGATACATCAAAGTGGTGCACAGAATTACAAGTAGTCGTTCGGTGTTGATTACCTTCCGTAGTGACAGTACGATATAGGGAAAACGCCGAACGAACGTGCAATGGATATCTCCTTATCATGGTATGATGTTTAGGTTAGTTTATCACTTTGGCCGGAGTTGCAACTAGGAGACGGTAGGCTAGTGCTACCTTTTGGCGTGTTACCTTTTGGCTATCGAATGTGATCCATACATACACCCGTGTTTGTATGTTAAACCCTTATGCAATCTATGCTTCAAGTAGGATTAGACCGGTTAGATGGAGAACCCTAGGTAGTTTGCTTCCGATCCATGGATTGATACCTTGGGTCACCCCCGAGTGAAAAAGGCCACACGTGATCCGTACGCTTGCGGATCGAAATGCGACACGTGTTTCAAATGTCAACACCTAGTATACACCTTACCATACTCGTTATCATCACACACTTATGCACATCTTGATCAGGATGTATGTTTGTTTCTTCCAAGAATTTGGTTTTTGACTTAGCAAAATATGAGCGACAAGTATGCCACATTTCTTCCGTACCTATAGCTCCACATAAGCCTATTAGGAGTAGGATGTGAAGAAAGGCAACATAATGCCTTAGTGAGGAACCATACACTTTGAGCGATCCGATAGTATCATTTGACGAACTCTGATTTTCTTTTGAAAAATTGGCAAAACCTCTAGATTAACAGATGATCAAGGTATGAGTGATTATGTATTCTCTATATAACCATTCTGTCTCTCAACCGCCCCACATCATCAAGCGAATGGTAAGAACATTGCCAACTTGTTCAACTCTTGGTAGATTACTTTGTTGTATGCTTGCCATAAGTAAAGGATACAACATCGTAGCAACTCCTGATCAACCAACCTAAGTCTCTAATGTCTTGCTTCGAGACGAGCAAGAGGTTAGCTTGGGGAGTTTGTTGACGGCTGTTAAGTACCACTTTTAGCCGTCAATATCCTCACATAAATAGAGGCATATGCACTTATTACTCGCATTTTGGTATGAATAATGTAGTTCCACTTGTCCTTGGAGATTATTTGAATGTAGGTGATTTAAGCATAAAAAGAGATGGAAACCCACCTTCTATGGAATGATCCATGCCAACTCAGCTGAGGAGGTGGCTACCACACCAATTCTAGGTGGCATCCACGTCACTGATCCAAGGAAGGCAACCACCAACGAATCAGAGAGTGACACATGGACTTCACAAGGATCCACGGGCCCACCTAGGATTCCAAAACCGCTATGCGTCGGGGAAAGCTCAGAGGGCCTACAGGTCAGCCACCCGGAGAAAGCACAAGCCAGGAGACCGCCCTAGATGGTCGGCTGACCGTGTGTTCGGTCGAACCGACCTAGGGTCGGTTCATCCTAGCCTTCCACATGTTGGCTCCCCATTGGTCAATTGTTGCAATCCCGAGTGAATTGGAGGCATTTGGAGCTCAAAGCAAGCCGAGCCCTTCCCTAAAAATAGAAGGGGAGGGGCTCCATTTCTCACACACCACTCTCTTGACTCTCCTCTCACTTTTAGTTTCCAAGGCTAGGGGGTAGGCTAGAGTAGCTCTTATTCAGGTTCCAAGTCTACTTTGGGATCTAGGTATGAGTTCTCTTGTATCTTTATTTCTTTGTATGATTTTGATCTACTTCAGTTATTCAGCTATTTCATATAAAGTTATGGTAGATCATGTGATTGATATGTTCTTGAGTTCATCCATTATTCATCATTTAGAGGCATGTGTTCTTCGTGAACACTATCTTTCGATCCAGTTGAAGGATGATTTTCTCATTCCTTATGTGTTTGTTCATAGGTTAGAGACTCGTGTTCTTCACGAACACGACCTTTTGATCTTGTTGATTAGACATACACTACAAAAAATGTTGTAGTCTATGACGTGCCACTTTCGTCATGGATCATTGAAAATTCGTCATAAAACAGCATCTATGACGAAATTTGAGAAGGTCATGTATTGAGCGTCACGGATCCCTTCTCGTGACGTCCTTAAGTTTTCGTCATAGATTAACGTGATCCATGACGTTATGAAGCCATCATAGAATTGTCTAAAGCCCACTGAACTCGGCCCAAAGCCCAAAATCTATGACGAAAATGAACGTCATGGATTAGATTGCCACATCACTCATGGATGACTTGGACGATGAGTTGGCTGCTGACGTGGATGATGACGTGGCCGCTGATGTGGCAATTGATGACGTGGCAAATGATGACAAGCTGACAGATGGCAGCTGAGGTGGCGATGATGACGTCACCACATGCCAATCGATAATGGGCCCAATTCAAAAATGGGCCAAAAATATGCCAGCTAATTCAATTTAATTTTCAGCTCATTCAGAAAACAACCCATATAAATTTCAGCCCACCAGATTTATACAGATTCAAAACAACCCAGTATTAACAGTAAGCAATTTCAACATGTAACAGCATCACATATGCTCACATTTAGAATTACATTAAAAAAATAGATCACATGCATTTGTTAATCCAGCATAGCAAATCAGGCCTCCTCTATTTCCATTTAACTACTTGTTACTGGATGCAATCATGCAGCTGATCCCCTTCTGATTGGCTTGCTCCATGCTGCATCTAATCGTCAACCTAAAAGAGAACAAATTCTACAGCCTGCCATGGCTTGCTCCTTGCTGCATCTAATCGTCAACCTGAAAGAGAACAAATTCTACAACCTTAAATGAGGTCCAGCATTAGAAATTAGCATATCTGAAATGTAAATGGAGACACTAGTATCAGGCACTTTATGACGAAATTGGCACAACGTCATAGTGTTTGGACTTCATATCGGGCTTCATATCCAATATTGCGAATCTATGACGGAATCTGACTGTTTGTCATGGATGTAGTGTGATCTGCGGTGAAATCTATGACGAAATTGGTAGAACGTCATAGTGTTTGGACTTCATATCGGGCTTCATATCCAACACTGCGAATCTATGATGAAATCTAACTTTTTGTCATGGATCAATGTGATCTATGATGAAATATGAGATCGTCATGAGAATTTCGTCATAGACCACAGGATTTTTTGTAGTGATAAGAGAGTTCATATCCGTTCGTATGACTAGCCCTAGTTTGATCTAGATTGATGGCATTGTTGTGTTGCATGAGGTTTGTGTTTATGCTACGGTACTCGGTCTAAGTTGGCCAGTTATCTGGTGGCTTCACCCTGGGTCACAATAGCCCGGGCCGGGTGAAGTATAGCAGCAACACTGGCATGGTACCTGGGTTGTGTGGCTTCGTTAGTTATGAGCTTTCCCCCATAACGATAGAGGTAGGCCGCATTGGTGACAGCTGTTGGACCCTTTGAAACCCTCCGCACTAGGGTATTGTTGTAGGAGTCTAAAGGATAGTTTCGCAAGATGCTGGTCGTCGCAGGCTATCTCCTCATTTGTACCTGGGTGCTAAACCTTCCAATCATGCAATGCTTTGCGCCTCTCTTTCTTGTATCATCTAACTCTTGTATGTATAGTTCTTTAGAACCTAGAGCTAACTCGTATGTCCCCCATATGTCATAGTGTGCTTGTGTAGAGATAGATCTGAGTGTGTGTCACACTACTCTTATCATATCATTTACCTTACCCCTGTATTTGAGTTGTTGTCTTCTATTTCTATCTCATGGATACACTCATTGAAAAAGCATAAGTCTTGATATCCGCCACTACCTTCCACAGATACGATACCCTTGGAATACTCACTTCCGTGGGGAAATGCTACAATGGTTTATCTGTGCACTTGCGGATTCGTTCACGATCATTAGATTGACCTTTGGCAAGTCTTGACGCTTGCTCTAAGTCGGCGTCATTAGTAGTGACATTGAGAGATGCCTGCAGACATTTCTTGCGCTATCGTTAAGGATGGATTCTAAACCCGTTCTTAAGTGGTTGCATTAAGAAATGCCAACACATGTCACTTGTAGAGATGAGTTGCCTGCTGATGTGGATGAGGACATGGCAATTGATGACGTGGCAGTTAATGACATGACAATTGATGATGTGGCAGCCACATGACAAATGACGTGGCAGCCACATGACAAATGACGTGGCAACCACATGGTGCTGATGAGACAACCATGTGGCACTGATGTGGCATCCGCGTGGAGTTGATATGGCATCTGCGTGGTGCTAATGTGGCACATGATGTGGCAACCACCTGGCAATGATGACATCAGCCTGTGCAAACTGCTAGCAAGCCAAATTTTAAATGGGCCTAAAGTTGGGCAGCTATTTCAGCTCATATAAATTTCACAACAGATCCAAAATAGCAAAAGAAAAGCGCAAATCAACCCAGCAAAAAAGCATATTTTCCAGCCCATTTATGAAAACAAAAATTCCAGCAAAAAAATAATAGCATTACATGAATCACCTTCCCAGTTAACATGACATCAAATCAACAGATAACATACATTTTTTCATCTAGCATCACTAGCAGTTCATTCCAACACTAGAGACAAAACATCACACGTTTGAGCAGAATTGCAGCCAAAAGTTTGGTTCCCTGCAGAAGTTTAGTTTCATCACAGTCTTCTTGCTTGTATGCTTGATGACCAAGCACAACATCTTTGTACCTGCACATGTACATGATAAATTTCAGAATGTAAAGGAAATTTAGAGGTCTAGAATGAATCTACAGTGTATGAAGCCTGTGTGGAAGTAGAAGACAAAGGGCTCTTGTTCTACTTCACCATAGTTATAATGCATTTTGTGAACAATGTACACTTATTTTTTGCAAAATCTAATGAAACACAAAAAAGAAAAGTATCCGAAAGCCTACTACGGTCAGCAATGACAAAATAAGAGATCCATATGAGATCTTCAGGTGACAAATGCAGGTATACATATGACTCAATGAAATTAGATCAGCAGGTTGTTGTCATCCTTGTTGCTTAGCATGTAGACAATACATACCTATTCTCAGCTTTTTTTCTATCAAAAGGAAAGTGCATCTTGTGAATTTAAATAGATTTATTCAGATGGCTTTCAATTCATGCAAAAGACATAGAACCACAGTGTTTATGTTAATTGTACCACTACATAGACTTAGAACTGAAGCATTAATGATGCATAAGAGCATGCGAACTCTGCTTGATTGCGGCCAAAATAAATATATTATGTGCACCAATATAGTTTTTATACACAACATATCACATTTAGGTTGTCATGTAAAAATTTCAATAGTTTCATAACTCATTTACTATTTTTAAAAGTTTAAATGAATTTTTTCTTGTTTATTAAAAGTAATTACAATTTGTACTACTTACATCTCAAATAATATTTTAAAAATTCTAAAAAATATATTTCAAGTAACTTTATTCTATTTATAGCTTATATCCTGAAAATAGCTACAAATTTCAAATATTTTCTAGGAATAATTCCAACTTCTACTTGCAACTTTATTACAAAATAATGATAATAAAACCAAAAATATCTCCAGAAATTCTAAAAAGTGCCATGGAATTATTTTATGTATGTCTAAACTTGACATAAATTTTTCATAGATTTCGCAAAAAAGAATTTTGCATTGTTCACAAATGAACACAACTCTCATATAGATTCTTACAATTGAAATCAAACTTAGAGATTTGAACAACTAACAACATGATCAAACTCGTATGTACCTCAATTTTTGACACCATCTCATGTTCACCATAACATTAGAAGATATTAAGTTATATTAGCAATTATCATGAAAAAAGTTGTTTTTTTATTTTTAAAAAACCTAATCAAGACACCCTTGTAAAGTAGCTTGAACAACTATTACCTTAAATACCCTCAAAATATTTTTCTCATGTAAAGTAAAAACATATAAGTTGTCACCTAGGAGTTTCAAGAATTTTCAAATAGATTTGCTATTTTCTATAGTTTAAATGAATTTCTGCATGTTTACCGAAAGTAATTCCAAATTGAGCTATATGTACCTCTAACCTCTAATAAATTCAAAAAAATAAAAAAACTATATTTAGGTGCTTATGTTTCATTGTAGCCCACATCTTGGAGATTGACAAAAAATTCAATTGTCGTATAGGAAAAATTCAAAGTTCTACTAGCCATCTTATTATAAAATAATGATACTAATACCCAAAATGTCTCCAAAAATTTTGTAAATTTCCATGGAATCATTTTGTGGATGTACAAGATTGACATAAAAGTTTCATAAGATTTTACAAAAGTTGGAGTATACATTGTTCAAAAACTATACAGGTCTCCACATTATTTCATACAACTCAATTTAAACATTGAAGTTTGTATACCCTAAAGTATTTTCTTGCTCATTTACACATCAATTCTAGACATAACATTACATTCACTCTTCTATTAACATATGGGGATTCACATTGCCATTTGTTGTGCAAAAAAGATATTTTTTCTATTTTTTAAATCACTAATGAATACACCCTTGTGAAGCAAGTTGCAAAATCGTTATCTTATATGCCCCCAATATATTTTTCGCACGTAACAGACAACATATAAGTTGTCATGTAGGAGTTTCAAGAATTTTCAAATAGATTTTCTATTTTATATCATTTAAATGAATTTATGCATGTCTACCGAAAGTAATTCAAAATTAATCTATATGTACCTCTAATAAGATTCAAAAAAACTTTAAAAAACTATATTTAGGCTCATGTGCTCTATTCTATCCCATGTCTTGGATATTGATGAGAAAATTAACTAACTTATAAGGAAAGTTCATACTTCTACTTGCAACCTTATCATAAAATAAAGATGATAATACTAAAAACTTCTCCAAAAATTCTGAAAATGGACATGGAATCATTTTATGAATGTTTAAACTTGACATAAAATTTTCATTAGGATCCACGAAAAAGGAGTATACATTATTCACAAATTGACACAACTCTCACATTGTTTCCTACCATTGAAATCAAACTTTGAGATTTGAACAACTAATAACATGATTGAACTCATATGCACCTAAAATTTAGACACCATCTCATGTTGACCATAACATTTGAAAATATAAAGTTATATTAGCAATTATCATGAAAAACATGTTTTTCTATTCTCTATTAAGTTGGAAGGAAACGTGTTATACTAAAAATCAACACTTAGCCATTAACATATAAACAACCACCATTAAATGATAGGGTGTGATTTTAGAAAAACATAGAAAAAATCATCAAATTTGAAGTCTTAATGAAGGAGAAATAACAGATACAAGATTAAATTCCGAATCAAAATGAGAAATCAATCTGTTTTTGTTCTTCATGCAGCCACGTGGCACAATTGGCAGAACTAATATCTTTGTATTCCGCAACAAATCATACAATGTGAAGAGGTGTAATGTTATGTGGCTGTTCGGCTGAACTTGAAGGTCTTGGGTTCGATTCTCATGACCCACACCTATTTTGCCGATTTTCAAATAAATCAGTAAAACGGATATATAACTTTTCAATCCCACCAAAGTCACAAACCAAACTGTAGCCCAGTGGTAAGGTCGTCTTGATGTGGTCACAAAGACATCAGTTTGAAGCCTTCACGTGGCTCTTTTTTGGGACGATTTTTTTGACGCCGCCCAGGGGGCTGCGCGCGCCCGCGGTGAGCTGGCGGGGTGACGTGGCGTGTGTGCTCGGGTGGTGAGCTGGCGAGGTGACGTGGCGTGTGAGCCCGGGTGGTAAGCTGGCACCTGGCGCGTTGGCAATATACATAATAATTGAATGTGAACAAAAGAAACAAAGTGTTGTGTAGTGTAGTGGCAAGGGTTGTTCAAGTTGAAATGAGAGGTGTTGGGTTCAAATCCGCTCTTTGCATATTTTTTTCTCTATTTTTTCCTCTCATTTTTCTAATACATGAAGTTTTTAATTTATTGACGGTGATGTTCTCTATTTATTTTCACACATATTTGAAAGTTTTTTTAATTTATTGTTTCTCTAATACATGAAGTTTTTAATTTATTATTGCTCTAATACATGAAGTTTTTTAATTTATTGACGATGATGTTCTCTATTTCTTTTCACAAGTTATATGAATTTTTTTTTAATTTATTGCTCATGACGAAATGTTGAAACGTATTGTGGGTCGAATTATGACAAAATTAGACCAACGTCATAGTGTTTGGGCTTCATATCCAACACCGTGAATCTATGACGAAATCTGACTGTTTGTCATGGATGTAGTGTGATCTGTGTTGAAATCTATGATGAAATTGGCACAACATCATAGTGTTTGGACTCATATCGAGCTTCATATCCAACACTGCGAATCTATGACGAAATCTGACTGTTTGTCATGGATACAGTGTGATCTGTGACGAAATCTGAAAACATCATGAGAATTTCAACATGGATCACAAGGTTTTTTGTAGTGTCAGCAGAAAGAGTTATGTAGCTTGAAGAAGAAGAAGACTAAAGAATCAGAATCAACTCTGAAAATGCGGTCGGCTGAGATTAAGAGGTTGCAGAAGCTAACTAAAGATAGTGAAGACCTCCTTCGTCTACTGCTTAGCAATAAAAGATGAAGAGGTTAAGATCATTATATCAATGCTCCACTATCTCTTGTGATTATGAACTGGATTTAGCTTTGTTAATCTATGTTCCTTGTGAGACTATTATCATGTAATAGTTTGTGACATGTGATGAACAATATGATCGTGCTTGATAGTAAACAACAATTTGTTTTATTGTGTAAAGAAATATGTATTGATTACTATTTTGCCAACCAAATCAGAATTATTTAAAAAAGATCAGAATTGAAATAAAATTAATTAATATTGATGCACAATTAGTTAATTTTATGTTGGCCTTCAGTGGGCTTAGCCCACTTTTAAATAGGCCAAAAGTTAATTTTATTCAAATTAACGTGACATATAAGGCTGCAAACAATGTGCACAATTGTTGGACTCGACCCAACAAAAACGGGCCCACCATAATCAAATTTGTGCTAAAAAACAACAAATGGGCCCAACAAATTCTTTTTTGGACTATATGAACAACATCGGCCTACAGGAATAGTGTTGGGCTCAACCCAGCTACAAACGGGTCAAATTCGTTTTATGACGCAAACGGTTCATCACAATTAGCGTGCCACATCAGATTATGTCCAGCGTGGCAAAGCTGCAGGAACGAAGTTATGACGATTTTGCATGCGTCATTAAACTCATGACGCCGCGAAATAAGGTCTCATCATTAATCACGGTTTGTGACGCTCGATTAGTGACGGAGGATTTTTGTAACAACCGGCGTCATAAATCACGGTTTATGATGAGAAACGCCCTTTCTGTATCACTAGTCGGCGCATTCCTTGTAGTGATGGATTCGTCTTGCGATTTCCTGTCCATCCATGTAATTAGCTTTTTAATTAGTCTATGTTTATTACCCTTAATAGACCTTGAAAGGGGTCTTCAAAAAAGATTCAAAAAAATTTTCCAACTAAGGTTGATTTTGGACGCTACGATTTCGATGTACTACCAAAATGATGGCAAATTCAGTATCAATTGTGACGTCAGCCTGAAATTGCCATCCATACTAGCCAAGCCAAATTTTGGACTACCATATTGAATCTTACCACCAAAATTGATACGCCCAAAATTGATCACCCTAGTACCATCGTTATTAGGAGGTCGACCTCACTAATAAGCTTTTTTGTTGCTTTCTTGTGTGTAGGCACTTGCTGCAGACTTCTGGTGCCCCGTGCCTCTACCTGACGGCCAGGAGGTGTAGAGGAAGATTAGGGCACTGGAAGATGTTCAGTAGCCACCAGCCCAGCTGGTGGACGAGTACCTGTCTGACTCATCGGTTGAGGCGGACGGGGATGACGTGCCGGAGGTTGCGCAGAGCGCCAGCCGGTAGACCCGCCGAACGTGGCAAACCGCCAGCAAGGTCACGCAATCGAAGGCGGAGGCCGCCAAGACGGCGAAGGTGGAGAGCGCGAAGAAGAAGCGGAAGAGGGGCAAGAGCCCCACCCCACCATCAGAGCAGAAGAAGAAGGACGAGGAGGCCACCACGGGAGATGACTCCGAGGAGGTTGACAAGGAAATTGAGATCAAGGATCTCAGTCCCGAAACCAAACATCGCAAGGAGGAGGTGATGAAGGTCACCCAGGTTGACCTCCAAAAGATCAAGGAGAAGTATCGTGCTAAATCTGGAATTCAATCGCAGGTACAACCAAGACCACCCCCAAGGCTTTGAAGATACGCCGCAAGTCGCTTGCCTAGTAAGTTGATCTAACGACCATCTTTCACCTTTCTTCTTTTGTCTTTTGTCTTCACTCCGAATGATTGGATGCTAACAAATTGATCTATGTAGGTCAGCGACATCATCGCCAAGCGTGTCGCTCTCGAAGAAGTCGACGTCGGAGGTCGATGGTGGAGCCCAGAGCTCCGCTCCGCCAGCAATGACCCCAGAGGTCGTGCTGGACCCCAAGCCCGTCAACGTGCTGCCCTCCCCGGCAGCTCACGACATTGCGACGGATCAGGCACATATCGAGCTGCCGCCGCCGCACCAAGAAATAGCCACGCAAAGAGGACAGGGTATAGCCACGCTAGGGGCTGGGTTTGAGGCGTACCAGGCCAAAGAATTGGACTGGAACGGTACAACATTCGAGGATGACATCCTCGATGATCTGGAAGACACCAAGGTGATCTAGAGCTCCATCGTCAGCCTGGGGCAGACCTTCCAGGTGAGAGGTCGCTGTTACCGTAGAGGATATAGGTTGTTCATCATTTTTTTAGTGAACTAACACTTCTGTCTTGGTCTTTGCAGACTATGGCCGCCCGAGCCAAAGCTCGGGCTAACTTGTGCAGGGGTGCCGCGGCGGTAACGCTAGAGGCACATCAGTTGGACGAGGAGCTCCAATGGGTGAAGCGCGAAGCCACCCTCGAGAAGAAGAAACTCGAGGACGAGAAGAAGAAGCTTGCTGACGAGCTGGCTGAGCAGAAACAGCTGGCCGCCAATACTGACGACCTTATGAAGAAGGTCAGCAATGGTAAGACCATGCTCCGCCCAGGTCGTTGGATGTGTTTACTTTGCAGTATACTTATGTTGACAACTGTTGGTGCAACAGATGCTCGTGTCATGGAGAAGAGGTTAAAGGAAGACCTCAAGGAAGCCGAGAAGGCCATTGCTACCCTCAGGGAGGAGAACAACGCTCTAAACGACAGTGAGTACACTGTTTGCAAAAAGCTAGCTCATGAAAAGCAAATCAGGAGGGATCTGGAGATCGACCTCATGGTTGCAATGCAGTCGCTTTATAATGATCAAGTGATCATTGTAGGTCACGAAGTGGAGATGGCCGACCTCCAGAACGCTGCAGGCTTCATCATGGACAAAGTTGTCCCGTACCCACCGAAGGGGAGCCAATGTCGTTGCTAGAGCGGCTCATGGCGGCTCCAGACAAAGTCGATGTGCTGCTGCAGGCTGCGAGTAGGGTAGCAGCTATGGAGATGCTGGTGTGGTTGAAGTCGCACTTCTCGCAGGTGGAAGTCGAGAAGATTGCCGAAGGTCCAAATGCTAACACCGACTTTCGACTGATCGAAGTCGAAGTGGAAGATGCTGCAAACAAGGTCGTAGAGAGCCTTGCCTTCGAAGATGAGGATTAGACATATCTTGTAAATATGTTAGCTTTTGTGTTGCCCCTTGTTGGCCGGAGCACAACAATCTTTGTGCTATGTACAAACTTTATGAAATGAATCCATCTTTATTATGCAAAGTCTTTTACTTATTCGACCTTGACGGCTCGGAAGCACTTGTGTTTTCAACTCACTAACCACTACTCACAGAGAGGACGGCTTATCGACCATATAGCTCAGAGGGGAGACTTACACATGATCGACGCGTGAGAGGAGTAAAGGACTCAGGTTTAGCAACCTCACAATCAAGGTCGAACAAGCAAGAGACGAGCAATCCAAAGGTAGAGAGACGATCCTCAGGTCAAGCGACCCTTTAGTTGGCAAGGCCAAGGCCCCGAGCATGTCGAGGGGGAGGAAGACACATAACCCTCAGGTCTAACGACCCAGTAGTTGGCAAGGCCAAGCCCCCGAGCATGTCGAGGGGGAGGGAGATAACCACAGCACATAGAGAGGGACTGTTGGCGTTTCGCAGCACCGTCATCTTAAGAATAGATATAGGACCCATCCTTAGTGACAACACCAGGAAACGCCTTTTAGGCACCTCTCAATGTCACAACTAATGGCGCGGTTAGCGTGAACATCGAGACTTGCCATAGGTTAATCTAAATGATCATGAACGAATCCGCAAGTGCACAGATAAACCATTGTAGCATTTCCCCAAGGAAGGAGAGTATTCCAAGGGTATCGAATCCGTGGAAGGCAATGGCCGATATCTTAGACTTATGCTTTTGCTCTGAATGTAAACCAAGAGATAGATATAGGGAACAACACACTCGAAGACAGGGGTAAGATAAAAGATATAAGGGTAGTGCGACACACACACTCAGTTCTACCTCTACTCTAGCACACTACGGCTTAGGGGGAACATACGAGTTAGCTCTAGGTTCTAATGTACTAAACATACAAAGCTAGAAGATACAAGAGATGGGCATGAGTATTGCATGAGAGAGATAAGGTTCAGCACCCAGGTACAAATGGGGAGCTAGCCCGCGACGACCAACACTCTGCGAAACTAGACTTTAGACTCCTACAGCAGGTACCCCAGCGCGGAGGTTGCCCAAGGATCCAACAGGGCTGTCACCACCTGAGGACCGACCTCTATCGTTAAGGGGGGTATGCTCATAACTATCGAAACCAGACAACCCAGGCACCATGCCTACGTTGCTGCTAGACTCCACCCGGCCCGGGCTATTGTGACCCAGGGTGAGAGCCACCAGAAGACAGGTCAACTAGACCGAGTACCGTAGCTTGAACACAGACCTCATGCAACACTCTCATGTCATCTAACAAGATCAACTAAGGCTAGACATACAAATAGATATGAACTCTCTTATGTCTAATCAACAAGATCAAAGGGTCGTGTTCGTGAAGAACACGAGCCTCTAACTTATGAACAAAAACATAAGGAAGGAGTTTATCACCCTTCAAGTGGATCAAAAGGTAGTGTTCACGAAGAACAAGCCTCTAAATGATGAACAGAGGATGAACTCAAGAACATATCAAACATATGATCTACCATGACTTTATATGAAATAGCTGAATAACTGAAGTAGATCAAAGTCATACAAAGAAATAAAGATAAAAGAGAACTCATACCTAGACTTCCAAGAGGACTTGGAACCTAAATAAGAGCTAATCTAGCCTACCCCCTAGCCTTGGAAACTAAAAGTGAGAGGAGAATGAGAGAGTGGTATGTGAGAAATGGGAGCCCCTCCCCTTCTATTTATAGGCAAGGGCCAGGCTTGCTCGGAGGCTCAAAGTGCCCCTAAACACCTGGGAGTGAGGCAATGGACCAATAGGGAGCTGCCACGTGGAGGGCCAGGATGGAGCCCCCTAGGTCGGTTTGGCCGATCCTAGGATCGGCCGGCCCTCTAGGGTGGCCCTACCTAGTGGTTTTCCACTGGGTGGCTGCCCTGTGGGCCCTCTGATCCATCCCCGGTACATGGCTTGATTTGGTATCCGAGGTGGGCCCTTTGATCCATGTGAAGTCCATGTGGCGTCCTCTGATTCGTCGGTGAGTGCCTCCCCTGGATCAATGACGTGGAATGCCATGTTTCCCTTGTTCGCAGCCACCTCCTCAGCTGAGTTGGCATGGTTTCTTCATAGAAGGTGGGTTTCCATCTCTTTTAAGGGGTAAATCACCTACATACAAATAATCTCCAAGGACAAGTGGAACTACATTATTCAAACCAAAATGCTAGTAAATAATGCATATGCCTCCATTTATGTGAGAATATTGAGGGTTGGAAATGGTGTATTTCAACCGTCAACAGGGACAACAACTTCAAAGGTCGACAGAGAACTGTCTAAAAACTAAACTTTATTGAACTAAAATTAACAATAGTAAAGAGTACATATCTTAGTATTATACATATTCTACAGATAGAATCGTCGTAAGTGCTCCACGTTCTAGGGGTTTGGAACCCCTTGACCGTCACCCCACTGAAGGCAATAGGTCGATGGGCTGATGACTTCCGTGACAATGAAGGGGCCCTGGGGGTTGGTCAAGTCCGACCCAGATTGGATCTGGATCAGCTTCCTTGCGTGGTCGGAGACCACATGGACTGTGTTCCGCAGGCTGAAGGACATGCGGGTTGGAGTTGGCTTCGGTTTGCTAGAGCGCTGGACGCTTTCGCAAATCTTGATCGTGTCCGCAAGCATGGTTGCGACACGATCGAACCCTGTGATGAGATCGCAAGGTGTGGGTGGGTGGTTTCTGTCAGCGGATCGGATTCGACCTGCTAAACGGGTTTGATCGCGACGTTGTCGAGGACGACTTGGCCGGCGGCTGGAGTGGCGGATCCCGACGGCATGGAGCCGAAGCTGATGTCGACAAGGTTGGCGTGGAAGTACACCATGCTGGTGGGGAAGATGACATTATTGAATGAAGCCATCGAAGTCCCATGGAGGACTCTAGATCTGGCCATACCTGGCGCGTCAACTATCAGAGGTTTAGGTCCGCACTGTCCAAGGGGGGTCAACCCGGTGGTTTAGATTCGGATGGGGGCGACCTAGAGCTAAGGACTTGATGGTTATGCGAGAGCACACAGAACACTACGAGTTTATACTGGTTCGGGCCTCCGAAGAGTAAAACCCTACGTCCAATTGTTGGTGTCGATTGCTTCGGGATTGATTGGTGTGTACAACGGGGACGCCCTGCCCACCTTATATTGGCCAGCGGACAAGGTCGGTCGCCCAGAGTCCTGGTCGGTTAGGACCAGGAGACCTAAGTCTAGTTGATTACAACTATTTCCATATTCCCCGAACTGCCTGTCGGATCCGCCGCCATCTTGTCATGCACTCCAAGTCTTATAGTCATTCCGGATAAGGTCTTCAGGAGGTCGTGTGGGCCACAGATCAGGTCTGTTGGGCCCACTCACAGGTCAGTTGGTCTTCTGGTGGGCCGGACCCACTTGTTGGGGACGGCCGTGAGACTGGTCGGTGGGGACCCAGAAGTACCCATGTCCCACAGCCGCATGCGCATTGATGATTGTCGCGCGCCACTGGCCGCGCCAGCGTTGCCCATCGGCACCACGCCACTCACTAGATCACCTCTGAGGCTACCTCACGGCACCGCAGGCAACCCTTGTTCATCCGCATCATCATCGTTGTCGCGGTCGCCGATTCATCCTCACCCTCGACCTGTCTATCCATTGGCCACACTTAGTAAAATAGTTCTACTTGTTCGGAAATACACAAAATGCATTATTTCTCAGTGGTTCCGAGTACCCTTTTCATAATCAAACGACGCGGGTTCGACCCTTGCTTTTGACATTGTATCCTTTTAATTTTCCTCCTTTTTTTATCAGACTAACTTGTGGGACCCAATTAAATTTTATGACGAGCAAGCAGTTTCGTGGTCGTTACTCAAGAAGGTCCTTCTAGTGAAACATCAACAGACCAGACCCGCAAAACATCAGCAAAATTAATTCAGAATGGTGAGTATGCTCGAATCAATTTGAAATAGATTAAACCAAATCGGCATAATAAGATGGCATCTCATAGCAACTCATCACCACAAAGTTCACACCACCAAGTAGTAAACATCATGAGATGATAAGGTAGCAACAAGTTTCTTAAGATGGCATGTCATGGCCATTCATCATTACAATTTTCACAATAATCATACCTACCCATTTGTAATCATAACGATAAGAACTAATCATCAATTTCCATCTGTAGACGTTGATTCTCCTTCCATAGCTCCATCATGCAGTTGTCCCTTCACATACTGCAGCTCAAAGGCAGTATCTTCAAGCTTGTTGTTAGCTTCTAGGGATCCTTCCCATTGTTGTTCCCTTTGTCCTTTGCATGATTTGAAGTAAACATCAGTAGCAACAAGTTTCATAATACTACATGTCATGGCCGTTCATCACTATGAAGTGAGCAACAACCAGTAGTTAAACATCAACAAGCAACAAGTTTCATAATAATCGTAACTACCTAATTTTATTGAACTCGCACAACATCGATTCCTTCTCCTTCTCAACCCGTTCCAGCTTTGCCTTCACCTTTTTTAGCTCAGTGGCAGTAGCTTCAAGCTTTTTGTTATCAATTGCGCAGTCTTCCTGCAACTCACTTGCTTCCTCTTGACCTTCTTCAACAATGTTTGTCAACCTCTCCAGAACAGCAGAAGTCCTAGCATCCCATACAGGATCAATCCAAATAAATGTCCCACATTTTTATCCTTCAGGCTGCAACCACCAAATACATACATGTTCATACAATTATCCCTTTGCTACACTGACATTAAGAGTACAAGTACTATAAGTTTATTGAAATTTAAACAAGTTATTGGTTACCTAACTGCAGATTCCATACCGGTGCCCTTGGGTGCCCAAGAGTTCCCTGAAAAGGACAGCATGCTAATGCTTGCACTTGTTATAGCGATCCACAAGGATAAATTCAGCATCAGGAGGCACCGATGTAACGAAATCATTCGAGCAAGCCACCTCCAGAAGCTAGTAAAATACAAGAACGTATCAATCTATAAAATGATGCAAATTGAAAACTAACTGAATCTATCATTTATGAATTGTATGTAGTCTATCATCTTCTAACACCAATCGAAGTGCAAATCGGAGAGTACAAAGAAAACTGAATCAATTGTATTTGTATATGCTCATCAATTCGCTAGATCCTCATCTAGAAATCTCCATCCCAAGGTCGTTATGAGAAAATATAGTAGCTCAAACCAGAGGACTGACCTTGTCATGTTAACTCATGTAGTGATAGTCGTGAGGTGGCGGATAACTCACCCTCTCATCGCCGCTAGGATTCGCCATTCCTACCACGAGTCGCCGTTGCAGATCTGCGTAGCGCAAGTTGAAAGTCTTTGCGAAGTCTGACCGTCTGAGTGAAGCGTCTCGCCAACCATTCGATAGGTAATTATATTAGGGACTCACCTGAAACTTGCTTGTGAGACCTGGTCACTGTAAAGAATTCTCTTGAAATTATAAGCATAAGGAAAATGTTTCCCATAAAATTGACATAATCAAGAAGTGGTGCAGTGGTAAACAGCGCAGTCTTGTTCCTAGATCTCTAGTTCGAACCCTTGCAATGACAAGTTGTTTTTGCAACATTTCGTGATCTGGCCTCCGATGACCTGGTGAAAATGCTTACATGTGGGACCTTAGAAAATTTTATGATGACTTGGAACACTTTATTTTCGAAAGAATGCTTACATGTGGGACCCTACTGAATTTTATGACGACTTGGAATACTCTATTTTTAAAATAATGCTTACATATGGGATCAAAGTTGGTTTATGACGTCACAAAACAAACATGGAATAGAGAATGTTCGGCTACAGTAGCAACTATTATGACGAAAGTTTTTTTGTCACTAAATTTTATCAGAAGTAAAATATTATGACGAGATCAGCTAGGAACAACATAAATCAATAACGTTAAAAATAGGTTCCATCACTAGTCAACATTTTTCTTATAGTGCATTAAGTTTAATTAATTTGTTATTAGAGATTATTTACTGTAGCATGAAGTTGTCTAATTATGACATAATTAGGCTTATTAGCTTCGTCTCGCGATTTGAGATGGATGTTATGAATTAGATTTTGTCATTATCTATGTTTAATAGCTAATTATTATTCAAGATTGATGTGACGAGAAGTTGGAAAAATTTTGGGGAAAATAGAGTACTCCGCACATCTCAAACTTCAACACAATCTCCAGACATTAATTAGGAGTATTAAATGTGGATTAATGACAAAACCTATTCCATAACCCCTACCTTAATTTTCGAGACGAATCTAACAAGCCTAATTTTGACATGATTAGACAACGTTGTGCTACTGTAACTAATCACTAATGACGGATTAATTAGGTTTAATGGATTCATCTCGCGATTTCCAGTCTATTCGTGTAGTTAGTTTTTGTAAGTAGTCTACATTTAATACTCTTAATATTGAGGACCAGGTGTGTCCGAGGACCAGTGGAGGGTCGCTCCTTAGTGATGAGTGATTGACAACGTTGTGTGGACTGATACTTGGCTAAGTGTGCAGGTACAGGTTGCGGCTAAGTGTTGGTGCAGGTGAAGAACAAGCGCGAAAGGCCTTAGCCGTGGCGGCCTTCGGGTGATGGAGAGGCAAGTAGGCTTGGTTCGATGGACCCGATGGCCGATGGGGTCAAGTGCGAGCCGTGCGGTGCAAGACTAGCGGGCGGAAGTCGTGAACATGGGCCGGTGCAAGGTAGCGGATCGAGCCCGAATCTTGCATGCGGGGTTTGTTGATTTGCCCACAAAACCATCGATGGACGGTTTCTTGGTTTGGGCCGCAAAACCAAGTCGGAGGCCCAATGCGACGGAGGCACGTGGCGTGATCGCGAGGCTTGCGTCGACGCTAAGCAAGTCCGCGGTGGAAGCGTGTCCGCTCGATGAAGACTTGACCATATTGCCCTGAGGGGTGTGTATCTTCTATTTGAGTTGTAGGGGTAGCGTGATCATTTGCATCCTCTGGTGGACCTCGTATAAATAGTGGAGAGGTGGATGGAATCTCTCTCTCGGACTCTAGGGTTTCCTCCCCCGGTATATCGCTCTGGACTACTTCTTTTTCCTCTGCTTTCCTTAGGCTAGATTCTTGTATAGACTCTGACCTCTGGATGTATGAAAGCATTCGGCGTTGCGGTGATCTCCTAGCTCTTTGTGATTTTCGTGTCATTTTCAGGGCTATTTTTGGGGAGTTTCGTTCTTCGCTCGATTCGTGGATTTAAGGGCATTTTCTCTCGGATTTCTTTGATGGGATCATGAGCGGATGTCTTGCGCATCTTTGTGTGTGATCTTGACCCCTCAAACGCCGGGAATCTCCTTCGATTCGTGAGTTTTGGTGAGAGCCCGAGTTCTTAGTGGTGGTTCATGTGATCCACAATTCCCGGTGATTTAGGGAGTTAGAAGTTGAGATTTTTGGGGCATAGCTTCACCTAGTGACGCTTCTCATTTCTCTCAAATCTTGTCTCAAGAGCTCTAGCCGTTTTGGAGATACGGTGATGGATTTGGAGGGTTGACTTCGCGGGGTCGGGCTGTTCCTGCTCTGTTCGTGAGCCGCGGACAGTCCGCGAGGCTGTGGCGGACAGTCCGCGTGACCTGTGTTCGTCGCAGTTCATCGCGTGTTCGTGCGCGTTCGCGTTTCGATCCGTTTCGTCTCTAGGGTTTTGTTGCAGGCAGTTTGCGGACAGTCCGCGAGTGCTTCACGTACGGTCCGCGTGGTCGAGTTTTTGTCTGGGATTGGGCTGCTTTTGTCTGGGGTTTTAAGCGAGTTTGACGGATGGTCCGCGTGGCCTTCACGGACAGTCCGCGACACTGGCGGACAGTCCGCATGGCTCAGACGGACAGTCCGATTTTCTCGGTGCGTCTCTGGTGGTTCTGTTGGAGTTTTCGGACAGTCCGCGTAGGGGTCCAGACAGTCCGCTCAGGTGCTGCGGACAGTCCGCCCGTACTGCACGGACAGTCCGCGCCTAGCCTTCGCAGATTTGGCTAAGTGCTTTGATTCTTGTCTTGTGCTTCCGTGCTTTGATTCAAGGTTTGTCTCTAGGACTTGTAGGCTTGTGTATGCCTAGTTTAGAGCTTCTCTGGTGTGTGCGAGTGATCGGAGTGGCAATCGGGGTATAGACCGAGTTCGTCCTTCGAGAAGAATTTTTATCAGCTCTCATTCACTCCCCCCGCCGAGTCATTCACTTTCCTCCTCTCTAATCACCTATTCGGTCTTTCAAAAAGACTTTGAAAGTGAACCTCGAACTAAACAGGACGTCAGTTCGTAAAATATTTTTCTCGAGTACACAGGGCAAGCAAATGCAATGATGCATCCTCCAATTTTTCTTTTACATCCACTGTATACAAAATGTGGAGAGAATCGCATCCACATAGCTAGAGTACAACTCGTCAGCAGTACAATTTACCTCTAGGCCCCTGTGGTAAATCTCGCAGCAGGCGGCAGTAAAACTGTTAAAGTAACAATTTCCTGGGCGCGTTTACACACAGTTTCACAGGCGGCGGCGGCCCCTGCTCCTGAAACCGACAGCGCGACACGACCCGGCGGCGGCGGCCAGCAGCTAAGCTATCTAGCGCCGCGCAAGGGCCACCACGGCGGCGGCGACGCCGGCGCAGAGGAGCGGCTGTCTGAGCGCCGGCGCCCCACCTCCGGGCGCCGCTTGGGACGACCCGGACAGGAACGCGTACTGACGCTGCCCACCACCCCCCAGCGGCGGCGGCGGCTTCCAGCAGTTGCAGGGAGGCCCGCCGGTCGGCACCCCTGGCGGGGAGGGGTAGGCACCTGTGCTTGGCTTGTCGCAGTTGCAGGGCGGCCCACCGGTGGTCGTGGCCGTGGCCGGCGGGGATGGGTAGGCGTAGCCGCCGCCGGGCGGCGTGGACGGCGGCGGAGGGGAGGCGTAGTAGAATGGCTGCAGGCCGGGGTGGTCGTCCGCGGCGGTCCGGCGCGGCAGCAGCGAAGCGAGGAGCAAGCAGCTGGCCGCCGCGAGGAGGGCGAGACTCGAGAGCGGGCGGTGTGGGCGCCATGAGAGAGAGAGAGAAGAACTTGTGTGACAGCCAGGGAAGGGAGGTAGCTGCCGGCTACTGGCACCGTGGCGCGTCGCCTGCTGCAGTGCTGTTGCTATATACTACGTGGCCGACCGGGTCTGCGCGATGCGGCATGGGACGGCGTGTCGCACATGCGCGGCGTGCTCCACGACGGACGGTGGCCTCGGATCCGACGGTCCCTACTCCCTATCGACACCGAGCTCACATTTGGTTTTTCTTTTTCTTTTTTTATAATAAAGAAGCTCACATTTGATTTTTCGTTGCGGCAAGGCCACGGTGTGTGTGCAAGCTAGCTGTACTGTACTGCATGTGTCATGTGCTTTCAGTGGTAGGCGACGTTCCCGTCGACAGCGAGGCGCCTGTGATGACTTCGTCAATCTTGAGAATTTGCCGGCCCAGTTTTCGAAGATGCTCCTAGGAGTAGAGTTTGCGCGCGTGTGTTCATAGGGATGAGTGTGCGTGCGTTGTGAGTGTCTCCGGTGTCTGTGTACTTTGCAAAAAAAAGGTATCATCTTATTTCTGCATCTATCTATTCAGTTCATTCAGACAACTGGACGAACAAGGCATAATGCAGATCTTATGTGTCTCCTTTGTGATTAAACATCATTTTCAAGACTTGTAGCAGTGCACTAAGCCGTGTCTGAAACGTTTACAGGGTTCTTGAAGGTCCTCATGCATCTTTTGTGGAGTCGGTGCCTCCTAGAACAATAAACATCTTTGGTTTACCTCCTGATATGCTTCGGCATAACATGGATACCGATAGCGGGTATCCTGTTCCCATTGCCTTTCTTCCTTATGATACTCAAGGCAGTATCTCCTGCCAAAGTTTTTTGATCCAATTGTATTGAGGGAACTGGACGCAGCTGAGTATGAAGAACTTGATGGCGTCCCCCACAAACACACTCTGGTATAAATTCATCTTTCCTTCATTTGGAATCCTTTCGTCAGTGCTTTGTATGTCCGACTTCTTCGGTTAAACCGTTAAACTGAAATTTGGTTCCTTTCACAGGAGGATGAAGTATCCAAAGGCAGGAAGCAGCGTTAGAGCAACTCCACCAGTCTCTCCAAATTTGACTTTCCATCCGACTTTTTATCCGACTTTTCAAACAGATATCTCTCCATATTGAACTAGTTACTCCAACAGACTTTCTATTTCTCACTCTCTAAAACTCAACAGCTACATTCAACCCTTCTCTCCGCCCACAATGATGTGTGGGCCCACATGTCATCCCCTTCTTCCTCCTCCTGTTTATTCTCCACGGCGCCCTCCTCCTTCCCTCGCCGCTAGCCGTCTCGCCGACATCCCAACGCCCTCCACCAGCCCCTCCCCCGAGCTCCTCCCCGGCGAGATCCGGGCTGCGCCCTCCTCCTCCTTCCGTCGCCGTCGGACGTCCCCTCCCAGCAGCGCCGCGGAGAGGGAGGAGGAGGTGGAGCAGCGGGCCACACCTCCCCGCGTCCGCGCCGCCGCCGCTGGGTCCTCCCTCCCCGTCGGCCGGCCTCCCCATGGCGTCGTGGAGATGGAGGAGGAGGCGGAGCAGCGAGCCGCGCCGCTGCCGTCGGTTGGCCTCCTCGCAGCGCCGTGGAGATGGAGGAGCAGCGGGTCGCCCCGCCTCCGTCAGCCGGCCTCCCCGCGGAGCGTGGAGATGGAGGTGGCGGCGGAGCTGCAGGCCGCGCCGCCGCCGTCGTCGGCCGCCCTCCCCGCGGTGCCGTGGAGAAGGAGGAGAGGAGAGGGTTGTGGCTCCCCGGCCCGCGTCCTCCTCGCCGGTCGGTTCCTCCCCTCCTCGCCGGCAACGACGGCCTTCACGCCCCTGTCCCTGGAGCCGCTCGTGCCCAGCGCCCCTGCTCTGCGCGTGGGACCCACACTTTGGCAAGTGTTTGGCCAGCGGCCTTGGCTTGCCAACTCTGGCCAGTGGGAGGAAAAATTTGGCAAGTGCTAAAGGATAGCAAGTGACATAGAAGTTCTGTTGGAGCACAATTTTTACTTTCACTTGCCAAAATTTGGCTTAACAAGGCAAGTAAGGTGTCTGTTGGACATGCTCTTAGCCGTCCAGATGCTGAGATATTGGATGAACTCACAACCAACCGTGGAGAGCTAAAGCACAGAACCTTGAGCCTACGTGAACAAAGATCGGTACAAGGGGTTTAGACATAATTTAGTGATAGCTCAACTGATTTATTCTCTGACCTTTTTTACCCTCTGATTCCGTCGATAATCCAGTTTAACAGCTTCACCTCCACCGTGCAGGTTCCTTCAAATGCCGTTCAGCCAAAACTCTGAACTGATGATCCTCAAGCTGCAGTCCGTTGAGGCGAATACTGTTGCTACGTAATGTACCACTAGTAGCGTTGTACTTGGGTTCTTAACCCGTACGCATCTGTGTGAAAGGTGTGATTTGTAAGAACAGGTAGTTAGCGTAAACTAGGAGTGATTGGAAAGACACAAGGGAGAACAGATGCAAGATAATTAAGAAAAGTAAGGTCTTGCCATACAGACATACAGTCTATTTAACTGATGATATGATTCTACTACTTGGTTCCCGTTCAGCCATTTCCCTTTCATATCCAAGACTATGGCCCTGTTTGGATCCTCTTTCTAAAGTTTAGTTGCTAAAGTTTAGCAACTTTGAATCCAAACGGGTTCAATTAAAATGTTGTTAAACTTTAGTTGAAGTTAAAAGAGTGCTTGAGTCATTAGCCATCCATTAGTTGCTAAAATTTGCTAAAACTAAGCAAATTCCAAAATACCCTTATAGATTGTTCCAAATTACCCACCGCCACAAAACATGAACCCATCATCCTCTCTACCTAGAATTTGACGCTAATAAATGAAGAGTGGATTGGTCATTTTGAATAGTTTAGTAAAGGGAACCAAACAACTCTTGCTAAAGTTTAGCAACTTATGATTTAGTTTGCTAAAACCAAAATTATAACTTAGCAAACTAAACTTTAATTGCAGGGATCCAAAACAGGGCCTTATTTCTGAAAAATCATAAAAAATCAATAAAAACCATCCATTACCACCTCTATATATATTTTTTAGAACCTTTACCAATTTTTTTTAGAATTACACAGTACAACGCAGATGCTCACAACACGCACGCACACTCACCCCTATGAACACACGTACGCAAACCCTACCCCTATGAGCACCTCCGATAGACTGAGCACCCGGCAGATCTGGAGATTCCCGAAGTCACCATTGGCGTCTCGTTGTCGACGGGAATGCCGCTTACCACTTAACACATTACGCCCGTAATCCTGAGAAAATCCCTGGAAAATTTGAACTTTGGTGGGTAGCGTCCCACTGGACCGTCCTACCATTGGACTACAAGTCAATTCGCCTCTACCTATAGAATTCCAAATGGGCCGCCCGGCCCTAGCCCTGAATGGCCCGGTCCTAAGCGGCCCGGTCCTATCAGGCACGATGGCATTTTAGTGTCGTGCCGTGCCACCGTGCATGGGAGGGCGCCGAAGCACGGCCCTAAGGCCATTTTTTTCATGTCGTGCCGGCACTAAGCACGGCGGCAGCACGACTGCCGTGCCAGCACGATTGGGAAGCCACCCCTCAATCAACTTCATACAAATTCACCAAGGAGAAAATCACAAGACAAGAGAAAGACAACAGAAGTTTTCAAACGTTTAAGCTGGTGCAATGGTTGCCTCATTAAAACCTATCTAGGTAACACTCACACCTCGTGAGAAACCCTAGATAGGGAAAAAGAGTACAACCCAGCTCAATCAAATAAAGTTGAAAAAGAGTACAACCCAGCTCAATCAAATAAAGTTCAACAGGTTCAAGTATTACAGACCAAGTTCAAGTTCAGTTACATAAATTCCCTCCTACTAATTCTTCTCTTCTCCCTCCTACTAATTCTTCTCTTCTGGCACATCCAGATACAACTCAGAGTAGCATTCTTCTTCAAGTGACTTGTCCTCCACCTGTTGTTGAAGCCTAGCTTCTGCAGCCTCCCAATCCTTGACGTAGGTGAAGATCTCCACCATGTCCGGGCTCAATCGTCACCGACGCTCCTCAAGGATCCTGCCAGTAGTACTGAAAACAAATTCTGAAGATACGGTAGAAACAGGCACAATCAAAACATCTCTAACTAAGATTGAAAGGACAGGATAAGAAAGTTTGTGTTCATGCCACCAGCTAATTATGTTGAACTTATTATCATTGTGAGAGATATTGTCACTGTCCAAGTAGTTAGATAGCTCATTACCAACACCCATAGAAGATCCAGCAGAAGGAGAAGCACTAGTGCATGCTGCTTGCATCAAGGCAGAAGCACTAGTCCTTCTAGTCAGAGACAGAGTAGGGGTTCAGAAAGAGTTACCAGATCCAGGAGTTGCAAACATGTCATCATCATCATCATCTGCAAAAATGTCATCCCAAGCACTACTTTTCTTACCATCAGTGGGTGGCTATGGACATGCTTTCCTCTTAGCTGCACCAAACTTGTCATCATATCTCTTATAAATGATATTAAGTTGAGCCCTTACCTCAGTTAAGTAAGATGAATAGTCAACACCAAGCAACTTACCTAGCAACCTGAGAACCCTACTAAGACCCTTCAATTTACCTCTAGGATCCAAGATGAAAGCAAAAGAGTAAAGCATGGGAATGTCCTTCCAGTACTTCAAATAAACATCTTTCATGCAACTAACAACAGGCCTAAGCTTATCATCATTCTCATACTCCTTCAAGTGTTTGCAAATCAAAAGCATATGATGCAACATAAGTAGGGAAGTAGGATAGTAAACACAAGAAAGCGCAATAGTAGCAGAGTGAAACTTGTCAAGGAATTCAAACATACTCTGAGCAACTGTCTAGTGATCATCTGTTAAAAGCACACGCTCATATTTGTTGTTTATGAAGACAGAAAAATTATGCTTGTAAGGGAACAAATGCTTAAGCATGAGATATGTAGAGTTCCACCTCACATCCATATCCAAACCAAATTTTCAAGGACGAATTTCAACAGCAACACAATACCTCTTAAAGTTTGCAATGCGCTGGTTAGAAGAATTTAAAAAAGAAATAGTAGAGCGAATGTCATCAAGGTATCACATTCAAAGCACTTTTAACCATTAGGTTTATTATGTGACAAGCACAACGCTAATGCAAGAAAAGAGTCCCAACATAACCAGAAACTTTAGGTTGTAGAGAAGAAATTATGGCAACAAAATCAGAATCAATGGTGTCAACATAAGAAGAAAGTTCAGGAGCTAATGTTTGAATGGCTCTGTTATTAGAAGAAGCATTGTCCAAAGTGACAGAAAAAAAACTTTAGCAGTTAAATCGTATTCTTCTAAGACAGCATAAACACACTCAGTAATGTTCTCACCAGAATGAGATTCATCAATCAGCCTAAACCCAGTTACCCTCTTCTCCAATTGCCAATCAGGATTAACATAGTGAGCAACAACACTAAGGTAATCCTCCTTAGCATTGCCAGACCAAATATCCGAAGTAAGAGAAATAGATGAAACACCAGCAAAAGATGCAATAAGGTTATCACGTAAACCAGAATGGTACTTAATCAGATCTCTAGATGTGGTTTGTGCAGAGACATGTGTAAATCTAGGGTTATGGCAATCCCTTATATACTCCTCAAAAGCAGGATGTGCATCAACACAGAGAGGAAGATCAGTTCAAGCAATCAAACGACATAAACCAGTACGAGCTCGTTCGGCACTATACTCCCAGTGACGACCACTACCATCAGAACTGAACGAAAGCAAAGACTGAGATAAACATTGGTTCTCCTTTCTCTTATCACAAGTCTTAAGATGTCGCAACAGATGCCACTACCAATAGTAGAACGACCAGCATATTGATGACCACAATGAAGGCATTTGGCACCAGTTCTTACCTTCTTACCGTTGATGATGGAGAAGAGCTTCTCGAAGTCGAGCCAGGCTTCAGAGGTAGCGTTGTGTTTCCTCTTGCCGGTGTCAGTGTCAACAGCAGTAGGATCACTGGCAACAGCAGCGGCACCATCATAGGCAACAGCGCCAGTGGCACCATCACCGGCAACAGCGCCACTAGCACCATCACTGGCGGCGCCACCATCACCGGCGGCATCAACAACCTCGATAGGATCTACACAAGAGCCAAGCAGCTCTTGTGCATCTACTTCGAGGTCACTCTCGTCATCTCCACGCAAGCTCGCCATACGGTAGTCATCGTTGATGGAGTGGCCCTGGTCCTCATCGTCACTCAACATCACCGGAGCTCTGGTCCCTCAACGGATCTTGGTGGTCGACGACCTGCTGTCCATGGAGTTGAAACGTGTGTCACAAGTTCCTTCCTTACAAGTTAGTCAACCTTTCATCTTTAATATAAGAAACCTGAAAACAATAAACACTATATGAATCATGGGCGTTTAGGAAATTACCCAATCAAGTCTTACCCCACAACTTATACCTTTTTGCTGGAGGTCCTCTATCCAACCATACTTACTTTCTTACTTCCGCCGGAGGGTTTTGAGCTTTTTCAAAAATAAAATTCCTGCAACAAGTATTGGACAAAATATTCCTCCAAGTTCTCACATGTCGCTCATTTAAAGTGGCTATCCTAAACAGTTCATGAACTCTCATCTCCCACAAGTCTCTCATTTAAATATATGGTGGAGCTATAGGTATGGCTAGTGAAGTTAACATAAATATTATCAAGCTAGGAAAGTTCTCTAATAGTTGTTCACCTCCCGAGCCAATGACCATGAGAATGAAACCATAATGTGAGGGTATCAAGGATAAGAAGATTTAGAATGGTGGACATGTGCAAAAGGGAAAAGAAAATATGACTCCAAGGCTCTAATGATGTCCTTGTTGTCGGATTGCACATGGTTGGCATATCGGAGATTCGTTCTCAACAACATGACATCCTTCCTTTGCACCTATCTTGATCTTCACTTGACTTGTTATCCCTTCTTATACCTTTCTCGCATTGCCTTTGAATTCCTCTTTTTCCTCTTTCTTCTTTATTCCTTTTTCTTTTCTTTTCTCTTTTTTTCTTTCTCTCTTTCTCTTCTCTTTATACCCATTTTTTCTTCTCTTTTCTTGACATCTTTATCGCTTCTCCGAAGCTCTTCGCTTGTTTCCTTCATCATACACACAATCTGAATTTTAACTAAAATCCTTACTAGAAACGGAATAAATCTTCGGGCATAGGTTGTGTTCAAGGAATAAGATGAATAAAAAGATATTATGGGTTGGGTATGGAATCCGGCGATACACGGGACTTTGAAAGTCTCGTTACCGAATATATGACGAGGCTAGCAATAAAAGATATAAAACAAGGACATGATCATTGCTCGAAATTAGAACTTCCAAGAGAGAAAAGCCCTAACTCAATTCATCATGCTAACAACACTTATAGTGGAACGAATATATGAAGGCTTTGCATATGATAAGCTCGTCTCTCAACTTGGAAGAAGATGCTAACCTTTATTACGAGGGGTTTTTCATGTAATTTTTAGAAATAAAAACCTCCAACTTTGTCATAATTGTAGCATAGCTAAACAAGGTTCTAGCTCAAAGTAAAGTATTGATGCTCTCATGGGCAAGAACCCACTAAGCACCACAGAAACTTCCGTGCTCATTGCTCATGATCGAATATAAAGATAAAAGATAGATAAACAAGTAAGCAAGAAAAATAAAACACACGAGACAATTTCAAGACTCTCTTTTTTTCTTTATTGACTCAACACTAACATTAACACACCATCGAGCTAAAAATTGAAAAACTTCAAACCAAACCAACAAAACTACTAGGGCAAAAAGTTTTTTGGAACTAGCGCTATTTCCTCCCCCACGCTTACACCATACGACATCCTCGTCGTAATTTTTACAAAAAGAACAAAGGGGAAGAACAACTGCTAAACTTAGTGGAACTTTCCACAAGACGAGCACCACTTCTTTTTCTCCATGCACATCGGGTGCTCATCGTGCCCGAAACCCCTTCTTTCCTATTTCTAACCTCCTGAAAATTGTCGGTGCAAACATAGAAGTTAGAGAGATGTGCCCCAGAGGAAAACGAGCACGAGCCGCCGCGCAGAGCCCCCAGGCCGGCCGGCCTGGGCCGACCGGCCTGCCCTGGCCCGCGGGCTGGCTCGTCCCAAATTTTGTGGTGCCCACTTTTTTGAATATAAACCCGTGCAGAAGAGTTGGCCTAGCAAAAATTCATGAAACACACTAAAAGAAAATAAAAACTAAAATGTATACATGTGAGGTACCTTGTTTTTCGTCCTAGGCTTGACGCTCGGGTTCATCCTACATTGTGAAAATGTCAACGCGGTGTAGGGGCACGACGTCAGGTTCAATATAGACCTTTAGCTGCTGACCATTCACCACATATTGGTCACCTCTTGCATCCATGACAGTAGCCGCTCCATTGGAGAACACCGAATGTACCACATAAGACCTGTCCCATTTGCTTTGTAACTTCTCTTTTCCGAAAGTTTTGAACCTTGAATTGTAGAGAAGGACCTTATCTCCTTACTTGAACTCTTTTCCTTTAAGTCTTTTATCATACTACCTTTTGATCCTCTCTTTGTAAATGCTTGCACTCTCATAAGCCTTCAACCTCATCTCTTCTAGCTCGCTAATTTGGATTCTTCTTTTCATCCTTGCAGCATCTAAGTCGAGGCTCATCTCCTTTATTGCCCAATATGCCTTGTGCTCTAGCTCAACGGGAAGATGACAAGCCTTGCCATATACAAATTGGTATGGAGTCATACCTATCGGTGTCTTGAACGTCGTTCGATATGCCCACAATGCTCCATCCAATTTCTTTGACCAATCCTTGCCTCCCTTCTCAATAGTCTTATTGAGGATGCTCTTTAGTTGCCTATTTGAGGTTTCCGCTTGTCCATTGGTTTGTGGATGATAGGCCGTATCCACTCTATGCTCGATTCCCAATTTGGACAAACACTTTCGAAAGCTATTCCCAGTGAAATGAGTCCCTCCGTCACTTATCAAGATTCTCATAACACCGTAGCGAGGGGAAATGACATTCTTAACCATTGAGATGGACTCCTCCATTGACGCCTTACGACATGGCATAGCCTCCACCCACTTGGACACATAATCAACCATGACAAGTATATGCTCAAATCCATGTGAGTTTGTAAATGGTCCCATGAAGTCGATTCCCCAAACATCAAATAAATCGATTTGCAAATTATAATTCAAGGGCATGGCATTCCTCTGAGAGATGTTACCGGTTCTTTGGTATTCGGGGCAAGAGGCAACATACCTTTTAGCATCTTCATGCATTTCCGGCCAATAAAATCCGTTGGCCCATACCTTTGCTTGAGTTCGAAAATGCCCATAATGTCCTCTGTATTCCGCCGAGTGACACTTCCTTACTATTTCTTGCCTCTCTTCTCTTGGCACACACCTTCTCAATACTCCATCGGCTTCAAGTCTAAAAAGGTAAGGTGAATCCCAAAAATATTTTTTGGCTCTCGGAGATTACCCTTCTTTGTGCATTCTTGTCTAAGTGATCGAGTGGCATTTTTCGAATCGCTCGAATGATGTCGATCATCCAACTATCCTTATCGATTACTTGATAGAGGTGATCATCTCTCATCTTGTCTTCAATGGGCTCTTTATCATCCTCACGAATCATCCTTGATAGGTGGTCGGCCACAACATTCTCCGACCCCGTTTTGTCTCGAATCTCAACGTCGAATTCTTGTAAGAGAAGGATCCATCGAATCCGCCTTGGCTTGGCATCCTTCTTTGACAAGAGATACTCAATTGCCGCATGATTGGTGTAGACAATTACCTTGAAGTTCATAATGTATGATCTGAATTTTTCGAAGGCAAACACAACTGCAAGCAACTCCTTCTCCATTGTTGCATAATTTAATTGAGCTCCATTTAGAGTTTTACTAGCATAATATATAGCATGTACCTTGCCTTCTTTTCGTTGTCCCAAGACGGCTCCAACAGCATAGTCGCTAGCATCACACATTATCTCAAATGGCTAACTCCAATCGGGTGGTTGAATGATTGGTGCGGTCACGAGAGCTTTCTTTAGTGTCCGGAACGCTACCAAGCACTTCTCATTAAAGTCAAATGGCACATCCTTTTGAAGAAGGTTAGTTAATGGCTTGGTGATCTTTGAGAAGTCCTTGATAAATCTTCTATAAAATCCCGCATGGCCTAAGAAGCTCCTCAAAGATTTGATATCCGTCGGTGGTGGAAGTCTCTCGACCGTCTCGACTTTGGCTTTATCCACCTCAATGCCCCTTCTGGATATCACGTGTCCCAACACTGATGAGGACATCACTACTGCACATATACATAACAACCCTCCATTGAGCATTGAAGGTCCAATTACAAGAGCACGTGCGCGACAACTGAACTTAGAGGTGACTTCCTTCCTCAGTACTTATTCGTATAATTTGGAGAATAGATTGCTACCTTATGAATGTTTGATATTAGGAACCAAGGAGATGACCAAGAGACACTTGAGGAAGGACATAGAGGCGTGGTTGACCAGCAAGGGCGTCCAAGTCGAGGTGGAGGCCCAAACCAAGACGACTTCGGGTCTATTTCGGAGTCCAGGAGCAGCGTGCAGTAAAACTGGTCTTACGGTCGCATACGGGCTTGGATTTTTGTGTTCTTTATATGCCCAGAAACGTGAGGAGAATACCGTTCTAATGGAACTGGTCTCAGGCCCAAATTTAGCTGGAGTCGACGGGAATCGTCAGAGGAAGTTGACGTCCAGAATTGTTCCATCGCCGTATTTTGGTCTTTGGGCCTTGTATCGTTTTGGAGCCCATTAGGGGCGCGTCCAAAGGGTCTTGCACAACCCTAGGGTCTTCATAAACAGTAGCCACCCATCCATTAGGGTTGGGTTTTGCTTTAGATCAATCTGTCTTCGCACAGTCGCCGCTCGTCGGTTTGTGAAACCCCAACTCGTGTGCTTGATCATTCATCTGCAGTTTGTCACCATATTTTGAGAGCTGCATTCTTTCGAGTTCTTGCTTGTGTTCTTCGTTTCGCAGGCAGGGATTAGCCTTCTTGGCGAGGTCAACCGGATCGTGACACGATTGATAACCAGAGGAGTTGTGGTGCTAAGGTTGCAGGAATTCGGGTCTTTGGATCTGAAGCCGGATCGGTGTGTCACACCCGCCCAAAACAAAAGTTATCCTTTCCTGACAGAAGACCGGGCCACCTAGTTCCCATCAAGTGGTAATCAGAGACTCAGGTATTACCGTCAGGCTTACCCGAGTTTTAGAGATATTTTTGTTTCGTCCCATAGTCCACAGAAAACCTACAAAAAAATTTCCGCTGTCCTACAACCCGTTTTAGCCTTGCAATTTCGATTTTAGTTTGCTTTGTTGAGTTTGTGTCCGTGGTCGAGTCTTGTTGCTGGTTTAAGTTGTGTTCGTCATCGTAGTTCAACGTGCCCGTCGCTGTTTGTTTGTTCCGCCGCTACCCCATCCACCTTTACCCAGATTACAAGTCGAGCCACCACATTACTTGACTTGCCCCGCTAGCCGCCTTGTGTGAACTCTCACCACGCTAGCCTTAGTTTAGGTTGCCAGCCGCTTGTGTTTCGCCTTGCATCGCAGCCCCCCTTGCTTCATCATCTGGCGATTACCTATTGCTTATACCAGGGAGGATTGTGCCCCTGTATTACTTGCTGAGACGCTTTGCTCAGCCCTAGCCGCCGATGCGTTCCCTGCCGATTCGTGCCTTTGGAAACCATAGGTTGAGGTACCTTCCATAAAACAGGCATAACTTTTCGCTTGGTGCTCCGTTTTTGCTCAATTGTTTACAGGAGCTTGGCAACAAAAAGTTGGACAGACATCTACCCACTTTGTCGGTCAGGCCGTTCTCAAAAAATTCAAAAAAAATCGGGAAGATAAATAAAAAAATTGTTTAAGTGTTTTGAGGAGTTTTCAGAGATCGTTCCTGATTTTCCCTAGGCCACAATATACCTCTGTTTCAGGTGAAATTTTGTGTGCTTCCATCCTTTGTGATTTTGGATCAGTGGTAAAAAATTCAGAAAAAGTTGAGTTCATTTGCTGGTACTTCTTTGGAAACGCGCCTTTGCTCTCTACTAGTGCCTTTTTGGCAAGGTTTTCAGCATTATTTACAGAACTGCCATTCTACTGGTTCCTTGAGTTTTTGTCTCTCATTTCTTGTTGCCTTCACTGTGTTGTGCTACGACTAGGATACGTCTTAGCCAGCAATTGTGACTTGTGCTTTGGACACTTATTGAACTTCGCTAATCTGCAGTCGTTATTTGCTAATCCTTGCTACATATTTTGGCCTTCCAAGCTCCACATATTTTCTTCAGATCAGTACAGCGAAGGACTCTTGCAACTCTTGGTACCACTGCCTCACAGGTATCACGAACCAGCCGCTGGTTGTACCATACTTTGCTAGCGTTGGTAAGAACTTGGTAAGACGTGTGTGAGGGTGTGATTCCACATACCAACCCTGATAGTTCATAGGGTCTTTGCTAAGCACTAACCATGCCAAACGACACACCTGTTTTGTCTAGTGAATTGCAGGCCATGAAGGACGAACTGAAGGAGTTCTTTCTTAAGGAGCTGAGCACGCTTACGAACGAAGTACGCAACACCAATCACAAAGTTGAGGGTGTGGATAAGCGAGTCTCCTCATTGACAACTAGGATCCAACAGCTTGAGACCAACCTCCCCAAGACCGAGGATAGGGAAGAGGAGTTTGATGACACTGACCACCTAGAGGATACTGTGTACCTTCCTGATGGTACGGTGGACCACAAGATGACAAGCGAAAATCGTGCACGTCGCATTCTTGCACGCAACAAAGTAGGTATGGGAGGTAACAAACATAAACACCATTATGTTAAGGATGATCCTTATGCTAAAGTTAAATTTACCATACCATCTTTTTATGGGAGATATGATGCTGAGGAATATCTAGATTGGGAAATGACTGTAGAACAAAAATTTGCGTCACATCTTGTTCCTGATCAACATAAGGTTAGACAAGCCACTAGTGAATTTAAAGATTTTGCTATAATCTGGTGGCATGAATGTGCTTCTTTAAACATGCAGCTTGTTACTTGGGATGAGCTTAAACTTGCTATGCGTGATAGATTTGTTCCTGCATCTTATAAGTGTGATTTACGTAAGAAATTACAATGTTTAGAGCAGGGTGCTATGTCTGTTCAGGAGTATTATGCAGAGCTTCAAAAGGGTATGGTTCGGGCTGGGGTAGTAGAGGATCCTGAGGATAAAGTGTGTCGTTTTTATGGGGGTCTGAGACGTGAAATTCAGGATATTGTTGACTACAAACAGTTTACTACCACCAACCAGTTGTTCCAGCTTGCTATGCTTGCAGAAAAAGAATTGCAGGGACGGCAACAACAGTCACAACGGGGCAAGAGTACCTACAACAACTCTTTCATGCCCAAGACATTCGCACCACCAGCTACCAGGACGCCTGGTGCTTCTCCTTCTGCGACACCTCCTAGCACTCGTTCCACACCAGCAACGACTACACCTTCCGATGGTAAGACTCGTTTGCAGGACCAGACCAAGAATGCATCTGCTGTACCTTCCACAGGGCACACTTCCATACAGTGCCATCGCTGCCAGGGATTTGGTCATATAAGTAAAGACTGTCCAAGCAAGCGAACCTACATTGCCACGGACGACGGTGGGTACATTAGTACTTCTGATGTCGAGGACGACATTGATGATGAGCATGCTTCTGAAGATGGCCTTTCATTGAGCTCGAGTGATGCGACCCAGCACCGGATTTGCATTGTAAATCGAGTTCTCAGTACACACATGGCACAAGCTGATAGGATGCAGCGACATAATTTATTCTAGATTTTATTTGTGATCAAAGATCGGCGTGCTCGTGTCATCATTGATGGAGGAAGCTGCAACAATTTGGTGAGTTTGGACTTGGTTACCCACCTAGGCTTGGCCACGCGCCCTCATAAACATCCATACCATGTTCAGTGGCTCAACGACACGGGTAAGGTTAAGGTAACTCAAACTGCCCGCGTGCATTTTTCGCTTGGTCTGTATTCTGATTTTGCTGATTGTGATGTGGTACCCATGCAAGCTTGTTCTCTTTTGTTGGGCCGTCCATGGGAATTTGATAATGATGCTCTCCACCATGGTAGAAGTAACACGTATACTCTTATGCATAAGGGCCAAAAACTTACTTTGCAACCCATGACCCCTGCTGAAATTATACAAGCTGAAAAAGAGAGACTTGCTACACCTGATGATGACGCTAAACCTGATACTAACATAGAAACCCCTGCTGCAATTAGACTAAAGAATTCTGTTATGCTTGCAACCAAGTCTGATCTTCATGATATTAAGGTTTCCGATGTGTGTTATGTTCTGATATGCAAGGATGCTTTGTTTTGCATTGATGATATAGCTAGCACTTTGCCTTCCACTGTCACTAATATTTTGCAGGAGTATGCGGATGTTTTTCCTCATGAACTACCACCAGGGCTGCCACCTTTGAGGGGTATTGAGCATCAAATTGATTTGATTCCAGGAGCGTCTTTGCCCAACCGAGCAGCGTACAGGGCCAACCCCGAGGAGACTAAGGAGATTCAGCGACAAGTCCAAGAACTTTTGGACCGTGGGTATGTCCGTGAGAGCCTTAGTCCTTGTTCTGTGCCTGAACTTTTGGTTCCTAAGAAAGATGGTACTTGGCGTATGTGTGTCGATTGTAGATCTATTAACAACATAACCATACGATACCGTCATCCTATACCTCGATTAGATGATATGCTTGATGAGTTAAGTGGTGCGATAATTTTTACTAAGATCGATTTGCGTAGTGGCTACCACCAAATTAGAATGAAGTTGGGTGATGAATGGAAAACTGCTTTCAAAACAAAATTTGGGTTATATGAGTGGTTAGTCATGCCCTTTGGTTTAACTAATGCACCTAGCACTTTCATGCGTTTGATGAATGAGGTCTTACGTGCGTTCATTGGTAAATTTGTGGTGGTTTATTTTGTTGATATATTGATATATAGCAAGTCACAGGACGAACATCTTGATCACCTACGTGCTGTTTTTGACACTTTGAGAGCGGCACGTTTGTATGCTAACCTTGAGAAGTGCATTTTTTGCACCAATCGAGTTGCTTTTCTTGGTTATGTTGTGACTCCACAGGGTATTGAAGTGGACGGTGCAAAGATTGATGCTATTAGGAGCTGGCCTATTCCCGAGACTATTACACAGGTGCGTAGTTTTCTTGGTCTTGCAGGGTTTTATAGGCGTTTTGTGAGGGATTTCAGCACTATTGCCGCCCCGCTCCATGAGTTGACAAAGAAAGGTGTCTCATTCCATTGGGGTCCAGCACAAGAGGTTGCTTTTGATACTTTGAAGGAGAGGCTTACTTCAGCTCCTTTGCTACAACTTTCGGATTTTGGTAAAACTTTTGAGCTTGAATGTGATGCTAGCGGCGTTGGCATTGGTGGTTTGTTGATGCAAGGAGGTAAACCTATTGCTTATTTTAGCGAGAAATTAAATGGACCTACTCTGAATTATTCCACGTATGATAAAGAATTTTATGCTCTTGTTCATTCACTAGAGATGTGGCAACACTATTTATGGCCTAAGGAATTCATCATTCATTCTGATCATGAATCACTTAAGTACCTTCGCATGCAAAATAAATTAAACCGTCGACATGCTAAGTGGGTTGAATTTATTGAATCTTTTCCCTACATCATTAAACACAAGAAAGGGAAAGATAACGTTATTGCTGATGCTTTGTCTCGCCGCTACGCCATGTTGTCTCAACTTGATTATCGTATTTTTGGACTTGAATTGATTAAGGGACAATATGAATTTGATGCTGATTTTAAAGATGTGTTTGTGCATTGCAAAGAGGGTGGTCGTGCTTGGAATAAATATGTGCTGAATGATGGGTATTTGTTTCGAGCTAATCGCCTATGCATTCCAGTTGGATCCGTTCGTCTTCTTTTGTTGCAGGAAGCACATGGTGGCGGGTTGATGGGGCATTTTCGTGTCAAAAAGACGGAGGATGCATTGGCCACACATTTCTTTTGGCCACAGCTGAGGAAAGATGTTCAGAGATTTGTGAGTCGCTGCACTACATGTCAAAAGGCAAAGTCACGTTTGAATCCACATTGTTTGTATATGCCCCTTCCCGTTCCTTCTATTCCTTGGGCGGATATTTCTATGGATTTTGTTTTAGGATTGCCTAGGACCAAAAAGGGGAGGGATAGTATTTTTATTGTGGTGGATCGGTTTTCTAAGATGGCGCACTTTATACCATGTCATAAATGTGATGATGCCATTCATATTGCTGACCTCTTTTTCAAAGAGGTTGTTCGTTTGCGTGGTATGCCCTCTACTATTGTTTCAGATCGTGATGCAAAATTTCTGAGTCACTTTTGGAGAACTTTGTGGAATAAATTGGGTACCAAATTGTTGTTCTCCACAACATGTCATCCACAAACAGATGGACAAATGGAGGTCGTCAACCGTACATTGGGTACAATGTTGCGTGCTATTTTGAAGAAAAATCTAAAGATGTGGGAAGAATGTTTGGCCCATGTGGAGTTTGCTTACAATAGGGCTACACATTCTACAACAAAGGTGAGTCCTTTTCAGGTAGTGTATGGCTTCAATCCCCGTGCTCCTATTGATATGTTACCTTTACCAACTAGTGAGATAATTCATACAGATGCAAAAGAGCGTGCTGATTTTATTTTGCAAATGCATGAGACAGTTAAGAACAATATTGAAAAGATGAATGAAAAATATAGGATTGCTGGTAATAAAGGTAGACAAGAACTTAAGTTTGAACCGGGTGATTTAGTTTGGTTGCATTTACGAAAGGATAGATTTCCAGATCTATGAAAGTCTAAGTTAATGCCTCGAGTGGATGGTCCTTTTAAAATTCTTGAAAAGATTAATGATAATGCATATAGGCTTGAGTTGCCTCCGGAATTCGGGGTTAGTCCCACATTTAACATTGCAGATTTGAGACCATACATGGGAGAGGAGGATGAGCTCGAGTCGAGGACGACTCCACTTCAAGAGGGGGAGGATGATGAGGACATCACTACTGCACATATACATAACAACCCTCCATTGAGCATTGAAGGTCCAATTACAAGAGCACGTGCGCGACAACTGAATTTAGAGGTGACTTCCTTCCTCGGTACTTATTCGTATAATTTGGAGAATAGATTGCTACCTTATGAATGTTTGATGATTAGGAACCAAGGAGATGACCAAGAGACACTTGAGGAAGGACATAGAGGCGTGGTTGACCAGTAAGGGCGTCCAAGTCGAGGTGGAGGCCCAAACCAAGACGACTTCGGGTCTATTTCGGAGTCCAGGAGCAGCGTGCAGTAAAACTGGTCTTACGGTCGCATACGGGCTCAGATTTTTGTGTTCTTTATATGCCCAGAAACGTGAGGAGAATACCGTTCTAATGGAACTGGTCTCAGGCCCAAATTTAGCTGGAGACGACGGGAATCGTCAGAGGAAGTTGACATCTAGAATTGTTCCATCGCTGTATTTTGGTCTTTGGGCCTTGTATTGTTTTGGAGCCCATTAGGGGCGCGTCCAAAGGGTCTTGCACGACCCTAGGGTCTTCATAAACAGTAGCCGCCCATCCATTAGGGTTGGGTTTTGCTTTAGATCAATATGTCTTCGCACATTCACCGCTCGTCGGTTTGTGAAACCCCAACTCGTGTGCTTAACCATTCATCTGCAGTTTGTCACCATATTTTGAGAGTTGCATTCTTTCGAGTTCTTACTTGTGTTCTTCATTTCGCAGGCAGGGATTAGCCTTCTTGGCGAGGTCAACCGGATCGTGACACGGTTGATAACCAGAGGAGTTGTGGTGCTAAGGTTGCAGGAATTCGGGTCTTTGGATCTGAAGCCGGATCGGTGTGTCACACCCGCCCAAAACGAAAGCTATCCTTTCCTGACGGAAGATCGGGCCACCTAGTTCCCATCAAACATTATACCTTGCTTCACCATAAAGTGGCATTTCTCCCAATTGAGCACCAAGTCAACCTCCGCACATTTCATGAGAACCTTGTCCAAGTTGGCTAAACAATCCGCAAAAGTTTTCCCATAGACGGAAAAATCATCCATGAACACCTCGACAATTTCTTTAATGAATTTTGAAAACACCACCATCATGCAAAGTTACAAAGAGGCCGGAGCATTACACAAACCAAAAGGCATCCTTCTATATGCAAATTTTCCATATGGGCAAGTAAAAGTTGTCTTGTGTTGATCTTCCGGGTGAATAGGAATTTGCATGAACCCCGAGTACCCATCGAGAAAGCAAAAATAGGAATGATTTGCTAACCTCTCAAGCATCTCGTCGATGAATGGTAGGGGAAGTGATCCTTCTTTGTTGCTTTATTCAATTTCCGATAATCAATGCACATCCTCCATCCGGTCACGGTCCTTTGCGGAATTAACTCATTCTTCTCATTCTTCACCACAATCAAGCCCCCTTTCTTCGGCACACAATGTACGGGGCTCACCCATTCGCTATGCGGTACCGGGTAAATGATTCCGGCTTCCAATAACTTGATCACCTCCTTCTTCACCACCTCCTGCATGGCATGGGTTAACCTCCGTTGATGGTCCACTACGGGCTTGCATTGATCCTCCATAGGTGTGCGATGAGTACAAAAGGCTGGGCTAAGTCCTTTGAGATTATTTATTGAATACCCGATCACCTTCTTGTGCTTCTTCAATAAATTCAGCAACATCTTATTTTCTTCGGGGCTCAACTCGTCGCTCACAATAACGCGATAGGTCTTGTCCAGCCCCAAAAATTCATACCTCAATCCCTTGGGCAAAGGTTTGAGGTCCACCTCCGACACTTTTGGCTCTTCGGGCTTAATTTCTCCGATATCCTCAAATCCTCCTCCATGCTTCCGTCTTGTGGTTCTAGTCCTTTAGTTGCTTCCTCCAATTCTTCGTCTTGCTCATCATTAGGTTGATTCTCCATTGCTCTTTGCAGCGGATCTATGAAAGTTTCGACAAAACAAAGGCTCTCTACCTCTTTGTCATCAAGAGGTAGGGGTAAGGAGTTCCTAGAATCAGGAAGAAAATCGTATGTATGTTTATCTCCATCAAGATTAATCGTTACTTTCCCTTTTCCGGCATCTAAAACAACATTAACCAACTTTAAAAAGGGTCTACCAAGAATTATGTGATCATGTTTATCATAGTAGGCATCAACAATAAAGAAATCGGTTGGTATGCATTTGCTAGAGATGACAACTTCAAGATTGCAAGCAATTCTAAGAGGCCTAACAACTCTACCATCTCCCATGATTGTAACACCCCGTGTTTTTAATCAAGTGTCCTTAGGTGCTAATCACAACCTTAATCACTTTGTGATCATTAGTTCTTAAGCCCCTAATCACCTTGGTGGTCAAATCCATAGTCAAACCCTTTGAAGCCCTAAACCCTAGCTGGAACTTTTGGCACGTTCTCCAAAATTCACCTAAACACTTCAAAATCGGCCAATACCAAAGTTGTGCAGTTTTTCGAAACCAACAACTTTGCTGTTGAGTGGCAAATCAAATTCGAAGTGTAAACATGTGTAAAACCCCAGTCAATGCAGTAAGTTCCTGTTCACAGGCGCCGAGAAAAACCAGATCTTTGCCTGTTGTTTATGCTCGATCCTTTGAGCAAAACACCTAATGGGCTTTGTAAAAGTTGTAGAGTGATAGTTGATCTACAACTTTGCTAATTAGCACTTGGTTCACTTCTATAGCAAAAATTAAAGTTACGGTCGGTCAAACAGGCGAACTCCGAAACGTTTTGGGCGCCGGAACGCCACCGCACGACGCTGTCGCGCGCGCGCACGCCACGTCGGGCGCCGCCGAGTGACTGGGCACAAACCACTATGTGAAAAATAGACATTGGTAACGGGCGCGGATGGCTATTGGTAACGGGCAAAACGCCCGTTACCGATCAAGCGTTACAAATAAGCCAACAAAGGTAACGGGCCGATGCCCGTTACTGATGACATGTAATTGTAACGGGCGTCGAACAAAGACCGTTACCACAACTACTTACCTGTCACCTGAAATGGCTGTTTCTCTGGGCCCACCGGAGCCTTTGGTAACGGGTGCAGGCACTAAGGCCGTTACTCATAACACGTATTAGTAACGGGTGTCTAACAAAGACCGTTACCGAAACTAGTTACCGGTCACCTGAAATGTCAGTTTCTCTGGGCCCACATGGACCTTTGGTAACGGCCACAGAAACCGAGCTCGTTACATGAACTCAACATCGAAGACGCGGAAAATGACGCGTCTCCTCTGTCTTGACGAAAGGAGACGAGTCATGCAAGTGCGCGTCTCCTCCGTCTGGACGAAAGGAGACGCGTCTCCTCAGTGCGTGTCTCCTCTGTCTGGACGAAAGTAGACGCGTCTTGTCAGTGCGCGTCTCCTATGTCTCGACGAAAGGAGACGCCTGCTGTGAACCCGCGTCTCCCTCTGTCTCGACCAAAGGAGACGCATCTTGTTAGTACGTGTCTCCCTCTGTCTCGGCCAAAGGAGACGCGTACTGTGTACGTGCGTCTCCTCTGTCTGGACCAAAGGAGACGCCTACTGTGTACGTGCGTCTCCTCTAATCGACCAAAGGAGACGAGTACTATGAACTTGCGTCTCCTCTGTCTTGACTAAAGGAGACATGTTGTCTACTTTCACAAAAATTAGATCCAGCATCCACATTCATAAAACTCCACAAACTGAATAGAAATCCACAAGATTCACATGCACAATATGTCAAAATTCAGGCATTCAGCATCCTCTTCTAACAAGCTAAGTAAGGTTCACAACAATATCATCACTGGCCATGAGCATTGGTATCTAATACAATGCGAGCCATCATAGCATCATTAATGTGAAATTTTCCTGAGGGTGTGATCACCTGGTCCATGAGGAATGAGGCAGTTCTTTCCCTAATGTGGAGCAGCGTGCTTCGGTGCAGCTGACAAGTAGGTATGTGAAATGCCTGAATATAACAATGTCAGCAGTCAGCACACAGGTGGTTACCAAACATGTGTAGTGCTAATAAGCAAGAACTGTGCTCAGTTGCAGGTGTTACAATTGCAGATCCCAAGAGAGTACCTCAGGGTCCTTCAATTTATTTTTTACTGTAAGCATGTGATAGGCACAATAGAAGCCGCAGACTCTGGATTTTTGTGGTTGTTGGTGGCACTGCAATAAATATACATAGACAAACAGTGGTGAGAAGAAATAAACTCAAACTTTAGTACTAGCTTCCACAGGCAGGAAATACTAAGTAATACGTACATCAAAAGCCTTCTCATGGTTCAAGGCGCAGCGGGGCAACTTGTTGTCATCGCAGTAACTATTCTAAGCACTACAACAAAACATGCAACAATGGTTAGGGCACCATTAATAAACTTCGCAGAGTTTGTTGAGTAAGTTTGTAGGTTAAGAAAGAAAAAGAACTTACTCATCAATGGTAAGTACCAACTCGGAGAAATTAGTGCCTAGGATCCTATATGAATCAAGATACAAGACCGTCTTCTGCTTTGGAAAGATCGCCACTGCAATCCAGTGCTCCCCAGTGTTATAGCAGGAAATGATGACTCTCTTTTTAGCATATGTCTGGTAGGCACGCTTCGTATAGGACACAAAAAAATCCCTGTTATTTTGTATATTTGATATGCTAAAGCATTCAGGATCAAGGAAGGCAACGGGTTCCTTCTTCTGCCGTACTTCTACAGCCATATTCCAAATATTAAGAAAAAACAAAGTGTAAGGAGGCAAAATACATAGTAAAGATGAACTGAGGCAGAAAGCACATTTAGATAGAAAATGATTAGTGAGAAGCAGATTAAATTTTCAAGCAACTTCCAGGATGAAACAGCGGAGAAGTCCCATATCCAAAGCATCCAAGTTGAAGAGATCGTACAAGTTGCTGATGAACACAGCCAACAGCTCGTATTTTTCATCTTCTCTCACAGGCCACCAGCCGTGCTTGGGCCATACTATGCCCTGAATCAGAGACTCATCCTTGTCCTTACAATGTCCCATGTAGAAATTGTGGAGATTAGTGACAGAAGGAGCAGTATCCGAATGCTTGAGTTCAGCAGGACTGAGCATTTCATTTCCAAATTTGTAGTGTGGGTTAATATGAGTCATAGCAACATTGGCCGCCTTCTTCTTAGTGTTTCTCTCAGATGGCTTTCTGGCAGGCTTCTTTTCCTACTGCTTTGAGATGGCTGAAGAAGGCTTTTTGGTAGGCTTCTGAGACCTTTTATTTTCAGCAATTTTCTGCTGCTGCCGCTTTGAGATGGCTGAAGAAGGTTTCTCAGATCGCTTTCTGGTAGACCTTTTATTTTCAGCGAGTTTCTTTTCCTGCTGCTTTGAGATGGCTGAAGAAGGTTTCTCAGGTGGTGTCTGACTAGCAGCTATTACAGAGATTTTGGGCCCAGATGTACCTGCAGCTTTCTTCGAACTGTCGTCGACAGATTTCTCAGCATCAGCCAACACATGACTCTGGGCTCCTGCTTTGGCATCATTGTTTTGAGCACTTTCTTTTGGGGATGGAGGTTTTGTTCTTTCATGAGGGGAAGAAGGTGGGTTACCAGGTGGGGAATGAATTTGTACTGTACTTTGCTTTTCTGGGGGTGGAGGAGGAGGAGGTGGGTTACCAGGTGGGGAATGAATCTGTACTGTACTTTGCTTTTCTGGGGTGGAGGAGGAGGAGGTGGGTTACTAGGTGGGGAATGAATCTGTACTGTACTTTGCTTTTCTGGGGGTGGAGGAGGTGGGTTACCAGGTGGGGAATGAATTTGTACTATACTTTACTTTTCTGGGGGTGGAGGAGGAGGAGGTGGTGGGTTACCAGGTGGGGAATGAATCTTTTCTGGGAGTGGAGGAGGAGGAGGAGCTAGGAAACCTTGTGAGGAAGAGTTCTGTCCTATAGTCTGTGAACCAGAAGGAAACTGTACCGTAGTGTGCGAACAAGATTTTGGAATTGGTGCTCCCTTGATGTGAATGTGACACCTCTTCCACTGTATCCTATGGTGTAGAGCTTGTCCAAGTGTCATCACCTCGTCATTAGGAGGGTGTTCCAGCGCGTGATCCCTAAAGACAGCATATACATGCAGCACTTCGACCACAACACAGTCTTCATGAATCGGGACTGTGTGTAGCATAGTCTGCTCTGGTTGAACCACACCAATTGCAGCTTCACATTCAACACCGTGAAATATGATCCATATGCCACAGTCTGTGGGTTCAGTCAACGTGCCTATAAGGTCTTCCTGTGTGGGGGAAGCAATGTGCACTACCTCTGTCGACAACTCTGTAGCGCCGTTGATCAAACCTACATTATCTACGGATGCACAGCTGCTCTTCAGTCCGGCGGGTGAAGGGCTTGTGTGATTGGACACTGGTGCAAACACCACCTGGTACCCTCGTGCCATCATGTCAAGCATATCCTTCTCCATCTCAGCCTTGAGTTCTTGCTTGATTTCTTCCTTCATCTGTTCCTTATCAACTGATGAGTCAGTAGTGGCCCTCTTCCTGTACATGGAAGCGTGCTGAGGCCATGCAAACTTCCAGCCCTGGTAGCTGGAGACACCACGCACGCGACCTGGTTGTTCGGGGCGGCCCAAGCACTGACTTAGCACATCATTCTCCCTCAGCCATGAAGTCATTCCTGAAGATTCTGCATGTGCATTCTTTTCTATGATGTCTGCAGCCACACTTTCATTTGCTACTTTGTTGCACACTATCTTGGCAACACCGTCTTTCACCACTAGCTTACTCCTTGCTCACACCCAATTCCTAGAACGATCATCAGTGATGGCATCATATGGGTTGGCGATCCCAGCCGCAGCTAATTTCCTGTCCTCTTCCTCCCATTGTGGTAGTTTCCCACAATAACCAGCTAGACCCATGCTGTGCTCATTTGTGTTCAGGCTTCGAAGTGACTTGAACTTGCCACAAACAGATGAGGCTTCCTCGGTTTCCTGCTGTTTCACAAACTCTGTCCACTCTTCCAGCTTGATAAAGTCGTGCTTTCCAAATGGCTCGAGTCCTTTTCTGACAAAATCTCGCCTAAGCTGAAATCTGAATTGTCTCCATGCCTTGGCTACAATCTTCCACAAAAGCTTGAATGCCTGCTCTTTCATGTCTTCGTGGAACTCCAAGTGTTTCTGCATATAGGTTTCAAACAAGTACCACTTTTGTTCATCGCTTAGTTTTTTTATTTCTGGCAAATCCAAAGGTATCTTTTGTCTAGCAATGAGCCCTGCAAGCGTCCTGAACCTGCGCTCTTGTCTCAATCGTACTGGCATCCCCCCTCTCTCAACCTCAGTGACTACCATTTTGTCTCTTGGCCACTTTGTCGCTGTTCTTGGCACTCTGGCTCAGCCCGTAGCCCCACCCACCTACTCTTGTTCTTCACTAGCAGTGGCATATCCATCTTCTTCATTATATGCATCTTCTTCAAATTGCCCAGGTCTATAGTCCTCGACAGATTTATCTTGTGAATTAATTGTCAAGGGATTATGAGAAAGGTCAGCTCAGTGTCCAAGAATAGAACAAAAAGCAGACCATACTGCTAGCTCTCCTAGAAGACATGCTACAACAGGAGACAAGTAGAGCACATTTTTAGTTAGCTAAGCATTTATCTAATCAACACCCATAGAACTGTGTACAAGACCATACAAATGAGAAAATAATTACAGTAACTAGTTTAGACCACTATAATCTCATTGGTTCTATGGTAAACCATTAACATAAATGCAATATTCAGAAACCAAAAAATTAGTTCAGGCAATGCGACCTTACCATTTTAAAGAGGAAGATGCTCGCTGCCTCTGTTGCTGATGAGGTACTTATTCAACTTGGAGAGAATGTCCAAATGTACATATGGAACAAGAGCAAAACCAAATATAAGAGTGAATCCAAAGGAAAATGCTAAGTATACGTTTTGAAACTCGAAACCCTAACTGAGCAAGTGAGCATAGTCAAGAATGTATCTTAATGATGTAGAAGGGATTTCTAGCATGCAGTTCACCTTGTCACTGTCGAAGCGGAGGGATCTCTAGTCGCCACGTCCTCGCGTCGACCTCGTGGCTGGATCCCTCCTGCTCCTCCTAGTCGTCGTCGCTGGAAGGTGAGGGGTGGTGTGGCGCGCGTCTCAGCGAAGGTGTGTAGCGTGCGTCGCGTCGCGGTGGGGGAGAGGGTGAAGGGAGGAAGGCAAGGGTGAGGAAGCGGCAGCGGAGGGGGCGAGGGGGAGGAAGCGGCAGCGGCGCGAGGGGGAGAAAGACGACGGCGTGAGGGGAGAGTGAGGAGGTGACTGCGTGAGGGAGGCATCTTTCCCTACTAACCCTAGCGCGAGTGGGCGTGTGTGGGCATTAAAACTGAAAGGCCCAATATTATTAGGAAAATGCGTCAGGCCGGGGCTAGTTCTATTAGAATGAAGAACAGTTCGCTTCATTTTCCCCTTTTAATCTGCAATCAAAGATTTGAATCACGTATTTCTCCGTCATTCGTAACCCAAATTTGATGATATTTGTTTCTGATTTTTTCTAAAATCAACTTCTATTCATTTATGACATTGTTTCGTATATAACTTCGTTCATTTCCTGGACGTTGTTTATACGCCTTTATCTTGTTTTCTTACAAGTACAACATAGAAATAATATTTGTTTTACACAACCATTACTAATGAAACTTTGTATTTCGTAATGTTAAGGTGAACACAAGGTTGTGTTAAAATTTCAAATGTATATGAGATCGAACATTTTGTGAAGTATGGAAAACTTCAGTGTTGAAGTATAACATTCTAGGAAACTATGTGAGAGATGTACACATTTGTACATAAGTATGATCTTCCTTTTGAGAAACCATTTGAAATTTTTATGACGAGTTTAGGGACTCAAATTATGTTGACAAGTCAATTTGTATAATTTTTAGACCAACCTAAGACGTTATTAGAATTATTATATCCCAACCATGAGATAAAAATTCGAATTTTGATAATTTTGGTTACACAAGTGTGCCTGCTGATATTTTATTCGAATACTAAATGACCAACTAAGAATTGTTTGTATTTTTAATGAATTTTTAGGTGCTGTTTAATGGGCTCTAACATTTGAGGGAAGCAAGTTTCATTTCAAAAAAAATAGTGTCAGGTCCACGCGTCAGCGTCAGCAACCTATATAAAAAAGATAACCCTACCCGCCCAAAAAAGAATACGCGGGTTCACCAACCCGCGTCGCCAACAACTCTCCATTGTGCGAAATGTTATTATTTGGTCTATATTTGGTAGTATCCACTCATCGGAGACGCACAAATAAAAACTGTATCCTCGACAAGCGAGATGTGCAATTAGTAGTATCCACTCATCAGAGACGCACAAATAAAAACTGTTGCCCTGCTGGCCCCTTCATCTACCCGCGAAAAAACCACAACTGCATACACTCCTCATCGTCCTCATTCCTCGGCGCGTTCTCTCTCTGCGCGGGGGTAGGAGATTAGAGATGAGAAGACGGTGGTTGCCATTCCCGGAGATGCCTAGCAGGCCACACCAGCTGTCGCTACTGGAGGACCTCCCTCAGGAGGTCCACATTGAGATTGCGGCGCTCGTCGGTGGGACCTCGGAGCGGCCCTTGGCTGACCTCCGCAGCCTACGAGGTACCTGCTCAACCATGCGTCGCATGTGTAGCCACCGCGACGTCGGTCGGTGTTTGTCGATAGAGGCGATAAGACATGAGATTGCTTGGATGTGGGACCTCACCGCTTACACAGCCTTCCTTGCTATGCTGACCGATCTCGGCAATCCGGGGGCTTGCTTCTACTCTGGGATCAACGCCGTGTTCATGGAAAACAGGCAAAGCAATGACCTCCGGCGCGCCGCCGATGGTGGGCACGATGCGGCGGCCTATCTGTACGCCATCTTGCTATACAAGGACAATGGTGGTGCCGCCGCCGACGACACCGCGAAACGGTACATGAGGCGGGTCGTGGGCGGCGGCGGGACGACGACACAGGTGAGCAACGAGGGTTGTGTGCCTTTGCGCAAGAAGGTCGCGAAAGTTATTTGGAGGACGACGTGGCGCATTTTGGGAGACCTGCTGCCGCCGCCGGCATAGGTGCGCGGAGATCAGCCGTGCACAGGCAACGACTGTGGCGTGGATAAAGGATTTGAGGAAATTGCTCTGTATTGCACCGAAGCCTGTAGGCTCCGTCGTGAAATGGTGAAGCTCGAATGGGCAATAGAAAACTAAATCTATGTTTTGCTTTTGCACCTGCAAATTAAATCTATGTTGCTCGTATTATCTGTGTGAATTTATGGAAGAGCAACAAAGGAGACGCGGATCCAGTAATATTCGAATGAAGAACAGATCGCTTTTCCCCTTTTAATCTGCAATCAAGATTTGAATCACGTATTTCTCTGTCATTCGTAACCCAAATTTGATGATATTTGTTTCTGATTTTTTCTAAAATCAACTTCTATTCATTTATGACATTGTTTCGTATATAACTTCGTTCATTTCCTGGATGTTGTTTATACATCTTTATCTTGTTTTCTTACAAGTACAACATAGAAATAATATTTGTTTTACACAACCATTACTAATGAAACTTTGTATTTCGTAATGTTAAGGTGAACACAAGGTTGTGTTAAAATTTCAAATGTATATGAGTTCGAACATGTTGTGAAGTATGGAAAACTTCAGTGTTGAAGTATAACATTCTAGGAAACTATGTGAGAGATGTACACATTTGTACACAAGTATGATCTTCCTTTTGAGAAACCATTTAAAATTTTTATGACGAGTTTAGGGACCCAAATTATGTTGCCAAGTCAATTTGTAGAATTTTTAGACCAACCTAAGACGTTATTAGAATTATTATATCCCAATCATGTGATAAAAATTCGAATTTTGATAATTTTGGTTACACAAGTGTGCCTGCTGATATTTTATTCGAATACTACATGACCAACTACGAATTATTCATATTTTTAATGAATTTTTAGGTGCTGTTTAATGGGCTCTAATATTTGAGGGAAGCAAGTTTCATTTCAAAAAAATAGTGTCGGGCCCACGTGTCAGCGTCAGCAGCCTATATAAAAAAGATAACTGTTGCATGGCCGCTCGAACCCACCTGACAACAAATGAGACGCAGGGTCTCGAACCCGCATCGGAAATGACTCTCGATTTTGGAAAATGAATATAACATCCCGAATGGGATAAGCGCAGCACATACGACGCTCTGACCTCTGAGCTCCCTGCTTCTTCTTCCCCGCTCTGAGCTCCACCGCCGCCCGCCCTTCCTTTCCCCACCGTTGCGCACATGTCGCACTATGCCGATTCGTTTGGAGGTGGACGTGGCAGGAGCAGGTTTCAAGGTGGCCGGGGCAGCCGCATTCACTCCATCGGCTTGGATCCAGTCGGTGAGCTAAGCGGCTTCCCACTGGTCCCTTGCCTGGACTGTGGTATGGCTCGGGTGGTGGAGGGGAGGACGCAGAAGGAAGGTGAAAACCACGGTTGTCTTTATTTCAAGTGTGCGAGGAACGCGGTGAGTAGTCTGAGCTGTGATTTCCCAAATCTGAGTTAGGGTTCTTATGTGCTTTTGATTTGCACAGTTCCCCAAGCTTTGTGGATATTATCGTTTCGAGAAGGAGTATCTCCAGATGCTGAAGGATGCTGGCGTCATATCTTTTCGACCGTCGAACTGGGCAGACGTGATCGATAAAGTAGTTGATTCAGTGGATTGTCAACTTGGGAGCGACAATCAGAGGAAAGCACCGGACGACAAGTAGAGGAAGAAAGCACTGGAGGAGAAGATGGACAATGTTATCTGGAAGATGAACTTGATTATTGTGGGTGCTGTTTGTGTAGTATTTGGATGTTTACTGGGGATTTATGCTGCAAAGAAATAATTGTGATGTGAAAAGTGGTGCTTTAATTTGTTTCATCTGTGTGAATGAGGAATGAAAAATTTGTCACAGATGACAAACTTAAATGTATGAATGAAGAAAATGGAATGAAATGACAATTGGGTCACGAATCTTAATGTGTCACATATCACAAATTTCATCAATTCATCTGTGTTCACATTTCAGTGTGAAATTAACCAGTCTGCACCCACGTCTCCAATGATTTTATACAGAGTTTTTCGAAACTCGGAATCTTTTCAATAACAAATAGAGTAACAAACATTGCAATTCATTGTTGCCCCACTGCCACTCTGCCCTACCACTCTGCCATTGTTAGATGTAGTTCATCACAAGTTCAACAAACACACAGGAGGAACACATATTAACAGAGGAACATGTTCATGGCAAACAAGCAAAGTTCCCAATGTTTGACCAAAAGCCACTCTCCCCTGCCACTTAGATGTAGTTCATCACAAGTTCAACAAACACACAGGAGGAACACATGTTAACAGAGGAACATGTTCATGACAAACAAGCAGAGTTCCATGAACAAACAGAGGAGGACGAACACACAGAGAAGGAACAAATTAATTAAGCTAAGGTAGAAGACTTGTCACCGCCGCCGGAGGAGCCTCACCATCGGAGTCGGAGCCGCCGAGGCCGCGTTCGTCACCGCCGTCGAAGCCGCCATTGTCGCCGTCGCCGTCGTCGTCACCGTCGCCGTCGTCGTCGCCGTCGCCGTCGGCGCAGACCACGACTCTCTGAAGGTCCCCAGCCAACCCATGGATCTTGAAGGCGAAATCCTTCACGGACCTCTGCAGCGGATCGTTGGGTCGTGGCAAGCTGAGCTCAACGGCCACCTGTTGAAGCTTCCTGAAAGCTTCATACAACATTTGGACGGACCAAATGTCCAAACCTAGTTGAGGACGCAGAGCGGAGGGCTCCACAGGCGGCAGCGCCGGTGCCTCCTCGGCCGGCGGTGCCGGTGCCTCCTCGGCCGGCGGCGCCAGCGCCTTCACCTCCTGGATGAGTCGACGGCGGTGGCTTTCGTCGTTGTCGTCCTCCTCCCTTCCCCGCTTCCTCGATGGCTCGCTCGACAATGATGCCATGCGCGCGCTTGAGAAAGAAGAAGCTCTTGGTGACCGGAGATGGTGGTGCTGGGGTTTTCTTGGTGGCGCGCTTGAGGAAAGCTTATGGAAGAAGCTCTTGGTCGGCCGGGCATTTATATGACAAGACGGGGAACCGTCAGGCGGCCAGTCTTCCCATTGCGACACGCCACTACGCCTCAGAACGCGGTACGCTGCGGCGACGCGTGTCCACTAACCAGCGTCGCCATTGACAAAAGACTATTACTCCCTCTGTCCCGCAAAGACTGTTCATATAGCTTATTTTAATACATCTTTTCAAGTTCCAATGCATGATTGATTATTATATATCTTAAATAAATGGATTTATTTGCTTTCGTGTTGTGGCACAAAATCAAAGTTAATAAGGAAGTTACGATCTGCGTGTGCGCGTGGATAAAAAACCGCTATTCGCTGGAAACCGACCACAAAGGAAACAGTTCTCCTTTCTCCTTTTAATCTGGAACCAAATTTTGTGTCACGTATTTCTCGGTCATACGTAATCCAAATTTGATGATTGTTTTTTCTTATTTTTTCTAAAATAGCCATCTTTTCATTAATTTCATTGTTTAGTGTATATTTCATTTTCGTTAGTAATGTTTTTATGCCTTACCTTGTACTTGATAAATACAACATAGAAATAATATTTGTTTTACACAACTATTACTAATGAAACTTTGTATTTCATATTGTTAAGGTGGACACAAGGTTGTGTTAAATTTTCAAATGTATATGAGTTCGAACATGTTGTAAAGTGTGAAAAACTTCAGTGTCGAAGTAACATTCTAGGAAACTATGTGAGAGATGTACACATTTGTACACAAGTATGATCTTCTTTTTTAGAAACCACTTGAAATTTTTATGACAAGTTTAGGGACCCAAATTATGTTGCCAACTCAATTTGTAGAATTTTTAGACCAACCTAATACGTTATTAGAATTATTATATCCCAAACACGAGATAAAAATTTGAATTTTGATAATTTTGGTTACACAAGTGTGCCTGCTGATATTTTATTCGAATACTAAATGACCAACTACGAATTGTTCATATTTTTATTAAATTTATAGGTGCTATTTTATGGGCTCTAATATTTGAGGGAAGCAAGTTTCATTTCAAACAAATTAGTGTCGGGCCCACGTGTCAGCGTCAGCAGCCTATATAAAAAAGATAACCGTTGCCTGCCCGCCCGGACCCACGTGACAACCAATGTGACGCGGGTTCTCGAACCCGCGTCGACAATGGCTCTCCATTTTGGAAAATGAATATAACATCCCGAATGGATAAGCGCAGCACACACGACGCTTTCCTAATTTCTCACTAGGGATTAGCGGAGGTGAGCGGAGGCAGCGCCGGCGAGGTGAGCGGAGGTGGGGAGACGACGATGAGCGCCGGCGAGGGGCCAAGCAGCGGACGACCCCGCGCACCGTGGATCGAGGAGGAGAAGCCGAACGTGATGCGGTGCCGCAACTAGATCCGCGCGCGCCAGCGAGATTGCGGCGAAGACGGAGACGACGATGACCGTCGGAGAGGGGCCAAGCGGCGGTGCAGCGAACCCAAAGACGGAGATGAGCATCATCGACTGGATCCTCTCGGGTTCCGACGAGGGGCCAAGCAACAGCAGGGAGGAGCGTGCCGGTGAGGGGGTAGCGAAGAGGGCAAGGTGCCTGCCTCACGTCTGCGACAGCAAATGTCTTGCAACGACGAAGAGGGGTCGAGGGAGCGACGAAGGTGTAGAGGACCTCATATCCGACGCTGGCAACTACCACGACAACGGCGAGGCAAGTTTCTCTGAATCACAGTGCCTTTTACTTGTTCTATAAATGGAGCAGCTTGAGCTTGAGCTTGATCAACTTGTTCCTATGAAATGGCTTGTTCCATAGAGATTTTGTAGAATTTCTAACATGATCAATGTAGCAACTTGTTCCTATGAAATGGCTTGTTCCTTTGTCTATCTCAATCTTCTCATTCCTATGGTTCATCCAAATGATCAATGTAGCAACTTTCCTATGTTTTTCATTCCATAGGAATCAAAATGGCATGACACTGTCTGGGAATATGTGAAACCTGAGGTTGATAATATTATGGAAGAAATGCACATCCTCCTCAAAAAGGCTACATTCATGAGGCGGTACAAGTTTGTGGCTGAACAAAATTTGCAGCCCATGGAAGATGCGCTCGATGTGTTTCAAGATACCTTGGTTGCATTTGAAGAGGCTGCAAAAAAAAAGCAAACCTTAGTTGAAGATACCATGCTTTTGTTGATGTTGAAGGGGGCATGCTTTTGTTGATGTGCATGGTCAGATAGCATGACCATTGTAAAAATGTGACGGGCAAGTTAAGGCCTAGCTAGATGGACAAGTTAATTGTTTGTAATAATTATGTATATCTGTGTGGATCTTTGTGGACAAGTAATCTTTATCTATATATGTGGACAAGTTATCTTTATCTATATTATGTCTGTTTTGTCTCAAAAGATTTTTTGTTGATTATGCATGTATGTCAAAATGGGAGCCCTGAGAGATCGGGCTGACCTGTCAATCAAGACAGATACAAAGAAGACTACGCGGGATGGTTATTCCGCGTCGCATTTGCCCCTCCAAACCGACGAGGAGGAGCCGGCCCCACGTGCCGCCTCCGTGCATAGGAGACGCAGTTTGGCTTATCCACATATCCTTTGTTCCCAATGTTTGACCAAAAGCCACTCTCCCCTGCCACTCTGCCATTCTGCCTTCCTTCTCAAACCTTCTGCCTTCCTCGTCTCCATCGCCTTCTCTCCCCTTCTCCTTCCTCGTCTCCGTCGCAGAGATGGCCGGCGGAAAGCAGTCGTTTCGCCGCCGCGACTCAAGAGGGAGGTTCTGCAGCGAGGAGGAGAAGGCCCCGCCCACCGCCCCCGCCAAGAGAGTGAGGTTCCGCAGCGAAGAGGTCGGTTCTTCGTCAGCCAGGGGGAGGAGGCCGTACACGCGCGCAAGCGCCAAGGGGGTGCACTCCGGTGATGCCCGGCAGGCAGAGGCCGAGCCTTCCTCGAGTTTGGTATGCTTGAAGTTAGATTTATGCTTGAAATTGAATTCCTGGTACTCATCATATGCTGCTCACAAAAATGTTGAACTCATTCTGTATACTGCTTCAATTTCTAAATCTTCATGCTTAGCGACTTTTATTAACTGAACATCCAGTGCCTTCACTGATCAATGGTTCTAATGCATCAATTTTCCATTGTTTTAGGAAGTTGTTGTACCAGCACATGACATTGTCAGGATCTGGACAGAAATCGACAGGCTCAAGAAAACCTTAGACTACATCTGCACATTCCTAAATAGGATGGAAAGAATGAAGAAGGATGACATTGGTAAAGAGAAGTAGCAGGCAAGTTCTGAACCTAGTTACAGCTAAACAACTTTCTTGTTTGACCGGTTACAACTTTATGATATTAAACTTGGCAATCTAATTGTGAAGCTTGCTTCAATTGGCCTTTGTTTTAGAAATGTGTTGTTACTCGGGAGGAAAATTATTAACCTTTCGAGTAGAAATTTTGTTATGCTTGAAATTTAATGCATGGTACTCATCATATGCTGCTCACAAAATTGTTGAACTTATTCTATATACTACTTCAATTTCTAAATCTCCATGCTACATCGACTTTTATTAACTGAACATCCAGTGCCTTTGTTTTAGGGAGGTGATGTAGCTTGGGAGGACATTGACATGATCTGGAAACAAATCCACAGGATCAACCAAGCTCTGAACCCAGTTATAGCTAAACAACTTTCTTGTTTGACCAGTTACATCTTTCATGATATTAAACTTGGCAATCTAATTATGAAACTTGCATCAATTTGCCTTTGTTGTAGAAATGTGTTGTTACTCGGGAGGATCTTCACTGCATCTGGAAAGTACTCGACAAGGTGGATAGAAGGATGGATGACAAGGCCGTGGACGACATAAGTCTCCTAGCAAATGGTCAGAAAATACTAGAATCTGAGGTGGAGAAGCTTAAAGGCGCACAGAAGATGAAGGATATTGAACTTGCCGAAGCTGCAAAGAAGAATGCTGAGCTGCAAGAAAGACTTGTAAAACTAGAGGCAAAGATAGTTGAACTTGAGGCTGTAGCACAAAAGAAGCCATCTAACTAGTGCCCCTGATGATGCATGTCAGATGTGATCATGTGAATATGTTTGTTCTGAACATTATGCATGTCATATGTGAACATGTGATGCTATATATGCATCTTAAATATGTAGAATATGCTCTTATGACTACTATCTATGTGTACATGTTGTTTTGCATCTTATTAAGAGACATGATTATATGTTTGTGTGATATCCAATATTTGCTATGACGACATAGTCAAATATTTGACGGCAGTGAGAGTGCTAATGGACTTCAATTATTGAGCTTCGAGTCTAGTAACGGGCGTCAAATTGTCATCAGTAATGGACTTAAAGAGCCTGTTACCGATATGGTAGTGATTGGTAACGGACTTAAAGAGCCCGTTACCGATAGGGCAGTGATCGGTAACGGACTCAAAGGGCCCATTACCGATACGTTTAACTTTCGTAACAGCCGCATTTTAACATCTGTTACAAAGAATAACTGTAACGGACGTTTAAGAAGCCTGTTACTGGAAGTTCACATTGGTAATGGGCGATGTGTTGGCCACGTTGGGGTCGAGCCTGCCACGCTTATGCGTAACGGGCGCCAAACAACAACCGTTACAGATGTGGTCCATGTAACGGGTGTTAAGGGCCCGTTACAAATGCTGCGTGACCTATTTGAGGTTTTCACGTAGTGAACGCCGAGGCACCTGGGGATCCGCTGGTCCCTAGACGTCGCCGCAGTGCATTGGACGGGATGGCCGGTGTCAGGCCTAGGCCGCTAGGCCGGTGCCACGTGCCGCGCCAGCACCCGCCGGGGCGCGCACGCCGAGGCCGCCATTGGCCGGCGGTGCCACCCCACGTCGCCACCACTTTCCCGGTAATGTCGTGGTCCCTGTGCTACACTGTGGTCACGTCATGACCTCCTCTCCACGCCACAACCGCCTATATAGAGCCCGCTCCTCCTCTTCGCGGGCCAGAGCTCTCCGCCGACGCCATTGCCGCCACCATGACGAGCTCGCCTCTCCATTAGTCCCCGTAGTCGTCTGAGCACTCTAAGCTCTTCTCTAGAGTTCCAGTGAGCTTCCACGCACACACATTCATCAGCTCGACCCCACTCCTCGCCGGAATCCGAGCAGAGGCGGTCGCGCCGCCGCTCGCCGGAGTCATCCCCGGCCACACCACCGCCACCAATCGACCCCTGGTGAGCTCAATCACATGTCCCCCTCATTTGTTTGCCTCCTCCAGCCGTAGTTCGCCGCCGGCGAGCTTGCTCCGCCGCGGGAGGGTACAGTTGTGAGATTAAAATTTGTGTAGGGTTCGTTGTGTAAAAACGAAGGACCTATCCGTAAGGATTCAAATCTTTCTAGGGTTCACAGTGAAAGAAGATTCTTCATCTTTTGCTCTTAAGTCCTGAAAACTGTAAAAATCGTAGAAAATCACAAAAAATCCTAAAAAATGCAAAACCCATTTTGTTGGGTTCCTTATGAACAGACCTACATCTTTTACAAAGCCTGTATATACTTTTGAGGTATAGTTTTTGAATGAAAATTCAAACTCAGTTCGGATAGGGATGTTCATAACTTGAGTTGTACACATGAGCTAGGCTTGATCTTTGGATATGTTGGTAGTCAGTGCTAGTATAGACTACACCTAAGTTTTTGCACAAAGTTACCGAGTGGATATTTAGTTATGATTTATTTTGCTTTATGGCTAGATCTGTGTATTTGTTTTGTACAGCTTTATATATATGCTTCCTGTGGTTCATCTTTTGGATATCACCGTGTTATGCTAACATGTGTTGCTAGTAAATTTATCGTGGTTTTAGGAGCAGTCTACCTATATGTTTCTGAATGATGATTGTTTATGTAGATAAATCTATAGCTCAGTTTCTAGTGTACCAGTGATGCTTATCTTTGGCATAGATGATGTGTATATCATGTTTAGGCTATGGTAGAAAGTTGGGCTACATTTGAGTTACATATTTCTCTGTATAAATACTTTGTGAATAAATAGTCTGAAAATGGTTATTTTTGTGTAGTATGATTGAAATAGGTTCTAAAGCTAATTTTTGGTGTGTGGCCTAGTTTTAGTCCCTAGAAGCTCTGTGTAAAAATTGGGCACCAGTGCATGAGCAGTTTTCTCTGTATTTAATATTCTCGCTTTTGCTATGAATAATTTGTTATATTTTTCATGCTCTGTATATAGCTTTGTTTGCCCTAAGTTTTACCAGTAGCTCTGTCGTGGTACTATGTGCTCACACAAAAATTTTCACTGCAAGATGTTGCATGGTTTAACCAGAATAAATTTTGGAAGGAACTAAGTAAATTAAAAAGAGAAATAAAGAAATCTCTTTCTATTGAACTTATGAGTGTTATAACCTTTGGAAAATGTTTCTAATGAACCTTAAAACCTAACTTGATCTTTTGTGTGGTAATCTAAGTTAAGTGAATAAATATGCACACAATCTTTATTAAAAAGATATTATTTAAATAAATGGTTGAATAATTAATCTTAAGAAAGAGTATGCTGGATATATTCCTGTCTAGATGAACGTGGTCAACATGACACCCTAGACTTAATACATGTTGTTTGGTTTACACCATCATCATCCTTTAACTCCTGCATTGCATTCCTCCGTATAGAAGTTCCTGACGGTAGCTACACGCTCGTGCCGGCCGACAAGAACGAGGGAGCAGGAGGAGACGTACACTTCGTGACCGTTGATCAAGACCCGGACCAAAGTCCGGAAGACTTTCTGACTGCTGGAGCTGCCGAAGGCAAGCCCTAGTTTAACATATACCCATGTGTTTCCTTTTTAAATTTTTGAATTTATGCTTGCTTATATATGTGCATTTACGTTCAGGAGTTGAATGGAAACCCTAGATACATGATCCATAAGTACCTATGATCTTTTACTAGTATGCTAGGTCGATAGTTGCTATGCACTAAGGACCCGGTACAAGTCGAGTGATGTACTTCGCTCACGAGAATAGGTTCTTATGTTGGAATCATAAGGCTTGTTAAATTGAATTGCTCACGTGGTAAGAGCATGGGATTTCGGGCTCCGGTCCAATGGTTAAGAGATTAAGCATTTGAAAGTACTAAACATTTGTCGGACATGGGTACGATAAACTTAGTACCTGAATGACACGGTGCGGGAACTTTAGGCTACTACTCTTGGGCTGCTGCGCCAGTCTTGCAAACTGTGGTGCATGGTGATGTTGGAAGCTAGTGTGAGGCATGCCAGCTAGCTATGTACCTAGGACTATGGCATCAGTTCCCAATCCGAAGAATGACGGGAACCGTTTGGTTGAAATCACTCTTTGTGAGGGTTTTCTCCCGTATGTTTAGGTTCACCTTGCAAGGTTATTAATCGATCGATCATCGGCCTCTCACCGTTATCCGGGAATAACTTAACCCTCTAGCCATGATAATCCCTCTATGATGGAATATTGATAAACTTGATGTTTGATTAATTGTTTGCACAAGTATGCTTGAATTAGTTGCTTATCTAGTAATAATTGATCTACTAGAACTTGAGCTAAAATATTGAAAGTAAGGATTAACTCCTTAGTCGCTTTCTGGCAAAACAAACCCACTAGCCAAAAGCCATGCATGATTAGAAGGATAAGTCTTTTATTTTAAGACGGATAAGCCTTGTTGAGTATTAGTATACTCAGCCTTGCTATAAATGTTGATTTCAGGTGATAATATTTGGCCTGGTGAAATCCCACCCGGTTGGGAGCTGGAATGGGTGGATGACGAGGAGTAATGGCGTTATGGGTGGCCTCCCATGATGCCAAGTTACCGATTAGTATAATTTCCGCTGTCTTCAAAACTCTGAACCATTTACCTCTGATGCAAGGACAATGTTTGTAATAATTAACCACGGGGAATTTGGATTAATTTGTAAGGTACTCTGGACACTCCTTCGTGGAAGTTTTAATGTATGCGTTTCGATCCTCTGTGTGGTTTACAAGTGATTTACCGGGGTATGACCCGGCAACACTCAACGGGATAATTCTTTATTATCGCTTAATGACCAAAGTGGATCGGTCTAAGTGATAGTACGGACTTATCTTGGATGGGGTTGTCACAATGATTAACTTAGTAGAGGTTGGGACTAGGTATATGGTATGATTATGAATCTCATCATAAATTTTAGAGGATAAGGCACTTACTTGTGCTCCAATGTCACATAAAGCTTTGAATTGAATTCCCTTAATCGTGCAACTTAAGTGCGGGGCTGTCTTCTCCTCTTGATCGGACCCTATGGCGTAGACTTCAGCGAGGCGAGCGTATGGTGATGCCTCGGGCCTGATCCCCATCACTCTTTTCACCTTGGCTATATGGTCTGGATCCACTTCTACTTCATTAAAGAGCTTTCAAAAAATCTCGTCGGTCATTTCAAGATCATGTGAATTTTCCGCTTGCTTCCCCGGCGGGAATCTACCTCCAAAGCTCTCGCTACCCCCTTTTGGTCGGGGTATGGTCTTCTCTTGTCAAACACTTCCCCAAAATCAATTGGAACCCAATCCATTTGCTCGAACTCCCTTAATGGCTTTGCGCTTGAAATGCTTCTTCCATTCACTTGGCTTGACTTGGCGAAGTCGATGTTTGAGGAAGTTCTTGCTTACACATGTACTTCTTCTAATTTTTTCGAGATTGGTTCCTCTTTCTTGTCTTCCGGGGCCGCTTCTCTCAAAATTCCAGCAAGTGTTCTCACATTTGAATCATATTCTTGCTTCCCCGAAAGTCGTGTTTCCCAATCTCTTCGCATGGCCGCCGCCTTGCTGATTTTTTGTAAAAGTTGAGCGGCTTCCGTGAGTGTTTTCTCCATGAGATCCTCTCCTGCACACATTTGAACATGTTCCGTGCAACTAGGGGTTAGGGAAAAGAAAAATGTATGCAAAAGTACGTCACTGGAGAATCCGAGTCTTGGTCCTTGTTCTATCAACTCGTTGAATCTATTCCACGCTTGGTCTATCCCTTCTTCTTCTCCTTGCGTGAAGGTGATCACTTGCCTCCTTAGATGTTGGATTTTACTTATCGGGAAGAATTTCTCACAAAACTTCCTTGTCAATTGGTTCCAATTCCCTCCAACTTCGAAGGACGCGAATGAGTACCACTTCTTTGTCTCACCGGCAAGTGAGTAGGGGAAGAGATTCCACTTGAACCATTCGTCGGGGACTCCTTCTTATCATACCGTATTGCACAATGTCGTGAAGTGCTTGATGTGTCTATACAGGTTGTCCGCCTCCATCCCTTCGAAAGGATTGGTCGCCACCATCTCAATGATTCGCGCCTTAATCTCATACTTTGTCGCTTCGAGCTTCGAATCTAACTCTTGTACCTTGATGTCTTCACATCAGGGGCTAGCGTAATCCCTTAATGATTTCTCCGGGTCTTCCAAAGGACGGTGGGCGAATGCCATCTAGACAACAAAAACAAAAACAAAACAAAAATAGGGGTTTCTAGGAAACAAAGGTTAGATGTTAGTAATCAACAAAATCAAACGTAGCAAACTGGCTTGCTCCCCGGCAATAGCACCAGAAAAAGGGCTTGTTGACGGTTGATTGTCGTTGCAAACTTCGATTCGCAAGCGTACGGACCGTATGGGACCCTTCTTCCCTTGAGTGTAAACCCAAGGTTCTTGTCAACCCAAGGAGCAAAAGGATTGCTAGCGTTCGATCTAAAGCTAATCTAGTCGATTAAGACAACCTTTAACTAGAGATTGATCTAAGAGCAAACTAATCTTAAAACAAAGAGGTGTGTGAGGTGCACAAGATGTAAAGGACACTTGCCCATAGGGTCTAGGATACATTAACATGCAACCGCCAAGGAAGATAAAAACCAATCTAATCTATTAAAGGTGTGACTGCAGTTTCACCCTTTTCCTCCTCTCGCACTGTCACTACGCGAAGGCAATCAAGGCAAAACAACGAATGATCACGGTATGTTGAAGGGATCAATGGGAGTAGTGAGATCTATACACCCGAAAAGCACGGTAGCTAGCCTTTAAACATCAAAGCATCATCAACACGAAACCAATAGATTGAAACCATAAACTAGTCGGCAATTACATGACATGATCCGTTACAACCCCATGGACAATGAGAAGATTACCCCATCAAGACGATAAGCATGGCGTTGTTGATCATTGTAGATGCTTCCAGCGGTGCGTCCTTCAACTCCGGGGACGCTATGGCAGCACCTCGACGTCCTCCTTCGCTTGTGGCCGCCTCCTTGGACTAGATGAATATTTCTCCTGAGTGCTCTCCTCGAATCTCTTCCGATCCAACCTCCCCCTCTTGTGGTCGTCCTCGGGGGTATTTATCTCTGTCTTTGACGAATGGCAGCGTCGGCATCCAATTAGGGTTGAAAGATCTTCGCGCACAAGAAACTGGGGGGCGAACCGACGTGGGAAAGGGCCAGGCCGGTCGGCCTGGGCCGACCGGCCTGGGTCCATCCCGGCCCGGTTCGGTCACCCCTTCCTCCAAGTGGCCTGTCTTGACATTTTGGACTTTGACCCGAATATTTGTGTCTTTTTTGCGTCATCAACCCTGCGATAAATATAGGGGGTCTTCTCGTATGAAATCTGATCTTTATGTCTTAGTCCTTGGAGATGTTTTGTCGTAGCACCTTGGTCCTTGCCACCTTTGGGAGTGAGTTTGCCTTGCACTTGAACATGAACGGAACTCCTCATTTACTCCTTTGAACTTGTTGTGACTTCGTCCCATTAGTCCATGTTTTCCTACAAAAACATCACACTTCCAAATGCACATACAAAGTTGAACTTACTATATCATTAGTGTGCCTAGTGGCGGGTTAGTACCATAATGAAGTTCAAACCAAAGTGTAACGAACATGTTTGGAGCACCAAAATTCACCGTCAACCAAGGTTTTTTTAGCGCGCTATGAAAAATAGCGGAAGGTTGTTCTGGGCGCTATTGTCGCTATAGCGGCCGCTATACCGGCGCTATCGCCACGCTATAGCCACGCTATAGCGTGGTAGCGGTAGTTGCCTGCTGGCGCTATAGTGCCGCTATAGCGCGCTATTTCATTCAAATGGCAGGTAAAGTGCAAAACAGTATAGCAAATTAGCAAGTCAACAAGCAAACATAAAGATAAAGTTGATAACCACATTCACAGAATCACAGCCAACATAATTAAGTTCATAATTCAGCCATGAAGGCATAAGCAAACAGCCAAACAGCCATAGGTTGGGTTCACAATTCATTATTCAACTTCAACCATAAACAATTAAACATTAAACAGCCACAACAATCCACAATTCAAAGGAAACAACCATAAAGGCAGCAAGTCCAAGAGCATTAGAGCAGTGATCTTCTATGGTTCAGCCTCAGAATCAGAAGGAGATATCATATCAATATCATTTTCATCTTCTCCATCAGAAGAAGGAGATGATTCCTCTTCCTCAAATGTAGGGATCAGCCTCTTTCTCTTCCTGCTTCTTAATTTCTGCTGGTTAGCTCTCTTAGTTCTCTCTTCTCTTTCTCTTTGAGATGCAGCTGCGACTACTTGTGATGATGTTTCAGTTTCTTCCGCTTCCTCTTCTGTCGGTGTTTTAGACCGGCAACCTACCAAGGGGAGTACCCGAGGTAGACGAATGTGGCCTCGCTGAGATCGGGAACTCGAAGGAGAGACACGTGGCACACAATTTAGACAAGTTCGGGCCGCGAGGTGCGTAATACCCTACGTCCTGTATGCTGCGTAGCTCTGGATTGATTGGGTGTGTTTACAAGATGATGCAGATGAAGAGATAGGGGTCCCTGCCTCGCCTTATATAGTCCGGGAGGCAGGGTTACAAGTCGATTTGCCAGAGGAGTACTAGTCGTGTACGGCTAGGAGTACTCTACATGGATCCGGACATGTCTAGCTTCCTAACCGAGTACCAATCCTCTGTAAGCCTTGCGCTCCACGCCAGCAGGTGCCGTGTAGCCCAAGTCGGGTAGTCCCAGGAGCACACGGAGTAGTTGGTCCCAGTACCCACTAGAGTAGTGGGCCCAGGGATGTCCGTACGACAAGCCCCCGAGTACTTTGTAGTCGAGCAGGATGTCTTCGAGTAGTCTTGACGGCCATGGCGAGTAGTCCTTGAGCGTCCCCAAATTCAACAAGCCGAAAGTCCTCAAGAATGCTTGAATCATCCCGAGGCTGGAAGGTACTCCAACTAATCCTTGAGTAGTCTTGAAGTCTTCTCGAGTAGTTCCCAAGCGTTCCCGAGTGCTTCTCTCAAAGGTCTTCAATAGTACTCGTGTTGTCTTGATGAAGAACCATATGGAAAATGCGATTCGGAGAATCGCATTCCATATGGAATGTAGCCCCCGAGCCTTAGGTCGAATCGCAGATTCAAGCTGAGGGTCAATCTGAAGTTCTGCCAATCTTATCCCGAAAAATCCGAAGAAAAAACCGAATGACACGTGGCACGGAGCCCTCGAGCCTTGAGTCGAGTACTTTCTCTCGAATTGAAGGATCATCTTGACTGTAGAATGTGTCCTGAGTGGGATCTTGATCTGGTGTAGCCCACTGAGTCCGCCAGATGTAGTCGAGCCCCCGAGACTGAGAGCGTCGAGTACTGGAATATGAAGAGTCAGGCTGCCGCCGCTGAGTCACCCGCCTGGCGCTTATCCGTCCGTTCAGAACTGAGCCGCCGGATGGGTTATAAATAAGCGGTGAGCCCCTTAGGGTTTTTGCACTCCCAGCAGTTGCATTCACAGATTAGATCTGCGCTCCCGCTCCTATGCTTCTCTATCGCCGCCGCCGCCACTAAGTAGTTTAGATCTATACCAGCGCGCCGCCGTAGTCCACCCACCTCCATAGCCCCCGAGCGAATGCGAGTGAAAACACCCATGACTTGGAGGATGAAGGGATCCCCGGCGAAGAGCTCGAAAACCGGCGCGTCGAAGAAGAGGAGCTGTGATGATGCCGGAGACGTCGGCCAGTCGTCGTCATCGCCGCCTTCCTCCCCTCGCCCCAATCCAGCAAAGGAGTGGAAAAAGGCGAAATTGAAGACCGAGGACCTCCTCGCCCTGGTCAACAGCGGGTTCCTCCGCGAGAAGGAAATCGATCTGTGGCGTACTGCCACCGGCGACCCATACCCGATGGAGAAGAATCCGGACGAGATCCCAATGTTCGCCCGGTTCGTGGAGCATGGACTCACGCTGCCGGCCAGCGATTTCTTCAAGGGGATGCTCAGGTACTATGGCATCGAGTACCTCAACCTCAACCCCAACGGTATCTTCCACGTCTCCATCTTCGTACATTTCTGCGAAGCGTTCGTGGGGATCAAGCCCCACTGGATCTTGTTCCGGAAATTCTTCCGGGTGAAGCCGCAACCGAGCACTGATGACCCGCGAGTAGTCGGAGGCGCCGGGATTCAGATGCGTGAAGACACCGCCGGCCAGTACCTGCCGTAAAAGCTCATCGATTCCAACCAGGACTGGAAGGCGAGGTGGTTTTATATCACCAACCACCACCCCGAGCTGCCGAAGCCGAGCGGGCGTCAACCGAAGCATGCGCCGTGGTGGAACACAGAGCCCACCATGCAGGAGGGTATTCAACTACCCCCGCTGCTGAAGAAGATCAAGGCCTTGCGGGAGGCCGGACTGAGGGCCGAGCATGTGGCCTTCAGTTTCATGAAGAGGAGGGTGCAGCCACTGATGGCGCGAGACACCCTCGGGTACCAGTACACCGGTGACGAGGATACATCCCGGATGCCTGGCTTCGAAGTCGAGGACGACGTCATTGTTGAGAGGCTGGGCAAAATCTTCAAGGATATGCCCCCGTACACACCGTGCCCAGTGCCAGAGTACTCCGCGGCACGACCGCCAAACCAGGTAGTAGTCGTGACATAAGCCCCCGAGTACTGATTTGCTTGACGTAGTCGTACTCATGCTTGCTTGATGTTGTACGATGATGTGGAGAAGTATGTCTCCGTCCCACCCTCCCCTCCGCGACTTGAGGGACAAGCGCAGGGGAAGGGAGAAACCAAGACGAAAGAGTGCCGCGAAGTCGGTGAAGGCGACGATGCCGTCATTATTGAAGACAGCTCTGATGACGAGGATGAAGAGACGCTGCAGTAGCGGTTCCAGCTCCGCTCAAGGTTCAGCCGAGCTGGGATGCCAAACATCCCGGTCATCGAGAAGCCATCTAGCCTGGAGGCTAGCTTGCCGGCACCGCCTAGGAAGCCGCGCAATGTGGCGCAGAAACGCACCGTGAAGAAATTGAAGCTATCAGAGGCCACCAGGCCAGAGGTGAGTAGCATGACTAGTGTAGTCGAGTACTGCCGATAAGTAGTCTGTTGCTGACAATATGACTTGTATTGCTGCAGGACATCCCCTCCTCAGATCCCGTTGATCAGGGTGATGAGGATGTCTGGGAGACAGTGGGGGCGTCAGCTGAAAGGAGCATTAGCCCACCTCCGGCTACTGAAGATGTCGTGCCAGAAGGGGCGCAACAGCAGGCTAGTGCCGTGGAGCCGCAGGCGTCAGCTGAAGAAGCCCAAGATCCACATCCGGCTGCGACTGTGGTGTAGCCAGAGGAGACCCCTGTGGAGGCCGGAGCTACAAGCGAAGCTGGCATAGTTGATATCGCCAGTATACTGCGTGCTCCGACCGTGACCGTGGTGCGGTCAACTCTGTAAGTTCTCTGAACTTCTCGAGTAGTCGTGTAGTCGTCAAGCTTATTGCGACTGACTGAGTACTTTGTGATGCAGGAAATCCACGGACTTGTCGTGGGATGGTGTGGAGACCAGCACTCCGGCCGATGGAGGAGACCGCTCGGTGGAGGTGCGTGAACCCACACCACCACCACAAGCTAGTGCCGCAATAGAGCCATCACTTGAAGAGGCCACCTTGGTCGAAGGTACGCTTCCTGCCACCACGAGTGGTCATCATGGAGGGTAGTCGTTGCCGTTACTGACTTGTTGATTTGATTCTGACAGGAGCACAAGCTGAGGGGGCCACGATCCCTAAAGCAGTAGCCATTGAGACGGCTGCTGAGGAGTTAATGGCCGCAGAGCCAGTCGTTGAAGCGGTGACGACAGCAGCCCCCGAGCCGGGGACTATGGTAGCCCCCGAGCCGAGCACGGAAGAGCGGCTTGATCCGCACCTCGAGACGAGTACTGAAGTCGTCGTCTGCGAGGCGGTGATAGAAGAGGCTGCGCCGCTTCGCTCGTCGCCCATGCCAGAGACAGGATCTTCAAGCCGGGGAGGTCTTGAATTGCTGGACGATGATCTCATTGACCCGACCTTTGTGTCGCTGGGCATGGAGTCGTTGCGCCGGATAGAGAACTGGATCAAGGTATGCTGCGAGTACCTGAGTTTGCTTCCCTTGCTTAGTGTTGAGTACTGACCAGCTTCTGTGTCTTGCGCAGGGCTTGGTGGAGAGATCCCGTCAGAAGACCGATCTGCTGAAGGGGTATGGTGACACGGTCCTCCGCGCCGAAGCCTTGGAGAAGGAGCTGGACAAGTCGAAGAAGCATTCAGTGCTGCTCCAATCCAAACTTGACGGCGCCTTCGCCCAGTACCACAACGAAGTACAGGAGATGCAGGCGAAGAGGGACGAACTGATCCGGACGAACAAGTCGTTGCGCCAGAAGAACAAAGGTGTGTCTTCCGCCAAAGCCACCGAGTACTTATTGTAGTATGTATGAGTAGTCTGACCTTGTAATGAGTTGTCTGCAGATCTTGAGGCAAAGGTTGACCAGCTGAAGGCGTCGGAGATGGACCTCAAGAACATTGTGTACCGTGAAACCGACAAGAGAGAGGTACTTGAATATGAGTACGCTCAGTTGCGCCATGAGTGTATCAAGCACATGGAGCTCCGTGAAGCCTTAGATCGTGACCTTGTCAATTGTTATAAATCTCTGCAGAAGCTTAATGAAGACTGCGAGAAGCTTCGAGGTCAGCTGAAGGAACTTGAGGAAGCCGCGCTGCCCATTGCGAGGCTACTGGTGCCACATCCGAGCGGACCCAAGATAGCCCCACTGGTAGACAGGCTGAAGGAAGCCCCCGGGCGTTTGGCGACATACGTCAAGCATCTGGCGAAGTCCATCCCGAACCAGGTGTTGGCGTATATGAAGTCGTACTTCCCAAAAGCACCTGTGGATGTGGTAGCCGGTGGACTTGCGGCGAACTACAGCGATGAGCAGTACAAGGCTCTCCTTGAAGAGATGGCGCGCATTGCTGAGCAGGTGGCGGAGAAGCTGAATCTCCAGTAAATGTACCTATAGAGGTAACTTAGGGTAGTTCATGTAAAACAAACAAAGGAGTCAAAGACTTGTTTGAAATATCAATGAAAGTTGTCCACTGCTTGTATATGTAATGAGTACTCGTGGCCGCCACTTGCAGCGAAGTGCGCGGAGTACCAAGCCGTGGAAGTAGTCGTGAGTAGTACTACTCAGTATGATCTGCCTAAGCAGGAGACACAGTAAACAAGTTGAGTAGAATCAAACTTTATTACTGAAAAAGGTACACCTGGGTGGCCAGGGCCATTTACAGGTGAGTAGTCGCCAGGACCCGTAGGCCGCCTACGGCTGAGTGTTTGCTAGGGCCCTTGAGCCGCTTACAGCTGGAGATCCGTTAGTAGCCGTATAGGCTGGATCTAGAGCATATGGTCTGTAGACCGCCACCAGAGTCCTTTTGCTCTGAGCAGCCCAAGATCCGTTAGTAGCCGTTGACGCTGGATCTTGGAGAGGAGTAGTCCAGAGACTTGTGCTAGGACCGAGAGGCCGCTTACAGTGAAGAGTCCGTGAGTAGCCGTATAGGCTGGACCCGTAGAAGAGTAGTCGAGCGACTACGCGTAGAAGCGACACAGCTGGTCGACGTTCCACGAGTTGTTGATGTCGTCGCCTTCAAGTGTTTGGAGGCGATATGAGCCTGGTCCGGTCACCTTGGAGACTGAGAAGGGACCTTCCCATGGCGAGCTGAGCTTGTGTAGTCCGTTCGTGTTCTGGATGCGATGGAGGACTAGATCGCCGACGTTGAAGGAGCGTTCCTTGATGTTGCGATCGTGATAGCGACGGATACCCTCTAGGTACCTTGCTGACTGGACGAGAGCAGCGCAGCGGGCTTCTTCGAGGCTGTCGATATCAACCCGTCTGCTGTCTTCAGAGATGCCTTCGTCGTATTGTTCTACTGCCTGGGATTCCCACATCACGTCGGCGGGTAGAATAGCTTCAGAGCCGTAGACCAGGAAGTAGGGCGACTGCCCTGTTGGCTTGGTGGGTTGAGTACGAAGCCCCCAGAGTGCATTGGGTAGTTCCTTGATCCACTTGCCTCCTTTGGTGTTAGCTGTGTCGTGCAATCGCTTTTTGAGGGCGTCGAGTACCATCCCGTTGGCGCACTCAACTTAGCCGTTGGCACGGGGGTGGGCGACTGAGATGTACCGAACGTCAATCCCGCTGTTCTCGCAGTACTCCCAGAACTGATGGTTATTGAAGTTGGAACCCAAGTCTGTGATGATGCGATGGGGTAGCCCGTAGCGATGCACGAGTTCATCCAAGAAGTCGAGTACTCTGTCGGCCTTTGGGCAGGTGACCGGCTTGACTTCGATCCACTTGGTGAACTTGTCGATAGCCACCAAGACTCTGTTGAATCCTCCTGGCGCAGTTGGTAGAGGCCCAATCATGTCGAGCCCCCAGCAGGCAAAGGGCCAGGTCGGTGGTATGGTGACTAGCCTGTAGGCCGGGACGTGTTGCTGCTTGGCGAAGAATTGGCATCCTTGGCACTTTCTAACGAGTTCTTCAGCGTCGGCCAGAGCTGTGGGCCAGTAGAAGGCTCGTCGGAAGGCTTTGCTCACCAGCGTGTGAGAAGACGCATGGTTGCCGCAGACGCCCTTGTGGATCTCCTCCAAGATGTCCTTGCCTTCATCCCGAGGTATGCACTTCATGAGTACTCCAGAAGTGGCACCCCGCCTGTAGAGCTTGTCTCCGACGAGTACGTAGGTCTTGGCTCGGCGGACGAGTTGTTCGGCCATGTTCTTGTCGGAGGGGAGCTTCTGCTCGCGGATGTAGTCGATGAAGGGTTGTCTCCAGTCCACGTCGATCATCATGACCTCCTGACCGGACTGTGATGGCACAGGGTCAGTGGTCGTTGGCGCCAGCTCCGGGATGGATGGCGCGTGAAGCCCGTGGACGAAGACTCCGACGGGTACTTGCGTGCGAGTAGAACCAAGCTTCGACAGGACGTCCGCTGCAACGTTGTTGTCGCGGACGACGTGGTGGAACTCGAGACCATAGAATTTGTTCTCGAGCTTGCGGACTTCAAGACAGTAGGCGTCCATGTTCTCCTTGTTGCGATCCCAAGACTTGTTGACTTGGTTGATGACCACTGCGGAGTCGCCGTAGACTAGTAGTCGCTTGATGCCCAGTGAGATTGCGAGGCGGAGCCCATGCAGCAGGGCTTCGTACTCAGCTTCGTTGTTTGAGACCTTCCAGACGATCTGCAGGACGTACTTGAGTTGTTCGCCCTTTGGAGAAATCAGGAGCACTCCTGCACCCGCGCCTTCGAGCTTGAGTGAGCCGTCGAAGCACATCACCCAGTGCTCTGGTCGCTCTGTAGGAGTTGGTAGCTGATTCTCCCGCCACTCTGCCATGAAGTCGACTAGTGCCTGGGACTTGATAGCTGTGCGTGGCCTGAAGTCGATGTTGAGGGTGCCAAGTTCGACCGCCCATTTAGAGATTCTTCCAGTAGCATCTTGGTTGCGAAGTATGTCACCGAGCGGGTAGTCGGTGATGACGACGATCGAGTACTCCTGAAAGTAGTGTCGTAGCTTCCGCGAGGTGATGAGTACTGCGTAGAGTAGCTTCTGGACCGGCTGGTACCGTGACTTGGACTCTGACAGAACCTCACTAACGAAGTAGACTGGTCGCTGGACTGGGTAGGCGTGGCCTTCTTCCTGCCGCTCGACAACGATGGCAGTACTGACCACGTGAGTAGTCACAGCGAGGTAGAGCAGCAGCTGCTCCTTTTTGCGAGGAGCTATGAGGACCGGTGGCTTGGACAAGAAGTCTTTGAGCTGCGTCAGAGCTTGATCAGCCTCCGCGGTCCACACGAATTTTTCTTGGTGCTTGAGTAGTTTGAAGAAGGGTAGTCCCCGTTCTCTGAGCTTCGAGATGAATCTGTTCAAGGCCGCCATGCACCCGGTCAGCTTCTGGACATCCTTGATGCAGGTTGGAGCTTTCATATTGGTGATGGCGGAGATCTTCTCGGGGTTGGCTTCGATGCCGCGATGGCTGATGATGAAGCCGAGTAGTTTCCCAGATGGTACGCCGAAGACGCACTTGTTGGGATTGAGCTTCCATTGGTACTCTCGCAAGGATGCGAAAGTCTCTTCAAGATCGGCGATGAGCGTGTCAGAGTTTCTGGTCTTGACGACCACGTCATCCACATAGGCTTCGACGTTCTTGTTGAGCTGCTTCTTGAAGCAGGCCTGGATAGCTCGCTGGTAAGTAGCACCGGCGTTCTTTAACCCGAACCACATTGTCGTGTAGCAGTAGGCGCCGAACGGGGTGATGAATGCGGTCTTCTCCTGGTCTCGAGGCCCGCCCCGATCCACTCGTTGTCTTCATCTTCTATAACAACATCATGGACAAGTTTCTCAATGGGATCTTTGTCCCTATTATCTTTCTTGTGCTTCAGTCTTGAATTGAACTTGACAAACACAAGATCCTTCATTCTGTCATGAAGGAGCTTGTTGCGTCTCTTTGTGTGGACCTGCATAGGTTTCAGTTTCACAAAGTAAATAAGTGTAGGATTGCTGGATTAAAGAACTCAGTAAGCGAAACTGTGAAAGTGAAATTCATACTTGTTCAAATGAACTCCAGCATCTCTCACAAGCGGATGAACTGCATGTCAAACTTAGAATTCTTGCAGCTAACTTTCTGAGGTTTGGTGCACTACTTCCATAATTCAGCCACCATTTAGCTAAGGTAAAAAAGTGACAATGTAAATTAGGATCAAATCAATGATTCATTGCTCTTGTTTTATAAATTAGGAGTTTAGGACAATGCAAGGTAAATCAATTTTTCATACCTGGATCAAAATTGATATTTTTCCACTGCCTTCTAGCAATTTCTTTGCCAAATGATCCTTTAGCATCCTGAAACACTTGCAGCTCTTCAATAATCTTGTCTTGAGTCTCTTCATTTGGAACAAGCTTGGTAATGCAATTGATTACAGCATCTCTAAATGTTTCATCCTGCTCAATAGCCAACTTGTTTTGATAGTAATAGAAAGGGTTCAAGTAGTAACCAACCCTATGCAAAGGTGTCTTCAGCTTGCTGTCCCACCTTTTGTCAATGATGTGAAAAACATCCTCAAACTTGCTCCTATCATTGCTGAACCTCCTAGAGATCTCAATCTTAGCTTGTGCAAGGTAACCATTCAAGAAACCCATGGCTGGAACATCACTGTCCATTCTCCTCAACACCATAGCTAGTGGCTCAAAGAAATTAACAGCAGTCTCAACCCCTTTCCAAAAAGTTTCAGATTTGACAACACTGTTTGCTTTCTTCCCTTTGGCACTTTTTAGGTAACCGAGTTCATTGAGCTCATCATCCCTAAAAAGCCTCTGCAACTCCTTCTTGTTGTCTAGCAAGCTCTTTAAGTTGAGATAAGCTGTTGCAAACCTTGTAACACCACATCTTACCAAATCTTTAGAAAGAAACTTTCTCATCAGGTCCAAAACTCTAGTATGGGCATATAGAAAAACAGTCAAGCACTTTGCTTTGCTGATTGTTGCTGCAACTCTTGGCATTTTTCCTATATCTTCCAACATTAAATCAATGGTATGGGCAGCACAACCATTCCAAAAAATGGAGGGGTGCTTTGCTTTCAACAAACTTGCTGCTGCCTCATTAGGTCTTGCATTGTCAGTTACTACTTGCACTACATTTTGCACCCCTATCTCCTCAATACATCTATCAACCAATTCAAAAATATACCTGCCATCCTTCTTAACAGCTGAGCAATCCACTAAATCAAGAAAGCAAACACCATATGCACTATGAACTACTAAATTCATCACACCTCTAACTCTCTTGTCTGTCCAAGCATCTGTCATAACTGTGCATCCATGTAGCTCCCAAGACTCTTTGTGGGACTTCAATGTGTCCTGCACCTTCCTCTTCCTTTTTTGTAAGAACTTTCCACTCATCTCATTTGGAGTTGGCCCTCTCAAGTTCCTGCCAAAGTCTCCAACAGCCTCAAGCATAAGATCAAAGCTAGGAAGTGTTACTGTGTTGTGTGAGATACCAGCTTCATAAAAAAATTGGCATATGTACTCACATGCTCTGTCTCTTTTCTCTTCTCTTTTTTCAGTTGACAGCTTGGATTGGACCTTTTCAGCAAGACTAGATTTGCCCTTCCTTGCAGCCACTACTTCTTCTGCTGTCAATTTACAGTACTTATCCATAGGACCACCTAAAGAAGTACCTTTGTTTCTCACCTTTTTCAGCACAAGAATAGAGTTGCCTTCTTCATCACTCTGTTCCTCTCCTTCAGAATGACTCAAATTAACTACAGCTCTATCCTCTTCTTTCTCTCTAGTCTTCCTTTGCTTCTCATCTGACTTCTTTGTGAGCAAATTCACTATTTCTTCTAGCACATCAGCTGGCACATTAGGACACTTAGCAACACCAGACTTAGGAATTTTACCAAGGTGGTATTTTGTTCTAGTTATTCCACCATGATAAATTTTGTCACAGAAATTGCACTTGAGTGAATTTTTCTTGGATGCATCTGGCATTGTACAATACTTCCAAGCTCGGTCACATGTTTCAGCAAGAATGATATTTGTGGATGCAGTGCTAGATAAGCCTACAAAGTAATTAGTAGACAGACACACAGTCACATACACATTCCAATCGAAATCGCCTACTGCAGCAAGAATAGGGAGAACCGGAGAAGAAAAAGGAGAAGAACAGGGAGACAACTTGCCTAATGTTGGAGCTGCAGCGGTGCATCAGCATGACTTGGATTTGGATTGCTCTCGCTTGGGTCCAACATCGTCGCTGCGCCGCCGAGATCCGCACGCCCCTGCGCTGCGCTGTCGCCCGAGGTGGTGTAGCTGCGTCCCCCGAGCCGACCCGGTGCTTGCACCCTGTCGCCGAGCCTCCGAGCCTCCGCCGCCTACGCCTAGTCGCCGTGCCCCAAGCGCTGCCGCCGTCGCCCAGACTCCGCCGCCAGCCTCCCCCAGACGAGTGGAAAGGGTGAAAGGCTGATAGGGTTTCAGGGGATGGGGATCATGGGATACAGGATGAGATTTGGGCCATTAGTGGGCCAATTGAGTGGGCCGCGCCTTGGTTTTTTTGCCCAGCCAGGAAACTAGCCATAGCGTGCTATTAGCGGCGCTATGACGCTAAATTGCAATAGCTGTGCTATAGCGCCCAATAGCGGCAATAGCGCCGATAGCACGGAAAAACAGAATATCGTAGCGTCGTGTCCTCTCAGCCGCTATAGCGCCGCTATAGCACTGCAATAGCGCGCTATTTTTTTCCATGTCGTCAACATCTCTCCCACGCTTAGATATTGCTCGTCCTCGAGCAAGTTTCTTGCAAAAGAACACTTGTCCATGGAGTTGAAATGTGTGTCACAAGTTCCTTCCTTACAAGTTAGTCAACCTTTCATATTTAATATAAGAAACATGAAAATAATAAACACTATATGAATCATGGGTGTTTAGGAAATTACTCAATCAAATCTTACCCCACAACTTATACCTTTTTGCCGGAGGTCCTCTATCCAACCATACTTACTTTCTTACTTCCGCTGGAGGGCACACATAGCAAAGCAGAGAGCGTGAAAGACAAGAGATAGAGTGAGAGACAGATTGAGAGACAGAGTGAGAGATAGAGAACAAGAAGTTACCTCCTGCGAATCCGAAGCACCAGAGCGGCCGACGACGCACAACCCACGGATCATCGGTTCCTCAACGGCATCGCGGTGGCCGGCGACCTGCAGCAGGTAGAAGAAGAAGAATAAGTCAAGAAGAGCAGAGGAGATGAGATCTAGGGTTAGGGTTAGAGGCTTATAACCCGGGCTTACCTGTGAATCCAGAGCACCAGAGCGGACGGCGACGTGAACAAGCAATAGAGGAGCGACCGACGATGACTGTGAACAGAGGCCGACTCGTAGATCTAGAGGAAGAGCGTGGACGAAGAGGAGGAAGGGAGAGACGGGAACGAGGAAGGAGAGACAGGGAGGATGAGGGTGATCCAACGGTCGGAGGGCCACTCGTTGTTGCCGTCGCCAGAGAGGGCGATCGGTGATGCAGACGACGGTCGACGGGTGAGAGCAGAGGAGGAGTGGAGGAGAGTGTGAGACGCAATGCAGCAGAAGAAATGGGGCTAGGATTTCTGCAGGGGGCAGGGGCCACGGCCGCGGCTTATATAGCCGCTCTCCCAACGATAGGATCCAACGCCCGGGAGGCGGTGATCCAACGGTCAGCTGGAGGAGCGGGGGTGGAGGGGAGATGGGCCTTTGGCAGGTCGGGCCGCTTTCATGCCTGAGGCCGGGCTGCCATCGTGCCGCTCCTATCGGGCCGTGCTTCGGGCCGGCCCGACGTGCCGAGTAGCAGCCCAGGCACTAAAAGGTCGTCGGGCCGGGCCGACACTAAGCATTATTGATCGTTCCTAGGATAGGGCTAGGATCGTGCTTTTTAGGATCGTGCCTCGTGTCGCCAATCGCGCCACGACTATACATCGCTCCTACGATGGATAGCAACCCATCGCGTCGGTGGGGCCCACTTGCCAGTGCCTTCTTCCTCCTCACGTCGGCTGCTGAGCGACGTCCCCGGCGGAGCCGGGTTAGGGCGGCGGAGGGTGGTTGCCGGCGGATGCGGCGGCGGGAGCCGCCGGAGACGGTGGAGGAGGGCGGCGCGGGGGCTTCGGGGCTCGCCGCTGGTAAGGTTAGGGTTTGGGGGCTTCGGGTTGCCGGGGGCGGCTAGGGTTTGAGCGAACTCCTTCCTCCGGCCATAGAAAGTTGCCGGCCAGCCGGGGGAGGTAGGCAGGCCAGGCGGCGGGGATGGTGGTGGGGCAGCTTAGGGCCCTGGCGGCGGTAGCGGCGGCCGGGCCAGGTCGGGCGGGGAGGCTCGTCGGAGTTCGAGGCGGAGGAGGTTTCCGAAGGACGGCGGCGCGGAGACCCGTCAGGTTAGCGTGCGGGGGGTAGGAGGTCGTCGGATCCGGCGGCGGGAGCCGCCGGAGACGGGGCAAGAGAGTGGAGCGGGGGCGAGGGAGAGGAGTCGGCGTGGGGAAGATTAGCGTGCAGGGGTAAGCGGCAGCCAGATCCGGTGGCGGGAGCCGCCGAGACGGGGGAGGAGGGCGGAGGCGGGGGCGAGCAAGAGGAGGCGGCGCGGGGAAGAATGAAGGAGGCGGCGCGGGGAAGATTGGTTAGGGGAAGAAGAAGATTAGGGTTCCCGATAAGCTTTCACGGGCCACGTGAAGTTGGGCCGGCGCGATGGTTTGTTAACCATCACTTCAGTGATCTAATCGCGAACCGCTAATCGTGCCCGGCTCATTTGGAATTCTATATATACCTCTACCGCCCCTAATTAATGGCCCTTGTTAGCTTTGTGGGCCGTGTATGGCACCGCTCTCATTTCAATTCGGCCACACAACAGCACCAACCTCGGCCCAAAGCCCCCACGACCGGTAAAACCGCTCATTTCTGATCTGTTTGTTCCTGTCTGGCAGGGCCCGTTCCCCAGTGGCCCGTGGACCTGGAACCCACAGCGTCCACCATCAGCGTGGGCCCAGTTCCCCGGTCGCTGTCGCCGGGCCGGTGAGGCCCCGTGCGTTTGTCACGTGGGAGTCCCACGCGCGCACCGTCCAACCACGAGGCATGTTCTGGCCTCCACGCCGGCCGCCCAACCGCTGGACCCAATTGGCAGTGAGACAAACTTGGCAACGGATGGTGGCAGGAGACGCGTCCCTCTGCCCGGCGAATGTCCGCCACGTCCCAGCCAGGATCCTTCTAGAAAATCCCGCACGGCACGAGCAGCGCGTGGAGGTGGACCGTCCGATCGGGTAGGCTCGGGGCGTGCGGACGGATCGGATCCCGCGGGGTGGGTGGAGAGAGATCCTGTGGAATAATCGCTACAGTAGAGAGCCCGCCCGGCTGGAAATCTTATCCAGTTTATCCTCAACTCGCACCGATTTTATCTCTTCCTTTTCTTATTCGAGCCTTATGTCACTAGTGCCACCAATGCTTGGCGCGGATCTCCAACTTTATTTTATTTCGTTTTTCTTTTCTCAACACTTCTTTTCAAAACACCTGGTCGACTTTTGTTTGACTCGGCGCCCTTTGTCTCGTTGTTTTGACCAAGTACAGTGATCAATGTGGTACGTCTATGTTATTATGACTCCACAGAAACATTGTACAAGTACCTGAAATCTGAACATGAGCCAAAGATATAGACCGTCAATAAAAAGTCATAATAATAGACTAATTGATAAAAAATGATATGAAGTATGTAAGTTAGCACTCGAACCGAAGATAAGTACGTAGCATCAATTAGGATTCTCAAATTTGTTTTTATTAGTTTTTTTCTCATCAATCGCCAAAATTCGTGAAATTTCTGTCGAAATCCGAGTAAAAAAAGGTGACCTTTCGCTGATCACTACCAAAATTTTTTATCACTAGCTATTTTTGACTAATTGATCCAATGATATATCTTATGACGATAAAATAAAAGTTGAATAATTATGATTTGATGCATGCCAGAGAAAACACTCGTAATGAAAGACGATAAACACTCTTGTGGTTCAAGTTACTCAACTAGTTGCAACCAAAACACGGTCTCGATCAAGTATTCACAATTTCACATTACAAATTGATCCAAAAAATGATATGAAGTATGTAAGTTTTGCACTCGTACCGAAGATAAGTAGCATCAATTAGGACTCTCAAATTTGTTTTTACTCGTCATTTGGTTCTCATCAAAATCTCCAAAATTAGTGAAATTTCTGTCGAAGTCCGCGTAAAAAAGGTGACTTTTCGGCGAACACTACCAAAATTTCAGTCACCACTGAAAAGATTGAAATTTTGGTCAAATTTTTTTATCACTAGCTATTTTTGACTAATTGATCCAATAATATATCTTATTAGATAAAGTAAAAGATGAATAATTATGATTTGATGCATACCAGAGAAAATGCTCGTAATGAAAGACGGCAAACATTCTTGTGGTTCAAGTTACTCAACTAGTTGCAACCAAAACACGGTCTCGATCAAGTATTCACAATTTCACATTACTAATTGATCCAAAAAATGATATGAAGTATGTAAATTTTGCACTCGAACCGAAGATAAGTAGCATCAATTAGGATTCTCAAATTTGTTTTTACTCGTCATTTGGTTCTCATCAAAATCTCCAAAATTAGTGAAATTTCTGTCGAAGTCTGCGTAAAAAAGGTGACCTTTCGGCGAACACTACCAAAATTTCAGTCACCACTGAAAAGATTGAAATTTTGGTCAAATTTTTTTATCACTAGCTATTTTTGACTAATTGATCAAATAATATATCTTATTAGATAAAATAAAAGATGAATAATTACGATTTGATGCATGCCAGAGAAAACACTCGTAAAGAAAGACGGCAAACATTCTTGTGGTTCAAGTTACTCAACTAGTTGCAACCAAAACACGGTCTCGATCAAGTATTCACAATTTCACATTACTAATTGATCCAAAAAATGATATGAAGTATGTAAGTTTTGCACTCGAACCGAAGATAAGTAGCATCAATTAGGATTCTCAAATTTATTTTTACTCGTCGTTTGGTTCTCATCAAAATCTCCAAAATTAGTGAAATTTTTGTCGAAGTCCGCGTAAAAAAGGTGACCTTTCGGCAAACACTACCAAAATTTCAGTCACCATTGAAAAGATTGAAATTTTGGTCAATTTTTTTTATCACTAGCTATTTTTGACTAATTGATCCAATAATATATCTTATTAGATAAAATAAAAGATGAATAATTACGATTTGATGCATGCCAGAGAAAACACTCGTAAAGAAAGACGGCAAACATTCTTGTGGTTCAAGTTACTCAACTAGTTGCAACCAAAACACGGTCTCGATCAAGTATTCACAATTTCACATTACTAATTGATCCAAAAAATGATATGAAGTATGTAAGTTTTGCACTCGAACCGAAGATAAGTAGCATCAATTAGGATTCTCAAATTTATTTTTACTCGTCGTTTGGTTCTCATCAAAATCTCCAAAATTAGTGAAATTTTTGTCGAAGTCCGGGTAAAAAAGGTGACCTTTCAGCGAACACTACCAAAATTTCAGTCATCACTGAAAAGATTGAAATTTTGGTCAAATTTTTTTATCACTAGCTATTTTTGACTAATTGATCCAATAATATATCTTATTAGATAAAATAAAAGATGAATAATTACGATTTGATGCATGTTAGAGAAAACACTCGTAAAGAAAGACGACAAACATTCTTGTGGTTCAAGTTACTCAACTAGTTGCAACCAAAACACGGTCTCGATCAAGTATTCACATGACACGTAGATGTTGGACTTCTCAACAAAAGTCTAATATGGAGAGGTAATTTTCAAAGCTACTAAGGGCGCGTTTAGTTCCCCTAAATTTCACTGACTACCCGTCATATCAAACTTCGGACACTAATTAGGAGTATTAAATGTAGATTAACAACAAAATCCATTCCACAACTCCTACTTTAATTTTCGAGACGAATCTAATGAGTCTAATTATGTCATGATTAGACAATGTTGTGCTACAGTAAACAATCTCTAATGACGGATTAATTAGACTTAATGAATTCGTCTCGGAATTTCTCGTCTATTCATGTAATTGGTTTTATAATTAGTCGATGTTTACTACCTCTAATAGAACTGAAAAGACACCCCAAAATTTCAGGGGAATTAAACGCGCCCTAAACGTAACTTCAGTTCACAAACCTAACTTTAGGACAGATCAACCTAGTCTCGACAAGTCCTTTTTCTCAAACTCGCTCGCTTGAGAAATCTATCCAGGAAATTAACGCGTTTTCCCGTTTATTCACGCTGCCACGGCTCCCCCCGTTGGTGCCCCGTAGCCGCAGCGCCCCAAACCAAAGCGGGAAGGGAACCAACACGAGCAGCCCGGTGCACGGAGGGAATCAAACCAACGGAACGGAACGGTGCCGAGGGGACGACGACCCGAAAGTGAGAACCAAACCGGCAAGGCGGCAAACGGAACCCCGTCTCCTCCCTCGCTCGCTCGCTTCCTCCTCTCTCCACCTTGCCTACTGCCGCTGTCGCCCGCCACGGCGGCTGCTCCTCCTCCACTCCCAGATCTTCCCGCCGCCTCCCCCAAAAATAGCGCCCACCAAAACCCTACCCCACCCTCCTGCCCCCTCCCTCCTCGCGGCGTCCGCCCCCGACCCCGCACCGCCGCGTCGCGCCGCCGCCGGATTAAACCCTAGCCTCGTCCCCGCCTCCACCTCCGCCGCCGCCATGGCCGGCCCGTCCGGCGCCTCCTCCTCCTCCTCGCGCGGCCTCGGCGGCGTCGGGGTCGATCGCTTCTACAGCCCGCCCCACGTGCGCCGCCAGCAGCAGGAGGAGCAGCTGCAGCGGCTCAAGGGCCAGGGCCAGCGCCCCTCGTCCCCCGCGGCCGGGACGCTCACGCCCCGGGCCGCCGCGGGGAGGACCAAGCCTCCGCCGCCGTCGCCGGCGGGGGCCGCGGAACCGGCCGCCCCACCTCCCAGGGTGGAGGCCTTGAGGCGGGCCGACGCGCCCTCCAAGCCGTCCGCGTGGGCCGCGGCGCCCGCCGCCAAAACGGCAGCGGCGGCGGCTGATGCGGCCGTGGCGGCCCCGCCGCAGGCGCCGACTACGTTGGATGAAGCGGGGAATCTCGAGAGGTTCATCCGCTCCACCACGCCGTCCGTACCCGTGCAGTACTTTCCCAAGGTTAGGCTCGCCACGAATGTTATTATTCCCCTTTGCAAATTACTACTAGTTGCGTGCCTGCGTTTTGTTCCCACCGATTGAAGTGATTGATGCTTTGCTCCGCCTGCGAAGAACATCTGGGATTGCTAGATTCGATTCATGTTTCTGTTACGGTTGGGGAAAGTTTGGGACCCGTGACTGCCAAGGGACCTTGCTTTTTCCTCTATTGTCAAGTTATTACAAGTTGCAGTGGATTTCTCTCCCCCTTGGTGGAGTAGTTGCTTATACGTGCTTTTGCTGTCACCACTTGGCGTGAGAATCTTGTTTTGGCTGTGTCGTGAGATGTTTCTGGTAGTAACGTAAAATAAATTGTTAGGTTAATTGCCTGATGATCGGTAGTACATATGGTTCATAGTTGGGGAACGTTTGGGACCCATGGCTGTGAAGGAATTTCATTTCTCTCTAGTTTTAAGTTCATCACTCACAGTCACACTGCATTTCCAGCAAATCTGACCCAGTGTTGTTGTAGTATCCTTGTGTTGCCATTGGAAAAGTAAATAAGAAAGGAATTAAAATTGGCAATAGAATGTACTGGAGTGTTACTGTTACTTATTATCTGGAACATTTAGTACCATATTGGCAATAGAATATGCTGGAGTGTTGTCGCTGTTGCAAATTATTTCAAGCAGTTCATCGGAGCTTACAAAGTTGTGCTAGAGCAAAGGATTAGCATTTGCTACTTCAGTGCGGAAAGATGGCTGCTTTTTTATATGGGCTGGGATGAGTTCCCAATGGTAGTGTTGCTCGTGTGAGTCGACCAATGGTTTTTTCTCAGTTGTAGCCGGATGGGAACCACTTAGTGCCAAAAGAATCTAGTCAGTAACATTGTTTTTTGTCAAGGCAGCAGTCTTGTTTTCAGGATAGGTACAATTTATATCATAGTAGCAAACATTTTTTTAGGAATACTGAAGAACATGTTCGTTTTATTCTAATTCTGCCATTTGAGTTTGTTTATGCTAAAGGGTTACAATTTTATCCAGACCAGCATGAGGGGATGGAGGATTGGTGATGTTCCAAATTCACCACCATATTTCTGCCTTGGTGATCTCTGGGAAGCTTTCAAGGAATGGAGCTTTTATGGTGCTGGTGTACCCCTTGTGTTAAATGGCAGCGACTCTGTGATTCAGTATTATGTGCCATACCTTTCTGCTATACAGCTGTATGCAGACCCTTCAAAGCTTTCAGCAAGGACCAGGTAAGATAGTGTCTAGCGTCAACCTTCTTTTTTTGTGGCTGTTTTATCATTTGTCAATTTCCTGTTCTTCAATGATTTCGATGATATAACTACAAAACGGAATAAAAGTAACTAATGGTTGTTGTGTCCTTGAATTTTTTTTTCAAACTTTGAAGCTTCATGCATTTCTCTTTGTAACAAGCAAACTGCAGTTCTCTTATGGATATGCATTGTGCTGTACCTTTCAGACTACCTTGACAGCCAAGTCATTAGCTTTTTAACTGCATCAGGTTTTGTCCACGAGACCACAAAGCTTAATGATTCATCTTCTTTGTGGCTTAGATTAAAATCGGAGGGTCAATGAAACTAATCTGCTTATATATATATGTTCATCTTTCAGCTATTAAAAGTTTAACATATTAATCCAAAATAGTCTTGTTAGTAAAGTGAAGATTATTTGTGAGCTTGTTGAATTCGGAATGGGATCTTAATTGGGGACATGGTTTATACTTATTTGCAAAGAAACAATTATTCTGTTTTTTTCTATAGAGTCGAGAAATTCCAGTTGATCAATGATATTTCTTAATATTTGTTTATATGATTAACACATATTGATGTTATCAATATAAATAAATATGTATATTTTCTGTTGAGCATTGAAACTTATTTCTTGAGGGAGTAATTTTTATTTAAATACTATGAGTTGAGTTTTCTTAGTTCGCCTCCCAAGTTGTTTTGTAGTCAGGTGTAGTTGCTAATAGTTCAATAATCTTTTTTGCTTGTTGTTCGCTGTGTCATATTCAATTAATTTGACCACTCAGAATTGAAGCATTTAATTTGATTTAATCACATAGATTCATTTCATGTATGTATCTCAGTATCTGTGGATCTGGTGCTTACCGACCTATGTGATTTTTCTTGTTTTGGGGAGTTACTTCTCAGTTTTCTTCATTAGGTTGGTTGGTTTGTCGGTCAAGTTTTTCTTTATCTTTACTGATCTTGTCATGTCTAGCTTGGTCACTTAACATCCTCCTCCCTCTTTATGCCACTAAAAAACTTTCGAATAATTTAACTATGCCGGTAGCTAGCATATTTCATTTTTGTACTTTGATCACTTGTATTAAAATGTTTATTATGGATGTTGTTCCACATAAGAAAGTGTTAACAAAAGGTTTCACTTAGTTTTACATGTTCCTTAGGACCTCATCTTTATCACTTTGCTGGGAAGAAAATGGACTTATCTAAACTATCATTAGGTTAGATTAATCACCCATGTCATGTTATTATGTGCACACTGTTGATAATTTGGGGATAGAAAGATCCAATGTATTTATGTTGGTTGAGTGGAGTGGTCACATTATGGGAGCTTAGAGCAGAAAGAGGGTATGTTAGTCCTTATGCCGAGCTTCCATATTGCCTAATGATGAAAACACACCTTTCCTAAAATTTTGAGAAATATAGTTGCTTCTACCTTTATGATTTGTAACTGTGTATTTCTTTTGTCTAGACTTAGGACATTATATTTAAAGTCTTTTAGCAGCGTACTGTTACCTGCTTTGGAACATTGTTCTACATAAGGACATCGAAATAACCAAGCACAAAAAAAATCATAATGACCTGTGGAAATTCAATATGGCTGCTCTCCTTTTTGCTTCTGCAATTTTCATAGTTCATAACATTTTCTTAGTTAATTTTCTCGCTTACTTAAGGCATCCTTGGGAGGAAAGTGATGGGGAATCTATGGATACTACCAGCGAAGGTAGCAGTGAAACTGATGTCGACCGGTTAAGAGGTTCTCTGGAAGCAACTTGCCGATTGGAGGGTGGTTTTCAAAGGGATGATGGTGAAATGCACTCACCGTCCACTCGTCCAATATTTGAGTATCTTGAGACAGATCCACCATTTGGTAGGGAGCCTTTAACAGACAAGGCAAGTCTTCTTTTCGTACTTTCACATAAAGTCGTCTATAGATATCATGCATTCCTTTTTGTTGACCTTTACTTTGAATGCCACTTCAGGTGTCAATTCTTGCAAGTAAATTTCCTGATTTGAAGACATTCAGAAGTTGCGATCTGCTGCCAACCAGCTGGATGTCTGTTGCATGGTATGTTTGTAATGGTCCAGATTCTTTTGTCTTTTTCACTGATGTTCTCATGTTTTGAGATTTCTCATTTTTTAGAGGAGAAGCTTCCAACTATATTATTTTAGGATATCTAAATAATTTTTTCGCATGTCGCTTTGTGTTCATTCCACTAGCAATAGATTTTTCACATTTACTTTCACAGTTGTAGCTTTTCATCTTATTCTATTTATCACTAATACTTAAGTCTCATAAAATGTTACTGTCCTTGCTATAATTAGAATTGCAATACTTGCTATGCTGGCTTGAACAGATAACATGTTCCACAATTATGAAACAAAGGGTCACTTACAAAATGAGTTAAAACGACTTCTGTAGACTTGTAGAGGAGCAATACTGTTAGAACGTGTTGCTATTAATCTATATAATTGTTTCATCTTGGGCTGTACAATTGCAGGTACCCCATATACAGAATACCTACTGGACCAACACTCAAGGATCTAGATGCATGTTTCTTGACATTTCATCACCTGTCGACTCCTTCCAAGGGTAAGTACCAACTTATGAAAATATCCAGAGTTGCCCTTTTTGCATCAGAAAGGCTACTTGTTTTTCATAGCTCCACGATGCTCGTCTTCATCAGATCATTGAATAACTAGATGCTTTTTTGCAGATACTGATCCTGCTGCACCAGCATGCCCCAGTTTTGGTGGGCTTAACCACTGTGTGAATGCAGCTGGTAAGCTAACATTGCCAGTCTTTGGGCTGGCATCATACAAACTGCGGAGCTCTATTTGGTCGTCGAATAGGCCTGAGGAGCAGCATCGTGCAGCCTCTCTGATGCAGGCAGCAGATGACTGGCTACGCCATCGCCAAGTGTACCATCCAGACTTCCGGTTCTTTCTCACCCACTACAACACAGCTTTGAGATGACAAGAGATGCCTTGCCTCACGCTGTAAATTGTTTTTGGTATTTCCTGTTGTTGGCTGAGCCGGGCTACCTGTAACACTATGTTGTTGATCGTGTAACGTAGCGCTTACATCTCTGAACTTTTTTTATATGGTTCAGTAGTTCAATGCCAGACAGCTAATTTGTAATGTCTCCAATAATTCTTGTGTAGGTAAACTTTTGCGTGGAGAAAACATAATGGAGACTTGTAAAACAGAAACTGATGGTCATGAAATTTAAATTTATAGAATTGGTAATACCCAGGGTATTAATGTGTGTTTTTTTTAAAAGTAAGGGCAGAAGCATTACCATGTCATTTAAGAATCATTTTAGAAGAGGAAGCAATTGTACATTACGTGTCGAAGCGAACATCACCACACATAAACAACGTACGAGAACAACACACAGCTCGGGAGAAGAGTCAAAAGTAAGCCACTGCAATTTGTGTTGTCGTCACTAACGTTGTGTCACGTCAAAAGCCGCAAAGCTCAACGTCAAAAGCCGCAAAGCTCAAGTGGTCACCTGAACTCCTCCACCATAGGCTATCACCAACAAGCTGCACACATACGATCGTTGATTCCTCTGCTTTGGCAGAACACTCAACACTAATTAAAGCCACTGATCCTGGGCACTCTGCGTGGAGGTCTCGTCTCACCGTCTGCCTCACACTTCTCTGTCAAGGACTCGGGTATCTGAAACTGCTCTGAGAGCAACACCTCCACCCAGTCGTCACTGAGATCATCATTGCACCAAGCGCACTGACCCGAGGCTACACACCCATGGCCTTCTGCACCTTCCTGCCAACACAGATCTAGCGCACCACCACAGCCGCAACGCACAAGGCAACACCACCAGCCGACCACCACCACTACCACAGGCCGAGACAGGTCTCCAGACACGGCGCCTTCAAGAAGGGCACGACACCAATGGTGCCATTGTCGTGCGCCCATAGAGGACTGGGTTTTCACCCTAGGATCCCCCGTGCTGCAAAGACATGGTAACCCTCAATGGTGCCTCAGCGGGGGAAGCGACGCCCCGAGGACGCCGCCACCATTGCCACCGACTGTGGAGGCTTTCACTGCAACACGCTCTCAACCAATGACATAAGTCTGCACCCCCGCAACCACGGCACCTCAACCGGGAGAAACCCGGCACAACTCGAGGCACCACCACGGTAACACCAGCAAGCTCCTGTCAGCCCCCGACCCTGCCACCAAGGCGGCGCCGGACCAGCATCGCCATCGAGGAGGAGAAGGAGCACCACCATCTTGCCGCAACGCCCATTGCCCGCACGCGGGACACCTCCAGCCCCACCAGTTCCTAGCCGTCAAGGCTCGGAACAAGCAGACCCAGCGGCCCCAGTCGCACCCATCGCCGGTGCCGCAGCCACTGCACCGACCAAAGCCGCCGCCGGGCGCCACCTCCCTGCGCCCTCCGCCGCCGCCGCCATCACGCCGGCCACCGCCGGAGCTCACCCGCGCCGCCCCATAGCCGCCACCATCTTCAGGAACGTCCGCCCCCGCTCCCGCCACCCACCTCCGCGTGCTGCCGCCGCGCGGCCTGCGGATCCGGGCATCCGGCCGGGGCGGCGCCGGATCTGCGGCCTGAGCCTCCGCCGCCGCCGAAACGCTGGCGAGATGCGCCCCGAGCGGCCGGACGGCCGCGACCGCTCCAGCTTGCCGAAGGGATAGGGAAGCTGCCTACCGCCACCTTCACCGCGGCTGGGAGGGGGGAGAGGCTGTCGGGAGTTAAGGTTGGGCGCTGCTCCGTCGCCCTCGCAGGAGCGACGCGAGCTTCTCTTTCCTGTCTCTCTCAGTTGTCCTGCGTATTTGAGCGATGATTAATTTCTTTCCTCAAAGGCCTCCGTCCCTCCAATGACATAATCTAGCAAAACAGGAGAGAGATTCTTTAGGTTGGTGTCGTTAGATGCTGTTTGACTGCCACACGTGTTAAGTGGAGTGAATTTTGAATATGAATAGTTATTTTTGCCAAGATGTACATACTACAGAGAGGTCCTACTATTTGACACTTGGCACCTTAGAAGTAATTGTAGTTCTGTGAGAGTTATAGGTCTATGTTGCCAAGTGTCAATAGTTTTACTTTTATTATTGCATATGCCAAAATAGTTGCCATCTTGTTAATATTATGTCAAAATTGATCTAGTTTAGTGGGTTTGCTTGAAAAAAACATGCTAGACACATGTTGGAACTGTGAACAATTTATTCCTTGTTACTAGGCTACACTACAAAACTTCATGCCATAATTTATTTTGAGAAAATCAGAGTAAATTATAGCATGCACTATTCCCTCCATCTTAAAAAGGTAGTTTATAATACAAAATGTTCCACAATTTTATCATATTACTCCATTTAGTCGCATGTGACGGTGAATTAATATCAAATATGGCTACTAAATAGGGACACTTAATGTCATTTCACAATTTTTTATTAAGTTATCCTAAAATTACAAGGGCGACTATTTTTTTGGAACGTAGGAGTAAGCTATTAAAAAGTGTTATTGCACATTAATTTGTTACATTTGCATCTTTTGCATTCGTCAAAAATATTAACTAGGGATAAACCAATATGTAACATACATATTGAGTTTTGAAACATGGTTAATGATTGAGTGACAATTCTATTTCATCAGCGATCTTTAAACTTGTCCTAAGTTCTCATCCCGATCCTGCTGCTCTCGAAAGGCTCATGATGATCCTTAAACTTATCCTTAGCTCTCATCTTGGCACTTCAAATTGTCCGAAGCTCTTATCCCGATCCTACTATTCTCAAGATGCACATAACAGTTCTCGGTTTTGTCCCGAATTCTCATCTAGGTTCATGAACTTGTCATAAGCTTTCATCCACTAAAACTTTGTGGGATTTGAACTTGGTTTAAAATCCTCAAAATTTTTTGATCAATTTTGAATGGGATTCATATATAGTTCAAATACTCATGAACTTTGGATTGATTTCAGAGGGATTCAAATCCCACTAAAAATTGATCTAGAAAACATGAGAAACTGAAAACCAAGTTTGAATCCCTTCAAAATTGATAAAAAAAATCACGAAGAATTGTAAACAAGTTCAAATCCAACTCTATTTTGGTGGATGAGAGTTTAATATAAGTTTTATGGACCTGGATGAGAGCTTAGAACAAATTTATGGATCTAGCTGAAAGCTCGAGACGAGTTTAGAGACTGTTATGTGCATTTTGAAAGTAATGTGAATAGAGAAGTTGAAACAAGCTTAAGGACTGCTATATTGATAGAGAACTCAGGACACGTTTAAGAACTGTAAGTGAACTTTACTCTTTTAGGTCAGTCTCAATGGGAGGGTTATAGACATTAAATAGGGTGCCACATATGCAAAAGAAATGACATGGCATGATATTTAATAGGAGAGAGAGGAAATCAGAGTCATCCTCATGACTAGGGTCGGCGTGAAGTCCTAGGAATGACACCCTCGTGATCCTCGCACTGAGACAAGTGACACAATTTGTATAGCACAATTGACCAACCAACATGCAGTAATTAAATATTTACAGGAACCTATAAAACTGTGCTATGACACTGTGCATTGAGAGAGAGTGTGTTATCGTGCAAACTAATACAATAAAGATGATGTGTCACTCTTGAAAATTCTCTCGTGACCTCTTCCACTGAGACTGGCCTTACAATCGACAAGGATCTCAATACCTCCAAATCAGGGGAATTCCAAATAGCACATAAGCAATTTATTTCAGCAGATTATAGCTGAAAGGACCTTGATGTCGTCTAGAGAGGGCGTGAATAGGCGAGTCGACCAAATAAAACTTTTCCCCCGAAAACTTGAGCTCTCTGGTCCAGGCGGTCAGACCGCCTCCACAGGGCGGTTAGACCGCCCTGCTGCTTTCTGCTAGGGGAGGGCGGTTAGACCGCCTCCTACAGGCGGTTAGACCGTCTCCTCGCAGAAAGCCAGCAAAGAGTAGCTCAAACTCCTCTTGACTTCTAGCACGAACCAAACTTAGTGAGTGGCCTTGGTAGATGGTCACAAGCAGGGTAATTATCTCTGTACACAAAGACAAGCACACCCAAGTAGATCGAAGCGGAAGCAAATATAAATATGCTAGAAAACCACAAGTAAAGCAAACCACAATGGAGACACAAGATTTGTTTCCCGAAGTTCACTTCCACCAAGGAAGCTACGTCTCCGTTGAGGAGCTTGTAAGGGATTCGAGTTCTCAACTAACTCTTCCCACAACAAGCCGGGTCTCTTTCAACCACTTTCCTCGATTCCACTAAGGCGATCTTTTCCACGAAGAGGCAAGATCACAGCCCTCACAAACTTGCCGCTGCTCACCACAACTTGGGAGCTAGCCGGCGACGCCTAGCCGTCTAGGAGGCAAACCTCCAAGAGTAACAAATGCTTCAAGGCTTGTAGACGCGAATCACAAGTGCTCAAGCTATGGAATGGCTCTTCTCAGCTCACAAAGCTCACACAAACTCACTCTCTCAACCCAACACAAGAATAGAGCTTGAATCTCACAAATCTCACAAAGAGATGGTTGGGGAGAGGTTCTATGGCTTTGGCTTAGCAAGAACAGCAGGGGAAGCACACCAGCAACCCTAAAGTCAGCAGCCCCAACAAGTGGAGCTCGTGGGGTACTTATACCCCACTCAAGGAAAACTAGCCGTTAGAAAAGCGATCGGGGCGGTCAGACCGCCTGGTCAGGGCGGTTAGACCGCCCCCTCCGGCCAGTTTGAAAAACTAGATGTTGGCTGACAGGAGGCGGTCAGACCGCCCCCCAAGGGCGGTTAGACCGCCCTGGGCAGAGAGCTCCCAAAACCCTTCTACTCTTCTCACAAACACTTCAAGACGTGTTGAAGTGGCTAAGGTTGAGTTAGAGATTTGTTAGATCACTCAGGGACTCTCTCACGGTTATTTCTCACATAGGTCAACTTATGAGCACTTTTGATACTTGTCATGAAGTTAATGTTGCATCCCTCTTGATAGTACGACATTCCTATACTCAAGGACAAAAGTAAATACCTAGTCAACCTCTTGAGCTTGTATATCTTTCATCTTGCCATACTTGAATGATTTGAATTTGAAGGCTTCCAACAATTACTATCTTCATGAGCACTTCCATACTTGAGCTAGTAACTTAAGATCTTTCCATATAGCATAGGTATGCACGCATAGATCCTTAAGTCACTCCATATTGCCAAACATAACATGTAGATGAGTTGCATTCCTTCACTCGGTTAAGGCTTAGATATGATACTTAGAGACCCCACGGATGCTAGAATTTCACCTTAGCAAAACACGAAATGGCGGACTAGCTAGGACCCCAAAGATTGCTTAGTCCCTCACCCTAGTCACCTCGGTTGATCTCTTCATCACTTACCCAAACCACATTGAGTTCGACTTTGCTTCACCTAGATTTGATTTTCATTTGAAATACCGCTTCAAATGCTTGTTCTTGATTAACAACGTATATGCAAGCTTCTAATTTAGGATCATCAAATATTCACTCGTCCTTGTATCCTTTCACAATCATCACATGAAGTTTTGCATTTATTATTTAGTAGAGAACACCATTTCTCTTGATTATGACCCATTGATTCTTAATCAAGCATTTCTCATCAAAGGACCACACACTTGCTTGTCTTCATCATGTGAGCCATACAATATTCATCCTCAAATATATAGCAATAATAACTCATGAATAATTAAATAAAAATCTGCTCACATTCTTAAACAAACAAGTTAGATCTTTAATCGCTTTGTCATTCAATTCACCAAAATCCACTTAGAAGCCTAGATGCACTTTCAATAGCATTGTTGCAATCGTTATTGTCATGCCTTTTTTCTACTTTTTAGCTCCGCGTATGTGTTACTCTAAAGTTATCTCTATTGTTCGTTAATAGATAACTCTGTTCGCTTCTACAGTTCTTTTCTTTTATTTTTTTCTGCAGGCTTCTTCTAAAATTGATCATAAGAAGTACGAAGGTCATGTGTTTATTTATTTATTTTTATAATTTTTATTTGTGAACTCTTGTTAGTTTTTTTATGTTTCTTTTCCAACAAATGTTTTTTTCCTGTTTAGTTCAGTGAAGAATTTTAGAGAAATTTTTGGAGTTTTCTTTCAAGGTCTATTAGAAGTATTAAACATAGACTAATATAAAACTAATTACACGAATGATTGGAAATCGTGAGATAAATCCATTAAGCCTAACTAATCTGTCATTAGAGGTTGGTTACTGTAGCACGATGTTGTCTAATCATGACATAATTAAACTCGTTAAATTCGTTTCGAAAATTAAGATAAAAGTTTGTGAAATAAATTTTATCATTAATCCACATTCGATACTCTTAATTAGTATCGAAAGATTGATGTGATCGGTAGTTAGTGAAATTTTTAGTAAACCAGCCTGAGGAACCGAGTTGATCGTACATCCGGGCTCCGGTTCGACCCAACCGAGTCCATCCACTAGTCCACCACAAACCGTTCCGCCCCGCCCGCAGCCTTTGTATCCTCTCCACCGCCTCCGCGTCCAACACGCCTCGATCCAGATCCGGCCACCTCTCCCCGCTTCTCCCCGCCGGCGCCCTCGTCGAGTCGTCGTCCACATCCGCCCGTGCCGGCGCCGCGCGGAGATCCCTCCGTCTGGACCTCGTCCCCCGTCTGCTGGTAAGCAACCCGCCCCCCTATCCCTATCCTTCGGCGACCTCTTCGTTTCGTCCGTCAGGATCTCCTCGTTGCGGCAGCGGAACCCTAGGGTCCGGATCGTGCTCCGTGGCTTGGAAGTGGAAGCTCCGATCTCGCGGTGCTGTGGATTAGGTTCCAGGATTTGTGGGGGTTAAGGTTCAACCCGAGACCCCTCGTCCCGCGTTGAGTCCGCCCTGGTTCCGCGCGTTGTAGGTAGTGTGTGGATTGATGGGATGGCTTAGGCTTTGTTTTGGGTTCTCTATTTGCAATGCTTAGTTAAACTGGAAACGAGATCCTTGACAGTATGGTCTGTGTATAATGGTGGTCTGGAAATCTTAACCAGCCAAAGAATTATAATGGCTGTGTTCACTTGGTGTTTTTTTTTCTTTTCTGTTACCAATAGAAACCTCTAGATCGAAAGTTCATCAGCCAACAGCCCAACAGAACCATGGTTCCTCCCTCAATGAATAATTGATTAATTGGGGACCGACGGTTCTGTTTCATCGGACCCAGCAACCGCAGATTGCCTCTCTTAAACGTGGGTTTGATGCTGCAGTAGCTGACTAGCCAGACCTGGATGTTCCACGCTTGCAGCTATTTGTAAAATCTTGCTGACTAACTTGTGAACCACGTGTTTCCTCCTATGCAGTACTAGTTTGCCTCATACATTTAGGTAGTGTATGCTAGCTTGCCAAGCAAATGTTTGTGCAGGTCCTCCAACTCCAAGTCCCACCTTACTAGGAAGTGCTACAATTTTCATTTTTTTAATCACTAAGCATATCATTAGTTTCTGTATAACAGAATCAATGCCCCTGGTTTTCTTTTTTACCTGTGAAGTTGCTATTTTCAGTGTTTCAAAGGCATTGCGTAGGTGCCTGGGCAGACCCGCTTGCCTTGGAAAAGGAAAAAGTCTAGATAACCCCCCAAACTATTGATGTGGGAATACTTCACCCTCCAAACTATAAAACCAGGTATTTAACTCCCTCAACTTCACAAAACCGTTTAAGTGACACCCTAAATGGTTTTCACGGTGGTTTTGCCACCCTAACATGCCAAGCTGGCACACAGGCCCACCTATAAGTGGGTGTCAATATTTTTTTTACTCATCACCAATTCATCATTCACTACTCTCCTCCCTATCTGTTCTCTTTCCTCCAGCAGCCTGCTCGAGTGCTCATAGTTGGAGCGGCAGATTAACAGCGGCGCAGCAGAGCAGGCAGGGGCCTGGTGGCTCGTGGAGGCCTTGGGGATTGGTGCTTCCACTTCGCAATGGAGGTGCTTCTACTTCACAATCACAACGGAGTAGCAGGCCATGAGCGAAGCTTGCGTATGCGGGGACGATGCATAGGCGTGGCGCTACGACGTTGATGAAGCTAATGGGGGTATGGGGACAAGTAACAGATCGAACTTGACCAGGGGTAGGTGAAAGGAGGGAGACTCGGGATCCAGCACCTCCGCCTGGGCGCGGCCTGCAGCGCCTCCGTCGCTCCACGGTCTGCCGATCTCCCAGTACGCCGTTAACCTTCCGTTCCTTTCATCGCTGCTGCAAGCAGCACCTCGTGGCCAGCCAGGTGCACCTCCGAGGCCGGCAGTACTACCCTGCCGAGGCCGGAGCAGCGGAGCCGCGCACACCCGCGGGCCGCGGCCGCCGCCCCTTTGCGTGCCGTGCGAGAGACGAGGAAGAAGGGGAGAGGAAGAACATAGAATTTACAAGTGGGCTCAACCTGTCAGTTGGTCCACATCAGCGTCTGTATCCAACTCAGCATGCCACTTGGCTAAAACTGCTATGCAAAACCAGGGAAGGGGCTAAATGAACGGTTTTGTGAAGTTGAGGGGGTTAAATATCCGATTTTATAGTTTGGGGTGAAGTATTCCCACATCAATAGTTTGGGGGGTTATGTAGACTTTTTCCCCTTGGAAAACAGGCATGCCTTGTCTCCTAAGCGCCACCTAGGTGATAAGCGTACACAACTTGCCTTCGGTCACATTGTCACCTTTAAAACATTTGCTATTTTGATGTTTTTTGAGTTGTGAATGGAAGATCCTCCTTTAAAACATTGGCTATTTTGATGTTGTTTGAGTTGTGAATGGAAGATCTTCAGCCCAATCAATCCAATTTCATGTGTTTTATGTTTCCCTTATTATTCAAAATGCTCATGATTTAGCCTTTTTGTTACTTGTATGTTGTGCTGTATGTTGTGTTCACTAGGGTGCCCCTTCTTGACATTATCTCAACATTATGTCTCCAAAGATAGCATATAATCAATTTGTCATGCAAGAACTCTGGTGATTCATACTGCTACGCGCAGTCTGAACCTTTTTTTTTCATGTTAATAACATTCAGAGTGGATCATCCCATACATTTAGCATTATACATTGTTGTTTCACTCAACATTTGATGTTAATAGGTTATGTTTTATGAACAATTCCCCCCTGATATTATTTATTTTGCTGATTTTATGGTTGATGTTTAGTGTACTGGTGAAGTTAAGTTAAAATTTGTTATTGACGTTGAGACTAAACTGCCAATCCTTCATTGCAATTAATATTCTATTTGACTTTAAAATTTGCACTGTCAGGCCTTTGTTCTGAATTCTTGTTGATGATTTAATTTCATTGCTGCAGAATTCTAACAGGCAGCAGCATAATTCAGTGTCGAAACATGGCGTCAAAGAAAATAGAGTTGGATCACAAGGACATGGTACATGATTCCGCCATCGACTACTACGGCAAGCGCCTTGCCACTGCCTCCTCAGACTCTACTGTGAAGATAGCCAGCATTGGTGCTGCAACTGCCCCATCCCAGGTTCTTGCAACGCTGACTGGCCACTACGGTCCTGTGTGGCGTGTTGCATGGGCCCATCCGAAGTATGGTACTATCCTTGCATCCTGTGGCTATGATGGACGTGTCATTATTTGGAAGGAGGATGCACGAGGCAATTGGTCTCAAGTCCATGCATTTACGGACCACAAGTCGTCTGTCAACTCCATTGCTTGGGCCCCATACGAGGTCGGCCTTTGCCTTGCATGTGCATCTTCTGACGGAAGAATATCCATCTTCACGATGCAAGCTGATGGGGGTTGGGATACTGCAACCATTGAGCGAGCACACCCTGTTGGTGCAACTGCCATCTCTTGGGCTCCAGCAACAGCACTTGGTTCACTGGCTGGCTCAGGGGAGCTTGTTTATAAGCTTGTCTCTGGAGGGTTTGACTCTGTCGTTAAAGTCTGGGGATTTGTCAATGGTAGCTGGAAGTTGGAGAGTGCTCTTATCTCTGACATGCACACAGATTGTGTTAGGGATGTCGCATGGGTGCCAGTTTTGGGCTTGGCCAAGTCGACCATTGCCAGTGGTTCCCAAGATGGGAAGGTTGTCATCTGGACCAAGGCTAAAGATGGAGACAAGTGGGAGGGAAAGCTCATGCAGGACTTTGGGGCTCCTGTCTGGAGGGTGTCCTGGTCCTTGACCGGGAACATACTGTCCATGGCTGCTGGTGAGAACAACATTACCCTCTGGAAGGAAGGATCAGATGGACAATGGGAGGAGGTGATGAAGGTTGAACCCTAGGCAGTGTGACAGTTTCAAGTCACTTGCAGATCCATGTTTCGACAAAGACGAGTTTGCCTTTGTGTTTTACTAGTGCCTTGATAAACACTATATTCACTTATTTTTAGTACTTTTCTCATGAGCAATTATACTCTTGGATGGATGGAGTGCGCATTAGAATGCCACTTTCTGATTGGTGATGGACCTGCTTAGTTCTGTATATCTTCGACTTTGTTTTCCATATGGGTGAAACATTACTGCTGCCACAAGCTTACAAGTACTGCTTCTAGTGTTATCTATTAGTAGGGTACTCTTTGATGTTGTGTGTGCTTGTTTATCGCTTCTTCTGAACACTCGCGTACATTGCTCGAATTGGAATGCCTATAAGGAATTCAGGATCATGGCTAGCTCCCTTCCTTGGCCAGGACAAACTGTGACTGAGACCTAAGCTTGAGCTGGTGGCCTATTTTTTTTTTTTGTTTTAGCTTGAGCTGGTGGCCTGGTGCCATCCTCTTTAGATGAGATGAGATCAGATGTCTTAGCAAGAGCGTTTCTTAACGGTGTTTTATAGGGATGAAGCCTGCAGGTTATAGTGTTACGTATTGGATCAGAAAACTTATGCGTCTATATGTGTGGGAAAATGAGGGTCTGTTTTCACAGTACAATGACAGATGTCCCAAAGTCTTCGATTTCCTTTAAATAAATGCAACAAAATAAGATCTTATAGGTATGTATTTTATCCATCTATATATTTCTTGAAAAATCAATATCCGGATTGCACTATTTCAATATTATGAGCATACATGTTCAACATTTTTGATATACTGCTTCAACATTTTTAAAAAGCAAATGTTAAATTAGTATATACAAAATGTAAAATGTTGAACTAAAGCCTAAGAAAATATTGGATATGGTGTATCCGAAGTTTGCTGTATCAATTTAACGTTTAGAATATGTTAGTGACAAAATCTTTGGCACAAGTAACGAGTCGTTGGGACGGAACAAAAGAAAAATGAAAATAGAAAAAGGCTGCGTCTCGTGGGCCGTGCTACGTATTCCAGTAGCATCTGCCACAAATAACAGCCCGCCCCCAGCCGCAACCGGTAACGGGAATCCTATATATCTTCCAGAAGATTTTTTTCAACTTGCTCCCTCCGTCCCATAAAGAGTGCCAATTCTAGATTTTTTAGGACAGATTAGTGATGACATGAAAAGACTCTAATACCCTCGTTTGTTAGCCAAATGTGGTAAGTTTTGGCATACAAATCAGATTTAACCACTTAATTAGGCAGGTAATTAATCTATTTTCTAGGATTACACTCTTTGTGGGATTTTTTTCAAAAACTAAAATTGCATTTTTTATGGGACGGAGGGAGTACCTTCCAATGTTTGAGATTCGAATCTTCCAACTTACCTTCTAATATTTGAGATTCGTGCAACCAACCAGAGTCCTTGAATCTCACTATCAAACCCTAGCCTTCCTCTCCCTCCTCCCCTCCGCATGCCCCTGCCGCCGCCGTCCTGTGCGGGGACGCGGTCTGCGCGACCCTGTGCCCCGCGTGCGCGGCCGGGAGCTCGCTGGCCGCCGCCGCGCCGGTGCGAGGCCGGCCCCCGCGCCTCCGGCACCTCCGCGCCCGCACGGCCCGCGCGTCGGCCGACCGGCACGTCGCTGCTGGTGGCGAGTCCGGAGGTGGAAGAAGGGCAAAAAAATGTTTAGGAAAAAATGTTGGAGCATTTTGTAAATATTAACAAAAATGTATTTAAAAAATCAACATTTTTGAAAAATATTGGAACATTTCTTAAAAATGTTAGAGCATCGGAGAGAGTTAAAAAAATGTTGGAACATTTTCAAAAATATTGACGAAAATATGTTGAAAAACCAACATTTTAAAAAAATGTTGGAACATTTCTTAAAAATGTTGAGCATCGGAGAGAGCTAAAAAAATGTTGTCCAACATTTTCAAAAAATGTTGAAACATTTTCCAAAATGTTGACGAAAACATGTTGAAAAACCAACATTTTTTAAAAATGCTGAAACATTTCTTAAAAATGTTGGAAGTGGGCTGGTGGGAAAGGAAGGTGGGCTGGTGGGAAAGAAATAAGAAAGAAGTTTAGATAGATCTTAGTGAGCTGGAAGTTTCAACGCTTATCTACCTTCCGCTAGCTAGCTAGATAGAGCCCTAACGAAGCGGGATATGACCTAGGACGCTCGTAGGGCACTGGCCGACTCCACCGGTGATCAACCGCCAGAGGTTCCTGCACCGATCTCCGACACCTACCCTCCTGCTCGGGCTGATCACGGGGCTGACTAGCTCAGCTACCCACCCTTGGCGAGTAAGGGGTCGAGAGAGCAGATTGGATCGATTTTTGTCGGAGGAGAAGATGGTGGCTGATCTGTCCCAAGAAAGATCGAAACGTGGGGAGTTAGATATGGAGACCTTACTACACATATCGCACCTGAAGGAGGTATTGGAGGGAAGCGAGGAGAACAGGCTGTGGGCGGGCTCCGGTGAGGAGCGCCGCCAGGAACAATGAGTTGCTTAAGTTGGAACTGTCGTGGCTTGAGCAACGCTGCGACAGTCAAAGAGCTTCGCGATCTGGCGAAGAGGTTTGCCCCAACGGTACTTTGTGTTCTAGAAACTCAAGTTCATAAAGCTCGCGTTGAGTCACTTAAGAGTACTCTAGGATTTGATCATTCCTTTGTTGTTAGTAGTTCGGGACGCAGTGGCGGCCTTGGTATTTTCTGAAATAATAAGACTAGAGTGGAGATTTTACCGTATTCGTAGTACCATATCGATTCAATTATTACCGAGTATGGGAAGGAGCCATGGAGGCTTACATGTGTTTATGGTGAGGCTCAGACGGCTGAGCGCCATAAGACATGGGATATGTTGAAGTTCATCAAATCCTCGTCGCATCTCTCATGGGTGTGCATCGGTGACTTCAATGAGGTGTTGTTTCGTGAGGAACACAAGGGGGTGCAGGAGAGAAGCCGTGCACAAATGGATGGCTTTCGGGAGACGGTTGACGTGTGTGGACTGTATGACCTCGGTTACGAGGGAAGAGAATGGACCTTTGAGAAGAAGGTTGCAGGAGGATCTTTCTGTCGAGTGAGACTTGACCGCGCCTTGGCCACCTCGGACTGGTGCGCGAGATACCCACTCGCGCGGTTGTGCCACCTCACAGCAGCTGCGTCAGACCACGATCCGATCCTGCTACGATGGGTACCTGAGGACCGAAAGAAGAAGAAAAAGAAGCTATTCAGGTACGAGGTGATGTGGGAAACTCATGATGATTTTGTTAATATGTTAGCGCAAACATGGCAAGATGCAGGGTCAGCAGGCACCTTGCGGGAACTTCATGACAAGCTAGCTAATATCACTGCCGGTCTAAGCGAGTGGGGTGCTAACACTTTTGGTCACGTCCGCCATGAGCTCAAGGCTCTAAATGATGAATTGGCACGGCGTAGATCAGAAGCTGAACGGGGAGGGGGAGGACCCTCCCATGTGGAGTTAAAGGTTGTAGAAAGGATCATGGAGCTGAACCACTACGAGGAAATCATGTGGAAACAGCGCTCCAGAATCACGTGGCTTGCAGAAGGAGATAGAAACACACATTTTTTTTCATATGTGCGCAAGCCAACGCCGAAAAAGGAATCGTATCTGGAAGCTCAAGAAGCCAGTTGGCTCGATCACGGAGAATGACAGGGAGATGGGGTCCATGGCGACCAATTTTTTTAGAACATTGTATATCTCTGAGGGAACTACAAACATGGATCTTGTTCTGGATACCGTACCGGAGAAAATCACAGCGGCGATGAATGAGAGCTTGTTGGTGCCTTTCAAAAATGATGAGGTCAAGCGGGCCTTATTTCAGCTGTTTCCAACAAAGGCGCCGGGACCTTATGGACTGCCGGCACATTTTTTCCAGCGTCACTGGGGTCTGTGCGGCGAGGAGGTCACAACCGTGGTGCTTCGGGTTTTAAGAGGACATGATGATCCTACCCTGATTAATAGCACTTACATCGTGTTAATTCCAAAAGTGGAGAATCCTGAGGAGTTAGGCCAATTTCGGCCTATCAGTCTGTGCAACGTGTTTCTCAAAATTGCATCCAAGGTACTGGCGAACAGGTTGAAGATTGTTCTCCCCGAAATTATTTATGAGGAATAATCGGCGTTTGTTCCAGGGCATTTGATCACGGATAATATCATTACAGCTTACGAGTGCATGCACTTCATGAAGAAAAGGAGGGCTCTGGAGCAAAGATTCTGTGCTTTGAAGCTGGATATGAGGAAAGCCTATGACCGGGTTGAGTGGGACTATCTCAAGGCTATTATGTTAAGTCTGGGTTTTCACATGCTCTGGGTGGAGATGATCATGAGATTAGTAACAACCGTCTCCTTCTCAGTTTTATTTAATAGAGACCGACTGGATAATTTTATACCGTCAAGAGGGATCCGCCAAGGCGACCCTATCTCACCTTGCTTGTTTCTTTTAGCAGCAGAGGGCCTTTCGTGCTTCGTAAACTCAAGAATTCAGTCATCAAACTTAAGTGGAATCAAAGTGGCGGCATCAGCTCCGATGATCAACCACCTTCTTTTTGCAGATGACAGCCTGCTGTTCTTCAGAGCAAATAGGGAGAGTGTTGAGGTGGTCAAGGAGATTCTGGATGTTTATTGTCAGGCGTCTGGTCAGAGGATAAACTTGGATAAATCTTCTATTCACTTCGCAAAGGGAGTCGCGGGAAGTGTTCGTAACGAGATCATGGACACCCTATAGGTCCATAACATGGCGCTGAGCGAGAAATATTTGGGCATGCCTACTGACGTTGGTGCGTCGACCAATGGTGCATTTAAATACCTCAAAGATAGGGTCTGGAAGAGGATCCAGGGGTGGCTGGAACAAACCCTATCTGCCGGGGGGAAGGAGGTGTTGATCAAGACAGTGGCACAATCAGTGCCAACTTTTTCCATGTCCTTCTTTAGGCTCCCTAGGGGTCTTTGTCAACACATTGATGGCTTGTTAAGAGGCTTCTGGTGGGGGAGCAAAGAAGGCAAGAGGCGTACATGCTGGGTAGCATGGGAAGACATGACAAAGCCAAAATATATGGGTGGTCTGGGTTTTAGAGACATTGAATTGTTCAATCTTGCACTCCTTGCTAAACAGGCATGGAGGATTCTCCAAGAACCGCAAACCCTCAGCGCACGAGTTCTTAAAGCTACATATTTCCCCGAGACAAATTTCCTCAATGCCGAGTTAGGAGCTTCTCCTTCCAGAGTTTGGAGAGCTGTCATCGACGGGAAGGAGGTATTGCAGCAAGGAATTATCAAGAAGATTGGAACGGGGGAGGATACTGAAATTTGGCACTCTAACTGGATACCGCGAGATGGAATGCTCAGACCGATCAGTCATGCAGGTAATGCACACTCGGAGAAGGTTTGTGACCTGATCGACCCTATACAGACGTCGTGGGACCTAGAATAGTTGAAGTTGCATTTTCTGCCATTGGACTCGGAGGTAATCGCAAATTCCCCTACCATTAAATACTCAACCAGACTTTTGGGCATGGCATTACGAGAAATTAGGAGTTTTCTCGGTCAAATCAACTTACAAGATGCTTGTACACACTCAGGAGCGAAGGACGAATTGGATCGAGCATAATGCTGGAAGATCAAATACGAAAGCAGATCAAAACGAATGGTCCGAGCTGTGCAACATCAAGGTCTCGTCTAAATTGCGAGTTTTCCTGTGGAGACTTGCAAGGAAATCGATCCCAACAGGGGATGTTCGACATAGTAGACGAATGGCTCAACATGGCAATTGCACAATCTGTGGCCAACCGGACTCCTGGAGACACTCCCTGATTGAATGCAATTTGGCGCGTTGCGTCTGGGTACTACAAGGGGGAAGATTTCAGAGTTTTGTGGCGCAGTCTCAACACGAAGATGCGCGAGGATGGATCCATGAAGCTAATGATGCTCTGAACCATTCAGATTTAGTGAGGTTGATGGTGACCCTTTGGGCGATCTAGTACGTAAGAAGGAAGGTTTTTCATGAGAATGTGTTCCAGAGCCCGCTGTCGACTCACGCTTTCATTGAGTGTTTCATCACTGACATGGACATGGAAAAGATGGAGAAACCCAGCCCACCGAGGCATGGCCTCCGGTGGTCCAATGGATTCCTCCGCCCATGGGGTATATGAAGATCAATGTTGACGCGGCCTTGTCGAAGAACTCAAACATCGCTGCTGTGGCTGTTGTGGCAAGGGACGAAGCCGGAAATTTTTAGGGAGCATCAACTCTTGTGATCGTCGGCGTATTCTCTCCGGAAGTGGCGGAAGCGATGGCATGTCGTGAGGGCTTGGCACTTGCCGGGGATCTGGGCGGGCATCAACTCATCATTGCTTCTGACTGTGTTAATGTGGTACGCAACATTCGGGAGCCAGGCATGGGCTTCTACAGCCAGATTGTGAAAGAGATTAAGAACAAGATGGCGAGCTTTGAAGAGGCCCGTTTCGTCCCTGAAAACAGGCGATCGAACATGGATGCGCACAACTTAGGAAGAAACTCGGTGTATAACCTGATAGGTAGATATGTTTGGTTCTCAGCTCCCTCAAAGGGAGTTTGTACTAGCTATTACCTTTGATTAATACTAGTAAAATGCACGTGCGGCATGCACGTGTCTAAAAAAGTATCGAAAAAATGCTCATCGAACACAAACATTTCATTGTGTTGTTAAAATAGAGAATGGTGGTGTGCCCTCTAAAAAATATTACGCAGATCAAGCTCACCGACGCCAACCCCCAGTGAAATATTGTTTTCTCTTTGGTGCTTACGAACTCTGAAAACTACCGACAGAAGATCACTTCAGTACATTTGTGATGTCACCAATTGATGTATGCTGCTCCATGATCACGATTTAATCACTAGAGGAGACCTGAAATCAAATATCACGTGGCTAAACATGTGATTTAAAAAAATCCTCCTCGTAAATAAGAAGTTTATATTTATAATTATATTATAGTAAAAACAATAAAAATGAAAAGCGTTAAAGAAAATAAAAATCCAAATCCTAAATGAGATAGGATGCAGTGAGAATATTAAATTTTAGTACAAAGAACTATGATCCATACTCTATGTAGAGAAAAATAATGTGTACTAATCACTGTGTTCTTGCTCATCATGAGATAATATATGGAAGTAGAAGCAATGAATAACATGCGGAGTTGATCGATCAAGATCAAAGCACATACAGGCCGGCCGTAAACGCAGTTGCAACGCTGAGGTCGTCGTTCTTGTTGCCAGCGAGGAGGACCAGGGCGAGGAGGTCAGGGACAATGATTATGCCACGTCCTCGTCAAACATGGCAATGGCATAGTGGAAAACACCAAATAAAAAAAAGAGATATCCAGGGCCAAGCTGAACTTCACCTCACGCTGCCACCACTACATGCACCGTCGACACCAACAGGAATCAAATGCGCAGAAGGATGTGGAAGCAGTATTCAAGTAAAGTTTGGAAAACACTGAATAAATGATTAATTAGATATCCATACCTCTACAATTGACTATGAGATCGGAGTAGCTTGGCGGTTGCTTCTGGCTCCCGCGCCCGCGCGTCACCAGCAAGGTGCACCAACGTCAGGTTGCCGACCACAGTAGACGACACCCGAGGTCGTGCAGGTAGAGGACCATGAGCGGAGATCGGAGTAGCTTGACACGCTGCTGGGTATGGTGTACGCGCTCGTGGAGGAGACGCTGCTGGTGTAGTGCTCGCAGCACGATCTTTTGCCATAGGATGATAGGAATTCTAAAAAAAAGGCAGTGTGATCAAAGGTAACATGTCTTTGGAAAGAGAAAATAGGAAAGAACAATTATCGTCCGGCAGTGTGATCAATTATTTTGGAAAAGAATAAGTCGTCGTGAGTGTTTTGGAAAGAGAAAATAGGAAATAACAAGCTTGATCAATTATTTTAGAAAGAAAAGAATAAGGAAAGAAAGAAAGGCCGTCGTAGTTGGAAACTTAACCTTGATCGGGGTGCCTCGCAGTTAAGGTGGGCGGGATTGGGAGTGGGTACACATGTGGGTAAGAAAATTTTCTGGTGAAAAAAGTAGAGGCAAAAGGGGGGAAACATTTTCTAAAGTGTTGTTTTCACCCCTTTCCACCCCTTTTCAACCCCCTTCGGCCTGATAGGTGGGTCCTCTGTGAGGGGTACCGGGGAATTCTTTTGGGTGAAAAAAGTTTTCAAAAGAACTCATTCTTTATAGTATAGAAAAGCTGAAAAAAAGCTAGATAGAGCCCCCAACCGGTAACGGCGAATTGGATCGCCAATCAGATCCAGCCGCCGCCGCCGCCGCCTACGGGGCTCGGCGCCTCCGCTGGACAATGACGACATCCTCGAGGAGGTACTGCTCCGCCTCCCTCCTTGGCCCTCCTCGCTCCCCCGCGCCTCCCTCGTCTCCCCGCGCTGGCGCCGCCTCGTCTCCAAGCCCCGCTTCATCCGCCACTTCCGCGCACACCACCGCACGCCTCCTGTGCTCGGCTTCTACGCCGGCATCACCTTCGTCCCCACGCTAGACCCACCCGGCCGCGTGCCCGTGGCTCGCTTCTCCCTGGACCCACAGGGCGACGAGGCGTCGGGATATTTAACTTTTTCGCATTATAGCGGTTGGCGTCTCACAAAATAGCACTCTACCGGATGGCTCAACAGAAGTAGCACAGGTGAGAGAAAAAACATACAGATTTACCACTTTGTCACCCGTGGCACGCCACATCACCCTCCACGCCGGATCCTAGTCAGCGGTGCCATGGGAAAAGACCACGGGTGCCCCTGGATTGCCTTTGACCCCGCCCACCGGCCCACTCCTCTCTGCCCTATCTCCCCTGTTCTCCATTTCCTCCTTTCCTGCTCTCTGCTCAGCCCAGCCGCCGCTGCCCACCGCCGCCCGCCGCCGCCAAGCTTGCTCGCCTAGCCCGTGAAGGTGCAGAAAGGTATGTGGAGAACGCCATTCTCATTACCTACTCATTTCGTTGTTGACCGGAGCTTAGGGTTTCGATCTGGTGACACTGATTTGGATCTCGTTCCCCATTTTCTTCGTTGGTAGCTGATGTAGGGTGTGGTGGAAGGAGAGAAGAGACAATGGAGTCAAGTGACTGCCCACTTTGGTAAGTAGAAACTGGAGTTCACCTTCGCATTGCAATGCTGACGGGTTTGGGATGTATGTAACGGGTTTGGGGAACTTTGTGGTAGGATTCGTCTAACAATTTGTGTTCATTATTGTGTGCTAGGATTGATCCTGGCAATGCGTTTAGATTAGATGTTAAAGTTTCTAAATACGTCGCTGTTGATGACTATGGGCTAGCAAATATGGAGGAGCAAAGTCATCAGATCTAGCTGGATAGGACTGTGCAGTATGGTATTGAGAAATTTCTTGATGACATGGCCACGAAGATAATCTGGGGTCATTCACAGACACTAGATGTTTGGGTGGTTGATGCTGACAGAGGGCAGCCAACAAGCTTTTTGGGAAATGGGATGATTCATTTGATTGGTTGTACAGGTTTAAGGCAGAGGTAGAGATGAGATCACTAGGTAGCATTGTAGAGATACACACTGAGGAGGTTGAGGACATGACTCATTTCAGCAGGTTTTTTTGCTGTTTCAAGGCTGCCATAGATGGATTTAGGAATGGCTGCAGGCCATACATTAGTATAGACTCCACTGCCCTTAATGGGCAGTGGAATGGCCACTTACCTGCAGCCCAGGCTTTGGATGGCCACAACTGGACGTTTCCATTAGCATTTGGGTTTTTTTGGTTCAGAGACTAAGGATAACTGGAGATGGTTTATGCAGCAGCTTAGCAAAGCAATTGGGCCTATGGACAGCTTAGCAATATGCACTGATGCTTGCAAGGGTCTGGAGGCAGCAGTGGCTGAGGTTTGGCCCCATGCAGAGAAGAGGGAGTGTTTCAGGCATCTGATGGAGAATATGAAGAAGTACTTTACTGGAGAAGTATATGGGAAGAATATGTGGCCTGCAGCTAGGGCCAAAAGTACTTACAAATTCAACTATTTCTTCAACAAAGTGCTGGCAGCTAGCCCTCAGGTGCTTGCATGGCTGAAAAAAGATCATAGCCTCCTCTGGGCCAGGAGCAAGTTCAGTACAGAATTCAAATGTGACTACATCAACAACAATTTAGCAGAGTGTTGGAATGCCTGGATCAAAGAGCACAAGGATCTGCCTGTGCATTGCTTGGCTGATGCTATCAGAGAGAAGACAATGGTCATGTTTGATAAGAGAAGGTCTATCTCAATGGCATTGAGTCCTGGAATATTACCTGCTGTCATACACCAACTCAATGCAGCATCCAAAGGTCTAGGACATCTGAGAGTGACCAAGGCACATCCAGAGGAAGCAGAAGTGACAGAAAGTTACAAGGGTCAAGAGGTGAGGAGGCATGTTGTGTATCTCAAAGACCACATTTGCTCATGCAGAGAATGGCAGGTCACAGGAAAACCATGTCCACATGCATTGGCTGTCATAACCACAATGAGGCAGCCTCAAATGGAGAAGTTTGTGCACACCTACTACTCAGTTGCGAAGTTCCGGGCTTTCTATCATGGTATTATCCCCAACATAACTGACAGAGATCAATGGCCTGAGGTAGACAAGGGCTTCAAGTTGCACCCCCTTGTAGACAAGAAAGAGAAAGGCCCTGGCAGGCAAAAGAAGAATAGGTTTCTTGCAGCTACAGAAAGAACCGGGAAAAGAACTAGGCAGGCACAATGTTTTGGATGTGGAGAGTTTGGCCATAGAAGTGGAAGCTGGAGGTGTCACTTGACAGGGACAAAGAAAAGGAAGCGTACCAAGAAAACTGCACCGAAACCTGGAAGAAAGAAGTCCAAGAAAGATGACACTCCACAAGCACAAGGATCTCCAAGAACAAGAGCTGCAGTTGCTAGAGAGGCAGCTAGACTAGCAGAAGAAGCAGCAAGTAAGGTAGCAGCAGCTGCAGCAGCATTAGCTAGAGCAGAGAACCACATCCTGCATCTGCCAGCACCATCAAGCCCAAGAACACCTCCCAGGTAGTGCACAAACACTTGTAAATATGTCTTCCTCAAAATATCCAACACTTAACCATTCCTTTCGCATACAGGAACACCTCTCTTTCCTTGCAAGTTGTCAACCAGATGGATGACATTCCTGCTGCTGCTGGTCCAAAGAAATGCACTCCCATCAGGAAGCAACTGGCAACCAAGATTAGGAAAACTCCACCCAAAAAGAGTCCAGCAAAGAAGGGGAAGAAATAAAACTTGTGACATTGTTTGTGTAACATTTTGGCCATACTGATGGCATGAACCTTTATGTAGCTGGCCAAGTTATTTTGTGTAACATTTTGGCCAAACTGATGGCATGAACCTTGTGTATGTGGCTTAACTTTCTGTGATGTTAGTGGCCATGTGGGTAAATCTGGATGTAGGAACTTGCCTCATACCAAACTATTGTGACAAGTTGTATGTCATTTGCATTGCACTCTTAATCAATTGTGGCATGATTTCTGCTCTTAAAAGTCGTATGACATGATTTCTACTCAGTTATGTGCTTGTTCTCAGTTTGCATTCAACAACACAGACATCACATTTGGGGATACAAGTTTATTCATTCATCCATGTTCATTCATCCATTTGGGGATACAAGTTTACTTCCTCAGACCATACAACATCACACCAAGAACAACACATACAAAACACACTATTAGCATGTTCGTCTTCCAAATGATGGCATCCAGCTTCTGCTCCAAGTTTTTCATCTTCCTGTCACCATTTGCCGCCATGGACACTGGACCTTCTTCTTCTTCTACTACTTCTTCCACCAACTGTGCCGCCATGGAATGTGAAACATTTATGATGCCATGATCCTTCAAATGTAAGAAGTACTCCTTCTCAAATCGATAGTAGCCACACAGCTTAGGATACTGCAAAACAATCACAAATTAGAACCCTAACTTTGCAACTTGGGGGGGGGTGTGAAGTCCAATTTACTCACCCCATTCCTAGCACACTTGAAGTACAGTCACCCGTGGTTCTCCCCAGCCTTCTGCGTCCGCCCCTCCACCACACGAGCAAGTTCGCAAGCCGGGCAAGGAATCAGCAAGAACCCGCTCAACTCACCAACTGGATCCGCACGTACTGAAGCAATGGGGCTCCTCCGTGCACCTTCAAGCCTACTCCGGACCCGTCCACTTCCCCATGACTCCGCAAATTGAGACATCAGGCTCGGGGAGCAAGCTTGGCGACGGCGCACAGCAGTGGCGGGCGGCGGCGGCGGGGATTAGCAGAGAGCAGGGGAGGAGGAAGAAAGAGGAGTGGGCCGGCGGGGTCAAAGGTAGGCCAATGGATCCCGCAGGCCAAGGGCACCCGTGGTCATTTCACATGACTCGGCTGACTAGCCGCTGACTAGGATTCAAGGTGGAGGGTGAGATGGCATGCCACGGGTGACAAAGTGGTAAATCTGTATGCTTTTTCTCTCTCCTGTGCTACTTCTGTTGAGCCATCCGGTAGAGTGCTATTTTGTGAGACACCAACCGCTATAATGCGTAAAGTTAAATATCCGAGAGGCGGCGGCCTGGAAGAAGAAGTTGGCGTGCTGCCACGGGCTCGTCCTCGGCTTCGAGGATGGCGATGTCGGCGAGTTCCACGTGTTCGACCCCATGTCCGGCCACCGCCGCCTCGTCCCCTTCCCCGCGTATTATTACCACTCCAATCCGGAGATGATGTGCATCATGGCGGCCGCTGTTCCGGACAGCAGCAGCGACGACCGACGCCTGTTCCGCATCGTCAGCATCTTCAGCGATGCCTGCAGCGGAGGATTCGCCTCCGTTTACTCCTCGGAGTCCGGTGCCTGGGAGCACCGCGTCGCGCCGTCCTCCCCGGTGATGAATCATTGCCGTCAATGCTGATGTTTCGCCCAGGCAACATTGTCGGGAATGCCATTTACTGGACTCTAGTTTGGAACCAGGGGATCCTAGAGTTTGATATGGACAGGCAAAACCTGACCGTAATCAACCTGCCACCGGATGCAGATGTCTGCAATGGCTTCAGTTGTCAGATCATGCCGGGAGAGTGCGGCAAGCTTGGTCTTGCTGTCCTAGCTGAATCTAGCATCCAGTTTTGGGAGAGAGACAGATCGTGGAAGCAACCCGTCCAAATGGCTCCTGCGCAAGATGGTTGATTCAGGCAGTTTCCTTCCACCAGGGGCTCTGCCGCTATCCATAGTTGGGTTTGCTGAGGAGAGTGAGGTGATCTTTCTGAGGACTGACGGCGGTGTGTTCATGATCCACCTTGACACAATGAAGGCTAGGAAGGTGCTTGAAGGATCAAACACGTACCATGTGTATCCTTACTCAAGCTTCTGAACTGCATGTTGCAGGTACATGTTTGTCTGTGCGGTGGCTGCCACTTTTTGTAATGAACTGCTATTATTTATCTTGTCTTCGTTCTATCAACTACGTATTACTGTTCATCCGTTCTGTCAATGTTGATATGTGTAAGGTCGTAACATAGAGAAAACTAGATTGGTTATTTTGTTCAGGCATCAAAGTGGGCATTTACCAATTTTCTGGGCCACCACATAATGTTGATATTGTGAAACTTTGGAATCCTAGGTTGATATTGTGAAATTTTGGAATTTTCTTGGTAAACTCATGAACATCGCGACAGTGAATGAAAGCACATTGCTTTGGTGATTTTAAGTGCTAATTGCCAATCCACTAGATTTGTATTTTTACAATCTTATAGATTACTCTATCAGGACCTCAGATTCTAGTTTTAGCTCCCTATAACTGCAATGAAACACGGACTGTTACAATGTCTGCTCTCACCGGTGCCCTATTTGAATTAACTATATATTTTATTACCTAGTTAACTGGGATAAACTACATACTATGTTTCTTATTTCCTTTGCTTATTACTGCAACAACAGAAATAAAGCAATGACTTCCGCGAATAACTGTATTAACATTTATACATGTGATCAACAATTTTATAGGAAGTTAAGTAAACAAACACAAACAAAGACTCAACTTGTAGCACGGTTTTAGCATTTATTTGGTTTTTAACCTATTTATTTTGTTATAATGTCAGGGCATTTTGTCTTACTACAAAATAAAATAAAATAAAAATCAGTACTCATTCCATTTAAAATTGTAATTTGTAAAGCAGTAAATATGTCTTAGTTTCATTAATTTAGGCAATGCTTAGTCCTTTTCTCCTAGCAAACCCAATTTATGAATGCTTGATATAATCTTGCGCATATAGTTGCCCTCATTGAAGTAAGCGTTGTTTAAATTTCACTAATCATTTATTTTCCTTCAAAATTATTAGCTTATTATGCTTATGTTATTTTCTGCTTTATAGACCATTATTCAGGAAGGTGAGAATACAGGTGGCCATGTGTAATTGTATAAGTTTACTCAGATAACCAAGTCAGTATTCACCCTGATGGTGATGGAAACATGGCCACTAATAAAGTTTTAGTTGCTACAAAGATGGTACTAACAAATAAACCATATTATAAGTTCTGTTTTTTTACTCTGCTTTTGCCATTAGGACTGAATGGCTATGGGCTATGGCTTTGTAATTTGTATTATCTATAAGTTCCACCATGTTGAGGTTAATAAGCATAATGTTCGGGTGAGGGTTATGAAAATTTGGTGAGCTTGTTTTGTGGCCATCTTGTGCTGAGGTGCTGAAATAGTGAAATGATTTGTTGGTGCAGGTTGTTCGAAGGGATGACCCCAATGTCTTTTTCACCGAACGTGCCTGAGCAAGATGTATGCATATGTACTCCATGGCAGAGGGATGACCCCTGTGTCCAAGGATCTACTCCAAGGAGAGGGACGATGGAGCAAGATACATGTATGCATGTGAGTATGTGCCAACAATGGAAATTAAATGTGTCGTTTCTCTTTGTTTAGCAAATTGAAGCTGCATGGAAATTAAATGTGTCGTTTCTCTTTGTTTAGCAAACTGAAACTGCGTGTAGCTTCTGCCTTGAATTAGTTATCGTGTCATCATCTGTACCAGCAGTGATGGCTTTTTAAGTTGACCTCCACATATATATAAAGATCAGAATGCTCTCCCCAAACCCCATCATCCCCAATGGCAGTTCTCCTAAAATTGTACCAGGAAGAACCTTGTCCAGTTGCAATTCTCCCAGAAGGCACAGTGCAGGTGCAGCGGCACACAGCCACCTCCACACAAGCCACGAACCATATATTCTGCTAATCCTCCTCTATGGAAGGCTGCACAATATATACATTCAGGCTGCACAAATTTGTCGTCAAGTTTGAATGATTCAGCAAGTATTCTCTGCCCAACAAAAAGCCACTGGACGCTACAAGCTCGACAGCAAATTTTCTCTCAATATGAAGTCTTCACAAGAGGCGGAGAAATACAAAAAAATCCCTCTCGACTGGCTGTTGGCAGAGCAACTAACACATAGAATCTGTTGTCAAAAAAAAAAAAAAAAACTAACACATAGAATCGACTGGCTGTTGACAGCTGACCTTGGGTCGAATGTGCTCGGAGGACATTAACACACATGAATGCTAAAATGGAGCAACTGCCCTGAGTTCAAGTTCAACCGAATTGTTTGCACACACGTTTTCGAAGTTTTTTGACATAAAAAAAAACAATTACAGTCGTCATAAAGCATACGAGGTTGAAGGAACCGCACTGACAAGCTAGCCCTGTCCGCATCTTATATCAACCGGCTATATCAATGGGTACCTGCGGAACAAAATCATTAGCTAATCCACATTGCAACTCACTTATGCAAAAAAATATCCCAAATAACTCAAATTTTCATCTTAAAATAATTGAATCATGAAGGGTTAATTAATAACTACTTAGTCATTGTCAATTTGCACCTAAGTTTTCACATTAAAAAAATGTTTCAGCAGTACATAGAGCAACACCACATTAACAGAACCTGTTTATTTGTGCATAACAAACACTTCAATTCCTTGTTAACAAGTACGTGCTGTATCTCAATAGCAAGTAAGCCTTTATTGGTTCATTGGTTGTATGATCTTTCTATTAATCAATTATGAGCATCAGTATCCAATGCATAACAGTATTCCATAGTTTTCTCTTAAGTCATATTTATCAAATTTAATTTATTAAAAGCATATTAACGTGCATCTACAAAGACAAGATGAATACCTGCTTCTCAGAAGCTTGAGTAGGGATGAATGTGGAAGCCTCCTGTCTTGTACACCTTCCTGAACTGCATCGACTCAAGGTGGATTGTGAAGACACCATAACGCGTGTTTATGAAAATCACATTGTTCTCCTCGGAAAACCCCGCTATCCAAATACAATTAGGGTTCACATGCTCCTTGAGGTCTATGGACAGGACCTTCTCCAGCTGAATAGTTTTATGCAGCACCCACTCTGCAGCGTTGTCATTAAGCTCTACCTCCCTCTCCCAGATTTGGATGCTGAATTCAGACAAAAGCGCAAAACCCAAGCGGCCTTCCTCTGCCGCCGTCACTATATGACGCTCCATCTGTGATCTAGCATCGGCTGCCGCCGCCGGTTGCTCGATGATGGCAAGGCTGTGCCTTTCCAAATCAAACTGAACGATCAGGCCTTCCTCAAGCAACCAGTAAATGGCATCACCAACAAGGGTGCTGGGATGAAATATGAAGTAAGAATGGGAAAATGGAAGATCCAACGTTGCGACGAAGGCGTCCCAGACACCGGATTCCGACGAGTAAACGGATGCAGCCACTCTTGGCTGGTAATCGTGGGAGAAGAGCATGACCATGCGGAACGAGCGGCGGTCGACGCCTCCGGCAGGAGAGACCGCCGCGGCGGCGATGAGCGTGGACATGGGGTGAGCATGTGGGTTGACCACGCGGTTCCGGTCGCCGGACATGGGGTCGACCACGACGAACTCGGTGACGACGAATCCGCGATCGTCCCAGACTTTGTACAGGACGAGCCCGTGGCGGCTGCCGATCAGCGACCAGCAGCTCCCCCGGCTGCGCCACCGGCGCATGGAGAAGCGCGAGGTCGGGACGTGGCGTGGAGTCTCCTGGGCGTTGAAGAACCTGCCGGAGGGGCGGAAGAAGCCGAGGACGGGAGGTGGCCCGTGGCGGGCGCGGAAGCGGCGGACGAAATGGGGGTCGGTGACGACGCGGTGCCAGCGCGTGCAGACGGAGCCAGCGCAGGGGAGGGAGGAGGGGTGCGGCGGGAGGCGAAGCAGGATCTCGGCGAGGATGTCATCCTCGTTGGGAAGCCGTGGCGGCAAGGTGGGGCGGCGGCGAGCGCTGCGGTGGCCGCGCTTCATCATCGCGCGCGTCGGCGCGTGGGATTATTTGGGAGGTGGTGGAAGTCCATGGGAGAGTGAAGCTATAAATAAAGTTGCTCTTGCTGTTAGCGTCCCACTCGCCCAGTTCTCAGACGGTCAACGCGCAGCTAATCTATTTTATGAAGCTTCCATAGCAAGCTAATATGGTCCACTTCATTGTGCAGCTTCCACGGCAAGCTACTTTCTTTACTAGGGAATTACATATGTTTTTAAGCTTTTTCTATACATTTTTATCCAGCTTTTTTACACATATTTTGGAGCCTTTTTCCCCAAGGCTAGATGTAAGGGAACGTATCAAGTGGAAACCAACCCCTCCGTGCAAACTATGAAAACTTCAATCTGAGCCACATGATGTTGATCCAAAGGAGGGCTAATGGGAGGTGGGAGGGGTGATTTGCAAAAGTGCATTTGCAAATCATCCCTCCCACCTCTCATGAGTTTTGCACATCACCCCTCCCACCTTCCATAAGTCTTCCCTTGGATCAAAATCATATGGCTCAGATTGAAGTTTCCATAGTTTGCACGGAGAGGTTGGTTTCCACCTGATATGTTCCCTAGATGTAAATAAAGCTCTTCTTTACTATGGGACCAGTTTTAATAAACACATATTGGAACTGGGGTTTCATGCATATGTATAAATGTCTAAACAATTCTCTCGTCATTTCAAAAATAAACAAATATGTTGTCCTTTTGATATATATATATATATAATTTTAGGAAAGTCAGTGCTACAACACATGCAAATTGCGAAAAAAGCGGCACAATAAGAAAGTTTACTATCTAAACAAAAAATTAAACTTGGAAACATGGGGTGCACTGCCCATTTAATAATTGTACTCTCCCGGTTCCAAATTAATTACTATTGGTTTTGGTTTTTATAGACACGTACACACCTTGATCCTAAAAAAAAACATACACACCTTGGTTTTCATTCACACATACGCACCTGTTAAAATACACACTTAGATATGTATACTTATGTCTAGTCACATAGCAAAAGTGATGTATCTAGAAAAGTTAAAACAAATAGTAATTTTAGACGGAAGGAGTATATATGAAGCTTATGCGGCAAGGTACTTATTAGCACATTCCCAATCTTTCAGCATTGGAACCAATTTTTTGTGACAGAGATGCTTACGTTTTTTTATATGCATGGCCAACATGGATAACCTAAAATTTGGGGGTGAAACTACAAATATCCTATGAAAAATTGCCTGCTTTCTATCTGTTGTTTTGCATAGCGTTTGCAAAACGACTGTGGCATTCATTATCGTTGGCCTAAGAGCAACTCCAACAGATTGATTTTCCCCAATTCTATTTATCACCTTAGGCCCCGTTTAGTTGGGTGAAATTTTGGTGAAATTTTTTTGCATTAGGTTACGTGCACAGAGAGAAGAAATATGTCAAATTTTGGTGAAATAGGTAAAATTTTTGGAATCTAAACGTGGCCTTACAAGGGAATCCTCTTTCACATTTAAAAGATGGATGCGGCTAATTTACAGCCGGCTGTAAATTAAGCTTCCGCACAGCCGAACTATTTTTTGATAGAGATAGAAGTCCACAGCGTCTAGCTTTCTTTTTTTTTGGCAGGAAGGCCGCTCAGACAGCTCTGGCACGCGCAAAGTTTTTCTGCGGACGTTGCATGTTGTGTCTCACTGCCTCCCACTCAATTTTTCTAACATATCACTGGATATCACTCGCAATGCATACCAAATCTAATCACCCAGGAAGCAACAAAATCAGGAAAAAATATGAATAAAAAATGACAAGCACAAGGTCCCAGATTTCGTCTAAACCTAATTTTCAAAAATTAGGGTTTACAATAGGCTATTTACACATAAAATTGGCTTTGATTCATACAGGATTGCATGGGTATCCCGTATGACCACAAAATGCACATTGTTGTAGTTTATACTTGTGTGGCTGATAATCTCCTTTCATTAACTGCAGTAAAATGAAAAAACAAAGAACAAATCAATTAGCACATATCACATAATATGAATAGCAAGCACAATAAGAGTAATTGAAGGAGGTGAAGCACTAGTTTGCATATGCTAATAATCATCAATCACTCAATAAAAAAGGGTCGTAAAAATTGCTTGACCCTTGCATTATTTTGCTCGATTCATAATGAAAAATTGCATGATGCGAGCTATATAATAGCTTACGAAACTGCATACTGGCTGTACAAAGAGACTCAATAAAATGGCATGTATAAAATATCATACTTAATTTTTCATTATTTCAACTAAGCTCAAAAATCATTCTGTGCATATCAACTATATTTTAAATTAGAATGGGGACATTACATAACTGGTACATAAAAACATTTCATTAAGAGAAATGTTATGCAAACATTGGACAATCGAACACATGCCTCCATGTTTTCCATAAAAAAAAAGCAAGAGGTAGGTACAGGGCAAGTGAACAACCATGGTACCACAAAAAAACATATTTGTCAACCACTTTGTAATACTTTTGGTATAAAGCAAATCAGAGCTATTGTGCAGTATATTTCATAATAGAGTGTGCTCAAGTATACATGCAGATGCATACGCGAAGTTGGATCCCTATTTACTGAAAACAACACCACATATACCTAATAAGCAAAAACCACACCTCATGTGCTGCTTACCTGCATGAATTGGAATACAAAAACAGCACAACCTGTGGCTAGAAACCAAATTAGAGAAATAACTTGCCAAGCTGCGATTTTAGCATATCCTGGAAGCTGCAAGTAGGATTAGAGAAATCCTGAGGCTTCACTGAAAGAGGAAAAGGGAAGTATAGATGAGTGAAAGAATAGCAAGTGCAATTAATTTCAGGAGTAAGATATCACCATGGCTAATTACATTTAGTAACAGAAGTATAAATTGCCTGAAGCAAGAACCTAGCATAACAATATCTGTGTCTAATGTAGAATGGGTGCAGAACATATACCTACATTCTTGCTAATTCAGAACCATATTATTGCTACTAATGTGTATTGGTTTGCCTACCTCAATAGCATATTTTTTCCACATTATTTTACATGCCCAGTTCGATGTAAAAAAAAGAGTGATCGACAACTAAATTGGTTCAGTCCGAATGCTAAGTTGCTGAGTCAATTGGTATAAATGACTTAGTACATCGTTAGTTAGTGTTGCGCATGGGAAGGGGGTGGGGGGGCAACAGATATTGTAGGCTTGTAGCACTAAAGCTGATTGCTTATGATAATGAATAGTGCCTAACAAAACGAATTATTGCCTACTTGAGAATCATATTTTTAATATAACTGCCTATGTTAAATTACTAAATTGGTAAGGAATTATCAATAATCTGCTCAGTTTCAACTAAAAAAATGTTAGACATGCTATAATGAGAAAATGCAGCAGGGGACAAACACATGTGTAATCAATGCATAAACATAGGGGACAACATGTGTGGTGGGCAACTTGAGAACATGTGTACTGTGGCGGCACAGCTATTGTTGAACATTGTCCGCTGCACATATCACATTTTATACCCAGAAATGAGACATTCTACTGGAATTTAAATCCAGAACACAACAGTTAATGCTAGGAAGAAAAGGACATTATATTATGCATGCCTAGGTAAAAGAAGACTTCAATTCATTACTAAAAAGGAGTGTAGTTGGTTCACTGTAATGCTTATAGATATCCAGATTATAGCATGTCATGAATTTAAAGGGCCATGGTAGATCAGAGCATGCTTTTGCTTATCGGCTAGAATCCTTGCAGCAAAAAAAAACAGAAAGAGAGAGATAACAAGAGTTTATTTCCATTCTACGGGTTGCAATGTCCATTATTCACTAACTTTGATAGGTGGAAACTATGAGGGGCTTACCAGATTCACTCTAGCATATGACTAACATGAAAATTATTGTGATACAAGCAGAGAAAAAAAAAGATGGTGCTGTTATCATAGAAGCTTTCACTAAACTCAAAGTATATCTCCTTGTGTCACCATATGACTCACAGTGCATTGCAAATTACTGTTTGTACTAGCATGGTTAGTCAACCCGGAGCACATCTCAAACTATGCACTACACCATCCAATGCCAGCTCACCAGCATATGAACTCAGACCTGAGTTCAGATCCTAAACAATACTCGTTCAATTCAATTCCAATCCCACCAGATATCAAATCCTAAACTGAGGCATGGCAAAATTATTCTTTGCCGGACACACTAGAAATCAGTTTGCTTAGGTTTCATACTTACTAAACCAGTATACTCTATTCTGCTAGTTTATCAACCATCTTATTGTACAGAGCAAGCACAAATCAGAGCAGCAGATCAAATCAAAATTAGGAGAAATTAGTATGATATAGATGGGGACCAGATCAAATCCAGTTGGAGAGAGATGTACCTGACAGCCAAATCAAACCCTGGTGCCGCTCCTTCACCGGGGTGCCGCGCGGGCCTCCTTCGTCGGGGTGCTGCACGGGCCTCCGCGGGGGCGCCGCTGCAGGCCCTCGCCGGAGGCCACCTGGAGGTCGTCGCGGGGGGCGCCGCCGAGTTCCCTCACCTGGGAACACTGTGCGTGGCTGCGCGCCCCGGACACCGCACGGGCCTCCGCCTGAGGGCTGCTGCGCGTGCAAGCCCTCGCCGATGCCACCAGGGACCTGGATAAAGGTCTGGAGAGGCAGGGAGCCAGGGATGCGGCGAGGAAGAAATGCGACCCTTGAGGAGTCCGGGAAAGGATAAGGTTTGCACAGGCAGGTGGGCGGCCAGGAAAATGTGCCACTTGCCAACATACGAGGCGTGGATGGACGCGGCTGCACAGTCCGATAAAAATACAGGCAGCTGGAAGGAAGTCTTTACCTTAAAAGATATTGGGGAGAGGAACTTCAACAGATTGATTTTTTCCTTCCCCAATCCATCTCCACATGTGGAGCCCATTTGTCAATGAGAACCAATCTTCTTCATCTCCTGTCTTCCTCTACCTTGACTTTTCCTCATGTGTGACAGAGAAAGCCATGGCGACTCTAGTGCCTGACTTGCGCGCACTTGAAGTAGGGCGACGACAGGGGTGTGCATCTCGCGCACGAACCCGTGTCGGTAGATGTTGTCCCCCACATGCGCCCTTGGCGGCACATGTTCCCCGCACACGCTGGGGGGTGGGCAAGAGGTGGCGGGGAGCCACAGTGGGTGCCCGTCCTGCTTCGGCCATGGGCCCATGGCAGGGGTGCTTATCACCATGCTAACAAGATTGCGGTGCGGTAGGATGGCGACCTACCAGGATGGTGGTAGCCCGACTAGAGGGAGGAATCCGGTCCACCGGTGGTGGGCGACACATAGTGACGGGTGATGGGCAGAGCAAGGCCACTAGGCCAGCAGCTGTGACAAAGGGCGAGTTAGAGATGGGTGCGAGAGAGAACAAAAGAATAAAAAGGATTGAGGAAAGAGAGAGTTGATTGAGGAAGGAAAGGGGGGATGAGGAGGGTAATGGGGTTTCAGAAAAAAAAATTGGGAAAGGGGATCTGTTGGAAGAGGTTTTTTACCCTTGAATCCCCTTTATTGAGAATTATTGGGAAATAGTTGTGTTTTCTCAATCTGTTGGAGTTCTAACATAGCCATTGGTCTCGCAAAGCCCATTATAGTCTATAAGCTGATGTTTGGATCATGAGAAACGAAGGAGGTGATATGGTAATGTGGTTTGAGATAGATTTAGACCCATGTTTGGATTTGTAGAATAAGGAACGAGAGAATATAAGAGAAAGGGGAAATGAATCGAAGCCTCATATCTCAGCCCACCCATTACAGTCCCAAATCTGATGAATAGTATTGTACCACACGAGAAATGAATTATACATATTGTGATGTATCCATAATCAATATGACAACCTCGATCTTTCACCCAATTGATGTGCCCATATCCCAATCCTAGTGCCTGTCCAAATGCAAACTTTTTTTAAAAAAAATTAAGCACTTTGGTAACAAAGCTGAAGAGTTAAGAAAGCAATGGTTACTCATCATTATCTCCTGAAAGGAGTCGTTCTGTTGGTGCAGTATTGGATATGGATGGGTTTCTCCACCAAACATATGTCAGAAGATATATCATCTTCATCTTACCTTCTTCATTCAACCTCATCAATCCAGCTGTGTTATGTCAATTCAACCAATGCAGACATCAACCAAAGGCCGTAAGTCAATGTTGTAGCCATTGAACCATGCCCTGTTCATCCGGATTATCAGCCACCAGACAGCGGTACTTTTCTCTCAGAACAAATCAGTACCCACCAGCCAACTAGCAGTAATTTATTTTTTCTCAAAACAAATCAATGCCAGCCACCAGCCAGCCAAGCATGATACCAATTGTTCCAGCGTTCATCACTGAGTATTCTAGTCACATATCAAAATGTTCAAACTTTAAATCAATTTCTTATACCCTTGAAACTTCTAGCTTTGAAATCGATTGTTATTGGAGAAACATATAAGAATTAATGATTAATGAAAAACACAGTGGTGACTACATCCATGAGCATGGAGTATGGGCCTGACATTGGTTAATGTTAATTTATGTCTCACTAGTAATATCAATTGTGTTTGCCTATACATCATTCTGCTCCACATTTATGAAACTATGGCAAACACAGTTAGACAATCAGCAGAAGCATAAAAGGTGAATCACTTATCATAATTTTGGGTGTGTTTAGATGCCAAAGTTTGGTGCCAATTTTGCAAAATTGGTGCAAAATTGGTACGAAATACCCTGTAGCGTCAGATGAATAGTGAGAGGTGATGTGATGGGATGTGATAGATGGTGGGATGTTTTTGGCCAAAATTTTGGCTTCTAAACACACCCTTTACCAAAGTCAGCAGAGAAAGCACTTACCTATTTTTTGGTACATTTTCTTTCAGCCTCATTTAATTCACTCCCACAGGAAGTCAAACTCAGGCTTGTTGGGTGCTACTTAGGTGCTCTAACCACTAGGCCACAAGCCCTTTCGCGAATAACTTACCATTAGTAAACAAGCCCCCATGGCAGTAGAGACCATGGCAATGACAACAAGATTGGCGGAAACACCACTATATCATGAAAGAGACAATTAAGCATGGTTTGATGAGTCCATAACCTTTTTCCATATCTAATATCTAAAAAGGGTGCTTTGATACCCCCCCTCCCGCTGTCAAAAAGTTAAAGGCTCGGAAATATACCCCTTCTGACATCCTATTAAGAGTTGTGCTTGCCCTAGGTCTCTTCGGTGAATGAGTTGGTCAGTGATGAAAAATTTTCAGCCACATTATACACACATCCAAACACAAACAATGCCAAAGTTTATTCATATGTATACATATCTTGAAAGAGAGGACTAAATATTACATAGGTTGATTACAATATAACAAAGGAATATGTTTAACAAACTTATTTATTAATACATCAAGGATATATCATTCACATCATAAAAAGTCGGACACACCATTCATGTAAAGAACTGATAAAGACCTTTATGTCCACACTCCATATAAAAGATGGTACCAGCAGTTCAGAAGCTTGAATAGGGATGAATATAGCTGCTTATGTCTGAAGTTGTATGCACCTTCTTGAATTGCAATGACTTAATGTGGGACATGAATATATCATGATGTGCACATATAAAGATCACATTATGCTCCTCGGCAAACCCTATTAGCCGCAGATATGACATATGATCCTTCAGCTCTAATGGAAGAACATTATCCAGTTGAATTGTTTTGCACAACTTCCATGCCGCAGCACTGCTAAGCTCTATATCCTTTTCCCAGAATTGCATTATACGCTCAGATAAACTAGCAAGACCCAAGTGGCCATCCCCTGCTGGAATGATCCAACGACTACTGCGTACTCCCACATCCACATGGGGTGGTTCTTCCATGAAGGCAAGGCGTTGTGTTTCTAAATTGAAGCTAATGATCTTGCCACCATCAAGCAACCAATAAATAGAATCACCAACTAGGGTGCTTGGATGCCAATTGAATGCAACATGAGATGAAGGAACCAGCACCGTGACTGAATCGACCCAAACACCTGAATCTGAAGAGTAAACAGAGGCAGTCACTCTATGCTCCCCATTGGTGGAGAATAGTGCGACCAGGCTGAACGAGGAGCGGTTAGTGCCACCTGCACCAGCAACCACCGCTGCGGAAATAAGTATACCTGGTTGTGGTTCTGTAGTGACTCTGTATGAATTCCCAATCATGGGGTCAAACACTGTGAACTCTGTGATAATAAATCTGAACTCCAAGAGTCTTGTAGCCCCAGTGAGGACAAGCCCATGGCGGCAGTCAACTAATCCCCACCAATACACACCCCTCTCATGAATCAATGAATGGAGGGAAGCAGGTGTGGGAGGGGTGCGACATGGAGGCTCTTGGGTGGGGTAAAACCTACTAAGGAAGGCGAAATAGCCAAGGAGGGGAGGTGTGTGGTGGTGGGCATGGAAGCGGCAGATGAATTTGGTGTTGGTGATGAGGCGTTTCCAGCGCTTGCACACAATGCTAACACGGGGGAGGGAGGAGGGCTGTGGTGGGAGGCGGAGGAGAATCTCAAGAAGGAGGTCATCCGGTAGGGCTTCTACAGGAGACATGGGGTGGCGGCGGAGCCGTCGCCGTCGGTAGCATATCATCGCTGTGGGGTTTGGACTTTGCGAGGAGGGTGTGGTTGTTGGGATGAGGTAGCGATAGAGCATATCCTATATATGTTTCATTACATAGCACCTCTAATGGGGTGGTTGTTGGGGATGCGGTAGCAACATAGCATATTCTATATATGTTTCCCCACATAACACCTTCCCCAATTGTCACCTCCTATTGCATCCCTTGTTGCCTTCCTGCCACTTGTTGCGTCCTCACTTTCCCAGCATACCACTTTTTAGATGTCTATGGCAACACAATTGAGCCCTCCAGCAAACACAACTAACAATAAAACATTGTTTCTAATGGAAAAGGAAAATGTGGGTGTATTGTGATTTTGTGTTACGCCTTGAACACGCCAATGGTCAGGTGCTTATAGAGAAGGGAATACAATTCAATAGCAAGCCAATGTGTAATGTGTTGAGTCACGCCACGCCACCTCGCATGACACAGTCGTGACAAAGCATGTGTTATGACTAGCCCTCCACGCTGGCGGCGTTGTGTGATGAAAAATCTACTTCTTCAAAAATAAGATTGGGAGGGGTTATTATTAAATTTTACTTTTAAAAGGGTTAGAAAAATTCAGTTGCCACTGTCACACGCTAAGCTCTAGCAGGTAGCCACGGTAGCCGATTGAAAGTGCATCTTGGCCCCTAATTGATTTTGGTGATAATGACAATAGCAATTTGGATGTATTAATGCTTTCAATAAGATGTGTGCAGAAATTAAGCAAAGAATATTTTTGAATGATCAAAGGAAGGCCCCCAATTATTTTTCAAGGTGTTCAAGCTCAATGGTGGTTTAAATTCATTTCTTATTTTGAAATTGAGTTAGAAAACACCGTACTATTAAGGGGGATTCAAATAGTTGAGTCAAGATTTGCCACTAGTGATTATCTTGAGAATCTACACAAGATTGAGGTCAAATACTTCGCATATGCTCTTGGTAAAAGGCTCAGCTTGCTGCCTCTGTTGGGTAATCCGGTGTTGTACTGGATGACTCGGGTTGTCGGATGACCCGGCTGGATGATCCGGAATCCACTGGCAGTCACCCGACATTTTAGCCGGGTGATCCGGTGTGTTGTCGGATGACCCGACTGGTCAGGTGACCCGGTGGGATCTCCCGGAATTCACTGGTAGTCATACGGGAATTATATCAGGTGATCCGACACTTCACCGGATGATCCGGCAGGGCACGCAGCAGCACAGTAACAACTAGATTTTGGGGGTTGGTATTTATACCTCTTCACCCCCAACTTCATTTGTTGCTGACCTAACTCAAGCAAGACACCTTCCATAGCATTGAATTCACCCTCCCAACTCCCTCTAGTGCTAATCTTGCAAAGGATTCAACTAGGGATTGAGTGGGTGTGCATTTATTGTGTGGAGTTGACCCCTCTCTTGTGTGCTCTTGGTTGTTCATCTCAAGAATCACTTATGGCGGTCAAGACTCTTCGATTCGGGTTTGTTACTCTTGAAGCTTGCTTCTAGACAGTTAGGCGTCACCTGTTGAGTGCCCTCTCAGGGTGGAGCACCCGGGAACGTTTGTATTACCCATCCTTTGTGGATTTCTCTTAGTGAGCACCAATCTTCATTTGTGGGGATTGGGTGAGGCAAGAGGCTCTTTGTGATAGCCCTCCCTTTATGGGATCCTCAACGGAGACATAGCTTCCTTAGTGGAAGTGAACTTCGGATTAAACCCCTTGTCTCCTGTGTTCATTGAGTTGTTCATCCTCTCTAACCCTAGTTGCTTGTTGTGGCCCGATCTATATATTTGTTGTGATCCTATCTAAATCTTTGATTGCATGTGGTTCTTAGCATCTAAACTCAACCTTTGATTCATATAGAATTGCTAGAAGTTTCCTTTAAATTCCTGATTTCGTAATTGTCTCTGTTGCCGGGTCATCCGTCACAATACCGGAAGATCCGCCAGTCGGATCATCCGGCATTGTACCGGATAACCCGGTAGTATTTAATTTCCACTGTTAAGTTTTTCAGGAAATTTGAAGTGAGCCTATTCACCCCCCTCTAGGCATCACAAGGTCCTTTCAATTAGTATCAGAGCCTAATCCCTTAATTTAGGCTTAACCGCTAAGGGATCAAGATGTCAGGGAGTGGTGGGGAACTCTCCGCTCAAGAACTTGCTGCCAAGGAAGCTCAGGAGAAAGAGCTCAAGGCCGCTCAAGACCGAGCTGCAGCTCTAGGGGATATGGAGAAGGCCCCAAGTCGTGCACCATCCAACATCGAGAGCTCTGACTCCTCCTCCTCCGACTCTGACTCGGATTCCGATTCGAGTGATGAAGACACCAAGGATGGTGATGATGATGCGAAGAAGAAAGCGGCGAAGAAAAGAAGGAAGGCCAAGAAGAAGAAGAAGGCAAAGAAGATGGCCAAGAAGCTCCTCAAGAAGATAATCAAGAAGGAGCAAGAAAAGCATTTTCACTCCGGCTACTATGAAGTGCCCTACCACTACGGACACATTCCGGGCAACAATCCTAATGATAAATTCTATTCTGTACATTTAGGAAAGCCTCCCCACTTCGATGGGAAAGACTATCCTAAATAGGCTTATAACATGCAAATGCACCTTTACGGGCTTCACCCTTCTCTTTGGAAAATTGTGTGCTTAGGTGTGACAATTCCCGCCGAAGAAGAAGCTCTAACAATCGAGCATGAACAAGACCTCCACCGCAATGTACAAGCAACAAGAGTCATCACAGGATCCTTGTGTGCTCAAGAGTTCAACAAGGTCCAGAACATCCAAATTGCCAAGGTGATTTGGGACACACTCAAGGAAGCACATTAGGGGACCAATCATGTGAGATGAGGCAAGATTGATTTGATCCATGGAGAGCTTGAGCTATTCATCATGAAGGATGGAGAAACCGTGAGGCAAATGTATGATAGACTAATGCTTCTTGTCTCGGACATTAGAGCACTAGGAAGCAATGATTGGGAAGACTCAAAAGTCACAAAGAAGTTGCTAAGAGCTTTCAGCCCGAGGAACCCAAACCTAGCAACCATGATAAGAAGAGATCCAAACTACTACAACTTGACTCCCAATCAACTTCTTGGTGAAATCTTGCATCAAGAGCTAGTTGATCAAGACGTGGAGAAATCACTTAGCTTGAAAGTGAACAAGAGTCTAGCCCTCAATGCTAGCTCTAGTGAAGTGGTGGAAGTGAAACCCAAGACTTCCAAGACCAAGAATGAAGATTCAAGTGAAGAAGGAAGCACCGATGAAGAAACCGTCGTTGCCATAAGAAAGTACAAGAAGTTCTTGAAGTTCAAGGCATCAAGGAAAGGTGGTGATGAAAGAAAGAAGAAGTCTCAAAGAAAATGCTATGAGTGTGGAGAGTATGGACACTTCATTGCCGAGTGTCCCAAGAACAAGAACAAGAATGAGGAAGAGAAGAAGTACAAGGAGAAGAGCAAAGAGTACAAGAACAAATACCAAGGGCGTGCTCACGTGGGTCAACAATGGGACTCAAGTGATGAAGATGAAGAACCAAAGAAGCAAAGCATGGCAACAATTGCCATGGCACAAGGAGCATCTTCACCACACCTCTTCAACAACTTCTCCGACGATGAGGACAACTCTCACTTTTGCCTCATGGCAAGAGGGAGCAAGGTACAAGAATCAACCACTTCATCCTCTCTTACCTCTTCTTCATCCACACCTAGTGATGATATAGACAACCTAGATGAGGAAAAAGAAATGGAAGCCAACATGATAAAACAATTTGGTAAAAAGGGCCATAAAGAAATTAATAGGCTTTTGAACAAATTAGAGGAAAAGAAGGTGACTCTCCATGAGCAAGAAGACTTGCTTATCCTTGAAAAGGAAAGAAACCTTGCTCTAGAGAAAACCCTTGCCGAGGAGAGAGCTAAGGTGGAGAAGTTGACCATGGACTTGTCCTTGGCCAATGACTCTAACAAGAGGATGTCAAAGGACTACTCTTTGGCAAATGAATATTTAGCTTCTCTAAAGGTCACTCATAGTGAGCTTCAAACAAGCTTCTCACACTTGACGGATAAACACAAAAATCTTGAAGCAAACTATAGTGCTCTTTGGGAAAGCACCAAAGCCAATCCTAAGGCAAAATTTGACTCTATTGCTTCCACTAGCAAAGGTTGTTCTATATGTTCTAATGTTGATATAAATGCTCTTAAGACTAACCTTGCAAGGCTAGAGGAGACAACTAAGAGCAAGGACAAAGAGATTGCCTGATTGAATATGCTGGTCAACCAAGGTAAGTTTGGTGCCAAGTCCACACCGAAGGCAATTGACAAGCAAGGACTTGGGCACTACAAGGACAACAAGGTCAATGGTAGAATGGTGGTGAAAGGGCAAGAGATCCCCTTGTGGAACAAGGGAGACTACCTCAATACTATTATGGACATTGCCCATGGTGTAACCACCTCTACCACAACACAAGACAGGCCAAAGGTTGTGAACATCACAAAAGGAAATGGTGGGGTTAATTCTCCATCAAAGACATCGAAGAATATGGTGGAACACAAGCCTTCTCCAAACTACACTTGTGACTATGTTGTGACCTTGGAACACAATGGTAAAATGATGGTCAAGTATGTTGGATCCTATACCAAGAAGGCCATGAGGAAGAGTGTGTGGGTTCCCAAAGTTTATGCTTCTAACCTCCAAGGACCCAAATCATTTTGGGTACCTAAACCAAAAGCTTAAACTTGTTTTGTAGGTCTATACCTCCGGTGGAAGCGCATGGTTAATTGATAGTGGAGCCACTAATCATATGACTGGAGATGAAGGCTTGTTTGCATCCCTTGAACATTATGGCACCCTACGAAAACTATCATTTATGGAGATAATGGTTGAGGAGATGTCATTGGTCTAGGTAAAATTGCTATCTCAACAACAAATTCAATTGAAGATGTTTATCATGTTCAAGGTTTATGGTACATCTTGTTGTCGGTTTCACAACTTTGTGAGAAAGGCTACAATTGTCTCTTTACCGATGAGGGTGTGACCGTCTCTAGAAGGGAGGATTCCTCTATTGTCTTTGCGGGTCATCTAAGGGGGAAGCTTTACTATGTGGATTTCACAAAAGTAAAAGTGGACCCTAAGGCTTGCTTAGTGACAAAATCCGACTTGGGTTGGCTATGGCATCACCGACTAGCCCATGTTGGCATGAGGAACTTGGCCAAACTTCAAAAATACGAGCACATCCTAGGACTAACATATGTTGTTTTTGAGAAAGATAGGTTGTGTAGTGCTTGTCAAGCGGGGAAGCAAGTTGGAGCTCATCATCCCGCCAAGAACATCCTATCATCATCAAGACCGTTGAAGCTACTACACATGGACTTGTTTGGACCAATTGCCTACATAAGCATCGATGGTAACAAATATGATTTAGTAATTATTGATGACTTTTCCCATTTCACTTGGGTATTCTTTTTGCAAGATAAAAGTGAAGCAAAGGGAGTAGTCAAGAAGTTTATAAGAAGAGTTCAAAATGAGTTCGAGCTTAAGGTCAAGAACATAAGAAGTGATAATGGCTCGGAGTTTAGGAACACTCAAGTTGAAGAATTCCTTGATGAAGAAGGCATCAAGCATGAACTCTCCGCTCCATACACTCCTCAACAAAATGGCATTGTTGAGAGGAAGAACCGTACGTTGATTGAAGCGGCAAGAACAATGCTTGATGAGTACAAGACTCCAGACTCATTTTGGGTGGAAGCCATCAACACCGCGTGCCATGCCGCCAACCGTCTCTACCTCCACAAGTACTTGAACAAGACTTCCTACGAGATCATCACCGGTAAGAAACCTAGTGTGCACTACTTTAGGGTCTTTGAGTGTAAGTGTTTCATACTTAACAAGAAACCCAAAACCTCAAAGTTTGCATCCAAGGTTGATGAAGGTTTTCTCATTGGTTATGGAACTAACGAGCATGCCTATCGTGTTTTAACAAAACCACCGGTTGTGTTGAGACCACGGTAGACGTGAAATTTGATGAATCCAACGGCTCTCAAGAAGAGCAAGTTAGTGAAAACCTTGTAGATGATGAAGAACCTCCAAGTGTATCCATCTTTAGAATGAGCACCGGTGAAGTGATGCCTCGTGAAGTTCAAGTTCAAGCTCCGGTTGATGCAAACAATCAAGAACCATAATCATCAACAAGAGTGGAACCACCTAGTTCTCAAGTTCATCAAGATGAAAGTCAAGTTCATGGTGACGATCATGGAAGTGGCTTTGATCAAAGAGAAGCACAAGGCGGTGAAGCTCATGAGCAAGCACCTCAAGTTGAAGATGATGATGATGGACCTATTCAACGTCAATCTCAAGCACCACATCCAAGAGTTCATCAAATGGTCCAACGGGATCACCCCATTGACAATATCCTTGGCAGTATCCAAAGAGGGGTAACCACTCGCTCAAGATTGTCAAACTTTTGTGCATTTTACTCATTTGTTTCCTCTTTAGAACCTCTTAGTGTGGAACAAGCTCTTGAGGATCCGGATTGGATTATTGCTATGGAGGAAGAGTTGAACAACTTCAAGAGGAATGAAGTTTGGGAGTTGGTGCCAAGACCCAAGCAAAATGTGATCAGTACCAAATGGATTTTTAGGAACAAGCAAGATGAATTTGGTGTCATCACAAAGAACAAGGCAAGGCTCGTGGGCAAAGGCTACACTCATGTTGAAGGCTTGGACTTTGGAGAGACATATGCTCTGGTGGTAAGGCTTGAGTCAATTCGTATCCTTTTGGCCTATGCTACTCATCATGACTTCAAGCTTCAACAAATGGATGTGAAGAGCGCATTCTTGAATGGTCCTCTCTAAGAAGAAGTTTATGTTGATCAACCACCAGGCTTTGAAGATCCAAACTTTCCCAACCATGTATACAAGCTCCATAAGGCGCTTTATGGGCTCAAGCAAGCTCCTAAAGCATGGTATGAATGCCTTAAGGATTTTCTACTCAAGAATGGTTTTGAGATAGGCAAAGCTGATTCTACTCTCTTCATTCAAAGGAATGGAAAATATATTTTTGTTTGTCAAATTTATATTGATGACATTATCTTTGGGTCTACTAATGACAAGTTTTGTGAAGAGTTTAGTAGGATCATGACCAAGAGGTTCGAGATGTCTATGATGGGCGAGTTGAAGTTCTTCCTTGGGTTTCAAATAAAGCAATTGAAGGAAGGGACTTTCTTGTGTCAAACCAAGTATGTGAAGGATATGTTCAAGAGGTTTGACATGACCGATTCCAAGCCCAACAAGACTCCCACGACATTAAATGAACATCTTGATCTCAATGAAGAAGGGAAGTCGGTCGACCAAAAGGTATATCGCTCCATGATTGGCTCCCTTCTTTACCTTTGTGCATCTAGGCCCAATGTTATGCTTAGTGTGTGCATGTGTGCAAGATTTTAAGCTAATACTAAGGAGTGTCATCTAATGGCCGTTAAGAGAAACTTTAGATATTTGGTACATACTCCTAACCTTGGCTTGTGGTATCCCAAGGGCTCCACTTTTGATTTACTTGGCTATTCCGATTCGGAATATGCCGGTTGCAAAGTAGATCAAAAGAGTACAACGGGGACTTGCCAATTTCTTGGTAGGTCTTTGGTGTCATGGAGTTCTAAGAAACAAAATTCGGTTGCTTTTTCCACGGCCGAAGCCGAGTATGTGGCAGCCAGTGCGTGTTGTGCACAACTCTTGTGGATGAAGCAAATATTGAGTGATTACGGTTGTATGTTTAGTAAGATTCCACTCTTGTGTGATAATGAGAGTGCCATCAAGCTAGCAAACAATCCGGTGCAACACTCTAGAACAAAACACATAGATATTTGACATCATTTCTTAAGGGATCATGAGGCTAAGGAAGATATTGCTCTACGTCATGTGTGCACAGAGAGGCAACTTGCCGATATCTTCACTAAGCCTCTAGATGAGCAAAGGGTGCTTTGAGGAGTGAACTAAATATCTTGGATTCTCGTAACTTGGCTTGACATGTTGCAAATACTTGATTGTTGCCTAGTTAGATTGAAAATGATTTATTTTCTTTACCTTGTGTGAGTGGTTTCAAAAGTTTGGATTTTGAGACCTTTTGATCCTTTCTTGGCTAAAGCTGACTATGGTTATGTTTGTTGATTGTGGCTAGTCACCCATAGTCAAGTTTCTATTATATGTCCATTAGCTATCTCTATCAAAATCTCAATCAAAATCTCAGCCGAAATTCAAATAAAAAATCTACTCATCTACTGTTTTTGACCTCTCCGGGTCATCCGTTGCTGCACCGGGTTATCTGGGTGATGGTTCACCCGGCCGCAAGTTCCGAAATCCTCTGTCTATGTCCCAGGAATATTCCCGGATCATCCGGCACTACGCCGGGTCATCCAGGTGTTTGCCTGGGGTATAAAAGCCCCGTGGCCGGCGGCCAAGAACCCTAGCTTCTATTTGCTTCTCCCCAACCACGCCCCCACGGCTCCATCCACCCCAAAGGCATTTTCAAGTTCCAACCGTGGGATTGCTTCATTGGTGGACTCCGTGGATTGCTCTCATCTCCAAGAACTCCCTCCCGTCGGATCATCCGAAGTTTTCGCGGGAATCCAACGGTAAAATCCATTCAAAATCTTGATTTCCCGATCTCCCAATGTAGGATGTTCTAGGAGATTTCCTTCGGTCAAATGACTTATCTTATGCCCTAGAACTTATACCTATGATCTTGTCTTGATTGGAGGTTGCATCGTATCGATTCCATCGATTCTTGGGTTGAAACTGACCCCGCCGGATGATCCGATATGATACCGGATGATCCGGTAGGGCAGGTTTTTGCCCAGAACCGACTCCTTTGCTTCCATTCATCTAAATCTTGTATCCAATCTTGATCCACAGATGGTTAGGTCCAAGACAATGGCATCAAGGCATGGAAGAGAGTCCGCCGGATTCGAGGGGCAATCACGTCCCAAAAGGGGTCAACGTCAAGATGTTCTGGAGTGTTCTTGTGGTCATGGGAGATTTGGACAACACTACTCTCGTGCTCCCGGTGGTCGTGGACAGGGTGGTGATGATGATGATATTGTGGAGGATGGCATTGAAGTCAACGACAACATTGACCTCTCTCCACTTGAGCATGTGGTACTCACTGTCACTCGCCCGGTTCGTTCTCCTAATGATCCTCCCATGGTTAACTACTCTAGGAAGGGCACATCTGTGAGTGAGCTTAGATTTGAGGATCATCTCACCAAACCTAGATCATTCTTTGGAGATCCTAGATTTTGGGCGTCTCACCATGCAGATTGGTATGAGTCAGTCATATTCGCTAAGAAGAAAATTACTACTGATATGAAGTGGATTGATTGGACTTATTTGAGGAGAAGTGCACCCCCACTAGGTGATGTTGTGACCACTGTTTATGATCATTGTGTTGAGATGGGTTTGGTCAACATCATGGCTTTCCAGTGTGATTGGAATGAGGAGGTAGTAGTTAAGTTTATGCTACCTTGTCTGTGGACATCACTTCGACCACTTTCACTTGGACACTCAATGGGAGAAGATTTTCTATCAACTTGGGTGACTTTGCGGAATTATTTAACCTTCGTCATGAGGTGGTTCAAAATGAGGAAGGAAGATGGGTTGTTGGTGAGGGGTTTGAGGACCTACACATGGGAGATGAGCTCATTGCTCACAGCTTGGCATTCATGTATGACAGGGCATATGGTGATATTACCATTGGAGGGATCTCTGGCTTGTCTCCTTATTACAAGTTGTTCAACCATCTCTTCCGCTAGACCCTCACTCCAAGGGGAGGTGACTCTGATAACATATCTCATAGGGCCAAGAATTTGCTTTATCAAATGGTCCCTAGTTTGCCTAAGTTTTCCATTGCCATGTTTCTTTGGGATGAGATTGCTATTAACCCTCAGGAGTCTTCTAGTGGTTATTACTATGGGCCTTATATCTTTCATATGATCAAGCATGTGACCGGAGTTCAGATTCTTCCAGATAAGTTCCATAAACGCTTCAACACCACCGTGGGCAAGTTGGATCAACTTTTGAGGATTGGCACTCATAGCAAAGGTGGTGAACCTAAAGGGCCTTTTCTAGGGATGTATCTTCCCAAGAGCATGAGTGGTGGAGGGTCTTCTTCTCGAGCTCCTCCATCCTCACAGGTGCCCTCATCCTCTCATGCTCCTCCACCCTCTAGTGCTCGAAGTTTCTCTCAAGGTCCATCCATTATCCGTGGCTCTCGCAAGAGCAAGAAGAGAAAGCTTGAGCTTATGGCACAAGGGTTATTGGCTTGCTTCACCGCTTGTAAGCGCCATGATGATCAATTTCATGAAACAAGGACTTGGATGGCCGATGAGTTCCATAGGCAAGAGGTGAGAGAGAAGGCTCTCTATGCCAAGTTTGAGATGCCACATTCACCAGTGCGTCCTTCTAGGGAGTGGGCTCCTCCTCCTCCTATTGACAACCCATGGGATCTTGGTTCATGGTTACCCGTTGATGAAGTTGAGGAAGAGATTGAACGTGGTGAAGACGAAGGTGAGGGAGAAGAAGAAACCGATGGTGGTGATGGTAATGAGTAAGAGACCGAGGACGACGACGAGGAGTAGCTCCCTTTTTGGTGCTTGTTGCCAAAGGGGGAGTGAATTTGGATGGTTGATGTTGATGACCCCCTCACTATCATTTTATCTATCTATCTATTCTTGTACTTGCTAGTGGACATGTAATGAACTATGTTGGTGTGATGAATGGTGTGTGCCAAATGAACTTTTATTTATGTAAGACCTATTTGCTAGTGTGATGTAAACCTTAATTATCTATGTGTGATGCTTATGTTGGATGGTGAATTGTTATTTGTCACTTTGTTGATTTGGTATAACTTGTCATATGCATCACGGATTATTATATCACACTTATGCACTTGTATGCAAATATTTAGGGGGAGCTCTTGCTAAAATTGTGAAAAGGCATTTGGGGCCTTTCTTGTTGGCAATGCACAAATTTAGGGGGAGTTTCTCTCTAGATAGTTGGATGCACCTCTCTTATTTATAAACCAAATTGTGTTGTCATCAATCACCAAAAAAGGGGAGATTGAAAGTGCATCTTGGCCCCTAATTGATTTTGGTGATAATGACAGTAGCAATTTGGATGTATTAATGATTTCAATAAGATGTGTGCTGGAATTAAGCAAAGAATATTTATGAATGATCAAAGGAAGGCCCCCAATTATTTTTCAAGGTGTTCAAGCTCAATGGTGGTTTGAATTCATTTCTTATTCTGAAATTGAGTTAGGAAACACCGTACTATTAAGGGGGATTCGAATAGTTGAGTCAAGATTTGTCACTTGTGATTATCTTGAGAATCTACACAAGATTGGGGTCAAATACTTCGCATATGCTCTTGGTGAAAGGCTCAGCTTGCTGCCTCTGTCGAGTAATCCGGTGTTGTACCGGATGACCCGGGTTGTCGGATGACCCGGCTGGATCATCTGGAATCCACTGGCAGTCACCCGACATTTTAGCTGGGTGATCTGGTGTGTTGCCGGATGACCTGGCTGGTCAGGTGACCCGGCGGGATCTCCCGGAATTCACTGGTGGTCATCCGGGAATTATATCGGGTAATTCGACACTTCACCGGATGATCCGGCAGGGCACGTAGCAGCATAGTAACGTCTAGATTTTGGGGGTTGGGTATTTATACCTCTTCACCCCAACTTCATTTGCTGCTGACCTAACTCGAGCAAGACACCTTCCATAGCATTGGATTCACCCTCCCAACTCCCTCTAGTGCTAATCTTGCAAAGGATTCAACTAGGGATTGAGTGGGTGTGCATTTATTGTGTGGAGTTGACCCCTCTCTTGTGTGCTCTTGGTTGTTCATCTCAAGAATCACTTGTGGCGGTCAAGACTCTTCGATTCGGGTTTGTTACTCTTGAAGCTTGCTTCTAGATGGTTAGGCGTCACCTGTTGAGTGCCCTCTCCGTGTGGAGCACCCGAGAACGTTTGTATTACCCATCCTTTGTGGATTTCTCTTAGTGAGCACCAATCTTCCTTTGTGAGGATTGGGTGAGGCAAGAGGCTCTTTGTGATAGCCCTCCCTTTATGGGATCCTCAACGCTGACGTAGCTTCCTTAGTGGAAGTGAACTTCGGATTAAACCCCTTGTCTCCTGTGTTCATTGAGTTGTTCATCCTCTCTAACCCTAGTTGCTTGTTGTGGCCCGATCTATATATTTATTGTGAACCTATCTAGATCTTTGATTGCAGGTGGTTCTTAGCATCTAAACTCAACCTTTGATTCATATAGAATTGCTAGAAATTTCCTTTAAATTCCTGATTTCGTAATTGTCTCTGTTGCCGGGTCATCCGTCACAATACCGGAAGATCCGCCAGTCGGATCATCCGGCATTGTACCGGATAACCCAGTAGTATTTAATTTCCGCTGTTAAGTTTTCAAGATATTTGAAGTGAGCCTATTCACCCCCCTCTAGGCATCACAAGGTCCTTTCAGGTAGGGCTGCTTGGTTTGCTTGCTCGAGCTCGGTCGCGCTCCAAGGATCGATTGGAGGGAGGTCCTCCTCCTATATATATATACAGACAATGAAATCATATCTCTCTTCCGGAAGATAGGAAGATGTTGAAACTTCTAATCTTTAAGATTCGTGCAAACCTTCACATCTATTAAATCACACTCAAACCCCAACTCCATTCCCCCCTCTCTCTCCGTACCGCGCCTTCCTCACCTTGCCCGCATCGCCGCAGCAGCAGCTGGCTCGCCAGCTCATGCCCACAGCTGCTCGGCACCAACGCCACGGTTGCCAACCGTCATCGCCCACTGCTACTCTATGCGGCCGGATGGGAGGTGGGGGAGCGACTGACGGCGAGGTCACCATCGGCCGATAAAGGATTAGTTTCGCCTACTAGAGGGATCCGTTGGATTCATCGGTTGAAGGTTGAAGTTTAATAGTTATACCGAGGCATGGTGACATAGTGCATTGAACAACATTAGTATGATATGATGTTTTTAATACGGTGCCATGATATGTTTCTGTGCATCAGAGCTTACTATTTTTATATGCTATTCCCTAAGGGCAAGTTAATGAGCATCCCCACGCTAGCTTGGCAAGCCTACCATGCATAACATGATTTTATTTTCCTTGACCTTTTATAGTAGTCATGGGAGGAAAGTGTAAGAGATGTGTTATGCGTATATGGGCACGTTCCTCGTGAGGAGCTGGTCCGACCGAGGTGGTGGTTGAGGTGGCCCTGGGTCAGGGTATGGGATTGCTGGGGCTGCAATGGCTCGCGACCATAGAAAAGGAGGATGCGGGGGCTAGACCTGATCATGGGTTGCTTGACCCGACCAACTCGACCCGACCCGTTTGAAAAAACCCGACCCGACCGTGTGACGGGTCGGGTGTGGGCCAAAATTTTACCTGAATAAAAAAACCCGACCCGACCCAACCTAAAAATTACACCTAAAAGGCCCGAACTCGACCCAACCCGACCGTGTGGTGGGTCGGGCGTGGGCCACGAATTTTGACTCGGTAACCCAACATGACCCGACCCATGATCATGTCTAGTGGGGGCGGCAGGAAGGTCTGGCTATGGTGGTGGTTTGCCGGCGGCAAAGGCACGGCAGCGTGGGAGCGCCACCGACCGGTAGGATTGGACCCTCAATGGACGGGGCAGGTGATCGAGGTGAGCTGTGATGGGACTATGAAGGACTTGCTCGAGGGGGCGACAAGGGTCGACAGACGGCGCAGTGGTGTGGTAGCTGCCGGCTGAGGCGCAGGAGGCAACAACGACGGTGGTGGGAGGAAGAAAAGAGGAAGGCCGGTGGTGGGAGGAAAAAAAGAGTTTGAGGAGTCTAATTGGACTTATAGTTTGCTTATCCATCTCTCTTCCGATGGATGGATAGATATATGAGCCAATACAGACAGCTTCGAAAGCTGGAATTTTTATATATATTTTTTTCCTTAATTTCCAAAAAATAAATGACGCAAATAAATTTTAGCAAAAATATACCACGGCGGTAGGGACCTAACGCCGTGGCGCATGGCGTCAGGGATGCTGCCGCCGTGCCACACGGCGTTAGGACCCTGCCGCCGTGGCACACGGCGGCAGGACTGTACCTATGGCGGCACATCTGTGTGGCACGGCGGCAGCGTCCCAGCGTCGTGCCACACGGCGGCAGGGCCAATCACCCTTTTTTCATTTTTTAAAACAAGTAAATGATAAATTTAAATATAATCACAATCACAAATTGGCATATATAAAAGAAAAGATTATAATCAACGAGTAGATGCAAAATAGTTTGTACAAGATCATGGTCAAAGTACTGCTGTGACACAAAACACTAATACATCTAAATCCGCAGGCCCCTCTTCCCCCTCAAAGCTCTAGCACCAGCCCTGGTGTGGTCCTGGTTGTATGTCAAGGGCTCACGTGCCCTGATGACCCGGGGTTCGAGCTCGTCGGCACACGGTGTCGCCATGGCCGCCTGCGAAGACCCTGCAACCACATGCGATGAGCCTGCACCAGCCGGTGTCGCTCCGCCCGCCGGCGACAACCCTGCAACCGCCTGCGACGAGCCTGCACCAGCCGGTGTCGCTCCGCCCGCCGGCGACGACCCTACAAACACCTGGGACGAGCCTGCCTCTGTCGCTTCACCGGCCACCTGGGACCATCCAAAAGGCAGTTGTGTCTCCTGCGTCTCAAGATGCAGCGCCTGTGTTAACTGTGACGCGCGAAGCTCCTTGACCTCCGCTGCATCCATGGGCGTGAGCAAGTCCTCGATCCTACACTCATCCCACCCCAGCTGATCGTCAGGGGACTCCATCGAGGTCGCGGTCGGGTCGAAACCTGCAACGAATAGTATTAGTTTTCCACGTATCGTACTTATCGAATATTACTATAATAGTTAAGGTCATTACCATACTGGAAAATAGGTGCAGTGGACGAGGAAGGAATATCTACAGCTCGTACTGCTGGTCTAGGTGCCGTCGTATCTGGCAGTCGAGCCCAGGTGAAAGCTTCGAGTCCCGTCGGAAAGACCGGCGGTCGCCCTGTACGATTAAAAGGTAATATAACAAAAACACACAACAACTCCGTGCATTAGTTGAAAAGAAGGTCCAGTGAATGTACCTAAGCCGGGGAAAACAAACGGCCGCTGCACGTAGTTGTGCGGAGCCTGCGACTGTGGTTGCTGCTGTGCCGTCGGAGCCGAGAAAGCAACACGTGCAAAGGAGGAAGGTGCCTGGTACGAACGAGCTGTCGAGGCGGAGCTCGAGGACGACGCGGGGTGGCGCGGAAAAAGAGGAATGTCCGCGGCCCCGGCATAGTTAACGACAGCGGTGTACCTCGTGGCGACCTCGAGGATCCTCTCGTACGTCTGGTGGTGCTGCTGAGGTCCCCAGGTGTCTAACGTCTCCTTCGCGGCCGCTGCGATCCACGTGATCTCAGCAAGCGCGTCGTGGTGCTCACGAAATTAGTGGCACACGTTATAATGAATAGTAACATGAATTAAATATGATTGCAGTATCGTAGCTTACTGCTGTGCCAGTGGTCTGATCTCGTCGCACTGGGTACGTGCCATCCGGTAGTAGCCTCTCGTGGTCCGGGACTGGTGGCGGTGGCGGGGCAGCAGGGACGTACGTCACTCGCGTCTGCATCCTCGGGAGGTACCACTTAAGGTACGCTACCCAAGCCGCAACGTCGTGAAGGCGCTGCTCGGTGACGACGTTATCCTCATGCGCCGCGGATGCCCACTCGTCCACGTACGGCTGCAACCTGTCGACGAACGACATCACCGCAGACACGCCCTTACGCGACCACCTATCATAGATAAAACAAAAAATTATTTGTAAGTGACTACTAACTGACTACTTGTAACGGAAAAAAATTATAACAGGCTCATGATAGCTCACCTATGCGTTGTGGGCGATAGACGTGCCGCAACAGGTATAGGCGACTCCTGGTACAGGCCGAACTGCCTCATCACCCGGTGGACCGCATACTACTCGATGTAGACGTCGAACACCAATCGTCTCTTCGTCATCCAGTACGCCTGGTCTCAGAAGCACAACGAGGAGAGGCCCTGTTGTGCGCGGCCAGCGACCATGGCAGGAGTGTACGGCGTCCACCAGACCTGGGCATCGACCATCCGGTCGATCTGACCCACGAAGTCCTTGTACGCCTTCTTTGGCTGCTCCTCAGCCCAAAAGTGCCGCACAGAACATGAAAAGTTAATTCAATCGAACTAAGGAACTCATTAAGCGAAGAAAACGATAAGGGAGGTCATTACCTTCTGGAGGCACCACAGAGAACCCATGGTGGGGAGGTCCGCTGGGTCGGTGTCAGCTGGCAGCGGGTCGTACTCGGAGAGGTCGGCCTTGGGCCGACCGATGTCGAAGCGCTCGTGGATCCACATCTGCAGGAGGAGAGGACAACCCAGGAGGATCCCCTCCTTACTCTCCGGCTTCGCCACGCCCGAACACAACCCCCTGTAGGTAGCGGCCAGAACAGCGCTGCCCCAGCTGATCTGGGGCATCTGGTCGAGGAGTGCGTCGGCGATCTTCTGAGCCCAGAGGAGCAGGTACCTCGACACCGAGTCTCCCGCTGACTCGCAGAACATCACCCACCCGAACAGCCAGAGCAGGTAGACCTCCAAAAATCTGTCCAACGTCTGGTCCTCGGCCTCGTCCGCCATGTAGTCAGCCTGCACACAAAGGTCGATCGTCACATTCGTTTTAAATGCATACAAACATTGAAAATAAGAGTTAGAAGCACATACGTTGAACTCCTGGATCCAAGCCCAGGTGGGGCCGTGGGAGTTGGCGAAAGGCACGTACGGCTGAGGCGCGCGATCGTTCTGAGGAATGTTCGCGAACTGAGCCAGGAAGTCAGCCTGCCACGAAGCGGGGATGTCGATAGGCCCCATCGCCTCGCCAGCACACGGGAGTCCTCCCAAAAGCGCGACGTCCTCCAGAGTGAGCGCCATCTCGCCGACGGGCAAGTGGAAGGTGTGCGTCTCTGGTCGCCACCGGTCCATAAATGCGGCGATCAGAGGGGTGTCATAGTTGAACCACGTCAACCGCTCTGCCTGGGGAACCTGAGCTCGTAGCTTTTCCCCCTCGACCAACCGCGCGAAAGGCAGAAGTCCTGCAGCGCGTAGCCTGAAACAAAAAAAGAACAAAAATAATTTACTTAACGCAATTACTATTGTAAAGAAACAGAAATAAATATAACAAATGAATTACGTACTTTGGAATCCAGCGCTGGTGTATCGACATCAACGTGTGGGTGGTCCGGCAACGTAAACTGCTGGGCGTCTGTCCAAGAACGACCGAGAAGTACGGCTGTGGTGCCGGTCCACCGCCTCCTCAAACAACTCCGGCCGTACGTACTCTAACGGTGGCTGAGCCATAGCTGCAAAAAAACAAATTTTAATTAATTATTTGAATTATATCAATTTAAACGAATTATTTGAATTATAACTATTTTCTACGAAATTTATATCAATTCAAACTAATTTTTTGAATTATAACCATTTTCTACGAATTTTATATCAATTTAAACCAACTATTTGAATTATAACTATTTTTTAAGAATTTTATATCTATTTAATCTAATTATTTGAATTATAACCATTTTCTACGAATTTTATATCAATTTAAACGAATTATTTGAATTATAACTATTTTCTAGGAATTTTATTTCAATTTAATCTAATTATTTGAATTATAACTATTTTCGAGGAATTTTATATGAATTTAAAAGAATTTTTTGAATTATAACTATTTTCTACAAAATTTATATCAATTTAAACGAATTTTTTGAATTATAACCATTTTCTAGGAATTTTATATGAATTTAAACCAATTATTTGAATTATAACTATTTTCTAGGAATTTTATATCAATTTAATCTAATTATTTGAATTATAACTTTTCTAGGAATTTTATATCAATTTAAACGAATTTTTTGAATTATAACTATTTTCTAGGAATTTTATATCAATTTAAACGAATTTTATGAATTATATCTATTTTCTACAAATTTTATTTGAATTATAACTATTTCTAAAATTTCTAATTTTTCTAAACTAAATATTTCTAATATTTCTAAACTAAATTAACTAAACTAACTAAACTCCACTAACTAACTAAACTACACTAACTAACATACTCGAGTCAAAAGTGCTCCGAAGGGTTGAAAACCGAAAATTTAGGAGGAGAGAGAAAAGGAGGGGAGCGGGCTGGCGGCAGCCTCGGGCTGCTTATATAGCCTTGAGGCTGCCGCCGTACCCCATGGCGGCAGGCTCCTGCCGCCGTGTGGCACGGCGGTAGGATTTCCTGCCGCTGTGGGGTACGACGGTTGGTGTCTGGCCCCACTAGCAGTGCACCCGACCGTTGGCGGAACCCCTGCCGCCGTGCCACATGACGGTAGAGGTCCCTGCCGCCGTAGGGTACGGCGGTAGGTGTATATTTTTGATAAATTTTATTTGTGTCATTTATTTTTCGAAAATCAAGGAAAAAATATAAAAAAACAATTCTGAAAGCTGAATAAGCTATATGATACACGGCCCATCCTGACTCATCTACCTAGCAACTTACAGCCCAAACACATACTCGTGTGCATGTAACGAAAATGGAAAAAGTCTATATAACTCCTACACCTATTACATGGTGTGTGGTGTGGCCATGCTGTCACGCTTAGGTGGATGGGCTGACATGTGGCCCCAACCTGTAAGGGAGCTGATCTGTGGCTCTCCTTGCTTTCTCTATGCTCCGGAAGAAGCAAACATCGCACCGGCCAACAAATTCATCACTGTACTAGTAAAATCGATAGATCACGGACTCCTCTTCTCTCACATACTCTCAATTTTGTTGGACATGTAATAATTGGCTGCTGGCCTGCGCTTAAGATTTTGTTTAGTTGGATGAAGAAACTTACTAATTAGGACTAAACATGATCTAATTTTAAAATAATTACACAGGTGGAGAGAAATGACGAGCCAATATGTTAAGCTCAAGTAAGCCATCATTAAAAGATATTTACTGTACGAGCACATTGTCTAATCACAGCTTAATTAGGCTTAATAGATTTGTCTCACTAATTTACCCGAGGTTATGAAATAAATTTTGTCATTAATCTACATTTAATACTCCTAATTAGCATTAGAATATCCAATGTGACAAATGAACCTTGCCCATCTAAACAAGTCATGTCATGTCAGCACAGGAGCATTGTTTTGTTTTTGTTTGTTATATCGAGAATTTTAAAGTGCTTGAAATTAACGAGAGTCATCTATCCGACAAAATCTAATGGTGAAAGCACCCATAAGTATCAAGAAGTACCTAAAAAGAAGTAGCAGGAAATACAAAAAATAATGAGAAATTAATATGATACTCTTGTAGTCATGTGTAAATCTATTGATTTTGTTTAAGAAGGATAGGGAAAAAGTACCTACAAGTACCACAGGTACTTTCAAGTACTTTTAAATACTTTACAAGTACAATAGCAAAGCTCATATAACAAATGTTGAGACGACATATTCAAAATATTGAACTAGTATATGGAAATGTTGAAATGTAAACATAAAATTATATAATAACATATTGAATCTCATTTTGTAGCATTAATTCAAACATATACATGGTTCTAACGGATTTGGAAATTTTTTTTGACAACAACCATATATATTAGAGATGAAGCAGACATATTACAAAAAGGTCCTCGAAGAAGACCAGAATTACAACAAGGTCCAGTGACCATAAACACACAGCAGTTACATTGATGCGTTCGACGGCGAGCTCGCCGACGGGAGTCGCAAGAGCTACGAAGGCGCTTGCACTCAGATGGAGGACCGCACGAAGCGTCGGTTGAAGGAGGGGTGACGGGGACAAGAACAGCACACCAAGCGACCGAAGGATGATTTTTTCACCATCGCCGGAAATTAGATAAGGGCCACCAAATCGCTTCCCAGGTGGAGGCAAGAACAACGAAACAGCCACAGGAAAACCGCTGCGGAGTCGATGTGGATCTGTTGTAGAGGAAGAGGCTGCTTCAAGCTTCAGGCGGAGGTGGAGGCGGTAGAGGGAGGTCGTCGATGCGTTCAACCCCAGTGAACTCACCTCAACCGAAGGACGCAAGGGCGGTGGAACAACCATCGATGAGCTTCCACGGGGGCGGAGGCGGAGGCGGATGCCGAGACAGGGGAGCATCGGTGCGTTCAACAACGACAAACATGCCGTTGGAACAACCACCGGTGTGCAACAGGAGACAACCCCAGAGCTCAGATCCACCCATGGGGAGATCCGATCTGCAGGCGGAAAGGTCGAATCGACCCTGACTCCAGCCAGATCTGGATAAACATCGGTGGAAATCCAGCAACAGGAAGAGGAAGGCAGAAGCGGAGGCGGAGTTGCTGGAGAGGAAGGCGGAGGATCGACTTTATTTGGATGTACCTCGAAGGTGTCGACACCAGCGACGAGGTAGCCGAGGTAGACCACGGCTACGACGGCAAGGGCGGCAACCAACTTCGGGCCAGGCGCCATACGGCGCAACTACTACTACGAGCAATACTACTAAGAGCGGGATCTACAAACTACGACAAGGCCGGTGGCCCCGCTCCCTGCTCGCTGCAGCGAGGCGAGCTCGCCGGAGCCGGGAGAGAGGGGGCCGGGAGGAGGGGGGAGCTGTAGGACGGAGCCTTCGAGAGCGGCTGCCTTTTTCACTCGGCTATAGGCTTATCTTGGGTTTGACTTTGAAAAGGGCATCGAACGGATTTGGAATTGCATATGTGGTTTAAGAGAAGGGGCTACGAGCGGGAAAAAAACTAGCTTCTCCTAATTCATTTCTTATATTGAATTCTTTTCTACAAAAGTTTATCCTAGATAATCACTTTCAATCAGAATCTGCTCTAAAAGAATCAGCTCCAATAAAAACAAAATCAAAAGTGGGTGAAACTTTACCAAACAAGCCTTCAACATCAGGAACACCCTGCTATTTTATTACAGTTATCTATATGTATACTTTTTCATAATTAAAAACACACAAGTATATTCAAATGAATTTGTGTAAACATTAAATAAGCAGCCACAGTAAGATAAACTTTCTTAACTTTTTTTTATAGTATCTATTTGTTCTTGTGTCCCCAAATAAAATATCCTAGCTATTTGGGAAGAATGTCCAATCAGGTCAAAAACACCTTACAAACTCACTTCTACATCAGCTTTTTATTGCAATCTATAGGTACTATTATACTGACAAATACAAATCTGTTGCGACAGCTATGTGCAGAAAAAGTTTTTTCCAAGAGATTTTAATTATATTTGAGGGGCCCTATTAGATAAGAGAGCAGTGTCAATGCTCAATCAGTAAATGTAACATTAAGTGCCTTATAGCACAAAATTAGATAGTAGAGGGAATCAAATCAACAGCCTTATCATACAAATTTACCTAATCAATCTTTTTTATCTAAGCTGCCCTCAAGAAAATTATTCCATTTCCAGTAATAATCAGTACCTACCAACAAAAAGGCTATGGAATAACATGAGTACATAACATTGATCCATAAAGTACAATTACGAAAGCATTGGGGGGGAAGGAACAAATGCATCAAGTAGATATAATCAAAGGTTACCTACAGAGAAACCAACTTATCTATATCTATACTATAATGAGCGAAGACAATTGAAAACTTTTCTCACCCAATTCGGGCCCACCTTACCCCTCACGCCGGACCCACCCGTCAGGTTGCGTGATGACCAAAAAGGTGGAACGACCATAAAAATCGCAATTTGGGGAGCGTTTCTGCCAAAAACATAATATTTTTGTTACCCAACTTCAACTTACCCACCCACCCGTACCCGCAGCGGGCCCACCTGGCCAGCCACCCGACTGGTCTTCCCCTTTCTTTGCCCTACTACTGTACACGACGCCACCATTGCCAGACCCCTCCGCCGGCTCCAGCCGCCCCATGGGCACCGCCTCCGTTCCTCCACCGTCCGTCGTTGAGCTCACTACGACCGCGCGCGCCCACACCCGCCAGGCCCCCGACCGCCATCGACCACATGCTGGGGCGAACATACTACCTCGATAGCCGCAACCGCCTCCTCCTCCTCAAGAACACAGGGTCGCAGGAGCTCGCCGTCGCGGATCTGGTCTCTCGCCGTTGCGTCTTCTCCCTCCCGGCGTCCCCATGCCACACCACCAGACTTCTTCCCCGCCGCCCTCCCCTCACGCTCGGCCCTCGCTGAAAGTCCTTCCCACCGTGCCAGTACCCGGTAGACCTCCTCCCCGGCCACATCTTGCCAACAGAACTCTTCCCCGCCGCGCTCCCCTACCGCTCGGCCCTCACCAGAAGTCCTCCCCGCCGTGCCGATAGACCTCCTCCCCGGCCACCCGGTCGCGCACTGACTGCTCCGCTGACACACAGCCGCCGGTATAAAATGCTATCCCCTTCGCCGATCTCCCCAGTCCGTTCATTGGACATCTGTACATCACCGTCTCCGCGAGCTCTCATGCGTATGTTGATTCCATTTACATTCCTGACGTCTGACAATACTCCATGACTTGTTAAGAGAATTTCGTGAACTCTGTATATCAACGTTGCGCCTCTGCTCCAGATCCAGTATAGATGGTTGACTCACAGTTTTACACTTGATAAATTCAACTGATGTGCAATCCCAACATAATTTCTTGTGTGCTGATTGCATATGATTGGCTGGCGTCAAACAAGATAATGTTGGAAACTGTTTTGTAGCCCCATGTGATTGAGAGTTACTTTCAGAATTCGGATTGCTTTGGCATGTCTATTGTATTTCTTCGGTTTGCTGATTTCAGACAATGTTAAGCTACTGCCAGCATTTTAATGCTCTCTGAACTGTGGTTTTCTTGATCCAAATGTGCTAAAATGTGTAACATTTTACATTTATATTAGGGGGTTCAATCTCAACTGCAGTGTCTTGGATTAAAGTTCAAAATACAGTAGTACAACACTTAAATTTTTTTTCACAGTATGTCACAATGAAATATTGACTCTTTGGAGTAATGTCTACCTGTTATAATTGATGTAAGCATGTTTTTTCTTTGGAATAACAATGTGATCCTCTGTTCTTGCATTATCATCCTTGATTCATTTTTAAAAGTTCACTTTAATCGTTGCTGCAGTACTCGGCCACATGTTAGGTTCGGGCAAAGCAACACCAAAGTTACTTCAGATTTATGCTCATTTTGTTGTTTTTACTGTCATTGCAATCCTCCGTGGACTTTGCTAATGCTCTGAACGCACTGCATCTGGTTCATCACTTCGGCCTTCTGTTCGCAAGAAGATGGTATAGATCAGGTTTCTACTTCCTTCATTTCAACAATTTATTAGCACAGTTCATATTCTATTCCTGTATATGTTTGGAAAAGTTAGATCATATTAGTTTGAAATTGTTCCCAGGAAATGTTGTTTGTTTATTCCTTATATCCCTCCAGCTCTTATTTTGCTTTTTATTTCCCCCTTTGATCATGTCTGTAAAGTACCATGCCATTTTTATCTGTTTCACAGGCTAATTCAAAATTCAGTATTTATTTGCCGAGTAATTATTGTAGAATCACACCTTTTTTTAGTTATATACTCGTATTAGTTCAAAACTGTGGGATTGATGGCTTCTGGCATGTAACACTTTGCTCAGTTATTGGTTTGTTTCTGATCACTATCATAACCAATTCTAACCCAAACTGACAGGTAGGTCCCTGATCCCTTCCTATTAATGCCACTCCATATGTTGACCTATCCACCTTTTGCACGTTAACGATAGGAACACTGCTCGTCAGCTGCATGCCCATTTACATGTCATCCCAAAGTGTGTTGGTTTGCTTGGGGTTTTATGGAAAGCAATGATTATAGATCTATAAATCTTGAAAACCCTAGATTATATGCCACAAGCTACAAAATCTGGTATTTTCTTCAGCAACTATAACTGTGGGATTCTCCAAACATAATCTTATTACTCCTATACTACATTGAAGCACTCTAATTTGCAAAGGTTTGCTTTACAACACACTCAAATATGCGCCTCTTCTGAAAATTTACAGCTACAGCACAAACACTTTGCCTGAATCTTAAAGGGAGGAAAAACAGAGGATTGGCATATTTACTGTCTTGTTGAGTTGACTAACATATAAAACAGATCCACAAGGGTTAGCTCCATGAAATGTTGGGTTATACCACAACCACAGGTACTCCAAAACTGCTGATACTAGACATGACCGAAGTATGTAGCTTCTATTTGTTATTTGCTTTTCTTGGGTGATACATAAAAGGCTGAGAAGGACAAGATTATGAAGGAAGATGTGGGAGCAACGTGATCAAACAGGATCAATATACAAATGACAAAATAATCAATACAGATTTTTCTTAAAATTTCTTCAAAACACGTGCGTGCCGCACATGCACTTTACTAGTGTAAAGAAAAGGATTTAGCAGTCGGTTAGCACTTGACTTCTGTGGCGACTGTGGTTGTGCTGCCGCTGCTGGATAGCTGTTACCATCATAGCATACTTGTCCGGGCCCAGGAGTTGTTCTCAGTTGTTCACAGATCTCAGGTAACACAGAGTTTGAATACCCTTCGACAAGTGAACAGTTCCATGGATTCGTGGATCTGACACTGAGGGAAACATTTGATAAGCAAATATTGTTGAAGGGGTCCCCTTGGATGCCCTGCAACATTCCCGCAACACTGATGTTGACACCCACAATATTCTTGATAGTTATGTTGCTTATGGTTGGGAGTGCACTCTTATTGTAGTTCTCATCAGGATGTTCACCATAGTTTCCAGAGATCCTGATGGCTATGGAAACATTTTCCAAGCTCACATCAGCTACATACACGTTTTTCACGTATCCTCCTCGCCCTGGGGCTGTCTTGATTCTGATCCCATGCACTGAGTTGACTATGCGGATACCCTCTGCCCGAACATTTGATATGCCACCTGACATCTCGCTTCCCAAGGCAATTCCAGCGCTGTTCCTTGTCTGTCCTGTGATGTTGCGGATGCTAATGTTGGAGCTAGGATGAGCAAAAGAAATGCCATATTCATCCCACCCACTCTTGATGACAACAATGTCATCGCCATTTCTGATGTAACAATCTTCAATGCAGACGTTTGCAGATGAGTCTGGATGGGTTTTAAGTTGCATTAGTACCAGACTTGGTGATGGACAAGAAATAAAACAAAGCTATAAGAAGAAAAAATACACAATTAAGGACTTCACAATTTTGAAAAAATGAGTCATACAGGAAATATTGGTGTCATATTATATATCAAGAGATAACATTAAAGATCTTTGAAGAAAAAATTAGTCATACAGGAAATATTGGTGTCATATTATATATCAAGAGATAACATTAAAGATCTTTGAAATTTGAATAATAACTTTGGTGTTTCATTTAGTTAGGGATCATATATTTGAATCAAGTCAAAACTCCACATCTGATGAATATCCAGAACATACATATACAGCGTGCACTCTTATTTATGTCACGCTACTTACATCTTGTCTTGCTTCACATTTAATTTGTTTTGTTAAAGCAAGAACGATGTCTTAAATTTTGCATGACATTGATTCTTTTAGTAAGTGTAGGGCCAACTGCTAAATGTTGAAAACATTGGAGCCTAAAATTGCAGAAAAAGCAAACAAGGATACCTGGATCAATGCCATCGGTGTTTGGTGAACTGGTAGGTGCTACGATCGTGAGATGCTGGACAAGTACTTGGCTGTTTATTGGGGCGAAAAAACACTCTAAATGATAAATTCACCATTGCCACTGATGGTGTTTCAGTAATAAATGACAAGAGGAATGTTAGAAAGGAACCTGCAGTATACAGGATGGATATTCCAAAATGGCGAATTTGTAAAGGTTAGATTGGAAATAACAACTCTGGTAGAGTACATCAGTTCAACAAGGGGTGGTCTAGTATAATTCAATGTGTGGTTGTGAAACCAGTCCCACCAAATCGCACCTTGGCCATCAATGGTACCATTAGCACCTGGAAGGAGAATGATTGATACCTTGTCATGTACCAGAAGATTAAAAGGCTAGCCAAACGAATTGCATAATGCAACTACAATACTTACCAGTTATTATCACATCAGTAAGATTGGACCCAAATATTAAACTTTGACGTCTTTTATCAGGGAGTTCTCTACCACGCCCATAGGACGGAAGAGCATCAATAACTGGCCAATCAGATGAGTCCTGTGAATATACTCATAAGGAACACCACAACGAAATGGCTGCACTGTTGTTCCATAGAAATTTACTTATCAAAATCTGAGATGTGGTAATAATAACTTCTGATCATTACTGCTGCTACGATGTAAAGGTCATTCTACCTTTTTTTTTTGTTCCCGAATGATTTAAAATTAAAGTGATGAGATAAAATAGATTAATTTACTTAAAGTAGACATGTCTACAAACCATTTGTGAAATCATCTTACTGGTGATCCAAGAATTACTGCATCCTTGTCCAGTGACAGCGTGAGATGACTGATTAGACTAAAACTTCCAGTCAACCACATTCCAGCAGGCACAAACAACTGCGCCCCACCCTTGTTTGCAAATGAGTTGAGGTAGAAGAGTGCATTTTGAAATGCTTTTGTGTTCAGAGTTACGCCATCTCCAACAGCACCAAAATCGGTTATTGAGGCACTGTGGGGCCTTTCCACACTTGGTGTCAAGTCATTGCAGTACATGCCTGATACACTAGCCCATTGTGTCTGAGCAATGAACGTTGCAAAAACCAAAAGGACTCGAAATGTCTGCGAAAATTCCAAGAGGCGACATCATAGTCAGATAATACTGAAAAGCCATTCATCGTTAACAATCAGTAAAAGAGTTTTGGGCGGGACAGAGCAAAACCAAACCATCAATAATCAGATAAATATCTGGGCCAGCCTGGTTTTGTTTCTTTAGTTCATAGCCACATAGGAAAAAGGAGATAAAGAAGGATGACAACTAAGTTATTGGCTCTGAATTGTTCAAGGTAAAATTGTAACAAGTAGATGTTGTTTCAGTTTTCCAAGTTCAGAGAGTTCGAGCACGAAGAACGCAGCAAGTACAAATGTAGGCATATAGCATTCCAGTTCTACCTACAGAAAGAGTATGCATCAGGGCATCATCAGGCTCTCAGCACATTGCCCGCGGTTTGCAAATACAAGGAACCGCTAAATTGTGCTATGGGTTACTGCAACATTTGCGCCCAAGCAGCAATGACTTCACTAAATCCTAGACTCTGTGAGCCCCTTTACCCCCTACTCCAGCAAAGCTGCTGGGAAATTCTCTCGCTAGGAAAGGAAATACAAATACCAACTGCAAGAACGCAATTCAGATATCGAACAGGAAGTCATTGACCCCTTACAGTCGCGGATCTACTCATCTTCCTGCTTGAATCGAGCACTCTCTCCCTTCCTCTCAAGCAGTTACCGAATCCACATCAAAACAAACGCGCCGTCAGACCTGCAAGAACTGCAAGGCATTAACGCCCAACGAAGGACTCCTCAAGGAATCCAATTTGCAGAGTAACTGGCGAGAGGAGCATCGCGCGCTTCACTCACCGGCGGGGAGCAGAGCAAGAAGCGACACTCCTCCGGCAGGCGGCAGCCAACCCCTCTCCCGGCTCGTCGCCTCGCTGGACAGCACAAAGCGAAGCGGCGGCGGCAGCAGGATTAGGCTATCGAAGATTGGAAGTGGGAGCAGCTAGTGTCAATCATGGCGTCGGGGAGCGGGACCAGAATGGAATGTAGAGAGAGGAGCAGGAATGTCGCGTCTCCGTCAGACGGTCAGCGTGGAAGCATAGAAAGCAGCGGGATTAGGGCCGATTCCATTAAGCAATTTTTAATCAAAGTCGATTGGACACAGCAGGCAGCCGGCTTTGCCAAATGCTCACAATTCCATTTGTTAGCTAAAATATAACTGAGATTAGTTATTGAAGGCTATGTTCCTCACAAATCCAATCGTATCGTTAATATCTACTGTATCTGAATCAGCTACCAACTAACAGTTATAAGATTTTTCTTTCAGAACAAATCAGCACTAACTACCAACCGCCAACCAGATGAACAGTTTCTAAATGTGATTAACTGAGCATAGCTTCAACTGTAAGGTTTATCAGTGTTTGAATCGTTGCTCGATACCGGTGCTTTGCATTTTCACAAATTTAACTGATATTATTTTTTAACAATAGATGATGTGTTTGTCTATAGCAAAAGAAGAGAAAATTCCCTCTATGTCATTGGAAATTACGACCCATCCCCTATGTGCTATTGGAAATTAGCTCATCCCCTGTGTGCTATCGGTTATAACTTTTGATCCCCTATGTGCCATTGTCGTTAGATTTTGGAGACCGACGCCGTTAACGGGAAAATCTCGGACATTTTTGCCCCTCCGCGTCGCGAGTCGTGCGCCAGCAGGAAAAGAGAATCGCATGAAAAAACGAGCGGATTGCTAGGGTTCCGCGGCCGCCGCCCCTCTAGCACTGCGCACCCGCCCCTCGAGCAGTACGCCGCCGCCCCCTCCCTTGGCCCGCGGCCCTCTACGCGACCCCTGGTGCGGCCGCCGGGTGCTGCTGCCGGCGCTGCCCGCGGACGGGAGGCGCGGCCGACTGGTGCTGCTGCCGGCACTGCCCGCGGACGGGAGGCGCAGCCGTCGGGTGCTACTGCCGGTGCTGCCCGCGGACGGCCCCGATGGGGGCAGCAACATCAGGCCACCCCGATTGGCTTCCTGCAGGGTGAGCGATTTCCTCTTACTTTTACTTCGATTTCATCCTCATGAAACTAGAAGGAATATATTTGATGGTCCTTCATTAACACGATGGACCCTAAGACGAGCTACCTCGTCAAAGCCAATCCTAGAACGGGTAGGACATATTGTGAGCCTTGCTATAAATTCAACAAAGTCTTAGATTCTGATCTATGCAATTTCAAGGATTTCATTGGAGAAATTGTAGATCAGTTTCCTCATAATTATCAGGAATTAGTGCATATTTTCTATTACAATGATGTCACAATAGGCTCCTCACAAGTGAGAACAGACCAGGAACTGCTTGAAATGTTTAGCAAACATGCTGATAGCAAGGTGGTGCATATGACCATTGCTTACACTAACCCTAAAGACATACCTATCCCTTGTATGTGCTTCCACCCACAAATTTCAGAGGGGGTTGACATCCCTTGCACCCCATCTATTGTTTGTTCATCTCTTGCACCAGCAAGCCAATCAACACAACCTTTACCTAGCCAACCAACACAAAGCCAGCCAACACCTAGTCAACCAACATCTAGCCAACAACCTGGTGAACCTAGTGATGAATCTGATGACGATGGCTACCTGGCAAATCCTGAACCACAAATGAACATGTTGGAGTTGATGATGAAGAGTTGTACTTACCTGCTCCTAATACACATGTGGGTGGTGATGATGTGGGTGAGCAAAGTGACTCTGATTCTGAATCTGATGTCGAGTTTGAGGAAGAGGAAGGGCTGATTAGGAAAGATCCTTTACCACCCATGCCAATTGTAGCATATGACCGAGATGACCCTCCAATGAGTGTAGGCAGCCTATATCCCAATATGGCAGAATTTAGGTGACCAAGATGACCCTCCAATGGGTGGGATACACAAATGTATTTTAATTATTTTGTATCTGTGTGGGTCTATTGACGGTTCAAAACCATGTTGAAGTTCACTGCAAACGTACGGGTGACTTGATGCCTTTTTCACCAAGGAGGGTCCCCAAGGTTTGTCAATCCGAGGATCGGAAGCAAACCGCTAAGGATCTCTACCTTATCTAGTCAATCTAACCTAACATGTAACATTGATTGCATACAAAGAGATATTCATGAAGTGTATAGGTTGATCACATCCAAGAACATCGGCTAAAGTAAAGCTCCATTGAAGGGGTAACTAGGCCTAGCACCTTCTAGTTGAAGTTCAGGCAAACGAGCAACAAAACGAGCATCTCATCTACTAGCATCCTTAAACTCCTACCTCCGACCTACCTCCCGAAGACATCCGCTCTTTCGGGGGTATCATCCTGTCACGGTGAACCCTTAATCAAGCGGGAATCTAGGGGCACGCTCAAACATGAACGTGTCTACGAACCATGAAGGGTCCACATGCTAAACCTAATCGCCATGATTACATAGAGCATGCTATATAGTCTAAACATGTATTAGACTAAGGATTAAATCACATTCAAGATAGGTAAAAAGCATAAACAGAGACATGGAATCGCTAATAGATCAGAAAACATGATGAACATTGCTCACATAATAATGGATGCGTTTGGATCATCACCACCGAGTACATACCATTGATGACCTCAACTAGCTCCGGAACTCCACCATGGCACAACCACGCAGGGCGGCCATGGCGGCTAGGGTTGGCACAGACCATCCCCTAGACAACTTCGAGGACTCTGCCGCTGTCATCTCCCTCCGTTGCTCACTTCTAGGTTTCGTCGAGTTCTGGTGGATGGATGAGGCGGCCGTCGGAGGCAGGGCATATAAATGAGCCGAGGAGCGTGTAGGTCAAAGGGCGTCGCGAACCGGTCCTGAAAACACCCTAGGCCGGTCGGCATGGGCCGACCGGTCCAGGCCCTTCTCGGCCCGGTTCGGGCCCATCTTCCTCTACGATGCTTCTTGCACTTTCTTGAATATTTGCCGAACTTTATGTGGGTCCTTAACGTCGTTTTCCCCGTGGTTTGGATAAGGGTACTTGGCGCACGAACTCCCACATCATCTGTTTAGGTCCTCGGAGTTTCACAGCTTCATGCTTCGATCCTCGGGTCATTTGGAGTCATGTTCACTCCGTGTCTTGACTTGTGCCGGGCTTCGTGATCTTCTCATAAAGTGCTCGATGAACTCTACCCGAAAGTCCTCATTTAGGCGCTTAAATCCTGTGTAAACAACATACTCCAAAAACCACATGCAAGTGTGTTGGCGGTCGATTTCTGTCAACCTAGCCATGAGTTTACCTTCAATGTTGGTATTAATTTGATATTCACACTAACGATCCTAACCCTCATTATATGTCAAGTTCGCACTCGTGCATGGTTTTTGGAGTTTATTGTTTACACAGGGATTAAGAGCCTAAATGAGGACTTCCGGGTAAAGTTCATCAAGGTTTTTACAAGAAGATCATGAAGCCCGGCACAAGCCAAGACACAAGATGAACATGACTCCAAATGAGCCAAGGACTAAAGTGTGACGCCGAGAAGTATCGAGGACCTAGACGGAAGATGCGGGAGTTCATGCGCCAAGCACCCTTATCTAAACCGTGAGGAAAATGACGTCAAGGACCCACATGCAGTTCGGCAAAGAATCAAGAAAACATGAGAAGCGTCTGGAAGAAAACCGGAGACGAACCGGGCCAGAATGGGCCCAGGCTAGTCGGCCCAGCCCATTCTGGGCCCTGTTCGCCTCCCCCTTTGACCTAGCACCCCTTCGGGCTATTTATAGTCCCCGTGCAAAGAGCCACGCATCAAGCCATTCGTCATCCACCGTCGAGGAGCAGAGAAGCTAGAGGGACACCATCTCGAAGAGGAGGGTCATGCTAGTTGTCTAGGGTTTCCCCTAGCCGACGTGGGAACCTTGCATGGAAGACCACGTTGGAGTTCCGGAGCTAGGATCAAGATCAAGGTAGGATCCCGGTTGTGATCTTGTTCGTGTATCATTCATGGTGAAGTCTTTGTGAATCCGATTTCTAGCAATCAAGTGCTTTCTCTACGGTTTTGTCTTCTCTTGGTTTCGCTTCTTCCTCAATCTATACTTAAGATAGATTGCTTAGGGTGATCTTGTAGCCGCGATGGCTAGAGGTGCATACCCGATCTACCAAGTGTTTTCAACATGTTCCTCGTGAGCGTGCTCTTAGGTTCACCTACACAAGAAGCGGGGCATCGTGACAGGATGTCGATCACGTGTACGGTAGGTGCCTTCGAGGATTAGAACGGAGGTCACATGCTTTTTATGAGATTCATATTGCTATCTTCATCTCTCTCTTGGAACTATAACAAAGGCACGATCTAGACTTTCTAGATCGGTTATCTCTTTGCTTTCTCTTGCTACCTCTCATGTTTTAGTAGATTAGATGTGTTTGAAACCTCTCTAGAACAAAGTGCTTTTTCGCTTTATTGGATTGATCTTGCGTTGCACATGTTCCACGGATTCGATGCCTTGGGTTTACACTTAAGGGAAAGAGGGTCCCATGTGGTCCGTATACTTGCGGATCAAAGTTTACAACGATAATCAAACATCAACAAGCCCCTTTTTCTGGCATCGTTGCCGGGGAACAAGCAATCAAGATCCGATCTAGTATTGCGTTTGTAAGTATTTTTAGTTTTTCTTTTGCATCTACTAACTTTGATCATCCTCAAAAATCAATCTAATCTAGTTTTTCACTAACCCTAGTTCTTCTTTTTGATTTTTGTTTATCACTAACCCTAACCCTAACAGGAGATGGACGGCTACCTCTCCAACAAACCCAAATTTTCTTTTGTGGGTGATCGAGAAAAACTTTACAGGCAAATGAGACGTGCAACACAAGCTAAGAAATTTGTAGATCCAAAAGCCGAGGCCGAAGGATCGATGGATTCTCTAAGGGAATCACCACCTCCAAGTCCAAAGGGAGATCAACCTCAACCGCCACCCATGGGAGAAGAATCGTAGCTGGAGCACAAGATCGGGGAGCTATGCACCCCGGACATCGATGATCTACCAATCCTAGACTTTGAAGATGTCAAAAGGCCGTTCAAGATCAAGGTCTCAACTATCCGCATGGTGCAACAATCGCCTTTTACCGGTAAAGAGGATCCGAACCTTCACCTCCAAGCATTCGTTCAACTATGTCAAACTTCCAATGTGGAAGGGTTGACTCAAAATCAAATGAGGGCAAGGCTTTTTGGGTTCTCACTACTTGGGGAAGCTTTGCATTGGTTCCACACTCTATCAGCGGAGAAATTAAATTGGGATGCATTGATGAGGGCCTTCATGAAGAAATTTTGTTCGCCGGTCAAGATTCAGAGTTTGCGCAACAAGATTGATACGTTTGTTCAAAATCCCACAGAGACAATTGAAGAAGCTTTGGAGCGTTTCAATGAATACATGCGAGCCGACTTCCTTGTATGGCATATTGGTTCACTTATGAGGAGGATGGAGAAGATGGAGATTGAGAAGATAGAAGCTAAAAGGGCCGCCGAAGCAAGATCCACATGTGAGGAGTGTGGGGAGTACGGCCATGTCCAAGGAGATTGTCCGGAGGAAGCAAAGGTGCTCAACTACATGAGGAAAGGAGAATTGCCAAACTTCCGCTATGGGCAAGGTAAACCTCAATTTAATGCAAGCTCGTCCATTCAAAATTCGGTTTCTCTTCGTATACAATTGAAGGACATCATGGACGAGCAAGCTAAGATCAACAAGGACACCGTCACTAAGTTCAAGGCTATTGACAAAATATTGGAGAATATAGAAGGCAGATGACGAAGGTCGGAAGCTCTTACCATCAAGTGCTCAACATAATGAAGATGATAGAGATGCAAGTGGAACAACTTGCCGGGCGCCTAATGGGCAATGGCATACTTGCCAACAAGTATGAGATGGCGACACTCGGGGAAGATCACATCAAGATGTCCGAGGAATGCGGTGCCATTATTGCATATCAAGGACCCGAGAAACAAAGAGGCCCCGGATGTCTAATCATGCCGTGTTCTATTGGCTCATTCAAGTTCAAGAAGGTGTTATGCGACCTTGGAGCAAGTGTGGGAGTCATGCCAAGAGACGTGTTCAAGAAGCCATGCTTACCAAAGCTAGAGCCTACGGCCATGTGTCTAGAGTTGGGTGACAACTCTATTTGCTATCCCGTGGGAATCGCCGAAGATGTACTCGTAAAAGTTGAAGATCACTTCATCCCTGTCGACTTCATGGGGCTCAAGATGGGGGAAAGGGAGAAGCTGCCACTCATCCTTGGGAGGTCGTTCCTTAATACCGTCGGAGTGACAATTGACGTTGGCAAGAGGGAGATCAAGATCGACATCAACGGTAAAAGAAGTGCATTCAAGTTTCAACCACGTTTCGAGGTACGCAACATTATTAATGATAAATATGTTCCACCTCATCGTCGCATTAGTAAGGGAGAACCAAGGGAGAAGGAAGTGAAGAAGATCAAGGGAGATGTTGCATCCGTCAAGACCAAAGAAGAAAGCCAGCCTGTGAAGACCAAAAAAAATGACTAAGCCGAAGAATAAGCCTGCGCCCAAGGCAAGGATGGTGCAGAAGTGGGTACCCAAGATTGCAACACTCACAAAGAGCGTTGATCCGAAGTGAAGAAGTCTACTTATGGACTTTAAACGAAGCGCTAGGCGGGAGGCAACCCGTTCGTCGAGTCAAGAATAAGCTACCGGGAGGACAACCCGATCAAGAATAAAGCTACCGGGAGGGCAACCCGGAAGATTTCCGAATTTCAAGTAAGTGAGTCTTAGAATTTGCTACGCAAGACATTTTATTGACTCTTAAGTGGTTGAACAAGTTTCGGAGAACCTTTTATTTGCTCGTTCGTTTTATTTGGATTTTCCGATCTTAAACCAATGACATGAGCCATCCCATGATTTATTTGCCTCTTTTTGAGAAACTAGAACCAAAAAATTCAGATCCTATTTGAGCCTTCCATCCTCTCCATGATGGGAGGTTCAGTTTTGTTTTACATGTTAAAAACACACGAGTAGAGCCCCCGCGTTGTTTCTTAATGATGTTTAATCTTTGACGCATGGTAGGACTCGCGTGAACCTAGGAAATTCGATTTTTGGTTTCATTCAACTTAACATCCACAAGTTTCTCTAGATTTAGAATTTTTCTAAGCCCTATTGTTTTATTTATTCAAAAATATCTCTCTCATGTTTGGCCAAAATTACAACCTAAACCCATACCCCCACGGTCAAGCCGGAGGACCTTGCTATCAAGTAATGAAAGCAAACGATCCTGGTGCAACCAAAATAAAGGTAGTCGGAAAGTTTTCAACTTACAAATGTTTTTGATACCTAAAAACTCCTCTAAGAATACATTTGGACTCATTGCTAGCTCTGAGTTAATTTTTGATTTTCGAATTAGAGGAGTGATTAGCGTCAAAACATGATTAAGGAGAGGATTTTTGGGTTTGCTTAACACTTTGTGCTCCATGATGCACCACGGGAAGGCATCCATCATTTGGCATCTTGGGCATATGTAAAGGACAAGCATGGGGGGCAGCAATGACTTTGTTTTGCAGAAAATAAGTGAAAGCACATGAAGCATGGAAGACAAGAAGTGACACAAAGTAAAGGAGAGAGGCATTGATCTCATCATTCAAAACAAAGGAGTGGCCGAGAGCGTTTAGGCGATGGATTCTTGTGGAGCACGAGGACACAGGACAACAAGGGAGCAAGAAGCATCTCGGAGAAAACTGGAGACAGGAGGAGCAGAAGGCCCCCTCGGCCGATCGGCCTAGGCCGGCCGGCCTGCCCCTTCCAAACAGCCCCTGGTGCTCCCCTTCGTCTGGTGAGTAGTTCATCCATTTGCTAGTTCGTGTTCTTGAGTTCATAGCCCAGAAGTTCCAGAAACCACCCAGAAAAAATCATGCCTCAATTCCTTCTCTAAAAATTCCTGAAAAATCATTACAATTCTTGTCAATCCATATACTTTCTTTCTGTGTATTTCCATCGGCGAGAAACCCCCGGGGAAGTTGTTTGTGATCTTCTGCAGCAAGGCACGACGAGAGAGGCCATGAACATCATCCTCGGAAGGAAGACATGATCATCATCGTCGGAGGCGCCATCAAGCTCTTCGCGGAGGTACTCTATCTCCGAGTCCCAGTGAAGCATGAGGAGGACGTGGCACCGCCGAGGAGCGACACGCTGCTCCTTGGAGGCATGAAGAGTACACGAAGCTCGTCCATGCGGTACACCAAACCGCAAGGGCACACGGAGGAGCCACCCGTTCGACCTCGACACCACCATATACTCCGAGGCACTTCAAGCTTGGTTTCATAATAAAGACGGAGGATCAACCACCGGAGGAAGAGTGAAGGAAGGAAGAAGAAATAATGCTTTCAAGTTTGGTTTGATTTTTCCTTCTCCTTTCCTTTATTTTTCAGTTTGTGTGCAAATTCTTGTTTGCGTAGCATTTTCAGTTTTTATTTATTTTCAGCATGTGTGTGGTAGTAGTAGTTTTTGTTTTCCATCACCATGAACAAATTTCACCATCATTTTATGATCTTTAATATGGATGGAAAATTGTGCCAAGTTGATATATGATGACCATTGCCGCTTTGCTCATCTTTGTACTTGTTTTATGCATGATTAAGCTAGTGCTCTCTTTAATGGAAATCTGAAATTAATTTAAATGCTAGCTTAATCCTTTGCGGAGGTTATGATAAAGATGAGACCCATAGTTTTTCTCATGCTCTCAATTTTGGATGGGTTAAAGATGATTTATTTTTGTTCTTAAAAGTAATGCTAACCTCGTCATTAATACCTCTTGCATATTTCTCTACCTATCCAAAGCCTTATGATTGAGTGCAAAACCTTAATATACAAGATTTATTTTTGGGTGCATTGATTCAAGACTTGATTTCTCTGGCCCGAGACTAAGAAGTTGGTCATTCTATTTTTGCGTATCTATCTTTATGCTAGCCTTTTCTATTCGTGCATTGTAAGTTTCCAGCTTGGGAATTTTGCAAACCTCGTCGGATATCCACCCACAAACCCAAAACATCTTTTTTGTGTTTACCTCCTTGATCACAACCCAATTCTTGAGTATGGATGAGTATTTCAAGGAAGATCACGAGAATGAAGGTGCCGAAGATTGAAGTATGATTTTGGGAGACCTCTAAGACGACATAAAGGTTGCGTGAAGGATCCCTAAAAGATTTCAAGTGTTTCTCTTCAAGAAAATATAGGACTTTTAGTACCTACCTTGGCACCAAAATTTCGCCATGTCTTTGCGTGAGGACGTGCAATCGTCTAAGCATGGGGGGGAGTTGCCAAGGAGGTAGGTGCAATGTAATCTAGAGTTCAAGGGGAGTATATAAAAAAAGAAGAAAGAAAGAAAAAAAGGAGAAAAGAAAAAATATGTGTATATATAAAAAAGGAGAAAAAAGAGAAAAAGAAAAAAAATAAAGCTCCCCAGCTCTCTAGATGTATTAGAAATTTCAAGAGAATTCAAGATCAAGACCCATACTCATCTTTCCAACCATGTGCAATCCGATAACGAGGACATCGTTTGTGCCTCGGGATCACTCTTTGCCATTTGCACATGTCCACCTATCTCAAAAGTGTGTGTATTTTTCTCTCCCCCCTCCTTGAGAACATTATTTTTCCAATGACCTTTTTGACGAGTCTCGGTAAGACCATGTGTCGGGGACGGTAATTAGGGGTCCCCTAACTAAGGGGATAATCACCCTCGTTAAACGCAATCCGCCCAAGGACTGTTCTCTGAGCCCCGGTCACGGGACATCACGGGCCCACGGCCTGCTACGGCCCGGCAGCAGCCACACCGAGAAGGCCCGCTTGACCGCCTCGCTCGAGGGCTCCGGCTCCTCGAGCAGATTTCCATCTCGCTCGAGGGCTCCGGTCCCTCGAGCGAATTTCCGCCTCGCTCGAGGGCCCCAGTCCCTCGAGCAGGCTTCCGCCTCGCTCGGGGGCTCCGGTCCCTCGAGCAGGTTTCCGCCTCGCTCGGGGGCTCCGGTCCCTCGAGCAGGTTTCCGCCTCGCTCGAGGGGTTCGGCCCCCCTCGAGCGGGCAGCCATCTCCGCTCCACCCGGCAGCGGCATTTAATGCTCGGTCGCACGGCAGGACGCCAAAGTTAAGGGTGAATCTCCCCCACGCAGCGCGACTGACAGAGCGCCTGACACCACCACAGTGCCGCCTAACCCGCCACTGTGCAGCCATTCCTGGCCCTGTGCAGACGCTGCGCGGCCCTGTGCGGACAGGCAGGTGTCATTCCACGACACTGTGCCACCTGCTCCCGTCCTCCCCTGCGGCAAGACCCTCGAATGGGCATGGGGACACCCTCGAAATGTGTACGGGCGGTAAGCCGGCGTGCGCTTCGGCTGACACCACCGTACGAGCAGTGTGCGCCGCGTCTTCTCCGCCAACTCCGGCACCGCACGGCCATCCCGGACGCTGTGCGGCCATCCCCGGCACTATGCCGCCACTCCTACCACTGTGCGACAGGTCGTGCAGCACTGTGCGGACAGGCCGGTGACGCATCGCAGCCCCGGACCACCAACTCCGGTCCTTTCCCCAGCGGCTAGGCCCTCGATTCAGCTAGGGCAGGCCCTTGAAGTCAAGGCAGGACGGGCCACATTGACCACCACGCCGCCCGCAGAAGCCGGAGGGCACTGCCAACTCGCGCCAGGAACCATGACATTCGGGGACAAGACCGTCGACGCCATACCTGTTAGTACACAGCCACTGTGCCGGCTGCTGAGCAGCATCATTGTAACTGCCCTCCCTTGGCCTATAAAAGGGAGAGGCAGAGCCCCCTGCGTGGGGACGACTCTCATTTACTCGCACTAGCACACACACGTTCCAGATATTGGCACTTGCCTCAATCATCTCAGTAGGGACTTGGGGGAATTTCCTCCTCTCCCGCCTTGCTTGTAGCTCCCCTCTACAGGCACCGCCGGTGCAAGCTAATACAGTGCGCAAGCACACTCTGCTGGATGTACGGCCACGTGGTCAGAACCAGGATAAATCCCGTGTCTTCTAGCTTAGCACCACCCATCGAGAAGTAGATCCCAGCGCAAATCACTAGTTGGTGCCGGTACTAATCCGGACACCGACAGTTGGCGCGCCAGGTAGGGGAGCGCTTGATCATCCACCCGCTTTCTCGATGGTGATCGTCACCGAGCACACGTCGGAGAGGCCCGCCTGGGGCGAATCCGACTCGTTCCCAGCCGGATTCGAGATCTGGTTCGGGACCATCCACTACCAGGCGACTGGCAACGGCTACCACAAGCGCATCCTCAACAGGGACGCGCTCAAGGCGGCGCCGCCCGAAACGTCGGCTGCCCCGATGCCAGCAGTGTTTCCACCGCCACCCCGACACCGCAAGCGTTCGGGGAAGTGCTCACAGTGAGCGCGCACGGCACGACGCCAAACGACGGACGCTGGCTCCCCCCCGGGGGTCGAAGTCAGCAAGCTCCCGCCTGTCGGAGCAGGGCAAGGCGATGCACCTCCGCCGGCAAACTCCACGACGCACCCTGCGGAGGGGGTCACGGCTGCGCAGCCGCGATTCCCCCACGGAATGCGTGGCGCTACCATGGCGTATTCTTCGTCGGCCGGCACCAACCTGGCTACGTACGAGGACCTTCCAGACTACCACTTCATGTCTATCCGGAACCTCATCGCCACCTCGCCCGATGAGTCCTACCGCGACACCGACAACGAGGAGTGCGGATGCGGGCGCGGGGTGCTAGAGTGGGACTACTCCGGGCTCCGGGACCCCGACGCTTTCAGGCGGTTTCAAGCCATGGCAGACTACTGCCTCACCTGCTCTGACGACTCCAGCGAGGGGGATTATGATCCCACCCGCGAATGCTTCGTCGTCGTCCTCGGTGAAGGCGGAGATGAAGGAGGCGGAGTGGGCGATGCGGCGGTCCGCAACAACATGGTAGTGACCCCACCAGTGGGGGCGACACCACCGCCACCTGACACGGCGCGTGCCACGCAAATGGCCCAGCTTCGCGAGTTGGAAGCAAAGCTGAACGCAGAGCGCGAGCAGCTGCGGCAGCTGAAGGCCACACTCGAAAGAGACAGGGCCGGCCCCTCGACACCGGGCGCGCGCGCTGCGGGACGCGTGGCCCGAGAGCGCATCAACGCCGACGCCGACGTAGACGAGATGCCGAACCTGGCGAGGGCCAGCTAGAAGCTCGTGGCTGCAGTGACTTTGATTCGGGCCATGCCCGAGCCATCGACGCCCGAGGGACGTAACCTGCGCCGCGAGGCGCAGGTCCTCATCGAGCAGGCTGCGGTGCAGCAAGCCGAGAGGTCTGCGTCCTGCATGCGTCATCAGTCTATCACGAAGGCTAGTGGGGGCGGCAGGGACCAGGAGGCATCGGTCCACACTCCGCACCGAGTTCCTACCGTCCACGAAGGCAACCAGAGGACCCCCGCCAACGATCGGATTCGGGACACGCGCGGTGCACCCAACGATGGCGATGCCTGCAACATCCTGAACAAGAAGAGGCAGGACGCCACTCCGTCACACGGCTACAACCCATGGCGTGGGGGACGGTACGACAGTCGGGAGGACAAGAGCCCATCGCCGGAGCCGCCGGGCACGCGTGTGTTCGGCCGAGCGATCCGCACGGCCTCGATCCCCCCGCGCTTCTGCCAGCCAACCACCGTGAACAAGTACTTGGGGGAGATGGACCCCCGGGTGTGGCTCAACGACTACCACCTAGCATGCCAGCTGGGCAGCACCACGGACGACGCCATGATCATCCGCAACTTGCCACTGCACCTGGCAGCTTCTGCGCGGACGTGGCTCGAGCACCTACCCGCGAACCAGATCCACGACTGGGACGACCTGGTCAGGACGTTCGTAGGTAACTTCCAGGGCATGTACGTGCACCCTGGGAACTCCTGGGACCTCAGAGGCTGCTCCTAGAAGGCCGGTGAGTCCTTGAGGGACTTCATCTGCCGCTTCTCCAAGCGCTGCACCGAGCTTCCGAGCGTCGGTGAGTCCGAGGTCGTGCACGCCTTCTTGGAGGGCACGACTTGCCGGGACCTCATGCGCGAGTTGGGGCGAAACCCTCCCACCAGCGTCAACGAGCTGTTCGACATCACCACTAGCTACGCCTTCGGGGAGGAGGTAGTGGGGGCGATCTTCGACTGCAAGAAGGGCAGGCGAGCCGAGGATGCGCCCGCGGAGGGCAGCAAGCCCAAGGAAGCTTCGAAGAAGCAGAAGCAAGGCAAGAAGGGCAAGAAGAACAAGGGCTAGAAGCCCATGGAACAAGACGAGGGCCGCGAAGAGGTCAACGCAATCGACGCCGCCAACAAGGGGGCTCAAGGCCCCCCTCGAGGCGGAGTATTCGACGACATGCTGAAGAAGCCCTGCCCGTACCACAAGACCCCTGTCGCTCACACCCTCGAGTAGTGCGACATGCTCAAGAAGTACTACAGCCGCGTCGCCGTGAAGGAGGACAACGCCAAGAAGGACGCGGGCGACGGGGGCAAGGATGGCTTCCCGGAGGTGGAGAACATGTTCTTCATCTTCGGGGGGCCCACCATCAATATGACATCGCGACAGCGCAGGTGTGAACGTCGAGAGGTCTACTCCGTTCACCCGGCCGTGCTGTCGTACCTCGACTGGTCGGAGGAGACGATCTCCTTTGGCCGCGAAGACCACCCGGATCACATCCCCAATCCGGGATAGTACCCGCTTGTCGTCGACTCCATCATCGGCAACACGCGGTTCTCCAAGGTGTTGATGGACGGAGGCAGCAGCCTCAACATCATGTCCTCCTCCACCCTGGAGCTCATGGGTATTGGGTTGGACAAGCTGCCGCCCAGCAAGTCACCGTTCCACGGTGTTGCACCGGGCAAGCGAGTCCAGCTTCTCGGGCAGATCGACCTGCCTGTCTGCTTCGGCACACCGAGCAACTTCCGCAAGGAGGTCCTCACCTTCAAGGTGGTGGGGTTTCGGGGAGCGTACCATGCCATCCTTGGCCGGCCCTGCTACGCCAAGTTCATGGCGGTCCCGAACTACACTTACCTGAAGCTCAAGATGCCGGGGCCCAAAGGTGTCATCACGGTGGGCCCGTCGTTCGAGCACGTGTTCGAGTGCGACGTTGAGTGCGTCGAGCACGCCGAGGCGCTTGCACATGACGAGGCCCTCGTGGCGGACCTAGAGAAGCTGGCCAATGAGGCCCTCAACTCCACCAAGAAGCACGCCGGTAGCTTCGAGGCCGCAGAGCACACCAAGGCTGTACCCCTCGACCCTAGTGCCCCAGAGGGTAAGGTGCTGAGGGTCAGCTCCACCCTCAACCTGAAATAGGAAGTGGTGCTCATCGACTTTCTCCGCGCCAACGCTGACATCTTTGCGTGGAGTCCTGCGGACATGTCGGGCATTCCGAGGGAGGTCGCCGAGCACTCACTTGATATCCTGCCCAACTCCAAGCCGGTATCTCAGCGTCTGCGACGATTTGACGAAGAGAAACGCCGGGCGATTGGAGAGGAGCTGCGCAAGCTCTTGGAGGCCGGATTCATCAAGGAGGTATTTCATCCAGTGTGGCTAGCTAATCCTGTACTAATCAAGAAAAAGAATGGGAAGTGGCGGATGTGCATAGATTATACCGGTTTAAATAAAGCATGTCCCAAAGTTCCTTTTCCTTTGCCACGGATTGATCAAATAGTTGATTCCACCGCGGGGTGTGAGTTGCTATGCTTCCTTGATGCGTATTCCGGTTACCACCAAATCAAGATGAAGGAGTCCGACCAGCTCGCGACCTCTTTTATCACGCCGTTTGGCATGTTTTGCTACGTGATAATGCCATTTGGTCTCCGAAATGCCGGGGCGACATACCTGCGATGTATGCTCCACGTCTTCAGAGATCACATCGGGCGGACCATTGAGGCATACGTCGACGATATCGTGGTTAAATCTAGGAAGGTGGACGACCTGGTAAACGATTTACGCGTTGTGTTCGATTGCCTTCGAGCAAACAGGGTTAGGCTAAACCCCGAAAAATGCGTCTTCGGGGTGCCGCGTGGCATGCTCTTGGGTTACATTGTCTCCCAGCGAGGCATAGAGCCCAACCGGAGGAGGTGTCGGCCCTCAAACGGATGGGGCCAATACGCGATCTGAAGGGAGTGCAGAGGGTCCTGGGCTGCCTTGTGGCTCTGAGTCACTTCATCTCACGTCTCGATGAGAAGGGCTTACCCCTGTACCGACTTCTGCGAAAGAGCGAGCGCTTCTCCTGGACCGCCGAGGCCCAGGAGGCCCTCGACAAGCTAAAGGCAACACTTGCCCATGCTCCGATACTGACCCCGCCCCAGGAAGGCGAACCCCTGTATCTCTACGTTGCCGCCACGACCCAAGTGGTCAGCGCGGTCATCGTAGTAGAGAGAATGGAGGAGGGCCACGCCCTGCCTGTCCAGAGACCGGTCTACTACATCAGCGAAGTATTGTCGGACACCAAGACGCGATACCCCCAGATCCAGAAGCTGCTCTATGTGGTGGTGCTCGCGTGGCGCAAGCTGCGGCACTACTTCGAGGCCCATCCTGTCACCATGGTATCTTGTTTTCCTTTGGGAGAGATTGTCCACAATCATGACGTCTCGGGCAGGATAGCTAAGTGGTCCGTGGAGCTCATGGGTGAAGCCCTCTCCTACGCACCACGAAAGGCAATCAAATTGCAGATCTTGGTGGATTTCGTAGCTGAGTGGACTGACATTCAGCTACCCACCCCTCAGATCCAAGCTGAGTGCTGGACCATGTACTTTGATGGTTCGGTAATGAAAACAGGGGCAGGCGTGGGCCTGCTTTTTGTTTCGCCCCTTGGAGAGCACATGCAGTACCTGGTGCGCTTGCACTTCCCCGCGTCGAACAACATGGCGGAGTACGAGGCCCTCCTCAGCGGCCTGCGCATCGCCATCGAGCTCGTTATCAAGCGCCTTGACATCCGGGGAGATTCTCAGCTGGTCATCGACCAGGTGATGAAGAACGCAAGCTGCCACGTCGAGAAGATGGAGGCGTACTGCGCCGCGGTGTGTAAACTCGAGGACAAGTTCTTTGCCTTCGAGCTCAATCACATCACGCGCAAGTACAACGAGGAGGCGGACGAGCTGGCCAAGCTTGCTTCAGGGCGGATCACCATTCCCCCGAACGTTTTTGCCCGTGACCTCACCAAGCCCTCTATCGACCTCGACAAACCCGCTGAAGCTTCCGGAAAGGCCTCGGGGGCTGGCCCCTCGAAGGCCACAAGCGCCAAGCCCATGGATGAGAACCCCTCGAACGGGGAACTCGAGACCTCGGACCTCGAAGGGTCCCAGGCGGACGAGGCCGAGGTGATGGAGATCGACGACCTCCCTCCCCCTCCGCGGGACTGGCACGTTGAGTACCTCGCCTGGTTAGACCGGGGGGAGCTGCCCCCGGATCGGACCGAGGCAAGGCGTATCGCCAGGAAGGCCAAGTCCTTCGTCGTCATCGATAGCGAGCTGTACAACCGCAGCACCTCGGGGATCATGCAGCGGTGCATCTCCATCCCTGAGGGTCGGGAGTTGATTCAGGACGTCCACGCAGGCGATTATGGCCACCACGCCGCTCCGCGCACCCTCGTGGGCAAGGTGTTTCGCCAGCACTTCTACTGGCCGAAGGAGGTCGTCGACGCCAATGAGGTCATACGCACCTACGAAGGGTGCCAATACTACGCGCGCAAGACTCACCTCCCGGCTCACGCGCTGCAGACCATCCCCATCACATGGTTGTTTGCCGTGTGGGGACTGGACATGGTCGGGCCCTTGCGAAAGGCGCCCGGGGGCTTCACCCACATACTGGTGGCCATCGACAAGTTCTCGAAGTGGATCGAGGTTCGCCCCATCAGCAGCCTCAGGTCCGAACAGGCCGTGCTGTTCTTCACGAACATCGTGCACTGCTTTGGGGTACCCAACTCCATTATAACGGACAACGGCACTCAATTCACCGGCAAGAAGTTCCTAGAGTTCTGCGATAGCTACCACATCCGTGTGGATTGGTCAGCCGTGGCGCATCCACAGACTAACGGCCAGGTAGAACGAGCCAACGACATGATTTTACAAGGCCTCAAGCCAAGGATCTTCAACAAGCTCAACCAGTTTGGCCGGAAGTGGATTCAAGAGCTGCCGTCAGTTGTCTGGAGCCTCAGGAACACCCCAAGCAAGGCCACGGGCCTCACCCCATTCTTCCTGGTCTATGGCGCAGAGGCCGTCCTCCCCACGGATCTGGACTACGGGTCCCCGAGGGTCAAAGCCTACCAGGTGGGGCAGAACCAGCAAGATCGCAAAGACGCGCTGGACTGCATCGACGAGGCCCGCGACGTGGCGGTCCTGCACTCCGAAAAGTGCCAACAATCCCTACGACATTACCAAGCGAACAAGGTCCGGCCTCGAGACCTCAACAAGGGGGATTTGGTACTCCGACTTCGACAAAAGAACAAGGGCCGCCACAAGCTCACGCCGCCATGGGAAGGGCTGTACATCATCGCCGAGGTCCTCAAGCCCGGCACATACAAGCTCACGAACGAGAAGGGCTAAATCTTCGCCAACGCTTGGAACATCCAACAGCCATGTCGCTTTTACCCTTAAAATTCCAAGTTGTTTTGTTCATATCCGGCTCCCAAGTCGGTTGTATATACACTAAGGTTGTGAATAAAGACAAGGGAGACTCGGCTTTCCTCTGAAAACCAAGTCCCCCTCGGGGGCTACTATGGGGGCACCCCCCTAAACGGTCCCATTTTTTCACAAAAAACCTTTTCTCCTGAAAATGCTAAGTGTGTCGTGCCTCGGAAGCTTAGACAGACAGAAGCAGGGCGCGAGTAGCTAAGAGGTAAAGCCGGACGAGTCTGGGACTGCCTACGCCTCTAGGAGGATACGGCTTCCCTCTCTCACCACTTCACCTTCAGGTTACTCGTGAAAATGATCGATCCCAGCTGAAATCTGCCTAAGTTACGAGAAAGACGCAACGACATACATAAAACAAGTCACATTTAAGTTACAAACTTCAAAAGATGATTTGTTTATTTACACGAGCCGCCCGGCTCGAATCCTAGCCACGACCTAAGGGCTTCTGCGCCCGGCTACTTTCAGGGCTCGAGGGGGCCTGCAGGGGTAGCGTTCGGGAAGAGGTCTTCCTCGAACGTGTCGGCGAGATCGTCGGCAGCATCGGCAGCGGCAGCGTCGGCCTGGTCCATGGCGTCCTGCGCCCCATCATCGTCAAGGCCATCCGCAACGACGTACCCTGTGGCCAGCGCTGCGAAATCAATGATGTAGTGCGTCAACACCACGCCGAGGGTCTTCTGAACGCCGAGATGGAGAGCGCCCTTCACGCGCTCGACGACGCGGCCGCTCAGAGCCTAAAGGCGACTCGCCAGCGAGCTCCCCGACAAGCCAGTACTGTCGTCGATGTTTTTGGCACGCTTCGAGGGCCGCCTGCTCCAGGATCTCGAACTCTTGCTGGGACGAGGTGTAGGCCGCCTGGAGCGCTTCTGCCTGCGTCGCAGACTCCACCAGAGCTTTCCGCAGTCCTAGGGCAAGAAAAGGTGAGTCGAGAGCGAATCTCGACAAGCTTGAATAACAAATAAAGGCCCGGGGGCTACAACTTACCCTCGACCTGCTTCTTCTCCGTCTCGAGCTCTGTACGCGCGGCACCAGCCTCTTGCCGTAGCTGCAGGATCGAGGCGTCTATCTCCCCAGCGGCGGTCCTCAGGGCCTTGACGATAACGCCCTCCTGAACCAACGCCTTGACGAGCCGCTCAGCTTCCGCCTCCCGAAGCTGGAGCGTGGTCCTGGCCCCCTCGAGGGCGGCGCGCTCCTGCTAGAGCTGGGATTGCGCCTCCTCCCGCGCCGCACGCTCACGCTGAAGGGTGGACCTGGCATCCTCAAAAGTCGCGCGCTCTTGTTGGAGCTGGGCCTACGCCTCCTCGCGAGCGGTGCGCTCCTGCTGAAGCTGACCCTCTACCCCGGTGAGCGCCTCGGCCTTCTCTTGCAGAGCAGCGCCCAGCTTCTCGACCTCCTGGGTCTTCTGCTCGGCCTGGGTCTGCCAGGACCTCGCCCCCTCGAGGGTTACGCGGTCCTGCTAGAGTTGGGCTTGCGCCTCACTGAGGGCCGTCTCCTTCTGCGACAGCGCGGCCTGGACCTCGGTGAGTGCCTCACGCGCCTTCCGCAGCTCCTCGTTCGCCGCCGTTAGCACCTCCTCCTTCCCCTGGAGCGCGGCCTTCACCTCCTCGACCTCCTTGGCCTTCCGCACCACCACGGACCGCTGGTCGTTACGTGCATCCTCCATGCGGATGAGGTTGTACTCAAGCCAGCCGTTGTCCGTCTGCAGTGCCTCCACCATCGCATCCAGGCCTTCGTACTGCGTCCGGTACCAGTCGAGGTCAGAGCTCAGCTCGGCAATGCGAGCGAACCTCTCGCCCGCCTGGCCCCGCAGCTCCTGCGGATGGTGAAGGGAGAATGAAGAACAAAAATAAAACACACAAACAAGGGAAAAAGGGAACGAGCGGCACTCGAATAAGCGTGCTCACCTGAAAGACCTGGAGCGATCTGCCCTGTGGATTTGGAGCGCATCAGCCAGGGCGGCCTGAAGGGAGGCACCAAGGGCGCTGAACTCCTGCCACAGCACCCTCTCCGACCTCACCTCCTCCACCAGGCTTCGCGGCACTCCGGGAAGATGGAGCCTCTGCTCCCACTGCGGCACGCTGACGCCGGACGTTGGGACCGCAACGCCGAACGTTGACACCCCAGCACCGGACGCTAGCACCTGCGACATCACGCAGCCATTGGACTGCATTACGAGCACCTCGGGCGCGGGCCCGGGGGCTGGCGTGGCCGCCACCACCACTCGACCCCCACCGGGGGTCGAATCACCATCAGCAGGAGTCCCGGCCGTTCCGTGGCTCTCTGCTCCCCGACCCGCGGCGCGGGCCTGCTCTCGGCCCCGCTGGGTACCGCGGGTCACCGCCGCCTGTAGGGCATCCGCCGCCGCCTCCTCTCGCTATTGCGGCCCCGTGGCCGCGGCCACGACTCGCGACGCCTCGCCCGTCGCTGCCGTACCCGCCGTCGTCCGTAACATCCTCACCGAGCGGGGCCTTGTCGTGCACGGCGCATCTTGCGCCCTCACCTTGAGCGCCTTGACAGGTGCGAGGCCGGGGATAGCGGGCGCCGTCCTGGCAACAGAAGGGAGGAAAAATTGGCAACCTAATGATATCAAGAACATGGAGAGCGAATTGCGACTAACCTTATGCCGGAGATGCGCCGCTTGCGCTTCCTCGAGGGCTCTGGGGGCACCACCCCAGACCCGGCCGGCACCTCCGACGGTGCTCCCTCGTCGAGGGGCACCGTATCCGCCCCTCGAGCGGGCTCCGCGAGGACCTCCTCATTCCCCGGTGATGGGGGCGGCGCGGCCTCCCACCTGTCGCAGAAGGTCCGCTCCCCCTCGCTCTCCTCCTCGTCCGAAGACGTGTTCACTAGCTCCGGCGGGGGGAGGGACCTTGCTGCTCCCGCACCAGGTACTCCTCATTGTACCTGTTGGGGCGCTCCAGGCTCCTTATCTTCTTCTCCTTCGCCTGATCTGCCAGGCCCTTCTCCCTTTGCTACCTGGCACGATTGGAGGCGTGCGACTTGGGCGTCGGCGGACCTGAGGTGGGGATGTTGACACGCACCCCCTGTCACCGGCAACCACGATTAGATCGAACACGGGAATAAAACAGGCAAAAGCAAGGAGTCGAATCTCACCAGGTTGGTGTCCGGGAGCATCGCGAACGACCACAAGTCGTCGTCGTTGTGCGGAACCACCTTGAGGTTCACCGCGCGCCTCGCCCTCGTGGCCGCGTACGCCTGGGGGAGCGGCTCCTCCAGCAACCGCGAGCACGCCAGGGCCGCGGGGTTGGTGTCACTCTTCATCTCAAAGATGAGAAGTTCCCTCTCCATGAGAGGGATCACCCGCCGGAGGTGGAAGTTGGCGATGACGGCCGCCACGGTCAGCACGGTGTTCGCCAACTGGTGTAGGGCGTCGGTGAGAGGCTCGAGCCTCGCCTGCCTCGACGCGGGCGACACCCCATGCGCCCAAGACACCGGCCTCTCCTTCACCACCTTCCCGGTGTACGGCAGGAGCCCGGCGCTATCATTGCACAGGTAAAACCAACCCTTCTCCCAGTCGGTGTTGTTCGTCTTCACCGTACAAAGCAGGTACAACTCCTTCCGGGAGTCGCGCGCTGCAAATGTAAGGCCGCCGGCGCGTCCAGCCCGGCGCGTCCTCCTCTCCCTAGCGACGAGCGTGTGGTGCTCTCCTCGGAAGAGATTGATACATAGGTTCCAGTGCACCGGGATTCCCAGGAACCCCTCACAGATGGCGACGAAGGAAGCCGCCTGCGAAATGGCATTGGGGGCGAAGTTGTGAAGCTCCACCCCGTAGTGGTAGCACAACCCCCACATGAACTTGCTCGCGGGGGCAGTGAATCCTCGCTCGTGCAGCCGCATGAAGCTCACGATGTAGCCCGGCGGCGGGGACGGCTCCCGGTGCGACGTCGGCGGGATGATCCACGCCGGGTTCGCCTCATCGCCGGCCGGCGCCAGCTGACCGCCGGCGACTAGCCCCTCCATGGATTGCAGGTCCACCGACAACCGAGGCCACGGGTGAGCATCCAACACTCGGATCGCAGACATGACGGGAGCGGCAGGGATGCGGAGAGACGGAGTGGAGCGGCGGAGCGCGAGCGAATCCGGAGCGGCGGAGCGCGCAGCGATGAGGAAGGCGAAGAGCAAGGGGCGGATGTGAATGGTAAAGGTAAGGACCTCCCCCGTGCCCCCTGCTTTTATAGAGTAGGAAGGGGCAGAGCGCCCAGAGGCACGGCGGACAGCGGCAGTTAATGCGGTGGGTGCCGCCCGTCACTGACAGCAGGGACCCACCGCCCCGAAACCGCCGCACGCACGCGTGTGCGCCATAATTACCGCACGGTAATCCAAGGGACTCCATGTCCCGTCTTATCACTGTCTCACATCGTCCACGTCACGTCGCCTAAAAAGGCGCGCCCACCTCGCCTGCCCTGTGCCATGTCAGCCACGACCGAGTGGGCGTGGCAGCCAACCGTCCTGCGGACGAATTTCAAACGCCGGGGACCTCAGGTAACCTCGAGCCGGGGACTCGAGGCCCAATCCCTCGAAAGGATACAACAGGCACCTCGATCTAGAGTGGTCAAGGCCGCGAGGCCACGACCTATCGAGCACACCCTCGAGAACGATCTCGAGGGAGCTCAGGGCTTAGGCCCTCGAAACACTACTAATCAGTGGCTTGAGACCGGGCCCGCGGAGGGCACGACGGGTGCCGCAGATGCCCCTCGACTTGGGGGAGTACTGATCAGTGGTTCGAAGCTCGGTTTGATGGCGGATCGACGAGCGCCACAGGTCTGCCAAGACGGGAGTGCCCGGAGCCCCCCGCAAACGCCCTACTGATCAGAGGTACGGAGCTTGACCCTCGGCGGGTTCGAACAGGCGCCTCAGATCAACAGAGTCAGGAACGATCGGGGCGCGCGCGATCAAGCCTGTCCCCGAACGCGAAGTTCGGGGGCGCCCCACATATCGTGTTCAAGGCCAAGACAGAGGCAGCCAATCGAGGGATCCCATCGAGGGAGTGCTTCCGCGCCCTCGGCCCCTATCGAACGGGACCGAGCCCTGCTTGGCAAACCTTTGCAAGCGCTTACATGGACGTGTCTCCGGACCACGAGCCGACCCCTATCGAACGGGGCACGGACGCCCACTTGAACTATCCGTTAACAGCTCACCGAGGCAACTGTTGCTCGCCGCCCGCTCGAGGGTAGCACGGTTTGCCTCACCCCTCTACCCTGCGGAAGGGCAACGAGGGTCGTAATAAAGCCGAGAGTCTTCATCCGATCGCCCCTGATTGGGCCAGGGCTCGGGGGCTCCTCGCACCACGACCACCCTAATGATCACCGCATCAACCTACCCAGGGTTGCATCCCTGAAAACGGTCAGCCTGCTAGAACGTCTCGGGTCAACACGATGCCTCCCCACCTGCATAGATTGCTGATGTCGGCTAAAATACCGCCGAAGCCGGCTGAAACAAACGCAAGGCGAGCCACGTCACCCTACGTATTTAACCCCTGCACGAGTGCACGCACTCCTGCAGGGCTTTGGGGGCTTACACCCATGGGTGCGCTAGCGTGCCCCCACAGGAAAATATGCATGATCAAAGGGGACAAGACCCGCGCATAGCACCCGAGAGCGACATCCTTTGCCGGAACAGTCCCCTTTCTAGCAAAGGCTCGGGGGCTACTGTCGGGGACGGTAATTAGGGGTCCCCTAAATAACGGGATAATCACCCTCGTTAAACGCAATCCGCCCAAGGACAGTTCCCCAAGCCCCGGTCACGTGACATCACGAGCCCACGGCCTGCTACGGCCCGACAGCAGCCACACCGAGAAGGCCCGCTTGACCGCCTCGCTCGAGGGCTCCGGCTCCTCGAGCAGATTTCCGTCTCGCTCGAGGGCTTCGGTCCCTCGAGCGAATTTCCGCCTTGCTCGAGGGCCCCAGTCCCTCGAGCAGGCTTCCGCCTCGCTCGGGGGCTCAGGTCCCTCGAGCAAGTTTCCGCCTCGCTCGGGGGCTCCGGTCCCTCGAGCAGGTTTCCACCTAGCTCGAGGGGTTCGGCCCCCCTCGAGCGGGCAGCCGTCTCCACTCCACCCGGCAGTGGCATTTAATGCTCGGTCCCACGGCGGGACGCCAAAGTCAAGGGTGAATCTCCCCCACGCAGCGCAACTGACAGAGCGCCTGACACCACCACAGTGCCGCCTAACCCGCCACTATGCAACCATTCCTGGCCCTGTGCAGACGCTACGCGGCCCTGTGCGGACAGGCAGGTGTCATTCCATGACACTGTGCCACCTGCTCCCGTCCTCCTTTGCCGCAAGACCCTCGAATGGGCATGGGGACACCCTCGAAATGTGTACGGGCGGTAAGCCGGCGTGCGCTTTGGCTGACACCACCGTACGAGCAGCATGCGCCGCGTCTTCTCCGCGAACTTCGGCGCCGCACGGCCATCCCGGACGCTGTGCGGCCATCCCCGACACTATGCTGCCACTCCTACCACTGTGCAACAGGTCGTGCAGCACTGTACGGATAGGTCGGTGACGCGCCGCAACCCGCACCACCAACTCCGGTCCTTTCCCCAGCGGTTAGGCCCTCGATTCAGCTAGGGCAGGCCCTCGAAGTCAAGGCATGATGGGCCACAGTGACCACCATGCCGCCCGCAGAAGCCGGAGGGCGCTGCCAACTCGCGCCAGGAACCATGACGTGCGGGGACAAGACCGTCGGCGCCATACCGGTTAGTACACAGCCACTGTGCCGGCTGCTGAGCAGCATCATTGTAACTGCCCTCCCTTGGTCTATAAAAGGGAGAGGCAGAGCCCCCTGTGCGGGGACGACTCTCATTCACTCGCACTAGCACACCCATGTTCCAGATATTGGCACTTGCCTCAATCATCTCAGTAGGTACTTGGGGGAATTTTCTCCTCTCCCGCCTTGCTTGTAGCTCCCCTCTACACGCACCGCCGGTGCAAGCTAATACAGTGCGCAAGCACACTCTGCTGGACGTACGGCCGCGTGGTCGGAACCAGGATAAATCCCGTGTCTTCTAGCTTAGCACCGCCCATCGAGAAGCAGATCCCAGCGCAAATCACTAGTTGGTGCCGGTACTAATCCGGATACCGACACCATGAGAAGCTTGTTTTGTTTTGATAATATCTCGATTATAATATCTTGGTAGGACCAAACTTTTCCCAAAAGCTCCATATAAAGCCTTCTACTTATATATATTTTGAGAGGGGAAAGGAGTAGAACAAATAGGCTTGAGAGACTTGGTGAGATGAGAGTTCATGAGCATGATGCAAGGAGGTTTAAAATTTTCAACTTGGTTTAGCTCTTTTTCATCTTGCACTTGATTTCAAAATTTCTGAGATTCATTTAAAATTTGGGAGCATGATTAACTTCTTGTGGGAAGAGCTTAATTGATATCCACCCTCCGTAGGGATGAAGGCTAGTTACATTATGGAACTTTAACAAATATAAATTAGAGAGCATTATGTTTTCTCATGTATGATCAAGTGCAGGGTATGAACATTCAAAGGCAACACTGATATCCATTGAAGGCTTACTCGAGGACGAGCAAGGTTTAAGCATGAGGGGATGTTGGCGGTCGATTTCCGTCAACCTAGCCATGAGTTTACCTTCAATGTTGGTATTAATTTGATATTCACACTAACGATCCTAACCCTCATTATATGTCAAGTTCGCACTCGTGCATGGTTTTTGGAGTTTATTGTTTACACAGGGATTAAGAGCCTAAATGAGGACTTCCGGGTAAAGTTCATCAAGGGTTTTACAAGAAGATCATGAAGCCCGACACAAGCCAAGACACAAGATGAACATGACTCCAAATGAGCCAAGGACTAAAGTGTGACGCCGAGAAGTATCGAGGACCTAGACGGAAGATGCAGGAGTTCATGCGCCAAGCACCCTTATCTAAACCGCGAGGAAAATGACGTCAAGGACCTACATGCAGTTCGGCAAAAAATCAAGAAAACACGAGAAGCATCTGGAAGAAAACCAGAGACGAACCGGGCCAGAATAGGCCCAGGCCGGTTGGCCCAGCCCATTATGGGCCCTGTTCGCCTCCCCCTTTGACCTAGCACCTCTTCGGGCTATTTATAGTCCCCGTGCAAAGAGCCACGCATCAAGCCATTCGTCATCCGCCGCCGAGGAGCAGAGAAGCTAGAGGGACACCATCTCAGAGAGGAGGGTCGTGCTAGTTGTCTAGGGTTTCCCCTAACCGACGTGGGAACCTTGCATGGAAGACCACATCAGAGTTTCGGAGCTAGGATCAAGATCAAGGTAGGATCCCGGTTGTGATCTTGTTCGTGTATCATTCATGGTGAAGTCTTTGTGAATTCGATTTCTAGCAATCAAGTGCTTTCTCTACGGTTTTGTCTTCTCTTAGTTTCGCTTCTCCCTCAATCTATACTTAAGATAGATTGCTTAGGGTGCTCTTGTAACCGCGGTGGCTAGAGGTGCATACCCGATCTACCAAGTGTTTTCAATATGTTCCTCGTGAGCGTGCTCTTAGGTTCACCTACACAAGAAGCGAGGCATCGTGATAGGATGTCGACCACGTGTATGGTAGGTGCCTTCAAGGATTGGAATGGAGGCCACATGCTTTTTATGAGATTCATATTGCTATCTTCATCTCTCGCTTGGAACTACAACAAAGGCACGATCTAGACTTTATAGATCGGTTATCTCTTTGCTTTCTCTTGCTACCTCTCATGTTTTAGTAGATTAGATGCGTTTGAAACCTCTCTAGAACAAAGTGCTTTTTCGCTTTATTGGATTGATCTTGCGTTGCACATGTTCCACGGATTCGATACCTTGGGTTTACACTTAAGGGAAAGAGGGTCCCATGTGGTCCGTATGCTTGCGGATCAAAGTTTACAACGATAATCAAACGTCAACAAAGTGTGAACTTGTTACATCATTAGTATGCCTAGTGGCGGGTTAGTTATAATTCAAAGCTCAAACCAAAGTGTAACAAGTGCTCTTGGTTGACGGAAATCGACCGTCAACATACCCTCATGCTTAAACCTTGCTCGTCCTGGAGTAAGCCTTCAATGGATATCAGTATTGCCCTTCAATGTTCATACCTTGCACTTGTTCATACATGAGAAAACATAATGCTCTCCAAGTTTATATTTGTTAAAGTTTCATAATGTAGCTAGCTTTCATCTCTATGGAGGGTAGATATCATTTAAGCTCTTTCCACAAGTACTTAATCATGCTCTCAAATTTTAAACAAATCTTAGAAATTTTGAAAATAAAGAGCAGGATGAAGAAAAATTGCTTTACCAAGATCAATAATAAACCTCCATGCATCTTGCTCATGAACTCTCATCTCATCTTGTCTCTCAAGCCTACTTGTTCTACTCCTTTCCTCTCTCAAATATTTGGTGGAAGGCTTTATATGGAGCTATGGAAAAGTTTAGTCCTACCAAGATATTATAGTCGAGATATTATCAAAACAAGACAAGCTTCTCATGGACTTACCGAGACTCGTCAAAAAGGTCATTGGAAAAATAATGTTACAAGGAGGGGGGAGAGAAAAATACACACACTTTGAGATAGGTGGACATGTGCAAATGACAAAGAGTGATCCCGAGGCACAAACGAAGTCCTCGTTATCGGATTGCACATGGTTGGAAAGATGAGTACGGGTCTTGATCTTGAAATCCTCTTGAAAACTCAAAAAGCACTAAACATAGCTAGAGAACCGGGGAGCTTATTTATTATATATATTTTTTCTTTCTTTCTTTCTCTTTTTTTTCTTATCATACTTTTTCCTCTTTATCATCATTTTTTCTTCTTTTTTTCTTTCATCATACCTTTCTTTATTACTCCCCTTGAACTCTAGACTATACTAGCACTTCCTTGGCAACCCCCTATGCTTAGACGTTTGCTCGTCCTCGGGCAAAAGAGGTGATAAATATGCCAAGGTAGAAATTGAAGTTCTCATATTTTCTTGGAGAGAGATACTCGAAAATCTTCTAGGGATCCTTTTGGAAGTCTCCCAAAGTCTTGCTCACTTGACGGCACCTTCCTTGTAATCTTCCTCGAAATATTCATCCATACTCATATATTGGGTTGTGGTCAAGGAGGTATACACAAAAAGATGTTTTGGGTTTGTGGGTGGATATCCGGTGAGGTTTGCGAAATTCCCAATGTGGAAACTCACAATGCACGGATAGAAAAGGCTAGCAAAAAGATAGATACGCAAAAAATGAATGACCAGCTTCTTAGTCTCGAGCCAAAGAAATCAATCCTTGAATCAATGCACCCAAAAATAAATCTTGTAAACTAAGGTTTTTGCACTCAGTTGAATATAAGGCTTTGGATAGGTAGAGCAAAATGCACGTGGTATTAAAGACAAGGTTAGCATATCTTTTAAGAAAAAAAATAAATGATCTTTGATTCATTCAAAAATGAGAGCAACGAAAAATACCATGGGTCTCAAGTTATCATAACCTCTACAAAAGATTAGGCTAGCATTGATTTAAATTTCAGATCATGTTAAAGAGAGCACTAGCTTAATCATATACAAACCAAGCACAAGAATGAGCAAAGTGGCAACGATCATCATATACCCATAGGCAAGAGCATACAAGATATCATTATGGCGAGCACAGGGAAACGGTGATTATTATTAAAAACAAAACAAATCTAGGCTGCACTCCTAGTAGCCATGTTATTCTACAGAGAGATATACAAAGGTTGCATCTATGGTTGTGGAAAGCATAAACATATGAGCAGACATATAGAAAGTCAAGGACAAAAAGAGGGTTGAGGAATTGTTACCGTCCCGTGGCAACCGTGATCCTTGTACTCCACATGGTCTTCTTATGTCCACCAAGTCCTCCCCCATGCTTAGCATGTTGCTAGGCATGGAAGATGGTGAACCAACTTGTAATTCTGAAAGTCCTACCGCCATGTGTAGAGATCATCGTCATACTCTTCACTTTTGTTGCCTTTATTGTCCTTCAACATCCACCCTTTGTCACAAGCCTTAATCCCAATCGTTTCTCAACTCGTCTTCACCTCCTTCCATGTTGTCCTTTATCGCTGCTTCAACTTCCACGAATTTTTCTTCAATTTCCAGAACAGAACATGTACAGAACTATTACTCTATTGTGAAGTCCTTGAAATTATCTTTCCAACGAGTGCTCATTCACCCCAATCGGACTCCGAACAAGAGAGTTACGCCCTTTTTACTCCATCTATGCAAACAGTCCCGAGCTGATTTCAGAACGTGTGACGCCCAATGATTTGGTTGTAACTCTTTGCACGGGTCTCCTAAAATGTTGAATCTTGATGCATTGGAAAGAAGACTTAGTGGCGCTCCTGAATATCCAATTTCCTCTTTTATACATCTCTGAACATGTGCTTAATCTTGATGAAGACAGCGGTATATCTTTCGGGATTTTGGAGGTGTTGACGATCCTAATTTCATCTTTTATTACAAACTCATGGGAGTGATTCGCCATGCCTGCAAAACAACTCTAAAGTACAAAGTACCCCCGAGGTGATAGTCGGGGCTACTTACTCTATGCCAACAAACCAAAGACATCCCCTAAGATCTTAACTTGTGGCATAGTTAATCTAGTGAAAGAAAAATTAAAACCTAATGGGTGTACGTGTGTGCAAGTGTTTATGCAAATGAAAGGATGGTACAAAAACAAAGACAATGTTTACACCAAATTCTAAGCTCCATGCTTACAAAGTGGTTGCCAAACTTCTCTCTTGCCATAAAGATTTATTAACCAAGGTCAAAACACCATGCTTATCCCATGATTAGTAATTCCTTATAGTGCAAGAAAAGTAGGGTGCATCGCAAAGTTTTCAAACCAACCAATGCAATATAATAGTAAGGTATATAAAACTGAATGGTGTGGGTCTCCAATTATGTCTAAACACCATGTTTACACAAGATTGCAAAATGAAAATGCCCGCGGAGCATACATATAAAAAGATTCATCATAAAATTTCACGAAGACCAATGCTAACATAAAGCGAAAGATGACAATGAGGGGGATACAAAATGCAAATGCAAAGAGTTAGCACAAACAAACATTAGCAAGGTTTGAAAGATTTCCGATATGGTCCACAATAAGCAAAGTACAAAGCTTTGCCTTCACTTCATACGAAGTAAGCATTGTCATCAAGAAAATCACCCATCGAAAAGAATCGATCAACCAAACTAACAAGGTTTAAGGGGTAGGTTATGGGTATCCTATATTTTTGGCTCAAAAAAATTTGAACAGAGGGAGTCAAGTATAGAAATTCTATCTAAGGTGGTGCTAAGAGTCTTTTTGTGAAAAACAAATCTATGGTTTTAAGAAGCTTAAAGGTGTGAAAGATTTTCCCATAGGAGGGCTAGTCAAAATTTTTAGTTAGAACAAGGGATAGAGGTGGTCTTGGCCACAAGTCAACCCTACCCTTGCTGTCTATGGGTTTTTGGTGGGGGCTATGGGAAGGCTTAGGTTGGTTGGACAAAAAGTTAGATCAACACAAAACATGCAATGCAATATTACATGGATGACATGGTGGTGGTTATCTAAAACAAAAGCAAGAGTTATCCTAAATTAACTAGCCACAAGCTTAGAGTCAAAGGATGGTGCCAACTTCATATTTCTCTCTAAAAAGACACAAAAGAAAAAGACTTTAAACACTAATAGGCACACAAAAGGGTCTACAAGTTTTCCAAGATCAAGAACAAAGTGTTCCCTCAATAGCAATTAAATCAAACAACATGGTGTTGTGGTATTTATTAGAGCAATGGTACAATGTTACTTGATGGTTTAGTTTAAGATCACAATGTAGACGGTCATATTATATATATATATACACACACACACACATATACTTATACATATATATAGGGAAAATACATTCTACACGCGCGTGTAACTACTCCTACCTTCATATCTCATGATATACATTGAATCTGACCGAACGAGTTGTATGTGATGATACTAGACTATCTATGGTGGTATATAAGTTGAGTATGTGATCATACTTAGAGTATGTGAACATACTAATTTTTATATACTATCAGTAAGGTATAATAGAAATATATTAAAAACTAGAGAGGTTTTTGAAATTTTTTGTATATATATCCATTTGGATTGTCCTAGAATTAGTATGTGAACATACTCAAAGTGATAAATAGGTATGTAGACATACCCAAGTGGTATTCTGATGATGAGAGTAGCTACACGCGCATGTAGATAAAACTCGTCCTATATATATATATATATATATATATATATATATATATATATATATATATATATATATATATATATATATATATATATATATATATATATATATATATATATATATATATATATATATATATATATATATATATATATATATATATATATATATATATATATATATATATATATATATATATAAAAGAAAACGGGTTGCCTCCCGCAAAGCGTTTCATTTAAAGTCATAAAGCTCGACTTTTTTGCGTATCTTCTCGTGGTCGCGAAGCCATGATCCTTCATGTAAGATTTGAAGATGTCCATGCGGCTTTGAATCACTGTCCATGCTTGACATGTTCATTCTCGCTCAATGGAAGACTTGCCCGATCATCTCTTGCATCATCATCCCCTCTTTCTCCTTTGCTCTTCGTCGCTGTCTCTCCTTTCATGAATTTTCCTCTCTGTCCAGATCAGACCATGTAGCAAACAACTTCTCTGATGCTTGGTGCATGAAATGTTTTTTCCATCAAGTCTTTGTTGACCCCTAACGGACTCCGATCGAGTGAGTTACGCCCGTTTTACTTCAACACTACAATCTGTCCAAATCTGATTTCAGACTGCGCAGCGCCTAATGTTTTTGACATATCTCCTTATACGGGTCTTCAAATTCATCGATCTTAGAGGTGCTGGAATCGGCACTTGATGGAGCTTCTGATTTTCAACTTTTGCCTTCTTCTACATATCTGATCGGGTGCTCAAAATTGATGAAAACAACAATGTTGTTTTTGAGTTTCGGTGATGGAGATGTTCAAGTTGTAATTCTTTCGGGGCATAGCTTCCCTCCTCTTGATTAAGGTTTAATGACCTGTATGGTTAGTGAAACTCGGGTTTTCCCCTGACATTTGCTCTTTTAAGGTCACTAGCTAGACCGAGCACAAAGCAAGTCCAAGTTTTGCAAGTTGTAAAGAAAATATGTGCACCCATAACCACAATTTAAATTGGATGAACAAAGCATGTTGTGATTAAAGGTAGCATAACTTTCTTGCTCAGCGCTAAGGCTCTCATTAGGCAAAGGTTTATTAGGCATGCAAATTAACAAGGTTAAAGCACAACATAGCCTCTTTATCGTACTCAAGAAATTCTAGCCTATCATGATCAAAGGTGCAAGGCATAGATTCAAAACATACTATTAGATATGAACATGAAAATATGAAAAGAAAGATATCATATACAAAAGTACCTTGAGAGTTTAATACTTACCTTAGCCTTCGAGCTTTTCATCGTGAGTGACCCTCCGGAGTTGAAAGCCAACAATCCTTGATGATCGGAGGTGGCTCACGTAGACTTTTCTCAATTCCTTCTTCGTGCCACATGTCATCGAGGTTGCTTTGTGTAGGATCACTCCTCTTCACCCGTGGGATCACACATCTTGGTTGTGAAAATGTAGCTCCATGATCCTTCGTGTGAGAACCCAAAGTATCCGCGCCATTGGATGTCGCCCTTTGTGTGTAATTCTTCGTGGTCTTCTTCAAACATCTCCGTGCGCCGGATGTTGCCAACTTGTTTCTTCATGTGCCAATGCTCGAGGGGTCTTTGTTTTGTTCCAAGCCTCTAAATTTCTTCATGTGTGGTCTAACGAAAGTTTTGCCCAAGGTTCTCTTCATTATTGTCGTCCTCATCTCCATTATCTCGTTCCCATCGTGTTGCTGCTGCCTCTTCTTCGTGGATTTTCTCCTATATACATAACAGAACATATACCAAAATATAATTCTATTGAAGGGTTTATGAAATTAACTTTCCAACGGGTACTCATTCATCTTAATCGGAGTCCATATGAGGGAGTTATGGCTGTTTCACTTCAGCTTTGCTTGCTGTCCAGAAATTTTCAGGACGTGCAACCATCAGTGATTCGGTCATATCCGCTTGTAGAAACCTCCAGTTGACTTGATTCTTGACTCGTTGGAAGTGTAACTTCGCGGGGCTTCTAAATATCCAAAGATATTTTGTTGTTCTTCCCATGAGGCTGTGCAAAACTTGATGCGAACAGAAACTTTGAAGATGTTGACGAGCTTGATCTTGTTATCTTGGTGGCATCGTGATAGCTTCCAATACCTATTGCTTGAACAAACAAATCTCCACAAAACATTAGTCATAAAAATTTAATTGACATGTTGACTTACCTTGTTCACGTGCTCTTGTGTAGGGTGTGAACTCAATAGAGGATGATGGGTCACTAACAAACGTTAGCACCTACCACTAAAGAGCGAATCTTGATGTCGCAGTCATCTTGTTGGGGTGTGTATGTAGAGAACTCATCAAACATTTTGTGTCTAGTTTTTCACCTGCTTTCAAGGACACAAACAAGAAAACAAGCATATATGCAATAATAAAAAATTAGAGTTAGTCAAAAAGAAAGGTAGATCACCCTAGGGTTCGAGTTGGCGATCCCTGGTAACGGCGCCAGAAAAAGGGCTTGTTGATGGTTCAAAACCGTCTTGAAGTTCACCGCAAGCGTACGGGTGACTTGGTGCCGTTTTCACCAAGGAGGGTCCCCAAGGTTTGTCAATCCGAGGATCAGAAGCAAACCGCTAAGGATCTCTACCTTACCTAGTCAATCTAACCTAACATGTAGCATTGATTGCATACAAAGGATAAACCTAAAGAGATATTCATGAAGTGTATAGGTTGATCACATCCAAGAACATCAGCTAAGGTAAAGCTCCACTGAAGGGGTAACTAGGCCTAGCACCTTCTAGTTGAAGTTCCGGCAAACGACTAACAAAACGAGCATCTTATCTACTAGCATCCTTAAACTCCTACCTTCGACCTACCTCCCGAAGACATCCGCTTTTTGGGGGGTATCATCCTATCACGGTGAACCCTTAATCAAGCGGGGAATCTAGGGGCACGCTCAAACATGAATGTGTCTACGAACCATGAAGGGTCCACATGCTAAACCTAATCGCCACGATTACATAGAGCATGCTATATAGTCTAAACATGTATTAGACTAAGGATTAAATCACATTCACGATAGGTAAAAAGCATAAACAGAGACATGGAATCGCTAATAGATCGGAAAACACGATGAACATTGCTCACATAATAATGGATGCGTTTGGATCATCACCACCGAGTACATACCATTGATGACCTCAACTAGCTCCGGAACTCCACCATGGCACAACCACGCAGGGCGGCCATGGCGGCTAGGGTTGGCCTAGGCCATCCCCTAGACAACTTCGAGGACTCCGCCGCTGTCGTCTCCCTCCGGTGCTCACTTCTAGGTTTCACCCAGTTCTGGTGGATGGATGAGGCGGCTGTCGGAGGCAGGGGATATAAATGAGCCGAGGAGTGTGTAGGTCAAAGGGCATCGCGAACCGGGCCCGAAACACCTTAGGCCGGTCAGCATGGGCCAGCCGGTCCAGGCCCTTTTCGGCCCGGTTCGGGCCCATCTTCCTCCATGATGCTTCTTGCACTTTCTTGAATATTTCCTGAACTTTATGTGGGTCCTTGACGTCGTTTTCCCCACGGTTTGGATAAGGGTACTTGGCGCACGAACTCCCGCATCTTCTGTTTAGGTCCTCGTAGTTTCACAGCTTCATGCTTCGGTCCTCGGGTCATTTGCAATCATGTTCACTTCGTGTCTTGACTTGTGCCGGGCTTCGTGATCTTCTCATAAAGTGCTCAATGAACTCTACCCGGAAGTCCTCATTTAGGTGCTTAAATCCTGCGTAAACAACATACTCCAAAAATCACATGCAAGTGTGAACTTGTTACATCATTAGTATGCCTAGTGGCGGGTTAGTTATAATTCAAAGCTCAAACCAAAGTGTAACAAGTGCTCTTGGTTGATAGAAATCGACCGTCAACAGGGTCGTTACTAGGTATTTTGAGCACGGGAGGCAATCTGGGCATCTGACATGGAAGGATTTAAAACTCAAGGGTAAAAATGTCCAAATATGTCCCTCTAACACCGTCAGCCTCCAAAATCTAACGGCAATAGCACATAGGGGATCAAAAATTATAACCGATGGCACACAAGGGATGAGCTAATTTCCAATGGCACATAGTGGGTGAGTTGTAATTTCCAATGGCATAGAGGGAATTTTCTCGCAAAAGAACTTTGATGATTTCGTTAATCTTGAGAATTTGCTACTATTCTTTTAGTGGTAGGTGATAGGTCTCTCGACAGTGAGACGGCAATATTGAGAATTTTCCGTCTCAGTCCTATGTACATTAGATTAGATTTTGTACATCTTCTAAATTAAGTGTTATTAATAGTTGTTTTGAAATTGACATGCTCTACATTAAAAGTGTGCAGTGTCGATGCTGTCTCAAATATATATAGATGATATTCATATCAAGGTTTTGTGGATACCAAACCTCTTTTTTCTCTAATGATTTGAGCTATATATCAATCCTCTATTTGCGTACTGGGAAGGTACACTCATCGCTATGAACATACATACGCAAATCCTATCTCTAGAAGCATTTTTGAAGACTGAGTCGGTAAATCTTCAAGATTGACAAATTCATATTAATGTTTTGTTGATACCAAATCCATTTTTTCTCTATGATTTAGATATATATCCTCTATTTGCGTACTGGGGAAGGCACATTTATCTCTATGAACATAGTGTGCAAATCCTACTCCTTAGAAGCATTTTTGAAGACTGAGTCAGTAAATCTTTATGATCGACAAAATCACTAACGTGCCATCTATGGAAAGTCTAACCGAGTGTAACATCCCGCTCTTTTAAGGCATTTTAAAAACATGAACTTATTTAAAAAAATTCTCTCTAATTATAGGTTAATTTTCTTTTCTCTAGATATTTTTCAAAATTTTCTTAAATAAACCTTGCATTTAAAATACATCGTGTTGCATTTGATTGCTGAGTGATCTCTAAGGATTTTCGTTTGAATTCGAATTTGAAAACACATTTCAAATTCACCTTTCAAATTATAGCCAAAACCTCTTCTTTTTCCTAAGGATTTTGGGTAGAAAAATGAATTTGGAATTTTATTCCAAGTTTACTTTTAAAACCCTAGAATAAACCTCTAAGGATTTGTGGTTGGAAAATAAATTTGAAATACAGGAGCTACAGGAGCTCCCTCCCTTCTCCCATGGCCACTGGCCGGAGGTAGAAGAAGGGGGGAGGCGCCCTTGTCCCCATGACAGGCGAGCCCCACACGGCAGCCTCCCTTCCTCCCCCCTCCCTCTGCGCCGCAGGCCTAAAGGTCGCTGGCCTATTGGGCCATAGCAGGTCGGCCCACACACGGGCGAGGGGAAAAATCCCACTCTTCCCCCTTGGCCGCATGGGCCTAAAGAGCCGCTAGCCTTCTTGGTCGGCCCATGTAGCGACGAGTTTCAGCCCACGCGCGCAGCCCCCTCCCTTTTGAATTTTCCACTGTAAAATTGCTAGGCACACCCAGATTTTGCACACCAATTCTTGTTTATAGCCCTTAGCCACTTCCAAAAATTCCAAGAAAATTCCTAAAAATATTAGGAATTATTCTAAACCTGTTCATGCCCTTCTTTGCCATAGATCATTTCAGTAGAGCCTTTTTTCATCTATTCTCTTTCCTGCCTTATTGAAAATCCATGCGAAAGCGTACCCGGGAATACGCATTTCGCATATCTTAGTTCCAAAAAATCCTAGGAAAATTCCTAGAATTATTTTAGGTATATCTAAACCCATTCCAACCTTTTCGCCACTTTTTGCACCCCTTTGAGCCCTTAAGGATTATATCTAGATTCCGATCTTTTCCCGAAACCCCGTCGTTATGCTGCCCAAGTCTAGGGTCTACCTCCACCACCCTAGCCGTTGTGCCACCCAACGGAAAACCTAGACATCTAACTCATCTAGCCGGCATGCCACCCAATAGGAACACTGAGATATTCACCCTGCCTAGCCGGCATGCCGCCCGATCACCAGCATAATTATCCATATCCAGACGTTATGCCGTCCATCAGAAACCCCGTGGTTTCCCTTCTCCGAGGACACACTGACCAGGTGAGCCCCATCATATTTCTTTTATTGTTCCATAGGAATTGATTGATGAATTGCTTTTCTGAATTGTTTTTGTTATTATTTTATGCGTATAAAGACGATAGACATGGATGACCGGGATTCTGCCCGAAGTCGAGAATCCCGAAGGGTGTGAAGCCTAGGACCCTGGTCGTCTATGAATCGCTAAGGATCTCCAAGTATAAAGGCAAGTCCCAGCACCCCTCCTTGATCATATTTCCGCCACTATTTTATAATTAGAGTAAAATATGCTAAGATGATCATTTGACTTGTATTTGCTATAAGGACGGGTTGATCCCGATCTCGACCATGTCGATGGCCGAGCATCAACCCTAGATTTACTTTTCACAATTACTCATGGAAAGGAACTGCAGAGGTAGGGAGAGTTAGAGATAGAAATAGGTGAGAATGATAAAATGAACCCACTAAAGAAAGTTAGACACCCTAAGGACAGACATGGGAGTATGGGGGCAGCCTCGGTGGAGGATCCTATCCATGCTTACTCCAGTCGTATAAGGATCGATTCACGGGAAAGTCTTTCTAGTGACTTAGTACGACCATACGTAGCCAAAAAGGCATAGCCTGTCGGGAATACCTGTTTATATGCGGCCTTGGATCGCAACCCACCACTGAACCTAGTAAACCATCCCAAGGGACCATGGTGGGCAACAGATGCGCTAGAGTAGGACCTTCACATAGTCCCAGTTCTGGCCGGTATGGGTCATCGGGAATGTTATGGCATCAGGGTGACGCGGTAGTATTTATACCACATTTTTATGTATATGCTTTTGTCTCGGGACGTGGACCCGCGAGGCGGGTGGTGGTGGTATGACCCCTACTTAGTCCCCAGTGTAGACGTGGATGAAGTTAGGGAATGTTGTCTAGGTGTGGATGATAATGTAGTCCACATGTAGACGCCGGTGGGTATGGTTCCTGCGGCCAGTACCGCCTTTCGCGAAGGTATGGGCTGGTCGGATGTATGGGTACAGTGTACGCCTCTACGCAGAGTATAATATATTCAAATAGCCGTGGCTCTCGGTTATGAGCCCTTTTGGTTAAAGCTCCTGTTGATTAGCACACATATTTTGTGAGGATAGGTTTGGTGATAAGACAGGGCAGTGGCCCTTAGAAAGAGTGATACGGCAGATGCCGGCTCAGTGAGACCCCAGTGGTCATTGAGTTTAATAAAACTTGGGGACTAGTAGGGGAGGCTACGTGTTCCCCTCCAGGACCAACTTACTTATATTATACCTGCTTTGCTTTTCAATTTTCTCTGAAATTTACTTCACCTGCATTAAGTTATTTACAATCAAGACTTGCTCCTTTTCCTTGAAACCTTGCATGTAGTCTATAGATTTAATTTCTTAAACGCTGGGATTTCCTGAGTACGTTGATGTGTACTCATCCTTGCCTATCTTATACTTTTTACAGGTAGACTACGTGAGTTTCAGGTGTGGTTAACCATCTAGTTAGTGGATGGGCACCTGCGCTTCCCTTCGCTGCGTTAAGATATTTTTCTTGAATATACGTTATTTATTGTCTCTATACTTAACTATAATAAGAACTGTGTTACCCTACCCGATGCAGGACTAACACAAATGCTTAATAGGAATCCCGAAGGTGGGTCCCCACACCGAGAACCTTAGATGTTTTTGAGAATTTTTTATATATATTTTTTTCTCTATTTTGCAAAAATAAATGGTCCGCCAAAACTTTTGCAAAACTATACATCTGCCGCCGTGGCCCACGGCGGTAGGAACCCTACCGCCGTGTGGCACGGCGGCAGGGGCCGTGGCCCACTGGCAAGGGCACATACCGCCGTGGGCCACGGCGTTAGGGGCCTACCGTCGTGCGGCACGGCGGTAGGAGCCTAGCGCCAGGCGGCAGCGTGGCCTCCAGGTAGCGCCGTAGGCCACGGCGGTAAGTATGGACCTACCGTCGTGCCCTACGGCGGTAGGATTTTTTTTTGTAAATTTCAATTTTTGAAGCATTGATACTTAACGACGAACCATTAATACTTAACGACGAATTACAGAAACAAGCAATGGCACGTACGACACAAGTACCCTAACTTTGTGCCGCTGCTAGTCCTAACGTGCCTTAGGGAATTTAGATAAACGATTACAACATTTGTAGTCTAGTTGTACGAATAGTACCCGGAGAACCCGGACATCATAGACCCGCCGGAGTGCTGGGAGGGCATGTAGTACCCCGACGGGGGTGGAGTTGGATCAGACGGTGGCGGGGGTGGAGTTGCTGGTGGAGTGTTGTCCTTCTTCTCGTGGCACGGACAACAGCAGAACTCGTCCTCACACCCGGTGTTCGTCTTCACCACCATTGGTCTGGTCACCGGTCCGTCGTCGTCGTTGGTAGATGTCGGATCTGGAGAAGCCAATGCCGACGCGAGTTCTTGCCTTAGGTTGAAGATGACAACATCCTCGAGGTAGTTGATGTACTGTTGATACGGGTCAATAGCTGGGGGATCCACCCATTGCATGAAACCGCAGTTATCTGGTTGTTCGAAGTACTGCAGAAACCGTGATTACATTAGTTAATCATAAAATGATGAAGGACAGAGGTCATAGAGTTTTGCTTACCCATGCTCATGAGCAATGCCAGAAGCGTCGACCAGAGTTGTCCCATCCCTGGTAAACCTGCATCACACAGAACTCACCGTGTGCACACCTTGGTCAGTTCACCGTTTGATTTGGTGCGTACTTTCTAACATCACGCATGGATTTGAAATCTCTCTTATCTAAGACTGGAAAATTGCTGTTGAACTCTGGATCTTGCTGGCTCCACAGTGCTGGACCGAGGGAGTCATCATCATCCCCAGTCCAGGAACTCATTAGTGCTTGTTGTGTTGTGAAGTGACACTGGAGAAGAGTGCTCACATATATGTAGGCAATAAAGCAGACTGGACGGTGGGCCATTCGATCCGGGGCAAGAAAAACGGGCAGTGACTCGGAGGAAACACACCCTAGTACTAGGTACACTGTTTGGTGCAGTGACTCACAGAAAACACACCCTATGTGTTCACTGTTTGGTGCAGTGACTCACAGAAAACACACCCTAGTACGAGTTTTACTGTTTGCATCTGAAATGCATCTGAAATCAAGTTCTTAAAGATACAACCCGACTCTAGAGAATGATGAAATGAAATCATATTTTTTTATGGATACAGTAGCACTCGGCGTCTAGTACTCTACGTCTACTGGGTACAACGGGGGTATTTCCCCTTCCTCATAGCATCCGGCCCAGCTTCCTTAGCCCGGCGAGCTCTCTCCCTCTTCCTCTCTCTATCTGCTTCACGGGCCGCGGCCGCTTCACGTTCTTTGATCTCCCGGCGAATGCGAATTTCCTTCTGCTGCTCCTTACGTTTTTCTTTTGTTTTTCTGCCTCAACCATCCTTTGCCACCTCTCACGTGCTGAACGACCCGTCGCCTCGACGTAACGCTTGTCTTGTTCGGACTGCTCATAATCTAGCCACTGTATAAAATCACAGAGAGGAGGTGGAGTCTTTTTTCAAAGACAAGTTAGCACATAATAAAATAGCAATGACATATTATTTATTTAGTAATGCAGTTTGTTCTTACTTTTGGTCTAACATTACGACATGGTGGGAGGGGGTCATGCTCGTAGTTCACGCACATGAAGAACCTCATCCCGTAGCAGTACCCGAGAACGTTGCACTTGACAAGCTTACAGTTGTCACCGCAGTAGCACATAGGAGTGTGGATCCCCTTTGGCACCGCAACCTTGTCCTTCCTACTGGTGAGCAACTCCAAATCCAACTCAGGACCCGAGGAAGCCATTGAAGTGGCATAAGCTCCCAATATACTGACTCACTCCTGTTGATTAGAGCCATAATGGACAAGTCATGTTGCTCTGCATCTACATGGAATGCCCTATAAAAAAAGTTGGTAATGGACCCCCAAGTTCTTTCGGCTGCTCTTCTAATCACATGGTCAACCGAATTAAATTCTGACAAGTCAACTCCATGTTCACCATATCTAATCTGCCCATTACCGAAATACAACTTGACACTGACTGCATCCGACATGACTGACAGCATGAAAAAAAACCGCTATTAACAAGTGGGTCTGCAACTACAAAATATATCTACTCAGAGCTACACTAAAACTATAATTTTACTAATCCATCTACACTAAAACTATAATTTTACTATGCAGGTCTACACTAAAACTATATTTTTACTAAGCAGATCTACACTAAAACTATATTTTTACTAAGCAGATCTACACTAAAACTATATTTTTACTATTATCACAGTTCAAACTATTAAGTACCAGAGTATTACCTCTAACGAGACGAAAAACCGGCAGAGCTTCGCACCTTCATCACCTCCTTCTCACTCCCTTCTCCTCTTCCCCATCTCTTTCTTTTTTTTCGAATTATTGTGACATTTTCGGCTGAATTTCGGTGTTATATAGGCAGCAGTTCCTAGCGCCGTGGGGCACGGCGGCAGCAGGCCTGCTGCCGCCGTGGCCCACGGCGCTAGGACCTGCCGTCGTAGCCCACGGCAGTATGTCCCTACCGCCGTGGGTTACGGCGGTATGTCCGTCGCACGCTACGGGCCCACGTCTGGCCGTGGGCCACGGCTCCTACCGCCGTGCCGCACGGCGGTATGTCCCTACCGCCGTGGGCCACGGCGGCAGATGTATAGTTTTGCAAAATTTCTGGCGGACCATTTATTTTTGCAAAATAGAGAAAAAATATTTTTAAAAAATTCTGTTTTTGAGGCTACCATTAAACTACGGAACCTTTCCCTTTACATTTTATTGATGACGATTGTAAAGATGCAGCCCAATAGAGCATTCTATTGATGGGTCGACATTAAAGACGCAGCCCAATAGACCATTCTATTGATGGGCCGATTCTAAAGACGCAGCCCAGTCTGCCATGTTCCTGTTTTTTGACGATTACACTTGGTACAAACTTAAGGCCCCGTCTGGAACACGGGAAAATCAAAGGAATAGCACAGGAAGTTGATTCCTCCGGAATGGAGCCGTCTAGAACAAAGGAATCAAGGAAGAGTTTCCTCCGGAATACTGTAGACAGATGCTTATTTCACAGGAATCACAAAATCCACTCCGTTCCCATGTTTTCTCCTTGGCCGCAAGCGCAGCTACCCGACGCAAGCGAAGGCACCAGCGGGACGGCCTCGACGGAGCCGTCGGCGCGGAGCACCAGCCCGCCCTCCCGCCGGCAGGCCGGGACCTCGACGGCGGCCGCGTATCCTGCGCCGCCTCTGCCGTGTGCTCCTCGGCAACGGCGACGGCAACGGCGACGGCACTGTCGTCGTCAGTCCGGAGGAGGCCGCCGTCGAGCGTGAGGTGAGGTGGCTCAGGGCCTGCACTGGTCGTCGAGCAGCGAGCGCCATCAACCGGCCAGCTGACCCATCGACTCCCTGGCTCCCTGCGATGCGAAAGCGAGAAAGAGTAGCTCTGGTGTCTCGGTGGAGGATGAAAAAGTAGCCCCGTAGCTCAAGACTCAAGAGGATAAGGATGGTGGATTGAAAAAAAAAGAGTCCACGTGTAAGCGAACTGTGGCGTGGGATCATTATAAGATAAAATTAGCATGTGATCATGTGTACAGTATTTATTAATTAATCAATCACTAAATGCAAATGTTTTTTTTTACTCTTTTGTTACCCTAATTTGTATGCTACCCATTCCTGCGTTCCAAACACACATTGTATCGATTTCCTGTGTTTTTTCATTCCTCCGTTTTCCTCATTCCTCATTCCTTCGTTCCTGTGATTCCTACTATTCCTACGATTTCTATTCCTTCGTTCCAAACAGAGCCTAACTGGATGTGCACGGCCGGCACACAGATGACACACATTTCACCTGCTAGTTCCACAGACAACGAATCACCATTCCTTTGGCCTTCTCAAACCATCCTCCACCTGTTCTCCGCTGCATTGCTTCATCAGGAATGTCCCACGCCTTCTCAAAGACCTTCTCGGCGATCCGGGCCGCCTCGCCCTCGACCTGCCTGACCTCGATGCCGGATTTCCGGTAGTACTCGACGAAAGCTTCCGGGATGGAGCCGTCCAACCCGGCGGCGACGGCCGCCTCCGCCTTGGCTCCATACACCACCACCTGCATTTGCAGGACGAGACGAGCAACGGTGTGTGTGAACAATATCATCTCCAACAATCAAGAAAACAAAAAAAAATTCTTCAGTTAACTGACCTTTGATCTTGGATGCCCGGATCAAGGCGAAACACATCGGGCATGGGCGCATGGCTCGCATGACGAGTAGATCTCGCAGCCTGAGAGGTCGACTTTCCCCAGCCTCTTGCACGCCTGAGACAGGACGCGAGCAGAGCAGAGCACACACGGTTATGCATGCGAGGAAGAAGAGCCGGCCGTGCTCGACATGGAAAACACACACACACACTGGCCCAGCAGAAATTACCACCATTTTTACCTCTCTTATCGCTGTCACCTCGGCGTGTGCCGACGGATCGGTATTCTTCCGGACCAGGTTGTGGCAGCTGACCAGCACGGCACCGTCGCGGACGATCACCGCTCCGAAGGGACGACCCCCGTCGCCGCTGTCCGACTGCCCGGTAAGCCTCGTCGACGGCCTGTTTCATCAGCTTGTAGTCCCTGTCCTGCGCAGCCGCTGACCAGCGAAATCTTGGGGGTCAGAAACTGTTCAATTTATGGAGTCACTTGTTTGCGAAAGGGAAATTATCTGGCTGAGGTCCCTTCTCCAAAAGTCAACCTGCTGCTCCGGGAGCTAGCTCTGCGATTTGCGAAGCAGATCCCCGGATTCATGAGGCAAAAAGAGAATCCTCGCTCAGCTCGTCCTAACCCATCGATATGATCCCCAAGAGAGAATTCCCGAATCTAAATATCTAATGAATCCCAGCAAACAGGATCCAAAAGGGCAAATTCAGTTGAAGGGATCGATCCCGTCGAAATCGGCACTCGATCTCACCACTTTGCATGCGTGGAAGAAGCTAGAGAGGAAGTGTTACATACCCTGGGCCGCCGGCACCTCCATGGACAACGGCAGGAGCGGAGATAGCGAAGCTCGAGTTCCCTCCCCCGAGCAGCTTGTGCGGTGCGCAGGGGCGGTGGTCGCTGTCTCGTGTGAGTGGCAAGTACGCCGAGGTGGCAGAGCTTTATTTCTCCGTGTGAGTATCAGGTTGACACGGAGACCTCTTCTACCCAACTCACATCACATCACCACGATTTGCTCGTGTACCCGACTGCTGCTGATTGCCAACCTGGGTCCCTATCACACGTCTGGCAAAGGTGTCCTGCAATGACGGATGGTAATGGGTCCGGTGGGATGTAGGTGGAGCAAAACCTACTCCCTCTGTCCCTAAATGTAAGCATTTGTTGATTTCTGCAGGTCAGATTGATCTTTCGTCTTATTCAAAAAATTTATGAAAATATTATTTATTTTGTTATGACATGTTTTATCATTGCATATATTTTAAGTGCATCATAATTATTTTTACATTTTTATAATTTTTTTGAATAAGACGAATGGTCAAATATGTATCACGGAAACCGAAGAATGTTTATATTTAGAGACGGAGGGAGTACCTATTATGACACTCACTACATTTAGGTACACTCACTTATTACCATATTGATGGGTGAATTTTCACATCCGCACCCACACCCGCTGGGTGTCAGGCACTCATTGGGTCCATCACAACATACGACATATATAAACGTGATGACATTATATCAAGTAATATAATAGAATAAAATCATTAAAGCCACAAATAGATAGTTCTAACAAGTTAAACTTCCAACTTACAGTCACACCACATCACATAAATATCAATAGTTCCACTAAAAAAGTAAATAGTCACTATACTCAATATCATATAAGCAAATGTAGAATAAAGACTTAAATCTAGACTTAAGATTGGAAACACTAAGTATAAATTACAACATCAATAATCATAAATCTATCAATGTTTAGTACATAGAAAAAATAACAATATGAATTATTATTTCAGGCCACATGAGTCAACCACGAGTTAAAATTTGCACCCGCACTCACACTCACTTAATATGGGTTGGGTCGGGTGTAGACCCATGGGTGAAATTTTACACCGCGCCCGCACTCATCGGGTATGAAACCCGTGGACACTCGCACACATGGGTTTGACTGCCATCCCTAACTGCAATGCTCAGTTGGTATACTCCCTCCATTCCTAAATATAAGCATTTCTCGATTTCTGCGCATCACGTTCGACCGTTTATCTTATTCAAAAATTTATGAAAATATAAAATAAATATGATGTACTTAAAATATACATGATGATAAAATATATCATAGTAAAATAAATAATATTTTCATAATTTTTTAAATAAGACAAACGGTCAAATGTGAACAGAAAAATCAACAAATACTTATGTTTCTGGACGGATGGAGTACTGTTTAAGAGGTTTTAGGCCTCACTAGTTTTCTTATGTAGAAAAACCGTTCAGAATTATGGAGCATTAGCCATTTTGTTACTGCTATTCTAGTCATAGTTTTTCAAATTACTTGTCATGCTGACTTTTGATCATAGTTTGACCATTCACTTATTAAAAAAATTGTGTAAATATGCAAAACGTCAAGTTATACTTAACATAGTATAATTATTTGAACTATGCATAAACAAAACAAACATGTCTGCTCCGGCGCATCACTTAATTAAATTCGGAACTTCTCCTTGGCCTTCTCAAAGACCTTCTCAGCTATCCGGGCCGCCTCACCCTCGGCTTGCCTGATCTCCATGCCGGATTTCCGGTAGTACTCGACGAAAGCATCTGGGATGGTGGCGTTGAACCCGGCGGCGACGGCAACCTCAGCCTTGGATCCATACACCACCTTCTGCATTTTCAGCACGAACCATCATATAGACATATAGTGTGAGCCATCATCTTCGCCTACCATTTTCTTTATTTTGTTTTTTGCGTGCAGGAATTAACATAGTTCTTGCAGTTTGTTCCAAATTGGTTTCATGCCAAGGAATGTTATGGACTAGGCTTTGGACAAACATAAAGTTCCAACTAAGTACGTTGGACTAATTAAGGACATGTACAACAATGTTGTAACTAGATTTCTAACAAGCGACGGCGACACGACTTTCCGATTAAAAGAGTTATTCATGTGTGTGAACTCTGATTTGTGGATCTTGAATTTCAACTCTAGCTTATCCAACTTGTTTAAGACTAAAAGGATATGTTGTTGTTGTTGTTGTTGTTGTTCAGTCTGTTCAAAAAAGAAAGATTAACGAAAGAGAGGTATGAACCTTGATCTTGGCTAGACGGATCAAGCCGAAGCACATTGGGCACGGCTCACAGGACGCGTAGATCTCACAGTCTGAAAGGTTGATCTTTCCTAGTTTCTTGCAAGCCTGAAATGTGACGAGAGATCGATCAAGAGTGTATGAAACAAAGGCCAAATTAACATGGGGAAAAAGAAGACAAACTACATAGTCACCTCTCTGATCGCGGTCACTTCAGCGTGCGCCGATGGATCGGTGTCCTTCCTGACCAAGTTGTGGCATCTGACCACCTCTTCGCCGTCACCGCGGACGATGACCGCTCCGAACGGGCCGCCGCCGCCGCCATCCATTGCTCGATAGGCCTCGTCGACGGCTTTGGCTATGAACTTGTAGTCCCTGTCCTGCCGGGCTGCCGATCAGCAAATAAATCTTCAAATCGATCAGAAGCTGTAAGAGTTTCTGAATCAGAAACTCTTACAGCAAGACCTCGAGTACAGAATTGCAAAAGCAAAGCCGTCCTAATCCGTTCAAATGAACCGTTCTAAATTCTAATCATCCGTGATCGCTCTCTATTAGCGATTTTGGATGCAAAACAAAATTCAAGGGATCAAGAAACTGAAAATCCGGCACTACTCTGGCCATCTGTTCTGAGCTCTACTCTGACCGGAACACGAACAGAGTTTAACTCTCCCGGACCCGGGACCGCATTGTAGTCGAAAGAGAGCGAGAGAAAACATACATGACGTACCCTGACGCGCCTCCATGGATGGCAGTATGGCACTGGCAGCAGCAGCAGCAGCAGAGATCGGAAAGCTTGGCGTTGTGGAGACCTCCTGAAGGAGAGACACCAGACGAGTTTTTGGGTCGCTGTCTCGTGCAGCGGTGCTCGTGTTTAAAATGAATTAAGGGTTAGCATACAGCAGGCAAGCATACGCCTCCCCATTCTGTATAGAAAACTATACATGCACAACTCGTGGAAAAAGTATATTGATACAAAAGTAGTTGCGAGTGAGAAAGTGGTTGTGTGTGAACCTTAACAATAATGGTAGAGGTACCCGGAAAAATAACAATGATGATAGAGATCACACTGAACACACTTTTGTGTTGAAACATATATTGGCGGGTTCAGTCAGAACAACAGTCCATCATTGAGGCAAACCTTTCATTCTCAAATCTGCAATTAATGGCACCATGAGAACTCTATGCTAGTTCAAGCTTAAGGCAGTATGTAAGCCACCACGAGGACAGAAACTGATTTCCATTAACTGCACATTAAGCGGCAGCAAAGAACTGCCTTGTAAGTTTACAAGAAATTGGGGGTATCCTTGGACTGTAAAATATTTGGACAGAGAAATGGAAATTTGAGCATTGTATTATTTCTTCTAAGTGAGCATTGTACAAATCAGAAATCTGTCTTCTGTTACGCATCAGTACATCTGGAACTTCGCCTTAGTCTTCTCAAAGACCTCCTCAGCGATCAGGGCTCCGTTGCCGTCAGCCTTCTTGATCTCCATGTTAGCCTTCTGGTAGAACCCAGTGCCTCTCAGAGCATCTGCAATGAAGTCATCGAATCCAATGGCAATGGCAGCCTCTGCCTTGGCACCATAAACCAACCTCTGCGTTGCAGAAATGAACATGGATGTTAGACCACAGTATCAGCTATCTGCCAATGTCTGACACGCTAAGCAATCAAAATAGCAGAGGGTATAAACCTTGATCCGGGAGAGATGAACTGCTCCAAAGCACATTGGGCATGGCTCGCAGGATGCATACATTTCGCAGTCGGACAGCTCAATTTTCCCTAGCTTTTTACAAGCCTGAAATATGAACATATAATGATTATGTGAAGCAGATATCAAAGAATGGAATGAGCTACTAAAGATCACAAGAAAGATGTGGCTGAGGGTAACTTCTGAGAGTGGCCTGAAGCAATTTTACCTCTCTTATTGCAGTTACTTCAGCATGAGCAGTTGGATCAGTGTGCTTCAGAACCATGTTATGGCAGCTAACTACTACTTCATCATTACAGACGACAACTGCACCGAACGGACCTCCATCACCACATTCGACCCCTTGATAAGCTTCTTCCACTGCTTTTGTCAAGAATTTGTGGTCCCTGTCTTGTACGGCTGCAAAAGTTGTGACTTGTGAGAACACATGTTTATGATTGTTGTTGCAGTCCTTACATATTGCAAATCAACACAGCACTGAACATTGTGACTATTTCTTTAGATAACTGCTCAAATACAAGTGCTTCATCTTCTGTCAGTAGGTTGCTGTGCAGCTACATGGAACCTAGAATTAAACAATGTTAAATAACTGTTGTATGTTCTCACCTTCCTGGTGACCAGCAAATGCAGAAGCAACCGAGATGGTTCCATCCTTTGACTGAACAACTACAGTTTAAAAAAAGGAAAGAACATTCAGATCATGATTAGTCATAAGCAGTACAGTATGGACCCTTCAGCTAACATCAACAATAGAAATGATTCCAGAAGAAAAGTGAGTAGATCCTTCATTGTCCTAAAAATGTTCAGTCCTAGCTGAGCGCCTGAGCACAAAGAAATCAGGCAGGCAAAGTAAAGGGGTAACATTCTATAACTTCCCACCTCTAAATCCAACAACCCTTCTGTCAGATTACAGAATGTCCTAACTGCTTGTGAGCTCAGTAAGGAATCTTTACATATGGAGGGAAGCATCACATTTTTTGTTCAGGTACTCTTGTCACTTGATACCTATATATGCATTTGGCATTTGCCTCTGTGGCAGGACATCTTTGGCATGAGTAGGCATGACGGACAAGATTGACAGCATGGTTCCTATCCAGCTGCTAAGGTCTGCCTGTTTATCCTAGTCTGGTTTATTAGAGAAAGAAAACAATTCCAAGATGCCAAAGCATTGCCTTGCATTCTCTGCTGCTGTTTGTTTTAACACAGCAATAGGCAGACTGATGGAGGTTTCAAAGGCACACGCAGAGGAAGCCAAGGAGCAAACAGCACAGGAATATGCCTGGCACATGTATCTGCATCTCGATGCTACCCGATAGCACAACATCTGCATCTTGAAGCTAACATCGGTGGCTGCCACATGCGCTTGTATCCACTATCCACCAACTATTTAACAGTAACCTTACAATTATAAATCCCTGCCACATGCCCACATCATCAAAATGCTTATGTGGCAAGTCCGATCAATACTAGAAACTATCCCAATCAGGAGGGTTGGGAACTGACGGATTCCAGTAAGGAAAAGCTACCAAATCGGGACCCCCTTTCTCTTCAGAAAAGAAAAAAAAACAGAACTAACTGGGACCCCAAAGAACAGAGCTGCACGCTCCACAAAGCACGGAGCGTCGGCCCGACCGATCCTACAATAGCGCCGCTTGCTTTTCACAGGATTACCGGCAGCACGTCGTGCATTTTCATGAGGAGCGATGTGAATACGATGATTCAGACTACTGTAACTGTAACGGCTGGAGTACTGAAGCTATAGTACTAGAATTTCGACGACATTAAAGCAGCAATTTAATACGGCGATTTGTGCCCCGGATACATCATACACGACGCCTGATTCAGAAAGATCAGGTCTCACTGCTCGGGACCCAGAATCCACTCCTCCATTCCCACACAAAATGGAACAGACTCAAGAATTCGAGGCCGTGAGGGGGGCGGAATCGGAATCCGCAGCCACAGATCGTACATCATCAGCATGCTACGAGAGAGAGATGAGAGGGAGACGTACCCTGCGCCTCCTCCATGGCAGTCGTGGGGGGCGAGGGCTCCGGCAACTTTTGAGCGAGAGAGAAAGGGGATGACGACGCCAAGATTCCCTCCCCGGTCGACTTGTCTCGCGATGGCGTCTCTCGCGAGCCCGCCCGCCGCTCGTCTAGAAATAAGGAGGAGGTCGAGAGGGAGACAGAGTGCAGCACGGCTAGACGACGGCGACTCCGATTCGCCCCACCCGCAGGCGCTGACAAGTAGGATCGGCGCGCCACCTGTCCGCGGGTGATTGGCAGACCGGTCGGGAGGCCGCCGGGTCGGATGCGCTGGGGTTCACCGACGCCCGTGCGTGGTCCTGGTTCACCGTGGGCGGTGGGCCCACCTCCCCTCGCTGCCGTGGTCGGCGACCGAGGTCTGATCCATCTACGGATTCTGGAGCACCACGGGATGCGTGGACGCGGTGCACGGACGAGATTGGGTCGGCCATGTGCTCTGGCTTGCTTGTTCTTGCACGTTTTGCAGACAGAGAGGAAAGAAGTACGTTTTGAATAGCCACCGCCCACGGGACGACGAACTTTCCGGCGTACGGGGCTTCCGATCACACAGGTTCACATGGTTTCATGTTCTCCGGTGGTCCTCCTCCTTTCCTAACCCACCTCCTTTCCTGTACTCTAAATGAGCCGAAGGCGATAAGCAGCACGAGGCACGATCCTAAAAAGCACGGCTCTAGCCCGGCTCTAGGCACGATTAATAGTGCTTAGTGCCGGCCCGACACGAAAAAGGTCGGTAGTGACTGGACTGCCACTTCAGCCCATAGTGCCGGCCCGAGGCACGTCCCGATTTTTACTGGCCTTGTAGTCAGGTTGATAAATAATCTCCATCTGATATAAATAGCAACGAACCCTAGTTTCCTTCCTCAGACTCCACTGCAGCCGCCCCCTTCCTCCTACTCATCCTCGTCCCGAATCCCCTCACGATTCTGCCGTCGCCCCCTCACGATTCTGCCGCCGCCCGTTCTCTCCCGCCTGTGCTGCCGCGAGGCCGGGGCTACTGCCCGATTTCGCCGCCGCCTCTTCCCCCTGCAGTGGCCGCGCAGCCTCGGTCGCGGTGGCCGGAGTCCGGCCTGCGCCGCCTCTGCTACTCAAATCCGGCAGCGGTGGACTCCCAACACACAGATCTGCAACGAGGTCCCGGTGTCGGCGGCGGACTTTCAACGCGCGCGACGAGATTCCGGCGGCGGCGGCTCCATGGACCTCCTGGCGGAGGCAGGGGAGCGCGGGATAGTGTCGGGCCGGGTCGCGGCCTGGTGGGCCGTCTTCGTCGTTGTGGCGGCCCGACCCGACCCGAAAAACAGACCATAGGTCCGGGCCTAGGCCGCCAGTTCGGCACGACGCTGAGCCCGGCCCGGCACTAAAAGCCATCGGGCCTGCATAGTGCCGCGCCGCATCGGGCCGGGCCACATCGGGCTAGTGCCGGGCTAGGGCCGGGCGGCCTGTTTGGAATACTATACTTACCTGTCCGCACTGGGTACGTTACATTTTTTCTCAGCTACCTCCTTTCCTATCAATGTTTTCAGGGAAAAACCCGGCGGTGGGGGATGGGAAAGGGACGCGATTAGACATCGCTTCGGCGAGAAAAAATCAATCTGTCGCGCCGCATCAGGTAGGGGGCACGGGGCGCGAGGTAGGGAGGTTTTTGCAGATCTAACCCTGAGTTATGTCAGTTTTGCAAGCACTATTTTATGTGTCTTGCATATCTTTCTTGATAGCCCCTGAAATCTATAGTTATCTCAACTAGGTCCCTACATCTTATTTTCTCCATAGAATCTACGTTTTAGCTCCGTTTTAATCCGTTCAAGTTGCGTTAGGTTCATAATAATGTAAAATGCACGTTAGTGATGTGTTTTCATCATACATATTTTCCGAAAATTAATTTAATATTAATTTTGATTAATGCTTAGTTAAACATGTCTTCTTTAATTAAAAGCTACATAGTGTTATACCTCGTTTTTCATATCAAGGTTAATTTGATTAAAGTTTACTTCATATGTTTTTATTAACAAAAGATGATTAGTGCCATCTCGGTTTTTCTTAAACTAATGTTAATTTGTTTAATAGTTAATTAACTTTTCTAATTAAAAGTTGATTAGGCTTTTAACACCGGCTTTCATAATTATATGTTAATTTGATTAATACCAATATAATGTTGTTTTCAGTAATAATAATATGATCCACTTGAATCATAAAGTTGCGTTTAGATGTCTCACGTAGTTTAGCCTTTTCAAAGCTAAATGCTTAAAAAGGTATAATTTATACTTTAATCTTTCTAATTAAAATATGGTTAAGCTATAACTCAGTTTTCATAATTATTTGTTAAAATGACTAATGTCAACGTGCATGTGTTTTCTAAATAAAGTTTGTTAGCTCTATATCAGTGTGTCTTTGTTGTAGAGCTAGTCTCCTTTCAAGTTGTAGGTCTTTCCGATCCTAGTTCAAGCTCAAACCATGTTTCTTTCATACATCTAACCAAGCCTTTCTTTTCAAGCTCTAGTTGTGTGCTTTGGTAATCCGAATAGGTTATCTTAGGGTGTCTGTTCTGCTTAATAACATTATCTGTGTGAGTAGTTTGTGTTACTCATCTCTTTATCAAGTAATCTTATCATGCTTGTTCCTTGTTTTTCTTATAATCCTTTTATAGCAAGTCATAAAATCCTATGGCTCCGTAGTCTTTCATTTCATAGCTCTCATGTTCCGGTTGTTCCTTTTGAGTTAGCTATGTTCCTGTGAATCTATCTTGTGCAGTTATCTTTTTTAGAACCAATCTTAATAGTATCTCTACCATCTAGTTGATCTCCCTACAGCCTAGTTCTCCTGATAGACCCTTGCTTAAGGTTTCTTATGTGCTTGATAGTTCGTTGCTACCGTTCTCGTTCGTTTCACCTTAACTTGTACGTTAGCATGTGTATCACCTGTTACTTGTTTTAACATCAAAGTTGCATGTTAATCTTGACTAATTCTATTCCATTAGTTTTCTAAATAAAAGTGATTAGGTTCTACCCCGGTTTTTCTTGAATTAAGATGTAATTAGTTAATGCCTATTCATAGCTATCTTTTCTAAATAAAATATTCCTAGTATTTTACATCGGTTTTCATAACAAAGTTGAAATGCTTAATTATGTTATAAATGCAATTTTCAATGTTAATATGTTTAGTTGAACATGAGATATAAAGTTATTCGGTTAGATATCTTGCACATGCTTTGTCTTCCTAATGTTAATTGTTAATTTGATATAACTTGTACTTAAATGTCTGCAAATAAAATATGATTAGGTTTATCATGTTTTCTATACTTAAATATAACTTTGCTTAATTCTAACATAGAGTATTTCTCTGAAATATTCTTTCCACATGATTTCTCATTAAAATAAATCCAGCACCTAATCTCTGGTTGTTTGATAATAATCTCTCGATAGCTTTGTCTTTTCGACCGTAGTTCCGTTTTCAGCGTTCTTTGCGTTTGTGTAACCATAGATTTGAGCCTATCCTTTAGTGCGCTCTTTTAAAGCTTTTCTTTTGATTGGTGCATTGTTCTTAGTTGTACTTGTTGTTTTGTATGTTTGTGCCCGATGATTGCTTCGAGTAGAAGATCGTTGTTCGTTTGCTTTGAGGATAAAGAGTTCTAAGGAAGCAAGAGCTGAAGTGCAGTAAGAGTAGATTTTCGTTGGAGAAAGTCAAGTGTCCCTAACCACCCTTCTACCTATGCTTTATTTACAAGAATACTATGCATTAACCGGAACATGGAGAACCACCCACGACAACAGTACAACCATGAGAACTAAATTGCTCTGGTCTTGGCTAACTAATTAGGGACTCTGGTTAGAAGTGGCCTTACCTGATAAGGACAAGGGGCGGTGGTACTGTGGGGTATGGACTCGCTCTAGCGGGGAGTTGGGCTTTGCTAAGACACGGTACCCGCTAGGGGACTTTATACCTTGCTAACTGATCTGGTAACCTTGTGGGTTGCATCTTTCTGGGGAAACTTTGTAAAGGACTCGTAGAGTCCCTATGCAATCACACCTCGGTAGTGTGGTATGATGCCTTGCAAGCATCGCATGGTTGGGTCCAAAGTTCTTCTGAACTTTTACGCGACTTGTGGTGAAAGTGTACAACCTCTGCAGAGTGTAAAACGAATCGATTAGCCGTGCTCATGGTCAAGAGCGCCCTGGAACCTCACATGATTAATATACTTAAAGATGGACATAAATTTCTTTCTGGTTATTTCTTGTGGCCTTGCTGAGTACCAACCATAAGTGTACTCAACCTTGCTAAACTGCTGCTCATAAGGAGAAGATGTGTGAAGCTGTTGAAGATGGTGTTGATGCTAGGCGTACGCAGCCCCCAGTCGAGTGCTTGTGAAGTTTTGTGTTTCGTTTCCAGGATTAAGCTGCTTAACTCTGATAGATTTGTAAGTTTGTTTATGTTCTTTTACGTGATATTGTTTCTGTTATTCACTTATGTCAACTATATGCATGAAACTTGATCCTGGCATGCATATAGATTGGTATCAGAGCCGGATACGGATCATTGAGACCTTGACCGGTTGAGATCCAAAGATGGTGGACTATGGGAAGGGTTCGGGTCCTCCCCACTTCGATGGGAAGAACTACCAGATGTGGGAAGCCCGGATGGGCGTGTTCATGCGTGGAAAGGCTCGGCTGATTTGGGATGTCACGGTTGACGAGAACTATGTCATACCGGAGATGTTTTTGTTGCCTGGGAGTAGGGATATGTTCGATGCCAACAACAAGGCCGTGGACTATCTCTATCATGCTCTTTGTGCATCCGAGTTTAGTAGGGTGTATGGAGAGAAGTTGGCAAATTGGATATGGACCCAGCTGAGAAATGCCCATGGTGGTAATAGTCAGGTGAAGGCGTGTCGCTTTATGACCTACCAGAGAGAGTATGAGAACTTCACTCATCTCCCTGGAGAGTCAGTGGATGCCATGTTCGAGCGCTTCACGCTGATTGTGAACAACATGAGAGCCAACATCACTGAGCTTCCATACGATGATCATGATAGAGCTATCAAGCTCTTACACGTGTTGGATCTTGATGTATAGGGAGCGAAGGTTGATGCTATTTAGGAGTCCAGTGTGTATGAGACCCTGACGGTGGACAAGCTGTTCTCTAAGCTCAAGTCACCCGAGGTGGACCGAGACCTGAGAGATAAGAAGGGCAAGGGTCCTACTGATGATAGCCTTGCGCTTGTGACTGGACCGAGAACTAACTCTAATCAATCCTCTAGGATGTTCTCTCTGTCTGCTCTTGTGTCTTTGCCAGATGAGGAGTTCGAGGCTTTGGATGATGAGGATCTTACTTTGCTGACCAAGCGGTTCAGGCGCCTGAACGAGAACAGGAAGAAATTCAGGAGGAACTCAGGGACGTGCTACAAGTGCGGGAAGCATGGACACTTCTTCGCTGAGTGTCCCGAGGGAGACGAGAACAAGATCGAGACAAGAAACCTGAGTACAAGCATCGCCCGAGGAACGAGTACAAGCAGGCCGAGCACAAGCATCGATCCCGGAACCACTACTCCAAGCACAAGAGTCGGGACGAGTACAAGGGCAAGAAGAAGGGCGGCTACCACAAGAAGAAATTGAGAGCAATGGTAGCCGGTGCGAGCGACGTGGACACCTCTTCCTCCTGCTACACCACGTCAAGCTCGAGTAGTGAAGATGAAGACTGTGGGAGACACAAGAACAAGAAGCATTCAAGTAAGAACTTCACCGGGTTGAGCTTCATGGCGACGAGCGGATTCTGCGGCATGGCACACAGTTCAGGAAGCAAGAATAGTGGCAAAGAGGACTCGGATTCCGACTCCGAGGATGAGGTATCACCACCTACCATTGACTCCTTGCTTGAAGAAAATGCCACTCTGAATGAATTGCTTGATAATCGGGATAGTGTGCTTAGAGATGCTAAGAAAATGAGAAAAGAGCTTAGGGCCTCGCTTGAGGAAGCTAGGGAGAAAGTAGCTGAGTTGGAGGCTAGGCATTTGGATGACATGCTTGCTATTGATGCCTTGAAATCTGCTCCTGTTGTTACCGTTGAAGTTGATTGCAGTGATTGTTCAGTTTTCTTGTCTGACTTGACTGCTCTGAAAGATAAGCATGCCCTTACTGTTGAGGAACTAGATGTGGCTAGGGTTGAATTGGTTGAGTTGACAGCTAGATCAAATTTGCTTGGTGCGTGCAAATCTTGCCTTGTGTTGCATGCTAAATTGGATGATTCACATGCTAGGATTGTTTCCTTAGGGGCTGAGTTGAAAGCTCCTATTCCTACTTCTTGTTCTACATGTGAAATGCATGCTTTAAAAAATATGGAACTTGCGCACTATGTTGATCGCTTGCAGGATGAGAATGATGAGCTGAGAAAACTAATGTGTTGGTTGTCTGGGCATGAGCCACAATTGAGCTGAATGATGGCTGAGTTTAGGAGGTTTGATGGTCAGGCGTTGGGCTCTGACAAGGTTGGTGAGAGCAGTGGTGAGAAAGGAGAGAAAATTGGAGAGATTCCTATTCCACCACAAACTACACCCATGAACAAATATGCTCCCAAGCCTAACCACCTGAGGAACAAGCTTGAGACCACTCCCGATCCACCCATTTTCCCCCACAAAACAGAAAACTACCAAAAACCCATAAAGTTTGTGAGCAACATGGGAAACATGTTTGAGGGGAAGGGTGAGAAGAAAGAGGAAGAGAAACCCTTTGAGAACCCACTGCCAAAGCCAAAACAGGTCCGATTACGTTGTGAGTATTGTGGCAAAGAAGGTCATGTTGGTGAGTTTTGCTACAAGAGGAAGAGGGATGAGAGGTTGGCAAAGGAGTGGGCTAACAAGGACAGGTACCACCCTTCTCATGGTGTGCCTGAGCCTCGTATGCCACTACCTAGGGGAGAGGCTGTGATAAGGTCTGTACCAGCTTGGGGAAGTCAGAGAGTTGTTGATCGGGACTAGGTTGCTGCCAGGGGGCAACCGGTCAAACCGGTCAGGGGCACCGGTCAGATCGGTGCATCCCAGAGAGGTGAGAGTTTTGGGTTTCGTGGCCGTGGAGTTGGTTCTGGAGCTCGTGGTACAGGTGGAAGACAATTTGAGTCTGGTCGAGGGTTGTTTGCTAGACGTTCTCCATCTCATGGTCGATATGAGGATGGGAGAGGTCGTCGCAGCTATGAGTCTCAGAGGAGGTACGGGCCACGCTCTTCCTTTCGTGGTGATCATGCTCCTCCAGCGAGATGTGAGATGGTTCAGTTTGGTAGGGGTCATAGCTTTGATGGGTATGGTAGGATGGATATTGCTAACCCCTCTTTTGAGCAAATGGCTCGAACTAGTTTGACTCTTTTTGTACTAACCCCAGTGTTGAGTCGTCTGCTCACTTTCGTCCCTGTTTTTGATGTGCAGGTGGGAGGCTTTAGGAATGTTTGGCTGTTAGACTTTGGTTGTTCACGACACATGACCAGAGACAGGGAGTGGTTCACAAGCCTCACCCCAGTTAGTACTAGGGAGTACATCACTTTTGGGGATAATGGTAAGGGACGAGTTCTTGGTGAAGGAATGGTGAAGGTAAGCAGTAAGGTGTCTCTGAGGCGTGTTGCTCTTGTCAAGTCACTGGGGTTCAATTTGCTTTTTGTGTCTCAGCTACTTGATGAGGGGTTTGAGGTTCGGTTTAAGTTGGGTGCGTCTAAGGTGTTTGATTCTCGAGGTGACCGTGTTTGTATGGTTGTCCCCGAGGGTCAGATCTTTCGAGCTGATTTCTCTCAGTCCGATGGTCCTGTACGGTGTTTGGTGGCTGGTTCTCCTGATTTGTGGAAGTGGCATAGGCGGTTGGGACACTTGAGCTTTGAACTACTTTCCCGCTTGAGTGGTCTTGATTTGGTCCGAGGATTGCCGAGGTTGAGGTTTGAGAAGGAGTTGGTTTGTGCGCCTTGTAGGCATGGTAAGATGGTCGCTGCTTCTCATCCACCCCTGACTGCTGTCATGACAGAGCGTCCGACAGAGCTGTTGCATATGGACCTTGTTGTGCCAGCTCGAGTTCGCTCGGTGGGTGGGAAGTGGTATGTCCTGGTTGTGGTGGACGGCTATTCTCGCTATGCCTGGGTGTTTTTCTTGGAGGATAAGAGTGAGACTTTCGGTTTTGTTTGAGACTTGATCGTGAGGTTAAAAAATGAGAGGCATGGGAACACTATTCGAGCAATCCGCAGTGATAATGGGTCTGAGTTCAGGAACTCTCGTTTTGAAGCCTTTTGCTGTGATCTTGGTCTCGAGCATCAGTACTCGACTCCTTATGTGCCCCCTCAGAATGGAGTTGTGGAAAGGAAGAACCGGACGTTGTGTGAGATGGCTAGGACGATGCTCGATGAGCACATGACTCCTAGGAGGTATTGGGCTGAGGCGGTGAGCATCGCGTGCTATGTGTCAAACAGGATCTTCCTTCGAGCGTTCAAGAAGAAGACGTGCTATGAACTCATGCATGGTAGAGCTCCTAAGGTGAGTCACTTCTGAGTCTTTGGTTGCAAGTGTTTTATTCTCAAGAAGGGAAAGCTTGATAAGTTTGAGACTAGATCTAGTGATGGTATTTTCTTTGGATATGCTAACCATTCTAGAGCTTATAGGGTGCTTAATCTTGAGACTAACAAAATCATGGAGACTTGCGAGGTGACCTTCGACGAGACAGTGTCATGTAGCTCTCTTGGCTTTGATTGTGCAGGTGACGAGGAGATGGCCGAGATGCTCTTTGTGGAGGAAGAAGAAGCTGGTGATGGTGATGGCGAGGATCATGTACTGTTGCGAATTCGTGTACATACTACTTCCACGACGATGACTACAGTTGATGGCGGGCCTTCTACTTCCACTACGACACATCAACATGTACCGCAAGCAAGGGTGGAAGCAACTATGGAGGGGGAGGTAGTCTCTAGGCGAGAGGCTCCTAGGCGTGTACAAGTGGATCACCCTCCTTCGAAGACCATTGGAGACATGAACGAGAGAACTACATGGTCGAGGTCACGAAATACTTCTCACTTTGCTCACTCCGCTTTTGTTGCCTCTTTTGAGCCCAAAGATATTGTTCATGCTCTTTCTGATGCAAACTGGGTGAATTCCATGCATGAGGAGTTGGAGAACTTTAAGAGAAATGAAGTCTGGGTGTTAGTTGATCCACCGCCAAATTGCCGTCCTATAGGTACCAAGTGGGTGTGGAAAAACAAAGAAGGTGAGAATGGGATGACTGTGACAAACAAATCGAGGTTGGTGGCTCAGGGGTTTAACCAGAAAGAGGGTATATATTGTGAGGAGACATTTGCTTCGGTGGCCCGTCTGGAGGTGATTCAGATCCTTCTAGCCTTTGTCGTGGCTAAAGGGTTTGTAGTTGTTCCAGATGGATGTGAAGAGTGCGTTCTTGAATGGGGTGATAGAGGAAGAAGTGTATGTGAAGCAACCACCGGGGTTTGAGAGTGAGAGATACCCACACCGTGTGTATAAACTCCAGCGGGCGCTCTATGGGTTGAAATAGGTGCTAAGGGCTTGGTATGGCAGGTTGAGAGGGTTTCTGCTGAGTAAGGGGTTTGTGATGGGCACAGTTGATATGATATTGTTTCTCCTTAAGCATGGAAATGACCTTTTCATTGTACAGATTTACGTGGATGATATAATCTTTGGTGGCTTCTCTCACGATCTTGTTGCCAAGTTTGCAGATGACATGAGCAGGGAATTTGAGATGTCTATGATGGGCGAGCTGCAGTTTTTCCTTGGGCTCCAGATCAAGCAGGTTAAGGACGGGACCTTCGTGCACCAGAGCAAGTACACCAAGGACATGCTGAGGAAGTTCAACATGAATGATGTGAAGCCCATGTCAACACCGATGAGTACGACTACAGCTTTGGATGCGGACGAGGATGGTGAACCAGTGGACCAGAAGGAGTACCAGAGCATGATCGGCTCTCTCCTCTACTTGATGGTGACGAGGCCGGACATACAGTTCAGTGTGTGTTTGTGCGCTCATTTTCAGGCTTCCCTGAGGACTTCACATCGGCAGGCCGTCAAGAGGATTTTCAGGTATTTGCAGTTCGCTCCTGAGTTTGGTCTTTGGTATTCTGCCTCCTCGACACTCACACTTCACAGATTCTTCGATGCTGAATTTGCTGGGTGTCGTGTGGAGCGCAAGTCTACCTCTGGTTCTTATCAGTTTCTTGGTTCCTCTTTGGTCTTCCCGTAAACAGTCGAGTGTAGCTCAATCTACTACAGAAGCCGAGTATGTTGCAGCTGCTAGTTGTTGTTCTCAGATGCTTTGGATTTCCTATACTATGAGAGACTTTGGTGAGGAGTGCACTCAGATCCCACTTCTTTGTGATAGCACCAAGTGCCATAAGTGTTGCCAAAAACCCAGTGCTCCATTCTAGAACAAAACACATCGAAGTGAGGTACCACTTTCTGAGGGATAATGTTGAGAAGGCAACCATAGTGTTGAGCCATGTACCTACCCAAGACCAAAAAGCCGACATATTCACAAAACCACTTGACCAAGCTACCTTTGCTCGTTTACGGGGAGAGCTTGGTGTGTGTTGTCCTTTTTGAGTTGGTCTTTGGGAGCTCACTTTGTAGCATATGTATCATACATGTTTACTTTGATGTATAGCATGCATGTTTAAATTCCTAGGATAGCCATCTTTGTATCTTGATGTATAGTTTTGCATCTTTGTAAGATATGCTTTGCATTGCATTTGTATCATATGCATTGGCTAGGAATGGCTTCTCCTATGTACATTGATCCCTATGATATGCTATGTTTGAGCTTGTGGATGTGCTTGATTGATATTTGGGATGATAAGCTATGCTCTTGATAGTTTAGTTCTATATCCATGATGAGATAGCTTACTTTTGTTAAAAATGCTAGATAGGCTCTCTCTTGTGAGTTTAAGGCTTTGCATGATCTTAGTGTGCTTTGGTGGTTTATATCATGCTAAATTCATGGTTGGATATCATGTGCTTTCCACTTGGGGTCAAAGACCCATTTGTCATTATGAATGTTTGGGCCATGTGTTACCTTGTGGGGGAGCATAAGCTTTTTTTTTGCCACAAAGGCACTTCATGTACCATTTTGTGCTTAAATATGAAAAATGAAATTGGTATGAAATGCTTGTGCTTGAAGTTATGCTCTCACTTGTTCCATGTCATAAATGCTTTAAATCTGAATTCAATATGGGTGCTAAACCGTTGCATGTTGTCTACCATGAGAAGTCTCATTTTAAGAAGTAGACACATGGCTCGGCGGCTTTAACATGACATGAGATGCGTATGGGTGTTTGTAATGATCTTGTGTTGAGGATATGTGACCTAGCATGAAGTTTGTGTGATATAGATTCACTTTGGCATGTTTTGCTCATGTTTAGGTCTTTGCTCATGAGAGGGAAATTTTTCGCAAAATTGCTAATTTTTACCATGGCTTGAACTTGTGTGTATGCAACTGAACATTCTTGATGGCTGTGCTATTTTGAACATTTGTCAACTCTAAGTAGTCGATTTGCTTGTTCCTAGCACATTCTATGGCTCTATGTCCATTTGAGAAGCCTTTAGTTGAAATTTTCGTAGAAATGCCTTGATTCATGCATTGTCCACAAGGGGGAGAAGTTTGAGCATGAAATGGCTTGCTGCATACATATAGAGAGTTTTGGTGGAGTTTCGGACGAAAAATGGGCAGGTGTGTACTGTGGATATGGTCATCGGTCTGACCGGTGTGGGCACCGGTCTGACCGGTTGAACCAGGTGCACTGTGGATATGGTCATCGGTCTGACCAGTGCCCTGACCGGTCTGACCGATGTGAGCTGTGAGCTCGGTTGATCCAGGTAAGTTGCATGGTTTGGTTCAGGGGGAGTTGCATGTGTTCAGGGGGAGCTCCTGGTGTTGTTTGAGTTCTTGCTTTGATTGTTTTGCTCTGTGTGAGCTTTGCTTTGCTCTTTGAGAGCTTTGGTGGTTTTGTCTCGGTTGTGTTGAGCCGCTGCCCTTGCCTTAGGGGACCGAGACTTTGGATTGCAAGTGATCAGGGTTTGTGTTGTTTAGTTTTTGGATCACTTGTTTGGAGGTTTTTGTTTGTGTTTCGTTTTTACTTCTCTTTATGTTATGATTATGTGATGTGTTGTCAATGCACTCATCAAGGGGGAGATTGAGGACCAGAGTGTCCGATGGCTAGTGGGTGGCCACTCTCTAGTGATGAGTGACTAACAATGTTGTCTGGACTCACGCTGTGCTCTATCTTGTGGATGTAGGCTGCGGCTTGATGTGCGTTGGTGCAGGTGAAGAACAAGCGCGAAAGGTCTTAGCCTTGCGTGGCCTCCGAAGGACTGGAGGGATAAATAGGCTTGGTTCGATGGACCCGGTGGCCAGATGGGATCAAGTGCGAGTCACATGGTGCAAGAAGAGCAAGTCAAAGTCAGATGATAGCGGGTTCGTTGGTTGATCTGAAAGCCAACATCGAGCCGGAGCGGACATGGCGGCCAAGTCGAGGAGCTCGGCGTGGAGGCTGCACCAAGCTCACGGGGTTTGCAGTGGTTCACCAGAAAACCACTGAGTTCCTTGGCTAAGCCACAAAGCCAAGTCCGAGTGGTCGGCGACTCAGCTCTGCGCGGGCCGGTCTGACCGGTGCACCAGACTGGTCTGACCGGTGCACCAGACTGGTCTGATCAGTGCCACCGGTCTGACCGGTGGGGAGCACCGGTCTGACCGGTGGGGAGCACCGGCCTGACCGGTGGAGGCCGAGGAGCGTCGGGTGACTCGAAGCGAAGGAGACGCGTCGGGATTGCAGGCTTGGTGTCGAGGCTACGCAAGGTGCGGTTGCTGGGCGTCCGTTCGATGGAAAGGCTGTCAAGTTCCCAAATATGCCCTTCGAGGGGTTGTATCGCCTAGAGGGCATTCTAGTCATTTACCCCCACCAGAGGACCTCATATATAAACCGAGTGGAAGGGTTGTGGCAGCCATCTCTTGGGCTTTAGGGTTTTCATTTGCTCTAGACAATTTCTCTTTTTAGTTTCCTATTTTCTCTAGGACTAGCTTGAGAGCTTCATGAGAGATCTTGAGAGAGGGATGGATGCTAGGGAGGCAAGCTAGACCTTGTATGAATCTTTCCTTCGATGTATAGAAGGTTCGGTGTGGTTCCTCTAGATCTTGTGGTGGTGATTCCCGTTTTCCTTTTTGTGGATTTTCGGAGCCTTTTCTTGGCGATTTTCTCTTGGTGGATTTGAGGCCTTCCCTTTGCGGATTTGGTGTGGGATGTAGCCATGAGCCCCTTGTGGTTCTTTTCCTTGTGACCCCCCCTCTTAATCCGTGGGTTTGGGTGCTCGAATTTGGAGTCTTGTTTCAGTTCTGGGAAAAGGTGTTCTTGGTGTTCATCCTCCAATTTCTATTGATTGAGTGCATCTTTGGGGCCGATCTCTTAGGCATGACTCGTTCATGAGGTGATACACCTATCCCCAAAGTTTTACTTCAATCCGTGGAGCGAATCGGGAGATCGAGGCATTGGAAGGTGGGAGGTGACTCGCGGGTGGACTTCATCCTGAGCAGTCCAGGCGTGACCGGTCAGACCGGTGCATCCCACTGGTCAGACTGGTGCGGCCTGTTGTGGCTGTTTCTCGGGGAGTTCTTCTCTAGAGTGTTGGTTGTGTTCCTGGCTTGCTGCTGTTTCAGTTCAATGCAGTTTTGGCCCTTGGGAGATAGTTTTCTTGCAGTTGGGATTTCCTGAGTTAGACCGGTCAGACCAGTGGTGTTCATCAGTCAGACCGGTGCAGAAGCTTTCAGTGGGAAAATCTCCTTTGCTGCTGTTGGGTGTGCTGCTTGCTCACAGAGTGCTTCTGGAGCAAGTTTGGTTGTGGAGAGTTTTTGGTGTGCTCGAGTTTTGGAGTGTTTTTGCTTGCCTGGTAGATTTCAGGATTTCTCTCTGTTGCTCCACATCCTGGAATTGACATCAAGGTTTGCTAAGCAAATTTCGGAGGATTCTGAGCAGGTTGCTCTTGACCGGTCTGACCGGTGCAGGTAACCGGTCTGACCGGTGTAAGCAGTTTGCTGTTCGAGGTGTTTTCCACTGCGTGGTCGAGTAGCTTGGGTGTGTGGCTAGCTCCTAGGTCCAGTAGCACTTCAGTGGCCGCGTGGATTTGGCTAGTGAGGTGTTGAGGACTGCGGAGTTGCTTTTGGGACCATAGGCCGAGTTTGTCTCTTCGAAGAAGAATTTTTTATCATCTCCCATTCACTGCCCCCTCTCTGGTCGCCATTCTGGTCCTTCAAGGACTCGATGAGAAGAGGATCATGGTTGCTAGAAGATGCTATTCCTTCTTCCATGTTAGGCACAATGCTTGAGCTTGGGGGAGGCTGCGCTACAACTCTTCACAAGCATCAAAAGGATGGTAAATCTTTCCGACACCTCCTCTTTGTCCATCTCTTTCTTATGCTTGTGTATATACACCTTCAACCATAGACAAGATGAAACTTTTGTATATCTCTCTACATAATAACACGGCTACTAGGAGTACAACCTAGATTTGTTTTTGTTTTCAACAAATAATAATCAACATTACCTTGTGCTCACCATGATGATATCGTGTGTGCTCTCGCTTATGGATATATGATGATCGTTGCCACTTTGCTCATTCTTGTGCTTGGTTTGTATATGATTAAGCAAGTGCTCTCTTTAAACATGATATGAAAATTTAATTAATGCTAGCATAATCTTTTGTGAAGGTTATGATAACTTGAGACCCATAGTATTTTTCGTTGCTCTCATTTTTGAATGAATCAAAGATCATTTATTTTTGTTCTTAAAAGATATGCTAATCTTGTCTTTGATACCGCTTGCATTTTGCTCTACCTATCCAAAGCCTTTATTCATTGAGTGCAAAACCTTAGTTTACAGGATTTATTTTTAGGTGCATTGATTCAAGACTTGATTTCTCTGGCCTGAGACTAAGAAGCTGGTCATTCCGTTTTTTCGTACCTATCTTTATGCTAGCCTTTTCTATCAGTGCATTGTGAGTTCTCACATCGGGAATTTTGCAAACCTCGCCGGATATCCACCCACAAACCCAAAATATCTTTTTGTGTATAACTCCTTGACCACAACCCAAAACTTTGAGTATGGACGAATATTTCGAAGAAGATTACAAGGAAGGTGCCGTCAAGTGAAGCAAGATTTTGGGAGACCTCCATGAAAGGATCCCTAGAAGCTTTCAAGTATCTCTCTTCAAGAAAATACAAGGATTTCAGCACTTACCTTGGCACAATCATCACCTCTTTGCTCGGGGATGAGCAACGTCTAAGCATGGGGGGGTTGCCAAGGAAGTACTAGCGTAGTCTAGAGTTCAAGGGGAGTAAAAAAGAGAAAAGTTGAAAGAAAAAAAATAAAGAAGAAAAAGTATGATGAGAAAAGGAGGAAAAGAAAAAAGAGAGAGAATCAAAAAAATAAAGCTCCCCGGTTCTCTAGCTACATTTGGAGATTTCAAAAGGACTTCAAGATCAAGACCCATACTCATCTTTCCAACCATGTGCAATACGATAACGAGGACTTTGTTTGTGCCTCGGGATCACTCTTTGCCATTTGCACATGTCCACCTATCTCAAAGTGTGTGTATTTTTCTCTCCCCCCTCCTTGGAACATTGTTTTTCCAACCTTTTTGATGAGTCTCGTTAAGTCCATGAGAAGCTTGTCTTATTTTGATAATATCTCAACTATGATATCTTGGTAGGACTAAACTTTCCCATAGCTTCATATAAAGTCTTCCACTAAATATTTGAGAGAGGTGAGAAGTAGTCCTTGTAGGCTTGAGAGACAAGATGAGATGAGAGTACATGATCAAGATGCAAGGAGGTTTATTATTGATCTTGGTTCAACAATTTTTCTTCATCCCGCACTTTATTTCAAAATTTATGAGATTTGTTTAAAATTTGTGATCATGATTAATTACTTGTGGGAAGATCTTAAATAATATCTACCCACCATAGAGATTAAAGCTAGTTACATTATGGAACTTTAACAAATATAAACTTGGAGGGCATTATGTTTTCTCATGTATGAACAAGTGCAGGGTATGAACATTGAAGGGAAACACTGATATCCATTGAAGGCTTACTCGAGGACGAGCAAGGTTTAAGCATGAGGGTATGTTGACGGTCGATTTCCGTCAACCAAGAGCACTTGTTACACTTTGGTTTGAGCTTTGAATTATAACTAACCCGCCACTAGGCATACTAATGATATAACAAGTTCGCACTTGCATGTGGTTTTTGGAGTATGTTGTTTACGCAAGATTTAAGCACCTAAATGAGGACTTCTGGGTAAAGTTCATCGAGCACTTTATGAGAAGATCACGAAGCCCGGCACAAGTCAAGACACAAAGTGAACATGACTCCAAATGACCCGAGGACCCAAGCATGAAGCCGTGAAACTCCGAGAACCTAAATAGAAGATGCAGGAGGTCGCGTGCCAAGAACCCTTATCTAAACCGTGGGGAAAACAACATCACGGACCCACATGCAGTTCGGCAAAGATTCAAGAAAGTGCGAGAAGCGTCGTGGAGGAAGATGGGCCCGAACCGAGCCGAAAAGGGCCTGGGCTGGCCAGCCCATGCCGACTAGCCTACCCCCTTTCAGGCCTGGTTCACGATGCCCTTTGACATAGATGCTCCTCAGTTTATTTATAGCCCCTGCCTCCGACGGTCGCCACATCCATTCATCAGAGAGCCGCCGAATCGAAGGAGACACACCGAAGAGAGCCGACGGCCGCCGCAAGTCTTCGAGTCGCCTAGGAGATGGCCTAGGCCATGCTCTAGCCGCCATGGTTGGCCCTGTGTGGTGAAGCCATGGTGGCATTCCGGAGCCATGCCTTGAATTCATCAAGGCAATTGCACATTCAACATTCGATGGTGATATAAATCATATCTTTTCCTTTCTTTGATCTACTTCGATGCATGCTTTATCCCCCATATGTGTAGCTAGCATATGCCTTAGTAGGAATAGATTTAATTGTGGTGGTTAATCTATATCTTGTGGATACATCATAGTGGTGCATGGGCTTATAGTCATTCGGTGATGTTTACCTTCGCGTAGTGACAATACGAGGGAAGGGAAAACGCCGAGCAAACGTGTAAGGGTTTACTCCTTATTTTAGCATGCGATTAGATTGGTTTTCCGTCTTGGCCGGAGCTGCAATTAGAAGATGGTAGCCTTGGGTTACCTTTGGTAGTGTTACCTTATGTCTTTTGAATGAGATCCATACATCCTCTCGCGTTTGTATGTTAATTCTTTATACAATCAACGCTTAATGTTAGGTTAGTTCGATAGATTAGATGGAGAACCCTAGGAGTTTGCTTCTGATCCTTGGATTGACAAACCTTGGGGGGATACTCCAAGGGAAGAGCTACAACAGACCCGTGCTCTTGCAGATCGAAACTTGGTACGGTATTTGGCCGCCAACACATCCCGGTGATCTCTTAACTTTGTATATTCCTTCTTCATAAAATCAGGTGTAAGTCCCTTCTTGATGTACTGTTTGTTCAGGTGCTTCTTGTATGACTGAAAGGTAATTGTACTCTTCTGCAGGGCCCAAGTGCGCACATCTTTCAGTTTTGTACCTTTTGGAAATGAGAAGTATGCTTCCACCTCGGCCCAAATCATGTTCTTCTCTGTGTCTGGGACCAGATCTGCCCACACCGATACCGGTGGTTCATTCAATCATTCTAATCTTCATTTAGATGTACATCCTGATGTTCATATTAATGTTCATCTTGATCTTCATTTTCATGTTCATCCACATCTTCATTTTTATGTTCTTCAGGTACATCTTCTCTTCTAGCGTCAGCCGCTCTCCAATACCAAAAGCTTATTGGGATGTGGTCCCTAACAAGAGCCCCTATGTGTTTGTCAATTTGACGACATTTTCATGTGGAGCTAATGGCATGCCCTCGTCAGATACTTCTGTGATGATGAAACAGCCCTTTAGCTTCTTCTTTAGGCCGCGTTTTCCATGAGGCTTCTTGCTGCTTGATGCAGGTTCCTGAAAATTTAAGAACTATTAACTAGTTTCTTTTCCTTTTAATTAGTAATTAAACTTGAAAATTGTGACGGGGTACTAGTTCCTATACCTCGGATGATTCCCCATCATTACTTCCCTGATCAATTGGTTGATCTTCCCCCTTGTTGCCATCACCAGGGATGTTGTGGTAGCTGTCAGCCTCCCTGTGATCTTGTACATTATGTGGGGCGTTCGTTCCATTCTGAGCAATGATATCCATTAATATTTGCTCTGCTTGTCGTTCGTCCTCCATTTAATTCATTGTAACTAAAATAATATGACAATAATAATATAATGAGGACAATATTTTTCTAATGAGGGAACTAATTTTCTAATGTAGAAACTATATTTGTAATGAAGAAACTAATTTTCTAATCAAGAAACTAATTTTCTAATGAGAAAACTATTTTTCTAATGCAGAAACTAATTTTCTAATGAGGAAACTAATTTTCTAATGAAGAAACTAATTTTCTCATGAAGAAACTAATTTTCTGATGAACAAGCTATTTTTCTAATGCGGAAACTATATTTGTAATGAAAAACTAATTTTCTAATGATTCCAATGAGAAAACTATTTTTCTAACAAAATTTCTAATGAAGAAACTATTTTTCTATTGGGTCGAGAGTCGGGTGGGAGTCGGGAGTGTGACGGGGAGTCAGACGGGAATCGGTGAGTCAGGCGAGCGTTAGGTGGGAGTTGAGAGTCAGGCAGGAGTTGAGAGTTTGGCGGGGAGTCGGGAGTGAGTCGGGCAGTAGTCGAGAGTGTGGCGGGGAGTTGAGAGTGAGTCGGACGGGTGTTAGGCAGGAGTCGAGAGTCAGACGAGAGTAAGGAGTGTGGCGGGGAGTCGGGAGTGAATCGGTTAGTCGAGCGTGAGGTTGGGAATCTAAATCTAAATCGAGCGAGTCGAGCATGAGGTCGAGCGAGTTGGGAGCGACTCAAGCGAGTCGAACGTGTGTGTGTATATCAAATATTTCAAATAAATTTAAATCTAAATCTAAATCTAAATCTAAATTTAAATATTAATGTAAATCTCAATTTAAATCTGTATCTAAATCTTAATCTAAATCAAATTTCAAACTAAATCTATATATTAATTCAAAACTAAATCGACACTAATAACAAAATTAAACCAAATTAAAAAAATGATGGCAGCCCGCCCGCGGAGGGCCATGCGCCGGGGAGGGAGGTCGTGCGCCGGAAAGGTGATCGCGTGTCGGGAAGGGGCCACTCGTTGGGGAGGTGGCCATGTCGAGGAGGGCCGCTCACCAGGGATAGGTGACCGCGCCGTCGAGGTGGGGCCGTGTTGACGAGGCCGCTCACCGAGGAGGTAGCGTCAGGAGGCCGACGTCGAGAAGCAAGCCGTCCGGTCGCGTGCTGGGGAGGGGCCGCTCGCCAGAGAGGTGGTGGCCACACCGGGGAGTAGGTGGAGCAGGCCGGTCGGTCGCGCGTTGGGGAGGCGGCGATGGGGATATGCCAGTGGCGATGGCGAAGGGCGAGGCGGCGACAGCATCGGGTGGCGTCGAATGGGGCTAAGTGCTGGGGAGGAGGGCATCATGCCTTACAACCCCCACACATTAGTACTGGGTCGCAACAAGCCCCAGTACTAATGTGCACAATAGTATCCGGGCGGAAGAGACCGCAATACTAATGTGCGTTAGTACCAGGGCTAGTTGAGCCTCAGTACTAATGTGCTTTTCGTTTCGCATGAGAACGTAAAGCACATTAGTACCGGGGCTCAACCAGGCCCGGTACTAATGTGCTTTTCTTTTTGTTGCCTACTGCTGTACTTTTAATTTTCTTTAAATTTACTATATTGGTTGTTTGATTTATGATAAATCATATACAATGCATAAAATGGCAGAACAAATTTAGTATACTTACTTTACATATATACTATGGAATCATAAATTAACAATAAAAAATGACAATTTTATTATCATTAACCTAGTAATACTCCCTCCGTTTCACAATATAAGCATTTGTTGACTTCTCGTGATCACGTTTGACCACTCGTCTTATTCAAAAATTTGTGAAAATATAAAAATAATTATGATATACTTAAAATATATACGATGATAAAACATCTCATAACAAAATAAATAATATTTTCACAAATTTTTAGAATAAGACGAATGGTCAAACATACATCACAGAAGTCGAGAAATGCTTATATTTTGGAACGGAGGTAGTATCTTCTAATGGTCATTATTTGTTCCTTCGCTTTAACACCAAAAATAAATTTATTTTTTTCATGTAAAATCTTCCTTAACTAGAATATCTAGTGTTGTTAATATGGTAATCATGATTTGGTCTTTCTCATGTATATTTCTACGTAAAATTATTGTTTAATATTTAATGATGCTAAAATAAATGAAATAATTACTATTTTTTATTAATATAAAACTATTTAATATGGGGATTAGGGCTAGAGCCGGGTAGAGCAGGTTGGAGCTCTATCTATATGGAGGAGGAAATGCCAATTTTATTAATTTTAACTTAGTGGATCCTCTACTGGCGACGAGGAATATAATTAATAATTGACTACTTAAAATAATTAATATTCTCAATCATAGCGAAATATTACAATACTTTGTTACATAAGGACAAATTAATAAAACTTATTATACATCATCATCTAATGGAATGTTAATAATCTTCCTCTTCACGAATATCTCTTGGTTGTGATCACGACGTAAGTATGGAGTGTCCTCTTGGGCTAACAGGATGCTTGGGTCAACCTTGACTGAAAATGGAGGAAGATCATCGAATTGATCATAACCTTCTGAAATGTCAGTCTTGTCCTCAACTCCAACAATTTTTCTTTTTCCTGGTAGCACTGTGACGTTTCGGCTCATTATCAATCGGCTTGTCAGCACCCTTATCAGAACCCTTCTTTATTGGTGGTTTGCTTGACATGTCTTTCACGTAGAAAACTTGAGTCACATCATTGGCTAGGATGAATGGTTCGTCTTTGTATCCAATCTTGTTGAGATCCACAATTGTCATCCCAAATTTGTCTATCGTTACACCTCCTCCAGTATTTTTACCCACTATCACTTAAAAATAGGGATTTTTAAAGGTCTGTAGTCCAATTCCCATATCTCATCAATAAAGTTGACACGAAACTCAATGACCTCCTCCGTGTAGCATATCCCTTTGCAATGCTTTCTTCAGGACTAGCATGATTACGGACATACTTCTTGAGACCAGACATCAATCATTCAAAAGGGAACATGTTGTGTAAATACACAGGCCCGAGGATAAAAATATCTTCAACTAGATGGACTAGAAGGTGGGTCATGATAGTAAAGAAAGAGGGTGGAAAGATCATCTCAAAGCTGACGAGGCATTGCAAGACATCTTTCTGCATTTGCACTAGATTGTCTGGATAGATTACCTTCTGAGAAATCTGGTTGAGGAATGCACATACCTTGATAGTGCAACAAGCAGCGATTGTGTCATCAACACGTTGTAGTCATGAGCCTTCAGATTTGTGAATTGTTCTCTTTGTAATTTATTATTCACTGTATATTTGAGGAGTAGCCCGCCGGGACCTTGATACTATTCAAGTAATCAAACATCATCTTCTTCTCTTCGTTGCTTAGGGTGTAACTAGCAATGGCCAAGTAATTTCCATTAGCTCTCTTTTCGAGATGCAGACCATCTCATTGTTCCATAAATTTCAGATCTCGACGTGCTTCTACTGTATCTTTTCTCTTTTCGTATACACCTAGGTGGCCAAGCAAGTTCACACAAAAATTCTTCATCACATGCATCACATCAATTGCATTGTGAACCTCAAGGACTTCCCAATAAGGTAGCTCCTAAAATATCGACTTCTTCCACATTTGTGCATGTCTATCCTTGTCATTTGGAGCAGATTGGCTACCAGAACCCTTCCCAAACACTATCTTCAAATCTTTCGCCATAGAAAATACAAGTTTACCATCACAGTGCAAGGACTTCTTACGTTTTTCTCCAACACCTTCAAAATGTTGTATTCCTTCTTCTCTTAACAGGTGCTTAGGAGGAAAAAATCGACGATGGCACAAATACACAACCTTTTTGCTGTGTTTTAGATAGAAGCTACAAGTATCATCTAAACAGTGCGTGCATGCTCAAAATCCCTTGGTTATTTGTTTTGATAGATTACTAAGTGTCAGCCAATCATAGATGGTGACGAACATCAATGCTCGTAGATTGAAGGTCTCCTTTTTATCATCATCCCACACAGGTACACCTTCCTTCCATAATGTTTTAAGGTCCTCAGCCAACGTTCTCAGATACACATCGATGCCATTGCCTAGCTGCTTTGGGCCTTGGATGATTATTAGCATCATAATGAACTTTTGTTTCATGCACATCCATGGAGGAAGGTTGAATATACATAAGGTCATAGGCCAAGTTCTATGACCGCTACTGAACTCACCGAATAGATTGAATCCATCCGTACCTAAACCAAACTGAATGTTCCTTACATCTTTTTCAAACTCGGGGAATTCTCTATCAATTAATCTCTAATGCGACCCATCAGCAGGGTGCTTGATCTTGTCATCTTGTTTACGATCTTCTTTGTGCCAACGCATCAACTTTGCATTGGCCTTACACCTGAATAAATGGTTCAGTCGTGGTATCACTGGAAAATACCACATTACCTTTGCATGAATTTTCTTCTTCTTCTTCTCCCCCTCAACATCATAAGAGTCATCTCGTGGGATCTTATAATGCTGCGCATCACACACAAGACAAGCCTCCAAGTTCTCATATTCTTTACCTCAGTACATGATACAGTCATTAGGGCACGCATGTATCTTTTGTACCTCAAAACCCAGAGGACAAACAACCTTTTTGCTTCATATGTTGACTCTGGTAATTCGTCCCCCCCTCTGCAAGCATGTCCTTTACGATCATCATTAACTCAATGAAGCCCTTATCAGAAACTCCATTTTTAGCCTTCCATTGCAACATTTCCAATGTGCTACCCAACTTCTTGTGCCCCTTTTCTTAATCTGGGTACAACGATTTCATGTGATCTTCTAACATACGCTCAAACTTCTTTGCCTCTTTTACCTTTTCGCAATCTTTGTTTGACTCTCTCAACACCTCACCTAGATCATTGAGAGGATCATCTTCTCCTTGAGTCTCTCCTATTGCAACGTAATTCTCGCCCATTGGATACTCTCCCATTGAAAAGGCACCTTCTTGAGTCCAATCAGGAATATTGTCATATTCTTCTTTGTCATCTTCCATTAATTTATGATGAAGTATCAATTTTGATTGTATTTTTCTTGACTGATTTATTATGAACTATCATATTATATTGCCATGTTCTATTTTTATAAGATCCGTTATGCTTATTCCATTGATGAAATCAGTGCTACCGTAAAAATCACTTCGAGGGACACTTGTTAGTACAGCTGATTATGTAAATTGATTGGGTACCAGCATGTTATTGTTTCACTGAACTAATATTTTAAAACATCAAGCTTGTGTTTATGCTTGCAATAATTTTTGAAACATTATTATCCCAATTTGATATGTTTGGATGTAATTATTTTGTGAGAAATATGTCGTAATCTTACCACTATGGTATTAAAGTTTTTTTACCAACATATAGCTGGCAACCAAACAAGTGCCGCAGCTTTTTACCAAATCTATATAGCAGCAATCTAAACAGAAGCCATACTGATTTTCCCACATCATAATTTGATTGAAAATGCAGCTTTTTGGCTGGTAAAAAACTACCTTTTTAAAGGGAAGTCTACATAACCCCCAACGTATACATGTTGGTTCACTTCAACCCCCCCCCTCCCCAGCCTACAAAACCGGATGTTTTACACCCTCAACTAGCCAAAACCATTCATCTAACCCCTGAAGTGGTTTTTCAAACCGGATTTGCTTACGTCCTTTTGGCTAGTTGAGGGTCTGAAACATCTGGTTTTGTAGGTTGGGGGGTGAAGTGGAAGCCTAGGCTGCACACTATTGCATTTTGACGCAAGGATGCTCAAGCTTGGAGTTGTGGAGTGCTAAGATAAAAGTTAAAACAAACGTAGTGGAAGCCAAAAACAGGTGCCCCAATGTGTTTACTTTAGATCTCATTGGTAGAAAACATCACATTAGTCCCGGTTGGTAAGGGCCTTGGATCTTTAGAGACTAACCGAGACTAATCTGTAGAGACAAAAGGCTACCCTAGTCCCGGGTGAAGCAACCAGGACTAAAGGGACCCTTTTGTCTCGGTTGGTATTGACAACCAGGATTAAAGAGGTTTCAGAAAAAAAAGGCACGCCAGGTAGCCCCGCACCACCGTCTAGCTTGCTCGCTCCACATCGAACTCCAACTTAGCACAGACAATCAAAATCACTTAATCATAATTTTCATTCACCACGTGAGTTCGATTGACTCACGAAGGATTCACGACACGCACAATCACAAAATCAAATCCAAACAAGTTCATCTCACATGACCATCGTACAAGTTAGCACACAAGAACTAATTGACTTCACAAATGAAAGCAATACACTACCCTTAAAAAATGAAAGCAATAAACATGCTGGTGCCCAAGAACTAATTTACAAGTCACAACACATTGCTATCGATTTGATTCACAAATCACAAGCATACAAAAGAAGAACATAAAAACACAAGAAAAACATTAAGGAAGCTGAGCTCCCTACGCCGCTGCACCAGACCGCTCCCTAAGCCGGACCACTACGCGCGCTGGAGCTCTATGCCCGCGTCGGGACGCGAAGCGGCCTCAAGTGGCCCTACGCCTGGTCGCGCACAGTCAGCCTCAGGTGGCATCACATCAGAACGCACGAGGCCGGGGAGGGCTGTGTGCCGACAGCCCAGGGCAGCCCTGCGCTGGAGACTCGCACTCTCTGTTCCATGACGCTGGGCTGCTTCCTGCACCGGAGCATGGTGCCCGCCGTGCCACTGCGTCGGGCAACCACACACCACACACATAGTTGTGCCTCGCATCGGGGAGGGAGGAGGGCCGGGGAAGGAGGGAGTGGGAGGAGGGCCAGATAAAGAGGAGGGACCAGAGGGGATCGGATGGAGAGGGAAGAGGAGGGATCAAGCTGAGAGAGATGGGAGAGATGAGTGGAGGGGGATGGAAGAGACATCACATAAAGATAAGGGGGGAGAGGGGGTGCGGGTAGTTGGGTGGGGGAATGACATTAGTTCAGGTGGTGTTTTCACCGGAGACTAAAGGGTCCCTCTTTAATCACAGGTGGAAACACCACCCGAGACTAAAATCCTACGCTAATGATTGTTGCCGTACTAACCTTAGATGTGAGGTCTTTAGTCTCTGTTGGTATTAACAATCGAGACTAAAAGTGTGGTGCCTTCCGCCTCCCGTGGGTTCAGGGCCTTTAGTCCTAGCTCCTTTGCTCATTAATGGAAGTTTTAAATATTTAATACAAATTTAATGAGTAGGTGTTATCAGATTTCGTTGGATACATGAAGTGACTACCTAGGCTGCACACTGTTGCATTTTGACGCGATGACGTTCAAGCTTGGAGTTGTGGAGTGCTACGATACTCCCTCCATTCTTGTTTATAAGGTGCGCATGCATCACAAGATTCAAACTTTACGATCTTTGACCAATAATTCACCCATCCTTTTTTAGTTTTGTAATGTAAATTTGGCATTGCTTAATTTGTAATCAAATGTACTTTCCAATGATTATAAATTTGTAATCATAACACTACTAGGGAATGGACTTTTTGTCCTGAGCAAATTTTCGTATTAATACCGGTTTTATTTGCACCTAGTACTAATGTGCGCATTAGTACCGGGTGGAAAGGGAGAGCCTCGCCGCGCCCCCAGTGAGCCACATTAGTACCGGACCAGGGCTAGACCCGGTACTAATGTGATACATTAGTACCGGGCGGTGTCCAGACCCGGTACTAATGTGTGGTTGTCACATTAATACCGGGGCCAGACACCACCCGGTACTGAAAGTGGCACATTAGTATCAGGTCAAAACAACCCCCGATACTAATGCCTCCCACCCTACCGACTGCCACCACGCATTCCAACACTTGCAAAATATCAGCCCCGACCATCTCCCCACCTCTCTCTATCTCATTTTATTTCCTTCTTCCTCCTCATCTCCTCATCTTCCTCACCCTATCTCCTCTTCTCTGCAGGGCTGCGGATCCAGAGGCGTGGCTCCCCGGCGAGCGGGCGCAGCCAGCGCGGCCTTCCGCGGGCGGCGGGCGGGAGCGGCCGCCGAGGCGTGCGGGCGGGCGAGCTCGCACGGCGCTCGGCCGCCGGGGCGCAGGCGCGCGGGCGGGCGAGCCGGCACGGCGCGCGGCCGGGGCGCGGGCGCGCGGCTGCCGGCGCAGAGGTCGGGGCACGGGCGCGCGGCCGACGGCCGGGGCCCCTGTGCCTGCGCCGCTTTTTTTTTTGCTGATTCTTGTTGTGAATCCTCCCCCTCTTCCTTTTGCTGATTCTTGTATGAGATGAGATGTGAAATTTGTTTGCTGATTCTTGTATGAGATGAGATGTGAAATTTGTTTGTGAATGTGAGAAGTAAATTTGTTTGTGAATGTGAGATGTAAATTTATTTGCGAATGTGAGATGTGAAATTTTTTTGTGAATGTGACATGTAAATATGTTTGTGAAAGATTGAGATGAAATAAGATGAGATGAGAGATGAGATGAGAAAAGAGAAAAAAAAAAAGAAAAGAGAGAAAATAGGGGAGGGGAGAAAGGGGATGTACGGCGGCGGGTTTAACATTAGTACCAGGTCCGGTACCCACCCGGTACTAATGTGATATTAGTACCGGGTATAGCAAACTGGTACTAATGTGTCTCCCTACATTAGTACCGGCTGGCCAGTACTGGTTCCGAAACCGATATTAATGACTTTTTGGAACCGGTACTGAAGGTTGTTTCCCTAGTAGTGTAAATAAAATAATATAAGAAAATTAGTGGTCAAAGTATAATTTGGGAGACCGTGTCATGTCTGCTCATGCCTTATAAACAAAAATGGAGGGATAAAAGCTAAAACACATGTAGTGGAAGCCAAAAACAGGTGCCCCGATGTGTTTACGATGGTTTCTATGAGGTACTCTTTGAGGGGGTATTGCATGTATTCTACATTTATTATTCACAAGACAATCTAGAAAAAATGCTGCTTTTTGGCTGGTCAAAAACTACCTTTTTTAAAAGTCATCTTTTGAAAAGCCAAAGCCAAAATAACAAACATGAAAAGATGGTACTAGCTTGTTACGACAAGAGATCAAACAAGGTCGAGAGGGGGAGAAGACGAAGGTGATTGTTTTGTTTGTTGTGCATTCGATGTTTGTTGTTGGGGCATCATGCTTCATGAAAGTATGGAAGCACAGCGGGTGTGTTGCGGTACCGAAAATGATCACATATATAATTGTTATATATCGTGAGGTGGTGCAGAAGCACCATCGAAGACGAGTATTTAGATCGCCATACATTCAAGGGGTAGCTCCATACACCATGTTTTCTTACAACATGATATTCAAGAATACTGAGAAAAAAATGTTATAAGCTAATCTTCCGATTAGTATTTTATTTTATTCATGTGCTCATCATGCGCCAATTATGCATACATGTTTTATATCTTTTTATTGAGCACATGTACATGCAAGGTGCTAGACAACTAGCAGTTCCTAACACAGAAGCAGATGCCACGAAAGCCTACACACTTGCCACGAGGGAAACCTTCGCTCCGGCAAACGCCTGCGCAGTTTGTGTCACTCATACAGGGGCCCTTGAACCGTTGGCTCTGCGACATGCACTCCCTAGCCATTGCCACACGCACCAGGCTCTGCATCTCTGCATACACAAATAAATCTAAGGGCATGTTCTTTTCCTTACAAAGGAACAGTGAAAAGCACTATTTACCTATCACATCTTCTCTCACAAGAAACACTATTTCAGCACTATTTATTTGCAACTTCACTATTCCTTTCCACCCAAAAGAACGGGCCCTAGTTAACAACATGCGTGTGAGCGATCTTGAATGACTACATGGATGCAAGGATTCAATCATGCATTCTATGAGCATAATTATTCTAAAATCCGATGTCCTAAAATCTTTCAGCTTCAATGATATATACATGTACTAATCAAGTCATTGGTGTACATACCACTGGAACCAAGCAGGAGGAGGGCGACGACGACGGTGAAAAGCTTTGGGGAAAGATCCATTCTAGTTTGTGGACCGAGGGATGGAAGACTATTATGGTGTGGAGAGAGAGAGATAGATGTGAAACTAGAAGGGGGAACCCCTTCTTATAGCTGCAGGAAACTATGCTTCTAGGTTGCTTACAGAGGAAGGAAGACTCACATTTATAACTGCTCGGACTGTAGCTAGTGTGGCATCATGCACAATTGTACTGGGTGCTGTTACTACCTTAGGCACCGTTTAGTTCAGTGAAAATTTGGTAAAAGTGGTGAATTTTTGGCATTGGGAAGCGTGTTCTATGAGAAGTGGCACGGTCTGCGATACGAAAATTTTAAGATTTTTTTGGGGAACTAAACAGGGCCTTACTGGATGCATGTTTGTAATTTGCTTTTTCATGAGTGGTGAGTCATGCCAAATGCATTTTTGTCTTTATTTCCTTAGGCGCATGAGATTTTCTTGCTTGAATTGTTTTCTTCACCACCAAGTTATGCCATGCTAATGCATACGGCATCTTACACGGAAGTATGTACATTAACTGTTGCTGCAGTTTCTGCTTTATGGTGGACCTTTACCATGTACGCAAGAAGAAACTTGGATGCATGCTCTAGCAAAATAAAAATTTCATGTAAAAAATCAATCTTTTGAATGAAAAATCTCTAGCAAAATAATTGTTTTGCATTCTCATATTTATGAACTATTTTCTAATCGATAGCTGACTCATCGGATATTCCATTTGTTCCACTGTCCAACCTCTCTTGCTTTTGAGGTGACTCGTACTATATGTCTTGTTTTCTGAGGTGTGTGTGATTTTCTTGCTTGAATTATCTGTTGCTACACCAAGTTATAAAATGATAACGTATCCAGCATCTTACACGGAGTATGTACAATGCCCCTCTTCCTTTCTTTTTCATTCTCCATCTATGACTTCTATATTAAGAGTGTGTTTGGTTGGTTGTATCTCATTTGGTTTATGTATCGAATGGTTCATAATAAATAATGTTTTTGTTTGGTTGGGTCAATTATACCAAGCCATCCAAGGTGAAACCATCCCACTTAATACATTATGATACTACAATTAGAGTGAATCATATGATATAAGAAAATTAGTTGAACCCCACTATCAATGATCATTATGCATGAATCATGCAACCAAACACACCCAAAAGCTCTTTTTATTCACTATCCCATTTTCTACCCACATTGTTTAGCTTCATAACTCTTGGAGGCATGCATTTGGGGTGTATTTGGTTTTCAGCCGTAAACTGCAGCAACACCTAAGATTAAGCTTGCCACAGCTAGTCTGGTAATTAAGGCACCGTTTAGTTGATGACAAATTTGGTGAAAGTGGTAAAACTTTTGCATCGGGAAACGTGTTATGTGAGAGGTGACACGGTCTGCGATGCGAAAATTTTTGGGACTTTTGGAAAACTAAACAGGGCCTAAGTGTTTGATTGAGAAATAAAGCTCGCCATAGGTTTGTCCACCAAAAGTGTGATGAGTTTTTTTATGGCTCCACAACGCCCGTGGCGCACCGAAAGTTCCCACCTACCACACAACTATCGCGAGCTCTTCCCCGACAAGATGTATATACATCTACAATTTACTGACTTATGTATTGTAGATGATTCTCATCTGCTCGTCAGTCACCTACACATTTCGCAAATGAAAATGAAAAATCGATCATGTCCTATAGGAGCAACTATGGAGGCAGATGAAGCAGGATGAGGTACGGAAGTGTCCTGTGAGAGGAGCAACATGCTGCCCGAGACAGCCTCCATGCAGCTTACAAATTGTGCTGCATTTTTCTTGTTTAATAATATTAATTTATGATGAAGTATCAATTTTGATTATATTTTTCTTGACTAATTTATTATGAAGGCCTGTTCTTTTAGATGAAAAGGAATAGTGAAGTTACAAATGAATAGTACTGGAATAGTGTTTCTTGTGAAAGATGTGATGGGTAAATAGTGTTTTTCACTATTCCTTTGTAATGAAAATATATTGTCATGTTCTATTTTTATAAGATCCGTGCTGCTTATTCCATTGATGAAATCAGTGCTACCGTAAAAATCACTTCGGGAGACACTTGGTAGTACCGCTGATTATGTAAATTGATTGGGTACCAGCATGTTATTGTTTCACTGAACTAATATTTAAAAACATCAAGCTTGTGTTTATGTTTGCAATAATTTTTAAAACATTATCCTATTTGATATGTTTGGATGTAATTATTTTGTGAGGAATATGTCGTAATCTTACCACTATGGTATTAAAGTGTTTTTACCAACATATAGCTGGCAACCAAACAAGTGCCGCAGCTTTTTACCAAATATATATAGCAGCAATCTAAACAGCAGCCATACTGATTTTCCCACATCTTAATTTGATTGAAAATGCAGCTTTTTGGCTGGTAAAATACTATCTTTTTTAAGGGAAGTCTACATAACCCCCAACGTATACATGTTGGTTCACTTCAACCCCCCCCCCCCAGCCTACAAAACCGGATGTTTTACACCCTCAACTAGCCAAAACCATTCATCTAACCCCTGAAGTGGTTTTTCAAACCGGATTTGCTTACGTCCTTTTGGCTAGTTGAGGGTCTGAAACATCTGGTTTTGTAGGTTGGGGGTGAAGTGGAAGCCTAGGCTGCACACTATTGCATTTTGACGCAAGGACGCTCAAGCTTGGAGTTGTGAAGTGCTAAGATAAAAGTTAAAACAAACGTAGTGGAAGCCAAAAACAGGTGCCCCAATGTGTTTACTTTAGATCTCATTGGTAGAAAACATCACATTAGTCCCGGTTGGTAAGGGCCTTAGATCTTTAGAGACTAACCGAGACTAATCTGTAGAGACAAAAGGCTACCCTAGTCCCGGGTGTAGCAACCGAGACTAAAGGGACCCTTTTGTCTCGGTTGGTATTGACAACCGGGATTAAAGAGGTTTCAGAAAAAAGGTGCGCCAGGCAGCACCGCACCACCGTCTAGCTTGCTCGCTCCACATCGAACTCCAATTTAGCACATACAATCAAAATCACTTAATCATAATTTTCATTCACAACACGTGAGTTAGATTGACTCACGAAGGATTCACGACATGCACAATCACAAAATCAAATCCAAACAAGTTCATCTCACATGACCATCGTACAAGTTAGCGCACAGGAATTAACTGACTTCACAAATTAAAGCAATACACTACCCTTAAAAAATGAAAGCAATAAACATGCTGGTGCCCAAGAACTAATTTACAAGTCACAACACATTGCTATCGATTTGATTCACAAATCACAAGCATACGAAAGAAGAACAGAAAAACCCAAGAAAAACATTAAGGAAGCTGAGCTCCATACGTCGCCGCACCGGACCGCTCCCTAAGCCGGACCACTACGCGCGCTGGAGCTCTATGCCCGCGTCGAGACACGAAGCGACCTTAAGTGGCCCTACGCCTGGCCAAGGAGGGTCGTGCACCGTCAGCCTCAGGTGGTCTCGCATCAGAATGCGTGAGGCCGGGGAGGGCTGTGTGCCGACGGCCCAGGGCAGCCCTGCGCTAGAGACTCGCACTCTCTGTGTCGTGACGCTGGGCTGCTTCTTGCACCAGATCATGGGGCCCGCCCGCGCCACTGCGTCGGGCAACCACACACCACACGCGCAGTCATGCATTGTGTCGGGGAGGGAGGAGGGCCGGGGAAGGAGGGAGAGGGAGGAGGACCAGATAAAGAGAAGGGGCCAGAGGGGATCGAATCGAGAGGGAAGGGGAAGGATCAAGCTGAGAGAGATGGGAGAGATGAGTCGAGGGGGATGGAAAAGACATCACATAAAGATAAGGGGGAGAGGGCGTATGGGTGGGGGAATGAGCATTGGTTCAGGTGGTGTTTTCACCTGGAACTAAAGGGTCCCTAAAATCCTGCGCTAATGATTGTTGCTGTACTAACCTTAGATGTGAGGTCTTTAGTCTCGGTTGGCATTACAAATCAAGACTAAAAGTGTGGTGCCTTCCGCCTCCTGTGGGTTCAGGGCCTTTAGTCCTGACTCGAAAGCCACTCGGGACTAAATGCCCCGAACCAAAGGTTGGTTCTCTACTAGTGTGTTCTGGTCACACAAACAAATGACTATCCAAACTTGGAACCAACTCTTCCCTAATTAGATCCAAAATGAGGTTATCTAACTAATACGCTGAATAGGGACGCCCCTCTTAATCAGTAAAGAAGGTGACCATATGCTTCCTTAAACCAATTAATGAAATAGCTTAAGATTAATTGTTGTCCAATCCAATCTAAGAAGATATGATGACCGGGATTAACAGATCGTTCAAATAGCTCATAGGTACGAGTTAGTTTTTGTCTTCCGCATTCTATGCACACTACTGGGGAAAGAACCTTTAGTACCGGGTCCAAAACCCTATTAGTACCGGTTTTGGACCCGGTACTAGCCAGTCGGTACTAATGTGAATCTCACATTAGTACCGCCTTCTTTCCACCCGGTACTAATGTGAAAGAGTACCGGGTGGAAACTGGAGCCGGTACTAATGTTTGCTCCGACGCCGTCCGTTACCGTCCCGCCTCCCTGTTTTTTTTCTTTTTTTCTTTCCTTTTCCCTTTTCTTCCTTCTCTTTCCTGTTCTTCCCTTACCTTTTATTTCTTCCATCCTTCTCCAGCCATTGAAACAACAAGATTCACACAAGTGAATGCCCTAGAAAAAATCATCAACTTACATCATCGAGTTCACAAGATTCACAAATTACAACATATGGAGTTCACAAGTTACAGCAAATCGAGTTCGATTCAACAACAAAAATAAGAAAATTGGCCTGCCTTCACAAGTTACAGCAAAAATCGGCCTGCCTTCTGCCGCCCAGGCCGGCGCGCCGCGAGGCCCGGCTGAGCCCGCTCTACTCCGGCGCCGCACCTCCCGCTTCGCGCTGTGCCCGCACGCCGGCGCGTTGCGCGCCTCCACGCCGGTGCGGCGCGAGGCCCGGCCGGCCGCGCCCGCTTCGCTCCGCTCCGCGCCTCCCGGTCCACCGCGCGCCTCCAGCTCCGCGCCTCCCGCTCCGCCGCGCCGCGCGCCTTCCCCTCCTCCGCGCCGCGCCTCCTGCGCCTGGATCAGAGAGAGAAGAAAGAGGAATTAGAGATAGGAGGAATGAATGGATGAGGATGGCTGTTGCCTGGCAAGGGGAGTTAGAGATAGGAGGGGCCGCGCGTGGGGACCACTCGAGGTGCTGCGTGTGGGGGGCGGGACGTGAGACGCTGACGGCGCTGAATGGCGAAAACATTAGTACCGGGGGTTGTTTTAACCCGGCACTGATGTATACCTTTTAGTACCAGGTTGTGTGTACGTCTGGTACTAATGTACCCCAGCCATATTAGTACCGGTTGTTTTGAGGACCCGGTACTAATGTGAGACATTAGTACCGTTTCCACATCACTCGGTACTAATGTGGGTCACGGAGGGCGTTTCAGGATGCTGATTTCCCACCCGGTACTAATGACTACATTAGTACCGGCTCCAAAAACAACGGTACTAATGTATTTTTTGCCCAGGACGAAAGGTCCATTCCCTAGTAGTGGCAGTTGGTCAAAACCACGATGGATGGACTCATTGTTTATCACTGAATTATTTTTTTTGGTTCAATTTTCTTACGAAATTTGATTGAGAAATGCTGAAACTGTTGGGTTCATTGGGAAACTTTTCATTGCAGTAAGTGTTTAACAAATAAAAAGTGTAGGCCATCATAGATTGCACTTGCTACAGTGGTAGAGCTCAGGTTGCACTCCACTGCTTATTAATGTAAGTTTTAAATATTTAATACAAATTTAATGAGTAGGTGTTATCAGAGTTCGTTGGATACATGAAGTGACAGCCTAGGCTGCACACTGTTGCATTTTGACGTGATGACGTTCAAGCTTGGAGTTGTGGAGTGCTAGGATACTCCCTCCATTCTTGTTTGTAAGGTGCGCATGTATAACAAGATTCAAACTTTACGATCTTTGACCAATAATTCACCCATCCTTTTTTAGTTTTGTAATGTAAATTTGGCATGGTTGAATTTGTAATCAAATGTACTTTCCAATGATTATAAATTTGTAATCATAAATAAAACAATATAAGAAAATTAGTGGTCAAAGTATAATTTGGGAGACCGTGTCATGTCTGCTTGCGCCTTATAAACAAAAATGGAGGGATAAAAGCTAAAACAAATGTAGTGGAAGCCAAAAACAGGTGCCTCGATGTGTTTACGATGGTTTCTATGGGGTACTCTTTGAGGGGGTATTGCATGTATTCTACATTTATTATTCACAAGACAATCTAGAAAAAATGCTGCTTTTTGGCTGGTCAAAAACTACCTTTTTAAAAGCCATCTTTTGAAAAGCCAAAGCCAAAATAACAAACATGAAAAGATGGCACTAGCTTGTTACGACAAGAGATCAAACAAGGTCGAGAGGGGGAGAAGATGAAGGTGATTGTTTTGTTTGTTGTGCATTCGATGTTTGTTCTTGGAGCATCATGCTTCATGAAAGTATGGAAGCACAGAGGGTCTGTTGCGGTACCGAAAATGATCACATATATAATTGTTATATATCGTGAGGTATTAGGTGGTGCAGAAGCACCATCGAAGACGAGTATTTAGATCGCCATACATCCAAGGGGTAGCTCCATACACCATGTTTCCTTACAACATGATATTCAAGAATACTGAGAAAAAATGTTATAAGCTAGTCTTCCGATTAGTATTTTATTTTATTCATATGCTCATCATGCGCCAATATATGCATACATGTTTTATAGTATCTTTTATAGAGCACATGTACATGCAAGGCGCCAGACAGCTAGCAGTTCTTAACACAGAAGCAGAGGCCACAAAATCCTACACACTTGCCACAAGGGAAACCTTCGCTCCGGCAAACGGCTGCGCAGTTTCACGCATACAGGGGCCCTTGTACCGTTGGCTCTGTGACATGCACTCCCTCACCACTGCCACACGCACCGGGCTCTGCATCTCTGGAAACAAATAAATCTAATTAACAACATGTGTGTGAGCGATCTATGGATATAAGGATTCAAGCATGCATGCTATGCGCGGAATTATTCCAAAATCTGAAGTCCTAAAAATCGTTTAGGCTCAATCATATATGCATGTACTAATCGAATTATAGGTGTGCATACCATTGGAAACAAAGAGGAGGAGGACGACGACGGTAAAAAGCTTTGGGGAAAGATTCATTCTGGTTTGTGGATTGAGCAGAGTATTATGGTGTGGAGAGAGAGAGAGAGAGAGAGAGAGAGAGATGTCAAACTAGAACGGGGAACCCCTTCTTGTAGCAGGAGGCAACTATGCTTCTGGGTTGCTTATAGAGGAAGGAAGGCTCACACTTATAACTGCTTGTCTTGTAGCCAATGTGGCAGCCTGCATAGTTGTACTATGATGTTGTTACTACCTTACTGGATGCATGATCATCATCTGCTTTTCTATGAGTGGTGAGTCAAGCCAGATGCATTTTTCATTGTTTCCTTAGGCGTGTGAGATTTGCTTGCTTGAATTGTTTTCTTGACCATTAAGTTATGCTATGTTAATGCATCTTGTATCTTACGCGGAAGTATGTACATTAATCGTTTTTGCAGTATCTGCTTTATGCTAGACCTTTGCCATGTACGCAAGAAGAAACTTGGATGGAGGACGGTTATGGTGTGGACGAATAGATAGATGAAACCAGAACGGGGAACCCCTTATTATTGCAGCAAGCAACTATGCCTTTGGGTTTCTTCTAAAGTAAGGAAGGCTCACATTTATAACTGATGCAATGTAGCCATTGTGACAACCTGCACAGTTGTAAACTATGGTATTGGTACACACTGCCTTACTAGATGCATGTTCAGCATCTAATTTTTCATGAGTGGTGGTACTACGAGATGCCTTTTGTCTTTATTTCCGTGTGGGATTTGCTTCCTTGAATTGTTTTCTTCACCACATCCAGCATCTTACATTCTTACGTGAAAGTATGTACATTAACAGTTCTTGCAGTTTCAGCTTTATGTTGGACTTTTACCATGCAAGAAGAAACTTGGATATGCATACTCTAGTAGCAGCCGCCGCTGGTGGAGGAGGTGGAGGTGGTGGCTTGAGGAAGAACCCAAATCACAGTTGACTGTGATTTAGCTGCGTTCTTAAGAATAATCTTGCCATACTAGAGCTAGCACTCGTTAACTCTTGAACAGGGGTGTACTCTTGAATCGACGTGTACTTCCGGGATAGAGACGGTGTTCCTCACGTATGCTGCTGCTAGCATTCGTGCCCACATCAGATTCCACGTACGGCTCCACATATCAAAACCGACCATTACATGCCACAACGACGACCAAACCCGTCTTCCATGCGCCGCTTACGTCCCTGTGACAAATCGCTCAAATTAATTTTATATTATTACCTAAATCATTCCATTTGGTCATTAAGCAATAATACAGAAGTAATTTGTCGCCTCTGCCGGGTCAAGCCCGGTAAATCACTTTAACAAGGATCGAACACTCGTACATCAAAACTCACACGACGGCGAGTCCAGAGACAAACATTTCACAAATTATTACATCAAGCTCCATAAGATTCATTATTACAAAACCAAGTCTTTTGCATAAGGTAAATAGTTCAGAGTTCGAAACACAGCAGAAATAAAATACTAAATGTCATAAGTAACATCATAAGAGGCCATTCATAATGTCACTAAGCACTGTCATCCTCCCACTCAACTTCCCAACCGGGTGGGAGAGAACCAGGCCATGGGAACCCATCATCATTCATATCACCTGAAATTAACAACAAAAGCAAGGCTGAGTATACTAATACTCAGCAAGACTTAACCGTCGGGTGATGGGAGATCACCAACTCTCTAGACATGTAGGGCTCTTTGGCTAGTGGGTTGTTTTGCTGAAAAGCAACAAAGAGTAGGTCCTTACTTTCAAGTTTTAGCTCAGAATTCTAATTGATTAACCATTACTAAGTAAGCAACTACTGCAAGCATCAGTTGTGCAAATAATTAAGCATACATCCATATTACTTCTCAATTCCATCATTAAGGGACATAGAGTGTATGGTTAAGCAATCTCGGGTAACGGTGAGAGGCCGACGATCGATAGATTAATAACCTTGCAAGGTGGACCTAAACACACGGGAGAATGCATACCCCAAAACAGCCAACTAGAAACCAAAAGGGGTGGGGTATGCACCAACTAGGCGGTTCCCGTCAATCCTCGGTTCGGGAACAGGGGCTACAATCCTCAGTACATGGCTTACTAGTCGCGGACCACGCCCGACCTGGTTCACACATGCACCACAATTAAGCTGCAGCAGGGGCCGAACCCAGGAGTAGTAACACTAAAGTTCCCTTGCCGTGCCAATCGGGTACTAGGCTTACCGGTCCCATTCCCGGTAAATGTTTAATACGTTCAAATGCTTAACCACAGACCTACTGACCGGAGCCGGTCCCATGCTCTTACCACATGAGCATATCAATTTAACAAAATCTTATGATTCCAACATAAGAAACCTATAGCTCGCGAGTGACGAACATCACTCGACTTTTACCGTGTCCTTAGGGCATGGCATCTAGCGACCTATCATGCTAGTATTTGAGCATAGGAACCTAGGATCATGCATCTAGGGTTTCAATTCAACTCCTGAAACTTAAATGCACAAACATTGCATAACATAATTGTAAAAGTTAGAAAAATAGGGTTATGCTCCGGGGCTTGCCTTCACTAGCAAAGTCAGTGACGAAGTCCTCCGAAACTTGATTCGGGTCTTGCTGCACCTCCACCATGTTCACTTCTCCTTCAGCTAGCTCTCCCTCGGATTCCGGCACCAACTCGTAGTTCCCGTCCGGAAGTTCTACACGACATGCATATGCATTAACTTCATGTATTCATAAATAGGGAGTGAAAACGTAGCTCAAAATTGAAGGGTAAACGTGGGGGGTGTATCACCTAGACAAGGATATATTCATCATACTCTTCCTACAAGAGCAAGGGGGTGTGTGTGGTTTAACTTCCTTATTTGATGATGATTGTGTGCACATCTAAAATTAATTAATTAATTTCTCTTCACCAAATTAAGGGTGTTGTTCATGGTGTGATTTGGTGAAGCTCAACCAAATGATTTAAAATGTAAACAAAGGTGATTTTTATTTTCCTTTTATTTCTTGGATCAAGCTTGATTTACTTCGAAAATTAATTCTGGAAGAAATACAAACAATGTGTCCATGAAACTTTGCAGAGAGGAACATCATACTATACATAAGCTACTATCAAAAATTCAGATTAAATCAAGCCACAGATTTAGCATGAAACATACAACTAGATTCACCCATTAAAAACACAAATAAATCATCCAGAAATATATATACCACATCTTGAGCTAGAAATTCATGTAGAAGTGCAAAACATCTAACCATGCAGAGATATGCACTTACTCAGCAATGAATATTTAAATTATTTTAAATTCATGAGGGAAGGTCAAACTTGTGCAAAAATTATTTGACCCTACTAAACATGATAAAAACATCTCTACCATTTATCATTAGTGCAAAACCATTAAACGAGACCATAGAAAAAAGGTTGGATCCAAAAGACTAGCAGATTAATTTACAAAAATCATAAACAGGAACAATGCTGAAAATAAACATTAATTTATAACTAAAGATCTACTTGATAACTATGTACCAAATTTGAACCAGATGACCATCATGACAGAGCAAACAACATATCCAAAATTTAGCTTCAGATTGTGCATATAATTTAAATTATTTCAAATCTATCCAAACTAGTAATTTCAAAATTATTCAAAAACTATGTAGTAAAACCATATACAACCTTTCTAGAAAAGCTAGTATTCTTCACAAGGATTCCACAACAGTTGAGTTTGCATTTTTCCGATTTATTCTGTGATTTGTTCTTGATTTTACAAGATTCAAGAAATTTAATTCAAAAGGGGAAGAATGTATTTACTGAAAGGTCCCTGGACAAAACTTTCTATTCACAACAATGCCCTTGGTTTTACACATAGGCCCTCAGTTTCTCGTTTTAGCCCCTGGATAAAAATTGGGTCTTGCAATGTGGCCCTTGGCCATGGACGGCGGCGCGGCTGAGCTCGCCAGTGGTGAGGTGGGGCCGGAACTGGCTGGGCAAGCGGCGGGGGAGGGCCAGGGGATCACCGAGGCGCGATTCGTGGTCGTGGCCGGCACGGAGGGAGCTCCGGCAAGGGGCGGCGGCGGAGCAGCACGGCGGCGGTCGACAACGGGCGGCTGGGGAAGCTTCAGTAGGGTTTGGGGGTGGCTCCGGTGTGCTTCGTGGCCGGCGGTACTGAGCTAGGCAGGGAGCTCCTCGGCGGTGCAGCAATGGCGGCCGGCGGTGCAGCAATGGTGGCCGGCGGAGCAGCGGGGGACGCGGTGCGGCGCATGGCTTCGACCCTTTATAGGCGACGGCGAGGCGGGAAAATGGCGCAAGAGGGTACCTGGCCTGCGGCGTGCATGTGCAGGCAGGAGACACGGCGCGCACAAGCGGCGGCCAAGCGCGGCGCAGCGCACGCACGCGACACGAGCGGGCGCGGCGCGTGACGCGCGGCCACCTGGCGCGGCTCAACCGGGCCGGCGGTGCCTCGGGGAGATCCACCTGGTCGAGTGGGCACTGGCGGCACAGGTGGGGCCCAGTGGGTAACAGCGCACGGACGGCGGGCACAGACGTCGGGGCGGGTGACGCCGGCGCGGCGCGACGCGCGGGAGCGCGCGACCAAAGCGCCTGTCTCCAAAACAATTCCGCGAAGCCCTGTTTGACCAGTGCAAACTCAAAAAATTTGAACTGCACAGAAAAATCACCAATTACCAAACTTGTAGATCACCTATCCAGCTCCAACCTTTGTAAAGGTTGACCTATGAAAAACTTCACGGATTTGGAATAAAAGTGGCTTGAACTTTGGGTTTTTCTCGGTTTGGTCAACACGCTGCTCTGAACTTTGACCGAGTTTTTGAGGGTTTTCCACTTCGAATCTCAAATGCCGCCAATTGAGTGAATTGTGTCCCATGCAAAAATGAGCAACTTTCATATTGGCAGATTTTGAAGTTGTTATATGAAAAGTGGAGTTTGAGCTGAGCCATCAAAATAGGTCAAAAGAGTGTTACAAGCCAAAATAGGTCAAAAGAGTTGTTATATGAAAAGTGGAGTTTGAGCTGAGCCATCAAAATAGGTGATGATTAAGTTAGCTAGTGTTTTTCTCCCACTTACAAGCCAAAACTCAAAAAGTGCTAATGGACAAAGTTGTGTCCCATGAAATTCTTGACAACTTTTATTTTGGCAGATTTCAAGTGTTTAGGGAAAATTTGGAGAACGAGCTAGATCATCAATGAAAGGTATAGTGTTCTACGGTTTTGAGAGGATTGACTTATGGCTAGGGGTTTGACCAAGTCAATCATGCTAACTACTATGATTAGCCTTGTTAATGATGGTGATCACTGTTACACATCAGGGATGTTACAATCCCACACTCCCACAGCACACACTGGTGGAGACGCGGCCTTTCGTCCCGGTTGGGAAGGGCGTTATCTCCCTAAGGCCCAACCGGGACGAAAGGTGAGAGACAAAAGCCCCCCCCCTTTGTCACCGAGTGGGCAGCCGGGAATAAAGGAGGGCCTTTATTCTCGGGTGGTAGCCCCGCTAGGGACAAATGGGGGGGGGGCCAGGCCAGCACCTGTGCGCCCACCCTTTAGTCTCGGGTGGTAATACCACCCGGGACTAAAGGCTTCACTGTTATTTTTTTGTTTTTTAATTCCACATGTTTTAATAATGTTATACGCGTATATTCTCACATATATGAGTGTACTTTACGTGTACGTATAAATGTTTGCACTAATTATACATGTCTACTATATATACATACTATATCAAGAGAATAAACTTATAAATAAATATATACACACACACTATATATATATATATATATATATATATATATATATATATATATATATATATATATATATATATATATATATATATATATATATATATATATATATATATATATATAACATCGAAAGCAGAGATTGTATTTTCTGAAACTAGTATAGATACATCAAAATATCGTTTCATTCTAATTCTAGTCTCAAGTTCCACCGGAGGTGCTAATTAACATTTCTAAATTGGATGACCGTCATAATAATGTCTTCCCTTTGAGCTAATCACCTCGTCCAGACCTTCTTGAATCGCCAAGAGACGATCCTTCTCAATGATTGCGTCCCTAATCATACAGTTCTGTAATGTGCAAATATGTTAATATATAACACCCAAGAATTAAATATATAAGCGGTTAGAAAATGATGTATTATTAATAGGTTTAGAATAATACTTACAGTATAATCTCCTGGGTCTGCAGTGCAGAAATTGTGGATGTACGCACACACATAGTATGCACATAAATTGGTCCCTTGTTCCTGTCTCATACACTAAATTGGAGAAAACAATTATGAAATATTAGTGTTATTCCTTTTATAATTTGCCCAAGCTGAAGTTGTTTTTTGGTTTACGTACCGGAAAATCGGTATTTTAGAATCTAAGTTTAGGTTTCCATGGTCCAGGGTTCATAGCAATGAATTTTTTCCAAGCTCTGGCGAACAATAATGAAAGTTAGAGCTAGTGTTAGTAAAAGCACACTGTTGCATAAAAGGAAACGTATGGATAGAATTATTACTCTTGAAACATATCTTGAAGGTCTTGGTATTTGTCAGGGTTTCTTTTCAATGAATCAAAGACCATGACGTTGCTCTTGTCGACTTGAATTATTAGAAGAATCTAGTGGAAGCAGTATATACATGCATGCTGAAAAGATGAGAACTAAATAATAATAACTAGGATAATTAGAAATGCAAACCCTTAATAAGATGGTAATCGCACATACTCGAAGTTGTATGGTAGTAGTATCAAATCCTTGAAATGCAGCTGATTCAAGATCCTAAAGATTGTTGTGAATGCTGTTTTTGGGCATTGCCTTACTTGGTCTTGACAAACTAATGATGGGTCCATGAAACCTATTCAGTGATAACTCTGCTTTCTTATCATTGTAAGTTCCAGACTACAGAAAATGAAAGACAAAGTTAATTAGCGGATGCATTAATTTATTAATTAGCACATGAATTGCACCATCACTTACAGGCACCAGGCAATGATGAGATCGGTATTCAGAGAGTCAAGATGGTAAATTTCATAAATATCCTTGAATTCCAGCCAGACCAACTTCTCGCCTTCACCAGCAAAATCATCCGGTCTAATAAGCATGCCAATCATCTCCAAGCCCTATTTAGATGTCTTCATGTAAAAGTCATGAAATCTGCACATCTGAGTAGGCAGTTTCTTCACCAACTCTGGCCTGACAAGAGATTTTTCCTTGCTTGAAGTGCCATCTAGGTACGAAGTTTTTATCCCGAGGAGGTGATTCCTAGCCAAGAACAGTTTCTAGTGGGAGCCCTGTTGCTTCTTGCATTTGAATGACCTGCGCTACTTGTTCTGTAGGCATAAGTGCAAGAGTTCGTTCAGGTGCAGTGAGGCCGGAGGCGACGTAAGTCTGTACTCCCGATGTCGATGCTTCGGTTGGCTTCTTCGTTGAAGGCTCTTTCGCCGACGTCAACGCTTGTGTTGGCTTCTTCTTCTTCCTATAATCCTGTGGCATCGTCGACCCGGTACTTGGTCGATATAAATATTTGGTGACCCTCCCTGTCTCTTCTTCTGTAGGGACTTGTGCAGGGAGCGGTCATAATCAGTTTTCAACTATACCCGTTTCTTTTCATTTTTGTGCCATTGTATGAAAGCTCTGAGTTTCACCGGATCTACTTTATTCTTTTCTTCCAGCCGCTGCTGTCTACCTTCCAAAGTTGTTTTTTGAAAAATTCCTTTACTTATTTTTGGTCCGCCTCATTTTCAGATTTTGTCATGTCATATGGTAGCTTTTAACGGGCTGCTTTTTCCCTTTCTTCGTCGTGGGATTCGGATTTGGCGGGGGCATAGACTTGGTAGATTGTGACCAGGACCTCTTGGGAGCCAGCTTCGGGGAAGATTGCTTTGGTGAAGGTTCCTTCGGTGGTGATTGATGACGAGGGAGGTCATCGCCATTATCGCTCGCACCAGCAGAATTCGCAGGTTGTGGAGACGGTGAGCGATGAGGACTCGGTGACGATCTCGGTGACGGCCTGTGAGATGGTGGCTGCTGCTCGGCAGCACTCTTGAGTATCGGTGGCGGCATCTTAGGTATTATCATGTAATGTTTGGGTCACAATATGATACCGTGAAGAGCATCCTGCAGTGTCATTTCCCCATCACCTCCTGGGATGTCTAGCTCTATGTCGTTAAACTGTGGGTCAGCAATCTCCTCCACAGCAACTGAGGCATAGCCAGGTGGAATCTGCATGCCGTGTCTTGTACGTCCTGGGAGATGTGCAAAAGCACTTCCATACGCCACCTATATATATATATGTAGAGAAATGATGATGTTATTAAATGCCTGAGACATGCATCAAAGGTTGAGATATAATTGCATGTATAATCATATTTATACCTTCATTGTGATGTTGTCGATCGGCTTGTGCAGCTCACATGCGGTGCGCTGACAGAGTTCATCCATTGGGTACCGTTCGTTGTCCTCTACTGGAACTTCTTCTTGGTTTGCCCTTTCTTCTTCGGGGGCCTCTGTGGAAGTACATCTGCTTTTGCGAGCGGAAGGGCTAATGATGGGATCCACTGGTGCTTGGGGCAGTGCTCCAGAATGGGTGATCTCAGCTACCGCGGCAGCCACTCGTCGTTCAATCTCTGCATTCAACGTTCTTCATGTTGTTTAAGTTTATCCTCCATCGTCTCGCGCCACTGCGCCAGTTCACGCTCTTTTCTTCTTTTGCGGCTTCTATAGGTGTCTTCGTATCCCTTGAAAGCATACTTCCACGGTACAACCCCATACCCCCTGCAACGTCCTAGGTGTTCCGGATTCCTGAGCGCCAAAGTGAGCTCATCGTTGTCTCTGTCAACAATCAATCTTTCCGCTTTGATATCTTCAACCTTTCTCATAATCTCAAGTGCCGCCTCCTGTAACGTGGGTGGGAATTCAAGGGAACCATAATCAGGGTTGAATCTTCCACCGCGGGCATAATACTAATTCTTCGATCGTTCGGACCAGTCAAAGACCGCTGGTACGATACCTTTGTTGACCAGGTCTTCTTCAATCTTCCGCCACTTGGGTGCTGCAACCGTGTAACCACCTTGACCAAGATGATGGTTGTATTCGGTCCTCTTACTGGCACTTTTATGAGCTTGTGCGCTCTTCTTGGCGAATTCTTCAGTTTTCTTGTAATCCACAAAGGACTCTTAGTGATTCTTTAGCTTGGGATAATCATCCCAATTTGGAGTTCGATTCTGCTTGATATAATCTTTGTGCAGCTGCTTCTTGAAACTCTGCAATTGAGTTGCCATCTTCGAGAGAGTCCACTGCTTCACAAAGTTTGGGTTGACGCCCGGTGGAAGTGTGAAGTGTTTTAGGATATCATTCCATAACATTTTTTTAGTTCATTCAGAACCACCTATGGATTATCTTCCTTTCCCTTCCATTCTCTATACGATAGGGGCACATTGTCCCTCACAATAGCACCGCATTGGGACACGAACCTGTCCCTGACCTTCTTTGGTTCCCATGGCTGGCCAAGCTCGTTGACTTCTGTGATATGAAACTTCGGTTACTTTTGTATGCCCTCTCTTTGTCTTTTTGGTTGTCGAGGTTGAAGCCTACAAGTTGCGGATTCGTTATTCACGCGGGGTTTGAGAATGAATGCATGATGAACTTAATGCATGATGAACTTAGTGCATGATATATATACCTCGTTGGAACCTTCTGCATTAACCATGAGAACGTCTTCATTATTGTCCTCGGCACGGGTGTCGATGTCCTCGGTTGTGTTGAGGAATCCGTCCGCCTGGCTTCGCTCCTCCTCGGTGAAGGTTGGGATCTCGGTATTTGAACCGCCAGCAATAAGGTTCTCCATAATCCGCGTCTCCTCCTCATTATTATCCATAACTACGAATTTCTAAAATAGGCACAAATTTTTTTTCAATAAACAACAATCTCTATGAACTTCTGAGAATTAACAAGAATTTATATAAATTTCTATGAATTTCATGAATTTTCGAGAGTAAACATGAATTCTGTGAATATACAACGATTCCTGAGAATTTCTATGAATTTCTAAGAATAAACAAGAATTTCTATAAATGTCTATGAATTTCCTGAATTTCTGAGAGTAAACAAGAATTCTATGAATATACAACAATTTCTATGAATTTCTATGAATTACTAAAATTTGTATGAATTTCTATGAATTTCCTGAATTTCTGAGGGTAAACAAAAATTTCTATGAATATACAACAATTTCTAAGAATTTCTATGAATTTCTGAGAACAAACAAGAATTTCCAAAAATTTCTATGAATTTCCTGAATTACTGAGGGTAAACATGAATTTATATGAATATAAAACATTTTGTAAGAATTTCTATGAATTTCTGAGAACAAATAAGAATTTCCATAAATTTTTATGAATTTCCTGAATTTCTGAGGGTAAACATGAATTTCTATGAATATACAACAATTTCTATGAATTTACTGAATTTTGGAGAATAAATAAGAATTTCTATAAATATCTATGAATTTCTGATAATAACTAAGAATTTTTGCGACGGCGCCAACCGAAGCAGGCTCGAGGCGGTGCCGTGTGGGCGGAGGCGTCGTGGGCGGAGGGGTCGGAGAATGATGGCGCCGCATGGTCAAAGGGGCGGCGGGGTCGGAGAATGACGGCGCCGCGTGGGCGGAGGCGTCAAAGGGGAGACCGCGCAGTTACTAGCGCGGTGCCGAAGTTAAACCGGCCGACGCAGCAGACGCAACACGACTCCTATATCTGTCGATTGCATAAATTTTTTCATTTTCTAAACAATATAAATTAAGAAACTTAAAAAAAATGCTGGCGCCAGCAAGAAAATTGCTGACGTCAGCACTAAACCCCAATCCCCCGCGCGCCGAAGTAGAGGCGGCGGCGCAGGTGGCCGCGCGGGGGATTGAGTCCGCGCGCGGAGGAGGCTGGCCGGAGGGCGCCTACCACGGCGCGGCGGGAGACGACGGCGGACGGATGACGGCCGGGGCGGGACGGGGACGACGACGCGAGGGGGACGGCGCGGGAGACGAGACGGTGCACGCAGCGGGGGACGTCGCGACGTCGATGGGGACGGCAGCACGAGGGGGACGGCGCGAGGGAGACGACGACGGCGGCGCTGGATGACGGCGCGAGACAGCGACGGGGACGGCGCGACGTCAACGGGGACGGCGGCGCGAGACGGTGCGTGCGGCGGGGGACAGCACAGCATCGGTCCGCGCCGTGGATCCGGCGGAGGAGGGCGCGCGGCGGGGGACGGCGCGCGGGGGACGAGCGCAGCGGCGCGGGAGACGACGGCGGGGGAGACGACGGCGGCGGCACGGGAGACGACGGCGGGGTGCGACGACAGCGGGGAGACGACGGCAGGTACGACAGCAGCGGGGGAGACGACGGTAGGGTGCGGCGACGGTGGGGGAGACGACGACGAGGAGGACGGCGGAGGCAGGGCGACGGTCGAGGCAGTGGAGTGGGGATCAGTTGGGGAGATGGGGAGAAGACGGTGGATATATATCCCCCTCTTTAGTCTCGGGTCGTAACACGACCCGGGAGTAAAGGATGTTTTGTCCTGGGTGGTATTACGACCCGAGACAAAAGGCCCCTCTTTAGCCTAGGGTCGTAATACCACCCGGGACTAAAGGGTAATTTTGGACGGGAAGTTGTTTTTTCCCATTTCTTTCCTCATTTTCTCATTCTTTCTCTTTGCAACTTAAAAAATAGTAACTTTTAATATTTCAACCATGCAAAATTATACTTAGTTGAAATATAATAAACTCTACTTTGCTATGCAAAATTATATTTTAGAGTTGTAAACATTCACTTTCAATTTTCATTTGCAACATTGATGTGCATTCGCACTAAAATTCAATTAAACCGATAAAATAGTAAACCAATTCAGAAAAATCTCAAACTTGGTGGTTCAATCTCACATGACATATTCAAGCTTTATAAAAAATATGACACCAATACAACACTGCAAAGTGCATGGACTTCAGAATCGTTAAGAACTTAAGTGTATAGACATGGTTCGATGAAAGGTTCCATATAGCTTTGTGAAGCACGTGTACTCCATCTATGTCGAAATGGTCTGGAATTTTTTTTGGTTGTCATTTACACCCAAACTATTAGCTCACGCAAGATCTTAGATTTTTTTTGATGACTAAATGTATTATAGGTTTTTTCTTCGTGCTAAAGGAGCTAGAATATTGTGAATTACACATCAATTACTCAAGAATTATGATTGGGCTTCCAGATAAATTAGACTCCTAAGGCACAAGAGAACTTGTGACCAAGTTTGGCACCATTCCGGATCGTTTCAGGGGTGCTCTCAGCTCAACATTTAATTTCTAGGTGATGTCGCACAGAAATGCAATTAAATCGAAAAAATACTAAACTAATTCAGAAAAATCTCAAACTTGGTGGTTCAATCTCACATGAAATATTCAAGCTTCATAAAAAATTTGACACCAATACAACACTACAAAGTGCATGGACTTCAGAATCATTAAGAACTTAAGTGTATAGACATGGTTCGATGAAAGGTTCCATATAGCTTTGTGAAGCACGTGTACTCCATCTATGTCGAAATGGTCTGAAATTTTTTTTGTTGTCATTTACACCCAAAATATTAGCTCACGCAAGATCTTAGATTTTTTCTGATGACTAAATGTATTATAGATTTTTTCTTCGTGCTAAAGGAGCTAGAATATTGTGAATTACACATCAATAACTCAAGAACTATGATTCGGCTTCCAGATAAATTAGACTCCTAAGGCACAAGAGAACTTGTGGCCAGGTTTGGCACCATTCCGCATCGTTTCAGGGGTGCTCTCAGCTCAACATTTAATTTCTAGGTGATGTCACACAGAAATTCAATTAAACCGAAAAAAATACTAAACCAATTCAGAAAAATCTCAAACTTGGTGGTTCAATCTCACATGACATATTCAAGCTTCATAAAAAATTTGACACCAATACAACACTGCAAAGTGCATGGACTTCAGAATCGTTAAGAACTTAAGTGTATAGACATGGTTCGATTAAAGGTTCCATATAGCTTTGTGAAGCACGTGTATTCCATCTATGTCGAAATGGTCTGAAATTTTTTTGGTTGTCATTTACACCCAAAATATTAGCTCATGCAAGATCTTAGATTTTTCTGATGACTAAATGTATTATAGGTTTTTTCATCGTGCTAAAGGAGCTAGAATATTGTGAATTACACATCAATAACTCAAGAATTATGATTGGGCTTCCAGATAAATTAGACTCCTAAGGCACAAGAGAACTTGTGGCCAAGTTTGGCACCATTCCGGATCGTTTCAGGGGTGCTCTCAGCTCAACATTTAATTTCTAGGTGATGTCGCACGGAAATTCAATTAAACCGAAAAAATACTAAACCAATTCAGAAAAATCTCAAACTTGGTGGTTCAATTTCACATGACATATTCAAGCTTCATAAAAAAGTTGAGACTAATACAACACTACAAAATGCATAGACTTCAGAATCATTAACTTTTTGGAGACCAATAAAAGAGTTGATCACATTAGCATTACACAATCGATTTGATCATTAATCATTACAATACGACATTAATCTCAAGCACGTAAGTATGGTGTCTCTTCACGTCCAAGCAATATGCTTGGGTCCACTTCGACAGCGAACGGAAGCATGCCATCAAACTGATCATAATCATTAAATTGATTTGTTTTGTTCTCGACTCCCACGATTACTCTTTTACCCGGAAGAACTATGTGACACTTTGCCTCTTTTGGTCCTTCTTGTGGATTTTTATTCTTCAGTATGCTAGTCATATCCTTGACATAGAAAACTTGATGCACATCTTTGGCAAGGACGAATGGATCATCTTTGTACCCAATCTTGGTCAGGTCCACTATTGTCATTCCATATTCATCTTTCTTTACGCCATTTAGTTTTACCCATTGGCAAAAAAAAACAGAGGGATGTTCATCGCTTCGTACTCAAGGTCCCATATCTCTTCTATGATACCATAATAGGAGGTCTTGCACCCATCGTTGTCGATGGCGTCCATACGGACACCACTATTTTGGTTTGTGCTTTTGCGATCTTGAGCTCTCGTGTAAAAACAGTAACCATTTATATCGTAAGCTTGAAATTTTGTAATTGTTCTACAAGGTCCCCTGGCTAACAAAGCTATTTGTGGATGAATAATTGAGTTACCGATGAGTTGTTCACTCAACCATGAGGGAAATGTTTCCAAGTGACGGCGTGTAATCCAGACTTTGAATTTGGTTGGATTTTGAGAAGCAATAATCTGCTCGTGTTCCCTCCTATACGGAGTCACCATGGATGATTGTTGCAGGACAATTAGGTGTGCTTTAATGAACAAATCAGTATTATTGCTCAAACTTGATTTCCTTCCGATGGTGCCCTTTCCCTGTAGCCTCCCCTCGTGTCGTGATACTGGAAGCCCAATCGAGTCAATTGAGTCGACAAAATCAATGCAAAACTCAATGACCTCCTCAGTTCCATATCCCTTGGCAATGCTTCCTTCCGTCGAGGAAGGAAGGTGGAAATGCCAACTCAAAGCCGACAAGACATTGAACCGCATCATTCTGTAGCTTTCCTAGCTTGGCTGGATCGATTGCCTTCTGTGAAATTGCATTGAGAAATACACAAAGCTTTACGACCAATAATCGTACATTCTCTGATAGAACACCCCTCAACGCAACTGGAAGCAACTGTGTCATCAACATGTGGCAGTCGTGGGCCTTTAGATTTGTGAACTTCTTGTCTTTCATATTTATGATCCCCTTTAAATTCGGTGAGTAGCCAAACGGAACCTTCAAACTGTTCAGGCAATCAAACATGCTTTAATTCTCTTTCTTGGTGAGAGTGTAACTAGCAGGACCTAAGTAATCATCATCATCATCATCCTCTTTCGGATCTTTTTCATCATCATCCTCTTGCGGAACTTTCTCATTCTTATGAAAATCTTTCAGGTCCTGTCGTGCTTCCAATGTATCCTTCGAGTTACCGCAACAACCCATGAAGCCTAACACATTCATGCAAAGATTCTTCGTAAGGTACGTCACGTCAATTGCATGTCGGACCTCAAGGATTTGCCAATAAGGTAGCTCCCAAAATATAGATTTCTTCTTCCACATTGGTGCACGTCCGTTAGCGTCAGTTGGAACAGGTTCATTACCGGCATCCTTTCCAAAAACTACCCTTAGATCCTTTACCATCTCAAATACGGTGTCTCCATTATAATGGGGTGGCTTCGTACGATGATCAGCCTTCCCTTTCCAATGCATCCCTTTCTTCCTTAAGGGGTGATTAGTTGGAAGATAACAACGGTGACCCATATACACGACCTTCTTACAATTCTTGAGATGAATACCTTGTGTTTTATGTAAACAGTGTGTGCATGCCTGATATCCCTTGTTTGTCTGCCCTGAAAGGTTACCTAGAGCAGACCAATCATTGATGGTAACAAACAACAATGCTCGTAGGTTGAAGCTCTGTTGCTTATGCTCATCCCACACACGTACACCTTCCTTCTTCCACAGCAGTAATAGTTCATCGACCAATGGTCTTAGATACACATCAATGTCGTTGTCGGGTTGTTTTGGACCTTGGATGAGCACCGGCATCATCATGAACTTTCGCTTCATGCAAATCCAACCAGGAAGGTTGAACATGCATAGGGTCATAGGCCAAGTGCTATGACCACTGCTAAACTCTCCGAATGGATTGAAACCATCCGTACTTAAACCAAACCTTATGTTCCTTGGATCTTCATCAAACTCTTTGAATTCTTTATTAATCTTTCTCCACTGAGACCCATCAGCCGGATGTCTCAGCATGTTGTCTTCCTTACGTTCCTCTTTGTGCCATCTCATCATCTTAGCATTTGCTTTGTTCCTGAACAAACGCTTCAAACGTGGTATTATAGGAAAATACCACATAACTTTCGCCGGAACTCTCTTCGTCTTGTCACGGTGCCCCTGGACATCACCACTAGGATCTTCATCTCGTCGAATCTTATAACATAGCGCTTCGCACACAGGACAAGCATCCAAATTCTCGTAATCCTTGCCCCGATATAGGATGTAATCATTAGGGCATGCATGGAACTTCTGTACCTCCAACCCAAGAGGGCACACAGTCTATTTCGCTTCATATGTGGTGGACGGTAATTCATTGTTCTCGGGAAGCTTGTCCGTCACAATTTTTAGCATCCCTTCAAATGCCTTATTAGACACACCATATTTTGCCTTCCATTGCAGCATTTCTAGTGTAGTACCAAGCTTTTTGTGACCTGGCTTGCAATCTGGGTATAACGGTTTTCTGTGATCTTCTATCATACGCTGCAACTTTGCCTTTTCTTTTTTGTTTTCACAGTCCCTATGTGCATCCTGTAGAACCTGACCGAGATCATCAGCAGGCCCGTCAGCATGTGCTGGTAACTCTTCTTCGTCAGCATCTTCCATTAAAGTATCTGCAAAAGCTTGCCCTGCGGCCCAGTCTGGAATATCCTCCTCCTCTTCTTCATCGTCTTCCATCACAACCCCTCTTTCACCGTGCTTGGTCCAAACCACATAGTTCGGCATGAATCCGTATTTCAACAAGTGGAGGTGAAGTGTTCCCGGGTCATGGTAGTCTCTTTCGTTTCTGCAATCAGAGCATGGACAACACATGAATCCACTCGTATTCTTATTTATTTCGCCACTTCGAGAAAATCATGCATGTCGGTAATGTACTCCGCTGACCGTCTGTCGGTGTTGTACATCCATTGTCTGTTCATCTGCATCATATTAAGTGAAAAATATCAATGTTAATTCTACAACACTTCATTTTCTTAATTATGGCATAACATTTAAGTATAAAAACTATACACTATCCCTAGGTCTCATTTTCTAATAACTAAATTAATAAATTCTATTTTCTCTAATAATAAATAAAGCTAGCTAAAAGTAAAATTTATATAAAAACAAAAAAATTCTTAGTACAAATGAATGTAAGAAGATAATCATAACAAATGATAACTACTTATTACTAAATCTAAAGTATACTAAAAACCCATCTCTTAGCTCTTAAATCAAAATTTCTAATTTCTCTTAGCTCCTCCAACCTAGAAATCAAAATTTCTATTTTCTCCATCTCTAAATCATAAAATGAAATTTAATCACAACAAATGAATGGAGGATGAAGAATAATACCTTAACAACACTTTGGAGGTGAGAAATCTCCACAAATTGATGACAAAAAATTTGGGCAGCACCTCCCTAGGCTTGAGGCTCCATGGGAGAGGAGCTAGCTCGAGCTCTCGGGTGAAGAATGGTCAGGCAGGGAAGAAGAAAGGAGCATGCGAATTTATATAGGACGGCCTTTTGTCCTGGTTGGTAAAACCAACCGAGACAAAAGGGGTACTAAACGCCGGCCCCCCTACCCTTTTGTCTCGAGTTGGTTTACCACCTGGGACTAAAGGCCGGCCCCAATCATTGTGGCCGGGAACCGTTAGAGGGCAGGCCTTTAGTCCCGGTTGAGTTTACCAACCGAGACTAAAGGGTCGCCCCCAAGAACCCTATTGTTTTTATAGTTTAATAAATATTAAGGTCTCCAAAATTTATGATTCGGCTTCCAAAAAATTAGTCACTAGCCTAACATCAATACTTAAGGTCTTAACAAAAAATATAAAAAAGTTCATACATCAATACTTAATTAAGGTCTTAACAAACATAAAAAGTTCATACATGAATACTTAAGGTACGGTCTTAACAAAGATAGAGGGGTGCATCAATGCACGACACATATTTCATACTCCATTCGTCTTCCTTAGATAGTTCATATAGTTGAAATCTCCGATCTTGAAGTCGAGAACTTCATCGAAATATGCCAGAGAATGGATTAGTGCACTCTCCATCGCTTCACAATTACGGTCACATGGACTTCCATAAATTTCAAACAGTGTCGAGGAAAACTGATATGGCCTGAAAAAGGAAAGATGAGCCTGATACTTTGAATCTCTTGTGAGTGTAGGATTTGAATCTGTGTAAGAAAATCCCACAACATCCAACACTTGCTCTAGAATTGCATGAAAGCTCTTTGCCGCAAAGGTTTGACCAAAGATATCCTACAGTTAAGAATAATGTTATTACGACTCATAAAAAAATATTAAATAAGAAGATTAAAATAACATTAAATGATGCTCCATACCATGTCATGTTCATTCAGCTGACAAAGTCTCTCTGCGGTCGTGGTCACACTTTCTCCCTCCTCGAGTGCCTTGATTAGAAAATAAGAGTAATCCGGCACAAAGTACCCATTAGTGTAAAGTTGTTCTAAGCATGCCTGCACGGCGGTCCTTTCATAAGTCCTCCTAACCATGGCCGGGGTACCCCACCCAACAATTGAGACCATTTGGATGGGTTCTGAAGACAGCGAGGAGCAAATTTGTCCTCGAACGTGTATGTCAAACGAGATTTTTAATTGTATGTAATTGTTTGGACCAACAATGGCACATTGTGAAACAGGAGGGGTACCACCTTAATTTTCAACAACATGTGCGAGCCACTGCAAATGATTGAGAACCTGCATTGTTTGAAAATAATATTATTATCCGTGTGTAGTACGTAAACATCAAATTTATACAAGGAAACAATATTACTATGTTGGGACGAGGTCTCTGGCTTCGATCACCAGTAGGTAAGTCAATCACACCATGGGTGAAGTGTATGCCTGGGCGACAAGCAAAAGGTGGTCGTTCATAAAAAAATGATTCCACGACCGCCTCCACGGCGACCGCCACGGCGACCACTGTGACCAGAATAACATGTCATAGTTTTCCAAAACTATTACAATCTCTGCAATATATATAATTCAATTTGTAGTAAAAATAAATGAAAGAAGATAATCACAATAAATGACCCTGATCATCTAGGAAATATAACCTCACCTCACAATCATATACACGCACCTCGCTCTCCCACTTACAGTTATACATCACTAAGCTACAACCCTACATCTCCTACCTAGCTACAGCCCTACATCACCGAGCTATGTCGTGTACAACAACAGCCCGCCGGTGATGTAGTGCTGTAGCTAGCTAAGATGTAAGGCCACTAGTAGAGAACCAACCGACTGTATAAAAAAAAGGAAAATAAGAGAATGCTTAAATTTATTCTATATAAAAACAAAATATATAAGACCTATTTTCTCATTTTCTAATAACTAAACATATAAATTCTCAATTTTCTAATAACTAAAAAGATAAATTCTACGTCTCATTCTACATAAAAAAGATAAATTCTAATTAAGACACTATCCCTAGGTCTCATTTTCTTTAATAAAGACACTATCCCTAGGTCTCATTTTCTAATAACTAAAAAGATAAATTTCATGCCTCATTCTACATAAAAAATAAAATTCAATTTTTTTATATAAAAACAAAAAAAATCTTAGTAAAAATGAATGAAAGAAAATACAATATTAGTAGCTATATAAGTACTTGTTACTAAATCTAAAGTATATATATTAAAAACCTCATCTCTTAGCTCCTCCAACCTAGAAATCAAATTTTCTATTTTCTCTGTCTCTAAATCATAAAACAAAATTTAATCACAACAAATGAATGGAGGATGAATAATCAAATCTTAGCAACACTTTGGAGGTGAGAAATCACCACAAATTGATGAGGAAAAATTTGGGCAGCACCTTAGGCTTGAGGAGCTATGGGAGAGGAGAAGAATGGCTAGCTCTCGGGTGAAGAATGGCTCGGGTAGAGAAGAATGAAGAAGGAGCTGGCGATTTTATAGAGCCACAACCTTTTATCCCGGTTGGTAAAACAAGCCGGGACTAAAGAGAACCCTTTTGTCTCGGGTGGAAACACCACCCGGGACAAAAGACCGGCACCAATAATTGCGGCCAGTGAGCCATTGGAGGCCAGACCTTTAGTCCCGGGTGGTTTTACCACCTGAGACTAGGGGGCGCAAACGGCCTTTAGAGGCCACGTCGCCCCCCAAACCCTTTTGTCCCGGCTCCAAAGTTGAACCGGGACAAAAGGGCTGGATCAAAGGTCGCCTATCTACCAGTGACACGACGACGGCATGACGGCGGCGGCGCGGTTCAAAAGACCGATCTTCGCCTATGCCCTTCTCACCTCCTTTCTCGCCATCGTAGCAGCAGCGGCGTTCGTCGCTGCACCCACGTCGGCCACTGCAGCACCTAACGAGACGACGACGACATCGTGTCGTCGCTGCAACGGCTGTTGTCGTGCCTGGACTTCATCGAGCACCGGGCGGAGGAGATCCCCGTCCCGTGCTGCGTCCAGTGACGCGCACAGTGACGGAGCAGACGTGCTGCTGTTGGAGATATGCCCTAGAGCCAATTGGATTAGATCCATTAGTGGGTTCAGATGGATTTGATTCATTGTGTTGTAAAAGTCATTATGTGTCACAATTGTTGTAAAGCCCATTTGCGTTGGAAGGGAGTGCACCATCTATTAGTCTCGTATTGCTAATAGACGATGGTGTGAGAGATTTTCCCCTCATAAATATGGACCATACCTCCTGACTTAGATGACTCTTGAGCAGCAGCCGCACGGCATGCACAGCAACGTCGCTAGGCTCATCAGACCTTAGTCACCAAGTTCCCGGAACGACAGGGTTGTGGAACGGGAACGAGGAACGCTGTTTTTAGATCATTTTACGTTGTTGGAATGAAAATGGTTCCATGTTCCCGGAACAGGAACGTACCCATCGTTCCACATTCCCTGTGACTATGCATCGGACCCGAGTACGATAGCGCCCGTGCCATGGTCAACGTCACCACCGAGTGCCTCAGCGACGCCTCCGTCCTCATCTCCATCAGGCGCAACTGCTCAGGTTCTTCCTTCTTCATCAGTCATCAACTAATTAACAATCCCTGTGAATATTTTTTCTCCAAAATTGAAATATGGCAATGATTTTGATTGATCATGATCGTTCTTACTTCTTGCTCTCAATCTCGCATAGGCAAGCCGCTCCGCCGCTGACACCTGAGTTTACGTTTACTATACTGCTGCAGTGTCGTCACCATCATCGCAGGTGAGCAACTTTTTTTTAAGATAATGGAAAATAGTTCCGGCTTCATAACCCTCCTGAGAGGGGCATCATACTGTGATTATTATTTATTACGCACATATTAGAATTCACACCATACTGTGTTTAACATTATTGACCAATACGAAGAATAAAAGGCCTACCATAAAGCAAAAAAAAAAAAGCATAGCTCTAGACTCTAGAAACTGGCAAGGCTTGATGAGCCACTCCTTTCGAACGTCAGTGCACTGCAACAAAGCACAGAACCCAGTACTGGAAATCGCACGTTTGCCGTGCGTTTCAAACGCACCGCAGAGGCCCAAAACCGCACGGCAGATGCTTTGCCGTGCGTTTTCCGGCCAGACACACAACAGCGCTTGCACGGTAGCCAAATGCACAGCAACCAACCTTTGCCGGGCGTCGAAAATCCGGGCGCACAGCAGAAACTTGTTGCCACGGTAGTATAAAGCAACATGTAGGAGACGGCACGGGGCTGACGGCACGGGGCTGACGGCAGCTCTGCCGTGCGTCACCTGGGAGACGCACGGCAAACATCCCAACTCTGTCGTGCGCTGGAGATGAGACGCACGGCAGAAAATGGTCATTTTGCCGTGCGTCTCCAAAAAACGCACGACAGATAATGGTCAGTGTGCCGTACGCCGCAGGAGACACACGACAAAACAACTATTCCGGCTGCTGGGAATGGTCAGTTTGCCGTGCGTCTCTCTGTGTGACGCACAGCAAACAACCGCCAGGAACCATTTTATTTTTGTTTTTGCTTTTAATAATCCCCAAAAATTCAACAAATCACAGGCATGTATATATATCTCATAATCATCATCACATGCATCATATACATCACAATTACCATCACAGACATTTAATATAGATAAAACCACAAATTCGACAACAACGAGTCCATTAAGTCCATCCACAAAGTCCATACAGGAGTCCACAAAGTCCATACACAAGTCCACATAGCTCATAAACTGAAATTAAACAAAGTAGCTCACCGAGGAGGAGGTGGAGGTGGGAACAACTGTTGTGGCTCGAACTGTGTTGTGCAGCCGATCCTCGGGTTTGGGGGGAACGTCGGTGACATGGCCAGCGACAATTCAACATTATTCGATGCTGCCGATTGATTCTGCAAAAAAAAGAGTGCATAGCATGTTACATAACAATCAAGGTTGTCTAAGTCTCTAAATGATTTCTATAAGTTTTCTCTAAGTTTTCTACCAAGATGATATGGCTTATTGGATTAATCTCACTAACAAGGTAGCAGATTGACAATTAGGCCTCTAAACGAGTATAAGTCACTATGTTCTCTAAGTCTCTAATCATGGAAATGAAATAACAAGGTTGTCAAGTGTCTCACAGTAGGAGTTGCAGGAGGGACTACGATCGGCGGCATTAGGGGCAGCATGGGCATCGGGGGAATCGGTTGATTTACTTGAACAGCGGCCATGCACGATTGCATGTACTCGGCCATGATCTTCTGCTGGAGGGCCATGTGCTTGGCCACATGCTGGGCAACCTGCTGCTGCTGCATGACCAGGTGCTGGGCCACTTGCTCGGACACCCGCAGCTCAACCTAGGCTATGGACGCCTAGTGTGACGCTGTCAGGGAGATAGCCTCGAACCATCACGGGAAGAAGCCGCTCAATCCATATGTGGTAGTCATGACTCTTTAGCCTATTGATTCGCATAGTAACTAAGTTCACCCCCTCCTTAGATTCGCTGCATACCCATCAGGAAACATTGAAGTTTGGAACCATTGTAGTACTTCCTTCCTATACTTCCTCTTCAAGACATATGGGGCATCTCGCTTTTTCCATTTCTTGCCATCTTTGCGTTGCGGGATGTTGTATTTTGGTCTATCGCATAAGCTAGCTTGATCAAGTCTAGCCTTGACGTTGTCCTTTGTCTTATCAGCAATTTCCATGATTGTAGCCCAGAGTGCCTCGCTGACATTCTTTTCTGTGTGCATCATATCAATGTTATGTGGAAGAAGAAGGTCTTCCATGTAGGGTAGCCTCCACAAGCCTGACTTCTGCGTCCAGGCATGTTCCACACCATATCCCTCAAAACTACCTCCTTCTTTTTCCTTGAGGGCGTTCAACTGTGCATGAATTTCGGCACCTGTCAACATATGTGGTGGTGGGTCTTCAGCCACGACTCCTTTTGTAAAGTTCTTGGTGTCTTGCCTGAATGCATGGTCCATAGGAAGGAATTGTCGGTGTAAGTCAAAACATGAATACTTGCTGCCCTTCGCCAACCAGATGAACTTGAAAGCTGCCTTGCATACTGGGCATGGGAACTTCCCTTGGACACACCAGCCGCAGAATATCCCATACGCCGGGTGGTCATGCAATGAGTACATGTACCAAACGTGCATTTTGAAGTTTTTCTTCATAGCTCGGTCGTAGGTCCACACCCCGTCCTTCCATGCATCGAGCAATTCATCAATCAAAGGCTCCATGTACACGCACATATTATCTCCTGGGTATCTGGGAATTATCAACGACAAGAATATGTTCTGTCGCTGAAAGATGACGCGGGGGGGGGGGGAGATTGAGGAGGATAACGAACATGGGCCAACAAGTGTGTGGCGCGGCTGTCCTTCCATAAGGATTGAACCCATCTGTTGCCAGCGCAACACGTACATTTCGAGCTTCGTCAGCTATGTCCCTATGACGACCGTCAAAATATTGCCAAGCTTCACCATCAGCTGGATGTACCATGCTATCGGGACGGTATCGTACGCCCTGTTTGTGCCATGTCATCTGTTTCGCGAATTCCTCGGTCATGTAAATCCGTTGGATCCTCGGTACGAATGGAAGGTACCGTAAGATTTTTACTGGGATGTCGAGTTGCCTCTTATGACCATCACCAGAGTTTACCTCTAGGTACCTCGAGGATTTGCACTTAGGGCAGTACTTTGCATCTGCATGGTCTTTACGAAACAAGATGCATCCATTCGTACAAGCATGTATCGACTCATATGGCATCTTAAGCATCTTCTGCGACTCATACATGTTGCAAGGCAGATTGTGACCTTTCAGAAGCATGGTGCCAAAAACTACAAGCATTTCATCGTAGCCATCTCGACTAATACCAAATTTACACTTTAGGGCCATTAATCGACCGACGGCATCCAATTGAGAAATTGTGGTATGCTCGTGAAGTGGTTTTTGTGCCGACGATAGCATGTCATAATAAGCCTTTGCGGTTGCCTCTGGAGGATCCTCCATAACATTGCTAGACCCTTCATCGAAGTGTGCTTGATGAAAGTCATCTAACATGTTGTAGCACCCGGCTTTAGCATCACAATCCTCGATGTGTTGCCTAACGACCTCGTCTCTTGCACGATGGGCTTCACCATACAGATCCATCGAGTATAGTTAGCCATGAACCCATTGGCGATAATGTGTTGACCCGTAGTTTTCTGAACTTGGTATATCTTGTTTTCACACTTGCTACAGGGACACAACACTTTACGTTGTCCTTTCTCAAATGCCTTTTTCACGAAATCGTTGACCTTGCTTAAGAATTCATCGGTCTAGTCACGCTTACTTTTCCAACCCGTGTACATCCACTCACGGTTATCCATCCTTTAAGAAGTGAGCGAGTGATATAAAAATCAATTGCATCTACACAATTCCTATTATGCTCTAGTAGGTAAAGATAGGTCCTAATCCCACCTGATGATGTGTAGACGGGGTTAGTTTCCATGCTCTACTCCTATCCGAGACAGAATTTCGGCAGCACCTCCCCGCTGTTCTCCAAATACACGTCCTGGAAAGGAGATTGTGTATCCGGAGAACAACGTGGAGGTGATGCCGAAATTTTATCTTAGATAGGAGTAGAACATGAAAACTAAACCCATCTACACATCCTCAGGCTGTCCAAAAAACGTGGACAATTCGAAACAGATACGGTCATAGATATGCAAGCAAATGCATATTTCCAACGGTATCTCTTTCGAACGGGAAACATCTAACTAGGTTGCGTGATCTAGGCACATGATACGAAAATAGGGGCATTTTGCAAGTTCTCACCTAGTAACTCGAGAAAGAGTGCGGGGCGGGTGGCAAGACGGGGGTCGACGACACCTCCGAGTAAAAAGCAACAAGACCTGCAAACATAGATCGATGCTTAGTGTCTAATTCAAAACACTACGTGAAAAACAGACATTGGTAACGGGCGCGGATGGCCATTGGTAACGGGCAAAACGCCCGTTACCGATCAAGCGTTACAAATAAGCCAACAAAGGTAACGGGCCGCTGCCCGTTACTGATGACCCGTAATTGTAACGGGCGTAGAACAAAGACCGTTACCACAACTACTTACCGATCACCTGAAATGGATGTTTCTCCGGGCCCACCGTAGCCTTTGGTAATGGGCGCAGACACTAAGCCCATTACTCTCAACACGTATTAGTAACGGGTGTCTAACAAAGACCGTTACCGAAACTAGTTACCGGTCACCTGAAATGTCTATTTCTCTAGGCCCACATGGACCTTTGGTAACGGTTACAGCAACTGAGCCCGTTACATGAGCTCAATATCAGAGACGTTTGCTGTGGACACGCGTCTCCACGAAAGGAGACGCATTTTTTGTACGCACGTCTCCTCTGTCTGGACGAAAGGAGACGCATGCTCTGGACGCGCGTCTCCTCTGTATCGACGAAAGCATCAACTTCTAGGGCCCACCGGTCAGTATTAGTAATGGGCCTTTATGCGGCCTGTTACAGTTTTATCATACTTGTAATGGGCATTCGTGAAGCCCGTTACTCACGGATCATTTTTTTGTAACGTGCCTTACTTAATGCCCGTGACCGATACGTAGGGCACCTACAGTGACCTGCCCGTTTTCTGGCTGCATCCCGGAACCAGCCAGGATTTGGCAGCCACCAGATCAGGGGCTACATCCTGGAAACAGCCAGGATTTGGCAGCCACCACAGCAATGCAAGGAGACATCACAAACACATTCTCATCACATATATACACAAGCAGGATCACACATATATACACAATACGAGAGATCACATCAAGTTCCTCATCGGATCGACATGCATGCTAAAGTTTCAAGTTCGTCATCGGTGCTTTTTGTTTGGATGGAGTGCTGAGAAAACTATCTAAACCAGGCAACATCTGACCCCAGCCAAGCAGGTTTCTCAGGCAGTATTAAACTAGCCTGAATGCAGCAAGTTTCAAGTTTGTTAGGCCGTACAATGAACTCACGGTGCACCATTATAGAGGTTGCCGTTTCGGTCGAGGATCTCCTTAACAATGTACTCGCACAACATCTCCCGGACCGACTTTAGATCTTCTGTAGAAACATTTAGGGCAGGTTTGAAATCCTGCAAAATAATAAAATAATTATGAGAATACAAGTACAAATCAGTTTCTAAAATCAAATGGAGAATATGAGCAGAGACAAGGGTGAGAGCATTATCTACTTACAGCAGCCTTCTTGATGTGAGGTATGTCTTCGAGTAGTTTGAACATATTGAATGCCACATGGAATCCATGCAAAAAGGACCCCGATGGCTGCTGAGCACACTGCGCATCGTGGTACCAAAATGACAAGTTAATGCAGTACCAAATTGGTATGAAGGGACCATAAAAAAAACCTGGGTCTTACAGTGATATTTGGCTTGTGCTTGAATGTCAGATTGGATTTTAGCTTTTTCTTGTTTCCTTTCATCACTTCGTCCTTTGGGCAGGGAGAGGCCCTGCATGATCAGCAATACCGATTAGAAACACTAAGAGATTGAATTTTGTGAACAAAACCTACAAGGTATGGACCAATTCACAAGTGCTCGGAGGTCTTCGAACTTTCGCGCGGGATGATGTTTTGCAAAATCTAGATACCAAACCTCTTTGAACTTCATACAGATGATCAGTGTTACATAGTGGCCACCGGTGCAGAAGGCACCCACCACGTAGTCATTCGTCATTGCATTTGTCAATGCTTTTGTTACAAGGGTAGACTGCTTTTCAATCTTTGTGGTCGTGAGAAGCTGTGGATCCAAAAACCCAACACTGATCTTCATCTCCGCTACCTTGTGCATCATTTTCCTACAAAAAATCCAAATGTTAGCATGCATGAACTTTGTGATCAAAATTAAAGAAATATCTATTTTGGTTTTAAGGCACTTACAATGTCCACAACCTCAAGAAGGTCTCATCCAGAGCAACCAGGGTTATAAGGTCATACACGTGACTGAATGCAATGTTTAACATTAAATCACCAGGAACATGAAAGGAGTCTTCAGGCAACTTTGCTGGAAAACTAAGTTTATCCTTACTGTGTTCCATGGCGTAAGCATGCAACCTGGCACAATTCGGCCCAGCAGCATATAAGTCCACTTCTGACAACATAGGCACAACAGGCTTGTATTTTGGATCCGATTTTGACCAAAAACAGTTAAGAAGCTCATCTCTAGGCAGAGGTTTCCTGGCCCCCTTCTTCTGCGGTGGCTGTTGCTCAGGCGGAGATTGCCTGTCCTCCGCCTGTCGCTGCTGGTGCTTAGGTAGAGATTGCCTGTCCTCCTCCTGCTGTTGTCGATGCTCCTGCTGCGTAGTTTTGCTGATCTGCTGCTGCTTGGTAGGCGGAGATTGCCTGTCCTCCTCCTGCTGTTGTCGATGCTCCTCCTGCTGCGTAGTTTTGCTGATCTGCTGCTGTTTCTTAGGCGGAGATTGCCTTTCCTCCTGCTGTTGTCGATGCTCCTGCTGCGTAGTTTTGCTGATCTGCTGCTGCTGCTAAGCTTTCTCTTTCTGACGTTGAGCTGCAGTACCTCCATCTGATGCTGTACCCCTGCTACCTGATGTGGGAGCAGGGTTGGTATTTCTCGTAATGGGTGGTACATGGATCCTGTTCTTTGACCATTGGATCCTTTGACAGAGAGCCTCAGCTAGGGTTGTTACTTCATCCCCCCAATTGGTACAGGCAGAGGGTAGTGACCCGTATTGCCCCACACATAACTAGGTTGCACCACAGCATACCCATCCTGCACTGGTACTGTATGGAGAGTCTTTTGCAATGGAAAGACATTGGCTAGTGCGAGCTCCACTTTATTGCCGGAGCCATCCAAAAGGCTGCACTTGGTTGGCTCTTTCAGCTTATCTATTGTGTCCAGCATAGGTGATCGACTATCAATGTGCTGTTGATTACCTTCATCCTCACTGACATACCAATGGTCTTCCTCTCTACCACATGCTTCTTCTTCCTCACTGCCATGCACATCTTCTTCCTCGAGGCCATGCACATCTTCTTCCTCGCTACTACTGACAGGTGGTGATTGGGGAGGACGATGAAGTATATTTTTCCGTATATCAAAGCCTGATTCTTTTAGAATGGATACAATTCTGGTGACTGCTTCACCAACTAGGTCTTCCATCTGCGGTCCAGCCTTCTTGTTCCTCTTCTTCCTGTACATTCCAGCAAACTCTTCACCAAACCCTTTACCCTAGCCAAGTGAACTAGACACGCCTCGGACCCGACCTCGATGCTCTGGAGTCTCAAGTGCTGCAGTGAGGATATCATTCTCCCTAACCCCATGGAAAGAACCATCGCTAGCCTGAGCTGCAAGTGTTTTCACCCTAGTTGCTACCCCCACCACTACAGGGTTACTGAATGTTATGTCCCCGCGTCCTTCACTAGTGGTCTTCCTCTTCCCTACCCTTGCCCGCAGATAAGGCCTCGAACATCTAGAAAATTGGTCCCAAGGGTTCTGTTTTCCTTCTTCAGCTAGCTTTGCATCCTCCTCCTCCCACTCTTTCCTTTTACGAACATAACCTTTTTTGCCCGTCCTGTGTGGTTTATCATGCAATGCTCTCTTTTCTTTCATCCCCTGGCTCAATCGCTGAAATCTAGGAGAATTGGTTTCCTGCACAAACACGGTCTAGTCTTCTGGCTGCAAAAAGGCATGCTTCACAAAGGGAGTCTCCTCTTGGCTCACAAATTTTTTTTCTTAAATGGGTCTTGAACTGCCGTTGCAAGGTTCTAATCTCTGACATAGCTGCCTTAATTGCCTTCTTGCGAACAGATTCAGCCAGATTGGCTGGGTAATCTAGCTTTTCCTCTAAAACTATGAACAGCTCTTCCTTCTCAATTGCTGAGAGATCTTCAACTGCCTTGTTGATTGACACCCTCTCTCGAGCAATGAGGCCACAGACCAATACAAATCTATCCCTCGCAGCATCTGGGGTAGGCCAATAATTGTTATCAAGTCCAGTTGCGGTCAACTTGTCTTCTGGCCATTTGGTTTGTGTCCTTGACCCGCGGGATCGAGTACTACTCGCAGCAGTATGTGCTGAGTGACCCTGTGAAGAAGGATCACCGTTGATAGGCTGTGAACAAGGTTCACCGTCGATGGGCTATGATGGTGCACTGGAGGTAGAGAAGTTTGGTGTTGTGGGAGACTGCATAGATGATATGTCAGGTCGTCAGTAGAGCAACATAAGCTAGACTGAAAACCTAAACAAAATAAGATAAATTCTTATTCTCTGGCAGGCAAAATAGTTGATATTAGCATACAGGTTGGGGATAAGTGCTAACCATTTTGACAGGGTGAAGCAATATGCTTATATATCAAAGCAGAGACTAAATTCCTTCAACTGCTTCCTTGTCCAAATTCAGCAGCAATGAATTGTGTGATCCATGTGTACATGCAACAAGAGGACAAAGCAATTAGAATTAAAGTATGCTAATAGGTCCAAAGCATAACTGTCAATCTGGTACATTCGAAGCATAACAGAATTTCAACAGTTCATATATGTTCATCTGTTAGCAGTAATTTATTCAAACAGACTTGGAGCAACAAAATTCATCCGTCAAATCCACAGCATATCAATTAAAAATGAACTATTAAGGCATGCTGTACTAATGCAGGCAATTCCAGGAGAATAATCCTATGTGAACAACCGTAAAGTAGCATGTCTCCCTAATCCACCTTGACAGGAATAGCAGATTGGGTGGCCGAGCAGAGAGAGGGCGTTGGGGGTTCAAGCAGCACTAACCTCTGTCTTGAATGAAGTAGTTGTTCTCATGGTGGTTGGAGAGGCCCGATCCGCGTCGCCTCGTTGCCTGAGGTGGCCAGCTCGTCGTCGTGGCCGGGGATGCCGGATCCGCGTCACCGTCTCTAGGTTGGCCGGGACGCCGTCCGCACGCCAGTAACCGCGTCCTCGTCACCGTCGTCACGGCTGGAGCCGCTTCGCCGACGTCACACCGGGAACGGTGGGGCTGGAGAAGAGCAGGGCTGCGGCGGGGAGAGCGGCGGCGGCGGGCTAGGGCTGGAGAAGGAGCAGGGTGGCGGCGGGGAGAGTGCGGGCGTGGTGGATCTGTTTGAATTAGACTCCCGAGTATATGTCCCCTGCGCGCGTGTTACTATGTTCAGGGAAATTACTGGCGTGCTCTTGAACGACTCTCTTGTGGAATTGGAATTCCATGGGCATTATAGTCAATATAGGTGGGAAATTTTGAACAGCGCACGCAAGGTTTGCCTGCTGACGCTGACAATGGATAGTCATCGCCGACACTGGTTAGTAAACCCGCGTCGCTTCGTCGGCAGGTATCTTCTTTATATAGGCTGCTGACACTGACGCGTGGGCCCGACACTATTTTTTAGAAATGAAACTCGCATGCATCAAATATTAGAGCCGGTAAACCAGCACCTAAAAATTCATTAAAAATAACATCAATTCATATTTGGACATTTAGTATTTTAATAAAATATCAACAGTCACACTTGTGTACCTAACATTCTTATAATTCGAATATTCATCTCATGATTGTGATATAATAATTCTACTAACATCTTAGTTTGCTCCAAAAATTCTACAAATTTACGTGGAAACATAATTTTGGTACCTAAACTTGTCATAAAAAATTCAAATGGTTTTGATAAAGGAAGAATATACTTGTGTACAAATGGCTACATCTCTCACATATAGTTTCCTAGAATGTTGTTTGAACATTGAAGTTTTCCACACTTTGCAACATGTTCGATCTCGTACGCATTTGAAATTTTAACACAAGGATGTGTTCACCTTAAGATCACGAAATGCAAAGTTTCATTACTAATGGTTGTGGAAAACAAATATTATTTCTATGTTGTACTTACAAAGAACAAGATAAAGGCATATAAACATTATTCACGAAACGGAATATACACTAAACAATGAAGTTAATGAAAAGAAGGGGATTTTAAAAAAAACTAGGAAAAAAATCATCAAATTTGGACTAAGTACGACGGAGAAATACATGTTACAAAATTTGACTACAGATTAAAAGGAGAAATGAGAACTGTTCTTCATTCCAATAGAACTGAGGGGGTGGTTAACCCGCGTCTCATTTGCCCCTCCAATCCTCGTCTCCTACGCCCACCCAATAGAACAGAGGAGGAAGCAGACTAGCAGAGGCCACCGCCGCCACCGTCGTGCCCACTTTGACATCCAAGAGGGCACCCTAGGCCTCTAATGCGGCAAATGAGACCACCACAACCTTCGATTTGACTCAGAAACGTGACAAATCAAATCTTGTGGATGCGACACAGAATATGTAATAATTTACATTCAAGATACATAATTTTTATTGATGCTTCCGCCTACATCCCGATGTTCATCCTGCTGACGGCGTACTCCACCGCGACGCTGAATCCACGCGTCCAGAGGTCGAACTCATGACGGATGCGACACTCGGCGCTGCAGTAGTGGATGATCCCTGGGGTCTCCGGCCTGTAGCGCCTACATCCCGCTGCCCAAATGCAGACGTGGGGATTCTGGACGGGCAGCAACGGAATGTCATCATCACCGTCATGAAGCCAGTACCACCACGCAATGTTATGGAGATCCCGGCGGACGAGGTAGCGCAGCCGGTGCAGGTTGTGGTTCTTCCAGCGCCCGTTAGGTGGCGACGGCCCGCCGCTGATTTCATGGAGCAGTGCCATCGCTTCGTGGTCCGCAGGGTTGCGACGGTACTTCAGCATCACTAAGAAGTACTTCGCACCGGCGTCTTTGGCAGCGGCCTTTCCGACGAGCTCCAGACCCTCATCGGGATTCCGCCGCCTCATCAACCTCTCCATCCCCTCGAAGCATAATGCCTCCGGATGTTTGGCGAGACGGAAGCGCTCCTCCAACAAGGACCTGACGTAGCGATTCTTGCACTCTTGACGAAGCTCACGCAGCAACACCTGCAGGAGTACCTCATCCGAGTCGCAGATGCACCGGAAGGTGCCGCAGATCTGATTACGAAGGATCAGGAAACGAATGACGGGCTCACCCTTGATGTAGCGGAGGATGATCTGGGTAACCAGTTCATTTGGCAGCAGCTCCATGAAGCACACCGCGGCCATGAAGGAGAAGGGAAGGAAATCGAAAGGCGACAGGATCTGGAAACTGAAATGCGATGGGGTTTGGAAATTGAAATGCGACGCGGCCATTTATAAAAACCCATTACTAATAATATGGAACTTGAAATGCGACGCGGTTTGGCTGCTGACGCGTGGGCCCGACAACTGCCCCTGCCCCTCCACCTTCCCGCGAAATTGAAATGCGACGCATGTTTTTGGACGGTTTTGCTCCCAAAAAACGGTTCCCGAGGCGTAGGGGGACGTGGGGCGTGGGGAGGAAGGTGCCCTGACGGTTCACGTCTTGTCATCATAAATCCCCGACTGCTGGTTGCTCCGTAATCATATCGTTTCTTTCGCTTCATCTTCTTCCCCCTCGCCATCAAAAAACCACAACCTCCGGTCAACGAGAGATCACACCAACAAGGAGCGAGAAGAGCATGGCATCGAGTGACCCGTCGGCGAAGCGGGGACGAAGAGAGGATGACGACGACGAAAGCCGCCATCGGAGGAAGTTGACCATCAAGGAGAAGGGGAAGGAGCTGGTGGCGCCCAAGGAGAAGGAGAAGAATGAGGCCGCCGACATCAGCTTCGCCGTCGAACTGCTCTAGGGCGCGTTCATGAAGCTCCGAGATGTTGGCCAAGCGTTCAAGATCGAGGTGCCTGACCATAACAAGGATGGCAGCGTCAAGGGTCTCGCCTTCAGGATCCACGTGTTGGCTGAAAAGCTTGAGAAGCTCCCTGTGGTCCAGCGGTCTCTTCTCGGCCACGACGGCTCTGACGGCGGCGACGACGGCTCTGACGGCGGGACTCCGACAGCGGCGACCGACTAATTGATCCACTCCTGTACCATTAATAATGTGTTTGTGATTATTGTGTGTTCATCAGTTTGTTCGTCAGGTTGTTGGACTGCTTAGTTTGTCGATCATGAACTGCTTAGTTTGTTTGTCGATCATGAACTGGTTAGTTTGGTTGTTGGATTTTGTATATATGTCATGAACTCGATCTAAGAGACGGGGGCAGATCCATCCGCGTCGCCTACAGTATATGTTCCTCCTGTGATGAACTCGATCGTGGAGACAATGGATACTCATCACCGACGCTGGTTAGAAAAATCGCGTCGCCTCGTTAGCAGGTAGGTCCAGGTGGTTATCTTCTTTATATAGGCTGCTGACACTGACGCGTGGGCCCGACACTATTTTTTAGAACGGAAACTCGCATCCATCAAATATTAGAGCCGGTAAAAGAACACCTAAAAATTCATTAAAAATAACATCAATTCATATTTGGACATTTAGTATTTTAATAAAATATCAATAGTCACACTTGTATACCTAACATTCTTATAATTCGAATATACATCTCATGATTGTGATATAATAATTCTAATAACATCTTAGTTTGCTCCAAAAATTCTACAAATTTACGTGGAAACATAATTTTGGTACCTAAACTTGTCATAAAAAATTCAAATGGTTTTGATAAAGAAAGAATATACTTGTGTACAAATGGCTACATCTCTCACATATAGTTTCCTAGAATGTTGCTTGAACATTGAAGTTTTCCACACTTTGCAACATGTTCGATCTCGTACGCATTTGAAATTTTAACACAAGCATGTGTTCACCTTAAGATCACGAAATGCAAAGTTTCATTACTAATGGTTGTGGAAAACAAATATTATTTCTATGTTGTACTTACAAAGAACAAGATAAAGGCATATAAACATTATTCACGAAACGGAATATACACTAAACAATGAAATTAATAAAAAGATGGGGATTTTAGAAAAAACTAGGAAAAAAATCATCAAATTTGGACTAAGCACGATGGAGAAATACATGTTACAAAATTTGACTGCAGATTAAAAGGAGAAATGAGAATTGTTCTTCGTTCCAATAGAACTGGGCCCCACTCCTATTAGAGACGCGGGATGGTTAATCCTCGTCTCATTTTCCCACACAAACTGTTCTTCATTCCAATAGAATAGAGGAGGAAGCAGAGGGCGCCGCAACCTTGGATTTGACTCAGAAATGTGAGAAATCAGATCTTGTCTATCAATAACCGATTGGACGATACTTTACACGATAGAAGAAGACATTACATTCGTAACGAAGCCTACATTCATCACTTCAGAAATACATGCAAAACCCCCTCCGGCTCAGTGCCGTACCGCAGAATGCTTTGCCTGTGCAATGTTGAATGTTGCCTCGCGCCGCCGCCGTTGGCAGCGTCGGCCGGCGGAGGCCACGACGGAGGGCGACACTCCTAATTTGCCAAGCCAGATTGACCCCACGATGCCGGAAATCTAGGGATTGCACATTGCTGATCAAACGCGGACGCCACTGCCCTTGCTCATCACCCTCAACTTGTTTCATGTACGCAATTGCAGTGGCATCGGCGTCGGCCCCGCTGTTGGCTCTGTAGAGGAAGACGGCGGCCACATAGGCCGCCCCTCTGTGCCCGTCTTTGGTAGCGCGGTGGAGCTCGTCGAGGGGAGGCTGAGGGCTGCAGTTCCTACCGAAGATGTCGTCCATCCCAGTGAGGAAGCAGGCCACCGGGTTGCCGGCTGCAGCCAGGCTACGAAGGAAGACGTCGTAGCCGACGGGGTCGTTGTTCTGCATCTGCTCGACTGGAACCCGATCCAGTGCCAGGCGCCTACCGACGTCTCTGTCGCGGCAGGGGCAGAGCATGTCCTTGCAGGTTGCCCGTAGGCTGCAGAGGTCCTCCATAGGCCGATTCGATGTCGCACCGACTCGGCCAACGATGATCACCAGCACCTCCGCCGGGAGTTCCGCGAGCGACCGCGGGTGCTCCCTCGATGCCATGAGTGCGGCGGAGGGGCACGACGAGGAGTGTAGGCAGTTGTGGTTTTCTCGCGGGTAGATGAAGGGGTTGGGGCAACGATTATTTATTTTGGAGATAAGAGACAGGAGACGCGTCTTAGGCATCTTAGGCAGTATCTTAGGCATCTTAGGCAGTATCTTAGGCAGAATATATAGGCACAATATATTACAGAAAGGAGATTCAAATTCCACCAATACACATCCTATATATATTACAAAAAGGATTCCATTTCCAGCAATAGACATCCCTGCATTTTACAAAAAGGATCGGATTCAGCAGAAATCAATCTTGCTTCTTTTTTTCTTTGATTTTTGTATATGGATCTTTTCACGATGGTCGCTTCGCAAGTATGGTGTTTTGTCAGCTCCCAACACTCGGGGCATGTATGAAGTGTGAAAGGATGGACTTTCGTCAAACTGGTTGTATTCCTCCTCCTCAACAACATTTTCAACCCCAACAATCCTTTTTTTCGGGGCAAAACCACACTCCAGTTATTCTTTGCAAGGTCAGGTACATAGAACACTTGCTCAACATCCTTGGCGAAGACAAACGGTTCGGTTTTGTAACCAAATACCCGGAGATCAACACTAACATAACCAAATTTGTCCTTGATCATAGCTCTCTTCGCATTGGTGACCCATCTACACCGAAACAAGGCTACCTTGAATCCTACATAATCAAGCTCCCAAATTTCCTCTATTTGACCATAATATGTAGCTGTGTTCTTCTTATTGTCGACGGCCCGTACACGCACACCACTATTTTGATAGACGCTCTTGGCATCCTGGGCGATGGTGTAGAATGTGTATCCAATGATATCCATTGCTTGATATGTTGTAATAGTGAATAATGGCCCTGCTGCTAGTTTTCTTAGATCATCGGTTATAGCAGTGCTGCCACTCTGCTGGACATAATCTCAGAGCCACCTGTTGAAGCATTGCATGTGTCTCTTTGCAACCCAATCCTCAGTACAGCCAGGGTTTTGTTCACGTAGTTGTTGCTTGTGCTCATTGCCAAATGGTGTAACCTCTACGCTCTGTTCTATCACGGTGAAATGAGCCTTCCTGAAGTCCTCTGGGTGCGGAGTGATTGACTTTTTCCCCAGGGTCCCAACACCTGAAAGCCTACCTTCATGCCGTGAACGAGGCACACCAATGGGGTTTTGGGGGTCCATATAACCCATGGCCCACTCCACTGCTTCGATGGTCTCATAGCCACGAACAATCGCTCCCTCCGGAAATGACCTGTTATGTACCAATGATTTGAGGAATCCAAAGTACCTCTCATATGAAAACATCTGATGAAGGTAAGATGGGCCAAGGTACCAGATCTCCCTCGCGAGGTGTGTTGTTAGATGCAGCATGAGATCAAAGAATGATGGTGGGAAGGTAGCTTCAAGCAGGCATAGGGTCTCGAAATGACTCCTCTCTAAGTCCAATAGTTTTTCCTCATCAATCACCTTCTGTTCTATTTCATTGAAGAATAAACACAACCTCGTAACCGTGTCGCGAACCAGTTCTGTCTTGATACCTCTTAGTGCAACAGGAAGAATAGATGTCATCAACACATGGCAATCATGAGATTTCATCAAGTTGAAATTCATTTTCATGTCCTTCACCGACACTAGCCTCTTGAAGTTCGATGAGTAGCCTGAAGGTACTTTCAAACCATGCAAAAACTCACAGAATTCTTCTCTCTGCCTTTGATAAGGTGGTTGCAGCAACGGGAAGGTCCATCCCCGTGTCTGTTTCCTCTGCATAGAGCTCCGGCCTAATGCCCATTTCTTTAAGATCCTCCCTTGCATCTTTATGATCTTTTCCTTTCGACTTCTGTTGTAGCAATGTCCCCAAAGTAGCTTCACACACATTCTTCTTGACGTGCATGTTGTTAATCGAATGACGCACATCCAAAAGCGGCCAATACTCTAGCTCCCATAGAATTGATTTCTTGTTCCACATTCCTCGCCCATCTTCTTCTTCTTCACAATCTCACTTCTTTCTTTTGCGAAGTTTCTTTTCAGACAATTTGGGTAACTCCTTAATACTTTTGATGTCCTTGACTTGCAAGTGGAGCAGATCTCCAGTCACATGCATTGGCGCCTGTCGATTCTCCTTTTCCCCATTAAACTGACAATCCATGTCCCGGTAGGCATGTTTCTTGCTGAGGAAACGACGGTGCCCCATAAATGAGAATTTTTTTGAATTTCTTAGCCACACTGCACAAGTTTCTTCCAAGCAGTGTGGGCAAGCTGCACCTTTCCTTTTACTCTAGCCAGAAAGGTTGCGATGAGCCGGGTTGTCGTTGATGGTGGTGAACAACATGGCGTGCAATGTGAACTCCTCACGGCCGAACTCATCCCAAACCTCCTTCACACCAGGCTTCCAAAGTATCTTCAAGTCATCAACTAGTGGCCTCAAGTAGACATCAATACGGTCGCCAAGTTGCTTTGGCTCGGAGACCAATATTGTCAGCATCATATATTTCTGTTTCTTTCATAGCTAGGGTGGAAGGTTGTACATTGACAGCACGACAGGCTAGGTGCTATGTGTTGAGCTCTGGTTACCGAATGGGTTCACGCCATCTGTGCTCATAGCGAACCGAATGTTCCTGCTTTCACCGGCAAAATCCTTAAAGTGGGAATCAATGTTTTGCCATTGTTGGCCATCTGCGGGGTGCTTAATCTTGCCAACTTCCTTCGTTCGTGTCTTATGCCAACGCAAGAGTTGCCTCCTTTCGTGTGGCGAACCATCTTCTCAACCGAGGAATGATGCAAAAATACCATGCTACCCTCACAGGAGCCCCTTTAACCTTCTTCTTCTTCTTCTTCTTCTTGCCTGTGATCTCCACGAGCTCGTTCTCGTCATCATCAGCATTGTTATCATCACCACCATCTTTTTTCCTCTTGTACCGATCGAACCCACACTTGGGGCACTTGTCAAGGTCTGCATAATCTCCACGGAACAATACACAACTGTTCTTGCAAGCATGAATTTTTCAACCTCTATTCCTAGAGGACAAATTATCTTCTTTGCCTCATAGACAGACTCGGCTATTTGGTTTCCCTCGGGTAGCATGTCCTTAAGGAGATCCAATAGTTGTTTGAAACTTTTGTTGCTCCAACCATGATTTGCCTTAAGCTGCAGAAGTTTTAGATCACCAGAAAGGCAAGAGTACTTCTTGCAACCAGGATAGAGGGGTTTCTTTGAATCTTCAACGAACTGCTTCAGCCTCGCTAATTCAGAAGCTGTATACACTCGTTGAAACTCAACATCCCGCAACATTTGATCAACATTGTGCACATGTTGCAACAACTCACCATCATTGAAGCCCGTAACTTCTTGATCAGTGATATCCTCAGGCCTCATCACAATTGATGGGAATGGTTCATTTTCCTCATCAAAAACTCCACCTTCATCAAGCTCTTCATCATGGCATAGCGCTACCCCTTCATTATTAAGGCCCGTAGCATGGTGTCGTGCTTCACCTTCATTTAGGCATCCTGCTTCGACTTCATTAAGCCCTTCCTCACCATGTTTATTCCAACACGTGTAATTTTATTTGAAACCATGTGTGATCAAATGATGAAAAATATTATCCCGTTGTCCGAACTTCTTCTGGTTGAGACAATCTATACAGGGGCAAAGCATTGCCTGAACACCACGGTTTCTCATATCCGCCTCTGCTTGATCTAGAAAACCATTGACCCCCTTACAAAATTACTGTCCCAATCTTGGGTCTTACTGTACATCCAAGCCCGAGCAGCAGCAGCCATATGCAATTTTCATACATCAAATGAGCATAATTAATGCATCACCAAAACCGATGAGTAAGAGGATTAGGACAGCGAAGTTCAATAAAAGGGGGCAATTTCCACCTTGACGAGGACTGTCTATGAGGCGAGCACTTCCGAGAGGAGGAGGACGAGGCGTCGCGGCTGCGGCGACGGCGACGGCGACGGCGCGGAGGATGGCGACGGCAATGGCGTGGAGGATGGCGACGGCGCGAAGGACGACGCCGAGCCCAAGGATGAGGATAAGCTGCTGCTTTGGAGGACGTACGGCGACGTACGGCGCGGAGGGACGCCACGCCGTGGTCGATGTCCACCAGCACCTTACGCCGTCGCGCACGCGGCCGGCCGGCCTGCTGCCGCGCTGGCTTTCTGAGGAGAGAGAGCGTGCGCAGCAAGTGGGGCCTTCAGGGAGCGCGTGCGCAGCGAGTGGGGCCTTCAGAGAGCATGCGAAAATGCTGCTGCAGCAACGGCGGGGAGAGAGCGAGTGGGGCCCTCAGAGGAGAGAGAGCGAGTGTAGTTGTCAGAGATAGCAGAGTGGTCGGAACGCAAAGACAACGACGCGTAATAACAACACGCGTTTCTATTGTGAGAAAACAAAGGAGATGCTAGCTCTAAACAAGCGTCGCCAATTGGGTCGTCATAAAATGAGACGCGTCCTAAAAACCACGCGTCTCCAATTGGAAAGTCATCGGTAACGGACGTTAGCTAACGTCCGTTACAAAGAAAACAAGTAATGGGCGTTTAAGAAGTCTGTTACCAGAAGTCCTTATTGGTAACGGGCGTTGTGGTAGCGAGGTCAGGGCGAGGTTGGGGTCGAGCCTGCCGCGCTTATGCGTAACGGGCGCCAAACAACAACCGTTACAGATAGGGTCCATGTAACGGGTGTTAAGGGCCCGTTACAAATACTGCGTGACCTATTTGAGGTTTTCACGTAGTGAAATTTTGCAGCACCTCCCCTATACGGTGCGGTTTCCAAAACCTGCAAGGAACGCCACGACGCGAAGGTCGGGCCACACAAGGATTCTATAATTCTATAATTCTATATCTATGATTCTATATATAAAATTCCATATCTAAAAGTCTATCTCTACAAATCTGAACCAAAATTTATGACATATCTAAAATTTCTACACAAATTATATGACATATCTAAAATCTAAAATTTCTACACAAATTGGGAGCCACCTGACCAATCTAAAATGATGTCCAAACACAAATTTATGACCTGGTCCAAACACATGGCTCCCAATTTCTACACAAATCTATGTCATATCTAAAATTTCTACACAAATTCTAAATCTAAAATTTCTATATCTAAAATTTCTACACATGCCAGAGAGGGGGTGAGGACTCACGGGCCACGGGGTGGGAGGCGCCCTCCGCCGCCGGCTCCGTCAGCGCGGGGCTGGAGGCCCCGAGGGGGCCGCCACCACCGGCTCGGTCAGCGCGCGGCCGAGGCTGGGGACGGCGCGGTGGCTGTCGGGGCAGGGGACAGGCGCGTCGGCTCCTTCTTCTCCCCTCCTTCCCTTCCTCCTTCTTCTCCACCTCCTTCCCTCGGCGGCCGAGGCAGGGGACCGACGCGGCGGCGGGCTCCTTCTTCTCCATCTCCCCCTCTGGCGGCGTGGCCTGTGGAGGGCGCGGCGGCGGGCGGGGCAGCGCGCTGCGGCGGCCGGGGGCGCATGCGGGTGGATCTGAGTGTGTGCGTGTGTTGTGTTAGGGTAGGAGTGTGTGTGATTCAAGTGTGCGTGTGGCTGACGTGTGGGACCTGGCGGTTTGCCGTGCGTTATGGATCTAGACGCACGGCAAAGGTTGCCGTGCGCCTGTAAAGGTGACGCACGGCAAACCGCCAGGTCCCACACGTCAGCCACATGCACACACACATACTATTATTTCATGCAACATACATGTACTCAAATTCAAATTTTGGTGAACACAACAATCAAATTTTTATTTCAAATGTTAGTTAAAGCCTTACACTGAACTAAATAATATGAATATCATTTTTACAAACACATTGTCCGTTATTTTATGAAGTTATTGGTCAAAATCGATTTATGTTAATGAAAATGTCATAATTATAGATAATTCACTAAAATTATCAAATGGACTTGAAAAATCACCAAAAATTAACACAAGGTTATATATGTTGTATATTACCTACCAAAAAAAGTTTTAATGTCAAAATCCAATTCAAACTTTAGTAAGCCTACAAACCTAATCCTTGAGCTCTCAACACTCTGAAACTTCCGCTATGATGCTTCGATTTCTAAACATCATGCGTGACAAATTGTTCAAAATGACCTCAATAATTTACCCCGACCATGATGCCTCAATAATTCACTCAATTACAAGAATATCATTTTTCCATGAACTTTACTCTAATATTTTATGTACTTGTAGTTCAAAATTGACCTCTTCGAGAAAAATGCGTTAAATGACAAAACATTATAAAATATAGTAAACATATCTAGAAAAATACCAAATTCCAATAGAGGGTACAAATTAATATGTTGGTAGTAGAGAAATAGGAGGAATGAAAAAACTCAAAAGTTTTTTTGAATCTTTGCCGTGCGTCTACAAGGGACGCACAGCAAAGGTTGACCTCTGCCGTGTGCCGTCAGGGGACGCATGGCAGCAATGCAACTTTGCCGTGCGCCCCAGGAGAGACGCATGGCAAACACTCATCACATCAAACTCGCGTGCGCCGTCCGTTACCTCGTCGACCGACGGCCGTCCGTTTCGCGCACGTGCCGCGCACATGAGGTTTTGTTGCCGGGCGCCCTCCAACAAACGCACGGCACACTTTAACGGCCGTCGGCGGCCGTCCGAGATCAAACGGTTGAGGGGGGTGTTGTGCACCTGCGGGGATGGCTGCCGTGCGTGTCTCCAGGGCGCACGGCAAAGTTGCATTGCTGTCGTGCGTTCCCGGATGGCGCACGGCAACATGTTCTTTCTGCCGTGTGTTTCCTTGCTGCCGTGCGTCCCCCGGGTACACGCACGGGAAACATTGTTTGCCGTGCGTCCCAATAAATGGCGCACGACAGTGGTTGGGGCGCACGACAAATTTGCGATTTCCGGTAGTGACCGATGCCAATGTATCCCCCTGAATAGCACCTGCAAACAAGTTTTTGGAGGTATACTTCTCCAGAAATATAAATGCAGTTCCATTTGTTAAGAAAAGCAAATTCTGTCACATACAACTACACAATCATAAGGCCATAAGAGCAGTTGGTTGTTGGTTGAAAAAAATCGAATTAGTGAAAAACTGAGATGCTATGAATGACTGAGGACCTGTTTGGGAGGGTTCCGGCTCCACTCAAAATGGCTTCGGCTCTGGCTCTTCCGGTGGAGCAGCTCCTCTGGTGGAGTTGGAGCCGTTTTAAAAAAACATTTGACAAAATGGCTTCATGTTGATTTTTATGAATAGAAAGAAGTGGTGAATGTCCAATATGCTCTTTGCTTGAGAGAGGGGACCTGGCCGCCCTATCCGCCTGCCGTGACCGTCCGTCGAGATGCCAGGTCGGCGGCAGCCAACCGGCGTCGGGACCGTGCCCGCCGTCCATCGGTGCGCGTCCTGTTCCCAGGCACCAGCACCCCGGCGGAGCCAGCGTACGTGTGCGGCGTGCCAGCCCCCGCACTCCTGCTCCGCCCGCCGCCACGCCACTGCTCCTCCAGATCCGCGTGGGGGAGCTCGGGAGGTGTCCGGCCGCTTCGCGTGCCACCGGCCTGGGAGGCCGGGGCGCCCGTCGCCTCCTCCGCCGCTGGAGGGAGAGGGAAGAAGGAGCCGCAAGGGGGAGGGAGGAGCGTCAGCGCGGTGAGGGACGGGGAGGCCCCTGCTCGCCATGGATCCGCGCGCGGGGAGGGAGGGAGCGCCTCTAGCGCCGCCGCCGGTGAAGGAGGGGTGAGGCGGGCTTCGAGCGGAGGGAAGGAGGAGGCAGGAGGGAGGCTCGCCGCCGCTGCGCCTCTATGCGATAGGTGGGCAACTCTGCGCCTGTTGTTTCTAGCGATGGTACTGACTGTAATTTGCTTGCAAAGTCTGATGGCAAAGGACCAGAAGAACGCTTAGGGAGGACTAGAGCCGGATGGAGCCAGTGTTTTGTGGCTCCGCGCGGGCCAAAGTGCTCCAATCAGCACGATTTTAGGGGCTCCAAGTTTGGAGCCGTGGATAAAATAGCGTTTGGGAGGGCTCCTGCTGAAGCCGGAGTCAGAGCTGTGTGAGAAGCCCTCCCAAAGGAGGCCTGAATCTATTGCAAAGAGAACATTCAGACTGAATCTACTGATTCCCCTCCATAGTATATCAATTAGCTTTATGATCAATGGAGAATGTATATGCACATATGCAATAGTTAAACTGCATGTGGATATCAAAACCTGTAACAACATGCCATTCTCATGTGTCATTTAAACTACAATATGGATAGGGTTATAATTATGTAACGCCCTGGGTTTTCAAAAACGGAAAACCCAGCATTCTGTCTCGTGATAGTCCCTGGATCAGACGCTATCACGCACAGGCATTCATCACAGTCATACAACGAAATCAGAGTACAAAACAGAGTATTTACATCCGAACACAGATCGGTATACGATTTAAGTACAAGCCCCTTGGGCTAAATGACAAGAAGAAACTCTACGCAGCGGTAGCTAAGGCTTCAGGGCCTCATCCTCGATATTCACCACAGGCATCCTTAAGCGAAGCGACGCAACCCTTCCTCCATGGATTCTTCATAAATGGACTTTCGTCCCAAGTCCAATCCTGCACACTCACAAACTATCCCCAAGGATCGGGATAGGTTCACGTCACCAACCGTATGCAAGCTTTAAGAGGCCTAAAGCTAAAGGTATAAAAAGGTAACAAGGTAAGAGCTGGGATTTCCTAAGCAGCAGCAGCAGCATCTCATAAAGAATAGAATATCCAATTCCCACCAATTCCCATATCACTCATCCACATACGGTTGCACCTGGACACCCAGATCACCATCTCCAAATCCTATCTCCCTCTAGGGTCGGTGCGAGAACTCCCACTCCTCGCACCTCAATGGTTGCACCCAGATCGGCAAGGCAGAGGGAGCAACTCTCCTCTCCCCGAATACAACCACGGCTCACCATACACTCTCATCCTATAAAGGGGGAGGTAGAAATCCCAAAACGTAAGAGTCGGAGAAACACAGGCATGTCCATAACCGAGGACGCGGCTATACGTATAGATCTAAACTCTGCAGAGCGTGTACACCAGTACCCAACTCGGAATGGCACCCGACGGTAGCAAGTCGACCGAGCCCATCCTACTGAACGAACACCTAGGAGTTACGATCCATCCTGCATCCGGGTCTCGCTGCGGTCCTTCGCAAAGGTCCGCCCCAGAACTGTGAAAATGCCCCCGTGTGGCCACACGGGGAACGCCCAAAGGGAAGGGACTTCACCCTAACCCTCTCACTGATACCCTCTATCCTACTGGCAGGTATGGTATCGCACTTTCTAGGGTCAAACGGCCCTATCCCCTCTCTCGGTGAGGTGGTGTGTACGAAAGTCCCGTGTAACAGGCGACCCACTTGGTTTCAGACCAGGGCGAGCTCCTATCCTCCAAGTCATCACAAAAATCCCCAACACCTGTGCTCCTAAAACAGTGTACCCGCCATAGGCACCAAACTGAGCAACGTCTGAGAAGATGATCCCTGGCCCCCGATCCCAGATCGGGTTGTTTTGAGCTCACCCCCGCCAAGTATCCCAAAAACACCTTCTCCTGCCGGTTTCCCCACACACGCCAAGAAACTACCACAATAATCCCAACACATGCATAGCAAGCTCAGCATATCATCACGCATAAGTAAAGTAGTAGTAGTAGGTTAATCAAGGACAAGTATGTAAGAGAGGCTATGCACGGGTTCATCATATCCATCACTATGCAGTAAATAAAGCACTAGCAGTTCTAATAGCCATGCCTAATGGGCATTCAAAGAAGGTCGGGCGTGAACACCTGCGTGTAAGTAGTTGTCGTAGTTTTCGTAGCCGTACTTAATCTTCTGGCTTGCCTCCTTGGCTCCGGGAATTCCTAGATTCGGAATTATAAATAAATAACGAGGATCTATTTGCAAATAAACTCCAAAGAGAAGCATTAAAGAACCAAATAAACCCAAACTAGCTACAAGCAGCACTAGTTAAAATTAAGGAAATCAAAGTAATTAGTTTTATATTAAATTAGTTGTAAGCTACTAGCTTTGTATACTAGAAAACAAATTAGAGAGAAGGATTAGTTCAAGTTTGGGTTGCCGATCAAAGGCTAAGGGCCTTGGCGATTGCGCCTGCAAGGTATTAGCGTAACAGATAGGTGCAACGAAGCGGAAGCTCAGAGGATGAAGAGAGAGGAGTAAGGCGAAACAAGTTAGGAAAGGCATTATCAGAACAAGGTGTGCGGTGGCAGCACCGAGAGAAGGAAGGGATCGACTTGTGGTCAATAAAAAGGATGGTGATGCGGTAAGGTGTGCTCGGGAGCACGGTGGAGCAAGTGCTAGCAAAACGATGATACCCAGGGTGTAGTAACTAGGTTGCAACACGGGGTTGCCGTGCTTTGAAACAGAGGCCTCTGCTCAAGGCACGACCGTCCATCACACGCGGCCTTCCGGGTTACCTACGCTGGGTACGTCGCGTGCTACTCGGTTCGATGCAAGGCAAAGAGAGAGCGGGTATGCGGTACAGGGCGGTGGAAGCAGTGCAAGCAAGGAAAGCAGTGCGAACGCACCGTGGGGAAGTTATTCATGTCCGCGGCATGCCAATAGCTAGTCGTGGGGCTCCAGCGTCCCGGACCCACCATAGCGCAGTGGCGGGCAGCAGCCACAAATTCTATACCAAGAGCGCGGGAAAAAGAGGCTCGGTTCAAGAGCAAGAGCGGGAAAGGATAGGGTAGCAGCGAGCGTCTCGAAATTATGAAACCAACGCAATTGGTTTCATAATTTTCGGAGCTCCGGATAATTAGTTATGAATTTTTAAAGATAAAGGAATTTATAAAACATTTATTAATTCATTTATAAAATCAGAAAATAATTTTATTAAAATAATGCTGACGTCAGCATGACGTCAGCGGTCAGCTAGTTAGTGGGCCTTAAGTGGGCCCAAAGTGTTGGAGGCCCAATGGGCCGGCCCAGTTCGGCCCAAGAGTCCGGAAGTCTAGAAGGGCACCCTGATCTATAAAACGGTCCGGCCTGGTTAGTTTCGTGGGCTGAAGGGCATATGGGCTTCGGTGGGCCAAAGCCCAAGCTACTAGTCTTTATCCGCAGAAGTTCAGAGATGGCCCTTCATCTTTCCTGGGCACGCAGGGAATCCTTTTCCCAGGTTGCGCGCACGCCAGGTGCTCGATGGAATGCCGGCAGTTTTTCCCCAGCGGCGGTGCAGGGTTTGGCTGCGCGGCGGCGGGGATGCGAAGCAGCGGCGTAGGGCGAAGGCGTAAGGCGCAAGGCAGAGCGGCAAGGAGCAGCGCAGCACCTGCAAGAGGGCCGCGGCGCGAAGGCTGTCTGCACACGGCGGCCAAGCAGGGCAAGATGCTCGGCCAGATGTGGCTTCGGTTCCGACCTTGGCGCGTGGGCATGCACGGCGGCGTCAAGGATTGATGCGGCACAGCAAGACATCGAGGCGCGGCGGAGCACGGTCGTGCGTAGGTGTGCGCGGCGGCGGGGCAAAGGTGTGTGTGGCGCGATGCCGAGCAGTGCGGCGAGAATCGGCGCGGCGGCGCGTGTACCTGCACGGCGATGCGGCGCGAAGCAGCGAGGCGGCACGCGCGAAGCAAGGTGGCGCGGCACGGGGCTGCAGCAGCAGGGCGAAACGGGGCTGCGGCGCAAGGCAGAGAGCGCGCGCGGGGCAGATCCTGGAGGTGCGGCGGCGAGCAGGGTGGCGCGGCGCGGCAGCGCGAGATGCGGAGCTGGGCAAGGGTGTGCGCGGTGCAGTGGTGGCACGTCGGGCGATTGCAGAGCGAGGCGGCGGCAAAACAGGGCTGCGCGGCGAAACGGGGCTCCGCTCGGTGGTTCGGCGAGCGCGGAGCAGCACCTGCAAAACTGGGTATGGCTCGAAGGCCAGTGCACAGACGACGCGCAGCTCGGCGTTGACTACGGCGCGACGCGGAACTTCGGTGCAGCACGCGTGTGCGAGGAAAATGGGAGCGGCCGGTCTTGGTCACGAACGGTCGACACTAGGAGCTACTGCTCGGCGCGAAGGCCGGCTTATCACAGGCAGGTGAGCAAGGAAAGGTCGAAGGGGGATTCGGTCGGGTGCCTCACCGGGGGCTTGAGGAAGGTCTCGTCGGCGCAGGACGAGGTCGAGGCCGTGGCGTGGCGACGCGGTCCGGACTGATGTCGTGGTTCAAGGCGTCGACGGCGTGGTTTGGCCTGGAGGCGGCGTCGCGGTTCATGGGCTTGAGAACGCAGACCTGCAACACGCACGTCCTCCTCGCCTCTTGATGCTTGTCGTTGGCGTGGCGTCAGCTTGTTGCGGTGTTCCCTTGGCGCGGCGTTCCGGCGACGGCGTTCCCATCCTCCTCTGGCGCGGACCCTGATGGCGTCGTCGGCACGGGGCTCCGGATCGGCAAGGTCGTGAGGCCCTCGAGCGGTGACGCGAGGGTGCTCTCTCTCTCTCTCTCCCTCCTTCTCCTCCCTCTCCCCCACCTCCTCCTCTCTTACTCCCCCCGGCAGCAGCAACAGGGGATTGGGGAAAATTTTCCCCAGAGCGGCGGCGGGTAGGCGGATGGCCTGCGCGGCTGGTTCTTATAGGGGCGCGGCTAGGGTTGCAGGCGCGGCTATGGACGGCAAGGATGTGGTTCTGGCCACGCGGCTGGGATCCGAGCGATGCCCACGAGCGCGGCCGGAGCTCGGTGCCTGGGCGCCGCGGTCGCTGTCGCTGCGGGCGTCAGCGCGGGGGAGAAAGAGGAACAGCCCTCACCTGCCCGACACGCGGGACCCGACGGTCAGCGAAAGAAGGCTCGGGCGGGCTTTGTTGGGCTTAACTGGGCCGACTAGAGGGGCAAGCCGATCTGGATGGAAGGGTTGAGGGATCCCCAGCAGACTTTAGCTAAAAGGTTTGGGCCCAAGCTCAGACGAGGTTAGGGGGGGCTTGCTTGGCTGAAGGATTGAGGGGTCCCTAGTGGACTTTGTCCACTGGGTTGCGGCCCAAGTTAGTGGTTAGCTAGATAAAATAGGTTTTGAATTATAGTTTGAATACAAGTTTGAATTTGAATCACTTTCAAATTCAAACACCACACAATTTGAACCCCAAATAAAATCCAAGGAAATCCAAATCACATTTATACCATAATTTGAAATTAATTTTTATATTGTTTTATTTTATATAGAATTTGAGATGAGAGGCTAGCAAATTGGGATCAAATTTTGGTAGCACACAAGTTCAAACAAAAAATTTTAAATTTTTGCGAAAATTCACATATGGAAAAACATTCAAAATTTCCGGGATGTTACAAATTACTTCTCAGAAATTCTTATTTGCCTCGACAAAACAAGGTTCTGAAACTTTTTCTGACACGAAGTTATGAGAGGTACATCATCAGTTACTCGCTCGGAACCTCCACCACTGTGTTCTATTCAGTTGTAACAGTAGGCTTAATGCTCCGCATTGTTGTAGACTAGTGATACAATACACATGGTTTTCCAAAGTTAGTTGCACGTTTTCCATTTTCATAAAATTTAACTTATGTGATATAATAATGAGATAAAGAATTGTGCTTATTAAATTTCAGCGTGGTAACATCATAGACTACGCTGACATGCAAAACAACACCAATGGGACAAAAAAATCAAACTATTGTTATATTTTAGCACTAGTAAAAAAATTGAATAATAATTGGGATAGATATTATTGCATATCTTTGCCAAGAATGGATGGAGAAGTAATGATAGGCTTGTCTTTTGATTTTCTCCTATCGACTGCATATTTTTTTTCCTTCTTATTTGTGATCAGCTTGCGAGTTGAAAATATCAAGAAACTTGGTTGTGTGCGGTCACAAAGGCCGGAGACGATTCCTTTATCTAAAAAAACATAGTAGAAGTCAAAAATAGGTGCTCCGATGTTTTTACGATGGTTTATAAGGGTACTCTTTTGACGGGGGTATTGCATGTATTTTACATATATTATTCACAAGTCAATTTTAAAAATGCAGCTTTTGGGCTCAACAAAAACTATCTTTTTAAATGACAGCTTTTGAAAAGAAAAGGCCAAAATAACATACAGGATAAGATGGTACTAGCTTGTATGATAAGAGATTAAATGAGGTCCAGAGGGGAGAAGAAAAAGGTGGTTGTTTTGCATGTTGTGCATTCGATGTTTGTTGTTGGGGCATCATGGTTCATAAAAGTATGGAAGCACAAAGGGTGTGTTGTGCTACCAAAAATGATCACATAATTGTTATATATCGTGAGGTATCAGGTGGGGCAGAAGCACCATCCAAGATTAGAGTATGGTAGCTGCGAATGCCATGTTTCCTTACAACATGATATTCAAGAATACTCAGAAAAAACATTATAAGCAAGTCTTCCGATTAGACTTTATTTTATTCTTTTTTTTTTGGAAGGAAGCCAGGAGCTCTGGCGCATCATTTAAGAAGGAGGTGAGGCCCCTGCGTCGGCCGGCGCTCGAACGCGGGAGGGCAGCCTGAGCCCCAGCTCAGCTGACCAACCGAGCCCCAGCTCGGTTCTCACTTTATTTTATTCATGTGCTCACCATGAGTCCATAGATGCATACATGTTTTATATATTTTTATTGAGCACATGTATATGCAACATGTCTGGCAGCTAGCTAGCAATGCTTAGACCACCCGCACCGGGGACGGGAAAAGCTTCCTGGAGGGAAAGTTTCCCGTTTTTCCGCCCGCAGCGGTGTCCTTCATCGCTCACGTGATTTTGCCGTCGCCTCCAGTTTCCTCTGGATACGAAGGAATCGCAGAGCTCCCGCTAATGGCCACTGTGGCACGGAGCCCGCGCTGGTCGTCCTCTCCCGCGCCATCCCAACTACCGGAGAGATGTACGCCGCCGAAGCCGCGCCGGACACGACGACGCCGGAGGACGAGGACTTGCTGCTTCCCCGAGCTCGAGCCTGCCGCGCCTCCCAACATCCCGCCGCCACCACAGAGGAAGGAGGCCGATCTCCCCTCCCCTCCGCTCGATGTGCCACCCTGCTGGAGGCGGAGGAGCTGCTCTGCTCCACCGTGGGTAGGCCTGCCTCCGCCGCGCCGGCCTCTGCGCGCTTTGAGGAGGAGGGCCGGGAGCTCATCGGTATCGTCGTCGGCGGGAGCAGGAGAGCTCAGTTGCGCAGACCGAGGAGGCCCCTGCTCTTCCACCACCGCCGGCGCTTGGAGAGGAGCAGAGCAGAGGAGCACCACGGCCCCCTGCGCCTCGAGCTCTTCATCCTCAGGATCCGCCGCCGAAGTCCCCGTCCGCCGGATCCACGAGAGGCCGGCCGAGAGGGAGCAGAGGAGCTCCTTCCGGGTCGCCGCCGTGCCTCTCCTTCATCGGTGGCGGAGGACGCCGCGCATGTGAGGACGCCTCCCTCGTGCCGCTGCTGATGCTCCGCCGGCGGTCGAGAGAGGAGGGAGGACGCCAGATCCGACCGCGCTGCCGCCGGAGCTTCCCCCTCGTCCCCATCATCCAATCCTCCGGCAGCCCGGCCTCTCATGCTCCGCGCTGACGAGAGAAAGAAAGGGCACCTGCAGGGCCGCCGCGCCCCGTGCTTCGCCTGCCCGCCGCGCGCAGCGAGGGAGGTGTGCGCCGGCAGCCGGCGCCGGGTAGGGGAAGGCTGGGGGGAGAGAGAGAGGAGGGTGGCCAGTGTGGTGGGGGAGGCAGGCGTCCGTGGGTGTGTGGGCCTGTGGGCATAAAAAAATTTCTGAGATGCGGGTCCTACAGCTGGGAGTTGGGATAGAGAAGAGATTTGAAGGAAGATGGGTGCGGGAGAGAAGAATATAAAGGAAAGAATCTTGATATGATGAGGACCGAATATTCTGTTTTGAAGGAGAAAATTGAGGATGACGAGTGTGGATGGTCAGAAGCAACGGCCACGAAAGCCTAGACACTTGCCACTAGAGAAACCTTCGGTTCGGCAAATTGCACAGTTTGTGTCATGCATGCAGGGTCCCTTGTACAGGTGGCTCTGCTCCTTGCACTCCCTCGCCACTGCCACACGCTCCGAGCCCTACTTCTCTGCATACACACAAAAAAAAATCTAATTAACAACATGCCTGTGAGCAACCTAGCTTGAGTGACGACTTGGATATAAGGATTCAAGCATGCATGGTATGCGCAGAATTATTCCAAAATCTGAAGTCCTAAGATCTTTTAGGCTCAATGATATATACATATCCTAATCAAGTGATAGGTGTACATACCATTGGAACCAAGGAGGACGAAGAGGATGATGACAAAAAGCTTTGGGGAAAGACCCATTTTAGTTAGTGGATCGAGGGATGGAGGACGACTATCGTGTGCAGAGAGAGAGAGAGAGAGATGAAACTAGAATGGGTAACCTCTTCTTTTTTTTCTCTCGAATACGCAGGAGAATTGCGTATCATTGAATTAATAGAAGAAAGATGAAGTCATACAGAAAGACCCCCACACACACCGACACATACCCAAGCTACAAGGTGCTTAAATCGCCTAGGAACGACCCCAGACCTGGGACAAAAACACCCTAACCAACATCCCTAACAGAGAGAGAGAGGCAAGACCTTTGGCACCTGCCAGGGTCCACAACTGAGCCTCATCTCTAGCCATGTTTAGAATGCTGACAACACTTGGGGAAGCCCCATCAAAAACACATTTATTTCTATGCTTCCAGATACACCAAGCGCCAAGAATGATAAGCGAGTTTAGCCCTTTTTGCACATCTCCAGAAAAGTGTTGTTGCCACCCTTTCCCACCATGCGTTGAAAGGAATGTCGTTGGCCGTCGGAGCCAGTTGAGAGAGGCCAAAGCTATGGAGGAGGGTGTACCAGAATTGCCTTGCAACCACATAGCCAATGAGCAAGTGTTCTATGTTTTCGTCCTCCTGATCATATAAAAGGCATTTGTCTGGATGTTGGAGGCCACGACGAGCCAATCGATCAGCAGTCCAACACCGATTATGAGCCCAAGACTTCCAAATCCTCTCATACGGCCTGAAAAATAGCCCCCCTGAAATAGAGCATCATATGTCGACCGTGAAGTATATTGTCCTGAAGAAGAAAGTCTCCAAATGTGTTTGTCCTGAACCCCCACTTGTAAGTTTACCTCCGAGATCACATCCCATAAAACTAGATACTCCAACAGAGATTCTGGAGAAATTGAACTGTGAATGTCCTCAATCCATCTTTCATTGATTAGGGCCTCCAGAACTGAACGTCTTGCTGCAGTTCTTTTAGGTACCAAAGCATAGACATGAGGTGCAATATCTTGGATATTCCCCCCCCCCCAAGCCATTTATCCTTCCAGAAAAGAGTATTGACGCCACCCCCACCTCAGTGATCACAGCCATAGAGAGAAAACATTCCATTTCCTTGCTGATTTGAAGAGGCAGACTGGCCCATGGTTTGTTTGGTTCAGACTTCTTGAGCCATGGCCATCTAACTCGTAATGCAAATCCGAGAGATGGGTAACCCCTTCTTATATAGCAGCAAACAAATATGCTTTTGGGTTGCTTCTAGAGTAAGGGTGCCTTTGGCACGGCTCCGCGAGCAGCTCCAGGCGAAGTCGTGCCAAACGCCCTCAAAAAATGGCTCCCGCACGGAAGCGCTTCTCCGCCTCCCGCAAATCCCGGTGACTGGAGCTGTTGGATGGGGGCGCCCCCCCCCCCAATTCCATCGATTGCCCTTGGGGAGGGCCCCACGGGCGGCCGACGTGGGCGTGGGAGATGGAGCCCGGCCGGGGAGCAGAGATGGCCGCCGGCGCTGGGAAGCTGGAGGTGGTAGCCGGCGCTGGGAACCAGTGGAGGAGGCAGCGCGGTGCTACAGGACGGGCAGAGCCCGACGGCAAAGAGGAGGTCAGACGGCGGGGGACGACGGCAGAGCTGGAGGGCCAGCGGTGGTCGCAGGGTAGCGTCGCGGCGGACGGTCGAGCTCCGGATGGAGGCGGTCGGCGGGGATCTCCGGGTGGAGCTCAAGCACTGGAGGATGGGAAGAGGAGGCTCCAGAAGGACAGAGTTGTCCGGCGGTGACCTGCGGGCGGGGAGGAGGAGGCCGGCGGCGAGTTGGTGGTGGAGAAGGCAGAGGTGGCTGGCGGCGAGCTGGTGGAGGAGGCACCGCCTGGCAAATGGATAAGGCGTGCGGCGTGCCACATGCTACTGCTGAGCAGTGGAGATAAGGGAGAGGAGAGGGAGGGGAAAAAAGAGAAGGAAAAATGAAAAATAGGAGGGAAAAAAGAAATAAAAAAAAGGAAGGGCGATATACACATTTCACCCTCTTATCTAACCTACACCGCCAGGAGAAGTTATTTTGCCAAACGTTTTTTAAAACGGATTCAGCTCCCTCACAGAATCCACTCCACCAGCACAGTCACAGCCGGAGCCCTGCCAAACGCACCCTAAGGAAGGCTCACATAACTATTGTACTGTAGCCAGTGTGGTAGCCTGCACAGTAGTTCACTGATGTAGTTAATGCCCTACTCCATGCATGTTCATCATGGGCTTTTTCATGAGTGGTGAATCATACCAGATGTCTTTTGTCTTTATTGTCTATCGCATGTGAGATTTGCTTGCTTGAATTGTTTTCTTCACTACTGAGCTATGCCATGCTAATGCATCCAGCATCATGTATGCACATTAACAATTATTGCAGTTTTTGCTTTATACTGGACCTTTACTGTGTACGAAGAAAAAAAATTGGATGCATACTCTAGCAAAATAAAAGTTTCATATAAAAATGAAGCTTTTGAAGAAATAAGAAAATCTCTAGCAAAATAATTGGTTTGCATTATCATGTTTATGAACTATTTTCTAATCAATGGTCGACTCATTCGATATGATACCATTGTGTCACTCTCCAGCCCTCTCTCAGTTTTGAGGCTAGTTGTACCAGACAACTTTTGTCTTTATTGTCTAAGGTGTGTGAGATTTGTCTGCTTGAATTTTTGTTGCTGCACCTAGTTATGCCATGCTAATACATCCAAAATCTTACACAAAAGTATGTATACTGATGGTTCTTAGAGCTTTTGTTTTACGTCAGACCTTCTTTAGCATGTATCGCGAGCAGAAATTTGGATCCATGCTCTAGCAAAGAAAATATTCTAGAAAAAAGAAGCCTTTTAAAATAGAAAATCTACAACAAAATAATTGTTTTGCATTCTCATGTTTATGACATATTTTTTTAGTCTCATAAGAGGAGCAACATATACTGCCTTATGGAGCCGCGTTGCGGCTTGTGAATTGTGGTTCCCCCCTCCACCTAGCTTGTCCAATGGGATATTTTTATGTATTTTTCTCTGATGTTGTTATTACTACCTTACTGGAATTATGTCCTAGAAAATTCAATTGCGGCAGCAGCACAAGTGCTGGAGACGACTAACGGAAGCAATTGTCCTATGAGAGAGAGCAACATGCTGCCTGATAGAACATCGATGTGCTTGCAAAATGCGCCCCCTCCCCTACTGCTCCAACGCAAATTATGTTGTATTTTTTCTTTTGTATAAGATTAATTTATGATGAATTATTGATTTTGATTCGATTCTTTCTTCGAATTTATGATGAATTTTCAGATTATATTGGCATCTACTATTTTTTATAACAGCTGTTCTGCAGATTCCATTGATGAAATCAGTGGCTGCGATAAAAATCACTTCGGGAGACACTTGTTCGCACCACTGACTATGTAAATTGATTGGGTACCAGCATGTTATTGTTCCACAGAACTAATATTTGAAAACATCAAGCTTGTGTTTGTGCTATTAATATTTTTAAAACATATCCATATTTGCTATGTTGAAATGTATTTGTTTTTGTGAGGAATGGATGGCAATCTTACCACAATGGTATTAAAATGTTTTTACCAACATATGGCTGGCAACAAAACATATGACACAACTTTTTATACCAAATATATGTGGCAGCAATCCAAACAGCAGCCACGCCGATTTTGCCACATCTTAGTTATCAAACAAACAATCCATTGTTTTCACATTACGTGCCTTGCCATATGTGTGGCTAACATTAGGCATGGCAAATTATGGCCAGCAACCAAACATACCCTTAGTGCTCACAGACACCGAGCATGAAGCCAATAGTTGGGGTGAGTTCATTAGTGAGGGAGATGTTGTGACGCTGCCTTTGAGCTGAGCATTGTTATTGAATCACTGTTAGGAAAATGGCTTTTAGTACTAGGTATCAGTCCCCTTTAGTACCGGTTATGCAACAGGTATTGGCAACTCAGTACTAAAGAGGAACTTTTAATTTGACCGAGTCAATAACCGATGCTATAGGGAGGGCATTAGTACCAGTTGGTCTGCAGCTGGTCCTAATTTGCATTCCCCGTCAGCTTCTATCGAGCTCTTTTTCTTTTTATTTTCTTCTTTTCTTTTCTTTTTCTTATCTTCTTTTCTGTTCTTTTTCTTCTCACATTTTCTCAATCAAACCATGCATCTCATAAAGACCATCTCACAAGAATCATATAAATACATTCCCACAATCACAATCACAAGAAAATCACATGAATTCATATCACAATCACACGATCTTAGAATCTCAAAATCACAACAAAATATCAGAATCTCACAAGAACAGAAAAAAGCACCTCCTCACAATCACACAATCTCACAATGCCTCCTCACCAAGTTGCCGCAACGGTGGCCAAGGGAGGCCGCCCAGTGCATGTCATGCCAACCAGGCCTCACGACCGAGGTCGCGCGCGCCTGCCGCACCTCCAAGCTAGGCCCACTATGTTTCCTAGTTGGGGCTGCCACACCAACCATGCCGACCAGCGCTCGTGCCCAGCCGTGCCCGCGGCTCCGGCCACCACTCCTGGTGGCCCCAGCTCCCTAGAGAGAAGATAGAGAGAAAGGTGAGGAAGAGCATGAATGTAGAGAGATGTGCAGGCTGAGGGAGAAAGGCTAGGAGATAAGGGAGTGGTACAGTCGGCGGAGAAAATTAAGAGAGAAGGCAGGCATGGGTGTGATGGTCCAAGCATCCGTACCGGGGCTTCTGGGTGGTGCTTTCTGTTGACGCAAAAACGGAATAAAGTTCTTCAACGACAACACGTAACGGATCCCCGGGATGTAACAAGGTGTGCCGGCCGACCTGACCTGTTGATCGGCACAGAAAGAATATGAAACGTTAGATGTGTGTTAGATCGGCTAGAGAACCGATGTGGATCTTCAACAAGTAACAGCCCAATCGGCCGATACTACTGTATAGCGAATCGGCTGGCTGGAGCAGCCGAAGTGCGAGTATAACCAAAGTGGCTAGATCAGCCGATTTGATGATGTAGGCGAAGTGCGAGCAAAAACAGAGCAAAATAAGCACTACGAGACAACACTCGAAACCTGATCTGAATCGGCTGTATCGTAGTGAAACAACACAGGAGTGAGATTTAGCTGATACGATGGGATTACGAGCTGGATAAATTGGTGATAAAAGCTAAATAAACAAGAAAAGACTTGCAAATCTAGCTGATATCGATAAGTTGTGAATAAAACTTAGACGAAACCACAGCGATGTGCCCGGAGGTTAAAGCTCAGTTGTTCTTCGATAAAATGGTACTTACAAGCTTGCCGGAGGTCGATCGATGCAGCCCAACGAGCTAGAAGAACGGCGTTTGAAGAAACAAGAAAATAAGAAGAAGTAAAAAAAGGGGTGGCGAAGTCGCCAACTTGAATAAGTAAAGGTTTTGTTGATTTGGTGTGTACAATTTTTCTTCCACCACGCAGGGTCGCTATTTATGTCCTGAGGACAACTTGACTCCTAGTCGATGACGATAATGCTTACTTGAATCTAAAGAAATAAAAACTACCAAAAACTTAACGATTCCTATAGGAATCAGACTCTCTAAACCGATTTTGACCCGTTGTCAACTTGGTTGTTGACCCGCCTCCGTCTTCTTCCTTTTTGGCGTATTCTTCTTCTGCCACGTTTCTTCTCTACCAATCGGCCGATTCCAAATCGGTTGGTCACTTTTCCCCTTTTCTTCATTGGCTTTGAGGTCTTCTCGACACGTGTCAAAAAACAGTGTCAACACATGCCACCCAATTTTGGAGTAAATATCTTTTGCTCCGAAATTCTCTCAATTTCGGTTTCCTTCCTTTTTTTCAGATATATCTCTTAAACTTCGAGTTCATAGAGGCCATAAATATCACTTCCCTTGGCTGTTCTTCCCGCATACGCTGCCTTTTAACTGGTTAAACTGGTTAAATCTGTGGTTGATTTTTTCACCGTATTCAATGTCTTCTGATGATGACGACCGTCATAATGATTCCGGTAATCTCCTCATTGACCTTCTTGACTCATTCAACTCATCTAGTTCATGAGATCCTTAAAGATTCTTTGCTGATATCTCAGGCGCTACAGCTCCTAAAGCTCCTCAGAAAAGAAAGGCAATTGCTAGGAAGATCTTGATCTCTGATTTGAAGAGAATCAAAGTGCCTGTCGATGCTTCGGTTGGTGATATACCTGTTGAAACTGGATCTATGATGGTGCGGATCCTTTTCCCTTGATATACTCTCCATTACCTTGTCCTTCTTTATTTGTAATCTTTAGACCTGTTGAACAATTTTTCTAGGACAAAGTAAAGGCTCTGCAAGACTTTGTATCAGAGTCAAAGCAAACCGAAGAAGATCCAACATCGACAAATTTTCTTCAGGGACATCGAGCCGATGTTGACATAGAATCAGCCTTTTATAAAGAGTCTGCAGATGCTATCTTGATTTTTATGATTATGAACCGATCACACCGAGACCTGACTCAGCTGTGAGCATCTTCTTTTCTTTATTAATACCGCCGCATATCCTCTTGATAATCCCTCTTTTTGATCTGCCTTTTTGTCTTTTGTAGGCCCAAAATGATTCCTCCATCAGCAGTTCTTCCCATGTATTATCTGATAATGTTCGGGCCTATCTTCATGGGATGTTGCTTCTTCTTGACCAGAATATCAATCAATTGGTTCAAGAAGCGGAACTAGTCATACAAATTTATAGGCAAATTAGAGGACAATTGCCAACTGAAGTGAAAAATAGGCTCCACTCGGTTGCTTTCATAGAACGTTATCAGCTTCAGGTTGAACATGCACAATATTGTCTGGAGCAGAGGACCCGTCGAGAGCAATTGGTCTTGGATCGAGAAGTTCTTGATTCTCAGGTGGTTGCTTTGGATAATAGAATCCAAATTTTGTCCTCTTCTCGTCCTGAGATCATTGCTACCGTTGATCGAATGAAGAGTAGACGAGAAGATCTTCTTACGGAATTAAAGCAACTCGAGGAAGAATTATCCTTGGAGGAGGAAAACTATCAGATCTTCCAAACCTGGTTAATAGCATGGAGCATCAAAAAACCATTATTGTCAATCAGGCCCAAAACATCAATCGGGAAGAGCGGCCGATTTCTCGTTCAGTCGATGCCGATCGGCAAAAAATAGCAAGAGTTGACCAGCTTCGCCTGGATGCCATTAGTGTTATCCACTCGCTTGGCATAGCTTAGCCTCCCTTTGTATATGTGATTCTGCGGTCTGTGGCTGTCTTGAATTGGCCAACCCCCAATGCTCTTCTTTCAATGCTTTGCTCCTCATTGTATTTTATATTCAAAAATCGACCATCTGTGTGATTCATGTATTCCTTCTAACACTATGTACTGTCGATCTTTCTAAATCATGACAGATAAATGTCGGTCATGTGACTTTGAACTGTCTCGTTCCTCCCTTTCCTATAAAATGCACTTCTTTGTCAAAAATTCTCCTCAGAAGTCTATTAGAATTATAGCAAGTCTCAGCCGATGGTTTAGATCAGCTATCTCAACTCTATGGGAATGAGAGGCGTTCACTTTAAGAAGAGTTCCCAGGAAGAAAAGGCTTGTACTTAGACTGACTTTGCTCCCTGATGGTGCTATAGAGATTGCAGTCTTCATTTGCGGCTTCGATAGGATACGAACACCAAAGCATGCTCTGCAGTCTGTTGACGTGCATAATTTCCCAATTTGAGGTATTAATGTTGGCCTTATTTTTCGGGAACCGCTCCTCTGAACTAATGTCATCCTCTTGAACACTGCGTCATTCGCGAAGCGTCTGTTCCCCTTTTGACCGGATCTGACACTTTTGTTCTCATCTTCTCCACCCTTCTAAATCCTTATCTCTTCCTGTCGTTTGGGCTATAAATAGACCCTGCATCTGTCGAGGTGAAGCATACCTCTTATTCATGGCTCAAAACATTAGTCTGATAGATTGCCGACTTCTTCTCTTCATCTTTCTTCCTTCTTCTTATTCCTCAATGGCTAGAAGAATTCTGGTGAAGTAATATGGGGTATGCTTCTCTCCTTGGTCTTATCTCATGAAGCTAGGAGGTTCAATAACTAGAAGAACACTTGTGACGCGTCTTGGGTTCATCAGTTGGTGGAGGAGAGTTTGCATATAGTCCCTTTGGCATCAGGAAGAAGAACATGCCTATGTCTTCCTTTTGCTTTTTAGTATCTGCTTCCCTTGTATACTCTCCTTCCTGGCAATCATAGATTGCCTAGTGATGATGAATGTAATCGGCTGATTTGTTGTCCTTGTTGGATTTTGTAATATCACCATGTACTGAAATTGTAACATCCCTGATGTTTCTGTTACTTAATCATATGTTCGAGTGCTAATCATGATCATAAGTTGCTAACTACAATTGCAAGTTGCTAAGTGTGGTCAACTCTTAAGAATAAACCCTAAATACCTTGGTCAAACCTAGTCAAAGGGGTCAAACTCTATACCCTTTATAACCTTGTTTTGGTGTCTCAAAGAGATCTCCAAATTTTTCTTAAACACTCAAAAATCTGCCAAACTAAAAGTTGCTCAGAATTAGATGGGACACATTTCATCTAATTAGTGACATTTCAAATTTTGAGAGGAAAGGCTTCAAAATTTGGTTTGAAGTGCAGAATGCACTGTTCTCGGGGCCGAGAAAATCCCCAAGTTCAAGCCCTTCTCCTGCTAAATCCTTTGATCTAAACACTCGTCAACCTTTGCAAAAGTGATAGAGCTATACCTCCTCTACAACTTCTGCATTGGCCGATTTTGAACTTGTATTCAAGTTTCAATTCTTTGAACCGGTCAAAGTACCTTAAGTCGAACTGTTTATGCACCTGGGCGCCAGAGCGCGCGCTCCCGCGTCGCCGTCGCGCCGAGCACCGCGCCTCGGCGTCTGCGCCTGCACATGAGCGCCCGTCGTACGCTGACGCCAGTGGGTCCCACTTGTCCCGACCTACACCCCGTGATCGTTTAGTCCACCGTGGCAACCCAGGGACAGCTGGCACGTCACCGCATCGCCTGCGCCGTCGTCTCGCCGCGATTCACGTCGACACGCGCCGCCGCGACCGCCGCCGCACAGCCACACCTCACCCGTGCTGCTGGATGACCAAGTCACGTCGCCGCGCCGTTGTCCTCTTCTCCCTGTCGTCGAATCTCGCTTGCCAGGCACTTGAACGCTCTACGCCGGCTAGCCCGAGCACGCGCCGCTCCGTCGTGCCGCCATGGCGTCGCGCCCATGAGTCACCTGGCCAGCTGGCCTGCGAGCTGGCGCTCATGCAGCCTGGACAGCTCGTACCGCCCCTGTGCTCGCGCCCGCGCATAAAAGCCTAGCCCAGGCGCGCTCACGCGGGAGACCCTGCTCCGCTGCCCGCCATTGCCGTCCTCACGACGAGCTCCCCCTCCTGCCCTCTTCCGTCGACCACACATGGCCCCAGCACCTCACCAGTGACCCCGTGAAGATCCCCGAGCACGCGCCTTGGCCGGAGAACCCGCACCTTCGCCGGCATTGCGGCCGCCGCGGCTGCTCTGCCCCGGCCTCGCCGCCGGCCATCGCCGGAGCCGTCTCCGACCAAACCGCCACCGCCAATCGACCGAGGGTGAGCACACACGCACTCCCCACCACTCACACGGCCAGGTCTGGCAGCCCCTCGCCACCGGCGAGACCCCCTGCGCCGCCAAGGGTCGATCTGTGAAGATCTAAATCTTGTTAGGGTCCTCTGTGCAAAAATCTAGGGGGCTATCTGTAAAAAGATTCTTCAGTTTTAGTTTGAATATCCTATGTTTTGGAAAATTCATAATAAATCGAATAAAAATTGGAAAAATATAAACTCAACTGTTCTGTGATCCTTGTGAATAGATGCAACTTTTCTAGAAAGGAAGTTTGTAAATTTCTTTGTAGATTTTGAATAATTTTGAAATGATCAGTTTAGCTATATTTAAAATAATTTGAAATCTATAACTGCTCTGTATGTGAATTTTGGATATGTTGCTAGTATGGCCATGCTTGACCCTGTGTAGAAAAATGGCACATAGATCTATTATATGTTTGCAGTTATGAATTTATTTTGATTTATGGCAGTTTAAATGTTCCTGTTTTATGTGTAATTTCTGTTTCAGAAGTTAGGGTTTATCTTTTTGCAGTAGCATGAGTATAACTAGGTGTACCCATGATAAATAGATGGATAGCTGTTGACATGTGTAAATAGTTTAATTTAATTTATGGCTTAAATAGAAGTTATTTTGATCTAGCATGTTAGACTATGTTTCTGGCCCTGATAAAATTTGAGTAGCTCAGATATGTCATGGAATGGCTCTGTGTGAAATCCTGAACCTAGATGGTTTATATATCTGTCTGTATAAAAATGTTAAGTTTATGCTAGCTAGTGCTTTATAGAATTTTCATGTATAATCTATAGCTTAGTTTAAATTTATTTTTGGTGAGTAGCCTGATCAGTATGTCATGTGCTTGTATGAATTTTATCTTGGTTTATTGATGTATGAAACATCCAGAAATAAATTCTAAAGTAAATCAAACCTTGTAAATGAAATAAAAGGATTAACCAAACATACCTTTAATGTAACTTAATTTCAATTAATAAGCTTCACCAAAATACACCCTAAACAGCACCTTTTATTTTGGTGAAGTTAAATAAGTTAATTAATTTAGATATGCACACAATCACCATCAAATAAGAAAGATAAATAACAAACATACAATTCCTTAATTAAGGAAGCGTATGCTGGATATATTCTTATCCAGGTGAATATGCCCAACAATACACCCCATGTTTATCTCTGAAATTTCAGAAGCACCTCACTCCCTAAATTGAATAATTAAAGTTGGCAACGTATCCTATGCAAACCAGACTCGTATGCAAACTTCTACCACAATCACTGGATCTCCATCCGATGACCAGATTAAGGGGTGGGAGATTTAATCACTTGAACCCTCCCACAAATACATTTGCTAATAAAAATCTCCTAATCCCACCCATGGACGTCATTCTGTGCGTCCCGTCCCGTCTCGCGAGAGGCGCGACCGCGCGCGCGACACACGAATCGTCGCCGCCCCTGGCTGCTCCGCGCTGCGCTTGAGGCCGCCGACGCCCCGGCCCGCTCGGTCTGGCCGCCGACGCCCCGCTGTTGGACGCCGCCCCTCAGCCGGGCTGGACAGCCGCACCGGAATTCGTTGCCGCCGCCATGGATCGGCGCTCGGGCTGCTCCGCGGGATCCTCGGACGGAGGACAATGCCGACGCGCAGGTGTGTGAGCTGCAAGGAGGGTGCGCCGCGCGTGGACTGAACTGAAGCTATGCCGAGCTGCACCTGAAGCAGGCGTGGACAGAACCTAAAGCTGTGCCGAGCTGCAGGAAGTGTGTATGTGTAAGCACTTGCGTGTACATTGGAGCCAAAGCAAAGTAGAGTAAAGAAAAATGAAATTGTGTATCTTTGGGAATGTTAAGAAAAATAATATGGGATGCATATATGCAGCACATTATGATTCATTGATTTACTCCTACACTATGCGTGGTCAGCAGTACAGAAACAGGTGGCAGCAGCAACAATTCATGGCGACGGCGGATTCGAATTCCGAGCAGCGATCCGGCAGTCCGATGAGGGGGCACTGATCCATGGCGACGGCGACGGCGCCCTCCAGTGCGGCTGAAGGCGCTGGGGCGCGGCACCGTCCAGCCCGAGGGGCGGCGTCCAACAGTGCGGCGTCAGCGGACGGACCGAAGAGCGGGGCGTCAGCGGCGAGACCGAGCGGGACGTCAGCAGTCCTCCAGTGCGACGCGGAGTAGCCTGAGGGGCGGCGGCGGCATCGTCGGAGCGTATCGCGCCTCGCGAGACGAGGGACGCACGGAGTAACGACGTCCAGGGGGCAGGGGTGGGATTAGGAGATTTTTATTAGCAAATGTATTTGTGGGAGGGTCTAAGTGATTAAATCTCCCACCCCTTAATCTAGTCATCAGATGAAGATCCAGCGATTGTGGCAAGAGTTTGCATAGTTTGCATACAAGTCTGGTTTGTATAGGATACGTCGCCATTAAAGTTATGCATATGCATATCGTGTAGAACTTCCGGACGGGAACTACGAGCTGGTACTGGACGCTGAAGGAGAACCAGCTGAGGGAGAAGTGAACACCGTAGAAGTGCAGCAAGACCCGAACTCAGCTTCGGAGGACTTCCCTACTGACTGTGCTAGTGAAGGCAAGCCCCAGAGCATAACCTATGTTTTTAACTTATGCAACTCTCTTTGTTATGATTGTGCATTTAAGTTTCAGGAGTTGTTTTGAAACCCTAGATGCATGATTCTAGGTTCCTATGATCAAGTTACTAGTATGCTAGGTCGCTAGTTGTCATGCTCTAAGGACCCGGTAGAAGTCGAGTGATGGTCGTCACTCGCGAGCTATAGGTTTCTTATGTTGGAATCATAAGATTATTGAACCTACCCGCTCATGTGGTAAGAGCATGGGACCGGCTCCGGCCAAGTAGGTCTGTGGTTAAGCGTTTGAACGTACTAAGCATTTGCCAGGAGTGGGACCGGTAAGCCTAGTACCTTTTTGATCCGGTAAGGGAACTCTCCACCACTATCCCGGGAGTAGTCCCCAGGTTCTAGGCAGTGGTGCATGTGTGGATCCGGGCGGCAGAAGATGTAAGTCCGTGACCTGACAAACTGTACCAGGGACTGTGGGCTTTGATCCTGAACCGAGGATGATTGGGAACCGCCTGGTTGGTGTGTACCCCACCCTGTAGGGGCTGTGGTCGTATGATGGGGTATGCATTCTCCCGTGTGTTTAGGTCCACCTTGCAAGTTTATTAATCGATCGATCGTCGGTCTCTCACCGTTACCCGAGAGTGCTTATCCATACACTCTATGTCCCTTAATGATGGAACTGAGAAGAATATTATTGTATGCTTAATTACCTGCACAACTTATGCTTGCAGTAGTTGCTTACCTAGTAATGGATAATCAACTAGAATTTTGAGCTAAAACTTGAAAGTAAGGACATACTCTTCGTTGCTTTTCAGCAAAAGAAACCCACTTGCCATAAAGCTTGCATGTCTAGAGAGTTGGTGATGGTCTCATCACCCGGCGGTTAAGTCTTGCTGAGTATTAGTATACTCAGTCTTGCTTTGTTGATGTTTTTCAGGTAATGATGTGTTTGATGATGGGTTTCCGTTGCCTGGTTCTCTCCCACCCGGTTGGGAAGTTGAGTGGGAGGATGACAGTGCTTAGTGGCATCACTGATGGCCTCTAGTGATGTTACCTACCTCATTAGTAGTTTATTTCCGCTGTGTTTCGAACTCTGAACTCGTTTACTTTATGCAAAAGACTCGGTTTGTAATAATGAACCTGTGATGGTCATGATGTAATAAATTAAGACTTGTTTATCTCTGGACTCGCCTTCGCATGAGTTTTGATGTACAATCTTTCGATCCTTTGTCGTAAGTGATTTACCGGGCTTGACCCGGCTGATATCGACAAGTTAATTCCTCTTTAACGCATAATGACCAAGTGGATGGGTTATGTGTGTTAAATGAGATTTAATTTGGACGGTTCTGCCACAAAAATATGAGAGGGATATATATATATATATATCAGAGCGGATTTGCTATCACGGAGGATAGCTGCCCTCCCCCCGGTGGTAGCTATCCACAGTACCACGCGTCTGACACGTGTAGCAGCTGTGAAGTTTTTGCCGTCTCCTATAGACGGACGAATGGACGGTTGTCAAACGGCGCTGATATAGTTTTCACACCGTCCTACTGCCAGGTTGGCGACGCAGTATGTCATTTTCTCTCGCGGACAGCAGGGGGTGCCCGGTTTCCTGACACCGCCATGTTTTCAGCAGCCGTTGGCCCTGGAGCATGCACCAGCCATCGAATTTTTTATTGTTTCGAAACCTTTGGACAAAGAGGGGCAAACGAACAGTAGGAGCTGTTCAGTCAACGGTAAGCAGCCTCCGGTGCCAAAATTTAGGCTGCCCAGGAACTGGTTCCCCACTACTATCCAATAGGCATTAGGCAAGTAGTAGTTGTAATAATTAGGTTTTGTTTTCTCACGGGACAATTGATTGCGAGATTGATCCCCCGCCTCCATACTCATGACATCAATCTTTGGAATCTAGTTAGGAGTAACAAATAGTAATTAAATAACAAAACTCATTTCATAACACTTCCTCAATTCGCGAGACGAATCTAAGAAGCCTAATTATGCTATGATTAGATAAAATCGTACTATAGTAAATAATCTTTAACGTTAGATTCGTCTCGTGATATCCCATCCATCTGTATAATTAGTTTGTAATTGATTTATGTTTACTCCTTTTAACCGGCTTTGTTTTAGTTCTCTTAAAATTTTCCAAACTAAACATGTCCTTACTGAAGATTGACGAGGGAAGGGTTTGTACTTCATAAGTCTTTTTTGTTCTTTCCTCTTTGTTTTTTTGTTTGAACCACCTATTTTTGCTTGCCCGTCAATTTGTATTAGAAAATTTTTTGCTTGTCCGTCAATTTTTATTGGAAAATATATGTGCTGAACTGCATGTGGTTTTCGTGCATGGTTTTTGTACAACTGCAAGACTTTCGGATATTTGTTTAAGGGCCAGCTTAAACCGCATGCGAACCACTCCATAAAAATTTGTACACCGCAACTGATTCCCTGAAGTGAGAAGCGAGGCGTGCTGCTTTGCCAGCAACGGCGTGCTCTGACACCGAGCCTTGCACCGAGCTGTGCTATGCTGCGTACAGTTGTGTCTGACCCGCGTGCTTTTCTTTTTCATGACCCGTGTCTGGTACACTGCTCTGTAGTGTCGTAGTGGTCCTGGTTGATTCTCTCTCTCCTTCACAGCTGCATACCGTGTTCCTAACGCCGTCCATGCTTGCTTTCGTCTCCGTCTACCAGGAGTTGGACGCATGGATGGGCATGCATGGGGATCGGATGGCTGGATTTTGCTCGGGTAGGTGCCCCCCGGGTGGTTACCTACCACCGGAGGTAGCTCGTTATTTCTGATATATATATATATATATATGCTCATATTTTTGTTCTGAGAGCGATTGTTACATCGGCCATTATCTGAATCATCGTATCGTCTATACATGTTTGAACACTCCTTTTATTTCACAATTTTTTCCACTAAAGGCGATAACTCAGTATCGGCTATTATCCGAAATCTAAATCGGCTAAAGAGCCAGAAGTAGTAATCGGCTAAGTAATTGATCCAATTTTAACACCTTGTCTTGATCTTGACTATCATCGGCCTAGTCTTGCCGAAGTCCAATTATCTCAATCGGCCGATGTAGCCTTTTATTCCTTTTACATTTAGGAACCGATCATCTGGATCGGCTGAAACTCGAAGTCTGACATCTTGAGGAAATCTCTGTCTCCCACTCTCTTCCTGATATGCAGACGACTTTATTAAAATTCCAATGTGTATCGGCCGCTGCAATATGGAAGGAAGAATCATCATTGACTACTTCCACCGAATCTCCAATCCATTGGATCACGCATTGATGCATGGTAGATGGAATGCAACAGTTGGCGTGAATCCAATCTCTTCCAAGTAGTAAATTGTATGACCCCTTCCCCTTGATAACAAAAAAGGTAGTTGGAAGGGTCTTGCTGCCGATTGTTAGATCCACACAAATAGCACCCATTGCTGATGATGAGGTTCCTTCGAAGTCGAGTAGCATGATGTCAGTCTTGGTTAAGTCTTGCTCACTTTTTCCAAATCTTCTAAGCATTGAGTAGGGCATAAGATTGACCAATGCACCACCATCCACCAGGAGCCTTGTGACTGGCTTCCCATTGACAAGTCCTTTGAGAAACAATGGTTTCATACGCCGACGCTTTTCTTTATCTGGTTTCTCAAAACTGGCTAGCATTAGATCCAAGGTTAACTGAGCCGATCCTAACTCCTCATCTGAATCTTCATCTGAGTTGTCTTCAAGTGTCATAAACTCCTGAAGTAGCATGAAGACCATGTTAATATTGGCTACTGGTTGACCTTCTCCCTTGCTATCAAATTTGGGTTTAGGTCGCCAGATTTGGGATCGGACCTTCTTTTTGTCAAGTGCTTGCTTCTCAATCTCTTCTTGCTGTTCCAATTGTCGGAAGCGCTGGATCCTCCTTTTCTGAGACTTGGTTAAACCCTCTGGGCATCATTTAGGTTGATGAACTATGTGTTGGCTTCTGTCCTCGTATGTAGCACTACGCCTTTCTGGATTTCTTGCCAATACGTCTTCATCAGGGACCCTACTGTCAGCCCTCTCTTCTAGCCAATCGGAGTCTGTCCGATCCTCTTTGACTTTGCCTCCTAGCCGATCATACATGCTAATCCTGCCCCCTAGCCGATCATGCACTGAGATTCATTGGTCATGAAATTCTCGGCTGTTGTGTATTGTCGGCTTATTTCCTCTGTTGTCAAACCAGGCCCTTTTGGAAGATTGTCCTTCAGAATAGAAACCATTACACTCTGGACAATTATCCATTGTTGGAAGTTTAATCCCTTCCTCCCAACAATATTTGAAAAATGGGCAACTCCAGTGATTTGAATTGCGTCTTGCCCATTCTTCTCCTTCTCTGATCCATTGTTGATGGCGTTGATACTTGTTCAGAAGAAACTGGGATTGAGTAACTTTGCTTGATGCTCTTGGATTATCCTCTTCGAGCAGTCCTTTACCTTTTGCTTCTTGTGTTGTTATCTGAGCCTTGGGATCGATGACCTTTTTATTCTGAGCCGATTCAGATGTCAACACCTTTGCTTGTGAAGTTGATTCCACTACATTGGTAGGGAAAGGATGTTGATCAATCTTCATCGGCTTTCCTGACTTGGAAGGTGTCTCAAATTTAAGCTTCCCTTGATCTATTGCGTTTTGAATTTGTTGACGAAACACCTTGCACTTGTCAGTATTGTGGGATGTGGCATTATGCCACTCGCAGTACTTGATCTTCTTGAGCTCTTCAGTACTTGGGATAGAATGATTCTGAGAGAGTTTAATCTGGCCCTGCTGAAGTAGGAGATCAAATATCTTATCGGCTTTAGTTATATCAAAACCGAATTTCTCAGGTTCTTTCTTGCTGAAGGGACACGCGATCGGCTTCCTGTTTGGCACCCATTCAGCTAGATTGACTTCAGCCTCTTCTTCTGAATCGGAATTCTCCACATAAGAGATCTCCTTCTGATAACTCTTTCGAGGTTCGTAGGGCCGAGAAGAACTTTCATGGCTTAACCGGTGAACCAACTTGCTTATATTCTCAAACTCCTGTGAAGCGTACTTCTCCTTGATTGAAGGCAAGAGTCCTTGAAAAGCCAATTCTGCCAGTTGTTTATCAGTCAAAGATAAGCTGAAGCACTTGTTCCTTGTCTCTCTGAATCTTTGAACGAAATTCACCACCGATTCATCGTTCCTCTGCTTCAAGCTGGTCAGATCAGTAATTTTCATTTCATGTATTCCAAAGAAGAAATAACCATGGAACTTCTTCTCAAGATCTTCCCAACTTTGAACAGAATCGGCCGGTAGTGATGTAAACCAAGCGAAAGCCGGTCCCGGCAGAGAGGATGGAAACAACCGAACTCTTAATACCTCATTTGACCCTGCATCTCCACACTGAATAATGAATCGGCTGATATGCTCGATAGTGGAGGTGTCATCTTGGCCAGTAAACCTGGTGAAGTCAGGCACTTTATATCTCTGAGGAAAGGGAATCTGATCGAAATAAGTAGGGTATGGTGTCCGATACATGTTGGTTTGTTGCTTTGACTTCAACCCAAACTGCTTCTGTATCAAATCTGATATTTCAGCCATAAATTTCTTATTTTGATCAATTGGCTGATTACCTACCGAAGGACTTGGTCGATTTTGCACAATTCCACCTATCCCTAATTGTTCGCGCATAATTGGCTGTGAAGCCAAAGGTGACTGAAAAGCCGTATATTGAGGAATCCCGCCTAAATAAGATGCTCCATGCTGAGTTCCTTGCTGCGTATGTTACCTGTTTGGAGTACCTTGTACATGCTGATCTGGCAACTGATATGTCGAATTCCCCATTTGAACCATCTGATCCCATAATGCTGCCTAATACATGGCATTATTGTATTGCTCTTGCAAATTTGCAGCATAGGTTCTAACTGCATAACCTTGATCTGCTGGGCTCATCTGTTCTGGTGTCACTGGATGACTTATTACAGGTTGACCAGCTGCTGCTCCACCAAAATTTACTTGTGTCGGAGTTTTCTGCATGCTAAAATCCTCTTGAGCCGATTGAATAGGCTTGACCATGTGCATATGTATCAGCTGAATGTCATAATGCTTCACCTTGAGAGTCTTTGGTTCAATGAAAGCGAATGTGATTCCTTTGTCATGCTGGACTACAGTTCCAACTAAATCTACAAATTTTGCAGCATACGGACCAGTAGGAGTTTCTTCTATCTTTTGAGTTGTCTACGTTGCCACACCCTTCCCATTTGTGTCATTCTCTGATATCGGTACCTTGAGGACAACAGGTGCATTACTTGGAGAGCTTGAGGGATCAACTTCAGTCGCGGTTGTTGATGGAATTGGTGTTGTATGAGCAGCACCATTTGAAGTAGATTATCCTGACTGAAAAGCCGAAAACCTCATGGCAACAACGGTTGGAATTGTTGTACTAGGTTGATAATATACTGGTCCTTTGTATCCACTTGCGAGTTCATCTCTGACCACTTCTCTAACAGAATCATGTACTGTGCTGTTGAAGACAGATGATTGATCCATCAGGGATCCATGCATAGCCTTTGTCATCATATCTTGCAGCTTCACAGGATCGGCTTGTATTATCAACTCATTAGGTCTTGGAAGAGGAAATTTCTTGATAGCCCCTTGCTTGGTTAAGCTCAAACTGCCCATTAATATTGACCATATTCTGCCATGCGCTCATCGAACTCAGCTTTGTCCTCTTCACGAAGTTGATCTAACATGATAGCTTGGGACTTGTCTGCACCAGCTTCTTTAGGAATTTTCGGTCCTGACATTGCTGACTGATTCTTCGTGTCCCACCAGGCGTGCCAAGATGTGTTGACGCAAAAAACGGAATAAAGTTCTTCAACGGCAACACGTAACGGATCCCCGGGATGTAACAAGGCGTGCCAGCTGACCTGACCTATTGATCAGCACAGAAAGAATATGAAACGTTAGATGTGGGTTAGATCGGCTAGAGAACCGATGTGGATCTTCAACAAGTAACAGCCCGATCGGCCGATACTACTGTATAGCGAATCGGCTAGCTGGAGCAGCCGAAGTGCGAGTATAACCAAAGCGGCTAGATCAGCCGATTTGATGACGTAGGTGAAGCGCGAGCAAAAGCAGAGCAAATTAAGCACTACGAGACAACACTCGAAACCTAATCTGAATCGGCTGTATTGTAGTGAAACAACACAGGAGCGAGATTTAGCCGATACGATGGGATTACGAGCTGGATAAATTGGTGATAAAAGCTAAATAAACAAGAAAACACTTGCAAATCTAGCTGATATCGATAAGTTGTGAATAACACTTAGACGAAACCACAGCGATGGTTAAAGCCCAGTTGTTATTCGATAAAACAGTACTTACAAGCTTGCCGGAGGTCGATCGATGCAGCCCAACGAGCTAGAAGAACGGCGTTTGAAGAAATAAGAAAATAAGAAGAAGTAAAAAAGGGGTGGCGAAGTCGCCGACTTGAATAAGTAAAGGTTTTGTTGATTTAGTGTGTACAATTTTTCTTCGACCACGCAGGGTTGCTATTTATGTCCTGAGGACAACTTGACTCCTAGTCGATGACGATAATGCTTACTTGAATCTAAAGAAATAAAAACTACCAAAAACTTAACGATTCCTATAGAAATCGGACTCCCTAAACTGATTTTGACTCGTTGTCAACTTGGTTGTTGACCCGCCTTCATCTTGTTCCTTTTTGGCGTATTCTTCTTCTGTCACGTTTCTTCTCTACCAATCGGCCGATTCCAAATCGGCTGGTCCCTTTTCCCCTTTTCTTCATCGGCTTTGAGGTCTTCTCAACACGGGTCAAAAACGGTGTCAACACTTTCATGTACCGGGCGAAGGAATGCCCTGGTATTTGTTGGCGGTCGATTTCCGTCAACCTAGCCATGAGTTTACCTTCAATGTTGGTATTAATTTGATATTCACACTAACGATCCTAACCCTCATTATATGTCAAGTTCGTACTCGTGCATGGTTTTTGGAGTTTATTGTTTACACAGGGATTAAGAGCCTAAATGAGGACTTCCGGGTAAAGTTCATCAAGGGTTTTACAAGAAGATCATGAAGCACGGCACAAGCCAAGACACAAGAGGAACATGACTCTAAATGTGCCAAGGACTAAAGTGTGAAGCCGAGAAGTATCGAGGACCTAGACGGAAGATGCGGGAGTTCATGCGCTAAGCACCCTTATCTAAACCGCGGGGAAAACGACGTCAAGGACCCACATGCAGTTCAGCAAATAATCAAGAACACATGAGAAGCTTTAGGAAGCAAGACGGAGATGAACCGGGCCACAATGGGCCCAGGTCGGTCGGCCCATTATGGGCCCTGTTCACCTCCCCCTTTGACCTAGCACCCCTTCGGGCTATTTATAGTCCCCGTGCAAAGTGCCACGCAAGAAATCATTCGTCATCCGCCGCCGAGGAGCAGAGAAGCTAGAGGGACACCATCTCGGAGAGGAGGGTCGTGCTAGTTGTCTAGGGTTTCCCTAGCCGACGTGGGAACCTTGCATGGAAGACCTCTGCTGAGTTTCGGAGCTAGGATCAAGATCAAGGTAGGATCCCGGTTGTGATCTTGTTCATGTAATCATTCATGGTGAAGTCTTTGTGAATCCAATTTCTAGCGATCAAGTGCCCTTCTCTACGGTTTTGTCTTCTCTTGGTGTTGCTTCTTCCTCAATCTATACTTAAGATAGATTGCTTAGGGTGCTCTTTTAGCCGCGGTGGCTGTTGACGGTTCAAAACCGTGTTGAAGTTCACCGCAAGCGTACGGGTGACTTGGTGCCTTTTTCACCAAGGAGGGTCCCCAAGGTTTGTCAATCCAAGGTTCGGAAGCAAACTGCTAAGGATCTCTACCTTATCTAGTCAATCTAACCTAACATAAAGCATTGATTGCATACAAAGGATAAACCTTAATAGATATGAGTTATGGCATAAGGTTGATTACATCCATAAACATTGGCTAGGGCAAAGCTCCACCGAAGGGGTAGCTTGGCCTAGTGTCTTCTAGTTGTAGCTCCGGCAAATGTTGACGGTTCAATAATGCGCCAAGGTTCACCGCAAGCTTACGGATCATGTAGTACCTTTTTCCCTCGAGTATCACCCAAGGTATCGAATCCGTGGAACAGTGTGTAATGCAAGACTCAATCTAATAACCGAGAAACACTTGCATCTTTGAGAGATTTCGAATGCATCTAATCTACTAAGATCATGAGAGGTAGCAAGAGAAAGCAATGAGGTACTGATCTAGAGGGATCTAGATCGTGTTTATGTCGTAGTTCCAAGCAAGATAGAAGAGAGAGTAAAACGAATCTCATTGAAAGCGTCTTTAAACCTTGACCTTCGGTCAAACCTCCTAAGTCGCCCCGCCGTACTCGGTGTCAACATCCTATCATGATGTTCCCCTTTCTTCGCGGTTGAATCTTAGAGCACACTCGCAAGGAGTGCGTTGAACTACTTGGTAGATCGGGTATGCACCTCTAGCCACCGCGGCTACAAGAACATCCCATGCAATCTATCTCGAGAATAGATTGAGGAAGAAAACACCCAAGCAAGAACAAGAATCATAAACAAAGGTACTCGATCGCTAGGAATCGGATCCATTAAAACTCCATCAAAAGTGTATACATGAATAAGATCCAACCGGGATCCTACCTTGATCTTGATTCAAGCCTCCGGAACTCCGACGTGGTCTTCCTTGCAAGGTTCCCACACCGGCTAGGTAAACCCTAGACGACTAACATGACCCTCCTCTCCGAGATGGTGTCCCTCAAGCTCCTCTGCTCCTCAGCGGCGAATGACGAATGGCTTGATAGTTGCAACTTCACACGGGGACTATAAATAGCCCGAGGATCATCTAGGTCAAAGGGGGCGGCGAACCGGCACAAAAAGGAGCCAGGCCGGCCGGCCTGGGCCGACCAGCCCAGGGCCTTTTCGGCCCGGTTCGCCTCCGGTTTTCTTCCTGAAGCTTCTTGCGACTTCCTGAGTTTTTGCGGACTTGCATGTGGGTCCTTGACGTCATTTTCCTCGCGGTTTAGATAAGGGTGCTTGGCGTATGAACTCCCGCATCTTTCGTCTAGGTCCTCGACACTTCTCAGCTTCACGGTTTAGTCCTTGGTTCATTTCGAATCATGTTTATCTTGTATCTTGACTTGTCCCGGGGTCCATGATCTTCTCGTAAAACCCTTGATGAACCTTACCCGGTAGTCTTCATTTAAGCGCTTGATTCTTGTGTAAACAATAAACTCCAAAAACCATGCACAAGTGCGAACTTAACATATAATGGGGGTTAGGATCGTTAGTGTGAATATCAAATTAATACCAACATAGAAGGTAAACAAGTGGCTAGGTTGACGGAAATCGACCGCCAACATCCCCCCATGCTTAAACCTTGCTCATCCTCAAGTAAGCCTTTAATGGATACCAGTGTTGCCCTTCGATGTTTATACCCTACACTTGATCATACATGAGAAAACATAATGCTCTCTAGATTTATATTCATTAAAGTTACACAACGTACTAACTTTTATCTTTATGGAGGGTAGATATCATTTAAGCTCTTTCCACAAGTACTTGATCAAGCTCTCAAACTTTTAAACAAATCTCAGAAATTTTGAAAAATAAAGAATGAGATAAAGAGAAAAATTGCTTTACCAAGATCAAAAATAACCATCTTGCAATTTGCTCATATACTCTCATCTCATCTTGTCTCTCAAGCCTACTTGTTCTACTCCTTTCCTCTCTCAAAGTATATGGTGGAAAGCTTTATATGGAGCTATAGGAAAGTTTAGTCCTACCAAGATATTATAGTTGAGATATTATTAAAGCAAGACTAGCTTCTCATGGTCTTACCGAGACTCGTCAAAAAGGTCATTAGAAAAATAATATTATCAAGGAGGGGGAGAGATGAACACACACTTTTAGATAGGTGGACATGTGCAAATGGCAAAGAGTGATCCCGAGGCACAAACGAAGTCCTCGTTATCGGATTGCACATGGTTGGAAAGATGAGTATGGGTCTTGATCTTGAATCCTCTTGAAAACTCAAAAGCACTAAGCATAGCTAGAGAACCGAGGAGCTTTATTATTTATATTTTTTTTTCTTTCTTTCTTCTTTATTTCTTTTTTCTCATCATATTTTTTCTTCTTTATCATTTTTTTCTTTCTTTCATCATACTTTTTCTCTCTTTTTTTATTTGCTCCCCTTGAACTCTAGACTATACTAGCACTTCCTTGGCAACCCCCCATGCTTAGACGTTTGCTCGTCCTTGGGCAAAAGATGTGATAAATATGCCAAGGTGGAAATTGAAGCTCTCATATTTTCTTAGAGAGAGATACTCAAAAAATCTTATAGGGGTCCTTTTCGAAGTCTCCCTTACTCACTTGAAGCACCTTCCTTGTAATCTTCCTCAAAATATTCATCCATACTCATATATTGGGTTGTGGTCAAGGGGGTGAACACAAAAAAGGATATATTTGGGTTTTGTGGTTGGATATCTGGCAAGGTTTGCGAAATTCCCAATGTGGAAACTCACATTGCATGGATAGAAGGGCTAGAATAATGAACGATACGCAAAAACAGAATGATCAGCTTCTTAGTCTCGAGCCAGAAAAATCAGGCCTTGAATTAATGCACCCAAAAATAAATCTTGTATATACTAAGGTTTTGCACTCAAGTAAATTTACGCTTTGGATGGGTAGATCAAAATGCAAGCGGTACTCATGACAAGGTTAGCATAACTTTTTGAGAATAAAAAGGTTCTTTGATTCATTCAAGGTTGAGAGCAACGAAAAAAATTATGGGACTTGAGTTATCATAACCTCCACACAAGATTAGGCTAGCATTTAATTAAATTTCAGATTCGTATTAAAAGAGAGCACTAGCTTAAACATGCATAAATCAAGCATAAGATCGAGCAAATTGGCAACGATCATCACATATCAACATGGTACAATTTTCCATACATATTAAAATCATAAAAACAATGGTGAAACTTATTCATGATGATAGATAAAAAAACTACTACTATCACACATGCTGAAAATAAATAAAAACAAGAAGATACTACGCATACATAAATGCACACAAGATGAAAAATAAAGAAAAGGAAAAGGAAAAATCAAACCACACTTAAAAAGCTTCGTCCCTTCCTTCTTTCTTCACTCCTCATCTGATTGCTCTTGCTCCGTTGGTTGACTCTCGTTGAATCCTTGCTCATAATATGTCTGCATGGCCCCTCCACAAAATTGATCCGGCGGCACGAGTTGAAGGCGTCCTAATTGATGGGCGATCCCCGCCGTTCCTTCATGCCAATGGTTGACATGACTCCGGATCCTCTCGACGTCTTGTTCATTCCTTTGCATATACGCCCCAATGGTGGCTGTACTTTGTTAGGGCTGGGGCATGCTTGTATAAGGTGCCACAAATGCTTCATTTGGCACTACAAAAGTTGGTGGACAATATGTTGGAGGAGGTGGTGGCATGGCTGCACTACTCCCCCATGCTTGCATCGGCACACTTCCGTAGTAGGGTGGTGGCATAGGAATCCCTCCATACGGTTGGTGATATGCAGCCCCTCCTTGGTCTTGGGCTGCGGAAGACGATCCTTCTTCTATAATTCTTCCTCTTTTGTTCTTTTTGGCCGGCACGAGAATTCCTTCTTCCAACCAATTCTCTCTCCCTTCAATAAATAATTTCAGCCTCATATTTGGGAGAGGAACATTGACTTTTGCCACCTTGTACCCTCTCTTTTCATCTCCACTAATGTATTTTCCTTGCTTCATATAATCAATCCCAAGTGAATTCCCTGCAAGTAGGAATTTTGGGTTCCTTGAAATTCCTAGCTTCACAGAAATTGCTATCATAGAGAGATAGCATCCCGAACTAATTTGTCCAGTCCCCGAAGTTGCCTCACAACACCACTGATTGATCATGATATATGACAGATCAATGGCTTGCCTTGCAATCAATGCCGAATAGAGCCAATTAACTTCCATGTCGGTGACCTTGGACTCCCTCATTCTTCCCAAAATCCTTTTGCTCATCCAAGAATGAAATATCTAGATAATGGGATTTCGGATGCTATTTCTCTGCTAGTTATCTTCCCCTGAAATCATACTCCAAAATCCTTCCAATACACTTTCATTAACATCAACTTGCTCCGGGGCTTCGCTATGAAAACCGAGCAACTCTCTAATTTGCTCATAAGAAATTATTTTCTCATCATCCTTGAGTCGAAATGAGAGGGATGGCACTCCTCCATTAATAACCGGCGCCATCGTCATGAGAATTTCCATGGCAAGCTCCAAATGAAAGCTCACCCGAAGAAAATCCCAACACTTGGAGAGCATCATCGTCGAAGTCAACATTGGGCACAATCCTCTTCTCTAGGCGACCAAGCCTCTCCTCCTCCTCCTCCGACATCATGAGAAATCCATACTTGCAATGTCGCACAGTGTATGGTGGTGGAGCGGATGAACGAGTTGAGCGACGAAGTTGGACAGGTGACTCCTCCGTGCGTCCTTGTGGTTCGGTGTACCGCATGTTCGAGCTTTGCGTGTCTCTTCTTCCACTAAGGAGCATGGTGTCGCTCCTTGATGGCGCCACGTCTTCTTCCATGCTTCGCGGTGACTCAGAGATTGAGTGCCTCCACGAAGAACTTGTGGATGCCGGCTTCGACGATGACGATTGTGTCTTCCTTCCAAGGACCTTGCTAAAAGCCTTCCTCATCTTGTTGTTGCTGCACAAATCACAAACAAACTCTCCCGGGAGTTTCTTGCTGGTAGCAATACACATAAAAGAAGTAATTGGAAGGGCAAGAATTGTGATGTATTTTTCTGAATTTTTGGACTCAAGAATGGAGAACGAATTTTTCGAAGGTGTTTCTGGAGGTTCTGGACTGGGAGCTCAAGAACATGAACTAGCAATGAAGCAAATGGCTTACCTGAGGAAGACGAGCATCGGGGGGCCAAGAAATAGGCCACGCCGGCCGGCCTGGGCCGACCAGCCTAGGGCCCCTACCCCTCTTTTCTGGCTCTTTTTTCTCCCACTTGTTGCTTGATTGATCATGGTGATGTGTACTCGTGCTCCACGCCGTCCACCGTCCAATTCTTCTCAGCCACTCCTTTTTCTTGCAAGATGAAGTCCTCCATCTTGATCATTTACTTTGTGTCACTTCCTTGCTTCCTTGCCTCCCATGCTTTCATCCATATCCTGCAAAAATCAAGCCTTGCTGCCCCCCCATGCTTGTCCTTGCATGTGCTCAAGATGCCTCAATGATGAAGCCTTCTCGTGATGCATCATAGAGCATTAGAAGTTCAATTAAGCTCAAAACCTTCCCTTGATCATGTTTAGATGCTAATTACTCCTCAAATTTTGAGAATTAAAATATAACTCAGAGATATCAATGAGTTCAAATGTATTTTTAGAGGAGTTTTTAGGCATAAAAAACATTTGTAAGTAGAATTTTCTGACTACATTGATTTTGGTTACACCGGGATCGCTTGCTCTCGTTAATTGTTAGCGAGCTCCTCCGGCTTGATCGTGGGGGTATGGGTTTGGGTTCTAGTTTTGGCCAAACATGAGAGAGATGTTTTGAATAAACAAAATAAATGGGGCTTGGAAAAAATTCTAAGTCTAGAGAAACCGGTAGATATCAAGTTGAATGAAACCAAAAAAATTGATTTTTCTAGGTTCACGCGAGTCCTACCAAGCGTCAAAGATTAAAAATCATTAAGGAACAACGCTAGGCTCTACTCATGTGTTTTTGTGATGTAAAACAAACCAACCTTGTCATCATGAAGAGGACGAAAGGTGTGGGTAGGTTCTGAATTTTTAGTGTAGGTTTCTCGATAAGAGGCAAATAAATCGTAGGATGGCTCAAGTCAAAGGTTTATGTCAATTAAAATCCAAATGAAACATCCGAGCAAATTAAATGTCTCAAAAAGAAGTTCAACCACTTAAGAGCTTATACCAAGTCTTGCGTAGCAAATTCTAAGACCAACTTACTTGAAAATCAGAAATAATCCGGGTTGCCTTCCCGGTAGCTTTATTCTTCATCGGGTTGTCCTCCCGGTAGCTTATTCTTGACTCGACGAACGGGTTGCCTCCCGCCTAGCACTTCGTTTATAGTCCATGGCTAGACTTCTTCTCTTCTTTACTTCGGATCAACGCTATTTGCGGGTGTTGCAATCTTGGGTACCTACTTCCACACCATCTTGGGCACGGGCTTATTCTCCGGCTTAGTCATCTTTTTGGTCTTCACAGGCGGCTTTTGTTCTTTGGTCTTGATGAATGCAACGACTTCTTTGATCACCTTCACTTCCTTCTTCTTGGGCTCCTCCTTATTCTTTGGCTCTTCCTTGCTAAAACGACGATGAGGTGGAACATATTTAGCATTGATCATGTTGCATACCTCGAAACGTGGACAAAACTTGAATATGCTTCTGTTGACGCCCTTTAGGAGTCAACAAGCACGCGGAGGAGCTCCTTGCAGCACCTCCACATCGGACCGGTCAGACCGGTGTCGCCGGGAGAATCCGGCGAGAGACCTCCGAACGTCGCCCGGGCAGGATCCCGTCGGGGCGGCGCACGTAGGGTTGTCCTAGGCTCGGCAGGCCAGCTAGGACGTCTTCAGACATCACGGAGATGAAGGAAGAACAGCATGGTAGGGTTGGAAAAGTATGGGTAACGAGGAAGAAAAGTAAATACGATAAAAGATAAATTTGATAGATTCGATTGTCATTCTCCCTCAATCGGCCACGACCCTTCATATATATTAGGGTGGGAAGGACTTACCCCGCAAGGAAATCCTTTTACAAGTCTAAATCTATCGGGACTCCTCAATTTGGCTCGGACTCAGGAGCACCAGTCAGACCGGTCAGGGGCACCGGTCAGACCTGTGTGGCTCGCCGGACGTGCAGATCTTCCGGAAGGCATATCTCTTTCATCCGGACTCCGATTTGGACGTTTTACATATGAATCTTGACCTACTCGACGAGCCCTATCCAATGGTGAAGTCAAATTTGCCTTTTGACCAACTTAACTACACCGGTCTGACTGGTGGGACCCACAGGTCTGACCGGTCGACTCAGTCCTGCCAATTTTGGGTGCGAACATATGCCCCCCTATTTTCTGGTAAAGCTTGCATGCCAAAAAATATTCACAAAGATCAAAATTGGCCGAAGATGATGATCAACAATGCATCGCCCATATGTAAACTCTATATGGATGCCATTTTAACCGAAATGAAAACTTAATAAGTACAACATGCATGAAACTACAATTTCAGCTTTTGAACAACATCTCTAACAATTTAAGTCCTGATGTGGCCATGGAGGCCAACCGTAGCTCCTTGGTGCATTATAAGCATAATATTGATAGTTGTAAAAAGAAGACCAAGGATTATACCAAAACCATGGATTGAAATTGTTTATACCTGAATAAGCTTTCCATGGCACATGCATCGATGGGATGAATGATGAAGACCAATGTGATGACCGTCGATGCTTATTTGGTTTTGGTGATGAAGAATTCCAAATTTGATCTCCTAACCTATTGCTTTGCTTTTGCTCGGCTATCCTCTGATATTTATGCAACAACTCAGCAAAACTTGGCTTCTTCTTCATCACCTTGCTGTTTGGTATGACATTTGAGGCCCTATCAAAATTTTTGGCCTGACCGGTCAGACCGGTCGGCACACCGGTTAGACCGGTTCCTTTAGAACCAGCCATGTTGAGATCTTTTTGCACCCCAGCCGAACAAGATTGCTGCTCAGCTATATTATTTGCGACATCATTATCATCAGGGACAATTTGATCAGTAGAACTAGCCGATGATTTTTCAATATGCGGCTTTTCTATGTCTAGTGTCAAATCTGAATTTTTATTTAATCTACCGTCTTTTTTGACACGATAGACTTGTTTGATCACCTTACGCTTATTTTTTAGTGTTGACCGATTCTGATGATCAAAACGGTCACTACGCATAGGTGATGGCTCATCAATAATCGGCTCTCTATAATTAATATAATTAGATCGGAAGTAACTAGGAGCAGATGATATATATGAATTATAATACCATGGAGGACAAAAATAATGCATATTAAAATAATCTTCCCATGGTATAGGCATAGGTGATCCATATGGAGGAAACGGCGTTGATTTGTGAGAGTTACTCCATTGCCGATTCTCGTTATGGAACTTCTCTCTAGGAGAAAATTTTTGGCGTTTAGAATTTTTAGACCGACTAGCACTATTGACATTATTTTGTCTTTGAGATTTAGCCGGAAGTTTTTCATTGATCTTCGGCTTTTCTCGTTGATGCTTACGACCTTTAGATTCAATAGTTTTCCAAACACCAATCTCAGGCTTTTTGGGTTTAACCATCTTTGGTTTTGATTTATTTTGCGAAACCCTAGATGAAGCGGTTAGACCGGTGTGGACACCGGTCAGGCCGGTTGGGGCACCGGTCATAGCGCAACCGGCACTGTTGCCTTTGTTTTGTTGCCCCCCGAGCATCGAAGTATTAGATGTAACCTCTGTGCCCTTGCTAGGGAATTTTGGTCCAACAATTTCGGCTAGAGAAGGCCGATTTGTTTCTTGACCAACAACATCACAATTTGGCAAGGTTTTGCAAGGATTAATAATATCATTAGTCAGCTTTTCAACAACCCACTCTAGATTAATAAGAATTGACTCTGAACTATCCTCTATCAATCAAAGATTCAAGATAATAATTCACAAATTCGGATAGGTCATCAGATAAGTTACCTGAGGATTGCATCTCTTTCAACGTGTCAATGGTGGACGGTGGCTGCCACTCCTTAATCCGAACGACACCTTGCTCCGTCTTGCGAAAACAGGACAGGAACAATCTTTTATCCGCCAAGCAACGCTCTCTCGTGTATTCCTCGCATAACTTGACGCTAAGGTCTGATAGATCAGCCATGATAGCCAGATCTTCGTTCCCCAGCGGAGTCGCCAATTTGTTGACGCCCTTTAGGAGTCAACAAGCACGCGGAGGAGCTCCTTGCAGCACCTCCACGTCGCACCAGTCAGACTGGTGTCACCGGGAGAATCCGGCGAGAGACCTCCGAACGTCGCCCGGGCAGGATCCCGTCGGGGCGGCGCACGCAGGGTTATCCTAGGCTCAGTAGGCCAGCTAGGACGTCTTCAGACATCACGGAGATGAAGGAAGAACATCATGGTAGGGTTGGAAAAGTAAGGGTAATGAGGAAGAAAGGTAAATACGATAAAAGATAAATTTGATAGATTCGATTGTCATTCTCCCTCAATCGGCCACGACCCTTCATATATATTAGGGTGGGGACGACTTACCCCGCAAGGAAATCCTTTTACAAGTCTAAATCTATCGAGACTCCTCAATTTGGCTCGGACTCAGTAGCACCGGTCAGACCGGTCAGGGGCACCGGTCAGACCTGTGTGGCTCGCCGGACGTGCAGATCTTCCGGAAGGCATATCTCGTTCATCCGGATTCCGATTTGGACGTTCTACATATGAATCTTGACCTACTCGACAAGCCCTATCCAATGGTGAAGTCAAATTTGCCTTTTGACCAACTTGAATACACCGGTCTGACCAGTGGGACCCACAGGTCTGACCGGTCGACTCAGTCCTGCCAATTTTGGGTGCGAACAGCTTCGTGTGCCATTGACGTCGAACTTGATCTCCCCTTTGCCAACGTCGATCGTTGGCCTGACGGTCTTGAGGAAGGGCCTCCCTCGGGTGAGGGGTGGCTTCTCCCTTTCTCCCATCTCAAGTACCATGAAATCAACAGGGATGAAGTGATCTCCAACTTTCACTGGCACGTCTTCGGCGATTCCCACGGGATAGCGGATAGAGTTGTCGCCCAATACTAAGCACATACTCGTAGGTTCAAGTGGTAAACATAGCTTCTCAAACACATCTCTTGGCATGACACTCACGCTTGCTACAAGGTCGCATAATGCCTTCTCGAACGTGAATGAGCCAATAGAACATGGGATGGTCGGACATCCGGGGTCTCTTTGCTTCTCGGGCCCTTGATTTGCAATGGCGGCACTACATTATTCGGACATCTTGACGTGATCCGCCCCAAGTGTTGCCATCTCATACTTGTTCGCAAGTATGTCTTTGAAGTAGCGAGAATATGTAGGAACTTGGAGAGCGTCCAATAGCGGCATGTTGATGCTTAACCTGCGCACCACTTCCACAAACTTTTCAAAATGACTATCAACTTTACCTCGGAAGTAGCGTGTCTTTAGTGTAGGCATCTTCGTGTCATCACTCGGCATCTCGAATTTCGGCTCTTCGGTAGCAATCTCCGGAATAGTAGTCACCTTCTCCTTAGTGTGATCTTCTGCTTCGACGGTTGGCTTAGGCTTCCTTGCTTCGGTTGGAAGTTCGGGATCCTCCGTCTCCTTTCTCGAGCGAGTTTGAATAGCCTTCGCCGTCTCGGGACCTTGGGGTTGCCTCGGCAATCTTCCTTCACTAGCGGTTAGGTGCCCGACAAGTTGTCCCACTTGCGTCTCCAATATCTTCATTATGTTGAGCACTTGATGGTTGGAGCTCCCGACCTCCGTCACCTTGCCATCAATATTCTCCAATATTTTATCCATAGTCTTGAACTTAGTGACGGTGTCCTTGTTGATCTTTGCTTGCTTGTCCATGAAGTCCTTCAATTGTATACGAAGAGGCACCGTATTTTGAATAGACGAACTTGCATTAAATTGAGGTCTACCTTGCCCGTAGCGGAAGTTTGGCAAATCTCCTTTCCTCATGTAGTTGAGCACCTTTGCTTCCTCCGGACAATCTTTTTGGACATGGTCGTACTCCCCACATTCTTCACACGTGGATCTTGCTTTGGCAGCCTTTAAGTCTTGGGTTGCTTTCTTTTCTAGCTCCATCTTCTCTAACCTCCTCATGAGCGAGTCAATCTTTCCTTCTAAAAGTTCTTCCTTTTCAACCTGCAAAACACCTTTAACATTGCCCGTGGGTTGAACCGGAAGTAAGCGTCCTGATGACACCCATGTATCATTATCCGCAACCTTCTTGAAAAGAGTGAATGCCTCCGTCGGAGTGAGCTCAATGATAGATCCTCCCGCTGATGCATCAATTACGGTCCTCGATGCTAGATTGAGACCTTGATAGAACTTTTGAACAAGGTCCTCCTTCGGGAACTTGTGATGTGGCACGGCTTGGGTGTACTCATTGAAATGCGCAAAAGCTTCCGCGATAGTCTCTGTTGGATATTCAGCAAACGTAGCAATCTTATTACGCAAGCTTTGAGTCTTACCCGACGAATAATACTCCTTCATGAAAACTCTCATCAATGCTTTCCAATTTTGCACCGTCTCCACTGGTAGAGTATATAATCATTGCAAGGCTTTTCTGAGTAGTGAGAACGGAAAAAGGCTTGCCCTCAATTGATTTTGATCCAGCCCTTCCATCGTGAATGTCTGACAAAGTTGAATGAATGCTTGGATGTGAAGGTTAGGATCCTCTTTACCGGTGAAAGGTTTATGTTGCACCATGCGGATGGTTGAAGTCTTGATCTCGAATAGTCTTCCGATGTCAGCTAGGTTGAGGATGGGAAGATCAACAAGTTCCAAGATGCAATGCTCCACGATCTTCCTCTCTTGTGCCATTGGTGGCGGTTGAGGTTGATCTCTCCTCGGACTTGGGGGTGGTGGTTCCTTCTTCGGACTTGTAGGTGATGATTCCTTTGGAGATCCCGACGATCCTTCGGCTCCGGCTTTTGGATCTACAACCTCCAGCTTCCTAGATCGTGCTTCGCGTATTCTTTGCCTGTAAAGTTTTTCTGGATCATCCACAAAATTTTTCGGTTTGTTGGAGAGGTAGTCATCCATCTCCTGTTAGGGTTAGCAATAAAAAAATATACAAAAGATCTAAAAAGAAAAGGAAACTATAAAAAGGGTCAGTCAAAACTAGATTAGATTGGTTTTTGAGGATGATCAAAGTTTAATAGATGCAAAAGAAAATTAAAAAGAAAACTGAAAATACTTACAAACGAGATACTAGATTGGATCTTGATTACTTGTTCCCCGGCAACGACGCCAGAAAAAGGTCTTGTTGACGGTTCAATAATGCGCCAAGGTTCACCGCAAGCTTACGGATCATGTAGAACCTCTTTCCCTCGAGTATCACCCAAGGTATCGAATCCGTGGAATAGTGTGTAACGCAAGACTCAATCTAATAACCGAGAAACACTTGCATCTTTGAGAGATTTCGAATGCATCTAATATACTAAGATCATAAGAGGTAGCAAGAGAAAGCAATGAGGTACCGATCTAGAGGGATCTAGATCATGTTTATGTCGTAGTTCCAAGCAAGATAGAAGAGAGAGTAAAATGAATCTCATTGAAAGTGTCTTTAAACCTTGACCTTCGGTCAAATCCCCTAAGTCGCCCCACCATACTCAGTGTCAACATCCTGTCATGATGTTCCCCTTTCTTCGCGGTCGAATCTTAGATCACACTCGCAAGGAGTTAGTTGAACTACTTGGTAGATCGGGTATGCACCTCTAGCCACCGCGGCTACAAGAACATCCCATGCAATCTATCTCGAGAATAGATTGAGGAAGAAAACACCCAAGCAAGAACAAGAATCATAAACAAAGGTACTCGATCGCTAGGAATCTGATCCATTAAAACTCCATCAAAAGTGTATACATGAATAAGATCCAACCGGGATCCTACCTTGATCTTGATTCAAGCCTCCGGAACTCCGACGTGGTCTTCCTTGCAAGGTTCCCACGCCGGCTAGGTAAACCCTAGATGACTAACACGACCCTCCTCTCCGAGATGGTGTCCCTCAAGCTCCTCTGCTCCTCGGCGGGGAATGACGAATGGCTTGATAGTTGCAACTTCGCACAGGGACTATAAATAGCCCGAGGATCATCTAGGTCAAAGGGGGCGGCGAACCAGCACGAAAAGGGGCCAGGCCGGCCGGCCTAGGCCGACCGGCCCAGGGCCTTTTCGGCCTGGTTCGCCCCCGGTTTTCTTCCCGAAGCTTCTCGCGACTTCCTGAGTTTTTGCCGAGTTGCATGAGGGTCCTTGACATCATTTTCCTCGCGGTTTAGATAAGGGTGTTTGGCGTATGAACTCCCACATCTTCCGTCTAGGTCCTCGACACTTCTTGGTTTCACGCTTTAGTCCTTGGTTCATTTGGAGTCATGTTCATCTTGTATCTTGACTTGTCCCGGGGTCCATGATCTTCTCGTAAAACCCTTGATGAACCTTACCCGGTAGTCTTCATTTGAGCTCTTGATTCCTGTGTAAACAATAAACTCCAAAAACCATGCGCGAGTGCGAACTTAACATATAATGGGGGTTAGGATCGTTATTGTGAATATCAAATTAATACCAACATAGAAGGTAAACAAGTGGCTAGGTTGACGGAAATGGACCGCCAACAACAAACGAGCAACGAATTGAACATCTCATCTACTAGCATCCTTAAACTCCTACCTCCGGCCTACCTCCCGGAGACATCCACTCTTTCGGGGGAAATCACCCTGTCACGATGCTCCCTTAATGAAGCGGGGGATCTAGGGGCACGCTCAAACATGAAAGTATTTACGAATCATGAAGGGTCGACATGCTAAACCTAATCGCCACGATTACATAGAGCATGCTATATAGCCTAACCGACGCATTAGACTAGGGATCAAACATATTCATGATAGGTAAAAAGTATAAACGGAGACATGGAATCGCTAGAAGATAGAGTGACAAGATTGTAATTGCTCACATAATAATAGATACGTTTGGATCACCACCACCGAGTACATACCATTGATGACCTCAACTAGCTCCGGAACTGCACCATGGCACAACCACGTAGGGCGGCCATGGCGGCTAGGGTTGGCCTAGGCCATCCCCTAGACAACTTCGAGGACTCCGCCGCCGTCGTCTCCCTCCGGTGTTCACTTCTAGGTTTCGCCGAGTTTTGGTGAATTGATGTGGCGGCCGTCGGAGGTAGGGGATATAAATGAGCTGAGAAGCGTGTAGGTCAAAGGGCATCGCGAACTGGGCCCGAAACACCCTAGGCTGGTCAGCATGGGCTGGCCGGCCCAGGCCCTTTTCGGCCCGGTTCGGGCCCATCTTCCTCCACAATGATTCTTGCACTTTCTTGAATATTTGCCGAAGTGCATGTGGGTCCTTGACATCGTTTTCCCTACGGTTTAGATAAGGGTGCTTGGCGCGCAAACTCCCGCATCTTCTGTTCGGGTCCTCAGAGTTTCACGGCTTTATGCTTCGGTCCTCGGGTCATTTGGAGTCATGTTCACTTCGTGTCTTGACTTGTACCGGGCTTCGTGACCTTCTCATAAAGTGCTCGATGAACTCTACCCAGAAGTCCTCATTTAGGCGCTTAAATCCTGTGTAAACAACATACTCCAAAAACCACATGCAAGTGTGAACTTGTTACATCATTAGTATGCCTGGGTTAGTTATAAATCAAAGCTCAAGCCAAAGTGTAACAAGTGCTCTTGGTTGACGGAAATCGACCGTCAACATACCCCCATGCTTAAACCTTGCTCGTCCTCGAGTAAGCCTTTAATGGATGTCAATATTGCCCTTCGATGTTCATACCCTGCACTTGTTCATACATGAGAAAACATAATGCTCTCCAAGTTTATATTTGTTATAGTTCCATAAGGTAACTAGCTTTCATCTCTATGGAGGGTAGATATCATTTAAGCTCTTTCCACAAGTAATTAATCATGCTCTCAAATTTTAAACAAATCTCAAAAATTTTGAAAAATAAAGAGCAGGATGAAGAAAAATTGTTTTACCACTAGTAGAAATGTTAATATCTATGACAAAACACTTTCGTCACGGAATAGGCCAAATTCGTCATCGAAAACCTTCTGTGACGAACTTATGATGATTCTAAAATCGTCATAGAACACACGTCACATTTGACGCACCGTGACGAATCGGTCAATTTCGTCACAGAACTACTCATTTTCCGTGACGAGCACGTTTTTCGTCACGTAACCGCTTTTCTTCTATGACTAAGGACTATCGTCACTGATTTCGTCATGGAAATGACTGCCACATGGCGCCGTGCATGCTAGCAGCTGATGTGGCTCGGTGTCACGCTGGCTGCTGACGTTGCTCATTGCCACGCTGGCCACTGACGTGGCTCGGTGCCATGCTGGCTACCTACGTGGACAATGACGTGGCATCCTACATGGACAATGACGTGGCTGCCTACGTGGACGATGACATGACTGCCTACGTGGATGATGACGTGGCAGCTAATGTGGCAATGATGACGTCAACACCACATACACAATTCAAAATTGGGCCTAAATTGAGCCAATTATTTCATAGATTCACTTTTTTATTCCACTCATTCAGCAATACCAAAAATTCAGCCCACCAGAATTTACAAAATTTAAGCCCACTTATTACAAAACACATTACAACCCATGATACACATAATTTTAGCAAATTACAAAGCCCAGATCACATACATGCTCACAACAGATCCACTATTGCACATTCACCATCACAAACATGCACAACATATAGTTATCATGGCACCACATCCATGTTTTCATCTAGCATCAGAAGCCACCATGATAGAAGCTCCAATTTTACCTCGAACTCAGCATGCTACCTCATCTCCTCTTGGTCCCTTATCCTTTTAAGTTCCAGTTCCTGCAGTTGCATTGACAAAGTCATCCATTTGTTGGTTCAGTAATAAGAAGTAATGTTCTAGACAATATATAAAGTATGATTGGGAACTTATGAAACTAGAAACATCAGTTTTTAAGACATGACAGAACATGCAAGGATTCCTAAATCACATTAGCATTCAATTCAAACTGTTACACATCAACAATGTGTAACACATCAAGAATGAATTACAAATCAAATCATACACAGGAGCTGCAGCTACCTAATGGGCACACTTGGCGAGTCTTAAGCCACCTGCTGATGCAATGGAAGTGAGAAGCATGATTGCAGACATCTAACTCAACTAATCACAAGGTGATAGCCTGGCTACTGCAATTCCTGGAGATGACAGTGCTAACTTAAGTTAATTCCATTCATTATTTAGCTAGGACATAGGATGCATGAGTATGCTACACATAGTTAAAGTTAAACTCAAAATTGTTAACTTATACATGTAGTGGAAATTGAGCAAAGTAACTCAGAACCTCTTTGAGATCAATAACTTAGAAGGTCCAAGCAAAGTACTAATCCAAGTATACCCAGGTAGTGGAAAGAACAGGGCATGTACAGACAATGCATGTTTTCTGCCAGAAACCAGTTCGCTGAAATCACACAGAGAAGATTACCTCTTCCTCCATGGAGGCTGAAATCACGCAAAGCATGCCAAAACATAAAACCACTCAGAATCCACACACACCACTTAACTAAGACAGTATAATACGAATAGTAACAGCAAGGCAGTGGCGTAGACAAGCAGCAAGGCAGTGGCGCTCGGCTTCGGCAAGGCACCTACAAGGACTCGCTTATGTCATGAAGGCCGGACATGACGTGGGTGACGAGGCGACACAGCTCCTCGGCAGGAAGGCCGGCATACATGACAGCAAGACGGGATAAGAACACTCACCTATGGGCTTGACAGGGTGTTCTGGCATTTTATCGAACACTTCCAGGGTGAACTTAAGTATGCTTGGGTTGCAGAGTTACCGAATCCCCCAAAATCAAACACCGAACAGCCACGGTGGCACATGATCTTACCTAAGGGGCCGACGTGCATCGACCTCCTCAGGAGCTCCATCTGCAGCTCACAAAGCGATGCCTGTGCCTCACGGCATTCTCGAGTCTTGAGAATGTTCTCCCTCATCAGGTCCTCAAGAAGCCTCCTGCACTCCTCCTCCCGCAGGAGCAAAGCGTACTGCTGCTGCAGCTGGCCGTAGCAACCGGGTTCCCCCTGCAAGAGACACGAGGGAGAGAGACACGGGTTCAGAACAGAAGTGTTCAGTGCAACATCATATAAGAAGAACTGCATAGATTGAGCAATCATGCTTGATTGCTGCAACCAATTGCAGACAACTACTCAACTAAACAACATGTAATTCATTTTGGGGGTGCAAAGCAAGGACATCAAGAGTGCTAGATAGCTAGAACAGGATTCATCGAATTTAGCAGAGCACGTTGAACAGACAGAGAGCAGATGCATCATGCATGTAACTGATCAGAAATGACGGTCGATTCAGGATGTAACATTCATTTATCACTTCATGCAAGCAGTTCAAAACTTATGTCAAGTAGTGAGTGGTGGGGGGATTCTTACGTACGTGTCAAGTTTCAAGTGATGAAAAGCAAGTTTGTATGCTTCCTTAGTTTGTGTTCCCTAGAAAACTATGTACACACTAGTGCAGATGCTGTGCTGAATATAAATTAGATAAAGTAGTATACCTGAGCGACGAAGTTGCTGACGACGCGGCCGTCGTCGATGCACATGCGCGGCCCGTAGGTGTTGAAGATCCGAGCAATCCGAACCTGCATGATTGTGCATGCACAGCAAAGGTTATTTACTCTAATTACCTTTGTTTTATTTATTAGTTGTAAAATCCTGCTAGCTAGCTAGTACTTGCATGAACATATGATGCTCCATCAAAGGTCACAGCTAGCTACTACACCTCGTCCGAGACTATATTTTGTTTATCTAGCATACACAGTTAAACAGACAAAGTGTTGACAAGGTGTTTCCTTAAGCTAGCATACACAGTTAAGTCAAGAAAACATTATCTATTCTTCAAATGTATACTGCTTCAGTGCATAACCATGTTATCAATCTAGTAACTCATAAGGATGCATATTGCATAGAAGACACTTAACGTTTTAACTCTGCAACTACTGCTAGCAGCAAAAAAACTGATCCCAAGAATTCTGCATGAAACATTCCAGACCACTACAAATCGTATCACTAACTTTAATTCCCATATCAATGGTCAATGATGCTTCCTAGCTCACTAACTAGAAACATAAGCAGAGTTTCTGAATTTCACTGTAACATATAGTAGCTACGCAACATCCACCTTAGTGTTTGACAGATCTCAGCCCAAAAAACTCAAAACACCCTGAAACTGAACAAAGCTCAACAGTCGATGTCTAGCTGAAATGAGCGAGAAGTTATGAAACTACCTAATGCCCATTACCAATGAAGCTAGCGTTAGAGATGATTTACTGCAACTAAACATTACTACTAGATAATTTAGTAAACAATTACTGTAATAATATCAAGTTGAAGTAGACACAATGTTAATTGATAAACTCAGTGTTATTGATAGATAAAATGCCTAGCAATTTTCACTAAATAGCATTTGTTTGTGTCATGCTGCATATATAACCAAAGGAATGGTAGCAAGCAACGTATCCTATGATTGAATGTTGCCAGTGTGAACACTCAAGTGCACCCTCATCAAAAGTGAATAGTGAACGAACAGGACATGTCAAGAAAGCAGGGAGTACCACCAACTAGTAGGCAATTTTCTAACACATATACTATCAGGTCACGGACAGACAGATGATATGCTTATGTCACTTTACTCATCATGGTGATGTATCGTTACACAAATCATTCATCATATAGAAAGAGTATTGTTTTTTATGGCATAAAAAACTGCTGATTACACGACTTGTAAGATGAAATTATGAGCAATCAGATTGGAATTTGGAGGTAAGATGAAATTCACAGTGGTGGGAATGGAGTAGGGGGAACCTATAGTCAGACCTTGAGCTCTTTCAGCGCTGCAGGGACTCCCCCGAATCCGAGCCAGGTGTACCGATTCTTGGCCCTCCGCACAATACTGGAAAAAGAAGGGAACGAGAGCTGGGGGAAGGGGAACCGCGGCTCACCCTGACGCTCTCGAGGACGTTGACGATGTCGTAGATCCGGCGGCGCTCAACGCCGAGCCGCTTGGCCGCGTCGTCCAGCCCAATCGTCTCCACGTCCTCCCGGTCGTACAGCACCATGAAGCTGCAGCCAAAAGCACCGACCCGCCGCCGCGAGAAGGAAAGGGAACCTAGGTCAGAACACCGCCTCGCGCCATGAGTGGGGGTGGTTCAACGCAGACCAGGACGAGGCAGGAGAGAGAGGCTTACTTGGTTGTACGCGTGGTGCCGGCAGGCCGGCGCGACGCTGCTCCCGCTCCCGCTGCTGGCGCCGCCGACCTGCACGGGCACCTGGAACAACAGCGCCTGCGGAGCCGCCGCCAGTGGCGGCTGGGCGGCCGCCGCGGGAGGCTCGGCGCCGGAGGAGGAGGATGGCCCCGCAGCTACGGTTGAAGAGGAGGGACCGGCAGCCGCGGCATCGGCGGCGGAAGAGGAGGGCCCGGGGGCTGCGGTGGCGGCGGCGGCGTCCATCGCGGGCGCGGGAGCTCGCCTCGGAGGATTTGGTTGGAGGCTTGGTGCGACGCGGGCGTGGGAGGGAAGGGGAGGGGAGAAGATGAGGGAATCCCTCTGCCGCTCGGAGTAAAAAATTTTCGATCGTGGAGCGGCGCCGTAGGGTCGAGGGCGGCGGCGGAGGGCGGGAGGGAGGAGGCAGCGTGAGGGTGTGCGGAAGGAGGGGGGCTAGAGTTTGGTCTGGGCTAGGGTTGCGAGAGTGGATGGTTGGATGGTATTTATTTGTAGCGCGGATCATCTCAACCCTTCGTATCGTAGATGGACTGTCAGAAATGATTGGGCTATGTAAACTGAGCCCAAAAACAGTCAAAAATAGATCTTTGGGCCCATTTAAGTAAAATTAACATTTATTTTCTTTTGATGATAGAATTATATTAAAGTTTAAGATATCAAAAATGATTTCAAATGAAAAGGTTGTCAATACAAAAGTTATAGAAGTTATCGAGATCTACAACTATTATTTTGGTCATTTCCCCATACTACTCTATTTGAACAATCTAAATTTTGAATTTCAAGAAATGACAACTAGATGCAAAATTTTCGAACACTAAATGATATCAAATCAAAAAGTGATGAATACCAAAGTTTCATAACTCATCAAGATGTACAAACTTTATTTTGGTCACTTCTCCGTCCGACTCTGTTTGAACAATCCATATTTTGAATTTCAAAAAATGACAACTAGATGCAAGTTTTTCGAACACTAAATGATGTCAAATCAAAACGTGATGAATACCAAAGTTTCATAACTCGTCAAGATCTACAAACTTTATTTAGACCACTTTATCATTTGAGAAAGTGGTTACAATAATTAGTTCAAATTTGACAAACCCCTTACATAGTTTCTTAAACTATGTGAGTGAACATAGTATTAATGAGTGATGTACACTATCACTTTCTCAAATCAAAAAATGATCTAAATAAAGTTTGAAGAGCTTGTCGAGTTATGAAACTTTGGTATTCATCACTTCTTCAGCTGAAATCATTTCGGGTTTCAAAATCTTGTCCAAAATTGTCACTTTTAAAAACTATTCAAATTTTGAATTCTCAAACTTGATCACATGAAAAAAAAACCAAACTCAACACATTATCCTAATAGAGCATGATTTTAGAAAATTTTAGGAAAAAGAATCTTCTGATTTGGAGTTAGTATGAGGGAGAAAAACTTGTTACAAGTTTTAGTCAAAGATTAAAAGGAGAAACCACACTTGTTCATCCCAGTTCATCCATAGCTGTGAGGTAGATGTGTCGAATTTTACTCCTGTTTCAATTCAAAATATAAAAAGAATTTGATGTTAGTTATAAAAGTAATATTGTGGATCTTTTCATGATGGACAATATTGGTATTTTGAGTTTTAAAACTTTTCATATAAAATTTAAAGTAATTTTGAATCTTGAAAATTTTAATAAGTTTCAATTAACATATACAAATCTGTGATCAAATCAAAAGGTTTGATTTTAGAAAATTTTGAAAAAAGAATCATCAAATTTGGAGTTTCTATGAAGGATAAATATCCATTACAAATTTAAATTTCGGATCGAAATGAGAAACACAAAATGTTTGGTGTTCTCTGAACAAGCCACGTGTTCCATTAAAATGTTTAATAAAAAGAATGACATACACAAAAAGGACACAAACTGTGTTATAGCTTAGTGGTAACTCCCTCCTTTCCCACGGAGTAGACCATGGTTCAAATCCCCCTAGCCACTTCTTTTTTGGCGCTGGTTTAAAGAAAAAACACCTAAGGCCGCCGCTACGTCGCTGCACTACTGGGCTGAGCTGACGTGGGCTGCCGCTACTGTGGGCCGAAATTTTCATATAAAATTTAAAGTAATTTTGAATCCCAAATTTTTTAAAAAGTTTCAATTAACATATAAAACGGACCATATACACAAAAAGAATACAACCTGTGTTATAGCTTAGTGGTAAGTCCCTCCCTTCCCACCTGGAAGACCATGGTTCGAACCCCTGCAGTTACACTTTTGTTTAAGAAAATTGCGGTGTTGCTTTTCATCTCTGTCAAGTAGTATAAAATAAAAGTTACCAAACTACTTCACAAAGCAAGCTGTGGTGTGGTGGTAAGACTTGTGAGTCTCATCTTTAAGACCTAAGTTCGATTCCCAGCCTTCGCACCTATTTTATTTTTTACTTTTTAGTGAGTGTGGAGAGGTGGGTGACGTGGCCCAGGCGGCCTATGGCTTGACGTGGCCCAGGTGGCCTATGGCCTGGCCCAAGCGGCCCGTTACATGGTGGGGGCGGCATGGTGGCCCGATAGATGTATGTATAAATAAACCTCAGTTCGTATAAAAATCACAAATGAATTGGTAGTGCAGTGGTTGGTCTACAACATGTGAACCTTAGGGTTCCCGTTTCGATCCCCCGCGTGCACAAATTTTTTTTAGCAATTTCCTAAGACTGAGGGGGCTGGGCTGCTGCTGGCTGCTGCCTGGCGCGGCCGGCCAGAGAGTGGCCGCGGCCGGCTATGTAGTGGCTACTGCCTGGCGCGGCCGGCCAGAGAGTGGCCGCGGCCGGCTATGTAGTGGCCTACCGATTCTGTCTAGTGGGACCAAGGGGCGGTGGGCCCATGTGACTGGGACCTCGGTGGTGGGGTCCATGTTAGTGTACTGCCACGTGGCCATGCGACGGGCCCACTTGGGAATGCATGGAGCCCATGTGGGAATGCATGGTGGGACCGTATGCGGGACCCGTTCAAGTTGTTTTGTGACGATAACGTTGTTGTTCTGTGACGCTAGTTTGCTTTAGTCATTGGTTCCTCACAGGCAGAACTGGAATGATTCATCTGTGACGAAACAGGTTCGTTGTTCAGTGACCATCCTCTAAGTTTCGTCATTATTTTGAGTAGCTTGGCACCGTCACTCGTTATCTGTGACGAAGTTACAAAATTCGTCATGGTAGATGCCACTTCCATGACGAATAAACAAAACGTCACTACCAATTCGTCATAGATATTAACATTTCCACTAGTGTACCAAGATCAATAATAACCATCTTGCATCTTGCTCATGTACTCTCATCTCATCTTGTCTCTCAAGCCTACTTATTCTACTCCTTTCCTCTCAAATATTTGGTGTAAGGCTTTATATGGAGCTGTGGGAAAGTTTAGTCCTACCAAGATATTATAGTCGAGATATTATCAAAACAAGATAAGGTTCTCATGGACTTACCGAGACTCATCAAAAAGGTCATTGGAAAAATAATATTTTCAAGGAGGGAGAGAGAAAAATACACACACTTTTAGATAGGTGGACATGTGCAAATGGCAAAAAGTGATCCCGAGGCACAAACGAAGTCCTTGTTATCACATGGTTGGAAAGATGAGTATGGGTCTTGATCTTGAAGTCCTTTTGAAATCTCCAAATGTAGCTAGAGAACCGGGGAGCTTTATTTTTTTTCTTTTTTTCTTTTTTTCCTTTCTTTTTTTCTCTTCTTGCTTTTCTCAACATACCCTTTTTTCTCTTTATTATTTTTCTTTCATCACTTTGCTCTTTTTTCTTTTTTTTGTTTACTCCCCTTGAACTCTAGACTACACTAGTACTTCCTTGGTAACCCCCCCATGCTTAGATGTTGCTCGTCCTCGAGCAAAGAGGTGATGATTGTGCCAAGGCAAGTGCTGAAATTCTTGTATTTTCTTGAAGAAAGATACCTGAAACCTTCTAGGGATCCTTTCACGGAGGTCTCCCAAAATCTTGCTCCACTTGACGGCACCTTCTTTGTAATCTTCTTCGAAATATTCATCCATACTCAAAGTTTTGGGTTGTGGTCAAGGAGGTATACACAAAAAGATATTTTGGGTTTGTGGGTGGATACCCGGCGAGTTTTGCGAAATTCCCAATGTGGAAACTCACAATGCACGGATAGAAAAAGCTAGCATAAAGATAGATACGCAAAAATAGAATGACCAGCTTCTTAGTCTCGAGCCAGAGAAATCAAGCCTTGAATTAATGCACCCAAAAATAAATCTTGTAAACTAAGGTTTTTGCACTCAATGAATATAAAGCTTTGGATAGGTTGAGCAAAATGCAAGTGGTATCAAAGACAAGGTTAGCATATCTTTTAAGAACAAAAAAAATGATCTTTGATTCATTCAAAAACGAGAGCAACAAAAAACAACTATGGGGCTTAAGTTATCATAACCTCCACAAAAGATTAGGCTAGCATTGATTTAAATTTCAGATCATATTAAAGAGAGCACTAAATTAATCATATATAAACCAAGCACAAGAATGATCAAAGTGGCAACAATCATCATATATCCATAAGCAAGAGCATACGAGATATCATCATGTTGATCACAAGGTAACGGTGATTATTATTGAAAATAAAAACAAATCTAGGTTGTACTCCTAGTAGCCATGTTATTCTATAGAGAGATATACAAAGGTTGCATCTAAGGTTGTGGAAAGCATAAACATATGTGCAGACATATAGAAAGACAAGAACAAAAATAGGGTTGAGGAACTGTTACCATCATTTGATGCTTGAAGTGTAGCACGACCTCCCCCATGCTTAAGCATTGTGCTAATCATGGAAGAAGCATCTCGTGGCAACCGTGATCCTTGTGCTCCATGCGGTCTTCTCATGTCCACCAAATCCTCCCCCATGCTTAGCATGTTGCTAGGCATGGAAGATGATGAACCATCTTTGAAGTCCTACTACCATGTGTGGATTGTCACTCACCTTTGTTGCCCTGATTGTCCTCCAATGTCCACCCTTTGTCACAAGCCTCCGTCCCAATCGTTTCTTATACCATCTTCACCTCCTTCCATGTTGTCCCTTATTACTGGTTCATCTTCCATGAATTTTTCTTATACTTCTAGAACAGAACATGTACTGAACTGTTGCTCCATTGCAAAGTGCTCGAAATTATCTTTCCAACAAGTGGTCATTCATCCCAATCGGACTTCGAACAAAGGAGTTGTGCCCTTTTTACTCCGTGAGTGCAAGTTGTTCCGGGCTGATTTCAGAACGTGTGACACCCAAAGATTTGGTTGTAACTCCTTGCACGGGTCTCCTAAAATGTTGAATCTTGATGCGTTGGAAAGAAGACTTAATGGAGCTCCTGAACATATATTTTTCCTCTTTTGTACACTTCTGAATGTGTGCTTAATCTTGATGAAAACAGCAGCACTTCTTTCAAGATTTTGGAGGTGTTGATGATCTTGATTTCAGCTTTTTATTACAAACTCATGGGAGCGATTTGTCATGCCTGCAAAATAATTCTAAAGCACAAAGTACCCCCGAGGTGACGATCGGGAATACTCACTCTATGCCGACAAACCAAAGACATCCCCTAAGATCTTAACTTGTGGCATAGTTAATCTAGTGACAGAAAAGTTAAAAACCAATGGGTGTACATGTGTGCAAGTGTGTATGCAAATGAAAGGATGGTATAAAACAAAACAACATTTACACCAAATTCTAAGCTCCATGCTTACAAAGTGGTTGCCAAACATTTCCATTAACATAAAGATCTATTAACCAAGGTCAAAACACCATGCTTATCCCAAAATTAACAATTCTTTATGGTGTAAGATAAGTAGGGCGCATTGTAAAGTTTATAAACCAACCAATGCATTATGATAGCAAGGTATATAAAACTCAATGATGGCGGTCTCCAATCATGTCTAAACATCATGTTCACACAAGATTGTAAAGGTAAAATGCCGTACGAAGCATTTAACATAAATATGAAAGCATTCATCATAAAGTTTTACAAAAAGACCAAACTAACATAAAGCGGAAGATGACAATGAGATGGATGCATAATGCAAAGAGTTAGCACAGGCAAATGTTAGCAAGGGTTGAAAAGATCAAACAGCCAAACTAACAAGGTTTTAAGAGTAGGTTATAGGTATCCTATATTTTTGGCTCAAATAAGAATTTTGAAAAGAGGGAGTTAAGCATAGAAATTCTATCTAAGGTGGTGCTAAGGGTCTTTTTATGAAAAACAAACCTATGGTTTTGGGGAGGCTAAAGGTGAGAAAGATTTTCTCATAGGAGGGCTAGTTAAAGTTTTTAGTTAGAGCAGGGGATAGAGGTGGGCTTGGCCAACCGGAATGGTGCAAGCCAATCAACACAAGTCGACCCTACCCTTGTTGGCTATAGGTTTTTGGTGGGGCTACATGTAGGCTTAGGTTGGTTGGATAAAAAATTAGATCAACACAAAACATGTAATGCAATATGACATGGATGAACAAAATGATATGATATGGTGGTTGTCTAAAACAAATGCAAGAGTTAGCCTAAATTAACTAGTCACAAGTTTAGAGTCAAAGGATGGTGCCAACTTCATATTTCTCTCTAAAAAACACAAAAGGAAAAGAAACTAAACACTAATAGGCACACAAAAGGGTCTAAAAGTTTTCCAAGATCAAGAACAAAGTGCTCTCTCAATAAAAATTAGATCATACAACATGATGTTGTGGTATTTGTTAGAGCAATGGTACAATGTCATTTGATGTTTCAGTTTAAAATCACAATGTAGACGGTCATATTATATATATATATATATATATATATATAAACTTAAACAAAAGAAAACGGGTTACCTCCCGCAAAGCGCTTCATTTAAAGTCATAGAGCTCAACTTTCTTATGTACCTCCTCGTGGTCGCGAAGCCATGGTTCTTCATGTAAGATTTGAAGATGTCCATGCAGCTTTGATCCACTCTGTGACAACCCGCCCAGGAAAATACCGTACTATCACCTAAACCAATCCTCTGTGTGAATTCCAAGTGATTTACCAGACGTTAACCCGGCAACTAACGACAGGATGATACTTTATTATTGCTTAATGACCACAGTGGATTGGTTTAGGTGATAGTACGGTATTTTCCTGGGTGGGTTGTCACACACTCTCCATGCTTGACATGATCATTTTACTTGATGAGAGGCTTGCCCGATCTGTGGGGCATAGCTTTTTCTCCTCTTGATTCAAACTTCATACCCTACATGGTTAGTGAAACTCGGGTTTTCTCCCAACATCTGCTCTTTTAAAGTCATTAGCTTGACCAAGCACAAAGCAAGTCCAAGATTTGCAAGTTCGAAAGAAAACATGTGCAACCATAACCACAATTTAAATTGGATGAACAAAGCATGTTGTGATTAAAGGTAGCATAAGTTTCTTGCTCAGTGCTAAGGCTCTCATTAGGCATGGGTTCATTAGGCAAATAATTAACAAAGTTGAAGCACAACATAGCCTCTTTATCATCCTCAAGAAATTCTAGCCTATCATGATCAATGAGCGAGGCATAAAATCGATACTTTTGGATGGACATCAAAGTATCAAAGGGACATTATCATCACCAAAAGTATCTTGAGAGGTTAATGTGTACCTTAGCCTTCGAGCTTTTCATCGTGAGTGATCCTTCGGAGTTGAAAGCGAACAATCCTTGATGATCGAAGGTGGCTCGCGTAGACTTTTCTCAATTCCTTCCTTCGTGCCACATGTTGTCAAGGTTGCTTTGTGTGGGATCACTCCTCTTCTTCATTTGTGGGGCTTCACACATGTCTTAAATGTCTTCATGTAGCTCCATGATCCATCGTGTGAGAACCCAAAGTATCCGCGCCATCGTATGTCGTCCTTTGTGTGTAATCCTTCGTGATTTGCTCCAAATATCTTCTTGCGCCGGATGTCGCCAACTTGTGCCTTCATTTGCCAATGCTCCAGGGGTCTTTGTTTTGATCTAAGCCTCTGAATTTCATCATGAGTGGTCTAGTGGAAGCATTCCCCAAGCTCCTCTTTGTTGTGTCGTCCTCATCTTCACCATCTTGTTCTCATCGTATTGCAGCTACCTCTTCTTTGGATTTCCTCCTGTATACATAACAGAACATATACCAAAATATAATTCTATTGAAAAATTTATAAAATTACCTTTCCAACGGGAACTCATCCATCTTAATCGGAGTCCAAATGAGGGAGTTATGGCTGTTTCACTTCAGCTTTGCTTGCGGTCCAGAAATTTTCAGGACGTGCAATCATCGGTGATTCGGCCATATCCGCTTGTAGGAACCTCCGATCGATTTGATTCTTGACTCGTTGGAAGCGTAACTTCGTGGGGCTTCTAAATATCTAAAGATATCCTGTTGTTCTTCCCATTGGGCTGTACAAAACTTGATGCGAACAGAAACTTCGAAGATGTTAAAGAGCTTGATCTTGTGATCTCGGGAGCATCATGATTGCTTCCAACACTACGTGAAAAACAAACATTGGTAACAAGCGCGGATGGTTATTGGTAACGGGAAAAACACCCGTTACCGATCAAGTGTTACAAATAAGCCAACAATGGTAACGGGCCGATGCCCGTTACTGATGACACGTAATTGTAACAGGCGTCGAACAAAGACCGTTACCACAACTACTTACCGATCACCTGAAATGGCTGTTTCTCCGGACCCACCGGAGCCTTTGGTAACGGGCGCAGAAACTGAGCCCGTTACTCCTAACACGTATTAGTAACGGGTGTCTAACCAAGACCGTTACCGAAACTAGTTACCGGTCACCTGAAAAGTCTGTTTCTCTGGGCCCACATGGACCTTTGGTAACGGGTACAGAAACCGAGCCCGTTACATGAACTCAATATCGGAGACGTTTGCTGTGGACACGCGTCTGCATGTAAGGAGACGCATTTTTTGTACGTGCGTCTTCTCTGTCTGGATGAAAGGAGACACGTGCTCTAGACGCGCATCTCGCCTGTCTCCACGAAAGGAGACGTGTGCTCTGGACACACGTCACCTCTGTCTCGACGACAGGAGACACGTGCTCTGGAAGCGCGTCTCCTCTGTTTCGACAAAAGCATCAACTTTTAGGGCCCACCGGTCAGTATTAGTAACGGGCCTTTATGCGGCCTGTTACAGTTTTGTCATACTTGTAACGGGCGTTCCTAGTGAAGCTCGTTACTCACGGATCATTTTTTGTAACGTGCCTTACTTAACGCCCGTGACCGATACGTAGGGTACCTACAGTAACCTGCCCGTTTTCTGGCTGCATCCCGGAACCAGCCAGGATTTGGCAGCCACCAGATCAGGGGCTGCATCCTAGAAACAGCCAGGATTTGGCAGCCACCACAGCAATGCAAGGAGACATCACAAACACATTCTCACCACATATATACACAAGCAAGATCACATATATATACACAATGCGAGATCACATCAAGTTCCTCATCAGATCGACATGCATGCTGAAGTTTCAAGTTCGTCATCAGTGCTTTTTGTTTGGATTGAGTCCTGAGAAAACTGCCTAAACTAGGCAACATCTGACCCCAGCCAAGCAGGTTTCTCAGGCAATACTAAACTAGGCTGAATGCAGCAAGTTTCAAGTTTGTCAGGCAGTACAATGAACTCACGGTGCACCATTATAGAGGTTGTCATTTCGGTCGAGGATGTCCTTAACAATGTACTCGCATAGCATCTCCCGGACCGGCTTTAGATCTCTTATAGAAACATTTAGGGCAGGTTTGAAATCCTGCAAAATAAAATAATTATGAGAATACAAGTACAAATCAGTTTCTAAAATCAAACGGAGAATATGAGCAGAAACAAGGGTGAGAGCATTATCTACTTACAACAGCCTTCTTGATGTGAGGTATGTCTTCGAGTAGTTTTAACATATTGAATGCCACATGGAATCCATGCAAAAAGGACCCCGATGGTTGCTGAGCACACTGCGCATCGAGATACCAAAATGACAAGTTAATACAGTACCAAATTGGTATGAAGGGACCATAAAAAAAATTGGGTCTTACAGTGGTATTTGGCTTGTGCTTGAATGTCAGATTGGATTTTAGCTTTTTCTTCTTTCCTTTCATCACTTCATCCTTGGGGAAGGTATTATCAGAGGCCCTGCATGATCAGCAATACCGATTAGAAACACTAAGAGATTGAATTTTGTGAACAAAACCTACAAGGTACGGACCATTGCACAAGCGCTCGGAGGTCTTCGAACTTTCGCGCGGGATGATGTTTTGCAAAATCTAGATACCAAACCTCTTTGAACTTCATACAGATGATCAGTGTTACATAGTGGCCACCGGTGCAGAAGGCACCCACCACGTAGTCATTCGTCATTGCATTTCTCAATGCTTTTATTACAAGGGTAGACTGCTGCCTAACCCCGAAAGAACCATCGCTAGCCTGAGCTGCAAGTGTTTTCACCCTAGTTGCTACCCCACCACCGCGGGGTTACTGAATGTTATGTCCCCGCTTCCTTCACTAGTGGTCTTCCTCTTCCCTACCCTTGCCCGCAGATAAGGCCTCGAACGTCCAGGAAATTGGTCCCAAGGGTTCTGTTTTCCTTCTTCAGCTAGCTTTGCATCCTCCTCCTCCCACTCTTTCCTTTTACGAACATAACCTTTTCTGCCCGTCCTGTGTGGCTTATCATGCAATGCTCTCTTTTCTTTCATCCCCTGGCTCAATCGCTAAAATCTAGGAGAATTGGTTTCCTGCAGAAACACAGTCCAGTCTTCTGGCTGCAAAAAGGCATGCTTCACAAAGGGAGTCTCCTCTTGGCTCACAAATTTTTTTCTTAAATGGGTCTTGAACCGCCGTTGCAAGGTTCCAATCTCTGACATAGCTGCCTTAACTGCCTTCTTGCGAACAGATTCAGCCGGATTGGCTGGGTAATCTAGCTTTTCCTCTAAAACTGTGAACAACTCTTCCTTCGCAATTGCGGAGAGATCTTCAACTGCCTTGTTGATTGACACCCTCTCTCGAGCAATGAGGCCACAAACCAATACAAATCTATCCCTCGCAGCATCTGGGGTAGGCCAATAATTGTTATCAAGTCCAGTTGCGGTCAACTTGTCTTCTAGCCATTTGGTTTGTGTCCTTGACCCGCGGGATCGAGTACTACTCGCAGCAGTATGTGCTGAGTGACCCTGTGAAGAAGGATCACCGTTGATAGGCTATGAACAAGGTTCACCGTCGATGGGCTGTGATGGTGCACTGGAGGTAGAGGAGTTTGGTGTTGTGGGAGACTGCATAGATGATATGTCAGGTTGTCAGTAGAACAACATAAGCTAGACTGAAAACCTAAATAAAATAAGATAAATTCTTATTCTCTAATAGGCAAAATAGTTGATATTAGCATACAGGTTGGGGATAGGTGCTAACCATTTTTGACAGGGTGAAGCAATATGCTTATATATCAAAGCAGAGACTAAATTCCTTCAACTGCTTCCTTGTCCAACTTCAGCAGCAATGAATTGTGTGTTCCATGTGTACATGCAACAAGAGGACAAAACAATTAGAATTAAAGTATGCTAACAGGTCCAAAGCATAACTGTCGATCTATTACATTCGAAGCATAACAGAATTTCAACAGTTCATATAAGTACATCTGTTAGCAACAATTTATTCAAACAGACTTGGAGCAACAAAATTCATCCGTCAAATCCACAGCCAATCAATTAAAAATGAACTATTAAGGCATGCTGTACTAATGCAGGCAATTCCAGGAGAATAATCCTATGTGAAAAACCGTAAAGTAGCATGTCTCCCTAATCCACCTTGACAGGAATAGCAGATTGGGTGGCTGAGCACAGAGAGGGCGTTGGGGGTTCAAGCAGCACTAACCTCTGTCGCGAATGAAGTAGTTGTTCTCGTGGTGGTCGGAGAGGCCCGATCCGTGTCACCTCGTTGCCTGAGGTGGCCGGCTCGTCGTCGTGGCCGAGGATGCCGGATCCGCATCACCATCTCTAGGTTGGCCGGGATGCCGTCCGCACGCTAGTAACCGCGTCCTCGTCACTGTCGCCACGGCTGGAGCCGCTTCGCCGACATCACGCCGGGAACGGTGTTGCTGGAGAAGAGCAGGGCTGCGGCGGGAGAGCGGCGGCGGTGGGCTAGGGCTGGAGAAGGAGCAGGGCGGCGGCGGGGAGAGTGCGGGCGTGGTGGATCTATCTGAATTAGACTCCCGAGTATATGTCCCCTGCGCGCGCGTTACTATGTTCACGAAAAACACTGGCGTGCCCTTGAACGGCTCTCTGGTGGAATTGGAATTCCATGGGCATTATAGTCAATATAGGTGGGAATTTTTGAACAGCGCGCGCAAGGTTTGCCTGCTGACGCTGATAATGGATAGTCATCACCGACGCTGGTTAGTAAACCCGCGTCGGCTTCGTTGGCAGGCATCTTCTTTATATAGGCTGCTAACACTGACGCGTGGGCCTGACACTATTTTTTAGAAATGAAACTTGCATCCATCAAATATTAGAGCCGGTAAAACAGCACCTAAAAATTCATTAAAAATAACATCAATTCATATTTGGACATTTAGTATTTTAATAAAATATCAACAGTCACACTTGTGTACCCAACATTCTTATAATTCGAATATACATCTCATGCTTGTGATACAATAATTCTAATAACATCTTAGTTTGGTCCAAAAATTCGACAAATTGACGTGGCAACATAAATTAGGTACCTAAACTTGTCATAAAAAATTCAAATGGTTTTGATAGAGGAAGAATATACTTGTGTACAAATGGCTACATCTCTCACATAGTTTCTTAGAATGTTGCTTGAATATTGAAGTTTTCCACACTTTGCAACACGTTCGATCTCGTACGCATTTGAAATTTTTACACAAGCTTGTGTTCACCTTAAGATTACGAAATGCAAAGTTTCATTACTAATGGTTGTGGAAAACAAATATTATTTCTATGTTGTACTTACAAAAAACAAGATAAAGGCATATAAACATTATTCACGAAACGGAATATACACTAAACAATGCATTAATGAAAATATGGGGATTTTAGAAAAAAAATAGGAAAAAAATCATCAAATTTGGACTAAGTATGACGGAGAAATACATGTTACAAAATTTGACTGCAGATTAAAAGGAGAAATGAGAAATGTTCTTCATTCCAATAGAACAGAGGGGGTGGTTAACCCACGTCTCATTTGCCCCTCCAATCCTCGTCTCCTACGCCCACCCAATAGAAACAGAGGAGGAAGCAGACTAGCAGAGGCCACCGCCGCTGCCGCCGCCGCCGTGCCTGCTTTGACATCCAAGATGGCACCCTAGGCCCCTAATGCGGTAAATGAGACCACCGCAACCTTCGATTTGACTCAGAAACATGACAAATCAAATCTTGTGGATGCGACACAGGATATGTATAATTTACATTGAGATACATAATTTTTATTGATGCTTCCGCCTACATCCCGATGTTCATCCTGCTGACGGCGTACTCCACCGCGAAGCTGAATCCACGCGTCCAGAGGTCGAACTCATGACGGATGCGACACTCGGCACTGCAGTAGTGGATGATCCTTGGGGACTCCGGCCCATAGCGCCTACATCCCGCTGCCCAAATGCAGACGTGGGGATTCTGGACGGGTAGCAACGGAATGTCATCATCGCCGTCACGAAGCCAGTACCACCACGCAATGTTCTCGAGATCCCGGCAGATGAGGTAGCGCAGCCGGTGCAGGTTCTGGTTCTTCCACCGCCCGTTAGGGGGCGACGGCCCGCCGCTGATTTCGTGGAGCAGTGCCATCGCTTCGGGGTCTGCAGGGTTGTGACGGTACTTCAGCATCGCTAAGAAGTACTTCGCACCGACGTCTTTGGCAGCGGCCTTTCCGACAAGCTCCAGACCCTCATCGGGATTCCGCCGCCTCATCAACCTCTCCATCCCCTCGAAGCATAATGCCTCTAGATGTTTGGCGAGGTGGAAGCGCTCCTCCAACAAGGACCTGATGTAGCGATTCTTGCACTCTTGATGATGCTCACGCAGCGACACTTGCAGGAGTACCTCATCTGAGTCGCAGATGCGCCGGAAGGTGCCGCAGACCCGATTACAAAGGATCAGGAAACAAATGACGGGCTCACCCTTGATGCAGCAGAGGATGATCTGGGTGACTAGTTCATTTGGCAGCAGCACCATGAAGCACACCGCGGCCATGAAGGAGAAGGGGAAGAAAATGGAAAGGTGACGGGATCTGGAAATTGAAAGGCGACGGGGTTTGGAAATTGAAATGCAACGCGGCCATTTATAAAAACCCGTTAATAATAATATGAAACTTGAAATGCGACGCGGTTTGGCTGCTGACGTGTGGGCCCGGCAACTGCCCCTGCCCCTCCACCTTCCCGTGAAATTGAAATGCGACACGTGTTTTTGGACAGTTTTGCTCCCAAAAAACGGTTCCCGAGGCGTAGGGGGACGTGGGGCGTGGGGAGGAAGGCGCCCTGACGGTTCACGTCTTGTCATCATAAATCCCCGACGACTGCTGGTTGCTCCATAATCATATCATTTCTTTCGCTTCATCTTCTTCCCCCTTGCCATCAAAAAACCACAAACTCCGGTCAACGAGAGATCACACCAACAAGTTGTGAGAAGAGTATGGCGTCAAGTGACCCGTTGGCAAAGCGGGGACGAAGAGAGGATGACGACGACGAAAGCCACCGTCGGAGGAAGTTGACCATCAAGGAGAAGGAGAAGGAGCCGACGGCGCCCAAGGAGAAGGAGGAGAAGAAGTCGGAGGCCGCCGACATCAGCTTCGCCGTCGAACTGCCTCAGGGCGCGTTCATGAAGCTCCGAGATGTTGGCGCAGCGTTCAAGATCGAGACGCCTGACGATTATAAGGATCGCAGCCTCAAGGGTCTCACCTTCAGGATCCACGTGTTGGCTGAAAAGTTTGAGAAGCTCCCCGTGGTCCAGCGGTCTCTCCTCGGCGACGACGACGGCTCCGACGGCGGCGACGACGGCGGCAATGACGGCTCTGACAGCGGGACTCCGACAGCGGCGACCGACTAATTGATCCACTCCTGTACCATTAATAATGTGTTTGTGATTATTGTGTGTTCGTCAGTTTGTTCGTCGGGTTGTTGGACTGCTTAGTTTGTCGATCATGAACTGCTTAGTTTGTTTAATTTGTCGATCATGAACTGGTTAGTTTGGTTGTTGGATTTTGTATACATGTCGCATGAACTCGATCTAAGAGACGCGGACAGATCCATCAGTGTCGCCTACAGTATCTGTTCCTCCTGTGATGAACTCGATCTTGGAGACAATGGATAGTCATCGCCGACGTTGTTTAGTAAACTCGCGTCGCCTTCGTTGGCAGGTAGGTCCGGGCGGTTATCTTCTTTTTTTAAGCTGCTGACACTGACGTGTGGGCCCGACACTATTTTTTAGAATTGAAACTCGCATCCATCAAATATTAGAGTCGGTAAAACAGCGCCTAAAAATTCATTAAAAATAACATCAATTCATATTTGGACATTTAGTATTTTAATAAAATATCAACAGTCACACTTGTATACCTAACATTCTTATAATTCGAATATACAGCTCATGCTTGTGATATAAAAATTCTAATAACATCTTAGTTTGCTCCAAAAATTCTACAAATTTACATGGAAACATAATTTAGGTACCTAAACTTGTCATAAAAAATTCAAATGGTTCCGATAAAGGAAGAATATACTTGTGTACAAATGGCTACATCTCTCACATAGTTTCCTAGAATGTTGCTTGAACATTGAAGTTTTCCACACTTTGCAACATGTTCGATCTTGTACGCATTTGAAATTTTAACACAAGCATGTGTTCACCTTAAGATCACGAAATGTAAAGTTTCATTACTAATGGTTGTGGAAAACAAATATTATTTCTATGTTGGACTTACAAAGAACAAGATAAAGCATATAAACATTGTTCACGAAAATTAATATACACTAAATAATGAAATTAATGAAAAGATGGGGATTTTAGAAAAAACTAGAAAAAAATCATCAATTTTAGACTAAGCACGACGGAGAAATAAATATTACAAAATTTGACTGCAGATTAAAAGGAGAAATGAGAACTGTTCTTCGTTCCAATAGAACTGGGCCCCACCCTAATTAGAGATGCGGGATGGTTAATCCTCGTCTCATTTTGCCACACAAACTGTTCTTCATTCCAATAGAACAGAGGAGGAAGCAGAGGGCGCCGCAACCTTGGATTTGACTCAGAAATGTGAGAAATCAAATCTTGTCTATCAATAACCGATTGGACGATACTTTACACGATAGAAGAAGACATTACATTCGTAACGAAGGCTACATTCATCACTACAGAAACACATGCAAAACCCCCTCCGACTCGGTGCTGTACCGCAGAATGCTTTGCCTGCGCAATGTTGAATGTTGCCTCGCACCACCGCCGTTGGCAGTGTCGGCCGGCGGAGGCCACGGCGGAGGGCAACACTCCTAATTTGCCAAGCCAGATTGACCCCACGATGCCGGAAATCTAGGGATTGCACATTACTGATCAAATGCGGACGCCACTACCCTTGCTCCTCGCCCTCAACCTGTTTCATGTACGCAATTGCAGTGGCGTCGGTGTCGGCCCCGCTGTTGGCTCTATAGAGGAAGACGACGGCCACATAGGCTGCCCCTCTGTGCCCATCCTTGGCAGCGCGGTGGAGCTCGTCGAGGGGAGGCTGAGGGCTGCGGTTCCTGTCGAAGATGTCATCCATCCCGCTGAGGAAGCAGGCCACCGGGTTGCCGGCTACAACCAGGCTACGAAGGAAGGCGTCGTAGCCGACAGGGTCGTTGTTCTGCATCTGCTCGACTGGAACCCGATCCAGTGCCAAGCGCCTACCGACGTCTCTGTCGCGACAGGGGTGGAGCATGTCCTTGCAGGTTGCCTGTAGGCTGCAGAGGTCCTCCATAGGCCGATTCGATGTCGCACCGACTCGGCCAACGATGATCGCCAGCACCTCCGCCGGGAGTTTCGCGAGCGACCGCGGGTGCTCCCTCGATGCCATGAGTGCCGGCGTGGAAGGGAAGTCGCTTGGCATGGAGCGGAGGAGGCACGACGAGGAGTGTAGGCAGTTGTGGTTTTCTCACGGGTAGATGAAGGGGATGTGGTGGTTTCGCGAGTAGAAGAAGGGGTTGGGGCAACGGTTATTTATTTTGGAGAGAAGATACAGGAGACGCATCTCCGATGAGTGGATACTACTAATTGCACATCTCGCTTATCGAGGAGTCTAACTCTTTGAAGTTTGATGAAATGTAAACAAAATAATATCAATACTCTCAGATGAGTGGTACTACTAATTGCACATCTCGCTTATAGGCATCTTAGGCAGTATCTTAGGCATCTTAGGCAGTATCTTAGGTTGAATATATAGGCATCTTAGGCAGTATGTTAGGCATCATATATTACAGAAAGGAGATTCATTCAAATTCCACCAATACACATCCTATATATATTACAAAAAGGATTCCAATTCCAGCAATAGACATCCTTGAATTTTACAAAAAGGATCGGATTTAGCAGAAATCAATCTTGCTTCTTTTTCTTCTTTGATTTTTGTATATGGATCTTTTCACGATGGTCGCTTCGCAAGTATGGTGTTTTGTCAGCTCCCAAGACTCGGGGCATGTATGAAGTGTGAAAGGATGGAGTTTCGTCAAACTGGTTGTATTCCTCCTCCTCAACAACATTTTCAACCCCAACAATCCTTTTTTTCCAGGCAAAACCACACTCCAGTTATTCTTTGCAAGGCTATAGAACACTTGCTCAACATCCTTGGCGAAGACAAACGGTTCGGTTTTGTAACCAAAGACCCGGAGATCAACACTAACATAATCAAATTTGTCCTTGATCATAGCTCTCTTCGCATTGGTGACCCATCTACACCGAAACAAGGCTACCTTGAATCCTACATAACCAAGCTCCCAAATTTCCTCTATTTGACCATAATATGTGGCTGTGTTCTTCTTATTGTCAACGACCCGTACACGCACACCACTATTTTTATAGATGCTCTTGGCATCCTGGACCATGGTGTAGAATGTGTATCCATTGATATCCATTGCTTGATATGTTGTAACAGTGAATAATGGCCCTGCTGCTAGTTTTCTTAGATCGTCAGTTATAGCAGCGCTGCCACTCTACTGGACATAATCTCGAAGCCACCTGTTGAAGCATTACATGTGCCACTTTGCAACCGAATCCCCAGTACAGCCAGGGTTTTGTTCACGTAGTTGTTGCTTGTGCTCATTGCCAAATGGTGTAACCTCTACGCTCTGTTCTATCACGGTGAAATGAGCCTTCCTGAAGTCCTCTGGGTGCGGAGTGATTGACTTTTTTCCCCAGGGTCCCAACACCTGAAAGCCTACCTTCATGCCGTGAACGAGGCACACCAATGGGGTTTTGGTGGTCCATATAACCCATGACCCACTCCACTGCTTCAATGGTCTCATAGCCACGAACAATGGCTCCCTCCGGAAATGACCTGTTATGTACCAATGATTTGAGGAATCCAAAGTACCTCTCATATGGAAACATCTGATGAAGGTAAGATGGGCCAAGGTACCAGATCTCCCTCGCGAGGTGTGTTGTTAGATGCTGCATGAGATCAAAGAATGATGGTGGGAAGGTAGCTTCAAGTAGGCATAGGGTCTCGAAATGCCTTCTCTCTAAGGCCAATAGTTTTTCCTCATCAATCACCTTTTGTTCTATTTCATTGAAGAATAAACACAAGCTCGTGACCGCGTCGCGAATCAGTTCTGTCTTGATACCTCTTAGTGCAAGAGGAAGAATAGATGTCATCAACACATGGCAATCATGAGATTTCATCAAGTTGAAATTCATTTTCATGTCCTTCACCGACACTAGCCTCTTGAAGTTCGATGAGTAGCCTGAAGGTACTTTCAAACCATGCAAAAACTCACAGAATTCTTTTATCTCTGCCTTTGACAAGGTGGTTACAGCAACAGGAAGGTCCATCCCCGTGTCTGTTTCCTCTGCATAGAGCTCCGACCTAATGCCCATTTCTTTAACATCATCCCTTGCATTTTTATGATCTTTTCCTTTCGACTTCTGTTGTAGCAATGTTCCCAAAGTAGCTTCACACACATTCTTCTTGACGTGCATGTTGTCAATCGAATGACGCACATCCAAAAGCGGCCAATACTCTAGCTCCCATAGAATTGATTTCTTGTTCCACATTCCTCGCCCATCTTCTTCTTCTTCTTCTTCTTCTTCACCATCTCGCTTCTTTCTTTTGTGAAGTTTCTTTTCAGACAATTTGGGTAACTCCTCGATAGTTTTGACGTCCTTGACTTGCAAGTGGAGCAGATCTCCAGTCACATGCATTGGCGCCTGTCGATTCTCCTTTTCCCCATTAAACTGACAATCCATGTCCCGGTAGGCATGTTTCTTGCTGAGGAAACGACAATGCCCCATAAATGAGAATTTCATTGAATTTCTTAGCCACACTACACAAGTTTCTTCCAAGCAGTGTGGGCAAGTTGCACATTTCCTTTTACTCTAGCCAGAAAGGTTGCGACGAGCCGAGTTGTCGTTGATGGTGGTGAACAACATGGCGTGCAATGTGAACTCCTCACGGCCGAACTCATCCCAAACCTCCTTCACACCAGGCTTCCAAAGTATCTTCAAGTCATTAACTAGTGGCCTCAAGTAGACATCAATACGGTCGCCAGGTTGCTTTGGCTCGGAGACCAATATTGTCAGCATCATGTATTTCCGTTTCTTGCATAGCCAGGGTGGAAGGTTGTACATTGACAGCACGACAGGCCAGGTGCTATGTGTTGAGCTCTGGTTACCGAATGGGTTCACGCCATCTGTGCTCATAGCGAACCGAATGTTCCTGCTTTCACCGGCAAATTCCTTAAAGTGGGAATCAATGTTTTGCCATTGTTGGCCATCTGCGGGGGTGCTTAATCTTACCAACTTCCTTCGTTCGTGTCTTATGCCAACGCAAGAGTTGGGCCTCCTTTTGTGTGACGAACCATCTTCTCAACCGAGGAATGATGCAAAAATACCATGCTACCCTCATAGGAGCCCCTTTAACCTTCTTCTTCTTCTTCTTCTTGCCTATAATCTCCACGGGCTCGTTCTCGTCATCATCAGCATTGTTATCATCACCACCATCTTTTTTCCTCTTGTATCGATCGAACTCACACTTGGGGCACTTGTCAAGGTCTGCATAATCTCCACGGAACAATACACAAATGTTCTTGCAAGCATGAATTTTTTCAACCTCTATTCCCAGAGGACAAATTATCTTCTTTGCCTCATAGACAGACTCGACTATTTGGTTTTCGTCGGGTAGCATGTCCTTAAGGAGATCCAATAGTTGTTTGAAACTTTTGTAGCTCCAACCATGATCTGCCTTAAGCTGCAGAAGTTTTAGATCACCAGAAAGGCGAGAGTACTTCTTGGAACCAGGATAGAGGGGTTTCTTTGAATCTTCAACAAACTGCTTCAGCCTCGCTAATTCAGAAGCTGTATACACTTGTTGAAACTCAACATCCCGCAACATTTGATCAACATTGTGCACACGTTGCAACAACTCACCATCATTGAAGCCTGTAACTTCTTGATCAGTGATATCCTCAGGCCTCATCACAATTGGTGGGAATGGTTCATTTTCCTCATCAAAAACTCCACCTTCATCAAGCTCTTCATCATGGCATAGCGCTGCCCCTTCATTATTAAGGCCCGTAGCATGGTGTCGCGCTTCACCTTCATTTAGGCATCCTGCTTCGACTTCATTAAGCCCTTCCTCACCATGTTTATTCCAACACGTGTAATTTTCTTTGAAACCACGTGTGATAAAATGATGAAAAATGTTATCCCGTTGTCCGAACTTCTTCTGGTTGAGACAATCTATACAGGGGCAAAGCATTGCATGAACACCACGGTTTCTCATATCTGCCTCTGCTTGATCTAGAAAACCATTGACCCCCCTTAAGAAATTATTGTCCCAATCTCGGGTCTTACTGTACATCCAAGCCCGAGCAGCAGTAGCCATCTGCAATTTTCATACATCAGATGAGCATAATTAATGCATCACCAAAACCGATGAGTAAGCGTATTAGGACATCGAAGTTCAATAAAAGGGGGCAATTTTCACCTTGACGAGGACTGTCTACGAGGCGAGCACTTCTGAGGAGGAGGGCGAGGCATCGCGGCGACAGTGACGGTGCGGAGGACGGCGACGGCGATGGTGCAGAGGACGGCGCCGAGCCCGAGGATGAGGATAAGCTGCTGCTTTGGAGGACGTACGGCGACGTACGGCGCAGAGGGACGTCGCGCCGCGGTCGACATCCGTCGGCACCTTACGCCGTCGCGCACGCAGCCGGCCGGCCTGCTGCAGCGCAGGCTTTCTGAGGAGAGAGAGCGCGCGCAGCGAGTGGGGCCTTCAGAGAGTGCGCGAAAATGCTGCTGCAGCAACGGCAGGGAGAGAGCGAGTGGGGCCCTCAGAGGAGAGAGAGAGTGTGTGTAGTTGTCGGAGATAGCAGAGTGGTCGGAACACAAAGACAACGACGCGTAATAACAACACGCGTCTCTATTGTGAGAAAACAAAGGAGATGCTAGGTCCAAACAAGCGTCGCCAATTGGGTCGTCATAAAATGAGACGCGTCCTAAAAACCACGTGTCTCCAATAGGAAAGTCATCGGTAACGGACGCATGCTAACATCCGTTGCAAAGAAAACATGTAACGGGCGTTTAAGAAGTCTGTTACCAGAAGTCCTCATTGGTAATGGGCGCTGTGTTGGCCACGTCGGGGTCGAGCCTGCCACGCTTATGCGTAACGGGCACCAAACAACAACCGTTACAGATGGGGTCTATGTAACGAGTGTTAAGGGCCCGTTACAAATGCTGCGTGACCTATTTGAGGTTTTCACGTAGTGCAATACCTATTGCTTGATCAAAAAAATCTCCACAAAACATTAGTCTTAAAACTTTAATTGATACGTTGACTTACCTTGTTCACGTGCTCTTGTGTAGGGTGTGGGCTCGATAGCGGATGATGGGCCACTAACAAAACTTAGCACCTACCGCTAAAGAGCGAATCTTCATATTTGTTGAAAGTGAATCTTGTGTTGTCTTCATTGGTGGGGACTCGATAATGGATGATGGGACACTAACATAGTTAGTGTAACACCCCAGGTGTTTAGAAAAGATAAATACTTCAATTAGTCATGTTAATCAAGTTTAATTAGACTCTAAGCATGTTTGACATGATTTTGCACACTTTTACACAAAGACCCTTGGTCAAACCCTCAAATCATGGTCAAATCCCTAGAGATCCAAAAGGCTGATTCAGTTTTCTTGCACGTTCTCCAAATTTCACTGTAGAAGTTCAAAATCAGTCAATATAAAAGTTTTTCTTTATTTCCGGGAACACATTTTTCATAATTGGCGGACATTCAAATTTTGAGTGGAAGTTCGCTTAAATTCGAGTTGAACGCGCTGTGAACAGTAACTCGGGGCCGAGAATTTCTGCAACTTCGTCACGATTTTCCCACAAATCTATTCACCAAAACATATGTCGCCCTTTGGGAAAGTTGTAGTGCTATAGATCCTCTACAACTTTTATTTTTGGAGATTTTCAAGTTAGATGGCACTTTTTCGAGTTTTGCAATTTCGAAGAGGCTTAAACGAAATAGAACTGGAGACGGGCGACGACGTCGCCGCGCCCAGCGCGTCGTGCGCGCGTCTGGTCCGCGCCGGCCACGTGGCTTCCTCGCGCTATTCCAGTGTACGGATACATCGAAGTCGTCGCTGTGGACTGGGGAACGGGCCGTGACGACTCCGTCCGCTTCCTGCCCGTACGCCGCGCCCACGTCGTGAACCGCGCAAGGTCGGGGCCACGCGCCGCGTTCGAGCGCGTCCACGCATGCACCCTGTGCATGCCGAGCGCCACCTGGCCGCCTCCTGGCCGACGCGCCCACCTCCATACTCCCTCCTGTCGCGCGTTATTGTCGGCCAGCATCAAAACCAAGCCGCGCGCCGTCGTGCTCAGACCGACGTGAAACAGAGCACGCCGTCGCCATTGACGCCACCGCCGAGCTTCCTCCTCCGGCCCTCCTAGCATCCCCTCTCTTCTACCACCAGTTCGCCTGAACCTCCCCAACGCCGCAGCACCACAGCTCGTCCGCCCGAGCCGCGCAGCGCCGAGCAGTGACAGCCGCTCGAGGCTAGCTCCGCCGCCGGCGCCCGACGACACCGCCCCTGGCCCAACTTCCACAGCAAATCGTCCTATACAGGTGCGCAATGGCTTCCAGGCCTGCTCCCCGACCGATTCCGGCAGCGAGCCGCCGCCGGCGAGCTCCTCCTCGCTGGCGAGGACTACATTACGTTGATTTCATTCTTTCTAGGGTTGTTTCCGTAAACCAGGGACCTCTGCGTAATTTTGGAAAATAAGTTCGAGGGCCCGGCTGTAAAGTTGGTTTAGGGTTTAGGTAGCAACTTCAAAAATCTGTTAAAAACAGTAGAAAAATCAGAAAAATGTAAATCCAACTGTTTTGAATTCCTTGTTAGCAGATCTACAACTTCTACAAAAGTTGTATAGGGTTTTTCTGAGTAGTTTTTAAATGTAAATTCAAACTCAGTTTGAGACCTTTTTATTGTAATTCAAAATGTACTCATGCAAATGAAATGAAATTTGGATATGTTGTTGTGTGCTCCATGTTCAAATCTGTGACCAAGTTTCACACATGTTTGTTGTGTAGAATTGGAGTTATGATTTTTGGAAGCTTTAGGTTAGTTTAAGCTTGATTCTTTTTATAGTCCCCTCAAGATATAAATTCCTTAAGCACCAGTGCACCCTAGCCTTTTTTCATGATGTTAAGTACCTCTGGAAAAATAATGGTGATTTTAGGAGCATGATTGAATGGTGTTGGGTATTTATGTTTGTGAAGGGTGTTAAATGCATAACTTGAAATATATAATAGATCCACTTGAATGTGTTAGGCAGGAGCTTAGTTTTGACATATTGGAACTGTAGGAAAAATTTTGAGATCAAAAAGATTAGTAAATCTTTTTGTATGAATTAATGAAGCTTATCTAGGCTGAAACTTTGTCTTTTTCATTTAAAATAACGTATAAATGATCTGGAGCTGACAATTTATATTTAAGCTTATTTTAGTCATATGCTGATGTGGTAAACTTTTCATGCCAGTTGGGCTCATATTTTAATTGTTATGAATTGTGGATGAATGGCTAGTTAAAAGAGAATAAACAGATTTATATTTATCTTTTAATTTGAAAAAGAGTTGTTTATGGTTAGTTTCTGTTTTGAATTAATTTTAAACACACCCCATGCTGTTTGTGAAGTTTATTAGTTTAATTTGCTTAGATATGCACACAATCACCATCAGGGACATAATTAGTTCATCATCATCCATCTCTTACTTTTAATGAAGTTTAATAATTTAATTTGTTTAAATGTGCACACAATCTCCATCAAAATAGTTGTTAGCTCACTCTCACCACATGCCAATACTTTTGTAAGTTTTCTTAGTTGTGTAGATGAATGTGGCCCACAAGAGTTGGGTTTAATTGTAAAATCTCTCACCTTCACCCTGTAACTAATGCATGTGCATAAACGTGTAGACTTACCCGACGGGACGTACACGCTCACACAGGAGGAGGAGGGATCCGCTAGTGGTGAGCTGAATCAAGTGAGTGGGCAGCAAGACCTGGACCAAAGTCCAGAAGAGCCCAAGGCTAGTGCTGAGTTAGAGGAAGGCAAGCACCGGATGCATATAACCTTTTTTTTTATAAAATCTCACTCTACCTTTACTTTTCAGTATTTATGCTTTACTTGTGCATTTAAGTTTGAGGAGTTGCTTTGAAACCTAGATGCATGATCCTTAGGACTCCTATGCTCTTTACTAGTATGTTAGGAATGCTAGTGCCATGCTCTAAGGATACGGTACAAGTCGAGTAATGACTCATTGCTCGCGAGATATAGGATGCTTATGTTGGAATCATAAGTTGGTTAAATTGACTCGCTCATGTGGTAAGAGCAATGGGTTCTGCCTCGACCGAGTAGCATGGTGCTAGTCTAAGCTATTGAACGTACCAAGTGCTTGTCGGGAATGGGACCGGTAAGCCTAGTACCTAATGAACCAGTGCGGGGACTTTATCGCTACTAATCTTGAGATGCGTCTCCCGGTTTGATTCCGGTAGTGCAAGTGTGAGTCTAGACGTGCCGTGTGAGGCCGTTCCAGTAACCTTGTACTTAGGACTGTGGTGCCTGTCCCTAATCTGGGGAGTGACGGGAACCGCCTGGTCGGGGTAGACCCCGCATTTGTTTTTCTTTAGATTCTTTGGGGTCAACATTCTTCTGTGTATCTTGGGTTTACTTTGCAAGGATATAAATCGATCGATCATCGGTCACTTGTCGTTATCTGAGTCGGCTTGACCACTGTTGGCATTTCTTAACGTCACTACTAGTTGTACACCTAGAGGGAGCGAATAAGAACAACCGGGTATACCGCAAGCGCACGGAAATACCGCTGTAGCACTTCCCCAAGGAAGGAAAGTATTCCAAGGGTATCGAATCCAAGGAACGGTGTACACTATCTCCTACTCTAGTATAGATGATCCAAGGACACAACACTGATTGATAGGATAGGTAGAAAGGATCTACCTCGACCGAGCGCAGAGTCTAGTTATGGTCTCTCAGGTATAGCACTCACTTTGGGCAACAAGCACAAGGCCTATGTACTGGCGACGAGCCCAACTCGGTACGCGACGTAGAGGGTTGACAAAGGGTCCAACAGGCTGTCACCACTGTGGCCTACCTCTACGCTACGATCGTACGTGGTCTTCGAAGGGTAGCTTATGGTCCAGACACCTCGTCTACACCACTTACTATTCCTACAAATCCGTGAGGGAGATACTGGCACTAGCTCAAGGTATGCTCTATTACTCATGCAAGATCACGAATGCACTTTGATCTAACTAGGGACATACAGGAGCTTCACTTTACTCTAATAGACAAGCTGGCAAACTAGATGCAAACTTATGATCTAAGTCTACTGGATCGAAAGGGTTGTGTTCAAAGAACACAAGAACACAGCAACTAAGCATGCATACAACTTTAGTCTAAATAGGAAATATCGAAATACTCACTTTAGTCTAGTTGAAGAACAAAGGCACTGCTGAGGATCGTTCTTGAGGAAGATGTCATGAATCATTACATGACCTCAAGCCTCCCACCTCACTTCCTAGCACTAATCCTATACAAAGAGCTCTCCTCTCCTAAAGAGAGAGAGGCTCCAAGCCAAAATGAAGAGGACGACGAGAAGTGTGTGCTCCAAATGAGAGCCCCTCCCCTCGTATTTATAGAGGAGGGAGAGGCTTGCTTTGGTGCTCTAAGTGCCTCCACTTTTTCAGCTTCCCAGGGCGCAGCCTATCATATGGTGACACGTGGCAGCAAGAACCGGGCGAAACCGGGCCAGAACCAGCAAGAACCGGGGTATCCAAGGCTGTCTGGGCGCTGAACCGGCACTAAAAAGGGATAAACCAGCGAACCAGGGGGTTGAACCGGTGCCTGCCCACGCGAACCGTGCAACCGCCTTGGCGTGGCCTGTCGTGGAGTGACACGCGTCCCCGGTCGGGCAGCCGGACCGCGCGCCTCCTGCGCGGGGTTGCGTGGGCGCCCCGCAGCCGTGGCGAGCCCTTCAGGCGGCGACACGTGCTGGGCGGGGTCGATCCCGCGCGCCAGAGAACCCCAGCGCACCGATCCGCGGCGTGGGCCGCCGGCCAATCGCGTAGCGCCACGTTGCCAGGGTGGCCTGCCTCGCGCCGCGTCACGGATCCAAAGCAGCGCTGCTGCTCCAGTCGTTGGCCGCCACGTGGCCGGGCGGATCCCACGCTCACGCACGCGGGTCACCGCGGCGCCGGGACGGGCCAGTAGCCGGATGCCACGTGGCAGTTCCCAGTTGCCCCCGAGCGGATGTGGTACGGTGTGGGCCCCGCATGACATCAGCACTGCATCATATTTTGTCCTTTTCATAACTTGTGCATACGAACTCCGATGTAGGCATATAGTATGTCCATTTCGATCGTCTCGACGAGCCCGTCGCAATGGTGCAGCCAAATTGGCATTTGAGGATGTTTATGATGATGTCCTTTAATAGCCATTGGACTACTTGCTCTCAATTATACCATTTGGCATGCATTTCGGTGCATCCTGCAACAAAAGTTAGAGACACCAACACTTGTGGAAATAATCAGTATCAAGCCCTATTCTAGTGTTGATGATCCTTTTACACTTATTTTATGCAGGTATTGATGGTGTAAAAGCAGCACTTTTCGACCGTCAACAACACCCCTACATTTGACCTTTGCTCGTCCTGAGTAAAGGAAGTTAGGTCAAGGTGAGACATGATATCCAAAGGTATGAAACAAGCATAAGAGATATTCCAAACCATACATGGTACTTGTGAACTTTGATGTGTCTATCATGCTATCTTGGGCAGTTGAGGAATGGAACGGTCATGAATCAAATCACTCCTGCTCATCATGTTAAGTAACTTGGGGTTTTGCAATAAATTTTCAAAACAAACCTTGCTTAGCTCCTCATTTGATTCTCTCAAATCGCTCAATGTGTATATGTCTTCACCAAGGCATTAGATTGCCTTTCTTCATCCTACTTCTAATGATGGCTATATGTGGAGCTCAGGGTAGGATAAAGGATAAGGCATACTTGCATCACATATATTGCAAAGTCAAAAACTGGATCCACAGAGAAAATCAAATCATACCATCAGATCAAGATGTGCACGTGTATGGATATGGTGAGTATGGTAAGGTGGATACTAGGCCCGGAATGGGTGCTAGATATTACCATACATATATGATGGAAGCTGAGGTGATGGTAAAGTGGACACTAGCTCCGGAATGGATACTTGTTATTACCATCTATGATATGGAACTCCTTTTTGCATGATCTCATCTCCCTCCTATTTCTCCTTTATTTTGGACATGGGCTATTCTTTCTTTTCTCTTTTTTTTCTTTTTTTTCATCATGCCTTGAGCATGTATCTCTTTTTTTTATAGCCCATATCTCTTTTTGAAGGACATTTTTGGAGAGAGATGTCACACCACATATGGAGCTTTATTTTTATGAAATGGATAAATGATACAATGCTAACTTCCAGTGTAGAAGCATAGCAAGGGGAAATAGGTGGTGTGCACATGAATCTTGATCATGAGAGTAATGAAAAGAATTCTCACAAGGGTCACAGGATTTGACAAAGCTCAAGGCAATGACAAGCAGCATATGAGTAGAAGGTTTTCAACTATATCATATGGCTCTAGTAGGACGATGGCATATCAAAGAGGAGCTTTGCAAAGGGTTTTCATGATTTTCAAATAAAATTCCCAAGCACTCAGCCATAAAGAGCAAAGATCATATCATCAAACCATATCGCAAACGTCAACTACTTAGATAAGCATGAGTTCCCTAATGATATTTGTTCACAAGCATCAAGACGATGAGTAAGGAATAAAACATATGCAAGCCAACCACAGGAACCATGTAGAGCAAGCATAGCACGAATTGCTGAGTTTGATTCCAAATGATAGGAATTGAAATTCAAACAAACTCATGGATAGGATAGAGTGAGATAAAGGGTGCACATACCATCGCTTCTGAAGAATAAGAGATCAAGGGAGACCAGTGGTGATATGGCTGACCAGAGGGCAGCCGGGTCACTCTAGTTTACCTTGCTCTTGTCATGAAGGCGTAGTCGATGTTGTGCAGCACCTATGTGGGGGTTCTCTAGTGGAAATGTCGATGATGAGCTCGAGAGAACTCCCCCACACTGGTGGTTGATCCTGGTTCTATTCTTCAAATGACAAATGAAAACAAAGGAGGGACTCTACTGGTTTGAGAACCATAGAGCCTTTATTCAAATTCAAATATTTTTATTGTTTTTATTTTATTTTATTGTCACCATGTCATTTGCTCGAAAGGGTTAGACCAAGGTTACACATTATACACAAAGGGGAATATACTTACCTTGGACCTTTGAGAGGTCATATGTACCACTTTTGCATGATGTGCAACATGAATCTGACACCTCATCTTACCTTCCCATTTGAATTTAGCTCAATGACTTACCCATTCAAATTTGACAATTTTCTGCAAGGGTTAGTCAGCATGCATGCAACCAAGATCCATGAAGATATAACTCTAAAGTTCATCAATCAAAACTCGACACCATGTCTTGTTTTGACTGAAGAAGATAGTTTTAACCTAAGCACCATGCTTAATCTAAAACAGTCTATGAATGTGTGAGTACTTCAAACATTCAAACCAGAGCATAAGAACAAAAGATAAAGGAAATAGGCAAGCATGATCAAGCTATCATCAACAAGGGACATAAGCATGAGCATAAGACGGTGAACCTCGGGAACCTCCCGGAAGGGCTTTGTTTAATGTCAAAAGCAGGACTTACCTAGCTAGTGGGCAAGATGCAAGAGCTAACATCATCGCTACACTAGGATAAAAATTTGATAGAGGAGGAACTTTACTCAAGATGCTCACATACCTCTCCCACACTTGAAGTTTGCATTGCTAGGCAACAAAACTCAAGTGTGTGGTGATCAAGCTTCCTTTTGTAAATGTTCCCTCACCAAAGCGTATCTAGGTGTTGCAGCTGATGTGGCTCACATGTTCGTCGGCATCACCTGTCCATCTTTCTTCTCAATCTCCACCTGAAAGGTTAGTGACCAAAAATACCCAAAGGACAACTTATCCTAAAAACATGTTCTTGCTTTTATTCAAGAAGGGAAATAAAACCTAACCTAATCCAGGCTATCTCCTGGGAGTGCTTTGTTTATTTAAGGTCATAAGCTCGACCATGGGAACTTCATCTTGCAGCTATCGTTGGTGGTGTCATTCCTGTCTCACCACCTGAGAGACATGGGTACCCATGGGTCCCCACCGACCAGGGTCCCAGTGGCCCCTGACAAAGTGGACCCGACCTTCCAGAAGACCCGCCGACCTTACAAGTGGGCCCAGCGACCTTATCCGCACCTCCGAAAACCGCGGACGACCTGATCAGGATCCCGAAAGACCCGCGAAGCCTTGGCGTGCAAGTCAAGACACGGCGACCTGGCGCGCCGCCGCCTGTAGCTCCGAGTATCACGGGATACTCCTTGTAATCAGGGAGATAAGCTTCCCACAGTTGTAACCGACCCCGACATGGGTCAACCGACCTGTGCATGCAAACCCTAGCCCGTCCCCCATATAAGGCGGCCTAGGGCTCCATGCACAGGGACAACTCATCTTCATCCTCGCATAATCCACCACAACTAGATGTAGGGTTTTACTCTCCGGAGGCCTGAACCAGTATAAACCCTTGTCTCCTTGCTCCTCGCCGCCATACTCGCCTAGTTCCGTGTGCATCCCGTGCATAACCACCTATGCTCTTAGGTCCTGATCCTCCATTAACCTGCAAACCACTAGGGCAACCCCCTAGCGGATCTGTCTAGGTCTCACCCCCTGACTGTTGGCGCGCCAGGTAGGGGCGATCGGGAAGTCACTGTGCAGCATGGTGGCCCAATCTGGCGTCGTCTTCCCGGCGAGCATGGCGGCCTTCCTCGCCGACCCCGTGGAGATCTGCTTCGGATCTTTCATGGCGACCTCTCCTACTCCGGCAGCCTCCACTCCTCCGGCGACCTCTGAGCAGGTCGTCACGGCATCCACCGCCGTCTCTGTTCCCGATCTAGCATCGGAGACCCACCCACCCAGACCCTGAGACCTTGTCCAGGGGATGGAAAGCGTTAGCGGCTCGATGCGGGAAACCCTGGAGATCTGCGAACGAGCCCAGTGCTTGTTGACACTTCTTAACGCAATCACCTAAGAGCGGATTTGGAATCTGTCCTCGGCAACAGTGCCAGAAATGCTTATTGGTATTTCTTAACATCACCACTAGTTATGTACCTAGCGTGAGCGTAAGATCCACCTGGGTATACTGACGGGTACGAAAGAATCCGCAAGCGCATGGAAATACCGATGTAGCACTTCACCTCAGGAGTATTCCAAAGGGTATCGAATCCAAGGAACGATGTGCACTACCATCTATCCTAGATGAACGGTCCAAGGACACCAAGCCCTGCTATGGTAGGGAGATGATGGGGTGCTTCCTGTAGGTCCTCGACTCTAGAGAGGAACAAGCTCGGATAAGATCTCGCTTCGGACACCGGCCCCTCCTGTCTATAATAGTTGGTTCACGGCAAAGGGTCGCCTACACGCTGTATCCGAACGTGGGGGATTTCAGAGGGTCCAATGGCTATCACTACCGCGGCCTACCCCAAGACAAACCGTGGGATACAGGGCATTCGAAGGATAACCCGTAGTCTAGACACCACGTCTACACCACCGATTACTACTATAGCACAGCTACGTCTAAATTCCCGTAGAAACACTATAGCACTCCGTATAAATACGGAGCGACGAACCCGCGAGGTCGAGCTAGACCTTACTCATCATTGAATCGATTGGCATGAGGAAGAACGACTAGTCACCGATTCATGTATTCCAACAAGATCTAACGGGATAATTCACATAAACGGAATGCAAACTTATGCGCTTATAACAAAAGATCAAGGATCGTGTTCGTGAAGAACATGAGCCTCTAACTTATGAACAAACGCAAAAGTGTGAGTAACTTGTTCGTCAACTAGATCGAGAAGGTGTGTTCATGAAGAACACAAGCCTCTAAATGATGAACGAATGAAGAACTCAAGAACATATCAGTCATGCACGAACATCACTTTAGTCTAATTGGAAAATACAAGAATACTCACTTTGCTCTAAATGAAGAACAAGCTGGGATCTCACCCACATCACCATCTACATAGCCATCTCCTCAACCCAGTTGATCCATGAGAGATCAAGAGAGAAGAGAAAGAAGTGTTTCTAAAGAGGAGGAGAGGAATGGGATGCCTCTATTCTAGCCCTCTCTCCTTCTATTTATAGGCCCGTGTCACCACGCGAGAACACCCCAAGCACCACGGGAATGAAGTCAGGAGCCAATCAGGAGACACCACGTGGAAGGCCGAGATGAACCGATGCAAGGTCGGTTCGGCCGAACCAAGGGTTCGGCCGACCCCCTGGTGGCCCACCTCGTCTTGTGCTTTCTCGTGGTTGCTGTCAGGTGGGTCCTTATGGCGGTTCCAGGTGTCCACGTGGTTTTAAGGCGGTTTAGGCACTTTGGTGGGCCATGGGATCTATGTGATACACACGTTGCGACTTCTGATTCGCCAAGACTTCCTCCCTTGGATTGGTGACATCACCAATCCGTGGCACTTTGCATGGCAGCCCCTCATTGGCTGAGGTGGAGAGGCTTGGATTGATGAGGTGGATGGATAAGGTGTGCTTTTGCTCTATTTCTTGTGCTAATTGCCTGCATTCAAATATACATTGCCACTTGTGGAATTTGTCAGTATAAGGCCCTATTCTACTGTGAATGTATATTTCTCATGTCAAAATGCAGGAGTTGACGGCTATAAATATGGTACTTAACAGCCATCAACAACTCCCCCACACTTGACCTTTGCTCGTCCCGAGTGAAGGGAGTCAGATCAAAGTGAGACATGATATCCAAAGGTATGAAGCGAGCATAAGAGATATTCCAAACCATACCTTGTACCTGTGAACTCTGTGGAGTGTCTATCATGCCATCTTGGGTAGTTGAAGAAGGGAATGGTCAGGAATCAAATCACTCATGCTCATCATGTCAAGTGACTTGGGGTTTTACAATAAGTTTTTCAAAAACAAACCTTACTTTGCTCCTCATTTGATTCTCTCGGGTCGCTCAGTGTATATATGTCCTCACCAAGGCATTAAACTGCCTTTATTCATCCTACTTCTAATAAAATCTTATGTGGAGCTCAGGGTAGGTATGAATGATAAGGCATACTTGTATCACATATATTGCAAAATCAAAAGACTGGATCCAAGAGAGAAGCAATTCATACAATCAGATCAAGATGTGCACGTATATGGATATGATGAGTATGGTAAGGTGGATACTAGGCCCGGAATGGGTGCTAGATATTACCATATATATATGATAAATGTTGGTAGATGGTAAGGTGGACACTAACTCCAGAATAGGTACTAGTTATTACCATCTAAGTTATGGAACTCCTTTTTGCATGATTTTCTCCGCTCTCTTTTTTGAAATTTTCGAGATATGGGCTATCTCTCTTTTCTCTTTTTTTCTTTCTCTTTTTTCTTTTTTTTAAAAGATCATGCCTTTTTTATCATGTCTTTCTCTCTTTTTTTATATATAGCCCAATCTCTTTTAGAGATATTTGGAGAGGGATAAATCATGGAACAATGCATGGAGCTTTATTTTGTGGAATGGATTGAATGATACAATGCTAACTTCCAGTGTAGAAGCATAGCAAGGGGAAAATGGTGGTGTGCACATGAATCTTGATCATGAAAGTAGTGAAAAGAATTCCCACAAGGGTCACAGAATTTGACAAAGCCCAATTCCATAACAAGTAGCATATGAGTATAAGGTTTTCAACTATGAACATCATATAGCTTTGGTAGGACTGTGGCATATCACAGAGGAGCTTTGCAAAGGGTTTTATGATTTTTCAAATAAAATTCCCAAGCACCCAAACATAAAGAGCGAAGATCATATCATCAAACCATATCACAAACGCCAACTACTTAGATAAGCATTAGTTCCCTAATGATATTTGTTCACAAGCATCAAGATGATGAGTAAGGAATAAAACATATGCAAGCCAACCACAGGAATCATGTAGAGCAAGCATAGCATCATTATTTGAGTTTGATTTACTGGATAAGAATTGAGGATCATTCGAACTCAAAGGTAGAGAGTGAGATGAAGGGTGCACATACCATCGCTCCTGAAGGATATGAGGAACAAGGAAGACTAGTGGTGATTCGGCTGACCCGTGGGGTAGCCAGCTCACTCTAGTTTACCTTATCCTTGTCATGAAGGCATAGTCGATGTCGTGCAGCCCTTTGCGTGGGAGTTCTCAAGTGGATATGTCGATGATAAGCTTGACAGAACTCCCCCACACTGGTGCTTGTACTGGTGCTGTTCTTCAAGCAAAAGTGAAAACGAAAGATGGACTCTACTGGTTTGAGAACCATAGAGCCTTTATTCAAAACCAAATATTTTTGTTGTTTTTTTATTTTATTGTCACCATGTCATTTTCTCAAACAGGGTTAGATCAATACTGCACTTCATGCACGAAGGGGAATATACTTACCTTGGACCTTTGAGAGGTCATATGTACCACCTTTGTATGTTGTGCAACATGAATCTGACACCTTAACTTACCTTCCCATATGAATCTAGCTTAATGACTTACCCATTCGAATTTGATAATTTTCTGCAGGGGTTAGTCAGCATATATGCAACCAAGATCTATGAAAATATAACTCTAAGGTTCATCAATCAAAACCCGACACCATGTCTTGTTTGGACTGAAGAAGTCAGTTTTAACCTAAGCACCATGCTTAATTTAAAACAATCTATGAATGTGTGAGTATTTCAAACATTCAAACCAGAGCATATGAACATAAATGAAGGAAGCATGAAAGCATGATCAAGCCATCATCAACAAGGGACATAAGCATGAGCATAAGACGGTGAACCTCGGGAACCTCCCGGAAGGGCTTTGTTTAATGTCAAAAGCAGGACTTACCTAGCTAATGGGCAAGATGCAAGAGCTGACATCATCTTCACACCAGGATAAGATTTAGTAGAGGAGGAACTTTACTCGGGATGCTCACATACCTCCCCCACACTTGAAGTTTGCATTGCTAGGCAACAAAACTCAAGTGTGTGGTGATCAAGCTTCCTTTTGTAAATGTTCCCTCACCAAAGTTTATCTAGGTGTTGCAGCTGATGTGGCTCACATGTTCGTAGGCATCACCTGTCCATCTTTCTTTTCAATCTCCACCTGCAAGGTTATTGACCAAAAATACCCGAAGGACGACTTATCCGAAAAACATGTTCTTGCTTTTATTCGAAAGAGAAATGAAACCTATGCTAATTCAGGCTATCTCCTGGTAGTGCTTTGTTTATTTATTGGTCATAAGCTCGACCATGGGAACTTTATCTTGCAGCTATCGTTGGTGGTGTCATTCTCATCCCACCACCAATCCTTGATGTATCAGTGAAGCTTTAGCTGCAAGGTTAGTGCCACAGTACACACACGAAATCTGATATGCTTATGATAGACATATGCATCCACAATCAACCTTCTGAACATTTTGCAAAAGAGGACCATAAGGTGATTGCAGCCCTCGAGCGTGCTTAGTGCACTAAGCAAGTCTAACTCTGGAGGGACATGATCCGAGCATGGTCTGTATGGTAGATCAAGAATGAAGCTACCATGCTCGTGTGTGGAATCCTTTCCTCCGGACTCCAGAGTCAGTGCCTCAAAAGGTTCCATGGCCCATGAGTTCTCTATCTTAAGAGATGCATCATGGAGGCTCGATGTTGACTCTCGACCATGATCGAAAGCAACAGGATACGGGCCAGCGGGAAGAGGCTGAAACTCGACCGAGAGTGATGACGATTGTTCCCCATCACAAAGGTGAAGAAAGTCTTCCGAGTCATACTCATGGGGAGTAGAAGGCTCTACACCCTCAATGAGAACAAGCTTGGATGACCCAAACGGAGATATACTCGTCGTCTTCTCGAGCGGGTTTTTCTGGGGAAGAGGCTTTGCCATAGGATGTCCTGGACAAGGGGTAGCAGAGGTAGAAGCGACTCCCCTGAGCTTATCATCTAGGCTCCCTAAAGATGTATCGAAGAGCTGCTCTAGAGGGGAGCCTAGGAGAAGATCGAGATCAAGGACATCGAAGATGTGAAAGTCTAAACTAGCCTCGATCCCGTCTATGATAAGCGGCACGACACTTGCAATCCCCCGACATTCAAGAACATGTCCAAAGGGACAAGTCTGGATGAGCATGTCGGATGGTGCTAGCGGGACTTTGCCCAAAAGAGTTTCCGCTAAGTGCCATGGCAAAATGTTAACCTCCATGATGGGGTTACAATGGGCTTCTACGACAGTGCCTCTACTAGAGCAAGAAACAACCAGAGAGGGTGAACTATTCCAAGCTGCCTCGGAAGATCGTGTCACTCCCCCTGACCATTCCTCCCTCATGGCCTCCTCAGGATATGCTTCGTCAGGAGGATCAGGAGGTAGAGGAGGCACCGCAGGCCTAAGGGAAGGTTCTGTCAAAAGATTTCTAGAATGATTGGTGTGGACAGAATAAGGTTCCTCCCCTGATTGGGCATCAAAAGAATTCGAGGTATCTAAAAGGTTTTCAGAAGGGTCATCCTCGAATTTGCGAGTGAACACCAATGGTTGAATTTCTTCTTCCTTTGGCGTTCGGGGTTCAGGAGAGGGCTCAACAGACAAGTCTTGGGATTCAGAAAATGAAGACTCTAACTTGGATGTTGAGGGACCCTCATGGCTCGACTCGGATTCTTGGTTGGATTTGTTGTGATCAATAGGGACAGAAGAGTTTTCTAAGAGGGAATCTAGGATCTCTCTTCCTTCCATTGGAGTTTTTTCCACAAACAAACCTCCAGCAATAACATCTAGATCGAGGGTAGAATCCATGTCTAGACCCATACAAAAGATGTACAATGACACATCGATGGGTAAAGACGGACCAGGTGTCGACACCAAAAGGTGTAGGAACCTAGCCCATGCCGCTCCTAGGGACTCCTCCTCTAATTTCTCGAAATCGAGGATACTTATTGGAAGAGAAGTTACACGAGTGTACCATTGCTCCGTACTTTCCATGAGAGAGAACGAGTGCCAAAAGTTATCTCGGAGTTCTCCCCAATCACCGTTCACACTTTCTATAGTGTGGGCGTACCATTGTTCTGCCTCTCCTATGAGGGAGAAAGGAAACAACTTCCACCTCACGGTGTCCTGTGTCATGCCTGGCATAGCCAGACTAGAACACAGTTCCTCAAATTCCTCCAAATGGAGGTAGGGGTCTTCATTGATTGCTCCAAAGAATGGTCGATCCTGAACCGTGGCTAAAAAGCCAGGGGGGAGTTCATAGCCGGATGATGAGGATGATGATGACTCTTCGAACTCACCCCTTGAGGTAGAGAAGCTTTGAAAGGAAGGCATCTCAAAGGGTAACGGGGGTAAAGGTAGAAGAAAAGGAACAAAAAGGATATCTGATGGGTAACGGGGGTGAAGGTAGAAGAAAAAGGAAAAACAAAAGATACGAGGACCACTAGGTTCGAAGATAGATACAGCAACTGTTCCCCGACAACGGCGCCAGAAATGCTTGTTGACACTTCTTAACGCAATCACCTAAGAGCGGATTTGGAATCTGTCCCCGGCAACGGCGCCAGAAATGCTTGTTGGTATTTCTTAACGTCACCACTAGTTATGTACCTAGCGTGAGCATAAGATCCACCTGGGTATACCGAGGGGTACGAAAGAATCCGCAAGCGCACGGAAATACCGATGTAGCACTTCACCTCAGGAGTATTCCAAAGGGTATCGAATCCAAGGAACGATGTGCACTACCTTCTATCCTATATGAACGGTCCAAGGACACCAAGCCCCAGCTATGGTAGGGAGATGATGGGGTGCTTCTTGTAGGTCCTCGACTCTAGAGAGGAACAAGCTCGGATAAGATCTCGCTTCGGACACCGGCCCCTACAAGCTATAACAGTTGGTTCACGGCAAAGGGTCGCCTACACGTTGTATCCGAACGTGGGGGATTTCAGAGGGTCCAACGGCTGTCACTACCGCGGCCTACCCCAAGACAAACCGTGGGATACAGGGCATTCGAAGGATAACCCGTAGTCTAGACACCATGTCTACACCACCGATTACTACTATAGCACGGCTACGTCTGAATTCCCGTAGAAACACTATAGCACTCCGTATAAATACGGAGCGACGAACCCGCGCGGTCGAGCTAGACCTTACTCATCATTGAATCAATTGGCATGAGGAAGAACGACTAGTCACCGATTCATGTATTCCAACAAGATCTAACTGGATAATTCACACAAACGGAATGCAAACTTATGCGCTTATAACAAAAGATCAAGGGTCGTGTTCGTGAAGGACACGAGCCTCTAACTTATGAACAAACGCAAAAGCGAGAGTAACTTGTGCGTCAACTAGATCGAGAAGGCGTGTTCATGAAGAACACAAGCCTATAAATGATGAACGAACGAAGAACTCAAGAACATAACAATCATGCATGAACATCACTTTAGTCTAATTGGAAAATACAAGAATACTCACTTTGCTCTAAATGAAGAACTAGCTGGGATCTCACCCACATCACCATCTACATAGCCATCTCCTCAACCCAGTTGATCCATGAGAGATCAAGAGAGAAGAGAAACAAGTGTTTCTAAAGAGGAGGAGAGGAATGGGATGCCTCTATTCTAGCCCCCTCTCCTTCTATTTATAGGCCTGTGTCACCGCGCGAGAACACCCCAAGCACAACAGGAATGAAGTCAGGAGCCAATCAGGAGACACCACGTGGAAGGCCGAGATGAACTGACGCAAGGTCGGTTCGGCCGAACCAAGGTTCGGCCGACCCCCTGGTGGCCCACCTCGTCTTGTGCTTTCTCGTGGTGGCTGTCAGGTGGGTCCTTATGGCGGTTCCAGGTGTCCACATGATTTTAAGGCGGTTTAGGCGCTCTGGTGGGCCATGGGATCCATGTGATACACACGTGGCGACTTCTGATTCGCCAAGACTTCCTCCCTTGGATTGGTGACATCACCAATCCGTGGCACTTTGCATGGCAGCCCCTCATTGGCTGAGGTGGAGAGGCTTGGATTGATGAGGTGGATGGATAAGGTGTGCTTTTGCTCTATTTCTTGTGCTAATTGCCTGCATTCAAATATACATTGCCACTTGTGAAATTTGTCAGTATAAAGCCCTATTCTACTGTGAATGTATATTTCTCATGTCAAAATGTAGGAGTTGACGGCTATAAATATGGTACTTAACAGCTGTCAATAGTGCTCGGCGCAGATAGCGCTATGCCACGACGCGTTCCCCTTCGGCCTGAAGTCTACGCCCGGCATTCGCCTGAGCCAACTGCTTAAGCCTCCCCAGATCCAATCTGGGCGGCGACCTTCTCACGACCCAAGGCCGGCACCTCGCGCAAGGCGCGACCCTCTCGACGTGCCCTGCACCTATCACAAGGGTGCGAAGCATACCCTCCGCGAGTGCCGCCTGCGGAAGAAGATCGACAACAAGCTCCCTCGCCGAGCTAAGCGACCTACCCAATCTCCGGACTGCGGGGAGTTCCAAAAGGTCCGGGTTCGCATCTCCCCCAACGACTCAGAGATCGTCTTCCGTCAGGTGATGGTGATCTTGGAGAACAAACCACCCCACGCGGGTGCGACCAACTCTGAGGAGGCAGCCTGGATCCAAGCCAATGCCCGCCGCGCTGAGCGACGTGTGGAAGAGCAGCGGCGCGTCTTGCCCTGCGCTCGAAACCTGCATCTGGAGTTCGAGGAAGCTGGGATCCTGACCTTCAACAGCCCCCAGGCCAACCTGGGTGCGGCCATTACCCGACTCCAGCAAGTCCAGACGCCTGAAGCTGAGCAGGCCCTCACGTACCTCCGGGTCGCTAACACCCTGGTGGAAGAGAAGAGCGCGGACTCCAAGTCCGCTGCATCTTCGTCGACCCGCCACTCGCACAGTCGATCTCATCGACCTACGCGCAGCCATCTCTCCCCCATCCGGGAGGAGGTCGCTCAGCACAACCCTGAGCAACCCGCCCAGCAGCCCTCTGCTGCCCGCGACCTTCGTGTCAACCTCGACGCCAATAGGCGCGCTCGTGACGCTCGCGGCTACGTCGACCAGCGCCACCGAGAGCGCGAGGAGCGCGAGCTCCGCCGCCGCCTAGACTACGACCACGAGTACGGCGCACTCGGGGGCGTTCACCGCATCATGGAGCGCGAGCTCCGTGATCAACACGAGATCGAGAATTGGCGACGTGCCAAGTATGACGCTGATCACGGCGATCCCGCCATCGTCCTGACCAACCGGGATCGGCAGCCATGATCCCAGGCTCTCATCCCAGAGCGCAGCGTCCACTCTGCACCAAGAGAGGCCACCCCGGCCAGAGGCTTCGGCGACGACCTAGCCCTCAACGCCTTCCCGGCGCTGGATGCCCGCTTGAAGAGGGTGGAGTACCCCGACAACTTCAAGCCCAACATCAAACCGTATGATGGGCGCTCCGACCCTAACATCTGGCTGTCGACCTACTATGTCGCCGTCAAGGCGGCTGGTGGTAGCTTCGACCATATGACGGCCTACTTCCCACTGGTGATGGGCAAGGCCCCTTCGCTGTGGCTCAACAACCTCGAGCCTGGCAGCATCAAGACTTGGGCCGATCTGTCCCAGGCCTTCACGTCCAACTTCCAGAAGACCTACGATCGCCCTAGAAACGCCTTCAGCCTGGGGCGGGTCGTGCAGAAGCCTAAGGAGCGGCTCCGCGACTACAACACCTGGTTCTTCGAGAACCGGAACGAGTGCGTTGGTGTCAGGGACGACCAGATCGTCGACAGCTACAAGAAGGGCATCAAAGATCGCAAGATCTTTGAGAAGATCCATGAGGCTGGCCCGACCAACGTCAAGGAGCTCATGGTCATCGTCAACAAGCTGATGGACACGGAGGATGCGCTCCAGAACCAGTTCGACGCTGATGCGCTGGTACATCTGGTACTGCAGCAGACAAGCTCCGCAAGCGACCTTCTGAGGTCCTAGTGGTCGATGGGCACCTTCAACCAGGAGGAGTTCGACCTGGCGCTCGACAGCATCTACGGGTTCCACGAGGAGGCCACCCACACTCTCCGCGAGTGCTCCCAGTTCAAGAGGGCCTTTCGCGCCCTCGCGGACCCTAAGCAGCCCAGGAACGATGGCGGGCGCCGCGACAACCACCCCTACAACAACAACTACCGCCGTGACGATCAGCGTGATCGGCGTGACGACCACCGCGAGGAGCGATATGACGATCCCCGCGAGCCACCTCGCAGCGACCCACCACGCAGCAACCCACCTCCAGCGGCTCCCTGCGACGAGACAAACCTGCCCCCTCCACCGGCGTCAGGCAACCCCAATGGACCTTTTCAGGCCGCAACCCGCGAGATCAATATGATCGTCGGTGGCATCAAGTCCAGCGCCAGTAGGAGGCACTACAGGAAGGACAAGCGCGATGTCCACCTCGTCCACACTCAGCCAATTGTGCCTCTGCGTTGGTCTGAGCAGGCGATTATGTTCTCTAGGGACGATCACTGGGTCCACATTCCAGATCCCGGGTCCTATCCGCTCGTTGTCGAGCCCACGGTGGACGGAGCCCTGCTCTCCCAAACCCTGATCGACGGAGGCAGCAGGCTCAACATCATCTTTGTTGAGACCCTCAAGAAGATGGGCTTCGACTTCGACAAGATGACGGAGTGCGACGAGCCCTTCTATGGCATCGTCCCCGGGAAGGCGGCCTACCCCCTGGGTCGGGTCTCCCTCCCCGTCACCTTTGGCATGGAGGCAAACTTCCGCACGGAATACCTCAATTTCGAGGTCGCCAACTTCAAGTCCTCCTACCACACGATCCTAGGTCGCCCGATGCTGGCCAGATTCATGGCCATCCCACACTACACCTACTTGGTGTTGAAGATGCCGGCTCCACATGGGGTCCTCTCCGTTAAGGGGGACCTCATCGTTTCCTTCAGATGCAACACGGAGGCCCTCGACCTCGCCGCGACCTCCGCTGCTGCCGACGCCTCCGCAGTCTTGGTCGCCGAGGCCAACCAAGTCGACCCTGTCGACCAGTCTGTCCCAGAACAGAAGCGCACCGACACCACCCTCGACACGGCTCCCTCGATGAAGAAGGTCTGCCTCGGCCTTGCCGACCCAGAGAAGACGGTGGTGATCGGCGACGGGCTCGACCCCAAATAGGAACTCGCGCTCACCAGCTTCCTCCGGGACAACGCCGACATATTCACTTGGAGTCCATCGGATATGCCGAGTGTCCCCAGGGAGCTAGCTGAGCACACCTTGGATGTAAGCAAGACGGCCAAGCCTGTCAAGCAGAAGCTTCGCCGCTTTGCGAAAGATTGCAAGGACGTCATTAGGGTAGAGCTAATAAAGCTCCTAGCTGCCGGATTTATCCGAGAGTGTAAAAACCTGGTTTGGCTCGCCAACCCGGTTCTTGTACCAAAGAAAACTGGTCAATGGAGAATGTGTATCGACTACACTGATCTCAACAGGCACTGCCCTAAAGACCCCTTCCCTCTTCCGCGCATCGACCAGGTCGTGGACTCCACGCCCGGAAGCGTCCTCCTCTGCTTTCTCGACTGCTACTCAGGGTATCACCAGATAGCCCTGAAGGTCTCCGACCAAGATAAGACGGCATTCATAATGCCCCATGGCATCTACTGCTACACGGCCATGACCTTCGGCCTCAAGAATGCCGGTGCGACCTACCAGAAGGCCATCCAGAAGTGTCTGGCCAGCCAGATCAGCAAGAACGTAGAAGCCTACGTCGACGATGTGGTCGTCAAGACCACCCATGAGGACAAGCTCATAGCCGACCTCGCGGAGACCTTCGCCAACCTCCGCACCTATCGCTAGAAACTTAATCCAGAGAAGTGCGTCTTCGGTGTCCCGTCCGGCAAACTCCTGGGCTTCATGGTCAGCAACCGGGGCATCGAAGCCAATCCCACCAAGGTGGATGCTATCCTCTGGATGAAGCGACCTACTGGCAAAAAGGACGTCATGAAGCTCACCGGCATGAAGGCGGCCTTAGGCCGATTCATTAGCAAGCTCGGAGAGAAAGGTCTGCCCTTCTTCAAGCTGCTAAAAAAGGCGGACAAGTTCGTCTGGACTGAGGAGGCAGACCAAGCCCTTGAGCAACTCAAGACCTTCCTCACGACACCCCCGGTGATGGTGCCCCCGGCGCCTAAGGAGCCTTTACTACTCTACATCTTGGCGACCACCCTCGTGGTCAGCGCCGTTCTGGTGGCTGAGCGACCTGAAGAGGGGCAACCTTACCCCGTCCAGCGACCTATATACTACGCCAGTGAGGTCCTATCTGACAGCAAGACCAGGTTCAACCAGCCCCAGAAGATGCTCTACACGCTACTCATGACCTCCCGCAAGCTCTGGCATTACTTCCAATCCCGCAAGATCAAGGTCGTCTCGGCCTTCCCCCTTGGCGAGATCCTACGGAGCCGCGACACCACTGGGCGCATCGTCAAGTGGTCCATCGAGCTAGGCGAGTTTGACCTAGAGTTCTGCCACAGGCAGGCCATCAAGTCCCAAGTCATTACAGACTTCGTCTCGGAGTGGACAGAGATCCAGCAGGCTCCACCGTTGGAGCGACCTGAGCACTGGAAAATGTACTTTGATGGTTCTCTGAACCTCAAAGGAGCCGGTGCAGGTGTCCTATTCATCTCTCCTGAGGGCGATTACCTCAAATACATCCTGCAGATCCACTACAAGGCGTCCAACAACGGCGCCGAGTACGAGGCCCTCATCCACGGGCTACGCATCGCTGTCTCCCTCAGGATCAAGCGCCTCATGGCCTACAGCGATTCCAAGGTCGTCATCGACCAAGTTAGCAAGGACTCATAAGCTAGGAAGGACACGATGGAAGCCTACTGTGCCGAGGTGCGCAAGCTCGAGCGTCACTTCGAAGGCCTCAAGTTCCACCACGTCTGCCGCAACAACAATGTCACAGCCGATGTCCTCTCCAAACTCGGCTCCAAGCGCGCACTGGTTCCGGCCGGTTTGTTCATCCAGGACCTACGCAAGCCGTCCATCAAGCTCATCCCTGACCCAGAGTCGGCTGACGACGGGGTGACCTCGCCCGCAGGTCGCGAGATCCTCATGATCGACGCGGAAGATGACTGGCACCTCGACTTCATCACCTTCCTCCTCGAGCATCGAGTACCTGAGGATAAGGCGGATCGAGAAAAGATCGCGAGGCGTAGCGCTAACTATGTCGTCGTCGGCAAGGAACTCTACCGGAGGTCCGCCTCCACCGGAGTACTGATGAAGTGCATCCTACGATCTGAGGGCCTCAAGCTCTTGGATGAGATCCACGGTGGCGAGTGCGGCAACCATGCCGCCTCTTCCAACCTGGTGGGCAAGGTCTTCAGGTCTGGCTAGGAACTTGTACGTCGTTGCAAGGGGTGTCAGTTCTTCGCTAAACAGCAACATGTCTCGGCTCAGGCCCTGAGGACCATCCCTCCATCGTGGCCCTTCGCAGTTTGGGGTCTCGACTCTATGGGACCCTTCAAGACCGCCCCTGGCGGCTACAAGCACATCATCGTGGTGGTGGATAAGTTCACCAAGTGGATCGAGGTCCGCCCCGTATCCAGCGTCACATCCAAAGAGGCGGCCAAGTTCATCGAGGAGATCACCCACCGCTTCGGGGTGCCAAACAGGATCGTCATCGACCTTGGCACGACCTTCACAGGAGCCGAGTTCTGGGACTTCTGTAAGGAAAGCCTGATCGACGTATACTACTCCTCGGTGGTGCACCCACGGTGCAATGGCCAGGTCGAGCGGGCCAACGACATGGTCCTACAGACCATCAAAGATCGCATCTTCGACGGCTCAGCGCCTTACGCAACCAGGTGGCTCTCAGAGCTTCCTCACATCCTCTGGGGTCTCAGGACCCAGGTCAGCTCGGCTATAGGGTACTCACCCTTCTTCCTGGTCTACGGGTCAGAGGCTATCCTCCCCACCGACGTGGCCTTCGGTGCTCCTCGCATCCAGAACTTCGACGAAGGAGAAGTAGAGCAGACACGCAGGCTCGACCTCGACAGCATTGAGGAACATCGTGTGGCCGCACTCATGTGCCACACCCACCACGAACAACAACTACGTCACTACCACGACCACAATGTGCGGGAACGTTCCTTTAACGTTGGCGACCTAGTCTTACGGCGGATCCAGAACACCAAGGACATGCACAAGCTCTCTGCACCTTAGGAAGGCCCCTTCATAGTTAAGGAGGTCATTGGACCGGCAACCTATCGCCTCCAATGGTCCGATGGCCAGGGCGTTCCTAACCCCTAGAACATCGAGCATTTATGTCGCTTCTATCCTTAGGAGCCTTGTATCACAATAAAGCTATGTACTCTATCCTTTGTAATTCAATATAAAGTTTTATCTTTCGACCTACTTGTTTTTTGTTCACCCCTCCCCTTCGACACGCTCGGGGGCTTGGTTTAAAACCGGACCCCTCACGCTCGGGGGCTTGGCTTTAAGCTCGGCCCTTCACGCTCGGGAGCTTGGCTTTGCCAACCTAAGGGTCATTCGACCTGGGGTTTCTACCTCTCTTTTCTACTAGTGTTCCCTTACCATAACTTTTTGTGCACCTTATAAGTATTCCTAGGTCGTGGAGTTGCTTGGCCCTAGGTCCCCGACCTCCCTCCGTGCGCCGGCTGCACGTAAGCCTCCATGTCGAGCCGTGTAGTCGGTAAGCCGTTCCTCCACTGAGTTGGGTTAGCGGGGGGAAAGGGTTCTTGCAACTTTGTTACCTTTGCGTTCTTATAAGGAGTATACAAAATCAAATAAGGGATCACATTGACTTAATTAAACATGTCTTTTTCATCAATGCAAGGTTTATATTACATCAAAAGGGTCCACGACCAATTGTTTCTAACAGTTTGCTACGTCCTAAGTTACATCTCCAGGTCTATCTTCTTCATAATTTCATCTGCAGTGGCCTGGATATCTTCGCTCCCCACCAGCTGCGACAAGGCGAGCTCCTCCTTGACCTTCTCAAGGTCAAACGACGGCTCATGGTGCTTCACCGTGGCCAGCGCCGTAGCAGCAGCGAGCTTGCCGCTGTCTATCAGCAAGGTCTTTATGCGACCTTCCGCGTCCTCCAACCGTGCGACGAGCTCCTGTGGCCGCCCTCGACCTTAGGGGCGTACACGTCCACAAGGTACTCGACGGCCTCCTTGAGGTCGTCTAGCTCCTTCTCAAGATCTGCAGTCATCTCTTGATGATCAATAAGGGTTTGCATTGCCCGGCCCAGGTCGATCTCCAGATCCCTGCGGACACCAAATTCATTTGCAGCTTTACGAGTGAAGTAAGACTCACTGGCGACGACCTCCTTGTGCTTCTCCTTGAGGATCTTCACCTGCTCTTTGGAGTCCTTGAGGTCCTTCTTCAAGGCGGTCTCCCTCTTCTTGGCGTCTGCAAATGTCAAGGTCAGGATGGGTTTACCACGGCGTAAAAACATAAAGACCAAGGGTGTCCTATGATGTACCTGTGGCAGCGACCTTCAGATCGTCCTCTGCTTCCTTCGCCTTCAGCTTGGCAGCCTCCAGCTCTTGCTTCAAGGCCTCTATCGCCTCGTCCTTCAAGGTCGCCTCATCCTTGAGGCGTTGTACCTCCTTCCCGGCCTCAATCTTGGCCTGAAGCACGGCCTCCCGTGTCGTGGATAGCTCCGCGTGAAGCTTGGCGCCCTCCGTAAGTAGGTTTGCCCTGCCCTGCGCCCGCTCAGCAAGAGTCTGCACCCACACATTACGAAGGATTGTTAAGTCACGGTGCCTAAGTGAATTGAAGACATAGCCCCAAGGGTAATAATGACTCACCATGAGTGTCCTGCCGATCGTCTTCGCCACCTCTGTGATGGTCGCCTGCGCCGTCTTGAAGTCGGCAAGGTCTTTGGCATCGGCGATGATGTCATCCTCCCACAGAGTGCCGGTGTAGAGGCACCGATGCCGCTCGTGCTCCTCGCTTCCACCTCCAGTCTCTGCTAACCTCGTCTCCGGCAGGCTTGACTCGGGCGGGTCTTGCTGGTGCAGGCCTTCCTCCTGCTGAGCGCTCCCAGCAGCGACCTTGGCCGCCGCCGACGATGTTGTCCCCACGGTCTCGGGGACCTTGCTGGTGACATCCCTGCCTGAGGTCGCCGGCGACTGCCCCACCAGCACCTTCTCAATCTTCCGCCCAAAGGCCTCTTGGCCTGAGGCGTACTTGCTGCTACCCGATAAAGCAGGAGTCCCCTGCCCAAGGTGCACAAGTTCGTCAGTACCGACGTACTCAACAAGCCGCAAAGATGAAGAATGGCATAAAATCAAGTTTAATAACATACCCGCCGCCGGTCTTCAACTTAAACGACATCGGCCTGGGCGGCGCCCGCCTTGGCATCTTCTGCGACCCTTGGTCGCTCAAGCCTTCCGCACTCGGCTTCGGCTGTTGCTCGCCCACAACACCGAGCGTGGTGTCATCTCCTCCCACGACCGCTACGTTGCCCGATCCTGTGGCGACGTCGTGCGATCGCGCAACGTCCTGCTCCTCGAAGACGACCTCGGTGCTAGTCGTTGCCGTCTTCGACGATGCAGTGGTGTCCTTCCTCTTCCTCTTCTTCTTCTCCGCCTCAATGGTGGCGGAGATGATCTTGACACCCTTGTGCGCCGGGATCTTAGCGGTGGCTTGCCGCGTACGACAAGTCGTTGGCGCGGAGCTCGCCACGGGCGGATCCTCATCATCACTACCCCCCACCGATGAGTCGGAGAGGTAGTTCTCCAGTAACTCCGGCGGCGGAGCCTGCACGTCCTCCGCCGCCCGGACCTTGAAGCTGCGCTCACCCTCATCTGCGAGGGGAGCCGGGCTCCAGAACAAGCCCTCTCGACCCTGCAACAGGCGACCTTCATCTCAAAAATAGGGGAATCCAAACTCAACAAAAACAAAGGAATCAAGGTCGATCAGCGACGTACCACTTCGGCGGGCCGTGTGAGGGAGAACGCCTTGGGGCACTTCCAGTTCCGGATCACCCCGTTGAAGAGCTCCCTCACCCGCGCCACCATCTCCTGCTTGGAGACCTTGCACTGCTGTACGCGAGTTGGGTCGATTTGGCCCCAGTACTCGTAGGCCGGGTGCACCCGATCTTGGATCGGTTGCAGCAGCCTCCGGCTGAAGCTGATGGCCACCGCGCTGCCCATCAGCCCTTCTTTCTTCCGCGTCTTGAGGTCCTCCAGCAGCGACTTGATGGCGTCCATCTCCCGCGACGTTAGCTGGTTGGTCAACTCTGGCACCGGGACCGGCACGAGCCCCAACCTGGTGGCCCGCGCCGGCTTTGGGTTGTCGATGTAGAACCACCCTCGCCTCCAGCCCTGGGTGTTGTCCGGCAGCTCCATGTTGATGTACACCGTCTTCATGTGACAGCGTAGCATGAAGCCGACAGGCTCGACGACGCCATTCTTCCCCTTCTTCTTCACCTCGAAGAAGTACCGCCACAGGTCGAAGTGTGGCGGTATCCCCAAGTACACCTCGCACAGATGGATGAACGAGGAAACGGTGGTGATGGCATTGGGGACGAGGTGTACCACGTCGATGCGGTAGAAGTGGAGCAGCCCGCGGAAGAAGTCGCTCGCCGGGACTCCAAATCCGCGCTCCACGTGCGCGACGAAGGCGACGGTCTCCCCGGTCCCCTCCGAGGGGAAGGCCTCGTCGGTGGCTGGCCTCCAGCCCACTTGCTCCCTGGGCTTCAGCAGCCCACGCTCCACCAGACTCTTCAGTTGCGCCTCTGTCACCGTCGAGTGCTCCCAAAACTTCTCCGGTGGCGGCGCAAGCTCAAGGGCCATTTCTTCTTCGTCGAAGCCCGTGGATCTAGTTCTGAATACTACCAGGGACTTCTGGCGCATGCGGCGGCGCTGAGCGCGGTGGATCTAAGCACGGCAGCGCCGATGAAAACTGTGCGCTAAAGCTCCTGGTGGCGCATCGAAAACCCTAGCTGTTGCTGGGAATGGAAGAGAGTGGGGTCCTCGACCCTTCACTCGGACTTTTATAACTGGACCGCATCAGTGCGGTGGGCCGCGGCGCCCCAAATGTCCCTTCAGATTCGGCGACATTCCCGGCGACCCAACGGATACATCGTCCAATGGCTCTTTCGGCCTAACGGCCCCAGGCAGTAACGGCTCGCGCCGTACGGGAATCTATGTTCGCTGGCCTTCTGCCCAACGGCCCGGCGTCCATGGACTTGTTCTGCCCTGCTTCAAGCCCCTTCCCCGTCCTTTTCTTCAAGGTCTTCTGGCCTCCGGCGACCTCCGGGTCCATGATAACACCTTCTCAAGGTCGACAGGCACTACCGCTTGGTAGGTCGCCTCAACTATCAATCATGGGTTCACACACTCATGGATGACCTCCGGGTCAAGTTGCACCTCTCTGAGGTCGCTAAGGTCCTGCTACCTACTGAATTGCCTTAACGGCCATACCAACGGCCCTGTGCTTAATGGCTCCACTGCCCGTTGGCGACCTCCGGGTCAAGTAGCACCTCCCTGAGGTTGCTAAGGTCCTGCTACCTACTAACGTTGCCTTAAACGGCTATACCAACGGCCCCGCGCTTAATGGCTCCACTACCCGTTGGCGACCTCTTGGTCAAGTAGCACCTCCATGAGATCGCTAAGGCCCCGCTGCCTCCTAGGTCATATAGACCTAGAGTTTCCAGGCTGACTACCTGCATTGTGTCACTGCACAACGGCCGTGCCGACCCAGGTCAACACGGGTTCTTTTGTCTCTACGAAAAGGCCTCCTGAAGGTCGGTGTGCTATTACAGCCCTGCCGGGACCTTGTTATCCATACCTTGTTATCCGTACCATTGAAGCCCGGGCGCCCTTACAACCACTGATATCATGACATTCCACTTGAAAAACTATATTTACAGCTTCATAAGCTACAAGGAGTTTGGCCCTTGGCCAATTACAAGATACAAAGATATTAAAGGTCCTGAATTACCTTCCAAAGTGCTTACGACTCAATCTACACTAATAAGGCTTGTCGCAAGCTTTCTTCTAGCTTCAGGACCTACTCGATGACCTCTACAGCCACTGTGGAAGCAGCTGCCACACAGCCCCCTCTACTCACGCACCAACCGGTCTCCTGCAGCGCCCAGCATCAAGTCTGAGCTTCGCCGCAAGATTGCAGAAGGTCCGAGCTTTAACACCAACCTCGCCGGGTGGAGCGCAGCACCCACCAGCTTCACCTCAGGCCCGAAAGTGTCAGGGCCGAAGATGCAGCTACTGCTTCATACTCCTCCTGGGTTCCTTGGCGGGACTGGGAGAAGAGGCCAATCGAGTTCTTCGAGCCTCGCAAGCATTCTTCTAGCTCCAAGCATGAACTACATCAACCCTACACTCTGGAGGGCGGACACACGCCCATGGCATGGCAATATTACTACACTGGATCATCTTGAATCACCTTTGAAGATTGGTACGGTTTGCTTCAAGCCTTGGGTACCTATTTATACCATCAAGCACCTGCCATTCAGTCTTATCCGCAAGCAAGCTTGCGTGGCGTCCGCATCCTCAAGGTCACTGTACACTCGTGGAACACGAGGTCACTGTTCGCCCGTGAGAGGCATCGGCGCACCTATCCCCTACTTGACCGCATCCTGGAGTGCCTTTTGTCTTTTGCGGGTGATTGCGACCTGTGCTACGTCTGCAAGCTGGCCCGTGGCCGTACAGTACATGCGTGACTCTGGTTGTGCCAAACCTGTGGCCTGCTGCCCTCTGCAAGATTCTGGAGCTCTTGTCCTCTAGCGTCGACACTACAAGAGCATCTGTTTCCTAAGCAGAAGGTCGTAGGTTCGGATTATTTAACTTTTCTTCTTCTTTGGAGCATCAAACCGGCCATCCTGGTCACTTTACTGCTCGGGGGCTACTACACTAGTGCGTCTTCGACGGCCTATTTTCTTCAGGTCGCCTCGACCTAATGGAAGACCGCTTCCATCACATCTCTGCTCGACCTACCCTTCGTAGGCTTGTTGACCTTTCTGAAGGTCGTGGCTGCTACTACAACATGCCTGACTCAGGTCAGGTCGGCGGTTCTGCAAGATCTACGCCTCGTCTTCACTTCGACCTCATGGTCCTTCGACCCAGAAGCTCGACGTTCAACTTCCTGCGCGCATCGGAGGGGTTTCCTTTCTTTTTGATCCCCGTGCACCCTTCATGACCTCGACGGTGCCGCGCCTTGCTACTCTTCGACACAAGCTCGCCTCGGCCGCTACACCTACATGACGATCGGGGGCTTGAGAGACATGGGTACCCATGGGTCCCCACCGACCAGGGTCCCAGGGGCCCCTAACAAAGTGGACCTGACCTTCCAGAAGACCCGCCGACCTTACAAGTGGGCCTAGCGACCTTATCCGCACCTCCGAAAACTGTGGGCGACCTGATCTGGATCCCGGAAGGCCCGTGAAGCCTTGGCGTGCAAGTCAAGACACGGTGACCTGGCGCGCTGCCGCCTGTAGCTCTGAGTATCATGGGATACTCCTTGTAATCTAGGAGATAAGCTTTCCATAGTTGTAACCGACCCCGACATGGGTCAACCGACCTGCGCATGCAAACCCTAGCCTGTCCCCGCATATAAGGCGGCCTAGGGCTCCATGCCCAGGGACAACTCATCTTCATCCTCGCATAATCCACCACAACTGGACGTAGGGTTTTACTCTCCGGAGGCCTGAACCAGTATAAACCCTTGTCTCCTTGCTCCTCGCCGCCATACTCGCCTAGTTCCGTGTGCACCCCGTGCATAACCACCTACGCTCTTAGGTCCTGATCCTCCATTAACCTGCAAACCACTAGGGCGACCCCCTAGCGGATCTGTCCAGGTCTCACCCCCTGACACCACCAATCCTTGATGTATCAGTGAGCTTCAGCTGCAAGGTTAGTGCCACAGTGCACACACGAAATCTGATATGCTTATGATAAACATATACATCTACAACCAACCTTTTGAACTTTCTACAAAAGAGAACCATAAGGTGATTGCAGCCCTCATGTGTGCTCAACACACTAAGCATGTCTGACTCTAGAGGGACATGATGCGAGCATAGTCTGTGTGACAGATCAAGGATGAAGCTACCATGCTCGTTCGTGGAATCCTTTCCTCCGGACTCCAGAGTCAGTGCCTCGAAAGGTTCCATGGCCCATGAATTCTCCATCTCAAGAGAGTCGTCGCGGAAGCTCGATGTTGACTCTCGATCATGATCGAAAGCAACATGATACGGGCTAGCGGGAAAAGGCTGAAACTCAGTCGAGAGTGGTGACGATTGTTCGCCTTCACAAAGGTGAAGAGAGTCTTTCGAGTCATCCTCACGAGGGGTAGAACATTCTACAACCTTAATGAGAACGGGCTTGGATGATGTGAATGGAGATATACTCGTCGTCTTCTCGAGCGGGTTATGCTGGGGAAGAGGCTTTGCCATAGGATGTCCCGGACAAGGGGTAGCAGTGGAAGAAGTGACTCCCCTAAGCTTATCATCTAGGCTCCCTAAAGATGTATCGAAGAGCTGCTCTAGAGGGGAGCCTAAGAGAAGATCGAGATCAAGGACATCAAAGATGTGAAAGTCTAAGCTAGCCTCGATCCCGTCTATGATAAGCAGCACGACACTTACGATCCCCCGACATTCAAGAACGTGTCCAAAGGGACAAGTCTTGAGGAGCATGTCGGATGGTGCTAGGGGGACTCTACCTAAAAGAGTCTCCGCTAAGTGCCATGGAAAAATGTTAACCTCCATGATGGGGTTACAATGGGCCTCTACGACAGTGCCTCTGATAGAGCAAGGGACAACCAGAGAAGGTGAACTATTCCAAGTTGCCTCGAAAAATCGTGCCACTCCCTCTGACCATTCCTCCCTCATGGCCTCCTCAGGATATGCTTCGTCAGGAGGATCAGGAGGTAGAGGTGGCACCGCAGGCCTAAGTGAAGATTCTATCAAAAGATTTCTAGAATGATCGGTATGGACAGAAAAAGGATCCTCCCCTAATTGGGCATCAACAGAATTCGAGGTGTCTGAAGGATTTCTAGATGGGTCATCCTCGAATTTGCAAGTGAACACCGAAGGTTGAATTTCTTCTTCCTTTTGTGTTCGGGGTTCTGGAGAGGGCTCAACAGACAAGTCTTGGGATTTGGAAGATGAAGACTCGGACTTGGATGTTGAGGGACCCTCATCGCTCGACTCAGATTCTTGGTTGGGTTCGTTGTGATCAATAGGGACAGAAGAGTTTTCTAAGAGGGAATCTAGGATCTCTCTTCCTTCCATTGGAGTTTTTTCTACAAACAAACCTCCAGCAATAACATCTAGAACGAGGGCAGAATCCATGTCTGGACCCACACAAAAGATGTATAATGACACATCGATGGGTAAAGACGGACCAGGTGTCAACACCAAAAGGTGTAGGAACCTAGCCCATGCCACTCCTAGGGACTCCTCCTCTAATTTCTCGAAATCGAGGATACTTATTGGAAGAGAAGCTACACGAGTGTACCATTGCTTCGTCCTTTCCATGAGAGAGAATGAGTGGCAAAAGTTATCTCGGAGTTCTCCCCAATCACCGTGCACACTTTCTATAGTGTGGGCGTACCATTGTTCCGCCTCTCCTATGAGGGAGAAAGGAAACAACTTCCACCTCACGGTGTCCTGTGTCATGCCTGGCATAGCCAGACTAGAACACAGTTCCTCAAATTCCTCCAAATGGAGGTACGGGTCTTCATTGATTGCTCCAAAGAATGGTCGATCTTGAACCATGGCTAAAAAGCCAGGGGGGAGTTCATAGCCAGATGATGAAGATGATGATGGCTCTTCGAACTCACCCCTTGAGGTAGAGAAGCTTTGAAAGGAAGGCATCTCAAAGGGTAGCGGGGGTAAAGGTAGAACAAAAGAAACAAAAAGGATATCTGATGGGTAACGGGGGTGAAGGTAGAAGAAAACGAAAAAGATAAATACGAGGACCACTAGGTTCGAAGATAGATACAGTAACCGTTCCCCGGCAACGGCGCCAGAAATGCTTGTTGGCATTTCTTAACGTCACCACTAGTTGTACACCTAGAGGGAGCGAATAAGAACAATAGGGTATACCGCAAGCGCATGGAAATACCGCTGTAGCACTTCCCCAAGGAAGGAGAGTATTCCAAGGGTATCGAATCCAAGGAACGGTGTGCACTATCTCCTACTCTAGTATAGATGATCCAATGACACAACATTGATTGATAGGATAGGTAGAAAGGATCTGCCTCGACCGAGCGCAGAGTCTAGTTACAGTCTCTCAGGTATAGCACTCACTTTGGGCACCAAGCACAAGGCCTATGCACTGGCGACGAGCCCAACTCGGTACGCGACGTAGAGGGTTGACAAAGGGTCCAACAGGCTATCACCACTGCGGCCTACCTCTACGCTACGATCGTACGTGGTCTTCGAAGGGTAGCTTATGATCCAGACACCTCGTCTACACCACTTACTACTCCTACGAATCCGTGAGGGAGATACTGGCACTAGCTCAAGGTATGCTCTATCACTCATGCAAGATCACGAATGCGCTTTGATCTAACTAGGGACATGCAGGAGCTTCACTTTACTCTAATAGACAAGCTGGCAAACTAGATGCAAACTTATGATCTAAGTCTACTGGATCGAAAGGGTTGTGTTCGAAGAACACAAGCCTCTAAACCAAGAACAAATGAAGAACACAAGAACACAGCAACTAAGCATGCATACGACTTTAGTCTAAATAGGAAATATCGAAATACTCACTTTAGTCTAGTTGAAGAACAAAGGCACCACTGAGGATCGTTCTTGAGGAAGATGTCATGAATCATGACATGGCCTCAAGCCTCCCACCTCACTTCCTAGCACTAATCCTATACAAAGAGCTCTCCTCTCCTAAAGAGAGAGACTCCAAGCCAAAATGAAGAGGAAGAGGAGAAGTGTGTGCTCCAAATGAGAGCCCCTCCCCTCCTATTTATAGAGGAGGGAGAGGCTTGCTTTGGTGCTCCAAGTGCCTCCACTTTTTCAGCTTCCCTGGGCGTAGCCTATCATATGGTGACACGTGGCAGCAAGAACCGGGCGAAACCGGGCTAGAACCAGCAAGAACCGGGGTCTCCAAGGCTGTCTGGGCGCTGAACCGGCACTAAAAAGGGATAAACTAGCAAACCAGGGGGTTGAACCAGTGCCTGCCCACGCGAACCGCGCAACCGCCTCGGCGCGGCCTGTCGCGGAGCGACACACGTCCCCGGCCGGGCAGCCGGACCGCGCGCCTCCCGCGTGGGGTTGCGTGGGCGCCCCGCAGCCGTGGCCAGCCCTTCAGGTGGCGACACGTGCTGGGCAGGGTCGATCCCGCGCGCCAAAGCACCCCAGCGCACCGATCCGCGGCGTGGGTTGCCGGCCAATCGCGCAGCGCCACGTCACTAGGGTGGCCTGCCTCGCGCCGCGTCACGGATCCAAAGCAGCGATGCTGCTCCAGTCGTTGGCCGCCACGTGGCCCGGCGGATCCCACGCGCGCACACGAGGGCCGCCGCGGCGCCGGGACGGGCCAGTAGCCGGATGCCACGTGGCAGTTCCCGGTTGCCCCCGAGCGGATGTGGTACGGCGTGGGCCCCGCATGACGTCAGCACTGCATCATATTTTGTCCTTTTCATAACTTGTGCATACGAACTCCGATGTAGGCATATAGTATGTCCATTTCGATCGTCTCGACGAGCCCGTCGCAATGGTGCAGTCTAAATTGGCATTTGAGGATGTTTATGATGATGTCCTTTAATAGCCATTGGACTACTTGCTCTCAATTATACCATTTGGCACGTATTTCGGTGCATCCTGCAACAAAAGCTAGAAACACCAACACTTGTGGAAATAATCAGTATCAAGCCGTATTCTAGTGTTGATGATCCTTTTACACTTATTTTATGCAGATATTGACGGTGTAAAAGCAGCACTTTTCGACCGTCAACAACCACTGGCTATCCTATGTTTATTTATGAAACCTTTTGGATTAATATTGTTGACTGATTAATCTTGTTTGCACAACCATGCTTGTTTAGCTAGGTGCTTACCTAGAATGGTTAACATATTAGAACCTGAGCTAAAATTTGAAAGTAAGGATCAACTCTTAGACGCTTTTGGCAAAACAAACCCATCAGCCAAAAAGCCTTGCATGTCTAGCTGTGTCTTTTATTTTGACGGGTCAGTCTTTCTGAGTATTAGCATACTCAGCCTTGCTTAATTTGTGGTTTTTAGGTAACCCCATCTGGCCTGGTGCTATTCCAGATGGATGGGAGATTGAATGGGAGAACGATGATGAGGAGTGATATACTTGGATGGCCTCCCTTGTGTATCCCGCGCTTAGTTTAATTTCCGTTGTTTAAACTCTGAACTATGTTTACTTTTGTGTACTCAAAACCTGGTTTGTAATATTAAGTACTTGAGGACTTTTATGTAATGTAATCTTGTACTCTGGTCCCTCCTTCGTGTGGGCTTAGCACATATACTAGATCATGTGTAAGTAATTTACCAAGCATGACCCGGCAGAGGCGACAAAACAGCTCTTGGTTATCACTTATGAGCCAAGTGGACCGGCTTAAGTGATAATCCGGATTTATTTTGGGTGGTTCTATCACAGCTAGCACCTACCACTAAAGAGTGAATCTTCAAGTTGTTGGGAGTGAATCTCGGAACGGGTTTGGACTTGTTGAAGTCCGGATGGAGAGGACCTCCTCGAATGTCTTGTGTCTAAGGTTTTACCTGCATTCATGGACACAAATAAGAAAAGCAGGATATATGCAATAATAAAAATTAGGGTTAGTCAAATAGAAAGGTATTGCCGATCCCCGGCAACGGCGCCAGAAAAAGGGCTTGTTGACGGTTCAAAACCGTGTTGAAGTTCACCGCAAGCATACGGGTGACTTGGTGCCTTTTTCACCAAGGAGGGTCCCCAAGGTTTGTCAATCCAAGGATCGGAAGCAAACCGCTAAGGATCTCTACCTTATCTAGTCAATCTAACCTAACATAAAGCATTGATTGCATACAAAGGATAAACCTTAATAGATATGAGTTATGGCATAAGGTTGATTACATCCATGAACATCGGCTAGGGCAAAGCTCCACCGAAGGGGTAGCTTGGCCTAGTGTCTTCTAGTTGTAGCTCCGGTAAATGAGCAATGAATCGAACATCTCATCTACTAGCATCCTTAAACTCCTCCCTCCGGCCTACCTCCTACAGACATCCACTCTTTCGGGGGAAATCACCCTGTCACGATGCTCCCTTAATGAAGCGGGGGATCTAGGGGCACGCTCAAACATGAACGTGTCTACGAATCATGAAGGGTCGACATGATAAACCTAATCGCCACGATTACATAGAGCATGCTATATAGCCTAACCGACGCATTAGACTAGGGATCAAACATATTCATGATAGGTAAAAAGTATAAACGGAGACATGGAATCGCTAGAAGATAGAGTGACAAGATTGTAATTGCTCACATAATAATAGATGCGTTTGGATCACCACCACCGAGTACATACCATTGATGACCTCAACTAGCTCCGGAACTGCACCATGGCACAACCACGCAGGGCGGCCATGGCGGCTAGGGTTGGCCTAGGCCATCCCCTAGAAAACTTCAAGGACTCCGCCGCCGTCGTCTCCCTCCGGTGTCCACTTCTAGGTTTCGCCGAGTTCTGGTGAATTGATGTGGCGGCCGTCGGAGGCAGAGGATATAAATGAGCCGAGGAGCGTGTAGGTCAAAAGGCGTCGCCAACCGGGCCCGAAACACCCTAGGCCGGTCGGCATTGGCCGGCCGGCCCAGGCCCTTTTCGGCCTGGTTCGGGCCCATCTTCCTCCATGATGCTTCTTGCACTTTCTTGAATATTTGCCCAAGTGCATGTGGGTCCTTGACGTCGTTTTCCCCGCGGTTTAGATAATTGTGCTTGGCGCGCAAACTCCCGCATCTTCCGTTCGGGTCCTCGGAGTTTCACGGCTTCATGCTTCAGTCCTCGGGTCATCTGGAGTCATGTTCACTTCGTGTCTTGACTTGTGCCGGGCTTCGTGACTTTCTCATAAAGTGCTCGATGAACTCTACCCGGAAGTCTTCATTTAGGCGCTTAAATCCTGTGTAAACAACATACTCCAAAAACCACATGCAAGTGTGAACTTGTTACATCATTAGTATGCCTAGTGGCGGGTTAGTTATAAATCAAAGCTCAAACCAAAGTGTAACAAGTGCTCTTGGTTGACAGAAATCGACCGTCAATAGTGGCTAGAGGTGCATACCAGATCTACCAAGTGTTTTCAACACGTTCCTCGTGAACGTGCTCTTACGTTCACCTACACAAGAAGCGGGGCATCGTGATAGGATGTCGATCACGCGTCCGGTAGGTGCCTTTGAGGATTGGAACGGAGGCCACGGTTTAAATATGCTTTTTATGAGATTTGCATTGCTATCTTCATCTCTCGCTTAGAACTACAACAAAGGCATGATCTAGACTCTCTAGATCAGTTATCTCTTTGCTTTCTCTCGCTACCTCTCATGTGTTAGTAGATTAGATGCATTTGAAACCTTTCTAGAACAAAGTTCTTTATCACTTTATTGGATTGTATCTTGCGTTGCACATGTTCCACGGATTCGATACCTTGGGTTTACACTTAAGGGAAAAAGGGTCTCGTGTGATCCGTACGCTTGCGGATCGAAGTTTGCAACGATAATCAAACGTCAACAAGCCCCTTTTTCTGGTGCCGTTGCCGAGGACCAAGCAATCAAGATCCGATCTAGTATCATGTTTGTAAGTATTTTTTAGTTTTTCTTTTGGTTTTTCTTTTGCATCTACTAACTTTGATCATCCTCAAAAATCAATCTAATCTAGTTTTCGACTAACCCTAGATTTTTTTTCTTTTTGATTTTTGTATATTTTGTTTATCACTAATCCTAACCGAAGATGGACGGCTACCTCTCCAACAAACCCAAATTTTCTTTTGTGGATGATCTAGAAAAACTTTACAGGCAAAGGAGACGTGCAACACAAGCTAAGGAATTTGTAGATCCAAAAGCCGAGGCCGAAGGATCGTCGGAATCTCCAAGGGAACCACCACCTCCAAGTCCAAAGAAAGATCAACCTCAAGTCCAAAGAAAGATCAACCTCAACCGCCACCCATGGGAGAAGAACCGCAGCCGAAGCGCAAGATCGGGGGTTATGCACCCCGGACATCAATGACCTACCAATCCTAAACCTTGAAGACATCGGAAGGCCGTTCAAGATCAAGATCTCAACTATCCGCATGGTGCAACATTCGCCTTTCACCGGTAAAGAGGATCCGAACCTTCACCTCCAAGCATTCGTTCAACTATGTCAAACTTTCAATGTGGAAGGGTTGACTCAAGATTAAATGAGGGCAAGGCTTTTCCCGTTCTCACTACTTAGAAGAGCTTTGCATTGGTTCCACACTCTACCGGCGGAGTCGAAACTAAACTGGGAAGCATTGATGAGGGCCTTCATGAAGGAATTTTATTTGCCGACCAAGACTCAGAGTTTGTGCAACAAGATTGATACATTTGTTCAATTTCCTACGGAAATGATTGAAGAAGCTTTGGAGTGTTTCAATGAATACATGCGAGCCGAATTCCTTGAATGGCATATCGGTTCACTTATGAGGAGGTTGGAGAAGATGGAGATAGAGAAGATAGAAGCTATGAAGGCCGCCGAAGCAAGATCCACATGTGAGGAGTGTGGGGAGTACGACCATGTCCAAGGAGATTGTCCGGAGGAAGCAAAGGTGCTCAACTATATGAGGAAAGGAGAGTTGCCAAATTTCCGCTACGGGCAAGGTAAACCTCAATTTAATGCAAGCTCGTCCATTCAAAATTTGGTTCCTTATTGTATACAATTGAAGGAATTCATGGACGAGCAAGCTAAGATCAACAAGGACACCGTCACTAAGTTTAAGACTATTGACAAAATATTGGAGAATATAGACGGCAAGGTGACAGAGGTCAGAAGCTCTTACCATCAAGTGCTCAACATGATAAAGATGCTAGAAACACAAGTGGGACAACTTGCCGGGCGCCTAACGGGTAATGACATACTTACCAACAAGTATGAGATGGTGACACTCGGGGTAGATCACGTCAAGATGTCTGAGGAATGCGGCACCGCTATTGTATATCAAGGACCCGAGAAACAAAGAGGCCCCGGATGTTGAAAGTGCATCTATGGCCCCTAATTAATTTTGGTGATAATGACAATCACAACTTGGTGTGTTTAATGGTTTCTCTAAGATGTGTGCAGGATTAATGATAAAAAGAAAGCCCTCAATTTCATTCTAAACGGTGTTCAAGCTTCACGCAAGATTTAAATTCTTTTCGGTTTGAATTTGGTCGTAGGAACACCGTACTATAAAGAGGGATGCGAATGGTTGTGCTAAAGATGCCAAAGTGCTTAGTCGAGATACTAACTTCTTTGAGAGACACTCGCACCATTGCACGAACACATACTGAATTTTTCGGGAAAAATTCAGTGTTTGTCGGAAGTTCCGACTCAGGGTCGGAAGTTCCGATAAAGGGTTTCTGGTCGTTCTCTTGTGACCGTCGAAAGTTCCGACCCAGAGTCGGAAGTTCTGATAAAGGTCTTCTGTTTCTATTTCCAGCTAACCCTCAGAAGTTCTGACTCCGGGTCGGAAGTTCCGATAAACCCTTTAACTGCACAGTAACGGCTAGATTTTGGAGCTTGAGTATTTATACCCCAACTCCTCTCTCTTCATTTGCTGCTACTGACCTAACTCAATACAAACACACCCAAGAGCATTCACTCCCCTTCTCCACTCCTCTCTAGAGCTAATATTTGATCCTTTGAGCTAGGGATTGAGTGAGGAAGAGATTCTTGGTGTGAGATTGAGAAGCTTTGAGTGTGTGGTTCATCTCCTTCATCTCAAGAGCACTTGAAGCATCTTTGGTCGTCAATTCGCATTTGTTACTCTTGAAGCTTGCTTCTAGACGGTTAGGCGTCGCCCGTTGAGTGCCCTCTTCGTGTGGAGCACCCGGGATCGTTTGTATTACCCCTCCTTGGTGGAGAATTCTTAGTGAGCACCAATCTTCCTTTGTGGGGATTGGGTGAGGCAAGAGGCTCTTGGTGATAGCCCTCCCTTTGTGGGATCCTCAACGGAGACGTAGCTTCCTTTGTGGAAGTGAACTTCGGATTAAACCTCTTGTCAATTGCTTGTTTGAGTTCTTCTCTTCTCTCTAACCTTAGAAGTGTGTTTTGGCCCGATCTATATATTTGTTGTGTTACAACTCGTATCTTTGGTTGCAGGAGGTTCTTAGCATCTAAACTAAACTTTTGATTCATATAGAATTGTTAGGTTGCTCCTCAATTCTTGCTGTAGACTCATTTTTCCAACCTAGGTCGGAAGTTCCGCCCCAGGACCGGAAGTTCCGAGCCATCGAAAGTTCCGGCCCTGCGTCGGAAGTTCCGACCTGTATTTAACCGCTGCGAAGAATTTTCATGAAAAATTTAAGTGAGCCTATTCACCCCCCCCTCTAGGCATCACAAGGTCCTTTCAATTGGTATCAGAGCCTAATCCCTTGATTTAGGCTTAACCGCTAAGGGATCAAGATGTCGGGGAGTGGTGGAAACCTCTTCGCTCAAGAACTCGCCGCCAAGGAAGCTCAAGAGAGAGAGAGCTCAAGGCCGCTCAAGATGAAGCTGCAGCTCTAGAGGCAATGGGGAAGGCCCCAGGCCATACACCATCCAATGTCGCAAGCTCCGACGATTCCTCCTCCGACTCCGACTCGGACTCCGATTCAAGTGATGAAGACGTCAAGGATGGTGACAATGAAGCAAAGAAAGCGGTGAAGAAAAGAAGAAAAGCCAAGAAGAAGAAGAAGGCAAAGAAGATGGCTAAGAAGCTCCTAAAGAAGATGATCAAGAAGGAGCAAGCAAAGTACTCCCACTCTGGCTACTATGAAGTGCCATTCCACTACGGACAACTTTCGGGCAACAATCCTAACGAAAAATTCTATTCCGTACATTTGGGAAAGCCTCCCCACTTCGATGGGAAAGACTATCCCAAATGGGCTTATGATATGCAAATGCACCTTTACAGGCTTCACCCTTCTCTTTGGAAGATTGTGTGTGTAGGCGTGACAATCCCTACCGAAGGCGAAGCTCTCACAATAGAGCATGAACAAGATCTCCACCGCAATGTTCAAGCAACGAGAGTCATCACGGGATCTTTGTGTGCTCAAGAGTTCAACAAAGTTCGGAACATCCAAATTGCCAAGGTGATTTGGGACACACTCAAGGAAGCACATGAGGGTACTGATCATGTGAGAAGAGGCAAGATTGACTTGATTCACGAAGAGCTTGAGCTATTCATCATGAAGGATGGAGAAACCGTGAGGCAAATGTATGATCGGCTAATACTCCTTGTCTCGAACATCAAAGCACTAGGAAGCAATGATTGGGACGATGAGAAGGTCATAAAGAAGTTGCTAAGAGCTTTCACACCGAAGAACCCAAACCTAGCAACCATGATAAGAAGAGACCCAAACTACCACAACATGACTCCCAATCAACTTCTTGGTGAGATCTTGCATCAAGAGCTAGTTGATCAAGACGTGGAGAAGTCACTTAGCTTGAAGGTGAACAAGAGTTTAGCCCTCAATGCTAGCTCTAGTGAAGTGGTGGAAGTAAAGCCCAAGACTTCCAAGACTAAAAATGAAGATTCAAGTGAAGATGGAAGCACGGATGAAGAAACCGCCTTTGCCATAAGAAAGTACAAGAAGTTCTTGAAGTTCAAGGCATCAAGAAAAGGTGGTGATGATAGAAAGAAGAAGTCACAAAGAAAATGCTATGAGTGTGGAGAGTATGGACACTTCATTGTCGAGTGTCCCAAGAACAAGAACAAGGATAAGAATGAGGAAGAGAAGAAGTACAAGGAGAAGAGCAAAGAGTACAAGAACAAGTACCAAGGGCGTGCTCACATGGGTCAACAATGGGACTCAAGTGATGAGGATGAAGCACCAAAGAAGCAAGGCATGGCAACACTTGCCATGGCACAAGGAGCATCTTCACCACGCCTCTTCAACAACTTCTCCGATGATGAGGACAACTCTCACTTTTGCCTCATGGAAAGAGGGAGCAAGGTACAAGAGACAACCACCTCATCTTCTCTCACCACATCATCATCCACACCTAGTAACGATATAGACAACCTAGATGAGGAAAAGGAAATGGAGGCCAACATGATAAAACAATTTGGTAAAAAGGGTCATAAAGAAATTAAAAAGCTTTTGGATAAATTAGAGGAAAAGAAGGAGATTCTCCATGAGCAAGAAGACTTGCTTATCCGTGAAAAGGAAAGAAACCTTGCTCTAGAGAAAACCCTTGCCGAGGAGAAAGCTAAGGTGGAGAAGTTGACCGTAGGCTTGTCCTTGGCCAATGACTCTAACAAGAGGATGCTAAAGGACTACTCTTTGGCAAATGAATCTTTAGCTTCCCTAAAGGCCACTCATAGTGAGCTTCAAACAAGCTTCTCATGCTTGACGGATAAATACAAAAATCTTGAAGCAAACTATAGTGCTCTTTGGGAAAGCACCAAGGCCGACCCTAAAGCAAACTTTGACTCTAATGCTTCCACTAGCAAAGGTTGCTCTATATGCTCTAATGTTGATATAAATGCTCTTAAGACTAACCTTTCAAGGCTAGAGGAAACAACTAAGAGCAAGGATAAGGAGATTGCCCGGTTGAACATGTTGATCAACCAAGGTAAGTTGGGTGCCAAGTTCATACCCAAGGCAATTGACACAAGAGGACTTGGGCACTACAAGGACAACAAGGTCAATGGTAGAAGGGTGGTGAAAGGGCATGAGATCCCCTTGTGGAACAAGGGAGGCTACCTCAACACTATTATGGATATTGCCCATGGAGTAACCACCTCTATGTTGACAGTTGTTAAGTGCCGAATTTATAACTGTCAACTCCTGCATTTTGACACAAGAAATATACATCCACAGTAGAATAGGGGCTTATACTGACAAATTCCACAAGTGGTAATGTATATTTGAATGCAGGCAATTAGCACAAGAAATAGAGCAAAAGCACAACTTATCCATCCACCTCTCCAATCCAAGCCTCTCCACCTCAGCCAATGAGGGGCTGCCATGCAAAGTGCCACGGATTGGTGATGTCATCAATCCAAGGGAGGAAGCTTCGGCGAATCAGAAGTCGCCACGTGTGTATCACATGGATCCCATGGCCCAACAGAGCACCTAAACCACCTCAAAACCACGTGGACACCTGGAACCGCCTTAAGGACCCACCTGACGGCCACCAGGAGAAAACACAAGGTAGGTAGGGCCCATAAGGGGTCGGTCGACCCCACAGGTCGTCCGAACCGACCTTGTGGCGCCCAATCCTGGCCTTCCACGTGGTGGTCCCTGGTTGGCTCCTGACTTCATTCCCGGGGTGTTTGGGGTGCCTCCACGCCGGTGCTCAGGCCTATAAATAGAAGTGGAGGGGTTAGAGAATAGGACACACACTTCTTCTCCTCCTTCTCACTTTTGCCTTTGCATAGGATTAGTGCTGGCTTGCTAGTGCTTTAGAGATTAGAAGGAAGGTGAGGTGGTGTCTTGGGGTTGTGCCATGGTGTTTGGCACATTTCCTCAAGAACGATCCTCTATGGATGCTTCCATTCTTCATTTAGAATAAAGTGAGTATTTCGACATTCTCAATTAGACTAAAGTGGCATTCATACTATGTTCTTGTGTTCTTCGTTTGTTCATCATTTAGAGGCTCGTGTTCTTCACGAACACGCTTCCTCGATCTAGTTGACGAGCAAGTTTCTCATACTTTTGTGTATGTTCATAAGTTAGAGGCTCGTGTTCTTCACGAACACGACCCTTGATCTTTTGTTATAAACACCTAGATTTGTATCATGTTTGTATGCCTGCTAGTTTAATCAGAGTTAAGTGGATGCTCCTATATCCTAATCTAGATCTAGTTCATCCGTGATCCCTTGCATACGATAGCGTATACCTGAGTGAGTTCGGGTCTCTCCCTCATGGGTTCGTCGCTTCGTATTTATACGGAGTGCTATAGTGTTTCTACACTGTGCCAGACGTAGCCGTGCTATAGTAGTAATCGGTGGTGTAGACGTGGTGTCTAGACTATGGGTTATCTTTCGAATGCCCTGTATCCCACGATTTGTCTTGGGGTAGACCGCGGTAGTGACAGCCGTTGGACCCTCTGAAATCCCCCACGTTCAGATATAGTGTGTAGGCAACCATTTGCCGTGAACCAACTGTAATAGCCAGGAGGGGCCGGTGTCTGAAATGAGAGTTCCTAATCGAGAGGCTGTTCTCAACTCTGCATGCTATTAGCAGGATCCTTTCCATCTTCCTCTCAACCTTAGCAGGGGTCTGGTGTCCTTAGACCATCTATACTAGAGTAGAAGATAGTGCACATTGTTCCTTGGATTTGATACCCTTGGAATACTCTCCTTCCTTGGGGAAGTGCTACAGCGGTATTTCCGTGCGCTTGCGGTATACCCGGTTGCTCTTATACGTTCCCTCTAGGTGTAAAACTAGTGGTGACTTTAAGAAACACCAACAAGCATTTATGGCACCGTTGCCGGGGAACGGTTGCTGTATCTATCTTCGAACCTAGTGGTCCTCGTATCTTTTGTTTTTCCTTTTTGTTCTATCTTTACCCCCATTACCCATGGAGAAGCTTTCCTGTAATAGCATCTCTACCCCTAGGGGCGAGTTCGTCTTAGAGCAACCATCAACTTCTTCATCTCGCTGCGAGCTTCGTCCCGGCTTTATAGCCATGGTTCGGAACCGACCTTTCTCTGGTGCCATCAGTGATGATCCCCATGATCATTTAAAGGAGTTCGAAGAACTGTGTTCGTGCTTGGTAATCCCAGGTATGACACAGGAAACTTTGAGGTGGAAGTTGTTCCCTTTTTCTCTTGTAGACAGAGCGAAACAGTGGTACACCCGCACAATAGAGAGTGTACACAATTGGGAAGAGCTACGAGATGACTTTTGTTACTCGTTCTCCCCTCTTGAGCACTTAGATTCGCTACCGTGTGAATTCCGGGAGTTTGGCCAATTAGAGGGTGAGTCTATAGGTGCATCTTGGGCTAGGTTCTCACGCCTGTTGGAGCTTAACTCATACTTGTCTATACCCGATGATGTATCATTGTGCATCTTTTATGAGAGTTTATACATGGGGGCTGCATTTGTGCTCGACCATCTAGTTGGAGGTTTGTTTGAACATCAATCTCCAATGGAAAGAAGAGAGATCCTAGAATTCTTCATAGAAGACTCTTCTTCCCAAACTAGTCACAACGAACCCCACCAAGAATCAGAGTCGATCCAAGAGAGTCTCTTAATAGACGAATTTGAGCTTTCACCTTGCACATCCAATGATTCGTCTAGAGAGCCTTCTCCCGAACCACGAACACCAAAGGGAGAAGAAATTCAACCTTCGGATTTCTCTTCTCGATTTGAGGGTGATCCTTCTCGGAACATCATAAATACCTTAGATCGTTCTTGGCACGAGAAGCCTACGACATCGTTGGACTTTGATGAGGTTCTCGATGAAGTTTGGAATCATGGGGCAATAGTGGAATGGTCACCTTGGAAATCAAAGCCTGTTTCCGAAGTAATTCGGGTCAGCTCGACTTCCCCGACCATCCATTGCTCCATGAGGGGAAACACCATAGATGTTGTTCATGACCCTGCTACTGGAGTTTGCATCATATCAGAGTACCTTTTGGACACTCTGGTGGGTGACATGCCCCTCACCCCGACTGATAAATATTTCCGAAGTCCTAGGTGGAAAGAATATATTTTCCCATGTTGAGGGATTGCTAGGGACGTGCCAGCCATCATAGACAAGATCGAGGTGCACTTAGATTTTCACATCTATGACATCATGGATTTCGATCTTCTTCTGGGCTTCCCATTGGATGAGCTTATTGATAAATCTCAAGGAAGCCTAGATGTGAAGCTTAGGGAAGCCGCTTCTACCACGTCTATCTCTTGTCATGAACATTCCATGGTAGAGCCTCTTCCCGAGCAAAACCTACTCGAGACGATAATGCATGTATCTCCGTTCGCATCATCCGAGCCTGTTTTGATTGAGGTTGTAGACTTCTCTACTCCTCAAGGGGGTGACTCAGGAGATCCTCTTCACCTCCGTGGAGGCGAACGATCATCATCTATCTCGACCGAGTTTCAGCCTCTTCCCTCTGGCCCGTATTCTGTTGCTTTTGATTATGATCGAGAGTCAACATCTTGCCTCCACGATGCATCTCTTGAGATAGAGAACTCATGGGCCATGGAACCTTGTGAGGCGTCGACTCTGGAATTCATAGGCAAAGGTTCCGCAGACGAGCATGACAGTTTCATTCTTGATACACCACATGAACCATGCTTGCATCATGCCTATCCAGAGCCGGCCATGCTTAGTGCGCTGAGCACGCTCGAGGGCTGCAATCACCTTATGGTCCTCTTTTGTAGAAAGTTCAGAAGGTTGGTTGTAGATGTTTATGTCTATCATAAGCATATTAGATTTCGTATGTGCATTGTGGCACTAACCTTGCAGCTAAAGCTTCACCGATATATCAAGATTGGTGGTGAGACAGGAATGGCACCACCAACGATAGCTGCAAGACGAAGTTCCCATGGTCGAGCTTATGACCAATAAATAAACAAAGCACTACCAGGAGATAGTCTGGAATAGCATAGGTTTCATTTCTCTTTCGAATAAAAGCAAGAACATGTTTTTAGGATAAGTCGTCCTTCGAGTATTTTTTGTCACTAACCTTCCAGGTGGAGATTGAAAAGAAAGATGAACAGGTAATGCCTACGAACATGTGAGCCACATCAGCTGCAACACCTAGATAAGCTTTGGTGAGGGAACATTTACAAAAGGAAGCTTGATCACCACACACTTGAGTTTTGTTGCCTAGCAATGCAAACTTCAAGTGTGGGGGAGGTATTTGAGCATCCTGAGTAAAGTTCCTCCTCTACCAAATCTTATCCTGGTGTGGAAATGATGTCAGCTCTTGCATCTTGCCCACTAGCTAGGTAAGTCCTGCTTTTGACATTAAATAAAGCCCTTCCGGGAGGTTCCCGAGGTTCACCGTCTTATGCTCATGCTTATGTCCCTTGTTGATGATAGCTTGATCATGCTTAAATGCTTCCTTTATCTTTGTTCATATGCTCTGGTTTGAATGTGTGTTGCAGCATATATTCATAGACCGTTTTAAATTAAGCATGGTGCTTAGGTTAAAAATTTGTCTTCTTCAGTCAAAACAAGGCATGGCGTCGAGTTTTGATTGATGAACCTCAGAGTTATATTTTTTTCATAGATTTTGGTTACATGTATGTTGACTAACCCCTGCAGAAGATTGTCAAATTTGAATGGGTAAGTCGTTGAGCTAAATCCAGATGGGAAGGAAAGTTGAGGTGTCAGATTCATGTTGCACAACATACAAAGGTGGTACATATGACCTCTCAAAGGTCCGAGGTAAGTATATTCCCCTTTGTGTATGAAGTGTAATATTGGTCTAACCCTTTCGAGAAAATGACATGGTGACAATAAAATAGAATAAAAATAACAAAAATATTTGCTTCTGAATAAAGGCTCTATGGTTCTCGAACTAGTAGAGTCCCTCCTTTGTTTTCATTTGTCGTTTGAAGAACAGCACCAGATTCAACCACCAGTGTGGGGGAATTCTCTCAAGCTCATCATCGACATTTTCACTAGAGAACTCCCACACAGGCGCTGCACAACATCGAATACACCTTCATGACAAGAGTAAGGTAAACTGGAGTGAGCCGGCTGCCTTTTTGTCACACCTGTTTTTCCAAAGAAAACCAAGTGCAAACTATATGCATGCCAGGATCAAGTTTCATGCATATAGTTGACATAAGTGAATAACAGAAATAATATCACGTAAGGAAAAGAGATATTATCAGAGTATTACGCTTAAATCCTGGAAATGAAGGCACCAAACATCCACAAGCAGTCGAATGGGGGTTGCGTACGCGTAGCACCAGCATCATCTTCACAACGACTTCATGGCAGCTTCCTCTTTCTGAGCAATATTGTTTATAGCAAGGGTGAGCACATGTCGTACTCAGCAAGTGTGGGGAAAGTATGAATGCAAAGGCTTAACAAGGAAGGCTAACAGGTTGACTGCATTAAGCACTTTTAGTTGGTCAAATTTTATTAGCGCCTGATTACTATGATATAAGTAAATACCAACCCACATTAACATAGAGAGATACGCCATAAGCATATGGCTAACATAACCAAAAACCACGATTTAAGTCCATCTTCAAGTTCAATTATCATGTGAGGGTCCAGGCCGCTCTTGACCGTGAGCACGGCTAATCGATTAGTTTTACACTCTGCAGAGGTTGTACACTTTCACCACAAGTCGCGTAAAAGTCCTGAAGAACTTTGAACCCAACCATGCGATGCCGGCCAAGCATCATACCACACTACCGAGGTGTGATTGCATAGGGACGCTACGAGGCCTTTACAAAGAGTCCTCCCATGTGTATTAGTCCATAGTAGCATATGCCATAGAGGCTATCTTTCATACCACACTTCTACTCACGGACGGTCAGCCATAGAGTACTTCTGTTCCAATACCTATCCGGAATAGAAGAGCCTTAAAAGCATTCCTCCGTACCCAAGCTACTATGCGAGTAATGGCCACACAAGACTTCCCTAATTACTCAGCCAAGACCAGAGCCATTTAGTCCTTGTGGTTGCACTGTTGTCCTGGGTGGTCGCTCCATGTTCCAATTAATCATATGATCTTGTATTAACCAGAGGTATATAGCATCAAAGTAAAGCAAGTTCATCATTAGGGTTCATTAGAACCACCATAACCCAAGTAGAGCAACTAAGCAGTACTACCCAACATAAAGATAAACCCAGGTTGGCAAGGAATGATATTAAAAACTAGGATAAACCTTAATAGGACCCCATCAAATTAAATGCAAGCATATGCAATGTGATTAAACACAGTTATTAGGACAAAAGAATAAGGACACACTTGCCTTTAACCAGTGTAATGTTGTTGCTCATAATTCTTCAACCTCTTCTCTCCAAAGCTCTCGAACCACGTTCTTTCTATTCGCATCAATCATCGGGCACAAGCATACAAAGCATAAGAACAATACACCACTCAAAGAAAAGATTTGAAAGAGTGCACTAAAAGATATGGATCGATTTTAGCAACGAACTGAAAAAGATATGGATTTAAAGAATGAAAGGATAGATATTGAACATGATGGTGAACACAAATGCATTGCAGGACTGCACACGCGCAAATGAACAGGTAGCAAATAATCACGTTGCATGCTGGTGGTGCATACGTGCATGTATGAAGATGAAAAGAAACAGAATTATTATTGCTCAAGCATAAGCATGATGTAAGCATGACATCAAGGAGAGACCGAGAGCGGGGATGCATGCGGTTCTCACCAGCGGCGTCCACAGCAAGTTCGTCAAACGTGAGTCGGACGGCGACCATGAGGGCAACTACTGGTGACGGTCCTGGGAGAGTCGAGAGACATAGCTGAGCAGAGATTTGTGTTGGCACGGTGTCATCCTTGCATGGGCAGATGTTTCTTTACTTCTGTACATATGTGGTTTTCTTTCCGTTGCTACCATGCATCTCGTTGCTCGAGCATCTATGCATGTACTTTGCACCAGAAACTAGCAGCCGCTGCAAAGAAACAGGAGGTGGCTTCAGTGATGAGACGGCAAGGATTAACAGGGCACGGCCATAGGCATTGCAGATAGCATGGATATTAGAGACAAAAGATAGCATGGATTAGAGACAAAAGATGAACAGAGGAGTGCATCTGTCGGTAGCTGATGATAAGCACCAGTTCCTAATCCTAACATGCATATGAGAGAGATAAATAAATAGAGAAACTCACGAAGGTAGGGATGTGTGGTTTGTGACCTGCAGCAAACAGGACGATGGGCGAACATCAATCTTGAAAAGAAGGCTGCAGTTCGACCATCACGCGGACATGGTCCGGCAACAGATCGACCGACGACGACAAAGCATGGCTCGAGCTTCGTGTTACAAAATTAACATGGTCTAAGATTAATTTGATCCCCGAAATACTACTAGCAATAAGAAACAGATACGCTAGTACTTCAAAAATACAAGAGGGATCAACAAAACCTACACATGCTAGGAATACATAAAAGGAACAGATCCAAACATCCATCATGGCATGTGCAGGAAGAGATGCAGACGGTATACTTACAGTGCAACACACGCGAGGTTGATGATGGTTGGAAGTCGAGGACGATGTAGATGTAGTCGATGTAGGCGTGGACGAAGTCGGAGTAGAGGAAGCAGTGACGAGCGGTCGCGAGTACGCTTCCCAGAAACCTGATCGCTGGCACTCGTGCAGGCCTTCAGATCACCGGCGTTGGTTCGGAGACACCGCTCTCCCTCGATCCGCTGCACGGCGGACGGAAGAACGGCAGAAGCTCGGACGGCAGCGCGCGCAGCGGAGTAGATGAGAAAGCGAGTTGTGGCGTGAGTCTTCCCGTCAAAAGGACGTCTCCTTTTATAGAGAAGGCCCTGAACCGCCCATGTTTCGATCTGCCAGATATCCAGGAACCGTCCCCTGGTATCTCTCGACGTCCACCCACGAAGCCGCCGCACGTTCGAGGACGTGCTTATCCCGCTCCGAGGGCAGACGTGGCAGTCTAGGTGTTGGCGATGTGGACCAAAACAAAACAGTATGAAAAGGGAAACACCGGTTAGAAACACGTCGCGATCGCGCATCGTCCCAAGTCACAAGTCACGCGATAAATCACGCGAAAATACGCGATACGCGCGCGCGTGCGTGTGTGTTCTCTAGCTCATACTCAATCACTTGGAGTACTCTACAAGAGCCTCCCTTATATGTTGGTCCTCATCTCCATAGAATAGCAAGGTGGCACTAAACCTCCCTTGCATTCCCTCCACACCACATTGACTTTCCTATATGGAATAGTGGCCCAATGAATTGCAGCCCAATGGAGTGCACAACATAGTATTGGGCCATATATTCCAACAATCCCCACCAAAAGTCAATGTCTGCAAGTTAATTACTCCGCTGGACGTTTTTATACCAGCTTTAGAGTGTAGACCCGTCACGGGTTGAGCTACACCTAGCACTTCATGTTTCGCTCACTCACAACTATGCAATGGACAAAGCCTTGAATTGCCAGTCTTGTGTAAGAAAGGTTCCCTTGGGTGCATCGCTGATACTTGGCCGCCAAGAGCCATGCCTCAGATTGGAGCGTTACGGTCATGCTCCCGTGTCCATTCATGAACTCATTTGAGATTTCCCACATCTCATAGACCGCGACCTCACGGTCGAGTTCATATAGGTGTGTCCTTCCAAGGTACCCTGCAGGGCAGTACCTTGCTGATTTCCTCAGCCTTAGGACCCATTAAGACAATTGTCATCCTTCCATGCAGTCTCGAGAGTACGCATCTATTAGCGGAAGTGGGTACATATAGTGTACTCTCTAGTCATTCTTGCTGCTTGTTTTTCCCATCACCTTGTTCACGGGATCTCCGATCAAGAAGGCTGGGTTGCCACTGAAGAACAACTCATATGGGTCTCAACCCCATTTCCTTCGATGCACCATCTATCACTGCACGTGGCAGTCCCTTTGTAAAAGGGTCAGCAATGTTTCTTGTAGTGTTGATATAATCAACAGCCACCACACCAGTGTTTTTCAAATTTCTGACAGATTTCATCCGTCTCTTTACATGCCTAGAGGACTTCAAATTAACCTTTGCACTGCCTACATTTGTGATCACAGTTTGGTTGTCGCAGTACAACTGGATGGCCGGTACCGGTTTAGCCACCATAGGCATGTCCATTAAAAGATCCCGCAACCACTCTGCCTCTACAGTGGTTGCTTCTAGTGCTACAAGTTCAGCCTCCATGGTAGATTTCGTCAAAATTGTTTGTTTATGAGATCTCCATGAAACTGCAGCACCTCCAAAAGTGAATATATATCCACTTGTAGCTTTAATCTCATCAGCATCTGAGATCCAATTGGAATCACTATACCCTTCAAGTACTGATGGGTACCCTGTATAGTGAAGTCCAAGTGTTGTGGTTCCTCTCAAGTATTTCATTACACGCTCTAGTGCAGACCAATGCTCTTCTCCCGGATTCGAGGTGAATCGGCTCAATTTGCTTACAACATATGAAATGTCAGGTCTAGTTGCACCAGCCAAATACATGAGTGACCCAATGATTTGTGAGTACCTTAACTGATCTATCCCTTGTCCTTGATTCTTGCGAAGCTTCAGACTAGGGTCATATGGCGTTGGAGAAGTTTTACAATCTGAGTACCCAAATCGACTCAGAATTTTCTCCACATAATGGGACTGATTTAGAGTGACCCCATTCTCGCCTTTCATCAGTTTTATGTTAAGAATAACATCGGCCTCTCCCAAATCCTTCATATCAAAACTTTGAGACAAAAATGACTTAACTTCATTTATCACTTCGATACTAGTCCCAAAAATTAAAATATCGTCAACATATAAGCACAAAATTACTCCCTGACCCCCACCAAACCTGTAATAAACACAATTATCGACCTCATTTGCCACAAAGCCAGCTGAGGTCAAAGTTTTATCAAACTTATCATGCCATTGCTTCGGAGCTTGTTTGAGACCATATAATGATTTCTTTAATCTGCACACCTTGTTCTCATGTCCAGACACCATGAAACCTTCAGGCTGCGTCATATAGATTTCTTCGTCCAGCTCTCCATTTAGGAATGCTGTCTTTACATCCATTTGATGAATATGAAACCCACATGAGGCAGCCAAGGCAACAAGCACGCGTATCGTGGTTATTCTAGTGACAGGTGAATATGTATCAAAGAAATCCTCATCTTTCTTTTGTGTATAACCTTTAGCTACAAGCCTAGCTTTAAATTTATCTATGGTTCCATCAGGTTTGAGCTTTTTCTTAAAGATCCATTTGCACCCAACAGGTTTACACCCAACAGGACAATCACATATCTCCCATGTCTCATTTGACATGAGGGACTCCATTTCACTATGGACAGCTTCCTTCCAGTACTCTACATCTGTCGATGCATATGCCTCTGAAAGGGTTTTAGGTGTGTCATCCATGAGATACACAGTAAAGTCATCTCCAAAGGATTTTTCAACCCTTTGTCTCTTACTCCTCCGAGGAGGTTCTGTACTGTCATTCTCCTCATGTGGTTGATCAATAAGTTTAGGAGAATCTGGAATAAAATTAGTACTTTGCGAACTAGAAGATGAACTACTACTCTTCATTGGAAAAACGTCCTCAAAAAAGGTTGCATCACGAGATTCAATCACATTATTGACATGTACATCAGCGAGCTCGAATCTGATTACTAAAAATCTATAAGCTGCACTATTATGTGCATATCCCAGAAAAATACAGTCAACCGTTTTAGGTCCCAACTTTCTTTTCTTACATGCTGGTACATTTACTTTGGCTAAACAGCCCCATGCACATATGAAACTTAGAGAAGGTTTTCTTCCTTTTCATCCTTCATATGGAGTTTGTACTCCTTTTGATGTAGGAACTCTATTTAGAATAAAGCAAGCGGTCAGCAAAGCTTCCCCCCACCATGGCTTGGATAAACCGGCACTTCCCAACATGGCGTTCACCAAGTCCGTGAGTGTTCGATTTTTCTGTTCAGCCACTCCATTAGATTGGGGCGAGTAGGGAGCAGTAGTCTCATGGATTATTCTATGCTCTGCACAATATTCAGAAAAATCAGCAGATAAATATTCTCCTCCTCTATCGGACCTAATTCGTTTGATTTTCTTTTCTAGTTGGTTTTCAACCTCAGCTTTATAGACTTTGAAACAATGCAACGCTTCATCTTTCGTTTTAACAAGGTAGAGATAACAATATCTAGTCGCATCATCAATAAATGATATAAAGTATTTTTTCCCTGCCTTAGTCAAAACTCCATTCATTTCACACAAGTCTGAATGGATTAAATCTAAAGGTGCCAGATTCTTCTCCTCAATAGCCTTAAAAGGTTTTCGAGGTTGCTTTTCTTGCACACAATCATGGCACTTAGACCTCCTGACCATGGGAAAACTCGGAATCAAATTAAGTTTTGTCAAACAATAGATGCGATCAAAATTGATGTGACATAACTGAGAGTGCCACACAGCAACCTCTCCTTCATTATTATCCGAGCTAGAACTTGAAATAGAGTTTACGAACCTATTACAATCATCTGAAATAGAAAGGTGGAACAGGCCTCCGCAATCATAACCTTTTCCAACAAATGAACCAAATTTTGAAACAATAAACTTGTTCGACTCAAACGCTAACTTAAAGCCATCACGGCACAAAAGAGAACCACTAACAAGGTTCCTATTTATTCCAGGGACGTGCTGCACATTCTTGAGAGATAGAGTCTTTTCGGAGGTCAACTTCAGATCAACTCTTCCAATTCCATGCACAACAGCCCTCGACCCATTGCCCATCAAGACGGAGCAACTGCCTGTAGCCTGATAAGAGGAAAACAGATTCATGTCAGAACATACATGCACATTAGCTCCTGTATCTACCCACCAATCGGTGGATTGACATGCTAGTAGGATTTCAGGAACATACCCGGATCCACTAGTTTCGCCCACAGTCACGTTTGCAGTTTTCTGACCTCCCTTCTTGCCCTTGCGCTGGCGACACTTCCTGGCTATGTGCCCAGGTTCGCCACACACAAAGCAAGTCAGGTCTTCCTTGTTCCTCTTCTTCTTGAAATTAGCGGTCTGCTTTGGTCCTTTCGCTTTCCAATTCTTGTTCTTATTTCCAGCAGACTTGCCCTCCACCACATTTGCCTTGGAACCTCCTTCCTGTGGGACTGAACGAGACACATCCTTGGATCTTGCCTTCTCCTCAACATCAAGTGTAGCAACCAGACTTTCAACAGTCATTGCCTCCTTCTTGTGTTTGAGGCTCGTGGCAAAGTCCCTCCAGTTAGGAGGTAACTTGGCAATGATGCCACCAACCACGAACTTGTTAGGTAAGACACACTCAAAGTGTACAAGTTCCCCCACCAGAAGCTGGATTTCATGAGCTTGTTCCACTACCGAACGGTTATCATCCATTCGATAGTCATGATACATCTCAATAACATAAAGTTCACGTCCAGCATTCGGAACCGCATACTTGCAATCTAGGGCTTCACACAATTCAGAGGCTTTGGTGTAGTGCATGTACACATCACACAACTGATCAGACATGAGGGACAGTAGGCATCCGATTGTTGTGTTGTTATCCAACTCAGCATCACGGTGCTGCTCTTCAGTGAGAGGGAGCACTGGGGAGATAACCCACCAGATCTTCATCGACATGAGCCAAAACTTGACCCGTGTCTGCCACCTCTTAAAGGTGTCACCCCCAGTAAAGCGCTTAGGCTTCATCACATCCGAAATCCCACCAGCCATGTTAATTATCTCAGGTTTCTGGATTGTTACAAAATTAACATGGTCTAAGATTAATTTGATTCCCGAAATACTACTAGCAATAAGAAACAGATACGCTAGTACTTCAAAAATACAAGAGGGATCAACAAACCCTACACATGCTAGGAATACATAAAAGGAACAGATCCAAACATTCATCATGGCATGTGTAGGAAGAGATGCAGATGGTATACTTACAGTGCAACACACGCGAGGTTGATGACGGTTGGAAGTCGAGGACAATGTAGATGTAGTCGATGTAGGCGTGGACGAAGTCGGAGTAGAGGAAGCAGTGACGAGCGGTCGCGAGTACGCTTCCCAGAAACCTGATCGCCGGCACCCGTGCAGGCCTTCAGATCACCGGCATTGGTTCGGAGACACCGCTCTCCCTCGATCCTGATGAGGACATCACCATGCTGAACACACATACGCCATGACCTTTCCCATGTTGGACTTCGTCTCCGACTCAGCTGCCACGTCCATCTCGGATTCAGCCTACACTTATGCATGGTTTCGGCGATAACTCCATCATACGACGTCGAAACGAGGCGTATAAGTACTCGTTGGAAAGAGGAGGACGACACCGTCGATTTGGTTCTGGTCCTAGCTCCAGAAGTCATGTGGATCATGCTGTGTGAACACAACAAGGTGCTGCGCCACCTATTTTGGGCCAACTTGGCCGTGTATCGAGTCGGGCCCTTGGCCCAAGTCGTGGGCGCCCCCTCCTGGTCTCCCACAACCCTAGGACGACCCTCTCTCTCCATAAACTCAGTAGCCACCACCGGTTTAGAGGCGGGTTTTGCTTAGAGTTTTCTGTCGTCGAACAGTCGCCGTTATCGGTTTGTGAAACCCCAACTTTCGTGTGTTAATCATTCATCTGCAGAGTCACTATTTTGAGAGCTGCTTCTTTCGAGTTCTTGCTTGTGTTCTGTGACAACCCGCCCAGGAAAATACCGTACTATCGCCTAAACCAATCCACTTTGGTCATTAAGCAATAATAAAGTATCATCCTGTCGTTAGTTGCCGGGTTAACGCCCGGTAAATCACTCACAAAGCAACAAGGATCGACATATATGCATTAAAACTCACACGAAGGCGAGTCCAGAGAACAACATAAGATTAACATCCAAATTTACCCCGAAGGGCTTAATTATTACAAACCGAAGTCTTTGACACGACAACGAAGTTCAGAGTTTTGAAAACAGCGGAATTAAACTAAACGGCACGAGGAAACATCACGGGAGGCCTGCCATGATGCCTTCATTCATCGTCTTCAACCCACTCCAGCTCCCAGCCGGGCGGGATCTCTCCAGGCCACACATCAGCAAAGGCATTACCTGAAGCAACAGATTATAGCAAGGCTGAGTATACTAATACTCAGCAAGACTTACCCGTCGGTGATAACTACTTTACCAACTCTAGACATGAAAGGCTTTTTGGCCACTGGGGTTTCTTTTGCTGAAAAGCAACAAAGAGTATGTCCTTACTTTCAATATTTTAGCACAAGTTCTAGTTGATTATTCCTTTCTAAATTAGCAAGCTAGTGCAAGCATAAGTTGTGCAAACAATTAATCAAGCATAATATTCATCAACTTCCATCATTAGGGATCTCATGGCCAGTGGAGTAAGTAGTCTCAGATAACGGTGAGAGGCCGACAATCGATTGATTTAAACCTTGCAAGGTAGACCTAAACACACGGTAGGGTGCCCCCGCGAGGACAACCACCAGGCGGTTCCCAAAAATCTTCGGATTGGGATCAGATGTTACAGTCTTAAGTACAAGGCTTGCTAGGCTACGCCACCAAGGTCACCTAGCCTCACACATGTACTCAGGTGGCGAGCCCGGGGCCGCAACCCTAAGATTAGTAGCGCAAAGTTCCCGCACCGCCTCATTTAGGTACTAGGCTTACCGTACCCATTTCCGACAAGTGTTTAGTACGTTCAAACACTTAACCCACGAAAGCCATTGGACCGGAGCCCACATCCCATGCTCTTACCACATGAGCAATCCATTTAAGGAGATCTTATGATTCCAACATAAGAACCTATTCTCGCGAGTGACAAGCATCACTCGACTTGTAACGGTCCTATAGCATAGCAGCTACCGACCTATCATACTAGTAAGAACATAGGTACCTAGGGATCATGCATCTAGGGTTTCATTTCAACTCCTGAACGTAAATGCACAATCATCCATAGATAGTTGCATAAAGTTTCCAAAAACACTTGGTTAATGCACCGGGGCTTGCCTTCGTCAGCAGGGTTGGCCTTGGGTCCTGCTGGACTTTGGTCCAGGTCTTGCTCTACAGCGACGTAGTGTACGTCTCCGTCAGCTCCTCCGTCTCCTCCTTCCGGCACAGGCGTACGGCTACCGTCGGGAAGATCTACACGAGGATGCAAATGCACGATTTAATTGACGGCTCTTAATTTAATTAATTACAAACAACAAATGACAACCATGGGGTGCATGGTTGACCACATTCACCTAGATAAGGAATACATTTAGCATACTCTTCCAAAAGGAACAATACACAGTTCTTTATTATTTATTCTTTTTGATAGTGACTGTGCACACATTTATTTCAATAAGTTAATTTAAATTACACAAACAGCAAGGGGTTGGTCTTAAGCCTTTTAAAATGATTTACATCACACACACAAGGTTATTAAGGGTGTGGATGGTGATTTTCCAATTTACTTTACCATTAAGCTTTAATTTGCTTCCATCGCTTTTATTCATAAAATAAATTACTCAAATTCAGTGGAGTGTTTTATGAAGCACTACACACCTATACCAAGCCACTGGACACACATGCATGCTTAGGATAGGCTAGGAAATTAATTACACCGAAAATAACAAAAGCTAGCTACTAAAGCAAGATAAATGCATACAAAAATAAATACATATCAAATTGATTCACACTTTCTCACACAAGATCTCTGGTTCAAAACTAGGCTAGGAATGCAACATATACACCTAGAACTATTATAGATCTTGAGCTATGCAATTACAAAGAAAAACAAGCATATTTAAAGAATAAATTTTTCTGACAATTATAAACTTGTGAATAATTCACCAGGGGTTTATTTTGGCATAAAAAGACAACATGCAGAAGTTGGGAACAAAAATTTAATTATTTTTAGCTACAAAAATCATTTGGACAGATTCTGAATAAATAGAAAACAATTTATATAAAAATATTTACAAGATAACTTTGTGCAATTTTTGGTACAGAATCTAGGCATGGCATAACACACAACATATCCAAAAAGTAGCTACAGATCACATGTGGATTTGGAGATACAACAGATCAAGGTTTTTCAGTCTTCTATTTTTCATGCAAAAACTATCAGGAAAAACTATAGACATTCTCTACAAAAGTTGTAGTGTTTTTCACCAGGAATCTAACAAAATTGAGTTTGCATTTTTCTCATTTTTCTACGATTTTCTATGCAATTTAAAAGAATCAGCCAAAAGTCTAGTACTATTCAAGATCTAGTATACAACGAGGTCCCTGGAAACTTCTCAGCTTTCACAGATATGCCCCTACTTCACAAAAACAACCCTGCAAAGATCAAAAGTGTTGCAATGTGGCCCTTGGCCATGGGGAGGCGGCGGGCTCACCGGAATCCGGCGGCTCCGGCGGAGTTCTTGGCCGGGGAAGATGTGGAGGAGGTCTAGGAGCTCACCTTAGCTCGGTTTGTGCGCTGGTTTGGGGCAGGGAGGCCGGCGGCGAGCTCGCACGGCGGAGCAGGACGGCGGCGGCCGCTGCGACCTGAAGTCCGGCGGGACGGCGGCGTTCCCCGGGCAATGCGTAAGGGCTCGAGCTCCAGCAGGACCTAGGGAGGAGTCTGAGGTGGTGGTGCGGCGTTGGACGCGAGCGGAGGGAAAACTCGGCCGGGCAGCGGCAATGGCGCCGGCGGGCGGACACGGTGAGCAGCAGGGGGGGAGTGGTGCTCGCGACGGACGCTTGGAGGCCTTTTTATAGGCGAGCTCCTGCTTGCTTCTCGGCGAAGGGAGGGAATCGCGCCGTGGTACGGCGGCCTTGGTAGGCGCGAGAGCAGGGAGGTCGCGGCGGACCGGTGGGCAACGCGATACGCGGCCGGGCGGCGAGGGCGAGGGCTCCACGTGGCGGAGGGGGACTTCCCGAGGGGCGCAGCGCTCGGACCAGGGGTCGCGGGCCCGCCTCGGTACGCGCGTACGGCGGCGTACCGCGGTACGGCGGCGCGGCGCGCGCGCGGGCGCGCCTGGCGCTCTGGCCGGCGCGTCGTCGCGGCACATTTCAGCTGGCCCTGTTTGAAAGCAAAAATACTCCAAAATTTGCAACTAAAGTGCACTAAGTGGTGAATAGGAAAGTTGTAGATGGGTGATTCCTCTAAAAGTTGGCTGAAACCAATTCTGAATTGGATTCAAATCAAAGGAGAAATTCAAATGCCAATTTGGAGGATTTTCATGTCTCGGTGAACAGGAGCTGCTGACAGTTGACCAAGTTTTTGATCCTTTTCCACTCAAAATTTGAAATGCCATTCAACATGAAAGTTGTGTCCCTCGAAAAACTGGACAACTTTCATATTGGGAGATTTTGAAGTGTTTAGGTGAAATTTGGAGAACGCGGCAAAAGTTCCGAAGGACATTCAAGGACATTAGGGTTTAGGTGGGGGTTGACCGTGCCTTTGACCAAAGTTTGACCACAAGTGTGTGTTGACTTGCTCAATAGGGTCATTAGGGTTGGTTGGTGAGGTTTTCGAGGTGATGACCCAGGTTGACCTAGGTTTGACCAATGTCAGCAGGTTTGACTCGGCTGATTCGGTCGTTAGCGTTAATGACGCTAATTAAAAACCTGGGGCGTCACAGCCTACCCCCCTTAAAAAGAATCTCGTCCCGAGATTCGAAAATCCAAGGACAAGGTAGGGGCGGCCGGTTTCCCAAGATTTCCGACCTACCTTGGGGAGCAATCCACGAGATGATTAAAGGTCGAAGAGCATAACCATCATCGATTCAAGGTTGATCCAAGAGTAGTCCAAGGTGACAAGTCATGGAGAGCTTTTGCATGGAGTTTACTTGCGGATGCAAGCGGAAAGTATGGAGAGATAAATTGGTATAGGAACTTCCGAACGATCTTGCTCACATGCTATTTAACCTATGAATTTGGGTGGTACCAACTCGTTACATTACGGTGCAATGATTTTAAAAAGTTGGTGTGATGCACATGCTTATGAAGACTCGATGCACATGCTCATGCGGTATGGTGCTCATGATGCATGTTAGCCCGACTCGGTTACCCACAAAACGAGTTAGTGATTGAGGGGGCAATCATAGGTTGAGAAGAAATATATGCGTGCCGAGTCACATTCTCACAACCAAGATACCTAGCGCGCTCCTAGTGGCAGTCATGTGGCTGCAGCGCACATGATGTCCTAGGTTCCGTCGCGGCACCTTTGGTTATGGGAAAAACAACATCACCAATCATAAGAAGGATAGAGTAGGAGTATCAAAATCTTCCATGTGTATGCACGTTAGTTCACCCAATGTTCCCAAATGCACATGCTATGCAAATGCATACCCAACAAGTGACATTTTTTTTTACAATGTCGTGAGCAAGACCATGAGGAATAAGCTCATGATTGAAAGATCGAAGTAATCATGACAAGGATATCAATTCAAGAATAGCTCAGTGCTGCAACATGTATAAATTCAAGGGGGATTGGAAGAGATACATGTCGATGCAGATAACCGGTTAACAGGCGGAGATGATACCTGAAGATTGACTCTAAGATCAAGACATCACCCAATTGCCAGGGCAGAATAGAAAAAGTTCTTCTCTCATGCTGGGCAAATTGGGGTAGTCATGTGTACAAAGGTACAACCGTATGCTGGACTCGAAGCGAGCATACATACGTAATGACATAAAGTTCTGGCTGTTGTGAACAAAAATTCATAACTTAAAAACCAGAGCCCCAAAAATTTCCAAATTTTTGTAGCAACTCGGCAAGATTATGAGGCACATATTTGGTAAACAAAGGTTGATCTAGAAAGGTTAGGAAGGTGCTTCAACTAAGCAAGGTTTCGGATTTGGCTCCTGGAAAAACAGCAAGATAGGTGTTCACTAATCTGAGCACAACTTGAGATAGACAAAAGCTATGATTGTGAACTTTTGCGAGCAGAAACTAGATTAGATTTGGAGCAACTTTGGTAGAGATCACCTGGGCAAAAAGATCCTTGAAGAAGGGACAACAATCTAAGCAAACAACCCTAACAAATTTATGGACACCAACACATCTGCACACGAGAGGCTATGCAACGGAGAAGCACACTAGCAAAATTTCCTTAGAGAGCACATAAAACAAACAGGGGTTAGCTTTAAGTTTTTCTCAATTTTTAACATGATGCAAGACGGCCTATTCGTCCTCACTCGGCGATCAAGCCGAAAATCGAAGTTAGTGCCGGTGGCAAGGCATATACACATTTCTCCCTATAATAACTAGTCGAGAACTACTCGATGTTCACTTAGCGACTTACGAAACGTGGTTAGTGTACCTGCAGAAGATCACAGAATACAACGAACCTTTCATGCCAGCACTCATGAAAACATCCACATACATTACCATTCACTATAGAAACGGTACCCATGCGTTTATCGCTGCATGGACAGCGTCCAACCTCGGATACGCTCCTTTTGGAATGAAGTGTATCCTTGCCTCGCATACTCGACATGCGGAATGCACACGTATAAAACACGTGGCGACATCACAACTCATGACCAGACGCGAAGATGGGATCCGTGGAATAGATCACTCCATCAACCCTCGCAATTCCCGTGATGCGGCACAGCACACGTATGAAACACGTGGCTCACTAGTTTGGTTGTGCAAGAAAGCAAGTCTGACATAAAGTAAATGTGCTGGAAGTTAGCAAAATAAACCATAGGTTACTAAGCCACCTGAAAGAACCCAAAAATTCCCTCTAGGGCCTCTCGGTCTAGTTTGTCCTTAACGGACCAACGTGTTTTGCAAGTCAAAACAATCTTGGCAAATTTTCTTCAAAAACCAGTGATTAAAGTTATTAATTAATCTCCGGTGCATATAATTGCTCTGATGCCAACTGTGACAACCCGCCCAGGAAAATACCGTACTATCGCCTAAACCAATCCACTTTGGTCATTAAGCAATAATAAAGTATCATCCTGTCGTTAGTTGCCGGGTTAACGCCCGGTAAATCACTCACAAAGCAACAAGGATCGACATATATGCATTAAAACTCACGCGAAGGCGAGTCCAGAGAACAACATAAGATTAACATCCAAATTTACCCCGAAGGGCTTAATTATTACAAACCGAAGTCTTTGACACGACAACGAAGTTCAGAGTTTTGAAAACAGCGGAATTAAACTAAACGGCACGAGGAAACATCACGGGAGGCCTGCCATGATGCCTTCATTCATCGTCTTCAACCCACTCCAGCTCCCAGCCGGGCGGGATCTCTCCAGGCCACACATCAGCAAAGGCATTACCTGAAGCAACAGATTATAGCAAGGCTGAGTATACTAATACTCAGCAAGACTTACCCGTCGGTGATAACTACTTTACCAACTCTAGACATGAAAGGCTTTTTGGCCACTGGGGTTTCTTTTGCTGAAAAGCAACAAAGAGTATGTCCTTACTTTCAATATTTTAGCACAAGTTCTAGTTGATTATTCCTTTCTAAATTAGCAAGCTAGTGCAAGCATAAGTTGTGCAAACAATTAATCAAGCATAATATTCATCAACTTCCATCATTAGGGATCTCATGGCCAGTGGAGTAAGTAGTCTCAGATAACGGTGAGAGGCCGACAATCGATTGATTTAAACCTTGCAAGGTAGACCTAAACACACGGTAGGGTGCCCCCGCGAGGACAACCACCAGGCGGTTCCCAAAAATCTTCGGATTGGGATCAGATGTTACAGTCTTAAGTACAAGGCTTGCTAGGCTACGCCACCAAGGTCACCTAGCCTCACACATGTACTCAGGTGGCGAGCCCGGGGCCGCAACCCTAAGATTAGTAGCGCAAAGTTCCCGCACCGCCTCATTTAGGTACTAGGCTTACCGTACCCATTTCCGACAAGTGTTTAGTACGTTCAAACACTTAACCCACGAAAGCCATTGGACCGGAGCCCACATCCCATGCTCTTACCACATGAGCAATCCATTTAAGGAGATCTTATGATTCCAACATAAGAACCTATTCTCGCGAGTGACAAGCATCACTCGACTTGTAACGGTCCTATAGCATAGCAGCTACCGACCTATCATACTAGTAAGAACATAGGTACCTAGGGATCATGCATCTAGGGTTTCATTTCAACTCCTGAACGTAAATGCACAATCATCCATAGATAGTTGCATAAAGTTTCCAAAAACACTTGGTTAATGCACCGGGGCTTGCCTTCGTCAGCAGGGTTGGCCTTGGGTCCTGCTGGACTTTGGTCCAGGTCTTGCTCTACAGCGACGTAGTGTACGTCTCCGTCAGCTCCTCCGTCTCCTCCTTCCGGCACAGGCGTACGGCTACCGTCGGGAAGATCTACACGAGGATGCAAATGCACGATTTAATTGACGGCTCTTAATTTAATTAATTACAAACAACAAATGACAACCATGGGGTGCATGGTTGACCACATTCACCTAGATAAGGAATACATTTAGCATACTCTTCCAAAAGGAACAATACACAGTTCTTTATTATTTATTCTTTTTGATAGTGACTGTGCACACATTTATTTCAATAAGTTAATTTAAATTACACAAACAGCAAGGGGTTGGTCTTAAGCCTTTTAAAATGATTTACATCACACACACAAGGTTATTAAGGGTGTGGATGGTGATTTTCCAATTTACTTTACCATTAAGCTTTAATTTGCTTCCATCGCTTTTATTCATAAAATAAATTACTCAAATTCAGTGGAGTGTTTTATGAAGCACTACACACCTATACCAAGCCACTGGACACACATGCATGCTTAGGATAGGCTAGGAAATTAATTACACCGAAAATAACAAAAGCTAGCTACTAAAGCAAGATAAATGCATACAAAAATAAATACATATCAAATTGATTCACACTTTCTCACACAAGATCTCTGGTTCGAAACTAGGCTAGGAATGCAACATATACACCTAGAACTATTATAGATCTTGAGCTATGCAATTACAAAGAAAAACAAGCATATTTCAAGAATAAATTTTTCTGACAATTATGAAATTGTGATTAATTCACCAGAGGTGCATTTTGGCATAAAAAGACAACATGCAGAAGTTGGGAACAAAATTTTAATTATTTTTAGCTACAAAAATCATTTGGACAGATTCTGAATAAATAGAAAACAATTTATATAAAAATATTTACAAGATAACTTTGTGCAATTTTTGGTACAGAATCTAGACATGGCATAACACACAACATATCCAAAAAGTAGCTACAGATCACATGTGGATTTGGAGATACAACAGATCAAGGTTTTTCAGTCTTCTATTTTTCATGCAAAAACTATCAGGAAAAACTATAGACATTCTCTACAAAAGTTGTAGTGTTTTTCACCAGGAATCTAACAAAATTGAGTTTGCATTTTTCTCATTTTTCTACAATTTTCTATGCAATTTAAAAGAATCAGCCAAAAGTCTAGTACTATTCAAGATCTAGTATACAACGAGGTCCCTGGAAACTTCTCAGCTTTCACAGATATGCCCCTACTTCACAAAAACAACCCTGCAAAGATCAAAAGTGTTGCAATGTGGCCCTTGGCCATGGGGAGGCGGCGGGCTCACCGGAATCCGGCGGCTCCGGCGGAGTTCTTGGCCGGGGAAGATGTGGAGGAGGTCTAGGAGCTCACCTTAGCTCGGTTTGTGCGCTGGTTTGGGGCAGGGAGGCCGGCGGCGAGCTCGCACGGCGGAGCAGGACGGCGGCGGCCGCTGCGACCTGAAGTCCGGCGGGACGGCGGCGTTCCCCGGGCAATGCGTAAGGGCTCGAGCTCCAGCAGGACCTAGGGAGGAGTCTGAGGTGGTGGTGCGGCGTTGGACGCGAGCGGAGGGAAAACTCGGCCAGGCAGCGGCAATGGCGCCGGCGGGCGGACACGGTGAGCGGCAGGGGGGGAGCGGTGCTCGCGACGGACGCTTGGAGGCCTTTTTATAGGCGAGCTCCTGCTTGCTTCTCGGCGAAGGGAGGGAATTGCGCCGTGGTACGGCGGCCTTGGTAGGCGCGAGAGCAGGGAGGTCGCGGCGGACCGGTGGGCAACGCGATGCGCGGCCGGGCGGCGAGGGCGAGGGCTCCACGTGGCTGAGGGGGACTTCCCGAGGGGCGCAGCGCTCGGACCAGGGGTCGCGGGCCCGCCTCGGTACGCGCGTACGGCGGCGTACCGCGGTACGGCGGCGCGGCGCGCGCGCGGGCGCGCCTGGCGCTCTGGCCGGCGCGTCGTCGCGGCACATTTCAACTGGCCCTGTTTGAAAGCAAAACACTCCAAAATTTGCAACTAAAGTGCACTAAGTGGTGAATAGTAAAGTTGTAGATGGGTGATTCCTCTAAAAGTTGGCTGAAACCAATTATGAATTGGATTCAAATCAAAGGAGAAATTCAAATGCCAATTTGGAGGATTTTCATGTCTCGGTGAACAGGAGCTGCTGACAGTTGACCAAGTTTTTGATCCTTTTCCACTCAAAATTTGAAATGCCATTCAACATGAAAGTTGTGTCCCTCGAAAAACTGGACAACTTTCATATTGGGAGATTTTGAAGTGTTTAGGTGAAATTTGGAGAACGCGGCAAAAGTTCCGAAGGACATTCAAGGACATTAGGGTTTAGGTGGGGGTTGACCGTGCCTTTGACCAAAGTTTGACCACAAGTGTGTGTTGACTTGCTCAATAGGGTCATTAGGGTTGGTTGGTGAGGTTTTCGAGGTGATGACCCAGGTTGACCTAGGTTTGACCAATGTCAGCAGGTTTGACTCGGCTGATTCGGTCGTTAGCGTTAATGACGCTAATTAAAAACCTGGGGCGTCACATGTTCTTCGTTTCGCAGGTAGGAATTAGCCTTCGCGACGAGGTCAACCGGATTGTGACACAGTTGATAACCAGAGGAATCGTGGTGCTAAGATTGCAGGGGTCCAGGTCTTTGGATCTGAAGCCGGATCGGTGCGTCACATCCGCCCTAAACGAGTTATCTTTCACCTGACGGAAGATCGGGCACCCACGTCCCCATCAAGTGGTAATCAGAGACTCAGGTATTCCCGTCAGGATTATTCCCAGTTTAGATTTCGCCTTAGTCCTATAGTCCACAAAAATCCTACAAAAAAAAATTCCGCTGTCCTAGAACCCTTGTGTTAGCCTTGCAATTTCGTGTCAGTTTCGCATTGTTGAGTTTGTGTCCGTGGTCGAGTCTTGTTGCTGGTTTAGATTTTGTCTTGGTCGTAGTTCAACTGCACCGTCGCTGTGTTTGTTTCCGCCGCTATCCCATCCACCGACATCCAGATTACAAGTCGTGCCACTACACTACTCGACTTGCCCTCGCTAGCCGCCTTGTGTGAATTCTCGCCGTGCAAGCCCTAGATAGGTTGCGAGCCGCCTTGTGTTTTTTGCCTTGCATCGCAGCCCCCCATTGTTTCATCATCTGGCAAATACCTATTGCAAATACTAGGGAAGCTTTGCCCTAGCCGCCGCTGAATTTCCTGCCGAGTTGTGCCTCTCAAAAACGTAACTTGAGGTACCTTCAGTAAACAGGGCATAACTTTTCGCTCGGTGCTCCGATTGAGCTCAATTTTTTACAGCAGATTCGTGACTCCATTTGGGGTAGGGTCCAAACTAACAACGTCAGTTTGGCATTCTCAAAAAATTCAAAAAAATCAGGAAGATAAAGAAAAAATTCATTCAAGTTGATTTAGGGTTTTCGGTGAACCTTGCTGTTTTTCCCTAGGCCACAATACACTTCTATTTAAGGTGAATTTTTGTGAGCTTCTATCTTTTGTGATAATTGTTCAGTGGTAAAAAATTCAGAAAAAATCAGGTTGTTTGATTCCTTTCTTGGAGGTCACTATCAGCAAAAATAGTGAAAACGTGTGCATTGCTTGCTTCTTTGCTAGTTCTTTGAGCTTTTTCCATTGTTCTTTGTTCAACTTGTTGAACTTTGCTACTCTGTATTCGATAATTGTTCCACATATACTACATATTGTGCCATCCTAAGCTCCACATACAGATTCTTCGGATCAGTACAGCGAAGGACCCTTGCAATCTTGGTACCACGTGCTCACAGGTATCACGACCAGCCACCGGTTGTACCATCCCTTGCTTGCATTGGTAAGAACCTGGTAAGAACTTGGTAAGACGTGTGTGAGCGTGTGATTCCATTATCCAACCACCACATAGTGCATCGGGTCTTTACTAATCCTTAACCCTGCCAGACGATATTCCTGTGTTGTCTAGTCAATTGCAGGAGATGCAGAATGAGATGAAGGACTTTTTCATGAAGGAGTTGAGCAAGCTCACTAAGGAGGTCCAGAACAACAACCATACTGTTGAGAGTGTGAACAAGCGCGTCTCCACACTGACCACAAGAATTGAGCAGCTTGAAAGCAACCCTCCCAAGCATGATGGCACTAAGGACGAGGAGGACACCTTCGATGATGCTGACCATCCTGAGGATACTGTTTATTTCCCTGATGGTACGGTCGACCACAAGATGACAAGTGAGAACCGTGCACGCCGCATTCTTGCATTCAACACTCGCGGTATGAAAGGTAAAGGTTCTCGACATAATTATGGTAACGATGACCCTTATGCTAAAGTTAAATTTGCCATACCTACTTTTTATGAGAGATATGATGCTGAGGAATATCTTGATTGGGAGATGACCGTAGAACAAAAATTTGCTTCACACCTTGTTCCTGATCGTCATAAAGTTAGACAAGCCACTAGTGAATTTAAAGATTTTGCTATTATCTGGTGGCAAGAATGTGCTTCATTAAATATACAACCTACTACCTGGGATGCTCTTAAAATTGCTATGCGTGATCGTTTTGTTCCTGCTTCTTATAAGCGTGATTTGCGTAAGAAATTACAACGTTTAGAGCAGGGAGATATGTCTGTGCAGGATTACTATGCTGAGTTACAGAAGGGTATGATTCGTTGTGGTGTAGTTGAGGATCCTGAGGATAAAGTTTGTCGTTTTTATGGTGGTTTGAGACGTGAAATTCAGGATATTGTTGACTATAAAACTTTCACTACCACCAACCAGTTGTTCCAGCTTGCTATACTCGCAGAAAAAGAATTGCAGAGACGACGCAAGAGCTCATCCACGCCTACGACCTTCACGCCATCAGTAGCTCGATCGCCAGCTACCTATTCTTCCACGCCACCAGCAGCTACGACGCCTTCTTCTGAGGTGAGCAAAGTGTCTAATGTGCAGGTCCAGCAGAACAAGACCCAACCTACTTCCGCTAAGAGTTCTTCGAGTAAATCTGCCCACATTGTGTGCCACCGCTGCAAGGGGATGGGCCATATCAGCAAGGACTGTCCAAGTACTCGTGCTTTCATCGCTTCACCGGATGGAGATGGCTATGTAAGTACTAGTGACGTTGAAGATGATGATATTTTTGCCGCTAACACTGCTGCAGGTTCGGATACGAGCAAGGTGAACGCCATTAACTCCGAAGATGCATCCGCCGGCTTTCCTAGCCTTCTTGTGCAGCGTGTGCTCTTCGCACAGGAGCAACATGAGGACGACACGAAGGCCCAGTGCAACAACTTGTTCCACATGTTTCTTGTCGTTCAGGAGCGACGTGTTCTCACCATTATTGACACTGGGAGTTGCAACAACTTGGTGAGTTCAGATTTGATCCGCAAGCTTGGTTTGGAAACTCGACCTTTACGCTTTCCGTACAACATTGAATGGTTCAATAATTCTGGTAAGGCGAAGGTAACTCACTCCGCATGCATACACTTTTCAGTTGGCTCTTATCATGATTATGCTGATTTTGATGTCGTACCTATGGAAGCATGTTCGCTTTTATTAGGACGTCCATGGGAATATGATAGAGATGCTGCACATCAGGGTAGAACTAATACATATACCTTCACACATAAAGGCCAGGACATTACTTTGCTTCCTTTATCACCTGCTGCTATTAGGAAACATTTTAATGACCTTGCTGAAAATAATAAGAAAGAACCAAGTGACACTGAATCGTCTGATGTTAAACATGAAGGAATTAAATTAAAAGGGGGTGCTTTTCTTGCTACTACATCTGCTCAAGCTGAACTTTGTGATAATCCTGATGCACCTTGCTATACTATGCTTACCCGAGATGTTTCTTTCGCCAATACACCTATGTCTATATCTCGTACTTTGCATCGTGCGGTTCCTAACCTTTTGCAGGAGATTGATGATGTGAAGGAGTCGAGGACGACTCAGATTCAAGAAGGGGGGGATGATGAGGACATCACCATGCTGAACACACATACGCCACGACCTTTCCCATGTTGGACTTCGTCTCCGACTCAGCTGCCACGTCCATCTCGGATTCAGCCTACACTTACGCACGGTTTCGGCGATAACTCCATCATACGACGTCGAAACGAGGCATATAAGTACTCGTTGGAAAGAGGACGATGACACCGTCGATTTGGTTCTGGTCCTAGCTCCAGAAGTCGCGTGGATCATGCTGTGTGACCACGACAAGGTGTTGCGCCACCTATTTTGGGCCAACTTGGCCGTGTATCAAGTCGGGCCCTTGGCCCAAGTCGTGGGCGCCCCCACCTGGTCTCCCACAACCCTAGGACGACCCTCCCTCTCCATAAACTCAGTAGCCGCTGCCGGTTTAGAGGCGGGTTTTGCTTAGAGTTTTCTGTCGTCGAACAGTCGCCGTTATCGGTTTGTGAAACCCCAACTTTCGTGTGTTAATCATTCATCTGCAGAGTCACTATTTTGAGAGCTGCTTCTTTCGAGTTCTTGCTTGTGTTCTTCGTTTCGCAGGCAGGGATTAGCCTTCGCGGCGAGGTCAACCGGATTGTGACACGGTTGATAACCAGAGGAATCGTGGTGCTAAGATTGCAGGGGTCCAGGTCTTTGGATCTGAAGCCGGATCGGTGCGTCACATCCGCCCTAAACGAGTTATCTTTCACCTGACGGAAGATCGGGCACCCACGTCCCCATCAGATCCGCTGCACGGCGGACGGAGGAACGGCAGAAGCTCGGACGGCGGCGCGCGCAGCGGAGTAGATGAGAAAGCGAGTTGTGGCGTGAGTCTTCCCGTCAAAAGGACGTCTCCTTTTATAGAGAAGGCCCTGAACCGCCCATGTTTCGATCTGCCAGATATCCAGGAACCGCCCCCTGGTATCTCTCGACGTCCACCCACGAAGCCGCCGCATGTTCGAGGACGTGCTTATCCCGCTCCGAGGGCAGACGTGGCAGTCTAGGTGTTGGCGATGTGGACCAAAACAAAACAGTACGAAAAGGGAAACACCGGTTAGAAACACGTCGCGATCGCGCATCGTCCCAAGTCACAAGTCACGTGATAAATCACGCGAAAATACGCGATACGCGCGCGCGTGCGTGTGTGTTCTCTAGCTCATACTCAATCACTTGGAGTACTCTACAAGAGCCTCCCTTATATGTTGGTCCTCATCTCCATAGAATAGCAAGGTGGCACTAAACCTCCCTTGCATTCCCTCCACACTACATTGACTTTCCTATATGGAATAGTGGCCCAATGAATTGCAGCCCAATGAAGTGCACAACATAGTATTGGGCCATATATTCCAACACTTCGCGCAGCCGGCGGGGCTTCGACGTCGTAGGAGATTCGAGACCGGGCGGCGGCGAGGCTCCATCTTGATGAGAGGAAGCTCGTGGTGGTGTAGACAGGGGCCGACTTGGGTCTCCATGGTCGGCGGTGTTCCGGCGACGAGCGGACGGGATCATGCACGGCAACAGGTTGGTGGCGACGTCGGCATCGAAGGGCGTCTGATTTGGCCGCCGGATAGAGTTCGCCGAGATGATGGCGGCGCGTGGCCGGGTAGGCACCCTAACTAGGGCACGCTGAGATGCTGCCATTGATTTGGAAAATTGAGGGCCGGTACCGTGGCTTGCAATTTATAGATGGCACAATGGTTCAGCTGACTCGTTGGCGTCCATCTTCTGGAGTCCTAGTTCAACTTGGCGTTCGGCGGCTGCAGCCAAGAAAAACGAGACGCTTCAGGAGACCAGCTTGTCACGGAGGCAAAGTGAACTAGGAAAACAGGACGTGATCCGTGCATCTTCAGTTAATAAATAAAGAAGAGATAAAAAGGGATAGAAAGAGAAAACGGAAGATAATTAATGCAAGTAAATTTAGATAACGTAACCATAGATATTATTGTATAGAATTTTGAAGAGATAAAGAAGCTAGCAAATTTGCTCCGAAGATATATATAATAAACATAAGGGACTTCAAATAAACCATTTGTAGATAGAGAGAAAGATTATAAAGCCTTCAACTAACATAGATTTAGCTCTAGGAAAAACAAGGATTAATTTTGAGAAAAGCTGGAAAAGATTCTAGGGACTTGCTGACAAGATTTTAGAACTTCCAGGGGCATAACTGCGAGACACCGAGGGCATAAACATATATAATTACGCTTATAAACCCGAGGGCAGTGGACGGTCGACCGGCGGACGACGGCGGACGCGGTCGGCTCGGTTCAAGCCGCGGCGGTGCACCAGTGATCTTCCGGCGACGGGCAGGAGCACGACGGCTGCGGCGCGGCGCGGGGAAGCTCCTGTCGGTCGCGGCTCCGTGGAGCGGCGTCCCGGTGCGGCAAATCGAGCGGCGGCGACGGCGCCAGGCGGAGCGGAGGGCACGCAGCGGTGGCGGAGGTTAGGGCGGCGCGCAGGGGTCGGCTTCCGCCCTTTTATAGGCGTGCGGGGGCTTAGCGCGCACGGCACGCACACCGAGGAGCGGCGGCGGCGCTCCGGACTCTGGCCGTGCCCGGCCCTAACACGCAGGGGTGTTGGGCTCAGATGGGCCGGAGCGGGCTGGCGGCTTGGGTGGGCCGAAACGGGTCGGGCCTCCGGGCTCGGCCCAAAAGGAAAGGATATGTTTTCTTTTTTTCATTTTCAGAAATCATTTTCTCGTGTAAAGAAAAAATCCAGAAAATCTAGATAAATCATTTAAAGAACAAAAAATACTCTGAAAATCTCAAAAATTCCAGGAAAATTCCCAGAAATAGATTGAGACACGAGCAATCCAAATAAAATATTTGGAGCTCATAAAAAGGATTTTAGAGTCTTCTAATAAATAGAAATATTGCAAGAAAAGTGAGAATAAATTCCAGAAAAAGCTGGAAAATTCTCAGAAGGATTTGGTCAGCATCTAAACGCATTTTAAAACCATTTGCACTCATGAACACCCAAATGCATCAGCATGAATACAACACTCACGGAATCATTTTATTTAATTCAGAAAATCAAACAATAGCTTTTTCCTATACTATATTTCCTGTAAAGAAAATAATTGTTTGGAAAAATTTTAAAATTATGAGAAAATTGTTATTTAATTAATATTTCTATTCACATCCTGAAATTAGAAATTTCAGGGTGTGACACTTTTGGTCAGCCGAATCACCACTAGTCTTCCTAGTTCCTCATACCCTTCAGGAGCGATGGTATGTGCACCCTTCATCTCACCCTCTACCTATGATTTTGAATGATCTTCAATCTTATCCAATAAATCAAACTCAAATAATGGTGCTCTGCTTGCTCTACATGATTCTTGTGGTTGGCTTGCATAAGTTTTATTCCTTACTTATCGTCTTGACGCTTGTGAACAAATATCATTAGGGAACTCATGCTTATCTAAGTAGTTGGCGTTTGCGATATGGTTTGATGATATGATCCTCGCTCTTAATGTTTGAGTGCTTGGGAATTTTATTTAAAAAAATTTAAACCCTTTGCAAGGCTCCTCTTTGATATGCCACAGTCCTACCAAAGCCATATGATGTTCATAGTTGAAAACCTTATAGTCATATGTTGCTTGTTATGGCATTGAGCTTTGTCAAATTCTGTGACCCTTGCGAGAAGTCTTTTTATGCTTTCATGATCAAGATTCATGTGCACTCCACCATTTTCCCCTTGCTATGCTTCTACACTAGAGGTTAGCATTGTCTCATTCATCCATTCCAGAAAATAAAACTCCATGCATTGTTCCATGATTTATCCCTCTCCAAATATCTCTAAAAAGTGATTGGGCTATATAAAAAAAAGAAAGACATGCTCAAAAAGCATGATAAAAAAGAGAAAAGAGAGATAGCCCACATCTCGAAAATTTCACAAAGAAGAGCGGAGAAAATCATGCAAAAAGGAGTTCCATAACTTAGATGGTAATAATTAGTACCTATTCCGGGGCTAGTGTCCACCTTACCATCAACCAACACTCATCATATACGTATGGTAATATCTAGCACCCACTCCGGGCCTAGTATCCACCTTACCGTACCCATCATATCCATACACATGCACATCTTGATCTGATTGTTGTTGACGGCTGTTAAGTGCTACTTTTACACCGTCAATACCTGCATAAAATAAATGGAAAGTGATCATCAACACTAGAATAGGGGTTTATACTAACAATTTTCACAAGTGTTGGTGTTGCTAGCTTTTGTTGCAGGACGCACCGAAATACATGTTAAATGACACAGTTGAGAGCAAGTGCACCAATGGCATAGATATGGTATCATCATAAACAATCACAAATGCCAAATTGGTATGCACCAATGCGATGGGCTCATCGAGACGATCGAAATGGATATATCATTTGTCTACTTTAGAGTTCGGATGAAAGAGATACGCACAAGATAACATGTGGGCCCGGTGGGACCCACACCAAGCCACATGGCGACGTGCTGTCACACAGGAGTCCACGTGTCCATGACACATCATTGATCCAAAGAAACACACTCTCGACCAATCAGGAGCCAGTACGCGGATCTAAGGGCCCACAACCACGAGAATAAATGGCTAAAAATACCACATACACCCCCATACCCACCTTGGGACCCACCTAGCAGTCACCTGGACGAAAGGCGGTGCGAGAGGAGCCACCCGGGGGTCGGCTGACCCCCCAGGTCACCCAACCCCATCTTGCGTCCTCTCGTGTCGCCCTTCCACGTGTCGGCTTGTCGTGAAGAGGCAAAGGCGGTTCTAGGTGTGTGGCCGAAGATTCCCTCAGGATCCTGCCGGAAAGCTCCTTCTCTTGCAAGCTACTTGGTCTCCACTCCTCTTTGCCACATGTCACCACCCTATTGGTGGCGCCCAAGGCAGCCAAGGGAGCTCCTCCTACCCCCCTTGGCCTATAAATATGAGGAGAGGGGGCTAGAATAGAGACACATCCCATTCTCCTCCTCCTCTTTAGAAACACTTGTTTCCTCTCTCATGTGATCTCTCATGGATCAAATGGGTTGATCCATGTGGGTGAGAGTAGGTGCCAGGTAGAGTGTGGTGTTGGTGAGGGTGTCATATTCTTCAATTAGAGCAAAGTATGTATTCTTGTATTTTCCAATTAGACTAAAGTGTTATTCATGCATGAGCGATATGCTCTTGAGTTCTTCGTTCGTTCATCATTTAGAGGCCCATGTTCTTCATGAATGCACTTCCTCGATCTAGTTGACGAACAAGTTACTCACGCTTTTGTGTTTGTTAATAAGTTAGAGGCTCGTGTTCTTCACGAACACGACCCTTTGATCTTTTGTTACAAGTGCATAACTTTGCATTCCGTTGTGTGAATTATCCTGTTAGATCTTGTTGGAGTACATTAATACGCTGGCATTCGTTCTTCCTATCATCTGTGTGATCTTGTGGTAAGTGAGATTAGCTCGAAGCTCGCGGGTTCGTCGCTCCGTATTTATACGGGGTGCTATAGTGTTACTACGGGAGCTCAGACGTAGTTGTGCTATAGTAGTAATCAGTGGTGTAGACGTGGTGTCTAGACTACGGGTTATCCTTCATTTGCCCTGTATCCCACGGTTTGTCTTGGGGTAGGCCGCGGTAGTGACAGCCGTTGGACCCTCTGAAATCCCCCACGTTCGGATACAGCGTGTAGGCAACCATTTGCCGTGAACCAGCTGTTATAGCCAGGAGGGGACGGTGCCCGAAGCGAGCATAATTGCCTGCTCTTCTCCTCTGGAATCAGAATTCATAGGAAGCGCCTCATCATCTCTCAACCTTAGCTAGGGGCTTGGTGTCGTTGGACCGTTCGTCTAGGATAGAAGGTAGTGCACACCGTTCCTTGGATTCGATACCCTTGGGAATACTCCTGAGATGAAGTGCTACAACGGTGTATCCGTGCGCTTGCGGATTTGTTCGCACCCATCAGTATACCCGGGTGTTCCTTACACGCTCACGCTAGACGCGCCACTAGTGGTGAGGTTAAGAAATACCAACAAGCATTTCTGGCGCTGTTGCCGGGGAACGGTTGTTGTATCTATCTTCGAACCTAGTGGTCCTCGTATCTTTTGTTTTTCCTTTTTCTTGTATCTTCACCCCCGTTACCCATGGAGAAGCTTTCCTGCAATAGCATCTCTACCCCTAGGGGCGAGTTCATCTTAGAGAAACCATCAACTTCTTCATCTAGCTGCGAGCTTCGTCCCGACTTATAACCATGGTTCGGAATCGACCTTTCTCTGGTGCTATCAGTGATGATCCCCATGATCATTTAAAGGAGTTCGAAGAACTGTGTTCGTGCTTGGTAATTCTAGGTATGACATAGGAAACTTTGAGGTGGAAGTTGTTCCCTTTTTCTCTTGTAGACAGAGCGGAACAGTGGTAGACCCGCACGATAGAGAGTGTAGACAATTGGGAAGAACTCCGAGATGACTTTTGCCACTCGTTCTCCCATTTTGAACACCTAGATTCGCTACCGTGTGAATTCCGTGAATTTGAGCAACTAGAGTGCGAGTCTATAGGTGCAGCTTGGGCTAGGTTCTCACACCTGTTGGAGCTTAACTCAGACTTGTCTATACCCGATAATGTATCCTTTAACATCTTTCACGGGCTGATAGACATGGAATCTGCATTTGAGCTCGACCTTGTAGCTGGAGGTTCATTCAGAACCCAAACTCCAACAGAAAGAATAGAGACCCTAGATTACTTCTTAGAAACCTCTTCTTCCTATCCCTGATACAATGATCTCCATCAAGAATCAGAGTCGATCCAAGGGAGTCTCCTGATAGACGAATTTGAGCTTTCACCTTGCACATCCAATGACTCGTCTAGAGAGCCTTCTCCCGAACCACGAACACCAAAGGGAAAAGAAATTCAACCTTCGGAGTTCTATTCTCGATTTGAGGGTGATCCTTCTCAGAACATCATAAATACCTCAGATCGTTCTTGGCACGAGAAGCCTACGGCATCGTTGAACTTTGATGAGGTTCTCGATGAAGTTTGGAATCATGGGGCAATAGTGTATCGGTCACCTTGGAAATCAGAGCCTGTTTCCGAAGTAATTTGGGTCAGCTCGACTTCCCCGACCATCCATTGCTCCATGAGGGGAAACACCGTAGATGCTGTTCATGACCCTGTTGCTGGAGTTTGCATCATATCGGAGTACCTTTTGGACACTCTGGTGGGTGACATGCCCCTCACCCCGACTGATAGATATTTCTGAAGTCCTAGGTATAAAGGATACATTTTCCCATGTCGAGGGATTGCTAAGGACGTGCCAATCATCATAGACAAGATCGAGGTGCACTTAGATTTTCACATCTATGACATCATGGATTTCGATCTTCTTCTGGGCTTCCCATTGGATGAACTTCTTGATAAATCTCAAGGAAGCATAGATGTAAAGCTTAGGGAAGCCGTTTCTACCACGTCCATCTCTTGTCATGAACATTCCATGGTAGAACCTCTTCCCGAGCAAAACCCGCTCGAGACGATAATGCACGTATGTCTGTTCACATCATCCGAGCCTGTTCCGATTGAGGTTGTAGACTTCTCTACTCCTCAAGGGGATGACTCGGAAGATCCTCTACACCTCTATGGAGGCGAACGATCATCATCTATCTCGACCGAGTTTCAGCCTCTCCCCGCTGGCCCGTATTATGTTGCTTTCGATTATGATCGAGAGTCAACATCTTGCCTCCACGATGCATCTCTTGAGATGGAGAATTTGTGGCCATGGAACCTTTCGAGGCACTGACTCTGGAGTCCGGAGGAAAGGATTCCACACACGAGCATGGTAGCTTCATTCTTGATCTACCATACAGACCATGCTCACATCATGTCCCTCCAGAGTCAGACTTGGTTAGTGCGCTGAGCACATGTGAGGGCTGCAATCACCTTATGGTCCTCTTTTGCAGAATGTTTAGAAGGTTGATTGTAGATGTATATGTCTATCATAAGCATATCAAATTTCGTGTGTGCATTGTGGCACTAACCTTGCTGCTAAAGTTTCACTAATACATCAAGGATTGGTGGTGAGACGGGAATGGCACCACCAACGATAGCTGCAAGATGAAGTTCCCATGGTCGAGCTTATGACCAATAAATAAACAAAGCACTACCAGGATATAGCCTAGATTAGGTTAGGTTTTATTTCCCTTTTCGAATAAAAGCAAGAACATGTTTTTAGGATAAGTCGTCCTTCGGGTATGTGTGGTCACTAACCTTTCAGGTGGAGATTGAAAAGAAAGATGGACTGATGATGCTGACGAACATGTGTGCCACATCAGCTGCAACACCTAGATGCGCTTTGGTGAGGGAACATTTACAAAAGGAAGCTTGATCACCACACACTTGAGTTTTGTTGCCTAGCAATGCAAACTTCAAGTGTGGGGGAGGTATGTGAGCATCCTGAGTAAAGTTCCCCCTCTACCAAATCTTATCCTGGTGTGATGACGTCAGCTCTTGCATCTTGCCTAGTAGCTAGGTAAGTCCTGCTTTTGACATTAAACAAAGCCCTTCCGGGAGGTTCCCGAGGTTCACCGTCTTATGTTCATGCTTATGTTCCTTTTCGAAAATGGCTTGACCATGCCTTTATGCATCCTTCATTTATGCTCATAAGCTCTGGTTTGAATTTTTATGAATTTACACATTCATAGACTATTTTAAATTAAGCATGGTGCTTAGGTTAAAATTTGTCTTCTTCAGTCAAAACAAGACATGGTGTCGAGTTTTGACTGATGAACCTTAGAGTTATATTTTCATAGATCTTGGTTGTATATATGCTGACTAACCCCTGCAGAAAATTGTCAAATTTGAATGGGTAAGTCATTGAGCTAAATTCAAATGGGAAGGTAAGTTGAGGTGTCAGATTCATGTTGCACAACATGCAAAGGTGGTACATATGACCTCTCAAAGGTCCAAGGTTAGTATATTCCCCTTTGTGTATGAAATGTAATATTGGTCTAACCCTTTCGAGTCAATGACACGGTGACAATAAAATAAAAACCAAAAATATTTGCTTTTGAATAAAGGCTCTATGGTTCTCGAACCAGTAGAGTCCATCTTTTGTTTCCACTTTTACTTGAAGAACAGCACCAGTACAAGCACCAGTGTGGGGGAGCTCTCTCAAGCTCATCATCAACATATTCACTTGAGAACTCCCACACAAAGGGCTGCACGACATCAACTACGCCTTCATGACAAGAGCAAGGTAAACTGGAGCGAGCCGACTGCCTTTTGGCCAGCCGAATCACCACTAGTCTTCCTTGTTCCTCATATCCTTCAGGAGCGATGGTATGTGCACCCTTCATCTCACTCTCTACCTATGAGTTTGAATGATCCTCAATTCTTATCCAATAAATCAAACTCAAATATCGGTGTTTTGTGTGCTCTCCATGATTCCTGTGGTTGGCTTGCATATGTTTTATTCCTTACTTATTATCTTGATGCTTGTGAACAAATATCATTAGGGAACTCATGCTTATCTAAGTAGTTGATGTTTGTGATATGGTTTGATCTTATGATCTTCGCTCTTTATGTTTGAGTGCTTGGGATTTTATTTGAAAAATCATAAAACCCTTTGCAAAGCTCCTCTTTGATACGCCAGAGTCCTACCAAAGCCATATGATGCTACCAGTTGAAAAACTTATACTCATATGCTGCTTGTCATTGCATTGAGCTTTGTCAAATTCTGTGACCCTTGCGAGAAGTCTTTTTATGCTTTCATGATCAAGATTCATGTGCACTCCACCATTTCCCCCTGCTATGCTTCTACACTGGAAGTTAGCATTGTCTCATTCATCCATTCCGCAAAATAAAGCTCCATGCATGGTTCCATGATTTATCCCTCTCCAAATATCTCTAAAAAAGAGGTTGGGCTATAAAAAAGAGAGAGAGAAAGACATGCTCAAAAAGCATGATCTGAAAAAAAAAGAAAAAAAGAGAAAAGAGAGATAGTCCATATCTCGAAAATTTCAAAAAGGAGAGTGGAGAATAACATGCAAAAAGGAGTCCATAACTTAGATGGTAATAACTAGTAATTATTCCGGGGCTAGTGTCCACCTTACCATCAACCAACACTCGTCATATATGTATGGTAATATCTAGCACCCATTCTGGGCCTAGTATCCACCTTACCATACTCACTATACCCATATACGTGCACATCTTGATCTGATCGTATGAATTGATTTTCTCTGTGGATCTAGTCTTTGATTTTGCAATATATGTGATATAAGTATGCCTTATCTTTTATCCTACCCTGAGCTCCACATATAGCCATCATTAGAAGTAGGGTGAAGAAAGGCAATCTAATGCCTCGGTGAGGACATATACACATTGCGCGACCGGAGAGAATCAAATGAGGAGCTAAGCAAGGTTTGTTTTGAAAATTTATTGCAAAACCCCCAAGTTACTTAACATGATGAGCAGGAGTGATTGGAATCATGACCGTTCCATCCTTCAACTACCCAAGATAGCATGATAGACACTTCAGAGTTCACAAGTCCAAGGTATGGTTTGGAATATCTCTTATGCTCGCTTCATACCTTTGGATATCATGTCTCACCTTGATCTGACTCCCTTCACTCAGGACGAGCAAAGGTCAAGTGTGGGGGAGTTGTTGACGGCTGTTAAGTGCTACTTTTACACCGTCAATACCTGCATAAAATAAATGGAAAGTGATCATCAACACTATAATAGGGGTTTATACAAACAATTTCCACAAGTGTTGGTGTTTCTAGCTTTTGTTGCAGGACGCACCGAAATACGTGTTAAATGACACAGTTGAGAGCAAGTGCACCAATGGCATAGATATGGCATCATCATAAACAATCACAAATGCCAAATTGGTATCCACCAATGCGATGGGCTCGTCGAGACGATCGAAATGGATATATCATTTGTCTACTTTGGAGTTCGGATGAAAGAGATACGCACAAGATAACATGTGGGCCCGGTGGGACCCACACCAAGCCACATGGCGACGTGCTGTCACACAGGAGTCCACGTGTCCATGACACATCATTGATCCAAAGAAACACACTCTCGACCAATCAGGAGCCAATACGCGGATCTAAGGGCCCACAACCACGAGATAAATGGTTAAAAATACTGCATACACCCCCATACCCACCTTGGGACCCACCTAGCAGTCACTTGGACGAAAGGCGGCGCAAGAGGAGCCACCCGGGGGTCGGCCGACCCCCCAGGTCGCCCGACCCCATCTTGCAGCCTCTCGTGTCGCCCTTCCACATGTCGGCTTGTCGTGAAGAGGCAAAGGCGGTTCTAGGTGTGTGGCCGAAGATTCCCTCAGGATCCTGCCGGAAAGCTCCTTCTCTTGCAAGCTACTTGGTCTTCACTCCTCTTTGCCACATGTCACCACCCTATTGGTGGCGCCCAAGGCAGCCAAGGGAGCTCCTCCTACCCCCCTTGGCCTATAAATATGAGGAGAGGGGGCTAGAATAGAGACACATCCCATTCTCCTCCTCCTCTTTAGAAACACTTGTTTCCTCTCTCATGTGATCTCTCATGGATCAAATGAGTTGATCCATGTGGGTGAGAGTAGGTGCTAGGTAGAGTGTGGTGTTGGTGAGGGTGTCATGTTCTTCAATCAGAGAAAAGTAAGTATTCTTGTATTTTCCAATTAGACTAAAGTGTTATTCATGCATGAGCGATATGTTCTTGAGCTCTTCGTTCGTTCATCATTTAGAGGCCTGTGTTCTTCATGAACGCGCTTCCTCGATCTAGTTGACGAACAAGTTACTCGCTCCGTATTTATACGGGGTGCTATAGTGTTACTACGGGAGCTCAGACGTAGTTGTGCTATAGTAGTAATCGGTGGTGTAGACGTGGTGTCTAGACTACGGGTTATCCTTTGTTTGCCCTGTATCCCACGGTTTGTCTTGGGGTAGGCCGCGGTAGTGACAGCCGTTGGACCCTCTGAAATCCCCCATGTTCGGATACAGCGTGTAGGCAACCATTTGCCATGAACTAACTGTTATAGCCAGGAGGGGCCGGTGTCCGAAGCGAGCATAATTGCCTGCTCTTCTCCTCTGGGATCAGTATTCATAGGAAGCGCCTCATCATCTCTCAACCTTAGCTAGGGGCTTGGTGTCCTTGGACCGTTTGTCTATGATAGAAGGTAGTGCACACCGTTCCTTGGATTCGATACCCTTGGGAATACTCCTGAGGTGAAGTGCTACAACGGTGTATCCGTGCGCTAGCGGATTCGTTCGCACCCGTCAGTATACCTAGGTGTTCCTTACACGCTCATGCTAGACGCGCCACTAGTGGTGAGGTTAAGAAATACCAACAATTGTATGAATTGCTTTTCTCTTGGATCCAGTTTTTGACTTTGCAATATATGTGATACAAGTATGCCTTATCCTTTATCCTACCCTGAGCTCCACATATAGCCATCATTAGAAGTAGGGTGAATAAAGGCAGTTTAATGCCTTGGTGAGGACATATATACACTGAGCGATCCGAGAGAATCAAATGAGGAGCAAAGCAAGGTTTGTTTTTGAAAACTTATTGTAAAACCCCAAGTTACTTGACATGATGAGCAGGAGTGATTTGATTCCTGACCATTCCATTCTTCAACTACCCAAGATGGCATGATAGACACTCCATAAGTTCACAGGTACAAGGTATGGTTTGGAATATCTCTTATGCTCGCTTCATACTTTTGGATATCATATACCTCCTTGATCTACTCCCTTTACTCGGGGCGAGCAAAGGTCAAGTGTGGGGGAGTTGTTGACGGCTGTTAAGTGCCATATTTATAACCGTCAACTCCTGCATTTTGACACAAGAAATATACATCCACAGTAGAATAGGGGCTTATACTGACAAATTCCACAAGTGGCAATGTATATTTGAATGCAGGAAATTAGCACAAGAAATAGAGCAAAAGCACAACTTATCCATCCACCTCTTCAATCCAAGCCTCTCCATCTCAGCCAATGAGGGGCTGCCATGCAAAGTGCCACGGATCGGTGATGTCACCAATCCAAGGGAGGAAGCTTCGGCGAATCAGAAGTCGCCACGTGTGTATCACATGGATCCCATGGCCCACCAGAGCGCCTAAACCGCCTCAAAACCACGTGGACACCTGGAACCACCTTAAGGACCCACCTGATGGCCACTAGGAGAAAACACAAGGCAGGTGGGGCCCACAAGGGGTCAGCTGACCCCACAGGTCAGTCGAACCGACCTTGTGGCGCCCAATCCTGGCCTTCCACGTGGTGGTTGAGGACCAGGTGTGTCCGAGGACCAGTGGAGGGTCACTCATTAGTGATGAGTGATTGACAACATTGTGTGGACTGATGCTTGGCTAAGTGTGCAGGTACAGGTTGCGGTTTGACTCGTGTCGGTGCAGGTGAAGAACAAGCGTGAAAGGCCTTAGCCGTGGCGGCCTCCGGGTGATGGAGAGGCAAGTAGGCTTGGTTTGATGGACCCGGTGGCCGATGGGGTCAAGTGTGAGCCGTGCGGTGCAAGACTGGCGGGCTGAAGTCGTGAACATAGGCCGGTGCAAGGTAGTGGATCGAGCCCGAAGCTTGCACGCGGGGTTTGTTGGTTTGCCCACAAAACCATCGGTGGACGGTTTCTTGGTTTGGGCCTCAAAACCAAGTCCGGAGGCCCGAGGTGACGGAGACGGTGATCCGGGGGCTTCGGGAAGCTTCGAGGTGGGGGGCACGTGGCGTGATCGCGGGGCTTGCGTCGATGCTAAGCAAGGCCGCGGTGGAAGCATGTCCGCTCGATGAAGACTTGACCAAAATGCCCCTGAGGGGTTGTATCTTCATTTCAAGTTGTAGGGGTAGCGTGGTCAATTACCTCCCTTCGATGGACTTCGTATAAATAGCGGAGAGGTGGATGGCATCTCTCTCTCTTGGACTCTAGGTTTTCCTCCCCCGGGAGATTTCTCTGAACTACTTCTTTTCCCTCTGTATTCCTTAGGCTAGATTCTTGTATAGACTCTGACCTCTGGATGTATGGAAGCATTCGGCGTTGCGGTGATCTCCTAGTCCTCTGTGATTTTCGTGTCATTTTCGGGCTATTTTTGGGGAGTTTCGTTCTTCGCTCGATTCGGGGATTTAAGGGTGTTTTCCTTCGGATTTCTTTGAGGGGATCATGGGTGGATGCCTTGCGCATCATTGTATGTGATCTTGACCCTTCAAACGCCGGGGAAAGCCTTCGATTCGTGAGTTTTTCGCCGGAGTTCGAGTTCTTGGTGGTAGTTCGTGTGATCCGCGATTCCCGGTAGATGCTTGTCTATGCTCAATTTGTGCTTAAATGCCTATATCATGTTTAGTTTGTGCTTGAGAATCATGTTCTCTTTGCTTGGGGTCAAAGACCTTTTGTCATTGTAAATGTTTAGCCCTTTTGCTTGCTTGGGGAGAAGCATAAGCTTCTTTTTGCCGCAAAGGTACTTCATGTACCATGTTTAATCTTGAAAATGAAATTGGTGTCTGAATTGCCTTGTGCTTGAAAAATGAGCTCCTAATCATGTTTTATGCTTTTGATATTCATATCTTGGGTGCTAAACCGTAGCATGTTGTCTACCATGAGAAGTCTCATTTTAAGAAGTAGACACATGGCTCGGTGGCTTTAACATGACTTGAGTAGCTTGTGGGCGTTTATAATGATCTTGTGATGAGAATTTGTGATCTTGCATAAACTTTGGATGATCTAGTGGATTTGTGCTCAAATTAGCATGGATAGGATCTTGCTCATGAGATTAATGTTTCTTTATGAAAATTGCTTAAAAATACTTTTAGCCATGTCACATGCTTATATGTCTCTACCTTATTGATGGCAATGTGCTAACTACACCATATCTACTTTGCTTGCTCTATGTCTCATGTGTAGCATTTCGTTGTGCTCTTCGTATATTTGAGAAGCTTGGTAGATTGTATATATGCTTTGACATGCATTTTTCATGAAAACAAGGGGAAGAGTTTTATATACCTTGATTCATGCATTGTCAACAAGGGGGAGATGTTGTATGCATTTTGGGAGATTTGTATGATAGGGGGAGATTTTGTGGAAAATTGGTATGCATTTGTGAGATGTTGCATGTGAGGAGAAAAATTGAGAAGAAAAGGTTGCATTTGCTTAGGGGGAGTTTGCATATGTGCAGGGGGGCTCCTCTGTTTTTCCTGAGTTTTGTGCTTTGTGGTGTGCTCCTTGTGAGCTTTGTTCTGTCTCGGTTATGTCGAGCCGTTGCCCTTGTCTTAGGGGGTCGAGACTTGGTCTGGCGAGTGATCTTGTTTTCGCTTGTTCTTTGGCTTTGGATCACTTGCTTGGAGGTTTGTGTTCGTGGTTGTTTTCTTTTCTTTTTCCCTATGTCATTTCTATGGGTGCTATCAATGCACTCATCAAGGGGGAGATTGAGGACCAGGTGTGTCCGAGGACCAGTGGAGGGTCGCTCCTTAGTGATGAGTGATTGACAACGTTGTGTGGACTGATGCTTGGCTAAGTGTGCAGGTACAGGTTGCGGTTTGACTCGTGTCGGTGCAGGTGAAGAACAAGCGCGAAAGGCCTTAGCCGTGGCGGCCTCCGGGTGATGGAGAGGCAAGTAGGCTTGGTTTGATGGACCCGGTGGCCGATGGGGTCAAGTGTGAGCCGTGCGGTGCAAGACTGGCGGGCTGAAGTCGTGAACATGAGCCGGTGCAAGGTAGCGGATCGAGCCCAAAGCTTGCACGCGGGGTTTGTTGGTTTGCCCACAAAACCATCGGTGGACGGTTTCTTGGTTTGGGCCTCAAAACCAAGTCCGGAGGCCCGAGGTGACGGAGACGGTGATCCGGGAGCTTCGGGAAGCTTCGAGGCGGGGGGCACGTGGCGTGATCGCGGGGCTTGCGTCGATGCTAAGCAAGGCCGCGGTGGAAGCGTGTCCGCTCGATGAAGACTTGACCAAAATGCCCCTGAGGGGTTGTATCTTCATTTCAAGTTGTAGGGGTAGCGTGGTCATTTACCTCCCTCCGATGGACTTCGTATAAATAGCGGAGAGGTGGATGGCATCTCTCTCTCTTGGACTCTAGGTTTTCCTCCCCCGGGAGATTTCTCTGAACTGCTTCTTTTCCCTCTGTATTCCTTAGGCTAGATTCTTGTATATACTCTGACCTCTGGATGTATGGAAGCATTCGGCGTTGCGGTGATCTCCTAGTCCTCTGTGATTTTCGTGTCATACTCGGGGCTATTTTTGGGGAGTTTCATTCTTCGCTCGATTCAGGGATTTGAGGGCGTTTTCCTTCGGATTTCTTTGAGGGGATCATGGGTGGATGGCTTGCCCATCTTTGTGTGTGATCTTGACCCTTCAAACACCGGGGAAAGCCTTTGATTCGTGAGTTTTTGGCCGGAGTTCGAGTTCTTAGTGGTAGTTCGTGTGATTCGCGATTCCCGGTGATTTAGTGGCTTAGAGGTCGAGATTTTTGGGGCATAGCTTCCTCTTGTGTTGCTTATCATCTCCCCTAAATCTTGTCTCAAGAGCTTTTGCCGTTTGGGAGATCCGGTGATGGATTTGGAGGGTGGACTTCGCGGAGTCGAGCTGCTTGTGCTCGGTCCGCGTGTCACGGACTGTCCGCTCGAGCGTCGCGGACTGTTCGCGCAGTGCATGTTCTTCGGAGTTCGTCGCGTGTTCTTTCGCACTCGTGTTTTGATCTGTTGAATTTGGCTTTTTGTGTTGCAGGCAGTTGAGAGCCAGGTGTGGTTCGAGGACCGGTGGATGGTCGCTTCCTGGTGTGATGAGTGATTGACAACGTGGTGTGGACTGATTCTTAGCTAAGTATTGCAGGTGCAGGTTGCGGCTTGACTGGTGCAGGTGCTGGTGAAGAACAAGCGCGAAAGGTCGTTGCCGGTGAGGCCTCCAGGTGTGGAGAAGACAAGTAGGCTTGGTTCGAGGGACCCGGTGGCCAGCGGGGTCAAGTGCGGGCCGCATGGTGGCAAGAACGGCAAGATGAAGTCATGGACGGTTTCTTGGTTGAGCCTCAAAACCAAGGTCGAGCCAGGACTACGTGGGAGCCGAGTCATGAGTGTGAGAGCCAGGTGTGGTTCGAGGACCGGTGGATGGTCGCTTCCTGGTGTGATGAGTGATTGACAACGTGGTGTGGACTGATTCTTGGCTAAGTATTGCAGGTGCAGGTTGCGACTTGACTGGTGCAGGTGCAGGTGAAGAACAAGCGTGAAAGGTCGTTGCCGGTGAGGCCTCCAGGTGTGGAGAAGACAAGTAGGCTTGGTTCGAGGGACCCGGTGGCCAGCGGGGTCAAGTGCGGGCCGCATGGTGGCAAGAACAGCGGGATGAAGTCGTGGACGGTTTCTTGGTCGAGCCTCAAAACCAAGGTCGAGCCGGGACTACGTGGGAGCCGAGTCATGAGTGGTGATTGGCGGAGGCTACACCGAGTTCGCGGGGTTTGCAGTGGTTCACCAGAAAATCACTGGGTTACTCGGTTGAGCCACAAAACCGAGGCCGAAGACTCGACGAGGAGGTGCGGCCACCCAGGCCGGTTCAACCGCCCAGGAGGGGCGGTGAGACCGCCTGGGCCGGTCTAACCGCCCAGGGGGGCGGTCTGACCGCCCGGGTCGCTGCCGCCGAGAAGCTTCGAAGCGGAGGACACGCGTCGGGATCACAAGGCTTGCGTCGAGGCTAAGCAAGGTTGCGGTCGCTGGGCATCCGTCCGATGAAGAAAATCTGAAGACTTCCAATTTCGCCCTTGAGGGACATGTATCCCTAGTTATCTAGTAAGGGTAGTTTAGTCTTTTGGATGCCTCCATATAAGCACTTGAGGGGATGGATGGCAGCCAACTCTTGGAAACCTAGCTCATTTGTTTTCCCATTTTCGTTTCTATTTTCCTCTAGTTTCCTAGGACTAGCTTGAGAGCTTCATGTGAGATCTAGAGAGAGGGATGGATGTATGGGTGGCAAGCTAGACCTTCATGGTATGTATAGATGATTCGGCGTGGTTCCTCAAGGTCTTGTGTTGCCTTTCCCGTTCTCCTTTTTGGTGATTTTCGGAGCTCTTTCTTGTGATTCTCTTGGCGGAGTTTTGAGGGCAATTTCTTGTGGGATTCTTGTTGGGTGTCACGTATGAGGACCTTGTGCCTCTTTGGCTGGTGACTTTGCCCCAAGAACTCCCTTGAATCGACCTCGATTTGGTGGTTTTTCGAGTTGCTCGAGTTCTTGACCTAGAGAGCCTAAATCCGCGATTCCCTTTGATTGTGGGCGTTTCAGTTCGATTCCTTTGAGGGAGAGGTTGCCCAGGAGGTAACCCAGCTATCCCCGAAGTTTCGCCGCAATCTGTGGGGTGAATCAGGAGATCGGGCGATGGGAAGTTGAGGGTTGACCCGCGGCCAGATTTTCTGGGTAGGGCGGTCTAGCCGCCCTGGGCCTTCCAGGTGAAGGTTTGGATTTTCCCAGGTTTTCCTCTGTGAGTTTGCTCGCCTTGATCAGAGGAGTCTTCTGGTGAAATCTTGGGTCGTTTCGGTGCTGTTTGCTAGGAGTTCTTGCCTTGAGTTCGTTGCTGGGTACAGTAGGTTAGACCGCCCGTGGTAGTCGGTCTAACCGCTCCTAGGCCCCTGGGTGAAGCTTTGGTTTTCGCCAAGATTTCCTGGTAGCTAGCTTAGCCTTGACCAGAGATTTCTGTTGGTGAAACCGTGGTGTGTTTTGGTGCTCGGAAGAGGTGTTTCGGAGGATTTTCCGGTTACCAGGTGGAGGCGGTCTAACCGCCCCCCATACCCGGTCTGACCGCCCCCTCCAGACAGCCGGCTCCTGAGTTGTTTCCACTGCCGTGTGCGTGTAGGAGTTGAGGCTGCTGGTAGTGTTTGTTCCTAGGACCAGTAGCACTTCAGTGGCTACGTGGTTTTGGCAAACGGAAGGTTGTGTGTGGAGAGTGTGATTTTGGGTGTCCGACCGAGTTCATCTTATTTGGGAAGTCATCTCATTCGAGAAGAATTTTTATCGGCTCCCATTCACTCCCCCCTCTCTGGTCGCCTAATCGGTCCATCAGAGTGGAGTTTCTTTTAGTCGTTTCTTTTATTTTCTTTTCTCTTGGTTACCAAAACGTGTGTGTTGTCAATGCACTCATCAAGGGGGAGATTGAGAGCCAGGTGTGGTTCGAGGACCGGTGGATGGTCGCTTCCTGGTGTGATGAGTGATTGACAACGTGGTGTGGACTGATTCTTGGCTAAGTATTGCAGGTGCAGGTTGCGGCTTGACTGGTGCAGGTGCAGGTGAAGAACAAGCGCGAAAGGTCGTTGCCGGTGAGGCCTCCAGGTGTGGAGAAGACAAGTAGGCTTGGTTCGAGGGACCCGGTGGCCAGCGGGGTCAAGTGCGGGCTGCATGGTGGCAAGAACGGCAAGATGAAGTCATGGACGGTTTCTTGGTTGAGCCTCAAAACCAAGGTCGAGCTGGGACTACGTGGGAGCCGAGTCATGAGTGGTGATTGGCGGAGGCTACACCAGTTCGCGGGGTTTCCGGTGGTTCACCAGAAAATCACTGGGTTCCTTGGTTGATCCACAAAGCCAAGACCGAAGAACCGAAGATGGAGGTGCAGCAACTCCAGACCGGTCTGACCGGTGGGTCTGACCGGTCTGACCGGTGTGCGACGACGCAGTCCGGAATCTTCGAAGCGGAGGACACGCGTCGGGATCGCAAGGCTTGCGTCAAGGCTAAGCAAGTTTGCGGTCGCTGGGCATCCGTCCGATGGAGCGAAGACAAAGATTTTCGAATTCGCCCTTGAGGGGCATGTATCCCTAGTTAGCTAGTAAGGGTATTTTCGTCTTTCGGTTGCCTCCATATAACCCAAGTGGTGAGAGGATGGCAGCCATATCTTGAAACCCTAGCTCATTTGCTTTCCTATTTTCTCTTCCTATTTTCCTTAGGATTTTCTTAGGACTAGCTTGAGAGCTTCATGGTGAGATCTTGTGAGAGGGAAGGATGATCGGGCGGCAAGCTAGACCTTGTATGAACCTCATTGGTATGTATAGATGATTCGGCGTGGTTCCTCAAGGCTTGGATGTGTCTTTTCCGTTTCTCCTTTTTGGTGATTTTCGGAGCCCTTTCTTGGCGATTTTCTTGCAGCAATTTCGAGGCCTTTCTCTTTGGGATTTGGTGGGGGATGTATGCATGAACCCTTCGTGGTTCTTTTCCCTTTGATTCCCCTCCCAAATCAGTGAGTAAAGGGGCTCGATTTTGGGGTTTTCATGGCTCTAGGGTTAGAGGCGTTCTTGGTGGGATTTCTTCGATTCTTCTTGATTTAGCAAGTTTTGGTGGACCAAATCTTGGCTATGGAGTGCCCATGAGGTGTTCCTACTATCCCTAAAGTCTTGCACAAATCCGTGGAGCGATTCGGGAGATCGGGAGTTGGATTTGGGGGAGTTGACCCGCGGGTGCTGTTCATCCCCGAGCGCCCCAGCCTGACCGGTCTGACCGGTGCAGCTCACCGGTCTGACCGGTGTAGAGGCTCTGTGGGTTTTGCCTCGGGTGAACGTCTGGGCGAGTTTGTTGTTGTCCCGTGGTGCTGCTGTTTCGAGTTTGGATCTGTTTGGAGCTCGGTAGGCCTGTTTGGTAGATTTGGGGTTTCCTGGCTTGAACTGGTCTGACCGGTGAGCTACACCGGCCTGACCGGTGTAGGGGCCTTTTGTGGAAGTTCCCAGGTTGTACCAGCAGGGACCGGTCTGACCGGTGGTGCTCACCGGCCTGACCGGTGTAGGTCAGTAGCGCTCGAGTTGCTGTTTCCGCTGCGTTCTCGAGTTCGTGAAGGTGGTTGTTGGTTCCTAGGACCAGTAGCACTCCAGTGGCTGCGTGGTCTTGGCCAACTTGGGTAGTTGAGTCGGAGACGTGATTTGGAAGCCGTGTTCGTCTTGTTGGAGTTCTCATCTCCTTCGAGAAGAATTTTTATCGGCTCCCATTCACTCCCCCCCCCTCTCTGGTTCGGCAAATCGGTCCTTCAAGTGGTATCAGAGCCGGTTCAGGTCTTTATTGACTCTTACCAGTCTAAGATCCAAAGATGGTGTACCAGGAACGGGGTTCGGGTCCTCCGCACTTCGATGGGAAGAACTACCAGATGTGGCAGAGGCAGATGGCAGCGTTCCTCCGCGGAAAGGGTCAGATCCTTTGGGACGTCATGGTGAACACAGCTTATGTTCATCTGATGAACTTCCTTGCTCCAGGATCGAGGGATATGTTCGAAGCCAACAACAAGGCTGTCGACTACTTGTTTCGTGCTCTGTGTCAGCCTGAATTCGATCGGGTTCAGACAGAGGACTTAGCTTGTAGGATTTGGGAGCAGTTGAAGGATGCTCATGCTGGGAATGCTCAGGTTCAGGCTCGGATGTACGCGACTTACCGCAGAGAGTATGAGAACTTCACTCATCTCCCCGGCGAGTCCGTCGATGCCCTTTTCCAGCGGTTTACGGTCGTTGTGAACAACATGAGAGCCAATGTGGACGTGCTCCCATACGATGATCATGATAGAGCCGTGAAGCTCTTGCACTCGTTGGATCGTACCGTATGGGACGGGAAGTTTGAGGCTATTGTTGAGTCCGAGAAGTATGACACCTTGACGGTGAACGAGCTGTTCTCGAAGCTCAAGTCGGCTGAGTTGCACCGTGGTATGACAGCCAAGATCGAGAGCCCGACTGATTCTCATAGTCTCGCTCTCGTTGGTGGCAAAGGAGCCAAGTCTAACGCTAACGCATCCTCCAGGATGTACTCTCTGTCCTCTTTGATGTCTTTGCCAGACGAGGAGTTCGACGTGCTTGGAGAGGACGAGCTGGCGTTGCTGACCAGGCGGTTCGAGAGGCTGCACGACAACCGGGTGAACACGAGGAGGACAGCACGGACGTGCTTTCAGTGCGGCAAGCCAGGACACTTCGTCGCCGACTACCCAGAAAAGACGGAGAACAAGGACGGCTACAAGGACGGCTACAGGCATCGATCGAGCAAGGACGGCAAGTACCGATCGAGGCGGGATCACAAGCACAACAACAAGCACAAGGACGAGCGACGGTCGAGGAAGAAGGACGGCCGCGGCAGGAAGGCCTGAGCGATGGTCGGAGCGAGCGACGTCGACTCCAGCTCCGCCTACTCTTCCTCGAGCTCGAGTAGTAGTGAAGATGAAGGTGATCGACGCAAGAACAAGAAGTCATCCAGGAACTTGAGCGGGTTGAGCTGCTTCGCGGGAGATGGCTTCTGCGGCATGGCTCGTAGCTCCGGCAGCAAGAAGAGTCATCAGAGTGACTCGGACTCCGACTCCGAGGACGAGGTATGTGATGCGCTCTCCTCTTTGCGCAAGGAGAATGATGAGTTGGTTGACTTGCTTGATAATCGCGATCACATGCTTAGAGAGGCCAAGAAGATGAGGAAAGAGCTTAGGGCCTCACTAGAAGATGCTAGGAACCGTGTGGCTGAGCTAGAAACCCAGAACCTAGATGCTAAGCTTGAGATTGATTCGCTTAAGGCTTCTCCTGTGGTTTCTGATGAGATTGATTGTTGTGATTGCTCTGTGTACCTAGCTGATCTTACTGCTCTTAAGGATAAGCATGCTTCTACTTGTGATGAACTAGATATGCTTAGGGTTGAGGTGGCTGAGCTTAAGTCTAGACCTGCTTTGCTAGGTGCTTGCACTTCTTGCCCTGTTTTACATGGAAAGATTGATGAGATGCATGCTTACACTGTTTCGCTTGAGGCTAAGTTGAAAGAGCCTATGACCACTTCTTGCTCTACTTGTGAATTGCATGCGGTTAAGAATTTGGAGCTTGCACATTATGTTGATCGCTTGCAGGATGAGAATGATGAGCTGAGAAAATGTATGAGCTGGTTGTCGGGTCAGGAGCCTTAGCTTGGTATCATGATAGCGACTTTCAAACGCTATGATGGTCAGGCACTTGGGGCTGACAAGCTTGGAGAGAACAGTGGTGAGGGAGTTGAGAGAGTTGGAGAGATTCCTATCCCACCACCAAACAGATACAAGAACAAGTTTGAGCCCAAGCCTAACCATCTCAGAAACAAACTTGACACTACTCCAAATCCACCCATATTCCCTCACCCAACAAATGATTTCCAAAAACCGGTGAAGTTTGTGAGCCCAAAGGGAGGTGAGGAAGGAGAGAAGAAGGGTGAGAAACCGAGTGAGCAGCCCCATCCCAAGCCTAAGCCTAAGCCCATAAAGTTTCATTGTGACTATTGTGGAAGAGATGGTCACAAGGGTGAGTTTTGCTTCAAGAGGAAGCGTGAGGAGAGAATGGCGAAGGAGTGGGCTAACAAGGATAGGTACAACCCTTCCCATGGTGTACCTAAGCCTCGTATGCCACTGCCCAGGGGTAAGGCTGTTGTGAGAAGTGTTCCGGCATGGGGAGATGTGAGTTCCCGCAGCCGAGGTGGCTTTCTGGAGAGGGCGGTCAGACCGGCCTGGAGGGGCGGTCAGACCGGCCCTGCCCAGAGGGGGGCGGTTAGACCGGCCTGGCTAGGCGGTCAAACCGGCTCCCCCCAGAATTTTGGGCGGTTCGGTTTTTGAGGTGGTGAGTCGAGTGGTTTCAGTTCTGGAGGTCGTGGTTCTGGTGGTTGGCATGGTGAGTCTGCAGGTGGTCAGTTTGCTAGACGTTCTCCACCTCGTGCTCAATACGAGAAAAGGAGAAGTCGTAGCTTTGGCATGGAGAGGAGGAACGATCCACGGTCTTCCTTTCGTGGTTTTCGTTCTCCTCCAGCGAGATAGGGATGGTTCCCTCGTGGTGGTTTTCGTGGTGGTAGCTTTGATAGGTGTGATAATTTGGATTGTGCTAACCCCACTTTGGAGCAAATGGCTCGGCACTGGTTTTACTCTTTTGGTACTAACCCCAGTGCTGAGTCGTTTGTTCACTCATGTGCTCGCTTTTGAATTTCAGGTGGGAGACTTGAGGAACGTTTGGTTGATTGACTCCGGTTGCTCGAGGCATATGACCGGAGACAAGGGGTGGTTCTCAAGTCTCGTCCCGGTGGTGTCCAAGACATACATCACCTTTGGGGACAATGGGCGAGGGCGTGTGCTATCAGAAGGTGAGATCAAAGTAAGTGACAAGGTCACTCTCAGGCGTGTTGCTCTTGTTCAATCGCTGGGGTTCAATTTGCTTTCTGTGTCCCAGTTGTTGGATGAGGGCTTTGAGGTGTTGTTTCGGCCTGGTGGTTCTCGGATTTTAGATTCTCGAGGGGACCTTGTTTGCATGGTCGTTCCCGAGGGTCAAGTGTTCCGAGCTGATTTCTCTCAGTCTTCTGGTGTGGAGCGTTGCTTTTTGGCTGGTTCTTCGAGTGAGTTGTGGAAGTGGCATAGGAAGTTGGGTCACTTGAGCTTTGACCTTTTGTCTCGCTTGAGTAAACTCAATTTGGTCCGAGGATTGCCACGGTTGAAGTTTGAGAAAGAGTTGGTTTGTGCGCCGTGTAGGCATGCCAAGATGGTAGCCTCTTCTCACCCGCCTCTCACCGATGTGATGACTGAGCGTCCATGGGAGCTGCTCCATATGGACCTTGTTGGCCCAACTCGTGTGCGATCTGCGAGTGGGAAGTGGTATGTCCTTGTTGTGGTGGATGACTACTCTCGGTATGCGTGGGTGTTCTTTCTTGGGGAGAAAGGGGAGACATTTGGTTTTGTTCGAGATCTTGTCTTGAGGTTGAGGAACGAGAGGCACGGAGATGCCATACGAGCGATCCGCAATGACAATGGCTCGGAATTCAAAAACTCTCACTTCGAAACCTTTTGCCATGACTTGGGTCTTGAACATCAGTTTTCGAGTCCGTATACGCCTCCTCAGAATGGCGTGGTGGAAAGGAAAAACAGAACCTTGTGCGAGATGGCTCGGACGATGCTCGACGAGCATAGGACTCCGAGAAGGTTCTGGGCTGAGGCGGTCAATACCGCGTGCTATGTGTCGAACAGGATCTACCTCAGGGTTCATAAGAAGAAAACCTGTTACGAGTTGATGCACGGTCGCACACCCAAGGTGAGTCACTTCCATGTCTTTGGTTGTAAATGTTTCATTCTGAAGAAAGGGAAGAAGTTGGAAAAGTTCGAGGCTAGGTCTGTCGATGGCATTTTCTTTGGTTATGCATCTCATTCTAGAGCATTTCGTGTGCTCAATCTTGAAACTAACCAAATCGTGGAGACTTGCGAGGTAACCTTCGACGAGACACAGCCACGTAGTCAGCTTGTTTTTTGAGTGTGCAGGTGACGACGAACTTGGCGAGGAGATCTTTCAGGAGGAGGAGCATGAACATGGAGATGATGAAGATGGCGGTGTGGTGCCCGCAGCTGAACATGTACCTACTACTTCGACGACGATCGTGAACGGGCCCTCTCCCACACCTACAACGACAAACCCAGATCAAGGCGAAGCTGCTGTTGAGGGGGAGGTAGGATCAAGGCGAGAACCTCCCCGGCGAGTGCAAGTGGATCACCCAGCTTCGAGAATCATCGGCGACATGAATGAACGTACTACACGGTCGAGGGTTCGGAACAATTCTCATTTCGCTCATGCTGCTTTTGTTGCCACCTTTGAGCCCAAAGACATTGGACACGCGTTATCTGATCATAATTGGGTTAACTCGATGCATGAGGAGTTGGAGAATTTTGAGAGGAACCAAGTTTAGGTGTTGGTTGACCCTCCTCCAGGGTGTAAGCCGATTGCGACAAAATGGGTGTGGAAAAATAAAGAGGGAGAGAAAGGAGAAGTGGTGAGGAACAAGTCAAGACTTGTTGCTCAGGGGTACAGTCAGAAAGAGGGGATCGACTACGAGGAGACTTTCGCTCATGTAGCTCGTTTGGAGGCGATCAGGATCCTTCTAGCCTTTTCCGTGGCTAAAGGGTTCAAGTTGTACCAGATGGATGTGAAGAGTGCTTTCCTGAACGGTGTGTTGGAGGAAGAGGTGTTTGTGAAGCAACCACCGGGGTTTGAGAGTGAGAAGCACCCCCACCGGGTGTACAAGTTGAGGAAGGCGCTGTATGGGTTGAAGCAGGCGCCTAGAGCTTGGTATGGTAGGTTGAGGGGGTTCCTGTTTGAGAGAGGGTTCGAGATGGGGAAGGTCGATCAGACCTTATTTCTCCTCAGACAGGGCAGAGATATCCTGATTGTGCAGGTATACGTGGATGATATTGTCTTTGGTGGCTCGTCTAACTCTCTTGTTGCCAGGTTTGCAGAAGACATGAGCAGGGAATTTGAGATGAGCATGATGGGCGAGTTGCAGTTCTTCCTCGGGCTACAAATCAAGCAATCAAAGGAAGGAACATTTGTGCACCAAGCTAAGTACACCAAGGACATTGTGCAGAAGTTCAAGATGGTGGACTCCAAGGCCATGGCGACGCCTATGAGTACGACTACAGCTCTTGATGCGGACGAGGAAGGTGAACACGTGGACCAGAAGGAGTACCGGAGCATGATCGGGTCACTCCTCTACTTGACGGCGACGAGGCCGGACATCCAATTCTCGGTATGTCTGTGCGCTCGTTTTCAAGCGTCTCCAAGGACTTCGCATCGGCAAGCAGTCAAGCGCATATTCAGGTATTTGCGACATACTCCCGACTTTGGCCTTTGGTACTCCGCGTCTTCTTCTTTGGCTCTTCATGGATTTTCAGACGCGGATTTTGCCGGGTGTCGGTTGGATAGGAAGTCCACTTCTGGGACTTGTCAGATCTTGGGTTCTTCATTGGTGTCTTGGTCTTCTCGCAAATAGTCGAGTGTTGCTCAATCCACTACCGAGGCAGAGTATGTGGCCGCTGCTAGTTGTTGCTCTCAGCTCCTTTGGATCACATACACCATGAGTGACTTTGGTGAGGAGTATACCCATGTCCCACTTCAATGTGATAGCACCAGTGCCATAAGCGTTGCAAAGAACCCAGTGCTCCATTCCAAAACCAAGCACGTAGAAGTGAGGTATCATTTTCTGAGAGACAACGTAGAGAAGGGGAAGATGGCTTTGATCCATGTACCCACACATGACCAACTAGCCGATATTTTCACCAAACCCCTAGATCAAGCAACTTTCACTCGTTTGCGGGGGGAGCTTGGTGTTTGTTTGATTTCTTGAGTTGGCGTGTGGGAGCTCCTTTGTAGCATATGTATAGCTTTCCTTTGTGCATTTCTTGCATTTGGCATGGCATATGTAACATGATGTATAGGCATCTTTGTATCTTAGGTTGCATGCATTTTGTATCATATGCATTATTTAGGAAAGGCTTCTCCTATATACATTATTCACCATGGAATGATATATATGTCTTTGTGAGCTAGCTTGATAAGCTATGGTTAGTTTGGCTTAGCTCTTGATAATCTTGGTTTATATCCATGGTTGATGGCTATGTTTTTGAAAAATTTCATATGTATGCTCTCTTGTGAGTAAATGCCTTTACATGATCTTGACATGTTTTTGTGGCTTGGCCATGCTTAATTTGTGGTTGGATAGCTTATTTTGATCATATGGGGCCAAAGGCTCATTTGCCATCATGAATGTTTAGCCCCCATGCTTGATCTTGTGGAGGGGCATAAGTTCCTTTTTGTCGCAAAGACATTTCATGTACCAATTATAAATCTGAAAATGAAATGTAAATTGCTTGGAAAATGTGCTCCCATGTCATATGTGCTAATTTTAACTTGCTTTGGGTGCTAAACCGTTGCATGATGCCTACCAATGAGAAGTCTCATATCTAGAAGTAGGCACATGGCTCGGTGGCTTTGACATGACATGAGGTGCTTGTGGGTGTTTATGATGGTCTTATGCTTAGAATGGTTGTCCTAGCATGAAGTTTGTGTGGCTTTGCCATTTTGACATGTTTTGCTCATGTTTAGGACTTTGCTCATAAGAGGGTAAATTTTCGCAAAATTACTCAATTCTATCTTAGCTTCGTCCAATGGTTGTGAAACTTGGTGATCATGTAGTTGATGTCCTTACGAAGCTATAGAGTATCTAACTTGCTCATTTGGACATGTGTAGCATCTTGTGATGAATTTTATATATTTGAGAAGCTCTATGTTGAAACTTTTCGCATTTTGCCTTGATTCATGCATTGTCAACAAGGGGGAGAAGTTTGTGCATGTTTGGGGCACCTGGGAGCATTTGGAAGGTGTTCAAAGTGGTTCGGGCAGTTTTTGAAAAGTTTGGTGCAGGGCCGGTCTTTTGGGGCGGTCTAACCGCCCCCAGGCGGTCAGATCTCAGTGGGGCGGTCTAACCGCCCAGGGCAGGCGGTCTAACCGCCCTGGGCAGAGTGAGCAAGTTTTTGCTCTTTGTTGCATTCTCATGTTGCATTGCTGCATTGGTTCAGGGGGAGTGTGCTTTGGCTCAGGGGGAGCATGCATGTGTGCAGGGGGAGCTCTTTGTGTTGTTTGAGCTTTGGATTGGTGGTTTGTGCTCTTTGCTTGAGCATGGTTTTGTCTCAGATGTGTCGAGCCGTTGCCCTTGCCTAAGGGGTCCGAGACTTGTTCTTCCTCAAGTGATCTTTGTCTTCGCCTTTCCTTTGGCTTTCGATCGCTTGTTGGAGTTTCTTTTAGTCGTTTCTTTTCTTTTCCTTTTCTCTTTGGTTACAAATCATGTGTGTTGTCAATGCACTCATCAAGGGGGAGATTGAGAGCCAGGTGTGGTTCGAGGACCGGTGGATGGTCGCTTCCTGGTGTGATGAGTGATTGACAACGTGGTGTGGACTGATTCTTGGCTAAGTATTGCAGGTGCAGGTTGCGGCTTGACTGGTGCAGGTGCAGGTGAAGAACAAGCGCGAAAGGTCGTTGCCGGTGAGGCCTCCAGGTGTGGAGAAGACAAGTAGGCTTGGTTCGAGGGACCCGGTGGCCAGCGGGGTCAAGTGCGGGCCGCATGGTGGCAAGAACAGCAGGATGAAGTCGTGGACGGTTTCTTGGTTGAGCCTCAAAACCAAGGTCGAGCCGGGACTACGTGGGAGCCGAGTCATGAGTGGTGATTGGCGGAGGCTACACCGAGTTCGCGGGGTTTGCAGTGGTTCACCAGAAAATCACTGGGTTACTCGGTTGAGCCACAAAACCGAGGCCGAAGACTCGACGAGGAGGTGCGGCCACCCAGGCCGGTTCAACCGCCCAGGAGGGGCGGTCAGACCGCCTGGGCCGGTCTAACCGCCCAGGGGGGCGGTCTGACCGCCCGGGTCGCTGCCGCCGAGAAGCTTCGAAGCGGAGGACATGCGTCGGGATCGCAAGGCTTGCGTCGAGGCTAAGCAAGGTTGCGGTCGCTGGGCATCCGTCCGATGAAGAAAATCTGAAGACTTCCAATTTCGCCCTTGAGGGGCATGTATCCCTAGTTATCTAGCAAGGGTAGTTTAGTCTTTGGGATGCCTCCATATAAGCACTTGAGGGGATGGATGGTAGCCAACTCTTGGAACCCTAGCTCATTTGTTTTCCCATTTTCGTTTCTATTTTCCTCTAGTTTCCTAGGACTAGCTTGAGAGCTTCATGTGAGATCTAGAGAGGGATGGATGTATGGGTGGCAAGCTAGACCTTCATGGTATGTATAGATGATTCGGCGTGGTTCCTCAAGGTCTTGTGTTGCCTTTCCCGTTCTCCTTTTTGGTGATTTTCGGAGCTCTTTCTTGTGATTCTCCTGGCGGAGTTTTGAGGGCGATTTCTTGCGGGATTCTTGTTGGGTGTCACGTATGAGGACCTTGTGCCTCTTTGGCTGGTGACTTTGCCCCAAGAACTCCCTTGAATCGACCTCGATTTGGTGGTTTTTCGAGTTGCTCGAGTTCTTGACCTAGAGAGCCTAAATCCGCGATTCCCTTTGATTGTGGGTGTTTCGGTTCGATTCCTTTGAGGGAGAGGTTGCCCAGGAGGTAACCCAGCTATCCCTGAAGTTTCACCGCAATCCGTGGGGTGAATCGGGAGATCGGGCGATGGGAAGTTGAGGGTTGACCCGCGGCCAGATTTTCTGGGTAGGGCGGTCTAACCGCCATAGGGGGGCGGTCTAACCGCCCTGGGCCTTCCAGGTGAAGGTTTGGATTTTCCCAGGTTTTCCTCTATGAGTTTGCTCGCCTTGATCAGAGGAGTCTTCTGGTGAAATCTTGGGTCGTTTCGGTGCTGTTTGCTAGGAGTTCTTGCCTTGAGTTCGTTGCTGGGTACAGGAGGTTAGACCGCCCGTGGTAGCCGGTCTAACCGCTCCTAGGCCCCTGGGTGAAGCTTTGGTTTTCGCCAAGATTTCCTGGTAGCTAGCTTAGCCTTGACCAGAGATTTCTGTTGGTGAAACCGTGGTGTGTTTTGGTGCTCGGAAGAGGTGTTTCGGAGGATTTTCCGGTTACCAGGTGGAGGTGGTCTAACCGCCCCCCATACCCGGTCTGACCGCCCCCTCCAGACAGCCGGCTCCCGAGTTGTTTCCGCTGCCGTGTGCGTGTAGGAGTTGAGGCTGCTGGTAGTGTTTGTTCCTAGGACCAGTAGCACTTCAGTGGCTACGTGGTTTTGGCAAACGGAAGGTTGTGTGTGGAGAGTGTGATTTTGGGTGTCCGACCGAGTTCATCTTGTTTGGGAAGTCATCTCATTCGAGAAGAATTTTTATCGGCTCCCATTCACTCCCCCCTCTCTGGTCGCCTAATCGGTCCATCAAGTGGTATCAGAGCCGGTTCGGGTCTTCATTGACTCTTACCAGTCTAAGATCCAAAGATGGCGTACCAGGAACGGGGTTCGGGTCCTCCGCACTTCGATGGGAAGAACTACCAGATGTGGCAGAGGCGGATGGCAGCGTTCCTCCGCGGAAAGGGTCAGATCCTTTGGGACGTCACGGTGAACACAGCTTATGTTCATCCGATGAACTTCCTTGCTCCAGGATCGAGGGATATGTTCGAAGCCAACAACAAGGCTGTCGACTACTTGTTTCGTGCTCTGTGTCAGCCTGAATTCGATCGGGTTCAGACAGAGGACTTAGCTTGTAGGATTTGGGAGTAGTTGAAGGATGCTCATGCTGGGAATGCTCAGGTTCAGGCTCGGATGTACGCGACTTACCAGAGAGAGTACGAGAACTTCACTCATCTCCCCGACGAGTCCGTCGATGCCCTTTTCTAGCGGTTTACGGTCGTTGTGAACAACATGAGAGCCAATGTGGACGTGCTCCCATACGATGATCATGATAGAGCCGTGAAGCTCTTGCACTCGTTGGATCGTACCGTATGGGACGGGAAGTTTGAGGCTATTGTTGAGTCCGAGAAGTATGACACCTTGACGGTGAACGAGCTGTTCTCGAAGCTCAAGTCGGCTGAGTTGGACCGTGGTATGACAGCCAAGATCGAGAGCCCGACTGATTCTCATAGTCTCGCTCTCGTTGGTGGCAAAGGAGCCAAGTCTAATGCTAACGCATCCTCCAGGATGTACTCTCTGTCCTCTTTGATGTCTTTGCCAGACGAGGAGTTCGACGTGCTTGGAGAGGACGAGCTGGCGTTGCTGACCAGGCGGTTCGAGAGGCTGCACGAGAACCGGGTGAACACGAGGAGGACAGCACGGACGTGCTTTCAGTGCGGCAAGCCAGGACACTTCGTCGCCGACTGCCCAGAAAAGACGGAGAACAAGGACGGCTACAAGGACGGCTACAGGCATCGATCGAGCAAGGACGGCAAGTACCGATCGAGGCGCGATCACAAGCACAACAACAAGCACAAGGACGAGCGACGGTCGAGGAAGAAGGACGGCCGCGGCAGGAAGGCCCGAGCGATGGTCGGAGCGAGCGACTTCGACTCCAGCTCCGCCTACTCTTCCTCGAGCTCGAGTAGTAGTGAAGATGAAGGTGATCGACGCAAGAACAAGAAGTCATCCAGGAACTTGAGCGGGTTGAGCTGCTTCGCGGGAGATGGCTTCTGCGGCATGGCTCGTAGCTCCGGCAGCAAGAAGAGTCATCAGAGTGACTCGGACTCCGACTCCGAGGACGAGGTATGTGATGAGCTCTCCTCTTTGCGCAAGGAGAATGATGAGTTGGTTGACTTGCTTGATAATCGCGATCACATGCTTAGAGAGGCCAAGAAGATGAGGAAAGAGCTTAGGGCCTCACTAGAAGATGCTAGGAACCGTGTGGCTGAGCTAGAAACCCAGAACCTAGATGCTAAGCTTGAGATTGATTCGCTTAAGGCTTCTCTTGTGGTTTCTGATGAGATTGATTGTTGTGATTGCTCTGTGTACCTAGCTGATCTTACTGCTCTTAAGGATAAGCATGCTTCTACTTGTGATGAACTAGATATGCTTAGGGTTGAAGTGGCTGAGCTTAAGTCTAGACCTGCTTTGCTAGGTGCTTGTACTTCTTGCCCTATTTTGCATGGAAAGATTGATGAGATGCATGCTTACACTGTTTCGCTTGAGGCTAAGTTGGAAGAGCCTATTCCCACTTCTTGCTCTACTTGTGAATTGCATGCGGTTAAGAATTTGGAGCTTGCACATTATGTTGATCGCTTGCAGGATGAGAATGATGAGCTGAGGAAATGTATGAGCTGGTTGTCGGGTCAGGAGCCTCAGCTTGGTATCATGATAGCGGCTTTCAAACGCTATGATGGTCAGGCACTTGGGGCTGACAAGCTTGGAGAGAACAGTGGTGAGGGAGTTGAGGGAGTTGGAGAGATTCCTATCCCACCACCAAACAGATACAAGAACAAGTTTGAGCCCAAGCCTAACCATCTCAGAAACAAACTTGACACTACTCCAGATCCACCCATATTCCCTCACCCAATAAATGATTTCCAGAAACCGGTGAAGTTTGTGAGCCCAAAGGGAGGTGAGGTAGGAGAGAAGAAGGGTGAGAAACCGAGTGGGCAGCCACAACCCAAGCCTAAGCCTAAGCCACAACCCATAAAGTTCCATTGTGGGTATTGTGGGAGAGATGGTCACAAGGATGAGTTTTGCTTCAAGAGGAAGCGTGAGGAGAGAATGGCTAGAGAGTGGGCTAACAAGGACAGGTACCACCCCTCTAATGGTGTACATGAGCCTCGTATACAGATGCCCAGGGCCAAGGCGATTGTGAGGACGGTTCCGGCTTGGGGAGACCGGAAGGCTGCAGGTGGTGCTGCTGGCCGAGCTACACCGGTCAGACCGGTGCAGGTCTGGGCAGACAGCGATTTGGGTTTCGTGCTCGTGAGGATGCTCGGTTTAGTTCTGGTGGTCGTGGTTCTGGTGGTTGGTCTGGAAAGTTTACAGGTGGTCAGTTCGCTAGGCGTTCTCCACCTCGTGCTCAATACGGGGGTGGGAGGAGTCGTAGCTTTGAGATGGAGAGGAGGAACGATCCACGGTTTTCCTTTCGTGGCTTTCGTCCTCCTCCAGCTAGAGAGGGTTGGTTGCCTCGTAGTGGTTACCGTGGTGGTGTTCGTGGTGGTAGCTTTGATAAGCGTGATGATTTGGATTGTGCTAACCCCACTTTGGAGCAAATGGCTCGGCACTGGTTTTACTCTTTTGGTACTAACCCCAGTGCTGAGTCGTTTGTTCACTCACGTGCTCGCTTTTGAATTTCAGGTGGGAGACTTGAGGAACGTTTGGTTGATTGACTCCGGTTGCTCGAGGCATATGACCGGAGACAAGGGGTGGTTCTCAAGTCTCGTCCCGGTGGTGTCCAAGACATACATCACCTTTGGGGACAATGGGCGAGGGCGTGTGGTATCAGAAGGTGAGATCAAGGTAAGTGACAAGGTCACTCTCAGGCGTGTTGCTCTTGTTCAATCGCTGGGGTTCAATTTGCTTTATGTGTCCCAGTTGTTGGATGAGGGTTTTGAGGTGTTGTTTCGGCCTGGTGGTTCTCGGATTTTAGATTCTCAAGGGGACCTTGTTTGCATGGTCGTTCCCGAGGGTCAAGTGTTCCGAGCTGATTTCTCTCAGTCTTCTGGTGTGGAGCGTTGCTTTTTGGCTGGTTCTTCGAGTGAGTTGTGGAAGTGGCATAGGAAGTTGGGTCACTTGAGCTTTGATCTTTTGTCTCGCTTGAGTAAACTCAATTTGGTCCGAGGATTGCCACGGTTGAGGTCTGAGAAAGAGTTGGTTTGTGCGCCGTGTAGGCATGCCAAGATGGTAGCCTCTTCTCACCCGCCTCTCACCGATGTGATGACTGAGCATCCATGCGAGCTGCTCCATATGGACCTTGTTGGCCCAGCTCGTGTGCGATCTGCGGGTGGGAAGTGGTATGTCCTTGTTGTGGTGGACGACTACTCTCGGTATGCGTGGGTGTTCTTTCTTGAGGAGAAAGGGGAGACGTTTGGTTTTGTTCGAGATCTTGTCTTGAGGTTAAGAAACGAGAGGCACGGAGATGCCATACGAGCGATCCGCAGTGACAATGGCTCGGAATTCAAAAACTCTCGCTTCGAAACCTTTTGCCATGACTTGGGTCTTGAACACCAGTTTTCGAGTCCATATACGCCTCCCCAGAATGGCGTTGTGGAAAGGAAAAACAGGACCTTGTGCGAGATGGCTCGGACGATGCTCGACGAGCATAGGACTCCGAGAAGGTTCTGGGCTGAGGCGGTCAATACCGCGTGCTATGTGTCGAACAGGATCTATCTCAGGGTTCATAAGAAGAAAACCTGTTACGAGTTGATGCACGGTCACACACCCAAGGTGAGTCACTTCCATGTCTTTGGTTGTAAATGTTTCATTCTGAAGAAAGGGAAGAAGTTGGACAAGTTCGAGGCTAGGTCTGTCGATGGCATTTTCTTTGGTTATGCATCTCATTCTAGAGTATTTCGTGTGCTCAATCTTGAAACTAACCAAATCGTGGAGACTTGCGAGGTAACCTTCGACGAGACACAGCCACGTAGTCAGCTTGTTTTTGAGTGTACAGGTGACGACGAACTTGGCGAGGAGATCTTTCAGGAGGAGGAGCATGAACATGGAGATGATGAAGATGGCGGTGTGGTGCCCGCAGCTGAACATGTATCTACTACTTCGACGACGATCGTGAACGGGCCCTCTCCCACACCTATAACGACAAACCCAGATCAAGGCGAAGCTGCTGTTGAGGGGGAGGTAGCATCAAGGCGAGAACCTCCCCGGCGAGTGCAAGTGGATCACCCAGCTTCGAGAATCATCGGCGACATGAATGAACGTACTACACGGTCGAGGGTTCGGAACAATTCTCATTTCGCTCATGCTGCTTTTGTTGCCACCTTTGAGCCCAAAGACATTGGACACGCGTTATCTGATCATAATTGGGTTAACTCGATGCATGAGGAGTTGGAGAATTTTGAGAGGAACCAAGTTTGGGTGTTGGTTGACCCTCCTCCAGGGTGTAAGCCGATTGGGACAAAATGGGTGTGGAAAAATAAAGAGGGAGAGAAAGGAGAAGTGGTGAGGAACAAGTCAAGACTTGTTGCTCAAGGGTACAGTCAGAAAGAGGGGATCGACTACGAGGAGACTTTCGCTCCTGTAGCTCGTTTGGAGGCGATCAGGATCCTTCTAGCCTTTTCCGTGGCTAAAGGGTTCAAGTTGTACCAGATGGATGTGAAGAGTGCTTTCCTGAACGGTGTGTTAGAGGAAGAGGTGTTTGTGAGGCAACCACCGGGGTTTGAGAGTGAGAAGCACCCCCACCGGGTGTACAAGTTGAGAAAGGCGCTGTATGGGTTGAAGCAGGCGCCTAGAGCTTGGTATGGTAGGTTGAGGGGGTTCCTATTTGAGAGAGGGTTTGAGATGGGGAAGGTCGATCAGACCTTGTTTCTCCTCAGACAGGGCAGAGATATCCTAATTGTGCAGGTATACGTTGATGATATTGTCTTTGGTGGCTCGTCTAACTCTCTTGTTGCAAGGTTTGCAGAAGACATGGGCAGGGAATTTGAGATGAGCATGATGGGCGAGTTGCAGTTCTTCCTCGGGCTACAAATCAAGCAATCAAAGGAAGGAACATTTGTGCACCAAGCTAAGTACACCAAGGACATTGTGAGGAAGTTCAAGATGGAGGACTCCAAGGCCATGGTGACGCCTATGAGTACGACTACAGCTCTTGATGCGGACGAGGAAGGTGAACACGTGGACCAGAAGGAGTACCGGAGCATGATCGGGTCACTCCTCTACTTGACGGCGACGAGGCCGGACATCCAATTCTCGGTATGTCTGTGCGCTTGTTTTCAAGCGTCTCCGAGGACTTCGCATCGGCAAGCAGTCAAGCGCATTCTCAGGTATTTGTGACACACTCCCGACTTCGGTCTTTGGTACTCTGCATCTTCTTCTTTGGCACTTCATGGATTTTCAGACGCGGATTTTGCCGGGTGTCGGTTGGATAGGAAGTCCACTTCTGGGACTTGCCAGTTTTTGGGTTCTTCTTTGGTGTCTTGGTCTTCCCGCAAACAGTCGAGTGTTGCTCAATCCACTACCGAGGCAGAGTATGTGGCCGTAGCTAGTTGTTGCTCTCAGCTCCTTTGGATCACATACACCATGAGTGACTTTGGTGAGGAGTATACCCATGTTCCACTTCAATGTGATAGCAACAGTGCCATAAGCGTTGCAAAGAACCCAGTGCTCCATTCCAAAACCAAGCACATAGAAGTGAGGTATCATTTCTTGAGAGACAACGTAGAGAAAGGGAAGATAGCTTTGATCCATGTACCCACACATGACCAACTAGCCGATATTTTCACCAAACCCCTAGATCAAGCAACTTTCACTCGTTTGCGGGGGGAGCTTGGTGTTTGTTTGATTTGTTGAGTTGGCGTGTGGGAGCCCCTTTGTAGCATATGTATAGCTTTCCTTTGTGCATTTCTTGCATTTGGCATGGCATATGTAACATGATGTATAGGCATCTTTGTATCTTAGGTTGCATGCATTTTGTATCATATGCATTGTTTAGGAAAGGCTTTTCCTATATACATTGTTCACCATGGAATATATGTTTTTGTGAGCTAATTTGGTAAGCTATGGATAGTTTGGCTTAGCTCTTGTTAATCTTGGTTTATATCCATGGTTGATGGCTATGCTTTTGAAAAATGTCACTTGTATGCTCTCTTGTGAGTAAATGTCTTTATATGATCTTGACATGTTTTAGTGGCTTGGCTATGCTTAATTTGTGGTTGGATAGTTTATTTTGATCATATGGGGCCAAAGGCTCATTTGCCATCATGAATGTTTAGCCCCCATGCTTGATCTTGTGGAGGGGCATAAGTTTCTTTTTGTCGCAAAGACATTTCATGTACCATTTGTGAATCTGAAAATGAAATGTAAATTGCTTGCAAAATGTGCTCCCATGTCATATGTGCTAATTTTAAATTTGCTTTGGGTGCTAAACCGTTGCATGATGCCTACCAATGAGAAGTCTCATATATAGAAGTAGGCACATGACTCGGTGGCTTTGACATGACATGAGGTGCTTGTGGGTGTTTATGATGGTCTTATGCTTAGAATGGTTGTCCTAGCATGAAGTTTGTGTGGCTTTGCCATTTTGACATGTTTTGCTCATGTTTAGGACTTTGCTCATGAGAGGGTGATTTTTCGCAAAATTGATAAATTCTATCTTAGCTTCGCCCAATGGTTATGAAACTTGGTGATCTTGTAGTGGATGTCATTACGAAGCTATAGAGTATCTAACTTGCTCATTTGGACATGTGTAACATCCTTTGTTGAATTTTGTCTATTTGAGAAGCTCTAGGTTGCACTTTTTGCATTTTTGGCTTGATTCATGCATTGTCAACAAGGGGGAGAAGGTTGAGCATGTTTTGGCTTGCTGCATGTATTTAGAAGGTTTCTAAGTGGTTTCGAGCTATTTTTTAGCTCTGGCAGTTTCCCAGGTGGCATCGGCCTGACCGGTGAGGCACACCGGTCTGACCGGTGTAGTTCCCAGGTGCTAGACGATCTTGTCCACCGGTCTGACCGGTGAGGGTGACCGGTCTGACCGGTCATAGCAAAGCTGAAGCAGCTGCTCTGTTTTGCGAGGTGGTTTGCATGCATTCGTCCAAGGGGAGTTGCATTAGTTCAGGGGGAGCTTGCATGTGTGCAGGGGGAGCTCTTTGTGGTTTTTGAGCTTTGGTTTGATGGTTTGTGTTCTTTGCTTGAGCATGTTTTGTCTCGGATGTGTCGAGCCGTTGCCCTTGCCTAAGGGGTATGAGACTTGTCTTCTTCAAGTGATCTTGCTCTTTGCCTTTTCTTTGGCTTTCGATCGCTTGTTGGAGTTTCTTTTAGTCGTTTCTTTTATTTTCTTTTCTCTTGGTTACCAAAACGTGTGTGTTGTCAATGCACTCATCAAGGGGGAGATTGAGAGCCAGGTGTGGTTCGAGGACCGGTGGATGGTCGCTTCCTGGTGTGATGAGTGATTGACAACGTGGTGTGGACTGATTCTTGGCTAAGTATTGCAGGTGCAGGTTGCGGCTTGACTGGTGCAGGTGCAGGTGAAGAACAAGCGCGAAAGGTCGTTGCCGGTGAGGCCTCCAGGTGTGGAGAAGACAAGTAGGCTTGGTTCGAGAGACCCGGTGGCCAGCGGGGTCAAGTGCGGGCCGCATGGTGGCAAGAACGGCAAGATGAAGTCATGGACGGTTTCTTGGTTGAGCCTCAAAACCAAGGTCGAGCCGGGACTACGTGGGAGCCGAGTCATGAGTGGTGATTGGCGGAGGCTACACCGAGTTCGCGGGGTTTCCGGTGGTTCACCAGAAAATCACTGGGTTCCTTGGTTGATCCACAAAGCCAAGACCGAAGAACCGAAGATGGAGGTCCAGCAACTCCAGACCGGTCTGACCGGTGGGTCTGACCGGTCTGACCGGTGGGTACCGGTCTGACCGGTGTGCGACGACGCAGTCCGGAATCTTCGAAGCGGAGGACACGCGTCGGGATCGCAAGGCTTGCGTCAAGGCTAAGCAAGTTTGCGGTCGCTGGGCATCCGTCCGATGGAGCGAAGACAAAGATTTTCGAATTCGCCCTTGAGGGGCATGTATCCCTAGTTAGCTAGTAAGGGTATTTTCGTCTTTCGGTTGCCTCCATATAACCCAAGTGGTGAGAGGATGGCAGCCATCTCTTGGAACCCTAGCTCATTTGCTTTCCTATTTTCTCTTCCTATTTTCCTTAGGATTTTCTTAGGACTAGCTTGAGAGCTTCATGGTGAGATCTTGTGAGAGGGAAGGATGATCGGGCGGCAAGCTAGACCTTGTATGAACCTCATTGGTATGTATAGATGATTCGGCGTGGTTCCTCAAGGCTTGGATGTGTCTTTCCCGTTTCTCCTTTTTGGTGATTTTCGGAGCCCTTTCTTGGCGATTTTCTTGGAGCGATTTCGAGGCCTTTCTCTTTGGGATTTGGTGGGGGATGTATGCATGAACCCTTCGTGGTTCTTTTCCCTTTGATTCCCCTCCCAAATCAGTGAGTAAAGGGGCTCGATTTTGGGGTTTTCGTGGCTCTAGGGTTAGAGGCATTCTTGGTGGGATTTCTTCGATTCTTCTTGATTTAGCAAGTTTTGGTGGACCAAATCTTGGCTATGGAGTGCCCATGAGGTGTTCCTACTATCCCCAAAGTCTTGCACAAATCCGTGGAGCGATTCGGGAGATCAGGAGTTGGATTTGGGGGAGTTGACCCGCGGGTGCTGTTCATCCCCGAGCGCCCCAGCCTGACCGGTCTGACCGGTGCAGCTCACCGGTCTGACCGGTGTAAAGGCTCTGTGGGTTTTGCCTCGGGTGAATGTCTGGGCGAGTTCGTTGTTGTCCCGTGGTGCTGCTGTTTCGAGTTTGGATCTGTTTGGAGCTCGGTAGGCCTGTTTGGTAGATTTGGGGTTTCCTGGCTTGAACCGATCTGACCGGTAAGCTACACCGGCCTGACCGGTGTAGGGGCCTTCTGTGGAAGTTCCCAGGTTGTACCAGCAGGGACCGGTCTGACCGGTGGTGCTCACCGGCCTGACCGGTGTAGGTCAGTAGCGCTCGAGTTGCTGTTTCCGCTGCGTTCTTGAGTTCGTGAAGGTGGTTGTTGGTTCCTAGGACCAGTAGCACTCCAGTGGCTGCGTGGTCTTGGCCAACTTGGGTAGTTGAGTCGGAGACGTGATTTGGAAGCCGTGTTCGTCTTGTTGGAGTTCTCATCTCCTTCGAGAAGAATTTTTATCGGCTCCCATTCACTCCCCCCCCCCCCTCTCTGGTTCGCCTAATCGGTCCTTCAGCAGTTCGCGGATTGTCCGCGTAGTCCTTGCGGACTGTCCGCGTGGCTCGGATTTTGTCTGGGGTGGCTCGAGGTTTGTCTAGGGTGTCCAGCGAGTTTGGCTGGACTGTCCGCCAGGGGTGGCCGGACTGTCCGCGAGGTCCCGGACTGTCCGCGGTGCTTGCCCGGACTGTCCAAATTCCCTCGGTGCGCCACTGGTGGTTCTGTGTGTTATTGCGGACCGTCCGCCGTGTCTACACAGACTGTCCGCGAGTGACACGGACTGTCCGCCGTACCCTTGCAGACCGTCTGCCCAGGCCTTTGCAGATTTGGTTAAGTCCTTTGGTTCTTGCCTTGTGCTTCCGCTCTTTGCTCCTAGGCTTGTCTCTTGATCTTGTAGGCTCGTGTGTGCCTTGTTTGGAGCTTCTTTTGTGTGCACGAGTACTTGGAGTGGCAATCGGGGTATAGGCCAAGTTCGACCTTCGGGAAGAATTTTTATCGGCTCCCATTCACTCCCCCCCCCTCTCTGGTCACCCTATTCGGTCCTTTAGTGGTCCCTAGTTGGCTCCTGACTTCATTCCCGGGGTGTTTGGGGTGCCTCCACGCCGGTGCTCAGGCCTATAAATAGAAGTGGAGGGGTTAAAGAATAGGACACACACTTCTTCTCCTCCTTCTCACTTTTGCCTTTTGGCTTCTCTCATTAGGAGAGGAAAGCTCTTTGCATAGGATTAGTGCTGGCTTGCTAGTGCTTTAGTGATTAGAAGGAAGGTGAGGTGGTGTCTTGGGGTTGTGCCATGGTGTTTGGCACATTTCCTCAAGAACGATCCTCTACGGATGCTTCTGTTCTTCATTTAGAATAAAATGAGTATTTCGACATTCTCAACTAGACTAAAGTGGCATTCATACTGTGTTCTTGTGTTCTTCGTTCGTTCATCATTTAGAGGCTCGTGTTCTTCACGAACACGCTTCCTCGATCTAGTTGACGAGCAAGTTTCTCATACTTTTGTGTTTGTTCATAAGTTAGAGGCTCGTGTTCTTCACGCACACGACCCTTGATCTTCTGTTATAAACACCTAGGTTTGTATCCTGTTTGTATGCCTGCTAGTTTAATCAGAGTTAAGTGGATGCTCCTATATCCTAATCTAGATCTAGTTCATCCGTGATCCCTTGCATAGGATAGCGTATACCTGAGTGAGTTCGGGTCTCTCCCTCGTGGGTTCGTCGCTTCGTATTTATACGGAGTGCTATATTGTTTCTACGGGGTGCTAGACGTAGCCGTGCTATAGTAGTAATCAGTGGTGTAGACGTGGTGTCTAGACTACGGGTTATCCTTCGAATGCCCTGTATCCCATGGTTTGTCTTGGGGTAGGCCACGGTAGTGACAGCCGTTGGACCCTCTGAAATCCCCCACGTTCGGATACAGCGTGTAGGCAACCATTTGCCGTGAACCAACTGTTATAGCCAGGAGGGGCCGGTATCCGAAACGAGAGTTCCTAATCGATAGGTTGTTCTCAACTCTGCACGCTATTAGCAGGATCCTTTCCATCTTCCTCTCAACCTTAGCAGGGGTCTGGTGTCCTTGGACCATCTATACTAGAGTAGAAGATAGTGCACATCATTCCTTGGATTCGATACCCTTGGAATACTCTCCTTCCTTGGGGAAGTGCTACAGCGGTATTTCCGTGCGCTTGCAGTATACCCGGTTGCTCTTATACGTTCCCTCTAGGTGTACAACTAGTGGTGACGTTAAGAAACGCCAACACTCTACCACAACAAAAGAGAAGCCAAAGGTTGTGAACACCATAAAAGGAAATAGTAGGGTTAATTCTCCATCAAAGGCATCAAAGAATGTGGTGGAACACAAGCCCTCTCCCAACTACACGTGTGACTATGTTGTGACCTTGGACGACAATGGTAAAATGGTGGTCAAGTATGTTGGAGCCTATGCCAAGAAGGCTATGAGGAAGATTGTGTGGGTTCCAAAAGTTTATGCTTCTAACCTCCAAGGACCCAAATCATTTTGGGTACCTAAACCAAAAGCTTAAACTTGTCTTGTAGGCCTACTCCTCCGGTGGAACCGCATGGTTAATTGATACTGGTGCCACTAATCATATGACCGGAGATGAAGGCTTGTTTGCATCCCTTGAGCATTATGACACCCCTACGGAAACTATCATATATGGAGATAATGGTCAAGGAGATGTAATTGGTCAAGGTAAAATTGCTATCTCAACAACAAATTCAATTGAAGATGTTTTCCATGTTCAAGGTTTAGGGTACAACTTGTTGTCAGTTTCACAACTTTGTGAGAAAGGCTACAATTGTCTCTTTACCAAAGAGGGTGTGACCGTCTCTAGAAGTGAGCATTCCTCTATTGTCTTTGCGGGTCATCTAAGGGGAAAGCTTTACTATGTGGATTTCACAAAAGTAAAGGTGGACCCTAAGGCTTGCTTAGTGGCAAAATCCGACATGGGTTGGCTATGCATCGTCGACTAGCCTATGTTGGCATGAGGAACTTGGCCAAACTTCAAAAGGACGAGCACATCCTAGGACTAACAAATGTTGCTTTTGAGAAAGATAGGTTATGTAGTGCATGTCAAGCGGGAAAGCAAGTTGGAGCGCATCATCCCGCCAAGAACATCCTTTCAACATCAAGACCGTTGAAGCTACTACACATGGACTTGTTTGGACCAATTGCCTACATAAGCATCGGTGGTAACAAATATGGTTTAGTAATTGTTGATGACTTTTCCCGTTTCACTTGGGTATTCTTTTTGCAAGATAAAAGTGAAGCAAAGGGAGTGGTCAAGAAGTTCATAAGAAGAGTTCAAAATGAGTTCGAGCTTAAGGTCAAGAACATAAGGAGTGACAATGGCTCGGAGTTTAGGAACACTCAAGTTGAAGAATTCCTTGATGAAGAAGGCATCAAGCATGAACTCTCCGCTCCATACACTCCTCAACAAAATGGTGTTGTTGAGAGGAAGAACCGTACGTTGATTGAAGCGGCAAGAACAATGCTTGATGAGTATAAGACTCCGGACTCATTTTGAGCGGATGCCATCAACACCGCGTGCCATGCCGCCAACCGCCTCTACCTCCACAAGTACTTGAACAAGACTCCCTACGAGATCATCACCGGTAAGAAACCTAGTGTGCACTACTTTAGGGTCTTTGGGTGTAAGTGTTTCATACTTAACAAGAAACCCAAAACCTCAAAGTTTGCATCCAAGGTTGATGAAGGTTTTCTCATTGGTTATGTAACTAACCAACATGCCTATCGTGTTTTCAACAAGACCACCGGTTGTGTTGAGACCACGGTAGACGTGAAATTTGATGAATCCAACGGCTCTCAAGGAGAGCAAGTTAGTGAAAACCTTGTAGATGATGAAGAACCTCCAAGTATATCCATCTTTAGAATGGGCACCGGTGAAGTGATGCCAAGGGAAGTTCAAGTTCAAGCTTCGGTTGACACAAGTAATCAAGATCCACCATCATCAACAAGAGTTGAGCCACCTAGTTCTCAAGTTCATCAAGATGAAAGTCAAGCTCATGGTGACGATCATGGGAGTGGCTTTGATCAAAGGGAAGAACAAGGTGGTGAAGCTCATGAACAAGCACCTCAAGTTGAAGATGATGATGATGGACCCATTCAACGTCAATCTCAAGCACCACATCCAAGAGTACATCAAATGGTTCAACGGGATCACCCCGTTGACAACATCCTCGGGAGCATCCAAAGAGGGGTAACAACTCGCTCAAGATTGTCAAACTTTTGTGCATTTTACTCGTTTGTGTCCTCTTCGGAACCTCTTAGTGTGGAACAAGCTCTTGAGGATCCGAATTGGATTATTGCTATGGAGGAAGAGTTGAACAACTTCAAGAGGAATGAAGTTTGGGAGTTGGTGCCAAGACCCAAGCAAAATGTGATCGGCACCAAATGGGTTTTTAGGAACAAGCAAGATGAATTTGGTGTCGTCACAAAGAACAAGGCAAGACTCGTGGGCGAAGGCTATACTCAAGTTGAAGGCTTGGACTTTGGAGAGACTTATGCTCTGGTAGCAAGGCTTGAGTCAATTCGTATACTCTTGGCCTATGCTACTCATCATGACTTCAAGCTTCATCAAATGGATGTGAAGAGCGCATTCTTGAATGGACCTCTCCAAGAAGAAGTTTATGTTGAACAACCACCGGGCTTTGAAGATCCAAACTTCCCCAACCATGTGTACAGGCTCCATAAGGCGCTCTATGGGCTCAAGCAAGCTCCTAGAGCATGGTATGAATGCCTTAAGGATTTTCTTCTCAAGAACGGCTTTGAGATAGGCAAAGCCGATTCTACTCTCTTCATTCAAAGAATGGGAAAAGATATCTTTGTTTGCCAAATTTATGTTGATGACATTATCTTTGGGTCTACTAATGATAAGTTTTGTGCAGAGTTTAGTAGGATCATGACCAAGAGGTTCGAGATGTCTATGATGGGTGAATTGAAGTTCTTTCTTGGGTTTCTAATCAAGCAAATGAAGGAAGGGACTTTCTTATGTCAAACCAAGTATGTGAAGGATATGCTTAAGAGGTTTGACATGGCCGATTCTAAGCCCATCAAGACTCCTATGGCATTAAATGGACATCTTGATCTCAATGAAGAAGGGAAGTCGGTCGACCAAAAGGTATTTCGCTCCATGATTGGCTCCCTCCTTTACCTTTGTGCATCTAGGCCCGATATAATGCTTAGTGTGTGCATGTGTGCAAGATTTCAAGCTAATCCTAAGGAGTGTCATCTAATGGCTGTTAAGAGGATCTTTAGATATTTGGTTCACACTCCTAACCTAGGCTTATGGTATCCCAAGGGCTCCACTTTTGATTTACTTGGCTATTCCGATTCGGACTATGCCGGTTGCAAAGTAGATCGAAAGAGCACAACAGGGACTTGCTAATTTCTTGGTAGGTCTTTGGTGTCATGGAGTTCTAAGAAACAAAATTTGGTTGGTTTATCCACGGCCGAAGCCGAGTATGTGGCGGCCGGTGCGTGTTGTGCACAACTTTTGTGGATGAGGCAAACATTGAATGATTACGGTTGTGTGTTTAGTAAGATTCCACTCTTGTGTGACAATGAGAGTGTCATCAAGCTAGCAAACAATCCGGTGCAACACTCTAGAACAAAGCACATAGATATTAAACATCATTTCTTAAGGGATTATGAGGCTAAGGGAGATATTGCTCTACGTCACGTAAGCACAGAGAGGCAACTTGCCGATATCTTCACTAAGCCTCTAGATGAGCAAAGGTTTTGTGCTTTGAGGAGTGAGCTAAATATCTTGGATTCTCGTAACTTGGCTTGACTTGTTGCACACAATTGATTGTTGCCTAGATAGTTTGAAAATGATTTATTTTCTTTATTTGTGTGAGTTTTCCTTGAAAAAGATTGGTTCTTTGATCGTTGGATCACATCTTAACTCAAGTGACTATTGTTATGATTGTTGTTTGTGGCTAGTCACTTGGTGTTAAGACTCCCTTATATGTCCACAGGCTATTACTCTCTATGATCTCAAATCAAAATCCTGTTTCTAAATCTTTAAAGGCAAAATCTCAGTTTCGTCGGAACTTCCGGCCCCAGCTCGGAACTTCCGGCAAGGGCTTACTGTTTGGAATCTGAAATCCATCCGAACTTCTGGCCTCTCCTCGGAACTTCCGATAAGCTCTTTCTGGCCCTATTCTCTGCTCCATCGGAACTTTCGATCCCCCATCGGAACTTCCGATAAGTCGTTTCTGTCAACTTTTAATCTGGCCTCGGAAGTTCCGACCCCCTATCAGAACTTCCGATAACCACTCAACGGCTATATATACCCCGCGCGACCGGCTCAAACCCTAAGTCCTTTTTCAAAAACTGTCGGCGCCTCCCTCCTCTCTATCCACTCCAACTTCGTGGGGATCTTTGTTTTCGTCCGTGGAATCTTCAAGCTATGGGGCTCCTTGGATTCTCCATCACTTGGGGAATCCATTCCACCCCTTCTCTCCTTCGATCTCGTTCGGGTGTTCTTCAAGGTAAACCCTAAAATCCCCATCCCTCGATCTCTCAATGTCGGCTATTCTAGCAGTTCTCCTCTAAGGGATTCATATCTATAGCCGCTTTTGAGTCATATCCTATGATCTTGAATCATTTCGTTGGCTAAATCTTCGGTTCTAGCATCTTAGTGTCGCTGCAGGAGCCCTATCGGAAGTTCTGACCCAAGGTCAGAAGTTCCGACAGAGGCTTGCTGTCTCTACACTAGCTCATTCACCATGTCTTTTTCAACCATATCTTGTCCACCGTCTTATGTGTCACTCATATCTTGGTAGATGGTTCGTGAGCGCTATGGGAAGGAGATTGTGGAAGAAGAATCCGACAATGAGGTGCCCATTGCTCAACGCAAGCGCAAGGCCCAATCAAAGGGTGCTCAAGGTTCTCGTGGTCGTGACTGACACAATCCTCCAACAGCACCTCCTCCGTCATCCACTCAAGCACAAAGTCATCATGCTCGCACCAAAAATGCTCATGCTCCGGATGATCACTATGATGACTACTCCGATATATCCTTGGCAACATTAGTTGACTTTGTGCTTTGCCCTCACCCACCTCCTCGTGTTGGGATTGTTCGGATGGTTGACTATACAAAGGGCTCTCATGATGTGTACAAGGAGAGGTATGATGACCCCTCTCAATATCAAAAGGAGTTCAAGATGGACATTCGCTTTTGGCTCAACTTCAATGCCGATTGGTATGAGTCGGTGATTTTATCTAAGGAGAATATGACAGTGGAGATGAAATCCATTGATTGGAACAATTTGAGAAAACTTGGCATTGAGGATGTGACTAGAGTTGTTGATGCTTGTCATGAGAAAGGGATGGCGGCCCTCATGGCTGCCTCGAAGAGTTGGAATGAGGAAGTTGTAGCTCAGTTCTATGCCACTCTTCACATTAATCGCTCCACCAAAGTGATGTATTGGACTATTCAAGGAAAGCCTCTCTCGGTCTCTTATGAGCGGTTCGCTCGACTCCTTAGCTTTCCTTCAGATGATCTTGCTAAAGAGAAGATTCATGGCGGAAGCATTGTTGATGATAGTCAGATGGCCTTCATGTATGATTCGGCTTATGGGAATGTAGAGTTTGGCACTACTCATGGGATGCTCCCCTACTATCGGATGTTGAACACTCTCTTTCGCTACACTCTTAGTCCGAAGATGGGTGATCACTACAATATCTCCAACATAGCCAAAAACTTGCTAGTGAAGATGGCTCCCGGGCAGTCCCCGTTTAGTGTCTTTGACTTTATTTGGGAGGAGATCATTTTTGCTTTGTGTCGGCGAACAAGAGTTGCCAATATGCTCCTTGGATATTTCACATGATTTGCAAGGTTGCCCAAGTGGACATATTGACCGACAAAGCTCATCGATTTTATAAGCCGTCCAAGGGAGCTGTGGAGCGCCTTCTCAAGCTTGGGAAGCATGCACCTCCTCGTCCACCACCCTCTTGTGGTGCTTCCACTCATGGTGCCTCCTCCTCACAGCCGGGACCCTCCTCTACTCATGATATTCCTTCTAGCTCTCATGGCCTCCCTCCCAAAGGCAAGAAAAAGAGCATCTTTAACTTTCTATCTCAAGGCCTTTTCGCTTGCTTCAATGTTGGGAAGCACAATGCTCAAGAGATCCACTCTCATAGGCAACATGTTGAGGAACAACTTATCAAGATGGCAACTCGTCAAAAGATGTTGTTGTCTAGGCATGACATTGAGCACTCACCGGTTCGTGAGCCCTTGGAGATTCCTCCTCCTCCTTCTTTCTATAATCCATGGGAGGCTTATGGTCAAACCCACATGATGTATGGTGACTATGCCGGTGAAATTGAAGAGGAAGATGAAGACTTTGGTGGGAATGAGGAAGAAGACGTTGAAGAAGAAGAAGAATCTCCTCCGGCAGCCCACACTCCTCGTGATGATGATGGTGATGACTCTTCTCGTGAGAGCGTTGATTGAAGGGCCTCTCCTTTTTGGCGCTTGATGCCAAAGGGGGAGTGAGCTCACTCTTGAAGATGGGAAGAAGATGTGTATCAAGTTATCAAGTTATCCTTTCGTTATCTATCTTAGCTTGTGGACATGTAATGAACCTTATGTTGGTGTCATGTGTGGTGTGTGCCAAGCGAAAACTTTTATTTGTAAGACTTATTTGTGGTACCTTAATTGTTAGTGTGGTGTAAGACTTAATTACCTTGTGTGATGCTTATGTGTGGTGGTTTGATGCTTATATCGTTTTGTCGTGCTATACCATGTCATTTGCATCATGGATTTTTCTGTATCACACTTTTGCACTTGTGGGTATGCAAAAATTGAGGGGGACCTATTTCTAAATTTCTGCAAAAGGCATTTGGAAGCCTATCTTGTTGAAAATGCACACATTTAGGGGGAGCTCCTCTCAAATCTTTGGATACACACATCTTTTCTATTAAACTAAGTTGTGTTGTCATCAATCACCAAAAAGGGGGAGATTGAAAGTGCATCTATGGCCCCTAATTAATTTTGGTGATAATGACAATCACAACTTGGTGTGTTTAATGGTTTCTCTAAGATGTGTGCAGGATTAACGATAAAAAGAAAGCCCTCAATTTCATTCTAAACGGTGTTCAAGCTTCACGCAAGATTTAAATTCTTTTCGGTTTGAATTTGGTCATAGGAACACCGTACTATAAAGAGGGATGCGAATGGTTGTGCTAAAGATGCCAAAGTGCTTAGTCGAGATACTAACTTCCTTGAGAGACACTCGCACTGTTGCACGAACACATACTGAATTTTTTGAGAAAAATTCAGTGTATGTCGGAAGTTCCAATAAAGGGTTTCTGGTCGTTCTCTTGTGACCGTCGGAAGTTCCGACCCAGGGTCGGAAGTTTGGATAAAGGTCTTCTGTTTCTATTTCCAGCTAACCCTCGGAAGTTCCGACTCCGGGTCGGAAGTTCCGATAAACCCTTTAACTGCACAGTAACGACTAGATTTTGGAGCTCGAGTATTTATACCCCAGCTCCTCTCTCTTCATTTGCTGCTGCTGACCTAACTCGAGACAAACACACCCAAGAGCATTCACTCCCCTTCTCCACTCCTCTCTAGAGCTAATCTTTGATCCTTTGAGCTAGGGATTGAGTGAGGAAGAGATTCTTGGTGTGAGATTGAGAAGCTTTGAGTGCGTGGTTCATCTCCTTCATCTCAAGAGCACTTGAAGCATCTTTGGTCGTCGATTCGCATTTGTTACTCTTGAAGCTTGCTTCTAGACGGTTAGGCGTCACCCGTTGAGTGCCCTCTCCGTGTGGAGCACCCGGGATCATTTGTATTACCCCTCCTTGGTGGAGACTTCTTAGTGAGCACCAATCTTCCTTTGTGGGGATTGGGTGAGGCAAGAGGCTCTTGGTGATAGCCCTCCCTTTGTGGGATCCTCAATGGAGACATAGCTTCCTTTGTGGAAGTGAACTTCGGATTAAACCTCTTGTCAATTGCTTGTTTCAGTTCTTCTCTTCTCTCTAACCCTAGAAGTGTGTTTTGGCCCGATCTATATATTTGTTGTGTCACAACTCGTATCTTTGGTTGCAGGAGGTTCTTAGCATCTAAACTAAACTTTTGATTCATATAGAATTATTAGGTTGCTCCTCAATTCCTGATGTAGACTCATTTTTCCAACCTAGGTCGGAAGTTCCGGCCCAGGACCGGAAGTTCCGAGCCATCGGAAGTTTCGGCCCTGCGCCGGAAGTTTTGACCTGTATTTAACAACTACGAAGAATTTTCAGGAAAAATTGAAGTGAGCCTATTCACCCCCCCCCCTCTAGGCATCACAAGGTCCTTTCAGATGTCCGACCATCTCATGTTCCATTGGCTCATTAAAGTTCAAGAAGGTGTTATGCGACCTTGGAGCAAGTGTGGGAGTCATGCCAAGAGACGTGTTCGAGAAGCTATGCCTACCGGAGCTAGAGCCTATGGCCATGTGTCTAGAGTTGGGTGACAACCCTATTCGCTATCCCGTGGGAATCGCCGAAGATGTACCCGTAAAAGTTGAAGATCACTTCATCACCGTCGACTTCGTGGTTCTCAAGATGGGAGAAAGGGAGAAGCTGCCACTCATCTTTTGGAGACCGTTCCTCAAGACCGTCTGAGTGACGATTGATGTTGGCAAGGGGGAGATCAAGTTCAACATCAATGGCGAGAGAAGTGCATTCAAGTTTCAACCACGTTTCGAGGTATGCAACATGATTAATGCTAAATATGTTCCACCTCATTGTCGCATTATTAAGGAAGAGCCAAGGGAGAAGGAAGCGAAGGAGATCAAGGAAGATGTTGCATCCATCAAGACCAAAGAAGAAAGCCAGCCTGTGAAGACCAAAAAAAATAACTAAGCCGAAGAATAAGTCCGCGCCCAAGATGGTGCGGAGGTGGGTACCCAAGATTGCAACGCCCGCAAAGAGCGTTGATCCGAAGTGAAGAAGAGAAGAAGTCTAGCTATAGACTATAAACGAAGCGCTTTGTGGGAGGCAACCCGTTCGTCAAGTCAAGAATAAGCTACCGGGAGGACAACCCGATCAAGAATAAAGCTACCGGGAGGGCAACCCAGAAGATTTCCGAATTTCAAGTAAGTGAGTCTTAGAATTTGCTATGCAGAACATTTTATTAACTCCTAAGTGGTTGAACAAGTTTTTGGAGAACCTTTTATTTACTCGGTCGTTATATTTGGATTTTTTAATCTTAAACTAATGACATGAGCCATCCCATGATTTATTTGCCTCTTTTCGAGAAAATAGAACAAAAAATTCAGATCCTATCCAAACCTTTCATCCTCTCCATGATGTTAAGGTTGGCTCGTTTTACATGTTAAAAACACACGAGTAGAGCCTCGCTATGTTCCTTAATGATTTTTAATCTTTGACGCATGGTAGAACCTAAACCCATACCCGCACTGTCAAGCCGGAAGACCTTGCTATCAATTAATGAAAGCAAACGATCCCGGTGCAACCAAAATAGAGGTAGTCGGAAAGTTTTCGACTTACAAATGTTTTTGATACATAAAAACTCCTCTAAGATTACATTTGGACTCATTGCTAGCTCTGAGTTAATTTTCAATTTTCGAATTAGAGGAGTGATTAGCGTCAAAACATGATTAAGGGGAGGATTTTGAGTTTGCTTAACGCTTTGTGCTCCATAATGCATCACGGAAAGGCATCCATCATTTGGCATCTTGGGCACATGCAAGGGACAAGCATGGGGGGCAGCAATGACTTTGTTTTGCAGGAAATAAGAAAGAACATGAAGCATGGAAGACAAGAAGTGACACAAAGTAAAGGAGGAAGGCATTGATCTCATCATTCAAAACAAAGGAGTGGCTGAGAGCGTTTGGGCGGTGGATTCTTGTGGAGCACGAGGACACAAGACAACAATGGAGCAAGAAGCATCTCGGAGAAAACTGGAGCCAGGAGGAGCAGGAGGCCCCCTAGGCCGATCAGCCTAGGTCGGCCGGCCTACCCCTTCCAAATAGCCCCCAGTGCTCCCCTTTGTCTGGTAAGTAGTTTATCCATTTGCTAGTTCGTGTTCTTGAATCCATAGCCCAAAATTTCCAGAAACCACCCAGAAAAATTCATGCCTCACTTCCTTCTCTAAAAATTCCTGAAAAATCATTACAATTCTTGTCAATCCATATACTTTCTTTTTGTGTATTTCCACCGGCGAGAAACCTCCTGGGGAGTTGTTTGTGAGTGTGTGCAGCAAGGCATGATGAGGAAGGCCATGAACATCATCCTCGAAAGGAAGACACGATCATCATTATTGGAGGCGCCATCTAGCTCTTCGCGGAGGCACTCTATCTCCAAGTCCCCGCGAAGCATGGAGGAGGACGTGGCACCGTCAAGGAGCGCCATGCTGCTCCTTGGGTATGAAGAATACACGAAGCTCGTCCATGCGGTACACCGAACCGCAAGGGCACACGAAGGAGCCACCCGTTCGACCTCGACACCACCATATACTCCGAGGCACTCCAAGCTTGGTTTCATAATAAATACGGAGGATCAACCATTGGAGGAAGAGTGAAGGAAGGAAGAAGAGATGTTGTTTTCAAGTTTGGTATGATTTTTTCTTCTCCTTTCCTTTATTTTTCAGTTTGTGTGCAAATTTGTGTGTGCGTAGCATTTTCAGTTTTTATTTTCAGCATGTGTGTGGTAGTAATAGTTTTTGTTTGCCATCACCACGAATAAATTTCACCACTGTTTTATGATCTTTAATATGGATGGAAAATTGTGCCAAGTTGATATATGATGACCATTGCCGCTTTGCTCAACTTTGTAATTGTTTTATGCATGATTAAGCTAGTGCTCTCTTTAATGTAAATCAGAATTTACTTTAAATACTAGCTTAATCCTTTGCGGAGGTTATGATAAAGATGAGACCCATAGTTTTTCTCATGCTCTCAATTTTGGATGAGTTAAACATGATTTATTTTTGTTCTTAAAAGTAATGCTAACCTTGTCATTAATACCTCTTGCATGTTGCTCTACCTATCAAAAGCCTTATATTTGATTGAGTGCAAAAACCTTAGTGTACAAGATTTATTTTTGGTTGTATTGATTCGAGGCTTGATTTCTCTCGCCCGAGACTAAGAAGCTGGTCATTCCGTTTTTGCGTATCTATCTTTATGCTAGCCTTTTCTATCCGTGCATTGTAAGTTTCCACATTGGGAATTTTGCAAATCTCGCCGGATATCCACCCACAAACACAAAACATCTTTTTTTGTGTGTTACCTCCTTGAGCACAACCCAATTTTTGAGTATGGATGAATATTTGGAGGCAGATCACAAAAATGAAGGTGCCGAAGATTGAAGTATGATTTTGGGAGACCTCCAAGACGACATGGTGCGTCAAGGATCCCTAGAAGATTTCAAGTGTTTCTCTCCAGGAAAATATAGGACTTTTAGTACCTACCTTGGCACAAAAATTTTGTCACCTCTTTACCCGAGGACGTGCAATCGTCTAAGCATGGGGGGAGTTGCCAAGAAGGTAGGTACAATGTAATCTAGAGTTCAAGGGGAGTATCTAAAAAATAAAAAAAATGAAAAAGAAGTATGAAAGAAAGAAAAAAAGAGAGAAGGAAAAAGTATGTGTATATAAAATAAAGAAGAGAAAAAAAAGAGAGAAAGAAAAAAAAATAAAGCTCCCCGGCTCTCTAGATGCATTAGAAATTTCAAGAGGATTCAAGATCAAGACCCATACTCATCTTTCCAACCATGTGCAATCCGATAACAAGGACTTCGCTTGTGCCTCGGGATCACTCTTTGCCATTTTCACATGTCCACCTATCTCAAAGTGTGTGTATTTTTCTCTCCCCCCTCCTTGAGAATATTATTTTTCCAATGACCTTTTTGACAAGTCTCGGTAAGACCATGAGAAGCTTGTCTTGTTTTGATAATATCTCGATTATAATATCTTGGTAGGACTAAACTTTTCCCAAAAGCACCATATAAAGCCTTCCACTTATATATATTTTGAGAGGGGAAAGGAGTAGAATAAGTAGGCTTGAGAGACTTGATGAGATGAGAGTTCATGAGCAAGATGCAAGGAGGTTTAAATTTTTGAACTTGGTTTAGCTCTTTTTTTTCATCTTGCACTTCATTTCAAAATTTCTAAGATTCATTTAAAATTTGGGAGCATGATTAACTTCTTGTGGGAAGAGCTTAATTGATATCGACCCTCCGTAGGGATGAAGGCTAGTTACATTATGAAACTTTAACAAATATAAATTTAGAGAGCATTATGTTTTCTCATGTATGATCAAGTGCAGGGTATGAACATTGAAAGGCAACACTGATATCCATTGAAGGCTTACTCGAGGACGAGCAAGGTTTAAGCATGGGGGATGTTGGCGGTTGATTTCTGTCAACCTAGCCATGAGTTTACGTTCAATGTTGGTATTAATTTGATATTCAGACTAACGATCCTAACCCTCATTATATGTCAAGTTCGCACTCGTGCATGGTTTTTGGAGTTTATTGTTTACACAGGGATTAAGAGCCTGAATGAGGACTTTCGGGTAAAGTTCATCAAGGGTTTTACAAGAAGATCATGAAGCCCGGCACAAGCCAAGACACAAGATGAACATGACTCCAAATGAACCAAGGACTAAAGCGTGAAGCCGAGAAGTATCGAGGACCTAGACGGAAGATACGGGAGTTCATGCGCTAAACACCCTTATCTAAACCGCGGGGAAAACGACGTCAAGAACCCACATGCAGTTCGGCAAATAATCAAGAACACACGAGAAGCTTCGGGAAGCAAGACGGAGACGAACCGGGCCACAATGGGCCCAGGCCGGTCGGCCCAGGCTGGCTGGCCCAGCCCATTCTGGGCCCAGTTTGCCTCCCCTTTGACCTAGCACCCCTTCGGGCTATTTATAGTCCCCGTGCAAAGTGCCATGCAAGAAGTCATTCATCATCCGCCGCCGAGGAGCAGAGAAGCTAGAGGGACACCATCTCGAAGAGGAGGGTCGTGCTAGTTGTCTAGGGTTTCCCTAGCCGACGTGGGAACCTTGCATGGAAGACCACGTCAGAGTTCCGGAGCTAGGATCAAGATCAAGGTACGATCCCGGTTGTGATCTTGTTCATGTAATCATTCATGGTGAAGTCTTTGTGAATCCAATTTCTAGCGATCAAGTGCCTTCTTTACGGTTTTGTCTTCTCTTGGTTTTGCATCTTCCTCAATCTATACTTAAGATAGATTGCTTAGGGTGCTCTTGTAGCCGCGGTGGCTAGAGGTGCATACCCGATCTACCAAGTGTTTTCAACACGTTCCTCATGAACGTGCTCTTAGGTTCACCTACACAAGAAGCGAGGCATCGTGACAGGATGTCGATCACGCGTATGGTAGGTGCCTTTGAGAATTGGAACGGAGGCCACGGTTTAAATATGCTTTTTATGAGATTTGCATTGCTATCTTCATCTCTCGCTTGGAACTACAACAAAGGCATGATCTAGACTCTCTAGATCGGTTATCTCTTTGCTTTCTCTTGCTACCTCTCATGTTTAGTAGATTAGATGCATTTGAAACCTTTCTAGAACAAAGTTCTTTCTCGTGGATTGAATCTTGCGTTGCACATGTTTCACGGATTCGATACCTTGGGTTTACACTTAAGAGAAAAAGAGTCCCATGTGATCTGTATGCTTGCGGATCGAAGTTTGCAACAATAATCAAATGTCAACATTATTATAATGTGAGACCTTTGGTACCGGGTGGTACTTTCACACTGTGCTAAAAGGGATGCCGAAGCGCTCCTGGGTAGTGGCGGACCCAAGGCCCGTCCACCCTGGGCACATACCCAGGCTCCTTTGCCACACTTGCAAAAGGTACGTACGTGTTGTGTGCTATTCTGTACGTGTGTGTTTGAGTCAAGTATAGTGAGAGAGGGCTAATAAGCTTATAAGCGGAATTTGTTCCAACAACTAGAAGCTCAAATCGATCGGTCGAGATTTTGCCCAGGGCTCCGTTCTACGCCTGGGTCCGCCACTACTTCTAGGGGTCTGTTGACGGCTCTTATAGCAGAAATTTACCATCTGCTTAAACTCAAATCATTAGGATAGGAGCTTTCAGCAAACTGGTTTCACGAGTTTTGGTGATTATGTGATTTTAGAGAACGAGGGTGGAATAGGCCCAAAAAAGAAGACAAACACAGTATCTACGTGCAGCCCAGTCTACCCAAGGAAGAAAGCCTACAAACAGAGCTTATCCGGGCCAAAACTACCCAAAACCCATGTACTCGCGGCTAGGTCCAACCAGAGGACCCACCAGACAAAGGCGGTGGCGAACAGGCCTTGGGTTGGTTCGGCCGAATCACCTCTGGCTCTGTTCGCGCCCATTTTCGCACCAAGATCTCCCGCGCAATCCCTATGGCGGTGGAGGTGGAGTTGGCACCGAGAGACCCCTGAAACCACCTCTAGACCCCTATATAAGGACCCCTCACCCTCTCATTCACACACACCATTCTAGAGAGAAGAGAGCAGAGGAGAGGCTACACTTTGTATTAGACTACTAGAGGAGTGTGCAGAGCGGAAGTTCGGAGGAGAGATAGAGTTGTCGGTCTCCCTCCGCTTGTACTTTGGCGGGTGCGAGCACTTGAGTGAGCACTCGAATCTTCTTCGGTGGTGGGTACTCAGTAAAGTTATATTCTTGTTATTATTCGCTTGTGGGTTCATCACTCGTCCTTGTGGCGGGGGCTCTGGCCTTAGGGCTCTAGCCGTCCGTGCAGAGTCTGACTATGGTCAGAGTTGGGGCGCTAGTGTAGATGTGGTGTCTAGACTAGAGGTCTCCTTTGCTTTCTACCTTTCTCAACGGTCTGAGGGGTAGGTGTACATGTGGTGACAGCCTCGTGCATCTTGTGTATTCCCTCACGATAGGGTTCGGCGTAGAGCTAATAGCCGGAGACGCTTGGCAGACCAGACGTAAACCGGTGCCTGAAGCAAGCGAGTAATAGCCAGAGTATACCTTTTTCTTTGTACCTATCCCGTAGATTTCCATGCTACCTAGATCATCTTTTCATCCTCTTTCTTCTCCCGAGACTAGACTAGCTAGTAGACTGTTACACTTCTGTCCCTCAGGAAAATACGATACTCTGAATACTCTTCGAGTGAGGTGCTACAACAGTATCTTTCGTACGCTTGTGGATTTATTCATGACATAAGAAATACCAACAAGGTCTACCCTTAGACCCGGTAGTAATGTTGGTATTAGTACCGAGTCAAAAGGAACCGGTATCCAGGCTCAGGACGTAAGGCCGTTTTCTAAGTAGTGGATAGTGCAAGGAGCCGACAAAAGCCTTGGCAAGGCCTTCACCGACAAACTCTAGCACCTTAATCTGCTCCAAACTTGGAACCACAATAGATCTTAACAGACCCAGAAGAGAATATCTAACTTATAGGCCATCGTAGTCGACTAGATATTTGTTAGTGCCCAGCGCCCCAGCTAGCTAATGCTACAACCCTCAGCTAGCATATCGCTAAAAGGAAACGGTGAACTAGGACTAATTCAGATTTAAACTAGAATAAGCAAGTAGCCTTAATCTAGAATTGTACTTGAAAGAAACCTTAACCGAGCTAGTTACTCATTAAGGACGCAATGCAAAAAAAATCAATAAACAAACTTACAAGAATGTAAAAGCCGAAGTAAAAGAGAGGGCATGAAGCCACCTGATCCTTTCGTGAGATAACAAGGAGTCGGCGCGCCCCTTTTTTTTTTTTTTTTATAATACGTATCTGCATTAGTACTGGATAAGGAAAGCGTACAAGTACGCGTACAAACACAGAGACGTACATGGAGGATACGGATACAGCTGTCCCCGCCAAACTACGCCAAGGACCCTAAAGAAAAAAGAAATTACATTGAGGTCCTCAGATCCAAAACGCTCCATTAGCGCTCGGAGTCGTCGCCGCCGGCCGCCGCCGCCGCCAAAGACGTTGTGCGCCACCGTGAGCTGGAAGAGCTCTATTGCCTGCTGGCTTTGAAAGGAGTCGAAGTAGACACCCGTCCCTAAAGACGGGATGGAGCCGTCGGCGGTCGCCCATCGACCGGGGCCGCGCCCCAGCTCATCCAGCTCCTGAATCCAGGCTCGCCGTCGACGACCAGCGCCGCCGAGGGGAGATCGAGCCAGATCCAGCCAGCCACCCTCCGCAACATCCACAGCGCCCCTTATAATTAATCCTTGATGGTGCAGGCACAAAAAGTTTTATTTGCTCCCTTTGAGCTACAAAGACTCGAGTGCTCACCAAGAATATTACTTTCTCAAGTCGAAATGACAATGCTTTAAACCAAATACAAATCTACTACAAAGAGTTTTATTTGCTGCTGACAGCATTCTTGCCCGCATCAGATTCCACGCGCGCTACGTATGAATTGAAAAGACGGCACGACGACCAAACCCCTTCTTCCACGCGCCGCATACGTCCCTGTCCCACTACACCACACGACGGCATGGCGGCGCCGCGGTCCAGCACACCGATCTCCTTCGCCCGTGCCCTCCTCCTCTCCTTCCTCGCCGCCATCGCCGCGGCGGCGTTCGTCGCTGCACCGGCGGTGGCGGCGGCAGCGGCTGATGATGACCAGACGGTGACGACAACGTCGACCGTCGCTGCAGCGGCTGCTGTCGTGCCTGGACTTCATCGAGCACCGGTCGGATGAGATCCCCGTCCCGTGCTGCGTCCAGGTGAGGCGCACGGTGGCGGAGCAGCCGTGCTGCCTCATGCACGTCATGCGCGGCAACGTCGCCAGGCTCATCGGACCCGAGTACGACAGCGAACGCGCCATGGTCAACGTCACCGCCGAGTGCCTCGGCGACGCCTCCATCCTCGTCTCCATCACACGCAACTGCTCAGGTTCTTCCTTCTTCGTCAGTCATCACTAATTAACAATCCAGCGAATTTTTCTCCAAATTTGCAAATATAGCAATGATTTTGATTGATCGTGATCGTTCTTGCTTGTTCTTCTCAATCTCGCATAGGCAAGCCGCTCCCGCCGCTGACACCTGAGTTTACGTTTACTACTGCTGCGGTGCCGCCACCATCGTCGTCAGGTGAGCAACTAACAGATTGAACAGTTTTTTTCTGAAAATTTTGATGTGATATATATCAAGGTTGACCGTTGACGCTGATTTCTCATTCGAAACTGGATCTTCGTCCTGCTGCGGCTCATACAGGAGCATCGAGGCTGCACGGCTCGTCATCTTCCATCACCGCGTCGCTACTGGCCGTTCTTGCCAGCATCGTCGTCTATGCAGCCGTAGCTGTTCGATGAAATTAGCTTTAGTCGAGTTGCTGACTCATCACTTAGCAAATTGTTCATGCATATAAATGAGTTGCCCTCGTTATTTTTTTGTGTATACGTCTAGTTAAAGGCAGTGCAGTTCCAATTTGTTTGAGAACATGACATGGAATGGTGAATTGGTGATCGAACTTGTGTTCTTATGTTCTCTAGCTCCTCTTGCACATACAAGAACATTAACAACTCATGCCTGATGTCAAAGATTTATTGTTGATCAACACGTTAACTTAAAAAGACTATTGCTCAACGTAACCCACGCATGATTGCGCATCTTTCACGCTGTTGTCGGCGCCGGCGGTGGTGACGACGACGGCAAGGGCAAGAGGGCGATGGCCAGCTCGACCTCGTCGTCGAGCCCGCGGGCCGCGCCGTCCAGCGGGGACTCCAGCCCAGCGGCCGCGAACGCGGCGTCGCAGCGCGCGGTGGTGCCCGTCACCTCCTCGAGCAGCGCCTGCGCCCGGCGCAGGTCCCCGCCCTCGCGCCGCGCGGCGGCCCTCGCGGCGCGCCCGAGCCGTCGCACGGCGGCGGCGTACTCGGCCGCGCACGCCGCCAGGCAGATCCGCTGCGCTGCCGGGGCCGTCTCGTTGGCCCGCAGCGCGGCGACCCTCTCCCCGATGGCCTTGGCCGTCGCCCTGGCGGCCCGCGCCGCGATGGCGGCGAGGCCCCGAGCGTCGGCGGTGGCGCTGCCGCTGTCGCGACCCAGCTTGTAGACGCAGTAGTCGTAGCTGCTGCGGTCGCTGCCGGCGTAGCTCTCGCACTGCTCCTGCACCGTGGTGGAGGCAGCGGCGGATGCGGCCGTGCAGGCGTGCGGGATGACGAGCAGGAGGAGCGTGGTGGCGCACAAGAGAGCTTGGAAGGAGGCCATGGTGAGAAATGCTTAGGCTCTGCGTTTCTCAGGTGTTCATCGTTTGATCATATAAAAAGGGTATGACTATTTTGGAACGGTTGAAATGAGTTCAATTCCCGGCGTTGGGTAACATAAATGAGCTGAAAGGGATCGTTCCAGAGTTAAACATGCTTGCCGTTTCCTTTTTCACCTTTGCAGTTGACGAGTATAAACACAAGCTCGGACAGAATCTAAATTATACCTCAACCTATCCTATATCCCAATCCAAAAACACAAACAAATACCGATGAATAGTATTCGTCTGGTAGATTGAATAGTGCTGTGTGAAAGGAGATAAATCGAGATAAACCAAGCCGAGGTAAACGGAACAACTTCTAAGCAATTTTTGTTACTGTGGCCCTTTTTGGCACAGCTCAGCTTCACCAGTAGAGCTGTTTTTTAGAAAACAACTTCATGAGCAACTTCACGAGCGGGGGAGAGCCACGTTTTTGCAGCTTCACCGTGTGCTTAACTCTGTGAGAGCGAGTTTTCAGAGAAGCTGACCAGAGAGCTGGGCAGAGAGCTGGCCGTTTGGCTATTGAAGTTGTGAAGCTGCTCGTGAAGCTGCTCATGAAGCTGTACCAAACGGCCCAGTCTGTACCAATATTTTTTTAATAAAAACAGTAACAACATTTGGGCCGGGTTCGACGCAACGCCAGGCCCGGCTTCCAGATCTCCCCCCTTTTCTGGACAAAACCCAAGGCCGTCGGCCTCGAGCGCTTCAGCGAACCTTGCAAGTTGCAACCATGCCGCGCTGCTCCCACGCGAAGCCATTCTGCGCCACCGCGCCTCCCCGCCTCTCACGCCGCCGCCGGCAGCTCTCCACGAACGCCACTTCCCCGGCCATTTCCACCAGCAAGCCACGGTTTCCGGCCCTAAACAAACCGGCCAAACCGCCGCCTCCGCCCCTCCTCTCGCGCCCGAAGCTCCCCGTCCCCACCACCACCACCGACCCCGCCGGCGACGAGGATAGCAGCAAGAAACCACCGCCGGAATCCGCGCCCGCGCCTCCGTCCTCTTCGGGCGCCGGTGACGTGCTCCGCCTGATGGACGCGCTCGGCCTCCCGCCCGACGAGGAGCTCTACATCTCCCTCCTCAGGGACTGCACCGGCGCCGCGGAGGTCGCCGCGGTGCACGCGCACATCGCACGCCGCTGCTCCTGCGGTCACGCAGCTGGCGGTGGTGGCCTCCCGCTGCCGCTTGCCAACCGGGTGCTGCTCTCGTACGCCGCGTGCGGGGACATCGGGGCCGCCCGCCGGGTGTTCGACGAAATGCCGACCAGGAACGGCATGGCGTGGGTGACCATGGTCTCGGCCTACTCGGACGCGCGCTTCCACCGCGACGCGATGCGCCTGTTCGCGCTCATGTGCCACGAAGCGCGGGACCTCACCGGTGATGGAATCGTCCTCGCCATCGTGGCCGTGCTGCGGTCGTGCAGCCGCGCCGGCGAGCTGCGTCTCGGCGAGCAGGTACAGGTGCTTGTCGTCAAGAATGGCAGGGTTTGCGGCGACATCGGCAGCGCACTGGTGCAGTTCTACTGTGAGAGGGGCGGCCTTTACAGAAGAGCACGGCAGGTGCTCGCTACGATGATGGAGCGCCACTGCCAGGAACCCGTTCCCGAGGCGGCATGGACGAACCTGATCACGGCCTGCCACCGGGACGGCCTGCTGGACGAGGCCGTCGACGTCTTCAGGAACATGGCGTCCGCCGGCGTTCCCAGGAGCAGCTTCTCCCTGTCAAGCATCCTCGCTGTGTTCGCAGAGTCAGAGAACCACCAGCGCCGAGGGTGCTGCGGGCGACAAGTGCACGCCGACGCCATCAAGCGTGGCGTGGACACGAACCAGTTCGTCGGGTCCGGGTTGGTGCACATGTACGCGAAGCAGGGGCGGCTGGCGGACGCCGCCAGAGCGTTCAAGGCGATCGGTGGCATGCCTGACGCAGTGTGCTGGAACACCATGGCCATGGCGTATGCTCGCGGTGGACGGTACAGGGAGGCCTCGCGTGTCATGTACCAGATGAAGGCTGCCGGGGTGAATCCTTCTGAGGAGATGACGGATGCGGTTAGGTTGGCCTGTTTCAGATGAATCTGTACTGCCAAAGTAAGTTACTCGACTCAATCAGTGTACAGTAACGCACCCTATGGCCAATGCGACTCAGAAACAGTATCAATAAACTCCTCCAGTAACAGCATTTGTATACTACCTATGACTAACAATAGTCAGTTCGGACCCGGCTCACTAATCATCATTCAGTCCATAATGTGGATTTGGGGCATTCAAGAATTAAATATGACATTACAGCAACAGGAAAATCAAAATGAACTATTACAGTCCCTTCTCAGCTCGTATGAAGGATACAGTCATACAGAAGTAAACCCATATCACAATGCAATCTTGTAGGCTATACACGTGAACCTTTATGAGGTTAGTACAGAGAGACCATGTTTAATAGACACCCTCCTCACCCAGCAACAGCAAATAGAAGACATGTTGCTTACTCTCCTACCTCATATCACATATTCCCCCGACACCTTCAGCTCATCTTTAACCCATCCAGAAGGAAAAAAAGGAGCATGCCCTTCAAATGGGCGAACAATGAAACAGAACCAGCACGTGGCATTTCTATGTACAACGCAATCTACGATTAGGTCAACAGCGCTACTGCCCATCTACACCCCGAATATACAGCGCCAGGTCATTTGGGGACCTGGGCAGGGTAATCAGATAACTCTACGTTGAGGAAGTTTGACAGCTCGTATGGTTCTGCTGAGGTAGCAGTTTGAGTGGGTGTTGTTTCTTCCTGATTTGCCTTATTCAGCGGTAAGCTTGACATTGCTGGAGCTTTTGAGCTCACGACAGTGACTTCTGCCAGTTCTACTAATTGCTCTCCAGTTGGCACGATAGTGCTGGGGCTGTATTTTGTAGGTTCATCTTCCTCATTACTGTAGAGCACATATTCATGATATGTAGGTGCAAACTGCAACATGGGAGAAAACAATATCAAACAAAGTTGAAACTGCACTCTGGAAACTGAGATCCAGACAGAACATGCATATGTATGTTTTGCATCTGGGACCAGGATGAGCTGTGAAGGGAGTGCTAATTTACCTGGTGTACAGTGTCATGATAGAAGTCGTTGAATTTCATAGCGTGAAGAAGGCTTCCCTTGAAACCACCAAAAGGACGAGCATTGGAGCCAGCGTATTCCTTATAGGAGAATGCAAATCGATGCCCAATGGCTGCTATGAGCATCTCAACACACAGAACAAAGTTCTGGAGATAAGCAGCTTTCTCAGCATTTCTTATGAATCCAGATTTTGCAGCAAGGAAAACCAACACACCCTGTGATAAAAGCTTTCAAATTAATACAAAAGTATATTTAACTGAGTAACAACAAATACAGGTGGGATCATTTTGCTTGTGAGCTAATGGCTCACAAGTAGATTTCCAAGAAAGAAATGAATATATCCTTACAATATTCTTTACCTGCCAATACGTGAGAAACACAACTGATTTTATTATGATGAACTTTGGGACAGGGTTATATGGCTGAAGTAGATCTCTGCATGCCGCATAGAACAGTGCAAGAGCAAACAGTGCCATAGAGTATGAGATTGTATAGATGATAGTTATATATAGATAAGCCTGGTTCACACTGAAATTTCCATCTTCGTATTTTCCTTTGGCATAAAGTACAAAGGTGATAACAACCAAGATTGGTTTCAATATTACGAACTGCAGACAGCCTTGTTTGCATCTTCTTATAAAACGCCTGTCAGAAACACAAAAGATACGACCGTTAAGAACTTGCACAAAAAGTAGTTGTGTTGATCAAATAATAAGACAAAGGAGAATTACGCACCCATCTAGAGGAATAGCTGGTAAACAGCAAGTCATCATGAACCATGAGGGTTTCAGAGACTGGCCACTCAAACTCACCACCACAGTACCAGGGCCTCCTACCCATGCCAAGCAAAGTGAAAAGAAATTGTAGATGACCCAAGCATCATAGCTGAAACACAATCCAGCAAACAAGTTTCAATATGATTCTAGCTTTTGTACTGCTTGAATTAGCTCGAAGTTGTCAGGGAACTACCGAAACAATAAAAGACAACAGGAGGTAGAACCTTGACTATCCTACATGAACACCAGGAGGAGGTATACTTAGGGCAGCTAATCAAATTAGCACTGAAGAAAATAAATAGATACAAGAAATAATAACACAAAAGAGTGAATCGTTGTGTCTGTCTGTCATTTGCCAGCAACTACACCAGGGTGTTGAAAATAACCAACAACATGCAAGAAGAGCTTTTCAAGAGGACCAAAATATTGTTCAATGTATTTGACATCATATCAGTCATATAGCTACGATAAATCAATAATGCACTCATGGCTCCAAAGTTAGGTGCGATTACTACAGATGGCCATGCCCTCAGGTGATTTTCTCTTTGCAGCATAGTTGAGGCCATTTTTGCAAAGACACTTAAAACTGAGGTTAGCTGAGTTTTGCACAAAAAAAAAAATATATCACACATGGAAAGAAGACATCCCCACCTAGCTGTCTGCACCCTCTAGTCACAGAGTGACATTTTAGGGTTGTCTTAAGTCAATCATTTATTCATTTCAATTTTAGACTACAAATTATTTCTTGTGCATTGAGATTGATATTTGAAAGATATGAGTAGATTTGCATTGCAAAGTACGTTCACAGTAGTGTACTTTTGCTATGTTTTACAAATACATTCTAACTTAATGGTCAAAACTGTCATTTGGAGATTGTCAGAGTCTAAAGCTTCACTCAGTGACTAGAGGCAGTAGTTAATAAAGAGTCCATGGTTCCTATGGTCAAGGGCACTATGCTGTCAGGACATATATGCAACCCAAATATAGGATTAAATATTCCAATTAAAAATGCTAGGTAAATATATCATTAATTGTTCGTTGTTTGTACTGCAACATTTTATTATCTTCTTAGTACAATGTGTCAAAGACACGCAGTTGCAGTCAGCAGTTCTTCTACGTGTGCGAAAAGGGAAAAAATATATCATGAATTTGTTGGTCACAGGAACAATAGACCAATAGCAAGGAGATGACAAAATTAGATAAAAAGTTCAACAATGATAAAGATTGAAAAGGGATGGTTAAAAATGGTGTCTGATCTATAGTTCAAGAATGGGGTAACTAAGGATAACAAGTAACTAGGCATCATTTTATCTGGAGCATACATTTTCAAAAAGAACTATAATATAAAAATTGTCCATTACCCGCAAAAAGAATAAAAATTGTCCATTAGAAAAAGAACAATAAATAGTCTGAGTAATAATATGGGTAATTTCACATTTACTGGAGCCATAAGCAATGTAGTTATTGTGAGTAAAACAGTTCTGGGTGTTAGTTGTGGGAGAACGCACTCTGGTTGATTTTACCTAACTGAACTCAGGGAATGACATAAGAAAATTGAGTTATTCCTCTATGTCAGGCATACCAAGTGGCAATACAGCTAGTGCAATACTGTAACTAAATTAAGTTGCACTTTCACACCCTTCCCGCCTAAATAGCATTGTTTCATTCGATGCTGCAATTTGTCATTGGTTAAGGTGATGGATCATATCAATTCACAGGGCTTATGACAGACAAGTGCTAAAAAGAGTACCACAAGAGCAGTTTTATTTCTTAATTCTTAGTTAATTACTATGATGGCATCATTGTCCATCCGAAATACATGTTTACATGCTTTGACTGATGTGAACATGAACCAGGTGACACATAGAATAAAATAAAAAAGGTTTGAGTTGCAAGGAATTAACTTACATTTCTCGAATAGAATTGAAGTAGATTGCATTATGCGGTAAGACAAGGGAAAGAAATGACATCACTGCATATACCTGCAAAAATGTACTTATAAATTGTTATTAATAAAAAAATTGGATACAAGGTGCATCTGTGAGATGAATAAAAGTAAACAATTGAACACAATCCCATACATAAACAAAGGGTTCTATGCTGACACTTATCTAGGACAAATATTCACGTTTGATGCATGGAGAGCATGCATAGTGGAGATATGTATTCAGTTAAACCAAAGAAGACAAAGACTTGGCACAAACGGCATACCAAACCCCTGCGATAAAACTAGCGGAACCTAACAGCACGTGGCTGAGAAACTGCGCAGGTATCAGAACTGGAAAGACCACATCTGTGAGATAATATGTATCACTCTTGCCGTTTCCGATAGTTCCACTACAACTAAAATTAATGCTACGAGATATCTGAGGCAGGGTGAACACAAGAATATAATCCATTCCACTGAGCAAGTTACTTCAACTCCCACAGTGCTATATACGGTATAATGGTTCCAAGCATCATTTTCAGCTTCAAGTACACCAGCTATCTGTTGCCATGCGCTTATCGTGATATGTAGGTGCGCACCAGCTATCTGTTGCGGTGGCAAGTACAAAGATTCAGAAAAGGTGGTTTCATTGTCCATTCGAAAGCAAACACATAGATGACGAACAATATTCAGAATACAATCTTATTCCTCAAAACCAAATTATCACTTATCAGTATATCAACCTTATTAAGCAGGTACCCTTTGCTCCTTTTTCGAGACAAGTTTTGTCAATGCTACAGCAGGCGCTGCGTACCATTTGCTTAAACAATACATAAATGCATAACCCAACCCAAGTATAAATATAAATTGCTGCTAACGTGGCAATCCATATATAAGCTAACAGAAGCACCAATTGACTAAACCGTTATAGCTGTATAGAAGAAATTCGGTTGGAAATGATTACCAAGTCACGATTTGCTCCTAAATCGCAGCTGCGAGCTGAAAGAGCTGACTTAAACAGCTAAAATTCAACAGAACTGGGTACCCGGTGTGAGGGAGGGAGAGGGGAGAGCGCGGCGGGCCGCAGCGGTGGCGTACCGGGACCATGAGGATGATGCGGACGATGAAGCGCTGGTGCGTGGGCTCGGCGTAGTGGAGGAGGTGTCGGTGCACGAGGCGCAGCGCCACCACCGTCGCCGCCGCGGCGGAGGCCAGCGCGGCGGCCGTGTACGCCGCCGCGGTGGCCCACCCCTCCATCCCCGTCCACCGTCCCCGCCCCCGCCCGCGAGGGGAAACCCTAGGCGGCCCGCGGCGAGGGGCCTAGAAGGAGGCGCTGCCGAGCCGGGGACGGTGGATTGGGGGAGCACCGGAGCAGGCAGGCGGAGGTGGCGATGTCGGGGGCCAATCGAGATTCGAGCGGGCGGGGGGCGGATGGTTCCGCGTGGCGTGAATTCGTGATGATGGTGTAGGTAGTTGGGGGCGTGTGGCGTCACGGGATTTGGGATTCGAGTTGCTGAGTTGGACTTCGACGGATGATCTGAAGTTCTGATTTCTGAACGTTGAAGTTTCGTTAGAGGGAAAAATGGGTTGGTAGCCGGTACTGATTTATTTTAGGAGGAAAATGTTATGAGTTAAATGGTGACTAATGCTAATTTGTTTTGAGAGAAAAAAATTGTTAGCTCGTGGTTAATAAGCCAAACGAACAGAGGTTGCAACGCAATGCAAGACTCTCCGCGCGCTGTCATCACCGGTGAGAGTCGCTTGGAGTGCTCAAGTGCAACACGCCTAATAACAAAACTTCCCGTCAGATTAGCTTGCACTCTCATTAGTACTACTCCTACTTGCTCATGTGTTGGCTCTCATTAGTGCTATACTAGAAAGACTGGCGCGGCATTAACGCGTCATGACCTGTAGTTCAGTGATTAGTTGTAAGGTTGGGAATATTTTTACAGGATATTAATTCCTTAAGGCTTTAGAGTATTTCTGAGTTAAAAAGCAGGGACTGTGGATTCACTGTGACCGAGTTGGGGGACTTTTCCGCAAAATTTGAGGTTGTGGGTAGATTTGCAGAAAGTTTAAGGTCTTTCCGTAAATGTATGTGGACCGTGTCTTAGTTCCTGTGAAGCTCAGGTTTGTGAGAGATGCATAGATCACGAGTTGATTATTCTAATAAAATTACCTGAGAGGTGGCTCGATCGAGGTAGATGTTGTCAAATTGTCTGAGAGATGGCTTAAATAAATGGTAGTTTTGTAAAGCGTGAGGGGGCTTCGTTAAAATGTCTGAGCAGTGGTTGGACAACTATTTATTTTCGATAAAGTTTGAGGGGGTTTTATATAATTGGCAGCCCTCTTGGCATTCCTTCAAAGCTCGAGGGGGTTTCGCTGTATGAGAGGCGGCTGGAATAAAATTATATTTCTACAAAGTTTGTGGGAGGTTTCATAAAATTATCTGTGTGTTGGCTGGACTACATATTAATTTTGATAGAGTTTGAGAGGGATTTTGTAAAATTGGCAGTCATGTTGGCATTTTTTCAAAGCTCGAGGTGCTTTCCATAAAACCTGAGATGTGGCTTGAGCAAATACTATTTCTGCGAAGTTCGAGAGGATCTTTGTAAAATTATCTAAGTGTGGGCTGGACTACCTATTAATTTCGACAGTGTGCGAGAGTTTTTTTTTCACTGCCGAGCCTCATGGAAGATATGAGCCATCCACGAGCGATCTTTCGGCTCTCCTTTTCTTGATGATGTGGCTCAATGTGGGGGCAAAAATCTCCTCCGCTTTAGGTCTTGTAAAGATAAGAAAGTATTAACGGTTTGTTGAAAAAAATGTATTTTTAATATCTTAACTATTGTAAAAGTGTAACATTCATCTCTCATATTTTGTTTGATGCAAACTAAACTCTTAACAAACTAAGTCAGTGTATTTGTCATCCTCATCTTAATTTGACAATAAGTTATTACCATCTAATACCAGTTTATGCCACCTAATCATCTAGCTAATAATTGCTTAGTGATGTAATATTCTAAGTCAGATTTAAATCCAAAGCAATTAGTAAGTACTCCAAATTGCCTATCCCATAAAAATATCTAAAAGATTAACTAAAACTAATGTAAGAATGATAAATACACCAGTTTAGTTAATTAAGAGCATCTCTGAGAGTTTGCTAAATTTTACCTGGCAAATCTGGTGTTTTACCAACTTCTAAAAAGATATGCTAAGTAAAAAAAGACTTCACCTCCAACAGTTTGACATAATTCACTTGCCAAATCTAGATTTAACTTACATCAGGAACCTGAGAGAAACAAAAATATGTTTCTACCCTTACACCTCTTAAAACTTAAATCAGGAACCCTGAAAAAAAAGAAATTATTTTATACCCTTGCACCTCTTCTGTTACGAAAGATGCGCCGCGGATAGGTGCGCGTATATATGTACGCGGCGAGGGGATGGATGTCTAAGTTGTTATTGAATACGTTGTTTTGTCAAACTGTTTAAAGCTAATTTTTCATATTTTTTTCAAAATTAGATAGATGTCAAACTAAGATAGTAAACTGTCAGAGTTGCTCTAAAGTTAATAAAAATAAGGAGTGAATGTTACACTTTTGCAATAGTTACCGGCACTCAACACCGTTCTTTTTTGTCGAAAAATGTAACTAGCACCATCCACGAGAAGGCGACCACTCCAATAACGATCGGGCCCACAAGTAAAAGGACGCGTTCGCCTGTCCTGTACTCCGCCGGCAGGCGCGCCGCCAGGGACGCCGTCACCAGCGTCATGAACATCACCAAACCGAAGTGAACAAACAGGCACGGTCCTGAGATTTCAGGGGCCCGGGACCAAAATTTTATGGAAGCTTTTAAAAAAAACAACCACTAAACACTCAACTTGCATAAAAAATATTTATATCGAAGCAAAATATGTATAATACAATATCTGGTATATATACTAGTTTCTTTTGATCTGATTGGTGTTGGTGCACACGAGATTGAATATTTGGACTGCACGGACTCCTTATTCTGATGACCTGATCCTCCTTTTCTACTTGCTCAATGCTGCACGGTGTAGAGGAGACTGCCCCTCTCGCCCCCCTCCAGGGCCGGCCCTGTGAACAAACTGCATACACGGGGCGGCAGATCGAGCGTGCATATAGTTAACCGAATGCTTCATATATAAATCTTTCATATATATGCATGTTCTGGGTGCAGCAACACGGGACGTAGGTGTATATCGTTCATCAAAGCGCGTGCGCACGTACCTTGACGGCGAAGCACCACGTGCACTCCTTAAGTCCGTCCTCGTCGGCGACATTGCCGCCTCCACCGCGATTGAGCTTGGCCGCCGGCGGGAAGCGGTAGACGACGGCCGCCGGGGGTTTGTACATCTAGCGGGGAGGGGCTGGCGGACTGTGATCGTCCACGATGTGGACGATGAACTCGGGTTCATTCTCGGGGCTCCTGCTTGCCGAAGAACATGGCGCGAGGCAGCGAGTCGGCAGGAAGAGCGGTGCGGCCGTCGACGCTGGTGCCCGATCCCGCCCCTGCTTGCTGGAGAGGGATGGCGTAAGGCAGAGATTCGCCGGGAGGACAGTGCGGCCCTCGGTGCGGCCTCCGCGCCCGCCGCTGGTGCCTCCCTGCGAATCGGACGGCGGTCGGCGGAGGCCATGGCGGGTCGATCTCGACGGCGGAGCTCTCTGCAGAGCCATGGCGGCTCGATCTCGACGGCGGAGCTCTCTACAGAGGCCATGACGGCTCGATCTCAAGGAGTTAGGGGCGAGCACGGAGGGAGGGAGGGTGCAGGCGGAGGAAGGGAGAGGGCGCCGTGCAGGGAGGCAGCCGTACCTCGTCGGCCAGAGCGCGACAGCCAGGAGGGCGTCGGACGGGGGTGCGGCAGCTGTTGGCGGTCGAATTCCGTCAACCTAGTCATGAGTTTACCTTCAATGTTGGTATTAATTTGATATTCACACTAACAATCCTAACCCCCATTATATGTTAAGTTCGCACTCGCGCATGGTTTTTGGAGTTTGTTGTTTACATAGGAATTAAGAGTTTAAATGAGGACTTCCGGGTAAAGTTCATCAAGGGTTTTACAAGAAGATCATGGAGCCCGGTACAAGTCAAAACAAAAGATGAACATGACTCCAAATGAACCAAGGACTAAAGCGTGAAGCCAAGAAGTATCGAGGATCTAGACGAAAGATGCAGGAGTTCATGCGCCAAGCACCCTTATCTAAACCGCGAGGAAAATGACGTCAAGGACCCACATGCAGCTCGGGAAAAACTCAGGAAGACGCGAGAAAATTCGGGAAGAAAACCAGGGGCGAACCGGGCCGAGGAGGACCTGGGTTGGTCGGCCCAGGCCGGCCGGCCTGGCCCTCTTCTGGGTCGGTTCGCCACCCCTTTTGACCTAGTACCCCTTCGGGCTATTTATAGTCCCCGTGCGAAGTGCCATTAATCAAGCCATTCGTCATTCGCCGCCGAGGAGCAGAGAAGCTAGAGGGACACCATCTCGAAGAGGAGGGTCGTGCTAGTTGTCTAGGGTTTACCTAGCCGGCGTGGGAACCTTGCAAGGAAGACCATGTCGGAGTTCCGGAAGCTTGAATCAAGATCAAGGTAGGATCCCGGTTGTGATCTTATTCATGTAAACACTTATGAAGAAGTCTTAATAGATCCGTTTTCTAGCGATCGAGTACCTTTGTTTATGATTATTGTTCTTGCTTGGGTGTTTTCTTCCTCAATCTATTCTCGAGATAGATTGCATGGGATGTTCTTGTGCCGAGGTGGCTATAGGTGCATACCTGATCTACCAAGTAGTTCAATGCGCTTCTTGTGAGCGTGCTCTAAGATTTGACCGCGAAGAAAGGGGAACATCATGACAGGATGTTGACACCGAGTACGACGGGGCGGCTTAGGAGGTTTGACCGAAGGTCAAGATTTAAAGACGCTTTTTATGAGATTCGTTTTGCTTTCTTCGTTTATCTTGCTCGGAACTACAATAAAAGCGCGATCTAGAGTCTCTAGATCGGTTATCTCTACGCTTTCTCTTGCTAGCTCTTGTGATCTTAGTAGATTAGATGGCACTCGAAACTTCTTCAAGATGTAAGTATTTCTCGGTTATTAGATTGAGTCTTGCGTTGCACATGTTCCACGGATTCGATACCTTGGGTGATACTCGAGGGAAAAAGGTACTACATGATCCGTAAGTTTGCGGTGAACCTTGGCGCGTTATTGAACCATCAACAAACCCTTTTCTGGCACCGTTGCCGGGGAACAAGTAATCAAGATCCAATCTAGTATCTCGTTTATAAGTATTTTTAGTTTTCTTTTTGATTTTCTTTTGCGTCTATTAAACTTTAATCATCCTCAAAAACCAAGATAATCTAGTTCTTGACAAATTTTTTGTTTATAGTCTTCTTTTTTTATATCTTTTGTATATTTTGTTTATCGCTAACCCTAACAGGAGATGGACGGCCACCTCTCCAACAAACCGAAAAATTTTGTGGATGATCCAGAAAAACTTTACAGGCAAAAGAAACGTGAAGCACGAGTTAGGAAGCTGGATATTGTAGATCCAAAAGCCAGGGCCGAAGGATCATCGGCATCTCCAAAGGAATCACCACCTCCAAGTCCGAGGAAGGAATCACCACCTCCAAGTCTGAAGAAGGAATCACCACCTCCAAGTCCAAAGAGAGATCAACCTCAACCGCCACTAATGGCACAAGAGAGGAAGATTGGAGAGCTTTGCATCCCGGAGCTCGTTGATCTACCCATCCTCGACCTAACCGACATCAGAAGACCGTTCGAGATCAAGACTTTAACCATCCGCATGGTGCAACATACACCTTTTACCGGTAAAGAGGATCCTAACCTTCACATTCAAGCGTTCATTCAACTTTGTCAGACATTCACGATGGAAGGGCTGGATCAAAATCAATTGAGGGCAAGACCTTTTCCGTTCTCTCTACTCAAAAAAGCCTTGCAATGGTTCTACACTCTACCGGTGGAGACAGTGCAAAATTGGGAAGCATTGGTGAGAGCTTTTATGAAGGAGTATTATTCGTCGGGTAAGACTCAGCTTGTGTAATAAGATTGCTACATTTGCTCAATATCCAACTGAGACTATCGCGGAAGCTTTTGAGCATTTCAATGAGTACACCCGAGCCGTGCCACATCACAAGTTCCCGAAGGAGGACCTCGTTCAAAAGTTCTATCAAGGGCTCAGTCTAGCATCGAGGATCGTAATTGACGTATCGACGGGAGGATCTATCATCGAGTTTACTCCGACGGAAGTATTCACTCTTTTCAAGAAGGTTGCAGATAATGATACATGGGCGTCATCCGGATGCTTACTTCCGGTTCAACCCGCGGGCAATGTTAAAGGTGTTTTGCAGGTTGAAACGGAGGAACTCGTAGAAGGAAAGATTGACTCACTCATGAGGAGGTTGGAAAAGATGGAGCTAGAAAAGAAAGCAGCCCAAGACCTAAAGGCTGCCGAAGCAAGATCCACGTGTGAAGAGTGTGGGGAGTACGGCCATGTCCAAAAAGATTGTTCGGAGGAAGCAAAGGTGCTCGACTACATGAGGAAAGGAGATTTGCCAAACTTCTGCTACGGGCAAGGTAGACCTCAATTTAATGCAAGTTCATCCATTCAAAATACGGTGCCTCTTCGTATACAATTGAAGGATTTCATGGACGAGCAAGCTAAGATCAACAAGGACACCATCACTAAGTTCAAGACTATGGATAAAATATTGGAGAACATTGATGGCAAGGTGACGGAGGTCGGGAGCTCCAACCATCAAGTGCTGAACATGATGAAGATGTTGGAGACGCAAGTGGGACAACTTGCCGGGCGCCTAACCACTAATGAAGGAAGATTGCCGGGGCAGCCCAATGGTCCCGAGACGGCGAAGGCTATTCAAACTCGCTCGGAAAAGGAGACGGAGGATCCTGAAATTCCAGCCGGAGCAAGGAAGCCTAAGCCAACCGTCGAAGCGGATGATCACACTAAGGAGAAGGTGACTACTATTCCGGAGATTGCTACCGAAGAGCCAGAATTCAAGATGCCAAGTGATGACATGAAGATGCCTACACTAAAGACACTCTACTTTCGAGGTAAAGTTGATAGTCATTTTGAAAAGTTTGTGGAAGTGGTGCGCAGGTTAAGCATCAACATGCCGCTATTGGATGCTCTCCAAGTTCCTACATATTCTCGCTACTTCAAGGACATACTTGCGAACAAGTATGAGATGGCAACACTTGGGGTGGATCACGTCAAGATGTCCGAACAATGTAGTACCGTCATTGCAAATCAAGGGCCTGAGAAGCAAAGAGACCCCGGATGTCCGACCATCCCATGTTCTATTGGCTCATTCACGTTCGAGAAGACATTATGCGACCTTGGAGCGAGTGTATGTGTCATGCCAAGAGATGTGTTCGAGAAGCTATGCCTACCACTAGAGCCTACGGGTATGTGCTTGGAGTTGGGCGACAACTCTATTCGCTATCCCGTGGGAATCGATGAAGATGTGCCCGTGAAAGTTGGAGATCACTTCATCCTCGTTGATTTCGTGGTGCTCGAGATGGGAGAAAGGGAGAAGCCGCCTCTCATCCTAGGGAGGTCTTTCCTCAAGACCGTCGAGGCAATGATCGACGCTGGCAAGGGAGAGATAAAGTTCGACGTCAATGGCACGAGGAGCATATTCAAGTTTCATCCACGTTTTGAGGTATGCAACATGATCAATGTTAAATATGTTCCACCTCATCATCGCTGTAGCAAGGAAGAGCCAAAGAAGGAAGAGTCTAAGAAGAAGGAAGCGAAGGTGATCAAAGAAGTCGTTGCATCCGTCAAGACCAAAGAACAAAAACCACCTGTGAAGACCAAAAATATGACTAAGTCGGAGAATAAGCCCGCGCCCAAGATGGTGCGGAAGTGGGTACCCAAGATTGCAACGCCCGCAAAGAGCGTTGATCCAAAGTGAAGAAGAGAAGAAGTCTAGCCATGGACTATAAACGAAGCGCAAGGCGGGAGGCAGCCCGTTCGTCGAGTCAAGAATATGCTACCGGGAGGACAACCTGATGAAGAATAAAGCTGCCGGGAGGGCAACCTGGATTATTTCTGATTTCAAGTAAGTTGATCTTAGAATTTGCTACGCAAGAATTGGTATAAACTCTTAAGTGGTTGAACTTATTTTTGAGACATTTAATTTGCTCGGATGTTTCATTTGGATTTTATTTGACCATAAACCTATGACATGAGCCATCCTACGATTTATTTGCCTCTTATCGAGAAACCAACACCAAAAATTCAGAACCTACCCACACCTTTCATCCTCTTCATGATGACAAGGTTGGTTTGTTTTACATCATAAAAACAAACGAGTAGAGCCCCGTGTTGTTCCTTAATGATTTTTAACTTGTAACGCATGCTAGGACTCACGTGAACCTAGGAAATTTGATTTTTGGTTTCATTCAACTTGATATCCACTGGTTTCTCTAGAGTTAGAATTTTTTCCAAGCCCCATTTATTTTTGTTTATTCAAAACATCTCTCTTATATTTGGCAAAAATTAGAACCTAAACCCATACCCCCACGGTCAAGCCGGAGGAGCATGCTATCAATAAATGAAAGCAAGTGATCCCGGTGTAACCAAAATCAATGTAGTCAGAAAATTTCGACTTACAATTTTTTTGATGCCTAAAAACTCCTCTAAAAATACATTTGAACTCATTGATATCTCTGAGTTAATTTTTAATTTCGAAATTAGATGAGCAATTAGCATCTAAACATGATCAAGGGAAGGTTTTGAGCTTAATTGAACTTCTAGTTCTCCATGGTGCATCACGGGAAGGCCCCATCATTAAGGCATCTTGAGCACATGCAAGGACAAGCATGAGGAGGGCAGTAATGTTTTGTTTTTGCAGGATATGAGTGAAAGCATGGGAGGCAAGGAAGCATGGAAGTGACACAAAGCAAATGATCAAGATGGAGGACTTCATCATGCAAGAAAAAAGGAGTGCCTGGGAGAATTTGGACGGTGAACGGTGTGGAGCACGAGTACACGGAACAATGATGCATTCAACAACAAGTGGGAGAAAACAGGAGCCAAAACAGGGGGCAGGGAACCTAGGCCGGTCGGCCCAGGCCGGTCGGCCCAGGCCGGTCGGCCTGGCCTATTTATTGGCCCCTGTTGACGGTTGAAATTTACCACTTTCAACCCTCAATATTCTCACATAAATGGAGGCATATGCATTATTTACTAGCATTTTAGTTTGAATAATGTAGTTCCACTTGTCCTTGGAGATTATTTGTATGTAGGTGATTTACCCCTTAAAGAGATGGAAACCCACCTCCTATGAAGAAACCAAGCCAACTCAGCTGAGGAGGTGGCTGCCACCAAGGGAAACATGGCATTCTACGTCATCGATCCAAGGGAGGTACTCACCGACGAATCAGAGAGCGCCACATGGACTTCACATGGATCAAAGGGCCCACCTCGGATACCAAATCAAGCCATGCACCGAGGGTGGATCAGAGGGCCCACAGGGCAGCCACCCAGAGGAAAACCACCAGGTGGGGCTACCCTAGAGGGCCGGCCGATCCTAGGATCGGCCGAACCGACCTAGGGGGCGCTTATCTGGTCCCTACATGTGGCAGCTCCTCATTGGTCACTTGTTGCATCCCGGGGTGTTTTGGAGCACTTTGAACCTCCGAGCAAGCCTGGTCCTTGCCTATAAATAGAAGGGGAGGGGCTCCCATTTCTCACACACCACTCTCTCATTCTCCTCTCACTTTTAGTTTCCAAGGCTAGGGGGTAGGCTAGAGTAGCTCTTATTCAGGTTCCAAGTCTTCTTTGGAGTCTAGTTATGAGTTCTCTTTTATCTTTATTTCTTTGTATGACTTTGATCTACTTCAGTTATTCAGCTATTTCATATAAAGTCATGGTAGATCATATGCTTGATATGTTCTTGAGTTCATCCTCTGTTCATCATTTAGAGGCTTGTGTTCTTCGTGAACACTACCTTTTGATCCACTTGAAGGGTGATAAACTCCTTCCTTATGTGTTTGTTCATAAGTTAGAGGCTCGTGTTCTTCACGAACACGACCCTTTGATCTTATTGACTAGACATAAGAGAGTTCGTATCTGTTTGTATGTCTAGCCTTAGTTGATCTTGTTAGATGGCATGAGAGTGTTGCATGAGGTCTGTGTTCAAGCTACGGTACTCGGTCTAGTTGACCAGTCTTCTGGTGGCTCTCACCCTGGGTTACAAAAGCCCGGGCCGGGTGGAGTCTAGCAGCAACGTAGGCATGGTGCCTGGGTTGTCTGGCTATGACAGTTATGAGCATACCCTCGTAACGATAGAGGACGGTCCGCAGGTAGTGACAGCCCTGTTGGATCCTTGGGCAATCCTCCGCGCTGGGGTACCTACTGTAGGAGTCTAAAGTCTAGTTTCACAGAGTGCTGGTCGTCGCGGACTAGCTCCCCGTTTGTACCTGGGTGCTGAACCTTATCTCTCTGATGCAATACTCATGCCTATCTCCTGTATCTTCTAGCTTTGTATGTTTAGTACATTAGAACCTAGAGCTAACTCGTATGTTCCCCCTAAGCCGTAGTGTGCTAGAGTAGAGGTAGATCTGAGTGTGTGTGTGTCACACTACCCTTATATCTTATATCTTACCCCTGTCTTTGAGTATGTTGTTTCCTATATCTATCTCTTAGTTTACATTCAGAGCAAAATCATAAGTCTAAGATATCTGCCATTGCCTTCCACGGATACGATACCCTTGGAATACTCTCCTTCCTTGGGGAAATGCTACAATGGTTTATCTGTGCGCTTGCAGATTCGTTCATGATCGTTTAGATTAACCTTTGGCTAGTCTTGATGTTCACGCTAACTTGGCGTCGTTAGTTGTGACATTGAGAGGTGCCTAAAAGGCGTTTCTTGGTGTTGTCACTAAGGATGGATCCCAGATCTATTCTTAAGATGACGGCACTACGAAATACCAACACCCCCCGACGCTCGTCTTCCTCAGATAAGTCATTCACCCCATTGATAGTTCATGTTCTTGAGCTTCCAGTCTAGAACCTCCAGAAACACCTTCGAAAAATTCATTCTCCAATCTTAAGTCCAAAAATCCAGAAAAAATCGTCACAATTCTTGCCCTTCCATATACTTCTTTTGTGCGTATTTCTACCGGCAAGAAACCACCGGGAGAGTTTGTTTGTGACTTTGTGCAGCAAGGAAAAATGAGGAAGGCTTGGAATGCGACCTTTGGGAAGAAGACACGAGCATCGTCATCATCGAGGCTGCCATCAACAAGTTCTTCGTGGAGGCACTCTATCTCCGAGTCGCCGCAAAGCATGGAAGAGGACATGGCACCATCAAGGAGTGACACCATGCTCCTTAGTGGTAGAAGGGACACACGAAGCTCGTCCATGCGGTACACCAAACCGCAAGGGCGCACGGAGGAGCCACCCGTCCAACCTCGTCGCTCGACTCGTTCATCTGCTCCACCACCATACACTCTGCGGCATTCCAAGTATGGATTTTTCATGATGACGGAGGAGTAGGAGAGGCTTGTTCGCCTCGAGAAGAGGATTGTGCCCAACATTGACTTCGATGATGATGCTCTCCAAGTGTTGGGATTTCATCTGGATATTTATCAAATGATGAATCACCTTGGTTGGGAACAATTTTTCGATGGAGTAGGGGTGAGCACTCATTTGGAGCTTGCCTTGGAAATTATCATGACGATGGCACTGGTTATTAATGATGAGGTGCCATCTTTTCTCATTTCAACTCAAGGATGATGAGCAAATAATTTCTTATGAGCAAATTAGAGAATTGCTTGTATTCAAGAAGGAGGCCCCGGAGCAAGTGAATGTTAATGAAAGTGTATTGGAAGGATTTTGGAGTATGATTTCGGGAGAAGATGACCGGCAAAGAAGTAGCATCCGGAATCCTATCATCCGAATATTTCACTCTTGGATGAGCAAAAGGATTTTGGGAAGAATGAAGGAGTCCAAAATCACTGACATGTAACTTAATTGGCTTTATTCGGCAATGATCGCTAGGCAAGTCATTGATCCTTCATATATCATGATCGATCGGTGGTGTTGTGAGGTAATTTTGGGAACTGGAGATATTGGTTCAGGATGCTATCTCTCTATGATAGCAATCTTTGTGAAGCCGGGAATATCAAGAAACCCAAAATTCTTACTTGCGGGGAATTCCCTTGGAATTGATTATATGAAGCAAGGAAAATATATAAGTGGAGATGATAAGAGAGGTTACAATGTGGCAAAGGTCAATGTTCCTCTCCCAGATATGAGGCTGAAATTATTTATTGAAGGGAGAGAAAATTGGTTAGAAGAATGAGTTCTTGTGCCGGCCAAGAAGAACAAAAGAGGAAGAATTATGGAAGAGGGATCGTCTTCCGCAGCCCAAGGGGCTGCATATCATCAACCATATGGAGGGATTCCTATGCTGCCACCCTACTACAGAAGTGTGCCAATGCAAGCATGGGGGAGTGGTGCAGCCATGCCGCCACCTCCTCCAACATATTATCCACCAACTTTTGTAGTGCCAAATGAAGCGTTCGTGGCACCTTATGCAAGCATGCCTCAGCCCCAACAAAGTGCAGCCATCATTGGGGCGTATATGCAAAGGAATGTGCAAGACGTCGAGAGGATCCGGACTCATGTCAACCAATAGCAAGAAGGAACGGCGGGGATTGTCCATCAACTAGGACGTCTTCAAATTGTGCCACCGGATCAATTTCATGGAGGGGCCATGCAAACATATTATGAGCAAGGATTCAACGAAAGTCAACCGACAAAGCAAGAGCAATCGGATGAGGAATGAAGAGAAGAGGAAGGGATGATGCTTTTTAAGTGTGGTTTGATTTTTCCTTTTCCTCTTCTTTATTTTTCATCTTGTGTGTGTTTATGTATGCGTAGTATTTTCTTGTTTTATTTATTTTCAGCATGTGTGTGGTAGTAGTAGTTTTATTTTCCATCACTATGAATAAGTTTCACCACCGTTTTTATGATCTTTAATATGGATGGAAAATTGTACCATGTTGATATGTGATGATCGTTGCCGCTTTGCTCGATCCTATGCTTGATTTATGCATGTTTAAGCTAGTGCTCTCTTTAAATATGAATCTGAAATTTAATTAAATGCTAGCCTGATCTTGCGTGGAGGTTATGATAACTTAAGTCCCATAGTTCTTTTTTGTTGCTCTCAATTTTGAATGAATCAAAGATCCATTTTTATTCTTAAAAAGTTATGATAACCTTGTCACAAGTACCGCTTGCATTTTGCTCTACCTATCCAAAGCCTAAATTTACTTGAGTGCAAAACATTAGTATATACAAGATTTATTTTTGGGTGCATTAATTCAAGGCCTGATTTCTCTTGCCCGAGACTAAGAAGCTGGTCATTCCGTTTTTGCATATCTTTCTTTATGCTAGCCTCTTCTATCCGTGCATTATGGGTTTACACATTGGGAATTTCGCAAACCTCGCCGGATATCCACCCACAAAACCCAAAAACATCTTTTTTGTGTTCACCTCCTTGACCACAACCCAATATATGAGTATGGATGAATATTGTGAGGAATATTACAAGGAAGGTGCCGTCAAGTGAGCAAGACTTTGGGAGACTTCCAAAAGGATCCCTAGAAGATTTTCGAGTATCTCTCTTCAAGAAAATATGAGAACTTCAATTCCTACCTTGGCATATTTATCACCTCTTTTGCCCGAGGACGAGCAATTGTCTGAGCATGGGGGGTTACCAAGGAAGTGCTAGTATAGTCTAGAGTTCAAGAGGAGCAAATAAAAAAAGAGAAGAAGTATGATAAAGAAGAAAAAAGTATTATGAGAAGAAGAAAGAAGAAAGAAAAAAAGAAAAAAATATAATAAAGCTCCCCGGTTCTCTAGCTATGTTTAGTGCTTTTTGAGTTTTCAAGAGGATTCAAGATCAAGACCCATACTCATCTTTCCAACCATGCGCAATCCGATAACGAGGACTTCGTTTGTGCCTCGGGATCACTCTTTGCCATTTGTACATGTTCACTTATCTAAAAGTGTGTGTTCATCTCTTCCCCCTTCTTGAGAACATTATTTTTCTAATGACTTTTTTGACGAGTCTCGGTAAGACCATGAGAAGCTAGTCTTGTTTTGATAATATCTCAACTATAATATCTTGGTAGGACTAAACTTTCCTATAGCTCCATATAAAGCCTTCCACTATATACTTTGAGAGAGGAAAGAAGTAGAACAAGTAGGCTTGAGAGACAAGTTGAGGTGAGAGTACATGAGCAAGATGCAAGATGGTTAATTTTTATCTTTGTAAAGCAAATTTTCTTTATCTCACTCTTTATTTTCAAAATTTCTGAGATTTATTTAAAAATTTGAGAGCATGATCAAGTACTTATGGAAAGAGCTTGAATAATATCTACCCTCCATAGAGATAAAAGTTAGTTACATTATGGAACTTTAATGAATATAAATCTAGAGAGCATTATGTTTTCTCATGTATGATCAAGTGTGGGGTATGAACATCGAAGGGCAACTCTGATATCCATTGAAGGCTTACTCGAGGACGAGCAAGGTTTAAGCATGGGGGGATGTTGGCGGTCGATTTCCATCAACCTAGCCATGAGTTTACCTTCAATGTTGGTATTAATTTGATATTCACACTAACGATCCTAACCCCCATTATATGTTAAGTTCACACTCGCACATGGTTTTTGGAGTTTGTTGTTTACACTGGAATTAAGAGCTTAAATGAGGGCTTCCAGGTAAAGTTCATCAAGGGTTTTACAAGAAGATCATGGAGCCCGGTACAAGTCAAAACACAAGATGAACATGACTCCAAATGAACCAAGGACTAAAGTGTGAAGCCGAGAAGTATCGAGGACCTAGACGGAGGATGCAAGAGTTCATGCGCCAAGCACCCTTATCTAAACCGCAAGGAAAATGACGTCAAGGACCCACATGCAGCTCGGCAAAAACTCAGGAAGACGCGATAAGCTTCGGGAAGAAAACCGAGGGCGAACCAGGCCGAGGAGGACCTAGGCTGGTCGGCCCAGGCCAACCGGCCTGGCCCTCTTCTGAGTCGGTTCGCCACCCCCTTTGACCTAGCACCCCTTCGGGCTATTTATAGTCCCCATGCGAAGTGCCATTAATCAAGCCATTCGTCATTCACCGCCGAGGAGCAGAGAAGCTAGAGGAACACCATCTCGGAGAGGAGGGTCATGCTAGTTGTCTAGGGTTTACCTAGCCGGTGTGGGAACCTTGCAAGGAAGACCACGTCGGAGTTCCAGAAGATTGAATCAAGATCAAGGTAGGATCCCGGTTGTGATCTTATTCATGTAAACACTTATGATGAAGTCTTAATGGATCTGTTTTCTAGCAATCGAGTACATTCGTTTATGATTCATGTTTTTGCTTGGGTGTTTTCTTTCTCAATCTATTCTCGAGATAGACTGCATGGGATGTTCTTGTAGCCGAGGTGGCTAGAGGTGCATACCCGATCTACCAAGTAGTTCAACGCGCTCCTTGTGAGCGTGCTCTAAGATTCGACCGCGAAGAAAGGGGAACATCGTGACAGGATGTTGACACCGAGTACGACGGGGCGACTTAGGGGGTTTGACCAAAGGTCAAGGTTTAAAGACGCTTTTTATGAGATTCGTTTTGCTTTCTTCATCTATCTTGCTTCGGAACAACCACCTTCGGACACATGATTTTTGACGGCCTATACCAATGCGAAGCTGCTTCGCAATGAAGCACCTTCGCAGCAACGACTAACGGATTAACACACTCTCTGTCTGTTGAAGAGTTGTTTGAGCAGGGGGTGTTCGTAAAGCTTATGAAAAGAGCTGTGGAGGGCGAAGGGCTTTCGCAGCGAAGCTGCTTCGACCTCAAGGCAATAGTGGCTGATGAAGGTGGAGGGAGCGGCGTGGAAGCGTGGCGCCATGCGGGAAGCGAACACAGCGATGCCCGTACGAAGCCACGCTGGAGGAGCGCTCGTGTAAAGGAGTCATCGACGTGGAAACAGGCTGGCACGACCGTACGAAGGAGTTGGTGTGGCCATACGAAGGCCGTATTCCCTGTAATGCCCCTAAAAAGGTGTCGAGATCTAGCCGTTGTGGGTAAAAAGGTGTAATTGTGTTGGAAAGTGTTGGCTGCGCCCCCCTATAAATAGAGGGGTCTCCTGTAATTGATGTGACCCGATATTGAATGAGAAGAGAGCTCCACAGCTTGGTTACTTTCTTGTCTTCGCATTTTGTTCTTATTTAGCAGTAGAAGTAGAAGTAGAAGTAGAATTAGGATCGAAGTAGGTTAGAGGGAGAGGCAGGAGGGGTTTGCGAAGGGTGGCTCCTTAAAGCCCTTCAGGAGAGAGGGTGCACAAGGGGCTGTTGTTCCGGCGTCCACCTTCGGGCCCGGGCTACACCAACAGTTGGCGCCCACCTCGTGGAAGAACTTCGTACCAGATGGCGAGGGGAAGGCCGCCGAGGCAACCTTCGACGGCAAGTCCAGCAACCAACGAAGGATTGGAGGATGGAGAGATCGAGCACACAGCAGACGGGACCTTTGAGGTAAGCCTCGAAGGTTTGAGAGTTCCAGTGGAGGACATTGAAGCACTTCGAAGGATCCAGATTTTGATCGCTGAAGCAAACACAAGGGCCGCCCAGGAGCAGGATAACGCTCCGTCCACGTCGCAGGTGCAGACCCGCAGTCAAGCTGCTGCAGAGGCATCAGATGGGGATGCAGAGGAACGAAGAAGAAACGAGCAGAACCTGAGGCAGGCGGAGCGAAGCTTCGCCGCATTACGCAACCAGCTGATGCGAAGCACAGCCATTCGCACGGACCCAAACCAACCACCACCTGTAGAGCAAGTGTTGCCGGTGTTGCCGCGAAGGGAGAGGTAGCCAGAGCCACAGCACGAGACGCAAGACCCAACGTGGCAAACACTGTAGGCATTGCAGGCGCAGATCGATCAGCTCAGGCAGCGCAGAGAAGGGCCCGAAGACGTGGGCTCTGGCAGAAGGGATGTGCACGTGCAGTATGATGAGTCGATTGGCAATGTGGTACCCATTTCACCACTGTCTGTCAATTTGGAAAATGCCCCATGGCCACGTCGTTTTAACGCGACTACGCTACCCCCGTACGATGGCGAAACCGACCCCAAGGAATTCTTGATGAAATTCAAGGCGGCGGTCGAGTCCAACAATGGTGACTCCACAACGAAGGCTAAGGCGCTGGTGTTGGCCTTGAAAGGTCCAGTGCAGTATTGGTATGCAAACATGCCGAAGGGAAGCATTACATCTTGGTACCAGCTGTGAAGCAAGTTGCTCGCCAGTTTCAAGGGTATGCAGATCGAGGAGCTTAACTCAAACGACTTGGCAAATGCATGCCTATAGGAGGAGAGGGAGTCACTATAGGACTATATGCACAGGGTAGTAAAATTGGTGGCGCGAGCTCCAAGGGTTTCAGAGGATAGCATCATCGACGCGGTGGTGGGCGGCCTTCGAGTGGGCTCATGCCAAAACTTGCTGGATAGGGTGAAGCCGAAGTTGGTTCAAGAACTCTTCGAAGTAATGCAAGAATATTGCAAGTCTGACAAGGGCAGGCGTCGCAGAATCGAGCGCATGAATGCAGCCAAGAAGCCGAAGCAGCAGGGTTCGTGGGACACAGCGAAGAACTAGAAGAGTGCTCCACCGAAATAGCCTTACAGGCAGGTAAACAATGTGTCTGATGGGCAGGGTGCGAAGCCACCTCGCAGCAACAACTCGAATGGGGGGGGGGCAATGGAAATAGGGGGCCGAAGCCGAAACCGCCCGCGCCTTCGCACTTGCAGGAAAGATTTTTCTGCTGGTTGCATGGAACGAATGCGTATCATCACACGCACCAGTGCCCCCCGGCCGTAAAAATGAAAATGCAATGGGAGGCGGAGGAGAAGGCGAAAGCATCAGGAGCCATAGTTAATCATGTCATGGCTCAGACTAGTGCCTTACCAGCGCCATACCCTCCGGAGCACATGTACCAGCAGTAGTTCGTTCAACCTTCGGCACCGCAGCTACCGCCGCCTCCACCATTGCCTCCGTACTTCAGCCAGCCTTCGGTGTTCGTACCGTCTTGGTCAGCCATGGCATCTTCGTCGCAGGGAGGACGCGGCCTGTCGAACTACCATATGCCCGTCCCGTCGAAGCAAGAGGCACAGGAGCAGCCAGTTTCGGGCCCCATGAGCACGGTCAATATCATCAATGCTATCACGGGGGGGGGGGGGGTCACACGAACCAGTACATGAAAACAAGAGGCAGAGGCAGGACTACTTTCGCAGTGTGTCACATATTTGCTCCGGAAAATACTTCCACCTGCCATGGTCGCACATACCCATCTCCTTCACAGAAGCAGACGTCAGGCTACAGCACTACCCACACAATGACCCATTGGTGATAAGGGCAAACATTGGCAAGAACACAGCCAACTTCTTCGGTAACGATGTAGGCCGAGTGCTCGTGGATAATGGGAGTTCAGCAGATATCTTGACATGGCAGTGTTTCACCGGGATGGGATTCATGAAGGAGGATCTGCAGAAGTCCATGCATCCGCTATACGGCTTCGAAAACAAAAGGATACATGCGTTGGGCAAGATCAGTGTCAATGTCACCATCGGCCAAGGACCAACCATGCGGACGGAGCTCATAACCTTAGATGTAATAGACTTCGCCTACCCATATAACGCGATCTTTGGTAGAAACACAATTAACAGCTTCGCCGCAGCAATACACCAGGGGTATCTGTTGATGAAAATCCCGACAGCAAGCGGTGTGCTGTCAGTATATGGTGACCAGTTCGAAGCCCGTAAGGCAGAAGCAAACACATCCACCATGAATCGGTAGGTACATGTAATCGAAGAGCAGCAGGATCTCGAAACCTTGTCCGAAGCAGACCGAAAGGCCGAGCAGCAAATGCGATAGGACATGAAGCATTCTGAGGCAGAAAGAATGACAGCCCTGGATGACACAAAGACTGTCTCGCTCTGCGAAGATATCCCCAGAAGAACTGTCATTGTGGGGACAGAGATGTCTCAAACCGAAGAGCACCGATTAATTGAGTTCCTTCGCAACAATCAAGATGTCTTCGCCTGGTCAAAGGTAGATTTGACAGGGGTACATAGGGCGATGATCGAGCATGCACTTAACACAGACCCGAAGGTAAGACCGAGGGTACAAAAGCAAAGGCCCATGTCGGAGGACAGAGCGAAGGCGGTAGAGACCGAAGTACAGAAACTCCTCGATGCCAAAATAATAAGAGAAGTCCAGTACCCGGTATGGGTAGCCAATGTTGTCATGGTACCGAAGAAGAACGGCAAAATGCGCATGTGCATTGATTTCACTGAGCTGAACAAGGCTTACCCGAAGGACCCATATCCGCTGCCGCGCATTGACGTCGTCATTGATCAGGCTACGGGTTGTGAAATGTTAAGTCTTCTCGATTGTTTCTCCGGGTATCATCAGGTTTGGATGCGAAGGGAGGACGAGGCCAAAACAGGATTCACTACACCATTCGGTATTTACTGCTTCATCAGAATGCCGGAGGGACTTCGCAATGCTGGACCTACTTTCAACCGAATGATGAAGGTAATCTTGGGCAGCCACTTGGGCAGGAATGCTTCGGCGTATGTGGATGATGTCGTCATCATGAGTATCAAGGATACGGACCACATGGCAGACCTTCGCGAGACTTTCGAAAACATGAGGCAACATGGGCTGAAATTAAACCCGGAGAAATGCATCTTCGGTATACGGAAGGGGCAGTTGTTGGGCTGCATGGTCTCTAAAAGGGGCATAGAAGCGAACCCAGCGATGATAGAGGCACTGCAAAGAATGAGCCCGCCCAGAAACAGGAAGGAGGTCCAGCGACTGACAAGGCGAATAGCTTCGCTCAACTGTTTCATCTCTCGTGTGGCTGAACGAAGCTTGCCTTTTTTCAAGACCCTCAAGGCGAACACAGCTTTTCAGTGGAGGCCGGAACAGCAGCAGGTATTCAAAGATCTGCGAAGCCACCTTGAAAAAGCGGCAGTCATGACCAATCCCACACCAAAAGCGGAATTACTGTTGTACATCACAGCCGGCGAAGCAGCTGTCAGTGCGGTTTTGGTCGAAGAGCACCAGGAGGGCAAGACGACAAAGCAAGTACCAATATATTACGTGTCCGAAGCTCTCAGCGGGTCCAAACTCTTTTACTCCCAGATGGAGAAGATGGCTTACGCTGTGGTGATGGCGAAGAGAAAAATGCGGCATTATTTTAAGAGCCACAACATCACGATTCCAACATCGTACCCCCTTCGGGATATGTTTCAGAACAGGGAGTCAACTGGTAGATTGGGAAAATGGGCAGCCGAGTTGGCAGAGCATGTAATCAACTTCGTGTCGCGAAGCGCGATCAAGTCCCAAGTGCTGGTAGATTTCATGGTTGATTGGACACTGGCGAAGGCGTGCGAAGGTGCGGAAGTAACAGAACCAGTCTGGGAGGTACAGTGTGACGGGGCCTATTGCCACAAGGGATCAGCGGCAGCGGCTGTACTCAAATCACCTTCAGGAATGAAATTGAGGTATGCTTCGAGAATGGAGCATAGGCAGTGCACAAACAACACGGCGGAGTATGAGGGATTGCTTTTGGCCCTTCGCAAAGCCAAAGCAGTAGGGGCACGTCGACTTCTCATCCTTATAGATTCCGAGCTCATAGCAGGGCATGTGGACAAGTCGTATAAGACCAAGAAGCCGAAGATGGCGAAGTATCTGCAAGCTGTGCGTAGCATGGAGAAGTTTTTCTTTGGCATTACAGTTAAGAGCTTCCCTAGAAATTTCAACAAGGAGGCAGACGCTCTGGCCAAAGCTGCAGCCATGAAGGAACCGTTGCTGTCGGATGTGTTCTACGAAGTGCTCTCGCTAAAGTCAGTATACCCGGACGAGGCACCACCTAGCTTCGTCAATGCAATCCACAGCGAAGACTGGAGGGCCCCAATTGTGGCATTTATCAAGGGCTATTACGAAGCAGACGATGAGATAGAAGCGAAGAGAATGGCTCTCTGGGCAAGAAGTTACAGTCTCAAAGGAGACAATCTGTACAGAATGGGTGTCTGCGCTCCGAGGCTGAAATGCATTTCAGCAGAAGAGGGGAAGCAGTTTTTACACGAGATCCACAACGGCATGTGCTCACATCATATTGGCACCAGAGCCTTGGTACAGAAGGCGTTCAGGCAGGGTTTCTATTGGCCTTCGGCTGTTGCGGACGCGCACGAAATAGTAAGGAGTTGTCCCGAATGCCAGAGGCACTTCCCCTATAGCAAGTTTGCGGCAAACGAGATACAACTCATACCACCGGTATGGCCCTTCGCCAGGTGGGGGGTAGACATTGTGGGCCCCCTACTAGTAGCGCCCGGAAACTACAAGTACACTGTAGTGGCTGTCGAATATTTCTCCAACTGGATTGAGGCAAAGCCCATACAGAATATCACTTCGGCGACCATACAGAAGTTCTTTTGGCAAAACATTGTGTGTCGCTTCGGAGTGCCATTCGAAGTCACTGTGGACAACGGCAAGCAGTTTGACAGTGCCGATTTTCGAGAATTTTGTCAGTACCTGGGAACGAAGCTGTGCTTTGCCTCTGTGTACCACCCACAGTCAAATGGCGCAGTCGAGCGAGCGAACGGCGTAATCTTCGCCGGCGTCAAAAAGAATATCACGGAGCTGCCGAAGGGAAAGTGGGTTGAGGAGTTGCCAAGGGTAATTTGGTCGCATAACACTATAGATTCCAGAACTACGAAGTTCTGCCCATTCAAGATGTTATATGGGGAAGAGGCAATGTTGCCCGAAGAAGTATGTCTGGGGGAGCAAGGGAGCAGCCCAGCTCACACGAAGACGTATTACCATCTGTTCAGAACATCGAAGAAGTCAGGCTGCAAGCAACGGAAAACCTGAAAGACTACCAGGAGGAAACAAGGAGGTGGAAGAACAAGAATATCCGCCCCAAAGGAATTCAGCCGGGAAGCTTGGTGCTTCGCTGGATTCCGAAGGGAAGAGATCCAGGAAAGCTGCACGACAAGTGGGAAGGCCCGTTCATCGCCGAAGCAACCGGGAACCCCACCGCATTCAAGCTCCGAAAGTTGAGCGGCGAGGAGGAGCCATACACATGGAATGTTGACATGTTGAAGAAGTACTTCGTCTAGGGGATAGTGATTTAAGTTTTAGCCTTTGTACCTTTTCTTCGTTATTTCTCTTCTTTCAGAATTTGAGTTTGTATAAACTGTTGGTGGGCTCCGTACTCTTTTCCTCACAGGGGAAGCTTCGCAGTTTCTCTCTGGAGTTGCGAAGTGTGAGTTTTTTAATGAGGCGGAACCTAGTGTAACCCCCTGTGCAATATAAACAGGTATTCCCCAAAAAATGAGCAAGAATGCGAGCGAAGGAACTACCCCTAAGCGTTGCCATGGGGCGTCATCTTCGCAAAATTTGTATGAATGAATGTGTAGGTGAACGACTATAGGCTTCGCACAGCTAAGCCTGTCGTTCACCTACGAGTGGCATGAGTTTCACGACGAGGCTTGAAGATAACGAGTGTGATCAAACGGCATGAGTGGCCGCGAAAGGTGCGAAATGTACCTGCGAAGTGGCATGAGTTTCGCCACGAGGCTTGAAGATAACGAGCGCGATCAAACGGCATGAGTGGCCGTGAAAGGTGCGAAATGTACCTGCGAAGTGGCATGAGTTTCGCCACGAGGCTCGAAGATAACGAGAGTGACCAAACAGCATGAGTGACCGAGAAGGTGCGAAATGTACCTACGAAGTGGCGCTAACAAGAGTGGCCTAGCGGCATGAATGGTCGCTAGAAGTGTGAAATACTCTCGCAAAGCGGCGTGAGCTTCGCCGTAAGGGTCTAAGCTCACCAGTACACCCCTCGAAAAGATACGAGTCTCAAAACGTATTTACGAAATAGCACAAGTCATGCACCGATAGATCGAAGCAAAAAAGAGTGCATGATGGACCGAGTTTCCACAAAGTACACGAAAATGTAACCACCAGTGCACAAACATAAAACCAGGGCATCGGTCTGGAGGAGAAACGCTTCGGCATTTTTGTTCGCCTCAAAGGCTTGCGGGGGGGGGGAGTTCCGAAGCACAGTTTAATAAGCCTTCGCGTCAGCCAAAATGCGAAGCGTGCAAACATCATACTTCCCACATACAAGTAGTCTTTTATTCCCAAATACGTGTAGAGGCCTCGAAACAATGTATAAATAAATACATAGGTTTGTGTAATACAAGGGCGACGTCAGTCATCGCGCAGCACAACTTCGCACACTTCCTCAAACACTTGATACATAGCTTTATCAGCAACTTCCAGGGCCATGGTGCGAAGTTCAGCCTCGCTGGGCATACATCCTGTGTCGGAAACAAGTCCTATGTTAGGAGAACAATCTTTATTTACTATACTTTCATCTACATTTATTACAGCGTTTTAATCATCTGGGGGCGAAGGTATCAGGTATATGTACTCCGGAGGACCTATTGCCCCCACATCAATGGGCTCCTCTTTGGGACCGACAGTTGCGGAATCGGGCAAAGATCCTGCTTCGCGCCGCTTCAGAGCGCGTCTAGTCGCGCGTTCCCGAAGAATGGCGTCGCGTCGTGTAGGGTCACGAGAAAACTCAGCGAAGAAAGCCTTAGAGGCCCGGTTATGCGCTTCGTACCGCTCACGTCGCCACGAGAGAAATTTATCGTACGACACGCCCAGATTACGAATACTAAACTTCGTCCAGACATTAGGCGAAACAAACAGTGAATCCACAAAAGGAGCGTTCGGTCTCACACCTTCGACTATCCGCGCAGGGACACTCGAAAGGACCTGTGCATAAGCACCCGCATCAGTACGCAATGTTTTAGGTACAGCAAAAGACCCACATACGGGCAATATCTACAAGTACTCTCCCAAGCCACGTTCACACCTCTTCTTCGGCTGCTGCTTGAAGGTCAGTGCCGTCGGGGTGGGGAACAACATCGCTCGAAGCAACACCTTCAGCCACGCGAGGGACGCCCAGGACAGGGGCGGCCAGATCTTCAAGCGGTAGCTCGCGGTCCCCCAAGGTCGAAGGCGGCACATTCGAAGTACCCTCGGTTGAAGCAAGGTGTGGTGAAGATGTGGCAGGACTGAGATCAGCTTCGACATCTTGCGCGACATTTTCTTGCTCCGTTTCCCCGGGAGCACGAGTTTCGTTGACGTCCCCGGAAGTGCGGGCTTCGTCACGGTCCGCGAGAGTGAGGGTTTCGCCAGCGTCCGTGAGCACATGGGGGTCAGTGGCAGCTTCGGGGGCACGAGCATTATCAGCGGCTGGCAGTGCCTCAAAGGGGCGAAGCGCCACTCTGGTCATGTCAACATATGCTTCGTCCAACGAGGCGGACGGGGGAAGAAGTTGATGCAAAGCATGCCTTTCGTTGACACGAGCAATGATAGTCGCCTGAAGATGCGCAGCAATCTGCAAAAAAGCCTTCGTCAAACATGGCTTCAAAAATACGAGCGGTAGGCTAGGAAGAGGTAAGAACGAAGAAGTAAGCTCGAACCTGTGGAGCGAGATGCTCAGCCTCGAGGAGGGTCAGTTGGGCACCCCTCTCAGCGAAGAAGGTATTCAAGAAATTCTTGGCTATGTTTTTTGGGAGTATGGGAAGAGTGGACGCGGCAAGTTCTTCATCGGATGGCCAAACAAATGAATCTTTTGCAAGAGAACGAAGGTCGTTCTTGCTCAAAACCTTCTCCGAAGCGGGGCAGTTAGGAGGCAGCAGTGAGCAGACGGAGTACGCGAGGGTCCTCACTCCTACGGCAGCGCTCAATTCCCCGAAGATTATCGTATTCAAGCCCAGAAGGTCGAAGCAAGAATCAACCCAGTCATGGAAAGCACTGATGCTGCACTTTGGAAACGACGAAGGCGGAGGGGCAAGGTTGTAGCGATCGAGGTGAGACAGGATATCATCACGAAGCATTTGGGCACTATCCGTATGCCTCTTGCGGGCCGCGTCCATTTTCGCTTGTAGCGAAGCAGTCTGGGATTTCTGCTCCTTGCGTTTCGCCTGTAGAGTCTGGCAACTCGATATTAGCGCCTCTTTCTCAGAGCGAAGGAGAGACAGAGCGGCCCCCGAAGCAGTAGCGGCGCTTTCTTTTTCTTTCTCCAGGCGCTCTGCCCGGCCTTTCTCCGGGGTCAGCTACTCCTCCAGCTCCTGCACACGCTTCTTCAGCGCGGACACAGTTTCCTCAGACAAGGACGAAGTAGCCTCGCGGTCTGCAGCAAGCCTTCGTTCCAAGCAGCGTGAGGCAACGAAGCTCTTTAGAGCTAAGTCACCACAAGCTGCAGCAAGCTCTTCGGCAGACAACTCACCAAACCGTTCCTCTTCATGCGGAAAGCTGAAGGATGAGCCAGCCTCGGATAAGAATTTCCGCTCATGTCCGCCACTAAGCAGGTGAAGGAAACCTATCTGCTTTCCGCCAATTAATCGGGCCTCGAAAGGAACACCTAGGCGAAGGGCTGCACTTTCAGGTGCTTCAGGGGTGACGCGGTAATTACTACTGTCTGGCTCCTCTTCGTCGGAGTCGGCGTTCGCAGTAATGGCACGACTCGGGGAGTTAGCCCGTGTGGGGGACACAGTTGCACCAGCTTCGCCATCACCGGATGAATCACTGGCGAAGCTGATTGCCCGGTACCAAAAGAACTTGATGAGCTCCCAGACGAAGATGGGGCTTTCTCTTTCTCCACTCGGGGGCTCAAGTCGACGGGGCTGCCAGCCCGAGGAACATCACCAGCCGACGACACAACCTTGACATCACTTTCGTCTTCGTCACTATCTCTCTCTGGGGGCTGAGGGGCACCATGAGGGCCCCCTCTGGCACTTTCGACGCTGCGGGGGGCGCCGGAACAGAGCGAAGGGGCGTCGCCTTGATAGGGGCACCTTTCGAGGTTCGGGCCGGCTCCGCGAACCGCGCTTTCTTCGGCACGCGAGGAGCAACACTTTTCTGAGTTTTCTGCCGCTCCAATCGCTTCGTCGTGGTGGTTTCGACCAGAGCAGCAGGGGTGCGGTGACCTCTTGAACGATCGGAACCAGGGGCGAAGTGGTAGTCTGCTCGCGGGATGGACCAGCCCCCCCAGTTTTCTTCGCAGCCGCAGCGCGGTGCCTCGCGAAGCCTTCGCGTTCAGGTGGTGTCACTTGGAAGAATTCCTAGACGCGGTTCGTGCGTGAACCATTGAGGCGGAGGCACAATTCCTTATACTCCGCAGTAGATACAGCCCCCAAAACGAAATTATCGTGTTTCTCCACCTTGCGTTTCCTCAGGACTGCACGAAACAGGCGAAGATCAGTTAGAGCACAATTAGAGGCAGCCACAAGTACATGGTTTCAATGGAACTAATAGGGGCGATACCCTTACCTTCGAAGGTAAAGCCGAAGGCTTTTTCCCAATCTGGGCAGGGAATTGACCCTATAGGTTCCGCCCAGCAGTCATCCTGCACGGCCCACCCATCTTGAAGGGGAAAAAGACGCACGGTTCGGTACTCTTCGACGATGCCGCGCGTACTGTACTTGAGAGCAAACAAGCGGAGCATGTTGATGAAGGCGTCACCTTCTTCGCACAACGGATCCAGCTTCGCCTCGAAGTCTAGAGGTGTCAAGACCTTCAGCGCCAGAGGGTGCGGCACGCCTTCAACCAGGGGCTCCAGCTTGTGGTACATCCAGTGCTGTTGCCAATCCGAAGGCCATCTGTTGCGGTACGTAATCACGGGGGCCAGAACGCCTGTCTTGTACACAAAGTTCAGGCACCCGAATTGGCAGTCTTTCTCTTCGGCTTCGTCGCCTTCCCCTTCAATCACAGTCCTCGTCTGGTGGTGGACCTTGTGGGCCGCTGCAAAGCCCTCGGCCGAAGGCTTTATCTTCGTCGTCCGGCATATCCACATATATACTGAGAGCCGAACGATGGCGTTTGGTGTAAGCTGATGCAGGTACACCTTGAAGTACCGAAGAATGTCCACCACCACGGGGTGAAGGGGAAAGCGAAGGCCGGCACAGAGCAAATCCCGAAAGATCACAACTTGATTCTCCTTCAATTTCGGGATCTCCTCGTCACTCGGGGCTTCGCCGTCAACAATCATGTTGTTCGCCGCCAGCTCGGCGACATCAGAAGGCTCAAGCAGGCTGCGACCGAAGGTGAAGGTTTTTGGCAGGCCGCCGGCAGCGACAGAATCGCGCTTGCGTTTCGGGGGCATTTCTGATCGAAGTAGACTAGGTCGCTAAATGGAAAGAAAATAGCAAAGGGCTTACTTGCTTCGAAACCCTTGAGGGCGGGTGCGGTGAAAGGGCGAGTGCGGGAATAGCCCTGCGGGGGGGCCTTTTATAGGGGGCTCGGTAAAGCACAATTACCGTACCATAAAAAGACCTTTGTACCCTTAATCGCCACACATAACCGTCATAAGGGAAGGGACAGAGTGGTATTTTTATCAGAGTAGTGGGCCGTCCTCTAGGAGTTCCGAAGCCCATCTCCGTCGGGTATCGTAAGTTCGAGCCTTCGTAAAAAAGGGGGAGGACGGCCCTCACTTCTGAGGGGCTACTGTTGGCGAATGGAGCTTCGGAACAACCACCTTCGGACGCATGATTTTTGACGGCCTATACTAATGCGAAGCTGCTTCGCAACGAAGCACCTTCGCAGCAACGACTAACGGATTAACGCACTCTTTGTCTGTTGAAGAGTTGTTTGAGCAGGGGGTGTTCATAAAGCTTATGAAAAGAGTTGTGGAGGACGAAGGGCTTTCGCGGCGAAGCTGCTTCGACCTCAAGGCAACAGTGGCTGGAAGGCGGAGGGAGCGGCGTGGAAGCGGGGCGCCATGCGGGAAGCGAATACAGCGATGCCCGTACGAAGCCACGCTGGAGGAGCGCTCGTGTAAAGGAGTCATCGACGTGGAAACAGGCTGGCACGACCGTACGAAGGAGTTGGTGTGGCCGTACGAAGTCCGTATTCCCTGTAATGCCCCTAAAAAGGTGTCGAGATCTAGCCGTTGTGGGTAAAAAGGTGTAATTGTGTTGGAAAGTGTTGGCTGCGCCCCCCTATAAATAGAGGGGTCTCCTGTAATTGATGTGACCCGATATTGAATGAGAAGAGAGCTCCATAGCTTGGTTACTTTCTTGTCTTCGCATTTTGTTCTTAGTTAGCAGTAGAAGTAGAAGTACAATTAGGATCGAAGTAGGTTAGAAGGAGAGGCAGGAGGGGTTTGCAAAGGGTGGCTCCTTAAAGCCCTTCAGGAGAGAGGGTGCACAGGGGGCTGTTGTTCCGGCATCCACCTTCGGGCCCGGGCTACACCAACAAACATATGACAATGCAGAGTGAAAGCAACTAGCATTTTTTTGCATGTTTGGTAACATCACGATTGTTTGTAATCAAAAAGTGTGCGTCGCGTTAAAGCATTGTTGGATTATTCTTTTGAGTTATAGAGCTAATTACACTACCTAGTAGTTTGGCACTCACATAGCGAGTAAAGTACATGGCCGGTCCTCAAACTTGTTTGACTGTGTTATTTAGCTCCACATACTCTCAAAATATATCTAACTCCATTAATTTGGGCTCGAGTGTCATTTAGGTCTATATACTCTTAACTGCAGATTTGACTCTCTATACTTGACTTCGGGTGTCATATATGTTCCTAAACTCTTGACATTTAGTATCATCCCACTAATATAATTAATTTGATAAGATCAAATCTTATGCTTTAAAGCAAGCTATCACTTTCATTGGCACATTTTATAGCTTTTTATTTTCTCTCCAGCTTCTCCAATATTCGTCTAGTAATTTATCTGATAAATTCCCAATTTTAATTTAGTATAGTGCAACTATGATTTATTCAAATTTGAACAATTCAAGAATAATTGAGCATGCAAATCATGTGCACCTAAAAAGATATGGTGATATTGACTCCTAAGTAAAAGAACATCAATTTTCTGGATTGTCCATATCAGTATTCTACACACATGTTGAGTTGAAATTCACTTTATTTTACTACAATTAAATAATATATATCTAAAAGCAAGTTCTTATCCATTCAATTGAGATGATAATACTTTTAGAATGCATATGGACCTAGATGACATCAAAAATCAAGTTTAGAGGGATAGACATACATTTTGAGAGTATATGGATCTAAATGACACTCGAGTTCAAATTTAGAGAGTCATAAATACATTTTGAAAATATATTAACCTAAATGACACTAGTGGAAAAATGACCTTTGATCCCAAGTATTTGTCCCGGTTCAACTTTGGAGCCGGGACAAATGCTATTGGGGCGACGTGGCCTCGGAAGCCTATTTGCGCCGCCCCCCTTTAGTCTCGGGTGGTAATACCACCCGGGACTAAAGGCCTGGCGTCCAACGGCTCTGAGCCGCAATTATTGGCGCCAGACTTCAGTCCCGGGTGGTATTACGACCCGAGACTAAAGGGTGAGCCTTTCGTCTCGGGTCGTAACACCACCCGGGACTAAAGTTTTTGTCCCGGGTGGTATTACCACCCGAGACTAAAGGCTCTTCTTTAGTCCAGGGTGGTAATACCACCCGGGACTAAAGGGTGCGCCTATATATCCCTGCCTCCCTTCTTCTTCCTCTGCCCGAGCTAACATTCACCCGAGAGCTTAAGTTCTTCTCCTAGGGAGGTGATGTCCAATTTTTTCGTCATCAATTTGTGAAGATTTCTCTCCTCCAAAGTGTTTCTAAGGTTTGATTCTTCATCCTTCCTTCATTTGTTATGATTAAATTTCGTTTTTATGGTTAGAAATGGAGAAAATATGGATTTAGATTTTTAGGTGGTAGGAGGAGCTAAGAGATGATGTTTTCAGATGTTTTAGATTTAGCTAACATTGTATTTAGTTTCATATATTTTTTAAGCATAATTTCACATAGGGATTTATCCTCTAATTTTATAGTTTTTGCTATAGAGATAATTGATTTTAACTTTTAGATGCGAGATGCATTTAATTTTACATTTAGCTTAATTTATTAGAAGTTAGTTTATTAAAAAAATGGTCATTACCAAACGAAAATATACTACCTACCTATTTAATTCATTTTTTAAGTATTTCTTGTTGTTATTTAGAATACATTTAGGCATTCTCTTATTTTTTTTTCTTTTTTCCATATATACTGTCGGTTGGACGTTCTGTACCAGTAGCCTTACATCCTAGCTAGCTACAGTCTGACATCACCGGCGAGCTGGGGCTATATGTGGCTCGGTGATGTCGGGCTGTAGCTAGGTAGGAGATGCAGGGCTGTAGCTTGGTGATGTAGAGAACTGTAAGTGGGAGAGCGAGGTGCGTGTATATGATGGTGAGGTGAGGTTGTACTTCCTAAATGATCAGGGTGATTAGAAAAGGTATAGTACAGACTTACGTCGCCTCCGGGCTCACTGCACCTGAACGAGCTCTTGCACTTATCTGTTTAGTTATTAGAAAATGAGAAAATAGGTCTTATATATTTTGTTTTTATATAGAATAAATTTAAGCATTCTCTTATTTAAGCATTGTTTTATATATATTACAGAGTAGTCCAGAATAACTATGCCAAGTTATTCTGGTCGCGGTGGTCGCCGTGGAGGTCGCCGTGGCGGCGGTCGTGGAATCATTTTTGATGACCGGCCACCTTTGGCTCATCGTCTAGGCATACACTTCACCCATGGTGTGACTGAGTTACCTACTAGTGATCGAAGCCAGGGACCTCTTCCCAACATAGTAATATTCTTTCGTTGTATAAATTTGATGTTTATGTACTACACACGGATAATAATATTATTTTCATACAATGCAGATTCTCAATCATTTGCAGTGGCTCGCACATGTTGTTGAAAATTTAGGTGGTACCCCTCTTGTTACACAATGCGCTATTGTCGGTCCAAACAATTGCATGCAATTAAAAATCTCGTTTGACATAGCCGTTCGAGGACAAAATCCCTCCTCGCTGTCTTCAGAACTCATCCAAATGGTATCAATTGTTGGGTGGGGTACCCCTGCACTGGTTAAGAGGACTTATGAAAGGACCGCCGTGCAGGCATGCTTACAACAACTAAATGCTAATGGGTATTTTGTGCCAGATTACTCTTATTTTCTAATAAAGTCACTCGAGGAAGGAGAAAGTGTCACCACGACCGCAGAGAGACTTTGTCGGCTGAATGAACATGACATGGTATGGAGCACCATTTAAAATTTTTTAATCTTCTTATTCAGCATTTTTAATGTGTCGTAATAACATTATTCTTAACTGTAGGATATGTTTGGTGAAACCTTTGCGGCAAAGAGCTTTCATGCAATTCTAGAGCAAGTGATGGATGTTGTGGGATTTTCTTACACAGATTCAAATGCTATACAAACAAGAAATTGGAAGTATCAGGCTCATCTTTCATTTTTCAGGCCACTTTAGTTTTCCTCGCCACTATTTGAAATTTATGGAAGTCCATGTGACCGTAATTGTGAAGCGATAGAGAGTGCACTGATCCATTCTCTGGCATATTTCGCTGAAGTTCTCGACTTCAAGATCGGAGACTTCAACTATATGGACTATCTAAGGAAGAAGAATGAAGTATGAAATATGTGTCGTGCATTGATGCACCCCTCTATCTTTGTTAAGACCGTACCTTAAGTATTCATGTATGAACTTTTTATGTTTGTAAGACCTTAATTAAGTATTGATGTACGAACTTTTTTATATTTTTTGTTAAGACCTTAAGTATTGATGTTAGGCCAGTGACTAATTTAATGGAAGCCTTAATATTAGGGTTCTCACCTCCAAAGTATTGATTAAGCCTTAATATTAGCCTTTATCACAAATTTTGGAGACCTTAATATATATTAAACTAAAAAAACAACAGGGTCATTGTGGGGCGACCCTTTTGTCTCGGTTGGTAAACCAACCCGGGACTAAAGGCCTGCCCTCCACAGCCCCAATGATTGGGGCCGGCCTTTAGTCCCAGGTGGTATACCAACCCGAGACTAAAGGGTAGGGGGGGCCGGCTTTCAGAGGCCTAATTGATAGCACGCACCCTTCTTCCCTGCCTGACCATTTTTCACCGAGAGCTCAAAGCAGCAAGCTCCTCTCCATGGCGCCTCAAACCTAGGGAGGTGCTGCCCAAATTTTTCCTCATCAATTTGTGGAGTTTTCTCACCTCTAAGGTGTTGCTAAGGTATTATTCTTCATCCTCCATTCATTTGTTGTGTTTAAATTTCATTTTATTATTTAGAGAAGGAGAAAATAGAAATTTTGATTGAAGAGCTAAGAGATGAGGTTTTTAGTATACTTTAGATTTAGTAATAAGTAGTTATCATTTGTTATGATAATCTTCTATCATTCATTTGTACTAAGATTTTTTTGTTTTTATATAAATTTTACTTTTAGCTAGCTTTATTTATTATTAGAGAAAATAAAATTTATTAATTTAGTTATTAGAAAATGAGACCTAGGGATAGTGTATATTTTTTATACGTAAAATTTATGCCACAATTAAGAAAATAGAAAATTTGATTTAAGAGCTAAGAGATGTAGTTTTTATATTAGTATACTTTAGATTTGGTAATAAGTAGTTTTCATTTGTTATGATTATCTTCTTTCATTCATTTGTACTAAGATTTTTTTGTTTTTATATAAATTTTACTTTTAGCTAGCTATATTTAATATTAGAGAAAATAGAATTTATTAATTTAGTTATTAGAATGATACCTAGGGACAGTGTTGTAGAATTAACATGGATATTTTTCACTTAATATGACGTAGATGAACCGGCAATGGATGTACAACACCGACAGACGGTCAGCGGAGTACATTACCGGCATGCATGGTTTTCTCAAAGTGGCGAAAAAAATAAGGATGCGAGTGGGTTCATGTGTTGTCCATGCTCCGATTGCAGAAACAAAAGAGACTACCATGACCCGGGCACACTTCACCTCCACTTGTTGAAATACGGATTCATGCCGAACTATGTAGTGTGGACCAAGCACGGTGAAAGAGGGGTTGTGATGGAAGACGACGAAGAAGAGGAGGAGGGTATTCCGGACTGGGCCGCAGGTCAAGCTTTTGCAAATACTTTAATGGAAGATGCTGACGAAGAAGAGTTACCAGCACAAGCTGACGGGCCTGCTGATGATCTCGGCCAGGTTCTACAGGATGCACATAGGGACTGTGAAAACGAAAAAGAAAAGGCAAAGTTCCAACGTATGATCGAAGATCACAGAAAATTGTTATACCCGGATTGCAAGCCAGGTCACAAAAAGCTTGGTACTACACTAGAAATGCTGCAATTGAAGGCAAAACATGGTGTGTCTGATAAGGCATTTGAAGGGATGCTAAAAATTGTGAAGGACAAGCTTCGCGAGAAAACAATGAATTACCGTCCACCACATATGAAGCAAAACAGACTGTGTGCCCTCTTGGGTTGGAGGTACAGAAGTTCCATGCATGCCCTAATGATTGCATCCTATATCGGGGTAAGGATTATGAGAATTTGGATGCTTGTCCTGTGTGCAAAGTGCTACGTTATAAGATTCGGCGAGATGAAGATGCTGGTGATCTCCAGGGGCACCGTGACAAGACGAAGAAAGTTCCAGCGAAGGTTATGTGGTATTTTCCTATAATACCACGTTTGAAGTGTTTGTTCCGGAACAAAGCACATGCTAAGTTGATGAGATGGCATGCCGAGGAACGTAAGCAAGACAACCTGCTGAGACATCTGGTTGATGGGTCTCAGTGGAGAAAGATTGATAGAGAATTGAAGACATTTTCTGAGGACGGGGAAAGGAACATAAGGTTTGGTTTAAGTACGGATGGTTTCAATCCATTCGGGGTGTTTAGCAGTGGTCATAGCACTTGGCCTGTGACCCTATGCAAGTTCAACCTTCCTGGTTGGATGTGCATGAAACGAAAGTTATTATGATGCCGGTGCTCATCCAAGGTCCAAAACAACCCGGTAACGACATTGATGTGTACCTAAGACCGTTGGTCAATGAACTATTACTGCTATGGCGGGAAGAGGGCGTACGTGTGTGGGATGAGGATAGGCAAGAGAACTTCGATCTACGAGCATTGTTGTTCATAACCATCAATGATTGGCCTGCGCTAAGTAACCTTTCTGGGCAGACAAACAAGGGATATCGGGCATGCACGCACTGTTTACATAGAACACAAGGTATTCATCTCAAAATCTGTAAGAAGGTCGTGTATAATGGTCACCGTTGTTTCCTTCCAACTAATCACCCCTTACGGAAGAAAGGGATGCATTGGAAAGGGAAGGCTGACCATCGTACGAAGCCACCCCATTTTAATGGAGATGTCGTATTTGAGATGGTAAATGATATAAGGGTAGTCTTTGGAAAGGGTGCCGGTAGTGAACCTGTTCCAACTAACGCCAACGGGTGTGCACCAATGTGGAAGAAGAAATCTATATTTTGGGAGCTACCTTATTGGCGTAGCCTTGAGGTCCGACACGCAATTGACGTGATGCACCTTACGAAGAATCTTTGCGTGAATGTGCTAGGCTTCATGGGTTGTTACGGTAACTCGAAGGATACCAACGAAGCACGAGAGGACCTGAAAGAATTTCATAAGATTCCCAAAGTTCCGCGGGAGGGTGATGATGAAACTGATCCGGAAGAGGATGATGATGATGTTGATTACTTGGTCCTGCTAGTTACACTCTCACCAAGAAAGAGAAGGAAAGCGTGTTTGATTGCCTGAACAGTATTAAGGTTCCGTCTGGCTACTCGTCGAATTTAAAGAGGATCATAAATATGAAAGAGAAGAAGTTCACAAATCTAAAGGCCCACGACTGTCACATGTTGATGACACAGTTGCTTCCAGTTGCGTTGAGGGGTGTTCAATCAGAGAATGTACGATTACTGGTTGTAAAGCTTTGTGCATTTCTCAATGCAATTTCACAGAAGGCAATCGATCCAGCCAAGCTAGGAAAGCTACAGAATGATGCGGTTCAATGTCTTGTCGGCTTTGAGTTGGCATTTCCACCTTCCTTCCTCGATGTTACGACGCACCTCCTGGTACACCTTGTGAAAGAAATTACTATTCTCGGTCCAGTATACCTTCACAACATGTGGCCTTTTGAGAGGTTCATGTCGATCCTCAAGAAATATGTTCTTAACCGTGCCCGTCCGGAAGGAAGCATTGCTAAGGGATATGGAACTGAGGAGGTCATTGAGTTTTGTGTTGATTTTGTCGACACAATTGACTCGGTTGGGCTTCCAGTATCACGACACGAGGGGAGGCTACAGGGAAAGGGTACCATCGGAAGGAAATCAAGTTTGAGCAATAATACTGATTTGTTCCATAAAGCACACCTAACAGTCCTGCAACAATCATCATTGGTGACTCTGTATAGGACGGAACACGAGCAGATTATTGCTTCTCAAAATCCAACCAAATCCCTAGTCTGGATTGTACGCCGTCACTTGGAAACATTTCCCTCATGGTTGAGTGAACAACTCATCGGAAACTCAACGATTCATCCACAACTAGCTTTGTTAGCCAGGGGACCTTGTAGCACAATTACAAGATTTCAAGCTTATGATATGAATGGTTACAATTTTTACACGAGAGCTCAAGATCGCAAAAGCACAAACCAAAATAGTGGTGTCCGTATGGACGTCATCGAAAAAGATGGGGGCAAGACCTGCTATTATGGTATCATAGAAGAGATATGGGAGCTTGAGTACGGAGCGATGAACGTCCCTCTGTTTTTTGCCAATGGGTAAACCTGAATGGTGTAAAGAAAGATGAATATGGAATGACAATAGTGGACCTTACCAAGATTGGGTTCAAAGATGATCCATTCGTGCTTGCAAAAGATGTGCATCAGGTTTTCTATGTCAAGGATATGACTAGCATACCGAAGAATAAAAATCCCCGAGAAGCAGGACCACAAGAGGCAAAGCGTCACATAGTTCTTCCAGGTAAAAGAGTAATCATGGGAGTCGAGGACAAAACAGATCAATCCGATGATTATGATCAGTTTGATGGCATGCCTCCGTTCGCTGTCGAAGTTGACCCAAGCATATTCCTTGGACGTGAAGAGACACCGTACTTACGTGCTTGAGATTAATGTCGTCCTGTAATGATTATTGTTCAATCAATTGTGTAACGCTAATTTGATCGACTCTGTTATTGCAATGGTCTCAAACTTATGCTAATGTGTTGTATTTTGGTCTCAAATGTTTCGGAATGCTTGCATATGTCTTGTGAGAATGAACGAACCACCAAGTTTGAGATTTTTTGAATAAATTCAATATTTATTTCGATTTAATTGAATTTCAGTTGTGATGTACATCAATATTGCAAATGAAATTGAATATTTCAAACTGTAAAATATATTTTTGCAAACCAAATTACAGCTCTTTAGATTTTTCTGAATTTGTTTATTATTTCTTCGGTTTAATTGAATTTAAGTGGTGATGCACATCAATATTGCAAATGAAAATTGAAAATGAATGTTTCAAACTCTAAAATATGTTATCTCATAGCAAAGTAGACTTTATTAGATCCTAACTAAATATAATTTTGCATGACTGAAATAGTAAAAGTTACTATTTTTTTAAATTTCAAAGAGATAGAATGTGAAAATGAAAAAGAAATGGCAGGGGAAAAACAGTTCCCGCCGAAAATTACACTTTAGTCCCGGGTGGTGTTACGACCCTAGACTAAAGGGGGGCCTTTAGTCTCGGGTGGTAACACCACCCGGGACAAAAGGCCGAAATTTTGCCCTTGGGCCCTCCCGCGCGAAAGGGGCATTTAGTCCCAGGTGGAGATACGACCCGAGACAAAAGGAGGCCTTTTATCTCGGGTCGTATCTCCACCCGGGACTAAAGGTTCATTGCTCCCGGGTCTGTTTACGACCCGAGACTAAAGAGGGGGGATATATATCCACGGATCCACCCCTCTTCTTCCCCAACTCCTCCACTTCACACTTCACTCGATCTCCGGCGGCGTCCCCCTGCTGAGATCTCCGCCGGCCGTCGTCGTCCCCCGCTGTCACCCCTGCCTCCGTCGTCGTCGCAGGTTGCACCCCGCCGTCGTCGACCCCGTCGCACCCCGCCGCCCCTGCCCGCGCCCGGCCGTCGACGTCCCCGCGCCCTCCGCTGCCGGAGCTCCCGGCTGCCGTGGATCCGTTGTCCGCACGCCGCCCGTCGACCCCGCTCGCGCCCGGCCGTCGTCCCCACGCCCGTCCACGTCTCCGCGCCGGCCCCCACGCCCGGCCGCCGTCGCCGCGCCCGGCCGTACATCGTCGCCGCCCGTCGACCCCGCTCTGCCGCGCCCGGCCGCGCCGTCTCCGCGCCGGCCCCCACGCCCGGCCGCCGTCTCCGCCGCGCCCGGCCGTCACCCGCCGCCGCTCCCGGCCGCCCGTCGACCCCGCTCTGCCGCGCTCAGCCGCCGTCTCCGCACCGGCCCCCACGCCTGACCGCCGTCTCCGCCGCGCCCGGCCGTCGCCCGCCGCCGCTCCCAGCTGCCGCCGTCACCCCCCTGAGGCCGCCGTCGCATCGCTCCCGGCCGGTGAGGGCATCTGCTGATGTCAGCCCCTGATGGCTGACGTCAGCAAATTTTTTTAATGTTTTTAATTAATAGAATTGAATTTAGAGATTTTAGAATTGAATTTAGAGATTTAGATTTGAATTTAGAGATTTAGATTTGAATGTAATTAGTGTTTTTAGATGAAATGTATTTAGAGATGAAATATGTATTTAGATATATTAATTTTTTGGCTCGCCCGACAATTAGGTAGTATCGCTCGACACGCTCGATTCTCTCCAGACTCGCTCGACCCCGCCTGACACTTAGGTTTTCTCGCTCGACTCCCGCCCGACTAGCTCAACCCCACCCGACACTTAGGTTTTCTCGCCCGACTCGCTTGACTCCCGACCGACACTTAGGTAGTCTCACTCGACTCCCGCTCGACACTTAAGTAGTCTCGCTCGACTCCCGCCCGACACTTAGGTAGTCTCGCTCGACTCTCGCCCGACACTTAGAAATCATTTATGTATTCAGAAATCATTTACGTATTCAGAAATTCATTTATGTGCTCAGAAATTCATTTATGTGCTCAGAAAATTATTTATGTGCTCAGAAATTCATTTATGTGCTCAGAAAATCATTTATGTATTCAGAAATTCATTTATGTGCTTAGAAAATCATTTATGTATTCAGAAAATCATTTATGTGCTCAGAAAATCATTTATGTGCTCAGAAATTCATTTATATGCTAAGAAATTCATTTATGTATTCAGAAAATTATTTATGTGCTCAGAAAATCATTTATGTGCTCAGAAATTCATTTATGTATTCAGAAAATCATTTATGTGCTCAGAAAATCATTTATGTATTCAGAAATTCATTTATGTGCTCAGAAATTCATTTATGTTTTCAGAAACTTCTAGTTATGGATAACAATGAGGACGAGGAGCGGCTGATGGAGAGCCTTATTGCTGGGGGTCCAAATACCGACGGCCCAACCTTCACCGAGGAGGAGCGTAGCCAGGCAGATGTGTTCCTCAACATAACCGCGGACATTGACACCCGCACCGCGGACATCGACACCCGCACCGTGGACATCGACACCCGCGCCGAGGACAATAATGAAGACCTTTTCATAGTTAATGCGGAAGGTTCCAACGAGGTATATATATCATGCATTAACAAATCCATAAATGCATTAATAACGAGGTATATATATCATTCTGGAACCCCGCGTGAATAACAAATCCGCAACTTGTAGGCTTCAACCTCGACAAGCAAAAAGACTAAGAGAGGTCGTACAAAAGTAATCGTCGATCATGACGTGAAGTTTCATATCACTGAAGTCAACGAGCTTGGCCAGCCATGGGAACCAAAGAAGGTCAGGGACAAGTTTGTGTCCCAATGCGGTGCTATTGTGAGGGACAACGTGCCCATATCATATAGAGAATGGAAGGGAAAGGAAGATAATCCATGGGTGGTTCCGGATTCAGTTAAGAATATGTTATGGATCACTGGCAGTCCTTTGTGGATTACAAGAATAGTGAAGAATTCGCCAACAAGAGCGCACGAGCTCAGAAAAGTGCCAGTAAGAAGACGGATTACAACCATCGTCTTGGTCGAGGTGGTTACGCGGTTGCAGCAACCAAGTGGCGGAAGATTGAACAAGACCTCCTCAACAAAGGTATCGTACCAGCGGTCTTTAACTGGGAAGAACGATCGAAGAATTGGTATTATGCCCGCGGTGGAAGATTGAACCCTGATGATGGTTCCCTCGAATTCCCACCCACGTTACGGGAGGCGGCACTTGAGATAATAAAAAAGAATGAAGACATCAAAGTGGGCAGATTGGTTCCTGACAGAGAGATGTATGAGCTCACTTTGGCGCTCGAGAATCCGGAACACCCAGGACGTTGCAGGGGCTACGGGGTAGTCCCGTGGAAGTTTGCTTTCAAGGGAAGCGCCGATACCTACAGAAGCCGCAAAAGAAGAAGAGAGTGTGAAGAAGGGTAGTGGCGCGAAATGATGGAGCAGAGACTTAAAGAACAAGAAGAACGTATGAAGGAAGAGGTTGCACGACGAGTCGCCACCGCGGTAGCTCAGATCACCCCTGCCGGAGCACTGCCCCAAGCACCGGTGGATCCCGTCATCAGCCCTTCCGCTCGCAAAAGCAGTTGTGCTTCCACAGAGGCCCCCGAAGAACAAAGGGCGGCAAACCAAGAAGAAGTTCAAGTAGAGGACAACGAACGGTACCCTGTGGATGAACTCTGTCAGCGCACCGCATGTGAGCTGCACAAGCCGATCGGCAACATCACAATGAAGGTATAAACCTGATTATACATGCAATTATCTCAACCTTTGATGCATGTCTCAGGCATTTAATAACTTCATCATTTCTCTACATATATATAGGTGGCGTACGGAATGGTTTTAGCACATCTCCCAGGACGTACAAGCCACAGCATGCAGATTCCAACTGGCTACGCCTCAGTTGGTTTGGAGGAGATTGCTGACCCAAAGTTTAACGACATAGAGCTAGACATCCAAGGAGGTGATGGAGAAATGACACTCCACGATGCGCTTCACAGTATCATATTGTGGCCCAAACGTTACATCATAATACCTAACATGCCGCCACCGATCCCTCTGAGTGTTGCCGAGCAGCAGCCACTATCTCCCGAGTCGTCACCGATCCCTCCGAGTGTTGCTGAGCAGCAGCCACCATCTCCCGGGCCGTCACCGGGACGGTCGTCGCCGAATGATTAGAGCTCACCATCTCCACAACGGGGGAATTCTCCTGCCGTGAGCGATGACGATGACCTCCATCGTCAGTAATCACCACCAAAGCAGCCTTCACCAAAGCCTGCCGAGAGGCGGTCCCGATCAAAATCTACCGCGTCTATGCCCGTGCCAAATCCGGATCCCCCGACGAAGAAAGGGAAAAGGCTGCCTGTTAAAAGGAAGCTACCATACGACATGACAACATCAGAAAATGAGGCGGAGTGTGATAAACAACTCAAGGCGTGGATTCAAGGGAATAAAGAGGCTGCTAAACAGATACTGCTCGCAGAAAAGGAAGCAAAAAAGAATAAAGATCGTCTGCAGAAACTCAAAGCTTTCATAGAGAAGAAGGAAGCAGAAAAGAAAATAATAAAACCCCTACTAAGTGATTATGACCGGTCGCTGCACAAGTCCCTAAAGAAGAAGAGACAAGGAGGGTCACCAAATAGTTACATCGACCAAGTACCGGGGTCGACGATGCCACAGGATTATAGGAAGAAGAAGAAGGCAACACAAGCGTCGACGTCGGTGAAAGAGCCTTCAACGAAGAAGGCAACACAAACGTCGACGTCGGCGAAAGAGCCTTCAACGAAGAAGGCAACACAAACGTCGACGTCGGCGAAAGAGCCTTCAACGAAGAAGGCAACACAAGCGTCGACGTCGGGAGTACAGACTTACGTCGCCTCCGGCCTCACTGCAACTGAACGAGCTCTTGCACTTATGGACACAGAACAAGTAGCGCATGTCATTCAAATGCAAGAAGCAACAGGGCTTCCACTAGAATATGTTCTTGGCCACGAATCACCTCCTCGGGACAAAAACTTCGTACCTAGATGGCACTACGAGCATGGGACATATCTTGTCAGGCCTGAGTTGGTGAAGAAACTCCCTACTCAGATGCGCAGATTGCATGACTTCTACATGAAGACGTCTAAGGCGGGACTGGAGATGATTGGCATGCTTGTTAAACCGGGAGATTTTGCTGGTGAAGGCGAGAAGTTGGTCTGGCTGCGATTCAAGGATATTTATGAAATTTACCATCTTGACTCCTTGAATACCGATCTTGTCATGACCTGATGCCTGTAAGTGACGGTGCAATACATACCCTAATTAACAAATTAATGCATACTCTAATTATTAACTTTGTCTTTCATTTACTGTAGCATAGAAATGCATAACATGCGGAAGAATGGTTACCAACAAATAGGTTTCATGGACCCATCTTTAGTTAATCACAAGATCAAGTAAAGCTCCAACCACAAACAACATTCAAAACAATCCTAAGGACCTTGTGTAATTTGCATTACAAGGATTTGATACTTCTACCTTACAACTTCGAGTAAGTGTGATTACCATCTTAATTACTAAGGGTTCGCATTTCTAATTATCTTAGTTAACATTATTTAGTTCTAATCTTTTGAGCTTCCATGTATATACAGTTTCCACTGGATTCTTCTCATAATTGATGTCAACAGAAGCAACGTCCTTGTCTTTGATTCGTTGAGAAGAGATCCGAACAAATACTTGGACCTTCAAGATATGTTTCAAGAGTAATAATTCTATCCAATACGTTCCCTTTTATGCAATAGTGTGTTTTTACTAACACTATCTAGCTCTACTTTCATTATTTTCTGCCAGAGCTTGGGAAAAATTCATTGATGTCGACCCTGGAACATGGAGACCTAGAATAAACTTCTCTATAGATTTTCCGGTACGTAAACCAAATAACAACTTCAGCTTGGGCAAATTAAAAATGTATAACACTAATTTTTCATAATTATCTTCTTCAATTTAGTGTATGAGACAGGAACAAGGGACACATTTATGTGCATATTATGTGTGTGAGTTCATCCACAATTTCTACGAGGCAGACCCGTCAGATTATACTATAAGTATTATTTTAAACCAATTAATAATACATTATTTTCTAACCGCTTATATATTTAATTCTTGTGTGTAATATATTAACTTATTTGCACATTACAGAACAATATGATTAGGGACGCAATCATTGAGAAGGACCGACTCTTGGCGATTCAAGAAAGTCTCTGCGGATTCTTGATGGACCAGGTGATTAATCCACAAGGCAGAAATCACTATGGCGGTCATCCAATTCATAAAGTTTAATTAGCACCTCCGGTGGAACTTTAGACTAGAATTAGAATGAAACGGTATTTTGATGTATATATATACTACTTTCAGAAAATACTATCTATGATTTCGATATAATATAATGTGTATATATTTATTTATAAGTTTATTCTCTTGATATAGTACGTATAGTAGACACGTATAATTAGTGCAAACATTTATACGTACACGTAAATTACACCCATATACGTGAGAATATACGCGTATAATATTATTAGAACAATTGGAATTGAAACAAAAAAAAATTCACAGCGGGGTCTTTAGTCTCGGGTGGTAATACCACCCGGGACTAAAGGGGTGGCGCATAGGCGCTGGTGTGTCCTCCCCTTTTGTCCCGGGCGGGGCTACCACCCGGGAATAAAGGCCACCCTTTATTCCCGGTTGCCCACCCGGTGACAAAAGGGGGGCCTTTTGTCTCTCCCTTTTCGTCCCGGGTGGGCTTTAGGGACTTAAAACCTTTCCCACCTGAGACGAAAGACCCTTTTCCCACCAGTGTGACACCGTTGTACAGGCTTAAGAACCGTCCATACATTTTACTTTTATTCTTTTGGGTAAATTGCACGAGCGGTCCTCAAACTTATGATGTTGTATCATGTTGGTCCATGAATTCACAAAGTGTGTCACTCAGGTCCCCACTTGTTATTCGGATCTCATTAAGGTCCAACCGGACCAATGTGGACTATTGACGTGGAAAGGGCCGCCGCGGCCATATCCGCGGTGGCGGCGCTGCTCGACTCCGCCGGTGGGGACATCCTCCCGCCCTCCTGTGAGCGTGCCATCTCCGTCTTGGCGGCTTTCGCATCCTCGGAGGCCAGGAGTCCGGCGTCGTGGTGCCCCACCTCTGCCACGCGCTAGAGTCCGGCAGCGCGAGCGCGGAACACGCGTGCACGGCGTTGCTCCCGCTTCACGAAGCGGAGGACGCAGCAGATGGACACGAACGCCAGACCATATGCAGGGGTTGGTTGCGGTGCTGGGGTTGTTGGCCTTCGCATTCACCGATGCCCTCAGGATGGCAGCGGACACAACGGACTGCACCCACTCGGCGACATTAGCCATGAGCTCGTCCATGAGGAGGAAGAACTCCCTCTTGTCCTCGTTGTGTAAGCAGTACCGGTAGTGCGCCACGTTGGAGTGCGACACCAGCGTGAGCAGCACGACCTCGGCGCCCACGGCGTCGGCGTCAGCGTCAACGAAGTGCTTCACCGCGAAGGCCTCCCCCTGTCCCCCATCCACTACGCCGACGAAGAGCTTCACCACCCGTCGAGCCTCTAACAGAATAGCATGGGGTCGAGCATGTCCCTGTCGTAGTCCTTGGCGACGCTCCGGAGCTGGCTGTGGAGGTGCTGCTCGACGCAGTCGGCGCCGTGCGTGGCCGCGGCGGCGCGCGCCCACCATCTGTCGCACGACTCTAGGCAGTGGCAGACGTTAACCCACTACGTCGCGGACGGCGCAGTGGTGGAGCTTCCGCAGGGGGGCCTCCACTTGGCCGCGCGCTCGCAGAAGCGGAGGTGGGCCCAGGGCCGTCCCGTGGTATTTGGAGGCCCTGTACAAAACTGCATGAACTTATAATAAAACTGCAAATCAGTTAAATTATAATCTTTTGTTTCCTCATGTGTTTTCCAGGTTAAAACCGCATATAGTTTGTCAAGACACAAAAAATAAATTAGTGCACATGTAAAAAAAAGATGGAAGCAGCAAACTTCATGCATGGATCAATGGATGCACTTGTATACGTAAATTGATTATTTATGAAGTAAAATAATAATCAAAATTTAATTGGGGCTTGAAAATTGGAATTGGAGTGTTGTCTACTCCGTAGCTTGTGGCTTGGACGCACATGGACTCGAGAGAGTAATATCTGATGCCTAATTGATTGAGCACGACACTGGTAAGAGAGAAATAGGAAGTTGCAAGTGGTAACTGACGTCCTCAGTGCTCCAACAGTTAATAAAAACAACAAATGTCATAATATTTACTGAAAACTAAGATTATTTTGGAGACCCTGTACAGCCGCACACCTTGCACGTGCCCAGGGACGAGCCTGTGGGCCCACACCTCGGCGGCGACGGACGCGAAGACAAGCACGCAGGCGTCGGCGAGGAGGCGGCACTAGCGTGGGTTGATGCAAAGGTTGTCGGGGTGAAGGAGGCAACAATAGTGGAGGCCCGTGCCGGCGGGCTGCGCCCCCGACCGCGGCGTTCGTGCTCCCGGCCGGAATAGTGGGTCGCCGGAGAGCTGGGCCAAGGTGAAGTGCTTGGGTGATCCCGTCGAGCTCCAGCTCCGCACTGCACGCCTCGCGTAGATGGAGATTACTGCCACATAAGTATGCCACGTTATCATGGGTCACAGGTTTAGATATGTTTGGATGTGATGTGAGACCCGAACAACAATTAGGGACCTGAGTGACACACTTTGTGAATTCGTGGACCGGTATGACATCAACACAAGTTTGAGAACTGCAAATATATTTTACTCTATTCTTTTACAAACATACATAACTAAGGTCGCCTTTTTCATTCAAATGGCATTAACTGACGTAGTCCGTTATCGTAGGAAAAAAAATACTCAACCTGCGGGGATAAAACCACCCCACAAGCATTGTATTAAGAAAGAAGCCTTTCTCCTACAAGTCGAGAAAATCCCCGAATCTCTATCTCATTCATACACAGCGGCACCGCAACACACGTGAGATTAACTGGTCTTAGACATGTGCTTTGGTATGGGACAAACGAGAGGATTTTTTGCAACGCGCACGCCGCACTCTCGTGCGACATACGTAGGTGCAGACTCCTGAGAGGGTCACAACTGGCTGCTCGATCACCGCACTACCGTGCGTCTGCGTGGGGAATAAATTCCCCCTAGGACACGCGTGTGCCGACTGTTGTCCTTACTCAGACATATCTAAACCTATTAACCGGTGGCCTCTGCCGCGGCCAACGGCGCCCTCTAGGTCGCCCTGAATTCGCGACCGTCCGATCGGCCGGATGCGGCGGCCAGGAACCCGCCAGCGCTGCGTGTTTTTTTGCAGAAAACCCCTCTTATTTTGTGTTAATTCGTATCAGGTCCAGAGCTACCCCTCTGCTACAGTAAAGGCGTGGGTTTTTCTTTCGGAAAACCCCCTTAGTTCTAAAATATTTGTCCACCAAGAAGACGAAATTCCGATTTCATGGTGATTTTGCAGAAAACCGCCCGCCGTCACATTTGCGGAGAACCCCCCGCCGTATCGTCCGCCGCCCCCTCTGCCGTCTTATCCCTTCCCTCCTCGTCTCTCCCCGCTCGTTCATGGCGCCGGGAGGGCCGCACCGCCGTCCGCCGTTCTCCCGCCGCCGTCCACGCTCTCCCTCTTCTCCGCTACACACCCGCGGCCCAAGCCGCCCCTTTCCGTTTCTCTCCTCCTCCTCCCTCCCGAACCGTGCCCGGCGGAAACCCTAGCCGGCGGCGCGTGCTCACCCCGGCGGCGGTGCGCCCTCTCCGGCCAGATCCGGCCAACAGCCTGCCTGATCACCCTTTCCTCCGCGCGGACCCGCCGCGGGAGGCGGCAAATCGGCCGCAGCGGAGGCAAATTGGCGCGGGCGGCGCGGGTGTTGACCAGCGCAAGCGGGTCAGCGTCTTCGTCCCTGACTTCTTCCCTTCTTCAGCGACTTCTTCGCCTCCCATGGTAGGCGGTCCGAGCACAGCTGACACAGGGCACCCGGCCGGCCCAAGGGGCGCGGCGCCGCGTTGGATCTGGGGGCGCCGCGTCGCGGGCCGTCGGCTGCGGCTTCGTTGTGGTGCGTTGTCGCGGAGGCCCTCCACCAGCTCTCGCTGCTCTGCCTTTGGCGCCGGCGCAGTGACTGTCAGGTGTCAGGACTGCGGGGCCTAGGTGACGAGCGTCAGCAGCAGCTCTCCATCGGTGGTGCTGCCGAGCCGTTCAAGCTACCGTGCGACGTGCGGCCTTCCTCCATCACCACCATTATCAGTTCCTCCGGTAAATTGCAACTTAAATTACACTCTTGCACTCCACCGCTTTCTATCTCGATCTAAATTTAGCAAGTACAGTAGGGATCGCAACAAATAAGAAAAGGTCTTATCAGTTATATCTAAATTAGATGACGTGGCTGTATAAGATGGATTACAATTGCTGACCTAAAAGAAGAAATACATTATGCTTGATGTCTTTTCCTTTTTTTTCCTTTGCAGCAGCAAATTTGTTGTGTTTCAGCTGGGTAAATCAGACCTAGATGCGAAACTTAAGATGTCAGATGACAAGTTTTCACAAAAAAAAACAAATGTAAAGTGCAGCAATCTCGATCCGAATTTGAATGAAGATTCCAAATTTGTTGTGACAGATTCAGAAATGCAGGCTCTTCAAGTCAATGTCTTTGACTGGGAACAGTTATGTTCCTTTTCAAATTTGTAGTAGCTTTTCTGGTGGCATATTTTTCCAGGAATATGCACTTACTTTTTGTTCGATATATTTAGGTTGGAAAACATGAAAGGATGGGCATGAACAGGGTTCTATTAAAAGACCTCCCAGCAGATGAGACTAAAGTCTACTACCCTCAAGTTGCTTAAGACCATGGATCCAAATGATGTACAAAATGAAAAGTCTTGTGGTCAGCTTACTCTAGAGCTTACATACAAGCCTTTCAAGGAAGAAGATATGCAGAAAGAAGGCACAGAGGGTACTGATATGTTAGAGAAAGCTCCAGATGGTACTCCAGCAGTCCAGCTGGTGGTGGCTTGTTTTATGTTATTGTTCATGAAGGTCAAGATCACGAGGGGAAGCACCTTACAAACCCATGTGCAAAAGAATTTTCCAAAGGCGAGGAGAAGAAAACAAAAGGTATAAATACAAATTATGCTTGATCAATATAACTTCATGGAATGGCTATGCTTGACTGATCCCTTAATCTACACCACATGTATTAGGTCATCAAGAAGAATAGGGATCCACAATGGGAGTATGAATTTGAGTTTGTGTGTGAGGAGCCTCTTGTGAATGATAATCATGTTGAAGTTCTAAGTAAAGCCCCAAAGAAAGGGCTGATACATGCCAAGGTACATTCTCTTGATTTGGGAATGGTGATAGTAAGCATTATGGCTGTACATGGTCATTGTTACCCACTGCTTCTGCTTTTAAATATGACATTTAGGACTAGGTGTTGTATATTTTTAAAAGGAGGGAATACAAAATCACTACTTGTTGCATTGGTTTTTGGGAGCTCTGCTGTCCAGTAGTATGTGAAATTCGTAATGGGTGGATTATTTGAAGGGACATAAAGTTGTGATCATGCTTTGGGAATTGGGATTAGTGAGAAGTATCTCTCTTTTCTCTGTTCTTATTCGTGTAAGTCTGCATCCATGCTTCAAGTCAGGGAAAATAGATTCAGACAGAGAAACAGGTGGGTTTTTTCTCTTTTAATTTAGATTACACAGTTCAAAAAAAATTCTGCATAACTGGTAGTTTCTATGATCTGTGATGGTTTTTTATCATGTATTTTTTTATTTGCAATTTTGCTCTCGGCATCACTGCATCTGCATGGAGTCTTAGAAGCACGAAGGCATAGATTAGGGGGTTCTCTGCAAATAACATTTTATAAAAGTAGTATTTTGTAGCGGTGTTGTTCCGTATTTTTTGTTTAGTGTGTTTGCTACAGGTGTCACCGGTGGTGTATACGTTGTGTATTGCTGCATTTCTGACGTGTTCTTTTGTCTGTGTACGTGGCTGCTAACGTGTCATTGATTGTTCATACGTGGCAGCGACGGCGTAAAGATGTTCATTGGGGTGCTGCCGATGTGTTCTTCCGCATGCATACGTGGTTGCTAACGTGTCGATATTTGATTCCCTTCAGTCCTGGGTTTTGGGCCCAGCTGCCCATTTGGTTGTTCTTCCAAGGCCGCGCACCACAGGGTATCAGGCTCTACTTTCTCCCCAGGGGCATGGCCACGAGAGAGAATAACTGTTCCCGGCACAATCACAGGTGCTTTGGCTTTGATGCTCTAATACATCCTTTTTTCCTTTACTGCCTCTTTCTTTGTATTGCATTGCTTGGCCTGTATGTTTAAAATTACTTGACATCAGTATGATGCATTGCTGCTGAGATGTTCTAGCAGGTTTTCTTTTTTCCATTCTTGCTTTCTTATGGTTTATTTAAAAGGATTTTGATTCAGTTCAGCAATGCATTGTTCCAATATTTGGATGCTTGCCAGCTATATGAAAGATGTAATGTGGCTTCTTTGGTTAATGGTGTGTTGTGCAGTTACTGCTGGAAGTTGATCTGTATTAGTTTGCCAATGTCAAATACACTATCTCAAGAATAAATGCTATGTTTCACTGTTCTTGCTTAGCATTAGCCCTTGGTCATTAAATAACTAGCGCGGGCACTCACAATCAATTGAGTTTTTTGGTTACTGTGTTAAATTTATTCTGCCCTTCTCACACATTGAATTATATCCCAGTTAATGATGCCAGTTGTACAATTTTTATTTCTTTGCATTACATAGGAAAGCTGATTTACATCTGAATCCCCCTTTTGCAGAAAGGATTGCATATACTGGACACTTGAATGGAAATTCAACTCAACAGATGTCCTAACTGACCATGAGTAAGTATTCTTCCTCCTCCCAGTTTACTTGCCTTGCAGTTTTGGGCCTTTTTTAGAAACTTTCAGAAACTCATAGTAGAACAGAATACAAAAACTTTCAGTTCCTGAAATAATTGTTGTTAGTCAGTTTTTAGATGTCTTTCATTCTCAAGCTTCCTACCAACAAGTGTTATTGGCCAAAATTATTTAGTATGCTGTCTCAAAAAGTTTTTTGTGTGTGATGCTTTCCCCCTCCTGTATATAACTAGGCTTAGTAGTAGGTTGTAGCCTTGGCTGCCTTGCCTTATCCAACCCTAGCACCATTAAATGTGGGCAATGGAGTTACTGGAAAACTGATAAACCAGCCAGCTCAGGAAATTGGTTTTGTTCCCAATTCCAACTCTTGGTGCTTCAAAAGCAAGTATCATCACTGAATATTTCTGCAAAGATTTAACTGCAAGATCAGTAGCACTGTATTTCGATCATTTTATGTTTTTATCTTCATTTTTTTGCGAAACATAATTTAATTTCTTGATGATGATAAGTTAACTGTGTTGTGACAGGTGAGACAATCGATTATCTCAAATCATTCCTGATGTTGAGACCTTTAGTAAAATAGTTTTTGAAAATATTATGTATTGTTTCAATTTTTACAGCTAATGCTTGCAAACTCCGTGTGTGTCATTCTCAGACAGCTTTGATTGCATATGACCTCCCTCAGCGATACTCAAATTTTTTGGGAACACGACAATACTTAATTTTATGGCATGCTTTTCAGGTTAGGAGGAAGAAGTGGGCAAACTGAAGTCTGTGCCAGTTTGTGCTTCAATAATTTCCTAAATCCTGTTATCAGTAGTTTGAAGAAACGATGAGATCTGTAACTCATTTGTATGGAGACTTAGGAGGCTGATTTGCATGTCAACAATGATTAAAACATTGCAGTGTTCTTTTCAATTTATCATGTACTTTCAATTTCTATGCCAGTTGGTTTCCTTTCGAAATTGTGTACACTGGATTAAGGAAAGGTTAAGTCAAAAACTGACATAGAAAATGAGCTCCAAATGGTGGGAGCTACGGAACCTGAGCAGTATAGTTTGATTTTTCATTGATTCAATGGTGAACATACTATCATCAAAACTTCAAAATTGAGCTGAAAAAATGGCGAGCCGAAGGCGCGCCCCAGGCTCTAGTATGGTTTTCTTGGTTGGCTTCTAATATTTGCCAAACCAAAATGAGAGCATGTGCATAAAGTTTGACACTTGTTTGGTTGGCACCCAATCAAATGCTATCCTAAACATCTTGCATCAGTTTGAGCATCAATTTTTGTCATCCCCACGTTTTGACATGCCCCGGATTTGGCTTGGCAATTTTTTTGCGCCAAACCAATCAGCTCGTATAAACAATCTTATTTCCATACTAGAGAATGTACTATACGCATCTCTGTGGCAAATTTGCGTTTTTCGCTATCCTAAAGATCTTGTATAAGTTTTGGCAGAAATTTTTGTCATGCTCACATTTTGGCATGTATTAGATTTGGCTTAGAGCCTGTTCTTTTGGATGAAAAGAAATAATGAAATTGTAAATAAATAATGCTGGAATAGTATTTATTGTGAGAAAAAATGTGATGAGTAAATAGTATTTTTCACTATTCATTTGTGACCAAAAGAATATGCTCTTAATAATTTTTAGTGCCAAACCAATCAGCTCATAAACCATTTTATTTCCATACTACCAGAGACCATCCAGCTCGAATATCATCTCTGCTCTGCGGCAAATTGGCGTTTCTCTTCGAAAAGGGAGAACCATTTCTTCCCCGCCACGCGTGTGGGTTGTGTGGCGCTGTGTGAGCCGCAGCATGTGACCATGCAGCACGCGCGAGGCGAGCGGTGGAACGCCAACCGTGGGGGAAAGCACGGAGCCGGGTCACCGCCGAACGGCCGGCCAGCCAAGCTCTCGTGACTCGAGCTGGATCCGTAAAACCCCCACGCGCCTCCCCACTCTTCTCGGCTCCCCCACCCCACCCGCTCCGTCCCGTACAAAAACCCCCAGCTGCCCCCACTGCCAGAGACTCATCTCCCCTCCCTCCTCCGTGTCCCTTCCCACCCTGTCCTCGCCGCGCGCCACCTCCCGCCGCCCCGTTCCCCCGGGTCCTCCCGCGCGCAGTGTACGGCGGCGGCACGGCCCATGGCGTCCCCAGCGCCGCCGCTCGCGAGCGCGGCCTTCCTCACCGCGGCGGCACCCCGTCCCGCGCGCCGCGCCTCCACGGCCGCCCCGCGCCGCGCGTCGGTGTCGGTGTCGGCGGCCGCCACCAGCTGCGTCCTCGCCGACGCCCCCCGGGGGATCAAGGTCAGTCGCGCGCCCGCGCATCCCATTTTCCCCGAGGCCCGCCGCGTGGTTTGTCAAAATCCAGGACACCCCGTTAGCCTAGGCCACGGCGTCGCGTGGCGTGTCCGTACTCCGTGGTGGTAGGGGAGAGGGCGTGCCGGTCACATTTTTCGGTTTGGTGTTCACATTTTACAGGTGGAGCACGCGGACGCGGGCGCCCAGGCGGCGGCGGCGGCGGCGCGGAGGGACGTCAGCCCGGACACGGTGGCGTCAATCATCCTCGGCGGCGGCGCCGGCACGCGGCTCTTCCCGCTCACGCGGACCAGGGCCAAGCCCGCGGTAATCTAATCACCACCCCCAGTCCTATTCTCGATCGCTCACAAGTAGCATTTCGTCGGCCATTTCTTCAGCATTTCCACGAATTGTGACTTGACAATAGCAGTCGCGGAATCCCGTTGCTACCCATGACAATTATTGAGCTGTGCGATAGCTGCAGGAGATATTCATAAGTTTCTGTGTCTCTGCTTTTCAGGTGCCCGTTGGGGGATGCTACAGGTTGATCGATATCCCGATGAGCAACTGCATCAACAGCAAGATAAACAAGATCTACGTCCTCACCCAGTTCAACTCCCAGTCCCTCAACCGCCACATAGCGCGGACATACAACTTTGGTGATGGGGTTGGGTTCAGTGGTGGGTCCGTGGAGGTAGGCTCTGATTCTAACAACAGTCATTTTGTTGTGACAAGTAATCCTACCATTTGGGGTTATGGGATGGGTGAGTGACCGTGTAGCTGATGAAACGTTTTACACACTGGAATATTGGACAGGTGCTGGCTGCTACCCAGACAGCTGGAGAATCAGGAAAGAAATGGTTCCAGGGAACAGCTGATGCTGTCAGGCAGTTCCTCTGGCTTTTTGAGGTTCTTCTTGGGTCATCTCTTATTTATTGCTATATTTTTCTTAGGATGCTGTCATTTTTCTAACATTAAATGTTGCTTGATATTTGTGAAGGATGCAAGGCTGAAATGTATAGAAAACATACTGATTCTGTCTGGTGATCATCTGTACAGGATGGATTATATGGACTTTGTGCAGGTCTCCTCTCTGTTCCAGGCTGATGCTTCAATTTCATTCTTATTTTCTCACTGCTTGACAAAGATACGCTATCGTGACTGTTTTGCAGAAGCATGTTGACTCTGGTGCTGATATCTCAGTTGCTTGTGTCCCTATGGATGAGAGGTCATTCACTTTTCTTTCTTAGTCCCTTTTGAATTTGTTCTTTGTCTTGGTACTTCAACTAGTCTTCGGTTTGCTAACAAAGCAAAGTGATATCTTAGCTAGTCATCAATACTGTACTGTTGATTCGCTAGAGCTTACTTGTCCTATGCTCATCATTAATGTACATGCTGGAATGCTTTTGGTATCTCATGCTGATTTGCATTTTATAAGAACCAGCAAGTACTCAGCACATAATGGTGTTGTTTTCTATTGATATATCCCACACTAGCATGTATCCTTCCTATAACTTTACTTATTTATTATCTCTTCCACATGCAGTCGAGCTTCTGATTTTGGATTGATGAAGGCCGACAGGAATGGTCGCATTACTGATTTTCTCGAAAAGCCCAAGGGTGAAAGTTTGAAATCAATGGTACGTGCCCTGACACCTACACTGAAGACAAACTAATTAATCATTTGTTAGGACAAGTATAGATTGAATGTGTATTGCCTCTTTTGCTAATTGACATTTTTATTCACGGGGCTTCCTTTTCTGTTGCAACATGGTCTAAAATATCTGAGTTCATGCCTCTGTTTCCCCAGCTTCATTTCAAATGCTTCCCTTTATTTGTTTACGTTATGGAAAATCTTGTAAATAATCTAAGCTACTAGTTGTTAATGCAGCAAGTGGATATGGACTTGTTTGGGTTATCCCCAGAGTTGGCAGATACATACAAATACATGGCTTCAATGGGAATATATGTATTCAAGGCAGATGTTCTCCGAAAGCTTCTGAGGTAAGAATTACCATGGTCCTTTAAAACCTATTTGTGTGAAAGAGCAATGTATCTATGGTACTTTGTCTTCACACTCTTGAGCATAACCATACACCTAGCTTTCTTTTAATTTAGCCTTTTCTTTTGTGGTGTGTAACAAACATAAATTTGTTCAGAAGCCACATAATTGTTACTTCTTCTGATTTGTAAGACCTATGATTTTTTTTTGCTTCTTTGTGATTTCTCCATGCACCTTCATTAATGTTTTGATGCAGTTGGGGGGTGATGACACTTACGTTCTTTGTTTGTTATGCATCTTTATTAGAGGCAATTATCCTACAGCTAATGATTTTGGCTCAGAAGTTATTCCAGTGGCTGCAAAAGACTATGATGTGCAGGTATTTATGCTCTACAGTTCTCCAAAATCTAAAATGAACATATGATACCCATCATTAGTTTTCACGAACACATGATTCTGAATACCATGTTTTTCTGTTGGTTCCAGGCTTATTTGTTCAATGGTTACTGGGAAGATATTGGAACAATAAAGTCTTTCTTTGAAGCAAACCTTGCTCTCACTGATCAGGTTTACTTTTTGATTGACATCATTTTCCAGCTCTAGCATTTTGTGCATGATAATAATTTCATTTATTATCTTTGTAGACTCCCAACTTCTACTTTTACGATCCTGTGAAGCCTATTTTCACATCTCCTAGATTTTTACCTCCAACCAGGGTAGAAAATTGCAAGGTCAGCTTCTCCTATCACTACATATCATCTGTTTTTTTTATCGAACACGCAGGAGAGCTGCGTATCTTTATATTAAGAGAGAAAAAACGGTCCAATTACAAAATAACCATTCATCACCTTGGACCGTAATGATGAATGAATTGAACTAGAAAGGACTATTACCCCAAAACTTTCTTTTAGGACCAGACCACACACACACACCCTTAACAACTAAACCTGCACAACCTGCCTCTCAAGGGTCAAGGCAGCAAGCCTCTTAGCCCCTGAGAGTTGCCAAAGGTGTGATTCCTCCATAAAGGCGTGCAAGGCAACCTGCAGGTTAGGAGAAGTCCCCTCAAAAACACAATTAATCCTATGTCACACATCATCTGTTGATAATGCAATACCTGGCAGGTTTGCTTGATATGCCTATTTCTGTGCAGGTTTTGAACTCTATAGTTTCACATGGCTGCTTTCTAATAGAGTGCAACGTTGAGCACTCTGTCATTGGTATCCGCTCAAGATTAGAACAAGGGGTGCAGCTTAAGGTACAGTATCAAGTATTTCTAATTTTATGCAGTTGCAAAGCAACTCCAAAACTTTGTTGAGCGAGGGAGCATGAGAGTGCTGGCCTGCTGGGTAGGTGGGGAAATGTTTGCACTTGCCCCTTTCGCACTCAAATTGCATGGCTGACCATCATGATTATTTTGAAAATTAATAACTATTGATTAGTGCTTACGATAATTAGAAGTGCTAAGTAAATCATCAGATGATGTACCCAATTTGTAACCAGTGCTGTAAAATTAGTGCTTTGCAGGGCCTATTGATTTTTGTTTGCTTTCGTCAATATACTACACCATATTTTAGTACATATTTATAGCAATTTCGCCATGCATCATTGGGCATATATGTATTCTGATGTTTATTATTTTCTTGCCAATTTTGTAATCTTCTATAGTTTTGAAGCAAAATGCGCAAGATTACTTAATTGCTGACTTATCTATGCTGATGGGATTGCTAATAACTAGAATTCATAATGAGTGATTTCCTTTTCTTTTTGAATATTATGGATTACTTAAAGTCTATTCATGAATAATAAACTGGTTTAGGACACCATGATGATGGGGGCAGATTACTACCAGACTGAAGCTGAGAGATGTTCTGAACTAGCTGATGGAAAAGTTCCGGTTGGTGTTGGAGAAAATACTACAATAAGGTTATTTTTCGTCAATCGTATATAAACTTGGTTGCACTTGCACAGGTGTTGTGCAGAATCGTTTGACTTGGAGTTTTTGTCATGCAGGAACTGTATTATTGACAAAAATGCTCGAATCGGGAAAAATGTTGTAATTATGAACTCAGATGTATGCCCCTCCTCCCCACCCCACCCCCCTTAGAACATGATATGTTTTAATCGTTGAGGGAATCCCTTCAAATTCATACATATCACCACTTCAATATTTGCTAGTTCACTTACTTAGCCATTTATTGATGAGATAAAATGAATTAAGGAAGTGGACTATTAATGCAATACTTAAGCTTTCTCAATTTGAGTAGTTTGACTTATTTATCTGTCATTGATATGTAGATTCCATCCTTATTTGGCTAATTATGAATAATAGAGTATGCCAGTTTTAATGCATTGGAACTTAGTTGATCTGAAGCATGTAGTTCGGGTTGCAGATACCTTTACAATAGTAGTTGGATATGCATTTTTTGTTTAGAAAACCAACATAGAAAAAGCCTAATCTATAAATGCTGTGGTGGGATTTTGGTCAATCCTGTGTAGAGTTGGGATAATGTATTTTGCTAACATTGTTTTTGTTCATGGTACGAAACTTTTTGCCGTCAAAATTTCCAGGACTAGATGTTTAAGTATTACCTTTGCTTGTGAATGCAGAATGTGCAAGAAGCAGACAGGCCAGCGGAAGGATTTTATATTCGTTCTGGGATTACTGTGGTGCTTAAAAATGCAGTGATTCCAGACGGTACAACTATTTAGAAGATCATAGGAACTGTCTGAGGTAAGCACATGCAAAAATAATAATTTCAAGTAGGGAGCATAGTGAAGTCAATGCTTTGGATATACCTGAGAGATCTATTGTTAGGGACAAGATCTTAGAGCTGTGCATTGTGATATAAGATTATTCTGATAACACGTGGTTAGTATTGTCTTCCAACAACTAGAAATGTTCCAGTCCTTGCCTTAATTGAACTGCACATTAGTTTTGTACAAAATAAACATCATCACAAGCTAGTATGGCAGAGGAAAAACTTGTATAGGCACATTGCAAATAGAGTCCAGCTGGCATTCTAAGCTTTCTTGTGAACAAAACACGTATGCTTCGAATTTCCTGGTTACTCCTTTGAGATTATGCTTTGTCACTGATTCATAAATACATGCTTGTAAATTCTGCAGAATACCAACACCTCAACGAAGTGTTTACCTCTGAAAGACGCCATTGAAGGCTCACCGCAGAGTTCGACACCAATGCAGCGAATAAAACCTCAATGGTGCAAAAGGATCACAAGGCGGCGGTCGGTGCAGCAAAGAAGTTTTGGAGTGTGGATAAAGGGACGGACACACCAGCAGTCCAGCAGCATGGCCAGACCATGAGGCGATCGCAGGCTCTTTTCTTTCATATAAGCTTCAGCTAGTGCTGGCGCGCACATGACAACTTTTTTTTTAATTATTGGAGTATAAATTATGTAAGTAATTGTAGATGTAGAGGCGAGAAGATAACTACAGTGCAAGAGAACAAGTAGTATAGTATAGGGTATTATATAATGAACATAGTAGCAAATAAGGGCGTTTGGTCCCTTTTTCATTTGAAAAAATCAGAATGATTCCCATTCTCAGTGTAAGAAGTTGATCAGGAAGTTGTCAGAGGGAGGTGTTGGTGTAGCTCGGGCCCGAAGGTAGACGCCGAAACAACAGCCTCCTTTGCTCTCTCTCCCGAAGGGCTTTGGTGAGCACCCTTCGAAAGCCCCTCTTGCTTCCTTCGACTACCCTACTTCGGCCCTAACTCTCTTTCTACTGCTGCTACTACTTCTGCTGCTAGATATAAGTAAATTGCGAAGACAAGAAAGAAAGTAAGCCTTCTGAGCTTTTTTCTCATTCAATGCAGGTCACATCAATTATAGGAGACCCCTCTATTTATAGGGGGGCGCGGTCAACACTTTGTAACACAATTACACTTTTTTACCCACAACAGCTAGTTCTCGACACCTTTCAAGGGGCATTACAGGGAATACGGCCTTTGTACGGCCATGCCAGCTCCTTCGTACGGTCGCGCCAGCCTGCTTCCACGTCGATGACTCCTTTACACGAGCGCTCTTCCAGCGTGGTTTCGTACGAACGGCGTCACGTCACCACGCTTTCGCGCCATCCCCTTCGCCTTCGTCGCCATCGTTGCCTTCGGATCGAAGCCCCAGAAGATCAAAGACACTTCGATCCTTGCAACTCCCTGCCTGGCTTTCACGATCACAACCTGCTCAACAAACCTCCAACAGACAGAGATGGGTTAACCCGTTAGTATTGTTGCGAAACTGCTTCGTTGCGAAGCAACTTCGCACTGGAAACGCTCGTCTGATGGTGGTAGTTCCGAAGCTCCCATTCCCCAATAGTAGCCCCTCGGAAGTGAGGGCCGTCCTCCCCCCTTTTTATCGAAGGCTCGAACTTACGATGCCCCTTTTCAGGTGGAAATGGGCTTCGGAACTCCCAGAGGACGGCCCGATGTTTTGATAAAATACTGCTTTGCCCTTTGCCTTGTGATGGTTATGCAGAGTGATTAGGGGCATAATGGTCTTTTTGTGATGTGGTAACTACCCCTCATTGAGCCCCCTATAAAAAGCCCCCCCCCTCCCCTGCGGGACCATTCCCACAGGCCTCCTTTTCACCGCGGCTGCTCTCAAGGGTTTCGAAGCAATCAACGCAAGTAAGCCCTCTGTTCCTTCCTCAGCATTTAGCCCCTTAGTTTCCTTCGATTGAGAATGCCCCCGAAACGCAAGCGGGATTCTACCGCCTCCGGCGGCTTGCCAAAAACCTTCACCTTCGGCCGCAGCCTGCTCGAGCCTTCTGACGTCGCCGAGCTGGCGGCGAACAACATGATCGTTGATGGCAAAGCCCCAAGCGATGAGGAGATCCCGAAGCCGAAAGAAAACCAAGCCGTGATCTTTCGCGATCTGCTCTGCGCCGGCCTCCGCTTCCCCCTTCACCCCGTGGTGGTGGACATCCTTCGGTACTTCAAGGTGTATCTGCATCAGCTTACACCGAATGCAATCGTGCGGCTTTCGGTATATATGTGGATATGCCGGACGACGAAGATCAAGCCTTCGGCCGAGGGCTTCGCAGCAGCCCACAAGGTCCACCACCAGACAAGAACTGTGATGGAAGGGGATGGCGACGAAGCCGAAGAGAAAGACTGCCAATTCGGGTGCTTGAACTTCGTATACAAGACGGGTGTTCTGGCCCCCGTGATTGCTTACCGCAACAGGTGGCCTTCGGATTGGCAACAACACTGGATGTACCATAAATTGGAGCCCTTGGTCGAAGGTACTCTGCACCCACTGGCGCCGACGGTCTTGACACCTCTGGACTTCGAGGCGAAGCTGGATCCGTCGTGCGAAGAGGGTGACACCTTTATCAACATGTTTCGCTTGTTCGCTTGCAAATATAGCACGCGCGACATCATTGAAGAATATCAGACCGTGCGGCTTTTCCCTCTTCAAGACGGATGGGCCGTGCCGGACGACTGCTGGGCAGATCCTATAGGGTCGATCCCCTACCCTGACTGGGAAAAAGCCTTCGGGTTTACCATCGAAGGTGAGGGTGCCAACTTCGCTGGTTTTTGAAATTATCTGTCTGGAAATGCATGAAATCGTGTTCCAACTATGCTTCGTCTGTTCCGTGCAGTCCTGAGGAAACGGAAGGTGGAGAAACATGGTGACTTTGTCTTGCCCGTGTCTACCGCAGAATACAAAGAATTGTGCCTCCGCCTCAACGGTTCGCGCACGAACCGTGTCTACGAGTTTTTTCAAGTGCAACCACCTGAACGCGAAGGTTTCGCTAAGCACCACGCCGCCGCCGCAAAAAAGACTGGGAGGGCTGGTCCGTCCCGTGAGCAAACTGCTACTTCGCCCCCCCCCCCGTGCCGGTTGTTCGACAGGCCGCCGTGCTCCTGCCGCTGTGGTCGAGGCCACCGCGACGAAGTGACTGGAGCGGCAAAAATCTTAGAGAAGTGCTGATCCCCGCGCTCCGAAGAAAGCCCGATTCGCGGAGCCGACCCGGACCTCGGGAGGTGCCCCCATCATGGTGGCGCCCCTTCGCTCTATTCCGGTCCCCCAGCAGCGTCGAAGGCCAACGAAGGGGCTCTTATGGTTCCCCTCAGCCCCCCAGAAAAAGACAGTGACGAAGATGAGAGCGACGTGAAGATTGTATCATCAGCCGGGGATGCTCCGCGGGCCGGCAGCCCCGTTGACTTGAGCCCCCAAGCAGGAAAAGGGAAAACTCCGTCTTCGTCCGGGACTTCGTCGAGCTCTCTTGGTACGGGGCAATCGGCTTCGCCCAGTGCTTCGTCTGGCGATGGTGAAGCTGGGGTTGCCGATTCCCCTACTCGCGCTAACTCCCCAAGCTGCGCCGTCACCGTGAACACCGAGTCCGACGAAGAGGAGGAGTCTGACAGCAGTAATTATCGTGTTACCCCCGAAGCACCTGAAGCTGCGGCCCTTCGCCTGGGTGTTCCTTCCGAAGCCCGACTGATCGGCGGACAGCAAATAGGTTTCCTTCGCCTGGTTAGCGGTGGACATGAACGAAAGTTTCTATCCGAAGCTGGGTCGTCCTTTAGCTTTCCGCACGAGGAAGAACGGTTTGGGGAGCTATCTGCCGACGAGCTCGCTGCAGCTTGTGGTGACTTAGCTCTAAAGAGCTTCGTTGCCTCACGCTGCTTGGAACGAAGGCTTGCCGTGGACCGGGAGGCTGCTTCGTCCTCATCTGAGAAAACCGTGTCCGCGCTGGAGACACGTGTGCGGGAACTGGAGGAGTAGCTGACGAAGGAGAAAAGCCGGGCGGAGCGCCTGGAGAAGGAAAGGGAAAACGCCGCTACTGCTTCTGAGGCCGCTCTATCGCTCCTTCGCTCGGAGAAAGAGGTGCTAATATCAAGTCACCAGACTCTGCAAGTGGAACTTAATGAGCAGAAATCCCAAACTGCTTCGCTGCAGACGAGAATGGAGACGGCTCGCAAGAGACACACGGAGAGTGCCCAAATGCTTCGTGATGACATCCTGTCTCTCCTCGATTGCTACAACCTTGCCCCGCCGCCTTCGTTGTTTTCGAAATGCAGCATCAGTGCTTTTCATGACTGGGTCGATTCGTGTTTTGACCTTCTGGGCTTGAACACGAAGATCTTTGGGGAATTGAGCGTTGCTATAGGAGTGAGGACCTTCGCATACTCTGTCTGCTCGCTACTGCCTCCTGACCGCCCTGCTTCGGAGAAGGTTTTGAGTAAGAACGATCTTCGTTCTCTTACAAAGGACTCATTTGTTTGGCCGTCTGACGAAGAGCTTGCCGCTTCTACTCTTCCCGTGCTCCCAAAAAAATTGGCCAAGAATTTCTTGAATACCTTCTTCGCTGAGAGGGGTGCCCAACTGACCCTCCTCGAGGCTGAGCGCCTGGCTCCACAGGTTTGTGCTTACTACTTCGCTCTGATTTCTATTTGCTCTATCATTCCTATTTTCGAAACCATGTTTGATGAAGGCTTTTTGCAGATCGCTGCTCGTCTTCAGGCGACTGTCGTTGCTCGTGTCAACGAAAGGCATGCTTTGCATCAAGTTCCTCCACCATCCGCCTCATCAGACGAAGCGTGTGTTGACATGGACCAGAGTGGCCCTTCGCCCTCTTGAGGCACCACTAGTTGCCGATGACGCTCGTGCACTTGAAGCTGCCACCGACACCCGCGTGCTCTCGGAAGCTGGCGAAACACGCACTGTTGCGGACCTCGATGAAGCCCGCCCGTCTGGGGATGTCGACGAAACTCGCGCATCCGGGGAAACAGAGCAAAAAACTGCCGTGCACGCTGCCGAAGTTGAGGGCAACCCTGCTAGTGGTGGAGGCACCACAACTCTGTCTCACTCGGCCTCAGCCGAGGGGACTTCGAACGTCCCGCCTTCGACTTCGGGGGACCGTGAACTGTCGCTTGCAGATCCGCCCGCCCCTGACTTGGGCGCCCCTCGTGCGGCTGAAGACGTTGCTCCGAGCGAAGCTACTCCCCACCGCGACGGCGCTGACCCTCAAGCGGCAGTCGAAGAAGAGGTGTGAGCATGGCCTGAGAGAATACTTGTAGATATTGCCCATATGGGTTGCTGTACCTAAAACATTTCGTACTGATGCTGGTGCTTATGCACAGGTCCTTTCGAGTGTCCCTGCACGGATAGTCGAAGGTGCGAGACCAAACGCTCCTTTTGTGGATTCTCTGTTTGTTTCGCCCAATGTGTGGATGAAGTTTAGTATTCGCAACCCTGGTGTATCGTACGATAAGTTTCTTTCATGGCGTCGTGAGCGGTACGAAGCTCATAACCGGGCCTCTAAAGCTTTCTTCGCTGAATTTTCCCGCGACCCCGCACGACGCGACGCCATTCTTTGGGAACGTGCGGTGAGGCGCGCTCTGAAGCGACGCGAGGCAGGCCCTTCGTTTGATCCTGTAACTATCGTTCCTAAAGAGGAGCCTATTGATGGGGGGGAGGGCAATAGGTCCCCCCGAGTACATATACTTGATACCTTCGCCCCCAAAAGATCACAACGTTGTATAGTTGTAATCGAAAGTGCGGTAAATAAAGATTGTTCTCCTAACGTAGGACTTGTTTCCGACACAGGATGTGTAACACCCTGAAATTTTCCTATTTCAGGATGTTATTAGGAAGAATAATTAAGGAACAATTTTGAAATAATTTTAAAATTTGCTCAACATTTATTTTCTTTACAAAAAATTTATTATAGGAAAATCATTGTTTGTTTTTCTAATTAAATGAAATGGTTCTATGAGTGATGCATTCATATTCGTTTGCATGGTTTTTGGTTGATGTTTGTAGTGTTTTTAAAATCATTAAAGATCAAATCCAAACCCTCTCCATCTCTCTCAATGTTTTTATAGTTCAACTCAATCCCCTCTCTAATCCTTTTTCAGAGTTCATCCGGTCTTTTTTTTCCACGGCTCAAATCGTCACTTGGCCCTCTTTTTTTTTCTTTTCACATCCTAGCTCGCATGGCCATCTTCTCTCTTCTCGGCCTGCTCACTCGGCCCATCCCGCCAGCCCAGTTCTCTCCAATGTCGGTCCGTCTAACCTGCTAGCTCACTCTCCCTCTCTATGTTGCCGCCAGCTGGGCCCCACCCATCAGCCCTTCTCCCTCGTTTTCCACCTCGGCCAGACCGGACTCGATCCATGCACCGTCACTGGCCATCCTCGGCCTACGTGCCAGACCTCCACCCTTGACCGCCCAGCTTCCGTGCGCCGTGCTTCGCACCCGAGCTGCGCACCCTCATGCGCCTACACAGTGCGCCGCTCGCTTGGCCCTCATGTCCGCGCGTCTATAGCCGCCTACCTCGCGCTGCAAGTCTCGCTTGGCTCTGTGCGCTGCACGCCTCGCTCGGCTCTGCGCACCCGTGTGTTGCACCGGCGCTCATCCGCGCCCGAGCCGATCCACGTCCCGTCGCCATCCCGGCGTGCACGCCCAACCACCACCGCTCGCGCGCCGACCGCCCGTGCTCAAGCCGCTTGGCATCCCCGCGGCCTTTCCCTCTCTCGTGCCCGTTATCCTCGCTCGTCTTCATTGCTCGGCGGAGCATTGGTCCTCCCCTTCACTCCTTTCTGGTAACGGCCACATGTCGTGGCCATTGATGACCGGTCACGACGCTGTCCCGTCTGTTCCCCTTCCTCAGTTCGTAACTTTGTAACTGCCATCTCCGGCCAGCATTGCGTCGTGCTCACATACGTTCGTGCGCCTGCGCCCACTGCCACCGCGTGTCCCACCTCCCGGCTTTGTGCCCATGTACCCGACGAACGTTCGCGTCTCTGCCCGTGCTGGCTTCGCAGCCGAGCTACGTGCGTGCGCAGCATGCCACCCCCGCCTGGCTCTTTCGCACGCAGCATCCCTCTTTGTTTCCCCTCCGCTTCGGTAGTAACACACTCCACCTTCATCACACCAGTAATGGCGCTGCTCACCTTCTTCTCCTCCATCAGTAAACGCTCCACCTCCATCAGCCAATTAATAGCCGAGCCTGATCACCCGAGCCTGTTCACCTCCCATGCATGCATGCACCAACACCCGTAACCGTCATCCTTCTCTCATCCACTAGTAACAGCCACGCCATCATGGCCATCAATGGTTGCTGCCCATCAGTGTCGCCTGGCGTTTCATTCTCTCTCGCGCCCCTCCGCTTCCTCTCCCGGTAACCGTCACTCTTTCTCTACCAGCTGAAACGGACGCCATCACCCGTGCCTTCAATGGCCGGCCGCCGTTCTCCATCTACGTCGCCTATAAGCCCGAGTCACCAAGCCCCGTGTGCCCTGCTGCTCCGCCGCCCATCACGTCCGCCTTCCTCGCTGCGTTGCCGCTTTCCTCACGCAGCACCGCCACCTGCAGAAGACGTCAGAGCTGTGTGCGGTCACCGGCTTGTGCTGGTTTACCGCGCGTACGTCGACCGACGGGGAAAACCACCACCACCGCGGGCTCCTCAAGACCAAGACGACGCACGTCCGCCGCTGCTCGCCATCATCCGCTCATCGCCGGAACAGCTCCAATCACCGGGTCCGAGCCGTCCGCCGTGCGCCACTGCTGGCCTTCGTCGCCTTCGCCGGCCACGAGCTCCCCGGGGCCAAGCTGAAGCCGCACACCCACTGCAGCTCCTCGTCGCCACTCGCCGGAGCATGGCCGCCAAAAGCCACCAGGGCAACACCATCGTAACGCGCAGACCAAGCCGGCGCCATCACAAGAACCACAACGTCAAGCTGGAGCTCCGTCGTCGCTCGTCGTCCGCATCCCGTTCGCTTTTGTCACTTCCCGAACTGCCCGCCGTCACCATCTCCTCGTCCGGACGTCAGCTCTTTTCCAGCCACCAGTCGTCGTACTCCACCACCGGTGATGAGCTCCTCGTCAGCACGTACGTGCTTCAGTGTCCAACCTTCCTGTTCCCCTTCATGCCTATCTTACATGCAAACTCTCATTCGTTCAATCTCTGCAGCATCGTAGCTGTTTTTATCTCGCCGACGACAGGCACAAGCTAAGTTCATCTGATTTCATTTTCACTCCCGGCAAGGATGGCCGCTAAAACTTGTTGTTGCTGTTCGCCGGCCGGTGTACCAAGCTATGGCCGGTGCTCCTTCCTCATCAGCTTTCAGCTCTATGCTGTTTACCATCAATCACCACATCGATCAGAGGTGAGAAGCAAGCCTCATGCTGTCCTAATTCTGTTTTGCACGTACTCGAGCATGCTCACTAGCACATGTTGACTCTGTTCCAAGCCAGCCACCACATGCACATGCAGTAGCTGCTGCATGCACACCTGTGTTATTCTTGTTGATCTACGGCATGATGCTTATAGTTTTCCATCCTTTGACATACACTGTGATCACTAAGTGAAGCCTGTCCATCATGCATGCATGATAGCACATCAGTCTAAACATGCTAGCAACCACGAACTAGCACACCTTGTTTAATCCATGCTTGCATGCATGTGTTTGCCATACTCAAGCACACACGCTAGAAAGCTTGCCCTCAGTACAAATACACTATCATGATGTAAGCATTACATAATGCTTGTGTCATATACTCTTTTTTCCATTAAAGAAATTCCGTCCACCATGTTCTATATAAATATCTATCTTGCTAATAATCAAGCTATGTCTCTATCTACTCTTTGCTTTGTTTAATCATAGATTCCACGTTTTAGCTTGTTTAAGTGTGTTCTTGTTGCGTTAGCTTCGTCTCATCATAAACAATGCGCTAGTCATGATGTTTACCCTAAAATATCTTTTAAGAATCTATTTTAAATTTAACTTGATTAATATCTACTAAACTTGTCTTCTAAATAAAATCTAATTAGAGCTACCCTTCGGCTTTTCATAATACAAATGTTAAATTGGTTAATATTTATTCAATTTGCTTTCTAAATAAAAAGTAACATAGGCTACCTCGAGTTTTCTTAATTAAATGTTAATTTGAATAATATAAATATAAACATGTTTTTAAATTATAACTTGATTAGTTCAACTCGAAATATAAAGATATACGCTTAGATGCTTTACATGCTTCTTTTAGAAGTAAATGTTTAATTTGCATAAATCATACTTGAATATTTGTAAATAAAATTGGACTAGGTTCACATCGTCTTTTTAATATAAATATAACTTACTTAATTCTAAATAGGGTATTTCTATGAAATAACCTATGCACATCTTTATTAAATTAAAATATACCAAGCACATAGCCTTGTGTGATATAATCCAAATCTCTCGATAGTTCCGAGTGTTTCTTGCGTTCGCGGTCCTAGAGCTAAACCTTGTCCTCTTTTTAAGCCTTTCATGCTTGGTGTATTGTTCTTAGTTGTGATCGTTTGCTTTTGCATGTTTGTGCCCAATGTTTGCTTCGAGTAGAAGATCGAGCTGTTGATCGGAAGAGCAAGAGTAGCTTTTCGTTGGAGAAAGGCAAGTGGTTTTCCTCCCCTGCATATTCTACTTTGTCCTACATCACTGGCATAAAAACTAAATTTACATTTAAATGTTGTTATGCATAAATTTGATGGGAAATCACCATTTTAAGGACATGACTAGATTTTATCCTTATTACCTTGAACAACCCGGTTTTAAATAAATGTTTTGGGTAGAAATGCTTAGTTGCTATACCTTGGGATGGTTCAAATGATCTTTGCAAAAATGATGAATGTCGATTATGATAACTTTGGTGAAGATGATGCTTTGATAATAACAAGATCATATGTTGTAATTGGAACATGGAGAACTGTTGGCACTTTTTATCTATAAATATTTCCCCTCACATTTACTGGAAAAAGGACTAAAATATAATTAGATCACCTTATTAGGGTTTATATTGACAATTTCCACGAGTTTTGGTGAATCTATGAATTTACAGGGACTATTCAGAAAATATGCAAAGAAACCACTCTAGAAGACTCCAGAAGGCTCCGGAACTCAATGTGACTTAGCACCTAAGAAAGAAGCATCTAGAAGGATCAAGGACCCACCTGGCCGAAGTGGACCCCGAGGGGGGCCCACCCCAGCCCGATTGGCCTGGTGGTGGGGCCGGTCGCCCCCCCTGGCGCCAAATGGGCCCAGCTTCCGGAATGTTCTTCCACCGCCTATGAGGATCAATCTAAACCACAAGTTAAGGTCGGTTTGATCGTACGGTGCACGTCATCTCCTCCGGGCTATATAAGCAGACCCTCTGACCCCAGGGCAGACAACAATTCATTCTATCAGATCCTCCATGCCTATCTGAGATTAGAGCTCTAGATTAGAATTAGAGTTGGAGAGTTAGTATCAAGTTGAGAGATTAGAGCCACGATCTATTTAGATCTAGCTAATCTTGTTCGAGAGGATTAGAGAGCGGTAGAGGCGAAGCTGAAGGAAGGCCCGGACCTGTCGGTGTCTCCTCTTCATCTTCTACCTCTGGGATCAACTCCATTGGAGCCTGATCCTGAGACCTTGTGGAAAGATCGACTTCTTATTCAAGTGAGTAACATTATTTTTATTGTTCTTACGGTTCATAACTCTTTGAGTACTTTAATTCCTGTCGCTCTTGAGTTAAAGTTGCATGTTTAGTGTAAGCGTGGTGCTTAGACTAGCTAGCTTATGAATGCCTTCTATATTCCGGATCGTGTGGTAGAAGCAGGAAGTGACCTTGTTCCCGTCTGTCCTTTGCAGTCCACCTCCCGTCTATAGAAACCGTAGGACTCCCCCCATAGATTCTCGGGAGGTTCCCTTTCCTAAGTGTGCCTTCAGACAATCACCCCATAAGAACAATATAGACATAGCTTGTGAGAATAAGAACCAGACATCCTTAAGTTTTCCTTATCTCTCTTTCTGTCAAGTCCTTGATAGCTACTCAGTGATTAGTTATATACCTCAGATACTCTCTTTACCATTCTCCTTGTGGATTCGATATTTAAAACCCTCTCCCGGGTGGAATGCTCACCGGTATCCGTGCGCTTGCGGATTATCCATCATAATATTTCTGTAGGCTTAACAAATACCAACAAGCATTTCTGGCGCCGTTGCCGGGGAGAACGGTTAAGAGAAAACTCTTCGAGTATAACTAATCTTGTATCTTTCTTTTTTCTTTTTAGTTTTAGATTACCTACTGTCCTTATGGACACTACCCTCATTAAAGACTTTTCGGCACCCTCAGAGCTCAGCCTTAGGCCTATGCCATCATCGAAACCAATCCTATCTGATGCCTATGAGCTGTGCCCACGGTTAATAGAGATGGTCCAAACCAACACTTTCTTAGGAATAGAAGGCGAAGACCCTTATCATCATCTCCAGCAGTTTGAGCAAACTTGTGACTGCCTGCACATTGAGGGTATGTCAGACGAGACTATCCGTTGGAAGTTTTTTCCATTCACTCTGAAAGGAAAAGCTCGCCAATGGTACGACCGGACCAAAGAGAAGATGAAAGGCGATTGGGGAACTCTCCGTGCAGATTTTTGCATGGATTTTTATCCCTTATCTAAAGTAGTCGACCTCAGAATCAAGATCATATCCTTCAAACAGGGGGATAATGAGTCTATGAGTTCATCCTGGGAACGTTTTGAACTCCTTTGCAAACCCGGACCAGATCTAAGCCTTCAAGACCATATTCTCCTTCAACATTTCTATATTGGTCTTAATAAGGAATCTAGAGCCTATTTGAATGTCTCCTCTCATGGATCATTCATACACCTTACATCTAGTGAAGCTAGAACTGTCCTAGACAACATTCTAGCCAGCACTAATGATGGTCCTTTAGAAGAGAAAACTTTAGAAGAAGAGATTCCAGAGATAGCTACACCAGAACCTATGCCAGAAACATCTCAACCTATAGCTATCCAACATATAGAATCACCACAGGAAGAAATTCCTCTACCTGATTTTATAAATGATATCGAGGATGATTTATTTTCCGATTATGGAAACATCTCGATATATCATAAAGAGAAGAGGCCTCAAAAGCACACATCTTCTTCACATGAGAAGATAGACCCTTTTGAGCAAACCTTCTCAAGAGAACACACTGTGGAGCTTGCATCCATCATGAGTGGGGAATGGTTAGAAGAGTCAGAGCTTTCCTCTGATGTAGTCCATTTGGATTCACCTTCTATACCAATTCAATGTACAATCAATGGAACCCCCTTTGATGCCCTTTACAATCCGGTTGTGGGAATCAATATAATGGTCTTATCCTTTTTCCATCAGTTTATTAAAAACAAGCCATTATCTCCCACAATGAAATTATTAAAGTGCTCCTCGGGACAAATTATTCAAAGTTCGGGAATTCTCTATGTCTTACCTGTTTCAGTTTACGACATGTCAATTCACCTGAGCTTTCACATTTGTGATATTAAGGAGTTTGATCTTTCAATAGGCTATCCTTTAGAAAAACTCCTTAAGGAAGGACACACAGGGAAACTTGATGTTTGCCTAGGCAAAACCATTAAAGTTCCCTTACACTTCTCACATTCGATCCATACTAAGACCGAACCCAGTCCTGAACCTGACCCAATGGAAGAGGTGAATGAAGCATCTCTAGAACATTTCGTAGAATCCAATCAAGAAGATGTCACTGAATTCTTCATCGAGGAGGAAGAAGAAAATCCTACAGAATCTGAGCCCCTCGATGAAACCGAGGAACCCTCGAGACCTCCCATTGAGCTTAAACCTTTACCACCTGGTCTTAGATATGCCTTTTTGCACAATGATTCTGAGTCTCCTGTGATCATTAATGACCAACTCACTCAGGAAGAGACTCATAGGCTGATAACCATCTTAGAACAACATCGCTCAGCCTTTGACTACTCGCTCCAAGACCTTAAGGGCATCAGTCCTGCCCTTTGCACTCATCGCATTCCTACAAACCCTGATGTTCTACCATCTAGAGAGCCACAACGAAGACTCAACAATGCGATGAGAGAGGTAGTGAAGAAAGAAGTTCTGAAACTCTTACACGCCGGGATTATATATCCTGTGCCACATAGTGAGTGGGTAAGCCCCGTGCAAGTTGTGCCAAAAAAGGGAGGCATGACAGTTGTGAAAAATGAGAGGAATGAATTAATTCCTCAGAGAACCGTCACTGGTTGGCGTATGTGCATAGATTATAGAAAACTCAACAAAGCCACAAGGAAAGATCACTTTCCACTGCCCTTCATTGATGAGATGTTAGAGCGGTTGGCAAATCACTCTTTCTTTTGCTTCCTTGATGGATATTCTGGATATCACCAAATCCCAATCCATCCCAGTGACCAGAGCAAAACCACTTTTACATGTCCTTATGGAACCTATGCTTATCGTAGAATGTCTTTTGGGCTATGTAATGCTCCAGCTTCTTTTCAAAGATGTATGATGTCTATATTCTCTGATATGATTGAAGAGATCATGGAAGTTTTCATGGATGATTTTTCTGTTTATGGAAAAACCTTTGATGATTGTCTAGAAAACTTGGATAAGGTTTTGCAAAGATGTGAAGAAAAGCACTTAGTCCTTAATTGGGAAAAATGTCATTTCATGGTTAGAGAAGGAATAGTGCTAGGCCATCTAATTTCTGAAAGAGGAATTGAGGTAGATAGAGCTAAAATAGAAGTAATTGAACAACTACCTCCACCTGTTAATGTCAAGGGAATCAGAAGTTTTCTTGGCCATGCTGGTTTCTATAGAAGGTTTATAAAAGATTTTTCTCATATTGCTAGACCTCTTACAAACTTGCTTGCCAAAGATGTTCCTTTTGACTTTGATGATGCTTGTCTTAAATCTTTTGAAACTCTAAAAAATGCTCTTATTTCTGCACCCATTATACAACCCTCTGAATGGTCTTTACCTTTTGAAATTATGTGTGATGCAAGTGATTATGCTGTGGGGGCTGTTTTGGGGCAAACAAAGGACAAGAAACATCATACCATTGCTTATGCTAGTAAAACTTTGACAGGACCTCAACTCAGTTATGCCACAACTGAAAAAGAACTGCTAGCTGTTGTTTATGCCATTGACAAGTTTAGATCTTACTTAGTAGGAGCAAAAGTTATTGTTTACACTGATCATGCTGCTTTAAAATATTTGCTCACTAAGAAAGATGCTAAACCTAGATTAATAAGATGGATTCTGCTTCTCCAAGAATTTGACTTAGAAATAAAAGATAAGAAGGAAGTAGAAAATTCTGTTGCCGATCATTTGTCTAGAATGTATTTTGAGAAACCACAGGAATTACCCATCAATGACGCAATGAGGGACGACATGCTCTATCGGATCGCCCGGTCTGACCCCTGGTACGCAGATATTGTTAATTTTATGGTTGCAGGGTATGTACGACCAGGAGCCGACAAGAAAAAGCTTATTTACGAGAGTCACCATCACCTGTGGGATGAACCATACCTTTTTCGAGTATGCTCTGACGGGTTACTTAGGAGGTGTGTACCGGCAGAAGAAGGAATGAAGATCATTGAGAAGTGCCACTCATCACCATATGGAGGTCATTATGGAGCTTTCCGCACACATGCAAAGATCTAGCAAAGCGGATTTTTTCTGGCCAACCATGTATCAAGACACAAAAGATTTCGTACGAAGGTGCAACTCCTGTCAGAGGCACAGAAACATCAATTCCAGAAATGCCATGCCACTGACAACCAACCTTCAGATCGAGCTCTTTGATGACTGGGGAATTGACTACATGGGACCATTCCCAAAATCCGGAAAATTCGAGTACATCTTAGTGGCAGTTGACTATGTCTCCAAATGGGTTGAAGCCCTGCCATGCAGATCTGCTGACCACAAAAGCTCAATAAGAATGTTTGAAGAGACAATATTTCCGAGATTCGGCATGCCAAGGTTAGTGATAAGTGATGGAGGATCCCATTTCATCGACAGGCGCTTCGAGAAATACCTCATGAACCATGGGATCCAGCACAATGTCGCTACTCCTTACCACCCGCAAACAAGTGGTCAAGCAGAGACGTCCAATAAGCAGATCAAGAACATTCTACAGAAGACGGTGGACCAAATGGGGATAAAATGGAAAGACAAGCTACCCGAAGCACTTTGGGCTTATCGGACAGCTTATAAAACCCCCATTGGAATGTCTCCCTACCAACTGGTCTACGGGAAGACATGTCACTTGCCGGTTGAGCTAGAATTCAAGGCTCATTGGGCAATAAAGAGATGGAACATGGACTTTGAAGCAGCCGGAACAAAACAGAAAATGCAACTGTCCGAGCTAGAAGAATGGAGAGAGAAGGCATATCACAGTGCCAAGATCTACAAGGAAAGAACCAAGAGGTGGCACGACAAGAGAATCATAAAGAAAGAATTCAACCCAGGCGATCAGGTATTACTTTTTAACTCCAGGGTACGACTCTTTGGGCATGGGAAGCTACGAAGCAAGTGGGACGGACCATACAAGGTGGTGAATTCATCGTCACACGGAGCCGTCACTCTTCAAGACGACGAAGGTACGTTATTCAAGGTAAATGGTCAACGTCTTAAAATATTTTTAGAGCCCAATAAAGAGTCTGAGGATTTAGATGAAATAGATTTCTTTTGTTTTCCCACGAATATTAATTTTAGGCCGTAATGGGCCGTCTTAGGGTTTTTAAGGATCAGCACACGGTTAGAGCACCCCGCGCCGAAGATCGTCGCCAGACGACGTGGTGGGGGGCCGACCGGCCTCCTCACTGGGCCGATCGGGCCCTGCCCGCCGCTTCGCGCCGCCAGCTTTCGCCCACGCTATCTCTAAGGTGCTCAGTTTTGGAAAAACTTGTTCGGGGATCTTTTACGAGATATCCTGTAGCCTTTCCAAGCTAGGTCAACCCCCTCTGCAAGTCCATGACTGATATATAAGCAGGGGCAGACCTCCACCTTTTTCTCATCCCAAAGCCTCCAAGTAGCAGCAATGGCCGACAAGCAGCTTGTCCCCTTTAGCTTTGAAGCCAAGGCGGTTGTTCCTTTCGAGAAGGAAGCAAAGCCGCTAGCCTCCTTGCCTCCTGATCACATCCCTCTCTCGCTGTTCCCGCCTAGTCGTCCACGTTCGCCGCCACCGCCTAAAGAAAGCAAGCAGGCGATGTACGCTCAGCCGTACGATCGCCGTCGTGAAGCAGCTCAGAAGAAGTCGATCCGTGTTCCTAGCTACATGGATCTGAAGAAACCAAGGGATGGTGAGCGACTCGCTGACGTGCGCATGGACAAGCATGGCAATACAAGGGTGCATAAGTACACCACCTCCTCAAGCCGTGTCACCATCGACGGAGTTCGTGCCAAAGAACCTCAAATCAAGAGAATTCCGGTCATCGAAGCCAGCCAACGGATGCCGCAGAAACAGAAGACCCGGAAGACCGTAGCTGAGCTAGCGCAGGAAGTAGCAAGCCTGGCAGAAACTTGCAAAGAGATCCACCGCGTCAACACTTCCCTCACCAAGACCGTCCTCAAACTGTTAGAATCAAAGAAGCGAAGGGACGATGAGGAAGACCATAGCCGCGACCTTAAGAAGGGCAAGCGCCCTTTGTAAACACCTTAGTTAGAGAGCACATTAGTGATAGTTAGTTCGAGTTAGTTAGTTTGCTTTAGTTGTTAAAGTTGTTTAATAAAGTGCTCTCTCCTTTAATAAAGAAGTATTCCACAAGTTGAGCTATTTTTGCCTATATATATATTTTCTGGATATGTTTTTGTCTCCACCATACTGTGCATGCAAGATAACAGAAAACAAGTGTAGGGGAGAAGAACAGACGACCAAATGGCATCTTCCAGGACCAAAATCAAGAAAAAAGGGAAAAGCACAGAACAAACGACTCGCACGACGAACCACGGCAGAACCCAGTTCGGCCACGTCTCGTCCACCACTCGGTTTGCTTCCTGAACTTTTTAAATTTTTGTAATTTGCTTTCCGTTTCGTATTTGAACAAAGATGCCCTGCTAAAATGTCCTGATAACCTAAAAGATAAAGTTTCACATGTTTATGCTCTTAGAAATATTTATTGCTTTTGGGATGATCAGAATGAGGTTAGAATAATGAGAACCATCTTTCTTTTATCTTGTCTATGGAGAGTGCTTTAAAAATCATTAGCTAAGTTTCTCCTTTGTGATCAATAATATATCCCAACAGAGCTTTCATTGAAAATAAATTTGATTAAATGCTGCTTACTTGTATTGAGCTTTGTCAAATCTAGAGCTATGTTGAAGTTTTGTCTAAGTCTATGATCAAGATCACGTACACTGCTTTCACTAAAGTATCTATGCTCTAAGATTTTTGATCTCTGTCTCCCATATCATGAAAAAAGGTACAGCTAAAAAAAAGAAGAAGAGAGAAAAAGCCAAAGAAAGAAAAGAAAAAAATTTATTATTATGAGTGGAGAGAAAAGTGAGAGAGAGGAGAAAATGGACAAGTATTCTACGAGTCAGAAGAACCCCCCTCTCAGAAAAAAGGCATCAAAAAGAGAAGAATAATGGACATGTGTCCGAGGGTGAGTAGGGCCCACTTCTCTAAAATAATAAGTGAGAGAGTAATAATGGACGCGTGTCCGAGGGTGAGTAGAACCCAACTCTCCACAATATAGCTGGATACCTTGTTCTAAAAAATAGGAAAAGATAGAAGATTCTAAAGTCAGAGCAGTGGTTTTTAAAATTTGACACACGCACATATCTTGATCTACGACCTATGACAGGCCTCTTCATGGATACAGATTTTGACCCAGCAATATATGCAAGGTAAGTCTGCTACATCTTTACATTCTAAAAACTTCACATATATTTGAGAGTATCACAACGGAGTAAGCAAGGCTGCATTTTCTTTTCAAAACTTATTCAAAATCTCTCCATTGACTTGATTTGAGAAATAAAGGTGATCTGTTTCTAACTATGCTCAGATATTCCCTAAGTACAGATATGACTAAGGAGTATAATTATGTTGATTCTTGTCTCTACGGTTGTAAACCATCCTTTTATCGAGGACGAGTAAAAGCCTAAGTGTGGGGGAGTTTGTTGGCACTTTTTATCTATAAATATTTCCCCTCACATTTACTGGAAAAAGGACTAAAATATAATTAGATCACCTTATTAGGGTTTATATTGACAATTTCCACGAGTTTTGGTGAATCTATGAATTTACAGGGACTATTCAGAAAATATGCAAAGAAACCACTCTAGAAGACTCCAGAAGGCTCCGGAACTCAACGTGACTTAGCACCTAAGAAAGAAGCATCTAGAAGGATCAAGGACCCACCTGGCCGAAGTGGACCCCGAGGGGGGCCCACCCCAGCCCGATCGGCCTGGTGGTGGGGCCGGTCGGCCCCCCCTGGCGCCAAATGGGCCCAGCTTCCGGAATGTTCTTCCACCGCCTATGAGGATCAATCTAAACCACAAGTTAAGGTCGGTTTGATCGTACGGTGCACGTCATCTCCTCCGGGCTATATAAGCAGACCCCCTGACCCCAGGGCAGACAACAATTCATTCTATCAGATCCTCCATGCCTATCTGAGATTAGAGCTCTAGATTAGAATTAGAGTTGGAGAGTTAGTATCAAGTTGAGAGATTAGAGCCACGATCTATTTAGATCTAGCTAATCTTGTTCGAGAGGATTAGAGAGCGGTAGAGGCGAAGCTGAAGGAAGGCCCGGACCTGTCGGTGTCTCCTCTTCATCTTCTACCTCTGGGATCAACTCCATTGGAGCCTGATCCTGAGACCTTGTGGAAAGATCGACTTCTTATTCAAGTGAGTAACATTGTTTTTATTGTTCTTACGGTTCATAACTCTTTGAGTACTTTAATTCCTGTCGCTCTTGAGTTAAAGTTGCATGTTTAGTGTAAGCGTGGTGCTTAGACTAGCTAGCTTATGAATGCCTTCTATATTCCGGATCGTGTGGTAGAAGCGGGAAGTGACCTTGTTCCCGTCTGTCCTTTGCAGTCCACCTCCCGTCTATAGAAACCGTAGGACTCCCCCCATAGATTCTCGGGAGGTTCCCTTTCCTAAGTGTGCCTTCAGACAATCACCCCATAAGAACAATATAGACATAGCTTGTGAGAATAAGAACCAGACATCCTTAAGTTTTCCTTATCTCTCTTTCTGTCAAGTCCTTGATAGCTACTCAGTGATTAGTTATATACCTCAGATACTCTCTTTACCATTCTCCTTGTGGATTCGATATTTAAAACCCTCTCCCGGGTGGAATGCTCACCGGTATCCGTGCGCTTGCGGATTATCCATCATAATATTTCTGTAGGCTTAACAAATACCAACAAGAACCACCCAGGAAAACAGTGCAACCACAGTGGCATATGGCTCTGCCCTTAGCCAATTAATTAGGTGTGTGGAATTATCTGACAACCTTATCCGAAAGGAGCACAGGGGGCCGGAGTTGAAGGGGTATAGCCCGGTTCTTTTGGGGTAGCAGCCTTTGCTAAGGTGCTGACCACTAGGGAGGGTTATGGTCCGCTCCGCTGCTGTAACTGTCGCGGGTTGTTGGTCTTCTGCATATCTTTGTAAAGGCTTCGTAGTGGACCCCTAGCCACTCACCTCGAAAGTGTTTAAGGGTCTGATCAACCCGGGCAACATGGGGAACACGAGCTGTGGGTAAAGTGTACGACCTCTGCAGAGTGAAAACTGATCGATCAGCCGTGCTCACGGTTAAGAGCAGCCTGGACCCTCACATGATAAGTGAACTTGAAGATGGAATTAAATCATGGTTTTATATGGTTTTGAGATAATGTTTTCTAAATGCTTAATTTTGGGTTGGTATAAACTTACACCTAGTAAATAGGTGCTTGCTAATAAAATTTGACCAACTTAAAAATGCTAACCGCTGCAAAACCTCAGCCTATCCTTGATAGCCTTGCATCTTCCCCCACTTTCTGAGCTCCAACCATAAGTGTGCTCACCCTTGCTTACCTGCTGTTCAGAAGAAGGTGTATGATATCCAGAAGATGGTGCTAGGCGTACGCAACCCCCAGTCGATTGCCTGTGAAGTTTGGAGCCTTTGTTTCCCAAGATTCTGCTGTAAATCTCTGATAATCTCTCTTTCTTTACGTGATATTGTTTCTGTTATTCACTATGATGTCACTATATGTATGGAAATAGATCCTGGCATACATATAGGTAGCAATTGGTTTTCTTCAGAAAATCGGGTGTGACAGGATGTATGCCCAGCGAGGTTGAGCTTCGCACCATGGCCCTGGAAGTTGCTGATAAAGCTATGTATCAAGTGTTTGAGGAAGTGTGCGAAGATGTGCTGCGCGAGGACTGATATTCATCTTGTATTATATAAACCTATGTATTTATTTATTCTTTGTTTCGAGACCTCTGCATGTATTTGGAAATAAAAGATTACTTGTGCGCGAAAAGTATGATGTTTGTACGCTTCGCATTTTTTATTGACTCGAAGGCTTATTAACCTAAGCTTCGGAACTCCCCCCCCGCAAGCCTTCGAGGCGAACAAATGCCGAAGCGTTTCTCCTCCTGATTGATGCCCTGGCCCTATGCTCGCGTACTGGTGATTACGTTGTCGTGTGTTTTGTGAAAGTTCGCGTCATCACGTACTCGTTTTGTTTCGATCCGTCGGGGCGTAACTTATGCTATTTCGTAAATACGCTTCGAGACTTGTCGCGAGTATACTTCGCACTTCTCGCGGCCGCTCCTGCTACTTGATCGCACTCATTAGCTTCGAACCCCGTGGCGAAACTCATGCCACTTCGTAGGCACATTTCGCACCTTTCGCGACCACTCATGCCGCTTGATCGCACTCATTAGCTTCGAGCCTCGTGGCGAAACTCATGCCACTTCGCAGGTACATTTCGCACCTTTCGCGGCCACTCATGCCGCTTGATCGCGCTCGTTAGCTTCGAGCCTTGTGGCGAAACTCATGCCACCTCACAGGTACATTTCGCACCTTTCGCGGCCACTCATGCCGCTTGATCGCGCTCGTTAGCTTCGAGCCTTGTGGCGAAACTCATGCCACTCATAGGTGAACGACAAGTTTGGCTGTGCAAAACCCATAGTCGTTCACCAACACAGTCATTCATACAAATCTGCGAAGACGACGCCCCATAGCAAGGCTTAGGGGTAGTTGCTTCGCTCATACGTTACTCATTTTTTGGGGAATACCTGTTTATATTGCACAGGGGGTTACACTAGGTTCTGCCTCATTAAAAACCTCACACTTCGCAACTCCAGAAGGAAGCGGTGAAGTTTCCCCTGTGAGGAAAAGAGTACGGAGCCCACCAACAGTTTATACAGACTCAACTTCTAAAAGAAGAGAAATAACGAAGAAAAGGTACAAAGGCAAAAAGCTTAAATCACTATCCCCTAGACGAAATACTTCTTCAACACGTCAGCATTCCATGTGTATGGCTCTTCTTCACCGTTCAACCTTCGGAGCATGAAAGCGGCGGGGTTCCCGGTTGCTTCGGCAATGAACGGGCCCTCCCACTTGCCATGCAACTTCCCTGGGTCTTTTCCCTTCGGAATCCGGCGAAGCACCAAGCTTCCCGGCTGAATTCCTTTCGGACGGATATTCTTGTTCTTCCACCTCCTCGTTTCTTGCTGGTAGTCTTTTAGGTTTTCTGCTGCTTGCAGCCTGACTTCTTCGACGTTCTGCACAGATGGCAATACGTCTTCTTGCGAGCTGGGCTGCTCCCTTGCTCCTCCCAGACAGACTTCTTTGGGCAACATCGCCTCTTCCCCATATAACAGCTTGAACGGGGATAACTTCGTAGTTCTGGAGTCCGTGGTGTTATGCGACCAGATTACCCTTGGCAACTCCTCGACCCACTTTCCCTTCGGCAGTTCCGTGATGTTTTTCTTAACACCGGCGAAGATCACACCGTTTGCTCGCTCCACTGCGCTATTCGACTGTGGGTGGTACACGGAGGCAAAGCACAACTTCGTTCCCAGGTACTGACAGAACTCTCGAAAGTCGGCGCTATCGAACTGCTTGCCGTTGTCCACAGTGACTTCGTACGGCACTCCGAAGTGACACACAATGTTTTGCCAAAAGAACTTCTGTATGGTCGCCGAAGTGATGTTTTGTATGGGCTTCGCCTCAATCCACTTGGAGAAATATTCGACAGCCACTACGGTGTACTTGTAGTTTCCTAGCACTACCGGCAGGGGGCCCACGATGTCCACCCCCCACCTAGCGAAGGGCCATACCGGCGGTATGAGTTGTATCTCGTTCGACGCAAACTTACTATAGGGGAAGTGCCTCTGGCATTCGGGGCAATTCCTTACTATTTCGTGCGCATCTGCCACTGCCGAAGGCCAATAGAAACCTTGCCTGAACGCCTTCAGCACCAAGGCTCTAGTGCCAATGTGATGTGAGCACATGCCGCTGTGGATCTCGTGTAGCAACTGCTTCCCTTCCTCTGCCGAAATGCATTTCAATCATGGTGCACACACACCCATTCAGTATAAATTGTCTCCTTCAAGACTGTAGCTTCTTGCCCGAAGAACCACTCTCTTCGCTTCTATATCGTCCTCAGCTTCGTAATAGCCCTTGATGAATGCCACAATTGGGGCTCTCCAGTTTTCGCTATGAATCGCATTGACGAAGCTAGATGGTGCCTCATCCGGGGAAATTGACTGTAGTGAGAGCACTTCGTAAAACACATCCGGTGGCAACGGTTCCTTCATGGCTGCTGCTTTGGCCAGGGCATCTGCCTCTTTGTTGAAATTCCTGGGAAAGCTTTTCACTGTTATGCCGAAGAAAAATTTCTCCATGCTTCGCACAACCTGCAGATACTTCGCCATCTCCGGCTTCTTGGTCTTGTATGATTTGTCCACATGCCCCGCAATCAGCTCGGAATCTATAAGGATGAGGAGCCGATGAGCTCCCACTGCTTTGGCTTTGCGAAGGGCTAAAAGCAATCCCTCGTACTCAGCCATATTGTTCGTGCACTGACCACATTCCAACCTCGATGCATACCGCAATTTCATCCCTGAAGGTGATTTGAGTCCAGCCGCTGCCGCTGAGCCCTTGTGGCAATAAGCCTCGTCACACTGTACCTCCCACACTGGTTCTGTTACTTCGGTACCTTCGCTTGCCTTTGCCGGTGTCCAATCAACCACGAAATCTGTCAGGACTTGAGACTTGATCGCGCTTCGCGATACAAAGTTGATTACGTGCTCTGCCAACTCGGCTGCCCATTTTCCCAATATACCGGTTGACTCCCTGTTCTCAAACATATCCCGAAGGGGGTACGATGTTGGAACCGTGATGTTGTGGCTCTGAAAATAATGTCGGAGCTTCCTCTTCGCCATCACCACGGCATAAGCCATCTTCTCCATCTGGGAGTAAAAAAGTTTGGACCCGCTGAGGGCCTCGGACACGTAATATATTGGCACTTGCCTTGTTGTCTCGCCCTCCTGGTGCTCTTCGACCAAAACCGCGCTGACAGCTGCTTTGCCGGCTGCGATGTACAACAATAATTCTGCTTTTGGCATGGGACTGGTCATGACTGCTGCTTTTTCGAGGTGGCTTCGCAGATCCTCGAACGCCTGCTACTGTTCCGGCCGCCACTGGAAAGCTGTGTTCGCCTTAAGGGTTTTGAAAAAAGGTAAGCTTCGTTCAGCCGCACGAGAGATGAAACGGTTGAGCGAAGCTATTCTCCCTGCCAGCCGCTGGACCTCTTTCCTGTTTCTGGGTGGGCTCATTCTTCACAGCGGCATTTGCTGTTCATTCTTTCTGCCTCATAGTGCTTCATGGCCTACCGCATTTGCTGTTCGGCTCTTCGGTCCGCCTCAGACAAAGTGTCCAGGTCCTGCTTCTCTTCGATTACATGAACCTGCCGATTCATGGTGGACGTGTTTGACTCTGCCTTACGTGCTTCGAACTAGTCCCCGTACACTGATAGTACACCCCCTGTTGTTGGGATCTTCATCAATAGATACCCCTGATGTATTGCTGCGGCGAAGCTGTTGATTGTGTTTCTGCCGAAGATTGCATTATATGGGTAGGCGAAGTCTATTACGTCGAAGGTTATGACCTCCATCCGCATGGTTGGCCCCTGACCGAAGGTTACATTGACACTGATCTTGCCCAATGCCTGTATTCTTTTGTTTCCGAAGCCGTATAGCGGGTGCATGGACTTCTGCAGATCTTCCTTCGTGAACCCCATCCCGGTGAAGCACTGCCATGTTAAAACGTCTGCTGAACTCCCATTATCCACAAGTACTCGGCCTACATCGTTACTGAAGAAGTTGGTTGTGTTCTTGCCGATGTTCGCCCTTATCACCAACGGATCGTTGTGTGGGTAGTGCTGCAACCTGACGTCTGCTGCTGTGAAGGAGATAGGTATGTGCGACCATGGCAGGTGGAAATATTTCCCGGAGCAAATGTGCGACACGCTGCGAAAGTATTCCTGCCTCTGCCTCTTGTTTTCATGCACTGGCTCGTGGGACCCCCCAGTGATAGCATTAATGATATTGACCGTGCCCATGGGGCCCGAAACTGGCTGCTCCTGTGCCTCTTGCTTCGGTGGGACGGGCATATGGTAGTTTGACGGGCCGTGCCCCCCTGCGACGAGGATGACATGGCTGACCACGATGGCACGAATACCGACGGCCCGCTGAAATGCAGCGGCAATGGTGGAGGCGGCGACAGCTGTGGCGCCGAAGGCTGGGCTTACTGATGCTGATACATATGCTGCAAAGGGAAAGGTGCTGGTAGGCCGTGAGTCTGAGCAATGACATGATTGACTATGGCCCCTGATGCCTTCGCCTTCTCTTCTGCCTCCCATTGCATTTTCATTTTCACAGCTGGTGGGCACTGATGTGTGTGGTGATACGCATTCGTTCCGTGCAGCCAACAGAAAAATCTCTCCTGAGAGTGCGAAGGTGCTGGCGGTTTCTGCTTCGGTCCCCCGTTTCCATTGCCCCCGCGATTCGGGTTGTTGCGAGGCTGCTTCGCACCTTGCCCCTCAGACATATTGTTTACCTGCCTGTAAGGCTGTTTCGGTGGAGCATTCTTCCAGTTCTTCGCTGTGTCCCATGAACCCTGCTGCTTCGGCCTCTTAGCCGCGTTCATGCGCTCAATTTTGCGACGTCTGCCCTTATCGGACTTGCAATACTCTTGCATTATTTTGAAAAGTTCTTGGACCGATTTCGGCTTCTCCCTGTCCAACAGGTCCTGACATGAACCTACCCGAAGGCCACCCACCACCGCATCGATGATGCTGTCTTCTGAGACCCTTGGAGCTCGCGCCACCAATTTCACTACCCTGTGCATATACTCCTGTAGCTACTCCCTATCCTCCTGCAAGCATGCATTGGCCAGGTCATTCGAGTTAAGCTCTTCGATCTGCATACCCTTGAAGCTGGCGAGGAGTTTACTCCACAATTGGTACCAGGATGTGATGCTTCCCTTCGGCATGTTTGCATACCAATACTGTACTGGGCCTTTCGAAGCTAGCACTAGCGCCTTGGCCTTCGTTGTAGAATCACCATTGTTGGACTCGACCGCCGCCTCGAATTTCATCAAGAATTCCTTGGGGTCAGTTTCGCCGTCATACGGTGGCAAGGTAGTTGCATTGAAGCGACGCGGCCATGGGGCATTTTCCAGATCGACGGACAATGGTGAAATGGGTACCATATTTCCAAATGGCTCATCGTGCTGCACGTGCACATCCCTTCTACCAGAGCCTACATCTTCGGGCCCCTCCATGCGCTGCCTCAACTGATCGATCTGCGCCTGCAACGCTTGCAGTGTCTGCCACGTTGGGTCTTGCGTCTCGTGCTGCGGTTCTGGTTGCCTCTCCCTTCGTGGCAACACCGGTGGTGGCTGGTTCGGGTTCGTGCGAATGGCTGTGCTTCGCGTCAGCTGATTGCGCAATACGGCGAAGCTTCGCTCAGCCTGCCTCAAGCTCTGGTCATTTCTCCTTCGTTCCTCTGCGTCCCCATCTGCTGCCCCTGCAGCGGCCTGGCTGCGAGTCTGGACCTGCGACGTGGACGGAGCGTTCTCTTGCTCTTGGGCGGCCCTTGTGGTTGCTTCCGCGATCAGAATCTGGATCCTTCGGAGTGCTTCAATGTCCTCCACCGGAACTCCCAAACATTCGAGGCTTACCTCAAAGGCTCCGTCTGCTGTGTGCTCGATCTCTCCATCCTCCAACTCTTCGTTGACTGTTGGGGTCGCCGCCGAAGGCTGCCTCGGCGGCCTTCCTCTCGCCATCTGGTATGAAGTTCTTCCACGAGGTGGGCGCCAACTGTTGGTGTAGCTCGGGCCCGAAGGTGGACGCCGAAACAACAGCTCCCTTTGCTCTCTCTCTCCCGAAGGGCTTTGGTGAGCACCCTTCGAAAGCCCCTCTTGCTTCCTTCGACTACCCTACTTCGGCCCTAACTCTCCTTCTACTTCTACTTCTACTGCTACTTCTACTTCTACTTCTACTGCTAGATATAAGTAAATTGCGAAGACAAGAAAGAAAGTAAGCCTTCTGAGCTCTCTTCTCATTCAATGCGGGTCACATCAATTACAGGAGACCCCTCTATTTATAGGGGGGCGCGGCCAACACTTTCTAACACAATTACACCTTTTTACCCACAACGGCTAGTTCTCGACACCTTTTAAGGGGCATTACAGGAAATACGGCTTTCGTACGGCCATGCCAGCTCCTTCATACAGTCGCGCCAGCCTGCTTCCACGTCGACGACTCCTTTACACGAGCGCTCTTCCAGCGTGGCTTCGTACGAACGGCGTCACGTCACCACGCTTTCACGCCATCCCCTTCGCCTTCGTCGCCATCGTTGCCTTTGGATCGAAGCCCCAGAAGATCAAAGACACTTCGATCCTTGCAACTCGCTGCCTGGCTTTCACGATCACAACCTGCTCAACAAACCTCCAACAGACAGAGATGGGTTAACCCGTTAGTATTGTTGCGAAGCAACTTCGCACTGGAAACGCCCGTCCGATGGTGGTAGTTCCGAAGCTCCCATTCCCCAACAGGAGGGTGCTGGACTGTCGGTGCTGACGAGTGTCGACCATCGTGTATTTACCGGTGATGCAGCCAACAAAAGTTGATGTATGGCAGATTGGTAGTTTGGTAAAAGGGGTCGGGATAGTTGCGTTTTCTTCATCTTCCCTCGACTTTTCTCTACGTTCATGGGGTCAGTCAGTCGCACCAAGACCGGATAACAGGAGCTATTCACATCCATGAGTCATCTACAAGAAATTGAGAAATAGAAAAGGAACATAAAACGCAAAATCTACAAGAAATTGAGAAATAGAAAAAATCTAAACAGAGATACCTCTCCATTTAGGTTTAAATGGAGAGCCTTCTGAGGTTACTCCTGCGACGCAAAAGTTACTTTCTGTGACACAAAGTTACTTCCCGCGACACAAAGTTACTTCCTGTGACTAAAAGTTACTTCCTCCTGTGTGCTTCTTTCTGTTGAGGGAAGTAATTTTGTGTCGCAGGAAGTAACCTGGGAGGGCTCTCTATGTATCACTAAAAGTTACTTCCTCCTATATGCTTCTTTCTGCTGAGAGAAATAATTTTGTGTCGCAGAAAATAACCTGAGAAGGCACTTCATGTATGACTAAATGGAAGCCTCCCTATGCAGTCGTCTCCAACATGAAAAGTAAGAGTGTCTTCCTCCTCAGGTTACTCGAGATCCTCTTCGGGTTTTTTTATGCGATTGAGATCCTCTTCGGGTTAATCAAGAGTCTGTTTGATATATCTTCTCTTGATTTATAAAGCTAATTTGTTCTAAGAAAAAATTATATTACATGCTGATTTGTATAACTAATTTATTTTGAGAGAATAATATTATAAAAAAGTAGAAAGAAGAGAAATCGAACATACTAATCGCTCACATACCGGAGTACTCCCTCCGTCCCTTTTTAAGTGTCGCTCGGAGGAGGGCATAGGAATTAAGAAGTGAGCCAACACCCCTAGCAACAAATGATTCACATGCTGCAGCACAAACCAGCTACGATGAATGACGTTCTTTTCTTTTTTTAGTCAGGAATCGTGTGGTGGTGAGACTATATGGGAGGAGAGAGACAACACTGCTTCATCGACAGTGATGGATGCCGTACAAGCTAGAACTACAGACCTACACTGTGCTGATAGGAGACGACACTTAAAACAGGACATCGCACTGTTGCTTCAACGACGTTTAAAACAGGACAGAGGGAGTAGTCTCTACGGGTTGTTTAACTTCATAGATCTTATTTTATTTGACCTTTTTGACTTTTTGTTCTCAATTTTTAACCATTGACTATTAATATTTGTTATATAAAATTCATTATTTCTTAATTGCGTTTGTAAAAGTACACAAATACTATCTTTCGAGAAATAAACTTTTTTTTCACATTAACACGGTCTTCTAAACATAACTTTGACTACTATTTTAATAATAAAATAATTATGAAACATAGTACTAAAAGTATAGTATATGAGAATATTTTTGAAATATCTAAACTTAACACTAAAATATCTGTTATACCTAATAATTGGATATGTACTATTAAAAGATTATAAAGTTATATATATATACCATGCTGACTCATATATCTTTGACTCATGTGAACCCTACGCATATATACTTCTTCTGTTTCAAAATATTTGTCATTCTAGCTTTTCAATGTTGACATACTACCTCTATTCTCAAATATATGACGTTTGGAACAAGCTAATTAGTTCAAAATAAACTAATTTGTTTACTCTAAATATCATATATTAAAGAACGGAGGAAGTGCATAATAAAGAAAATGTATATAAAAAAACCAGAATAACAAGTATATTGAAACGGAGAGGGTATTAATAACTTTCTAATGTTGAAAGAATTTTTTTCTAGTAGTAACAGTTATAATTAATCAGCCCAACAACCACCGTTCCGGTCGCCCCTGTATGGGCGCAGCCCAAAGTAGAGCCTCGGTTGCCTTTGGAAGGGACTGAGATTCAGTGACATTGCTCGGTGCCATTCTCGGTGCCATTGAGTCACTGACGTGTGGGACCCACACGTCAGTGACTCAATGGCACCGAGAATGGCACCGAGCAATGTCACTGAATCTGCGTCCCTTTGGAAGGCTTCCAACTCCCAAAACCCACTTCGCCGCCTCTTCCCCACCTCCCTCCCGTCCATTTCTCCGTTGATCCGCTTCGCCGGCCGCCGGCCGCCGCCGCCGCCGCTTGCGCTTCCTCTTTTCCGTTCGCTACCCGCCAGCCCGTCTCCATCTGCTTCCAGGCTTTCCCATTCGCCGCCACCGCCGCCTCCTAAGAGGCACGCCGCACTTGTCTCCCCGGCCGTATGAACCAGAGATGCTGCCCCGGCCTCCGACCGCTGTTCCTCCGCCGCGGCATCCACTCCACCTCGGCGTCCATTCCGGCCGACGCTGGCACAGATGCCACCCTCTTGGGCCGTCTCACCCGCCTCCTCCTCCTGCATCGCTTCTCCGCCGCTGCCCGCCTCCTCTCCACCTCCTCCGGCGCCCTGACCCCTTCGCTGCTCCACGCAGCCCTGCGCCTGGTCCGTCTCGACCCCGACGCCGCGCTGCACCTCTTCCACCTCGCCCCGTCCCGTCCGTCCCTTCTCGCGCACGCCCAGCTGCTCCACATCCTGGCCCGCGCCCGCCGCTCCGCCGACGCCCGCGCTCTCCTGGCTTCCCTCCTCTCCGCTCGGCCTCCGGCCCCGCTTCTCTTTCCGCACCTCGTCGAGGTCTACAGGGAGTTCACCTTCTCCGCGGCCTCCTTCGACCTGCTCCTGCGCGCGCTCGCCAACGCCGGCCACCTGGATGGCGCCCTCCAGGTGTTCGACGAAATGGGGAAGCTCGGGTGCCGCCCCACCGTTCGGTCCTGCAACAGCATGCTCAGCCGGCTATCGCAAGCCGGGGACCTGGGCACCGTGGTGGCCGTGTTCGAGCAAATGCAGCGTGTCGGGACTCTGCCAGACGAATTCACGGTGGCGGTCATGGCGAAGGCGTACTGTAGGGATAGGGGAGTGGAACATGCAGTTGAGTTTGTGGAGGAGATGAAGAAGATGGGCGTGGATGCGAACCTTGTGGCATATCATGCGCTGATGAATGGGTACAGTGAAATGGGGCGGACCGAGGATGCAAGAAGGGTGTTGGATTCGCTGCCCAGCATGGGTTTGTCACCAAATGTAGTGACATATACCTTGCTTGTGAAGGGATATTGTAAAGAGGAGAAGATGGAGGAGGCTGAGGATGTCATAAGGGAGATTAGGAAAAATAAGCATCTTGTTGTTGATGAAGTCACCTATGGTGCAGTGATTAATGGATACTGCCAAAGGGGAAGGATGGAGGATGCAGTTAGATTACAGAATGAGATGATTCATGTTGGGCTCCAGGTTAATCTGTTTGTGTACAACACAATCATCAATGGGTACTGCAAGATGGGCAGAATGGTGGAAGCACATAAGCTTTTGCATGAAATGGAAGGTGCTGGTGTGAGGCCAGACACATACAGTTACAGTAGTCTAGTTGATGGGTATTGCAGAGAGGGTTTGATGAGCAAGGCTTTTGAAATTTGTGATACGATGGTAAAGAATGGATTCACAGTGACAGTAGTAACATATAATGCACTTTTGAAAGGTTTTTGCTCACTTGGCTCGATTGATGATGCACTTAGACTGTGGTTCTTGATGTTGAAGAGAGCTGTTGCGCCTAATGAGATTAGTTGTAGCACTTTGTTTGATGGTTTCATCAAGGCAGGTAAAACTGAGAAGGCCTTGAACCTTTGGAAGGAAACCTTAGCAAGGGGGCTAGCAAAAAACATAACTACATTTAACACGGTTATCAACGGGTTGTGTAAGATTGGGAGGATGCTTGAAGCAGAAGAGCTTCTTGGCTCGATGAAGGAATCGAGATGTCCTCCCGATAGTATAACTTACAGAACAATAATTAGTGGTTATTGTAAGACAGGTGATATGGTTGGAGCTATTCGCGTTATGAAGGAAATGGAAACTTTGGGTTTTGCTCCTTCAATCGAATTGTTCAATTCTTTGATAACTGGACTCTTCATAGCTAAGCAATGTGGAAAGGTGGACGATATACTCTTTGAAATGAGTACAAGGGGACTTTCTCCTAACACAGTTACTTATGGAGCTCTGATAGCTGGATGGTGTAAAGAGGGAGATCTGCAGAAAGCGTATAACCTGTATTTTGAAATGGCAGGGAAAGGCCTGACTCCAAACCTTTTTATTTGTAGTTCTTTAGTGAGCTGTTTCTATAGAAAGGGGAAGGTTGATGAGGCAAATTTGGTGCTGCAAAATCTTGTAGATACTGACATGATTCCAGATATCAGTGCAACCAGACTTGAGATTGGGAAATTAGCAAATGCAGTTGATACTGTTGCTGGTGGAAATCTTCATTCTGCAAAAATAATGTGGAACATTGTTATTTTTGGTCTATGCAAATTGGGAAGGATTGAAGATGCTAAAAATGTGTTTGCAAATCTAAAAGACAAGGGATTTGTTGCTGATAATTTCACTTATTCTAGCCTCATCCATGGCTGTTCCACTTCAGGATTTGTTGATGTAGCTTTTGATCTGAGGGATGAGATGTTAAGTGTTGGTCTCACTCCAAATATCGTAACCTACAATTCACTCATATATGGTCTTTGCAAGTCTGGGGAGTTATCAAGGGCACTTAGTCTTTTTAAGAAGTTGCAGTCAAAGGGTATCTCCCCTAATGCTATCACCTACAATACACTAATTGATAAATATTGCAAGGATGGTCACATAACTGAAGCCTTTAAGTTAAAACAAAGGATGATAGAGGATGGTATTAAGCCTACTGTGTTCACCTATTCTATACTGATCCATGGTCTTTGTATTAACGGTTATATGGAAGAAGCAATCAAGCTTCTTGACCAAATGATTGAGAATAATGTGGATCCAAATTATGTTACATACTGGACACTGATTCAAGGTTACATTAGATGCGGCAACATGAAAGAGATTTCAAAGCTTTATGATGAGATGCATATCCGTGGACTTCTTCCCACCCGTGTGGCTGGAGATGTAAAACAAGCATGTCCTGCTTTATACAACCAGAATGGGAATACATGTCACATGAAGATGACTGCTAGTCTACACAAAAATCATATAGTTTGACAAAGGCAAGCTAGGTTGATGATATTGTCATTTGATTCATACTATATCATAGTTTCATGTTATATAGTACTATTAGACTTCCAGCTTACAGATAGATCACATATACAAGTCGGATGACATTTCGATATAAGATTACTCTGACAATTCATTGTGGTATAAGATTATTCTGATATGACACAAGTGGTTAGTATTGGCTTCCAACAACTAGAAATGTTCCAGTCCTCAAAACAATCCCATTTGCACCACACATGAAAGCTGGAGGAGTGCCGACTCGCCGTCATTTGTGTAGGATTGGTCTATTGGAGAGTCGATTATTCAGAACGCCAGAGATGAGTACGGTGAGGAGGATATATGGCTTGTGCTGGATCAGAAGACGATTCACGGATGACGGCTCGCTGGCGCTACCATCGAGAGGTGAGGAAGTCTGAATCATGTGCTTCATTTTTGCAATAGCGGCTGGCTCACTTAGTGCTACTGATGTTCTGTGTTGCAATCAGATTAAAAAAAAGTGGCCTTGTCCTACCTCTTGTTTCCCGAATGAAATCTGGACATTTCAACTTGATACATGCATTATCTTTTTGTGCTGGTTGCTTGCTTATTGAGTTGATTGTAAGAAAAGATAATGCAATCGTGCTGTATATGTATGTTGAAAATTTTTGCCTTCATTCATGGAAACCTCTACCCTTATAATGTGTGGATATATTGAAAGAGCATCATGTCTCTGCTGTTTCAGCTAGGCCCCTATCATCGATTGTTCAGACTTCAGATATAGGCCCTTGGTAGCAATAAAAGCGTGATACATTTCATTCTCCTCACACTGAGCTAAAGTCTGATTGCTCAACTGATATGGTTTCTTGATTTGATGAATTGGTGCAGGTGGGGTCAGGCAAGTACCGCCATCAGAATCAGAATTGCCAATGGAACAGTTGGATTGTGGTGTAAATGGATGCAGTGGTAAGCTTCTGTCTAAATATTTTGTCCCAGTAGTCGACAATTGTTTGCTCATGTCAGTCTCTAATTGCGAGCAGCGAGTCATCAGGAGCGTGTGCTGTGCTATTAAAAGATCAAATTTATCAGCAGCATGGTGACCTACTTATACTGGTAATAAACTTGTTATGTTCTTTAGTGGCTTTCTAGTAATTGTCGACATATTTTGTCCCAATAATTGACAATTGTTTGCTCATGTCAGTCTCTAATTGCGGGCAGCAAGTCACGAGGAGCACGTGCTGTGTTGTTAAAAGATCCAATTTATCAGCTGCATCTGAAAATGAATCTAGGAGAACGGGCAGCTCTGTCTAAGCATTTGTACATGGTGACAGTATGGCGTACTACTGAATGTTGCATCTCCCTGAAGGTATGGACTTGTAGCTCACTCGATTGTCCAGAACAGTTCAGTTTGCTACTGAATGTTGCATCTCTTTTATATTTTGTGAAGGGATTGGCTCTCTGGTACTTAAAAAAATCAATGCCTAAATTATTTGAGTTTTTGAAAATCTGTTTGTGAAATTGCAGCACACGCGCATTGCTGTTGTGCCCCCTAATGGAAACATTGCCAAGGAATGTATCTGACCTGTTTTATGAAATCTGAGACACCATGTGCAACTAATCTGGTTTAATTTAAATTGTACTGCTTAAAGGAATTGTATTATGGTATACTTCCTCGAATTGTGTACCTTGAAATGAGACGAGATGAGACAGGATTGCATGGGGTGCATACTTTTCTACTATGGGATTACATAGAAGAGAGAACGATGAACACCAGGCCTCATCTACTGGTAGTCTACTACATGGTCAGCCGGAGGCCACCTGCAGCTCCATTAGTGTGTGCATCTTCCTTGCAAGTATAGGTACTTCGCAATATATGTATCCAGTTTGTGATAAACTCTGGTTGCTACTTTATATGCTTTTTCCATCTATATTATTCACAGTTTTTCTCCTTTGCATCGCAACACTGCTCCTCTTTATTATGTGTTTAGTTGAAACTTTATCTGTCTCTAGGAGGATGCTTTTCGAGCCTCTTGCCTGAGTTGAAAAATCATGCGTAGGCTAGGAGCTGAAACACTCGAACTTCATGTATACATCCCCATATTATATATTTCCATCCTGACTCTGCCTTGCAGTAAATTGGGCAAACACCTTTTTATCTGAGGGCCTGCTTGGTTGGCATCCAATTTTTGCCAAACCAAACTCATGGCATGCCAAAATTTATGGTTATTGATTGGTTCATTGCCAAAGAATTGGCATCACCAAATTTTATGCCAAAGTTTTGGCAAATCTCTAGAATGTTCTTAAACTACATACAAAAGAGAAATTTGGCAAACCTTTATTTTGGCACTCAACCAAATGCACACCTATGTTTTTTGCCCTAATTTTGGCAAGTTTTGATTTGGCAAGCCTAAGTTTTGGCTTACCATGATTTTGGTTGGGCAAAAATTGGTACTCAACCAAGCATGCCCTGAAAGCGTTGATAGACAGGCCTAAAACTTTCAGTTAGGCCAGTTCTTGGATATTTTCAGTTAGGTCTTTGTTCTAACTGTTTTGAACATACTGATGAGTAACCTCTGCACCCCCCCCCCCCACCCCCATCCACAAAGGTCCCAGAAGTTCTTGGATTACAGTTATTTGATATGGCTAGAGTTATCCTATTTTCTTTGCTGAAAATGCAGTTATCATGGTGTAATATTCATGATATAGTACTGTATCATGAATATAACAATGGATACTACATTTTGTTCAGTATCATGGATTCATGGTGTTGTGATACAATACTGTAAAAATCCTCGTGGCTAATTATTGTCGCATGCAACTGCTTGTCTGGATGCCTAACAGGAAACAAGATCAGCAGCGTGCCTCGAGCTGTGCTCCAGAACGAGTCAATCAACGGTATCGTGCTCGTGCTCAAAAGTCGAAACATATGAAACCATGGACCAGTACCACTAAATTAAAAAGTTCAACATCATTCACATCAATATAGAGTAAGGAGTCCTAATCATGAACCGATCCTTTGTCCTACTTCTGCCAGCAACCTCGTGACACCTTGTCGATACCGGTTGATACAACAATTATAGCAACAACCTTGTAATACCGGTGATAGAAATACCGGATCGACTAGGAGTAGATCAGCGGGATGAAACTCTGTACATGACATACCTCGACCTCCTGGTGTTGCCATTGCCGGTCATGGTGGCGTCCGAGTCGAGGTCGGCGACAGGGAAGTCCTTGTGGTGGCAAGGACGTTGGCGTTGGTGGGCTTCCCATCGCTACAGCACATCCCTCTCGATCGGACTAGGGTTGGAGTGGGGAACAGTGGCGGCGGCGGCGAACCTCGTACTCTGTCATGTGGTCCCCACACCCTCTTTATAGTGCTGCGCGACAGGTGCCCACCAAACTTCTAACAGGCTGGGCGTCCCCGATCAGGGCGCGAGTCAAGAGCCCAATCGACCATTGGGTCCATTGGTGGAGACATCAACCTAACATTCTCCTCTTGATCTCACCATATACTTTTAACTTCTTTTCTTATTCCATTACAGCTCAGTGCATAGAGCATGTTTTATCGTCACGGTCAATCTCGATTCATGTCAATCCCTGATAGATTTAACAACTACAATGCACGTCTCTGTTCTGAAACAAATTCTTTAACTTTGGGCCCCTTGTTGTCCGAAATCGTAAACTATACCATAAACCCATGTTGCATATGTGTTCTCTAAGCGCACTGGGTAGTAAGCTTTTCGTAAGAAGATCCTCAAGCACTTGCGTGTCACTTATATGCGTAATATCTTTAATGTGATTCCAGACTTACTCCTTTGCAACACATAATTTTGTGTCAATGTGTTTGGCAGCACACTTGACTCGTTATCATAGGAGTAAACTACTTAAATGGTTATTGCTGTTGTCAATCATTATCAACTCCGGGTATAGGTTCCCTTAACCACTTGCCTGTCCCTCAGCCTCATATCATGCTATACCATGTCTTTGTATCACATTATGATAATTGTTTTACCCTTTGGAGCTTTTTCACACACAAACTCTAAGTGTGAAAGTTAACGACAATTGTGGATTTCGCTACACATTTCACAAATTCTATCTTTGTACTCACAACTTTTTGAGAGCACTTGATCTTTCCAACTTAGCATGAGGCTGATACACTTAACTCCATTCTAGTGATCTATAGCTGGACTGGACATTGCCAAAACAACCCGGATATATGAACTATGTCAGGGTAAGTTCCATCTTTTGCATTCATTGAGCTTCCAACAGCTGAAGCATATTGTACCATATTCATTTAATCCATTTCATATTGATTCTTAGAACATAAAAGTTCTCAAAACCATTACCCTTGATGATGGAACAGGCGTAGGTTTACTCGCATGCATACTATATTTCTTTGCAAGTTTTCTAAGTATGCCTCTTGCGATAGTCCTAATACCCCATTTCTTTTATCTCGGTGAATCTCAATCCTTATAATGAGAGACATTCATCGAGAATTTCCTTTTTGAACTTTGAGGACAAGAACCTCTTCTTCTTTTACAGCAGCATTGCTACCATGCAAGATGTCAATCACATATGCATGATTAGGAAATGAATTTCCCATTCTATAACTTGTCCTCTTATTCTCTTTAAACCCAAAATTAAACAACCAATTCTTTTATCTTTGAATGCTATAGTTCATAGATGATTTCTTTAGGCAGCATTCCTTATGAAACGAACCGGGTTTCCAAAGAAGGGAACCCGATCCCTGCACTTCTGTGATAGTCCCAGGAGGCTATCACATGCAAATCCCTGTCTCAGAAAGTAATGAAATACCGTACAGCAAAAAGGAAATACATGAAGGTCCACATAATATAATAATTAAGCATCTGAGTACATTATTCCGGCACATGCCGGTACAAGTCCATCAGGACTGAATCAAACAGAGTATACATCTACGCAACGGCTCTCATGTAGCGAAGTAGACTCCATATCCGCAGGCAACTCGAGTGTAGGGCAAGCCTCAGTCCTCCCATCCATCATGCTCAAAGTCGTAGTCCAGCTCCTGGTCTGAAAACCCGTCATCTACTCGATAAGCGAGTAGGTCATGTCAGCTTCCCAACAAAGAGCATAAGCAAAAGGGAATAATTCTAGTATGCAAGAGTAATCCTATTTATGGCTGTAGAAGGTTATGCAAGCAGCGGTAGCAACATCAAGATAAGCAGAACAGCTGAGCGGTCTCCATCTCCGAGGAGATCCACACCTCCGAGGACAACGCCTCCGAGGTCAACACCCCAACCAAGGAAAGAACACCAAGCACTGGATCTCGACCAAGATACATCATCCCACACTCATCTGCGACGTGAGTTCACTAGCTCCTATCCCCACGTCTCAACGGCACGAAGCCGGGCTCACACACACACAGGGGAGAGAAAGCAGCACAAGAAGAGACTAGCCAGAGTAACAGACCCGTGGGCTGTCCATACCAGTGGACACGGACTATAGCTATAGGTTTAATACTCTGCAGAGGTTGTACAATTGGACCCGCCGAGTAGAGCAGAATCGGGTGCCCCCGATCCACCTCTCTACCTAACGGCCGGAGACCTAGCAGTGGACGGCACTCTCCTGCCTCTCCAAGCCTGACTCGTCCTGACTGGGGCGTGAAACTTGCTAGCAGGGCCTCAAAGCTGTGAAACCATCCCTGGAGGAGCCGGGGCGATGTCTACTCGGGGGGTAATACCCGTCCCCCTCACACGACCACACCGGTCCGCCTACAGGCTGGATGCCATCCACATACTAGTTCTCGGACCGAACCCCACCCATAACAAGGCGAACGGTTTGCACGAAAATAGCCCAAAGATCATGGTTAAACTATCGATCGGTCCTTAATTGCAAGAGCGAGCACTCGCCAACTCCAACCGTCCGACACGCCGCTAGGGCGAGAGGCCAGGTCGCATCTCCCCTAGACAGGCGTTCACAAGTAACCAAAGCGGCTCGCTCCCGCGGTAACACGTCAAGGATACACACTCACCCAAAACACACGCAAGAATTCCGAGGTATCCCAACCTCGGTCCAAACCTGAGATCCATCCATAACTAAGGGTAAAATATATGGATGAGTAAAGCCGGGAACTAGCTAGGGGTCTGTAGCTAGTTCCAAAAGTAGGTATTCCAAGGGCAGGATAAACAATTCCAAGGCATGGTTAATCAATTGTCTATGTAATTTAAAAACATGCATCAAAAGTAATTAAGCACTAGCGACTAAAGCATGCATGGGAACTATATGGTTGGGAGTGACATGACACCTGGCTGGCGTCCGAAGTCCTGGTCTGGGTTGTAGTCGGGGTCGTAAGCCTCCTCCTGATCTAGCTCGGGTCTGTGCAGCACGAGATACGAGACGCTAAGATACGGGCAATCAACAAAGCATAAATCCAAAGAAACCCAATTTTAAAAGATCCAAACAGAACCAAACTACTTACCAACAACACCATCTCATTTTTAGAAAAATACAAAAATTGGTTTCATATTTTTCGGAGTTATAAATAATTAGTTATGAATTTTCAAAAGTTAAAGGTTTTATAAATTAATTTTCAAATTCATTTATAAAACAGAAAAGGGTTTTTATTTTGAAAATAGCTGATGACGTCAGCATGACGTAGTCATGACGTCAGCATCTGGGTTAGTGGGCCGTTATTTGGCCGAAAGGGTTAGTGGGCCGATTTCGGCCCATTGGACTCAGCCTACTAGGCCAAAAGGACCAAGTCCATCTGATCACCCTGAACAAAATTTAGAGTGCATCGATTAAAAGAGAAAAGGGCTGTGACAGGCCTTATTGGGCTGCCTGGCCCATCTTCCTCTCAGTCCCATACCAGAGAAGTCTGGTGGGGATCCCTGAGGATTTCTGGGGCGCGATGGCGCCCCTTCGCCCCGCGTGCGCGCGTCGGCGCGCCCCCAGCGCGAGCCCGGCGGCGACGGCGAGTGGCGTTTGACGGCGGCGATTGTCCCGGTGTTCAAGCAAGCGGTGTTCGAAGTTCCCTTGGTGCACGTGGTCACCTCCGCGCAGCCTCAGCTCTGGGGAGAGCTCTTGGGCGTAACGCGAAGCGCGACACGGCGGCGTTCCCGGCGCGGCATCGTGGTGACGCAACGACGCGGCGACAGTACGGTGTGCAAGAGTGACAGCAGCAGCGTGGTAACTCAGGGCCGGGTCGGCTTCAACCGGGCGAGCAGCGCACGCCGGTTGTGGTCAACTCCGAGCCCTCCTCGGCCGGCTCGGCGCACGCCTAGGGCGGCACGGCAGAGCGAGACCGGCATGCGGTTGTGCGACTTCGATGTGGCATGGCGCGGCAGCGGCGCGGATGCATGCACAAACAACGGCGAAGCATGACCAGCAGAGGGGTGTGCTTGGCGGGGCACACGCGCGGACACAGGCCGAGCCTGGCTGCGACATGGCCGGCCGACGCGCGGCTCTCGGCGAACCAAGGCCGCAGCGCGACGCAAAAGGCGACGGCGATGCAAGCGACGGCGCACGGCTCGACGGCCGGTTCACAGGCAAGATATGGACGGCGACACGGTGGCATCAAGGTTGAGCAGGACGGCAAGGACTGGTGCGGCGCTGGGGTGCGCCGCGGCGGTGGCTCGCGGGAAACGTACAGCTCGAAAGCCAGCATGGCGTGGCACAGGGGCACGCTCCCAACGCAAGGTAAGGGAAGAAGAAGAGGGGCGGTTCGCTGGCTCACCGAGAGGCGACGGTGTAGGCGTAGCTGTGTAGACCGCGGCGGTGAAGATCACTGTGGCGACGGTGTGGTGAAGGCGACGGTGCGGCGTGCTCCTCTGCTTCGGTCCCAGCGCGCTCGTGGACAGCCTCCTCCCCGACTCGTCCGGCTCCGGCTTCGACTGCTCCGGCTCCAGCAGGACGGCGCGGTGGTGGTGCGCCTCCGACTCCCCCTCTTCCCCCACTTCTCCTCCACTTCCCCCTTCTCTTCTCTCACGGCGGTGGAGCAGGGGATGGGGAAAAGAGCCCCCCAACTGGCGACGAGGCCAGATTGGAGAAGGGCACCGGGGTTTTTTGCGAGCGCAGGGTCAGGGAGACCGGGGGACAGCGTGGGGCAGCGCTTGTCCCCTCACCTTTGCCTTGGCGGCGAAGGCGCAGCGCGCGGTAGGAGGTTGCTTGGCGCGTGTGTTGCCCAGGGGCAAAGCAGTGAATACTCGAGGGGAAAACGCGTGGGTCCACCTCGGCGTGCGGGCCACCCCTCGGCGTGCACGCCAGTGTAGCAGGGCGGTGCAGTCTGGTGCACGGGTGTGGGGTGCGGCGCAGACCGGCGTGGCGGTGCGGCTCGGCGGAGAAGAAGAACAGGGGCGGCTTGGTGCGAGGCTGAGCTGGGCCGGTGGGCCGGTTGGGAAGGAAAGGCCGAGGTGTTTCGACGTGCACGGGCTGGGAGATGAGGGAGGTCGGTAGGACCTCGACAACAGTTAGCTGGCCCATGTTAGTGAAAGAAGTTTTGAATATATTTTTGAATTAAGGTTTAAACTATAAGTTTGAATTTGAATAATTTCAAATTCATAACACACTCAATAAAAACCAAAAGAAATCCATAAAATCCAAATCACTAATTTTACCATATTTTGAATTTATATTTTTATATTTTTGGTCTTTATTTATATGGAATTAAGGGAAGATGCTAGAAAGGGTTAAAGTAGGGTGACACATCATCAATAAATGAAAAGTTCAAATTTCCTCACTTTTTCATAATTTAAATTTCTGGGTTGTTACACCTTATCTTCTTTTACTTCCATGGCAAAAACCCTTAGGTTGTGCCCTGTAATACTTTCATCTGATGTAACTCAGATCATGATGTACCACTAGATTCATTGTAGTCCATTCATTCTATTTGCACAAAACTTTGTGATTTAAGATGTGCTTTTTATTTACATGTTCCCTTTGGAGTCACGTCATGACCTGTAGAACCATTACAACCTACTGGCTTCAGTGAGAATTACTTCCGAGCCCCAAGCTTCCTCGGGATTCATCAGTTCCATTTTCAACGAACAAGCACTTATGGTTTCTTCATACGAGGTAGAGTCAACCTCCATGTGAACTTTTCTATATTACAAATCTTGTAGTCATCAGTAGTATTTGATCTTTTGACTCTTTGAGACCTACTACAAGCCTCAACCTCTGGCACATTGTGTGCCTCAACTTTTGGTACATCTACCATATGGGGCTGCAACAGCTCTCCCCATGTACACCAATGAGTTATAACGGCTCCTGAAAGACAGGTTTCATATCTTCACTCATTGTTGCCACAGGTGTTGAGAGAAATAGATCCCAAATCATCAGAGTGGGCGCATATCCCCGCTTCTCCTCGAAGTCAATTTTCAAGCCACTACGCTCTCCCTAATTGCTCTCGTATTCCAAGAAAATAATGTGTCTCGTTAGAAATAAAAAACCTTTTCTTTTATCCGAATGGCCAACAAAATGGCTCCCCAGATCAACCTTTTCTTTTATCGGGATGGCCAACAAAATGGCTCCCCCAGATCTTACCATCTCTATAAAGATAGTGTATCTTTAAACTTTCTCATTTAGGTTTGTTCTATCACCGTCTTGGTCACATCGCTATCCTCCTATCAAACTTGTAAAAGTCCAGGATTTTAGCTATTTCTTTTCTTTAGGGGTATCATTATTATGACCGTCGTACTCAGACAATCACATTCATCTTTTATAGATCACTCTAAATGCATAATATACATCACATTTTCTGAAGTATAGGGGGGTTTTGCACCTTTCTCACATTTCTACCTCTCAAAATGTGGCATGAACTTTTCTGCCACAATTTCGAAACTTTGAGAAAACTTTCATTACTTTCAGTTACTTCCTTTATCTGCATGAATATATCACATGAGACAAAGTTGTTTCTTAATTCATATGAGAGTACACTTTTCCTCATTTCTCTTTAAGAAGTCAACAGAGTCCTTTATATCTATACTTTTAAAAACTCAAGCTTGCATATCATTCATTATCTTTAGGTTCGCATATTACTTTCTATTCTCTTTAAACTCATCGAGTGCTTAATGACTATAATACAATATATACGATGAGTACCAGGATAGCATAGGTGCTACTCCAAAACTTCTCTTGCCCAGTTTGGGATAGACTATAAACACATGACTCGTCAAAACTTTCTCTCGCCATCGTGGGATTGTTTAACATAAGCATTGTGTTAACTTTACCCCGCCATGTGGGTATTTTTTCATACTTTTCTCGCTATGAGAGTGTGACACCCCGTGTTTTTAATCAGTGTTAATTAGTGCTAGTTATCTCCTTAATCAAGTCAACCATCATTAGCATGGTCAAACCCCACCTTGAAATGGTCAAAACACTAGTTGTCCATATCTAACTCTAGAACTTTGACCATGTTCTCCAAAATTTGTCTAAACACTTCAAAATCTCCAAAAACAAAAGTTGTGCAGTTTTTCATGAGACACAACTTTACTTTTGAGTGGCATTTCAAATTCGAAGTGCAAAGTGCTAAAAAATCCAGTCAAAGCCCTAGAATACCCTTTGACCACGCCGAGAAAATCCCTATTTTCGCTTGCAATTTATGCTCAATTCGTTGAGTAAAACACCTATGAGCTTTTGTAGAAGTTGTAGAGGGATACTAGACCTACAACTTTCCTATCTACCGATTTTCGAGTTTGCTTTTGAATTTTGAAGAAATTCGCGTTTGAAAATGTGTTGACCAAATGAAAATCGGACGACGTCGCACTGCGCTGCGCACCCGCGCCGAGCGCGTCGCATCCGCGCCGCCACGTGGCGGCGCCGCCGCCCGCTGTCCAGGCCCCCCTCCGACATACAGTGTCGCGAGGACGGGGACAGGAGCACGCCGCTCCCGCCCTCCGACAGCCGCGTCTTGGGGCGCAAGCCGCGCCACGCGTCGTCGCCCTGCACGCCGTCGCAGAGCCCTGCCGCACCGCACGACCGGCCGGTCGGCAACCCGCCACCGCCGTGCCCGGGCGTCTTTTCTTCGCGCCCTAGGCATCAAGGCGAAGCCTCCTCGCACCCCCGCACACTTCCCCACCTATAAAAGGCCTTTCCCTACCGGCTCCAGCGCACGCACGCCGCCGCCGGTCCGTCATTACCGCCGCCGCGAGCAGCTTCCCCCTCCGCCCACTCCGGCCGCCACCCAGCACCTCCAGCCTCCTCCCTTGACCTCACTCGACCTCCCACCGGTGCGCATGGCTTAGCTCCGCTCTCACCGTCGTCGGATTTCGAGCCGAGGCAGAAGCTACGCCGCGGCCTCGCCGCCGCCGCTCGCCGGAGTCGCCTCCGGTCCAACCACCGCCGCCAATCGGTCCGTGGTGAGCACCCACTCCGCCCCGTGCCGCTTGTGGTCCAACTCCGGCCGTCCCTCGCCGCCGGCGAACTTTCCCCCGCTGGCGAGGGCATGGTTGTGAGGATCGATTTCTTTATAGGGGCCTAGGTGTAAAGCAGGGACCTGTTCGTAAGAGTTTTAAAAGTTTTAGGGGCCGGCTCGTATATAGATTCTTAGTTTTCTTTTGAATCAGTCTAGAGCCTTGGAAAATCATAGAAAAATCAGAAAAATGCCAAACCAAATTTGTTGATTTTCTTATGAGCAGATCTGTATCTTTTAGAAAGCTTGTATATACTTTTGATGAGTAGTTTTTGAATTAAAATTCAAACTCAGTTTGAATGTGTTTGTTCATAACTTGAAAGGTACTCCTGTTCTGGGTTTGATCTTTGGATATGTTGTTAGTCATGGCTAGTAGAGGCTAGATCTAAGTTTTTGCACAAAGTTATTGTGTAGATCTTTAGTTATGATTTATTTTAGATTTGTGCTAGATCTATGTGAATGATTTGTGCAGCTTCATGTAAATAGATTCTGTAGCTCATCTTGTGGCCACTGTCTTGTCATGACTGGATGCACTTCTGGTGATTTTATCACGTTTTTATGAACTATCTAGATACATGTTTCTGAGTTATGCTTGTTTATAGAGTTAAATTCATAGTTCATATTCTGATGATCCAGTAGTGCTCATCTTTGTACTAGATGATGTTTGTGACCTGTTTGTGCTGTAGGAGAAAGTTTGGCTACAGTTTAGTTATAGATCTCTCTGAATAAATCATTTATGTTTTGCTAGGCTGAAAATGGTTATTTTTGTGTAGCTTGATAGAATTAGTTTCTGGAGCTAATTTTTGGTGTGTAGCCTAGTTATATTCCAGAGAGGCTCTGTGTAAAATTTGGGCTCCAGTGCAAGAGTAGTTTTCCCTGTATTATTAGTTCTTGCTTTTGCTAGTTGTAACTTGTCGTATTTTTCATGCTTAGGATATGGCTTGGTTTGCTGTGAATTTTTGGCAGTAACTCTGTTGTTACACTGTGTCCATGTACAAAAATTTTCACTGCGATATCCTACATGGTTTAAACAGAATGAATTTTGGCAGGAATCAAGTGTTATAAAAAGTGAAATTAAGAAATCACCCTTTTTAATCCAAATGTATGTTTCACCCTGAGTTATACCTCTTGTAAGTCATCTTTCACCCACTCGGTTGTTTTGTGAACAAAAGTAAATGTAAATGAATAGATGTGCACACAATCACCATCAAAATAAATATTAATGAATGGTTGCTTACTTTGTCTTTATGGAAGAGTATGCCGAATATATTCTTGTCTAGGTGAATGTGGTCAACCTTGCACCCTATGCTTGCCATGTGCTGTTTGTTTTTAATTATTTCACATTCACCAATTAATTCCTGCATATGCATCCTCTGTGTAGAAGTTCCCGACGGTAGCTACGAGCTCGTACCAGCAGATGAGGACGAGGGAGCATGTCACACCCTGAAATTTCCAATTTCAAGATGTGAATAGAAAGAATAATTAAAACAATGATTTCTCTCAATTTCAAAATTTTCCAACATTTATTTTCTTTACAGGAAATATAGTATAGGAAAAAAGCATTGTTTGATTTTACAAATTAAATAAAATGATTGTGTGAGTGTTGCATTCATGCCGATGCATCTGGTGTTTCATAAGTGCAAAATGTTTTTAAATACGCTTAGGTGCTGACCAAATCCTTCCGAGAATTTTCCAGAATTTTCTGGAGTTTATTCTCATTTTCTCTGAGCTTCTTCTATTTATTAGAAGGCTCTAAAATCTTTTTCATGAGCTCCAAATATTTTATTTGGGTTGTTCGTGTTCCAATCTAGCTCTGGGAATTTTCCTGGAATTTTTGGGATTTTTAGAATATTTTTCATGGCTTTAATGAATTATCTAGCTATTTCTAGATTTTTCTTTTTCACGAAAATGTTTTCTGAAAAAAAAATTCCTTTCTCCTTTCTCTCTTTCGGCCCATCAAGCTTTGCAGCCCAGCATCGCGAAGTCCGTCCCCTTTCCCTTAACTCTTTTTCCAGTTCGCTCGTCGCCCCTTTGTTTTCGCGGACCAGTTACCACTCCGGCCCAACCATTCCAGCCCACTTCCGCGACCCGCTCCAGCCCTGCCCCCGACCCTATCGTGGCCCGGGCAAAGCCCATCCGGACCCTGGCACAGTCCGCCCCGGCCGAGGCCAGGACTCCGCCGGAGTCCGGCGCGCCGCCGCTTCTGGTGTCCGTGCGCGCCACGGCTGACCCCTGCGCCCCTATATAACCGGCCGAGCCGCGTGCCCTGCTGCCTGCTCTCGCGCCGCACCTCCTCGTGCTTGTGCCGTGCCGCCTCGCCATTCGTCGGAGCTGCAAGCCGGAGCCGAGCTTCGCCGGCCGTCGCTGCGGTGCCGCGCCGGGACGTCGCCGGAGCCAACCGACGCCGCCAGGAGCTCCGCTGCGTCGAGCCGGATCTCCTCCGCTGCTCCCCGTCGCCGGAGGCCCACCTGAGCAGTGTCGTCATCTGAGCCGCCGCTGGCCACCACTGTCTCCCACCGCCGGACTGTCTCCCGTCGTCTCCCGAGGGTGAGCATCTCCACAGGATCCCCTCGTCCTTCTCCCTCTTTTCCCCCGCTGAGCCGAGGCCCTAGTGGTCCCAGTCGCCGGTGCCGCCGTCGGCCAGGGCCACCGGAGTTCCTTGTCCGCTGTCCGCCCGTGGACAGAGGAAGAAGAAAGCGGTTTTGCACCCAGCCCCCTGAGTTCTCCTGTAATTATTAGATCTAATTCTTGTGTCTTGCATCTTTTGCAGAAAACCCCCTGCGTGGCTTAGATTCTCTAGATTCCGTCCGCCCTGAGATTCTTGCATAAAAGTCCTCGAGTTTATATACATAATTATGTATATGCCCTTGGTTTTTCGCGGATAAGCCCCTGGAAGTTTCCAATCCTTGCCAGTAGGTCCCTATATCTTGTTTTGTCCATAGTTTCCACGTTTTAGATCCGTTTTAACCCGTTCAAGTTGCGTTAGGTTCATAATAATGTGAAGTACACATTAGTGGTGACTTTTCATCATGTTTGTTTTCTGAAAATTAATTTAATATTATTTTTGATTAAAGCTTAGTTATGCACACCTTTTTATGAATAAAAGCAATATAGTGCTATACACTGTTTTTCATAACCAAATTTAATTTGATTAATATTTCTCTCACAAGCTTTTGTAAATAAAATCTAATTAGATCTTTTATCCGGTTTTTCATAAACCAAATGTTAATTTGTTTAATAATTAATTAACTTTTCTAATTAAAAGTTGATTAGGCTTTTACACTGGTTTTATAAATAAATATTAGTTTGATTAATATCAATGCCATAATGTTTTCAATAATAATGTGATCTACTCGAATCATAAACTTACGTTTAGAGGAATCATATAGTTTAGCTTTTCTAAATTAAATGTTTAATTGGTTTAATCAATATATGAATCTTTATAAATAAAACTTGTTTAGTTCTTTACTCCGGTCTTTTACAAATAAAATATAATACTGCATTAATTTCAACTTAGGGTATTTTCTTTATAAAATATCCTTTACATATCTTTTGTTAATAAAATAAACCCAGCTCCTGGTTTTGTTCTCTCACATATGCAAATCGATCGTTAGTCGCTCTCTGTCAAGCCCGTGTGTCTCTGTAGAAGAGCTAGCCTTCTTTCAAGCTCTAGATCTTTTTGATCCATAGAATCAAGCCTATCCTTTAGTGCATTCTTTTAAAGCTTTGATTGGTGCATTGTTCTTAGTTTGCTTGTATGTTTGCTTGCATGCTTGTGCCCGATGATTGATGCGAGTAGAATGAACGTGGTTCGAGAGCTTCGAAGAGCAAGAAGTGAAGACATTCTGAGCAACATCACTACTCTGGTTAAAGGCAAGTGTGTCCTTGATCTTTTGTCCCAATAACTGTGTTTAATCACCATTGCATATGCTTGCATTAATATTGATGGGTCCTATTAAGGTTTATCCTAGTCTTTACTACCTTTATTCCTTGTCAACCAGGGTTTTACCTTTCTGTTGGGTAGCTATGCTTAGTTGCTATACCTTGGGTTATGGTGGTTCTAATGAACAACAACAATGATGAACATGCTTTACTTTTATGATATCTCTAGCCATATGCTTATGGCGTATTTCTCTCTATGTTAATTGTGGGTTGGTATATACTTATATCTTAGTAATCAGGTGCTAATAAAATTTGACCAACTGAAAGTGCTTAATGCAGTCAACCTGTCAGCCTTTCCTTGATAAACCTTTGCATTCATACTTTCCCCACACTTGCTGAGTACGACATGTGCTCACCCTTGCTATAAACAATGTTGCTTAGAAAGAGGAAGCCGTCGTGAAGTCGTTGTGAAGATGTTGCTGGTGCTAGGCGTACGCAACCCCAGTCGACTGCTTGTGGATGTTTGGTGCCTTCGTTTCCAGGATTTAAGCGTAATACTCTGATAATCTTCCTTTTTCTTACGTGATACTGTTTATGTATTCACTTATATGTCACTATATGCATGAAACTTGATCCTGGCATGCATATAGGTTAGCACTTGGTTTTCTTTGGAAAAACAGGTGTGACAGAGCAGGAGGAGACGTGCACTTCGTGACCGTAGATCAAGACCCAGACCAAAGTCTGGAAGTTTGTCTGACTGCTAGTGCTGCCAAAGGCAAGCCCCGGTTTATTCATTATCCTATTGTGTTTTCTTTTTAACTTCTGAATTTATCATTGATTATCTATGTGCATTTACGTTCAGGAGTTGAATTGAAACCCTAGTTGCATAATCCCCAAGTACCTATGATCTTTTACTAGTATGCTAGGTCGCTTGTTGCTATGCACTAAGAACCCGGTACAAGTCGAGTGATGTACTTCGCTCGCGAGAATAGGTGCTTATGTTGGAATCATAAGAATCGTTAAATTGGATTGCTCACGTGGTAAGAGCATGAGATTCTGGACTCCGGTCCAGTGGTTAAGAGATTAAGCGTTTGAACGTACTAAACATTTGTCGGAAATGGGTACGGTAAGCCTAGTACCTGAATGATACGGTGCGAGAACTTTGCGCTACTAATCTTGGGTTGCGGCCCCAGTCTTGCAAGCTGTGGTGCATGTGTGATTCTGGACGCTAGCGTGAGGTGTGCCAGATAGCCTTGTACCTAGTACTGTGGCATCCGATCCCAATCCGAGGAATGACGAGAACCGCCTGGTTGAATGAACTCTGTGTGAGGGCTTTCTCCCGTATGTTTAGGTCCACCTTGCAAGGTTATTAATCGATTGATCGTCAGCCTCTCATTGTCATCCGTGAGTGCTTAATCATTTGGCCATTTGTAATCCCTTTATGATGGAATATTGATAAACTTGATGTTTGATTAATTGTATTGCACAACTCGTGTTTGCAATAGTTGCTTATTTAGTAATGAATTAATCTACTAGAACTTGAGCTAAAATATTGAAAGTAAGGATCAACTCCTTAGTAGCTTTTTGGCAAAACAAACCCACTAGCCAAAAGCCTTGCATGATTAGAGGATAAGTCTTTTGTTTTAGACGGGTAAACCTTGCTGAGTATTAGGATACTTAGCCTTGCTATATATGTTGTTTTCAGGTGACAATGTTTGGCCTGGAGAAATCCCACCCGACTGGGAGCTGGAATGGGTGGATGACGAAGAGTGATGGCATCATGGGTGGCCTCCCATGATACCACATTATTGTTTAGTTAATTCCGCTGCCTCTTTAAAACTCAGCCAATTAGATAACCAACCCTGATGCATTGTCTTGATCTCTCCCCCTTTGTATAAATATTTTATATTTCAAATGCAAGTTTGAAAGATTGAACTTTTTATTTCCATTTCAAGAACAATGGTTTGTAATAATTGACCCTACAGGGAAGATTGATTTTAATTTACAAGGTCCTTTGGACTCTCCTTCGTGGGAGTTTAATGTATGCGTGTCGATCCTCTGTGTGTTGTACAAGTGATTTACCGGGCTTTGACCCGGTAACACTCAACTTGGTGATTCCTTATTATCGCTTAATGATCAAATGGAGTGGTTTAGGCGATAGTATGAAATTATCTCGGATGGGGTTGTCACAGAGAGATTATCAGATTATCACAAAACTTTTCCCACTATGCGAGATAATTCCCTCGAAGGGACATATATGCCAAGATTGGCTCTCTCGTCCGCATATTCAATCATCAAAATTTAGAAATAAATTTGAATATACTTTTAACACACACATGCTTAATCCAACGTTTGTCAAATTAAACATGCATATGAATTATTAGAACTCTTTATCATAATGACTGAACTGGAAGTAAATTCTTCTTCATAAAGACTACAAGAAAAATATTTCTCAAGACTCTCAATGATCTATCTCTTTTCTTGGATTAATATCTGAGAATCTTTTCTTTGAAGCCATTCTTTGAAAAGAACATAGTCCCTCATATTATGGTATTCTTCCTTTGTCATCTCCTCAGTCACAAGTACTCAGCTCACTTTTCTTAATGCTTTCAGGAATGAAAGCAGAAAGGTCTTTTGTCTGAGAAAATATTCAATAATAATAATCCAAACTTTAAGCTTATGAAACTTGAAAACTTTATGTTCTATTCTATATTACCGTTGGGTAGAAAATAGAATAAAACATCATTCATCTACATTAATTCCATGCATCATATCATAATATTGCCATGATCAACGTTGGTCAGAAAATGACAACATCATGAAACTTTATATTTAGAATTAATACTTATCAAAAGTATTTCTAAAATATTCTCTATTCTATGAACAAATTTTCCCCTTGGTTAAAATTTGATCAGAGATATCAAACTTTGTACAAAAATTGACAAACCAAAGCCAATGTAACAACTTTATCTCTAACTTGATACAGCGAAAGCTGACTTTAATTTAAATGTGAATATAACCCACAGGAAAACTTTTCAAAACCACTCTTTCAATTAAATCTTCTCGTTGGTTCCGATTTAATTGAAGGATGAACATCATTATAGCAGCAAAAACAAGAAAAAAACAACATTTCTTTATCTTTATTTATTCTCTAAGAAAATGATCACTTTGATGCAAAATTCATCAAGGACTTTAACTTTAAACATCACACACATATAAATATAATATTGTTATCATCAACGTTGGTCAGAAAATAACAATACCACAATTATCCTTAAATAAATATCTTTCTAGTCCACTAATTAAATTTTTCTGTTGGTTCCAATCTAATTAGAGGATGAAACTTTTACTTTGCAGCGGAACACTCTTCTTTGTTTTCAGAAGTAATCATACTTATAAGCATTTCTTTACACTGATTACCTCTCTAAATAATTTATCCTGTTGGTTCAAAATTGAGTAGAGGTTAAAACCTTGACAAAAAAATCCAAAACTCTGCCTTAAATTAATACTCCTTCAAAAGCATTCTTTTGACTTTACTTTTCTCTAATTAACTCTTCCCTTTAATTTAATCTTCGATTAAATTAATTTTTGATTAAATTAAAAGGAGCAACAATTTAAACTTTCACCGAGGAAACATGAATAAAATTCATGAAAAATATACTATTCAGAAGCATCCGTCACAATTCAATCTCTACACAAATATCTTGTTGGTTCAAATTGAGTAGAAATTAAAATTATGCATAATTCATCAAAATTCATTCAAAAAAACTTCTGAAAATTACTCAAATAATTCAAAAAGGTCACTGTTCATATGTACTATTGCGAATTCGGCCCACAACCACCCTAGCGTACAGGCTCAACGCGCCCGGTTGGGCCCGAAGCCCACAAACCAACGACAGGTCCGCCGTTTCAGCCCACGGTCGAAACCCACCTGGGCCATTTTCAGCCTGTTTGGCGCCCGATCGCTGAGAGTCATCCATCGCCTCGGTCGGCGATCCGACGGTCCCCCACGCGCCTCGCCTGGTCAAAACCGGCATCTACCTGCCCCGGAACCCTAGTCCCTATTCCTTTCTCCTGCCCCATTTTCTCGAAGCAGTACAGAGGCGAGGGGAGGGGGGTAGTCACTTCTGTGACCGGCGATGGCCGACGACGGCGAGGGGCGGCGCCGCCCGGCACGCGGCCGCGGCCAGCTCCTCCCTTCTTTCTCTCTTACCCCTCCCCCTCTTCCCTAGCCCCGCACACGCGAGATCTGGAGAGGGCTGCGCCGTCCATGGCGGCCCGGAGGAGGGTGGCGGCACCGCCGCAAGTCCTCTCGCCGGCGAGCGTGTTCCCCACGAGGGAGAGCGCACCGCCATCGAGCGGATGCGCGACGGTGCCTTCTGGCCGAAACCCGCATAGCGGCGGACTACAGCACCTCCCTCTCGATCGGACTAGGGTTGGAGTGGGGAACAGTGGCGGCGGCGGCGAACCTCGTACTCTGTCCTGTGGTTCCCACACTCTCTTTATAGCGCTGCGCGACAGGGGCTCACCAGCCTTCTAACGGGTCATTGGTGGAGAGATCAACCTAACAACCGGTACCAGCATCGTGTTATGATCCAATACTAAAAGGCTTTGAGGGACCCTCAAATTCAGAGCTAATAATTAGTTAATACTAATGCATGAGACAAATGTCGTTTTTTCAGTAGTGGATTTTGATCATAGAATGACTTATTTTTTTTGGGATGGTTGGAGTATTTGGGACTGGGACATTACAGTGGGAATCAAGGACCTCGGCGTCAAAGAGGGCCTTCTTGCAATTTTTATGATTTTTATGCCGACATACAGCCAGTGCTAGCTATGAATCATGATCGGTACATATATTTCAAGATTCCTGCTAGACAAACTTTAAAACATCGACAATTAATAATGTATAAAGATTGTTTCAGTTGTTCTTTTATTTGATTGTTGCGCCCAGTCACAGATTGTATCTTCTTTTTTAGTGTAAATAATCGATAAAAATATTTAACTTTCGTTTGAAATGTCATGTTTCTATATGGTCAAACAAAGGTTTGCTTTGCGGACCGAATCGGGTTGAATTTTCTACAGTAACATTAAGTTAAGCAAACGTGAACTGCACGGTGAGAAATGTGTACATGTTCAGCTCACGTCAGAGGATCGGATTCTCTCGCGAATTCTACACCAGCTGTCTATAAAACATGGGACGACGGTGCTGCATCGGGAGTCCTGCAAGAAGCAAGTGACAAGCTAGCTCATTTGCTGCCATATACTTCCTGGTGAGGTATTCAGTATGGCGATGATCATCTTCTCTGCAATCTTGAGCGATCTTACCAACAGATCCATATCTTTCTTGATCAACAAATGCTCGAGCCTGACAGCGCCGGAGGAGGTGCTGAACAGCCTGCAGAGGCTTCTCCACCGAGCTCACGTCATCGTCGAGGAGTTCCAGGAGCGGATCGTCACGAACCAGGCGATGCTGCGGCAGCTGGACCGGCTGCAGAAGGAGTTGTACAGAGGGTACCACGCGCTGGACACCTTCAGATCCCGAGCACCTGAAGACGACGACGGCGATCACAACCAAGCTGTGGTGAGCCCCGCCTCCTTCTCAACATCCATGTTCAATCCCGCCAAGCGTCTTCATCTCCGAAGAAGAGGCGGCAGCAGCGGCAGGTCAAGTGACCACCATGAGCGGGTCACCGAAGTGCTTGGCGACCTGGAGATCGCCATTGCGGATGTGAGCGAGGTAATCGTGTTCCTTAGCCGGTGCCCTCGCCTGTGCCGGCAGCCGTACAGCATGCACCTGCTCCTGGCCAACTGCATGTTCTGTCGCCAAATGGAGATGGACCAGATCTTGCGCTTCCTGTTGCGAGCAGAGGTGGCGGCGGTGGAAGAGGATTCAGAAACCCCGGCCGTCCTGCCGATCATTGGACCCAGGAGAGTCGGCAAGACGACCATCATCGAGCATGCTTGCAACGACGAGAGGGTCCGCAGCCACTTCTCCCAGATCCTGCGTTACAGCCAAGATAGCATAAGGGATGTGAAAGCAGTAGCAACTATAGGTGACTTCGCCGTAACCCAGCACCATGACGACCCTGCCGTCGTCGCCGGAGAAGGAGAAAGGAGGACGACGACATTGGTGATCATCGAGCTCACCGGTGACATCGACGAAGATGTGTGGGCGAAGCTCTACTCTGACTGCAGGCATCAACTTGGCAGTGGGAGCAAAATCATAGTGGCAAGCCGATCGGACAAGGTTGCGAGGTTATGGACGACGACGACGCAGCCGTTGACAGTGCCACCCTTCACCCAAGAAGCCTACTGGTATTTCTTCAAGGTGCGTACGTTTGGAAGCACGGATCTGAAGGACCACCCGAAGGTGGCGTCGATGGCCATGGACCTGGCGCGGGAGATGAACGCGTGTTTCACTACCGGAAACAGAGTCTCTGCCGAGAGCTCCTGGCTTTGCCGAGAGCGCTCTCGGCAGAGGTCCTCTTTGCCGAGAGCAATAGGACCCGCTCTCAGCACAGAAAAAAGCTCACGGCGCAGAGGGTTTTTGCCGAGAGCGTGAGCCTCTGGCTCTCGGCAGAGAAAAAGCCCACGACGCAGGATCTCTTTGCCGAGAGCCAGAGGGCCCAGGCTCTCGGCAAAGCGCGGAGCAGACGGCGCATGAGCGACGCCGTCACGGTCGTGCCCCGGCCGTTAGCTTTGCCGTGAGCCACGAGGCTCAGGTTCTCGGCAAAGAAGGTATCCACGGCACTTCGCACCTTTGCCTAGAGCCTCAGCTCTTTGCCGAGAGCATACGAGCCACTCACGGCAAAACGTTGAAGAAAACTTCACATTTTCGGCTTCAAACTTTTTCCTTGCTCAACACACACTCATACAGAGTACATGTTCAAAATTGGCGTCATTTTGACTCTGTTTGCTATATTTAACAATATTACTTCATTCTTCGTAATTTTTTCGTATACGTCCGATATGAACTGCAAGTGCATGAAATCATAGAGCAAAGTTGTTGGAAAAATGATATTCATGTTCATGAGACATCTCTAACACTCTGTACATGAAATGAAGCTAACTTGACGTCATTGGGTTCTCTGCTCGTGATAAAGATCGTGAGGTAGAATGATTTTAAAATTGTAAAAAATTCAAATATAGTTTGAAAATCACAAATTTTGTCGAGCGCTTATGATATCGTATGTTGGTTTTGTGGTAAAAATTTGAGAATGTTTTGAACACTTTAACACATACGCTGTTTAGAAACCGGAACATCTCACGAGAAGTTTCAAAGAATTTGAACTAATGTCACTTGATTTAGAGACTTTGACAAATTCAAATTTGAGTTTGAATACAAAACCTTTTTTATAAGTAATATGCAACATAAATGGTACCATGTTAAGTGTAGGTATTTTTTCTCATATGTTTGGTATTTTTAAAATTAAATTTGGTTCAGAAATTCTGTGCCGAGAGTACAGAGGTGCCCTTTGCCGAGAGCAGCCACCGTTTGCTCTCGGCAAAGAAGTCGTGTGGGCCTGCTCCACCGTTTGCTCCCACACGCTTGTGGGCGCGGATACTGTATGTCGGTCCCGGTCCCCCTCTTTACCGAGAGCTAGAATTGAAGCTCTCGGCAAAGGCCTCGTGGTGTGGGGTCCGCCCGCCAGCGCTGCACGGCAGAGGATACTGCAGGTGGGCGGGCCCTAGATCTTGGATCTCGGCAAAGGGCGGGCGGGGACCCACCTGCAGCCTCACACTCACACCACAGCACAGCACCCCACACACACGCCACCACACTTAGCCGTTCACGCACGCACGCACACACGCCGCCACACACAGCGCCACCGCCCGCCTGCCACCGCCGGCGCGCCTCCCCGGTCCACCGCCGGCACGCTCCCCAGTCTGCCGCCGCGCCTCCCCGGCCGCCACCGCGCCTCCCCGGCCCGCTGTCGTGTCTGGCCGGCCGCCGGCGCGCCTTCCCGGCCGGCCCCGCCGCGCCTCCCCGGCCCGCCCGCGCCTCCCCGGTCCGCCGCCGCCGCGCCTCCCCGGCCGCCGCCGCGCGTCCCCGGCCCGCGGCCGCGTCTGGCCGGCCGCCGGCGCGGCTCCCCGGTCGGCCCGCCCGCCGCGCCTCCCCGGCCCGCCCGCCGCCGGCCCCTCCCCTGCAGACAGCCGGTCGCGGGGGAGGGCCTCCTCCTCCTCCTCTCCCTCGCCCGCGGCCGGGAGAGGACCTCCCTCCTTCTGCTCCCTCTGGCCCTCGTGCTGCTTCACGTCGATTCCGAGGTATGCGGCAGCACTGCTCGATCTTTGACAAAATTTTTCGTTGGTCGATCTTAGAGCACATGTATAATCTCAAAAAATAAAAAAGATTAGAGCACATGTAATGATTTGGTTTTGTATTATGAGGCCACTGGATCTTAGCAAAGTGACCACCAAATTTAGAGTTGAAGAGGACCATAATAGCAGGAAATTAGGATTGTGACTAAGGATTATTAGAAATATTAGTTTGATAGCAATATTATTAATTTAGTTACCTAGCAATATTAAGGAAGGTAATACTAGCAAATTTAGTGTGCAATTTTTAGATGATTATAGAATTCTTGTTAGTTAGCAATTAGAGAAGGTAATACTAGCAAATTTATCATGTCTCTAATTTTTTTGTCAAACTTCTAATGCATGTCTATTTTGTAGGGAGAGATGCCTTGATTTGCTGCACTCACCAATGGATCCAAGATTTAATGTTCCCTGATGGATATGCTGCGAATTTGAGGAGGGGAGTCAATTTAACTACTCTGCGATTAAAGGGGTTGAAAAGTCATGACTACCACATATGGATCGAGCGACTTCTTCCGGTGATGGTTCGAGGCTGTGTACCTGAGCATGTGTGGAAAGTGCTGGCAGAGGTGAGCTATTTCTTCCGTCAGCTTTGCGCTAAGGAGTTATCTCTTGCTGTGATTGACAAACTTGAAAAAAGTGCACCTGTGTTGCTCTGTAACCTAGAGAAGATCTTTCCACCTGGTTTCTTCAACCCGATGGAACATATGATTTTGCACCTCCCGCGCGAGGCACGATTGGGGGGGCCCGTGCAGAACCGTTGGTGCTATCCAATTGAGAGGGTTTGCAAGGTTCTTCGAAGCACATGTAAAAATAAAAATAAAATTGAAGCTTGCATTGCAGAGTCACACATTCTACAGGAGGTGTCAAACTTCACAACTAAATACTATGCTGAGCACCTTCCCAGCGTGCATAATCGACCTCCTCGGTACAATGCTGGCGAAAATGACTCGAACCTCAGCCTTTTTCGAGGACAACTCGGAAGTGCCAGTGTTCAGACGCGCAAGACCTTATCTCTTGAAGAGTGCCGTACTATCACGATATATGTTTTGCGCAACCTTGAAGAAGTACGACCATACATAAAGTAAGTTGTCAATAAAGCTCATCATTTCCTTTCTCGTATGTTGCCTCATCTACATCCAACCTCATTTGCCTTGGTGCAGTGAATTTATTGAGCAATTTTGGCATCATTCGGAGCCACCTATTGACCACGAGGAGGAAACTCTTCTTCGCCAGGGTACGGGAACCATGCATCCCGATTTCATTGCCTGGTTCAAACATAAGGTAATTTAGCTCGTGCTCAGTACATTAAAAGTAATTAAGCTCATACTCAGTATCACATTAACCACTATCCTCCCTTAACTTGCAGGGCCAAACTGATCCGTTGATGAATCCTCAGGTCAGGTAGGTTTCCGGAGGTTTCGCCTTTATGGTAAACTCATATCATGTTTATGACGTGAATGGGTACCACTTTCACACGACACAATACGAGGAGCGAAGGCCCAATCGAAGAATCACAAATAATGGAGTTTGTACGCATAGCCGATCCAATGGGGTAGATTACTATGGAAGACTTGAAGAAATATACGAACTCGAGTATCATGGTTGCAAACCTCTTAAACCTGTCATATTCAAGTGTCATTGGTTTGATCCAAGCGCTAGTGGCATGAGACAGAATAAGAATCTTGGGCTCGTCGAAATTAAACAGTCATTTGTGTACCCAGGGCACGATGTCTATATTGTGGCCCAACAGACCACACAAGTATATTACCTCTCATACCCTTGTAAAACTGACAAGCGTCTCCAGGGTTGGGATGTTGTGTACAAGGTATCGCCACACGGTAAACTACCCGCCCCAAACAAAGAAGATTACCACCTACTAGACCCAAACACATATGACGGAGAGTTCTTTCAAGAAGATGGGCTAGAAGGGATGTTTGAGATAGACTTAACCCAAGTGCTCGAAATGGAAGTAGACAATGGAACGGTTGTCGACGACGATGCTGCCGAAGAGGTTCAAAATGATGGCGACTTAAGATTGCTCGAGCGATTACGTTTAGGCAGTGGCAATGATGATGATGACACCGTTCCACCTTTGGAGCACGGCGTTGAGTCTATGGACATGCGAGATAGTGATGATGAGTATGATCCGGAAAATCCAGATCATGATGAATATTTCTAAAACATGTAAGATACTAGGATATTTATTTCTTATTTACTAATTGTAGTTATGTTTCTAATTTACTAGGATATTTATTTCTTATTTACTAATTGTAGTTATGTTTCTAATTTACTAGGATATTTGTTTCTTATTTACTAATTGGTATTTAAATGTAATTATGTACTGATTGATTTACTCTTTTTTATTTCAGGTGATTGATCAAAGATGCCGCCAAAGAAGAAGAGGGCGCCGAAGCAGTGCGCCCCTGTGGTGAGGAACCTCAACGACTTCTACCAGGACGAGGGTGAGGGCTCTGGGACGGTGAGGAGGGCGTCGAGGTCCGTGGCACCCTCTGAGTCGTCTGGAGCCAGGGGTCGCAAAGGTGCACCCTCTACAGCTTCTGAGTCATCCGATGAGGAGTACAGGGTTGATGAGGAGGAGGTGCAGCAGGCGGAGGATGAGGAGCAGGGGGAGGGCAAGGAGCAGGGGGAGGACGAGGAGGAGGCGGGGAGGGTCAAAGGTCTATTTGCGAGGCCCTGCTCAGCTTCCAGATCACCCCATACTGCCCGCGAACCGACCGGTTATTTGACCCGAGGGAACACGGTAACTTATCTTAGCCTTTTCATTTGTTCTTTTGAAACAAATTAACGATTCAAACTAATACATTGTGTGAATCATTTTGGCAGGGGGTGGGAGATCGTCACTCTCGGTAGTCACAGGCGTCTTCCCAATGGCATCTTGGGCATTCTTACCAGGCTTTGGTACCCCGGGTTCGTGTGGGTTGGCGAGCCAGATGCTCGGCGAGAGGTGCTGGTGACGTCATTTGACCACTACGCCCTTGTTCCCGATTTCCCTGATCCGACTGGCCGTGACTTCTAGAACGCGGCCGCCAGGGTGGTTGGTGAGTTTTGGGTGAGTTTTCCTAGCAATAAATTGTGTTTCTGAATAAATTGACTTAATTAGATTTTTCTCAAGTATTGACAACACTTTTATATGCAGGATTTCTACAGATGCATGCCGGGATACGAGCAGGCGGCGGCTAACAACGCCATGTTCATCTGCCGGAAGCTTGTGACGGATATGATTTACGAGTCCCGCGTCTCGCATAACATTATCTGGAATGCTAGGCAGAAGGTGAAAGCCACAAAACGAGAAGTTCGAAACCTGCGGCTCACTCCAGAAGAATACATGGAGGTAAATATGCTAAATTCATTTTTCTTCGATTAAATTTGGTCAATTTGATGTTCTTGATGGCGTGCAGGTGCCTCCGTGGTGGGTTGCCGACCGGCCTCGGGTTTGGAGAGCGATTGTGGATCAGTGGTTTACGGAGGATTGGGAGGCAAAGCACCTCGAGCGCCGGCGGCGGCGTTTGGCCATGGCAGGTCCAGCACACCACCAAGGCCCCGTTAACCTTCACGAGTATGGTCGTAGATGGGTACATTAAGTTATTTCTTTATTCCAATTTTTTGTTATCTAACTCTCAATTAGTCTAACATCCACTCTGTTCTTTTCTTGCAGTCTCGGGCACATGAGAATCAGCCTTGCAGCGAGCTCCAGGCATATGGCATGGCACACAAGGGCAAGGCGACGTCTGACGTCACCTTCAACGTGGACGACCCGCCCGAGGCGTACAGCAACCCGACAATCCAGCCCCGCATCACAAATTACGTCACAACGGCAAGGGAGGTTCGTGGGCCAGACTTCGATCCAGTGACACAGCCTATTGATGGAGAAAGCGTCATGAGGAGTGGAGGCGGCAAGACGCATGGACGGTACTGGATTGGTGACAGTCTCCTGGTCCCGTCCGAGGTTCCGTCGCTCTCGCAGGTTCGATCTCGAGATAGGGGCACGAGCTCAGGCCCGCCCATACAACGGCGGCCCACCGTTACGGAGAGCTTGCACCAGCAGATCCAGGTTATTTCTGTTCTCTGCATCGTCCATTGACATTTTCATATGTTTGCTTTGTATTCTAATGTGTAGATCAAATATTGTAGGCCCAGCTTGCGGCAGAGAGGGCCGAGCGGGAGAGGCAGGTAGAAGAGGCGCAGAGGCGCGCCGATGAGCAGATGCAAAGGATGGCCGAGGCCCACCAGAGGCAGATGGATGCGATACAAGAGGCCCACAATCAGTAGTATGCCTCCGTACTTCAGTACATGCAGACTCTTGGTCACGCGGTGGCGCCACAGGCGCAACTCCCTCCACTACCGCAGATGTACTTGCCTCCAGTCCCTCGACCGGCTACTATTTCTTCAGTGAGCTACTCTCGCTATTCCTCCTCTTTTTGTTTCTCGTAGTGACCTACAATGACTTCATATAAATGCTCAAAACCTTACATTCATTTCTCATCGTGGTATACAACTTATAAATGTTAGCAAAACCTAGAATGACGTAGAATTCGAAAATGACTTGTACAAATGACTCGTATTATCATTTCTCACTTTAAATCCTACGCAGAATCTATCGACGGCATCAAACGAGTGGTCGCCGCCAGTTCAGCAGAGTCCTTGGGGCGGGATACAGTGGGTGCCGTCTGGCCCTCAGCAGCCATTTCGCCCTCAGCAGCCGCCTCACAGTTGGCCGGGGATGATGACACAGCCACAGGCGTCTGGGTGGGGGTCGTGGCCACAGCAGCAGCCGACGGGGGGGGGTCGGGTTTCTAGTCGCCGCATGATGACGCGGCGAACGAGTGAGTTCGTGAACTACGCACCTTTTATTTGCATTTGGACATTTGTGAGTTGCTGGACCTTTGTGACCTCCACTTTGTGACTTGTACTTGCATTTGGACTTGTTATTTGCATTTGTGGACTATGTGATGAATATTACCTGCATGTAATGATTATTAGCTGCCTGTGATGATTATAATATGCTTGCGATGAATATTAGCTGGCTGTGATGAATATTCTATATCTGTGATAGTTTCTGTGATTTGTGGGTTCTTTTGACGCTGCTGGTAAATTAAAAAAAAGAAATAGGCTTTGGCGAGAACTAAATCCATTACTCTCGGCAAAGACCACTCTCTGCCGAGAGCTAAGTACACTGCTCTCGGCAAAGGTGCATGACGTGGCCACCTGCGACGCGCCTTTGCCGAGAGCAGGAGCCACGTGGCTCTCGGCAAAGCCGCGTGCCGTGGGGCCATGCGCACGCCTCTGCCGAGAGCGGTGGGGCGCGGCTCTCGGTAGAGGCGCGCTCTTTGCCGAGAGCTGGAGCCACGTGGCTCTCGGCAAAGCCGCGTGCCGTGGGGCCATGCGCAGGCCTATGTCGAGAGCGGTGGTCCACGGCTCTCGGCACAAGCGCGCTCTTTGCCAAGAGCTCTGGGCCTCGGCTCTCGGCAAAGTCCCTGGGCCCCACGCGTAACGGCGTGACCTGAGGGACGGTGTGGACGCCTCTGCCGAGGGCTAGGTGGGCCTCTGGGCACATATCTGCCGAGAGGATGTCCACCGGCTCTCAGCAAAGCAGCCTTTGCCGGCCCAGATGCGCCGAGAGGGCTTTGCCGAGAGCTTCCTCTCGGCAAAGCCTTCACCGAGAGGAAAGGGGCCTTTGCCGTGAGGATTGGGGCTCTCGGCAAAGCCCTAGAATCCGGTAGTGTTTCTTCAGCGCAAGCGTTTTCAGCAGGCTGTTGAAAGCCAATTTGTTCGACACCCGATCCTGGAACATGGCTCTGGGAGTTGCCAGGGAGTTCAAGCGCATGAACCTCTCACTTTTCCGTGAGGACTTCGTGGTCGATCCCTGGCAGGTCGTGGACCCAGTGTTTGCCCGGAGAGCAAGCAGTAGCGCTTCCTCTGAGTATTTCGTGATTCTTGATGACTATCAGATGGCAGCAGGCTCATCGGCGGCGCCAAGTGATCAAGAAGGACGGCCCCAGATGAGTATTGGAGATCTCGTCTTTGGTAATAACGATAGTGTTGTGCCTCGTCGTGGGAGGTTCGAGGTTCTCGCATGGAGGTCACACATACCGCCTCACTACAGCTACATGATGACCTGTGAGGTCCGGAGGCCGCAGCGGATGCTCCCTAGGAAGAAGAGAGATGAACATAGGTTGCGATGTGACCATCTTGTTGCGTCTCAAAAGTGATGTAGTATTGGAATGTCATACGACTTGTATATGCTGTGATCTGTTTGTAAGCTGGAAGTTCAATACACTACCGGAAACTGAACCTTTGCTGAGAACCCGTGGCTTTGCCGAGAGCCACTGCTAGGGCTCTTGGCAAAGAAGGCTTTGCCGAGAGTCAGAGGAGTGGCTCTCGGCAAAGAAATACTAGCTCTCGGTAAGGAAAAAACACTCGGCAGAGAAATTAAAAAAAAAATCACTTTTTCACTTTCAGATTTTTTCTATCCTCAACATACACTTGTACAAAGCATATGTTCAAATTTGGCACATGTTTAGTTTTATTTGCTATATTTAAAAATTTTACTTCATTCTAGGTAATTTTTTCGTAGACGTCCGATATGAACTGCAAGTGCATGAAATCATAAAGTAAAGTTGTTGGAAAAATGAGATTCATGTTCATGAGACATCTCTAAGACCATGTACATGAAATGAAACTAAATTTTAAACATTTTGTTCTCTGATCATGATGAAGATCGTGTCGTAGAAAGGTTTTAAAATTGTATAAAATTCAAATGAAGTTTGAAAATCACGAATTTTGTCGAGCGCTCATGATATCATATGTCAAGGTTGTGGTAAATAGTTGAGAATGTTTTGAACTTTTAACACATACGCTGTTTAGAAATCAGAACATCTCACGAGAAGTTTCAGAGAATTTGAACTAATGTCATTAGGTTTGGTGCATTAGAGAAATTTAAATTTGATTTTGACTACAACAATTTTTTTTTATAAACAATACACAATATATCTAGTGTCATGTTAAGTGTTGAAAAAGTTTCCCATATATTTGCTATTTTTAAAAATAAATTTGGTGAAAATTTTCTTTGCCGAGAGTCTGGCTCTCCACAAAGAGATCTCTTTGCCGAGAGCCAGGTTGGCGGGCTCTCGGCAAAGGAAAAGTCAGCCCAAAATTCCGCCGGCCCATCCGGCCCAAGCCGCTCCCATCCCAATCCTAGATGTAAAGGCACCGCTCCCTACCCTCCCTGCAGCCGCCCCCCTCTCTCTGCCTCCCTCACCGCCGCCTCCCTGCCTCCGCCGTTGCCCCCTCCTCTCCCTCTCCTCCGAGCCCATGCGACGCTCGAGATCCGGCGGCCGCCGGGCCCTCCTGCCTCCCCACCCCTCCCCCTCCATCGCCCCTCACCAGCAGTGAGGAGCTGCGGCAGCGCAAAGGAGGAGCTCGGCCTCCTTTCCCCCGGCGTCGGCGTCGGCCCGGCGGCGGCTTGATCTCCTTCCCCTGGGCGGCCTGGAGGGGCACGTGGGCGGCGGATCTGCGGCCACCTCGCCTCCACCGGACGGACAGCGGCGGATCCATGCAATCCGTGGGCGGCGAGATCAGTGTCCAGGTACCCTCTCCATCCCTCTCTCTCGGCGTGGTGCTGTTGGTGGCCGTGCTGGTGCTGGTGCTGGGGGTGGCGGTGTGGCGGTGGCGGCGGCGTGTGGTGGATGCGGTGGTAGTGATGGCGGCGGTGGTGGGTGGTGGCCTCCTCTCCTCCGGCGTCGGCACGTTGCGGCGTTCCGTCGGCAGTGGCGTCGGTGGTGCTTTGGTGGTGGCGTCGGTGGTGGTGGTGGGTGGCGGCGGTGCCTGGCCGGTGGGCCCGCTGCCCCGATGAGGATTTTCTTTTCTTTTTTTGTTTTTGGAAAATTTCTCTGCCGAGAGCCAGTTGGCCCTCTCGGCACATATCCACCGAGAGAGGGCCCGCCGGCTCTCGACAAAGGCGTCTTTGTCGGCCAAATTCTACCGAGTGGCCTTTGCCGAGAGCAACCTCTCGGTAAAGGCTCCACGGAGAGGATTAGAGCCTTTGCCGAGAGGATTAGAGCTCTCGGCAAAGTCTTCGAATCCGGTAGTGATAGTACTTACTATAGTATATGTTTGTAAGATGGAAGTTTAATAGCACTCCCTCCATTTCAAAATACTTGTCATTCTGAGTTTTCTAAATACATTCCCTTTCTTATGTATGTGGATACTAGGACATACTAACTATCTACATACATAACAAAGAGAATATATGTAGAAAACTCAGAATGACAAATATTTTGAAACGGAGGGAGTAACATATATGTTTGTGTGAAATATACATGCATCTTTCCAAGGCTCAAATGTAAGCCATTGGATCATGATAATAAATTCAATAAATTAATAAGAAAGAGAGAGGACATTTGCTCATCCTAACCTCGCCGTCGACCGAGCAGCTGGCCTGAAGTCAAGTCCCTGTGAGGAACGGCCGGGCATCAACCGCCATTTTCTCTGGCGAGGTTTCCCCGACGCATTGGGGGCTCGGTCGTTAGGGATCTACCTTCCCTCAGGTCGGATCTGCAACTTCCTCGCGCAGAACGGTCGGTGGAGTTGCGGTGTTATACCTTGAAATTTTGGATTCCACGACGTGATTAGGAATAATAATTAAACAATAATTTTAAAAAATTAGTATAGAAAAAACAATTATTCATAAGGTTATTCTGCCTGTGTTGCATTCATGCCAAAGCATCTTGGTGTTTCTAGAGTGCAAATGTTTCCAAATGTGCTTAGACATTAACCAAGTTCTTTTGATAATTTTTCAACTTTTTCTAGAATTTATCTCATTTTCCTAAAGCTCAGTCTATTTATTAGAGAGATCTAGCTTCTTTTTCATGAGCTTTGAGTATTTTATTTGGGCTCCTCGTATCCCAAACTATATCTAGGACCTTTTTTGGAATTTTTAGGATTTTCAAATTCTTTTGTGGTTTTCATGAATTATCTAGGTTTTTGCTGGATTTTTCTTTCATCATAAATCTTTTTTTCAAAAAAAAAGAGAAAACCCTATCCTTTGGGGTCGACCCCGCACCTGCACCCGCACAAGCCAACTCGTGGCTCAACTCCTTTTCCCGCGAACCGAACCTACGAGGCTCGCCGACCCACCGGCAAGCCATGTGGGCCCGGCGACCTCCTGCATTGACATACAAGGTCATTCGCACTCGTCATACTTCATTTTCATCTCTTAAAAGAAATATTTTTTGTCTAGTGATCAATTTTTTTAATTTTTCCGCACTCGTTATCCCCTGTATCCCATACTTCCTCCCACGCGTAATACTCTTTCTTCTCTCCCTTCCCACCTATCTCGTCGCCCACCACCACACTCCCATGCTCCTGCCTTTGCGCCTCGCCGCCTACCTCGTCGCGCCTCCACCTACCCCCGCCGCCTACTCTCCTTCCCGCGGCAGCCCCTGCCGCCTCCTTCGTCCTTCCCCATCTCTCTCCCTGGTGCCCTCCCTTCCTCCCTCATGGCGAGCAGGGGCCCTGTCGGCCTCGAGCTCCGCCCTTGCGAGCCGGCGAGCCCTGATGAAAGGATCTTGTGATGCCTAGAGGGGGGGTGAATAGGCTCACTTCAAATGTTCTTGAAAAACTTGGTAGAGGAAATTAAATTGCACTGGGTTATCCGATACAGTGCCGGATGATCTGGTGGTCGGATCTTCCGGTACTGTAGGGGATGACCCGGCGGGAAGGGAAAATATGAAATTCAAGGAAATGAGATGAACCTAGCAATTCTATTTGAATTAAAAGTTTAGTAGAGAAGCTAAGAACCACCTACAACCAAAGATCTATCAAGCAACCACACAAATATATAGCTCGAGGCAAAACAAGCTTCTAGGTCTAGAGAAAGTGAAGAACATAATGAGCACACAATACAAGAGATTTTTTTACCTAAGTTCACTTCCACAAAGGAAGGCTACGTCTCCGTTGATGATCCCACAAAGGGAGGGCTATCACAAAGAGTCTCTTGCCTCACCCAATCAACCACGAAGGAGGATTGGTGCTCACTATGAATCTCCACCAAGGAGAGGGTAATAAATGTTCCCGGGTGCTCCACACGGAGAGGACACTCGACGGGCGACGCCTAACCGTCTAGAAGCAAGCTTCAAGAGTAACAAATCCGAATCGATGAGTCTTGACCGCCACAAGTGCTTCTTGAGATGAACAAGTGTTGAACTCACTCAAGGGGGATCAACCTCACACTTCAAGAGCTCTAACACCCAAACTCTAGATGAAATCTTTGCAAAGATTAGCACTAGAAGGAGTTGGGAGAGAGGAGTGAATGCTTGGAGAGGTGTTTGTCCCATGGTAGGTCAGCAACTAATGAAGGAGGGGGTGAAGAGGTATAAATACCCAACCCTCAAAACTAGCTGTTAGTGCTCAATTGCGAGAACTGTCGGGTCACCTGGCATCATGTCAAATCACCCGGCTAGCGCACCGGATGACAGACAGAGGATTCCGGGTCTTGCAACCAGGTCATCTCGTGGCTGGGTCATCCGGCGTGACGTCGAATCACCCGACAGACCCAGAAACTGAGAGAATCCAAGTGTTCGTGTGTGAATCGTGTCTCTCAAAGTGTGTTAATTCTCAAGATAATCACAAGTGGTAAATCTTGACTCAACTTTTCGAATCCCCCTTTATAGTACAGTGTTTCCTATACTCAATTTCAAAGTGAGAAAATGGAATTTAAACCACCATTGAACTTGAACACCTTTCAAACAAATTTGGGGGCCTTCTTTTGATTATACTCGAATATCTTAGCTTTTAATTCCTACATACATCTCAATGAAAGCATTAATCCATCCAAATTGTGATTGTCAGTATCACCAAAATTAATTAGGGACCTAGATGCACTTTCACCTACACACCTTGGATTCGGCGGAGGAGGTCACTACACCCGCGGCACGGGAGGCTCTGCTGCTCCACCGGCCCCTCCACGACGACGGAAAGTGGAGCAGCTCCTCCCCACGCTGTTGACGACGGCCTCGAGGGCGCCTGGACGCGCCCTGGAGCTCCAAGTAGAGCGCGGAGACCACAGCCACGACAGAGCTCCACCTCGCGCCGTGTGGGATCTCCGCCCAGGCTCGACAGCAGCGGGAGGCGTGGAACGGGTCACATGGGAGGCGAGGAGCGGCAACGGTGATCCAATCCGCCCTCCCACTCCCTCTCCTGTGATGGCGGCGATGGAGGCCAAGCTCCAACCGGACGGCGAGCATCGATATCCGCCCTCGCAGTGGAGAGCCTCGTTAGCGCCTCACTGCGCGCCTTATTGGCGGCCTCGCGGTGGGTGACAGCGTGCATGTGTCGGCTGGTGCCCCTTCTCTTCCTCTTCTGGCCATCCCCTTCTTTCTCCTGGCGGTCGTGCGGAGCAACGGTGGGCACGTGGGGGCCCACACCACGTCAGCGTAGCGCACGACCTGCCCAGACGCTGGATCGAGCGCACGGGAGGGGGAACGGGAAGGTCCCGTTCTCCTCCCAGTATGCTGCTACGGCATTTTCGTGTGATAAATGCTACTGGAGCATGGCGTCTCGTATGCCTTACCGCACCTAGTGAGGATAGCCTAAGGGGGCCTTCTATATTTCTTGTGAAAGATGGATAAGGGTTGAAACTTTCAGCCTACCAAAGTCCATGTAAAATTGTTGTTTATTATTTTCCAACCATCTCACCTCATGATTATTAATTACAAAATGTTACAATATTTTTCAAACAAACCAACGTTTTTCATTAAAAGTTGAACCAACAATTTCTGGAAAGAGTTGCACCAACATTTATTCAGAGAAACTGTTAGATCGAACATTTTTCCAAAATGTTTTAACCAACATGTTTCGTGAAAACATTTCAATATTTTTGAAAAAAAAGTTTCAACATTTTTGAAAAAAAAGTTTCAACATTTTTCCCTACCAACCTCCAGCGGTCAGCAGCGGCGCCAACACTGGCCGTGGCACACGTGCGGGGCGGCGGGAAGGTGGCGATGGAGTTGGCTGGGGCTCCCACGGCGGCAGCGTGGCACAGGCCGGCCGCGACGAGACGACCACTCCACACCGACGCGCAGGCCCGCCGTGAGCGAGGCCGCGGAGGCGCGTGGGGCCTACCGTGGGGACTCGCGACGGGGCGCCAACGCCAGCTGGGTAGTAGAGCTCACACGCGGCGGTGGTGAGGCCAGCCAGGCGGCGCGCGGGGCACGGGGTGACGGTGATGTGCGGAGGAAGAAGGAAGGTTTTGATGATGTTGGGCCATGGTGGGTTGTTATTGGGCTTTATAGTTTCAATGAATCATATTTTCCGGAAGATATATATGATTTTCGCATGTAAGGTCGCATCGCCACCAGCCATCCTTGGCAGGAGTAGAAGGGCCTGTTTGGTCCCCAGCCACAGCACGGGTGTGGCGTCTGTGGCACACAACACAACCACGAGTAGAGTCAATTAGCTTGATGTTAGAGAATCTGAATTCGCACCAAACACTATTGAAAAGGGGGTGTTTATGCATCACCTAAGTGCAATAGGGGCTTGTTTGGATGCAGCCTGGCAGGGAGCTGCGGATCCAGGCAGCGATCTCCACCCCAGGCCGACAAAATCGTGCGCCTGAGTTTGCTGCTTGAGCTAGGCAGCTTTGCTAGGTCTCCAAGCAAACAAGCCCTAGGAGCTTAGCTCACTCAATTTGTTCCAGGCGATAGATGAACATCCGACACCTCTCGATTAATGCTCACCTTCTTACGCCTCTCCTTTATCTCCTACCTTTTAATGCCTCTCCTTCTCCCTGAGCTCGCTGCCACTGCCCTTGCCTGCACCCACCACACGTGCCTCCACCTAGCCGCTGGTGGGCTAGGATCCACCGACACGGAGCTCCGGCAGACCCTTGCTGCCTGTGGCAGTTGCCTTCCCATCCCTCCCACAGCTACCTCCTGCCACCACCATCGTCATTGCCTCGCCTCGACACCGTCCACAACTGACGTCCACCGCAACCACGCCCCCGCCCCCACCGTCTTGTGGCCTGCCTCCCGCCACCAACCCTCCTAAGGCTGGCGGTGAGCACCCATCCCGGCAACCACCCGAACACTTAACTCTGAGGGCCCTAATCTTGTTGGAATTTGGTCAGAGTTGAAGAAGAAAGAGAGAATGATGAGGAAGGATTTTGTTTTAACCTGATGTGAGCTGTAACTTTTGAAAACAATGAAAGAGAAAACACTGCATATTTGCGGATCTAATCTAACCCGCACCGTTACCGTTGTGTCGATTGTCCACAATCGTTCTATTTACTCGTGGTGCTGCAAGTGCCGACAAAAGTTGATGGTGGCAATTTGGGTCATTTTGTTTTGGTTGGACAACACAGCCTGTTCGGCTAGTTGGAGGCTAGTGCTGATTTGTTCTGACAGAAAAATACTGCTGTCTGGACGAATTATTGTGAAAAAATAATGATGGAAAGCATGTGGAAGGGGCGGACCCAAGAAGGACCCAGTGAGGGCACAAACCCTCACTCAAATTCTAGAAGCAAAGGCACTAAGTAATTTTTCACCATATAAAACCTTCATAGATTTAAGTTTTCTCAAGGGATGCCCTCACTCAATGCTTACTCTAGGTCCGCCCAGCAATCATAGATCGTCGTATCGCATCCATACTGTAACACAGGAGCAAGAAAATACAGTTGCATTGGAGAAGGTGACTGGGATGCTTAGAGATATGGCTCCTCTGTAACACTGGTATAAGCGCTTTACAAAGGAGGCGGCTGAACAAGATATACATCACGAATAAGGACTTTGTGTCCGCGAGCCTTCCAATCCAGGGGCTCTGACGATCACAATTTACAAGCATGCAAGCAGTAAAAAAACGTTCACCCTTTCTTGAAGAGCCCGCCGAGGAACCCGCCGCTCTGCTCGGTCGCCGCCGCCGCCGTCTTGCCGGCGGTTGTCTTCGACGCCGGCGCGGCCTTGCCCCCCACCTTGTTGAGGATGGGGTCCGTCTCCAGCAGCTGCTCCTCCTTGTACAGTGCGCCGAAGATTGCCTCGAACAGACCCTTCTGCTCCTGCTTCGCCGCCGCCGCCGTCACCACCTTCGTCGCGGCGGGGATGGTGCGCACCGTGGACGAGCGCGCCGCGCGGCGGCCCAGAGTGCTCCTCCTGCCGCTGGCCGGCGATGCCGCTGCCGGTGCGACCTTGCCGAAGCTTACTGATGACGCCATGGGTGTGTGGTTGCTGTGTGCTGCGTGCGTGGACGGGGACCAAGAGAGTTCTTGTGGCGTTTCAGGCTTTTCTGGCTCTTGTAACTGACCCGCGAGCTCGTGGCGTCCACAAGCGGCTTATCCAGTGTTCCTGCGAATTTGTGATCTCACCGGCCAATCTGTGACAGAATATACATTGGATTTTTTTGGTATTTTACCACGGTCCTTGCGGTAGTTCGTGGGTGACAGAATATCCATTGGTTTCTTTTTTGGCATTTTCACGGGCAAGAGTTGGCATTTCTGTCCGGCAGGCAAGCAAGCATCCTATAAGTCGGTTATTTTTTTAATAAAAAGAAAAGTGTTTTTTCACCTTCAAGTATTGCAAAAGTGTGTCATTCATCTCTCACATTTTATTTGGTGCAAATCTACCCCTTATAACTAACTAAATCCACACATTAATCATCTGATGACAATTTATGCAAATCCCTACTTTAGTAATGTAATATGTTGCTTTGAAGATAGAAAGCCCAAAAATTTTGTAATCCTCTCTAAGTTGGTTGCCTCATTAAAACTTTATCCAAAAAATTAACGGAACCCATACTGAAATATTAATAGCGATCGACTCAACATTAGATGTGTGGCTAGTAAGTGATTATATGGCTTAAACCGATATTATATGACACACAAATTTTGTTAAATAAGATGGGTGGCATTTGAAGAAAAATACTTTTGCATACTGAAAAAGTACATTTTTTCTCAATAAAAATGCTTGGATTTCTTAATAATAAGGCTTGGAATGTGGTCGACTCCTTCCATTCATTTTAAGTCCTATTTCGATTTAAATAAATTGTTATATGTAAATTTTGACCTTTTATGTGGTGTTTGGTTCTAGAAGTGGGGTCGTGATGGATCAATGGATCATCCCATCTTCATTTCGTGCCTAACTAATTGTTGTTTTGTTTGATCAATGCAATATGCTGCACCTTGCAGATTGACTTCAGTCGCGAATTTGTGAATGGTGTAACATAAACATGTAGATTTGTTGCATCATCATCAATTCCGATGGTGATGCATCATGGTTGTATCTCTTCTTCTTCGGTTCTTCCTCTTAATGAAAAACGTGTCAAGGCATGGTCGTGAAAACAAATATGTTGCACCTTATCCTCTCGCACTCACATGATACCATTTTCCAAATATGGCTGTTTGTTTAATAACAGGGAATGCTCTCATCTCACGAAACTATACTCCATCCGTTGCAAAAAGTTTGTCGTTTTAGGATTCAAAATTTGTCAAAAAGCATGATATTTTACTTAATTTTGTATGCGTGCATGTGCATGTAGGCATATAACAATCAATTAGCACCAAATATGGTAAATAAATAAAGGTAATTGATGTCATTGTAAATTTTTAATAATTTATCTTAAAATTTCTAAAATGACATATTTTTTGGGCCGAGGGAGTATGCTAAAAAAAAACCGAATGGTCATTGATTCTTGAGAAAAGAGCAAAGAAAACTGAAAGGAAACCACTTCTAAAAAAGAAAACGGAAAAGGATCTGTTGTTGTGCCTCCTGACAGGACGCACATCTGTTGCAAGGCCCAATTCGATGACACAAGGCCGTGAAGGGCTGCTGGGCCACATTACCTTCTCTTCTTCCAGCAAAACCCTCATCGCCTCTGTTCCGATCGATTCCTCCGCCGCCGCCTCGCTGAACGGGAATCCCACCGCCGCCGGCATCCCCAACCCGTCAGCTCCAGAACTCCGGCGCCGCACTCCCCGCTTCGTTCGTGATTCCATCTGGTAACGCGTCCTCGGATCTCTAGCCCCTTTCTTATTGTTAGATCCCCTCGGGTTCTAGGCTTTCGTCTATGTTGTTTCTTGGATCTTAGATTGTCCCGCTCCCCTGATTCCTCGCCTTTTGATGCTTTCTTGAAGTGAGCCGCAGCGATGGCCGCGGGTGGTGCGCCGACCAATATGCAGAAGGAACAGGTGCGTCCCCCTGATCGCCTGTAGATTACCTTGCCCAAGTTCAAATCGTTCCTTTGAATCGCTGATTTCCCTAGGACTACAAAGCATGGAAAAATAGTTTGTTTCAACTGATAAATCATGTCTCGTGATCGGTTTACCTGCCGAGATTTGAAGAAATGAACTGTACTTATTGAGAATTGTGCTTGGAAGGTGAATTTAACACGATTTTCATAAAAGAAATGCTAAAGCCGTGTGTGGAACTTTAAGGTGATGGTTCAAATGTAAGGAAGATTTACTCCACATGATATTGTTTAAACTGTTAGCCTGTTACAGTATTAACTTGGTATGTTTTTCAGGTTACAATGAATAATTGCATCTGTTCAGGGATTTGAGATTTTGAATTTTAGCAATACTGTTACAATAATTAACTTTCATAACCAGGTTACACTGAATAATTACACCACCAGGGATTTTGATGATACAGAGCTTTTTCTGTGCCTGTCTGTATCGATACCAAAACTTATGCTAGTCTAGATTTTCAAGAAAGGGTAACAGTGGTTCATTGCACATGTCTAGGGTTTTAATGGGATCATGGTTTCAATTGGAAAGAAGCTAAGCATGCTCGCAACGATTGTGTGTACATGGTCGATATTTATACCTAGAGATACAGTTGTTGATTCTCTAGCCCTGTCTAAGTATCAGCAGAATTTTGTTGAAGTTACCACAGGCAATGTCTCCGAGATTTGCTGATATTTAGTTTCAGTCTTGTTCTTGGGATGATAATCTATCTTTTCCTTTTGTAGTTCCTCTACATGTAAATAGTTTCATTCAGAATTTTTTTCATTATATTATACCTGAATCGTTTCTGAGATCATTCGTCATATGTGTCTCAATAGATGTTTGGATTGGCAGAGAAAGAGATGGAATACAGGGTTGATCTTTTCAACAGGTTAGTGGTTTCAGATCCCAATATCTATTTGATCCTTTAGCTACATTAGGAGTTTAAAATTACTTGCATCACTTATACCACTGTAATTTTTTTTTCTTTTGCCTGTCAGTGTCTATGTTCTTTCTCTCTCTCTCTCTCTCTCTCTCTCTCTATCAGTTTTTTTTTTTTTTTTGAAAAGGATCGCCCTGCTTTTATAGAAAGCATATAAGAGTTGTTTACAACCAAAGACATGTCAACTACTAACCGCTGGGGATGCCAGCTATACAGAATTAACCAGATGAAACAAAACAGACATAGACAATACTGGAGAAAGCCAAAGGAAAACAGCATGTACTGTATATGTTCTTAAATCCAAAGGCAAACATAGGCTATACTAATGTTTATATTCTTTTTTTCTCTCTTGAACATGAGTGTGTATGTTCTTAAATCCAAACAGCATGCAAAATGATTGAAGTATTACACTTGAACTATAGAGGGATGACGTTATGTCTGGCAGTTTTTGATATTCCATCTTTCATCTTTGTTTCACTGTAATGCAGGCTTACACAGACATGTTTTGACAAGTGCATCGAGAAGAGGTACACCTGAATTTGGCATTTGTTATTCATTTTCCTCTAGTTTTGCTCTAAATTCCTGTTACATGTGCCCTTTTTTTAGTTATAGCATTCATATATGTGAAGTATATTTTGATCAAGGTTGTTATATGTGCTAAGAAGATAATCATATGATATAGTTAAAATATTAAAGAACAACTATACGGAATAACTCCCAACATTAAAGTTTACTTTCTTGGAGTCATTGCCATTGTGTCAGTCAGGGGCGGAGCCAGGCCTAAGGCCACCCAGGCCATGGCCTTAGGTGTGGCCCAAAAAATCTCTTTATACTTTCTATATTTTTCCAAGGTCTAGTGAACAATTTTGTATAATGTCCCTAGTCTTCATCGGCCTAATTGTTGTGTGACCCAACAAATCACACCCGACCGGGACTGCTGCTTTCCTTCTCCAGTTCAGTCTGCACAGTCCGGCCAACTGCGGCGCTTGCGGCCTCAAAAATACAAAAAGAAAAGAGAAAAAAATGTGGCGCTCGCTATTGCAGTTACCGTAGTATAAGTGTTTACTAAGTGGCCCTAGATGTCAAAATCCGCCAGCTCCGCCATTGGTGTCAGTGAGTGCATGAATTGATGAATAACTTGTGAATGAATTGGATTGTATTCTCTATCTCTAGGCACAAAGAAGCTGAGCTCAACATGGGTGAGAACAGCTGCATTGATCGATGTGTTTCAAAATATTGGCAGGCAAGTTTGTTCAATGTCGGTCCATTCATATTCAATGTTCATCAGGTTTCCTACATGTTATATTGGCTCTTTTTAGTGAAGAGATAAATGGTCCATGACAATCCAGCTTAACAAATGTGAAATGCTATATTTGGAGACAATCTATACTTGATTGTTCTTTTGGGCTCTGGGTGCAGACAAATATTTTTTCTATTTGATCTTTAGGACTAGTGCTACAGGAAAAAAAATCAAATACCTTTTTATTACTTTTCATTGATCTCTAACAGAAAAGTAGTATCTGATTGTGCTTCTACCTGGAAAAGGAAGGCAGATGTCTAAGAAGCAAATTTTTTTTTTCTCATGTTCTAGTTATGTTGTCACATGGTTTAGGTTTATTTATTTTTCATGTTTCTGCTATGCCGTCATATTAATTCAAGCATAAAATAGTTCTGATTCGATACTTATGACATCTATGTTTGCTTTAGTTTTATATCGATATGGAAACTAGAATTACTCATATGACATGCTGTTAACCTTCAATTTCCATCTTCAGTTTATTTCTCACTGTTATTTCTGATTTAATTCTTCAGGTAACTAATCTAGTCGGACAGCTTCTTGGAAATCAGCCTAAATAAAATGTGAACTGAGATGAAATTTCATCTCATGGTCCTATATTATGCCTTTTTGGTTCTAGGGTTTTGATGGATTACTATGTAAACCAATGTGACATGGGGTTTTCGGGAGAGAAATTTCATCTCTAATTGTTAGCCTTCTGTTGCTGGTGCAATAGGGAAAACCAACATGTGAGGTTTCTGATACCAAATTCTACATCTACCCTTCGTTTGAGCTTTGAAAGCAACAACATAGCCTTTAGTTTTATGGAGGCAAATGTGTAACCTTCCTGAAAAGAGAAACTATGTTTCAACCATTTTACATCATTGGTCTTCCCTTGTTCGGTTATATTTGACTGCATTTAGTTGGTATTGTATATGTATTTTTTACAGACTTTAGCTAAAGAATTTTAACTTAGAACGAAACTAAAAACTTATTTCATTTTGTTGGAGTGGAGGGAATAGTTGTTTGGATTTTATACATCTGCACGACATATTTTGCTCATTGTTACTAAAATGGTGGTTTTACCTTAATTCAAAACCTTTATAGAGTATCATACTAACTATAGATAGAGGTGGGCAATGCGTAGGATTTATGATGAGGCTGCCTGCACCGGGAACCCTATCCCGCACCGTACGCCACGCTCGCATACGGTGTTGGCATCCCCCTCCGCACCGGGTGACGCTACCCTCGCGTAGCTCTCCTCGTGCGCTCCTCCCAAGGGGCGCGGAGGACGTGCTGTCGACGTGGTAAACCTCCGTCGGGGCACGGTGGCGCACATGCGAGGACGGAGAGGGAGGTGGCGCACCTGCGAGGACGGAGAGGAAGAGAGAGAGAGGGCTGCACGTGCTGTCGTCAGACTCCGCCCCGGGTGCGCAGCGGGCCGCACGTGCGAGCTCCACGGTCGGCCACGCCGGCGAGCTCCACCCCCGAGGCCGCTTGATTCGTGATGCGTAAGGGTAGGGCTGTCGTAGGCAGCACATGCGAGTTCCGCCGTTGGGGCCGCGCCCGGCCATGCATCGAGCTCCGCTATCGGGGCCGCAGCCCGCCATGCTGGCGAGCTCCGCCCCTGAGGTCGGTCGATCTAGAGTGTGCAGGGATCATCGCGGGTTGTGCGTGTGAGTTCCGCCCCCGGGGCCGCTCGATCCGGGGTGTAGACAAAAGGAGTATAGAGTATAGAAACTCGATGATCATAACGCTCCAGATTTCTTGCACCGGGGGACGCTACCTGGTGTGCTACCCTTGCGCAACTCTCTTTGTTTGCTACTCTCAGAGGGGACACGTAGGACGTGCACCATCCGCCGACATGGCCAACCTTTGTCAGGCACAGAGCGAGAACGAGGTAGAGCTCTGCAGCGAGAGGCACGCCCACGAGGAGGGAGAGGGCCGCCAGAGAGGAGGGAGAGGTAGAGCGTAAGCCCGCAACCGGCGTGTGAGCTCCACCGTTGGGGCCGCAACCAGCTGAGCGTGTGAGCTCCGCCCTCAGTGCCGCTCGATCCGAGGCGCAGGGGACGTCGCGTGTAGGAAAGGCGGTGTTGGGTATGAGATATAGAGGATGGTGGGTTAAGAAGAAATAAGTATAGAGTATAAAATTTCGATGACCAAGAAAGAATATTTCTTTCAGAGTACGAGTAATAAATTAATTTTAGAAATACAAGATGACTCTACTAACAGTGTGTGAGTTATCATTGCCACTAGAAAATTGCTACGAGGCAATCTATAGTAGATGCTATTTATCAGTTATCTAATATTGCATATCAATGTATCCCAAAGTTAGATATATACCATTGCAAATCAATGACATGTGGGATTCACATGAATCAATGACATGTGGGGTCAATGGTATATATCTAATTTTTGAATATTTCAATAGTATGGATCCAATTATTTCTTTAATAAGACCATAACGTGTGCTTCTTTTTCATTTTGACATAGGGGTGTGATCAATGGGTGGTAAAAGTGTGACGATATTTAGGGTCTGTTCTTTTCGTTGCAAATGAATAGTGCTGAAATGATGTTTCTTGTGAGAGAAGATATGATGGGTAAATAATACTTTTTTCATCATCTCTCCAACGAAGAGAACATGACCTAGAACTGTTTCGGCATATGCAACTTTTCACGGGGAAAAGCACTTAGACTATCAAGCGGCGTGCTTTCTAGACCCCTCTTGCTACAGATACATTCTCTCCATGACCCCTCCTATAACTGAAATGTAGAGGGTGGTATAATGCTTAGATCAGTTTCACAAAGAGTTTCATGAGCATTAATTTTCATGATACACCATCAATTTTGTTGATGTGATAAGGTATTTATGACGTGAAGGAAGGAAAAGTTATAGATCTCGTTGGAAACATTTTCTTAAAATTTATTTCCATCTCCATAGTTTTTTTTAACTCCTATATGTATTTAGAAAAAAAATCAAACCAACCGTAAAAATGAATGGAGGGAGTAGCTTATTGAGCAAATTTTCTCCATACCATTAGAAATTACAACTCATCTTCTATGTGCTATTGGAAATTAGCTCATCCCTCCCTTGTATGTCATTTGTTGTAATTTTTTTATTTCCAATATGTCATTACTGAAGAGTACCTTGCCCCCCCTAAGTGGGTTTTGGTGATTTAATGACGGACTATTAAGCTACTAATGATGTATTGAGTATATGAGCAGGTACTAAAATTCTAAGATGGCATCTAAGCGCTTCATTGTTATACAAAATGGAAGTGATGCTAAAAGAAGGATTCCTTGGTGGTTTATTTATTTTAGAGTAAAATGCACCCCAAGCCCTTAAATTTGTCGCCCTGTGCCAAATAGGTCCATCAATTTTGAAAATGCATTTTTTAGTCCCTAAACTTGCTAATTGTGTCAAATAGGTCCAAATCTTGGTTAATCGGACCTATTTGTTCTAACCCCTCTTGTCATCCTGTCACATTCCCCGTCTCTCTCCCCACACCAGCTGCCACTGCTTTGCAGTTCCCCTTCCTAGCGGTCGTCCCTCTCCGGTCGCCACCTCCCCTTCTCCCCTGCTCCATGGAGCAGATGCCACTCGGCAAGAAGTGTCTATGCGCTCCTCGCCACCCACTAGCAGCATGCCCCAGGGGAGCTCCACCTTCCACTCGGTGGCCGGTGCCGACACAGCCTCAACCTTAGTAGACACGACTATTTTGGACGCGGTGGGAATGACGGATACATCACGGCGGCAGCCACACTGTCCTACGAGGATGCCGACAGTCTTCTCTGCTGCCAAGGAAGAGGGATTTGGAGAAATCAGCACGATTTGCCAAGATTTGGACCTATTTGACACGATTAGCAAGTTTGGGGACCCAAAAATGCATTTTCAAAGTTGATGAACCTATTTGACACAGCGTGACAAGTTTAAGGGCCCGGGGTGCATTTTACTCTTTATTTTATATTTTGAATTTGAGTCCTAGGAATGCCGTACTATAAAGAATGACATGAATTGTATCTTCCAAGAGTTGAAAAGGTGCTCTAGATGACTAACCTTAATACTATGAGAGACACCTTGCACTACACGTTCACCGGGCTATTTCTTAAGTGTGCTAACTCTGGAAGGCCGGAGACTCCGGGATTTATCCCGGATACTCCGGGTCTTAGAGCTATAACGGCTCTTTTTCTGGGTGAGGAGGTATTTATACCCCCTCAACCCCAGGGACGGGCCCATATGTATTCATGGGTATTCAACTGAATACCCATTATTTTGGTAAAAAAAAACTTTGTATATATAGTGTATCCTTTGGTATATGTATAAAAAAAATCAGAATATACAGACTCAAACTTACCTAGGCCGCTTTCCATTGATCCACTGGTGGCCCATGACCCAAAATCGCCCCCCACCTCTGTCCCTGTCCGTCTGGGAGCTGAGTGAGAGAGCCACACAGCGGCCGCCAGGGGTAGTCCATGCATTCTTCGATTCCAAATTTCCAATCCTAACAACAGCTAGTAGACGGGCGGGGAGTCCGGACGGCGAGCTTGTGAGTATTCCAGTAATCCAGTTCTGGCGAAGGCTAGCAGGCGTGGGCAGAGGCCGGCTGGTCCTTGACTCTTGGAGGCGTGTTATTTTATCCTCTGTTTATTTTACATATTACCACTTTAATATGTTGATCATTTAGTAGTTGGACAATTTCAAGTATGATCAATTTTGTTATTTAATGATGCTACTATAATTCTGTCTTATGAAACTGTCATTTAGGCCGTCAATTTTTTTTGCTACATGAAATTTTGAATACCTATTGTATAAATCCTGCGCCCGCCTCTGCTCAACCCTATCCACTCCCTCTCTCTTGCCCATTTCGACCTGCAACAGTCAGAACTCATTCACTCCCCCTCTTTACTCCCCTTGACCTTGGTTTGGTGAGATTTGTTGGGGATTAAAGGAGGGATTGAGAGCAAGAGCTTGGAGAGTGCTCGTGAGCTGATTTTCCATCTCTAGAGCACCTTGTTCTTCGCTTGGTTGGCAATTTCGTGTTTGTTACTCTTGGAGCTTTGAGCTCCTAGCCGGCTAGGCATTGCCTTGGAGCATCCAAAGGATTGTGGCTGCCCAAGGAAGTTTGTATTACCCCGTGATTGAGTAAGTAACCCTAGCTCGATCTTTGTGGTCGCTAGGGGGAGGAAAGTGACATAGGTGTAAAGGTCCACCCTTTGTGGGTTCCTCAACGGAGACGTAGAGCTCAAGGTGTGAGCTTGAACTCCGGTAACAAATCCCTTGTGTCTCTTGTGCTTGTTGCTCTTGTTATATGCTTGATATCTCTTTGAGTACATTTCTAGGGTTTGTAGCCGATCTACTCCGTGGTGAGGTTCCTATTGGTTCTAAGTGGTGGAACAGGCTTATATCATTGTATTGCATATCCTATATTCACAGATTTGAATTTGAGCAAGTTTGATTCCTGTTGATTTAGTCTCCCCCTCAAAAGCCTGGATAATCCGAACATTTTCCCGGATACTCCGGACCGAAAACTCCGGACTTTCACCTGACAGTTTGCTTTTAAGTTGTAATTTTCAGGAACGACTATTCACCTCCCTCTAGTCGACATCTAGATCCTTTCAATTACCATTTGTATTTATTAACTGCTGACGTTAGAGGGAGTTTTACTCATGGGTCTCAATCCTCCCATGCATGCCAAGCCGCTCAGACCGTCTCCATCGGGGTGACAAAAAAGCGAGCCATCACGGCATCGTGCGGGGGCGGGGGCCGCGGCGTGCGCAGGGCCCACGGCGTGGGCGCGCGGGAGGAGAGGGTACCAGAGGGCAAACTTGTAAGTGCAATCAAGCCCTAAGTGGGTTTTGGTAATGTTGACCACATAATTAAAGGACTAATAAGCTATTGAGTATGAGCTGCAGGTTGAAAATAGTCAAAGGATGCAAAAGTGTTAAAGGTGACCCCTCATTTAAAAGGAAGGCTTTCATAGTCTCAAATGAAGGTTTAAATTCATTTTATATTTTGAAATTGAGTTTAGGACAAGCCGTACTATCAAGAGGGATTCTAATATTGGTTTGGGTCTAACCAAGTGCATAAAAACCATATCCAACAATCCTAAACCCATCCACAAATGATCTGTCAGTCTGTTGTTACTCCTCTGCAAACTGCAGAGGTTCTGCATATTTTCATAGAAGCCTCTGCTGTTCTCTCTGTCAGATTGTCAGTTATAGTGTTCGCAGATGTTCTGCATATTTTCGCAGAAGGTCTGCGACTTGGAACAGAGCCGTTACAGTTCAGATCTGAGGGGGTATTTAATCCCCTTCTTCCCCAACGGTCTCCTGCCCGTTCCTCCTGTGCCCCAACAGTGCCCATAGCTTCTCTCTCACTCAAGCATTGACTCCCACCAACTTGAAGCCAAATTCCATCCTTGCATTCAAGTTGAGAGTGATTTCCTAGTGAGAAAAGCAAAAGAATTCCTTCCATCTTGTTCTTGTGCACTTGGTGAAACCCTAGCTCTCTTGGTGGATCTATTACTCTTGGAGCCTTGCTCCTAGACGGCTAGAGGTTACTTGGGAGCTTCCAAGCATTGTGTGGCAGCCCCAAGTTGTTTGTATTACCCTTTGTGACTAGTGGAACCCTCCATCTATTACTTTGGTGATAGGTGTGAGAGAGGAGTGGATCTAGAGAGATCCCAAAGCCTTTGTGGCTTACCTCAACAACGTGGATGTAGGCTAACCTTTGTGGTGAGCTGAACCACGGGGTAAATCTTGTCTCTCGTGTACTTTATCTTGTTTTGCCTTGTTATAGCATGCTTATCTAGGGTTTGCCTTCGATCTACTTGTTAGTTAGCTTGGTAAAGGGTGCTTGTGCTTATATCTCTGTTTTACCTTCCTACTAACATCTCTAAGGCTTCAGATCTGTTTCCCTTTGTTTTATCCGCAGCTGTTGTTGTTCTGTCTGCAGAACGCAGAGGTTCTGTGAATATTCGCAGAAGCTCTGCAGTCTGGAAGAAAACAGCAGAAAAGCCTGATTTTATTTTGTAGGCCTATTCACCCCCCCTCTAGGCCACTTGCATTGATCCTTTCAATTGGTATCAGAGCCAAGTACCTCAGTTTGCACTTAACCGTGCGAGGAAATAGCAAGTGGAGATGAAAGGCCCTAAGGGGACAAGGAAATTGGTGAAGCCACCTACAAGGGTGCAGCTGAAGCAGCTGAAGCTTCGGGGGTGGATGGGGATTCCTCCTCTGCTCATGAGAAGCTTGAAAAGCTCAAGAAAGCAATGAAGGAAGACAGCAAGAAAGAAAAAGAAAAGAAGAAAGAAAAAGAAGAAAAGAAGAAAGAAAGAGAAAAGAAGAAGAAGAAGAAGGAAGCAAAGAAGAAGAAAGATCCTTCACCTCCACCTTCATCTTCATCCTCATCGGTGCCCTCATCTTCATCAAGTGAGAATGGAGATGATGATGATAAGTACTATGGTGCAAGAATGCCCAAGAGAACTCTCAAGCCCAAGTCCAAGCCCAAGAAGAGCTATGGAAGCGTATCCTTTAACTATGATTACTTGACTACTTCCAAAGATAACATGTCTATTCCCGTTGGCAAATTGCCTCAATTTGATGGCACTAACTTTGCCAAGTGGAAGCATCTAATGAAAGCCTACCTTATGGGCTTGCACTTGGATTTTTGGAATATTGTGTGTGTAGGTTTTGAAGACCCCGAAGATAAAGAGAATCTTACATCACAAGATTGCCGCAACATAAGAAAAAATGCCCAAGCCACTATCATTCTTCTTAGTGTTTTGAATGGACAAGAGTACAATAGAGTGAATGGCTTAGAGATTGCCAAAGAAATTTAGGACACTCTCCATATTGCCCATGAAGGGGTTGACAAAGTGAAGAAATCCAAGATAAGCATTATGATGTCCGAACTCAATAGATTCTCTATATTAGAGGGTGAAGGACCTCAAGATATGTTTGATAGATTGATGGTCATTGTTGGGAAGATTAGAGGCTTGAGTGGTGATGAATTAGATGACCACTATGTTGTGAAGGTGATGTTGGAGGCCTTTGCTCCTAGAACCCCACTCTAGTCACCTTGATTAGAGAGAAGAAAAGATTTGAGGAATTCTCTCCAAATGATGTCCTTTGAAGAATTCTTACACGTGAGCTCATGGACATAGAGATACAACATAGAAAGAAGATTGGAGAGCTAGAGTCCAAGATGAACAATATGAAGGTCAAAGATGTGGCTCTTCAAGCTAGCAAGTCAAGCAAGTCCTCTACTTCATCTAAGCCATCCAAGTCAAAATCAAAGAAAGTTGAAATAGAGAGCTCATCAAGTGATTCAAGTGAAGACGAGGACGAAGGTCCTCAAGTTGAGATTGGTGATATAGCCCTATTCATGAGAAGATACAAGAAGGGTTTGAAGAAACAAGGCTACAAGTTCTCCAAAAGAAAATATCACAATCACAAGAAGAGAACTTGCTACAATTGTGGAAGCACGGAGCATTTCATTGCGGATTGTCCCAATGAAAAGAAGGATGGCAAGTATGACAAGAGCAAGGACAAATACAAGAAAGATCACAAGCCATATCATAAGAAGAAGAGCTATGGTGGAGAAGCCCACATTGGACATGAATGGAACTCCGGTGACGAGAGCTCAAGTGATGAAGAGGAGAAAAAGAAGGTTGCAACCGTGGCTATCAAGAACCCCTCCTCTACATCAAGGCTCTTCAACAACTTAAGTGATGATGAAGAAAGCACCACCATTCATTGTCTTATGGCTAAGGGTGAAAAGGCAGAATCCTCCACCAAACCCTCCTCTCCACCTAGTGATAGCTCGGACATAGACTCTAGTGATGAATCTAGTGATGAAGAAATAGAACAACTAGTAGTTGGTAAAATTGATAAACAATCAAAAGACTTCATGGCTAAGCTAGTGGTTGAACTAGAGAAACACCAAGGTCTTCTTGCTTCGGAGAGGAGTGAGGTTGAGGCCCTAAGATTGGAAGTTGATAATAACTTGGCCATCATCACTACTCTTAGGGAAGAACTGGCTGCCTCTCAAGCTCAAAATAATTCTCTCAAAACTAGGAATGAAGAGCTTGAGGAGCAATATAGTCTCCTTTGGAGTAGTACCTCACACCCCTCCAAAGCAAAGGGAGAATCTAGTTCTTCTACTAGCAAGGGCTGTGATAAATGCCATAATATTGATGTTGAATCTTATGCTACTAACCTTGCTAATATGGATGCTATGAAGAAAGAAATTGCTAGGCTCAACACTATCATAGCTAATGGATGCATGAAAGATGAAGGCAAGAAAAAGTTGGATCATAAATATGAGAGGATGCTCTACAAGAATACAAGGCATGGTTTTGGGTACAATGAGGACAGCAAGACTGCTGAAAGGAAAATCATCAATGGTAAAGAATGTCTCAACTTCAGCAGCAATGGGTTTCTGTTTGCCCAGACTGCAGAGGTTCTGCAGAAAAATGCAGAGGCTCCTCGGTCTGTAGACAGGAAACTGAAGAAATCCCAGACCGTAGAGGTTCTGCAGAAACATGTAGAAGTTCCGCAGTCTGGAGTCAGGAAGGACAGCAACAAGAAGAAACTCAAAGCCGGACCTCAATATGCTTCCAAGACCCCCAGCAACCATGCACAAGCAAACAACCATCATATGTTGCCCAAGAGAAACAAGTTTGCTCACATAAACAAGGCTCATGCATCCACCAACATACAACCTAGCTATGTGTTGAGACGCAACAACATTGGTAAAGTTGTTGCCACGTATGTTGGAAATCAGTCCAACATATATGTGAAAAGGTCACTATGGGTTCCTAAGATTTTGGTTGCTAACGTGGAGGGCCCCAAGTCAAATTGGGGACCTAAAAGAAGGAACTAAATTGTTTTGTAGGTATACTCATCCGGTGGATCAAGTTGGGTGCTTGATAGTGGATGTACACATCATATGACCAGAGAAAGGAGTATGTTCTCCACCTATCTCCGCCTAGAAGGACCAAGAAAAAGAATTGCTTATGGTGGTGATGCTAGTGGAGAAGTCATTGGAGTTGGTGATATCCCTATCTCTTATAAATATTCAATTACTAATGTGCTTCATGTTGATCCGTTGGGTTACAATCTTCTATCCGTTTCACAACTTAGTGAGATTGGATTTGATTGTCACTTTTCGGATAAGGGTGTGTCCATCATTAAGAGGGAGGATTCCTCTATTGTCCTTACGGGTCGCTTGAAGGGAAGACTTTACCTAGTTGATCTCAACAAAAGTAAAGTCACCCCTAAGACTTGTTTGGTGGCAAAATCTAGCATGGGTTGGTTATGGCATCGCCGACTAGCTCATGTTGGCATGAGGAACTTGGCCAAACTCTTGAAAGATGAACACATCCTTGGACTAACTAATGTTCTTTTTGAGAAAGATAGGATATGTCAAGCATGCCAAGCCGGGAAACCAGTAGGTGCACCTCACCCACCAAATAGCATCCTCACTACTACAAGCCCTTTGGAGCTCATTCATATGGATCTATTTGGACCGGTGGCCTACATAAGCATTGGTGGTAATAAATATGGCTTGGTTATTGTTGATGATTTTTCTCGCTTCACGTGGGTGTCCTACTTTAGAGTGTTTGGGTGCAAATGTTTCATTCTAAACAAGAAGCCCCGAAGCTCTAAGTTTGCACCAAAGGTTGAAGAAGGTTTTCTTCTTGGTTATGGTCCTAATGAACACACCTACCGTGTCTTCAATCTATCCTCCGGAAGGATTGATGTCACGGTGGACGTTACCTTTGATGAATCTAATGGCTCTCAAGTGGAGCAAGTTGATATGAATGTTGTAGGAAAGGAGACGCCACCTTGTGAAGCAATCAAGCAATTGGCCATAGGTGATGTTAGACCAGTTGAAGAACAAGAAGATGATGAAGAACAAATCTTATCTTCAACACCACTCGAAGGACCTGAAGTCACTGGTTCTGCAGGTGTACAGACTGCAGAGGTTCTACATAAAAATGCAGATGATGAGGTTCTGCAAAGAAATGCAGAAGTTCTGCAGTCTGGGAATTCAGCACCTCCAGTCACTGAGAACCAGGGAATTAATCAGCAAGAGGATGATCAACCAAGTGCATCTGAGCCTCAAGCTGATGATGATGATGTAGACCAACCCCTACACCAACCGCATCACACCCTCGTGTACATCAAGTTATACAACGGGACCACCCCATTGACAATATTCTTGAGAGCATAAAGAGAGGGGTAACAACACGATCTCGTTTTAAAAATTTTTGTGCATTTTACTCGTTTGTTTCCTCTCTTGAACCTATCAAGGTAGATCAAGCTCTTGAGGATCCGGATTGGGTGATGGCTATGCAAGAGAAGTTGAACAACTTTGAAAGAAATCAAGTGTGGGAGTTGGTGGAAAGACCCAAGACAAATGTCATAGGCACCAAATGGGTCTTCCGAAACAAGCAAGATGAGTTTGGAATTGTGATTAGGAACAAAGCAAGATTGGTCGCTCAAGGGTACACTCAAGTAGAGGGACTTGACTTTGGAGAAACATATGCACCGGTGGCAAGACTTGAAGCAATTCAGTTTCTTCTTGCCTTTGCCACTCATCATGACTTCAAGTTATATCAAATGGATGTCAAGAGTGCATTTCTCAATGGACCACTCTCCGAAGAAGTCTATGTGGAGCAACCACCTGGTTTTGAAGATCCCAAGCGTCCTAATCATGTCTACAAACTCCATAAGGCACTCTATGGGCTTAAGCAAGCACCAAGAGCATGGTATGAATGCCTTAAGGATTTCTTGCTCAAGCAAGGCTTTGAGATAGGCAAAGCCGATGCTACTCTCTTCACTAGAAAGGTTGATGGTCATATTTTTGTTTGCCAAATATATGTCGATGACATAATATTTGGTAGTACTAATGAAACTTTTTGTGAAGAATTTAGTAGGGTTATGACAAAGAGATTTGAAATGTCCATGATGGGTGAGCTCAAGTACTTCCTTGGATTTCAAATCAAACAAGCAAAGGAAGAGACTTTCATTTGTCAAACCAAATATACAAGAGACATACTAAAGAAGTTTAACATGGACAAAGCTAAGCCCATCAAGACTCCAATGCCTACTAATGGACAATTAGATCTTGATGAAGAAGGGAAATTCGTGGATCAAAAGGTATATCGCTCTATGATCGGTTCTCTTCTTTACTTATGTGCATCTAGGCCGGATATTATGCTTAGTGTGTGCATGTGTGCTAGATATCAAGCTAACCCGAAAGAGTGTCATCTTATGGCCCTAAAGAGAATCTTGAGATATCTAGTGCATACCCCTAACCTTGGCTTGTGGTATCCTAAGGGCTCCACTTTCGATCTACTTGGCTATTCGGATTCCGATTATGCCGGTTGCAAGGTAGATAGAAAGAGTACATCGGGGACATGCCAATTCCTTGGTAGGTCCCTAGTGTCTTAAAGTTCTAAAAAGCAAAACTCAGTAGCCCTTTCCACCGCCGAGGCCGAGTACGTTGCAGCCAGCGCTTGTTGTGCTCAACTACTTTGGATGAAGCAAACCTTAAAAGATTACGGATGTCATTTCTCCCATATCCCACTTTTGTGCGACAATGAAAGTGCCATAAAGCTTGCAAATAACCCCGTAAGCCACTCTCGTACAAAATATATAGACATCCGTCATCACTTCTTGAGAGACCACGAGACCAAAGAAGATATCGCTCTAAGTCATGTGAGCACCGAAAAACAACTAGCCGATATCTTCACAAAGCCTCTCGATGAGTCAAAGTTTTGTAGTTTAAGGAATGAGCTAAATATCCTTGATTCTCGTTGCGTGGTTTGAACTCTAGCACACTTTGTTGATGTGTGTTATCTTCATGAAAATGCTTTTGCAAAAGTTAAATATTGTGTTTCAAAATCTATTTTATATCCCAACTTGTCTCAAATGGCTATAGTTGTGTGATGTTTGATTGTTTTCTAGCCTATTGAGACAAGGTGTCCATGACCTAGGTGAAGAACATTATGAAAAGACCAATATTCAGCTCAATCTGGAAGTTCTTTGTCTCTGTTCTCCAGTATGCAGAGGTTCTGCATTTATATGCAGAGGTAAAGGCGCTGCATTTATCTGCAGAGGTTCTGCGTCTTTATCTGACAGACCAAATCGTTCAGTTCGCATGTCTCTGATGTGTACAGACACAACCCTAGACATGTCTTTGGTAACTAGGGGTTTTCAGGCGCTCCCTCGCGGTATCCTCTCTCACTGCTTCAAAGAAAAGGAAAAGGGGATATTCTTTTTTAACCCTATCTCTTACCCCGTCAAGGCACTAACTTCTCTTTCATCGCTACCTCGCCGCTTTCACCGCATCTCGCTCTCGCTCTCGCAACCGCCTCCACTGCTCTGCGCCGCCGCCGCCCTCGTCGCCGGGGAACCTCCTCCGGCTGCGCCTCAAGACGAAGGAGATCCTTGCCCTGCTCCTCGACCGTGGCGGGTTGCTGGGTTGAGGAAGGAAGGGGGAGTAGGCAGCACCATGCAGATCGAGATCTTCACTGACGTCCACAAGCTTCTCTGGCAACCACAAGACAAGAACCGTTCGAGGAGAAGGTCAAGCTCGTCTTCGTCAACCTCTCGACCTCATCTCCCTCTCCTCCAGCGCTGTTCAGATCTTGTGAGGCAGGGGAAACCATTGCACACACCGGTTCATCCCGGTCGGTTTCTCCGGCGCCACTAGATCACCTTGTGATCTAGGAGGGCCTTTGGGCTACGTCCTCGGCGTAAAAAGCCTCACAGATCTCTTCTCTCTCTCTTGGCCGAATCCAGAGGTATAACCTAACCCTAATCCCTGCCAGATCTACCTTTTCTCTCGGTTCTAAGGACAAATTCTTGAGTAGATCCTCTTATCTTTGCCTACTAGTGTTGTTGATATGGTGCATTTTGGATTAAGGCTCAGTTGAAAGGTGAATCGAGTTCCACAGTCCTGTCACTGCAGAACGCAGAAGTTTCGCGTTTTTTCGCAGAAGTTCTGCATTCTGCAGAGACAGTCACCGTGCCCTCGATTCACAGTTCAACTGAGTTTTCTCTCCAAAATGTTGCTGTTCCACAATACTCTCGTACCTTATCCTAGCTATCTTTATCTTTAGATGGAACCTGGAGGCTCTCAGAGGAAGGACAAGAGGGATGTGCCCTATGAGGACTCTGAGGGAGAGGAAGCTTACAAAGTCTCCACCAGGGAGACTTTGTCAAGGCAACAGTCGAGCTCAAGAAAGGCAGCTCCAAAGAGAGGAAGAGGGTCAGCAGGACCTGTCACTGGCAGAGGCAGCCGTGCAGCAGCAACCCCTGTGAAGAATGATGGGGGAACTGAAGGGAAGACTATTCCAGTAGAGCTGCAGTCTCCAACTAGGCTTGGGGACATTGACAGCTCCTACATCAGAAACTTCAGAGGTAATCCCCAAAAGCAGCCTCCCACTAAGTATGATCACACATATCACATAGAGCATGAGACCTATGATGGAAAGGGAATTCAAGTCAAAACTGCTAGAGAGGTCAACCCTTATGAGTATCCTAGGTGTGCTGCCATTGATTATAGGTTTTGGTCACCATTTCACTATGATTTCTACAACACTGTGATCAGAAACAAAAGTAGGATTATGACAATGAAATGGGTTGATTGGGGCCACATAGAGAGGAAGAGGACTGCTGAATCAATTGAGCTGCTGAAAATCATTGATGAACATGACTTGAGGGATATCATGGGGTTCAATTATGATTGAAATACTGAAATTATCAATCAGTTTCATGCTACCTATCACTGGGAAGCCAAGCATGACACTATACATTAGGTGACAGAGGGGGTGCATTATAAGGTGGACTTCACCACCTTTTCAAGATTGTTAGGGTTTGGTCAAGAGGACAGAAATGCAGACAACATCTATTTTGAGACCAAGCTTAGAGGAAGGGATGTTCCTGAGTTATTTGAGTGTGAGGAGATGGCTAACAACAAGACCACAGGACTGAAACCTGTGTATTATGCCCTCAACAATCTGTTCAGGGAGACCATCAATCCAAAAGGGGACAGTGATGCCACTTCTCTTCGCAAATATGCAGTGAATCTGTTGAAGAGAATGCTCCCTATAGGCAAACACTTCTCTGTAAGCAACTACATTTGGTATGAGTTGAGTGACTCTCTGAATGATGCTAGGAACAACTTCCCTTATGCTCCCTACATTATGTATGTGATTGAGATGGTTAGTGGGCTGCGGTTTCCTAAAGATTGTGCTCATAAGTCCTACCAGCTAACATCTTGGGGCCACAAGCAAAAGGAGACAGTGCTCAAGTCTTTTCATGAGAAATCAGCAAGAGGCACTGACCCTTCTGAGGCTGGTCCTAGCACTGCAGCAAAGAAGGAAGGCAAGAAATTAAGGAAGATGATCAGGGATACTTTTGCCATGTGCAGATACACAGCTACTCAAGTTTTTGAGCTGAGGAAAGATGTTAATCAGCTCATGTTCAAGGCAAATATCTCTACTCCTACTCCTGTTCCTCCCCCTACCTTCTTTGTGGACACTTCTAGTGAGGAGGAAGCACAAGACATACCTGGCGATGATGAACCTCTTAGTGCTAGGGTGCCTCCCAAGGGACCTAAGTTTGCTGCTAGAAGGAAGAAGCTCAGCTCCAAAGTTCCACTCAAGAAACCTATTGAAGTGGAATCAGAATCTGAGGCTGAAGAGGAAGAAGAACCAGCTGCTACCTCCACTACTCCAGAGGAAGAAGAGGAAGAGACTTACTGGAGCCAAGATGAGTGAAGAAGATGGCCTGATCCAAGCTAAATCCTCTCTTTCTTTTTCTTCCCTTTTTGCTATCTGTTGACAAAGGGGGAGAATGACGAAAGATTGAGATGCATCTGTCATTTTGGTGTTGAAAAACTTGATCTTTTGTGAGATGTGAGAGTGCAGTACCCTCTCTGAACTTAATCTCTGAAACATGGTCTGTAATATATTTGGGCTTTACCTCTGTTGGCAAGCCATGGTTGGTTGTGGACAAGATTTGTGGGATTTAAAACTTTAAAACTGTGTGATGTGATGTAATAGGACTAGATGATCTTGCCTTGCTTATTTCTTAATCTAAGTTCCTATTACTTGCTGTTATCTGTTGAATATGTATCTGCCTGTGATGTTTGTTGGAGTTGCTGTGTTCCAGGATGCAGAGGTTCTGCAAATTTTCGCAGAGGCTCTGCTTTGCAGAGGTTCTGCATATTTTTGCAGAGGGTCTGCGGTCTGGACACAGCTGACTCTCTGATTGTTTCTATCTGTCATATGCATCACGGCTTGTATGTTACACAGTTCTTTTGCACCCCACGATGAAATACATACAATGTATCTAGTTTCACTTACCCATTTTTATATGCAAACATGTCTCATACACATATTTTCTCTATTCAAAAGAGAGATGCATATACTAAGGGGGAGCATTGTATACATTTCATCAAACGCTCAATCTTTGCAATTAAATGTAAGTTTTAATTGGGTTGTCAACATCTACCAAAAAGGGGGAGATTGTAAGTGCAATCAAGCCCTAAGTGGGTTTTGGTGATGTTGACCACAAAATTAAAGGACTAATAAGCTTTTGAGTATGAGCTGCAGGATGAAAATAGTCAAAGGATGCAAAAGTGTTAAAGGTGACCCCTCATTTAAAAGGAAGGCTTCCATAGGCTCAAATGAAGGTTTAAATTCATTTTATATTTTGAAATTGAGTTTAGGACAAGCCGTAATATCAAGGGGGATTCTAATAGTGGTTTGGGTCTAACCAAGTGCATAAAAACCATATCCAACAATCCTAAACCCATCCACAAATGATCTGTCAGTCTGCTGTTACTCCTCTGCAAACTGCAGAGGTTCTGCATATTTTCGCAGAAGCCTCTGCTGTTCTCTCTGTCAGACTGTCAGTTATAGTTCGCAGATGTTCTGCATATTTTAGCAGAAGGTCTGCGACTTAGAACAGAGCCGTTACAGTTCAGATCTGAGGGGGTATTTAATCCCCTTCTTCCCCAACGGTCTCCTGCCCGTTCCTCCTGCGCCCCAACAGTGCCCATAGCTTCTCTCTCACTCAAGCATTGACTGCCACCAACTTGAAGCTAAATTCCATCCTTGCATTCAAGTTGAGAGTGATTTCCTAGTGAGAAAAGCAAAAGAATTCCTTCCATCTTGTTCTTGTGCACTTGGTGAAACCTTAGCTCTCTTGGTGGATCTATTACTCTTGGAGCCTTGCTCCTAGACGGCTAGATGTTACTTGGGAGCTTCCAAGCATTGTGTGGCAGCCCCAAGTTGTTTGTATTACCCTTTGTGACTAGTGCAACCCTCCATCTATTACTTTGGTGATAGGTGTGAGAGAGAAGTGGATCTAGAGAGATCCCAAAGCCTTTGTGGCTTACCTCAACAACGTGGATGTAGGCTAACCTTTGTGGTGAGCTGAACCACGGGGTAAATCTTGTCTCTCGTGTGCTTTATCTTGTTTTGCCTTGTTATAGCATGCTTATCTAGGGTTTGCCTTCGATCTACTTGTTAGTTAGCTTGGTAAAGGGTGATTGTGCTTATATCTCTATTTTACCTTCTTACTAACATCTCTAAGGCTTCAGATCTGTTTCCCTTTGTTTTATCCGCAGCTGTTGTTGTTCTGTCTGCAGAACGCAGAGGTTCTGCGAATATTCGCAGAAGCTCTGCAGTCTGGCAGAAAACAGCAGAAAAGCCTGATTTTATTTTGTAGGCCTATTCACCCCCCTCTAGGTCACTTGCATTGATCCTTTCAAAACTAATCCATTTCAAAAACTAAAAAAGTTATAAATCCTAAACCGTACGTCTAAATTAAATTTTGATTTCAAAATAGATTTCTTGTACTGAGATCTTCAAAATAAGATCCCATTTGACTATGTTTTGACATACTTTTTTTATTCGTATTTTTTAATTAAGGTTATATATTCTATTATAACCGGAACAAAACAAATGAAGTGTTAGAACAACTGTCAGAACAAGATAATATTATAGTCAGAACAAGTTTGTATGTCACTCCAAACAAAATAAATAAAGTGTCAGAACAAGTGTCAGAATAAATTATTATTACAGACGGAACAAGTTATTATTATAGTCAGAATAAGATATTATTATAGCCGGAACAACTTATTATTATAGCCAGAACAAGTTTGTATGTCATCTCAAACAAAAAAATGTAGTATCAGAACAAATCTGAACAAGTTATTATTATAGACAGAACAAGTTATTATTATAGCCCGAACAAGATATTATTATAACCAGAACAACTTATTATTATAGCTAAAACAAATTTACATGTCATCTCGAAACAAACAAATTTAAAAATATATTAAAAAGGAAATAATATATAAAAATGGAAATAGAAAAAATAAAATAGAAAATAAACAAAAATAAATAAATAAAATAAATAAAAGAGAAATAAGAAAAAATAAAATAAATAGAAAAAAAAATAAAATAAAATAAAAAATAATATTAGAAAGGAAATATAAAAAAATAGATGGTAATAGAAAACAGAAAAATTAGAAATTAAGAATAAATAAGTAAAAACAAAGAAGAAATAAAAAAGAAAAATAAATAGAAAACAAAAGAATAGAATGATAAAAAAGAAATAGAAAAAGAAAAGAATAATAGAAAGAAATAAATAAAAAACAAGAAAAATAAAAAAGAAATAAGAAATAAAAAAGAAAAGAAAAAATAGAAAAGAGAAAGAAAAAAATGAAAAAAAAACGTACCGGCCCACCCCGCTCCCCACGCGGCCCACCCCCGCGCCCCCTGTTCCGCGGTGCGACGGATTGCTTATCTGTCGCTGAAGCGACAGATATGAATGGGGTGGGGGTGGTGGGGGGAGGGAACGACGCAGGTGCGGGAGGGAGGTGCCGCTGCACTGTTGAGGAGGAGGTGGTGCCTGCAAAACTCTAGCAGCGTTGGATTTTTGCGTGGCGAATCATCTTCTAGAGTCCACTCGCACACGGGGGCAGGTGTCCCAGGAGGATGCGGTTAGGCAAAATCTAACGACAATGGCACACAGAGGATCAAAAATTACAACTAGTGGCATACAAGGGGTGAACTAATTTCCAATGATACATAGAATTAGTTGTAATTTTCAATAGCACAGAGGGTAGGGTACTATTCAATAGCACAGCCGTCTGGGGAACCGCGCGCCGCCGCGTGTCCAGTTCTTCGCTTGGCTCCTCGTACGGGAACGGATCCAGTGCCGGAGCAACCTGGAGAAGAAAGGCATCATCGACGACACTGCCTGTGCTACCTGTGGTGTCTCAGAGGACTGCAACCACATCATCCTCGGCTGCTCGTTTGCATCCCACGTGTGGGCGTCGCTGGGCGTCGACACTGCACAATCCTCTGTCCGTCAGCTCTGGACTGTTGCCCGCCCGACAACGGTGCCGGAAAAGCACTCCACCTGCTTTGTTTTGCTCATCTGCTGGATGCTCTTGAAGAATCGCAATGACATCACCTTCAACGACGCCCGCCCCTCGACGTCGCGCTTCTGGCGAAACTGTAGGGATGAAGCGCGCGAGTGGTGCCTGCGCGGACTGGTTACGGAAGAAGCCTGGTGCTCTGCTTCTCTTTAATGTAGAACACATAGCAAAAAACATTGGCTCTCCTCCCCCCTTGTTTTCCTACTGCTGAAACTTTGATGTATCAAGCATTTGGCCTGCTATTAGGCCCCTGAATGACCGTCAAAAAAAAAATAGCACAGAGGGAATTTGCTCTGGCTTGTTTACCAGAGGGACTTATCCGTTCGTAAATAGCCGAGCTGAAAAACCGATATGGATGCCACGCCCCGAGCGAGCTCAATCCCCAGAAGCGGCCGCTTTTTTTCCGTTTCACTTTGAAAGGTAACGCCAACGTGAGCAAGCTCATGCACGACGCCCTTCACACGCCTCACGAGGCTCCACGCCAGCATAACCCGCGCCGCTCCTCGCCAACCTCGCGCAAGGCAGCGTGCCAGAGCCAGCCAACACCTCTCCCTTCTCGCAGCCACAGCCGCCTGATCGAGCTCAGCAGCACCAATACGATGGCTGCCGACGCGCGTTCTCCCACCACCGGCCGCCGCGTCGTGATGTTCCCCTTCCCGTTCCCGACCCACATCACCCCCATGCTCCAGCTCGCGGGGCTCCTCCGCGCGCGTGGCCTCGGCGTCACCGTGCTCCACGCCGACTTCAACGCGCCCGACCCCGCGCGTCACCCGGACCTCGCCTTCGTCTCCATCCGCGAGCACCTCCCCGACGAGGTCGCCGCCAGCGCCGACTTGGTCCAGCAGATGATCGACCTCAACGACGCCTGCGAGGCGCCGTTCCAGGCCGCCCTCGCGGCGGAGCTGGCGGGCAGCGGCGGCCAGGTGGTGGGGCAGCGCGAGGTCGAGTGCGCCGTGGTCGACGGGCAGTGGTACAAGATGCTGGGCGCCGCCGGGCGCGTCGGCGTCCCCGCCCTTGCGCTGCGGACCGACAGTGCCGCCGCGTTCCTCACCTTGCTCTCCACCCCGCGCCTCCTCGCCGACGGCTACTTCCCCATCAATGGCACGTGTACCGGAAAATCTAGCTGCGAATCTTGTGACGCGCCTGCTGCTAACTATCAATTTGTTTCTCGTTGCAGGAGATCGGCTGGACGAGGCGGTGCCGGGCCTCGAGCCGCTGCGCGTGCGGGACCTGATCCGCGTCGACGGCAGCGACGACGAGACGGTTCTCCGCTTCACCGCCCACGTCGCCGACGCCATGCGTGATCAACACCTTCGACGCCATCGAGGGCGCCGAGCTGGCAAAGATCCGCCGCGAGCTCTCGCACCCGGCCTTCGCCGTCGGCCCGCTCCACCTGCTCGCCCCGGCGGCGCTGCCGGCGGAGCAGCACGCGCCGGACCGCGACTGCCTGGCGTGGCTGGACGGGCGGCCGCCGCGCTCCGTGCTCTACGTCAGCCTGGGCAGCGTGGCCGCCATCGACCTCGACGCGTTCGAGGAGATGGCGTGGGGGCTCGCCGGCAGCGGCGTGCCGTTCCTGTGGGTGATCCGCCCGGGCTCCGTCCGCGGCGGCGGCGGCGGCGGCGATGACGCGCCGCCTCCGTTCCCGGAGGAACTCGTCGAGACGGTGAACCGCAGGGGCAAGATCGTGGCGTGGGCGCCGCAGAGGGAGGTGCTGGCGCACCCGGCCGTGGGCGGGTTCTGGACGCACTGCGGGTGGAACTCGACACTGGAGGCCATAGGCGAGGGGGTGCCCATGCTCGTCCAGCCGTGCTTCGGCGACCAGACGGTGAACGCGAGGTACGTGACGCGCCGGTGGGGCACGGGGCTGGACGTCGTCGGGAGGGTGTTCCAGAGGACGGCCATGGCGAGGACGATCAGGAGGCTGATGGCGAGTGAGATGGGGCCGCAGGCGCCGAGGGTGAGGGCTCGCTTCCTGATGCTGCAAGCGAGGCAGTGTGTCGCGGACGGAGGCCCGGCGAGCTCGGCCCTGGATGATCTCGTGGAGTACATGTTGGGTCTTTGAGGTTTTGCAGCTTGGGGCATGGTCATCAGGTGATGGTTTGGATAAAATAAACGACTGAATTGTATGTTGTTGATGCCATTCAGCTTTGAACATGAGGATATATATGATTTGAATAATGAGCGCTGCATGTAGTGTTATGTTTCATCTATCTACTAATCTAGTGTTCAACCATCATTAGTTGTGCCCTTCTTCTATAACTAAGGTTGCTGTCACTGAGAAATCATGATATACTCGACTAGTTTCGATGTAACATGTGAATAGTGGTCTCAGGGGCAGAGCAGCAACACAGTGCTGATTTGGTTACACATTTATTATCAAATCGTTGCATGAGAATTCAATATAATATTAAACCCTGGAATTGCCCATTCATTTCATTGCACGAGACTAGAAATCTTCCAAATATGTGCACCGTAGACGATTCCTAAACTGGGATTTTTGGATGGAATTGCAGGTTATAGCACAATACATTCTGCAGATGCAATTACCGGGCTTGTAGTAGGAAATTCAATCTTCACCTGCAGCATGAAAAAGTCATACAATAAATGTAACTAACTAAATGGATCTAAAAAATCATATACAGGAGAAAACTCTTTTTTTAGAGGAAAGGGGAATTTAATAGGCTTCCAAAAGGGCAGCCAAGCCAAAAGGCAACCGTAAGACGCCTCGGAACAGGGGCTTGCTATCTGAGGATGGATGAATAATCTAGGGTATTGCATATTGGCGCTTGATCTCTGAGCATGAATTTACCTTTGAATGTTATGTAGAAGGGTTTGACTTTAAATGGTATACTGGCGTCCGAAGGAAGAATTACATTTGTGAAAGAAACAAAGAAAGCAGTGCTAAATCTCTAACTTAAGAACAGAGATAACATCCATATATGTGCTACTGTTTCGTACTACTGACATTGCTTATTATTGACCTTGAGGAAACTGAGTGCAACAAAATTTAAACTAAGATGAGTTTCAGTAAACTTCATTTTTATAAAACATTATGATATATGGAATATTGACCATTGAGAATGCCTGCAGTAAATGATAAGGAAATGGACCTCTTCTATGACATTTTGATAATTTTAGGGGATGCACCTTAAATATCTAAGATACATATGGAATGCAGCTCTAGTCCATAATTTTACATAATTTAGTCGATTTCATATGTTGCCATTTATGCACTACTATATAATTATTTTTTGTTCATTGGAAGAATTGAGCAAGATCTAGTTGATTTGGTCAATAAGACCTGGGAAGTGGACACATACTGCTGACCATTTTCTGTTTTCTTTTGCTGAGAACAAGGTTTCCTTGATTTGGTTTTTCTTTGTTTTGTTTTGCCAGGAGAACAAATGCACCCTGGCTGTTCACCAGATATAGAATTCCAAATGGGCCGGGCACGATTGGCGGCACGAGACACGACCCTAAAAAGCACAGCCCTAGCACGGCTCTAGGCACGATCCACAATGTTTAGTGCCAGCCCGGCCCGATGACCCTTTAGTGCTTGGGCCGCCACCTCGGTCCATAGTGCCGGCCGGAGGCACGACACGATATGAGCCGGCATGATGACAGCCCGGTGTCAAGCAGGACGAAAGCCCGACTTGTCAATGGCCCAGCCCACCATCCACCCTGCCACATATAAATACCAGAAACAAACCCTAGCTCCCCCATACCCTCTCCCTCCCACAGCCGCCGCCCCTCCCCACCGCATCGCCCCTCGATCTCGCCACAACATTCTCGAAGGCGCATAGGGCAGGGGACGACGACGGCTTTCGACCAGCGTGGAGGCGCACAAGGCAGGGGACGACGATGACTTCCGACCGTCGCGGAGGAGCACGTGGAGGGGGCAAGCTCCACGTCGCGAGTCCCTGTCGGCGTGCAGGAATGCGGGAGAGAGGGTGGCGGCGGTATGAGATCAAGGACGCAGGCTCCTACCGCGCGTGGGCTTCCGCTCCGGCCCCTGCTTCGGCCTTGCTGGTTTCCTCCGCCGCCGCCTCAGCCCCTACTCCGGCCGCACCGACATCCTCCTCCACCGCCATGGCGGTCCCCCTGCTCCGGCCGCAACCCTCCGCCGCCACCATGGCGCAGCTCCGGCGGCCGTTGGGCTAGCAAGGCCTGACGGGCGGACCATGGGCCAACCGTGTCGTCCCGACACGAAAAATAGGCCACCGTGTCGGGCTTGAGCCGGCAAGTCGGCACGGCATCACGGCCCGGCACGAAAAGGCCATCGGGCCTGATAGGGCCGAGCCAGGCCACATCGGGCTAGTGCCGGGCTAGGGTCGGGTGGCCCGTTTGGAATATTATAGCTTTAGATGGCTGCAAGCTTATCAACAAAAATCTGAGGACCCGAACAAGCTAGGTTTCTTCCTATGATATACCAAAATGTTGAAGCAAACAAAATGCAACCGAAGCCTGACCTCGCCTATTCTTAAACAGGTGGCACCGGGCAGCCGCAGGAATCAGATGCCGTGCATGAGGCCAGTGATGTCGCAAGTGAGCTTCTCGATCTTCGGCTCGTCTTCATCATCGTCATCTTCAGAGTCATCGCACTGAGTCATGTAAGGCCTGCATTGATAGAACAGCACGAACAAGGACTCCATCACAAATTCACAATCCACACTGCAATCCATACGCAGACATATCGTTGGAGGTGAGCCACATATGGTGCGCCTGACCTTGCGACGTTGGCGATGCTCTCCCGCGGCAGGTCCGGGAGCAGCCCCTCCAGCATGCGCATCATCTGCTCCCGGAAGTCCTCCATCTCGCGCGAGTAAATCGACCTCAGCTGGATTCCCCCCACCTTGACGCTGCTCGGCCTGCCGACGTCGATGGCCACGCGCTCCGCGAACTGGTTGCGCCATCCCAGGAGGCGCAGCCTCGGCGCCCGCAGCGAGAAGGACTTGTAGTCGGTGGATCCGTGGAAACAGTCCACCTCGAGCTCCAACAGCTCCCGCGCGTCCACGGCGATCTCCCCGAACGGCAACCCCGGCGATCGGCCGTGCGGGCTGACGTGGACGTCAATCAGGGACATGAACTTGAGGTGCGGCAGGCGGATGTCGACGCGGGCATGCTCGATCTCGGAGTTGAACATGTCCAGACGTGGACGTCAATCAGGGACATGAACTTGAGGTGCGGCAGGCGGATGTCGACGCGGGCATGCTCGATCTCGGAGTTGAACATGTCCAGCTCCTCTAGCCGCGGGCACCACGCGCCTGGAACGAACGGTGCCTCGACGGTGACGTCGCCGAGATCCAGAGAGAGCAGTGATGGGAGTTGGGAGGTGCGGCCACTCGCGGATCACCACTTTTTTGAGGCTGAGCTTCCGCAGGGCGACGGCGCCAGGACCCGTGATGGCGGGCGCGAGGTGGTCGTGGGCGTCGACCTCTAGCTCCCGCGCCGGCGGGGGCAGGTCCAGCGCCCAGGCGTCCCGCACGGAGCCCTCGCGGTAGGATGCTTGGACGCGGATGTCGCGCGCTTCGGCGAGCGCGATGATGCGGTCGGCGTGGCGCCTCATGCGGCGGTCGTCGAAGACGTAAGCGAGCCGGAGGGAGTCCACTTTGGACGCGGACGCATCCTGCACCCGGCGGGCGAGGGCGACGCGGGCGGCGAGGATCGATTGCTCGTCGAGGAGGCCGGGCACGGAGTGTGCCTCGTCGAAGTAGATGTCCTCTAGGAGGAGGAAGTCGTAGAGGTTGATGTCGACGACGGGCGTGTGGTGGTGGATGTGGCGCCATGGCCGGGACAGCACCCAGAGCTGGACGATCTGCCAATAATCGAGGAGGGAGGCGATCCGCGCGCGGAGTTCGAGCGGCAGCGCGGTGATGCGGTCGCCGCCGCTGGAGCCAGAGACATTGCCGGCGTCAGTCCTGGCCTTCTTGCAGCTGCAGTTGCTCCGGCGGCACGACCGACCCATCTTCTATCTCGCCGCGCCTCGCCCGCTCTCCTTCCTGCGGTTTCGATGGATGGGGTGGGGATTTGGGGTTTCGGTTCGGGCAGTTTGGGAGGGAAAATAGCGAGATCTCCGCCAAACTGCTCGCGCCCCGGTTCGGCAGTTTTGGAGGGGGAAAAAATCTTTCGAAAAAGAGTTTTGGGGGGAAATGGCAAGAACGCCCCTGTTCCCGCCAAGCTCGTAAAGGATTTGGAGGGGAAATCTAAATCGCCGCAGTTTTGCTAAAGTTGCAGTGGTCTATATTTGTCTTCCAAGCTAAGAGCATCTCCAAGAGTTTGCCAAATTTTATTTGACAAATCTTGTGTTTTGCCAACTTCTGAAAAGATAAGCTAAGTAAAAAAAGAACTCATCTCCAACAGTTTGATATAATTCAATTGCCAAATCCAGATCTAATTTACATCAGGAACCCTAAGAGAGAAACAAAATCATATTATGTCCTTCCACTTTTTGAAAACTTGCATCAGGAATCCCGAGATAGAAACAAAATTATTTTTAGGTCCTTCCACCTCTCTGTTACGGAGCGGATGCGCTGCGGATACTCGCGCGCATATATACGCGCGGTGAGGGGAGGGATGCCAAGTTGTTTTGCCAAACTGTTGGAGGCTAATTTTTCATGTTTTGCCAAAATTAGATGGATGCAAAGTTAAAATAGCAAACTATTGGAGTTGCTCTAATAGCCTAATAGTGGTTTTTTTAATTTAGCCGGATTTTTTCTCTGTTTTTTTAGTGTTAAAATGGGTATTAGTATAGTCCTACTAACCAACTCTATACACTACATAGGAAAATTTTATTGGGGCTACTGATACGCTCTTACAATTTTTTGTTTACATGGTATCTTTATCATTGGGGCGCTGTTCCGATTCCAATCTCGAATGTAATTGTTGCTTTTGCATAGGTTGCATCCTTTATTAAGGGTCCGTTTGGTAGGGCTCCGGCTCCGGAGCCGGAGCTGTTTTTGGCCGGAGCCCTACCAAAGGGGCTCGCGAAACGGCTCCTTGCCGGAATCCGCCGGGAAAGGCGCTCTCTGGAGCACTTGGGCCGGGGGGGAGCTGGAAAAACCGGCTCCCCCGCAGCTCCACCGGCTCCTCCCCGCCTATTGCCACCCCTGCCCCCGGTGGGGTCCATCGTGGTCGGCGGTTGGAGGGCGCGGGAAGAGGTTGCTGGGAGGCGCTGGAGGCTGCCGGCGGAGGTCGCAGACGGCGCTGGAGGCTACCGGCGGAGCTAGACGACGCCGGCTTCATGCTGCCGCCGGAGCTCGACGCTGGTCAGTAGCACCGCGGCGGGGTGACGCTGGTCAGCAGCACCACGGCGGGGCTCTACGCTGGTCAGCAGCACCCGCGGCGGGGCTCGACGGCGGCTCCAGCGCGGCGCTCAGCGGCGCTGGAGGAGCTCCAGCGTCGGCGCTCGGCGCGGCTCGACGGCGGCTCCAGGACGGGAGCGCGGAGGACGGCGCTGGAGGAGCTGGCGTGGAGGACGGGAGCGCGGAGGACGGCGGCGTAGGGGAGAGCGCCGACGGGGGAGGATGCCGGCGGCCGGTAGGCACATCGCGCAGGGGAGCGACGGGGCTCGGGCTCGGGAGGGATTTGGGAACTGAGTGGATGAGAACGAAGGAGGGAAAGGATAAGAAGGAGAGAGAAAAGGAAAAGAAGAGAAAAGAATAAGAGTAAGAAGAAAAGGAGAAAATAATAGGAAGGAAAAGAAAAAAAGAAAAATAAAAGAAAGAAATTAAAAAAGAAAAAAGAAGGGCACTATGGACATTTCATCCTACCATCCACCTCACACAGCCAGGAGAATCTGTTTTGCCAAACGTTTCCCTAAAACGGATTCAGCTCCCCTGCAGAATCCGCTCCACCAACACAGCCGCAGCCGGAGCTGCCACAGCCGCAGCCGGAGCTCTGCCAAACGCACCCTAAGTGATGTTAGGTTCTTGTGGTGAATATAACAAAATAAAGTTTGAAGACATAATTGTAAGGGATTACATAAAAAATTAAAGTTTGAAGACATAATTGTAAGGGATTACATAAGAGTTTTCCTCACCTTATTTTTGAGGCTCATGACACAATTAATTAGTACTAAACAAAGTGACATGAGTAATATGTCTGCCAAATGACCTTTTAGCTAGAGTAATTTTGCATGATCCAAGGCTCTCTTACCATCTAATTTGCTTGACAAGTAGAGTTTTGAATACTCTTCTACTCCCACTGTCTTGTACAAGGCCTTCTCTTCAGCACTACCTGTAACAGGTGAAACTACTCCATCAAGTGAAGGAACGTGGAACGCAGATAAGGTCAACCTTTCCTTATTTGTATTTATTGTGACCCTGTGCTCGATACTCTTATATTTTCCATTTGACATAATCTACAAACGCAAAAATATATAAAATAAGATAAGTGGGGTACCAAGTTGGTCCAAATTTAAGAGCTAGTTATTCATCTTGATGCATACGCCTAAAATGCAGGTCACTAGCAGTAGCTTATACAGAGCATTTCAAGGAAAAAAAACTCCTAAACGTAATTCATTCTCATATTTTGCAGGAAACTTTACCCTACATATAATAAACATTTAAGAGACTAGCTAGATTTTTTAGGTCGTGAGTGATTTATAAACGGAATCCTAATTGATCTTTTTTCATGTGTTGATCATGGATTATTAGCACATCAAGTTAGAATAAGGCATCTATATATGATACATAAATTTCAGGAAATACTTCCTACCTCAAGAAAATCACCCACATTCACCAACAATGCATTAGGATTTGGTTTCACAGGAATCCATACATTGTGCCTTTTAATTTGAAGGCCTTCAACTGAATTAACTTCTAAAAGGAGGGTTAGAAAAGATCCATCTGAATGGGGTGAGAAGCCCAAAACCTTCTCGGCTGTGGTCATGCATGGAGGGTAGTAATTCATCCTCAAATATTGACACACATATTTGTCATCCATCAGTTCGAGATCAATATTTAGTGTTTTTGCAATGACAGTTACAATAGAATGTGCAGTTTTCATCAACTCTGAAGAGTACTCTTCAATAGATTGCCTGTTATCACAGAAAACAATATATGTCTATTACTGAGATAATGTCACACAATGAAGTTCCTTGAATTCTTAATTATGCGAATACCTATGACACAATATATGTCTAGTACTGAGTAATGATAAGTAGTGTGGAGTTTGGACTGTAACTAAATTTGTAGTTTAGTTTTTTTTGCGATTAATTTGTAGTTTAGTTATTAGGCAGTTTCAGCACTCTAAAGTCCGACCACAACTCCTGGGTTGTTTTAACCCACTTATTGTGCAGTCTATGCACATACACTCTTCATGAGAACCGATCGTGAAACTCTTGCAAAATTATTAAAAAATGTTTATCAGTAAACTATATTAGTGTATAGTTTTTGTTATACTCAACTGCAATGGCCAGGTCATGAGCTCGCTAGTTCAGTGCAATGGATTTTTTGTACATTGTAGCGATAGCAAAAAGGTGTAAATTTATCTGGTTGTTTAGAGTTTTCACCAGTAGAATCTTGTAGTCGCTTAACAGTAGTGCAGGCCATATGTACTACTACAAAGAGTTGAATACAGAAACAAGAAAGACATCCTCGATAATAACTTCTAAAATACCTCACAAACTGGAATGTCAATCCACTAGTGTTCTTCTGTATTGTTGTTTATCTAAGAGCATCTCAAAAAATGCCCAATACTCCCAATAACTAGTTTTAGGTCCGAAGGTCCAACAGTGGCCCAATTCCATCCCAATTTTTTTGACATGTTAAATATCTGCGCTCCCATTTTTTTTTTTTGTAAAAAGGCGATGTGGCAACTCGTTCTTTATATCCTGCTGAAAACATCATTTTTCAAACATCCTTTGTTTTTCTTTTACTAAGGTTTTTTAGCAACTAATTTTGTGTGGGTGTTGGTGAAGAATGCCTTTTTTAAGCCTAATATTTTTTAAGAAAGGTCCCAAAACCAGTGTTTTGGAAGTCTCTTCTGGAGATGCTCTTAACTGAAGAGATATAATAATGAGGTCTTTTTCGGTACACAATACCACCATGTACCATCACTTTAAAATGACTCGTATGTAATAGGAAATGATCTATTTGTAAGAATCGGATGGTTGAGATTAATTCTGTACCACCAGTTTTTTTTTGTGTGGTACGGATGGTATTCATAGGTAGTATTGGTAGCATATGAGTATTATTGGAAATGAAAAATATTTTTGTTGTAATATATGAAATGATTTAAGTATTGTACGCGGTATGTTTTTATTGTACTCGTCGGCGGTATGTTTTTTTCCAAATAATATTCATTCACCAAATTACAATTTTACCCACAGCAAAAAAACGACAATACCACCGTACTACCAAAGAGTGGTATTGTGTACCGAAAAAGAGCTCATAATAAAAGAGCGAAAAGAAATCCAGACGTTCAAGTGAAAACCACAAGGTAATTTAATGGTTGGCCAGTTAAATGATGTTTAAGCTTTACCTAAAGAATTTAGTGTAGTTTAAGGATAATTTTGATCTTTCCAATACTCTATTTTGTTTTGGTGCGATGCCAAAGGGTTACACGTATGGGAAGCAATACCATGATGTTTAATGTTAACTCAGTACTTTAAGAGCTTAAACAGTCATAAACAAGTCCGTAGACCTGAGTAAAAGAGTTGTCAAATTAATGAAGCTTATATTAGTTACTACCTCCGTCCCAGAATATAACTTCGTTTAGACCTTTTCAGAGTCAATCTTTTTCAACTTTGACCAACAATAACTTTTGAAATAATTTATTTTAGATAGATAAGATTACATATTTTGGTAGTTGGTTTCATGGTAAATCTACCAATATCACTTTCATGTTATTAACATTTACGATTATTTCGTTATTCATGGTCAAAGTTGGAAAAGTTTGACTTTGAAAAAGTCTAAACGAAGCTATATTCTGGGACGGAGGGAGTACACGATACTATTTGGAATGTGTATCTTTCTGCAGTTTGGACATGATATACTGACCTGAAAGTATGCGGATGAACAGGCCAATACCTCATATCACGGGCCTGAGGCGGATCAGCTATGATCACAAACATGTCAGACCAGTCAAGTGTTTGACTCTCCGACACAACAAATGATTGACCATACCCTTGAAGGTCTCCGGGAAGCTGTGCATAGGCACTCTTTACCTCGAGGGGAAGTTGGAAGAACTTCTGCATGTCATTTCTTATACTTGCAATGACCTCGTCAGGTATACCGTAATTTACGACCTGTGTACAGACAAGAAGTTGGAGCAATTAAACTACAGTTTGGGATTTTCAAACTTGAGATCGAGAACTAAAAATGATAAGAGATGAGTGTGTACCTGGAAAAATCCCCAATCCTCACAAGCAAATCTGAGGCGAGCAGACTCCTCTTCCTCAAAATCGGGATTGAAGAGCTTACCAAGATCGATCACCGGAACCTCACCGGATTGCTCGGAAAGGACTTCATCGTCTTGAATGTCCAGTCGGATGTACCTTTTGAGAGACTCTTCTGTCAACCCCTCAGAACATGATGCGAGATCTTGTACATTCCTGACAGGGAGAGATGAAGCCACCCTTGACCATCTGGTTTCACTGCTCCTTGGAGCCTCCATCTCCATCCAAACTTCTCAACTCCGAAGCAAAGACTCACAAGCCTCTAATCAAGTACTTAGCTTGCATCTACTCTGCTTAGAAATGTCGTCTAGTGCCATTTCTAACTGATGCAGCACTAAACAAGTGTTCAGTTGATGTGCCTGATAAAGAAATGCTAAATGTCAACTCTCATTTTATTACTTAATTCAATTTAATTGTCGTTATCTTCCTCATTAGGTGCCACTTGCGCTTATCCTTGCTAAGTAGTTAAATTTTGCATTCCATATTAAATTAATGTTTGGGGTTAAACAAATTAAAGATTGTTGATGGAATCTGTGCAGGTTAGCATCACCTTTGGTCAACACTCTAGTTCCTATCTCTAATTTGGCAATGTACCAGTAGGCAGTACTTGAGGGTCTGTTCAATGAAATATACCATAGAATCTTCTAGGTGTCCTGATGATCAACAAAACGTTTCGGAATTTACTCAAGAAAAAGATAGAGTGAATAGTAGTTCTTGTGAAGCACAACAAAACTGTTGCTTGTGCTCGATCAAGGGCTCAAGCCCCACCATAACTCCAGCCAACGTGTTGGGGTCTGTGTGCGGGACGCACACATGCAGCGACACCCAAAAAACGAAACTGTTGCTTAAAGATAGACTCAGCACCCGGGATATTCTTCAGAGAGAAAACATGCACCTGCCGTCATATGACCGTGTTCTTTGTGTTCTTTGCACACATTCCATTTTGGAAAATCTGGACCATCTTTTTCTTAGGTGTCCTTTTGCCGAAGCATGCTGGACGCTTCTTCATCTTACTATAACATTCGGCGCGTGTTGCGCGCCCTATAGATAGAACAATCAAATGGAATTAACCATAATAAAATTAAAGATAACAAACTATATGTGTGATATAAGATAAATTCATCAATCATCAATATTACAGCACATCCGATTACATCTGAGCACAAATGTATCCTATATATTATCATGTGTCTGTTCAGCATTTGGAGAATCGATACTGTAACATATTCATCATTCGAGCACTGTAAATCTACATGGAAAAAGTGGGCATTAGCTATGAAACAACCTAGCTGGTAGCTATCAAGAAACTCACACTTGCTACCTTTCTGCATTTCACTAACTGTTTCTAAAAACATGATGACATGTGTAATTGTTTAAGCACTTCATAATTGCCATACCACTTTCTTTAGCCAGTGTCATGAAGAATACAGAAATCACATCTGTAATAGCACGCGTCATATAGAATGTGTCATCAGAAATAGCATGCACCATAAACAATAGTATGTGCCTTAAACAATTCAGAAATGCATTGTGACAATTAAACTAAATCAAATGACAATAGCAAAATTCACAATGCAAAGTGGGCAGCATCAGATATTTGCAATTCAAATGACTAGTTCCGTATAATTATTGCGGGGCGGTAGAATGTCAACAAAGATATAAAATCAGACGACCAAAAGTAATTATTGTTGCATCACCTTGTACAGGCTGAGATCGATGCTGAGGTACTCAGCCTTGAAGACCGCCGCGAGCCCCTTGTCCAACTCATCGGACTAGACATGCCAGTCTGTTTGGAGGTGCCATGCTTCCTTACCCACCTGAAAGCAGGTCGCATGGTGAGCTGAAACCAGGAGGCAGCCTGTGCAAACAACATGTAACATCAGTTAAATAAATATGCATGAACACATATATGCTTCCTAGATGTTGAGCTTTCTACCTGTGGCTCTATAAGCTTGAGCCGGGAAAAAAGGATAGTTGATTATAAGTTCAGAGTTCACAGAAATCTATTAATCTTAGCAGTTACTTCTGTATGCTTGGTGAGGTTTTCCCTATCCATTTTTAAGAATGAAGACAATTCTACATTTCTTAAACAGATGAAGGACTTTTGATTTAATATGTTTGACAATTTGTTTTGTATTAGTGTACTACTGTGAAATGGCAAGCTTCAAATTGCATCAACACAATAAAATCTGATTAACAAAGCATTTCACCAGAATCACATCCAGTACCATACTACAACTCAAAACACCACAACACAGAAAAAATAAATACTACAAAGGAAAGCTCACATTTTGCAACCCTAGATGCATGACAACAAGCACGGTTCATAGAACCTATATTATCTGTGCAAAAGAGTTCAGGATGTGGAATGCTCACCCTGAATCTTGCTACAAATTATTTTCATTGAAAGAATGGATAGAGCTGACATTTAGTTTACTTCCCATGATATCAAATTTATTTTTGTACTTATATACATATACTCCCTGTTAACATAGTCCAGATGGTTTTGACCATTATTAAGGGTTCTCTCCTATCGATTCACATTTTTTGCATCTCAATTAGGTCTTGAGAAAGGACAAAAACTAAGGTGAAAAGAGATAAGCAGAGGGGAGAGGCATCTAGATAAGGAACCAAGCATATTAGATAGGGCCTTTTCTGTGCAATATCTCTACATGTATAAGTATAACATGTTTTTCCCAAACCAAAGCCCCACCAGAATCTTAAGCACACATCTCCAAACTGCAGGCCAAAAATAGGTCATGTACACACAATCGTACCCATCCAACTCAAATCGAGTTTGCATAATACACACAGAACCACTGCCAAGCTAATCCCATTCAGGCATGCCACCACAAAGCATATGATCAAAATTCAATAGTAAATGTAAGAAATAGCAGAGAATCGTCGCACCCAATAGATAGTCAGTGCAACATACCTCCCTGAGAAGAGCTCGAAATCAGCATATCAGCAGCTCAAACCCTCACGAAATCTGCAGCCCAAAATCACGATTATCCCAATCCGCCGTCGCTAGGCCAGCCGCCGCCGCGTCGTCTGCCTAACCCTAGCAGAAAAAGGGGTCGAGGGTATGAAAATAGGAGGGGATGAGATGGAGGAGATCAAGGGAGGGGGAGGAGGTGGTGCACCTGCCACGATACGCCCCCATTGACTTGACCCACCAGGCACGCCGGGTCGTCATCGCCTCGGAGAACTCTCCTGGCCCGCCATCACAACGGGCCGCACCGGAGGAGAGAGGGAGCCGCAGGAAGAATATGGAGAGAGGGCGGCGGAGTCTGGATCCGCGACGGAGGCGAGCAGGAAGGCGGGTTATGGGAGCGGCAGCGGCGCGGGGTGAAGAGGTCGTGCGGCTGTGCGGGGCGAGAAAGGAGCACGACGCGGGGCGAGAGAGGGTAGGGTTTGGCCGCAGGGGTGTCTGTGTAATTTCTGAATCTTCAGGGGTTTTTTACAAAACGTTCAGCGGGGTGCGGGAGCGAGCACTGCGTGCCACGCGTCCCATTTCTCCCATGAAGTGCGGGCGTGGGAGCAAAGGGCAGTAGCTTTTAATAATTCTGATAATTCCACAAGGTGATCCTTTTGAGGTGTTGCAATCCTTTCGCATCCAGCTAAATGTCATTTTTTCATGGACGTCATCATAATCATGAGCTGGTGCATTTGGACGGAGAGGAATGACCTGATCTTTAAAGGGATTCAACCAAGTCAGAGATCAGTCCATCTTCGCTTCAATGAAGAATTTGCTCTGGTTATTCTTACAACAAAAGAAATAAAAAGGCCATTTATGAGCTTATGGCTAAATTCAACCTTGTAATCTATCTGATTTTCTTTCTTTCTTTTTTGGTTTCTTGAACAAACTCATGTAACTTTTTGCTCTATGTTTTAACATGTACTAGTAAAGTGCACGTGCGACTCACACATCTAGTGAAAAAAATCTTCGTTAACAAATAATTTAGTTTTAGATGGCACTAATAATTCTTTACTTACAATATACGAAGTTGGGTTAAAGAAATCCAATATTTGCAAGAACATTTTTTTCAAAGATGGATTTCTAAAATATGCTTCTAGGAAGCTAGAAAAAATGTAAATTGTTATTAATATGGCATAGACGCACATATTTATAAAATAATTTCAGTATCTAAAAATTTGAGAAATTTCAAATAGAAAATCAAGAAGTTATTTGAAGTAGATGGCATTTCCATCGTCTCGACCCTCATGGGGCGATGGGTAGTTTTGATGTTGTGCTGTCGCCCGACCATTCACTCCAACAATATCAAACTTGACAATGTCCGATGTCCGACGACCAAGTGCTAGCTCTACCAAACACTAAACATTCGCAAATACATTACTCAGTCTTAGTTTTTTCTTAAAAAATTAACAACACCAATTAGTGAAATTAGTCATAGATGTGACTGAAGAGAGTAAGAAATTAGAAATTGGCCGGACAGGAGCTAGCAAGAACTTGGAAGGTATTCTTTGTGCTTTACTGGTACTCTGGTAGCTGTGCAGCCTCAGATGCATGCATGAAGCATTATGCGTCGCAAAAACTCGCAATCAGCAATCCTGTCCGTGGTTCTGCAGAGGTGGATGAGCTGATTCCCACCTGTCGTCAATCAGCGATCCTCCCCGTGGTTCTGCAGAGTGCAGACTCCGTCAAAACAGGATCAGGCTGTCCCTCTCTTCGTCGTGTGAAGATTTCTGCTGTCGGGGGGCAATCCTATGCTGTAATTTTCCATTACTCCTGTACCTTTCATCGATGGCAAACTCTGCAGCCGGGCATCCGAATGCAGGTGCTGGAACGTGGTCATTGAGGTAGCAGCTGCTAAAGAAACACTACTGGAAAACCTGAAAATGCCGTGAGCTCTGCTTTTTGCCGTGAGCTTTTTGGTGGGCTCACGACAAAATAGCATTTTGCCGACGGCCATATGAAAACTTACGGAACAAGTCGGCCTCATGGCAAAATAGCTATTTGCCGTGAGATTGAAGGTCGGCTCATGGCAAAATGCGATTTGCGATGCAGGCTCACGGCAAAATAGCTGTTTGCCGTGAGCTTGGAGGCCGAGTCATGGCAAAACTAAATTTTGTTGTGTGTTTTTTCAGCCGACAACAAAAAAAATTCTCTTCCCACCTCAAAATGTTTTAATAGCTTTTTCATACAACTTTTGATGAAGAAAGACATTATATCACAATTATACATTTCGAAAATATCTACAACTTTTAGTAAGAAAGTTTTTCAAAATTTTAATTTAAATATGTGTTTTCTTTTTCAATTGAATATAGAAGGGACACTTGTGAAGCAACCCATAGCTATATTTATCTTCTATATTCTAAACATTTTGTACTCTCTACATACAACATGTGGTACTTCATGTTAAAATTTGGTACATTTTTTATTTGTATTCTATATTTAACTAATTAATTCCATTTCAACCAATTTTTTGAGTCAAGTGGAATTTGAACTACAAGTGATTCAAATAGCAGAAAAAATGAGTGAAAAAAATGATATTCATGTTATTTAGTCAAATTTGAGACCTTAGCCATAAAATCAAAAGAAATTTCGAACATCTTGTCCAGGAAACACGATAAAACAATGTGCATCCGAATGATTTTAAAATTCTAAAAAACGTAAATGAAGTCTGAAAATCATGAAATTTACAAATATCTCATGATTTACATGGAGGCTATGGTAAAAAATTGAATGTGTTTCGCACATTTTGTCATGTACATTGCTTACAAATCGAAATATCTCCAAACAAGTTTCATAAACTTAAGAAGAAGGCAGTTATATTTGTAGGCAAAGTGACATTTAAATTGGAATTTAGATTCAAAATTTTTTAGACTATCCACAAACAATATGTGCTACTCCATATCAAAATTGACAAATTTTTGAATTTATTTGCTATATTTAACTAATTAAATGCATTTGTTGTATTTTTTTTAAAAAAATCCCTTTGTCGTGAGCCTAAACATGAGCTCTCCTTTGTTGCGGCAACCACAGCATCCTCTCCTCCAGCGCGCGACGACCAGAATGAGCAGGTAAGCAGTGGCGGGCGGCGGCGGAGGGCAGTGGCGGCCGGCCGGTGGGCCCGCGGCATTCGCGGTGGAAGCATAATTTGGGATTTCATTTTTTGTTTCCTTTGATTTTTTCCGTGGGCCACATCTTGCACTCGACAAACGTGTGATGTGTGTTAGAGCTGCGGCTCACGACAAACAACCTCATTCAGTGAACTTGTTTGCCATGCCTTTGAGGTTACTCTCGGCAAAACCATTGCCGAGAGTATTCCGGCCTTTGCTGAGTGTATCAGGCATTCGGCAAACCCACAGTTTCCTGTAGTGAAATAACAGTTGTTTGTGTTTGGCTAGCAACATCATCCTTGGCTCACACCATTGAATCGGACACTTGTGCTTCTAAAGTCTCAACAGTGATGGAGATGTCACCAAGTTCCGACAAGTCTCAAAGACTCAGAAGCGCAGAGCTAGCACAAATGGTTCGGCCGCCACCATGTTGTCGCTTCTGACACATACTGTCCAGAATAGTAGTCGAATCTCCTATCATGTTGGGAGTCCAGAGGTAGCGTGAAAAAGACGAACTCAAGGTCCGAGCACGACGGTGAGCTCTGACACAGCATCAAACAGGGCCTGCAGATCCTTGAGCTGGAAGGAGCTAGCAGAGTCGGAGTCGCAGCGTCACTAGCCGTGGGAACACGGCCGGTGGTTCGAGTCTTCAAGGTCACAACTGTTCAGTTCCACCACGTGGAGGGTCTCCGGCAACGGAAGGGAGAAGGGTTTGTAGAGCCCCTTGCAATTGGTCCGATCGATGACCTCTGTGCCAGCAGCGAGAACGCAGGCGTAAGAGGTGTTGACGATGATCGAGTGCAACACAGAGCTCCTCGACGTGTACCGCTGCCTTGGAGTGGGAGAGCACGACGTCGGCCAGGTTCCCGTGTGTGCTCCAATCAGTGTCTCGGCGGAGGAAGTGGCTGATGACGGAGCAGTCGACATCAATCTCCACTCGCAAGGTGAGCCTTGTGACGGGGGTGGCACCGCGAGCGCGGCGCCAGCAGCGCGGACGAAGGCTTTTGTTGGCTGTCGATTTCCGTCAACCAAGAGCACTTGTTACACTTTGGTTTGAGCTTTGAATTGTAACTAACCCGCCACTAGGCAAACTAATGATGTAACAAGTTCACACTTGCATGTAGCTTTTGGAGTATGTTGTTTACGCAGGATTTAAACGCTTAAAGGAGCACTTTCGGGCAAAGTTTATCGAGTACTTTATGAGAAGATAATGAAGCCCGGCACAAGTCAAGACTCGAAGTGAACATGACTCCAAATGGCCCAAGGACCGAAGCGTGAGTGGTAAAATTCCAGGGACCTGAACAAAAGATGCAGGAGCTTGTGCGACAAGTACCCTTATCTAAATCATGGAGAAAACGACGTCAAGGGCCCACATGCAGATCGACAGAAATTCAAGAAGACATGAGAAGCATCGGGGAGCGAGCCGGGGCCGAACTGGGCCCAGACCGGCCGGCCCACCCCCTTTCTAGCCTGGTTCATGCCCCCCTTTGACCAAGATGCTCCTCGTTGTATTTAGAGCTCCTACCCCTGACGACCACCACATCCATCCACCAGAATTCGGCGAAACCTAGAAGCAAGCACCGGAGGGAGACGACAGAGGCCGCGGGTCTTCAAAGTTGTCTAGGAGATGGCCTAGGCTGACCCTAGCCACCATGGCCGCCCTGCGTGGTTATGCCATGGCGGAGTTCCGGAGCTACGTGTTCATCATCTTAGGTATGATCTCGGTGGTGATGGTGTAATACATACTTTCAGTGTGAGCAACAATAATATTGTCATTCGATCTCTTAGCGAATCCATGTCTCCGTTTATACTTTTTACCTATTGTGAATGTGATTGGATCTCTAGTCTAATGCATTGGTTAGGCTATCTAGCATTCTCTATGTAATCGTGGTGATTAGATTTAGTGTGTCGACCCTTCATGATTTGTAGACACGTTCATGTTTGGGCGTGCCCCTAGACCCCTTGCTTGATTAAGGGTGCACCATGACAGGATGATACCCCCGAAAGAGCGGATGTCTTCGGGAGGTAAGACGGAGGTAGGAGTTTAAGGGTGCTATTAGATGAGATGCTCGGTTTGTTGCTCGTTTGCCGGAACTTCAACTAGAAGGCGCTAGGCCTAGTTACCCCTTCGGTGGAGCTTTACCTTAGCCGATGTTCTTGGATGTGATCAACCTTGTGCTTTCACCTATATATCTTTAAAGGTTACATTTATATGCAATCGATACTTCATGTTAGGTTAGATTGACTAGATAAGGTAGAGAACCTTAGCGGTTTGCTTCCGATCCACGGATTGATACCTTGGGTCCATACTCGAGGGAAAAAGGTACTACATGATCCGTAAGCTTGCGGTGAACCTTGACACGTTATTGAACTGTCAACAAGCCCTTTTTGGTGTCGTTGCCGGGGATCAGCAACTCGAACCCTAGGGTGATCTACCTTTCTTTTTGACTAACCCTAATTTTATTATTGCATATATGTTTGTTTTCTTGTTTGTGTCCTTGAAAGTAGGTGAAAAGCTAGACACAAGACATTCGAGAAGTTCTCTACACCTGCACTTCAACAACACAAGATTCACTTCCAACAAACATGAAGATTTGCTCTTTAGTGGTCGGTGCTAACTTTTGTTAGTGGCCCATCATCCGCTATCGAGTCCACACCCTAGACGAGAGATGATAAACAAGGTAAGTCAACGTGTCAATTAAATTTTTAAGACTAATGATTTGTGGAGATTTGTTTGTTCAAGCAATAGGTATTGGAAGCAATCACGGTGCCTCCAAGACCACAAGATCAAGCTCGTCAACATCTTCGAAGTTTCTGTTCGCATCAATTTTTGCAATCTCTTGGGAAGAACAACATAATATCTTTGGATATTTAGAAACCCCACGAAGTTACACTTCCAATGAGTCAAGAGTCAAGTCAATCGGAGGTTCCTACAACCGGATATGGCCGAATCACCGATGGTTGCACGTCCTGAAAATTTCTGGACAACAAGCAAAACTGAAGTGAAACAGTCACAACTCTCTCATTTGGACTCCGGTTATGATGAATGAGGACCTGTTGGAAAGATAATTTTATAAATTTTTCAATAGAGCAATATCTTGGTATATATTCTGTTATGTACACAGCGGAAAATCCACAAAGAAGAGGCAGCAGCAACACGATGAGGACAAGAGAGTGGAGATAAGGACGACAACAACGAAGAGGAGCTTGGGCAATGCTTTCATTAGACCACACATGAAAAAATTCAGAGGCTTAGAACAAAACAAAGACCCATGGAGCATTGTCAAATAAAGGCACAAGTTGGCAACATCCGACGCAAGGAGATGTTTGAAGCAAACCACGAAGGATTACACAAAAAGGACGACATCCAATGGCGCGGATATTTTGGGCTCTCACACAATGGACTATGGAGCTACATTTTCACAACCAAGATGTGTGAGCCCACAAGTGAAGAGGAGTGATCCTACACAAAGCAACCTTGATGACATATGGCACGAAGGGAGGAATTGAGAAAAAGTCTACGCGAGCCACCTCCGATCATCAAGGATTGTTCTCTTTCAACTCCGGAGGACCACTCATGATGAAAAGCTCGAAGGCTAAGGTACACATTAAACTCTCAAGGTACTTTTGGAGATGATATCTTTCTTTTGAAATATCCATGTTCATATCTAATAGTATGATTTGATTCTATGCCTTGCACCTTTGATGATCATGATAGGCTAGAATTTCTTGAGAATGATAAAGAGGCTATGTTGTGCTTAAACTTTGTTAATTCCTTGCCTAATGAACCTATTCCTAATGAGAGCCTTAGCACTGAGCAAGAAACTTATGCTACCTTTAACCACATTTTCTTCATCCAATTTTAAATTGTGGTTATGATTGTGTATGTTTATATTACGTCTTGCAAATCTTGGACTTGCTTTATGCTTGGTCAAGCTCGTGACCTTAAAAGAGCGTGTGTTGGGGGGAAAACCCAAGTTTCACTAACTATGCAGGTCATTAAACCTTAATCAAGAGGAGAGAGGCTATGCCCCAAAGAATTGCAAGCTCGTGCATCACCTTTTCCGAATCTCGAGTGCGGACGTCGCTATTTTCATCAGTTTTGAGCACCTGATCAGATATGTAGAGGAATGAAAAAGTTTAAAATCAGAAGCTCCATCAACTGCCAATTCCAACGCCTCCAAGATCAATGAATTTGAAGACCCGTACAAGGAGATATGGCAAAAACATTAGTCGCCGCGCAGTCTGAAATCAGATTTGGACAGATTGCAGCGTTGGAGTAAAACAGGCGCAACTCACTCGATCGGAGTCCGTTGGGGGGTGAATAAATACTTGAAGGAAAGACAATTTCATACCCCACACATGGAAGCTACTGTTTCCTACATGATCTGATCTGGACGGATAGGAAAAAATCGTGAAAGGAGAGGCAGCGACGAAGTGCAAAGGAGAAGGAGGGGATCATGATGCATGAGACGATCGGGCAAATCTTCCATTGAGTGAGAATGAACATGCCAAGTATGGAGAGTGAATCAAAGCTGCATGGACACCTTCAGATCATGCATGAAGGACCATGGCTTCGCGACCACTAGAAGGTACGTAAGAAAGTCGAGCTCTATGACTTTAAATGAAGCGCTTTGCGGGAGGCAACCTGGTTTTTACTTATATATAATATGACCGTCTACATTGTGCTCTTTAATCGAACCATCAAGTAACATTGTACCATTGCTCTAATAAATACTACAACACCATGTTGTATGATCTAATTGTTATTGAGGGAGCACTTTGTTATTTGATCTTGGAAAGCTTGTAGACCCTTTTTGTGTGCCTATTAGTGTTTAGAGAGTCTTTTTCTTTTGTGTCTTTTTAGAGAGAAATATGAAGTTGACACCATCTTTTGACTCTAATCTTGTGGCTAGTTAATCTAGGCTAACTTTTAGACCACCACCATATCATGTCATTGTGTTCATCCATGTCATATTGCATTGCATGTTTTGTTTTGATCTAACTTTTTGCCAACCAACCTAAGCCTTCCCATAGCCCCTACCAAAAAACATAGCCAATAAAGGTAGATTTACTTGTGTTGACCGTTTGCCATCACCATCCGGATCGGACTAGTCCATCCCTATCCTCTTTTCTAACTAAAAACTTTGACTAGACTCCCTATAAAATCCTTAGGAAAACCTGTCACACCTTTAATCATCCTAAAACCATAGGTTTGTTTTCCATAAAAAAACTCTTAGCATACCTTAGATAAAATTTCTAAAATTTTCTTTCTCTCTTCAAAATTCTTATTTGAGCCAAAAATATAGGATACCCATAATCTACCCTTAAACCTTGTTAGTTTGGTTGATTGATTCTTTTCGATGGGTGATTTCCTTATTGACAATGCTTACTTCGTGAAGTGGAGGCCAAGCTTTGTCCTTTGCTTATTGTAGACCACATTGAAAGTCCTTTCAACCCTTGCTAATGTTTGTTTGTGCTAACTCTTTGCATTTGCATTTTGCATCCCCCTCATTTTCATCATCCGCTTTATGATAGATAGGATTTTGTGAAACTTTCTGATGAATGCTTTCATATCTATGTTAAGTGCTTGGTATAACATTTTTCCCTTGCGATCTTGTGTAAACGTGGTGTTTAGACATGATTGAAGACCACCATCATTCAGTTTTATATACCTTTCTATCATCTTGCATTGGTTGGTTTATAACTTTGCAATGCGCTCTTCTTCTCTTGCACTATAAAGAATTATTAATCTTGGGATAAGCATGGTGTTTTGACCTTGGTTAATAAATCTTCATGGCAATGGAGAAGTTTTGCAACCACTTTGTAAGCATGGAGCTTAGAATTTGGTATAAACATTGTTTTGTTTTTATACCATCCTATCATTTGCATGCACACTTGCACACATGTACACCCATTAGGTTCTTAATTTTTCTTTCACTAGATTAACTACGCCACAAGTTAAGATCTTAGGCGTGTCTTTGGTTTGTCGGCATAGAGTGAGTATTCCCGACCATCATCTTAGGGGTACTTTGTGCTTTAGAGTTGTTTTGCAGACATGGCAAATCACTCTCATGAGTTCGTGATAAAAGCTGAAATTAAGATTATCAACACCTCCAAAAAATCACAAAAGGAACACCGCTGTCTTCATCAAGATTAAGCATGTATTCAGAGATGTACAAAAGAGGAAAATTAGATATTAAGGAGCTTCATTAAGTCTTCTTTCCAACGCATTGAGATTCAACATTTTAGGAGACCCGTGCAAGGAGTTACAACCAAATCTTTGGGCGTCACACGTTCTGAAATCAGCTCGGACATTTTGCATTGATGGAGTAAAAAGGGTGTAACTCTCTTGTTCGGAATCTGATTGGGGTGAATGACGACTTGTTGGAAAGATAATTTCTAGCACTTTAAAATGGAGCAATATTTCAGTACATGTTATGTTCTGGAAGTTGAAGAAAAATTCGTGGAATTTTAAGCAGCAATAAAGGACAACATTGAAGGAGGTGAAGACGAGTTGAGAAACGATTGAGACTAAGGCTTGTAAAATTTTGGGAGACCTCCATGAAAGGATCCCTAGAAGTTTTCAAGTATATATCTTCAAGAAAATACAAGAGTTTCAGTACCTACCTTGGTACAATTTCAACACCTCTTTACTCGGGGACGAGTGTTGACGGTGAATTTTGGTGCTCCAAACATGTTCATTACACTTTGGTTTGAACTTCATCATGGTACTAACCCGTCACTAGGCACACTAATGATATAACAAGTTCAACTTTGTATGTGCATTTGGAAGTGTGATGTTTTTGTAGGAAAACATGGACTAAAGGGACGGAGTCACATCGAGTTCAAAGGAGTAAATGAGGAGTCCCGTTCGTGTTCAAGTGCAATGCAAACTCACTCCCAAAGGTGGCAAGGACCAAGGTGCTACGACAAAACATCTCTGAGGACCAAGACATAAAGATCGGATTTCATACGAGAAGACCCCCTATATTTATCGCAGGGTTGATGACGCCAAAAATACACAAATATTGGGGTCAAAGTACAAAATGCCAAGATGGGCCACTCAGAGGAAGGGGCGACCGAACCGGGCCGGGAAGGGCCCAGGCCGGTCGGCCCAGGCCGGCCGGCCTGGCCCTTTCCCACGCCGGTTCGGCCCCCAGTTTCTTGTGCACGAAGATGCTTCAACCCTAAGTATTGACCGGCGCCGCCCTTCGTCAAAAACAGAGATAAATACCCCCGAGAGGATCCATTCATGAAGAGAGGTGGAATCAGAAGACATTCGAGGAGAGCACTCGGGAGAAATATTCATCTAGTCCATGGAGGCGGCCACAAGTGAAGGAGGACGTCGAGGTGCTGCCACGGCGCCCCCGGAGTTGAAGGACGCATCGCCGGAAGCATCTACCATGATCAACGATGCTATGCTTAGCGTCTTGATGGGGTAATCTTCTCATTTGTCCATGGGGTTGTAACGGATCATGTCATGTAATCGCCGACTCATTTATGGTTTCAATCTATTGGTTTCGTGTTGATGATGCTTTCATGTTTAAGGCTAGCTACCGTGCTTTTCGGGTGTATAGATCTCACTACTCCCGTTGATCCCTTCAACACACCGTGATCGTTCGTTGTTGTGCCTTGATTGCCTTCGCGTAGTGACAGTGCGAGAGAAGGAAAAGGGTGAAGCCGCGGTCACACCTTCAATAGATTAGATTGGTTTTTATCTTCCTTGGCGGTTGCATGTTCATGTATCCTAGACCCTATGGGCAAGTGTCCTTTACATCTAGTACACCTCACGCACCTCTTTGTTTTAAGTTTAGTTTGCTCTTAGATCAATCTTTAGTTAAAGGTTGTCTTAATCAACTAGATTAGCTTTAGATCGAACGCTAGCAATCCCCTTGCTCCTTGGGTTGACAAGAACCTTGGGTTTGCAATCAAGAGAAGAAGGGTCCCATACGGTCCGTACGCTTGCAGATTGAAGTTTGCAACGATAATCAACTGTCAACAAGGCCTTTTTCTGGCGCCGTTGCCGGGGAGCAAGCTAGTTTGCTACGTTTGATTTTGTGTTAATTTTGTTGATTACTAACATCTAACCTTTGTTTCCTAGAAACCCCCGCTTTTGTTTTGTTTTTGTTTTTGTTGTCTAGATGGCATTCGCCCACCATCCTTTGGAAGAACCAGAGAAATCATTAAGGAATTACGCTAGTCCCCAATGTGAAGACATCAAGGTACAAGAGTCGGATTCAAAGCCCGAAGCGACGAAGTATGAGATTAAGGCACGAATCATCAAGATGGTGGCGGCCAATCCTTTCAAAGGGATGGAGGCGGACAACCCGTATAGACACATCAAGCACTTCGCGAGATTGTGCAATACGGTACGACAAGAAGGAGTCCTCGACGAATGGTTCAAGTGGAATCTTTTCCCATACTCACTTGCCGGTGAGGCAAAGAAGTGGTACTCATTCGCATCCTTCGAAGTTGGAGGGAATTGGAACCAATTGACAAGGAAGTTTTGTGAAAAATTCTTCCCGATAAGTAAAGTCCAACATCTAAGGAGGCAAGTGATCATGTTCACGCAAGGAGAAGAAGAAGGGATAGGCCAAGCGTGGAATAGATTCAACGAGTTGATTGAACAAGGACCACGACTCGGATTCTCCGGTGACGTATTTTTGCACACTTTTTTCTTTTCCCTAACCCCTAGTTGCGCGGAACATGTTCAAATGTGTGCAGAAGGGGATCTCATGGAGAAAACACTCACAGAAGCCGTTCAACTTTTACAAAAAATCAGCAAGGCGGCGGCCACACGAAGAGATTGGGAAACACGACTTTCGGGGAAGCAAGAATGTGATTCAAGTGTGAGAACACTTGCTGGAATTTTCAGAGAAGCGTCCCCGGAACACAAGAAAGAGGAGCCAATTCCAGAAAAATTAGAAGAAGTACACGTGGAAGCAAGAACTACCTCAAACATCGACTTCGCCAAGTCAAGCCAAGTGAATGGAAGAAGCATTTCAAGCGCAAAGCCATTGAGGGAGTTCGAGCAAATGGATTGGGTTCCAATTGATTTTGGGGAAGTGTTTGACGAGAGAAGACCATACCCCAACCAAAAGGGGGTTGCAAGAGCTTTGGAGGTAGATTTCCCGCCGGGGAAGCAAGCGGAAAATTCATATGATCTTGAAACGACCGGCGAGATTTTTCGAATGCTCTTTAATGAAGTAGAAGTGGATCCGGACCATATAGCCGAGGTGAAAAGAGTGATGGGGATCAAGCCTGAAGCATCACCATACGCTCGCCTTGCTGAAGTCTACGCCATAGGGTCCGATCAAGAGGAGAAGACAACCCCGCACTTAAGTTGCACGATTAATGGAATTCAATTCAAAGCTTTATGTGACATCGGAGCACAAGTAAGTGTCTTATCCTCTAAAATTTATGATGAGATTCATAATCATACCATAGACCTAGTCCCAACTTCAACTAAGTTAATCATGGGAGATGGTAGAGTTGTTAGGCCTCTTGGAATTGCTTGCAATCTTGAAGTTGTCATCTCTAAAAAAATGCATACCAACCGATTTCTTTATTGTTGATGCCTACTATGATAAACATGATCACATAATTCTTGGTAGACCCTTTTTAAAGTTGGTTAATGCTGTTTTAGATGCCGGAAAAGGGAAAGTAATGATTAATCTTGATGGAGATAAACATACATACGATTTTCTTCCCGATTCTAGGAACTCCTTACCCCTACCTCTTGAAGACGAAGAGGTAGGGAGTCTTCGTTTTGTTGAAACTTTCAGGGATCCACTACAAAGAGCAATGGAGAATCAACCTAAGGATGAGCAAGACGAAGAATTGGAGGAAGCATCTAAAGGACTAGAACCACAAGATGGAAGCATGGAGGAGGAGAAATTTGAGAATATCGAAGAAATTAAGCCCGAAGAGCCAAAAGTGCCGGAGGTGGACCTCAAACCTTTGCCTAAGGGATTGAGGTATGAATTTTTGGGGCCAGACAAGACCTATCCCGTCATTGTGAGCGACGAGTTGAGCCCCGAAGAAAATGATATGTTGCTGAATTTGTTGAAGAAGCACAAGAAGGTGATCGGGTATTCAATAAATGATCTCAAAGGACTTAGCCCAGCCTTTTGCACTCATCGCATACCTATGGAGGATCAATGCAAGCCCGTAGTGGACCATCAAAGGAGGTTAACCCATGCCATGCAAGAGGTGGTGAAGAAGAAGGTGATCAAGTTATTGGACGCCGGAATCATTTACCCAGTACCGCATAACGAATGGGTGAGCCCCGTACATTGTGTGCCAAAGAAAGGAGGCTTGACCGTGGTGAAGAATGAGAAGAATGAATTAATTCCGCAAAGAACTGTGACCGGATGGAGGATGTGCATTGATTATCAGAAATTGAATAAAGCAACAAAGAAGGATCACTTCCCCCTACCGTTCATTGACGAGATGCTTGAGAGGTTAGCAAATCATTCCTATTTTTGCTTTCTTGATGGGTACTCGGGGTTCATGCAAATTCCTATTCACCCAGAAGATCAACACAAGAAAACTTTTACTTGCCCATATGGAACATTTGCATATAGAAGGATGCCTTTTGGTTTGTGTAATGCTCCGGCCTCTTTCCAACGTTGCATGATGGTTGTGTTTTCGGATTTCATTGAAGAGATTGTCGAGGTGTTCATGGATGATTTTTCCGTCTATGGGAAAACTTTTGTGGATTGTTTAGCCAACTTGGACAAGGTTCTCATGAAATGTGCGGAGGTTGACTTGGTGCTCAATTGGGAGAAATGCTACTTTATGGTGAAGCAAGGTATAGTGTTGGGACACGTGATATTCGAAAGGGGCATTGAGGTGGATAAAGCCAAAGTCGAGACGGTCGATAGACTTCCACCACCGGCGGATATCAAATCTTTGAGGAGCTTCTTGGGCCATGCAGGATTTTATAGAAGATTTATCAAGGACTTCTCAAAGATCACCAAGCCATTAACTAACCTTCTTCAAAAGGATGTGCCATTTGATTTTAATGACAAGTGCTTGGCAGCGTTCCGGACACTAAAGAAAGCTCTCGTGACCGCACCAATCATTCAACCGCCCGATTGGAGTCAGCCATTTGAGATAATGTGTGATGCTAGCGACTATGCTGTTGGAGCCGTCTTGGGGCAACGAAAAGAAGGCAAGGTACATGCTATATATTATGCTAGTAAAACTCTTAATGAGCTCAATTAAATTATGCAACAACGGAGAAGGAGTTGCTTGCGGTTGTGTTTGCCATTGAAAAATTCAGATCATACATTGTGAACTCCAAGGTGATTGTCTACACCGATCATGCGGCAATTAAGTAGCTCTTGTCAAAGAAGGATGCCAAGCCAAGGTTGATTCGATGGATCCTTCTCTTACAAGAATTTGATGTTGAGATTCGAGACAAAAAGGGGTCGGGGAATGTTGTGGCCGATCACCTATCAAGGATGAATCGTGAGGATGATAAGGAGCCCATTGAAGACAAGATGAGAGATGATCACCTCTATCGAGTAATCGATAAGGATAGTTGGATGATTGACATCATTCGAGCGATTCGAAAAATACCACTCGATCACTTAGACAAGAATGCACAAAGAAGGGTAATCTCCGAGAGCCGAAAATATTTTTGGGATTCACCTTACCTTTTTAGACTTGGAGCCAATGGAGTGTTGAGAAGGTGTGTACCAAGAGAAGAGAGGCAAGGAGTAATAAGGAAGTGTCACTTGGTGGAATACGGAGGACATTATGGGCATTTTCGAACTCAAGCAAAGGTATGGGCCAACAGATTTTATTGGCCAGAAATGCATGAACATGCTAAAAGGTATGTTGCCTCTTGCCCCGAATGCCAAAGAACCGGTAACATCTCTCAAAGGAATGCCATGCCCTTGAATTATAATTTGCAAATCGATTTATTTAATGTTTGGGGAATCGACTTCATGGGACCATTTACAAACTCACATGGATATGAGCATATACTTGTCATGGTTGATTATGTGTCCAAGTGGGTGGAGGCTATACCATGTCGTAAGGCGTCAACGGAGGAGTCCATCTCAATGGTTAAGAATATCATTTTTCCTCGCTACAGTGTTCCAAGAATCTTGATAAGCGACGGAGGGACTCATTTCACAGGGAATAGCTTTCGAAAGTGTTTGTCCAAATTGGGAATCGAGCATAGAGTGGCTACGGCCTATCATCCACAAACCAATGGACAAGCGGAAACATCAAATAGGAAACTAAAGAGCATCCTCAATAAGACTATTGAGAAGGGAGGCAAGGATTGGTCAAAGAAATTAGATGGAGCATTGTGGGCATATCAGACGGCGTTCAAGACACCGATAGGTATGACTCCATACCAATTTGTATATGGCAAGGCTTGTCATCTTCCCGTTGAGCTAGAGAACAAGGCATATTGGGCAATAAAGGAGATGCGCCTTGACTTAGATGCTGCAAGGATGAAAAGAAGAATCCAAATTAGCGAGCTAGAAGAGATGAGGTTGAAGGCTTATGAAAGTGCAAGCATTTACAAAGAGATGAGCAAAAGGTAGTATGATAAAAGACTTAAAGCAAAAGAGTTCAAGGAAGGAGATAATGTCCTTCTCTACAATTCAAGGTTTAAAACTTTTGGAAAAGGGAAGTTACAAAGCAAATGGGACGGACCTTATGTGGTACATTCGGTGTTCTCCAATGGAGCGGTTACTATCATGGATGCAAGAGGTGACCAATACGTGGTGAATGGTCAGTGGCTAAAGGTCTATATTGAACCCGATGTCGTGCCCCTACACTACGTTGACATTTTCACAATGGAGGATGAACCCGAGCGTCAAGCCTAGGACAAAAAACAAGGTATGTCACATGTATATATTTTAGTTTTTATTTCTTTTTAGCGTATTTTGTGAATTTTTGCTGGGCCAACTCTTCTGCACGGGTTTATATTAAAAAAAAGTGGGCACCACAAAATTTGGGACGAGCCAGCCCGCGGGCCAGGGCAGGCCGGTCGGCCCAGGCCGGCCGGCCTGGGGGCTCTGCGCGGCGGCTCATGCCCATTTTCCTCTGGGGCATGTCTCTCTAACTTCTAAGCTTGCACCGATGATTTTCGGGAGGTTAGAAATAGGAGAGAAGTGGTGCTCGTCTTGTGGGAAGTTCCACTAAGTTTAGCGGTTGTTCTTCCCCTCTTGTTCTTTTTGTAAAAAAATACGACGAGGACGTCGTATGGTCTAAGCGTGGGGGAGGAACTAGCGCTAGTTCCAAAAACTTTTTGCCCTAGTAGTTTGGTTGGTTTGGTTTGAAGTTTTTCTTTTTTTAGCTCGATGGTGTGTTAATGTTAGCGTTGAGTCAATAAAGAAAAAAAGAGAGTCTTGAAATTGTCTTGTGTGTTTTATTTTTCTTGCTTACTCGTTTATCTATCTTTTATCTTTATATTCGATCATGAGCAATGAGCACGAAAGTTTCTGTGGTGCTTAGTGGGTTCTTGCCCGTGAGAGCATCCATACTTTACTTTGAGCTAGAACTTTGTTTAGCTATGCTACAATTATTACAAAGTTGGAGGTTTTTATTTCTGAAAATTATATGAAAAACCCCTTGCAATAAAGGTTAGCATCTTCTTCTTCCAAGTTGAGAGCGAGCTTATCCTTTACAAAGCCTTTATATATTCGTTCCACTATAAGTGTTGTTAGCATGATGAATTGGGTTAGGGCTTTTCTCTCTTGGAAGTTCTAATTTCGAGCAATGATCATGTCCTTGCTTTATATCTTTTATTGCTAGCCTCGTCATATATTCGGTAACGAGACTTTCACATAGAAAGTCCCGTGTATCACCAGATTCCATACCCAACCCATGATATCTTTTTTATTCATCTTATTCCTTGAACACAACCTATGCCCGAAGATTCGTTCCGTCTCTAGCAAGGATTTTGGCTAAATTTCAGATTGTATTTCCATGCCAAGGAGGCGAGCGTAAAGCTTCAGAGAAGAGATAAAGATGTCAAGAAAAAAATGGGTATAAAGAGAAGAAAAAAAGGCAAAGAAAAAAAAAGAAAAGAAAAGAAAAAGGAATAAAGAAGAAAGAGGAAAAAGAGGAATTCAAAGGCAAAGGAAGAAAGGTATAAGAAGGGATAACAAGTCAAGTGAAAATCAAGGGAAGTGCAACGGAAGGATGTGATGTTGTTGAGGACGAATCTTCGATATTCCAACCATGTGCAATCCGACAACAAGGACATCATTAGGGCCTTGGAGTCATATTTTCTTTTCCCTTTTGCACATGTCCACCATTCTAAATCTTGTTATCCTTGATACCCTCACATTATGGTTTCATTCTCATGATCATTGGCTCGGGAGGTGAACAACTATTAGAGAACTTTCCTAGCTTGATAATATTTGTGTTAACTTCACTAGCCATACCTATAGCTCCAACATATACTTAAATGAGAGACTTGTGGGAGATGAGAGTTCATGAATTGTTTAGGATAACCACCTTATATGAGCGACATGTGAGAACTTAGAGGAAGATTTTGTCTAATACTTGTTGCAGGAATTTTATTTTTGAAAAAGCTCAAAACCCTCCGGCGGAAGTAAGAAAGTATGGTTGGACAAAGGACCTCCGGCAAAAAGGTATAAGTTGTGGGGTAAGACTTGATTGGGTAATTTCCTAAACGCCCATGATCCATATAGTGTTTATTGTTTTCATGCTTCTTATATCAAAGATGAAAGGTTGACTAACTTTTAAGGAAGGAACTTATGACACAAGTTTTAATTCCATGGACAAGTGTTCTTTTGCAAGAAACTTGCTCGAGGACGAGCAAGATCTAAGTGTGGGGGAGATGTTGACGGTGAATTTTGGTGCTCCAAACATGTTCATTACACTTTGGTTTGAACTTCATCATGGTACTAACCCGCCACTAGGCACACTAATGATATAACAAGTTCAACTTTGTATGTGCATTTGGAAGTGTGATGTTTTTGTAGGAAAACATGGACTAAAGGGACGGAGTCACATCGAGTTCAAAGGAGTAAATGAGGAGTCCCGTTCGTGTTCAAGTGCAAGGCAAACTCACTCCCAAAGGTGGCAAGGACCAAGGTGCTACGACAAAACATCTCCGAGGACCAAGACATAAAGATCGGATTTCATACGAGAAGACCCCCTATATTTATCGCAGGGTTGATGACGCCAAAAAGACACAAATATTGGGGTCAAAGTACAAAATGCCAAGGCGGGCCACTCGGAGGAAGGGGCGACTGAACCGAGCCGGGAAGGGCCCAGGCCGGTCGGCCCAGGCCGGCCGGCCTGGCCCTTTCCCACACCGGTTCGGCCCCCAGTTTCTTGTGCGCGAAGATGCTTCAACCCTAAGTATTGGCCGGCGCCGCCCTTCGTCAAAAACAGAGATAAATACCCCCGAGAGGATCCATTCATGAAGAGAGGTGGAATCGGAAGACATTCGAGGAGAGCACTCTGGAGAAATATTCATCTAGTCCAAGGAGGCGGCCACAAGTGAAGGAGGACGTCGAGGCGCTGCCACGGCGCCCCCGGAGTTGAAGGACGCATCGCCGGAAGCATCTACCATGATCAACGATGCTATGCTTAGCGTCTTGATGGGGTAATCTTCTCATTTGTCCATGGGGTTGTAACGGATCATGTCATGTAATCGCCGACTCATTTATTGTTTCAATCTATTGGTTTTGTGTTGATGATGCTTTCATGTTTAAGGCTAGCTACCGTGCTTTTCAGGTGTATCGATCTCACTACTCCCATTGATCCCTTCAACACACCGTGATCGTTCGTTGTTTTGCCTTGATTGCCTTCGCGTAGTGACAGTGCGAGAGAAGGAAAAGGGTGAAGCCGCGGTCTCACCTTCAATAGATTAGATTGGTTTTTACCTTCCTTAGCGGTTGAATGTTCGTGTATCCTAGACCCTATGGGCAAGTGTCCTTTACATCTAGTACACCTCACACACCTCTTTGTTTTAAGTTTAGTTTGCTCTTAGATCAATCTTTAGTTAAAGGTTGTCTTAATCAACCAGATTAGCTTTAGATCGAACGCTAGCAATCCCCTTGCTCCTTGGGTTGACAAGAACCTTGGGTTTGCACTCAAGGGAAGAAAGGTCCCATACGGTCCGTACGCTTGCGGATCGAAGTTTGCAACGACAATTAACCATCAACAACGAGAAACGTCATGAAAGAAAAATAATAAAGATGAAAAAGTATGATGAGAAAAGCAAGAAAAGAAAAAAGGAAAAAGAGAGAGAAGAAAAAACTAAAGCTCCCCGGTTCTCTTGCTACGTTTGGAGATTTCAAAAGGATTTCAAGATCGAGACCTATACTCATCTTTCCAACCATGTGCAATCTGATAACGAGGACTTCGTTTGTGTCTCGAGATCACTCTTTGCCATTTGCACATGTCCACCTATCTCAAAGTGTGTGTATTTTTCCTTTTCCCCCTCCTTGGAACATTATTTTTCCAATGACTTTTTTGACGAGTCTCGGTAAATCCATGAGAAGCTTGTCTTGTTTTGATAATATCTCAACTATAATATCTTGGTAGGACTAAGCTTTCCCATAGCTCCATATAAAAGCCTTCCACTAAATATTTGAGATTGGAAAGAAGTAGTCCTAGTAGGTTTGAGAGACAAGATGAGATGAGAGTTCATGAGCAAGATGCAAGGAGGTTTATTATTGATCTTGGTAAAATAATTTTTCTTCATCCCGCTCTTTATTTTCAAAATTTCTGAGATTTGATTAAAATTTGATGGCATGATTAATTACTTGTGGAAAGAGCTTAAATGATATCTACCCTCCATAGAGATGAAAACTAGTTACATTATGGAACTTTAACAAATGTAAACTTGGAGAGCATTATGTTTTCTCATGTATGATCAAGTGCAGGGTATGAACATTGAAAGGTAATACTGATGTCCATTAAAAGCTTACTCGAGGACGAGCAAGGTTTAAGCATAGGGGTGTGTTGGCGGTCGATTTCCGTCAACCAAGAGCACTTGTTACACTTTGGTTTGAGCTTTGAATTGTAACTAACCCGCCACTAGGCATACTAATGAAGTAACAAGTTCACACTTGCATGTGGTTTTTGGAGTATGTTGTTTACATAGGATTTAAGCGTTTAAAGGAGCACTTTCGAGCAAAGTTTATCAAGCACTTTATGAGAAGATAATGAAGCCCGGCACAAGTCAAGACTCGAAGTGAACATGACTCAAATGGCCCAAGGACCGAAGTGTGAAGTGGTAAAACTCCAGGGACCTGAACAAAAGATGCAGGAGCTTGTGCGACAAGTACCCTTATCTAAATCGTGGAGAAAATGACGTCAAGGGCCCACATGCAGATCGACCGAAATTCAAGAAAACACAAGAAGCATCGGGGAGCGAGCCGGGGCCGAACTAGGCCGAAACAGGCCTAAGCCGGCCGGCCCACCCCCTTTCTGGCTCGATTCGCACCCCCCTTTGACCTAGATGCTCCTCGGTGTATTTAGAGCTCCTGCCCCCGACAACCGCCACATCCATCCACCAGAATTCGGCGAAACCTAGAAGCAAGCACCGGAGCGAGATGACGGTGGCCGCGAGTCCTCGACGACGGCGGCACCACATCCATTGAACCGTCAACAACTTCCTGGCAGGAGGAGAAGGCAGTGGTGTCTTCGACCTGGTGCCCGGTTGTAGGATCTGCTTACAACGGTGCGTGTTTCGTAACTGGGGACGCGCACGGCGAGGTTGATGGTGTCGGATGAGCGTCAGAGCGAGACCCACCGTCGGGAGAGCACGCTCGTGGATGCTGACTCCTTGGAGGGGAGTAACTAGAGGATGTGCTTGAGGAGGTCATCAGAGAGAGCGAAGAGCTCGTTGTCGGCAACCATCGTTGATCGCAGGCCGTCTGTGTCAGTGGCGTCGATGAGATTGTATGACTGCGGATGTAGATGTAGATGGAGACGAAGATCAATCTGATGTGATCTATGTGGCCGTGCCGTGCATTCCGGGATCTGATGGGATTCTAGGCGTGTCGCACACGGACGTGGTGCGACACCATCGCATAAAATTTTATTCTGGACGCGAGTATTGGCAGGCGGGTAAGACTACAGATGGGTGAAAAAAGTCACTTTTTGGCAGAAATACTCCTAAAATTGTAATTTTATGGGTCTTCTACCCTATCCACTTCTCAAATAGATGACATTGGGTCCGGAGTGAGGGGTACGGTAGACCCGATTCGGATTTGAAACGTTTTCAATTGTTTTTGCTCTTTATAGTATAATATCAAATAGTGTGAGATGGTGAGATCTAAACAATCCAAAGGGGCTACCCACGTGGTTGATTTGGAGGTAGAGAGGGATCGAGAACAAAGAGCGCTAATGGTTATGTGATGAGCACACGAAATACGAGGATTTATTCTGGTTCGGGCCTTCGGAGAGTAAAACCCTACGTCCAATTCTTGGTGGTTTGTATTGCTTCTCGGTGCGCAAGGGGAACGTGGAATGGATGCCCTTGAGAGGCCGCCTTATATAGTCTGGCGGACTAGGGTTACAAGGTCGAGGGACCCCGGGCCTAGGTTGGTTACAATCTGGAAGTCTATCTCTACGAATTACAAACAATATCCTGTGATATCCGGACTGATTGGCAGCGCATCTGGTGTCTTGACTTGCACGTCAAGCTTGGAGTTGTCTTCAGGGCCGCGGATAAGGTCTGCTGGGCCCACTAACACGTCAATAGGTCATCTGACAGGCCGGAACCACTTGTCGGGGACGGCTAAGACCCTGGTCGGTGGGAACCCATGGGGTACTCATATTTCTCAAGCCCCTGAGCGATGTGTAGCCGAAGCGACCTTGATGGAGTCATGATGAAGCTTGAATGAGGTCAGCTGAAGTCTTGGCACCATCCATAAGTCGGAAAGGGTGCACGTCGATCAAGATGAAAGAATGCATCCGCCAAATACAACGAAACCGAGCGCAGAACTGCTAGAAGCAGACTTCCGGGAGGTCGACGCGATGTGGAGAGCTATCTTGAAGTAGACCGGCCGACAAGACTGAGATCAGAAGGAACGGTGTAAAAACCCCAGACATCCAAGAATAGCTGCAAGGTGTCCAGCAGAGCCGCAGAGGCGCGCCGACCTCAGGGAGGCCTCAATTTTGGATTTCAGGTCCCCAACACTTGGGCAAGACGGAAATTGATTGATCATGGCTGCTGGCGCGTGCCGACTGGTGGTCAGGCTGTGAATATCGCTGAAGTCATAGCGGTGTCAATGGCACAGAGCTGTAACAACCGCCGGTTCGCTTCTATAAAACAGATGAAGGGCGCGAAACCCAGTCACTTCGCCATTTCCCTCAAGTGACAAGGAGGCCATAATCTTCGCGTCGTACATCGAGCGGGGATTCGGGATTCTCGCCAGTGACTTCTTGTGGGGATTACTCCACTACTACCGCATTGAGCTAGTACATCTTGTCCCCAACTTGATTCTCGTCGTTTCGTCTTTCATCCACTTGTGCGAAGCATACTTAGGGATTCCGCCACACTTCGACATGTGGCGGTATTTCTATCAAGTGAAGAAGACAGGGAAGTCCAAGGTCGTCGGGAGCCTTGGGTTTAACCTGCGCGTCGGGCTGAAGACCCGATTCATCGACATGGAGCTGCAGAACAACACCAAGAGGTGGCTGACCGAGTGGTTCTACATCGGCAACCAGAAGCCGGAGCTTCCGAGGCTGGCCACACGCTAGTGAGAATCCCGGAGTGGGACATGAAGCCGACCTCCCGCGAGCAAGAAGTTGTATTCTCCTCACCGACCTCGCCAAACTGAAGGCCGAAGGTTTGACAGAAGGGGCTATGGTAATAAGTTTCAGTCGGCGATTGATCCAGCCGATCAAGGACCGCGTCCACCCAGCGTACGAGTATTGGGGGTAGACGGATCCGACACAGGAGGCGAACCGGAAGGTCTCCAAGGAGGAGATGGTGGCACGGGTCTGTCTATTCTTCCGTGGAGTGATCCGCAACAGGACTTGCCCAAAGGCACACTCGCTGATTCGCCCGCCCGACCCGGTGAGCGATCTTGCTGGAACTTGTTTTTGGTAGAGCTGATACTTGTGTATACTGACACTCCCGCTGTGATGTGCCACATAATCGTGAGATGCAGTTTTGGAGTCCAGCACCATTGCCCGGAAGTGTGGAGCCACACTTCAATCTCCAGTCAAAAGAAGACTAGAAAGCACCACCGGCTAGATGAGTCACCTACGGGAAGGGAAGAAAGGAAGCGACGTGCGTGCGGAGCTCGAGCGGTAGGGCGGTAAGCGGTCGGAGGGGCAGGCTTGGGCTTCTTGGTCGTGCTCCTGCTGTATCTCGCCATCTTTTTATTTTGCACCTGATTGGACGCAAGTTGTCAATTGCTGGAATCGGGTTCATTTTCAGCTTCATTGGTTCTCTACCAAATTTTGGCAAGTTAAATTTTGGGAAAAAAATGTGCCCATGTTTTGGTAACATACATGTGAGAGGTTGCCAAATTTTGGTAAGAAACCAAACAGTGACAGAAAAATTGGTCTGTCAAAATGTTGGCATGCCAAAATTTTGACACTCAACCAATCAGACTCGTTGTTCCTGCTAAATTCTACTGCAATGCTCACAGTGGTAGCACCTGACGCCGACAACCATAACGATAGGAATGTAGGAAGGATCACAAGTGGGCCTTGTCGTGATCCGGTGCACCTGAAAGCCCTGTGGGCCCTGGTTGGGCTGAGAACCAGCATTTGGGCCGTTCTGGCCGTGCCCGGCGGCATGCGCCCCCTCCCCTCTCCCTCCCTTCCTTCCCCAGTCGCATCCTAGAGCATCAGGAGGTCGCGCGAGTCTCATTTTGGTGGCCCGCCGCCGGCGAACCGCCTCCCCCGCTGGCCTCCTCGCGCCATTCTCTCTACCACGCAGACCCACGACCACAGCTGCTCCTCCGGGCGGCGGGGCTGGATTTGGCGTGAAGTACTCCCACACGTATGCCCCGTGCGGGATCCCGAGCGTCGTCACCTCACGAAGACGGGGCATATAGCGAAAGCGCTGTCGGTCCTCTGCTCCGCCAGGGAAAACAGGACCACGGCGTCACCTCGCGAGGTGATGGGGCAGCCCGTATGTAGCCTTAGTGGGGGGGGGGGGCGATGCAAAATTTGCATCATGACGGGTGAATAGACAGAGTTGTACATGCCCTTATGATCCAAGCTAGGATAGGAGGGTAAAAGATCGCATAGGACCAGAGGACCACGAATAATTTGAAATAAGCTAGCATTTGGTAACTTGTTTCAGATAACATGTTGTCCCAAAGTGATTACCCATGACCCAGAATCCAACTTATATGACTCGACGATTTGTGCACGTCACCGATCCATCACGTATATATACAATAATTAATGATGATACCCCCATCCTTTCTCTTCAAAACCGGTCTTTGTTTTTTTGCTCTGCTTCATCTCATCGTCAAGCTACATACACATAGCATTATAACTCTTGGTGGATTACTAGATATACATCCATAAACCTGCTACACCAAAAAGAGGGCCGGCCATGTTCTGATGACACCAAGTTGCGACGACATTACTACTCTAATAAGCAAGCACACAGGTACAGAGGCTGTTCCTTCAGCGGTATTACCAATTTTGATGATACCCCAGACGTGCTTCACACAGTGACTACGTCAGTACCATCCCCGTGTACTTGCAAGGCCAGGTACAGCAGCTAACCCCTCTTTAGCATGTATTGGTGTAAATGTGTGGAACATTGCAGTGCCCAGCAATGTACTTGTCACCCCTGGGATGAAGCGTCCTCGAGCTACAGGCATAGCAGCGTGTGAAGTCGACGTTCTTCTTCACCGCTGACGCACCATCGACCTGATACCCTTTGTGTCCAACTGCAACACAGCAGCAGCTTATTAAAGCTTCCTGATACCAGTCAGCTTGACACAGTTCTAGGCCACTTCATGTCTAAGATTACCAACCTTTTTGTAAATTAACAAACATTCAATTCAAAAGTCGTATATCCTTAAGATCAGCTAGGACAAGTAAATTAACATTCAATTCAAAAGTCGTATATCCTTAAGATCAGCTAGGATAAGACTGCCAGACTCCATAGCCTAGAATCATAATCAGATCAACCTAAACAATGCAGTCCAAATTGCTAATAATCCACTACGCTATCTTCCATAAGAGATCAAGTACTGCATCCATAATTATTTGAGATTTAGTTACCAAACATGCCTATTTCCGTACTAGTTTATAAAAAAACTGTTTTGAACTTTATGAATACAAAAGAAAGAAGAAAAAGACTCACCAGTAGAGTCAGAACCCAATGGTTCACAACAAGTCACAATGAAGCCACCAGGAGCTGCCTTCTGCCACAGTTGTAGAGTTCAGCAAAGAAGAGTTGTTCCTTTGAACCCTCCTTGCTGGACCTTGCAGTGAAGTTAACATGTGTATACAAACGGCCTGACTCAGTCATCATAATCACAGGACTAGCATCTAACAGCTCAAACTTCATCTGTTGCCCACAAGAAATTAAACATGTCATGACACACAAAATGTCAATTCAATGTACATAATATGTTCTTTTAAAATAAAATCTAAAATGAGCAGCACACCTTTTTCCTTTTGTTGTAGTGCTCCAAGGCACCCTTCGCAACTCTCTTGGCCTTCTCAAGAATAACATGTGGACGAGCGTGCATAATGTACCGATGTGATTTGTGAGTGATTTTCCTGCACCAACAATAATAGTGTCAAACTGAAATTCCGAAGAAAATTGATAGATATTTAATTTAAACAGATTTAATAAAACCACTAAATATCAAGCATCAGCATTTGTTTGAGAAATGTAAAAGCATATAACTTGCCCGTGTAATCAGACAGCAAACATTCCATAGAATATGATTACATGATATACATGGTACATTGCTTACTCGGCGTTGTGACAATAGTGGCTGTGATGCATGATCTTAAAATTTAAAACGGGCACTTTGCAAGATTTATTCGGTCATAAAAGTATAGTACAGATCAATTTTAACAGTTGCCACTCCTTGAGGCATTAATAATACTGATTACAGGGATCCATAATTATGCTGAATTATGCATGCATAATAAGTAAATGTCAGATGAAAATAGGGGCATACAGCTAGTCCCTGAGAAGTGGATAAGGAGGCCTCAGTTAAATATGTTGTGGAAATAAAACAATTTTGCATCCTGTAGGCTGTAGGAATTATGATCAAATGTCCAAACTAAAGTGCATGATGAGACAAATAACACAAAGAATTACAATACTTAACCATTACATCCCCATCCATTGTAAAATCACAACTGTTTCTCTTCCAAAAAGAGATCGTACCAGCTAAAGGAATTAAGACAGCAACTTTTTTTTTCAGATGGTGATGATAAACAAAATAACAGTACAAGCAAACAGTACTCGACAGAAAGAAATTGCAAAGTGCCAGTTTGCAAAAAGGCAGTGCACGCTTCTTCTAATGCCACAATACCTGTGCTTAATTTACCATTACGATAATAAAAGTCTTATGTTTAGAGAAGAACCCTTACAACAGAAACTGAGTGTATGGCATCTACTCTACTACTACAACTATGGATACATGCCACTTTGGACATCCTGTACTAAAAAAAATGCAGGGTTGAGTGCTAATCGTAATGATGTATAAAACCTGATAAGAATAAGTATTCTGAAACTCCTTTCAAGACAAACCTACACCATGTTTCAAGGAATCCAAATCTAATACTCCCTCCGTTCTTAAATAGATGACATTTATAGGACAAACAATTTAGTTCATTTTGAACTAAATTTCTTGTCCTAAACGTCATATATTTAAGAACGGATGTAGTATCTGAAAAGAATCAAAAGATGATACTCAAAGTTATGAAAAGGTTGACTGAGTATGTAAGCATATGTTGCGTATTTCAAGTGGGAGTAAAAAATTATATTAGTAGCAAAAAAGTACAAATGGGGAGATCTAACTGTTGTACAGGAACACAGACTAATGGCCATTGTGGTAACCCAAGTATAAAACAAATGAATTAACTGACTGCGCAAGTCCCATTGCCCAAGTAATTAGGCCAATGTATACATGCCAGGCGTGCAAATAAATGCGTGATCCGGATGAGGTGAAACGATATAGTAAAAATTGCAGATGGATCAGCATCTTACTGAGCTGGTGCAGGCGGTGGCGAAACAGGGAGGTAACTTTTAGCCAGGTTCAGGATGCAGCGGTGTTCGAATGAGTCGCATCCAGATTCTCCTGACTCCGAGCTGCTGCTTGACTGTAGGAGGGCGCAGACTAGGGGAGGGAGTGGTCTAGGTTTTGCTGACTCTGAGCTGCTGCTTGAGCTTGACCACAGGCAAGATTCGGAGCTGCTGCTTGATCGCAGCAAGGGACAGGGAGGGAGCCATCCAGCTTCTCCAGGCTGAGGAACGCGGTCGCCCAAGTCGTCAGCCCTCCCCAACGTGTGCTGCAGCACCTCCTCCATGACCCTGAACATCGACGAACGCTTGCTTGTTAGTGGCATCCAAAAGTTTTCAAGTCGATTCAGAAAGGCTTTGGACGGTAGTAATATACTCCAACTGCGAGCGAAATTATGAAACCCGATTGAAGAAATTTGATGGGGGATTTTCGGTCCGATGAACTCCGAAAAACAATTCGAATCGAAGGGGCGCGGGACGAATTTATCGCAAATTTTCAGCTGGAGCCGAACACGGACGCAATTTGAAACGAAGGGGGAAAAGGGCTCGTTGGGTTACGTTAGGGCTTGGGCACCATCACCTTCTCCGTCGGCGGCGGCTGCGTGAGCTACCGGCGGCTTGCGGGTCTAGAAGATACCGACGTCCTCCTTCCGTGGGGAGGAGGGCGATCGAACCCCCCCTGCGGCAGCGGCAGCGGCGGCGGTGGCCCGGCGGCCTTCTCCGGGACGAAAGCGATTGCTGTTTTCGCTTTAAAATGTCGAAGCGGGCGGAAGAGGAGGAACGGGCAAGAAAAAGAGCAGGGCCCGAGACCGAAATTTTTTCTGCATGGCTTCGCGGCGGCCCAAAAACGAGTCGGATTTTGGAGTAAAGTGTATTTCAAAAATTCAAAGGAAGAAAACAAAGGAAATAACAATAAATCATTCTGATTCGTTTTTAAATAAAACCTTTTAACTTTTAATTAAGGATATATAAAATTTTACTATTTCCTAAAAGTCTTTCTTAAAATTTCACTATTTTTCGTAAACACCGAGACAAAATGTTCCTCCTACCAACATTCTAATATGCTACAGTAATTTTGGGTTTGAGTTGTTTACTTTTTTTTTCAAGTCGGCATAGTGCAAAGAAACGTTACTGGTGGGAAAAGACGCTCACTTAAAAATTTAATCTCACTGTCTGCATGCCATCTAATTGACAGAACACTAGATTCTTCCAAAAAAGAAGCTTCAGATACTGTAATACGTTTGACAACACTAGGTTCACAAAGTTGATTGCAACATACATCGAGTTTTCAAGGTAGAGTCTAGAAGACACATTTTCAAAATTCAAAATCTGTCCGCATGTGCCGGACTGCCGGCACGGCGGCACAAATCGAGTCACAGGGCAGGGGACACGTCTGAGTCGAGAATTCGAATTTTAAAGACATGTTCCACTATAAGAAACCTCACTAACTGAGCTACACTCAGTTTGCTTCTATACGCTAGGGAGTTATCTATGTTTTTTCCTCGTTTTGGGGATTGGAATTTTTCGAAGTAGCAATATTTAGATTTTCTTTCGAATTTTTTCGAGAAAATAAATATTATATGCATGGAGTACTAAATAAAGTTTATTTGTAAAAATCTTTTCACAGACAAGTGTAACTTTGCATGATGAATCTAATAAATATAATTAATTCATGATTTTGCTGACATCATTAGATTCATTTCACGAATTAACGCATAGTTGTGGAAGTAGTCTTGTAAACTGAATTTATTTAATACCCTAATTAATAATGGTCAAAGGAAGCTGAAAAAGAAGAACTCCAGGCGAACACATACTTCACAAGTAGGACGGTTGCTGAGGCGATCAGCGACAGCGAGGCGATTGAGATCCCATCCTAGACCCGCTACTCCGGCGAGGTACTAGGCGCTCCGCCGCCGGCCACTTAGGCCCCGGCGTCCCCGCCACGTCGGCGATGGCACTGCTGCCGACGGCCACTCGCATATCGCCGGTTAGCCGTTCCGGCGCCGACGAACCCAAAATTTCCCGCCGCTAGCCGCTTAGGCCTAGTCCTTGGGATCACTTTGTGCGGTAGCGCTCGACTACCTGGCACTGTTTTTGCCTCTCTGACGGATTTGCCATGGCGTCTATTGGAGGAGGTTCTGGAACCGGCGATGGCGATCGCTCATCTGACGAACGTACCACCCCAAGCCAGACGGTTGCTGATCTGCTGCAAAGGCTCAACCTGACGGAGGAGGAAGGTGGTATAGCGGATTTCAGTGATGACGAGGAGGCTGCACCAGTGGAATTTGCATTGCTGGGCAAAGTTCTTTCCCCGTCGACCCTGCATGCAAACACCATTCAGGCGGCCATGACGCCGGCATGGGGCAACCCGTACGGCCTAAAGATCCAATCGATTGGTGAACGAGGTGACAATCTTTTCGTTGCTGAGTTTGGAAGTAAGTTTGATATGGACCGTGTGCTAGCCGGAACACCTTGGATTACTGGCAAGCATGCGGTGATCTTGAAGGAGTATGATGAGAAGTTAAAGCCCACTGAAATCCGTTTTGATAAGATGGACATTTGGGTGAGGATTCTCAATTTGCCTTTGGGATGGATGAATGAGCAGAGGGGTGTACGTGCTATGCGACTCCTGGGTGAGGTGAAACAGATAGATGTGGACAGGGATGGCAAGGCATGTGGCGCATTCCTGCGTGCACGAATTGCCATTGAACTTGATAAACCCTTGAAGCGGGGAGTCTTACTGAGGATGGCACGTGACAGCGAACCCGAGTGGTTTGACGCACAATATGAAAAGCTTCCCTTCTTTTGCTTCTCCTGTGGTGTGATAGGTCATGGAGGTCTGGGGTGTAATAAACCCGCGGTGAGGAATGCACAGGGAAAGTTGCCGTATGATCGTGATACTCCACTGAGAGCTCCAGATGATCGACGCAAGAAAATTCAGAGCTTCGTGGATGCAGCAGCGAATTCTTATGGCAGTGGATCTTCCTCAAATAACCAATCTGCACACTCCACGTCTGGAAGACAAGGGTGCCAGGGGGAGGAGTCGAAGGAAGAGGCTCCTGATTCTGGAGAACTGGAGACTAAAGCAACGGGTGAAGGGAGACAGTTGTTTCAGGTGGAAAAGAACGCTGATAAAAATCAAATCAAGAAGAGGAAATCTAAACGCGTGGCTGCGACGTCCTCTGTGACACCAGACCTGAATGTCCCAGGTGCTGAAGGGGATGCATTAGTACCTCGTGGGCTGGTAAGCTCTAGAGTTAATCAGTTCGTGGGTGCACATAGTAATATAGATGGTGAGGAGGGTACGGGGGAAATGACTAAGAAGCAGAAGAGAGCAACAAACACTATTGATGCAAGATCGGCCGCAGCTGCGGTGAGCAGTCCCCGCCGGACACAATGAATCTCCTAAGTTTGAATTGTCGTGGCTGTGGGGAGGCTGCGACGGTTCGTGAGATCCGCTGTCTAGCGGAGAGTTACAATCCCTCGATGCTTTTTTTGTCAGAGACGAAAATGTGTCGGCAACGATCAGAGGAACTAAAGTGGTGAATTGGTTTTCAGAATGCGGTAGGAGTGAGCTCTGTGGGGCTCAGTGGTGGCTTGGTCCTTATGTGGAAAAATGGGGTGCAGGTTGATCTCAAGTCCTACTCCAAGTACCACATTGATGTGTGGGTATCTGAGGAGGATGGGAAGATGTGGAGGTTCACAGGGTTCTATGGCGAACCGGCGAGGACACGAAGGAAAGAATCATGGCAAATGCTGCGCTTCCTCAGGAACCAGGCGGATCTCCCATGGTTATGCGTGGGTGATTTCAATGAGGTACTGCATGCAGACGAGCAGATGGGCGGGAATGATCGTGAAGAATGGTGTATGGAAAACTTCTGTGATACCGTGGAGTACTGTGGCTTCTTGGATTTGGGCTTTCGGGGACTCCCGTACACCTGGGATAATCGAAGAGAAGGCTCGGGCAACATCAAAGTGAGGCTAGATCGTGGACTTGCTGATAATGCATGGATGGATATGTTTGAAGAATGTTCTGTTTCCCATGTTCAAGTTACAGTATCGGACCACTGTGCTGTGAATGTTAGATTTGCTCGATCTAGATCTCATCAGGTTGGTGGCAAGCCATTCTGTTACGAAAATATGTGGCAACGCCATCATCTTTATACGGATACAGTGACAAGCGCTTGGAACCAGTGCTGCACAAATCTGGGGGAGGTGCATGTAAATCTGGGGCATCTTCAGTCAACGCTAGTTCATTGGGACAGAAATGAGTTTGGCTCAGTCAAGGGAGAGCTACGGCGGCTACGAAAACAACTGGAGGATGTTCGTGGTCGAACAATCAGGATGGGACCGGTGCCTGAAGAGCGACGATTGATGATGAAGCTGGCTGAGCTGCTTGCCCGGGAGGAGGCTATGGAGAAACAGCGATCCCGGGTACAGTGGGTGCATGAGGGCGACCGAAACACGGGTTTCTTCCATGCCAAAGCGAAGCAACGTGCGAGGACAAATAGAATCACAGCACTCCGCAGAGCTGATGGTTCATTATGTGAGGCGCAAGAGGAGCTGGAGGGCATGGCAGCCACGTTCTACCAAAACCTCTTTACAGCACAGGAGAATACAACACCAGATTTAGTAACTGATCATGTGCCGAGTAAAGTTTCAGAGGCAATGAATGATGTGCTTATTGCTGAGTATTCACATGAGGAGGTTAGAAAGGCTGTGTTCATGATGCATCCAAACAAATCCCCGGGGACAGATGGATTTACTGCTGGTTTTTACCAACGTCATTGGGAACTGATCGGGACAGATATCTCAGCTGCAGTACTATCCTTCCTCAATGGGGGAGAGATGGAGGCGGTGGTGAATAGAACGGTCCTGGTATTGATCCCAAAGGTGAGAAACCCACAAGAACTTACACATTTCAGGCCTATTTCTTTGTGCAATGTTCTGTACAATATTTGTTCCAAAGTCATTGCCAATAGACTCAGGATGGTTCTAGATGAGATCATATCCGAGGAGCAATCAGCGTTTGTTCCAGGGAGGTTGATAACAGACAATGTACTTGTGGCCTATGAATGTATTCACTATCTGAAGCGTAAGAAAGGAAAGACCGGAGCTTGTGCAGTTAAGCTTCATATGGCGAAAGCTTATGATAGAGTGGAATGGGTTTACCTTCGATCAGTTATGATCAAGCTTGGGTTTCATGAGAATTTTGTGAATTTAATCATGCAGTGTGTGGAATCAGTTTCATTTCAAGTAAGGGTGAATGGGAAGCTCTCAGATTCCTTTCCTCCATCTCAGGGTATACGGCAAGGAGACCCTCTGTCTCCCTATCTGTTCTTACTGTGCGCAGAAGGTTTTTCATGCATGCTGAAGAATGTTGGCCCCCTGTTTCTTGCTAAAGGAGTTCGAGTGAGTATACACTCACCATGGATATCTCATCTCCTCTTCGCGGATGACTGCTTAATCTTCACTCAAGCAACAGAGAGAGGCAGTCAACGGCTCATGAACATCCTGAATCAATACCAGAGGGGCTCAGGCCAATTGGTGAATATGTCAAAGTCAGCAATCTTCTTTAGTGAGAATTGCTCAGACCCTGATAAGGAGTTTGTCAAGCACGCAACGGGGATCGAAAATGAAGCTCTTTGTGAGAGGTATTTAGGCCTACCTACATCTATCGGTAGAAGCACTAAGGAGGCCTTTGAAGCTATACCAACCAAAATCCGTGGGCTTATGAATGGGTGGGGAGAAAGGCAACTCAGCTGTGCTGCCAGAGAAACTCTGATAAAATCAGTGGCACAAGCTATCCCTACTTATTCTATGAGTTGTTTTGTTCTTGCTCCTTCTACCTGCAAGAAAATCACGACTGCAATCTCCAATTACTGGTGGAGTAGTGGAGTTGATAAGAGAGGAATGCATTGGAGGAATTGGCCAGACATGTGCCTACCTAAATGTCAAGGGGGACTTGGTTTCCGCGACATCAAACAGTTCAATCTGGCTATGCTAGGTAAACAAGGCTGGCGACTTTTGGTGACACCAGATTCATTATGTGCCAGGGTGCTAAAGGGCAAATATTATCCCAACTGTGACTTTCTGACTGCTACCAAAAAAAAGAATGCCTCCCATACATGGCGGGCTATATTGGCAGGAAGGGAAGTTCTTCAGATGGGATGCATCAGACGCATTGGCGACGGTACAACAACAAACATCTGGAGTGATAAGTGGATCCCAGGAGGAATAGGAATGAAACCCATTTGCCGAAAGGAAGAAGCTGTGGCAGAGAAAGTTAGTGAGTTGATGGGCCCGGATGGGAGGTCTTGGGATGATGATGCCCTTGATCTAAACCTGATCCCATTGGATGCAGCAGCTGTGAGACAAATTCCACTCAGTAGACCGATGGAAGATATATGGGCATGGTCAAGTGAACGCCATGGAAACTACTCAGTGAAGTCTGGATACCGTGTACTAGCAGATGCGGAGGCTCAACAAAGAGCTTTCCGGAAGAAGAAGGCATCACATTCAAACAGTCCAAATGATCCCTTATGGAAAAAGCTATGGAAATGCAAAATTCCCCCAAAGGTGCAGGTGTTCTGGTGGCGTTTAATCCATGACTTTTTGCCAAGCAGGGCCAATCTCCATCGCAGGCACATAGACCCTCTGAGTACCTGTGACACTTGTGGAGCTTCTGATGAAACGACATTCCACGCCTTGTTCGAGTGTTCCTATGCCAGACAGTTTTGGAACAAACTCCGGGAGCTGACTAGTATAAAGCTTCCAAATTTGTAGTCATCATCGTGGGCAACAACACTGATGGATGCCAACACGTGTGGAGAAAACGAGAGATCGATCATTCTCTGTAGCCTGTGGTCGATTTGGCACTCTAGGAATGACCGGCAGCATGGAAAAGCACCGATTCAGATGGAGGCGGCGATTGACTGGACACTTGATGTGTGCTTCCATCTTTTTTCAGTCAAAGCGACCAATTCATCTAAGGCTGGAGCCATGGTGCACCAGCAATGGCAGCGACCTCCGACGGGTGTTCTGAAAGTGAATGTTGATGGGGCCTTTTCAGTAGATAATGGTTCAGGTTCGGTTGGAGCTGTGGCAAGGACTGATGAGGGGGATCTCTTGATGGCCATGACCCGGAGGCTGCCGGCTGTGGCGTCGGCCCTATCGGTAGAAGCAGAAGCATTACGAGCAGGCGTGCAAATGATCCACACAATCACCAGCGGGCCGGTGATAGTGGAAACTGATTCCTTGGAATTGGTTGGATTGTGGAGGAACAGAATGACTCAGTGTCAGGGGGTGAGACCTGGACAGATCCGCTAGGGGGTTGCCCTAGTGGTTTGCAGGTTAATGGAGGATCGGTACCTAAGAGCGTAGGTGGTTATGCACGGGATGCACACAGAACTAGGCGAGTATGGCGGCGAGGAACAAGGAGACGAGGGGTTTTTAGACTGGTTCAGCCCTCCGGAGAGTAAAACCCTATGTCCAGTTGTGGTGGATTATGCGAAGGTGAGTTGTCCCTGTGCATGGAGCCCTAGGCCGCCTTATATGGTGGGGTTGGCTTCGATGCCCCGGTTGCTGACCATGAAGCCCAGGAGTTTACCAGACAGGACACCGAAGATGCACTTCTCTGGATTAAGTTTCCAGCGGTAAGTGCGGAGGTTGGCGAAGGTCTCCGCGAGGTCAGCTATGAGCTTGTCCTCGTGGGTGGTCTTGACGACCACGTCATCGACGTAAGCTTCTACATTCTTGCTAATCTGGCTAGCAAGGCACTTCTGGATGGCCTTTTGATAGGTCGCACCTGCATTTTTAAGGCCGAAGGTCATGGCCGTGTAGCAGTAAATGCCGTGGGGCGTTATGAATGCCATTTTGTCTTGGTCAGAGACCTTCAGGGCTATCTGGTGATACCCTGAGTAGCAGTTGAGAAAGCAGAGGAGGACGCTTCCGGCCGTGGAGTCCACGACTTGGTTGATGCGCGGAAGAGGGAAGGGGTCTTTAGGGCAATGCCTGTTGAGGTCAGTGTAGTCGATACACATTCTCCATTGACCAGTTTTCTTGGGTACAAGGACCGGGTTGGCGAGCCAAACCGGGTTGTTACACTCGCGGATAAATCCGGCAGTTAGGAGCTTTATTAATTCTACCCTAATGACGTCCTTGCGATCTTTCGCAAAGCGACGAAGCTTCTGCTTGACAAGCTTGGCCGAGTTGCTTACATCCAAGGAGTGCTCAGCCAGCCCCCTGGGGACACCCAGCATATCCGATGGACTCCATGCGAATATGTCCGCGTTATCCCGGAGGAAACCGGTGAGCGTGAGTTCCTATTTGGGGTCGAGCACATCACCGATCACCACCGTCTTCTCTGCATCGGCAAGGCCGAGGCAGACTTTCTTCGTGGAGGGGACCGCATCTAGGGCGGTGTCGGTGCGCTTCTGCTCTGGGACAGGCTGGTCGACAGGGTCGACTTGTTTGGCCTCAGCGACCAAGACCGCGGAGGCATCAGCAGCAGCGGAGGTGGCGGCAAGGTCAAGGGCCTCCGTGTTGCACCTAAAGGAGACGATGAGGCCCCCCTTGATGGAGAGGACCCCATGTGGAGCCGGCATCTTCAACACCAAGTAGGTGTAGTGCGGGATGGCCATGAATCTGGCCAGCATCGGGCGACCTAAGATCGCATGGTAGGAGGACTTGAAGTTGGCGACCTCGAAATTGAGGTATTCCGTGCGGAAGTTCGCCTCCGTACCAAAGGTGACGGGGAGGGAGACCCGGCCCAGGGGGTAGGCTGCCTTCCCGGGGACGATGCCATAGAAGGGCTCATCACACTCCGTCATCTTGTCGAAGTCGAAGCCCATCTTCTTGAGGGTCTCAACAAAGATGATGTTGAGCCCGCTGCCCTCGTCGATCAGGGTCCGGGAGAGCAGGGCCCCGTCCATTGTGGGCTCGGCGACGAGCGGATAGGACCCGGGATCTGGGATGTGGACCCAGTGATCCTCCCTGGAGAACGTAATCGCCTGCTCAGACCAACGCAGAGGCACAATTGGCTGAGTGTGGACGAGGTGGACGTCGTGCTTGTCCTTCCTGTAGCGCCTCCTGCTGGTGCTAGATTTGATGCCACCGACGATCATATTGATCGCGCGGGTTGCGGCCTGGAAAGGCCCATTGGGATTTCCTGATGCTGGTGGAGGGGGCAGGTTCGTCTCGTCGCGAGGAGCAGCTGGAGGTGGGTCGCTGCGTGGAGGGTCGCTGCGAGGAGGCTCGCGGCGATCGTCGTATCGCTCCTCGTGGCGGTCGTCGCGTCGATCTCGCCGGTCGTCGCAGTGGTAGTTGTTGTTGTAGGGGTGATTGTCGTGGCGCCCGCCATCGTTCCTGGGTCGCTTGGGGTCCGCGGGGGCGCTGAAGGCCCTCTTGAACTGGGAACACTCACGGAGAGTGTGGGTAGCTCCTTCGTGGAACCCGCAGATGCTGTCGAGTGCCAGGTCGAACTCCTCCTGGTTGAAGGTCGAACCTCGTCGCCCTTCGGCCGCTAGGACCTCAGAAGGTCGCTTGCGGAGTTTATCCGCTGCAGTGCCAGATGCACCAGCATTATCAGCGTCGAACTGATTCTGGAGGGCATCCTCTGTGTCCATCAGCTTGTTGACGATGATCATGAGCTCCTTGACGTTGGTGGGGCCAGCCTCATGGATCTTCTCAAAGATCTTGCGGTCTTTGATGCCCTTCTTGTAGTTGTCGACGATCTGGTCGTCCCTGACGCCAACGCACTCGTTCCGGTTCTCGAAGAACCGGGTGTTGTAGTCGCGGAGCCGCTCCTTAGGCTTCTGCACGACCCGCCCCAGGCTGAAGGCGTTTCCAAGGCGATCGTAGGTCGCCTAGAAGTTTGATGTGAAAGCCTGGGACAGATCGACCCAGGTCTTGATGCTGCCTGGCTCGAGGTGGTTGAGCCACAACGAAGGAGCCTTGCCCATCACCAGCGGGAAGTAGGCCGTCATATGGTCGAAGCTACCACCGGCCGCCTTGACAGCGACGTAGTAGGTCGACAGCCAGATGTTAGTGTCGGAGCGCCCATCATACGGCTTGATGTTGGGCTTGAAGTTGTCGAGGTGCTCCACCCTCTTGAAACGGGCATCCAGCGCTGGGAAGGCGTTGAGTGCAAGGTCGTCGCTGGAACCTCTAGCCGGGGCAGCCTCTCTCAGCGCGGAGTAGACGCTGTGCTCCGGGACGACAACCTGGGAACGTGGCTGTCGATCTCGGTTGGTCTGGACGATGGCGGGGTCGCCGTGCTCGGCATCGTAGTTGGCACGTCGCCTGTTCTCGATGTCGTGTTGATCACGGAGCTCGCGCTCCATGATGCGGTGAATGCCACAGAGTGCGCCGTACTCGTGATCGTAGTCCAGACGGCGGCGGAGCTCGCGCTCTTCGCGCTCTCGGTGGCGCTGGTCGACGACGTCGCGCATGTCGTGGGTGCGTCTGTTGGCGTCGAGGTTGACGCGAAGGTCGCGGGCGGCAGCGGGCTGCCGGGCGGGTTGCTCAGGGTTGTGCTGAGCGACCTCCTCCCGGATGGGGGAGAGATGGCTGCGCTGAGGTCGATGAGATTGACTGCGTGAGTGGCGGGTCGATGAAGACGCAACGGACTTGGAGGCCACACTTTTCTCTTCCACTAGGGCGTTGGCGACCCGGAGGTACGCGAGGGCCTGCTTAGCTTCAGGCGTCATCGGAGCTTGCTAGAGCCGGGTGATGGCTGTACCCAGGTTGGCCTGGGGGCTGTTGAACATTGGGATCCCAGCTTCCTCGAACTCCAGGCGCAGGTCGCGAGCGCAGGGCAGGACGCGCTGTTGCTCTTCCGCACGTCGCTGAGCGCGGCGGGCGTTGGCTTGGATGCGGGCCGCCTCCTCGGAGTTGGTCACACCCGCGCGGGGGTGGCTCGTTCTCGGAGATCACGAGCACCTGGCGAAAGACGATCTCCGAGTCGTTGGGGGAGATGCGGACCCGAACCTTCTGAAACTCCCCGCAGTCCGGAGACTGGGTAGGTCGCTTAGCTCGGCGAGGGAGCTCGTTGTCGATCTTCTTCCGCAGGCGGCACCCGCGGAGGGTGTGCTTCGCACCCTTGTGGTAGGTGCAGGGCATGTCGAGAGGGTCGCGCCATGCGTGAGGTGCTGGCCTTGGGTCGCGAGGAGGTCGCCACCCAGATTGGATCTGGGGAGGCGTGGAGAGTTGGCTCAGGCGAAGGCCGGGTGCAGACTTCAGGCCGAAGGGGAACGTGTCATGGCGTAGCGCTGTCTGCGCCGAGCGCTGAGCTCGTTCGCAGACCTCCAAGGTTTCCCTCATCGAGCCGATGACGCTTTCCATCCCCTGGACAAGGTCACAGGGTCTGGGTGGGTGGGTCTCCGATACTAGATCGGGAACAGAGACGGCGGCGGACGCCGTGACGACCTGCTCAGAGGTCGCCGGAGGAGTGGAGGCAGCCGGAGCAGGAGAGGTCGACGTGAAGGATCCGAAGCAGATCTCCACGGGGTCGGCGAGGAAGGCCGCCATGCTCGCCGGGAAGACGATGCCAGATTGGGCCACCATGCTGCACAGCGAGTTCTCGATCGCCTCTACCTAGCACGCCAACTGTCAGGGGGTGAGACCTGGACAGATCCGCTAGGGGGTTGCCCTAGTGGTTTGCAGGTTAATGGAGGATCGGGACCTAAGAGCGTAGGTGGTTATGCACGGGATGCACACGAAACTAGGCGAGTATGGCGGCGAGGAACAAGGTGATGAGGACATCCTCCACTATTACCCGTTGGCAAAGACGCAACATAAATGGGCCATGTGGCCCAGTTGTAGTTGGGCGGCGACCGCGTGAGCCTCATTATCCCACCTTGCTTAGCTTGGGAGGAGGAAGCCACCTTAAAGGGGAGAGTCACCCTTCCCTAATGAACTAGTCTTTTGGGGTGATTGGGCCTTTCCTCGAAGGGGCACCCTTGAGTTGCGGTTCAGCGATTGCATTGACGCTTCGGGCTTGCTCGTCATAGTCGGATCGTGAGGGTCGGAACCTCGGGTGTGCGAATGCTAAACTGAGTAATCAGTGCATCGGGCTTGCCATAACCCAATCCCACCTGGGCTGGACTCATCATTTGGTATCAGAGCTGGGCTCTTGTTAAGAAGGAGAGAATGATGAGGACATCCTCCACTATTACCCGTTGGCAAAGACGCAACATAAATGGGCCATGTGGCCCAGTTGTAGTCGAGCGTCGACCGTGTGAGTCTCATTATCCCACCTTGCTTAGCTTGGGAGGAGGAAGCCACCTTAAAGGGGAGAGCCATCCTTCCCCTAATGGACTAGTCTTTTGGGGTGATTGGGCCTTTCCTCGAAGGGGCACCCTTGAGTTGCGGTTCAGCGATTACATTAGCGCTTCGGGCTTGCTCGTCGTAGTTGGATCGTGAGGGTCGGAACCTCGGGTGTGCGAATGCTAAACTGAGTAATCGGTGCATCGGGCTTGCCATAATCCAATCCCACCTGGGTCGGACTCATCACAAGGAGACGAGGGGTTTTTAGACTGGTTCAGGCCTCCGGAGAGTAAAACCCTACATCCAGTTGTGGTGGATTATGCGAAGGTGAGTTGTCCCTGTGCATGGAGCCCTAGGCCGCGTTATATGGGGAGGACGGACTAGGGTTTGCATGCCAGGTCGGTTGACCCGTGTCGGGGTCGATTACAACTATGTGAAGCTTATCTCCCAGATTACAAGGAGTATCCCGTGATACTCGGAGCTACAGGCGGCGGCACGCCAGGTCCTAGAGTTCTTGACTTGCACGCCAAGCATCGTGGGTCTTCCGGAGTCTTGATGAGGTCGCCCGCGGTCGTCGGGAGTGCGGATAAGGTCGCTGGGCCCACTTGACAGGTCGGTGGGTCTTCTGGAAGGTCGGGTCCACTTGTCAGGAGCCTCTGGGACCCTAGCCGGTGGAGACCCATGGGTACCCATGTCTCTCACTCAGCGATCAACGTTTTCGCCAATCCTCAACGATGTTCAGGAACTAGCTTCTTCTTCCTCCTCTTTCTGTGTTGTTTATGCCAAACGATCGGCCAACAAGGCTGCTCATGCTTGTGCGCAGTTCACTAGTGCTAGTGCCTTTGATGTCTGGGCAAATGTTGCCCCTAGCTTCCTTTTGCACTGCAAGGTGATTGTAACCATGCCAATGAATGAATGAAGAAGTTTTTTCTAAAAAAAAGAAGAAGAAGAAGAAGAAGAAGAAGAACTCCAGGCGGCCCACACAAAATTACTGATATGGGCCGGGCCTGCTCAAAGCGGATTCGGCATTCTTGCCATTTTTGCCTCTATCTTTTATCGATTTCTCCCTCCAAAACTCTTTTTTCTAAAGGATTTTTCCCTCCTAAACTGCCGAATCAGGGGACGCGTGCAGTTTGGCGGGAATCTTGCTATTTCCCTCCCAAACTGCCGCAACAGAAACCCCAAATCCCGATCCCCAAATTCCCCATCCATCGAAGAGGAAACGGGAGAGGCCGAGAGGGCGAGGCGGCAAGAGAGAAGATGGATCGGTCGTGCCGCCGGAGCAACTGCAGCTGCAAAAAAGCCAGGACTGACGCCGGCAATGGCTCTGGCTCCAGCGGCGGCGACCGCATCACTGCGCTGCCGCTCGAGCTCCGCGCGCGGATCGCCTCCCTTCTCGATTATTGGCAGATCGTCCAGCTCTCGGTGCTGTCCCGGCCATGGCGCCACATCCACCACCACACGCCGGTCGTCGACATCAACCTCTACGATTTCCTCCTCCTCGATGACATCATCTTCGACGAGGTGCACAACGTGGCCGGCCTCGTAGACGAGCACTCGATCCTCGCCGTCCGCGTCGCCCTCGCCCGCCGCGCAGAGGATGCGTCCCCGTCCAAGGTGGACTCCCTCCGGCTCGCCTTCGCGGTCGGCGACCTCCGCATGAGGCGCCACGCCGACCGCATCGTCGCGCTCGCCGGCGCGCGCGACGTCCGCATTCACGTGGGCGGTCCCGAGCGGAACGCGGCCTGGACGCTGACTCTGCCCCCCGCGGCGCGCGATCTGGAGGTCCTCGGGGGCAGCCACCTAGCGCCCGCCATCGCAGGGCCGGGCGCCGCCGCCCTGCGGAAGCTGTACCTCAGAATGGTGGTGATCCGCGAGTGGCCGCCGCACCTCCCGTCACTGCGGTCTCTGGATCTCAACGCCGTCACCGTCGAGGCGCCGTTCGCGCCGGGCACTTGGTGCCCGCTTCTCGAGGAGCTGGAGATCTTCTCTTCCAAGATCGAGCACGCCCACGTCGACATCTGCCTGCCGTTCCTCAGGTTCATGTCCCTGGACGAGGTCGACGTCAGCCCGCCGGGGATATCGTTGCTGTCGTTCGCGGAGATCGTTGTCGACGCGCCAGCGCTGGTGGACCTCGACGTGTACTACAGCGCGCCGGGATCCACTGCCGACTACAAGTCCTTCACGCTGCGGGCGCCGAGGCTGAACCGCCTGCGCTGGCGGAACCAGTTCGTGGAGCGGGTGGCCATCGATGTTGGCAGGCCGGGCAGCGTCAAGGTGGGCGCGATCCAGCTGAGGTCGATCTACTCGCGCGAGATGGAGGACTACCAGGAGCAGATGATGCCGATGCTGGAGGGCCTGCTCCCGGACCTGCCGCGGGAGATCATCGCCAACGTCGCAAGGTCAGGGACGACAGCTCCAGAGATTTCGTTCTGCTTTCTTCACTGCATATGGAATTTGCTGGAGTCTTTGTTTTTGTGCATTTCTACCAATGCAGGCCTTACATGACGCTGGAAGAGTGCGATGACTCCGATGACGATGAAGACGAGCCCAAGGACAAGAGTCTCACTTGCGACATCACTGACCTCATGCGCAGCATCTGATTCTTGTGCTGCTCGGTGGCTGTTTAAGAACAGACGAGCTCAGGCTTCGGTTAAGTTCTGTCAAAGTTTGTTTAGTTCAACATTTTTGTATCCTAAGAAGAAACCTTGTCCGGGTCTTCAAATTGGTTGATAAGTTTGCGGCCATCTGATGCTTGGTGAGCAGTCAGGATGCAGGATATATTTGTTCTCCTCGGAAAAGTCAAAACTAAAAATTAGGAAATGTGAAAATCTTGCAAAAAGAGTCAGCAGTATTTATCCAGGTTTTATTAGCCAAGTCAACTATATCTTGCTCAATCTTCAAATTATGTAATGGAGCGCAAATGGCAACATAGGAAATTGATTAAATTATGTTAAGTCTTCACTAGGTGCCCAATGAAGGCACACCCTCTTGGTTGTGGGGGTCTGTGTGCGTACACTTAGCCAAATCAACTGAACAAAATGTTAAGTCTTCATTAGAGCCCGCCCTATTCCATACCTTGGATATTTAAGGTGCATCTCCTAAAAAATATCAAAATGCCGTAGCAGAGGGTCAAACTAGCTGATCTTCCTTTCGCAGCATTGATTTGCTTGAATCCTCAATCAATCTTGTGGTTGCCTTTGCCTTGGCTGCCTTCTCGGAAGCCTAATAAATGAGTGTTCTCATGTGTCTATCATGTAGATTGTGCTTTAGAGACAAACTTTGGATGTGTACTGAGTTTGAAAGCCTAATCTGGCACTGCTCTGTGTGTCAGTATTGGCCTATCTGTATACCTGTTCAAGGATCAAGATCTGATGTTGAGCTCATGATAGGGTATGTAGTTTGTATCTAACTGAAAAAACAATAATGGTGACAGAACATAGTTCGATTGCAGACTGAAATTTGCATCATTAAAGTTTTACTCCATTCATGAAATGTGACCCAACGAAATCCCTATTTTGTATCATGAGAATGTGGCCTGTAGAGATTAACTGCATTAAAAGATGAGCGCCTAATCATTGTAGTTATAGAATGCAGAGTGAGACCTGGTAACCGAGTCTAGGACATCCATTCTTCTTTGTTGATTTTTCTAGAGAAAATTCCCTCTATGCCATTCGAAATTACAACCTATCCCTGTCAGGGGGTGAGACCTGGACAGATCCGCTAGGGGGTTACCCTAGAGGTTTGCAGGTTAATGAAGGATCGAGACCTAAGAGCGTAGGTGGTTATGCACGAGGTGCACACGGAACTAGGCGAGTATGGCGGCGAGGAACAAGGAGACAAGGGTTTATACTGGTTCGGGCCTCCGAAGAGTAATACCCTACGTCCAGTTGTGGTGGATTATGCGGGAGGTTGAAGATGAGTTGTCCCTGTGCATGGAGCCCTAGGCCGCCTTATATGGGGAGGACGGGCTAGGGTTTGCATGCAAGGTCGGTTGACCCGTGTCGGGGTTGGTTACAACTGTGGGAGGCTTATCTCCCGGATTGCAAGGAGTATCCCGTGATACTCGGAGCTACAAGCGGCGGCGCGCCAGGTCCTAGTGTCTTGACTTGCACGCCAAGCATTACGGGTCTTCCGTGGTCTTGATCAAGTCGCCCGCGGTCGTCGGAGGTGCGGATAAGGTCGCTGGGCCCACTTGGCAGGTCGGCGGGTCTTCTGGAAGGTCGGGTCCACTTGTCAGGGGCCCCTGGGACCCTGGCCGGTGGGGACCCATGGGTACCCATGTCTCTCAAGCCCCCGATCGACGTGTAGGCGTAGCGGCCGAGGCGAGGTTGTGTCGAAGAGTAGAGAGGGTGCGGCACCGTCGAGGTCGTGAAGGGTGCACGGGGATCAAAAAGAAAAACCCCTTTGATGCGCGCACGAAGTTGAACGTCGGGCTTCTGGGTCGAAGGACCATAAGGTCGAAGTGAAGACGAGGCGTAGATCTTGTGGAACCGCCGACCTGACCTGAATCAGGTGCAATGTAGTAGCTGTCGCGATCTTCAGAAAGATCGCCATGCCTACCAGGGGTAGGTCGAGCAGAGATGTGATGGAAGCAGACTTCCATTAGGTCGAGGCGACCTAAAGAAAATAGGGCATTGAAAGACACACTAGTGTAGTAGCCCCCAAGCAGTAAAGCGACCAGAATGGCCGGTTTGATGCTCCGAAGAAGAAGAAAGAAATAGCCGAACCTACGACCTTCTGCTTAGGAAACATATGCTCTTGTGGTATCAATGTAATAAGACAAAAGCTCCAGAACTTTGCAGAGGTCATCAGGTGTCAGGGCTGACGTAGCCAGAGTCACAGGTGCACTGTACGGTCACGGGCCGGTCTGCAGACGTAGCACAGGTCGCTATCGGCCGCAAAAGACAAAAGCGCTCCAGGATGTAGTCAGGTAGGGGACAGGCGCGCCGATGCCTCCCACGAGCGAACAGTGACCCCGTGTTCCACGAGGGTACAGTGATCTCAAGGATAAGGACGCCATGCAAGCTAGCTTGCGGGTAACACCCAATGGCAAGTGCTGGGGTATAAATAGGCACCCATACCTCGAAGCGAAGTGTGCAATCTCCAGAGGAAAGCCACGATGATCCAGTGTAGTAATATTTTTACGCCATGGATGTGTGTTCGTCCACCAGAGCATAGGGTTGGTGTAGTTCATGCTTGGAGCTAGAAGAATGCTTGCGAGGCTCGAAGAACTCGATTGGCCTCTTCTCCCAGTCCCGCCGAGGAACCCAGGAGGAGTATTAAGCAGCAGTTGCATCGTCAGCCCTGACACTTGCAGGCCTGATGTGATACTGGTGAATGCTGCACTCCACCCGGCGAGGTTGGTGTTGAAGCTCGCTCCTTCTGCAATCTTGCGGGGAAGCTCAGACTTGACGCTGGGCGCCGCAGGAGACCGGTTGGTGCGTGAGTAGAGGTGGCTGTGTGGCAGCTGCCTCCCCAATGGCTGTAGAGGTCGTCGAGTAGGCCCTGAAGCTAGAAGAAAGCTTGCGACAAGCCTTATTAGTGTAGACAGTCGTAAGCACTTTGGAAGGTAATTCAGGGCCTTTGATATCTTTGTATCTTGTAATTGGCCAAGGGCCAAACTCCTTGTAGCTTATGAAGCTGTAAATATAGTTTTGCATGAGGAATATCATGATTTCAGTAGTTGTAAGGGCGCCCGGGCTGCAATGGTATGGCTACCAAGGTCCCGGTAGGGCTGATATAGCACGCCGACCTTCAGGAGGCCTGTCGTAGAGACGAGGGACCCGTGTCGACCTGAATCGACACGGCCGTTGTGTAGTGACACAACGCAGGTAGTCAGCCTGTAAGAATCTAGGTCTACACGACCTAGAAGGCAGCAGGGCCTTAGTGACCTCAAAGAGGCGCTACTTGACCAAGAGGTCGCCAACAGGTAGTGGGGGCATTAAGCACGGGGCCGTTGGTATAAACCAATCGTAAAGGCTAAAGCAATCCAGTAGGTAGCAGGACCCAGGAGCTGGGGGTGTGAACCCGCTTTTGAAAGCTTAGGCGACCTACCAAGAGGTAGTACCTGTTGACCTTGTGAAGGTGATGTCATGGACCCGGAGGTCGTCAGAGGCTAGTAAACCTTGAAGAAAATGTTGGGAAGGGGGCTTGAAGTAGGGCATAACGAGTCCATGGACGCCAGGCCGTTGGGCGGAAGGCCAACGGACATGGATTCCCGCACGGTGCACGGCGTTACTGCCTGTGACCGTTAGGCCGAAAGAACCATTAGGCGATGTAGCCGTTGGGTCGCTGAGAATATCGCCGGACCTGAAGTGACGTTTGGGGCGCCGCGGCCCACTGCACTGATGCGGCCCAGTTATAAAAGGCTGAGTGAGGGGCCGGGGACCCCACTCGCTTTCATTCCCCCGCATTCGCTAGGGTTTCCGAGCTGCCGCCGAGAGCTTTTGTGCGCAGATTCGCCGGCGTCGCCGTGCTTAGATCCACTGCGCCCAGCACCGCCGTATGCGCAAGAAGTCCTTGGTAGTGTTTAGAGCTAGATCCACCGGATTCGACGAAGAGGAAATGGCCCCAGAGCATGCGCCGGCCCCGGAGAGGGTTTGGGAGCACTCGACGGTGACGGAGGCGCAGCTCCAAGGTCTGGTGGAGCGCGGGCTGCTCAAGCCCAGGGAGCAGGTGGGCTGGAGGCCAGCCGCCGACGAAGCCTTCCCCTCCGAGGGGATCGGGGAGACCGTCGCCTTCATCGCGCACGTGGAGCACGGATTTGGGGTCCCGGCGGGTGATTTCTTCCGCGGGCTGCTTCATTTCTACAGGATAGACCTGGTACATCTCGTCCCCAATGCTGTCACCACTGTTTCCTCGTTCATCTATCTGTGCGAGGCGTACTTGGGTATACCGCCACACTTCGACCTGTGGTGGTACTTCTTCGAGGTGAAGAAGACGGGGAAGAATGGCTTCGTTGGATCCGTCGGCCTCATGCTACGCCGTCATATGAAGACGGTGTACATCGACATGGAGTTGCCTAACAACACCCAGGGCAGGCGGCGAGGGTGGTTCTACATCGACAACCTGAAGCCGGCGCTGGCGACTAGGTCGGGACTCGCACTAGTCCCGGTGCCGGAGTGGACCAACCAACTGACGTCGCGGGAGATGGACACCATCAAGCCGCTGCTGGAAGACCTCAAGGCGCGGAAGGAAGAAGGGCTGACGGGCGGCGCGGTGGCCATCAGTTTCAGCCGGAGGCTGCGGCAACCGATCCAAGATCGGGTGCATCCGGCCTACGAGTACTGGGGCCAGACCGACCCAAACCGCGTGGCGCAACGCAAGGTCTCCAAGCAGGAGATGGTGGCGCGGGTGAGGGAGCTCTTCAACGGTGTGATCCGAAACCGGACGTGCCCCAAGGCATTTTCCCTCAAGCGGCCCACCGAAGTGGTAAGTCGCCTGATCGACCTTGATTCTTGTTGAGTTGAATTTGCTCTCTCCCGATCTAAGACGAAGGTCGCCTATTGCAGGGTCGCGAGGGCTTGTTCTAGAGCCCAGCTCCCCTCGCTGATGAGGGTGAGCGCAGCTTCAAGATTCGCGTGGCGGAGGACGTGCAGGCTCCGCTGCAAGAGTTATTCGAGAACTACCTCTCCGACTCATCAGTGGGAGGTAGTGATGATGAGGATCCTCCCACGGTGAGTTCGGCACCAACAACCCGGCGCACGCGGCAGGTCACTAGCAAGATCCCGGCGCACAAGGGCGTCAAGATCGTCTCCGCCACCATCGAGGCAGAGAAGAAGAAGAGGAAGAGGAGGGATACCACTGCGTCGTCGGAGACGGCGACAGCCAGTGCTGAGGTTGTCGTCGATGAGGACGATGACGTGGGGTTGCGTGACATCGCCGCAGGGTCGGGCAACACGGCGGCCGCAGGAGGAGACGGCGTCCCGCTCGGGGTTACAAGTGAGCAACAGCCGAAGCCGAACGCGGAGGGTGTGAGCGACCAAGGGTCGCAGAAGAAGCCGAGGCGGACGCCGCCTAGGCCCGTGTCGCTTCGATTGAAGACTGGCAGTGGGTACGTTATTGAGCTTGATTTCATGCTTTGCTTGATCTTCGCAGCTTGTTGAATACGTCGTGCTGACAGATTTGTGCACCTTGGGCAGGGGGACTCCTGCTGCATCGGGTACCAGCAAGAACGCCTCAGGCCAAGAGGCCTTTGGGCGGAAGCTTGAGAAGTTGCCGGTGGGGCAGTCTCCAGCGACTTCGGGCGGGGATGTTACCAGCAAGGTCCCTGAGACTGTGGGGGCAGCATCATCGGCGGCGGCCAAGGTCGCTGCTGATAGCGCTCTGCAAGGGATGGGCCTTCGACAGGAGGACCGACCCGAATCAAGGCTACCGCAATCGCAGGAGGCGGAGGCCGAAGAAAGGGAGAAGCTTGATGACCTGAACCGGTGCCTCTACGTCGGCACCCCGTGGGAGGATGATATCCTTGCCAACGGTCGAGACCTTGAAGACTTCAAGGCGGCGTAGGCGATGATCAAAGCAGCGGCACAGACGATCGGGAGGACGCTCATGGTGAGTCCCTGTTGCTTTTAGGATAGGTCTTCAATTTCTGCTGGATGCCTTGGTTTGATGATCTTTTTGCGGCGTGTGGTCACAGTCTCTCGCCGAGCGAGCGCAAGGCAGGGCGAACCTGCTGACGGAGGGCGCCAAGCTTCACGCGGAGCTGACCAAGGCGCGGGAGGACTTGCTGCAGGCCAGGATTGAGGCTGCAGGAGAGATAAAGCGCCTCAAGGATGAGACGGCCTTGAAGGACAAGGCGATGGAGGCCTTGAAGCAGGAGCTTGAATCCGCCAGGCTGAAGGCGAAGGAGGCGGAGGACGAGTTGAAGGTCGCCGCTGCAGGTACATGTGGGAATGCCCTGTACTCCTTGTGTTTGAAGTTACGTCGGGATGAACCAATCCTGACCTTGCTGATCGCAGAGGCCAAGAAGAGGGAGTCGGCCTTGAGGAAAGACCTCAAGGAGTCGAAGGATCCGGTGAAAATCCTCAAGGTGAAGCACAAGGAGGTCATCGACAGTGAGTATTACTATACCCGGAAGGCTGCATATGAATTTGGTGTCCACAGGGATCTGGAGATCGACCTGGGCCGGGCAATGTAAACCCTTATTGATCATCAAGAGATGACTGCAGATCTTCAAAAGGAGCTGGACGACCTCAAGGAGGCTGCCGAGTACCTTGTGGACGTGTACATCCCCAAGGTCGAAGGTGGGCCGCAGGAGCTCGTCGCGTGGCTGGAGGAAGCAGAATGTCGCATGAAGACCCTGCTGATGGACAGCGGCAAGCTCGCTGCTGCTACCACACTGGCCACGGTAAAGCACCATGCGCCGACCTTCGAGCTTGGGAAGGTCAGGGAAGAACTCGACCTGGCCCCACTGGTGGGTCGTGAATACATCAAGGCCGCTGCTGATGAGATCGTGAAGAAAATAGACCTGTAAATGTAACTTAGGACGTGGCAAACAATTAGTGCCAATGGGTCGTGGACCCTTTTGATGTAAGATAAACCTTGCATGAATAAAAAAGGCATGTTTAACTAACTGATGCGATCCCCTCTTTGACTTATATACTCTTTATAAGAATATGAAAGTAATGGAGCTGCATGAACCCTTTCCCCCGCTGACCCAACTCAGTGGAGGAACGGCTTACCGACCACACGGCTCGGCGTGGAGGCTTACGTGCAGCCGGCGCGCGGAGGGGGGTCCTGGACCCGAGGTCAAGCAACCGCACGACTTAAGGAAACTTATAAAGTGCACAAAAAGTTTTGGGAAGGGAGCGCACAGCAGAAATAAAGGTAAAAACCCCACAGGTCTAGAGACCCTTAGGTTGGCAAAGCCAAACCCTTGAGCGTGAAGGACCGGGATTAACGCCAAGCCCCCGAGCATGAGGGGTTCAGTTTTAAACCAAGCCCCCGAGCGTGTCGACAGGGAGGGGTGAACAGAGAGTAAACAGAGACTCATAAAAGTAGGTCGAAAGGTAATCTTTATATATATCGAATTACAGAGGATAGAGTACATAGCTTTTATTGTGATACAAGGCTCCTAAGGATAGAAGCGACGCAGGTGCTCGATGTTTCAGGGGTTCGGGACGCCCTGGCCATCGGCCCATCGAAGGCGATAGGTCGCCGACCCAATGACCTCCTTAACTATGAAGGGGCCTTCCCAAGGCGCAGAAAGCTTGTGCATGTCCTTGGTGTTTTGGATCCGCCGCAAGACTAGGTCGCCAACGTTAAAGGAACGTTCCCGCACATTGCGGTCGTGGTAGCGACGTAGCTGCTGCTCGTGGCGGGTGTGGCGCATAAGCACGGCCACACAATGTTCCTCGACACTGTCAAGGTCGAGCCTGCGCATTTGCTCCACTTCTCCTTCGTCGAAGTGTTGGATACGAGGAGCCCCGAAGGCTACATCGGTAGGGAGGATGGCCTCTGACCCATAGACCAAGAAGAAGTGCGAGTACCCTGTCGCCGAGCTGACCTGGGTCCTGAGACCCCAGAGGACGTGAGGGAGCTCTGAGAGCCACCTGGTTGCGTAAGGTGTTGAGCCGTCGAAGATGCGGTCTTTGATGGCCTGCAAGACCATGCCGTTGGCGCGTTCGACCTGGCCGTTGCACCATGGGTGCGCCACTGAGGAGTAGTATACATCGATCAGGTTGTCCTAGCAGAAGTCCCAGAAATCAGCTCCTGTGAAGGCCGTGCCAAGGTCGGTGACGATCCTGTTGGGCACCCCGAAGCGGTGGGTGATCTCCTCGATGAACTTGGTAGCTTCTTTTGAGGTGACGCTGGATATGGGACGGACCTCGATCCATTTGGTGAACTTGTCCACCGCCATGATGATGTGTTTGTAGCCGCCAGGGGCAGTCTTGAAAGGTCCCAGAGAGTCGAGACCCCACACTGCGAAGGGCCAGGACGGAGGGATTGTCCTCAGGGCCTGGGCCGGGACGTGCTGCTGCTTAGCGAAGAATTGGCACCCCTTGCACCGACGTACAAGTTCTTGGGCATTAGCCATGGCCGTGGGTTAGTAGAAGCCAGACCTGAAGACCTTGCCCACCAGGTTGGAAGATGCGGCATGATTGCCGTATTCACCCCCGTGGATCTCATCCAAGAGCTTGAGGCCCTCGGATCGTAGGATGCACTTCATCAACACCCCTGTGGAGGTGGTGTCACACCTGTTTTTCCAAAGAAAACCAAGTGCAGATCTATATGCATGCCAGGATCAAGTTTCATGCATATAGTTGACATAAGTGAATAACAGAAACAATATCACGTAAGAAAAGCAAAGATTATCAGAGTATTATGCTTAAATCCTGGAAACGAAGGCACCAAACATCCACAAGCAGTCGACTGGGGGTTGCGTACGCCTAGCACCAGCAACATCTTCACAACATCTTCATCACAGCTTCCTCTTTCTGAGCAACATTGTTTATAGCAAGGGTGAGTACATGCTGTACTCAGCAAGTGTGGGGAAAGTATGAATGCAAAGGCTTGACAAGGAAAGGCTGACAGGTTGACTGCATTAAGCACTTTTAGTTGGTCAAATTTTATTAGCACCTGATTACTAAGATATGAGTATATACCAACCCACAATTAATATAAAGAGATACGCCATAAACATATGGCTAACATAACCATACCAACGATTTAAGTCCATCTTCAAGTTCAATTATCATGTGAGGGTCCAGGCCGCTCTTGACCGTGAGCACGGCTAATCGATTAGTTTTACACTCTGCAGAGGTTGTACACTTTCACCACAAGTCGCATAAAAGTTCAAAGAACTTTAAACCCAACCACGCGATGCGGATCAGGCATCATACCACACTACCGAGGTGTGATCGCATAGGGATGCTACGAGGCCTTTACAAAGAGTCCTCCCGTGTGTATTAGTCCATAGTAGCATATGCCATAGAGGCTATCTTTCGTACCTCACTTCTATTCACGGGCGGTCAGCCATAGAGTACTTCCGTTCCAATACCTATCCGGAATAGAAGAGCCTTAAAAGCATTCCTCCGTACCCAAGCTACTATGCGAGTAATGGCCACATAAAGACTTCCCTAATTACTCAGCCAAGACCAGAGCCATTTAGTCCTTGTGGTTGCACTGTTGTCCTGGGTGGTTCTCCATGTTCCAATTAATCATATGATCTTGTATTAACCAGAGATACATCAGTAAAGCAAGTTCATCGTTGTTGTTCATTAGAACCACCATAACACAAGTAGAGCAACTAAGCATAACTACCCAACAAAAAGGTAAACCCAGGTTGACAAGGAATGATCATAAAGACTAGGATAAACCTTAATAGGACCCATCAAATTAAATGCAAGCATATGCAATGTGATTAAACACAGTTATTAGGACAAAAGAACAAAGACACACTTGCCTTTAACCAGAGTAATGATGTTGCTCAGAATGTCTTCACCTTCAAGCTCTTCACGGCTCTCGATCAACGTTCATTCTAATCACATCAATCATCAGGCACAAGCATGCAAAGCAAATAGACAAGCAAACTAAGAACAATACACCAATCAAAAGAAAAAACTTTGAAAGAACGCACTAGAGGATAGGCTCGATCCTATGGATCACTGAAGCACATAGACTGTGCTGAGAAAAGGAAAGGCTTGGTTAGCTTTATGAAAGGCACTAGGTTTGAGCATGAACTGGGATCTAAAGATCTGGAGCTTGAAAGGAGATTAGCTCTACAACAGAGACACACTGAGACAGAGAGCTTTGATAAAGAACGACTACCGATTGATTTGCATATATGAGAGATCAAACTATGAGCTAGGTTTATTTTAATTAACAAAAGATATGTTAAGGATATTTCATAAAGGAAATACCCTAAGTTGGAATTAATGCAGCATTATATTTTATTTGCAAAAGACCGGAGTAAGAACTAGTCAAATTTTATTTATAAAGATCCATAAATTATACCTATTAAACATTTAATTAAAAAACTAAACTATATGAATCCTCTAAACGTAACTTTATGAATTGAGTGGATCATATTATTGTTAAAAACATTATAGCATTGGCATTAATCAAATTAACATTTATTTATAAAACCGGTGTAAAAGCCTATCAACTTTTAATTATAAAAGTTAATTAAATATTAATCAAATTAACATTTGGTTTATGAAAAATCGGGTAAAAGATCTAATTAGATTTTATTTATAAAAGCACATGAAATATTTATTAATCAAATTAATATTAATCATAAAAACAGTGTATGGCACTATATTGCTTTTATTTACAAAAGACATTTATAACTAAGCTTTAATCAAAATTAATATTAAATTAATTTTCAGAAAACAAACATGAAGAGAACTCACCACTAACACGTACTTTACATTATTATGAACCTAACGCAACTTGAACGGATGAAAATAGAGCTAAAACGTAGATTCTATGAAGAAAACAAGATTGTAAGGACTTAAACAAGATTAACTCTAGACAACAAGGACTAGCTGATAAGATTGGCAAGGCACATCCAACAGTGCTCGGGAAAAGGATAAAGGACAGGGTTAGATCTGAAAAAGAGCTCAGTTGGATTTATGTGTGAAAAGTGGGATTCCTGTAGGGGGTTTTCCACAAAAGGTACAAGACACATATTCTTTGGTGGGGATTTCTTTTTCTCCAGGGATCTAATCGCAAAACAACCATCTCATCTTCTTCCTCCAGTTCGTGACGAACAGGGATGGACAGGAAGCACACGGGAGCTCCTGGCGTTGATGTTGTCGGCGCTACAGGAAGCTAGGGGCTCGGGTGAGGTACAAAACGGATAGAGGTGGACAAGGGGATCGCGATGGTGTGCTCACCGGGGTGGGAGACGGATGGAGACGATCGGATTTCAAAGAGGGGCGGTCGGCGGTCGGCGGCCAGCTCGGTCTTCCGTTCACGGGCGGCACTCCGGCGAGCTACCGGCGATGGGAAGGGGCGGCGGACATGCGGCTTGAACTCGTGGAGCTCCTGGCGAAGTTGGATTCGTCCGGCGGCGTGCCACGGTAGTGAATCAGAGCGGCGGCCGGCGATGAGCTCGGGCGGCGGCTAGGACAGGGCGCGCAGGGCCGGGTGCTCGGGTTTTATAGGACGCAGCCACAAGTGGCCTGGGTGCGCACGCCTAGGCAGCGACGGCGGCCCTGGCCGTGTCTGCCATGGACACGAGCTTGCTGAGCTCGGCTGGGCTCCGATGAGCCTCGGCCGGGCCGCGGCTGGGCCGGAGCGAGCTGGGTCGGGCCTATGGGTTCGGCCCAGTAAAGAAGGATTGGTTTTTTTTCTTTTTTCCGAAATTACTTTTCAATGCGAAAACAATTCCAGGAAATCCTAGAAAATGTTTTAAAGCACGAAAAATACCCAAAAAATTCCAAAAAATCCAGGAAAATTCCCAGAGCTAGGTTGGAGCACGAACAATCCAAATAAAATATTTAGAGCTCATGAAAAAGACTTTAGAGTCTTCTAATAAATAGAAATAGCTCGAGAAAAGTGAGAATAAATTCCAGAAAAAGCTAGATAATTCTCTGAAGGTCTTGGTCAACACCTAAACGTGTATTTAAAACATTTTGCACTCAACAAAGACCAAGATGCATCGGCATGAATGCAACACTCATCGAACCATTTGTTTAATTCTAAAAATCAAACAAAGGTTTTTTTCCTATACTATATTTCATGTAAAGAAAATAAATGTTGGAAAAATTTTAAAATTATGAGAAACTCGTTGTTTAATTTTCCTTCTATTCACATCCTGAAATTGGGAAATTTCAGGGTGTGACAGGCGGACCTCCGGTAGAGTTCGTTGCCGACGACGACGTAGTTGGCGCTATGCCTCGTTATCTTTTCGCGCTCCGCCTTGTCCTCGGGTACTCGATGCTCGAGGAGGAAGGCGATGAAGTCAAGGCGCCAGTCATCTTTTGCCTCGGTCATGAGGACTTCGCGACCTCCCGGCGAGGTTACTTCGTCATCGGGCGACTCTGGGTCAGGGATGAGCTTGATGGACGTTTGCGTAGCTCCTGGACGAACACACCGGCCGGAACTAGAGCGCGCTTGGAGCCGAGCTTTGAGAGGACGTCAGATGTGACGTTGTTGTTACGGCAGACGTGATGGAACTCGAGCCCTTCGAAGTGACGCTCGAGCTTACGCACCTCAGCGCAATAGGCATCCATCGTGTCTTTCCTGGCTTCAGAGTCCTTGCTGACTTGGTCGATGACGACTTTTGAATCGTCGTAGGCCATGAGGCGCTTGATCTCGAGAGTGACGGCGATGCGTAGCCCATGGATGAGGGCCTCGTACTCAGCACCGTTGTTGGACGCCTTGTAGTGGATCTGCAGGATGTACTTGAGGTAGTCGCCCTGGGGGAGATGAACAGGACGCCCGCGCCAGCTCCTTCGAGGTTCAGGGAACCTTCGAAGTACATTTTCTTGTGCTCAGGTCGCTCTAAAGGCGGAGGCTGCTGGATTTCTGTCCACTCTGTGACAAAATCTGCAATGACCTGTGAGTTGATGGCCTGCCTGGGGCAGAACTCTAGGTCGAACTCGCCTAGCTCGATGGACCACTTGATGATGCGTCCAGTGGTGTCGCGGCTCCGCAGGATCTCGCCAAGAGGGAAGGCCGAGACGACCTTGATTTTGTGCGACTGGAAGTAATGTCGGAGCTTGCGAGAGGTGATGAGTAGAGCGTAGAGCATCTTCTGGGGTTGGCTGTACCTGGATTTGCTGTCTGACAGGACCTCGCTGATGTAGTAGATAGGTCGCTGGACAGGGTAAGGTCGACCCTCTTCAGGTCGCTCAGCCACCAGGACCGAACTGACCACCAGGGTGGTTGCTGAGATGTAGAGCAGTAACGGCTCCTGAGGCGCCGGGGGCACCATCACGGGGGGTGACGTGAGGAAGGTCTTGAGTTGCTCCAGAGCTTGGTCGGCTTCCTCGGTCCAGACGAACTTGTCCACCTTTTTTAGCAGCTTGAAGAAGGGCAGGCCATTCTCTCCAAGTTTGCTAATGAATCGGCCTAGGGCCGCCATCATGCCGGTGAGCTTCATGACGCCCTTCTTCCCTGTAGGTCGCTTCATCCTGAGGATGGCATCCACCTTGGTGGGATTGGCCTCGATGCCCCGGTTGCTGACCATGAAGCCCAGGAGCTTGCCGGACGGGACACCAAAGATGCACTTCTCTAGATTAAGTTTCCAGCGATAGACGCGGAGGTTGGCGAATGTCTCCGCGAGGTCAGCTATGAGCTTGTCCTCGTGGGTGGTCTTGACGACCACGTCGTCGACGTAGGCTTCAACGTTCTTGCTGATCTGGCTGGTGAGGCACTTCTGGATGGCCTTCTGGTAGGTCGCTCCAGCATTCTTGAGGCCAAAGGTCATGGCCGTGTAGCAGTAGATGCCATGGGGCGTTATGAATGCCGTTTTGTCTTGGTCAGAGACCTTCAGGGCTATCTGGTGATACCCTGAGTAGCAATCGAGAAAGCAAAGGAGGACGCTTCCAGCCGTGGAGTCCACGACCTGGTCGATGCGCGGAAGAGGGAAGGGGTCTTTAGGGCAGTGCCTGTTGAGGTCGGTGTAGTCGATACACATTCTCCATTGACCGGTTTTCTTGGGTACAAGGACTGGGTTGGTGAGCCAAACCAGGTTTTTACACTCGCGGATGAATCCGGCAGCTAGGAGCTTTATTAATTCTACCCTAATGACGTCCTTGCGATCTTTCGCAAAGCGGCGAAGCTCCTGCTTGACAGGTTTGGCCATCTTGCTTACATCCAAGGAGTGCTCAGCCAGCTCCCTGGGGACACCCGGCATATCCGATGGACTCCATGCGAATATGTCTGCGTTATCCCGGAGGAAACTGGTGAGCGCGAGTTCCTATTTGGGGTCGAGCCCATCGCCGATCACCACCGTCTTCTCTGTGTCAGCAAGGCCGAGGCAGACCTTCTTCGTGGAGGGGACCGCGTCCAGGGCGGTGTCGGTGCTCTTCTGTTACGGGACAGGTAGGTCGACTGGGTCGACTTGGTTGGCCTCAGCGACCAAGACCGCGGAGGCGTCGGTGGCAGCGGAGGTCACAGCGAGGTCGAGGGCCTCCGTGTTGCACCTGAAGGAGATAATGAGTCCCCCTTAACGGAGAGGACCCCATTTGGAGCCGGCATCTTCAACACCAAGTAGGTGTAGTGCGGGATGGCCATGAATCTGGTCAGCATCGGGCGACCTAGGATCGCATGGTAGGAGGACTTGAAGTTGGCGACCTCAAAGCTGAGGTACTCCGTGCGAAAGTTCGCCTCCGTACCGAAGGTGACGGGGAGGGAGACCCGGCCTAGGGGGTAGGCCGCCTTCCCAGGGACGATGCCGTAGAAAGGTTCATCGCACTCTGTGAGCTTGTCGAAGTCGAAGCCCATCTTCTTGAGGGTCTCAACAAAGATGATGTTGAGGCCGCTTCCTCCGTCGATCAGGGTCTGGGAGAGCAAGGCCCCGTCCACCGTAGGCTCGACGACGAGTGGGTAGGACCTGGGATCTGGGATGTGGACCCAGTGATCAACCCTGGAGAATGTAATCACCTGCTCAGACCATCGCAGAGGCGCAATTGGCTGAGTGTGGACGAGGTGGACGTCGCGCTTGTCCTTCCTGTAGCGCCTCCTGCTGGCGCTGGACTTGATGCCACCAACGATCATATTGATCGCGCGGGTTGCAGCCTGGAAAGGCCCGTTGGGGTTGCTTGTTGATGGTGGAGAAGGCAGGTTGGTCTCGTTGCGGGGAGGCGCCGAAGGCGGGTCGCGGCGATCGTCATATCGCACCTCGCGCCGGTCATCGCGTCGATCTCGCCGGTCATCACGGCGGTAGTTGCTGTTGTAGGGGCGGTTATCACGGCGCCCGGTGTCATTCCTGGGTTGCTTGGGGTCCGCGAGGGTGCTGAAAGCCCTCTTGAACTGGGAGCACTCACGGAGAGTGTGGGTAGCCCCCTCGTGGAACCCGCAAATGCTATCGAGCGCCAGGTCGAACTCCTCCTGGTTGAAGGTCGAGCCTCGGCGCCCTTCGACCGCTAGGACCTCGGAAGGTCGCTTGCAGAGCTTGTCTGCTGCAGTGCCAGATGCACCAGCGGCATCAGCGTCGAACTGGTTCTGGAGCGCGTCTTTTGTGTCCATCAACTTGTTGACGATGTGCATGAGCTCCTTGACGTTGGTGGCGCCAGACTCATGGATCTTCTCAAAGATCTTGCGGTCTTTGATGCCCTTCTTGTAGCTGTCGATGATCTGATCGTCCCTGATGCCAACGCACTCGTTCCGATTCTTGAAGAACCGGTGGTTGTATTCGCAGAGCCGCTCCTTAGGCTTCTGCACGATCCGCCCCAGGCTGAAGGCGTTTCCAGGGCGATCGTAGGCCGCCTGGAAGTTGGACGTGAAGGCCTGGGACAAGTCGGCCCAAGTCTTGATGCTACCAGGCTCGAGGTTGTTGAGCCACAGCAAAGTGGCCTTCCCCATGACTAGTGGGAAGTAGGCCGCCATATGGTCGAAGCTACCACCGGCCGCCTTGACGGCGACGTAGTAGGTCGACAGCCAGATGTTAGGGTCGGAGCGCCCATCGTACGACTTGATATTGAGCTTGAAGTTGTCGGGGTACTCCACCCTCTTGAAGCGGGAGTCCAGCGCAGGGAAGGCGGTGACGGCAAGGTCGTCACCGGAACCTCTGGCCGGAGCAGCCTCTCGCGGCGCAGAGTGGACGCTGCGCTCCGGGATGACGACCTGGGAACGTGGCTGTCGATCCCGGTTGGTCTGGAGGGTGGCTGGATCGCCATGCTTGGCGTCGTAGAGGGTGCGCCACTTGTTTCTGATGTCGTGGCGGTACCGCAGCTCGCGCTCCATGATGCGATGGATGGCACCAGGTGTGCCGTACTCGCGATCATACTCCAGGCGGTGACGAAGTTCGCGCTCCTCACGCTCTCGATGGCGCTGGTCGACGTAGTCGCGCACGTCGCGGGCAGCAGCAGGCTGCTGGGCGGGTTGCTCAGGGTTGTGTTGAGCGACCTCCTCCCGAATGGGGGAGAGATGGCTGCGCTGAGGTCGATGAGATCGACTGCGCGAATGGCGGGTTGATGAAGACGCGACGGATTTGGAGGCCGCGCTTTTCTCCTCCACCAAGGCGTTGGCGACCCGGAGGTACGCTAGGGCCTGCTTAGCTTCAGGCGTCATCTGAGCTTGCTGGAGCCGGGTAATGGCCGCACCCAGGTTGGCCTGGGGGCTGTTGAAGGTCGGGATCCTAGCTTCCTTGAACTCTAGGCGCAGGTCCCGAGCGCAAGGCAAGACCGCGCGCTGTTGCTCCTCCGCACGTCACTAGGCGCGGCGGGCGTTGGCTTGGATGCGAGCCGCTTCCTCGGAGTTGGTCGCGCCCGCGCGGGGTGGCTCGTTCTCGGAGATGACGAGCACTTGGCGGAAGATGATGTCCGAATCATTGGGGAGACTCGAACACGGACCTTCTGGAACTCCCCGCAGTCCGGGGACTGGGTAGGTCATTTAGCTCGGCGAGGGAGCTCTTGGTCGATCTTCTTCCGCAGGCGGCACCCACGAAGGGTGTGCTTCGCACCCTTATGATAGGTGCAGGGCACGTTGAGAGGGTCGCGCCGAGCGCGAGGTGCCGGCCTTAGGTCGCCAGAAGGTCGCTGCCCAGATTGGATCTGGGGAGGTGTGGAGAGCTGACTGAGGCGAAGGCCGGGCGCGGACGTCAGGCTGAAGGGGAACGTGTCGTGGCGTAGCGCTGTCTGCACCGAGCGCTGAGCTCGTTCGCAGATCTCCAGGGTTTCCCGCATCGAGCCGATGACGCTTTCCATCCCCTGGACAAGGTCACAGGGTCTGGGTGGGTGGGTCTCCGATACTAGATCGGGAACGGGAACGATGGCAGGCGTCGTGACAGCCTGCTCGGAGGTCGCTGGAGCAGCTGCAGCTGCCGGAGCAGGAGAGGCCGACGTGAAAGATCCAAAGCAGATCTCCACAGGGTTGGCAAGGAAGGCCGCCATGCTCGCCGGGAAGACGACACCAGATTGGGCCACCATGCTGCACAGCGAGTTCCCGATCGCCCCTACCTGGCGTGCCAACTGTCAGGGGGTGAGACCTGGGCAGATCCGCTAGGGGGTTACCCTAGAGGTTTGCAGGTTAATGGAGGATCGGGACCTAAGAGCGTAAATGGTTATGCACGGGGTGCACACGGAACTAGGCGAGTATGGCGGCCAGGAACAAGGAGACAAGGGTTTATACTGGTTCGGGCCTCTGGAGAGTAATACCCTACATCCAGTTGTGGTGGATTATGCGGGAGGTTGAAGATGAGTTGTCCGTGTGCATGGAGCCCTAGGCCGCCTTATATGGGGAGGACGGGCTAGGGTTTGCATGCAAGGTCGGTTGACCCATGTCGGGGTCGGTTACAACTGTGGGAGGCTTATCTCCCGGATTACAAGGAGTATCCCGTGATACTCGGAGCTACAGGCGGCGCCACGCCAGGTCCTAGTGTCTTGACTTGCACGCCAAGCATTGCGGGTCTTCCGTGGTCTTGATTAGGTCGCCTGCGGTCGTCGGAGGTGCGGATAAGGTCGCTGGGCCCACTTGGTAGGTCGGCGGGTCTTCCGGAAGGTCGAGTCCACTTGTCAGGGGCCCCTGGGACCCTGGCCGGTGGGGACCCATGGGTACCCATATCTCTCAATCCCCTATGTGCTATTGGAAATTAGCTCATCCCTTGTGTGCCATTGGTTATAATTTTTGATCCCCTATGTGCCATTGTCGTTAGATTTTGGAGGCTAACAGTGTTAGAGGGACATATTTGGACATTTTTGCCCCTCCGCGTTGCGAGCCGTGCGCCAGCAGGAAAAGAGAATTGCAGGAAAAAAAATGAGCGGATTGCGCTAGGGTTCGCGGCGGCCGCCGCTCTAGCACTGCGCCGCCGCCCCTCCAGCACTACGCGCTTGCCCCTCCACCAGTACGCCGCCGCCCCCTCCCTTGGCTCGCGGCCCCCTGCTCGACCCCTGGCGCGGCCGCCGGGTGCTGCTACCGGCACTGCCCGCGGACGGGAGGCGCGACCACCGGGTGCTGCTGCCGGCGCTGCCCGCGGACGGACCCGATGGGGACAGCAACACCTGGCCACCCCGATTGGCTTCCTGCAGGGTGAGTGTTCTCCTCTTACTTTTACTTCGATTTCATCGCCATGAAACTAGAACGAATATATTTGATGGTCCTTGATTAACAGGATGGACCCTAAGACGAGCTACCTCCTAGAAATCCACATCAAAGCCAATCCTAGAACGGATAGGACAAATTGTGAGCTTTGCTATAAATTCAACAAAGTCTTAGATTCTGATCTATGCAATTTCAAGGACTTCGTTGGAGAAATTGTAGATCAGTTTCCTCATGGTTATCAGGAATTAGTGCATGTTTTCTATTACAATGATGTCACAATAGGCTCCTCACAAGTGAGAACAGACCAGGAACTACTTGAAATGTTTAGCAAACATGATGATAGCAAGGTGGTGCATATGACCATTGCTTACACTAACCCTAAAGACATGCCTATCCCTTGTATGTGCTTCCATCCACAAAATTCAGAGGGGGTTGACATCCCTTGCACCCCATCTATTGTTTGTTCATCTCTTGCACCAGCAAGCCAATCAACACAGCCTTTACCTAGCCAACCAACACAAAGCCAGCCAACCAACATCTAGCCAACAACCTGGTGAACCTAGTGATGAATCTGATTCTGAATCTGCTGATGAATCTGATGACGATGGCTACCTGGCAAATCCTGAACCACAAAATGAACATGTTGGAGTTGATGATGAAGGGTTGTACTTACCTGCTCCTAATACACATGTGGGTGATGATGATGTGGGTGAGCAAAGTGAATCTGATTTTGAATCAAATTCTGAATCTGATGTGGAGTTTGAGGAAGAGGAAGGGCTGATTGGGAAAGATCCTTTACCACCTATGCCAATTGTAGCATATGACCGAGATGACCCTCCAATGAGTGTAGGCAGCCTATATCCCAATATGGCAGAATTTAGGTTGGCGATTTCTCAACATGCTATCAAGAATGAATTTGAGTTTAATACTGAGAAAAGTGATCCGGAGAGGATGAGGGCTTACTGTTCGAGGAAGGAAGAAGAAGGATGTAGATGGAGGTTGCATGCTTCTACATATAGAGATGGCATCACAATAAAGGTAATTAGTTGTTTAAGTCACATGTTACTTTTGTTAATTAGCAGTTTATATTTTTTTTCTTTTTTCCTACATTTGAACTTTGTGCTTGTATGTATCATGCTAGGTGAAGAAGAATCCACAGTGTCATACTTGTTCAAGTGCTAGAAGAAGCAGTGTTGTGAAGAACGCAACCAAATTTTGGATTTGTCATCAAGACAAGGATTGGCTAATGGAGAATTCAAATCTGAAAGCTAAAGAATTGCAGCGTAGGATAAAGGACAAGCATAAGGTAGAGGTGCCATACAAGAGAGTGTATGCTGGTAAGGAATTGGCACACAAACAATTATTTGGTAGTTGGACAGCAGCTTCAATAACCTGTATAGGTTTAAAGTAGAGGTGGAAAGGTGTTCTCCTGGAAGCTTTGTAGTTATAAATCATCACAAAATACTCGAGCAGATCAGATTTAACAGGCTGTTTTTTGCTATGAAACCTTGCATAGATGGGTTTCTCAATGGATGTAGGCCATATTTGGCAATTGATAGCACATTTTTGACAGGAAAGTTTAGGGGTCAGCTAGCTTGTGCAGTGGCTGTAGATGGACATAATTGGATGTATCCTATTGCTGTTGGGGTGTTTGACTCAGCAACAACTGAAAATTGGATATGGTTTTTGGAGAGGCTAAGAGATGCAATTGGATCACCACAAGGCCTAGCTATATGTACAGATGTTGGACAAGCAGTGATGGCAGCGGTGAAGGATGTATTTCCAACTGCAGGACATAGGGAATGCATATTACATTTGGTGAAGAACTTCAAGAAAAAAATTACTAGGAAGATATTTGAAGACCACCTCTGGCCAACAGCATATTCTTGGAGCCCATACTACTTTGAGAAGCACTGGAAAGCAATGGAGGAAGCATTTCCAGCAGCAATGGATTATATAAGGCAATCACATACTAAGATATGGGCAAGAAGCCAATTCTAGACCCATTGCAAAGTTGATTATGTCACAAACAATCTAGCAGAGTGCTTCAACAATTGGATAAAGAAGATCAAAGGATTGAATTTAGATGATTTAATGGACAAGTTTAGGCAACTCATTATGAACAAATGGGATGTTAGAAGGGACATATCAAACAAGATGGCAGGGGTCATTTTGCCACACGTCATCAAAGAGTTGAGGGAGCAAAGTAGGAATTTGGATATGGATGTACAGAGAAGTGGAGATACTCTTGCAGAGGTTGTTGTAAAAGGTGGTAGTGGCTACAAGTGTGTTGTCAACCTACAAGAAAGGACTTATTCTTGCAGAAAATGGGATGTCACAGGAATTCCTTGCAAACACGCCATTGCATTTATCACATATCTTAGGGAACCATTAGAGAAATATGTTGACATGTACTACTCGGTTGAGAAATTCAAAGCTGCATACGGAGCTCTAATACCTACCATGCCTGACAAGGCACAATGGCCAGAATCTGACCATAGTTTTTTCATGCATCTACCACTCATCAAATCCACAGCGGGTAGAAGACAAAACGAGAGGTTCAAAGATTATACAGAAACTAGTGGCGGCACAAGGCCGAAAGGTAAACATCAGTGCAGGGTTTGCAAGAGATATGGCCATCGCTGGTGGAATTGCAAGGATGGTGATCCTAATGACATAGCAGCTCTTCTCGCTGAAAAGTACGCATTATAACATTTAATCATTATTGCATTTGTTATCTATAATCACTTGTTTTTTTTTACATTTATTGATTGTTGTTCATGCTGCACAGGGGTCCTCCAAATAAAAAGAAGAAAACAACTGCACCATCAAGTGAGAGCAGCATTGTACCTATTGGCTCAACACAAAAAACAATGCAATTTCCTCCAAGGTATGAATCTGTCCACTTGAAATAATTTTATATGTGCAGCACTAAAAATTGCACATTGTAATTCCTGATTACACATTTGTGTGACAGCCAAAGTGCTTCAACTAGCTTAGGTTCTGGACACTCTCTCAGGTATATGTGCAGATCACAACCATAATTCATGAATACCAAATCACAACCATTATTTGTCAAGCTAATTTGTTCTCATGTATGAAACACATGAGCAGGTCTGGAAGTGGCTCAAATCAACTAGAGCAACTTTCCATTGAAAACACACCAGCACCTCCTACCTCAAAGCCTCCAGGAGAGAAGAAAGCTAAAGGGAAGACAAAGGCAGCAGGAAAAAAGAAGAGCAACTCAAAGAAGAAGAAGAAACAAGTTCTGGTGCCACATGATAGTCCAGCCATGGGTACTAGAAGCAAGACAACCCCCCAAAAGCAAAGCCCTGCAGCACATACCAGAAGCAAAAGAAAGCTTTCACTTCCAGATCTGAATATATAACTGATGCAAATGATTATGTATGGGCAGCAACTTGATTTGTCATATTTTACTTGGTCTTTGTGAAACCTCTAGTCTTAGTACTGTTATATTGCTAGAACTGGAACCTTGTGTAGCGCTCAAGCTTTTGACCTGTTCTTGTTGCTACTTTTGGCATGCATGGGCAGCAAGTTGATACTGTTGTTGGTGTCATGTATGGGCAGCAAGTGGATATTTTGGCATGTACGGGCTTTACAATATGTATGTTTGAACATCTAAAAGTGGTTGAATGAATTTTAAATATTTCGCCTCTATGGTTGTTTTTTCATCTAAATACTTCTGGTGATATTTAATTTGCAATGAATTTTAATTATTGTCTCTATGGGCGGGACACACAAATGTATTTTAATTATTTTGTCTCTATGTGCGGGTCGTTACTAGGTATTTTGAGCATGGGAGGCAATCTGGGCATCTGACATGGAAGGATTTAGAACTCAGGGGTAAAAATGTCCAAATATGTCCCTCTAACACCGTCAGCCTCCAAAATCTAACGGCAATGGCACATAGGGGATCAGAAACTATAACCGATGGCACACAAGGGATGAGCTAATTTCCAATGGCACATAGGGGATGGGTTGTAATTTCCAATGGCATAGAGGGGATTTTCTCATTTTTCTAGCAGGTTTGTCCATCTTTATTGATATACACATCCAATTGTATGATTTTCTAGACCTATTTAGCTAGCTATGATTGTTTCATAACTTTTCATGTTGCAGGTGCACTTTTCGAATTCGGGAAGCAAAAGCTGGAAGATTTGAATTTCCTACAACTACAAGCGTGTTCATTGCGATCCCATCCTACAATCCCAGTTTAAGATTTGTCGATTCCTCGACTGTATACATGTTTAGAAGATTTCTATTCTCATGCAACAGTATCTAGTTTTAATATTATATCGAATTCTCATTGCATCGAGCCATGTCATCAAATCAGTACTGTGTTGTTGGGCTCTTTTACGGTGGTGGTATGCAGTATATAGCTATTTTTGGTAAGGGTAAATAGGTAATTTTTGCAACATCAGGCCAAGAAACAAATTTCGTTTATGCCACAAAAGAAAATTTTGAAATGAAATTTTTTGAAAAAAAATGTTTTTAAAATTTGAAATGAAAATTTTTGTTTTGGAAATTTGAAAAACATTTGGCCAACCACCCGAGTAAAATGAAAAATTTTGAAAAAAAATCGTTTTTGAAATTTGAAATGAAAATTTTCAATTTTGAAATTTGAAAATAATTTGAAATAAAATTTCAAAAAATCGTTCTTGAAATTTGAAATGAACTTTATGTTTTTGAAAATTTTGAAAAAAAATGTTTTTGAAATTTGAAATAAAAATTTTCGTTTGAAATTTGAAAAAAATTGTCCATACCACGAGAGGGAAATAAAAAAAATTTGAAATGAAGAAATCATATATTTCGTTTATGCCACCGAGAAAAAACTACCAACAATACCCCCATATCACCATACCACCTATGTATACCACTAGTGCTAGCTGTGGTGGTATACAATTAATCTCAACCGTCAAATCCTTCCATACTGGTCCTTTTCCAATAGTGGTATGAGGTGGTATGGTCCACCGCCCCTGTACCAGCAAAATTCAGTAGAACCAGAACATGCACACGTTTTGTGTGGGACAAACCAAACTAATGGAAAAACAGAGTTTACAGTACAAGAATAGTCCATTCAACGACTGATTCCTCAAACCTATCTCCGTGATTCAATCAGATATACTAGAAATGCTCGCGGCGTTACCGCGGATGGCCAGTGGGTAGGATTAATTTTTCTATATGGATCTAATTACGTTGTAATTTATTTACGTACTTCCTAGAACACTTTCATGTGTTTGACCAATGATGTGTCCCTTTGGGACACGATTTCGCTCGTCATCTTGCCCGTTATGTGTAGCCTACCATAGAAAGTTATTGTAAATATTTTGTTTTAGTGCAATTGCTGATTGATCCAATATGTCTAAATTTGAGTAAGTTTAATGTTGTAGTTGTCTTATTTAGTCTTGCTTGGAGGTAGCAACGATTTTGAGTTTCTTTTAGGATGGTACGTATGAATATGTAAAACATGCAAGTATCCTGAAGAGATATATACATATATCGATTACCGGATGGATTTGTGAATCTGTGATACAAATTGATGAATTATTTGTTCTTATGATTTATATTTTGTATTGTACACATACATGATGAATTTAAATTGTTTTTTTAAGTTCTACAAAAGTTAATGGGTTCGAAATGAGCTTATGATCCCTGCATTTTATTCCCCATGTAAGAAAGATTCAACCTCAAAACTAAAATATTGTAGACCGTAACAATGTTCGTGGTGAAAAATTATTTCTCATATATTTTTTCAAAATTAGATCCATAATTGAATTATGCAAAAAAAATTGTCTAAATTAACATTAAGAATCACAAATTATTTTTGTAGTGGATTGTCACATTATTAGCGGGCTTTTAAAAATGGATTCAAGCATAATGCTCAATGTCGTAATGATAGTTTTGATGTAATACTTATTAACTTGATGTTTTAAGCATAACGGAAATGACTTTCAACTCAAAGCATATTTCATTTCAGCCCATTTGATTACTTGCCCATCACTATGCGCAACAAGGATGCTTTTGCCTGCGTGTGACCGGCAGCTGGCGCTTGATGTGTGTGTCACGTGTGTGGAACCACCTCACGCACATGACAGCCACCTGCGCTCCAACCTTATCTCTGTCTCTCGCAACTCTGAACTCTCTTCTCTCTCCCTCATCCTCTCTCTCTCACTCACGCACGCAGTAGCTCCTGGAGCCTGGAGGATGCCGCCGGCCTGACGGCAGCAGCTTCCCTTCCGCGCAGGCTTCGCGCGGCCTTCTCGTCACATGTGGCGGCGGCAGGTGCCGGTCCTCGGCGCGGGTGGGGTGACCAGAGTTGCGCAGTGGTGCGATGGCGGCGGCCGAGGCAGGCGGTGGTGCGACAGCGGCGCCAGCAACGGCAGCGCCGGAGACGCTGGTGTCGACCATCTCCATTCGCCTGAGCTGTGTGCCGCCTTTACAAACGCGTAGCTCAGCCGAGTGCGGTTCGGCGGCCTATTCACTCATTTGCTGTCACGGATCTGCTACAAGGCAAACTCGTCGGCTGCCTCAAGCGGTGACAGCGGAGTGGCCTACAGTGGTCGAGGCAGTGTATCCGTCCTCTGGCGGCGCTCCGCCCTCTGCTAGCTGTGTGGTGCAGCTCGGCTGGACTTCGGGTTGATTCTGGGAAAGATGAGGGACTATTTTGCTAAATGGTCGATTCTCGCCCAATCCGGACCGCCCACACGCCCGATCTGACGACCGAGAGAATCCCGCAACGTGGCCACGCTGCATGGGCTCGATATTGGCCAGGAATCGTATTAAAAGAGATTATATGGACACTTAACTTGTAATCTGAAATTGGAGCATTTCACTATTTTTGGATGTTGACAGGAAGTCCCATGCCTTGGAGAGAAGGAACTTCTTGACCCAATCAAAGTGATATTAGGCAACAAGCAGCCCAGTAAAGAAGTCTGACCAACAAGAGGGCAGAATATCAATCTTACTGGATTGGAGAGAACTTGGCCCACATTATGTAGGTATCTGCAGATGGCTTCATGTCATCATGTGTAACTTGTCGAGTTTATACTACATAAATGTTGCAATACTTGCATGTGGAACAACTTTAGCTCAGGTTTACGTAAGAACAAACTTCTTTCATTAAAAACATATAGCATTCATACACCAATAACACTACTACAGAAAACGTCTTTAGCAGCGGGCCTAATGGCATTTCTAGGTGCGGGCGGCAAACCCGCTCCTAGCTGTCGCTTTTAGAAATAGCGATTGATAGGAGCGGCTAAACGAACCGCACCTGAAAAACATTTGTAGGTGCGGGTGACGCCGTCACCCGCACCTACAAATGCCATTTCCAGGTGCGGACGACAATGTCATCCGCACCTGGAAAACACATTTTCAGGTGCGGACGACAAGGTCATCCGCACCTGGAATAGATGACCTTGTCGTCCGCACCTGAAAATGTGTTTTCCAGGTGCGGATGACATTGTCGTCCGCAACTGGAAATTGATTTCTAGCTGCTTTGAAATTCAAATTTTGAATGTTTGAAATTCCCGCCAAAATTTGGAACGTTTGAAATTCAAATTTTATGAAAGCGACATGAGATCTAAAGTAAGCATAAGCACAATAATATGAAAAGAAATTCATATACATATCGATCTATATCATTACATCCCATTGACAATAAGGTTTTTTCCACTGACAAAGTTTAGACATCACATCATGGCTCGCGGTATTCTTGATTCTCCCACTCACGTAGGCTAGCAAATTTGTCTTCTTCCGCTAATACATGTTCAGGGTGATAATATTGGCCCCTAGGATATATCACTTCATGCATAAGGTAACAGCAGAAATCCGCAGTTACTTTGAGAAGGTGTCTCTCATGGAGTGTTACGTCACGAGGTCCGATGTCAATCTACAATACACAAACAATATAACAATTGTTAGATCATGCAAAACACATATGTATAGTGTATATACATCCTGAGACATGAAAGGTAGTAGGTCCTTATTCGTTCAGGATCACCCTTATATCTCCTAAGACACCTCATCATTTCCATCAGGTAAAACCCGCAGTATACACTGCCAGGTGGTTGCTTGTGGCATGGAAAGTTTGTGCGAATATTCATTTTTTCTGGGTAGGCAGGATTAAATTTCCCTCCTTTCTTAATGTAGTGTTGGTAAGCCCTGTTTAGAAAAAAAAACATAGAAGTTATTAGTTGCCAATCGATGTTTAGAATATAAGTCTGACAACAGAAATACACTAACTTTTGAAGGATATCTATGAATTCCTTGTACATGTCTCTACGCCAATCCAGTGAGTCAAATACTACCACCCGTCCCAACTTGGGGTCTATAAGAAATAAAATCCAGTGATTCCTGCATACATGTTATATAGAATTTTTAATCTTTTGAGGCATTGATGAGAAATTTTACATATATATTTTTATAAGTGGTAGAAATGTAAACTAACCCGATGTGGTAGGGCGCCCATATGTAATCTCTATCTTGCCACTTCAAGAACATATGTGTCATGTAGGATGCAAGACGCTTCATAGCGTTTATATGTCCAGTTCTTCGCCTCTTATTTCTTTCCGTATTTGTCTTCAAATCTTTTAGTTCATCATGATTGTCTTCCCATCGGGTGGGGTGCATATGCCTCTCTTCAGCAATAACAAAAGGATCCAAAAATCCAATTTTCTCCTTTGAAAGATGCATTTCTTGTTCTTGCATCCTATACAGCAAAGCTCAGATAATTAGTTATGCAAACCGTAAGCCTTACACACACACACACAAGATATTAGCATGGATATGAGACACTTACATGCACCACAATCTGATGACTTGCACATCTATCATTTGTAGGCGGAACAAATCATGGAGGTCATGAAAATCTAAGTTGATTTCTTTTGCTTGTGGAAGAAGTGTAGGTCCGAACACATCCAATGGGTATCGTGCCTGGAGGCCTCTGAGCCCAAGAGAACAAGCCCTCATGTACCAAGCATGCATCCGTCTCATCTCCCATGGAACTTCTGCGAGTGCCCAGTCGGGTAATAATGGCATACCCCATTCATATCTTAAAGGGCAACTACCAGGTATGTCCGGTATTTCATCGACTCCAATAGTCTTCTTGAAGTTTGTGTCAGTGCGGGGTACCGAATATCCTGGTCGTTGGATCGTTGGCATATTGACAGACGGTGTGGTCGTCGTGTCCTGTTGCTTGTTCTTTGATTTGGTATTACTCTTATGCCACCGTGCAGCGATTTCTGATCCTTCCGGATCCTTCGCATAAGCCCATATCATTCGAGGCACCATTTGTCCTTGTGATGCCTCTTTTCCTACAGATCCCGAAGCTGCTCGTGGTGTGGGCATACGAGGTGGAGAATCTTGAGCAGCTGGTGTGGACAAACGCTGCGGAGATCTTTCAGGAGGTGGTGTGGGCACACGCTGCGGAGATCTTTCAGGAGGTGGTGTGGGCACACGCTGCGGAGATCTTTCAGGAGGTGGGGTGGACACACGTTGTGGAGATCTTTCAGGTGGTGGTGTGGGCATAAGAGGTGGGGATCCTTGTATGGCTGGTGGTGTGGAAACACGTTGTGGAGGAGATGGTGGTGCACTTGCCAACGGTTGCTCCATAGATTGCAGATGCTGTGTTGGAGGCAGAATGATATCTCGTTTATGCCACAATATTGTACTGTTGAGGCTTTGACCGAGAACACAGATACCCTCTGCTGTTGGTATGTCTATGTCATGATCTTCAAAGTTTGGATTAGCTTCAAGCACTTGTACGCGTGCATAATGATGTGGGATTTCTTTACCGTCAAACAATCCACCACCGGGAATCGCAAGTCCCGAGGCAACCTGCTTTGTCTTGCCAGCTCTGCCAACCGGAATGTGCAATGTGCAAGGAGTAGTGATGCATATTGAATCAACTGGGTATGGTTGTGCCGTCGTGGAGGCAACACTGCTTGGAGAGAATGGTGAATTATTATCTCCTTGAGATAATTGCAACGGAGCGAATGGTGTACCGCTTGCTTGCTGCATATGAACCGCCGCATTAAAATAAGTCTGAAATTTGTCCATAAAAACTTTCTCTGCTGCCGCTTGGAGATCCTCCTTGAAACGGCAGTGGCTCCTGTAGGTAGCTCTATCCCTCTCAAACCCATCCCTGATGCTCAACTTTGAGGAAACCGCTCTAATGCGACCCCCATGCTCTCTCGTCCCAAGGGCTGTACTTAGGACGTCTCTATCCCTGTTGGCTACAAAGTCTCCTTTCCTCTGAGCCTCGGAAAGGTTCGTTATCTTTTCACACACCACATTGGTTACTTCCTTTGCAAAATGAAGTTTACCATCAATAATTTCAGGCTCCCTCGCTAGGAGCCACTGATAGCCACGCTCATCTAAGCCTTCAAAAGGGTCGGGTTGTCCGGCGGCTATTAATGCATCCCTAGTCCGCCGCCACTTTTCCTGCTTCCCTAGGTACCCACCCGGTCCGAGACGAGGTCTATGTATGTTTCTCTGCGAAAGTTCACTCTGTCTCTGGCTCAGGGCTAAAGCTTCTGGAGTAGTCTTTTGCCTGACAAACTCGTTCCATTGGGCTTCGGTGACCATTCCATATTTCTTTTTTACTTCATCATATGTTGCACCCTTCTTAACAAAGTCCCTATTCAACTCACCCTTCCATCGGCGGAAACTTTCGCCGAGTGCCTTCCTAGCATAATGACGTATCTTTTCTCTGGTTGTTTTGGACTGAGGCAGCAGAAAAGTTTGCTTCAACTTGGCCCACATTTCGCCCTTTAGCCCCTCAGGAACTTGGAAGCAATCAAGGATGGTTGGATCCACGGCATACTCTGTTCGTATTAATGCTCCTATGGCATTCCGGAACTTCGTACGAACCAAAGGAGGATCCATGGGCTCTCTAGATGGGCTAATACCCTCGATTGACCACTGGCCTTTGGGGTATTTGTTTCTTCATCGTTCACTTCGCTTTCTTTTATCTTGACTCTCAGAGGTCGTCGTCATCACAATTTCAGGACCTGAGGTGCCACAATCTTCAATTTCTTCTTCTGGGGGGGTACGAGGTCGGCGGCGCCGCTTCCTCGTGCTAGGTTGAGGCATCTATATGAACCATAGGTAAAGCAATTCAAGATCATTTCAAATAATATGAATAGACCTCACTGACACTGCAAATGGTTTAGCATTACCTCCGGAACGTAATCAGGATCAGTGTCTGTCCGTGGTCTCGGGGGCACGGGATGTGGATCTATTGGATCTTGCCAAACACCATCTACGAACGCCCCGAGTCCTACCTGCGGTCCATCCTCACCACTCGCGTCATCTTCATTTTCATCTTCAAAGACCATCTGGTCTGCAATATTGTTTACTTCTTCACATTGGGACAAGATATACTCGTCTTCGTTCACAGCGTCCCTTTCGTGTATAAATGGCGAACCACTACGACGATCCATCTAATTAATCAAATCATAAGCTAAGTTTAAATCTAAATCTAAATTGAAATTGAAATTCAAATCTAAATGTAAATTGCATTGCACTCTAAATTCAAATTCAAATCTAAATCTAAATTTAAATTGCATTGCACTCTAAATTGAAATGTACATAGAAGTTCAAATTCAAATTTATGATGGCATTGCATTGCACTCTAAATTGAAATGTACATAGAAGTTCAAATTGAAATTTGTGCTGGCATTGCATTGCACTCTAAATTCAAATGTACATAGAAGTTTAAATTCAAATTTGTGATGGCATTGCATTGCACTCGAAATTCAAATTTACATAGAAGTTCAAATTCAAATCTGTGATGGCATTGCATTGCACTCTAAATTCAAACTCAAATTTAAATTCAAATTTAAATCTAAATTGAAATCTAAATTGCACTCTAAATTGAGATCTAAATTGCAATCTAAATTGAAATCTAAATTGAAATTCAGATTCAAATTTAAAACTAAATAAAAAAAGCTGACGTCAGCCATTTGATGGCTGATGTCAGCTCGTCTTCGAACCGGTGCCAGCGCGCGGGGGAGGTGTCGCCGGGGAGGTGGCGGCGCCGGGGGGCGGCGCCGGGGAGGGCCGCGCCGGCGGGGAGGGCGCGCGGCGGGGAGGGCGAGCGCCGGGGGAGGGCCGCGCCGGCGGGGAGGGCCGCGCCGGGGTTGGTCGGGACGGCGGAGAGGGGGCGGCGCCGGGGGAGGCCGTGCCGGGGAGGGACGGGACAGCGGAGAGGGGGCGGCGCGCGGCGTAGAGGAGGCCGCTCTGCGTCGGGGAGGCAGCGCGCGGCGGTGGCGGAGTCGACGGCGGAAGGTGCGGCGACAGAGACGACGGCGGACGGGGCGGTGGAGTCGACGGCGGACGGGGCGGCGGCGGAGAGGCGCGGCAGACTCGACGGCGGAGAGGCGCGGCGGCGGTGGTGAATTTCGGCAGCCTAACGGCGTCGTCATCGCGCGAACTCGTGAAATTTGGCTAAGTCTTCTTCTCTGGTGAATATATAGGGCACCATTTGTAGGTGCGGGTGGCCAGTTCGCCCGCACCTGAAAACAATTTCCAGGTGCGGGCGGCTTCGTGGCCCGCCACATGGCTACCCGCACCTGGAAATCATTTCTAGGTGCGGGTGTATAGGCGGCCCGCACCTACAAAGATTTTCTCATTTTCTGAATTTTTTGTTCTAATTAATATTTAACGTATTAAATGACCTCAAATGAAAATTTAGTGAACTACAAAGTTTTATGTCTTGTTACCATCTACAAGTTTGGTATATATTTTGTATTCATCTGAGATGCATGTCAAAAATTTGTGTTCAAATAGTACGTCCACAAATGTAGTAACAATTCATTACACATGTCTCACTTTTACTGAAAGAACCACTAAAGCCATTCTATTTTTAATAAAACCAATAAAGCTATTGTATTTTTAATAATTCCACTAAATCCATTGTATTTTTAATGCATCTTATTTTTAATCCATTGTATTTATATTTGATTTATTAAGAAATCCACTAAATGCATCTTATTCACTAAGAAATTCAGTAAGTAGCTGCATGACATGAGATAATTGTGTTCAAAGTACATTAGTTCAAATGCAAATTACAAAAGAAGCACAAACTAAAAGTACTTTAATACATCAATACTTAAAAGGATAACAACAACGCATGATTAATACATCAGTACTTTAGTCTTAGCAAAAACTAAAAGTTCAAATCCATACAATTAAAAGGGTACAAATTTCATACTTAATTAAAATCTAGGATCGTTCACATCATGACCGTGAATCATCGTGAGATACAAAGTATGATTAATATTGATGATGTTGATTCCTAAGAACGTATCAACATAATCCAGCGCATATATGTATGCACTATCTCTGGCCATGTAGGGCGTCATGAATATCTCTCCAAATATTTGCACCGAATTCGTAGATGATGATAGGGTAATGTCAGCTTGCCAACCGCGACGTACTGGACATGGGTGCGGTGTTGTGAATGTCCATCCAATGTTATCCAATACTTGACGTAAGACCTCATGCATACCTTGATCAGCGTGTATGAAATTGTTATACAATGCGTCCTGATTCAATTGGCAAGCAAAACATAACGTGTAAGTACAAGGTTCTTAAAAACAAATTCCAAAAATAAAAAGTAAGTTTTAGTTACATACAATAGACGATGCATACGATGGTGATATCCGTTTAGGCATTTCAGTGACGGCCATGTTGTTATGTTCTAAGACTTTAATCTTGAAGTAACTATAGTCTGGGAATACATGTCTTGTTTGAGCTTCTATTTCGATAAGTGCCTTCCTCACGGCATCAGAAGCGGCAACATGTGGTTGTATTGCAGCAAAAGAATTGACATGGATAATAACTGTATCACCAAGTGTTTGCTCTCGCATGCCCGCAACATTAATTGATAGAGAAACAATAAACCTTCCTCGTGATGAAGTCGTTTGTTCATGTCTCACCATTGGAGCTTGTCCAGTCACAGAATATATAACTCGTTCCAACCATTGCATTGGTGAAACCAACTTCATAATTAACAATGCAAATAATACACATTATTATCATTGTAAAAACAATGCCAAATTCAAAGAATTGAATATCTAAGTACATACCACATTTTGACGTAACTTGCGTTGGGTAATGGGCATGGGTTCTTGACCGACAGGGAAGGAAGCACCAACAGGTTGCCCTGGGGGTGGTGGCGGAGGGTCTGGAACTGGAGGGCCACTGCGAAAAGGACGACGACCACCTCCACGGCCGCCATCACGATTAAAAAAGGCAAACCGATCCATTGTTATCCCTAAAATATATAAGATATTTTATTTAAAATTTTCTACACAAACTTAAGTCTACCAAAAAATTGCTACACAATCTATTTCGAAATTGTACTCCCTTCTATATAATTTTAAAATGCACTAATCTAAGCTAACAATTTTTAAAAAAATCACTTACAGAGGTCGCTGCGCCAGGGAGGTGGCCGCGGGCGACGCCTGGGAGGGCGGCCGGGGACGGCGGAGATGGGGCGGCGCGCGGCGGGGAGGAGGCCGCGCCGGCGCCGGGGACTCACGCGTCGAGGAGGGGGCGGCGGCGGCGGGGCAGCGGCGGGGCGGCGGCGGCGAATTTCGGCAGCCTGACGGCCCTCCTGTGCGGCGAGCTCGGTAAAATTGGCTAAGTGTTTGTCCTCATTGCATATATAGGTAGGCATTTCTAGGTGCGGGTGGGCGCGTGAACCGCACCTAGAAATCATTTCCAGGTGCGGGTGGCCTTGTGGCCCGCACCTGAAAACGTTTTCAAGGTGCGGGTGGCCTTGCTGCCCGCACCTAGAAAACGTTTTCCAGGTGCGGGTGATAAGGCCGCCCGCACCTAGAAAACCTTTTCCAGGTGCAGGCCGCAAGGCCACCCGCACCTACAAAGATTTTCTCATTTTCTGAATTTTTTGTTCTAATTAATATTTAACGTATTAAATGACCTCAAATGACAATTTAGTGAACTATAAAGTTTTATGTCTTGTTACCATCTACAAGTTTGGTATATATTTTGTATTAATCTGAGATGCATGTCAAAATTTTGTGTTCAAATAGTATGTTCACAAATGTAATAACAATTCATTACGCATGTCTCGCTTTTACTGAAAGAACCACTAAAGCCATTTTATTTTTAATAAAACCAATAAAGTCATTGTATTTTTAATAATTCCACTAAATCCATTGTATTTTTAATAATTCCACTAAATAATTTATATTTGATTTATTAAGAAATCCACTAAATGCATCTTATTCACTAAGAAATCCAGTAAGTAGCTGCATGACATGAGATAATTGTATTCAAAGTACATTAGTTCAAATGCAAATTACAAAATCCAATTAATTTAACTAGCTATATTATTATGCAGTAACAATTCTTGATTCTCCATCCTTCTGTGACCAGGGCTTTTCATCTTTCTTTATAGTAGCTTCTAGTCTCAACATCTTCTGAGGTAGATCAGTGAAAAGGCTCATGTCATTGCACTCATTATTGTACTCTTCAATGTCTTCGACTCCATCAACCCCTATCACTTCTTGTTTTTCAGGCACTACAACATGATGTGTTTTTTTTGCAGGGTCAACAACATACATGACTTGCCCAACCTGTGAACCAAGTACCCATGGGTCATCTTTGTGACCAACATTATTGAGATCGACAATTGTGAAGCCGTAGCTGTCCACTTGAACACCTTTTGGGTGTTTACCCCAACGACACCGAAAAATAGGGAGTATAATATTGGATCCATAGTGCAGTTCCCATATATCATGTATGACACCATAATATGTAGTGCTTACCCCTTTGGAGTCAAAGCCATTGTTACAAACACCGCTGTTCTGAGACACAGTCTTCTTGTCCTTCACGGAAGTATAGAAAAGATATCCATTAATATCATACCCTTGCCAGGAGGTGACCCGCGAAGAAGGGTCAGATGCCAATATTTTGATCGTTTGCTCTTCCACGGTGCCCCCATCTGCAAGATTTAGGTCCTTCAACCATGTTGTCAAATGACGCGTGTGCTCCCTCAAAATCCAATCTTCCGACCGGCCATTGCTTAGATCACGAATCAATTTCAAGTGTTGACTGACTAAAGGTGACATTATTGTTTGGTTTCGCATCGCACATCCATGGGCTTGTTTCACAGCTTCAAAGTCGGAATCAATGAAGGTTTTCCTCCCTGCAGTGCCGATCCCTTGCAACTTGCCCGCAAATCGCGGTACCGGCAAACCAATTCGTACTTTATCCTTTAGGTAACCTAGGCAAGACTCGATGATTTCCTCTGTGTTGTATCCCTCTACCATGGATGCCTCGGGATAAGCACGATTCATAACAAACCGGTTGAGAATTGACATGAAACGCTCATAGGTCCACATTTCGTGTAGGTAAAGTGGACCCAAAGCGCGTATCTGATCGACCATGTGAATCATGAGATGTTCTATAATATCGAAAAATCCTGGAGGGAAGCACATCTCCATCTGCACCATAGTCTCTACAATAAATTCTTGGATATAGTTCAACTCATCTTCATCGATAACCTTTTGAGAAATTTTGGTGAAGAAGTAACATAACCGAGTGATTAACATCTTCACATATACCGGTTTAATCGCTCTAATTGCAATTGCCAGGAAGATAGTAAGCATCATATGAGCATCATGACAGTTCCAACCTGATAGCGAGAGATCTTTCATTGAGACTAGTTTTCTAATGTTCGATGAGAATCGACTTGGTACCTTAATCCCCCGTAACGATTCACAAACTGCCTTCTTCTCAGCTAGTGTCAAATTATAGCTCGCCGGTGGTAGTTCGTATCTTCCATTACCCTTATCGATAGGGTGAAGATCTTCTCTGATATCCATTGCTACAAAATCTTGTCGTACCTCGAGGTCCGGCCAGTACGGCAAGTACTTGTAGAAGACCGACATCTTCTTGAATGGCACACCTTCAATAGGTGCCTTATCTCTGTTCCTCTTCTTTCCTTGTTTTGTCATCTTCCCATAAGGCACTTGGATGGCCCTGACCATGTTTAAAATTTGGTGTCCATCTTTTTTTGCAGCCACAGATCCTATGTTGGCCTTGTCACTAAAATAGTTATAGAACTTTTTACTTTGAAATCTGTGCCCTTCCACCAAGAAGCGCCTATACCCAAGGTAACCTACCTTTCTAGAACCATCTAGGAAAGTCCATACGGTGTCACCAATGCAAACTGCGCATCCCGTCTTACCTTTCACCTGTCCCGACAACACAAACAATGCTTGATAATCGTTGATGGTGACAAAGATAATGGCTCTTAGAGTAAATTCCTTCCTTATGAAACCGTCCATGATTTTGATACCCTGCTTCCATAAAGTTTCCATCTCTTGCATCAAAGGCTCAAGGAAAACATCGATATCAATACCAGGAGCCTTTGGTCCTTGGATCATGGTGGATAGCAAAAGGTACTTTCTCTTTTGGCACAACCATGTTGGCAAGTTGTATATTGTCAAAATCACTGGCCATGTGCTATGAATGCTGGTCCTTTCACCGAACGGATTCATTCCGTCAGTACTTAGCCCAAATCGAACGTTTCTTGGTTCCTCTCCTAATTCTGGATACTTCTGATCGAGCTTCTTCCACTGCTTAGCATCATATGGATGTCGAAGCTTCCCGTCACCCTTCTTGCGCTTATCTGAAGCCCACCATGTCATCAGTTCAGCGTCCTTTGGGTTTGAGAACAAACGCCTAAGGCGATCCGCAACAGGGAGGTACCACATGACCAAGGCAAGAATTTTGCCGGTTTTTTCAGAACCGCCTATAGTCGTGTCTTCTTGCTCAGCAGCATCATTAATTGATGCACCCTTCCTGCTCCTTTTACTCCCAACAGTTATGCCATCTTCAGCACATGACCTAGTATTCTTTTTGTATCGACTAGCTGAACAAACAGGACATTTGTCCAAATCTTTGAAAGTATCCCCGCGGTACAAGATACAATGGTTTGGACATACATGAATTCTTTCGACGCCCATCGTGAAAGGACTCACAAGCTTCTTTGCTCGATATGTGTCGGTGGGCACTTTATTCGACTTTGGAAGCAACCAACCCAACACACGTAGCAGATCATTGAAACTCACATCGGACCAGCTGTGCTTGGCCTTCAGAATCAACATCTCAAGTACGAAACGAAGTACGGTCCAATGTTTTGGGCATCCCTTTGAACGCGGGTACACATTCTCCTCAGCTGCTTTCTTCACTATCTCGAACTTTTCTAACCCCTTTACACTGCCAACCAATATTTCTTCCTTGGTGTTACGCAACAACTGCGTCAGGTAGTCACTATCATCCAATTCATCATCCTCGGTACTATCGTAACCGTCATCATCATTACCACCATCACCATCATCATCAAAACCAATATCATTAACACCATCAGAGCATTGGCCATGATCACCATCATCATCGCCACTACCCTCACCATAAATATCATCAAATATGGCCCCAAAGTCACTATCATGCATGATTTCTTCGAGCGGATTCAGAGGAGGTGGTGCATTATTATTCCTTTTCTCACCATGAGATGTCCATATCATATAGTTTTCAACGAAACCATTCATCAGCACATGCGACCTTATCGAAATTGTTTCATTGATATTGAATACCCTTATGTTTTTGCATTTTTTGCATGGACAAACCACCACCTTTTTCTTCTCAACCGCAGCATTAATCTCCGCGGCCTTAATAAACTTGTTAAGTTCTTCACGAAAATATACGCTCGTTCTTCGGGCTTCGTATATCCATGTCCTGTCCATGTCTCTGGAAAGAATCAGAGGACACGAGAAAATTAAATCCAGATTTCATAAACATAAAAGTTCATTTGATAATAATAATCTTATTATTCTCGTACCTAATAATAAATATCTAAGTCAGTATATAATCACACTTGTTGTATTTAATAAAAACATATGAAATATAGATTTTTGCAAATTCATGAAACATACCATTCTTGTGGCATTATAGAAAAAAAAAACAAATTGTCTTCTCTATGAACCTAGGAAAATTCATCCTTCATGTATGATGGCTGAACAAAAAGTTGAACTCAAATTGACTAGATAATCTTGCTCTCCTACCTAAATAGCACAATTTGACCCAAGAGTTTGAGCTAAATGAGGTCCAAAAGCTCTAATCCACACATATGGAGTTCTAGACCTAAATGCATCTCTATTAAGCTAAAAAACAATGAATAAAGCTTCAAAGAGACAAAGAAATGAGAATAACTAACCTCCTTTAGGCTCCAAGTCCAAGGAAAAAATTTTGAAACTCTCCCCCTCCTTTTTGTATTTTTGGCGATTTTCGGACAGCACCCCGAGATATACTGTTCGGGCGCTGTTGCTGTCGGGAGGAAGAAGACGGGCTCGAGATTCCTTTTGTCGATTTTTTTCGGGTGCGGGTGGCCACGTGAACCGCTCCTGAAAATGGTTTCCAGGAGCGGTTCACGGCGCAAGCCGCACTTGAAAATCCTTTTCAGGTGCGGGTGACGCCGTCGTCCGCACCTGAAAATTGGTGGCATTTTCAGGTGCGGACGACCGCGTCACCCGCACCTGAAAATGCCCGTTTTCAGGTGCGGGCCATGGCGTCACCCGCACCTGAAAACGTGTTAATAGGTGCGGGTTCGTTTGCTACAGTGTCGCGACCATTTGTTGGAGCGGACGGCAATTCGACCCGCTCTTAAAAAAAATGGAGGCGCTCTTACAAATGTTTTCTGTAGTAGTGTAATCATCATTTACACACAAATAATAATGCTTTCCTATACAATTCTTATTCATATAAATGGCCTGATAGATATTTGGAGACATCCACAAACCAATCTTGGTGCAGACACGCCACATACACATTTTTTTCCATATGATACAAGCATCCATATACAACAGGAATTGAAGTTTCATATCAAGATAGTATCTTCAATACACTGATGGTAGATCGGGTCCTTAATTAGGATCGGATGAGTTGAATTTTATACCCATTTGGGAAAACAATCACTCCCATGCGGGCTACTTCCCCATCATTTATCTCCTTCCATCTGTTCAGACAGTTCATGTACACGCTTGTCAACATTCTGCAACTTTACCAATTTGTGTGCAACTAGTGTCATACAAAATTACCTGTAGTTTGTGACCAGCACATGAAGGAAAATTGCAGTGAAAAGCTTGCTAAAATCTGCTGCTGGACAAGCCCGTATGCCTAAGCCAAATGGCATAAAATTCTTCAACAGTGTGCTCCGTTGAGACTCATCCTGCATTGGCAGAGTTGTTAATCTCTTATTAAGAGTAATACTGACGCAGAAGAATAATTTTTGTCCTCTATTTCTCACCTGCCACCTCCATGGGTTAAAGCTGAGAGGGTCTTCAAAAACTTCCGGGTTTAGATGAACTGCCATGGGGCAAACCATCACCAGCCAACCAGTTGGAATTGTATAGCCTGCATTTCAGAGAGATAATGAACTAGTATACTTACTATATATCCTGTCAAAACCAAAAGGTGTCTTCAAAGTAACCACAAATCCGTATACCCCTATGCTTGCAAGTTGCAACTATGTACCTACCTATGGAAAACCATATATGTAACTAAGATCATTTTTAAAATATGAAATATACCATTCAGTTGCACGTCCTTCACAGTTTTCCTGAAAATCCCTGGTGTGGCATTACTCATTCTGGTAAGCTCGTTCACAACCTTAATGCAGAATCAGCTGACGTGAGTTAAAAAAGAATTTGCATAGTCCCAACAGCACATCAAGCACCATATATGAAAAACTTATTGGAAATAATGATGGTATCATTTAGTGTAAAATCACCATAGTTGTGAATGTTAGTGACTTGTATTCCTCCCATGTGAACCCAGAATTTGCATCGCCTCTGTTCCTCACTATTGCTTCATGCTCCTCCTGAAGAAGTGAGAAATTGCTTTGTAAACAATGTTGAATATGTGATGTGGGGGTGAAATCCTGATCTCAGTACTTATTCTAGCAGTAGAAAAAACGATGTAGGATAACATACTTCAGTACTACCTTGAGAGCTTTGAGAACTTTCGCATTGTTCCCAAGGAATTTGAATGCCAAGATGAGGATGGGTGGCAATGTTACAATGCTGGTAAACAGGAGTGCAACTAATGCATCTGTAGCAAATTTTTCATCTATTGTTGGCTTCCCACTCTGAAGCTCTTCTACAATTAGATCAAGAAAATCACCATGCTTTACATCTGGTCTTCTTAGCCTCTTGCTTATCAAATCTGACATTATCTTCTGCATATTTTTCCTTCCCTTGAGACAAAAAAACACCAATGGACTTAACACATCATAAAGGTAAAACCCATATTTTGAGGTGATATCCATCTAGATCAGAATATTGTGTAGAAATTTCGTACGAATTAACGAACTCATTACATACTTTTCTGATATATCTACATTCTGCTAGATAATTATATTCTAAGAAAATGTCAACAACATAACTTACCTGCATGCATTGGTAAAATGTTGTTCCAGGGATATATAGTGGAAATGATATCAACCCCTGAAGAAATGCACTGTAGTTCTTTGACAATTCTCTTGACTCTGAGGGATCGAGGCTAACCAACTTCTTGGCCACCAGATCAATAATCATCTATCCGAAAAATGCATATCAATTACATTTCAGGATTATATAATTCAAGGTTTTACCACACATGTTCATTACTACCATATCTACTTTCAATATTTTTTAAAAGAAAATGAAGGCATCTCCAGCCTCTGCAAAACTGCATGCAGTCGTTATCTTAGTATAAAGTGTTCAGCTATTGGTAATTTCAATATTGCATTATTGCACTCAATTTTTTTGTTTAAAGGAACCAGGCTGAAGAGACCCTGATTATATTAAAAAGAAGATCAAACCCAAATTGGGCATTACAACCAAAAAAACAACTACAACAACAAGATCGGCCGGTTGGATAGTTGGATTGAGACCTCAACATGTGCCGCGCAATTTCAATATTATACTCTAATTGTACAAAAAGTTGTTTACGAGTTTCAGATTATTTTTATTAATTCAATATGCTGTGTAATTGCCTTAGTCCATTTGCAATATTTCTTCAAAAATCTCAGGAGAAAATACACATTTCCAAGAAATAAATATTAATACTGTAGGGAAACATAAAACTAATTGCTTTCCCTGTCACCTAAATACTCCATCTGCCTAGTAACCCAGGCACATTTTATTCAATCTTATACAGATATACTCTTTTGACCATTGATCTCATCAGGTATATGAGTTATGGTTTCAGTACTAACTGAGCATAAACGCTTTTGAAAATATGAATAATCTAGTAATGCAATTTCTATTAACTAAACATATTGATTTGACTGATTCTTAAGATATAAATAAAATTTAACTTGACCAAACAAAACACGAGGAACACTTTAGTTGTGGGTCTGGTCTGATTTTCTTTCCTTCTAATTATATGCAAGCTACTCCCTCCGTCCCAAATTATAGATCATCTCCGCTTTTCTAGATGCATAGATATTATTATGCATCTAGACATAGGGTATATCCAAATGCATAATAAAGTCTATGAATCTAAAAAAGCTAAAACAACCTATACTTTGGAATGGAGGGACTAATAGTTATTGAAAGAGAATGGTCTTGCTTCACACTTACATCTGGGTTGCTATCATGAACATCAATGACATGTTTAGTAGCCCATTCTGCAAAGTTATCTCTTATGGCAGCCTCTAGTTGAGGAATAAGGTTGTGCTTGAGGTATTCAAGGCCAAATAATTTGTAAATGGAATTCCGGATGAACTTGTGGGGAGGGCCACGAAATCCATCGACAGTCTCCTCGCCAATGATTATATTGGCTGCCTCAGGGTACCAGATCTGAAACAACTTACCTTCTTGCTGAAATATGAAACTATTGACCTCCGAATCTGCGGAAACAACAACAGGCTGTCCCACCAAGCTTGTCTTGAAAATCGGACCATACCTAACAGTCACAAGAAGAATCAAAGCATGATAGAAAGGGTAGATAGCAGACACCGACGGTTACTACCGTACCTGAATTACTTTTAGATAGAGTAAAGAGCATGACAGATCTTTAAACTTATGTATACCAGCTCTGTTTGATTGAGCTTCTGGTAGCTTCTCAGCGTGAATGTCTCGTGCATCTTCCAAAAAGTTAAAAACTCAGAAAAGCTGAGTTTATATGGAAAGTTGACAACAGGAGCAAAGTCTGCGACTGTTCAGGAGTCAGGAGTCAGGGCCTCAAAATATTAGAGGCCACAAAACCTACCATTAGTATTAATTGTTTTGCTTAATTAACTGTATAATACAAGACCCAATAATTAGCAAAATAAAAGGAAAGGAAAGGAAAGGCGCAGAACTAGAAGGATAGAGCCATAACATAGTGCCTTGCAGTCTGCTTCTCCCCCATCTGTACATTGAAAGTTGATCGTAGAAACTCTCCTGGAGGAGCAGCCCGCCGGCCATGGCGCGTGGTGGAGGCCGCACGGGAAGCCGCCCGCGGGGCACGCGGGGGGCCGCGGCGGCAGCAGCAGCGTGAGGCCGCGGCGGGCCGACGGGCGCGCGCAAGGGCCGATGGCCATGGCGGCGGCGCGCAGGGGTGGAGGGGAGGTAGAAGAAGACTAAATTAGCTTTCATGTGCTGATAGTTAAGCTGCTGGTGGGTTATAATTTGTTTGCGAAAAATCTTCCGGAAGACCTATACGATTTCCGAAGGACGGACGACAAACGGAAAACACGTTGGCCGCTACAAAACAAACAAATCCGGGGCGGTTGTGGCAAGCCGCCAAGCCGATCCGGCCCGAGCAGGGGACCGGATGATCCGGGCCCACTTACAGCGACAGCCGCGCTGCGCTTTGCTCGCTGCCACTACCACTCACGCGTTTACCGCCGCCGCCGGCGGCGCGCTCTGCCCCTCCCTTCCGGACCGGGGCGGCGCCTCCTCCCCGCGGTGAGGCTGCCGTGCGGGCGATCCTGAGCGTGCCGCCGGGGCGCTCGGGCGCTGCGGCTGCCCGGTCCTGCGGGCGCCTATCTCGCCGTCGAAGTAGCTCGCAGCATTCAGCTGTAGTGACAAAAGTGAGATTACACTTCAGGAATAGGTATTGCTCCTTTTTCCTCGGTGTTTCTCCATGTGGGCTGTGGGCACTACGACAAGTGAGATTCTGAATCGTGTCTACTGACTACTGTTCGCTTGAATGGACGACTTCATCCTGCTTGTGTACTTACGGTCATCGCACTGCCATACTTCATCAGATTAGGTTTATTGATCCTTCAAAATTGTACCAGGCTACAAGCCGAGTAGCTATTGCAGCACTGGAACTTCAGACTGATAACCCGAATCCGATGTGCATTATCTGATACCAGTACCATTACACAAATTATTACATATAGCTTTGGGAGCAGTCCTTAACTGAAACAACATATTTGGATCTTTCTTCAATTTCAGGATTATTTCTACAAGCTTGTTGATGGGAGCTGCTCTGGATGTCTGATTGGAGGATGCTCGTTTGTCTCGTATTCCCCTGGAATCTGATTGCCGAACAGTAGGTATGCATCTCGGATTGCATGCATCTCTGCTGCTACATCTCTTATCGATGGTCGGTCTCGAGGCTGCTGCTTGGAGCAGGATTGGCCCAGCCTGAAGACAGAGATCAAGCACTCCTGGACTCCACTTCTTGTAATGCTATCCTCTGGTTCAGTGTGCAGCCAGATTGTCGAATCCACTATCTCCAAGGCTCTGTCAGGAAGAGCATCCTCGACGAACTTATGCAGACCTAGTGAATCTCTGAACATGTCATCTGTTGGGCTCCGTCCAGTGAATATCTCAAGCAGCAATATGCCAAGACTATAGATGTCGCCTGCTGTTGATACTGCAGAGCCTTCACCATACTCTACAGTTGGGCAAAAAAAAATGTTGGTTAGCATGTCATATTTGTTTGCAATATACAAAAGAAAATATATAGAATTTGAGTCACCTGGAGCAACATAGCCAATGGAACCTCTTATTCCAATTGTGCTGTGAGAATTTTGCATGGTCATGATTTCATTTTCTGGGAGGAATTTTGATATGCCAAAGTCTCCAACTCGAGCACTCATGTCTTCAGCAAGGAGGATGTTGCTTGGTTTAAGATCACAATGGATTACTGGTGGTTGACAGCTATTGTGAAGATATTCTACTGCAGCAGTGATATCAGCAGCGATATCAAGCCTCTGGGTAAGGCTGAGTGTGTTGCTTGTAGTGAATATTTGAAATTTTGGATGAAGCCAAAAGTTTAGGCTACCATTATGCATAAACTCAAAAACCAATGCCTTGAATTCCTGACCTTGGAGGTCAATGCTCGAGCAACAAGTAATGATCTTCATGAGAAGACGGTGTCTTATCCTTCTCATGGCCTCACATTCCGCCTCAAAACTCTTGGAAGATCCAGACTGACAAAGGTTAAAGACCTTGACAGCGAAGGTTTTATCCTCGTTGTCAAGAACACACTTATAAACAGAACCATACCTACCACTTCCGACCATGTTTGTTTCTGAAAACCCATTGGTTCCTCTGAATAATTCAAGGTATGGAATTCTTTGATATTGGTCATCAGAAATTGGAGAATGTGTTCTTTCCTTCTGCTTTTGTTTGAGCTTTTTGCAGAGGATCCAAACTAGAAGAATTACTGAAAGTGACAATAAGACTGTTACAGTTGTTACCAGAGAAATTATAAGAGACTTCAACTTGTTTTTTCTGCTCTTTCCTGTAGGCATTGTGGTGCAAGGTGCCAAGTGAAGCTGAGGTGCTCCACTGCACAACTCAGTATTCCCAGCGACTGATATGTAAGTTAGGTTTCTGAAAGAACCTCCATCTGGCACCTTGCCTTGCAGGTTATTGAAAGATACGTCCAATATAGATAGTGATGTCAAATTCTCCAGAAATTCAGGGATTGGCCCTGACAAATTGTTGTGTGCTAGGTACAACTGTTGCAGATCTCCAATATTACCGACGACATCTGGGATCCCACCAGACAAATTGTTCATTGTCAGATTCAATACAGTCAGTCCTTTCAAGTTTTTCAGAGATTGAGGTATGCTTCCTTCAAATGAGTTCTTGTCTAACAACAGTGTTTCTAAAACTATGCAATTTCCAATGCTATTAGATATTTGACCAGACAACTGGTTTGCGGACAGGATCAATTTGTTGAGGTTGGTCATGGTACCAACTTCTGATGGAAGGGGTCCTGAAAGAGAATTGTATGATAAATCTAAGTAATATGAAAGTGAAGGCTTCAAAATTGCCTTGGGTATTGAACCATTTATGTAGTAATTTCTTGACAGATCAAGAACAAATAGATTCTTCAGGTTCCCAAGACTTTCCGGGATTGGTCCTTCCAGGTTGTTGTAGTATGCAGCAAAACTGGTTAGCGTTGTGAGATTCCCAATAGATGGTGGTATGAAGCCTGACAAGCCACTATTATAGAGGTCAAGGTTAACCAAGTTTTCTAGTTTTCCTATACTTTCTGGAATCAGTCCTGACATAGAAGTATTCCCTATCACCAATATGTTGAGGCCAACAAGATTCCCGATGTCTGCAGGGATACTCCCAGAGATATCATTGTCATTCAAGTATAACTTCTGGAGAGTACTTGAGAGGTTTGCAATTGAACCTGGCAGGTGTCCTCTGAAGGAGTTGTAGCAGAGTACTAAATGCTGCAGTTGGCTGCTGTTCGCCAAAGAACTGATGAATTCCCATCCCTTCTTGTCATTTGCTTCAAGCATGTTTACACTAAGGTACAACAGCTGCAGAGCTTGCAACCTTCCCAAAGTGGCAGGCACATACCCACTCAATCTATTCCCGTCAAGAAGAAGTGTTTCGATATTAGAGAGATTGGATATTGAAGAAGGGATTGTTCCGATGAAGTGGTTGTTGTTGATGTTGAAGTATTCCAGGCTGAGGAATTTGTTGCCAATATCAGCAGGAATGCTTCCATGCAGTAGATTGCTGCCCACCTGAAAGCTGATCAGTGAAGATAGGTTGTATAGAGAGATTGGAAGCTCACCGGAGAGGTTGTTCCTGTAGAGATCGAGGAATAACATGCTCTGGATTGAGCCAAGTCCATGTGGTATTGAGCCATAGAGCTGGTTTTCGGCCAGACTGAGGTACTGTAGATGGGACAGATTGCTCAGTGATGCTGGGATGGGTCCTATGAAGCTGTTGTTGGTCAGCGAGATTATTTCCAGGGTCTTCATGGTGTTTCCGAGCTCGGGCGGAATGAGACCACCAAGCTTGTTGTCGTGGAGCGCCATGACGGTGAGGCTGTTGCAGGAGCTGAGATTGGCAGGGAATGTGCCGGAGAACGAGTTGTCGCTCAGGTCGAGTGTTCGAAGGTGCCGGAGACGACCGAGGCTCGCCGGGATCTCACCGTGCAGCCCATTGGCGCTCAGGTTGAGCGTCTGCAAGAAGGTGAGATTCCCAACGATCGGGGAGAGTTCTCCGTTGAGCCCGCTGCCACACAAGTTGAGTGCCGTCACCCGCGCTGGCCTCCGGCGGCTGCACGTCACGCCCTCCCAGCTTTAGAAGCTGGCGCTGCTGTTCCATGAGGCCAGCGTACCGGAGCTGCCGACGGTGACCTCCGCCTTGAAAGTTAGCAGTGTCGCCTCGTCAAAGGCGCTCGCAGTGGGGATCATCAGGGCAGAGATGAGCGACAGTAGCAAGGTGAAGACCCCCATTATTGCCATGCCCATTCTGTTTCTCAGTTTGGTAGCTTCTTGTACGTTAATCGCCAGATGTTAAGTAGCATTGGCACATTTGAATTTTGAACTAGTCAAATTTGGAGCCGTCCTCCTGATCAATAATTGAGCTATTTTATGGACGCTTCCTTGCCCTGTTTAGTTCGTTTAAAATTTTTGAGAAAAATTTTGGAATTCCCTTTTAAGATCTATTAAAAGTATTAAACGTAGACTATTTACAAAACTAACTACACGAATGTACTAGGAATCGAAAGATGAATTCACTAAGTCTAATTAATATCCGTCATTAATGAGTTCGGTTGGTGGAAGTACACCCATTCTAATTTGTCCGCAGTCCGCATCTCTGCCATTTTAGGCCCTGTTGAGCCCAACTTCCTCCAAAATACACTATGCAAAAAGAAGATTCTCTATCATATCAAACATCACATCAAAAATGTCGGTACATACATGGAGTACTAAATGTAGATGAAATCAAAAACTAATTACACAGTTTAGATGTACTTTGCGAGACGAATCTTTTGAGCCTAGTTAGGCCATGGTAGGACAATATTTACCACAAACAAACAAAAAAGTGCTACAGTACTTTTCAGTTCGGAACAGTGCTTTTCAGCCTAAAATCCGTGCAAAATCTCCCAATTTTGCATCCCAATTTTGACTTCTAAACACACACTTAATTAATTAAGATGCGTCGCAACAGTCAGTAGAGTGTACGGGATAGTGCGCTTTTAGGAGAACTTTGTGGATACGACATCATGATGAGATAGTGAGGTGGTAACGTCCTCTTTTGACGTGATCGATTCTTCGGCCTGCAGGATTTTCCAGACTGGCAGAGAATCAGAGATGGTGACCATTCATCTCCTCGCGTTTCTGAATTCGTTTGAAGTCCGATGTCAGTCTTCCCTTTCTCCTTTCGCAGGTCTTTCTTCACATGTATATGTTATGAATAATAAAGAAGAGATGTAGATGACACTAGATCAGAAACGATTTGGGCTGACACTTAGAAATTTGTATGCTGGCGGGTGCAATTGGCACCCGCCACCACAGTGGTGTACCAGGACGTCGGCTCATCACCCGCCAGCGGTGACGGAACAGTATTGGCGGGCAACATAAGACACTTCATTTGTGGTGGCGGTGTCTTATGTTGCCCGCCAGCACTGTGTCCCTCTATAAATCTCGACAGCTTCTTCTTCTCAGCAATCTTCCATTGGAGCTTTGCCCGAGAGGAGCTCGGGAAAAGCTCCAAAAACACCCAATTTAGAGGGAAAGGTTTTGCACTTGATTTCCTTGGAGGGAGTGGCTATATAAGGTGAGTTTGTGCTATTTCAAGGCCTGTTTGGTTGAGCACCTCAACTCGCCACGCCGCACCTGTGGCCGCCACGGTGCGCTGGCCGGTGTTTGAATGGCGCCACTACCCGCACGTAATAACTACACTGCATGTTTGTCGTTTCCTGCTGTCTAAGCTTCTGCTCGTGGCGAGCTGTGGCGACCGAATCGCCCGCCACAGGTTTGTGGCCGCCACCAACGCAATGTGGCAGGGTGTGGCGTCGAACCAAAAAGGCCCTCAACCTTCTTTTTCATCTTTTATCCATCATTTCTAGTTTCATTAGAGATTTAGCTCTAGATTTAGGATTTGCTAGCTAGGGGGGAGAGAGGATTGAAGAGAGAGAATTAATTGCAGATTAATTTTTTAAGTAGAATATATGTTATGTAAATTAATTGTAGATTCGCTATGTTTGTCATTAATATAATTAGTTTCATTAAATAAAAAAAAGAGAGGAGAGTGAAGACAGTGAAAATTAATTATAGATTATTTTTTTAAGTAGAATGTTATGTAGATTAATTGTAGATTCGCTATGTTTGTCATTAATATAATTAGTTTCATTAAATAAAAAAGAGAGAGGAGTGAATAGAGAGAAAATTAATTGTAGAGTGTTATGTAGATTAATTGTAGATTCGCTATGTTTCTCATTAATGTAATTAGTTTCATTAAATAAAATGTAGAATTAAGTTTTAAATTATCGTGACTCGTATATTAATACATATATGGTTAAATTAGTTTCTAAAATGTAGAATTTTTTCATAGGTTGTTTAAGATGGATCACAGAGCATAAATGTATGATGTACAGAGACATTCGTCTACATTCATAATAAAGTTATCAAAGTTTCTCGAGGTTGCGAAGAAGCACGCTCACATTTGCAAGTCAAAGCAAATACGTTGCCGTATAGTGATTGTCGCAACAAACTTGTATGGGAGGATCCTAATGACATCAAGATGCATTTGATAAAGCGAGGTTTTATGAAAGGATACACAACTTGGTCCCACCATGGTGAGGCAGTATCTACTTTGAATAATGCAGACATCGGCATCGGTATGATGAAGTGGGTGATGAAGATGAAAATGATCATGTCATGATGGATGATGCTTTTGACTGTGGAGATCAAAATGGTAATCAAACAGATGCACCACAGGTGGACGATGAATGTGATGTTGATATGGAGGAAATGTTGCGCCACATTGAACCAGATGTATTGCTAGGGAGTGCCAAAGGGTTAGAAAATTTTGAGACACTTAAGAAGCCAGCAAAGGACCGTATGTATGAGGGTTGTAGGAAGGAGTGGACAGTATTGTGTTTCATCCTCAACCTTCTGATTGTGAAGGCCAAATTCAGATGGTCTAACAATAGTTTTAACGAACTCCTTACTTTGTTAGCCAACCTGCTCCCGAAGCCTAACCTTGTGCAAAAAAACACATATGAAGCAAAGAAGATCATCAACCCATTGAAGATGCAGGTGCAAAGAATACACGCATGCAGGAACCATTGCATATTGTACTGTGATGACTATGCAGAAATGAAGAAGTGTCCTAATTGCGAGGCTAGCCGTTACAGAAGTAATGCCGATTTCGACGCAGAACGTGTCGCTACCACAAAAAGCGGGAAGAGGAAGATGGGTGGAAAGAAAAGTGCAAGTGCTCAAGTGGGGGATGAGTCTAGTATTGGTACTGACACGGCTAGTCAACGTAAAGTCTCTGCCTTGGTAATGTGGTATTTGCCGGTGGAAGACCGTCTGAAGCGATTGTTCTCGAACCCAAAGACCACTAAACTAATGACTTGGCATGCTGATCGCCCAGAGAAGTCCGATGGGAAGCTTCGACATCCTTCTGATGCTCGCCAGTGGAGGACCTTTGATTCCGAGCATAAAGACTTTAGAGATGAAAAAAGAAATATACGGTTCGCGCTAAGTACAGATGGCATGAATCCATTTGGTGAAAGAAGCAGCACGCACAACACATGGCCAGTGTTGATGACCATATACAACCTTCCTCCCTGGCCATGTCACAAGAGAAAGTTCCTTTTGCTAACTATTCTAATCCAAGGCCCGAAGCAACCTGGTATTGACATAGATATTTTCCTGGAGTCATTGATGGAAGATATGGAGAAGTTTTGGAAATATGGGGTTGAGATGTGGGATGAGTACAAATAGGAGAAATTCACACTTTATGCAATTATCTTTGTTCGGTAGCCCGGCGCCACGAAAGATGGTAGTCGATTTCCGAGATTTGCACGTGATGTTCCGTCGTGAACGCCTTGACGTGAATCTCGTCACCGTTTGGTGCATGTAAGTCAACATGCATGTACCACATACCAATTTTCAAATCCATATGTATTTTTTGTATAACCATCATAAGCGATCTATTTTGTAGGATGCAAGCGTTGGATGAAAAGAAGACCGACGGGAGGTGCAAGGTAGCATACCTTGACCCGCAACAAGTAAGCGAGCCGGCGCACGTGTACATAATCAGAAGAGAATTCGAACAACAAATCGAATAAGAAACAGATACAGAAGAGGAGAAACAGACTATAATACAGAAATTCCATATAGCTAGACAACATGACGTGTCTGTATACATTGGAAAGATAATGAAGAAAAGAAAGAACAAGAGTCACATCATGTGTGCTTACAATTTTCAGTAAGCTAATTCTAATTACTATATATAAATATATTTAATATGTGGTTTATTTATATTAATTATTTTAATATAATTATTTTTAGAGATCATTTCATTCTCTTATGTATCTGTCCAAAGCTTGAAGAAGTAGGGATCTTCGACTCATTACACTACGAAGAGGAGGTTTACAGGGAATTCATTAACATTCTAAAAAAGTAAGACAACCTATTATAGTACTTTAATAATGCATGTATAGGCTATACTTGAAATTGTATCACTAAGTTTTATCTTTGTATCCTCAAAGCACGTATCGGCTATACACATTAAATGGTAGGGAGCACCCTGCAAATAGGGAAAGGATGTTAATACGACATGCCAAATACGTAAGAACATAACAACTTGATATTTTTCATAGTTGTGCAGTTTGTTAATAACTTCTCATCGCTTTTTATTTGTTTGCAGTGCTACAAGCAACCTCCCGGCAGTGTCTTATGTGGATATTACGCGTGCGAGATGTTGAGAAATAATGGAAGGTACCAGACGAATCCTGAAGACGTAAACCTCTGGTACACAACCATGTGCTAATTAACTTCCTAATGGTTATGCATAATAATCTTCATTTACTGTGTACACGTGCAGCTCCCTACTATAGAGGGATCATGGGGAACCTGGACACAAGGAAATCGAGAACATTTGTGCGGACATGGCGAGGTTCCTCCAACGTGAGATTTGTCATGAGCGTGGAGAATTCTTCAATGACGAAAGAGTGTTGATTCTAGAAGAGCACGAAGAGTTACGTCGATGGGTGTAGTGGAGGATTATCTATTTTAAATGTTAGATATCAATTTTGTGGATTATCTATTATGTACGATGTTTTCTTAGTAATAATGTGAGACTTATGTAGTATTATATGCTAGTTTGGATTATGTGGTTGATAGACACATTTGAATTTGGCGGACAAATACAAATAAATACAGGTGAATTTGGTCTACAAATACAAATACTAATGAATACAGATGAATTTAGCGGACAAATACAAATAATAAACAAATACAGAATAATTAATGGGAAATAGAAAAATGTAGTTCCTGACGGGCGGCTTAAGCCACCGCCAGCACAAAAATGCTTTATGCTGGCGGGTGGCATAACCACACCGCCAGCACATAAAACCTCAGTCCTGGCGGGTGAGGTAAGGTGCCCGTCAGCACTAAGAGCCTCTGTGCTGGCGGGCCACCCGGCCATTTGTGCTGACTCTAAGTTGCTAGCGGGTGCTGCGCCCGCCAGCACATAAGCGTTTTAGCTGCCAGCACAAATGATTTCTGGCCTAGTGTCAGTTTATATAAAAGCTTCATGTAACTAAATTTGACTGAAATTTGACTATTTAGGTTCGAGTACTCGACTCCACTTAGTACGGATGCTCATATTTTTGTGAATTTGACATGTGTTACTTTGAGTGATAGACGATGTGACATTTGACACTAATGCACTAATGATGACTTAATTTCTTGGAGGTATTCATAGAGCTAGATGTTGACGTGACGAGCAGCTCTACGCCTCTACGTATAGTCAGAGATGGATGTTTTTGTTTCTGAACTCCATGGGCTTAAAAAGTTTGTATAACATCGTAACAACATTTACAAATGATAACGAGCGGTGTTTGTGCCACGGATCTAGGTAACGGAGTGCGTGTGAGCGCGTCAGAGGATAGCTAGGGTAATCGGAAGAGAATCAACAGAGAATTTGGGAACGGAAGCAAGGAATTCGGGATCGGAAGCAGAGTTGTTGTAGAGCAGAGGAAGGATTCGATAGATAGCAATACAATTTTTGATACCTCTCACCTCTGCTCTCCAGGCATATATCAACGCAGCACACGCACGAATTTTTTTTATATTTTTTTTCTTTGATTTTCGCAAAATAAATGGACGAACCAAAAATTTCGAGTAATATACATCTGCCGCCAAACCCCCGTGGGGCACGGCGGTAGGGGTGCCGCCAACGGTCGGCTGACCTGCCAGGTGGGGCCAGATTCCTGCCGCCGTGGGGCACAGCGGCAGGAACCCTAGCGCCGTGCCCCAAGGCGGCAGGAGCCCTAGCGCCGTGCCCCACGGCGGCAGGGTCCTGGCGTCGTGCCCCACGGCGGCAGCGTCACCCCTACATAAGGGGGCGACGGCTGCCGCCACCGACCCCTCCCTCCCTCTCTCCTCTAAATCTTCCGCTTTCAACCCTTCGGTGCACTTTTGACTGAGGTATGTTTCTGAATTTAGTTTAGTTTAGTTAGTGTAGTTAGTTTAGTTAACTTAGTTTAGTTTAGTTTAGAAATTTCAAAAATTTTAGAAATAGTTATAATTTAAATAATTAGATTATATTAATATAAAAGTATTAAAAATTTATTTTAATTAACATAATTCATTTAAATTGGTTTTAAACTTCTAGAAAATGGTTATAATTCACATAATTAGATTAAATTGATATAAAATTCGTAGAAAATAGTTGAAATTCACATAATTTGTTGTAATTCATTTAAAATTCCTTGAAAATGGTTATAATTCACATAATTAGATTAAATTGATATAAAATTCGTAGAAAATAGTTTAAATTCACATAATTTGTTTTAATTCATTTAAAATTCCTAGAAAATGGTTATAATTCACATAATTAGATTAAATTGATATAAAATTCGTAGAAAATGGTTTAAATTCACATAATTCGATTTAATTCATTTAAAATTCCTAGAAAATGGTTATAATTCACATAATTAGATTAAATTGATATAAAATTCGTAGAAAATGGTTTAAATTCACATAATTCGTTTAATTCATTTAAAATTCCTAGAAAATGGTTATAATTCACATAATTAGATTAAATTGATATAAAATTAGTAGAAAATGGTATAAATTCACATAATTGGTTTTAATTAGTATAATTCGACTAATTGATTAAATTATGTTATTTTTTTGCAGTTATGGCTGCACCGTTGGAGTATATACGGTCGGAGTTGTTCGACGAGGCGGTAGACCGGCACCACCGCTCGTACGTGTCGGCTGTTCTTGGACGTTCGCCCGGACGACCCGCACGTTGATGCCGATACACCAGCAGTGGATTCCGAAGTACGTAATTCATAATTATTATTTATTTCTGTTTCTTTACAATAGTAATTGCGTTAAGTAAATTAATTTTGTTTTTTTTTCAGGCTACGCGCTGCAGGACTTCTCCCTTTTGCGCGGTTGGTCGAGGGGGACAGGCTACGAGCTGAGGTTCCCCGGGCGGAGCGGTTGACGCGGTTTAGCTACGACGCCCCGCTGATCGCCGCGTTCATGGACCGGTGGCGACCAGAGACACACACGTTCCACTTCCCCGTCGGCGAGATGACGCTCAGTCTGGAGGACGCCGCGATGTTGGGAGGACTGCCGTGTGCTGGCGAGGTGATGGGGCCGATCGACATCCCCGCGACGTGGCACACTGACTTCCTTGCTCGGTTCGCGAATGTTCCTCGGAACGATCGCGCGCCAGCGCGGTACGTGCCCTTCGCCGACACCCACGGGCCCACCTGGACTTGGATCCAGCAGTTCGGCGTACGTGATTCTAACTCTTATTTTCAACGTTTGTATGCATTTTAAACGAATGTGACGATGGACCTTTGTGTGTGTGCAGGCTGACTACATGGCGGACGAGGCCGACGACCCGACGTCAGACAGGTTTTTGGAGGTCTACCTGCTCTGGCTGTTCGGGTGGGTGCTGTTCTGCGAGTCAGCGGGAGACTCGGTGTCGAGGTACCTGCTCCCCTGGGCTCAGAAGATCGCCGACGCACCCCTCGACCAGATGCCCCAGATCAGCTGGGGCAGCGCTGTTCTGGCAGCTACCTACAGGGGGCTGTGTTTGGCAGTGTCGAGGCCGACGAGTAAGGAGGGGATCCTCCTGGGGTGCCTTCTCCTACTGCAGATGTGGATCCACGAGCGGTTCGACATCGGTCGGCCCAAGGCCGACCTCTCGGAGTACCAGACGCTGCCCGAAGACACCGACCCAGCGGACCTCCCCACCATGGGTTCTCTGTAGTGCCTCCGGAAGGTAATGACCTCCCTTATCGTTTTCTTCGCGTTATGAGTTCTTTAGTTCGATTCAATTAACTTTTCATGTTCTTTGCAGCACGTTTGGGCTGGGGAGCAGCCGAAGAAGGCGTACAAGGACTTCGTAGGTCAGATCGACCGGATGGTCGATGCCCAGGTCCGGTGGACGCCGTACGCTCCTGCCATGGTCGCTGCCCGCGCACCACAGGGGCTCTCGTCCCTGTGCTCCCGAGACCAGGCATACTGGATGACGCGGCGACGACTGGTCTTCGACGTCTACGTCGAGGAGTACGCCGTCCACCGGGTGATGAGGCAGTTCGGCCTCTTCCAGGAGGCGCCAGTACCCGCTGCGCCACGTCTGCCGCCTACAGCGCATAGGTGAGCTACCATTTGTCAGTTATAATTATTTTCCGTTACAAATAGTTGGTTGCCAATAATTTTATGTTTCATCTATGCTAGGTGGACGCGTAAGGGCGTGGCTGCGGCGACGTCGTTCGTCGGCAAGCTGCAGCCGTACGTGGACGAGTGGGCGTCCGCGGCGCACGAGGAGAACGTCGTCACCGAGCACCGCCTTCACGACGGCGCGGCCTGGGTAGCGTACCTTCAGTGGTACCTCCCGAGGACGCGGACGCGGGTGACGTACGTGCCTGCTACCCCGCCACCGCCACCGGTCCCGAACCACGACAGGATCCTGCCGGACATCACGTACCCGGTGCGTCGAGACCAGACCGCCGACACAGCGGTAAGCTATGATACTGCAAACATATTACATTCATATGACTTTTCATTATAACATGTGTTACTAATTTTGTGAGCAGCACGACGTGCTTGCTGAGATCGTGCGGCTCGCAGCGTTCGCGAGGGAGCAGTGTTTTACCTGGGGGCCTCACCAGCATCAGGGCAAGTACGTCAGGATCCTCCATGCTGCCACGAGGTACTCCGCCGTCGTGAACTACGCCGGGGCCGCAGAGATTCCTCTCCTTCCGCGCCACCCAGCGTCATCCTCGAGCTCCGCCTCGACAGCAGCTTCGCAGCAGGCGCCTTCCACCTTTGCCGGCGGCTTCTTGGCTCCGACGGCACAGCAGTAGCCACAGGCGCAGGGCCCGCACACCTACGTGCAGCGGTTGTTTGTTCCCCCCGGCGTAGGTACTTTCAGTGGACCTTATTTTCAAGTAATGCACACAATTATTGTGTGTTTGTGGTTATACTATATTCTAATCGTACAGGGCGACCGCCGCTCTTTCCGACAGCCGGGCCTCGACAGCCGGAGACGACGGCACCTAGAGCGCCGATCTTTCCGCTAGGAGGTTTCAGACCGCCGGCCTTTCAGTTTGCGGCGGCAGATATTCCTTCCTCGTCCACTCCGCCTATGTTCCAGCCTACTTTCGACGCGACCACCGAGGACCAGCTGGCCTGGGATGAGATGGGGTACGGCGACATTCTCGCGACCCTGGATGCCCCGCAACAGGCCGAGGAGGTTGGTCCGTCACAGTTTACACAGGCACCGGTTGGGACTCAGCCGACACAGCCACTGGGCGGAGCGACCCCTGCGGCCGGCGGAGCGACACCAGCCGGCGGAGCGACACCGGATGCTGCAGGCTCGTCGCAGGCCGCCATGGCGACACCATCTCCCGACCAGTTCGGACCGCGGGTGGTCAGGGCACCTGACCCCTGGACGTACGACCGGGACCACACCTGGGCTGGCGCTAGAGCTGTTAGGCCGAAGAGGCACCGACGCATTTAGATGAAGTAGTACTTTTACCATGATTTTGTATAAACTATTTACATCTACTCGTTGATTATGATATGATCTTGTGATTATGCTTACACTTATCAGTTTGTTGTTTTTTAAAAAGGTTAAAAGTGTTTTAAAAATGAAAAATTAAAAAAAAATGGCCTTACCGCCACGTGGCACGGCGGCAGGGGCAGGGTCCTGGCGCCGTGCCGCGCGGCTCTGCCGCCAGAGGTGCTCTCCTGCCGCCGTACCCCACGGTGGTAGGGACTTAACGCCGTGGGGCATGGCAGCAGGGATGCTACCGCCGTGCGACACGGTGGGGTTTGGCGGCAGATGTATATTTCTCGAAATTTTTGGTTCGTCCATTTATTTTTCGAAAATCAAAGAAAAAAATATATAAAAAAATTCCACACGCACGCTCTACACGCACCCAGCTGTCACCGATTACATGCGAGTTGGGCCTCTTGGGCCTGAAGCTTGGACGCGGCCCAGTAGTTTCTTGCTCCACCGTCGGGTCGAGCCGTTGGTAACAATGCCCCATCTTGATTGAGATGCTGCTTCACCCCAAGTAGAGATGTCAACTGGCACAAACCTGCTGGGTTTTGCCATCGCAAACTCATGCCCGCGAATATAAAACATGCTCATTAAAAACCCATGACCCGTGACGGGTTTAATTTTGTGTCCAAACCCATGCCCATGGGGTTAACGGGTACCCACGGGTCGTCCGTGGGTATCAAATCAAACAACAAAATTGACATATATGTGTATACATGTGCTCACAATTCAACAAGAAAAAGTAATATACATGTATATCTTCACAATTTAAAACATACACATTCAATATTGATGTAAATTAACGAAAATATAGTATTAACTATCCAATCATAACACCACATGTTAACAAAGCACTTCACATGAGTGACAATATGAGTGACATAAAGTATAGTATAGATCGTTTAACAATTAAACTCATGATAAGAAATAATACATGCACATAAGAGTTAGGGTTTAGCCATTAAAATTGAGGTGTAAACTAAGAATATTGGCTTACTTAGTGATATATAGTCGGGTCTAAAAAAACTCATGGGTTCACGGGTTTGGGTTTTATGTTCCCAAACTGATGCCCACGAACCCACTGGGTCTTATTTTTCGTCCATTAGTAGACCCACGGGTATAAAAATCGACTCAAACCCGTGTCCTAATGAAGCAAAAACCTATTAGGTTTCGGATTTCGGGCACCCATTGTCATCTCTAACCCCAAGCGGGGGCACAAAAGAAATGGTGATGTAATTCTTCCAGATTTTTCAGGTAGACATAGAGTCCGGCCATCTAGACCACTTCACTAGTACTTGAGGCGACGAATATCACGAGTTGTCATACGACGCTGCAGCACTACCTCAGGAACACGCAACAGTTCAATATCAGCTGGCAAGGATGGAGTTACTTCTCTACCTGAGAAGTATCCAGAATAGCTTGCTTCAACTAAGATACGTGAAACACCGGATGTATAGAAGAGCTTGGAGGAAGTATGAGCATGTAAGCAACAAAACCCACACGCTGCAGTATCTCAAAGGGGCCAAACACTACGTGAAAAACAGCCATTGGTAATGGGCACGGATGGCCATTGGTAACGGGCAAAACGCCCATTACCGATCAAGCGTTACAAATAAGCCAAGAAAGGTAACGGGCGGATGCCCGTTACTGATAACACGTAATTGTAACGGGCGTCTAACAAAGGCCGTTACCGAAACAAGTTACCGGTCACCTGAAATGTCTGTTTCTCTGGGCCCACATGGACCTTTGGTAACGGGCACAGAAACCTAGCCCGTTACATGAACTCACTATCGGAGACGTTTGCTGTGGACACGCGTCTGCACGTAAGGAGACGCATTTTTTGTACACGCGTCTTCTCTGTCTGGACGACAGGAGACGCGTTCTCTGGACGCGCGTCTCGCCTGTCTCCACGAAAGGAGACGTGTGCTCTGGACGTGCGTCACGTCTGTCTCGACGACAGGAGACGCGTGCTCTGGAAGCACGTCTCCTCTGTCTCGACGAAAGCATCAACTTATAAGGCCCACCGGTCATTATTAGTAACGGGCCTTTATGCAGCCTGTTACAGTGTTGTCATACTTGTAACGGGCGTTCCAAGTGAAGCCCGTTACTCACGGATCTATTTTTGTAACATGCCTTACTTAACGCCCGTGACCGATGCGTAGGGCACCTACAGTAACCTGCCCATTTTCTGGCTGCATCCCGGAACCAGCCAGGATTTGGCAGCCACCAGATCAGGGGCTGCATCCTGGAAACAGCCAGGATTTGGCTGTCACCACAGCAATGCTAGGAGACATCACAAACACATTCTCATCACATATATACACAAGCAAGATCACATATATATACACAATAATGCGAGATCACATCAAGTTCCTCATCAGATCGACATGCATGCTAAAGTTTCAAGTTCGTCATCGGTGCTTTGTTTGGATGGAGTCCTGAGAAAACTGCCTAAACTAGGCAACATCTGACCCCAGCCAAGCAGGTTTCTCATGCAGTACTAAACTAGCCTGAATGCAGCAAGTTTCAAATTTGTCAGGCAGTACAATGAACTCACGGTGCACCATTATAGAGGTTGCCATTTCGGTCGAGGATCTCCTTAACAATGTACTCGCACAGCATCTCCCGGACCGGCTTTAGATCTTCTGTAGAAACATTAAGGGCAGGTTTGAAATCCTGCAAAATAAAATAATTATGAGAATACAAGTACAAATCAGTTTCTAAAATCAAATGGAGAATATATGAGCAGAGACAAAGGGTGAGAGCATTATCTACTTACAGCAGCCTTCTTGATGTGAGGTATGTCTTCAAGTAGTTTGAACATATTGAATGCCACATGGAATCCATGCAAAAAGGACCCCGATGGCTGCTGAGCACACTGCGCATCGAGGTACCAAAATGACAAGTTAATGCAGTACCAAATTGGTATGAAGGGACCATAAAAAAACCTCGGTCTTACAGTGGTATTTGGCTTGTGCTTGAATGTCTGATTGGATTTTAGCTTTGTCTTCTTTCCTTTCATCCCTTCGTCCTTTGGGCATATATATTCAGAGGCCCTGCATGATCAGCAATACCGATTAGAAACACTAAGAGATTGAATTTTGTGAACAAAACCTACAAGGTATGGACTAAGTCACAAGCGCTCGGAGGTCTTCGAACTTTCGCGGGGGATGATGTTTAGCAGAATCTAGATACCAAACCTCTTTGAACTTCATACAGATGATCAGTGTGACATAGTGGCCACCGGTGCCGAAGGCACCCACCACATAGTCATTCGTTATTGCATTTCTCAATGCTTTTATTACAAGGTTAGACTCCTTATGAATCTTTGTGGTCGTGATAACCTGTGGATCCAAAAATCCAACACTGATCTTCATCTCCGCTGCCTTGTCCTTCATTTTCCTACAAAAAATCCAAATGTTAGCATGCATGAACTTTGTGGTCAAAATTAAAGAAATATCTATTTTGGTTTTAAGGCACTTACAATGTCCACAACCTCAAGAAGGTCTCATCCAGAGCAACCAGGGTTATAAGGTCATACACGTGACTGAATGCAATGTTTAACATTAAATCACCAGCACCATGAAAGGAGTCTTCAGGCAACTTTGCTGAAAAACTAAGTTTATCCTTACTGTGTTCCATGGCGTAAGCATGCAACCTGGCACAATTCGGTCCAGCAGCCTGTAAGTCCGCTTCTGACAACATAGGCACAGCAGGCTTGTATTTTGAATCCTGTTTTGTCCAAAAATAGTTAAGAAGCTCATCTCTAGGCAGAGGTTTCCTGGCCCCTTCTTCTGCGGTGGCTGCTGCTCAGGCGGAGATTGCCTGTCCTCCGCCTGTCGCTGCTGCTGCTGTTGCTGCTGCTGCTTAGGTGGAAATTGTCTGGGTTCCTCCTGCTGTTGTCGATGCTCCTGCTGCGTAGTTTTGCTGATCTACTGCTGCTTCTTAGGCGGAGATTGCATGTCCTCCTCCTGCTGTTGTCGATGCTCCTGCTGCGTAGTTTTGCTGATCTGCGGCTGCTGCTGCTGAGCTTTCTCTTGCTGACGCTGAGCTACAGTACCTCCATCTGATGCTGTACCCCTGCTACCTGATGTGGGAGCAGGGTTGATATTTCTCGTAATGGGTGGTACATGGATCCTGTTCTTTGACCATTGGATCCTTATACAGAGAGCCTCAGCTAGGGTTGTTACTTCATCCCCCCCCCAATTGGTACAGGCAGAGGGTAGTGACCCGTATTGCCCCACACATAACTAGGTTGCACCACAGCATACCCATCCTGCACCGGTACTATATGGAGAGTCTTTTGCAATGGAAAGACAGTGGCTAGTGCGAGCTCCACTTTATTCCCGGAGCCATCCAAAAGGCTGCACTTGGTTGGCTCTGTCAGCTTATCTATTGTGTCCAGCATAGGTGATCGACTATCAATGTGCTGTTGACTACCTTCGTCCTCGCTAACATGCCAATGGTCTTCCTCTCTGCCACGTGCTTCTTCTTCCTCACTGCCATGCACATCTTCTTCCTCGAGGCCATGCACATCTTCTTCCTCGAGGTCATGCACATCTTCTTCCTCGCTGCTCCTGACAGGTGGTGATTGGGGAGGATGAAGTACCTTTTTCCTTATATCAAAGCCTGATTCTTCTAGAATGGAGACAATTCTGGTGACTGCTTCAACAACTAGGTGTTCCATCTGCGGTTCAGCCTTCTTGTTCCTCTTCTTCCTGTACATTCCAGCAAACTCTTCACCAAACCCTTTACCCCAGCCAAGTGAACTAGACACGCCTCGGACCCGACCTCGATGCTCTGGAGTCTCAAGTGCTGCGGTGAGGATATCATTCTCCCTAACCCCGAAAGAACCATCGCTAGCCTGAGATGCAAGTGTTTTCACCCTAGTTGCTACCCCACCACCGCAGGGTTATTGAATGTTATGTCCCCGCTTCCTTCACTAGTGGTCTTCCTCTTCCCTACCCTTGCCCACAGATAAGGCCTCGAAAGTCCAGGAAATTGGTCCCAAGGGTTCTTTTTTCCTTCTTCAGCTAGCTTTGCATCCACCTCCTCCAACTCTTTCCTTTTACGAACATAACCTTTTCTGCCCATCCTGTGTGGCTTATCATGCAATGCTCTCTTTTCTTTCATTCCCTGGCTCAATCGCTGAAATCTAGGAGAATTGGTTTCCTGCACAAACACGGTCCAGTCTTCTGGCTGCAAAAAGGCATGCTTCACAAAGGGAGTCTCCTCTTGGCTCACAAATTTTTTTCTTAAATGGGTCTTGAACCGCCGTTGCAAGGTTCCAATCTCTGACATAGCTGCCTTAACTGCCTTCTTGCGAACAGATTCAGCCAAATTGGCTGGGTAATCTAGCTTTTCCTCTAAAACTGTGAACAGCTCTTCCTTCTCAATAGGTGAGAGATCTTCAACTGCTCTGTTGATTGACACCCTCTCTCGAGCAATGAGGCCACAGACCAATACAAATCTATCCCTCGCAGCATCTGGGGTAGGCCAATAATTGTTATCAAGTCCAGTTGCGGTCAACTTGTCTTCTGGCCATTTGGTTTGTGTCCTTGACCCGCGGGATCGAGTACTACTCGCAGCAGTATGTGCTGATTGACCCTGTGAAGAAGGATCACCGTTGATAGGCTATGAACAAGGTTCACCGTCGATGGGCTGTGATGGTGCACTGGAGGTAGAGGAGTTTGGTGTTGTGGGAGACTGCATAGATGATATGTCAGGTCGTCAGTAGAGCAACATAAGCTAGACTGCAAACCTAAACAAAATAAGATAAATTCTTATTCTCTGACAGGCAAAATAGTTGATATTAGCATACAGGTTGGGGATAGGTGCTAACCATTTTGACAGGGTGAAGCAATATGCTTATATATCAAAGCAGAGACTAAATTCCTTCAACTGCTTCCTTGTCCAACTTCAGCAGCAATGAATTGTGTGTTCCATGTGTACATGCAACAAGAGGACAAAGCAATTAGAACTAAAGTATGCTAACAGGTCCAAAGCATAACTGTCGATCTGGTACATTCGAAGCATAACAGAATTTGAACAGTTCATATAAGTTCATCTGTTGGCAACAATTTATTCAAACAGACTTGGAGGAACAAAATTCATCCGTTAAATCCACAGCCAATCAATTAAAAATGAACTATTAAGGCATGCTGTACTAATGCAGGCAATTCCAGGAGAATAATCCTATGTGAACAACCGTAAAGTAGCATGTCTCCCTAATCCACCTTGACAGGAATAGCAGATTGGGTGGCCGAGCACAGAGAGGGCGTTGGGGGTTCAAGCAGCACTAGCCTCTGTCGCGAATGAAGTAGTTGTTATCGTGGTGGTCGGAGAGGCCCGATCCGCGTCGCCTCGTTGCCTGAGGTGGTCGGCTCGTCGTCGTGGCCGGGGATGTCGGATCCGCGTCACCGTCTCTAGGTTGGCCGAGACGCCATCCGCACGCCAGTAACCGCGTCCTCGTCACCATCGTCACGGCTGGAGCCGCTTCGCCGACGTCACGCCGGGAACGGTGGGGCTGGAGAAGAGCAGGGCTGCGGCGGGGAGAGCGGCGGCGGCGGGCTAGGGCTGGAGAAGGAGCAGGGCGGCGGCGGGGAGACTGCGGGAGTGGTGGATCTGTCTGAATTAGACTCCTGGATCTGTCTGAATTAGACTCCCGAGTACATATATGTCCCCTGCGCGTGCGTTACTATGTTCACAGAAATTACTGGCGTGCCCTTGAACGGCTCTCTGGTGGAATTAGAATTCCATGGGCATTATAGTCAATATAGGTGGGAATTTTGAACAGCGCGCGCAAGGTTTGCCTGCTGACGCTGACAATGGATAGTCATCGCCGACGCTGGTTAGTAAACCTGCGTCGGCTGGATAGTCATCGCCGAGGCTGGTTAGTAAACCCGCGTCGGCTTCGTCGGCAGGTATCTTCTTTATATAGACTGCTCACACTGACGCGTGGGCCCGATATTATTTTTTAGAAATGAAACTCGCATCCATCAAATATTAGAGCCGGTAAAACAGCACCTAAAAATTCATTAAAAATAACATCAATTCATATTTGGACATTTAGTATTTTAATAAAATATCAACAGTCACACTTGTGTACCCAACATTCTTATAATTCGAATATACATCTCATGCTTGTGATATAATAATTCTAATAACATCTTAGTTTGCTCCAAAAATTCTACAAATTGACGTGGCAACAAAAATTGGGTACCTAAACTTGTCATAAAAAATTTAAATGGTTTTGATAAAGAAAGAATATTCTTGTGTACAAATGGCTACATCTCTCACATAGTTTCTTAGAATGTTGCTTGAACATTGAAGTTTTCCACACTTTGCAACATGTTCGATCTCGTACGCATTTGAAATTTTTACACAAGCTTGTGTTCACCTTAAGATTACGAAATGCAAAGTTTCATTACTAATGGTTGTGGAAAACAAATATTATTTCTATGTTGTACTTACAAAGAACAAGATAAAGGCATATAAACATTATTCACGAAACGGAATATACACTAAACAATGAAATTAATGAAAATATGGGGATTTTAGAAAAAAAATAGGAAAAAAATCATCAAATTTGGACTAAGTACGACGGAGAAATACATGTTACAAAATTTGACTGCAAATTAAAAGGAGAAATGAGAACTGTTCTTCATTCCAATAGAACAGAGGGGGTGGTTAACCCGCGTCTCATTTGCCCCTCCAATCCTCGTCTCCTACACCCACCTAATAGAACAGAGGAGGAAGCAGACTAGCAGAGGCCACCGCCGCCGCCGCCGCCGCTGTGCCCGCTTTGACATCCAAGAGGGCACCCTAGGCCTCTAATGCGGAAAATAAGACCACCGCAACCTTCGATTTGACTCAGAAACGTGACAAATCAAATCTTGTGAATGCGACACAGAATATGTAATAATTTACATTCAAGATACATAATTTTTCACCTGCAAAAAAAGATACATAATTTTTATTGATGCTTCCGCCTACATCCCGATGTTCATCCTGCTGACGGCGTACTCCACCACGGCGCTGAATTCACGCGTCCAGAGGTCGAACTCATGACGGATGCGACACTCAGCATTGCAGTAGTGGATGATCCCTGGGGTCTCCGGCCCGTAGCGCCTACATCCCGCTGCCCAAATGCAGACGCGGGGATTCTGGATGGGCAGCAACGGAATGTCATCGTCGCCGTCACGAAGCCAGTACCACCACGCAATGTTCTGGAGATCCCGGCGGACGAGGTAGCACAGCTGGTGCAGGTTGTGGTTCTTCCACCGCCCGTAAGGGGGCGACGGCCCACCGCTGATTTCGTGGAGCAGTGCCATCGCTTCGGGGTCCGCAGGGTTGCGATGGTACTTCAGCATCGCTAAGAAGTACTTCGCACCAGCGTCTTTGGCAGCGGCCTTTCCGACGAGCTCCAGACCCTCATCGGGATTCTGCCGCCTCATCAACCTCTCCATCCCCTCGAAGCATAATACCTCCGGATGTTTGGCAAGGTGGAAGCGCTCCTCCAACAAGGACCTGACGTAGCGATTCTTGCACACTTGACGAAGCTCACGCAGGGACACCTGCAGGAGTACCTCATCCGAGTCGCAGATGCGCCGAAAGGTGCCGCAGACCCGATTACGAAGGATCAGGAAACGAATGACGGGCTCACCCTTGATGCAGCAGAGGATGATCTAGGTGACCAGTTCATTTGGTAGCAGCTCCATGAAGCACACCGTGGCCATGAAGGAGAAGGGGAAGGAAAAATGGAAAGGCGACGGGATCTAGAAATTGAAATGCGACGGGGTTTGGAAATTGAAATGCAACGCGGCCATTTATGAACTTGAAATGCGACGCGGTTTGGCTGCTGACGCGTGGGCCCGACAACTGCCCCTGCCCCTCCACCTTCCCGCGACGCGTGTTTTTGGACGGTTTTGCTCCAAAAAACGGTTCCCGAGGCGTAGGGGGACGTGGGGCGTGGGGAGGAAGGCGCCCTGACGGTTCATGTCTTGTCATCATAAATCCCCGACTGCTGGTTGCTCCGTAATCATATCGTTTCTTTCGCTTCATTTTCTTCCCCCTTGCCATCAAAAACCACAACCTCTGGTCAACGAGAGATCACACCAACAAGCTAGGAGCGAGAAGAGCATGGCGTCGAGTGACCCGTCGGCGAAGCGGGGACGAAGAGAGGATGACGACGACGAAAGCCGCCGTCGGAGGAAGTTGACCATCAAGGAGAAGGGGAAGGAGCCGGTGGCGCCCAAGGAGAAGAATTCGGAGGCCGCCGACATCAGCTTCGCCGTCGAACTGCTCCAGGGCGCGTTCATGAAGCTTCGAGATGTTGGCGCAGCGTACAAGATCGAGGCGCCTGACGATTACAAGGATCGCAGCCTCACGGGTCTCACCTTCAGGATCCACGTGTTGGCTGAAAAGTTTGAGAAGCTCCCCGTGGTCCAGCAGCGGTCTCTCCTCGGCAACAACGACGGCTCCGACGGCGGGACTCCGACAGCGGCGAGCGACTAATTGATCCACTCCTGTACCATTAATAATGTGTTTGTGATTATTGTGTGTTCGTCAGTTTGTTCTTGTCAGGTTGTTGGACTGCTTAGTTTGTCAATCATGAACTGCTTATAGTTTGTTTGTCGATCATGAACTGGTTAGTTTGGTTGTTGGATTTTGTATACATGTCGCATGAACTCGATCTAAGAGACGCGGGCAGATCCATCAGCATCGCCTACATTATCTGTTCCTCCTGTGATGAACTCGATCTTGGAGACAATAGATAGTCATCGCCGACGCTGGTTAGTAAACTTGCGTCGCCTTCGTTGGCAGGTAGGTCCGGACTGCTGACACTGACGCGTGGGCCCGACACTATTTTTTAGAACTGAAACTCGCATCCATCAAATATTAGAGACGGTAAAACAGCGCCTAAAAATTCATTAAAAATAACATCAATTCATATTTGGACATTTAGTATTTTAATAAAATATCAACAGTTACACTTGTATAACTAACATTCTTATCATTCGAATATACATCTCATGCTTGTGATATAATAATTCTAATAACATCTTAGTTTGCTCCAAAAATTCTACAAATTTACGTGGAAACATAATTTGGGTACCTAAACTTGTCATAAAAAATTCAAATAGTTTTGATAAAGGAAGAATATACTTGTGTACAAATGGCTACATCTCTTACATAGTTTCCTAGAATGTTGCTTGAATATTGAAGTTTTCCACACTTTGCAACATGTTCGATCTCGTACGCATTTGAAATTTTAACACAAGCATGTGTTCACCTTAAGATCACGAAATGTAAAGTTTCATTACTAATGGTTGTGGAAAACAAATATTATTTCTATGTTGGACTTACAAAGAATAAGATAAGGCATATAAACATTATTCACGAAACAGAATATACACTAAACAATAAAATTAATGAAAAGATGGGGATTTTAGAAAAAACTAGAAAAAAAACCTTCAAATTTGGACTAAGCACGACGGAGAAATACATGTTACAAAATTTGACTGCAGATTAAAAGGAGAAATGAGAACTGTTCTTCGTTCCAATAGAACTGGGCCCCACCCTAATTAGAGACACGGGATGGTTAATCCTCATCTCATTTTTCCACACAAACTGTTCTTCATTCCAATAGAACAGAGGAGGAAGCAGAGGGCACCGCAACCTTGGATTTGACTCAGAAATGTGAGAAATCAAATCTTGTCTATCAATAACCGATTGGACGATACTTTACACGATAGAAGAAGACATTACATTCGTAACGAAGCCTACATTCATCACTACAGAAATACATGCAAAACCCCCTCCGGCTCGGCACCGTACCGCAGAATGGTTTGCCTGCGCAATGTTGAATGTTGCCTCGCGCCACCGCCGTTGGCAGCGTCGACCGGCCGAGGCCACGGCGGAGGGCGACACTCCTAATTTGCCAGTCCTTGGCAGCACGGTGGAGCTCGTCGAGGGGAGGCTGAGGGTTGCGGTTCCTGCCGAAGATGTCATCCATCCAGTGAGGAAGCAGGCCACCAGGTTGCCGGCTACAGCCAGGCTACGAAGGAAGACGTCGTAGCCGACGGGGTCGTTGTTCTGCATCTGCTCGACTGGAACCCGATCCAGTGGCAGGCGCCTACCGACGTCGATCTCTGTCGCGGCAGGGGCGGAGCATGTCCTTGCAGGTTGCCCGTAGGCTGCAGAGGTCCTCCATAGGCCGATTCGATGTCACACCGATTCGATGTTGCACCGACTGCGTGAGTGGATACTACTAATTGCACATCTCCCTTATCGAGGAGTCAAACTCCTTGAAGTTTGACGAAATGTTAGACAAAATACTAATTGCACATTTCGCTTATAGGCATCTTAGGCAGTATCTTAGGCATCTTAGGCAGTATCTTAGGCAGAATATATAGGCATCTTAGGCAGTATCTTAGGCATCATATATTACAGAAAGGAGATTCATTCAAATTCCACCAATACACATCCTATATATATTACAAAAAGGATTCCATTTCTAGCAATAGACATCCCTGCATTTTACAAAAAGGATCGGATTCAGCAGAAATCAATCTTGCTTCTTTTTCTTCTTTGATTTTTGTATATGGATCTTTTCACGATGGTCGCTTCGCAAGTATGGTGTTTTGTTAGCTCCCAAGACTCGGGGCATGTATGAAGTGTGAAAGGATGGACTTTCGTCAAACTGGTTGTATTCCTCCTCCTCAACAACATTTTCAACCCCAACAATCCTTTTTTTCCAGGCAAAACCACACTCCAATTATTCTTTGCAAGGTCAGGTATGTAGAACACTTGCTCAACATCCTTGGCGAAGACAAACGGTTCGGTTTTGTAACCAAAGACCCGGAGATCAACACTAACATAACCAAATTTGTCCTTGATCATAGCTCTCTTCGCATTGGTGACCCATCTACACCGAAACAAGGCTACCTTGAATCCTACATAATCAAGCTCCCAAATTTCCTCTATTTGACCATAATATGTGGCTGTGTTCTTCTTATTGTCGACGGCCCGTACACGCACACCACTATTTTGATAGACGCTCTTGGCATCCTGGGCCATGGTGTAGAACGTGTATCCATTGATATCCATTGCTTGATATGTTGTAACAGTGAATAATGGCCCTGCTGCTAGTTTTCTTATATCGTCGGTTATAGCAGCGCTGCCACTCTGCTGGACATAATCTTGGAGCCAGCTGTTGAAGCATTGCATGTGCCTCTTTGCAACCCAATCCTCAGTACAGCCAGGGTTTTGTTCACGTAGTTGTTGCTTGTACTCATTGCCAAATGGTGTAACCTCTACGCTCTGTTCTATCACGGTGAAATGAGCCTTCCTGAAGTCCTCTGGGTGCGGAGTGATTAACTTTTTCCCCAGGGTCCCAACACCTGAAAGCCTACTTTCATGCCGTGAACGAGGCACACCAATGGGGTTTTGGGGGTCCATATAACCCATGGCCCACTCCAGTGCTTCAATGGTCTCATAGCCACGAACAATGGCTCCCTCCGGAAATGACCTGTTATGTACCAATGATTTGAGGAATCCAAAGTACCTCTCATATGGAAACATCTGATGAAGGTAAGATGGGCCAAGGTACCAAATCTCCCTCGCGAGGTGTGTTGTTAGATGCAACATGAGATCAAAGAATGATGGTGGGAAGGTAGCTTCAAGCAGGCATAGGGTCTCGAAATGCCTCCTCTCTAAGGCCAATAGTTTTTCCTCATCAATCACCTTCTGTTCTATTTCATTGAAGAATAAACACAAGCTTGTGACCGCGTCGCGAACCACTTCTGTCTTGATACCTCTTAGTGCAACAGGAAGAATAGATGTCATCAACACATGGCAATCATGAGATTTCATCAAGTTGAAATTCATTTTCATGTCCTTCACCGACACTAGCCTCTTGAAGTTCAATGAGTAGCCTGAAGGTACTTTCAAACCATGCAAAAACTCACAGAATTCTTTTCTCTCTGCCTTTGACAAGGTGGATGCAGCAACAGGAAGGTCCATCCCTGTGTCTGTTTCCTCTGCATAGAGCTCCGGCCTAATGCCCATTTCTTTAAGATCATCCCTTGCATTTTTATGATCTTTTCCTTTCGACTTCTGTTGTAGCAATGTTCCCAAAGTAGCTTCACACACATTCTTCTTGACGTGCATGTTGTCAATCGAATGACGCACATCCAAAAGCGGCCAATACTCTAGCTCTCATAGAATTGATTTCTTGTTCCACATTCCTCACCCATCTTCTTCTTCTTCTTCTTCACCATCTTGCTTCTTTCTTTTGCGAAGTTTCTTTTTAGACAATTTGGGTAACTCCTCGATTGTTTCGACGTCCTTGACTTGCAAGTGGAGTAGATCTCCAGTCACATGCATTAGCGCCTGTCGATTCTCCTTTTCCCCATTAAACTGACAATCCATGTCCCGGTAGGCATGTTTCTTGCTGAGGAAACGACGGTACCCCATAAATGAGAATTTCTTTGAATTTCTTAGCCACACTGCACAAGTTTCTTCCAAGCAGTGTGGGCAAGCTGCACCTTTCCTTTTACTCTGGCCAGAAAGGTTGTGATGAGCCGGGTTGTCGTTGATGGTGGTGAACAACATGGCGTGCAATGTGAACTCCTCACGGCCGAACTCATCCCAAACCTCCTTCACACCAGGCTTCCAAAGTATCTTCAAGTCATCAACTAGTGGCCTCAAGTAGACATCAATACGGTCGCCAGGTTGCTTTGGCCCGGAGACCAATATTGTCAGCATCATGTATTTCCGTTTCTTGCATAGCCAGGGTGGAAGGTTGTACATTGACAGCATGACAGGCCAGGTGCTATGTGTTGAGCTCTGGTTACCGAATGGGTTCACACCATCTGTGCTCATAGCGAACCGAATGTTCCTGCTTTCATCGGCAAATTCCTTGAAGTGGGAATCAATGTTTTGCCATTGTTGGCCATCTGCGGGGTGCTTAATCTTTCCAACTTCCTTCGTTCGCGTCTTATGCCAATGCAAGAGTTGGGCCTCCTTTCATGTGGCGAACCATCTTCTCAACCGAGGAATGATGCAAAAATACCATGCTACCCTCACAGGAATCCCTTTAACCTTCTTCTTCTTCTTGCCTGTCATCTCCACGGGCTCGTTCTCGTCATCATCAGCATTGTTATGATCACCACCATCTTTTTTCCTCTTGTACCGATCGAACCCACACTTGGGGCACTTGTCAAGGTCTGCATAATCTCCAAGGAACAATACACAACTGTTCTTGCAAGCATGAATTTTTTCAACCTCTATTCCCAGAGGACAAATTATCTTCTTTGCCTCATAGACAGACTCGGCTATTTGGTTTTCCTCGGGTAGCATGTCCTTAAGGAGATCCAATAGTTGTTTGAAACTTTTGTTGCTCCAACCATGATCTGCCTTAAGCTGCAGAAGTTTTAGATCAACAGAAAGGTGCAGGATAGAGGGATTTCTTTGAATCTTCAACGAACTGCTTCAGCCTCGCTAATTCAGAAGCTGTATACACTCCTTGAAACTCAACATCCCGCAACATTTGATCAACATTGTGCACACGTTGCAACAACTCACCATCATTGAAGCTCGTAACTTCTTGATCAGTGATATCCTGAGGCCTCATCACAATTGGTGGCGGTTTCTCATATCCGCCTCTGCTTGATCTAAAAAACCATTGACCCCCATTAAGAAACTGGCCCAATCTCGGGACTTACATCATTTGATCACACGTGGTACATCCAAGCCCGAGCAGCAGCAGCCATCTGCAATTTTCATACATCACCAAAACCGATGAGTAAGAGGATTAGGACAGCGAAGTTCAATAAAAGGGGGCAATTTCCACCTTGACGAGGACTGTCTACGAGGCGAGCGCTTCCGAGGAGGAGGACGAGGCGTTGCGGCCGCGGCGACGGCGACATGGCGACGGCGTGGAGGACGGCACCGAGCCCGAGGAGGAGGATAAGCTACTGCTTTGGATGACGTACGGCGCGGAGGGACGCCACGCCGCGGTCGACGTCCACCGGCACCTTTCGCCGTCGCTCACGCAGCCGGCCGGCCTGCTGCAGCGCCGGCTTTCTGAGGAGAGAGAGAGAGCGCGCGCAGCGAGTGGGGCCTTTAGAAAGCATGCGAAAATGCTGCTGCAGCAACAGCGGGGAGAGAGCGAGTGGGGCCCTCAGAGGAGAGAGAGAGCGAGTGTAGTTGTCCGAGATAGCAGAGTGGTCGGAACGCAAAAACAACGACGCGTAATAACAACACGCGTCTCTATTGTGAGAAAACAAAGGAGATGCTAGCTCCAAACAAGTGTCGCCAATTGGGTCATCATAAAATGAGACGCGTCCTAAAAACCACGCGTCTCCAATAGGAAAGTCATCGGTAACAGACTTAAAGAGCCCGTTACCGATAGGTTTTACTTTCGTAACGGATGCATGTTAACGTCCGTTACAAAGAAAACATGTAACGGGCCCACTGGTCAGTATTAGTAACGGACCTTTATGCGGCCTGTTACAGTTTTGTCATACTTGTAATGGGTGTTCCAAGTGAAGCCCGTTACTCACGAATCAGTTTTTGTAACGTGCCTTACTTAACGCCCGTGACCGATACGTAGGGCACCTACAGTAACCTGCCCATTTTCTGGCTGCATCCCGGAACCAGCCAGGATTTAACAGCCACCAGATCAGGGGCTGCATCCTGGAAACAGCCAGGATTTGGCAGCCACCACAGCAATGCAAGGAGACATCACAAACAAATTCTCATCACATATATACACAAGCAAGATCACATATATATATATATATATATATATATATATATACACACAATGTGAGATCATATCAAGTTCCTCATCAGATCGACATGCATGCTAAAGTTTCAAGTTCCTCATCGGTGCTTTGTTTGGATGGAGTCCTGAGAAAACTACCTAAACCAGGCAACATCTGACCCCAGTCAAGCAGGTTTCTCAGGCAGTACTAAACTAGTCTGAATGCAGCAAGTTTCAAATTTGTCAGGCAGTACAATGAACTCACGGTGTACCATTATAGAAGTTGTCCTTTCGGTCGAGGATCTCCTTAACAATGTACTCGCACAGCATCTCCCGGACCGGCTTTAGATCTTCTGTAGAAACATTTAGGGCAGGTTTGAAATCCTGCAAAATACAATCATTATGAGAATACAAGTACAAATCAGTTTCTAAAATCAAATGGAGAATATGAGCAGAGACAAGGATGAGCATTATCTACTTGCAGCAGCCTTCTTGATGTGAGGTATGTCTTCGAGTAGTTTGAACATACTGAATGCCACATGGAACCCATGCAAAAAGGACCCCGATGGCTTCTTAGCACACTGCGCATCGAGGTACCAAAATGACAAGTTAATGCAGTACCAAATTGGTATGAAGGGACCATAAAAAAAACCTCGGTCTTACAATGGTATTTGGCTTGTGCTTGAATGTCTGATAAGATTTTAGCTTTTTCTTCTTTCCTTTCATCACTTCGTCCTTTGGGCATATATTTTCAGAGGCCCTGCATGATCAGCAATACCGATTAGAAACACTAAGAGATTGAATTTTGTGAGCAAAACCTACAAGATACGGACTATGTTACAAGCGCTCGAAGGTCATCGAACTTTTGCGCGGGATGATGTTTAGCAGAATCTAGATACCAAACCTCTTTGTACTTCATACAGATGATCAGTGTTACACAGTGGCCACCGATGCAGAAGGCACCCACCACATAGTCATTCGTTATTGCATTTCTCAATGCTTGTACTACAAGCGTAGCCTCCTTATCAATCTTTTTGGTCGTGAGAACCTGTGGATCCAAAAACCCAACACTGATCTTCATCTCTGTTGCCTTGTCCATCATTTTCCTAACAAAAATCCAAATGTTAGCATGCATGAACTTTGTGGTTAAAATTAAAGAAATATCTATTTTGGTTTTAAGGCACTTACAATGTCCACAACCTCAAGAAGGTCTCATCCAGAGCAACTAGGGTTATAAGGTCATACACGTCACTGAATGCAATGTTTGACATTAAATCACCAGCACCATGAAAGGAGTCTTCAGACAACTTTACTGGAAAACTAAGTTTATCCTTATTGTGTTCCATGGCGTAAGCATGCAACCTGGCACAATTCGGTCCAGCAGTCTGTAAGTCCGCTTCTGACAACATAGGCATAGCAGGCATGTACTTTGGATCCGGTTTTGTCCAAATACAGTTAGGAAGCTCATCTCTAGGCAGAGGTTTCCTGGCCCCCTTCTTCTGCAGTGGCTGCTGCTTAGGCGGAGATTACATGTCCTCCTCTTGTCGCTGCTGCTGCTTAGGCGGAGATTGCCTGTCCTCCTCCGGCTGTTGTCGATGCTCCTGCTGCGTAGTTTTGCTGATCTGCTGCTGCTGCTTAGGCGGAGATTGCCTGTCCTCCTCATGCTATTGTCAATGCTCCTGCTGCGTAGTTTTGCTGATCTGCTGCTGCTGCTGTTGCTGAGCTTTCTCTTGCTGAAGCTGAGCTGCAGTACCTCCATCTGATGTTGTACCCCTGCTACCTGATGTGGGTGCAGGGTTGGTATTTCTCATAGTGCATGGTACATGGATCCTGTTCTTTGACCATTGGATCCTTAGACAGAGAGCCTCAGCTAGGGTTGTTACTTCATCCCCCCAATTGGTACAGGCAGAGGGTAGTGACTCGTATTGCCCCACACATAACTAAGTTGCACCACATCATACCTATCCTGCAACGGTACTGTATGGAGAGTCTTTTGCAATGGAAAGACAGTGGCTAGTGCGAGCTCCACTTTATTCCTAGAGCCATCCAAAAGGCTGCACTTGGTTGGCTCTGTCAGCTTATCTATTGTGTCCAGCATAGGTGATCGACTATCAATGTGTTGTTGACTACCTTCGTCCTCGTTGACATGCCAATGGTCTTCCTCTCTACCAGTGCTTCTTCTTCCTCACTGCCATGCGCATCTTCTTCCTCGAGGCCATGCACATCTTCTTCCTCGCTGCTACTGACAGGTGGTGATTGGGGAGGATGAAGTACATTTTCCGGTATATGGACCATGCCTGATTCTCTTAGCATGGAGACAAGTCTGGTGAATGCTTCACCAACTAGCTCTTCCATCTCCGGTACAGCCATCTTGTTCCTCTTCTTCCTGTACATTCCAGCAAACTCTTCACCAAACCCTTTACCCTAGCCAAGTGAACTAGACACGCCTCAGACCCGACCTCGATGCTTTGGAGTCTCAAGTGCTGCGGTGAGGATATCATTCTCCCTAACCCCATGGAAAGAACCATCGCTATGCTGAGCTGCAAGTGTTTTCACCCTAGTTGCTACCCCCACCACCGCAGGGTTACTGAATGTTATGCCCCTGCTTCCTTCGCTAGTGGTCTTCCTCTTCCCTACCCTTGCCCGCAGATAAGGCCTCAAACATCCAAGAAATTGGTCCCAAGAGTTCTGTTTTCCTTCCTCGGCTAGCTTTGCATCCTCCTCCTCCCACTCTTTCCTTTTACGAACATAACCTTTTCTGCCCGTCCTGTGTGGCTTATTATGCAATGCTCTCTTTTCTTTCATCCCCTGGCTCAATCCTGAAATCTAGGAGAATTTGTTTCCTGCACAAATACGGTCCAGTCTTCTGGCTGCAAAAAGGCATGCTTCACAAAGGGAGTCTCTTCTTGGCTCACATATTTTTTTCTTAAATGGGTCTTGAACCGCCGTTGCAAGGTTGCAATCTCTGACATAGCTGCCTTAACTTCCTTCTTGCGAACAGATTCAGCCTGATAGGCTGGGTAATCTAGCTTTTCTCTAAAACTGTTAACAACTCTTTCTTCTCAATTAGTGAGAGATCTTAAACTGCCTTGTTGATTGACACTCTCTCTCAAGCAATGAGGCCACATACCAATACAAATCTATCCCTCGCAGCATCTGGGGTAGGCCAATAATTGTAATCAAGTTCAGTTGCGGTCAACTTGTCTTCTGGCCATTTGGTTTGTATCCTTGACCCGCGTGATTGAGTACTACTCGCAGCAGTATGTGCTGAGTGACCCCGTGAAGAAGGATCACCGTCGATAAGCTGTGAACAAGGTTCACCGTCGATGGGCTGTGATGGTGCACTGGAGGTAGAGGAGTTTGGTGTTGTGGGAGACTGTATAGATGATATGTCAGGTTGTCAGTAGAGCAACATAAGCTAGACTAAAAACCTAAACAAAATTAGATAAATTCTTATTCTCTGACAGGCAAAATAGTTGATATTAGCATACATGTTGGGGATAGGTGCTAACCATTTTGACAGGGTGAAGCAATATGCTTATATATCAGAGCAGAGACTAAATTCCTTCAACTGCTTCCTTGTCCAACTTTAGCAGCAATGAATTGTGTGTTCCATGTGTACATGCAACAAGAGGACAAAGCAATCAGAATTAAAGTATGCTAACAGGTCCAAAGCATAACTGTCGATCTGGTACGTTCAAAGCATAACAGAATTAAAGCATAACAAAAATTGGCGCACCAGGAACATGAAAATGAATTTCAACAGTTCATATAAGTTCATCTGTTAGCAACAATTTATTCAAACAGACTTGGAGCAACAAAATTCATCCGTCAAATCCACAGCCAATCAATTAAAAATGAACTATTAAGGCATGTTGTACTAATGCAGGCAATTCCAGGAGAATAATCCTATGTGAACTGACCCTAAACGCCTAAACAACCGTAAAGTAGCATGTCTCCCTAATCCATCTTGACAGGAATAGCAGATTGGGTGGCTGAGCAAAGAGAGGGCGTTGGGGGTTCAAGAAGCACTAACCTCTGTCGCGAATGAAGTAGTTGTTCTCGTGGTGGTCGGAGAGGCCCGATCCGCGTCGCCTCGTTGCCTGAGGTGGCTGGCTCGTCGTCATGGACGGGGATGCCGGATCCGCGTCAACGTCTTTAGGTTGGCCAGGACGCCGTCCGCATGCCAGTAACCGCGTCCTCGTCACTGTCGGCACGGCTGGAGTCGCTTCGCCGACGGCACGCCGGGACCGGTGGGGCTGGAGAAGAGCAGGGCTACAGCGGGGAGAGCGGCGGCGGCAGGCTAGGGCTGGAGAAGGAGCAGGGTGGCGGCGGGGAGAGTGCGGGCGTGCTGGATCTATCTGAATTAGACTCCCGAGTATATGTCCCCTGCGCGCGTGTTACTGTGTTCACAGAAATTACTGGCGTGCCCTTGAACGGCTCTCTGGTGGAATTGGAATTCCATGGGCATTATAGTCAATATAGGTGGGAATTTTTGAACAGCGCGCGCAAGGTTTGCCTGCTGACGCTGACAATGGATAGTCATCGCCGACACTGGTTAGTAAACCTGTGTCACCTTCGTTGGCAGGTATCTTCTTTATATTGTCTGCTAACACTGACGTGTGGGCCCGACACTATTTTTTAGAAATGAAACTCGCAACCATCAAATAATAGAGCCTGTAAAACAACACCTAAAATTCATTAAAAATAACATCAATTCATATTTGGACATTTAGTATTTTAATAAAATATCAACAGTCACACTTGTGTACCCAACATTATTATAATTCGAATATACATCTCATGCTTGTGATATAATAATTCTAATAACATTTTAGTTTGCTCCAAAAATTCTACAAATTGATGTGGCTGCATAATTTGGGTAGCTAAACTTGTCATAAAAAATTCAAATGGTTTCGATAAAGGAAGAATATACTTGTGTACAAATGGCTACATCTCTCACATAGTTTCCTAGAATGTTGCTTGAACATTGAAATTTTTCACACTTTGCAACATGTTCGATCTCGTACGCATTTGAAATTTTAACACAAGTTTGTGTTCACCTTAAGATTACAAAATGCAAAGTTTCATTACTAATGGTTGTGGAAAACAAATATCATTTCTATGTTGTACTTACAAAGAACAAGATAAGGTATATAAACATTATTCACGAAACAGAATATACACTAAACAATAAAATTAATGAAAAGATGGGGATTTTAGAAAAAATAGGAAAAAGAATCATCAAATTTGGACTAAGTACGGTGGAGAAATACATGTTACAAAATTTGACTCAGATTAAAAGGAGAAATGAGAACTGTTCTTCATTCCAATAGAACAGAGGGGGTGGTTAACCTGCGTCTCATTTGCCCCTCCAATCCTCATCTCCTACGCCGTGCCCGCTTTGACATGCAAGAGGGCACCCTAGGCCTCTAATGCGGCAAATAAGACCACCACAACCTTCAATTTGACTCAGAAACATGACAAATAAAATCTTGTGGATGCGACACAGAATATGTAATAATTTACATTCAAGATACATAATTTTTATTGATGCTTCCGCCTACATCCCGATGTTCATCCTGCTGACGATGTACTCCACCACGACGCTGAATCCACACGTCCAGAGGTTGAACTCATGACGGATGAGACACTTGGCGCTGTAGTAGTGGATGATCCCTGGGGTCTCCGGCCCGTAGCGCCTACATCCCACTGCCTAAATGCAGACGTGGGGATTCTGGACGGGCAGTAATGGAATGTCATCGTTGCTGTCACGAAGCCAGTACCACCACGCAATGTTCTCGAGATCCCGGCAGACGAGGAAGTGCAGCCATTGTAGGTTGTGGTTCTTCCACCGCCTGTCAGGGGGCGACGGCCCACCGCTGATTTCGTGGAGCAGTGACATCGCTTCGAGGTCTGTAGGGTTGCAATGGAACTTCAACATCGCTAAGAAGTACTTCGCACCGGCGTCTTTGGCTGCAGCCTTTCCGACGAGCACCAGACTCTCATCGGGATTCCGCCGCCTCATCAACCTCTCCATCCCCTCGAAGCATAAGGCATCCGGATGTTCGACGAGGCAGAAGCGCTCCTCCAACAAGGACCTGACGTAGCGATTCTTGCACACTTGACGAAGCTCACGCAGCGACACCTGCAAGAGTACCTCATCCAAGTCGCAGATGCACCGGAAGGTGCCGCAGACCCGATTACGAAGGATCAGGAAGCGAATGACGGGCTCATCCTTGATGCAGCGGAGGATGATTTGGGTGACCAGTTCATCTGGCAGCAGCCCCATGAAGCACACCGCGGCCATCAAGGAGAAGGGGAAGGAAATGGAAAGGCGACGGGATCTGGAAATTGAAAAGCGACGGGGTTTGGAAATTGAAAGGCGACGCGGCCATTTATAAACACCCGTTACTAATAATATGGAATTTGAAAGGCGACGCGGTTTTGCTACTGATGCGTGGGCCCGACAACTGCCTTGCCCCTCCACCTTCCCGCGAAATTGAAAGGCGACGCGTGTTTTTGGACAGTTTGCTCCCAAAAACGGTTCCCGAGGCGTAGTGGGACGTGGGGCGTGGGGAGGAGAGGCGCCCTGACGGTTCACATCTTGTCATCATAAATCCCCGACTGGTTGCTCCCTAATCATATCGTTTCTTTCGCTTCATCTTCTTCCTCCTCGCCATCACCACCACAAACTCCGGTCACCGAGAGATCACCAACAAGGAGCGAGCATAGCATGGCGTCGAGTGACTCGTTGGCGAAGCGGGGACGAAGAGAGGATGACGACGACGACGAAAGCCGCCATCGGAGGAAGTTGACCATCAAGGAGAAGGGGAAGGAGCCGGCGGCACCCAAGGAGAAGAAGGAGGCCGCCGACATCAGCTTCACCATCGAACTGCTCCAGGGCGCGTTCATGAAGCTCCGAGATGTTGGCGCAGCATTCAAGATCGAGGTGCCTGACCATTACAAGGATGACAGCGTCAAGGGTCTCGCCTTCAGGATCCATGTGTTGGCTCAAAAGCTTGAGAAGCTCCCCGTGGTCCAGCGGTCTCTCCTCGGCGACGACGGCTCCGACGGCGGCAACGACGGCTCCGACGGTGGGACTCTGATAGCGGCGACCGACTAATTGTTCCACTCCTGTACCATTAATAATGTGTTTGTGATTATTGTGTGTTCATCAGTTTGTTTGTCAGGTTGTTAGACTGCTTTGTTTGTTTATCGATCATGAACTGCTTATTAGTTTGTTTGTCGATCATGAACTGGTTAGTTTGGTTGTTTGATTTTGTATGTTATGAACTCGATCTAAGAGACGCGGGCAGATCCATCCGCGTCGCCTACAATATCTGTTCCTCATGTGATGAACTCGATCTTAGAGACAGTGGATAGTCATCACCGACGCTGGTTAGTAAACCCGCGTCGCCTTCGTTGGCAGGTAGGTCCGGGTGGTTATCTTCTTTATATAGGCTGCTGACACTGACGCGTGGGCCCGACACTATTTTTTAGAAATGAAACTCCCATCCATAAAATATTAGAGCCAGTAAAACAACACCTAAAAATTCATTAAAAATAACATCAATTCATATTTGGACATTTAGTATTTTAATAAAATATCAACAGTCACACTTGTGTACCCAACATTCTTATAATTCGAATAAACATCTCATGCTTGTGATATAATAATTCTAACAACATCTTAGTTTGCTCCAAAAATTCTACAAATTGACATGGCAACATAATTTGGGTACATAAACTTGTCACAAAAATTTAAATGGTTTCGATAAAGGAAGAATATACTTGTGTACAAATGGCTACATCTCTCACATAGTTTCCTAGAATCTTGCTTGAACATTGAAGTTTTTCACACTTTGCAACATGTTCGATCTCGTACGCATTTGAAATTTTAACACAAGTTTGTGTTCACCTTGAGATTATGAAATGCAAAGTTTCATTACTAATGGTTGTGGAAAACAAATATTATTTCTATGTTACTTACAAAGAACATGATAAGGCATATAAACATTATTCACAAAACGGAATATACACTAAACAATGAAATTAATGAAAAGATGGGATTTTAGAAAAAATAGGAAAAATCATCAAATTTGGACTAAGCACGACAGAGAAATACATGTTACAAAATTTGACTGCAGATTAAAAGGAGAAATGAGAACTGTTCTTTGTTCCAATAGAAATGGACCCCACCCTAATTAGAGACGCAGGATGGTTAATCCTCGTCACATTTGCCCACACAAACTGTTCTTCATTCCAATAGAACAGAGGAGGAAGCAGAGGGCGCCGCAACCTTCGATTTGACTCAGAAATGTGAGAAATCAAATCTTGTCTATCAATAACTGATTGGACGATACTTTACACGGTAGAAGAAAACATTATATTCATAACGAAGCCTACATTCATCACTATAGAAATACATGCAAAACCCCCTCTGGCTCGGCGCCGTACTGCTTTGCCTGTGCAATGTTGAATGTTGCCTCGCGCCACCGCCGTTGGCAGCGTCAGCCGGCGGAGGCCACGGCGGAGGGCGACACTCCTAATTTACCAAGCCAGATTGACCCTACGATGTCAGAAATCTAGGGATTGCACATTGCTGATCAAACACGGATGACGCCACTGCCCTTGCTCGTCGCCCTCAACCTGTTTCATGTATGCAATTGCAGTGGCGTCGGCGTCGGCCCCGCTGTTGGCTCTGTAGAGGAAGATGGCGGCCACATAGGCCACCCCTCTATGCCCGTCCTTGGCAGCACGGTGGAGCTTGTCGAGTGGAGGCTGAGGGCTGCGGTTCTTGTCGAAGATGTCGTCCATCCCGGTGAGGAAGCAGTCCACTGGGTTGCCGGCTACAGCCAGGCTACGAAGGAAGACGTCGTAGCCGACGGGGTCGTTGTTCTGCATCTGCTCGACTGGAACCCGATCCAGTGCCAGGCGCCTACTGACGTCTCTGTCGCGGTAGGGGTGAAGCATGTTCTTGCAGGTTGCCCGTAGGCTGCAGAGGTCCTCCATAGGCCGATTCGATGTGGCACCGACTCGGCCAACGATGATCGCCAGCACCTCCTCCGGGAGTTCCGCGAGCGACCGCGGGTGCTCCCTCGATGCCATGAGTGTCGGCGTGGAAGGGGAAGTCACGCGGCGTGGAGCGGAGGAGGCACAGCGTAGGGGCACGACGAGGAGTGTAGGTAGTTGTGATTTTCTCGCGGGTAGATGAAGGGGCTGTGGTGGTTTCGCGGGTAGAAGAAGGGGCTAGGGCAACGGTTATTTATTTTGGAGAGAAGATACAGGAGACGCGTCTCCGATGAGTGGATACTACTAATTGCACATCTCGCTTATCGAGGAGTTAAACTCTTTGAAGTTTGACGAAATATAGACAAAATAATATCAATACTCTCCGATGAGTGGTAATACTAATTGCACATCTCGCTTATCGAGGAGTCAAACTCTTTGAAGTTTGACCAAACTCTTTGGAGAGTTATCGGTGATGCGGGTTTTGTGAACACGCGTCTTCTTTGTCGGGCGGGCAGGTTGTCTTTTTTTATATAGGCTGCATTTCTCACATAGTTTTTCAGATAGAATATATACCGAATATATACAGTATCTTAGGCAGAATATATAGGCATCATATATTACAGAAAGGAGATTCATTCAAATTCCACCAATACACATCCTATATATATTACTAAAAGGATTCCATTTCCAGCAATAGACATCCCTGCATTTTACAAAAAGGATCGGATTCAGTAGAAATCAATCTTGCTTCTTTTTCTTCTTTGATTTTTGTATATGGATCTTTTCATGATGGTCGCTTCACAAGTATGGTGTTTTGTCAGCTCCCAAGACTCGGGGCATGTATGAAGTGTGAAAGGATGGACTTTCGTCAAACTGGTTGTATTCCTGCTCCTCAACAATATTTTCAACCCCAACAATCCTTTTTTTCAGGCAAAACCACACTCCAGTTATTCTTTGCAAGGTCAGGTACATAGAACACTTGCTCAACATCCTTGGCGAAGACAAACAGTTCGTTTTTGTAACCAAAGACCCGGAGATCAACACTAACATAACCAAATTTGTCCTTGATCATAGCTCTCTTCGCATTGGTGACCCATCTACACCGAAACAAGGCTACCTTCAATCCTACATAATCAAGCTCCCAAATTTCCTCTATTTGACCATAATTGGTGGTTGTGTTCTTCTTATTGTCGACGGCCCGTACATGCACACCACTATTTTGATAGACGCTCTTGGCATCCTAGGCCATGGTGTAGAACGTGTATCCATTGATATCCATTGCTTGATATGTTTTAACAGTGAATAATGGCCATGCTGCTAGTTTTCTTACCAGATCGTCGGTTATAGCAATGTTGCCACTCTGGACATAATCTCAGAGCCACCTGTTGAAGCATTGCATGTGCCTCTTTGCAACCCAATCCTCAGTACAGCTAGGGTTTTGTTCACGTAGTTGTTGCTTGTGCTCATTGCCAAATGGTGTAACCTCTACGCTCTGTTCTATCACGGTGAAATGAGCCTTGTTAAAGGCCTCTGGGTCCGGAGTGATTGACTTTTTCCCCAGGGTCCCAGCACCTGAACGAGGCACACCAATAGGGTTTTGGGGGTCCACATAACCCATGGCCAACTCCACTGCTTCGATGGTCTCATAGCCACGAACAATGGCTCCCTCCGGAAATGACCTGTTATGTACCAATGATTTGAGGAATCCATAGTACCTCTCATATGGAAACATCTGATGAAGGTAAGATGGGCCAAGGTACCAGATCTCCCTCGCGAGGTGTGCTGTTAGATGCAGCATGAGATCAAAGAATGATGGTGGGAAGGTAGCTTCAAGCAGGCATAGGGTCTCAAAATGCCTCCTCTCTAAGTCCAATAGTTTTTCCTCATCAATCACCTTCTGTTCTATTTCATTGAAGAATAAACACAAGCTCGTGACCGCGTCGCGAACCAGTTCTGTCTTGATACCTCTTAGTGCAACAGGAAGAATAGATGTCATCAACACATGGCAATCATGAGATTTCATCAAGTTGAAATTCATTTTCATGTCCTTCGCCGACACTAGCCTCTTGAAGTTCGATGAGTAGCCTGAAGGTACTTTCAAACCATGCAAAAACTCACAAAATTCTTTTCTCTTTGCCTTTGACAAGGTGGTTGTAGCAACGGGAAGGTCCATCATCGTGTTTGTTTCCTCTGCATAGAGCTCCGGCCTAATGCCCATAACTTTAAGATCCTCCCTTGCATTTTTATGATCTTTTCCTTTCAACTTCAGTTGTAGCAATGTTCCTAAAGTATCTTCACACACATTCTTCTTGACGTGCATGTTGTCAATCGAATGACGCACATCCAAAAGCGGCCAATACTCTAGCTCCCATAGAATTGATTTCTTGTTCCACATTCCTCACCTATCTTCTTCTTCTTCTTCACCATCTCGCTTCTTTCTTTTGCAAAGTTTCTTTTTAGACAATTTGGGTAACTCCTCGATAGTTTCAACGTCCTTGACTTGCAAGTGGAGCAGATCTCCAGTCACATGCATTGGCGTCTGTCGATCCTCCTTTTCCCCATTAAACTGACAATCCATGTCCTGGTAGGCATGTTTCTTGCTGAGGAAATGACGGTGCCCCATAAATGAGAATTTCTTTGAATTTCTTAGCCACACTGCACAAGTTTCTTCCAAGCAGTGTGGGCAAGCTGCACCTTTCCTTTTACTCTGGCCAGAAAGGTTGCGATGAGCCGGGTTGTCGTTGATGGTGGTGAACAACATGGCATGCAATGTGAACTCCTCACAACCGAACTCATCCCAAACCTCCTTCACACCAGGCTTCCAAAGTATCTTCAAGTCATCAACTAGTGGCCTCAAGTAGACATCAATACGGTCGCCAGGTTGCTTTGGCCCGGAGAACAATATTGTCAACATCATGTATTTCCGTTTCTTGCATAGCCAGGGTGGAAGGTTGTACATTGACATCACGACAGGCCAGGTGCTATGTGTTGAGCTCTGGTTACCGAATGGGTTCACGTCATCTGTGCTCATAGCGAACCGAATGTTCCTGCTTTCACCGGCAAATTCCTCAAAGTGGGAATCAATGTTTTGCCATTGTTGGCCATCTGTGGGGTGCTTAATCTTGCCTTCTTCCTTCGTTCGTGCCTTATGCCAACGCAAGAGTTGGGCCTCCTTTCATGTGGCAAACCATCTTCTCAACCGAGGAATGATGCAAAAATACCATGCTACCCTCACAGGAGTCCCTTTAACCTTCTTCTTCTTCTTCTTGCCTGTGATCTCCACGGGCTTGTTCTCGTCATCATCAGCATTGTTATCATCTCCACCATCTTTTTTCCTCTTGTACCGATCGAACCCACAATTGGGGCACTTGTCAAGGTCTTCATAATCTCCATGGAACAATACACAACTGTTCTTGCAAGCATGAATTTTTTCAACCTCTATTCCCCAAGGACAAATTATCTTCTTTGCCTCATAGACAGACTCGGCTATTTGGTTTCCCTCGGGTAGCATGTCCTTAAGGAGATCCAATAGTTGTTTGAAACTTTTGTTGCTCCAACCATGATCTGCCTTAAGCTGCAGAAGTTTTAGATCACCAGAAAGGCGAGAGTACTTCTTGCAACCAGGATAGAGGGGTTTCTTTGAATCTTCAACGAACTGCTTCAGCCTCGCTAATTCAGAAGCTGTATACACTCATTGAAACTCAACATCCCGCAACATTTGATCAACATTGTGCACACGTTGCAACAACTCACCATCATTGAAGCCCGTAACTTCTTGATCAGTGATATCCTTAAGCCTCATCACAATTGGTGGGAATGATTCATTTTCCTCAAAAACTCCACCTTCATCAAGCTCTTCATCATGGCATAGTGCCGCCCCTTCATTATTAAGGCCCGTAGCATGGTGTCGCACTTCACCTTCATTTAGGCATCTGACTTCGACTTCATTAAGGCCTTCCTCACCATGTTTATTCCAACACGTGTAATTTTATTTGAAACCATGTGTGATCAAATGATGAAAAATGTTGTCCCGTTGTCTGAACTTCTTTTGGTTGAGACAATCTATACAGGGGCAAAACATTACCTGAACACCACGGTTTCTCATATCCACCTCTGCTTGATCTAGAAAACCATTGACCCCCCTTAAGAAATTGCCCCAATCTCGGGACTTACTGTACATCCAAACCCGAGCAGCAGCAGCCATCTGCAATTTTCATACATCAAATGAGCATAATGCATCACCAAAACCAATGAGTAAGAGGATTAGGACAGCGAAGTTCAATAAAAGGGGGCAATTTCCACCTTGACAAGGACTGTCTACGAGGCGAGCGCTTCCGAGGAGGAGGACGAGGCGTCACGGCCGCGGTGACGGCGACGGTGATGCCACGGAGGACGGCGCCGAGCCCGAGGAGGAGGATCAGCTACTGCTTTGGAGGACGGCGACGTACGGCGCGGAGGGACGCTGCGCCGCGGTCGACGTCCGCCGGCCCCTTTCACCGTCACGCACGCGGCCGGCCAGCCTGCTGCAACGCCGGCTTTCTGAGGAGAGAGAGAGCGCGCGCGCAGCGAGTGGGACCTTCAGAGAGCGCGTGTGCAGCAAGTGGGGCTTTTTGAGAGCGTGCGAAAATGATGCTGCAGCAACGGCGGGGAGAGAGCGAGTGGGGCCCTCAGAGGAGAGAGAGCGAGTGTAGTTGTCGGAGATAGCAGAGTGGTCGGAACGCAAAGACAAAGACGCATAATAACAACACGCGTCTCTAATGTGAGAAAACAAAGGAGATGCTAATTCCAAACAAGCGTCACCAATTGGGTCGTCATAAAACGAGACGCGTCCTAAAAACCACGCATCTCCAATAGGAAAGTCATCGGTAACAGACTTAAAGAGCCCGTTACCGATAGGTTTCACTTTCGTATCGGACGCATTTTAACGTCCGTTACAAAAAGAAAACATGTAACGGGCGTTTAAGAAGTCTGTTACCAGAAGTCCTCATTGGTAACAGGTGTTGTGGTGGCGAGGTCAGGGCGAGGTCGGGGTCGAGCCTGCCGCGCGTATGCGTAACGGGCGCCAAACAACAACCGTTACAGATGGGGTCCATGTAACGGGTGTTAAGGGCCCGTTACAAATGTTGCGTGACCTATTTGAGGTTTTCACGTAGTGCCAACAGCAAAGTGACGCTCAGAACGGTGTTGATCAGCTTGCTTCTTCATATGTGCTTTAGATCTATGCAAGTGTTGCTTGATCAACTGCATCCAAGCGTTTTGCTTCGTACGTGCCTTACAATCTTGCATCCAAGAGTTCAGTTCAGGAACATCAACTGAATTCAAGGAGGAAATACCAGAGTGTTTTGCTTCGTAACCATACATAGCTGAAAATGGAGTTTGCTTGATAGCAGAATGATCTGGAGTATTATACCAGAATTCTACAAGAGATAACCAACTCAACCACTTGGATGGACAGGCATTAACAAAGCACCTGAGGAATATTTAGGTCATGTGCAAGGACACTTCAGCAAGTCTGAATAATTCTTGCTAGAACTTGCTAGTGAATATTCTATCCCTGTCAGTAATGATGATGGTGGGCAGGCCATGCAATTTGTGATGTTATCCAGGAACAATTTAGCTACTCCAACTGCTGTGAAGGGGTGCTTAAGAGGTAGAAAGTGACCATATTTGGTGAAGGAGTCAACTACTACCAGTATGCAGTTGGTAGTGCCAGATTGTGGAAGACCTTCAATAAAGTCCATAGATATTACCTACCAGACTGAGGAAGGTACAGGGAGGGGTTGAAGCAGCCCTGGGAGCTTGGTCCTATCAGGCTTAGCTTGCTGACAGAGAATGCATTTCTTTACAAATTTTGTGACAGAAGTTTTCATCCTTTTCCAAGCAAACAATTTCTTAAGCCTCATATAAGTGACAGGTATACCAGAATGGCCACCCACTGCACTGGAATGGTAGGCTTACAATATTCTTTGTTGAAGATCTCCATTAGAGCCAATCCAAATTATGTTCTTATATCTGAGCACACCACTGTTGAGGGTGAAATCAGTGATAGCATCTGGGTCAATTATTAGTTTAGCAATCATATATTGAGCAGATTGGTCTTGTTGGGATGATTTCCTAGACAATGCATCCACAACTTTATTGTTAGAACCTTGTCTATAGATTATTCTGTATTGGAGACCTAACATTTTAGTGAATACTTTCTGCTGCCAATGAGTGTTGAGCCTTTGTTCATTGAGTTGAGTTAAACTCCTCTGATCAATAACAACCAGGAACTCTGCATGTTGTAAGTATGGTCGCCACTGTTGAACTGCCGGCATAATAGCCATATATTCCTTTTCATAAGCTGAGAGATCCATAGATTTAGGACCAAGAGCTTTTCTTAGAAAGGCCAAAGGATGGCCATCCTGTAATAACACAGCCCCAACTCCTGTGCCACTTGCATCAGTCTATGGGACATGGGTACCCTTGAGTCCCGGGCCTTGCTAATCAACGCGCGTGCGTTCGGCACGATCGGTTTTCCGACAACATCTGCCTGCGCACGACCTATGTCCTCCCACGATCGATGTCCGGCCAAAAAAAATAAAAACACGCACGATCAGAGAATCGAACCTAGGACTCCAAGCATCAGAAATTGCTGCATTAACCAACTCATCTACAAGACTTTCTTGTTTATAATACATTTGCAGCCCTTTTTAAGCCCTGCCACCCGTCGCTTTCCTTTTTTAAAAGCTTAAATTATCACAACTTTTCATTTTTGGAATATCATAACTTATACATATAATTTGGATGCATAATTTCGAGCTATTAATTTTTATTAGATAATTTTTAAATACAACTTTGACATTAGCTCGTGTGTGCAGAATTTAAGCATACAACTTATATGTACAATTTTTTGAAAAAATAGCTTATACGTGTAAATTTTTTCAAACATCAGTTTTATCTTTTTAATTTTTGAACTTACACACACAACTTCGACGCATAACTATGAACTATAAATTTTTGTTAGATAATTTGTAAGCATAAGTTTAATGACACACAAATTTTATGTGGACAACTTGTATGCACAAATTGTTTGAAGTATAACTTGTGCGTATAATTTTTTCTCTAACGACGAGTTATGCACATAACTTTTTCTGTAACGAGTTGTATGCATAACTTATTCTGTAACGACGAGTTATGCACAAAAATTATGCAGAAGTCTTTTTCATAACAGACAACTTATGCACATAACCGTTCTTCAGAAAATAATTTGTACACTAGAATTATATATCTATAGTACATAATATTTATCAGTATAGAAAATGAAAAAAAAACGAAAGCAAACGCCGCAGCATGCATGGCGGACCGCGGGCGCCCACCGGCTGCCGCTAAAAAGCGGTCGCTGGCAACGGCCGCTTGTTGAATTGGTTTTGCGTTGAGTCCCCACCGATCAGGCTCATAGGCATCCCCGGCAAGTGGGTCCGGCCCACCAGAAGACCTACCGACCTGATAGTGGGCCTAACAGATCTGATCTGTGGCCCACACGACTTCCTGAAGACCCTATTCGGAATGGTCACATGACTTGGAGTACACGACAAGATGACGGTGGGATCCGACATGCTTTCCGGGAATTACGAGGAACAGTTGTAATCAACTAGAGATAGGTCTCTTGGTCGTAACCGACCAGGACTCTGAGCGACCGACTTTGCTGCTGGCCAATTTAAGGCGGGCAGGGCGTCCCCGATGTACATCAATCCTCAAGCAATCTATACCAACAACTGGACGTAGGGTTTTACTCTCCTGAGCCCTGAACCAGTATAAACTCGCCGTGTTCGGTGTGCTCCTGCATAACCATCGAATCCTTAGCTCTAAGTCGCCCCCACCGAACCTAAATAAACCACCGGGGTTAACCCTCCTGTGGGCTGTGCAGATCTAAACCTCTGACAGTTGACATGCCAGGTAGGGGCAGATCCAGAGTTTTCCGTGCGACTTCGATAACTTCAATCAACGGGACTGCCCTTACAAGCAGTGGCGGAGCGCTCGGTAGGGCAAGGTAGGGCGCTCGCCCTACCTTGGCCCCGCGCCGAATCCCCACCCCCGGTTAGCTCTGGCCGGCGGCCGCCATGGAGACCGGCGAGGCGGCGACAGCGACGTTCAGACGAAGACGACGATAGGAATCTTGAATGGCTGAATCGTTTTTTTAGTTTGGGCTTTTGGGCCTTTTCATCTTTGTGGCTTGGGGCTTGTGGAATTTTGGGCCTGTGGGCTGCACTTGTATTCCAGGGAAGGTCCAGCAATGCAACAATCCAGCGTCAATCAAGGGTCCAAGACTCCAGAGGCGTCCACGATTTGCCAATTGCAAATTCCGCCGGCCGCCGGTTCCTGTTCTCGGTGATTCCATCTGCTAGGTGCTAGCTGCTGTCGTGCTGCGCCGCTGCCACAAATCCACAGACCACAACGTACGACGACAAGACTCCAGACGATCGTGAGTTCGGCCTTCGGCGGTTTGCATGATTGCGTTGCCTCATCGCATTCTATGTAAAAAATATAAGCCTCATCGCTTGTTTGCCCTCCAGCGGCTTTTGTTTGGTTGATTTTTTTCATTTTGATTTGATGTACAGGGAATTAAAAATAGAATATGGAAGATGACTTCGACGATGGCTTCGACTCAGATGAGTGGGAACAAGCTGTTTATGCAGTTGAAGAGAGGATGGAAAATAATATGGCAAGGTTACAAGTTGAAGAGGAGACTGAAACTGATGGGGAAGGTATTATAACTCAGTTCAATCCGGATCACATCATCACTGATCCGGGGCTTCGTATACCGATTGATCGATTTTCAATAAATATTAGATCTGAGGTTAGAAGGGCTTTCATAGATAAGGGTCAAACTCAACCAATTGGATATAAATTCCCACAATCAAGTACTAAAAGATCCTTTCAACAAAATTGGTTCAAGGAACATTGTTGGCTTGAATACAGTGTGGCGAAGGATAGGGCTTATTGTTTTTATTGTTATCTTTTCAAGCATGATCGAATGGATGACAAATTTGGGTATGATGTATTTACATTGTTGGGGTATAACAATTGGAAGAATGCATATTTGGGGCTTCCAAAGCATGCTGGAATACTCCATAATCAGTGTAGGACAGCATATGAGGATTTCAAAGATCAAAGAAAAGGTGTGAGACCTAAGGTTGTCAAACATAAACAAGATGCACAAATGAAATATGAAACTCGGGTGGATACATCATTGGGTCTTGTTAGTTTGCTCACATTACAAGGTGAACCATTCCATGGACACGATGAGTCATTTGCTTCTTTGAATAAGGGGAATTTTCTAGAGTTTCTTGATTGGTATAAAGAAAGAAATGAAGTAGTAAAGCTTGCATTCGATGAAACATGTCCCAAAAATACCAAGATGACTTCCCCAACAATTCAAAAAGAACTTTCAGAGTGTTGTGCAATAGAAGTCACTAAGGCAATAAAGGAAGAGATGGCAGGTTGTCTTTTCTCCATTCTTATAGATGAATCTCGCGATATATCTACCAAAGAACAAATGGCCGTGGTTGTGAGGTAAGTAATTGATTATATATGGTTCAATGGTTATACTCCCTCCGTCCTGATTTGATCTACGTATAACAAAATAAAAGGTGTCCATGAATGATATGTGTATTCCCAGGTGCAGCCAATCGTGTCATGAGTTGCTTAGCTGGCTAGCTCGTTTGTTGATGCATCATAGAGAGAATTAAAAGTTCTTCTTGGTCTTTGTGTTATACAGTTAGACGCATATCAAATCTGGACGGAGGGAGTATCATATTTTCATTTTTTGATAAAATTATCTAATTATATTACAATGTCTATGTTGTAGGTTTGTGAACAAGAAAGGACAAGTAGTTGAAAGATTTTTAGGTATTAAGCATGTGAAAGAGACTACCTCACAGGCACTGAAGACAACAATTGTTGAAGTACTTGGTGAGCATGGGCTGCACATTGCAAATCTGCGAGGGCAAGGGTATGATGGGGCTTCTAATATGAGAGGAGAATTTAATGGCCTTCAGAAGCTTATTCGTGATGACAACCCATATGCTTTCTATATCTATTGCTTTGCTCATCAATTGCAACTGGTAGTTGTTTCCCTCTCAAGATGTTGTTCATCTATCGAGGATTTCTTTGAATATGTGACTTTGATTGTGAACAACACTACTTCATCTTGCAAGAGGAATGATTTATTGTTGGATAAGCATCGTAAGAATCTTGTAGGAAAGTTGGGCAGTGGAGAGATTTCCTCGGGTAGAGGTCAAAATCAAGCAACGTCCATTGCTATACCTGGAGATACAAGATGGGGTTCTCATTATAAGACATTACTTCGTATTGAATCAATGTGGGATTCTGTAATTGAAGTTCTACAAATTGTGCATCAAGAAGAGCGTAATCCAGGCAGGGTAGGAGGTTTAGTGGAAATTATGGAGTCTTTTAGCTTTGTGTTCATCATGAAGATGATGTTGAAAATCCTACAGATCACAAATGAACTCTCTCTTGTCTTGCAAAGGAAGGATCAGAATATTGTTCAAGCCATGTCTTTGGTTATTGATGTGAGAACACGTTTGATGAATTTGAGGAATGATGGTTGGGAGCCACTATTACAGGAGGCCACAAAATTTTGCAGCGAAAATGACATTCCAATACCAAATATGAATGAATTAGTAACAAGATTTGGAAGATCAAGAAAGGGGGCAAGAACAAAATCACTCAAGACCATTATTTTCGTGTTGACACCTTCTATGCTGCTATAGATGCTATTACCACAGAGTTTGATCATCAGTTTAATGAGACAAGTTCAGAGTTGCTTTTATGCTTTTCTTGTCTTGACCCGAGGGATTTATTCTCTAAATTTGATGTGCACAAGCTAGCTCGGCTTACTGAGATATATTCTGATGATTTCTCCTATTCCAAAAAGAAGGGTATAAAAGATCAACTTGAGTTATTTATTATTCATGTGAGAAGAATTGAGGATTTTAGAGATTGTCATGATCTGGCAAGCCTAGCTGTAAAAATGGTTGAACTTGAAAGTCATACTCTTTTCCCATCAGTTTATCATCTAATTGAGTTGGCATTGATACTACCAGTGGCAACGGCAACAGTTGAAAGGGTCTTTTCAGCTATGAAGATTATCAAAACAGAATTGCGCAACAAGATGTCTGATGCTTGGCTTAATCACTTACTGGTGTGCTACATTGAGCGGGAAATATTCAAAGGAATTGATCTTGAGAAGATCAAGAAAACATTTCAAAGCAAGAAAGATAGTCAAATGCAATTGCCTAGGCGACAATTGCCTAGGCGGCAATAAATCTTCATCGTCACATGGTTAGTTGACTTTGCTTGTACTTTCTATATTTATTAATGTCCTAAATGTTAGTAGTTTCTGCTTGACTTTATCAATACATCTAGCGAACCATTTTCTATATACATGTGTTATCGACGACTTGACGTCGCCCCACCTTAAATTTTTTTCGTCCTCCGCCACTGCTTACAAGAAGATACAAAAGTATTACAAAATGCATTGATATACAATAATTTTGCACTTAAAATACAACACATTGATTACATAAATTATGTATAGGATGGTGGCCTCGTGCGACGTCGAGACCTTTCAAGCAGTACATCTATGTATGCCGACCTTACAGAAGGGGTAGAGGGGGGAGCGAAGAGGACGACACGGGGAACAAACGGTCTGACAAGAGGAAGATGGCGGCACGAACGACGGAAGTGATGCCGAAGCCCGAAGGAAGAGGACGAGGGAGACAGGTTGGCGCCGTGGTCCTTTTATGCATCTTGGGTTCTGGTGTAGGGGGGCGGCCAACCGTCGGTGCACACGTGTTGCACACTGTCGCGAGCGCGCCTGGAATGAATGGAACGGCGCGGACAAGGACAACAGGTGGATCAGGGTGGAAATCCGGCGGGGCCGTCGTAACAAGCCGCCCAGCCGATCCGTCCGGCGGCCCCTCCAGACCAACGCGGACCAAATGAACCGGGCCCACTTGCGTAGTTGAGTTTACTGCCGCCGCGGCGCTCTGCCCCTCCCTTCCGGCCTGGCGAGGCTGCCGTGCGGGGCCTGCGGGGGGGATCCTGAGCGTACATGCCGCCGGGACTCGAGCGCTGCTCGTCGCGCTGCCAGGCTTCATCAGGTTTGGTTCATGGATCCTTCGAAATTATACCAGGCTACGAGCCAAGTAGCTATTGCAGCACAGGAACTTCAGAGTTCAGACTGATAACCTTAACCTGAATCCGATGTGCATTATCCGAGACCAATACCACTACACAAATTAAGACTATATAGCTTTGGGAGCAGTTTTTAACCCAAACAGGATATTTGGATCTTTCTTCAATTTCAGGATTATTTCTACAAGTTTGTTGATGGGAGCTGCTCTGGATGTCTGATTGGAGGATGCTCGTTTGTCTCGTGTTCCCCTGGAATCTGATTCCCAAGCAGTAGGTATGCGTCTCGGATTGGAAGCATCTCTAGTGCTACATCTCTTATCGATGGTCGCTCTCGAGGCTGCTGCTTCGAGCAGGATAGGCCCAGCCTGAAGACAGAGATCAAACACTCCTGGACTCCACTTTTTGTAATGCTATCCTTCGGTTCAATGTGCAGCCAGATTGTTGAGTCAACCATCTCCAAGATTTTATCTGGAAGAGCATCTTCAACGAACTTATGCAGGCCTAGTGAATCTCGGAACATGTCATCTGTTGGGCTCCGTCCGGTGAATATCTCAAGCAGCAATATGCCAAGACTATAGATGTCACCAGCTGTTGATACTGCAGAGCCTTCACCATACTCTACAGTTGGGCAAAAAAAAAATGTTTTGTTAGCATGTCATATTTGTTTGCAATATACAAAAGAACATATATAAAAAACTTGAGTCACCTGGAGCAACGTAGCCAATGGAACCTCTTATTCCGATAGTGCTCTGAGAATTTTGCATGTTCTTGCTTTCACTTTCTGGGAGGAATTTGGATATGCCAAAGTCTCCAACTCGAGCACTCATGTCTTCAGCAAGAAGGATGTTGCTTGGTTTAAGATCGCAATGGATTACTGGCGGTTGAAAGCTATTGTGAAGATATTCTACTGCAGCAATGATATCAGCAGCAATATCAAGCCTCTGGGTAAGGCTGAGTGTGTTGCTTGTAGTAAGTCTTTGAAATTTTGGATGAAGCCAAAAGTTTAGGCTACCATTAGGCATAAACTCATAAACCAATGCCTTGAATTCCTGACCTTGGAGGTCAATGCTCGAGCAACAAGTAATGATCTTCATGAGACGACGGTGTCGTATCTTGCTCATGGCCTCACATTCCACCTCAAAACTCTTGTAAGATCCAGACTGACAAAGGTTAAAGACCTTGACAGCGAAGGTTTTATCCTCATTGTCAAGAACACACTTATAAACAGAACCATACCTACCACTTCCGACCATGTTTGTTTCTGAAAACCCATTGGTTCCTCGGGATAATGCAAGGTATGAAATTCTTTGATATTGGTCATCAGTAATTGGAGAATGTGTTCTTTCCTTCTGCTTTTGTTTGAGCTTTTTGTAGAGGATCCAAACTAGAAGAATTGCTGAAAGTGATAATAAGACTGTTACAGTTGTTACCAGAGAAATTATAAGAGACTTCAACTTGTTTTTTCTGCTCTTTCTTGTAGGCATTGTGGTGCAAGGTGCCAAGTTAAGCTGAGGTGCTCCACCGCACAACTCAGTATTCCCAGCGACTGATATGTAAGTTAGGTTTCTGAAAGCACCTCCATCTGGCACCTTACCTTGCAGATTGTTGAAAGATAAATCCAATACAGATAATGATGTCAAATTCTGCAAAACTTCTGGGATTGAGCCTGACAAGTTGTTTTCTGCTAGGTACAGTTGTTGTAAATCTCTAATACTAGCAATGGCACCAGGGATCCTACCGGACAAATTGTTCATGGTGAGATATAAAAATCTCAGTCCTTTCAAGTTGCTCAAAGATTGCGGTATGCTTCCTTCAAACGAGTTTTTATCCAGTGACAGTCCTTCTAAAACAATGCAATGTCCTATGCTAATAGGTATTTGGCCAGACAACTGATTTCCTGACAGGATCAAGTGGTTGAGGTTAGTCATGGTACCAATTTCCGATGGAAGGGTTCCTGAAAAAGAATTGTATGATACATCTAAGTAATCCGAAAGCGAAGGCTTCAAAATTGTGTTGGGTATCGAACCATTTAGGTAGTAATTTGTTGACAGATCAAGAACAATTAGATTCTTCAGGTTCCCAAGACTTTCTGGTATTGGTCCTTCCAGGTTATTGTAATATGCAAGGAACCTGGTTAATTTGCTGAGATTTCCAATAGATGGTGGTATGAGACCTGACAATCCACTACTATATAGGCCAAGTTCAACCAAAGTTTTCTAGTTTCCCTATGCTCTCCGGAATAACTCCTGACATTGAAGTATTCGCCATCAACAGTAAGTTTAGGCCGACAAGATTCCCAATGTCTGCGGGGATGCTCCCAGAGATCATATTGTCATCCAAGTATAATTTTTGGAGAGTACTTGAGAGGTTCGAAATTGAACCCGGTAAGTGTCCTTTGAAATTGTTGGCATCAAGTGCTAACCACCACAGTTGGCTGCAGTTTGCCAAAGAACTGATGAACTCCCATCCCTCCTTGTCATTTGCTTCAATCATGTTCCGAGACAAGAGCAACTCTTGCAGAGCTTGCAACCTCCCCAAAGTGGCAGGCACATACCCGCTGAACCTATTTCCCAGGAGATTAAGTTCTGCGAGATCTGTGAGATTAGATATTGAAGAAGGGATTATCCCAGTAAAGTGGTTCTTGTCAAGGTTAAGGATTTGCATGCTGAGGAATTTGTTGCCAATATCAGCAGGAATGCTTCCATGCAGCAGATTGCCCCCTACCGAAAAGCTGATCAATGATGACAAGTTGTATAGAGAGTGTGGAAGCTCACCAGAGAGGTTGTTTTCGTAGAGATGGAGCAATAACATGCTCTGGATGCTGCCGAGCCCAGGTGGTAGTGAGCCACGGAGTTGGTTGCTGGCCAGGCTGAGGTACTGTAGATGATACAGATTGGTGAGTGATGCTGGTATGGGTCCTGTGAAGCTGTTGTGGGTCAGCAAGATCACTTTCAGGGTCCTCATGGTCCCGAGCTCGGGCGGAATGAGACCACCAAGCTTGTTGTTGTGTAGCACCATCATCATTTCCATGCGCATTCTGTTTCAGTTTGGTAGCTTGTACGATGAATCACCAAATGATATTTGGGGCCGTCCTCCTGACTAAATTGAGCTATTTTTGTGTATGTGTACGTTGCTTTTTTTTTTATCATGTATGAGTTCGGCTGGTGGAACTACACGCAATTTAATTTGTCCGGCCTATCTTTAAAAAAAAATTGTCCGGCACCTCTGCCGTTTCCTGTTTTTCTTTTAGAGCTGCCGTTTCCAGTTGGTTGAACTACACGCAATTTAATTTGTCCTGTGACGCCTTCAAGGCGCGTTTTAAATTTGGAGTATTTCGTCTGAGATCCAACGACTTTTGTCTCTGTAGCCATTTCAATTGAACAATCTCATCCATTGATTGAGTGAAGACTTGTCAAATTCTGAGCTCCAATTATATTCTTTATCGCAAGTTTGATGCACTGGTATGAGTTTTTCAGCCCCCATTTCTGTTTGGCTGCGTTACTTGCGATGATGGGCCGATCAATGTGTCAGTTCGGGCACAATTCAGAAACAAAACGAACCGGTATGCTTTGCAGTCTACCTAGTGATTTTAAGCCAGCCGAACGGGCTTTCATTTCCTAATCAAGTGGATGTGAGTTGTTGTGCAAGCTTGATTTCACATGCCCTTTTTTCCCTCATTCCAAACAGCAATTTCCGGCCCAAATGCAAAATACTTCTTTGTATGCCAAGGAAACGTTTTCAGATAATCAAGATGGAAATGCACATTAGGAAGAACACAAAAATCCGAGAAGCCAGAACATTTCAGCTTTAAAAAAATAGTGGATCTGTATTCTAAGCAAAAAAATGGGCTTATTTGAACCACGATATTAAAACCTTATTTTTTTTATCACTTGTCAACATGTATATGTAAGAATCCTTGTGTTTTCTTGATGAGAAAATTCAACATAATCATATTCAATCATGTGTGATCCCGTGGAGGAAAAACACTGTACTAAAGCCGAACAAAGACACATAAACCGGTTTCTCTTTCCTCAGAAAGAGGGAAAAACACGGCCGGATTCACCACACCAGCAGCCTTCTTCACGATAACTCCACTGTCTCGTGGCATTCCCAACCAGACTCTATGGTAGAGTTCATAATCAGTAAATATATTGTTATGTAGACAATTTGCTGATGTGGTAAGTAATTTAATGAAGAAAGAGAGGTGGAAACATAGAAACCAAATCTAAATTAGACTCCAAGTCTACGCACAAAACGAGGCTCGTGCGGATCCCCCGTGTGGCTGCCCACATGTTCAATGTGTCTACTTATTTAATAAAACGGGAGCAGAAGATCCGAGTGAAATATTATAAAGACTCCATAATATAAAATCTACGTTGAAGATTATAATTTCTTATGATAAAGTCTTCGATATATAGACTGTATGGGTACTCTGGTTGTGAGTGTCCTCACCGACGCTTGGTGCCGTGGCCCGGCCACATCGACTCGCGCGAACCGCCGCGAGCGAACTCTATCCACCCAGACCCAGCCGCTCGCTCCCCGGCTCCCCGCCTGAGGCCGCGGATGGCGCCGCCGCCGGCGGCCGCGGGGGAGGAGGACCTCCTGGAGGTGCAGTGCGCGGGATGCGGGGAGACGCTGGAGGTGGAGCGCGGGCTCACGGAGTTCATTTGCCCGGACTGCTCCACGCCGCAGGCGCTCCCGCCGGAGCTCATGCCGCCTCCGCCGCCGAGGCGCCGCCGCGCTCTGCCCATCCCGCTCGCGCCGGCGCCGGCGCCGACCCCCGCGCCCGCCGCAAGACTGCCGTGCGGGTCCTGCGGGTCCATGCTCGCCGTGCCGCCGGTGCTCGGGCGCTGCGGCTGCCCGGTCTGCGGCGCCGAGCTCGCCGTCGACCCCGCGCGCCTCCGCCAGTACCTCCTCTCCATCGCCGCCGCGCCGCTCGTGCCCGTCTCCCTGCCGCCGGTCTACCGGGCCCTGGAGGTACGCGAAAATGTCCCATTCCTGCCCTCCTGTGCTTAACCCTTCCTCCTCCACTGGATCTCTAAGATTAACTATGCTGCTCTGCTTGCACTTGCTGCATCGTCCAACAAAACCGGTAATCCTTCCTGGGCAATGATGCTTGTAGCCTTCACGGGGCCGATTTAGTGCTAGTCCGTTGAAATTCAGGCCGCGTTTCAGAAATGTAGGAGCAGCTCCTGCAGTTATGCTGTTGTCCAAATTGGGGAAAGAAAATGGCCAAATGCACCTAGCCTCCTATCCCTGTTGAGATACTGGTGGGTGCAGGGGAATGTAGTATCACCAAATAGTCGAGGTACTTTTGTGGTACCTTGCATTTTTCACTACAAGAAGCTCTGAGACTCAGAGTCTAGATTCTTGAATTGCAATAGGTTTTTAACCCCAGTGTTATAACTTGCTCTGTCCTGGCTATGTTTCCAGTTCGAGGAGAGTGAAAAGATAAGCAAGATGATCTTTTAATCATTTTTTAACTTTTCTCAGCAATATATGTAAAAGTATGTCACTAGATTTGACTGAATAAACTAAAATTTTGCCACTATGTTTTCCTGATATATACTTCTGTCTACCATTATTTTATTGCTAGCACATCCTGTTAAGCAACCATAATCAGTGTTTGCATCAGAGACTGAAAAAAATGAATATAACTAACCTATTTTTCTGGAACATTGCGCTTCTTAATTTTGGTTTACTTTTACTGCGATGCAGGGAGGGCAACACTATTCTGATCCTGCAGTTCGCGTGGGACATATTCAACGGCATACAAGTTATCAACTGGGCCATTTAGAGCGATCACAGGCCAGACGTCAAAATACGCAGGCACTTTTGGAGTTTCCTGATGATGGTACTGATAGTGATGATATGGATACTGAAATGTCGAATGAGATTAATGAAACGCCCTGTCATAGGAACGGATTCCCGGTTGCTTCTAGAACTGTAACAGGTGCAAAAGGGAGACAAGTGGAAACTCTGAACTATGTCACATGTCAAGTGCATGCGCAGCAATCTGATCACTCAGTTCATGCAGAGCATCCATCAGACCATACAATTCATGTTGCCGAGGCACAAAACGAGGCTGCTAATCATGGAATTCACAGTGGTCGGCGGCATGTTGAGCCAATTAAGGCGAAACCTGTGGGAAGGCACAGCAACCAGGTAACTGGTACCGCCATTGGCCCCAAATTCGTAAGTGTGGAGAAGAGGCAGGTTCAAACTTCGAAACAAATCACACAGGACAGACAGCAAAAGACCAGTCCTCCAAAACTACCTAGTCCGATTGAACAAGACCCAGAACACTCCAATGATAACATTCAGGCAGAGCAGGATGAAGCTGAGGTGGGCCAGGTGACTGCAAGATTAGTTCGTAAGAGCACAAAGAGGAATTTGGCATCTTCAAATAAAGGTTTAAGGCATAGGCGTAGTAAACGTTTGGCCAAACAATCAGCTGCCACTACATACTACGGATCTCCTGAAAATGATTCTGAGGAAAATGAGGCTGTTTCTCCAAGTCAAACTGTATCTGATTTTCAAGACATTGGTGGGGTCAGCAATGATATTTCCTCTAGTTCATTGTCTCAGCACGATAAGCCTCATAGAAGATCCAATGAGGCAGACAATTCACATGCCACAACAAAGTCTGCTTCAATTCCTGATGTGTCTGATCCTGAAAGTTTTGCACGTTATTACAGTAAAACATACCCTCCAGAGGTTAGAAGAGCTCTTGAAAGGAATTCTATTTTAGGCCAAGCAGGTAAGGTGTATTACAATTTCTTGTGGTGTTGACTGTTCAATATGTTAATGAACGATGAGCTGTCTCGAAAAGAAACTGATGATATTTTTATGCAATGGATTTTATTTAGAGTTGTGACATGCGACCAAATTCAGAGATCACCTATTGGTTATTGAGTTCATTAAATCATTATTGATTTTTTGCAGGTGGCAAGGAAAAGAGAAAACGCGGCGCCCGTGGTCCTAATCTCTGCCTTAAAGTCTGGAGCATGCCTGAGGGTGTAAGGATTCGAGTGTCCTTCAATGATAATGGTCAACCTATCGGAGACGAAGCACGCACCTTGAGTACCTTTCTGGGACAAATCGCACGTGATGGAACAGTGGCACCTCTGACATACACAGATTGGAGGTTCTTTCCGGAGAAAAACAAGAAATCAATGATGCATTTAGTTAATGTAAGTATAACTGTGCCATTATTACCCTGAAAAAGATGATTGTATGTCTTGCCATGGATCTTTAATTCGTTATCTCCCCATCCTCTGATGGTACTTGGTGCAGCACAAATTTGTCCTCCCGCCAGTTGGTCAAATCTGGTCTCTGAGTGCTCTGGGACAAAAGTGGAAGAACTGGAAAGTTGCTTTAAAACACGAACGATATGATGCCCATGAGACAGATGCGGAACGTCTTGCCGATCGGGATTTCCGTGTCCCGGAAGAACAATGGAAGCTCCTTGTGTCATATTGGGGCACTGAGAAGGCCAAGGTAGTGTCGAACATTCTATCGAATATGTCACCAGCATAAAAACTGATTACGAATATTCGAATCTTGACAATATGTTTTGGACAATTTGCTTAACTGTTGTTGCTTTACAGGCTCTAAGTGCTCGATGCAAAGCTTCTCAGGTTCCTTGTAGTAATCATCCTAGACTTGGATCAAAGAGTTATGCACGGATACAGGAGGAAGAGGTAAGTTTGGACAAAAAAAAAAAATCCTTTGGCTCTTTCACCTGGGGGGTTGCCTTGATTTTGTTAATCTCCATAAAACAGAGGCAGAAGCAAGCAAACATGGCGGAACCAAGCGTCACAGATACATCCACACCCGAAGGCCGGGAAGGTCAACCTGTGCCTATGGACGATGTCTCTGCAGAAATCGTAGTCCAGACCAGTGAACTTTGTGGTTCCCCAAAATTTCACTAACTACCCGTCACATCAATCTTCGGACACTAATTAGAAGTATTAAATGTGAATTAATAACAAAACTCATTTCACAACTAATTAGTTGGGTGAGAAAGGGGTGAAATTTTTGCATTGGACCATGTGCACAGAGAGAAATTTTTGTGAAACTTTTGGAACTAAACATGGCCTAAGGTGTCTGAGGCAAAGCTCAACTGCTCAAGATGCTGAACTCAAGAACTTCAGCATCTAGCCGCACTTTGGAAGAAGATGCTGGAAATGGAAGAAAATAATGGAAGACAGTGCAAAGACTACCCAGGCCACAACTGATACCAAGACTGGACTTCTTTGTTCTGTAGCTTCACTCTACTAGGCAGCCCCCCGTGCATTTTGGTGGCTTTGCTGTTGTGCATGTGCTTGTGCTTGACCTGTGACCCGTTGACCTGTAATTACTGAATTGTTCTTGGGACTAGGGATCGTAGATGTAGCTCCATGAACATCTTGGTTATATATATGCTATGTTCACTAGCTAACTACTGAATATTGGCGCATCGAATGCTACTTCTCGTCCTGTAGTTGCTGTGATTACCACTTGGTACTACTTTATGTGCAGTAGAACGTGTGCTGCAGCCTGCAGCTAACTGCTGTTGCTGACTTGTTTTTGTTGCAAACTGCTAGGGAGTTGCTATGCATCTAAAGCCTGAAAAAAATGGTTCAGTCTGACGGCAATCTTCTCTCTGCTTCTGATTCTGTGACGACTGACGACGCTCTTCTAGTCCTATAATCCTATATGTTGTGATGCTGTGACGATTGACGACGCTCTTCTAGTCCTACAATCCTATATGTTGTGATGGTTAAAGTGTTAAACTGACAGGGCTCTTCTTAATACTCCCTCCTTTCAAGTTTATAAAGCATAGTAGAACATGTCACGGTCTTCCATATAACACGTTGACCATTCATTTATCATATATTATATCTCATATGGTTACAAATTTATTATCATGGTAAAGTGTATTTGATTATGAATCCAACCATATAAAGTTCACATCATGAAACCAAAAAATTAATAGTCAAATTAGTGATCAAATATTGAAAAGTTTGAATTTGATATGTGTGCACGTCTTATAAACTCGGAAGGAGGGAGTATGAATTAGTAGTAGTTTTTTTTCTGAGGGGGCAATGAACTGGGCCAGGCCTGTCATTTGTTATTGAAGCGAGTGAGGCCTATGCGTACCCCCACGCACGGGTGCCGAATTGGGCCGTGCCTGGCACATTCGCTTCTAGTGCTTGATTTTTCATCTCATTTCTTTCCTTTTGTTAATCACCGGCGCGCCGTGCCTTACCATTTCGCGGCGCGCTGTCTCCACCTGCTCCACGCCCCCGAGAAATTTCAAAACATGACACCCAATTCGAACATCTAATTCGAACGTCTCACGCGTCTTGACACTCAATTCGAACGCTTTTCAAAAACTAACACCGGGAGCGCAAATTTCTTCAAAAGGAGGGACTCTCCTCCCTTTCCTCTCTTCAGCCCTAGTAAAATAACCAAAACGTCCACTTTCTTCTTCCTCTACATTTTCTTCCCCGATGGCTGCCTCATCCAGACCGCCGCCATGTCGTGCTCCTCCACCAGCCCTGTGCTCCTCCGTTGCCTCATCCAGACCGCCGTCGTGCTCCTCCCCTCCTCGCCTTCCTCCCCGCCGTCCCCTGTCCCCGCCCACTGCCGCACCGTCCTTGTCCCCGCAGCGCCACCGCGCCGGGCGGGCGAGCTCCGCAGCCGGCCGACCAAGGAGCAGCGCGCGGCGAGCTCTGCAGTGGCCCGGCGCGGTGAGCTCCGCCGCTCCCCCTGGCGCCGCCGGCCTCCTCCGCCGATGCCCCTCCCGTGCTCGTACGCCACACACGCAGCCGCGGCCGCCGCCCCTCCTACACGAAGCCGCCCGCAAGGGAGCTCGCGAGGAGCCACCGGCAGAGCAGGCGCGACCTCCCGCGGGGAGCTCACCTGAGCCGCGACGCAGGGCGCGCGCGACGGACGAGAGGAGCGGCGGTGGCTCGCGGACGACCCTGCCAGGGGCGGTGGCGGAGATGGCCGGCAGCGCGCCACTGGCCAACAGCCCGTCGGTGGTGAAGAAGAAAGGGAGCAAGAAGAGATGGAGGTAGAAGGGGGTATGCTGGTCATTTCACCAATGGCTGCATGGTGAAATAGGAGAGAGTCCCTCATTTTGAAGCAATTTGTGTTCCCGGTGTCAGTTTTTGAAAGACTCGCGAATTCGGTGTCAAATGGTGAGGAGCTCCTATTCAGTATCATCTATCTATATATAACCTCTATAATTATATTTATATTATATTATAATATAGCCTATATAATCGATACCCACTACAAGATTTCTCTCAATCCTCGTGAAAATACGTCATCATCCACTCAAGAGTTAGCACGGTAGCACTACAGCATCTCAATTCAGCACGGCAGGAAGTCAAGTGGCTCACTAACGGTGCTGGCCTCTTCTTTACTCAGCCATATGGCAGCTCAAGCGGCTCAAGATTTTTTTAATTCCAACGTCCAGGTAATACGAAAGGGTGGCCAGGGGAGGTCCGTTTGGTATCCCAAAACTGCTTAGCAATAGTCGGACAAGTGGGTAATGTTGGGGTGAACCAAAAAAGTTTGGGTAGAGCCGGATCTAAGTGTTGGCTAGGTAAACGCCCCGTAGTAAGAGGGGTAGTTATGAACCCTGTGGACCACCCCATGGGGGCGGTGAAGGGAAAGCCCCCATTGGTAGAAAAAAACCCACAACCCCTTGGGGTTATCCTGCGCTTGGAAGAAGAACTAGGAAAAGGAAAAAATATAGTGATAGTTTTATTCTTCGTCGCCGTAAGTAAATACGTAACTAGGAATATGGAAAATTGCATTTTTGGAATTTGCAATAATGCGATGGGCGAACGACGGGAATTGAACCCGCGCATGGTGGATTCACAATCCACTGCCTTGATCCACTTGGCTACATCCGCCCCTTATCCAGCTAAAGGATTTTCTCTTTTTTCCATTCATCATTATTCTATTTATTCTGACCTCCATACCTCGATCGAGATAGTGGACATAGGATGCCACTCTTTAAAATGAAAAAAAGAGTAATTAGCTGTGACACGAAAAAAAACGAATCCTTTTGTAGCTCGTCATTTATTGGCAAAAATCGAAAAGGTTAATATGAAGGAGGAGAAAGAAATTATAGTAATGTGGTCCCGGGCATCTAGCATTCTACCCGCAATGGTTGGCCATACAATCGCGATTCATAATGGAAAGGAACATATACCTATTTACATAACAAATCCTATGGTAGGTCACAAATTGGGGGAATTCGTGCCTACTCGGCATTTCACGAGTTATGAAAGTGCAAGAAAGGATACTAAATCTCGTCGTTAACTGAATTCAGAATAGAAAGATTCAGAATAAACAAAGAAATAATTGGATTCAAATAAAGTAAAGATAGACGGGTAATAACCTTATTTATGACAAGTTTCAAATTGGTAAAGTATACCCCTAGGATAAAGAAGAAGAAGAACGAGCTAAGGAAACTCGCAAGAAAAGTTCCAACTGATCGTCTACTTAAATTTGAACGGGTTTTTAAAGCACAAAAACGCATACATATGTCTGTTTTCAAAGCACAAAGAGTTCTTGATGAGATTCGCTGGCGTTACTACGAGGAAACCGTTATGATACTGAACCTCATGCCTTATCGAGCGTCTTATCCCATCTTAAAGTTGGTTTATTCGGCAGCAGCAAATGCTACTCATTATAGGGATTTCGACAAAGCGAGTTTATTCATCACTAAAGCCGAAGTCAGTAGGAGTACTATTATGAAAAAATTCAGACCTCGAGCTCGAGGACGTAGTTATTCTATAAAAAAAACCATGTGTCATATAACAATTGTACTAAATATAGTAAAGAAATCTAAATAATCTTTATCTTTATTTTATTATAGTAAAGATCTAAATAATCTTTAGATCTTTCCAAGATTTCGATTCCCAATAAAAAAAGAAATAGAATAGAAAAATATGGGACAAAAAATAAATCCACTCGGTTTCAGACTTGGTACAACCCAAAATCACCATTCCTTTTGGTTCGCACAACCAAAAAATTATTCTGAAGGTCTACAGGAAGATAAAAAATACGGAATTGTATCAAGAACTATATACAACAGAATAGGAAAAAAGGCTCGAATAGAAAAATAGAATCAGACTCAAGTTCTGAAGTAATTACACATATAGAAATTCAAAAAGAAATTGATACAATCCACGTCATAATCCATATTGGATTCCCAAATTTATTAAAGAAAAAGGGAGCAATCGAAGAATTAGAGAAAGATCTCCAAAAGGAAGTTAATTCTGTAAACCAGAGACTTAATATTGCTATTGAAAAGGTTAAAGAACCTTATAGACAACCTAATATTCTTGCAGAATATATAGCTTTCCAATTAAAAAATAGAGTTTCATTCCGAAAAGCAATGAAAAAAGCCATTGAATTAACTAAAAAAGCAGACATAAAGGGAGTAAAAATCAAAATTGCGGGTCGTCTAGCAGGGAAAGAAATTGTACGTGCCGAATGCATCAAAAAGGGCAGACTGCCCTTACAAACAATTCGCGCTAAAATTGATTATTGCTGCTATCCAATTCGAACTATCTATGGAGTATTAGGTGTAAAAATTTGGATATTCGTAGAAGAAGAATAACTAACCCAGTCTTCCCATTCTGCCCTGTGATAGAATAAAAAAAACAAGAACTTCTTTTTCCCAAAATCCCTAAAAAAAGAAGAAATTAGATCTCTTTCTATAAGATTTAATGAAAATAGTTGATAATTAGTGTGGAAAAGAGTCTAGAATACCGGGAATCCAAAAGAAAGATTATTCTTTTCTGACTTATTCATTCAATTCATTTCAAATAAGACGTATCTTGTTCAAGCCAATAAATAGAGCTGGGGTTATAGTTAAAGCAGCCAGTAAAAAACCGAAATAACTAGTTATAGTAAGCATGAAGGGGTTAAATTCCATTTATTTTTTTACTACACTACATATGTTGGTAAAGCACTTACCTAAGTTATGGAAAATTCATAATTCATCGGTTATTTTAGATAATACTAAAAAACAAGATCGAGTGAGATAAAAAAGTGTAAAAGAAAATTGATTCATCAGACGGGACATGAGTCCCTAATGCCGAATCAAGAGATTTGTTGTGGAATTTGTCAGTAAAGTAATAATATTAAAAACTAGATCATCTAACCCCATTGAAAAATAAAATGGGGTTTTCGGGGAAATTTTGGAAAAAAGATTAATAAAAAATTAAATTTGAAAAAAGTTCTTTCTATTTCGGATTATTTCTTTTTCAATAGGATGGACTTCATCCTTTTTTTGGAGCAAACGGTCAAATATTCCCCTATTCCTTCTTATTTTAACTCATTGTATTCCATATGGAATAAGAGTAGAAGAAAAGCATTCCACGACCCCCGAAGGGCCCCCTGAAAAAGGGAACTCTTCCTTGAATTTACTTTTTTTTATTTATTTTTTATTCGTTTTTTTTGAATCCCAACCAAAGTTGATTCGAAGTTACTTCAATTATCCTTTTCTTTTAAGTTCTTTTCGTAAAGTTCCATGCTTGTTGTTTTGTTTGGTCAAGAAAGTTAGACTTAATCCAACAAACAAGATAAGGATTGATTACGAATCTTGATTCTTCAAAGAATGTATTCTGTTTCTTTCATAACGGATTATCCACTATTCGATTTTCTATTTATTAGATATTATTTTATGCTAACCAATTTCTTTCCTTAAAGGGAAAGGTTGGATTCGAATAAAACTTTTATTTAACTGAAAAAAGGGATAGATTTTGCATATACTTATCCTTGTATTGCGTCAATATGAGAATATCCTTTCTAAATTCTTTATCTTATTGATCATTAACTTAGGTTTTCCCAAGATTTTGGCCGCTATTAGAAATGAAATTATTTTACTATTCCGAAGACAATGAAAATAAGTAGGACCCAAAAAATTGTGGGGTTCTATTGCTGCCTTGAATAACATGTAATTTTCCTATAGACAAGGAACAAAGAAGAGAAAAAAGGAATTATGTTTCGGGACCAAGCAAAACTGGATTGCTGTGCCATAGGAAGGATAGCTATACTAATTCGGTATACTCAAAATACACCTTTGGTACAAAATTGACAATCTCACAAGGATGAAATATCAGTAATTTTCTATTTACTGGTCGATCCCATCTTTTACGGAATCAATTCCTTTTTTGAATGTACAAAAATTTGGGGAGCTCAGCATGTCTGGAAGCACGGGAGAACGTTCTTTTGCTGATATTATTACCAGTATTCGATACTGGGTTATTCATAGCATTACTATACCTTCCCTATTCATTGCGGGTTGGTTATTTGTCAGTACGGGTTTAGCTTATGACGTGTTTGGAAGTCCTCGACCAAACGAGTATTTCACGGAAAGCCGACAAGGAATTCCATTAATAACCGACCGTTTTGATTCTTTAGAACAACTAGATGAATTTAGTAGATCCTTTTAGGAGGCCCCCAATGACCATAGATCGAACCTATCCTATTTTTACAGTGCGATGGCTGGCTGTTCACGGATTAGCTGTACCCACGGTTTTTTTCTTGGGATCAATATCAGCAATGCAGTTCATCCAACGATAAACCAAATTCCAACTATAGAACTATGACACAATCAAACCCTAATGAACAAAATGTTGAATTGAATCGTACCAGTCTATACTGGGGTTTATTACTCATTTTTGTACTTGCTGTTTTATTTTCCAATTATTTCTTCAATTGAGAGAAAGAAAGAGAGTAGTAATAATTCTCTTATCCCATTTGGAAGGATACCATCCTTATAACTATCCATGACTGTTTTTGTCTCTAGCATGACCACTTGAGAAAATGTGGAGGGAAGTAGGGGAAATGGCCGATACTACTGGAAGAATTCCTCTTTGGCTGATAGGTACTGTAACTGGTATTCTTGTGATTGGTTTAATAGGTGTTTTCTTTTACGGTTCGTATTCTGGATTGGGTTCATCTCTATAGTAATTGGAGGATCCAGATTGTAAACATGAAAAAGTAGGAGCTTAGCGGGTCCTTACCCCCCTTTATCTGATTAGAGCGGAAAGGGCCCGCGGAATTCTTATTCTTATAACGCGATTTTATTCCATAATCTAGAAATTTGTTACCTATTTCTATTTGTAAAAATAACAAAGAGAAAACCTTTGCTCTGATGGTTAGAATCCCTCTATTTATTCTTTTGTTTGTTAATGATGTTAGTGAAGCAATCCATCGGTCCATTTAAAGCCCCCGCCTTTCACCCATAAAATGGATTCACTCTTATAAAGCAACAAGAAAGAGCGGAGAGGATCCAGTATTTTATTCCATGAAGGAAGTATCCTGCAAATCATTGATTTAGTTTAGAGTAATAAACTAATAAAACCTTAATCAAAACTACTCAACTAGCCTAAACCACCCTTAAAGGGGAAGGTATACATTTTTTTTTACCCAATTTCTGTAAGTTCGAAGTTGAACTTAATTGAAAAAGTCAAGCAATTCCATTTGCTCATAAGAAATTTGTCCCCCTCTATGCCTTGCGGTAATGATTCCGCTGGCATTACGACCTTTACCACAACGGTGCCGTCCATGGATCAATTTATTTCGTGGATTGGATTTCACTTGCCTGTCTACGGTTCCCTTGCGTGTGCTCGGGATAGGTGTTTTGTATAAATGTTTCGCCGTATTATTAAGTATTCTCCTTTAGTTCGTTTCTCTATCTAGAAGTGGAATAGAATAACCCGGTTGAAGGGTAATGATCATACGTCTGTAATGCATTGTATGTCCCAGAATAGGTCCCATTCTTCTACCCTTTCCGGGTAGTCGATGGCTATTCACAGCTACTACCTTAACACCAAAGAAGAGTTCGACCCAATGCTTTATTTCTGTCTTAGTGAATCCCGATTCGACATTAGAAGTATATTGATTCTTTCCCAATAAACGAAGACTCTTTTCTGTAAATACTGCGTATTTGATTCCATCCATAAATCGACTTTCCCTCCTATGCTCTGAGTTCCAGTATCGATAAGAATTCGAGTTCTTATTGTTCTTATGTTATGGTATGAATATACCATACCAATTCGTTATGTATGGATGATGGATGAGATTCCATAGATAGAGAGTCAGTTCCAATAGACTTATGGAACGTTCCCGTTCGCGTGCATCCAGCAGGAATTGAACCCGCAAATTTACCAATTATGGGTTGGGTGCTTTAACCATTCAGCCATGGATGCTTAACAGGGATCATCGTACATCGTACATCGTACTAGCGAAACGTCAAACGTCGGTAGCACCCGCGGCCGCGAGTCCGCGACGAGTCGTTTCCTTTTCCAATCTGTCGTCGTCTTTTTATCCTGCACTGCGATTGAATCAACAAACAGCCAGCCGCCGCAGCGCATCATAGCCGGACGGCGGGCACTCGCGCGCGCTTGGCCGTGGCCGCAGGCAGCCACAACAGCAGGTTGGCAGTCACGAAATCAGGGCAGTCTGTAGCCCGAGACAGAAACACGCAAGCAAGTTCATGTAAGTCTCAATTCTATCAGTGTCCCTTCGCATGCATGATTTCATTTTAGCAGTCTTTAATCTTTACTACACCGTGCAGAATAGGAAAGGACGATCAGATCAGTAGCTAGGATTCAGCCTTTAGGTAGAGAAGAATATATTTGAATGTTATATATTCTAATATTTCAATAGCATGTCCGAACTTATTTGATGTACCTCAATTATTATCCTAATATTTATATAGCTTATCAGATCTTATTTGTCACGTGCCGATCGGTTGTAGTACAAGAGAGTTCCATCACGTTCTTTACTGTCGTGGATGGCCATGACGTTGTTGTTCACTACATACAAAAAGGGACAAGCACATATATGAAGCTAATTTCACCGAAGAGAACTCCAAAAAAGAATTGAAAAGTAGTTCGTTCATTGCAAATGTATGTTACTTCATCAATAAACTACATATGTATCATCCACAATTATCTATTTGATATAATATGGTTTATACAAAAATTTACCTTCATGTAAAAAATGCTCAAAATTTAACGTTCGAAATTTCACAAATGTATTGAATAACTACATAAATTTATGCAAAATGTCTCGCAGCAATGCGCGGAGTATCACCTAGTTCTTTTGGAGAAAATTACAAATTTGGGACTTCAAACGTTGTGCTTCGCAACTTTGCCATTTCTAAAATCGACTTCGGAAAAATGGGTCTCCAAACATTGTGCTTTTGCAAACCATGCCATTATGTGTATTTTCCCTCTTTTAAAACCAAAATACATGTATTTGCCACCTGGAAAAGACCCTTTTACCCTCTTTCTTTTTTTCCTCACCCGAGACGGACTATCCTTTCTCCTGTCGATTCGTTTTCCTAGAACGGTTCGCATCCTCCGTCGAACCCTATTCACCCGACGCTGCGCCCACAGAAGACGCCGCGCCGCCCGGCGCCGCGGCACCCGACGCCCCTCCGTCCGGCGTCGCGCAGCCCGGCGCTTCTCCGTCCTGCGTCACGCAGCCCGGCGCCCTTCGTCCGTCCTGCCTCGTGCCCCTCGGCGCCCGTCCGTCCGGCGCCACTCCGCCAGGCGCTGCCGCGCTGCCCGGCCATGGTCCGGTTGTCCCCGGTGCCGCGCCACCCAGCCAAGCTCCGCTCAACGCCGCACAGACCGCCGAAGTCCTGGCCGCGCTCGCCGTCCAGGGACTGACTGCCGAGGTCGTCCTTGCCGCGCTGGCAGCACAGGGCGTAGCCGCGCAAGCCGGCCACGGCGTGGTTGCGCTGGCCGTCGAGGGCGTCGCCAAGCTAGCCGGCCAGGGCGCCCCGGCCGTCCAGAGGAGCGTGGTGGTCGCGCCGGCCACCCAGAGATTGGCCGCGCAGGCCGCCGATGGCTTGGCTGCGCCGGACGCCGAGGGTCTGGCCACGCATGACCCCTTGTTGTCCGTCTCGGGGGAGGAAAAAAAAAAGAGGGGTAAAAGGGTCTTTTCCAAGTGGCAAATACATGTATTTTGGTTTTAAAAGAGGGAAAATACACATAATGGCTTGGTTTGCAAGAGCAAAACGTTTGGAGACTCATTTTTCTGAAGTCGATGTTAGAAATGACAAAGTTGCAAAGCACAACGTTTGGAGTCCCAAATTTACAATTTTCTCATTTTTTTGAAATATCTCCATGCCCGCCCGCGGCCGCGAAAAAAAAAAGACCACACTCCCGGCTCGCTCCCCGAGGCCGGCAGCGGATGGCGGGGTCGGCAGAGGAGGAGGGCCTGCTGGAGGTGCGGTGTGCCGGGTGCGGGGAGACGCTGGAGGTGGAGCCCGGGCTCACGGAGTTTGCCTGCCCGGACTGCGCCACGCCGCAGGCGCTCCCGCCGGAGTTAATGCCACCGCCGCCATGGCGGCACCGTGCAGTTCCCATCCCGGCCGCGCCGGTGCCGGCGCGGGTGGCGCCTCCCCTGCGGGCTCCGCGAGGCTGCCGTGCGGGGCCTGCGAGGCGCTGATGAGCGTGCCGCCGGGGCTCGTGCGGTGCGGCTACCCGGTCTGCGGCGCCGAGCTCGCCGTCGATGCCGCGCGGCTCCGGCGGTACCTTGAGGCAACCGCCGCGCCGCCGCTCGTGCCGGTCTCGCTGCCGACGGTATTCGAGGCGAGGGCCGTCCCTAGGGGCGTGCGACCCGTGCGACAGCACAGGGCCTCCATTTTTACAAAGTCTCCATTTTCTAGTGCTACAACCTTGCTCAAAGAATGTTTCTCATATTAATCCATAGCCCAAAGCATGTTTCTCATATTCCTTGAGACCTTGCCGTCTCTAGACAGTACGTGCTCACGTACTAAGTTGCACAGCCACAACCCACAAGACAAGCAAAGTTAGCTACTCCCACTGTCCTGAATTATCGGTCGTTCCAAACCATGCACAAGGACCAAGGTACCTCTATGAATCAACACTCTCGTAGGTGTTCTGCACCTTGTCTCCTCTGACGTTTCTGCGCTGAGGTGCTTTGGACCAATAAGAGCAGGCGGAGGTGGAGTGAGGTGAGAGGGTAAAAACTGCAGGATTAGATGGTATAGGTTTGGAATCATGTACAGTAGCCTAGACCTTAATTTGGGACATGATACTGCAGCTAGAACGACATATAATCTGGGACGGAGGGAGTAGTCACAAAGTAGTTTTCTTTGTCATGACTCATTTGATCGATTCTACTGCTTATTGCTTCACATGGACATTTAACGAGTTTTTTCACTATCTTTTGTACACATGTGCATCAATTTTCTACAGAATGGTCTAGAAAAATATAAAATATGATTCTGGTTAAAAAAGTGAATTTTTTTAAAGGATAGAGAAATGAACTAAACCTAAAAAAGTTATGAGTCTGTTTATAAAAAAATTACTAGTAAGCCTCACTTATTAGTTTTGTACAGGGTCTCAGTTTTCGTCAGGACGGCCCTGTCGAGGCCCGACAGGTCCGCCCAATGTTTCACTTCTACTCCTCATGCTTCGCCCCCGCTGGATCTCTAGATTAGCTGCACGATTGCGCTCGCTATTTTTCCAATTAGAATATGCTAATTTTGCGCGGTCCGAGTTGCCGTATAAATTCCAGAGTACCAATTTTGTGTGCTAGCCCGTGGAGGTTGAGACCGTGTTATGGAAGTGTACTGGCTGCTGGCGTGATTAGGCTGTTTCAGAAATTAGGTGAAGAAATGGCCAAATGCTGCTAACCTGTTAACTCATGTTGACGTACTACTCTACTAGGATGTGTCTCAGAATGTAGTCGCACCAATTGTCCATTTTCAAGGTTTTTTTTTTCATGTGTGTAGCGAACATGGTCTCATGTGCCATTTGTTCAAAGTTTGATTATGGTGATTAATGACAACACGATTAATGAGACTAATCATATTGTTGAGCATGTCTTTGTAGACATTTCTAGATCCCATGGATGCAAAAATACTATATGCCAAAATGAGAAGATAGTGTATTTTTCAAGGGTCAAAACCGTGGAAGAAAAATAAGAAAAGAGCACCGTCGGATGAACCGACGGTACGTAGGAAGCAAGCGTCGGTGCAAGCACAGGATGAAGCGGTACACTGCGTGAAGACTGGAGTTTACTTGAAGTACACCGGATGAACCGACGCCCCCTATTTTAGTTGCGCCGGATGATTGCCAGTGAAGAAACAGCTGAGATAGCTGCACCGGATGAACCGACGGTCTGTTGACTGGCACCGTCAGATCAAGACAGAGAGGAGCTGGCACAGGAAGCAATTGCACCGGATGAACCGGCGGGCTATGCATCGGTTCATCCGGCGGCCACATATTTGCTAACAGAGAGGTATTTGGCGTGGAGTCTTCAGCACCGGATGAAATGACGCACCGTCGACAGAAGCATCGGATGAATATCGTCAGCAGATTTGCAACGGCTAAGTGACGTGGAGGGCACCGGATGAACCGACGCCTATGGAAAAGAGACCATCGGTTCATCCGGCGGTACAGTTTTCTGTAGCCGTTAGCCAACGACTCTTTGGACGCCTTGGGCTATTTATACCCCTCCACTCACCCATTTGGAGCTGCTGGTGTGTGTGGAAGTGCAGAGGAGTTCAAGACTCATAGAAGATCATATCCAAACCATCCAAGTGCTAAATTGCTCATTCATAAACTTGCACATGCTTTGTGTGTGTTCTTAGTGCTAGACTTAGCTTAGGACTGAGTGAGTGCAAGGTGTGCCTACCTTGTGAGGTGATTCTCGAGTGGATCAAGTTGTACGAGGTGCGCCGGAAGCCTTGGAGCTTAGGTGGCTCTCCAGCAAACGTCTTCGACCCTCCGACTTGGTGTGGAGCGGCGAGGACACTTTGTGTGGGGGACGTGGAGACCCCCTTCCCTTGGTGGAGAAGCTCCTTAGTGGAGGCGACATCAAGGTGACCAAGGGAGCTTGACGAGTGCCTTCGTGGCGAGCCTTTGTGGCAAGTCAAGTGGTGCTCTTGGGAGAGACTTGGTGACCGGGAAGCAATACTCTTGTGTAGAGTGCTTCAACAACGTGGACTAGGGGTGGCTTAGTGCCTACCGATACCACAGGATAAATCGCGTGTCAAGAGTTTACTTCCTCTCACCCCTCTTTACGTTTCCTCGTTACATTCTTCCTATCCTTGTTTGCCTTTACTTTCCTAGAGTAGTATCTTGCTAGAATTGACTATAGGTTGCAAAACTTGTTTTGGGATGGGAGTTTCACACTAGAACAATCTTAATTGCACATCTAGATAGCATATTCTAGTTTATGTTTGATGCAAATAGTGATAAGCCATATGTTAAGTTTTTAAGTTGCCTAATTCACCCCCTCCCCCTCTTAGACTACGAGCATCCGATTCCTTACACAGTGGAGTAGTACTGAATCCTGAGATGCAGTATATTATTGGGAAATATGGAGCTCCTGTTGCATATGCTATTTCTTTTTATTTGGGTTGGTGGGTTTGATGGATACCTTGCATTTCATAATGGGAAACTCAGTGTCTTTATCCATGACACATGGTTTTCTCCCAACATTAGGACTTGTTTTATCCTGGCTATGTTCACAATGCGCAGAGAGGGTAAGGACAAACCTTATGGCCTAGGTTTGACTAAAGCATGTAGATTTTTGTTGCTAGATTATCTTGCTAAATATGTCTATCGTCACTGCTAGCACTTCAATATGTGGCTATAATTGTTTGTAGCACTTCATGTTAAGTAACCACAGTTAATGTTTGCATCAGAGACAGAAAAGTCAAGAATGATACTCTTCCTGAGACACTGCACTTCTTAATTTTGCTTTGTTTTTATCGTGGTGTGCAGGTACAGCAAGAATATCCTCATTCTGCAGTTCCTGTAGGACATATTCAAGGATATCCAAATAATCGACAGGTTCATGTAGAGCGATCACAGATAAGATGTCGAAATACAGAGGCACTTTCGGAGTATCCCGATGCTCATACTGACAGAGATGATATAGATACTGAAGTGTCAAACGAGATTAATGCAAGGCACTACCACAGGAGCGGATTTTCAGTCGCTCCTAGAACTTTTGGTGCAAAGGAAAGACAGATAGATGTAAGGCTACGAATCTGATGCCAAAGCAGCATGTTGATAATAGGGCTCATGCAGAACACGCTGTGGCAGATCATTCAGGTCAAATGGAAGATCATATGTTTCATGCCACTTATGGAGGGGAAGAATGCTTGCAGAAAACAAATGGTAGTGTTGCAAAGCACAGCAAGAGGCAAAGTGAGCACTTCACTGGTTATAGAAACAATAATATGGAAGATAGATATGTAGAGCCCTTGAAGCTGGTAATGCATGAGGCAGAAGCACAGCCTTCATATTATATTTCTAATAAAGCACAGGGCCATGTTGAGACTCCAAATGGTTGTGTCATTCGGCATGGAAATAAAAAAATTGGAACTAGAGCTGAACCTAGTTCATCTTGTAATAAGCAAAAATGGACTATCCCTGCTGAACAACCCATTTCTGAACAGGGACATGCACCTTCAGTATATAAAACCCAGACACAACATATTGAACCCGATTTGGGGAACCAGGCTCCTGGACGAACTCAAAAGAGGAAGAAGCTATTGACGGCAGCCTCAAAAAACAGGCTGCAGCTTAGGCGTAGTAAACATTTAACCCCCGAGTCAAATGCTGTGGTTGACACTGGACTATTAGAAACTTATCCTCCAGAACAGCAGGTTGCTTCTCCATATCAAAATCTATCTGACCTTCCAGATATAGATGGGATCACTGCCAATTTCTGCCCCGGTCCATCCCCTCAGCTCGAGATGCCTCAGTTACACTCTACCGAGTCAGAACCTTTTAACATAGCTGCATTGCCTGCTTCAGATCCATATATGGAGTCTCATAATGAGGTCATCGAAGAGCATGACATGGACAAAGCAAGAACTGAAATGAATCTGCCTTAATTTATCGGAGACAGGGAAAGGCAGGGCCTTCTAAACTGCTTAACCGTATAGAACAGGAGCCAGAACATTCCGATGATAACATCCCGACGCATCAGGACGAACCTGACATGGGACAACTGACTGCAGAGTTGACTCATAAGAGCATGAAGAGAAATCTGATATCTTCTTTAAATGAGGGGATTGACCATAGGCGTAGTAAGCGTTTAGCCAAACAATCAGCTGCCACTACATACTATGAATCTCCAGAAAGTGATTCTGAGGAAAGTCAGGCTGCCTCTCCAAGTATTTCTAACTCTCTAGAGATTGGCAGAGTTAGTGATGATAGTTCCTCTAGTTTACAGCCTCAGCATGATATGCCTCAAAGAAGCTTTAACGAAGCAGACAGTATTGCCATGCAGTCTGCTTCTTCAAATCCTGACATGTCTGATCCTGAGAGTTTTGCGCGCTATTACAGTAAAGTATACCCTCCAGAGGTTAGGAAGGCTCTTGAAAGGAATTCTAACGTGTGGCTTCAGCCGCGCCTCATACATCTGAGCCCTTCTAGTTACTTGCATGCTGGTAAAGTGTTTACAATTTTCCTTGTTGGCTGTTTAATATCAATGGCTGATGAGCTGACTCTAGAAGAAACTGATGAATTCTTGTACATAGATTTTAAGTAGCTACTGTAGAAAAAAGATGGGACATGTGATTGAATTAAGAGGTCATCTATCGGTTGTAAAAGAGAAGACATGGTCGTGGTTGTTAGAGTTAAGCTTGACACGTGTGTGCGTGCGTACGTCGTGGATTAGTGTGTGTGTGGCGTCCGTCGCCGTGTCAGTCGCAAGGTGCAGTAGGGCTGCGCCCATGGCGGCTTGGTGTGTTGAGTTGCGTTCCAGGAGATGGGTCAGGTCGAGCACAAGGATGCAAGGTAGCTGCATGGGCTCGGTCGGTGTTGGTTAGGGGAGTCGTGTGCGTGTCGCTGATCCGTTCTGGGTGTGGCCACGTCGTCCGGGCGAGCATGGAGTTCGTAGGCGACGTCGAGCGGTTCCCGAGGGTCATGGCGTGAGTGCCGGGTGTGGAGGATAGCTCCGGGCGCCTCGGCCTATTTGTATCCCCGAGCTCCTGCGTTCTGGAGTGCGGTGTTCATTTTAGTGTTCAACAAGGCCAAGATACAGGCGAGCAGTCGCCGCGGCGTTCGTCGCCGGCCAAGTCACTATTCATTGTCTTCCTCGCGTCAGTGTCGTGAGAGAGAGCAAGGTAGTGCCGTTAGGGTCCCAATCCCAACAGTGGTTTTACATTGTGCCTCAAAATGTGGACTATGCCTGAGGGTGTCAGGATCCCGGTGTCCTTGAATGATCTAGGTCAACCTATTGGAAACGAGCCACCTTGAGTAACTTTCTGGGCACAATTGCACGAGATGTAACATTGGCACCTCTCACATATACAGATTGGAGGGGTTTTCCGGAGAAAAACAAGGATGTCATGTGGCATTTAGTTAACGTAAGCATAATTGTGCCTCCACCATGAAAATATTATACATGTTCTCCCATGGGTCTTTCACTAGCCCTTTTCCCATTCTGTGCAGCTCAAGTTTGTCATCGCTCCAATTGGTGAAATCTGGGCTATGCAAGCTTTGGGTAAAAAGTGGAAAGACTGGAGAGCTACCTTAAAACATGAACGGTATGATGTCCATGAGACAGATGAGGAACGTCTTGCTGCTAGCAGGGGCGGACCTAGTGGGTGGTCCACATTGGCCGCGGCATACCTAAAATTTGGTGCAGCTAGCATACATATTAGCATGGACAACTGCATGCATCATCAAATACTAGCTGTAGTGCGCTGGCAATACTTAGATTCGCGTAAAATGGAATTATTTCGTGACAACTGATGTTAGTGTATTGTTTAAATCTGATGACCATGCGAGGTTCAAAATTCCAAGTCAATGTTCATGAGATTTTGTTCCTTGCTCATGCGAGACCTACAAAATATTGTTGACATCTTTGTTAATTAAGCTCGTTGAAATGAGATATAGAGTTTCCTTTCTTCTTATATGGGGGCATTGATCATTTTGTCCAATGGTTTGAACTATTTATTTTTGCAAGCTTGCAAGGTGTTATTGAATTTAAGATATCATAAGATCTTTTAAATGTATCATTAGTTTTTTAATGTATACCGAAAAAAATTTATAGTTGTTTACCGAACCGTACATGAAAATTTTTTTTTGGTGCGGCATATCTAGATTAAAATCCTAGGTACGCCACTGGCTGCTAGAGATTCTCGTGTCCCAGAAGAACAATGGAAATGTCTTATAGCATGTTGGGGTACTGAAAAGGCCAAGGTAGTGTCCAACATTCTATTTAATATGTCTCAACAATATGAAAACCAATTAGGAATATTTTGAGCCTTGACACCACATTTGGATTATATAGTTAACTGTGGTATTGTTTTATAGGCTGCAAGTGCTCGCTGTAGAGCTTTGCGAGCAAGGCAACCTGTTCATAAACATAGAGCAGGGTCAAAGAGTAATGCACGGATACGTGAAGAGAAGGTAAGTTTAGATCACTCTGTTTTTACCTAGAAGATGCCTTGATTATGTTATTCGTCATGCGGCAGAGGCAAAAACGAACAAACAAGGAGGAACCAAGCCGCACAGATATATTCATATTGACTCATACACCAAAAAAAATGGGAGACCCATCGATCAAACAACAGCTGATATAATTGTGAGTCTCTGATAAAACACTCAAGAAGGAATCTTACTTTGAAATTCTTCATCATGTCACTCCTTAAATCACCAATCACTTACACCCAGCACGTGTAACTTTTCCCTGAAGTCTCACCTTCGCAAAGAAGCACAAAAGAGGCAGGAAGGTTCGACAAGTGGTTCTATGGATGATGTCTTTGCCAAAATTGTCGGTCCAGACACAAAGGGCACGAAGCGAACTTATGGATCTGTGCCCTGCACCAGTGAGCTCCGTGGAAAGACAGCTGCCAAGGTGTGTCTGAGCCTAGCTCATGCGGCTAAAAGGAAGAGCTCTTTTTCGGTACACAATACCACTCTTTGGTAGTACTGTGGTATTGTCGGTTTTTTACTGTGGGTAAAATGGTAATTTGGTGAATGAATATTATTTGGAAAAAATATACCGCTGACGAGTACAATACCTAAATCATTTCATATATCCAATTTCATATATTACAACAAAAATATTTTCCATTTCAATAATACCCATATGCTACCAATACCACCTACGAATACCACCCGTACCAAAAAAAAACGGTGGTACAGAATTAATCTCAACCGTCCGATCCTTACAAATAGATCATTTCCTATTACATACGATTCCTTTTAAAGTAGTGGTACAGGGTGGTATTGTGTACCGAAAAAGACCTCAAAAGGAATGCAGAGAAGTAGGTGGCCACACTGAAGAAGAAGAAGATGGAAATGGATGAAAATAACAGGAAGCTGCAGGAGGATCTGGCCAGCGCGAAGAGTCCAGCTAGTGGTGGTGTGAAAGACAGGAGGAGGATGTCAACTGATGATCTGCAGAGGAACCAACACGTGAATCATTAGGTCTCCTGGTTATCCACAAGTACTGAACTTCAATTATTTGTTAGCCACGTTACACATGGATCACTTTTGATGTTTCCTCTCTTATAACTGCCAAGATCTGAACATTCTTATTGTTTGATTATTGTGCAGATAGTACAAACCTGTGTCTTTCCGAGACGAGCCTTTCCCAAAACCGGAGAAGACCACAGAATGCACAAACACTTCACCCCCTGTGTTCTGTAGACTGGTGAAATGCCTCCCATCTCACATTCTCACCGAACCGTACCTTCAGTTGTCAATTGTCATGCTTCTGTTGCCTTCCAGGCATGGTTACCTCAGTTATTGGAAAATGGTCAGAATCTTTACTCGTTGCTGAATAAGTGTTTTCCTCAGTTCATACGCAGCTAGAAACCTGCTGCGCATCTACTCATATCGGCAGAGCTTTTATCTCACTAGGATCATGCCCGTGCGTTACTACGGGCAAAAAAAAAACTTACATAAGCACAATTTAAATGGTAGATATAGAACAACCCAATAAAAACAATTTAGAATGCCAACATGAGAAATATAAGTATATTATCTTGTAAGCTGTAGAATTCAATTATAAGGAAACATAGCATAGAAGGATGTCCAGGATCTGTAAAGTAACTTCAAAGTCTCTGCAAAGAAGTATTGCCAATGAATAAGGGTTCAATTTGAAATCTCCGCTTAAAAGATGTCTAGGGATATACCAAAAATGTATTACATAACGGTAAATGTGGAAAATGTGATAATCTCTGAGAAGCCAGTGGCATATTATCCATTATTTGTCAGACACATGCTAGCTGAATCTACACGTACTTATGTATATCAACATTTCAATTTCTGCAAATACAATCTTGCAGGGCAGCCTTTATTTCCACAGCAGTTCCTTTAACGAACCATGCTTCAAAAGCAGCTTTGCAAGTACTTAGGAGGACCTGAACTCAATCAGGGAAGCATTTGATAAACTGATAAACTGCTTACTACGAGGGAACATGGCAAGCTGATAACAATGCAAGGTTCATGCCCTATAGTGGTCACCTGTATTTTATTAGGTATAAACATGTATGTATGCCTCCTGACAGCATCTATATCTTGCTTGAAGCAGTACATCAAGTAATATTCATCTAAAATGAAAGAAAATCCTTAGTAAGCGCAAAAATATTATTAGTCAGAAAAAATAAAGCTTTTCATCATACTACAAGGCCTATAGAGAACAAATTAAAGAAAGCACTCCAGCTAGAACACTGCATATATTGGGAGCACTCTGCTGAAGGATGACCTTGAGATCTAATTCAATTCTAAATTTGATTGTTTCCCAACATAAGCCTTGGCCGATCCAAATGCTGGCAAAAGTCAATAAGTAGTCAATATCTGCATTTTCACGATAAATAAAGATTCATCAGGGCCCGTTTAGTTCGCGAACTGAAACTTTTGGGTCCCCTTTCAAGGTCTATTAGGAGTATTAAACGTAGATTATTTACAAAAATAATTACACAAATGGACCGGAAATTGCGAGACGAATCCATTAAGTCTAATTAATCCGTCATTAGAGATTGTTTACTGTAGCATGATATTGTCTAATCATGACATAATTAGGCTCGTTAGATTCGTCTCGAAAATTAAGGTAGGGGTCGTGGAATGGGTTTTGTCATTAATCTACATTTAATACTCCGAATTAGTGGAAAGAAGATTGATGTGACGGTTTGTTGGTGAAAATTTTGGGAAGAAAACTGGGCCTTAGAAAAGATAAGCTTCAATGAGTTAGGAGAAATTGTGATAGTAGTATAGCTTTTACTTCCATCACATAACTACTTTTCTGACAGAGATTAATGCTTGGAGATGTAAAAAGAGTCCTGCTGAAAGTACTGATTGGCAAATGCATTTAACAACTTTCAATGCACTGCTCCTCTGTATCACCAGGAGTAGCATCATCGCTGCGCAATACGGTGTTGCCATCTAAAATGTTCAAAGTTCTAAGTTCATGGTCACAAATGCATATCACATGATTTAACCACACGAAAATGAACAAGTAAATTCAAGTAATATCATATCCTAACGTCAATTTTAGCGTGTGACGAACTGACCATGAAGAGACATCTTATTGATTTATAAGGGAAGATAGACATCTTGGCTTGTTTCTAAGCAGTGACCATGGATCTGTACAAAGCAACACAAATGTAGGCATTTCAACCACAAAAAACAATAACTTTGATTTGGATCGACTATCCTAGAGATCCCACGATGCCCAATCATGAGAGGATCAATGCTTGAGGGAGTTATACCTATTAGCTTTGCACCCAGAAGAATAAGATATGCAAAAGCACCAAAAACAAAGGGAATCATACCTGTTAGCTGTATTAGTACAATTGTCCTAACACATGGGGCCATCTAAATTCTATAAATAGAATTAGCATAACCATAGGATCTAGTAAGGAGATCAAGGAACTCTACATCACAGGTCAAGCAATCAAAGATGATGGCCAATTGGTCCTGACTCCATCAGTCAAGTAATTCAAAGCCAACACTTGACACAAGTCAGTTGTGGAAGCAACATGCTTAGAGATTGAGTAAGGCAAACCATCGAGCATGACTAACCCAGATACTTCAAAATAGTTCCTAAAAAATTGCATAAAAAATTCAGTTATTCCTCAATAAAATTGCATTGAAAATTCAGTTCTATAGGGTCCAGTACTTGAAGAGAGAACGACAACTATATTTTGATGGAGATCATGTGCACCAAAGCTCACACATTGCCAAACCACATTCATACTGTTGCAAGGAAACATTGAATCTAAAAAATCAATTACGTAAAAGGTAATAGACGAAAATTGTTTGACATGTGACAAATGCACTAACCTATGACTGAATTTTGTGCGTGCTTAACAGAGTGATGTATATATGGTGAATGCATATAGTCGGTTGGCAAACAGAACATTTGTTTGCAGACAGCTAAAATGTTAATTTTAACAATTCAGAAATTGAGTCGGTGAAACAGAACATTCACAGCAAATCTGATAAATGAACAGAAAGATTTAAAAAGGAATGCTGTTATATTAAGCAACAGAAATTTTCCGTCGCTGAGAAAATATAAACCAGCTCCCTCACTTTCGAGTGTTTAGCAAGGTGCTTTAATTACTGGGCAAAATTTTTTGGTAGACGTTTTTAAGGCCCTACAAACCAAAACTGATATTTATTCTGTTGAACAATTACCAGATGAATAATCAGCAATGACATGAGCAATGTGCATTTGCCAGTTCTTTCTAAATCTAAAGAAAATAATCACATGACTAAGTTCACTAATACCTCATTTAATATATAGTAATCTAAATTCCAGAAAGCTCTAAATTGCAGACAACCTCTTCGACAGTGATGAAAACAAATGCTAACACTAAATCAAATCATTTGATAATTGTCTTTGGTGTGATGCTAGAGGCAACAATAAGCATATGAGTCTAATTCGTTGGATTAAAAGACCTAGCCATACTTTTTTAAGTTTAGGAAATTTCAAAATTATATACATCTAATAACAATGGATGTTTTGTACATAAATAATCTACAAAATCTTAATCTCAGTAGATCACAGCTAACCATTCCTTTTTTTCCTTTTGCCTTCAAATTAAAGAAAGGGAACCTCCAGTGTGCAAAATAACAAAAAAAAATATTCCAATACCTCTTTTGGTGGTCTCGTTCACTCGATAGTCTTCATAAATAGAGCCTGATTCTGTCAATAGACAATTGCAAGATTCTGCTCCTCTCACCTATCTACTTGAGTTTGTTGCCCTATTCTTGAGATCAGCCTCCATCTGTAAATATCTAAAGGAAATAAATAGACAAGCAATAACTCAAATCAGAAATGGAGCCATAATTTAAACAATCTCAATCCGTAGAGGTGGCTACGGAGAAGCTATGAATGGGGAATACCATGTCACAGGGATGAACATGAACCTGCCACACCACATGCTAGTACTCAGGAACAATTGTGCTGCCGTGGTCTTGAAGACAGGATCGATCGGCGACTGCATCCAATGGGTTCCCATGGCCGTTTCCTACATATGTTGCATGAATTCACCATTCTGGTTGCAGTTATGTGACATATCCATCTTTCTTATGCAGCAGAGTAAAAACAGCAGATAAAATATATAAAATAACTAATGGAATCACATGCAGCCTTTTTTGAAGCACTCAAGATAACAATAATATCTTGATAATTCCTGTTTCATGCGTGATCACTCAAGAACTAACGGAAGTTTATGAACTTGGCATGAAAGGCTCAGGAACGGAAACTTCATTTGGAAGAAAAAGTGCAACTTTATTAACTGATGTATGAACATTAAAGTAGTTTTATGTCAGGAGATTTAAAGAACAATTGAGTGGTAAAAAGATTCCGTACCCTTGTGTAGCTGCCATATGGAGCTCCATAACCGCATCCATCCCCTGAAATACAAGTGTTCAGACCATGTGTTGGCTGATCCTCCATAGCAAGGTAGCTCAGTGTTCAGGTACATGACTGCAAGAGAATCCATGAAGTCAGTCCTAACATCAAGATGTGGTATTCAGAAAAGAAAAAGATTTTCAAGATCAATAAAAAAATGCCACCTTCCTTCATAGCAACAGGTGATTCCTGACCAATGGAACGAATCCCTCCAGCATCAGAATGAGTAGGTTAGCACTCCAAAGCATAAAAAACTTAATATCCAAGGGTTAAATGAAGAACCTGCAAAAGATATACAAACTTAATATCCAAGAGTTAACTGAAGAACCTGCAAGTTCTTCCTACTGATTTTTTTTGTGGAACATTCTTTCCTACTGAATTGATGGATTTGCCATATAAACCTCCAAAACAAAAGACAATAGAGAAAACAATATGGCACTTTCTTGCTCGTCACAAATTTTCCTAGAAAAAAATAAAACCACCTCATGTCTGATAAAACTTCAATCAGCAAATACTTAAGTTTTCTGAGGACAAGAAAGACATACTTAGATGAGCTGAGAAATTCGTCGCTTCATTGTGAGTTAGTCTGAATACGTAATCATCAAATTGTCAGCACAAGGACAAATCATGCCTACATGCATCACACATCAGTAAGCATCAAAGTGGAAGAAACCATGCTGACAAGAGGAGAGGGGATCATAATTAATGCATCATTACTCAAATAACTTCCTTTGAATTTGAAATGATATGTATTGGCTCCTCTCAGTGCTCTATAAACACATCTATTCATTTCCTCTTCTTTTCTCACTACCAAATGGGTATTTTCTTGATAATATGACCATCAGACCATGTCATGTGCTTGTAAAATAAAGAAAACACAATGACACAATTCAGTGAAGTAAGGCAAAATGTCTTAGCCATACACTAAAGTATAAAAGTCAATAGGCACCTTGGTTCTGGTTGGCTGATTCTTGAATAGGTGATTGGATAGGCCGATTCCCCATAATCCTCCAGTTGCTGTGTTCTGTAAAGAAATATATGAATAGGTGCTGGTAGATTTCATCGCTGAATGGACGGAGATTCAAACTCCACCAGCACCGATCGAGCACGAGACATGGACAATGTACTTTGATGGCTCTGTCATGAAGGAGGGGGCAGGAGCAGGCCTTGTCTTCATCTCGCCTCTGGGCGTGCGTATGGAGTACATGGTCCGGCTGCATTTTCCCACCTCCAACAACGTGGCTGAATACGAAGCACTGGTCAATGGCCTTCGGATCGCGGTCGAACTCGGAATTCACCGTCTCGAGATCCGTGGGGACTCGGAGCTTGTCGTGCACCAAGTGATGAAGGAGAAGAATTGTGTTGACCCCAAGATGGCGGCCTATTGCAGAGCTGTGCGCCAGCTGGAAGACAAGTTCCATGGGCTCGAGCTTCATCATGTGCTGCATGGCAACAACAAAGCTGCGGACATCCTCGCCAAAGCAGCTTCAAGCCGCAAGCCCGTGCCGCATGGTGTGTTCGCTACCGATCAACACGCGCTGTCCGTTCGAGTAGACGGGGAAAAACAACCAGAGTCGGAGGAGCCAGAAGTCATGGAGATTGACCAAGAGCCAAACCTAGAAGATCCTGACTGGCGTTTCCCGATCCTCGAGTGGTTAGTCGAAGGGAAGCTGCCCTCTGACCGAACAGAAGCGCGTCGCATCTCACGGTGAGCTAAATCTTATGTCCTCATCGACGGCGAGCTCCACAAGCGGGGCGCGGCGGATATACTCATGCACTGCATTCAGAGAGATCAAGGCCGAGACCTGCTTCAGGAGATTCATGTTGGCACGTGCGGACATCACGTCGCCGCCAGAACCTTAGTTGGAAAGGCATTCCAACAAGGTTTCTACTGGCCCACGACGCTGGCAGACGCCAAAGACATCGTGCGACGCTGTGCGGGCTGCCAGTTCTATGCCCGGCAGACTCATCTCCCGGCGCAAGCACTTCAGAACATCCCCATCACGTGGTCGTTCGCAGTATGGGGGCTGGACTTAGTCGGACCATTCAAGCAAGCGCCCGGGGGCTTCACGCATCTGCTCGTGGCTGTCGACAAGTTTTCAAAGTGGATTGAAGCCCGACCCGTCGCCAAGATCCGTTCCGAGGAGGCCGTAGCATTCTTCACCGACATCATCTACCGCTTCGGGATCCCGAATTCAATCATCACTGACAACGGCACATAGTTCACAGGAAACAAGTTCCTCAAGTTCTGCGACGACAACAACATTCGCGTGGACTGGACAGCTGTGGCACACCCGATGGCCAACGGGCAGGCTGAGAGGGCCAACGGAATGATCCTACAAGGATTGAAGCCTCGAATCTTCAGACGGCTCGAGAAGTTTCGAGCAAGATGGGTTGCCGAGCTGCCGTCAGTTATGTGGAGCCTTCGTACCACACCGAGTCGCTCCACTGGTGCAACACCATTCTTCATGGTGCACGGGTCAGAAGCAGTTCTCCCAACGGATATTGACTATGGTAGCCCGAGAGTCCGGGCGTACACTGAAGAAGGGAATCAAGTCGCACTCGAGGATGCGATCGATCAACTCGAAGAAGCTCGCGACGTGGCGCTCCTACACTCAGCACGGTACCAGCAAGCTTTACGACGCTACCACGAGCGCAATGTCCGCGAGTGACAGTTCCAAGTCGGCGACCTGGTGCTCAGACGGGTCATGAGCAACAAGGACCGACACAAGCTCACGCCCCCATGGGAGGGGCCGTACATCGTCGACCAGGTGCTCCGACCAGGAACATTCAAGCTCCGGCACGACGACGGCACGATCATCGCCAACGCATGGAACATAGAACACATACGACATTTTTACCCTTGAGTAACGTTCTTTGTTTCAGCTTATGATCAATGAATAATGCCATGTGTTCTTGTTCTCGTTTCATAAGCTTCTCAACAAACTCGTGTTGGCATCTTTCATATGTTTCAACGCCGTTTAAAGGCTGAGTAGCAAGTGTCCTTGCGCCCATGCAAGAACACTTCCTACTCGGGGACTACCCGGGGCACGATGCCCCCCTTTTGTTTTTCCGTTTTCAAAAAAAAAATCTCCGACAACTTTGTCGCAACCAATCGCACGAGCGAGCGGTTCTTTTTGGCGGAACACCTTTATCTTACGAAAGGAAACGATGTTGATCTGCGAGCGTCTCAATGTTGTTGCTTGTCCAAGCCTCTTAGCGCTTACGCCCCTGCGGCTACGGTGCGAAGACTTGCGAGCACAATCTGAACCCACAGGTCAATGTCCGACTACTTTCAAAAGTACTTGGTAACCGCCTGGGCTCTGGCTCAAAACATTTTTACGAAAACATGTGAGTCAACTCCTAAACGTTTCTAAGTACTCGGGGGCTGCGAGCGCGCAGCGGTATTTCACAACTCAGGTCGAGCTTTCCGACTCCTACGCCCCCGCGGCTCCGGAGAAAAGTTCGATCGGTCTAAGTCTAAAAGTACCACTACGCTGTTTTACTGATGTTCGTGGGTACTCGGGGAATGCTGGGGAGGCGACGGTTTCAAAAACAAAATAAAAAGTTGTCCAACACAGCACGAATACACGTTCTGTTTAACTATCATACAACTTGATGCATCTAATGTGAAGGCCCAGAGCCGTCTTCTGGTGTGTCTTTTGGGATCATCTCCAGGTCCTTCATCACGGTGTCGGCCATGGCGCGGGCAGGGGCGGCACAATCCTCTTCGATCTTGTCAAGCTCCTCGCTCGAGTAGCCAGGGGCCCAACCACCACTCAGAGCTTTGAAGTCCAGCCCCTGGTAGTGCGAGCTGAACATGGAGAGGACTCGGTGCACCACCTGCCAGGAGGTTGACAGCTCTTTCTCCTTGATGAAGCCCGGCAGAAGGTTGAGCCGGTCGCCGATCACCTGGGGAGGCATTTGCACTGGCGGGACGCCGCTCTCCGTCAAGATCATGTCCACGTGACGTCCGAGCTTGGCGCGGTCTACTATGTTCTTTTTGAGCGCGTCCTCTGTTTCATGCTAAGCTCTCCGAGAATCCTCCAGCTCAGTTCTGACCTCTGGAAACAGAGAACGAGTCAGAGTTAAGTCATGAGAAACACAATCAAGAAGAATATAACGGCCGGGGCGCAAGGGACATACTCGACAGTTGATCCGCCAAGTTCTTGGCTGTCTCGGACATCTCGTGGATCTTGAGCTCGGCGGTGATGACCTCCTGAGCTTTCTCTGCAAGCTTGGCCGCCTGTGCAGTATGGGCTAGGCGAATCCCTGTTAAGATCAAAGTGTAAAGTGGCATCAGCAGTGATTGATGCAGGAGAGAGACACCTCGAAAGTCGAAGATGCAAAGATGCTCACCCTGGATCTACCGAGCCATTCGGCTGTTTTCCTCACGGAGCCGTGTCCCCTCGTCGGTGACCTCCTGCAGCTTGGCGGCAAGGTTGCAGACCTGATTGTTCGCCGTCTTCAGGTCCGCCTCAGCGGCAGCAGCAGTGGCGGTGGCATTCCGAGCCGTTTTGGCGGCTGAGGCGGCCGCAGCTCGCAGCTCCGTGGCGGTGGCCTCCACCTGGGCAAGCTTGGCCTCGAGCGCCGCCTTCTCCGACATGGCGGCGTCCACGGTCGACTGCGCGGTCCTCCGCCGACTTTGCCGCAGCTTCAAGAGCACTCCTTGCCGACGCCTCGCCTGCCACCGCTCCAACAACTGCCAAACGGGCAGCGGCCAGCTGCATTTCCAGCAGGGCCTTCTCGGCCTGGAGCTCCTCGATGGTGAGTGTCTTCCGAGCGCTGCAGCTAGCAAGCACCTGAGTCGAGACGAGGGTCAACCGCAGCAGTAACTCGGAAATCAGAACATAAAATCAAGGATTGGGGCTTGAACGACTCACCTCCGAGGCCGGGACGACGAGCTCGTTGATCGCACGCTCCGCCCACCGCAGACCCCACACGAAGCGGCGACGTGCCGCGGCTTCTTCATCCTCACCGTCGTGCGCCTCGGCGTCATGGGCCCCGGCCCACGTGGCGCACCCGAGGCCCAGGCCCTGTCCACTCCCCTCGGGGGCTGAGATGGGACGGGCCCCCGAGCTCTCGCCGACCTCCTGGATGACGGCTGGCGAACCGCGGCCCGTCGCACCCTCGAAGGAAGCAGGCGCCTGCAAGTCGGGGAGAGGCGAGTCCGCGATCTCGACCACCTCTATGATGACGGTGGTAGGCTGGCGTGGCGGCGCGATGGAGTCCGGCACCACTTCTTCCGTCTGGGTCTGGGACGCCTCAGGATTCGCCGCGGCCTCCTCGATCTCCATGTCCTCCTCGACCGCCACGACGACCTCCGGAGCGGGCGGCGCGGACGCCTCCACTGGCAACTCCACTAGTGCCGGCAAGCCCTGCTCCGGCTCGGCCGTATGGGCGGCTGCATCACCACCTGGGAGGATTGGTCCCCCCATATCTGTGGCCTCCGGGAGCTGCGAGGATAGGAAGGGGGCCGCCGCTCCCGCAGTCTCGCCGTCGTCGGCGCAGAACACCGGGGGCTGGCCCGCCTCTAGAGCCGCCTGTGCTGCGGCGCCCTGATCAGCAACAGGCTCCACCAACGGCTCAGCTTGCCCGGGGGCTGCCTGCCCCCCAACCATGGCTTTGGCTCCCGACAAAGGCAGGGGCGCCTTCGCATCGCGAGACTCCGGCGCCGCCGCTGCTTGCTCGGGGGCTGATGTCGGCGTTGATGGAGAAAGTGAAGAGCTGGGAGCGCACAGAGGAGTACGTGCGCCCAGAGCCGTGCGCTTCCGCGGTGCGAGACTGAGCGCACCGACATTGGAACGGCTGACAGGAGACAGGCGAATCAGCGAAACGAACGAGAGTTAAAGAACAAGATAATGAGGTAGTGAGAAATGACACTTACAAGGAGGAAGTAATACAGGCCCGCTTGACGGGCCTGGAGGTAGCGCCCGATGACTCGAGGGCTGGCCTTTTACCCCCCGACTGGACGGAGGGAGGGTTCTGACTATCACCCTGGGCGAGGGGGACCTGCATCGCCGGGCTGCCGCCGCCACGGATGATCAACGATTGAAGGCGTCGCGGGGGAGCGTCCGCGCTCACCCCCTACGACACGATCGGAGTAGGCGCCGGCGACGTGGATCTTGCCCTAGGGGTCGACCGCCTCCTCAGGGAGTGCGACCCCCGCCGTGATGAGTCACCAGAGGTACGGCGAGCAAACGAGCCGCAGTCCACCGCACGCCTGGACGGGTCGTCGTGCCGCGGGGACCTCCTCCTCTCCCTCCGCTGCTCCTGGCCACCGGGGCTTGACCGGGAGCGAGTCACCCCCCGATCCTCCTGGACCGGGCGCGGAGGTGGGCGCGAGCTGGAGCTCGTTCCCTGTTCTTGGGCAACGGGCTCCGGCCGATGCCTCGAGCTGGATCCCCTAGCCTGCCTCTGGGGAGGGGGCGACGTAGACGACAACGCGTTCCAGTCAACGCTGGCGTCACCACCATCACCGGACCACGGCGGCGACGACGAGGGATCTTCATCCGAGGAGACGGCGGTCTCCTTCATCTTCCTGCGCTTGGCGCGGCCGGCGTTCCGCTCGCACTTCGCGATCTCCTTGTCCTTGTGCTGGGCCTTCCGGGCAGCCCTCCTCCTATCCGCGGCGGCCTGGGCGCGATTCGGTATCGCGTCCTCAGGAAGAGGCAGCTTCGCGGGCAGAGAGTCCGTGGGCCTCAACTAAAAACAAGGAAGAAGACGAGAATCAACATAAGGACTACGAAATAGTCGGAGTGTTAGTCGGAGAAAAGAAAGACTTACATAATTTTTGGTCCCCTCGTGGGGGAGCATGGGCAGAACCTGGGGTAGCGGCCACGAGTAGCTGGCCTTTCCGATTGCCCGCCCCACGCGACGTTGGATCTCATCCAGCGAAGGGAGCCGGGGCGCGCACACGGTCCCGATGAAGGGAGCTCGGTCCGGCGTCATCTGGCAGATGCACAGGCGGCACCGCTGGAGTGGGATGAACCCCAGTGTGTGGTACAGGCCAATAACAGTCGCCAGGTCGACCCCGGCATTGCGCAGCTTGGCCAGCACTGCGAAGCAATCCCCGAGCAGCTTATCCACCTCCGCCTCCGGGGGCCCGTAGCTCCAGTTTGCCGGCGCCTCGGCGATGGAGGAGCCGGTGTACTTTGGCAGCGGGTACTCGGGGCAGTCCTTGAGGTAGAACCAATCCTTGTGCCAGCCGCTGTTGGAGCTCGTCAGCGTGCCGGCGATGTACTCCTCGCTCCTCTTCGTCTTCACCCGAAGATTGGCGCATCCAAGAGTGGCCGGGATCGTCTTGTCCTTCAAGCACACAAACTTGAAGAAGTACCGGAAGAGATGCCAATGGGCACCCACTCCCAGATACCCCTCGCACAGCGCCTCGAATGCCGCCATCTGTTGGATAATGTTGGGGTTGAGGTGGTGGAGTTGCAGCCGGTACTCGGAGAGGACGGCGCGGAGGAACCGGCCGGCCGAAATGGTGAAGCCCCGCTCGTGGAATGTCATGAACGAGACAACATAGCCCTTCGGCGGGTGCGGCACCGACTCGCTGCCTGGAACCTTCCACTCCTCGGCGACAGTGAGCACCAGCAGCTGTCCAGCGGCAATGAGCTGCTGGAGGATCGAACGGGAGACATTGGAGCGCGTCCAGTTCAACATGGTGCTTGTCGAGCTCGAAGGCGAAAGAAAGGAAGAAGAAGTGGTGGCGGCGGCGCGAGGGTTGGGAGCAGATGAGCGAGCAGTTCTGGCGAAGGCAAGGAATCGGGAAAAAGTACAGAGCTCAACCGGCGCGCGGTTTATAAGGGGTAAAATGTGGCTGCCAGCATTTAATGCTGGTCCCACCGCACCGTAAAACCGCCCGTCTAGTGGACGCATCCCCCGAGGCGACAGAGGCACGCCCACGACGGTTCGATACCGAGTGGGCCCACAAGTCTGAATCTGTCACGCGCCGTCACTTCCAACCGTCACCATCGCCACGTCAGCCACGACTGGCGGACACAGCAACTGATACGGCCGTGGACGCCGCAACCGGAACTTTCGAAGCAACTACAACATTTCAAAATTCAAAACCCCATAAACGAGTCTACAACTCCTTCATGGGCTCGGGGGCTACATCCGGTGGATGCGCTCGCGCGCACCCACCAAGTGAATCAAAAGAACAACAATTACAACACTTCCCCGACGATTGAGCCTGCGAGCGAGTCCTTGACTCCCACCACAGGCTCGGGGGCTACTGACGAGGGCCTGGATTAGGGTCCCCTAAGCAACGAGATAATCACCTTGAAGATGGGGTCCACTGACACCATTGACAATGTGAAGGCCAAGATTCAAGACAGGGGAGGGATGCAGATCTTTGTCAAGACCCTCACTGGCAAGACTTCCCCACTTCCAAGTATCAACCGCCTCGCACGAGTACTCTCCGCCTCGCACGAGTCTGCCTCGTCTCCGAGTACACGTCGCCTCGCCTCCGACTACTCATTCGCACGAGTAATTTCCGCCTCCGACTAAAGGCGGAGTCCACGCGGGGGAGTCGGAGCGTAGGACAGGGGGCCCCACACGAACGTGGTGCCGCCCCAACCCCCCAATCTTCTTCGCAATGACACGCGTGACGCTGCCTTCCACACCATGCAAATACCGCAGCTGGCGCGACGGGAGGATGGCAGGGTCTGACAGGGGCTGTAATGGTGCACAGTGCACCCCCCACGACCTCCGACATGCCGTCACATCCAACGCCAGCTACACGCCACCCCGTCAGAACAGGCACTCGATTACCGTCTACCAGCTCTTAGACCCAAACATGGCAGGCCTAAAACGCACCCAAAGGAGCTGAGTCACCGTGTAAACTACTCGGAGGAGGAGCCAAGTGCCCTGGACGAACAGTGGCAACAGCACACACGGCAGCTTCCGACGACACCACAGCTCAGCACCCTCCCACGCCGCCTGACGGACATCAATGACGGAAAAGACTTCACGACGCCATAGCACTGTAGCTTATTTTCATTTTCCTTCTTTGCCCCTCGCCCTTGTGACTATAAAAGGGGGAGGGGTGCAACGTACATAGAGAGACCCGATCACCAAGTTTGTAACCCCTACTACAGACATCCCTGGCATAGGAACACGAGTACTCGGAACTGGACGTAGGGTATTACTCTCCGGAGGCCCGAACCAGTATAAAACCCTTGTGTCTCCCGTGTCGACCATCCGGATCCGACACACGATTCGATACAAATCTACTGCCGGCGGTTGAGAACCCCGACAATGGGCAACACTAGAGATATAGGTTAAGGTTTGTTCCTTGTTCAAGAAATTTGAAGAAGGCCCATATTCAACCCCCCTTCTATAGGCCATCGATCCTACACCATACAATGGGAAAATATATAGCAAATACAGACTAGTAGTAAATGATTTATTCACCTGAAACCATATGCATAATAAATTATCTAGAGATGCATGCTTTGTGTCATCCACCACAGCTAAAAATTAAAGGAGATCAGCAACAACTCAAAGTGAAAGTATGTGATCAACCAACTTATCAATGTCCTGCTGCGAAGACCCACTACTCTCAAGGCACATCCGCGCTTTCTCACTACGGGAAACACCTAATTTGCCGTGCGTTTCGAGCGCACGGCAAAGGGTAAAAAACGCACAGCATATCCTTTGCCGTGCGTTTTTCGCTGCAACGCACGGCAAAGGCCGCACGGCAGCGATTAGCACGGCAAAGAATCTTTGCAGTGCGTTTTAGTCGCACGCACGGCAGACAAATTTCTTTGCCATGCGTTTTCACAGACGCACGGCGAAAAAAAGGTGAGACAGACGGCCGGAAACGGACGGAAACAGAAGCACAGAGCGTCTCCTTCGCCGTGCGCCACATCACCCGCACGGCAAACATATTCATACAAAAAATAAAAAAACAATGCCGGTCGCCGCCGCTACCGGCCGCCGCCGCCGTCGGAGAAGGCCAGTCAGGCGCCGACGCCGTCCTCCTTCACCCGTCCGAGCCGCGCCGCCACGCCGTCCTTCTTCACCCGACCTCCTTCACCCGTCCGAGGCCTAGAGGGGGGCTCCTCAGCCCCGCCGGGAGCCGCCACACCGGTGGATCTGGGTGGAGGCCGGCCGGGCGCCAGCGCCGACCTCCACCTCCCCAGTTTCCTCCGTCCGAGCTGTCGTGGCTGGGAGTAGAGGTGTCGGGGGCTCCTCAGCCCCGCCCGCCGCCGCCACGCCGGCGGATTTGGGTTCGGCCGGCGTTGGCGCCGTCCCCCCTCTCCTTCGCCTCCGCCGCACCGTCCGCGCCGCAGTGGAGAGGAGGCCGGTCGCCGGCGCGGGAGGAGATCGAGGGCCCGGCGAGGGGCCTGCGGGAGGAGAGGGGGCGCGACAGTGGGAGGAGAGGTGCCGGCGTGAGAGGAGGCCGACGCCGGAGGAGAGGCAGGAGGCGCGAGAGGAGAGGCGGGCGGCGTCGTGAAGGGAGAGGGAGAGGTGGCGGCGGCGGCTTGAGGGAGACAGGGAGAGAGGGTGGAGGCAGGGGCGGCTAGGGTTGGGTTGGGAGGGGGTGGGGCTCGCCCTATATATGGAGAATGGCGAATGGGCCAGGATGGGCCGGGAGGAAACGTGGCCGGGGGGATTTTGGGCCGCCTCGCCCGCGGAGGAAGGTGGGCCGAAACCTTTGCCGTGCGCCAAATAAAAAACGCACGGCAAATAAAAAACTTTGTCATGCATTTTTTTTGTGACGCACGGCAAACAAAATCTTTGCCGTGCGTTTTCCTTGTGGCGTACGGCGAATGTATACTTTGCCGTGCGCTAGGGGTGAAAAACGCACGGCAAAGTTTTTTGTAATAACTACACTTAATTGATAAAAATTATCAAACAAGTTTGAAAATTTTCCGAAAATTCACACAAAATAAGTTATGTTTTCTTTTGCTTATAGAAAACAAGATTGAAGTCAAAACTCAATTTTAATGTTACGTCATCTACAAATCTAAGCATATACTTCTTAACTCTATGAAACTTTATCGGAGATATTTCGGTTTCTAAGCATCATGCATGATAAAATGTGCGAAACCCACTAAACTTTTTATCATGGCCTCTACACATGATATCATGAGATATTAACAAGTCTCGTAGTTTTTAGACTTCATTTGCATTTTTATAATTTTAAAAGCATTCGGACACATGGTCGTGGTCGTGTTTCCTGGTCAAGATCTTCGAAATTTCTTTTGATTCCATGGGAAAGGTCTTAAATTGAGCTAAATAACATGAATAATATTTTTGAATTCACTTTATTCTATTATTTGAATCAATTGTAGTTCAAATTTGACTTTTTTAAAAATTGCTTGAAATGCAATTAATTAGTTAAATATAGAAAATGAAGTCAAAATTCTACCAAATTTTACCATGAAGTATCACATATTGTATGTATGGAGTAGAAAAAAATTCTAAGTGAGAAGAATTTATTTTGATAAGCAATTGGATTTGGGATCTAGTGGGACATATATATGGAAAAAAATTTTTGCCGTGCGCCAAATAAAAAACGCACGGCAAACAAAATCTTTGCCGTGCGTTTTTTTGGAGACGCACGACAAAGATTTTGTTTGCCGTGCGTTTTTCTGGTGGCGCACGGCAAAGGGGAAAAAAACATCTCCACCGCCCCGTCACTAACGGTCGCAGGGGAAGGTAACGGATGGTGAGAAAAAAAATAGTTTGCCGTGCGTTGGCTCCGAAACGCACGGCAAACAAAATCTTTGCCGTGCGTTTTTTTTGGAACGCACGGCAAAGATTTTTTTTGCCGTGCGTCTTATTCAAATACGCACGGCAAAGGTTTTGTTTGTCGTGCGCCTGAAATAAAACGCCCGACAAACTTTTTGACGCACGGCAATCAGGGGTTTTCCCGTAGTGTCTCTTTCAAATTTTTTGCTCTTTCTCTCATCCACATCCCTTCCTTTTCTCCCATCAGCTTCTCGATCGCCTTCTCAATGCCCCCTCGCTCTAGCACACCCTCTACCAAAACCCCAACCTTCCACGCATCCGCCACATATCTTCCAGTCACCAGCTGATCTCCGAAGAGAGGCCTCGATAGCATCGGCACCCCCTCGTAGATACTCTCCAACGTGGAGTTCCATCCGTTGTGAGTCCAGAAGCCACCGACCGCAGGGTGGGCTAGCACCTCCTGCTGTGGAGCCCACTCGATCACCTTGCCCCGACCCATCACCGCGCTCTCGAACCCCTCAGGCAGCTCTGGTGGTTCCTCCGCCCCAAGCACAAGGCCGCGTCCAACCACCCATAGAAACGGCATACCCATAGACCTCCGTGAACTCATCTTGGGTGATACGAACCACGCTACCAAAGCTCACGTACAGCACAGAGCCTGAGTCTTGAGTATCTAGCCACTGGATGCAGCTATGGTCTTGGTTGAGCAGGCCTGTCGTCACGCCATTGACAGAGACGAGTTTGTGAAGTGGACCTATGGCGAAAATCGGAATCCCCTTATGAGCAAGTTCGCCCCGGATTACCTCGAGCTCGTGGGCTTCAAGAGCTTGGAATGTGTTGATTATTGCGCCGGAAGACCTTGCTGTGGTTTCGTTGGCTAGATTCAATAGCTTCAGCCCAAGTTCTTTGTTTGGGAAGAGTTTGCTTGGGTCAAACAAGTCACGCACTTGTAGTGGTGGCAGTTCCTTCACTGGCAAGAGTAGGTTGGACTCTGAAATGAAATAGAAAATGCTGCATCAACAAGAGAGTAGGCTAGCTGGCTCTGAAATGGAGTAGAAAATGCTGCATCTCCTTGTAGAAGAAGTAAATGACGTAGGAAACTAATTCCTAAGTTGACCCATATGAACCGGTCAACAGGAAAGCTCTCTATACAAGCATATATACACGTTTTCTGTCACAAATGATAAAAATAATTTTAATAAAACTCAATGTCAACAATTTTGGGATTTGCGTGCTTTGAAGTTTGAACTTACCTGCATTATTATATTTTTGTAGGCCACACTATATTACAAGCAGAATTGGCAGTACTAATGAGTGCAGCAGAATTGGAAGTTCGTCCATTCAGTTTGAAAACATTATTTTTTCAACTAAATAGAGAGTGCGTAGTTCTTAATTCATGTTCAAATCAGATAAACAAATGATGTAGAGCATGTCATAGGACCTTGCGCTGGTAAATAGCCCTTGTCGTAGAGCATGTCATAGGACCTGAACAACCGGAAGCAGGCGGCGCTGCAGGTGTGCAGCACGAGCGTCGGCAGCCCGAGCCCGGCCGCCGCCTTCTGCACGGCGGTGAGCGTGGCGTCGACGATCAGGCACGCCAGCCGGGGTTCCCCCTCCTCGCGCGACCTCAGCAGGGACGCGAGCGCGTCGCGGACGCTCTAGGCCAGGGCCGGCGCCTCCACGGCGGCGTTCATGGCGAGGACCCTGTCCGCGCCGCCGTCCTCGGTCGCGGCGACCGCGTCCGAGATGGCGTCGGGCACGGCGACGAAGGAGAACTCCGGGTGGCGCGCGGGTTCCGGCGCGTTGAAGGCCGTGTGGAGGACGGTGACGGCGAGCCCCCGCGCGTGGAGCGCGCCGGCGAGCTGTAGCATCGGGCTGACGTGCCCCTGGAACGGCAGCGGGAACAGAGCGACGCGGGCGGTGCGCCTGCCTGCTCCGGCCATTCTCGTCTGCCGCCGGCGACGTAGTTGAGTAACAGTACAAAGATGTGTAGGATTTCTCGGGTTCTCTATTGCTGTAGGTCGGGATGGGCAATCTCAATTATATATCTGTGAGCTTAAGGAAACTTCGTAAAACAGCAAGAATATGTGAATATGGTCAAAGTGATATAAGTGCTATGAACAATAATGAACTAACTAAGGGGCCCGCGACTCTTCCTCGCGAAGGAAGCGAAACCAACCTAACCTTCTCCGCGGCCTCCCATCCGGCCCCCTCCCGTCCGCCTCCGGCGAGCTCGCCGGAGCGTGTCGGGAGCGGGGTCCCGCCTCCAGTAGCTAGTAGTAAGTAGTTTTAGCTTCTTTTGTGCTCTTAGACTATCTGCACTCGTCATATTTTATATCCTTCTTTAAAATAGAATATTTTTGCCTGGTCATCGTGATTCTCTCGTTTATACAACATTTTTCTGCACTCGTCATCCTTTATATATCTCCTCTATCCCAATTACCCACACGTGGGACCCACTCGTCATTCTCTCCCTCCTTTTACCCTCTCCATCGGCCCCCTCCCACTCATTCCTCTCTCTCTCCACCCCGCCACCTCGTCCCCGCCGCCGGTCGGCGGGCCTCGCAGCGCCACCCTTCGTCCCCGGCCCCGTTCCTTGCTCCCGATAACGCGGAGGAGCCGAGGCCGGCCCTGGTGCCCTCCCGCGCGGCCAGCAGGGGTCCCGTCGGCCTTGACCAAGGGTGGCCGGCGGCGGATCCATGGACGGCCTCGAGGACGGTGCGCTGCGGATTTCGTTGTGCTCATGGCTGACCAGCTTGCTGTGTCGTCCTCCCTCGGCTCCTACGACGGCCCCGATGATGGAGCTCGCAGACCCCTGGCCGCCTCCGCACACAGCTGCAGGGCACCCTCCTCCTCGACGTGTGACGCTGCGCGTGGGGAGCACAAGCTCGCCTCCAGCCTCCAACGCTCCCCTACGGGCGAAGCAGACGCGGAGCAGAGATCCACGATGGCGAGGTCCAATACGGCAGCCTCGAGCTTGAGCAAGGCGGCGATGGTGACTACCTCCCGGCGGCAGCTCCTCTTCTCCTTCCCCCTTCCTGCTGCCCGCGCGGACCCAACGATCCTCCTGTGGGCCCCGCCAACTTTGGCTTCCCGAACGTCCGCGACGTCCGCTTGATTTCTCGTGAACGGGACGCGCATGAGCGGTAGCGGGAGTCATCCCGTCTACTGCTGCGGGCGATTTTCCTGAAAACGGCGATGCTAAAGGGATAGCGGGAGCTTTTCAGGTCCCTAGTGCAGATAGTCTTATAGCCTTTACTCATCGTGGTCAGTGCAACCTATTGCGAGCTGCCGTCGTCTTCGTCGTTGCTGGGGTCTTCTTCGCCTTCCTCGTCGCCGTCGTCCTCGCTCCTCTGGTTCGTCGTAATAAAATAAAGTCCTTCCCACTGCTCCCTCCAGCAGCTTCTCCTTCACCCGCTCCCTTCCTCTGTTGCTGGTATTTCCACGCCGCCGTCCCAGATCTGGCCCGAGTTGAGGTCGATTTGAGAGCGCCTCCCGTGGATCGGCTCCTCTCTTGGGTGGATCTGGTCTCTGGGAAGGTCTCTTGCCGACTCTCCCTCTTGGCTGAGATCTCTACCGTCTTCGACTTCGCCTCCCCTTCTCAGCAGTCTTTGGCCCTGGAGCTTGCTTCTCCAGCAAGGTGGCTCCGATCCTGGTGCCTGCTTGTTAGCGCCGCCTCCCCCTGGGATCCTGGTCCAAGCCGCTTTACCTACCTCCGATGGCTCTTTCATCCCCGTCGCCATGGACAACGTCGTCTTGCTCCACTCTGCGTCCAGGACCTTTGTGTAACTCGGTCTTCTTGCGAGGACCTATCTATAAACTGGTTGCTGATATATATATATATATATATATATATATATATATATATATATATATATATATATATATATATATATATATATATATATATATATATATATATATATATATATATATATATATATATATATATATATATATATATATATATATATATATATATATATATATATATATATATATATATATGACGAGTTTTTTCTACTCCCGGGAGTAGCTACTTCCATACTTGTATCTCACAAACTATAGGGTACCTTTGCATACTTGAGGTTTCTAAAATAAATATGTACACATACTTGATTTTTAAAAGTGGTATGTGGACATACCCTCTTTTTATATATGAGGAAACATAAAGTTAGTTAACATACTCATGTTTCAATATAGGAAATAACATACATCACAAGGTGCAAAAAATTACGAGTTCCACTCAAATTTTTTCATGATTATCACTTTGATAAATCTTATTTTAGGTATGTTTACATACTCCAATTGATAAATGGGTATGTACACATACGCACAGTGCTTTTTTGAACGTGGGAGTAACTACACCCGGGAGTAGAATGGATTTATCGTATATATGTGTGTTGTTAAAAAACTAACTAATAAAAAAAAGTTTCACCCACAATGGCCAAAATGGTCACTGTGCAAAGTTGATCTTGGCCCGTACTCCTAAAATACATGTTTCCAGCATATTAAGCATCTCATTTCAAAAGACTCTATTTTTCCTTTTTTTCAAATCCCAACACCTACATTCAACATTTTCTCTCTCCACACACTAACACGTGGGTTTCACACGTCATCCCACACTTGGCAAGCTAATTTGGCTAGCCGGACTGGCTAGCAAAGTTTGGCGAGCGAGGAGACTAATTTGGAGAGCCTGATGACTTAAGAGTTGGATGGCTAGTCGGTTTGGAGAGTTCTTTTGACATTGATTAGCCACAATTTGGCATGTCGAGCCATTTGGCTAATCTTTTGGAGATGATCTCTATAATTTTCATCATACATGTTTTCTGAAACTTAAATCCTTTATTCCACAAAATCTTTTGTTCTTCCCAAATGCAATTTAGAATTTTTTTTACTGAAATAAAACTATGTACGTTAATTTATATCTAAACTTGATAGTAGTTCAATTTTTTACTGACTTTATGCACAAAAGAATGACCTATAGTTACTCTAAGAATGAGAGCGAGAGATTTATGTAACTCAGAGTGCAAATTTGTGCATGCTGGGGTTTACGGGTAAAAGGAAGAGGGGAAGGAAAAATACTCGGTCACTGGTAAACAGGTTTATTCTTTTTTGTAGAAAATGAATCGGCTTATTGGATTACTTTTCAGCCAAAATTAGGTGAATTTCTGTCAAAAATGGCATAATTGCCCTCAAAACCATTTAGCATAGCAAACTATATGTAATAATATAGAAATAAGATCATATCACGCTTTTACGTGTATCGACCAGTCAACTGCGTTCGAATTCTACTCAAATTGAAATCATGGGGGATATAATGTTTTTATTGGATCTTGCTGATAAATGGGATTATCAGATTTATCGATGTTTTATTGTGAATGCAAAGGACGGCAGTGACGCACGACACTAAAAACATGACACTAACACGATGCGTAGTGATAGTGTCAACACAGCACAAAGATCGGTCCATGTTTCGGTCACAATCTTGGCACGTAATGCTAGTACGAACTTGACACGATTCATAGTCATGCACTATGTGGCACAATTATCGCGACCTATAGTGCTGTAAAATATATGTATATTATACTACACTTATGGTGAAATTGGTGCAATATATGAACTTATGTGTACACCTATATGAATTTATGATGAAAATTGATAGACTTTTAAGTTGAATGAGTTGATGAATAATGCTAAGATCGGCACAAGCACAGTAGGTTGTTGGGCTGGGTGTCCATATACGTCGCTTCAGCGACAAAACAGAAATCATCACGCCGCGCTTGGCGCGCAGGGGACCCGCAGCGTACAGTGGCAGGAGGTGCCGAAGGTCACGTGACTAATCTATTCCACCCAAAACTAATCTATTCCAAAACTAAAAAAGTTATCAATCTTTTAAGTGTACGTCTAAATTAAATTTCGATTTCAAAAATGATTTTTTACTGAGATCTTCAAAATAAAATCCCACTTGACTATGTTTTGATAAAATATTTTTAAAAATATTTTTAAATACCAAATATTAATTAGTGTTACAGCGAACAAGTCACTATTATATGCAGAACAAGTTTACATATCATCTCGAACACAAAAAAGGAGTCGGAACAATAACATTCAGAACAACTTATTGTTATATCCAGAACAACTTTGTATGTCATCTTGAACAAACAAAATAAAGTATCAGAACAAGATCCTATTATAGTCAGAACAAGTTTGTATGTCATCTTGAACAAATAAATAAAGTGTAATAAATAAATAAACTAAGAGAAAAAAATAAAAATAAAAGCTAGAAAGAGAGAAAAGAAAAGAAAAGAACGAAAAAACAATTTGAAATGATTTCTACTCTATGTAGTCACCAAATATTTTATGGTGTAATGGTTGTTAATTATCTTATTTAGTTGAAGGTCTAAGGTTCAACTGAGAAAAGAAAAAACTGAAAAAGAAAAAAAATCATGCGAAAAAAAGAGAAAGACGTGATACAAAGTCAAACTGTCCCTGAAGCGACATATAAGATCCGCGTGTTGGACCAGTGTACCGGCACAGCACTATAAAAATAGCATAGTGTAGTGTATGTCTTGAAAGATTGTCACAACAGCACACGCACGACATGATTAGACAATAGTGCCTAATAGTGGCGGGTCGAATATTGCTAGGTAGTGTTGTTGTGCCGGGCCGCCCATTTGACCAACTTACAGAGAGAGGAATTATATATATATATATATATATAATCATTTTACAAAATTATACGATTGTCTCAAAATTTATCAGATTTGACCACCGAACGCCGTGGCGCACGGCGGCCGCCGTGGCCCACGGCGGTTCCACGTCCAACCGCCGTGGGCTACGGCGGTTGGGCGCCACCGCCGTAGCCCACGGTGGTTAGGCCAAACGCCGTAGCGCACGGCGGTCGGGGACGGCGTTTGCCGGCGCCGCGCGGCGGCAGGCAGCGGCCATGCAAACGCCATGGTGGGGGTGGAGGTCGTGAAGGTGGAGGGGAGCTGTTCTTCTTGTGGTATTCACAAGTGCAGGTTAAACATTTACAGCATCGACCGTCTCCAGCGCTAGACAATCGATCAGGGGAAGCTAATGCCTCCGACAGCTCCCGCTTCAGGTTGTAGATGATGACGTCCTCGAGGTAGTCGATGTACTCTTGATAGGGGCGAATAGCTGGTGGATCCACCCATTGCGAGAAACCGCAGTTCTCTGTTTAGGTGGAGTACTGCAAAAGGCAAGAAAACGTTAGCAAACCAAAGAGAGATGATGAACAAATTTGCGGACATTGCTTACCCATACATTTGGGCAGTGCCAGAAGCGACGACCAGAGTTGTTCCATCCCTCGTACACTTGCATCACGCAAAACTCACCGTGCGAACACCTAGGTCACAGCACTGTTTGCTTCGGTGCGTAACTTCTAACTTCACGCATCGATCTGAAGTCACTCTTGCCTTTCAATGGAAAATTGGCTACGAAATCAAGAGATTGCTGATATCACAACAAAGGACCGAAATCGTGTTCATCCCCACTCCAGGAAGTCATTGTTGAATGCTGTGAGAAGAAGGTAATGGAGTGAATGGTGCTACATATAGGCAGAAGAAGGAGGTTGGCTGGGTGGTGGGCCCTTTGATCCGTGGGAAGAGAAATGAAGCAGTGACTCGGAGAAAACACACCCTAGTACTAGGGCACTGGCGCATTGTGGGCCAGTCGATCCTTGGGAGGAGAACGCGTCAGTGACTCGGAGGAAACACAACGACTCTGCATATGACTGTGACTCTAACGAAACACACGTAACGGAGAAAACACACTCTAATGCAGTTCGATTAAAGTTCTTAAGGATACAAACCGAGAACCCTAGATCACGATGTCATGAAATCCCAAATTATTTGATACAGTCCGACTAATACTCTAGGTCTACTGAGTACAACGGGGGTATTTCCCCTTCCTAATGGCATCTGGCCCAGCTTCCTTGGCCCGGCGAGCCCTCTCCCTCTTCCTCTCTCTGTCGGCTTCACAGGCCTAGGCCGCTTCACGTTCTCTCATCTCCTAGCGAATGCGCATTTCCTTCTCCTCCTTTTTTTCCTTTCTCTTTTCCCACTCAACCATGCGGAACTACCTCTCCCTTGCATCACAACCCGCTTCCTCGACGTAGCTCTTGTCGAACTCAGACTGCTCTTGCATGAAATCACAAAGAGGAGGTGGAGTCTTTTTTGAAAGACATGTCAGCAAATAATAAAACAAAAATGACAAATGAATAATCGAGAAATGTAGTAAGTCCTTACTTTGGCTCTAAGGTTGCGGTCGAAAGGCTGGATCGGGTCGTGCGCATAGTTGGTGCACATGAAGAACCTCATCTCGTAGGCGTACCCGAGAACCTTGCACCTGACAAGCTTGCAGTTGTCACCGCAGAAGCACATAGGAGTGTTGGTCCCCTTTGGCACCTCGACGTTGTCCTTCCTCGTGGTGAGGAACTCCAAGTCCAACTCCGAACCTGAGGAGGCCATTGCAAACCTGCAAAACATGATGAGAATAATTATTACAATCATATACAAAATTATAAATTACAATCATAGACAAAATTATACAAATGAATCAGCATAATTAAGACGACATGAAATAGTAGTTCAATTATTCAAATACAATACCATGCATAAGTTCGTACAGGAAATATTAGTTCAAACATTACAAATTCCGAAATTAAATGTCCTAACGTTACAAGCAACTATGATCATCTGAATCTTGCATTGTTGCTACGTCCACATCCACGTCCACGTCCACATTCTATGGGGGTTGGGAGAGTCCTGAAGGTGTTGATGAACCCACATTGGCCGTAGCTGGTGCGTTGCAAGTATAATTTGCAGCTGTGCACTTCTTGTACGTGTGGCCCGTGTTGTGGCACTTGTAGCATATCACTACTGCAGGTCCAGCTTCTGCTTCATCCATGTTGTTTCTAATCCTCTTCTTCTTCCTTCTTCCAATACCTTGGCACATCTCAGGATCTGGATTTGGTATGTGCACATCATTTTCTTTGGGGTTCTCAGTAAAAGTACCTTGCACGAGGTAGCCCTGAATTGTTCGGTTCCAAATGTTCTGAATAGTTTCCTTGTTGTAGTACCATGGCACGTACCTACGGTAGCTGAAATTTTGAAGTTTATAACATACGGTGATCACATGTGAGCAGGGGGTGTGTAGTAGTTGAGGCTTCCGACATGAACATCTGCATATTTGGTTGCCAAAGTCACACACTTGTTGCGTCTTTTCACGCGATGGGCCTAGGTGCATTTTCCCTTTGCACTCAACCTCATATCTCCACATAATTTCATTCTCAGCAGACTGGTACAAAGGCTGCGCTGTGACCATGTGAAGAAGTGCTTTTTTTCTGAGCCTTGTCCAAATACCCAGTCATTCTGGTGCAGGATGTCATTTGAGTGTTCCTCAGAACCTCATCCGCTACCTTGCTCCTTTCGTAAAAATATTGCATTGTACGATACATAAAGAACTCAATGATGCCAACTAGAGGAAGATGTCTTGAACTGCGAAGCACACAGTTGTAGACCTCAGCAAAATTAGTGGTCTTTATCCTATGCCTTGCTCCGCCCTCGTCAAACATGAGACACCACTTTTCCTTAGACTCATTCTGAATCCACTGACTGAAGGTCTTCACAGCACACCCTCTTCTGCGCCTAACTTGAGGGCCATCTAATCCCACATCCTCGAGAGAAATTGGCTCCTCTCCAGGTTCAGGATTCACTGGCTTCGTTGCTATCTCCTCTGATGCCTTCTTTGTCAGGTCATCTAATTTCTTCCAGATGGCATCGAACTTCTTCTGCTGAGTCTGCTCACGCAATTGCTCAAACAATTTAGACAGGGCCTTGTTCTTGAACTAGCTATGGAAGTTTGCTTTCATGTGCCTAGTGCACCACCTGCTCTTAACATCGCTCCACAATGGAACTCTGTATCGCTCTTGGCTGCCATCTTTCATGTCATTCATTGCTTGCAAAATACTTTTGTGCCTATCGTGTATGACACACACATTCGGCACATCCTGCACCACCATGTTCTTCAACCTCTCAAGAAACCAGTACCAACTGTCACTATTCTCCCCCTCCACAAATGCAATGGCCAAAGGAAGCAATTGATTATTACTATCAGCTGTCACAGCTGTCAGGATTGTTCCTTTGTATTTACCAGTGAGAAAAGTGCCATCTATGCAAATGACCGGTCGACACAGTTTGAAAGCCTCAATGCAGGCACCCAATGCCAAGAATGATCGCTGAAGCACACGCTTGCTTGGTTTCTCCTCACAAGGATAGTCCTTGATATCATAGTAGCTGCCAGGATTCATCTGAACTATTGTGTGCAGCAAGTTAGGTAAATTGTGGTAGGATGCTTCATAAGTACCCCACCTATGCTCTAATACCTTCTTCTTTTCTTGGTATGCCTTGCCGTAACTGATGGTGTACCCGAATTTTTCCTCAATTGCACCGATAATGGCCTTCGGCTCATAAGAAGTACATTTCACAATGGTAGGGTACATGTGGCTTGTAACAAAATCGGCTGAAATGTTTCGGTGCTTTGCATCAATCCGATCAAGAGTACAACTGTGAGACACCACTTCTTTCACCTCTAAGTAATAATCCCACTTCCCCTTATATGCATACACTCGAAAAGAACAATTCTCCTTTTTGCAATGCACATCATATATCCTCGGAGAGATCTTCACTACCCTGAACTCTCTGTGCAGAGTCAAGGTGGACCACTGCTTGACTTCATCCTTCACATGTGCAGTACTGGGGTACATAGCGCCTACTTTAACCTCATTCTCCGTGTACTCCCAGAACACATTCTCACCACAATTAACAGTACACTGTAAGAAATCGTAGTTCTGCCAATCCCAGGGCACATGATCCTCAGACTGATCATCATCATCATCATCATCATCATCATCATCATCATAATCATCATCTGAAGAGTCCTCTTCCAATGCACGTTCATCAGCTTCTAACTCTCTATCATAATGTCTCATCACCTCAGAGTTTCCTTCCCCCTCATCAACAAAATCAGTGACAACAAAACCTCTAGATGTCTCATCACCTTCAGAATCCCCTTCTTCGTCCTCTTGTTGTTGCCCTTCTTCATCACCTTCCCTCTCATCCACATCCTCAGCTTCCTCATGTACTTGACTGCTAGACCCACCATTTAGGAAAACTTGGACAAACAAAATCACAGGCAAACCAACTCGGCATGCATTTCTGATATAACTCCTCCATTGTCGAGTCCCTTCAAGTGGCATGAGCTCCCGATACACAGGTTGACTTCTGTTGATTAGTACCATCACCGACATGCATTGGTGCTCTAAATCTACTGCAAATGACTTGACCAGCCAATTGGTTATACCCTCCCAAGTTCTTTCTGCTGCTCTTTTAATATTTTTCTCAATTGAACTAAAATTTGACAAGTCATATCCTTGTGGACCATATATAATTTCTCCAAATCCATAATACAATTTGACTGTGACTGTCTCCGACATATCTGATTCATAATAAAAAACAATAACTACTATCAAATACTACATCTAGAGACTAACAAACAGATAGACTAATAGCTAAACTAACAGTAAATATGTTACGTAATTTAGTCTAATGAGTGGTAAAAATGTAATGAGTGGCAAACATGTAAACTATAATCTAAACCATAACTACAGATCTATACTCCAGAAATCTTTACCATACAGAAATCTACAGAAATAATAGTAATTATATCTAAGTAAAATTACTAAAAGAGTTCAAATCAGCGAAATACCTGCAATAAAGCAAAGAAGTAGCAGAGCTTCGCTGCTCCGACCCCTCCACCTCACTCTCTTCTCCTTCTAAACACTAAACCCTAGGAAAATGAACTATTTAATACTACAGATCTAAAAAAATATAATTAATCAATACTAATTACGATTTCATTACATCTAAGTACAGGTGCTAAAAGGGTTGAAATCAACGAAATACTTACAATGAAGCGAAAGACCAGCAGAGCTTCGCTGCTCCGCCCCCTCACTCTCTTCTCCTTCCCAACTCTCTCTTTCTTTTTTTTCGAATTATTATGACAATTTCGGGCAAATTTTCGGTTCTTATAGGGACTGACGACCTGCCGCCGTGAGTCACGACGGTCGCAAATCCCTACCGCCGTGGCCCACGGTGGTTGGGCCTGCCGCCGTGGCCCACGACGAATAGAGGCCAAGCGCCGTGGGCCACGGCGGCTGGTCTTCCCGCCCGTTGGGCCCGTGGCGGTTGGCCTAACCGCCGTAGCCCACGGCGGTTGGACGTGGAACCGCCGTGGGTCACAGCGGCCGCCGTGCGCCATAGTGTTCGGTGGTCAAATCTGATATATAATTCTAGAGAGAGAGACGGCACAACCCACGGGGAAATACATAGGCCCATAATGGAGTTGAGCATTTTGCGGGCTGGGTTGATTCTGGGGCTGATATGAAAAAAGAGTTTAATTTCTTTTGAGCCTAAAATCTATGTTTGGCCGTCTGTTCATTAGGCCTGCGAAAATTGTTCCCAAAGGCTGCTTTTCGTGCGGTCAATTTTATTTTCTTTTTCTCTGTCAGTTGGCCCGATTGTCGCGAATTCCTGGCCGGAATAAAATGGGGTCACGGCGTTTTCCCTCTAAAATCTCGGTGTGAAAGCGCAAAACATTTCCAAAATCCACCTTCCCCATCCAAGCCGACGAGAGATTCCGGAGATGGGGAGGCCCAACGGCAGCGCGTGCAAGGAAGCCAGGATCGCCGACTGCGCCGGCGCCGGCGTCGACCGCATCACCGCGCTGCCGATCGAGCTCCGCGCGCACATCGTCTCCTTCCTCCCCTACAGGGAGATCGTCCAGCTGTCTGTGCTGTCCCGGCCTTGGATCCACATCCACCACCACACGCCCGTCGTCAAGCTCAACCTCGACGAGTTCCTCTTCTTCGACGACCTCGTGCTCGACGAGGAGGAGGATGCGGACGCCCTCCCCGGCATCGTCGACGACGGCCTCCTCGTCGGCCTCCGCGTCGCGCTCCGCCGCCGCACGCAGGAGGGGTCCGGATGCACGGTGGACGCCCTCAGGATCGCCTACGCCGTCGACGACCGCCGCATGAGGCGCCACGCCGACCGCATCATCGCCCTCGTCGACGCGCGCAGGATCCGCGTCACCGCCCCCTTCAACGGCCGCATCTCGAGGGACGCGTGGTCGCTGCCCCTCCCGGCCGCGGCGCGCTACCTGGACGTCGCCGTGTTCGGCCACCTCTCGCCGGCAATCACGGGGCCGGGCGCCGCCGCCCTGCGCGATCTCCGCCTCGAGCACGTCGTGCTCCGTGAGTGGCCGCGCCTCCCGTCCCTGCGCTCCCTGACGCTCAACGCCGTCACCGTCGAGGCGCCGTTCCAACCTGGCGCGTGGTGCCCGCGGCTCGAGCACCTGAGCATCTTCAACTCCGAAATCGAGCAAGCGTGTGTCGACATTCGCCTGCCGCTCCTCAAGAGCCTCGACATGGATCACGTCGACGTCGACGTCGACGCTCACGGCGACTCCACCGGCTCGCCGTTCGGGGACATCACCGTCGACGCGCCGGAGCTGGAGGATCTGGAGGTGAACTGCAGCGCAGGCTGCACCGCCGACTACAAGTCGTTCACGCTGCGGGCGCCGATGCTGAGGTACCTGTACTGGCACAACCAATTCGCAGAGCGCGTGGCCATCGACGTTGGCAGCCCGGGCAGTGTCACGGAGGGGAAGATCCAGTTCGAGTGGAATCACGAGAGTAGCTGCCGTGAGATGAAGAGCTACAAGGCGCAGATGATGCGGATGCTGGAGGGTCTCATCCCGGAGCTGTCGCCAGAGCGTGTCGCCGACGCTGCGAGGTGAGTTCACTGCGAGTTCGCCATCTCACCATGTGAGCCTTGCTGAATTTGCTGTGTTGTTGAATGCAGGCCTCACATGACGCTCGACAAGTACACCGTGGAGGGCTTTGACTTTGTGGAGGATGGCAAGATGATCCCCGAGGAAAGGCTCACCTGCGACCTCGATGCCATCATGTCGTCGCTAAAAAAACTGAGCACGTATGGCATGTCAGTTGCTTCTAACAAAGATGCAGGGCAAGTGGAATTCTGAACTTTGGACCTCAATCTGAAGTCCGCGGCACCGATTGTGCATCAGTTTGACTGGAATAGCAAGTTTATTTCTTCTTTTTCGTAGAGGAAACATGATTTTGCCTGGTGATCTTAAGATATTTGATGTTTCGTGAACCATGTTATCTTGTCACTGAACTGAATTGCCCTTCTTGTTCTAGAAATGAAATGCACAATAGTTCTTGACCATGTTTGTGCTCACAATTCCTGGGTATAATTAATTTGTTCTGCGTGTTGTCCTGATAAGATTTGCAATTGCAGCTCTTCAATTAACAAAACACTAGCAGGTGATTCTAAAAAAGAAGCAGGGTAAGTGGAAGTCTGAACTTTGGACCTCAGTCTGTCATCTGCTGCACTGACCACACATAAGTGTGATTGGATTAGCATGTTGATTTCGTTTCTCGTAGAAAGAATCCTGATTTTGCCTGATGAGCTTAAAGATGTTTGATGTTTCCTGCACCATGTCATCTGGTTCTGGTCGCTGATTTGCACATCTGTGTTTTTTCATGAAACAAAATGCTTGTAGTGCACTTCTTAGCAATGCTCTATATCGATTTCGAATTTTGTTCTGCCTTTTTATTTATAATAACTGTACCTACAAATCTTCACAAACACTAGCAGAGAAGATAATTTCGAACAATTAATAGTTAATTGTGATTTGTTTTTGGATTCTTTCTTAAATGTAAGTATTTCATTTGATGAGAGGGGGATTCAGTTTCTTGACATGAGGAAGCAGCACATGGCATTATTCGACAAATTTGCAAACATATCAGGAGTTCAGGATCACCGTACAAGTTGCGGCTCATCCCTGACTAATTGAAATTTCACAGTGACATTATGTATTGGAGTAGACTGTCCATGGCCGAACTAGTAGCAGCAGATGCTTTCACCTGCAGACAGCGTGCCATCTCTCTCATCCGACCTCCATTTTCCCCAACCCCAACCATCACTCTCCTCACCGCCTTCGCCACCTTCTCCCTCTCGATCACATCCCCAACCTCCATCCCAACGCCCCACTCGTGCGTCACGTATCTCGCATTCACCATCTGGTCCGCGAAGCACGGCTGCACGAGCATGGGCACACCTTCGCAAACGCTCTCCAATATCGAGTTCCACCCGCAGTGCGTCCAGAACGCGCCAATGGCCTGGTGCGCCAAGACCTCCCTCTGCGGAGCCCATGTCACGATCTTTCCTCTGCCCCTTACCTCCTCCTCGAACCCGTCCGGCAACGACGGTGAAGACTCCTTGCCGGCGCCGCCGGCGCCGCCGGTGACCATGCCAGGCCGGACAACCCACAGGAATGGCACACCGCTGCCGGCCAACCCCCACGCCATCTCCTCGAACACGCCGCGGTCGACGCACGCCAAGCTTCCCAGGCTCACGTAGAGCACGGAGCGCCGCGGCCGCGCGGCGTGCAGCCACGCCAGGCAGCTGCGGTCCGGAGCGTGCAGGCTCTGGTCCGCCGCCGCCGGTGGCGTCTTGAACAGCAGGTGCAGCGGCCCGACCGCGAACGCGGGAAGGGAGAGCTCGCGCCGGATCTTGGCGAGCTCCGGCGCCTCGATCGCCTCGAACGTGTTGAAGACGACGCCGGACACCGAGGCTCGGACGGCGTCGGCGACGGCGGTGACGAAGCTGCAGTGCTCGTCGGTGTCGCAGCCGTCGACGCGGATCAGGTCTCGCACGCGCAGCGGCTCGAGGCCCGGCACCGGCTCATCCAGCTGCTCCTCTGCAAGGAACATTTGCTTGCAACCAGCAAATCAGCTTCTGCGTTCCAAGATCCAGTGTGAAGAAAAAAAAACAAAAAAAGATGACACGCTTGCCTTTGAATGAAAGGTAGCCAGCGTCGCGCAGCCTCGGCATCGCGAGCATGTTGCGGAGCGAGGCGGCGCTGTCGGTCCGGAGCGCGAGGACGGGGACGCCGAGCGCGCCGGCGGCGTCCATCGCCGCGTAGCACTGCCCGTCGACCACCGCGCACGCGACGGCGTCCTGCAGCGACGCGAGGGCCTGCCGGAAGGGCGCCGCTACGGCGGCGTTGAGGGCCAGGAGCTTCGCGAGGATGTCGGAGTCGGGGGAGACGGCCGCGACCGGGAGCGGCGCCTCGTGGATGGGGACGAAGGCGAGCTCCGGGTGGCGCGCGGGGTCCGGGGCGTTGAAGTCCGTGTGGAGGACGGTGACGGCGAGGCCCCGCGCGCGCAGGAGCGCCGCGAGCTTCAGCGTGGGGTTGAGGTGGCCCTGGAACGGCAGGGAGAAGAGGACGACGACTCGGCGGCGGCGGTGGACGCCACCTTCGCGGAGCTGTTCTTCTGCGGCCATTGCCGCCGGCAGAGTGGCTGGCTCGATCTGGCTGCTGGGACGGCGCGGAGCTGCTCTTTGTCGTGCGGATGCTCTGGGCATGTGATGCACAAACGACAAGGCTCGTCAGAGCAGTACGCACCGGAGGCAGTTGGCACCAACAAAAACAAAAGCGCGGTTTGGAAAGGGCAGCAAGACTAGCCTCATCGAAAGGCCATTTGCTAAACAAGGCAGCAAGGTTGGTGCTAGTGCCTAGTGAGGTCGGTGCTGTCTGCAATGCCGGCTTAACCATCTTTGCATTGAAAAAAATGGGCTATAAAGAGTTGACAAAATCAGGAGGAATTTTCTCCGGAAAGGGGTGGTTGAGGCTAACGAGGGACATATGCTTGGTCGGACGGGCTAAAGCAATCAGGCCGAAGAAGAGAAAATTCCCTCTACCACTAAGAAATACAACTATTTCCTATATATCATTGAAAATTAGGAATTGAGCTATATGACATTGGTTGTATTTTTCTTCTTTGCACCGCCGCCCCTCCACCACTTGGCTACGTGCACGCTTCGCCGGAGGATAGAGCTCCCCGTCGACGGAGCCAGCACGGCAACGGAAGAGTAGGAAGGAGGCGAGCTTCACGGTCGCGACTGAGGAGCAAGGGCGGCTCCTCCTCTCCCTGAGCATCCCTTCGTCGGAGCAAGGGCGCTGCTCTGGGACGAGCTCGTAGGGGCCACGCTGCTCCGGGCTCCGTCTGCTGCTACACCTCCTCCTTCACCGCCAGCGCGCCGGTTCCCCCGCTCTTCCACCGCCGCCAAGCTGTCGTGCGCTAGCCCTCCTCCGCCGCTGCGCAGAGGCCAGCCAGCGGATCCCGTCGTGGTCGTGTGCTGCCCTGCTCCCGGCAACACGTTAAGGCCCGCCGCCAACGTGCCTCTTCCCCTGCTCCTCCGCCACGGGAGCCGGGATTTCCGCCACCGGGGATCTCCGCCAGTGCCAGGAGCCGAGGCCTCCATCTCCCTCGAGGAGGAGGACGGCGAGGTCGAGTAGGAGAAATCTGTCGCGGTCGCCTCCCTTCCGCAGTCGCCAGTCGAACCTCCCCCAGCAGTGGCCCGACCGGCGAAGCGCGCGCGTCGCGACGGGGTGGGGGTGGGCGGCGGCGGTGCAAGGAAGTGGAAAGGGATTTCCCCCCTTGTGCCACTGACACATGAGACGCACAACGCCGTCTAACGGGTCCAGACGGAACAATTGACGGTAATGGCATAAAAGGAATAAAAAGTACAACCAATGACATAGAGCTCAAGTCCTAATTTCCAACAGCACGTAAGGAACGAGTTGTATTTTCGAGTGGCATAAAGGGAATTTTCTCAAGAATCAAGACCTGTTCAGCTGGGCTCCACGGCTGTCGAAGGACCCGGAGCGTCCATGGGTCGTCACCAGGCCCTGTTTAGTTCTCCAAAAGTTCCAAAAATTTTCGTATTACATACCGTGTCACCTCTCACACAATACGCTTCGCAATACAAAAATTTCACCACTTTGACCAAAATTTCACGGAACTAAACGGGACCTGAGGTGTTTTGATCGGCAGGCGGCAGCTGTTTTGAGTTAGCACGATTGTTATCCTCGGCCATGGCCGAAAGACAGAATTCCGGAACTCCTCGTGCCTGCAGGGCAAGGAGCCAAGAGATTTGGCTCCTAATAACCTGTACAAGTTTGCTTGGCGAAAACACATGAATGTATTTGAGGAGATAACCAACCACAGTTGGACGAGAGGCTTGGCGAATGAACACAGTGGAAGAAATGACAAAATAATTTGTGCATCTTTGGGACCTGGTCCAGTATATCCAATGCACTGATGAGATACTACCTCCGCCCTTAAATATATGACGTTTAGGACAAGCAAATTAGTTCAAAAATGAATTGACTAATTTGTCTTAAACGTCATATATTTTAGAACGAAGGGAGTACTAGCTTGGAGGTGGACAACTGGACATAGGATAGAGAATATAGTTCCAAGTCGGCATATAAAGTTCAATTCTAAGGACCATTCTGCACCTTTGAAGCAACAACAATTTGGAGGGCACAAGTAGTTCAAACTCATCTGCAGATACGAACACAATGTAACTGTCTATGTTCATCGGTGTTTTCAACTTTTCATTGCTAGAGTCAGTTTCCTACATTAATGAATCAGACATCCATGATTCAACTCATTTTGTTCTACACATTACCTGATAATTTTGCTGAGCATGACTAATTTGCAGTTGGCAGGGACGATATGTAACGAATTAGACTGTCCATGGACAAACTCGTAGCAGCGGATGCATGCATCTTCAGACGGTGTGCTCTCTCCCTCATCCGAGCTCCATCTTCGCCGACCAACACCTTCGCCACCGCCGCCGCGACACTTCCCCTCTCGATCACCTCCCCAACCTCCATCCCGACACCCCACTCGTGCGTCAGGTACCTCGCGTTCACCGTCTGGTCCGCGAAGCACGGCTGCAAGAGCATGGGCACCCCTTCGCAGACGCTCTCCAATGTCGAGTTCCACCCGCAGTGCGTCCAGAACGCGCCAATGGCTGCGTGCGCCAGGACCTCTCTCTGTGGAGCCCATGTGACAACCTCCCCCCTGTTTTTTATCTCCTCGGTGAACCCATCCGGCAATGGCGGCGGAGCATCCTCCTCGCTGCCGGCGACCAAGCCCGGCCGGACGACCCACAGGAACGGGACACCGCTGCCGGCGAGCCCCCACGCCATCTCCTCGAACGCGGCGCGGCCGACGGTGGCCACGCTCCCCAGGCTCACGTACACCACGGAGCGCGGCGGGCGCGCGTCCAGCCACGCCAGGCAGCCTCCGTCGGGCGCGCGTAGGGTTGTTTGCTCCACCGGCACCTGGGACAGCAGGTGCAGCGGGCCGACGGCGAAGGCCGGGAGGGAGAGCTCGCGCCGAATCTTGGCGAGCTCCGGCGCCTCAATCCCCTCGAACGTGTTGACGATGACGCCGGACGCCGAGGAACGGACGGCGCCGGCGACGCGGGCGATGAAGCCGCACAGCGCGTCGACGCCGCTGCCGTCGACGCGGATCAGGTCCCGCACGCGCAGCGGCTCGAGATCCGGCACCACCTCATCGTCGAGCATCTCCTCTGCACTGCAGGTAGGATCGTTAGCTACGAGCTAATCATCAGTGACTTGTGCATTCCAAGAGCAATATCCAGAGCGAGCTCGACTCGACGGCCTTGCCTTTGATGGGGACGTAGCCGGCGTCGCGCAGCCGCGGGAACGCGATCACGGTGCGGAACGTGGCGGCGCTGTCGGTCCGGAGCGCGAGGACGGGGACGCCGAGCTGTGCGGCGGCGTCCATTGCGGCGTAGCACTGCCCGTCGACCACCGCGCACGCGACGGCGTCCTGGTCCTGGCCGCGCAGCACCAGCGACGCGAGGGCATCCCGGAAGGGCACCTCGCAGGCGGCGTTCAGGGCCAGGAGCTGCCTGGCGATGTCGGCGCCGGGGCAGGTGACCTCGTCGGGGAGCGCCTCGCCGATGGGGACGAAGGAGAGGTCCGGGTGGTGCGCAGGGTCCGGGGTGTTGAGGCCGTGTGGAGAACGGTGACGGCGAGGCCCCGGGAGTGTATGAGCGCGCCGAGGTGGAGCATAGGGGTGATGTGGCCCTGGAACGGCAACGGGAAGAGCACGACGCGTCGGCGGCGGCGCTGTTCTTGTCCGGCCATCGGCTCTGGACGGCGGAGAGTCTGCAGATTGTGACACTCTGTATGGAGAAGGAGCTCTGGTGCAGAGATGCGGCCATGTGACGCCCCTGAATCCCTGATAAGGCTCATCAGCTGAATAGTAGCACAGATAACCTTCACTGATTTCAACTTTTCAACAAGATCCATCAAAACCAGAAAGATCAATTCTGTTCGATCGCCAATTTATTGGAAACAGAGGAGCATAGCAAAAACAGAGCCCCATACAGAGTGTTGACTACTGGCACAGATATAGAGAATAAAAAATTGGACAGATCGACAATGGAACCTAATCCCCAGTTAGAGAAAAGAAAAAGAAGATTGTGATTGGATCAAAGCGCCTGATATAAAAATTAAAATATCCATCAGATCGATGAGCTCAATTATCCACGGTCCAAGATCTCTTAGGTTCACTCTCTAATGTCACTTGCCTCACTTTTAAAGCTAGTCTCGGTGCAAGTTTTATGGACATAACTACCTAGACTGAAAACTAAATAATGCTAGTGGAGTTTTATGGTGATGAAACTCTTCTCAGATCCCATAAAACTCTCACATTCTCTCTCTTCACCATGTCAGCAAATTTAGTATAATGAAACTCTTCATGAAACTCCACTAAAACTGGCATAAGGACAAAGAGCAATTGATATCATTGTGCAATAGTCACCCTCCATGTGTACAAACACTAAAGATCTTTTTTTTTCAAATATTGCACTGCTATTAAGATATATAACTAATCTTGGGAATATACATGTCCTCCGTTAATGTGGACTCCAATTCACTATTCACCTTGTCACAGCTCGTCACATCTTCTCTCACAGCACGCATCTCAACACGCACTTTTTACACAACTTTTTACTCTAATACATTATTCCAGCACTATTCATTCGCGCAAATTTGACAAACTAAATACCACCTAACTGATTTAGTCACTAGTTACCGTTGTTACAAATCTATGTTTTGAATTAGTGTATTGTAATAATCCTAGAATCTACGTGACAAAAAGAAAATAAAAAGAAAATTTTTGATTGATCAAGAAATAGCTAACACATAGAGGAGGTCAATTATCCCCAATCCACTCTCTAACCTTTAATGTAGAGGTTTTCTTCGGTACACAATACGATCTGTACGATCAGTTGAAAAAGGACTCGTATGTAACAGAAAAGGACCTATATGTAAGAATCGGACGGTTGAGATTAATTCTATACGACCGATTTTTTAGCTATCGTACGGTAGTATTCAAAGGTCGTACAGGTAGTTAAAGGGTATTATCGAAAATGTAAAATGGCATTTTTGTAATATATAAAAACGGAGGGAGGAGGTGTGCACGGGTGGACCGGGTGGGTAGCGGGGAAATTTTTTTCTAAAACATATATCAACCAAATTACCATTTTACCCTTAGAGAAAAAACCGAAGAAACCGACAATACGACCGTTGAAATGTATTGTGTACCGAAGAAAACCTCTTAATGTACTCGCCCTTCAAAAATGTTTATCGTTTTAGCTTTAATGAACGCTTAGATACAAAGCAACACATCACACCATATAATGGTAAATAACAATATTATAAATCCAGTAGTTGATTTATTCAGTTGGGACCAAACAAGCAGACATGCAAACACTGCCAGATATCCATGGTCCTTAACCAGACGCTACAGCTACGAGAAAAACAGAACTCAAAGAGAGAGTATGTGATCAACCAACTTATCAACGCCCTGCTGAGAAGACCCACTACTCTCAAGGCACATTCTCACTTTCTCCTTCAACTCCTTCGCCCGTCCCCTGATCTCCGCTCCCTCACCTTCTTCCTCCATCAGCTTCCTCACCGCCTTCTCGATCCTCCCTCGCTCTAGCACGCCCTCCAGCAAAACCCCAATCCTCCACGCATCTGCCACATATCTCCCGGTTGCCAATTGATCTCCGAAGATAGGCCTTGACAGCATCGGCACCCCCTCGTAGATGCTCTCTAACGTGGAGTTCCATCCGTTGTGAGTCCAGAAGCCGCCCACCGAAGGGTGGGCTAGCACCTCCTGCTGCGGTGCCCACTCGATCACCTTGCCCCTACCCTCCACCGCCGACTCGAACCCTTCTGGGAGCTCCAGCTTCTCCACCCCGAGCACAAGACCGCGTCGGACGACCCATAGGAACGGCTTGTCAGTGCTCGCTAAACCCCACGCGATCTCCGTAAACTCATCTCGGCTGACATGAACGACGCTACCGAAGCTCACATACAGCACGGAGCCGGGCGCCTGCGCGTCCAGCCACTCGATGCAGCTCCGGTCCTGGTCGAGTAGGCTGGTCTCGCCGCCGTCGTTGGAGGTGATGAGCTTGTGGAGTGGACCGACGGCGAAGGGTGGTATGCCTTTGGGGGCGAGCTCGTCCCGGATCATCCGAAGCTCATCGGGTTCGAGTGCTTCGAATGTGTTGAGGATTGCGCCGTTGGAGTTTGTTGTGGTCTCTGTGGCAAGGTTCAGGATCTTCTGCCCGATTTCCTTGCTCGGGAGCTTGCTTGGGTCGAACAGGTCACTGACTTGCAGTGGTGGTAGCTCCTTTATCGGCGTGTGTAGGTTGGACTCTGAAAATGGTGAATCAAAAGCAATGTAAAACGATGTCATATATAGTGAAAATGTGCCCATTAGTAAAGTAGGTTGACTTGTAAGTTTCAAATCTGTATCAAGATTTATTCGGGGGGAAATTCATTAGAAACAGAGCTAGAAACAGAGGTAGAAACAGAGGAAGATGCTGCACCGTATGGGTCTCCTGTTGGTTGCTAACCTGTCGCTGGCAGATAGCCTTTGTCGTGGAGCATGTCGTAGGACCTGAACAAGCGGAAGCAGGCGGCGCTACCGGTGTGCAGGACGAGCGTGGGCAGCCCGAGGCCGGCGGCGGCCTTCTGCACGGCAAAGAGGGTGGAGTCGATGACCAGGCACGCCAGCCGGGGCTCCCCCTCTTCCGACGACGACCTTAGCAGCGACGCGAGCGCGTCGCGGACGTGGCCCGAGGCCTCCATGGCGGCGTTGAGGCCGAGGATCTTGGCGATGCCGCCGACGGCGGACTCCGGGGCGGCGTCGGGCACCGCGACGAAGGAGAACCCCGGCGGATGGCGCGCCGGGTCCGGCGCGTTGAAGGCCGTGTGTAGGACGGTGACGGCGAGCCCCCGCGCGTGGAGCGCGCCGGCGAGCTGCAGCATCGGGCTGATGTGGCCCTGGAACGGCAAAGGGAACATCGCGACGCGGGCGGCGGATGCGGCGCGCCTGCCGTCCGCTCCTACACCGGCCGCGGCCATTCTCGCCGGCGGGATACTAGGATGGCTCGACGATGCCTCCGGTCGGTGCTCCGCCTTGAGAGCTTGGAGTTGCTATATACACTGGCAAGCATTGATTTATCATTCATGACGTCAGTTTATCAGTATACTATGCTGGGAGCTTGGTTAGAGGAAACTTCGTAACGCCATGGATGCGCGTGCTCTCGATGCAGCCACAAGGATTGGTCAAAGGTGACTGTCACTATCCATACTCCAGACATGTAGAAATGGGCAACGGGTTGACGGATCTTCGAAGAAGATCTGGATATATTTTTTTTTTCTGTTTTCTGTACAATTTTGTGGGTTCGTTGGGAGTTATTAGAGGAACAAGCAAAGCGTCAGAAATCAACTAGGAGTGCCATTCTTTATAGAGATTATCCTGATGATGAGTTGGACCATTCGGAAGGCAAGAAATGATCAGATCTGTGTGCATATCAATTCAAGTCTGGATCGAAGCAAAGTGGTTTCAAGAACTCTTTTGCTCTGATGTTACATCGAGCAAGACATGTGTACTTTCCATCTATACAGCAATGGTTTCCTTATTTTTATGAACTTCTTTTCAAAAAATATATACTAAAAAGTAATGTATCAATCAACACTACTATAAAGCAAATCAATGGTTCCTAATCCTTATTCCTTATACTCGATTCTTGTTTTACAATAAAAGTTCACATAGACAATATGTAATCAACTAACTTGTCAATGGCAGCTTGGGAAGACCCAAACCTCTCCAAGCACTCCGTCACCTTTCTCCTAAGCACCTCCGCTCTCCCCCTCATCTCAGCACCCTCCCTCCCACCACCCATGAGCTTCCTGACAGCGCCCTCGACCTCCCGTCTCCCCAGCTCACCTTCCAGCTCGAACCCAACACCCCACACCTTCTCCACGTACCTCGCGTTCATCATCTGGTCCACCGCGTTGGGCCTGCAGATCATGGGCACCCCCTCGCCGAGGCTCTCCAGCGTCGAGTTCCACCCGCAGTGCGTCCAGAACCCGCCCACCGCCGTGTGCGCCAGCACCTCCTGCTGCGGGGCCCACCGGATCACCATGCCCCTACCCCTGACGGCGTCCTCGAAGCCGTCGGGAAGCTGCGGCGCAATGTCGGTGTCGTGCACTAGGTTGGGCCGGACGACCCAGAGGAAGGGGTGGCCGCTGTTGGCCAGGCCCCAGGCCACCTCGACGAACTCGCCGGAATCCATGGCGGCCAGGCTCCCGAAGCTCACGTACAGCACCGATCCGGGGTTCTGGGTGTCCAGCCACTCGATGCAGCTGTAGTCCTGGTCCAGGAGGCTGCTACCGGTGTTCCTCGTGGAGAGCTTGTGGAGAGGGCCGGCGGCGAGGAGGAAGGGCAGGTCGAGCTCGCCGCCGCGGAGGTTCTTTAGCTCGGCTTGCTCCAGAGCTTCGAAGGTGTTGATGATGACGCCCGAGCAGTTCCGCACGGTCTCGGTGATCCGGGCGATCACCTCGCGGAGCATCTCGTGGCTGCTGATCTTGGTCTGGAAGAGATCCCTCACTCGGAGGGGCGGCAGCTCCGGCACCGGCTTGTCGAGCTGCGACGACTCCTGGGATGAAGCAGGCAGGTAGCCCTTGTCGTGGAGCATGGGGTAGGCGAGGAAGCACCGCAGGCACGCGGCGCTGCCGGTGCGGAGCACCACCGTGGGGAGCCCGAGCTCCGCAGCGGCGCGCTGCACGGCGAGGAGGTTGGCGTCGATGACGAGGCACGCCGCGGCGCGGGAAGCCTCGTCGGCGAGCGCGGACGCCAGGGCGGCACGCACCGGCGGCGACCCTTCCATGGCGGCGTTCACGGCGAGGATGACGTCGATGATTTTGCCCGTCGCAGCGACGTCGGCGGGGACGCCGTCGGGGATCTCGACGAACCGGAACTCCGGGTGGCGCGCCGGGTCCAGGGCGTTGAAGCGCGTGTGGAGCACCGTGATGGCGAGGTTGGCTCGGGCGTGGAGCGCGCCGGCGAGGTGCATCATCGGGTCGATGTGGCCCTGGAACGGCAGCGGGAACACCAAGACGCGGCGCGGGCGCGGCAGCTCTCCGCCGTCGCCGTCGCGCGCGCCGTGGACGCCGTCGGCGGCCATCGCTAGCAGTGTGCGCGCGCCTTGTTGCGCGTGTGCTGCTCTAGTGGAGCGAGCTACTGATGAGTGAGGAGCACTGCTCGTGCTCGATCCCCAAATTAAACAAGCCGACCTGAACTTGACGACACGTACCAGCAGGAGGTTGCAACAGATTTGTCCTGGAGGAGATGAGCTGCAATCACTAGGCGCCAACGGGGGCGGCGGCTAGCTATGCGATCAATCATGCACCCATGCCGGCCGGCTCTTCATTCCCATCACGTACGTCATTGCTAACGCTGCGTAGCTTGCATTATTTGTCGAGGCACGCAGCAGCAGATGTGTGATGACCTGGACAGGGGCTTGATCGTACGACCGTGAAAGAACCAGCTGCTAGCTTGTTGCTGACGAGTAATTAACTTCTCGATCTTAACCTTGCAAATGACGACGGACCGACGGCGACGTGGTCTGATGGTCTGATGCTGATGGCTTCATCTGATGTTGAAAACAATTGCTTTAGGAGCAGTGACGGACCTACATGGTGGTCTATATGGGCCACGGCATACCTAAAAATCCAGCCCAAATTTATTAACTATTAGGCTGATCAGTAAATGAAAGAAACTAAAAATTACAAAGCCCACAGGCCTGCAAGCCGGCGCACGTATACGTAGCAAACTAGCAGCGGTCCAGCGGAGCCAGGCAGCCAGACTTCCACGAGGCGACGCTGCACACAGGACAAGGGCGTCGGCTGCCGCCTCTTGACCTCTGGAGTTCGAGGTTCGACCCTCTCCGGCCTCCGCTCCGAGCGCCCATCGAGACCTCGGCGTCCGCGACGGCACGGCGCATCTCTCCGATTCTCCGCGGATCACATAATCCGATTTCAAGGTATGAAAATTAAAAAGCCCCAAGCCTTCAATATCTAATTTGTAAAACCCTAGCTCCTCGCTAGTTATGCTACGTACTGTGATTATTTTTCCCGAACTATGATAGGAAATACCACGTTATGGATTCACTGTTTGATTGTTGATGCATTTGCTTTAAAAAAAACTACGAAGAGGAACTATTGGTAGGTCAGACAAGTAGTTGCATCCCGTGTAATCTCTTTTTATGCATATTTTGATTGGTAAAACCATGAGTACTGTAAGTTATTTAAATTTTGCACTTAAATCGTTGAATGACTTGGTTATGTTATTTTAATTCTTGTCAATTGAAGTCCTAAAATTAATTAAATTTGAAATTGCTTACCGAATTATATATAGATCACACCGTTTATATATGTATTATACCGAATTGTATATGTAAAAAATTTGACGTGGCATACCTTCTTCAAAATCTTAGGTATGCCACTATAACTAGGAGCCTGTCTTTGCCAGGCATGACTGATCATTGGAGGCTTGGAGCAACACGATGACAACATGATGCAAGTCTTTCTTTATTCAAAGGAAACTTCAGTCGCAAAAGTCCTGGAGCAAGCCAAATGCATACACTGGCTCAAAAAGTTTGTTTAGTAGATATTAAAGTGACTTATGCTAATTTGTACCGTGAATTTATTTTGAGAAAAAAAATACTACCTCCGTCCTTTAATATATGACGTTTATGACAAGAAAATTAGTTCAAAATGAACTGACTTTCTTATCCTAAACGTCGTATATTTAAGAACGGAAGGAGTATTATGAAAAAAAACATTACGCAAACGAACAAACTCACGACAAGCTAGCTAGGTAATAACGGCTGACAACAAAACGACAATGATCCTCCCAAATGCTGTAGCCGTCAACACCTCGTAGCAGCAAGCCAGCAGTTCAATGACATGGCTGCCTGTGTAGTGCTTGCTCTTCAGTCTTCACTTAGCAGTTGAGCTCACGCCGCGTGCCGCCGCTCATCGACCACCCACCGACCACCGCTGGCGTCGTCGTCGACGTGATGGGCTGTCCCTGATGGCCTCATGGGCCACTGGGCTAGGCCACGGCGTAGAACGTATAGTACATCATCACGATTTTTTTTTATTTTTTATGATTTTACAAAAATAATTATATCTAACGAAATTTTGTAACAATCAACTGCTATATAAAAAATAGCACTCAGCTCCCGGATGAAACCGCCGGACGAACATTATGTCATGCCACCTGTTCATTCGATGGTGGAGTGCTATTTTTGTAAATTTTCATTATGCGAATAGTAAAAAATAAAATAATAATCCATGGTCGTGGATGGGCTCATCTATATAAATTATAGATAGAACCCACTATATTTCTCTTTACATGCAAACAATCCACCTCACATGTCACATCATCATTCACTAGATCATCAATTTATGTCTTTTATCAAATCTTTGTGACTATAGTATCCATACTGTTAGAAAAATAAGCAATTTTCATATTATTTTAATCTAGATAAATGACGGCATAAAAGTGATGACATATATAAAATTGATCATGATGAAAAGAATAATTTCTATGCATGCATGTAAAAAGGAAACAGAAAGGAAAGACATGAAGAACAACACATAAATAAAGATGAGAGATATAAACAGATACCCAGCATTGCCGGCAACGTTGGAAAGCCCGGAGTCACCCATGGTGTCGTTGTCGTCATAGCACAGAAGTCGCTGCAGGCAGTCTAATATCGTCGTCGTAGTAGAGAAGTCACCGGGAAGTTTTGGGCAGTCGCGTAGACACTCCCCAAAAACCTAATTGCTGATTCCCCGTGCAAGGTCTCGAACGGCAAGGGCTTCGGAGGCACCTGCCTTCTCGCTCCTCTGTGCGCACAGAGTTACGAGACGGAGAAACCTTCTATACGGCTGAAGAGTGTTTCTGGAATATGTGATTACTCTCGTGTGTATTCCCCTCAAATGAAGGATCATCAACCCCTTATATTCTATTTGGCTAGGTAAGCCAAGAGCCACGGTGTAAACCAAAGGTCACCATAACTCAAAGTGGGTAAGACTAATAGACATATTGAAAACCACCAATGTGTAAACCAAAGGTCACCATAACTCAAAGTGGGTAAGACCAATAGCCATCTTGAAAGCCAACCACCTTGGGCAAGCCAACAGGCTCAACGTGGGCAAGCCAAAAGGCTTCTCACGTGAGCAGCCCGGAAGGCAAAAGACCAACAGGCTTTCAACTCCAATTTTGTCACAAATAATATTTCTCACATTTACACACCATAGAGTTATTGATTTATTAAATTTATAAATAGGCCAAGCCTAATAATAAATCCAACAATCCCCACCAAACTCTAGGGTTTGTAACTGTGAAGTTCCAGAATCACAATTCTTTGATATACCGGTGTTTCGATGGAGACTGTTAAGTTGAACATCCATCTAGAACAAGAGTTTCACTCAGTCACAACTGAACAATGGACTATGCCTTGAATTGATAGTTTTGTGTGAGGTGAGATTCGCTCAAGTCCTTTGCTGGTACTAGGCTGCAAAGGCATCCCCGCTGTTTTGAAGCATATAAGTCACACTTCAGTGCCTTTCATGAGTATTTAGGGATTACCCAAGTCTCATAGACTGTGACTAACAGTCTGACTCATATAGGTGTACTCCTCAAAAGATATTCTGTAGGACGACATCTCATCTTTTATACGACTCTTGGAATACATTAAGGTAAATACCATCCTGCCTTACAGATAGGAAAGATATGCACCAAAGATGAGTTCAGAAGGGATCTTTCCTCGCAATCTACTACTAGCTTGTTTCACCATCCTAATTCACGGGATCTCCGATCACATAGGATAGGTTACCACTAAAGTAGAATTCAAATGGGTCTCATACCCATCTCTCTCGATGCACTCTCTATCACATTACGTGATAAGCCCTTGGTAAATTGATCTGCCAGATTTTTGTACGTATGGACATAATCCAACGCTATAACTCCGGAGTTTCTCAACTTTCTGATAGATTTAAGGGCGTGTTTGGCAGGACTCTGGCTCCACCAAACCAACTCTGAAGCTACTGCTCCACCAATTTGCAGCTCCACCGTGGAGCTGGACTCTCAATTTGGAGCTGAAGATATGTGTTTGGCACAGATAACAACTCCAGCTTCGAAAACATAGATCATGTTGTAAAAAGTCAATTTTACCCATTATAAACGGACCCACATGTCATCCTCTCTTTTTCTTCTTCTTCCTCTCTCTTCTCTCTTCTCCTTTCTCTCTTCCTCTGCTCACTCCGTCACTAGGGCAGCAGTAGTAGGCAAGAATTCATTCAGATACTGCCAAGCCTGATTCCACCCATGGATGAGCCTAATCGATTTGCGTGGTGATCGATTTGGAGGTCTTTCACAGTTGCACCTCTATGTTCGTGAACTAGTGCCCGAGCTTATCTTATCTGTGTGCGTCAGGGGGCCAATGGCGGAGAGAGGCAGGCAACGGAATGGGAGGCACCTAGCACCTAGCACTAGTCACCTAGGCCGCAGCAGAGGTGCTGATCAGTGATGCAGCACATATGCTGGCCTGGGGCGGAGAGGGGCAGGCAACGCCGCGGCAGCATCCCAAAAGGGCGCGCGCGACGACGGTGGCAGCGACAAGGCGCACGAGATGCTCGACGGCGGGGCTACAGGATCGGAGGTGGGCGGCGGCGGCGAGCTCGCCGTAAGGCCTCCGTGGAAGAGCAGGCGACACGGCGTAGTCGCGATGTTGAAGAGGGGGCGGGCGACAGGGGATGAGAGAAAAAAGAATCGAACCGGTATGTTGTGTAATGGGTGGCAAAGGTGGGTAATTTCCACCCAACTCCACGAGTTCTTAGGAAACTAGCGTTTGCAGAGTACCCCTTGAGGTACTCCGTGGATTTGGTGGAGTTGGGAGCTAGATCCATATTTTTGGTGGATCTGGAGTTTTTGGAGCTGAGGTGTTTGGCAAGAAAAAATTGGAGTGGAGCTGTTTTTTTGAATCTGGAGCTGTTTGGAGCCCTGCCAAACACGCTCTAAGTCGCCTCTTAACATGCCTTGAAGACTTCATGTTATCCTTGGAACTGTTAACCTTTGTAATCACGGTTTGGTTACCACAGTTCATGAAAATAGTCGGAATTGGCTTTTCAACCACCGGTAAATCCAAAAGGAGTTCACGAAGCCACTCGGCCTCAGTCCCAGCAGTGTCCAAAGCAGTGAGCTCAGCTTCCATTGTAGACTTCGTTAAGATAGTCTGCTTGCAAGACTTCCAGGAAACAGCGCCACCTCCAAACAGAAACACATATCCGCTTGTGGCATAAAGCTCATCAGCATCAGAGATCCAGTTGGCATCACTGTACCCCTCTAACACTTTTGGGTGTCCTGAATAATGAATACCATAACTCATGGTACCCTTTAAGTAGCGCATCACTCTCTCGAGAGCAACCCAATGCACATCTCCACGGTTTTTCACAAACCGGCTCAGCTTCCTCACAGCATAGGAGATATCAGGTCGTGTAGCATTTGCAAGATACATGAGAGAACCAATGATCTGGGAGTACCTCAATTGATCCCTTGCAATTCTGCGGTTCTTTCTCAAAGGAACACTTGGATCATAAGGTGTAGGAGAAGGAATACAGTCACTATATCCAAAGCGACTTAAAACATGTTCCACATAGTGAGATTGTAACAAAGTTACCCCACCATCACTATCTCTTGACAGCTTGATATTAAGAATAACATCAGCTTCTCCCAAATCTTTCATCTCAAAATTATTTGACAAGAATTGCTTCACTTCCTCAACAACTTTGAGATTAGATCCGAAGATCAATATGTCATCAACATATAAACACAATATGACACTTTCACCCCCACCATGTCGGTAGTATACACATTTGTCAGCTTCATTCACAATAAATCCCGCAGACGTCAATGTGTTATCGAATTTCTCATGCCATTGCTTAGGGGCTTGTTTAAGGCCATATAACGACTTCAATAACTTACACACCTTGTTCTCTTGACCATTTGCAATGAAACCATCAGGCTGATCCATATAGATCTCGATCTCCTCCTCCAACTCTCCATTTAGGAAAGCGGTCTTAACATCCATTTGATGGACTATAAGACCATATGAGTCTGCCACGGAAAGCAAGGTTCGAATGGTCTTCAATCGAGCAACAGGTGAATAAGTATCAAAAAAGTCTTCACCCTCCTTTTGAGTGTAACCTTTAGCCACAAGTCTTGCCTTGTACCTCTCGATTATACCATCAGACCTAAGCTTTTTCTTGAACACCCATTTACATCTAATAGGTTTGCACCCATAGGGACGATCAACAACCTCCCAAGTTTCATTAGACATTATTGATTCCATCTCACTCCTAACTGCTTCCTTCCACAAGTCAGCATCAGGAGAGGAAAATACCTCTTCAATAGTTGTTGGAGTATTATCCACAAGATACACAATGTAGTCATCACCAAAGGATTTTGCAACCCTTTGTCTCTTACTCTTTCGAGTAACTACAGTGTCATTCTCCTCTGGATTATGCACATGGGTTTCCTCAATTTGTTCATCTGCAATGAGATTATCATGCTCATGGGAACTAATAGATTCATGATTAGAACTGCTAGGTGTTAATTTCATTAGAAAAACATTTTCAAAAAATGTAGCGTCTCTTGATTCTATTATTGTACCAACATGCATGTCAGGTACCTCAGATTTTATAATCAAGAACCGATATCCCACACTATGGAAAGCATAACCAAGGAACACACAGTCAACAGTTTGAGGTCCAAGTTTGCGCTTCTTATTGATTAGCACATTCACTTTAGCCAAGCAACCCCAAGTGCGTAAATAAGAAAGATTTAATCTTTTCTTTTCCCATTCCTCGAATGGTGTGACTTCTTTGTCTTTCATAGGAATTTTGTTTAGGACATGACAAGCGGTCAAAATCGCCTCACCCCACCATTCCTTACAGTGCGGTTTTTCCTCTCGGCAATACCATTGGATTGTGGTGAGTATGGCGGTGTCCTCTCATGAACAATCCCATGTTCAACACAGAATTCATCAAAAGCATTAGAGAAATATTCTCCACCTCTATCAGACCTTAAACGTTTAATTTTCCTCTCAAGTTGGTTTTCTACTTCAGCTTTATAGGCCTTCAAAAAATTTAATGCTTCATCTTTTGTTTTCAAGAGATACACATAGCAGAATCTAGTACTATCATCTATAAAAGTCATAAAGTATCTTTTTCCGCCTTTTGTCAAAATGCCATTCATCTCACAAAGATCGGAATGAACTAGCTCTAGAGGTGTCAAAGTTCTTGGCTCAGCAACCTTGTGAGGCTTGCGAGTTTGTTTAGATTGCACACATGCATGACATTTAGAGTCTTTGACATGATTAAATTTCGGGATTAAACTCATATTAGCTAGCCGCGTCAAACATCCATAATTAACATGACATAAACGTGAATGCCATAAATCTGTCTCTGTCTCATCACAAACACTAACAGAGTTTACAACATTATTACACACATCCAGCAAAGACAAGCGGAACAAACCTCCGCAATCATAACCCTTACCAACAAATGTTCCATGTCTCGACATGACACACTTATTGGACTCAAAGACAACTTTATAGCGCTCACGACACATCAAAGAAACGCTAACAAGATTCTTCTTTATTGAGGGGACATGCTGCACGTGCTTCAATAGCACCGTCTTTCCTGAAGTAAACTTCAGATTGATGGAACCAACACCATGAACATGCGCACGTGATCCGTTCCCCATCAGCAAGGCTCCAGTCCTGCCGACCTGAAAAGATGCAAACAAAGAGATATCAGCACACACATGGATGTTAGCTCCACTATCCATCCACCATTCTGGTGAATTACAAACTGAAAGAACATAGGGTAAAGAATTACCATACCCAGATGTTCCTCCTCCAATCTCATTAATCACCATGTTTGCTGATTTTTTCTCCTTGCCAAATTTGCGGTCAGGGCATGCACTAGCCCAGTGCTCATCACTCCCACAAACAAAGCATCCTTCATTCTTTTTCTTCTTGAAATCAGTGGTCTGCTTAGGCTTAGGGTTGTAATCTTGTTTTCCCTTGGGCTTCTTCTTGAAATTACGAGATGCATGAAAATTCCTTTTCTGTACCATGTTGGCAGCAGAGGACTCAGGATCTTTTCCACGATTATCTTTTCCCCTTGCCCTCTCTTCCACATCAAGAGTTCCAATGAGATCCGCTACATTGAACTCTTGTCTCTTGTGTTTTAAGGAGGTGGCAAAGTCCTTCCAAGAAGATGGTAACTTGGCGATAATACCGCCAGCCACAAACTTGTCAGGAAGAACACATGGAAAATGTTCAAGTTCCTTAGCCAAAGCCTGAATTTCATGAGCTTGCTCTACAACAGAACGGTTCTCAACCATTTTGTACTCATAGAGTTGCTCCATGAGATAGAGCTCACTTCCGGCATCAGAAACTCCAAATTTGTTATTCAGTGCATCCCATAATTGTTTGTCAGATGCGTAAGACATGTAGTTTTTTTCATACTTGGTATGAAGTGCACAAATCACGGCGCCTCTGAAGAGGTTATCGGCAGCCCGAAATTTAGCCTCCTCATCGGCAGGCAAGTTATCGGGCTTTCCCTCCGCGACATGATAGCAATTCATAGCAGTCAACCACAATTTCATCTTAGCACGCCATGTCATGAAATTTTTCCCATCAAAAGCACTCGGCTTCAAAACAGCAGCAAAGCCAGTAACGAAAAATTGCCTACAATTAGGTTTTTGGATTGTTAGAAAAATAAGCAATTTCCACATTATTTTAATCTAGATAAATGACGGCATAAAAGTGATGACATATATAAAATTGATCATGATGAAAAGAACAATTTCTATGCATGCATGTAAAAAGGAAACAGAAAGGAAAGACATGAAGAACAACACATAAATAAAGATGAGAGATATAAACAGACACCCAGCATTGCCGGCAACGTTGGAAAGCCCGGAGTCACCCATGGTGTCGTTGTCGTCATAGCAGAGAAGTCGCTGCAGGCAGTCTGATGTCGTCGTCGTAGTAGAGAAGTCACCGGGAAGTTTTGGGCAGTCGCGTAGACGCTCCCCAAAAACCTAATTGCCGATTCCCCGTGCAAGGTCTCGAACGGCAAGGGCTTCGGAGGCACCTGCCTTCTCGCTCCTCTGTGCGTGCAGAATTACGAGATGGAGAAACTTTCTATACGGTTGAAGAGTATTTCTGGAATATGTGATTACTCTCGTGTGTATTCCCCTCAAATGAAGGATCGTCAACCCCTTATATTCTATTTGGCTAGGTAAGCCAAGAGCCACGGTGTAAACCAAAGGTCACCATAACTCAAAGTGGGTAAGACTAATAGACATATTGAAAACCACCAATGTGTAAACCAAAGGTCACCATAACTCAAAGTGGGTAAGACCAATAGCCATCTTGAAAGCCAACCACCTTGGGCAAGCCAACAGGCTCAACGTGGGCAAGCCAAAAGGCTTCTCACGTGAGCAGCCCGGAAGGCAAAAGACCAACAGGCTTTCAACTCCAATTTTGTCACAAATAATATTTCTCACATTTACACACCATAGAGTTATTGATTTATTAAATTTATAAATAGGCCAAGCCTAATAATAAATCCAACACATACATCTTTTCGAGTATCATGCTCCAAAATTACAACAATAGAAACACGTGAAAGACAATTTAACAACTGTTTTCTCTCAATAAAATGAACATATTTTCATATATAGTGTTGTTTGTCAAGTTGCATAGTAATCACTTTAGTTTATACTTTTAAATTTTCACCTTACAACTTTATTTAAAAATTCACGCAACAACGCACGAGGTATCACCTAATTCATTTGAGGATTTGGTCATAACAAACGATGGAGGAGGCCCCATTGAAGCAGATCGTAGATATTAGTCATAACACTTGATGGATAAGTTTTTTTTGCGGGAACCTTTACTCGGCGCTGCTTCTCCGCTAGGTGCTAGCAACGATTGTTGATTGATGTATACTAGCACTATTCTTCTTCCTTCGTTTTGCTGTCTTTGTTCTTTCTTCCAACAACAACATAGCGTAATCAAGCTGCATTAGGCCACCCCGCCGCCGTCGGCTTCCACCACCACCCGCAGCCTATGGCGACCTCGCTGTCGTGCTGCTCTGCCCACCTACTGCCCCCACCGCGCCGTCCCGCCCTTCCTAACCACTACCGTCATTTTCCCCCGCTGCCGGCACCGCCCACTGGTGGTCCCCTACTGCCCCCTACCGCCCAGGCTGGCGGTGCCCTCGTCGCCCGGCCCTCTGCCCGGCGCCTGTCACCACCGCCGGGCATGCCACACCCCGGGCAGCTTCTCTAGACCCGTCAGCCACGGGACCTCCCCAACAACCCCAACTCCAAAACCCTAATCTAACCCCGAGAGGTCTTTTACGGTGCAAAATACTACCCTATATTACCATTTGAAAAGAACTCGAATGCAATAAAAAGAGACTTATATGAAAGAATCTGACGGTTGAGATTAATTGTATACTACTGAAATCTTACATAGATAGTATAGGGATATGATTAGAAATTTGTAAAATAACATAATTGAAAATTTGTACGTTGTCGTCGGTGGTGAGCTCGGCAGACTACGAATACTTCCTCGCCGACGGCAAGAGCCTCCGGGAGGCCAAGTCCTTGGTCCCGGAGGTCCTGAAAGCCATCTGCAGAGGCATTGAGGTACCATTTATTTACATCAACGTGTGTGTTTACCGGATCACAAGCGTGCATCTCGTGATCCACGCCGTTGTCGATTGCCGTCGTCAAGAAAGACGAGCTCGCTCGCTCTCGCATGAATACATGATTCATCCACATGTTCTGGAATTCTTCGCGTACGTGCGTGTGCAGATGCCACCAAAGGTCCAAGGTCCTCTACCTTAGTTGGTTAGACGAGCTGAGGTATGATCGCAATCAGAAGATCCAAGTTCGATTTTACGATGGAGTGAATTCACGAGTCTCTTAATGAAAATAGTGAGACGAGCTTAACCCTATCAGCTTAATTTTTTTCGTGTGCAAATGCTAATGAATGAGGAAGCGATGTATGTACGTGGTGGTGTCGGAGTCGCTGCCAGCAGGGTAGTATAGAATGTAACCAGTTTTTAATATAGAGGAAGGGCCACGTAATCCGTTCGCCGCTTAGCCGCTATTCTGTCGCGACGCGCGTGCCCTAAATAAGATTTTCCGTTTTTTTTATTAGTACTCCCGCCCATTATACACACATTCCTTATTCCATCAAGCAAGAATCACGCGTCTGTTTTTTTTTAATATGGTCAACTTAATTCCAAAGCAGGATTATTGTTGAACCACTGGCTTGCCCATGATGTGCACATGGCTAATTACTATAAATTCAATCTTGATCCATTCTCCGCGCGTGATGATGTACTACTGGCCTGCCACTATTCGGTGGTATGGATAGCTAGGACCCTGTTTAGTTCCCAAATTTTTTCCCAACTACCCGTCACATCAATCTTCAGACACTGATTAAGAGTATTAAATGTGGATTAATGACAAAACCCATTCCATAATCCCTACCTAATTTTTCGATACGAATCTAACGAGCTTAATTATGCCATGATCAGACAGCGCCGTGCTACAGTAAACAATCTCTAATGATGGATTAACTAGGCTTAATGGATTCGTTTCGCGATTTTCCGTCCATTCATGTAATTAGTTTTGTAATTAGTCTATATTTAATCCTCCTAATAAGTCTCCAAAAAGATCTCAAATTTTTTTTATTGGGAACTAAACAGACTCTAGATTACTCAAAGACGATTGTTGAGTGGATCATCAATGATGACGGAAGTACGACGCTATTCATCAGTTTCATGCAGTGCCACCTACAACCTTCTTCCGTTTCATATTACTTGTGGTTTTAATTTTTTCAGATACATTTCTTTTGGTAGCATTTTTGCTGAGAAATAATTGGATCCATACCATTGAAAAGTCCAAAAGTTAGATATATATCATTAATCTCACATGTCATTAACTCATGTGAACTCCACATGTCATTGACTTGCAGTGATATATATCTAACTTTGAGATCTTTTAGAAAATGTTTGATAAAACGGCTTCATCGAGTGAAGCCCTGAGTGGAGCTGCGTGGAGCTACGATTTTGTGGCTCCACCTCCCAAGTGGAAGTCGCAAACGGCTCCAGGTGCGGCTCCAGACCTGAGGCTGCCTGATTTGACACCGTTTGGCAGGACTCCAGCTGGAGCCGATTTTGGAACCGGTTTTGGAACCATGCCAAACAGACCCATGGATCCAAATTTCCCTTTTGCTGATGTGAGAGGACAATGCAAGGAGAGAGAAATGGATCATTGTTTTGTTTGTGCTCCCGAGATGAAAACAGATCGGATACGAACAGATAATACGGATACAGATACAGATAATTTTTATTTCCCGGATTGAATTTTCGGATCGAATTCGGATACAGACAGTATATTTTGTGTTGAATAGTGATATTCATCATATTTGGATCATAGAAATTCAACTTTGAATTTCCGGATACTAATGCGGTACGGATAGTTACGGATATTAAATATACGAATTCGGATACGATGTTACCATCTGAGTGTCTAACCTTTTCGGTCGGTCGGTCGGACGGATAATATCTGTACCACTTTCATCCTTAGTGCTCGGCATGGTTTGCGTGAGGGTTTGAACCGTGCAAGCTGAGAGACAACGCTGCGGGGCCAAGCAAAAACCAATCGCGCCTATAGTGCAACCGGATCCTTCGATTTTTCCAACATTCTTATACATGTTCATGAACTCTAAAAGTAAGCATATATGCCATTCAACTTTTTAATTATGTAGTTAACTCTAAGTGCCGTACCTCGTTTCTCATTCCATGTTTCTGATCACATCGTTCCGGGAATATTACTGCTAAGATATTCTCTTCGTTCTTAAATATATGACGTTTAGAACAAGCTAGTTAGTTCAAAAATGAACTAACTAGCTTGTCCTAAACGTCATATATTTGAGAACGGAGAGAGTAAAACACTAATTTTGGTATCACGAGGGTACTTTATAATTTATTTTTTTGCTTCACTGTAGCAGCTACATACTACTTATTAGCCTGTGTTGTTCAGAATTTCATCCGGTCCTACCGGTCACCACTAGTAATTGACCATACCACTTTTACTAGTCATTTGTCAGCCAGATTTTGTTGAGAAAATTCAAAATTTGGCCATACAATCAAAAGTTAGGGGCCATTTGGATTGAGCCCGGATGACCTTCCTTGCCAATTCATTGGCTCGCTAAAAGTTTGGCACAGGAATCTGGCGCCCTCATTCTGCCTGTGATTAGACTATCCGCAGCGGTAAACTCTAAAATTCACCCCTTAAAGCAATATTTGGAGGGCCTTTAGAAAAATATCACCCGGCCTCCAAATCACATCCTAATGCAGCAATGAACTCTAAATTTCTACCCCAAAAGAAATATTCCTAGGAATATATTATCCACCACACCCCACCCACCCGTCCGCCCCACTCCGTGCGTCCTCCGCCGCGAGGGTCCTCCGTCGGCGCGGGCTGCCACGGCGGCGGTGGGAGGATGGACGAGGCCGCCGTCGCCACGCTGCCACGGATGGAGGCATGCTTCTCGTCTCCTGCGCGCTCAATCTCGCCGCCGCCTCGCGATCTGCGACGGTGCCTCCCGGCCCCAGCGCGTGGCGGCACCTCCAAGCCCCAATGTCCTGGGCCCCGCCGGCGCGCTCTGTCTGACTGCGGTGCCGTCCTCGCCACGCTGCGCTCCGAGCACGATGCCGCGCGCCCGGTGTAAGGTGATCGTATGCTCGTAGCCTAAGAGGGGAAGGGGTTGAAATAGGCAACTTAAAACCTTAAAGGGTTTCTGTCTGGTTTTTTCGAAACCCTCGGTAGTACCGACCCCATGCCGGTACTACCGATAAAGACCTTCTGTTTCGTTTCCGAGGCTCCTCGGTAGTTTCGACCCCAGGTCGGTACTACCGATAAAGCGTTTCAGTCTTCTTTTTTCTGAGCCCCTCGGTACTACCGACCTGAGGTCGGTAGTACCGATAATCTGCGTTCTCAGCACAGTAATGGCTAGTTTTGGAGGGTGGGTATTTATACCCCTTCTTCACTCCCTTCATAAGTTGCTGACCTAACCCGAGACAAACACACCCAAGAGCATTCACTCCCCTTCTCCACTCCTCCCTAGAGCCAATCCTTTGATTCTTTGAGCTAGGGCTTGAGTGAGGAAGAGATTCTTGGTGTGAGATTGAGAAGTTTTGAGTGACTCTTCCATCTCCTTCACCTCAAGAGCACTTGAAGCATCTCCGGGCATCGATTCACGTTTGTTACTCTTGAAGCTTGCTTCTAGACGGTTAGGCGTCGCCCGTTGAGTGCCCTCTTCGTGTGGAGCACCTGGGATCGTTTGTATTACCCCTCCTTGGTGGAGAATTCTTAGTGAGCATCGATCTTCTTTTGTGGGGATTGGGTGAGGCAAGAGGCTCTTGGTGATAGCCCTCCCTTTGTGGGATCCTCAACGGAGACGTAGCTTCCTTTGTGGAAGTGAACTTCGGATTAAACCTCTTGTCAATTGCTTGTTTGAGTTCTCTCTATTTATCTAACCCTAGAAGTGTGATTTGGTCCGATCTACATATTTGTTGTGTTCCAACTTGTATCTTTAGTTGCAGGAGGTTCTTAGCATCTAAACTCAACTCTTGATTCAAGTAGAATTGCTAGAATCGTTTTCGTTTTTGAATTTCGTCCTAGTCATCTCTGCTAGGTCGGTAGTACCGCCCCTGTGCTGGTAGTACTGAGCCCCTTGGTAGAACCGACACAGTGCCGGTAGTACCGACCTGTAATTTAACCGCTGCATTTATTTCAGAAATTCGAAGTGATCCTATTCACCCCCCTCTAGGCATCACAAGGTCCTTTCAATTGGTATCAGAGCCTAATCCCTTGATTTAGGCTTAACCGCTAAGGGATCAAGATGTCGGGGAGTGGTGGAAACCTCTCCGCTCAAGAACTCGCCGCTCAAGAACTCGCCGCCAAGGAAGCTCAAGAAAGAGAGCTCAAGGCTGCTCAAGACCAAGCCGCGGCTCTAGAGCTAATGGGGAAGGCCCCAAGTCGTATACCATCCAACGTCACGAGCTCCGACGATTCCGACTCGGACTCCGATTCGAGCGATGAAGATGTCAAGGATGGTGACGATGATGCAAAGAAAGCGGCGAAAAAAAGAAGAAAAGCCAAAAAGAAGAAGAAGGCAAAGAAGATGGCCAAGAAGCTCCTCAAGAAGATGATCAAGAAGGAGCAAGCAAAGCACTCTCGCTCCGGCTACTATGAAGTGCCATTCCACTACAGACACATCTCGGGCAACAATCCTAACGAAAAGTTCTATTCCGTACATTTGGGAAAGCCTCCCCACTTCGATGGGAAAGACTATCCCAAATGGGCTTATGATATGCAAATGCACCTCTACGGGCTTCACCCTTCTCTTTGGAAGATTGTGTGTGTAGGTGTGACAATTCCCGCTGAAGGTGAAGCCATGACGATCGAGCATGAACAAGACCTCCATCGCAATGTTCAAGCAACAAGAGTCATCACATCATCCTTGTGTGCTCAAGAGTTCAACAAAGTCCGGAACATCTAAATTGCCAAGGTGATTTGGGATACACTCAAGGAGGCACATGAGGGTACCGATCATGTGAGAAGAGGCAAGATTGACTTGATTCATGGAGAGCTTGAGCTATTCATCATGAAGGATGGAGAAACCGTGAGGCAAATGTATGATCGGCTAATGCTTCTTGTCTCGGACATCAAAGCACTAGGAAGCAATGATTGGGACGATGAGAAGGTCACAAAGAAGTTGCTAAGAGCTTTCACACCGAAGAACCCAAACCTAGCAACCATGATAAGAAGAGACCCAAACTATCACAAAATGACTCCCAATCAACTTCTTGGTGAGATCTTGCATCAAGAGCTAGTTGATCAAGATGTGGAGAAGTCACTTAGCTTGAAGGTGAATAAGAGTCTAGCTCTCAATGCTAGCTCTAGTGAAGTTGTGGAAGCAAAGCCCAAGACTTTCAAGACCAAGAATGAAGATTCAAGTGAAGAAGGAAGCACAGATGAAGAAACCGCCTTTGCCATAAGAAAGTACAAGAAGTTCTTGAAGTTCAAGGCATCAAGGAAAGGTGGTGATGATAGAAAGAAGAAGTCACAAAGAAAATGCTATGAGTGTGGAGAGTATGGACACTTCATTGTCGAGTATCCCAAGAATAAGAACAAGGACAAGAATGAGGAAGAGAAGAAGTACAAGAAAAAGAGCAAAGAGTACAAAAACAAGTACCAAGGGCGTGCTCACGTGGGTCAACAATGGGACTCAAGTGATGAAGATGAAGCACCAAAGAAAAAAAAGGCATGGCAACATTTGCCATGGCACAAGGAGCATCTTCACCACGCCTCTTCAACAACCTCTCCGATGATGAGGACAACTCTCACTTTTGCCTTATGGCAAGAGGGAGCAAGGTACAAGAATCAACCACCTCATCCTCTCTCACCTCATCATCATCCACACCTAGTAATGATGTAGACAACCTAGATGAGGAAAAAGAAATATAGGCTAACATGATAAAGCAATTTGTTAAAAAAGGCCTTAAAGAAATTAAAAAGCTTTTGGACAAATTAGAGGAAAAGAAGGAGATTCTCCATGAGCAAGAAGACTTGCTTATCCGTGAAAAGGAAAGAAACCTTGCTCTAGAGAAAACCCTTGCCGAGGAGAAAGCTAAGGTGGAGAAGTTGACCGTAGGCTTGTCCTTGGCCAATGACTCTAACAAGAGGATGCTAAAGGATTACTCTTTGGCAAATGAATCTTTAGCTTCCCTAAAGGTCACTCATAGTGAGCTTCAAACAAGCTTCTCATGCTTGACGGATAAGTACAAAAATCTTGAAGCAAACTATAGTGCTCTTTGGGAAAGCACCAAGGCCAACCCTAAAGCAAACTTTGACTCTAACGTCTCCACTAGCAAAGGTTGCTCTATATGCTCTAATGTTGATATAAATGCTCTTAAGACTAACCTTGCAAAGCTAGAAGAAACAACTAAGAGCAAGGATAAGGAGATTACCCGGTTGAACATGTTGATCAACCAAGGTAAGTTGGGTGCCAAGTCCATTCCCAAGGCCATTGACACAAGAGGACTTGGGCACTACAAGGACAACAAGGTCAATGGTAGAAGGGTGGTGAAAGGGCATGAGATCCCCTTGTGGAACAAGGGTGGCTACCTCAACACTATTATGGATATTGCCCATGGAGTAACCACCTCTACCACAACACAAGAGAAGCCAAAGGTTGTGAACATCACAAAAGGAAATGGTGGGGTTAAGTCTCCACCAAAGGCATCGAAGAATATGGTGGAACACAAACCTTCTCCCAACTACATGTGTGACTATGTTGTGACCTTGGATCACAATGATAAAATGGTGGTCAAGTATGTTGGAGCCTATGCCAAGAAGGCTATGAGGAAGAGTGTATGAGTTCCAAAAGTTTATATGCTTCTAACCTCCAAGGACCCAAATCATTTTGGCTACCTAAACCAAAAGCTTAAACTTGTTTTGTAGGCCTACTCCTCCAGTGGAACCGCATGGCTAATTGATAGTGGTGCCACTAATCATATGACCGGAGATGAAGGCTTGTTTGCATCCCTTGAGCATTATGACACCCCTATGGAAACTATCATATATAGAGATAATGGTCAAGGAGATGTGGTTGGTTTAGGTAAAATTGCTATCTCAACAACAAATTCAATTGAAGATGTTTTTCATGTGCAAGGTTTAGGGTACAATTTGTTGTCGGTTTCACAACTTTGTGAGAAAGGCTACAATTGTCTCTTTACCAAAGAGGGTGTAACCGTCTCGAGAAGTGAGGATTCCTCTATTGTCTTTGCGGGTTACCTAAGGGGAAAGCTTTACTATGTGGATTTCACAAAAGTAAAGGTGGACCCTAAGGCTTGCTTAGTGGCAAAATCTGACATGGGTTGGCTATGGCATCGTCGACTAGCCCATGTTGGCATGAGGAACTTGGCCAAACTTCAAAAAGACGAGCACATCCTAAGACTAACAAATGTTGTTTTTGAGAAAGATAGGTTATGTAGTGATTGTCAAGTGGGAAAGCAAGTTGGAGCGCATCATCCCGCCAAGAACATCCTTTCAACATCAAGACCGTTGAAGCTTCTACACATGGACTTGTTTGGACCAATTGCCTACATAAGCATCGGTGGTAACAAATATGGTCTAGTAATTGTTGATGACTTTTCCCGTTTCACTTGGGTATTCTTTTTGCAAGATAAAAGTGAAGCAAAGGGAGTGGTCAAAAAGTTCATAAGAAGAGTTCAAAATGAGTTCGAGCTAAAGGTCAAGAACATAAGAAGCGACAATGGCTCGGAGTTTAGGAACACTCAAGTTGAAGAATTCCTTGATGAAGAAGGCATCAAGCATGAACTCTCCGCTCCATACACTCCTCAACAAAATGGTGTTGTTGAGAGGAAGAACCACACGTTGATTGAAGCGGCAAGAACAATGTTTGATGAGTACAAGACTCCGGACTCATTTTGGGCGGATGCCATCAACACCGCGTGCCATGTCGCCAACCGCCTCTACCTCCACAAGTACTTGAACAAGACTCCCTACGAGATCATCACCGGTAAGAAACCTAGTGTGCACTACTTTAGGGTCTTTGGGTGTAAGTGTTTCATACTTAACAATAAACCTAAAGCCTCAAAGTTTGCATCCAAGGTTGATGAAGGTTTTCTCATTGGTTATGGAACTAACGAACATGCCTATCGTGTTTTTAACAAAACCACCGGTTGTGTTGAGACCACGGTAGACGTGAAATTTGATGAATCCAATGGCTCTCAAGGAGAGCAAGTTAGTGAAAACCTTGTAGATGATGAAGAGCCTCCAAGTATATCCATCTTTAGAATGGGCACCGGTGAAGTGATGCCAAGGGAAGTTCAAGTTCAAGCTCCGGTTGACACAAGCAATCAAGATCCACCATCATCAACAAGAGTTGAACCACCTAGTTCTCAAGTTCATCAAGATGAAGGTCAAGCTCATGGTGACGATCATGGGAGTGGCTTTGATCAAAGGGAAGAACAAGGTGGTGAAGCTCATGAACAAGCACCTCAAGTTGAAGACGATGATGATGGACCCATTCAACGTCAATCTCAAGCACCACATCCAAGAGTTCATCAAATGGTTCAACGGGATCACCCCGTTGACAACATCCTTGGGAGTATCCAAAGAGAGGTAACAACTCGCTCAAGATTATCAAACTTTTGTGCGTTTTACTCGTTTGTCTCTTCTTTGGAACCTCTTAGTGTGGAACAAGCTCTTGAGGACCCGAATTGAATTATTGCTATGGAGGAAGAGTTGAACAACTTCAAGAGGAATGAAGTTTGGGAGTTGGTGCCAAGACCCAAGCAAAATGTGATCGGCACCAAATGGGTTTTTCGGAACAAGCAAGATGAATTTGGTGTCGTCACAAAGAACAAGGCAAGGCTCGTGGGCAAAGGCTATACTCAAGTTGAAGGCTTGGACTTTGGAGAGACTTATGCTCCAGTAGCAAGGCTTGAGTCAATTCGTATACTCTTGGCCTATGCTACTCATCATGACTTCAAGCTTCATCAAATGGATGTGAAGAGCACATTCTTGAATGGACCTCTCCAAGAAGAAGTTTATGTTGAACAACCACCGGGCTTTGAAGATCCAAACTTCCCCAACCATGTGTACAAGCTCCATAAGGCGCTCTATGGGCTCAAGCAAGCTCCTAGAGCATGGTATGAATGCCTTAAGGATTTTCTTCTCAAGAACGGCTTTGAGATAGGCAAAACCGATTATACTCTCTTCATTCAAAGAACGGGAAAAGATATCTTTGTTTGTCAAATTTATGTTGATGACATTATCTTTGGGTCTACTAATGATAAGTTTTGTGAAGAATTTAGTAGGATCATGACCAAGATATTCGAGATGTCTATGATGGGTGAATTGAAGTTCTTTCTTGGGTTTCAAATCAAGCAAATGAAGGAAGGGACTTTCTTATGTCAAACCAAGTATGTGAAGGATATGCTCAAGAGGTTTGACATGACCGATTCTAAACCCATCAAGATTCCTATGGCATTAAATAGACATCTTGATCTCAATGAAGAAGGGAAGTCGGTCGACCAAAAGGTATTTCGCTCCATGATTAGCTCCCTCCTTTACCTTTGTGCATCTAGGCCCGATATAATGCTTAGTGTGTGCATGTGTGCAAGATTTGAAGCTAATCCTAAGGAGTGTCATCTAATGGCCGTTAAGAGAATCTTTAGATACTTGGTTCACACTCCTAACCTAGGCTTATGGTATCCCAAGGGCTCCACTTTTGATTTACTTGGCTATTCCGATTCGGACTATGCCGGTTGCAAAGTAGATCGAAAGATCACAACGGGGACTTGCCAATTTCTTGGTAGGTCTTTGGTGTCATGGAGTTCTAAGAAACAAAATTCGGTTGCTTTATCCACGGCCGAAGCCGAGTATGTGGCGGCCGGTGCTTGTTGTGCACAACTTTTGTGGATGAAGCAAACGTTGAGTGATTACGGTTGTGTGTTTAGTAAGATTCCACTCTTGTGTGACAATAAGAGTGCCATCAAACTAGCAAACAATCTGGTGCAACACTCTAGAACAAAGCACATAGATATTCGACATCATTTCTTAAGGGATCATGAGGCTAAGGGAGATATTGCTTTACGTCATGTAAGCACAGAGAGGCAACTTGCCGACATCTTCACTAAGCCTCTAGATGAGCAAAGGTTTTGTGCTTTGAGGAGTGAGCTAAATATCTTAGATTCTCGTAACTTGACTTGACTTGTTGCACACAATTGTTTGTTGCCTAGATAGAGAAGAAAAATGATTTATTTTCTTAATTTTGTGTGAGTCTTACAAAATTGGTTCTTCCCATAGTGTTTGGTGATTATTGCTTTGATTGATTGATTGTGCCTAATCACCAAATACTATGGTAGTACCGACACAGTGCCGGTAGTACCGACCTGTAATTTAACCGCTGCATTTATTTCAGAAATTCGAAGTGATCCTATTCACCCCCCTCTAGGCATCACAAGGTCCTTTCACTCTGTCTTAATCAAACTGATCATCGGATAGACCGACGGCTCCTACAAATGGACCGTCGGTTCATCTGGTGCTACTGACCCAGCTGCTTCTTCTCCAGGACTTCATCCGGTGCAACTAAAAAGCATATTGTCGGTTCATCCGACGGTCTGTGTAAACTAAGCCTTCTTCATGTAGTGTACCAGTTCATCCGGCCATTGCACCAACGCCGACTTCCAAGGTACCATTGGTTCATCTGACGGTGTCATTTCTTTTCTTCTTCTTCTACGGTTTGTAGCCTCAAAATATATACTATGTTCTCATTTTGGCATGTGGCATTTTTGCATCCATAGGCCCTAGAAATGTCTACAAGGACATGCTAAACAACATGGTTAGTCCCATTGCTTGTGTTATCATGAATCACCAAAATCAACTTGAACAAATGGCATGTGAGGCCATGTTCGCTACACCCGGCACGTCGTGAGGGACCACCACGGAGGCGGCGACAGCGAGGATGAGGAGTGCCACCTGCGGAGGAGGCGCGCGCATGGAAGGCAAGACACAGGGAGAAGGCCGTGGTGGCCGTGCGGCTGGTCGCCTCGGAGCTGGACGTAGAGCGCCGGTCGCAGCGATGCGCCGAGCAGGTGGGCAAGAAGCTCACCGATGCGCTGTAGATGCTGAGGAGAAGAATGCTGCCGTCGACCGCACCAGCACCTCCGCGAGCCCCGTGATGACGGGCCCACCGCTCCGCCGTGGCCCTCTCTCCCAGCCCGCACGCTGCCGCCCGTCGCAGTCTCCGACGGAGAGATCCAACTGGACCTCCCATAGCTTCTCCACTGCTCACCGGACTAGGTGTGGGCGCACGGGGTCCCTAGCGCGCGGGGGTGGCTGGTCAAGGGCGCTGCCGGTGCCGGCTAGCAGCCTCTACCCCTCCTCGCGTCGTGCCGCGACTGGACCGCCGACGTTGACGTCGACGATCTGGTCAGGTCCCTCCTCAAGCTCCTGTCGGACGGCGCTTCGCCGAAGCTGAGATTGTGCGCGGTCGACGCGCTGCTCGACGTCACAACACAACATGCTGATGAGCAGCGGCGTGGCGAACCTGCAAGTAGAGAGCTCACGGGATCCTCGCGGCGGCCGATGAATGTGGAGGCTCCGTGCAACGGTGAGGGACGCGATGCCGTGCTCGGCCATACGGGGAGGCAAAGTGGGCGGCCCTCCCCCCATCCCATCCCACCCCACCACTTCTTCCCGACAAAACATTTCAAAATTTAACCCTAAGTTTGCACGCCTCACTTCATATGACCATGAGTTCGGAAGCCCTTCAAAATATAACCCTTGTCACGCGAACTTCTTCGATTTGGGGGTTTTTGACTCTTTTATCAAATTTTAGAATTTTCTTTTTGCTTTTGCCTCTCCAAACCATGTGAACGGACATTTTTTCCCCTGCTCTTCTCCCCTCCCTCCACCACTGACGTGTGGGACCCACATCATGGGTCATCTTCAACCTCTGGACACTAGCCAGTGCTCTCCCCCGTGGCCGGCACCCTCCCATGGGGGCCGACGGTGCCCTCTTGGCAGCGGCGTTCGTGGGGATCGTGGTGGTGGACCGCTGTAGTGGTCTTCTCCGTCAGCCTCCCTCCACCGGCACCGCTTCGTGACCCTCCGCTGTCGGGCTCCCGTCCGCCGCTGGCTCCCATGGCCACGGCCGCCGCCGGCTCGCCTGGAGGAAACGGGCTCCAGGAGCAGGAGCAGGAGCAGGCGCCGCCGGCCGGGGGTAGGGTCGCCCGAGGTCGCGCCGCCGGCTGGGGGTAGCGCCGGCGGGCCAGGCACGGGAGGCGTCGGGGGCTAGCGGATCCTGGAGCAGGGGCAGCCGCCGCCGCCGACAGGGGTCGCACCGCCAACCGAGGATAGAGCCGCCGTGGGCAAGAGCGGGCGTTGCCGTGGGCAGGGGTGCTCGCCGCTGCCCTTAGTGAGCCAGACGAGAGCCAGTCTGAGGTTTGAAGATGACCCAGCTCTGGGTCCCACACGTCAGTGGTGGACGGAGGAAATAATAGGGATAAGGCAGGGGTAAAATTGTCCTTTCACTTGGGCTAGAGAAGGAATTGGTAAAAGAAAATTCAAAATGGTGAAAAATGACCGAAAACCTTCGAATCGAAGAAGTTCGCATGGGGAGGGATATATTCTGAAAAGCTTACGAACTGAGAGTTGTATCAGGTGAGACTTGCGAACTTAGGGTTAAATTTTGAAATATCTCCTTCGTGACAGTAGGAAGACGACGGCCAGCAGCAGGAGCGCCAGTAGCAGCGGAGCAGACATTTGGAGGAGGTGGTCGGCGCCTGGACATTTGGGGGTCGAGAAGGGCACCCTGGATTTTACCGGGCGGTTTATAGGCTACGGCTGCAGGTCTCTCGAAGCCCAAAAACATCAATTTTAGGGATCGTGGAGCCTTTACAGACTTCCGCTGCAGTTAGTCTTAGCCAGAAAACCTGAAGGGCTAGCTGACGGGAGTGTGGGTTTAACAATTTTTGGCGTCAATCCAAACAGACTTACGGATGCAGGTCAACGCCAATATTTTGATCAGGCGCGCATTGGCGGGCCGGAATCCAAATGTGCTCTTACTCTTGGTCCCCTCTATATTTGTTTTTGCCCATCCAGTAGCTTGAACATTGCTTTGTTTAGCTCGGTTAATTACTTTCGGTATGACAGGTTAATAGTGAATATTTACTGATAATTTGTCGGCCTGAACCTCGTGTACAGAGGGAGCAATACGCTTCAATGTGACAAGTGAATAATGCTAATTTGCCGAACTAAATATGGATGAGTGGGACACAAATAATTTTCTTCTGGAGAACCTGCAAGCTTTAATGAGCTCCACTTGTCTGTGTAATTAACAATTTGAAAAAAACGTCACCCATGACATGATCACAAAAATAAGTGCTTCATTAATGAGTACACACAGATAGAACATGCGTAGCAGTTTCATTGCTTACTGATGACAGCTTGATTGGGACGGCGGATCGATCAGTGGGAATACTTTGTTCTTAAATCGCGCATGTTCTGCTGTGCAGCTGCGTTGTCTGCCGTGACGATCCGAGGCGGCAATGGCCGGCGTCCAAGAAGAGCGCGCCGGCGGCGGCGGCGGCAACGGCAACGGAACCCACCGGCGCCGCCGCGTCCTGGTGTTCCCGCTGCCGTTCCAGGGCCACATCAACCCGATGCTGCAGCTCGCCGACGCTCTCCACGCGCGGGGAGGCCTCGCCGTCACCGTGCTCCACACGCGCTTCAACGCGCCGGACCCCGCGTGCCGCCCGGAGTTCCGGTTCGTGCCCGTGCCCGACGGCGTCCCCGCCGAGCTCGCCGCGTCCGGGGACGTCATCGGCATCCTCGACGCCATGAACGCCGCCATGGAGGCGGAAGACGCGGCGGTCCTCCGGGGCGTCCTCGCGTCGGTGCTTGCGGGTGACAACGACGACGAGGAGCAGACCGCCGCCGCGTCGTGCATCGTCTTCGACGCCAACCTCACGGCCGTGCCCAGGGCCGCCGCGGCGGTCGGCCTCAGGACGCTAGTGCTGCGGACCGCGAGCGCCGCCTGCTTCGTATGCTTAATGGCCTACCCAATGCTTCATCAGAGGGGCTACCTGCCTCCCCAAGGTCAGTTTACTAGTCTACTAGAGCATCAATGGAGCAATCTTTTTCTCTGATTCAAGTAGAAATACAAATGGAAAACGGATTTAATCCTTTGTTAACATGGGAAGTACATTTAAATTTTTATGCTTAAGCCGCAAGAGTTCTTTTTATCACTGTAATTGTTCGGTCAATCACTAGGATCAATTTTAGCACAGCCAAATGAAAATTTAAACATGCATCAGCGCAACAAATGCAGATGTGCATCAAACCAAAAACAGGAGACAAATTGGCAGCCTTTAAGTCAATTTTGTACATGACAGTTTTTAGGAGAATTTCAAATTTGAGAAACAACTTTTTGGAGACGTTTTTGCCCCTTAACTTATTATTGGCATAGCATTAAATAGAGCTCTTTTTCGGTACACAATACCACTCTTTGGTAGTACGGTGGTATTGTCGGTTTTTTGTTGTGGGTAAAATGATAATTTGGTGAATGAATATTATTTGGAAAAAACATACCGCCGACGAGTACAATAAAAACATATATTAATTTCATATATTACAACAAAAATATTTTCCATTTCCAATAATACCCATATGCTACCAATACCACCTATGAATAGCACCCGTACCACGAAAAAAGAACCAGTGGTACAGAATTAATCTCAACCGTCCGATCCTTACAAATAGATCCTTTCCTATTACATACGAGTCCTTTTAAAGTGGTGGTACAGAGTGGTATTGTGTACCGAAAAAGACCTCATTAAATATGTATTGTGGTCATATGTTTTTAACTTTATGTATGCTCTGTTGTAGAGTCGAAAATGTACATGCCGGTGAAAGAGCTACCACCCTTGAGGGTAAGGGACCTCTTCTATTCAAGCTCGAGCGACCAAGAGAAAATGCGGAACTTACTTGCCCGAGCCATGGAAGCAATGACCAACTCCTCATGTCTAGTGATCAACACATTAAATGCGTTGGAGCCAGCCGAGCTGGAGAGGATCCGGGAGGAGCTCCGCATCACTATGGTACTCGCTCCCGGGCCTCTTCACAAGCTCACCTCGAACAGCACAGGAAGTAGCAGCTCACTGGACGAGGACTACGATTCCATCAAGTGGCTGGACAAGCAGCCCCCGGGATCTGTGTTGTATGTTAGCTTTGGGAGCTTGGCTTCCATGGACACTAATGAGTTCTCGGAGGTGGCTTGGGGTTTGGCGACCAGCAGCCATCCTTTTCTGTGGGTGGTTCGCCCGGACTCGGTACGGGGTTCTTCGGATTGTCCACCAGGTTTTCCAAATGATTTCGAGGCTGCGATTGAGGAGGGTAGGGGCAAGGTGATCCAGTGGGCCCCGCAACAGGAGGTGCTGGCCCACCGTGCGGTGGGTGGGTTTTGGACACACAGTGGATGGAACTCGACATTGGAGAGCATCGGTGAGGGGGTTCCCATGATATGCAGGCCTCAGTTCGCGGATCAGATGATGAACGCGAGGTACGTGGAGAAAATATGGGGTGTAGGGTTCGAGCTCGAAGGCGAGCTGGAAAGAGGCAAGGTGGAGAAGGCCATTAGGAAGCTCATGGAGGAAAATGAGGGAGCTGAGATGAGGGAAAGAGCAAAGGAGCTGAAGAAGAAAGTAGTGGATTGTTTGAAAATTGGTGGGTCGTCTCAGATTGACATTGATAAGTTGGTAAAGCACATACTCTCTTTGTGACTATTTTTTTAATCGGATGAACATTCTATGTGAATTATATGTTGTGTGGATCGGAACTCTTAGTTATAAAAAAATTGTAGGGAGAATGGCAAACTTTTCTTTAGCTGTATTGTTGTATTTATTCCACAAAACAATAAAACTTACTTTCCTTTATTTTTCTCAGCAAAATTTCTGATCGAATAGGTGTGTTACTGATTGAACTAGAGCTATATTATTTTGTTTAGTAGAGGAACTCAATCCAGTAAGCTAATTGTCGTGGAACTTTCAGCGGGCAGTTCATTGCTCATAGAAATACATTTCCCCAGTGATTTGGCTTGGGATCATCATCATAAAGAAATGGACATCTACAAATTAGTTGTAAGCAGTTTAGGACATCGAGAGTGTCCCCACTGCTTAAATTTCTATTATTTAAAATAATTTAATTTTATGGAAATTAGTTTTTTTTTAAAAAAACTCAACCAATTGGGGTCAGACCGCGCCCACGGCTTTTTATGATAGAGAAGATCAACCTTCTCCGGTTGAGAAAACTCAAAACCCCAACCTCACTCTAGAACCACACCATAACCTAAGACCGACGACCACTACCACAACCACCAGAATTTGGGCTGCACCGTTACCATGGGATGGACTATATTTTGGGATGGAGTATATATCCAGTACTCTACATCAGAAGGTTTCTAGTATTAAAAATGTGCTGCAACAGATAAGTATGTTTAAAACAATATGAGCCCAATCTGCAGATTAAAACATGTGTGCTGTACTGCTGTTAGGGGTACGGAGATCGGCTAGAAACGAATTTCAGGGGAAGAAATCACGACATTGATGCAGATATACACTGACTTGCAGTCCTATTGTCGGATTCTGATCAGTTAAGGAAGAGAGAACCAGCTCGTATTGAAACTTGTCAGGCAAAATGGAAGTGACAGTCCTCAGACGACTGATATACTAAAGATAAGTTGATCTTTCATACAGAAGTATACAGAACAGGAGCATGAGTGTTTGTAATCCGTGATAACTTGGGAGAAATTCAAGCTGCAGGAACGTAACATGAATGGTTTTGCTATGATAATTCAGTTAGTACTACAAAAGATACAATTGACAATGATGTCTACAAGGTTCCATTTGGATGTCGATATTGGAGTGCATGGAATTGAATTGGGTTGAATACCAAATCAGCCATGGTATTGAAGTGGGATGCAATAATTCCAATTCTGTTCTTTGGATGTCATTCATTGACTTTTGGAATGTACCACAACCACCAGAATTTGGGCTGCACCATTACCATGGGATGGACTATATTTTGGGATGAAGTATATGAAGTACTCTACATCAGAAGGTTTCTGGTATTAAAAATGTGCTGCAACCGATAATATGTATGTTTCACACAATATGAGCCCAATCTGCAGATTAAACCATGTGTGCTGTACTATGGTTAGGGGTATGTTGATAAGCAAGAAATGAAACTTGGGGAAGCATTTGATCACAATGCTGGGGTTAGACTGTCTCCAGCAGTTTGCCCCATCTGCATCCGGAGAGAGTTGTTATGAGAGAAGGAGAGAGAAGAAATTTTGCCTCAAACAAGTGAAGCTTCCAGCGGCGTGCACATCCCCGTCGCGCATCGTGCGACAGTTGCTCCGCGCGTTGTGGCCTGGAGCCTTCTCCGGTGGTGCGCCCTCAAGACGTCGCGCGCGCCTCCGTAGGGCGGCCGCGGGATCAAGCGGGAGGAGGTGTCCGGGGTGGAGGAGGCGGTCGGAGAAGGCAGAGACGGCCGGAGAAGGAAGAGGAGTGCCGCCGTCCCCATCCCCGTCGACCTCCTCACGCGCCAAGCCCTAGATCTGGGGCCCTTCCTCCTCCCCTGTTGCCGCATCTTCTGCTCACCGTCGGGGCCCGCAAGGATCTGCAGCTTGCCTGCCGTCGGGGTCGCCGCGAGCCCCGCGTGGATCTACGCCGGCGAGGCCCGCGCGTGGCAGGGAGCAGGAGAGGGGGCGGTGCCGCCGTCGGGGCCCGAATCGAGCTCCGTCGGGGAGCTTCACCTCCGAGCTCGAGGTCGTAGAGTAGGGAACGAGGCGGCACATGTTGAGGGAGGGAGCTTCACCGGGTGCCGCGCTGCGGAGGGACGGCGGAGGGAGCGGGCCGCCGCGCCTGAATCTCCAGCTCGTCGTCGCCCCGCAAGTCAACACCCGCGGATCCGGCCCGGCGGAGGGAAGAGGGAGGTCGCCGCTAGGTCGGAAGACCACCACGAATGAGGAGGAGACAACGATCGTGCGGGCGAAGGAGAGGGAGGGGCCGCGCACCAGGCGGAGCAGGAGGGGGAAGCGAGGAGGGGACCACAGAAGAGGAAGAGTGGTTGGAGAAGGGAAATGAGAGAGAAATCCCAGGAAAGAGGAAGGAGCGGGACGCGGAAGGGGGGGGGTCTGCATTTTGCGGCAAGGGATGCAACAGCTGCTGGAGCGTGAATAGTGACGGTTGCATCTTCATTTTGAGGATGAGGGAAGAGATTGGGACACTGCTGGAGACAGTCTTACCAGCTTACAAATTAGCCTACAACTAAAGTTGGGTGGATGCCTTTGATAAAAGAACTCCGGGGAAGAAATCCTGAATATCGATGCAAATATATAGTGACTTGCAATCCTATTGTCGGATTCTGATCAGTTAAAGAAGAAGGAACCAACTCGCATTGAAACTTGTCAGGCAAAATGGTAGTGTCTGTCGTACTAATATAAGAGTGGCGGATATAAGCCTAGGGTGCTTCTAGGCGTGGGCTGATTTTTTTAAAAGGCCCAAGTTGTTCCAAAAAAAAACTTTAAGGCCCAAGTTCAGTTAGCTCTAATTGACCTATTAGTAGATCTAGGTGTCAATTTGGCCCAGCTTCGCCCCTGGATATATACTAAAATAAATATCAATTGGATCTTTCATACACAAATATACAGAACAGAAGCATGGGTGTTTGTAATCCGTGGTAACTTGGGAGAAATTCAAGCTGCAGGAACATGACTGATTTGTGCTTTTTTCTTCTAACAAGTCGACATGACCATAACTCATGGTTTTCTCTGTTGCTAGTTACGATCAATCGGCCATGTGTCTAGCTTGGCCATAACCACACAAATCAATTAGGTATTCCCTATGTTCCAAAATATAGTTACATTTAGATTTTTCAAAGTCAAACTTTTTAACTTTGACCGTGAATAACGAAATAATCATAAGAACTAAGAACATTAAAACGATACTGGGAGATTTATCATAAAATCAACTATCAAATATGTAATCTTTTCTATTTAAAATAAATTATTTTAAGAGTTATTGTGGTTTAAAGTTGAAAAAATTTAATTTTGAAAAAGTCTAAACGTAGCTATATTCTGGGATGGAGAGAGCATTAATGATGATCACCACAAATTAATACTGACAGATGAGGATCCTCTTGTCTTTTTTCCAACACACCGTACGTACACACGTCACATTGTCTAACATCCTTAATCTCTAAAACAAAATTAGGTGTGCTGAGTCTGAGAGTCAAATGTGGGTGGATATTTCCCACCAGTGAACCAACCAAAAGCAGAGGAGAGTCACCTTAGTAAATCAAGGCAATTGTTTTTTCTACTTTTTTAGAATAATAATCATTGGAATCACATTGCAAATTTGTGTACTTTGGAGCTGATAGTGGACAGTCCATTATGTTTATTTCCCAATGGGGCCTCGCTCATCGGTATTCAGCCAGGCCACCCATAGTGGTTGGCGCACCAAATAAAACAAACGTTTTCCGACGAATTTCTTATCATAATACCTCGAGGACAGGAACATGAGTGAGTAAATAAACAAATTTCATCTGATCACATCTGATCCTTTCCTGCTCTGCATTATTATTTTCTTAAGTTAGGATGGAACCTGTGGCAAAAAAGAAGTCTAATCTCCCACCCTTACATTGTTCATTCATATCTTATCCTATAGCTCGGCCCCAACCTGCTGGCGACCACTGAAGCCACGAAAACCATCCAAGCAATCAATGGCCACCGCCGGCAGAGGCCGCCGCCGTCGCGTGCTGTTCTTCCCGCTGCCGTACCAGGGCCACATCAACCCCATGTTCCAGCTCGCCGGCATTCTCCACGCCCGTGGCTTCGCCGTCACCGTCTTCCACACCCACTTCAACGCCCCCGACGCGTCCGCCCACCCGGACTACGACTTCGTCCCCGTCCCCGACGGCATGCCGGCGGGCGGCCACCCGTTGCAGGACACCGTCCAGCGCATCCTGGACATGAACCGCGCCTGCGAGGCGCCGTTCCGGGAGCGCCTCGCCGCGCTGGTGGAGCGGCGTGGGGACGACAACGACGACGACGTCGTCGCCTGCCTCGTCGCCGACGCGCACCTGCTGGCGGTGGTGGACGTGGCGCGGGGGCTCGGCGTGCCCACGCTGGTGCTGCGCACCGCCAGCGCCGCGTGCTTCCGCTGCTTCCTGGCGTACCCCATGCTTCATGAAAAGGGATATCTGCCTCCCCAAGGTGATTGATCACTTTTTTTTTGAGCAGCCCCAAGGAGTATATGATTGAAAGGGATATCTTTCTGAAAACATATATGAGGAATGAGGTTCTTTGATCTTTTTTGAAAGGAATTCTAAAAAAAAAAAACTTTTTTGAAAGGAGTATATGATTGATGAAAGACATTGGTCACAAATTGCTATAAATGTGATCGATTCTTTTGTTGAAACTCTGATCAATACTAGAATCTAAACTCCGCATGATTCAAAATACCGACACGATCGTGACTTCAATTAATTTTTTTGTTGCATAACAGTGACCTCTCTGTTGTTGCAATTGCAATGCATGATCTAACTTGACACATGCTTTGTTTCAGAGTCAAAGCTAGACATGCCGGTGGTGGAGTTGCCACCTCTGCGGGTGAAAGATCTCTACTACTCAAGAAGGGTTGACAATGAACTGGTGACCAAATTGATCGCTCGAGCCACGCAAGCCGTAAAGAATTCCTCCGGTTTACTACTCAACACATGTGATGCTCTGGAGAGAATCGAGCTCGAGAGCATCCGTGACGAGCTCGACATCGCCATGGTTCTCCCGGTAGGCCCTCTCCACAAGCTCTCCTCCAAGAGCATAGGGAGCAGCGCTAGCTTGCTGAACCAAGACTACGGCTGTATCGAGTGGCTGGACACGCAGCCTCCGAAATCGGTGTTGTACGTCAGCTTCGGTAGCTTGGCATCAATGGGCTCCAAGGAGTTCATGGAGGTGGCTTGGGGTTTGGCAAACAGTAGCGTTCCTTTCCTATGGGTGGTTCGGCCAGACATTGTGCAAGGTTTGGGTGATGCCAACTTTTTAGGGGATGGCTTTCAGGGGGCGGTCCAGGATAGGGGCAAGCTGGTTCAGTGGGCACCACAGGAGGAGGTGCTGACGCACCATGCGGTGGGTGGGTTTTGGACACACAATGGATGGAACTCGACATTGGAGAGCATTTGCGAGGGTGTTCCGATGATGTGTAGGCCTCAATTCGCGGACCAGCCGATGAACTCGAGGTACGTGGAGCAAACATGGGGTGTAGGGTTTGTGCTCGAAGGCGTGTTGGAAAGAGATAGAATTGAGGAGGTCGTTAGGAAGCTCATGAAGGGGAGAGAAGGTGGTGATATGAGGGAAAGAGCTAAGGAGCTGAAGGACAAAGTGGGAGACAGCTTGAAAATTGGTGGCTCTTCACAGATTGCCATTGACAAGTTGGTCAACTACTTGCTTGCTACGTGACCCCTGTTTTTTGAGGAACATTGTGAACTTTGTATAGGAATTTATTTGGCAACCTTGTAAGTTTTATTCTTGAGAAATTTTAGTGTGCTTGAAAAAATGAGAGCCGTCCATCCGGCAAAATCTAACGATGGAAATAAAAGAAGTACCAAAAGAGAAGTACGTGTTTTCTCATCAATTTTTTTAGCAAGTGTGCCCCCATGGATACATTTGTTGTAAAGGAACCACAAATACCCTCCAATAATCAAGAAACACCAATTTCTTGTAAAGGAATTACAAATGCTATCCAATAATCAACAAACACCACAAGAATGAAGTTGTTCAAGTAAAATTATGCAATAAAAATTAAATAGGTACTTCATCAATTCTAAGTTATAATTCATTTGACTTTTCTGACTCCAAGTTTGACCGCTCATCTTATTCAAAAATTATGTAAAATATCATATTTTTTGTTGTGGTCTTCTTTATTAATAAATTTGCTTCAAGAATGACTTACATTTTATTATATTTGTACAAATTTTTTGAATAAGACGAAGAGTCAAACTTAAGGTAAAAAATCAAACGAATTATAATTTGGAACTGATGGAGTATTTGTTATTTATTGTTCTATTTCGCTGGTCTCTCTTTATAATTTTGTATAGATCCTCGATTTATGCCAGCTCAGCCCTGAGTACCCTGCTTCTCAAATTAAGGAACCGGATGGGGGCTGGGGGAATTTGAAGGCCTCCCTAAAATGGAGATAGCAATATTGAGGTGCTAAAATACAGTGGTTAATTAGAGAAGATCCATCGCATTTGCATGAACCGGTTGGTATGGCATCCTGGACCATTCTCAGCGAGATCATATAAAACTATATAAGAGCACCCTACTTAACCACGTCATCTGCTGACATCACCCCTCACCTCCCCACCACGACGCCCCTTTCCTTTCCCACCCATCGCGCCTCCAACCCACCATCGCCCATCGCGCCTTCAAGCGCGCCGTCACCCCCTCGCCTCCCCACCACCTCGATTCCCACTGCCGCCCTCTCACCTCCCCGTCGCCTTGCCTCCCCACCGCTGCCTCGCCTCCCCACCTGCCACCACCTCGCGTCCCCGCTGCCTCCTCCTCCCGCCTCCATAAATGTAGGCTGACATGCCCCTCTAGGTCGGGTTCCGCTTTGAGATTGATTTTGTAACGACCCGGGTTTTAAAAAGGGGAAAACCCGTCATCCTGGACTTGCGATAGTCCTTGGATCAGACGCTATCACGTACAGATTTCCATCACAGATAAATAACACTACCATATAGCGGAAATAAGCATCAAAAGCATTAATTTTATTACAAGTCCATTAAAGGAGTACATCATTACACGCCTCTTGGCGGAATAACATGAATAAGAGCCTATGCAACGGTAGCTAGCTTCCAGAAGATGTCTCCAGCATTATTCTCCTCTCCCACAAGCATCCTTGAGCGAAGTGACGCGCCCTTCAGTCGTACCATCCATCGGCGTTGTTGTCGAAGTCTGACTCGTACCCTGCAAGCTCAGGGGCTATCCCCAAGGATCGGGATAGGTCCACGTCACCAACCGTATGCAAGCTTTAAGTGTCCTACTTCTAATGGTATAAAAAGGATCAAGGTAAAGGCTAGGGTTTTCCTAAGCAGCGGCAGCAACATATATAAAGAGTAACATCTCCATATCCCACCAAATCCCAAGTCTCTCATCCACAAACGGTTACACCTGGTCACACAGATCACCGTCACCAAGTCCTATCTCCATCTAGGGTCGGTGCGAGAACTCCCACTCCTCGCACCTCAATGATTGCACCCGGATCAGCGAGGCAGAGGGAGCAACTCTCCTCTCCCCGAATGCAACCACGGCTCACCACACACTCGAATCCTATAAGGGGAGGTAGAAATCCCAAAACATGAGAGTCAGAGTAAACAACGGGCATGTCCATATCTGAGGACGCGGCTATACGTATAGATCTAAACTCTGCAGAGCGTGTACACATGTACCCAACTTGGAATGACACCCGGCGGTGATCAGCCAACCAAGCCCATCCTACCGGACGAACACGTAGGAGTTACGATTCCACCCTGCATCCGGGTCTCGACGCAGTCCCCCACAGAAGACCGCCCCAGAACTGCCGTGTGGCCACACAGGGAGCGCCTGCAAAGGGAAGGGGTCCTCACCCACTTCCCTCCCACTGATACCGTCTATTCTACTAGCAGGTATGTAATCGCACTTGCCAGGGTCGACCCGGCCCTATCCCCACTCTCTGCGAGGTGGTGTGTACGAAAGTCCTGTGAAAACAAAGCGACCCACTCGGTTTCAGACCGGGGCGAGCTCCTGTCCCCTAAAGTAGTCACAAACCCCAAAACCTGTGCTCCGAAAACACTATACCCGCCATAGTCACGAAATGGGGAACGCCCGAGAAGACGAACCCCCGGCCCCCGATCCCAAATCGGGTTGTCTTCAGCTCACCCCCGCCAAGTCACCCAAAAACGCCTTCTCCTGCCAGTTTTTCCCCACACGCGCCAAGAAACTAACCACATATCCCATACACATGCATAGCGAAGCTCAGCGTATATACACGCATATATCTATTGTAGTAGTAGGGCAATCAAGGACAAGGTATAAAGAAGGCAGTGCAAGGTTTATCATATCCATCATCATGCAATAAGTAAAGCGCTAGCAGTTCTACTTAGCAGTGCCTAATGGGAGTTCGAAATCGGTCGGGCGTGAACCTGCGAGCGGGTAGTCGTCGAAGGCGAAGTCGTCGTCGTAGTCCTGGGTCGGCTCTCCGGCTCCGGTAGCTCCTAGATTCGCGAACATAAATAAATACCGATGCTAATTGCAATTAACACCAAATGAAGAAGCAATAAGAGCCAAAAGAGAGCAAACACCTAACTAACGGGTGCGTCATGATTTTAGAAAGATTATGAAAGTGGTTTCATATTTTTCGGAGCTCAAAAGAATTAATTATGAATTTTCAAAGGTTAAAACCATTTCTGAAATTTAATTTCGCGTCCACAATATACATATCTATAAGCCAGCTATAGGCTAGCTCTTCCTAGCTCTAGTCTAGCTGAAGGCTGGCTGCAGGCTAGCTACAGCCGCTTACGTGGCTGCCACGCTGCTAGCTAAAAGCTAGCTGCAGCCGAGGTGGTGTGGATGGCTTCACGGGATCCCGGCTCGGATCCGGTGCGGCATGGTGCAGAGCGAGCAGTGGTGTGGCTCAAACGGGATTGGTCAGGCGCAAAAGATCCAGGTGATCCGGTGTGGCTTGCGGCGGTGTGGTTGCACATGTGCAACAAAACCCCCGGTTGGGGCCTTGGCGCCCACCAGGTGCTCGACACGGCGCCTCAGAGGCACTCCGCGGCGGCGATGGCTCCGCCGGCGGCGAGCTTCCACGGCGGCCGACAAGATGGGTCAACGGCGCGGCTCAGGGAGTCCTAGGGTTTTGCACGGGCGAGGAAAGGCTCGACTTTGACCGGCTTTGGCGGAGGCGCGCGCGACGGCGAGGAGCAGAGCGACGGCGCGGGTTTGTGCGCGGGCATCGACGTGCTAGCTCGCGTGCAAGAGCGTGTGTGTGCATCGGGTGCGTGCGTGGTTTCGAGGCTGGACCCTCGGCCGTAGCGAGAGGATTCGGTGCACGGGCGCAAGGCCGCTCCTTGGCCTCGACATGAACGGCGAGCAAGGAGGAGCAGCGTGCGGCGAGGCAAGGCAGGGCGGTTTAGCTTGAGTGCGCACGGCAGCGGCGGGCACAAGTTGCGGGGTGTGCACGGCGTGGCTAAAGGCAAGGCTTTGCCTTCAAGCAAGGGCTCGTGTTCACGCGTGCAAGCCGGCGGTCTTGGGCCATGGCGGCACCTTGCCCGGCGCGCGTGTCGGCGAGACGGAAAAAGCGGCGGTTCGGTCGCCGACGCGTGCACATGAATGCGAGTGCGCCGGGGCGTGCACAAGTGTGTTCGGTGTGGGGAAGAGTCCCAGAAAATGGGGCCTTCACCTTCTAGTGCGCGTGCGTGATCGTGCGGACGCCGGCGGCTTGGCCGCGACGGCGCGGCAGGCAGGGTGACGTCCTCGACGGCGAAACGGAAAACAAGGGGGGTCAGGCAGAGGCGCGCACGCGGAACGTCGGCAGCGGCACCTGCAATCGAATTTGCACAGCTCGATGGCTGGCTCACATGGTGACGGCGGTTTGCACGGCGGCACGGTGCAGGCAAAGCAGAGCAGGTGCACGGGCAAGAACCTGATTCCCGGTCATGCCATCAACGCGGCGCGAAGGCCGGCTTCTACATCCATTAGGCAAGAGGGAAAAAAGGCTCACCTGGTGCTTGTGGAGGCGGCGGGCAGCGGCAGTGAAGAGGAGGAGCAGGGGATGGCAGTGCGGTTGGAAACAGAGGAAGCAGAGCAGGGATCGTCGCGGTCCTTGGCCCGAGTGGCTCCGGCTCCTGGACGTCCTCGACACGAGCGGCTCTGTCTTCGCGGTGAACGGCGGCAGCTCCCTCGGATGCTCCTCTCCCCCCTTCCTTCTTCTCTTCTCCACAGGAGGTGGACAGGGGAAAACCCCAGGAGCGGCCGCGGATCAGGGGAGAAGGGGGTGTGGCGCGCCCCTTTACACGGGAGAGCTAGGGTTCCTTAGGCAGGCTACGGACGACGGGGATTCCTCGGCATCCGTGCCATGGCCACGCAGCTCGCATCTGGGTGCTCCAGCGCGGTAGCAGCGGCGCCATGAGTGAGGCCGGGGTGCGGTGCTCTGCCCCACGGGTGGCGTCACGGGAGGAAGGGGAAAGGTGCACAGGGCGGCTGGCAAACGGGGCCCGCATGGCGGTGACAGCGGTGGAGAGGTGGTAGGTGGGAGGCAGGCCAGATGTGCTGGAAGGGCTAAGCGGGCCGGAAAAACTTAGCAGGCCGGCTGGGCTAAAAGGCCAATTGAGAGACATGGGTACCCATGGGTCCCCACCGGCCAGGGTCCCAGAGGTCCCTGACAAGTGGACCCGACCTTCTAGAAGCCCCGCCGACCTGCAAAGTGAGCCTGGCGACCTTATCCGTAGCTCCGACGACCCCGAGCGACCTTATCAAGATCCCGGAAGATCCGCGACACTTGGCGTGCAAGTCAAGACATAGGACGCGGCGTGCCGCCGTCTGTAGCTCCGAGTATCAGGAGATACTCCTTGTAATCCGGGAGATAGCTTCCCACAATTGTAACCGACCTGGACATGGGTCCACCGACCTTGAATGGAAGCCCTAGTCCGTCCTCCCCATATAAGGCGGCCAAGGACTCCATTCAAGGGGACAGCTTCATCTTCATCCTCTCGCATAATCCACCAACGTAGGGTTTTACTCTCCGGAGGCCTGAACTAGTCTAAACCCCTCTTGTCTCCCCGTGTTCATCGCCATACTCGCCTAGTTCCGAGTTCACCACGTGGACTACCACCTACGCTCTTAGGTCCCGATCCTCCATTAATCTGCAAACCTCTAGGGTAACCCCTAGCGGATGTGTCCAGGTCTGACCCCCTGACACCAAGCGGGCCGGAGAACGAGCGGACCAGAGCTAGGTGTAGGAGGTGGTCCGGTAGACTTCCCCGATGAAGTTAAGGCCCAACAGAGAGTTTGGTTCTTTTTCCTATTTTTCCTTATTCCTATTCCTTAATCAACTTCAATTCAAATTTGAATTCTAAATTCAAATTTGAACCACACACAATTAAGATATAAATAAAAGCTATAAACTCCAAAATTAATCACACAATCATTTATAAATCCTAAAATTATATTTTGACATAAATAAATCTAGGAATTTAGAGGAGAATTCAAAGAAGGCATCCTTATAAATTAAACATGCACTCAAATCCAACCAAAAATTTTGAAATCCACATTTTTGCATAAGACAACATTCGGGAAAACTCAGGGATGTTACAGATTTGATTTCAACCGGCCACCAGATTCGAGGTCGAGCTCCGCCGCGCCTGCCCGCTTGCTGCGCGTGATTCGAATTCGAATCCTTCCAACGAGGTCGACGTCGCCACCGGGACCTATCCGGCTGCCAATGCCGCCGCTGCTCTTGCTCCTCTTGCTGGCCGCGTCGGCGGCACTGTCGGCGGCGCTGGTGAGGGACCCCCTATGCCTACTACGACTGGGAGGTGTCGTACGTCTCCGCGCAGCTGCTCGGCGTCAAGCAGAAAGTGCCATCCCCCGCCCGCCACGCTGTACTCCTTCTCCCGCTCCCCACAGTCCGAGCACTGCTCGGGTGCCCCCCTTCCCGAACACCCCCTGTGGCGCGCTCCCCCGAGGCCGCCGGGGCGACCTCGGTGGCTGTGCTTAACAATGGACTGCCGTGTTCAGAGCTTCGGTCACGGATGTACCATTTGATTGTGCAGTGCCATCGCTGAAGGACATGTATATGAATCTGTATTTACTGTTGCAGAGTGCTATGGATTTGGGATAGGCTTTTTTCCTGTGAGGGGCTTTGGTCCTACGGGTCCCAAAAATTTTTTCCATCCAATTCCCTTCTAATTTTTATTCCCTAAATCTCCATTTCAGTGGCCTAGATTCTAAGTACGACCAATTGTAGCCCTAATTGTTGCAGATTGAATGTTGACTTTGATGCTCTGTAAAAATCAATCTAATTGTGACAAAAGCTTTGTTTCATTCTTTGTAAAGCATAGATGCTTCATAATGCTCTGTCAATGAAAAGATTTATGACCTTAAGGCTGAGTCCAACAATGCGATGCAAAATAGGAGAGGCACAGGGTGTTTTGCATCGCGCACAGGAGCTGCATACGCGATGCAAAATATCTGATCTCCAACAGCCACACGCATACGGGAAAGGCAAATCCAACTACTCCTCTCGTCCTCCGCCACCCTCTCTCCCTCGGTCCTCCACTGGCGGCCTCCCTCCCTACCCGGCCGATCGGCCGGCGACCTCCGCTCCTCCCATGCGCCGACGACCTCTCTCCCCGAGATCCTCCCTCCCCGGAGCTCCTCCTCCCCTCTCTATGCATCAGCCCGGTGGCCCGGCCGCCACCATTTCCCCTCGATCTCGAGCTCCTCGCTGCCGCGGTGGCCGGATCCGGCGCGAGCTGATGCGGCGGCGAGGGATCTTTGTGCGCGGCGGCTCGGCAGGGGATCTCCGTGCGCGGCGGCTTGGCGGAGCTCGGGGACACGGGAAGGAGGCCGCCGCGCCCGCCGGGGAAGAAGCCGCCGCTCCCGCCGGGGACGAAGCTGCTGCGCCCGCCGGGAAGAAGCCGCCGCGCCCGCCAGGGAAGAAGCCTCGCGTCTGCCGGGAAGAAGCCAGCACGCCCGCCGGGGAAGAAGCTCCTCCCCTGCTCCCTCTCCAGTGGCGACTTGGGGCGTCTGCCCCTCCCCTGTTCTCTCTCAGGTGGCGGTCCCGGGAGCTCCTCCTCGCCCCGCCGCGCCGCTCCGACTGCTCCCCGCCGCGGTCGCCTCCGCGCCCCGACGGTCGCTCCCCGCCGCGGTCTCTTCCTTCTCGACGCGGGAGCAGCACTGGCCGTTTGCATTCGAGGAGAGAGGGATTGCAAATGTGCATCGCCTCTCTCCTCGATTGCAAATTTGCCTTGCGGTTTGCCTCATCTGTTGGAGGCGATGCCTTCGTGAACAGTAGCACCGGGAGAGGCAAAAATGCTTTTGCCCATTGTTGTTGGACTCAGTCTAAGCATTGCTAATTTAGGATTGTATGCCTGCAAAACAAGAAAAATAACCATATCATGGACGTGATATCCTGCATTCTATGCTTCGTAGAGCTACTATTCTGATGACGAGTTAACTATAAAATAATTTTGTATTAACTCAAAGAGATCAAGCCATTGGGGTATTTCTGATGATAAGTTTTATAATGTAGAGAAGCCTGGTCCTAGCCAAGAGGTGCCTGCAGCTGACTTTTCCAAGAGTATTATCCTTGGAAGGAAGAATTGCAATGCTTTATCTGTGATGGGCTTACAAAGTTACAATGGCTATGGGAAGAGAGTTAATAATATAGATGCGTCTATACTTCTGAGGGAGCATCTTACATGTGTTTTCTGAAGTTTGCTTGGAAAATTAATATTCAATGCGAATACAATCAAGGGTGATACTATGCAGTATCCACGCATGGCATAGTCAAAGGCATGATGCCGACGTTGAAGCAACATTTATGAATCTTATATATTGTCTCGAGAACCCTTCTAACACTTAGCCATTTTAAGGTCCGAAGTGCAAACTTATTCATGGTTTACCAAAAAACCCCTAACCCAGGTCTCCAGAAATGACATCATTACTGTTTGCGTAGTGTTTTGAGCGGCTATCAGAAAAATCGTGTTTCATCCGAAGCCTCAAGGGTGACAATTTTTGGTTGATTTCCCAACATCTTTTTGACACTAAATTGATTTGTATGCAACACCACCCATCTAGCAGTAGAAATGACAAAGAGGAGGAAGTACCATTACCTGCAGGATGGTGTTAGGGTCCTTGACCTCGTACACCATCAGCAAAACAAATTGAGGCTCAAAATTAAATCCCACCATCGGCAAGAAATCACCATTCATTTGAGCAACTCTTTCTTTATGGTATTGATGCATTTATGAATCTTTCTACAAAAAATCCTAAAGTTGTGTTAATCATGGACAAGTCTTCCGAGCCAAGGCAGTGCAGTTTTTCCTCAAAAACTGCGGAAGAAAGAAGAAACACAAGGCCAGAGAGGTCAAAATGGGACAGCTTTACACAAAATTTGAAAAATCACGAAGTTTCTTCTTTTTTCTCACCTGTAGGATCAAAATAGTTCCCAATGTTTTCATCTTCGGGCAATGCGGAAGCAGTCAATTCCGCAGCTTTCTGCTGAGCAGCTTCGACAGCCTCTTTCTCGAAAGTTTGTAAATCGTCACAAACTGTGGACTGAATCTTCAAGGCTTCACGGCCTGTTTCACCCACGTTCTTAATAATTAAATTTCTTGAACACCAAAGCAACTCAAAACTAATTGGATCATCATCTCTGCCAATCCCCGGGCCACCAACAAAAAGTAACTTACCCTTGAAATTGGTTCTGAAAGCTTTGTTATAAGCTTCAGGAGGAAGCCTCGAACCGCTTGCGACGTTTGTATAAGCTTTCACAAAAGCGGGTTCTTTAAGAGGCAACCCACTCCTATCCACAGTTTGCTCCAAATCCACCGCAAATTGAGGAGATACATTGTCAGCACCGATATCCTTGCTGGTTCCAATCACAGTAACTTGTTTGTCAACCGGTTCATTGCTGACGATCATCTGCGGACTAGTTGTTTTCGTCTTTTTTTATTCTTGGATTTCTGAAAAGTCGTTAAAAATCAGTTTTCACGAAGTAAACCAAAAAATAAGGAGTGATAACAGTGAGAACAAAACTAAGAAAAATAAGTTTTTCCTTCCTTACCTGAGGCTTGCGACTCATCTTCATCATCAGAAAAGACGCTAACCATGCGAGGTTTCTTGGTGGTCTTTTTAGTAACTTTACTGCCACCAAGTCCAGCCAGCACTTGGACAACAACAATTTCATCTTTAGAGCTTTTCTTCTTTTCACCCGCAGAAGATTCCTCAACATGAGCACTTGAAGTAACAATCGTGCCTTTATCTTTTTCTTTGGAAGCACTTTGCTTTTTCTCTTTCAAAGTTTCCAGAGATTTGGTATTTTCATGAGTAGCAGCGATGATGGAAGAGGCTGCCATCTCATCCTTTTTTTTCCTTAAAAATATCAACCTTGGGCTTCTTCCAAGGTATGGAACTAACTCCAATATCCTCCGAGCCAGTAGCTCCGGGAGGCTGCATCTTTCTTTTGGGACAAGCAGGCCTCGACCGAGTAGGGGCAGGACCGCCAAGCTCCGAGAAGACTCTGTTCACCCGCTGCTTATGTTTAACAATTTTCTTAAAAGCATTGTACTCTTTCTAAGTTAAAAGGCCCAACCAGATCAAGAGTCTTTCTCTCAACCTCTGCCACAAACATCTCAAAAGTTTGGCCCTCAGCAAGTTTGAGGTCAAAACGAGGAAAAGGAGCAACCATATGTTACCACGAGACACTGAGATAAATAATCTTCTTTGGCTTCCATCCATAAGACAATGGCCAGAGTTCTGCAGCAACGTATTCTTCAACAATGTCTCGGCCTCCACAAATAGAGCATGCCATCATAAACTTTTCTTCACTCTTTTTGAAGTCTGCATCCTTAATAAAAGGAGCACTATAAATAACTTCCAGAGGAACAATTTCAGAAGGAAAGGAGCAATGAGGGACCCTAGAGCCCAATGAATTGGCCGAGGACATGTCAACATAAAACCAATACTTAAGCCAGTCGTCATCCCATTTGTTCTTGTGACACTTAGAAAGCTTGACCCGATTGGCTTTCTGGGTTTTGCGACGAGTTTTGAAAGTACATCAGCCGTATTGAGCTTCATAGAGGTTATCACCATCAACCTTGACTAGCTTCTTCTGATAATGAAGATCATATAATCTAACGATGCAGTGAGGACTAATGACGCCATCAAAGGTCTTCTCAATCCAAAAATATTTGGAAAGAATAACAATTGCATGAGGAGTAAGCTGATGAAGTTTCACTCCATAGTGGTTGAGAATCTCCAGCAAGTTTGAGTTGAAGGGAAATCTGAGTCCATCAGTAAAAAAGCTTTGAAAAGAACCACTTCATTGGGTCGAGGACTAGGAGTCTCTTAACCATCCGGTTCTCTACCAGCGCCAGCAGAAAAATAATTTTGTTCTTCATAAAACTTAATCAAATTCTTTGAAACAAGAGATGTGCCAAAGACCACTGTAGGAGGAAATGACGCATCAGTTTCCACCAGATCCTCAAGACTAGCGTCAACGCGGGATGAGTCTTCCCCATCGCTGTCAGATCCTCTCGAGTCCTTAACCTCGCCTTCCTTGCGAGACTTGGAGTCACCAGAACTAGAAATTTCTGGATTCTCCCAAGCCTGAAGCTTTTCAGCTTCCATCTCTTCCTTTGTTTTCATTCTCATAGTCTGCATAACGCGAGCCATCTATTCAAGAAAAGAAAATTTAAGAGCTACGCATTCTAAAAATGTTTTGTTTGCAAATCAAGGGTAACAGAAAAAACATCTAGAGTCAAGAAAAAAAATTATTACCTACGTAGAAGATTTCGTTAACTTCAGGATGATTAAAAACGACCAAAAACGTAAAAGCAGACCACAGCTTTGGTTTGGAAAGAATTCCAAGTTTTCTAAAAGCAAGAAACGGTGAAAAAAGTTTCACCGCACCCCCCTTATATAGGTGACGGAAGGGGGGGGGGGCGAAATGATGCCTCGAGTGAAACAAAAAGACCAACCATCGTCTGCAGAGTACATGATGCGTATCTCCTTCGACGCTCGTGGGTGACATTTTTTTCCGAATAATTCACTTTTTCGTGGAATCAGATCTCGTCGGAGTCGACCCGTTTCCACGAGGGGCTACTGTTGGGGAATCAACCAAAAATTGTCACCCTCGAGGCTTCAGATGAAACACAATTTTTCTGATAACCGCTCAAAACACTATGCAAATAGTAATGACATCATTTCCAGAGACCTGGGTTAGGGGTTTTTCGGTAATCCATGAATAAGTTTGCACTTCGGACCTAAAAATGGCTAAGTGTTAGAAGGGTTCTCGGGACAATAAGATTCACCGAACGTATTTTGTGAATTTCAGGTATTGTAATGAGACTTTTGAGAATCTTGACAGGCGAAGTTTGTAAAAAGGTATTTTCTAACATTTCCCAAACTTTTGTGAACTTCAGAGTTGAAAGTTTCTTGTTCTGTAGCAAGTGGGACGAGGTGACATCATTTCTAGCAAAATATTGTCAAAATGTGAAAGCTTGTATAATCACAGAATGTGAAGTTTCCCGAAAAAGTCTTTTCCCTTTGTGTTCACAGAATGCGAGGTTGGATGATGAATTAAGTACGTCGAGATGGGTTCCTGAGGCAAAGGGTTGAGGACAACGCTCCTTGGAATTCAAGGAAATAGGAGGACACAAGAATCGCCAAAAGCGATGTCAGCACCTGTAAAGATGACGTAATTCCATGCGAAGTGGACAAGAAGGTGGATAGTGAAATCTTGAGTACAGTGGCGGTGTTCGGAGTTGAATTGGTCAATGGCGTGATCAAGAAGAAAGAAGAACACGTGAGAAGCATAAACACGCAAGAGAATTCCTATAAATAAATTGGGTGACCACACGAATGGCATGATCACCTTGGACATTTTTGTACACGCATATTCCTCCAAGATGCGAAGTGAGTGAGGGTATTTTCGAGATGTAAAAGTGTCCATCAGGCACTATAAAAGGGGAGCCCCTGTCCCTGTGTAAAGGAGACTTTTCTTGAATACATAGATGCTTTTTTCTACTTTTAACTTTCTGTCTGGGAGTTCAAGTTTTTGAAAACCCAACACAGATTGTTATGCTAATGCATGTGTGAGTGACATTTGCTATTGATACAAGGGGAAGCTAGCTAATCTCATCGAATCAAAATGGGAACTAGTAAAATTGCAACAGACAATTGCAAACAAATCAACTTTTTGTTAAACAAATTGTTATGCATGGGTGAGTGACCTTTGCTATTAATCCAAGGGGAAGATAACAAATCTCATCAAATCAAAATGGGAAACAGTAAAATTGCAACAAACAAACGCAATTAATATTTCATTGTTTTCCAGCTTTTTTAATTGACAAATATTTGAAATTTAAATGTAAACCATTCCCATATGTACCATCATTGTCATGAAATCATCATTCCAATATGTGGTGTCTTACCATCCCAAACAACCACCACATTGGTTCATATTTTATCAAAAAGTGCTCACAAATCCCGCAGCAACGCGCGGGGAGTCATCTAGTGTATTTAAGAAGGTTGTACCCATCTATGCACAACACTTTCATGATCACTAGAAGGATCCTTTTCGTCCCTTGTCCATGGAAGAAAATAGTTTTTTTTTTGCGAGAAGAAAACAGTTGATCATCACCTAGCATTCCTTTTCCTCTCATGCCGACAACATCTATATATCATGCATGTTCTCGTGTGTTGATCAAGAAGTGATCAAACTAGTTCCGGATATCATTATTCTTACCCGAGGAGGGTAGGCCCGTTTATGACCCAGTGCAAGTGGGCCGACAGAACCAGGGCTCCAAAATTATGAGGCCTCATGTACTGCTTTTGACAATTGGAGTTCTGTTGGACGTGGAGTCCATGACTCGTTGGTCCGTGGCGGCCCAGCTTGCCTTTGCGATAGGTTGTTAATTATTATTTTTTCTGTTTTCTAATTCATGAAACATGAAGGCACAAGAAACAGAAAGGTGCATTATTTATCATGTCTTCTAGTAGAAATATAACTGATAATGAAAAGTGCAAGAAGAAACTTTGTGTTATATATTTGCATATTATAAATATAGGCATCCCCTTTGTGTTTTGCACCGGGGCCAGTACGGGCCTGGGAGGGTTCATTTTAGTTTCATATATATATATATAGGAAATTCTTACTTCACATTTTTTACCTTGGAAAGTCACCACAAGATTTGAGAAAACTCATCTTCATATATATGTAAAAGTAGTGCTTTCAATAACAGAACTTTTGGCTTCAGTCATATATTGCGACCCTCGCCATTGGATAAGAACCAAGGGAAGTTTCCGTGCACATGCCCCCACCCCCCATCTGCCTGCCGCAGCCCCAACATCGCACGCCTCGCACCCTGACGTGCATGGTCCCGCCATCTCGATCCGTGCAGCCGCACCCAGTAACAAAACTTCTTGACAGGCAAAAAAAAAAAACTTTTCAAAAACATTGTAGAAATAAAATGGAATGGAAATTTTGAAACAAAATTAACAAGACTTCGTGAATCAAAAGTTTGGGAAGAGGAAACCAATTTGGAAAAAAAATGCTGGAGCAAAAAAATTTGGAAGGAAAAATTGTGTACAGAAAACTGCTCCGACGGTTCGTCCCGACGATCCTCTACTTTACTGTGATCATTCCAGTGGCCGGAGACGCTGTATAGCTTGACAGAGGGCGACGGAGGCAAATACTGAAGCTGGCATACCTGACATAAAAAAAACACTTCACGGGTTCCACGCATGGCCCGAAAAACTTCAGTATTTCCCTGCCCGGGTCGGTCGGTGCCGCTGGGGAAACTATTCCCACCATGCAGGTTAAAGAAAAAGAGTAGGTCAACGAGCTTTCATCCGGAGGAATCGATTTGAGCGGCCATCCGCACAGGTAGCTTCGCGTTCTGTATAAGAGGTTGGCACGCGGTGCTGATCGATCAGCTCCTGCGAGCCGAATAGCCGATCGACGATGACAATGGCCGGTGCCCAGAAACCTTGCGCCGGCGGCGGCGACCAGGGAACGCACCGGCGACGCCGTGTCCTGGTGTTCCCGCTGCCGTTCCAGGGCCACATCAACCCGATGCTGCAGCTGGCCGGCGCGCTCCACGCACGGGGGCTCGCCGTCACCGTGCTCCACGCGCGTTTCAACAAGCCGAACCCCGCGCACCACCCGGAGTTCCAGTTCGTGTCCGTGCCCGACGGCGTCCCCGCCGAGGTCGCCGAGTCCGGGAACGCCCTCGACATCATGTTCGCCATGAACGCCGCCATGGAGGCGGAGGAGTCCGCGGCCCTCCGAGGCGTCCTCTCGTCGGTGATCGGGGACGTGGGGCAGCCTCCGGTGGCATGTATTGTGTTCGACGACGGCCTCCTCGGCGTGCCCAACGCCGCCAAGGCGCTCGGCCTCCCGACGCTGGTGTTGCGCACCGGGAGCGCGGCGAGCTTCTGTTGCTTCATGGCCTACCCTATGCTTTATGAAAAAGGGTATCTGCCTCCACGAGGTAACAACTTTTTCACAGGGTACATAAAAATTTCTAATTAATCTTTTGTTTAAATGAACTAGTGCTTATAATAGTTATTACTCCCACCGTCTCACATTACTATTGGTTTTATCTTTTTAATTCGTATGCGCACCTACATATAAGCTATGTCGATACATATATAGCAAAAGTTATGCCCTTAGAAAAAAACCAAAATGGATTTGGGACGAAGGGAGTAGCATCTAAAATTCCCACCCTGCTAAAGGCACCTACAATGGTTTTGTAAACCAATCTCTATAACGATGGCCAAGTAGGATAAAGTCAAACTTAGAGACCACATGTCCAGCAAGATACCATATATAGCACTATTTTTGTGGAGCCCGCATGTCCAATTTGTTTAATGGTCCACCTCTTCTTCTTTCCATAGCCCACGAGCCGCGGCACGTCCTTTGCCATGCGGCTCGCCTCCACCCTGTGCTCAACAGTCAACAGTGGCTTGGGCTGGGTGGCTAAGGTTCGTCCACTTGCCCCGCTTGGAGGGTTTTATAAAAAATAATAAAGTGGTGACTGAGTTGGTTCTTGGTTGTGCTTATAATCTCCAAATGGTAGGTCATAGTGAGATAAGAGACTATAGTAACCACTTATACTATTTATATAAAAAAATAAATTATTCTGCAAATGCGCGTTTTATATATTGCTACCTTTAGTCATTTATCACAAGTTCTCTTCTTAGTATATGGATTGTATTATCTATGGATTCTATAACATCTGCAAGAATCATCAACTGATTTTTTATAAACTGGTTTTTTATCTAATTCTTTGACTCTAAACAAGCAAATATATTTTGATGTGATTAAAAAGCCGAGGATATGCACTACATTTCGTGTTCTAACCGCATGCATGCTCTTGTTTTAGAGTCGGAGCTCTATATGCTAGTGAATGAGCTGCCACCACTGCGGGTAAAAGACCTCTTCTATGCAACTGGGAACTACCAAGAACAAACGAGGGAAACAGTTACTCGATCAGTAGAAGCATTGAAAAACTCTGCTGGTCTAGTCATCAACACATTTGATGCTCTGGAGGCAGCCGAGCTAGAGAGGATCCGTGAAGAGCTCAACATACCTCTGGTAATCGCGGCCGGCCCTCTTCACAAGCTTTCCTCTAGAAGTGCAGAATCAGGTTGTTGTAGTAGCAGCTTACTAGAGCAAGACTTGAGTTGCATCGAGTGGCTTGATAAACAAGCCTCAAAATCTGTGATGTATGTCAGCTTCGGCAGCTTGGCATCCATGGACTCCACTGAGCTCTTGGAAGTGGCTTGGGGTTTGGCCAATAGTGGCCATCCTTTCCTATGGGTGGTTCGGCCAGGCATGGTATGGGACTTGTTGGACGGTCTAGATTTATTACCAGATGGCTTTGAGGATGCAATTGAGGGCAAGGGCAAGGTGGTTACGTGGGCGCCACAACATGAGGTCCTGGCACACCGTGCAGTGGGTGGATTTTGGACACATAATGGATGGAACTCGACGTTAGAGAGCATCAGTGAGGGGATTCCAATGATATGTAGGCCATGGTTTGGTGATCAGATGATGAACGCTCGGTACGTGGAGAAGAGATGGGGTGTAGGGTTCGAGGTAGAAGGTGTGTTGGAGAGGGGAAAGATTGAGAAGGCCGTTAGGAAGCTGATGGAGGAGGTTGAGGGAGATGAGATGAGGAAAAAAGCAGAGGGGCTAAAGGAGGAAGCGACGGATTGTTTGAAAATTGGAGGGTCTTCTCGAATCGCCTTTGACAAGTTGGTGAATTATATACTTTTAATGTGAACTTTTATGTTGTATGCTGTTTTTTTCTTTTCCTGCAACTTTTCAACTGAATGATAAATATGTATTTTCATCCATACTGTATGGTATTTCTACTACTAGATTTTTGCCACCAATAATCTATTGCGTTGAGTGGATCTTCAATGCCATAACACTCTGCTTTTGACATCAACCGATGGTGATGGTTGGAATCACAATTGATTACAAATGAGAGGATAAATCATGGGAAAAAGATAATACATAATACTCGGCAACCTATACCCGTTTGCTGACATAAATAGGCATTGTTTTGCAAAACCCTTCACACTCTACTGCTGGCGTCTTGTTGTTAGGCAGTCGGTGATGTGCGTGTGTCATGATGTCTTTCTTTCCCACATGCTCAGTCGTCTTAGTTTGTGTGTTGTATACAAGGTTTTAAATCGCCGGCTAAGGCGTTTAGCGGCGGAGCTGTCAAAACAGTGTTTAGCGGGCTACAGCCGGCATTTAGCGGGATATAGCCAGCTATAACGGGCTAAATGCCATAGCGGCTACCCTTCCGAACAGCTATATCCGGCTATAGCGGTAGCTATAGCCGGCTATTTAGAACCTTGGTTGTATATCAGTGGTGTAGTAGTTCTCTCTTCTTTTATCGTCTTTGTTATGTATGTCCTCGGTCATGGTCTTGTTCTCTGCACTTCGGGGTGCCTCCTAAAATCACGTTGCTTTAATTCTCTTCTTCTTAATCAACAACATAATATGCACGTCTTAATATTAAATCGACTGTGTGCCTATCAACTCCCGGTCAACTGCAAACTGTGAATTCGTCCCTGCTGCATATTCATTCAATGTGGGCTCTTTCACAAATAGAAGAGTGTTTCCCTACCTAATACTTGTAACATGAATCTCACTACAGACTGTAAGCTTAAGACCTAATACTTCCACGAGATCACGAGCAAAATTCACGTTTGCCCACTGCTAGGGATTCGGCTTTTTGTACCGGGTGAGAACCCCCCTTTAGTACCGGTTTTGAAATCGGTATTGTCCGATCGGTACTAATGTGAAGTCACATTAGTACCAGTTTGTCCACCCGGTATTAATGTTTTACCAAACGTCGTCCGTCGTCCGTTCCGTCTCTCGCTCCCTCCCTCCCGTCACTGTTTTCCTTCCATTTTCTTTTTCTTTTTTCTCATCTCATCTCATCATCTCAATCTCATTCATGAACCACATATTCACATTCACACAAGAACTTCCTCACATTCCATTCAACAGAATCACTCATATACATATTTACACAATCAGACATATAAGAATCACAGATTCAACCACACATATGAATCACAGATTCAATCATTCAACCACACATACGAATCACAGATTCATTCACAAGAACAATGATACGAAGTAAAGATTCACAAGACCACCAATCGACCATGAATGGGAAAAAACATACACAATAACACCAATCGAACAAGTCGCTGCCTCCCGCCCGCTCTTACCACGCGCCGCCTACTTCCACGCGCACCGCCTGGCGCCGGCCACCCGCTTCTCCGCGCGCCGCCGGCTTCCGCGCAAGCCGCCGGCTTCTGCGCGCGCCGCCGGCCACCAGCCGCGCTGGCCCTGGTCGCCGCGCGCCGCCCGCGCTGGCCCTGGTCGCCGGCTTGCGCGCGTGCCGTCCGTGCCACCGGCCACCAGCCGCGCTGGCCCTGGCCGCCATGCTGGCCGGTGCTGGCACTTGCCGCCGCACGCCGCCGGCTACCTCCGCCTGCAGGAGAGAAAGAAGGGATGAGAGTTGAGAAAAAGAGATAAGAAGATAGGATAAGGCCGGGTGAGGTTGGTGGCACGGGGGAGATGATGAAGGAGCGAGAGAGACAGTAGGGGCGCAGGTCTGGCGGGTGGTGGAGATTTTTCTAAGTGTTGTTGAAGACGGCACGCAGCTGACGGAGATGTAGGGTACTAGTACCGGGGAGTTGTTTGCACCGGTATTAATGTTTAGTACCGGGTGGGAACTAGCCCCGGTACTAATGCGGGCACATTAATACCGGGGCTAGCTCCCACCCGGTACTAATGTGGGTCTCGCGAGGTCTCCGCGGGACTCTTTTTTTGCACTGCACATTAGTACCGGGGCTTGTGGACATTAGTACCGGGTGCCAAAATACCCGGTACTAATGTCAAATTTGCTCTGGGATGAAAACCTTATTCTCTAGTAGTGGCCGACTGCTTGAAACGGATCGCATCACTTACCATACATATGACCAAACAAACTCACTGCTCACCATGACATTGCCCAAGAGAGAATCATTTCTTCAGATCAAGAGCACTGGGTTTTTTTGCGGGTATTTATTTTCCCACAAGAAAAAGAAACTCCGCCCAAGAGAGCACCACCACGTGATCAAGAAGTGATGGAATCGATCGAGGAACTGCAAGGCGTGAGGTATGAAGAGCAGTTTTGCAAGAAGGGATCAGTCTCGTCATCACCGCATTCTCGTTTTGCCAAACACTCTCTGGAATAGTTTCAACTTCACCAGAGAAGCTAAGTTACAATCGGAGTTGTTTCAGCTGCAGCCGCAGCTCTGCTAAAGGAAACCTAACTAGATTTTTCAAATCAATGTGCTGTTTTCGACACTGTCTCGCCATGACGAAATTCCTTTCCTCTCTCTTCATGAAACGTTTATGAATGGCAGAAAAGAAAAGATCACGCGACGGTACACAATTTTTAGACAAAGAAACTGAAAAAGATCACCGGTTTGACTTCGACCACGATACACAACTTTTAATCATCTCTACGCGCTATCGGCCGGAGGAATCGATTTGAGCGGTCATCCGCAGAAGTAGCTTCGCGTTCTGTATAAGCTGTCTTGGAACTGCAACGCGTGAGGCTCAAGCCAATTTAATTATTATGAATGATTGATGCTGCCTCTTTTTTATTTGTCCTAACATTAACAACAGTTTTGCAAGAAGGGATCCCCTATAAGAGGTTGGCGCGCGGTGCTGAGCTCCTGCGATCCCAATATCCGCCGATCGACGGCAATGGCCGGTGCCAAGAAACCTTGCACCGGCGGCGGCAGCGACGACGGCCATGGAACGACGCGCCGGCGTCGCCGTGTCCTGGTGTTCCCGCTGCCGTTCCAGGGTCACATCAACCCGATGCTGCAGCTGGCCGGCGCGCTCCACGCGCGGGGGCTCGCCGTCACCGTTCTCCACACCTACTTCAACGCGCCGGACCCCGCGCGCCACCCGGAGTTCCAGTTCGTGCCCGTGCCCGACGGCGTCCCCGCCGAACTCGCCGCGTCCCGGAACGCCCACGCCCTCGACGTCTTGTTCGCCATGAACACCGCCATGGAGGCGGAGGAGTCCGCGGCCCTCCGGGGCGTCCTCTCGTCGGTGATTGGGGACGAGGGGCAGCCTCCGGTGGCGTGTATTGTGTTCGACGACAGCCTTCTCGCCATGCCCAATGCCGCCAGGGCGCTCGGCATCCCGATGCTGGCGCTGCACACCGGGAGCGCGGCGTGCCTCCGTTGCTTCACGGCCTACCCTATGCTTCATGAAAAAGGTTATCTGCCTCCACAAGGTGACAACTTACTCAGAGGGTACATCAAATTTTCTTATTAATCTTTCGTTTAGATGCACTAGTGCTTATAGTTATTAGCATCTAATATAAAATTAGCAAGGAGAGAAGCAGCCCAACCTGCTAAGGAAGGACATCCGCAATGGTTTAATAAACCATTCTCTACTAGAACGATGCCCAAGTAAGTTAAAGTCAAACCTGCGCAAGTCCAACAAAATTACCTTACATAAATCCTGCATGTCCAATTTGTTTAATAGCCCATTTCTCCTTCTTCGCATAGCACACACGGGCCATGACACCTCCGTCGCCGCCAGGCGGCTCGCGGCTCGCCTCCACCCCGCACTCAGCGGTGGCCCAGGTGGTCGAGGTCCGGCCGCTCTGCCCAGAGGGTTTTATATAAGTAATAAAGTGGTGCATGAGTTGTTGGTTGTGCCTATAACCTCAGAATGGTAGGTCGGAGGGAGATCAAGAGACTACATTAACTACTTCTGCAGTTTATTAAAAATAAATTAATCTGCAAATAATGCACGTTTTATCGCTACCTATAGTCATTTATCACAAGTTCTTCTCAGTACATGGATCTATGGTTTCTGTAACATCTACAAGAATCATCAGCTGATTCTTTGCATCATATGATTTCTTAGCATCAGATGATTTTTAATCTATTTTAAACAAAGAAATATATTTTGATGATTAAAAAGCGAATAATGTGCACTACATTTCGTGTTTTAACCGTAAGCATGCTCTTGTTAATTTAGAGTCAGAACTCTATACGCCGGTGAAGGAGCTGTCACCACTGCAGGTAAAAGACCTCTTCTACGCAACCGGGAGCTACCAAGAACCAATGAGGGAAACGGTTGTTCGATCCGTAGAAGCAGTGAAAAATTCTGCTGGTCTAGTGATCAACACATTTGATGCTTTGGAGAAAGCCGAGCTAGAGAGGATCCGTGAAGAGCTCAACGTACCTGTGATTGCACCCGGCCCTCTTTACAAGCTTTCCTCTAGGAGCAGAGGGGGTAGTAGCTTATTAGAGCAAGACTTGAGTTGCATCGAGTGGCTTGATAAACAAGCCTCAAAATCGGTGTTGTATGTCAGCTTCGGCAGCTTGGCCTCCATGGACTCTAATGAGCTCTTGGAAGTGGCTTGGGGTTTGGCCAACAGTGGCCATCCTTTCCTATGGGTGGTTCGGCCAGGCATGGTACCAGGCTTATTATTGGATGGTCCAGATTTATTACCAAGTGGATTTGAGGATGCAGTTGAGGGCAGGGGCAAGGTGGTTATGTGGGCCCCGCAACAAGAGGTACTGGCCCACCGTGCAGTGGGTGGGTTTTGGACACACAGTGGATGGAACTCGACGTTAGAGAGCATCAGTGAGGGGGTTCCAATGATATGTAGGCCCTTGTTCGGTGATCAGATGATAAACGCTCAGTACGTGGAGAAGAGATGGGGTGTAGGGTTTGAGCTAGAAGATGTGTTGGAGAGAGGAAAGATTGAGAAGGCTGTTAGGAAGCTGATGGAGGAGGCCGAGGGAGATGAGATGAGAGGAAAAGCAAAGGAGCTAAAGGAAGAAGTGGCGGATTGCTTGAAAACCGGCGGGTCTTCTCAGATCGCCATTAACAAGTTGGTGAATTATATACTTTTAATGTGAACTATTATGGTGTATGCAGTTTTTTTGCAACTTTGCAATGCAACTGAATGATAAATATGTATTTTCATCCATATGATATGATATTTTTACTCCTCGTTTTTGCCACCAATAATATATTGTGCATTGAGCGGATCTTCATTGCCATCGCACTCTGCTTTTGACATCAACCAATGATGATGGTTGGAATCACAACCGGTTACAAACAAGAGGATAAATCATGAGCAAGACATGATACATATATAATACTCGGCACCATAAATAGGCATCGTTTTGCAGAATCTTCACTCTACCTCCGCTGACGTCTTGTTGTTAGGCAGTCGGTGATGTGCGTGTGTCATGGTGTCTTTATGTCCCACATGCTCAGTCTTGTGTGTTGTATATGTCGGTGGTGTAGTTGTTCTCTCTTCTTTTCTCGTATTTGTTATGCATGTCTTCAGTCATGGTGTTTGTTCTCTACACTTTAGGATGCCTCCTAAAGTAGTGTTACTGTAATTCTCCTCTTCTTAATGAAAAACGTGATATGCACGTTTTAATATTAAATCAACCGTGTGTCTGTCAGCTCCCAGTCAACTGCAAATTGCGGTTTCATCCTCCTGCGTATTCATTCAACCGTCGATTCTTTCACAAATAGAAGTTCCTACCTAACACTTGTAACATGAATATCAATGCAGACAGTGTAAACATAAGACCTATAAGACTTCCACGAGAGGTCACGAGCAAAATTCACGTTCTTCGACTGCTTGAAATGGATCGCATCATACCATTATGCATACAGGACAAGTAAATGACATTGCCCAAGAGAGAATCTTTTCTTCGGATCAAGAGCAATGGCTATTTATTTTCCCGAAGGATCCGAAAAGGAAAATCGGCCCAAGAGCACCACCACGTGATCACGAAGTGATGGAATCGAGGAACTGCAAGGCGCGAGGTATGAACAGCAGTTTTGCAAGAAGAGATTTGTCTCGTCATCTCATTTTGCCAAACATTTTTCGGAATAGCTAGCTTCAGCTTTATCAGAGGAGTTATTATAGCCGGTGTTGTTTCAGCGACAGCTGCACCTCTGCTAATGGAGACCTAACTGATTTTTCAAATCAATGTGCTTTTTCGACACAGTTTTGTCATGATGAAAATTCTTCCCTCTCTCTTCATGAAACGTTTACGAAACCCCACTAAGATTAGTCTAAGTTCAAACTGAAGTCGCAGTGTGGGTGTGGCAGAAAAGAAATAAAAGATCACGACACGGTACATAATTTTTAGACAAAGAAATCGAAAAAGATCACCAGTTTGACCACGATACACACCTTTTAATCTTTTATTCATCTCTACGCGCTCTCGATCGGCCGGAGGCATCGATTTGAGCGGTCATCCGCATAGCTTCGCGTTCTGTATAATATAAGCTGTCTTAAACTGCAAGCCGTGAGGCACAAGCCGATTTAATTATCATGATGCTGCGTCTTCTTTATTTGTCGTTGACTTAACAGTAGTTTTGAAAGAAGGGATCCGCTACAAGAGGTTGGCGCGCGGTGCTGAGCTCCTGCGATCCGAATAGCCAATCGACGGCAATGGCCGGTGCCAAGAAACCTTCCGCCGGCGGCGGCCGCGACGGCGACGGCGACAACGGAATGCGCAGGCATCGCCGTGTCCTGGTGTTCCCGCTGCCGTTCCAGGGCCACATCAACCCGATGTTGCAGCTGGCCGGCGTGCTCCACGCGCGGGGTCTCGCGGTCACCGTTCTCCACACCCACTTCAACGCGCCGGACCCCGCGCGTCACCCGGAGTTCCAGTTCGTGCCCGTGCCTGACGGCGTCCCCACCGAGCTCGCTGCGTCGGGGCACGCCCTTGACGTCATGTTCGCCATGAACGCCGCCATGGAGGCGGAGCAGTCGGCGACCCTCCGGGGCGTCCTCTCGTCAGTGATCGCGGACGAGGGGCAGCCTCCGGTGGCGTGTATTGTGTTCGACGCCAACCTCCTCGCCGTGCCCGGTGCTGCCAAGGCGCTCGGCCTCCCGACGCTGGTGCTGCGCACCGGGAGCACGGCGTGCCTCCGTTGCTTCATGGCCTACCCTATGCTCCATGAAGAAGGATATCTGCCTCCACAAGGTGACAATTTATTCAAGGGGTGTATATGAAAATTTTCATTTTGATCTTTGTTTAGATGAACTAATTATGCCAGCAGCTAAAATTAGCAAGCGGAGATCGAGACAAGTCTCTATTAGCACTTTAGCAGCCCACCCCTTACAGAGATTATAATCTATAGCCAGTATTCCAATCATATATGAACTTGGATTTGCACTTGATTAAATGAACCACTTAAAAAGTTTAAGGAGTCGGGTGATCATTTTGAAAGTAGTGGACCCAGATGAGAATGTAGGAATAGTGAGTATTATTTATCGCTTTTCTAACATCAGAAGTACTAGAATCATTTTGTTATATAATATAGAGAATAATCACTAAAAATGAAATTTGCATCAGCCGAAAATGTGCAATTGCAAATATGTAAAACAAGGAAGACCGGAATTTAATTTGTACAGCTGAATTTTTTAGGATATCTGCTAATTTGATGAAAAAGTATAGTTTTATGACTTTTATGTAAGCAAATATATTTGATGATTAAAAAGCAAATTATGTGCACTACATCTCGTGTGTTTAATAACCATATGCATGCTCTTGTTTAGAGTCAGAACTCTATATGCCGGTGAAGAAGCTGCCACTACTATGTGTAAAAGACCTCTTCTATGCAACCGGGAGCTACCAAGAAACAATGAGGGAAACAATTGCTCGATCCGTAGAAGCGGTGAAAAATTCCACTGGTCTAGTGATCAATACATTTGATGCTCTGGAGGCAGCCGAGCTAGAGAGGATCCGTGAAGAGCTCAACGTACCTCTGGTAATCGCAGCCGGACCTCTTCACAAGCTTTCCTCTCGGAGCACAAGGAGTAGCAGCTTACTGGAGCAAGACTTGAGTTGCATCGAGTGGCTTGATAAACAAGCCTCATAATCTGTGTTGTATGTCAGTTTCGATAGCTTGGCTTCCATGGACTCCAATGAGCTCTTGGAAGTGGCTTGGGGTTTGGCCAACAGTGGCCATCCTTTCCTATGGGTGGTTCGGCCAGGCATGGTACGGGGCTTGTTGGACCTTCTAGATTTATTACCAGATGGCTTTGAGGATGCAATTGAGGGCAGAGGCAAGGTGGTTACGTGGGCGTCACAATATGAGGTCCTGGCCCACCATGCGGTGGGTGGGTTTTGGACACACAATGGATGGAACTCAACATTGGAGAGCATTGGTGAGGGGGTTCTGATGATCTGCAGACCCTTATTCGCTGATCAGATGATGAACGCTCGGTACGTGGAGAAGAGATGGGGTGTAGGGTTCGAACTGGAAGATGTGTTGGAGAGAGGAAATATTGAGAAGGTCATTAGAAAGCTGATGGAGGAGGCCGAGGGGGATGAGATGAGGGAAAAGGCAAAAGAGCTACAGGAGAAAGTGGAAAACTGCTTGAAAACTCGTGGGTCTTCTCAGATCGCCATCGACAAGTTGGTGAATTATATACTTTCATGTGAAGTTTTATGTTGTATGCAGTTTTTTTTTGTGCAACTTTGCATTTGCAACGCAACTGAATGAGAAATATGTATTTTGGTCCATATGGTATGGTATTTCTACTACTAGTTTTTGCGACCAATAATCTGTTATGCGTTGAGCGGATCTTTATTGCCATCACACTCTGTTCTTAACATCGACCAATAGTGATGGTTGGAATCACAACCAGCTACAAACAAGAGGATAAATCACGGGCAGGACATGATGCATCAAACTTGGCAACCTACAACCTGTTTGCTGACATAAATAGGGTAATTGTAATGTTACAGAACAGTCGTTCGGAATCTTAAAAAACATCAGGAACTCGACATATATTACAGTAGTTTAAGCATCAACTTGATATATATTACAGTAGTTAAGCATCAACGTTGTAATTGTTGTTTTGGCATCAATATTGTAACTGCTGTTTCGGCATGACATAGTGTTCATGTTGTGGCAGGAATTTTCTATCAGGAGTCGTATGACAATCATTTCTACACCTTATTTTTCACGTTGCAAACAGTAACCGCTAATGTTGCACTAGGTAATTCTTAATGTTTCATCAGAACATCCCATAGACGTCCGAGCGCTAGCCAGCATAAGTGGAAAAACACGACGCATCAAGTTTGCGGGTGCCTGTAAACTTCATTATGTGCTGTTGATTTTCCGACCAATCATTCACTTTCCCTTCCTACTAGGACTCCCCCACGTGCACCTAGGGATGTCAATGGGTACCCGCTACCCATTTACCCGCAGGTAAAAACTCTATTAGGGTGTGGGTAGGGGAGGGAGGTGTTCTCCCCCAACGGGTGTCTTAGTGGGTGATTCCTTCACCCATCAGGTGTGGTACATTCTTGCGTCCTCCATACCCGCCACCCATCGGGGGTTCATTTACATATAATACTTTGGATTATTTCTAGTATGTATCATAGAGTTGAAGAGATGAAAGACTTCATTTGTGTGTGATATAATTAAAACTAGTATTATTGCTATATATTCTTATTGTATGACTAAAATCATTGATAAAATGATGATTTAATGTTGTTTCACAATTAGTTACATGTTTTTGTAATATTGGCTACCATTATATTGAAACGGGTATGGGTCACCCACTAGGTACATGTTATCTGATGGGTGGTGGGTGTGTGAGAATTTAAAACCCGAGGTGGGTGATGGGTATAGGTGGTGGAGTGTTTTGGCTATCATGAGTGTGAGTACGGCGAGCATTACTCGATGGGTATGTACCCGTTACCATCCATACGTATGCCCCCTAGGGAAAAAATGAAAAGGAAAAAAATTCAGATAACAAAATTTTTGGGAAAAAAGTTTGAAAAAATGTAGGTACAAATTTTATGAAAACAATTTGAAATAAAAAGATTACCAAAAATAACTGAAACAAATTTTGGGCACAAATTTTTTCAAGAAAAAATATTTTACACGACAAAAAACTTTTTAAATCTAATTTCAAAACTTCTAAAAATAAAATTTCAAAAACTTTGTGGACAAAAGATTTTGCAGAAAATTTTGTGGAAAAGATTATGCATAAATTTTTGGAACGACACAAAATTCAGAAAAATCCTAGAAAAAGTAAAGGACAAAAAAGTTTTGGAGAATAAATCTAGAAAAATGAAAAAAGAAAAAAAAACACTGGTGACGGCCGCTCTCACCATGCCCTAGGAGAGGCTGGTCCGGCGGCAGCACCTCACCGGGGTCGGCCGCTCCTGCGACGATAGCACGCTGGGAAGGTCGCTGCCGCGAGTTAACGGGGGAGGCCACCTGCACGCCGCTATGCACCGGGGGAGGCTGGTCCCGCGGGACCAGCACGTTAGGGAGGCCGCATCTCACCGCGCATGCTGCTCCCACGATCTGCCGCAAGCGTGGATGCGTCCGCTCCCCTGGGCTGCAACCCACGTCCACACCGCCACTTCTCGTGGGCGGTAGCTTGCCAAGGGAAGCGGACCTGTATCTCGTGTCATAGTGGATGAGGATGACGACTGGATGGGGGAGGGATCAGAGCAACTAGGGGGCGTTCGATAGCCGCGCAGGCCTGGTGGCCAGGGCCGCGGGGTGCATTCACCCCCTTTTGGAGGCTGGACGGCCTGTGAAGCCAGGCCCGACAGGTGCAAAAGAGGCCCATAGCCTGCATCCGAGGAAACGCCCGAGAGGGTTGTTTCGCGGGATGCAGGCTGGAAGACCTTGTTCGCGTCACCTTCGGTCCTTCTTCCACGTGCGAACCAGAGGAAGAGGGCGACAATTTCTTTCGCACGAACCAGAGGTAGACGAAGGGAGAGGAACGTCCCTCGCCATGTCGTGGTCCTGCCGGTGCCGGTGCCGCCGCCGCGACCCGTCACCGCAGAGCACAGCACCGCCTACTGGCTCACTAGGTGGCGCCCCACCACGCTGGTCCACCTTCTCTACACCGAGTTCGGGCACCGTCTCGAGAAGCAGCTCCCGGACCTACTGCTGGGCGTGCGGTGGCCGAGGAACCTCGATCCCGCGCAGCTGGCGCGGGTAGACGCCCTGCAGCGGCGCGCGGTGGCCAAAGATGACGCACTGTCGTGGGAGATAGCGCGGGTGCTGGAGGGGCACGACGGCGTGGTCACCATCGCTGGGCTGGAGGTGGACGCGGGCGCGCTCATTGCCCAGGTCGGGATGGTGCTGTGTGGGGCGGACGCACTGCGGCTGCGTAGGATGAGGCAGGCGGTGGAGATCCTGCAGCCCGCGCAGGCGGCCGAGCAGCTAATCACCGCCGCAAACCAGGAAATCGGCTTCCACGAGTTCGGTGCGGAGCACGGGGGAGGACGGCTGGTGAAGTGGCCTCGCTTGGCGCGTCGAGGACGAAGAGCGTGCTACCTCATGCGGCGCGGAGTCTGGGGAGGAATGCGGGGGAGGGCTGAGCTGCCGGCAGCCGTGCGTCAGCGGGACAGTGCAGGGGAGAGGCCGAGCTGCCGGCGGCCGTGACGGCGCCCCAAAGGAGCACAACGCGCGGCGGAGCCGACTAGCAAAACGCGCGGCGAAGGCAGCGAATCTTGCGTCGGGCAGAGGAGGCGGCGGAGGCCGAGGCCGGTGGGCGGGCAGGCATCGAGGCCGAGCTCCTTGATTCAGCTCCCCGTCAACACCGGTGAGGGCTCGCACGGCGGCGGCCCCCGTGGCCGAGGACCGCAGATGCGGCGGGGCAGTCGAGGGAGCGGCAGGGGCTCTGGCGTGGGAGCGGTGGAGGCTCAGACACGGGAGCAGCGGCTGACCTGGTGAGTCCCGGCGGAGGGTCTGGTGGGTCCCAGATCCGGCACGCGGCGGTGCTGGTGTGCGCGCACCACGAGTGGGCGGCGGCGGTGGCTACAAGGGCTGTGGCCGACGGCGGCACGCTCGGGCCATGGCCGTGGTGGTGGTGGAGGAGGCGGGCGGGATGGAGGAGCACGCGGCGGCGGTGGATTCGCTGCGGCGGCGGTCGTGGTGGAGAGGAGATGAGGGAGAGGGAGGCCGAGGTAACTATACCTAAGGCCCATTTGTGGGTATCCGTACCAATTCACCCAGCCCAACAAATATCAACTTGGCCCGTGGGGCGCAAATTCACCAAATGAATTCTCTGCACCTCACGAGCGTGACCCGTCTAGCTCCGATCTGGCTCACGGACTTGGCCGAGCCAGCCCACTTTACCAAACAGCCCCTAGGATAACCACGCTTTTGTTCCCGTGCCGTCGAGGGTAAAGTCAACATTGTGCATATTTTGATGTGTTTTGCCCCCCTGCATGTTCATTCAACCCTTCGATTCTTTCACAAGTGAAGAGTTTTCCTACCTAGCACTTGTAACATGAATCTCAATGCAAAATAATGTAAAGTTAGGATAAGGCTATGTTTAGTTAGGTGAAAAATTTTAGAGAAATTTTTGAGGTTTCCTTTCAGTGTCTATTAGGAGTATTAAACGTAGACGAATAAAAAACTAATTAGACGAATGGACTGGAAATCGCGAGACAAATCCATTAAGTCTAATTAATTCGTCATTAGAGAGTGATTAATGTAGCACGACATTGTCTAATTATAACATAATTAGGCTCATTAGATTCGTCTCGACAATTAAGATAGGAGTTGTGAAATGGGTTTTATCATTAATTCATACTAGTAAAGTGCACGTGCGACACGCGCACGTGGTTGCGAAAAAACCTATTAACATATGTTTTATTTCCATTAAATACACACGATAGTACTGATATTTTTTATCAGATCGGAAACACATAAACAGCAATGTCCTAGAATTATTGGATCAAAGTTTAAACTCGGTAGCCATCATACATTTGATCCTGATTAAACGACCATTCTTGGTGTTTTCATACATTAAAAAAAGACCTACTGTACATCTCTCTATCTCTCTATTTTCTTATAGCATCTCACCCTCATCTTGCAAACTCATGGAAATGACTGGTCCATAAGGTAACCTCTACGGTAACTTAAGCGGCAATTGTCCATTATTGTAAAAGCCAAGATAGAATAAATAAAATCCTAGTGCTTATTTTGTTAAGTATATGCTTCTTCAAATACTTCTGTGTAAACCAAAGGACAATAGATTGGAACTTTTGATATGCAGTAAGACGAAGCCGCAGAAAAAAGGAGTGAAAAATCATTGTAAATAAATAGAACTTATAAAATGAGTTTTCCAATGAACTCATAAATTTGGAGAACAACGTCAAACAGAGTTGCGAAAACTGAAAAATGCTCTCAATCTGAAGTTGTATTTCCCCTGTTCCATTCTCCACCATTGCCGCTGCATGCTCGCTCCGCGTCGCACCGTGGCCATTGCGACACGAAGCTGGACGTGGCGACGCCCCAGCCCATCGTGCATAGTGCGGATGTCGCCACCGCAAAGCAGCCAGCGTGCGAGCCTTGCCGCTGCAACGAAGCTTGCATGGTGGAGCCCTCGTCATGAAGCCTACCACAACATGAGGTACCCGTGTGTGCCGGCGACTACGCGCTTCACAACGACGCACGACCCTGGGCGCCATGGGTGCGGGCGTGGGGGAGCTCGACCCGGGCGCCGCGGGTGCTCCATGAACTCTTCGGGTGTCATGAAACCACAATAGTGATGTGTTTCGGTGAGAGTTGTCACCAATTACATGTCGTCTCATTGTGAGTCTGTTCGGCAGATCTTTTGCTTATTTGGTAGACATATTTGTTGTGAGAGAAAAAATACCTTGTGCTGATTGGTACGATAGATTAGTTATGAGCAGAAAATATTATAGAAAAAGTCAAAATAAGACAAGCTGAATGGAGCCGTGTATTAGTGACGCGTCTCGACGAGAGCCGTCACTCTTGGCTCTATTTAGTTCCCAATTTTTTTTTCAACCACCTGTCACGTCGAACTTCGACCACTAATTAGGAGTATTAAATATGGATTAATGAAAAAATCTATTCCATAATTCCTGGCTCAAATCACAAGATGAATCTAACGAGCCTAATTATGCTTTGATTAGACATTGTCATGCTACAGTAAACAATCTCTAATGATGGATTAATGACACAATCTATTCCATAATCTTTGGCTCAAATCGCAAGACGAATCTAACGAGCCTAATTATACTTTGATTAGACAATATCATGCTACAGTAAACAATCTCTAATGATAGATTAATTAAGCTTAATGGATTCATCTCGCGATTTTCCATCCATTCATGTAATTAGTTTTGTAATTAGTCTACGTTTACTACTCCTGATAGGCTTTAAAAAGGGACTTCAAAAATTTCTCTCAAAAGTGTTCCCAAACTAAACAAGACCTTATATTCTGAGAAAAGATATTAGTGAGACGTCCCCACCATCTGCGTCGTGACACATTCTTATTCCACGTCACTAAATTTATGTCACTTATATTCAGTTCTTACGTAGTGACTGCCCCGTGGTCGGGAACGTTTATAGCTTCGATCATTGGTCTAACTTTCTAGTAATGGTAGTTGTTGGTGCTTTTTTCTTTTCCAGGAAAAGAGCACAAAGCTTTTGTTCATCATGTTGTAGAATCTTGATCTGCTCTGGTTGTGCAGCATCGACAGGAAGTGGACGGCGTTGTCGAGGGTCTGCATGTTAGCAGGAACTGGTCCTCTCTCGCCGCACGAACCTTGGCGTCATGGAATGGTCCAGCCGTCCAGCGAACCAGGCCAGCAGCGAACAAGATCAAGTCCAGGCGTCCAGCGGACGCTCCACGGGACACCCAGTCGCCACAGGCGCGGCCACACGGGCCTCGACTCGAGCTTCTGCTGGGAATAACCACGTGCATATGCGGCCGCGCGCTGCGACGGTACGCCGCCAGGGGCTGCGGGAAGGTCACGTTAGGGATGGAAACGGATCGGATTCGCATGGAATCGGATTCGGATAGCACCTTTTACCACATTTTTATTCGAATACGAATACGGATTCGAATGTTCTCGAATACAAATACAAAATGGATGTCTCGAATTCGGAAACGGATCGGATATTTACTCGATTCGAAGACGTCATTTACCAATTTTCTTTATTGATAATTTACAATTACAAACATGTAAAGACTAACGTATTAGTACATAAGAGAGATCGCTTATTAAGAATAATCACATTCATCCATATTTATTTTAATAATTAATCATATAATAAATAAAACTATTAATAAATACATATTTTTAATATATATTTATCAAGCAAATAATAAAAAATACATGAAAAATATTTTCATCAATACATAAAAAACTAGGGTAATTAAAATTAAACTTTATATTAATGTATTTTTATCATTTTTATTAATGATATTGGTCATTAAATTTAAATATAACTTTTAAATTGTTTTATGGATGCAATATTTTTAATATTAAGATTAATGTCACAATCATTAGTTATGGATATAATTTTTTCAATTATACACTATCATTATTAGTATTTTATTGAACCTAATTTGTTATTAGTTATAGAGATAAGTTACAGTGTTATATAGTCGAATACGGATAGTGCCGGATATTGCCGAATACGCATGGAATTGGATAGAGAAAAAATTGACAAAATCGAATTCGGATGTATCCACTTTCCTACCACATTTGAATTCGAATACGAATACGGATATCCATATTTACGTTTTAACGGATACGGATATCGGATAATTCGGATTCCATTTCCATATTTTCATCGCTAGACCATGTATCCAAATTAACGGATGTGGGACCAGTGGGTGTCATCACAGCGAGCAGCTGGTCGTCCTCGAGCTAGCCTATAGAACGTTTATTAAAGTGAAGCTTGGTTTATTGTGTTGCGAAAGCGATCTTGTGCGCTAGATGAAGAGCTTCACGTACGACACAGCACGCGTGATGCGGTGTCGCCGTTGCCTTCTTGCATGCAAATTATTGCAGAAGCGATCACATCAGAGGGGGGGCACCCCGCTAGCCACACGCTGGCCGCCATGTGTGCGTTGTCAGCAGCGATCACGACGCCGCCACGGACGGAGCGTGCTGCGACGGGACGAGCGGGGTGGGTGGGTATAGGTGTGGTCGGTAACAAAATAATTAACTTTTTGATAGAAATGTTCTCTAAATTACGATTTTTACGATTGTTTTACCTTTTTGGTCATCATGCAACTTGACAGGTGAGTCCGGTGTGAGAGGTAAGACGGACCCGAATTAGGTGAGAATTGTTTTCAATTATTTTCGCTCCTTATAGTATAGATTTAATACTCCTAATTAGTATTCGAATATTGAAGTGAAAAGTAGTTGGTGAAATGTTTGAGAAGTAAACATGATCTTAGTCACGAGGTCACGTGCAAAATCCAAGTTCTCCGACTGCCGCCTTGTTCGTCTGGCTTATCAGCCACCAACCAGCGGTACTTTCCTCTCAGAACAAATCAACCACCAGCTACCAACTAGCAGTACTTTTCTCTCAAAACAAACTAGCACCAACCACCGGTCGTCTGAAACGGATCTCATCATGCCCATACATACAGGACACGAAAACCACCGTGACCCAAAAGAAAAGGGAACTCTGCCCAAGAGCACCACCACCACGTGGTCGCCACTCGTGCCGTACTACAGGCCCATGATGTGGCTCACCAGCTTGTCCACGTTGAGGCAGGACGACCCGGTCTCGACGTCGCCGATGCTCGCCGCCGCGCTGCTCCTCAGATCCAGCGCCCTCCGCCGCATCCCGGCGCCGGGCTCTTGTCCCCCGTCCATCAGCGCTACGATGGCAGCCTGCACCTTCCCCCTGTCGAGCTCGCCGTCGAGGGTGACGCCGACCCGCCACACGTGGTCCACGTACCTGGCGTTCCCCATCTGGTCGCCGAAGCACGGCCGGCACAGCATCGGCACGCCGGCGCACACGCCCTCCAGCGTCGAGTTCCACCCGCAGTGCGTCCAGAACCCGCCCACGGCCGGGTGCGCCAGGACCTCCTCCTGCGGCGCCCAGCTCACGACGGCGCCCCGCCCGCGCGTCGCGGCGTCGAAGCCGTCAGGCAGCGGCGGTGGCTCCTGCGACGGCGGCGCGCCGCGGACGAGGCCCGGCCGGAGCACCCAGAGGAAGGGGCGGCCGCTGTTGGCGATGCCCCAGGCTGTTTCCGCCAGGTCGGCGGCGGACATGCTGGCGAGGCTGCCAAAGCTGACGTAGAGCACGGACGCCGGCGCCTGCGAGTCCAGCCAGTCCAGGCACCCGCGGTCCTGCCGCAGCAGGCTGTTTGCGGCCGCCGGCGAGAGCTTGTGGAGCGGGCCGACGTCGAACACGGGGACGGCGAGGTCTCGCCGGAGCGCCGTGAGATCGTCGGCCTCAAGTGCGTCGAACGTGTTGAGGATGAGGCCCGAGGACGTCGCCGCGGCGGTCACCATCCGGGAGATCGCCTCGCTCATCACGGCGTGGCCGGCGGCGGTGGTGGACGGCAGGTCCCGGACGCGGTACGGCGGCAGCTCCGTCACCGGCGCGTCCAGCCGCGACTCCTGCGCCGGCTGGTAGCCCTTCTCGCGGAGCATGGGGAACGCCGTGAAGATGCGGAAGCCGGCGGCGCTGCCGGTGCGCAGGACCAGCGTCGGCACGCCGAGCCCGCGCGCCACGCCCAGCAGCGTCAGCAGGTGCGCGTCGGCGACGAGGCACGCGACGGCGGCGTGGCCCTCCCGCTGCTGCTCATCCAGCAGCGCGGCGAGGCGCTCCCGGAACGGCGCCTCGCAGGCGCGGTTCACGGCGAGGACGCGCTCCAGGGTCACGGTCACCTGCAGCGTGCCGGGGGTGTCCGCCGGCGTGATGCCGTCGGGGATGGGGACGAAGTCATAGGTGGGGTGGAGGGACGCGTCGGGGGCGTTGAAGTGGGTGTGGAAGAAGGTGACGGCGAAGCCGCGGGAGTGGAGAATGCCGGCGAGCTGGAACATGGGGTTCATGTGGCCTTGGAACGGGAGCGGGAAGAACAGCACGCGCCGGCGGCGGCGGTCGCCGGTGGACGTGTGTCCTACGGAGCCCATTGACGATTCTTGGGGAGTGATGCTTCTGTGGTTGTGAACATGCCACCAGGGATATGGTTCTTCCTTGTACGAGTATGAGCACGGCGTTTAAAGTGATACGGAACGAGCAAATTTTACCCTTTTTCGGGGCAAATTACAGAGGCTGAAGATCCCTCTTGCTTTGCTCCCAATGCTCCGTTCTGCATGCTTTATCACTTGTGCGTGATTGGGCACCCTGACCTCCGACCATCATGGGCGGAATCCTCGCCGGGCAGATTCAAATTTTCAGTAAATAAAATGGATCAGACCCTACCTGTAAATATGAAATCTAAGTAATATTTGATCATTTCTTCTTAGTTTCGGTTGCATTATTTTGTTAAAAAAGGTCCTTTTACATGTTAGAAAATACAAGCGGATCTTAAGTTAACATTTGCGCGATGGTAGCAGACGTCATAACACATTTTAGAAAAATGCATCATGAATTTTTATCATTCTTTTGATATGGTATGTCACTTAATAATAAATTAATTCTCAAGATACAAAATTATATGAAAAATAATGATGTATAGTTTGAAATATATTTCTTTGACATGCATTATGATGTCCACTTACCACTGCTACACTACAAAATTTTAAATTGAAATTCAACTTGTGTGTGGATAAATAAAAGGACAAATTGTGTTAGGGGTAAATTGAACAAAATGCATACTTTAGGAGGTAAATTAAGCCAAAAAGTAGTTTAGAGTTACATGATCTTTGGCTACACTTGAGGGAGCAATTTAAACTTTTTCCAAATAACGCAAGGAACAAATAAATATGACAATATATCACATGTTTAACATATTATGTAGACTTATTATACAATGATTTGGGTAAATCAAATTTATTGGATACCACTGATAAACACAAACGAAATTCAATTTCTACTACCGAGCATGGTCCCATGTCACCATAACCTTTTCCATGTTGCCACACCCCCCCCCCAACCCACACACACTAACCTCACCATATTTTGTTTGCATGTGTGTCTAGTAGCTTGCAATGGTATCAGATTTGTTGGCATCCATTTAGGAAAATAAAAAAACCCAAACCAATTGCTAATTAATTGAGCTATATTTTGGACTTCACATCGGCTGCAACTCACAATAGAGCTTGAGAGACATGGGTACCCATGGGTCCCCACCGGCCAGGGTCCTAGAGGTCCCTGACAAGTGGACCCGACCTTCCAGAAGCCCCGCCGACCTGCAAAGTGGGCCCAGCGACCTTATCCACAACTCCGACGACTCCGGACGACCTTATCAAGATCCCGGAAGACTCGCAATACTTGGCGTGCAAGCCAAGGCAGTAGGACGCGGCGCGCCGCCGCTTGTAGGTCCGAGTATCGCGGGATACTCCTTGTAATCTAGGAGATAGCTTCCCACAATTGTAACCGACCCTGGCATGGGTCCACAGACCTTGAATGGAAGCCCTAGTCCGTCCTCCCCATATAAGGCGGCCTAGGGCTCCATTCAAGGAGACATCTTCATCCTCCTCGCATAATCCACCACCACAACTGGACGTAGGGTTTTACTCTCCAGAGGCCTGAACCAGTCTAAACCCTTATCTCCTCGTGTTCATCACCATACTCGCCTTGTTCCGAGTTCACCACGTGGACTACCACCTACGCTCTTAGTTTCCGATCCCCTCCATTAACCTGCAAACTGCTTGGGTAGCCCCCTTGCGGATCTGTCTAAGTCTCACCCCCTGACAGTTGGCGCGCCAGGTAGGGGCGATCGGGAACTCGCTGTGCAGCATGGTGGCCCGATCTGGTGTTGTCTTCCCGGCGAGCATGGCGGCCATCCTCGCCAACCCTGTGGAGATCTGCTTTGGATCCTTCACGACGACCGCAGCTCCTCCAGCGACCGCGGGGTAGGTGGTGACGACGCCCGTCGCCACCCCCGTTTCCGATCTAGTATCGGAGACCCACCCGCCCAGACCCGATAACCTTGTTCAGGGGATGGAGCACATCATCAACATGACGAAGGAAACTCTGGAGATCTGCGAGCGAGCTCAACGCTCGGCGCAGATGGTGCTACACCACGACGCCTTCCCCTTCGGCATGCAGTCTTCACCGGGCCTTCGCCTCAGCCAGCTATCCACACCACCCAGATCCAATCTGGTCGGAGGCCATCTGGCGACGTAAGGCCTGTACGTCGCGCTCGGCGCGACCCCCTCGACGTGCCTTGCACCTACCATAAGGGTGCGAAGCACACTCTCTGCTGATGCCGCCTGCAGAAGAAGATTGATCAAGAGCACCCCGCCGTGCTAAAAGACCTACCCAGTCCCCAGACTGTGGTGAATTCCAGAAGGTCCGGGTCCGCGTCTCCCCAACGACTCGGACATCGTCTTCCGCCAAGTGCTCGTGGTCTCCGAGAACGAGCCACCGCGCCTCAGCGCGACGAACTCTGAGGAGGTGGCGCGCATCCAAGGCAACGCCCTGCGTGCCCAGCGACGTGCGGACGAATAGCGCCGCACGGTCCTCCCCTACGCTCGAGACCTACGCATGGAGTTCAAGGAAGCGGGGATCCCGACGTTCAACAGCCCCCCAGGCCAACCTGGGTGCTGCCATCACGTGACTCCAGCAAGCTCCGTTGACGCCCGAAGCTGAGCAAGCTATCGCGTACCTCTGGGTCGCCAACGCCTTGGTGGAGGAAAAGAGCACGGCCTCTAAGGCCGCTACGTCTTCATTGACGCGTCACTCACGCAGCCGGTCCCATCGACCTCAGCGCAGCAACCTCCCCCCATCCAGGAGGAGGTCGCTCAGCACAACCCGGAGTAGCCTGCCGCTGCCAACGTCGGCGATCTTCGCGCCAACCTCGACGCCAACAGGCGCACCCACGACGTGCGCGACTACCTCGACCAGCACCACCGCGAGCGTGAGGAGCGCGAGCTACGTCATCACGCGGAATACGATCGTGAGTACGACCCCCCTAGTGCCGTCCACCGCATCATGGAGCGCGAGCAACGCGACCGCCACGACATCGAGAACCGGCAACGTACTGCGTATGATGCCGAGCACAACAACCCGGAGGTCGCCCAGGGCAATCGAGATCGGGAACCGCGCTCCCAGGTCGTCATCCCGGAGCGCAGCGTCCACTCTGTACCCACAGAAGCTGCCCCATCTAGAGGCACCGGTGACGACCTAGCCGTCACCGCCTTCCCCGCGCTTGCTCCTTGACTCAGGTCGGTGGACTACCCAGAGAACTTCAAGCCCAACATTAAGCAGTACGACGGGCGCTCCGACCCTAACATCTGGCTGTCGACCTACTACGTCGCCGTCAAGGCGGCCGGCGGCAGCTTCAACCACATGGCGGCTTCCTTCCCGTTGGTCATGGGCGAGGCCCCCTCGCTATGGCTCAACAAGCTCGAACCGGGCAGCATCAAGTCCTGGGCCGACCTGTCCCAGGCCTTCACCTCCAACTTCCAGGCGACCTACGATCGTCCTGGGAACGCCTTCCACCTCGGGAGGGTCGTCATGAAGTCCAAGGAGCGGCTCCGTGACTACAACAATTGGTTCTTCGAGAACCGCAACAAGTGTGTCGGTGTCAGAGACGACCAGATCGTCGAAAGCTACAAGAAAGGCATCAAAGATCGCAAGCTCTTTGAGAAGATCCACGAATCTGGCGCCACCACCGTCAAGGGCCTCATGGACGTCATCAACAAGCTCATGGACACGGAAAAGGCGTTGGTGAACCAGTTCGACGCCGACGCCCCCGGCACATCTGGTACAACAGCGGACTCCGCATCCAAGCTGCGCAAGCGACCTTCCGAGGTCCTGGCAACTGATGGACGTCGAGCTTCGACCTTCAACCAGGAGGAGTTCGATGCCACGCTCGACAGCCTCTGTGGGTTCCACGAGGGATTTACTCACACTCTCCGCGAGTGCTCCCAATTCAAGAAGGCCTTCAGTACCCCCGTGGACCCCAAGCGTTCCAGGAATGACGGCGGCCACCGCGACAACCGCCGTGACGACCAACGGGACCGGCACGACGACCAGGACAACCAGGGCCCCCGCGACAACCGCCGCGACAACCCACCTCCAGAAGCTCGCCGCGACGAGGGCAACCTGCCACCCCCACCTCCGACAGGCAACCCCAACGGGCCCTTCCAGGCTGCGACCCACACGATCAGCATGATCGTTGGGGGCCTCAAGTCCCACGTCAGTAGGAGGCGTTACCGCAAGGACAAGTGCGAGGTCCACACCCAGCCAACTGTGCCTCTACGTTGGTCTGAGCAGGCGATCACGTTCTCTAGAGCGGATCACTGGGTCCACATCCCAGACCCTGGGTCTTACCCACTCGTCGTCGAACCCACAGTGGACGGGGCCCTGCTCTCCCAGACTCTCATTGATGGGGGGAGCGGGCTCAACATCATCTTCGTTGAGACCCTCAAGAAGATGAACTTCGACTTCGACAAGCTCACGGCGTGCGACGAGCCCTTCTACGGCATCGTCCCAGGGAAGGCAGCCTACCCCCTGGGTCGGGTCTCCCTCCCCGTCACCTTCGGTACCGAGGCCAACTTCCGCACGGAGTATCTCAACTTTGAGGTCGCCAACTTCAAGTCCTCCTACCATGCGATCCTAGGTCGCCCGATGTTGGCCAGGTTCATAGCCATACCGCATTACACCTACTTGGTGTTAAAGATGCCTGCTCCAAACGGGTCCTCTCCGTCCTCGTGGACCTCATAGTCTCCTTCAAGTGCGACTTCGAGGCCCTGGACATCGCTGTGCACTCCGCCTGCGTCGACGCCTCCGCAGTCTTGGTCGCTGAGGCCGAGGAGGTTGCTCCAAACGACCTAACCATCCCGGAGCAGAAGCGCACCGACACCGCCCTGGATGTCGCGCCCTCCACGAAGAAAGTCTGCCTCAGCCTTGCCGATGCAGAGAAGACGATGGTGATCGGCGACGGCCTCGACAAGAAATAGGAACTCGTGCTCACCAGTTTCCTCCGGGATAACGCGGACATATTCGCATGGAGTCCATCGGATATGCTGGGTGTCCCCAGGGAGTTGGCTGAGCACTCCTTGGATGAAAGCAAGACGGCCAAGCCTGTCAAGGAGAAGCTTCGCCGCTTTGCGAAAGATCGCAAGGACGTCATTAAGGTAGAAATAATAAAGCTCCTAGCTACCGGATTTATCCGAGAGTGTAAAAATACGGTTTGGCTTGCCAACCCGGTGCTAGTACCCAAGAAAACCGGTCAATGGAGAATGTGTATCGACTACACCGACCTCAACAGGCACTGCCCTAAAGACCCCTTCCCTCTTCCGCGCATCGACCAGGTCGTGGACTCCACGGCCGGAAGCGTCCTCCTATGCTTTCTTGACTGCTACTCAGGGTATCACCAGATAGCCCTGAAGGTCTCCGACTAAGAGAAAATGACGTTCATAACGCCGCACGACATCTACTGCTACACGGCCATGACCTTTGGCCTCAAGAACGTCAGAGCGACCTACCAGAAGGCCATCCAGAAGTGTCTGGAGCGCCAGATCGGCAAAAACGTAGAAGCCTACGTCGACGACGTGGTCGTCAAGACCACCCAAGAGGATAAGCTCATAGCTGACCTCGCAGAGACCTTCGCCAACCTCCGCCGCTATCGCTGGAAGTTAAATCCAGAAAAGTGTGTCTTCGGTGTCCCGTCTGGCAAGCTCCTGGGCTTCATGGTCAGCAACCGGGGCATCGAGGCGAACCCCACCAAGGTGGATGCCATCCGAAAGATGAAGCGACCTACTGGGAAGAAGGACGTCATGAAGCTCACCGGCATGATGGCAGCCCTAGATCGATTCATCAGCAAACTTGGAGAGAAAGGCCTGCCCTTCTTCAAGCTGCTGAAGAAGGCGGACAAGTTCATCTGGACAGAGGAGGCTGACCAGGCCTTGGAGCAACTCAAGACCTTCCTTACATCACCCCTAGTGATGGTGCCCCCGGCACCAAAGGAAACACTACTACTATACATCTTCGCGACCACCCTTGTGGTCAGCTCCGTCCTGGTGGCAGAGGGACCTGAAGAGGGTAAACCTTACCCTGTCCAGCAACCTATCTACTATGTCAGCGAGGTCCTGTCTGACAGCAAGACCAGGTACACCCAGCCGCAGAAGATGCTATACGCCCTCCTCGTCACCTCGCGCAAGCTCCGGCACTACTTCTAGTCGCACAAGATCAAGGTCGTTTCGGCCTTCCCCCTTGGCGAGATCCTACGTAGCTACGACACCACTGGACGCATCGTCAAGTGATCCATCGAGCTAGGCGAGTTCGACCTAGAGTTCTGCCCACGGCAGGCCATCTAGTCCTAGGTCATTACTGACTTCGTCTCGGAGTGGACAGAGATCTAGCAGCCCCCACCAACAGAGCGACCTGAGCATTGGAAAATGTATTTCGATGGTTCCCTGAACCTCGAAGGGGCTGGCGCAGGCGTGCTATTCATCTCCCCTCAAGGCGATCACCTGAAGTATGTCCTGCAGATCCACTACAAAGCGTCTAACAATGGCGCTGAGTATGAAGCCCTCATCCACGGGATACGCATCGCCATCTCCCTGGGGATCAAGCGCCTCATCGCATACGGCGACTCCAAGGTCGTCATCGACCAAGTTAGCAAGGACTCCGAGGCCAAGGAAGATACGATGGATGCCTACTGTGCCGAGGTGCGCAAGCTCGAGGTTCACTTCGAGGGACTCGAGTTCCATCACGTCTGTCTCAACAACAACGTCACGGCCGATGTCCTCTCCAAGCTAGGCTCCAAGCGCACGCTGGTCCCGGCCGGCGTATTCGTCCAAGACCTATGTAAGCCCACCATCAAGCTTCTCTCCGACCTAGAGTCACCAGCTGATGACGCGACCCCGCCTGGGGGTCGCGACGTTCTCATGGCCGAGGCCGAAGATGACTGGCGCCTTGACATCCTTGCCTTCATCCTCGAGCACCGAGTCCCTGAGGAGAAGGCGGAGCGCGAGAAAATCACAAGGCGTAGTGCCAACTACGTCATTGTTGGCACAGAGCTCTACCGGAGGTCCGCCTCCAATGGAGTGCTGATGAAGTGCATCCTGCGATCTGAGTCAGGCTCTTACACGAAATCCATGGCGGTGAGTGCGGCAACCATGCCGCTTCCGCTAACCTCGTAGGAAAAGCCTTCAGATCTGGCTTCTACTGGCCTACTGCTATGGCTGACGCCCAGGAACTTGTCCGGTGATGCAAGGGGTGCCAATTCTTCGCCAAGCAGCAGCACGTGCCGGCTCAGGCCTTGCGGACCATCCCTCCGTCCTGGCCCTTCGCAGCGTGGGGCCTTGACTCTGTGGGACCTTTCAAGACCGCCCCCGGTGGGTACAAGCACATTATAGTGGTGGTGGACAAGTTCACCAAGTGGATTGAGGTCCAGCCTGTATCCAGCGTCATGTCGAAAGAGGCGGCCAAGTTCATCGAGGAGATCACCCACCACTTCGGGGTCCCCAACAGGATTGTCACCGACCTTGGTACAGCCTTCACAGGGGCTGACTTCTGGGATTTCTGCCAAGACAACCTGATCGACGTATACTACTACTCAGTGGCGCACCCACGGTGCAACGGCCAGGTCGAGCGTGCCAACGGCATGGTCCTGCAGGCCGTCAAGGACCGCATCTTCGATGATACATTACCCTATGCAACCAGGTGGCTCGCAGAGCTCCCTCACGTCATCTGGGGTCTCCGGACTCAGATCAGCTCCGCCACAGGGTACTCTCCCTTCTTCCTTGTCTACGGGTCAGAGGCCATCCTCCCCACCGACGTGGCCTTTGGGGCTCCTCGCATCCAGCACTTCAACGAGGGAGAAGCGGAGCAAACATGCAGGGTCGACCTCGACAGCCTCGAAGAGCATTGTGTAGCTGCGCTCATGCATCACACCCGCCACGAGCAACAGTTATGTTGCTACCACGACCGCAACGTGCGGGAACGTTCCTTCAACATTGGCGACCTAGTCCTGCGGCGGATCCAGAACACCAGGGACATGCACAAGCTCTCCGCACCTTGGGAAGGCCCCTTCATAGTTAAGGAGGTCATTGGACCGGTGACCTATTGCCTCCAATGGGCCGATGGCCAGGGCGTCCTGAACCCCTGGAACATCGAGCACTTACGTCGCTTCTATCCTTAGGAGCCTTGTATCACAATAAAAAACTATGTACTCTATCCTTTGTAATTCATAGTCAGTAATATAAAGATTCCCTTTCGGTAGTTTTCCTGTCGACCTACTTTTTGGGTCTCTATTTATTTTCGGTTCACCTCTCCCCCTCGACACGCTCGGGGGCTTGGTTTAAAGCCGGACCCGATGCGCTCGGGGGCTTGGTCTTAAGCCAGGCCCGTCACGCTCGGGGGCTTGGCTTTGCCAACCTAAGGGTCGTACAACCTGGGGGGTTTCACCTTTCTCTTTTGCAAAGTGTTTCCCTTACTTCGGCTTTTATGCTTTTTAAAAGTACTCCTAGGTCGTGTGGTTGTGAGACCTTGGGTCCAAGACCCCCCTCCGCGTGCCGGCTGTATGTAAGCCTCCACGCTGAGCCGTGCAGTCGGTAAGTCATTCCTCCACTGAGTAGGGTTAGCGGAGGGGAAGGGTTTCACAGCCCCATTACTTTTGCGTTCTTATAGCAAGTGTCTTAGCCAAAATACGGGACCACGCTCTTTAAATTAAAATGACCTTTCATTCATGCAAGGTTTTTCTTACATCAAAAGGGTCTACGACTTATCTACACTAACAGTCTGATACATTCTAAGTTACAATTTCAGAGCTCTAGTTTCTTGACGACCTCGTCCGCAGCGACCTGGACATCTTCAGCGCCCACCAGCAGTCCCAGGTTGATCTCCTCCGCGACCTTCTGTATGTCGAACACTGGCTCGTGATGCTTCACCGTGGCCAGTGCTGCAGCCGCGGCGAGCTTGCCGCTGTCCATCAACAGGGTCTTCATTTGACCTTCTGCCTCTTCCAGTCGAGCAACGAGCTCCTGTGGCCCACCTTCAACCTTGGGGACATAGACGTCCGCAAGGTACTCACCGGCCTCCTTGAGGTCGCCCAGCTCCTTCTGAAGATCTGCAGTCATCTCTTGATGGTCAATAAGAGTTTGGATCGCCCGGGAAAGGTCGACCTCCAGGTCCCGGCGTACACCGAATTCATATGCAGTCTTCCGGGTATAGCAATACTCACTGGCTTCAACCTCCTTGGTCCTCTCCTTGAGGGTCTTGACCTACTCCTTGGACTCCGTGAGCGCCTTGTTCAAGGAGGCCTCCTTCTTCTTGGCCTCTGCAATCAACAAGGTCAAGGCCGGCACACGTCGCAAAAAAACTCCAGAAATCAAGGTCGAGGGTACATCTAGATGTACCTGCCGCGGCGATCTTGAGCTCGTCTTCAGCTTCCTTCGCCTTCACTCTGGCGGCTTCAAGCTCCTCCTTCAGGGCGGCCATCGTCCTGTCCTTCAGGGCCATCTCGTCCTTAAGACGCCGGATCTCCTCTGCAGCCTCGACCTTGGCCTTCAGCACGGCCTCTCGGGCCGCGGTGGCCTCCGCATGAAGCTTGGCGCCCTCCTTCAACAAGTCCGCCCTGGCCTGTGCTCGCCAATCGAGCGGCTGCATCAATACAATGGCAAACGTCATCAGACTTGTTCATCAGAACAATTAAAGACCTAGCGCCTGAGCAAAAAGCAAAACTTACAATGAGTGTCCTCCCAATTGTTTGTTGCGCCGCCTTGAACTCGTCAAGGTCCCGGCTGTCAGCAAGGATGTCCTCCTCCCACAGGGTGCCGGAGTAGAGGCACCTGTCCCTATCGCCAGGTCCGCTCCCTCCCCCGGCTTCTGCTTCGTGCGTCTGCGGCGGGTCTGACTCGGGTCGGTCCTCTTGGTGAAGACCTTCGCCCTGTCGGGCACTATCAGAAGCGACCTTGGTCGCTGCCAATGATGCCACCCCCATGGTCCCAGGGGTCTGGCTCGTAACATCCCCGGCTGACGTCGCTGGTGACTGGCCCACTGGCGCCTTCTCCGGCTTATGCCCAAAGGCCTCCTGGCCTGAGGCATTCTTGCCGCTATCCGACGTGGCAGGGGTCCCCCTGTCCAAAGAGCAAATCTCGTCAGCATTGATGTACATAGAATTCGCAAGGAAGAGCAGACAAAGATCAAGTTCGACGGCGTACCTGCCACCGAGCTTCAACCCAAGCTTTATCGGCCTGGGTGGAACTCGCCTCTGCTTCTTCTGCGACCCTTGGTCGCTCACCCCTTCAGCACTTGGCTTCGGGTGCTGTTCATCAACAACCCCGAGGGGGGTGTCTTCTTCCTGCACGGCCGGTGTGTCACCCGACCTTGTGCCAGCATCACGTGACCCTACATCATCATCTTCACCAGCGTCGGTCCCGACCTCGGCACTGACTGTCGCCGTCTCCGACGATGCGGTGGTGTCTTTCCTCTTCCTTTTCTTCTTCTTCTCCGCCATTTGGGTGGCGGCTACCACTTTGGCGGCCTTGGACGCCGTCATCTTCCCGGTGACCTGTCGCGAGCACCGGGTCACTAGCGCGGAACCTCCCGCGGAGGGATCTTCATCATCACTACCTCCCACAGACGAGGCGGAGAGGTAGTCGTCGATGTACTGCTGGGGAGGTGGCTGGATGTCCTCCGTAGCCCGGACCTTGAAGCTCCGCTCACCCTCGTCAGGAAGAGGAGCTGGGCTCTAGTACACGCCCTCATGACCCTGCATCAGGCGACCTTCATCAGAAACTAGGAAGCATATTCACAAGTAAGAAATCAAGGTCGATCTGGTGGAAATTCACTCACAGCTTCGGTGGGACGCTTTAGGCACAGCGCCTTGGGGCATGTTCGGTTCCGGATCTGCCCAGCGAATAACTCCTTCACCCGCGCCACCATCTCCTCCTTGGAGACCTTGTGCTGCGCCACGAGGGTAGGGTCGGCCTGGCCCCAATACTCGTAGGCCGGATGCACCCGATCTTGGATCAGTTGCAGGAGCCTCCTGCTGAAGCTGATGGCCACCGCACCGCCCGTCAGCCCTTCCGTCTTCAATGCTGGCATGTCGTCCATCAGCGGCTTGATGGCGTCAGCCTCCCGCGACGTCAACTGATGGTTCCACTCCGGCACCGGGACCGGCGCGAACCCCGACCTCGTCGCCAGCGCCGGCTTTGGGTTGTCGATGTAGAACCACCCTTGCCTCCAGCCCTAGGTGTTGTCCGGCAACACCATTTCGATGTACACCGACTTCATGTGGTGACGTAGCATGAAGCCGACGCACCCGACGACCTCTGATTTCCCCGTTTTCTTCAGCTCGAAGAAGTACCGCCACAGGTTGAAGTGTGGCGGTATCCCTAGGTACGCCTCACAGAGGTGGACGAAGGAGGATATCGTGGTGATGGCATTAGGGACGAGGTGTACCAGGTCGATCCTGTAGTAGTGGAGGACCCCGCGGAAGAAGTCGCCCGTCGGAACTCCGAATCCGCGCTCCACGTGCGCGATGAAGGCCACCGTCTCTCCGGTCCCTTCGGAGGGGAAGGCCTTGCCGGCGGCCGGCCTCCAGCCTACCTGCTCCTTGGGCTTCAACAGCTCCCGCTCAACAAGACCTAGGAGCTGCTCCTCGGTCACTGTCGAGGGCTCCCAGATGCTCTCAGGTGCCGGCGCAAGCTCGGGAGCCATCTCCTCTTCCTTGAAGCCGGTGGATCTAGCTCTAAAGACCACTAGGGATTTCGTGCGCATACGGCGGCGCGCGGTGCAGCGGATCTGAGTGCGGGGGCGCTGGCAGATTCGTGCGGAAGGCTCTAGGCGGTGGCAGTGAAACCCTAAGCTTGCGCGGAAATGGAAGCGAGTGGGGTCCTCAGCCCTTCACTCAGCCTTTTATAACTGGGCCTCAACAGCGCTATGGGCTGCGGCGCCCAACGTCTCTAAGGGTTCAGCGAAATCCTCGGCGACCCAACGGATCTATCGCCCAACGACTCTTTCGGCCTAACGGTCATAGGTAGTAACGGCTCGTGCCGTGCGAGAATCTATGCCTGTTGGCTTTCTGCTCAACGGCCTGGTGTCCATAGACTCGTCATGCCCTACTGCAAGCCCCCATACCCTACTACAACTGACATTTGCTTCAAGATCTCTTGATCTCTGGACGACCTTCGGGTCCATCAATTGCCCTCGCGAGGTCGACAAGGCACCGCTGCCTGCTAGGTCGCCTCAGCCTGCAACGGCGGGTTCACACCCCGGCACCTAGGCCCTGCTGCCTACTGGGACGCCTTGGCCTATACGGCTGGTTTACACTGACGGCTCTGTGCTTAATGGCTCCACTGCCCGTTGGCAGCCTCCTGGCCATGGTTACAACCCCTTCTTTAGGTCGCTAAGGCTCCACTGCCTTCTAGGTCGCCTAGACCTACGATTCTCAGGCTGACGACCTGCGTTGTGTCACTGCACAATGGCCGTGTCGATCCAGGTCGACACAGGTTTTCTGTCACTTAAGGCCTCCTAGAGGTCGGCGTGCTAATATAGCCCTGTTGGGACCTTGGTAGCCATAACATTGCCGCTTGGACGCCTCTACTTCGGACGTAACATTTATCATATAAATGTGTATACACAACTTCATAAGCTACAAGGAGTTTGGCCCTTGGCTAATTACAAGATACAAAGACACTAATGGCCCTGATCTACCCTATATAGTACCTACGACACAGTCTACACTAATAAGGCACGTCGCAAGCTTTCTTCTAGCTTCAGGACCTATCTAAGAACCTCTACAGCCACTGTAGAGGCAGCTGCCACACAGCCACCTCTACTCGAGCTCCCGCAGGTTTCCTGTGGTACCCAGCATCAAGTCTGAGCTTCACCACAAGATTCCAAATGGAACCAGCATCATCCCGGGCCTCTCCGGGTGGAGAGTCGTGTTCTTCAGCATCACATCAAGCCTCAACAAGCAAGACCCGATGATGCATGTACTGCTCCATGCTCCACCTGGGTTCCTCGATGGGCCCGGGAGAAGAGGCTGATCGAGTTCTTCGAGATTTGCAAGCATTCTTCTAGCTCCAAGCATGAACGACACTAAATCTATGCTCTGGTGGACGGACACAAGTCCCTGGCATGGAAATATTACTACACAGCTTCGTCATGGTTTTCCCAAGCAGCTTGGGTGGTTCGTTCCATGGTGTGGGTGACTATTTATAGCCGCAGCACCTGACCTTCGATCTTATCCACAAGCCAGCTTGCGCGGCGTCCTTATCCTCAAGACCACTGTTCCCGCGAGGAGCACGAGGGTACTGTTCGCCCGTGGGAGGCATTGGCGCACCTTTCCCCCACCTGACTACTTCTGGTGTTTTTTGTCTCTTCCGGGTGGGCAGTGGCCTGTATCAAGTGCAGCGGCAGACCCGTGACCGTACAGTGTGCTTATGATTCAGGTCATGTCATCCTTGGCGTCTGGCGTCATCTGCAAGATTCCAGGGTTTTTTTGTCCTATTAGCCTACTTCGTCAGAGCACTGTTCTACTACAACAGAAGGCTGTAGGTTCTCCTTTTTTCTTCTTCTTCTTCGGAGCATCAAACCGGCCATTCTGGTCGCTTTACTGCTCGGGGGCTACTACACTAATGCGTCTTGCGACGCCCTATTTTCCCTAGGTCGCCTCGACCTATTGGAAGCCTGCTCCCACTATTTCTCCGATTGACCTACCTGCGGTAGGCATGGCGACCTTTCTAAAGGTCGCGGCGGTTACTTCGTTATACCTGACCCAGGTCAGACCGGCGGTTCTTCAAGATCGACACCTCGTCTTCACTTCGACCTTTTGGCCCTTCATCCCAGAAGCTCGACGTTCAACTTCGTGCGCGCATCGGAGGGGTTCTTCTTTTTTTGGATCCCCGTGCACCCTTCACGACCTCAATGGTGCTGCGCCTTCACTACTCTTCGACACAACCTCGCCTCGGCCGCTACGCCTACACGTCGATCGGGGGCTTGAGAGACATGGGTACCCATGGGTCCCCACCGGCCAGGGTCCTAGAGGTCCCTGACAAGTGGACCCGACCTTCCAGAAGCCCCGCTGACCTGCAAAGTGGGCCCAGCGACCTTATCCACAACTCTGACGACTCCGGGCGACCTTATCAAGATCCCGGAAGACTCACAGTACTTGGCGTGCAAGCCAAGGCAGTAGGACGAGGCGCGCTGCCGCCTGTAGGTCCGAGTATCGCGGGATACTCCTTGTAATCCGAGAGATAGCTTCCCACAATTGTAACCGACCCTGGCATGGGTCCACCGACCTTGAATGGAAGCCCTAGTCCGTCCTCCTCATATAAGGCGGCCTAGGACTCCATTCAAGGGGACATCTTCATCCTCCTCGCATAATCCACCACCACAACTGGACGTAGGGTTTTACTCTCCGGAGGCCTGAACCAGTCTAAACCCTTGTCTCCCTGTGTTCATCACCATACTCGCCTTGTTCCGAGTTCACCACGTGGACTACCACCTACGCTCTTAGTTTCCGATCCCCTCCATTAACCTGCAAACTGCTTGGGTAGCCCCCTTGCGGATCTATCTAGGTCTCACCCCCTGACAGACCTCAAAAGAATTTGTATTCAAGAACAAAATTCGAACTCCAAACCAAACAATATTTTTGTTCAGATGGAGTACATTATCTTAGTATCGAACTATTCGCTAGCTCCAGGTTTCCGTCAGTGCTCAATTCAAGCTTCTCAAGCGTATCCTGAAAAATTGGTCTCGTGGTCTCTCAAACCTCTCCAAGCTGATTGCTAATTGCAACATGGCCATCTCCTTCCTGGACAGACTTGAGGAGCTCAAAATCCTCTCCCCACATGAATCGATTTTCAGGAAGATTATCAAGCAACATATTAATAACCTTCTTGCCATGCAAAAGGCTTACTCGAAGCAATAGTATACTGAGCGAGTTATCCAGTTTGGTGATGAAAATACCAAATTCTTTCATGCAAGGGCCACTGAGTGTTATAGAAGAAATGTTATTAGTCAGATTTTTGTTACTTCTGGTAGAATGGTTACTGATCACAATGAAAAGAGTGCTCTCTCCTTTCAAGAGATCAAGAGAAGACTTGGAACCTCTGTTAGCACCTCCATGTAATTTGGTTTGCAAGCTCTCGTTCAGCCCCATGAGGATTTGAATCATCTAGTTCAATTGTCCAGCACTGGGAAAATTGATAATGTTATATTGGAGCTTCCTCGTGACAAGGCTCCTGACCCTGATGGTTTCAACAGCCTCTTCTTCAAGAAAGCTTGGCCTATCATTAAAGAAGATGTCTACAAACTCTGTTTGATTTCTATCATCACCAGGTTGATCTCAAAAGTGTTAATTACTCCTATACTACTCTTGTCCCCAAGAAAGACAACCCTGATACTGTCAATGACTTCAGACCCATTTTCTTGCTAAATTCCTCCCCCAAGATTGTGGATAAGCTGCTTGCTAACATGCTTCAAGCAGTTGCTCTCCGAGTTATTCATGAGAGTCAGTATGGTTTTATCAAAGGACACACTATCCAGGACTATCTTGGTTGGGCTTTTGAGTATCTGCACAGATGCCATCTGTCCAAAAGGGAAATCATCACCCTAAACCTTGACTTTGAGAGGGCCTTTGATCTTATAGAGCATGTTGCTATTTTTGCCATGCTCTCTGCAAAAGGTCCCCCCCAATGGATCTCATGGATTAAGGATCTCTTTTCCTCGACCACTTCTTTTGTCCTCCTCAATGGCACTGCTGGGAAAGAATTTAAATGCAAGCATGGGTAGGCAAGGGGATCCTCTTTCTCCCCCTCTCTTTTTGACATTACTGCTGACCTCCTGCAGAGTGTTATTAATCTTGAGTATGAGCATGGAAATCTCCTCCCTCCTTTCCCCCAAAATTTAGATCAACCTTTTCCAATCGTTCAATATGCAGACGACACCATCCGCATCATGCAAACCTATGAAATCCAAAATTTCCTTCTCAAAGAAGTGCTTGGTAAAATAGAGCTGTCAAGTGGCCCGAAAGTCAATTTCCACAAATCTTGCTTAGTCCCCATGAATGTGGATCATGGAAAAGCTTGTTCTCTGGCCAATGTCCTTGTTTGTTCTGTTGGCTCCTTTCCTTTCACTTACCTTGGATTACCCATGGGAATCACCAAGCCTCTAGTCAAAGACTATGCTCCTCTTATCTACATAATTGAAAGAAGAATGTCAACTACTTCTCAATTTCTCTTCTATGTTGGTCATCTGCAACTTGTAAATTCAGTCATCTCTTCTCTTCCTACATACTACATGTGCTCTCTAAAATTACCTACTGGTGTTATTGAGATCATTGACAAGCATAGGAAAGTTGTCTTTGGAGGGGGAAAGACTTCAATAGAAAAGGATATAATTTGGCTGCCTGGGATCTTGTTAGGAAACCCAAGAATACAAGTGGTTTAGGTGTCATTAATCTCAGTGTGCATAATGATGCTCTTCTGTTCAAGCATTTAGACAAATTCTACAACAAGGCAAATGTTTAGTGGGTTGAGCTCATTTGGAAGATTTACTATGCTAACTCAGTCCCTCATTTGGCTAGAGAGAAAGGTTCTTTTGGGTGGAAGGATATCTTGAGACTTCATATTCAATACAGAGGTTGTTGACATTTCTTAACATCACTACTAACATCGCTAAATTAGAGTGAGCATAAGATCTGCCTGGGTACACCAATGGGTACGAACAAGTCTGCAAGCGCATGGATGTACCGTTGTAGCACTTCCCCAAGGAAGGGAGTATTCTAAGGGTTATCGAATCCAAGGAGCGATGCGCACTATCTTCTATTCTAGTATAAACGGTCCAAGGACACCACTCCTGCTAAGATAGATGGAAGATAAGAAGCACTTCTTGAGGGTCTTGACTCTAGGAAAGGATCGAGCAGTTTGGATCTCGCTTCGGGCACCGGAACCTCCTGGCTTTAAAAGGCTCAGGTGGTTCCGGCCTTTGGCTCTACGCTATACCCGAACACGGAGGAGTATGAAGGGTGCAACGGCTATCACTACTGCGGTCCACCTCTATCTATATGTGGGGCATAGGGTATTCGAAGGATAACCCGCAGTCCAGACACCACATCTGCACCACTGATTGCTACTATAGCCTAACTCCGTCTGGTACCCCGGTAGCCCTACTATAGCACTCCGTACAAGTACGAAGTGATGAACCCGCGAGAACAGCTCAGATCTTAAACATTATTGGGTCACATTGCGACAGGAAGGTATGGATGTGAACTGGTTCCAACATTCTTACTAGATTAAATAGGATCAAACACAAAAACAGATATGGAACTTATGAACTAGCTCTAGAAGATCAAAGCATCGTGTCACAAAGAACACGAGCTTCTAAATTATAAATAAGCTAAGAACACAAGAACATGTCATTCATGCATGATCACCACTTTAGTCTAAATAAGAATGTCAAAATACTTTGGTCTAAATGAAGAACAAAGGCACCCATGATCCCTTTGTTGTTTTTTATTTTATTGTCACCATATCATTCGCTCAAACAGGGTTAGATCAAGATTACACTTCATAAACAAAGAAGGTATACTTACCTGGGACCTTCAAGGGGTCATATGTACCTCCTTCGTATGTCGTGCAAAATAAATCTAACGCCTTGACTTACCTACCCATCGAAATCTAGCTCAATGACTTACCCATTCAGATTTGATGATTTCCTGTAGGGGTTAGTCCACATACATGCAACCGAGATCCATGATAGAACAACTCTAAGGTTCATTAGTCAAAAGTCGACACCATGTCTAGTTTTGACTGAAGAAGACAATTTTACCTAAGCACCACGCTTAATTTGAAATAGCCTATGAATGCATGTTCAAATGATGCATTCAAACCATATCATTATGGCAGAGATAGAGGAAGCATGCAAGCATGATCAAGCTATTTTCAGAAGGGATGAAAGCATGAGCACATGACGGTGAACCTCGGGCAACCTCCCGAAAGGGCTTTGTTTAAAGTCAAAAGCAGGACTTACCTAGCTAGTCGAGCAAGATGAAATAGCTAACACCATCTCCACACCAGGATAAGATTTGGCAGGAGAGGAACTTTACTCAGGGTGCTCACATACCTCCCCACACTTGAAGTTTGCATTGCTAGGCAACAAAACTCAAATGTGCAGAGATCAAGCTTCCTTTTGCAAATGTTCCCTCACCAAAACTTACCAAGATGTTGTAGGTGATGTAACTCACATGTTCTTAGGCCTCACATGTCCATCTTTCTTTTTAATCTCCACTTGAAAGGTAAGTGTCAAAAAATATACAGAGGACAACTTATCCTAAAAACATGCTCTTGATTTTATTTAAAAGGAAAAACAAATCTACTCTAATCCAGGCTATCTCCTGGAAGTGCTTTATTTATTTACGGTCATAAGCTCGACCATGGGAACATCATCTTGCAGCCATCATTGGTGGTGTCATTCCCGTCTCACCACCAGTCATTGATGTATTAGTGAAGCTTTAGCTGCAAGGTCAGTGCCACACTGCACACATGAAATTTGCAATGCTTATGATAAACAAATGCATCTACAACAATCCTTCTAAAATTCTTGCAAAAGAGTACGAGAAGGTTGTTGTAGCTCTCATGCGTGCTCTTGTGCACTAAAAATCGCTAAGCGGAGAGGCATGATGCGAGCATAGTTCATACGGTGAATCGAGAGCGAAGCTACCATGCTCATCAATGGAATCGTTGCCTTCAGGCTCCAGAGTAAATGCCTCATGATTTTCTGTGGCCCAGGAATTCTCCATCTCAAGAGATTCATCGTGAAAGCTCAATGTTAACTCCCAATCGGATCGAAAGTAACATAGATTAGGCCAGCGGGAAGAGGCTCAAAACTCGGTCGGGATGGATGATGATCATTCATCTTCACAAAGGTGAAGAGTGACTCCCGAGCCACACTCATGAAGAGTAGGGAACCCGCCATCCTTAGTGGGTAAGGCTCGGATGATACAAATGGAGATACATGCATCATCTTCTCGAGCGAGGTTTGCTAGGGGAACACTGCCAAAGAATGACCTAAGCATGAGGTAGTGGTGGTAGAAGTAGTTTCCCTGAGCTTCTCATCTAGGCTCCCTAAAGATGTGTCAAGGAAATCCTTCATGGGCAGCCTATGGGAAGATCAAGATCAAGGATATGAAAGGTGTGAAATCTAGATTGTCCTTGATCTTGTCTACCATGAGAAGCATGGCACATGCAACCCTCGACAATGAAGAATGTGTCCCAAGGGACAAACCTTGAAGATTGTGTCGGGTGGTCCTCGGAACATTGCCTAGAGAAGAAGTTTCACTAAATGCCATGGCAAGATGTCAACCTCCAAGAAGAAGGTTCCTTCCCCGACTGGGCATCGAATGAATTCGAGGTGTCTGAAAGATATCTAGATGGGTCATCCTCGAATCCGGAAGTGAAATCCGAAGGTTGAATTTCTTCTTCCTTCGGGTTCATGGTTCGGGGGAGGTGGCAGTAGAGAGCAATGAGTTTCTTCAACTCATCCTCTCCTTAGGTGAGCGGCTTTTCACTCCATGAAGGAGCAACATCACGATTCAACCTAAGTTTCCAATGGAAGTTCATTTGTCATGACATGAAAACTCAACTTCCATTGGGCGTCGATCAAAATCAAGGAGTGAGATAAGAGTTTGAATTCACTTGACTTGACCGGCATCAATCGGAAATCGAGGTTAAAATAATGAAAGTGATTCACTCGATTCGATCGGAAAGATGATCGTGCTCCCTTGACCAAAAGGATGAGTCTTATAGACTATGGAATGGTGGTCAATGTATAAGCATACTCCTTAGTGTATAGACACCTCGGGTAAAGCTTCGACGTGGAAAGACGATGTGCCTACCATACCCTCCATAGGAAGTCATAGTCGAATTGAACAAATCGTTCTTGCTAGGAACAATTGTTTTCCTTCAACCACTTCTTCCCAAACCTTCCTCAAGAAAAATGCCTCGAGGAGAAGCTCAAAAGAGAATATGATAGGGGAACCTAGGGGTAGGATTCACACTAGGCGCCCTTCCCTTAGATTCCTTCTATTCAGGTAGAGTACCGTCAGCTAGAGGTTTAAGATGATAGAGGTGAAAGCTCAAACTCTATTGATGATTGTTGACGGCTATTAAGTGCTATTTTTACGCCGTCAATTCTTGCATAAAATAAATGAAAAGTGATCATCAACACTAGAATAGGGCTTTATACTGATGATTTCCACAAGTGTTGGTGTTTCTAGCTTTTGTTGCAGGATGAACCGGATACGTGTTAAATGATACAAGTGAGAGAAAGTGATCCAATGGCTTATATAGGATGTCATTATAAACAACATCAAATACCAATTTGGACTGTACCATTGTGATGGGCTCGTCGAGATGATTGAAATGGATATATTATTTGCCTACATCGGAGTTCATATGGAGGAGATAAGGAAAAGACAAAAGAGCTGACATCATCTGGACCCACACCACGCCAGTGGGATCCACCGGCGCAGGTCAACGTTCCAGGCACGCAGGCGTGGGAGGACGCAGCACCATGGGCACATGGTAGCCAGGCAGCGGTGCCCGCTGTCAGTGCAGGCGCGCGCGCTGTGGACCTGCCGGGCCACGTGGCTCCTCCCGGTTGGTGGCCTCCCGCTGCCGCGGATCGCTGATGCAGGCGTGGGGAAGGATCGGCTAGACGACGTGGCGCTCGGCCATTGGCCGTTGGAGCATCATGCAGATCCCGCTTCATCGAGCGCAGGCGCACGGTTCCTTCTGCGGGAAGCCGCCCGAGCCGGACATGTGGCACACACAGAGAGGCGTAGGACGAGGCGGTAGCGCGGTTGTCGCGGTCCGCTGCCCGGTCCGCCCGGCTGGCCTGTTGACTGCCCCTGTTTTTGCCTCTGTTGTGCCGGTTTTCGCCCCAGAAGCCTTGGATGCTCCGGTTCTACATAGGATTCTCCAGTTCCAGTTTGTTTTCACCTGCCACATGTCACTACGCAATTGGAGGCGCCCAGGGAGGTTGCACAACTTGGTGACATTTTGTGCTCAAGTCACCACACCCCCTCCTCTATAAATAGTAGGGGAGGGGCTCCCTTTTCCACACATCCCAAGCTCCCTCTCCTCTCATTCTCCTCTTGAAGAGGTGAGTTCTCACCTCTCCATGTGTTGTGTGTGTTATTAGAGTGCTAGGTAGAATAGGAGTGAGGAGTGAGGTGGAGTCCTCATGGATGCTTGTTCTTCATTTAGACCAAAGTGAGTATTTCAACATTTCTTATTTAGACTAAAGTGGACTTCATGCATGAATGATATGTTCTTGGCTTGTTCATGTTTTAGAGCTCGTGTTCTTCGTAACACGACGCTTCAATCCTTTAGAGCTAGTCATAAGTTCAAGTATCTGTTTGCATGATTGATCTTGTTTAGCTGAGTAAGAATGTTGTATCTACTTCGCATCCAAACCTTCCTGTTGCAATGTGATTTGATGATGTGCTAAGGTCTGAGTCGTTCTTACAGGTTCGACGCTCCGTATTTATACTGGGTGCTATAGTGGGGCTACCGGCCCGGGAGACATAGTCCGCTATAGTAGTAATTGGTAGTGTAGACGTGGTGTCTAGACTCTAGTTATCCTTCGAATACCACGTGCTCTTGCGTAACAGTAGAAGTAGGCTGTAGTAGTGACAGCTGTTGGACCCTTTGAAACCCTCCACGTCTGGGTACCGAGTAGGGCCTCAAGGGCGAATTTTCCTTAGACCTTTGAAAGCTAGGGAGGTTCGTCACCCCGAAGTGAGATCCATAACGACTAGAACCTTTCCTAGATTCAAGACCTTCAGAAAGTGCTTCTCATCTCCCATCTATCCCAGTAGGAGCTTGGTGTCTTAGACCTGTTTATACTAGAGTAGAAGATAGTACACATCGTTCCTTGGATTCGATAACCCTTGGAATACTCCGTCCTCGGTGAAGTGCTACAACGGTATTTCCATGCGTTGCGGATTCATTCGTACCCGTCGGTATACCTAGGCTGATTTGGTGCTCACCCTAATCTGGTACCATTAGTGGTGACGTTATGAAACACCAACAAGCATTTCTGGCGCCATTGCCGGGGAATGGTTGTTGTATCTATCTTCGAACCTAGTGGTCCTCGTATCTATCTTTTTCATTTTCTTTACTTCTACCTTTACCCCTATTATCCATGGAAGGTTATCCTTGTAAACACCTTTCACCTTGGAGGAGTGAGCCCTCAGAGCCATCTTTGTCAGAACCTACTCTTTCATCTGGCTGTCGGATTCGCCCCTCTCTCATGAAGCTAATTCAGGATCGTTCCTTCTCGGGGTCAATTCATGAGAACCCTTTCAGCCATGTGAGAAGCTATGAGTGTTTGGTTGAAACTTAGGGTAAAACCGGAGTATCACCAGATGCTCGGAAAAGGGTGTTTTCCCACTGTCCCTCTCTGGGAAAGCACGCGATTGGCACCGTTATTTTGGTAGAGACTACCACACGTGGGAAAGTTTGAGAGTAGCTTTCTGCTCCTGATTCTTCCTGATACGATGTGTCATCTCGTTAACGACAAAGATTCTATGTTTCAAGCAAGGTAAGGAGGAATGTTTAGGAATGGTATGGAATCGTTTTGCCTCTTCGGTGGAAGATTTCCCAGTCCTCCACATCCCCGACTGGATGCTGCTTCAGCATTTCTGGTATGGGTTGTGGAAGGACGATGCCATGAGGATTGATGCTCTCTCTAGAGGCTCTTTCGCGCATTTGGACGCTGCCAAGGGGAAGGAGATCATGGAGAACCTCCGGGATTTCAGCTCCCTTGCATCCCATCCGATGAGGTGCCTATCAGAGAAAATGTTGAGCCACCTAGATCTATCATCAGCCGATCTCAAGATTGCTTATCCGTCCTTTCCAAGCTCTAGTTGAAGATACCATTCCTGAATAGCAGGAATCTAAGGGAAAGATTGCTTAGTGCAGATTCTACCCTTGGGTTCCGCTCTCGTACCTCTTCTTAGACTTTCTCCCCGAGACTTTGTCTCGAGGGAGGATGGAGAAGAATAATCAGGAAAGAACGCTCATTCCCGGCCAGGATGACTTGTTCGGTCCTAGTTATGATCTCCTGAGGAGAGTACGATAGGCATATCATGTTCCTACGTCTCGGCTCAAACCGTAGTGCTTTGCACTAAAGTTCAAGCAAAGAACTTGGTCTCTATTTTATAATCCATGGGATTCATTTATCAGACCAAAGGAGCATGATCACATACCGATCGAATCGAGTGAATTCACTTTTTCATTCTAAACTCGATGATCGATCGATGCCGATCAGTCAGGGGAACTATCATTTCTTATCTTACATCTTGACATAATCGATGCCCAATGGGAGCTAAGCTTATCAGTCTATCTATAACCTCCTGTTGGAAGCTTAGGTTGGAATGTCGGGTGTTTTACCATTTCAAGTGGAACATGTAGCTTCATACCTAAGGTGAGGGTGAGTTGATGGATACTCCCTCCTCACACGAATCCTAACTCTTGAATGTACGTCGAGCCAATACAGCTTCATTCTATCCTTTTTCGAGGCCTGGTATGTTCCTGAGTTCATTTCACTCGGAGATCGTCTTTCACTCTGAAAGCACTAGCTTTAGTGCTTACCCCTCCATCTCCGAGGTTCACCTTCTGAGTGCTATAGTTTCTGAGTCCTGTGATCACCCTAGGTGCTCAGTTAAACTGGAATGACCATGTTTTCCTTTTGTTATCTTTTGGACTCGTGTTCGTATATATGGCACTAACCTTGCAGCTAAAGCTTCACTAATTCATCAAAGATTGGTGGTGAGACGGGAATGGCACCACCAACGATGGCTGCAAGATGAAGTTCCCATGGTCGAGCTTATGACTGTAATAAACAAAGCACTCCCAGGAGATAGCCTGGATTAGCATAGGTTTTATCTCCCTTTTGAATAAAGCAAGAGCATGTTTTTAGGATAAATTGTCCTTCGGGTATCTTTGGTCACTAACCTTTCAGGTGGAGATTGAAAAGAAATATGGACAAGTGATGCCTAAGAACATGTGAGTTATATCAGCTGCAACACCTAGATAAGTTTTGGTGAGGGAACATTTACAAAAGGAAGCTTGATCTCCACACGCTTGAGTTTTGTTGCCCAGCAATGCAAACTTCAAGTGTGGGGAGGTATGTGAGCATCCCGAGTAAAGTTCCTCCTCTACCAAATCTTATCCTGATGTGAAGATGATGTAAGCTCTTTCATCTTGCCCCACTAGCTAGGTAAGTCCTGCTTTTGACATTAAACAAAGCCCTTTTGAAAATATCTTGATCATGCTTTCATGCTTCCTTTATCTTTGTTCATATGCTCTGGTTTGAATGCATGAACAGACATACGCTCATAGGTTGTTTTAGATTAAGCATGGTGCTTAGGTTAAAACTGCCTTCTTCAGTCAAAACAAGACATGGTGTCGAGTTTTGATTGATGAGCCTTAGAGTTATACCTTTAAAGATTTTGGTTGCGTGTATATGGACTAACCCCTGCATGAAAATTTTCAAAATTCAACTAGGTAAGTCATTGAGCTAAATTAAAATGGGAAGGTAAGTCAAGGCGTCGGATTCATGTTGCACAACATATAAAGGTGGCACATATGACCTCTCGAAGGTCCAAGGTAAGTATATTCCCCTTTGTTTATGAAATGCAATCTTGATCTAAACCTTTTTGAGCAGATGACATGGTGAGAATAAAAAACAACAAAAATATTTGAATTTGAATTAAGGCTCCCTGGTTCTCGAACTATAGAGTCCATCTTTTGTTTCTACTTATTATTTGAAGAACAACACCAGATTCAATAACCAGTGAGGGGGAGTTCTCTCAAGCTCATCATTGGCATATCAACTTCAAGAACTCCCACACAAGGGCTGCACAACATCGACCACGCCTTCGTGACAAGGACAAGATAAACTAGAGTGAGCTGGCTACCCCACGGGTTAGCTAAATCACCGCTGGTCTCCCTTGATCCCTGTATCCTTCAGAGTGATGGTATGTGAACCCTTTACCTCACTCTCCCTTATCCATGAGTTTGATTGAATTCCAATTCCTATCATTTGATATCAAACTCCGAGCTTCGTGCTCTGCTTGCTCTACATGATTCTTGTGGTTGGCTTGCATATGTTTTATTCCTTACTTATCATCTTGATGCTTGTGAACAAATATATTTTAGGGAACTCATGCTTATCTAAGTAGTTAGCGTTTGTGATATGGTTTGATGATATGATCTTCGCTCTAAATGTTTGAGTGCTTGGGAATTTTATTTTAAAAACTTGAAAAACCATCTGCAAAGCTCCTCTTTGATATGCCATGGTCCTACCAAAGTCATATGATGTTGTAGTTGAAAACCTTACACTCATATCCTGCTTGTTCTTGCATTGAGTTTTGTCAACTTCTGTGACCCTTGTGAGAATTCTTTTCATGCTTTCGTGATCAAGATTCATGTGCACACCATATTCCCCTTGCTATGCTTCTACATTAGAAATTAGCATTGTATCATCATTCATTCCACCAAGTAAAGCTCTGTATGTGTTGATATCTCCTTCCAAGTTATTGTTACACAAGAGACATGGCTATCGGGAAAAAAAGTTGGACACGTGAAGGTCCACAAAAAGAGAGAGAGAGAGAGAGAGAGAGAGAGATAGCGATGTTCTCAAAAGATTTTTATACGAGAGGGAGAATCATGCAAAAAGGAGTTCTATAACTTAGATGGTAATAACTAGTACCCGCTCCGGGCCTATTGTCCACCTTACCATCACCATAACACCCATCATGTAAGGTAATATCTAGCATCCATTCCAGGCCTAGTATCCACCTTACCATACTCATGATATTCATACACGTGCACATCTTGATCTGATTGTATGATTTATTTTTCTCTCTAGATCCAGTTTTTGACTTTGCAATACATGTGATGCAAGTATGCCTTATCATTCATGCCCTACCCTGAGCTCCACATAAGCCATCATTAGAAGTAGGATGAATAAAGGCAATCTAATGTCTTGGTGAGGACTTATACACTTTGAGCGATATGAGAGAATCAAATGAGGAGCTAAGCAAGGTTTGTTTGAAAAATCATTGCAAAACCCCAAGTTACTTGACATAATAAGCAGGAGTGATTTGATTCATGACCGTTTCATTCCTCAACTACCCAAGATAGTGTGACAGACACTCCACAGAGTTCACAAGTACAAGGTATGGTTTGGAATATCTCTTATGCTCGCTTCATACCTTTGGATATCATGTTCCACCTTAATCTAATTCCCTTTACTTGGGACGAGAAAAGGTCAAGTGTGAGGGTGTGTTGACGGCTGTTAAGTGCTACTTTTACACCGTCAATTCCTGCATAAAATAAATGGAAAGTGATCATCAACACTACAATAGGGCTTTATACTGATGATTTCCACAAGTGTTGGTGTTTCTAGCTTTTGTTGCAGGATGCACCGGAATACATGTTAAATGATACAAGTGAGAGCAAGTGATCCAATGGCTTATATAGGATGTCATCATAAACAACCTCAAATGCCAATTTATACTGCACCATTGTGACGGGCTCGTCGGGGCAATCAAAATGGATATATTATTTGCCTACATCGGAGTTCGTATGGAGGAGATAAGGAAAAGACAAAAGAGCTAACATCATCTGGACCCACACCACGCCAGCGGGACCCACCGGTGCAGGTCAATGCGCCAGGTGTGCAGGCGCGGGAGGACGCAACACCCACGGGCACATGGCATCTAGGCAGCGACGCCCATCGTCAGCGCAGACGCGCGCACAGTGGACCTGCCGGGCCACGTGGCTCCTCCCGGTGGGTGGCCTCCCGCTGCCGTGGATCGCTGATGTAGGCGTGGGGACGGATCGGCAGGACGACGTGGCGCTCTGCCATTGGACGTTGGGGCATCAAGCGGAACCCACTCCGTGTGGGCGCGCGGTTCCTTCCGCGGGAAGCCGCTCGAGCCGGACACGAGGCACGTGCGAAGAGGCGCAGTTGCCGCGGTCCGTTGCCCGGTCCGCCCGGTTGGCCCGTTGACCGCCCCGGTTTTTCCCTCTTTTGTGCCGATTTTCACCCCAGAAGCCTTGGATGCTCCGGTTCTGCATAGGATTCTCCAGTTCTGGTCCGGTTTTCACCTGCCACGTGTCACTATGCCATTGGAGGCGCCCAGGAAGGCTGCACAACTTGGTGACATTTTGTGCTTAAGTCACCACACCCCCTCCTCTATAAATAGGAGGGGAGGGGCTCCCTTTTCCACACATCCCAAGCTCCCTCTCCTCTCATTCTCCTCTTGGAGAGGTAAGTTCTCACCTCTCCATGTGTTGTGTGTGTGATTAGAGTGCTAGGTAGAATAGGAGTGAGGAGTGTGGCGGAGTCCTCAAGGATGCTTGTTCTTCATTTAGACCAAAGTGAGTATTTAAGTATTTCTTATTTAGACTAAAGTGGACTTCATGCATGAATGATATGTTCTTGTGTTCTTTGCTTGTTCATGTTTTAGAGCTCGTGTTCTTCATAACGCTTCGATCCTTTAGAGCTAGTCGTAAGTTCAAGTATTTGTTTGCATGATTGATCTTGTTTAGCTGAGTAAGAATGGTGTATCTAGTTCGCATCCAAACCTTCCTGTTGCAGCGTGATTCGATGATGTGCTAAGGTCTGAGTCGTTCTTACAGGTTCGACACCCCATATTTATACGGGGTGCTATAGTGGGGCTAGCGGCTCGGGAGACATAGTCCGCTATAGTAGTAATTGGTAGTGTAGACGTGGTGTCTAGACTCTGGTTATCCTTCGAATACCACGTGCTCTTGTGTAACGATAGAGGTAGGCCGCAGTAGTGACAGTTGTTGGACCCTTTGAAACCCTCCGCGTCTGGGTACCAAGTAGGGACTCAAGTGCGGAGTTTCCTTAGACCTTTGAAAGCTAGGGAGGTCCACCACCCTAAAGTGAGATCCATAACGACTAGATCCTTTCTTAGACTCAAGTCCTTCAGGAAGTGCTTCTCATCTCCCATCTAGGGGTTTGGTGTCCTTGGACCCGTTTATACTAGAGTAGAAGATAGTACAGGTCGTTCCTTGGATTCGATAACCCTTAGAATACTCCTTCCTCGGTGAAGCGCTAGAGCGGTATTTCTGTGCGCTTGAGAATTCATTCGTACCTGTCGCTATACCCAGGCTGATCTGGCGCTCACCCTAATCTGGTACCATTAGTGGTGACGTTAAGAAACGCGAACAATGGTAACTCTAGGTGGATCAAAGTTCTGTCTTTGGAACATCATCAGATAGGATGGGTGAAGAAATGAAACCCCAGACGTCTCCTAAGATCTCCTTCCTTCGGATAGGATCCATACAAACAAGCCTTCTGAGAGAGCATCAAGTTGCACCTAATAATTCCTCTGTCCTTGTTTGAAACTGAGGATCCTTATGCTAATGAAACGACGTCTATTCCGAAGCAAAGTATCCTCTTAAGAGCACAAGTGCTTAGAGTATCTCACATGGTGGTAGGGGTTCTCATGACTTAACCTCACGAAGGAATTTTCCTGAACTAGCGTCATGAGTGAGGGGTGGATCTTATAGCCGGATGATGAACTAGGTTTCAAAAAGGATGGCTCTAAAGATTCACTCCTAAGGGTCGAAAGGTGTGTACAGGATAACCTTCCATGGATAGTGGGGGTAGAGGTAGAAACAAAGAAATGGAAAAGGTAGATACGAGGACCACCAGGTTCGAAATAGATACAACAACTGTTCCCCATCAACGACACCAGAAATGCTTGTTGACATTTCTTAATGTCACTACTACCAACGCTAAATTAGAGTGAGCGTAAGATTTGTTTGGGTACACCAATGGGTACGAACGAGTCTGCAAGCGCACAGGTGTACGATTGTATCACTTCCCAAAGGAAGGGAGTATTCCAAGGGTTATCGAATCCAAGGAACGATGTTCACTATCTTCTATTCTAGGATAAACAATCCAATGACACCAAACTCCTGGTAAGAAAGATGGAAGATAAGAAGCACTTCCTGAGGGTCTTGACTCTAGGAAAGGATCGAGCAGTTTGGATCTCTCTTCGGGCACCTTCCCCTCCTGGCTTTAAAAGGCTGTTGGTGGTCAAATATCGTACCAAGGTTCGATCCGCAAGCGCACGGGTCGGTTGTAGCTCTTCTCTCAGAGTATCCCCCCAAGGTTTGTCAATCCAAGGATCGGAAACAAACTCCTAGGGTTCTCCATCTAATCTATCGAACTAACCTAACATTAAGCATAGATTGCATAAGGGTTTAACATACAAACACGGGTGGATGTATGGATCACATTTGCCAAAAGGTAACACCCCAAAAGGTAGCACTAGCCTACCGTCTCCTAGTTGCAACTCCAGTCAAAGCAATAAACTAACCTAAAGCTCATACCATGATAAGGAGATATCCATTGCACGTTCGTTCGGTGCTTTCCCTATATCGTACTGTCACTACGGAAGGTAATCAACACCGAACTACTACTTGTAAGTCTGTGCACCACTTCGATGTATCCGCAAGACATAGATTAAATCTATTCCTACTAAGATCATATGCTAGCTACACACATGAATGAGAGAAGGCATGCATCAAAGTAGATCAAAAGTAGAGGCAAGATTAGATTGATATCACCGTCAAAAGTACATATGTCTTGATGAATCCAAGGCATGGCTCCGAAACTCCACCATGGCTTCACCACGCAGGGCCAACCATGACAGCTAAGTCTAGCCTAATCCATCTCCTAGGCAACGTCGAGGACTCGCGGCGGCGACGGCTTCCTTCGGTGTGTCTCCTTCGATTCGGCAGCTCTCTGATGAATGGATTGTTGCGGCCGTCGAAGGCAGGGGCTATAAATAAGTCGAGGAGCATCTAGGTCAAAGAGCGTCGCCAACCGAGCCCGAAAGGGGGTAGGCCGATCAGCATGGGCCGACCGGCCCAGGCCCTTTTCGGCCTGGTTCGGGCCCATCTTCCTCCACGACACTTCTCACACTTTCTTGAATATTTGCCGAACTTCATGTGGGTCCTTGACGTCGTTTTCCCTGCGGTTTGGATAAGGGTATTGGGTGTGCGAACTCCCGTATCTTCTGTTTAGGTCCTTGGAGTTTCATAGCTTCATTCTTTGGTCCTCGGGTCATTTGGAGTCATGTTCCCTTCGTGTCTTGACTTGTGTCGGGTTTCGTGATCTTCTCATAAAGCGCTCGATGAACTCTACCTGGAAGTCCTCATTTAGGTGCTTAAATCCTGCGTAAACAACATACTCCAAAAACCACATGCAAGTGTGAACTTGCTACATCATTAGTATGCCTAGTGGCGGGTTAGTTATAATTCAAAGCTCAAACCAAAGTGTAACAAGTGCTCTTGGTTGACGGAAATCGATTGTCAACAAAGGCTCAGGTGGTTTCGGCCTTTGGCTCTAGGCTATACCCGGACGCGGAGGAGTACAAAGGAGCCTACCTCTATCTATACGTGGGGCATAGGGCATTCGAAGGATAAACCACAGTCCAGACACCACATCTGCACCACCGATTACTACTATAGCCTGACTCTGTATGGTACCCTGGTAGCCCTGCTATAGCACTCCGTACAAATACAAAGTGACGAACCCGCAAGAACAGCTTAGACCTTAAACATTATTGGGTCACGTTGCGACAGGAAGGTATGGATGCGAACTGGTTCCAACATTCTTACTAGATTAAATAGGATCAAACACACAAACAAATATGGAAATTATGAACTAGCTCTAGAAGATTAAAGCATCGTGTCACGAAGAACACGAGCTTCTAAATCATAAACAAGCTAAGAACACAAGAACATGTCATTCATGCATGATCACCGCTTTAGTCTAAATAAGAAATGTCGAAATACTCACCTTGGTCTAAATGAAGAACAAAGGCACCCATGAGGCCTCACCTCACTCCTCTCTCCTATTTATCTAGCACTACTCCACACACACACTACCCATGGGGAGGTGAGAAATCACCTCCCCAAGGGGGAAACAAGAGAGGGGAGAGAGTTGGACTGGAATGGGATGTGTCATTTATCACCCCTCCCCTTCTATTTATAGGCAAGGAGTCCTAGAGTTCCGAGCACCAAATGCCTCCAAAACACCTCGGAACACACTTTAGGACCAATGGAGAAGCGCCACGGGGAAGGCCAAGATGATCTAGCCTTATGTTGGTTCGGCCGATGTGTGGATCGACCGACCCCACTCGGCCGCCTTTCGGGGTGTGCTTTCTCCCAGTGATTGATATGTGGGCCCCTAAGGTGGTTCCAGGTGCATGCGGAGTTTGGAGTCGGTTTGGGTCCCTGGTGGGCCCTTGGATCCTTGTGTTGTACACGTGGTGGTGTCTGATTCGTCGGGAGTTGCTTCACATGGACACATGGCATCTTGTGTGGCAGCACGTCGCCACGTGGCCTGGCTTGGGTCCCACCTGACCCACATGATATTGGCAGTGTGATCTTATCTTGTGCATATCTCTTTCATCTGAGCTCTGAAGTATACAAATGATTTATCCATTTTGATCGTCTCGACTAGCCTGTCGCAATGGTGCAATCCAATTTGGCATTTGACACTGTTAATGATGATGCCATATTCATGCTATTTGTTCACTTGCTCTCAACTATATCATTTCACACATATTTTTGTGTGTCCTGCAACAAAAGCTAGAAAAACCAACACTTGTGGCATTTGTCAGTATAAGGCCCTATTCTAGTGTTGATTCCCACTTTCTATTTATTCTATGCAGGAGTTGACGACATAAAAGTAGTACTTAACAGCCGTCAATAAAGGCCATGCAATTTGCACTCCTAGCAGACGTGACACTGTTAGCTTTTGGGAGGATCTAATCAATGATAAGATTCATTCAAATGTCTACCCCAACCTCTTTTCCTTTGTAAAAAAACCAAAATATTTCTCTCTAGAGTCTCCAATCTGCTGATGACCTCCTTAGTTGTTTCAGAATCCTTATGACTAGTCAAGATTATAATGAATTTCTTAAACTTCAAGGAGATCTTGCCTCCATGGCTGAGTCCTTCCCGTTAGATAAGGATGTTTGGACCTTTATTTAGGGACAACAACATTATTCCTTGAGCGTGTACTACCATTTCCAATTCAGAAATGTGCAGGTTGACAGATCTTTCACCTGGATTTGGAAATCGAAGTGTGTCCCAAAGATCAAGTTCTTCTCATGGTTATTTCTCAATGACAGACTTAACACATGAAATATCTTGAGAAGGAGAAAGAAGTTCCTTGAGGAGGGATATAATTGTGTTCTTTGTCACGAAGGTGTGGAAGAAACTGTTGAGCACCTATTTTTTGATTGTTCAACTACTTCTTGCAAATGGTTCTCCCTAGGCATCATCTAGAATAATGATGTCATCCTTGTTCACAAGATTCATCTTGCAAAACAAGAGTTCAGTCGGTTGTCCTTTATGGAAATCTTCATGATCGGTGCTTGGTGTCTTTGGATGAGATAAATGACCTCATCTTCAAGAATAAAATTCCAAGCCTAGCAACTTGGAAGTCATCCTTCAATGCTACTGTCAGGAGTCACCTACCTAGAATCAAACATAGCCTTCATCAATTTATTCTTCTTTCGATAAAAGCCCTGTAATTTTCTCCTTTTTGCTTTGGTTTTCTGTTCGTTCCCTTGCCCTCCCCCCCCCCACCCCCATCTTGCTTTTTTGCTTCTGCCTAACCCCTTGTTAGGCACTTTGTAAGTTGTTACAACACTCTTTTCCAGCTTTAAATTAATTCTTGTTGCCGGGGGGCTTTGTCCCATGGTTCTTGCTCAAAAAAATATAATAATCTACCCCCTAGTGAGATTTGACTTTTTTATTTCTCTACATACAACTTGAATTTGAAATCCAAATTTTATCAGTAGATTGGGAACAAGACGACACATGGTAGAAATATATATACTAACATTTTTTTTTAATTTCATAGATCTAGAATATTTAATATGAAATTGATCATAGTGATACAAAAATTGATCATTATGATGAATAAATCATAATATATTTTTATAATGTAGGACATTGTGTTACAAGTCACTCCGAAAAATTTGAACTCAAAACTCAACTTGTACACGAAGAAATAAAAAAGATAAATTCCATTAGGGGGTAGATTGGACCAACTAAAATAGTAGAGGGAGTAAAACAAACCTAAATTTTGGTTAGGGGGTTAAGCGGACAAAGTGGATAGCTGAGGGCAGTAAAATGGACTTTTTCTTTTTTGTATGTTGGAAATTTGTATAAAATAGGATGTTACTTAAGATTATTTTCTTACTAATAGTGGTGGGTAATTTAGATGTAGATGTTACTTTAGACTATTTTTGTAATTGAAGATGTGGGTGATTTTTAGAAAAAAAAGAATACATCCTACAAATATTTGTTTTAATGATTACTAGATGTACTAAAATTATTAACATATGTTTTTTATTTCCTAAAAATATTGGATTTTTATGCCGCGTCGCATAGAGATTAGTATGGATACCAAGACATAAGCTACAATGGTAATAAGAAAATGATTAACAAATGTCTTTACATCTAATTATTGCTTTTCATGGAGACAACAAATCAAATGTGTCTAAGGACAATAAGAAAACTTTAAGAGTTGAGTAAAGTTTTGAGGTACTTGAACAATGAAGCATTATGATGTTTGCATGATTCACGCTTTTCAATTGTCGTGCTCACAAAGTTAACCGAATTAGGTATGTATATATGTGCTTGTTTTAATGGTCCAGTCCTGCCCGGCAATCGTACAGAGGAAACGTGTACATACATAACACAAATCATCCGGGAGTCTATCCTTTCACGCACACCTCTAATCTTAATGAAGCCTTTTTCTCTAAATGAATTAGGTGTTAGAGCATCTCCAGTGGAACCTCATTTCCTAATCAACTATCATATTGGGATAGTCGGTAAAAGAATAATGCTCCAGCAAACTTCATTTACTTTTCCTTTTGCCCAATAATTATTGGGACAATCTAATAATTTATCCCAACCCTTGTTAAATAAAAAAAATATTAGGAACAAATTATTGGGAGACTACAAAAGAAACTCTGCCAATAAAGTGAAAGTGATGTTAGGATACCCCCATTAAATAGTTGTTGAAAAATATATATTAGGATGACAGGAGATCCTCTTGGAACCTATGATGCCCCAACCGAAAATCAGATGCTTTAATCCTAAGGATCATATTGTGGTGAGGGTTTTTACATGTTAATTATTGTGATAGGCAAGTGATAATGGATGTTCCAGGGACAATCTTTTAGGTGCATTTTTGTTACAACTGGCATGCAATGATATTCCAGATTTCGATGGGAGTTTCAATTGATAATTAATTACTAATGTTGCAATACTTATTTCTAGATTCTACAATAGGATATGTGATGTTGCATTGGTTATTTTCGGAATGTTTTAACATGCAAGATGATGTTGTAATAACTCTTTATGTTGCAAAAAAAAAATGTATTAGATATTTCAGTAGTTGATTTGATGTGTTGCACATTTTTTATCTAGTTGTCTAATTTTATTTTTTGCTAATATTTTTCAGAAAATAATATGATTTTAGAATGTCTGTAGTTGAAGAAAAATTGTGATTATAATTTTTAAATGTTGCAAAAGGCAACCATCAATGTTGCAACTTCATTTTATATGTTGCCGCTCTCGGTAGATATTTCATGAAGATGCAAAGCCTCGTTTACACATGTTCTTTAACACTATGTCTTGTATTACATCAACACATCTTGCCTGATCCAGTTGTGAAACTTCTCTTTTTTGCAAATTTGGATAATATTCTGCCCACTTGCATATCGTCAGCACTGGGGAATTCTTCCGATCAAAAAATGGAAATTGTGCTTGCATGTAGTTCTCATCTGGTGAGTATTTTTTTCTTGTGCCTTTCATTTTACTTGTGAAACATTGATTTTTCCGTACAATAATACAGCTTCCACTACTACGCATATAGATATCATTTTACGCCTTACGTGATCTTCCATCTCTCTATTAATTGAGTTGAACATCTTTTACTGACTTCTATTTTGAAGAATTGATGAAATGCATACATATCTTCTTTTTCATCTCCGTTCATCTTCTTCTCTTGCTTAATTGAGTTGAACCTTTTTTTTACTGACTTTTATTGTAACAAATTGACGTTTTGAACGCTTCTTCTCTAACAAAAGTTTACGAGATCTTTTGCTCGTCAAACCAAAAATTTATTTTGAAGAAGATGTATTAGAATTTGTTGAAGATGGATGCTCAGGACACGAAATTGTGGACACGGCAGAATCCAGTAAACCCAAAAAGGACAACTACAATACTCCATGTTTCGTGTCTCCATCACCATCAATTTGAAACGTACATGAGTATCTCGTCAAACATAGGACAACAAGATCCCGAATCCCCTTTCTGCTCCGGAGCTCTGGCCATTAGCTTTTTGCCATGCTGTGTGCGAAATTCCTGCAGCTACAGCGACTGGATCAGGCTGACGAGCAAGTCGACGTTGAGGGAGGACGAACCGGCCTCGCCGATGCTCGCCGCCGCGCTGCTCCTCAGCTCAAGCGCCCTCCGCCGCATCCCGGCGCCGGGCTCGTCTGATCCCATCAGCGTCGCGATGGCTGCCTCCACCTTTCCCCTATCGACCTCGCCGTCGAGGGTGACGCCGACCCGCCACACGTGGTCCACGTACCTGGCGTTCCCGATCTGGTCGCCGAAGCACGGCCGGCAGAGCATCGGCACGCCGGCGCACACGGCTTCCAGCGTCGAGTTCCACCCGCAGTGCGTCCAGAACCCGCCCACGGCCGGGTGTGCCAGGACCTCCTCCTGCGGCGCCCAGCTGACCACCACGCCCCGGCCGCGCGTCGCGTCGTTGAAGCCCTCGGGCAGAGACGGCGGCTCCTGCGATAACGGAGCGCCGCTGACGAGGCCCGGCCGGAGCACCCAGAGGAATGGGCGGCCGCTGTCGGCGATGCCCCAGGCTGTTTCGACGAGATCGGCGGCGGACATGCTGGCGAGGCTGCCGAAGCTGACGTAGAGCACGGACGATGGGGATCGCCCGTCGAGCCAGTCCAGGCAGCCGCGGTCCTGCCGCAGCAAGCTGCTCGACGCCGCCGGCGAGAGCATGTGGAGCGGGCCGACGTCGAACACCGGGACGGCCAGGTCGCGCCGGAGCAGCGCGAGCTCGTCGGCCTCGATCGCGTCGAAGGTGTTGAGGATGAGACCCGCGGAGGTCGTCACCGCCGTCACCGCCCAGGAAAGCACCTCTCGCAGCTGGCCGTGCGCGGCGGCGCTGCTGATGGACGGCAAGTCGCCGACGCGGTACGGCGGCAGCTCCACCACCGGCGCGTCCAGCTGCGACAACTCTGCCACCCAACACACGCCGGCGAAGCGAGGCGTAACGTGTAATAAGCAACTGAGATCAAGATCACGGCACGTATACGTTGCCACGTTGGCAAGCCCTCCTTCACTCATAGATGATGTGTGAGCGTGTCGTCGTGTACCTTGCGCTGGTAGGTAGTAGCCTTTGTCGCAGAGCATGGGGAACGCCATGAACCAGCGGAAGCTGGCGGCGCTGCCGGTGCGCAGCGCCAGCGTCGGCACGCCGAGCTCTCGCGCCACGGCCAGCAGCGTCAGCAGGTGCGCGTCGGCGACGAGGCACGCGACGTCGTCGTCCTCCGCCTGGGCTCGCTCCAGCAGCGCGGCGAGGCGGTCCCGGAACGGCGCCTCGCACGCGCGGTTCACGGCGAGGATGTGATCGAGGGTGGCCTGCACCGTGTCCGGGCTGTCGGCCGGCATGCCGTCGTCGGGGACGGGGACGAAGTCGTAGGCCGGGTGGGCGGACGCGTTGGGGGCGTTGAAGCGGCGAGCGTGGAAGACGGTGACGGCGAACCCGCGCGCGTGGAGGAGGCCGGCGAGCTGGAACATGGGGTTGATGTGGCCCTGGTACGGGAGCGGGAAGAACAGCACGCGCCCGCGGCGGCGGCTGCGGTCGACGGTGGACGTGTCCCCTGCGGAGCCCATCGACGGTTTCTTGTGGCGTGCTGGCTATGCTGTTGAAGTACCCTGAAGGTGAAGGATCTGTGTGTGGTTCACATGAGACCATGCAATCCTTCAGCTGGGATCCGTATAGATCCCCTCTTCTATTGGTGGGACGGGATGCGCTTGCTTTGTCTATCTATTATTATTTTAATACTACAGAGTTAAAAGAAGTCACCGTGTTCGTCGAGAAGTGTTAGAAATTCTCACATTAATCTAAAAAAGAGAAGAATACACACCCTTAAATTTAATGAAGAACCGGTGGTGTAAAATAATTTAAAGGCTCCATATATATCAGAAAAAGAGAAAGAATACTCATCCTTGAATTTAATGAAGATATGACGGTCTAAAATAATTTAAAGGCTTCATATATCTATTATCTTAATACTACAGAGTTAAAAGAAGTCACTGCGTTCGCCGAGAGGTGCTAGAAATTCTCACGTTAATCTAAAAAAGAGAAGAATACACACCCTTGGATTTAATGAAGATCCGGTGGTCTAAAATAATTTAAAGAAGCCACCGTATTCGCCGAGAGGTGCTAGAAATTCCCCTCTTAATACTACAGAGTTAAAAGAAGCCACTGTGTTCGCCAAGAGGTACTAGAAATTCCCACGTTAATTAATAAAGAGAAGAATACACACCTTTGAATTTAATGAAGATCCAGTGGTCTAAAATAATCGAGAGGTGCTATAAATTCCCACGTTAATCTAAAAAAGAGAAGATTCCTCTCTTAATACTACGGAGTTAAAAGAAGCCACCGTGTTCGCCGAGAGGTGCTAGAAATTCCCACGTTAATCTAAAAAAGAGAAGAATACACACCTTTGAATTTAATGAAGATCCGGTGGTCTAAAATAATCGAAAGATGCTAGAAATTCCCACGTTAATCTAAAAAAGAGAAGAATATACACCCTTGGATTTAATGAAGATCCGGTGGTCTAAAATAATTTAAAGAAGCCACCGTGTTCGCCGAGAGGTGTTAGAAAGTCCCCTCTTAATACTACAGAGTTAAAAGAAGCTACCATGTTCGTCGAGAGGTGCTAGAAATTCCCACATTAATCTAAAAAAGAGAAGAATACACACCTTTGGATTTAATGAAGATCCGGTGGTCTAAAATAATCGAGAGGTGCTAGAAATTCGCACATTAATCTAAAAAAGAGAAGGATACACACCCTTGGATTTAATGAAGATCCGGTGGTGTAAAGTAATTTAAAGGCTCCATATATATCAGAAAAAGAGAAAGAATACCCACCCTTGAATTTAATGAAGATCCGACTGTCTAAAATAATTTAAAGGCTCCATATATCTATTATCTTAATACTACAGAGGCCATGCTGAGCGCGCAACTCCGACGTACTTAAAGTGGTCGGAGACACCGGTCACGTTCGACCGACGCGATCATCTCGACCACATCCCATGACCAGGCAACTACCCGCTAGTCGTGGCACCCTTGTTCGGCACCAAGCGTGTGCACAAGGTACTGATGGACGGAGGCAGCGACCTCAACGTCATCTACATGTCGACCCTCGACGACATTGGGATCCCGCGGTCCCGACTGCGGCCGTCAACGGCGCCTTTCCACGGGGTCGTACCCGGGATGGAGGCGGTCCCCCTCGGACAGATCGATCTGCCTGTCACGATCGGAACTCTGAACAACTTCCGAAAGGAGACCCTCACCTTCGAGGTGGTAGGGTTCCCGGGGACGTATCACGCGATACTCGGAAGGCCAGCTTACGCGAAGTTCATGGCCGTCCCCAACTACACGTACCTCAAGCTGAAAATGCCCGGACCGAAAGGCATCGTCACGGCAGGTACAACTTTCCAGCATGCGTACGAATGTGATGCTGAGTGCTTCCAGTTCACTGAAGCACTGATTCGGTCTGAGAATCTCACCGCTGAGCCCCCCTCCGAGGACCAAGATATCCCTGAGTCGTCCAAGCGAGCGGCCTGCTCTTTCGAGCCCGCCAAGGATGCCAAGGAAGTGCCCGTCTCCGAGGACGGCCGCACGATCCGTATCGGGACGACACTCGGTTTCGACTAGGAAAGCGCGCTCGTCGACTTCCTCCGCGCGAACCTCGACGTGTTCGCATGGAAACCCTCCGACATGCCGAGGATTCCAAGGGAGGTCGCCGAGCACAAGCTTAACATTAAGCCCGGCTCGAAGCCGATCAAGCAGCGTCTGCGCCGCTTTAACTCCGACAAGTGCAAGGCCATTGGCGAGGAGATCAAGAAACTCATTAGTGCAGGGTTCATTCGTGAAGTGTACCACCCCGAGTGGTTAGCAAACCCTGTACTCGTTAAGAAGAAGAATAGAAAATGGAGGATGTGCGTTGATTATACGAGTCTGAACAAGGCATGTCCAAAAGATCTGTTTCCTCTACCGCATATAGATCAAGTAGTCGATTCAACGGCTGGGTGCGAAATCCTCTGTTTTCTCGACGCTTACTCCGGGTACCATCAGATCGCAATGAGTCTGATCGACCAGCTCATGACCTCATTCATCACCCCATTTGGTGCGTACTGTTACGTTTCCATGTCATTCGGGTTGAAGAATTCAGGGGCCACATTTCAGAGATGCATGCGACATGTCTTATCAGACGGCTAATCGAGGCCTATGTAGATGATATCGTGGTCAAGTCGAAAAAGGTGGGCGACCTGATCCCCGACCTCACCGCGGTCTTTGAGAAGTTAAGGGAGCACGGCGTGAAGCTCAATCCCGAGAAGTGTGTTTTCGGGGTCCCCAGAGGCATGCTACTTGGGTTCGTCGTGTCGGAATGTGGCATAGAGGCCAACCCCGAGAAGATCTCCGTGATCACAAGCATGGGGCCAATCAAGAACCTGAAGGGAGTGCAACGTGTCACCGGATGCCTCGCTGCTCTCAGCAGGTTCATCGCCCGACTGGGTGAACGCAGCCTACCACTGTACAAGCTCATGAAGAAGTCGGAACACTTCCAGTGGACGCCTGAAGCGCAGGAAGCACTCGATTCGCTCAAGAAACTACTCGAGAGCCCACCAGTGCTCACCGTGCCGGCGGAGGGAGAGCCGATGCTCCTATACATCGCCGCTACGACCCAGGTCGTGAGCGCCGCGCTGGTTGTCGAGCGAGATGAGCCCGGGAAAACGCAGAAAGTACAGCGCCCAGTCTACTTTGTAAGCGAAGTCCTCTCCGACTCAAAGACGCGATACCCGCAAATACAGAAGTTGATCTATGCTGTCCTCATTACTAAGCGGAAGCTCCGGCACTATTTTGACTCGCACCGCATCACGGTGGTGTCCAAATACCCGCTTGGCGAGGTCATACAGAGCCCAGAAGCTGAAGGAAGAATTGCCAAGTGGGCCCTCGAGTTGATGGGGCAGAACATCGAATACGCGCCTCGCACCACCATCAAGTCGCAGGCATTGCCTGACTTCGTCGCCGAATGGACGGAGATTCAAACTCCCCCAGCTCCCATCGAGTACGAGACGTGGCTCATGTACTTCGACGGGTCCCTCATGAAGGAAGGAGCCGGGGTCGGACTTGTCTTCATCTCGCCTTTGGGCGTGCGCATGGAGTACATGGTCCGACTGCATTTCGCGGCCTCCAACAACGTCGCGGAGTACGAGGCGCTCATCAATGGCCTCTGAATCGCCCTCGAGTTAGGAATCCGACGCCTCGAGATCAGGGGGGACTCCGACCTGGTCGTGGGGCAGGTGATGAAGGAGAAGAATTGCCTAAGTCCGAAGATGGCCGCGTACTGCGGGGCCGTACGCGAGTTGGAGGACAAGTTTCATAGGCTTGAGCTCAATCATGTGCTGCGTGAGTACAACAAGGCCGCAGATACCCTCGCCAAACCGGCATCAAATCGAAAACCCGTTCCGCACGGGGTCTTCGCCAGCGACCAGTACGAGCTGTCCGTCCGTTCCGAGGAGGACAAGCCGCTGGAGCCATCGACACAAGAGGTCATGGAAATTGACGAGATACGAGAGCCCAACCTCGAGGACCCAGACTGGAGGATCCCGATCCTCGAGTGGATGGTGGAAGGAAAATTGCCGCCCGACAAGGAGACGGCTCGACGGGTCGCCCGCATGGCCAAGTCGTACAAACTGGTCGACGGCGAGCCCCGACGAAAGGGAGCTGAAGGCATATTCATGTGTTGCATCCTGGCCGACCAGGGCAAGGAGCTGCTACAAGAGATTCATGCAGGTACATGCGGACATCACGCCGGTCCGAAGACCATTGTCGGGAAGGCTTTCCGACAAGGTTTTTACTGGCCAACCGCGGTTGCCGACGCAACTCGGATCGTGCGCAGCTGCGAAGGCTGTCAATTCTATGCACGACAAACTCATCTCCCGGCGCAAGCATTACAAACCATCCCTATCACCTGGCCTTTCGCGGTCTGGGGGTTAGACTTGGTCGGGCCACTAAGAAAAGCACCCGGGGGCTACACCCACGTGCTCATCGCCATCGACAAGTTTTCAAAGTGGATCGAGGCCAAGCCCATAACTAACGTCCGCTCTGAGGAGGCCGTTGCGTTCTTCACCGACATCATCTACCGCTTCGGGATTCCGAACTCTATCATCACGGATAATGGTACCCAGTTCACCGGCAAGAAATTCCTCAAGTTCTGCGATGACAACAACATTCGCGTGGACTGGGCCGCTGTCAGCCACCCGAGGACCAACAGACAGGTGGAAAGGGCGAACGACATGATCTTGCAAGGTCTGAAGCCGTGGATATTCAAGCGCCTCGAGAAGTTTCGAGCAACGTGGGCCGCAGACCTCCCGTCCGTCCTATGGAGCCTACGCATCACGCCTAGTCGGGCTACTGGCTGCACGCCTTTCTTCCTGGTCCGCGGGTCGGAGGCAATCCTCCCGACGGACATCGACTACGGCAGCCCACGAGTTCAAGCCTACACCGAAGAGGGCAACCAGGTCGCCCTCGAAAACACCATCGACCAGCTCGACGAGGCGCGCAGCGTTGCCCTCCTCCACTCGGCACAGTACCAGCATGCTCTACGTTGCTACCACGAGCGCAACATACGGGAGCGTGAGTTCCAAGTCGACGACCTCGTCCTTCAACGAGTTCAAAGCAACGAGGGGTGACACAAGCTCTCACCGCCATGGGAGGGTCCGTTCATCGTCGACCAAGTACTCCGTTTTCAAGCTCAAGTATGAGGACGGCAGGATCATCTCCAACGTCTGGAACATAGAGCAGCTACGCCGCTTTTACCCTTAAGTATTTTCCTTTATTTCATCTTATGACAATGCAAGAGCTCCGAGCTACTTTCTTTCGTGAGATGATATCTTCTTCAAGCTTGTGCTTTTTACTCGAGCAAAATGTCCTTTATGCTTGTCTCATCCCATGGGCAAGTCTCCGACTTGTCCATGGGCTCGGGGGCTACCCGGGGCCACGACACCCCTCCCCCGCATGTTTCGAAATCTTTTTTCGATCAAAAACCGTCTATGGTTTCTCGTATGATCGTTGCGGTACGCTTGCACTCCTTAGAGGGAGATGAACGACGGCCCTAGCGGTTACAAACCTGCGCTCGTCCGGGCCTCGAGTACTTACGCCCCCGCGGCTACGGTACAAAGACCCACGAGCAAAGTTCGCGACCTCAAGTTGTCGTTCACTCGCCCCCTCGAAAGGTTGCTGGGCAGCTGTCTAAGCTATGAACTCTGAAGAGTTTTCTTGTTTGCAAAACATACGCACACACCTATCCTTCTCAACAAGTACTCGGGGGCTGCCAGCACAAGTAGTACCGCTTCAAAACCAAGCCCGGTCGAGTCACCAGGTTCCTACGCCCCCGCGGCTATGGAGCAAGACACCGCCAGCAAGGTCTTAAGCTACACCGCTTGGGCTCGCAAATTCCCTAACTACTCGGGAGAAGGTTAACGAACAAATGAAACATTTAACTTCAAATAAAAATGGGTACTTGACCCACGAGTCTGCCACAAGGGCTCGATCCATAAGTTTGTTACAAGTTACCACCAACATAACTAAAAGCCTCAGCAAGGCGACTTTGTTTTTTCCTTTATCACAGGCCAAGGTCATGGAGTGCACGGTTCATCATAGTCTGGGCGAAGTCAACGGCATCCTCCTCGATGCAGTCGTACCCGTCGTTGTCATAACCCGGACACCATCCTTGGCCCAGCAGCTCCCTGTCCATTTCCGGATAATGTGACAGGAAGATGGCCACCACCTTGCGGACGATGTCGCGAGCTACATCCATCGACTGCCGGGAAGCTGTCGAGGCGGCCTGCTCCAGACGATCCTTCATGTTGCCGGAAGGAACTCCAAGGTCGTCCATCGCCTTGGTGATGACCATCGCCATCCTGTCGCGAATCGTCTGCACTTGCGTGAGGTCGGACTGGGTCGTCTTGTGCAATCTCCGTTCTTGTTCGAGCTCTGCCACGACCTCTGGAGAAAAAGGGGGACCAATGTTAGCAAAAGACATCCTGGTTCAAAGAAGGCAAATCACGAAGGGGACGTGGCTCTTACTGTTGAGTCTTTCATTAGCCTCGTGAGCAAGCTCCACCAGCTTCTCGTTCTCGACGAGGCGGGTGGCTGCGGCGCTCTCCTGATCCGCGACATTCTTCTCCAAGTCGGTACGGGCCACGCGTAGAGCTGTCCACTCCGAAAAACAGGATGGCGTCACGAATCAAGTAACTACACGCGAGCAAAAAGCGAAGGTAACAGGTCGTGAAGCACTCACCGATGATCTCCTCTTCACGCTTCTTGGCGACTTCCTCGAGTCGGCCCTTCTCGGCAGTAACGCTGCCGACCTGGGTCTCCAGCACGGTCACCCTCTCGCGGGCCATCTGGAGGTCGGACTCGGCCTGGCCCGCCCTGGTTTCGAGCTCTGTCTACTCTTGATGGGCGGCACGGGCAGCGGCCTCAGCGTTGGAACGCAGCTTTGCCGCTGCCTACTCCGCCGCGGCCAGTTTCTCCTCCAGGGCGGCCTTCTCCGCCTGCACCGTGGCCGTGCGGTCCTCAGCAGCCTTCACCCTCATCTTGAGGGTCGCGCGCTCAGCCGTCCGGTCAACCTCGCTGGCCGCCGCCGCAAGGCAAGTCGTGGCCAGCTGCGCCTCCAGCTGGGTCTTCTCCGCACGGAGCGCCTCGAGGGCCCGCGACTTGTCGTCACAGCGCCCGATAAGCTCCTGGACCACACGTAAGCTTCACGGTCAAGGAAGACGAGAAAACAGGCATGAAAATCGAAAATGTGGAAAAAGAGGGCTATGACTCACCCTCGAGGCGGGCAGGACCAGATCCCTAATCGCTCGCTCCGACTGACGCAGCGCCAGCTCGCTCAAGCGCAGGCCTCGCTCCAGGTTGCGACGGGCCAGGAGCTCTACATTGCCGTCAACGTCCAAGTCGACGGAGGCCTGAACTCACGAGACAGGCACCAGCCAGAGTGGCGAAACCTCTGTCTCCTCCTCCATCGCCGATGAGGTCGGCCCCGGTCCCCTCGAGCTCTCCCCGACCTCCGAGGTCGGAGGTGGCATCTGTTCGTCTGCCACCGCGACGGGAGAGGCGACTGGAGAGGGTGACTCCGGGATGACGACCACTTCCGCAGGGCTTGGCCGAGGAGCGGCGTCCGATGCGGCGACCGACGAAATCGGGACGGCCTCCTCGGTCACTACAATGACCGCCGCGGCAGGGGCCTCCTCGGAGTCAAGGGTGGCCGTCTCCACCTCCGCCGTAGCACTCCCCATTCCCGCCAGCGACTCGGGGGCTGGGGTCTCGGAGTCCGCCGCGGCATCGGCCATCCCCTCGAGCGACTCGGGGGCTGGCCGCTCGACGTTTGCTGCGTCGTCGCCTGCCCCCATCGACGACTCGGGGGCCGTTTGTTCAGCATCGCCTGCCCGCGCCTCAGGAGCAGGGTCTTCTGGAGTTTGCTCCGAGGGGCCGGACAGGCACCTCACCAACTCGGACTGTGGGCCGAGAGAGCTTCTTCCGTGGGGGCCTCACCCCCCAAACCCATCGTCCCCATCGACAGGTCGTTGCGAGCCGGGCTCCCAGCTCCCTGTGGTGGGACTGTCATCACTTGGGTCCCAGACCCTCCTGCCTCTTCAACCGCCACCCCCGACTGGAGGGAGGGCGGCGGACCGCCTGACGACGGCGCATCCCCGACCACCTGGGCCGGGCGGCGTAGTGACTTCACAGGTGCCGGCCTCATGGTACGGCGGTCGGGCACCCTGAAACGAGAAGAATGTTGGTGGAAGGAAAATTGCCGCCCGACAATGAGACGGCTCGACGGGTCGCCCGCATGGCCAAGTCGTACAAACTGGTCGACGGCGAGCTCCGACGAAAGGGAGCTGAAGGCATATTCATGCGTTGCATCCTGGCCGACCAGGGCAATGAGCTGCTACAAGAGATTCATGCAGGTACATGCGGACATCACGCCGGTCCGAAGACCACTGTCGGGAAGGCTTTCCGACAAGGTTTTTACTGGCCAACCGCGGTTGCCGACGCAACTCGGATCGTGCACAGCTGTGAAGGCTGTCAATTCTATACACGACAAACTCATCTCCCGGCGCAAGCATTACAAACCATCCCTATCACCTGGCCTTTCGTGGTCTAGGGGTTAGACTTGGTCGGGCCACTAAGAAAAGCACCCGGGGGCTACACCCACGTGCTCATCGCCATCGACAAGTTTTCAAAGTGGATCGAGGCCAAGCCCATAACTACCTCCACTTTGCCGGCGCCCGGTCGTACCAGCGGTTGGTGAACCTGGGCAGTGGGTTCTCGGGATCGTTCTTGAGGTAGAACCAATCCCCGTGCCACCCGCTGTTGGAGCTTGTCAGGTAGGTAGGGATGTACTCATCCATCCTCCCCTACTTCCCGCGAAGCCCGGCGCACCCAATCACCACCGCAGTGCGATCGTCCTTCAGGCAAACGAACTTGTAAAAGTATCGGAACAGGTCCTAGTGGGCTCCCTGTCCCAGATACCCCTCGCACAAAGCTTCGAACGCCGCCATCTGCTGGACGTCGTTCGGGTTCAGGTTGTGGAGCTCGAGGCCGTACTCCTCGAGGACGGCGTAGATGAACCGCCCCACCGGGACGGAGAAGCCGCGCTCGTGGAAGACCACGAATGAGACCACGTATCCCTCCAGGGGCTGGGGGCGGCTCTCAGGTCCAAGAACCTTCCACTCCTCCGCTTCGGTCAGCGGCGGCAGCATGCCGTCGGCGGCAAGACGGTCAAGCTTGGACCAGGTCGCTGTTGAGGACACCCAGTTCGACATAGCGTTGACCGTGGCAGTGGTGGCGGACGGAGCTAGCCTGCGATTGAAGGCGAGAAGGGCTCGATGGCTTGCGCGCGGCGGGTGCGGAGGCAAAGGCAGAAGCGACGGCGGTGTAGTGCACAAGAAGGAAGGGGAAAAATTTTGGCTGACGGCCGCGGTATAAAAGGGGGGAAATGATTACCTCCCCCCCCAGAAGTTAATGCCTGGGCCGCCTCGGGCCATGTCCTCCACCCACCGAAGCGTCGCCCCTCAAAAGACGCGCTCACTACTGACGACCGCCCACGACCGTGTTGCCGCGTCATTCAGAACGGAACCCACAAATCTCGCAACCAGCGCGGGATCTCCGCCATTCATCCCGCGGCATATGCTACACAGCAAGCAGCAAACTTCCCCAAATTCAAGAGTTCAACATTTAACCCCACGCACAAGTCTCCGACTTGTCCGTGGGCTCGGGGGCTACTACCCGCGGGTCCGCTCATGCGTCCCTGCCGTAGAAAACACGACTGGCTTCCTCATCTCCGTGGCAATTAAGCCTGGGAGCGAGTCCTTGACTCCCTCACCAGGCTCGGGGGCTACTGACGAGGCCATGGACCAGGGCCCACCAGGACCTCTAAAAAACGCAGTACGGACCCACGCACGGTATACTTTGGCGCCTAATACAACGAGTATTAGGCCCTCCGAGTACCCGAGGGCCCGTACAACCTGTTTCCGCCATGGGCCGGAAGGCAGGCGGCCCACAGCCACCAGCACCCTCTCCTCTGAGTACATGGCGGCCCGTACGACAAGTTTTCACCTCCGCCTCCGACTACTTGCTCGCACGAGTAGTCTCCGCCTCCCGTTCCCGACTACTCGTTCGCACGAGTAGTTTCTGTCGCCGCCCCGCGCGGGCTTCACGCGGAAGGCAAAGGACGCATGGGCCCCTCCTGGTCAAGATACCAGGATCTCCGTGCACGTCCCCCCGTGCACCACCACGTGTCCGCTCCACCGCAGCGGCTCACCCGGGCCTGGCCGATTCGGTGTCAGGGGACGGATCCGTCAAACCCTGCCACGAACGGCACAGTGGCCATCGTACTGCGAACGGCGTGATCAGTGCTGAGCAACGAACAGCACGGTACACGCTACGCCCTAAGCATCGGAAGGCGCGGCATAGACCACCTACTCGCACGAGTAGTTTCCCTCCTCCAACCAGTTCAAAACTTGACCGTCAAGGCCACGGGTACACGGGCCCTGTTGATATCCTGTGATATCCGAGCGCGTTAGCCTACGACTCGCCACGTGCTGGCCTCTCCGCGCTGTTCCGCCCTGACCAGGTCGATTTGGTGTCAGAGGGCGGATCCGCCTGCTCCTTCACAGACGAGGCGGTATGTGTCGTACTACAGACGCCACGGGAAACGCTGTGCCACGAATGGCAAAGTGTACGTCACCCTCCTATCTCTCGAATGCCGTGGCATAGACCACTCCATTTCCACAGTGCCCGGAAAAGACAAATCCCTGATCCACTGACAGGAGCAGGCTACGAACCCTACTTCCTGTACCCGAATAACTACTCGGAGAAGGGTGCGAGATGCCCCAAGAACAACTACTTGGGACGCACGACTCAAGGAAGACCTACACCGTCACCTGAAGCATCGTAACAATTCTTTGTCGCTCCTCCTGACAGCCCGACGCAGAAGGAGGACGCCCTACGTTGTAGGCCAGCTTACACCCTCGATGTAACCCCCCTGAGCCTCTCCCTTGTGACTATAAAAGGGGAGGACATGGGCACTTGCAAGACACGTTCGTTTCCACCCCCACACGCACTTAGTATCGATATCACATCTCATTCATCTACATAGACGCTCACACACTCACGTACGCAGAATCCTGCTACAAGAACCACTTACACACCAGGGACTTGGGTTCGAAACCCTCTCCCGACTTGTTTGTATCCCCTACTATAAACTCCTGAGCATAAAGAACACCCCCTCTCAGACTGGACGTAGGGTATTACTCTCCGGAGGCCCGAACCAGTATAATCTCGATTGTCTCTTGTGCTACCGTGTGGATCAGTACATGCGCTCTTATAAATTTACTTGCCGGTGGTAACAAACCCCGGCACAACTATTCATGAAAGGATCTCAGTTGATAGGGAGAGATAGATTGGGGGAAATAAAATGAACCCACTTAAGAGAGTTAGACTCCCTAAGGATGGACATGGGAGTATGGGGGCAGCCTCAGAGGAGGATCCTGTCCATGCTTACTCCGGTCGTATAAGGATCGGTTCTCGGGAAAGTCTTTCCAGTGTTTAGTACGACCATACGTAGCCAAAAAGGCATAGCCTGTAGGGAATGCCTGTTTATGTGCGACCTTGGATCGCACCCCACTACTGAACCTAGTAAACCATCCCAAGGGGTCGTGGTGGGCAACGGATGCACTGGAGCAGGACCTTCGCATAGTCCCAGGTCTGGCCATTACGGGTCATCGGGGACGTTATGGCGTCTTGGTGACGCGGTGGTATTTATACCACACTTTATTGCATATGCTTTTGTCCCGGGACGTGGACCCGCGAGGCGGGTGTTGGTGGAATGACCCCTACTTAGGCCCCAGTGTAGACGTGGATAGAGCTAGGGAACGTTGTCTACGGGTGGATGATAATGTAGTCCACACGGGGACGTCGGTGGGTATGGTTCATGTGACCAGTACCGCCAAAGGCTTTGGTATGGGCTGGTCAGACGTATGGGTACAGTGTACGCCTCTGTACAGAGTTTGATCTATTCGAATAGCTGTGACTCTCGGTTATGAGCACTCTTGGTAAAAGCTCCCGCTGATTAGAAACATTCTGGGTGGGAATGGATATGATGAGACAGGGTTGTGGCCCTTAAAAAGTGATACGACGGATGCCGGCTCAGTGGACCCCGACGGTCGATGAGTTTAATAAAACTTACGGACTGGTAGGCGAGCCTACGTGTTCCCCCTCCAGGACCAACCTACTTATTAATTATAGTTGCCTTACTTTCTGCTTTCTTCAGAACTTACCTCACTTGCATTTATTTACTTTTATAATAATCAAGACATGTTTCCTTTCCATCGGCAATCTTGCATATAGACATAGGATAATTTCCTATATGTTGGGATTTGCTGAGTACCTATTTTAGGTGCTCACTCTTGCTCCTCTGTCCCTTCTATTCAGAAGGACGAGAGGACGAGCTTCGTCGCAGGGGAGGGTCTGCCTGACCCGTTTCCGGAGAAGCTGCCTGAGGTTATGGTTCTGCTATGTAGATCTCCACTGCAAGTTTGAGGTTTCACTTTTGGTAGAATTCTTCTCTTACCCTCAAACTCCTTTAAAATAATGTCTTGTTTGCTTTACGATATATGGATCTGATACTTCTTGTGAAGTGCCGGTACCATCAGCCGATCCAAGAAATGGTACTATTGGCAACCGGGCACCCAGATATACATATTTAAAGTATATAAAAGGATGGTTCCCACACTTCGCGTCCACCTCGGCGAGTTCCACCGTGCCCGCCTCGGCCTCGACGTCAGTGGCGAGCTCCTCTACGTGTACATCGGCTTCGGCATCTGCAGCAAGCTCCACCTCACCCGATTATGCCTCCGCGACGTCGTCCTCCACATGCTGCCATGGCGAAGCAAATCGACGACGACATCACCAGCACCCCAGCCATCGCTTCCCCTTTGGCTACAACCATCGCTGCTCCCACGATGTCGTCTGCAGCAGCAGCAGCCGCCACGACCGTCCTCCTCGACTTCGGCAGTGAGCAGCAGTTCGAGGCTCCGCCCATCGTTGCCGACAACTGGGGCCGGCTGTTCGAGCAACCTGCTCACATCCTGGAGGAGCGCGACCTTGAGCCTACTGACCAAATCCTCATCGACAGCCGCCTCATCTCCACCGGCCCCATCACGCCTGCCGTTTCCGCCGCGTCCCTCAATGTTGTTTCCTTCACGGTGGTCGCTCAGTTCCGCATGGGCTCCAGTACCACCGTCCTCCCGGACACCCCAGACGTTGTAGTGTGCCGCACCAAGCAACTCCTCCACGGCAACGACTTCACCAATGAGTTTGGTCATGGGAAGGCAGACCAAGACGCTCAACTTGTGTTTGACAAAATGAAGAGAAGGTACATCAACCCTGTCACCCCCGCTTTATTGTTCTGTTTGGGGTTGCTATCTATATTCCTGGAGACTACAAAGTGCTTGAGAAAATGTCAGTAATGCTAGAGCGAATGCATGCTATTTTTGCCAACATAGGACCTTGGCCACCTCCTCTGAAAAATAAGAAAACATTGCTCAGTGCTACTATTAAGTTGGATTTCAATTTAGGCATGCAATTTGGTTCTGGTCAGGAAGTTGCTAAGCTACAAGCACCGTGGCCTCCACCTATACAGTGGGTTATGCCAATTCGGAATGCTCAATTCAGGCCAATACCGTGGCCTTATTTTGGTTATTGCGTAGTGGCGTTGCAATTAGAGAATTTCCTGGTGTGTCTATTAAGATCCCTGTATATCTAGAATTTCTTAATGAGTGGCATATCAGTGGTTGCTCAGCAAACAGTAGCTGCCAAGTACTTACTTTCAGTTGGAGCCCAAGCCTGCATCTGTACTTCAAGTTAATAGTTTCACAGTATACTTCTCAAGCTATTTTGGTGATTGGTGCTCTTGGGTTCTTGTGCTGGTTGACAAGCTTCACAGTGGAAATTCACAGTAATGTCTATGATATGTTACTTCCCAGCTCATCATTATATCTTGGGTAGATGTGTGTTGGCTGTTCTTTAATTGTCATCATGATCCAGTCAAGTGGAAGCTCTCCTGGGTGTTTATTTTCGAATTATTGCAAACACTGATTTAGCAATTGCAAGTTGCTAGCACAGTTGAGATACAGCCAAGCAAGTATAGTAGTAGCTATGGGGGTCAATTGAGTTATTTCCAGTTGAAGGCTGCTGGACGGCATAAAATTTCTGATAAAGGTTTCCTCTCTGAATTTTTTAACACAATTGTTTTGCAAACAGCAGCAGCGGCAGGAATTCTTCAAATACATGATGGGACACTATGGAGCGTCTTTGTGCAGGTGGTAACTTTCAGAGGCTGCCATGGTGTCATGGTCTGTTCTGCAACTATATCCGCTCAGCAATTGATCTTGTGAGATCCAGGTGGTGATCTATATTTCCTTGATGGTTGTAAATCTCTGAATTGTGTGACAAACCTGGAGAAGAAGCAATTGGTTTGGTTCTCGATCCAGAGAAGTGGGGAGCCATACAGACAATTGTTGACACAAGTACTATGACCTATCAGATATCATGTTAATTTGGGTTTTGCCTCAGGCATGTCAGGATGTGATTCTGATACAATTCTTCATGCACAACTGATGAACCTCTAAGGCATTCTTCTTGTTTCATCACCTTCTGCTGGGAGTTGCAGTCATCAAGAGTGCAGAAGCTTCAGAGATGCAGGTAACATCATTTTCAAACTTCACTTCTACAATCTCGTGATCGAAGATCCTTGAAGAACCCAATTTCACATGACGATGAACTGATGATCACCCAGAGCAACATGCTTATACAAGAGATTAGCAGTTTGAGGGCAAATTGTTTCTTTAAGAAGGGGGAATGTTCGGATCACTATACATGATGGGCCTACGTATTGGCTTGTACCGGGCCTGCTACTGGGCTTATGTGCGAGTTGGGCCTGCGTGCCACCTGCGGGGCTCGGCCCGTGTATTGTGTGAGCCGGCGATGATAGACTTTTAGTGCAGGCTCCAAAGCAAATGGGAGCAGTGTCTATTGAAACTGGCAGTCATAAGTGGCATCGCGCCGGTTGGTAGCTGAAATCGGTGGTGAAAATATCAGCACTGGCTCTAGATTCAGACCGATTGTGATGACTCACACAACGGGAAATCGAACCATTGCCGTGCGTCTCAGGCGCACGGCAGTAAATAGAAAACGCACGGCAACCTCTTTGCCGTGCATTTTTCACCACAACGCACGGCAAAGGGCGCACGGCAGCAATCTGCACGGCAAAAGGCCTTTGCCGTGCGTTTATAATCGCACGCACGGCAAAGTCGCTTTGCCGTGCGTCAAAACCGGCGCTCGGCAAAGAAAAGACAACAGACGGACGACGAGCAAACGGACAGCACGAGCACACACAGTTGGTTTGCCGTGTGCCATCGTCAACGCACGGCAAAGAGTTTTTCAAAAAAAATAAAAAAAACAAAGGCCGCCTGGCCTCTCCACGACGGCTGCCGCCTCTCCATTCTTGCCGGAGGCCGGCTGGCCTCTACTCGACGGCGCCGCGCCTGGTGGAGCTGGCCTTTGCTCCCGGTCTGCGCTCCTCCGCGGCACCCGGCGCTCGCGCCCCTCCGCAGCGGTTGGAGCCCCTCCGCGGTGCCCGTGCCCTTCCGTGGCGGGCGGTCGAGCTCCTCCGTCGATGCTCCCATCGACGCCGCGTACCTCTGCCTCCGAGGCCCCGCCGGAGTGGACGGGATCAACTTCCCGGGCCCGTCGCCTCCCGACGTCGCACGCACCAGCGACCCGGACAAAGTGTACGCCGCCGCAGCGTCCCACGCCAACCAAACCACCGCCGTCGCCGCCGCTCCATTCCGCGCTCCTCCGTGGCGGCCGCGCTCCTCCACGGTGCTCGGCGCCCACACCCCTCCGCGGCGGCCAAAGCTCCTCAGCAGCGCCCGGAGCCTGCGCCCCTCCCGGTCCGCGCAGATCTGAGGAGACCGACCGGGGAGAGGAGGGGGCGGATCTGAGGAGGCCGGCCGGGGAGAGGAGGGGGAGGTACTGGATCTGAGGAGGCCGGCAGGGGAGAGGGGACGGAGAGGAGGCCGGCCGGGGAGAGGAGGGGGAGGCGGCGGGATGAGGGAGCGGGGTGAAGAGGGGGCGGACCGGCGGGTAGGAGAGGTAGGGTTTGGGGTGTATATATACACGTTATTCGTAGAATTTCGACCGTTCGATCGGGAGATCGACGGTCCGCAGCGACTGAGTGATGGTGGGCCGTTTCTTGTGGGCCGTGGCGGTTTCGTGGGCTGGGCTGTTCGGTTGGGTGGCCGAATGAATTATTTGCAGTGCGTTGGGATGGGGACGCACGGCAAAGATTTTATTAGGCAAATCTAAATTTTACATAGCAAAATACTAAAATTATCAAATGATTTCAAAAAAAACACCAAAATTTTACATAGAACAATTTATATTGTCTATTGCTTATAGAAAATTTTTGAATTCAAATTTGATCGTCGCTTTTCATTCAAACCTAACCATCTACTTCTCAACTCTCTGAAACTTCTTCGGAGATGTTTCGATTTGTAAGCACCGTACATGACAAAATGTTCAAAACTTGTTCAAATTTTTACTATAGCCTCCACGTATGATATCATGAGCCCTTGACGAATCTTATAATTTTCAGACTTCATTTGTATTTTTTAGAATTTTTAAATCATTTGGACACACGATCATGGTCGTCTTTCCTAGTCAAAATGTGCAAAAATTTCTTTTGATTTCATGGAATAGGTCTTAAATTAGGCTAAATAACGTGAATATTATTTTTTTCATTCATTTTATTCTATTATTTGAATCACTTGTAGTTCAAATTTGTCTTCTTTGAAAAAATTACTTGAAATGCAATTAATTAGTTAAAAATAGCAAATTAATACAAAAATCTACCAAATTTTACCATGAAGTATCACATGTTATATGTATAGAGTAGAAAAAATTTCAAAGTGAGAAGAATTTGTTTTGAGAGGCTATTGAAATTGAGGCTTAGGAGGAGATATATATGGGGAAAAAAATCTTTGCCGTGTGTTTTTTCAGAGACCCACGGTATCTTTGCCGTGCGCCGAACTAAAAAACGCACGGCAAAGAGGACAATAAAAAATTGTTCCCCTCCTCTTGCTAACGGTGGGTAACGGCCGGTGGGAAAAAAATATTTGCCGTGCGCCGGAGGGAAACGCACGGCAAAGGGAATGTCTTTGCCGTGCGCCACGAAACAAAACGCACGGCAAAGATTCTTTGCCGTGCGCCGAGAATAAAACGCACGGCAAAGAATCTTTGCCGTGCGTTTTTCACGACGCACGGCAAAATGAGCTCTTTGCCGTGCGCCCGATAGAAAGCGCACGGCAAAGATCGTAACGCACGGCAAACATCAGTTTTCCCGTAGTGTCAGGGTGCATACCTGAAAAAAAATGTCACCCAAGTTGTGAGCGTTGTTCTCGTCTACCTCTCTCCCTCGTAAACTCAACAAAAGTCTTGTAACCTTAACCTAGCATTTATAATTTATTATCTTTTAAATATGTGCATACTACGTTTTTCATTAATAAGAGAGAAAAGTTACAAGGTTACAAACGTAATGCATAGATTTAAGAAGGAAGAAAACATGACAATCTGTACAAGAAAAAGACCTCAGGACCTGAGGTTAAGAAGAGAAGCTAAACTAGCAAAACCCTAGGGCCGCACGGTCAAAGTGGGATTCAGCAGCCACCAATACCATTCAATTTGGTATAGGCCACCTTGCTACTTTTAACTTGGAGTTTCTAACGTAAACATATTTATATAACTTGGAGCCTGTCTATCTCAGATATTCTACTTTTTTTTACTTCTCCGGCCGGTGATACGTATCTGGATCTATCTAAAGCGAAGAAGGGACTCTAAACTTCCAACTAGTCATGCACGTTGTAGACTTTGGCTCTAGGGATCTATGCACGCGCGTTGATGAGGCCAATAGAGAAATCAACAATATAATACAAGTTATCCAACAAGGCCGATCCCATATGTTCATTGCCAAAGGAATTAGTAATCGGGATGAAATATAAAGTGCAGAGATAATCTAGAACCAGCTTACCATCATAGTACGCGCACCCAATTCATTTGGATCATGATGTAGCAAAGTAGTAACAATAAAAAAGGCAAAATAGCAGTTTTAGTCCGTGAACTTTGCAACGAGGGTCAACTTCGTCCCTTAACTTTTGAATTGATCAATTTAGTCTCTCAACCTTCAATTTTGGACCAAACTCGTCCTTATGCTTTATATGCATGAGGCTCGATATTGGGATGAAACTAATATGAAAAGACTATTTTACCCGTAGCACTTCTCCCTTTTCAATTTCCGCTGTTAAAATTATAATAATGTATGATCCAAAATAAATATGAGAATATATATATATTTAGAGAAGTATTGAATAGTTAAAAAACATGTGTAACGTACTAGAGGCGGATCCAAGGTCTGGCAACCTGGGTGCATGCCCGAGCTCCTGCTAAGTAGTGGATATCTGCACAATTTAGTTGGACAAAAAGGATATTGCCAATCGTAGCTGGGCAAGACACACGTTCTACCGCTGATGCATGGCTTGGGAGCAGGTGCAGCAGTGCAGGTGATCATCACGTACATTTAGATGTAGCGCAAGACCTTGTGTCTAGACAAAAGCTCACCGGTATGGTCTAATAAAGTTTTATATATACTGAAAGAATATGATGAGTAAATATTTATTTGAGTACATATAATTTGTCTATCAAATTCGTATGAATGACTTTAAAAAGTACGAGTAGGTAGATTGTTTAGAAACTATATTTTGTGTTAGTTAAAAAATATATATGTTTGACCTACCTGAGCTAAGGGTAAAGGGGGCATTAAACCATAACGTGGTCCTATATCCATCAATACATTAAACCAAAACGTGGCGAATTGTATTATTATAGCTAGCAGACGATGGTGGTCCTTAATTAGCAACATCTATCTGATCCGTTTATGAATGAAAACAAAACATTACCTGATGAGTGGAAAAAATATGATACTCGTGGAAATAACGATCGATAACACGTATAGAGATAAATTTATCTTAACTTTAACCAGAAAAGTTCCTGATAAAAAGTTGAATCAAATATGCATGTGAAAATGTCAAAGTCACAAGTGGGCATAAGATCAGAAGCATCTTAATTAAAAGAAATTTAGTTTTTGTCAAATTTTATAAAGCCCCGCTTGTAAAAACGCGATTTCAGAAAGGAGGGAGTACAACTTTTTTTTTTTTTTGAGAATTAGGAGGGAGTACAACTCTATCAAACCAACTGAACCAGACAAGTGGCCTCCTCTGTACTACTGCATGCTTCTAGTCAAGCATCGCTATGGAAGTTTCACTATCGAGGCCCATTGACATAAGACACTAACTAGTAAACGTGGAGCTTATAAAACCGCTATTTTTTTTTTTTGCACGTTGCTCTATAAAACTGCTCTAGCAAAATTTATGTATCACACCCAATTAACTGCAATTGCATATATTTTTTTAAGGCTAGTCTATCTCGTCATGACTGCATATCGTACGTTTCAAAAACTTGCTTTCAATGTGCCAAACTAAAATAACACCAACATGAGTACATGCATGACACATGGAGTGTTTCACATGTTTTCCCTTCTGCAATATAATGTTCGAGTGTTCAACCAACACTCTGCAGTCCGCACAAGAAAGGCAGAAGAAACATATATATAGTGCTACACCCAAAGGATAAAAACAAAAAAAAATGTGCTAAACACATAATAAGGCGAATAATTATTCCATAACGAAAAGGTTCTAACAATAATACTTTCTTCAGATAGTACATGGAAAATATCTAAAATGACATTATGCGCTTCAGCAGCGACTCAAGTGCAGATTTGGAAGAGCCTTCTTCCTCGATGCACTTGACAGCTTTGTCCCGCAGATCCTTAGCCCTCAGTCTCATCTGTCTACCTTCTTCTGTGCACAATAACTTTTTAACAGCCATCTCGATCTTCCCTCTCTCCAAATTCCCTTCTAGCTCAAATCCTATCTTCCACACTTCTTGAACATACCTCATATTTATCATCTGGTCAGCAAATTGCGGCCTACATATCATTGGAACACCTTCGCAGATGCTCTCCAGAGTCGAGTTCCATCCATTGTGAGTCCAGAAGCCGCCAATCGCACGGTGCCCTAAAACTTCTTGCTGTGGGGCCCAGGTCACCACCATTCCCCTGCCACGTGTCGCTTCCTCAAAGCCTTCAGGAAGGCTCATATGGTGTGAGGATGACTTGACCATGTTATGACGGATCACCCACAGGAATGGCCTCTGGCTGTTGGCCAAGCCCCATGCTGTCTCCAACAATTCCTTCTCATCCATGGATGCCAAGCTGCCCAAGCTCACATAGAGAACGGAATCCTCCTCCTGCTTGTCCAGCCACTTTAAACAAGTCTGGTCTTGTGCTAGCAAGCTGCTGTTAGTGCCTGAAGAAATCTTGTGAAGTGGCCCTATCGTGTACAATGGAACACCGAGGCCCTTGGCGATCTTTTGGAGATCTGAATTCTCAAGGTCTTGGAAGGTGTTTAGGATGATACCGGATGAACTCCTTCCTGCGTCCAATAAATTTTGTAGGCATCTTGACATATTAGCATGCCCGGTAGTGGGCGAGAACACCATATCTCTCAGCCGCAGTGGCGTAAGCTCATCCAATGGCATGTCCAACTGCGCCTTATCTGGAATTCCAAAAATGAAAGGAAATGATCAGCATCCCCAATAGGTAAGACAATTTCTTAGAACCTCATGAATTTCGCAAGCTTTTAAAGGACCAATTGCATGTGTGTGTGCATCTTAATAATGCATAAAAAAACTGTACAGTAGTGCAGTGCCATCTTAGAGGTCATATTTTGTCCATGTAATCTAAGAGATTTTAACTAACAAACAGTATAATACATATATACTTGTCATTAATAACCCCACAAGAACTTAATTTTAGCAAAGATCATATAAAATCCCTAGTATCTGACAAGGAGTGGTTGTTTTGCTAAGAAAAACACATCTGTTTATGATCTCTCAATTCAGGAATTAATTGAAAGAAAGCTATGGATGATAGATCCATCGATTGGGTGGCAAGTGGCAACAAGGACACCTAGAAATAATGATCAAAGCAATACAAGTTGAATCATTTCACCTTTAGTACCAAATAACTCGATTAATACACAATTTGATTTGACATATTTGCAATTAGGTCTGAACGAAATATGCATACCAAAGTAATACAAGTTGAATTATTTTAAGAATATTTTGTTCCGATACTTGGGTAGTACCAGGTAGTACCAGGTAGTACCTTGTACTAATATTTTTTCACCAGCTAATTTAATTAGGTAGTACCATATAGTACCTAGTACCGGGTCTACTAAAATAGTACTACCGGGTACTACCATATTGGTACTACCTAGTACTACCTGGTACTACCACCGTTAGATTTCACCGGATGGATGGCTCACATTAATTACAAGCACCCTAAAATTTCCCTAATCTCGAAACTATTTTTCGTTCAATTTACCTCCTAAACTATGTTATTTAGTTCAACTTACTCTACAATGAAATTTGTCATTTTTGTTTCTCTGTACACATGTTGAATTTTAATTTGAGACTTTACAGAGTAGTAGTGGACATCATGGTCTACATTAAAAAATATTTATGAATGTTTCATCATTAGTTTTTAATATATTTTTAATCTCAAGGTTAAATTTATTAACAAATATCCTAACCTATCAAAATAATGATAAAAAATTCATGATATATGTTTTTTAACATGTCTTATGTTGTTTACTATCATGTTGTAAAATTTGAACTTACTTGTGCATGGAGAAACAAAAGAAACAAATCGTGTAGGGGTAAATTCTACCAAACCAGAGACAAGTGGCACCTCATGCACGGCGTTTTTTTTATGCTTTCTAGTTTTCTAATCCTGCGGTCTGAGGTTCAACAGTACCCTACGAGAGGATTTGGAAGCCCGTACGGCCGTGACCATGATGCAAAGCTTCGATTGAGATCGTGAGACTTGATGGTGATGACAAGGCCATGGCTGCAATTGCAGAGCAACAGTGGTCAGATCACTCACCTTGGGATGCCGGCGGGAGGAGGCCCTTGTCGCAGAGCGCCGGGAACGCCATGTAGGCGACGAGGCAGGCGGCGGCGCCGGTGCGCAGCACGAGCGTCGGCACGCCGAGCTCCTCCGCCACCAGCTGGATCCCGCGCAGGTTCGAGTCCACCACCAGGCACGCGGCCGCTTCCTCCTCGGCGAGCGCCTGGCGCAGGCGGTCCCGGAACGGCTCCCGGAGGCGGTCGTTGATCCGTTGCAGCGCGCCGGCGAAGTCCGCGTCGCTGCCGGAGGGCACCAGGTCGTCCGACGGCACGCCCTCGCCGACGGGGACGAACCGGTACCCCGGCGGGTGGCGCGCCGGGTCGGGCGCGTTGAAGGCGGCGTGGAAGACGGTGATGCCCACCAGCTGGCCTCCGCCGCCCCGCGCGTGCAGCGCCCCGGCCAGCTGCAGCATCGGGTTCAGATGGCCCTGGAACGGCAGCGGGAACATCAGCACGCGCCGGCGCCGGCCGCCGCCGCCGGAGTTCGCCGCCGCCGCCATGGCTCCTCAAGAACTCGCGTCGCCGGCCTGCAGCTAGCTTTGGGAATCGGTGGGAGGAGGACGACGGATCTTGGCGTCCGGTGGGAACAGCTCAGCTGTGGGTTGTCTTATAAAATGGTTTGACTTGATCTTGAGGCGATTGGGGATAATGCTGGCTGGATACTCGAATGATTGCTGAAATGGAGACGGGATTAAAAAGTCGAGAATGGGGAGTTGCGCAGGGAAGGACGAAGATGCGCGAGATCGTTGAGAGGATTCGATTTGAGATGTCGGTTTGGGAAATGCGTGACATGTTTGCAGAACGAAGCTCTTGCAGCTAGCCTTTGTTTGGAGGCACGCTAGCTGTTGTGTGTTGTCCGTTTGCCTTTACAAGGCAACAAGGAAGGACTGGCTGTTTATTTCAGGGTCGTACTTGCTGAACTTTACACTGTACTGTAATAGGAGTACTACACTACAGTATTACTACCTTTTTTCCCTACAACATGCTACAGTTTTACTCTTCATATACTGTAGTATATACAGTAGTACTGCAATCTACGGTGTTACTGTCTAACAATACTGAGCACGGCCGGATGTATTTCCCGTCTTTATCGATGAAGTAGGCACTATTTTGTGCCTGTTTCTTAAAAAAATATTGTCTAACAATACTGTACGGAATAGAAAGCATTATTTGGCACGTGCGACAATTATTGCTGAGTGCCTGTATATATATGTTGTACTGTAGCGCTGTCGGCGAGGTTCAGGAGAAAATCTTTGTGTCCAATAAAATAGTAGAGAGCAAAGGGTGTGTCGTTAGGTAGTGTCTATCTTGTAGGTCAAAACGAAGTACACGTTCTGATCACCGATTAATTCTCATGGAAACGTTTCTGGTTATCTTTTAAATAAGTCCATTTTTTTCTTTTCTCTACCCACCGCACGCGGTAAGAGGGCGTCCTTTTACATTTTTTTTTAATACAGAGCTTTCATGCATATATGTGTAAAGATTATCAGCGCTACCAACATTGATAATCATCATGCTTCGAATAGAGATGCTCTCCAACTAAACATAATTTAATTCTTACAATAGTAAAGATTATCTTATTATCACTACTAGAGATTTTATCATAAAAAACCGTCCACGACCGTGCTCGTTTTGGAAAATCTGGTGGTGATTAACTATCACCGTCAGATTTTTATATGCACCCGCGGTGAAACTACAAATCGTTGGTGATAATTTCTTATCACCGCCGATTTGTATTATGAGTCGTGGTGATGGATAATTGAATCCGAAAATATTGTCAATCAACTTTAACCCTTTCGACAACGAATCTTGGCGTTTGCCTTGAGCAGCTCAGCTGGCGGGGGTGTGTCTTATAAAATGGTTTGACTTGATCTTGAGGCGATTAGGATAAAGCTGGCTGAATACTCGAATGATTGCTCAAATGGAAATGGGATTGAAAAGGTGAGAATGCGAGTTGCGAGATCGTCGAGAGGATTCGATTCGAGACTATCCACACTTGGTATTTTAAACCAAATGGGACGCCACCGTCCAATACCACTATAATGGAAAAATCATCGTTTCCTCCATTCCTGGCGGCCGGGCTCCCAGCACGTCCGGGAGGAGCAAACGTGGCGTGGGTTCACACATCCACGCGCCATTCCCCAACCACTCGGTGACGGGACAGTGCATGGAGCAGAGCAGGCGGCGGCGGTGCGGAGCAGTCATCGAGCTGGAAGAGAGATGGGGAGGCGAGGGCGGAGGGGCTCGAATCTCCCCCAAGGGCGGCGCATCGAGGGAGGGAGTGAGGAAGGCGCTCCGCCCCTTGTTGCCCACTGGCGGAGGGAGCAGGGAGGTCGCCCTCCACCGCTGCCACCAATGCCTCCTCCGAACCCAACTCCGCCTCCCGCCTCGGGTCACCCGCGTCGCACTCCTCAGCTGCCATCGTCGCGGAATTCACCGACCTGCTCCCCATCATCGTCACCACAGAGCTCGTCGGCCTCCTCTAGGAAACGAGCTCGAGGGGCCACCCTCCACTGGTGGTCGTGCTGCTTTCCTCCCCTCCCCCCCCTCCTAATTCCCGTCGCAACAGAGGAAGGCGGAAGGAGCAGAGGAAGCAGAGAAGTCGAGGAGGCCTGTTGCAGCCTCCGGTAGATGGACTTGGCCGGCGATGTGGTGGATTTCGCCAGAGGGGCGTGAAGCAGGGGAGGGGCGCAGAGCAGGAAGGAGTTGTGGTGGCGGACTCCGGCCTTCGCACGTTGGAGCAGCGGAGGAGGACATCATGGTGGAGAGAGAGAGAGAGAGGGATGGCTCACCAGCTGAAAGTGCATCTAGGTCCCTAAGTGGATTTTGGTGATTGTATGACAAAGCGATTAAAGAACTAACTTGTTTGCTAAAGGTTGTGAGAAGGTTCTTATTGTATTATTCATGATGTACTATTGTTTCGTATAATGGAATGAATGATTATGGCTCACATTTGAAAGAAAGCAAGTGTGTGATTCCAAGTTACAAGTATTGATCAATGACAAGCTAAATAAGAGATAATATTGGAGTATGTTTCCAGAAAGATCTACAAGGCATCCAACACATGTGATAGCTTGCGTGCAAATGAAAGGGGTCACTTAAAAGAAATATGAGAAAATGCAAGGCTTCATATGGTGATTGCAAAAGGATACAAGGGTGTTTCTCTATTTTGATGATCCTCAAATTGGAAGCTTGCATATTCATTGTCAATTAAGAACAATCATTTGAAATGATTTTCAAATGAAGATTAAATGTTGATGAAGCAAAACCAAACTCAATGTGGCTAGGGTAAGTGATGAAGATATCAACCGAGATGACTAGAACGAGGTACTAAGCAATCTTTGGTTTAGCGTGGCTACCATTTGTGTTTTGCTAAGGTGAAGTAACTAGTATCCGTGGGGTTTCGAAGAATCATACTAATGCCTTACCGAGGGAAGTAATGCAACTCATCTATGTGTTATAGTTAGCAATATGGGGTGACTTAAAGATTCAAGTGTGCATTCTTATGCTTAATGGAAGAATCTTAAGTCACTAGCTCAAGTATGGACGTGCTCAAGAAAATAGCAATGTTGAAAGCCCTCAGGTGGAATGTTCAAGTATGGCTAGTTTGAAGATCTACAAACTCAAGTGGTTGACTTCGTATTTATCTTTAATCTTGAGTATAGGAATGACCTACTATCAAGAGGGATGCAACATTAGCTTTATGACCAAATCAAAAGTGCTCCTAGAAAACCTTTGTGAGAAATAGCTTTGAGAGCCTTAGAGTGTGCTAACAGTCCCTTCTAACCTAACCTGAGCCACTTCATCTCTTTGGTGAAGTGTTGGAGTGAAAGTAAGGGTTTTGGGACTAACTCTGTCCTGGCCGTTCAAGAGGACCGGTTTGACCGGTCACCCTTGCCAATAGCTAGTTTTTCAAACACCAGTCTGGCCGGTGTAGGGCACCGGTCTGACCAGTGTGTCCTGTGAGCTAACAACTAGTTTCTTGGAGTGGGGTATTTATACCTCAAGTTCTAGAGACTTTGCTGAGCTTCTAAGCCTTTCTTTGTCAAGCCAAAAGCCTTTGTGGCTCTCCCCAACCTCACTTTGTGAGATTTGTGTGATTCAAGTCATATCCTTGAGTTGGGTTGAGAGAGTGATCTGGTGTGATCCTTTGTGAGCTACCAAAAGCATCCCATAGCTTCAGCACTTTGATTCGTGTCTACAAGCAAGTTGAAGAATTTGTTACTCTTGGAGGTTTGCCTCCTAGACGGCTAGGTGTCATCGGCGAGCTCCCAAGTTGTGGTGAGCAGCGGCAAGTTTGTGGGGGATGTGATCTTGCTCCCTTGTTGGAAAAGATCCCCTTAGTGGAATCAAGAAAAACGGTTGAAAGAGACTCGACTTGTTGAGAGGAAGTTGAAAAAGACTCGTATCTCGAACAAGCTCCTCAACAAAGACGTAGGATTCACTTGGGTGTGAATCTGGACTCCGGGAAACAAATTCTCGTGTCTCCATTGTGGTTGCCTCTCTAAGTTGTTTTCTAGCATATTTATTTTGCTTCTGCTTCGATCTACTTTGGTGTGCTTATCTTGTGTGCAGGGATCATTACCCTGCTTGTGACCATCTACCAAAGTCACTCTACAAGTTTGATTCGTGCTAGAATTCAAGAGGAGCTCGAGGTGCATTTGTGTGTTCACTGTGCTACACCGGTCCGACTGATGCAGGAAACCGATCTGATCGGTGCCCTCTGCACAGCGAACCAGGACCAGTCTGACGGTCTGTGTCATCAGTCTGACCGGTGGCTGCCTGGCAGTTCAAGTTTCGGGGAGAAAAAGCTTAAATTGGTTGTCTCGCTTATTCATCCCCCTTCTAGGCGACATCAAGGAATTTTCACCAGCGCCGGATCCAGCCACTGCCACCGGCCCAAAGAGAGAGGAAGTGAGAAACGAGCGGGCGGCGGCGAGTCAAGTAGGAAAGGCGCAGGCGGCGGCGCGTCAAGGAGGAGGTAGGCGGCGTCGCGCTGACGGAGGCTGGAGGCAGAGGAGAGACGAGGGAGAGAGACGCAGGGTGGGGGTAGAGGGAGTGGTTTGGTGGGTGGGGACAGGGTGGATAAAAAATCCTATGTGTGGACCCCATCGCAGGTGGTTGGGATATAAACGATGACGAGTGTAGAAAAATTATGTATAAATAAGAGAATTTTAATAATCAGACATAAATATTTCTTTTAAAAGATAGATATGAAGCATGACAACTACGAATAGTTTGAGAGATCAGTTTGGGAATGCGTGGGTTTACAGAACGAAGCTCTTGCAGCCTTAGTTTGGAGGTACTGTACAATATGTTGTCCGTTTGCCTTGTAAAGGCAAGAAGGAAGGACTGGACGGCTGTTTTTTCAGAATCGTATTGCTCAACTATAGCACTGTGCTGTAATACAGTATTACTTTTTTTCCCTACAGTTTTACTCTTCTTACACTGTACTAATGTATAATACTGCAGCCTACAGTGTTGCTGTCTGACAGTACTGTAGGAAGCATTATTTGGCACGTGGGACAACTGTTGCTGAGCTGTATCTGTATATATATGTCGTAATTAATGAGCAAGTTTTCAAGAACTAATGAAGCTGTCTGGGACATTCCACCTAAAAACTTTGGGTAAAGTCCTGTTTAGTTCCCAAAAATTTTCCCAACTACCCGTCACATCAATCTTCCGACACTGATTAGGAGTATTAAATGTGGATTAATGACAAAACTCATTCCATAATCCCTACCTAATTTTTCGATACGAATCTAACGAGCCTAATTATGTCATGATTAGACAACGTCGTGCTACAGTAAACAATCTCTAATGATGGATTAATTAGACTTAATGGATTCGTCTCGCGATTTCCTGTCCATTCGTGTAATTGGTTTTGTAATTAGTCTACATTTTTTACCTCTAATAGACCTTCGAAGGGGCTGCCAAAATTTTTTTCCTAAAAATTTTGGTAACTAAACAGGACGAAAATAGTATACTTTGGAAAAACTTTGGGTGTGTTTGGTAGGGGTTCTAGATTCTCGTACATTTTTCTTTGGATATGTTTCTCGGCTGAATCGGAATCACTTTGTGGAGCCGTTTAGCTAGTTGGCTGGATTCTTCAGAAACCAGAATTAGAATCAGGTGAATAAGCGAATTAGAATCAGATGAAAAACCCAAATTGTCGTTTCCCTCTTGTAGGTCAAAAAAAATCTCATGGAAACATTTCTGATTACGTTCAAAATTTTCTAATTACGTTGTGTTTGGCACAGATTATGCGCTGTTTCTAACTTTCGTCCAAAGTTCAAAAACGGCCGAGACTTTTGTAAGGTTAGTTTTTAAGCCCAAATCAGTGTAAAATACAGGTGCGGAAACTTCTACAGGCCAAACCGAAAAATGCTGCTTGGAAGCCCGGTGAGCCCACTAAAAATGCCTCATCAGGTCATACTTTTTCCGACAACTATCGGGATGGAAGCCCTCGCTCTATCGGTCTCCCGGGAATCATATCCATCTTCCGGAACACAGGAAGGAGTAGATAGAGACTTCTGATGTTTGAGATTTATACAAACATTTCCATCCATGGAATTGCCAACACCCCAAAGTCTAGCCTCACCTCTTCCCTACTTCTCCCCACGCCACCCTGCCTCCGATCATCGTTGCCCACAGTTGTGGGCAGAGCCCCCGCCACCGGAGAGAAGAAACTGAAAAAAATTATTGTAACCTTATTTTTGAAAAATGTTTGTTTTCAAAAAAATGTTAGATTCAACTATTTCTAAACAAATATTGTCTCAATTTTTCTTTAAAATGTTGGTCCAATTTTTTTTTAAAATGTTGACAACATTTTTTAGTGGATAGCATCAAGTGGGAGGGTTGAGATGAACCTTGGTGACTTGGAAATTTAATACATATCTGTATTTATCTATCTTTTGTGGTATAGATAGGGAGCCGCAGGTCCCCGTCGCTGCTTCTCTTCATTGTGAGATCTCGCGGCGGAGCAGCACAAACCCGTATGCACTACGGAAAATCGAAGGTTTGTCGAGTACCTTGGGCACTCGGCTAAGCGCGAAAAATAAACAACAAAAGTTTTGCCGAGTATTACACTTAGTAAACACCACTCGGTGAAAGCAGACTTGGCAAAGTAGTATTTATATTCTAAATAAGTTTGTTTTCTCTTCTCTAGCCACTGTGACGAGGGGGCCTTCACATTTTTAATACAGATCTTTCATGATATGAAGTATGACACCGTAGCTTACCATACCACCTCATACCACTATTGGAAAAGGACCACTATGGAAGGATCCGACTGTTGAGAAATTGTATACCACCACAGCTAGCACCAATGGTATAGGGTGGTATACATAGGTAGTATGGTGGTATGGGGGTATTGTTGGTAGTTTTTTCTCGGTGGCATAAACGAAATATATGATTTCATCATTTCAATTTTTTTCATTTCCCTCTCGTGGTATGACCAATTTTTTTTTCAAATTTCAAATGAAACTTTTCATTTCAAATTTCAAAAATGATTTTTTACAAATTTTCTTGGTGGTATAAATGTAATATTTCAAAATTTTTTCATTTCCCAGAGTGGTATGGCCACATTTTTTTTCAAATTTCAAAAACAAAAAATTTTCATTTTAAATTTCAAAAATGTTTTTTTCAAATTTTTTCATTTCTCTCTGATGGTATGGCCAAATATTTTTCAAACTAAAAAAATAAAAATTTTCGTTGATAGTTGGTATGGTTCACCGTAAAAGAGCCCCATTAATAACCACAACAATGCATACCAACAATCAGCGCTACCAACATCGATAGTCATCATGCTCGGTATAAAGATCTTGTTGATGCTCCAACTACACATAATTTAATTATCACAAGTAAAGATATTATCTTATTATTATCATGTTTGTTGACGCTCCAGCTAAACATATATTTTATTTATTCCCATGTTTATTTGATATCTTTACTTGTCAGGAATAAATGATGTGGTCTCACCACGGGATCTTGGGAAATCTATGGGTGACACCAAGGAATAATGAGCGTGCGGCTACTTCATTGTTAATAGATCCTATACACCACTTGGCGAGTAATATAAACTCATATTTTTACACATATTGTATATTGCATGGTTTTAATCTATGGGTAGCAAAATATAATCCGCCACAATATTTTGTAAGGTTCACAGCCAAAATATAGTCAAAACCTTGGAGGTTCCTCCTTTTGTCATTACATTATTAAGCTATGCCTTTGTCCTTTTCCCATGACGATGTCTTTTTTAGAGTTTTAGTGGAAGCATGGAACTGAAATTGGACTGAAACTTTTGAATTCAGTTCTCATTTACATAGTTGGAAATAGCCGGTTTTGTAACATCTTCCATAACCACACTTTACCGCCATGCTATGACGATTAATCCAATTTTGGACAAGGATCCTGGCCAAACGAATTGATTAGCAAGATCCTGAACGATTTTAAAGTTTATATCGATCCCCACTAGGTATTTGTAAAGTAGGATATGTATAATTGTATACATGTATTTGGTATGAACAAAAAAATTATGTGTATATGTGATAGATGGTGAAATCAAACACGAGAAAGGCATGGCACCGCTGACATTCGAGAAGCGTGTGTGATAGTGTTAGGACATTTTCTTGGTCTAGCTGGGCCTGAAAAGACAACACTTTTAAGCTATTTAAGGCCTTTCTAGTAGTAGGCCAACAAATATAAGACTGGATTGGGTCGGGCTCATACCTGAATTCAGGAGGCAGCACAACCAAAGCAATGTGCTGACGGCCCATTGCTTTTCAATTTTGGTTAATTGGATCCATGATAATTTCCAATTTTTAAGGGACGCACACTACTGTTCGTGTTATAGGAACGGTGCCATGACAATTAATAGTACATTTGAGCTACACGAGTTTCTACGTTTCTTAGACTATTGAATCTATATACATACCACCATACTTTTATGAATTAGATTGTCCTCGTACAACTCTTCCTCTTTACTCACTGATTGCGTGGATCTCATAGTCATCTTCTTTCTGAGATGATCGTGAGGAAGAGGAGGGGCGCAGATGTGCGGTCTAGATAAAGGAGACGTGAGATCCGCGCGTAAGTGATTAAGGACTCGTTCTGTTGAGTGAAAAAAATAATAAAGTTGCAAATGAAAAATGGTGGAATATTATTTTTTGTGAGAGAAGATGTGATGGATGTAATGAGTAAATAATATTTTTCATCATTCATTTTCAACGAAGAGAACATAGCCTAAGAGGTAGAGTCGAAGTAAGAATAATTTTCACATGCCCGGACTCAAAATTAACCCTCGAATTTTTTAGCATACAGACATGTGCTAAAGTAATGCCCTCCAGTCCTCCACGTTACACAAAGTATCGGAGGGGATTAAGTAAAAAAGAAAATATAGATGGGAGAAAACGCGAAGAGAATAAGAGATAAACCCCGCACGCTTTCTCCTTTTTCTTCTGTCGGTCCCACACCTCGGCACATATGCACACACGTGCTCACCGACCGTCCGACCACGCTCTCCTCGTTCGGCCCGATCCGCAAACCCCCGCTCCCCTCCCATTTGTCCCCACCTGCAGAGGAACAGCCAAGAATCCAATCCACCCAAGCGGAAGCCATGGACGGGGATATCGCGGCCGGCGGCGGCGGCAGCGGCGGGAGCGGCGGGGGTGGTGGCACGAGCATCCACGTCACGGCGCTGGACGGCATCGTGAACGTGAACTCGCTCTTCACCCTGGCCGCCTTCCTGGGCCTGGCGTGGCGTCCATCCTCCGACGGGCCGGGCCTCGCCGACGGCGCCGATCGCACGGGCAACCCCTGCGCCGCCGGTGACCGCGCCGAGTCCGACCTCGTCTCCTTCCACGTCCTCGCCTTCGCGTGCTTCCTCTTCTCCAGCCTCGTCGCGCTCTGCCTCAAGCAGCTCGTCCGCACCTTCCCGCCGCAGTACCGCCGGGGCACCACCCCCGGCGCCTCAGGCTCCTCCGCCGCTGCCGTCATCGGACGGACGGCGCGGATCAACCGCGCCACGCTCCGCGTCGGAATCCTGGCGTCCGCCGTGGGCTCCGTCGCCGGCTGCGGCTTCCTCATGATGGCTCTCGTCAACGTCGTGCAGGTCAAGCTCGGACGCCTCGGGTGCGGCGCCGGCGGGTCCGCCGCATGGGCCGCCGTCGTGCCGCTCGTCACGCTCGTCCCCGCCGCCATGCTCATCTACATCGGCATCGTCTTCTACGCCTTCACCCGCTAGAGCAGCAGATGCAGATCAAGAAACGCCAAATCTCACCCGGTAGCTAGCTAGCTAACTAGATCCAGCGGGTATCTCTGGTGTTCCAGTCAGATCTCTTGGCTGTGAGTGAAATCCTCCATTAATTTTGTGTGTGATCTGTGGTGAGAGACCTCCGGTGGTGCAAATGCGGCTTGACGTTTGTAAATTAAATGCGATGCCTGTGATTGTGTTTTCTAGTGTTCTTATCTTGAGCAAGTGAAATCTGCTGCAGTTTCATCTGCAAAGTTGGCCGTGGACTGCACTTGCGAAGTAATGATGGAGCTCAGCCTCAGCTGCTGGTTGCTATCAGCTGGACATTGAAACTGCCCCACATGTGCAAGACTGCAACCCAAGGTCCCAACTCCCAAACCCAAGGTCCCAGCTGAGCTTGCCATTATCTGCAACTGTATCTGCAACTGTCCAAGGACCTGAACTATGAACTCTGAAGCATGGAAGATTGAAAATTCTGGGGTTTGTTATCCCTTTGATCGATATAAACAGGAATATCAAGTGAAACTCTGTTGTTTTTGTATACATTTTTGAATGGTAAAAATGCATTGTATTTGCATGGAGTACCCTGTGGGCATTTTTGCCAAGTGCCCCTGCTCCTCCACGCTCCACCGCATTGCCTCGTCTTGCTTGTCTGGCTGACGACTGATGCTGATTTATTCTAAGAGAAACATACCGCTAGCTGGTGACTTATTTGTTTTGAGAGAAAAGTACCGCTGACTGGTGTTGATTTGCTGTTGATTTTGAGAGGAACCTGCGAGGGAAGTTGCCAACGAAGCATTTGCCTTTCATGATCACGAGTGTCCTTTGCTTGGTTTCTCTAGTGAGGAATGCCACTGCGACTATGTACAGGATGAGCCTTTGGATGAACCGGCAATGTGTTCAACCATCATACTTGATATGGCAAAACCAAGCATCAAGATACTGAGTAACTCCAACAGCTTCTATTTTAGTTTGGCATCCATCTAATTTGGCAAAATATCAAAATTTAGCCTCCAAGAGTTTGGCAAAACAACTTAGCATCGATAGCAACTTGGCATCCCTCCCCTCACCGCGCGCAGCTATCCGCGGCATATCCTCCCGTAACGGAAGATGTGGAAGGGTATAAAAACAATATTATTTTTTTCTCAAGGTTTCTGATTTAAGTTTTAAGAGGTGGAAGGGTAGAAACGTATTTTTATTTCTCTCTCAAGGTTCCTGATGTAAGTTAAATCTAGATTTGACAAGTGAATTATACCAAACTGTTGGAGATGAACTTTTTTTTAACTTGGTATATCTTTTTAGAAGTTGGCAAAACACTAGATTTGCCAAGTAAAATTTGACAAATTCTTAGAGGTGCTCTTAGGGTATTGTATCTGAATGGTCAAGTGATTTAAGGTGTATTTAGCTACATGAACTGCAAAAGGCTTTATTTTGGTTTCAGGCGTAACGTTTCAATCATCCCTGCACATTCCAATTAGAGCCTCTATTTCGCTCAACTAGTCAACATCGACGACCTTCCTCATCCGCTGGGATGCTCAAGCTCCCACCGTCGTGTCGCGCTGTCAGCCGTCCTCCTACGGATCAGTCTACTTCGATGGCCAGCAGCCGGCCACACTCGGCATGTCACACAACCGTCGGTGGCTGCCGCGCTGTAGTTTCTAGAGGCCTAGCTCTGTTTAAATTCACTTTCTATTTCCTCGGCACTAGTCGCCTTCCAGGCCACCTGTTCAGAGGAAGAAGTTTCCCTTGATTGCTACGTTGCCACGGATACATAGCCAGACGCATCAAATCAAATGGAGACAAAGCCCTTTCAGTCGAACAGATCCTGCTATCTGAATCAAGATGGCGACATCTTCAGCGAGAAAACAAACAATCCCGATCACTTTTCCTGACTCTACCCTAATGCTAGCTCCCACTCAATCTCAGAATCGCTATGAGAAGCTAGCGCAATTTATTTTTGAGATCTTCTGCACTCCCAAGCAATTATTGGTATCATGTATTCGACTTGAGATGGTGGAAATTCGACGAGTTTGGGTGGAACAACAAACAGCAGACGGTCGCGGCAGCACCACTGCGAATGGTGACTGCAAGAACAAGCATACGAGTTTTCAGCATGGAGTTTGCACATTACATGCAATATACATCTACAGTTTATTGGCTACATCAAGAGGGGGGAAACACTTGTATATCAAAAAGGAATAGGATATCTCACCATGAAAATATGGAAGCTTGCACCTCACTGGCAACCAGTCATTCTCGCCCAGTCAACAAACTGCATCCCTCCATACACATTGTTGGCAAAGCGCACGCCGACAGTGAACGCCAGAGAAGCAGCTGGGACACACTTGGCAACAGGTGATGCCTCAACCAAGCGCTCTAGTCCGTTGATAATCTGATAGCGTGTGTTGGAAGAAACACCAAGGAATACACCTGCAACAATCAGTAGGATTCATTGTTTAGAAAGCTTTACTTGATGCAAACACAATCAGGAAATATCAAAATGCAAATCCTATTACTATGAGAACACCTCAGTAAGAACCAGCAAAAAAACTTCCTTAAATCAACTGCATATTTAGACTAGTACAAGCCTAAAGCAGAAAGTTGTAACCATGTGAATGTGATCACAGGAAATTTTGAACAGATGCATATGAATAAGTTGTAACCATGTAATCACACAAAATGTTAAACAGATGCATATGAATGTCAACAGTGAAACAATGGCATTGAATAAAGAGACCAACTAAATATCAATTGTTGTGGTTGTATTGAAACCACATGGCTTTGATCTAAACTACATCTCGTTATAACTTCACAAGTCTTAATTCACTATCACTGTTCAAAAGAAAGTCATCCAAACAAACAAATAAGCATTTCAGAAACATAAAATACAGCACAAGAGAGAACCAAATTCAGGAGCTTCGCAAGCGCAGGGAAGGTCCTCTAGGTGAAACAAATCATCAATTTTTTTCCTTTTTAAGAGTAGACACATGCGTATATTCATAGGAAACTAAATTTTATGCATAATCACGGAACCAAAAATATGTAGTCTAAGTTCATGAATTCTGTACAGAAATCTCCATATATTTTATTCAGCCTCACATGGATGAGAGAAGCATAAATCTAACAATATGCATTTGCAAATAATTCAGATATGAAATGGTGATAGGCCAACTGACTGGTCACCCTTACCCCACAAAGCAGAAGTTTTGAGAAGAGGTGGAACAGGTACATCATCCTCTGACTTCTTAACACTCCTGCAGTACAAATTAAGGAAATGAGAAAGTCTGAGATTCACAAATAATGCACAAACAATGAGAAGAGATTGCTAAATTTGATCGACATACACATCATAAATTTTATAAGGACATTAAGATAAAAATTTTATTCTTTTGAGGAAAGTATTACGGTTGTGTATGTTTAAAATCAGGAAACTAAGTTCAGAAAGTATCAGTTTTCTTTAGTCTCCTTGTATATCAGAACGAATACCAAATGAAAACTCCATATAAGCTGGAGCTTGTTCACATAGTTCATAAATACCATGGTGTACTTGGTATCATACTAGCAATTGTAAGAAATTATTACAACTGGTAGTGATATCAACCTCAATCACCATTAGATGTGTGATCAAGGACTCTCTTATGGTTTGAGCAACCAAATCAACATGACAAAAATCATTAAAAAAATCTTGTGTGGTCTATGGAGAATTCTAGAAGCACTTAATTCACATACTTCTCATTTTCTTTTATTTTATCATTTTTCAGATTTCTCATTTTGTTTACTCTCTCAACATTATGAATTTGAACTTCAAAATGCATACATAGATTATATTGAGTAGTATATCATCAGAATTTTTTAATTATTTCACAATGATTAGGTACCCCTGAAACTGATAGCATCATTGCACCCACATCACACTTTTTTGGACTATAATAAACCAGAGACCTTGGAGGCTGGAGGAATCTACTCTTCTAAATCAGCTTACCGTGCCTTTTTCCAGGGCTCAGTTACGTTTGAACCATGGAAAAGGCTGTGGAAGTCTTGGGCCCCAAACAAATGCAAAATTTTCCTTTGGTTGGCAATTCGGAACAGATGTTGAACGGCTGATAAGCTAGAAAAGAGAGGGTTACCACACCCAGATCAATGCCCTTTGTGCGATCAAGAGGATGAAACAATTCAGCATCTCTTGGTCACATGTGTGGTGGCCAGGCAGGTCTGGTTCAGGCTTCTAGCACCTCTGAACCTGGGGGATTATGCCCCTGGGCAGCAAGACAACAATTTCGCTAAGTGGTGGCGTGTTGTGCTAAAGCATGTGAGAAAGAAATTTAAGAAAGGAGTTAACTCTCTTATTATCCTAGGCGCTTGGGTGATTTGGAAGCACCAGAATGCATGTGTTTTTGATGGTGTGGCTCCTTCTGTCAACACCATCATGAGGGATTTTAAAGATGAGCATCACCTGTGGTGTCTGGCAGGCGCCAGCAGGCTGCAAGGCCTGGGTCTGGCAGGTGTTATTTGAGGTTCTAAGTTAGTTTAGGTGTTAAGGTTCAGGCCCAGTTTCAGGGTCAGGTCCTTTTTTGTTTTTTCTCTCTTAGCTAGTCTTGGAGTTTGGATCGTACTCTCATATCTGTTTCCCGTATGAGAGTATGGCTTTGTAAGGGGACTTCTTTTTTCTCTCTAATACAATGAAGCGCAGTTCTCCTGCGTTTTCGAAAAAAAAAGAATCTGACGAATTAATTAGCTAGGTGTTCCATTTGGATGTGCAACTGATCTTTTTATCTGTCCTGCATGATCCTAAATCATGATGACATAACCTGAAATGTTTGCCATTTCAAAAAAATAACCTGAAATGTTTGGATGCCCTTTCAGGCTTTCACCATTATACAGTTGCATCTGTATGCCAATTCTTATTGACTCTAATTATCTTCCTGATCTCTTATTATGGACAAAAGTCTGATTTATACACAGATGATTCAAGAAAAACAAAAGGCACGTGATATTGTCGAGCTCCCAACCAAGCTCCATGAAAGGTGCAATTCCCATACTACCATCATTAACCGCTAGCTAGTTAGAATCTATATCAAACTGCAGTTCTATTAGGTGAAGAAAGCATACTAAACATGCCTTGTGCTAACAGTCTATATAGATATAGCTATCGCCTGGCAATTGAGTAACAGAAAAAAAAAGCGGCACTGATTAAGAGCTAAAACGAGCCTCTTTAGATGTATAATGTATAGAGTGTAGTGTAACCTACTCCATCCACACATATTTGTAGTCTAGTTGAACAGATTACCAAAGGTCATGCAAGTAAATGCAACAAGGCAGGATGCAACTAAAGTATGTCCCATTGGCACAAAAGAAGAAAGAAAAACTAGCCCACATGTGTTTGTTAAACAGAACAACACAACACGACAGAGCATGATAGCAAATATATTACATGGAGAACAAAATTACCTTTTGGCAGTCATTATCAAATTAGCAATCCCTTGTCCCACAATACCACAAAAGAATCCAACACAACCATATAAAATTCCCTGTTCTCGAAGCAAATACCTCAGGCATTAGAAATGGCATATGGTTGCTAATATTTCTGGGCGAAATTAGTAAGTATTGCACCAAACAAAAAGTACCTTGAAAAAGTACGTTCCAATCCGTTGTTGTACAGAAAATTGGCATCCTGGCCTTGCAGCTTCAAATACGCTGCAAGAATGAGCTTCAGTGAGCATTACTCAAATGAACGGTAGAATGCATTAATGAGAATAAAATGAACAGCATTGTCAACATATGACAGTGGTGAAACTATTTACACGTCAACATATGGCAGTAATGCCAAGTAAACAACTATGTGCACAAAACAAAATAGATATTGTTCACAACTCACCTGCTTGGGAGGGCATCATAAGCATGCCTAACACGCCCAAGGAGACCTTCTGATGCAGATCTGCCACCGAATCTAGCATATGGTGCTAACATGCCAACTAAAGCTACATTAACAACAACTCCTACCAACATATCTGCCGCATACAACTCAAACTCTGACCAAAACTCCTCCCCTCTCTTCTGAACCTCTGCGAACGTCGCGCAACACGTATCGATAACTATCTGCAACATATCCCATAGAACACTCGATCAAAACCATAATGACAGGCAATCATCAAATACCAATGCACAACAAAAGTCAGAACAAATAACCGGACCTACCTCTGTCCCAATTTTGAAGAGGAATGTAGGATCAACCAGCATCCTGTTCCGGAGAAGTGCGCAGGACCTAATGGCAGGACCCAGGGGCCAGGCCGACGCCTTCCGCATCCAACCAACAAAGCAATATCATGTCAGCGGATTCCCTGATCGAATCATCTCTATCAACAACGTGAGAAGGAAGACTGCTTACCTGCATGTCGAGGTATCTGAGCAGCAGCAGCTTCTGAATCCCGACGCTCTTGGCCGCCTCGACCATGTCGGCAGGCAAGCTGGGCAGGCTGATCCCGCGCTTCTCCGCCTCCTGCACCACCTGCTCGAAGCTCAGGATGGGCCCGAACTCGTCCTCCCCCTCCTCACCGTCACCACCACCCCCACTGCCGCCGCCACCATTATCCCCGTCACCACCACCGCCGCCGCCCGGCGGGAACTTCCCATTCCCACCAGCCCCGTCATCAATATCAGCGCCACCGGCCTTATCGTGCACATGCGGGAGCACAGCCGGATGAGCAGCCGCGGCCACTTGCTCCGTGGCGTCCCCTGCTTCGGGCACGGCGACGGCCGGGCCAGAGGTGAACGCTGCGCCGTCCGCGCTCGCCCGCGGCGGCGGCGGGAGGTCGGCGCGGATTCCCCTCCACCCCCGCGCCCGCGCGGCCAGGCGGAGGCGGCTGCCCCGCATCCCGAGGAGGGCGGCGGCGGGAGTGCGGCATTTGGCGGCGCCGATGCAGCCGCGGCCGTGGAGGCGCGCGCCCGCGCAGGACGACGCCATGCTCATGCTCCGGGTACCGCTCGCCGCCGCCGCCGCCGCCGCCGCCGCGCGCGCTCCTCCTGCGACCCGCACGCGCTGAGGGAGGGGGAGAGAGAAATGGTCAGATTGGGGGGCGGCAGCTAAAAACCCGCGGGAGAAAATCCTGTCCGGCGGAGAGGAGGGAGGAGGGAAGCGGGAGCGCACCGGAAGAGAGAATGGGAGGCGGCGGTGGATCGAGGAGATTCCGGCCGGGGATTGGATGGATTCGGGTGGGAAACTAGCAGGATGGAGGAGTTTGGTGGGGTGGCGGCGCGGCGGGAAGAAGCAGCGTGCGTGCCTGCGTGCGGTACGGGCTGAGGAGTGGTTGGGGTTGGGTGGGAGGGATTTGGGTTTTGGGGGCGGCCGGAGGGTGTGTGTACGGGCCGTGATATGGACAGGCCGGCGGTCCGGCCCATGTTTCTGTCCGTTGTGCAGGGACGCTAATGACAGGTGGGGTCCTTTCGAGCACGTGCGTTAGCGTGCCTTTCTTTGACATCTTGCCAATCGAACAAGTGTGTTTTTCTTTGTTTACATTACATGCTGGATTCTTGATGATTACTCCCTTTGGGAGTGATGGTCTAACCTCCGTCCAGCAGTTCAAGTCGTGACGTTCTCTTGTTACTTGAATTCAAATATAATACTCCCACCTGTCCTGCCAAACTAAGAAATATTTTGTCCATCAAAATGTAGGTTATTTTAGCTTCATAACAAAATGGGTATGTAAGTCTGTTTGAATTTCAGGCAGTAAACTTTAACACCCGGGTTAATTTCGTGACACTGATTATACGTATTAACAAAATGTAGGTTATTTGACACAGATTGTGAGTAAGTATTAAATACTCTCTCCGTCTCAGAATATAACTTCGTTTAGACTTTTTCAAAGTCAAAATTTTCAACTTTAACCATGAATAATGAAATAATTATAAATGCTAATAACATAAAAATGATATCAGTAGATTTATCATGAAACGAACTATCAAAATATGTAATCTTTTTTATTTGAAATAAATTATTTTAAGAGTTATTGTTGGTCAAAATTGAAAAAGTCTAAACGAAGCTATATTCTGGGACGGAGAGAGTATAGATTAATGATAAAATTTATTTCATAATCCTAGCTAATTTCGTGACACAAATTTATTAAGTTTAATTAGGTCATGGTTAGACAATGTGATGCTCCAACAAACATGTGCTGATCATAAGTTAATTAGATTTATCTCGTGTAGCTTCCATCAGTATAATTAGTTTTATAATTAATTCATATTTAATTCTTCTATTTAGGGTGTGTTTGGCACAATTGTGGTTGTGGCAGCTCCAGTTGTAGCTGTGCTGGTGGAGTAGGTTTTCTAGTGAATTTGAAATCGTTTTAAAGAAACGTTTGGCAAAACAACTTCTCCTCGTTGTGTAACATAGATAAGAGGGTGAAAGACCCATAATGCCCTTCTCTTTTTTCACTTTTTTTATTTTTTTTCTTTTTCCTTTCCTATTTATTACGTCACCTTATCCCTTTATTTTCTCTCTTTTTCCCTTCGCTTTCGCCTTCTTCCTTATCCGCTCTTCTCCCGCACGGATGTCACCCACGGCTTGCGGCGCTCCGACCCCACCGGCGACGCTCCTCCTCGCCTGCGCCCTCCCCAATCGCTTGCGCCCGCCGCCTCCCACCTCTGCTGCCATCGAGCTCCACTACCACCGCGGCCTTCATCTCCCCGTGCTCGCGCCACCGCCTCCATCTCTCCCGCAGTCGCGTTGTCGCCCTCCAGCTCTCCCGTCCACGTGCCACCAGCCTCCAGCACCTATGTCGCTTCCATTCACAGGGTGTCGGTGCCACTGCATCTCCCTCTCCTCCGGCTCCCTACGCCCGCACCACCGCCGTCCATAGGGGTAATTGAGACACGTAGGGGGCGGTGGCAATTTTGTTGTAGTTTACTGCGAAGCCCAGGGGTAGTTTCGTAATGAACATGTCAGAGATGGAGACGGGGCGGGTGAGCTGGTATTTTTGGCTCGCCCTCCGTGAAAACGCTCCGGTTAGCGTTTTTTTTGGGCGATTCACGTCGGGAGCTGTTTTTCCATCGCATTTGGCACAGCTCCACCGAAATTTGCTGCCGGAACTGTTGGTCAAGCTGTACCAAACGCACCCTTAGCATCCGAACACTTGATGTGACACACGCTAAATTTACCACCAACGTTAACAAACACCCCCTAGAATGGAGGGAGTACGAGTGTACAGTGTTGGACTTTCTGCTTCCGTTCGTCTTACTCTTATAGTGGTGAATCTAGGGGTGTGAGCCGCGATCCCCCTAGACTCCTCAGACTAACTCCAGCAAGGATGCAGATCTACATCCTCAAACATCCTCTATGCGGCAGGGAGAGAGAAGGAAACAGAATTGCAAAAAGATGAGCACTCCAGCAGCATGTGCATCCCCTCGCGCATCCTACTCCAGCAGTTGGCTCCCGCGCACGAGGGGAGTCACCGTGCCGAGAGAGATGTCGTCGCACGCGCCGAGAGAAGCTGTCACGCGCGAGGGGTGCTGCCGCGCAGAGAGCGCCGCCATCGCGCCACACCGAGGAGCCGCCGCCGCGGGCCCTGGATCCCAGCGTTGTGGAGGCCGTCACGGAGTGGGGGAGGAAGGGGACCCATCGTCTCCACGTCGTGGAGCTCCTCCGCACTGGCTGGCGTCTCGCTCCCTTCGCGCCCTGGAGGAGCACCACGGTGGCCTGGATCTAGCCGCCGCTGCCGGAGCTCACTCCTTAACGCACCCTCGAGACCTCCGCCGCCAGGAGCCCTTCCCCCTCCACACCACCCCAAGCTGAGGACGGCCGCCGTGGGACGCTGCCGTTGAGAAGCTGCAGGGAAGAAGCGACCGATCGGGAATCAGATCCAGCTCCGCCACCGTCCGCGCCTCGACCTCCAACTCTACCCCGCCGAATCTCGAATCTCCACCGAGCCATGTCGGGCCCTACTCCGCCTCGCGCCGTGGATGACAGAGGAAGGGGCCGACGGCGTGGATCTCGCTACCCTGAGCCCGACCGTCCCCAAATCCCGGCAGAGCACTGGAGCTCGGGCATCCACGCGGGGCCTCAATCTGGTCGCGCTGCTCCTCCGAGGCTGTTGGGGGAGAGGGAGGAGAGGTGTGGAGGAGGAAGAAGCCGTCGGGGTGGAGGAGGAGGAGAGAGAACGACAACGGTTGGGAGTGAGGGAGATGAAGAAAGGAGAGCGAAACCCAGGAATGAGGGTGGGAAGGACTGTAGCCGCAAAATGAAGATGGGGTTGAGGTACCTATTGTTGGAGGTGCTACAGTTGGTGGTAGATTCCTCATGTTTAGGTTGAGGAATGGGATAGAGGGACTGCTGGAGGCAGTCTCATTACCTTCTCTGCTTCATGTCATTTTCATGCAAATTTGCAATTTGCTTATTTGTGAACGTCAAGCAACAAGAAAGTAAGATGATTCAGTTTTTCACGTTGCAATTTTGCTATAATAAGAGCAAGTACATTGGTACACGTCACAGTCCCATAGGTCGTCCCATGCAGTGCCACATAGGATTTTTTTGATGATGTGGAGGAGAGAGAGCGAGGAGAGAGAAAGAGGTTGTTGCCTCGTGAAACAACCACCTCATGAGCGAAACAACTACCTCATGAGACAACTTCACAGCCATTGTATGAGATGTTGTTGCCATGCAACTCATAATATTCTTTTTTTATATGCACAAATTAAGGAATTATATAGATCTACCAGATGACTTACCAGACAACTCATTGTACATGTTATCTGTTGAGTCGACCCAAGATTATGTGTTAATGTCTAGGACGGTCTATCAGATGACACCAATGTACTTGTCCTAATACATATTGGTAGTCATGTAAGATTGAGCAAAAACAAAAATGGACCACCGTTAGATTCGGCACGGACTAATTTAACACACAGAAGAAACAAAAAAGAACACATTTTTAGGAGGGAGGAACCGAAGAAGGGGCGAAGACTATGTCACCAAAAAAATCTCACACAACATAAAAAATATAGATCCAGTGAGGTGAGCAGCCTCACGATTTTTTATATAACCTCATAATCTCCCGACTACACCGACGAGAGAATTAAAAAAAACAGTCTCATAAATCCGCTTCAATAAGAAATCCAACTTGGATCTACCGATGCAACCAAGCTACCTCTAACTAACTAGGCTAGACTAGATTACCTTTAAAAGACTAGGAAAATGCTCGTGTGTTGCTCCAGGCAAAACAATTAGAAGAGTAGAGGGACTATCTTTTGGGATGCAGATCACAACAAACACAATTTCCAAGTAAATGAATCGATTTCAACATCAGGTAAGCTTTGGTGTAGTGAACAAAATCTTATATATCCATTAATGTGACATTGTTAAGGCATGCTAAGGCATCAGAAAATAATCCATATAAAACATTTTTCCGGGAATATTTCAACTAAACTTTTTTGTGTTAAACATAATGCATAATAGTGTGTCCAAATCAACCATTCAGGAACACCGCATTGTTGCCAATAGGAACACATAGGTAAGAGGACATGGAAATTAGAGACATAAATTAACACTCTTGCCGTGGTGAATGTAAAAGTGATGGACTGATGGGAAATGAGAACAAACACCGTTTTCTGCTTGTTTACTGCCTTACCTGCAAAAATTGGCATAACAACCCTTCAGCCATAAACAATTGTATTTCAACAACGGTTAGAAAGGGATAAACATTCACTACAAGAAACTATTTAATACGTGACGTAATCATTCTGTCGCGGATTAAATAAAATTCATCGCAAATCAGCATCCGCGACGATTTACATTTTCGTGGTGGAATGAGCGTCATTGATTAAATCTCTCGACGTTCCCTTAATAAATGTCGTGATCCGTGACGTATCCGGATCGTCACGGAGTAGCCCGAGGCCCATGCAGCCCAACCCAAAGCCCAATTTTAGCGACGAAAATAATCATCACGGATTGCTGCCAACGTGGATGACATGTGGCTGCCTACGTGGATGACATGTGACTGCCTACGTGGATGACACGTGGCTGCCTACGTGGATGACACGTGGCTGCCTATGTGGATGGCACGTGGCTGCCTACATGGATGATGACGTGGCTGCCTACGTGGATGATGACGTGGCTGCCTACATGTACGCTGACGTGGCAGTTGATGTGGCAATGATGACATCATCACCAAGGTGGCCCAACAAGACCAGCCCACCATTTCAGCCATTTTTCTAGCCCATTTATTCAACAGAGCAATAGCAAAAATTATAGCCCAAAATTAATAGTAACCAATTTCCGGCCAACAAACAATAGCATCAAATATATACATTTTCCCATTCAGAATCACATCAAACTGATCACATAAATTTGTTAATCTAGCATCACTAGTAGTCCAGCATAACATATAAGGTCTCCTCTATTCTAACTGTTAGGGGCTGCAGTTGATCCTACTTTTCATGCAATTGCTCATCTGCATGTCCACCAGCCTATATGTGCCTTCAATCATCCACCAGGATCTGAAATGTTAACTTCACATGTATAAGAACAAAGGCATAAAACAAGCTTCTTCAAGCATCATGTTCATTTCACATGTATAAACTAATATCAGGAGAAAATATTACCAAGGCTGATTACAAACAGGAATGTCAAATTGTCTAGTGGAGAATGCATTCTTGCCAGATAGGAAAACATAGGTCATGGTTCAATGTTGAGCAACATAATGACGGATATGGCCACTCATGGCTATTGGATTAGAAAAAAAACCATATATTCATTCACCTACACATGAATTCTATTGTATGCTCAGTCTATTCAGCTAGAATGCAAGTAACAAATTAAAGCTAATTCTATTAACTTAACAATTATTCAGCTGGAGACCTGACCAACAGACAAAGGAGTTGACAAAGGCAACAGACATTCAGCTGGAGACCTGTCCAACCCATTTTTTTTGCGCTCAATTGAATTTTCCAGGCGCGACTGGCTGGCCGGGGGCTGCCTGGGTGCGGCCGACCGTGGCCTTGGCGCGGCCAGGCTGGGCCTGGGTCCGGCCGGCCGTGGCCTTGCCGCGGCCAGGCTGGGCCTAGGTCCGGCCGGCTGGGGCCAGGCCGTGGCTGGCTGGGCGCAGCCGTGGCCAGGTGCGGCCGGCCGGCGGGGGCTGGCTGGACACGGCCGCGGCCAACCGCTGCCGGCCACGGTCGGCAGGGCGCAGCTAGGGTTTGGCCGGCCGTGGCCAGGGTCCGGCTGGGCCGTAGCCGGCCGTGGCCAGGGTGCGACCGGCCGGGGCTGGCCTGGGCGTGGCCGGGCGCGGCCGCGGCCAACCGCTGCCACCATTTGCTATTTTTTGTTTTTTTTTCAATTTTTTGCATTTATAACATGGCTCTGTGTTATTTTTTGATCTTTTTAGTTTTTTTTCATTTTTAGATTTTTTCCATTCATAACATGACTATTTGTTATTTGTTGATTTTTTGTTTTTTTATTTATCAATTTTTTCCATTCCTAACATGACTATTTGTTATTTGTTGATCGTGACGAATCTGCTAAAATGTCGCAGCGTCGTGGGCCGGATTGCGACAAATTTAACAAATCGTCGCAGTGTTCTGGGCTTCAATATCCATCAGTGCACATCCGTGACGAAAAACCAGAATACGTCGTAGAATCGCGACGAATTTAACAAATCGTCGCAGTGTTCTGGGCTTCAATATCCATCAGTGCACATCCGTGACGAAAAACAGGAATACGTCGCAGACGCAATGCTCTTCGTGATGTTTTCTGAGAACGTCGCAGAAAGTTCGTCACAGATTAAATAGTTTCTTGTAGTGATTTATGCAAAAAAAAGAGCTTCATTCAGGTCAATTAAAAACATTTCATGTTTATATTATAAGAAAAGAAATCAATTTTGGTAATCAATTTTGTCATTCCTAGGCATATATAAAGCACAAAAATTAAGGCGTAACAGATTACCCTGGCCACACTAAAAGTAAATAAAAATTGTTACATTTGGTGGTTCCTTTCAAAAATTTATATAAAATGACAAACATAACTACTTATCATTTCTTCCATGGACTAAATGAGAACTGATAACAACACAAACATTTCTTTCTCCCACTTTCTTTCTTTGCAAACCCAAATAGAAGACTAAAAATTCAATGCTAAAAAGAAAAACAAACATCTATTTTGCAAAAAAAATCATTATGACATGGATCTCATCATGTCATTATTAGGTTCATAAAAAGCAAAAATACAAGTTTGCAGGCAAGGCATAAGTTCACTGACATTGACCATGAGGTTTTACACGCCGATGCAGTCTGCATGGATTCTTAATTGCAGGATAAAGGTTGTTGTGTAGGAAGCAAGCCGCTTATTGCAGCAGGCAACTGACACGCCAAGATCTCGCCGCAAGTGGAACGGTAGCAGGCAATTGACCGGTAGAGGGGAATGCTGCTGGAAGTAGATGAGTGCAGTAGGAGATCAGTTAATACTAAAATTTATATTTGCATAGATATCAGTTAATACTAAAATTTATATTTGCATAGATATCCAGACCTAAGAACAATCCTACTGATATCAAATATTTTCGAGTGAGACTGAAAAGAAAACGAAAACACTATGAAGTGAAGTAGCATCCCCAACTTGAACTACATGCAAGCAACCTGCCTTTTATATAAGAACAATTGCAATTTTTCTAATTGATTGGTTCAAACCATGCATTGAGGAGGCAAAGCACATGATCTACAAGATACACATATACTCAAGCCACCGAAATTTACCCCAACAGAAAGTTCATCTCCACTGCAACTCCAAGGGCAGTGTCCATTTGACATGCAAAAAAGACTAGCAGCTATATGCTAGAATCTGGTTCATGAAAGAAACACAAAGAGTACCATGACCCAGTAGTGCCTCCATTATCTGCAAGGTTTGACGTGCAAACTTGTGTGTCCAGTTTGACCAAAACCAGTTTTGCTTACTGAAATCGATTTGAAAAGGTTTTGGGAAAATGCACAAGAACCAGTGTGCAAGTCCAAAACTTGATATGACAGAGTGCTACATAAATAGCAATCTTGATAGCTGATGTTGTAAATATTGTATACTTCACACGATGTTAATCATTCTTCTTGCCATGTGTTATGACTGGAAACACAACTCAAGAAAATGATAGCTCCAAACGGAAGCTTGAGCTAATTATTAGACAATTGTACAGAAGCTTGGGCTTGATGCATGAAGAAAATATGTACTTGCACCCCCTTTACATTGACTTTGGAATGCACCTCCAACATGAGGTCATAACCACCATGCTCACATTGCAAGCCCAGTTTACATCATGATTTTGTGAACAACCTATCATGCTATTTATGCCTTCTGAAGTTGGCACTTCAGTTATGTGAAAATTATTCCAAAGAATATCTAAAACTCCAGTTGCTTACAAATTACATGATGATCTAGTTAGATTATTATAATTCTTGTCAACTCTGAGTTACACACGAGATTCTACAAAAGCAAAAGGTGAATGAAAGTAGAAGTACCTGCAGGCGTCGAGAAGGTTACTAAAATACTTGCAGCCATTGTCCTCCTATACAAGGCATATGCTTGCATGATCACATTAGGTTTCCATTATTCATCACACTCACGTAACTTTGTACCAGTGCCTTTGGAAGACTGACAGAAGATTCACTTTGCTATTATGTCGATTCATGGCTAGTGTTGTGAAAATAAATAGTTTGAAACCAGCCTATTTACCGCGTCGTAATAATTTTACCTTGGTTAACAATTCATGGCATGTGCCCAAAAGGGGATCTAACATCATTTTTCCTTGCTGAATCCACCTATACCGTTCAACAACTACAGAACACATGACAAATAATAACTTTGTGTTGTCAGTGGCAAGAAGAGTACTCTGAATATGAAACATGTAAGCAAAGATGGCCTACTTTAATACCTCTGTTGTTTGCCTCCATTCCGATGAGTCATAATTGTTTCCATCCATGTATGAAAAAAATTAGAAACCAGTAATTGCGAATATTGACCTATTTGACCAAGTCAAGATGACCATAGCTAAAAAGGAATTGCCCATGTCACTGCTATTTTGATAAAGACTCTTTAAAAATAAACACTATGCAACATCTTCCTATATATGTATTCATGAATAAGCATAGCTGCATGTAACAAACTGTTGTTACTATGATTTTTATAAAGGGCCAAGTGATTATTTGTTACTAAAAAGAACGTGCACCTGATTTATAAAGGAAGCAATAAACAGCATGTCCAAATTTGAGAGTTCGATCTATTTGAAGTGCCAAACCCTGACCTAGCTTAGATCAAAGATGGTACTGCATAGAATGTTTTTTGAGCTGTTTATATACATCCTAAAATTGACTATTCTAAGATAAAAATGACAGCTACAAGTATATGTCAGAACATCACCTCATAGTGAGTGAGTGTTAGATAAGTACAGATTTATCACCTTAAGTTGACTGGCCAAACCAATTGAAGTGCAGCCACACTCCTCGTAGCGCAACACACAACACCTCGATACCTAATATCCTTTTTTGGCAAACCACTCCGATAGTATAAGTAACAAATTTATACTGCTTGATGTCCAGCCAATTAATTAAATCAATTTTATAAACATGATAACATCAAAACCAATGGACGCATCATTCTTGCCGTTTCAGTAGTTGTTAATGAATAGGTCAGCAAAAAACATACAAACACAAGCATTTCAGATAACATATGTATAGTGGTAATTTAATCGAGCACTTAGCATGCATCACAAGTGGTGTACGTCACGAGCTAGTTAATCAAATGTAATTGCCGATACACACCTGCCCATCTTGTGATCTGAATCATCATCAAAGCACTGGAATCAAGGTTCCATGACGAATGGTGGAATAAAGTTCCAAAGACCAAGTAATCGACCAGAAGTGTACCTCACCAAATCAAGTCCGACAGGAATGGTTCTTGTACCTCAAGGAGAAGCGCTGCTACGATGGAGCCCCTGCAAGAAGAAGGGTTGATCTCACAAGGGTGCATTTTCTCCTAGGCCGGGATGGCTGGTGGATCTCGATGTCGTCTCTCTCGCGGACGTCAGGCGGTGGGGTAGTCCTCCACCATGGAGGGCGACCGGCGCCCGGATCAGAGGAGTGCATCGGTCTGCCTCGCCCATCGGTCCAGCTCCAGGCCACGTCAGCAGAGAGGGGGCTGAGGGGCTTACACGACGGCGGGCTGCAGCGACATCCACGGGCACCGGCGGAGACCACAGGAGACGTCGACATCGGCGTCCATGGCCGGACCCGTCCACGGAAACGACGTACCCACGCTGTGATGTCAGCGGTGCCGTCCTCGGGTGCCGTCGGAGTCCATGGGAGACGTTGACGGTGGCATGGGGAGACGGCGGCGGCGGAATCACCGGGGGGTGCGGCGGTCGCGGGGGAGTCCAAGGAAGGCATCGACGACAACGTTGTGACGTACAGCGGGTGATTCCTCCACTCGCGACGGCTCCGGCGGATGGCAGACGACGGACGGCGGCGTGGGTCGTCCACGCGTGCCGCCCGCTGCTCCCCATGTGTGCACCGCTTCCTCACGGCCTTGCCGGTGGTCAGCCCATAGACATGAGGATGGAGGCCGCTGCCGCTGTCGCGTGCGAGGTAGGTCGGGGTAGGGTATGGGAGGGGGCGCTCGGAGGAGGAGGTGGAGGCTGCGCCGCGGAGGCGGATGCGGAGGGGTAGGGTTTCGAACAGGGGGCGCGGAGGAACAGATGGCGTGTGGAGAGTCGGAGCGGAGAGGTAAAAACAGGAAGGTGGAAAAAATTGACGGACCCCGAGGAGTGCGGGCGAGCCACGCGAGCGGAAAAAAGACGTACCACTTTTTTCTCTACTTCATTCTTTTTAGGAGTATATAGAGAAATCTCACACAACATGCCCACCTAATTGAAATAGTCGTTAATTAATTGTTTGTACAATAACAGGACTGCAGCAGAGCTACATGTGGAGAGCTAGGGACAGAGCAGCCGTGAGCATGGAAGAGATGGTGGGGACGAGAAGGTCGTTGGCTGCTGAAGCTGCTCCGCCCGGCGCCGGCGATGTGTCGTCGTCGGGCTTCTTCTCCGTGCTTCCCTCGGCGTCACCGTCCTGATCAGTCAGTTTCATATAAACAAAAACATTACTACATTAGTGAGTGATTTCTGAAAGGTTCAACCAAAGCTAACCAAAATCAACAAGCTAAGCAGCACGACGTCGGTCATGCATGCATGACTGCATGCTCTCAGGGCCGTCCCTGCACATGTGCAGGGTGAGCGACGGCACAAGGCCTCCAAATATAGTACTTACCCATATAGCTAAGCACGAAGCTGCAGCCCTATTAAGAAAATAAGCCCATAAGAAAAAAGGTCATGAGTCTATGATTTGGATAGCCCAGCCATTAGGAGCCCAAAAGGAAATTACTCCTACGAGGAGGACTCTTGCCTCCTGGTCGTTGGCATCGTATCTATTTTGTCACCCGTCGATTCATCTACGTGACGAAGCCGCGGCGCCGGCGGCGACTGGCGAGGCGATCCAGATTCCAGGCGACGGGCGAGACGCTAAAGGTAATACTAAAACTAATCACTCGTATTTTATTTCAATTCAATTTGTTGTCCATCATAATCACAACAAACTACAGGGAGTATTAATCGATCTCTAAGTTTTGTCTTTTGATCTTTTCATCTAGATGACTACTGCAATATTGTTCACATATTGAAGCCATGTCTTCTTCAAATCAGATTAGAAATTTTGAATTGGGTTGGGAGAAGCAAAAGAAAAAACAAAGAGTAGAGACTTTAGTCCAATCTCAGAAAGGAGCTACGGATAGCTCATTTACAATGTAATATATTATATCGTATATTTTATTTTTGTTATTTTTTTCAAGCTAGTAGGCCTCATTTTAGTTTCGTACAGGGCCTCTTATTTAGTCGGGACGGCCCTGATGCTCTACATGACTTCTTCATGGCAACCCCATGCATTGCCATGCATGTTTGTTGCATTGCATGAAGGGCGTCGTCATTTTCCGCTTTCCGGTCATGCATGATGCATGCAGGGACTACACGCAACGCGAAACGCGTGAAGTCATGCGAGACCCATGCCACATCATCATGCATATGCATGCTTCATCGCGTACCTTGGGTGCGGCCTCCGACGACTCGCCGGCGACCGCCGCCGGTGCATCGCCTCCTTCCTTCTCCTGCACGCATCAAGTCAGATAAAATTGTTAATTAATTCCTCCGACATCTGCCTAAACACGATCGATGCATGGCCTGATCATATCCATCATCAGCTTGTGCGAAATTGAGCTACGAACCGGCGTTTTCTCATCGTCAGTCGAATCCACCTCTGCCGGCGCCCCCGACGACGGTGACGGTCCGGTGGCCTCAGGCGAAGCAGCGTCCCCCGACGACGAAGGCGCAGGCGCCGACGCGTCCGTCTCTGCAGGCGCTGATGCGTCAGTCTCTGCCGGCCCCGCCGCCGCCGTGTCATGTTTCTTTGCAACCTTGCCGCCATTGTGAGCCTTTGCCAGCTCCGGCGCCCCAGCTCCGGCGGATGTCAGGGTGGCCGCCGGCGCCGGTGCGGATGCCGTTGTCACCCCATCCTTCATGAGGCCGACGTCGTACACCGGCGTGAGGTCGGCCTCGAAGAGCCCGAAGTTGCGCTCGGCGACGGGGCCGGGCTTGAGGTTCTCGTTAAAGAGCGAGAAGATGTAGGTCTCGAAGGTGCGCTTGGGCATCAGCGGCGTGCCCGACCCGCCGCCGGCCTCGCCGATGATGTACCGGTTGTACTCCGCCGCCTCGGCGGCGCTGACGCCGGCCTGCCCGTCTTCCGCCTTGGACGGCCACCCGGTCTCCCCGACCGCGATCTCCACGTCGCCGAACCCGAGCCTCTTCATCGCCGAGAACACCGCGTCCAGCTGCGCCTCGAACATGCTCGTGTACGTGACCCCCGTGCCGGGGTCCGCCACGCCGACGGCGCCCGGCCGTGCCAGCGCGTACGCCAGCGTGCCGCCGTTGTATCCGAAGTAAGGGTACGGGTTCACCATGAACGGCGACCCCGTCTGGCGGTGGAACTCGAGCATCGGCGCGAACACGGCGCGGTCGAAGCCGTCGCGGAACCGGCTCGCCGACGGCGGCCCATCGGAGACGGAGAGGATGCCCAGGGAGTGCGGCGTGGAGACGCGGATCTTGGGGAACCCCGCCGCGACGAGGGCGGCCTTGAGCGCGCGCATGGCTGGGACGAGGCTGCTGATGAGGGCCTTGTCGGCGGTGGCCATGATCTCGTTCCCGACGGCGACGAGGGAGATGTCCGTGGCCGGGTAGAAGGGCGCGACGTTGGTGGTGACCCACGCGGCGGCGCCGTCCTTGGTGGCGAGGATGGGGATGTCGCCGTTGGCCGCAGTTACCGTGAGCGCGATGCCCGTGCCGGCGAAGGCGCGGACCATGTCGGCGTTGGTGTCGAACAGCTTCACGCGGTCGATGCGGGTGCGGTTGGCGAGGAACGACGCCACCTTCGCCGGCTGCGGGAGGTTGTCGCCCTTGGTGCCGTAGTTGACGCCGATGGCGGCGGCGTACGGTGCTATGACGAGGAGGAGGAAGACGGAGAGGAGGACGGCGGCAGCTGCGTGCCTTTGCCGCGACGGCGGCAGCGCCATGGTGGTGGAGGAGAGAGAGTATGGCCGCTCCGGCCGGACTCCGGTCGAACAGGGGCGGTGAGGAGTGCTCGGAGTTGAACTTCTGGCTGTGGTTGCTATGCGCTAATTATGGCTTGGATGCTTAGTGGGAGTACAATATTCCATTGATCCATTCACGTTGCATGGTAACTACTAACTGTCCACCTACATTTTCATAAGCTCTCTGTACTACTCCCACCGTCTCAAATATAGATTCGTTTAGACTTTCTAAATTCAAACTTTTTCAATTTTGATCGTGAATAACAAAATCATCATAAATCTTACTCCCTCCGTTCTTAAATATATGACGTTTATGGCAAACTAGTTAGTTCATTTTTGAACTAATTTGTTTCTCCTAAACGTCATATATTTAAAGACGGAGGTAGTAATAATATAAAAATGATATTGGTAGATTTACTATGAAACCAACTATCAAAATATGTAATCTTCTCTATTTAAAATAAATTATTTTAAGAATTATTATTGGTCAAAGTTGAAAATTTTTTGTTTTGAAAAAGTCTAAACGAAATTATATTATGGGACGGAGGGAGTACGTTGTTCAGGAAGAAAGATGAAGCATGATGATGAAGACTACGTTGTTGACCAAACGTGATCATTCTATACTGGAATAAGGAAAAAGTTATCGACAGTGGATTGCATAACCCCTTAACTATCAAACCGGATATGCTTAAAAAACTATCAAACCGAGTTTTTAACCCCCCTTTATCTTTGCAAAACCATTTAAAGGACCCCTTGAGGTGCTTTTGTAGTGTAGTTTTGTCACGTTGGCAAGCTGAGGTGGACTCAAATGTTGATATGGAGAAGATGACAGTCGGGTCCCATTTGTAAGTCGACTCCTTCTCCCACTGTCTCGTTGCAAGGAAGACGTTGCTGGCTTACCGCCTAACATGCCTGACGAGACATCAAAACTTATAACCAACACACCGGCCTTAGAGCCCTACTTCTTGTTGTCTCATCTGGAGTGACGGCAAGCAGCAACAACCGACAAAGCAGACATCACCAGTTCAGTGGCACATAGGTGCCCATGGATGTGGCCGATGCCGAAGATCTCTGCGGTTATACGGGAGGGGCGTTGTATAGAAGGAGTAGTAGTGTAGTGCTTTGCCTGGATCTCCGTTGTTTAGTTCGGTACAAATCTTCCTCTCTCTCTTTGGACAGATTATTGGAAGAAGACGTACAAATTAAAAATGCGCAGTCCTTTCCTTTCACTTTTTTCCAAGAACTAGTGGAAGTGCAACGAAGACACGCACGTGATATAAAAAGAATTGAATACAAAACCATATAATCATTGAAATTGAAACTAAAAACATAAAAGTAGCAATTCAAATTAAAATCTAACAATAATGATGTCGCGTATGGCCATCTGTGTGGGATAAATGTTATTCTTTTGGTGATGACATCAATTATATTGCTCTTTATAGTATAGATAAAGTGGAAAGAATATCCAACGAACATGTGTCCAAAATTATTACATTTAAACTAAAATCTAAAACTGAAACTGCTTCTCAATCTAATAATAGTTCATAATACTAAGCAAAATTCACTCCACAAATGCATTTATTTTCAGTCCATTGCCACTTATCATGTAATCATATAAATTCATAAGGACATGCGGTGGTTTAAGTAGAGTGGCGTGGCTGGTGTTGACTTGTCATCATGGCTATATCATAAAGCTTCACCATGCATTCCTATAGGAACAATAGATGTATTTAGAATACTATCCATTGCAGAAAAACACCGATTATAATGTAATCTAAAAATAATAACAATCGTATTATAATCATAAATTTAAAACAATGCACCTCATGTTTCCAAGATATCTCTATAAACAATGTTCATGGTGTCTTTTCCACTGGGATCAATGTCTTTGTTCTTTCTAGCAAGAGCCCATGTAGTATCACAAGAAACTCCCCTAGACAGTGCCACATAAAGTTTTTCATGTGCAAACAAAGTAGGTACCTACATTTAGGGATTAGGATTGTCTGCCCTTTTGCTTTGTTAATGGTCATGGCAAAGCTCAATCGGACGGGGAACTCCTTACGCTTCAACTTAAAAAGGAACGTTAGATCCTCAGAAGGCGACATTGGTATCATTGGTATGAACACCCTCTTTCTTACATGCTGCCCGTTAACAATCTCAGCATTGATAGCATTTTTCATTAACAATCATGTGCCATTGCACAATCCATTATGAGGGTCTAAATTACATAGCAGGATGATAGGACAGTTCTGTTTAATGGTAAGCTCGTGAGGAGGCAAACCATTCGGTGTTAATGAATTTAAAAATCCAATAGATAATTATTATGAGTGTCATCATCCACCGTATCAAAACTATAATACACCTGTTTATCACTTGGAAACCTATCAATCATAAGCTTGTTGACAGCATCAACGTGCTCATTCCTTGTTGAAAGGATAGCACGCTCCCGCATGTAAGATGCTGACCTACAATTGTTATGAAGGTACGGGAACACACGATCGATGAGCATATATACACAAAAATCCTCTGAAGGGCTATCAATAAGTATATCATCAAAAAGAAGAACATAGTCATCGGCAACATACCTGAACACACCCAAGCAGCCGAAATAAATTTAATTGCATTACGTGTGCAGCATGCAATTTGGACTGAACTTCAGTACCTTGCATGACGCCGTGAATTGTTGCACGGGCACCGGCGTGGTGTGGTCACGATGCTAGACCTCATTGTAGTAGAGGGCCTCGCCGCCGTCTAGGGCCTCACTGCCGACGACCGACACCAACGTGGTGTGATTTGTTAAGATGGAAGACCTAAAATCAAAGTGCACGTGGCTAAGCATGTAATTTAAAAAATAAAAAATATAATATATAAAAATAGAGAGTGCATGCACGCATAAATCAAAATAGAAAGTGCATGCACGCAAAAAATAACAACAATTCGTAATCAAGTGCATGAACACATATAGTATAGAAAGAATAACAACAATCCGAGACCAAGTGCATGCGTGCATTTATAGAATTTTATGATGGAAGGTGAGAGTAAATAGGAAAGAGTGATTGATGGAAGGCAATAATTTTAAATTACCCACCAATACTATTTTAGCAATTTAACGGTCCTGATATATATCTCTTTCCAAAAAAAGGTCGGTAAGCATTGTCATGATTTGGCATCACGTATGTCCAGTTTCCATTCGTAATGAGTTTTCCTTTTATTTTCAAATCGAATCAAATCCTTGCGTTATCATGTATGTCCAGTTTCCATTCTTAGAGAGTTTTTCTTTTATTTTCAAATCAAATCCCTGCGTTGGTAATGGTCATTAGTGCGTAAGCTCCTAATGAGAAAATGATGGGAGAAATTATTCTTGCTAGTCAGTTACTAATTCTACTTGGCCTATGTAGGACACGCCTATCTACCCTAGCTGAAATAAAAATTTCCATAACAAAAATGAACAACCAGTTGGTTCTAAAAAACTGCACCTAATCTTACGATTAAGACAATCAGCAAGCAAATCAAAGGGGCAAACCGTAAAATTAGGTGCTTTTTTTGGAAAAAAATATGAAGGTCTGGAACTCATTTTAAATAATTAAAGAGTTCTGATTTTGAAAGAATAATGAGAGAACTGGAACCATAAAATAAACATAGACTGATCACTGGAAAAAGAATCATAGATAGGTGGCCAGATGGGATTACCTGCATGCAGATGGAGTAGGAGAGAGCAGCTGGAGCACTTCTGAGACGAAGTTGAAGACGACCAGTAATCCACATCCCACATCCACCTGGGCAACGACCAATAGGAAGACATACTGTCGGTGTCCGGATTAGCACCGGCACCAACTAGTGATTAGCGCTGTGATCAGTCTCCTGATGGTCGGTGCTAAGCTAAACGGAGACGGGGTTTATCCTGGTTCCAGCCACGCGGCTGTACGTCCAGCAGGATGTGCTTGCGCACTGTATTAACTTGCACCGGTGGTGCCTGTAGAGGGGGGCTACCAGCAAGACGGGAGAGGAGGCAAGTCCCCCAGGTCCAACTATGATGATTAAGGCAAGTGCCAATATCAGGAACGGTGGAGTGTGGGGCGTGTGCGTGTATGTGAGCGTGTCCCCGCGCAGGGGCGTCTGCTTCTCCCTTTTATAGGCCAAGGGAGAGCAGCTTAGAGTGAAGCGGTACAGTGGCGGTGTCTTGTCCTCACACGTTCTTGCTCCTGGCGCGAGTTGGTGGCGAGCTCCGGCTTCCGCTGGCGGCATGGCGGCTCCTGTTGCTTGTCCGGGCGTGACTTTGAGGGGGACGCTCCTGCCAAATCGAGGGTCCGGTCGCAGGGGAGAGGACGGGTGTTGATGGCATAGGACCGTGGAACATCACCGGCCTGTCCGCACAGTGCGGTTCAGTCCGCTGTACAGCGCCAGAGATGGTGGTACAGCACCGAGGATGGCGGCACAGCGCCGGGGATGGTCGCATGACGTCGGAGTTGGAGGAGGAGACGCGGCACACGCCGTCCATACGACAGTCCTGCTCAGCACGCACGCCAATTTGCCGCCAGTACACGTTTCGAGGGTGCCCTCATGCCCGTTCGAGGGCCTCGTCGCCGGGGGAGGACGGGGGCAGGCGGCACAGTGGCGCGGAATGACGCCGGCCTGCCCGCACAGCGCCGCGCTGCACCCGCACAGGACTGGGAGAGGCCACACAGTGGCGGGTTAGGTTGTACAGGAGCGGTGTCAGGCCGCGTCAGCCGCGCGGCGTGGGCAGATTCGCTTTTGACTTGGATGTCCCGCCGCGGATCCGGGCTTTAAATGCCATTGTCAGAGGAGAGGTGGGGCGGGACACTACCGGTCGAGGGATGGTCTTGAGCGAGGTGGAAAACGGTCGTCCGCTCGAGGGGGGTCGTGCCCCTCGAGCGAGGCGGAAATCCGCTCGAGGGGCCGAGACCCTCGAGCGAGGCGGAAACCTGCTCGAGGGGCCGGGGCCCTCGAGCGAGGCGGAAACCCGCTCGAGGGGTCGGGACCCTCGAGCGAGGCGGAAACCTGCTCGAGGGGCCGGGACCCTCAAGCAGGGCGGAAAAAATGGGGCGCACGAGTGGGCCTTCATGATGAGGGCCGCTGCTGGGCCGTGGCAAGCCTTGGGCCTACGACGTCCCACATTTCCCTTCTTGGATTTGTAGGGATTAGTCTGTATGTGATTGCGTTTAACGAGGGTGATTATCACCTTAATTAGGGGACCCCTAATGACCGTTCCCGACAGTAGCCCCCGAGCCTTTGAGGGAGTGGGAACCATTCCAGCAAAGGATGCAGGTCCTGAGGTGACGTCCTTGGATGCTATGTGTGGGACTTTCCCTTCTGATCGTGCATGTCCTTCCGTGGGGGTGCACTAGAGCACCCGCAGGTGTAAGCCCCCGAAGCCCTGCAGGAGTGCGAGCACTCGTGCAGGGGTTGAGAGCGTCGGGTGACGGGCTTGTCTTGCGTTTGTTTCGGCCGGCTTCGGTGATATTTCAGCCGGCATCGGCGATCTACGCGGGCAGAGCAGCGTCGAGTTAACCCGGGACGTCCTTGGACGGGTTTGTTTGCTTGTTCGGGGCTCAACATTCCACAGATTAGTGAGGCTAAGCGAGGTGATCATTGGGATGGTTGTGGTGCTAGGAGCCCCCGAGCCCTGGCCCAATCAGGGACGATCAGGTAAAGTCCTCGGCTTCGTTATTATGACCCTCGCCGCCCTTCCGCAGGGAGGAGGGGTGAGGCAGTCCATGCTACCCTCGAGCGGGCGGCGAGCCATGGATGCCTCGGCGAGCTGTTAACGGATAGTTCAAGTGGACGTCCGTGTCCCGTTCGATAGGGGTCGGCTCATGGTCCGGGGACACGTCCATGCGAGTGCTTGCAAAGGTTTGCTAAGCAGGGCTCGGTCCCACTTGATAGGGGCCGAGGGCGCGGAAGCACTCCCTTGATGAGATCCCTCGATTAGCTACCTTTGTCATGGCCTTGAACACGATATGTGGGGCGCCCCCGAACTTCACATTCCGGGACAGGCTCGATCGCGTGCGCCCTGATCGTTCCTGACTCTGTTGATTTGAGGTGCCTATTCGAACCCTTCGAGGGTCAGGCACCGTACCCCTAATCAGTAGGGCGTTTGTGGGGGGGCGTCGCGCGTCCCTGTCTTGGTGGATCTGTGGCGCCTGTCGAACTGCCGTTGGGCCAAGCTTCGAACCACTGATAAGTAAATCCTCGCGTCGAGGTGCATCTGCGGCGCCCGTCGTACCCTCAGCGGGCCGGGCCTCGAGCCACTGATCAGTAATGATTTGGGGAATTAAGCTCTAGGTGCCCCTCGAGTTCGCTGTTGAGGGTATGCTCGATCGAGCGCGGCCCAGCGGCCTTAACCCCCTAGAATCGTGGTGCCCGTCATACCCTTTTGAGGGGCCGGGCCTCGAACCCCCAGTTTAATGGCTCGTGGGGCTTTCCTTATGTGAGAAAGGATCCCCTGGCATTTGGAATTCGACCGTAGGCCAGTTGGTCACCGCGCCCGCTCGGTCGTGGCTGACGTGGTGTGGAGCAGGCGGCGTGGAGTAGGCGGCATGGGCGCGCCTTTTCAGGCGAAACGGCGTGGGCGCCGTGCGGATGCGAAAGGACGTGGCGCTGTACCCCCTGGTTTATCATGCAGTAATAATTATGCACGCGCGCGCATGGCAGTTTCGGGGTGGTGGGGCCCTGCTGTCAGCGACTGGCGACACCCACCGCATTAACTGCGGTTGCCCGTCGCACCGCCGGATAACCCGTCCCCTCTCTACTCTATAAAAGCAGAGGACGCGGGGAAGAGTTCTTTACCTTAGCCATTTGCGAGCGCCGCTTCCTCTTCGCCCTCACCGTCGTAGTGTGCTCCGCCGCTCTAGATCCGCGCGCGGACGCCCGCTACTTTTTGCTCCCGGCACCCACCTCGCTCCTTCCACCTATGGCCGCGATCAGGGTACTGGAGGCCGCATCGTGGCCCCGGTCATCTGTGGACCAGCAGACCATGGAGGGGCTCGTCCTCGGCGGCCTGCTGGCACCGGTCGGTGATGAGGCGAACCCAGCATGGATAATCTCGCCGGCGTCACACCGGGCGCCGTCTCCGCCGCCGGGTTATGTGGTGAGCTTCGTGCGGCTGCACGAGCGCGGATTCAACACCCCCACAAGCAAGTTTATGCGGGGGTTGTGCTACCACTACGGGGTGGAGCTCCACAACTTCACCCCCAACGCCATCTCGCAGGCGGCGTCCTTCGTCGCCGTCTGCGAGGGATTCTTAGGAATCGAGGCGCACTGGGACCTGTGGATTCACCTCTTTCGAGGTGAACTCCACACGCTCGCCACGGGGGAGAGGAGGACGCGCAGGGCCGTCCATGCCGGCGGCCTTATGTTCACGACGCGCGAGTCCAGGAGGGATCTGTACCTGTCCTGCACCATGACGTCGAACAACTCCGACTGGGAGAAGGGGTGGTTCTACTTGCGCAACGACGGTGCCGGGCTCCCGCCATATACCGTGAAGGTATTGACAGTGAAGCCGGACGCGTGGTCGCACGGTGACGAGGCCATGGACCAGCGCCCACCAAAACCCCTGAAAAACGCAGTACGGACCCACGTACGGCGCGCTCCGGCAGCTAACACAACGAACGTTACGCTGACCGAGCACGTGAAGGCTCGTACGACCAGTTTCCGCCATGGGCTAGAAGACAGGCGGCCCACGACCATCTGTACCCTCTTCCCCGAGTACGTGGTGGTCCGTACGACAAGTTCTCACCTCCACTCCCGACTACTCGCTCGCACGAGTAGTTTCTGCCTCGCGGCCGCAACTACTCGCTCGCACGAGTAGTCTCCGCCTCTGAGCCACAACTACTCGTTTGCACGAGTTGTTTCCATCACCGACCCACGCAGGCTTTGCGGGGAAGGCACGGGGCGCGTGGACCCACCAGATCGAGATCCCGGGATCTCCGCGCATGCTCCTCCGCGCACCGCCACGTGTCCGCCCCGCCGCGGCGGTCCTCTCGGGCCCGGCCGATTCGGTGTCAGGGGACGGATTCGTCAAACCCTGCCACGAATGGCACAGTGACCGTCGTACCGCGGACAGCGTAATGGGCACTGGACGGCGTACGGAACAGTACACACTACACCCTAAGCATCGGGAGAAGCGGCATAGATCACCTACTCGCACGAGTAGTTCTCCGACTCCGACTAGTTCAAGACTTAGCCGTCAAGGCCGCAGGTACGCAGGCCCCGTTGGTGTCCCGTGATACCCCGGTACACGACTCACCACATGTCAGCCTCCCTGCACGGGTCCGCCCTGACCAGGTCGATCCTGTTCCACTGACGGGATCAGAGCCAGAACTCTGCCTCCTGTACCTGACTAACTACTCGGAGAAGGGCGCAGGGGGCCCTGGGACGGTTACTTGGGACGCACGAGATCCACACCGTCACCCAAGCCCCCGTAACAGTGCTTCGCCGTTGCTGTTGCCTGACAGTCCGATGCAGAGAAGGACGCCTCGCACTGTAGATTAGCTCAAACACACTCGATGTAAACCGCTCTGAGCCTCCCCCATGCGACTATAAAAGGGAAGGGCACTGGCACATACCAGACACGTCCGTTTCCACCCCCACACGCACTTAGCATCGATATCTCATCTCATACAACCACACGCTCACGTACGCAGGCTTCTGCTACTTGAACCACTCGCACACCAGGGACTTGGGCTCTCCACCCTCTCCCGACCTGTTTGTACGCCCTACTACAAACTCCCGAGCATAAGGAACACTTCCTCTCAGACTGGATGTAGGGTATTACTCTCCGGAGGCCTGAACCAGTATAACCTCGAGTGTCTCCTGTGCTACCATGCGGATCAGAACACGCCCTCTCATATAAATTTACTTGCCGGCGGTAACAAACCCCGACAGTTGGCGCGCCAGGTAGGGGCCTTCGCGTGTTTTCGACGTTCTTTTTAGGGTCCGCACAGCCCTCTCATCATCCACTTCGACGAAAGCCATCATCGAGCCGCTGCTGATGGACTCCCCCGTGGGATCGCCGGGCTCGCTCCAAGTTGGGCTCGAGCTCCGCTTCGGGAGCCTGAACTTCCAGGCAACCGGGGACGGTTACCTCATGCGTCTCGTCGGCGAGGCCACCAACGCACCTGCATCGGCACCTGCACCGGCTGCCGCGACACGCCCGCCCCGACGCAAGAAGCGCTCGGGTAAGCGTGCGAAGCAAGCCAAGGTGGACCGATGCAGGGCGGCGTGTGCTAGCTCCCCTCCACAGGTCGAAGCTGGCGCGCCACCGGCCACTGATGTGGTGGACGACTCCCTGCCGTCGGACTCGACGGAGCGCATCACCAGGGACAGCGCGCCAAGGCCTTCTCCCTCTCAAGGAACATGCCACGCGGCGACTTACTTCTCTTCGTCAAGCACTGACCCGGCCGCGTACGACAACTACCCGAGCCATTGTCTATGGGGCAACAGGGAGCTCCCGGCGACATCGCCAGACGAGAAGTACCTCGAAACCGACGGGACGGACGACGTCCTCGACTCAGAGTGGGACTACGTCGGGCTTCGGGACGCTGGCACCCTCCGTCGTTTCCAAACGGAGGCGGATTACTGTTTCGGCTACTCCGACGACTCAGACGACGGGGGTTACGACCCCTCATGTGAGTGCTTCGTCGTTGGCAACGCCCCGGCGGCACCGGCACCGGCCCACACGCCGGATGGAGCATTTCGCTCCGCCCACAGCTCGACGGCGGACAGCGCGGCGGAGGCCCAGGTTCCTCCCAACCCCACCGCACAGCGCGCCCGGCTGGACGAGTTGGAGGATGCACAGCAACAGCTCGACGATGAGCGGGCACAGCTCCACCAACAACTCCGGCAAGACCCAAACCCGACTCCCGCTCGTGCAAGGGCGAGGGACGTCCAGCAGTGCATCATCAACGACGACCGAGATGTCATTGACAGCACACCCGTCTTCAAAAGGGCATCGCAGAACCTGGCGGCAGCTGGGATCCTTCTCCGGAAGGTACCAGAGCCCGCCGCGCCTCAAGAGAGAGAGATGCATAAGCAGATCAAGACTCTCCTCGAGACTGCCGCCGTGCAGCAGGCGGAGAGCTCCGCTTCTCCATAGCGGGGCTCACAGGGTCGCGGGCACTCCGAGCCGCGACAGCCTGCAACGCCGTCGCAGCAGCCACGACGGTCCGAGGAAGTCAACGTACCAGTCAAGAGCCGACTGGGTCCCCACCGCGACGCACGTGACACCATCAAGGCGCGGCGGAGGGCTGACGCGAGTCAGCACGACGACTACGAGGAGCAGCCTCGCAAGGAGTACAACCGGCGACACGGAGGCCGGTACGATAGCGACGAGGACCGGAGCAGGAGCGGCTCGCCTGATGCCCAAGGGCCACGTGCCTTCGGGAAGAATGTGCGCAGCGCTTGTTTCCCTTCGCGTTTCAGGGCTCCGACCTCCGTACCTAAGTACAATGGTGAAACCAACCCCAGCGTCTGGTTGGAAGACTACCGACTGGCATGCAACACCGGCGGAGCGCGGGATGATCTGTTCATCATCAAGAACCTACCGCTACATCTCACGGACTCGGCCCGCAAGTGGCTCGAGCACTTGCCACGGGGCAAGATCGACAGCTGGTCGCAACTACACGACGCCTTCATCGGCAACTTCCATGGCACATACGCCCGACCAGGGAACCCCTGGGACCTGCGCAACTGCAAGCAGATGAAGGGTGAGAGCTTGCGTGACTACATCCGACGCTTCTCCAAGCGGTGCACCGAGTTGCCCAGCACCACTGACACGGATGTCATCTCAGCTTTCCAGAATGGCACCACGTGTGCCACGCTGATCCATCGGATCGGGCGGCGGAAGCCGCGGTCTACTCGGGAGCTGCTCGACATCGCGACCGACCACGCCAACCGGGAAGAAGCCGTAGCCGCGACGCTTAGCCCCGTCGCAAGCAAAGGGAAGCAGCCAGCCGAAGCTGGCGACGGTCCGTCCGCACCAGTCAAGAAGAAGAAAAGCAAAGATAAGAGGTACCGAGAGGATACCCTGGTGGCCGCAGTCGACCGAAAGACGGCGAGACCCAGAGGCAACCCTCCATCGGGTCACTTCGAGAAGCTGCTGGACGCCCCGTGCCCCAATCACGAGGGCTCGGTCAAGCACGCCTTCAAGGATTGTAACCTAATGAAGGCCTACCTCGCCGGCACGCTGAAAAAGCGAAGCGACCCTCCGACTGGTGACGGAGGAAAGGACAAGGGCAACGACGATGACGCTTACCCCCGGGAGGACGGAGCCGTAATGATGATCTTCAGAGGCTCGGAGGCGCGGCTACCCAAGCGTCAAGAGAAGTCTACCAGCTCGAGCATGCAACTCCGACCTACCTGAAGTGGTCGGAGATGCCGGTTACATTTGACCGACACGATCATCCCGACCACATACCGCGACCGGGTAGCTACCCACTGGTCGTGTCACCCTTGTTCGGCACCAAGCGTGTGCACAAGGTACTGATGGAGGGAGGCAGCGGCCTCAACGTCATCTACATGTCGACCCTGGACGACATGGGAATCCCGCGGTCCTGACTGCGGCCGTCAACGACGCCTTTCCACGGGGTCGTACCCGGGATGGAGGCGGTCCCACTCGGTCAGATCGATCTGCCCGTCACGTTCAGAACTCCGAGCAACTTCCGGACGGAAACCCTCACCTTCGAGGTGGTGGGGTTCCCGGGGACATATCACGTGATACTCGGAAGGCCAGCCTATGCTAAGTTCATGGCCGTCCCCAACTACACGTACCTCAAGCTGAAGATGCCCGGCCCGAAAGGCATCATCACAGCTGGTACAACTTTCCAGTATGCATACGAATGCGATGCTGAGTGCTTCCAGTTCGCTGAAGCACTAATCCGGTCTGAGAAGCTCGCCGCTGAGCCACCCTCCGAGGACCAAGAAATCCCTGAGTCGTCCAAGTGTGCGGTCTGCTCTTTCGAGCCCGCCAAGGACGCCAAGGAAGTGCCCGTCTCTGACGACGGCCGCACACTCCGTATCGGGATGGCGCTCGGTTCTGACTAGGAAAGCGCGCTCGTCGACTTCCTCCGTGCGAATCTCAATGTATTCGCATGGAAACCCTCCGACATGCCGGGGATTCCAAGGGAGGTCGCCGAGCACAAGCTTAACATTAAGCCCGGCTCGAAGCCGATCAAGCAGCGTCTGCGCCGCTTCAACTCCGACAAGTGCAAGGCTATCGGAGAGGAGATCAAGAAGCTCATTAGTGCAGGGTTCATTCGTGAAGTCTACCACCCCGAGTGGCTAGCAAACCCTGTACTCGTTAAGAAGAAGAATGGAAAATGGAGGATGTGCGTTGATTACACGAGCCTGAACAAGGCGTGTCCAAAAGATCTATTTCCTTTATCGCGTATAGATCAAGTAGTTGACTCAACAGCTGGGTGCGAGACCCTCTATTTTCTCGACGCTTATTCAGGGTATCATCAGATCGCGATGGATCTGATTGACCAGCTCGCAACCTCGTTCATCACCCCGTTCGGCGCGTACTGCTACGTTTCCATGCCCTTCGGGTTGAAGAATGCAGGAGCCACTTTCCAGAGATGCATGCGTCGCGTCTTCAAAGATCTCATCGGACGGCTAATCGAGGCCTATGTCGATGATATCGTGGTCAAGTCAAAGAAGGTGGGCGACCTGATACCCGACCTTACCGCGGTCTTCGAGAAGCTGAGGGAGCACGGCGTGAAGCTAAACCCCGAGAAGTGTGTCTTTGGGGTCCCCAGGGGCATGCTGCTCGGGTTCGTCGTGTCGGAGCACGGCATCGAAGCTAACCCCGAGAAGATCTCTGCGATCACAAGCATGGGACCCATCAAGAATCTGAAGGGAGTGCAGCGCGTCACCGGATGCCTCGCTGCTCTCAGCAGGTTCATTGCTCGACTGGGAGAGCGTAGCCTGCCACTTTACCAGCTCATGAAGAAGTCGGAACACTTTCAGTGGACGCCAGAGGTGCAGGAAGCACTCGACTCGCTCAAGAAACTACTCGAAAGCCCACCGGTGCTCACCGCGTCGGCCGAGGATGAGCCGATGCTCCTATACATCGCCGCAACGACCCAAGTCGTAAGCGCGGCACTAGTGGTTGAGCGAGACGAGCCTGGCAAGACGCAGAAGGTTCAGCACCCCGTCTACTTCGTGAGCGAAGTCCTCTCTGACTCGAAGACACGATACCCGCAGATACAGAAGCTGATCTATGCTGTCCTCATCACTAAGCGGAAGCTCCGGCATTATTTCGACTCACATCGCATCACAGTGGTGTCCAAGTACCCGCTTGGCGAAATCATATAGAGCCTGGAGGCGGAAGGCAGAATCGCTAAGTGGGCCCTCGAGTTGATGGGCAAAATATCGAGTATGCGCCCCGCACCGCCATCAAGTCGCAAGCATTGGTTGACTTCGTCGCTGAATGGACGGAGATCCAAACACCTCCTGCTCCCATCGAGCACGAGACGTGGCTCATGTACTTCGACGGATCCCTCATGAAGGAAGGAGTCGGGGTCAGACTTGTGTTCATCTCGCCTCTGGGCGTGCGAATGGAATACATGGTTCGACTACATTTCGCGGCCTCCAACAACGTCGCTGAGTACGAGGCGCTCATCAATGGTCTCCAGATCGCCCTCGAGCTGGGAATTTGACGCCTCGACATCAGGGGGGACTCCGACCTGGTTGTGGGACAGGTTATGAAGGAGAAGAATTGCATAAGTCCGAAGATGGCCGCTTACTGTCGGGCGGTGCGCGGACTGGAGGACAAGTTTCACGGGCTCGAGCTCAATCATGTACCATGGGAGTACAACAAGGTGGCTGACACCCTTGCGAAGGCGGCGTCGAATCGAAAACCCGTTCCACACGGGGTCTTCGCCAGCGACCAATACGAGCCGTCTGTTCGTTCCGAGGAAGACAAGATGCCAGAGCCGTCAACACAAGAGGTCATGGAGATCGACAGGGCGCAAGAGCCCAACCTCGAAGACCCCGACTAGAGGATTCGATCCTCGAATGGATGGTGGAAGGAAAATTGCCACCCGACAAGGAGACGGCTCGACGCATCGCTCGCATGACCAAGTCGTATAAACTGGTCGACGGCGAGCTCTGTCAAAAGGGCGCCAAAGGCATATTCATGCGGTGTATCCTGGCCGACCAGGGCAAGGAACTGCTGCATGAAATCCATGCGGGCACTTGCGGACATCACGCCGGTCCGAAGACCATCGTCGGAAAAGCTTTCCGACAAGGTTTTTACTGGCCCACCGCGGTCGCTGATGCAACCCGGATCGTGCGCGGCTGCGAAGGCTGCCAGTTCTATGCACAACAAACCCATCTCCCGACGCAGGTCTTGCGAACCATACCCATCACCTGGCCCTTCGCGGTCTAGGGGTTGGATATGGTCAGACCACTGAGAAAAGCACCCGGGGGCTACACCCATGTGCTCATCGCCATCGACAAGTTCTCAAAGTGGATCGAGACCAAACCAATAACAAATGTCCATTCCGAGGAGGCCGTTGCGTTCTTCACCGACATCATCTATCGCTTCGGGATCCCGAACTCCATCATCACTGACAATGGCACGCAGTTCACGGGCAATAAATTCCTCAAGTTTTGCGACGGCAACCACATCCGTGTGGACTGGTGTCGTATGGACATCCCTGGGCCCACTACTCCGGTGGGTACCAGGACCGACTACTCGGTGGGCCCCTGGGACTACTCAACTTGGGCAACACGGCACCTGCTGGCATGGGGCGCAAGGACTGCAGAGGGATAGTACTCGGATAGGAAGCTACACATGTCCGGATCCATGTAAAGAACTCCTAGCCGTACCCGACTAGTACTCTCCCCTCAAACCGACTTGTAACCCTGCCTCCCGGGCTATATAAGGCGAGGCAGGGACCCCTATCTCTTCATCCGCATCATCTTGTAAACACACCCAATCAATCCAGAGCTACACAGCATACAGGACGTAGGGTATTACGCACCTCGCGGCCCGAACCTGTCTAAATTGTGTGCCACGTGTCTCTCCTTCGAGTTACCGATCTCGGCGAGGCCACATTCATCTACCTCGGGTACTCCCCTTGGTAGGTTGCCGGTCTAAAACACCGACAGCAGGCGCGCCAGGTAGGGGATCTCGCCGAAGATCACATGGCGAACTCGACAGCTTCAATCGTCATCAAGCCAACCGTCGCCTTCAACCACGGCGACACCTTCGTCTTCGGCTCCTGGGTCTGCACCGCTGACGGCGCTGGATCGTTCCAGCGCTACCTCACCATGACCCCGGACCCAGAGACCGGGCTCGTGACGCTTCCCGAAGTCACCACGGGCCCACTCGTCGAAAAATTCGGCGAAATTTCGCTCTACAACCAAGTCGCCAATTTCGAACTCGGATCCGCCTCCAACTCAAACTCGACGTCGCCCTGGATCGCCTCATGCGAGCCGGCTCCTGAGCCATCATGTGAAGCGACCCCTCTCCGCGAGCACTTCCCATACGGTCTCTGCAATGCTAGCAGGGCCCATGCGGAAGCTCTCGCTGCACGCCGGGCCGGCAAGGAGATCGCCTCTGAGTACTCCTCGAACTCCAACACCGGAGCCGGCTACTACTCGGACTCTTCCTACGAGTTCGACTTCGGATCGGACCCAATCGAGTCCGAGTCTGAGCTCAACATGACTGAGGAACCGCTGTCAGGTCCTGCCTCTGGCCTGGTCATTACATCTACTCCCGCCGGCAGATTTGTCTACTGGCCCGACAGCAAGCCTGCAGACCTGACGGACGACAACTCACGCTGCGTCGCCTACCTCGACTCACTCCCCTTCCAGGAGGGGACCCCGCTGGCTCTAAATGACGAGCACACCCCCACCGAGGTGGCGACTACTGACTCCAGTCTCTGCACTCCCGACCGTGAAGTCTTCATGATGGCCACAGATGTCGGGACTTCGGAAACTCGACCCGACCGGTACCTTGACGGCATTTCGGAGGATGAGTTATCTGCCAACGCACCTCCGAACGAGACCACCGAAGACAAGAACGCTCGGCGTGACCGCAACAGGAAGCGGAACGATCGACGCAGACGTCTCCGGGAAACTCTCCCTATCCGGAACCTCAACGAGGCCCTGGAGCAAGTTGCCAACCGGGTACACTCTACTCCTGAGCAGTGCCTCATGTCTATCACCACGATAGCACGACAGGCCCAGGGGATCCGCGCGGGCGAAGTCATTGCCAAACTCACTGCAGACGCCTACTTCATGCGGGTCGACAACAGGGTTACTCAAGTACCCCCCGTCAGAACTCACGACGTCAGAAACAACGAAGCCACTAGCCGCAGCCCGGCAGACGGCGGACGCAACCGTGTCCGTGGTGAACACCAGCCAAACCCCAACCGCTCTAGGGCCTCGGGTGGAGGACCCTCACAGGGCAGCATTAGCCAGGGTGGCACCGGAGGTAGTCGCGGCAGCGGCGGCGGTGGTGGCAGCAGCGGCGGGAGCTCATCCCATGACGCCGGCAGAAGAGCTGGTGGCGGCGGTGATCGCGGCAGCCGAGGCCACGCGACTAGCCACGCCACCGGCAACGCACGTGGTGGCTACAACGCCCGCCACAAGATCGACGAGATCGGCCGCAAGAAGGCTACTGAAGCAAGCGACAGCGACGGCTTCCCCGCATACTCCACAAGACTTCGCAACCTGCTTCTTCCCGAGAAATTCAAACCTCTCGGGATCTCCAAGTATGACGCGAAGCAAGATCCAGTTCAGTGGCTCAGGTGCTACGGCTTGGCCATCGAAAATGCTGGTGGCAACAACGACACGAAGTGCCTCTTCTTCCCCTTTTGTCTGGATCAGGCTCCACTCACATGGCTCGAGTCACTCGAAAAGAACTCGATCGACCAGTGGGACCAGCTGAAGGCTCAGTTCACCAGCAACTTAGCGGGCGCCATGGGGCGCTCGGGTACTCGCATGGACCTGGCGATGGTCAAGCAGGAACAAGGCGAGACACTTCGCCAGTACATGCGGTGCTTCTTCGACAAGCGCGCGACCGTAGTCGACGTCACCGACAAAGAAGTCATCGACCTCTTCCAAGACGGACTCTACCACCGTCGCACCTTCGAAGACTTCGGTCGCTGCCGCCCGAGCTCCATCACCAAGCTCAAAGACATGATCACGTCATGGGCCGACGAAGAGGACAAGGCGAACGCCAAGTATGACTCCATTCGCGGCAAGAACAAGAGCAACACGGGCGGCAACAACAACAACAACAACAACAACAAAGATCAAGGGGGTCGCCACAACAACAACTACTCGAGCTCCAACCGCAAGCGCAAGCCAGACAACACAGTCGCGGCTATACAGCGCCCTGCAAAGGACAACTTGAAAAAGACCTCCGGCGGCTTCAAAGACTTGCTCAAAGAGAAGTGCCCATGGCATCTGGATGGTAATCACACCACCGAACAGTGCTATCAACTCCGGCGAGCACTCAAGGATACTCCCGACCCACGACCTCCTCACGACAAGAAGGGCAAGAAAAAAGTCGACGAGGGCAACGACGACTTCCAAGAACCTGACAAGATGGTGAATGTCCTCTTCGGTGGACTACCCACCAGACGGTCTCAGAAGGCCACCCGACGGGAAGTCTTGAACATCGAACCAGCGGTGCCGACACCTCTGAGGTGGTCGGAGGTACCCATCACCTTCTCCTGCGCGGATCAATGGACAAGCTTCTCCGAACCAGGACATTTCCCACTCGTCCTGAAACCTGTAGTCGCGGGCTCCAGACTCAACAAGGTCCTCATCGACGGCGGGAGCAGACTCAACTTCCTTTTCACCAAGACCTTGAAGAAGATGAAGCTCGACATCACCAACATGCTCACCAAGAGCGCGTCACCCTTCTACGGCATTGTCCCCGGTAACGCGGCTATTCCACTAGGCTCAGTGGTCCTGCCAGTTACCTTCGGGGAGACAAGGGAGAACTACCGCACCGAGTACATCAAGTTCGAGGTTGCGGACTTCGAAACCTCCTACCATGCCATCCTCGGCAGACCAGCTATCGCCAAGTTCATGGCGGTACCACACTACACCTACTTGGTACTCAAGATGCCAAGTCATGCCGGAGTACTCACACTGCAAGGGGACTTGAAGATTTCGTTCGACTGCGACACCGAAGCCGTGGAACTCACAGCGACCAACCAAGTACCCAATGCAATGATGGAGATCTTTGCTGCGTCCAAGAGGCTCGCCCCAACCGAACTCGAGATTCCCGAGAAGACCGACACCGCAAACAAGCCTCAGCCATCAGAGGAAGTCCGAGTGAAGGCCATCGACCTTGGGACGGGTGACAGCAGCAAGACTACCATGATCGGGGTGGGTCTCGACCCGAAATAGGAAGACGCGCTCGTCAGCTTCCTTCGAGCTAACTGAGACATCTTCGCATGGAAGCCAGCGGACATGCCAGGGGTGCCCAGGAGGCTGATCGAGCACTCACTCAATGTCGATCCTAAAGCTACCCCCAAACGAAAACACCTTCGCCGTTTCGCCGACGACCGACGGGATGCCATCAAGAAGGAACTCGCCAAACTACTCGCGGCGGGCTTCATCCGTGAAGTCTTCCATCCTGAGTGGCTCGCCAACCCCGTCCTCGTCCGCAAGAAGAACACCAACGAGTGGAGGATGTGCGTCGACTACACCGACCTCAACAAGCACTGCCCCAAAGACCCCTTAGGGTTGCCGCGGATTGATCAAGTCATCGACTCCACGGTGGGCTACGACCTGCTCTGCTTCCTCGACTGCTACTCCGGGTATCACCAGATCGCTATCAAGGAAGAAGACCAGGAGAAGACCGCGTTCATCACCCCGTTCGGCACCTATTGCTACACGACAATGTCGTTCGGGTTGAAGAACGCCGGCGCCACCTACCAACGAGATATCCAGGCCTGCTTCAAGAGGCAGCTCAACAAGAACGTCGAAGCCTACGTGGATGACGTGGTCGTCAAGACCAGAAACTCCGATACGCTCATCGCCGATCTTGAAGAGACTTTCGCATCCCTGCGAGAGTACCAATGGAAGCTCAATCCTAACAAGTGCGTCTTCGGCGTACCATCTGGGAAACTACTCGGCTTCATCATTAGCCATCGTGGCATCGAAGCCAACCCCGAGAAGATTTCCGCCATCACCAACATGAAAGCTCCAACCTGCATCAAGGATGTCCAGAAGCTGACCGGGTGCATGGCGACCCTGAACAGATTTATCTCGAAGCTTGGAGAACGGGGACTACCCTTCTTCAAATTACTCAAGCATCAAGAGAAGTTCGCGTGGACCGCGGAGGCTGATCAAGCTCTGGCGCAGCTCAAAGACTTCCTGTCTAAGCCACCAGTCCTCACGGCTCCTCGCAGAAAGGAGCAGCTACTGCTCTACCTCGCTGCGACTACTCATGTGGTCTGTACTGCCATCGTCGTCGAGCGGCAGGAAGAAGGCCACGCCTACCCAGTCCAGCGACCAGTCTACTTCGTCAGCGAGGTTCTGTCAGAGTCCAAGGCACGGTACCAGCCGGTCCAGAAGCTACTCTACGCAGTGCTCATCACCTCGCGGAAGCTACGACACTACTTCCAGGAGTACTCGATTGTTGTTATCACCGACTACCCACTCGGTGACATACTCCACAACCAGGATGCTACTGGAAGAATCTCCAAGTGGGCGGTCGAACTCGGCACCCTCAACATTGACTTCAAGCCACGTACTGCTATCAAGTCCCAGGCACTAGTCGACTTCATGGCAGAGTGGCAGGAGAATCAGCTACCAACTCCAACCGAGCGCCCAGAACACTGGGTGATGTACTTCGACGGCTCACTCAAGCTCGAAGGGGCAGGTGCAGGGGTGCTGCTGATCTCTCCAAAGGGTGAACAACTCAAGTACGTCCTGCAGATCTTTTGGAAGGTCTCAAACAACGAAGCCGAGTATGAAGCCCTACTTCACAGGCTCCGCCTCGCAATCTCTTTGGGCATCAAGCGGCTACTAGTCTACGGTGACTCCGCAGTGGTCATCAACCAAGTCAACAAGTCTTGGGATCGCAACAAGGAGAACATGGACGCCTATTGTCTGGAGGTCCGCAAGCTCGAGAACAAATTCTACGGTCTCGAGTTCCACCACGTCGTCCGCGACAACAATGTTGCCGCGGACGTCCTGTCGAAGCTTGGTTCTACTCGCGCGCAAGTTCCTGCTGGAGTCTTTGTCCATGAGCTGCACGCGCCATCCATCCCGGAGTCGGCGCCAACGACCACTGACCCTGCGCCATTACAGTCTGGCCAGGAGGTCATGATGATTGACGTGGACTGGAGACAACCCTTCATCGACTACATCCGCGAGCAGAAGGTCTCATCCGACAAGAACTTGGCCGAACAACTCGTACGCCGAGCAAAGGCCTATGTGCTAGTCGGAGACAAGCTCTATAGGCGAGGTGCCACTTCTGGAGTACTCATGAAGTGCGTACCTCGAGAAGAAGGCAAGGATATCTTGGAGGAGATCCACAAAGGCGTCCGCGGCAACCACGCGTCTTCGCGAACGCTGGTGAGCAAGGCTTTTCGACGAGCTTTCTATTGGCCCATAGCTCTGGCCGACGCTGAAGAACTCGTCAGAAAGTGCCAAGGATGTCAATTCTTCGCCAAACAACAACACGTCTCGGCCTACAAGCTAGTCACCATACCACCAACCTGGCCCTTTGCCTGCTGGGGGCTCGACATGATTAGGCCTCTGCCAACTGCGCCAGGAGGATTCAATAGAGTCTTGGTGGCCATCGACAAGTTCACCAAGTGGATCGAAGTCAAGCCGGTCACCTGCCCAAAGGCCGACAGAGTACTCGACTTCTTGGATGAACTCGTGCATCGCTACGGGCTGCCCCATCGCATCATCACAGACTTGAGTTCCAACTTCAACAACCATCAGTTCTGGGAATACTGTGAGAACAGCGGGATCGACGTCCGGTACGTCTCAGTCGCCCACCCCCGCGCCAACGGTCAAGTTGAGCGTGCCAACGGGATGGTACTCGACGCCCTCAAAAAGCGATTGCACGACGCAGCTAACACAAAAGGAGGCAAGTGGATCAAGGAACTACCCAACGCACTCTGGGGGCTTCGTACTCAGCCTACCAAGCCGACGGGGCAGTCGCCCTACTTCCTGGTCTACGGCTCCGAAGCTATTCTACCTGCCGACGTGATGTGGGAATCCCCGGCAGTAGAGCAATATGACGAAGGCATCTCAGAAGACAGCAGACGGGTTGACATCGACGGTCTCAAAGAAGCCCACTGCGCCGCCCTCGTCCAATCAGCAAGGTACCTCGAGGGTATCCGACGCTACCACGATCGCAACGTCAAGGAACGCTCCTTCAACGTCGGCGATCTAGTCCTCCGTCGTATCCAGAACACGGACGGACTACACAAGCTCAGCTCACCATGGGAAGGTCCCTTTTCAATCTCTAAGGTGACCGGACCAGGCTCCTACCGCCTCCAAACACTTGAAGGTGATGACATCAACAACTCGTGGAACGTCGACCAGCTGTGTCGCTTCTACGCGTAGTCGCTCGACTACTCTACGGGTCCAGGTCTACACGACTACTCACGGACTCCTCGCTGTAAGCGGCCTTTCGGTCCTGGCACTAGTCTCCGGACTACTCTTCTCCAAGATCCAGCGTCAACGGCTACTAACGGATCTTGGGCTGCTTAGAGCGCTGAGGACTCTAGCGGCAGTCTGCAAGACCATGTACTCTAGATCCAGTCTATACGACTACTAACGGATCTCTAGCTGTAAGCGGCCTAAGGGTCCTAGCGCCACTTAGCCATAGGCGGCCTCCGGGTCCTGGCGACTACACTTGTAAACGGCTCTGACCATTCAGGTGTACTTATTCATCAGTAATAAAGTTTGATTCAACTTATTTACTACGCCTTCCAATCAGGCATCTCCTACTGAGTACTACTACTCACAAGCTCCACCACGGTTTGGTACTCCGCACACTTCGTTACAAGTGGCGGCTACGAGTACTTATTTCACAGATATATCGTGGTCAACTTTCATTGATAATCCAAACAAGTTACTAACAACTCTGTTTGTTTTACATCAACTGCTCTAACCTACTCCTACAGGTACTCCTACTGAAGGTTGAGCTTTTCCGCCACTTGTTCAGCAATGGGCGCCATCTCCTCCAGGAGGGTCTTGTACTGATCGTCAGTACAGTTCGCTGCAAGTCCACCGGCGACTACGTCCACTGGAGCCTTGGGGAAATATGACTTCATGTATGCCAAGACTTGGTTTGGGATCGACTTCGCCAAGTGCTTGACATACGTCGCCAGACGCCCGGGGGATTCCTTCAACCGGTCCACCAGTGGAGCAATCTTTGGCCCGCCCGGGTGTGGCACCAGCAGCCTTACAATGGGCAGCGCGGCTTCCTCAAGTTCCTTCAGTTGGCCCCGCAGCTTCTCGCAATCTTCATTGAGCTTCTGCAGAGATTTATAGCAATTGACAAGGTCACGGTCTGAGGCTTCACGAAGCTCCATGTGCTTGATACACTCATGGCGCAACTGAGCGTACTCATACTCAAGTACCTCTCTCTTGTCGGTCTCACGGTACACGATGTTCTTCAAGTTCGTCTCCGACACCTTCAGCTGGTCGACCCTTTCCTCAAGCTCTGCAGACAACTCATCACACCGCCAGATTACACCAAGGTACCCTAATAAGTACTCAAAGGCTTTGGCGGGAAGCATACCTTTATTCTTCTGGCGCAGTGACTTGTTTTTTCGAATCAAGTCGTCCCTCTTCGCCTGCATCTCTTGCACTTCGTTATGATACTGGGCGAAGGCACCGTCAAGCTTGGATTGGAGCAGTGCAAAATGTTTCTTCGACTTGTCGAGCTCCTTCTCCAAGGCTTCGGCACGAAGGACTGTGTCGCCGTACCCCTTCAGTAGCTCGAACTTCTCACGGGATCTCCCAATAATATCTTGTGCAGACAGAACAGTCAAACGGGTACTTTGTATTTCGTCATACAAGACTACTCGAGGTACTCGCAACATACCTTGACCCACTGCTGGGTACGCCGCCATGACTCCATGTTCAGAGCGACAACGGCCGGATCGACAAGATTGTCTTCCAGCAGCTCAAGACCCCCGCGGCTCGAAGATGCCTCCTCTGCCATAGCCGCCGAATGGATCGGCGCGGCTTCCTCTATGATGGGCGAGCAGACGACTACGTCCGTGCTCGTCCCGTGGAGCGGATCGTCCTGCACCTCCGCACCCAACTCGGGGGCTGTTTCTTCCGTCGTCCCGGCCATCGGTCCTGTGGGCTCCGACTCCACAGTAGCCGTCTCCATGGCCACGGCTTCAGGAATCACGGCTCCCTCAGCTTGTGCTCCTAGTACAATGAGTACACGTAGTCAATCTCAGTGGCTACGACTACTATGCATAATGACTATCAGTAGTGATAGGACACATACCTTCAACCAAGGTGGCTTCCTCCAACGACGACTCCACCGCGACTTCAGTCTGTGGCGGCGGCGTGGGTTCGCGCTCCTCCGCCGAGCGGCCCTCTCTGCCGGCTGGAGTGCTGGTCTCCTCACCGTCCCACGACAGGTCCGTGGATTTCCTGCATCACGAAGTCCTCAAGTCAGCAAGACATGTCTGCCATTTATACGACTACTTGAAAGTTCATAAGAACTTATAGTGTTGACCGCACCACGGTCACGGTCGGAGCACCTAGTATGCTGGCAATATCAACGATGCCAGCCTCGGTCGCAGCTCCGGCCTCAACAGGCGGCTCCTCCGGTTGCTCTACAGTTGCGGCCGGCGGAGGGTTTCGTCCTTCTTCAACCGACGGCTGCAGCTCCGCAGCGTCGGTCTCCTGTCGTGCCACTGTCGGCACGACTTCTTCGGTTGACAGAGGCGGGCTGATACTCCACTCAGCTGCCGCCCCCACGGTGTCCAGGACCCTCTCGTCGCCCTGGTCTACGAGGTCCGGGGAGGGGATGTCCTGCAACATTACAAGACAATTCATCAGCACACGACTACCTATCAGCTGTGCTCGACTACTCTAGTCGCAGTGTTTACCTCTTGGCTGGTCGTCTCGGAGATCTTCAGCTTCTTGACGGCACGTTTCCGCGCCACGTTGCGAGGCCTCCTCGGCGGCGCCGGCAAACTAGCCTCGAGGCTGGATGGCTTCTCGATGATTGGGACGTCTGGCATCCCAGCTCGGCTGAACCTGGAACGCAGCTGGAACCTTTGTTGCAGTGTTTCTTCATCTTCATCGTCATTAGAGCCGGACTCGATGACAACGGCGTCTTCGCCTTCACCGACCACGCGGCATTCCTTCTTCTTGCCCTTCTCCTCCGGTTGCTCTACAAGTCGCGGAGGAGAAGTCAGGATTGAGACGTATTTCGCCACATCATCCTACAGCATGTAGCACATATGAGTACGACTACTTCAAGCAAATCAGTACTCGGGGGCTTATGTCACGACTACTGACCTGATTTGGCGGCCGTGCCGCAGAGTACTCTGGCACCGGGCACGGTGTATACGGGGGCATGTCCTTGAAGATCCTGCCCAGCCTCTCGACGATGACGTGGTCCTCGTGTTCGAAGCCAGGCAACCGGGACGTATCCTTGTCGCCGGTGTACTGGTACCCGAGGGTGTCTCGTGCCATCAGTGGCTGCACCCTCCTCTTCATGAAGCTGAAGGCCACGTGTTCGGCCCTCGGCCCAGCTTCTCGCAAAGCCTTGATCTTCTTCAGCAACTCGGATAGTTGAATACCCTCTTGCATGGTGGGCTCTGTGTTCCACCATGGCTTGTGCTTCGGTTGACACCCGCTCGGCTTCGGCAGCTCAGGATGGTGGTTGCTGATGCAGAACCAATTGGCCTTCCAGTCTTGGTTGGAGTCTATCAACTTGTACGGTAGGTACTGGTCGGCGGTGTCTTCACGCATCTGGATACCGGCACCTCCGACTACTCGTGTATTGTTGGTGCTCGGTTGCGGCTTCAACCGGAAGAACTTCCGAAACAAGATCCAGTGGGGCTTGATCCCCACAAAGGCTTCGCAGAAGTGTACAAAGATGGAGACGTGGAAGATACCATTAGGATTGAGATTGAGGTACTCGATGCCGTAGTACCTGAGCAGACCCTTGAAGAAATCACTGGCGGGGAGCGCCAATCCGCGCTCTACGAACCGGGCGAACATTGGGATTTCGTCCGGATTCTTCTCCATCGGGTATGGATTGCCGATGGCGGTGCTCCATAGATCCACCTCGTTCTCACGAAGGAACCCACTGTTGACCAAGGCGAGGAGGTCCTCGGTTTTTAGTTTCGCCTTCTTCCACTCCTTCGCCAGATTGGGGCGAGGGGACGGAGGTGGCGACGTCGACGACTGGCCGGCATCACCGGTCTCTTCATCGCGGCTTCTTTTCTTCGACGCACCGGTCTTCTTGCCCTTCGCCGGAGACCCCTTCATTCTCCAAGAGATGGGTGTCTTCACTCGCATTCGCTCGGGGGCTACAGCGGCGGGTGCACTGCGGCGGCGCGAGCAACTGGATCTACGTCTATGCGCGGCGGCGGCGGCAGCAGAAGAGCAGAGGAGGCGGCGATTCAGATCTAATCTGAGGAATGCAACTGCTAGGAGTGAAAACCCTAAGGGACTCACCGGTTATTTATAACCGGCCCTGGCGGCTCGGTTCTCAGATACGGTGCCAGACGGGTGACCTAGCGGCAGCAGCGTGACTCTTCAACTTCCAGTACTCGATGCTGTCCATCTCGGGGGCTCGACTACTTCAGATGACCTCCGTGGGACACAACCAGATACAAGACCCACTCAGGACACATTCTACAATCAAGATGACCCTTTAATTCGAGAGGAAGTACTCGACTCAAGGCTCGGGGGCTCCGTGCCACGTGTCCTTCGGTTTTTTCTCCGGATTTTTCGGGATAAGATTGGCAGAACTTCAGATTGACCCTCAGCTTGAATCTACGATTCGACCTAAGGCTCAGGGGCTACATTCCATATGGAATGTGATTCTCCGAATCGCATTTTCCATATGGTTTCTTCATCAAGACATCACGAGTATTATTGAAGACCTTCGAGAGAAGCACTCGGGGACGCTTGGGGACTACTCGAGAAGACTTCAAGACTACTCAAAGATCAGCTGGAGTACCTTCCAGCCTCGGGATGATTCAAGCACTCTTGAGGACTTTCAGCTTGTGGAACTCGGGGACGCTCAAGGACTACTCGCCAAGGCCATCAAGACTACTCGAAGACATCCTGCTCGACTACAAAGTACTCGGGGGCTTGTCGTATGGACATCCCTGGGCCCACTACTCCGGTGGGTACCAGGACCGACTACTCGGTGGGCCCCTGGGACTACTCAACTTGGGCAACACGGCACCTGCTGGCGTGGGGCGCAAGGACTGCAGAGGGATAGTACTCAGATAGGAAACTACACATGTCCGGATCCATGTAAAGAACTCCTAGCCGTACCCGACTAGTACTCTCCCCTCAAACCGACTTGTAACCCTACCTCCCGGGCTATATAAGGCGAGGCAGGGACCCCTATCTCTTCATCCGCATCATCTTGTAAACACACCCAATCAATCCAGAGCTACGCAGCATACAGGATGTAGGGTATTACGCACCTCGCGGCCCAAACCTGTCTAAATTGTGTGCCACGTGTCTCTCCTTCGAGTTACCGATCTCGGCGAGGCCACATTCATCTACCTCGGGTACTCCCCTTGGTAGGTTGCCGGTCTAAAACACCGACAACTGGGCCGCTGTCAGCCATCCAAGAACCAATGGGCAAGTGGAGAGGGCCAATGGCATGATCTTGCAAGGTCTGAAGCCGCGGATATTCAAGCGTCTCGAGAAGTTTCGAGCGACGTGGGCCGCAGAGCTTCCATCCGTCCTGTGGAGCCTGCGCACCACGCCGAGTCGGGCTACTGGCTACACACCTTTCTTCCTCGTCCACGGGTTGGAAGCGATCCTTCCAACGGACATCGACTACGGCAGCCCACGGGTTCAAGCCTACACCGAAGAAGGCAACCAAGTCACCCTCGAGAACGCCATCGACCAGCTGGATGAGGCGCGCAGCGTCGCCCTCCTCCACTCGGCGCAGTATCAGCAAGCTCTACGTCGCTACCACGAGCGGAACATACGGGAGCGCGAGTTCCAAGTCGGCGACCTCGTCCTCCGACGAGTTCAGAGTAACGAAGGGCGACACAAGCTCTCACCTCCATGGGAAGGACCGTACATCGTCGACCAAGTGCTCCGCCCGGGAACTTTCAAGCTTAAGTACGAGGACGGTAGGGTCATCTCCAATGCCTGGAACATAGAGCAGCTACGCCGTTTTTACCCTTAAGCATTTATTTCATTCTCATTTTATGATAATGCAAGAGCTCCGAGCTACTTTCTTTCTTTTTCATGAAATGGTATCTTTTCGCAAGCTTACTTCTTTACTCGAGTAAAATGTCTTTATGCTTGTCTCACCCCATGGGCAAGTCTCCGACTTGTCCATGGGCTCGGGGGCTACCCTGGGGCTACGACCCCCTCCCCTAAGCGTTGCGAAACCTTTTTTCGATCAAAAACCATCCATGGTTTCTCGTATGATCGTTGCGGTACACTCACATTCCTTAAAGGGAGATGAACGACGACTCTAGCGGTCATGAACCTGCGCTCGTCCGGGCCCCGAGTACTTACGCCCCCGCGGCTACAGTACAAAGACCCACGAGCAAAGTTTATGACCTCAAGTCATCGATCACTCGCCCCTTCGAAGGGATTCCGAGCAACCGTTTCAAACTCTCAAGAGTTTTCTTGTTTGCAAAAACATGAACGCACACCTACTTTCCTCTGAAGTACTCGGGGGCTGCCCGCTCGAGTAGTAACGCTTCTAAACTAAGCCCGGTCGAGTTGCCTAGTTCCTACGCCTCCGCAGCTACGGAGCAAGACACCGTCAGTAAAGTTTTAAGTTACACTACTCAAGCACACAAGTCCTCTAACTACTCGAGAAAAGGGCAACAAACAATCAAAATGTTTAAACTTGAAATAACAACGGGTTCTAGACCCACGATTTCGCCATAAACATCTGGCCCACAAGTTTTTACAGGCATGATTAAAAAGCCTCGGCGAGGCAACCTAGTTTTTCTTTACAGGCCCAGGTCGTAAAGGGTGTGACTCAGCATAGCTTTGGCGAAGTCGACGGCGCCTTCTTCGATGCTGTCATACTGCTCGACGGTGTAGCCCGGGCACCATCCTTGGCCAAGCAACACCTTGTCCAGGTCTGGGTAATGCAACAAGAAGATGGCCACCACCTTGCGGACGGCGTCACCAGCCGTATCCATTGACGTTGACGAGCTGTCGCAGCGGCCAACTCCAAGCGATCCTTTATGGGGCCGGGAGGAACACCGAGTTCGTCGCACGCCTTGATGATGGCTGCTCCCATCCCATTACGAATTGACTCCAACTGCTTGATCTCGGTCTTGGCCCCCGCGAGCGATTTCCGCTCCTGCTCGAGCTCAGTCACGACCTCTGAAGAAAAAGAGAAAGATCAATATCAGCGAAAGATGTCCCAATCCAGGGAAGGCAAAAGATGAAGAGGACACGGCTCTTACTGTTGAGCTTCTCGTTAGCCTCCTTAAGCAGCTCCACCAGCTTCTGGTTCTCGACGAGGCGGGGGGTCGCGGCGCTCTTGTGATCCGCAACCTGCTTCTGCAAGTCGGTGCGGGCCACGCGGAGAGCTGCACGCCCCCGAACAAAGACGACATCCCGAATCAAGAAACCACACGGAAACAGAAAGCAGAGATGACAAGTCGTAAGGGACTCACCAATGATCTCATTCTCACGCTTTTGGGCAACTTCTTCAAGACGACCCTTCTCGGCGGTGACGCTGCCGACTAGGGCCTTGAGCGTTGTCATCTTCTCGCGAGCCGCCTGGAGGTCGGACTCGGCCCGGCCCGCCCTGGCCTCAAGCTCAGTCTTCTCTTGATGGGCGGTGCAGGCAGCGGCCTTAGCGTTGGAGCGTAGCTCCGCCGCCACCTGCTCCGCCGCGGCCAGTTTCTCCTCCAGGGCGGTTTTCTCCGCCTGCACCGTGGCCGCATGGTCTTCAGCGGTCTTCGCCCTCGCCTCAAAGGACGTGCACTCCGTTGACCGGCCGACTTCGCTGTTTGCCGCCGCGAGGCGGGCCGCAGCCAGCTGCGCCTCTAGCTGAACCTTCTCCGCGCGGAGTGCCTCAAAGGCTCGCGTCTTGTCCTCGGAGCGCCCGACAAGCTCCTAAACTACGCATGAGTCGCACGACTGAGAAGAAAAGGAAAAATAAGCATGAGAAAGGAAGAGGAAGGAAAAAGACTCACTCTCGAGGTGGGGATCAGGTCCCTGATTGCTCGCTCCGACTGGCGTAGTGCCATCTCGCTCAGGCGCAGGCTACGCTCTAAGCGGCAGCGTGCCGTCAGCTCTGCGTCGTTGTCGAGGCCCGGGCCTACTGAGGCCAGGACCGGCGACATGGGCACCAGCTAGAGTGGCGGAACTCTCGTCTCCTTCTCTTCCGCCGTTGAGGTGGTCGGCCTCGGCACCCTCAAGCTCTCCCCGACCTCCATGGTCGGAGGAGGCATCTGCTCGTCCACCGTCCCAACGGGAGAGACGGCCGGAGAAGGCGACGCCGGGATGACGATCACCTCCACTGGAGCGGCATCCGATGCGGTGACCGACGAGATGGGGACGATCCCCTCGGTCACCACGATCGTCGCCGCGGCAGAAGCATCCTCGGAGGCACAGTCGCCCGCCTCCACCATCTCCACAGTACTCCCCGTTCCACTCGCCGACTCGGGGGCTAGGGTCTCGAAGTTCGCAGCGGCAGCGGTCGTCCCCTCCAGCGACTCGGGGGCTGGCCGCTCAGCGTCAGCATCGTTGCCCACCCCCGCCGACGACTCAGGAGCTGGCTGCGCATCGTTACCCGTCCCCGTCGATGACTCGGGGGATGGCTGATCATCGTCGCCCGCTCGCGCCTCGGGAGCAGGGTTCTCTTGGTCCTGCTCCTGGGCCCCGGACAGGCACCTCGCCAACTCGGCCGCGTGGGCCGAGAGTGCTTCTTCAGAGGGGGCCTCACCCCCCAAACCCATCGTCCCCATTGACAGGTCGCTGTGAGCCGGGCTTGTAGCTCTCTGTGGGCGGACGGTCATCGCCTGGGTCCCAGACCCACCTGCTTCTTCTACCGCCGCCCCCGACTGAAGGGAGGACGGTGGGTCGCTCAGTGACGGCGCGTCTCCAGCCACCTGGGCAGGGCGGCGCAATGCCTTGACAGGCGTCGGCCTCATGGTGCGGCGGTCGGGCGCCCTGAACCGAGAAGAATGTCACGACGACAGGACAAAAACATACTCGCCAGAAACACGAAGCGAGAACTAGAGGATCGCAACACGGAACTCACCCCTCTGCGACGCGACGGGGCCGCTTGGAGCTGATCGTGGGGTTGCGCAGGGACACCGTCCTCTTGCTCCCCGCTGTCGGAGCTAACACCGGGGAAGAGGTCGGTCCGCCCCTGGCAACGACGATCGATGCGAGGCGCTGTTGGCTCGAGGCCGGCCCCCCGCTCTGGGTTGCTGGTGGTGGGGAGGCCGCCGGCACGCTCCGCGGCTCCCAAGACAGGCGCGCGGAGGGCGAGTAAGACCTCCGACGCGAGGAATGGCGACGCAGGCCGTCGCGCCTCGACTCGTGGTGGCCGGAGTCGCCACGCCGCGGAGAGCTCCTGCCTCTCTCGTGGTGATCCCACCGAAGAACACGGCTGCTTGTTCCGGGCTGATCAGCCCGGGAAGAGGAGGGGGGCACCTGCCGGCTTGAACTGGTGTCGGCCGCGGCCGAGGCGGGCGCCGACCCTCCGCGTGGCCGTGGGGATGGCGCCGCCTCCTCATCGGTCCACTCGAACGGGGATTCGTCCTCATCCGTGTCTGCCGGCGCCGACGAGGGATCCTCATCATTAGAGACGTCCCTCTCCCCATTGCGCCGGCGCGAGGCGCATTTGTCATTCCTCTCCCGCTTCGCGATCTCCTTCTGTTGGTGGGCCCTCCTGCGTTCCCCTCGCCGCTGCTGCCACGCGGCGGTCTCGCGTGTGATCATCCGGTCCTCCTCCAGCGGAGGACGAGAGGTGAGGATGCGCACATCCTTCATCTGCGCAAGCACAAGAACGATTACCACCCGCGACTGCGATAGACAAATCAAAAGGAAGTCGGGGGAAGACGTACCAGCTCCACAGTGGCTGGAGAGGGAAGCATCTGCAGCATGCCCGGCGGCGGCTAGAACATCCAGGTGACCCCGGTGGCCTGGGACACCCGGCGCTGGACCTCGTCCAGCGAGGGCAGCGAACGGACGGTCACGGTCCCCTCAAAGGAGCCCGGTCTTCCGTCATCTCCCAGAGGCGCAGTGCACGGCGACGGAGCGGGACGACCCCCCGGGTGTGGTAGCCGCCGATCAGGGTGATGAAGTTCACCCCGTTGTTGCGGAGTCTCTGAAGGGCGGCGAGGGCATTGTCGAGGAACCGGGGACGATCTTTCTTCTCCGGCCCGTAGCTCCACTTCGCTGGCGCCCGGTCGTACCATCGGTTGGTGAACTCCGGCAGTGGGTTCTCGGAGTCGTTCTTAAGGTAGAACCACCCTCGGTGCCACCCGCTGTTGGAGGTAGTCAGGTAGGTGGGGATGTACTCCTCCATCCTCCCCTGCTTCCCGCGGAGGCCGGCGCACCCGATGGCCGCCGCAGAGTTGTGGTCCTTGACGCAGATGAACTTGTAGAAGTACCGGAACAGGTCCCAATGGGCTCCCTGCTCCAGGTATCCTTCGCACAAGGCCTCGAACGCCGCCATCTGCTGGACGCCGTTCGGGTTGAGATTTTGAAGCTCCAAGCCGTACTCCTCGAGCACGGCGCGGATGAACCGTCCCGCCGGGACGGAGAAGCCTCGCTCGTGGAATAGCACGAACGAGACCACGTACCCCACCGGGGGCTGGGGGCTGCTCTCCGGCCCAGGCACCCTCCACTCTTCCGCCGCGGTCAGCGGCGGCAGCATACCGTCGGCGGCGAGGCGGTCAAGCTCGGACCAAGTCACCGTCGAAGACGACCAGTTCGACATGGCGTCGGCTGCGGTGGCGGCGGTGGGCGTTTACAGCTTGTGAAAGAAGGCGGCGTGAGCTCTGTGGTGCGCGCGGCGAGTGCGAAGGCGAAGGCAAGAGACGGCGGCGGCGGAAAACACAAGGAAGCAGAAAAGGAAAACTGGCCGGCGCTCGCGGTATATAAACGGGAGAATGATTACGTCTACCCCCGCAGTTAATGCCCGTGTCACCTCGGGCCACGTCCTCCATCTGCTGAAGCGTCACCCCCTCAAAAGGCGCGCCCCACTACCGCGCGCCGCCCACGACCGAGCCGCCACGTCACCCGAAGTGGGACCCGGCAATCTCGCGACCGACGCGAGACCTCCGCCGGTCACCCCACGACTCGCGCCACGTGACAAGACACCAGTCTCCAACTCGTCCAAGATTCCAACATTTAACCCCACGCGCAAGTCTCTGACTTGTCCGTGGGCTCAGGGCTACTACCCGTGGGTCCGCTCGCGCGTCCCCGCCAGAGAAAACACAACAACACAACAAGTCTCCTCGTCTCCGTGACAGTTGATCCTAGGAGCGAGTCTCCGACTCCCTCACCAGGCTCGGGGACTACTGACGAGGCCATGGACCAGTGCCCACCAAAACCCCTGAAAAACGCAGTACGGACCCACGTACGGCGCGCTCCGGCAGCTAACACAACGAATGTTACGCTGACCGAGCACGTGAAGGCTCGTACGACCTGTTTCCGCCATGGGCCAGAAGACAGGCGGCCCACGGCCATCCGTACCCTCTTCCCCGAGTACGTGGTGGTCCGTACGACAAGTTCTCACCTCCACTCCCGACTACTCGCTCGCACGAGTAGTTTCCGCCTCGCGGCCGCAACTACTCGCTCGCACGAGTAGTCTCCGCCTCTGAGCCACGACTACTCGTTCGCACGAGTAGTTTCCGACACCGACCCGCGCAGGCTTCGCGGGGAAGGCACGAGGCGCGTGGACCCACCAGATCGAGATCCCGAGATCTCCGCGCACGCTCCTCCGCGCACCACCACGTGTTCGCCCTGCCGCGGTGGTCCTCCTGGGCCCGGCCGATTCGGTGTCAGGGGACGGATTCATCAAACCCTGCCACGAACGGCACAGTGACCGTCGTACCGCGGACGGCGTAATGGGCGCTGGACGGCGTACGGAACAGTACACACTACACCCTAAGCATCAGGAGAAGCGGCATAGATCACCTACTCGCACGAGTAGTTCTCCGACTCTGTCGGTGCAATGAACCGGCAGTCCACCACGGGGTAGGCTATGGTGGTAGATTGTTTGGTGGGGATCGCCGAGACTAGAGCTAGATGGTGAACAAAGGACACAGGGTTTATCCAGGTTCAGGCCGCCGGGAGGCGTAATACCCTACGTCCTGTGCTCGGTGTGTTGTATTGATGGTTCCACGATTGGGAATCCGATGGAGTTGTTTCTGAGGGGGGTCCCTGCCGCCCTTATATAGCCCGGGGGGCAGGGTTTACAGATCTCAGAGAATCTATAGCTAACCGATTACAAGATTTGGCCTTCCGGCTCAAGCAATATCTTTCCTAACTAACCGATCTTTGTTTATGGGATGATATCTCCTCGGGCGCCGCCTCATCCTGATCCGTACGCCATACCGTATCTCCACACGGGTGGGCCCATATACGTATACGAATACATGTCATGAAGCCCCTCCGTGTGGGACCCGGGGGTATATCCCCCACAGCAGTCCCCGAGCGCTTCTTAACCAGACTGCAACTTCGATCTTCAGCTCCGTGCATTTCCGACACTCAGCCGAGTGCTTAATGCCTTTCGTCCGAATGCTTTGGATATTTGTTTGATCTGACCTTCTGTGCAGCCGAGTGGTCTTTGAAACTGAACTCGTGGTTGCCTGGTGGATGAGGAGAGCTCTTCAACGCGTTTGTGATTTATTCAGATCGTCCGGGATTGGAAATTGTACACTTTCGTCGAAAACGAAGTGTACACACTTAGTCCCCGAGCCTAGATAAAGATTGAAAAGGTTTATCTAGGGTCAAAAAGAGAATCAAAGCGACCGCTCCCTGATGTCTTTTATAATGGGTACCCCTTTGAAAAAAAGTTACCTCTGTTCTCCGTATCCTACATTGTCGCTTCTGGACCTCCAACAGGCTTCAAAGATAGTCTACGAGACAGAGACGATTGCGCTCTATGCACGCATAAGGTTGAGCATATAGTAGAGAAACTTGGTTTCACATCATTCGCTTTTACTCGCTGCAACACGTGGCGTCACAAGTAGAGCAACCTTTTGTAGAATGGTGGATGCAAGCTCGTAAATTGGCCGCGAAGCCTCGACGTAAAGGATTTGACTCCTTTAGTTTTTAGTTTTGTTGGTCGCTTGATGGAAAGAATGTAACAGGAGAGTCCACGATCGTTCTACGCTGCAGCCAATGGCTCTCGCTCCGGCCATCATGGAGGAGACCAGGATGTGGGATACTGGACTGGGTGCCCTGTTCTGCTGTTTAGACCGCAGCTCCTTGAAGGATTGTGAGCGTGCCAGCGCTTGTGTTGTTGTTTCTTTTTTGTTCGGTCACCTTTGTACTTATGTGTGGTTCTCGGATCTTGTACTTCTCTTCTTTTCCTTAATGAAATATGTATTATGCACATCTTAAAAAAAAGACTGAAAGATAAATCTAATATGCAAATGTGTGAGCTGTGGCATTACATATTTAAGTCTTTACAACAAGCAGTTATCTGCACATCTGAAGAGTGAAGAATAACTCAAAATTACAATGCACCCAAGTATAAATAAATCAGAACAAAGAAAGCACAGACCATATGAATAGGCCCAACAGAAAACCAAAACAGGGAAGGGAGAAAAAAGGAATGAGATCTTCTACTGTTCGTTCTCTACCGTTGAGTCGCTGCTGTGTGGGCCCTGTCGCAGTGGGACCCATGCGGCAGTGGCTCAATGGCAGGGACGCCAACGTCAGAGGAACCCCCTCCAAGAAAAGCACATCAGCAATAGAAAAGTCAAAAGTCATCCTAGTCCCGCAAAATTGTATTGAACTTCAAATTCTGAACTTCCTTTTCAAGCACAAAATGAATGTTACAACGTGCAATCTAATGAAAGTATTAGACTAGTGCTAAGCTAATGACGATCGATGCATCATAGCCTAGCAGGAAGCAATGTTGTGCAGTTGTGCTATGTTTCTGTTATTTTCCCATATCTGTTTTTTTTTATTAATTTTGTGGTTCCTCTGCTCTTTTCATGCCTCATGAACCTACGACTGGCATTCGACTCTCCCAAAACCAGCTGCACGTTGGGAGTGTTTGGATGGAGAGGTAAATGGGGTAAATGAGGCAAATTTACCTCAAAATTACCCCTAAATTGCTAAACATGTGGGGCAAATGTGGTGGGGTAAATGTTTTGCCCCCCTAATTCCATTTACCCCTAAAAAGTAGCAAATTAGAGCAAATTGTGGTGGACCCCAACCCTCTCTCTCACATCTACATCCACATTTACCCCACATTTACCCCTCAATCCAAACACCTCAAGGAGTAAATATTATTAGAAGCAAATGGAAGGGGTAAAACATTTACCTTGGGGTAAATATTTACCCCTTACATCCAAACATGCCCCTTATCACACATCTGGAGGGGCTGAGAGAATCCTACTTGTTAAACCAGCTGCTTGCTCACTACCCCACAGGTGCATGTCAAGCTACCGTCTGCCTAGATGAAATAAACTTGGCACCACTGCTGTTTGCCGAAACCACAGCATAGGGGTGGATGCAACAACCCGCCAAATGTAAAATATTTTTTTGGGTTGATGCATATGGGGAAAAAGATACTAGATGACTGGAAATTTGGATTAACCCATAATCTGTGATCTGTCAGGCAGATAGGCCTTTCAGCATTTTAATTTGCACTATATAAAGAGAGCAATCAGGTAAACACTATATGAAGCGTGTTACAACTTCCTAAGAGTGTCTTACTAGTTTTGCTTTCATTCCCACTCCCAGAACCAAGTCAAATGTTAACATAAATGCACATGCCAAATGTTTAATTGGAAGAGGGATTATGGCAGGAATGTTCAGATTATTCAATGTGTGACTAGAATCTAAAGATTTTCGATCCCAACTTGCCACTTAACAGGCCCATTTACATGTATAAATTTCAGCTAACACTAATTCCAATTGGAAAATACAAGTGTACAGTGCAACAGAGGACCCCAACATAAAAGCATGTCAGCCACCAGTCAGCGGTATTTTTCTCTGAGAACAAATCAGCTACCAGCTACCAACCAGCGGTATTTCTCTCTCATAACAAATCAGCACCAGCCACCAGCCGTCAGCCAACCGAACAGGGTGACAGTTAACTGGTGGAATGTAATGTTTCTTCAGAGCTGGAATATTGTAAAAAAAAAACAGATTGTAAATAGAACAATAACTAACATATGGAAATTCAGAACATTTGTTTCCATGCGGATCGATCGATTGAGCACAGAGCAACAGTTGATTGGTAGGATTAAAGAAAAATATTTTGGAAATTCTAATCCAAGACTTCAGGCTTGCATACTGCCATACTGGTACCGAAAACAAGGGATGTGGACCAACCTCATCTTGAAACCCGATCTTATCTTAACCATGCACAAGAACCTGGTGGCCTCGTTTACAACACTATTCCTCTGTTCCTATAATCACATAATTCAAAAAAAAACAATCACTAGCTAGCTCAAAAACAATTGACAGTAGGGAGAGCAGTGTATAAAAAATGAAGTAAATACGCCTGCATACCATAGACTGCGAGTGCAGCAGCTGAGGCATAGTGGACCAGGCTACTAGGGCCTTGTGCACGACCATGGCTGCAATAATCATCGATTGCCCGTGACCAGGTGCCACTGCTGAGGTGGTACTGTGCAAGATAATCTTCTTCTGGATGAGTGCAGACAACACTGTCACCCCTAATGGTAGATAGTACCTTAGAAGAGAGGCTCAAGCTTCTTTGCCCCACGAACAAGGTATTGTCCCCTATGCTTTTTATTGGGATAATCCTTTGCAGCACAAGGTCCTCGAGTTTGCATGTTAGGATTCGCGACATAGATGCACCTCTGAAGCCAAGCACCAGGATCTCCGAATTGCATTCTACCAGATACCGAGGATCACGAAACTTGGATACAGGGATTGTAGCGATCAACTTTGGAGGTTGCAGGATAGCACCTGACCCTGCCTCATCCTGCACAGCCACAGGTGGGTCAATCTGGAGGAACTGGTGTACATTGTTGCCAGATCCAACTGTAGTGCGCAACATGTACAGCTTGCCTTGGAATGCCAATGGTGGAGCGGCTATTGGGTAGCCCCAGCTTGACAGGTTCCATTGCTGGTCCAGGGAGGTAGCAAATGCTACTCGGTTTACCTTACCAAGAGCAACTCCAGTGGAGGCCTCCATATGGGCTTCTACTCCAAAATTTGGAGGTTTGGTGTAAAAATCCAACTCCAACAGAGCCTCCAAACAGACCTCCATTTTGCATACCCCTCCAAATTCCCCCTCCCAGCCTCCATTCTTGGAGGCCCTCCATCCCCCCTCCAAACATGGGACCCACCACTTTTCTTTTCTTTTCCTATTTTTCTTTTTCTCTCCCTTTCCCTTCGCTTCGCATCGCATGCGCCGCCGTCTCTGCTTCAGCGAGCCTCCCGCCGCCGCCTCCTCCTTTTCTCCCCCCGTCCCCGGCGAGCCCCGGCGGCTGGAGCAGCCGGCGGCTGGAGCAGCCGGCGGCGTGCTCCTGGACGGGCTCCGCTGGGAGGTCCACAGGGCCTCTCCTCCCATGGCGCGGCGACGCAGGGCCCGTGACGCCGCCAGACAGCTCCTCGGCGAGCAACTTGTGCATCCGTCGCCGACGTCTCGCTGCAGGGGAAGGGGAGGCGCTCCCGGAGTTGGGGCCAGCGCCGCCGGAGTCGCACCGCGAGCCGGGGACGCGGCCGTGAGGGGAGGCGCTCTCGCCAGCACTCACCCTCACCGCGCTCCCCGCGCCGGCCCTCCGCCATATGCTCCCCGGCGGGCCCTGCTGCTTCGTCGGGCTCTCCCGCACATCGCGGGCGCCCAGCAGCTGCTCCCGCACATCGCGGTGGCTGAGCTCGTCGACGACGTCCCACGGGGTCCGGAGCGGGAGCCGCCGCCTTGGCGCCGGAGCGCCAGCACAGTAGCACCAGCGTCGTGCGCCGCAGTCCGCGCCCGACCCGCACGCGTAGACGACCGCTGTCTGCGCAACGGCGCTCACCACCTTCGGGTTCGCCACGCACCACATCCCCCGCCGCGCCTGCTGCCGGCCATGGAGGGCACGTGTCCCGAAACTCGCTCCTGCGCTTGCCGGCCATGGAGACCCGCCGCCGCGCTCGAATCTTGCCCCCCGCACCCGGGCGGTCGCTGGCCACGCAGTCGTGCTCGACGCGGGGGAGGCACGGCGGAACCGGGTGAGCTGCACGAGCAGCTTCTCCTGGAGCTCCTCCGACTCTAGGTCCGCGTGCAGTCGCAGAAGCTCTGGGGTGTGCTTGGCGGGTGCCATGTCCACGAGGTCGGCGTCCACAGCCGACTCCACGAAGCGCGCGCCACGGTCGTTGAGGAGCACCGTGGGGGTGTCGTCGCCCGGCGGCGGCGGCGCGGCCATCCGGGTCGGCTCGGGGGAGCGCGGCAGGGACAGCGCCTCGCCGACGCGCGCGCCGTCGCGAGGCCCGCCGGCAGGGGCGGGAAAAGGGGAGGCCCCACGGCCATGGCCCCGCGAGGCGGAGCTCACCCATGGGCGTGAGGCGGACCTCGCCCATGGGAGCGCGAGGCGGTTGCTGGTGGTGGAGGAAGATGAGGGAGGGGCGGAGCGTGTCGGGCGCGGAGGAGCAGCGGTGGCCTGGGAGCAGAGCGACGGCGGCCGGAGGCAGAGAAGGTGGAGCAGAGTGCCGGCAGCGGTCTTGGCCGAGAGGGAGCTCGATGCTTGCGCGCGTGGTGACCGATAGATGGGTCCACTAAAAAAATAGAGGCCTAAAATGCATATCCCTGCTGGAGTTGAGATCAAATTTTGAACCTCTATTTTTTAGAGTTGGGCCTGTAAATGACTTTTAGAGGACTCAATTTGAAGGTCCTTGCTGGAGTTGCTCTAAGTGCAAGCATGACAGTGATGAGTCCATCCTTGAAGGAAGCTGAAGCGCAGACTCTGCTTGCAAGGCTTTTGATCCTGTACAGCACAGGGCAGCAGAAAACCGATGTGTCCACCAGCAGCGGGAGGAGGGTCGCCAGCGGCGGGAGCTCGGCAATGTCGCCGGTGAAAGGGTGGAGGAGGCGGACGGCACCTCGCTGGTACTGGTCCCCCAGGAGGAGGAGGAGGCCGTCGACGGAGTCGATGGCGCAGTGGTCCTCGAGGAGCGGGAGCCAGGAGCGGACCAGGGCCCCCGTGTCGAGGTTGAGGAAGCGGACGTAGCCGCGGAGGTCGGGATGGCCGGAGTGGAGGCAGTGGCCCTCGGGGAGCATCATCCAGCGGCGCGGGTGGAAGCGCGGATCCGTCACGCCGCGGCCGCGCGGGGAGGCCGCGCCGGACCGCCAGCCGGTGCAGACGGCCCGGAAGCGGACGTAGTCCAGCAGGTCGCCGTCGGCCAGCAGGCGCCACGAGACCAGGCGAACCAAATCTCCGGGCAGCGTCGCCCACAGAAGCCCAGGGTCCGCGGCGCCGCGGCCTCGCTTCGTCTCTGCGCTGGACTCCGGTGGCGGAGGCGGCGACATCTCGATGGATCGCGGCGGCTGATCTGTTCCAAGATCCAACGAAGACAGGACCAATCAGAAACAAAACAGGATCCAAGATCCAACGAAGCCATTGGAAATTCTCGCCTCTCCATCTCGAATACCCAAATCAATTACCAAATCCCGATGGCCGGCGCCGCGAAGACATCGGAAATTCTCGCTTCTCCATCTCGAATCCCCAAATCAATTAGCAAATCTCGATGGCCGGCGCCGGGTAGAGCCAAAACACGCGGCGGTGGCGGCGGCGCAAGGCGAGACGGCAAACCCAGAAATGATCAGCTTGGTACGGTCGGTAGAATTCGGGGAAGGAAGCTGCTGGAGAGGTCGGTCGGAGCCTCCGACTCGGAGGAGATCGTTCCCCCTCGTTCGGTGTGACCGTGTGAGCAGAGGGCAGCAAAGGATTGGGCAGGAGCCGTGGAGGAGATGGCACGGATCGAGGGCGGCAGCCTCGGCGAGGCGACGCCGCCAGCAGAGCGGCGGCGAGGAATCGACACTGGCGAAGAACAAAACGCGAGGGTTTTTTTTCGTTGTTTTTTTTCCTTTCCGGCTCAATATTCTTTTTATTACGAAAATGAAGCATCCAACGGCTGGAGCCTTGTCCCGTGTCCCCTCGGCTTTGGAAAAACAACACAACTCCCCCACCGAGACCAAAGGCGGCGCGACGCCGGCAGCCGTGCGTGAGCTCCGGAGGTGCAGCGGCCGTTGGAAGCCGGAAGAAAAATGGTTCCCTGCCTCGTCTACGGCGCGGAGAACGCTCTGAGGCGCGTCCGCTGATGGCCCGCGCGGTGAGGAAAGCTGCTGCGGCCGCGCCGCTCTCGCCGCGGCCAAGTTTATCATGTCCCTCCTCCGGCGGGCTCCTACCGCACCCGCGCGGGAGGGCGAGAGAAGCAGCCTCGTATGGGACGCCCCGGGAGCGCGCGCGCGGCTGTGTCCCGGCCTGCCTCGTCAAAGCCCGCGGCTTCCACGACGCGCGCAGGGCGTTCGACGGAACGCCTGCGAGGAGCTTGCCGGCGTGGACGGCGATCATCTCCGGATGCGCGCGCGCCGGCAGGCACGCGGACGGCATGCGCGCGTTCGCGGAGATGCTGGGCGGAGGCGGAGGCGGCGCGGCGCCCAACGCATTCGTCCTCGCGGGCGTCCTCCGCTGCTGCGCGGGGCTCGGCGACGTGGAGTCCGGCAGGCGCGTGCACGGGTGGATGCTGCGGAGCGGCGTGCGCCAGGACGTGGTACTCTGCAACGCCGTCCTCGACATGTACGCCAAGTGCGGCCACCACGGCCGAGCCAGGCGGGCGTTCGGGGTGATGCTGGAGAAGGATGCCGTTTCCTGGAACATCGTGCTCAGCGCGTGTCTGCAGGGGGGAGACGTTCCGGGGTCCGTGTGGCTGTTCGACGAGTCGCCGTTGCGGGATGCTTCGAGCTGGAACACCATTATCAGTGGCCTTATGCGGCACGGGTGTGCCGCCCAGGCATTGGATCGTCTGAAGAAGATGGTGCGAGCTGGGGTAGTGTTCAATCACTATACCTACTCCACAGCGTTTGCCTTAGCCGGCATGCTGTCGTTGCTGGACCTGGGCCGTCAGCTTCATGGTCGCCTGGTGATGGCTGCGCTAGAGGATGACGCATTTGTCTGCTGCTCTCTCATGGACATGTACTGCAAGTGTGGTGAAATGGAGGCTGCTCTGTCAATCTTTGATCGCTGGTCATTGTTCATAGGAGACGTAAAATTTGCATGGAGCACGATGGTCGCCGGGTATGTTCAGAATGGCAGGGAGGAGGAAGCTGTTGAGTTCTTCCGCAGGATGCTACGTGAAGGAGTTCCTGCGGAGCAGTTCATTCTCACCAGTGTAGCTGCAGCGTGTGGAAATGCAGGGATGGTTGAGCAAGGTAGGCAAGTGCACGGATTTGTTGAGAAGCTGGGCCACAGATTTGACGCGCCATTGGCATCTGCCATGATTGACATGTATTCGAAGTGTGGTAGCCTTGAAGATGCTTTGAGGATATTCGACAGTGCTCAAGCCAAGAATGTTGCTGTCTGGACTACAATGTTATGCTCCTATGCATCGTACGGGCAAGGAAGAATGGCTATAGAGGTCTTCAACAGAATGAAAGCCGAAACGATTACACCGAATGAGATAACCCTTGTCGCTGTTCTATCAGCTTGTAGCCATAGCGGTTTGATCAGTGAAGGAGAGCACTACTTCAAACTGATGCAAGAAGAGTATGGAATTGTTCCAAATACTGAACACTACAATTGTATGGTTGATCTTTATGGTCGAGCTGGACTACTCGACAAGGCAAAGAATTTCATTGAGGAAAGTAGCATCAGCCATGAAGCTATTGTTTGGAAGACATTGCTGTCAGCCTGTCGACTTCACAAGCACATGGAGTACGCAAAATTGGCTTCTGAAAAATTGGTTCAACTAAAAGAATGTGATGCTGGATCATATGTGCTGATGTCAAACATGTATGCCACCAACAGCAAATGGCTTGACACATTCAAGCTAAGAAGTTCAATGCAGAAAAGAAAAGTCAGGAAGCAGCCAGGTCAATCTTGGATCCATCTGAAGAATACTGTTCATACATTTGTTGCAGGGGACGTGTCGCACCCGAGATCAGCTGAAATTTATGCTTACTTGGATAAGCTGATGGAGAGGCTGAAGGAAATGGGGTACACAAGTAGAACCGATCTTGTTGTACATGACGTTGAGGAGGAACAGAGAGAAACAACTCTGAAGTTCCACAGCGAGAGGCTTGCCATTGCATTTGGGATAATCAGCACCCCGGTTGGGATGCCACTTCGGATCTTCAAGAATCTGCGTGTTTGCGAGGACTGCCATGAGGCAATCAAGTTTATAAGCCGAGCTGCAGATAGAGAGATAGTTGTTCGAGACTTGTATCGGTTTCACCATTTCAAGTCTGGTAGTTGTTCTTGTGAAGATTTCTGGTGAAAGTTTTGCCCTAACGATTTCTGGTGACGAATTGCGCAACCTGTACAGATATCACTTTACAGATGTGTGACTAATAGTGCGTTCCTTTAAGATTATCCTATGATATGCATCTTCAGCTAGCTCAAGATACCATTTTGTGCAGAGCTTCAGTGCACCATCGTCGCTAATGGATCAGGTATATGTATTTTTTTTTCCTGAACATATCAGATCTCGTTCGTTTGTGAGGATCAGTTGCATAACTATCTTGCTTTCCATCTGAACAATTACCTGTTTTCTTTCTCTCTTTTTTTTTTGTGTCCCCTGCTATGTCCACTTCACATTGATCATAATATCTCTTGTACCAAAGCTTAATGTGTGGTTGGACAAGATTGGGGAGAGATGTGATTCATGCCGAGCTTTCCTTTAACCGAGCTGTGGTTGACCCAGATGACTCGGTTTCTTGCTGGGCATATCTAATTATCTTCTTGAGGTATTATGTAGTGGGCATGCCTCTGTTCATCTTTGTGAAGCGATAGGGTATGTCTTGCTTTTTTTTCTTAGAAAACGCAGGAGAACTGCGCTTCATTGCATTAGAGAGAGAAAAGAGGTCCCCTACACTCCTATCTCTCGTATGGGGGCCAAATATGAGAGCAGGTTACTCGACACCAAGACTAACCTGAAAAGACAAAAAGGACTTTGACCACTTGCTAGTTGCTGCCACTTGCTTACATTAGGCACCGTTTAGTTCAGTGAAAATTTGCGAAAGTGGTGAATTTTTTTGCATTGGGAAGCGTGTTCTGTGAGAGGTCGCACGGTCTGCGATGCAAAAAATTTGGGACTTTTTGGTGAACTAAACAGGGCCTTAGAAACTTTGCAGCCAGAAAGAGCTTGAGAAACAGAGAAGCGAGCAGAAACTGAAGAGGATAGGGGTCACGATATGGCTGCTCAGGAAACAGTGTTATTGACAAAGATTGAGGTGCATTTTTTCCATGGATGACAGGCTCCTTTTGCTTTCGTTTTTCAGCAATCTGAATAGGAAACTAGCTTGCTTCTGGAAACTCTGATGCCCAACAAGCTGGTATGCATGCTGTCTTCACATTGATTGCTCCAAACTCTTTGACAACTTTGTTGCACCACAGTTATTGAGCTTGCGATTTTCTCATGCAGGGACGTGCTCAAGAGAGAATCTTGTACCTTCCTGAGGAAAAATCAAAAGGCAGGAGGCTCTTGTGGATGAACCGAAGCTCCTCGATCCGTGCATCGCTGGAGAACACTAGACCACACTTCATTTGACTTGTCGCAGCTAGGCGTAGCACTAGCGGTGTGTGTGTATGGTGTACCTAGGGGTGGGTGTACTGTGTAACATGTTCGATTAAAATCATCATGAGATAATAAAAACCAACTAGTTTCTTATTGGGCCGTGCATCATGAGGTAAACTAGTTTCCCATTCGCGTAGTGCAATAGGCAGGCCCACACACCTAGTGGGCCGTGCATCATGAAATAAATATTGGGCCGTGCACGGACGCGTGGTGCAGCCCAAGTCGACGAGCCGTCAAAACAGGAAATTTTTTTTATATATTTTTTTCTCTATTTTGCAAAAATAAATGATCCGCTAGAAATTTAGCAAATCTATACCTATGCCGTCGTACCCTCCTACTGCCGTGCGGCACGACGGCAGGGGTCGTGGCCCATTAGCAAGGGCACATACCGCCGTGCCACACGGCGGTAGGACTAACCGCCGTGCGGCACGGCGGTAGGCGCCTACCGCCAGGCGGCAGCGTGGCCTCCAGCAATCGCCGTAGGTCACGACGGTACGTATGGACCTACCGCTGTGCCCTACGGCGGTAGGTTTTTTTTTGGTAAGTTTCATTTTTTTTGAAGCATTGATACTTAACGACGAACCATTGATACTTAACGACGAATCACAGAAACAAACAATGGCACGTATGACACAAATACCTTAACTTTGTGTCGCTGCTAGTCCTAACGTGCCTTAGGGAATTTAGATAAACGATTACAACATTTGTAGTCCAGTTGTACGAGTAGTACCCGGAGAACCCGGACATCATAGACCCGCCGGAGTGCTGGGAGGGCATGTAGTACCCGTACCCCGGCGGGGGTGGAGTTGGATCAGACGGTGGCGGGGGTGGAGTTGCTGGTGGAGTGTTGTCCTTCTTCTCGTGGCATGGACAGCAGCAGAACTCGTCCTCACAGCCGGTGTTCGTCTTCACCACCATTGGTCCGGTCACCGGTCCGTCATCGTCGTTGGTAGATGTCGGATCTGGAGAAGCCAATGCCGACGCGAGCTCTTGCCTCAGGTTGAAGATGACAACATCCTCGAGGTAGTCGATGTACTGTTGATACGGGTCAATAGCTGGGGGATCCACCCATTGCACGAAACCGCAGTTATCTGGTTGGTCGGAGTACTGCAGAAACCTTGATTACATTAGTAAATCATAAAATGATGAAGGACAAAGGTCAATGAGTTTTGCTTACCCATGCTCGTGAGCAATGCCAGAAGCGTCAGCCAGAGTTGTTCCATCCCTGGTAAACCTGCATCACACAGAACTCACCGTGTGCACACCTTGATCAGTTCACCGTTTGATTTGGTGCGTACTTTCTAACATCACGCATGGATTTGAAATATCTCTTATCTAAGACTGGAAAATTATTGTTGAACTCTGGATCTTGCTGGCTCCATAGTGCTGGACCGAGGGAGCCATCAGTGGCAGCACCATCTCCTTCTTCTGGCTCAGTTGCAGCACCATCTTCTTCTTCTCCATCAGTGGCAGCACCATCTCCTTCTTCTGGCTCAGTTGCAGGACCATCTCCTGCTTGTAGTTCAGCCTCACCCTGGTGAGCAGCACTACCCTCCTCATGCACTTGACTACTAGACCCATCCTTATGAACAACTTGGATAAACAACATCACAGTCAAACCAATTTGACATGCTGTTTTGATATAACTCCTCCAATGTTTAGTGCCTTGAAGTGGCATAAGCTCTCAATATACCGTCTCACTCCTGTTGATTAGAGCCATAATGGACAAGTCATGTTGCTCTGCATCTACATGGAATGTTTTATAAAAAAAGTTGATTATGGACCCCAAAGTTCTTTCGGCTGCTTTTCTAATCACATGGTCAACCGAATCAAATTCTGACAAGTCAACTCCATGTTCACCATATCTAATCTGCCCATTACCGAAATACAACTTGACAGTAACTGCATCCGACATGTCTGACAGCATGAAAAAAAATCGCTATTAACAAATGGATCTGTAACTACAAAATATATCTACTCAGAGCTACACTAAAACTATAATTTTACTAACCGATCTACACTAAAACTATAATTTTACTATGCAGGTCTACACTAAAACTATATTTTTACTAAGCACATCTACACTAAAACTATATTTTTACTAAGCAGATCTACACTAAAACAATACTTCAAAATATGAATTATCACATTTCAAAATATTAAGTACCAGAGTATTTACCTCTAACGAGACGAAAAACCGGCAGAGCTTCGCACCTTCGTCACCTCCTCCTCACTCCCTTCTCTTCTCCCCCTCTCTTTCTTTTTTTGAATTATTATGACATTTTCGGCTGAATTTCGACCTTATATAGGCAGCAGATCCTAGCGCCGTGGGGCACGACGGTACCTGACCTGCTGCCGCCGTGCCCTACGGCGCTAGGACCTGCCGCCGTACCTCACGGCGGTATGTCCCTACTGCCGTGGGGTACGACGATATTATGTCCGTCGGACGCTACGGGCCCACGCCTGGCCGTGGGCCACGGCCCGTGCCGCATACCGCCCCCTACCGCCGTGGGGTACAACGGCAGATGTATAGTTCTGCTAAATTTTTGGCGGACCATTTATTTTTGCAAAATAGAGAAAAAATATATTAAAAAATTCTCAAAACGGGGGTCGGGAAGGTTCTAAACGTCTTCCCAAACCGTCGCTCCCACCACCAGTTGCGGCCTCAGCGTCACCATCGCCTCGCCGCTCGCCGGCGACTCGAGACGGCGGAGCCTCCCAGCCCCGCTCCGCTCCGCCCCCACCGAAGCCTTCTCTCCGGTCGAGAGGCGTCGCCGTCATCCTCTTCCCCGCCCTCTGCTGGTGCTGGACTTGCGCAGCGCGGGGATCCGTCCACGCTGACCTAGATCGCGGCACTCCGCCTCTGCCGGTGAGTAATCCAAAGCTTTTCTCTGATCCGGTAAGATTGTGGTTTGGCCCTGGACCAGTTCCGACTCCTCTCGTTCCTACTCCCTGTTCAGTTAGTTGTGGACTGCGTGATGCCCTGGGAATCCGATCTGTTCCTCCGAGGCTTATTAGGCTATTCATGCGCAAAGTGACCGCAACTTATTTTCTAGAAATTCGGGGGGTTCGACTTTTTCTTTTCAGCATCGAATTTGATCTCTTTGACTGGAGAGGGGGTGAGGTTTGGTGGGGATTTAGAGATCGTGTGAATCTTTTTTTCGTAGCTATCATGCTTTCCCCGTGTTGAGAGTCACATGTTTGAGCATTGCTACCTGTCGTGAAAGTTGAGAACCCTGTAGCGGTTGGGTTTGTGAATTTCTCCAATTGGAATATTTTTTTTTATACTCTTCTGTCTAACTAGTGCAAAAAAATGTGTTAGTTAATAGTTACTGGATCGAATATTCTTTTTTAGTCATGGATTCATTTACTTTAAATTGAAATCCATCCATTAGATTTGGTCACTACCTCGCTTTGTTTTCTTTTGAGATCCTTATGGGTTTCATTGTAGTGCTGAGTAATCGTTATTCAATGTGTTTATCAGTTTATTAGATGCCTTATGTTTTTGGACTTTAAGTGAAGTTGTCTTTTTACAGTTTAACACCTTATTGTGTAACAGTTCAATGCTTGATCTTGATTTAATGCCTGATGACTGTCTGTCTAAAACTAAGAAATGCCATGTGGCTAACTTTTACAGAGTTAGTATGATGTTTACAGCAGTTATGTTAAAATGGGTATGCAGCGATGGAGTGTTCCATAATAATATATAGGTATAACCGCATGGAATAGGTCAAAAAGAATTTCCAACCCCTATAACTAGAAATTCATTTTCTGAAGTAACCATTCATAGGGAAAACTAGAGCACAGATAGTTATCAAGAAAACACCGGCTTGAAACCTATGATGTCTTTTCAAAATCTTATATTGATTAAAATATGATGTATGGTTGATTTTCAATTTTCAAAGATAATGGCAGCTGGATATCTAGTAGCAGACATTCATTGCATTTCGAGTTGTATGACTACAAAGACCATTTTTGGGTGCTGCGGTCGTCCATGTTGAAGAGCTAGTGTTCTTCCTCTTGATTGTGATGCTGTAACTGTAAGTAGGAAAACATTGGACTGTTGTACTTTGTGTCCTGAATCTTAGGTGATTTGAGAAATAAGCACTTTTCTATTTATATACAGTCCATCTTTCCTAAGATTTCTTTAAAATTTCAGTTGTAATTGCTTTTAATAATGAAATCTATGTTTGCCTAGCAGTTCTATTTTGCATATTTCTGGTGTCCTCGCAAGATAGGCATGGTTAGTGCCTTAGTGGCATTTGTTGTCTGTATATGTAGTTCATCTTTCCTAAGATATCTTAAAAGTTTCAGTTGTAAGAGTTGCTTTTGATTATGAACCCTATTTTTTGCCTAGCAGCTCTACTTTGCATACCTTTGGTTCGAGACTGCAAATTGGTGCCCTTGCAAGATGAGTGTTTAGTGTAGGCCTACATATCTTCCTCTGCAATACCCAACCTGGCAGAACATGCCTGGCCTTGGCGATTCAAGCTTGTTGACTGTCGTTCGAATGCATTATGGATGCTTACAGTTGTTGATTATGGAAGGTCTCAAATCTTGGATACGAAGCGTCTTTCTAGAAAGCTAGTGAAATTGGTGCCTGTAGAAAAGTTTAAGTTTCTTTGGTCTTAGCTTAAAGCTTTGATAGGTCATGTTTCTAGTTTGGTTGAAGATAATGTGTGTGTCACTGTGATAGCTTGCTTAATAGCTGCTTAAAAAACTGCCTTTTTGGACAGCAGTGCCATTTTGTGGCACCTTCTGCAGCAAATAGGTTGCTCGTGCTGTATGATCACAAGCATTTTCAGTTGTGTTCTGCTTTCTGGTAGTCATATATGTTTTACATTTGGAATCTAATTTTTGAGTGTACATAACCATTTTATTGTTGCTAGGTTTCGTCGCAATGGGGTTATTCAGGGGCAGCTTCACTCTCTTGGTGGGAATGGGGTGCGGTGTCTATATAGCTCAGAACTACAACGTTCCGAACGTCAAGAAGCTATTCAACACCTACGTGTTTCTGGCAAAGCACATCGAGGAAACCTACCGGAAGCCGAAGAAAGATGAGGATTGATTCCCTGCTATGCCCTGGGAAAGCGAAAGTACAGCTAACATGATACGGGAACTTGCTTTTCTGAAATGGTGATGGCAATTTTGGTGATCGGCACGTTTTGAACTATGGTGGATTATCTTGGTTGTGGAATTCAATCACTTAAAAAGTCTTTGTTCAGTTTAGACCATGCATATCTAACGAGCACTCCCTTTTGGTCGTGTTCCTGTGTGCCTTGGAAATGCACTGAACTTTGTAGCTGAGGTGTGGCGATGGATAATCTCAGCATCATATCAGTGTGTTTGTCAAGTTAACATGGGCTGGGATGATATGTTTAGTTGAATTTAGATTTGCTCTATTCTCTTAAATTGCGTCTCCTTTTTCTCTAGATTTATAGATATGGATGGTTAAATTTATATCTGCTACTGAAAAGGATATAATGGCGGAATGTTCCTTTGCGGCTTTGCCCCTAAAATGAGTCTTTTAACCTGGCACTTCTGTTTTAGTGATGCTTAAATACGAGCAATCGCCAGTTTGAGACTGGTGCCTACATGCTACATGGATCTATTCTCATTCTCATTTGTGAATTGAACAAGAAGGATACTAGATAAGTTTGAATTTTGTGGTGTGAGCAAAAGTACAATTCGGTTTTGCCGATAAATTGAGGGAATTGCAGGTTTTGTGGCCAATGTGAGTATAGACACTACTTAAATTTGGGGGGCAATTTTAGTTCCTTCCATTTATCTATCTTCGTCTTGTACGTGTAAATATGTAATAAAATAGGTGTGCTCGTGAGATAGCTCGTTTTGGTTGTAGTCGGGACCTGGATCATCCAGTCGTGCAGGTAGATTTCCTTCCGGAGTTTGTAAACCAGCCAGCAGTACTTTTCTCTCAGAAAAAACCAGTCACCAGCAACCAGCCAGCAGTACTTTTCTCTCAGAACAAACCAGTACCAGCAACCAGCTAAGCGAACAGGCCGGATCTTGCTCAAACTTAGGTGAATGAATAAAACAGCGAGCTTCTGAGTTTCGGAAAAAATATGTAATATGTACAAAATGCCATGTTTGCATTACTATATCCATCTATTTTTTCTCCCCGTGCCTATAGCAATCTCGAAATTATCTGCGTGATTGTTTTTTTAAAAATACAGCAGAAAAGGTGTTGAGTGATTCATTTCAAATGTGTTAGGCCAAACACACACACGCATGCGCTTGGAAACGTGGAAGTGGAACACGAACACCCCACGTGGCCATGACGCGGTCGGCTCAAAGTCCACGGTGGACCACTTCCACCCAGCGCCGCCCCCACACCTCCTTTCTCTAGTTCTCTTCTACCACGCCGCGCCCGATCCCGCAATCTCTCTCGCTCCGCCGCCCGCCCCGACCGCCGAGGACGCGCCCCGATCCGGCGGCATTCCGGCTCGCGGCCCCACCCGTCCGGATCTGACGGCCGCTCGCTCGCTCGCCGCTGCCGGGGGCGCGGGTTGCTCCGCGCTTCGCTAGGGGTTCGCGCGGGGAGGTGCGGGAGCCTTCGTTAGGGCTCGCAGATGGCGGCGCCGCCGGCTAGGGCCCGGGCCGACTACGACTACCTCATCAAGCTGCTCCTCATCGGCGACAGCGGTCAGTGGCTTCAAACGCCCCCACCCCTCCTCGCTCCCGCTCTCGATCGATTTTACGAGATCTGGGTGCGAAATTCAAGTTTGTTATGATTCGGCGTGATTGCTTGTGGAGGCTGGCGCACCGTATGTCTGTATTGGGACGGGGGATCTGGGAAGGGACCGAGGGAACTATGCGTCAGTTACGAATTAAATGAAGTAGCGACTAGCGAGTTGCATCCCTACATCACAGTGGATCGTGCGATCCCGCTCAAGGATGATGGCTGCTTGCTAGTAGTTGCTGTCTAAATTGGTTAACACTACGACAAAATTTAGAACCAACCCATCATCTGTGTTCGTACAGATGCGAAACATATCAATGATTGGAAGAACTTGATTCCGGATGATTTGTGATTGTTGCTAGTGCTTGATTTGATGGCAACGTTCCTTTGTAATAATTTACCTCAAATAGTTAGAGGCTTTACTATTTTTATTAATGATAAAATTACTTGTGCTGTTGAACCAAATAAGTCAACAAGCATATGATATGATCGCCTACTCATATTGGCATGGGTTGAGTTCCTTGCCCAACTCGAAATTGTAGATATTGTGCCAGTGATGGCTATGCTGCTAATTTGTCTGAAATCACTTAGGGGAAGTTTTTGGGTATCCCATCTGTTGCTATGAAATTTCTGTAGCATGCATTGTTTCAGTAAGGAGTGAAACTGTGAAGCACTATCACATTGCATTCACTTAGAAGAAGAAAGTTTTTGTTTTTAAAAAAAAATCCTTGCTAGTTGCATAACCTTAAAAAACTTGACTAGTGATGTATTTATTTGTTCCCTGTCCAGCATAATGGCTGGGATTTTTTCCCTTACTAGTGTCCTGGTAACATTTTAAGTTTAGTATATTCAACTTAGTGTTGCTATCAAGTATGGTTAGGCAGAAAACAACATTCCTGAGGAAGTTACAGAGTGAAGTGTTCACATTATACGGCTATCTGAGTGGTATCGTTAGCATTTCATCTGTAGTATTTCAGGTACTGGTGCCGAATCTGATGTGCTTTTAGACACTAAACAAGACCAGTCTTAGTATGATGTACCAAACGCTCGATAACTTATTTTGTTTTGGAGTCTTTATTTCTTGCATATGAATAGTAGGATGCTGTTGGATACCTTCTTGCTTTGCCTACTTGATATCCCTTTCCCTTGCAATATTTATGCGTACATGTTTTGTCCCTGTATCCTGTTGCCTGTAGCTTCTTTATGATGTTCCTTGCTATGGCTTTTGGCATAGCCTATGTAATTATCTTGTTGCTTGTTAATGGATTCACATACACTACTCTATTTAACAACAACAACAACAACAACTTAGCCTTTTGTCCCAAGCAAGTTGGGGTAGGCTAGAGATGAAACCCACAAGAAGCAAGGGTAGGAGAATCACAAAAGCACAAGATAACAAGAAAGCTAAGAGTACACATGAACAAGAGAAAAAAGAAAGGATCATGTTTCAGGCAACTTAAAGTAATCATTGTGCAGGTGTTGGAAAAAGTTGTCTCCTTTTACGGTTCTCAGATGGCTCCTTCACCACTAGCTTTATAACCACCATCGGGTAAGCATTGTTAATAAAGTATAAAAGAATTGTGTTGAGCATATCATTATTTCATATGAATCTTGTTATTATGGTGGTTCTAAAATACCTTTCTGTCTTATTCTTCAAAAAGAATCGACTTCAAAATAAGAACAATTGAGCTTGATGGTAAGCGCATAAAGTTGCAGATCTGGGATACTGCTGGCCAAGAACGTTTTCGAACTATTACAACTGGTACACATATGCTTCGTTTGCTGTAGGGAGTAGGTTCTTTAACTATTTATGGGAAACTTCTCTGAATCTACAAACTTTTGACTATGCAGCCTACTACAGGGGTGCAATGGGCATTTTGCTTGTTTACGATGTTACTGATGAGTCATCATTCAACAGTGCGTATTCTTCAACTTCAATCGACCCTTTAATACAGGACTTTGGCTTCCTCAACTGACCTTGGTGTTGTTATTGGCAGATATAAGAAACTGGATTAGGAACATTGAGCAACATGCTTCTGACAATGTGAACAAAATTTTGATAGGCAACAAAGCAGACATGGATGAAAGCAAACGGGTATGTTCCGTTCTTCTTTATTGTCTCTTACATTCCTTTCCATGTTATGCTGCCATCCTATTTGAGATTGTGCATTTTAATGTTAAGTTCAATGGTGCTTGCATTAGTTCTGGCATGGAACTTCATGATGCGCTAAACTAGCGCACCTCCAATGGTTGTTCATTGTAGTTTATTCATGTACTTTCTTTTTTAAATGGGTCCTATTGTCTGAATACAGGCTGTACCAACTTCTAAAGGGCAGGCTCTTGCTGACGAGTATGGCATCAAGTTTTTTGAAACGGTTAGTTGGTTTTTGGCACTTTTGTATCCCTACATCCGTTCTAACTGGAAGGAAGAAACTTCTTGATGTGTGTAATGCCCTTAAATCATACATGTACGCCTCTTGATTATTACTGTTTCTGCAGAGTGCAAAGACCAACCTGAATGTGGAGCAGGTTTTCTTTTCAATAGCAAGAGATATCAAGCAAAGGCTCTCGGAAACTGATTCAAAGCCAGAGGTGCAACTTCAATCTTCTTCTTCCTTTTAAACTAATGACTTGCTGCTTGAGCAGAGTAGCTTAACCATTGCATTATTCTATGGTTTTAGGATCGAACGATCAGTATTAACAGACCTGAGGGTGGTGGTGACGCTTCGACACAACAGAAGTCGGCTTGCTGTGGATCGTGAGTGGGTTATGTTGTCACACGGAGGATAATATAGTGGTGATACAATGCTTGTAATTTACCCTTTTCTCTGGCTGTCATCCTTGTCCCTCTTCTAACGTTCAATCGCAATTGCTTGGGTTCAGATTTCTGTGTTTCGCTGTGAACAATTTTAGTCGTAACTCTGGTAGAAATGCAAATGGTCTTGAGTCATTGTCTGGTGTGTGCAAAATTGCAGATCTATTATGAGACCATTTCATTTTGAAATCAATGTATAGACATAATTTTATCCTGGTGGTAATTAAAATGTTTGCTAAATTGTTACTCCATCCGTTTCAATGTGTAGATCGGTTTTGCTTCTCTAGTTGCATAGTTTTTGCTACTCACCTATCTAGATGCATAATAATGATTGCAATTTGTAACGGAGGGAGTAGTTTGTTTGACACTGATGTTTATTCTCAACAAATGGTACGGTTAGTGTTGCAAAATGAGGTAAAAAAATTACGACCTACTTTGGAAAAGATACGTTCCCACCCAATGAATGTTGCTGTTTCTATTTTGCGGGGAAAGATACATTTGAAGAAAGTAGATTGGTGGGCTACATAGTCCTACATTCATACCAGTACCACGCAAAAATGCGCATGTTTTGCACGAATCTGTGTCAGTGTCAGCCAGTAGCATCTGCAAAAAAAGAGCCATGCGTTCGGTTCAGATGGTCACCCGCTGCAAAATTTGTTAGTTTGCTTAATCTGAGCAGCATATATCCCACAAAGATGGAACGGCTAGTTCATCACATGACATATTCTCCTACCTTTCACGAATAGTTTAAATTTAGAAGTTTCTCTTCTTTGAGCACATCTCTGCCGCCACTCCTTGTACGATCCAAGGCAAGCTAACGAGTAACGACCATCCATTCTACGAGCCTCCTGAATACCTTCTCCTCCACCCATCCTCGCTCGCAGGGTGATGCGCCATTATTTTAGACAGGGCAGCGACCTCTCTTCTCCATTCACCATTAGCCATTTACAACGACAAGCACCAAGAAGATCGAAGCACCAGCCAGCATAAGCATCTACGTAGGCATGGCCAGCGCGAAGAAGCTCGACGCGACGACCGCCGTCCTGGCCCTGTCCCTGGTGGCGATCCTCCTCCTGAGCGGCGGCGTCGTCCAGCGCGCCGCCGCCGGCGACATAAGCTACCACGCCATGGAGGCCGACGAGATGCCCGGCAGGAACCGCGCGCTCTTCCGCCCCGGCGCCATCGCCAACACGTACAAGCGCGGGTGCGAGGTCGAAACAGATTGCAGGGGATGAGGAGGAAGCCATATGCATGTGTGTGGGCGGATCGATGCATGCTGCCCCACCTAATACTTTGCATATCTATTTGTTTATTTTACACATTTGTATTTTCCATGTTGTTTTTTCAGCTTGCTCATTTCTTGACTTCTGCAAGTGCAAGAACATTGATGCATGTAATTGTTGTTGTTGGCAATTTATTAGATTATTTGTATAACCACGCTAGCAAGATGCATGCTTTTGCAAGTGCAAGAACACAAATACATGTAATTATTGTTGTTGGGGATCGATGAAAGTGTATGATATATCACATTGTTATGCTTAGGCCCTCCACAGCGTGGTAGCGACGCCAGTAAAAAATTGGGTCCCACAATGAGTAAATGAGCATCAGTTAGGTAGAGCTGCAGTGTGAAGAAGAATGGGCACCGAAGCTATCTACTTCCGTGTGAATATTTTATAGAGTTACATATGCCTATCTCACCTCCTCTCTCCTACACTCCTGGCTGTTTCATTCACGCGAAGACCAGTTGAGCGAATGAGCAGACGGACAGACCAACAAAAATGTTTCTTTACTAAACAGGCACCGGCGCAACTACATGCGCCGCTCCTCCTTTTTCTGGCATCGCTAGAAGTTAACATCACTGGCTGCATCACCGTACCCTAGCCTCTCATGCCACCTTTCATGTAGATGGCAAAATGAATGTGCGCGGGGTTATGAAATGAAGATGTCGCTTTTCAATGAAACAACTAGACACAAATGAGAAATTTTGTTGTATTTTCTTAGAATGGCCATTAATCTGTTTTCAAATCTGTTTGCACCATTGTATTCATTATACAAAATCTACCAAATGAGATCCATGTTGCATATATTTAAAGATATTTATTTCAACTATTAACTTCTGTTGTGTGATAGTACTGCCGTATGTATATGGTGTGTAGAAAATTATGCTATGTTTCAAAGTCTTGAATGTTTAGTACATACTCCCTTCATTCTAAAAAACTGACGTTTAAGACATGGTTTGAGTCAAACATTAGGAATATAAAACATCAATAACTTTTAAATTGTTGAGTTTGCAAATGTGAAAAATATATGAATAGATTTGTCTTGAAAAATACTTTCATAAAAGTATACATATATCACTCTTTGATAAATATTTTTATAATAACAAGAGGTCAAAGTTGTGTTTTGGAACGTCAGTTTTTTAGGAACGAAGAGAGTATTGATGGATGCATAGCAACTTATTCTGTAAAATGCATTAACTTATGTGTTTATTAGCACATTACCTAATGTTGAGAAGCAATTTATGTTGTAGAGACAGATATAACAACTTAGGTAAAGGCTATGTGCGTAACTTATACACAGGCACACAGCTAAAATAACAAATCAAGTAAAGATAATGTGGCAACTTATCATATAAGTAATGACATTAGGTTCAAAAAAATTTATGTCGCAACTTATTATATGTAAAGTTTGTTTGGAGTTTTGAACGCAAGTTGCTACAAACTTTTAAAAAAAAAACTAATACACCACAATATACGTTGTTTATTACATAAAATTTATCCAAAATATATCTGTATCTTGGATATTGTTTCAATTTTTATAGATCTCATCGTAATTAACATGCTGGTGCAATCGATCGGAGTTGAAAACGCACACTCCATGTTTTTTTTTTGGCAAAAATTCGAACGCGACAATAAAATACTTGGATTCTACCCACACGATTCCCAGTTTCGCACCGTTACCATTTGCCCAATTAGCTTAGGTTATTTAGTGCCCTGTAGTTAGTTCAAATCCATTTTAATTAGCTCACAACCAACAGCTCAAGCACGCAGCGCTGGCCGCTGGGTACGTCGCACGATTGGCATCAACACGACCACGCATGCCATTAGCTTTTTCTTATGCTTGCCTTACATTTGTGTTATATACCAAGTTTAAATGACAACGGTCCGTTTTTATCCCCAATAAAAATTCTACTACTATGATTTTTTTTAAAAAATGGATTGTATTTAGTGCGGTTTTGAAATGACACGTGAACAAACGACCAAAATCCGTGCACTCCGAAATCCGAATAGCGTCTTTCCAAAAAAGAAAAAAAAACGAATAGCCAAAAAAGGAGCTCGTGCTCGCACCCGCACTCGCCCGCAGCTCACACGACACGACCACATCAGCCGCCGCCGCAGCCCGCAGCAGCACAGCGACGTCGCCGCCGTCCCCCGCCGCCGCAGGCCCGGTTCTCTTCCAGCCGCCGGGGACCATGTCGAGCGGCCTGGACATGTCCCTGGACGACCTCATCAAGCAGTCCAAATCCAAGCCCAAGTCCAACCCCGCCTCCTCGTCGGGGCCGGCCCGCCGCGCGCCGCCGCCTGCCCGAGCGGCGCCCTACCCGCCGACCGCCACCAAGGTATGCCCCGTGCCCTCCTTGCACCCCCCGGGTTCACCTCCGACTGAAAACCCTAACGTCGCCGCCGCTGCCGGCGGTCCGTGTGCCCGCTCAGGCCCACCGCCCCGCCGCCGACTCGCCCTACGGGATCTACTCCGAGCACATCATGGCCGCGGTCGCGCCTCCGCCGGCGGCGGCCACCGCGAGGTCGCTCGAGACGGGGACGAAGCTGCACATCTCCAACCTTGACACCGGCGTCACCGTCGAGGATGTCCAGGTGCTAGCCGTTTTTCTGCTGTTGCTTTCCAATCCACTGAACACTGAACAAGTCGGCAATTGGTTGAGTCTTATTTGTGCTATTTGAAGGACATAGGCTCCCTGTTTTTGTAATTAAGTGAGTTCAGAGATGCTGTACTTTCATGTGAACAAATCTAGCCGTGTTAATTCCTGTCAGTTCCAAATTCTGTTTGATTGTTTGTCTTATACAGCTGTCTGTTATCATTCAGTCAATGGAATAATGGCACTGTGCTAATTTTAATTTCCTGTAGTTTTTGTGATGCTAGATGCATTTACTTATCACATATAAAGTGTTTTGACTTTGGGGTTGGGGAATGGGTGAAGGAAGATGTACAACATGTGCAGCCGTGCGGGAGAGTAGAGAGGAATATGGAATTAATTTTGTCATTTTCTTTCCTATTGTATTCCGGTACATAAAGCTCTTAACTCTTTGTTGGGTGGTTATATGACTCATGTCTGTCTGTGCCCTTTGAATATGCTTGTATGAAGATCTCAAGGTAAGGTTTACTGAGTAATTTTATTGGAATTCTTAATAATTTGGTAAAGACTTAGAAAGAAACATTTTGCATCTAAAGGTTTGTGCACCTTTGTTTGAAGAACAGAGTTGACAGTTTTTGTGGTCATACAGACCTATGGATGCCATTCTTTCACATATAAGATTCTTACTATCATGATTGCTGGCAATACATGAATGATGTATATGATATCAGACTATTTGCCTTGCTTCTTAAAAAACATAACCTTAATGGTTATATAATGGAATTGATCCACGAGTGAAAGGTTTTTGGCACACCAATTTTTGGCACCTAGCATTACATAATTTCTTTTTTATTTTTTGAAAAATTGAAACAAACATAGTAGTCCATAGTTATGTGACCAAGCTCAATGATTCTAGTGTTCACAATATGCAAGTAAATTTCATAGTGTCCATAACATTGATCTAAGAAATTGATGTTCCCTGTTAGAGATCTTAGGGTCTTTCTGGTCTTTGATCAATAATATATTAAAAAATCTAAATGCTTTCATCAGTCGCATGAAAATAGCACTTATACAGCATACTTATACTTTTTAATATCATACTAACATAATTTCTGCACATTTACTGTCATCCTGTGATAAAAAATTGATTGCTCAAGTTTGCATAATGGAGGGAGCAATACCTAAATCTTAGTGTTTTCTTCTATGAGCACATAATCTCAACTGGCATAATTGCAGCTGATCAGTTGTGTCGTTCTGTTTCATCAGGAACTGTTCTCAGAGGTTGGTGAGCTCAAACGTTATTCGATGAACTATGACAAAGATGGTGTATCCAAGGTTGCTTGTTGAATTTTAATTGTACTATCTCTTTCACTACTATTAGCATTTCCTTATTGTGCATTTGTATCATTGTATGGAACATTTATTTTGTTAGGGAACTGCGGAAGTTGTCTTTGCGAGGAAAGTGGACGCTTTGGATGCTATTAAGAGATACAATGGTGTTCTACTTGATGGGAAGCCAATGAATATAGAGCTCATTGGAAGCAATGCGGAACGACCTTCCATGCCACCGTTGATACAGAACCGTCCTTTGCAGAACTATAATGATATCCATAGCAGGTTGGTCCAAACCAATTTCTTTTTTATACATCATTTAATCCATGTTAACTACTGCACTGTATAGTTTGAATTGGGGATGCAAAAATGTGGCCTTGTCACTAAGAATACTTCACTTCCAAAGCTGGCTGCTTCTAAACCAATTTAGCCAAATAGATGTGGACTCCAAAGGAAGTGGGTGAATCACAAAGAAATAGGTGTTAACTCCCACACAATTATGTTTGGAAATGTGCCAAAGTATTTACCATTACTAAAGATCAATTTTACAAGGTTATCATTTACTCCCTCTATCCCAAAATTTAAGGTGCGGTCAAACTTGGCACGGTCTCCAGCAGAATCATAGACGTATGAAAATACTTTTAAACATAAATCCAATGATATTATGTTTGCAAGACAATTTCACAGAAATGTGCCCCCCCCTCCGTAGGTCCTACAGCAGATGTAAGGTATCATTTGCAAACGCTATACCTGTTCAGTGTTCACTAGAAATGGTATACTACTATGGTGCCTGTTGTTGCGGTGTTACCTGTAAACTCATGTTTCTGTTCAGACAAGCAAACCATATTTAGAAAAAATACTAAATGTTTTTCATGCGGTTATTGCTGTATGTAATATATCTAGTCAAATCAGATCATATTTAGAAAGTCCAATATTTATGCACATGATTCTAGTTACCCGTCTCCTCATTAGGGAACTTCAATCCATAATGAAATTGAGAATATTATGAAGTATCTTAGGTATGTTGTGAGAGATATGAAAGGAAGAAAACACTTTTGTTTTAGCACTTGCGAAACAATTAACAGAACTGAAATAAACAAATGTAAGAGCTAATTAAACATCTACATAGAAATGCTCAATTTTCTTTACAATTACTCACTAGTACATTTCTAAGCTTGCTTTGTTAGAATTTTACTGTAAGAAGCAACACCTTTTCCATTTTGTAATGGCTCATGATAGAACCAAGGGGCTCGGCTATCTGTTCAGGAGGTATATACAAGTAATACAACTAGCCGTTTGCTTTGAATATGTTGATCAACCTATAAATTATTTGTATACGCACCGCTGTGTTATAAAATTATTTAGGTGCGCAACTTGTTAATTCTGCATCTTGTGTGAATTTGCTTGAAACTTGTATTATTGGATTTTAAAATGTTTTCATATATTGTGAAATGCTCTAAACATGTACCCCTTCTAAGGCTCAAAACTAGAAATACACAATTATACACAGCTTTTCTCCATGTCCTCCCACCAGCCAAACCCAGTACCACTGTTGCTCCATATGTCCACTGAAGACAGCTTCCTGCAGTAGTAATATTTGTTTCCTTCAGTTTTCTATTCTGACAACTTGCCCCATTGCACCATCTCAAACCAAATAAAAAAAAACCGTCAAACACCTCTGGTGCGTTTATTCTTATCAGGTCACTAGAGTTGGTACACCAGGCAAATTCTCTGTAGCAGCTACTTCTTTATGTAGGAAATATTCAACTCGCCAAGAGCAAACAATACTATCCTTATTCTCAAAAAAAAAAAAAAAAACTATCCCTGGTACCTGGCACATTCACTATGTTTGTGCCATATGTGTCAACCTATATCTAGTTGGGAGTTAGAGCCTGTTTAGTTGCCAAAAATTTTTGGCAAAAAATTTTGACAGCCCCTTCGAAGGTCTACGGGAAATCGCGAGACGAATCCATTAAGCCTAATTAATCCATCATTAGAGATTGTTTACTGTAGCATGATGTTGTCTAATCATGGCATAATTAGGCTCGTTAGATTCGTATCGAAAAATTAGGTAGGGGTTATGGAATGAGTTTTGTCATTAATTCATATTTAATACTCCTAATCAGTGTCCGAAGATTGATGTGACGGGTAGTTGGGAAAATTTTTGGGAACTAAACAGGGCCTTAGTGTGTTGGTAAAGGATCTTACTACAAGTATGAAAGCTGTTAGATAGCTTCCCTGTATGGGCCATGTTAATTGCATTTTAGAAGTGTTTTCCTCCTGAGGTAGCTGTTGTTATGCTTCTTTTATTTGTTATATTAGTGATGGCATGGACCTTGATAGCTTGGACCTAGTTGACGTGGGGAGTTATTGCAGCAAAATTAAGTAAATGCATTGATGCTATATATCGGTCACGCAAGTATATGCCCAATGACTATACAACACAGCCAATTTTGTTTTTACCTACTGCTGTTTGTTCCAATCTTGGCACTAACACACAATGAGCCATGTCCAGCTCTGACACTTAACAGAGCAGATTTGCATGCATCACCAATTTTATTTCTATCATGTAGTCATAATATTCTATTTGCAGTGTGCCTCAAAACCAAAGAGGTGGTCAGCGAAAAGCACCTCAAGGCAATGGTCGTGGTGGAGGCAGTAGTCAGAACAGTGGCGGCCATGGACAGGGGAAAGGCCGAGGACAGGGCCGGAACCGCACGCCCGTATCTGCGGCAGATCTTGATGCTGAACTGGACAATTACCATGCATCGGCTGTGAAAGATAAATGAGGTGCTAGCGTTCTGTTTATTGTACCGGTGGGGAGACTGAGCTGCTTTGCTTTAGAAGTTTGAAGTTATTACTATCCTAGCCGTAGTGTTTTTTGTTTTGTACTAGATAATTTTTCTTGCAGTGATAGAACCATTCAGATATCTTATTTATGCACTACGGTTCTTGAGTGGACCATAATTGGATGTCCAGTATGTAAGTGGTGCTAATTTGCAGGATCACATTTTTGCGGCCTTTTAGGCATGGTTGAGAACATTTTCGAACTCTGCTTTGCTCCGCTGTATTTTAGCCAACCTTTCTGTTTGCAATGTTTGCAAATTCTGGGCATGAGCCAGACATGTAGCAAAGTCCTAAAGTTGATCTCGAACCTTTGGGTTCTGTTCTGTATGCCTAATTTTATCTTTTTCTGTTCTACTCCCTGCATTCTCTTTCAATAGGAATACTTCCAATCTGAAAAAATCTCTTTTGATAGTCGTATTTGAGTCAACTATCAATCCGTTTAATGGTTGTTTCAGGCCTTATGCATGACTCTTTCATTCTTCCCTGTGGGATTGGTTACATGGGTATCAAGAAGTCTTAAGTTTCATGAATCGTTTGTTTATGATGAGGAAGAATTGATGATGGTACGATTAAATGGATGAAGTAATTTTCTTGGTAAAGAGCCCAAGGATGATAAGAATTGATGATGGCACCTCAAGGCAATTTTCTTAGGAATTCTAGGATTCGATTGTGCAAAGTACTATCAAACGAAAAATGAAGTGAGTATGTATTAAAGGGCCTGTTTGAAAAAGTTCTCGGAGCGATTCCATGCCAAACCGCACTAGGTCAGTTTTGTAATCGATCAGTTGAAATGAAAAAAGAATACAAGATGTGAGATAGAAAAGAAAAAACAGCTTATGCCTTTGCTTATGTGTATAAAGAGAATTACTTCTACCAAACAGCTTGTAAGTTTTTGCCTTTGCGAAAAGCTTGAACTATAATAATTCATAGAAGAGTAAATATGCTTACGGAACGTGACATGATTCTGGTAGTCGATCGGAATAAGATTTCAGATTAACAAATCTTTTCCCGGCCAACCAGAGCCATTGCTGCGGCCATTTGCAACAAAACGCGGTTAACAAGCAAACTAAACCAAACAAAGAAACCATATTTTTACTGGTAAATGATACGTAAAAAAAGGCACAAAATTACTGTAAAATCGAGAAACCACTTTCCAATCCAGCAAATGAATTTTGTCACTGAGGAAGTGACAATCAAAATAATTGTTCCAATAATGTGACTCCAAACCAAAATGAATCGAATCTAATGGCACCACACTCCTAACAAAACCTAACCTAACCTAATGACTTCTCTCTAATGGCGCCATAATTTTCCCTGACCCTAATCGATCGACCCCTTACATGACGTGTTTATGAGGGAACACGTGGATGGGGCTCCTGACGTGGTGCCTCCCGTCGGACCAGACGACGCTCGCCGACGCGCCCATGGTGCCGTTCGCCGCCATCAGCTTGCCGGAGACGCTCACCTTGAAGCTCAGCTTCTTCGTCCCGGCGGTGAACGCGAGCTCGTCGGGCGTGATGACGACGTCGACGCCGGGCACCGTGGTGACCGTGGCGTGGTACACCGATTCGGCCGGCCCAACGTTGGTCACCGTCCGGTGGAACTCGGCGGCGAACCCGACGCCGTAGTTGAGCACCGGCACGGCGATGGTCGGGTAGTTGAGGTCGCCGACGGCGCTGCTCGTTGCCTCGTCGGAGCACGCGGCGGAGCTCCTGCCGGTGATGGTGGCCAGCTGCGACGAGTTGTACCCCTGCGCGCAGAGGAAGGCCACGTAGTCGGCCTCCGTGGCGTCGTAGATGAGGCCGGGGTAGCGGGCCCGGAGGGGGTCCACCTGCCCGGCGCCGTACGCGAGCTCAGCCTCCGGCTCGCCGGAGCCAATCGGCGTCGCCGTCGTCACGAGCGCCGAGAGCACGGCTGCGTGGGACCAGCCCGGGTGGGCGGACTTGAGGTACGCCGCGGCGCCGGTGACGTGCGGGCACGCCATGGACGTGCCCGAGATGATGTTGAACTTGGACCTCCGCTTGTCGACGTCGCTGCCGGAGACCGGCGCATACGGCGTCCATGCCGCCAGGATGTCCACTCCCGGCGCGCTCAGGTCCGGCTGCATGCACACGTCACGAATTAGTCAGTAATTATTTAATTACCTTCAACTTAGCCACATATAGCAAAATTTTGCCAATGGATCGTCGTCACGTACCTTGAGGACGCCGTATGTGACAATGTTGGGGCCGCGGGAGGAGAACTTGGCGACGACCGGCGCCGCCGCGTCTTTGACGGTGACGCTCTTCTTGACGGTGACCACGGGATGCCTGGTGCTGTTGTAGTAGTCGGCGATGAGATCGAACTGCTCCTGCTTCAGGACGGCGAATGGGAGCTCGAAGGAGAAGGCCGTGTCAATGTCCTCATCGTTGTAGTTGTAGGAGATGGCGCCGTCGGCGCCGGTGGCGGCCAAGGCGGAGGAGTTAGATGATGAGCCGTCGCTGCAGAGGAGCACGGCGCCCTTGTACTTCTTCCCGGAGAGGTTGTCCCCGTCGCAGCTCCCGGGGTCCATGAGCAGCGACGTCTTGCCGAGGTGCGGAAAGACGGTGATGGCGGGCCCCTCGAAGTGCCTGCCGTCGCCGAGGACGACCTCGGTGACGATACGGCGGTCGATGCTCGCGGCGGCCGTGGAGATTGTCCACGGCGCGACGTTGCTGACGGACCCCAACATGGGCCCGCTGTTCCCCGCCGAGACGGAGACGACGACGCCGCTCCGCGCGGCGTGGAACGCGCCGATGGCCATGGGGTCGCCGGGGTAGTCTATGGCCATCATCGTCCCCAGAGACGCCGAGATCACGTCGACGCCGTCCGCGACGGCGTCGTCGAACGCCGCCAGGATGTCCTCCGACGAGCACCCGTCCTCCCAGCACACCTTGTACACGGCGATCCTAGCCCCAGGCACCGCTCCCCTCGCCGTGCCGCCGGCGAGACCGCCGAGGCTCGCGCCGGGGACGGCGCGCCCCGCCGCCGTGGACGACGTGTGCGTGCCGTGGCCTTCGTGGTCCAGCACGGACAGGGTCGTGTTGCCGTCGAGGTAGGAGCGCGCGCCGATGATCTTGTTGTTGCAGGAGGTGAAGTTCTTGGAGCAAACGCCCTTCCACTTGGCCGGCGGCGGCGGGAGGCCCTCGTCGGAGAAGGAGGCGGAGTCCGGCCAGATGCCGGTGTCGACCATGCCGATGATGACGTCGTTCTCGAAGGGGAGCCTGGTGGGGTCGTTGTGGTGGGGGAGGCCGAGGAAGTCCCAGGACCTCGTCGTGTGGGGCCTGTACACCACCTTCTCGTGGATGGAGATGACGCCGTCCTTGCCTGACATTGAACCACAGCGATCGAGTAGTGTTAGAGACAGAAATGACTTGATGCATATGGTTAGTGGTAGATTAATACACTTAGCGACTTAATTAACTAGCAAAGTGACCCAAATACTCGTACAAAATGGATTAGATCTAAGATGAGAATTTTGCATCTAGAAATGACTTCATGCACATGGTTAGGTAGATTAATCTACAATTAAGTAGCTTGCAAATGCGAAGTGATCCGACAAACAAAATGGATTAGATCTAAGACAAAAATGACTTGTAGATTAATCTTACACACTTTCAAAGTGATCCAAATACCGAACAAAATGGTTGTAGAGTTATCTCCACTCTCAAAGTGATCAAAATACGGAACAAAATGGATTGAATGTAATACAAGAATTTGCATCTAGTAAATTCAATTGGATCACAACATTTCAGTTGAAGAATAATCTGCATCTAGTAAATTCAATTGTATCTAATAAGAACGACATTGAAATGAAAACAGAGAATTTTTACCGGCGAGCCTGTTCTTCTCGTCGGCGGTGAGCCTGGCGGCGAAGCCGTGCAGGGTCCTCGAGTAGTGGTAGACCACCCGGTCCGGCGCGCTGGAACTGATGACGGCGATCATTGTATCAACACGCATGCACACCAAGACGCATATATATATATATAACATATATACATATATACAAAGTAGCTAGACATGTATAGATCGAATCCATGAACACCAGCTAGCTAGCTGCCGACCTTTCATCTATGACGCTGGTGAGCAGGTCGTGGTGGAAGGACGCGACGCGCTCCGGCGAGAGCTCCGCCTCCGCCGGCGCCTGCCTCTCCGTGAACACGACGTACACCTGCGCGCAAGCATCACGTATACGTCATGCATGAGTATATGCTCATAGATTTGAGCCTGCTAAAGAAAGTATAACTAGCTAAAGAAAGAGACCTTTGTGTCATCGCCGCCGTCGATGGCGGCTCCGGCGAGGCCCGCTCGGCCGGTGTGGATGGCGGCGGCGGAGGAGAAGAGGAAGACGGCGGATGCTGCGAGCAGGAGGAGGAGACGCGGTGAAGAAGCCATTTCGTCGGCCGTGTGGAGCTGCTGGTGAAGGATGAATGTGGTTTGGCCATGCAGCACGTGTGTATTTATAGGAGCTCCTACGCGTGTGGATAAGCCACGAGCAGGATATTTTCTCTCAACAACCCAACCGATCGAACTGATCGCGAGGAGTTCTCCACGTGCGTCGGCATTTGTTGCGGGCATCTGTTTTTCGATCTCCTGAATACACGTACGTACGCCGCCATCGTGTTCTCTGGGCAATCGATCCGCTGCTGTGGAGGGCGACGATGGAGATGTCAGTGGTTGGAGGTGGAAGATAAGAGGTGATGATGACTATGATCCTCAAGAAAATGAGGCCAGTTGTAGCTGCATGAAGATGATAACTATGATCCTGAAGAAAATGAGGCCAGTTGTAGTTGCATGAACACTGGGAGAAAATTATGTGCATGAACACTGGGGAAGAAATTATGTCCAATTTTTTCCATGATTCAAAGTGAATGCTTTCATTATGACGTCAAATATTTCATATGATGAGAGTGATGGTTACAGAAGTAATTTGTTTTTGTCGTAGCAACGCACAAGTAGATCCTAGTGTACCCCTATACACAAGTTTCTTGAGTCAAATAATGGCTCTCTATTGAGTACGGCCAATTCATTTGCAGCCACACCAAATAAACGATGCCGACAAGGACGGTGGATCTGCTTAATTTTGGTCCCTTGTTGATCGTTTTGCACCAATATTTGATTACTCCCGGCACACCAAGCTTGTTAGAAACTTTCAACGCTGGCTGCATCGCTGGCAAGGAAGCTTGGCCATCTCGAATCAACAACAACAAAAAAAAAAAGGGGTACTCTAGCTTGTGTTGCTGTAAACTGACGGCGTTGCATTTTAACAAGATTTCAGCAAATCATTTGGCTCTTGGACTCTAATAAGAGTCCACGCGCAACCTGACATACAGCGAGGCAACAATCCTTCATGAATTCAGAGGGGGAGAAGTTGCATTGGACATTTTACTATGGATTTTTTTCCCCAAGCACAACATATTTGCAGATATACATTTGCTATTATTACCGGCCATATCGAACACTTCATTCGTTTCAGACATACACGCTTGGCTTGTAAACTTTGTTTCGGTAGACATTCACAGGAAACGCATGCACAGGGAAACGGTGCTGCGGGCAGGGCACTACTCTTCCTCAATGCAGCAGCAATTACATTCTCCTTAGGTTGTCCAGCCTTGCCTGCAAATCGGCATCAATTCCGCCATCAGCGCCACCCCCAGCACTTTCAGCCTGGGCAACCTTTCCAGCAGAAGCTGGCTGAGCAACAGCGGCTGACGGGGCTCCAACAAGCTGCAAATATACATAAGATGATTATATATGCAGTATTCTCCCACCAAACATCTATCTAAGGAGAGCAGATCTGGAAAATCTAAAATAGTGGAAAGCAGATAAAAAATACACAATGGCACTGAACGATTGTTTCCAAGATACCAGGAACCACATAAAGATTGGTAGGGGGAAAATATTGCAGTAACTCCTGATAATAGTAAGCAAAATTTGGGATAGTGATACTAACTCACTAAGCTATCCTGAAGATAGTTGAGTTTAAAAAGGTTGACCAGAAACATTCTAGCTACTATAAGGCACAACAGAGGACCATAAATTCATGGTATTATCCTATGCAACATGGTATTATCCTATTGCAGTAACTCCTGATAATAGTAAGCAAAATTTGGGATAGTGATACTAACTCACTAAGCTATCCTGAAGATAGCTGAGTTTAAAAAGGTTGACCAGAAACATTCTAGCTACTATAAGGCACAACAGAGGACCATAAATTCATGGTATTATCCTATGCAACATGTTAGCTTAATCACTGGTGGTGCATTTACAAGACCAATCCACATTCTAACCTCCAGTGTGCACTCACAAGAAGATAAAGACCCATAGTAACTCACCTCTTGGTTGATATCAATGCCAATTTCATCAAGCACTTGATTCACAAGCTCCTCAGTTTCTTCTTCCTCCTCGTCTCCTTCCAAAGCATCATCTATGGCATCCCCCATCACCTCGCTCACCATCTCCATCCTCTCATTTTGCCGCTCAAACTCTTGCATTATCTTCTGCAATCCTGGCAGATTTAGCTGCCTGTTCATTTGAGCCATTGCTTTTGTAACACCCTTCATGGCATCACCCATAGCTTGAGTTGATTTTAGCGTCTACAACAATTGCACAGATAAAATGTTAAGGAGAAGGGAAAATGGATGCCATACAAAATTTAAGATGCATAAGCATAAAATTTAGCTTCATTCAGCCAGAATGCAGAATATACTGTTTTAAGGCCCCGTTTAGTTGGTGAAATTTTTGGTGAAAGTGGTAAATTTTTTGCATTGGGAAACGTGTTCTGTGAGAGGTGGCACGGTCTGCAATGCAAAATTTTTGGGAACAAGTCAAAATTTCGTACTAGTATCATAAGCCATATTTTCCATATGGAACCAAATAACTACTTCGTAAGGTTTAATGAATTGAATATGCAACAACTCCAGATCAATTATAATAAAAAAAATTAGGCACTTCTCCTGAGTGTTTTTCTACCATAACTTACAACATAATAGGACGATTCTATAGAAAGCACACGGGAGTTGGACAGGAAAATAATGTCTTTTGTCACTCTTGATTTTGATGGCCAGTTCCACACTGGTACATCTCTAGGCCAACAATAAACTACAAATGACTTACCGCAGCATCACAGAGAAATATGGCAAGGTGATTAAGGTACCGATTAAGGATAAGACCAAACAGATGGTTACCTGAACTCTTAGAGAAACTCCTTGGAGCTGGGATTTAAGTTGGTAAAACTTTGTTATCTGGTGCCGGGTGCGAATAAGATCTTTGGCCATTACTTTGACGGCTCCCTGTAGCAGTACCAAAATGTTAGCACACAAAGGCTACATAAACGATGGATGAACTTGCAACATGCACACAGAACCTCCATGTATATTTACATGTTATAAATTGTATAAGATGCAAGACATCAATGTCAAGGATTTCTAGGTTAATGTTACTAGGCTATTGAAGTAAACACTTGATTATAGAATAGAAGTTTTAGAGCCCTAAGCTGACCAGAGGTAGCATGGATCTTGCAAGCTTGGGAATGAAATGAGTTCATGACATATTACTATGCGAGACACTATAGTTGACAGTTGTGTGTGTCAAGCAAGCAAACAGCAGGCAAAACGACAAATTTTCCGTCAACGATTCCTAATACCAAGCGTGCTAAACAACAGAATCAGAGTATGACTTCGCAGTTCCCAAAAACACCAATAATCCATACCATTTGGCCTTCTTTAGCTGTTTTCTTGATCTCAGTGATGAGCTTTTTCTCCTGGGCCTGCAATCCTTGCCTCTCTCGCTCAATTTCCCTGATGGATCGATCCAACATGCGCTTGTTCTCTCTCAAGAGCTCTGAAAGAAAAGAAAAACGTAAGTCACAATATAAGATAAGAAATGTAATGCTACCATTGTTCATTTATTCAAAACAGAAACAATAAGAGTGACTGTTATCACTAGAAACCGCTCCAAAACACAATGAATCTGCCCGTGAATTGAAAGAGGTGGAAAGGCTTCAACAGATCTAAACCAAGTAGTTTAGCAGGCAGTCCAACTCCAACATATAAACAGCCTACACGGTTCAAATCCCAAGCTCGTGCCATTCTCCGATAACACGCCGATTTACTCCCTTATACGAACTGCGCCAAGAAATCCTACCGAGCCTGAACCGCCCGACACAAAACTTGGCTGGTGTCACACATCTCAAGAAACCCCTCCCTTCCACAACCAAAGATAAAAACAAGCTATCGCAATAGGACCGATCAATCCGACAAATTCCAGCGCGAATCTTTCCGGATTGGATTGAAGGAGGGGTCTTACCGGCGGGCGTCTTCCGCTTCCCGAACAGGAAACTCATCTTGGACCCTCGGGGCTAGGGTTTCGATTGGAGCGCGATTCGTGAGGCGATTCCCCTGAGAACCCGGTGGGATCGGTGGTAGGCTCCTCGCCTCTCAGGGACGCCGGTGGAGTGATGAATTGGATCGCCCACCTCCTTTCCCCTCCCCCTGCGCCTTTCTCCGATGCCAACGCAAGTTGTTGGAGCTATTCTGTGGCAAAACTGAAAAGGGAAAACGAAAAGGGAAAATGTGCTTCGGGGCTTTCAGTGTCCAGAAAAGGCTATAACGGGCCACCAGCATGTAGCGCGCCGGCCCACCAAACTAGGGGGAAGGACTATGGGCCAAACTGGACATGTTCTCCTCTTTTCTTCTGCTATGGACTTCGCGGGCCTCGTCGTTGTTTTGCTCTTGAGTTTTCGGGTTGGCGCGATCAATCATCTAGGTCCTCTTTGGCCTAAAAAAAAAAAAATCTAGGTCCTCTTAGTTGATAATCAGTTTTTTTTAGTAGGGTTGATAATCTGCTAATTGTGAGTCTGTTGAGCAAATCTTAGAATTATTTCTGCTGGTTTGTATGGTTAATTTGTTGTGAGAAAAATATATTATGCAAAGTAGTAAAAAATAATGTGCAAACGGAAAAGACGAACAAAGTCGCAATTATCTCCTGTCGAGCATAAGGCACCGTTTAGTTCAGTGAAAATTTGATGAAAGTGGTGAATTTTTTGCATTGGGAAGCGTGTTCTGTGAGAAGTGGTACGGTCTGCGATGTGAAAATTTTGGGACTTTTTGGGGAACTAAACAAGGAAGGAAAACGCACCTTTGGTTTGTCAGAGTCTCAGTCTCAGAGACATTGGCTCCTTCTCATCCCCTTCCCCTGCTCGTTTCTTCCCTTCGCCCCTTCCCACCTACCCTCTCTCTCCTCTCTGCTCCCTACACCCTACCTGTGGCGTCGGCCCCATCCCTACGGGCCTCATCTCTTGTACCGAACCCAGGCAGCCACCGGTCGGGCTGCGGAGGAGGACGAGGAGCACTAGAGCCGGCTCCCCACCCGAGCTCCTCCCCGTCGTCCCCCACACCCGCACCAGCCCTTTTCTGAGCTCCCTCCCATTGGTCATCTCCCCGCCATCCTCGCGCCCGCACCCATGCCAACGCTCGTTCCCTCCCCGAGCTTCTTCCCGCCAGAGTCAACCTACCGTCCACTACGCCTGCCGCCAACCCCTTCCCCGAGATCCTCCCCACCTTCCACCACGTTTTTTTATATTGAGTAGCTAAACTTTCATTTGGCAAGACATTTGGCTACTCTTTTGAAGATGCTCTAACCCATGCTAGTCAAAACTAAAATCTTAAATGGCTTATCTGATTACACATATGTTTGCATATTTATATTCTTGATAATTAAATCTACAAAAATAAAATGTCACTTGATCATATTTCAATAAAAAATTATAATTATATGTTGATCCCACATCTTGTCATACAAAATTGGTTTGGCTGATTTTGACACGGTTGCATACCAAACAGCAACGTCGTCAACATTTTGGTGTTAGCCTCAACGTTGTCACGACCAATATTTTGGTAAGGCTAGGTGGTGGAGTATACTGTAGATCAAAGCAAAGCTCAGCCTTGAGCACAGCGTCCATCCATCCAACGGACAAAAGACCCAAGCCATGGAGCCTCGCGATTCGCGACTCCGCCCGTACGCCTACCCTCGTATAGACTCCTGCAGCTACCTCCACGGTAGCAGTACGAGTACATAGAGGGCCGGGGCCCGGGAGGGCACACTGTTGTGCTGACAGAGTGCACAGGGACCCCTCGAGCTCCGTACGACTACGCCTTCCTGTACGTAGCGATGCGCCCGCGTACGTGCACGTGTACGTACAACGTGTCCGGCCGATGAACTGAACCGATGGCGATCTATCGAAATGGATTCCTCATCTTTCCTTTCCTAGGGGTCTAGGATGCATCCTACTCTCTGCTCCTTTTCATTACCACTAAGGTCGAACAGCCAAAATCGACGGGTCTCTTTTCCCCATCCTGTACGTGTAACAGGTCGAACCGTCGAACATCCAAAATCGACGGATCGAACATGCTCAAGATTCAAGAGAACCACCTCTGTACCATCAGGTAGGTAGGAGCAAATAAATTTATTTTTTGGAAGATTTTTTTTTCTAACGCGTTTAGGGATTATTAACGTGAAGGTTTCCAAAATTCCAAGAGCCTTTACGGTGAAATACAATTTTGTTATCCTCACTGGTAATGTATGTTTTACCTAACTGATTAATGGCAAAAACAAGAGCCAGGTGCGGAGGCAAGAGACAGGCGCGGAGAGCACTCCCTCTCTCAAACACGCCATTCGAGTCCATTGTGCTACAACTTTTTACTGTGCCAATGAGATATGATGTCTCCAATTGTTAACGGAGGCCTTAGGAAGGGCGGGATCGAGAGAGCGGCGGCAGGAGGTGGGGGAACGACGCGATGGTGCGGTAACCACCGCCGACCAGCGTGGTAGAGGAGGAGGTGGGGTGAGCCCCTTGATATTATAAGACACACAATGTCAAAATAAATACTATCTTCGAGGTAAATATACTTTAAATGTTAAAGACAAGTCACGTGCTCCCAACCTTTGTTGGGCACGCAAGATATTCGAGATAAAACACTGTAGGCTTGATTCGAGAACAGTCAAAGTAGTAGTACTGTATGCCAAAGGGGCGTCTGGAGTCTGGCTGGGACCACGGCCAAGTACCCTAGAACCCCATGCGGTTATGCGATGCGCTGCGCTCATGAACGTACGAACAAGGGAACAAGCAAACACCCCAACCACGAGTCCGTGGAGTTAAAAAAAAATTCACACAACTTTGACGGCTAATTAAAGGTATTAAATAAAGTTAATTTATAAAATTATCTTCACAACTTTAGGCTAATTCACGAGACATATCTAATAAGATTTTTGACTACATTATTAAAAATGATTACTATAACATTACTGTAGTAAATCATTAAATTAATTATACTTATTAGATTCGTTGCACAAAGTAAAGTTACAACTCATCTGTGAAAATGTTTTACATAAACTTTATTTAGTACTTCAGGCCCTGTTTAGTTCCCTAACACTCCTCAAAAATTTCGCATCGCATACCGTGCTAACTCTCACAGAACACGCTTTTTAATACAAAAATTTCACCACTTTCACCAAAATTTCACTGAACTAAACGGTGCCTCATACGTACAAAATTTATTTTCTCAAAAAATTTATACAAGATTTCTTTTCTCAATTTTTTTTGAAAGGGAATAAATATTGCCCACATGACCCATTTCGCCGTGAGCTCAGGGGACTGCCCCTATCGCCTATCGCCGTACGCGCACCTCTCCCAAAACGAGAGACAACACAGAGATCACCGAAGAGACCAGCCATAGCCAACCCCCGCTTTGGAAGTGGCGCATGGCACTGGGCATCCGCACCACCACCGTATCTGGCCGAAATCACTCCATCCATCAGAGCTCGGAAGCTGCGCCGGAGCAAACAGTGCTCACTCATCACTGACACTAAGCAGCAGCGGCCAGTAGAGAGAGAGCAACGGGCAATGGCGGGCAGGCAAAGGAATAGTTGCTGGGTTGCGAGGAAAAGGCATGCCCGGATAGGCCCCCTTTGGCGTTAGCCCATTGGCGGCTCCACTGCACTGCTGCCTGCTGCGATACTCCCACTGTCCACATCAACTCTGGGGTCGTATAGCTCGCGAACCGAAAATTTTGGATCCCTTTCAAGATCTATTAAGAATATTAAACGTAGACTATTTATAAAAATAATTACACGAATGGATCGAAAATTACGAAACGAATCCATTAAGTCTAATTAATCCGTCATTAGAAATTAGTTACTGTAGCACGACGTTGTCTAATCATGACATAATTAGACTCGTTAGATTCGTCTCGAAAATTAAGGTAGGGGTCATGAAATGAGTTTTGTCATTAATTTACATTTAATACTTCAAATTAGTGGAAAGAAGATTGATGTGACGGGTTGTTGGTGAAAATTTAGTGAAGTAAACGGGCCCTCTGCACCAGTAGCTGGCTTTGGGCTTGGGCTTTGGCTGGGCACACCCATCAGCCTGCCCAAGAAGTATCATAAATTTTCTCCCAAAAAAAAACAAATATCATAAATATGGTTTATTTATTCCATCAGAGTTTTTCTTTTTTCGCTGGTACACGCTCATGTCCCGTTAATCCGCCTTCAAACTCAAACTGAAGGAAGATTGGGAGAACCATAAGCTTCATTTCTTATCTGGAAAAGTGAAGCATAAGCTTCGACGATTCACTATAGTTACCACCGCCCGGGAGAGAGGCAGAGAGATCGTCCCACACGGCGGAGGGAGCTTTCTGCCTCTCCCAATATCCCCCAACCCAACGATCGCCACTGTGACGGACCAGTGACGCATGGACGGTCACCGGCCACCGGTCAGGCAGGCTAGCCGCCCGTCAGGCGGTTGGGGGGAAGCGGAGCTGGTGGTGGTGGTAGCCGCCGCCGAACGGGCCGGACGGCGGCGGAGCGCCGGTGGCGGGGGCGCTAGAGAATCCTGATGATGCTGCAGTAGCAGGGAGCAACGGCGCAGGGGAGCCCTGCATTTGCCATGCTGCCCAAGGAGGGAACGCCTGGGGGCCCGGCTCAACGGCCCGGTAGTTCTCCATATCTGGAGCCTCCTGCACACAGTTGACCATACACAAGACGGGAAGCATCATCAGTCATGGATCCTTGATGTCTTTTTTTTTTTGAAAGAAAAAACTTTTATCCTTGATCCACACACAGATTAACATCTCAGCAGATACTAGGAATCAGCTATACTAGTTTTCAATTGTTGCTCCTGCGAAGCAGAGCAGGGCTGAGCGGCGGCAAGCAGGGGAGCAGAGCAGAGCTGGCTTGAAGGCAGATATAGATAGGTGAGCATTCATGTAAACCTAGTAGCATCTTCAGGAAAGGCTGCAGGATGCAATAGCTTCGCTCAATGCAAAGCTGCAGGCAGGCATGGCATTTTGATTGGTGCACTACGGGAGTTCACAAGCCAAACAGTATCACTTGTATAATAAAAATGTGAGTGGCAGTCAAAAGTCTAAACATCAATGGAAGAGCACAAACGTAGGAGTATTAGGCTCTGTGGATCATCATCAGAGTACTTGATAAGCAAAGTTCAACTTCTTGTACTAACTTTTGCAATACTCGGATTTGTGCTTGAAATTGTACATTCTGGATTCAGTAGCAACTATACAACAAAATAGGGATGTTAGATTTACCCTGAGGTTCACAAAGAAGCCCGGAGAAGAGGATGCGTACAAATGTGGCGGCTGGGGTGGAACCAATGTGCTACTGGGATGTACAAGCCACTGAGGGCTTATTGGCTACAACAGCAAAAGATCAAGTGAGTCCAATGTAAGATTTGACCCTTGATATAGCTTATAAGTTGCACAATTAGAATCAAAAGCAACTGAGGGTTGTGACTTTCAAAATATCTGATAAGCATTATGCACATAAACATATATTGCTAACAGGCCTCTTCAAGTTGCAGAGTTATAAACTACTCATTTAATGGTATTTAGAATTGAGACAGTGGAAATTAAGAACTAGTATGTAGCTGTAATATAATATTGTCACGTATTTACCTGAGAAACAACTGAACTTGAAGCTTCAGGAGAATCACGGTTCAATCCAAATCCAGTCAGGATACCATCACTTTTTGGATCATGCACATTAGGTTGTGACATCCTCAAATTTAAGTCAAGGATGTCCCCATCAGCCACTGCTAAGAAAAATTAATCCTGGTAAGGTTTTGTAGAGGATTGTTCTAGTGGACACTGGACACAATTAAAACATATTATTCCAAGAATACCATCTTTTTCGGTTTCAGGTGGAAGTGGAACATCTCCATCATAGGAACTAGAATCAAAGTTAGTAACAGCGTCGGGACCATTGAAGCGAATGGCTGCCCTGTCATATGCTCTGCAAAGTGGGGAGACTGATCGAAGTGAGTGAGGGTTTAGGTTTTTGGCATCCACGAATATATATAAAACAAATGAGAAATGCGCTAACTGAACCTTGCTGCTTCAATTTCACTGTCAAACAACCCAAGGTAGATGTATCTGCACATGAACATCACTTGTTAGTAAATGTACAGAGTGTTACATGGTCATACTAGCCAAATTGCACACGGATTGCGATTTTCAATTACTGTATTGACAGAATAATAAAGGAATGAGAAATGCAACCTTTTACTGATAATGTCAGAGTTAGGAAATTAATGCCAAAGAAAGCATAAACATGCACCTTCCAAACACATCCAGAGGTTACCATTCTTTCCCCATATAGAGCCTACAGATATGGAGTACCTACATTTCATCTCAATAGTAACTGCCAGTTCTGTTCAAGCAGTTCATCTCTGTACAGTTTTGTTGTGTGTAATTATGGAAAAAAAACGGAGCTAATCTATAAACTATTTGAAGTAGCTATAATAACTAGACCAAAGCAGGATATTAGGACTGCTTACTTCTTTCCAAGAAGCTGACCCATCCGAGCTTCCCACCTGCCGCACTTGTGCAGAGTCACACCCCTGTACTTTGAGCTCCCCCTGGCAAACCCAGTGCTCTGACGTCGGAGTATGTGAACAAACTCCTCCTTGGTCCAATTCCTCATCTAACAGTATCAATCAGGATCGATCGATCACACAAACTAGAAGTGCGATAAACAAAACAAAACACACATCTGGTCTAGCACACGGCATACCTGCTTCAAATCACTCTCATAGTCCTTCAGATGGAAGTTGATGTCTGCATCGAGGCCCCTGAACTTGATCGCAGCACGATCATATGCCCTGCACAAGCACAACCCAATCCAGCAATCTCAACAAGACAAATTCGCAGTAGCAGTCAAATACGAATCCATAGTGTGTTCAGTCCAAAGTCCAAACCTTGCTGCGGCGTGAGCCGTATCGAATCCACCTGAAAACAGGAACGGCACCAGCAGAACATTAATCAAAACTAAGCACAGTACTGAAAGTTAACGGCAGCTTGAGCAGGGGGAAACGAGAATTTGAGCTCACCAAGATACACCTGCTTCCCGCAGTCCCTGCCCAGTTGGGACGATGCAAACGAGAGGTTAGTGGAAGCTCCAATGAAAGCAAGCACGGATTAAGCGGCGGGTAGTTGTAACAGCGGTCGGCGTTGAGAGCGCTCACCAGATGTGGGACTCCCAGCGGCCGGTCCTCCTGTAGAAGGTGACGCCCCTGTACTGCGAGCTGCGCGACCTGGGCCCGCGGCGGCTCTTCTTCCCGGTGGCGGGCGACGAAGGCGCGGCCGCCACCGCGCCCTGAGGTGCCGGCGCCGGCGCCCCGAGATCCGACGCGCCGCGCGCCCACGGCCCCGCCACCTCCGGAGGCGGCGACCCGTCAGACGCCGGTGAGGCGGCGGCCTGGTGCGGCGAGGGGAAGAGCTGGCGCGTCACGACGGGCGGCGAGGGCGAGCAGCCCTCCTCGTCGGGGCTCCCGCCGAGCAGGTCGAACCGGAAGAAGCCCCCGCCGCCGCCTGCGACGCCGCTGGAGCTCGAGGTGGCCGAGGCCGACCCGGCCGTCGGCGACTCGGCATTGAGATCCAGCACCATCGGCTCCAGCTCGAGCTCGGCAGGCGATCGAGCTCGCGAGCCGCCCACCCCGGCCTCCTCCTCTAGCACCCTAGCAGCAGCTGCGTGCCGCGGGGGCGGTGGCCATGGAGGAGGACTCCCCAGGACGGCGCGAGGGGACGTGAGGGGGACGAATGGTATCGCAGGCGAAGCCATTTTTGTGCAAAGCTTTTTAAGCTGCTCTCGAGACCCACGCCTTCAGCCCGAGAAGGAAATGCTGCGCGCACACGGGGCCTTGATTTTTTTTTATTGTATGGTTGATTCATGAGCTGATGAGCACAACCTCACACAACAATGCGCCTCTTATCGTCACCGAAAGCGCTGACGTGTGTAATTCACGAATACTTTTGAACTATGGTGGATGAAGCCGTTGCTCGTAACTCCTCCACTACATTGTAAAGGTGGCTCTTAGGTGGTGTATTTGTCGCTTCATGTGACAGATCACCATGATCATTCGTGGGCGGCTAGTGCAGTTCAAAAATTGAAAGTGAGTAACGGGTAGCTTGCTTACAAGGTAGAGTTACTGTTAGCGTTTTCTTGAATGTCTTTTTTCGACGGTCTGAACCGAAAGTGAAGAACGGAGAGCTCGCTTACACGATAGAGCTGTTGTTACTCTCTTTTCCAACGTTAACGTATATCTAATTGAACTAACAACTAGCGTTACAAGTGTTTTAGTTCGCGGTGGCCGACCAAATCATTTGCCCCACTACACTAAACACCTACCTAATCGAAGATGATAAGTATTGTGATCTCTATCTTACTGCTTTCACCTTTCATTCTCACATGTACTACTCCCTTCTGGCATAACCTCCCTTTACGAGAACAAAAATATGAAAGTTGTAATCGTGTTAGAGAGGTGATTATTAGGAAGCAATCACTTCTCCAGCTTGTGACACACATCTAAACTTGGCAAAGGTGCACATGTTACTCGATGAAACAATTCTCTTGTATGGATTCTCTTCAAATTAAATGGCATTTAAGTAGATATTTCTCTATATTTTGAGATTATTGCCATTTTCCATCCTTATATCATAGAGAAACTAACCTTTTTTTGCCATTCTCTTGGATATGGATTCTCTTCAAATTAAATGACATTCTTTATAGTTTTTGCTATTTATGATAGGAGAGATAAAAAAATGTTGTTCATGTGCTATTGTGCTCAATTTCATGCAACACCTAGCTAAGCTGATGCAAAATGAGCCTGTTGTGCTCGCAAATCAGCCACTCTATGCGCACATTATATGCTTTCTCTCTTAGTATTTGCCAATTACCACATCTATTTTGAGCAAAGGTAGCTCTACTTCACATTAGTTTTATTAGGATAAAAATTTGTGTTCAATAACGATTGTTCGCGTAGCATTTTGATGTGGAAAAATATCCGAAGCCTAGTTTGTCATTGGCTGTCCACGCCTCCACGGTGTCCACGGACAACACCATACAGATGACCAATAGCTGGACGAACCAAGAGGTTTTTACACAGACATATGGGCCTGAGTCCTGAGCAAAGATTGAAGACAGAGTTTGTTTCAGACAAGGCCAAATACCACTCAGCGAACTACTCCCTCTGTCCCTAAATATTAGCATTTGTTGACTTTTAGTGGTCACATTTGACCATTCGTCTTATTCAAAAAATTTATGAAAATATTATTTATTTTGTTATGACATGTTTTATCATCATATATATTTTAAGTATATCATAATTATTTTTATATTTTCATAAATTTTTTGAATAAGACGAGTGGTCAAACGTGCGTCACGGAAATCGAAGAATGCTTATATTTAGGGGCGGGGGGAGTACCATGCACATCAATTATCATTATAGAAGAACAGGACAACAGGAACCACACAAGAAGACGAGAGGATGAAATATTCTTCTATGAATTGTCACACTATAGGTATCAGCAAGGTGTACATCATACCTTCTCTCAAAACAAGAAATGTTTCGTTCGTTCCAAATTATAGTTGGTTTGACTTTGTTTTCCCAACTTCAATCACTATTCTTATTCAAAAAATTATGCAAAATGTAATTTTTCTGTGACTTGCTTTGTTAATAAAAGGTTTTCAAGAATACTTTAAATGTGACTATATGTGCACCATTTTTTAATAAGACAAGCGGTTAAACTTGGGTTAAAAAAGTCAAATGACCTATAATTTGGAACCGCGGAAGTAGCATTTTGTATTCAAAAGTGCTGGGGACCTTTTACCGAAGATCTTCCAGGAGATTGGATAAGAAGATCACAAGAGAAGAGGAATTAGTAGTACTCTTGCTCATAGTGTTACATTTATGAGTACGAGGATGCACTACTAGAGAAACAGGCTTCCGTCCCAGACTCCTAGGTAGATTTTCACATTAGTATCGGTTAGGCACCCGGTACTAATGTATACACAAACCAGTACTAATGTATGGTGGGAAGGGAGAGCCCAAACACGCCCTCGCGTGACCTACATTAGTACTGGTTTGTAATATGCACCGGTACTAATGTGCTACATTAGTACCGGTGCGTATTACAAACCGGTACTAATGTGAGGACAGCACATTAGTACCGGAGCAGGACACCACCCGGTACTCATGTGAGACACATTAGTACCGGAGGGGATTAAAGCTCGGTACTAATAGGTCCCTCGGCCTTCTCTTTCCCACCGGTGGCCTCGATCCCATCGAGGACTTAGAAAATTTTCCGGCACCGCCCTCTTCCTGCTCGTTCTCCTTATTATTCTTCCTCTCCTTTCCTGCTCTCCCTTTCTCTCTCGTTCTCTTTATTCTTGCTCTCCTTCCTCTCTGGATCGGATCTCACGCATCTCTCCTCTTTCTCAAGCGCGGCGGCAGGCCGGGCCACGGCGAGCCGGCGGGAGGCCATGGCCTGGCCGTGAGGCGCGGCGGCCTGGCGGCGCGACGGCAGGCCGGGCTGCGGTGAGCCGGCGGGAGGCCATGGCCTGGCCGCGGCGCGGCGGAGGCCGAGCCACGGCAAGCCGGTGGGAGGCCATGGCCTGGCCGCGAGACGCCGCGGCCTGGCAGCGCGGCGGCAGGCCGAGCCGCGGTGAGCCGGCGGGAGGCCTGGGAGGCTTGGCCTGGCTGAGGCGCGGTGGCCTGGCGGAGGCCACGGTGGCAGCCACCGGCACGCGAGGGGTGGGGCTGCCCAGCGAAGGATTGGTACTTGCTTGAAGTCTCTCCCTCTTTCTTTTTTTGCTGGTTTTTGTCATAGATGCTTGTGCAATGCATGCCGGTGCGATTCATGTGAATCTGTGATTTTACATCTTGTAAATATGTTTGTGAATGTGAAATGTGTATGTGAAATTTTTGTGAAAGATGAGATGGGATGATCTCTATATTTGTGAATGTGAAAGAATTTTTTGTGAAAGATGGATGAGATGAGAAAAAAAAAAGAAAAAAGAGAAAAGAAAAGGGAAAACACAGGGACGGGACGGGACGGGACGGCGACGGGGCATTCCCACATTAGTACCAGGTGGCAACTCCACCTGGTACTAATGTGACATTAGTACCGGGTGAAATACCCGATACTAATATCCCTTCACATTAGTAGCGAAAGAGCAATACCGGTTTGAGAACCGGTACTAAAAGGGGTTACGAACAGGTACAAAAGGTTGTTTCCCTAGTAGTGATGTGTAACTGTTTTTCCATCTTGCTTAGGCCCAGTTTACTTCCCAAAATTTTCACCAACAACCCGTCACATCAATCTTTTTTCCACTAATTCGGAGTATTAAATGTAGATTAATGACAAAACCCATTCCACGACCCCTACCTTATTTTTTGAGACGAATCTAACGAGCCTAATTATGTCATGATTAGACAATGTCGTGCTACAGTAAATAATCTCTAATGACGGATTAATTAGACTTAATGGATTCGTCTCGCAATTTCCGGTCCATTCGTGTAATTATTTTTGTGAATAATCTACGTTTAATACTCCTAATAGACCTTGAAAGGAGACCCAAAATTTTCAGTCAGCGAACTAAACGGGCCCTTAACCGTTGGAGAAACAACCGAAGATGGAACAAGTATGCAATGCCATTTTAGGATTTTCCATGTGTTAACAGGGACAACACTAGTCATGGACATCACCGTAAATTTATATTTAGAAGACAAAAAACCGTACAAATTTTCCATTTGAGCTCAAGGGACCATCACCAGTCAACTTGGAAGAATGAAAGAAATGCAACGCAAGAGAAAAGACCAAAACATTGATCAAACTAAATTGTGAAATAACCAAGCAAAAAAAAACAAACAAACAAGGAAAGACCAAACCATACACACATGTATTCAAGTTGACACAAATGGGGGACAGAACAGCCTTCTAGTCTTGTCCTCTAACCATCACATCCATAAGAAAATGACATGTAAATTGACACACACATACAAAAAGCCTTTCTTTCCTATAATGGTGGAGCTAGCTACTCCCTCCGTCCCTATATGTTAGTCGCTCGGGAACCGGGAATGTGAGGGAGGCACGGTTCCCTAGCGACGAAGAAAACGTGACAGAGGGAGTAGATAGCTTTGAGGCCAATGCATTATTTTCTTCTGCTGGAGCCAATAGCTATTGGAGAATGCAAGGGCTAGGAATCTCATGTCCCTAAGGCTTTCTCCAACAGTTAAGGGTCCGTTCTTTTAAGTGAAAATGAATAGTGAAGTTATAAATAAATAGTGTTGAAATAGTATTTTTTGTGAGAGAAAATATAATGGATGTAACAGGAAAAGAACAGACCATAAGCTACCTTGGTAGCTCATAGTACCGTGTGGCATTTTTACACCATCACCGAGCCATCAATGAGTTCGTCTATCCAACGGGGTAGCTTTAGCATGCTTCTGCTGCCAGCTCTGGGCTCGTGAAAATGATTAAAAAAAAGAACAGAACAGAGACAGGAGGGGTAGAGAGGATGTGTCAGTAGTCCTTCGAACTCCTCCGAGCTGGACCTTGTTTAGTTTGCTAAAATTTTTAACGTTTTCTCCACTCTCTTTCTATCACATCACATTAAATACGTCAAAAGACATATGTTCGGAGTATTAAATATAGGAAAAAAATAACTAATTACACAGTTTTGATGTACTTCGTGACACGAATCTTTTGAGCTTAGTTAAATCATAGTAGGATAATATTTACCATAAACAAACGAAACGTGCTACAGTGTGCTACAGGAATTCGAAATGTTGAAAAGACAAATTTTTCCAACAACTAAACAAGTCCCTAGCGTCGAAATAAGAGACACCTTCTTCTCTCCTGCTCTTCTCTCTCATCCAAGTAGTCAAAATGCTGAGTTGTGTTTCTATGAGCTACGTGATGTGTGACCTTTGGAGAAGGCCTAAGCTTTTGTTAATTGGCTAGTACAGTACATCTTTGCTTGGGTGTCACTGATGGCATGACTTGGACAGTTGGACCTCACTACTACTAGCTCACTGGATGGTCACTAGGCTACAGGAGATACTGTTGGTGCCAGCTCCCCGAACTGGATGGATGGGTATTTCCAAAGTGGAGGGCACAGAGGCGTCGATGCCTTGGCTGTTACTGTGTGCACTACTACTGTTCATCAGCGTGTAGGGCCGTGCATGTGGTGCATGGTATATAGCGCGTGCCGTGCACTATCAGTTGCTTGGAGCACAGGAACGGCGACGACCGAAATAGTGTGCTCAGCTCGCGAGCTCATCAAACCACACAGGTGGAGATGCGATCTCTAGCCTCACGCATAGCTTTCTTACCATCTCATATGTGACTGTTATAGTAACTCGTGAGAGACCCTTTAGTCTCGGTTTGTAACACGAATTCTGACTAAAGGGGGTCTTTGATCTCGGTTCGTAACACGAATCTAGACTAAGGTCTCAAGCTTTTAGTATAAGTTGGTGTTACGAACCGAGACTAAAGGAGGAGGGGGCTTTAGTCTCGGATCGTAACACCAATCTAGACTAAAAGACAACACGAACTGAGATTAAAGGGTCGGAGCTCTCTTGCCACTCATGACCACGTCGTCTCAAAAGTTTTTGTCTCGGGTACAAACTTCAACCGGAACAAATGAGGTGGAACAAAGATTGGTTCTCCACAAGTGCCAGAAGGGCCCTTTGGCATTGGTGTTCATGCGTTTTTCCCATTATTGCACACCCCAGGCCTAAACATCTTGAAATTTGAGGTGATGCAGAGCAACGTTTGGAGTTTGGACCCTTAATCAATACTAATTTACAGAGACGCACATCTTGATTTTTTTTCTTTTGTGACATCGCACTTCAGTTCTAGTGATTCATTTTCTTTTAAGAACATCAAATTGATAATTTGTTTATATTTCATTTAAGTTTCAAACGGTACGGTTCAAAACTCGACGTGTTGTTTATAAGGATTAAGGACTTTGGTTTTGAAGGATTGCATACAACTTTTTGTACCATAGAACTAGATTTATGCATGTAAACCAGCTGGTAGACTTGCAAGCTCCTACACAGAAGACATGAACCATATATAGGATCCTCGATTATACTTGATATGTACCCGTGCAAAAGATATAAAAAAAATAAAATAAAAGAGAGCTCTCCATATCCAAAATTCAAAGGCCCAAAATCAGAATGGAAGGAATCACACACACCACCTTCCTTATTCTGCCAGCCCAGCTCTAAAGTCCAAAGGCCCAAAGGCCACATACGCAGCTAAGCAATTAGCACTTTAGCAGCCGGGGGCTCCTATATATCAAACGCAAGATATATAAGGGTTGAAACTTCTTCCAACCCACCAAGACTTATCTAAACTTACTACTTATTTTTCACCAGCCTACCTTCCTATCCCACCAGCCCACCTTCAACATTTTTAAGAAATGTTCCAATATTTTTCAAAAATATTAGGTTTTTCAATATGTTTTCGTCAACATTTTGGACAACATTTTTTGAGCTCCGATTTTCCAACATTTCTAAAAATGTTACAACATTTTTTTCTTCAACATTCTTAGTCATTTTTTGTCAACATTTTTTGAAAATGTTGGACAATATTTTTTGAGCTCTCTCCTATTCCAACATTTTTCAAAAATGTTCCAACATTTTACAGAAATGTTGATTTTTCAACATGTTTTTTTCAACATTTTGCAAAAATGTTGCAACATTTTTAAAAAATGTTTGACACCATTTTTCAACTACTGCTTCTTCTCCGGATCCGACAGTCGGCCGACCGGTGGTGGGGGCCGACAGCCGGCGGCGTAGGCCGAGCTCTCCACCGCCGGTGACGCGCGGCACGCCGGCCGGTCGCCGTGGCCGGCGGCGGCGGAGCTTGGCGCGCCCAGCCATGGCGCGCGGCCGGAGCTCGACGCGCGCAGCCATGGTGCACGGCCCGGCCGGCCCTGGCCGCGGAGCACCCGGCCGGCCATGGCCACGGTCGTGCCCGGCGGCGCGCAACGCCGGCAGGGCGAGCGACGGCGCGCGGGACAAGCCAGCCAAGCGGCGGCGCGCGGGCATCCTCGCCGGCCTCGGGGTCGGGGCGCGTGCGGCCCTCCACGAGCGGCGGTGGCAGCGCGTGGGAGGGGGAAGTGGAGCTGGTGGCTAGGGTTTTGCTTTGTTGGGCTACATGGGCTGCTTATTGGGTTTATAGTTTCATAAGGAACTTTTCTTCCGGAAGACATATAGGATTTCCCTAGCAGCCCGGCTCGCCGCCCGCATCTTCCGGAAGTTTTTTTCCAATGAAACTTCCAGCTTTGAGATTGGTGAGTACATAACATCAGACGGCTTCAGTTCTTTCTTCTACCTCCGTCAGCCTCTTCTCCGCCTGAGAAGTGTTGACGGTTCGAAACCGCGTTCAACTTCACCGCAAGTACACGGAGTGACTTGGTGCCTTTTTCACCAAGGGAGGAGACCCCCTAGGTTCTTGTCAATCCACAGAGCAAGGGAATTACTTGCGTTTAATCTAACACTAACTTAGTTGATTAAGGACTTTATGATGTAAAGATTAATCTATAAAGTAAAGACAAACTAACCCTAAATTATGTTAAAGAGAAAGAGAAAGGTGGTTCATGAGTATGAAAGACGTATGCCCATGGAGTCTAGGTACTTGAGATGCAATCACCCAAAACATGATAAAACCCCGATCCAATCTATCTAAGGATGTGAACAAAGAGTTAGGCGTTTCCCTTCCCTCGTACTAGTCACTACGCGAAGGTAATCGTCGCTAACCCTAATGAACACGGTATGTTGACGCGATCTACGGGAGCAACCCCGATGGCAATGGTAGCTAACCTTAAACATTAAGCTTCATCAACAAAAGGTATGATAGACAAAGATCCAAACAAGAGAGTGGGTGACTACATGTCAAGATCCATTACAACTTCATGGACAAACGATTACTTTACCCCATCAAGACGCTAGGCATGGCACCGTTGAACATGGTGGATGCCCCCGATGGAGTCCGTCTCTCGGTGTCTTTCAACTCCGGCGGTGCCGTGGCAAGGCCTCGACATCCTCCTTCCTCGTGGTGGCCTCCGTTGACCTAGGTGATGATCCTCTTGAATCTTCACCCTCTCGATCAACCCTCTTCCTTGTATTTGATCTCCCGAGGCTTCTCTAGTCGTCTTTCGCGAATGGCTCTCTCTCCCAAATAATTAGGGTTCCGCGAACTTATTACCGAAGAAAGGCGGTGGCGAACTGACGTGGAAAGGGGGTGGGCCGGCCGGCCTGGCCCATTCCCGACCCGGTTCGCCTCCGTCTTTTGCCACGTGTCATTTCTTGCACTTTGGGGTTTTTCCTCCTTCGGATATGGGCTTTGGACGTCGTTATCTCCGCGACCAAGTTAAGGGGTCTTCACGCATGATCTTCCGGTCTTTTCGTCTTGGTCCTCGAAGATTCTCCATTGAAGCACGTTGGTCCTTGCCACCTTTGGAGTCAAGTTCACGCACGGTCGGAGTCTCTTGATCATCATGTAAATCGTCCTCCGAACCGAGTGCATCTCTTCTCATTTAGTACATGAATTCCTGCGTAAACATTATACTCCAAAACACACATCCAACGTTGAACTTGTTATATCATTAGTATGCCTAGTGACGGGTTAGTTCCAAAATGAAATCTAAACTATAACATAACAAGTGTTCTTGGTTGACGGAAATCGACCGCCAACATCCCCCCACGCTTAGATCTTGCGCATCCTCGAGCAAGTTGCTCAAAAGTTGTTCATTCACGGAGTTTGAAACATGCTTCATCAAATCCTTCCTTTCAAGTTAGTCAATCATTCATCTTTAATATAAGAGACATAAAACAAAGATCATAATGTAGACATGGACGTTTAGAAATTACTAATTCAAGACTTACCCCACAACTCTTACCATTTCACTTAGAGATCTTCAACTTCATCTACACTTGCTTTCTTACTTCCTTTGGAGGGTTTTTGTAAACTTTTTTTAAATAAAATTCCTGCACAAAGCATTAGACAAAGTCCTTCTCCAAGTTCTCACATGTCACTCATTAAAGTGGCTATCCTAGATAATTTCATAAACTCTCACCTCCCACAAGTCTCTCATTTATGATGTAGGGTGGAGCTATAGGTGTGGCTAGTGAAGCTAGCACAAGTATTATCAAGCTAGGAAAATCCTCTAGTGGTTGTTCACCTTCCAAGCCAATGATCATAAGAATTAAACCATAATGTAAGGGTGTCAAGGATGAGGAGATTTAGAATGGTGGACATGTGCAAAGCGAAAAAGAATAATGACTTCAAGGCACTAATGATGTCCTTGGTGTCGGATTGCACATGGTATGGAATAAGATTCGTTCCTAACATCGTGACATCCTTCCTTGCACTTCATTTGATCTTCACTTGACTTGTCATCCCTCACTACACCTTTCTTGCCTTGCCTGGGATTTTCTTTCTTTTCTTTTTCTTCTCCCTTCTCTTTTTTTCTTTCTTGTGTGCGCACCACACACATACACATTTTTTTTCTTTCTTTCCACTTCTTTACCTTCTTCTCCCAAGCTTTTCGCTCATCTTTTGAACATGAACAACAATCTGAATTTTAAATTTAAACATGCCTAGAGATTGAACGAATCTTTGAATATGGGTTGTGTTCAAGGAGTAAGATGATAAAAAGATGTTTATAGGTTTGGGTAAGGAATCCGGCGATGTACGGGGCATTCAATGTGAAATTCCCGTTACCGAATACATGAAGAGGCTAGCAATAAAAGGTATACATCAAGGACATGATCATTGCTTGAAATTAGACCTCCCAAGAGAGTAAAATCCTAACTTAACTCATCATGCTAAACAACACTTATGGTGGAGCATATATATGTATGTAAAGGCTTTGTATAGGATAGATATCACCTCTCAACTTGGAGAAAGAAATTGCTAGCCTTCGAAGCAAGGTGTTTTTCTTAATTTTCAGAAATAAAACCTCCAAAGTTAGTGTTACTAAAAGCATAGACGAAGCAAAGTCCTAGATCAAAGTTTGAGTATGGGTGCTTTACAAAGGTAAGTTTCCACTAAGCACCACGGTAAATAATTAATCAACAAGTTCATGTTCAAATAAGAAAGATAAAGTAAAGATATAACAAGAAAAGAAACATGAGACTTTGCATAAGACACTTTTTATTTCTTTTTTCTTTGACTCAACGCTAATTTAAGACACTTTCAAGCTAAAAAGATAAAACAAAGCTCACACAAGACTCTCATACTTGACTCAAAATTTAAAGACTAGACTCTCACACCACTTTAAGCAAAAATTTAAAAAGGTAGCTAGCTAGCTCCCCCCCACGCTTAGATCTTACGACGTCCTCGTCGTAACTTTACAAAAGGCACAAAGGGCGAGAACTATCTAACTACAACACCTAGTGGTACTTTCTGCACGAGTTGCACCACTCCTTCTTCTTGAAATTTTTATTCATCCCGAAGAGCTTCCTTATGTTGCGGTTGAGGTACTTGAAGTCATCTTCCGCCATGCGCTCCCAATCTTCAATTCTTTGTTGCATGGCGTTGATGGTGTGGAAACACTCATCAAGGAATGAGAAGAGCTTCGCAATGGCGTTGCGGCAAGCCACGCAACACACGTTGTGCTCTTCCTCCGGATCATCATCTCCATCGTCTCCACCGTCCGGATCATTGCCACCGTCTGGGTTGCCTCCTTCGCCTTGCTCATGATGCTCCTCCGACTCCTCCTTGGGCATCTCCTCCCAAACGTAGAGGTCGTTATCATCTCTTCCACCGGCTGACCACGAGCTAGGGCTTCGATCATCGGAGTAGTCACTATCTCCGTAGAAATCCGCCGGCTCGGGGGTCTTCTCCTTGTAATCCTTCCTCTTCTTCCCAAGGAGTCTCTTCGAGTGGCAAACGGGAGAAGCGGGCTTCTCCTTCTTCTCCTCAACCCAGGGATTTGGGCTAGCCATGCGCCCTCTTGGGACACGCCCTCCGCATTGAATCCTCGCGGTCCTCTTCACCTTCTTCTTGGGCTCTGGCACCGCAGCGCACCGGCGGAGCTCCTCGGTCGCCGGATTTGGAGAGGGGAGGCGTGCTTCTTCTTCCATGGTTGCCTTCACCTCCTCCTTGCCTTTGGTGCTGCTCGAGGATGCCATGGGTGCTTGGGTGCTTTCGTGGAGGTTGGAGATTGCAATTGAGATGCAAACCTCGAGCTCCCCAGGCATCCGTAAATATCCCTGGAAGGATTCGGCCGAAACCCTCCCTTACCTATTTTTGTCGCCCCAAAAAGGGAAGACAGGAAAAGGAAATGCACCGAACCGCGTCCCAGAGAAAAATGAGCCGAAACGGAGGAAGGGGGGTGGTGGGCCGGTCGGCATGGGCCGGCCGGCCTACCCCCTTCTTTGGGCCCCCGCGGCCCAACTTTCGCGGCCCTCGGTGTTTCGTGAATATTAGCCTAGGTGGTGATAGAGTCTAGCTAAAAATTATGAAAAAGGACTCGAAATAAATACGAAAACAAAAAAACATATTTTACAGAAAATTTACCTCGTTTTACGTCTTAGGCTTGATGCTCGGGCTCGTCCTCCATGTGATATATATCAATGTAGTCGATGGGCACGATGTCTTGTTCAAGAAAAACCTTTAACCGTTGACCATTAACCACATATTTATCTCCTTTCACGTCCATGATTGTTACCGCTCCATTTGGCGAGACCGAGTGACCAATGTATGGTCCATCTCATTTGCTCTTCAGCTTTCCTTTCCCGAATATTTTGAACCTTGAATTATAGAGGAGAACCTTGTCACCTTCTTTGAATTCCTTTGCTTGAAGCCTTTTATCATACCACCTCTTCATTCTTTCCTTGTAGATGGTTGCACTCTCATAAGCTTTGAGCCTCATCTCTTCTAGTTCACTTATTTGAATCTTCCGTTTGATTCCCGCGGCATCAAAATCAAGATTCAACTCTTTGATTGCCCAATATGCCTTATGTTCTAACTCCAAAGGTAAATGACACGATTTACCATAAACAAATTGATATGGTGTCATACCTATTGGTGTCTTGTGTGCCATCCGATAAGCCCACAATGCTCCATCCAATTTCTTTGACCAATCTTACCTCCCTTTTCAACGGTCTTGTTAAGAATGCTCTTGAGCTGCCTATTTGAAGTTTCTGCTTGACCATTGGTTTGTGGGTGGTAAGCCGTGGCCACTCTATGCTCGATCCCCAACTTGGAAAAGCATTTCCTGAAGCTATTTTCTGTGAAGTGTGTTCCTCTATCACTTATCAATACTCGCAAGACTCCATAGCGTGGGAATATAATATTTTTGATCATGTATATGGATTCTTCCGTTAAAGCTCTTCGACAAGGGATAGCCTCCACCCATTTGGATACATAATCAACCATAACCAAAATATGCTCATATCCATTTGAACTTGTGAATGGCCCCATGAAGTCAATCCCCCATACGTCGAATAGATCAATTTGCAAGTTATAATTCAAGGGCATAGCATTTCTTTGATTTATATTCCCCGTTCTTTGACATTCCGGACAAGAAGCAACATACCTTTTCGAATCTTCATGCATCTCCGGCCAATAAAATCCACTAGCCCATACCTTTGCTTGAGTCCTAAAATGTCCATAGTGTCCTCCATATTCGCCTGAGTGATACTTTCTCAATATTTCACCTCTTTCATCTCTTGGTATACACCTTCGTAAGACTCCATCCGCTCCAAGTCTAAAGAGGTAAGGTGCATCCTAATAATATTTTCGGCTCTCGGTGATCACTCTTCTTTGAGCGTTCCTATCCAAATGATCAAGTGGCATTTTTCGTATGGCTCGAATAATGTTGATCATCCAAGTATCTTTGTCAAGGATGTGATAGAGGTGATCATCCCTCATCTTATCTTCAATAGGCTCTTTATCATCCTCACGATTCATCCTTGATAAATGGTCGGCCACAACATTTTCTGACCCCTTTTTGTCCCGAATCTCCACATCAATTTCTTGCAAAAGAAGGATCCATCGAATCAACCTTGGCTTGGCATCTTTTTTAGACATGAGATACTTGATCGCTGCATGATCGGTGTAGACAATCACCTTAAAATTCACAATATATGATCTGAATTTTTCAAAGGCAAACACTACCGCGAGCAATTCCTTCTCAATTGTTGCATAATTTAATTGAGCTCCATTAAGGGTTTTGCTAGCATAGTAAATAGCGTGTACCTTGCCTTCTTTTCGTTGTCCCAACACCGCTCCAACGGCATAGTTACTAGCGTCGCACATTATCTCAAAAGGTTGATTCCAGTCGGGCGGTTGAATGACGGGTGCAGTTACGAGAGCTCTCTTCAATGTCCGGAATGCCGCCAAGCACTTGTCATTGAAGTTGAATGGCACATCTTTTTGGAGAAGATTGGTCAATGGCTTGGTAATCTTTGAGAACTCCTTGATGAATCTTCTATAGAATCCTGCATGGCCTAAGAAACTCCTCAAAGATTTGATATCCGTTGGGGGTGGAAGTTTTTCAACTATTTCAATCTTAGCCTTGTCCACCTCAATCCCTCTCTCGGATATCACATGTCCCAACACTATACCTTGTCTCACCATAAAGTGACACTTCTTCCAATTTAGCACCAAATCAACCTCCGAACATTTAGTGAGAACTTTATCCAAGTTTGCCAAGCAATCCGCAAAAGATTTACCGTAGACGGAGAAATCATCCATAAATACCTCAGCAATTTCCTCGATGAACTCCGAAAATACCGCCATCATACATCGTTGAAAAGAGGCTGGAGCATTGCATAGACTGAAAGGCATTCTTCTAGATGCAAATGTTCCATAAGGGCAAGTAAATGTTGTCTTATGTTGATCATCTGGGTGAATAGGTATTTGCATGAACCCTGAGTACCCATCAAGAAAGCAAAAATATGCATGATTTGCTAACCTCTCAAGCATCTCGTCAATGAACGGTAGGGGGAAGTGATCCTTCTTCGTTGCTTTATTCAATTTCTGGTAGTCAATACACATCCTCCATCCGGTCACGGTTCTTTGCGGTATCAATTCATTCTTCTCATTCTTCACCACGGTTAAACCTCCTTTCTTAGGCACACAATGTACGGGGCTCACCCATTCGCTATGCGGCACCGGGTAGATGATTCCGGCGTCCAACAACTTGATAACCTCCTTCTTCACCACCTCTCGCATGGCATGGCTTAATCTCCTTTGATGGTTGTTGACGGTTGATATTTGCCATTTTTATGACCGTCAACTCCTGCAAATTGGAGCATGAATTGCACATTCACACTAGAATAGGTGCTTAAACTCATACTTTCCACCAGTGTCGATGTCTATTCGAATGCAGGTATTTAGCATAAGAAATGGGAGGAATCCATGCACTTTCACTCCACTCCAATCCAAGGCACTCAAATGTTGGCCAATCAGGGGCTGCCACATGGATTCTCCTGGATCCATGATGTCACCAATCCATGTGAGGGACTCTCGACGAATCATACGCTGCCACGTCAGCATCACATGGATCCATGGGCCCACTTTGCCAACTAAACCGCCAGGAAACATGCCATGCACGGAGGAGAGGCACTAGGGCCCACATGGAAGCGAGCCAGACGAAGCACACTCCAGATGGAGTGCCGGGAGCTTTGGCCGACCCTAGGATCGGCCGAACCGACCTAGGGTCGGTTGATCTCCCCCCTCCACGTGTTGCTCGCTCATTGGTCCTTGGCTGCATTCCCGGGTGTTTTAGAGCACTTGGAGCCTCGGAGCAAGCCTCCTCCTTGTCTATAAATAGGAGGGGAGGGGCTCCATTTCACACACACCACCAAGCTCTCAAGTTCCACTTCTTTCTTGTGTAGCTCTCTCTCCCTCTCTCTAATTCTGCCCATGTGAGGTGATTCTCACCTCTATGTGGTAGAATGGTGATGAGGAGAGATCTAGATTAGGATTAGTTGAGAGGTAGAGTAGGGGTGAGGAGTGAGTTGATGTCCTCGTGGATGCTTGTTCTTCATTTATATCAAAGTGAGTATTTCAGCATTTCTTATTTAGACTATAGTGGACATCATGCATGATTGATTTGTTCTTGTGTTTGTGGCTCGTTCATAAGTTAGAGGCTTGTGTTCTTCATGGCACAAGGCTTCGATCCTTTAGAGCCAGAGCAGTAGTTCATATACTTGTTTGCATGCTCTGATCCTGTTTAGTTAAGTAAGTCCGCTGTATCTCGTTTAGCTGCATCCATAGCTTCCTTTCTGCTCCATAGTTCAATGAATGATAAGATGATCTGATTCTGATCTTTCCCTTGTTCGTGGGACCGTATCTATACGGTTGCTATAGTGTAGTTAGCGGGTCGACAGACGTAACCGCACTATAGTATTTATCTGGGGTACAGACGTGGTGTCTGGGCCCTGGTTTTCCTGCGAAGACCACGTACGATCGTAGCGTAGAGGTAGGCCGCAGTGGTGACAGCCTGTTGGACCCTTTGTCAACCCTCTACGTCGCGTACCGAGTTGGGCTCGCTTGCCAGCACATTGATGTGTTGTCGCCCCGCGGGGATGACTGAGACCTGACAGTTGCATCTTGAGAGCTAAGTCCCTTAAGGAAGTGCTTCTTGTATCCCGACCTATCCCAGCAGAAGCTGGTGTCCTTGGATAGACCCTCTCTGGTTACTCACCGTCCTAGGAACGAAACCTGACGGGAATACTCATTCTCCTAGGGAGAAGTGCTACAGCGGTCTATCCGTGCGCTTGCGGATTCGTTCGCACTCGTCAGTGTAATCAGGAGTTTCTTACACGCTCACGCTACCACGGCGCCTAGTGTTGAGATTAAGAAACACCAACAATGGTCCACTACGGGCTTGCATTGATCCTCCATAGGTATGCGGTGAGTGCAAAATGCTGGGCTGAGTCCTTTAAGGTCATTAATTGAATATCCCATCACTCTCTTGTGCTTCTTCAATAATTTTAGCAACATATCATTCTCCTCGGGACTCAATTCATCACTCACAATCACGGGATAAGTCTTGTCCGGCCCCAAAAATTCATATTTCAATCCCTTGGCCAATGGATTAAGATCCACCTCTGGTGCTTGTGGTTCCTCATGTACAATTTCTCCAAGGTCTTCAAATTTATCCTCCTCTAAGCTTCATCTTGCGGTTCTAGTCCTTTGGTTGCTTCCGCTAACTCTTCATCCAACTCATCATTAGATTGATTCTCCATAGCTCTTTGTAGCGGATCCCTGAAAGTTTCAACAAAACGAAGGCTCCCTACCTCTTTGTCATCAAGAGGTAGGGGTGAGGCAATTCTAAAAGAGGGAAGGAAATTGTATGTGTGATTATTTCCATCAAGATTAATAGTTACTTTTCCTTTTTCGGCATCTAAAACGGCATTAACCAACTTAAGAAAAGGTCTACCAAGAATTACATGATCATTTCTATCATAGTAGACATCAACAATGAAGAAATCGGTCGGAATGCATTTTTCGGAAATTAAAACTTCTATGTCACGAGCAATTCCTAGAGGTTTAACAATTCTACCATCTCCCATAATTAATTTAGTAGAGGTTGGAACTAGGTCAATGGTGTGGTCATGAATTTCATCAAAAATCTTAGAAGACAAGACACTTACTTGTGCTCCAATGTCGCATAACGCCTTGCAATTAATGTTGTTACCCTTGCAATCTATACGCGGCGATGTCTTCTCTTCTTCATCGGATCCTATGGCAAAAATTTCAGCGAGGCGGGCGAATGGTGACGCCTCGGGCTTGATTCCCATGATTCTTTTAGCTTCGGCCACATGGTCCGGATCATCTTCTTCTTCTTTAAAGAGTTTATGAAGGACCTCCCCGGTTGTCTCTATGTTGTATGAATGTTCCACTTGTTTTTCCGGTGAGAAGTCTATCTTCAAAGCTTTTGCCATCCCTTTTTGATTAGGGAACGGTCTCCTCTTGTCAAAGATTTCTTCAAAATCAAGTGCGATCCAATCCATTTGCTCGAACTCCCTTAGTGGCTTCGCGCTTGACATAGTCCTTTCATTTTCTTTGCTTGTCTCGACGTGATCACTCTCCGGGATAGTTCTAGTTTCCTCATGTTTGGCTTCTTCAACCTTTCTTGGGATTGGTTCCTCTTCCTTCTCTTCTGGGGCCGTATTTCTGAAAATTACAGCAAGGGGTGCCACACTTGTGTCACATTCCGGCTTTCCCGAAAATCGTATTTCCCAATCTCTTCGCATGGCTGCCGCTTTACTTATTTTTTGTAGAAGTTTGGCAGCTTCCGTGAGTGTTTTCTCCATGAGATCCTCTCCTGCACATATTTGAACGTATTCCATGCAACTAGGGGTTAGGGAAAAAAGGAATGTATGCAATAGTATGTCACCCGGGAATCCGAGTCTTGGTCCTTGTTCAACTAGTTCATTAAATCGATTCCACACTTGATCAATCCCCTCTTCTTTTCCTTGCTTGAAAGTCATCACTTGCATCCTTATATGTTGAATCTTGGTTATAGGGAAAAACTTGGCACAAATTTTTTTTTACCAATTGATCCCAATTTCCCTCGGCTTCGAAGGACGCAAATGAATACCACTTTGTTGCTTCATCGGCAAGTGAGTAGGGAAAAAGATTCCATTTAAACCAAGTGTCGGGAACTCCCTCTTGTCGCACCGTATTGCACAACGTCGTGAAACGCTGGATATGTCTATATGGATTGTCCGTCTCCACCCCTCGGAACGGATTAGTTGCTGCCATCTTGATGATTTGAACTCTGATTTCGTACCTTGTCGCTTCGAGAATCGAATCCGACTCTTGTACCTTGATATCCTCACATCGAGGGCTAGCATAGTCTCTTAGCGATTTTTCCGGTTCCTCCAAAGGATTTCCAACGAACGCCATCTAGACAATCAAAAACAAAAAACAAAAGAGTGTGTTTCTTGAACACAAAGGTTAGATGTTAGTAATCAACAAAATCAATGAGAGATCAAATGAAGTAAACTGTACTACGTGAAAAACAGACATTGGTAACAGGCGCGGATGGCTATTGGTAACGGGCAAAACGCCCGTTATCGATCAAGCGTTACAAATAAGCCAAGAAAGGTAACGGGCGGATGCCCGTTACTGATAACACGTAATTGTAACGGGCGTCTAACAAAGGCCGTTACCGAAACTAGTTGCTGGTCACCTGAAATGTCTGTTTCTCTAGGCCCACATGGACCTTTGGTAACGGGTACAGAAACCTAGCCCGTTACATGAACTGAATATCGGAGACGTTTACTGTGGACACGCGTCTGCACGTAAGGAGACGCATTTTTTTGTACGCGCGTCTTCTCTGTCTGGACGACAGGAGACGCGTGCTCTGGACGTGCGTCTCGCCTGTCTCAACGAAAGGAGACGTGTGCTCTGGACGCGCGTCACGTCTGTCTTGACGACAGGAGACGCGTGCTCTGGAAGTGCGTCTCCTCTGTCTCAACGAAAGCATCAACTTCTGGGGCCCACCGGTCAGTATTAGTAACGGGCCTTTATGCGGCCTGTTACATTGTTGTCATACTTGTAACGGGTGTTCCAAGTGAAGCCTGTTACTAATGGATCTGTTTTTGTAACGTGCCTTACTTAACGCCCGTGACCGATATGTAGGGCACCTACAGTAACCTACCCGTTTTCTGGCTGCATCCCGGAACTAGCCAGGATTTGGCAGCCACCAGATCAGGGGCTGCATCCTGGAAACAGCTAGGATTTGGCAGCCACCACAACAATGCTAGGAGACATCACAAACACATTATCATCACATATATACACAAGCAAGATCACATATATATACACAATAATGCGAGATCACATCAAGTTCCTCATCAGATCGACATGCATGCTAAAGTTTCAAGTTCGTCAGTGGTGCTTTGTTTGGATGGAGTCCTGAGAAAACTGCCTAAACCAGGCAACATCTGACCCCAACCAAGCAGGTTTCTCAGGCAGTACAAAACCAGCCTGAATGCAGCAAGTTTCAAGTTTGTCAGGCAGTACAATGAACTCACGGTGCACCATTATAGAGGTTGCCATTTCGGTCGAGGATCTCCTTAACAATGTACTCACACAGCATCTCCCGGACCGGCTTTAGATCTTCTGTAGAAACATTTAGGGCAGGTTTGAAATCCCGCAAAATAAAATAATTATGAGAATACAAGTACAAATCAATTTCTAAAATCAAATGGAGAATATGAGCAGAGACAAGGGTGAGAGCATTATCTACTTACAGCAGCCTTCTTGATGTGAGGTATGTCTTCGAGTAGTTTGAACATATTGAATGCCACATGGAATCCATGCAAAAAGGACCCCGATGGCTGCTGAGCACACTGCGCATTGAGGTACCAAAATGACAAGTTAATGCAGTACCAAATTGGTATGAAAGGGACCATAAAAAACCTCGGTCTTACAGTGGTATTTGGCTTGTGGTTGAATGTCTGATTGGATTTTAGCTTTGTCTTCTTTCCTTTCATCCCTTCGTCCTTTGGGCATATATCTTCAGAGGCCCTGCATGATCCGCAATACCGATTAGAAACACTAAGAGATTGAATTTTGTGAACAAAACCTACAAGGTACGGACCAAGTCACAAGCGCTCGGAGGTCTTCGAACTTTCGCGCGGGATGATGTTTAGCAGAATCTAGATACCAAACCTCTTTGAACTTCATACAGATGATCAGTGTTACATAGTGGCCACCGGTGCCGAAGGCACCCACCACGTAGTCATTCGTCATTGCATTTCTCAATGCTTGTATTACAAGGTTAGACTCCTTATCAATCTTTGTGGTTGTGAGAACCTGTGGATCCAAAAACCCAACACTGATCTTCATCTCTGCTGCCTTGTCCATCATTTTCCTACAAAATATCCAAATGTTAGCATGCATGAACTTTGTGGTCAAAATTAAAGAAATATCTATTTTGGTTTTAAGGCACTTACAATGTCCACAACCTCAAGAAGGTCTCATCCAGAGCAACCAGGGTTATAAGGTCATACACGTGACTGAATGCAATGTTTAACATTAAATCACCAGCACCATGAAAGGAGTCTTCAGGCAACTTTGCTGGAAAACTAAGTTTATCCTTACTGTGTTCCATGGCGTAAGCATGCAACCTGGCACAATTCGGTCCAGCAGCCTGTAAGTCCGCTTCTGACAACATAGGCACAACAGGCTTGTATTTTGGATCCCGTTTTGTCCAAAAATAGTTAAGAAGCTCATATCTAGGCAGAGGTTTCCTGGCCCCCTTCTTCTGCGGTGGCTGCTGCTCAGGCGGAGATTGCATGTCCTCCGCCTGTCACTGCTGTTGCTGTTGCTGCTGCTGCTTAGGTGGAGATTGCCTGGGTTCCTCCTGCTGTTATCGATGCTCTTGCTGCGTAGTTTTGCTGATCTGCTGCTGCTTCTTAGGCGGAGATTGCCTGTCCTCCTCCTGCTGTTGTCGATGCTCCTGCTGCGTAGTTTTGCTGATCTGCTGCTGCTGCTGAGCTTTCTCTTGCTGACGCTGAGCTGCAGTACCTCCATCTGATGCTGTACCCCTGCTACCTGATGTGGGAGCAGAGTTGGTATTTCTCGTAATGGGTGGTACATGAATCCTGTTCTTTGACCATTGGATCCTTAGACAGAGAACCTCAGCTAGGGTTGTTACTTCATCCCCCCCAATTGGTACAAGCAGAGGGTAGTGACTCGTATTGCCCCACACATAACTAGGTTGCACCACAGCATACACATTCTGCACTGGTACTATATGGAGAGTCTTTTACAATGGAAAGACAGTGGCTAGTGCGAGCTCCACTTTATTCCCAGAGCCATCCAAAAGGCTGCACTTGGTTGGCTCTGTCAGCTTATCTATTGTGTCCAGCATAGGTGATCGACTATCAATGTGCTATTGACTACCTTCGTCCTCGCTGACATGCGTGGTCTTCCTCTCTGCCACATGTGTAACATCCCTGATGTTTAAGCAATAGTAATCACCACCATTAGTGAGGCTAAGCATGGTACTTGACATTCTTGACTTAGTTAAACTTCCAACCCTAGGTCAAACCCCTCAAAGCTAAAGTCGAAACCCTAGATCTCTATACATATCCTTGTTAATCTAGCGCGTTCTCCACTTTTCATATAACAACTTCAAAATCGGCCAATATGAAAGTTGTTCATTATCACATGGGACACATTTCATTCAATTGGCGGCATTTCAAATTCGAAGTGGAAAAGCCCCTAAAACTTGGTCAAAGCCCAGAGTAGTGTCTTGACCAAACAGAGAAAATTCCAAAGTTCAAACCAATTTATCTCCAAATCTATGGACTTTTACATAGGATGGACTTTGCAAAAGTTGAAGCTGGTTAGTAGATCTACAACTTTTGTTATTGGTGATTTTTGAGTTTAGTTCAAAAATTTGGAGATCTTCACGGTCAAAGTGGCCTTCGCCGCACGAGTTCATTCCTGCGCGCTCTGGAGCGCGAGTGCACGCGTCGCGCCGCTTTGGCGTCACCCGCCCCGACATCTGTGCCGCTGTCCGTGCGCCGTGTGTGGGCCCGCCTGTGCCGTCACATGCGCCGCCCCCAGGTGCACCTCCCCGAGGCTCCCAGCCCGGATGGCTCACGCTAGGGGGGGGGAACCACCGCGCCGCGCCTGCCCGCGTCTCGCGCGCGCTGTGCACCACCTTGCGCTGCGCCTCGGCACGGCTTGTGCCCACCCTGTGCACCGCCCTGCGCGTGCGCGTGAGGCCTAGACGAAGTGGCGCCAAGCCCTGCTCGACCGCCACCTATTTAAGCCGGACCGCAGCGCCGCGCCGCCTTCCCCCAACGACTCCGCCGCCACCATTGACACCCTACCGAGGAGCTCCGCCCTCCGTACTACCCCACGCCCGTCTGAGCCCCTGAGCAGCACCACACACCCTCACTGAAGCTCGCCGAGCCGCTTGTGGTCCAGCCCTGCACCTCTGTTCGCCGGAGTTTGTCCCGTAGCGGCCGCCGCCGAGCTGCTCCGCCGCCGCCCCTTGCCGGAACCCCCTCCGTGCCGTCCAAGACCTGGAACCGATCCTAGGTGAGCACCTCGGCATCCCCGGCCACTCACCCGAGCCGTCCCGACCCCACCTCGCCGCCGGCAGGCCCTGCCCCGCCGCCAACCATGGCTAAGGGCCACATTGTGAGCTCCCAGTTCTTTCTAGGGTCTAAACCGTAAAAGCCAGGGCTTTTCTGTAAAGGCAAGGGCATATCTGGGAAAGAGAAAATCCGGCCAGGGACCTATCGGCAAAAGAGAATCTTCCTTTTTGTTTTAAATCTCCTGAACCTTGTAAAATGCATATAAATTCACAAAAAAATCATAAAAATGCAAACTCAACTGTTCTGAAATCCTTGTGAATAGACCTAACTTTTCTACAAAGGGAGTTTTCAAATTTCTGAGCAGGTTTTAAATAATTTTGAATTTATCATTTTGTCTAGATCTGAAATAATTCAAATTCTATGCATGATCTGAAGCTGAATTTTGGATATGTTGTTTACCATGTCATGCTTGTCTTCTGGATCAATTTTGGCACAAAGTTATAAAGTAGATCTTTAATTATGAATTAAAGTTTGTTTTCAGCATTGTTCCTGTTTCTGATTTTTATAAATTAATCTGTTGATCTTTTAAATCCAAGCTTTTTGCTTTTGCACCCATGATAAATATTAGAGATGTTTTTATCATGTTTTATATGGTCAAGTAATTTTTGCACAAATTTACCCTTCCTTCATAATTTTACCGCCTGGTTGGTGCATACCCCACCGCCTGTTGGTTTCTAGTTGAATTGTTTTTGGGGTGTGCATTCTTCCGTGTGTTTAGGTTTCCCTTGCAAGGTTTGTTAATCGATCGATCGTCGGCCTCTCACCATTACCCAAGATTGCTTAACCATACATTCTATGTCCCTTAATGATGGAATTGAGAAGTAATCTAGATGTATGCTTAATTGTTTGCACAACTCTTGCTTGCAATAGTTGCTTACTTAGTAATGGATAATCAACTAGAACTTTGAGCTAAAACTAGAAAGTAAGGACATACTCTTTGTTGCTTTTCAGCAAAACAACCCACTAGCCAAAGAGCCTTGCATGTCTAGAGAGTTGGTGATTTTTTTTATCACCCGCCGGTTAAGTCTTGCTGAGTATTAGTATACTCAGCCTTGCTGTTGATGTTGTTTTCAGGTGATATGAATGATGATGGATTTCCGTGGCCTGGTTCTCTTCCACCCGGTTGGGAAGTGGAGTGGGAGGATGACAGTGCTTAGTGACATCATGGATGGCCTCCTATGACGTTACCTATGACGTTTAGTATTTTATTTCTTCTGTGTTTCGAACTCTGAACTATTTACATTATGCAAAAGACTTGGTTTGTAATATTAAAACCTTATGGAGCTTGATGTAATAATTTGTGAAATGTTTATCTTTGGACTCGCCGTCGTGTGAGTTTTAATGTACAATTATTCGATCCTGGTTAAAGTGATTTACCGGGCTTGACCCGGCAGAGGCGACAAGTTACTTCTGTAGTATTGCTTAATGACCAATTGGACCGGTTTTGGCAATAATATGGAATTAATTTGGGCGGTTCTGTCACAGCTGGCATCAGAGCTCAATTGTACACCAGAGTTCCTAATACACCCTTAATAACATGTTTTCGAATAAAACTTGCAAGATTAAGGTGTGTTTACAAAATGCGTTAGGAACGCTAAGGATGAACTAGTCCGAGAGGCCCTAGATGGATTTTGGGTTCTTTCAGGTGGCTAGTAATTTATGGTGTATTTAAACTGACTTCCAGCACTTCTTAAGCCACGTGTTTCATACGTGTGCTGTGCCGCATCACGAGTATGCGAGGGTTGATAGGGCAATCTATTCAACGGATCCTATCTTCTCGGTTGGATGCCCACGTGTTTCATACGTGCGCTTTCCGTATGCAAAGCATGCGAAGGATGGTATGTTCTATTCCATATGAACATATCATGGGTTATGATGTCGCCACGTTTTGCCATACGTGTGCATGATTCCGCATTACGAACATGCGAAGGGGGACACCCTCCATTCAAAAGGGGCGTGTCTTAGGTTGGTCGCTGTCCATGCAGCGCTAAATGCCTGGGTGCCATTTCTATAGTGAATGGTAATGTTTGTGGATGCTTCCATGATGTGCTGGCACGAAAGGTTCTTTCTTTTGCAGGTACACTAACCACGTTCCGGTAGATCGAACGGTTAGTATCCGACTAGCTATTATAGGGAGAGACGTATACTTGTGCCTTGCCACCGGCACTAACCACGATTCCTGGGCATGGATTTGCCTTGTGAGGAGGTTTAGGACGCTTTGGCATTATGCTAAAAATGGTTAAGAAATAATTAAATCACTTCAAAATCTATCCTAAAGCACCTCACCTAAACACCTTCACATCATCCCAATCTTGATAGCTGTCCTTGTTTCTCACTTTTGGATGCTTTGTTGGTCTGAATTTTTCGACCCTTTTAACAGAGTTTTCTGGAGAAAAGTTAGATACAAAAGTTGTGTCAAATCTTGTCTAGATCCTGCTGTAAAAATTTCAGAATTTTTGAGCAAGTGAATCTGTAGTTATGCTTAGTTTAGTTCCTGTCTACTTGCTGTTTTTCCTGGGAGATAGGGAACTAAACCTCGCTCTATTAGGGTATCTTCCTTTTGTTTTTAGCCCAACTTTTGAATACCAATTTTGGGTCAAATAACATCACTGAGTAGCTGGAAAATTTTGAGAATTTTTTGGCCTACCAGAATATGAGCTATATGCATTTTGTGCTTTGGACAGAATCTGTTATCTTTTAACTCACACTAATCGGTGGGAGTTTTGTTGATACAGATGGCTGGACCGCTCTTCTGGGAGGTACGTCTTGACGGGATGGTCCGCACCGACGGGCTACACCTTGAGGGGTTTGCCCTCATTTTGTGGGACACTCTTCGCTCGTCAGGGTACACCACTCCTCCGACGTACGAGGCGTTGAAGACCACGCAGCTTGGAGTGCCTCGCTGCTATGTTCGGGTGGCCGTGCCACTTCACCCTACTCACCCTGAGCATGGACGTGTCAGGCGTCCGCATGTTGGAGACACTTGAGGTTGCTGCTTTGAGAGTGCTGAATGCTTTTGGTGACCAGCATCCTCTCGAGGTTTCTTCAACTCCGGTGGGACTACTTCCGATCGTGGACCCCGCGGATCCGGCATGGAGGAGCCGCATGGGGAACATGACATCACTTCTGACTAAGAGGACCCCACTGGACGTACTGCACGAGATGTCACGGTGCATAAACGCACTGTACCGTCTTCAGGCTCTCCGCAGTGTGGCTACCATAGACGTGTCCACCGTTGGTCTAGACACTGCTGGAGTGTTGGGAGTACGGAATCACCACCTGCGCTCCATCTCCCTTGGCTATATGGGACTGGAGCGAGACCTTGCTGAGGCACGACTAAGGATTGTTGGACTGCAGGCTAGAGAGGCTCACTGGGTGACCTGTATGGCTCAGTGGGCACACCAGCTCGCTGATCGCCTTCAGACTGTTACGGGACTCCAGGAGCAGCGAGATCAGATGCAGGTCGAGATGGATCAGTTGAGGAATGAGCGCTTACAGCACATACAAGCACTAGCACAGATGGAAGAGCAGCTAGAGTTGATGGACGAGGATCTGGGTGCTGCCCATGGCATGATTGCTATGCTACAGCAGCCGCCACCACCACCACCAGCTCCGGAAGCTATGGAGGATGATCTGGATGACACTCAGTCCATGATAGACAGTGAGAAGGAAGAACCACAGGCAGAGCCGATGGAGATTGCTTCATCCGCTTCTAGCTCTTCCTCAGTAGGCAATCTAGATGACTTCTAGATGGTAGTAGTTAGTGCGGCATGTGTACTCCTACGATGGCCTAATTTTGGTCCGTGGAAGGGATAGGCTAACGAAGATGGAGTATTCTTTTGTATGGTTAGAAGCTGCAGGTTAACCACTAGTGAGTTGATGAGGACCTAGCATGAGTTGTAATCATGTGTTGTAATGTAGTGTATGATCTTGTGTTGCAAGACTTTCTGCAGCAGCTCTAGCAATCTGTAATTTGAACCCCCCTTATGATCAAATATGAGCTGTGCAATAAGAAGGAAAGTTGTTGGAAATTTTATTTTGTGCATGCTCACAAATTTCCACCCTTATTGCTCCTTTGCGCTGAGAGTTACGAATGTTTTTGTAACCTTCAGTTGGCTGAAAAACAGCCAGGACAGAGAGTCGGTAAATGAATTTTTCAAGCATGATAACATCAAAATCCGTGCATCGGTTGAATACCAAAGTCGTAGTGCACGAAATGATGCTCCTTCTGACCAAATTTGAGCACCATCCGTTAATCGAGCCGGGAGATATGAATTTTTCATTTCAGCGTTGTGGCTGACCCTCCTGAAAAATGATGCAATGAATGGATTTGTCTCACATGTTCTACTTGTGCATAATTCTATCTGTAAGCTTGTGAATATGTGACTAATCTCTATTCCCATAATTTTTCAGATGGTGGGTCCCACTCGCAATACTCCCCATGGTTTCGGTGATGCCAGTGGCAGCAATCTGCCACCGCCACCTCCCATGACACCCATGGAGACCTTCCTGTTGGCTCAAGCTGATGTGATGCGCCAGATCTTGCACAATCAGCAGCAGCAGCAACACGGCAATCAGCGTGATGACCAGCCCAAGTGGCCAAGAATGAGCACTTCACAGCCATGAGCGACCAATATTCACCAAAGCAGAAGAACCATTGGAGGCTGATGCTTGGATTCGTGCCATTGAGGCCAGGTTCGATGCTCTCACTCTGCCATGCTCAGAGGAGCGCAAGGCTAGCTTTGCAGCATTGCAACTTCGTGGTCCTGCTCTGATCTGGTGGGAGCACTTTAAGATGACTCAACCGGCTGGACATGCTGTTACTTGGGATGAGTTCAAGACAACATTCAAGACTCATCATATTCCTCAGGGAATAGTTGATCGGAAGATCAGTGAATTACTGGCATTGAGGCAAGGTTCTGATTCTGTGTACCAGTATGCACAGAAATCCAACAATCTTTGTCAGTATGGGGGATATCATGTGGATAATGATGCGAAGAAGATGGATCGTTTCCGACGTGGTCTTGATCCTGAGCTTTATGAAAGGCTGAACCCCATCAAGACCGACACCTACCATGAGATAGTGAATCTGGCTATTTCTCAAGAAGATGCTATGAAGAGGACGCAGAATGCCAAGAAGAGGAAGGTTGCGTTCAACTCTAATAACGCGCCTAATCGGAAGTTTCATCTTGTGAAGAAGGTTTCCCAAGATTCTCAGAGGAACCATCGGTCTGGACGCTGGGTAGCTAAGCCATCCCAGAATCAGCAGCGTGGGGACTATCGTTCATCTGCTTCCCAACAGAATTACAAGTCCAATGCTTCGCAGCCTAACTGGAATGCTAGGGATGGAAAATGCTACAACTGTGGTGAGACGGGACACTATGCTAATGAGTGCCCCCGTCCCAAGCAGCAGAACCAGCGCAACCAGCAGAACCAAGGACGTGGATCTACTCAGGACAACAAGGACAAAGGAAAGAAGCAAACCGTGCAAGTCAAGCAGGGTCGTCTTAACTGCACCACAATGGTGGGAATTCCTGAGGGAGCAGCAGTCATGACGGGTACATTCTCTATCCAAGGCAAACCTATTAAGATTTTGTTTGATTCTGGTGCTACGCACAGTTTTATGAACAAGCAAACACAAATCAAGTTGGGTTTAAAGGAAATGCACACTAGGAGTACCTATAAGATTGCTACCCCGGGAGGGAAAATTTCTTCCAATACCCTAAACATTGGAGTACCTTTGGAGTTAGGTAGCAAGGTGTTTCAGACGAATCTTATAACCTTGGGTCTAGATGGAATAGATGTTATTCTAGGAATGGACTGGATGACCCTGCACAAGGTGATCTTGGACATTTCTGAGCGAAGGATAGAAATCAACTCCCTGAGAGTAGGAGCATCAACGCTCTACTTACCTTCCAGAGTATCTGTGGATTCTTGTGCCTATGTGACCATAGCCACCCAATTAGAAGAAATTCCAGTGGTATGTGAATACCCAGATGTCTTCCCTGATGATCTGCCGGGTATGCCACCAGACCGAGACATTGAATTCGTTATCGAACTTCAACCCGGTACGACACCTATCTCAAAATGAGCGTACCGCATGCCACCCAAGGAATTGGCCGAGTTGAAGACCCAGCTTCAGGAATTGTTGGACAAGGGTTTCATTCGTCCGAGTTCTTCCCCTTGGGGATGTCCTGCTCTCTTCGTTAAGAAGAAAGACGGTAGTTTGAGACTATGTGTGGACTACCAGCCTCTCAATGCGGTGACCATCAAAAAACAAATACCCCCTTCCTCTCATTGATGTGTTGTTTGATCAACTATCAGGAGCAAAGGTCTTCTCCAAGATTGATCTTAGATCAGGATATCATTAGATAAAGATTCGGCCTTGTGATATTCCTAAAACTGCCTTCTCCACACGATACAGGCTTTACAAATTTTTAGTCATGTCCTTCGGGCTGACTAATGCTCCTGCTTACTTCATGTACCTCATGAATTCGGTATTCATGAATGAGCTGGATAAGTTCGTGGTGGTATTCATCGACGACATCTTGATTTATTCCAAAGATGAAGAAGAACATGCCGAACATCTCCGCATTGTTCTGCAGCGTTTGAGAGATCACAAGCTTTATGCTAAATTCTCCAAATGTGAATTCTGGCTGGATAGTGTGAAATTCTTGGGCCACACTATTTCTAATGATGGTATTTCAGTGGATCCAAGTAAAGTGCAAGAAGTAATGGATTGGAAACCACCTAAGTCCGTTCATCAAATTCGAAGCTTTCTCGGATTAGCTGGTTATTATCGTCGCTTCGTCCCGGATTTTTCCAGAATTGCCAAACCTATGACTGAACTTCTGAATAAGGGAGTCAAGTTTGTGTGGGATGAGAATTGTGAAAAAGCTTTCCACACCCTAAAGCAACATTTGACTTCAGCACATGTTTTGGCTCAACCAGATAACTCCAAGCCGTATGAGGTTTATTGCGATGCCTCAGGTACTAGGTTGTGTTCTCATGCAAGAAAATAGGGTCATTGCTTATGCTTCTCGAGCACTTTGACCCCATGAATTGAACTACCCCACTCATGATCTTGAATTAGCAGCGGTTGTTCATGCTCTCAAAATTTGGAGGCATTATTTGATGGGAACCCGTTGCAATATTTTCACTGACCACAAGAGTCTCAAGTATATCTTCACTCAAGCCGATTTGAATATGCGCCAGAGGAGATGGTTAGAACTTATTAAAGATTATGACTTGGAAGTGCATTACCATCCCGGTAAGGCAAATGTCATTGTCGACGCTCTTAGCCGAAATGCCCATTGCAATTGCTTATCTGTGGACACCTATAGTGACACACTGTGCCACAAGATGAACAAACTCAATTTGGAAATTGTTAGTCAAGGTGAGTTAAATGCTATTGGCATGGAGACAACCTTGTACGACAAAGTCTTAAATGCTCAGTCCAACGACGAGGATGTTAAAAAGATAAGGCAAAAATTGTCAGAAGGTGATCCAAAATACAAATGTTTCCACCAAGACGCAAAGGGTACAATTTGGTTTGGGCAATGACTTGTTGTCCCAAATGATACTAGTCTCAGGAAGGAAATTTTGGATGAAGCTCATTTGTCCAAATTTTCAATTCATCCTGGGAGTAGCAAAATGTACCAAGATGTGAAAGAAAACTTCTGGTGGTCGAATATGAAAGTAGAAATTGCCAAATATGTGTCCGAGTGTGACACATGTCAGAGAATTAAAGCCAGTCATTTGAAAGCTGATGGTGTTCTTCAACCATTGCCGATACCTTCATGGAAATGGGATGACATAAGTATGGATTTCATAGTAGGACTGCCACTCACCTCTAAGCACCATGATTCTATCTGGGTTATTGTGGACAGACTCACCAAGACTGCACACTTTATTCCCGTTCATACCACATACTCAGCCCAGCAATATGCAGAGATTTATCTTGAACACATCGTGTGCTTACACGGAGTTCCTAGACCCATCATTTCTAATAGAGGTTCTCAATTCATGTCACGTTTCTGGGAACACCTACATACCTCAATGGGAACCAAGTTACTTCACAGTTCTGCTTACCACCATCAAATGGATGGTCAGACTGAGAGAGTCAATCAAGTCCTAGAGGATATGTTGAGGGCTTGTATTATCCATTTCGACAAGAATTGGGACAATTGCTTGTCCTTGGCGGAATTCTCGTACAATAATAGTTACTAAGCAAGTTTGAAAATGGCACCCTTCGAAGCTCTTTATGGAAGGAGATGCCGAACTCCTTTAAACTGGTCACAGACCGGGGAAAGAAAATTCTTCGGTCCAGCTTTAGTTGAAGAAGCGGAAGAAAAAGTTAAAGTAATACAAGCAAATCTAAAGACATCTCAAATGAGACAACAACGTTACCATGATCAAGAAAGGAAGCCTAAGCCGTATCAAGTTGGTGAATATGTCTATCTTAAGGTTTCGCCCACCAAGGGAATTCAAAGGTTTGGAGTGAAAGGGGAATTAGCACCCCGCTATATTGGCCCTTATGAAATCATTCAAGTATGTGGACCGATTGCCTATCGCGTCTAGCTTCCTGAACGGCTTTCAGCAGTCCACAATGTGTTTCATGTTTCACAGCTCAGGAGATGTGCAAATAAGCCGGAGATAAAAGTTATCGTCGAATCCAATGCTTGGATCGAACCCGACCTATCAGTGGTTGAGCACCCTCTGAGGATTTTGGATCGCAAAGAGAGGAAGACTCGACGACATTCGGTGACAATGTACAAAATCCAATGGAGCCACCATACTGAAGAAGAAGCTACTTGGGAGACGGAACACTATCTCAACACCAAGTATCCGGGTTTTCTACAATCTCGCAATCGTAAGTGTTTCCCCTACCTTTACCTTTATTTTCCGAATCTCGGGACGAGATTCTTTGTAAGGGGGGTAGGCTGTAACATCCCTGATGTTTAAGCAACAGTAATCACCACCATTAGTGAGGCTAAGCATGGTACTTGACATTCTTGACTTAGTCAAACTTCCAACCCTTGGTCAAACCCCTCAAAGCTAAAGTCGAAACCCTAGATCTCTATACATATCCTTGTTAATCTAGTGCGTTCTCCACTTTTCATATAACAACTTCAAAATCGGCCAATATGAAAGTTGTTCATTATCACATGGGACACATTTCATTCAATTGGCGGCATTTCAAATTCGAAGTGGAAAAGCCCCTAAAACTTGGTCAAAGCCCAGAGCAGTGTCTTGACCAAACAGAGAAAATTCCAAAGTTCAAACCAATTTATCTCCAAATCTATGGACTTTTACATAGGACGACCTTTGCAAAAGTTGAAGCTGGTTAGTAGATCTACAACTTTTGTTATTGGCGATTTTTGAGTTTAGTTCAAAAATTTGGAGATCTTCACGGTCAAAGTGGCCTTCGCCGCACGAGTTCAGTCCTGCGCGCTTTGGAGCGCGAGTGCACGCGTCGCGCCGTGCCGGTGTCGCCCGCCCCGACGTCTGTGCCACTGTCCGTGCGCCGTGTGTGGGCCCGCCTGCGCCGTCGCGTGCGCCACCCCCAGGTGCACCTCCCCGAGGCTCCCCAGCCCGGATGGCCCGCGTCAGGGGGGAAACCGCTGCGCCGTGTCGCGCCTGCCCGCGTCCCGTGTGTGCCGCGCGCTCCCTTGCACCGCGCCTCAGCACAGCTTGTGCCCGCCCTGTGCACCAGCCGGTGCGCGCGCGTGAGGCCTGGACGAAGTGGCGCCAAGCCCTGCTCGACCGCCGCCTATTTAAGCCGGACCGCAGCGCCGCGCCGCCTTCTCCCCACGGCTTCACCGCCGCCATTGACACCCCGCCGAGGAGCTCCGCCCTCCGCACTACCCCGCACCCGTCCGAGCCCCTGAGCAGCACCACACACCCTCACTGAAGCTCGCCGAGCCGCTTGTGGTCCAGCCCCGCACCTCTGTTCGCCGGAGTTTGTCCCGCAGCGGCCGCCGCCGCCCCTTGCCGGAACCCCCTCCGTGCCGTCCAAGACCTGGAACCGATCCTAGGTGAGCACCTCGGCATCCCCGGCCACTCACTCGAGCCGTCCCGGCCCCACCTCGCCGCCGGCAGGCCCTGCCCTGCCGCCAACCATGGCCAAGGGCCACATTGCGAGCTCCCAGTTCTTTCTAGGGTCTAAACCGTAAAAGCCAGGGCTTTTCTGTAAAGGCAAGGGCATATCTGTGAAAGAGAAAATCCAGCCAGGGACCTATCGGCAAAAGAGAATCTTCCTTTTTGTTTTAAATCTCCTGAACCTTGCAAAATGCATATAAATTCACAGAAAAATCATAAAAATGCAAACTCAACTGTTCTGGAATCCTTGTGAATAGACCTAACGTTTATACAAAGGGAGTTTTCAAATTTCTGAGCAGTTTTTAACTAATGTTGAATTTACCATTTTGGCTAGATCTGAAATAATTCAAATTCTATGCATGATCTGAAGCTGAATTTTGGATATGTTGTTTGCCATGTCATGCTTGTCTTTTGGTTTAATTTTGGTTCAAAGTTATAAAGTAGATCTTTAATTATGAATTAAAGTTTGTTTTCAGCATTGTTCCTATTTCTGATTTTTATAAATTAATCTGTTGATCTTTTAAATCTAATCTTTTTGCTATGCTTCTGTTATATGGTTTTGCACCCATGATAAATATTAGAGATGTTTTTATCATGTTTTATAGGGTCAAGTAATTTTAGTACAAATTTACCCTTCCTTCATAAATTTAAATTAATTTAAATTTTCTTTGCTGAGTAAGTGCATATCTCTCCATGAATAGATGTTTTATGCCTCTGCATGAATTTCTAGCTCAATATGTGGTATATTTATTTTTGTATGATTTATTCTTGTTTTCAATGAATGAATCTAGTTGTATTTTTCATGCTAGATATATAGCTTGGATTGATCTAAATTTTTGGCAGTAGCTCATGTGTAGTATGTTGTGCCTCTTTGTAAAGTTTCATGGTCATATTGTTTGTATTTCTTCCAGAATGAATTTTCAAAGTAAATCAAGTTTAATCCTAGAAATAAAAGAAAAATGGAAAACACCTTTGTTTTCTTTTTAAATCTTTGGATTAAACTTCACCAAATCACACCATGAACAGCACCCATAATTTGGTGAAGAAAAAAATTAATTAATTAATATAGATGTGCACACAATCACCATCAAATAAGGTGTTAAACCACGCACACATACCCCTATCTTTGATAGGAAGAGTATGCTGGATATATCCTTATCCAGGTGAATGTGGTCACTCATACACCCCCACGTTTACCCTTCAATGCTAAACAATGTTCTCACTCCTCAATGATAAATACATGAAGTTAATGCATATGCATGTCGTGTAGAACTTCCGGACGGAAACTACGAGTTGGTGCCGGAATCCGAGGGAGATCTTGCGGAAGGAGAAGTGAATGTGGTGGAAGTGCAGCAAGACCCGAACCAAAGTTCGGAGGACTTCGTCACTGACTTTTCTATTGAAGGCAAGCCCCGGAGCATAACCCAGTTTTCTAACTCTTACATTTATGATATGCAATGTTTGTGCATTTACGTTTCAGGAGTTGATTTGAAACCCTAGATGCATGATCTTAGGTTCCTATGCTCAAATACTAGCATGATAGGTCGCTAGTTGCCATTGCTCTAAGGACACGGTAAAAGTCGAGTGATGTTCGTCACTCGCGAGCTATAGGTCTCTTATGTTGGAATCATAAGATTTTGTTAAATGGATATGCTCATGTGGTAAGAGCATGGGACCGGCTCCGGCCAGTAGGTCTGTGGTTAAGTGTTTGAACGTACTAAACATTTGTCGGGAATGGGACCGGTAAGCCTAGTACCTTCTTGATCCGGTAAGGGATCTATGACCACTAATCTTGGAAAGAGTCCCCTCTGCCTGCAGCAGATTGGTGCATGCGTGAAGCTGGGCGGTGTGTGTCTCCGTGGCCAGTATACCTTGTACCAAAGACTGTAGAAATGGATCCTGAGTCGAGGACGGTTGGGAACCGCCTGGTTGGTGCATACCCCACCCCCTGTTGGTTTCTAGTTGAATTGTTTTTGGGGTGTGCATTCTTCCGTGTGTTTAGGTTTCCCTTGCAAGGTTTATTAATCGATCGATCGTCGGCCTCTCACCGTTACCCGAGATTGCTTAACCATACACTCTATGTCCCTTAATGATGGAATTGAGAAGTAATCTGGATGTATGCTTAATTGTTTGCACAACTCATGCTTGCAATAGTTGCTTACTTAGTAATGGATAATCAACTAGAACTTTGAGCTAAAACTTGAAAGTAAGGACATACTCTTTGTTGCTTTTCAGCAAAACAACCCACTAGCCAAAGAGCCTTGCATGTCTAGAGAGCTGGTGATTTTTTTATCACCCGCCGGTTAAGTCTTGCTGAGTATTAGTATACTCAGCCTTGCTGTTGATGTTGTTTTCAGGTGATATGAATGATGATGGATTTCCGTGGCCTGGTTCTCTTCCACCCGGTTGGGAAGTGGAGTGGGAGGATGACAGTGCTTAGTGACGTCATGGATGGCCTCCTATGATGTTACCTATGACGTTTAGTATTTTATTTCTGTTGTGTTTCGAACTCTGAACTATTTACATTATGCAAAAGACTTGGTTTGTAATATTAAAACCTTATGGAGCTTGATGTAATAATTTGTGAAATGTTTATCTCTGGACTCACCGTCGTGTGAGTTTTAATGTACAATTCTTCGATCCTGGTTAAAGTGATTTATCGGGCTTGACCCGGCAGAGGCGACAAGTTACTTCTGTATTATTGCTTAATGACCAATTGGACCGGTTTAGGCAATAATATGGAATTAATTTGGGCGGTTCTGTCACAGCTGGCATCAGAGCTCAATTGTACACCAGAGTTCCTAATACACCCTTAATAACATGTTTTCGAATAAAACTTGCAAGATTAAGGTGTGTTTACAAAATGCGTTAGGAACGCTAAGGATGAACTAGTCCGAGAGGCCCTAGAGGGATTTTGGGTTCTTTCAGGTGGCTAGTAATTTATGGTGTATTTAAACTGACTTCCAGCACTTCTTAAGCCACGTGTTTCATACGTGTGCTGTGCCGCATCACGAGTATGCAAGGGTTGATAGGGCAATCTATTCAATGGATCATATCTTCTCGGTTGGATGCCCACGTGTTTCGTACGTGCGCTTTCCGTATGCAAAGCATGCGAAGGATGGTATGTTCTATTCCATATGAACATATCATGGGTTGTGATGTCGCCACGTTTTGCCATACGTGTGCATGATTCCGCGTTACGAACATGCGAAGGGGGACACCCTCCATTCAAAAGGGGCGTGTCTTAGGTTGGTTGCTGTCCATGCAGCGCTAAACACCTGGGTGCCATTTCTATAGTGAACGGTAATGTTAGGCATCTTAGGCAGTATCTTAGGCAGAATATATAGGCATCTTTGGCAATATCTTAGGCATCATATATTACAGAAAGGAGATTCATTCAAATTCCACCAATACACATCCTATATATATTACAAAAAGGATTCCATTTCCAGCAATAGACATCCCTACATTTTACAAAAAGGATCGGATTCAACAGAAATCAATCTTGCTTCTTTTTCTTCTTTGATTTTTGTATATGGATCTTTTCACGATGGTCGCTTCGCAAGTATGGTGTTTTGTCAGCTCCCAAGACTCGGGGCATGTATGAAGTGTGAAAGGATGGACTTTCGTCAAACTGGTTGTATTCCTCCTCCTCAACAACATTTTCAACCCCAACAATCCTTTTTTTCCCAGGAAAAACCACACTCCAGTTAGTCTTTGCAAGGTCAGGTACATAGAACACTTGCTCAACATCCTTGGCGAAGACAAACGGTTCAGTTTTGTAACCAAAGACCCGGAGATCAACACTAACATAACCAAATTTGTCCTTGATCATAGCTCTCTTCGCATTGGTGACCCATCTACACCGAAACAAGGCTACCTTGAATCCTACATAATCAAGCTCCCAAATTTCCTCTACTTGACCATAATATGTGGTTGTGTTCTTCTTATTGTCGACGGCCCGTACACGCACACCACTATTTTGATAGACGCTCTTGGCATCTTGGGCTATGGTGTAGAATGTGTATCCATTGATATCCATTACTTGATATGTTGTAACAGTGAATAATGGCCCTACGGCTAGTTTTCTGAGATCGTCGGTTATAGCAGCGCTGCCACTCTGCTGGACATAATCTCGGAGCCACCTGTTGAAGCATTGCTTGTGCCTCTTTGCAACCCAATCCTCAGTACAGCCAGGGTTTTGTTCACGTAGTTGTTGCTTGTGCTCATTGCCAAATGGTGTAACCTCTACGCTCTGTTCTATCATGGTGAAATGAGCCTTCCTGAAGTCCTCTGGGTGCGGAGTGATTGACTTTTTCCCCAGGGTCCCAACACCTGAAAGCCTACCTTCATGCGGTGAACGAGGCACACCAATGGGGTTTTGGGGGTCCATATAACCCATGGCCCACTCCACTGCTTCAATGGTCTCATAGCCACGAACAATGGCTCCCTCCGAAAATGACCTGTTATGTACCAATGATTTGATGAATCCAAAGTACCTCTCATATGGAAACATCTGATGAAGGTAAGATGGGCCAAGGTACCAGATCTCCCTTGCGAGGTGTGTTGTTAGATGCAGCATGAGATCAAAGAATGATGGTGGGAAGGTAGCTTCAAGCAGGCATAGGGTCTCGAAATGCCTCCTCTCTAAGGCCAATAGTTTTTCCTCATCAATCACCTTCTGTTCTATTTCATTGAAGAATAAACACAAGCTCGTGACCGCGTCGTGAACCAGTTCTATCCTGATACCTCTTAGTGCAACAGGAAGAATAGATGTCATCAACACATGGCAATTATGAGATTTCATCAAGTTGAAATTCATTTTCATCTCCTTCACCGACACTAGCCTCTTGAAGTTCGATGAGTAGCCTGAAGGTACTTTCAAACCATGCAAAAACTCACAGAATTCTTTTCACTCTGCCTTTGACAAGGTGGTTGCAGCAACGGGAAGGTCCATCCCCGTGTCTGTTTCCTCTGCATAGAGCTCCGGCCTAATGCCTATTTCTTTAAGATCATCCTTTGCATTTTTATGATATTTCCTTTCGACTTCTGTTGTAGCAATGTTCCCAAAGTAGCTTCACACACATTCTTCGTGACGTGCATGTTGTCAATCGAATGACGCACATCCAAAAGCGGCCAATACTCTAGCTCCCATAGAATTGATTTCTTGTTCCACATTCCTCGCCCATCTTCTTCTTCTTCTTCACCATCTCGCTTCTTTCTTTTGCGAAGTTTCTTTTCAGACAATTTGGGTAACTCCTCGATAGTTTCGACGTCCTTGACTTGCAAGTGGAGCAGATCTCCAGTCACATGCATTGGCGCCTGTCGATTCTCCTTTTCCCCATTACACTGACAATCCATGTCCCGGTAGGCATGTTTCGTGCTGAGGAAACGACGGTGCCCCATAAATGAGAATTTCTTTGAATTTCTTAGCCACACTGCACAAGCTACACCTTTCCTTTTACTCTGGCCAGAAAGGTTGTGATGAGCCGGGTGCGTTGATGGTGGTGAACAACATGGCGTGCAATGTGAACTCCTCAAGGCCGAACTCATCCCAAACCTCCTTCACACCAGGCTTCCAAAGTATCTTCAAGTCATCAACTAGTGGCCTCAAGTAGACATTAATATGGTTGCCAGGTTGCTTTGGCCCGGAGACCAATATTGTCAGCATCACGTATTTCCGTTTCTTGCATAGCCAGGGTGGAAGGTTGTACATTGACAGCACGACAGGCCAGGTGCTATGTGTTGAGCTCTGGTTACCAAATGGGTTCACGCCATCTGTGCTCATAGCGAACCGAATGTTCCTGCTTTCACCGGCAAATTCCTTAAAGTGGGAATCAATGTTTTGCCATTGTTGGCCATCTGCGGGGTGCTTAATCTTTCCAACTTCCTTCGTTCGTGTCTTATGCCAACGCAAGAGTTGGGCCTCCTTTCATGTGGCGAACCATCTTCTCAACTGAGGAATGATGCAAAAATACCATGCTACCCTCACAGGAGCCCCTTTAACCTTCTTCTTCTTCTTACCTGTGATCTCCACGGGCTCGTTCTCGTCATCATCAACATTGTTATCATCACCACCATCTTTTTTCCTCTTGTACCGATCGAACCCACACTTGGGGCACTTGTCAAGGTCTGCATAATCTCCACGGAACAATACACAACTGTTCTTGCAAGCTTGAATTTTTTCAACCTCTATTCCCAGAGGACAAATTATCTTCTTTGCCTCATAGACAGACTCGGCTATTTGGTTTCCCTCGGGTAGCATGTCCTTAAGGAGATCCAATAGTTTGAAACTTTTGTTGCTCCAACTATGATCTGCCTTAAGCTGCAAAAGTTTTAGATCACTAGAAAGGCGAGAGTACTTCTTGCAACCAGGATAGAGGGATTTCCTTGAATCTTCAACGAACTGCTTCAGCCTCGCTAATTCAGAAGCTGTATACACTCCTTGAAACTCAACATCCCGCAACATTTGATCAACATTGTGCACACGTTGCAACAACTCACCATCATTGAAGCCTGTAACTTCTTGATCAGTGATATCCTCAGGCCTCATCACAATTGGTGGGAATGGTTCATTTTCCTCATCAAAAACTCCACCTTCATCAAGCTCTTCATCATGGCATCCTGTAGCATGGTGTCGCTCTTCACCTTCATTTAGGCATCCTATTTCGACTTCATTAAGCCCTTCCACACCATGTTTATTCCAACACGTGTAATTTTCTTTGAAACCACGTGTGATCAAATGATGAAAAATGTTATCCAGTTGTCCGAACTTCTTCTCGTTGAGACAATCTATACAGGGGCAAAGCATTGCCTGACCACCACGGTTTCTCATATCTGCCTCTGCTTGATCTAGAAAACCATTGACCCCCATTAAGAAACTAGCCCAATCTCAGGACTTACTACTGTACATCCAAGCCCGAGCAGCAACAGCCATCTGCAATTTTCATACATCAAATGAGCATAATGCATCAGCAAAACCGATGAGTAAGAGGATTATGATAGCGAAGTTTAATAAAAGGGGGCAATTTCCACCTTGACGAGGACTGTCTACGAGGCGAGCGCTTCCGAGGAGGAGGACGAGGCGTCGCGGCCGCGGCGACGGCGACGGCGACGGCGTGGAGGACGGCGACGGTGACGGCGCGGAGGATGGCGACAGTGATGGCACGGAGGATGGCGCCGAGCCTGAGGAGGAGGATAAGCTGCTGCTTTGGATGACGTACGGCGCGGAGGGACGCCGCGCCGCGGTCGACATCTGCCGGCACCTTTCGCCGTCGCGCACGCGGCTGGCCGACCTGCTGCAGCGCCGGCTTTCTAAGGAGAGAGAGAGCGCGCGCAGCGAGTGGGGCCTTCAGAGAGCGCGCGAAAATGCTGCTGCAGCAACGGCGGGGAGAGAGCGAGTAGGGCCCTTAGAGGAGAGAGAGCGAGTGTAGTTGTCTGAGATAGCAGAGTGGTCGGAACGCAAAAACAACGACGCGTAATAACAACACGCGTCTCTATTGTGAGAAAACAAAGGAGATGCTAGCTCCAAACAAGCGTCGCCAATTGGGTCATCATAAAATGAGACGCGTCCTAAAAACAACGCGTCTCCAATAGGAAAGTCATCGGTAACAGACGTAAAGAGCCCGTTACTGATAGGTTTTACTTTCGTAACGGACGTATGTTAACATCCGTTACAAAGAAAACATGTAACGGGTGTTTAAGAAGTCTGTTACCAGAAGTCCTCATTGGTAACGGGCGTTATGGTGGCGAGGTCAGGGCAAGGTCGTGGTCGACCCTGCCGCGCTTATGCGTAACGAGCGCCAAACAACAACCGTTACAGATGGGGTCCATGTAACGGGTGTTAAGAGCCCGTTACAAATGCTGCATGACCTATGTGAGGTTTTCACGTAGTGCTGGCTTGCTCCTCGGCAACGACACCAGAAAAAGGGGCTTGTTGACGGTTCGAAATCGCGTTCAACTTCACCGCAAGTACACGGAGTGACTTGGTGCCTTTTTCACCAAGGGAGGGGACCCCCTAGGTTCTTGTCAATCCACGGAGCAAGGGAATTATTTGCATTTAACCTAACACGAACTTAGTTGATTAAGGGCTTTATGATGTAAAGATTAATCTATAAAGTAAAGACAAACTAACCCTAGATTATGTTAAAGAGAAAGAGAAAGGTGGTTCACGAGTATGAAAGACGTATGCCCATGGAGTCTAGGTACTTGAGATGCAATCACCCAAAACATGGTAAAAACCCCGATCCAATCTATCTAAGGATGTGAACAAAGAGTTAGGCATTTCCCTTCCCTCGTACTAGTCACTACGCGAAGGTAATCGTCGCTAACCCTAATGAACACGGTATGTTGACGCGATGTTGACGGCTGCTAAGTACCACTTTTATGCCATCAACTCCTGCATTAATTTAATGAAAAGTGTTCATCAACACTAGAATAGGGCTTTATACTGACAAATTCCACAAGTGTTGGTGTTTCTGGCATTTGTTGCAAGACGCACCGAAATACGTGTTAAATGACACAGTTGAGAGCAAGTGCACCAATGGCATAGATATCACATCATCATAAACAATCACAAATGCCAAATTGGTCTGCACCACTGCAACGGGCTCGTCGAGATGATCGAAATGGATATATCATTTGCCTATGGAGTTCGGATGAAAGAGATATGCACAAGATAACATGTGGGCCCGGTGGGACCCACACCAAGCCACATGGCGACGTGCTGTCACACAGGAGTCCACGTGTCCATGACACATCATCGATCCAAAGAAACACATTCTCGACCAATCAGGAGCCAGTACGCGGATCCAAGGGCCCACAACCACGAGATAAATGGCTAAAAATACCGTATGCACCCCCATACCCACCTTGGGACCTACCTGGCTGTCACCTGGATGAAAGGCGGTGCGAGGGGAGCTACCTGGGGGTCGGCTGACCCCCCAGGTCGGCTGAACCCACTTTGTCGCCCCTCGTGTCGCCCTTCCACGTGTTGGCTTGTCGTGACGAACCAAAGGTGGTGCCAGGTGCTTGCCCGAATATTCCCTCGGGATCCTGCAGCTCCTTCTCATGGAAGATACACCAACTTGGCCCCCACTCCTCTTCGCCACGTGTCACCACCATATTGGTGGCGCCCATGGCAGCCAAGGGGGCTCCTCCTACTCTCCTTGGCCTATAATTAGAAGTGGAGGGGGTAGAGAATATGACACACAACTCCTCTCCTCCTCTCTCATTTTCTCTCTTGAGAGGAGAGGCTCTCCTCTCCTCCTTCTAGAGTGTAAGTGTGGAGTAGTTGATTAGATCAAAGCTAGGGAGAGAGTGAAAGGGATGTACCTCTATGGATGCTCGTTCTTCAATTAGAGTAAAGTGAGTATTTCTGCATTTTCTATTTAGACCAAAGTGCAAGTGATATGTTCTTGTGTTCTTCACCTGTTCATCATTTAGAGGCGCGTGTTCTTCACGAACACGCCCCCTCGATCTAGTTGATTAGGTGCACAAGTTTGTATCTCGTTTGTATGACTTGTCTATTAGAATAAAGTGGAAATACTTGCATGCTCTGATTAGAATAAAGTGTGTTCGTGATTCCTTTCTAATAGTTTGTGATAGGTTGCATGAGTAGACTTTTTCCTCTGCTAGTGCGTAGATCCTGGGTTTATGCGTTCGTCTGCTGCAAGTCATTCGTATACATTGGTAGCACAGTACGGGGTCAAGTGCTCTCTTGCATGCCTAGTATAAGCTAGTAGTACATATAGTGAGTGAGATCAGTTCTCTTTCGTGGTCGTAGTTCTATAAGTATAGAGTGTCGTAGTCCGTTGGCTACGGCAGTAACCACAGCGTAGACATTGTGTCACGCTACCGGTTATCATTCGTTTGGCTTATCCCAAGGTTAGGTAGAGGTAGTCCAGGTGGTGGTGACAGCCCATCTGGCCCTCGTTGATCCTCCGCAGCTGGATATAGTCAGAGCTCCGTTCCACATAGATACGTATACCGGAGTCGCCTGTTAAGCCAAGGCTATCGGTACCCTAAGCCAAGTGCTATCTAGAGATCAACCTTTAATCTCATCTATAGTGCTATCTTTAGGAATCCTCTCTATCCTTGCCTTTTATCTGGGTGTGTCCTTGGACTGACTAGTACGAAGTTAGTGCACACTGTTCCCTTAGATTCGATACCCTTGGAATACTCTGAGGTGAAAGCTACAACGGTATCCGTGCGCTTGCGGATTTATTCGTGTGATGCTAAAATACCCAACACACGATCCATGGGAGCAACCCCGATGGCAATGGTAGCTAACCTTAAACATTAAGCTTCATCAACAAAAGGTATGATAGACAAATATCCAAACAAGAGAGTGGGTGACTACATGTCAAGATCCATTACAACTCCATGGACAAATGATTACTTTACCCCATCAAGACGCTAGGCATGGCACCATTGAACATGGTGGATGCCCCCGATGGAGTCCGTCTCTCGGTGTCCTTCAACTCCGGTGGCGCCGTGGCAAGGCCTCGGCGTCCTCCTTCCTCGTGGTGGCCTCCGCTGACCTAGGTGATGATCCTCTTGAATCTTCACCCTCTCGATCAACCATCTTCCTTGTGTTTGATCTCCCGAGGCTTCTCTGGTCGTCTTTCACGAATGGCTCTCTCTCCCAAACAATTAGGGTTCCGCGAACTTATCACCGAAGAGAGGCGCCGGCGAACAGACGTGGAAAGGGGGTGGGCCGGCCGGCCTGGCCCATTCCCGACCCGGTTTCGCCTCCGTCTTTTGCCACGTGTCATTTCTTGCACTTTGGGGTTTTTCCTCCTTCGGATATGGGTTTTGGACGTTGTTATCTCCGCGACCAAGTTAAGCGATCTTCACGCATGATCTTCCGGTCTTTTCATCTTGGTCCTCGGAGATTCTCCATTGAAGCACGTTGGTCCTTGCCACCTTTGGAGTCAAGTTCATGCATGGTCAGAGTCTCTTGATCATCATGTAAATCGTCCTCCGAACCGAGTGCATCTCTTCTCATTTAGTACATGAATTCTTGCGTAAACATTATACTCCAAAACACGCATCCAACGTTGAACTTGTTATATCATTAGTATGCCTAGTGGCGGGTTAGTTCCAAAATGAAATCCAAACTATAACATAACAAGTGTTCTTGGTTGACGGAAATCGACCGCCAACAAGAAGCTTGTGCCGCTGTCGTCGCGGGAAGGTAGATGCACTGGAGGGGCGAGCGGTGGTGGGTCACCGCCGGCCACGGGCGGTGGTCGAGGCCGCCGGGGACTTAGGGTTTGGGTTTCGGGGCTTCTATATGTTTGGTGGACCTAGAAAGGGAGGAGGCCGGCGGGGCAGTGGAGGAACGGCAGTGGTAGTGGTTCGGTCAGGCGGGGGTCGGACGGCCGGTGGGCCAGGACCAGTGGCAGGAGTAGAGAAAAGGTTCGGATTAGGAAGGGTGGCAGTGGAGGGTGGTGGTGGACGGCGGGCGGGCGGGCAGTGGCACGACTGCCACCAGTCAGGGAGGGGGTGCAGGAGGCGGCGGGTGTGGAGGTTCGCATGGAAGAAGATGGCTGAGGACTTCATGGGCCAAGTCGGCTGGAAGTTTCGATCGGTTTCTATCTTCTGGAAGGGATATAGGAGCCCCTCTCGCCGCCGGCGGCAGGCTCACGCTGCCATCTCCCCAGTGTCCTGCTCCCGTGCTCCTACAGAGTGGCGGCCACCTGTCGCCGGACCGTCGACAGCCAGACAGAGTGGAGTGGCCTGGCGGTGCCGGATCGAGTCTTGAGCTCTTGACTCCGCATCGATTGCTCTCTGCCTGCAATGCACGGGTTTTGGGGGTGTGTTTGATTTCTTAGCTCCGGAAGGCCTGGCCAGCGAGCCAGACCTAGGCCAACCACGACTTGGCTAGTATGGCACAAGTCACTTGTTTGTTGCAATTGGCTCACATTAGCTTGGCTTAGCCCTTTTCGTGTTTGATTTCTAGCCAGTAGCCTCGCCCAACCCCCAACTGCCATCAACTACCACCATGAGATTGTGTTTGATTCAAAGCCGACCCAACCCCAACCAGCATCAACTCCAACAGAATTGTAGAGCAAACTCAACAGAAATGAATAGCAATACATGATGAAATATTTTCTTCAGTTCTAAAATAATGGCCTCAACTAACATCAGTGCACATCAGTTCGAAAATATGCATCATCGGCCATATCAAAACAACAACATTGAGTTCAGTTTGAGTTGACCAGGATAGCATCATAGCACATTCAACCGAACATAATCACCAGAAGGATCACCACCAGCAGTAATGCATGGCTAGCAGCAGTACCTCACAAGAATAAGAACAGATGATATGTTATGAGATTATGAGAACAAGAATAGCTTGCCTCACAAGTTAAAGATCGTATGTAATGATTTGCCTCAGAAATAAGTTCCAATTAATTTGATCTTTCCACTTGGAGCATAAGGAACATGCACCAGTACCTCACAAGTTTCAGACAATCTAGTTGGCTTTTGTGTCATCATAGGTGAGAGACATGGGTACCCATGGGTCCCCACCGACCAGGGTCTCAGCCGTCCCCGACAGGTTGGTCCGACCTACCAGACGACCTGCCGATCTGACATGTGGGCCCAAGGACGTAAAGATACTTGGTGTACAAGACAAGACAGTCCAGCTCGGATAAGCTTTCCCTGTTGGCTTGTAACCCAAGGCACGCCTGCCAATATAAGGCGGCCTGGGGCGTCCCATGACGACGACATCATCTTCATCTCATTCATGCTCCACGCAATACACCACAACCGGACGTAGGGTTTTACTCTCCGGAGGCCTGAACCAGTCTAAACCCTTGTGTCCCCGTGTTCTTCGCCTACTTGCCGTGTTCCGAGTTCATCACGTGAACTACCACCTACGCTCTTAGTTCTCGATCTTCCCATTAACCTGCAAACCACTTGGGTAGCCCCCTTGAGGATCTGTCCAGGTCTCAACCCCTGACAATAGGCATAAAGGAAAACAAAAGTGACATCACAGGCATAAACCAAAACAGAAATGCTTAACAGGATCCAAAGCAAATGCCTCACAGGATCAAATATAGTATCTGTTCTTAGCAGTGCTTGTAGAAAGACTGCAATTCATCTAAGTGAAAAAGCAAGCCAACAGAGGCTGCAATTAAATACAACAACAGAGTTCTGCCCACATTTAGTGAGCCAAAATGTAGTTTTGCCCACATTCAGTGAGCCAAAATGTAGTTTCTTTAGTTAACCACCTTCCCACTAACTAAACCCAAAAGGACAGGTGCTGGTCAGCCATCTACCATGCATAATGTCTAGCCAAAATGGAACACAATTGAGAGGAGAGGATAGAACTACATGTAGTACGTCCTCAACCATATGGCCTTGTGGGGGGTTTACATGTTCATGAACTAGTTGCAACTGGCTTGTTCTCCAAGAGGTGGGTGTAGGCAACAATCAGGGCCTCAGTGGAGAAGTCAGTCATCTCCATGACAACAAGGTATAGGTCTGGGTCAACATGTGCAACACCTATTTTGAGCATAGCATTTTGAGAAACCAAGTTGATATATGCCTTGGTTTGTATATGATGAGCGATTGACCGGATGTTTTGAGGCTTTGTGTTGAGTGTGTTTTGTCGGGTTGTGTTGTCGGTTGTGTATCTTTCTATTTTTATGTGGTGAGTTGTCAATACACTTGTGAGGAGTGGTTGACAACATTGTGTGGACTGACTCTTGGCCTAGTATTGCAGGTGTTGGTTGCGGCTTGGTTTGCGTTGGTGCAGGTGAAGAACAAGTGCGAAAGGTCTATGCCTGTGTGGCCTCCGAGGAGTGGAGAGACAAGTAGGCTTGGTTCGAGGGACCCGGTGGCCGACGGGATCAAGTGCAGGCCGCATGGTGCAAGAAGAGCAAGACGAAGTCGTGGACATGTAGCCGGTTCATCGGTGGCGGCCAAGTCAAGGAACGAGGCAAGGCCGAGTAGACCGTCCAGGCGCCGGAGGTGAAAGGCTTGACGGGCTCAACGCTTGGCGTGGTGAGGCCGGGCCGTGTACGTGGGGTTTGGTGGTTTGGCCACAAAACCATCAGAGGACGGTTTCTTGGTTTGGGCCTCAAAACCAAGTCCGAAGGCCCAACGCGACGGAGACGGGGATCCGGGAGCGTTGAGAAGCTTCGAGGCGGGCGACACGCGGCATGATCGAGGTGCTTGCGTCGGGAGGACGCGAAGGCCCGATGGATGCGCGGCCGTTCGATGGTGAACTTCATGTGTTGACCAAAATGCCCCTGTGAGGGCTTGTATTGTATCTCCTAGTGTAGGGGCACTTCAGTCTTTTCCGGAGGGCCTATATATAGGAGGAGGGGGCTGAATTTTCAGCCAACTCTTTGGCTAGTGGTGGGAGTGCTCTTTCATTTTTGGGGTGCTCTTGGGAGAGAAGGAGAGAGGAGAGAGTTGGCTCTTTGTTTGAGCTTTTTGCCATCCAAGATTTGTGATTCTTATTAGTGACTTGTATCCGGATATGGCAACGTGATTCATAGTGAAATCTTTCTCTTAATCTTGTGCCAAATCCTTTAATCCCTAGCGTTTTTCTTTTATGCGATTTTCGGAGGTATTTTCGGAGGATTTTCCGTTCGTCGGATTTGAGTGCGTTTTGGTGGGGATTTCTTTGTGGGGATCACTCATAGGTCTTGTGTGACCATTCTCCTGGTGATCTTTCACCCACAAACCCTATGAATCGGCTCGGATTTGAAGTTCTTCCTCTCTACCTCTAGTTCTTGGTGTTCATCACGATATCCTCGATTCCTCAAGATTGAGTGGGTTTGGGGCCATGAGATTTTAGGGATAGCTTCTTCTTGAGGCAAATCCACTTCCCCTAAAGTTTGGTTTCAATCCATTGGGTGAATCGGGAGATCGGTGATTTTGAGGAAAAGCTCTCTCTCTAGGGTTCATACACTAAATCATTTTTCTGGTGGTGATTCCTTGATCCTTTGGAGGAGATCTTTTGGGAAAAGCTTCTTTGTGTTGTTGAGAAGCTATGGTTAAAGTTTCGTGATTTTTGGAGGTCGTTTGATCGAGTTTTGGATTTTCCTTCCTTCTCTCGCGGGCTGTTTTCTGGGGGCTGTCGGAAGTTCCGACCTGGCACAGGAAGTTCCGATGGTCGGAAGTTCCGACCCTGAGCCGGAAGTTCCGATAACAAGTTTCTGTCAGACAGAAAGCCTTTATCGAAAGTTCTGATGCTTGGCCGGAAGTTCCGACAGAACCTGCTGTAGGTTGTCCTGAGCTCGTTCTTGTCTCGTTTCCTTTTGAGCTTGCTTCTGCTTTGTTTCTAGGCTTGTCCTAACTTGTTCCTAGGGTCAGTAGGTCCGTTGTGACTACGTGATCTTGACAAGTTTGTGCGGGATTCTTTGGAAGTGATATTGGGGTTTAGGCTGAGTTCTTGAGAAGAATTTTTTCGGCTCCCATTCACTCCCCCCTCTCTGGTCGCCAGCTCGGTCCTTCACATTTGCAACATTATTGATTGCATCATTCATGTTGGTCATCATTAGCATCTCTTCCTCACTGAAATGGCCCCTCTTCCACGAAACTCAAAGGTGGTTTTGCCTTCATAGGTAGGACAAGTGAAGTCTTCACCCTCCAGCTTAGCAGCCACACTATCAGACTTGTTGACCCCCAAAGTCTGATTGGATCCTAAGGCAAACCTACCAGTAAGCAAGGTGCTACCAAAGAGAGTCTCCATCTCGGAGTAGAACCTGATTGGAGTGTTCAAAAACTCAGCATCCTTAGGGTGGTCCTGAAGAGAGGGCACAATTAAGAAGAGAGGACACATTTAAGAAGAGAATGCTTCAGACATTGTTTTGTACCTTGCAATGACCAAGATAGTGGTCCTGTTCTAGCATTATGGCTTGCACATCCTCATCAAATAATGCCCCACTAAGGTCCTTGAGCCTAGCAATCTTAGACCACTGCTGCTTCCACTTCCTCAAGTGACTGTACACTTGAGTTGCACTAACAGCCAACCCATTGTACTCCTTTAGAGCCTTAGCTACTTCATTCACATCTTTATCCTTGTAAGTTTTGTCAGTCCTAGACCGCTCAGACACATTCTGGGCCATCCTCCTTAGGACAAACCCAAGAGTGTTGTTAGTCCACCTCATAGGACCTTGCTATGGTACAGCAGGGGAAGCCTCACCATCTACCAGGTCAACAACATCTGGTGCACCCAAAGAAGCTCCTGCAATAGCTTTAGCAACTGCAGGTGCACCTTGCACCATGTTTGCAGCAGCCACAAACCCACCTTGGGCATCAAGGTTAGTTGCAGCCATCCTGTTGCACAAACAGTCATGGTAAAGAAGCAGTGAAGCACAAGAAACCATTGCACAATAGAGACAAATAACCAATGAATAGTAGTGAACAACAAATATTTGGTCTCAGACATAGCATTTAAGAGTACACATCCATGAAATGCAAAAAAAATCAAGTCCTAGATGAACCCCTAGCATCCCACATAGCATTGCAAATCTCATCCCTCACAGTCACCATAGCAGGTTCCTCTAGAGGCAGTTCTCCCTGATCATCTTCTGGCAAATCACCCACAAATACTTCCTCTGCTGGAACAATGTCATCTAAGCCAAAACCAATGATTCAGTTGTGCAGTATGCAGCAGGCAAGCACAAGTTTGACTTGGGTCTTGTATTTGTAGAAAGATTTATTGTCTATAATTCTGAACCTGCCCTTAAGTGCACCAAAGGCCCTCTCCACTGTGACCCTAAGTGAAGAGTGCCTAAGGTTGAATAGCTCCCTTGCATTGGTGGGATGGTTTGTGGTGGAGAACTCACTCAAGTGATACCTGACCCCTCTATATGGAGGCGAGAAGCCACATCTACATGCATATCCAGCATCTACCAGGTAGAAATGACCTATAATTGTTGGAGAATGAGTGTGGAAGTGTGTTATGGGTCACAGTGGACATAAGTGCATTGACTAGCTAATGCAGTTACCTGTTGGGACAGTGAATCCATCATTTCTCTCAATGGCATCAGCCAAAATTAGTGCATCATGGGATGACCCCTCCCTGCCAGCTAGAACACATGTGAACTTTAGGTCAAAGCTCACAGCAGCCATCACAATCTGTGTTGGGTTGGACTTCCTACCCCTGAAAGCTTGCTGCATGTATCTAGGCACCCTTGCCAACACATGTGTGCCATCAATGGCACCAATGCAATTCTACAGAAATGTCCATAAGCCAAAAGATTAACATGTGTGGGAAACACATTGATATGAACATATATGGGAAACATATAGATATGAAAGTACCTTAAGAAAAGGGAACTATCTGTGGCTGTCCATAATCTTAGGGTGTGTGACAGTGCTTGTTGACTTGATCATTCAGCTCTTAATTCACCAATAGCATACAACACTTGGTGGGAGATTCTGCTAATAGTCTAAATGGATCTCCTAAAGGATTGATGAACTACCCTAAACCTCTGGTTGTGTCCAACCACATGAATAAACATTGCCACCTGCTCCTCCACAGGACATCCAACTACCTCAGGAACAAGTTTTCTACTCCTAAGCAGGTTGCACAAAGAAAAAATGGGACCCTTTTCATGCGCAACATGTCAATGCATTCAACATCATTGTAGCTGTACATCATCTGGAGTGTGCTCTGTCTATGCCTCTCAGCATGAGTCCTAGGGCCATAAGGTATCGTTTCTTCTCCACTAATCCTTTGAAGCCTGTTGATCACAAAGGAAACCATAACAACAACCATCCCTGCTGCTTGCCTAGATATCAGTGCATGCTGTGCATTTGCATCCATCTACATGCATTCACAAATGTATAAGCAATTTAAGTAGACCCTGGCTGGCCTCAGAATGTAAGTGCAAGCATTCACAAATAAAAAAGGCATGGCTGCACTACTAAAAATGCCTTCCTGTGCCCATAAGCTAGTCATCATCGACCATTCATCTCCCACACCGGACAAAATATGATCACATGCAACAACAGTAACAATATGCAACAAATCGACATGGAACCATCAACAAGAACAATGAAGCATGAACTAATACGACCAAGATTTATCATCACAAGAGTAAATACCAACAATCAACTCATAGATCTGAGCAAAACAATGAACTGTGTACCGAAAAAATGGGGGAAAATAGGGATTTCACCTCAGGTGAGCAGGAGGGGGTGCAGAAGCTGCTGAAAATAGATGGAGGTGGGGAGGAGGTAGCAGATCTGGACAGGGAAGCAGATCCATGAACAACAACACTGCATCATCAGACAATAAGAGGAGGAAGAAGACCACCTCCCCAGATCCCGCGAGAGAGCCGCGCCGCCTGGATGCAGATCCACATGGGGGGACCGAGAGGAAGCCCAGGTAACACCACGATCGTGCCAGCAGCGGAGCTTACCTCGTCGATGGTGCCTCAATGGGAGCGGAGAGTGGAGAGGAGGAGAAGAACTGAGGGACGAAGGAGGGGTGGTATAAGTAGGCCATGGATTTCAGCCGGCAAGAAGCGCGCGAGAAGTTTCCCACTTTCCGCGCGAGCCCACGCGAGCGTGCGAGAGCTCCCGCTGTCGGCAAGATTCGCCCACACAGAGCACCACCAGAGCCAAGCTGAGGAGAAACGTGGAGGAGCGTGCGGCCAGAGCCAGGAGAGAGAAGGGAAAATGGACCGCGATGGCCTGGCTGCCAACTCGGCCAAGGATATCAAACTTGCGAAGTTGGCCCTGGTGGGCTTGGCCGGGCAAATTTGGCCCATATCAAACACGCCCTGGATCTCTCCCGGCAATGCTTGGGTATTTCTTCCCATTATTCCTTGTTTCACAAAAGTTCTTCCCGTTTCTTTCAAGGAAAGAGCTAGCTTTGCAGTTCGCACTAAGTGCTGGGGTCAATTTGATCAGCATTCGTACACTAGTACAGAACCAACCTTTGATTCAGGTCTTTTATCCCAGTTGAAATTTTCACCCGAGACAAAAAGTTTTGGGGAGATGTGGCCTGGAATGCCCACAAACATCGACCCCCTTTAGTCTCGGGTGGTAAAGCCGCCCGAAAATAAAAGCCTGGGCGCCAACAGTTGCAACCTAGCAATAATTGGCGTCACCCTTTAGTCCGGGGTGGTGTTTCCACCCGAGACTAAAGGCCACCTCTTTATTCTCGCACTCGGGACTAATTCTTTAGTCCCGGGTGGTGTTTCCACTCAAGACTAAAGGGGAGCTTTAGTCCCGGGTGGGAATAAGGCTCGAGACAAAAATCCCCCCACCGCCCCTCTCTCTCTCTCTATTATCTGTTTCTTCCTTCCACACCCACCACAGGCATTCATTTCCTTCTATCTTCTTTCTTCTCCTTCAATCCTTATCCTTTCTTTCTTTCCAGATGCAGGCAGGCAGCTGATGCGGGCGGCCGGCAGGGCATGGGGGGCTTAGGCTGACGCGCAGCCTGCCACAGGAGAACGGCGGCGGTGCAGGCACTCCGGATCCAGAGCGGGGCCGGTGCTCCGGCTCCGGCCGCCATGGGCGCGGGATCCGGTCAGCGTGGGGGCAGTCTGACTCCGGCCAGTGCGGGGCGCGGGAGCGGTGCTCGTCGTCGTCGCAGCGGCTCCCGGCGAGGAGCACCACCGGTGTGCGAGGACAGCGGCCGACGACACTCGTTGTCGTCGCAGCGGCGGTGCAGCCCGTCCCCGTCTGACTCGGAAGCCGGAGGATGCCTGGGGAGGAGCGGCAGCCAGAGGCGCCGGGACGTCACCATGATTTGATTTTTTTTCTGTGAAGTATTTGTTAGCAATTCTTGCTGACATTTTCTTTGAAGTATTTGTTAGCGATTTTTGCTGGGAATTCATTGTGTGCTGTTAATTAAATTGAACATGTGTTGTGAATCCCATCTTGTGCTTGTGGCGGAATTGAATTTGTTTTTGTTGAAGTTGTTGTTGGAGTTGGGGTGTGACGGAGCTGAAGTTGGCGGGACGGAGTTGGAGCTGGTGGGAACGCCAGCTCGGGGGGGGCTTTTTTTTGTTTTTTTCGTAACCTCTTTAGTCCCAGTTGGTAATACCAACCTGGACTAAATGCACTCTTTATTTCCGGTTGGCTCACCCGGGATAAAAGTGGGTGCCTTTCGTCTCTAACTATTAGTCCTGGATGGGCCTTAGAGCAATAACGCTCTTCCCACCTGGGACTAAATGTGGGTTCTCCACTAGTGGTAGCTGCATTTTAGGGTACGTATTTGATAAATGCTGGCTCGTTTTGTGAAATTGTCGGTTTAGATCTAGAGATAAGTGTTTTTTGGGGCAGATCTAGAGATAAGTTGAGATGTCGTGTTTATATTAGAAGCATTGTTAATGGTAAAGAGCTGCCTTTAAGGTCTTGTTTAGTTCCCCAAAAGTTCTCAAAATTTTTGCATTGCAGACCGTGTCACTTCTCACAGAATACGTTTTCCAATGCAAAAATTTCACCATTTTCACCAAAAATTTTACCAACTAAACGGGGCCTAAGTAGGGAGCATAGTAAAGTAATAATCTTCCTAGAAACCAAACGTAGTACCTTCAGAATCGTGGTAGTTCATGGTTCCTGCTGCCAAGACCTAGTTTTTTGCAAAACCAAATCAGCTATTTAGATTAGATGATCCATTCCATTTTGCCTTGCTATCTGCCTATTTTTATTCAGTGTGACCTTACTTTCCTTTAAATGATAGTGTTAGCTGGATTCTTTAGCTTGTTAAGTGTCATTGTTGTCAGTTATATTGAGTTTTTGATGCTAACTTCCTTGGTTATATTAGTGTTTGTTAAATTGTTCTCGAAAATGTACATGCAAAGTACAGGTTGGGTGAAGTGGTGGACCCATGTCCAATCTAGCGTTGCTATCACACCCGATTTTACAAGGAAAACTAGATGCATCTCATATGTGTGCCAGGATCACAATTTCACACATATGATAGACATAACGAGTGTAATATTAGATACAATGCTCAAAATGTACAAAAGAGGTTTATTAACTTTTATTACACTCATGGATAGACAAGAAGGTCTTTACATGAACATCATTAGCTAAGACGACGCAACTCCGTCTTCAGCTCCACAGGCATCTGACTGGGGGAACTCATGCCTCAGAACTCATTGAAGTCGCTGATGTACTCCTCCCCAGTTTTCTCCTCTGAACAACGGGTAAGCAAGGGTGAGCACACTTATGGTTGGAGCTCAGCAAGTGGGGGGAAAATGCAAAGCTATCAAGGATAGGCTAAGATTTTGCAGCGGTTAGCATTTTTAAGTTGGTCAAGTTTTATTAGCAAGCACCTATTTACTAGGTGTAAGTTTATACCAACCCAAAATTAAGCATTTAGAAAACATTATCCCAAAACCATATAAACCATGATTTAATTCCATCTTCAAGTTCACTTATCATGTGAGGGTCCACTCTTGACCATGAGCACGGCTGATCGATCAGTTTTAACTCTGCAGAGGTTGTACACTTTCACCACAGCTCGTGTTCCCCATGTTGCCCGGGTTGATCAGACCCTTAAACACTTCCAAGGTGAGTGGCTAGGGGTCCACTATGAAGCCTTTACAAAGGTATGTAGAAGACCAACAGCCCATATCGTTACAGTAGCAGAGCGGACCATAACCCTCCCTAGTGGACATCACCTTAGCAAAGGCTGCGGCCAAGAGGACCGGGCTATACCCCTTCAACTCTGACCCCCTCTGCTCCTTTCGGATAAGGCTATCAAATAATTCCACACACCTAATTAATTGGCTAAGCCAGAGCCATATGGACTATGGTTGCACTGTTTCCTGGGTGGTTCTCCATGTTCCAATTAATTCACATGATCTTGTTATTATCAAAGCTCACCAAAGTTACCATGATCAACATTTTATAAAGATCTATTTCAACCATCCCAAGTTAAGCAACTAAGCATTATCTATCCCAAAACATTTATTTAAAACCGGGTTGTTCAAGGTAATAGGGATAAAATCTAGTCATGTCCTTAAAAAGGTGATTTCCCATCAAATTTATGCAATACAACATTTAAATGTAAATTTAGTTATTATGCAAGTGATGTAGGACAAAGTAGAATATGCAGGGGGAGGAAAACCACTTGCCTTCCTTGCTTAAAAACTGAGATTCTTCTTCCTCAAAAAGTTGCTCTTGATCTTCGATCGGAAACTCGACACCAACTGGCACGATATCTACGAGCACACCAAAAATCATACAACAAATAAAAACAATACATCAAACATTCTAAAAGACTAAAACAAGCTTCTAAAACTAACAAGCACTAAGAGACGATCGCAAGGACACCAAAAACGTCTAAAATGGATAAAACACGCAAAAGATATAGCTTAAACAAAGTTTAGGGGCTAGATTGTGAAGCAAACTAACTTCCAGGGGCTTATCTGCAAGAAACCAGGGACCTAAACCTAATTATGTATATAAACAGAAGGTCTAACATGTAAAATGATCAAGGGTGGACTGCGGAATAGAAAAACTAAGGAGATTAGGGGCCTAAGAATAAGAAAAAGGACTTAATCGAAAGGATTCTTATAGGTGGAAGGACATACTTGTGATATTAGAAACTACAGGGGCTTTTTGCAAAACGGTGGCGGAAGGCTGGGTTGACCGGTATGGGTGGGTTTGTCTCGGGACCAGGGAAGATTTGGGCCGCTGATCGACGCGTGGACGGCTGCGGTGCGATGGCACGGGCGGCAGCACGCGGCGGCGGGCGGAGGCAAGCTCGCCGGAGTAGCTCGAATTCGAGCTCCCGAGCACGAAACTCGACAGGGAAAGCACCTAGACAAAGCTTAGACGATGAGGAACTCACCTAGGTGCTTGGAGAGACGGGCGAAGCGGCGGAGAAGGAGATCAAGGCGGGCAGCACTCCGGTCTTCAAGCGGCTACTGCGCTGTGCACGAGGGAGAGAGCGGAGAAGTGGTACGGGGTGGAGAAGGGCTCGGAAGCGCCTTTTATAGGGGAGCTTCTGGGCATCACTTCAGTGACAAAAAAGCATCTTGTCGCTGAAGGCCCTGTATGCTACGGTTTCTATGAGGTGCAGTGCATGCATATAAGGAAAACAAAATTGATGACATCAGGTACATGCAATATTGATTGAAACTAAAAATTCTATAAATCACAAACCAAACATCAAAAATAAATTCCGATCGCATCATTAGATTTCTGACAATAAAAACTTCGAAACAAGATCCCACTTGACTATATTTTGACAAACTTTTTTTATTCGTATTTTTAATTAAGGTTATATATTCTGTTATTGTTAGAACAAAAAGAATGAAGTGACAGAACAAACGAGAACAACTGTCAGAACTAGTTTATATGTCATCCCGAACAACAAATGTGGTGTCAGAACATGTTATTATTATAGACAGAACAAGATATTATTATTGTCAAAACAATGTATTATTATAGTCAGAACAACTTAATATTATAGTCAGAACAACTTTGTATGTTTTCTCAAACGAACAAAATAAAGTGTCAGAACAAATGAGAACAACTGTCAGAACAAGATCCTAGTATAGTCAGAACAAGTTTGTATGTCATCTCGAACAAAACCAAATACAGTGTCAGAACAAGTTATTATTATAGAAAGAACAAGTTATTATTATAGTCCGAACAAAATATTATTATAGCAAGAACAACTTATTATTATAACCGGAACAAGTTTGTATGTCATCTCGAACAAACAAAATAAAATGTCAGAACAAATGAGAACAACTGTCAGAACAAACTACTATTATATATAGTTAGAACAAATTTGTATGTCATCTTGAACAAATAAATAAAGTATCAGAATAAATAAATAAACTAGGGGAAGAAAAATAAAAATAAAAACTAGAAAGAGAGCAAAGAAAAGAACGAAAAACAGCTTAAATGATCAGTAACTCTATGTAGTCAAGAAGTGTTGTGTGGTGCAATGGTTGCTAACTGTCTTGTTTAGTTGAAGGTCTGAGGTTCAAAACTTGTGATTGGTGGAAATTTTTTCTATTTTATTTTCATATAGGACTACAGAAAAAAAACCGGCGTGACAAAAAATGAAACCCGGAAAAGGAAAGCATGTGCGAACCCGGGAAAGAAAAAAAGAAAAAAAAGGCCGGAAGAAAAAAAGAAAAAGGAAAACATGTGCGAACCCGGGAAAGAAAAAAAAGAAAAACGGAATGAAAAAAACAGAAAAAAAGGCCGGAAGAAAAAAAGAAAAAGGAAAGTATGTGCGAACCCGGAAAAGAAAAAAAAGAAACCCGAAAAGAAAAAACAGAAAAAAAGGCCGGAAGAAAAAAGAAAAAAACCGGTGCAAAGAAAGGCCGGAAGAAAAAAAAGGGAAAAAAAGAAAAAAACCGGCGCAGGAGAAAAGGCCGGAAGAAAAAACGAAAAAAAACGCAGCCAAAAGAAAAAAACAGCCGGAAAGAACGGCGCGGAAAGAAAGAAAAAAAACCCGCATGCGTTCCGCCGTGAACCGGCCGCAAACAGGAAGAAAGAAAAAAAAAGACGTGGTGTGATGGTTTGCGGAACTGTCGCTTAAGCGACATATAGTATTCACACTTTTATAGGGCGGAGAAGGGAGGGGAAGGGGCGCGGCTCCGACGGTGGTGGAGCCGTATCGGGTGGGAGAGGAGGCGGCACGAGAGAGGGGGACGGTGCCGGGGAGGCAGCGGTGGGCGGCGCACAGCGGCCATGGCGGCCGGCGGGAGGTAGGAGAAAGGGCTGACACGCGAGCCTCGGTTGTCGTTTGTGATTCCCGGTGTTGGGAGATGTACTTTTGTTTTGCCTCTTCTACATTCTGGTAGTAGGAGTCAATGTCATCTCATGTAAGCTAGAGTTCCCCAGCAAAAAACGGCTCATGTGTAAAAACTCCTCTATTTGCTTTCTATAAAAGCAAGGTAAAACCTTTATAAAAAAAAAGAGAGGAGGAGGTGGAATTGGGCCGGCGGGGTTAGCTAGGCCGGGGGAGATGGTGGGCCTCGGGGAAAAGTAAAGGAAAAAAAAAGAGAAAGAGCCGCGCGAGCTACTAGGCCACGGGACGGGTTGGAAAAGAAGAAAAAAAGAAAGGGGAAAGAGAGAGCTGGGCCGGCGCAGGAAAAAAAAAGAAAAGAGGGCCGCTGACTCGGTTGGGCCGCGAGAAAAAGGGATAGGAGAGAGAGGGAAAGGTTTAGGGTGGGTTTTAAGACTTTTATCTTTTTTTTCAACACACATCAAACAAAAATAAATGCATAGGCATGAATGCATCAAACACTTGAGTGATTCTAAATTATTTAAATATTATTTGATATTTAAAAGGTAAATTTATTTAGTCAAATTATTTAATCCTTAGAAAAAAATTAAACCATGTTGCTAACATTATTTTAAGGTGATAGAATTTTAGGGTGTTACAGTCACCTGGCAAGATCCTTCCCTGCTCTGTGAGAATAAATCATGTGCTTGTGAAACTGGTGGAGATGATGCAACCTGAAATGACACTAATAAAGCGAGGAGGTGGCCAGACCAGCACGGTGGATCGTCTGAGTGCCCTGCCGGATGCGCTCCTTCATGCCATTCTTCCTCCCAGCTCCACAAGTTGTGCGGACGTGCTTGCTGTCACAGCGGTGGAGGCATCTCTGGCAGTCCGCTCCCCGCATCAGACTTGATGAGCAGGACTTTGGGATCTCCAGTGAGATGGCCGCTGGCACCCTGGGTGAGAGATGGGCACAGTTTGAGAACTTTGCCACCAACCTGCTCCTTTTCCGTGATAACATGCCGTCTTTGGATGAATTCTTGTTAAGTTCTCATGCCTATAACCAGCGCCATGTGGACAGAAGGATTCACCGTGGCATTGTGTACCGTCCTACTATGCTCCATATTCTGATACAGGACTGCAGTCTGGACTATGACAATGGTCATCGCTTCAAGTTGCCTCGCATGGCAAGCTCTAGTTTCCATCGTCTTAAAACGCTGCGTCTCCACAATATGGATTTGGATAGCCAGTTCGCTGACAAGTTGTCAGCCTGCCCTTTCATTGAAGATTTAGAGTTATAAGAATGCAAGTTTACTGTAACACTTCGTTCGTACGGAGGGATTTTTTTGTCTTGAAAATTTATAAACCGTAACACTTCGTTCGATCTTTCCGTGAAAATGAAATGGAAGATGATATCAGCAGAAACTTTGCATAGGAAATTGGATGGGTTATCATCAAATGAATTGAACCAGTCAGATTTGGGGGATCCTATCTCCCTTTCGGAAGATAGATAGCGATGGAACTTCCAGTCCATTTATAGCCCATCTAGCTTCATCTTCTTCCTCACCTTCTTCTTCCTCCCGCCGCTGTCGCCGACTCGTCCTCCACCCCGGCCGGCGGCTCCCCGCCCCCGCGCCGCCCGCAACCCACCACCGCCGGCGACCCCGCCCTTCCTAACCCGGCGCGCATCCCCGCCCCCGCCGCCGGTCACCGGCCCACCGCCCATCTTGCCCTGCCCGGCCGGCGGCGCTCCTGCGCCGCCTCGCCCTCCGCCGCCGGCCGAACCGCCGCCGCCGCCAGTCCTCCGGCTCCCCACCTCCTCCCTTCTAGGTCCGGCGAACATCCATGGCCCCGGACCCCGAACTCGAACCCCAAAACCCTAACCCTAATCCGCCGCCACCTCGACCACCACCCTGGCCGGCGGCGACCTCGCCGCCGGCCGCTCTCCCCACCTCTCACCCGGTCGCGGCGGCGACATGCAGGGGTGGCAGCATGAGGGTGAGGGAGAGGGAGGCGGCAGGAGAGAGAAGGTGGGAGGTTAGGGTTCGAGATCCGACGGATGTAATGACTCGCACGAATCTTAAAGCACTGGAAGTTCATTTGTTTCCTACCTTTCGGAAGATATATAGGATTCCCGATCAAATTAGCAGCAGGCCAACATCCAGCCCAACCAAGTCCTCTTCAGCCCACTACATCGGGGCCCATCAGAATGGCCTGAAAAACCAGCAGCCCACCATACCCATTTATTTCGCTTGCTTCACTCACAGTCCCAGTAACACTACGCCGGCCGGTCTCCAGCGGCGGCAGGCAGCAGAGGGCGTCCAGGTCGCGAGCTGCTTGTGGGGGGCGACGGAGCATGCGGCTTCCAGGGAGCAGAGGCTCGGCGGCCGGGCGTCTAGGGATGTAACAACCCGTGGCTGCACCGACGAGATCGACCGAGAGCGTGAGCAGATCACAGAGAGATCGAGAGAGGGATAAGATCTCTGGAGCGAGGAGGAAGACGAGCTCCCATTTCCTTTGTCTCTTTCTCTGAATTCTGAATCGATGGTCTTCCTGATGTGCCGAGCTCCCCTTTGTGTGGTATTGGGCTTCAACTTGGGCTTTGGTTTGGGCTGCTATCCAATGGGCCAATTCCAGGGCACTCCTGAGACATGACATTACCGGCCCCTCGAAACACAGCTTGTCCCCAAGCTGTGACCGTAACGATTCCCGGATCCCACTACATCCGAACTGAAGGATCAGTTTCACTCTGTAGCTCATGGTCACCTGACTCATAAGTTCCTATTGCCTGGACTGAAGCTCCTTCCATCAGTTCTGCTACTAATAATATTTGATACTACCAGTGCCTTGTGTGTCAAACAAATTTTGATTATTCCTAGTTTACTTGAATTCATAGCAATTGGAAACATAAACAAAGCTGTCATCCGTACTCCCAAGTGATTTGGAGCAACATTCATGTTCCGGATTGAAACCCATCTTTCCCAATTGTATGCTGACAAATTGAACTCCATCTTTCCCATTTGTGCCGCATACAAGAACTGCTTGTCAGACAATGATATCTCACCATGCTTCCATGTTGGCACTCCCTCTGCCTTGCCTATCTCTGCTCTAGGTGTGTGCAACTTGTTGACTGGCAAAGAATCAGACCCTTTGTTGTCTGGCAAAAGAGATATACTGCCACCCTCTTGTTGTACCAAATCCAAGGCAACAAGGGTCATTGACATGATCGGTGAGCAGGTCATTGGTTTTCGGTGCAGCAGATAGCTTCCTCTTCTCACCACTATAACCAATATTAGTGTTTAGCAGTTCCCGAGCAGCAGGGGCCACTTCCATCTTCACATCTTCATCAGCTACTAGCATTGATAATTTGTCCTGTGACCCAACATTTTCCGGCAACTCATCATCCCACACAACCTTGTTGTCCTCAACCAAGTTTCTCTCCTCATGATCCCATATTACAGCTGCAGGGGGCACTAAATCAAACTCCAAGATATCAAGGTTCTGCTCCAGAAAGCCATTGTGTGACTGAAAGCACTGCTTGCACTCATTATCCCAAATCACCTCTTGTGCAGCACCTGTTCTCACTACCTCATGCATGGGCTCCTCATCCCAAATCACATCTGGAAGAGGCATATCGTCGAACAGCTCCTCTGCAACTTCCCTTTCCCAATTCACATCTGAGAGAAGCCTTTCATTGAATAGCTCATCTGCACTCTGTCCCAGCGAGGCGTATCGTCGAACACCTTGGGAGCAACCACCTCCGCTGCCATTGAAGTCATGGAGTTGAGGGCACGGCGAACCTAATCTGCCGCTGAAGGAGTTCCACGCCCGTGCTGCTGCCTGCCGACGAGGAGGTCGAGGTCGACGCCGCGGAAGAACGTGGGGTCGCCGCGGGAACGCTCGGGACCGACGCTGTTGCGGAGCAGCTCGGGGTTGACGTCGCGTAAGGAGCTCGGGGCTGTCGCCGCAGGAACGATCGAGTCAACGCTTGCCGCCGCACTTGATTCGCGCGCGCCCACGCCGGATCTGCGTGCGAGAAGGCCGGAGAAGGTCCTCCGCCTACGAGCGGGGCTCGCTCCGCCGCCTGGACTCGGTGGAGTACGGGGAGGCGGTGGGAAGACCGAGCGCCGCCGCCGGATTTGGTGGAGAGCGCCCGCCGCCACCGAACTCCTCGAGCAGCACGACCGACGAGGTTGCCGCTGGGGAATGTCGCTGCAACCGCTCACCGCTCACAACCGAGGAAGGGTAAGGCTCTGAATACCACTGTAACAACCCGTGGCTGCATCGACGAGATCGACCGGGAGCGTGAGCAGATCACAAGGAGATCGAGAGGGGGATAAGATCTCTGGAGTGAGGAGGAAGATGAGCTCCCATTTCCTCTGTCTCTTTCTCTAACTTCTGAATCGATGGTCTCCCTGATGTGCCGAGCGGGGGCTCCAATATGGCTACCGGGAGGTAGATAAGCATTGTAACTTCCAGCCCACAAAAAGCCCACCTAAGATTTGCTAACTAATAGTTTTCAGCCATCCCATCTCATTACTATTAAAAAATGTTGAAACATTTTTAAAAAATGTTGCAACATTTTCAAAAAATGGTACAACATTTTTTTCAACATTTTACGTTATTTTTTCGTCAACATTTTGTAAAATGTTGCAACATTTTCAGAATCAACATTTGTTGGGACCCAACATTCAACAATTTTTTTTGGGTTAATTGGAAATATGTCATTACAATTTTCAAGGATTGGAGATCTGCCATTAAAAATCGCATAATTAGAAATTTGCCATTGCAATTCAACCACACACCGAAACTTGTCATTACAATTCAGAGTGATTTGGAAACTTGCCATTGCAATTCGAAGCGATATTGGAAATTTGCCATTCAATTTCGATGTTTGGTTGAACTGCAATGGCATATATCCAATTTCATGAATTGTAATGGTATATCTCAAAACGTCAAAAGTTGTAATGGCATATTTCCAATTAACCCTTTTTTTAGCTTCTTCTACCTCTCCTCCGGCGGTGTCACCGGCGCGCGGGGCCGGCCGCAGCAGCGCGTAGAGCTCGCGCGCGCGGCCATGGCCGCCGCCGCGAAGCTCCGGCGCTGCGCGCCGGGGGGGTCACGATGGGCCGGCAGGCCGACGGCCGGCGACGCAGGGGAGGCCGGCCGGCGGCGGCGGCGGCCCGGGGCGGGGTTGGAGGCAGACGGGAGGAAGGAGGAGGGTTAGGGTTTGACTGGGATCCAACGGTGGAGACTGCTTGCACCAATCTTAAAGCAAGTGGAAGGTAAGTTGCATACTACCTTTCGGAAGATATATAGGACTCCCGGTGCCGAGCTCCCCTTTAGTACTTGGGCTTTGGTTTGGGATGCTATCCAATGGGCCAATTCCAGGGCACTCCTGGGTCATGACAAGGGAGGTGCGTTATTCCTCGAGAATCCTATACATCTTCCGGAAGATAGTATGGTGCGAAAACTTACACTTCTTTAAGATTTGTGAAGATGTTTCTATCCCTTGGATCATCAAACCCTAGCCCCTCCACCTTCCCAACTCTGCAGCGCTGGCCTCCCCGTGCTCCCACCGCCACTGCGACCGTCCCGCGCAAGCCGGCGAGCTCCCCGGGGCGTCCGCGGGCCGCGCCGCCGCCACCCGCCCGGCCGGCGAGGACCTCCGCGTGCCGTCGTAGCGGGCCGCGCGCCGTCGTGCGCCGCCGCAGCCGGCCCCCGCGCAGCTGTGTGCCGCAGCGGCTCGGGGCCGCGCCGCGCGCCCGGCCGGCGAGGACCTCCGCGCGCCCCCCGCGGCCGGTTGGCCCCCGCGCGCCGCCGCAGCCGGGTCGCGCACCGTCGTGCGCCACCGCAGTCGGCCCCCGTGCCGCTGTGTGCCGCGCGAGTTCACCGCGGAGAAGAAGAGCTTAAAAATGTTGGTCAGAAAAATGTTAGTTCCAAAAATATTGACAACATTTCAAAAAATGTTGCAACATTTTGCAAAATGTTGACAAAAAAAGGTAAAATGTTGAAGAAAGAAATGTTGCAACATTTATGAAAAATATTGAAACATTTTTGAAAAAATGTTACAACATTTTGTATTCCTTAATTATGAGATGGGCTGGTGGGAAACTACTGACTAGCAAGTTAGGTGAGCTTTAATGAGTTGGAAGTTTCTACTCTTGTCCATCTTGTGTTTGGAGTTTAGGATTTTAGGGTTTAGGGTTTAGAGTTCGTGGGCGTCGTGCCCCCGTTATTCCTCTACCCAAATCCCTCAGATTCGTAACCCTAGGCCATGTCGCCTATTCGAAGGCCGGGCGGAGGTGGCGTTGCGGTAGGTGTTCGTGGGCGTCGTGCTGCTCCATTTCTAAGAGTGTTAGCCGTAGAGGGAAACCTTTGATTCAAAGAGTTCCCAACCCTGAACAGTAAACTCCATTTCCTCAAGTAGCCCCATTTTTAGGGTAGTGTTATGGCTGCACTGAAATCTGGATCACAAATTCATACCTCGTGAAGGAATTAGGTCTTTAGATCTTGGTTTCATTTTTTTCTAATAGCTTTAACTTCTTTTGGATGCATCTAATCATGAATAATTTGCACTCTAATTACGCTATTCTGAACCTTTTCCATTTTGCAGTGAATAACTTCTGTAACATCGATTAGGCATCCCACAAATCTTGACCATCTGGATCCAGAGAACTGGACCTGTGACCTGCCTGTGAAACAATCAACTGCTTGTGGAGGAATCTGGGCCTGGTTTAGATGGCTAAAGTTTCTAATTTTTTTCCACTCGTTCCATCACATCACATTAAATACGCCAAAAGACATATGTTCGGAGTATTAAATATAGGTAAAAAAATAACTAATTATACAGTTTGGATGTCCTTTGCGACACGAATCTTTTGAGCCTAGTTAGGTCATGGTAGGATAATATTTACCACAAACAAACGAAACGTGTTACAGTATGCTACAGGAGTTCCAGCAGTTAAATTTGCAAATTTTTCAACCAACCAAACAAGGCCCAGATGTGAAGCGACCTGCACCAATGGCGAAGCGCAGCAAAGTCGGTAGCATGGATGTCAGTGGCGCTGTGGACCGGCTTAGCGCGCTGCCGGATGGGCTCATCCGCACTGTGATGTCCTTCCTCCCGGGCCCAGAAGTCGTGCGGACGTGCGTGCTGTCGCGGGCTCGCGGCATTGGAGAAGCCTCTGGCGTTCTGCACCCTGTATCAACATTGACGAGCAGGACTTTGGGATCTCCCTGATGATGATCGGACGTGATGATGCCCTGGAGAAGTGGGCAAGGTTTGAGGATTTCACCACCAACCTGCTGTTGTTCCATGATAACACCTCATCCTTGGGTGAATTTCGGCTTTTTTCTCGCGTCTATAACCATCGTCATGTGGATCGATGGATTCGCCGTGGCATCGAGTACTGCCCTTCTCTACTCGATATTGTGATACCGAGCTATCCTCGCTTCAAGTTGCCTCCGGTAGTGGGTTCAAATTTTTGTCATCTTAAGATGCTGCGTCTTCAAAATGTGGATTTGGGTAGCCATTTTGTGGGCCTGCTCTGTTCTGCATGCCCTGTCATGGAAGATTTCAAGCTTGAAGACTGCGAGTTTTCTGGCAATTCTTCTCAAACCATTACATCGTCCACACTGAAAACATTGGAATTGGTGTCTTGTGTGTACAACACAGGTTATCCATTGCTGATCGAAGTTCCTAGCCTTGAATTTGAATATCTCTTTCTGTGTGATGGATGCTATGAGGCTGATGTTTCTTTATGCAAGATGGATTCCCTTGTTGAAGCAAAGATTTTTATGAACTGTACGCCACCTCAGAAGATCCAACATGAGCTTCTTGGTACCTTGTTCAATGTGACAAGGTTAGAGCTGAGAGGATTTCAATCAGAGGTATGTTTTCCAGACTGGTTCCTCCTTTATTACATTCAAGATGCCCTTGAGCATTAATATTCACATGAGTGATGATCAGTGCTACTAGGTGTATATATATGCGATCTGCTAATGCCATTTGTATGTGAATCTATACAAGTTCTTTCATCTGGGAAACATATAACTTATTTACATACTTCCTGCTAGTGGAAAGGAAAAATACTTTGTGAACATAGGCGCATATGCCCACCCGCACTCGCAGCCATCGGATCGGCATTGGATGGATGAGATTGAGCCACGTCATCTCAGTCTAGAAGTGATGTGGCTCAATCTCATCCATCTGATGCCGATCCGATGGCTGAGAGTGCACCACGTCATAGGTTGGGCATATGCGCCTATGCTCACAAAATCACCTGCTCGTTGAACTTGTCTGGAGCCTTGGAAGAAGCTTTCCAGATGTCAACATTGAAGTTACTAAAGAGGGTATGCGTAGTCCTTTTCTATTTGCAGCCTCTACTTGAAGCATTTTGAGTCTGCAGAATCACTAGGCCAGAAAAGATTTGTGCTGACGGCTAAAACGCCTCTATGTTGGCGGGCGCAGCACCCGTCAGCAACTTAGAGTCAGCCCAAATGACCCTCAGTGCTGGCGGGCGCCTTAACTCACCCGCCAGCACGGAGGTTTTTTCTGCTAGCGGTGTGGTTATGCCACCCGCCAGCACAGAGCATTTCTGTGCTGGCGGGTGATTAAACTGCCCGCCAGGAACTACGTTTTTCCATTTCTCATTAGTTTTTCTGAATTTTTTTATTATTTGTATTTATCCGCCAATTTCACCCGTATTCATTAGTATTCGTATTTGTAGGCCAAATTCACCTGTATTTATTTGTATTTGTCCGGCAAATTCAAATGTGTCTATCAACCACATAATCCAAACTAGCATATAATACTACATAAGTCTCACATATTAATCCATATTTAAAATAGATAATCCTCTACTACACCCATCGACGTAACTTTTCGTGCTCTTTTAGAATCAACACTCCTTCGTTATCGAAGAATTCTCCCAGCTCGTGGCAAATCTCACGTTGGAGGAACCTCGCCATATGCGCACAAATGTTCTCGATGTCCTTGTCTCTCAGGTTCCCCCACGAAGTATCTATAGTAGGGAGCTGCACATACGCACAATAATTGAAGATTATTATGCATAATCATTAGGAAGTTAATTAGCACATGGTTGTGTACCAGAGGCTTACGTCTTCAGGATTCGTCCGATACCTTCCATTATTTCTCAACATCTCACACGCGTAATATCCACATAAGATACTGCTAGGAGGTTGCATGTAGCACTGCAAACAAATAAAAAGTGATGAGAAATTATTAACAAACTACACAACTATGAAAAATATCTATTTGTTATGTTCTTACGTATTTGGCATGTTGTATTAACATCTTTTCCCTATTTGCAGGGTGCTCCCCACCATTTAGTATGTATAGCCGATACGCGCTTTGAGGATACAAAGACAGAAGTTAGTGATACAATTTCTAGTGTATACATGCATTATTAAAGTACTACAATGGGTTGCCTTACTTTTTTAGAATGTTAATGAAATCCCTGTAAACGTTCTCTTCGTAGTGTAATGAGTCGAAGATCCCTGCTTCTCCAAGCTTTGGACAGATACATAAGACAATGAAATGATCTCTGAAAATAATTATGTTACAATAATTAATATAAATAAACCACATATTAAATATATTTATATATAGTAATTAGAAATAGCTTACTTAAAATTGTAAGCACACATGATGTGGTTCTTGTGCTTCATCCTTTTCTTCATTATCTTTGCAATGTATACAGTCACTTCATGTTGTCTAGCATCATGGAATTTCTGTATTACAGCTTGTTTCTCCTCTTCTGTCTTTGTTTCTTGTTCGATTTGTTTTTCAAATGCTTCCCTGATTATGTACGTGTGCGCCAGCTCGCTCACTTGTTGCGGGTCAAGGTATGCTACCTTCCACCTCCCGTCGGTCTTCCTTTCATCCAATGCTTGCATCCTACAAAATAGATCACTTAGGATGGTTATACCAAAGTAGAACTACACATATGGATTTGAAAATTGGTATGGGGTACATGCATGTTGACTTACATGCACCAAACGGTGACGAGATTCACATCAAGGCGTTCACGACGGAACATCACGTGCAAATCCCGGAGATCGATTACCAACTTTCGCGGTATCAGGCTACCGAACACCCACATTGGGACATTCGCGGTAATAGTATGAATGCCTTGCTTCATGGCCAATATGATCCATCCATGCCTCTTATTCAGTTCCGGCGGCCCCTCCAACAGTTGCCACCTATAACAGAATGGTTTTCCATGCACAAAAACCTGGGGCACCTCTTCCGAATCAAATAAGTTGAGTTCTTGCTTTTTCTTTCGAACAGAGGAGCGAGTTGCAATTTTATCACTCATGCCTGCACCTTTTTTCGTCTTCAGTACATGTAAGAAGGTGTCAACTTGTGATGTTTTCTTTTTTGGTTCGTATGAGGTTATCATACAGGGTACCACTTGCCTCTTGGTAGGTGAAGCTGGCAGGGGGAAGGTGAATTTGGTAAATTAACTTCAAAATTATCCACATCTGCATCCCTTTCTTCATCGTCATGGACAATTTCATGGATAGGTGATAGCACTGGCTGCTCAGTCTCATTGTACCTCCCTGCCCAACATCCATAGTCGTCTGCTCGGTCTCATTGTTACCTCCCTGCCCAACATCCATAGTCGTTCGTGGTTCTGTGTTCTCAACTACAGGCTGCTGTGAGGGATTTGGCGCTACATTAAGAATGATATCTCGGCGATGCCATAGTATGTATTGGTTCCTCGCATCACCAAGGAGCTCGATCCCCTCATCGGTAGGGATATCAATCTCGCACGCCTCATCAGACACCGAGACAACTTGCACCCATGCATACTATGGCGGGGGTGGATTCGGAAACGTATGACCCACGGGTGCCATGGCCGTTACAACCTCGCGAAACTTATCTTGTTTCCTTCTGTAAGGTATAACCAACTTGCATGGGGTATCCTCTGTTATGTCATCAACAGGATACTTGACATTGGCAATAGACCCAGCACTACTTGGAGGAACGACGACAGTTCCACTCTGGGCAAGTAGCAGGTTTGGTAATACTCCATGTCCTTGAGCATCAGTTGCAGCCGATCCGGTGGCCTGTTGTTGGGATACGAAGAACTGTACCAGCTCTTGTTTCGCGATTTCTCTCATCTTGTTTTCAAGATCTTTCTTATAATGGTCGTGCTTCTTGTACCTTCCTCTATCTTCAGGAAATGCACTACCCCAAGGTAAGGTAGATGACATCCCTCGAACACGGCCAGTGTGCTCAGGGGTTCCGATCGCGGTGGTTAGCATATCTTTCTCCCTATCGGGCTTGAAAAGGCCGTGCTTTTGCAAATCGATGAGTTCTTCCAACTTCTCATAAATCTGTTCTGTTGTGGGTTTCTCGAATACAACCTTGCCGTCAGGTGCTATTGTCAGAATTCGAGCAAGGCACCAATGCTTGCTACGCTCATCCATGCCTTCAAACAATTCTGGTAAACCAGCTACCCTCCTCTCTTCTTCCATTTGCCTCCATTTTTGTAGCTTGGCAGCATATCCTCCCAAACCCAGGCGATGGGGGTTCTCAGCAGCTTTCTTAGCCTTCTCTATATATTCTTTACTCTCAGCTTTTGCTTTCTCTGTTGTCTTCTGTTCTTTGAATTCGTCCCATGCCGCTAGCGGGATGTTACCATACACTGCCCTAGCATCCTTGCCTTTTTGAACAAATTCTGTATTAAGCGTAGACCTCTGTTGATATTTCTTAACGCAACTACCAACGAATGGGTTTGGAACCCATCCTGGTAACAGCGCCAGAAATGCTGGTTGGTAATTCTTAACGTTACAGGAGTCCGCAAGCACACAGAAGTACCATTGTAGCATTTCCCCAAAGGAGTATTCCAAAGGGTATCAAATCCAAGGAAGGCTTTGGTGGATTAACAAACTCAACACTATTGCAATGAGTATAGATCATAGACGGAAATAAATCAGACACTCAAGTGCAGGGGTAAGAAATGATAATAGAGTAGTGTGATCACACACACACTCACTCTCTCTCTAAGAGGTCCTAGGCATAGGAGGCAACATACGAGTTAGCTCTAGGTTCTTATGTACTATACACATAAAGTTGGTAAGAACGAGTTAGATACATTAGCGTTGAAGAACATTGACTTAAGCACCCAGGTACCACGGGGAGCTAACCTTCCGCGTTGCTTCCACACAACTCCGGTTGTTAGACTTTAGACTCCTACAGCTTATCCGAACGTGGGGGATTTCAGAGGGACCAACGGCTGTCACTACCGCGGCCTACCCCAAGACAAACCATGGGATAAACTCATAAGTAAGGTAGCTACGCAACCCAAGCACCATGCTTACGTTGTTAGCCGGACTTGACCGGCCCGGGCTATTGTGACACAGGTCAAGCCACCAGATAAACCAGTCAATTACACTAACTACCGTAGCTTAAGCACAGACTTCATGCAACGCAATCATGTCATCTAACTAGATCAAACCAGGTTAGGTACACAAACATATTCGTGTTTTCCTATGTCTGTTCAACTGGATCAAAGGGTCGTGTTCGCGAAGAACACGAGCCTCTAACTTATGAATAAACACCGAAAACATGTGAAAGTCACCCGTCAAGTGGATCGAAAGGCCTTGTTCATCAAGAACAGGAGCCTCTAAATGATGAACAGGTGAAGAACACATGAACAAATCACCCATGTATACTAACATGACTTTATATGAAATAGCTGAATAACTGAAGTAGATCAAAGTCATACAAATGAATAAAGATACAAGAGAACCCATACCTAGATCCCAAAGTAGACTTGGAACCTTAAGTAGAACTACTCTAGCCTACCTCTTAGCCTTGAAACTAAAAGTGAGAGAGGTGTTGCAAGTGTGGATGGTGTCTAAGTGAGCCCCCTCCCCTTCTATTTATAGGCCAAGGCACCGGTGAGGAGTGGAGGCAAACATCCCGGGAATGGCACTTAGGACCTATGGGGAGACACCACGTGGAAGCCCCTGAGTGGAGGCCTCAGGGTCGGTTCGGCCGACCCCCTGTGGGCCCCACTCAGGGTGTGTTTTCTCCATGTGGCTGTCATGTGGGTCCTGATGTCGGTTCCCGGTGTCCACTTCCTTTTGATGCGGTGGTGGGTCCATGGATCCATGTGATGTCCATGTGTCACGCTCTGATTCGTCGGAGTGTGCTTCACTTGGATTGCTTGCATGACATGCATGCATGGCGCCCTTGTTGGCAGCTTTGCATGCATGGCATCCTTGTTGGTAGTCCTCCTAGGATGAGGTGATGTTGCATGGATCATAGAAGGTGAGTTTGCCACTCTTTTCTTGCTTATTTTCCTGCAATCAAATAATCTCCAAGGACAAGTGGAACTACATTATTCTTAACTAAATACGTGTAAGAAATGCCTTATGCTCCTTTATTCATGAGTATATTGACAGCTAAAGTAGGCACTTCACAGCCGTCAACAACTCCCCCAAGCTAGCCTCTTGCTTGTCCCGAGCAAGAGATTAAGGACTTAGGTTGGTTGATCAGGAGTTGCTACGATGTTGTATTCCTAATGTATAACAAGATACAACTAGGTACTCTATCAAGGATTGAAGAAGTTGGCATTGATCTTACCTTACACTCGATTGATATGGGGCGTGTAGCTTCACCTGCCTTGGGTGGTTGTAAGATAGAATGGTTGTATAAAGATTACCAATCACATGTACCTTGATCAGTTATCAATCCGGAGATTTCGCAGGTTTTTTCAAAAAGAAATCAAAGTTCCTCAAATGATACTCTCGGATTGCTCAATGTGTATGATTCCTTACCAAGGCATTATTTTGCCTTCTTTCACCACCTACTTCTAATAAGCTGATATGTGGAGCTGTAGGTAGGAAAAACATGCGGCATACCTGTTTCTCATGTATTGTTGAGTCGAAAACCGAATCCTTGGGAGAACAAGTCATACAACCTGATCAAGATGTGCAAATGTGTGTGTATAGTGGATGGATGATGAACTCCTTTTTGCATGATTTTGCTCTCCTCTTTTTTGAAATTTTTGAGACTTGGGCTATGTCTCTTTATTCTATCTTTCCTTTTTCTTTCTTTTATGCATGCCCTTGAGCATGTATCATTTTTTTACATAGCCCATAGTCCTTGCTGAATATTTTTGGAGGGAGAGTAATCATGAAACAATGCGCGGAGCTTTATTTTGTGGAATGGATGGGGGATGGATGAAATGATGGTTGCTAACTTCCAGTGTAGAAGTTTCGCATATGGTGGTGTGTACGTGATCTTGATCATGGGAGTAATGACAAGTTTACTCGCCGAGGGTCACAACAATTCAACAAGACTCAGTGAAGAAATCAGGTAGCATATGTGGAGGTTAACAACAGCTAAGATCTACATATGACCTTGGATAGGAATTTCTTATCATTGAGGGACTTATCATTTTAACATTTTTCAAAAGAAAACTCCGGATATCAAACACTTAGTACTAGCTCATAGCAACTCTATTACACCATATCATACCTCACAACAACTTAGGCAAAGATCATGCTTTTGCTTCCCACAAATTTCAAGCTCAGGTTCGATCATACTAGCCAACAAACTCAAAACTTAAATAGGGTACTATGCTGTAAACAAGGCATACAAGAGGAATAAACAGAGCAACTATTCATCTTTACAACCATGGAGAATTAGAGCACTCTTACCGCGCATATGAAAACAAACTAATTTAAGAAAGCAAATAAATATTTTTTTGGTCTTTTTAACTTTTCAGATTTTTTATGTGTTTTTTGCATATGGGGTTCTGAAAATAATAGAAGATACAAGTTACCTCAGAATGGGGGTCCTCCCCCAAGCTAGCTTCAGGCGCACTGGTGTGGAGGGGGATATCCCATCCACGCGTAGTAAGCCCTCTGCTCCTCCAGCTATCACTGCTGTCTCTGCTCCATGGTGTGAAGTCTCTCGCCAGTCATACGCTGCCAGTCTCGAGTGGACTCAGCCTGCTGGTGCATTGTCTCCTCCATGCAACCGACACGGATGTTGAGCTCGCTCATCTGCTGAGTGAGGGTGGCCCCACGAGATGACGAGCGCAACCCGGACGATGAAGATGTGTCATCCCCGTAGGTAGCACCAGCGGGCCTAATCCAATCGCCACTCCCTGCACTAGCCCAAGCCGAGCTACTTGCACCCTGTTGGTACATGGGCTGGTCCCAACCGGGGGTATATCCGGGTGTAACTCCAGACATGTACCCGGCTGAGGCCCATGCGCAAGACAGCGGTGTGGTATGCTGAGGCTGTGGCTGAGGCGGATGTTGTGGCAGTTGCTGTGCTGTCGCTGCCCTCCTCGATGCACTCCTAGTGACCCTGTCACCAGAAACACAAGAACAACGAGGTTCCACACGAGGAACGGTCAGTGGCCCTTGGCGGTACAAACAGAAATCCGGGTTAGGTAACCGAATCTGGTTTGCATGGCCAGGGTAAAAGAAAACCAATGAATCATCCGGGCCCTTCTTAAGAGTATGTCCTTGAATCAAATACGCCTCATCTATCACGGCCCGGGGAGAATCAATGTAGGGAATGTCAGTCCCTTGTGTAATCCCGAGGCTCGAAATGATATGTGTGATTAAAGACGTACACTCAATAGAACCCGTCATCTTAAAATTTGTCAACCACTGCCGGATCATAGCTTGCACTAGGAAGATTTTGATCCGTCTGACCGCGGCATATAATATCCTCATCTCATCTGTGCGCACGGGTCGAACGTCATCCCTTGGAAAGAGAGTGACGGCGAGCCACTTGTGCCACAGTCAGAGAGTGGGATGTGTGATATCGTTGCACCGAGGTGCTAACTTGCCACGGACGGGCTGACCAGAAAGTTCTTCCCAAAAACAATCTCGAATAAAATCCTTGCAAGCCAGATCGAGAGAAATAACACAACGATGATGAAAACCAAGGGTGCCACTAAGATCTGGCCATGAGACTCGATACGACGTTCCATGGAAACGAAACGTAATACCGGTCTCATCCTCTCGAAGAGTACAGAGAAACTGGATGGTGAGGGGCCTAAAACCGATCTCCCACACCGGAACAAAGTTCTCCAACCAAGAGCGTGCCAAATGGAATCGAACTCGGAGTCCATACCTGTTTTCTCGAGAAGGGTCGAGTTGAACTCCTTGGTGTTGGCGAAGACTCGATCCTTGATGAGAGCGTAGGCTTGCCTCTCCCGGTCGTCCCTCAAGTCGATGAAGGCGGCATCGGCGTCGTACACTCCTTCGGCTTGTGGCGTGGGTAGCTCCTCTTCTTCCTCTTCTTCACGGTCGGTTGACATTGGGCTCGGTGTAGCTCCGGAGTGGTGAGACGAGCCCTCTCCGTCTCTAGAACGGCGTGAGCGGGTCACCTTCCGGTACGCACCGGCGATCCAACTCATCTTGCACAACAATTGGGACAACACGAGCAACTCGGTGATGGGTTAGTGAAATCGAAATGAAATCCTTACCGAGCTTCCTCCACCAATATTCAATACTCAGCGACAAATTGGAGAGAGTGCTTGACACTTCAACCTTGAGCAAGAAATCCAAGAACACCAAAGAGCAAGAGCAAAGAGGGAGAGAGGGTGATGGAAATGAGTGAATGGGTGAAGAAACCCCTCAATCCCCCTTCTATTTATAGGCAACCGAGCCAGGCACCGGGGGAAGGGACAAGAGCAACAGCTAGGAGCCGTTGGAGGAGGCCGGGCCCACAGGACTTGGGTTCGGCCAAACCCCTGTCGGGCCCGCCTGTCTCCAGCTTTTTGCAACGGCTCTCTAACGGCTATCTGATGTCCTACCCAGATGTCTAGGTCCAAATTCGCCCAAAATGCTGCTCAAATAATTTTTCTAGGATTTTCCAACTCAAAATTTTATTTTCAAAATTTTTTTTTGAAAAGGGAAATTTGGCTAGAAAAATCTAGCATGTAGATGCAAGGTTGGAAAATTCAAATATGCATTTGGAAAAATCAAATAAAATTTTGGAAAGGGAAATATGAGATAACTACCAATTTTTACCTTTTGGCAAAAAGGACTCATCGTTTTAAGTCTGAGAGCGAGACTTTTCTCGGCGATCAATTCCACTCGTCACCCCATTCCCGAGAAATAGATGGAGATGACTTCTGTACTTCCCGCCACACCTTTCTTGTTTTCTTAGGCTTTGTTGGAGTGGTGGGAAGTCGCTGGGGCTGTGGCTCCGTCCATGCCCCTGACTGCTCATTCTTGCCCTGCAGTGTATAACATTTCTCTTCTGCTGCCTGAAATTGGAACATCAAGTTCTTCTTCCCAATGCGGAATCGAATCGTTCCGGCTCCGACATTGATCCTTGCGTTGGCGTCACTTAGGAACGGTCTCCCAAGGATGAGGGGCATTCCCTCATCCTCTTGCATATCAAGGACCACGAAGTCCGCGAAGATGCATGAACCTTGGACGGATACCAATAAGTTCTCTACTATCCCCTCTAGATATCGGATCGATGCATCAGCAAGTTGGACGGTCGTCGTAGTTGGAGTTAGAGCTGTATATCCCAATTGTTCGAACATAGCCTTGGACATAAGGTTAACACTTTCACCAAGGTCACAGAGAGCATGCTTAATCTTCTGGTAATATATCTTGCAGGTGATAGCTGGATAACCAGGATCTTTCTTGTGTGTGATTGTTGAAGATTCCCATGAGTCAAGTAATTGCTGTATAGGCTTTCCTGCATAGTCAGTGGCTCGTGCCCGCCCAGATGGCTTACCCCATCTGGTGGACACTACACAAACATTTTCACAGGAAGATACGGGTTGCCCCGGAATCTTCCCGTCTTCAGCAGAGGGAACCAAAGCAGCTAATTGAGCCAACTGGGTTTCTATCATCTTATTAAAACTCAACTGGTTCTTAAGAGCAGATGAAAGGCTATCAATTTTAACATTAAGGCTCTCAAAAGCCTTATCATAGGCAGCTGTTTCTTATTAAAGCCTTCATTAATCTTAGCTGGCCCAAAGACTAGATCTTTCAAGGAAGGTTGGTTTGGGTTGAAAGAATTACCTTGATTACCTCCTTGATAATAAGGGCGCGATTGATTCCACGTTTGACCTCCTTGTGGACGATAACCGTTGTTGTTGTCGTTCATGTACATCACATCCTTCTGAGTAGTAGGGCAGTAATTCCCTGAATGCCCAGTATTACCACAGACTTCGCAAGTCATGCGAGCATCCATAGCTTGAGTAGTGGTGGCCATGGCGTCCTTCTCATTGGTTAGATCATCCATTCTCTTCATCATTAGGTCCATCTTGGCGTGTAGCATATCCTCTTCCTCGATGGTATGTGTACCCCTTTGACGTGGCTAGAGTCGATCATCACTCCACCCTTGGTTGGTAACCATCTTCTCAATCAGTGTAATAGCTTCAGTAATAGTAAGAGAGAAGAAGGCTCCTCCAGCTGCAGCATCAATATGGCCTCGGGCTGTCAGAGTTAGCCCATTATAGAAACTTTGAAGATCAACCCAGTTGTCCATCCCATGATGAGGATAGGCTAGGATGTACTCCTGGAGCCTCTCCCAAGCTTCTGGGATAGTCTCACTTGCTGCTTGTTGGAAACTTGAAATTCGCCCCCAAAGGACATTGGTTTTGCCCAACGGAAAGAACTTCGCGAGGAATGCTGCGGAGCACTTTGCCCAAGTGTTAATTTCTGCACGGTTCGCGTAGAACCACTGCTTCGCCTTTCCCAGGAGTGAGAAGGGAAACAGTCGCAGACGAATAGCATCTTCCTCCACTCCTCGTATAGTGAAGGTGCTGCACAGTTCTAGGAACTGCTGCAGGTGGGCGCTCGCGTCTTCATTAGGCTTGCCATAGAATGGACTAGCCTGTACCATCGTGATTAAGCCAGTCTTGATCTCGAAGTTTCCATTCCCGATGTTGATCTCAGGGCCTGTCGGCGGAGTACTCGCGGAGAGTCTTCTCAACAATAGCGTTGGCCATGAAAGTTGATGCAGATGGCACAAAGGAAGCTGGGTCGACTTCTGAACGTTCACGCAGAGGAGAGCCGAAATGAGTTTGTGCCTTCCTTACGAGTGACTTAGGATCTTCAGTGAAATTCGGCGGTAAGTCGAAACCAGTCATGCACTACCTGTCTTCATCATCAATAGACAAAGAAGACAATCCAAGGTAGCCTGCATTGAGAATTGTTTTATTCCTGTCATGATTATAAACATATGCAAAGTGTTGATATGTCATCCTTAAGCCTTCCCCGGCGACGGCGCCAGAAATGTTTGTTGACATTTCTTAACGCAACTACCAACGAACGGGTTTGGAACCCATCCTGGTAACAGTGCCAAAAATGCTGGTTGGTAATTCTTAACGTTACAGGAGTCCGCAAGCGCACGGAAGTACCATTGTAGCATTTCCCCAAAGGAGTATTCCAAAGGGTATCGAACACAAGGAAAGCTTTGGTGGATTAACAAACTCAACACTATTGCAATGAGTATAGATCATAGACGGAAATAAATCAGACACTCAAGTGCAGGGGTAAGAAATGATAATAGGGTAGTGTGATCACACACACACTCACTCTCTCTCTCTAAGGGGTCCTAGGCATAGGAGGCAACACACAAGTTAGCTCTAGGTTCTTATGTACTATACACATAAAGCTGGTAAGAACGAGTTAGATACATTAGCGTTGAAGAATATTGACTTAAGCACCCAGGTACCACGGGGAGCTAACCTCCTGCGTTGCTTCTGCACAACTCCGGTTGTTAGACTTTAGACTCCTACAGCTTATCCGAACGTGGGGGATTTCAGAGGGACCAACGGCTGTCACTACCGCGGCCTACCCCAAGACAAACCGTGGGATAAACTCATAAGTAAGGTAGCTACGCAACCCAAGCACCATGCTTACATTGTTAGCCGGACTTGACCGGCCCGGGCTATTGTGACCCAGGTCAAGCCACTAGATAAACCAGCCAATTACACCAAGTACCGTAGCTTAAGCACAGACTTCATACAACGTAGTCATGTCATCTAACTAGATCAAACCAGGTTAAGTACACAAACGTATTCGTGTTTTCCTATGTCTGTTCAACTGGATCAAAGGGTCGTGTTCGCGAAGAACACGAGCCTCTAACTTATGAACAAACACCGGAAACATGTGAAAGTCACCCGTCAAGTGGATCGAAAGGCCTTGTTCATCAAGAACAGGAGCCTCTAAATGATGAACAGGTGAAGAACACATGAACAAATCACCTATGTATACTAACACGACTTTATATGAAATAGCTGAATAACTGAAGTAGATCAAAGTCATACAAATGAATAAAGATACAAGAGAACTCATACCTAGATCCCAAAGCAGACTTGGAACCTGAAGTAGAACTACTCTAGCCTACCTCTTAGCCTTGAAACTAAAAGTGAGAGAGGTGTTGCAGGTATGGATGGTTTCTAAGTGAGCTCCCTCCCCTTCTATTTATAGGCCAAGGCACCGGTGAGGAGTAGAGGCAAACACCCCGGGAATGGCACTTAGGACCAATTGGGAGACAACACGTGGAAGCCCCTGAGTGGAGGCCTCAGGGTCGGTTCGGCCGACCCTATGGTTCAGCCGACCCCCTGTGGGCCCCACTCGGGGTGTGTTTTCTCCAGGTGGCTGTCATGTGGGTCCTGAGGTCGGTTCCCGGTGTCCACTTCCTTTTGATGCGGTGGTGGATCCATGGATCCATGTGATGTCCATGTGTCACGCTCTGATTCGTCGGAGTGTGCTTCACTTGGATTGCTTGCATGGCATGCATGCATGGCGCCCTTGTTTTTTTTGAGCGAACACCGTGGGGCAAAGCCCCCCGGCAACAGAGAAATATATTGCAAAAGCGAGAGAAGAGTCAACTTACATCTTACAAATTACAACTAACAACTAACCACTTAACAGCTAGGGAAGGCCCAACAAGAGTTGGGCAGGCTAAAACAACGAGTTAACAGACTGAAAAGCTGAGCAACAAAGGAAAAGAAACTGTACAAAAACTGTGCAACTGCACAACACAGACGGGGCAATTACAAAGAGTCAAGCCAAGAGACAATGGAGCACTTGTAATCACATTTGATTCTGACCAGATGTTCATAAACTTCAGCTTTGGAGGAAGCTTTCCATCCAGCAAGGCTTGGAAGCTTTTGATTGAAGATAAAATCATTTCTTTCCTTCCATAGAACCCATGAGGCAATCATAAAGACTTCCATGAAGTATGGCCTTGAGAACTGATTCCTTGCAATGTAGATCTTGTGAAAGATATTAGAATCATCCTCCCAGGAGAGTCCAAGAGAAAACCATCGGCTGACAGCAGAGGGGCAAACAAAGAAAAGATGCTCCATGGTCTCCTCACAGTTTAAATGATAGAGAGCACAATTGTATCCCTCCTCAAGCACTTTATTTCTTCTCTTCAGAATGTTTCTAGTGTTCAACCTGTCATTGAGGAGCAGCCAGGAGAAAAATTTGATTTTGGGAATACACTTAGAATCACAGATCCACACAATAGCTTTTTCAGGATGGATTTCCTTAAATTGATGCTGATAAAACATTTTTGAGGAGTAAAACTACGCTCCCCAAATCAAGGACCAAGAGTCTTTATCTTCAGGATTAATCTGAGGCAGGTTAGCCAATTCATCTTGAAGCAACAGGAACTCATTGTATGCAGGTCTGGACAAAGGAATTCTGAAACACCCAAGCAGATCATGGGACTGTCTGAGTTGGAACAAGGAGATGCTGAGGTCTTTAGCAAAGTGCATCGGGTAGATCAGAGAGTGGATGGACCCATCAATCAGATCATCCCAGAAACCAATAGTATCACCCTTAGCTGCATCACAAATAGCCACCCCCTATAGAACACATTCAATCTGAGAATATCCTTCCACCAAAAGGATCCCTTTTCTCTAGCAAGATGAGGGACTGAGTTCTCATAGTACTTTTCCCCGATCAGCTTGACCCATTGAACATTTTCTTTTCTGTAGAACTTATCAAGATGCTTCAGGAGAAGAGCATCATTTTGAACACTGAGATTGATGACTCCAAGACCACCTTTATCTTTTGGTTTTCGAACCAGATCCCAGGCAGCAAGGTTGTAACCCTTATGACCGAACTCCTTACCCCTCCACAAATAGTTTCTTCTATGCTTGTCAATGATCTCAATGACAGTGGCCGGTAATTTGAGAGTGCACATGAAGTAAGTGGGGAGGGAGGAGATAACAGAGTTGATGAGCTGCAATCTGCCAGCATATGTGAGGAACTGGGAAGAAGCAGAAAGCTTCCTTTCAATCCTACAGATGAGGGGAGCATAATCCTTAACCTGTGGCTTAGTGAGACCCATAGGCAGACCAAGATAGGTGAAAGGGAATGAGCCCACAACACACCCAAAAGTATTAGCCAGTAAGGAAGCATGATCATGATCTATGTTAATTGGAACCAAACAAGACTTGTGAAAGTTGACCTTCAACCCACTGGAAAGGGTGACTTTATGCAGAATGTCTTTAAGAAGCAGTAGCTGGGATTCACAAGCTTTCATAACAAGAATGGTGTCATCAGCATACTGAACAATTGGAAAAGGTGTGCTAGGATTTTGAGGATATGGAGGTAGTAGAGTTCCCTGAGCATATTCATGGTTAATAACACTTTGTAGCAGGTCAGCAGCAATTGCAAAAAGAAGGGGAGATAAAGGGTCTCCTTGGCGAACCCCTCTTTTGCAAGGAAAGTCTTTCCCAGCAGTCCCATTGAGAAGTACAGAAGAGGTAGCAGAACCAAAAAGATCCTGGACCCATTTGATCCATCTGTCAGGAAACTCTTTTGCTCTAAGCATAGCAATAACAACAGAGTGCTCAACTAGATCAAAAGTCTTCTCAAAGTCCAGTTTCGAAATGATGATTGGTCTCTTGGAGTGATGGCACTGGTGTAGATATTCAAAGGCCCATCCCAAACAATCCTGAATAGTCCTCCCTTTGATAAAACTGTATTGGTTCTCATGAACTACTTCAAGGGCCACCTTTTGGAGTCTGTTAGCCATAATCTTTGAGACTAGCTTGGGTGAGGAGTTGACTAAAGAGATGGGTCTGAAATCATTAACAATTTCTGGGTTGTCCTTCTTGGGGATGAGGGTGATAAAAGAATGATTGACACTCTTTAGGTCAGCCTTGTGAAAGAAAAAATCCTCACAGAATCTGTAAAAGTCATCTCGGATGATATGCCAAGCTTTTTTGAGAAAAGAGTTGCTAAAACCATCAGGCCCAGGGGCCTTGTCCGAAGGCAAATTCAGAATCACACTGTCTATTTCCTCCCTAGAGAAAGGCAGGCAAAGGTGCTCAAGATTTGAATGAGGTCGAATGAGGTTCAAAAGATCAAATTGCATATCAGTCTCCACCGAGGATCCTAACCTCTGCTTGAACTCTTGGAAGAAAAGAGCACTTTTCTCACTATGATCAGTGACCATCCTGCCAGAGCTGTCAAGGATTTGTCTAATTACATTAAATCTATATCTCTCAGTGGCCATGGCATGGAAGAACTTAGTGTTTTCATCACCAAATTGCACCACACGCTGAGTATATCTTTGTTTCCAATATTCTCTTTGCATGCTGAGCAAATTACCAATATGAGCTTTAATGACATTTCTGAAGATGAACTCATGAGAAAAAAGGGGTCTGAGTTCCTCAAGCCTATCCAAAAAGGTAATGGTCAAATTGCAGTTGGCAATCCATCTTTTAAGGTTGGAGAGATTTTTGGCCCAGAGTTTCAACACTTTTCTCAAGAGCTTAAACTTAGCACTAACAACATGAGCACTGTTAGAAACACGGACAGGAGCAAGCCAGGCATTCTTGATCTGATCCATACAACTGGGATGCTTTAACCAGAAATTTTCAAACCTAAAGATGTTGGCTCTGGGGATATGAGTGCCAATTTCAACCTTACAAGGAAGGTGATCAGAAGTAATCCTTGCCAAGGGAAGAACAAGAGAGCTAGGAAACTATGTGGTCCAAGCAACCGATGTGAAAAAACAATCAATCTGTTCCAACAGCGGAGACTCTTGCATGTTGCTCCAAGTATAGCTTCTTCCCTTAATAGGGAGCTCAATTAGACCCAGATGGCTGATGATGTTGTTGAAGATGTTTGAATCATTGAAATTACCCCCCGGCTTGTTTCTATTCTCCTCAGACCTATAGAAGTTAAAATCCCCAATCATGAGGAAAAGATCCTCATCATTGAAAGAAAGATTGTACAGCCAGTTAACAAAATTATCTCTCGCAGGCTGCCTACAGGGGCCATAGACCACAACAAGATTCCATTCTAAGTTATTATGCAAGGCAGTAAACCCAATTCTAATAGCAAAAGTCTCCTTTTCCAGGGTGATACCAGAGAAGTGATTGGAAGCCCAGCAGACCAGAATTCCCCCAGAAGCACCAATAGAAGGACTGAAATCAAATTTATCAAATCTTTTAGGAGCAAACTTTCTGATAAACCCCAAATCAAAGAATTCCCTTTATGTTTCTTGCAAACAGAAAATATTAGCATTGCTCTCCTCAATTTTATTTCTAATAGGATCCCATTTATCTTTGTCATTCACACCACGAACATTCCAGCACAAAATATTCCAGGATCGAAAATTCATGATAATAATAAAAGGGGTAGATTCAGAAACCCAGTGGGGCACAACCACCACTGAAAAGATCTACCCAACATCCACAAAATAAACAGTACTGAGACAAAGTAGCAGCACACAAAGCCACAAGTCCAACCAAAATAAAGATAGCAATCCATTAATCTTCAGCTTGAGGGAGTGAGACCACCATGTTCATCTCCTCAGGAGGAACACCACAGAAAGAAGTGCCAAGCTCTTCAAGGGCAGCAACTGGAATTGCTTCAACTTGGGTATCTTCCATGTTTTCATCCAAACTTCTACTGATTATTGCTTTCTGGAGGTCTTCAACCGAGATGATGGAGACAAATTTCTAGGCAGCACCTTTCTTCCTTCTAGGCTCCTTGTCCAATTGGTAGTGCTGCTGATTTTCAGTCTTTCTAAGCCTGGAGCTTCTCCTCACCTCATCATCAACAATTGGAGTTTTTGCTTTCTCTTTTCTCTTCCTGTTGGCTGGGGTGGAGATGACAGCTTCTGAAGAAGGAGCTGGTTGCTCAGTCATATGCTAATCTTGGTCACTAAATGCCAGAGCATCAGTCCAATCTTGAGAGTTGTTCACAGGGGTCAGATCAATAGCAGCATCAATAGCAGTAGGAACAGACAAGCCCTCTTGAGGGATGCTTTGTAACAGGGAATCATCAAATAGGTTTGAGAGGCTGACATCCAGACCATGAATGTGCCTTAAAATCTGACTAGCAGCAAACTTCTGATCATAGATGACAATGGAGTTGATCACAGGAATATTTGGACCAGTATCCTCAATGTTGGGCCTTGTACTGACAATGCTGCTAAGAGGTGTCAATCTGGGCCTCTTGTATCCAGAGGAGCTTGATGCTTCAGCATTATTTCCAAAAGAGGGATCATCCATTGACAGAATCCATTGCTCTGTTGGAGAGAAAATTTGAATGGGATTCCAGCTCTGGGCTGTTATTGGGCTTTTCATTGGAAGCAAAGCCTGAATCTCTTGTGCCATATTGGCCATTTGCTGCAGTAGCATTTCAACAGATGGAACTGGGCCAAAACTCTGATGCAGTCCAAGCTTTGCAGCTAGATCCCTGACTTGAAAGTCACTGTCGAAATTGAGATCAGAGTTGTGGCTTAGCACCACTTCCCTCAAAGGAGAAGGCCCAGTAGGGAGTGGCAACACGAGAGTGACCGGGGTACCCTCAACTCTGAAGAAAGCAGAAGTGTCGCTGCTAACAGAACGACTTTCCTGAGGCTGATCAGGATGCTGCATGAGACCCAAAGCCGCAGCATTAGCAACAACCACATCAGCCAGATTGTTAACCATCTCAAGTTCGTTGTCAGCAACTAGTTCTCCCTCCTGCTGAGGAGCTTGCCAATCGTCCCAGCCAGCATTGTTAATAGGTGGAGGAGGGGCCTCCCAACCTTAAGCAATATTGTTCTGCTGGACTTCCTGCAAATCTCCCACATCTTCAAAGTGCCCTGGGAAGTCAGCATTCTCATTCTCCCCATCCTGTATTGGGACTTCAGGGTGAGGATTACCATTAGGTGGGATAGGGTCTTCATCAGCAGGTAAAGAATCAGTCGGATGACTGTCAAGCACAAACACAGGGACAGTCCAAGAACTACCACCATCAGCCATCGTGCCACTCTCCGAGATGACAATGCTCCTCGGAATCCTGCTCACAAGCGTGACCTTGCACCTGAGAAGAAGTCTTGATTTGCACCTGGAGTTATCCGTCCAGGTTAACACAGAACCAAACAGCCCAACTGCCTGATTGATGATCTCCCGAGTCTGAAAATCCAGCGGAAAAGCCAGAAACAAAATCCAACAGGTTCTAGAAAAGGGGCAGTTCCTTAAGTTCAATCCCCAATCATGTTCAACCACTGTGATTTCTCTACCATCATCAAGATGAAAGGGGCTACGATTAATCATAATCTGCATAGCAACTGCCATTGGGAACTACGCCAGACACAAGCCCAAAGGCGACAGGCAGCAAGAATGGATTCTAATGCGATGCTCCTCTTCTATGAAAGTAACTACTTTTTCAATCACATCATGGACTTGATCCTGTGGGGCTTAACAGGCTTAACAGGCTTTAAACCCTATTCGTCCTCTCAGTGGCCACTCCGGGGGTGGACTCCTCAACTTCTCTAGTGGGCTGCGCAGATTGGGGGTTAATTTGGGCCGCCAGAACACTTTGGGCCTGCTCTTGGTGACACAATATTTAAAGCGATGCCCAAACTTAAAGCAGGCGGCGCATCTAAAAGCCGATTGGCAGGAGATCTTTTGGTGATCATTCCCAAAGCAATGAGAGCAGCCACCTAGTAGATTGTTTTCCATCATAAATGACTTAAAAGATTGCTTAACAGGCTTTAAACAAACCGACTGGGGAGATGTGCCACTGTGTCGGGCATGAGAAGTTGATGGGAAAAATCCACTGTTTGAACCTAAGCAAGGCAAATCCGGGGGGGAAGTAGGATCCCCTGAAGAATCATCATCGGATAAACCTTCCACAGCAGACTTCTTGAGGATACCAGATGACTTCGCATAATTGCTAGCAGGAGACTCATCTGGGAGATTAATAACGAACGAGCCAACATTGAAAGAACGCACCGTCTCAATCGGAGACGATTTACAAACAGGCGAACTCTGTACAAGCTTTTTAGCAAAACACACTCTTTTCTTCTGAGAACTGGCAAGAGCTTTCTTCTGCTTTTTAGACAGCACATGATTCCAGCGATTAGCTTCCTCTTCTTCCCAGATTCTCTTTTCTTTTTCCCAATGCGGAGCACCATTGCTCCAAAGATGAAAATACACATCAAAAGATTTACCAATGAATCTCCGTAGCTTGTAAATGGCGAAACCAACATTCTTGCAGCTGACTGAGAAACGAAAGTGATTGTGGCTCTGATATTTCACTTGAAAATCCTTCTCATTACCACCAAGGCAAGACTAAAGAGCCAGAGCAACTGAATCTTCATTGAGCTGAAAGAGGTATCTTCTGAAGGTAGCGAGCAGAAAGAAATTATTCTCATGCTGACGCCGTGCATGAATTCTCAGGCCAGAGGAACCATAGAGATCATTCTCAAAGCGAATGCCAACATCAAAGTCCAATAAATCTTGAGCCAAAGCCATGGCGAACCGCAGAAAGCTCGAAGAAGCGACAACAGTAACATCGAAAAAACCCGGGGAGGAAGAGAGCCAGTGGACGAGGAAACACCAAGAAGCTTCAGGAAAGAAGGCAGAGAGGGCTTGCGGGCACCGAGAGGCCAGCCAGAGATCTCACCGTGCGCCATGGATCCGTCGAGAAAGAGGAGCAGGACAAGGAGAGCGCCGGAGTCGCCTCAGGGAGGAGAGGGAGAGCGCCATGATTGGTGGCAACCTTACTTTCAGCAGCAAGGACGTTTCAAACATGAGGACGCACTTGAGGAATTCCTCATGGCGCCCTTCTTGGCAGCTTTGCATGCATGGCATCCTTGTTGGCAGTCCTCCTAGGATGAGGTGATGTGGCATGGATCATATAAGGTGAGTTTGCCACTCTTTTCTTGCTTATTTTCCTGCAATCAAATAATCTCCAAGGACAAGTGGAACTACATTATTCTTCACTAAATACATGTAAGAAATGCCTTATGCTCCTTTATTCATGAGTATATTGACGGCTAAAGTAGGCACTTAACAGCCGTCAACAACCTCCAAGTCCGTAAAATCTTCCAAGGAGGCCCTCAGCAAAACGTCTAGCCTCTCGCTCGGTCCCTTCCGGAAAAACAAACCTTTCCTTCCATTTGGCCTATAATACATCCTTTGTTGCCACCGGCACTTTCTTCCAGTTAGTTGTTGTGATCCAGTTCCCCAATTGATCCCTGACAGTTGCACCTATGATGTTCCGAAATCAAGCATTTATCCCTTCAGGAAGGACGGGCTCGTCTTTGGCACCAAGTTGTTATATCACATATTGTCCTCTTTCAGGGATCTGGTTTTGTTTGCGTTTTCCACGTCCCTTCTTGGGGTTACTAGTAGAAGTAGTAGTAGCCGAAGGTAGTGGTCCTGAACCTTCTATCTCTTGTGCAGAATTAGTCAATGCTCTACGGCGACGTGGCGTGGATCGATCATCGTTCTACACACATACAAATTATATTCAATATATCTGAATGTGAACAACAAACACATCAACAACATATGAATGTGTATGCAGACATGTTCATCTAGGCTTGGATTGTAGTCAATGTCATTGTCATCTGCACACCTACGAGGCCGTGGTTCACTGGGTTCGTACTCATCTGGAGTTAAATAGTCTTGAAATCCTTCTTCGTCTTCGTCCTCGGAGGATTCATGACTGACCGGTGTACAATTTATAATTTAAAAAATTCAAATAATATCCACCAATAACTATTTATCTAATAATCCTCAAATCTATTCCAAACTCCAGTGTACATGTTATTATTTATACATTTTTTACAAAAAATAGATCATAAACCATATCAAAATTTCACATATAATAGATCAACATTTCTAATTTTTTCAATTAATAAAGATAACTAATATTTAAATACACATAAATTTTTTCACACTTAATAGATAAGCATATCGAAATCTACACCATATATAATATGTTTCACAAGTTTACCCATCTTTTTAAATTAAATTCAAAGTCTTATGACATAAAGATAATTGAGACATCTAAATACAAATTAAGCATTTATAAATAGTTATAATAACACATTTAACCACAAATTAAGCATTTATAAGCATTTCTAATAATACATATGAAAAAAATTAAAAAAAACCCACCCATGGGGGGCATCCGGATCCGGTCGGTGAAGGGAGGACGTCGGCGGCGGGCCCTCGCCGGCGGCGGAGGTGCGCGGGGAGGAGGACGGCTGTGTGCGCAGCGAGGACAGCGGCGCGGCACCAGCGGGCGGGGAGGTGTTGTCGGCGGCGGTGCGCGGGGACGGCGGCGCACGCGGCGGGGATGGCGGCGCGCTCGGGGAGGTGTTGTCAGCGGCGACGATCGGGGTGGGTTTTCTATCCGCAGACAACGGTGGGTCTTGGGGGACGGAGGAGACGGCGGCGCTTGGGAAGGATGCGGCGGCCGGCATCTTCGGCGGCGGCGCGGCTCGGGGAGGAAGACAGCGGGAGGCGGCGGCGCGGCTCGGGGAGGAAGACGGCAGGAGCCGGCGGTGCTCCAAGGGCGTACGGCCAGGAGCGGCGGCGCGTCGGGAGTGGGGGATTGGATGCGGCATGGCGGCGCTCGGGGAGGAGGACGGCGGCGAGGCCGGCACGAAAATTCGGCAGCCTGACGGCGTCTTTTCGTTTTCACGCCGGGACTTGGAAAATTTTCAGCCCCGCGGGCCGCTATATAGTTCGTAGCACCGCTGACAGGCGGCATAACGCTCCCGCCAGCACTGAGCTTCTGTGCTGGCGGTCGTCTTAAGCGACCGCCTGCACTATGAATTTCCAAAAAAATCAAAAAATTGAAAACAACCCTAAATGTGTTCAATTTAGTCCCAAATTTGTAGAACTATTGTAAAATTATTCAAATTAAATTAGGGAAGGTTTTTTGCTCATATAAAAATTTTAGTTTCAAAATTTTAATTCAAATGAGTCTCTTGGGTGAAACACCCTATAACTCTTGAGGTGTTTCACCCAAGAGTCACATTTGAACTAACTTTGAAAAATCTTTAGTGTTATGTGTTAAATAATAATTTTCATAGTTACTATTTAACATTTCAGTAAACTTGTAGAAGTTTCGAACAATTTTGAAATAGTTTAGGCACACTTTCATTTTTTTATTATTAGGAAAATGCATAGTGCTCGCGATCGTTTTAAGCGACCGCCAGCACTATGCATTTCCAAAAAATTAAAAAAAATTGAAAACAGCCCTAAATGTGTTCAATTTATTCCCAAATTTCTAGAACTATTATAAAATGATTCAAATTAAATTAAAGACGGGTTTTTCTCATAGAAAAGTTTTAATTTCAAAATTTTAGTTCAAATGAGTCTCTTGGGTGAAACACCCTATAACTCTTGAGGTGTTTCACCCAAGAGTCACATTTGAACTAACTTTGAAAAATCTTTAGTGTTATGTGTCAAATAATAATTTTTATAGTTACTATTTAACATTTCAGTAAACTTGTAGAAGTTTCAAACAATTTTGAAATAGTTTAGGCACACTTTCATTTTTTTATTATTGGGGAAATGCACAGTGCTGGCGGTCGTCTTAAGCGACCGCCAGCACTGTGAATTTCCAAAAAATTTAAAAAAAATTGAAAACAGCCCTAAATGTGTTCAATTTAGTCCCAAATTTGTAGAACTATTATAAAATGATTCAAATTAAATTATGGAAGGTTTTTTGCTCATAGAAAAGTTTTAGTTTCAAAGTTTTAGTTCAAATGAGTCTCTTGGGTGAAACACCCTATAACTCTTGGGGGGTTTCACCCAAGAGTCACATTTGAACTAACTTTGAAAAATCTTTAGTGTTATGTGTTAAATAATAATTTTCATAATTACTATTTAACATTTCAGTAAAATTGTAGATGTTTCGAACAATTTTGAAATAGTTTAGACATACTTTCATTTTTTTATTATTGGGGAAATGCACAGTGCTGGCGGTCATCTTAAGCGACCACTAGCACTGTGCATTTACAAAAAAATCAAAAAAATTGAAAATAGCCCTAAATGTGTTCAATTTAGTCCCAAATTTCTTGAACTATTGTAAAATGATTCAACTTAAATTAGGGAAGGTTTTTTGCTCATAGAAAAGTTTTAGTTTCAAAATTTTAGTTCAAATGAGTCTCTTGGGTGAAACACCCTATAACTCTTGGGGTGTTTCACCCAAGAGTCACATTTGAACTAACTTTGAAAAATCTTTAGTGTTATGTGTCAAATAATAATTTCAGTTACTATTTAACATTTCAGTAAACTTGTAGAAGTTTCGAATAATTTTGAAATAGTTTAGACACACTTTCATTTTTTTACTATTGGGGAAATGCATAGTGCTGGCGGTCGTCTTAAGCGACCGCCAGCACTGTGAATTTCCAAAAAATTCAAAAAAACTGAAAACAGTCCTAAATGTGTTCAATTTAGTCCCAAATTTCTAGAACTATTATAAAATGATTCAAATTAAATTATGAAAGGTTTTTTACTCATAGAAAAGTTTTAGTTTTAAAGTTTTAGTTCAAATGAGTCTCTTGGGTGAAACACCCTATAACTCTTGGGGTGTTTCACCCAAGAGTCACATTTGAACTAACTTTGAAAAATCTTTAGTATTATGTGTCAAATAATAATTTTCGTAGTTACTATTTAATATTTCAATAAACTTGTAGAAGTTTTGAACAATTTTGAAATAATTTAGGCACACTTTCACTTTTTTATTATTGGGGAAATGCAAAGTGCTGGCGGTCGTCTTAAGCGACCGCCAGCACTGTGAATTTCCAAAAAAATTCAAAAAAATTGAAAACAGTCCTAAATATGTTCAATTTAGTCCCAAATTTCTAGAACTATTGTAAAATGATTCAAATTAAATTTCAGTAAACTTGTAGATGTTTCAAACACTGTAGTGAAGGAAATTTGACATTAATTCAAATTTAGCATACTCAATTTCATTACCAACATTGCATACATGCTTACAACACCATTGAAAGGAAGCATGCCATTACAACAGAAATACACAGCATGATACATATGCAACTAAGTTGTTCATTACAAATGGCTTTCAATTTGTGACATTCTTGTCTTGCCTCCTGTCTGGAACCAAGCAAAACGTCCCATTGCCCATGAAAATGTTGCACAAGCTCTGACAAACTTCCATTCATAGACACCAGGTCCTGAATCACTTGATTTGCTCTCCCAAAAAATTCAGGGTCAAGCCAGTACTTGAAATCATAAGGATTATCTACATTTGAGCATTGCAAGAACCTTCTCCCTGCATCCACTCCTGACCAGCAGCAAGCCAACCGTGGGTACTGTCCATGGCGGCAAGTAAGCCCCGTCCTCACCACCATGCCTTCTTCTGAGTGTTGTTCCAGCAACCACTCGAGCTGGCATTAACCAAAGAATTTATCATAAGACGCAAACAAGAACAAAATTGATTCAAACACCAAATTTGTGGTTGAATGGATGCCTCACCCCCATCTCTCGAAACCGGTGATCCGATTCATCATCGTGGCTAGTTCTTCCCTCCATCCCGTGCCTTGGTGTGCTCCTGTGCTTCCTTCCTCGAGCCATCTGGCCGCCGGGCTAGAGCGGTGGGAGCAACACAACTCTAGGGCGGGGCTCTAGGTCGGTGAGGCTCTAGGCGCACGCGGTGGGAGCAGAAGCTCGGCGAGGTTCTAGGCACGGTCGGCGGGAGCAGCAGCTCGGCGAAGCTGTAGGCGCGGGCGGCGGGAGCAGCAGCTCGATCTAGGGCACGGCCGAGGATAAGGTAGCTCGGTGCATATGTGGCTCTGGGGGCCTTAGCGCTGGTGTGCGGCCTTAGTGCCCGCCAGCAGTCAAGGAGAGCGCTGGCGGGCGGCCTTAGTGCCCGCCAGCAGACACTGAGAGCGCTGGCAGGCGGCCTTAGTCCCCGCCAGCAGTGAGCCTTAGCGCTGGCGGGCGGCCTTAGTGCCCGCCAGTAGTTTAATTCTTCTATATAGCTCTCCGAGCACCTGAAAATTTTCTAAGTGCTGGCGAGACCTCGAAGCTACGTCGTCAGGCTGCCGAAATTTCTCCCCACCGCAGCTCCTCCGCCGCGTGCCGCAGCTCTCTCCGCCACGCGCCGCAGCTCCCTCCACCGCCGCAATAGCTTCCTCCGCCGCCGCCGCAGCTCCCTCCCGCCGCCGCCCGCAGCTCCTTCCTGCTGCCGCCACAGCACCATCCCTCCGCCGCGCAGATCCATCCATCCTCAAGCACAGATCCCCCTGCCGGCGCGCCGCAGCTCCCTCCCTCTGCCGCGCCACCGCAGCTCCCTCCCTCCGCCGCCAACGCTCCCTCCCGCCGCCGCCACCACCACCTCCACCGCCGGCTGCCTTCCCCGGATATGGCGACACCCCGGCCCACGCCACCACCAGATCTGGTCCACCGCCGGCTAACGCCACCGCCACCAGCCAGGGGAGAGGAAGTGAACGAGGAGGAGAGGGAGGAGGCCCATGGAGAAGGAGGAGAAGGAGATAGAGGAGGCCGAGGGTGAGGGGTAGGAGACGGCCAAGGGTGAATAGGAGGGGTGTGGTCTGGCCGGCGCCGTCCTCCATTCGACTGCACCCGTGGTGAGTGGTTTGAGAGCCTCCTCACGATTTCAGTTTTTTAGTTACACGTAGTGATCAATTAGTGATGTTGGATCAAAATTTTGTTGAGTTTTTGATGAATTAGTGATGCTAGATGAAATTTGTGATGAGTTTGTTGAACTAGAACAATATAATTTATTACCGACTCTGTTTTGACCTTTGTGATGAACTTTGTTGTACTAGAAAATTTTTGTGTGGCCCGCCCTTCGTGTCGTGGCCTTTACTTGCAGGTTTCTGGAAACCACACCGTACAGGGGAGGTGATTTCGAAAATTTTGAATATACAATAAGCATTGGTTTATTTTTGCAGGGAAGGAGGAGTAGGCGCAGCCGTTGCCTTGGAGGCCCCCGTCTTGCTTCCGCCACCGGCTCCTCACAGAAGGTGAGGTCAAACACATGCATCTCAGTGCAATCGTTCTATGATTGTTACTCTGCCCTAATATAAATGTCAAGATTGATTGTTACTGTACCCTAATACACTCGACTCTTATTTTGCAGGAGTAGGGGCCCTCAGAGGAAGAGGTCAATACATATGGTGCATGCTACCTTGGCATCATGGTACTTTTTAAGACCGGACGAAACTTTGATAACATCAGTCGCATGAAGATACATACAGCCATTCGTGATCAGATGGGTGTGGTGGTTGCGCTAGAAAATATCTGGCACTACCTTAATGATTATGTGGTTGTGACCACTTCAATGGATGACTTGGACCGAATCTTGGACTATACATTGCTTCGAGTTGATGGATATAACCTCCAGATCTAGCCAATGACGGCATTTTATGGTTCAGCTGAATGTTCTCTTGATTCCACAATACCCATCGTCGCGACGCCACCGGTTCCAGTCCCACACCCACCACAATCTGTGCAACCACTGAGGATCACCATGCTTGGAGTGCCACCAATATTTTGGAACATTCCTAATTTTTGTGCCAGAGTCTTCCAGAACATATGTCAGGTTCACGCTGTGAAGAGGAGGAGGTCCGGTCTCGCTATGTTGTTTACCACATATGCAAGCCCATCATCTATACCTAGCGATGCAACTGTAGGCATCCGCAGAACAGCAATAAACGGTGTTACAATTCTGAACATGTGGGGTATTTGGATTGAAGTAGAATTAGCTGCACCACCCGGTGAAGGACAGAGATTTGCTTTGGGCAACGGTAATATCATTCTGAACATGTGACCTATTTGATTTCATTCTGCAGCAAAACCTTACTCTGATAATTGTACATTGTTCCCTCTAACAATTATCACTCTTACTGTAGACAACCGCAACCAACGACGTTGGTTCAGGTTATATCCTCGAGGCACAGGTGGCGACGGTTCGGGGCCTTCTGCCGCACAAGGAGGTCAAGCTAGGGGAGGTCGTCAGCATGTAGGTATGATACAAGCAGTCCATACATCGTCTGCACCTCCAACCCAACGAGGGTACTACTACATGTCGTCGCAGGACTCTGGAAGCTCTTTTGGCTCTCTGCTCTCCGGCCAGTTCTCAAGCGACTAGATTAGGAATGTTGCAATTGTTTTCTAAATTACCTAAGACATGTTTGGAGTACCAACGTCACATGATCTAGGTAGTTGTGGAGTACATGTCATTTGCAAATTTAAGTATGAAACTTTCATGTGTTGTAGCCTTATTACTTCTGACCATGTTTGAAGCTGTGATATATTCGGTTGTGATGTCTTAATTTGATACATTTGGGCTGAGTTGTTTTCTAAATTGCCGAACACTAAGTTGTGATATATTAAGTAAGTTGGCATTTGCAAATTTAAGTGATGAAACTTTCATGTGTTGTAGTCCTATTTCTGGAAGCTGCACCCGTCGATTCATCAAACGATGGTTCAACTGATCAAACTAGAGAGGACATGTCAACATCTACCAACAGTCCGTCCATTGATCACGATGGTTCTACTCCAACTAGAGAGGACATGTCAACATCTACCGACATTGTATCTGCCTGCACTGGTGCACTTGAGGACGATGCTAGCACCGAGATTTGAGCTTTAGTTGTTCACTTCGAATCCGTTATGAATGTATTTGTATCTGTGGAAAACTACGTCTTGTGACGCTGTGAGCTTGCTTGTGAACTGTTATTGTGAACTTCGCTTCTGAAGGTTGTGAACTTGTGATATTTGTGAACTTATATATGTACCCTGTTTGAACTATCGATGTACCCTTTTATGTCTTGAGTGGTTATTAGTTGTGATATATTCGGTTGTGATGTCTTCAATTTGATACAGTGATATATTCGGTTGTGATGTCTTCAATTTGATACTTTTTTATTGCAGTAGTGGAATTTTAAAAACTTATTGCAGCAGTGGAATTTTCAAAACCATCTGAATATTGTATGCTGGCAGGCGTCATAAGCGCCCGCCAACGGTGACCATCACTGCTGGCGGGCGTCATAAGCACCCGCCAGCGCAGACCATTACTGCTGGCGGGCCTCATAAGCGCCCGCCAGTGTTGAGGCTGTAACAACAAAAGTCAATGCAACAGACGGTTTGGATCGATGCCGGCAGGCTGCCCGAGCGTCGCCGCACCACCCCCAGGTCGAGCGCCGCCGCACCACCCATCCTGATCGAGCCCCGCCAGCGCGCCGGCCGCTGCCTCCTCCTCGGGCGTGCGCGTCCCTGCCTCCCGGGCCGTGCCCCTCCCGACGGCATGCCGAACGAACCTCCCCTGCCTGCCTCCTCCTCCTCCGGACGCTGCCTCCTCCCCTGCCCTGCATCGCCGCGCAGCGCCTCACCGGCCCGAACATCGCCGGTGTCGTGCCTCCTCTCGGTTTGGTATAAATTAATTTAATCTCATATTGCAATTCAATAATGTTCGATTTATGTGTAGATTAGAGATTTTGTAAAAATTGAACGTGTTTAGACTATGTGTAGATTAGAGAATGTGTTAAAATTTTATAAGCAAAATTTTGTTAGAGTTGTGATTGTGTAGAACATTTTAATCATGATGGCGGCCATGGAGGTGGTCGTCGTCCTGTCTGTAGTGGTCCCCTGTCCCAGAGCCTCCGCCACCACCCCCAGGGCAGCCTATTGGTGCTTCCTTCCCCGTCGGTCAAGAACCCATGCCTATTACCCAACAAGAGTTACGCCAAAATGTGGTATGTACTTAGACATTCTATTTTTTGAATTTGTCATTATTTTTACAATGATAATAATGTGTATTATTTGCATTATAATCAAGCTGGTTTCACCAATACAATGGTTAGAACGAGTTATATATTGTGTGACTGGACAAGCTCCAATGGTGAGACAGGAACAAACGACTTCATCACGAGGAAGATTTGTTGTTTCCCTATCAATTAATGTTGCGGGCATGCTTGAGCAAACACTTGGTGATACAGTTATTATCCATGTCAATTCTTTTGCTGCACTACAGCCACATGTTGCCGCTTCTGATGCCGTGAGGAAGGCACTTAACGAAATAGAAGCTCAAACAAGACATGTAATCCCAGACTATAGTTACTTCAAGATTAAAGCCTTAGAACACAACAACATGGCCGTCACTGAAATGCCTAAACGGATATCACCATCGTATGAATCGCCCATTGTATGTAACTAAAACTTACTCGTTATTTTCAGAATTTGTTTTTTAAGAACTATCTACTTACACGTTATATTTTGCTTGCTAATTGAATCAGGACGCATTGTATAACAGTTTCATGCACGCTGATCAACGTATGCATGAGGTCTTATGTCAAGTATTACATAACATTGGATGGACATTCACGACACCGCACCCAATTCCAGTACGCGGCGGTTGGCAAGCTGGCATTACCCTATCATCATCTACAAATTCGGTGCAAATATTTGGAGAGATATTCATGACACCCTACATGGCCAGAGATAGTGCATACATATATGCGCTGGATTATGTTGATAGGTTCTTAGGAATCAACATCATCGATATTAATCATACTTTCTACGTCGCGATGATTCACGGTCATGATGTGAACGATCCTAGATTTTAATTAAGTATGAAATATGTACCCTTTTAATTCTATGCATTTGAACTTGTAGTCTTTGCTAAGACTAAAGTACTGATGTATTAATCATACATTGTTGTATTAGTATGGTTTTACTTGTGAGCTTTTAATGACGTGAAATCGAACCGAATGCAATATAATAATGAGTGGAAAATGAGACTTAATTTGAAGTCTTACAACGACATTGATTAATAAAGTCTTACAAGAGATACATCATCAAGCCAGACTAATAAGAAATGCTAATTTATCCTTTAACAATTCTTCCTTCGCAGTCTGTACGTAACCATGGCTTCTCCAATTTAGGAATGCTGCTTTCAATTTTTTTATTCTTTTTTCATGATCTTTGAACAAGACTAATTCCTCATACTGATTGTAATCCTCAACGTTATCTACACCTTCAACTCCAAGAATTCATTGTTTTTCGGAGACAACAATGTGCTTCTTTAAATTCATAGGATCAGCTATGTAGAAAACTTGTGCAACACGCTCAGCGAGTACCCATGGGTCATCTTTGTAAGCTACATTGGCAAGGTCTACAAGTGTCAGCCCATAGTTGTCATCTGTAACGCCCTTCGGGTGTTTGACCCATTGGCACCGAAACAAGGGGATCCGAATATTTGCTCCATAGTCAAGTTCCCATATTTCATCTATGAAGCCGTAGAAAGTGTTGTTGTTTCCGTGAGCATCAATTACATCATAGCGAACACCACAATTTTGGTAAGCGACACTCTCATTGTCTTTTGCCTTGGTATAGAAGGTGTACCCATTAATTTCATTTGCTTGCCATGAGGTGACATTGCTTGATGGACCAGCCGCCAACCTGCTCAATGTTGTGTCGTGTATGGAATTTCCTTCAAATAGATGTCCATGTTCTTTTAACCATGATGGGAAATGACGCTTTTGCTGTTTGATGACCCAATCCTCATCCTGATCATTATTTTCCTCACGAATGTCATTTTCCAGTTGCTCAATGAATGGCTCCACTATTGCAAGTTGTTGTAGAGCACTTGCATGTGCTTTCTCCAATTGTTGGTTGTCCTCGTCAATGAATCTTTTCCTTCCAATGGTACCTTGCCCCGACAATCTCCCTTCGTGTCGAGATTCCGATAAACCGACCGCTTTCTTATCTTTTATGTAATCTATGCAACAATCAACACTCTCTTCAGTATGGTAGCTCTCAATCATGCTGCCCTATGGAAATGCCTTGTTTTTCATCCATCCATTGAGAAGTGAAACGAACTGTTCGTACGTCCACATCTCATGGAAGTACATAGGTCCTAGTTCAGTAATTTGCTCGACCATGTGGATCATTAGATGTTCCATGATATCAAAAAAAGGACGGAGGGAAGCACATCTCGAGCTGCGCTTGAATTTTCGACATAAAAAGCTGAAGCCTTGCCAATTCTACTGAATCGATGACTTTCTACGAAATGAAGTTGAAAAAGTAGCACATCCCTGTGATAACCATCTTAAGGAATACTGGTTTGACAGCTCGGATCGCAATCGCAAGAAAAATAGTGATCATCACATGGCAATCATGAGAGTTATAATCAGTAAGCGTCATGTCCTTCAACGAGACTAGTGAACGGATGTTCGATGAGAATCCGGTAGGCACTTTCAGCCCGCGCAAGCACTTGCAGATAGCCAACCTCTCATCTTGTGTTAAGTTGTAGCTAGCAAGGGGGAGGTATTGCTTACCATTAGGACGTTCTTGCGGGTGGAGCTCTGGCCTGATTTTTAGGTCAACAAGATCCTTACGTGACTTCAGTCCGTCCCTTACCTTGCCCGTTAAGCCTAAGAATCCGATTGTGCCATTAAACACATTCTTCTGAAATTGCATCCCATCAATGGCATGGTGCACCGCCAAGTCTTTCCAGTATGGCAAATACTTAAAGAATATCGACATCTTCTTGAAAGGCACATCATTAGCCTTCTCTGTAGCTTCAGCCTCCTTCCTTCCAATACCATGTTTATCTTTTGACTTCTTATCGAGTTTGAACTTGACCTTCTGACACATTTCAAATACAGTTTTACCCGTGGCCGGTTGTGGGACAGAATTTCCCTCAATCGTTCCATCAAAAGAGTCTGCCATCTTCCGATACTTGTGACTCCTCAGTAGCCAGTGTTTGGCCCCCATATACACTATCTTCGTAGATCCTTTTAGGTACACAGATATTGTACCATTAACGCAAACTACACAAGCTGTCTTTCCTTTTATCTGACCCAACACAGAAAATAGGGCAGGGTAATCATTAATGGTAACAAAGATAATTGCGTAAAGTGTGAATTTATCCTATCTGTACTCATCCCACATCCCAACCCCATATTTCCAAAACTTCTCCATATCTTCCATCAATGGCTCCAGGAAAACATCTATATCAATACCAGGTTGCTTCGGCCCTTGGATTAGAATGGTTAGCAAAAGGAACTTTCTCTTGTGACATAGCCAGGGGGAAGGTTGTATATGGTCATCAACACTGGCCATGTGCTGTGCATGCTGCTTCTTTCACCAAATGGATTCATGCCATATGTACTTAACACGAACTGTATATTTCTTTTTTCATCTCTAAAGTCTTTATGCTCGGAATCAAAGGTCCTCCACTAGCGAGCATCAGAAGGATGTCTAAGCTTCCCATCGGACTTCTCTGTGCGATCAGCATGCCAAGTCATTAGTTTGGTGGTCTTTGGGTTCGAGAACAATCGCTTTAGACGGTCCTCCTCTGGCAAATACCACATCACCAAGGAAGATACTTTACGTTGACTAGTCGTGTCAGTGGTACCAATACTAGACTCATCCCCCACTTGAGCACCTGCACTTTTCTTTCCACCCTTCTTCCTCTTCCCGCCTTTTGTGCTAGCGACACGTTCTGCGTCGAAATCAGCATTACTTTTGTAACGACTAGCCTCACAATTAGGACACTTCTTCATTTCTGCATAGTCACCGCGGTACAATATGCAATGGTTCCTGCATGCGTGTATTCTTTGCACCCGCATCTTCAATGGGTTGATGATCTTCTTTGCTTCATATGTGTTTTTTGGCACAAGGTTAGGCTTCGGGAGCAGGTTGGCCAACAAAGTAAGGAGTTCGTTAAAACTATTGTCAGACCATCCGAATTTAGCCTTAACAATCAGAAGATTGAGGATGAAACGCAACACTGTCCACTCCTTCCCATAACCCTCATACATACAGTCCTTTGCTGCCTTCTTAAGTGTCTCAAATTTTCTAACCCTTTAGCACTCCCTACCAACACCTCCGGTTCAATATGGCGCAACATTTCCACCATATCAACATCACATTCATCGTCCACTTGTGGTGCATCTGTTTCATTACCATTTTCATCTCCACAGTCAAAAGCATCATCCATCATGACATGATCATTTTCATCTTCGTCACCCACTTCATCATACCCGGTGCCAATGTCTGCATTGTTGAAAGTAGACACTACCTCACCATGGTGGGACCAAGTTGTGTATCCTTTCATAAAACCTCGCTTTATCAAATGCATCTTGATGTCATTAGGATCCTCCCCTACAAGTTTGTTGCAACAATCACTACACGGACAACATATTTGCTTTGACTTGCAAATGTGAGCGTGCTTCTTTGCAACCTCGAGAAACTTTGATAACTCTGTCATGAATGTAGAAGAATGTCTCTGTACGCCATACATCCATGCTCTGTGATCCATGTTAAACAACCTATGAAAAAATTTGACATTTTAGAAACTAATTTAATCATATAGTACTAATAAATGAGTCACAATAATTAAAAACTCAATTCTACCTTTTATTTAATGAAACTAATTATATTAATGACAACATAGTGAATCTACAATTAATCTGCATAACAGTATACTTAAAAAATAATCTACAATTAATTTTCTCTCTTTTCACTCCTCTCTCTTTTTTATTTAATGAAACTAATTATATTAATGACAAACATAGCGAATCTACAATTAATCTGCATAACAATCTACTTAAAAAATAATCTACAATTAATTTTCTCACTCTTCACTCCTCTCTCTCCCCTAGCTAGCAAACCCTAGATCTAGATAGTTAAATATATAATGAAGCTAGAAATGATGGATAAAAGGTAAAAAAGAAGGTTGGAATAGCACAAACTCACCTTATATAGCCACCTCCTCCAAGGAAATTGACGAGGCCATGGACCAGGGCCCACCAAGACCCCCGAAAAACGCAGTACGTACCCACGTACGGCCTGCTCCGGCAGCTAACACAAATGAGTGTTACGCTGCCCAAGTACGAGAAGGCTCGTACGACCAGTTTCCGCCATGGTCCAGAAGGCAGGTGGCCCACGGCCATCCGTACCCTCTTCCCCGAGTACGTGGTGGCCCGTACGACAAGTTTCCGCCTCCACTCCTGACTACTCGCTCACACGAGTAGTTTCCGTCTCGCAGCCACGACTACTCGTTCGCATGAGTAGTTTCCGTCACCGGCTCGCGCAGGCTTCGCGGGGAAGGCACGGGGCGTGTGGGCCCACCAGATCGAGATCCCGGGAACTCCGCGCACGCTCCCCGCACACCGCCACGTGTCCTCTCCACCGCAGCGGTCCACCCAGGCCAGGCCGATTCGGTGTCAGGGGACGGATTCGTCAAACCCTGCCACGAACGGCACAGTGGCCACCGTACCGCGGATGGCGTAATGGACGCTGGACGATGTACGGTACAGTACACACTACGCCCTACGCATCGGGAGATGCGGTGTTGATCACCTACTCGCATGAGTAGTTTTCCCGTCTCCAACCAGTTCAAGACTTGGCCGTCAAGGCCACAGGTACGCAGGCCCCGTTGGCATCCCGTGATACCCCGGTACGCGGTCCGCCACGTGTTAGCCTCCCTGCGTGGGTCCGCCCTGACCAGGTCGATCCTGTGTCTGAAGACAGATCCTCCTGCCGCTCCCCAGCAGGAGCGGTACGCACCGTACCACGGAGGGGACGGGAAACGCTGTGCCACCAACAGCACAGTGCAAGCCGTCACCTATCCCTCGATCACCACGGTGCAGACTACTCCGTTCCCGTAGTATCAAGAAAAGACAAGCCCCTGATCCACTGTCGGGATCAAGGCACGTACTCTGCCTCCTGTACCCGACTAACTACTCGGAGGAGGGCGCGGGGGGCCTCGGGTGGCTGCTTGGGACGCACGGGATCTACACCATCAACCAAGGCCCCGTAACAGTGCTTCGCCGCTGCTGCTACCTGATAGCCCGACGCAGAGAAGGACGTCTCACACTGTAGACCAGCTCACATACTCGATGTAACCGCCGTGGGCGTCTCCCTTGCGACTATAAAAGGGAGAGACAGAGGCACTCACAAGACACGTTCGTTTCCACCCCCACATGCAGTTAGCGTCAATATCTCATCTCATACAACCACACACATGTGCGCAGACTCCTGCTACTTGAACCACTCGCACACCAGGGACTTGGGCTCTACACCCTCTCCCGACCTGTTTGTATCCCCTACTACAAACTCCCGAGCATAAAGAACACCCCTTCTCAGACTGGACGTAGGGTATTACTCTCCGGAGGCCCGAACTAGTATAATCTCGAGTGTCTCTTGTGCTACCGTGCGGATCAGAACACGCGCTCTTATATAAATTTACTTGCCGGCGTTAACAAACCCCGACAGTTGGCACGCCAGGTAGGGGACTTCGCGTGTTTTCGACGTTCTTTTTTGGGTCCGCACGGCCCTCTCATCATCCGCCTCGACGAAAGCCTTCACCAAGCTATCGCCAATGGACTCCCCCATGGGATCACCGGGCTCGCTCCAGGCTAGGCTTGAGCTCTGCTTAGGGAGCCTGAACTTCCAGGCGACCGGGGACGGTTACCTCATGCATCTCATCGGCGAGACCACCGACACGCACGCACCAGCACCGGCTGCCACGGTGCGCTCGCCTCGACGCAAGAGGTGCTCGAGCAAGCGCGTGAAGCAACCCAAGGCGGACCGACGCAGGGTGGTGTGTGCTAGCTCCTCTCCACGGGTTGAAGCTGGCACGCCACCGGCCACCGACGCAGTGGAGGATTCCCAGCCGCCGAACTCGGCGGAAAGCATCACCAGGGAAAGTGCGCCGAAGCCATCCCCCTCTCAAGGGACATGCTACGCAGCAGCGTACTCCTCCTCACTCCTCCTCGTCAAGCACGGATCCTGCCGTGTATGAAAACTACCCCAACCATCGCCTCTGGTGCAACAGAGGGCTCCCGGCTACCTCACCCGACGAGCAGTACTTCGGCTCCGACAGCTCGGACGACGCTCTGGGCCCGGAGTGGGATAACGTGGGACTCCGGGACGCTGGTGCTTTCCGTTGTTTCCAAACGGCAGCAAACTACTGCTTCAGCTGCTCCGACGACTCGGACGACGGGGGTTACGACCCCTCGCATGGGTGCTTTGTCGTTGTCAACGCCCCGGCGGCACCAGCACCGGCCCATACTCCAGATGGAGCACTTCACTCCGCCCACAGCTCGACGGCGAACAGCGCAGCGGAGGCCCAGGTTCCTCCCAATCCCGCCGCACAGCGCGCCCGACTGGACGAGTTGGAGGACGCGCAGCGCCAGCTCAACGATGAGCGGGCCTAGCTCCACCAACAACTCAGGCGGGATCCAAACCTGACCCCCGCTCGTGCACGAGCAAGGGACGTCCAGCAACGCATCGTCAACGACGATCGGGATGTCGTTGACGGCACGCCCGTCTTCAAAAGGGCGTCGCAGAACCTGGCGGCAGCTGCAGTCCTTCTCCGGAAGATACCAGAGCCCGCCATGCCTCGAGAGAAACAGATGCATAAGCAGATCAAGACACTCCTCGAGACTGCCGCCGTGCAGCAGGCAGAAAGCTCCGCTTCTCGACAGCGGGGCTCGCAGGGTCGCGGGCCCTCCGAGCCGCGACAGCCTGCAGCACCGTCGCAGCAGCCACGACGTTCTGAGGAGGTCAATGTACCGGTCAAGAGCCGCTTGGGTCCCAACTGCGACGCGTGTGACACCATCAAAGCGCGGCGGAGGGCTGACGCAGGTCGGCACAATGACTACGAGGAGCCACCTCGTAAGGAGTACAACTGGCGACGCGGAGGCCGGTACGACAGCGACGAAGACCGGAGTCGGAGCAGCTCGCCTGACGCCCAAGGACCTCGTGCCTTCGGGAAGAATGTGCGCAGCGCTCGTTTCCCTTCGCGTTTCAGGGCTCCGACCTCCGTACCTAAGTACGACGGTGAAATCAACCCCAGCGTCTGGTTGGAAGACTACCGGCTGGCGTGCAACACCGGCGGAGCGCGAGATGACCTGTTCATCATCAAGAAGCTACCACTACATCTCGCAGACTCGGCCCGCACGTGGCTCGAGCACTTGCCGCGAGGCAAGATCAACAGCTAGTTGCAACTACGTGACGCCTTCATCGGCAACTTCCAGGGCACGTACGCCCAACCAGGGAACCCCTGGGACCTGCGCAACTGCAAGCAGATGAAGGGCGAAAGATTACGCGACTACATCCGGCGCTTCTCCAAGCGGTGCACCGAGTTGCCCAACACCACCGATACAGACGTCATCTCGACCTTTCAGAATGGCACCACGTGTGCCACGCTGATCCATCGGATCGGGCGACGGAAGCCGCGATCTACTCGGCAGCTGCTCGACATCGCAACCGACCACGCTAACGGGGAGGAAGCTGTAGCCGCGACGCTTAGCTCTGGCGCAAGCAAAGGGAAGCAGCCAGCCGAAGCTGGTGATGGTCCGTCCGCACCCATCAAGAAGAAGAAAAGTAAAGATAAGAGGTACCATGAGGATACCTTGGTGGCCGCTGTCGACCGAAACACAGTGAGACCTAGAGGCAACCCTCTATCGGGTCACTTAGAGAAGCTGTCGGATGCCCTGTGCCCCAACCACGAGGGCCCAGTCAAACACGCCTTCAAGGATTGCAACCTGATGAATGCCTACCTCGCCGACACACTGAAAAAGCGGAGGGATGCTCCGACCGGCGACGGAGGGAAGGACAAGGGTAATGACGAGGGCGCTTACCCTCGGGAGGACGGAGCCGTGATGATGATCTTCGGGGGATCGGAGGCGCGGCTGCCCAAGCGCCAAGAGAAGGTGGTCTGATGAGAAGTCTACCAGGTCAAGTGTGCGACTCCGACCTACCTGAAGTGGTCGGAAATGCCGGTTACGTTTGACCAGCACGATCATCCCAACCACATACCACGACCGGGTAGCTACCCGCTTGTTGTGTCACCCTTGTTCGGCACCAAGCGTGTGCACAAGGTATTGATGGATGGAGGCAACAGCCTCAACATCATCTACATGTCGACCCTGGACGACATGGGGATCCCGCGGTCCCGACTGCGGCCGTCGACGGCGCCTTTCCACGGGGTCGTACCCGGGATGGAGGCGGTCCCACTCGGGCAGATCGATCTGCCCGTCACGTTCGGAACTCCGAGCAACTTCCGAAAGGAAACCCTCACCTTCGAGGTGGTGGGATTCCCGGGGACGTATCACGCAATACTCGGAAGGCCATCTTACGCTAAGTTCATGGCCGTCCCCCACTACACGTACCTCAAGCTGAAGATGCCCAGCCCGAAAGGCATCATCACAGCTGGTACAACTTTCCAGTACGCATACAAATGCGATGCTGAGTGCTTCCAGTTCGCTGAAGCACTGATTCGGTCTGAGAAGCTCGCCCCTGAGCCGCCCTCCGAGGACCAAGAAATCCCCGAGTCATCCAAGCGTGCGGCCTGCTCTTTCGAGCCCGCCAAGGACGCCAAGGAGGTGCCCGTCTCCGACGACGGTCGCACACTCCGTATCGGGACGGCGCTCGGTTCCGACTAGGAAAGCGCGCTCATCGACTTCCTCCGTGCGAATCTCGACGTATTCGCATGGAAACCCTTCGACATGCAGGGATTCCAAGGGAGGTTGCTGAGCACAAGCTTAACACTAAGCCCGGCTCGAAGCTGATCAAGCAGCATCTGCGCTGCTTCAACTCCGACAAGTGCAAGGCTATCGGTGGGAGATCAAGAAGCTTATTAGTGTAGGGTTCATTCGTGAAGTCTACCACCCCGAGTGGTTAGCAAACCCTGTACTCGTTAAGAAGAAGAATGGAAAATGGAGGATGTGCGTTGATTACACGAGCTTGAACAAGGTGTGTCCAAAAGATCCATTTCCTTTACCGCGCATAGATCAAGTAGTCGACTCGACATCTGGGTGCGAAACCCTCTGTTTTCTCGACGCTTATTCAGGGTATCATCAGATCGTGATGGATCTAATCGACCAGCTCGCCACCTCGTTCATCACTCCGTTTGGCGCGTACTGCTATGTTTCCATGCCCTTCGGGTTGAAGAATGCAGGGGCCACATTTCTTAGATGCATGTGTCGCGTCTTTGGAGATCTCATCGGACGGCTAATCGAGGCCTATGTCGATGATATCATGGTCAAGTCAAAGAAGGTGGGCGACCTGATACCTGACCTTACCGCGGTCTTCAAGAAGCTGAGGGAGCACGATGTGAAGCTGAATCCTGAGAAGTGTGTTTTTGGAGTTCCCAGGGGTATGCTACTTGGTTTCGTCGTATCGGAACGCGGCATCGAGGCCAACCCCGAGAAGATCTCTGCGATCACGAGCATGGGACCCATCAAGAATCTGAAGGGAGTACAGCGCGTCACCGGATGCCTCGCTGCTCTCAGCAGGTTCATCGCTCGACTAGGAGAGTGCAGCCTACCACTGTACAAACTCATGAAGAAGTCAGAGCACTTTCAGTGGACGCCTGAAGCCCAAGAAGCCCTCGACTCGCTCAAAAAACTACTCGAGAGTCCACCGGTGCTCACCGCGCTGGCCGAGGGAGAGCCGATGCTCCTATACATCGCTGCAACGACCCAGGTCGTGAGCGCGGCGCTGGTGGTTGAGCGAGACGAGCCTGGCAAGACGCAGAAAGTATAGCGCCCCGTCTACTTTGTGAGCGAAGTCCTCTCCGACTCGAAGACACGATACCCGCAGATACAGAAGCTGATCTATGTTGTCCTCATCACTAAGCGGAAGCTCCGGCATTATTTTGACTCACACCGCATCACGGTGGTGTCCAAGTACCCGCTTGGCGAAATCATACAGAGCCCGGAGGCGGAAGGCAGAATCGCTAAGTGGGCCCTCGAGTTGATGGGGTAGAATATCGAGTATGCGCCCCGCACCGTCATCAAGTCGCAAGCATTGGTTGACTTCGTCACCGAATGGACGGAGATTCAAACACCTCCTGCTCCCATCGAGCACGAGATGTGGCTCATGTACTTCGACGGATCCCTCATGAAGGAAGGAGCTGGGGTCGGACTCGTGTTCATCTCGCCTTTGGGCGTGCGAATGGAATACATGGTCCGACTACATTTCGTAGCCTCCAACAACATCGTGGAGTACGAGGCACTCATCAACGGTCTCCGGATCACCCTCGAGCTAGGAATTCGATGCCTCCACGTCAGGGGGGACTCTGACCTGGTCGTGGGACAGGTTATGAAGGAGAAGAATTGCATAAGTTCGAAGATGGCCGCTTACTGTCAGGCGGTGCGTGAATTGGAGGACAAGTTTCACGGGCTCGAGCTCAATCATGTACTACGGGAGTACAACAAGGCGGCTGACACCCTCGCGAAGGCGGTGTCGAATCGAAAACCCGTCCCACATGGGGTCTTCGCCAGCGACCAGTACAAGCCATCTGTTCGTACAGAAGAGGACAAGGCGTCAGAGCCGTCGGTCCAAGAGGTCATGGAGATCGATAGGGCGCAAGAACCCAGCCTCGAAGACCCTAACTGGAGGATTCCGATCCTCGAATGGATGGTGGAAGGAAAATTGCCACCCGACAAGGAAACGGCTCGACGCATCGCAAGCATGGCCAAGTCGTACAAACTGGTCGACGGCGAGCTCCGTCGAAAGGGCGCCAAAGGCATATTCATGCGGTGCATCCTGGCCGACCAGGGCAAGGAGCTATTGCAGGAAATGCATGCGGGCACTTGCGGACATCACGCCGGTCCAAAAACCATCGTCGGAAAGGCTTTCCGACAAGGTTTCTACTGGCCTACCGTGGTTGCCGACGCAACTCGGATCATGCACAGCTGCGAAGGCTGCCAGTTCTACGCGCAACAAACCCATCTCCCAGCGCAGGCTTTGCAGACCATTCCCATCACCTGGCCCTTCGTGGTCTGGGGGCTGGATATGGTTGGGCCACTGAGGAAAGCACCCGGGGGCTACACCCACGTGCTCGTCGCCATCGACAAGTTCTCGAAGTGGATCGAGGCCAAGCCCATAACGAATGTCTGTTCCGAGGAAGCCGTCGCGTTCTTCAACGACATCATCTATCGTTTTGGGATCCCGAACTCCATCATCACCGACAACGGTACGCAGTTCACCGGCAAGAAATTCCTCAAGTTCTGCGATGACAACCACATCCGTGCGGATTGGGCCGCCGTCAGCCATCCAAGAACCAATGGGCAAGTGGAGAGGGCCAATGGCATGATCTTGCAAGGTCTGAAGCCGCGTATATTCAAGCGTCTCGAGAAGTTTCGAGCGACATGGGCCGCAGAGCTCCCGTCTGTCTTGTGGAGCCTGCGCACCACTCCAAGTCAGGCTACTGGATGCACGCCTTTCTTCCTTGTCCACGGGTCGGAAGCAATCCTCCCAACGGACATCGACTACGGCAGCCCACGGGTTCAGGCCTACACTGAAGAGGGCAACCAGGTCGCCCTTGAGGACGCCATCGACCAGCTGGATGAGGTGCGCAGCGTCGCCCTCCTCCACTCAGCACAGTACCAGCAAGCTCTACGCTGCTACCACGAACGCAACATACGGGAGCACGAGTTCCAAGTCGGCGACCTCGTCCTCCGACGAGTTCAGAGTAACAAGGGGCGACACGAGCTCTCACCTCCATGGGAGGGGCCGTTCGTTGTCGACCAAGTACTCTGTCCGGGAACCTTCAAGCTCAAGCACGAGGACGGCAGGGTCATCTCCAATGCCTGGAACATAGAGCAGCTACGCCGTTTTTACCCTTAAGTATTTACTTCGTTTCCATCTTATGATAATGCAAGAGCTCTGAGCTACTTTCTTTTTCGTGAGATGATATCTTCCTCAAGCTTACATTTTTTACTCGAGTAAAATGTCTCTATGCTTGTCTCATCCCATGGGCAAGTCTCTGACTTGTCCATGGGCTCGGGGGCTACCCGGGGGCTACGACCCCCCTCCCCTGAGCGTTGCGAAACCTTTTTTCGATCAAAAACCGTCCACGGTTTCTCGTATGATCATTGCGGTACACTCACATTCCTTAAAGGGAGATGAACGACGACTCTAACGGTCATGAACCTGCGCTCGTCCGGGCCCTGAGTACTTACACCCCCGCGGCTACGGTACAAAGACCCACAAGCAAAGTTTATGACCTCAAGCCATCGATCACTCGCCCCTTCGAAGGGATTTTGAGTAACCGTTTCAAACTCTCAAGAGTTTTCTTGTTTGCAAAAACTCGTACGCGCACCTATCTTTCTCCAAAGTACTCGGGGGCTGCCCGCTCGAGTAGTAACGCTTCTAAACTAAGCTCGGTCGAGTCGCCTAGTTCCTACACCTCCGCGGCTACGGAGCAAGACACCGTCAGTAAAGTTTTAAGTTACACTACCCGAGCACACAGGTCCTCTAGCTACTAGAGGAAAAGGGCAACAAACAATCAAAATGCTTGACTTAAAATAAAAACGGGTTCTTAACCCATGAGTTTGCCATAAACTCTTAGCCCACAAGTTTTTACAAGCACGATTAAAAGCCTCGGCGAGGCAACTTGGTTTTTTCTTTACAGACCCAAGTCGTGGAGGGCATGACCCAGCATAGCTCTAGCGAAGTCGACGGCATCTTCTTCGATGCTGTCATACTGCGTGTTGGTGTAGCCTGGGCACCATCCCTGGCCAAGCAGCACCCTGTCCAGGTCTGGGAAGTGCGACAAGAAGATGGCTACCACCGTGCAGACGGCATCGCCGGCCGTATCCATCGATTGTTGATGAGCTGTCGCAGCGGCCAACTCCAAGCGATCCTTCATGGGGCCGGGAGGAACACCGAGTTCGTCGCACGCCTTGATGATGGCCACTCCCATCCCATTGCGGATCGACTCCAACTGCTTGATCTCAGTCTTGGCCCCCGCAAGCGATTTCCGCTCCTGCTCGAGCTCAATCACAACCTCTGGAGAAAAGTGAAAAGACCAATATCAGTGAAAAATGAGCCAATCCAAGGAAGGCAAAAGATGAAGAGGACACGGCTCTTACTGTTGAGCTTCTCGTTAGCCTCCTTGATCAGCTCCACCAGCTTCTGGTTCTCAATGAGGCGGGTGGTTGCGGCACTCTTGTGATCCGCGACCTGCTTCTCCAAGTCAGTTCGGGCCATGTGGAGAGTTGTACACTCCAGAAGAAAGACAATGTCTCGAATCAAGAAACCGCACGGAATCAAAAAGCAGAGATAATAGGTTGTAAGGTACTCACCGATGATCTCATTCTCACGTTTTTGGGCAATTTCTTCAAGATGGCCCTTCTCGGCAATGACGCTGCCGAGTTGGGCCTCGAGCGTCGTAGCCCTCTCACGAGCCGCCTGGAGGTCGGACTCGGCCCGGCCCTCCCTGGCCTCGAGCTCCGTCTTCTCTTGCTGGGCGGTGCGGGCAGCGGCCTCTGCGTTGGAGCGCAGCTCCGCCGCCACCTACTCTGCCGCGGACAGCTCCTCCTCCAGGGCGGCCTTCTCCGCTTGCGCTGTGGCCGCGCGGTCTTCAGCAGCCTTCGCCCTCGCCTCAAAGGACGCGCGTTCCGTTGATCGGCCGGCTTCGCTGTCTACGGCCGCAAGGCGGGCCGCGGCCAGCTGTGCCTCCAGCTGGGCCTTCTCCGCGCGGAGTGCCTCAAAGGCCCGCGCCTTGTCCTCAGAGCGCCCGACGAGCTCCTGAATCACACATAAGTCGCACAACTAAGAAGAAAAGGAAAATAAGCATAAAGAAGGAAGAAGAAGAAGGAGGACTCACCCTCGAGGCGGGGATCAGGTCCCTGATCGCCCGCTCCTACTGGCGCAGCGCCATCTCGCTCAGGCGCAGGCCACGCTCTAGATGACGGCGGGCCGCCAGCTCCGCGTCACTGTCGAGGTCCGGGCCTACTGAGGCCTGAACCGGCGACACGGACACCAGCCAGAGTGGCGGGACTTCCATCTCCTCATCCTCCTCTGCCGTCGAGGTGGTCGGCCTCCACTCCCTCGAGCTCTCCCCGACCTACGCGATCGGCGGAGGCATCTGTTCGTCCACCATCCCAACGGGAGAGATGGCCGGAGAAGGCGACGCCGGGATGACGATCACCTCCGTGGGGGAGACGTCCGATGCGGCGACCGACGAAATGGGGACGATCCCCTCGGTCACCACGATCGCCGCCGCGGCAGAAACATCCTCGGAGGCGCGGTCGCTCGCCTCCACCACCTCAACAGTGCTCCCCGTGCCCCCCGCCGACTCAGGGGCTCAGGTCTCCATCTCCACCTCCGCCGCGGCGCTCCTCGCTCCCCCCAGCGACTCGGGGGCTGGGGTCTCGAAGCCCGCAGCGGCAGCGGCCGTCCCCTCCAGCGACTCGGGGGCTGGCCGCTCGACGTCAGCATCATTGCCTGCCCCCGTCGACGACTCGGGGTCCGGCTGCTCATCATCGCCTACCCGCGCCACGAGAGCAGGATCTCCTAGTCCTCCTCTGGGGCCCCGGACAGGCACCTCGCCAACTCGGCCGCATGGGCCGAGAGCGCTTCTTCAGTGGGGGCCTCGCCCCCCAAACCCATCGTCCCCATCGACAGGTCGCTGCGAGCCGGGCTCGCAGTTCTCTGTGGGGGGACGGTCATCACCTGGGTCCAAGACCCATCTGCTTCTTCTACCGCCGCCCCCGACTGAAGGGAGGACGGCGGGTCGCTCGACGACGGCACGTCTCCGACCACCTGGGCAGGGCGGCGCAACGCCTTGACAGGCGCCGGCCTCATGGTGCGGCGGTCGGGCACCCTGAACCAAGAAGAATGTCACGACGACAAGCAAAAACATACTCGCTAGAAACACGAAGCAAAAACTAGAAGATCGCAACTTGGAACTCACCCCTCTGTGACGTGACGGGGCCGCTTGGAGCCGATCGTTGGGTTGCGTGGGGACCCTGCCCTCTTGCTCCCCGTTGGCAGAGCAGATGCCGAAGAAGGGGTCGGTCCGCCCCTGGCGACGACGACCGACGCGAGGCGCTGTTGGGTCGGGGTCAGCCCCCCGCTCTGGGCTGCAGGTGGTGGGGAGGGCACCGGCATGCTCCGCGGCTCTCGTGACGGACGCGCGGAGGGCGAGTGAGACCTCCGGCGCGAGGAGTAGCGACGCGAGCCGTCGCGCCTCGACTCGTGGCGGCTAGGGTCGCCGTGCCGCGGAGAGCTCCTGCCCCTCTCGCGGTGGTCCCACAGAGGAACACGGCTGCTCGTTCCGGGCTGATCAGCTCGGGAAGAGGAGAGGGGCGCCTGCTGGCTCGAACTGTCGCTAGCTGCGGCCGAAGCGGGTGCCGATCCGCCGCGCGGCCGCGAGGACGGCGCTGTCTCTTCGTCGGTCCACTCGAACGGGGACTCGGCCTCGTCCGTGTCTGACGGCGCCGACGAGGGATCCTCGTCATTGGAGACGTCCTTCTCCCCATTGCGCCGGCGCGAGGCGCGTTTGTCGTTCCTCTCCTGTTTCGCAATCTCCTTCTGCTGGTGCGCTCTCTTGCGCTCCCCTTGCCGCTGCTGCCACGCGGCGGTCTCCCGGGTGATCGTCTGGTCCTCCTCCAGCGGAGGACGAGAGGCAAGGATGCGCACATCCTTCATCTGCGCAAGCACAAGAACGATCACCACCCGCGACCGCAAAAGACAAATCTAAAGAAAGTCGAGAGAAGACATACCAGGGTCACAGTGGCCGGGGAGGGGAGCATCTGCAGCATGTACGGTGGCGGCCAGAACATCCGCGTGACCCCAGTGGCCTGGGTCACCCGGCGCTAGACCTCGTCCAGCGAAGGCAGGGGATGAGCGGTCACGGTCCCCTCAAAGGGAGCCCGGTCGTCCGTCATCTCCCAGAGGCGCAGCGCGCGATGACGAAGCGGGACGACCCCCGGGTATGGTAGCCACCAATCAAGGTGATGAAGTTCACCCCGTTGTCGCGGAGTATCTTGAGGGCGGCGAGGGCGCTGTCGAGGAACTGGGGACGATCATTCTTCTCTGATCTGTAGCTCCATTTCGCCGGCACCCGATCGTACCAGTGATTGGTGAACTCCGGCAGCGGGTTCTCGAGGTCGTTCTTGAGGTAGAACCACCCTCGGTGCCACCCACTGTTGGAGGAAGTCAGGTAGGTGGGGATGTACTCGTCCATCCTCCCCTGCTTCCCGCGGAGACCGGTGCACCCGATGGCCGCCGCGGAGTTGTGGTCCTTGACGCAGACGAACTTGTAAAAGTACCGGAACAAGTCCCAGTGGGCTCCCTGCTCCAGGTACCCCTCGCACAAAGCCTCAAACGCCGCCATCTGTTGGACGTCGTTCGGGTTGAGGTTGTGGAGCTCCAAGCCATACTCCTCGAGCACGGCGCGGATGAATCGTCTCGCCGGGACGGAGAAGCCTCGCTCGTGGAACAGCACGAACGAGACCACGTACCCCGCCGGGGGTTGAGGGCTGCTCTCCGGCCCAGGCACCCTCCACTCTTCTGCTGCGGTCAGCGGCAGCAGCATGCCGTCGAAAGCGAGGCGGTCGAGCTCGGACCAGGTCACCGTCGAGGATGACCAGTTCGACATCGCGTCGGCTGTAGTGGTGGCGGTTGGCGTTTCCAGCTTGCGAGAGGAGGCGAAGTGAGCTCTACAGATTGCGCGCAGCGAGTATGGAGGCAAAGGCAAGAAGCGACGGCGGCGGAGAGCGGAAGGGGAAAAACTGGCCGGCGGCCGCGGTATATAAACGGGGGAATGATTACTTCTACCCCCGCAGTTAATGCCCATGTCGCCTCGGGCCACGTCCTCCATCCGCCGAAGCGTCGCCCCTCAAAAGGCGCGCCCCACTACTGCCCGCTGCCCATGACCGAGCCGCCACGTCACCCGAAGTGGGACCCGGCGATCTCACGACCGGCGCGAGATCTGCGCCAGTCACCCCACGACGCGCACCACGTGGCAAGCCACCAGTTTCTGACTTGTCCAAAAATCCAGCATTTAACCCCACGCACAAGTCTCCGACTTGTCCGTGGGCTCGGGGGCTACTACCCGCGGGTCCGCTCGCGCGTCCCCGCCAGAGAAAACACAACAAGTCTCCTCGTCTCCATGACAGTTGATCCTGGGAGCGAGTCTCTGACTCCCTCACTAGGCTCGGGGGCTACTGACGAGGCCATGGACCAGGGCCCACCAAGACCCTTGAAAAATGCAGTACGGACCCACGTACGGCCTGCTCCGGCAGCTAACACAAACGAATGTTACACTGCCCAAGCACGAGAAGGCTCGTACGACCAGTTTGCGCCATGGGCCAGAAGGCAGGCGGCCCACGGCCATCCGTACCCTCTTCCCCGAGTACGTGGTGGCCCGTACGACAAGTTTCCGCCTCTACTCCCGACTACTCGCTCGCACGAGTAGTTTCCGCCTCGCAGCCACGACTACTCGTTCGCACGAGTAGTTTCTGTCACCGGCTCGCGCAGGCTTCGCAGGGAAGGCACGGGGCGCATGGGCCCACCAGATCGAGATCTCGGGAACTCCGCGCACGCTCCCCCGCGTGCCGCCACGTGTCCGCTCCGCCGCAGCGGTCCGCCCGGGCCAGGCCGATTCAGTGTCAGGGGACGGATTCGTCAAACCCTGCCACGAACGGCACAGTGGCCATCGTACCGCGGACGGCGTAATGGACGCTGGACGACGTACGGTACAGTACACACTACGCCCTAAGCATCGGGAGACGCGGCGTAGATCACCTACTCGCACGAGTAGTTTTCTCGTCTCCAACCAGTTCAAGACTTGGCCGTGAAGGCCACAGGTACACAGGCCCCGTTGGCGTCCCGTGATACCCCGGTACGCGGTCCGCCACGTGTTAGCCTCCCTGCGCGGGTCCGCCCTGACCAGGTCGATCCTGTGTCAGAAGACGGATCCTCCTGCCGCTCCCCAGCAGGGGCGGTACGCACCGTACCACGGAGGGGCACGGGAAACGCTGTGCCACCAACAGCACAGTGCAAGCCGTCACCTATCCCTCGATTACCACGGTGCAGACTACTCCGTTCCCGCAGTATCAAGAAAAGACAAGCCCCTGATCCACTGACGGGATCAGGGCACGTACTCTGCCTCCTGTACCCGACTAACTACTCGGAGGAGGGCGCGGGGGGCCCCGGACGGCTGCTTGGGACGCACGGGATCTACACCGTCACCCAAGGCTCTGTAACAGTGCTTCGCCGCTGCTGCTACCTGACAGCCCGACGCAGAGAAGGACGTCTCGCACTGTAGACCAGCTCACATATTCGATGTAACCGCCCTGGGCGTCTCCCTTGCGACTATAAAAGGGAGAGACAGAGGCACTCACAAGACACATTCGTTTCCACCCCCACACGCACTTAGCATCAATATCTCATCTCATACAACCACACACACGTACGCAGACTCCTGCTACTTGAACCACTCGCACATCAGGGACTTGGGCTCTACACCCTCTCCTGACTTGTTTGTATCCCCTACTACAAACTCCTGAGCATAAAGAACACCCCTTCTCAGACTGGACGTAGGGTATTACTCTCCGGAGGCCCGAACCAGTATAATCCCGAGTGTCTCTTGTGCTACCGTGCGGATCAGAACACGCGCTCTTATATAAATTTACTTGCCGGTGGTAACAAACCCCGACGGAAATCAAGTGCAAAACCTTCCCCCCATAGATTGGGAGTTTTTGGAGCTTTTCCCGAGCTCCTCTCGGGCAAAGCTCCAATGGAAGGTAGCTGAGGAAGAAGAAGCTGTCGGGTTTTATTGAGGGGCACAGTGCTGGTGGGCAACATATGGCAACCGCTAGCAGAAATCGTCCCCATTTCTGCTGGCGGTTCCTTATGTTGCCCGCCAGCACTGTTATGTTACCGCTGGCGGGTGATGAACTGGCGCCCCTGCAAATCATAGTGCTGGCGGTTGCCAATTGCACCCGCTAGCACACTAATTTGCAAGTGTCAGCACAAATCGTTTGTGGCCTAGTGAATTAGAATTAAATCCAGAGTCAACTTATGTTTATGTATGTGGCACGGTTTGGATCAAAACTGTTTATTTCCGGCTTAGATGATGCCCTTCTGGTGCAGGTGCAGTGTTGTATACTTAAGAAAGTTTGTGGGCTAGATGGATCTCTGGGAGCGCCTACTCATGTTCTTTCTTAGAAGAAGGGTTCAACGTTTGGTTTATACATGGATTTGTTTTCTTGAAAATTTTAACTGTAACAATTTGTTCGATTTTGTGGATCTTTCCATGAAAATGAAATGGTGGAAGATGATATTGGCAGCAACTTTGCATAGGAAATAGGATAGGTTATCATCAAAGTGAATCGGACAAGGAAACGGAATTGGGCCGAATAAGATCGGGATATTTAACTTTTTATCATTATAACGGATGATCACTCTTCAAATATCACTCTATCGGTTGTCATTATTATTTTACTCTCGTTGTTACGAAAGAGATACAGATTTACCATTTTTGCTGACGTGGCACACCACCTTAGCAGTCCACGTTGGATTGAAGCTAGCCTAGTGTGAAAAAATGATCTCGCCTGCCCCTGCTCTCTTCCTCATCCTCTCTCTTCCTTGTCACTTACACGTGGGACTCACGTGTAAGGTCATCTCCTACCTCCAGCCATGAAGAGCCCGACCTTCCCGTCGGCCGCCGGCGAGAAGCACTGGCCGGATTCGGAGGCCACACCGGTCCCGTGACGCCGCCGCAGCCCCCAACCATGCCCAGCAGCGAGGAAGAAGAAAGGCAGGAGTAGGTAATTCATTTTCCCCGCACAGGTGGCACCGATCCAACGTGGACTATGACATATCACATCAACAAAAGTGGTAAATATGTACGTATGAAGTTCAAAATTTTTCCTACAATAAACACACTATATAGGTGCAACTAGTAGTACGGAGGATGTGCCAGCATGTCAGTACAAAGAGATAAAGAGGGAGTTGGCACTACCAAAGACCGGAACACTCTAAACTCTGGTCTGTTTGCAGAGCATACGTGGACTCATGGTTGCATTCCATAGTGTACCAGTGCAATGATTACTAGGAGCAAAAATGTCTTTTTCTATTTCTACTAAGTTTGCACTTTGAATCCTAAAAATGCAATTATAATAGGATGGAGGGAGTATCACTTTCGCAACAATAAAAAAAATAGTGACAACCGTTAAAGTGATATCCGGAGGGTGCTCATCCGGCCAGCATCCAGCCCACCCAAGTCCTCTTCAGCCCACTACATTGGGGCACATCAGAACAGCCGAACGAAACCCTCCCTATTTATTTTGCTTGCTCACTACCTCACTCAGACACTCACAGTCCAAGTAACACTACGCCGACCGGTCTCCAGCGGCGGCAGGCGGCAGAGGGAGCGGCGGAGCCGGCAGCAAGCGTCGAGGTCGCGAGCTGCTTCTGGGGGCGACGGAGTGCATGCGGCCGGCTTCGGGGAGCGGAGGGGCGGCGGCCGGGCGGCTAGGGAGGTGCGTACTTCCTCTACCCAAATCCCTCAGATTCGTAACCCTAAGCCATGGCGACGATTCGAAGGTCGGGCGGAGCCTTCGAGGCGGTGCGGTGAGTGTTCACGGGCGTCATGCTCATGCTGCTCCATTTCGAGATGGAAACCTTTGATCTAAGAGCTCCCAACCGTGAACAGCAAACTGCATTTCGTAAGGATAGTGTTATGACTGCAATGAGATTTGGATCACGAAGTCATATCTCGTGAAGTAATTTGGTCTTTAGATCTTGGTTTCATTTTTCTAATCGCTTTAAATTATTTCGGATGCATCTATTATGAATAGTTTGTGCTCTAATTTACGCTTTTGGGAATGTTCTGTAACATGGAATAGGCATCCCAAAAATCTTGGCCATCAGGATCCAGAGAACCAGGCCCCTCATCTGCCCGTATAAACAATCAACCGTTTGTGGAGGAACTAGATGTGAAGCAACCTGAACCAATGGTGAAGGACAGCAATGCCGGTAGCTCGGGTGTCATTAGCACGGTTGACCGGCTTAGCGCGCTGCCAGATGGGCTCATCCACACTGTGCTGTCCTTCCTCCCGGCCCCAGAAGTTGTGCGGACGTGCGTGCTGTCGCAGCGGTGGAGAAGCCTTTGGCGCTCTGCGCCCCTCATCACCATTGACGACTACTACTTTGGGATCTCTAGAAGTGATGATGGCCTGGAGGAGAAGTGGGCAAAGTTTGAGGATTTCGCCACCAACCTGTTGCTGTTCCATGATAATACCTCATCCTTGGGTGAATTCCAGCTTTGTTCTCGCGTCTATAACCAGTGTCATGTGGACAGATGGATTCGCCGTGGCATTGAGTACCGCCCTTCTGTACTCTAGATTCTGATACTGGGATATCCTCGCTTCAAGTTGCCTCCAGTAGTGGGTTCAAATTTTTGTCATCTCAAGGTGCTGCATCTTCAAAGTGTGGATTTGGGTAGCCATTTTGTGGGCCTGCTCTGTTTTGCATGCCCTGTCATGGAAGATTTGATGCTTCAAAACTGTGTGTTTTCTGGCAATTCTTCTCAACAAGGCATTACATCGTCCACACTGAAAAAGTTGCAATTGGTGTCTTGTGTGAACAACACAGGTTATCCATTGGTGATCACAGTTCCTACCCTTGCACATCTCTTTCTGTGGCTTGGATGTTATGAGGCTGGTATTTCTCTATGCAAGATGGATTCCCTTGTTGAAGCAAAGATTTGTATGAACTGTGAGTTACCTCAAAAGACGAAACCTGAGCTTCTTGGTAGCATCTTCAATGTGACAAGGTTAAAGCTGTGTGGATTCAAAGCAGAGGTATGTCTTCTAGACAAGCTTTACTCGGTTCCTCCTTTTATTACATTCAAGATGCCCACTTGACCATTAATATTCACATGATTGATAATCAGTGCTACTGAGTGTCTATATATAAGATCTGCTAATGCCATTATTATATGAAACTTAAAACTTAACAAGTTTTTTCTCATGTTACTTGCTGTGAATGACATGCATTTACTCAATCATGTTTGCTTTCTGTGTTTATTTCAGGTGATGCTTATTGAGAAGTCTGACAAATTCCCAATATTTCGTAATATGCAAACCTTGTACTTTCAGTCATGTTTTCGTGATGAAGGTGAACTGAATGACAAATTGGAGGTTTTAGGAAGCTTTATTCAGAATGCTCCTTGTTTGGAGAACCTTACCTTGGAGAATTGCATGGTACTTACTCTTGTGTCACGTGTCTTGTCATTAATCTTATAACCTGCATAGATATCTGACATGTATCTTGCATTGTTTCTGTCAAAAGTTTCCAGATTGTGATTCGGAGTTGGATATTGGAAGGAAAAAAATCACCCTAAAGTGCCAGGACACGAAGACTTTTCAGTGCGACAAGCTGAAGTTGATAAAAGTCATCTACCATCCTGAGCATGATCATGGTCACCAGCTCGTTGAACTTGTGTGGAGCCTTGAGAGAAGTTTTCCCGATGTCAACATTGAACTTGGTAATTTTTACGACGAGGAATCAGATGGCGAGGAAACCCTCGCGTTCCTACACCATATGCAGACCTTGTGAAGGCTTTCGAGTCTGTAGATAAGCATGGTGACTGGGGGTTGGGGCATGAACCCTCTGCTTTTGTGAGATCCAATTCCAGAGTTAATTTATGTTTTCATGTCACGATTTGGATCAAAGTTGTTTCGTTTCTGGATGAGATGATGCCATGTGATGCATGTGAACTGTTGTATATTTAAGAACGTTTATGAACTAGATGGGCACTCTGGGAGTGCTCTTGGTGAATAGCCAAGTTTATCAACTCTGTGTTATTTTTTCAGAAGAGTTCATCGTTTGGCGTATACGTATTTTTTTTCCTTATTAAAGTTTTACCTGTAACAATTTGTTCAATATTAGGGATCTTTCCATGAAAATGAAATGGAAGATGATATTGGCAGAAACTATGCGTAGGAGATGGATGGATTATCACCAAAGTTTGTTTTTTAAATTATCATCGAAGTTTTTTTAGATTGATCATCAAAGTGAATCAGACGGATGATTTTTTTATTTATTCGTTTACAATTTTTCAAAAATATAGGTTCCAATAAAGTTTTTGTAAAATTTCATTGTCGCCGTTTGAAATGGCGGCAATGGTATAATTTTGCAAAATTTCTACCTATATTTTTGAAAATTCGTAAAAATACAAATAAAAAAATCCGGACGGAGTAATCGGACCACAAGGAAACGGAGTTGGACCAAGATTAGCAAGCAGGCCAGCAGCCAGCCCACCGACGTTCTCTTTACATCGGGGCCCACCAGGGCGGGAAATCCTATCTGTCTTGTCTTCCGAAAGGTGGGAAGGCGTTTGACCTTCCGAATGTTTGAGATTCGTGCGGTATACGGGAGCCGCACGATCACCTTCTTCTTCTTCTCTCGTCTCTCGTCACGCTCTTGTCGCCGCCGCCGGGGGTGGTCCTCGCCGGAGGGGTGGGAGGTGGGTGGGGGCGGACGGCGGCGGGTCGCCGGCGGCCGCCGGCGGTGGTAGAGGCGGCGGTTTAAGACTAGGGTTTCGGAGTTTGGGTTTCGGGGGCTTCAATGGTCCCCGGACCATGTAAAAGAGGAGGTCGGGGGAGTCGGAGGACCGGCGGCGGCGGAGGCGAGGCGGCGCGATAGCGCCGCCGGCCGGGCGGGGTTGGACCGGCGGTGGGCCGGTGACCGGCAGCGGGAGCGGCGAGGCACGCCGGGTTAGGAAGGGCGGGGTCGCGGGCGGCGGCGGTTCGCGGGCGGGCGGAGGGCGGCGGGGAGCCGCCGGCCGGGTAGGTGGTGGGAGGAGGCGGCGGCGGTGGAAGGAAGCGGGTGTCTGTCGGCCGAAGCTGGAGGTTGAAGATGACGATAATGGGCCTTATTGGACCGTGCGATATGTTGGCTTCCTGTCTTCCGCAAGGGAGATAGGAGCCCCCACCAGGGCACCCCATTCCTTTCGCTCGCTCGCTCGCAAGGGGAATCTCCACGCCGGCCGGTCTCGAGCGGCGGCAGGCGGCGGAGCCGGCAGCGAGCGTCCAGGCTGCGAGTGCGAGGTGCGAGCTGCTAGTAGGGGGGCGAGGGAGCGCATGCGGCTTCCAGGAGCGGCCGGGCGTCCGGAGAGGTGAGCAATCCCGCTACCCAAATCCCTCAAACTCCTAACTCTAAGCCATGGCGCCGATCCGAAGAGCGGGCGGAGGCTTCGAGGCGTTGCGGTGGGTGTTCATGGCCGTCGTGCTACTCCATTTGTAGGAGTGTTAGCGTAAGGCAAACCTTTGATCCAAGAGTTCCCAACCCTGAACTGTAAACTCCCCATTTCCTCAAGTAGCCAGTTCTTAGGGATAGACGGATAATACTATGACTGCACTGAAATCTGGATCACAAATTCATATCTTGCGAATGAATCTTTAGGTCTCTTTTTTTTTCTAATCGCTTTAAATTATTTCGGATGCATCTATTATGAATAATTTGCACTCTAATTTACCCTATCGGGAACCTTTCCCATTTTGCAGTGAATAGGCATCCCACAAATCTTGGCCATCAGGATCCAGAGAACCAGGACCCTGACCTTCCAATGAAAATAATCAACCGCTTGTGGAGGAACCAGATGTGAAGCAACCTGAACCAATGGCGAAGTGCAGCAAAGTCGGTAGCTCGGATGTCAATGGTGATGTTGACCGGCTTAGCGCGCTGCCGGATGGGCTCATCCACACTGTGATGTCCTTCCTCCCGGGCCCAGAAGTCGTGCGGACGTGCGCGCTGTCGCGGCGGTGGAGAAGCCTCTGGCGCTCTGTGCCCTGTATCAACATTGACGAGGAGGACTTCAGGATCTCTGTGATAGGACGTGATGATGGCCTGGAGGGAAAGTGGGCAAGATTTGAGGATTTCACCACCAACCTGCTGCTGTTCCATGATAATACCTCATCCTTGAGTGAATTCCGGCTCTATTCTCGCGTCTATAACCAGCGTCATGTGGACCGATGGATTCGCCGTGGCATCGAGTACCGCCCTTCTGTATTCAATATTTGGATATTGAGATATCCTCGCTTCAAGTTGCCTCCGGCAGTGGGTTCAAATTATGTCATCTTAAGATGCTGCGTCTTCGTGGTGTGGATTTGGATAGCCATTTTGCGGGTATGCTCGGTTCTGCATGCCCTGTCGTGGAATAGTTGAAGCTTGGAAACTGTGAGTTTTCGGGCAATTCTTCTCAAGTCATTACATCACCCACACTGAAAAAGTTGGAATTGGAGTCTTGTCAGAACAACACAGGTTATCCATTGGTGATCACAGTTCCTAGCCTTGCATATCTCTATCTGTATTATGGGTGCTATGAGGCTGGTATTTCTTTATGCAAGATGGATTCTCTCGTCAGAGCAAAGATTTATGTAACAGAATATGAAACCTTGTCTCAGCAGACCGAGCGTGAGCTTCTTTGTAGCCTATACAATGTGGCAAGTTTAGAGTTGTTGGGTTTTGAAGCGGAGGTATATCTTCCTGACAAGCTTGCCTTGGTCCTCCTTTACATTCCTTGTTCCTGAAAGATTCCTGAACAATAATATTGCACATAAGTTACCCCTGCTGCTTGGTGTCCTATGATATTTGCCATTTGATTTTGATAGATGAATATTGTACAGTCTTCATTTCATCTAGGGGAACAAATTTTTATCTCGTCACTTCCTGCTAATGACCTATGCATTCACTCAATCTTGTTTTGGTTTGTGTCTCTATTTCAGGGGATGCTCATTGAGAAGTCTGATAAATTCACAATATTTCATAATATGCGAACCTTGGACCTTGATGGCTGCTTTCTTGATGAATATGAATTGCATGGCAAATTAGAGGCTTTAGGAAGCTTTCTTCAGAGCGCACCTTGTTTGGAGAAGCTTATTTTGAAGTATTGCATGGTACATGCTCTGTCTTTTTTATCACATCATATTTCAGATGATTTTCTTTGGTATCTTACATGGATCGTTGTGTTTCTGCCAAAAGTTCCATTCATTTTCTGATTCGGAGTGGGAGATAGAAAGGAAAACCATCACTCTTCCCCGCGAGGATGTAAAGACTTTCCAGTGTCAACAGCTGAAGTTGATAGAAGTCGTCTACGACCACGACCACGATCACCAACTAATTGAACTTGTGTGGCGCCTTGGGAGGAGCCTACCGGATGCCAGCATTAAACTTAAGAAAATCTAGAGGTTTTCCACCTAGCCCTTTTATTTGTGTACTTTGTGTGTTTGCACAATTTCTATGCATTGAGTGGACGTGTATGTGCCTCCGTGTGTGGGCATGGATTGGACTTAGGTCTTCCACCCATGTATTGAACTTATGTGATGATGGTTGGTTGATTCAGATGTGTTTCATGAGTTTCGAAGTCAATATACATTTACGGCTCATGGTTTGTATCAGATTAATTTTTCGCCCGTTTGCGGATTAGATGTCATATGACCAATGCAGTATGCTGTTATGTATTACGAAGTTTTTCTGATCAGTGTACGGACTTAATCGCCTACAACATCCACAAGCAAAGCATCACCACGCACGAAAATCAGGGCCGTGCTAGTATTACTCCAAATTTCCTATGAAACATGAAACTTTGTCCGATTTTCTTGTGAAACATGAAACTTTTCCAAATTTCCTGTGAAACAAGAAACTTTGCAGGGTAGAAATTTATTTGGAGGCAGAACCTTCGTTATGGGATACTCATACTAGATTGTCCTTTTTTCCCGTCCCGCCCACATCCCACTACGATCACTAGCCCGGCAACCTCCTCAGCCTTTTTTTTATTACACAGTACAACGCAGACGTTCACAACACGCACGCACACTCAACCCTATGAGCACCTCCGAAGGACTGAGCACCGACAGATTTGGAGATTCTCAAAGTCACCACTGGTGCCTCGTTGTCGACGGGAACGTCGCTTACCACTTAATGCATAACGCCGAAAAATCTCAGAATAAATCCAGAAAAAGGTGCGAGCACCAGGATTTGAACCCTGATGAGTAGCATCTCACTGGACCGTCCTACCATTAGACTACAAACCCATTCACTCCTCAGCCTTTACATCTGAACACCGTGCTGGTACATAACCAACCTCTCCTCTAACCCAAAGCCCCGAAAACATAAGCCTAAAAGAAGCTCGTCTGAGTTGGAGTTGTTATGGCGGGAGAAAACTGATTGTTGAAGAAGAATACGAAATATGTGTTGGATCCATTCATTCTTGCGAGAAGTTGAGTTTTGAGTTTTGATTTCGCTTCTTCCTTTTTATTTTATTTACTTTTTTATGTTCTTGATTCTAATACAGTTATGGTTTCACCATCTCGGAGGTCTCGTTGTAAGTATAAATTGACACAATTTTCAGTTGAAAAATATATATACTTCACCATGACACCACAGTCCCCGTCACAGAAGATCCAGCCCACCCTCGCCAGCGCCAGGTCAGCCTAACCGTCGCGGCGCCCCACCGCGCGCCTCCCCACCACCACACGTGAACCGAGCCACTGACCAGTAGACCCCACACGGCTCTCCCTCCGTGCACCGTGCCCACCGCCCCGCCCTCGCCTTAAATCCCGGCCCGGTGTCAGAAGCTCCGACCTCACCCTCACCTGAACCCCTCGCTCCCCAACCGCAGGCGCCGCCGCCGACACGACACCGCCCCGGTCCGCGCCGCCGCCGCCGCCGATGGAGACGGCCGCCCCCGTCTCCTCCTCGCCCCGCACCGTCGGGGAAATCTACAAGGACTACTACGCCCGCCGCGCCGGCCTCGTCCGCGCCCTCACCTCCGGTACGCCCCGATGGCATGCCCCCCCTTCTCTCCATCTCCCTTCGCCGTTCTCGCGCGCCGCCTCTCCTCCGGATCTCGCGTCTCACACCCCCCCGTGCGGCTTTGGCTTTGCTTGCAGATGTGGACGACTTCTACGCCTTCTGCGACCCAGGTACGACCGGATCGGATCTGACCATGAGCGCGCTTTCCTTGGGTTCAGTGGTTGGTTGGGGTTTGGGGTTTGACGATTGACTTGGCTGGGTGGCTGGTTGTGCTGCAGAGAAGGAGAACCTGTGCCTGTACGGGCTCCCGAACGGGAGCTGGGAGGTGTCGCTGCCAGCCGAGGAGGTGCCGCCGGAGATGCCGGAGCCCGCGCTGGGGATCAACTTCGCCAGGGACGGCATGAAGCGCCGCGACTGGCTCTCGCTCGTCGCCGTCCACTCCGACGCCTGGCTCGTCTCCGTCGCCTACTTCTTCGCCGCCCGCCTCAACGGCAACGACAGGTACTTCGCCTAGGGTACCCCCCTCCGTCAAATTGGGAGTGGAGCGCTACCGCGCTCTCGCTTTGCTATGTTGAATTGGTCCTCTCCGTTTCAAGAATTCGGCGGCTCTGGTAACCGTCGAGTTCGATTCTTGTCTTGTCTGCGGGGAGAAGGAGATGCTGCTCCTGTGCGCGTGTGGGGTTTATGGATTGCTTATTTTATTTCACCGCACCTGGGCGCACATGGTTCTTGTGCTTGCTTCGTTCCCCCTGCCTTTTCCCCTTATCTTTCTGCTGTCAATGGGGTCATGTTTATCACTGTGCTTGCTGTATTCTCATTATAATGCTTTGTTCCTTGGTTTTCTACTGTGGCCACAATGTAATATACTAGTACCACAGCTCTGTATTTTTGTTGATGAACAAGATTTTTGGAAGTTTCCTGCAGGATCCTTCTGAAGTTCAGGTCTTCTGGACATATTGCCACTCCCATCTATTTTTTGTCTTGCACATTTGCACTCTAGATTGTAGTACCAAGATAGCGATAGGCTGTGCTACCCAACAATTTTGGATTACTGTACTAGGACGAATCACGGCCCAGTTGAATGTTATAAGTTAGTTCACAGTCTTCACCTTTCCACGTTCTTTGTGTTTTGAGTTTCACTGAGTTGACATTTTTTAAATGGGGGAATTTATGATTTCACCTCTCCAAATGAGATTTTAATGTGATCCTCATTGCTAACGAGTTTGTACTTGGATATGCCACTTTGTTTCCTTTTCTTGTTTAAATTCAACTGTTTGTCAGAACAGACTGAACTTTTTGGGACCAAACTGGTTGATCTTGAAATCTGGACATTTCTAACTATTAAACACAATCTAGTTTTCTTATATGAATACCGTGAATTTGAATTCCTCAGGCTAATTGGATCTTCGAAAGATGTTTGAAATGTCCATTTTAGATATCTCTTCATTGCATTTTGTCACAGGTTTTTATTCTCCTTCAGTTAATTGAATTTTATAAGTTTGGTTTACCATACAAAATCCCTGTAAATGCAGTAACTTGAATAGCTGATTGTCATGTACATCACAAGATTTATAATTTCTGTTCATCGAATAGGTTTTCTGAACTTCAATTCATGTCAGTCATTGTATCAATTTGCTTAGGTGCTTTATGAATGAAGTCCTAGAATTTCTGCCAGTCAGCTTGACTCTGTTCTTTTTAAAAAAGTGTTTATTTTTACATTTATTTTGTGCTAGCTCCTTTTGCTGTGTTGGGATAATCATTTTCCAGAGTGAAATCGTTCTGTTTCCTCATTTCGTTTTCCTCTTGCTTCAGCCAAAACAATTTACTAAATGGCCAGTATCTACTTGTAAGTGCACTCCATGCTTTCTTGGGAAATTTGAAGTTTTAGTGGTGACCATTCCTAAACTGTTTCCATATGTGTTTTCCTAGGGATGCCATCAACATGTGAGCTATTGAGACTATTTCATTGTAAATTACATGGTTGCTATGCTTTTGTCTACCCCTTTGTGGGTGAAGGGGTATTTTATCTGGAATAGTTTTCAGAGACTATCTTGTGACATGGGAATACAATCTTGCTAAATACTCTCCGTCATACAGTGTTTAGTAATCTTCTGTGGTAGTTACTTCATAAGGTCATTACAGCTGTCACAGTTCTATACATCAAAAGTTATGCTCTGTTTTCACAGTTCAGCTTAACTATAATGCAACAACAACAAAACCGTTTAGTCCTAAGCATGTTGGGGGTAGGGTGAAGATGAAACTTTGCAAGTGTTACGAAATAGAGGAATATGATCATGGTTCTTATGGCGCCTAGGCGTCCATGAAAACTTCTGGGCGCCTTACCGCCTAGGCGCCTAAGGCGGCCTGTTTTCCATGGCGACCAGGGACCGCCTGGACGCCTAGGCGATGACTAGGCGACGCCATAAGAACCATGAATATGATAATATAAGGTGGTAGCAACATAGTAAAAAAAAGTAATAAAAGTGGTGACAATAGTAATAAAAGTAGTATTAATAATACTGGGGTACAGACATCATACAGCACTATAATTTTTCTGAGGTTTTCATGACCCATTTGGGATATTCTTAACCAACCCTTGTTAAGGTGACAATTAGAAGTTATAGTTCGCTCCATATGTGAACTTTTGAAGTAGCTAGTGTGCTTGAGTATCCTTCTAGTTTGAAATCCACCCCTTTTTTCTAGAGAATGCAGTGAGCATGGTTAATGGATAGTGTGATCGCACGTCTTGACTGGATTTTTCTCCTGCACTCAGCATATTACGTTTTGTTTGTCAGGAAGCGCTTATTCAACATGATCAATGATCATCCATCCGTGTATGAAGCAATGGTTGACCGGAAGCAAAGGGAGAATAAGCCTGGTGTTGATAACAGCGGCAAATCCAGGCACTCAACAAAGGTGGCATGTTTACATGTACCAATTAGTTTATTTTCTCTTTGCCAAAACATTATCCAGCTGTTTGCCTTTGAGATTTCAGACTGGCATTTACTTTGTTGTGCAGCGATCCAATGATGGAAAGGTGAAGAACTCGAGATCAGCAGTTGTTGAAGATGGGTATGGGGACGACGAAGAACACAGTGAAACCCTCTGCGGCAACTGCAGCGGTATCTACAACTCGAATGAGTTCTGGATTGCATGCGACATTTGTGAGCGGTGGTTCCACGGCAAGTGCGTGAGGATGACCCCTGCAAAAGCAGATCAGATAAAGCAGTACAAGTGCCCTGATTGCTCCAAGAAAAGCAGGTAATAAAACCTTGGAGCTGTGGCCCCCCATTGCTGACTCAGCTGATCAACCAAACGACAGTCTCCAGTTTGGCTGTAGATGTGAATTGCCATAGGCATTGTCTTTGTTGTGGTAGATGCTGGAGAAGGACACATACATGATAGTTGGTCTAATAGTCTGGTCGATTGCTGTTGCGCTTGTTTTCATTGACATGTGGAAACTGGCCATTTAGTCTTGAGAAATCATTTGTTGATGACATACCCGACCTCTTTGTCGGGTGTGGTATTTGCTTGTTGCACTCGGTAATCTTTGCGTTGTGGATTATAGCTACCTGGTCACGTAGGCGAAATGAGAATTGCCACGCTCAGGACTCAGGAGTGGACATTTGATGATGATTGTAAAATAGGTTAGCTTTTCCTACAGTTTATTTATCCTATATGCCATTTTGTCCCTGTTAGGGGATATGTCTATTTCGACGTTAACCCTGCCACACATAATTTACACCCAACACGTGCTATTTCAATATATTATTGAAATACCTGCCGTATTCATGTTTTGATCAGCACTCTTTTGGCCTTTAATTCAAAGTTTGTTTTTTTTTTGTTTTTTTGCCACGAGCAAAGAGGTAATTCCCCAGATCCAAGGCTGTCCCGTCTCCAAATCAACAAGGTGTAGGGGATCTGAAAGAGTGTTTTCCTCGGAAGCGTGTATAGTACCACTGTACCAGTTTGAATCAAAACGGTTTCGGACGGTTGAACAAACAAGATTGCAATTCTAACTCGAGTTCCGGCATCGAGTCTTCAAAGCCATATACGAAGCATGTCGAGTTCTGCAATACATACGCAAGTAGTTCATCTCGTCGTCGAGCCTTGCTCGATCATCGGGAAGGTATAGGTTCAATGGAGTCACCACCGACATTCCCGGCGCTGAAGCGACGCAGGCTAACGACTCCCGGCAACGACGGCGGCACAGTCCATCCCTCCGCCCCGCACGCGACCCGCTGCCGGCGTCCCCTCCTCGTCGCGGCGGTCTACAACGTCGCCAACCTCTCCCGCGTCGGCCTCAGGCTCGTCGACTTGTCCTCCGGCGCCGCCGTCGCGCAGCTAGACGGGCTGAGCAGCGGCAGCCACTGCGGCGCGGCCGGCAGCCTAGTCTGCCTCGTCGGCGACAGAGGCGCCGTCCGCGTCCTCGACCCGGCCACCGGCGCCGCGACCGACGTCGTCATCGCCGCCCCCGGAGACGCGACGTCTGCAGCGGCGGCGCACGGGCACGGCCAGCGGGCCTCGCCGCCGTCGCACGTGTTCGGACAAGTCCCCGCGACGGGGGAGTACAAAGCTGCTCCGCATCCACGCCGCCGCCAACCCCAGCCAGTCCCAGTCATGCGAGATCCTCACCATCGGCGTCGGCGTCGGCGTCAGCGTCAGCGGCGAGCAGCCGCGGTGGCGGCCAGCGCAGAGCCCCCCGGCGCCCGTAGCGGCGTTGACCTACCGGAACAAGGCGGTCGCGCGGGGCGTCGCGCACTTCCTGCCATCGTCGTCGCCGCTGTCCCACCACGGCGACGGCATCGCCTCGTTCGACCTCGGCGCGGAGGCGTGGCGGCCGTCCCTCCTCCACGTCCCGCTCTCCTCCAGCTCCTCCTCCTCCTCCGGCGGCCGCCACGTCTTCCGCCCGCACCTTAGCCTGGCCGAGCTGAGGGGCCACCTCGCCGCGGTGCACCACGACTACCAGGGCGGCTCCATCGACGTGTGGCTGCTGGCGGACCTCGAGACGGGGACGTGGATGAGGACGCACTCCCTGCGTCTCGCGTCGGTCCTGCGCGGCTGGGGAGCGCCGCCGCCGCCGGGCGAGGTTGGGCGGCGGGTCGTCGGCGACCGGGAGTCGTTGGCGCAGCCGGTGGCAGTGCTGGATGACGGGAGGATCGCGCTCTGGGTGGAAGGGAAGGGCTTGCTGCGGGTGTACGATCAGGTGACCAGCGGTTGTACGGACGTGGCGGACTTGGGGAGGTTTTCTAATGTCGTTGGGTTGTGTACGGCCGCCATTGGCGACAGTGGTTAAGCATAACCAGTCTTTTTTTATATCCAGGAGTATCATTTTAGTGAGCAACGAGATACTTACTGTTCGATTTCTAGTGGCAATGGTAACTTCCATTGTCAGGCTGTTGCCATCAACTCATGTTTGAAGGTGGTGTGTGTGCATGCATTTTATGCAAATAATGGATCAGAATATATCTTGTTCCCATCGCCAATACTTACTTCCTCATGCCAAATTACTTGATGTTTTAACTTTTCTGAATACATTTCTTTTATTATGTATCTAGACATAAATATATATCTAGGTGCTTAACAAACGGAATAGATCTAGAAAAGCCAAAATGATTAATTTGGGACGGAGGGGAGTACGTATGACCAAAATATATGCACTACATGTTCGTCAACTCTTAAAGTGCCTAAGGCGAGCATCGGTAGCAGGATTAGACCTGAGCATTTCACGGGTCGGGTCGAAAAAAAAATCTGGGTTTTTCGGGCTGAGAAAATCCTGTCTATGATCATCCCATGGGACGTGTCGGACCTCAGTTTTCGGGCCGGGCTCGGGCTTGGGCGGGCCGCCCGCGCATTTTATAGTGTAAAATAGCTAAGAATGGTATTTAGAGCCAGGCTCGGGTCAAGATTTTTTTCGCGGGTTCCAAGATCCCTGCCCACGCCCGTCCAGTAAAATCCGTGGGCGGGCCTGGCGCGGGCCGGGTCGGGCCGGGCCAAAAATGCTCAGGTATAAGCAGGATATCATAATTTAGAGCTAAACCATCTAAAACACGTGCAATATACAGTTCCAAAATTGTCTAGAAATATATAGTATGCAATCATTTTATAGATGGTTTTATATAATACCAAGCTTCCTCTTTAAATATCTGATCATTAGAGATATTTTTATGAAAACCATTTGAGTTGTTAATCACAGAATGTTTGAAATGCGAAATTTCTCTCACCCCAAGATTATTTTTTATTTCATACTCTAACCTTATGTAATTAGTATTCTAATTTGAATTGAGCCTAAACAGACCCAAGTGACCAAAATCTAACCTTAGAGCATGCATGAAGGGCCTTCTTGTTGTTTTTCCTTCTTTCTTTTTGGAGAAGAGCATGAAGAACTTTGACGAAAAGAAAAAAAATCTACTAAATCACACCTCCACCATTTAGTTGTACATAAAAAAAGCATATTGAGTGAAGATTCCAAGACTTGAATATATACAAAACTTCTCCCTAACCTACTATTTGTATACTTCTCAAAGGTTCCTTAAAAAAATCATTTGTTGCATAGCAATTACCACAAATTTTAGCAGAAAAATTCAAATTGTGAACAGCATCACGAATGACGAATCGCTATGGTGAAGTTTGACACTTCCACTCTGAAAGTCAATTTTCCCGTGTTCCGTCAAATGTACCTTCCATCTTCTCCCCCACTCCGTCCCCCCACCAAACCAGTCTTCGTCCTCCATCTTCTCCCCCTTCCCCTGCCCTGCCTCGCTCGGCGGCGGCGACGGCGACGGCGAGGCCACCGGTGACGCCTCCGGCCTCCCTCCTTCCTCCCGCGGGCTTTGGGCCTGCTTGTCCCTCCCTGCCCACGCTCCCAACGCGCGCCTCCAGGGTCTAGGAGACGAGGCCGCCCTCCACAGAAGCGCGGCACGCTGCCCACCTCGGAGGAATTCGCCCACCTCGCGTCTCCCTCCGCTCCTCTACTGGACTAGGGGGAAGTGGGATTCGCCAGGAATCGGATTGACTTCCCGGCTTCCCCTGTTCTTGGTACGGCGCCCTAACCTAGCTTGCTCGGATGCTTTTCCCCCCACCTGCATGTCTTCTCCCACCTGGGCAATGAAATCCAAATCTAGTCCTCCTGGTTGAATACTCCAATTCACATGTTTGCCGCGAAATCCTTTGCTGTAAGATGGGGGATAATTGTAGCAGTAACTTTTTTTTTATTTTGTTCAGGGAAAGTAGCAGTAGCCTTTGTTTAGCATCACACATTGCTATGCAAATAGTGAATCTGTCATGAATTTGGTCGAGATTTCTCAGTTCATATGTTGTTTTACATATTCCCGTCTTGTGAACTTGAACCAGGGTATATTAGGAGTGTCGTTCGCAAATTCTTTGTTGTCAAGGCTCTGACATGGCTGATGGGGATTCATCTGACTTCACCTTCTGCAAGGTAGGCGCGGTGATTGTTTATGTCATGCTCTATGCTTGTTGTTGTAGTGCTCTGTACCATTACTGCTATGTCAGTGCTCTTCCTGATCCTGCAAGATTGATGCTGAAAACTGAATTGATCATGTTTTGTGGAAGTGATAAAGAGTGTTATGAATGTAAAAACACCACTTGGTTGCTGAGGGATTATCATATGGATTGTGATCGGCCAGATTTCATCCATATTTTTTCGTTTCTGAAACCAGTATAATAAGCGCATAGGTTATATTTCCAAACACAATAGTGGATAACCAGAAGTCTTAATAAATTGTGTAGCTTGCTTTGTAATCGGCGACGAGCATGGAATCATGGATATGGTTTCATCCATATATGCTCATTTCTGAAACCAGTATATGCGAATAAGTCAAGGGGAGGAAATAAGAAACAGAAAAAGTATGGAAAGTTTAATCCTACAGAAATGGGAGAAGGGCTCTCATTGTGTTTGTCTTCTCTTTGCTGTATAGAATGCACTTGATGCTGTTCTTTCAATGCATGCATTGAAACAGTTGCCTAGTTGTTTTTTTAATGTCTTGGTTGCTGATGCTGTAGGATTGGGTCAATTAGCTAGTGTATCTTTTTCAGCACTCACTTCATTACTCTTTTTTTAGGTTGGTAGTTGGATATTGCTCAAGTATACAAGTACCATATAGTTATGAATTATTTATTGTCTTCACTTTAACTGAATGCACTTAATTGCTTGATGACTTGTCAATTTGTTATTGTAGTGGTCTAAACCTCTTTTATTGAATATTTATTGACTATTTGTCCCTCAGCCTGTTGTGTTGCTAAGAGCATCCAATGGCTTGACTTAGAAACTTACAGGTAGTAAATTTTCTTCCTTCTTATTTACTTTCTGAATAGGACATTCAAACTTTTGTGTTATATCTGTTCAGGTTATTTCTGAAGAAAACGACGGTCAATTAGGGTCTCCTAAAGCCATTCCCGTGGCAAGTATGTCGCTCGAGGATGTTCATGTCGATATTACAAAACTTGAAAAGAAAGATGGCTTGAAAGCTAATGACTCAGATAATGGTAGATCTGGTAACAGTGCTAGTGTATCAAAACAAGACAGCAACATGAAAGAACCAACTATACAAACAAGTGGTGGGGCAGAATCAAATGTGTCATCACAAGCAAAACCTTCATCGAAGAAACCTGCAGTCCGGAAAAAGGTTCCTTTCGAGAAGGGCTATAGCCAAATGGATTGGCTAAAGCTGACACAAACGCATCCTGATCTAGCTGGTAAGTTATTACAGACTTTAGTGGGTGCTATTTGATGATCTTTGGTAGTTATGTTTATCTGGTTATTAGTGGATAGCTTGATGCTGCTGCATAATTAATGCCTCGGGTCAAGACTGACAGTCAAGTGGTCATAACTGTACTAATTGATGTGTTATAATTAACGAAAAAGATTAAACTTGCGCAATTATGTAATGATTTTAGTTATTGTGCCTTTTTTTCTGGCTTGTACTTCTGTCTGAGAGAAAGGTCCCTGTATTTTGGGCCTGTTTGGTTACTGGCTTGTTAGGTGAGGTCCTTAGAGGGGTTCCACTAGTATAAAAGAAACATTGCCAGCTTGAGAAACTCAATGCTTACCTTGTTGAATAGTTCAAATCAACTAAATTGAGAACCTTCCATTTTGAAAATTTTCTGTCAGACATTTTTCTTCAGAGAAATTGCCTTTTCTAATTAGTACTTTGTGCAGTGTGGCATTTATACCTTGGAGGCTTGGTATATGCTGCATCAGTTGGACTATTCTGAGTTTGGATGGGTGATGGCTCTTCTGAATATTCTCTATATTTATGCTTCTTTATATGTTTATGTTTTCTAGCACAATAAGTCCACTGGATTCATAAGGGTCTGAGGCTGTTCTTATGCTTGAGGTCACAATGCTATGTTTCCTAATGATAATGCCTTAAATGATAAGTCTAGTGGGATGTTTCTTTTTGGTAATTTTACTAGTGCCTAGGACTTGCATGTATGAACTTAATCATATTTCTGAGACAAGTTGGTTGCCGAGTACTTATGTAATGAACAAATATAAACAAGGTAATGTTGTTGGTGTCAGAAATGCCTTCTCGTACAGGCAGCTGGACACATTTACTCCATAATGCAAAACCTTTTAATGGTTAACTTTACACATTTTGAGATCTTGTAAACCTCTGAATTTGAGTTCATGGTTTCTCATCTTCTGTTACGTGAACATGTTCCTTCTGCCCCTTAATTGATCATACCGATAATTGATGAGACAAGGTCTGTTTTCCTTTCTTTTATAGGGCTCAAGGGGCAGTCAAACCGAAGGTTAATTTCTTTGGAAGAAGTTAAGCAGCATAAAACTGGAGATTGTATTTGGACAGTTCTTAAAGGCCGTGTTTACAATATTGCTCCATACATGAAATTTCATCCTGGAGGTAATCTTAGCTCATGCAGAGTTATTCTGTTGAGTTTCAGAACCGCGGCTCCCCTTTTACAATCTTTTCAGTTATTCATTGAAAGTGCTTTATCATCATTTATTTTGCTAAATTGCTATTTGGGTCCATTTTGCAGGAGTTGATATGCTTATGAAAGCTGCTGGAAAGGACTGCACTGCTTTGTTCAGTATCCTTCTATTATTATTTTTTTTTTGCACTGTTGCTCAAAATATCTTGCTGCTTGTTGCGTACTCACATTGGAACACAATTCTATCATGCAAATTGGTGTGGTACCAAAGGCATGGCGTACAAACGGCACATTATGTGTGGTCACATGATCAATACGATGCATTTGCTGCCTTATCTCAATCTCTTTGTGATTGACCTGCTGATGATTCTAATCATTAATTATCTCATCATTGTGATTGTCGATTGTGTAGCCGTTTATAATTCTTGATGACTCCTTGACTTTGCTAAAGATAAATACCATGCTTGGGTAAATGCAGAGTTCCTCTTGGAGAAGTGCCTTGTCGGATTCCTTGATTCCAACGAGTAGATCTCAAGGTGCGTGTCACTTGTCAGGTTGGCATTTTATCAAATCTGCGCTCCAGGACTATTGTATTTGTGAACATGGGTCGATGGATTAAAGAATGTAAATGTTCTATTGTATCACAAAGGGAATACGGTGGTTCATTATATTTGAAAAGGAAAGAGGGAAATAAGATTACTGACCGTTCGTTGTTATAGATGTGAGAAAATCCAGAAATATACTGGTATATCATTGAGATGCTGAGGTAGTAAATTGCACCACCTGATGGAATGCACACCACAATCAAAGCATCGTCAAAATGAGGCCAAGCCCTTGCTCCAGAAATATTGTGTTTGCATGAGCATGTCTACAAAGAAAACAAGGTGTTTACATATGCTTGTGCTATATTCCTTTCGAGCATTATAATATGCATATGGGGTTTTCAAATTCATTTCTCACCTGGAAGCTTTTATGCAACATCAAAAAAAAAAAACTATCCATTTCAATCTGCGTATGGATTACCAAGCTCAGTTTTATCAAAAAGTGGTCATAATTGTTTTGTTTATTTACTATTCTTTCTGTTTAATCTATGTTTCCTTGCTTTTGTTTCTTAATTTATTTTAAAATTAATCTACAATTATTAATGGTCAAACTATATTGATTAGAGAACATGGCAAAGGAGATTTGTGTAACGCCCTGGGTTTTCAAAACGGAAAACCCAGCTTTCTGTCTCGTGATAGATCAGACGTTATCACACACAGGTATTCATCACAGATAAATATCATAGTCATACAACGAAATAAAGTATCAGAGTACGAATAATAATCTGATTATTACATGTCCTGAATAATCGGAGTACATCAATACACGTCTCTTGGCGGAATAACAAGAATAACAGTCTACGCAGCGGTAGTTATCTCTCAGAAGGTGTCTCTGTCTTCAATCGTCTCCCACAGGCATCCTTGAGCGAAGCAGCGTGCCCCCTCAATCGTACCATCCGTCGGCGTTGTTGTCGTAGTCGGACTCGTACCCTGCAAGCTCAGGGGCTATCCCCGAGGATTGGGATAGGTCCACGTCACCAACCGTATGCAAGCTTCAAGTGGCCTACTTCTAAGGGTAAAGAAAGGATCAAGGTAGTAGCTGGGTTTCCTAAACAGCAGCAGCATCATAAAAAGAATAATATCTCCATAATCCCACCATATCCCTTATCTCTCATCCGCAAATGGATACACCTGGTCACCCAAGTCTCCGTCACCATCACCTATCTCCATCTAGGATCGGTGCGAGAACTCCCACTCCTCGCACCTCAATGGTTGCACCCAGATCCGCGAGGCAGAGGGAGCAACTCTCCTCTCCCCGAGAACAACCACGGCTCACCAATACACTCTCATCCTATAAGGGGGAAGGTAGAAATCCCAAAACGTAAGAGTCGGAGAAACAACGGGCATGTCCATAACCGATGACGTGGCTATACGTATAGATCTAAACTCTGCAGAGCGTGTACACCAGTACCCAACTCGGAATAGTACCCGGACGGTGTACGGCCGACCGAGCCTACCCTACCGAACGAACACCTAGGAGTTACGATTCCATCCTGCATCCGGGTCTCGCTGCGGTCCTTCGCAAAGGACCACCACAGAACTGTGAAAATGCCCCCGTGTGGCCGCACGGGGAGCGCCCAAAGGGAAGGGACTTCACCCTAACCCTCTCACTGATACCCTCTATCCTACTGGCAGGTATGGTATCGCACTTGCTAGGGTCGAACGGCCCTATCCCCACTCTCGGTGAGGTGGTGTGTACGAAAGTCCCGTGTAACAGGCGACCCACTCGGTTTCAGACCGGGGCGAGCTCCTATCCTCCAAGTCATCACAAAATCCCCAACACCTGTGCTCCTAAAACAGTGTACCCGCCATAGGCACCAAACTGGGCAACGTCCGAGAAGACGATCCCTGGCCCCCGATCCCAGATCGGGTTGTCTCGAGCTCACCCCCGCCAAAATATCCCAAATCACCTTCTGCTGCCGGTTTTTCCCCCACACACGCCAAGAAACAACCACAATAATCCCAACACATGCATAGCAAGCTCAGCGTAACATCTCGCATAAGTAAAGTGATAGTAGTAGGTCAATCAAGGACAAGTATGTAAAAGAGGCTATGCACGGGTTCATCTCATCCATCACTATGCAGTAAAATAGAGCACTAGCAGTTCTAATAGCCATGCCTAATGGGCATTCAAAGAAGGTCGGGCGTGAACCTGGGTGCGAGTAGTCGTCGTAGCCGAGGTCGTCGTCGTAGTCCTGGCTCAGCTCTCCGGCTCCGGCGGCTCCTAGAATCGTAATAAAATATAAACACAGGTGCTAATTGCAATAAAATCCAAGAGGAGGAACAAATAAGACCCAAAAAGAGGCAAACTCTAGCCTAGCGCGGAGTTTGGAATTTTAGAAGATTTTCAGAAGAAGTTTTGTATTTTTCGGAGTTAAAACGGATTTAATATGAATTTCCAAAGAAAAAATAGATTTCTAAAATTAAAATACGTATACACAATAGCATTAACTTTTGGCTAGCTACAGGCTAACTCTAGCTGTCTCTAATAGGGCTTACAGCCGGCGTTAGGCTAGCTCAAGCGCCTGTGTGGCGGCCACCTGCGCAGCTATAAGCCGGCGCATGCTGGCGTGGCCGCCCACGTGGCCGGCACACGCGGCGGAGCGCGGCGGATCCTGGGTGATCCCCTGCGGCGCGGCGGTGCGTGTGCGTGTGTGTGGCGCGGCCGTGAGTGGGCCGGCGCACTAGATCCCTAGGGATCCTCTGCGAGCGCGTGCACGTGTAGACGGGCGTGTGTAAACAAAACCCTAGGGTTTTGGGTCTGCGGCGGTAGGTGTTCGGTGTAATGCCCGTGAGGGCCTCCGGCGCGGCAAGCATCGCCGGCGGCGAGGGGCGGCCGGGATAGGTCAACATGCAGCAGAGGACTACTCGTGGGGCTCAAGTGCTCACGCCTGGACCAAGAAAGGCCGGGTCTTTGGCCGGAGACGAGCTCGATGGCGGCGACGCAGAGACAGGCGTGGCGGCGCAGCGCGGCGACGGTCGGCGACGGCGCGTGGGTGCACCAGGTTGCCAGAAACGTGTGCGCGTGCATCAAGCGCAAACGGGCGAACCAAAAACTGGGGTTTTTGCCCCTTGCCCAGACACACATGGCCAGCTCGGCCATGGCGGGCTCCGGCCGGCGCGGAGCGGCGGCGGAACCAGGGCTCCCGCGTCCCGGCAAAGACGCGCGTGGGCGCGCGGCTGTGCCGGCGGGCTGGTGATCACGACGAAACCCCAAAGGCGGGGCTTTTCCCCTCCTGCGCGCGCGTGCACGCAGGCGAACCTCACGACCATGGCCGCGGCGGCGCACGGGCAGGACATCGGGCTCCGGCGATCAAGGGACAAAGAACAGGGCCAAGCGGGGTTTTGCGCGCGCGTTGTCGACGGCAGCGGCACCTGCAGGTGTAAGGCTCGGCACGAAGGCCGGCAACACAAGCGTCGACGGTCAGCAGCGGTGGCGCGGCGCGGCGAGGTCCGACACAGGATCAAGGTGAGGCTTTTCTTCCCCCTCGGCGCGATGGCCGGCTCCACAGTTGAGAGGGAGGCGAAGGCGCTCACCTGGGTGACCTCTGGTCGACGGGACGAGCGGCGGTGAAGCAAGGCGAGGCGGAACGGCGGCGGCGCAGGTCGGAGCAGAGGAAACAGGGCGCGGCACGGCTCTTCGCAGGGACGGCACCGTCTTCTCGACAATCAGCTCCCACGGGCGGCTCCGGCTTCTCAACGACGACAGCGTTCCCACGGACGGCCTCCCCGCCTCCTTCTCCTCCTCCTCTCCTTCTTCTTCTCAGGCGGCGGCAGAAAGGGGGAGAAACCCCAGAGCGGACTAGGGTTGGGGGATGGCCGCGGCGGTGGCTTAAATAGGCGGGCGCACGAGGCATGAGCGGTCGGATGTGCGCGCGCTGAGGTGGCGAGCATCCGCGGCTCCGCCACGAGGAGGTACGGTGAGCTCGGCCGAGGTGGCGGGCGCGGGATGGACGCGCGGGTGAAAAGGGGGAAAAAGGGGGAGGAAGACGACGGCGACGTGGCCCCCTGACGCGCGGGACCCAAAGGTCAGCGAGAGAAGGGGACGGCGCGGCGCGTGTGCGGGCCGGCGGTGATACTGGGCCGTAAGGTTTGTTGGGCTGGGGTGTGTGAGGTGTTCGGCTGGGCTGAGAAAAAGAGAAGAGGGGGCTTTAGCAGACCTTGGCTATGGACGGCGGCCCGCCTAGGTTTTTACCCTTTTCCCATTTCTTTAACTCCTTCTCCTAAAACTATATAACTTCAAATTTGAATTTAGAATTCAAATTTGATCCTCACACAAATAAGATCCAAATAAAAGCCAATTAAAATCCAAAGTTCTCACACTAGCATTTTATATTTCCTAGGAATTTTTAATTAGCTCAAAAATAAATCTAGGAATTTAGGAGAGAAATAAGAAGGCATCCTTAATTAAATTGTCAAGCACCCAAATAATTCACCGAAAATTTCAAATCCTCATTTTTATAATTAACATTCCGTAATAAAATTGCAGGATGTTACAATTTGCATTGGAGCAAAAGTGGTGGATAATTTGGACGGTAGAAGAGGAAGTAGGATTGCAACGAGTGGCAAAAAGAATGGTTTATTTTAAAAGCCAATATAGCAAGACAGATTCTAGTACAAGGTGAACCACCCACAGGCTAGAGGCAAAATGCCCACTAGGCACTTGTAGAACAGCCATCAGCATAAGGACAGAGGGTGGAAGTCTTCCTAGGTTTGCATCTTTTTAATGCTTTTTTTACTGAATGAGATTTTTAACACTGTCCTCATTCTTAGTTAACATAACATTAGCAGTTCCTCAAAAGGTCAAGTTGATCATCTGAAAGTACACACCCTGAAATATTCTTCCTTTTTTTTGTATAGTAGGATTTCATGTTCTTCATCACCCTATAATAAAAATTGAACTTAGACTCAAATTGCAAGTGGTGATAAAAAAGACCGATCTCATTAGGGAGTAAATGATCGAACACATGAGATTGTTTATGTAAGTAAATTGAAATAAGGCTAAGAAATAGTTTCTTTCCCATTGTTTTCTACTCATCTGTGGAGGTGAAGATGCCATATTGCCGTTGCCATCAAACACGCAGCATAGAAATTCGACAATGACGAGTTAAGATACTGTCACTGAAATGTACTTTTTGACAATGATCAGCTATATATTATCGGCGTGCGTAACACATTGATATCCTTGTCACGTTAGAGCTTCCAAACATGACTTCTCCAAAGCCGAATCTGATGCCAAAAGCAAAGGGGGAAAAAAAAGGCGGAACGCCGTCCTTCACTCTTTTCTTCATGCCTTTTCCCCCACATCGTTGGTCCACTCGATCTTCTTTACCAAAACCTAATCCATTCTAAATGGCATTTTCTTGTTTTTTTTTTGAGATTTCTGCTTTATGGTCAATGGTGATTGCTAAGATGCTTCAGAGTTCGGAAAGGTGGGGAGTGTGCGCAAAGGCATTTTTTGCTGGAAAGAGAGGCCAATGCTTGGTGGCATCTTCAACCTTGGACATGGATGGTTAGTTGCTTCGTCTTGGGTGCCTTGCTTTTCCACGGCAACCGTGGAAAGTTGATCAACTTTTCCCCAACTAGCACAACAAATTGCACTTTTCAGCAGTAGGCAAATACTAAATTACTACAACAAATTAGCGTTTGGCAGTTGATTGATATGATCGTTGTGCACTTGTGCTGAACTTTTGAAGCAACAAAATTACATTGTTATGATCATACATGCATAGGATCATTTAAAAAAAAAATATCAATGCGAGCACATACATGACACATCACTATAAACATAAGTATGCACTTACCCCTTATTAGCAACTCCAAGAGACTAGTTATTTTGACTTGACTAGCTAAAAAATGAAAAAAAATTAACAAAAATAGTATTCCAACAGACTAGCCAAACACCCTGCTAGCTATCCTCGCTAGCTAAACTTGTGCCTTCGCTAGCCAAAGATGACTAGCGTCCTCTGCTAGCTATCCTTCGCTAACCAAAGAGGTGGGAGAAGAGATAATGTATGTCACATGGGCCTAATTGTGGGATGGCTAGTCATTTTAACTAGTCTGTTGAAAAAAGAGCAAATATAGAGAAAGAATACTAGCTAATAAATAACTAGTTAAATGTGATTTTAGTCAGTCTAATTTAGTGAGTCTCTTGGAGTTGCTTAGGAGCTCCAGTAGATTGAGTCGGTAGATTTTCAGACGGACGAACAAATTGACGAAGTTACCATAACGTATCCATTAGTAAAAAATAATTTTGAAAAAATGCCCCCTTTTGTATATAGCTGATTCACAATGGATGGTGTCCGCTTAGGGTGGCATGGGCACGGAGGAAATATAATTATAAACATTTCTTTACTCTAATCAATTACACCACCATCTCCTATATATCTCCTTTGTTGCTTGCCGTGGTGAAAATGATGAAATTTTTGTATTAAGAAACGTATTCTGTGAGAGATAACACGGTCTGCAATGCGAAAATTTTGAAAATTTTTAGAAAACTAAACAGGTCTTAGGTGAGCCACGCGATTGAGCCAGTCGCTTAATTCCACGCGATTTGAACGTGGCATACTTGACGACGAATCTGGCGACAAGCACCTCTCCTCCACCTCACCTTGCTTGCTGAGCTGTCCGGCGTAACACCAAGTTATAGTACCTGCTCCAAGCAACCACCTCTAAAAATAATGGTTATGCTTATATGCTCTCATGTACAAAGTTTGGCAGTCACGGGTTCAAATTCCACTATCCCGTTATGTGAAATATGAAAAAAAAAACGAGTGACTTTTGGCTTGCTTGGACTAGGAACAGGATCCACTGTAGTGAACCTCACAAGCTAACCTCAGTTTGACATCACGTCATTATTGTACCAACATACTTTACACCCATCCAAAAAAGCCATTTTGATATTTCGAAATCCATTTTAAAAATGGACACACGTGCTTTCCAATTATTTTGTAAAAAATAAAGTCGACATGTGGCCAGCGGATAAGACCAATGGCCAGTGTGTGCATGTGGTCCTGCGTGGACATCTTGGGGGAGTCTCGGTCCAAGTCGCCGGTCAAGATTCACCGCCGGTACTGCTCACACACAGCCACAGGCGGCACACAGCTTGTTGCTTTGTCTCCATTGCCGCCGCTGAAACTTGCTTCCACCCGCACGCACGTCGTTGCCAAATCAGCCACTGCTCGCCCACTACTACTTGTGTGCTCCGGCCGGGCGATTATTTACATATATATAAATAGCAAGTAGTGGTACTATACGTTGATTTACCGAGAGGCACCGGGGCAAAAACCAAACCGCCGTACCCTCGCCGTCTCCGCCGCGAGGTCACGGGCGGTGACGACACTCTCTGGCGACATGCTCCCGGCGTCGCCGTCCGTCGTCGGCAGACCCCAAGCCATGTGTGGAAGTCCGGCCAGCTCTGCGCCTCTGCCTAGCTCGGCGCCGTACGGCCCGACAGCGACTAACAACGCCCTAGGTGGTTAGCGATTTGCTGGAGTTATATACGTTTAATGGTGTTCTAAAAAAAGGTATTAAAAAAAGGCAGGAAAAGGACTGGGGAGAAGACTCGGCTCCGTCGTCGGGTCGTCGTCCGAGGATGACGACGTACGGTCAAGCGGCCGGAAATCTTGGATTCTTCCGCCGACACGACGGCCGGCGCGACGTCTACGTGCTCGACACTGCTCGTGCGTGGTGAGGGTCATCAGGCAGGGACGACGACCTCGCTGGTCTTCTTTTACTAATAAAGAGATAATGCAGAAACATTTGTGTCATGCACAATGTGCAATGTTTGGCTGATGAGATGGACATGGTGGATCTCGTTGACTCATCAGTGAAGTCTACTGCTAAACTGTCAAGCTTTTTTTTAATAGACTTTTGCTAAACTCAGTTTATAGGCTCTGGTTAAACTCGGTAAAATACAGTTCTTGCATGCCCCCCCCCCCAAGGCAGTGACGAATCCAAATTTGGATGGTAGGGGGCTCTCCAAAATTTCTATAGAAAGCTTGAACGGATTACCATGAGAGACAAAGTGGTGGGGGCTGGAGCCCCCCCCCCCCCCCCACCCACCGCTGGCTCTGCCGCTGCCCCGAGGGAAATCAGGAAATCGGACCAACATTTTTGTGTTGCATGCATCTCCAGTGTCTTATCCGTGATATTGTCTCTCAATCATTCCCCATCAATTGCTGTACGTGTGCTTACTTTGATCTACCAAGCTTCCTTATAATAAGTTGCCATGTTGCTTTCGTGTTAGCCCAAGTGTGTTTTCGACTAGTACATTGACCAACCTCTTTTGTCCCATCTGTCGATCGCAACAGTGAACTAAAGTAGTCCATTGATTAGCCCTTCAGCACCATGCAAGCAAATCACCTTGTAATATGGGTGCTTTGCTTGCATGGTGTGCAAGCAAAGCACCATGCAAGCAAATCACCCATACCTACTGTTGCCTCATCATTGAAAAAACTCAAGTCAATGTTTAGATTCCTAGTTCAAAATTTTTTGAGAAAGAATCTTCTATGGATGAAGTACTAAATAAAGTTTATTTTGCAAAATCCTTTCACAGGTGAGTGTAACTTTGCGTGACGAATCTAACAAGTATAATTAATTTAATGATTTGCTACAATAATACTACAGTAACCATCATTTAATCATGTGGTCAAAACTCTTATTAGATTCATCTCGCAAATTAGCGTAGGGTTGTGCAAGTAGTTTTGTAAACTGATTTTATTTAATACCCCTAATTAGCGGTCAAAGTTGTGCGACAAAATTTTCAACCTCAGTCTAAACATTGTCCCAACAGCAAAATTATTTGGAAGAAAACTTAACTAAAAGAAAATATGTAGTTTGCAAAAACCCAATTGCAACTCTAGAGTACATAAAAAAACCACACATAAAACCTCCTAATCGACCCCTAGAACCTGCATTCGATGCTTCTACTATGGGCGACCCAATGGTTCATAGAAATCAGTTAAGTTAAACACTTGAGCTTGCTATCCTCGAAGGAGACCGCCATTTCTGGCTACCATGAGAATTGGATTGCGGAAATCGTGTTTCGATCAGAGCGGGTGATTGGTGCACTTACATGCTCTACTGTCAAGCTAGTTCATTTCCGTGCCAATGCGTGGATAAGCTGGTGGTGGTGCTTTGAGAAAATTACAGGGGTGGGGGTTGAGCTCATAAGATTTTTTTTCTACCTTTTTTTTATAAAAAAGAGGATGAGTGGGATTAAAATGGATGTGTTTGAAGGATAAATGGTTAGCCAGATGAAAGCAAATGTGCGGAAATTTTCACTGAAGTTGTCATCTAATATTTTGTATTTCACACGGTTATGTGGAGTATACCACGCGACATATCTGATATGTGATATGGCTCTAGATCGAAACTATCTGATATCCCAATATCTTCTTCAACGTCAACCAATTTGTGCGTTCTTGTAGAAGTAGTGGGTGATACCAAATTCAACACATATATTACCCATGAATAAACATAAGAAAAAAATGTCCTCATTTTTCCTTGTAGATGCACGCCTACACCAAAGTCAGCCTGTGGGGCCGTCCGAGACACAACGGTTTTCACACGCCTACTGCAGGCAGGCGTACATGCACGTTAGCAAACCGGGCCTGATACGTCGCCTATTAGACTACTATATAGAGGGGGGAACAAAAGTGTCGTCATTGTGCGGTACAAATTACCCGGAGAAGCTACGAAATCCCTATGCTCACCACGGTCAATTCCTGCGAGTGTCGTCACCATGTCACAGTCGTTTCTCTACTCGAATTAAATCTGCAATTAAACCCTAGTAAATATACGACGCCCCTCCCTCCTATAAAACAAGGGGAAGCCACGTCGCTCCGGCTGCAAGCTCTTCTTGTACCCCCTCCTCGCGCCGTCCACCGATCGATACGCAGGCCGCAGCAATGAGGCCACCGCGCTCCGTCCTCTTCCTCTCCGTCGCGGCGGCGCTGCTGCTGCTCCTCCTCGCGCCCGCCGCGCGCGCCGCCGAGGACGGCGGCGGGTGCGGTGCCGACGGCGGCGCGGCGGCGGAGGGCGACCGCGCGCGGGCGAAGGCGCTCAAGATCGCGGCTTTCTTCTCCATCCTCGTGTGCGGCGCGCTGGGGTGCTGCCTGCCCGTGCTGGGCCGCCGAGTGCCGGCGCTGCGGGCCGACGGCGACGTCTTCTTCCTCGTCAAGGCGTTCGCGGCGGGGGTCATACTCGCCACGGGGTTCATCCACATCCTACCCGACGCCTTCGAGAAGCTCACCTCCGAGTGCCTCCCCGCCTCCCCGTGGCAGGACTTCCCCTTCGCGGGGTTCGGGGCCATGGTCGGCGCCATCGGCACGCTCGTCGTCGACACCGTCGCCACGGGGTACTTCACGCGCGTCCACTTCAAGGACGCCAAAGCCGCCGCTGCCGCCGCGGCCGTGAGCGCCGCCGCCGTCGTGGACGTTGAGAAGCAGCAGCAGGAGGCCGCGGCGGCGGCGCACGCTGCCGGCGGAGGGACCCATGACGACCATGAGGGCCACGTGCACATGCACACGCACGCGACGCACGGCCACGCGCACGGCTCCACGGCGCTCGTCGCCGCCGTCGGCGGCGGCGACGGCGACAAGGAGCACGCGCTGCGCCACCGGGTCATCGCGCAGGTAACTAATTTCTTCGAGTTAATCGTGAGTTGCATAGTGCGTAGGATACGGTCTCCTCTAAGTGTAACAGCTGTTTAACTATGGATTTATTTACCACCGTTTCTAAATAAAAATAACTACCGTAGCGATGAACACTAGGTGTTTTTATTTTTAAAATATAAGTTACCTTCACTGAAAGGTACATAGATATTCTCTGAAATGTGACATATATCCAGTGATATTCTTGCAAATAAAATTATTAAAAGGTCACATAGCACGTATAGAATAATGACTTAAACTTTGGAACAAACACTTGTTGCGAAAAAAACAATCCACTATATGATTACAATGTTTGCATATGTAACTTATGATCGACAATGGTTGTTGATTGTGTGCAGGTCCTAGAGCTTGGGATTGTGGTGCACTCGGTGATCATTGGCATCTCCCTTGGTGCATCAGAGGACCCAGGCACCATCAAGCCCCTGGTGGTCGCCTTGAGCTTCCACCAAATGTTCGAGGGCATGGGCCTCGGTGGCTGCATCGTTCAGGTACCTAATAATCTCTCATACAAGAACGATGATTCATGTCATTGTCGCCTCTCCTTTTTCCCTCTTCCTCGCCATGGTGAACAAGATTGATACGATGATTCATGTCATTGCCGCCTCTCCTTTTTCCCTCTTCCTCGCCACGGTGAACAAGATTGATTAGTGAAGCTTGCTATTAGCCCATCTGCTCCCACATCTAAAACTGAATTACTGATCATCGTCGTCCAATTTTTTTTATAAGTTCATGTTTTTTTTTTCAAAAGAAGGGGGAAATGTGCATCTTGTCTAGATATAATGTGGTCCCTACTAGAAGTAGACTAACCCATCCAAAAATAAAAGAATAGATACCTTTTTCGTTTTCTTAGCGCTTTATCCTCGCATCTAGTCTAAAATATCATCATGATTTGGTTTGGGCAATGAAAGGAGAGGCGATGAGAAGCCGATTGCACTAAAGCATGATATAAAAGATATACCCGAACAAAGTTTGGGACGCCCTTGGATGCCCCTTTTTGCAAACTGGATTTCTTTTTTCCTTTTCCCTCTCTTGTGCCTATCCGTAGTCAATCAGACATGACTGTTATAGTCTGTACTTGTTTAGAAAGAAAACAATTATATTCCATACTAATGGTCTACCTCGATCGTTGGAGAATTTTTTATGTTCTAAGTATAAAGCTGACATGACCTTAATGATTTTACTAGTACCTTCACTGAATAAAGCTGAGTGATTCAATTTAATTAGGACTGTGTTCAACAACGCTATGCAAACTCAATTGTACGATCCATGGTGACCATGCATAAACATTTAAATGTTTTCTATCTCCATCGATCCCTAATTTTTTGGTTTCCATATATGCATGAATGCAGGCGAAGTTCAAGCTGCGGTCTATCGTGACGATGGTCCTCTTCTTCTGCCTGACGACGCCGGTGGGCATCCTGGTTGGCCTCGGCATCTCCTCAGTGTACAACGAGAGCAGCCCGACGGCGCTCATCGTCGAGGGCATCCTAAACTCGGTCGCGGCGGGGATCCTCGTCTACATGGCGCTCGTCGACCTCCTCGCCGAGGACTTCATGAACCCCAAGGTGCAGAGCAGGGGGAAGCTCCAGCTCGGCATCAACGTGTCCATGCTCATCGGCGCCGGCCTCATGTCCATGCTCGCCAAATGGGCTTAGCCAAAGTTTTGTTCTCGATCTGCTATGCATTGTTAGGTGAATTATAATTGTTGCAGCAAAGGAAAATAGCCTTCCAAAATTTTGGTGTCGTTGTAACGGTTCAAAAAGGCAGGTTTGGATTAGGCAACATTATTGTTGAGATCGATGTCGTTGCACAGTAACCGTGTGATCTCCTTCCGTCACAGTCTGGATGTGTACAGTCGTTCGTTCCTCTGTGGCCGGCCATTGCTTGAATTGCCACATTGTCAAGGAATGTCGACACCCTATCGCCACCCTTTGGAACGCACGGTGCACACGGAAGGTCACGCCGATGGCGCCCGACTTTTCTGACGGAGTTCGTGAGCACGACGAGCCTACGACGACACTCAACGCCATTGGAGCTTGGGGCTTTCGTCAAGGAGAGTGTCGACACCCTCCCTACCGTCAACTTCTTGGTAGGACCTTGATGCAGATGGCACCCAAACTTCTTTGACAGGTAGGTAGGTGTGGTACGAAACACTAGCTACAAGCGTTGCTCAATCAACGAACATGGCTGGCAGTTCATGGATAAAGACACCCGGAGACATATATACAGACATGTAACATGTTGCTTGACTTTGACTAAGGACCTGTGATTTGAAACTGCTTCGAGTTCATGCATCATCACGGATTCCGGCAAGAAATTGACCTGTGAAAGTATGCGTTTGCGGCTAGATGTCAACAGGGAATTCACACCCGGAGATTATTGGCAATGGCTGCCCATCTCCATCCGTGTCAAGGGGAAGAAATCTCTACCCCTGTCCCCATGCATCCCCGCTTTCAGGGATATTTTTTTTCTCATATCGCGGCGCGGAGAATCAAGACATGGGGATGGGGGCTAGGGTCCATGAACGAGGGTGACGGTGAAGAGAAAGGAGAGGATGGATGTGTACATGACCAAGGAGGTGTTCATTGTTTCTAGCGGGAATAAGGATAAAGACGAACATACAATGTTGCTTTAGACATTCTCTCTTTATCATCAACATGTTGCTGCAGGAATGCGAAATTTGGGTTTAGGGACATAGAGTGCGAATTCATGGTAGCGGCGGCGGCTACTCAGCTCTCAACTTGAAGCTATGGAGCCAATGTAGCGTCGGCAGCGTGACTTCTGCTAGCACGGCGATGAAGACGCATTGTTGCCCTGCGTGGCGGAAGCGGGAGAGGGGGTTGGTGGGAGAGTGGAGTGGATGGGCCTCGGTTGAAGTGAGATATTTAACTATTTGCCACTTTTACGAATAACGTTCCTTCATATGGGACTTTATATTAGCTTCTACGTTTTTGCCACCCTCTTTCGAACGATGCTACAAAAATGGGACTTTGTCTGACGTGGCAAGCCATCTCTCCCGTCCAGCGTGGCTTGAGCATGTGAAATGACCATAGTGCCCTCCCCTTATCCTTTCCCTTCTTATCCTCTTCAGTCTCCTAACACTGACGCATGGGACCCACAGGTCATCTTCAACCTCTAGCGGTCCTGCCGCTGCCTCGCGTGCGGTCCGCCTCGCCCTGGGGCTCGGCCGCTCGGGAGCTCGTCCGCCTCGTCCCCCGTGGCCGCGGCCACCGAGAGGGCCCTGCGTGCGCCGCGGGGGTGAGAATAATGAGCCCGCGGCCTGCATGCCTGGCTGCTGATCGCGCACAGTAATCACCGGCGCAGGCCTGCAGCGCAACGCCCATTCACCTACGCCCGCCCGCTCCCGCGCGCGCGCTGACCGCCGATGCCGCAGCCGCACGCCCGCAGGAGCTCCTGTAGAGAGATAGAATTGGGGGAAACACCACACCCAGCAAGGGGGGTGACCTCTCATATATATAGCCAATATGGCTTGAGTTACAAGGAAACAATCCTAGTATACAAGGAAGCTATATCAGCTATACAAGGTAGGCTAAATCACCTATACAAGGTAAGCTACGATCAGTCAATTATACATTTCCTAATACCCGCCCGCAGTCGCAGCGGGAGGAGTGCGGACGCAAAGACTGGACCGAAAATCCGTGAAGAGCTGTACAGGAAGGCCCTTGGTCATGATGTCAGCGAACTGATGAGCGGAGGGAACGTGTAGAACCCGGACCTGCCCAAGCGCCACCTTCTCGCGGACGAAGTGAATGTCGATCTCGATATGCTTCGTGCGTCGGTGGTGGACAGGGTTGGCCGTCATGTAGACAGCGCTGACGTTGTCACAGTAGACAACGGTGGCGGAAGCGAGGGGAACATGGAGCTCCTGAAGAAGCTGGCGCAGCCAGCAGCACTCGGCGACGACGTGAGCGACCGCGCGGTACTCGGCCTCGGCGCTGGACCTGGACACCGTGGTCTGGCGCTTCGAGGACCACGAGACGAGGTTGTCGCCGAGGAAGACGCAGAAACCGGAAGTCGAGCGTCGGGAGTCCGGACAGCCAGCCCAATCGGCGTCGGAGTAGCCGGTCAGACTGTTAACAGGACCAGTGCCGATGTGGAGGCCGGAGGAGAGTGTGCCCTTCACGTAGCGCAGGATGCGCTTGACCAAGGCGAGATGGGGCTCGCGAGGGTCGTGCATGAAGAGGCACACCTGCTGAACGGCGTACGCCAAGTCGGGGCGAGTCAGGGTGAGGTACTGGAGAGCACCCACCAGACTCCTGTAGTCGGAGCTGTCAGAGGCTGAGAGCGGAGCACCATCCGAAGCCGAGAGCTTGGCCTGAGTGTCCACTGGAGTCGCCGTGGAGTGACACTCAGCCATGCCAGCACGCTGGAGAAGATCCATGGCGTACTGTCGCTGGGACAGGAACAGGCCGTCAGACGAGCGCGTGACGGAGATGCCGAGGAAGTGGTGCAGGTCGCCGAGGTCAGTCATGGCGAACTCGGAGGCGAGTTTGGCCATGATCTGCTGAAGGAGGGTCGAGGACGAGGCGGTGAGGATGATGTCGTCGACGTAGAGCAGCAGGTAGGCGAGGCTCCCGCCCTCTTTGAGAACAAAGAGGGAGGTGTCGGAGGCCGAGGCGACGAAGCCGAGCTGACGGAGGAAGGAGGCGAACCGTTGGTACCACGCACGCGGCGCCTGCTTCAGCCCATACAAGGACTTCTGCAGGTGGCAGACGTAGTCGGGTCGGGCGGGGTCGACGAAACCAGACGGCTGCTGGCAGTAGACCGTCTCGTCGAGGTGGCCGTGAAGAAAGGCGTTCTTCACGTCGAGCTGGTGGATGGGCCAAGCACGGGAGGTCGCGATGCTGAGGACAGCCCGGATGGTTGCCGGTTTGGCCACCGGGCTGAAAGTCTCGTCGTAGTCGATCCCGTGCTGCTGGGAGAAGCCGCGAACAACCCAGCGCGCCTTGTGCCGAGCAAGAGTACCATCGGAGTGGTACTTATGCTTGAAGATCCACTTCCCGGAGACGACGTTGGCACCGGGCGGGCGGGGAACAAGCCGCCAGGTGCCGTTGTCGATGAGGGCCTGGAACTCGTCAGCCATGGCCGCTCGCCAATTGGGATCAGCGAGCCCACTGCGATAGTTCGCCGGGAGTGGTGACGGGACGATGGCGGTCAACCCCTTGTATTGCATGCGCGGGATGACACCAGACTGTGTACGCGTCACAGGCCTGGAGGACTCCGGGGCGGCAGGCGCAGGGGCAGGCGTCGGTGTAGCAGCCGGCGCAGGTGCCGGGGCCGGTGCAGGTGCACAGGGCCGGCGACTGTAGACGAGCAGGGGGGGTGCAGGAGTAGGTCCTGTCGGGGGCACGGAACCACGCCCGCCCGGACCTACAGGCGCGGAGGAGGGAGGCGGCTGCTCAACGTTCACAGGGAACGGAGCGACCGCGGGCGCCGATGTCGAGGGGACAGCTGCAGGGTTAGTAGAGCAAGGCATAATATCCACAGTGTCATCATCGGTCAGAAAATCAAGGGAGGTGGCTGGGGAGACAGGAGGGACAGCTGCAAAGGGAAAATGCGACTCGTCGAAAACAACGTGGCGAGATATGATAACACGTCGAGTGGACAGGTCGAGACAGCGATATCCCTTGTGAGCTGTAGGGTACCCAAGAAACACACAGGCGGTAGAGCGAGGAGCTAGCTTATGCGCAGAGGTGGCCTGGAGGTTTGGGTAGCAGAGGCACCCAAAGACTCGGAGGTGGTCAAAGCGAGGCGGCTCGTGGTACAACCGTGTGTATGGGATCTCACTGCGAATGGACGACGAAGGCCGCCTGTTGAGCAAGTAACAGGCGGCTGCCAGGGCCTCAGCCCAGTAAGAAGGTGGCATGGACGCATGGAGAAGCAATGTGCGCACTGAGTTATTGAGCGTGCGGAGGACACGCTCGGCCTTGCCGTTCTGAGCGGAGGTGTAGGGACACGAGAGTCGCAACAGGATGCCATGAGCTGCCAGGAAGGTGGAGGTGGCATTGTTGACGAACTCCGTGCCGTTATCAGCCTGAAAACACTGAACAGGCAGATCGAACTGAGTGCGGACATAAGCGACGAAATCAACAATGGTCTGATGGACGTCAGACTTGCGTTTGAGGGGAAAAGTCCAACAAAAGTGGGAGTAATCGTCCAAAAGCACCAGGTAATAAGAAAAACCAGAAATACTCCGAACTGGTGAAGTCCAAACATCACAGTGAACGAGCTCAAATGGTCTAGCAGTATAAGAACTAGAAGAAGTAAAAGGCAGGCGAGTGTGTTTGCCAAGCTGACATGAGTGGCAAAGGGAGCGACCTGCTTTATTACAAGAAATTAAATTGTTCTTATTTAAGCGAGCTAAAGCTGCCGGAGCTGGATGGCCGAGACGCTGGTGCCACAGGGAGCTGGCGGCGGCAACAAAAGCAGACGCAGTGGGTGGGGACGGCTGCCAGGTGTACAGGTCCCCGTCGCTATTGCAGCGAAGAATCACGCGCCCCGTCCGGAGTTCCTTAACAGAAAAACCGAAAGCGTCAAACTCAATGGAAACGTGGTTGTCGCGAGTAAACTGACGAACAGAAAGAAGGTTCTGAACTATCGAGGGAACAACAAGGACGTTATTGAGTGCGAAGGTGGACGCTATGGTGGGTAGGACAGAGTGACCGTGAGAGGTGACTGGGATACTAGTGCCATTGCCTACTAAAATTGAAGAAACAGAGGTGGGCAGGCGACTGAGGAGTATACCATCCGAAGACGTCATGTGGGAGGTCGCGCCGGAGTCCATCACCCAGGGGGAAGACCCCTGGACCGACATCTGCTGGAGGGCCGCAACAAGGCCGGCCTGATCCCACGCCGGGGACTGAGCCGAAGGTGCAGCGAAGGGGCCCGGCGAGTACTGCAGCGGTGCAAAGGCCGTATGGGCCTGCTGCGGCCCAAACGGAGACCAGGCAGCGTGCGCCTGCTGCGGTCCAGGCCCCAGGAGTCCAGGTGATGGACGCCAGGGCTGCTGGCCGGGCCACCCGCCTGCGCCAGCCCACTGCTGGCCGCCTGGGCTCATGCAGAGCCACGGCCCAGCGGGGAAGGGAGGGCGCGCCTGCCCTCCGCCGAAGCCGCCGGCGCCGTAGCCGCTGCCGTTGCCGTTGCCGTTGCCGCCGGAGGAGCGACGCCCGCCGCGCTTATTGTTGCGGCGCTGGCCATCGCCGCCCCGCTGCTGCTGCTGTGGCGGCTGCTGCTGCGGGCCACGGCAGCCGGAGGAGCCGCACGCAGGAGCTGAGGCTGCAACGAGGGCGGTGGCGGCGCTGACCTGCTTCCCGTTGGCGAGACGCAGCTCCTTCAGGGTGAGCTGGTCTCGCGCGTAGGTGAGGGTGAGGCTGGTGGCGGCGATGTGGTCACCAGTGGCGGAGAAGGGCTCGTTCAGCCCGCGAAGCAGGTTGAGGACGAGCTGCGACTCGGTGACGGGCTGGCCGGCGTCGCGGAGCTTGTCGGAGGTGGTCTTGATGCGCAGGATGTAGTCGTCGATGGAGGAGTCTCCCTGAGTCATCGAGTGGAACTCGTGACTCAGGAAGATGGCGCGCTGCGCCTTGTTCGCCGTGTAGAGGCCGTCGATGGCCGTCCAGAGCTGATGGGCGGTCTGAGCAGGGCCGTCCAGCGTCAGGTCGAGGACGGCCTCGGCGACGGAGCCGAAGAGCCAGCTGCGAACGCAGCAGTCCGCCTGCTTCCAAGCCGACGACGCCGGATCGTCGGGGCTGGGCGGAGCGGTGCCGTCGACGTGGTTCAGCACCCCGAATTTCCCACACATGGCGAGGAAATTGGTGCTCCACTTGGAGAAGTTGCCGCCCTTGAGCTCGAGGGTGATCGGCACGTGGTGCTTGACGTTGACGGAGGCGAAGGGGTGGACGAAGAAGCCTCCGCCGGCGCCGCCCTGAGGGGAGGTAGGACAGCTGCTAGAGAAGGCGTTGGAGACGGTCGATCCGGAGGCGGCGGACGTCATGGTGGCGTCCTGCGTGATCCGATCGGCGGCAGATCAGGGGGGGAGGGAGGGTAGCGGCGGCGGCCGTAGATGGCGGCGGCGGCTGGGGTCGGGCGCGCGCGAGGACGCGGCGCGCAGGAGGATCGGCGCGGCCAGAGGAGGCGGCGACGCACGGGGTTTAGGGCGGCGGCGGCCAGAGATGTTGGCGGCGGCTGGGGTGGGCGCGGCGCGGCCAAGGGATGGCGGCGCCGGGTGGCTAGAAGGGAAGGCCCGAATCGGGGAGACCCCGGACTCTTGATACCATGTAGAGAGATAGAATTGGGGGAAACACCACACCCAGCAAGGGGGGTGACCTCTCATATATATAGCCAATATGGCTTGAGTTACAAGGAAACAATCCTAGTATACAAGGAAGCTATATCAGCTATACAAGGTAGGCTAAATCACCTATACAAGGTAAGCTACGATCAGTCAATTATACATTTCCTAATAGCTCCCCCTTCCGGGGACCCTTGGTGTTGGTGCCGCCCGTTTCAAAACGAGCGCGAGGCGTCCTACTACCGTGCTTCGGATTCTCTTCCCGCCCGCCGTGCCCTCGGCACTAATCTAGCTGCCGCAATCGGTGCTGCTGCCCCCGGCTCCGGAGCTCACACCACCTGCATGCAGGCAGCCTGCCGCGGCAGCTCGTGCGGTCTCGGAATCGTTTGTCTCGGGGCGCTTTCCTTTGGATTGGATGGATTTGCCATTAATCGTGCAGCCGTGTCTTTGTCCGCACTCGTTCATGCTGCAGTTTACAACGTAGTAGAGGTCCAGTTTTTTCTTCTATTTTTGGTTGTAAAAAACTGAAAAATCTCCGTGTTCATTTTTGAGCTGGATCTAGGATGGTCTCTGAAATCTGAGACCGATGCGGTGCTCAGTTACCTGCCGGAAAGGGGAGGAGCCAAGAGGTGGAAGACGACCCCTACATGTGGGTCCCACATGTAAGTGGTGAAGGAGAGAGGAGTGTAGGATAAGGCAGGGGCATCTTCGTCTTTTCACGTGCTTGAGCCACGCTGGACGGGGGAGGTGGCTTGCCACGTCGGACAAAATCCCATTTTTGTAGCACCGTTCGAAAGAGGGTGGCAAAAACGTAGAAGCCAATATAAAAATCCCATATGAAGGAGCGCCATTTATAAAAGTGGCAAATAGTTAAATATCCCGGTTGGAGTAGGACCTTTAAGCGAAGCTTAGGTGTATATTGTGACATGGGGAAGATTGATTCCCTACGGTTTCAGCAACACCCGTAGAGCACTTTCATCTTTCCCATCGAAATCCTCCCTACGAATCTTTCACGTCAAAATATTTGTAATGAACATATTTTCCTACTGTTTTTGGTACCAGTGGAAGTGCACGCACGACACGTGCGTGATAAAAGAAAATTAAATACAATATGAGTTTATATAATTATTGTCGGTGTTGAGATTAGTCCCGACACTAACTAGTGAAATGCGCTGTGATCGGTCTCTCGATGGCCGGTGCTAAGCAATGCGGGGACACGGGTTTATCCTGGTTCCGGCCGTGGGGCCGTACGTCCAGCAGGTTGCGCTTGAGCGCTGTATTGCAATGCACCGTGGTGCCTGTAGAGGGGGGCTACAAGCTAGGTGGGAGAGGAGGAAAAGCCTCCAAGTCCCTGCTAGATGATTGAGGCAGAGTGCCAATATCAAGGGAATGAGCGAGCGAGTGAGCGTGGGTGAGAAGTGATGCAGATCGTCGCCCCCTTGTGGCCGGGTGACCACCTCTTCCTTTTATAGACCAAGGGGAGGCGGCTTACAAAACGTGCCGCATGGGGTTTTGTACAGTATTATAGTACCGGTATACAGCGCTTGTGATCTGATGGTGTCCCGACGAGTCTTAGTACTTGCGGGTGTCGTGGCAGCTTTGTACTCGCCGGGGAGCAGCTTCGAGGGTAGTTCATTCGGCATTCATGTCTGGCTGCCGTTCGCACATCAATTCGAGGGTCTCGCTGACGAGAGCGCCTGTGCTGTACAGGGCTCGGCATGGTGGCGCCCCGTCGGAATGGGGCTCCACAGCGTCGGGCATGGTTCCACAGCGACGGGCTGTCCGCACAGCGCTGGGGATGGCCGCACAGCCCCCGGGTCAGTTGCACAGCGCCCGGGATGGCCGAGCGGCGCCGGAGTTGGTGGAGGGGACGCGGCGCACGCAGCTCGTACGGCGGCGCCGGTCAGTGTGTGCGCCTACTCGCAGTTCGTACACCTTTCGAGGGTGCCCCATGCCCTTTTGAGGGCCTCGATGGCGGGAGCGCCCATGCCACATAGGGGCCGGCGTGGTGGTGTCCCATCGGAACAGGGCTCCACAGCACCGGGGATGGTTCCACAGTGCCCGGGATGGCGGCACAGGGTTGGGGATGGCCGCACAGCGCCGGAGGTGACAGAGGGAACGTGCCCTGCCTACCCTGCGCCACGACACTGTCATGGGCGTGCGTCAGGACGGCGGCCGTACGCCCCTCGAGGGTGTTGCCATCCCTTTTCGAGGGGCATGGCGGGGAGAAAGAACGGGAGCGGGTGGTACAATGTCAAAGAATGACACCAACCATCCCGCACAGCGCTTAGACAGCGCCGGGGATGGCCGCACAGTGGTGGGTTGCTCGAACAGCGCCGGGATCAGATTCCCAGGCGGTGTCAGGAGATCGGCGTGGCGGGGATTCGCCTTTTGACCCGGGCGCCCGCGGCGTGTCAGGGCATTTAATGCTCCGATCGGGGGAAGCAGGTGAGGCGCCACGGGTCGAGGGGGGCATCGAGCGAGGCGGAGACTTGCTCGAGGGGCGCCGCGCCCTCGAACGAGGCGAGGTTTTGCCGCGCGGCGTCCGACCCTCGAGCGAGGCGGAGATTCGCTCGAGGGCGGCCGGGGATGGCGGTTTAATGGGCCATGGAGGTTGCTAGGCCGTGGGCTTTATTCGTATTCGGGCTGTGGCCGATTTGGGGAGTGTTTTTGTGGTTTTGTGTCAATTTTTTAGGAAGGGTAATCTCCCCCATAGTTAGGGGACCCCTATGGCTGTCCCCAACAGTAGCCCCCGAGCCTTTGCAGGGGTATCCGGAGGGACCCGCAAAGGCTGAAGCTCTCTGTTAGGACTTTCTTCCCTTCTGGATGTGTATGACGTTCCGTGGGGGCGCGTTAGCGCACCCGCGGGTGTAGCCCCCGAAGCCTTGGAGGAGTGTGCACACTCGTGCAAGGTTTTTACGCTGAGCTGCCAATCCGTGAGGCGTTTGTTTCAGCCGGCTTCGGCGATATTTCAGCCGGCCTCGGCGATCTTACGCGTGCGGAATGGCGTTAACCCTGCCCGGGACGAGTCCTGGGGGGTTCGCTCGCTGCCCTCGAAGGAGCGGGGGAATGTGACTTTTGTCAGACACGTCCGGGAGGTGTAGCCGTGCGATGAGCCCCCGAGCCCGGGTCCACACGGGGCGATCAGGGTAAACTCTTCGACTTGTTTGCGCGCCCTTCGCCGCCCTTCCGCAGGGGGGAGGGGTGAGGTGATCCATGCTTCCCATCGAACGGGCCGCGAGTCATGGATCCCTCGTTGAGCTGTTGACGGGTAATTCAAGTGGACGTCCGTGCCCCGTTCGATAAGGGTCGGCTCGTGGTCCGGAGACACGTCCATGAGAGCACTTACATGGGTATGCTAGGCAGGGCTCGGTCCCGTTTGATTAGGACCGAGGGCGCGAAAGCTCTCCCTCGATGGGATCCCTCGACTAGCTGCCCTTGTTCGGCCTTGAACACGAACTATGGGGCGCCCCCGAACCTTTGAGTTCGAGGACCTGCTCGATCGCGCGCGCCCTGGTCGTCCCTGACTCTGTTAATCTGAGGCGCCTGTTCGAACCCGTTGGGGGTCAGGCTCCATACCTCTGATTAGTAGGGCCTTTACGGGGTGGCACCGGGTGCCCCCGTCTTGGTCGATCTGTGGCACTCACCGAACTGTCATCGAGTTGAGTCTCGAGCCACTAATCAGTAAATCCCCAGATCGAGGGGCATCTGCGGCGCCCACCGTTCCCTCCGCGGGCTGGGCCTCGAGCCGCTGATCAGTATAGCTGTTCAGGCCAGTGAATCCCCAGATCGAGGGGCATCTGCGGCGCCCACCGTTCCCTCTGCGGGCTGGGGCCTCGAGCCGCTGATCAGTATAGCCGTGCAGGCCAGTAAATCCCCAGATCAAGGGGCATCTGCGGCGCCCACCGTTCCCTCTGCGGGCTGGGCTTCGAGCCGCTGATCAGTATAGCCGTGCAGGCCAGTAAATCTCCAGATCGAGGGGCATCTGCGGCGCCCACCGTTCCCTCTGCGGGCTGGGGCCTCGAGCCGCTGATCAGTATAGCCGTGTAGGCCAGTAAATCCCCAGATCGAGGGGCCAGCCCTCGAGTTCTCGGCTCTGGCTTTACGGGGGGCTATCCTTACGCGAGAAGGAACCCCCGTTTTTAACGAACGATCGACGTGGCGCGGGTCGTGCGGAGTGGGCGCTCCTTTTCAGGCGGTGCGACGTGGGCGACGTGGGGAGGCGATGGGACGGGGCGCTGCGTCCCCTGGGTTACTGCGCGGTAATCATGGCGTGTGCGCGTGTGCGCGACCGTTTTGGCACAGTGGGGCCCGGCCGTCAGCGACGCGGGGTGTAGGCCTCATTAACTGCCGCCGCGCGCGGTGTTCCCGGGGACTCCGCCCCTTCCGATTCTATAAAATGCGGGGAGAACAGGGGAGGAAGTCCTTACCTCTGCCATTCACACGCATTCCCCACACTTCATCTTCCTCTGCGCCGTGCGTCTCGCCGCCCCGCCTTCCGATTCTCGTAGCCACCCGCGCTCCTCCGCCTTCCCCGTCATGTCTTCGATTCGAGTGCTGGATGCGTTCCCGTGGCCCTGGTCGACGGTGGATCGGTGGTCGCTGGAGGCGCTGGGGCTCGGCGGTTAGTTGACGCCAGCCGGCGACGGCCCGAATCCGGTGTGGATGGTCCCGCCGCCGTCGGACAGGGAGCCGAACCCTCCGCCGGGCTACGTCGTCAGCTTCCTGCGGCTGCACGAACATGGCTTCAACGCCCCCGCGAGCAAGTTCATGCGGGGGCTGTGCCATCATTACGGGGTGGAGCTCCACAACTTCGCCCCCAACGCCATTTCGCAGGCGGCCTCTTTCGTCACCGTCTACGAGGGATTCTTGGGAATCCCGACGCATTGGGACCTGTGGGTCCATCTCTTCCGCGGCGAGCTCCACACACTCGCCACGGGGGAGAAGAAGACACGCCGAGCGATTCGCGTCGGTGGCCTCACACTCTCGGTGCGCGACCTCCGGAGGGAACTGTACCTGCCGTGCACGATGACGTCGAACAACTCCGATTGGGATAAGAGGTGGTTCTACCTCCGCAACGACGGCACCGGCCTTCCGCCGTACACCGGGAAGGTGCTGAAGGAGAGGCCTGACTCGTGGACATACGGGGTGTCGTCCCCGGCGAGGCAGAGGAGGCTCGAGCCTCTCACCAATGCCATAAGCCAGTTGGCGGACGCCGGGCTGACGGTGGCGTCCGTCATCGCCAACTTCCATCACCGGCGGATCATCCCCCTCATGGAGAGGGAACTCCTCATCTTTGAGATGAGTGAGGTGGCCAACCCCGTGTCCTTGGCGCGTTCGCGGTTGCTGGAGGAGCCGCTCACCCGAGGGTATGCGGCAACACGGGCGAGGTGCGCGGTGAACCTCAAGGTGGTGCGGAACAGCGACGACGACCTGTGGTCGTTTGCGATGCTCCCCGACGCTGGCCAGGTGAGTACCGTCCCTTCACCTTTTGCTCTCTTTATCTCCGTGTTGGACCTAACGGTGGCTGCTGGCGACAGGGGGTGGGCGTCAATGTCACCACGTCGGATCCGCCGACGCCTCGGTCGCAGACCGACAACCGCGCCAGGCAGCAGAGGGAGCATGACCGGGTAGCCCGGGTGAAGGAGAAGAGAATCAGGAGGTAGGAGCGCCTCGATAGGTACAACGAGGACTACCGGCTGCGGGAGCAGCAGGGCCTCTCCCCTCCGCCAGAGCCGGTGAACTCGTCTTCGGACAAGGAAGAGAGCGAGGGGGAGCGGACCACCTCCGATAGGTGGGAACCTGCGCCGCCCCCATCACCAGGGGTCGAGGGGGTCGCCACGGAGCCCACCCCTGGGGCGGGCGCGGTGGCGCCCGTCGGAGGATCGCCGCCGAGGGCGTCGACAGGCGCTGAGGCGGCGCCTCCCGAGCCCTCGAGGAAGCGCAAGCGGGGTTTCTCCAGTTTAAGGTGCGTTATGTTCCTCCCTCCGTGTTCTTGATATCATGATGCGGTCACTCACATTTCCTCTTTCCCGTTGACAGGGCGTCGCCCGCCACTCCCGCCCTCGCGCCTGTTAAGGCGCTCAAGCTAGGGGTGCCGCGGGTGACGGGGCCCCGCTCGGAGAGGACGTCGCGGGCGGCGGCGGGCACAATGGCGACGGGTGAGGCGTCGCGTGCCACGGCCGCGGCCACGAGGCCACGGCAGCGGGAGGAAGCTGCGGTGGAGGAAGCGACGGTGACCCGTGGTGCTCGGCAAGGGCGAGAGCGGGCTCGCACGGCGAGCCAAGGGGTCGTGGGCCGCGGGGTGGCCGAGGCCCCTGCTGATGGTGGTTGCACCCCCAGCGGGGGTCTGACGGGGGTAGCGGTCGGATCAGCCCCCGGGCCCGTGCCCGGGGTACTGGTGGTGCGGTCCGACGGCTGCGTGATGCCGCAGCAGCCGGCGCCTGGTGCCGGGGCGTCGACATCCGGTGCCGCGCCCCCGGCGTCCGAAGGTGACACGCCGCAGTGGGAGCGAAGGCTCCGTCTCCCCGGGGTGCCGGGGAGTCTGATCGAGGAGGCGAGGACTGAGAGGGCGCTGTGGTAGGAATTCCGTGCTCACGGCGCCTCTCTCAATACTGCTCTGACCGAGGCGCTCCGGCTCCACAGAGGCAGGTCGCTCCAACTCTTTCAGGTAAGAACCTCTGTCTGACCGTCACTTGCTCCCCCGCCTTTCTTGTTTGAGCGTTTCTGACTTATCCCCTTCCTTGCCTTCCCATTACTACCCGCAGGAGCTGCAGGGCCAGGCGGGCGAGAGGTTCAACCGCAACACCGAGCTGAGCTCTGACCTCGATTGGTACCGGGAACAGTACGAGTCCCTAGATGCCATGGTGGAGGCCTTGCGGGAAGACAACGGTTGGCTGGAGTACAGGCTCATGGGCGTGGAGGACGCCTACACCGACCAGCGTACCTTGGCGGCGGAAAAAGCCAGGGAGGTTGAGGAGGTGAAGGCCGTGCTCCAGGAGAAGGAGGGGGCGCTGTCGACGGCAAGCGGTGAGCTGCAGGGGGCATGTGACGCCCTGGTCGAGGTACAGACCTCGCTGGCGCAGAAGGAGACAACCCTTGCCGAGGTGCAGGCACAACTCCTGCGGGATCGCACGACCCTCGAGGGGGCGCGGTCCTGGCAGACCCAGGCTGAGCAGAAGGCCCAGGAGGTCGAGAAGCTGGGTGATGCCCTGCAGGAGAAGGTCACGGCGCTCGCCGGGGTGGAGGATCGACTCCAACAGGAGCGCAGCGCGCGGGCGCAGGTGGAGACTCAGCTCCAGCAGGAGCGAGCCGCGCTCGAGGACGCTCGGTCCGTCCTCCAGCGGGAACGCTCGGCGCGTGAGGAGGCACAGTCCCAGCTCCACCAGGAGCGTACCGCGCTGATGGGGGCCAGGACTGCGCTTCAACTACGAGAGGCGGAGATCGAGCGGCTCACCGGGGAGCTGGTCCAGGGGGGCGTCGCCGTTGAGGCCTTGAGGACTGCCGGCGCGGAGAGGGACGCTTCGGTCCGGCAGCTGCAGCAGGAAGCCGAAGCCGTGCGTATGGATCTCGAGAAGGAGAGAAAGCTGGTCGAGGGTGAGTTGCCGCCCCCGGCCCTTTGTTTACTGATCAGGTTTCCCGAGATCCGCTCTCGACTTACCCTTTTTCCTCTCAGGTTTGCGGAAAGCCCTAGGGGAGTCAGCGACGCAGGTGGGAGTGCTCCAGACGGCCTACGACTCATCCCAGTAGGATTTGGGACTTCTGGAGCAGGCAGCCCTCGAAGCGTGCCAGAGCATTGATGAGGGTACCGATCTGTCGGGGAGCTCGGTGGCGAGTCGCCTTCGGGCTCTGGGTGGTCGTGTCGCCGAGCGCATGAAGGGCGCCCTCCGCCTCGGCATCCGGAAGACCCTCGGCGTGGTGCAGTCGCACTACGTTGTTGACCTTGTGGCGCTGGCCACGGGCTACATCGTCGCGGACGATCTTGATGATGACGGGGCGCAGGCCGCCATGAACCGCCTCGACGCTGCTGCCGCGAACGCTGCTGCGGACCTCGCCGATGCCTTTGAGGAGGACCTCGTCCCGAACGCTCTTCCCGCAGGTCCCCTCGAGCCCTGAAAGTAGTCAGGCGCTGAGGCCCTTAGGTTGTGGTCAGAATTTGAGCCAGGTGGCTTTTGTAATAAGATAGTTCACTTTTGATGTTTGTAAGTTAAGTACGACTCGTTTCGTTTATGCCGTTATGTCCTTTCCCGTTGCTTAGGCAAATTTCAGTTGGGATCAATCGTTTTTGCGAGCAGCCTGAAGGTAAAGTGGTGAGGAGGAGAAGCCGTATCCTGCTGGAGGCGTGGGCCATCCTTAACTCACCCGTCTTTACCTTTTGGCCACTCGCGCCCTGCTTCTTTCTGTCTAAGCTCCCGGGTTAGGACATACTTAGCATTTTTGGAAGAAAGATTTTTGCGAAAAAATGGGACCGTTTAGGGGTGGTGCCCCCCATAGTAACCCCCGAGGGGGACTTGGCTTTCAGGGGAAAGCCGAGTCACTCTTGACTTTATTCACAATCTTAACGTATATACAACCGACTGAGGCGTCGAATATGCACAAATCGACTTGGAACTTTTTAAGGGTAAAAGCGACATAGCTGTTGGATGTTCCAAGCGTTGGTGAAGACTTCGCCCTGCTCGTTTGCAAGCTTGTATGTGCCGGGCTTGAGCACCTTGACAACGACGTAGGGCCCTTCCCATGGCGGCGATAGCTTGTGTCGGCCTCGATTGTCCTGTCGTAGCCTCAGCACTAGGTCGCCCTCGCTGAAGTCACGGCGTCGGATTTTTTGGGCTTGGTGTCGCCGGAGTGCTTGCTGGTATCTCGCCGAGTGCATCATCGCCACATCGCGGGCTTTGTCTACTTGATCCAACGAGTCTTCGCGAGCCTGCTGGTTCGAGTTTTCTTGATAGGCCCTGAGCCTGGGCGATCCGTATTCCAGGTCTGTGGGGAGGACGGCCTCCGCGCCATAGACGAGGAAGAATGGCGTGAATCCCGTGGCTCTGCTCGGGGTGGTCCTGAGGCTCCAAATGACCGACGGTAGCTCTTGAATCCAATTTCGACCAAACTTGCTCAGTCTGTCGAAGATCCTAGGCTTGAGGCCTTGTAGAATCATGCTGTTGGCGCGCTCCACTTGGCCGTTGGTCTGCGGGTGCGCGACGGCCGCCCAATCCACGCGGATGTGGTAGTTGTCGCAGAACTCCAGGAATTTCCTGCTGGTGAATTGGGTGCCATTGTCGGTAATGATGGAGTTCGGCACCCCGAATCTGTGGACGATGTCGGTGAAGAATGACACAGCTTGTTCGGATCTAAGGTTGGTAATGGGGCGTGCCTTGATCCACTTTGAGAATTTGTCGATTGTGACCAACAGATGCGTGTAGCCCCCGGGCGCCTTCCGCAGGGGCCCGACGATGTCTAATCCCCATACGGCGAACGGCCACGTAATGGGTATGGTCTGGAGGGCGTGAGCCGGGAGGTGGGTCTTACGGGCGTAGAACTGGCATCCTTCACAGGTGCGCACGACTTCGTTAGCATCGGCGACCGCCGTAGGCCAATAGAAGCCCTGGCGGAACGCATTGCCCACGAGGGTGCGCGGCACTGCGTGGTGGCTGCATACGCCTGCGTGGATATCCTGTACCAACTCGCGACCTTCAGGGATGGGGATGCACCGTTGTAGGATCCCTGACGCGGCGTGCTTGTACAGCTCGCCGCCAATCACGGTGAATGACTTGGCCTTTCTGGCGATGCGCCTCGCCTCGGTCCGATCTGAGGGTAGCTCCCCTCGATCGATCCAGGCGAGGTACTTGCTTCGCCAGTCTTTCGCGGGAGGGCCGTATCGATTTCCATGGCCTCGGCTTCGTCAGCCCCGTACCCCTCGAGTAAAGAGAGTACGAATTCCTCGTTCGAGGGGTCCTCTTCCATGGGTTCTGAAAGTGCATCTTGGCCCCTAATTGTTTTGGTGATAGTGACAAACACAATTTGTGGTATTTAACGTTTGAATAAGATGTGTGCAGGATTTACTTAATTGAAAATCATGGTTTTGACCAAAAGAAGGCCCCCAACTCCATTTCGGCGTTTTCAACTCAAGTCAAGGCTTAATTTAATTTTGATTTTGAATTTGAGTATAGGAAACACCGTACTATAAAGGGGGATGCGAATTGATAGCCAAGAGATGCTAAAAGTGCTCTAGAAGATGACCCAAGTGAGTGAGAAGAGATTAGAGTTGACACGTGCACATTTGCTTATCTTATCTCAACTTCTCAGCCTTTGTCGGTAGTACCGACGCCAGGTCGGTAGTACCGATATAGCTCCTCTGGCGAGTTTTAGCCAGGGGCTCGGTAGTACCGACCCTGGGTCGGAACTACCGATATGCCTCCACTGTTGGGTTTCTGCGGCACCCCTCGGTAGTTCCGACCCCGTGTCGGAAGTACCGAGAAATCCCGATTTTGCACAGTAACGGCTAGTTTTCAGGGTTGGGTATAAATACCCCTCTTCTCCCCCCTCACTCATTGCTGACCAACCACGGGACAAACCCCCACTTGAGCATTCACTCCACTTCTCCCCTCCCTCCTAGAGCCAAGATTTGATTCCTTTGAGCTAGGGCTTGGGTAGAGAAGTGATTTCTAGTGAGGATTAGAGAAGCTTTGAGAGCCCCTTCGAATCTCCCCATCTCAAGAGCACTTGAAGCATCTCCGGGCAATTGATTCGTGTTTGTTACTCTTGAAGCTTGCTTCTAGACGGTTAGGCGTCTCCCGTTGAGTGCCCACTTGGTGTGGAGCACCCGGGATCGTTTGTATTACCCTCTCCTTGGTGGAGAATTCTTAGTGAGCACCAATCTTCCTTTGTGGGGATTGGAAGAGGAAAAGAGGCTCTTGGTGATAGCCCTCCCTTTGTGGGATCCTCAACGGAGACGTAGCTTCCTTTGTGGGAGTGAACTTCGGATTAAATTCTTGTGTCTCCATTTGCTTGCTTGAATTCTTTGTCTCTCTCTAACCCTAGAACTTGTTTTAGCCCGATCTCTAAATTGGTTGTGCTCCAACTCATATCTTTGGTTGCAGGTGGTTCTTAGCTACTAAACTAAAGCTTTGATTCAATTAGAATTGCTAGAATCGCATTACATTTCAAATTTCGTTTTAGTCTCCTCTGTACTGTCGGTAGTACCGGTCCGGTACCGGAAGTACTGAGCCCCCTCGGTAGTTCCGGCACCGTGTCGGTAGTACCGACAGGTGTTTTAACCGCTGCATTTGTTTCAGAAATTTGAAGTGATCCTATTCACCCCTCCTCTAGGCATCACAATGTCCTTTCAATTGGTATCAGAGCCTAATCCCTTGATTTAGGCTTAACCGCTAAGGGATCAAGATGTCGGGGAGCGGAGACAACCAATCCGCCGAAGAAATCGCCGCCAAGGAAGCTCAAGAGAAAGAGCTTAAGGCAGCCCAAGACGTCACCGGGAAGGCCCCAAGCCGTTCCAACAGAGAAAGCTCCGATGACTCTTCATCCGACTCCGACTCCGATTCAAGTGATGAAGACGTCAAGGATGATGATGATGCGGCAAGGAAGGCGGCGAAGAAGAGAAGAAAAGCTAAGAAGAAGAAGAAGGCCAAGAAGATGGCCAAGAAGCTCCTCAAGAAGATGATCAAGAAGGAGCAAGCAAAGCATTCCCACTCCGGCTACTATGAAGTGCCATTCCACTACGGACAACCTACGGGCAACAATCCTAACGAAAAGTTTTATTCCGTACATTTGGGAAAGCCTCCCCACTTCGATGGGAAAGACTATCCCAAATGGGCTTATGATATGCAAATGCACCTCTACGGGCTTCACCCTTCTCTTTGGAAGATTGTTGTTGTAGGTGTGACAATCCCCGCCGAAGGAGAAGCTCTTACACTTGAGCATGAGTAAGACCTCCACCGCAACGTGCAAGCAACAAGAGTAATCACGGGATCCTTGTGTGCTCAAGAGTTCAACAAAGTCCGAAACATCCAAATTGCCAAGGTGATTTGGGACACACTCAAGGAGGCACATGAGGGTATCGATCAAGTGAGAAGAGGCAAGATCGACTTGCTTCACGGAGAACATGAGCTTTTCGTCATGAAGGTTGGAGAGACCGTGAGGGAAATGTATGATAGGCTAATACTTCTTGTCTCGGACATCAAAGCCCTAGGAAGCAATGATTGGGATGATGAGAAGGTCACAAAGAAGTTGCTAAGAGCCTTCACACCGAAGAATCCAAACCTAGCAACCATGATAAGAAGAGATCCGAACTATCACAACATGACTCCCAATCAACTTCTTGGTGAAATCTTGTATCAAGAGCTAGTTGATCAAGACGTGGAGAAGTCACTTACATTGAAGGTGAACAAGAGTCTAGCCCTCAATGCTAGCTCTAGTGAAGTGGTGGAAGTGAAGCCAAAGACTTCCAAGACTAAGAATGAAGACTCAAGTGAGGAAGGAAGCACGGATGAAGAAACCGCCTTTGCCATAAGAAAGTACAAGAAGTTCTTGAAGTCCAAGGCATCAAGGAAAGGTGGTGATGATAGAAAGAAGAAGTCACAAAGAAAATGCTATGAGTGTGGAGAGTATGGACACTTCATCGCCGAGTGTCCCAAGAACAAGAGCAAGGACAAGAATGAGGAAGAGAGGAAGTACAAGGAGAAGAGCAAAGAGTACAAGAACAAGTACCAAGGGCGTGCTCACGTGGGTCAACAATGGGACTCAAGTGATGAAGATGAAACACCAAAGAAGAAAGGCATGGCAACACTTGCCATGGCACAAGGAGCATCTTCACCACGCCTCTTCAACAACTTCTCCGACGATGAGGACAACTCTCACTTTTGTCTCATGGCAAGAGGGAGAAAGGTACAAGAGTCAACCACCTCATCCTCTCTCACCTCATCATCTTCCACACCTAGTAATGACATAGACAACCTAGATGAGGAAAAAGAAATGGAGGCAAACATGATAAAGCAATTTGGTAAAAAGGGCCATAAAGAAATTAAAAAGCTTTTGGACAAATTAGAGGAAAGGAAGGAGATTCTCCATGAGCAAGAAGATTTGTTTATCCGTGAAAAGGAAAGAAACCTTGCTCTAGAGAAAATCCTTGCCGAAGAAAAGGCTAAGGTGGAGAAGTTGACCACGGACTTGTCCTTGGCTAATGACTCCAACAAGAGGATGTCAAAGGATTACACTTTGGCAAATGAATCTCTAGCTTCCCTAAAGGCTACTCATAGTGAGCTTCAATCAAGCTTTTCATGCTTGATGGATAAACATAAAAATCTTGAGGCAAACTATAGTACCCTTTGGGAAAGCACCAAAGTCAATTCTAAGGCAACACTTGACTCTAGTGCCTCCACTAGCAAAGGTTGTTCTATTTGCTCTAATGTTGATATAAATGCTCTCAAGACTAACCATGCAAGGCTTGAGGAAACAATCAAGAGCAAAGACAAAGAAATAGCCCGATTGAACATGTTGATCACTCAAGGCAAGAACGGTGCCAAATCCATCCCTAAGGTGGTTGACAAGCAAGGACTTGGGCACTACAAGAACAACAAGGTCAATGGTAGGGTGGTGGTTAAAGGGCATGAGATCCCCTTGTGGAACAAGGGAGGCTACCTCAACACTATTATGGATATTGCCCATGGAGTCACCACCTCCACCACAACAAAGGACAAGCCAAAGATTGTGAACACCACAAAAGGGAATGGTGGGGTTAATTCTCCATCAAAGGCATTGAAGAATGTGGTTGAACACAAGCCCTCTCCCAACTACACTTGTGACTATGTTGTGACCTTGGACCACAATGGTAAAATGGTGGTCAAGTATGTTGGGGCCTACACAAAGAAGACTATGAGGAAGAGTGTGTGGGTTCCAAAAGTTTATGTTTCTAACCTCCAAGGACCCAAATCCTTTTGGGTACCTAAACCAATAGCCTAAACTTGTTTTGTAGGCCTACTCCTCCGGTGGAAGCGCATGGTTGATTGATAGTGGTGCCACTAATCATATGACCGGAGATGAAGGCTTATTTGCATCCCTTGATCATTATGACAACCCTACGGAAGCTATCATCTATGGAGACAATGGTCAAGGAGATGTAATCGGTCTAGGTAAAATTGCTATCTCAACAACAAATTCAATTGAAGATGTTTTTCATGTGCAAGGTTTAGGGTACAACTTGTTGTCGGTTTCACAACTTTGTGAGAAAGGCTACAATTGTCTCTTTACCAAAGAGGGTGTGACCATCTCTAGAAGTGAGGATTCCTCTATTGTCTTTGCGGGTCACCTAAGGGGAAAGCTTTACTATGTGAACTTCACAAAAGTAAAGGTGGACCCTAAGGCTTGCTTAGTAGGAAAATCCGACATGGGTTGGCTATGGCATCGCCGACTAGCCCATGTTGGCATGAGGAACTTGGCCAAACTTCAAAAGGACGAGCACATCCTAGGACTAACAAATGTTGTTTTTCAGAAAGATAGGTTATGTAGTGCTTGTCAAGCGGGAAAACAAGTTGGAGCGCATCATCTTGCCAAGAACATCCTATCAACATCAAGACCATTGAAGCTACTACACATGGACTTGTTTGGACCAATTGCCTACATAAGCATCGGTGGTAACAAATATGGTTTAGTAATTGTTGATGATTTTCCCGTTTCACTTGGGTATTCTTTTTGCAAGATAAAAGTGAAGCAAAGGGAATTGTGAAGAAGTTCATTAGAAGAGTTCAAAATGAGTTCGAGCTCAAGGTCAAGAACATAAGGAGTGACAACAGCTCGGAGTTTAGAAACACTCAAGTGGAGGAGTTCCTAGATGAAGAAGGCATCAAGCATGAACTTTCCGCCCCATACACACCTCAACAAAATGGGATCGTTGAGAGGAAGAACCGTACGTTGATTGAAGCGGCAAGAACAATGCTTGATGAATACAAGACTCCGGACTCATTTTGGGCGGAAGCCATCAACACCGCATGCCATGCCGCCAACCGCCTCTACCTCCACAAGTACTTGAACAAGACTCCCTACGAGATCATCACCGGTAAGAAGCCTAGTGTGCATTACTTTAGGGTCTTTGGGTGTAAGTGTTTCATACTTAACAAGAAACCCAAAGCCTCAAAGTTTGCATCCAAGGTTGTTGAAGGTTTTCTCATTGGTTATGAAACTAACGAACATGCCTATCGTGTTTTCAACAAAACCACCGGTTGTGTTGAGACCACGGTAGACGTGAAATTTGATGAATCCAACGGCTCTCAATGAGAGCAAGTTAGTGAAAACCTTGTAGATGATGAAGAACCCCCAAGTGTGTCAATCTTTAGAATGGGGACCGGTGAATTTATGCCTCGTGAGGCTCAAGTTCAAGCACCGGGTGACACAAGCAATCAAGATCCATCATCATCAACAAGAGTGGAACCACCAAGTTCTCAAGTTCATCAAGATACAAGTCAAGTTCATGGTGACGATCATGGACGGGGTTTTGATCAAGGGGGAGAACAAGGTGGTGAAGCTCAAGAAGAAGCCCCACAAGATGAAGATGATGATGGACCAATTCAACGTCAATCTCAAGCACCACACCCAAGAGTACATCAAATGGTTCAACGGGATCATCCCGTTGACAACATACTTGGGAGTATCCAAAGAGGGTTAACAACTCGCTCAAGATTGTCAAATTTTTGTGCATTTTACTCGCTCGTCTCTTCTTTGGAACCTCTTAGTGTGGAACAAGCTCTTGAGGACCCGGATTGGATTATTGCCATGGAGGAAGAGTTGAACAACTTCAAGAGAAATGAAGTTTGGGAGTTGGTGCCAAGACCAAAGCAAAATGTGATCGGCACCAAATGGGTCTTTAGAAACAAGCAAGATGAATTTGGTGTCGTCACAAAGAACAAGGCAAGGCTTGTTGGCAAAGGATACACTCAAGTTGAAGGCTTAGACTTTGGAGAGACCTATGCACCGGTAGCAAGGCTTGAATCGATTCGTATCCTCTTGACCTATGCTACTCATCATGACTTCAAGCTTCATCAAATGGATGTCAAGAGTGCGTTCTTGAATGGACCTCTCCAAGAAGAAGTTTATGTTGAACAACCACCGGGCTTTGAAGATCCAAACTTCCCCAACCATGTGTACAAGCTCCATAAGGCGCTCTATGGGCTTAAGCAAGCTCCTAGAGCATGGTATGAATGCCTTAAGGATTTTCTTCTCAAGAACGGTTTTGAGATAGGCAAAGCCGATTCTACTCTGTTCATTCAAAGAAATGGAAATGATATCTTTGTATGCCTAATTTATGTTGATGACATTATCTTTGGTTCTACTAATGATAAATTTTGTGAAGAGTTTAGTAGGATCATGACCAAGAGATTCGAGATGTCTATGATGGGTGAATTGAAGTTCTTCCTTGGGTTTCAAATCAAGCAAATGAAGGAAGGGACTTTCTTGTGTCAAACCAAGTATGTAAAGGATATGCTCAAGAGGTTTGACATGGCCGATTCCAAGCCCATCAAGACCCCTATGGCACTTAATGGACATCTTGATCTCAATGAAGAAGGGAAGTCGGTCGACCAAAAGGTATTTCGCTCCATGATTGGCTCCCTCCTTTACCTTTGTGCATCTTGGCCTGATATAATGCTTAGTGTGTGCATGTGTGCAAGATTTCAAGCTAATCCTAAGGAGTGTCATCTAATGGCCGTTAAGAGAATCCTTAGATATTTGTTACACACTCCTAACCTTGGCTTGTGGTATCCCAAGGGCTCCACTTTTGATTTACTTGGCTATTCCGATTCAGACTATGCCGGTTGCAAAGTAGATCGAAAGAGCACTACCGGGACTTGCCAATTTCTTGGTAGGTCTTTGGTTTCGTGGAGCTCAAAGAAGCAAAATTCGGTTGTTTTGTCCACGGCCGAAGCCGAGTATGTGGCGGCCGGTGCTTGTTGTGCACAACTCTTGTGGATGAAGCAAACGTTGAGTGATTACGGTTGTGAGTTTAGTAAGATTCCACTCTTATGTGACAATGAGAGTGCCATCAAGCTAGCAAACAATCCGGTCCAACACTCTAGAACAAAGCACATAGATATTCGACATCATTTCTTAAGGGATCATGAGGCTAAGGGAGATATTGCTCTACGTCATGTGAGCATCGAGAGGCAACTTGCCGATATCTTCACTAAGCCTCTAGACGAGCAAAGGTTTTGTGCTTTGAGAAGTGAGCTAAACATCTTGGATTCTCGTAACTTGGCTTGACTTGTTGCACACAAAATTGTTTGATGCCTAGATAGAGAGAAAAATATTTTATTTTCTTCACCTTGTGTGTGTCTTACAAAACTTGGTTCTTCGCATAGTGTTTGGTGATTATCGCTTTGATTGATTCATTGTGTCTAATCACCAAGCCCTATGGTTGCTCTACATGTCCTTAGCCTTTTTCCCTCTATCTATCTCATCTAGCTTCTCAATCTCTTCTTCAAAATTCTTGAAATCACGGTACTACCGACACAAGGTCGGAAGTACCGATAAGCGCTTACTGTTGGAATTTCGAAAACCCACGGTACTACCGACACGAGGCCGGTAATACCGATAAGAGCTTACTGTTGGATTTCTGCAAAATCAGCGGTAGTACCGGTGCTCCGTCGGTACTACCGATGGGACCCTCGGTAGAACCGACCCTCCATCGGTAATACCGATATGGACTCTCTGGCTCAATTTTCTTAGACCCTTGGTAGTACAGAGCCCCTGTCGGTACTACCGCTAACCGTCGCTGGGGTATAAATACCCCCCGAACCAGACAGGTTCTAGGGTTCTTCTTTTAGACCGTTGTCGCCCATCTCTTCTCTCCTCTCTCAAATCCGTGAAGGGAACTCAAAATCCATCCGTGAAAACTTCAAACTAGCCACTCCATTGGATTCTCCACCCTTCGGAACATCCGATCCTCGCCGGGAGTTCCTCGATTCGCGCGGGAAAGATCAAGGTATTACATTAAAAATCCTCTCTAATCGATCTCTCAATGCCGTTGTTTCTAGGAGGAATGCTTTAGGGAATCATCTTTATATCCATCCTAGAACACTTGCCCATGATCTCGTAGCGTTTCGTTGGTTGAATCACTCGGTTCATGGATTTTTCGCACTGTTGCAGACCCCGTCGGTAGTACCGACCCCAGGTCGGTAGTACCGACAGGTGCCTGTCACAAGTGCTGAAGCTCATGAACTGAGTCAATCCTTTTGAAATCTTTCACACCCATCTTATACAATCCTTACACCCTCTCTCAGATGAGTCGGGCCGGCAAACAAGTGATGCAAGAAGGCTCCGATGAGGATGACGTCCCTCTCGCTCAAAGGAAGAGGAAGGTGGGCACGGGTGCTCAACGCCCACGTGGTCGAGGCCGTACAAATCCTCCAGCTGCTCCTCGTCGCTCGACTAGTCAAGGTCATCATGCACGTACCAAGCAAGCTCATGAACCGGATGATCATTATGATGACTATGAAGATATCTCTTTGGACTCTCTTGCGGGTTTTGTGCTTAGGCCCTACGTGCCTCCTCGTCCGGCAACTACAATGGGAATCATGAAGATGGTTGACTACAAGAGTGGGTCACATGACGTGTACAAGCAAAGGTACTCCGATCCGGCTCAATGGCAAAAGGAATTTGAAGATATCCGCTTTTGGCTCAAGTTCAATGCCGATTGGTATGAATCGGTTATCTTATGCAAGGAGCACATGACTATTGACATGAAGTCCATCAATTGGGAAGCTTTGAGGTCATTCAACATCCCGGCCGTCAATGAGGCCATAGATATTTGTCATGCAAAATGGATGACCTCCATCATGGCTATGAATTGTGATTGGAATGAGGAGGTAGTGGCCCAATTCTATGCCAATCTCTATGTTCGGTGCTCAGCCAAGACCTTTCATTGGCTCCTGCAAGGAAAGCCTCTCTCGGTCTCATATGAGAGGTTTGCTCAAATTCTTGGATTTAGTGCGAAGGATCTTGGTCGTGAGAAGCTTCATGGAGGAGAAATCCCACTTGATAGTGAGATGGCATTCATGTACGACGCCGCTTATGGCAAGGTTGAGTTTGGTACTACTCATGGTATGAAGCCCGTTTATAGGATGTTGAACCAACTCTTTCGATACACTCTCACTCCTAAGATAGGTGACAACTACAACATCTCCAACATTGCCAAGGATATTCTTGTGAGGATGGCACCAGGCAAAGAAAAGTTTAGTGTGTTTGATTTCATATGGGAGGAGATCATTGTGTGCTCAGTGTCCACTAACAAGAGTTGTCAGTATGCCCCTTGGATCTTCAAGATGATATGTGAGGTGACCGGAGTTGACATTCTCACCGACAAGACTCACACTTGGTACAAGCCAAACAAGGGGAACATTGAGCATCTTCTCAAGTTGGGTAAGCATGCCCCTCCTAGAGCTACCTCCTCGGGTGGACCTTCCTCAGGTGGTCCATCCTCCTATGAGCCTCCATCCTCCTCTCATGGACCATCATCTTCTAGAGGCACCATTCCCCCCGGCAAGAAGAAGAGCATATTCAACTTCTTATCTCAGGGCCTCTTCGCTTGCTTCAATATTGGGAAGCACAATGCTCAGGAGATCCGCGCTCACCGGCAGTATGTGGATGAGCAGCTCATCAAGTTAGAGACTCGCCAAAAGAACCTACTCACTCAAGCCAACATTGAGCACTCTCCCGTTCGCGAGCCCATGGACTTCCCTCCTCCACCGGTCTTCTACAACCCTTGGGAGGTGTACGGCGACACATCCATGATGTATGGAGCACCCCCGGCCGATATCGACGATGAGGACTTTGGTGGTGGTGAGACCGATGAAGACGACTCTCCTCCGGCGGCCCACTCTCCACATGGTAGTGATGATTGAAGAGCCTCATCTTTTTGGCGCTTGATGCCAAAGGGGGAGTGAGCTCACAATTTATCCATGTGGGGGTGGTGTGTATCTTCGCTCTTTTATCTATCTATCTTAGGTTGTGGACATGTATGAACTATTTGTATGGTATGATGGATGGTGAACCTAGAACCTTTTAAATTTGTAAGACTTAATTGTGCTAGTGTGGAACCTCGTTTATATATTTGTGATGCTTGGTGGTTGTTATTTCTCACTTTGTTGGTTTGAATATCTTGTCATATGCATCACGGTTATTATATCACACTTATGCACTTGTGTATGCAAATTGAGAGTGAAGTTTCTTCTAAATGTGTGATAGGCATTTGAGGCCTCCATAAAAGACCAAGCACACATTTAGGGGGAGTTTCGCTTTAAATTGTTGGATACACACATCTTTATTTGAAAATGAATTGTGTTGTCATCAATCACCAAAAAGGGGAGATTGAAAGTGCATCTTGGCCCCTAATTGTTTTGGTGATAGTGACAAACACAATTTGTGGTATTTAACGTTTGAATAAGATGTGTGCAGGATTTACTTAATTGAAAATCATGGTTTTGACCAAAAGAAGGCCCCCAACTCCATTTCGGCGTTTTCAACTCAAGTCAAGGCTTAATTTAATTTTGATTTTGAATTTGAGTATAGGAAACACCGTACTATAAAGGGGGATGCGAATTGATAGCCAAGAGATGCTAAAAGTGCTCTAGAAGATGACCCAAGTGAGTGAGAAGAGATTAGAGTTGACACGTGCACATTTGCTTATCTTATCTCAACTTCTCAGCCTTTGTCGGTAGTACCGACGCCAGGTCGGTAGTACCGATATAGCTCCTCTGGCGAGTTTTAGCCAGGGGCTCGGTAGTACCGACCCTGGGTCGGAACTACCGATATGCCTCCACTGTTGGGTTTCTGCGGCACCCCTCGGTAGTTCCGACCCCGTGTCGAAAGTACCGAGAAATCCCGATTTTGCACAGTAACGGCTAGTTTTCAGGGTTGGGTATAAATACCCCTCTTCTCCCCCCTCACTCATTGCTGACCAATCACGGGACAAACCCCCACTTGAGCATTCACTCCACTTCTCCCCTCCCTCCTAGAGCCAAGATTTGATTCCTTTGAGCTAGGGCTTGGGTAGAGAAGTGATTCCTAGTGAGGATTAGAGAAGCTTTGAGAGCCCCTTCGAATCTCCCCATCTCAAGAGCACTTGAAGCATCTCCGGGCAATTGATTCGTGTTTGTTACTCTTGAAGCTTGCTTCTAGACGGTTAGGCGTCTCCCGTTGAGTGCCCACTTGGTGTGGAGCACCCGGGATCGTTTGTATTACCCTCTCCTTGGTGGAGAATTCTTAGTGAGCACCAATCTTCCTTTGTGGGGATTGGAAGAGGAAAAGAGGCTCTTGGTGATAGCCCTCCCTTTGTGGGATCCTCAACGGAGACGTAGCTTCCTTTGTGGGAGTGAACTTCGGATTAAATTCTTGTGTCTCCATTTGCTTGCTTGAATTCTTTGTCTCTCTCTAACCCTAGAACTTGTTTTAGCCCGATCTCTAAATTGGTTGTGCTCCAACTCATATCTTTGGTTGCAGGTGGTTCTTAGCTACTAAACTAAAGCTTTGATTCAATTAGAATTGCTAGAATCGCATTACATTTCAAATTTCGTTTTAGTCTCCTCTGTACTGTCGGTAGTACCGGTCCGGTACCGGAAGTACTGAGCCCCCTCGGTAGTTCCGGCACCGTGTCGGTAGTACCGACAGGTGTTTTAACCGCTGCATTTGTTTCAGAAATTTGAAGTGATCCTATTCACCCCCCTCTAGGCATCACAAGGTCCTTTCAGGTTCCGCACCCGCTAGATTCGAGGGAGCCCCCGAGGGTTCTTCCGGACTCGGCGAGGCTTTGCTAAGATCGACGGAGGGCTTGGCAAGGTCGCGCGAAAAGACGTTCGGAGGAACAGTGATTCGCCCCGAGGCAATCTTTGCCAGCTCGTCCGCCTCCTCGTTGTACTTGTGGGGGACGTGGTTGAGCTCGATGCCGTAGAACTTGTCCTCGAGTGCACGCACGGCGTTGCAGTACGCTTCCATCTTCTCGTCGTGGCAGCTCGCGTTCTTCATGACTTGATCGATCACAAGCTGTGAATCTCCCCTGACGTCGAGGCGTTTGATACCAGTCTCGATGGCGATTCGGAGGCCACAAAGGAGTGCTTCGTACTCTGCCATGTTGTTCGACGCGGGGAAGTGCAAGCGCACCACATACCTCATATGCTCTCCGATGGGCGAAATGAAAAGCAGGCCCGCGCCCGCTCCAGTTTTCATCACCGACCCGTCGAAGTAGAGGGTCCAACACTCGGCTTGGATCTGTAATGGGGGCAATTGAGTGTCTGTCCATTCAACGACGAAGTCCGCAAGAATTTGGGATTTGATCGCCTTGCGTGGCGCGTAGGTGAGAGTTTCCCCCATTAGTTCCACGGACCACTTCGCGATTCTACCTGAGGCATCCGGGTTGCGGATTATCTTCCCTAGCGGGAACGATGAGACCACAGTGACCGGGTGGGCCTCGAAGTAGTGCCGCAGCTTGCGCCGTGCGAGTACCACCGTGTAAAGCAACTTCTGGATTTGAGGGTACCGCGCTTTGGTCTCGGATAGCACTCGCTGATGTAGTATACCGGCCTTTGGACTGGTAGGGCATGGCCCTCCTCTATTCTCTCCACCACGATGACCATGCTGACCACCTGGGTGGTTGCCGCGACGTAAAGATACAGAGGTTCGCCGTCTTGAGGCGGTGTGAGGATCGGCGCGTGTGCAAGCGTTGTTTTCAGCTTGTCAAGGGCTTCCTGGGCCTCGACGGTCCAAGAAAAGCGCTCGTGCTTCTTCAGGAGTCGGTAGAGGGGCAGGCCTTTTTCGCCGAGGCGTGAGATGAAGCGGCTCAAAGCGGCCAGACAACCCAATACCTTCTGCACCCCCTTTAGGTCTCGAATTGGCCCCATCCGCTCGAGGGCCGAGACCTTCTCGGGGTTGGGCTCGATGCCCCGCTGGGAGACTATGAAACCCAATAGCATGCCGCGCGGCACCCCAAAGACGCATTTTTCGGGATTCAGCTTGACCCCGTTGGCCCACAAGCAATTGAACGTAACACGCAAATCGTTAACCAGGTCGTCCGCCTTCCTGGTTTTGACGACAATGTCATCTACGTACGCCTCAACGGTCCGCCCGATGTGATCCCCGAAAACGTGTAGCATACATCGCTGGTATGTAGCCCCAGCGTTTCGAAGACCAAATGGCATCGTTACGTAGCAAAACATGCCGAACGGTGTGATGAAAGAAGTCGCGAGCTGGTCGGACCCCTTCATCTTTATTTGGTGGTAACCTGAATAGGCATCAAGGAAACACAAGAGCTCGCATCCCGCAGTGGAATCCACAATTTGATCGATTCGTGGTAAAGGAAAAGGAACCTTAGGACATGCTTTATTTAGCCTGGTGTAATCTACACACATCCGCCACTTCCCATTCTTCTTCTTAACTAATACGGGGTTAGCAAGCCACTCGGGGTGGAACACCTCCTTGATGAATCCGGCCTCCAGGAGCCTTCACAGCTCCACTCCAATCGCCCGGCGCCTTTCTTCGTCAAAGCGTCGCAGGCGCTGTTGCACAGCTCTGGAGTGAGGTAGGATGTCAAGGGAGTGCTCGGCGACCTCCCTCGGAATGCCCGGCATGTTCGAGGGGATCCACGCGAAGATGTCTGTGTTGGCGCGGAGAAAGTCGACGAGCACCACTTTCTATTTCGGGTCGAGGGTGGAACTGACCCTCAACACCTTGCCCTCGGGGGCAGCGGCGTCGAGGGGTACTTCCTTGGTCTGTTCGGCAGCCTCGAAGCTGCCCGCGTGTTTCGTGGGGGAGTCGGGGCCCGCGTTGGCCAGCTTCTCCATATCCGTGACGAGCGACTCGTCCAGTGCGAGCGCCTCGGCGTGCTCGACGCACTCGACGTCGCAGTCGAATGCGTGCTCGATCGACGAGCCCACGGTGATGACGCCTTTTGGCCCCGGCATGAACTTGGTGTAGCACGGGTGCCCGAGGATGGCGTGGTACGCACCCCGAAACCCCACCACCTCGAAGGTGAGGGTCTCCTTGCGGAAATTGCCCGGCGTGCCGAACCAGACTGGTAGATCGATCTGCCCGAGGGCGTGGACGCGCTTGCCTGGCGCGACGCCATGGAACGGCGTCGTGCTGGGCCGCAGCTGATCCAGACCGATCCCCATCAATCGCAGGGTATGTGCGTACAGGATGTTGAGGCTACTGCCGCCGTCCATCAGCACCTTGGAGAATCGTGAATTGCCGATGATGGGGTCGACGACCAACGGGTACTGGCCCGGGTTGGGGATGCGGTTCGGGTGGTCCTTGCGGCTGAAGGTGATGGCCTCCTCCGACCAGTCGAGGAAGGAAGGAGGGGCCTTCTCGGCGGCGAGAACTTCATGCCGCTCGTGCTTGCGTCAGCTGGTGGACATATCCACCGTCGGCCCCCCGAAGATGAGGAAGACGTTCTCCACTGCGGGGAAACTGTCGGCGCCTCCGTCACCCCCATCCTTCTTGGCCTCATCCTCCTTCGCGGCGACGCGGCTGTAGTACTTCATGAGCATGTCACATTGCTCGAGGGTGTGGTTGACCGGGGTCTTGTGGTACGGGCAGGGCTTCTTCAGCATGTCGTCAAACACGCCGGGGCCTCGAGGGGGGCCTTGAGGACCCTTACGTGCAGGGTCGACTGCGAGGGCTTCGTCGTCATCCTCGCCGCGTCCCTGTGTGTGTGCGTCACGAGGGGGCTTCTTGCCCTTTTTGCCTCGCTTCTGCTTCGTCGCGGGTTCCTTGGACTCGCTGCCCTCCGCGGGCGCGTCGTCCATGCGCTTGCCCTTTTTGCCATCGAAGATCTTCCCCACTACCTCTTCTCCAGAAGCAAAGCTGGTGGCGATGTCGAACAGCTCATTGGAGTCGACCGGCGGGCTCCTCCCGAGCTCGCGCACGAGGTCCCGGCAGGTCGTGCCCTCAAGGAAGGCGTGCACGATTTCCGACTGAGCAACGCTCGGGAGCTCGGTACAGCGCTTGGAAAAGCGCCGTATGAAGTCCCGGAGCGACTCGCCGGGTTTCTGGGTGCACCCCCGCAGGTCCCAGGAGTTCCCTGGGCGCACGTACGTGCCCTGGAAGTTCCCCACGAAGGTGCGGACCAGGTCGTCCCAGCCGTGGATCTGGCTAGATGGCAGATGTTCGAGCCACGTCCGGGCTGAATCCGCAAGGTGTAGCGGTAGATTGCAGATGATCACCGCATCGCTGGTGGCGCCGCCCAGCTGGCAAGCCAGGCGGTAGTCGTTGAGCCAGACTCGAGGGTCTGTCTCCCCCGTGTACTTGGTGATGGTGGTGGGCTGGCGGAAGCGCTGGGGGATGTTCGCCGTGCGGATCTCCCGGCTGAACACACGGGTCCCCGGGGGTTCCGGCATCGGTGAGCGGTCCTCTCGGCTGTCGTAGCGACCACCACGTCGAGGGTGGTAGCCTGCTGCCGTTCTCGCCTCCACGTCGCCCCTTCTCTTAGCGTTCAGGACGTTGCGAGCATCACCATCTCGGCCCTGGCCGCGCGTGTCAAGGATCCGCTCCCTGACAGGCGTCCTGCCCCGGTTCGCTGGCTGTCCTGCCGCGCCGTCCGCGTGGACGGATGCTTCTTGGTCCTGTGCGCTGTTGCCGCCTTGCGCACTGGACTGGTTGCGCATGCGGGATACGGAGCTCTCAGCTTGCTGCATGGCCGCCTGCTCGATGAGGGCTTGCGCCTCGCGGCGTAGGTTGTGCGCCTCGGGTGTTGACGGCTCGGGCATGGCCCGAAGCAGTGTCGCTGCCGCGACGAGCTTTTGGCTGGCTCGTGGTGGCGTGTGCGGGTCGTCGACATTGAAGTCGGTGTTGATGCGTTCACGGGCCTGCCTCCCGGTTTCCCGGGTGCGTTCGCCACGCGCCGAGGCTTCCCCTGCGATGGTAGCACGCAAGAGCCGCACCTGCCGGTACTCCTCTGCGAGCTTCGCCTCGAGCTCGCGCGCCTGGGCCAGCTGCGCATTAATGTCCGTATTGCCCGCTGGTGGGGCCGATGGCAGGTTTGGCTCTGGATGCTGGGCCGCATCCCCGTCGCCTGCTCCGTTCACGCCGTCAGCATGCTCATTGATGACGACAACGAAGCACTCGCGCGAGGGATCGTAGCTCCCTTCGCTGGAGTCGTCGAAGCAACCGAACCAGTAGTCCGCGGCGTCAAGGAACCGCCGGAACACCACAGGGTCTGGTACGCCGGAGAAGTCCCACTCCGCGTAGCCATGCGAGGTCGTGGGCGGCAGCTCGGTGGCCGAGCCGTGGTACGACTCGTCGTTGGTGGTGGTGATGAGGTTCCGGGTTGACAGCCGGTGATGGCCCGGGAGATCCTCGTATGCGGCCATGTCGGTGCTGGCAGATGAGGCGTACGTTGCGGCGGAGTTGCGCATCCCGTGGGGGAACTGCGGCCCCGTGGCCGCGCGCTCCTCTTACTGTTTTTCGGTACCAGTGGAAGTGCACGCATGACACGTGCGTGATAAAAGAAAATTAAATACAATATGAGTTTATATAATTATTGTCGGTGTTGAGATTAGTCCCGACACTAACTAGTGAAATGCGCTGTGATCGGTTTCTCGATGGCCGGTGCTAAGCAATGCGGGGACATGGGTTTATCCTGGTTCCGGCCGTGGGGCCGTACGTCCAGCAGGTTACGCTTGAGCGCTGTATTGCAATTCACCGTGGTGCCTGTAGAGGGGGGCTACAAGCTAGGCGGGAGAGGAGGAAAAGCCTCCAAGTCCCTGCTAGATGATTGAGGCAGAGTGCCAATATCAAGGGAATGAGCGAGCGAGTGAGCGTGGGTGAGAAGTGATGCAGATCGTCGCCCCCTTGCGGCCGGGTGACCACCTCTTCCTTTTATAGACCAAGGGGAGGCGGCTTACAAAACGTGCCGCATGGGGTTTTGTACATTATTATAGTACCGGTATACAGCGCTTGTGATCTGATGGTGTCCCGACGAGTCTTAGTACTTGCAGGTGTCGTGGCAGCTTTGTACTCGCCGGGGAGCAGCTTCGAGGGTAGTTCATCCGGCGTTCATGTCTGGCTGCCATTCGCACATCAATTCGAGGGTCTCGCTGACGAGAGCGCCTGTGCTGTACAGGGCTCGGCGTGGTGGCGCCCCATCGGAATGGGGCTCCACAGCGTCGGGCATGGTTCCACAGCGACGGGCTGTCCGCACAGCGTTGGGGATGGCCGCACAGCCCCCGGGTCAGTTGCACAGCGCCCGGGATGGCCGGGCGGCGCCGGAGTTGGTGGAGGGGACGCGGCGCACGCAGCTCGTATGGCGGTGCTGGTCAGTGTGTGCGCCTACTCACAATCCGTACACCATTCGAGGGTGCCCCATGCCCTTTTGAGGGCCTCGATGGCGGGAGCGCCCATGCCACATAGGGGCCGACGTGGTGGTGTCCCATCGGAACAGGGCTCCACAGCACCGGGGATGGTTCCACAGTGCCCGGGATGGCGGCACAAGGCTGGGGATGGCCGCACAGCGCCGGAGGTGACAGAGGGAACGTGCCCTGCCTACCCTGTGCCACGGCACTGTCATGGGCGTGCGTCAGGGCGGCGGCCGTACGCCCCTCGAGGGTGTTGCCATCCCTTTTCGAGGGGCATGGCGGGGAGAAAGGACGGGAGCGGGTGGTACAGTGTCGAAGAATGACACCAGCCATCCCGCACAGCGCTTATACAGCGCCGGGGATGGCCGCATAGTGGTGGGTTGCTCGAACAGCGCCGGGATCAGATTCCCAGGCGGTGTCAGGAGATCGGCGTGGCGGGGATTCGCCTTTTGACCCGGGTGCCCGCGGCGTGTCAGGGCATTTAATGCTCCGATCGGGGGGAGCAGGTGAGGCGCCACGGGTCGAGGGGGGGCATCGAGCGAGGCGGAGCCACGCCCTCGAGCGAGGCGGAGATTCGCTAGAGGGCGGCCGGGGATGGCGGTTTAATGGGCCATGGAGGTTGCTGGGCCGTGGGCTTTATTCGTATTCGGGCTGTGGCCGATTTGGGGAGTGTTTTTGTGGTTTTGTGTCAATTTTTTAGTAAGGGTAATCTCCCCCATAGTTAGGGGACCCCTATGGCTGTCCCCGACAGTAGTCCCCGAGCCTTTGCAGGGGTATCCGGAGGGACCCGCAAAGGCTGAAGCTCTCTGTTAGGACTTTCTTCCCTTCTGGATGTGTATGACGTTCCGTCGGGGCGCGCTAGCGCACCCGCGGGTGTAGTCCCCGAAGCCTTGGAGGAGTGTGCACACTCGTGCAAGGTTTTTACGCTGAGCTGCCAATCCGTGAGGCATTTGTTTCAGCCGGCTTCGGTGATATTTCAGCCGGCCTCGGCGATCTTACGCGTGCGGAATGGCGTTAACCCTGCCCGGGACGAGTCCCGGGGGGTTCGCTCGCTGCCCTCGAAGGAGCGGGGGAATGTGACTTTTGTCAGACACGTCCGGGAGGTGTAGCCGTGCGATGAGCCCCCGAGCCCGGGCCCACACGGGGCGATCAGGGTAAACTCTTCGACTTATTTGCGCGCCCTTCGCCGCCCTTCCGCAGGGGGGGTGAGGTGATCCATGCTTCCCATCGAACGGGCCGCGAGTCATGGATCCCTCGTTGAGCTGTTGACGGGTAATTCAAGTGGACGTCCGTGCCCTGTTCGATAAGGGTCGGCTCGTGGTCCGGAGACACGTCCATGAGAGCACTTACGTGGGTAATCTCCCCCATAGTTAGGGGACCCCTATGGCCGTCCCCGACAATTATAAAACTCATAGTTATTGATATGCCATTATTCTATCATAATTTATTATGAACTTGTTTAATTACATCATATCGCATAAATTACTACAAGACTCATCGATCAAAAATATTATATATTGAATATTATTATATTATTGAAACCATATCAATATATGTAGTACTCTACATTTTGGCATTATATTTCAAACCATCATATTTTATTATCTTAGCAATATCTAGTCAGAGAGCACGTGCGTAACAATATCTAGTCAGAGAGCACACGTGCAACACATGTATTTACAGGAAATAAAATATTTTGCAAAAATATTAACACCACTAAATTCAATCCAATAACTCTATACCAAGATTTTTTCGTGACAAGTAATAATTACATTTGTTGCAAGTGTTGACTTTGTCAAAGAAATACAATTGAAATTTGCATCATTACTTATGTTTCTTGTGCTATACGCCTCTACGCCTTTCACTAACCACTGCTATCACTCACACTCCCCCAGACACAACCCATGAAAATCCTCCACAACCTGGCTAGCGACGCCATCGCAGCCAGACTGACTGCCCACAACTCACCTCTCATCACTTGTCTTACCTGCTAGCCATTAGAGCCCAAAATCCTGAAAAATCAGTCTCAGCCCTCGTTCGCTAAGCACCTTCTAAATCAAACAAAGCTGATGTCTCATCTCGACTCCCGAACTGTATCACGAACACACGCAATATCTACAATAAAATATGATATTTCAGAAACATAAAAATGAGAAATTTCAGAAATCACAATATCTACAAGACGTTATCAATTTTTGTAATCCAGTCTAATTTCACAACTCTATAATATGTAAGAATTAGACTCATCAATCTAACATGTTTCCTAACTAATTCTACAACTCTATCATCACTTTGGGCAAGTGGGCAAATAGGTGTAAAAACATTGCCAACCAAATCGCAAATGCTGTTGGCCACATAGCAACTCACCAATGAGACATCAATTATTTCAAACATAAATCATCTTAAACACAATTTACACTTTTATAGGTACAAATATTGCCAAAACAATGCTCAAACATACTTTTTATATACTTTACAACATGAATTTTCTTCGCAAACTATTTATATCTAGATGGAATATTAAACAAACTGCACACGTTCTCATATAGAAAGAAATAAAAAGTTAATGAAATATGAATGGATGCACTACCCCATCACCATAACACAGGAAGGTCTAAGATCTCAGTATGTTTCTCTTCAACTATTGGATCATATTCTACAGACATCACTAAAATTTAGTTAGCCTATTATCCTGGATTGACAATATCCAGGAGTGCTCCACATGTAGATAAAGTATCTGCAAAAGACGCACAAGTATTGAATAAAAATTTATCTCAAGATAAAGTTTGTAAAGGGTAGGACTAAAGCCCTCGCTGCACCCACCTCCCGATCGGCTCATGTGGCACCAGTGCTGCTACCGCCGGATAATAAACCATATTTTTTGTTTAACCTGCATTCAGCTAGCAGCAAACAAACCACTAATGACTAATCCACACGATACATTGAACAAGAACAATAGTTGAAAAGAAAATGGATGGTCTAATCCATTTTTTCATTACCCACATTCAAATAACTTGGGTATCATAAGTTAATCAGCATGATGTACCTTCAGAAGTCAGAGGCATCGGAGAGACCATTTTCCCTGCAATCTTGGTTTTGGTGTCGCTTTCAAAGTTGGTCCCCAGAAACTTGGAGGCAAAAGAAGAACGACTCAAGAAAGTCTTCCAGTCAACACAGGTGGAGTTTTATACAACATACCAGTTTTGAACAAATCACACCAATCATGTCAAATTTAAACCAAACATGTTTCAACAACAAAAGCATATTGGCAATAAAATAGGTAGCATTGTAGCAAGATCATAGAGGAAATAACTACCTAGCATCTTTTAATCAGTTTCCAAAATTCATAAAGTAAGAATAAACTGAAAATTAAGTAGACCAAAAGTAACCTATGCATCATTAAATATTATCTAGCCAATCATGTAATACATCGTACAAGCCTTCGAGAACAAACCATCTTACTTCTTAATTTCACGCTAGACTAATCAACAATTCTTTAATCATGTGGCCAAAATAGTGAAAACAAGAATTGTGAAGCGTATTGCGCATGGAACAATATTTTTTTCTTGTGTCAACAAGGACTATTTTTTAAAAACCAATACGTAATTAAATATAATTCTAACCAATATATTCCAATCATGTGTGGATTATTTTTTTTAAAAAAGGAAGACACATACAGTGATGACCATCACATTTAAAATGATAGCATCAATTAAACCTAGATGTTATAAGCACTTGACTGAAATCTAAGGGAATGTGTAATGTTTCCCACTGCTTTAAATAAAAGGAGGTTCTGCAAACTTTTCAATATTGAACCAAGTCTATGGTAACCATCTGACAATCAGAATAAATGAGAAGTAAGTAACTTTTTCATCCTAGCTAGAAATCTAAATGAGGTTACGATTAGCTGCTACTGACCTATTAGCAAGGTACACATTGTGCATAAATTAGCTGCTACAAGGAGGAAAAATATATAAGTTTTGTAATTTCGTTTTTCATGATTAAAACCATACTACTCATTTGTTTAATGTAGGTGTGTGATTTGTTATACAAAAATGGCAGATGATGATTGTAAACCTTGTAAGCTCCAAATATTCAGTTTGCTATTGCATCACTCCTTTACAGATCATGTATCACAGCTCCTAGACCATCCATCACATAAGAAAATGAGAAATAATAAGGACCAGAAAAAGGTTGGATTTCAAATTTTCAGATGAAAAAAAAATGAATAAATTGTAAATGTGAGTCTGACAAATTGATACTCAGGACTAAATTACCAAACACATGGGGGCAATAAGAGGGGGAAATCAATTAACCATTGACAAAGATTAAAAATGGAAATTAGGATAGGATAAATCAAAGTGGAAGTAAATTAATCCAAATCAAAATATTTATCACCCTGAAGTTATTTAATTGCATATCCTTGCATGTTCCTCGGATTGCCTATGTTGTTTCTCCGCGGACAAAATAAAAATTCAGATATTCTTGCAGACTCTAAATGGCTCCAATACTCTTTAAGATTAGGAGACAATACATTCTTTGAACTGTATATATCAGTAATACTTTCTAATAACATTGCATAGTGGATGACAGAGATATCCTCGATACTTAGCAAGATCACAGAGCCACCGGTAAATAAGACCAAATAGGCGTGCTAATTCAGGATCCTACCTTAAAAAACAATTAAGGAACCACATAATTCCAGCAATGTATAGCGCTGGTATTATGAATCAAACTATTTCAACATAACTTAATCTAACCACTAATATTTCTAAATAGAAAATTGGCTAAGCATGGCTGTGTATTCTCAATCAAAGACGGCGTATCTCTAACTTTAAATGATTCGAACCACAAATAACATTTACATTCTGATGGATCTACCATCCTAAAATAAGCACAAGCAATAGTAGAATGAAGTGAATGACATACAATAAGATCAGAAATAGGTTAGCAAATAATGAGGTGAAGGATCACTTGCCTCTTGGGTTGGGGTCATAGTTGAAGCTGAAGCTGGTGCTCAACGGTGCTCCAGCTGGTGCTCAACAGCATCAACCTTTCTAGTTGAACCACGACCCCAACCTTAACATAGCTGAAGCTGCCATATACCAGTAATTTAAATAATTAAATCCAACCTTTTTAGGTTTTAGTAGAAATCTCATGCTATAAAACTATGAAATGTTACTCTTCCATCATGAAATACCACATCAGTCATTTAAACTATCAAAAAGAATACTTGCCAATTCTAAAGCCTAAAAATGTGTGAAAACAAAAAAAATAGTGTGATAAAAAGATAAGAGATCCTTAAAGGTAAAAGTCTATGACTGCCTATGGTTTGTAGAGTTTAGATTAGCTAGTTCGAATGTGCAAAAGCAAATGGAAACCTTGAATTATCGAATATAAAATAGTATAAAGAAAGTATCGAGGAAAGAAAAGCAATGAAACCAACATGATTTTATTCCCTATTTTTTGAATTTTTGATAATATAAAAGTAGATGACATACCAAGGTTGAATTTTTAGCTCACCCCTAATTTTTGACACACATCTTAAGCAACATTACATCCATGTTTCTTGTCGGCGGCAACTCATAGAGAACCCCATGCCTGCACAAATCACAAACAAATCACACCAGTGAGATTAAATCTGAACCAAGCACATTCGTTCTTCACATTGGCAAGAGAAAGTAGTAAGGTCATGAAGGAAAACAAAATACATAGTATCCTTAAACCATTTTTAAAAGGAACTACTTTCACACAGATCTTCTTTCCTCAAAATTTTGATGCCACCTTGTGAAATAGTTCTTGTGTCATAATTAATTTCTTTCTAAAATATAATTCCCATGCAAATCAATCAAAATGTCCTGAAATCGGATGGAAATGGGTCAAATTAGAGCTCTGTGGCACCCAACGGCGTTGCTTGCGCCGACGCCATTAGTGTGGTCGCCTTGTTCTTCCTCCTGGTGCCACTGCCCCACCCCAGCCTCGCTGCGCCTCCTCAGGGAGTAGGTCAAATTAGACTTACTCAAATTTAGTAATGTTAGATCAATTAGGAGTTGCACCAAAACAAAATATTTGCAACGACTTCCTATATCACGATGTACATAACATGCAAGATGTCGAGCGAAAATGTGTCCCAAAGAGAGACATCAACGGTCAAAACATGGAACTAACTACGACATAATGTGATCCATATAGAAAAACCAACCCCACTCACCAGCCATGCACGGCAACGTCGTGAGCATTTCTAGTTTCCTTGGTGCCACGTCGTGTTGAGGTCAGCAAGCATATGTTCGTAGGTGCACGTCGCCAACGCTAGGAAGCCTCCGCCACGATGGTGGATCCATGCTCCTTTATTGTACGTATGATCCAGGGAGAGCTGACGTCACCCGACCAGAGTTCACCATCTTCATTGCAGGATTTCATTGCCCTACGATGTGGGTTTCCAATTACCATAATCAAATAGAATGCGCTGAATGTATATTTCCACTTATAAAGATACGTGATTGGTAGATCAATTGATTGTCCATGACTAATCTCTTGAGGATGGGAAACACGAAATGTGAGGGAACAACAGGATCCAAAATACCATCTAGCTAACTTATATTTCAACGTTTTATCTTTAGCTAGTAACTCATGTTTTTAAAATACAAATTAATTTGTAGTTATGTGACTCCATATAATTGTTACTCCTTGTCCGCTATGGACAATTTTAAACAAGATCAATACACTTTGTGCACATGTCTCTTATAATACAGAAAAGAATGTGTTGTCCAGGAGACATAACATTAAAATTGGAGAGGACCATAACAACAAATATAATAAGAAAATGACAAGGGACACAATAATTTTTTACCTGAGGGCAGCTTCCTGATGGTGGCCGACACCACTAATGCAACTTCACTCACCAATCACTGTGTTCAAGCAGTCAAGCACTATTGAGAGTTGTCTCGAGATTGATCGAAGAGCCACACAATGTCTAGCAATCAGCACCACTGTGTTAGATCCAACCACACACATTGCACAAACAAATGAAACAACCAGCCCACACTACGTTAGATCCAACCACACCCTACCCAATCACCCTGGGGAAAGAATGATTAAACCCTAGCATTTTTTAGATTAACTCTTTGTCCGGCAGTGAGCGCCAATGAAAGTAACAGAGGAGGAAGTTGAGGCAGCGCGACGTACCTTGGAGAGGGCTGAGGTGCTGGGCTGCGGAGGAGCTCTGACCTCGGAGGAGGTGAAGAGGGCCGGGTAGGAGGTGGCCTCGAGCACCAGCATGATGAGTTGCCTCATCGATGAAAGCGCCACCGCCTGCGCCGAGAACTACCTGATCATCAGCTCCCCACGGATGCTCCACGTCGTATCACCCACGTCCTCTTCGCGAGCAGTGGCTATCAGCGGGAAGGCATGACAGAGTTGGATTTGGCCTGGGGATTAGGGAAGCAAACATTTGTCGGTCATCCACCCTGCTTACCTCTGTGTCGTCTCCGCACCGTGCCGCATCACCGCTGCCACCTTTGAGGCAGCTTTGAAGGAGGCTGGCCGGGGAGGGCGGCGCATCACCGCCGCCACCTTCAAGGAGAGGATGAGGGTCTGCAAATTTGGCAGGGGAGGCCGCCCTGAGGCCGACCGCATCACCGCTCCCTAGTGGGGGAGCTCACCCGTCTGCGTGCTCAATCCTTGACGGGGGAGCTCGCTACCAGCCGGCAGGGAAGACGAGGCCGACAGGGAGTAGGAAACCGACAAGAGGAGGGGTCGACGCCCGCGGGGAGCCAACACGAGGAGCTGAGGAGGTCGGTGGAGGAGTTTTTCGTCATCTGGGAATTGAGTTTTATAGGGAGCACGAGGTGTAAAGAAGGAAGGAATATTGATTGGCGTGATTGAGGGTATTGAACTCAAAAGGAAATAGTCAAGGACTCGAAATATCATTTACATATGAATGGTGTCAATCTAATTGCATTTGAATGTTGTTGATCTAATCACACGGTGATTCTTTCCTTACTTGATCTTTCCTTTTTTCCTTTTTTCTTGCTAACTATTTATGAATGGTGCGGCTACCATTGACAAAATGACATAGCAATTCTTTCCTTAGTTCATCTAATCATGCAGTGATCCTTTCCTTAATTTTTTCTTTTCTTGATGTGTCATCAATCACACCAATCAATTTTCCTTTACTTTGTACATCAATATCTCTTTCCTTTTGAGTTCCTGAGTATTTAGGGAAATCAATCAACGCACCAAGGAAGGAAGGAAGGAGAGGTTTTAGGGAAATCAAGGAAGGCCCACCGCGGGTACAAGGAAGGATTGGAGGAGAGGTTTTAGGGAAATCAATCAATGCACCAAGGAAGGAAGGAAGGAGAGGTTTTAGGGAAATCAAGGAAGGCCCACCGCGGGTAGAAGCAAGGATTGGATAAGAGGTTTTAGGGAAATCAATCAACGCACCAAGGAAGGAAGGAAGGAGAGGTTTTAGGGAAATCAAGGAAGGCCCACCGCGGATACAAGGAAAGATTGAAGGAGAGGTTTTAGAGAAATCAATCAATGCACCAAGGAAGGAAGGAAGGAAGGAAGGAGAGGTTTTAGGGAAACAAAGCAAGGCCCACTGCGGGTACAAGAAAGGATTGGAGGAGAGGTTTTAGGGAAAGAAAGCAAGACCCACAGCGGGTACATGAGGTGGGTAAGGCGAGCCGCGGTGTCAAAAAATGGGTTTTGCGGCAGAAACATTTTCGAACATCAAGAATTTTCGTCGTTCGTCGTCATTTGACGCGGTTTCGTCGTCATCATCGTTGTTTCTGTAAGCATCAAGGCCCCACCGCACCTTTGGTAAGGGTGTGTTTCGGTGATAAATGACAACCATATACTTGTGACTAACCTTTGTTTTGTAGCGGATTTATCCTTGGGTTATTGTCATAAGTAATTAATGAAAAGAGACCCCTCAATTTGAATTTATGGATGATCAATGGACAAAGACTACAAGGCTAAGGACATTTCTAGTTCCAAGTGTCACAAGGAGATGAAGGACACTTGGATTTGCTAGTTTGTAGTGTTTGACCGTACTATTAAGAGGGGTTCACACTTGAGTAGCTTGACCATGCCAAATGCTATGCCATATTTATGCACTATCAAGCTCCTTGGTCACTAAACATCTCAAGACACTCATGGAAATACATTGGAAGCAAAAGACTTGAAGAAAAACTCAAAGGTGATTGAATTGGATGAGTTGAAATTGAAAAGGGCGCGTCGGATTATCTGACGCTATCATTTTTAGTTGCATCGGATGATTAATGTGAAAGACTCAGCAGAATTCAACAGCACCGGATGAACCGACGGTGTATCAGCAGAAGCATCGGTTCATCCGGTGACCTAGGGTTTGGTAACAGTGACAAATCAAGTCAAGGCCTTCAGCACCGGATGAAGCGACGGTCGAGGCAGCGGTTCATCCGGTGCATGCATATATTTTAGACAGAGACGCACCGAGTGAACTTGCTTCAGCACCGGATGAACCGACGCTACAACGGTGTAAGCGTCGGATGAAGTGGTACAGCGTTCGAGTTCAACGGCTATAATTCGAGACACAGAGTGACCGGATGATGCGACGCTATCGCAGGGGGAACCGTCGGTTCGTCCGACGGTATTACTTTTCAGAGGACTTTTGTAACGGCTAGCCTCCCTTGCTAGGCCTATAAATTGGACCCTCCTGCGTCACTTGAGCTGCCTTTGCCACTCTGAATTACTACTGCAGCCAAGGAGAAGGAGAGTTGGTGCTTTGATCACTTGGTTTTCGTCTTCCTAGCCAAGAGGGATTCTTTCTTGGCAATCAAGGGTTTCAAGGTGCTTTCATTGGCATAGCTGAGTGCATTGGTCAAGTGAAAGGTTGTGAGCTTGTTACTCTTGGAGTTTGACGGCTCCTAGACGGTCTCGGTGATTTGGGGTTCTTGGTGAGCTCTTGGAGATTGTGGGAGCCCCGGGAAGTTCTTGGTGTAAATGGATTGAGACCCACCATTCCGGAGATGGAGAACGGGTACTCTTAGTGAGCACTCAAGTCTAAGTGGCTTGAGGGGAGCTAAACTCTTTGTGAGTGCTCCAACGTGGATTAGGGAGAAGCATCAACTTCTCGATACCATGGGAAAAAATTCGGTTATCTCGTGTCTTCCCTTTCTACCTTCTTGCACTTAATTTCGCATTTACTTTCAGCTCTTAAGTTCGTTTGCTCTTGTTTCCCCCTAGTTTGCTTTGCTTGTTGCATATCTTGACTAGGGTACTTTTTCCTTTGTTAGTGTGATTCTTGCTAAGGAACTTGATTGCTAGTGTGCTTAGTTGGTAGGAAGAAACCTTTTTAGATGGGCAACACTAGAGATCTAGGTTAAGGTTTGTTACTTGTTCTAGAAATTAAAAGAAGGCCCATATTCAACCCCTCCTTCTATAGGCCATCGATCCTACAAGTGGTATCAGAGCTTAGGCTCTCTTTTTGGTGGCTTAACCACCTAGAGAGATGGGCAAGGGGAGTGGTAATGGCCCTCCCAAGTTGGCGGGGAAACGGTTCACTTTTTGGGCACATAGAATGGCTAGCTTCTTTCAAACACAACACCATGATGCATGGATCACTACCATGTATCACATGCCAATTGAACCCACCGAAAGTGAAACCAAGTGGAACTATCGTGCTAGAAACTGTATCTTTGAGACTCTTGAGGAGGACTTATTTGATAGGGTGTTTGCTTTGGAGACCACTCATGAGGTTTGGATGGAGCTGAAAAGAATCCATGTAGGCAACAAGAAAATCCGTGAGGAGAAGTATGAGTTGCTTAAGGTTGAGCTAAATGAGTTTAAGATGAAGGATGATGAGGGTGTAGAGGAAATGTACTCTAGGATGGGTGTTATTATTCAAAATATCAATGCTCTCGATGTTGCTAACGTGTCCGAGCAGGAAATCATTCGGAAAATTCTTCAAATGCTTCCCAAGCCCAAGTACAACATCGTGAAGGCACTCATCTTTGAGAAGGACTTCGAAACTCTCACCATCACCAAAGTTGTGAACAAGATTCGATCTCATGAGATGTTCTTGATGGGTCAAATTGAAGGATCTTCTTCAACATCAAGCTCCAAGAAGGATCTTGCACTCAAGGCTAGTGACAAGCCCAAGTCAAAGTCAAAAGCAAAGCCTCCACCCTCTTTAAGTGAAAGTGAAGATAAGAGTGACTCAAGTGATGAAGATGATGGTGAACTTGCTTTCCTCATGAGGAGGACCACCAAATTGCTCTCCAAGATTGGCAAGAAAGGCTACAACTATGATCCCAAGAAGAACAAGTTTCTCTCATCAAGAAGAAGTGGTGAAGGTGGCAAGAGGAAGTGCTACAATTTCCAAAGCTATGATCATCTATCATATGATTGCCCCAAGCCCGACAAGCGAGTGTCAAGCTCTAGCAAGAAGAACGACAATAAAGATGATAAAGAGAAAGATGACAAGCACTCCAAGAAGGACTCATACAAGAAGAAGTCTTCTAGCAAGCCCTACAACAAGAAGAAGTGTGGTCATCGTTCTCTCTTGGCAAATGAGTGGATCACGGATGGTGAAACTTCAAGTGAACCAAGTGATGATGAAGAAGAGAAGAACAAGAAGTTTGCCGGTCTTGTGATCATGGATGATGAAGAACCTCCTCTTCCTCCACCACCTATGTGCTTCATGGCTAAACACTCCAAGGTGAACTACAAGGCCGGGGGAAGTCATTGGGTCCTTGATAGTGGATGTACTCAACACATGACCGGCCAAAGTAAAATGTTCACCTCTCTAGTGGATGATGCGGGGAATCATGAGCAAGTCACGTTTGGTGATAATTCTAAAGGAAGAGTTTCCGGTTTTGGTGACATAACCATAGTAAAAGATCTCTCTCTTTCCAATGTTTTGTTTGTTGACTCTTATAGTTATAACTTGCTTTCCATTACTCAATTTTGTGATCTTGGCTTATCTTGCTTGTTTGATGATGAGGGAGTTATCATTACTAACAAGAAATCTAATGAAGTTGTGTTCAAAGGTTTTCTCCATGGGAACATCTATCTTGTGGACTTCTCCTCTCATGAAGCAAACTTGACTACTTGTCTTTTCACCAAGACATCCAAGGGTTGGCTATGGCATCACCGTATTGCACATATAGGCATGAGTCAACTCAAGAAGGCTTTAAAGAGAGGTTTAGTTCTTGGTGTGAAGGATGTCACATTTGAGAAGGACAAGTTGTGTGGAGCGTGTCAAGCCGGCAAGCAAGTAGCAAGTCACCATCCTATGAAGGCTTATGTATCTACCTCAAGACCTTTGGAAATCTTGCACATGGACCTCTTCGGCCCTACTACATACAAGAGTCTTGGGGGTAATCTCTATTGTCTTGTCATTGTTGATGATTACTCATGCTACACTTGGACATTCTTTATGGAGGACAAGAGCAAGACATTCGGGATCTTCAAGAACTTTGCTAAGAGGGCTCAAAATGAATTTGAGTCACCTATTGTGAAGATCCGGAGTGACAATGAATCGGAATTTCAGAACACTCAAGTGGAAGAGTATTGTGATGAGCTAGGCATCAAGCATGAATTCTCTTCAACCTACACACCGCAACAAAATGGTGTGGTAGAAAGCAAGAACAAGACCCTCATCACATTGGCTAGAGCTATGTTGGATGACTATGGTATCTCTCAAAGATTTTGGGCGGAAGCTATCAACACGGTTTGTCATGCTTCAAATAGAGTGTATCTCCACCGACTATTAATGAAGACACCCTATGAGCTTCTCATTGGGAGGAAGCCCAACATCTCCTACTTCCGAGTCTTTGGGTGTAAGTGTTTCATTTACAAGAAGAGGAAGCACCTAGGGAAGTTTGAGAGTAGGGTAGATGAGGGCATGTTTCTTGGTTATGCATCTAACTCCAAGGCATATAGAGTATTCAACAACACTACACGTGCTATTGAAGAAACATGTGACGTGGAGTTTGATGAATCTAATGGCTCCCAAGGAGATAGCTATTTTTGTGATGATGTAGGAAAAGAACCTCTACGAGAAGCAATGAAGAAGATGGCTATTGGGGACATCAAGCCCAAAGAGGATGATGATGCACCTTCTACTTGCCACAACCATGAAGACTCATCCTCTTCCGATGATGACAATGATGATCATCAAAGAAGAACAAGACAAGGAAGCCCATCTTCCTCAAATGGACCACCTCCTACATCACAAGACACCCAAGATCAAGGAGAAGAAGAACCGGAAGTAGTGCAACCTCAAGACGATCCAACCACACTTGAAAGGCGTACAAGGACTTCATCAAACCACCCCATCGATCTTGTCTTGGGTGATCCCAAGGGTGGTACACGTACTCGCCGCAAACAATATGCTTCTTTTTGCAAACATCATGCATTTGTTTCTTTTGTAGAACCCACTACTATAGAGGAAGCTCTTGAGGACCCGGATTGGATCTTGGCTATGCAAGATGAGCTCAACAACTTCACAAGAAATGAAGTTTGGGTCCTAGTGGAGTGCCCCAAGAACAAGAACGTGATTGGCACCAAGTGGGTCTACCGAAATAAGCAAGATGAACATGGAGTTGTGGTGAAGAACAAGGCAAGACTTGTCGCCAAGGGCTACTCTCAAGTGGAAGACTTGGACTATGGAGAGACATTTGCTCCGGTTGCACATCTTGAAGCAATCCGTATCCTTCTTGCTTATGCCTCTTGTCACAAAATGAAATTGTTCCAAATGGATGTCAAGAGTGCCTTCTTAAATGGCTTCATCAATGAAGAAGTCTATGTTGAGCAACCTCCCGGTTTTGAAGATATCACACATACTAACCATGTCTATAGGTTGATCAAGGCTTTGTATGGACTCAAGCAAGCTCCTAGGGCATGGTATGAGAGGCTCCGGGACTTTCTCATCAAGGAAGGCTTCAAGATTGGAAGAGTGGACAATACTCTATTCACCAAGATCATCAACGGAGAGCTCTTCATTTGTCAAATCTATGTTGATGATATCATCTTTGGCTCTACCAATCTTAAAGTGTGCAAGGACTTTAGTGATCTCATGACAAGGGAATTCGAGATGTCTATGATTGGGGAGCTCAACTTCTTCCTTGGGTTTCAAATCAAGCAATTGAAGGAAGGGACCTTCATCCATCAAGAAAAGTACACTAATGATATACTCAAGAAGTTCAAGATGGATGATTGCAAGCCAATCAAGACACCAATGCCTACCAATGGACATCTCGACTTAGATGAGGGAGGTAAACCGGTTGACCAAAAGCTTTACTGTTCTATGATCGGCTCTCTTCTTTACCTTACCGCATCTAGGCCCGATATCATGTTTAGTGTTTGCATGTGTGCTCAGTTTCAAGCCAACCCTAAAGAATCTCACCGAAGTGCTTTGAAAAGGATCCTTAGATACTTAAAATACACACCTAGCATTGGCTTGTGGTACCCCCATGGTGCTTGTTTTGAGCTCTTGGGTTATTCGGATTCGGATTTTGCCGGATGTCGAGTAGACCGTAAGAGCACTTCGGGTGGGTGCCATATGCTAGGTTGATCTTTGGTTGCTTGGTCCTCTAAGAAGCAAAACTCCGTGGCCTTATCCACCACGGAGGCGGAATACATTTCCGTCGGGGCTTGTTGTGCTCACATCCTCTATATGAAGCAAAGCCTCTTGGATTATGGTGTGGTTCTAGATAGGGTTCCTCTCCTTTGTGACAATGAAAGTGCCGTAAAAATTGCTAACAACCCGGTTCAACACTCGCGCACCAAGCACATTGATATCCGCCATCACTTCTTGTGAGACCATGTGGCTAAAGGTGATATTCTCCTTTGTGGTGTTCGCTCCGAGGAGCAATTAGCGGATATATTCACTAAGCCTCTTGATGAAAACACCTTTTGTAGGCCAAGGAGTGAATTAAATGTGCTTGATGCGTCTAACATCATGTGATGCTTGTCATATAGTTTGCATTTGCATATGTACATGATGTAGGGGCTTGTCTAACCTTGTTAAGATAGTGGTGGGTATGGGTCTTGCTTGAGCCGGTGGTTCCAAAGTTTCGCTCAAGACATGTTGAAAGGCTCACCATGAGTAAGCTTAACAAGGGTTCAAACTTGGCAAGATAGTTTATTTTTCCGCTTTGCATCTTTGCTTGTCATGTAGTATGCATTCATGTTTAATTTCATGCATTTGTTCTTGCATAGCATTACGTGAGAGGTGTCACAAAGGAAAATCACACTATGAGAAAGTTGCTTAGCGTTCAATGCAAATCAACATCTCCAAAAGTGTGCTAAGACAAATGATGGTGCTTAATGCCTATTGAGTTATGTCCTAACGAGCTTAAAGTTTCTATCTCTAAGTTCAAAGGCAATAACTCATACATTCCCTTTTTGGATCTTATTCGCCTATTTTTCTAAAAATTTATAAGGTCTATCCCTTGTAGGGAATCTATGGTGTATATACTTCTATTTTGCAAAGGAGTGCTTGAGGGGTGAGGTTGTCACTCAGGATTGATCCAAAAATGTGCTTGTGTTGGCTTGTGTGTGACATTTGTCGGATCAAAAATGAGCTTTAGTTCAACATTCTGTTTTTATCTTCATCGGATGAACCGCTGCTAAGTAGGTTCCAGCGTCGGTTCATCCGGTGGCCGGGTCAGTTTGAATTTTGCTCAGAGCGCCTCTGTTAGCTATCGTCGGATGAACCGACGCTCACCTTTGTGGTTGCAGCGGTTCATCCGGTGCTACTAAAATCATGGGCAAATTCAGACCCGCGTGACAATCATCCGACGAATCTAAAATCAAGGCCATCAGATCATCCGGTGATGCGTTTCACGGTTTTGCCCTTTTCATCCGACGGATCGACTGACGTTGCGTGTTTTGCTACCGTCGGTTCATCCGGCACTTCTCTACAGCGTGGCCCCACTTGTCATATTTGTCCTATCCGTTTCTTCTCACATTTTTGAATCTCACGGCCGCACCCGTACGCCGCAAATCCGTCCGCCGCCGGCCACCGCAACCGCCCACAACCACATGTGCGCCTCCGCCGGCCCCCAGACCTCGCCGCCGACCATCTCCGCCGCCTCCTCCGAGCAGATTTTGCCCGCGCGCCGCCGGGGCTCCCGCTAGGGTTTGCGCCGCCGCCGCTGATTCCGGCCCGCCGGCGCCACCTCAGCCCGTCGGTCGCCGTCCAGGAGCACGCGCTGGTCTCCGCCGTCCTCCCCTGCAGTTTCCCGTCAAGATTCTTCGCAGTGGTGAGCAACCGTCTTCTCCCCCCCCGCTGTTCAGTCTCTATCCATGTTCTTGTGGGGATTAGATGGAAATTCTGTGGATTGAGGCTACGATTATGAGCTACACTTCCTCAATGTCATCTCTAGTGCTCATTTGATCATAGTTGTTACTCAGTTTCTGCGAAATCTCATGCTCTTGAGCTCTGTGGCTACTGTTGAGCACTGTTCATGCTCTCTTCATGCCAGGTCTCTCACAGTAGCTCATGTCCCTATTTCTAGATCACATATCATGCTCATGATGTTTGTGCCATGCTTAATCTTATGGATTTTGAGCCCTTTGTGCTACTGTTCTCACATGATCATGAGTCTGTTCTTTTCATAGCTCACACATTCATGTTCTAGCACTCTCCTACACTTCTTGAGCACATAAGGACTGTCCTAGTCTTTATCTTTTTTACATCATATGCCATGACCATCTACTAGCTCTTCATGATTAGGCTCTATCTTTTTCATGTGCTTTGCTTAAGGACCCCTTATCCCTAGTTATTTATCTCGTTTATATACTTCGCTCGCCATTCTATAATCTTCCACCTTTTTCTCTGACAGATGGCAGGCGACAAGAGGAAGGGCAAAGCCGTTCTTGAGCCGAAGAAGAAGAAGAGCAAACAGGATAAGGAGTGGGAGCGTGTGCTCCAAGTGCTCGACACCCAGGGTCAGCCACAGAGGGGCATACAGATTGGCAGCAGTGCACAGGGTCAGGGGGAGCAGCCCCATGAGCAGCAGCCGTTACGACGTTCAGGTCGCACTAGTACCAGGCAGACAGAGACACAGTCACCTCCTTCTGCACCACGTACCGGTCCTCGGACTCGTGGTGGACACACTCAGGCTCAGCCGACTCCGAGGCAGAGGAGGACAGCAGCAGAGCAGCAGGTGGAGCAGGATCAGGAGGATCAGTCTAGAGAGGGCCCTGAGATTCGTATTGGTGCATAGCGTGCTGAGGCCTTCGGGGTCTATCTTCGTGATCTGAGGAGCCTGTCTGGTCCGAAGATCCGGAAGCTCAGGTTCGTGACGGAGGATGAGTGGTTCCCTCCTCAGAGAGAGAATTGTGACCCCCGGTTCTGGACTATTCTTCAGGAGAGCTTCTATGCCTCCTATGTCAGGAAGGGATCACAGTTGAGCCAGCACAGGATGTTGTAGTGGACAGCGCTCAGAGCAGCAGCAGCAGCAGCTGGAATCCCGATACTCCCACAGTTCGACTACCTACCGGGACTAGTAGCTTTGGTCAGTGAGAGGCCACGTTACGTGCCAGAGTGGGTCCGAGTGTTCTACTCGACTGTCTACGTTGAGGATGCCTGACTCTCGATCAGATTCATGTTTATGGGGCAGCAGTTCAGGTTCACTCGAGAGGGGATTGCAGAGTTTCTTGGGGTTCAGGTCGACAACACTTCGATACACTACCTGGCCTACCCCGACGTTGAGGCTCCTCATCGTGCTCACACTCCTATTGTTCCGACAGACGAGCAGATCAGTTTTCTTTTCCAGCAGCCGTTCCTCCCCGGCACCCCTCGGACCCCTGACAGATTGACACACGAGGCCTACGTGGTCCACTTCGCTCTCAGGAGGTCCCTACTCTTCAGGATGGGGAATGCAGAGTCGATCACCGGAGTCCAGCAGTGCCTACTTCTGCATATCATGACTCACCAGTCGTTCGATATCGTGGACATACTTCTCAGTGAGATCGAGGATGCTATTATGGATGGGATGGGGATGACACGGCAGTTCCCCTTTGCTCACTGGATCAGCTGGATGCTCTCTCGACTTGAGTCACAGCGCTATATCTCTGTCTTAGAGCGTTCTCGGTACGTGTTCAAGACATACTAGTCGTCGATGCCAGGAGACAGGAGGCAGGGACCCAGGGGACGGAGACAAGCAGTTGAGGACTTACAGGCTCATGCTGCAGCCGAGGCAGCTATTGACGAGGCCGCATGTCAGGACGAGCTTCTTGCTCTAGCTGAGGGGCCTCTACCTGCGTACCTCGCCACAGACACAGAGGAGGACTCGAGCGAGGACGAGGACTTTGAGCCCGAGCCACAGCACGTCTTCTGTGTTCGTCGTGCTCATGACGACGAGGCTGGGGGCTCCAGTTTGCCAGGACAGAGAGAGGCTGAGTCGCCGATTCCACCTATCTCCACTTCTCAGGTCACTCAGCCCGATGCCTTAGCTTCAGTGATCCAGTCCTTGGCCGACCAGTCCAAGGCAACGATGGAGATTCAGCGCGAGATGCAGGCGCAGTTCCAGAGACAGCAGGAGGCACAGCATGTCATACTAGATGGTATACACCAGCAGCAGGAGGCACAGAGGCAGCAGCTACAGCAGCACCAGATGATGACTGCCCAGATGTTCTCGTTCATGTCCACCTATTTGGGTCAGCTCTTTCAGCACACAGGGCTTCAGCTTCCGTCTCTCTCGACCCAGCAGCTCCTTCAGCCTGAGCCAGCCATTTCAGTACCTCCTGTCAGTTTTGTGAGCCTCCCTATCCCGACGGTCTCGATCTCGACTTCACCACTCCTTCCGTCAGGGACGTTCACCACTCAGCAACTCTCGACTCCACAGACGACCACACTACTTGAGTAGCTCCGGGCAGGACAGTTCTCTCAGACACCGTCGACTCAGCTGATGTCTCCCTTCCTGACAGGACCACTGATCTTCGAGACACCAGCACGACCTACTCTAGGGTTCACCTCGCCCATGCCTTCCATGGCTACTCCTCAGGCAGAGCAACTTGATCAGGAGGATACCACACTTCACTCTATCACTCAGCAGATCGAGTCCGAGATGGCCACCGCAAGCACTCAGGCACTTCCTACCTCTACCGGCACCGACACAGCTCGTATCCCTTCACCTGTCCGGTCTTCGCCAGTCCGATCTTCTGAGCTGTCCGGGTTCGAGTCCGACGACGGTGACACCTCCGTGTACAAGGTCGCTCCTTCTATGGTTGTTACCTCGACGCCGCCGGCTTCTCCTCCACCTCAGCAGGATTAGGACCCTTTTTGGTGCTTGTTGCCAAAGGGGGAGATAGATAGGGGGAGCTTGGGAGTTTGTTTTGAGAGCTTTGTGCCCCTTGTATGTTTTGTGGAGTTCATGATGATACATGTATTTAGATCTTGTGTATGTTGATGGTTTACATGTCTACTCATGCTTGTGTGTTTGTTTAATTAATGCATGTGTGCTTGTGTTTATCCTTTCCATGCATTTGTTGTAGAGTTTACGCTTTGAATTCAAATTCTCGTATATCTCTACTTGTGTTGTCATCTATCACCAAAAAGTGGGAGATTGTAAGCATCAAGGCCCCACCGCACCTTTGGTAAGGGTGTGTTTCGGTGATAAATAACAACCATATACTTGTGACTAACCTTTGTTTTGTAGCGGATTTATCCTTGGGTTATTGTCATAAGTAATTTATGAAAAGAAACCCCTCAATTTGAATTTATGCATGATCAATGGACAAAGACTACAAGGCTAAGGACATTTCTAGTTCCAAGTGTCACAAGGAGATGAAGGACACTTGGATTTGCTAGTCTGTAGTGTTTGACCGTACAATTAAGAGGGGTTCACACTTGAGTAGCTTGACCATGCCAAATGCTATGCCATATTTATGCACTATCAAGCTCCTTGGTCACTAAACATCTCAAGACACTCATGGAAATACATTGGAAGCAAAAGACTTGAAGAAAAACTCAAAGGTGATTGAATTGGATGAGTTGAAATTGAAAAGGGCGCGTCGAATTATCTGACGCTATCATTTTTAGTTGCATCAGATAATTAATGTGAAAGACTCAGCAGAATTCAATAGCACTGGATGAACCGACAGTGTATCAGTAGAAGCATCGGTTCATTCGGTGACCTAGGGTTTGGTAATAGTGACAAATCAAGTCAAGGCCTTCAGCACCGGATGAAGCGACGGTCGAAGCAGCGGTTCATCCGGCGCATGCATATATTTTACACAGAGACGCACTGAGTGAACCTGCTTCAGCACCAGATGAACCGACGCACATGGACACCATCAGCGGTTCATCTGGAGACCATGTTTATTCTACACAGAGACGTTTTGAGAGAAGTCGCTTTAGCACTGGATAAACCAACGCTACAACGGTGTGAGCGTCGGATAAAGTGGTACAGCGTTCGAGTTCAACGGTTATAATTCGAGACACAGAGTGGCCGGATGATCCGACGCTGTCGCAGGGGGAACCGTCGGTTCATCCGACGGTACTACTTTTCAGAGGACTTTTGTAACAGCTAACCTCCCTTGCTAGGCCTATAAATTGGACCCCTCTGCGTCTCTTGAGCTGCCTTTGCCACTCTGAATTACTACTGCAGTCAAGGAGAAGGAGAGTTAGTGCTTTGATCACTTGGTTTTCATCTTCCTAGCCAAGAGGGATTCTTTCTTGGCAATCAAGGGTTTCAAGGTGCTTTCATTGGCATAGCTGAGTGCATTGGTCAAGTGAAAGGTTGTGAGCTTGTTACTCTTGGAGTTTGACGGCTCCTAGACGGTCTCGGTGATTTAGGGTTCTTGGTGAGCTCTTGGAGATTGTGGGAGCCCCGGGAAGTTCTTGGTGTAAACGGATTGAGACCCACCAGTCCGGAGGTGGAGAACGGGTACTCTTAGTGAGCACTCAAGTCTAAGTGGCTTGAGGGGGAGCAAAACTCTTTGTGAGTGCTCCAACGTGGATTAGGGAGAAGCGTCAACTTCTCGATACCACGGGAAAAAATTCGGTTGTCTCGTGTCTTCCCTTTCTACCTTCTTGCACTTAATTCCTAATTTACTTTCAGCTCTTAAGTTCATTTGCTCTTGTTTCCCCCTAGTTTGCTTTGCTTGTTGCATATCTTGCCTAGGGTGCTTTTCACTTGTTAGTGTGATTCTTGCTAAAGAACATGATTGCTAGTGTGCTTAGTTGGTACGAAGAAACCTTTTTAGATGGGCAACACTAGAGATGTAGGTTAAGATTTGTTACTTATTCTAGAAATTAAAAGAAGGCCATATTCAACCCCCTTCTATAGGTCATCGATCCTAGAGTTTCTACCTGACATGTGGGTCCTTTATGAGAGGGTGGGTAGACTCCCGTTCGGTGAGAAGTGTTTTATAATTCTTTCTGCCTTTATAGTATTGATTTCCCTAGGATTTCAAGCTCTACTACCGTGAGGGAGAAATCGATGATATCCCCATCCCTTGATAGGAGAATTCCCATGGAAATTGGCTATCACTGTCCATTGACAGATATACTTCCTGCACATGTCACCTTGTAACTGAAAGAGAAAATTTAATTCGCTAATCAGTACCGATAATTAAACAGGTGTTTACTGAACACGCACAGAGACTATGTTCTTGCAGAAAAACAAGGCTGACAATGAATCAACCTAGTCACTGACGTCTCAACTCTTTTCAAACTGAGGCTGAGGTCAATGACCATTACAATAGCACTCTGAGAGCAATTAACCTACTCTATACATATATACATATATCCCAGGCGATCCCAAAAATGTCAGCACACGAGCGCTGCTGAGATGCTGCCATCTTTACTACCACCGGAGCAACACACCGTATCCTTGCAACCAGGAGCATCCTTTGGCGAGCCGCTCCTGCTCCTTGCCTTGCTACAACAGGATGTCCTCGCACTAATAACAATGGACACCTCATCTTCACCATTACCGTGCGGCGCGCAGATTGGAGCCGGCGCCGTGGAAGAACCACAAGCTTTGCCTGCACCGCAGCATCCTCCGGTGTGGCTCTTGCCGCCTTCCGCCGTCGCGTGAGCGGTAGTCGCCTCCTTTTTATGCTCACAGGCTCGCGGTGATATGGCTATCACGACGGCGTGCTCAGGTGCCTTGGTGTGCTTGTGGCAGCAATGGCAGTCTTTGGCCTTCTCACCTGGTCCTTTGACACTTGCGGCATCGGTCTTGGTTGCTCCAGCGTGTTGAGACATCGTTGCCGGCGACTTTGCCTTCCCGCAGCACGCCTTGGACGTTCTTCTGCAGCACGCCTTGGACGTTCTTCTGCAGCACGACCGCCTCGCCGCGGTGTCTCTGAGCAGCAGCATGCTGTGCAGCACGACGAGCAGGCACGTCCCGACGTCGGCGAGCACGGCCACCCACAGCACGGGGCGCCACGCCACGGCGAGCATGAGGACAGTGACCTTCGTGCCGATGGAGAAGATCACGTTCACGGCGATGGTCTGGCGGGTGCGCCGCCCGAGCCTGATAGCCTTGGGGACGTTGAGGATGTCGCTGGACATGAGCGTGGCGTGGCTGGTCTCTATGGCCGCCGCGGATCCGGACAGGCCCATGGAGATGCCGACGTCCGCCGTGGCGAGCGCCGGGGCGTCATTCATGCCGTCGCCGACCATAAGTGTGGGCCCGGCGCTCACCTTGAGCTTCGTAATGAGCTTGACCTTGTCCTCCGGGAGGAGCTCGGAGTGGAGCTCCTCCAGGACGCCGCCTAGCTTCTCTTGTGTGTGCTTGGCTGCTGCTGCGCTGTCACCGGTGAGCATCACTGACTTGATCCCCATCGATCTCAGCTCCTTGATCGCCTTCGCTGCCCCGGTTCTGCAGTCATCGGAAAGCGAAAACAGCCCAACCAGATCGCCATCACAGATCACGTGACCCATGGATGCACCTTTGAGATCATCCATTTCTTCGATATCTTGTATATGTAAAGTTTCGTCATGTCAGAAATTAGTTCAGTTATATTGATGCCAATTCTCTGAAATTTATTTCATGAATCAAACTTGTGGGGTTTGCTTACGTGCTTGACACGAGGACCTTGCCATGATCTTTCTGTTTCCAATGTATATGTGTTTTCCGCTGATCGCGCCATAGATGCCCTCGCCATGATAGATGTGAAATTCAGTCACATTTTCAGGCTCTGGTCTGATTGATCTGGAATGAGAGTACTCAACAAGTGCTGCAGCCATTGGATGGCTTGATTTGCTCTCAATGCTAGATACCCTGTAAGAAAAAAAACATCACTTATGAACTTCATCATTGTAGTTTACTAAAACAGTACTAAAATTTTATTAAACTGTTCAATTAATAATCTGATGTTGAATTTGTTTGAAGATGTTAAATTCATATATACCAGTAAAGAAGCTGACTCATTTCAACCTTGTCCTGAACCACATGGAACGCATTGATGCTGAACTCCCCTCTAGTGATCGTCCCGGTCTTGTCGAATGCCGCAATCCTGATCTCACCCAATGATTCAAGAATGTTGCCTCCCTTGATGAGAAGCCCCATCCTCGCTGCCCGAAGGAGCGCGCAGAAGGTGGCAACTGGTGTCGACAGCACCAGCGCGCACGGGCACGCGCTCACCAGCAGCACCAGGGACAGCTGGAACCATTGTTTCAGGTCATGAGCTCTAAGCAGCAATGGCACAAGAACTACTCCTGCCGCGAGAACGACCACGGCTGCAAAAGAACACTGCTTCTGCTGTCAATTCTATGTTGCAAGACTACGATTGTTTCTGAAGGTGACCGTGCCGCGTACCAGGAGTGTAGTACTTTGCGCACGAATCGATGAGCCGCTGCGTCTTGGACCGGCTGTTCTGCGCCTCCTCCACCAGCCTCTCCATCTTCGCCACCGTCGAGTTCTCGGCCAGAGCTGTCGTCCTCACGGAGATGTAACCTGCAACGTGTGACAGCTGATTCTGCTCACCACATGTATGTATGAACATTGTTGAATTTTTTTTGTATATATGTAAATGTGTCTGCAGATGAAGGTTTTACCATCCAAATTCATGGTGCCGGCCCAGACCTCGGACTGCGGCTGCTTTGGCACCGGGAAGGACTCGCCAGTGAGGCTGCTCTCGTCGACCTCGCTCTGCCCGCCGACGACCACGCCGTCAACCGGAATCACTTCGCCGGCCTTGACAGCAACGACGGTGCCCACGCCGACGTCGCACATGCCGACAACCTGCCCCGTCTCGGCGAGCACGACGTTCTTGGGGACCATGGACATCAGCGACAGCATCCCGGCGCTCGCCCTGGCGCACGCCAGCGTCTCGAGCCACTCGGCGACGGTGAAGAGGAAGACGATGGCCCCCGCCTCCGTGTAGCTCCCGAGCGCGACGGAGCCGACCACCGCGATGAGCATGAGGATGTTGATGTCCAAGGTGAGCTCGCCCGCCGCGGCGAGCGCCCTGAGCAGCATCGGCTGGGAGCCGACGCAGGCCGCCGCCAGCGCCAGCCACTGCAGCGCGGGGAGGAGCGGAGCGAGGAAGGAGGCGAGGAGCAGGACGCCGCAGGCGACGATGAACGGGCTGGGCCACCGACCGGCGGCGCCGCTGCCGCTGCCATAGGCCCGGATCGAGGCCTCGAGGCCCGCCTTGTTGAGGACCTTCACTGATCCGGAAAGGGGCAAGAGAATTGACGCCATGCATTCGTGTGCAGGAATAATTCGATCGAGACGACGTGCGGCGATCGAGAAGGAGACAAGGTGATTTGGTTACCAATGTGGAACTGGGAGACGGCGGCGGCGTCGTGCTCGACGATGACGGTGCGGGAGGGGACGACGACGGTGACCGTCCGAACGCCGTCGATCGGGGAGAGGAGCCGCTCGACGAGCGCGACCTCGGCGGTGCAGCAGATGCCCAGGACATCCAGGTACGTCTTCTCCCACTCGCCGGCCTTCCTGCGGCCGCCGCCGTCGCCTTCGCCGGCCCTGGCCGCCGCCACCTCCACGGCCGGTCCCGGCATTTCGGAGGGCCAGGGGCCAGGACCAAGGCAAGCGGAAACGCGAAACGCGACGTGCGCCCGCGGGGCCAGGCAAATATTTAGCTGGCGGAGGACTTGCTCCTTTATCCTAGGCGTGGTCGGGCCCCGCGATTTCAGCTTCTTTCCTTGTACTCCTATTTTGGGTGCTTTTTCAGGAGACCCGGCTGATTTCCTTCTCTGCTTTTGTTTGGCCGCATTCAAAGGAATCCAAGAACAATCAATGGAATTTTTTTAGAGTTTTAGAGCGTACCCCAAGTCTTACTTCATCAGCAAAGACCGTCAAAACGTTTTACAGTATACTCCCTCCGTCCCAAAATAAGTGTTCATCTCACATTTCGATGAGTCAATAAGTTGTAAGTTTGACCGGATATATAGAAAATAATATTAACATTTGTGTCTCTAAACAAGTTTGTCATGAAAATATATGATATGATTAATCTAACGATGTTTATTTAATATCATAATTATTAATATTTTTTAAATATATATTTGGTCAAACTTTAAAGTGTTTGACTCCTCGAAGTGCGAGATGTGCACTTATTTTGGGACGGAGGGAGTAGTTCGCTCAGCAGCGATAACATGTGACAAAAAGGAAGAAGAAATGAAAAATACATCGCCACGCAGGCGTCAGACATGCCGTCCAGAGGCATCAGTAGAGGTCACAGACACACCCCGGCCTCCTTGCCCATCAGGGATCGCAGCTCTTTCGGTAGCTTTTCCTCCTCCCAATCGCCTCCATTTTTTTAGGCGTCAACGTTGGGCGGAGATCGCCCACCTGAACTTCAATAAAAAAGGGCAAAGTCCGAGTGGTTTGTTACATTGCCGGCACGACGCGACAAGGGAGAGAGTGGGGGAGAGAGGAGACGCACATCAACTTAAGATTACAAAGAGACATTCGAGCACCATAGGTTAAGCGGGGCACGATCCAGGCGGAGAGGTGCTCGGATCGTTCACAACTGGGCATGCGACACAGCGGCCGCGGCTAGCGCAGGGAGGTCTTGATTGTGGGCGTCGAAGACCATCTTGTTGCGGCTCTTCCAGACAATCCAGAGGAGGAGGACGACAGTATTGAGCTGCGACCCCGGCGGGAGTGGCACAAATGCCACGAGCTCTTCGGTGTCCTGGGGCGGGTGCACGCCATGGCAAACGTGTGCCCAGAACACGGCGGTGCAGGGACATCGGAAGAAGAGGTGATCAATGTCTTCCGATGCATCGAGGCAGAAGGGGCAGTGGTCGATCTCAAGCACACCATGGCGATGGAGAAAGCTTCGCGTCCGGGTATTGCCGTGTCGTAGAACCCAGAAGAACACCTGCACCTTGATGGGGGCGAAGTTGTTCCTGTTGACTTCCGCAAGCGGCACCGAGCAGCAGGTCAGCTTCAGCATCTTGTAGACCGCGTCAGCGCGGAAGGGCCGCTCGGGGCCCACCGCAGGTGGCGGGCGTCAGGAGCCCCGCCGAGCTGAAGGCCGGGGAGCTTGGAGCAGAGGGCGGCGAGGTCGCCCGCCACAGCAGAGCTGAGGCGGTCGTGCATGGGGAGCACCAGCACCCCAGTGTTGAATACATCCGCCACAGACATGGCAGGGGCGGTGCAGTGGGAGAACAGGGCGGGGAGAGCCTCGGCGAGGGCGCCGGCGGTGGACCAGCTATCAAACCAGAAGGAGGTGCCCGCCCCGTCCCCAAGGCTGACGACGGTGAGGCTGCGGTAGGTGATCGCCTCCATGTTTCGCCAGGAAGCTACAGAGATTGTCTTTAAAAGGTCCAGTCATCATCTCAGTCTTCCAAGTTGCCTTGCTAAGGATCTAAGACAGCAGAAACGTCCACTTCCAACAATAAAAAAGCATGTATAAAAGTATCAGACATGGAAACTTTTTGACGCGTTAGACTTCTCCAGCAACGATGCTGATCCGCATATGCAAAACACTCATATGCGTGAAGGAAAAGAAAGATCCTGTCGCGCAAACGAAAGAGCCCCGCAGCGCGTAGAGCGAATCCCTTCGTGCGTCTCACTACGACAGTTGGCTCCCGCGCGCTCCTCGAGGCCACCGCAGGGGCCGCCTCTAGCTCCGCCGCAGGCCCTCGGTTGCAGGACCTCGGACTTGAGCTCTGCCGCCGTCCGCACGTTCCGCCTCCAGCTCTGCCGCCGGCGGCCGTCTGGAACCCGAAGGTCAACGCATGCGAAGGGAACCGCGCTGCCGCCGGAATCCCCGGCAGAGGGACCACCACTCGCCGGATCGAGCCTGGCGAGGGGAGAGGTCGCCGGTGGCCGGATCCGTCGGCGGCAGGATTTGCGTCGACGGGGTGGAGGAGGTGACGAGGATCGAGGAGGCGGAGGAGGTGGCGGGGATCGAGCTGGTCAGCGCGGAGCTCAAGACTCCCAGGCGGAGCCTCACCGGCCGGTGCCATGCACTTCGTCGGGCTCAAGCCGTGGCGCTGCGGCAGTTCGCCAGTGACGCGTTGCCGCCGCTGCTGCAGGCTGCTAGACGAGCGGCTGAAGCTAGGCACTTTTGCGATGGGATGTCGCGCGTGCGAGGGAGGCCAGGGCCGTTTGGATCGAGACCCGCGACGGAGCATTTGCGCCGCGGCCTGCGAGAGAGGGAGATCGTCCTCCGGCGTAGGGAAGAAGGAAGGAGGCGGCACTGGTGTGGTGGAGTGGGCAGAGAACGGGGGAGGAGGGGACGGACGTAGGTGGTTGGGTTGAGGTGAGGTGAGTGAATCCCAGGAATGAGATATGGAAAGCTGCTTTCTTCATTTTGAGGGAAGAGATAGGGTTCTGCTAGAGGAGCTATAGTGTCATTTGTTTCCTTATTTTGAAGATGGGAGAAGAGATGAGGGGATTGCTGGAGACAATTTTATAACCTCATATTTAATGCAACATCCATTGGACCATTGAAAGTAGAAATAAGGGAGATTGGTGATCTTGCCCCTGCTATGTAGTGTAATGGTGATTTTACCCTTATTTTTTCAACTTTGCGATTTTACCCCCGCTATTTGAAATCGAAAACTCCGTCTGCCCCTGGTTGTAACTCCGTCAAGTGATGACCACTTGAAAAAAATGAAAAAAAACAGTAAAAAGACTAAATGTCATGGGAAAAGACGTAACTACCCTCGTGACCTTATCCATCCAGCGCAAGGCCTCCCTCACAGTTTCGGCCTATCCATCCGCATCGAGGCGCACGACTGGAGGCCATCCATGCGGGCGGCGGACCTGCCGGCTCCGAGCTTGGCCTGCGCGCAAGGGGGTGTGGCCCCGGCCGTGCGGGAGGCGCGGCCTCCAGGAACTGCGACGCCGGCCGCGGGCTAGGCGCGGCCTCCAGGAGCTCCGACGCCGGGTAGCCCAGGCAGCCGCCGCAGCGGCGCTGCCGGCGAGGGCACGGACCGCGTCCACGCCGTCCATGTCGAGGACGAGGGCGATGCCGCTGCCGCGCAGCGCTGCGAGGGCCTCCGGGTCCGGGTGGTAGATGCGCATGGGCGCATGGCGCTGATGTTGCAGGACTTGTAGAGCTGCACGGCTGCACGTACCACCTCCCCCCGCGACGGCAGGTTGTCGTCGAGGAAGCTGTAGCAGACACCGTGCGAGCCCGCGGCACAGCAAGCATGCTGGTGATGATCAATGGAGAAGAAGATGGCAGCGATGAGCAGCGTGCAAGATATCCATCGGCGAACTTGACCAACACCTCCTATTTGCTCAGAGATGTCGATTACTGGCTTGGATTATTATGCTTGCATTGCTTATATCTAGTCTCTCCTAGCTAGATATGGTTTTGCACGCTGCGAAGTTCGACCGTGCAGTGGCCTACTTTTGATCAGAACTGCAGCGGACCTGATTAACTTGTTATTAAGACTTTTTTTTTGTCGACAACTACTTGAAATATTGTCAATCTCTCTCTATATATGCTACAACCCCGTGTGGCGTCAACTTGGCCACTTGAGCACGTACGTTCATGTACAAGTAGTACAGCATCTTGTTTGTTTGGTCACTCAGATCAAAGATGGTTACATATATAGGATGATGATGTCAATATCTATTAGCATGTGAATATATGTCAGAATGAAAAAATGTGTGGAAGTGTTGCTCATATTCTTTACCCAAACAGGGGTAAAATCACAAAGAACTCAAAATAGTAAGGGCAAATTCACAAGGGCAATTTTGTCTTTTCATAGCAGATTTGACACCGTTAACCTCTCTTCACAGAACAGGGGCAGAGGCTCTCTTCGATTTGAAATAGCAGATGTAAAATCACAAAGTTAAAAAAATAGAGGCAAAATCACTATTACACTACATAACAGGGGTAAGATCACCAATCTCTCTAGAAATAAAGTTTGCAATATTGGAAAGTGGCATATGCAAGGCCTCCTCACGGTATTAGCTAGTACTAGACCTGAGCATTCCACGGGCCGGGTCGGGTTCGGGCCGGGCCGAAAAAAAACCCGGGTTTTTCGGGCCGAGAAAATTCTGCCCATGACCATCCCATGGGACGTGTTGGGCCTCAGTTTTCGGGCCGGGCTCGGGCCGGGCCCGGGCTTGGGCGGGCCGCCCGCGCATTTTATAGTGTAAAGTAACTAAAAACAGCATTTCGGGCCGGGCTCGGGCCAAAAAAAATTTTCGCGGGCTTCAAGATCTCTGCCCACGCCCGTCCAGTAAGATCCGTGGGCGGGCCGGGCCCGGGCCGGGCCAAAAATGCTCAGGTATAGCTAGTACCTAGTTTTAAGCGCTCTAGTAGACAACCCTTCCAATGATCTTAGCTCATACAATGAATGAACTCACACGTCATCACCACGTAATCTTGAAGTGCGTGTATGAGACTATCTCTTGATCAAGAGATAGATTTTCTCCATCTCCTATCAAATTATGAGAAAAATATTCTATGAGCTAGCTCATATGCAACCATTGGAAGAGTCATGCATTAGACTTTTGAAACATAAAAAAAATACAAAACATAGTTGGTATTTGCATCTGATTCTTGAACATGATCCGCTCTCTTTGACCAATTTCGGCATGAAAATGGTTTCGAAATCATATGAAATTGAGGTTTGCTCCCATAAATCATGATATTAGCCGCAAAACATCAGTTTAAAGATTGCAACTGCTCAAAACTGACATTGTTACATGTCCAATCGAAATCAATCAACTGCAACATTAAAAAAAAATACTACTACAATGACTAAAAAAATACTAATGTAACATCCCACTTTATCTTCTCCTTGGATGCTCATGTATGCTGCATCCTCTATTACCTGGTAGGAGGTAAGATCTCAGAATAAATCAGAACCATCTATTTTCATAAAATAGATCAAAACTTTTAAATAATTAAAATACTGAGGAAAAGATATTCACGGCACCGCGGCGACACACCTCACCCGCGCCTTCTTCCTATCCATTCGTCTTTCTCACTGAGGCATCCCCATGCCCATGATGCCAGTGTTCCTTGCACCAAAAGCGGGGTCAAAGCCATGTCCAATCCGAGGGTCTGATTCAGTTTTCATCCCCCAGACCGCACAAGCAAACTCGTTCCAAGATTTTTGGTCCATGTTTGACTTGTTTCTGTACTTTCGAGCGATGGAAATCAGTCCTTTACCTCTTACCCAGAGATTGGCGCCCCTAGCCAGTGGGTATGCGGGGTATGCACTGAGATACCTCCCTGTTTAGTTCGTTAGAAGTTTTTGGAGAAAATTTTTTGAGTTCCCTTCCAAAGTCTATTAAGAGTATTAAATATAGACTACTTACAAAACTAACTATACGAATGGATTAGAAATCGCGAGATGAATCCATGAAGTCTAATTAATCCGTTATTAGAGATTGGTTACTGAGCACAATGTTGTTTAATCATGTCATAATTAGGCTCATTAGATTCGTCTCGAAAATTAAGGTAGATGTTGTAGAATAAGTTGTCATTAATTAACATTTAATACTCATAATTAGTGTCCGGAGATTAATGTGACGGGTAGTTGGCGAATTTTTTTGAAACTAAACAGGACCGCATGTAGCAGGCGCATGTAGCAGTAAAAAGGGGGAAAACAATCTATTGCAGGTTGCCGAGGTGAGTTGTGTGCGAGTGCACACCAACACGGCAGGAGGAAGCAATGCAAAGAGGCCTGGCCACTGGCCAGAACATCAGGGCATACGGGCGCAAGATCTGCAGTAGTCACACAGCCACCAGCTTCAAGATAAGGATTTTTTTGGTTAAATAATTTTAATTTGGGATATTGTTACGTAGTGGAGGCTATCGGACCAGCTTCTGCTGTACTCACACTTCTACAAACAGCTCTCCACAGACATAATCATTGGTGATTGGTATGATCATATGAGTGATTTACAATTCTAAAATCAGTGTTTCTTTATTTTGTAATATTCTTTTGGTTATCGGGCTAAAAGTCTGCCTTCACATTGTTCCCTTTAAAGTTGGCATCCATTAATTCATAATTGATCGGTCTTGATCTTTCGCATATGCTATTATCTTGTTTTTAACATATTTTTTTGTTGAATAAAGATATTATAAGGTCCTTACATTTGCTTACCAAATTGAATAAAAAATTCCATTATTGTATACTGAATTGCTTGGTGAATGTTATAGTTGTATACTGAATTGTATATTCTAGTATTGATTCGGCTTATCCTATGTTGAAATCCTAGCCCCGCCATTGCCTGAGCCGCTTTGCAGGACGAGTTGGTCGACACCCGGCGTCCTCATGTCGGTAGGTGCGGAGGATCACAAGGCTTGCTGACCAGCTCGACGGTATCAAGGCTCATCACCAGAAGTTGAGGCCGACACCACCTACGCTGCTTTGCAGGACGTCGAAGTTGGTTGACCCTCGGGGTCCACGTGTGGGTAGGTGCAAAGCACCGCGAGGCTTGCTAGCCACCTCGTCTGCATCAAGGCTCATCACCGAAAGTTGACACCTACCCGGCCAGCGGCGGCGACGCCGGGGAGTTATGGAGCCCGTCGTGGCATCAGGTGAGGAAGCCTGCTATTTATGTTTGTGAATTTCAGAAGTGGTCTACTACTTATTATATTAGGACTCTGAATTGTTGGGTTTCATCAAATGCAATGCCTTGGATTAAATTGTGCTTCTATCTGGTAGTGGCGTCTCGAAATCCCTCTATTATTAGGGCATTCTTGTTATTTAAATTGTAGATTCTATTTTAGTTCATATAGCAGCCACTAGGCATAATGAAATTGATTAGAGTTGTGAAGTCCTAGTTGCTTGAGGCACACGTGCAACTTTGGACATGAAAGCTACATTGCATATTATGCTTGATAACCATATGACGAAGATGCTAAAGTGTTAACTTTAATTTTAGATCTATTAGAGTTGGTGAATCATATGTGTGTGCTGATACAATTTAGAGGGTCATTTTCTTTAACTTTGATGATCTCTTCCTTATAATATATACATGGTTGATCAAAGAAATTGGGTTAAGGATAAGGATGCGGTGGGGGAGATACGCAGGCCCACATGTTGGAGGGGACGTATCCAAATGCTAGCATTTTTTATAAACAAACTATTTATACAAAGTTGTTATATTTTAAGTGTCTAAAATTTAACAAAATTTTAGGCAATGTGTTGCAACATTTAAATTAGTTAGTATGATAGCTAGTCAGATAAAATACAGAATCTGTTGGATCAAAATTTTTATAGTATTTTTCTTCTTTTAAGCTAACTTGTCAGAGATGAGTTTGTTGACTCACTAAATTAGACTAGCTAAATTCACATTTAGCTAATCATTTAGTTAGTATTCTTTCTCTATATTTCCTCTTCTTCCAACAGACTTGTTAAAATGACTGGTCATCCCACAACTAGGCTCACGTGTCATACCGCGCGAGGGAGGTGGGAGCAGGAGGGGACCGCGCGGGAGGTGGTGGGACCGCGAAGGATAGCTAGCAGAGGACGCTAGTCAAATTTGGCTAGCGAAAGCACCAGTTTAGCTAACGAGGATAGCTAGGAGGGTGTTTGACTAGTCTGTTGGAATGCTATTTTTGTTATTTTTTCTATTTTTTAAGCTAGTTCCACAACAAAAGTGCGAAAGCGAAATGAGGATGACAAGACTTTTCATTGACTTGCCCAGTCGATTTGAACATGCACACGCGATGCGCCGGTTAAATTTTGTTGTTGTTGCAAGAACCATCAGTCATTCACTTGCACTCGGGAGTTGAGATCGAGACACCACCAGAACAACACCTCGCATCGTCCCTGCAACCTTGCCCTGCCTTCTTATGAGAAGTACCACGCTCACCTCCTCCATTACTGCAGCAGGCAGCCTTCACACTAACACGGCTGTCTTCTTTACCGGCACAGCATCTTTTGGGGACGTCGGCTGCAGAGGTCACTACCGTGGAAGCACCACAAGCTTTGCCGGCGCCGCAGCATCCATCGCCACCGCCGCCTTTCGCCGTGGCGCGAGGAATCTGGATTTCTCGATGCTCGGCAGACGATGACGACGCCGCCGGCATGTCGATCACAACCGAGTGCTCCGGCTCAGACGACGACTTTCCTGGCTTCTGACAGCAACGGCAGCTTTTGGTGCTTCCAACATCCGGTCCCCGAACGCTCGCCGTCGCGCCGTTCAGCGATGCTCCGGCGAGCTGGGACCGCATGGCCAGGGACTTCGCCGTGGCGCGGCACGCCTCGTCCTTCCCGCGCCACCGCGGTGTCCTCCTCCCAGGCTCCCTCAGCAGAGTCATGCTGTGGAGCACGACGAGCAGGCACGTGCCGACGTCGGCGAGCACGGCGGCCCACAGCACGGGGCGCCACGCGACGGCGAGCGCGACGACGGCGGCCTTCGCGGCGACGGAGGCCACCACGTTAACGGCGATGGTCCGGCGCGCGCGCCGCCCGAGCCGTACGGCGGCGGGCACCCTGAGGACGTCGCTGGACATGAGCGTGGCGTGGCTGGTCTCCATGGCGGCGGCCGACCCCGACAGGCCCATGGACACGCCGACGTCCGCCGCGGCCAGCGCGGGGGCGTCGTTCAGGCCGTCGCCGACCATCAGAGTCGGCCCGCTGGTCCTCGCCCTCAGCTCGCCGACGAGCCGGACCTTGTCCACCGGGAGGAGCTCCGCGTGGAGCTCATCCATGGCGCCCCCAAGCTGCTCCTGCGCGCGCATGGCCGCCGACCTGCTGTCCCCCGTCAGCATCACCGACTTGATCCCCATTGATCTCAGCTCCCGGATCGCATCCGCCGCGCCGGTTCGGCAGTCGTCGGAGAGCGAGAACGCCCCCACGAGGTCGCCGTCGCAGATCACATAGCCGATTGACGAACCTTTTCGATCATCCATTTCTGGAACTGCAAATGTAACAGAGTTGATGAGTTTAGAAGATCAGAATTGTGTAATTTCATTTCCTGAAACTTGTTCAGTGTTTCTGTTGCTCACCTGTGTAACATGAGGACCTTGCCATGATCTTTCTGTTACCAATGTACGTATGTCTTCCACTGATCTCCCCATAGATGCCCTCCCCAGGGTAGATGCGAAATTCAGTTACGTTTTCCGGCTTGGGCTGGATGGATTTGGACTGAGCGTACTCCACAAGTGCAGTTGCCATTGGATGGCTTGATTTGCTCTCAATGCTAGACACCCTGCAAATAAACCAAAAAAAAAGTTTAATCCACAAAAGTTCAGCATTTCACTTAAACTGAGCTGACAGGCGATTATTCATACCAGTAAAGAAGCTGGTTCAGATCAGCCTTGTCCTCGCCCCCAACCACATAGAATCCATCGATGCTGAACTCCCCCTTGGTAATGGTTCCCGTCTTGTCGAATGCCGCAACCCTGATCCCACCCAGCGCCTCAAGAATGTCCCCTCCCTTGATTAGAACCCCCATCCTCGCCGCCGTCAGGAGCGCGCAGAACGTGGCGACCGGCGTCGACAGGACCAGCGCGCACGGGCACGCGCTCACCAGCAGCACCAAGGCCAGCCAGAACCATCTCCCCATGTCCTCTGCTCCCAGCAGCAGGGGGACAAGAGCCACACTTGCTGCAAGTGCAACCACGGCTGCAAAAAGAACAATTTTTGTTGTGAATTGTATGTTTTCAGATCATGGTCTGACGCAACCTGTGAAATTAAGCACTAGATATGTGTGAATAATAGTAAATTATAGTTTATTCAGTGGAGATTATGTTGAACCAGTGGCGCCACGTACCCGGCGTGTAGTACTTTGAGCAAGAGTCGATGAGGCGCTGCGTCTTGGACCGGCTGTTCTGCGCCGCCTCCACCAGCTTCTCCATCTTCGCCACCGTCGAGTTCTCGGCCAGAGCTGTCGTCCTCACGGCAATGTAACCTGAAACATCAGAGTTTCTTGATTATGATCAACACATGAAAATTTTCACCAGGGATGGAGGTTTTCTGAATGTAACTGACAAGGTAATGACACTTTTACCATCGAGGTTCATGGTGCCGGCCCAGACCTCCGACGGCGGCTGCTTTAGCACGGGGAAGGACTCGCCGGTGAGGCTGCTCTCGTCGACCTCGCTCTGCCCGTCGACGACCACGCCGTCGATCGGCACCACCTCCCCCGCTCTGACGGCGACGACGGCGCCGACCTTGACCTCGCGCAGGCTGACGACCTCGCCGGTGTCGGCGAGCACGACCCTGGGCGGGATCATGCTCATGAGCGACGACATCCCGGCGGCGGCCTTGGTGCACGCCAGCGTCTCGAGCCACTCGGCGGTGGTGAAGAGGAACACGATGGCCCCGGCCTCCGCGAAGTCCCCGAGCGCGGCGGCGCCGGCCGCCGCGGCGAGCATGAGCACGTTGATGTCCAGGGCGAGCCTCGTCGCCGAGGCAACCGCCCGGAGCAGCACCGGCGGCGCGCCGGCGCAGGCCGCCGCCAGCGCCAGCCAGCGCAGCGGCGGAAGGAGCGGCGCGAAGGTGGAGGCGAGGAGGAGAGCGCCGCTGGTAAGGATGTACGGGCTCGGCCACCGGCCGACGACCCCGCCGCTGCTCCCGTACGCCCGCATCGACGCCTCCAGGCCCGCCCTGTTCAGAGCTTTCACTGATTCCGGCAGGGCAAGGGGTTAGGATCTGAGACGATGAGCGCCGAGGAGTGAGGCGGCGGAGGACGAGAGGTGGTTACCGATCTGGGATTGGGATACGGCGGCGGGGTCGTGCTCGACGATGACGGTGCGGGAGGGGACGACGACGGTGACCGTCCGGACGCCGTCGATCGGGGACAGCAGCCGCTCGACGAGCGCGACCTCCGCGGAGCAGCAGACCCCCAGCACGTCCAGGTACATCTTCTCCCGCTTCCCCCTCTTCCTGCCTCCGCCGCCGCCGCTGCCGTCAACATCTCCGCTCGTCGCCGGCGCCGCCGCCTCCGGCAGCAGCCTCTCCTGGAGCTCGGCGGCTCCCGGCGCCTTCGCCGGCCTCTCAGCACCACCACCCATCATCGCCGGCGCAAGGGACGGGATCGAAGGACAGGACAGCAGGAGCAACGAGAACCGAGAACTCGATCGCCCGCCGGAAGTCAACGACAGCAGAGGTGGTTTTCCGGTGGCGGACCGGTGAATCTGTTGGCATAAGGAGCACGCAAACGCAACGGGCTCGCGGCGGCAACGATGATAACGACGGCAGCCACAAAGATTGGAACTTTCGCTGTCCACTTGTTGTGCGATTCAGACATTCTGCAGGACGGGTTCGTGCAACCGTGAAGAGAAGAAGTGAGGCGCGCGAGAGATGAGATGAGACACGTGTCGGTAGGGTATTGGTTGGCTTCTCACTTTCGCTCCGGTCAGAAAATGGAGGTGTGCTCCTTGCCTGCTTCTGCTCAAGATTTTCCTGGGGTGGTTGCCAGGGAGCCAGTAGTTCTGAAAACAAAATGCCAATAGAATAGGCAATTGCGTTCCACAAAATTTTTCAAGTAAATTCATACTCCATCCAATTTATAGTTCATTTGATTTTATTGACCTCAAGTTTCATCACTCGTCTTATTCAAAAAGTTACGCTAAATATCATATTTTTTTGACTTACTTTATTAATACCGCACGTGAGAAGGATTGACTCAAAAGAGGTTCATGTAATAAATATTTAGTATCAATCACAACTCATTAAAAAAAATGATGCAAGAAGTGAGCATCTAGTTGTATATTTTTGAAACACAATTTTCATTGTTTTATGTAGCATGTACCCTACCCACAAAGAATTTACACTTCACCTTTGCACCCGATGCCAAGGTTATTTTTTTTCCAGTAGCGCCCATGGGGTGTGAGATCTACTGCTCGCCTGTTCTCTCCCACTATTGATCGCTCACTCTCTTCATCCTTCTCATTCTCTTTCTCCAATCGGTCAACAGGCGGACCTTCCGCCGATGAACTTCCAGGCGAGGCGGCGTCTGCGCTGGGAAGCGCCGAGACGGTGTCTGTGGTGGGTGGTGTTGCACGGCTCCCTTCGGCGGCTGCGTCGGGAGTGGCGACGAGGAGCATTGTCGGCGTGCGAATCTGGGCGGCCGCGTCAGGGCCACGGTGAGCTCACGCCTAGAGCTAGCGGCAACGTTGATGGCGGTCATGGTGCGCGGTGGCGCACGGCTCCCTTCGGCGGCTGCATTGGGAGTGGCGACGAGGAGCAGTGAGGATTTAGGCGGCCGCGTCGGGGCCACGATGAGCTCCACGCCAGGAGCCAGCAGTGGCGCCGAGTGCAGCTAGGCTGAAGCCCCATCTGGGAGCAGTGCTCGGTCGTGGCTCTGATGGTTTTTTTGTTTTTCATATTGTTTTTTTTTTAAAAATCTCAAAATCTTTGTCCCAAATGTTTGTTTTCCAAAAAACTTATCCCTTAGTTTTTTTTCTTTTTCATTGATTTTAAACCTTTTCTTTCAAAATTTTTGAGTACCCATTTTTTGCACAGAATGTTTTTAAAAATTTGTTCTTATGTTTTCACTTAAAAAACTTATGCCCAAATTTGTGCTAATTTTTTTTACCAAACTTTTCAGAAAACTTTTGTGTAAAAGAATTCACAAAAAAAAAATTATACACAAGTTTTTTTAAAATTCTTGTATTTTTATTTTTGAAAATGTCTTAAATACTTTTTTCTGCTGTTTTTTTTGGAGGGACTCTGAGTCTGTTACCTATGCGGCCATGTGGTTACGTGGGGTAGAGTCCTTTTTCGTTTTGACTACGAGCGTTGTGGTCACAAGCGATGTCGATCCCTCTCGTTCTCTCGATGGACTCCTGCCTAGGGACACCGTATATCCGTTGGGTACATGAGGTGGGTAGGGACATCGTGGTGACAAAAATATTATGATTTTGGCAGAAACGCTCTCTAAATTACGATTTTTCGGTCCTTTCATAGTCCTTCCACCATATCCACTCCTAAAAACATATAACGGGTGGGTCCGGCGTGAGGGGTAAGACGGACCCAAATTAGGTGAGAATTATTTTCAATTATTTTTGCTCCTTATAGTATAGATTCGAGAATAACTTCAATTTCACTATGTTTGCGTAAGTTTTTTTAATAAGACGAGCGGTCAAACTTGAGGTCAAAAATTCGAACGACCTATAATTTGAACAGAAGGACTAATTTACAAAGTGAATATCCAAATGAATTTTGATTGCACCATTGCTTTTTACGACAATATATGCGCAAAATGGGACCACACTTGAAGATGCTTTTGATGTTTTTATAAAAAAAAGTTATGCAAATTCAGGAAATTTGTTTTAGCTTCAAAAACCCTTACAGGTTCACGAGGGAAATATTCCAGTTCCACGAGAGAAAATGGGGCCGTCTTAGAGCAACTCTAGCGGATGGAGTAAATTTGATTCCCTATATAAAGTTATTGAGGGTGGAGTAAAAATATTTTCATCCCTAAAACACAATTTGCTCCAGCAGTCTCCCTATACTCCTTCCTAATAGAGTAGGGGGTGGAGGAGAGGTTCCTTCTATAAAGGGGATGGAGAGGGATTTTTAGTCAATGGAGAAAAAAAAGGGGAGGTTATAGGGAATCTGCTGGAGGAGGTTTTTTAGGATTTCATCCCCTATATCACTACTTTTTTACTATTGGGGAGGGGATAGGGAAGCTGCTGAAGTTGCTCTTATTCTAGCTTTACGAGAAAACATATTCCAACATTTAGAAATAGAAAAATGTTAGCAGTTAATTTTTATTAGAAAAATAACGGAAATTCAAAAAATCTAAAAATATGAATTAAATATTTGAATGGAAGAAAAGGATAGTGACGTCGGCAGATGATAGTGCCTTCTGCAAGGCTGCAACGAAGCTCGCGCGAATCCAGGATAGAATAGCATGTCGCGAACAGATTGTGACTTCACAATTTAAGATTCTTTTCTTTTGGTGGATCCACAATTTAAGATTCTCTAATCTCGCTTTCATCGTTCTGTTTAGGCGCCTGTGCGTCGGCCTTTTTCAGAATCAGGTGGATGTCAGCGTCTCATCAGCGAGCACCAATATCAGCAACGGAGAAACATTTTTTTAAATTTAAAAGAAAAATATTCTTTTTTCGCTTCAAGCACTATAGGAATATCTCAGTTTTGAACTGCAATTTGGCATATTCTTTTTTAGAACATTTTGACATATTCCTTATTTTGCAGAATTCAGATGGTAGAAATCACAGCCTAGACAAGAAAAAGAATGTTTGGAATGTTTCTCCTAGGCATCTACATTTTTTGGGTAAAAAACAATGCCAGTGATGAAACTAGAAAACAACATGCATGTCCCATTTGTAAATGCAATATGCACGTTGTTTTCTACTATTTTCTCATCAAATGAAAAAAAATAGAATTTACACCTACTGAACAAATGCCTAGCTAACTGCAAAATTCAACTACTCAATGGATCCTTTTTGTAAAAAAATAAATTATCTGCCCTAGATTGTTATGCAATCGTGTCTCAGAATAAAATCATTCTTTTTTCGAACAAAAAAATAAAATCATTCTAATCCATGAACTATGTGACGAACCAGCTAGGCCTAGTTGCGTACGCGCAGTCGTTCTCGTCGGGCGGCCGGTACACGCACTCTAGCTTGTCCTCCAGCATGCTGTAGCAGTACGCCGCCGAGCTCTTGCTGATCCATCTGTGCTTGTCGTACACGTAGTAAATCCGGCTTCCCCGGCCGCTACCACCGCCGCCGCCGCGCCCGAAGGTCGCGTGGTGGCCGTCGAGGAAGAGGTCGTAGCCTCCGGCGATGCCGGTGGCAGTCATCTTGCACCACGCCGACGACCCGTCCTCTCCGACGAGGACTGCACCAGCTCGAAGACGTCGAAGCTCTCCGGCTTGGCGGATCTCACATTCTCACCACGCCGACGACCCGTCCTCTCCGACGAGGACTGCACCAGCTCGAAGACGTCGAAGCTCTCCGGCTTGGCGGATCCTGACCAGAAGCAGCCTGCTGCTCGGCAGAGCCACGAGGTGAAGGCAGCTGATGAGCTGCTGGTCGTCGTCGTTGTCTTTATTGCCGTCGCCGTCGTCATGGTCGGGAACGTAGGGGAAGATTTTGGTGGAGAAGTTGGGCGTCTCCGGCGGGACGTCGACGAGGTCAAGCACCTCAAGCGTGGCGGCGTCGAACACGGCCATGATGCCGTTCTTGTCGAGCGCGAACACCTTGCCGTCGAGGAAGGCGAAGTCGACGAAGCAGAAGGGGGACGAGCTGCCGCTGTCGTCGTCGTCGTCATCCACGTACTCCGCCACGGGGTTAGCGACCTTCGTCCACGCGGCGTCTCCAGGCCGGCAGAAGACCAGCCCTGTCTGCCCCTGCAGGGGGTGGTACATCATAACCAGCGCGCCGTCCGTGGCGCCGCCGGCGGCGGGGACGTGCGCGGCGAAGCGGATCGTGTCCGAGAACTGGAGGTGTGTTTCCATGTAGAAGTGGTAGTAGAGGAACGGGATCTTCATTTTCACCGGAGTTTTAGGCTTCCACTCGGGCCGGAGGCTCGTCTTCCACCTCGGGTCCATGCGAACTTTCCAGCGCGACGGCCGCCGCCGCCGCCGCGCGGAACCTGTGCTTCAGCCGGAAGTTCCGTTGGCTCCCGGGCACGCGCGCGGCGGCCGTCTCGGTCTCTGGAGAAGCGGCGTCGTCCCGATCGTCGCCGAGGTACTCGTATCCGATGCACACGACGCGGGACGTGGGCGTGGCGCGGACGGCGTTCAGGTTGGGGAGGGCGGCGGTGGCGCCGGCAAGGTGGGAGAGGCGGCAGGAGGTGTCGCGGACGTCGACGACGGCCGACCACCCCCGCGCCAGCGGGAACACGAGGGCGTAGTCGCTCTCGGGGAGGGGGAGCAGGAGGCGCGGCGCGGCGTCGACGGCGGCGCGCCACGGCCGGCAGACCGAGCGGAACAGGGTGACGCCGCCGGCGACGTCGCGAGTCTTCTCAGCGATTTGCCCCAGGAGTTTCGGCGGAAGCTGCGGCCAGCTGGGGTGGCCGTCGGTTGCCGTCGTCATCGTGCAAGGTGTCTAGAGATTCCCGAGCAGATCGGCGAGGTTTTTGGATCGGCGGGAGGACCGGAGGAGTTGGTACATATATATGCATTTTAGCATCTTTTGTTGCAGTTAGGGTTAAAACGGACGGTTTATATCCCGTTCTGTTCCGACCGTTTTTCTACATTATGATTTTGTTTCCGCTTTTACCGAATTATGAAAAGTAGTCAGATTCAATTAATTTTAATATCATTCTTCATTATTTTGTAATAGTTTACTTTCATAAATGTAGAAAAATCTCGTTCCGCTCCGACCGTTTTTCTACATTTATGATTTCGTGTTCGATCGTTTCCGACCGTTTTGGCTTCCTTCTCCTCTAAGGCTCCTCCTTTTGGTCCCTCCGCCTCATCTCCTTGGGCCCCTCCCCTCCTCCCTGCCGGCGTCCTTGCCGGCGGCGAGAGGGGCAGGGAGCCCCCTCCGTCTGTAGATCTGATGCCTCTGCACCTATTAGTAGTAGTTTCTTTTCTCTTTGTTGCCGGTATGGCTCTTTCCCTCCGTGGTAGCCATCTGAGATCCGCCGCCGCCGTCGCAGCCCTTCGCGGCTCCCTGGTCGTCGCCGTCGTCGGCTCCTTGGTTAGTACGTTGTCAATAAATCTGCCCCCTCCAGCAGGTCCCCCTCCGCCTCCTCCCTTCTCTTGCTGCTGGAGCCCTTTTGCCGCCTCCTCCCATCGGCTTGGTGTTGAAGTACCTTTGTTTGAGCTTCTTGTGGTTCGGTTTTCTTTTGTGGGTTTCACCGCCGTCGTGCCGTTCTGCTATTGTCTCAAGCTCCTTTGCTCCGGTGATTGTTCCGGTGATTTTGTCCCCGTCATGGTGGTCAGGTTCCTGTTGAACGCACTGATGTGCATCTACTTCCGCTGCAGCCTCCGCTCACCCCTCAGTGGATGGCCTTTGATGGTTGTTCTAGTATCTTTGTCTTCCATCTGGAATCGACGACTTCGATGCTGTTGAACGCACCAAAGTGCTTTTCCCTTTCCCTGTGTGTCTGCTTTCCACTTGATGCAACTTGCAGGTACCTGGTGGATCTTTGCAGCCTTTGTTGCTGCTCTCCGTCGGTTGTTCCGGCGAGCCCGGCTTCCCCTTGCGAGCGGCGTGGTGGCCCATCTTCAACCTTCAGCGACGTCGGTCGCTTGGAGTGCTTTTCTTCGGCTCCGCCGTCTCATCCACAACCGTTGCTATGCACGGTACTCTGCCTGGACGTATGCTACTCGGTAGCCCCTGCGACCCCCGCCGGCAATCTCCTTACTGTTGAACGCGTTGGAGAATCTGAAGATCCTTTCTGGTCTAAGGACCTTGCTGTAATTTTCTTTTACTTCAAGGACCTTTTTGTAATATGGTTGCTTAAGTGATAATATCAGTGCTTGTTATAAAAAAAAAGGTTCGCCAGAGGAAACCAGTCCATAATTATTGCATTTAGTAGCTCATGCTACCCATACTGAAGTAAAATGGTTTAATCGAACACAAACAACAAATCAAACGCCGATCCGCAAACGAAACACCCATCCATGGGGGTGGTGTGTGTGTGGTCGTGTGGGTGTGGGGGGATGCAAAGAAGCTGAGGGCTGATGTCTCCTGAGTTTGACATGTTTGTATCATCATCTACATCATCATGCTGCAACTTCACTCACTGTTGTAGCCAATACATTCCCGTAAAAAGGACCCAGACAAAAGTTTTTGATTCACATTTGTCAAACATAACATCATTTATTGTTAGCCAAATCACCAAACCATTACTAGAAAAACAACCATTAGTACCGGTTTGAAACTGTCATTAGTACCGGTTGTGCAACCAGTACTGGCCAGCCGGTACATTAATGTGGAGGCCACATTAGTACCGGTTCCAACCGGTACTAATGTGACATTAGTACCGGGTGGGCATACAACCCGTACTAATGTATTTTTCTTAATTTTCTTTTTTTTCCATTTAGTTTGTTTTGTATTTGTTTGGTTCACGTATACTAATCTAATACGCCAGTCAGTTTTACCCATTGGCAAAGTTCATACGTCACTTGCTCTAGAACAAAATATATAAAAAATTCATACATCAATACTTATGGTTTTAACAAAGATAACAAGTTCAAAATATATATAAAGGTTCATACATCAATACTTAAGGTCTTAACAAAGATAGAGGGGTGCATTCATGCATGACACATTGTTGACGAAAAAAAACAGAATAAAGTTCTTCAACGGCAACACGTAACGGATCCCCGAGATGTAACAAGGCGTGCCAGCCGACCTGACCTGTTGATCGGCACGGAAGAGATTGGAAACGTTAAATAGCGGGTGAATCGGCTAGAGATCCAATGTGTCTTCTGATAAAATTGTATCAGCTAGGCAGCCGATACAGGGAACAGATCGGCCAGATCGGCCGATATGACGACGTAGGTAAAAGCTACGTAGGCAACACCTGAAACAGATCTAATCAGCTATGTATGATGATTAAAATATAATAAAACAATAAAAGCCGACAGGATGCAGTCTCAAGCTGGATAATTGGTGATAAAAGCTAAAACAACAAGAATTAAGGTAAGACTTGCTAATCTAGCGGATATCGGTAAATTGTGAATAAATCTAGACGAAACCACAACGATGCGCCCGGAGGTTAAAGCCTAGAAATTACTCGGTAAAGCGGTACTCACAAGTCTGCCGAAGGTCGATTGATGCAGCCCGGCGAACTCGAAGGACGGCGCTTGAAGAAACAAGAAAATAAGAAGAATAAAAAAAGAATGGCAAAGTCGCCGACTTGTTGAAAAGTAAAGGTTTGTATATTGATCGTGTGATGAATCTTACAATGACTCTGGGTACATATTTATATTATACTTCGAACTAATGACTCCTACTAAATTAGAGTACTGACTCGCACAAGACTCCCTAATTAAATAAAAGGAAATACTAGGATACATGGACTCTAAATTCCCTCGTGTGGAATCCTTGCTAGTGAAGCTTCCTCGACCAACTCGTAATCGCATACGTGACCACCTCAGACTTCTTCCTTCGTACAGCATGCAAAGCAAATAAACTCATGACGCATTCTTTATTTAATTATCTTTGCATGCACGTGAATCTCTTTTCTTTTTTAATCCCAACCTTAACTTGGATGCATAATCGTGATCATCCAATACCCTTTTTTCTTTAATTGTCTTGCCTCGTGGTCCATCGTCACTTCCCAATGTATGCAGGTACGCAACTAATGATGATGTACGCCGAACCTGTCTCCATGCAGCTCTATACGCCATACTTCGATAAATAATAATCATCTTGATTCTTCTCATTGTCTGTGACGGTAGCTTTACACTACCAGCGATTCTTTCCTCATTAATATCCAGCCGATTGCCTTACGCATGCTCTTGTCGATTTGCCTATGCTTTGGCCGATCATCTCTTCTGGCCGAGTACTCCCCTTGCCGATTATTTCTCCTTTTCTTTATAAATAATCCGGTCAGAGTGCTAACTATATTAGTAAATGAAGACCAGGCTATCACGTGACTTCTCATACTTGTGTGCTCCAACTTCATCGATCGTTTAACTCTGCATGCTTGTGTAAGCCTGTACGTATTGATCGATTTTGCCGCTTTCACCTTCCATTGACAGATGCTCTCATGTCATGCGTCGGTCTCTCTGCTTCCTTTTGACTTCTTTCTCGACACATATCAAAAAAGGTGTCAACACATATATTTCATACTCCATTTTTCTTCCTTAGATAGTCTATATAGTTGAAGTCTCCGATCTTGAAGTCGAGAACTTCATCGAAATATGCTAGAGAATGAATTAGTGTACTCTCTATCGCTTCACAATTACGGTCACATGGACTTCCATAAATTTCAAACAGTGTCGAGGAAAATTGATATGACATGAAAAATGAAAGATGAGTCTGATATTTCCAATCTCTTGTGCGTGTAGCATTTGAATCCGTGAAAGAAAATCCCACAACATCCATCACTTGTCCTAGAATTGCATGAAAGCTTATTGCCGCAATAATTTGACCAAATATATCCTACATTTAAGAATAATATTATTACGACTCATAAAAAATGTTAAATAAGAAGATTAAAATAATGTTAAATGATGCTCCATACCATGTCATGTTCATTCAGCCGACAAAGTCTCTCTGCGGTCGTGGTCACACTTTCTCCCTCCTCGAGTGTCTTGATTAGAAAAATAAGAGTAATCTGGCACAAAGTACCCATTAGTGTTAAGTTGTTGTAAGCATGCCTGCACGGCGGTCCTTTCATAAGTGCTCCTAACCAGTGTAAGGGTACCCCACCCAACAATTGATACCATTTGGATGGGTTCTGAAGACAGCGAGGAACGAATTTGTCCTCGAAGAGGTATGTCAAACGAGATTTTTAATTGTATGCAATTGTTTGGACCGACAACCGCGCATTGTGTAACAGGAGGGGTACCACCTAAATTTTCAACAATATTTGTGAGCCACTTCAAATAATTGAGAACCTGCATTGTATGAAAATATTATTATTATTATTATCCGTGTGTAGTACATAAACATAAAATTTATACAAGGAAAGAATATTACTATGCTGGGACGAGGTCCCTGACTTCGATCACCAGTAGGTAAGTCAATCACACCATGGGTGAAGTGTATGCCTGGAGGACGAGCCAAAGGTGGACGGTCATAAAAAATGATTCCACGACCGCCTCCACAGCGACCTGCACGGCGACCACCGCGACCAGAATAACTTGTCATAGTTTTCCAAAACTACTACAATCTCTACAATATATATAAAACAATCCATTTGTATCAACTCTTATGGTACAAACTGTACTCCATCTCTACTTTAACTATTTTTAATTCAAGTGTGTCAGGCAGGGTTCGAGCGTGTCGGGCGGGGTTCGAGCGTGTCGGGGTTCGAACATGTCGGGGAATTCAACTATAAATATATAAATTCATATCTAAATCTCTAAATTCAAATCTAAATATCTAAATTCATATCTAAATATCTAAATTCAAATCTAAATTCGAAATTTAAATTCAACAGTAATTAATAGAAATTAAAAAAAAGATGATGACATCAGTCATCAGGGGCTGACATCAGCGCCGGCCCCTCACCGGCGGCATAGGGGACGGCGGCCGCGCCGGGGACGGCGGACACGGAGACGACATGCGGGGAGACGGCGGCCGCACCGGGAGCGGGGATGACGCGACGGAGGCGGCAGGGACAAGGTCGACGACGTGGGGGCGGCCGCCGGGCGACGCGTGAGGGAGACGACGACGTACGACACCGAGCGCGCGAGGGAGATGACGGCGGGGGACGGCGCTGGGTGCGGAGGAGACGACGGCGTGGCGAGGAGGGGCACGGGGACGACTATGGCGGCGCGATTAGGAGGGGCTCGGGCTGGGGGATGGCGCCGCGGCAGAGAGGAGGAGGACGCGGAGGGCACAGGCGGTGCGGGGCGGCGGCGCCGGGCTCGGGGAGGACGATGACGCGGTGGCGATGGAGATCGATGCGGTGCGATGGACGGGGAGGGGAACGCGAAATTGGCTAAGTGTTAGGCAGGGGAGGGGATGCGGCTGATATACCCCCCACATTAGTACCGGGTCTCAGCTGGAACCGGTACTAATGTCACATTAGTACCGGGCCAACATAGGACCCGGTACCAATATGCACATCACTACCGGGCCAACATAGGACCCGATACTAATATGCTTTCCCTTCCGCGCCAAAACGAAAACCACATTAGTACCGGGTCCTATCTAAGCCCGGTACTAATGTGCTTTTCATTTAATTTCCTTTAAATTTCCTAATTTTCTGTTAAATTTATTATAGATCATATTTGACACGGAGAAATGAAAAACCAGATTTTATTGTGCTTAATTTAGGTATATACTAAGGATTGTGGAGTTAGATCTCAAACTTGTCAAATTTATTAATTAAAGTTAGTAATATGTTATTTTGGTTAAAAATTCATGTTGAATTTTAAAATCGATGACCACTACCATCATCCCCATTTCCCTCCAGCAGTATTAAACATCTATATTGATGACAATAAATTATTTAACCCATCAAAAAAATTCTAGCATTTTTAGTAATTCTAAAACAAATTCTAGCTTTCCTAGTCTTTCTAGTAACCTCTAGACCACTTCGATCAATGAGTGAATTCGTCGAGAAATCGTCGCAAATCCGGCAAATACTCCCCTAGAGCGCCATGAAGGAGTTGGAGCTCGCGTTGAAGAGTGGAGAGGAGGGTGGCTCGGGCTGAGGGAACATTAGTACCAGGCGGTGGCTGAAGACGGTACTAATGTGCTCACATTAGTACCGGCTTGTGTTGAGGTCCGGTACTAATGTTCGGCTGCCACATTAGTACCGGTCCCCCACACCGCCCGGTACTATTGTGTTACATTAGTACCGGCTTTAGCCCAGGACCGGTACTAATGTGTGTCTCTAGAGGGTGCGTCGGGGGCTCTTACCAACCGATACTAATGTGCACATTAGTACTGGTTCCAAAAATAATCGGTACTAATGTGAAATCCTTCCCAGGACCAAAGGTTGTTTCCCTAGTAGTGAACATAAAATGGTTGCTCCTCTTGATAAGTTTAGGTTAGATTTTTACATCTTTATTGTTTTAACAATTGATTAAATAAACAGTCAAAGATCAAAGGTGGTGCAACCGACTTTGCCATGAAAATGAGTTATAGATAAAGTGCAATTATATAAACTTTGAAGGTAGCCCAATATCACTCTACATACTATCACCGACATATATCGATCTCTATACTAATAAATTATAAATACACCTTTTAGGAGACAAACTAAGATTGGTTGAATATTCGAAGTCGCTCTTCTCCGGTGGCCCGTACAGGCACTCTAAAGTGTCATCTTTCTTTTTTTCCGAACTACACAGTACATCCAAAACACTCACAACGCACGTACACTTATCCTTATGAACACACGCGCGCAAACCCTACCCCTAGGAGCATCTTCGAAGACTGGGCCGACAAATCTTCAAGATTGACGAAGTCACCACAGGCGCCTCGCTGTCGACGGGAACGTCGCCTACCACTGAAAGCACAAACGTCGTTAAATCCTGAAAAATCCACTTCCACGAGAAGTCAAACTCAAGATCTGAGGTGCTACCGAGGCTTTTGTAACCACTAGACTACATGCCCTTTCGCCAAAGTTTCATCCTTCATGCTGTAACAGTATGCCGCCACCGTACTAGCTCTAATTTTCCAATTTTTCGTCTGGCTTATCAATCAACAGCCAGCAGTAATAACAAATTAACACTAGTCATCTGGCACCAGTCAGCTAACGATATTTTTATCTCAAAACAAATTAGTACTAACCACCAACTGATAGGTACTTTCATGTAGTGAACGTAGTAAACCCTGCCACTACCATGGCTTCTGTGAAAGGTGGTGTGGTGGCTGTCAAGGAACACATGTCGTCGCCGCTGTCGCCACCATCGAGACCAGCAACCATCTCGCACCACGCGACGCTGCCGTGGATGTCTGACGACGTCAACTCTGTTAGCAAATAATGCGAAAACAAGATCGAACATGAGACACGATTTTTACATGAAAACCCTTGCAGGGAAAAAATCACGGGCGCCAACCGGCGATCTTCACTATTCTTTTTGTTATTCAATAGCTTTCATCAAATGAAATCCTCTATCGCAGCATCCTGACTCGGTTTCGGAAAGTCAGAAAACAGGTACGGTTCCCTACTCGGGGTAAACTTGAGAATGGGAAGCCTTTTCGGCACCAGCTTAGGCCAATACGACGTAGTAAATACGATTACCAGCGCTTTTATCCAATGATGCTATCCCCACGAGTGAAAAAAATAAATCAATTAAATTTGTTGGCTCCTCTTTCGGATTCAATAGTAGTAGATGGATGTAGTTCCAATCCTTCGATGAGAGAGTTACAACGCAGGGAATACAATGAGTCGTCTTTGCTCTTCCCATGCGACTTACAAGATGTATAATATGATGAACTAAACTGACTGCAGTGAAATACGGAAACAAATTCACTAAACACATAACCCGAACTGTGGGCCCTCTAGGCGTCCCCACAAGACACACGCGAAAGAATTTAGATCATATCCAACAAACTCCACCTTGAGATGAATTCCATCTTGCAGCGAATGAAGTATCATCAATAAACTCACTTCAATAATGAATAATCACCGGCACCAAAAGTCATTAGGACTTAAACTTTAGTACCAACCAAGCTTGAGCATAGCTCAAACTTAGCTGTAGGAACTGAAAGTGCATCTAGGCTCCTAAGTGGATTTGGTGAATTGAATGACAAAACGATTAAATGACTAACTTGTTTGTTTAAGAATGTAAGCATGTTTTTATTTAATTATTCATAAGTTAACATTGCCATATTTGAGGATGTATATTGGTTGGCTCACATGGAAGAAGACAAGCAAGTGTATGATCCTACAATAAAAAATGATAAATGTCAAGCATCAAATGAAGATAAATATTGGGGATATTCTGTAAAGATTAATTTCATGTCTTCGATAATTGTGGTAGCTTGGATAAAAATCAATAGATCATAAAAAGAGAAATAGTGTTCTCTACTAAATAATAAATGCAAGGCTTTATGTGGTAATTACAAAAAGGATACAAGGATGAGTATATATTTCATGATACTCTATTGGAAGATTGCATATTCATTGTCAATCAAGAACAAGCATTTGGAGCGGTATTTCAAATGAAGATTAATTCTTGATGAAGCAAAGCCGAACTAAATATGAATTAGGTAAGTGATGAAGAGATCAACCGAGATGACTAGAGCGAGGTACTAAGCAATCTATGGTTCAAGCTAGGCCGCCATTGGTGTTTTGCTAAGGTGAAGTAACTAGTACCCGTGGGTCTCAAAGTGTCATATCCAAGTCTTAACCGAGGGAAGCAATGCAACTCATCTATGTGTTATGATTAGCAATATGAAGTGACTTAAGGATCTAAGCATGCATTCTTATGCTATATGAAAAGATCTTGAGCCATTAGCTCAAGTATGGATCTGCTCATGAAGAAAGAAAATGTTGGAAGTCCTCAAGTTCAAATTATCCAAGTATGGCAAGATTGAAGATCTACAAGCTCAAGAGGTTGATTAAGTATTTACTTTTGTTTGTTCTTGAGTATAGGAATGTCATACTATCAAGTGGGATGCAACATTAGCTTTATAACATGTATCAAAAGTGCTTATTAGTTGACCTATGTGAGAATTAGCCTTGAGAGAGTTCCTGAGTGATCTAACAAATCTTTAACCCAACCTTAGCCACTTTATCTTGTTGGTGAAGTGTTGGTGAGAAGAGAAAAGGGTTTTTGGGCTCTCTCTGTCTAGGGCGGTCTAACCGCCTCTGGGGGGGCTGTTTGACCACTCTAGGACGGCCAAAACTAGCCGGGCAAGGCGGTCTAACCGCCTTGGGCTGGTTTCTAACAGCTAGTTTCTCTTGTGTGGAGTATTTATACCCCACGAGCTCCACTTATTGGAGCTGCTGCTTCTAGGGTTGCTGGTGTGCTCCCCCTGCTGTTTTTGTTAAGCCAAAGCCAAAGAAACTCTCCCCTACCATCTCTTTGTGATATTTGTGAGATTCAAGCTCTATCCTTGAGTTGGGTTGAGAGAGTGAGCTTGTGTGAGCTTTGTGAGCTAACAAGAGCCTTTCATAGCTTGAGCACTTGTGATTCGCGTCTACAAGCCTTTGAAGCATTTGTTACTCTTGGAGGTTTGCCTCCTAGACGGCTAGGCGTCGCCGGCTAGCTCCCAAGTTGTGGTGAGCAGCGGCAAGTTTGTGAGGGTTGTGATCTTGCATCTTCGTGGATAAGATCACCTTAGTGGAACCGAGGAAAGTGGTTGAAAGAGACCCGGCTTGTTGTGGGAGATTCCCTTACAAGCTCCTCAACGAAGACGTAGCCTTTCCTGAGTGGGAGGTGAACTTCGGGAAACAAATCGTCGTATCTTCTTTGTGGTTTGCCTCACTTGTGGTGTTCTAGCATATTATTATTTGCTTCCGCTTCGATCTACTTGGGTGTGCTTGTCTTTGTGTGCAGGGATCATTACCCTGCTTATGATCATCTATTCAAGCCACCATACAAGTTGCATCTGTGCTAGAAGTCAAGATAAGCTTGAGCCTCACTTTGTTGGCTGTCTGCGTGGAGGCGGTCTAACCGCATCCAGCAGGCGGTTAAACCGCCCTCCCTCAGCAGAAGGCAGCAGGAGTGGTCTAACCGCCTAGTGAAGGCGGTCTGACCGCCTATGCTAGGGAGCTCAGGTTTCGGGGAAAAGTTTTAATTGGTCGACTCGCCTATTCACCCCCCTCTAGGTGACATCAAGGTCCTTTCAATTGGTATCAGAGCCGAGTGCTCCATTTCGAGCTTAACCGCTCGGAGTTTGACGATGTCGACTACATGTGAGGTACCGTTTGAGCCGCTCGCTCTAGATGGCTCAAACTACACTTCTTGGTCTACAAATGTTCTACATTCACTTAAGATTTTGGGTTTCACTGTGGAGAGCGTTGTAGTTGCGAGTATTCTTCCAAAAGATTGGACATATGTCTCTCTTGACTATGTTGATTAAACTGGCCATGACATCGGATTTGAGACCGAGACCTACGTGTCTTGCGTCTTGCAGATGGATGCAACAATATAGCAGGGGAGTTGATATTAGGACTTGTTTAGCTAGTTTGGGATAATTCCAAGGCAAATGATGCTTGCCTTGCAGATTGAGCAGGAGTGCGAGCAGACATGTGAACTTGCAGCTCCAGAGTCCTGATTTGGGAGCTGATTACACCTTTGAGATGTGTTTGTATAAAGACTTTTTGGGAGCCCTTCATGATAAGTTGTTTATTTGATCTCTGTTTGCTAAATAAAAATTGGTTCTCACATATTGTGTAATACAGGCAACAACGCAACATATAAGCTGGAGGTAGCATGTGATGTGTTGGTTTCAAGAGGAACAAAGGCAAATGGTGTTGGATTGATTCCAGGTAACTACTACATGCAGGCCTTGATCTGTGATGCATACATGCATGCTAGTTACTACTCTGACTCTCTACTGGCTCATCCCAATCAATCAGTTCAGTCATGGTTAGTTGCTGCATGATTGACGATGACTAAACCTGTCACACATAGATTAATCTTTGTGCTATATGAAGGCAATGAAATAATCTTGAATAAATCATTTTTTTACTTGTAGAGTGTTGTTGCTATTATGTTATCAACATTGATCTCAACTTTTGTTTTGTTGTTTATTTGCCAGAATTTGTGAGTGTTGAAGAGAACCAAGAGGCACAATGGTTGGGTGAAGTTAAAGAGCATAGTCTAGTGACTGATTATATGCTTAAAAACACGCCAAGAAACCTGTAACTTGTTCTCTCTTGCATCAGCTGGATGTAATACGATGTACCTTGTTATGTGATGGCCTGATAACTTGTGATAGACTTTGCTTGTTGATCGATGTCATCAGCAAATACATGTCGTTACTAGAAGAAAAAAATTAAGCTGTTAACTTAGAATCACTACTTTCTACTATGTATTCTTGGTTGATATCTTTGTATACACACACACAAAAGTGTACAGTGGCAGACAACGTAAGGTCATCACATATTATTATTCACTTCGGCTAGCGTAGAGTCATCGTATATGTTATTAATTATTCCCCCGCTGTGCTGTGCTGCTTGCCCTGCCTCAGAACTCCCAAACAGTGACAGGGGGAGAGGGGCCAGCAAAACCCTCTGGTGGGAGGGATTTGAAATCCAAAAAAAAAAAATCCCCGTAGCTGTAGGGGCATTTCTTCCGTAGACTAATCAGCCCTGTGCTGTGTTGTAAAAAAAAAAAACAAACAAAAAAAAAACAGTCCTGTGCTGCCAAAGGAGCCCGTAAAGTTGTAACACATCTTTGAGCGTACATGTTGGTTGTGTTTGTGACGGACTCATTTTCAGATATCCAAACTAAAAACATACTAAAAAGTTAGCTTAACGTAATTGGTTTTTATAGAGTTCAACGATTTGTTTATGCATCTGAAGTTGGTGCCGAGACCAAAAGTTATAGTCCTACTTTATTCGTTTCAAAAGCAAACAAATTAAAACCACCTAAGGAAAACCTCAGACATGTCTAGGATCGACGACCCAAGTTACAGAGAATTGTCACTGACAGACACCCGTGAAAAACACCATAGCTGTAGCAAATCAAGTCCAAACCAACACAAAGATGCTCTTGTGCATAAACCGTATACATCTCATCTCATGTGCACTTGTCAAAGGGGCGACTCTGTTTTGCCCACGTGCACAAAAACACAGATACATCTGTACAACATAAAAAATGCTTGGAACAATCAGCATCATGAATTATGAATATCATAACCATCTCCATTTGATCCATGCCATCCCAAGATCCAGATTTGAAGATCAGCAGCGCTGCCTACCTGATGATATCCTCATTGCCTTGGGGTTCAAATCCTGATCTGCACATCTTGACCATTTGAGCCATTGTTCAATGTGGGAAGAGTGCAGTGACAAGACCATATCCAGCAAAACCCAGACCAAACAGAAGAATAATGTAGTCCAGCGCCCGCCTCCACAAGGCCATCGACGATCCCACAATGTTGAGATGGAAGATGGCGGGCAGCACAAAGGAGAGGAGCGCACACATCGTGCTCCCGACGAACGAGATGAACGACCCGAAGGCGGGGATGGAGGATGCCACCACAGTCAGGATGGCCACCACAGCGATGCGGCTTGAGTGCAGGCCTACCCACTCCGTGCCACGGACATTGCGGGAGAGCTTCTGAAAGCACCCGCTTGATCTGAACCTTTCCTCAACGATCTTGTGGATCGGGTGCATCATCACTGGGAACGTGAACGCCAGCGCGATGCATAGGCCAACCTGCCAATTGATTTCAGACTGTTAAGAGAATTATGATTCAGATATCTATTTGTCATCTAGTAATTCCCATGTGAATAGAATAATCTTGTGGATGGCATATATTAATACTACCTACTTCAATGCACAAGCCAATCTGTCAAGAGATTTCAAGATAGTCTAAACTACATGTGCATCATTGCCCATCATTGCCTGTTTCCACGTGACAATAACTCATTTTACTTTTTTTCCGACAGGAGATCTCATGAGCATAACTGATAACCTACAAGATCAGATCTTATATATCTGAATATAGAATGTTAGGTTGCATTTTCCAATCAACTGCATGTCTCAGTAAATAGCAGCAAACAAACAAACTAGTGAAAACTGCACTAACCTTGACTGCAACTGACGACCAATTGTTCGGAAGATTAAGTGTTATGATGTCTTTGGTGGCGTCACCATAGGCCAAGTACCCACACACTCCAAAACACACGTATACGGTTATGATGGCGGCAACTGCTTGAGAAAGCACCCCGCGGAACTTTCTCCGCTCCGCCATTGATGCTTCCAGTGCAAGGGTCATGCTGAATCCTTCAAAACAGAAGACTGCAACCCCAAAGGTGAATGGTACTGCCCAAAGTCCATTAAAAGCACTTCTATTTGCAAAGGGATGGTCAAAAAGCTGAACATCCTCTTTGATCACAATTGCCATGGCAAGGACATTGCACACATCTGCAAATATACTGAACGGAGAAAGAGAAGACAGGGAACGGATGAAGGAGAGAGCGATCTGCACAGGCAGGAGGATGGCAAAGATGAAGCCAGCTGGTGACATCGACTGGCTGAATATGGAATGAAGATTTTGGCTAATGAATATCAGGTACGCTACAGAACCACCAGCCTGGGAAACAAGGATGAGGATTTCTGTCAAGATTCGGCCTATAGTCCCAAAACACCTTTCACCCAAATCCCCATATGTATAGTGACCATGGTAGCACTCGTCAGTTTCGTCCTCTTCGAGTTTATCCCTGCAATCCACCTTCAGATTCGAAATCACACAAAGTAAATTAAACAGAAAGCAATTATTGAATCCAAAGTTATTCAGTTCAGCAAGAAATGGCATATATAGAAAGTCCGAATCGTCTTTGACTGATGTAAGTCGCATTCATAATTCTAGTGTCAAATGTGAAGCAGCAGCACAAAATTCTCACTGAAAGTCCAATTAAAATCTAAGCAGATAAGACATAAAGAACTGACATTTCTGGCTTATTGAAACCGGTATTTCGTTTTTATCAGAAAATCACTGGATTTCAGCAGTTGAAATTGAAATGGAGCCGACAGCTGATCGATTGCAGATTTGTCCTTATCCAAGTGCATTCAGTTTCTTAAAAAAAAAACATTGGCAACAAGAAGTTGCATATTTGCCAGCAGACGAGTACTACCACAGCTGTGTCACTGCACCAACTGTAAACCAGAGTCTTTAATTTGTACAGGCTACAGCTAACACTTACTTCAGAGTCTGAGGTTTTGTATTGCAACCTTCAGGATTGAAGAGAAAACATCACCCCAGAAACTAGACAGAGTAGCAACAGAAAACTCGGCCTTATAAAGGCCAAATCTTTCTCTTTCGAGCGCGACTCGGATCTGTATAGGATAAATCTGTAGCCCAGGAAGCAGAGAGCTCGGGAAGGAGTAGTGGAGAACAGAGCACTCTGTTCTCTACTGTATAGACTGTACTGTTTACTCCAGATTCGCAGGAAAGGTGAGGAGAAGGAGGGAGAGAGATGGGCGGGCGTACTAACGAGTAGGAGCATGCAGTAGAGCGTGGCGAAGCCGGCGGTGGCGACGCCGACGGAGCCCGCGAGCCAGCCGGCGGTGCTGAATGCGTAGGGGAGGCCGAGCACGCCGGTGCCCACGATGGAGACCACCACGTTCCCCAACGTCTGCGCCGACGTCGCCCCGCCACCTCTTCTTGGGCTCCCTTCCTCCCGCGCCAGCAGCGGCGCCGCCGCCGCCCCGTCCGCGGCCGCCGCCTTCGCCCCCGCCATCCCCGGCACGGCTTGCCGGGGGGAAACAAGCGGGCACAAGAAGAGGCGGTGGCGGCGAGGCGAGGCGGGCCGTGAGCTTCACGTAGCGAAATTGGATTCGTGCCAGACTCTGGCGCGCGAGGGATGTGGAGTTGGTGGGGGAACTGAGGGGTGGGGGCAAAGAAGACTAAGAGGAAGCTGGACTGGCGCCGTGCCGCCGTGGAAGAGAGCGAGAAGAAGCCACCGCCGTGGAGGCCAGGCTGGTGTCTGGATTGGTCGGGACTCCAGCCAGATTCGCCACGTTATTTTTTTTCTTTCCCGTACTTTGTGTCAGACTCCACTTACACACGAGGTATTTCGAAATTTAACCTTATTTTCGCAGATCTCACGCGAGATAACTCTATTTTCAAGTCTTTCGAAATTTAACTCCGATCCACGTGAACTTTTCGATTCGGGGTTTTCAACCAATTTTCACCATATTGAAAAAATTTTTACACATATTCCTTCTCCAGCACAAGTGAAAGAACAATTTTGCCCTTGCTTCATCCCATTCATTTATTCCCTCCACCACTGGCCGTGTGGGACCCAGGGCTGGGGTCATCTTCAACCTCAGACTGGCTCCAGAGCGGCGGCGCGTGGCCCCGTTGGCCGCCGGCACCTCCCATGCCTGGCCCGACGTCGCTGCTCCCGGCCGGTGGCGCGAGCAGAGGTCAGCCTACTAGCCATGGCTACGGCTCGGTCGGATCTCGCCCCCGCGCGGCCATGCTCGCTGCCGCCGCTCCGCGTGGAGCTCGCCCCCCCAACCGACTGCGGCCCGGGCGGAGCTCGACTCCATCGTCCATGGCTGCGGCCCGGGCACATATCGGCCCGCTGGCCATGGCGAGGACCACCGCAGCTACACCGGCGAGGACCACCGGCGTTGGCGCGCCTCCACCGGTGAGGACCACCGCCATGCTCCGGTCACTCCCAAGGGCGGCACGTCCATCCTTGGCGGGAGGCGCAGTCGGCCCCAACGGGCGACGATGCCATCCCTGGCGGGCAGCGCGTCCGGCTCCCTGGTTGGTGGGAGGTGCGGCAGGCTTCCTGGCGGGCCTCCTCGCGAGCTCGCGGTCGGCGGCCGGGTCGAGCTCGCAGCCGGCGGTCGGGCGGACCTCGCGGCCTGGGTGAGCACGCTGTCGCGGCCCGACGGCGACGCCCGGTGTGGAGCAGTAGCACACTATCTAGAGGTTGAAGAAGATCCGGGACGTGGGACCCACATGTCAGTGGTGGAGAAGGAGAGGACATGGGTAAAACAGTTTGTTCAATTAGGCTGGAGAAGGAAAAGGAAAAAATGTCAAAATCAAGTAAAATAATAGAAAACCTCCGAATCGAAGAATCGAAGAGTTCGTGTGTCTCGTTATTAAATTTCGAAAGATTCGCGAAATTAGAGTCGCATGAGGCCTGTAAAGATAGAGTTAAATTTCGAAATATCTCCTTAAACACCCACCCACACGGGAGATATCGGGCTGTTGTAATCGAGGCTAGGCTCAGGGCTCGGGCCCAGCCCAGAGCCCCAGACCACCAATTATTTTTATTTGTGAAAATACTTAAAATAAATAATTGGTCAGGCCCGACCTGTTCAATTTTTTTACAACCTGCAAAATTATTAACGCTACGCCCGGCCTTATTTAGTTAGAGCCACAGTGAATTGTAATCCAACTCTAACTCACACCAATCCAAACCAAGTTAATTTATTTTTCAACCCAACTCATCCCATATTTATATTTTTCTACAACCACCTGTGAATTTACTTTATAAACCTATAAGCTCATATGTCGTGTATATATTTGAAATAAAAGTTAAACCAACATATGAGCTCGGACTCTAAAGTTAAAATCTCATGTTTATGTTTTAAAATTTTAGCGAAAGTGATCAGAAGTTGTTGGAGATGGCTCAGTTAGAGGCATTTATGTTATTCTATGATAACTTTCACATCCTCTATTTGTAAAAGAAGTTCTCAACAAAGTATTTCCACAAATTTTTCAAGACCTTATATATGTTTCGAACTTATTTAGAAATATTTTGGTAAAATAAATTAGCTTTGTACAAAACTTAAACGAATGCTTTTGATGAAACCGCAAGTTATTTGTAAAAAAGAAAAAATAAAAGATGGCCGTGGAACAGCGTGTACCATCAATCAACTGATTTAAGTGATCATTCTTCGATGAACTTGGCCCGCAGCTAGGGATGGATTCGGATGTCTGGATATCCGAATTATTCGAATTCGTATTTGATAAAATCATCAATATGGATATTCGTATTAGTATTTGTTTTTAATGTGAATGTTAAATGGATGTATCCACATTCGATTTCTAATTTTTTTCTCTATCCGGTTTCAGATTCGTATTAAAAAAAATGTGGACTATCTGACACTATCCGTATTCGTGTAGAACAAACTACTCATAAAATCTTCTAAAAACTTATTTTGATGACTAATTAGTAATTAAAAAATGATGTTAGTTTTAATATTATTACCAAAATTATGTACATCAAATGAATAATTATTTTAGTTTAATATTATTAGTGATATACAATAATAAAATTTAAAGTATAATATGTCTATTCATGTTAATTTTAAATATAATATATTATGTTTAAAGAAATAAATTATATTTATATGTATGAATGCACTTATTTTAATTTTAAATAATATATCTATGAAAAATATTTATTTGATATATTGAATTACTTAAGTTTTTGTTAATAAATATATATTTTCGATAAGTTGTCTTAATCATAATTTAGTCACTACTAGTAACATATTTTTTACCAACTATAAAATCATCGATTTCGAGAGTTGTTTGGATTATTAATGCCAATGGTCACAACAAATTAGAGTTGTTTGGTTTTCTTTTACTTTAATTTAGTATTGTAAGCTTTGTTTCAAACTGGATTTGGTACACTACTTTCTATGTACTTGGCGCTATCTTAGTGTCTTATTAGTCTTAGTTAAATTTGAGAATATCAATTTCGAGTTGAACTGAGTAAATATCCGAATGCAAATTCGAACTATTTGTTTTGTATTCGTATTCGAATTCGATTTAAAATGTGGTAAATATTGACATCCAGATTCGATTCCATGATTATTCGATCTGAATCCATCCTTACCCTCAGCTCATGTGCCTAGTTTGTAGTTTCCCTTGTGCCATGTAGCATCTCATGGGCGTGCGCCTAGGGATGGAAATATGGAAATGGAATCCAAATTATCTGATATCCGTATCCGCTAAATTGTAAATATGGATATCCGTATCCGTATTCGAATTCAAATGTGGTAGTAAAATGGATGCATTCGAATTCGTTTTTGTCGATTTTTTCTCTATCCGATTCCATGCGTATTCGGCAATATCCGGCACTATCCGTATTCGACTATATAAAAATGTAAGTTATTTGTATAACTAATGGCAAATTAGGTTAATAGAATACTAATAATGATAGTGTATAATTGAAAAAAAATATCCATAACTAATGATTATGACATTAATTTTAATATTAAAAATATTGCATAAATAAAACAATTTAAAAGTTATATTTAAATTTAATGACCAATATTCATTAATTTTAATGATAAAAATACATTAATATAAAGTTTAATTTTAATTACACTAGTTTATTTATGTATTGATGAAAACATTTTTCATGTATTTTTATTATTTGTTTGATAAATGTATATATATTAAAAATATGTATTTATTAATAGTTTTATTTATTATATGATTAACGATTAAAATAAATATGGATGAATGTGATATTCTTAATGAACGATCTCTCTTATGTTCTAATACTTTAGTCTTTACATGATTTTGTAATTGTAAATTATCAATAAAGAAAATTAGTAAATGCTGTCTTCCGAATCGAGACATCCGTTTTGTATTCGTATTCGAGAACATTCGAATCCGTATTCGTATTCGAGTAAAAATATGATAAAAGGTGTTATCCGAATCCGATTTTATTCGAATCCGATCCGTTTCCATCCTTAGACTGACTCCAACAAGAGGAGGTAAAATGTGAGAGGCATTCCTTCTTTTGCCTCGCGAACAGTACATGACTCAAGCACGCAAAAAAGCTTGTCTCCAATAGAGCGGACGCAAATCCGCCCAGCCGTGCGCCGCCCTTTCTTCTCGTCGTCTCGCGCGCCGTCTGTGAAGAGGGGGAGGGGAGACAGCTAGGGAGGCCGCTGCCGCCGAGGAGGCCGCGCCCGCCCGCCAGGCCGCCGCCATCAAGGAGGCTGCGCAGGGGTAAGGCAGGGAAGGAGCAGGAGGACGCGGTCTGCGGAGGCAAACCGGCGGTGAAGAGGCCGCGTCGTCAATTTGAGTGCGATTTGGTTCGTTCTTTCTGCATTGATTCATGCAAGGACATGTGTTGAGCTTATCGACCATGTGAACAGAATCAATTCCACACGAGCAGGGAGAAATCAATGAATTTTGTTCTGGGGAAAAAGTTTGTGTTCTTGGGTGAAATTTGAGTTTCCCGGAGATTGGATTTAAATTGAGCGATGATTTCTTGGAAATAGCTTTCCATCTCTGTTGTGATCCTCTGTGCAAAATTTAAGAGCGGATCCTTTTGTTTTTGGGTCGGATTTTAGCATTTTGCGGTCGTTCCTTTTCTATTCTTGTTCGTCGCTGCTCTGTTATTTTCGTCGCAGCTTCGCTGCTTTCCAGTGGAGGCCGTGCCGTGCAAGCTCATCTGAGCACCCGCCGGAGGTGAGCAAGGAGCCGCCGGTCCTCCTGACGCCGCTCACCCTGGTCATATGCGTTCGAGGAGAGAGGGATTGCAATTTTGCATCTCCTCTCTTCTCGAGAGGCAGTTTGCATTGCCATCTGCCTTCTCTGTTGGAGACCGGCAGATGCATGCACAGTAGCCGACAGGGAGGCCTCCTCTGTTGGACTCAGTCTTACATGCGCCGTTGCTTTCGGTCCTTCTCCTTCCGGCCAAAGGTGCCCTATCCTATCTGCTTTTGCTGACAGGTGAAAGATCCGACATGCGTCACCTATACCCCTGTGTCACGACCGGGGCGACGTCCTTGGACTTCGCTGGCGATTGGCGCCGTTCCCCGTCCACGTCCAGTAGACAGTACATGAAAGAAGTTTATTAGTACATGAAAGAAGTTTATTCGGCACATCTTATAACGACTTGTGCTGATTTATACGGTTGATTTGTCGTGTAAGAAAAATTACAGAGTTCGATCTGCATTTCTTGTCTGCCCGGCGTCCGTGGTGACGAGAACTTGTCTTCACGTCTCTTTCCAGGAATAACTGCCAGGCGTAGGAAGATTTGGCCGGGGAACTTGTCCATTACAACAATGGTGATCCCTGTCACGAAATGATCACTCCAGCACGGCTGCGCCATGATACGTTCGAGCGCCGCCACCAGTGGCAATCATGGTGGGCCAGGACTCGGGATGGGATCTGGGCCCTTGGGTCGAATCCTGAGGGGATTGGACGACGACAAAAAAACAGATTTTTTTATTTTGGTTTTTATAAATTAAAAAAATATACATTCATCCTAATATTTTGCGAAACTATACATGTGCTTCCCTAGCACCATTTCAAATAGCAGTAGGGATTTACCGCCCTTTCAAACGGCGGTAAGCACTCCCACCCACCAGCAGGTACTATAGCGGGACTTACGTCTTCAAAAAATTGTAACTTTTTGTATAAACTTGGAGATAAATTTACACGAAAACTATAGATTTCATCGAGATCTACAACTTTTTAGTTCAAACTTTTTTCATTTGAAATCATCTTGACGCTCAAATAATCGATAAACTATTCAGATCTACAAATTTGAATTTAAATCTAAACATTATGTCAACCATTTCAGCACCAAAACGAATGCAAATAGACACAATTTGAACTACAAAATTGTAGATGTCGTCGAGATATACATATTCGGTGTAGAGTTTACCTCCATTGAGTTTATATGAAAATGTTATGAGTTTTTGAAGATATGTTGCTGAGAAAAAAATTGTTAAATTTTAGATCTAAATATAGTGGCGATTATTTGAGCATCAAAATGATTTCAAATGAAAAAAGTATGAACTACAAAGTTTTAGCTCTCGAAGAAATCTACAAGTGTCGTATAACTTTTATATCCATCCCAGTTCATATGAATGAAATGTGATTTTTTTAAAAGATATGCTGCCAGAAGAAGAAAAAATTGTGTCGATTATTTGAGCATCAAAATGATTTTAAATGAAAAAAGTTTAAACTGCAAAGTTGTAGATCTCGACAAAAGCTACAATTTTCATATAAACTTTATCTTCATCTGAGTTCATACAAAAAGGTTACGATTTTTGGAAGACGTACTGATCCTACCGCTATTTCAAACGGTGGTAGGAACCGCTACAGTACCTGCCGACAGGTGGAATCCTTACAGTCGTTTCAAATGGCGGCATAGGTATAGTTTTGCAAAATATTGAGATAGATGTTGTTGACGGTTCAAAATCGTGTTGAAATTCACTGCAAGCACACGGGTGACTTGGTGCCTTTTTCACCAAGGGGGATCCTCAAGGTTCTTGTCAATCCATGGAGCAAGGGATATACTAGCGTTTAACCAAGTACTAATCTAGTTGATTAGAAAGCCTTTGAGAGATATTAATGTAAAATAAAGGCAATCTAACCCAAGCTAATATATGATTGAATCTAAGAAACAACAAGAGAGAAATAAAGATAGATAAGTGTTCCCTCCCTAGGATCTAGGATCACATAGATATGCATCTACTACATGAAAGGGGTGTTACCTTCGCTAACATCATGGCAGTTATGTGGTCGCTTAAGCCTTTTCCCTACATCGTACTTGTCACTACGCAAGGTAATAAAACACTTTCGCTAATGCATCTATATCTAAGCATCCATAGGGTTTATCTAATCACCAAGATTACCACAAACCCTACTGAGATCACATGTTGCGCAAACATATGTAAACAAAGCACTTGCGAAGACATACACCATGAAGCATCGATAGGCATAGAATTCATGTAGCGATTACATATCCAAGATCCATCTAACCCTAGGGATGAATGGAGACATTACCCCAACATCTTACAAGGATTGAAGCACATAGGGGTGGTGGAGCCTCCGGAGAACATCGTCGATGAAGATAGCGGTGATGAGGCTTGGGAACACCCTAGGCCGATGGCTTGGAGTCCTCCTCTTGCTTCCTTCCCTCCGCCGGTGTTGATCCTTGCGACGAACTCATCTCATCTCTACCCTCATCTTGCGGCGGTGAGTTTCTGGTGAATGGACGTCGGTAGAATGATTGGATGCGGCGATCGTCGGAGACAGGGGATATAAATACACCGAGGAGCATCTAGGTCAAAGAGGATCGCGAACTGAGGCAAAAAGGGCCTGGGCCGGTCGGCATGGGCCGGCCGGCCTGGGCCTTTTTTGGCCTGGTTCGGGCCCGTCTTCCTCCCCGCGGCTCATCTTGACATTTTGGATTTATGCCCCTTTGTTTGTGTCATTTTTGCGTCGTCATCCCCGCGATCAAGATAGGGGGTCTTCTCGCATGAAGTCCGATCTTTACGTCTTAGTCCTCGGGGATGATCCGTCATAGCACCTTGGTCCTTGCCACCTTTGGGAGTGATTTCGCCTTGCACTTGAACACGAATGGAACTCCTCATTTGCTCCTTTGAACTTGTTGTAACTCCGTCCCTTTTGTCCAAATTTTCCTGCAAAAACACAACACTTCCAAATGCACATACAAAGTTGAACTTGTTATATCATTAGTGTGCCTAGTGGCAGGTTAGTTCCATAACAAAGTTCAAACCATAGTGTAACAAGTGCTCTAGGTTGACAGAAATCGACCGCCAACAGATGTACATTTTTGTAAATTCGTAAAAAGATAATGAGGACCTGTGTGCGTCCGAGGACCAGTGGATGGTCGCTCCTTAGTGATGAGTGATTGACAATGTGGTGCGGACTGACTCTTGGCCTAGTATTGCAGGTGCAGGTTGTGGCTTGATTCGCGTGGTGCAGGTGAAGAACAAGCACAAAAATTCTATGCCAGTGTGGCCTCCAAGTGTGGAGAGACAACTAGGCTTGGTTTGAGGGACCCAGTGGGTGACGGGATCAAGTGCGGGCCGCATGGTGGCAAGAAAAGCAAGATGAAGTCGGGAACAAGGAGCCGGCGCAGGGTAGTGGGTAACAACCGAAGTCTGCATGTGGTGTTTGTTGGTTTGGCCACAAAACCAACACCGAGTCGGGACGACTATAGCGGCCAAGTCATGGGTGGGATTGGTGTGGAGGCCGCACCTAGTCCGCGGGGTTTGTAGTGGTTTGGCCACAAAACCACTAGGTTCCTTGGTTGAGCCTCAAAGCCAAGACCGAAGGCCGAGACGTGACAAGACTGCATTGGGCCGGTCTGGCCGGTGGACCGGTCTGACCATGGGGAGCACCGGTCTGACCGGTGTGAGCCGTGTGCGTCTGGAAGCTTCGAAGCGGAGGACAAGGGCATGATTGCAAGGCTTGCGTGGAGGCTAATCGGGCTTGCGGTTGATACACATCCGTCCGATGGAGATTCGACATGATTACCCAAAATGCCCTTGGTGGGCGTGTATCTTACTTTCATGTACTAGGGGTAGTTTAGTCTTTTGCCTCTGTCTATATATTGTCTTTGGAGAGGTGTATGGCAGTCAACTCTTGGAACCCTAAGCACTTTGAGCCTTTGTTTTCCCCTTCTCTTAGTTTTCCATAGGCTAGCTAGTGCTCTATTACAAATCTCAAGTAGGTAGGATGATGGGAGGTTGCTACCTCTTTTTAAAGAATCTTTCCTTGTGATGTATGGAAGGTTTGGAGTTCATCATCTTGTTCCCTTGTGATTTGCTTGTGAATCTCTTGGCTTTTCTTGGATTTTCGGAGCCTTTTCATGGGATTTTCGTAGGAAGGTGTTGGACGTGTTTCTTTGCGGAGTTTCTAGTGGGAATCACACATGAGGTTGTTGTGCCTATTTTCTTGGTGACATTGCCCCTCCAATCCCGTGGAAAGCCCTTCAATTTTGGTGATTTTCAGAGTTCTTCGTGTTCTTAAGGTAGAGCCACGAGATTTGCGATTCCTCCTTTTAAAGAGAGTTTTGGGGCTTGAGATTCGAGCTAGAGTTCATCCATGAGGTGTCCCTACCTTCCCCAAAGTTTCTCTTGAATCTGTGGAGCGAATCAGGAGATCGGTGGATTTGATTCTTGGAGTTGACCCGTGGGTGGAGTTCATCCCGAGCTGCCTAGGTGTGATCAGTCAGACCGGTGCAGCACGCCGGTCAGACCGGTGCAAGGCCTTGTGTGGCTTTGCCTCGGGCGAACGTTTGGTTGCGTGGGGTTTGCTCTGAGTTTCTCAGGTCAGTTCTTGGCAAGAATCAAGTTCGTTTGCCTTGGTTTGTGAAGCTTCTTGTGATCGTCACTTCTTTGGTTTTGAGTTGGTTTTGTTTCAGAGCCTATATACATTTGAGGCTTTCGGTTGCTATGCGGTTGCTGTAGCGATCAGTCTGACCGGTGCCATCGGTCTGACCGGTGGAAGCCTGGTAGCAAGCCGTGTTGTTTTTCCGCTGTGATTTTGTGTGATTGTTTGTGGAGGAGAACTTGCTCCTAGGATTAGTAGTACTCTCAGTGACTATGTGATCTTGCCAAGTTGTGCGCGGGATCTTTTCGGTGATGAATTCGGGGCATAGGCCGAAGTTCTCGTCGGAGAATTTTTATCGACTCCCATTCATTTCTCCCCTCTCTGGTTGCCCAATCGGTCCTTCAGATAAATATAGAAATAAAAAAATCATAAAAAGGTGTTGGCTGGATACTCCAGCACGAATTTTGTCCCTTGCCAAAAGTTGACTTGCTTGCTGATCTGTCTGGTGAATTTTTAAATACTTTTTCATTGATTTTCCAAAAATAAATGCTCCGAACAAAATTTAGCGGATCTATACATCTGCCGTCGTATGACAAGGCGGCAGGACCCAACTGTCGTACCATACAGCGGCAAGCTTCCTAGCACCGTGCCACATGGCGGTAGGTTCCAAACGTCGTGTCGTAAGGCGGCACAACGTCGTCCATGGTGGTTCGCGGCTGCTGAGTGGCGGTTAGTGCCAACCACCGCACCATACGGCGGTTATAGCCAACCGCCCTATGGTACGACGGTTAAGCTCAACCGCCGTACCATAGGGCGATACATTTTTTCTTTTTCACATTTTAGAAAAATCAAAATACATCAACCATATAAAAAAGGAAATAAAAATAGAACTACCATATAAAAAAGAAATTAAAATAGATCAAGGAGTAAATGGAAAAAGTTTATACATGATCATGATAAAAAACTGTTGGTACAAAAAACACAACTAAATCTAAATCCACCTGCTTCAGGCTAAGTGCTCGAGCACCAGCCCTCGTGTCGTCCTGGTCGTATGTGAGGGGCTCACGTGGCCTGATGGTCTGGCGTCGATCATCGTCGAGAGGTGGTGTCGCCATTGCCGCCTACGACGACCCTGCACCCGCCTGCGACGACCCTGCACCCGCCTGTGTCTCTCCGGCTGCCGGCTGGGACCCTCCTATAGGCAGCTATGTCTCCTGCGTCCCAAAATGTGGCACCTCTGGTAACTGTGAGGCTGCAATCACATCATGGTCCGAGAAAAGGTCGTCAAGCCTGAAGTCCTCGGCGGGTCCTCTATGGTGGACTCAAGAGTGGCGCTCGAGTCGAAACCTGCAACGAATAGTAGTAGTTAAGCAAGTATCATATTTGTCTTATTTAAATAATAGGTCAATCATCACATTTGTTTTAAATGCATACAAACGATGAAAAATATGAGGTAAAAGCACGTACGTTGAACTACTGCAACCAGATCAAGGTGGGTCCGTGCGCGTCGGTGAACGGCTCATACGACTCAATCGCGCGAGCGTTCCAAGGAACATTCGCCAACCGAGCAAGGAAGTCGTCTCGTCAAGACACGGGGATGTCGACAGGCCCCATCGCCAGGCCTGCACACGGAAGACCGTCCAAGAGCGCCAGGTCCTGCAAAGTCATCGTCACCTTGCCGACAGGCAAGTGGAACATGTGCGTCTCTGGTCACCACTGGTCCAGAAATGGTGCGACCAAAGAGGTGTCATACTGGAGCCTGTCATCCGCTGTGACGCAGGAACCTGAGCTCGTAGCTTGTCCCCCTCGACTAACCACGCGAGAGGCAGTAATCCTTCTACGCGTAGCCTGAAACACAAAATCGAACAAAATACAATTTACTTAATACATATACTATTGTAAACAAAGGTAAATAAATGAAATAAATGGTTTACGTACTTGGGGATCCAGTGCTCGTGCATGGGCATCAACGTGCGGGAAGTCCAAGCACGTATACTGCCAACCTTCTCTCCAAGAACGACCGAATGGTAGGAGCGGTGCTTCTGCTCCACCGCCTCCTCAAACAACTCTGGCCGCACGTAGTCTACTAGTGGTTGAGCCATAGCTGCAAAAAAGAAATTGCAATGTATACGAATTTAAAATAGTTTACACCAATTTTGAGTAATTCCTAAGAATTTATATCAATTTTGACAAATTTCTACGAATTTACAATAATTTCTAACAATTTACAAAAAATTTTGGCAATTTCGATGAATGTAAAGCAGTTTCTAGCTATTTCAAAGTATTTACAACAATTTCTATGAATATAAAGCAATTTTCAGCAATTTCAAAGTATTTACAAAATTTTCTAAGAATTTATATCAATTTCCAAAAATTTATATGAATTTACAACATTTTCTAAGTATTTATATCAATTTCTACAAATTTCTACGAATTTACAACAATTGTCTAAGTATTTACAATATTTTCTAAGAATGTAAAGCAATTTCCAGCAATTTCTAAGTATTTCTGGGAATTTTCAGCTAATTGTAAGAATGTACTGCAAATTTCTAGCAACGTGAGCAAATTCTAAGAATTTTCTAAGAATTTCTATCAATTTCTAGCAAATTCAAGAATTTTCACCAAATTTCAGCAATATCTAAAGATTTCTAAACTAATTTCTGATATTTCTAAACTAGTTTCTAATATTTCTAAACTATTTCTACGATTTCTAAACTAATTTTTAATATTTCTAAACTATTTCTACAATTTCTAAACTAATTTCTAATATTTCTAAACTAAACTAAACTAGTTATAGTTAGAAACATACCTGGGTCCGAAGTGCTCTGGAAGCTTCAAATGCCAGCGAAGAGAAGTGAGAGAGGAGTGGGAGGAAGGCCGACGGTGGCAGCCTCGGCCTCCTTATATAGGACCGAGACTACCGCCATGTGGCATGGCTGTTGCGTCCTACCGCCGTGCCACACGGCCGTTGGGTCCCAACCTCATGTGGCGCGGCGTTTGGAATCCAACTGACGTGTGGCATGACGATTGGTGCCCTGGCCCACTGGCAAGGCACCCGCTCCACCCGATCGTTGGCGCTACATCCTACCGCTGTGTGGCACCAGGCTAGGGTTCTCCTGCCGTCGTATGGCACGGCGGCTGGGTCCTGCCGCCTTGTCACACGACGGCAGATGTATAGATCTGCTAAATTTTGTTTGGAGTATTTATTTTTAGAAATCGAAGAATATATATATATATATATACACCGTCTGAGAATTTACCAAAACTAGACTACAGGCGCTGTAGCGCAGGCAGTTGCAGAGCCAGCCGCCGTGCGCTACAGCGGTTGCAGGCATGGCGGCACTAACCGCCGTAGCACACAGCGGTTAGCCAAACCACCGTGTGCTACGGTGGTTGGCTACAGTGGTTGCAGGAGGCGGGGGCGGCATGCATCGGACATGCAATCGTCGTGGGACGCGGCGGTTGACCCACCCAACCGTCGTGGCGGACGGCGTTAGTTTTTTTAATTTAGATGACCAGATACATATTTTTTGTGAACAATTTGCAATGACATGTACGGCGCGACTACTGAGCTAGCATGCGCTGTTTGCTAATCTAACATGCCTTAGAGAATGTAAAAATGATTACAACATTCCTAGTCTACTGGTATGAGTATTGGCCGGAGAACATAGATCCGACGGAGTGTTGGGATGGTATGTAGTACTCGTACCCTGGCGGTGGTGGAGGTGGAGGTGAAGGTGGTGGTGATGGAGTTGTTGGTGGAGTGTTGTTCTTCTTCTCGTGGCATAGGCAGGTGCATTACTCGTCCTCACAACCGGTGTTCGTTTTGACCACCATAGGTCCAGTCACCGATCCGTCGTCGTCGGTAGATGGTGGATCTGTAGAAGCCAGTGCATGTGCGAGCTCTTGCTTCAGGTTGTAGATGACGACGTCCTCGAGGTAGTCGATGTACTGTTGATAGGGCGTAATAGTTGGGGGATCCACCCATTGCACGAAACCGTAGTTATCCGGTTGGTGGGAGTACTGCAGAAACCGAGATTATGTTAGTAAACTAGAAAAATATATAGGACAAATGTCACATAGCTTTGCTTACCCATGCTCGTGAGTAGTGCTAGAAGCGACTACCAGAGTTGTCCCATCTCTGATAAACTTGCATCAAGCAAAACTCACCGTGTGCACACCTTGACCAGTTCACTGTTTGATTTGGTGCGTACCTTCTAACATCATGCATTGATTTGAAATCTCTCTTGTCTAAGACTAGAAAATTGCTCTTGAACTTTAGATCTTGCTCGACCCACACAGCTGGACCGACAGAGTTGTTATCATCCCCCACTCCAGGAAGTCATTGCTGCTTGCTGCCTTGTGAATAGGCACTTGAGAAGAGAATGGTGACATATATGTAGGCACTGAAGAAGTCTAGGAGGTGGGCCATTCGATCCATGAGAAGAGAAATGTGCAGTGACACAGAGGAAACACACCCTACTACTAGGGTCAGTGTTCGCGTGCCATACTAGATCCCGTGTGTAAAGGAAATTTGTAGTGACTCAAAGAAAACACACCGTACTCAAAGAAAACACCCTTCGGAGAAAACAAACTCTAATGCATTTCGATTCAAGTTCTTAATGATACAAGCCGACTCTAATGGATGATGAAATGGAATCATAGTTTTTCAGTGATACAGTTGGACTCCACGTCTAATACTCTAGGTCTACTGGGTACAACGGGGGTAATTCCCCTTCCTGATGGAATCCGGCCCAGCTTGCTTGGCCCGGTGAGCCCTCTCCCTCTTCCTCTCTCTTTCTGCTTCACGGGCTTGGGCCGCTTCACATTCTCTCATCTCCTGGCAAATGCGAATTTCCTTCTGCTCCTCCTTCCGTTTTTCCTCTCTTTTTGCTGCCTCAACCATGCGGAACCACCTCTCCCTTGCATCACGGCCCGCCTCCTCGATGTAGAGCTTGTCGAAGTCAGACTGCTCGGTATCTAGCCACTGCATGAAATCACAAAGAGGAGGTGGAGTCTTTTTTCAAAGACATGTCAGCACATAATAAAACAATAATGACAAATGAATATTAAAGAATGTACTAAGTTCTTACTTTGGCTCTAAAGTCGAGTGGCTTAATCAGGTCGTGCGCATAGTTAGCGCACATGAAGAACCTCATCCCGTAGGCGTACCCGAGCACCTTGAACTTGACAAGCTTGCAGTTGTCACCGCAGAAGCACATAGGAGTGTGGATCCCCTTTGGCACCACAACATTGTCCTTCCTCATGGTGAGGAACTCCAAGTCCAACTCAGGACCTGAGGAAGCCATTGCAAACCTGCAAAACAAGATGAGAACTAAATTTCAGTTCAATTTGAATGTTACAACAATACGTAACGAAAATAATAGAAATGAAGCATAATAATTGAGACGACACAAAATATAAGTTCAATTATTACAACAGAATAGCATGCATAAGTTCGTACAAGAAATATTAGTTCAAATATTACAACACACATTCAGAAATTAAATGTCTTAATGTTACAAGCAACTATGATCATATGAATCCTGCATTGTTGCTACGCCCACATCCACGTCCACGTCCACTGTTGCTACGAGCGTTTGGGGTTTGTGAGAGTCCTAAAGGTGATGTTGCGCCCACATTGGATGAATTTGGTGCGTTGCAAGCATAATTTGGAACTGTGCCCTCTTGTAGGTGTGGCACGTACTGTGACACTTGGAGCAGATCACCACTGCATGGCCAACTTCTGCTTCATCCATGTTGTTCCTAATCCTCTTTTTCTTCTGTCTTCCAACACCTTGGCACATATCTGGATCTGGATCTGGTATGTACACAGCATTATCCTTGGGGTCCGCAGTGAAAGTACCCCGCACGAGGTAGCCCTCAATTGTTCGGTTCCAAGTGTTCTGAACAGTTTCCTTCTCATAGTACCACGGCACGTACCTACGGTGGCCGAAATTTTTAATTTCATAACATGTGGCGATCACACGTGTGCAGGGGGTGTGTAGTAGCTACGGCTTCCGGCAAGAGCATCTGCAAATTTGGTTGCCAAGTTCACACACTTGTTGCGTCTTTTCACACGATGGGCCTAGCTGCATTTTCCCCTTGCACTCAATCTCACATTTCCACCAAATTTCATTTTCAGTAGATGTGACAGAACCGTCCAAATAAAATCCCATTTAACACACATAACCCATCCACTTGGTCATTATGCGTTAAAGAGGAGTTAACTTGTCGATATCTGCCGGGTCAAGCCCGGTAAATCACTTACGACAAAGGATCGATAGATTGTACATCAAAACTCACACGAAGGCGAGTCCAGAGATAAACAAGTCTTAATTTATTACATCATGACCAACATAGGTTCATTATTACAACCCCAAGTCTTTTGCATAAAGTAAACGGTTCAGAGTTCGAAACACAGCGGAAATAAACTACTAACGAGATAGGTAACATCACTAGAGGCCATTAGTGATGCCACTAAGCACTGTCGTCCTCCCACTCAACTTCCCAACCGGGTGGGAGAGAACCAGGCCACGGGAACCCATCATCATACACATCATTACCTGAAAACATCAACAAACCAAGGCTGAGTATACTAATACTCAGCAAGACTTAACCGTCGGGTGATGGAAAATCACCAACTCTCTAGACATGCAAGCTTTTTGGCTAGTGGGTTTCTTTTGCTGAAAAGCAACAAAGAGTATGTCCTTACTTTCAAGTTTTAGCTCAAAATTCTAGTTATTTATCCATTACTAGGTAAGCCACTATGCAAGCATAAGTTGTGCAAACAATTAAGCATACAACAATATTCTTCTCAATTCCATCATTAAGGGACATAGAGTGTATGGTTAAGCACTCTCGGATAACGGTGAGAGGCCGACGATCGATCGATTAATAACCTTGCAAGGTGGACCTAAACATACGGGAGAATGCATACCCCATCACAACGACCACAGCCCCTACAGGGCGGGGTACGCACCAACCAGGCGGTTCCCAATCATCCTCGGTTCGGGATCAAAGCCCACAGTCCCTGGTACAGTTAGTCAGGTCACGGACTTACATCTTTTGCTGCCCGGATCCACACATGCACCACTGCCTAGAACCTAGGGACTACTCCCGGGGTAGTGGTAGAGAGTTCCCTTACCAGATCAAAAAGGTACTAGGCTTACCAGTCCCATTCCCGGCAAATGCTTAGTTGTCACACCTGTTTTTCCAAAGAAAACCAAGTGCAGTTCTATATGCATGCCAGGATCAAGTTTCATGCATATAGTTGACAAAAGTGAATAACAGAAACAATATCACGTAAGAAAAACAAGGATTATCAGAGATTTATGCTTTATCCTGGAAACGAAGGCACCAAACTTCACAGGCAGACGACTGGGGGCTGCGTACGCCTAGCAACAACACCATCTTCAACAGCTTCACACATCTTCTCCTTCTGAGCAGTAGTTTAGCAAGGTTGAGTACACTTATGGTTGGTACTCAGCAAGGCCACAAGAAATAACCAGAAAGCAATTTAAAGTCCATCTTTAAGTATATTAATCATGTGAGGGTCCAGGCCGCTCGTGACCGTGAGCACGGCTAATCGATTAGTTTTAAACTCTGCAGAGGTTGTACACTTTCACCACAAGTCGTGTCCCCCATATATGCCCGGGTTAATTACTCCCTTAAACACTTCCGAGGTGAGTGGCATGGGTTTCACTACGAGGCCTTTACAAAGATTCCCAGATGTATAGCAACCCACTAGGTTTCAGGCCGCAGTAGGGCATAAAGTCCCCTAGTAGGTACCGTGTCTTAGCCAAGCCCACTCCCTACTAGAGCGAGTCTATACTCTATCAATGCCTCCCATTTTGTCCCTTTCGGGTAAGATCACTACAACATCAAGGTCTCTAATTATTCAGCCAAGACAGAGCCATATGTCTTGTGATTGCACTGTTTTCCTGGGTGGTCGCTCCATGTTCTGATTAAAGTATAGTATTCTTGTAAACAAAGCATAGGTAGAAGGATGGTTAGGGACACTTGCCTTTCTCCAACGAAAAGCTACTCTTACTGCTCTTCAGCTCTTGCTTTCTTGGAACTCTTTATCTTCAAAGCAAACGAACAACGATCTTCTACTCGAAGCTATCATCGGGCACAATCATACAAAGCAAACAGACAAGTACAACTAAGAACAATGCATCAATCAAAAGAAAAGCATTAAAAGAGCGTGCTAAAAGATAGGCTCGGTTCTATGGTTACGCAACGTTGAGAACGTAACTAAGGTTGAAGAAACAAAAGCTAACGAGAGATTTTTATCACACAACAAGAGACTATGAGCTTGGTTTATTTTAATTAATTAGCAAAAGATATGTAAAGGATATTTCATAAAGAAAATACCCTACGTTAGATTAATGCAACATTATATTTTTATTTGCAAAAGACCGAAGTAAAGAACCTAGTCAAATTTTATTTATAAAGATTCATATATAAGTTATACCAATTAAACATTTAAATTAGAAAAGCTAAACTATATGAATCATCTAAACATAACTTTATGATTCGAGTAAACTAATAAAGTTATAATTAAAAACTCATTTATGTTGATATTAAACAAATTAACATTTGTTTATAAAAAAACCGGTGTAAAAGCCTATCAACTTTTAGTTAGAAAAGTTTAATTAAATATATTAAGCAAATTAATATTTGGTTATGAAAAACCGAGATAAAGATCTAATTAGATTTTATTAAAAAAACATGTGAGATAAACATTAATCAAAATTAAATTTGATTATGAAAAACGGCGTATAGCTCTATATAGATTTTATTTAGAAAAGGCATATTTAATAAGCATTAATCAAAGTTAATATTAAATTTATTTTCAGAAAACAAAACATGATGAAAACTCACCACTAACATGTACTACACATTATTATGGACCTAACGCAACTTGAACGGATTAAAACGGAGCTAAAACGATCAAGATATGAGCTATTAAAGGTCTAGGGACTAAACTGCGAGAAAACTTAACCTACAGGGGCCTAACAGCAAAAACCAGGGGCTAAAACAATATTACTATTAAAAAGTCAGGGTCAAAGGTGCAAAACTAAAGGGCTTGGACCTCGGGTGCTAAAACAGGAAAAACTCAGGGTCTAAACCGTAAAAGACAGGACTAAACCGTGAGGATCTTATAAGGTGGAAGGACCGGGTTGTAAAAAGAAGAAAGGACGAGAGTTCTTTTGCAAACCTGCGGTGGAGGGACTGAGTTGACCGGTATTTGCCGGGTTGACTCGGGATTCAAACCAATCTGGGCCGTTCGATCGGCGATGAACGGCTGCGGCTTGCCGGGGACACACAGGCGGTGGTGGATACGCCGGCGAGCGGCGGCGCGCAGCAGTTCTCCGGCGAGCTACACCAAAACGCGCTCCCGGCCTCAATTCAACGCGCGAACTTCACCGGGAAGAAGCATTCGGCACGAGGAACACACCCAGGGGTTCAATGCGGCAAGTTGAGCAGCGGCGGCGGCACAAAGCGCGGCGGGGCGGACGGCCACGGTGGAGCGACTCCGGCGAACGGGTTCTGGCGATGTAGGGCACGAGGACGACGACATGTGGCACAGGCAGCTTCCACACCCCCTTGCGGTGCTCCAGGACGGCTTCTTGCTGGCGAGACGGCGACGGCGGCGCGAATCAGAAGCGGCGGCCGACTAGGGTTTGGGCGGCGGTGCGCGGAGCTCGACGCTAGGGCACGGGGAGATGCGCGGGTGGCGGCGGGTCCTTAAGTAGGCCGGAGCACCACCTTGGCGTGCGGGACGGGCCGGGAGAGGCGGCGGGCGTGACCGGGGCACGGAGGCGGCCGGGACTCCGGTGTCCGCCATGGTTACGGCGAGAGGTCGATGATGACAGGGATGGCCCGCCTGTCGGCGACTGCGACCGGAGCAAGATGGAGTGGGCCGAGCTGGGCTGAAAAGAGAACTGGGCCAAGGAATCAAGGGATGTCCTGCGGAAATGGTGATGAGTACGGGGAGGTCCGCCAGACTTTTCGGCCGCGACTGAAAGCGGCTGTGGGCCAAAAGTGAAGGAAGTAAAAGGAGAAAAGAAAGAATTTCTATTTATTTTTCAGAAAGTATTTTCATGAAAAGAATAATCTAGAATAAGCTAGACATTTCATTAAAGTCACGAAAAATACTCTGAAAATCATAAAAATTCCAGGAAAATTCCCAGAGCCAGATTAGAGTATGAACAACCCAAATAAAATATTTGGAGCTCATGAAAAAGAGTTTAGAGCCTTCTAATAAATAGAAATAGCTCAAGGGAAATGAGAATAAACTCCAGAAAAATCCGGAAAATTCTCAGAAGGGTTTGGTCAGCACCCAAGCGTATTTTAAAAAGCTTTTGCACTCATGAAACACCAGATGCATCGGCATGAATGCAACACTCACACAGACGTTTATTTAATTTGGAAAATCAAACAAAACTTTTTCCTATACTATATTTCCTGTAAAGAAAATAAATGTTGGACAAATTTTAAAATTGAGAGAAAATTATTGTTTTAATTATTCTTCCCATTCACATCCTGAAATTGGAAATTTCAGGGTGTGACATTAGTACGTTCAAACGCTTAACCACAGACCTACTTGGCCGGAGCCGGTCCCATGCTCTTACCACATGAGCGGGTAGGTTCAACAATCTTATGATTCCAACATAAGAAAACCTATAGCTCGCGAGTGACGAACATCGCTCGACTTTTACCGTGTCCTTAGAGCATGGCAACTAGCGACCTAGCATACTAGTAATTGAGCATAGGAACCTAGGGTCATGCATCTAGGGTTTCAAATCAACTCCTGAACGTAAATGCACAATCATAACAAAGAGAGTTGCATAAGTTAAAAACATAGGTTATGCTCCGGGACTTGCCTTCACTAGCACAGTCAGTAGGAAAGTCCTCCGAAGCTGAGTTCGGGTCTTGCTGCACTTCCACGGTGTTCACTTCTCCCTCAGCTGGTTCTCCTTCAGCGTCCAGCACCAGCTCGTAGTTCCCGTCCTGAAGTTCTACACGATATGCATATGCATGTCTTTAATTATTCAAGTTTAGGGAGTGAAGTGCTTCCGAAATTTCAGAGACAAACATGGGGTGTATTGTTGGGCACATTGACCTGGATAAGATTTTATCCAACTTTTCTTTACACTAGAAAAGTGAGTAATTAGGTGAAGGTTATTATTCTTATTTGATGGTGATTGTGTGCACATATAAGTTATTTAATTTATTTTACTTCACCAAAGTAAGGGTGCTGTATAGGGTGTATTTTGGTGAGGCTTATTAATTGAATTTAAATTATACCCCAAAGTATTATGGGTTAATCTTTTTATTTCATTAATAAAGCTTGATTTACGTTGGAAATTATTTCTAGATGTTCCACACATCAATAAACCGAGATAAAATTCACACAAGCACAAAACATCCTGACCAGGTTACTGACCAAAAATTACTTTAAACTAAGCCATAGATTGCACATGAAAAATCTATAAAGCACTAACTAGCATAAATTTAATCTTTTTATACAGAGAGCTGTATATACAATCTAGGGTCAAGATTTTACACAGAGCAATATCATGACATATCTGAGCTACTCAAAATTTACCAGGGTCAGAAACATAGCATAACATGCTTGATCAAAATAACTCATATTTAAGCCCTAAATTAATTTGAACTATTTAATCAAGTCAAAAGCTATCCATCTATTTATCATGGGTACATCTAGTCAGACTCATGCTACTGCAAAAAGATCAACCCCAGTTTCTGAAACAGAATTTAAATGCAAAACAGAAACATAACTGTTGCCTTATATCAAAATAAATCCATATCTACAAAACTATAATAGAACTATGTGCCATTTTTCTACACAGGATCAAGAATAGCCACACTAGCAACATATCCAAAATTCACATACAGAGCAGCTACAGATTTCAAAATATTTCAAATCTGGCCAAACTGATCATTTCAAAATTATTCAAAATTTATAAAGAAATTTACAAACTCCCTTTCTAGAAAAGTTGCTTCTGTTCATAAGGATCCCAGAACAGTTGAGTTTGTATTTTTCTGATTTTTATTCAATTTACTATGGATTTTCCAAGACACAGGATATTTGAACAAAACTTGAAGAATCTTTTTACATTTAACCCCCTAGACTTTTGCACTGAGGACCCTAACAAGATTTCGATCTTCACAGATCTGCCCTCGGCGGCGCAGGGGCTCTCGCCGGTGCGCGAGGGGCTGCCGGACCTGGCCGTGCGAGCGGCGGGGAGTGCGTGTGTGCTCACCCTGGGTTGATTGGTGGAGGCGGCTTGGTCGGGGAAGTCTCCGGTGATGGCCGGCGGCGAGGTTGGGGCAGAGCAGCCGCGGCGGCCACAATGCCAGCGAATGTGCAGTTCCTCCGGCCAAGGCGCGTGCTCGGGGAGCTTCACTGGGTCACTGGGGATGTGTAGGTGCCATGCGTGGTCGATGGGAAGGGGCAGGGGGTGGAGCTCGTCGTGGGGGCAACAATGGCGGACGACGGAGCAGGGGAAGATCCCGCGCGAGCGCGCCGGGGCTGGGCTTTTATGCACGGGCGCGAGCACAGGGGTGGCACGAGCTGGCCGAGTTGCATGGGTGCCACCTCGCGGGCCAGCTGGCCAGGGGCTCACGGGCGCAGCGCCATAGCGGCACGGCGGAGCGGCGCGTGCGCGGCTAGTCGGTGTAGGGTACTCAAGTGCCTGGGCAAGCGAGGTTCGGCGACAGGCGAGTGTGGACAAGCACACAACGATGTGACCTGGATGGCCAGCTGCACAGGCAGGGCGTGTCTTGCGCGGCGGCGCTGCGGCGGCGCGTGTCGACGGCTTTCGCGGCGGATCGACGGCGCAGGCGACGCGGTGACGCGCGAGCTGTCCCTGGGCTGCCACGCTGGACTAATCAGTCACGGGGTGCAGGTGGGGCCCACTAGCGCTGGTGTACAGGCGGGCGCGCACGTGAGGGCGCAGACGCCGGGGCGCGGCGTACGGCGCGACGGCGACGCGATAGCGCGCGCTCTGGCGCTCGGGGTCCAAAACCAATTCGACTTAGGGGTGTTTGACCGGTTCAAACAATTGATATTTGAATGCAAGTTCAAAATCGGCCAATGTAGAAGTTGTAGAGGAGGTATAGCTCTAGAACTTTTGCAAAGGTTGACTGGTGGTTGGATCAAAGGATTTGGCAGAAAACTTGCTTGAACTTTGAGATTTTCTTGGCGCCGGCAACAGTGCCATCTGTGCTTCAAACCAGTTTTTGAAGCTTTTCCTCTCAAAATTTGGAATGCCACTAATTAGATGAAATGTGTCCCATCAAATTCTGAGCAACTTTTAGTTTGGCAGATTTTTGAGTATTTAAGAAAAATTTTGAGATCTATTTGAGACACCAAAACAAGGTCATAAGAGCATAGGGTTTTGACCACTTTGACTAGGTTTGACCATGGTGCTTAGGGTTTAGCTCTAAGAGTTGACCACAATTAGCAACTTGTAAATATAGTTAGCAACTTATGATCATGATTAGCAACTTGAACATGTGATTAAGCAACATAAACATCAGGGATGTTACAGTAGATTGGTAGTAAGGCTGCGCTCGGACCTTATGAAGAAGTGCTTTTTCCTGAGCTTTCTCCAAGTACTCGGTCATTCTGGTGTAGTACACCATTTGAGTGTTCCTCACAACCACATCCGCTGTGTTGCTCCTTTCGTAAAAATATTTAACTGTGCGATACATAAAGAACTCAATGATGCCAACTAGAGGAAGAGCTCTTGAATCGCGAAGCTCACAATTGTAAACCTCAACAAAATTAGTTGTGTTTATCCCATGCCTTGCTCTACCCTCGTCAAACATGAGACACCACTTTTCCTTAGGCTTATTCACAATCCACTGGCTGAAGGTCTTAGCATGCCCTCTTCTCCGCCTAACTTGAGGACCATTTAATCCCACGTCCTCGAGAGAAACTGGCTCTTGGCCAGGTTCAGGATTCACTAGCCTCTTTGCTAGCTCCTCTGATGCCTTCTTTGTCAGGTCATCTAATATCTTCCAAATGGCATTGAACTTCTTCTGCTAAGTTGCTCACACGACCGCTCAAACAATTTAGACAGCGCCTTGTTCTTGAACTGGCTGTGGAAGTTTGTTTTCATGTGCCTAGTGCACCACCTGCTCTTAACATCTAGCCACAATGCAACTCTCTGACGCTCTTGGCTGCAAAATACCTTTGTGCCTATCGTTTATGACACACACGTTCTGCACATCCTGCACCACTATATTCTTCAACCTCTCAAGGAACCAGTACCAACTATCACCGTTCTCCCCCTCCACAAATGCAATGGCAAAAGGTAGCAACTGATTGTTACTGTCAACTGCCACAGCTGTCAGGGTTGTGCCTTTGTATTTCCCTGTGAGGAATGTGCCATCTATGTAAAGCACCGGTCGACAAAGTTTGAAAGCCCCAATGCAGGCACCCAATGCCAAGAATGACTGCTGAAGCACATGCTTGCCTGGTTTCTGCTCACAAGGATAATCCTTGATATCATAGTAGCTGTCAGGATTCATCTGAACTATTGTGTGCAGCAAGCAAGGCAAATTGTCGTAGGATGCTTCAGAAGTATCCCACCTATGCTCCAATACCTTCTTCTTTGCGTTGTATGCCTTGCCATAACTGATGGTGTACCTGAATTTTTCCTCAATTGCACCGATAATGGACTTCGGCTTATAAGAAGTATTTTTCACAATGTTAGGGTACATGTGGCTTGCAACAAAATCAGCTGAAATGTTTCGGTGCCTTGCATCAATCCGATCAAGAGTACATGTGTGAGGCACCACTTCTTTGACCTCTATATAATGATCCCACTTGCCCTTATATGCATACACTCGAAAAGCACAATCAGGCTTCACACAATGCACATCATATATCTTCAGAGAGCTCTCCACTACCCTGAACTCTCTGTGCAGAGTCAAGGACGACCACTTCTTGACTGCATCCTTCACATGTTCAGTACTAGGGTACATGGCGCCCACCGAAACCTCATTCTCGGTGTACTCCTAGGGCACATTCTCACCATGATTAACAGTACACTGTGATAAATCGTAGTTCTGCCAATCTCAGAGCACATGCTCCTCATACTGATCATCCTCATCATCTGAGGAGTCCTCTTCCAATGCACGTTCATCGTCTTCTAACTCCCTCTCGTACTATCTCATCACCTCTGGGTTTCCTTCTCCCTTATCAACAACACCAGTGACAACAAAGTGTGTATCATCACCTTCCGAATCGTCTCCTTCCGCCACTTCCTCCTCTTGTTGTTCCCCTACACCATCCATGCCTTTCCTCTCGTGCACATCCTTAGCTTCCTCATGCACTTGACTACTAGACCCACCCTTCTGGAAAACTTGGACAAACAAAATCACGGGCAAACCAACTTGGCATGTATTTCTGGTATGACTCCTCCATTGTGCAGTGCCTTGAAGTGGCAGGAGCTCCAAATACACCTGATCACTTCTGTTGATTAGTGCCATTACCGAGAGGCATTGCTGCTCTGAATCCACTAAAAATGCCTTGCACAGCTAGTTGTTTATACCCTCTCAAGTTCTTTCTACTGCTCTTTTAATATTTTTCTCAACTAAACTAAAATTTGACAAGTCTCTTGTGGACCATATCTAATTTCTCCAGGTCCATAATACAATTGGACTGTAACTGTCTCCGCCATGTCTGATCCATAATAAAAAGCAATAACTGCTATTAAAAACTAAATCCAACGACTAACAAATAAATACACTAAAATTACAAACTAATCCGCCGAAATCTACTCAGTTAATAGTAACTATGTTATCTAATAGAATCTAGTGAGTGTGAAACATATATACTAAAATCTAAACTACAACCACAAACTATTTCATTTATACCATAGATCTACAAAAATCTACTGAATCAATACTAATTACGTTTTCATTATATCTAAGTAAAAGTACTAAAAGAGTTGAAATCAGCGTAATACCTTCAATGAAGCGAAGAACCAACAGAGCTTTGCTGCTCCGCCCCCTCCACCTCACTCCCTTGTTCTTCTCAACCCTCTCTTTCTTTTTTTACGAATTATTATGACAATTTCGGGCCAAATTTTGCCTCTTACTGAGGGCAGAGGCTCTGCCGCCGTGGCCCACGGTGGCTACAAAGCTTAACGATGTACCCCACGGCGGTTGGAGCCTGCAGCCGCTGTGGCGTACGATGGTTCATCCAGGCGGCGTACCCACGGCGGTTTGCCGGTCAACTACCATGGGGAACGGCGGCTAGGCTTATCGCCCTTAGTCCCCGGGGCGGCTGTCCTAGCCGCCGTAGCGCACGGCGGCTGGCTCTGCAACCACCATACGCTACAGCGGTTGCAGTCTAGTTTTGATAAATTCTGAGACGGTCATATATTTTCGCAAAATAAAAAATATATATAAAAAAATCGATTACCACGAAGCTCCTGGCAAAGCCCAATTTACGCTCGCCTCCTCTCTCCTCACTGGGAAGGGGAAAACTAATCAACACAGGCCCATGTAGCGTGGCACCAATGAATCCCATGTAACGTTCCGTCCGTGTTAAACTGCGCCAACCTTTCATTGGTTTTCAGTTGTCTTTTGTCTTTTTTTTTATAGAAAGTTTTGTTTCTTTATGGTCAAACTAGTAAGGTGCACGTGCGACACACACATGTTTTATAAAATTATTTAACAAATTGAATGATCACAAATAGGCTAGAAGGACCATACGATTTTCAAAATTATCTTCATCATTTCTGTTCTCAATGTATACACATCACAACCTCTGTTGACCCTTCATGCTAAACCTCTAGCCTTTGATATATCATAATATTTAGATGTATGGTATAGGTCATACATCTGTGTACAGCTTAATAGATGTACTATGTCAAGCCGGATATATACAAGAGAAACCTTGTTGTGCAATGGCATTTCACAAACTAATCTTCACAATTCCTACATCAGCAATACTACGATCTTCCAACCCACTTCATTCTTTCCACCAAAGGGACTGAGCCTCCACATTATTGTAAAACTCAAGTCAGAATGAATGAAATCCCAGTGCTTATTTTTGTTAAGTATGTTTCTCCAAGTACTCTGAGTAAACCAAAAGACAATAGAATGAAACTTTTGATATACAACGAGTAACATGAAGGCATATATGCATAAAAAGGGAATGGAAAATCATAGGCAAAATAGAACTCATAAAATGAATTGTTTAAAGAAGGCCACAAGTTTCATGTCTACACTCATAAAACAGACAACATAGGCCATGGTCATGCATCAAACTGTAGTTAAAATATATAGTGGCTAGTGAGAAACAGATCGTGGGTTAGGCATTCTGTTGAACACATCACACACACCCAACCGAGCTTGTAGCCACCGCCGAACGTCACTTGTTCTTGGCCACCGACGTCCACCAGCGTGGTGAGACTGAGGCCCCAAACACGTCGTGGTGGTCGCGCACGAGCACGTCCATCACGAACCGGCCGTCGCACGCCATGGTGTCGTTGAATGTCGCGACGAACTCCCGGTCGTCGTTCCCCACCGCCCAGAGGTCGCGGCCGTGCGCAGCCTCGAACGGGACTCACGCGGCAGTGGTGCGGGCTGCGGCCATCCGCGGCGCGGAACCAGGAACAACGACATGATGACGGGGTGCAGCATGGCATGAGCGAACGGCGAGAGGCCCTGCCCCTACCCGCCACCCCCGCTAGGCGTTGCAGACACGAGGAGGCGCGAGAGCAACATGAGCCCGTAGCTGGCGGCCGCGTCGTCGAAGGCGAAGAAGCCAGCGTGAGCCGTCAGCACTGCACCCCGCCGTCTCCATCTCGTTGAAACGAACCAGATTTCCAGGAAAGGAAACCCAATCCCTGCACCTCAGTGATAGTCCCAGGAGGCTATCACGTGCAAATCCCTGTCTCAGAAAGTAATGCAAACCGTACAACAGAAGGAAATATATGAAGGTCCACATAATTAATATTATAATAATTAATCATCTGAGTACAGCATTACGTCACATGCCGGGTACAAGTCCAACAGGACTGAATCAAACAAAGTAAACATCTACACAGCGGCTCTCATGTAGCGAAGTAGACTCCATCCCCATAGGCAGCTTGAGTGTAGAACGGCCTCAGTCTTCCCATCCATCGTGCTCAAAGTCGTAGTCCGGCTCCTGGTCTGAAAACCCGTCATCTACTCGATAAGCGAGTAGGTCATGTCAGCTTCCCAACAAAGAGCATAAGCAAAAGAATAATTCTAGTATGCATGGATATTCCTATATATGGCTGTAGAAGGTTATGCAAGCAGTGGTAGCAACATCAAGGAATGCAGAAATGCCAAGAGGTCACCATCTCCGAGGAGATCTACACCTCCGAGGCCAACACCTCCGGGGTCAACACCCCATCTAAGGAAGGAACACCAAACACTGGATCTCAACCGAGTCACAGCATCTCACTCTCATCTGCGATGTGGGGTCACCAACTCCTATCCCAACATCTCAACGGCACGAAGTCGGGCTCACACACACAGGGGAGAGAAAGCAACACAGAAAATACTAGCCAGGTGAGAGATCGAAAGGGCTGTCCATACCAGTAGACACGGACTATAGCTATAGGTTTGACACTGTGCAGAGGTTGTACAACTGGACTGCCGAGTAGGGTAGGACCGGATGCCTCCGATCCACATCCCTACCTAACGGCTAGAGACCTAGCAGTGGGTGGCACTCTCCTGCCTCTCCGAGCCTGACTCGTCCTGAACTGGGGCGCGAAACTTGCCAGCAGGGCCTCGAAGCTGTGAGACCATCCCCGGAGGAGCCGGGGCGACGTCTACTCGGGGGGTATAACCCGTCCCCCTCACACGATCACACCGGAGCAGGTACTAGTTATTACCATCTATATGGTGGAACTCTTTCTCCTGCACATATCAATCCCTTTTTCTCGTTTGGAATTTTCAAGACTTGGGCTAGCTCTCTTTATTCATTTTTGCCATGCTTTTGAGCATGCTTTTCTTTTTTTCTTTTCTTTTTTTAGCTAGCCCTTTGTCTCTATTGGAGATATTAGGAGAGGGATGAATAATGCAAAGATGCATAGAGTTTTATTTGAGGAAGGATGCATAAGCAATATGGAGCAAATGATGAATGCTAACTTCCAGTGTAGAAGTTTTAGCATGAACGTGTACGTGATCTTGATCAGGGGAGTATGAGTTCTAACAAGGGTCACAACAATTTGACAAAGCTCAATGAGAGAACAAGCTGCATATGTGGAGGCTAAGAACTAGAATCTACATATGGCCTTGGATAGGAAATTTCTCATCATTGAGGAACTCATCATGTTTTGATTTTTCAAAAAGGAAAACTCCGGATGTCAAGCATCACTAAGCACAAGATCATAGCACTCTATTATACCATATCATGTCTCACATCAACTTAGGCAAGGATCATGCTTTTTGCTACCCACAGTTTTCAAGCTAAGGTTTGAACATACAAGCCAACAAACTCAAAACTTAGGTAGGATACACAATTGTAGGCAAGACATACGAGGAAAATAAACAGAGCAACTATTCATCATTTCAAGCATAGAGGCAAAGCATTCTTACTAAGCATATCAAAGCAAACTAAGCAAACGATGATGATGAAAGCAAATAAATATTTTTGGTCTTTTTATTTTGTAGATTTTTTTGGATTTTCATTTATAAGATATTCTGAAAACAAAGGAAGATACAAGTTACCTCAGAATGGGGTCCTCCCCCAAGCTAGCTTCAGGCTCACTGCGGAGGAGGGTAGAAGAAACCCTGACTTGCGTAGTAAGCCCTCTGCGCCTCCATGTATTGCTGCTGATCCTGCTGCATGGCTGCTATCCTCTCACCAGCCTGACGCTGCCACGCTAAGGTAGACTCGACGTGGGTGTTCAGCATCTCCTCCAGTCCCGTGACCTGGACGGTGAGCTCTCCCATCTGCTACGCGAGCTGAGCATTGCGTGCAAAGGCTGAGGAGTGTCGCCGGAAGGATGAAGACGGAGGTGGACCACCGGAGCTGGAACTAGCGGGTGTGGCCCACTGAGCACTGCTCGCACTTGCCCAAGCTGTGCCACTCGCACTCGGCTGGTAGGTGGGCTGGTCCCAGCCAGGTGCATATCCAGGGGTAACCCTGGACATGTACCCCGCAGGGGCCCCTCCTACCACCGGTGGTGTAGCAGGCTGTGGCTGAGGCTGTGGTGGTGGCTGTGACTGCTGCTGCTGCTGCATGTGTGCTCTCTTCGCTGCACTTCTGGTGGACCTGCCTGAGATACTAGCACGACGACTTTCCTCTTGTGTAACAAGGGGAATGGTTAGTGACTCCGAGTTATACAATCCAAACCTCAGGTTAGGTAACGGGATTTGGTTTGCATAGCCCGGAAAGAAGAAAGTCAAAGAATCGTTTGGGCCCCTCTTGAGTATATGCCCTTGGATCAAGTACGCCTCATCAATGAGAACTCGGGGCGTCCCGATGAAGGGTACGGAATTCCCGCTAAGAACCCCGAGTCTGAGAGCAAGACGAGTCACCAAAGACGTACACTAAATAGGACCTATCATCTTGAAATTCATCAACTATTGCCGAATCATAGCTTTAACGGGAGAGACCTTGATCCAGTTAACAGCGGCATATAATAGCATCATCTCATCGCTGCGCACGGGTCGAACATCCTCTCGTGGAAAGAGAGTAATGGCGAGCCACTTGTGCCACAGGCGGAGAGTGGGATGCACAATATCGTTGCACCGAGGTACAAACTTGCCACTGTAAACAAGACCAGAGATATCTGCCCAGAAAGATTCTCGAACATAAACCTCACAAGACTTCTTCAGAGAAACAGCACAACGAGGACTAAACCCAAGAAGACGACTAAGTTCCTTCCAAGAAACACGATAATCGTTCCCAAAAAGACGAAACTGAATGCCATCCTGAATCTCGGTAAGAGAGCAAAGAAACTAGATGGTGAGGGGCCGAGAGCCAAGCTCTGTAACCGGCGCAAACTCCTCCCAACCAAGAGCATTCCAAATGGAAACGAACTCGAGATTCATACCTGTTTTCTCCATGAGAGCCGGGTCGAAGTCCCTGGTGTGGGCGAAGACTCGGTCCTTCAGAAGAGCATAGGCTTGCTCCTCTCGATCGCCCCGTAAGCTGAGGTAGGGGGTATCGTCGATGACCTCCTCCGCGGCTTGTGGCTCGGCTTGCTCTTCTTGCTCTTCTTCATAATCCATCGTCAATGGGCGGGCTCGGCGTTGGCTCGACGGGGGTGGATGCACTCGTGCTTGCCCGCGAACGGGAGCGTGAGCGTGTCACCCTCCGGAGAGTGTTTGCCGCCTAATTCATGCTAGCACAACAACAAGGGACAACAAGAGCAACTCGGTGATGGGTTAGTGAAATCGAATGAAGTTCTTACCGAGCTTGCTCCACCAATAACAATATTTTCAGCAACACACTAGAGAGAATACTTGATGATCCAATCTCGAGCAAGAAATCCAAGAAAACCAAGAGATCAAGGAGTAGAGAGGGGAGTGTGAGTGAAATGAGTTGAATGGGTGAAGAACACCCCCTCTCGGGTCCAATTTATAGAGCAAAAGGGGCAGCACACTGTGGGTTAGCCGTTGGGCAACGGCTAGGAGCCGTTGGCCAAAGCTGGGCCCACTTGACTGTTACCAGGGTTCGGCCGAACCCTGGTTCGGCCGGCCCAGTGGTGGGCCCGGTGCTGGCCCCCCTTTGGCAGGTGTGCCCCCAACGGCTATATGAAGATATGCCAAGGTGCACTGGCCAAAGTTTGCTCCAGAAATTGCCCAAATGAATTTTCTATGGTTTTCAAACTCAGAATTATTTTCAGAAATTTTAATTAGAAAAGGGAAAAGGGCTAGATAAATCTAGCATGCAAATGCAGAGTTTTGGAAAATCAAATATGCAATTTTTTTGAAAATAAAATTTTGGAAAGGGAAATATGAGATAAGTACCAGCTTTAACCTTTTTGGTAGAAAGGACCCATCATTTTTAGTCCGACGAGTGGGACTCTTCTCAGCGATCAATTCCATTCAGCACCCCACTCCTGAGAAGTAGAGGGTGGTGCCATCTCAATCTTCCGCCATTCTTTCCGAATTTTCTTTAACCTCTTCGACGGAGATTTCTTCCTTGGGGGTGAAAGCTCCATCCTTCCCCCAATCTGCTTAACACTATCTTGCACTAAATAGCATTACTCTTCTTTATTCTGAAACTTGAACTTCAAGTTCCTCTTCCCAATGCGGAAGCGGATGATTCCAGACCCCACATTGATCCTAGCTCGGACATCACTAAGAAATGGTCGCCCAAGGATGAGTGGCATTCCTCCCTCGTCATCCATATCAAGGACCACGAAATCCACGAAGACATAAGAGCTCTTGACTTTGACCAATATGCTCTCAATAATTCCTTCTGGATATCGTATCGTTGAATCTGTGAGTTGGATAGTCCGTGATGTTGGAGAGAGAGCTGGATATCCAAGTTGCTCGAACATAGCCTTGGACATGAGATTAACACTTGCACCAAGGTCACAAAGGGCATGCCTGATCTGCTTGTAATAGATTGTGCAAGTGATAGTCGGGTAGCCTGGATCTTTCTTGTGCACCACTGCTGATTCCTCCCATGGATCAAGAATTTGTTGTATGGGCTTTCCTGCATAGTCAGAAGCATGTGTCTTCCTAGGTGGCTTACCCCACCTGGTTAACACTACACTAACATTCTCACAAGAGGATACAGGTTGCCCCGGGATCCTCACGTTATCAGGAGATGGAACCAAAGCAGCCAGCTGAGCCAGCTGGGTTTCTAACATTTTGTTGAAACTTAGCTGACTCTTCTGAGCAGAAGAAAAACTATCAAGCTTAACGTTGAGGCTTTCCACAGTTTTATCAAGGGTAGCTAACTTCTTGTTAATACCTTCATTAATCTTAGCTTGCCCAAAAACGAGATCTCTCAAGGAAGGTTGGTTAGGAATGTACGAGTTACCTTGGTTACCTCTTTGATAGTAAGGGTGTTGTTGATTCCACGATTGGCCTCCTTGTTGAGGTGGGCGATAACCGTTGTTGTTGCTGTTCATGTACATCACTTCCTCCTGAGTCTTCGGACAGTAGTTGCCTGAGTGCCCAGTGTTGCCACAGACTTCACAAGTCATGTGAGAATCCATAAGCAGAGTAGTGGTGGCCATGGCAGCCTTCTCGTTGGTGTAGTCATCCAATCTCTTCATAAGAAGATCCATCTTGGTAGTAATCATGTCTGCTTCCTTGACAGTATGAGTACCCCTCGGTCGTGATTGGAGTCTTTCATCACTCCACCCTTGGTTGGAGACCATCTTCTCAATGAGTAATTTAGCATCATCAACAGTGAGTGAGAAGAATGCTCCTTGAGCAGCAGCATCAATATGGCCTTGGGCTGTCGGAGTCAACCCATTATAGAAGCTTTGAAGAATAAGCCAATCCTCCATCCCATGGTGAGGACAGGCCAGGACATACTCCTGAAGCCTTTCCCAAGCATCTGGAATAGATTCACTTGCTGCTTGCTGAAAACCAGAAATCCTTCCACGAAGAGCATTGGATTTACCCAATGGGAAGAACTTTTTGAGAAATGCCTCTGAACACTTACTCCAAGTGTTAATAGCTTCACGATTCGCATAGAACCATTGCTTAGCTTTCCCCAGGAGGGAGAATGGAAATAGCCGTAAACGAACAGCATCCATATTTGCACCCCTGATGACGAAAGTGCTGCATAACTCTAGGAATTGCTGCAGATGAGCATTAGCATCCTCATTTGGCTTGCCACAGAATGGGTAGCCTGTACCATCGTAATTAGACCCGTCTTGATCTCAAAATTTTCAGTCCCCATTGCCACCTTGGGGCCTTGCAGCACCTGGTCAGCGGAAGGAGCTGAGTACTCACGAAGTGTCTTCTGGGCCATAGCGTTGGACGTGGATGGTACAAAGGAAGCTGGTTCGCCCTCCGGATGAGTACGACGAGGTGAGCCGAAATGAATTCGAGCTTTCCTCACAAGTGACTCGGGATCTTCAGTAAAATTCCCCGGTAGGTCAAAACCAGTCATACACTACCTGTCTTCATCATCCAAAGATAAAAGAAGACAATCAAGGTTAGCCTGCATTGAGAGTTGTCCTAACCTACTCAGAGTTTATAAACAGATGCAAAGCATAGTCATGATAATCCTGTGCCTTCCACGACAACGGCGCCAGAAATGCTTGTTGGCGTTTCGTAGCGTCATCATCCTAAGAATAGATCTGGGACCCGTCCTTAGCGACAACACCAGGAAAGCCTTTAGGCACCTCTCAATGTCACAACTAATGGCACCGGGTTAGCGTGAACATCGAGACTTGCCATAGGTTAATCTAAACGATCATGAACGAATCCGCAAGCGCACAGATAAACCATTGTAGCATTGGATCAACGAATTGGTCGTGTTCGTGAAGAACACGCGCCTCTAAATGATGAATAGGCGAAGAACACAAGAACATATCACTCACACTTTAGTCTAAATAGAAAATACGAAAATACTTACTTTACTCTAATTTATGAACGAAGCATCCATGGAGATACAAATCACTCTCTCACTCTCCTACTCTCTAATCTACCAAGGAGAGGCCTCTCCTTTGAAGGGAAGCTCTCATCCTTGGGTGAAGTGGTGTGTCTCAAATGGGAGCCCCTCCCCTCCTATTTATAGAGGAGGGGGTGGCTTGCCAAGAGGCCAAATGTTCTCCAAGATGTGCAGCCATCCTTGGGCGCCACCAATAGGAGAGCGACACGTGGCGAGGTATCTTGCAATGCACTCTTCTCCAGCTTCCAGGGGAAGGAACCAAACCGACCTTGTACCGGCCAATCAACGGGCGCCATCTCACCAATCCACCCCGGAACGTTGCAAGGGATCAACCAGGAGGCACCACGTGGAAGCAGATGGCAAACGGAGACCAAAAGGGTTCGGCCGAACCTAGGTTCAGCCGACCCTGGCCCACCTCCTTTTGGCCTGTGCTTTCTCTGGGTGACTGATATGTGGCCCCTTATGACGGTTCCAGGTGCATGCCGAGTTTTGAGGTGGTTTGGGTCTCTGGTGGGCCCCTGGATCCTTGTGCTGCACACGTGGCGGTGTCTGATTCGCCGGGAGTTGCTTCACATGGATTGATGAGGTGTCATGGACACATGGCATCCAATGTGGCACACGTCGCCACGTGGCCTGGTGTGGGTCCCACCGAGCTCACAAGATATCGGGAGTATGATCTTGTCTTGTGCATATCTCTTTCATCCGGACTCAGAAGTAGACAAATGATATATCCATTTCGATCGTCTCGACGAGCCCGTCGCAATGGTGCAGTCCAAATTAACATTTGAGGTTGTTATGGACAATGTCCTATATAAGCCATTGGATCACTTGCTCTCAATTGTATCATTTATCATGTATTCTGGTGCATCCTGTAACAAAAGCTAGAAACACCAACACTTGTGGAACTTGTCAGTATAAAGCCCTATTCTAGTGTTGATGATCACTTTTCATTCATTTTATGCAGGAGTTGACGGCATAAAAGTAGCACTTAACAGCCGTCAACACAGATTTCAAAGCAGCTATCTCATTTCTAGCATCCACAAGCAAGGATTCAAGTTCAGCTACCTTGTCCTTAGCATCACCCAACAAAGACCTAAATTCCCTCTTCTCCTTGTTGGTCTTTCTAAGCACATCATCACGGTTGTCAAGCAACTCATTCAGCCTAGCATTCTCCTCTAGCAAGAAGTTGGGATCTTGTCGTACCTCTTTCTCGGAGTCAGAGTTCGAATCCGAGCTGTGCTTCCCACCCTTCTTGGAGTGCGCCATGCCGCAAAAGCCTCCTTGTGCGACGAAGCTCAGGCCGGTGAAGTTCTTGCCAGTGTGCCGCTTGTCCTTGCGCTTCTCTTGCTCTTCCTCGCTGCTCGAGTCGGAAGACGCATCGCTTGATGTCGAGTCGATGTCGCTCGCTCCGGCCACCATTGCTCGAGCGGTCTTCTTCTTGTGGCCGCCACTCTTCTTGTGCCTTCTCTCGCCCTTGTCCTTGTGCTTGTCCTTGTAGTCGTTCCGGGAGCGGTGCTTGTTGTAGTCGTGCTTGGGCTTGCCCTTGTAGTCGTTCTTGATCTCCATGGCTTCAGGGCATTCAGCGATGAAGTGCCCGTGCTTCCCGCACTGATAGCACATCCCCGAGCTCCGCCTTGCATTCTTGCGGTTCTCATACATCCGTCCAAACCTCTTGCTCAACAAGGCGAGATCGTCCTCGCTCAGCACTTCAAAGTCCTCATCTGGCAAGGACACAAGACAAGACAAAGAAAAGCCAACAGAGTTAGCGTTAGTCCTCGATCCTGAGCCAAGAGCCAAACAATGAGGATCAGTGGGGCTCTCGCTCTTGGCTCTCAAGCCATGATCAACCTCTGAAGACCTGAGCTTGGAGAACAGCTCATCAAGCGACAGCGTGTCATACACGCTCGACTCCTCAATGGCCTCGACCTTGGCACTCCACACGGACCTATCCATGGCATGCAAAAGCTTGATAGCTTGATCATGATCCGTGTATGGGAGCACTGTCACATTGGCCCTCATGTTGTTGACTATGCAAGTGAAGCGCTGAAACATAGCATCGGTCGACTCACCGGGGAGATGAGTGAAGTTCTCGTACTCTCTCCGGTAAGTGGAAAACATACGGGCTTGCACTTGGGCATTGCCAACATGAGCATTTCTCAACTTGAGCCAAATCTTTCCGGCCACATCCTCTCCGTACACTCAATCAAACTCCGAGGCACAGAGAGCACGGAACAAGTAATCAACGGCCTTGATGTTAGCCTCAAACATGTCCCGCGATCCTGGAAGCAGAAAACTGTCTAGGATGACATAATGAGGATTCTGAGTGACCTCCCAGATCAGAGTTCCCTTCCCACGCAAAAACGCGCCCATGCGCCTCTCCCACATCGGGTAATTCTTGCCATCAAAGTGCGGAGGACCCGACCCCTTGCCATAATCACCCATCTTTGGATCTTAGACTAGTTGAATCAAGAAGATCCGTAATCGGCTCTGATACCAATTGAAGGACCAAATAGGCGACCAGAGAGGGGGGGAGTGAATGGGAGCCAATAAAATTCTTCTTCAAAGAACTCAGCCTATGTCCCAATCGCAACTCCAAGAGTCACACACAAACAAGCGGAAGGAAACACACACCTCTCTAGAGACCCAGGAACAAAGATCGAAAGGCTTGAACACAAGATGGAAGCAACCGCGGACAAAACGGAACACAAACGAACACTGCAGCAACCTACCGGAACATACAACCTCGGGGTCGGAACTTCCGAACCAAGACAGAGGCTCACCGGAAGATAAAATCGGAACTTCTGGCCTCCACCGGAAGATACAGCCTCGGGGTTGGAACTTCCGAGACAGGATGAAAAACAGCCAACTAGAGGAGAAAGAAAAATCCCAAAACTCGAACAAATGAGCTCCAAAAATCATGAAAATTTAACCACGACTTCCCCACAACATAAAGAAGCTTCTCACAAAAAATCTCCTCAAAAGGATCACCGGAACTTCCGAACTAACCACCGGAACTTCCGGGACAGCCCAGAAAAAACGCCCGCGGGTCAACTCCAAACTTTCGATCGATGGATCTCCCGATTCACCCAATGGATTGCAGCCAAATTTTAGGACAAGTAGTATTACCTCTAGGAGAAGCTATTCCTAAAATTTCATGGCCCCAAACCAACTCAATCTCCCGGAATCGCAAATCTTGGCCAAGAACACTATGAACTAGGGTTTATCCAAAAACTCACGAATCGAGGGCAAATCCCGACGTTTGAGGGGTCAAGATCATCCACAAAGATGCACAAGACATCCACCCATGATCCCCTCAAAGAAATCTGAGAGAAAACACCCTCAAATCAACGAATCGAGTGAAGAACGAAACTCCCCAAAAATAACCCCGAAAATGACATGAAAATCACAGAGGACTAGGAGATCACCACAACACCGAATGCTTCCATACATCCAGAGGTCAGAGTCTATACAAGAATCTAGCCTAAGGAATACAGAGTGAAAAGAAGCAGTTCAGAGCAATCTACCGGGGAAGGAAAAACCTAGAGTCCAAGAGAGAGAGATGCCATCCACCTCTCCGCTATTTATACGAAGTCCATCGGATGGAGGTAAATGACCACACTACCCCTACAACTGGAAATGAAGATACAACCCCTCAGGGGCATTTTGGTCAAGTCTTCATCGGGCGGACACGCTTCCACCACGGCTTCGCTTCACATCGACGCAAACCCCGCGATCACGCCACGTGCCCCCCGCCTCGAAGCTTCCTGAAGCTCCCGGATCACCGTTTCCGTCGCCTCGGGCCTCCAGACTTGGTTTTGAGGCCCAAACCAAGAAACCGTCCTCCGATGGTTTTATGGGCAAACCAACAAATCCCGCGTGCAAGCTTCTGGCTCCATCCGCTACCTTGCACCGACCCATGTTCACGACTTTAGCCCGCCAGTCTTGCACCACACGGCTCGCACTTGACCCCATCGGCCACCGGGTCCATCGAACCAAACCTACTTGCCACTCCATCACCCGGAGCCCGCCACGGCTAAGGCCTTTCGCGCTTGTTCTTCACCTGCACCGACATGAGTCAAGCCGCAAACTGTACCTGCACACTTAGCCCAGCATCAGTCCACACAACGTTGTCAATCACTCATCACTAAGAAGCGACCCACCACTGGTCCTCGGACACACCTGGTCCTCAACAAGTAACCAAAGTGGCTCGCTCCTGCGGTAACACGTCAAGGATACACACTCACCCAAAACACACGCTAGAATACCGAGATATCCCAATCTCAGTCCAAACCAGAGATCCATCCATAACTAAGGGTAATATATATAGATAAATATAGCCGAGAACTAGCTAGGGGTCTGTAGCTAGTTCCGAAAGTAGGTAGTTCAAGGAACAGGACAATACAAACCAAGGTACGGCTAAAAGGTTGTCTATGCAAATCAAAGGCATTCTTAAATAATAATTAAGCACTAGCAACTAAAAGCATGCATGGGTTCTACATGATCGGGAGTGACATGACACCTGGTTGGTGTCCTGTAGTCCTGGCCTGGGTTGAAGTCAGGGTCGTAGTCCTCCTCCAACTCGTAGCTCGGGTCTGCTCAGCACGAGATACGAGACACTAAATTACTGGCAATCAACTAAGCATAAATCCAAAAAACCCCAATTTTAAAAGATCCAACAAGATCCAAACTATCTACAAACAGCACCGTCTCATTTTTAGAAAAATAATGAAACTGGTTTCATATTTTCCGGAGTTATAAATAATTAGTTATGAATTTTCAAAGGTTAAAGGATTTATAAAATAATTATCAAAATCATTTATAAATCAGAATATGATTTTTATTATGAAAATACTCGATGACGTCAGCATGACCTCAGCATGACGTCAGCGAGAAAGTTAGTGGGCCGTTAATGGGCCAAAACAGTTAGTGGGCCAAAATCGGCCCAAAGGACTCAGCCCAATGGCCAATTGGACCAAGTCCGATACTTGTCCCTGATCTTAAATCAGAGTGCAAAAAAGAAAAAAGGAAAGGGGCCAGTACTCGGGTCTTAATGGGCTAAGGCCCAGGTGTGGCCCCTCAACGTTTTTCAGCAAGGAAGTCCGTGATTGCTCCCCGGACTTTGCTGGGGTGCACACGTGCTCCTTGAGCTATCCTGGGGTTCACCCCTTGCGCCCAGAGCGTGGCGCCTCGGCGTGGCGGCGCAAGGCCATCGGCGACGGCGGGGTTGGTTAGCTGGTCAACAGCGGCGTAGAGAGCCTTGGCTAGGTTGGGGTTAGCACGGCGGGCAGCACCGCGTGGCCATGGTTGGTTTCGGCACCCCCACGGCCGGTTCGGCACGGCCATGGACGACACGGCGGACCAGGGCCGGCGTGCGGTAGCACGACACCGACGCGATGAAGCAAAACCACGGCGCGGACGAGGCTAGCAGCGAGAGCGAGCAGCGCAGCGGCCAAGCACGTGGGTGTGCTCGGCCAGGGCACGTGCGCGTGCACAGGGCTCTCCTTGGCCGCAACACGGCCGGCCGGCGCACGAGCACCCGGTGTCCCGAGGCCGTGGCGCAACGCGATGACAATGGCGACGCAAGCACCTGCAAGAGGGATCCCTAGGCTCGAAGGCCGGTTCATAGAGCAACGACGAAACGGTGACGAACAAGAGCAATGGCGAGGCACGGCGCAATGCTGGGGTGCGCCACGGCGGTGATCTCGTGGACGCGCACAGCTCGACGGCCGGCGGCACAACTCAGGCAGGCCAAGGTAAAAGGAAGAGGCAAGAACGGCGGTTGGCTCACATAGGGGCGAAGGTGAAGGCGTAGCAGTGGAGCCGTTCGTCGGTGAAGCGGCGGCGAGGTACACAGCGGCGCTGCAGCAGCTCAGCTCCGGCTCCGGCTTGTCGCGGACGGCCTCCTTCTTCTCTCGAACGGGCACCGGTCTTGATGGCTTCGGCTCCAGCGAGGTGGCGCGACGGCGAAGCGCGCCCCTCCTTCCTTCTTCTCCTCCCCCTTCTTCCTCCTCCGCTCCTTCTTCTCTCTCTCTCTCTATTCGGCGGCGAAGCAGGGGAAAAGGGGAAAACCCCAAGTGCGACTTGGCTAGCAAGGGGGAGCTCGGTCCTGGAGTTTTAGCGGCTGGTGCGGTGCGGCGCAGGGGCACGGACGTCCATGCCGTGCCTCAATTGGACGACCGTGGCGTGCTGGCCGACGTGGCCGCTCCTCAGTGGCGGGGAGCGCCTCTGAGGGCGTAGTAGAGGGGGGTAAAGGGGTCTTTTTCCCCCCGAATCCTCCCGAGCCACTTGGTCTAGGTGCGGCGCCTGGCTCGGCGTCCGTGCCGGCCGGGTGGCGCGTCCCATCGCGGGCGCGCGCGTGTGTGGGGCGGCGGCGCGGAAGGGGTGTAGGGGGTGTGAACGCGCTGACCGTGCGAGGTGGACGAAGACCGGGAGGGGTCCCGCTCGTCAGCGCCTCACGCGCGGCGGCGGTGATGACGGGCCATCTTGGGTTGGTTCTGTTGGGCCGCGCAGGAGGACGAGGTGAAGCAGCGGTCTTGGGCCAGGAGATGAGGGGGTTTAGACGGACTTCAGAGGATGTTAGCTGGCCCACGAGTTAGATAAAGTTTGAGGTAGTTTTGAAATTATAAATACACTTTATATTTGAATTTGATTTAATTCAAATCCAAAACACACTCAATTAAATCCAAATAAAATCCATAAAAATCCAACTCACATAATTATACCATAATTTGAATTTATATTTTTATATTTGGGTTTTATTTATATAGAATTTAGGTGAGAAGCTAGCACATGGTTTAAATATGGTGTCACACATCAAATAATTAAAAGTTTCAATTTTTTTCAGAAATTCATACTTTCAAATTTACGGTATGTTACACTCGTCCTCCCCACGCCGCTCTCCACCGGTCCCCGCCACCGCCAGAATCTGCCTCGTCCTGTAGACAGCGGCGCTGCAACCTCCCTCTCCCCAAGTCCCCGTCCAGGAAGACAGTGCTGCCGCAACTCCGGCCAGATCCACGTCGCGCGTCCCCGTCCCTCTCTTCTTCACTGTCGCCGTCCCCATCCTCCATAAGCTCACCGCCGGCTGCCACCTTCTGCTTGGCATGCTGGTCGCCGCCGGCCTGACGTTGTTGCCGTACTCGTCGCTCTCTTTTTCACGGCTGCCGCCGTCGCACCCCGCCGCCTTCCCTCTCTTCTTGCTTACTCCTCTTCTGCTGCTGTCGTCACACGTGTGCAGTTCCGGTCCACTATCATCGTCGTCGCTCCTCCTAGGCCGCCTGCAGACGATGAGGATAGGGTGGTGGAGCCGTGGAGGCGACAATCTCTGCAGATGATGAGCCCATGTTGCTTCTCTTCCCATTACTTATGCCTCCCTCTCCTCTCCTCGATTCGAATTGATTTGATTCGGTTCTCAGGTCGGCCTCATCGTCGACGAGCGCAATGATTTCATTCGAATTATTTTAGTGGCATATGTTTTCGTCTCTATGACGAGACGAGGCATGTTGGCTCGTGGTGAGGAGCACGCGCAAGATCGTGATGGTCTGAAGGACGGGATGCCGGCGGCCATCCGTCCTCTCCCGCGCTTGTCGTTCCTCCACCCACAACTCCGGCGGCGGTGGCAGCATGAGCTAGGTCGGTGGAGCAGAACGGACGCTGTGGTGGCAGCTCCAGTGGGGTACTTGGTGAGCCAGAGGGGCTGCGGGGTAGTGCGGGTGCGTCGGCACGTGGGGGACGGCGGCGGTTGCAAAAGGAAACGAGGGAGGGGAGCGCGGCCGGCGGGAGGAGCGTGCCGCGGTCGGGAGGTGGAGCGAAGGCGGGTACGCGTAGGTGGGCCCAGAGGTGGGTACGCCCGGCTGGTAGGGCGACCTGGGTGAGAAAATAATTAGCTTTTTGGCAGAAATATTTTCCAAATTGCGATTTCTATAGTTCTTCTGCCTTTTTGTCCTACGATGACTTACGGGTGGGTCCGGCGTGAGGAGTCCGAATTGGATGAGAAAAGTTTTTCAAATTATTCGACCTTTATTATGGTCAAATGTGGAAAAGGAGCAAAGTTGGTCAAACAATTAACGGTGACACCCCCATTGCCACAACGATAGTCAACAGCTTGATGTAAAATAATGACGCGTGATTTTGATTGGTTGGCTGGGCGGATCTCATCCAAATGTATTTAAGCGTTACGTGTCCAAAGCTGATGTGTTGGATAACTTTCATTAATTCCTTTTTCAGTTCATAAATAATTAAAAAAAAAGGTTGATGCAGTGCACATGCTTACGTGTTTGGATATATAAGAAGGTGAGTAATAATACCTAATCCACTATCTTAAGTTCACCGAATCGATCAAGAAACTTCACTCAGCTAGCTAGAGTACCATCACAGCCTCAAATAACATGGCCACAGGTACCTCCCACGGAACGGTACTCCCCTCTGTTCCAAACTATATCTATGTTAAACATTTTGAAAGTCAAAATTTTCAACTTTGTCCATGAATAGCTAAACAATCATAAAGACTAGTAACATAAAAATGATGTTCGTAGATTTATCATGAAACTAACTATCAAAATATGTAATCTATCCATTTAGAAAATCAGTCTAAGAGTTATTGTTGATCAAAGTTAAAAAAATTTGACTTTGGAAAAATCTAAACGTAGCTACTCCCTTCGGTTTGGTATCAGCAGCTATTTAGGACCAGATTACACATACCAAGAAGTAATTAATTAGAAGTTAGTTTTTTATTAGTCCTCAATAATAAGGTGGCGGGTGCTTTGTAAACACCAACTCTGTCAGGTGGACTGGCTAGCGCAACACATCCCGATGCACTTTAGGTGCGATGTTGCCGGTTTGAGTCCTCGCAGCTGCATTATTTTTGCCGGCGGCATACCATGAGAGAGCAGGAAAACAGGGTGCGGCGCAATTAAGCAGGGGCAAGAGCGTCCAGAACCCATCATGCGCTGCGGAACGACTAGTTTTTTCACAATCGCGCTCGCGCCCAGGATGACCTCCTTTACCAAACCGAAGGGGGCATATTCTGAGACATAGGGAGTATCTAGACGCGATAACCCTATTGACCTTATAGAGCCTCCTACAATAGAAACAGCACCTACGTTGATATCAGGGTATGAGGGCATCGTTACAGCTCCTCGGATCCAACAATGCACCATATTAGCTAATGCATAGGAATCTAAATGATATGATTGAGAGTACTATCTTCTTCGAGAGCTAGCTTATGAAGACAATGTTTTTTATTCATATGAGAGATTGGTTGCGTATTTTTTTTTAAAAAATAATGTGCTATAAGACAGATCATTGGATAAGTAATCTTTTTACTATTTTTTTCTAAGGTGGAAAAGTTTAGAGCTAATGCACTAGCTCCACTGTTGAAGAAGATCGACATGCTTGTTTGAGCTGCAACTTTTGAACTTTTGGGAAAAGATTATATAATTTTTCCTTCTGAAAAGTCGGCCAACACCATCTTTTAGAATACTAAGCCCCGTTTAGTTGGTGAAATTTTTGGCTTATGAGAAGATGCGATAGATCTGATATGTAAATAGTGCTTTTCGCTGTTCATTTTTAACAAAAGAACAGCCCCAAATTTACGTGGGAACACACAATTTCAAACATGGGGTTTGTTAAAAGTAAATCCGATTTGATTGGTCAAGCAACAACTAAATTTCGATTCCGCGTACGCACACCTGCCCTGCTTCCGCTATAAATTGCGTGATCGTCCAGAGAGAGACTCCGACCTGCACAAACGGGCCGCGGAACAAAGCTGCTACGGGCTACGGCTAGTACAGCAAGAACGCGCCGTACGTGAGCGATCGAGCTCATCAACAAATAGAGAGACCTCGATCCGCTAGGTAGGCTAGTAGTCACCGAGCGAGCAAGCGAGAGGAGGGCTCCTGCACTAGCCACAATGGCGGCGCCCTACTACGAGGGAGCTCCGGCGGCCCAGGCGCCGGCGCCGGTGGCGGTGGTGTCCCCGCAGTTCTGCGCACCGTACGCGGTGCCTCTGACGGTGGTCAAGAAGGCCATCAGCCTCTCCGGCGGGGACTTCGTTGTCACCGACGCCAACGGCGCCGAGATGCTCCGGGTAAAGGGCGCCATCTTCAGCGTCCACGACCGCCGCGTCCTCCACGACGCCGCCGGCCAGCCCCTCGTCTCCATGAGGGAGAAGGTTGCTGCTGTTTCTGTCTCTTTCATTCCTTTCGTGGACTCGGTCAAATAATTCTTCCTATAGTCTCTGTTGGTTGACGCAATCGATCGTTGACTTTGATCTTACAGTCTCTACTTGGTAATTCAGCAAATGATGGTAGTTCCAATTAGCAATAATGCAGAAACAATAGTCAAATGATCTGTTTATTATGTTGTTTACAGCCTCATCAAAATATCAAAATTTCTTTTGTCAACTCACCCGGTTTCCATGCATGTTATACACATCAAATACTTCTGACAAACTTTTAAACAAACTACCAGTGTTCTTCAGTAAGGCAACTCTAAAAGACTAGCTAAAATGACTTCGCTAACTAAATTTTGGAAAAAAATCTCAAAAACACTCTTCCAACAAAATAGCTATCTGTCCAACTAGCTATCCTGACTAGCTAAATTCGTTGTCCCGCTAGCTATCTTTGGCTAGTGGCTAGTGACTAGCTATCCTGATTTTCATGAGTATGACAGGCAGGATCCACTGGCGGTGGAGCATATAGAGAGTTCAGTTTAGAGAGACTGTTAGATGTCAACAACTTTTTGCTAGCTATTTCATTTTACATACTAGTTAAATCAGGATTTTAGCTAGTGATTTTTAGAGAAGTTCTTGGAGTTGCTCAGTAGAGACTAGCTAAAATGACTTGGCTAGCTAAATTTTGGAAAAAATTTCAAAAACACTCTTCCAACAGACTACCTATCTGCCCAACTAGCTATCGTGACTAGCTAGATTCGTTGCCTCGCTAGCTGTCTTTGGCTAGTGGCTAGTGACTAGGTATCCTGATTTTCATGAGTACGACAGGCGGGACGCACTAGCGGTGGAGCATATAGAGAATTCAATTTAGAGCGGCTGTTGGATGTCAACAACTTTTTGCTAGCTATTTCATTTTACATACTAGTTAAATCAGGATTTTAGCTAGTGATTTTTAGAGAAGTTCTTGGAGTTGCTCAATAGAGTACTGTGTAGTTGGGTATGCCAATGCAGCATCACGTACTTAACACTTAACAGCGACGCTGAAATCTATTCTATTCTATCAGGTGTTTAGCATGCACAACAGATGGGAAGTGTTCAGGGGACAGCACGAACGCGAGCGATCTGCTCTTCACGGTGAAGAAAGCTTCAGTGTTCCAACTGAAGACAGAGATCGATGTCTTCCTGGCCGGTAACGCCGCGCAGCAAGCCTGCGATTTCAAGATCAAGGGCAGCTACTTCGAGAGATCGTGCGCCTTCTACCTCGGCAACTCCAACACCATGATCGCTCAAGTGAGTACACAAATAAAATTTGCTCAGATTCAAATCTTTTATGTATGAAATTTAGTGAGAATAAAATGCATGCGTCTGGTGCTGCAGATCAACCGTAAGTACACAGCCGCGAACGTGCTGCTGGGGAAGGACACCTTCGTCGTCACCGTGTTCCCGCACGTGGACTACGTGTTCATCGCGGCTCTTGTTGTGATCCTGGATGAGATCCACAGGGAGCGATTCGACTGATGATTTACATTCCGATTTACATACACGGGCCTTAAAACTTTAAAAGTTAATTAAAAACTTCCATGATGATGGATCGAGTTCAATGGCTTTGTTCGGTACAGTCATAATGCTCTCTTGTATATTGTATTACCGGTGGTGTTACATGTGATTCATATATTGTTTGCATGTACAATATATTGTTCTACCAAGATCGGTTGTTGAACTGTGCTAATAATGTGTACTAGTATGTGATACCGTGATAACAGTGATTTGTCATGGAATGCCTATCCTTTTCACCGAAGTATCGCTATTTTGACATTTTCATCAGTAGAGAAAGGACTTTTGATCCAACTCCTTTAGTCTCAGATAATTTTGGACCCAGAACTAAAAAATTTTAGTCCCGACTGAAAAAACGGACACCGTCACGACCGGGGATGGGAGCTTTAGTCCCAATTGGTTGTAATAGTCTAGCGGGAGGAAATCTGGTAGGCAGTCTCTAGTCCGCTTGTTATTACCACAACAGGAAAACGTGAAGTCGTCGTGTGCCTGGCACACACGGCGAAGCATCAAAAACACACGGCAGCATCTTCGCCGTGCGTAATTAGGGGATACACACGGTGAAGCGCGCACAGCGGTCAGAGGCACGGTGAACCAGCTAGACACCGGGTGCTGTTTGTCGGACACACGGCGAACATAGTCGTTGTGCGTATTTTCTCGACACACGGCGACATAAAGTAGGGACGGTAGGGTGACGGGGAGGCGGGGTTAACGGCGGCTTCGTCGTGTGTCTGAATTTCAACACACGACGACAAGGAGGTAGTCACCGTGTGCCCCTGAAAACTACACACGGTGGCATTTGGCCTGTTCACCGTGTGCCTCTGAGTTGCACACGGCGGCCATGACCAGTTCGCCGCGTGTCCTTGCTTGACACACGGCGGCCATGACCAGTTCGCCGTGTCCCTGCTTGACACACGGCGAACAGACCATTCAGAGGCTAGGTATTGTTAGTTCGCCGTGTGTCTAGGAAAATGCACACGGCGAACTGACCGAAAAATTCCTGTTTTATGTATTTATTCTGTTATAAAAATCTCCAATCCATCAAACATCACAGGCATTATATATATATATATATATATATATATATATATATATATATATGGCCAGAAACAAATGATATAAATCCACATGATCGACAACATAGAGTCCACAAATGCAAAATCAAAGTTCACAAGGTGCCACAAGTGCAAAGTCCATAAATTGACAAAGTGCTACAAGTGCACAAACGCAAAGTCTACAAGTGGCACAAGTACATCACTATCAAGGTGGTGGCTCCATCTACGAAGGGGCGCCGCCATTCTGAGGGAACAACTGTTGTGGCTGGAGCGTCGGTAAGATGCCAGGCAACATTTCTGGTGTATTCGATGCCGCCGATGGATTCTAAAAAAAAAGAGTACTTTGCATGTGAGACAAGAATCAAGTTCTCTAAGTTATAATCTAAGTGAGTCTAAGTCTCTAATAATCTCTAGGTGTGTCTAAGTCTTTATGTTCTCTAAGTCTCTAATACTTGAAATAAAACTAAAAGGTGCTCAAGTGGCTCACAGTAGGAGTTGCAGGAGACGGAGCCAGACGCGGAGTCGAAACCGGAACTGGGAACACCATCTGTGGTAGATGCTGACCGCTCTGAAAAGCTTGCATCCAAGCGTACACCTGCTGGGACACCTGAGACACCTGTTGAGACACCTGATCGGACACTTGCTGCTGAACGGACTGCTGAACCGCGACCAAGGCCGCCTTGTGTTCCTCTGCTTGCGCATCCAGCCTAGCCTGCAATTATGTATCCCAATGTTACAAGGCAAATCAAACATATGTAGAAAATGAGTAAAGATGAATAAATCAGAAATAACCTCAAGTTGCTGTACTCGGAGCTGTGCCGCGGACGGTCGTGTGAGTATGGCGGGGCTACTGGCCGTGCTCTTTGCTCGAACCTCGGAGAGACTGGGAACATCGGCCGGATGTAAAATGCCGTCGCCAATATAATACCGACCATGCTTCCTTGCCTTGTCCCGCCCTCACAACGACCTCTCCATCAAGAGGCTGGGAGCTCGGATCCCACTGTGGCCCATGGACCTGCCTTCCTGTGTCCATGTACACACTGATGCGGGTGTGGACGGAGGGATTGCTGTAAGCCGACGGCAGGTCACCTGGGTTGTAGGTGGCCTCGGACGCCTTGCCCTTGCGGGCCAAAACCCACCCCTTGAACTGGTTGCACTCAGCGCCTCCATGTTTTTCAGACTGCGGAAAAACAACAAGTTGATTACAAGTTATGTAGAATTGAGCATTAGATTAAAGAAATGAACATGCATACCCATTTAGCCTTATATGCCTTGTTGGTAAGACTGCCTTGATGGTGTGCTGGACCTGACATCAGCAAACGCCGCTCTCGGCCAGCATCGTGCTTCGCCTGCCACTCCGGGGTGAACCACTTGTCCACTATTGTTGTCCAGCACGTGGAATCATTACGGCACCACCACACAGGGTTCTACACGTGAAATGAATGATTTTTAATAAGCTGAAATTAAGTATGTACTGAATCTGAAAATAAATCCAAATTTACCGCCAAGTATTGCTCCCGAGTCAGCTTCATAGTTCTTGCTTCCTTTTTTGTGATCTTCCTCCGAAGGCGGTCGGTGCCGTAGTTTATGATGCATTGGATTTGCGCCTCGTAGTGCATGTCTGCTACCATCTTCTGGCATTTTGTCTTAATCACCTCATTGCATTGGCCTGTTCAAGGCATCCTTCTTCACAAGTGTAGAAATCCTGCACATATATAAACACGATGTTGGGAAAATATCCAATAAAATATGATGTATTAAGCAGTTTAGTGCAAGGAAGACTTACCCACAGCTCGTTCATCACCCGCTCCGCCTTGTTCTCGAAGCACCTGTTGTTCCTGTCAAGCTGGTCGGGCGCTTTCTTATAGTGTGCCCACGTCCAGGCCGGCTCCGGCTCAGACCTTTCACTCATGCGGACCATGCCTGGGAAGTTCGCCCAGCACAAAAGACCTAGGATGCAGTTGACGTTGCACTTGTGAACACCTGCTCTAACTACTTCCCAACTCCTGCCAAAAGTGATTAAGATCAAATATTAGTTTCTATTGCAATATTGAAGTTATGAAATGAAAAGGTAGTGATAACATCTAAAGTTACTTACACTAGCGGATCGGGTCTAATCACGGGGCGATCAGCAACTGCTATGGGCCTCTCCGAGAGTCGCGAGGGACCTCGCAACCAGACAGATGTCCCACTACTACAGCCATCCTCCTCATCCTTCTCATCGTCCTCACTCTCTTGCACATACTCCTCCTCCCGCTCCTCCTCCTCCACCACCTCCTCCTGTTGTTCCTCCTCTTGCTCCTCCTCCTCCTCCACCACCACCACCACTTTCTTCACTCGACCTTTGCCTTTGCCACCCTTTCCCCGACCCTTGGGGCCACCCTTCCCTTGAACCTTGGGGTCACCCTTCCCTCGACCCTTCCCTTTTCCGCTAATAGGCGGGTCTCCAGCTAGGTCGGGGCTGACCATTTTCCTTTTGTACTGAGAGGTGCAAGATCGCTGAACTCCGCCGCCTACCATCTTTGTCCAATCCCTAGCAATTGAAAAGAGTAAACTAATCAGTACGTATAAACAAAACATGAATAGAAAGCGAAGAAATATAAACAAGACATAATTAGAAACAAAATGATAATAAAAATAATAATTAAATGAAAAAGTACGGATCATACATGTATTAGAAATAAACATCTTTATCGATATTGGCTGGATCATAAGTCTCGTCATCACTATCATGCATGTCTAGAGAATCATGCCCTTCCTCCGTAGGAGGAATGTCTTCATGAACCCCTAATTGATGTTTTTCAAGTAATTGTAAGTCATCCTCATCATGAACCTCATCTCCAACTTCCTCGCCATCAACAATTTCATCATCATCTACTTCCATTTCGAGAAATCCGGTTAAGTCTATCTCAAAAGACCCTTGTAGCCCATCTTCTTGAAAGAACTCTCCGTCATATGTATTTGGATCTATGTTGTAATCTTCATTGTTTGGAACAGGTAATTTACCGTGTGGTGATACCTTATACACAACGTCCCAACCCTGAAGACGTTCATCGGTTTTGCACGGGTATGAGAGATAATAAACTTGTGTGGCTTGTTGAGCCACAATATAGACATCGTCTCCTCCATAGACGGAAGACCGTCGAATTTCGACTAGTCCAAGTTCAAGGGTATGTTGCACTTCGTTAGGATCAAACCAATGGCATTTGAATATGACAGGATTAAGGGGTTTGCAACCATGAAACTCGAGTTCGTATATTTTTTCAATTACTCCATAATACTCGCACCCATCACGGTCTACCGAACAAACTCCGATATTTGTGGTTTGTCGATTAGGCCTACTCTGCTCATGGCTTTTTGTGTGAAAACGATATCCATTCACGTCATAGCCGCCGTATGACTTGACCCTAAAATTACAACCATCGGCAATCTGTCTCAACTCGGGACTCACAGACACATCGTTTTGGGCCTGCAAGTAGAACCATGATAGTTTGTTATATAATTCGCACTTACGAGGAACTTGTAATGTCAAACAAAAAGTACATGATCCTAAATGACCATACCTTTTGTCTGAACCAAGACATGAAATCGGGCTTGCGACGTCCCGCACCATTATTAAGCATGTCATCAACTTCTTGTGGGGTCGCTTCCCTTTTCCTCCGCCAGAATTAGTCAATAAATTTTCTGTACAAACGAGAATAAGAGGGGGTTGGATTGAATATAGTGACTAACACTACCAATAAATGAAAACTAGTTTGTTGGGAACTTACTGCACGTATGGCTGCATTTCCTCAAGGTTGGTCAACACATACATCATGATAGAGCGCCACTCCTCATATTGCAAATTCATGGTGGTACCAACACTTGCACGTCCGAGTTTCCCTTTGAAGAGGCTGAGGTTCGATTCATTTTCGTCGGCATTGTAACGAGAGGTTGGATTATGCACGTTAGGAAGGGTGTCAGCATAATATTTTGTTGTGAAGTTTGTCACCTCGTGAGTAGAGTATGCCTCTGCCATGCAAGCTTCAATTTTGGATTTGTTTTTACATGTGGTTCGAACAACCTTTAGTTGTCTTTCAATTGCATAGCACCAACGGCCATGCACAGGACCCCACATTCGTGCCTCATACGGGAGGTGCAAAATCATATGTTGCATTGGATTGAAAAAGCCAGGTGGAAAGATCTTCTCCAACTTACAAAGCAACACAGGAGCCAATGACTCCATTTTTTTAACCACATTAGGTGATAACTCCTTACCACAAAGGATGCGGAAGAAATTGCTCTGCCAGCACTCGCCACACATGGTCAGGGAGATAACCTCGAACCATCACCGGAAGAAGCTGCTCAAGCCATATGTGGTAGTCATGACTCTTGAGCCCATTGATCCGCATGGTAGTTAAGTTCACCCCCCTTCTCAAATTCGCTACATACCCATCGGGAAACATTAATGTTTGAAACCATTGTAGTACTTCCTTTTGTCCCTTTTGAGGACGAATTCGGCTGGAGGCCTTTTCCATTTTTTGCCTGGTTTGGGAGGCAGAATGTTGAGCTTTGGTCTATTGCATAAGATAGATTGATCCACTCTAGCCTTAACGTTGTCCTTTGTTTTATCGGGAATGTCCATGATTGTACCCCAGAGTGCCTCAGCGACATTTTTTTCCGTGTGCATCATATCAATGTTATGTGGAAGAATAATGCCATCCATGTAAGGGAGCCTCCACAAGCCCGACTTCTGAGACCAAGAATGTTCCTTGCCATATCCCACAAAACCACCATCTTTTTTTTCCTTAAGCCCATTTAGCTGTGCACGAACCTCAGCACCTGTCAACATTTTCGGTGGGGGTTTTCAACCACGACACCTTTTGTAAAGTTTTTGGTGTCTCGTCTGAATGGATGGTCCATAGGAAGGAATTGTCGGTGTAAGTCGAAACCAGAATACTTGCCACCCTTCCCCAACCAAATGAACTTCAAAGTTGCCTTGCATACTGGACATGGGAACTTCCCGTGGACACACCAGCCGCAGAATAGCCCATATGCCGGATGGTCATGCAGGGAGTACATGTACCACACTCGCATTTTGAAATTTGTCCTTGTAGCTCGATCGTATGTCCAGACCCCGTCGTTCCAAGCAAATCATCAATCAAAGGCTCCATGTACACACATATTATCTCCCGGATATCCAGGAATTATAAGTGACAAGAATATGTTTTGTCGCTGAAAAATGACCCCGGGGGGGAGATTGAGAGGGATAACAAACACAAGCCAACAAGTGTATGGGCAAGCCATCAGTCCATAAGGATTGAACCCATCTGTTGCCAGCGCAACACGTACATTACGAGACTCATCAGCTTTCTCACGATGACGCCCGTCGAAATGTTTCCATGCTTCGACATCGGCTGGATGTACCATGTTATCAGGATGGTATCATTTACCTGCTTTGTGCCAAGTCATCTGTTTCGCGGATTCCTCGGTCATATAAAGTCGTTGGATCCTTGGTATGAACGGAAGGTATCGTAGAATTTTCACGGGGATGTCGAGTTGCCTCTTATGACCATCACCAGAGTCTACCTCCAGGTACCTAGATACCTTGCATTTAGGACAGTACTTTGCATCTGCATGATTTTTCCGAAACAAGACGCAACCCTTCGTACAAGCATGTATCTGCTCATATGGCATCTTAAGAACACGAAGGAGTTTCTGCGCCTTATACATGTTGGGTGGCAGATTGTGACCGTTCGGAAGCAAGGTGCCTAAAACTACCAGCATTTCATCAAAGCCATCTCGACTGATGCCAAATTTACACTTTAGAGCCATTATGCGACCGATGGCATCCAGTTGAGAAATATGCTCGTGAAGTGGTTTCTGTGCCGAAGACAACATGTCGTAATAGGCCTTTGCGGTTGCCTCCGGCGGCTCCTCCCTAACATGGTTAGGCCCTTCATGGAAGTGTGCTTCATGAAAGTCATGTAACATGTCTCCGCACCCGGCTTCATCATCATAATCGTCGATGCGTTGTCTCAAGACCTCTTCTCTCGCACGATGGGCTTCACCATGGCAGATCCACCGGGTATAGTTTTCCACAAACCCATAAGTGCAAATGTGTTTACCCATAGTGAGTTTTTCTTGTTTGTAATGTTTGCACACTTGGAGCAGGGACACGGCAATTTCTGTTGTCCATTGTCAAATGCCTTGTTCAAGAAACCATCTACATTGTCCACAAATTCACTAGTCCACTCAGAATTACTCAACCAGCCCGTGTACATCCACTCACAATTATCCATCCTTCAACATATGAGCCATAAAAATCAATTGCAACTACACGATGTTCAATTGGCACTACACGATGTCTATCATGCTCTAATAGGTGAAGATAGGTCCTAATCCCACCCGAGGATGTGTAGATGGGGTAGTTTCCATGCTCTACTCTTATCCGAGACAGAATTTCGGCAGCACCTCCCCGTTGTTCTCCAAATACACGTCCTAACAAGGAGATTGTGTATCCGGAGAACAACAGGGAGGTGATGCCGAAACTCTGTTTCAGATGGGAGCAGACCATGAAAACATAATCCATCTACACATCCTCGGGCTGTCCAAAAAATGTGGACAATTAGAAACAGATACAGTCATAGATATGCAAACATATGCATATTTCCGATTGTATCTCTTTCGAACGGGAGACGTCTAACTAGGTTACGTGATGTACCAACATAATATGAAAAGAGAGGTCTTTTATGCCTCACCTTGTTATCCTGCAAAGTGACGAGTCGAGGTAGTCCGGTGGGGGCGGGGCCGGTCACTGAGGTCCGGTGGCAGGAGGAAGGATGGTGCCAGGGCACCAGGCGGTGGCCGGTTGCTGAAAAACATGAGCATAATCGTGTCAATTCAAGGCTCCTTTAGATTTAAGGAAAAATGTAGGATTCAATTCCTATGGATTTATGCCCTATAGCATCCTTTGGTTCACAAGAAAAACAAAGGAAAATCCTACGCAAATACAATCTGTATTACTTGGCCTTCTCTACATCCCTCTAACATTTTTCAGGACAGATTTTAAAGAAGTAAGCTGTTACCACCTAACACTTTGTCTAAGATATAAACACAGTAAAGCAAGATTAAGAATTAAGATCACAATGCTTTACATATTTTCTGTATTGCAATCCCTAATAAACACAGTAAAACAGTAGTAAATTGAATTGCAATCCCTAATAAAGGTATAACAGTATTGGGCAAAAGAACATGGCATCCATTTGATTGGAACTCCATTTACAGGGAAACCGGCTATATGTTCAATCAAAAAAAGTACCCTTGGTCAATTTTTTATGTCTTACTGTTAGCTTTTGATGCACTGTGTAAGTACCTAGCTAGAATCAGATAACAGTTCTTTGCATAATCATTTTGACCAGATGAGTTTAACAGAATCTCTCTATATAGTAGCGTGTAATCAACAACTAATCTAGCTATTATGCAGCAGATTCTAGCTAGAAAAAGGAGAGGTAAATGTGCATGAAATGGCAAGGCCAGAGGACAGATATCACAATCACGTTTCAAAAGTTGAGTTGAGGATCGATGGATCGAAAAGAGTAGCATGAATTAAGTACATGTATAAAATTCGATCAAATTCGAGGCGATTTTTTATCCTTCGAGGACTCATCAAATAGTAAAATAGCATGCAGTTCCCAAGGGCACAGAAAAGGCCAGCTCCCGTAAATACTTGATCAGACACGCACAAAAAGAACGGCGAAGGAATGAAGGACAGATGTCGGTCGTAAAGACTTCGAGCGATGCCTCTGGCAACCATCATGTATTTGTACTTTGTGTGAAGTGAAATGGTATATAATTAAATTAAGGGGTATAGATCGGCCTGCACACATGAATCCACTAAAAATTTCATACACACAAATTAAAGAAATAAGAATGATTAATCCTAAGCTGGCTGCCGTGTGTACATTGTGTACTTATTTTTCTTCACAGGCCCTCATGCCAATATGTTTGCAGTTGCAGAAAGAACAGCACCTGCCAATATGTTTGCAGTACTGTCTCATGGATGCTAAACTTGGAAACCCAGGAATTTGGTGGAAATTCAAATATGTATATGAGATAATTATTAATAGGTAATATATTGCATTTGCATATATATGTTCCTAATCGCATTAATTCTACCACTCCTTTCTTGATCTATCATTTGCAGTGTTTATGCAGTGTTCTATCACTCGGCGGTCTGGAGGGGTCAGGAGGGGTCACCTGGGCGGGCGCGAGAGGGAGAGGGGCCGGGGACGCCGGATCCGGGGGCGGTGGCCGATGGCCGCCGCGGGCCCAGCCGCGACCGGCGGCCGGGGATGCAGGGCGCCTGCCGGGGATGGGCGCCGGGGGCCGGCAGCGGCGCAGAGGACCCTGACGGCGGCGGCGGGGAGGTCCCCTGGCGGCGCCGCGGTCCCCTGGCTGCCGGCGGAGGGGAGGCCGGCGCGCCCGCCGGGGATGGGCGCCGGGGGCCGGAGGCGGCGGCGGGGAGATCCCCTGGCGGCGGCGCGGTTCCCAGGCACCGGCGGAGGGGGCCGGCGGCGGACCTTGACGGCGGCGCGGGGAGCGGCTGGTGTGCGGCGGCCGGTGGGAGGTGGAGGTGCTGCCCTGCTGCGTGGGCTGTGTGTGTGTGCGTGGGTGAAGTGTGGGTGGGTGTGTGAGTGAAGTGTGTGCTTGCTGTGAATGACTAGTGGGCCCAACTACTTCGCCGTGTGTCTGGATCCAGCACACACGGCGACAACTGTATTTCAAATTTATTATTTCATGTCACATTTTAACTCAAGTTCAAATTCTCGTGAGCACGATATTCAAAATATTCTTTTACTTTCCGGATAAAGTTTTACATTAGACTCTAAAACATGAATATAATTTTTACGACCACTTTATTCTATTTTTCTATGTAGTTATAGGTCAAATTCTATTTATGTCAATTAAAATTCTATAGTTAGAGTTAATATAGTAAAATTGTCAAATGGATTGGAAAAATTTACCAAAAATTAACATGAGACAATATATGTTGTATATTGACTACAGGAAAAGATTTGCAGTCAAAATCTAATTCGAACATTACTAACTTTGAAAACCTAATCATATAAGTCTCAACCACTAGAAATTTCTCGTGAGATCCATCGATTTCTAAACAATGTACGCAATGAATTGTTCGAAATTATCTCAATTATTTAACACAGCATACTTATGTGCTATCATGAGCTCTTGATGAATCTCATAATTTTCGAACTGTGTTTGAATTTTATACAATTAATAAACAGTGCATCCCCACGTGATTTTTCATACTTGGTGAACCGAAAATTCGAAATTTTAATTCTTTTTATGGATTAGGTCATACAGAGGACTTAGTTACAAAATATCATTTTTTCGTGAATTTTACTTGACTATTTAATACACTTGCAGTTCAAATTGAACTTAAACAAAAAAATTGTTTGAATGGAAAAAATTAGTTAAATATAGCAAACATGACAAGAAATTTACCAAAATTTGAGAATGAAGTATTGAAGAATGAATCTATAGTAGAGAAAAAATTAGTTGCTCGAAAACAAATTTTGTGATTTTCTTCGCCTTGTGTACCCACTAAACACACGGCGACGTTACTTGTTCACCGTGTGTAGACCGTAAACACACGGTGAAATTTCCTCGTCACCGTGTGCCGTTAAAGAGACACACGGCGAACATGAGCACGTGACTCGCACGTGTCCACCGTGTCGGCCGGCAGGACTCACGTCCAGCGACGTGCTTATGTTCGTCGTGTGTCGCGGGCAGGACACACGGTGGCTGCTAACGGCCGTCCTTAGCCCCCCCCCCCCCCGCGTCCGTGACCTGAGGCGGGCATGTGGAACGCACGTGATCTGATTCGCCGTGTGTTGCTCCCGTAACACACGGTGAACGCCGGAGTCACCGTGTGTCCAGCGGTGGCACAAGGCGACCATAGGTGCCGCCGTGTGCGCTGGGAAACACACGGCGAACAAGATTTTCACCGTGTGCCCGAAATAAAGCTCACAGCGACTTTGTTGCACACGGCGATATTGGGTTTTCCGGTAGTGTACCAACCGAAACTAAACGCGTCACATTTAGTCCTAGTTGAAAACACCATCTAGAACTAATCATATACAACTATATAGATGGAACCCACTAAGAGGCATTAACTATACTTCTCTCAACATGCAAGTCATCCACCTCACATGTCATGTCATCATCCACTAGATCATCAATTTATGTCTTCCACCGGTTTCTGTGACTATAACTTCCGTACATATTTACGAGTACCATGTTCCAAAATTCCAACAATAGAAATACGTGAAAGATCAATCATTTAACAACCGTTTTCTCTCAACAAACTGAACATATTTTCATATATAGTGTAGTTTGTAAAAAAATTGTTGCCTAACAATCACTTTAGTTTATACTTTTAAATTTTCATCTTACAACTATATTTAAAAATTCCCGCAGCAACGCACGGGGTATCACCTAGTAATTTAGTTTAGAACGGTGTTTACCGGACCTAAATGAGGAACTTTAGCCTAGTTGAAACAAACCACGACTTAAAAAAAAGTCTTGTCGGTCTTATCTCTTCTGAGTTCCCTCCTATGGTTACCTCCCAATATATCTTTGCTAACTCAGCCGAGCCCACGAGAAATGACCGTATGCAACCCCACCTCATGTGAGAAATCCTATATATCTTTCGGAAGGTGGGAAGATGGTGAAACTTCCATTGTTTGAGATTTGTGCAACCAATTACAGCTCTTAGATCCCACACACAAAATCCTAACTCTCTCTCATTCCTCGGTCTCCAACCTGCCGGCGCCACCCACCGCGGGCGCGCCCGCAACGCATCACGCTCCGCCGTGCCCGAGCTCCGCGCCGCCCGCCATGACCGCATGGCTGAGCTCTGCCGCCGCCGGCCATGGCCTGGCGTCCGAGCTCCGCCGCAGCCTGTCATGGCTGCGTGCCCAAGCAAGCCGCCGCGCCGGTCGGGCCTGCGCGCCACCGCCCCCCCCCCCCCCCGCGCGTGTCGCGCTGCCGCGGCCGGCCGGCGAGCCGCGCGCTGCCGCCGGTGGAGAGAAGACTCCAAAAATATTGTCCCAACATTTCTAAAAAATGTTTCAACATTTTGTATATTGTTGAAACCAATATTTTTGAAAAATATTGGAATACTTTTTAATTTAATATTCATGAGGTAGGATGGTGAGAAAATAATAGCTAGCAAGTTAGATGGATTTCAGTGAGCCGGAAATTTCTAACTCTTATATACCCACCTTCCGGTAGGCATATAGGAGGATATAGGATCTCCCACCCATTGGCGGAGCTACATTGGGGCGAGCTGGGGCAGCTGCCCCAGCTCCCCGCCGAGCTCAACTCAGCTTTCCTGTGCCTGTCTGTCGAGTAAGCAGGAGATGTGTCAGCTGAAAATTTGAGAGCTTTGTTTGCGGGCTGGACTAGCAGCAAGTAGCAGCAGCTCAAGGACCCACGCGTGAGCCAGGAAGCACAGAGGCACGGGCCATGACCCATCCATCGTAGTTGTCCCTCTTCTGCACACACTCCAACTTCTTCCATGCACTCTCTTCCCAAATTAGTTCATTTAAACAAGCAAATTAGTTCATTTTTGAACTACTTAGATTATTGTATATATTATCTATTTAAAATGGAGAGGGTATTTTACTATTTTACAATGTGTAGCATATTTGCAAATTTGTTTTCTAAAATTGAGGTTCTGTTATTACTACTTTAATTTTGTGCCACATTTTTAGTAATACACATGCATTATTAATTAATACATTTTTCGTTCAATTTAGTCTCTTCCTAAGTCGCCCCAGCTATATTTTCATCCTGGCTCCGCCACTGCTCCCACCTCAGGTGCCATGGTTCTACCAACCGCGGGGAGCGCCGCCCCCGCTGGAAGAAGCGAAGCCGCAGCCGCTTCGAGGGGCAGCGACAGCCAGCCGACGGGGCATCCATCCTTCGGTGGAGGGGCTGACCTCGGCAGCAGGAGCCTGCAATCGGCGGCTAGGCAGCTGTGGCTATCGATGGAAAGTGACATTTTTACTATGGCACGCCCTTGTTTGTTGCCTCGCTTCTGTATCGCCAAACACAAAGATTGCCAAGTACGTCTTATTATTTTCTTCAACAATTACAGCAATAGGCTCCAGGGGCGGAGCTAGGGGAGGGGCTGGAGCCCCTCCTACCCCTGTTAGCTCCGTGGAAGCCTCCTAAGACCCTCCTACAAAATTAAGAGGAAGAAGAAGGAAATGAGAGGTTGATGGAGAAGGAGGAAGAAGAAGCCCCCCTAGACCTCAATCCTGACTTCGCCACTGGCAATAGCTGATTAGATTGATGTACGTTTGATAAGTGTCTTGTTGCATATATATGCAATTCTTCTCCCCTTGTCTGAAATGCAAGGACGCTCAGTCCTGCAGGGGCAGTTTGAGGAGGTTGAAGTGACTGGGTAAATTCTGCGTAGTGGTGTCATGAAAATTGGAATTTTGATTAGATTGACTTGTCACGGTTAAACCAGTGATTGGTGCTCCATGAGACAAAACTTTTGGACTTGTTTACACTCACAGAACTTCAAAAATCAATGCGGCCTGTCTTTTTTTGGGCTATTTTACGGTAGACCATACCACTAGGTGGTGGTATGCAGTATATAGCTATTTTTGGTAAGGGTAAATAGGTAATTTTTGCAACATCAGGCCAAGAAACAAATTTCGTTTATGCCACGAAGAAAAAATTGAAATGAAAATTTTTGAAAAAAAATTGTTTTTGAAATTTGAAAAACATTTGGTCATACCACCAGAGTGAAATGAAAAATTTTGATGAAAATTTTCGTTTTTGAAATTTGAATGAAAATTTTCGCTTTTGAAATTTGAAAACAATTTGAAATGAAATTTCAAAAAATCGTTCTTGAAATTTGAAATGAAATTTTCGTTTTTGAAAAATTTGAAAAAACCGTTTTTGAAATTTGAAAAAAAAATTTGGCCATACCACGAGAGAGAAATGAAAAAAATCATATATTTCGTTTATACCACCGAGAAAAAACTACTAACAATACCCTCATACCACCCCATACCACTAGTGCTAGCTGTGGTGGTATACAATTAATCTCAACCGTCGGATCCTTCCATACTGGTCCTTTTCCAATAGTAGTATGAGGTGGTATGGTCCATCGTAAAAAGCCCCCCCCCCCCTTTTTTTAGATTAAGTAGAATCTGACCTCAGCATTCATAAGTTACAGCCAATTAAGAGATACAATGCAGCACTTAATCCTCACACCCTTAGCTGCACACACACACACCAGTTCACATTGGTTCAGCCAAGATAAAACACACTAAAAAGCTCTAGGCTTGTAATCTGCCCCTGATCATCTTCCATCCAAAGTTGTTCCAGATCTCCATAACAGTGACCTTCAGTTTGCATCAACGTGGCCTGGCTGATTTATCTTTGAAACTAAATTTAAGCCATGTGGTTGCCTATACAAGTTTTTGTCTCCCCTAGCTAGTCCCCTATGAGTTACCAGTGAACTATGATAAGTCGATGGTGTCAGCCTGTCACCTTACTGTTCTGTGTTCAGACTCATCATGCTTTAGTTCTGTGTACCTCATTGCTGTCCATTTTCTTCATTGGTTGATCTCTGCCTTGATCGTGCCCATTTCCTCGTTGATTCTGGTCATCTAATTCCATCCCTTCATTTTGTTGATGTTCTTTGCAGATATTTATCAGAAAGGATGCAAAAAGGCAGCAGGTAGTCACAAGCCCAGTCACGAGGAATAATCCCCCAAAATTTGCAAGAGTTATAGCACCTGAATTATGAATATTAGCCTCATTTTGACAATTGTTTTTATTAATCCATTCCTTTTCTAGTTGAATGATAGCTTCACCTCCTGTTATGTTGAGGATCTCCCTTGTTATATTAGCACGTAATGTTGAGTCCTTGGGAAGTGCCTGGTCACCAAATAGAATTTCTTATTAGCTTGAACATACCATAACTCTAAAACTTACTCAATTTATCTGACTCAGTACAAACCATAAAAATAATTTTTCTGCGATTTATTTCCATGCTTCGCCTTGCTACTGAAGCTAGCTGGTACTGACAGGGATTTGTTTTTGTTTCTTGTATCTAGAGTTCTAGACGCTATATGAAGGTCCTTGAGCTATTAGTAAACAATTCTGTTTATTTGTGTATTCCTTTTTTTTTAAATATCAACACATATTCTGTAGGATGGGATCTATATATAATTTAATGCAGCTTATGGTAATGTTTCAGTGTTAGATTTTCTAGACTAGCTTTGTAGTAAATCTTTTGTAACGTTTAAGATATACATCAAACGAATTCAATAACTAGTGTAGTAGAGCTTACAAATGCAAAGCCTGCACTCTTGTAAATAGGTCCAATCATTGTATAACTACTATTGCAGTACTTATCAAGAAACAATTTGATGTATGGGACTTCAAGAACGAGCACATCGACACCACCATTTTTTGCTTCCATTAGAAAGAGCACTATGGAAGTCAGCGGGGGTATCCAAGCCTCCTAACTTCGGTCCGTGAAAACCGATATCTTCCAATAGGTTCTTTATGTAGGAACCTTGGTGGAACCCCACATATCCTCCTTGCTTCTGGAGTTCGAAAATGTCAGTCACTGCTGGTGAAAGTTGCTGCACCGTAAGCATCGATGCAAAGTTTGCTGTGTAAGAGCTACTCCAGCAAGGGTCTCTATATGGGCCTCTACTCCAAAATTTGGAGATTTGGTGTAAAAAATCAACTTCAGCAGGACCTCTAAATAGGCCTCTATTTTGCATACCCCTCCAAATTTTCCCTCTCAACCTCCATTCTTGGAGGCCCTCCAAACCCCACTCCAAAACGTGGGTCCCACAATTTTTATTTTTTTTCCTTTTCCCTTTCTCTCTCTGCTTCACACCACCCCCTGCCGTCCGCCCGACCTCCGCGTCGCCGTGCCGGCAAGGATGTCCGTCACCCCGCCGGTCCAGCCCTGGCCACGCCGCCTCACCGCACGCTCGCTCTCTCGCATCATCCTCCACGCGCCCACGCCTCCTTCCCCACGTCCTCTCCTTGCTCTGCGTTGCCCGCCTCCCGACCTTCTCCGACCGCCTCGACGCGGCCCTATTCCGCGCCGCGCCAGCCACGGCGGCGCTGGACCCCGAGGCGGTGGCTGACCCCTGCGTCGCCGTCGAGCTGTCTAAGCGGGGCCTACCTGTAGCACGTGGAGTCCGTGGCCGACGAGATGGAGCAGCACCGCCGCGAGCTGCGGCTCTTCGCCAACACCGGCGTGGACGCAGCCACTGGCGCGCCGTGATGGCGGTTCGCTTCCCGCCGAACCCGACGAGGAGCAGCAGCTCGCAGACCTCGCAGGCGTCGCCGAACTTGTGTCAGAACTGCTTCTTGATGCCCACCAGGTCGCGCGCGTTGGCCGCATCGGACATTCGGACTTCACAGGATTGAGGCGCTGTTTGATTTGGCGGGAAAAGAAAACAAGGTAGCCGGCTGCAGCTACTAGCTCTGGCGATGTGTGCCTGCACGACCTGGACCTCGACGCCGCCCCGCGCCGTGGCGAGCGGGAATGCGGGATTCGCGGCGCCGCCTTTGTCCTCATCCTCGACGCGCTCCAGCGCGAGCAGGTCGCAGAGGGACGACAACGTCAGCGTGGTCGGCGGCGGCGACGTCATCACGGTGCTTGGACGCTTGCTATCCGGAGCATCCTCTTGAAGGGGGTGCCGTCTCACCTCAGCTCAGCTTGGGTTGGCCGGCGCCGCCGCGGTGGAGTCCCCCCGCTGCAGGGCCTCGCCTTTGGCCCTGCACTGCGGCTCGCTGCGGCCCCCTGGCCGACGCGCACCGCGCACGCCGCACTCGCTGGGCTCAGGACGTGGGCCTCCTCCCTGAGCCGCGCGGCCTCCCGCGCCGCTCGCCTGCGCGCGGCTGCCCCGCGTCGCGTGGAGGTACCGGGAGCAGGCGCGCCATCCCTCCGGCGATGTGGCCGAACAGCAGCAGGCGCGACGACGACGACTTGGAGATGCGGGCGGAGGACGACGGCGCCGGGTGCTGGCCGTGGCACCGGTTGCTGCCGCGGTCCCCGGTGCCGAGGAGGAGCAGGCGGCGTGGGAGCACGATGGCGAGGGCCCGAGCGGTTTGCTTCCGGATTCGACGCCGTCGCGTTGGCCACGGCGGCGGAGCCTCGTGCGGCGGGCGCGGATTGGGGGCCAGAGGGGCTGCCGGCGCGGATTGGGAGGGCGGGGGCATGCCGGCGGGGTGCGTCGGTGGGTGGGTGGGGATGCAGAGGCAGAGCTGCAGGAAGGTGGGGAGAAGTTAATTGGAATCTTTGTATGACAGATGGGATCCACCTCAAAATAGAGGTATGGATTGATATCCCTGCTGGAGTTGAGTTTCAATTTTGGACCTCTATATTTTGCAGTTGGGTCTGCAAATGAGTTTTGGAAGTCTCAATTTGCAGGTCCTTGCTGGAGTTGCTCTAACTCGTTGTAAGCACCAAAAATATGAACATCCATACAAGTAGAGCTATTTGAGCCAGAAAACATCCCAGCTTGTCCCCTGCAGATGAAACAACAAAAAGGTTATTTCTGTGATACACCAATAAGTCAACCTGCAAACCTGTGGTTATTGAAACATCTGTTTCTTTAGGCAATAAATCTAAGTCTTGATTCATTAGGACTACTGCATTTGTTATCATTTTGTTTTTGCATGCATACCCAGGACTCTCTGGTCGCCTATTTGGTCCTTCAGTTGATGACACGAGACCTTCATGATTTGCCGTAGTAGGAGGGGCTCGAGCCCCCCCCCCCCGGCCCCGCCCCGGCGCTAGCTACACCACTGTCTCCATGGCATCCTTGGTGATGGTCTTTGCCGGTGGAGCTGCACCGACGCTGATGAAGTGCGCCTTCTGCGCGCACTTGAGGGCAGACATGATCTGCACCTTCCACATCTGGTGGTTGTTGTGGTTCAGTTTCATGGCCATGGAGCCAATCGAGGTTGCAAAAAATGACATGGAGAAGCTTGATGCCATGGAAAAAATTACCAAAACCTCTACCTCTGATTGCCATGTGAAAATGGGTGGGACGTGATACCTTCCCACACTCACGACTTCGTGTTAAATAGGACAACAACAGCCCTGGCGTGGCAGTACATCTTTGAGTACAAGTCATGCAAATATCTTATCTAAACTAACTTCCATACATATACAAGTCTATACAAGATACTCTTAACAACAATTTACACACGAAGCCTTGAACCTATCCTATGTCACGTGATAAACTACGCTGTCCGAGAATTTTGCCCAAACTTTCACGGTACCGGTAGAATATACAGGTAACAATTTTCAAATTATAATATAGCTCAGGAACAGTACTTATAATCTCTCGGTCAACAGTATTACCACAGTAAAAGAATCCAAACAGAGGCTGAATTCTCACGGCTAATCAACCTGACAGTACTTGGCTTCCCCACCAATCACAACCACTAGAGATATAATATAGATGGGCTTCACGCAATTACCAATACAAGGTCGATAATCAACAGTAAGAACTCAACAGGTCCAGAATAAAATAGTAGAGAACTCAGAATTGATTTCACAAACCCAACACAAGCTAGTGCAAGTCGTATAGTAGTAGCCGGCGACACAATTGTCGTAATACAATTGATGGCTCGAATTACAGTAATTGCAAGCCAAACCTCGATAGATGCCTTCCACCTGTGGTCACAACAAACCACGATCAGAAGATGGGTATCCGATTCGAATTCGAATTAAAATATGGTAAAAAGTGACATTCGAATTCGGATCCCCATGCGTATCCGATCCGAATCCATCTTTATGCTCATGGCTGATTTCTTATAGACAATTATCTATTTGACACTGAACAAATGACATTCTTTTTTTTTGCCACTTAAATTGTTTTCGATCCTTATTTGACACAATAAAATTTAATTAATTTTAATATGCCATTCATGTTAATTTTAAATATATTATATTATTTTTTTATTGAATAAATTATATTTACTGGTAGTAAGATTTTTTTACTCATTGATAAAAAGCAAATCTATCCATTTTGTATCCGTATCCGATCTGAATTCGAATTAAAATATGGTATAAAGTGACATCCGAATTCGGATCCATGTGTATCCGATCTGAATCCATCTTTATGCTCATGGCTGATTTCTTATAGACAATTATCTATTTGACACTTATTTGGCACTGATCTTAAATATTTAAGTTATTCAAAACAAAAAACTAGGCCGGTGGGGTAAGACCACCCCACGGGTTTTCATTAAGAAAAAAAGGAATCTTCTCCCGGTCTAGAAAATCCCTGAACTCCGACTTCACTAGCGAAGAGATTTTTAAAAACTAGCTTCACAATTCGCTCCAATGAGGAATTGAACCTAGGTCTCCTAGTTGCGACCATACCTCAGTCCCTCTAACCAACTAGGCTAGAGGAACTTTGGTAAGTTGTTTAAAACAATATTTTTACATAATAAATATTTATATATTTAACTTAATACGGATAATAGTTTTATGAATTAATTAATCTTGTCTTACGAATACTGAGTATTTTTACGTAATTTTTGGAAAGTATTTTACTAATTTTTATGCTCGGATGAAAATTCATACAATCTTCAAAAGTAGCATATTATGGTGAATTTTAATTTTCATAATTTAAATGATGCATATGAGTGTTTTTTTAAATTAGTTCATATCTATCTTTTGTATCACTACAAAAAGTTTCACGAATTTTATTTAAATTTCACTACAATAATTTAAATTTCACGAACTAAAGTGCCCCTGCCCAACCGGCTTCCTCCACCACCGGCCTGTTTGTCTGGCCTATCAGCCACCAGCCAGCGGTACTTTTCTCTCAGAATAAATCAGCTACCAGCTACAAGCCAGCGGTATTTTTCTCTCAGAACAAATCAGCACCAGCCACCAGCCGTCAGCCACACGAACAGGGCTGCGGCGGGCGGCGGTGCCGCCGCTCGCCGTTCTGCCCACACCCCGCCACCACCGCCGGCCCGGCAGCCACCCCCGGACCGCCCTCTAGGTCCGACGGCCATGGAAGATACAAAACCCAACCCCGAAATCCCAAACCCTAACCCGAACCCCCAAACCCTAACCCGAAACCCTAAGACCGCCTCCCTCCGCCGCCGCCCGCGCCCGACGGCGACCCGCCGTCAGCCGCCTCGCCCGCCAACCGCCGGAGTTGGAGGAGGTGGCCGGATAAAGAGGTGTTAATTTTTCTTTTTTGGATTTGTTACTTTTCTTCTCGATTTGTTACTTCCTCTCTCTTCTTTCCCTTTTTCTCTTCTAATTGTCCTCGTACGGGCTAAATCGGGAGGCTCTCGCGTTAAGGTTAAATCGAGAGGCCTCTCGATTTAGCTTTTGCTAAAAATTAAAGCTTCCATGCATGATGGAGTTCAATTCAATGGCCATGATACACTCATAATGCTCTCTTGTATTACCGGCGGTGTTACATGTGATTCATCGATATTGTTTGGATGTGATAGTGTGATAGTAGCAGTGATTTGTCATGCAATGTCTATCCTTTTCACCAAAGTGTCACTAGTTTTAACTTTTCTATTAAAGAGAAAAAACTGAGAATTACATTTTTTTTATATAAACCAGAAATCTGAAAAGTGAAAATATCTGATTCTCAGGCATCTGTTCGGTGGGGCCACAAACACCAGGTTGCGCGATTCCTTCGCTATCTCCACCACCTTTTGTCGGCGGCGTAGGCAAGAAAACTCGCCCGGACGACTCCAAGAACAATCCAAGTCAACTAGAGTAGTCTACAACGGCGCGCCGAAGCTAGGCCCTGTTTAGTCGGCTAAAATTTAAGTCTTGTTTAGTTTGTTAAAAATTCTAACATTTTCTCCACTCTCTCCATCACATCACATTAAATACGTCAGAAGACATAAGTTCGGAGTATTAAATATAGGTAAAAAAAACACTAATTACACAGTTTTGATGTACTTCGCGACACAAATCTTTTGAGTCTAGTTAGTCCATGGTAGGATAATATTTACCACAAACAAACGAAAGTACTACAGTGTGCTACAGGAGTTCAAAACGTTGAAAAGGCAAATTTTTCCACGAACTAAACAAGACCTTAGCCACAAATTTGCTACTTTTTCAACTCTCTTTCCACCACATCACATTAAATACACCAAAAGACATATGTTCGGAGCAGTAAATGTAGGTAAAAAAATTAACTAATCACACAGTTCTGTTGTACATCACGAGACGAATCTTTTGAGCCTAGTTAGTCCATGATTGAACAATATTTACCACAAACAAACAAAAGTGCTACAGGAGTTCAACCAGTTACTTTTGCTACTTTTCCTCCAACTAAACAGGGCTTAACTGCTAGGAGCAGCAGCAAGAGCACGTGCCGCCGATCGAGTTCACCACCGAGCAAGCCAACCACTGCAGCTGAGGTACGTGTTGTGTGCCTAGCTAGCCGGCGATCTCTAATTCTCTATCCGATGGCGGCGTCGTATGGAGTCCCTCCTCCTCCGGCGGCGGGGCCGGCGCCAGCGGCCCCGGTGGCGGTGGTGTCCCCGCAGTTCTGCGCGCCGTACGTGGTGCCGCTGACGGTGACGCAGAAGGCCATCAGCCTCTCCGACGGCGACTTCACCGTCACCGACGCCAACGGCGCCGTCGTGCTGCGGGTCAAGGGCGCCATCTTCAGCGTCCGGCACCGCCGCGTCCTCCACGACGCCGCCGGCCAGCCCATCCTCTCCATGCAGGAGAAGGTAAATAGAATATTATTATATACACGGATCGGGCATCCGTTTCTTTGTCCCCTTTCTTTCCATCGGTTAGAACTGAGTTGAGAAGGATCACGAATTGAAGATCCAAGAAACTGGAACAAATTAAGGAACGCCACTCTTTATCTATTCTCTGTTTTCCCCACTTTTGATCAAAGTTGCTAAAGCTAACTTGAGTGTCGATTTGGGGGGGGGGGGGGGGGATAGGATCATAGGACATAGCATAGGAGTGCTTGAGCCAAAACAAAAAAAAATTGTGCTTAAAAACCTGATAAAGAAATATTTCTTTATATTCTACTACTTGATCAGTATTGAAGTATAAAAAAACTTTTATAAAAAAACATCACTGTGAAGTTTAGTCTGCGGAAGAGGTGGTTCAGTTCTGTGGGATCTGTAACAGCTTGTTAAATTGAAAGAGTTTTACTCTAATCAGAGCGTCAGTTTCATGGCATGGAAGGGCGCCTGAATCTTTGGAAAGTGAAGATACCTGGGTACCTGACTGAAGTTGGCCGCATGCGCATGGTAGTAATGATTTAGTTCGCTGCCCAATCTCTGTCACAGCTTGATTAAATGATATTTTACGATTCGGTCTGCAACAATAGTCTAGTGCCCTGTGAAAGTGTTAGCAACCTAACACCTCATAGCAAGGTGCAAGTAAAGCAAAAGTCAAACAACTCAAATCATAGTATAAGTTGTTGCGAGAAGATTAAAAAAGATCTGAACTCTAAGAGTTCCTTAAAAAGATCCGAATTTCTGAATTTTGCTTGTGACAGAAACCTGTTTGGACAGATTTAACAGGGCATCACTCTGTTATCACCACCATGGCACCATCCAATTCCCACGCATATTTTTTTCAATCCAAATCCCCATTCCATTGCAACAAAACCAACAAGCCCTCTGTTAACAAGCTCCAGTAGATCGATCGATCATACTCACCATGGCACATTTTACCTGCAGGTATTCAGCATGCACAAAAGGTGGCAAGTGTTCAGAGGGGACAGCTCGAACGCCAGCGACCTGCTCTTCACCGTGAAGAAGAGCTCGATCATCCAGCTGAAGACGGAGCTGGACGTCTTCCTGGCTTCCAACACCGCTGAGCAGGCCTGCGATTTCAAGGTCAAGGGCAGCTACTTCGAGAGGTCGTGCGCCTTCTATCTCGGCGACTCCAACACCATGATTGCTCAAGTGAGTACCAGAAACAAAGCTCTGTTTCTAACCGCAGTTTTAGAGTTCTGCAAATGTTCAGTAGATTGATCGATCGATCGATGTGTTTTGCCATTTGGTACCTGATATGCAGATGAACCGTCAGTACACTGTCGCGAACGTGATGCTGGGGAAGGACACGTTCGGCGTCACCGTGTTCCCGCATGTCGATTACGTGTTTGTCGCTGCTCTGGTGGTGATCCTGGATGAGATTCACAGGGAACGGTCCGACTGATGAGTGATGAGGGGTGGCCACCATCAACCCCAAAGCTTCTTCCATCAAGTTGGACTTGGACACAAGTTGCTGTTGTAACTATATTGAACTGGCTGAGGGTTTTTTCTCGCGAAATTATGCTAGCAGGATCAACTACTGAACTCTGTTGATTCATACTGTAATATGTCGACGTCCAATAATGTGTACTACTATTTTCCTTCCAATCGAGGGCTCTATTCTGGGCCCTTCGTTCGTTGGGGGTCCACTGACTTGTGTGTGTGTGTGGGCTGTGACCTGCATTGGGCCCTTCAAATGGCCGAACTGCCAGCCCATATTTTCAATGTTCCGGTCTGTTTCAGCCAGCCGCTTGTTGCGGGCTGAGCATATGGGTTGGCTTAAGACCGAGGCCGGATAGGATTCAGTCAGAAGCAAAGAAAACAGAGATGGAATCTCCACCTCAAAAAGATCCTATGTTTTGCTTCTTTTCCGCATGTAAAGATGGATTCAAATGTCTGAATATTCGAATTACCCCAATTCGTAATCAATAAAAATATCAATATAGATATTCGTATTTGTATTTGTTTTTAATGAGAAGGTTAAATGGATGTATTTGTATTCGATTTTTCATATTTTCTTCATCTGATTCCATATTCGTATTCGACAAAAATGTGGACTATTCCACACTATTCATATCCGTGTAGAATAAAGTAGTGATAAAGCCATCTAAAACTTATTTTGATGACTAATGAATAATTACAAAATGATGCTAATTTAATATTGTTACCTAAAAATGATGTACATCATCTAAACTATTAAAATTTATCTAATAAATAATTATGTTAGTCTAATATTACTACTGATATACAATAATAAAATTCAATTAATTTTAATATGGCTATTCATGTTAATTTTAAATATGTTATATTATTTTTTAATGAATAAATTATATTTACTCACTAGTAGTAAGATTTTTTCACTCGTCGATAAAAAGCAAATCTATCTGTTTTGTTTCCGTATCCGATAAGATTCGTATTCGTAGATATCCGATAAGATTCGTATCCGATCCGAATTCGAATTAAAATATGATAAAAAGTAACATCCAAATTTGGATCCATGCATATCCAATCCGAATCTATCTTTATGCTCATGGCTGATTTCTTATAGACAATTATCTATTTGACACTGAACAAATGACATTCTTTTTTTTGCTCTTAAATTGTTTTCGATCCTTATTTGACACTGATCATAAATATTTAAGTTATTCAAAAAAAAACTAGACCGGTGGGGTAATACCACCCCACGGGTTTTCATTAAGAAAAAGGAACCTTCTCCCGGTCTAGGAAATCCCTGAACTCCAGTTTCACCAGCGAGGGGATTTTTTTAAAACTAGCTTCAAAATTCACTCCAATGAAGAATTGAACCTGGATCTCCTATGCTAGAGGAACTTTGGTAAGTTGTTCAAAACAATACTTTTATATAATAATAAATATTTATATATTTAACTTAATATGGATAATAGTTTTTTTGAGCGAGATATGGATAATAGTTTTATGAATTAATTCATCATGTCTTAGGAATACTGAGTATTTTTACGTAATTTTTTGGAAAGTATTTTACTAATTTTTATGCTCGGATGAAAATTCATATAATCTTCAAAAGTAGCATATTTTGGTGAATTTTAATTTATTTAAATGATGTATATGAGTGTTTTTGTAAAATTAGTTCATATCTATCTTTTGTATCACTACAAAAAGTTTCACGAATTTTACAGGTTATTTGGATGTCATTTTGTTCATTAAGTAAAATAGGTGAAAGTATCCATGGGTCACTGTTCATCCGAATGTGGAATGAAAGTTCATGGGAGTGTCAAATATGAAAAGGAAAAAAATTTTGAAGGTCAACAAAGAAACGTGTCATTTATAATTTATTCAGTGTCCAATAAGGAATTGTCTCGATTTCTTACGGTACATCTCATGTCATCATGTGGTTTCGTGCTGATTTCTCATTTCTGGATGTGGTACGTCTCATGCTGTTTTTTTAAGAGACACCTAAAAAGGGCATATTCATATCTGATTCCTATCAAAGAAAACAAATAGCAGTACAAAAGAAAGACGGCCTGACACACAACGACGCAAAGAAAATAAAATTACATTAAAGAGCACTCTGGTCGTCTTCTTCCTTCCAAAGTTCGTCGTCCACAGGAGCTTGAAAGATGCACTGGAAAGGCAATAAGGGAAAGGAGTACCTGCAAACGCCATCACCACACAAGGCTTTGAAGACCGCAAAAACCACCTGCTGCTTACAACGAGATCTAGCAAACGCTGAAAGAACATCGGCTGGGGCAACACCCCAAGCAACGCAGGCTTGCAATCCTTCATCACCAAGCCAGTGGGTTGAAGAAACCAGAACTTGACGAAGAACAGATCGAAGAAAGAGATCCAAACCGCCACACCAAAGGACAGCTAATTGCATCTCCTGACGAACACACCAACTGCAAAGATCTGAAGAGAATCTACAGATCTGGCAGAACCAACTCTCACTGGCCCTTCGTCGGCGTCGGAAAGAACGTCATCGAGGTAGGGAGACGCCGGAGAGACCTTATTCCATAGCGTCATCTTCACCACCACCTTGTTGATGTCGTTGGAAACCAAATCTGAAGAAAAAAACTAGACCTACGAAAGGAAACGGGTCACCGCTCCTCTCACTACCGTAGGGCAGAGGAGGGGGACCGATGGAGCAGACGTGGGCGGCGACTAGAGGAGGCGGCTGCGGCTGTTAGTGTTGAGGGGCCTGTAGAGCATCCATTTGAGATCGCGGTACATCTCATGCTGTTACGTACATCAGATACGTAAAACAGGGTCGCTATGCCCTGATCCCGACTGACCTTCTTCGCAAAATTACACAGAAGATCCTCGCACTTCCCTTTCTCAGCTGTCACACTCACACAAACAAGAGCACACGGAAGCTGAATTAAGTTGACCCTTCGAGGACAATGGACATCAAAAGCGCGTGTAAAATTCTTCGAGCACCACGGCCAACTAATCCATCAACCGGAGACGACAAAGGCGATCGAGCCAGCTTCTTGGTCGACGACCCCCCATGGCCATGACAGCGCTGGGGCTGGCGGCGCCGCCGCCAGTGGCGGTGGTGTCCCCGCAATTCTGCGCGCCGCGCACGGTGCCGCTGACCGTGACCAAGATGGCCATGAGCTTCTCCGGCGGCGACTTCACAGTCACCGGCGCTGACGGCGCCGTCGTGCTGCGCGTCGAGGGCGTCTGCTTCAGCGTCGGCAACCGCCGCGTGCTGCACGACGCCGCCGGGCGGCCCATCCTCACCATGCAGCAGAAGGTAAAACAGAGGATCCGGTCGGCATCTATTTCAGTATTTCACTATATATTCCCTTCTTTAATTATTTCTTTTGTGGGCTCCATGCGAGTTCGCACAAGGATTGAACGTTGCTCCTGCCTCCTGCGATACATAGTACAAATTGAACAGGAAAGATCCAATGTTGTGTGCTGTAGTTCGCTAGCTGCGACATGATATATGTTATCGTATAGTTTTTTTTAATTTTCTTTTTCTTCTATAGGTGTGTGCATCTTAACTACGTAGAGGTCGGAAAAAGTTTTATTTCGACTATATCATCTTTATGTAATTGTAAGATTAATATATTTTCCTTTATCGGAAAAAGATCGTCACCTAAAATTAAAAATACAAGTTTCTACAAGTTTTTGGTTAAACACATAGGTCTCATCTCATGTGTTGTCCTTGACAACGAACTGCTTTTGTCTGAAATTCATTGCGTAGATATAGGCGCCACATACCATACATGTCTAAACTTCATTGTCTTCTTTATTTTCTTTGCTTTCCTCTTTTTAGTAGAGCTTCATCTAATTATGATTCGCTACTCTATGGGAGCTGACTCGCCGAAAAAAGTGATTACATGGCTGAAAGATGTATGGAGAATCACTTCACAGAATAAGAAGTTATTTTTTTACAAGCTTCCAGCATGTTAGTTCATTTAAAAAAATCACTTCATAGAATTACTTATCTTTGAAGAAGTGGTAGGCGGAGCTCCTATTGGAATTAACCGGTAGAGACTCGGCTTTGAGAGCTCTACCAAACACGTCAAAGTACACTACTTATGCATTATCTGCAGGTATTTAGCATGTATGACAAATGGAAAGTGTTCAGAGGAGATAGCACGAGTTCACGTGATTTGCTCTTCACTGTGAAGAGAACATCACTTTTCCAAGTGAAGACAAGTCTGAGTGTCTTTTTAGCTCGCAACACCTCAGAACAGGTATGTGATTTCAAGATCAAGGGGAGCTACTTCGAGAGATCTTGTGCCTTCTACCTCGGCAACTCCAGCACCATGGTTGCTCAGGTGAGTGCAATAATGTCTCAAATTTCTAATTGCATTTCAAAGTTCAAACATATATTATGTTAGTAAACATGTCTGCCATTATTTGGTGCTCTGTTGCAGATGAAACGTAAGTTTACTGTGTCGAATGTACTGCTCGGAAAGGACACGTACTGTGTTACAGTATTCCCTAACGTTGACCATGTATTCATCGCGGCTCTTGCTGTGATTCTGGATGAGGTTCACAGGGATGGATCCAACTGACGACCACGTCATCGTCAAAATTCCAAGCTTCCATCTAGCTCCATGCGGGTCTACGGTGTTATAGGCAAAATTAACTTTTGTTTGATACTGGTGTACACTATTGTATTTTTTTAATTAAACACTATCCTTTGATTCTTTGCTGCCGCGCATATGTTTTCTGGCTTGATTAAAAAAGAAATTGAAAAATAATTTGACATAGTCGTAAGAAGCAGCAGCAAAGTAGAAGTAGGGTCATACAACAACCTTTCCTCTTTCACTAACAACAGATAGAACTGACAGAGACAGATAAACAGCCTTAAACTGTCCGCAACAATGCTCTCTCTATATATATATCACTCTCAAATACATATTCTTATACCGTTTTAACAAATTTCATCTTTTAAATCACATTTTTTGCAGCAGTATCCTCTATTTTCCCCTCCTTTCTCCTTCCCCTCCCGGTGGGATGACATCACTGGTAGGATGGCGATGACAAACACATCTCCCCTTCACTTGGCCCGTCCTGGCACAGCGGCGTCGGTGCCCCGACCACGATGCCTCCTCGTCCGCCTCCTCTCGCACCGGCCGCCACGCCCAGGCCAGCCGTACGGCCAGTGATGACCACCACCACCATCAACCCCAAAGCATCCATCAAGTTCGACACAAGCTGCTATTGTAACTATTGAACTGATGTGAGGTTGTGTTCGGCAGATCTTTGGTTAATTTATATGACAGATTTGTTCTGAAAGAAAAATATTACATACCGATTTGTACAGTTGATTCGTTCTGAGAGAAAATACTGCACAAGAAGCAAACCGGACAGATTACGAGGGTTTTTGCTTGTCAAATTATGCTAGCAGAATCAACTACTGAACTTTGTTGATTCCTACTGTACTATGCCGACGACGTCCAATCATGTGTACTATTTTCCATTCGAGGGCTCTAGTCAGTTGGGGGTCCACTGACTTGTGTGGCTGGGACCCGCATTTGGATTCTTGAAATGGCCGAATCACCAGTCCATTTAAGAATGAATGAGGGAGGGAGGCCCCCTGGACATTGAGACAAACCAGCCCATATTTTTCAATGTCCCAGCCTTTCTGTTTCAGCCTCTGGGCTGAACATATGGGTTGGGTTCAGGCCTTCCTTAGTGCTGATTTCCTATTCTAATCTTTTAGAATTTGTTTGTTTATTCCACGCAAAGTTACGTTTTTTTAGTCGGTGTGTATATATCATCTTTTAATCCAAGGTGAAAGAACGTGGAAATAGAGTAGGAAATAATTTCTGATGCAAATGTATAAGAAAGAAAGAATATATAAAAAGTAGTTAGTATAATTTAGAAATAGCACATGATTCTTGACGTAAAACTTCGTATTTTTAGAAACTTTGGAGATGGTCTTCTTTTTTTCATATTTTTCAAAAGTTGTAAAATTTCATATTTTTATAAACAAAATATTAGGTACTCCACTTTTGAAGATAATATTAGGTACTTTTGAAGATGCTCTAACTTTACGTGGAACACGATGATTTTTGTCGAATCCTGAAATATTAGGAAGATGGATTAAAAGTTATTGGACAAGAATTTTTTTGGTCTTGCTAAAAATCAAGGATTAGAAACACTGGTGGAGAACTACCCTTTGGTTCATCCCTTTCGTCCCGGTTAAAATTTGGAGCCGAGACAAAAGGATTTACAACGACGTGGCCTCGAGTGACTGCAAACGTCTCGACCTTTTAGTCTCGGGTGGTAACACCACCCGAGACTAAAAGATCGGATCCAAAACAAATATAGCAGCGCAAGACTTTAATCTCGGGTGGTGTTTCCACCCGAGACTAAAACAGGCCTTTAGTCTCGGGTAGAAACACCACCCGAGACTAAAAATTTCCACCGACACCCCCTTTCCACGCGGCCTTTGTTGGGGATCGGATTAAAAATATCGTCCTCGGTGTTTTCCAAGGAAACACGCGTCGGCAGTTTCAGGGATTTCCCGAAGATTCCTAAGATTTTCGGATCCACGAATGAGCCTAAGAAGGTCGTTTTCTTAATGATTTGAGAAAGTTTTCCGAAGAACAAAATGGATGTATAAGACATTATTTTATGTACGAACATATTGCTGACCTTCGGAGTTCCTAAGAAGTCATGGTTCCTCTCTCTTTCCCATGTTTTGCGAATTTCAGAAATACAGGAGTTCTGGGATTTCTTCCCTGCGGCGATGAACCAAGGAAAGAATAAAGGAACGGTGCAGCGGAGGAATGCTTGTCCGAAGCTGCTCAAGGAGGATTTCCGAAGATTGAGTGCCATTCCGAAGCTGCTCAAAGAGGATTTCCGAAGATTACATGAAGATTCTTGGGAACCGAAGCTGACCTAGTCAAAGGCGTAGCAAAGAAGATTCAAGGAGACGTAAGAAGCTTGGCTACGAAAGAAGAAGGAAGCTAGAACACGCAATGGCACACTTGTAAATTGAAAAGGATCTCCGTGATTACCGCGGACTTATGTACCCTTAACATTTCCATGTATTCGTAACTTTACGAAGGGTAGTTTCGGAATGTAAAAGTGACCCTCGGGCACTATAAAAGGAGCCCCTCAGCCTCCGTGTAAAGGGATCAGCTTTTTCAGAGAGAGATCAGAGGCTTTTGTCAGTTTGCTCACACCTTTTGTCTGGAGATTCCTGAATTTTCAACATTGGCGCCCACCGTGTTCTTAGCCGTTAGAAACCCACGATGGCTCCACCGAAGAAAACCAAGAAGCCAGCAGCACAAGACTTTGAGAGCGAGGACAACCAAGAAAACACAGAACAAGGCCTCGTCCTTCACCCCAAAACCAACACCACACAAGATCCAGAATAAGTCCAGGATCCACAACACAACGAAAAGGAGAAAGGCAAGGAGCCGGAAGAAATCCCCGAAGCCAGCAATGAATGCAATGAGCACGAAATGCCCGATGAAGAGTTACAAGCGGCCCTAAAACAAATCCAAACTCTGAAAAGACAGAAAGACAAGATAGCCATGCAACTCAAGGCCAAGAAACAGGCCACAGATAAGCTGCAAAGGCTAGAGCAGGCAAAGAGGGAAATAATGCAACTTCAGAAAGAAATTGATGATTTGGCTCCGCACAATTCCTACAAGCAATTCACACCAGACCCAGAGTCTGCAACCAAGAACCAGCGAATCAAGCAGAGCCTCATTTCTCCAGAAAACACAGAGCACATAAACAACGGGATTGCCCAGTTCAACGACCTCAACTCTCCACTTTCTGTAGGCCTCCAAATAGCTCCATGGCCATCCAAATACAAGCCAATTTCGCTTCCAAAGTTCAATGGCTTCAGCAATTCCAGACAATTCCTAATGAGTTATGAAGCCGCAGTAGCTTCGGCAGGAGGAGATGATGTCGCTTTAGCAAAATCCTTCATTATTGCATGCGAAGGCCCAGTGCTTAATTGGTACTCACTTTTACCTCCACACTCAGTATACAGTTGGCTCGATCTAAAATCCAAGTTCCTACAAGTCTTCCAAGCTTTCCACCATACAACTACAAGAACAACAGATTTATATCAGTGCATGCAAAAAGACAAAGAGCCGCTAGCAGAATTCGTGAGAAGATTCATGCAGCTAAAATCTCAAACTCCGAAAGCAGATGACAAAGCAACCATCTCAGCTCTCATAAGTGGTTTAATTCCGGGACAAACAGCTGGTCATTTCAACAGACTGAACCCCAAATCAATGGATGAATTGTTCGAAGAGTTGGAAAAGTATTGTAAATCTGATGAAGACCACAGAAGAAGAGTGGCGGAAAGGTACCAACAAAGGCAATCCCAGAGAAGCAACAACTGGAACGGGAATCAACCCATCATGAATGTGCAAGACAGTTCATCAAACAATCCGTCACAAGCTCAAGATTACCACGACCAGAGCTCTCAGCGGGGTGGCCATTCCGGAAGAGGAAGAGGAAGAGGTCGAGGAAGAACACCTTCAAGACTCCAAAATCATGATAGCAGAGATCCACACTTTCAATGCATATATCACGGTAGAGGGCACATCACGGAAGCATGCCCAGAAACTCAGAAGAACTTCCAAAGAATCCAAGATCAACAACGCGTAGCCCAGATAACAGCAGCACAACCCAAACAAGTCCAACACACTTACTGGCAACATCAATCCTTTCCTCAAACCCAGCCTTTCATCCAACCACATCAAACGGTTTGGCAACCTTCACCACAATTCTACCCGCAAACCCACTTTTCACAACCACAACCTTCGCAACAATTTTTCCAACAAACCTCAATTCCGCAAAACCAAACTCCACAACAAACCTTTCCACAAACCCAAGCCATACAAGTCATTGAACAACCTCAGCCAATCCAAGCAAAAGAAACATTACCGCCACCACCAGCCCAAGTCCCGAAGACCGAGCAAAACAATTCTCAGAACAATTCAAGGGCATTGCCATCCTTCGGCATGATCTTGAAAATAACCGGAGGGTCATCAATGGAATTTGACACCAAGAAGCAAAGAAACGATTATTACAGACAGATCAACGTAATCGTTGATGATGGTCCAGCAGCAAGGCCAGAATGGGAGAAGGTTCCAATAACCTTTACTGAAGAAGACTTCAGACTAAAATCAGTTTCCCATAATGACGCAATGGTCGTCGAAGTTAATGTTGCTGGATGGGTCATAGGAAACGTCTTGATAGACAATGGAAGCTCAGCATATATTATCTTCACCAGCACCTTTCAGCGCATGGGCCTCGCTCCTCACATGCTAGCACCACCAGAGAAGCCATTAGTTGGTTTCGGAGGAAAACCAATCAGATCTAGAGGAAAAATCTCTCTACCAGTATCATTCGGAGAGACAACGCAAGAACAGAACACATCATGTTCGATGTTGTTGATATGTACTATCCCTACAATGCAATCTTCGGAAGAGGATTCATCAACAGATTCGATGCCGTATTCAGACAACTTTTCTTATGTATGAAAATCCCAGCTCCGCACGGAGTAATCACTATCTTCGGAGACCAGAATGAAGCCAGAAGGATAGAACGAGGAAACACTCCTGGGCAACAAAACATTCATCATCTGGCAGATGATCAAGAAAGACAACAGCCATACTCCAAAGCAAAGAGAGATAAAGAGAAAATTGAGATAAGTGCTGATAGAGAAGCAAAGAAAGTATTCCTAGATGGCATGCCAGACAGAGCAGTAACAATCGGGGCAGACTTAAGCCCTCAAGAAGAAGAAGAACTAATCTATTTTCTGAATCAAAACAAGGATGTCTTTGCATGGTCAGCAAAGGATCTGCAGGGTGTTGACCGCGACATCATTGAACACAAGCTTGACACAGATGAAAAGATTCATCCGAAGAAGCAAAAACTCAGGAAAATGTCAGAAGAAAAAGCAAAGGCAGTGGAAGCAGAAGTCCAAAGATTACAAGATGCTCAGGTCATCCGAGAAGTAATCTATCCAGTATGGTTGGCCAATACAGTACCGGTCAAGAAAAAGAATGGAAGGTGGAGAATGTGTGTGGATTTCACGGACTTAAACACTAGAAAGAGTGGACAGAGTGGTAGACAATGCTGCAAACAGCGAAATGTTGTCACTCCTGGACATGTTCTCCGGTTATCACCAAGTCAGGGTGAGAAAAGAAGACGAGGAAAAAACTAGTTTCATAACTCCATTCGGAACATACTGTTTCATGAGAATGCCAGAAGGGCTGAAGAACGCAGGATCCACATTCTCAAGAATGATAGCAATTGTGCTACATTATCAGCTTCGAAGAAATATTCTAGCATATGTTGACGACATCATTGTCAAAAGCATTAGAAGATGCGATCACATCAGAGATTTGGCAGAAACATTCGCAAATCTAAGGGCAACGAACCTTAAATTAAACCCAGAAAAATGCGTATTTGGCATTCAGAAGGGAAAGGTTTTGGGATGCCTAGTGTCAACAAAAGGCATTGAAGCCAATCCTGACAAAATCAAAGCAATCGTAGAAATGCAAGAACCAGCCTCGGTCAAGGATATACAGAAGTTAACAGGGAGAGTGGCGGCGCTAAACAGATTCATTCCCAGAGCAGCAGAAAGAAGTTTACCATTCTTCCAGCTTCTCTGAAGCTCCAAGAACTTCCAATGGAGCGAAGCCCAAAGCCAAGCATTCCACGAACTCAAAGAATATTTGACAAACATGACAAAGCTGTGCCCACCAGAGTCAAAGTCACCTCTCCTCCTATACCTCGCAGCTTCCAACTCAGCTGTAAGTGCAGTCCTTGTTCAAGAGAAATAAGAAAACGGGAAATTAAGGCAAGTACCAGTCTACTTCGCTTCTGAAGCTCTATCAGGATCAAAACTATTTTATTCAGAGCTAGAGAAGATCGCCTATGCAATTATCATGGCAGCAAGAAAACTCAGACATTATTTTGAAGGACACTAGATTTGTGTCATCACGAACCAGCCTCTAAACGACCTCTTCTCAAACAAAGATGCAACTGGAAGAATTACAAAATGGGCTGCGGAATTGTCTGGATACGTGGTAGACTTCGAAAGAAGAAACGCTATAAAATCCCAAGTTTTGGCTGACTTCGTCGTGGACTGGACTTCACCAATCATGGAAAACAATAGCTGCGAACAAGCACCATGGGTAATCTATTGTGACGGAGCCTGGTGTGGAAAAGGTGTGGGAATTTCAGCAATAGTAACATCACCTTCGGGTATCAAAATAAGGTACGCAGCAAGACTAGATTTCCCAGATGAAGCAGTCTCCACCAACAATACCACGGAATATGAAGCTCTGCTACTAGCACTGAGAAAGATGAAGGCCCTGGGCCAACAAACTTTCATCATCAAATCAGACTCCAAAGTGATTCAAGAACACATCGAGAAAGAAAGCGAGGCAAGAAATCCGGAACTTATCAAGTATCTGAAGAAAGTTCGAGAAATGAAAAAAATATTTCAAGGGCTATACTGTGCAACATATCCCAAGGGCTGAAAATGGTGAAGCGGACAAGCTAGCGAAAGCAGCTGCCCAGAATCAACCTCTTCCCCCAGATGTTTTCTTTGAAATCATCACTTCTCCATCGGTAAAAGAGCAAGAAGACAGAATGGTGAATGTCATAGAAAGCACAGATTGGAGAACTCAAATCATGGCATTTCTAAGAGACCATTATGAACCTACGGACGAAAATGAGTTAAATAGACTCAAGCGAAGGGCAAGGGGCTATGCCATAGTAGATGGAGAGTTGTACAAATCTGGAATTTCCGAACCCTGGCTAAGGTGCATAACCTCAGAAAAAGGGAAGGAACTTTTGGCAAAAATTCATAGCGGATTCTGCGGAGCTCATATTGGTGCAAGAGCGCTTGCAGGGAAGGCAGTAAAACAAGGATTCTTTTGGCCATCCATGATTATTGATGCAAGAAAACTAGTTCAAGAATGCGAGGCATGCCAGAAAACAGCAAGACATCAAAAAGCATCTTCACTACCAATTCAGCTCATTTCACCATCATGGTCATTGCAAAGATGGGGAATGGACCTAGTGGGACCACTACCCACAGCTCAAGGCAGTTGCAAATTTGCAGCAGTAGCTGTTGACTATTTCATAAAGTGGATTGAGGCAAAGCCTCTAGCAAACATCACTGCTGCAACTATCCAGAAGTTCTTCTGGCAAAACATAGTCTGCAGATTTGGAGTTCCAAGGGAACTCACAGTGGACAATGGAAAACAATTCGATTGCTACATCTTCAAAGAATTCTGCAGAACCATAGGCACGCATGTCAAGTTTTCCTCAGTCTATCACCCTCAATCAAACGGAGTAGTGGAAAGAGCAAATGGAATCATATTCACGGGTGTCAAGAAGTGCTTATTCGATCAGAAGAAGGGCAAATGGGTCGATGAGCTACCTAGAGTCATCTGGTCTCACAATACAACTACTTCAAGAGCTACGGGGTTCACACCTTTTCGCCTACTGTACGGTACCGAGGCCATGACACCAGAAGAAATCAAGAATGGAAGCATAAGAGCAAGCAGAAAAGCTGAAGATTCTCAAGAAAAAGAAAAATTAGAGAAGGACATGATCGAACTAGACATCCTGGAAGCAGCCCAGAACTTCGAGAAATACCAGCAAGAAACCAGAAAGTGGAAAGACAAGAAAATTGTAAGGAAGGAAATCAGAGTCGGAGACTTGGTCATCAAAAAGAAAAAGAATTGGGAAAATCCGGGGAAGCTGCAAGAAACTTGGGAAGGACCATACATAGTGAAAGAAAGCAACAGACCCGGTTCCTTCCGCCTAACTGATGAACTGGGAATGGAATTACCACATTCATGGAACGTAGAAAGCTTAAAAAGGTATTATCCTTAAGAAATGATAGAATTTTATTTAGCTCGCATTTAAATTAAGAAAAAAATGTAAAAAACCTCGGTCTGTGGATCTATAAACAGGCCGAGGGACAAAAATAGATTTACTTTTCCGCAATTTTACTTTACCTAAAGGGACCGTACTCTTTTCCTTGCAAGGGGAACTCCACCATGGAGGCAAGGTTTTTAATGAGGCGGGTCTCATGTAAATTTCCTTTCTATCCATAATGAAAGAAGTTTTCCCCTAAATTTCCTGCATTCATGTTGATATCATTTCTTTATTATTACAAAATGCAAACAAATGAAGGCCGAGGGCCATATTTAAAAGTCCGTGATTACCCAAGAAAATCACGAGGGTCGGGGCAACAAGAAAGTTGCGGTCTTATTCCAAAAAACCCGTGATTATCCAAGAAAATCACGAGGGCCGGGGCAACAGGAAAGTTGCGGCCTTATTCCAAAAAGCCTGTGATTATCCAAGAAAATCACGGGGCCCGGGGCAACAAGAAAGTTGCGGCCTTATTCCAAAAAACCCGTGATTATCCAAGAAAATCACGAGGGCCGGGTCAACAGGAAAGTTGCGGCCTTATTCCAAAAAACCCGTGATTATCCAAGAAAATCACGAGGGTCGGGGCAACAAGAAAGTTGCGGCCTCATTCCAAAAAGCCCATGATTATCTAAGAAAATCACGAGGGCCGGGGCAACAAGAAAGTTGCGGCCTTATTCTAAAAAATCATGATTATCCAAGAAAGTCACTTAAACCGAGGCAACGGAACGTTGCGACCATGTTCCAAAAAGTGTTCGCACAAGTATACAAAGGCATAACGCCAATCGGACAAATTCGCACAAGTTCATTTTCATCAGAAGCAAAGTTCGCAAGACGTGTTGAACACAACCTAGAGTTGTCATATCAACACATTTTTTCACCTTAAGTCCATAAAACTATATACAAAGTTTTATCGACTTATATTTAGAAAATCTTTTTTAAAGCTATCTAAGTAAACTTCAAAATGTATCCCCTCCTGGAAAAGGACGACACTCCCTCGTGCTACGAAACGCAAGGTAGGGAGGGCGACGTTTTTTGCAAAAACGTTTCATAAATTGCTTTTTCGCATCACAAGGGACAGCGTCTCATTACAACAAACTTTCATAATGCAAAAGATCAGAGCACAAAGGGAGTTCTAGTACATGGCCAGGTTTCGACCCTCGCTGTTCAGCGATATCACAAACATAACCAAAATCATCATCCGCGGCTAAGGGGCTGAGGGGCGCCATCTTCACGAAGCATGATGTGTTTTCTTCAAGCGTCGCGACAGCAAAATCATCCCGAGAAGTAAAAAACCAGCCTAGAGGAAAGCTATGCATTGAGAAGTATTCACAACAAAACATCCAAAAATCTCTGAAAGACTTCTCAGGGAAAGCTTCTTTGTACAGACGCTAGCCATCACACGCTGATAATATATACGAACAGGAATAACGTCCTGCGCAGGCCCCCCCTCAAGGACCTGCGCAGGAATAGTATGTTACAAATCTTTTTGCGACCATCTCAAAAGCCTTTAAATTAGAAACGTCCTATATCCTAAACCTGCTCTATCTCGGCCGGTGCCGCGTCAGGATCGGCAGCATGTACGTCTTCAGCACTCTTATCACCAGCTTCGGCAGCAGCAGCATTATCCGGGTTTAGCTCCAACGATGCTTGAAGCTCTTCTTGGGCCTCGTCCTCCAAAATCTGGAAGACAAACAAAAAATGCCTATAAGAAAACAATTTTACAGGCAAACAAACAAGCCAAGCCATTTTCAAGAATATCAAGAGGAAGAAAAGTACCTTAGCAAGTTTCGCACGAGCAATTTCCTTGGCAAATTCTTTACCGCCAGCCATCCAGAATTTCTTAACAAAATTTTTCTTAATGTTCTTTACATCCTCGTTTGCACGAATCCTGGAAACACTTGATGCCGCAGGAAATTCAAGACCGGAAGAGCAAAATTTCCCAAGATCCGCACAGTCTTTTATCTCCAATAATTTTAGAAGACTCTCGGAGCAAAATGTAGCAGCAAAATCACTGGCAGAACCAATAAGTTCGGGAAGAGTTTCGAATTCCTCAACAAGCCAGTTGATAATTGCTACTGGATCCTCAACATCGGGGAAAGGATTCGGCCTAGCCCCATACGCGCCAAGAGCTTCGCTATACTTTTCAAACAAAAGCTCAAAGTTGTTCTTAATCTTCTTTTCCCCGTCCCGCATGATTTCCAGCTGCTCAGCAAGATCTTTCTCCAAAGAAATAATCCTAAGATCTTTCTCGCTGTTGGCTTTGGCAAGATCTGCATTCTGCTTCGCAGCCTCGGCATTTTTAACCTTGAGCTCTGAAATCTGATTAGCGTCACGCTCAATTGTGTTCCGTAATTCTTTGATGATTTTCAAGTCATCTTCATGAGATTTCTGAAGTTTCGCATGTTCAATTTCCAAACTTTTATAAGCATCATCAGCATGTTTTCTTCCCTCTTTGGCAAGTTCCACCATCTCCTTCAAAGTCTTGTTATGAATCTCTAATTCCTCAAAAAGTTTCTTTGAAGAGGCCAGATCTCTTTCAAGATTAAGAATCTTGCCTTGTAGCGAAAGAGCATGGTTCTGATCAGCACGAGTCTTCTCAGAAGAAACTTTGCCAGCGATCATGGATTTTAGGCCGAGGGTGGTACTGATCATTGACAAGTCTCTAGCAGGAAGTTTCCGAAGAGCATCTTCAAAAACTGCAAGCAACAAAAGGTAAAATAAACAAAACCAAAGCAGACTAAAGAAAGAATGAACGCAAGTCAGAACCAACATACCTGCGGGGTCAAAATAATTACCAACTTCTTCGTGCGCGGATGTCACAATCGCGTGAGCATCATCTTGAACCGTCTCAATCCGAGACTCCGGAATTTTCTCTAAGTCCTGAAGGGAGAAAGGTGGCTTCTTCAAAGCTTCACCTCCGGACGAGCTCGCGAAGGAAACAAGCGATCCTGAAGCATTCCACAACATTTCAAAGCTATAAGGATCATCATCCCTCCCAATCCCAGCACCACCAACGAACATTAACTTACCCTTCAGGTTCATTCCAAAGGTTTGATTATATCCATAAGTCTCGGCCGAAACTCCCCCATCCTCAGGAATATCTTGACGACCTTGAATAAGAAGTGGAAAATGAGAAGGAGGACCTTGCTGCACGGTTTTGTCAAGATCAGCCATGAATTTAAGAGAAGCATCACCGTCATTTGTCTTGTCTTCCAAGAGAACAATTCCCTTCTCTAAAGATGAAGCTTCGGAGACTTTGGACGCCTCAGATTTTCCAGCAACCACGGGTTCTTTATCTGAAAGAGATTCAATATCAACAAAAGTATTCTCTGAGGAAGGAGAACACACCACACAGTCCGGAATCACCTCACAACAAAGCAGAGAATCACCTGATTTCTGGTTATCGTCATCATCATCGTCATCAGACAAAGCAGGCGCAACCCGAGCACGAGGCTTGGAGGAAATAACCTATTTATTCCCTTTCTTTTTCTTCAAATCTGCCAAAGCAGTTGCGGCAGTTTTCTCAGCTTCGGAACTGCGGGACGGCGAAGACGGGCTCTCGGAAGTCATCTTTCTCTTCTTGGACACTTCCAGGATTTTTGTCTTCTCAGAAGCCTTGCTGACTCCAGAAGATTTCTCAGAAATCACCAAAACTTTAGAGCTCTTCCTCTTCCGGGACTTCACAGGAGCTCCAATAGTAACTGACCTAGTAACACCAGGTGCCTGCATCAACCTTTTTGGGCCAGGAGGCCTTGGCCGAAGAGCCGGATCCGCGCCAAGTTCCGAAAAAACGCGATTCACACGGCGTTTATGCTTCACAATGTTCTTAAACTGTTTATATTCACTCAAATAACACTTTCCGACCATATCGACCACCAGTTCCTCAACAAGGTAGATAAAATCATCTAAAGTTTGACCTTCGGAGAGGCGAAGATCAAATCTTGGAAAGAGAACTGGACACGGGGCCCAATCCACAGAAAGGTGAACAATCTTTTTAGGTTGCCACCCGTAAGACAATGGCCACACACTGGCGGCAACATATTCCTCAATCACGTCTCTCCCGCCAAGGATAGTGCAAGCAAAATAGAACATGTCTTCACCCTTCTTGAAATCTTGAGATTTTCTGTTAAAAGAAGCGGTGGAGACAGCCATCATTGGTCCGATGGGCGTAAAAAAGGGGTTCAGAGGGCCAGCCAGACCCATCTCTTTCGACATATCAACCTTGACATAAAACCAAAACTTCTGCCAATCATCTGCCCATTTCTCATTGCTGCAAGGGGCTAGCTGAATTCTCTCAATTTTCTGACTAGCATTCTTCCGACGAGTGTTGAAAGTACTTCAGCCATAGTGAGCTTCGTACAAATTCCCATCATCAAGTTTGATAATTTTCCGCTGAATATGAAGCTCGAAAAGCCGAGCGGAAACATCTGCGCTTATATGACCTTCGAAAGTCTTCTGAATCCAGAAAAACTTGGATAACTCCAGAAAAGAGTTAGGAGTAAGCTGGTGCATTTTCACTTGAAATCGATTCAGAATCGCAGGAAGACGCTCATCGCATGGAAATCTGAGCCCAGCAGTAAAAAAATCTCTAAAAATGACTATCTCATCAGCTTGAGGCTGAGGAACTTCTTCGCTTGTTGGCAGGCGACCACAGCCAGGAGGAAAGAAATTTGCGTCCTCAAAATCCTTGATCAAATCATGAGTCACTAGAGATTTTCCAAAAACAAAGGTTGGAGGATACACCACCTTCGGGGGCATCAACTCTTCCATCTCAACTTCGACTTGAGAAATATCTTCTTCAGTCCCAGAATCCTCGCCCGAATTCAACTCCCCCTCTTCAAGAGTCGTATCACCAGGACCCGGAACCACAGGAGCTCTACTCGAGGCGGGAGCTTCAGAAGATTGCGGAACTTCGGAACCCAGGGCGGCAGCCTGGGCAATTTCTTCCTCTGTCATCAGTTTGGCAGTGTGCCTCACTCGAGCCACCTAAAAACAAGGGACATCAGGAAAAATGCAGGAAAAAAATTCTTTCTGCTAAATCAAAAAATAGAACTAAAGAAATTACCTTCGGAGAAGAAGAAGAACGAACTTAGAAAACAGACCGCCAAAGAGAGCCTTCAAAGAATTCGTGAAAATTCCAAGAAGATTCAAAAGCAGCCAAACAGTGAAAGCGAAGGTAACCGCAGGCCCCCTATTTATAAAAACGGGTGGACGAATCGAGAAGGCGCCTCGATAAACGAACCGACACCTTATAGAGAGTCGACGCGTGTCTCCTCCGACGCCCGAGGGCGATGTTTTTACCAATCCTTAGAAACTTTTTTCGTGGAAACGAGTCATCGGAGTCAACCCGCTTCCCCGAGGGGCTACTGTTGAGGATCAGATTAAAAATATCGTCCTCGGTGTTTTCCAAGGAAACACGCATCGGCAGTTTCAGGGATTTCCCGAAGATTCCTAAGATTTTCGGATCCACGAATGAGCCTAAGATGGTCGTTTTCTTAATGATTTGAGAAAGTTTTCCGAAGAACAAAATGGATGTATAAGACATTATTTTATGTACGAACATATTGCTGACCTTCGGAGTTCCTAAGAAGTCATGGTTCCTCTCTCTTTCCCATGTTTTGCGAATTTCAGAAATACAGGAGTTCTGGGATTTCTTCCCTGCGGCGATGAACCAAGGAAAGAATAAAGGAACGGTGCAGCGGAGGAATGCTTGTCCGAAGCTGCTCAAGGAGGATTTCCGAAGATTGAGTGCCATTCCGAAGCTGCTCAAAGAGGATTTCCGAAGATTACATGAAGATTCTTGGGAACCGAAGCTGACCTAGTCAAAGGCGTAGCAAAGAAGATTCAAGGAGACGTAAGAAGCTTGGCTACGGAAGAAGAAGGAAGCTAGAACACGCAATGGCACACTTGTAAATTGAAAAGGATCTCCGTGATTACCGCGGACTTATGTACCCTTAACATTTCCATGTATTCGTAACTTTACGAAGGGTGTTTCGGAATGTAAAAGTGACCCTCAGGCACTATAAAAGGAGCCCCTCGGCCTCCGTGTAAAGGGATCAGCTTTTTCAGAGAGAGATCAGAGGCTTTTGTCAGTTCGCTCACACCTTTTGTCTGGAGATTCCTGAATTTCCAACAGCCTTCTCTCTCCCTTAGCTTCTTTAATTTCTCCCCTCTGCCTTATCCACTCATTCTATTCTTCTCTACCTCTCTCATCCTTTCTCCTTCTCCTTTGTGCGCAGGGAGGAGATCGATCTCCAGGAAGTTCTCCTCCGGCGGGCGCGGACCGGCGGCCTTCTCCTCCGGCGGGCGCAGGCCAGCGGCCTTCTCCTCCGGTGGGCGCGGGCCGGCGGCCTCCTACGAGCCTTGCCGCGGTGGCGCGCGGCCGGCCGGCGCAGGCGTGGAGGACCGCGAGGGCGCGCGCGGGCGTGGAGGGCCGCGGGAGGGGGGGGGTGGGGCGGCCGGCCGGCGCGGGCGTGTAGGGCCGTGGTGGCTCGGGGGCGGCCACGCCGCGGCGGCGCGGCCAGGCCGCCGGCGACGCGCAGGCAAGTTTTGCTTGATGGTTTTTTTTTGTGAGGAATCGAGTTGTGATGAATAAGATCTTGTGGATTTGTGCTCTGTAATTTGATTATGTAGCTCTTGTGTATTGTATGATGATGGGATGAGTATATGTGATATGCATGATTTGATTCGATTTGAGTATATGGTGAATGTAATTTAACTTTTCATAGTTGACTTGAGCGCGAGCTGTTCTTGTTATTGATTTGAGCTTGAGAGGATGGAGGATGAAGAATGGAGAGGATGGAAGATGAGGGATGAGGGATGGGGCCGTGGGGGATTGGGGGCCGGGTGAGGGCGCATGGGCTTTTTTTTTTGTTTTTTTCAAAACCTTTTAGTCTCTGTTGGTATTACCAACCGAGACTAAAGGCTCTCTTTTGTTCCGGTTCCTCACCCAGGATTAAAGAGGGAGCCTTTTGTCTTTACTCATTTGTCCCGGTTGGTCTTCAGAGATATAACGCTCGTACCAACCGGAACGGAAACCCTCCTCTCCACAGGTGAAAGTTTTATTTCTCATTTCTGGATCGCGGTTTGATCATCAGATACGTAACAGGGTCGCTATGCCCTGACCCTAGCACTTTTCTTTCTCAGCTGTCACACTCACAGAGACAAGAGCACACGGAAACTGAAGCTGCTGAGCCTTTCGAGGTTCGAGGACAGCAACAACGCGTTAGCAGCACCGGAGATGATAAAAGACGGTCCAGCCAGTGTCGTCGATCCCCTCCTCACCCACGGCCATGGCAGCACCGTACAGGGATCCTTCGGCGCTGGCGCTGGCACCGGTGGCGGTGGTGTCCCCGCAGTTCTGCGCGCCGCACGCGGTGCCGCTGACCGTGACCAAGATGGCCATCAGCTTCTCCGGCCGCAACTTCACCGTCACGGGCGCTGACGGCGCCGTCGTGCTGCGCGTCGAGGGCGTCCGCCGCGTGCTGCACGACGCCGCCGGACAGCCCATCCTTACCATGCAGCGGAAGGTAATACAGAGGATCCTGCCGGCTCTATTTGACTATGTAATCCATGTCAACAACGAACTGGTTTAGTCTGAACTTCATTGCGTAGATATAGGCATCACATAAACATACAAGAAGAGTGCAAAACTTACTTCAACCCATTTTAAACAAGCTAACTACTATTTCATTTTAAAGTTGATGGCTCAAGTTTTGAACTTTGTACATTGACATGTACTGTAAAAACATTATATACACTTATTGTGAAACAAATTGTATGTAAATACACTTCAGTGTATTGGATCTGTTTGGTAGAGCTCCATTGATTCTGATTTTTTATAGGAGCTGATTCTCCGAGAGAAGTGATTACGTGGTAGAGAGTGATTCTCTTTGATTCTCTAACATAAACTCTTTAAATCAGGATGAAGAATCATTTCGCAAATTCAGAAGAAGCTACTTTTTTTAAGCACACAGTCTCTTACAGTTCGTTTCAAAGAATCACTTCGCATAATCAACAGAGAATCACTTCTCTCTGAAAAACGGGTAGACGGAGCTCCTACAAAAATCGACAAAGAATCAGCTTTGAGAGCTCTAGCAAATGCACCATAAGTACACTGATTATGCATCACTTCACAAAAGAAAGAGCTCACTATCTGCAGGTATTTAGCATGTATGGCAAATGGAAAGTGTTCAGAGGAGATAGCACGAGTTCAGGTGATTTGCTCTTCACTGTGAAGAGAACATCACTTGTCCAAGTGAAGACACGTCTGGGTGTCTTCTTGGCTCACAACACCTCAGAGCAGGTATGTGATTTCAAGATCAAGGCGAGCTACTACGAGAGATCTTGTGCCATCTATCTTGGCAACTCCAACACCATGGTTGCTCAGGTGAGTGCACTAATGTGTCTCAAGTATCTAATTGTATTTCAAAGTCAAACAAATTTTAGTCAACATGTCTTCCATTTGATAATGCAGATGGATCGTAAGTTTACTGTGTCAAATGTACTACTCGGAAAGGACACGTACTATGTTACAGTGTTCCCTAGCGTTGACCATGTATTTATTGCGGCTCTTGTTGTGCTTGTGGATGAGTTTCATAGGGATCGAAAATGACGATGTGACATCATCGACAAATTCCAAGCTTCCATCTAGACCATTCCGTGGAAGTTTTATGGATATTAAATAAATGATCATGTTAGCATTTTTTATGATGTGATATAGTGTATTAATGAAGAGAGATGTGAAATAAGTTTCATGTGGATGAAACATTGTGTACAAAGTTAGCTAGGCAGATTGTGTCTTGCATGTAATAACTTAGAAAACAATAATAAATGAATCTATACATTGAGGGAGGTGTTTCATCCTAGTTTCAAACATTTTTAGATAATGTGTCACTCTAGGTAATCGTGTTCATGAAACTTCCACCGAGAATAGTCTTAGTTACAATGCTACAGTCTACGGTGTTGTTCGATAAAGGTTGCGTATAAAAATAGGCAAAATTAAGTTTTGCTGGTACTAGTGTACATTATTATATTTTTCAATTAGAAAACTATTCTTTGGTTCTTTGCTGCAGTGCATCATGTTTGTTTGCTTAATGTTTTGTTGTGTGGAATGCACCTTAAACAAGGAATTGAAAAATAATTTGACATAGTAGCAAGAAAAAAGGTATACATAGCGGTAGAGTTGGGTTCAATCTAAATTAAGAAGATAGAATTGGGCCCAAGCAACATTGCTTAGCGGCCCAAAAGTTGTAGGCAAGCCTCTGGGCTGAAAACCTATCTAGCTAGATAACTACTTGGCGTTGTTGTACTAGACTCTCTTCCCTTTTCCCCTTGCTACAGTAAGAAGGGTGATAAGTAGGCGATTCCGACTTGGGCGTCGATTCTGTCGCCTCCTCTTCGCATCCGGTGGCTGCTCGGGCGCTGAAGGTGGAGGGAAGATGCCAGATCGACAACCGTTGTATGTATCATATCCTATTAGCTTAAATTGTGTAGGTTAGTGTTTCTTCTATCCTCATCGATTTGGCTTTCTTTGATGGGGATTCCTGTTTCGTACCAATCTTTTGAGGCTACTGCGTTGGCTCTAGCTTGGCTTCCGCCGGTGGTGACCCCTTAGGTGCACTTCCGAACCTCTTTAGTTCAATTATTTGTACCTCTTTACTTCAATTTTGAAGAAGTAGTACAAATAATTGAACTAAAGAGGTTCGGAGGTGCACCACATTATAACCAATTTGCACCCCTAGTGACCCCTAGTGCAGTTCGTTAAACGATTTGGTACGTTTTCTCTGCATCGAGCTTCCCAAGCTTAGCCTTCGTCGGTGGTGTTTTTGAATCTGGAGGCGTGTGCTATGTGCGTGGAGCCAGCTGACGGTGTTATATGAGGGGAATTGGAAACCGGCAATGATTTCTTCGTTGTTATTTTTTGCGTCGGTTTTCAAATCTTCTGTGAGGCTATTTGTCCTGTTAGTATATTCGTGTGGCTACTTGTGACAACCCGCCTAGGAAAATACCGTACTATCGCCTAAACCAATCCACTTTGGTCATTAAGCAATAATAAAGTATCATCCTGTCGTTAGTTGCCGGGTTAACGCCCGGTAAATCACTTACAAAGCAACAAGGATCGACATATATGCATTAAAACTCACGCGAAGGCGAGTCCAGAGAACAACATATGATTAACATCCGAAACTACCCCGAAGGGTTTAATTATTACAAACCGAAGTCTTTGACATGACAACGAAGTTCAGAGTTTTGAAAACAGCGGAATTAAACTAAACGGCACGAGGAAACATCACGGGAGGCCTGCCATGATGCCTTCATTCATCATCTTCAACCCACTCCAGCTCCCAGCCAGGCGGGATCTCTCCAGGCCACACATCAGCAAAGGCATTACCTGAAGCAACAGATTATAACAAGGCTGAGTATACTAATACTCAGCAAGACTTACCCGTCGGTGATAACTACTTCACCAACTCTAGACATGAAAGGCTTTTTGGCCACTGGGGTTTCTTTTACTGAAAAGCAACAAAGAGTATGTCCTTACTTTCAAGATTTTAGCACAAGTTCTATTTGAATATTCTTTTCTAAATTAGCCAACTATTACAAGCATAAGTTGTGCAAGACAATTAATCGAGCATAATATTCATCAACTTCCATCATTAGGGATCTCATGGCCAGTGGAGTAAGTAGTCTCAGATAACGGTGAGAGGCCGACAATCGATTGATTTAAACCTTGCAAGGTAGACCTAAACACACGGTAGGGTGCCCCCGCGAGGACAACCACCAAGCGGTTCCCAAAAGTCCTCGGTTCGGGATAAAAGGCCACAGTCTTCGGTACAGGCTATCTGGTATACCCCGCAAGGCACCCAGCATCGCACATGCACCACCGGTAGCTAGCCGGGGGACACATCCCAAGATTAGTCACAGTAAAATCCCTTACCGTCTCGTTGAGGTACTAGGCTTACCGTACCCATTTCCGACAAGTGCTTAGTACGTTCAAACACTTAACCCACGAAAGCCATTGGACCGGAGCCCACATCCCATGCTCTTACCACATGAGCAATCCATTTAAGGAGATCTTATGATTCCAACATAAGAACCTATTCTCGCGAGTGACAAGCATCACTCGACTTGTAACGGTCCTATAGCATAGCAGCTACCGACCTATCATACTAGTAAGGACATAGGTACCTAGGAATCATGCATCTAAGGTTTCATTTCAACTCCTGAACGTAGATGCACAATCATCCATAGATAGTTACATAAAGTTTCAAAAACACTTGGTTAATGCACCGAGGCTTGCCTTCGTCAGCAAGGTTAGCCTGAGGGTCCTCGGTGTTGTCGATCACCTCCACGTACTGCAGCTCCGCGTCAGCTCCTCCTTCCTCGGCTTCCGGCACGAGCGCGTAGTTACCGTCAGGGAGTTCTACACGGAATGCAATGCAGGGTTCAGGTGGAGTGATAGATGAATTATTTCATCCAACTCTTGTTGGCCACATTCACCTTAACAAACAATTAATTATTAAATCATGTTTATTAAGGTTATTATGGACAAGGGTTTAATCTTTGACCAACAATTCATTAATGTTTACTTTCATGATTGTTATTTCATGTGAGATTTATTATTCAATCTTTTAATAGCAATTGTGCACATCTATGTAAATAATTTCTATTTAAGTTCTCAAGCAGCAAGGGTGAATTAAAAGACCCTAAAATTAAGCTAGGTAATAAGTTACAAGGTCACAAGGTTAGAGGATCTATTTTCTTAATTACTTCCCACTAACAAGCTCATGTGCACCCTAACTTTCAAGGGCACAAACAAAATATACAAACAAGGACAGGGGGTCCTTGCTGGCCTAATCACTACTAAACATCCACTGGATCAAATTTGGACATTAAAAGAGCTACAAAACCTATATATGCAAAGGTGACATTTCCTAGCTATTTGAATTAAAGGAATTGCATAAATAAATAAATAAAAAGCTCCTGCATCCAAAATCAACCCTACGGCTACTCTGGCCTAAAACAAGATTAGAACACCAGCATGTGCATCACCAACATATTTGAATCTTGGACTAAGCATTTAAATGTAAATCTAAGCATAAAACAAGATTAAATATTTCTAACAGAGATAATTTCATGATAAATTCAGGAAAGTTACTTCTAGGCATAACATGAACATAGCCACAAGTTGAGGACAAAAATCAATTCATATTTTGCTACAAAAATCAGTAAACCAGAAATAGCATAAATACAAAGTAATTCATAATAAAAGATCTGTTCAACAACTTTGTGTAATTTTTGGTCCAGAGTCTAATCATGACAAGTCTAGCGACATATCCAAAATTCAGCTCCATAGCCTTTCTAGATTTTGAATTATAGCAAAAAGGTGTCAAACTGAATTTGAATTTTCATTCAAAATCTATAAGTCAAAACTATGGTCATGCTTTGTAGAAATTGTAGATCTACTCTCACTGAGACCATTGGGTTTGCATTTTTCTGAATTTTCTGTGAATTTCTAGGCTTTTTCTAAGGCACTGGACTGACTTGCAAGAAAACTAAGATTCTTTCTACTGCAACCGGGTCCCTGGGTTCACAACCATGCCCTTGCGATTTACAACCGTGCCCTTGCCGGCGGAGGGAAGCTCGCCGGCGGCGAGGCAGGGCCGGGGGAGGTCAACACATGGCCCTGGAGTGTGATTGGGCTCACCACAGGCTGATTGGTGGCGGAGGTGCGGCCGGGGGTGACTCCGGCGAGCGGCGGCGGCGAGGTCGCGGCAGCGCACCCGCTGCGGCTCGGTCTCCGGCGAGGCTAGCGCTGGGGAGGATCAACACGCGGCCGTGGGAGCTCGAGGGGGACCTAGGGAAGGGCTATGATGGGTTGGCCGGCGATGGGAGCTTGCGGGGGTGCGAGCTCGCGGCAGCGGCGACAATGGCGGATCGGCGGGCGGCGCTGCTCACGCGTGGGAGAAGAGGGGCGCCCTTTTATAGCCGACGCGCGTGCGCAGGGCATCTCGCTTCGTGGCTAAGCATCCCCGGCGCGTTTAAGGCCCGGTACGGCGGCGGCATCGGCGTGCGTGCGCGGCGGGCAAGGACGGTGCCGCGGCGAGCGTGTGCACGCCGCGTGGCGCGCGGGTCCTCCTGCCCAGGCGGCTCCTGGAGGTGGGTGCGAGGCTGACGCACGCCGAGCGCACGCCCAGACTTCGAGGCCTGGCCGTAGTACGGCGGCGCATGGCGGCGGTGCGGTGGCGACGTGTGGACGTGCGCGCGCATGACGTCGCGCCGTGGCGTTCCCGGCCCCGATGCTCTTGCATGTGCCCCTGTTGGGCCGTGCAATGCACAAAATTTTCAATGTAATCCCATCAAACCGTAGATAGGTCATTTAAAGATGAGTTAACCCTCTACAAGATGGCTGAAACCGATTGTGAAAAGGATTCAAATTGAAAGAGAAATTTGAATGCCAATCTGAGGATTTTTCATGTCTCAGTGAATAGTGATCCTGAGTTTGCTTGGCAATTTTGCACCTTTTCCACTGAAAATTAGCAATGCCACCCTGAAGATGAATTGTGCCCCTGGTGATTCTGCACAACTCTTGTATTGGTAGATTTTTAAGTGTTTAGGCAAAATTTGGAGAACGTGGCCAAAGTTCCAGAATGACACAATGACATCAAAGGGTTTGTCCCCCTTAGCTAGGGTTGACCAGGGAGAGTGCATTAGACTTGCTTAAGATGCTAATGGGTGAGTGTTGGTGAGGTTTCCAAGGTGATGACCCAGGTTGACCGTGCTTTGACCCTAGTCAACAAGTTTGACCGGCAATTAAGGTTAATTAAAAAAACCTGGGGCATCACAGCCTACCCCCCTTAAACGGAATCTCGTCCCGAGATTCGATTCAAGAAAAACAAGGTAGGTAGTAGAAACTCACGGTTTCGAGATTGCAAAAAACCCGGGTACTTGGTGTTGAGATACTCTTCCGTCTCCCAAGTCGCCTCTTCTTCCGTATGATGACTCCATTGTATCTTGTACATCCTTACGGTCTGTCTTTGGGTCTTCCTCTCCTTTCTGTCCAACACCCTCATGGGATGCTCGATGAGCGAGAAATCTGGCTCAATCCAAGCATTTGCTTCCGTGATCACTTCGGTTTCAGGCACAGGCACGCCTTTCTTCAATTGGGTCACGTGAAATACATTGTGGACTGCGGAAAACCGCTCCGGAAGTCAGATGCGATAAGCCACTGGCCCACATACTTCAATGATTTCATAAGGTCCGATATAGCGCGGGGCTAACTTTCCCTTCACACCGAACCTTTGCACACCCTTGGTTGGTGAAACCTTTAGGTATACATAATTACCAACTTCAAATTGTCGGGGTGCCGTTCCTCTATCGTGATAGCTCTTTTGCCTCATCTGGGCTAACTTCAAGTTCTCCCGTATTACTTGCACTTTCTCTTCGGCGTCTTTGACTAAGTCCGGACCAAAGAGTGTCCTCTCTCCGGCTTCTGACCAGTTCAAAGGAGTACGACATCTCCGTCCATAAAGAGCATCGAACGGTGCCATCTTCAAACTAGCTTGGTAGCTATTGTTATAAGAGAACTCTGCCAAGGACAAACACTTGTCCCAACTTTTATCAAAATGCAGGATGCTTGCCCGTAGCATGTCTTCCAAAATTTGATTTACCCTTTCCGTCTGACCATCGGTCTGCGGGTGATAGCTGGAACTACGGATCAACTTGGTTCCTAGGCATTCATCCAATTGCTCCCAGAAACGAGCTACAAATTGAGTTCCTCTATCCAAGATTATGGTCTTTGGAATTCCATGCAAACAGACTATTTGATCCATATACAACTCTGCATATTGTTGCACTGAATAAGTAGTATGCACTGCAATGAAATGGGCAGTCTTCGTGAGTCTGTCCACGATAACCCAAATAGAATCCTTCTTTCTAGCAGTCAGGGGTAAACCCACAATGAAGTCCATACTTATGTCATCCCATTTCCACATAGGTATCGACAGGGGTTGGAGTACACCTGCCGATTTCAAATGGCTTGCTTTCATTCTGTGGCAAGTATCACACTCTGACACATATTTTGCTATATCGACTTTCATATTGGACCACCAGAAATTTTCCTTCAGATCTTGATACATTTTGGTGCTTCCGGGATGAATAGAGAATTTGGAAAGATGAGCTTCATCAAAGATGGTTTTCTGAATTTCTTGGTCAGTGGGAACCACAAGACGTTTCCCAAACCATACCACATCGTTTGAATCCCTCCGGAAACAGGTATACTTGGGATCTCCTTCTGCTAACTTCTATTTGATTAGCTGTATGCCCTCGTCATTGCGTTGAGCAGTGACAATTCTATCATAAAGATTGGATTCGGCAGCTAGGACATATAGATTTCCTTGCTCTACCACTTCCAAGTTAAGCTTCCTCATGTCTTCACACAAGGTGTCACTATACAGCTCCACTTCTAGATGGTTGCAGTGAACTTTGCGGCTAAGAGCATCCGCAACAACATTGGCTTTCCCGGGGTGATAGTGCACTTCTCGATCATAATCTTTAATCAACTCAAGCTATCTCCTTTGTCTCATGTTGAGATCCGATTGAGTGAAGATATATTTGAGACTCTTGTGATCGGTGAAGATATTGCAACGATTGCCCATCAGATAGTGTCTCCAAATCTTAAGAGCATGAACAACCGCTGCTAGCTCTAGATCATGGGTGGGATAATTGATCTCATGAGGTCGAAGTGCCCGTGAGGCATAGGCAATGACTCGGCGCTCTTGCATAAGAACACAACCGAGACCAGTGCCTGACGCGTCACAGAAAACTTCAAAAGGTTTGGAATTATCCGGTTGTACTAGCACTGGGGCTGAAGTTAAGTGTTGTCTCAGCGTGTGGAAGGCTTTCTCACATGCTTCACTCCATACAAATTTCACTCCTTTCTTGAGCAGTTCAGTCATAGGTTTAGCGATCCTGGAGAAGTCCGGAATGAATCGACGGTAATAACCCACCAAACCTAGAAAACTGCGGATTTGGTGTACGGACTTGGGTGGTTTCCAATCCGTCACCTCTTGTACTTTGCTAGGATCTACGGATATGCCATCTTTGGAAATAGTGTGCCCCAAGAATTTCACACTATCCAACCAGAATTCACATTTGGAGAATTTAGCATAGAGCTTATGATCTCTCAAACGCTGTAGGACAATTCGAAGATGTTTGGCATGTTCTTTCTCATTTTTGGAATAGATTAGAATATCATCGATGAAGACTACTACGAATTTGTCAAGCTCCATCATGAATACGGAGTTCATGAGATACATGAAGTAGGCTGGGGCATTTGTGAGACCGAATGACATCACCAAGAACTCGTAGAGACCATAACGAGTGGAGAAAGCAGTTTTGGGAATGTCACAAGGTCGAATTTTGATTTGATGATAACCAGAATGAAGATCGATCTTGGAGAAAACTTTGGCTCCAGCCAACTAATCAAAAAGAACATCAATTCGGGGAAGAGGATATTTGTTCTTGATGGTCACCGCATTGAGCGGTCTGTAGTCAACACATAGCCTCAAACTACCATCTTTCTTCTTGACAAAGAGTGCGGGACAACCCCAAGGAGAAGAACTTGGGCGAATGTAGCCCTTATCTAACAATTCCTGGAGTTGGTTTTTCAGTTCCGCTAATTCTTTGGGAGGCATAGGATAAGGTCATTTAGAAATGGGCGCAGTGCCCGGTTGGAGTTCAATCACAAACTCGACATCCCTGTCTGGTGGCATGCTAGGCAACTCATCGGGAAAGACATCAGGATATTCACAAACTACTGGAATTTCTTCAAGATGAGAGATAATGGTCACATAGGCACAAGGGTCTGCACCGTCCTTAAAAGGTAGGTACAATGTGGTGTGCCTGACCGTAGGTGAATTGATTGCTACCACTCTACCCGAGATATCTAGAACCACCTTATGTCGGGTCATCCAATCCATACCCAAGATAACATCCATACCCTCTAGGCCTATGACAATGAGGTTTGATTGAACCGTCTTACTTCCTAACCTTAATTGTACTCCATGGATTAAGGTACTAGAAGAGATTTGCCCACCCGGAGTGACAATTTTATAAGCCGAATTGATGTGAGAACCCATCAAACCCAATTTGCCTACTAGCTTTTCACTTATGAAACTGTGGGTAGCTCCAGAATCGAACAAAATCTTAACAGGGGTGTCATCGATAGAGAATGTACCCGTAAGGACTGAAGCTCCCTCTGGGATGTCACTCATGGTGGTGAAGTTCAGCTTGCCTTGGCGGACTTGCACCATTGGCTTCTTAGCCGGATTGGCCGGCTTGGGCCCTGAACCTTGATTCTGCTGGTTGGGCTTGTTCTGCTTAGGTTTGGGGCAATCACTTATGTAGTGCCCCGGCTGTCCACAATTGTAACAACGGCGTTCACCGATGTTGCGTGGGGGTGCGTTGGGCTTGGAAGCTTGCTGCTGGGTGTTGCGGAACTGGAAGTTCCCTGAAGGTTTGTTCTGTGATGGCTTCATCGTCCAGCGTCCAGTTGAAGATTGCTGGGATGAGTGAGGAACATTCTTTTTCACAAAGCAAAACTTTTTGTTAGTTCCACTGCCCGAAGCAAAACCAGCCTGTCTCTTCTTGTCTCTCTGGGCCTTCTTCATAGCATCCTCTTGGGATATAGCCTTGTTTACGAGCTCATGGAAGTTGTTGGGCTCGATCAAGTTCAGCCGTTCGTACAACTCACCATCCAAGCCATCACGGAACCTCTCCATCTTCTTTGCATCGGTATCCACGTGATGTCCGCCATACTGGCAAAGGCTATTAAATTTCTGTGCATAGTGATACACAGTGTCAGATCCCTGCCTGAGGGCCAGTAACTCCCTCATCTTCCTATCCATTAATCCCTTAGGAATGTGATGGCTCTTGAAAGCTTGCTTGAATTCATTCCAAGTGACAGCATGCCCCTGCTGCATGGTCTTGAAATGATCCCACCACATTAAGGCTTCACCTCGCAGTTGTAAGGCTGCGAAGTTGGCCTTGTTTTCCTCTGAGCAAGGCAGTACAAAGGCAGAGAATTTTGCCTCGATGGCCTTGATCCACGCCTCAGCTTCAAGGGGGTCTTCCGCCTTGGAAAAGGTTGGGGGCTTCATCCCGATGAACTGAGGGTAGGTGGTGACCTGATTTGGCCCCTCATGATTTGCCCCATGGGGTGGCCTTTGGTTCAACTGCTGGGCGATCTGTTGCTGCGTCTGTAGGATTTGGCGTAGCACCTCGGTCTGAGTGGCCATGAATGCCTCCGGCGGCGTCATGGGCGGTGGCGGTGGTAGTTCACCACTGCCAGACGCTCCAAACCCGTTGGGAGAGCTGCGCGTGGGTCCCACCATCTGAAATGCGAGCCTTTGTTAGACACATAGCCATAATCTTGCTTAGAAAGAAATGACAAGTGTAAATATGCATGACAAAAGCTCATTCGCGCATTCACTCGACATTTGCAGCAACACAGTCATAAGAGTACTTCACATCCAACAGCCTAGTCACCGAAACATTCTCCAAATTTGGTTAGTAGATGCCAAATTTCATACGCCCCAAAGTTGGCATTCCACATTGTGGCGAACTTCAACTTCGCATGCCTGAAGAATGCAATTGCGGAAAGCTACCTAGCTGTCCTGGCAGCCGGCCGACACTCACCGAAAATTTCGTAGCTCCCTCTACTCTTATGCAAAAATGCTGAATTTTGGTGAACGCGGTCATGGCAATATTCCGCACAACTTTGGTATTCAACGCATGAAAAGATTTCGACGTTCAATTGCTCGAAAACTCCCTTTCCTAAGCCTTGTCTCGCTGTTTGGACAGCAGCCAGGATTGGGTTAGAAATTGCATAACTCTCAATAAGAAAGTGCACGATTGCTGAGATTTTGAGAACGCGATCGTCACAAAAAAATTCCAAACAAGCTTGGTATACAACACCGAACTCGATTCTGATCACAAATTGCTTAAGCATTTTCTTACAACAAACATTACGGATAAGGTGTTCACAGAACATTACAAGGTTTCGAGGTTTGAAATTACCACATTACAACCTGGGTTACATGGCAGTCATGCTGCACAAAAGCATACTCCTATGCTCCCTACCACAAACCAACCAAAAGGCTACACACAGGAGTATGACCCATCTTATTACAACTCTACGGCAACCTAGTTGCCGACTGAAGCACCACTGCCAGCAGGTGAAGCCGGTGGGGTCGGTAGCGGTGGTCCAGCCTGACTCGCCTGGTCAAGACCAGACTGACCCTGCTGCTCCTCCGGATGTGCCTCCACCGGAGGTGGTGGCTGCAGAGCCACAATGGCCTACAGAGCCGCTACTTGTACCTCAGCCTCTTCTACCTGCTGCTGCATCTCGATGATGTTCTGCAGCAGTGTCAACCTCTCGATCTCTCTAGTGTCCACGTCCTCCTGAAGGGTAGTGACCTCTGCCTCCAGGTCTAAGATTCTCTGTAGGCGGTCACCTCTCTCTAACTCCAACTGGAACCTCCTGGCACGTAGTCGGTCGTTCTCCTGCTGAGTCTGGGCGAGAGTGAAGCTCAGCTGCTGGTATGCTGCTGAGAGATTGTGCCAGGCCAGCCGAGCCGACTCCAGACGCTGGCTGATCATCAGCTGGGTGGTGTTACGCAGCCCCTGGAGTGTGAACACAGCGTCCAGGCAACGCGTTAGCGTCTGCGTGACGTCCAGCGGGACTGCGAGCATCAGTAACTCCTGTAGGTGGTCCACACAGTCCCTCCATGCCGGGTCGTGCGGGTTTACCGCCGGAAACAGTCCGAATGGTGACAGTGCTACCACCGTCGGGTTGCGGTCGCAGAAATCCATCAATACCCAGAGGGCAGCCGACTCGAAGGACTCCTGCAGACGAAAACCCCAGTACACAGAGCTCAAGTCGAACCAGTCGGGGTGGTCCGGGTGAGGTGGTACAGTAACGGTCACTCTGCAACGAGGCACGCCCAGGTGCTCTAACTCGAGTGTCTCGTAGACGGGCGGAATGGTGTAGCCGGCAGCGCTGAGTGCCTCCCACGCAAGGCGTGGAAAACCCTCCCAGTGCAGTCCGTCGGTACGAACCGAACCATCAGCGCCGTACTCGAGAAACACGGGGGCAGCCATCTGTACACAAATGCAACGCATGTTAGAACTCAAAGAGAGCAACATGTCAAATGGTGCAAATTCTGGCAGCTGTGAAAAAAATTTTTCATAACTAAAAATCCAGAACCCCAAAAATTCCCAAATTTTACAGGCTACTCCGTAAGGTTTTTATACACACTTTTGGTATTCAAAGGTTGAGCTAGATCATTTAGGAACAAGGTCGAAAGTTGCAAAGTTTCAGGTTCAGCCTTCCTGAAAAACAGCATGACCTGAGTTCACTAAAAAGGGTACAACTCAAGATTTACAGAAGCTATGACCATGAATTTTTGCGAGCAAAAACTAGATTAGTTATGGAGCAACTTTGGTATAGATTAACTGGTCTAATTACTCCTAGAGCATGGTGCAAAAACATAGCGAACAATCTTACAAGAATTTGGACAGCACAACACCTATGCATGAGAGGTAATCTAGTTCACAGAAACCACACACTAGCAAAACTTCCTTAGAGAGCATATAAGTTCTGTTTTGGGTCCATTTTTAATGTTTCGACTTTTAGTATGCATGCAAGACGTCCTATTCGACCTCACACGGCAATCAAGCCAAAAATTCGAAGTCAGCGCCGCTGGCAAGGCTTTTATTCGTCTCTCCCTATAATAATTAGTCGAGAGCTACACGGTACTCACTTAGCGTCTAACGAAGCGCTGTTTTGTACCTGCAGAAAAGAACCTTCCGTGCCAGCACGTCACAGAAGCGTCCACATACAGTACCGTTCACTTATAGAAACGGTATCAATGCGTCAAGCCGCTGCATGGATAGCGTCCAACCTCAGATACGCTCCTTTTGGAATGAAGCGGATCCTTGCCTCGCATATACAAAATGCGGAACGTCCACGTATGGCAAAACGTGGCGAGACACAGACGCGACAGTGGGTTCCCTTTGGAATAGGTCCCATCCATCCCTCACATGACTTCCATGTGGTACCACCACGTATAGCAAAACGTGATGAGACGCAGACGCGACGTGGGCGCCCATTTGAATAGGTCCCATCCATCCCTCACAGGACTTTCCTGTGGTACCACCACATATAGCAAAACGTGATGAACTAGTATGGTTGTACAGAAAGTAAGTTCTGACAGGAAATAAATGTGCTGGGAGTTAGCAAAATAAAACATAGATTAATAAGCCACCTGAAAGAACCCAAAATTCCCTCTAGGGCCTCTCGGTCTATAACCATCCTTAACGGACCAACGTAATTTGCAAATCCAAACAATCTTGGCAAATTTTATTCAAAAACCAGTGATTAAGGTTATTAATTAATCTCTGGTGCATATAATTACTCTGATACCATGTGTGACAACCCGCCCAGGAAAATACCGTACTATCACCTAAACCAATCCACTTTGGTCATTAAACAATAATAAAGTATCATCCTGTCGTTAGTTGCTGGGTTAACGCCCGGTAAATCACTTACAAAGCAACAAGGATCGACATATATGCATTAAAACTCACGCGAAGGCGAGTCTAGAGAACAACATATGATTAACATCCGAAACTACCCCGAAGGGTTTAATTATTACAAACCGAAGTCTTTGACATGACAACGAAGTTCAGAGTTTTGAAAACAGCGGAATTAAACTAAACGGCACGAGGAAACATCACGGGAGGCCTGCCATGATGCCTTCATTCATCATCTTCAACCCACTCCAGCTCCCAGCCAGGCGGGATCTCTCCAGGCCACACATCAGCAAAGGCATTACCTGAAGCAACAGATTATAGCAAGGCTGAGTATACTAATACTCAGCAAGACTTACCCATCGGTGATAACTACTTCACCAACTCTAGACATGAAAGGCTTTTTGGCCACTGGGGTTTCTTTTGCTGAAAAGCAACAAAGAGTATGTCCTTACTTTCAAGATTTTAGCACAAGTTCTAGTTGAATATTCTTTTCTAAATTAGCCAACTATTACAAGCATAAGTTGTGCAAGACAATTAATCGAGCATAATATTCATCAACTTTCATCATTAGGGATCTCATGACCAGTGGAGTAAGTAGTCTCAGATAACGGTGAGAGGCCGACAATCGATTGATTTAAACCTTGCAAGGTAGACCTAAACACACGGTAGGGTGCCCCCGCGAGGACAACCACCAGGCGGTTCCCAAAAGTCCTCAGTTCGGGATAAAAGGCCACAGTCTTCGGTACAGGCTATCTGGTATACCCCGCAAGGCACCCAGCATCGCACATGCACCACCGGTAGCTAGCCGGGGGACACATCCCAAGATTAGTCACAGTAAAATCCCTTACCGTCTCGTTGAGGTACTAGGCTTACCGTACCCATTTCCGACAAGTGCTTAGTACGTTCAAACACTTAACCCACGAAAGCCATTGGACCGGAGCCCACATCCCATGCTCTTACCACATGAGCAATCCATTTAAGGAGATCTTATGATTCCAACATAAGAACCTATTCTCGCGAGTGACAAGCATCACTCGACTTGTAACGGTCCTATAGCATAGCAGCTACCGACCTATCATACTAGTAAGGACATAGGTACCTAGGAATCATGCATCTAAGGTTTCATTTCAACTCCTGAACGTAGATGCACAATCATCCATAGATAGTTGCATAAAGTTTCAAAAATACTTGGTTAATGCACCGGGGCTTGCCTTCGTCAGCAGGGTTAGCCTGAGGGTCCTCGGTGTCGTCGATCACCTCCACGTACTGCAGCTCTACGTCAGCTCCTCCTTCCTCGACTTCCGGCACGAGCGCGTAGTTACCGTCAGGGAGTTCTACACGGAATGCAATGCAGGGTTCAGATGGAGTGATAGATGAATTATTTCATCCAACTCTTGTTGGCCACATTCACCTTAACAAACAATTAATTATTAAATCATGTTTATTAAGGTAGTTATGGACAAGGGTTTAATCTTTGACCAACAATTCATTAATATTTACTTTCATGATTGTTATTTCATGTGAGATTTATTATTCAATCTTTTAATAGCAATTGTGCACATCTATGTAAATAATTTCTATTTAAGTTCTCAAGCAGCAAGGGTGAATTAAAAGACCCTAAAATTAAGCTAGGTAACAAGTTACAAGGTCACAAGGTTAGAGGATCTATTTTCTTAATTACTTCCCACTAACAAGCTCATGTGCACCCTAACTTTCAAGGGCACAAACAAAACATACAAACAAGGACAGGGGGTCATTGCTGGCCTAATCACTACTAAACATCCACTGGATCAAATTTGGACATTAAAAGAGCTACAAAACCTATATATGCAAAGGTGACATTTCCTAGCTATTTGAATTAAAGGAATTGCATAAATAAATAAATAAAAAGCTCCTACATCCAAAATCAACCCTACGGCTACTCTGGCCTAAAACAAGATTAGAACACCAGCATGTGCATCACCAACATATTTGAATCTTGGACTAAGCATTTAAATGTAAATCTAAGCATAAAACAAGATTAAATATTTCTAACAGAGATAATTTCAGGATAAATTCAGGAAAGTTACTTCTAGGCCTAACATGAACATATCCACAAGTTGAGCACAAAAATCAATTCATATTTTGCTACAAAAATCAGTAAACTAGAAATAGCATAAATACAAAGTAATTCATAATAAAATATCTGTTCAACAACTTTCTGTAATTTTTGGTCCAGAGTCTAATCATGACACGTCTAGAGACATATGCAAAATTAAGCTCCATATCCTTTCTATATTTTGAATTATAGCAAAAAGGTGTCAAACTGAATTTGAATTTTCATTCAAAATATACAAGTCAAAACTATGGTCATGCTTTGTAGAAATTGTAGATATACTCTCACTGATACCAAAAAAATTGGGTTTGCATTTTTCTGAATTTTCTGTGAATTTCTAGGCTTTTTATAAGGCACTAGACTGACTTGCAAGAAAACTAAGATTCTTTCTACTGCAACCGGGTCGCTGGGTTCACAACCATGCCCTTGTGATTTACAACCATGCCCTTGCCGGCGGAGGGAAGCTCGCCGGCGGTGAGGCAGGGCCGGGGGAGGTCAACACGTGGCCCTGGAGTGTGATTGGGCTCACCACAGGCTGATTGGTGGCGGAGGTGCGGCCAGGGGTGACTCCGGCGAGCGGCGGCGGCGAGGTCGCGGCAGCGCACCCTTTGCGGCTCGGTCTCCGGTGAAGCTAGCACTGGGAGGATCAACACGCGGTTGTGGGTGCTCGAGGGGGATCTAGGGAAGGGCTATGATGGGTTGGCCGGCGACGGGAGCTTGCGGGGGTGCGAGCTCGCGGCGGCGGCGGCAATGGCGGATCGGCGGGCGGCGCTGCTCACGCGCGGGAGAAGAGGGGTCGCCCTTTTATAGCCGATGTGCGCGTGCAGGGCATCTCGCTTCGTGGCTAAGCATCCCCGGCGCGTTTAAGGCCCGGTACGGCGGCGGCATCGGTGTGCGTGCGCGGCGGGCAAGGACGGTGCCGCGGCGAGCGCGTGCACGCCGCGTGGCGCGCGGGTCCTCCGGCCGAGGCGGCTCCTGTAGGTGCGTGCGAGGCTGACGCACGCCGAGCGCACGCCCAGACTTCGAGGCCCGGTCGTAGTACGGCGGCGCACGGCGGCGTCGCGGCGGCGACGCGTGGACGCGCGCGCGCGCATGACATCACGCCGTGGCGTTCCCGGCCCTGATGCTCTTGCATGTGCCCCTGTTGGGCCGTGCAATGCACAAAATTTTCAATGTAATCCCATCAAACCGTAGATAGGTCATTTAAAGATGAGTTAACCCTCTACAAGATGGCTGAAACTGATTGTGAAAAGGATTCAAATTGAAATAGAAATTTGAATGCCAATCTGAGGATTTTTCATGTCTCGGTGAACAGTGATCCTGAGTTTGCTTGGCAATTTTGCTCCTTTTCCACTCAAAATTAGCAATGCCACCCTAAAGATGAATTGTGCCCCTGGTGATTCTGCACAACTTTTGTATTGGTAGATTTTTAAGTGTTTAGGCAAAATTTGGAGAACGTGGCCAAAGTTCCAGAATGACACAATAACATCAAAGGGTTTGTCCCCCTTAGCTAGGGTTTTGACCAGGGAGAGTGCATTAGACTTGCTTAAGATGCTAATGGGTGAGTGTTGGTGAGGTTTCCAAGGTGATGACCCAGGTTGACCGTGCTTTGACCGTAGTCAACAAGTTTGACCGGCAATTAAGGTTAATTAAAAAAACCTGGGGCGTCACACTACTGTCTCCGCTAGCATCGTCGCCCACGACATGAGTGCTGTTGTTAGGAGGAGTCTTGTGTTTGTACTAGGGCGATGACAAGGGGCGTGTTTGATGGGGGTGGCTCTGGCCCGCCAGGGCGGCCTAGTGGCCAGGCCGTGGCCAGCTGAAGTCTGGCCAAAATCAGGCCACCCTCACGTGTTTGGAGCAATGGCCCAACCGAGCCAGTCCGTCCTCAAATAGTGTCTTTTCCACTTGCGAGCCGGGCTAGCAGTTCAAAATCGCCTTGAAATGACCTTCCTTGCGCCGCTTAGAGCCAAGCTCCCCAGCTACGTTGATTTCTGGCGTACAAGTGGAGTCTGGCCGAGAGGCCCTTTTCGGCTCCCGCAGGCCGGGCCGAGGAATAGGAAAGTGACACCAAACAACAAACTGAGCCCTCGGGAGTGCAGCCGAGCCCCAGGGCCACCCCATCAAACATGCCCAAGGTGCCCGCTGGTGTCTTCTACCTCTTTAGTGGTCTTGGCGACACCCTTTCCATTGGTCCACCTTTGAGGTTTGTCTACCGACTCGTTCAGAAATCGGGTTGGTTTTCATCTCCCACTGCTTCTGGTGGTTTCCTTCCCCTTCTGGGTGACTCGTTGTCGAGCTCGCCGGGTTTGTTGGTGATTGAGGCGCTAGATCCCTTGCTCTTCGACAATGTTTGACCTGTTCGTTCAGTGATCTCATGGCATATTGGTGTTTCCGATGTGCTACTCATGGTGCCATTGAAAATTTCTGATGTTCTTCATCGGGATGGTGGTCGGCTTCACGAGCGGCAGCTTCAATCGTTGGCGACGGGAACTACCGGGAGAAACTTGCAAAGACTTGGATGTAATTTGTTTCACTTTCAAAGTTGTCTTTGTAAGTTATGGGATGTAAACTATCAGAAGCTTTATATGAAATATAATCCCGTCTTCTCAAAAAAAAACTTCTTGGCTTCCATTGCTTTGAGATATGTACAACCACTGGTGGAGCGGGAGCCTTTCGTCCTGGTTGGGAAGAGCGATATCTCTCTAAGGCCCAACCGGTACTAATCATTAGAGAGGAAAGGCCCCCTCTTTGTTACCGGGTGGGCAACCGGGACTAAAGAGTGCCTTTAGTCCTGGTTGGTATAACCAACCGAGACTAAAGGGGGGGGGGGCACGCCTGAGCGCATCCCCTTTAGTCTCGGGTGGTAATACAGCCCGGGACTAAAAGGTCCCCGGTTATTTTTTTTATTTTCATTTCCAATTGTTCTAATATTGTTATACGCGTATATCTAGCGTATTTGTGTGTACTATACGTGTATGTATAAATGTTTGCACTAATTATACGTGTCTACTATACGTACTATATCAAGAGAATAAACTTATAAATAAATATATTTACACACAATATATTACATCGAAAGCGGAGATAGTATTTTTGAAACTAGTATATATACATCAAAATATTGTTTCATTCTAATTCTAGTCTCAAGTTCCACCGGAGTTGTTGATTAACATTTCTGAATTGGATGACCATCATAATAATGTCTTCCCTTTGGACTAATCACCTCGTCCATCAAGAATCCCACGAGACCTTCTTGAATCGCCAAGAGACGATCCTTCTCAATGATTGTGTCCCTAATCATAGAGTTCTGTAATGTGCAAATATGTTAATATATAACACCCAAGAATTAAATATATAAGCAGTTAGAAAATGATGTATTATTAATAAGTTTACAATAATACTTACAGTATAATCTCCTAGGTCTACCGTGCAGAAATTGTGGATGTACTCACACACATAGTATGCACATAAATTGGTCCCTTGTTCCTGTCTCATACACTAAATTGGAGAAAACATTTATGAAATATTAGTGTTATTCCTTTTATAATTTGCCCAAGCTGAAGTTGTTATTTGGTTTACGTACCGAAAAATCTGTATAGAATCTAAGTTTGGGTTTCCATTGTCCAGGGTTCATAACAATGAATTTTTCCCAAGATCTGGCGGACAATAATGAAAGTTAGAGCTAGTGTTAATAAAAGCACACTATTACATAAAAGGAAACGTATTGGATAGAATTATTACTCTTGAAACAGATCTTGAAGGTCTTGGTATTTGTCAGGGTTTCTTTTCAACGAATCAAAGACCATGACGTTGCTCTTGTCGACTTCAATTATTATAAGAATCCAGTGGAAACTGTATATACATGCATGCTCAAAAGATGAGAAATAAATAATATTAACTAGGATAATTAGAAATGAAGGTTTGTGAAGCACATGTACTTCATCTATGTCTAAATGATCTGAAATTTTTTTGGTTGTCATTTACACCCAAAATATTAGCTCACGTAAGATCTTAGATTTTCCTGATGACTAAATGTATTATAGGTTTTTTCTTCGTGCTACAAGAGCTTAAATATTGTGAATTACACATCGATAACTCAAGAATTATGATTCGGCTTTCAGATAAATTGGACTCCTAAGGCACAAGAGACCTTGTGGCCAAGTTTGGCACCATTCCGGATTGTTTCAGAGGTGCTCTCAGTTCAACATTTAATTACTAGGTGATGTCGCACGGAAATTCAATTAAACCGAAAAAATACTAAACCAATTCAGAAAAATCTCAAACTTGGTGGTTCAATCTCACATGACATATTCAAGCTTTATAAAAAATTTGAGACCAATACAACACTGCAGAGTGCATGGACTTCAGAATCGTTAAGAACTTAAGTGTATAGACATAGTTCGATGAAAGGTTCCATATAGCTTTGTGAAGCACGTGTACTCCATCTATGTCAAAATGGTCTGAAATGTTTTTTTGCTGTCATTTACACCCAAAATATTAGCTCACGCAAGATCTTAGATTTTTCTGATGACTAAATGTATTATAGATTTTTTCTTCGTGCTACATGAGCTTAAATATTGTGAATTACACATCGAAAACTCAAAAATTATGATTCGGCTTCTAGATAAATTGGACTCCTAAGGCACAAGAGACCTTGTGTCCAAGTTTGGCACCATTCCGGATTGTTTCAGGGGTGCTCTCAGTTCAACATTTAATTACTAGGTGATGTCGCACAGAAATTCAATTAAACCAAAAAAATACTAAACCAATTCAGAAAAATCTCAAACTTGGTGGTTTAATCTCACATGACATATTCAAGCTTTATAAAAAAATTTGAGACCAATACAATACTGCAAAGTGCATGGACTTTAGAATCGTTAAGAACTTAAGTGTATAGACATGGTTCGATGAAAGGTTCCATATAGCTTTGTGAAGCACGTGTACTCCATCTATGTCAAAATGGTCTGAAACGTTTTTGGTTGTCATTTATACCCAAAATATTATCTCACGCAAGATCTTTGATTTTTCTGATGACTAAATGTATTATAGGTTTTTTCTTCGTGCTACAGGAGCTTAAATATTGTGAATTACACATCGATAACTTAAGAATTATGATTTGGCTTCCAGATAAATTGGACTCCTAAGGCACAAGAGACCTTGTGGCCAAGTTTGGCACCATTCCGGATCGTTTCAGAGGTGCTCTTAGTTCAACATTTAATTATTAGGTGATGTCGCATGGAAATTCAATTAAATCGAAAAAAATACTAAATCAATTCAGAAAAATCTTAAACTTGGTGGTTCAATCTCACATGACATATTCAAGCTTTATAAAAAATTTGAGACCAATACAACACTGCAAAGTGCATAGACATCAGAATCGTTAACTTGTTTGAGACCAATAAAAGAGTTGATCACATTAGCATTACACAATCGATTTGATCATTAATCATTACAGTATGACAGTAATCTCAAGCACTTAAGTATGGTGTGTCTTCATGTCCAAGCAATATGCTTGGGTCAACTTCGACAGCGAACAGAGGCATGCCATCAAACTGATCATAATCATCGGACTGATCTGTTTTGTCCTCGACTCCCACGATTACACTTTTACCCGGAAGAACTATGTGACACTTTGGCTCTTGTGGTCCTTCTTGGGTATTTTTATTCTTCGGTATGCTAGTCATATCCTTGACATAAAAAACCTGATGCACATCTTTAGCAAGGATGAAAGGATCATCTTTGAACCCAATCTTGGTCAGGTCCACTATTGTCATTCCATATTCATCTTTCCTTACACCAATCAGTCTTACCCTTTGGCAAAGAAACAGAGGGATGTTCAGCGCCCCGTACTTAAGCTCCCATATCTCTTCTATGATACCATAATAGGAGGTCTTGCACCCAACATTGTCGATCACGTCCATATGGACACCAATATTTTGGTTCGTGCTTTTTCGATCTTGAGCTCTTGTGTAAAAAACTATAACCATTTATATCATAAGCTTGAAAGTTTACAATTGTGCTACAAGGTCCCCTTGCTAACAAAGTGAGTTGTGGATGAATCGTTGAGGTACCGACAATTTGTTCACTCAACCATGAGGGAAATGTTTCCAAGTGATGGCGTGTAATCCAGAGTTCGGATTTGGTTGGATTTTTGAGATGCAATAATCTGCTCGTGTTTCGTCCTATAAGGAGTCAGCATGGATGATTGTTGCAGAACAGTTAGGTGTGCTTTATGGAACAAATCTGTATTATTGCTCAAACTTGATTTCCTTCCGCTGGTACCCTTTCCCTGGAGCTAGCTAGGATGTAAGGCCACTGGTAGAGAACCAACCAGCTATATATAAAAAAAGGAAAATAAGAGAATACTTAAATTTATTCATATAAAAACAAAATAAGATACTATCCTAGGTCTCATTTTCTAATAACTAAAAAGATAAATTCTATTTTCTCTAATAATAAATAAAGCTACCTAAAAGTTAAATTTATTCTATGTCTCATTTTTTATGTCTCATTCTACATAAAAAATAAAATTCAATTTTTTATATAAAAACAAAAAAATCTTAGTAAAAATGAATGAAATAAGATACAATGTTAGTAGCTATATAACTACTTGTTACTAAATCTAAAGTATATTAAAACCTCATCTCTTAGCTCCTCCAACCTAGAAATCAAAATTTCTATTTTCTCCATCTCTGAATCATAAAACGAAATTTAATCACAACAAATGAATGGAGGATGAGGAATCAAACCTTGGGCAGAGAAGAATCAAATAGAGGCTTGAGAAAAAATTTGAGCAGCACCTCCCTAGGCTTGAGGCGCCATGGGAGAGGAGCTTGAGCTCTCGGGTGGTGAAGAATGGCTCTGACACAAGAGAATGAAGAAGGAGCTGGTGATTTTATAGAGACACCCCCTTTTGTCCCGGTTGGTAAAACCACCCTGGACTAAAGAGAACCCTTTTGTCTCGGGTAGTAACACCACCCGGGACAAAAGGCCGGCACCAATAATTGCGGCCAGAGAGCCGTTGGAGGCCAGGCCTTTAGTCTCGGGTGGTTTTACCACCCGAGACTGTTGATGATTCAAAACCGTGTTGAAGTTCACCGCACGCGTACGGGTGACTTGGTGCCTTTTTCACCAAGGAGGGTCCCCCAAGGATTGTCAATCCAAGGATCGGAAGCAAACCGCTAAGGTTCTCTACCTAATCTAGCCAAACTAACCTAACATTAAGTGTTGATTGCATAAAAGAAGTAAACCTTGATAAATATAAGTGAAGTGTAAGGTTGATCACATCCATAACATAGGCAACATAAAGGAACAAACAAGGATAACTAAGGCCTACGTCTTCTAGTTGTAGTTCTAGCCGAAAGAGCAAGTGCAACAAGCATCTCATCTAAAAGCCATCTTTAAACTACTACCCTCTGGTCAAACCCTCTAAGGCACCCATCGTACACGTGATCGACATCCTGCCACGATGCCCCGTTTCTTGTATAGGTAAACCTAAGAGCACGCTCACGGGGAGCATGCCATACTCCTTGGTGGATCCGGTATGAACCCCTAGCCCCCATGGCTACGAGATCACCCCGAGCAATCTATGTTAACGGTAGATTGAAATAAAGCAAACCCAAGAAAGCACAAGATCATAAAAGGAGGAATCGAGTCGCTAAAGATCGTATGACATCAAGTACTTTACTCACATAGTAGATATGTTTAGGTCATCGCCACCGAATACATACCATCAAAGACCTCAACTAGCTCTTAGAACTCCGCCATGGCACAACCACGCAGGGCGGCCATGGCGGCTAGGGTTGGCCTAGGCCATCCCCTAGACAACTTCGAAGATTCCGCCGTCGTTGTCTCCCTCCGGTGTTCACTTCTAGGTTTCGCCGAGTTCTGGTGAATGGATCTGGCGGCCGTTGGAGGCAGGGGGTATAAATGAGCCGAGGAGCGTGTAGGTCAAAGGGGAGGCCGAACCAGGCCCGAAACCCCCTAGGCCGGTCGGCATGGGCCTGCCGGCCCAGGCCCTTTTCAGCCCGGTTCGGGCCCATCTTCCTCCACGATGCTTCTCGCACTTTCTTGAATATTTTCCGAAGTCCATGTGGGTCTTTGACGTTGTTTTCCCTGCGGTTTAGATAAGGGTGCTTGGCGCACAAACTCCCGCATTTTCCGTTCGGGTCCTCAGAGTTTCACGGCTTCATGTTTCGGTCCTTGGGTCATTTGGAGTCATGTTCACTTCGTGTCTTGACTTGTGCGGTGTTTCGTGAGCTTCTCATAAAGTGCTTGATGAACTCTTCCCAGAAGTCCTCATTTAGGTACTTAATTCCTGCGTAAACAACATACTCCAAAAATCACATGCAAGTGTGAACTTGTTACATCATTAGTGTGCCTAGTGGCGGGTTAGTTATAATTCAAAGCTCAAACCAAAGTGTAACAAGTGCTCTTGGTTGACGGAAATTGACCGTCAACAGAGACTAAAGGGGGGCGGCGCAAACGACCTTTAGAGGCCAAGTCGCCCCAAACCCTTTTGTCCCGGCTCCAAATTTGAACCGGGACAAAAGGGCTGGATAAAAGGTCGCCTCTCTATCAGTGAACTCTTTGCAACCGCACAACAGACACTCAAACCCTAAACCCTAATGGAGCAGGTTGACCGAGGAGGTATGTTGTGCTAACTGGTGTGTGTTTTGTGGGATTTCAAACTTCAAACTACTTTTTCTCCCAAACCGTAAAGTCATTTTTAAATCTGTTTGAACCAGTATCTTGCTGAGAATTAATGTAACATAATGGGATCCAATATGAATATATTTTACCATTTTCTAAAAATCAACTTTTTAGATGATCTTCTCAGCATTTTAAGTATGGTACTTCAACATTTTACTTAAACATTTTCCTTCCTTCACTCCCCATAGTAGCAAAGTAGAAGCAGGTCATAGAACAACCTTTACTTTTTTGTAGCAATAGACAGAACCAACAAAAACAGATAATAAACACTTAGACCAAACATGAGAGCATACCTCACGCACACTGCCATTCTTCATAAAGAAGTACAGTATCTTGTCAAATGAAAGACTATATATGTCGGTGTTTGTTACCGCCGGTAAGTAAATTTATACGAGCGCATGTCTGAATCCGCACGGTTGCACAAGAGACACTCAGGATTATATTGGTTCGAGCCTCTGGAGAGTAATACCCTACGTCCAGTCTGAGGGGGTGTGTTCTTTATGCTCAAATGTCTGTAGTAGGGGTTACAAACTAGTCGGGAGAGGGTTTCTACGCCCAAGTCCCTAGTGCGCGTGCGCTGTATTCTTGTAGCAGAGTTCTGTGTACACGAGTGTGTGTGTCTACGGGATGATATGAGATGAGATATCGATACTGTGTGCGTGTGGGGGTGAATGTGAACGTGTTTTACAAGTGTTCCCCTCCTCCCCTTTTATACTCGTAAGAGAGAGGTCCATGGGGGTACAATCGAGGGTGTAGACTAGATTACAGCGTAGGGTGTCCTTCTCCGCGTCGGGCCGTCATGATGGTGCGGCGGGGGCGGCGAAGAACTGTTGAGGGGTTGCTGGCGACGGCGTAGGCTTCCTGGAATCACATGCCCCGAGTAGTTGCCTCCGGGGCTTCTCGTGCTCTCCTTCGAGTAGTTCGTCGAGTGTAGGGTGTAGGCTTCGTACCCTACCTCTGTCAGTAGGACAGGAGCACGTCTTTCCCGGATACTGTGGGAATGGAGTGGCCTACGCCACACCGTTCGAAGTTTAGGGGGAGGCGTACACTGTGCCGTTCGTGGCACAGCGCTCCCTGTGCTATTCGTAGTACGACGCACACTGTGCCATTCGTGGCGCAGCAGGCGGATACACCTTCTGTCACCAGATCGACCTGGTCAGGGCGGCCCGACGCGGAGGGGTTGGCATGTGGTGGTACGTGGGTTAGCGTGCGCGGATATCTCGGGATATCGGCGGGGGGCCCACGTCACAGTTGCATTCGACGTGGAGCTTTAAACTTGTCAGGAACGGAAACTACTCATGCGAACGAGTAGTCTACGCCATGCCTTTCGAGGCTTAGGAGGTAGCGCGCACTATGCCGTTCGTGGCGTAGCGTGCACTGTGCCGTTTGTGGTACGGCGCGCACTGTGTCGTTTTTGGCATAGTGGACGGATTCGCCCTCTGACACCAGATCGGCCTGGTCAGGGCGGCCTGTCGTGGAGGAGCGGGCGTGTGGCGGCGCATGGGCGAGTGCACGCGGATATCTCGGGATCTCAGCGGGGGGCCCGCGCTGCTGTTGCCTTCCACGCGAAGCCTGAACTGGTCGGGGACAGAAACTACTCGTGCCAGCGAGTAGTCAGAGAGGGAGACAGAAACTTGTCGTGCGAACCACCATGTTGTCGGGGACTCGTCGTGTAGGCCATCATGTACTCGGAGGAGGAGGTGGTGGAGCGCATGGACCGCCCGGCTCCTGGCCCATGACGGGAACTAGTCATACGGGCTGCCAGGTACTCAGAGGCATAGCACTTGTTGTACTGGCTGCTAAGTACGCTGTATGTCAGTCCGTACTGTGTTTTTTAGTGGTTGTGGTGGGCCCTGGTCTAGGGCCTCGTCAGTAGGCCCCGAGCCTGGTGAGGTAGTCAAGGACTCGCTCCCATGTTCAGTTGCCGCAGAAATGAAAAGGTTGGATATGTTTTTTCCGACGGGGGCGCACGAGCGCACCCGCGGGTGATAGCCCTCGAGCCCACGGACAAGTCGGAGACTTGTGCGTGGGGTTAAATGTTAAGATCTCGAATTCGTGAGAGTTTTCATACCATTGCACATTTGCGCAAAATGTGCGTCGTGGGTTAAATGGCGAAGATTTTGCGCCGGTCGTGGGATTCGTGGGCCCGCCACGGGTGACATGGCAGCGCGCTCGTGCGCGGTTGGCGCCGGCGGGCGTGCCTTTTGAGGAGTGACGCTTCGGTGCATGGGGGACGTGGCCCGAGGCGGGCCCGGGCAATAACTGCTGAGGGCACAGTTGTTTTCTCCTTATATACCGCGGCCACCGGTTGGGCTTTCCCCCTTCTTCTTCCTCGCTCATTCCGCCGTCATTGCTTCTGCCTTAGCCTCCGCATCCGCCGTGCTCACACTCTTGCGCCTTTTTCAATTCCAATCGCGAGATCGCTTCTCGTCATCGTCGCCATGTCGAACTGGGCGCCCTCAAGCATGACCTGGTCCAAGCTCGACCGCCTCATTGCCGACGGTATGCTGCCGCAGCACACCGAGGTGGAGGATTGGAAGCTTCCTGGAGCCGAGCACGCCCCCGAACCCCCGGAGGGGTATGTGGTCTCGTTCGTGGCCTTCCACGAGCACGACTTCTTCGTCCCGGCGGGGCGGTTCATCAGCGCCATACTTGAGGAGTACGGCCTTCAACTCCACAACCTTAACCCGAACGGCATCTAGCAGATGGCAGCATTCGAGGCGTTGTGCGAGGGGTATCTACGCCAGGGAGCCCACTGGGAGTTGTTCTGGTAGTTCTACAAGTTCGTGTGCCTGAAGGACGACCGCACTGCGGTGGTGATTGGGTGTGCCAGACTTCGGGGGAAGCAGGGGAGGATGGACGAGTACATTCCCACCTCCCTGACGAGCTCCAACAGCGGGTGGCACCGGGACTGGTTCTACCTCAAGAACGACCTCGAGCACCCGCTCCCCAAGTACACTAGCCTCTGGTATGACCGCGCGCCGGAGAAGTGGATGTATGGGTCGGAGAAGAAAGACCAGCCCCGGTTCCTCCCGGACGCCCTCGAGGCCCTCAAGACGCTCCGTGACCACGACGTGGACTTTGTAGCCGTCATCGGCGGCTACCATGCGAGGGGGATCGTTTCGCTCCGGCGACGCCCCCTGCGCATCTTCGAGATGACGGATGACCGGGCTCCCTTCGAGGGGACGGTGACGGCCAATCCTCTGCCTTCGGGGAAAGAGGTCCAGAACTGGGTGTCGCAGGCCACCGGGATCAACTACTTGTTCTGGCCACTGCTGGACCTGCTGTCGATGCTCTCTCACCCGACCACCTTGGCCCTGGTATGTTTTTCTTGACATCTTTTGGCTTGTTCTTGGGATTTTCGTGCTGGGTACTAGTCTCTTTGTGTTTGTCCAGATGGGAAAGGTGGACATCCTCGCCTTGCGCCCTCCTCTGCTAGTGGACCGGGCGTGCACCAGGTTGATCGCTACGAGGGACAAGCGGCGGGCTGACCGCAAGAGGGCCCACCAACAGAAAGAGATTGAGAAGCGGTCGAGGAACGACAGCTGCGCGTCGCGCCGACGTGCTTAGGAGGTCGACATTTCCGAGAATGAGGACCCCTCGTCGTCATTGTTGAACACCGGTGAAAGCTCCGAGTTCACATGGAGCGATGACGAGCCGCCGACGACTTCGCAACCGCGCGCTGGGTCGGAGCCCGCCTCGGCCGCCGTGGGAGCCAGCTCGAGCCGGCAGGCGCCGCCCCAGTCTCCTTGAGTAGACCAGTTCGAGGTGCGCAGCCGCACCTCTCAGCACAGCGACCGCGAGAAGAGTAGGAGCTCCCCCCGGCGCGGCGACTCCACTTGCCGCACGTCGGAGCGCGAGACCTCTCGCTGCTCCTCTTCGCACCGGAGGTCGGACTCCCCATCGGGACGCTCGTCGCGGGAGCGGAGGAGTGCGACAGGGGCTTCTCCCCCGCCCATGACTCAGGGCGGGGGATCGACCACCTCTTCGCGGCGTCTTCAATCCATGATCATCACCGAGAATAGGCCGGCGCCCGCCCCGACTTCCGCTCCGATTTCGGGGAGCAAACGAGCGGCGCCCTCCCCGAGCTTGACCTTGGGGAGCTCGAAACAGTCTCGCCATATCGCGGTGAGGTAAGTCCTGACTCGCTGATTTTCGATTAGCATTCTGAATTCCTTAGAAACATGTTTGTCACCTGTTGCCGTCATGACGTTCTTTATGCTTCAGGGGCCCTGACCCCAGCACGATGGAGCCGGCGCCCGTGAAGATGCTGCACCGTCCGACTCAGGTGGTCGGTGACGGACCGCCGCCGGCTGGTCCGCCGCCAAGTCTCCCATTGGGCGCGGCCGTCGAGGAGTCGGGAGGGTCCAGGACCCAGGAAGCGGTGGTCCCGCCGGCGGGAGCTGAGAACCCTGCTCGCAGCGATCTGTCGATAGGGCTAATGGGATTGGGGGGAGATCCCCCTACAGAAGAGGTGCTCTCGGCCCATGCGGCCGAGTTGGCGAGGTGCCTCTCCGGGTCTCAGGAGCAGGCCCTGGAGAATCCTACCCTCGAAGCACCGACAGGAGATGTCGAGCTGCCAGCCCCCGAGTTGTCGGCGGGGACGAGCGGCGCTGCGGCGGATGCCGAGCTGCCAACCCCCGAGTCGTTGGCGGGGACAAGCGGCACAGCTGCGGATACTTGGGTCCCAGCCCTCGAGTCATTGGCGGGAGCTCGGGACGCCATGGTGGTCGTCGAGCAGGCCATCCCTGCCTCTGAGGAGACCCCGGCCACGACGATCGTCGAAGTGACCGAGGAGGCCATTCTGGTCTCGTCGGCTGCCGCTTCCACGAACAGCACCATCACCCCGCCGGACGCCCAGGAGGTCGTCATCATTCCGGAGTCGCCTTCCCCCACCGCTTCTCCCCTTGTGGTAGCGGAGGAGTAGGCGCCGCCTCCGACCCTGGAGGTCGGAGAGAGCTCAAGAGGCCCGGGATCGACCGTGTCGGTGCTCAAGGGGCAGGCGGAGGCGCTACCGCTCTGGCTGGTGCCCGTTTCACGGGTCCAGACCTCCATCGACCTCGACATCGATGGTGGCGCAGAATCCTTGGCCCGTCGAAATCTTGAGAGGGGCCTGCGCCAGAGCGAGCGGGCGCTGCGCCAATCAGAGCGGACGTTCATGGAGTTAGTTCTGCCTGCTGCGAGGGTGAGTCGCAGCCTTCGTTCTTCGCTTTTCATTTCCCGTCCGTCCTCCATCGTTTTTCCTGACCATGGAGCTCATCCATGACTTAGGAGCTCATCAGACGCAGCGACGACAGGTCCTGCGCCATCGAGGTGCTCCGGGCAGAGAAAACCCAGCTTGAGACGCAGCTGGCTGCTACCTGTCTTGTCGTGGCAGCCGACGAGGTCGATAGGGCGACCGAACGCGCAACCTTGAAGCGAAAGCGAAGTCCGTTGAGGATCGCGTGGTCACTTCGCAGGCGGAGAAGGCCGCCTTGGAGGAGAGGCTAGCTGCAGCGGAGCAGGCAGTGTCAGAGCCGCGTTCCAATGCCGAGGCCACTGCCCAGACCGCCAGCCAGGAGAAAGCGGAGCTCAAGACAAGAGCGGGCCGGGCGGAGTCCGACCTCCAGGTGAACCGCGAAAGGGTGACTGCTCTCGAGGCCCAAATCAATGACGTCAACTCTGAGAAGGACCAGCTCGGAGAAGTCGCCAAGAAGCGCGAGGAGGAGATCGTTGGTGAGTCCCCCGCGACCTGTTGTCCTTACGCTTTTGCTTACGTGTAGTTGCTTGATTACGTGACGTTGTTTTGCTTTTCGGGGTGAGCAGCTCTTCGTGTAGCCCGCAACGGATTGGCGAAGCAGCTTGCGGACCAGGAGAGTGTCGCGACCACCCGGCTCATCGAGAACCAGAAGCTGGCGGACCTTGCCCGCGAGTCTACCGAGAGGCTCAACAGTAAGAGGCGTACCTTTTTCGTATTTTGCCCTTCTTAAACGTGATGGTTTTCGCTAATGTTCGTCCTTCTTTTGTTTCGGAGATCATGACGGAGCTCGAGGAGGCGCAGAAGTTGCACGAGGACACCAAGAAGACCCTTGCGACGGTGCAGACAATCCGCGATAAGATGGCCCGAACCATCGTGAAGGCGCTGGACGATCTTGGGGTCGCCACTGCTTCCAATTTGAAGGACCGCTTGGGACTGGCCGCCGCGACGGCTCACCGGCAATCACTGGATGTGGCACACGACGTCGTCCACAAGGTGGTAGCAATTTTCTTGTCGCACTATCCGAAGTTGGACCGGGAGTTGCTGAGCCAAGGGTGGTGCCCGGGCTATGACAACGACAGCTACGACCGCATCGAGAGTGGCGCCGTCGACTTCGCTGAAGCCATGACCGCTCGTGGTCTTCATGATCTGGGCCTGTAAGAAGAAACAGAGTAGCCTCGCAGTGGCTTTTGATTATGTCTGCGATAGTTTGTAACAAACTCATGGGTCATGTGACCATTTATCGTTCTAAGTTAAGAATTCGTTTGTTTTTCGTTGTGTGTTATCCTTCTTCTGAGTAGTTAAGGGACTTGTGAGTCTGAGTAGTCTAGCCTAAGACTTTGTTGGTGGTGTCTTGCTCCGTAGCCGCGGGGGCGTAGGAACCTGGCGACCCGGCCGGACTCAACCTAAAAGTAGCACTACTCAGGCAAGTAGGCCCCAAGTACTTTGAGATGGATAGATGAATGCGCGTGTTTTTGCAAACAAGAAAACTCTTCGGAGTTATAGTTTAGACGGTTGCCCGACTACTTTCGAGGGAGCGAAGGAGAAACAACTCGGAGTTATGAACTTTGCTCGTGGGTCTTTGCACCGTAGCCGCGGGGGCGTAAGTACTCGGGGCCTAGACGAGCGCAGATTCACGACCGCGCGAGTTATCACCCATCTCCCTTTAGCAAGTGCGGGTGTACCGGGACGATCATACGAGAAACCGTAGACGGTTTTTAATTGAAAAAGTTTTCGAAATGTGTGGGGAAGGGGTGCCGTTTCCCCAAGTAGCCCTCGAGCCCATGGACAAGTCGGAGACTTGGCCATCGAATGAAACAGGCTTAAATAACATTTTACTCTAGTAAAAGACATAAGCTTGATTGAAGATATCATCTCACAAAAAAAAGAACAGAGCTCGAAGCTTTTGCATTATCATAAGATGAAACAAAGGAAATATTAAGGGTAAAAGCGGCATAACTGCTCTATGTTCCATGCGTTGGAGATGACCCTGCCACCCTCGTATTTGAGCTTAAAAGTTCCTGGACGGAGCACCTGGTCGACGATGAATGGTCCCTCCCACGGTGGTGAGAGCTTGTGCCAGCCCTCATTGCTTTGAACTCGTCGGAGAATGAGGTCGCCGACTTGGAACTCACGGTTCCGTATGTTGCACTCGTGGTAGCGGCGCAAGGCCTGCTGATACTGTGCTGAGTGGAGGAGAGCGATGCTGCGCGCTTCATCCAGCTGGTCGATGGCGTCCTCGAGGGCGACCTGGTTGCCTTCTTCGGTGTAGGCTTGAACTCATGGGCTGCCGTAGTCGATGTCTGTTGGGAGGACTGCCTCCGACCCGTGGACCAAGAAGAAAGGCGTGCAGCCGGTGGCTCGACTAGGTGTGGTACGCAGGCTCCACAGGACGGACGGGAGCTCCGCGGCCCATGTGTTGACGGTCGATATTTGCCATTTTTATGACTGTCAACTCCTGCAAATTTGAGCATGAATTGCACATTCACACTAGAATAGGAGCTTAAACTCATACTTTCCACCAGTGTCGATGTCTATTCGAATGCAGGTATTTAGCATAAGAAATGGGAGGAATCCATGCACTTTCACTCCACTCCAATCCAAGGCACTCAAATGCTGGCCAATCAGGGGCTGCCACAAGGATTCTCCTGGATCCATGATGTCACCAATCCATGTGAAGGACTCTCGACGAATCATACGCTGCCACATCAGCATCACATGGATCCATGGGCCCACTTTACCAACTAAACCGCCAGGAAATGTGCCATGCACAGAGGAGAGGCATTAGGGCCCACATGGAAGCGAGCCAGACGAAGCACAAGCCAGGTGGCTGGTCTGGGGTTTCGGCCGACCCTAGGATCGGCCGAACCGACCTAGGGTCAGTTGATCCTCCCCCTCCACGTGCTGCTTGCTCATTGGCCCTTGGCTGCATTCCCGGGTGTTTAGGGGCACTTTGAGCCCCGGAGCAAGCCTCCTCCTTGTCTATAAATAGGAGGGGAGGGGCTCCATTTCACACACACCACCAAGCTCTCAAGTTCCACTTCTCTCTTGTGTAGCTCTCTCTCCCTCTCTCCAATTCTGCCCATGAGAGGTGATTCTCACCTCTATGTGGTAGAATAGTTATGAGGAGAGATCTAGATGAGGATTAGTTGAGAGGTAGAGTAGGGGTAAGGAGTGAGTTGATGTCCTCATGGATGCTTGTTTTTCATTTAGATCAAAGTGTGTATTTCAGCATTTCTTATTTAGACTATAGTGGACATCATGCATGATTGATTTGTTCTTGTGTTCGTGGCTCGTTCATAAGTTAGAGGCTTGTGTTCTTCATGACACAAGGCTTCGATCCTTTAGAGCCAGAGCCGTAGTTCATTTACTTGTTTGCATGCTCTGATCCTGTTTAGTTAAGTAAGTCCCCTGTATCTCGTTTAGCTGCATCCATAGCTTCCTTTCTGCTTCCAGTTCAATGATATGATCTGATTCCGATCTTTCCCTTGTTCATGGGACCGTATATATATGGTTGCTATAGTGTAGTTTGCGGGTCGACAGACGTAACCGCACTATAGTGTTTATTTAGGGGTACAGACGTGGTGTCTGGGCCCTGGTTTTCCTACGAAGACCACGTACGATCGTAGCGCAGAGGTAGGCCGCAGTGGTGACAGCCTGTTGGACCCTTTGTCAACCCTCTACGTCGCGTACCGAGTTGGGCTCGCTTGCCAGCACCTTGGAGTGTTGTCGCCCCGCGGGGATGACTGAGACCTGACAAAAATACATCTTGAGAGCTAAGTCCCTTAAGGAAGTGCTTCTTGTATCCCGACCTATCCCAGCGAAAGCTGGTGTCCTTGGATAGACCCTCTCTGGTTACTCACCGTCCTAGGAACGAAACCCGACGGGAATACTCATTCTCCTAGGGAGAAGTGCTACAACGGTGTATCCGTGCGCTTGCGGATTTGTTCGCACTCGTCAGTGTACCCGGGAGTTTCTTACACGATCATGCTAGTGCGCCAGTGGTGGTGACGTTAAGAAACGCCAACAAGCATTTCTGGCGTCGTTGCCGGGGACGGCTGTTGTTAACCTTCGAGCCATCTATCCTCGTATTTATCTTTTGCCTTTTTCTTCTACCTTCACCCCCGTTACCCTTTTTGAGATATTCCTTTTTGTTTTCTTTACTTCTACCTCTACCCCCGCTACTCATGGAAGGTTATCCTTGTAAACACCTTCCGTCTTCGAGGAGTGAACCCTCAGAGCCATCTTCGTCAAGACTCACTCTTACATCTGGCTTTTGGCTTCACCCCTCTCTCATGAAGCTAGTTCAGGACCTATTCTTCTCGGGGTTAAGTCATGAGAACCCCTTTGATCATGTGAGACTACGAGTGTCTGATTGAAACTCAGGGTAAAACCAGAGAATCACCGGATGCTCGGAAAAGAGAGTGTTTCCCGCTATCCCTCTCCGGGGAAGCACGGGATTGGCACTGTTGTTTTGGTAGAGACTACCTTACTTGGGAGAAGATGAGAACAGCTTTTTGCTTCCACATCTTCCCAATACGACGTGTCATCTCGTTAAGGGCAAAGATTCTCTATTTCAAGCAATGTGAGGAGGAATCACTAGGAATGGCATGGAATCGTTTCGCCTCTGCGGTGAAAGATTGCCCAGTCCTCTACATCCCCGACTGGATGTTGCTTCAGCACTTCTGGTTTGGATTGCGGAAGGATGATGCCATAAGGCTTAATGCTCTCTCCGGAGGATCCTTTGTGCACCTAGATGCTGTCGAGGGAAAAGAGATCCTGGATAATCTCTGAGATTTCAGCTCCTCTTGCATCCCGGTCAATGAGGCACCCACCAGAGGAAATGTTAAGCCACCTAGATCCATCGTCAGCCGAGTCTGAGGTTTCATATCCATTCTTTCTGAGCTCTGGCTGAAGATGTCATTCCTGAATAGCAGGAGTCTAAGGGAAAGATTTCGTGGCGCGAGATCTACCCTTGGGTTCCCCTCTCATGCATCTTCTTAGACCTTCTCCCCGAGACTTTGTCTCGTGGGAGGACGGAGAGAGTAGTCCGGAAAGAACGACCATTCCCGGTCAGGATGACTTGTTCGATCCCCACTACTATCTCCTAAGGAGGGTATGAGAGGCCTATCGTGTTTCTATATCAAGGTTTGAGCTGAAGTGCTTTCCACTGAAGTTTCGTATAAACCAAGACATCGGTCTCTGCCTTATAATCCATTGGATTCATCCCTCAAGACTGAAGGAGCACGATCATCTACCGATCGAGTGGAGTGCATTCATTTTTTATCTCGAGCACATCGATCGATGCCGATCAGTCAGGAGAAGCTTGCACTTCGTATCTTATGCCTGACTTGATCGATGCCCAATGAGAGGTGCACTTTCCAGTTTATTTGATGAGCCCATGACTCCTCAAATCGAGACGGATTATGACCATGTCAAGAAGTGCGTTATTTCCTATAATGCAGATGGTAATGCAATGAATATTAATCCTCCTATGTTTGGCGGTATTCCTTTTGATGAGAAATACCAAAGCAATGCAGGGAGATTTACAGATTCCGGCTTAGTGTCAAAGATAGTTTTTAGAGGTGCAATATTGGGTATGAAAGAGGAGAAAAAGAAGTCAAGAAATTATATAAATATTGGCTGCATGCATGTGGAAATTGGGTGATGTCAGACCAAGGATATCTGAAGCCACGCATGACATGTATGGGCTGTCCGAGTCCTATTATTTTGGTATTCGTAATGGAGTAATTAGCAATCTGGCTGGACTATTCTATATTATTTGAATACATGAGTCTGATAGCTATTAGCACGAGTTGGTCTATTGGTTAAATTGGTGCGGGTCAATTTGAGTCAGGTGAGGTGCGGCTTGCATGTTGCATGGTGGAGTCCCACCTGCAGGTTTTTGGCCGGCCTGCGAGCCATAAGGCCTGGGCATTGCCCATGTACGGGAGATTGGTTTTTCATTCGTGAGTTTTGTTTCGTCGAGGGCTCCTCCGTCAAACTACGAGAGGGTGTCCTCCTCTCATCCATCTACTTGCCGATCCCTGTGTGGATTTGTGTTGGTGTGCGATCAAGCTTCGTCTTGGACGTGCTCTGGATTCTACGGAATTCCCCATCTTCTGATCGTGGTTTGTCGTGGCCGCGGGTGGAAGACCTATCTAGGGTTTTGGATTGCATCTATTGTAAGCTGATCCCTCCTATCATTGCTACTGATTATCTGTAGTTGATCATAAAGATTTATCTTGCCCTTGGGAATTATCATATTATCTTGTTTGGTCAACTATCCTTGCCGTAAATTTGCTACTTGGTATTCTCGTGAAGCTGCTGCTGTGATTGGTTGGGAAGATAAATTAAATTGAGTTTGATTTGGCGTGAGGACAAGATTGCTTCTATTATTAAATCAAGCACCTACAGTACTTGTTGTTCTGGGCGTGAGATATAATTCCCATTGGTTGCTGCTTGTGTTAATTCATTTGGCCGAGATTGCGTTGGAAGATTTCTGTTCTCATCTATAATTAAATATTCTACTTAGCAATTGTCATCTACGGCTGCTATACTATTAAAAGATTGCAATATTTTCAGTTCCTTGAATTGTGATATCAGAGAATAGTTAATAATCATTGTTAGTACCGTGAAAAATTGGGATAAATCTTGGGTACAATAAGCGTGTCCATATCAGTTGGTATTCAGAGACAGGTTGTTCACGGTGCATTTGGATTTCTTTTTAATGGCTAATTTGGAATTACTTAAGGAAGTTAAATCTCTGCCAAAGCTTTCTCTGGAGTCTAGACACCTACAGTATTTTGAATGGGAAGAAAGTCTGGATGATTTTTTCTATGGTCGTGTACTCCAGAGGTTTATTATGCAGAAAAGACTCTAGCTAACAATGTTTTTTATTGGTGGATTGACTATGATAAAAAATTTCCTTGTGAGACCTGGAGTGATATGAAGGCTGTGCTACAAGACCTATTTTTTTCTCCACATTATTCAAGGAAAATGGTAGCTGAAATTTATTGTTCCAAATCTCAAACCACTGAGCCAATTGGCAGTTCTAAGCAACCGAAGAAGTTGGACAAGGCTGCAGCGCCCAAACTGATGGTTATGCATGGGAGTGCTGATCTTTCTTCTACATCGAGGCTTCATAGTAGTGTTTCTTCTTGTGATACTACTGCTGCAAATCAAGTTGATGATATTGGTGATGCATCAGATGGCCTATCTATGATGGCACGAGATGTACATAGTGATGGTACTGCTGTTATGGTGAAGGGGCAGCGGTCCAATATATTTCAGTCTGAATGCACAATTCAAGACAAGGTATGCAAGTTAATTGTTGATGGTGGTAGCTTTACAAATGCTATTAGTTCAGATTTGGTGCATGCTTTATCTTTGTCTACGCGGAGGCTTTCTACACCGCGGTTGTTGGGGAGAAACCCGTCCCCGAAGTGGGGCCAACAAAATGCAAGCGTTAAGCGAACACGAACTCACAAACAAACCGAGGTGCGTCTTCGGGAGAGCAAGACAAGTCTCCCCTCCGACCTCCCTTTTCATTCCATCAGGGCTTGCTTAAATAGGCCCGCATCATTCACACTTTACATCTTTACCCTCGCCTTTTTACATCGTGCGAAGGATCCTCGAGGGCATTACAATATTTTTACATCAGCTCGCCCAACTACCACCCTTACAACTCAACACTTTACACCGTGGCACCCGACAAGTGGGCCCACGCTCCTTCTTCCCCCTTCGGGGAATTGTTCCAGTCCCGAAGTCTCACGCCCGCTTCGCGCCGTGATCTTGCGCCGTTACCTTCGCACGCCCGCCATACTCTTTCGCCCCTCGAGCGCCCTTGAGTTCCTTCTCGGTAAACTTCTGTCCTCCTCGCGAAGGTTCTCTGCACCTTCGCGTGTTCAACGCCTTCGACCTCTCGGACTCCCGATGCCTTTCCACGCGAAGGCTCTTCGCGCCTTCGCGCGACCAGCACCTTCGATGCCTTGTTGCGCCACTTCCCGAAGGTATCGAGCCTGCATAAACACCAAAGAACAGAAGATGGATGCTTCTCCTCGACCCGAAGGCCTATAGACGAAATAGACAAAAATAGGGGGTTAGGTGCGAAATGGATTTCCCCAACATTAGCTTCTCGCCTGCGAAGGTTTGTCCCCTTGACGAGCCGAAGTAGCGAAACTCAAACGGGTAGAAATATTTTCGCACCGAAGCGCCTCCCCATTTCGGCTCGTTCAGGTCTTCCTTTTCTTACACGTGTCCGGTTATTTTGATTCTCCTGTTTTTTCGTGATACGATTTCCCGCTTATTTGTTCCTATTTTATCGGGATATGCTTCCGTAACTGCTGCTTTGATTCATCCTATATTTTTGCACCACGTATCTCCTAGATTGTCACGCCGCTTGCCCTATATAAGGCCATCGCCGCCCCCCGGTGCCAAACCCCTCCTGTTGCTGCTCTCTGATCGCCTAGCGCCTGCTCCCTGTTGGTAACTTCTTGTTAACTTTGTTTTATACCTTCGTTTTTGTTTCTTGTCCTGTATTTTTTGTACCTTCGCTCAAATAGGTTATATTTGTTATTCTTTTGGTTTTAGGTTTCTGGTTGTTTGTCTTATTTCATTCTTCTTTGTGATGGCTCCGAAGTCTGCTGCGTCGAAGCCCCCGAAGTCCACTACGAAGGTTTTTGGACGCAGCCGAGTGACTCTGCGGCTTCTTGCCGAGTACGAAAAGTTTGATTATTTTGCAAGTGGTCAAGCTAGAGCTCCTGGGAACGAGGTGATTCCAACCCCAAGAGATGACGAAGTTGTGGTATTCCGCGATCTTTTTGCTGCTGGTCTTCGGTTTCCTCTGGATCCCATCGTTGTTGCAATTCTTCGCAACTTCGACATGTATGTTCACCATCTTACTCCGAACTCCATCCTTTGTTTGAGTTTGTTCATGTGGGCTTGCAAAACCATGGGCGTCAATCCCACAGTGGCCAACTTCGTTCGTGCGCACACCATACATCACCAGCCGTTGTATATGGAACGCACCGAAGGTGACACGTATGTCAAGGAAGAAGCCCAATTTGCTTCGCTGAACTTCAGATATAGATCTGATGTGGATGTCCCTGTTGTCTGCTACAAGAACAAATGGGAGGATGATTGGAACTCATTTTGGTTTTATCATAAGGTGGATGACACCGCTTCTGCTTTGGTCAGCAAGGAAATGCAAGATCTTCCGAAGGGTGTTGGCATAACTCCCGATGACTCTGATCAATCTCGATTGTTTTTGGTTGTCTTTCGGGAGATTGCAACAATCATGGGTACCCGTGATCTTGTTGAGGAGTACTGCTGCTGCAAGATTTTTTCGGTGCAGTCTGGGTGGTCTGTTGTCGCGTGGAGCGACTTTACAAGCCCTATCAAGATTCCGGATTTTACTAAGAGCTTCGGATTGAAGCTCGAAGGTTTGCGTCTTCTTTGCTTTGTCATGTATTTTTTGCGTTTTATATACTGCGCTTTCTTTCATATACATCTTTTTGCTTATTTTTTCTACATCCTAGATATCGATGTTCTACTGACCGAAGATGCTGCAAATGAAATTCTTGGTCCTACCAGCCTTAAAGAGGATCACGACATTATGAACCGAATTGGGGGTCGTCGTGACAACCATGTTTTTTAGTTTTTTGGTATTACTGCTGGTGATCGCCAAGTTACCATCACTCGGCGCGAAGCTGCAGTCAAGCGCGCCGTGAAGAATGGGTCTAGTAGTGCTGCCGAACCTTCGGTTACTGCTGCGCTTTCTCGTCCTGGCAAGAGACGCGCGAAAGTCACCAGCAACCGTCAGCCTAAGCGCCGCCGGAAGCAACGGTCTGCTTCTCCTGAGACTGTCTCTTCTAGCCCCGATGGCAGCGATGGAAATCAAAGCAAAGGTAACAAGAGCAATGAGAATGTGGCTGACCCTGCGCTATCCGGGCGAAGCACTCGAGCGTCTGACTTGGAGCGTACAGAGGAACAGATTGATGTGACTTCGATATCACCGCGCCCAGACGTCGGTGCCGGTACCATTGCTCGACCGTTTGATATTGACATTAGTGACCGTGAACCAGAGAGTGATGAAGAGCTCGCTGCTCCTTCTAAAATAAGTGGTAAAGCACCCGCTGTTGCCGAAGACATCCCTAAAGAACCCGCCCCTTCTAAAGGGCTGGTTCCTTCTTCTTCGCGCAAGGTTATTGATGCCTTCGCTACTGGTGCCGGCGATAGTGACAGAAGCTCTGACACTGAGTCTGACAGCGGCCGGTGAAGCGGTGGTGTTTTTGTCAGTGCTGATTCTCCCTCAGTTGTTGCACGCCGTCTTGGAATTTCTCAAAACTCCCGTTTCTTTGGTGATCGCAAGAGGAAATTACTCTAGTTTTGCAGTGATGATCGCGAACACGCTTTGCTCCAAGAGGCTGGTCAATCTTTTAGCTTCCCTATCATGGAAGAAGATCTTGGCCGCGAAGGTGCTGATGAAGTTTTAACGCAGGCTCAAGATCTTGCCATGAAAACCTTCGTTGCCTGTCGAGTTGCTCAGCGCTGACATCGCGAAGATGTTCGTCATTTTAACCTTCATGATCAGACTACCTCTTCTGCTCTTGAGAAGGAAATTGTCACTGTCAAAAATCTTCAGAAGGACAAAGACAATCTTGCTGTTGCTTTGGAGGACGAGAAAAAGAAAAATGCTGCTCTGTCCTCGGAAATAACTTCCTTCTCGAAGAAAAATGATTCTCTTGAAAACGAAGTTACTAAGTTGAAAGAGGCTGTTGAAAACGAGAAAAAGAAGAGTGAAGGTTTGAAAGGCCTGTACGAAGGTAAGCTGAAGGAGCTTACACTACAAAAAATGTTGTGGTCCATGACACTCACGTTTCGTCACGGATCATCAAAATTTCGTCATAAAACGGTGTTTATGACGAAATTTGATAACGTCATGTATTGAGCGTCACGGATCCCTTCTCGTGACGTCCTTAAGTTTTCGTCATAGATTAACATGATCCATGACGTTATGAAACCGTCATAGAATTGTCTAAAGCCCATTGAACCCGGCCCAAAGCCCGAAATCTATGACGAAAATGAACGTCATAGATCTATGACATGGATGATGATGTGACTGCCTACCTAGATGATGACGTGGCCGCTGACATCATCATCGCAACCCAATTTGTCATTTTTTAAAAGATTAGCCCATTTCTTTAATGGGCCAATACCAGAATTTGGTGGGCCCATTTTATTAAGTGGGCCAGTATCATAACTGAACCTCTCATTTTTAGCCCATTTCCAGGCCCAATACTCATTTCACACCAACCCAATTTAAATTCATGCACACATAATTCAACCATTTCTGTGGGGCTCAAAATCAATTCTAGATCATCAAAATTCACAAATTTTATAATAGCACAGTCGCGTAGAATATAATACCAACACATCCAATGCAACATTTTGTACTCTAGTACAACATCAAATACAAACATATTTTCATCCAACATCAGAGGTTCCAAAAAAGGTTCAGAATGACACAAGCAATCCCATCATGTTTCCTAAAGACGTCGTCTTGTTCCTGGAAGCAAAAGAAAAGGGACACAAGCATTACGAGATGGACAAGCTAAATAAGAAAACAATTACATATGCATTACAGACTGCACTGATCATCAACAAAGACATAAGAGCATATTTAACCAAAGAGAAGTGACGCTAGAAAGCTAATGTACTACACAGCAAGCTACTATTAAACAAATGTTACTGCCGATCACATAAGCATATATATTATTTGAATAACAAAAAAGATAGTACTTATTACTAATTTAAAAATGAAGTTGGTTTCTATTGACACAAGCAAAGGAAACTGTCACTTCAGAGGCAATGCAATTAACTTTCAAAAGCAATGATTACTCCACTATTCACAGACAATGGCAATAAACTTCATGCACCTGATCTTTACCTGAGTTCCTTGGTTTGGTCTACAAATAGCACTTCTGATGTTGCTGTTCCAGAAGCTCTGGCCAGCAGATGTTGTGAGCCGACGAGCTCTATCCTACTTTACTCAGACCAAGAGCAGCGTGTTGCTAGACCAATGATTCTCACCTGCACAGTAGAACAAATCAGGCAAGCAGAGTTAGCTAGTCAGAGATAAGTCGATCAGCAGTGAGCCTATAACTCTCCAAAGCAATTAACTCTCCAAAGCAATGATTACACCACTATTCACAGTCAATGGCACTTCAAGAATTCAGTTAGTGCAACAAAGTTCCTAAGTGTCATACACCAACAGGTATCTACCACAGATCAAGCATTGGTGTTATCTAATACTCAATTTATGGAGATTGCAATTTCCATGTGCTCCAGTAAAGAAAGTACAATGCTAAACAAGTACCTACAAAGAAATTACAATGCTAATTTTTAAGCTTAGTCCTATCCATCCTAGAAAGTGTAGTGTTGCACACTAAAAGTTTGATGAAAAGTAAATAAGGTACACAAAGTGAGGCTATCTCAGGTTCACTTTATTATTACAACTACTTTGCACTTATCTGAAGGTAAGTATATATGCCACATAGATAAAAACAGCAATGCTACAGTTCAAGCAAGCAGACGGCACCCTGTTACTACGCTTGTGTGAAATGAATAAATAAACAAACTCTTTTTAAAATGTACCTTAATTAAGAAGGTATGAAACTGAATTAGGAGTATCAACAACAACTCAGTATCAAGAAAAACAGGTAGCAAGCAGACTAGCTGCAACATTAGGAGTCTTTGTTGTACATAGGGATATGAGCACTTGTAGTCTCTGAATGAATCTATCTCTTGTAACTTAACAAATCAGCAATATTTATTAGTGCTATAATTAGTAGTAGTCCAGCCACAACACATGACGAAAAGGAACAAAAGAAAGAGGGTGCATGTAGACAACAATATTACAAGGCTATGTATCATCTAGACACAGATTCGGTAATAAAATTTCATCTAGCGGCGGCACAAGGAAGAGGAGCTGGTGGCGGCACAGATTCGGTAATTGACCACCAGTCTAGTCCATTTGCTTAATTTGGTTAAATCTAGAGCTAGAAACACACCAGATCACATTTATCAACCAACATATGATTCAATCCGGTTTAAAGTATCTTAGCATGCTTTCTACAGGATGAGCATTACAACTAAATTGACAGTACGTCCACCCACTTATTCCATACACAGTAGCTATCATGGCAAAATCAACGTGCAGATCAAATATGGTAAGGAAACACTCATCGCATCAAAGAAGCAGCAAATCTGCAACGAAAAATAGCTCCCAATCCCGCACTACCAAAAGGAGAAGCAGCAAAAATAGCTCCCAATCCGCACTTCGGTCACAAGGAAGGAGATGAGCTACTACCTTCCATGGAGGGCATCTGTACGCCGCTGGAGTGGGCACGGACATGCTCCCAATCCCGCGCCGCCGACCGTGTGTGCTGCCCTCCGAACCTCTACTATCCATGGAGAGTCCCTGTGACACCATCAGACGGCCGTCAGTGGATCTGAGGAGGGGCGGAGGGAGGGAGAGAGGGGGAGAGAGAGATGAACGGCGCGAGGAGCCCGGCCACCGCCGCGCCGTGCCGGATCCGGGCGCCGCCGGCAGCTCCGCTGCCTACGACACGCAGGATGTGAGTGCCGCCGGCCGCGTCGTGGGGCCCACGAATCGATGAGGCCAAAAGAACCAGCGGGTGCAGGAGAGGAAGGAGCTGGCGACGGCGTCGGCGGTGTGCTTGAACCGGGCGTCGCTGGCAGCTCCATGGTCAGGAGGGGAGGGGCTGGGGGTTGGAGGGGAGGGCCGGAGGAGGCGGGGGTTGGACGGGAGGGGGAGGAAGGGGCGGCAAGGGGAGGAAGAGGCGGCCAGGATGCTGAGGGGACGGGAGGAGGCTGAGGGGAGGGAGTGGAATGTGGCTAGGATTTGACGGATGCAACTTCCTTTTATACGAATAAAACACGATCTCAACCATCCATTCGTCGATGAACGGTCCAAAATGAATAGGCTTTTTGGGCCATAATGGGTCTGTTACATTCCTCCTCTGCTTAACATTTTTCTTTTTCTTTTTTCATTTTTTTGCAATATGGAATAATTCCAATTTGAACTATATGTATCTCAAATAAAATTTAAAAAATTTATCAAAATTATATTTTAAGTACTTCTGATCTACTATAACTCGTATTCTGAAAATATATGAAAGTTTCAAATGTTTCTTGTCATAATTCAAAGTTCTACTTGCATATTTACTGTAAAATAATGATAATAAAATCTAAAACTTCTTAAAAACTTCTAAAAATTGCCATGAAATCATTGTATTGATGTTTAAACTTGACATAAAAGTTTCATTGGATTTTGCAAAAAAGAAGTGTACATTGCTCACAAAATGAATGGATCCCCCATATTGTTTCATACATCTCAACACAAACTTTGAGATTTGAACACCTCATAACATTTTCAAACTCCATTACATCTAAAATTTGTACCCAAACATAAGTCGACCTTGACTTTAACAATTATGAAGTTTAATTACCAATTGGCATGCAAAAACATGTATTTATATTATATGCTTTAATAGAAGGAAACAAGCCGTATGAAGATTATACTATTAATAATAATTAACATACTAACAAATGCAATTATACGGAAGAACGTGATTTTAGAAAAAAATGAGAGAAAGAATCATCAAATTTGGAGTTCATATGAGTGAGAAATACCAATTACAAATTTTAATTCCGGATTAAAAGAACAAAGAGGAAGTACACATCTGTTCAAGCGGCAGCAAGCAGATGTCGCCACATGGCGTTATCCTACTGGCCCTGGTGCATGAACACGCAGATTTGTGCGTGTTGCTTTTTATCTCTGTTGGAGAATATAAGAACTAAAATACCAAATTTCTCCACAACTCTAGTAGCAGCGTAGTGGTAAGGCGTCTGAGTCTCGTCCCTGAGACCAGGGTTCGAACCCCCCTTTCGCCGCAATTTTTTTCCAAATTTCCCGCGGGCATGGTGGCCTGGTGACGTGGCCCGCTCACGGTCGGGTGACTAGGCGTGCAGTCGTGCAGGCTATATAGAAGAAAAAAGGAATTCAAAACCAACAATTAACTAAGTGGTGCGGTGGTAAGGGGCTCTAATGTGGAGTCCTGTATCCCGAGTTCGAATCCCGCCGTCGCCTCTTTTTTTTGTGCGCGAGATTAAATGGCCGCAGGCAGAGGCTGGGCGTGGCCGGCCGCGGCTGGCTACGGCCGACGTGGCGGGTGGGCGCGGCCGGCTGAGCAAGGCTGGGCGTGGCTGCGGCCGACGTGGCGGGTGCGGACCTGGTAGTAGAAAACATTAAAAAAATTAAAGGCAACAAAAAGGAAATGGGTTGTAGCATAGTGGCAAGAGGGGGCTATGGGAACCATGAGGTACATGGTTCGATTCGGACCCCTACAGTATTCCATTTTTTTCTTGAATTATTTCATATAACTCTATTTTTTCCATGATTTCTCTAATACATAATTTTTTTTAATTTCTTGATTGTGATTATCTCTATATTTTCACACATTACATTAAGCTTTTCTCATTTATTTATCACGACGAATGATGAAACACATTGTGGATCGGATTATGACGAAATTGGCACAACGTCATAGTGTTTGGACTTCATATCGGGCTTCATATCCAACATGGCGAATCTATGACGAAATCTGACTGTTTGTCATGGATGTAGTGTGATCTGCAATGAAATCTATGACGAAATCGGTAGAACGTCATAGTGTTTGGACTTCATATCGGGCTTCATATCCAACACTGTGAATCTATGATGAAATCTGACTGTTTGTCATGGATCAGTGTGATCTGTGATGAAATCTGAGATCGTCATGACAATTTCGTCATAGATCACAGGATTTTTTGTAGTGTTAGTGAACTGCGAACCACCCATGCCAATCTTGTGAAAGAACATGAGGGTTATTGTGACGAAGTGGAAAAACATATTGTTCCTGTTTGCAAGAAGGTTCATGATCTTTTGACGGACTTTGGCACTGCTCCTGGCTCCTACGTCATCGAAGGTCAATACATAGGCGACATTTTTAAGTGGCTGTCAGATGGAGTATCGTCTCTAGCTTCGGCTGGCTGCTCTTTTGGTGAACTAAGTGCTGGAGTTGCTGCATGGACCATTTGCCACTCTGTGTACTCTCTGTTGAGCACTCCTACTGATGGGTTCGAGCCTGCTGTTTCCAAGACTGCTCTTCGCCAGATGTGTGATGGCTCTTTTGCGTGGCCTCAAGAAACCAATGTTGACCGTATTCCTGCTCTGTCGAAGAATATTGCAAAAAACTTTGTTAAAGAGTTTTATTGTAAGTTTGGTTTTGGCTATGCGGTTGCTGAAGCCCGTCGTGTTCTGCGCAAGGTTACATTGCTGTGCTCTTTGCTAAGTTATTACTGTCTTTTGCCTCTGTTTGCTTTTAACATTTAGCTTCTCTTTTCCAGACTAGCCCCAGCCCCGCTGCTTCTGGTCAAGTTGGTGTCACCTCCGGTGTTGGGACTGCTCTACCTTCTTCGACCCCTTCGGCTGATGCTGCTTCTCGTGATGCTTCTACGGCTCCCTCCTCTTCGGCTGGCGGAATGCAAGGTGCTATTTCTTGTGCTGCTCCCACTACTTTAGCTGCTCCCCATATGACTGAAGAGGTGTGAAGATTGGTGCTGCTGTGACTAGTGTTAGGCTAGGAGTGCTGGGACACATTTTGTCTATGTAACTGAACTATTTTGCGAATCTGCGCAGGTGCCGGAGTTGTGCCCTGCGCAGATAGACGAAGATGCCTTCCCACTAGTTATAAACTGTGGCGACTATTTTATGTCTGGTTCTATATGGCGAAAGTTTCACCTGAAATTTCCTCACGCGTCTTTTGATGAATTTTGGTCTTACAAAATTAACCGATACGATGAACCCAACAATGCGTCTAAGGATTTCTTCGAGCAATATAGCCGGAATCGGCTGATTCATGATTCAACTTCGCAACGACGACTTCGTGGAAGTGATTCTTCGGTTGATGTGCAACCTTCGAGTAGTTCTTTGTATTGTGGTGGTTCTTCTGTTGCTGTGCCGAAGGTTGAGATAGTTGATCTTACCGAAGACGATATGCACGAGTACATCTACAAGCGTTCTAACTGATGAGTCGCGAGACTACCTCTTGTGCGTTTGGCTGTAACTTAGCTATGTTGTTATGTCTGTAACTGTGCTATTGTTCGAATACTTTCTTGTTGTAATAAACCACTATTTCCGTGAAGTTCTTGGTTTTGAAACTGCAGAAAAAAGGGAACTCCAACCGCGAAGCGCCTCTCCCTAGTTTCCTTTTCCGTGTTTCACAACCTGTATCGGCAAGCTTGTTTGCAACGAAACGTTGTTTTTTCTCACATGATGCCTTCGCGCAGTTGTACGCTATGTATTACTATTGCGTGACGTTTTTGAATGCATTGTCACATAATGTTTTGTTCCTCGAGATGACTCGTCAGTCGAATCTCGCATTTTGCTTCACGCATACAGTGCCGAAGGCTTCTTTCCTTGCTGAAGAAGGAGATGATTTGCGACTGCGCCTTTTAACGAGTCGACTTATCCCTGCGAATTTTCCTTGCAGGTGCTTCGCGCATTAGCCGCCGAAGGCTTTCTATTGTTTTTGTGCTCGACTTCGATGCGAGCACCCTAAGTGAACCAGTTACTTTTTGCGGTTTGCCTAAAACGTAATTGTTCACTTACGCGATATACGATGTATTTTGTGACCTGTGCCGAAAGTGACAACTCATTTCATTTGAGTTGCGTCACTTCGGACTTCCTGATGTGCACCGATGATATTTTTGGGGAGTCCGTGTTATAATTTCCAAGGAGATATTACACATGAAGGCCGCCACATTAAAAACCTCGCATCCCTGTTGTGCCGATGATTACACAACTAGAGACTCTCCCAGCGAGGAAAAGAGTACAGCTTCGAAAACTTAAAAAGAAATGTTTGTTGCAAAAATGCGAAATGAAAAGAAACTACTAAGAAAAGGAGCTAAGATACAACGAAGCTTGTTCCTCTTTTACAGCCAATACTTTTGCAGCATATCTTTGTTCCACGAGTATGGATCCTCCACCCCTTCTAGGTTAGTTAGCTTGAAAGCCCCTTGCCTTGTTTCTGTTGTAATGAACGGGCCGTCCCATTTCTCTTGCAGTTTTCCCACGCCTCGTGTCTTTTTCCTTAAGACCATGTCTCCTGTTTTTATATTCCTCCTTCGCACCTTCTTGTCCTTCCATCTTCTGGTTTCCTCTTGGCAAGTTTCAATGTTCTGTAATGCTTGGAGCCTAGCCTCTTCGCTGATGTCGAGTGCCGGTGCCATATCCTCATTTCCAGGTGATCCTTCAGTACGAATGGATCCTAGCTTTATCTCTTCTGGTACCATCGCCTCTTCGCCGTATAGCAACTTGAATGGAGTGAATTTTGTGGCCCTTGACTCTGTTGTGTTGTGAGACCATATGACTCTTGGTAACTCGTCTGCCCACTTGCCCCTTGGCATTCATGTGATGTTTCTTTTGATGCTAGTGAAAATTATCCCGTTGGCCCTTTCAACAGCTCCGTTGGACTGTGGGTGATATACCGAAGCAAAGCACAACTTGGTGCCTAGGTGAAAGCAGAACTTGCGAAAGTCTGTTGAGTCAAATTGCTTGCCGTTGTCCACAGTTATTTCGTATGGGACACCAAATCTGCAAACCACATTTTGACAAAAGAATTTCTGTATCACTCCCGAAGTTATGGTCTGCACGACTTTCGCTTCGATCCACTTTGAGAAGTATTCAACAGCCACTATTGCATACTTGTAATTTCCCGGGGCCGTTGGCAGAGGTCCCACGATGTCAATTCCCCATCTTGCGAATGGCCATACCGAAGGAAGGAGTTGTATTTCGTATGGTGAAAACTTGGAGTAATTTATCTGCTTCTGGCAGTTGTCGCATGTCCTTACGATCTCTTCAGCATCTCGTACTGCTGTTGGCCAATAGAAAGCTTCGCGAAATGCCTTGGCCACTAGCTTTCTTGTTCCTATGTGAGAAGAGCACATTCCTGCATGTATTTCTCTGAGCAATTCTTTGCCTTCTTCGCACGATACGCACTTGAGTAATGGTGCGCACACGCCTGCCTTGTACAAATTTCCCCCCTCAACACGAATGACCTTGCTCTTGCTGCCATTCTCTTCCTGTCAACTTCGCTCTCCGGCTCGTAATGCCCTTTTAGATATGCAACTATTTGTGCCCTCCAATCTTTGCTGGTGATTGCGCTGACAAGCTTCGGCTCTGATTCCACGAAGTGTGCAGTCATTTTCCTCAATGTTTCGTAGAACACATCTGGTGGTAGTGGCTGTTTTGTGGCCCCTGCTTTTGCTAAAGCATCTGCCTCTTTGTTCTGCTACCTTGGTATCTTCTTTGCTGTGAACCCCAGGAAGTGTTTCTCCATTGCTCTTACTGCTTTCAAGTATGAGGACATTTCATCTTTCTTTGCTTTGTATGATTTGCCTATTTGGTTCGTGATGAGTTCTGAATCTGTGTTCAACACCAACCTTCGTGCCCCTACTGCTTTTGCCTTTCGAAGACCCAATAGCAATCCTTCGTACTCTGCGACATTGTTTGTGTACCCATCAAACTCTACCCTTACTACGTATCTCATTTTTATTCCCGAAGGTGATATGAGAACTACCGAAGCTGTTACACCATCATTACAGTACGCCCCATCACAAAATATTTCCCATGATTTCTCTTCTTTTGGCGATTTGTCGCCGTCTTCATCTGATAGTGCCCATTCTGCGACGAAATCTGCCAGCACTTGGGATTTTATCGTTGTTCTTGGCGCGAAGGTTTTGTCATATTGAGACAACTCTGTTGCCCATTTGCCCATTCTTCCTGAGGATTCTTTGTTTTCAAACATTTCACGAAGTGGGAAGCTTGTTGGCACTATCACTTTGAAACTTTGGAAGTAATGCTTCAACTTTCTTGCTGCCATTACTACTGCATATGCCATTTTCTCTAGTTCTGAGTATAATTTCTTTGCTCCTGAAGGACCGATTAGGCGAACTAGAGAGGGGGGGAGTGAATGGGAGCCGATAAAAATTCTTCTCGAAGGAGATAGAGACTCCAACAAGATGAACACGGCTTCCAACACACGTCTCCGACTCAACTACCCAAGTTGGCCAAGACCACGTAGCCACTGGAGTGCTACTGGTCCTAGGAACCAACAACTCAACCAACCGAACCAAACACCCCAAACGCATAGCGGAAAACTGAGCAGCCTGCTGTCTGTGCCACACCGGTCAGACCGATGGCTCCTGCCGGTCAGACCGATGGCACCGGTCAGACCGGTGAACTCTGTCGGTCAGGCCGGTGGCGAACAGCAGATGCACAGCGAAGTTCCAGGAAGCCTCAGTGACTCCTCTAGGCCCTGGAACAAAAACCACCACCAAAGAACAACCTGCCAAGAAGGAAAAACCCTCACAAAACCTAGCAAGACAACTCCAAATAGGCCAAGAACTGGACAGCAGGACTACAGGACAAAACCACATGAGCACAACAGTTCCCCGAGACAAAACCCACCAGGGGTTCGCACCGGTCAGACCGGTCAAGAGCACCGATCAGACCGGTCACGCCTGGGCAGCTCGGGATGAACAGCGCCCGCGGGTCAACTCCCCCAAATCCAACTCCCGATCTCCCGATTCGCTCCACGGATTCGCACAAGACTTTGGGGATAGTAGGAACACCTCATGGGCACTCCATAGCCAAGATTTGGTCCACCAAAACTTGTTAAATCAAGAGGAATCGAAGGATTTCTGCCAAGAACAGCACGAACCCTAGAACCACGAAAACCCCAAAATTGAGCCCCTTTACTCACGGATTTGGGAGGAGAATCAAAGGGAAAAGAATCACAAGGGGTTCATGCATACATCCCCCACCAAATCCCAAAGAGAAAGGTCTCAAAACCGCCACAAGAAATTCGCCAAGAAAAGCCTCCGAAAATCACCAAAAAGGAGAAACGGGAAAGACACATCCAAGCCTTGAGGAACCACGCCGAATCATCTATACATACCAAGGAGGTTCATACAAGGTCTAGCTTGCCGCCCGATCATCCTTCCCTCCCACAAGATCTCACCATGAAGCTCTCAAGCTAGTCCTACGAAAATCCTAAGGAAAATAGGAAGAGAAAATAGGAAAACCAAATGAGCTAGGGTTCCAAGAGATGGCTGCCATCCTCTCACCACTTGGGTTATATGGAGGCAACCGAAAGACGAAAATACCCTTACTAGCTAACTAGGGATACATGCCCCTCAAGGGCGAATTCGGAAATCTTTGTCTTTGCTCCATCGGATGGATGCCCAGCGACCGCAAACTTGCTTAGCCTCGACGCAAGCCTTGCGATCCCGACGCGTGTCCTCCGCTTCGAAGATTCCGGACTGTGTCGTCGCACACTGGTCAGACCGATGTACCTCACCGGTCAGACCGGTACCCACCGGTCAGACCGGTCAGACCCACCGGTCAGACCGGTCCGATGCTGCTGCACCCACGTCTTCGGTTCTTCAGTCTTGGCTTTGTGGATCAACCAAGGAACCCAGTGGTTTTCTGGTGAACCACCAGAAATCCCGCGAACTCGGTGTAGCCTCCGCCAATCACCACTCATGACTCGGCTCCCACGTAGTCCCGGCTCGACCTTGGTTTTGAGGCTCAACCAAGAAACCGTCCATGACTTCATCTTGCTGTTCTTGCCACCATGCGGCCCGCACTTGACCCCGCTGGCCACCGGGTCCCTCGAACCAAGCCTACTTGTCTTCTCCACACCTGGAGGCCTCACCGGCAACGACCTTTCGCGCTTGTTCTTCACCTGCACCAACACCAGTCAAGCCGCAACCTGCACCTGCAATACTTAGCCAAGAATTAGTCCACACCATGTTGTCAATCACTCATCACACCAGGAAGCGACCAACCACTGGTTCTCGAACCACACAGGCTCTCAATCTCCCCCTTGATGAGTGCATTGACAACACACACATTTTTGGTAACCAAAGAGAAAAAGAAAAGAAAAGAAACAACTAAAAAGAAACTTCAACAAGCGATCGAAAGCCAAAGAAAAGGCAAAGAGCAAGATCACTTGAAGAAGACAAGTCTCGGACCCGTTAGGCAAGGGCAACGGCTCGACACATCCGAGACAAAACCATGCTCAAGCAAAGAGCACAAACCACCAAACCAAAGCTCGAAAACCACAAAGAGCTCCCCCTGCACACATGCAAGCTCCCCCTGAACCAATGCAACTCCTCCTGGACGAATGCATGCGAACCACTTCACGAAACAGAGCAGCTGCAACAGCTCAGCTCTGACCGGTCAGACCGGTCGACACCACCGGTCAGACCGGTGCTCAACATGTGAACAGGACCAGCACTCTGACCGGTCAGACTGGTGACCTCAACCAGTCAGACCGGTGCACAAAAGAGCCCAGAAATGGCTCGAAACCACCTGAAAACCTTCTAGATGCATTCAGTAGGCCAAAACATGCTCAAACTTCTCCCCCTTGTTGACAATGCATGAATCAAGCCAAAAATGCAAAAAATGCAACCTAGAGCTTCTCAAATAGACAAAATTCAACATAGGATGCTACACATGTCCAAATGAGCAAGTTAGATACTCTATAGCTTCGTAATGACATCAACTTCATGATCACCAAGTTTCATAACCATTGGACAGAGCTAAGATAGAATTGAGCAATTTTGCGAAAATTTACCCTCTCATGAGCAAAGTCCTAAACATGAGCAAAACATGTCAAAATGGCAAAGCCACACAAACTTCATGCTAGGACAACCATTCTAAGCATAAGACCATCATAAACACCCACAAGCACCTCATGTCATGTCAAAGCCACCGAGCCATGTGCCTACTTCTATATATGAGACTTCTCATTGGTAGGCATCATGCAACGGTTTAGCACCCAAAGCAAATTAAAATTAGCACATATGACATGGGAGCACATTTTCCAAGCAATTTACATTTCATTTTCAGATTTGAAATTGGTACATGAAATGTCTTTGCGACAAAAAGGAACTTATGCCCCTCCACAAGATCAAGCATGGGGGCTAAACATTCATGATGGCAAATGAGCCTTTGGCCCCATATGATCAAAATAAGCTATCCAACCACAAATTAAGCATAGTCAAGCCACTAAAATATGTCAAGATCATATAAAGGCATTTACTCACAAGAGAGCATACATGTGACATTTTTCAAAAAACATAGCCATCAACCGTGGATATAAACCAAGATTATCAAGAGCTAAGCCAAACTAACCATAGCTTATTAAACTAGCTCACAAAGACATACATATCATTCCATGGTGAACAATGTATATAGGAGAAGCTTTTCCTAAACAATGCATATGATATAAAATGCATGCAACCTAAGATACAAAGATGCCTATACATCATGTTACATATGCCATGCCAAATGCAAGAAATGCACAAAGGAAAACTATACATATGCTACAAAGGAGCTCCTACACACCAACTCAAGAAATCAAACACACACCAAGCTCCCCCCGCAAACGAGTGAAAGTTGCTTGATCTAGGAGTTTGGTGAAAATATCAGCTAGTTGGTCATGTGTAGGTACATGGATCAAGGCTATCTTCCCTTTCTCTACATTGTCTCTCAGGAAATGATACCTCACTTCTATGTGCTTGGTTTTGGAATGGAGCGCTGGGTTCTTTGCAACGCTTATGGCACTGGTGCTATCACATTAAAGTGGGACATGGGTATACTCCTCACCAAAGTCACTCATGGTGTATGTGATCCAAAGGAGCTGAGAGCAACAACTAGCTGCGGCCACATACTCTGCCTCGGTAGTGGATTGAGAACACTCGACTGTTTGCGGGAAGACCAAGACACCAAAGAAGAACCCAAGAACTAGCAAGTCCCAGAAGTGGACTTCCTATCCAACCGACACCCGGCAAAATCCGCGTCTGAAAAACCATGAAGCGCCAAAGAAGAAGACGCAGAGTACCAAAGGCCGAAGTCGGGAGTGTGTCGCAAATACCTGAATATGCGCTTGACTGCTTGCCGATGCGAAGTCCTCGGAGACGCTTGAAAACGAGCGCACAGACATACCGAGAATTGGATGTCCGGCCTCGTCGCCGTCAAGTAGAGGAGTGACCCGATCATGCTCCGGTACTCCTTCTGGTCCACGTGTTCACCTTCCTCGTCCGCATCAAGAGCTGTAGTCGTACTCATAGGCGTCGGTCTCCTCGTAGTCGATCCCCTCTTTCTGACTGTACCCCTGAGCAACAAGTCTTGACTTGTTCCTCACCACTTCTCCTTTCTCTCCCTCTTTATTTTTCCACACCCATTTTGTCCCAATCGGCTTACACCCTGGGGGAGGGTCAACCAACACCCAAACTTGGTTCCTCTCAAAATTCTCCAACTCCTCATGCATCGAATTAACCCAATTATGATCAGATAGCGCGTGTCCAATGTCTTTGGGCTCAAAGGTGGCAACAAAAGCAGCATGAGCGAAATGAGAATTGTTCCGAACCCTCGACCGTGTAGTACGCTCATTCATGTTGCTGATGATTCTCGAAGCTGGGTGATCCACTTGCACTCACCGGGGAGGTTCTCGCCTCGATGCTACCTCCCCCTCAATAGCAGCTTCGCCTTGATCTGGGTTTGTCGTTGTAGGTGTGGGAGAGGGCCTATTCTCGATCGTCGTCGAAGTAGTAGGTACATGTTCAGCCGCGGGCACCACACCACCATCTTCATCATCTCCATGTTCATGCTCCTCCTCCTGAAAGATCTCCTCGCCAAGTTCGTCGTCACCTGCGCACTCAAAAACAAGCTGACTACGTGGCTGTGTCTCGTCGAAGGTTACCTCACAAGTCTCCATGATTTGGTTAGTTTCAAGATTGAGCACACGAAATGCTCTAGAATGAGATGCATAACCAAAGAAAATGCCATCGACAGACCTAGCCTCGAACTTGTCCAACTTCTTCCCTTTCTTCAGAATGAAGCATTTACAACCAAAGACATGGAAGTGACTCACCTTGGGTGTGCGACCGTGCATCAACTCGTAACAGGTTTTCTTCTTGTGAACCCTGAGGTAGATCCTGTTCGACACATAGCACGCGGTATTGACCGCCTCAGCCCAGAACCTTCTCGGAGTCCTATGCTCGTCGAGCATCGTCCGAGCCATCTCGCACAAGGTTCTGTTTTTCCTTTCCACCACGCCATTCTGGGGAGGCGTATACGGACTCAAAAACTGGTGTTCAAGACCCAAGTCATGGCAAAAGGTTTCGAAGCGAGAGTTTTTGAATTCCGAGCCATTGTCACTACGGATCGCTCGTATGGCATCTCCGTGCCTCTCGTTTCTTAACCTCAAGACAAGATCTCGAACAAAACCAAACGTCTCCCCTTTCTCCTCAAGAAAGAACACCCACGCATACCGAGAGTAGTCGTCCACCACAACAAGGACATACCACTTCCCACCCGCAGATCGCACACGAGCTGGGCCAACAAGGTCCATATGGAGCAGCTCGCATGGACGCTCAGTCATCACATCGGTGAGAGGCGGGTGAGAAGAGGCTACCATCTTGGCATGCCTACACGGCGCACAAACCAACTCTTTCTCAAACCTCAACCGTGGCAATCCTCGGACCAAATTGAGTTTACTCAAGCGAGACATAAGGTCAAAGCTCCACACCAGAAGACTGAGAGAAATCAGCTCGGAACACTTGACCCTCGGGAATGACCATGCAAACAAGGTCCCCTCGAGAATCTAGAATCCGAGAACCACCAGGCCGAAACAACACCTCAAAGCCCTCATCCAACAACTGGGACACGGAAAGCAAATTGAACCCCAGCGATTGAACAAGAGCAACACGCCTGAGAGTGACCTTGTCACTTACCTTGATCTCACCTTCTGATAAAACACGCCCTCGCCCATTGTCCCCAAAGGTGATGTATGTCTTGGACACCACCGGGACGAGACTTGAGAACCACCCCTTGTCTCAGGTCATATGCCTCGAGCAACCGGAGTCAATCAACCAAACGTTCCTCAAGTCTCCCACCTGAAATTCAAAAGCGAGCATGTGAGTGAACAAACGACTCAGCACTGGGGTTAGTACCAAAAGAGTAAAACCAGTGCCGAGCCATTTGCTCCAAAGTGGGGTTAGCACAAACCAAATCATCACGCCTATCAAAGCAACCACCACGAACACCACCACGGTAACCACTACGAGGGAACCAACCCTCTCTAGCTGGAGGAGAACGAAAGCCACGAAAGGAAAACCGTGGACCGTTCCTCCTCTCCATCTCAAAGCTACGACTCCTCCCACCCTCGTATTGAGCACGAGGTGGAGAACGCCTAGCAAACTGACCACCTGCAGACTTTCCATACCAACCACCAGAACCACGACCACCTGAACCAAACCGAGCATCCTCACGAGCACGAAAACCAGACCACTGTCTGTCCAGACCTGCACCGGTCTGACCGGTGTAGCGCACCGGTCTGACCGGTGTAGCTCGGCCAGCAGCACCACCTGCTGCCTTCCGGTCTCCCCAAGCCGAAACCGTCCTCACAATCGCCTTGGCCCTGGGCATCTGCATACGAGGCTCAGGTACACCATTGGAGGGGTGGTACCTGTCCTTGTTAGCCCACTCTCTAGCCATTCTCTCCTCACGCTTTCTCTTGAAGCAAAACTCATCCTTGTGACCATCTCTCCCACAATACCCACAATGGAACTTCATGGGCTGTGGCTTAGGCTTAGGCTTGGGTTGTGGCTGCTCACTCGGTTTCTCACCCTTCTTCTCTCCTTCCTCACCTCCCTTTGGGCTCACAAACTTCACCGGTTTTTGGAAATCATTTGTTGGGTGAGGGAATATGGGTGGATCTAGAGTAGTGTCAAGTTTGTTTCTGAGATGGTTAGGCTTGGGCTCAAACTTGTTCTTGTGTCTGTTTGGTGGTGGGATAGGGATCTCTCCAACTTTCTCAACTCTCTCACCACTGTTCTCTCCAAGCTTGTCAGCCCCAAGTGCCTGACCATCATAGCGTTTGAAAGCCGCTATCATGATACCAAGCTGAGGCTCCTGACCCGACAACCAGCTCATACATTTCCTCAGCTCATCATTCTCATCCTGCAAGCGATCAACATAATGCGCAAGCTCCAAATTCTTAACCGCATGCAATTCACAAGTAGAGCAAGAAGTGGGAATAGGCTCTTTCAACTTAGCCTCAAGTGAAACAGTGTAAGCATGCATCTCATCAATCTTTCCATACAAAACAGGGTAAGAAGTACAAGCACCTAGCAAAGCAGGTCTAGACTTAAGCTCAGCCACTTCAACTCTAAGCACATCTAGTTCATCACAAGTAGAAGCATGCTTATCCTTAAGAGCAGTAAGATCAGCTAGGTACACAGAGCAATCACATCAATCAATCTCATCAGAAACCACAGGAGAAGCCTTAAGTGAATCGATCTCAAGCTTAGCATCTAGGTTCTGGGTTTCTTGCTCAGCCACACAGTTCCTAGCATCTTCTGGTGAGGCCCTAAGCTCTTTCCTCATCTTCTTGGCCTCTCTAAGCATGTGATCACGATTATCAAGCAAGTCAACCAACTCCTCATTCTCCTTGCGCAAAGAAGAGAGCTCGTCACATACCTCATCCTCGGAGTCGGAGTCCGAGTCGCTCCGGTGACTCTTCTTGCTGCCGGAGCTACGAGCCATGCCGCAGAAGCCATCTCCCGCGAAGCAGCTCAACCCGCTCAAGTTCTTGGACGCCTTCTTATTCTTGCGCTGATCACCTTCATCTTCGCTGCTACTCGAGCTCGAGGAAGAGTAGGCGGAGCTGGAGTCGACGTCGCTCGCTCCGACCATCGCTCGGGCCTTCCTGCCACGGTCGTCCTTCTTCCTCGACCGTCGCTCATCCTTATGCTTGTTCTTGTGCTTGTGATCGCGCCTTGATCGGTACTTGCCGTCCCTGCTCGACCGGTGCCTGTAGCCGTCCTTGTAGCCATCCTTGTTCTCTGTCTTCTCCGGGCAGTCGGCGACGAAGTGTCCTGGCTTGCCGCACTGAAAGCACATCCGTGCTGTCCTCCTCGTGTTCACCCGGTTCTCGTGCAACCTCTCGAACCGCCTGGTCAGCAACGCCAGCTCGTCCTCTCCAAGCACGTCGAACTCCTCATCTGGCAAAGACATCAAAGAAGACAGAGAGTACATCCTGGAAGATGCGTTAGCGTTAGACTTAGCTCCTTTGCCACCGATGAGAGCAAGACTATGAGAGTCAGTCGGGCTCTCAATCTTGGCTGTCATACCACGGTCCAACTCAGCCGACTTGAGCTTCGAGAATAGCTCGTTCACGGTCAAGGTGTCATACTTCTCGGACTCAAAGATAGCCTCAACCTTCCCGTCCCATACGGTGCGATCCAACGAGTGCAAGAGCTTCACGGCTCTATCATGATCATCGTATGGGAGCACGGCCACATTGGCTCTCATGTTGTTCACCACGACTGTAAAACGCTGGAAAAGGGCATCAACGGACTCACCGGGGAGATGAGTGAAGTTCTCATACTCTCTCCGGTAAGTCGCGTACATCCGAGCCTGAACCTGAGCATTCCCAGCATGAGCATCCTTCAACTGCTCCCAAATCCTACAAGCTAAGTCCTCTGTCTGAACTCAATCGAATTCGGGCTGACACAGAGCACCGCCTTGTTGTTGGCGTCGAACATATCCCTCGATCCTGGAGCAAGGAAGTTCATCGGATGAACATAAGCTGTGTTCACCGTAACATCCCAAAGGATCTGACCCTTTCCGCGGAGGAACGCTGCCATCCGCCTCTGCCACATCTGGTAGTTCTTCCCATCGAAGTGTGGAGGACCCGAACCCCGTTCCTGGTACGCCATCTTTGGATCTTAGACTGGTAAGAGTCAATGAAGACCCGAACCGGCTTTGATACCAATTGAAGGACCGATTAGGCGAACCAGAGAGGGGGGGAGTGAATGGGAGCCGATAAAAATTCTTCTCGAAAGAGATAGAGACTCCAACAAGATGAACACGGCTTCCAACACACGTCTCCGACTCAACTACCCAAGTTGGCCAAGACCACGTAGCCACTAGAGTGCTACTGGTCCTAGGAACCAACAACTCAACCAACCGAACCAAACACCCCAAACACACAGCGAAAAACTGAGTAGCCTGCTGTCTGTGCCACACCGGTCAGACCGATGGCTCCTGCCGGTCAGACCGATGGCACCGGTCAGACCGGTGAACTCTGTCGGTCAGGCCGGTGGCGAACAGCAGATGCACAGTGAAGTTCCAGGAAGCCTCAGTGACTCCTCTAGGCCCTGGAACAAAAACCACCACCAAAGAACAACCTGCTAAGAAGGAAAACCCCTCACAAAACCTAGCAAGACAACTCCAAACGGGCCAAGAACTGGAGAGCAAGACTACGGGACAAAACCACACGAGCACAGCAGTTCCCCGAGACAAAACCCACCAGGGGTTTGCACCAGTCAGACCGGTCAAGAGCACCGGTCAGACCGGTCACGCCTAGGCAGCTCGGGATGAACAGCGCCCGCGGGTCAACTCCCCCAAATCCAACTCCCGATCTCCCGATTCGCTCCACGGATTCGCACAAGACTTTAGGGATAGTAGGAACACCTCATGGGCACTCCATAGCTAAGATTTGGTCCACCAAAACTTGTTGAATCAAGAGGAATCGAAGGATTTCCGCCAAGAACACCACGAACCCTAGAACCACGAAAACCCCAAAATTGAGCCCCTTTACTCACGGATTTGGGAGGAGAATCAAAGGGAAAAGAACCATGAGGGGTTCATGCATACATCCCCCACCAAATCCCAAAGAGAAAGGTCTCAAAACCGCCACAAGAAATTCGCCAAGAAAAGCCTCCGAAAATCACCAAAAAGGAGAAACGGGAAAGACACATCCAAGCCTTGAGGAACCACGCCGAATCATCTATACATACCAAGGAGGTTCATACAAGGTCTAGCTTGCTGCCCGATCATCCTTCCCTCTCACAAGATCTCACCATGAAGCTCTCAAGCTAGTCCTACGAAAATCCTAAGGAAAATAGGAAGAGAAAATAGGAAAACCAAATGAGCTAGGGTTCCAAGAGATGGCTGCCATCCTCTCACCACTTGGGTTATATGGAGGCAACCGAAAGACAAAAATACCCTTACTAGCTAACTAGGGATACATGCCCCTCAAGGGTGAATTCGGAAATCTTTGTCTTCGCTCCATCGGACGGATGCCCAGCGACCGCAAACTTGCTTAGCCTCGACGCAAGCCTTGCGATCCCGACGTGTGTCCTCCGCTTCGAAGATTCCGGACTACGTCGTCGCACACCGGTCAGACCGATGTACCTCACTGGTCAGACCGGTACCCACCGGTCAGACCGGTCAGACCCACCGGTCAGACCGGTCCGATGCTGCTGCACCTCCATCTTCGGTTCTTCGGTCTTGGCTTTGTGGATCAACCAAGGAACCCAGTGGTTTTCTGGTGAACCACCGGAAACCCCGCGAACTCGGTGTAGCCTCCGCCAATCACCACTCATGACTCGGCTCCCACGTAGTCCCGGCTCGACCTTGGTTTTGAGGCTCAACCAAGAAACCGTCCATGACTTCATCTTGCCGTTCTTGCCACCATGCGGCCCGCACTTGACACCGCTGGCCACCGAGTCCCTTGAACCAAGCCTACTTGTCTTCTCCACACCTGGAGGCCTCACCGGCAATGATCTTTCGCGCTTGTTCTTCACCTGCACCAACAACAGTCAAGCCACAACCTGCACCTGCAATACTTAGCCAAGAATTAGTCCACACCACGTTGTCAATCACTCATCACACCAGGAAGCGACCAACCACCGGTTCTCGAACCACACAGGCTCTCAGCTCCCTTGAGCACTTCAGAGACGAAGTATACTGGCATTTGCTTCAGATTGTTGCCGTTTTGCTTCTCCTCAACCAATGTTGTGCTGACCGCATGAACTGATGCTGCCACATACAGTAACAACTTTGCTTCGGGCCCAGGACTTGCCATTACTATCAACTTTTCTAAATATGCCTTTAGGTCTTCGAAGGCTTCCTGTTCCTTCTCTCCCCATACTATGTTTTTCTGCCCGGCCAATTGCTTGAAGAATGGTAAGCTTTGCTCTGCTGATTTGGAGATAAACCGACTCAATGCTGCGAGCCTGCCTGTGAGCTTTTGTACCTCCTTCTTCATTCTTGGCGGCCTCATGTTTCTTATTGCTTCTATCTTTTCTGGATTTGCTTGTATTCCTGACATTGACACCATACATCCCAATAACTTCCCCCTACTGACCCCGAAGATGCACTTTTCTGGGTTCAGCATAAGCCAATACTTTCTCATGTTTTGAAAAGTTTCCACCAAGTCTTCGATGTGACTCTCTTTATGCTTGTTGTGCACTACCACATCATCGACTTATGCGGACACATTTCTCTTCAACTGCGGACCAAGAACTATCTGCACCATTCTGTTAAAAGTTGGGCCTGCGTTGCGCAAGCCTTCGGGCATTCTTACAAAGCAATACACCCCCAAGGGTGTTATGAAACTTGCCTTGTCTTTGTCTTCTTTTCTCATCCACACTTGATGATATCCTGAAAAACAATCAAGAAGTGAGATCCTTTCGGATCCTGCTGCCGCATCTACCAACACATGAATTCTTGGGAGAGGGTAGTCATCTTTTGGGCAAGCCTTATTGAGAGACATGAAATCTATACACATTCTCTGGTCTCTATTCTTCTTCGGCACCATGACTATGTTGGACAGCCAAGTTGTGAATTGCACTTCGCATATGATGCATGCCTCTAGCAACTTCTGCACTTCATGCAGTGCTGCTTTTTCTTTTTCTGGTGATATCACTCTTAGCTTTTGTCTTCTTGGCGTGATATTTGGGTTTAAGTTTAGACTGTGCTCGATAACTTTGCGCAGTATTCCCTTGAGGTCTTTTTTGCTCCATGCGAAAACATCTTGGTTTTCACTCAAGCAGTTAAGCAAGTGTGCCTCTTCTTCTTCGATGAGGTCCTTCGCGATTATGACTGTTTTGTCATCCATGCTGTCGTTCAGCTTCATTCTATTCGTATGCTGCATGGGCTTGATTCTATTTTCTTCTTCCTTCCTCTTCTGCTTTATTAACTGCGACTCTTGTACATCACCTTCACTTTGCTGGTTCCCTTCGCTGATCCTCACTAAGTGTACTGGCTTGCGGTCAGTGCCTGTGTTGTATTCTCTATCCCATGCATCCTCCTGGTCCCCATAGACTGATAATACCCTATTGATCGTTGGAATTTTCATACACAAGAAGGGCATGTGAATTACTGCTGCGAATTTGTTTATAACTCCTCTTCCGAAGATGGCCTTGTAGGAATAAGGGATGTCTACTACATCGAAGTTAACCATCTCTGTTCTCATTAGCGCCCCTTCACCCATCGTAACATTCATTTCGATGGTTCCCAATGCTTCAACCCGCTTGTTGCCGAAGCCATATAGCGGTTTTGTGGATGTTTGCAACTGATCATCCCTGAACTCCATCTTTCTGAACAGGTCGTAGGTGAGAACATCTGCGAAACTGCCGTTGTCTACCAGAATTCCTCCGACATCATTTCCCAGAATGTACTTTGTGTTCTTCCCCAGTATTGCTCTGATCACCAGCGGGTCATCGTGTGGGTATCTCTTCAACTTCAGATCAGCCTCTGTGAATGTGATTGGGATATGCGACCACTTCGTGCGAAATACCTTACCCGAAGACAGATGACTGACTTCCCTTCTGTCATCCTTCCTTTGCCTCTTCGATGGAAACTCAGGGAAACAACATCCCCTGGTTATTGCATTTATAACGTTCATCCTTTGATATCTGTCATCTGGGTCATTGTTTATGACATTGACTCTTTGGTACCTGTCATCTTGCTCTGACCTTCGGGCATTTTGCTGCTGGGATTGTGATGGATTTTCTTTTGGCTGGTAGGGAGCACTTGGCACTGGGCCTTGCGCTGATGTGTAAGCTCGGTGAAACTGTGGTGGATACGGTAGGGGTTGGAAATATTGTGGTGGCGGCTGAAACATGGGCTGCCAATTTGACGCTGAACTGTTTGCCGCCGAAGGTACGGCGGGCGTCGCTCTGTTGAGGAAACCAACTTGGTTCTATGCCATTTTCTTCTTTGCTTCTTCCTCTTTTCTCTTGATCGCCACTCTGCATTCATATGTCCAGTGACCTTTGTTTCTTCCATGTATGGAGCAAACTGTTTGCGGAGGTGGTGTTGAGTATTTTGCAGACCCCTGTTGGTTTGACTGCGAAGGTGCCTGACTGTTATTTGCCCCCTTGGATGATACATTGTTCACACCCCCCCTGTTGTAGTTTGAGCTGTTTGCTGTGTTTCTATTATTCACGTTTGGCCTTCTGTTCCATTCTTCTTTAGCCTTCGCTGCATTTTTCCTTGCATGGTAATCTTCGATTCTCCTTTGCTTTCCACGATCGGATAAGCAATATGACTGCAAGACTTCGAACAATTTTTTTTCCGATGGTGGCCTTCGCCTGTCTAGGTACTCCCGACAAGGCCCCACCTTGAGTCCGCCTATAACGGCGTCAATTACACTTGACTCTTCGACATGTGGTGCTTTTGCCCTGGCTTTTGTAAATCTCTTTATGTACTCTTGTAGTGGTTCCTTTTCCCCCTGTTTGATCTGATGAAGGTCATTGGCTGTGAGTTCTTGTGGCTGAAACTCCTGAAAGTTGCTTTCAATTTTCTCCCGAAGCTGGCTCCATGAACCTATGCTTCCCCTTGGCAGCGACGCATACCATTGCTGAGCAGAGCCTTTTAATGCCATGATCAAAGCTTTCGCCTTCGCAGTGTCATCACCTCCCCCTGAAGAAATTGCCACACTGTACCAAAGTATGAACTGCCTTGGATCTGACTCACCATCGTATTCTGGTAGCGAAGATGGTAGCTTGAACTTGTTCGGCCAATCTGCCTGCTCGAGCTCGAATGTTAATGGGGTGGATGGCTTGTCCTTGGAAGAATGTGAACTTTTGCTCTTGTGATGTGGTCTACGTTCCACAAACGCCTCTTCGTCAGAATCGAACACCCATGATTCCTCAGAGTCGTACGAAGACTCCTCCACAACAACTGGTCTGCTTCACTTTTTTCCCTGAGGCGAAGTTGCTTTGTGTTGCTTTTCGGGCCTTGGCTCAGATCTTACTGACTGTTCTTGCAGGGAATTAAGCTGTGCCTGCAATATTGCCATCTGTTCTTGAAGCTGAACAGTTTTCTGCCTGATTGTTTGTTGCTCTTGCTCCTTGCAAAGCTGCTGGAGAATAGCCTTCTTTTTCTGGATGTCTTTCAGCATCTGTTGATACTTTTCTTGCTCTTTGCTTGGATCACCTGCCTGTGGTCCCTTAGCTTTGAGGAATGCCGCTTCTGCCTGAGCCCTTGTCCGGACATTAGACGAACCTGGCATTTGACTGAGTCTTGCCGCTATTGTTGCCTCTACCCTTCTTAATGATGCAATGTCTTCGTCGAGGATCCCCGCATCCAAGAGGTCGACTTCGAAGTTTCTGTTTGCAATGTCTTCCAGTGCCCCATCACGACTGCCTGGTGCGTGGCTGAGCACTATGTCTCTATCTGCATTTGCATTCGCCCCTTCGTTGACTGGGCCTTCGGACTCTGCTGCCGACGGGTTATCGGTAGCTCTCTGTGGATTGGTGTTGGTGTTCTTTGGTGCTCTCTTCGGTGCCATTGAACTGTGGTGGGACGAAACACGGTGGGCGCAAGAAATGTTGGGGAGAAACCCGTCCCCAAAGTGGGGCCAACAAAATGCAAGCGTTAAGCGAACACGAACTCACAAACAAACCGAGGTGCGTCTTTGGGAGAGCAAGACAAGTCTCCCCTCCGACCTCCCTTTTCATTCCATCAGGGCTCGCTTAAATAGGCCCGCATCATTCACACTTTACATCTTTACCTCGCCTTTTTACATCGTGCGAAGGATCCTCGAGGGCATTACAGTATTTTTACACCAGCTCGCCCAACTACCACCCTTACAACTCAACACTTTACACCGTGGCACCCGACAAGTGGGCCCACGCTCCTTCCCCCTTCGGGGAATTGTTCCAGTCCCGAAGTCTCACGCCCACTTCGCGCCGCGATCTTGCGCCGTTACCTTCGCGCGCCCGCCATACTCTTTCGCCCCTCGAGCGCCCTTGAGTTCCTTCTCGGTAAACTTCTGTCCTCCTCAAGAAGGTTCTCTGCACCTTCGCGTGTTCAGCGCCTTCGACCTCTCGGACTCCCGATGCCTTTCCACGCGAAGGCTCTTCGCGCGACCAGCACCTTCGATGCCTTGTTGTGCCACTTCCCGAAGGTATCGAGCCTGCATAAACACCAAAGAACTAAAGATGGATGCTTCTCCTCGACTCGAAGGCCTATAGACGAAATGGACAAAAATAGGGGGGTTAGGTGCGAAATGGATTTCCCCAAGAGCGGTATATGCAATGGATGAATCAAAGTGGTGCACTAAAAATAACTCATAAGGCTAGAGTTAAATTTTCAGTTGGAAGTTATATTGATACGGTGGATTGTGATGTTGCACCATTGAGTGCGTGCCATTTGTTGTTGGGTCGACCTTGGCAGTTTGATCTTGATGCTACTCATGGCGGTCGTTCCAATACTTATTCGTTTGTGCACAAGGGAGTTAAACATGTGCTGAAACCAATGCCTGAGAGTGCTATTAAGGCTGAGGTTTTTGCTCCAGTGAAAGTGAAGTACAAGGCTGCTGAAAATAATTCAAAGCCGAGGACGGCTTTGTGTCAAGAGGGGGGGAATGGTCGGATAATTTCAGCTCTAGTCCCTAATGCTAGCAATATTGAAAATCCTAGTAATGCAAGAGAGAATGATGCCTCGATCACATCTCTAGTGACTGTTTCTAAAAAGAATTTCAACGGTTCGGAGACTACAGCTCACAAAATTTCAAAGGAAAATGTTGGTTCTAGAAAAGAAGATGCTGAAAATATAGATAGTTCCAAGAAGGATTCATTTAGTGATGAGGATGATGGGGCCACTAAATCTTCAGATATTCCTCCAAATAATTTGTGTAAGATTGGCTCTATTCTTTTTGCTGTCAAGAATGATAAGAAAATTATTGATGCTACTGGGCAATGTGAGACTTTGATTAATGGCCAGGCAAAGTTTGGGAAACAAGTTTCTGAAATCATGTCAAAGTCGAGGACGACTTTATTTCAAGAGGGAGAGGATGATGAGCCCATGACTCCTCAAATCGAGATGGATTATGACCATGTCAAGAAGTGCATTATTTCCTATAATGCAGATGGTAATGCAATGAATATTAATCCTCCTATATATGTTTGGCGGTATTCCTTTTGATGAGAAATACCAAAGCAATGCAGGGAGATTTACAGATTCCGGCTTAGTGTCAAAGATAGTTTTTAGAGGTGCAATATTGGGTATGAAAGAGGAGAAAAAGAAGTCAAGAAATTATATAAATATTGGCTGCATGCATGTGGAAATTGGGTGATGTCAGACCAAGGATGTCTGAAGCCACGCATGACATGTATGGGCTGTCCGAGTCCTATTATTTTGGTATTCGTAATGGAGTAATTAGCAATCTGGCAGGACTATTCTATATTATTTGAAAACATGAGTCTGATAGCTATTAGCACGAGTTGGTCTATTGGTTAAATTGGTGCGGGTCAATTTGAGTCAGGTGAGGTGCGGCTTCCATGTTGCATGGTGGAGTTCCACCTGCAGGTTTTTGGCCGGCCTGCGAGCCATAAGGCCTGGGCATTGCCCATGTACGGGAGATTGGTTTTTCATTCGTGAGTTCTGTTTCGTCGAGGGTTCCTCCGTCGAACTACGAGAGGGTGTCCTCCTCTCATCCATCTACTTGCCGATCCCTGTGTGGGTTTGTGTTGGTGTGCGATCAAGCTTCGTCTTGGACGTGCTCTGGATTCTACGGAATCCCCCATCTTCTGATCGTGGTTTGTCATGGCCGCGGGTGGAAGACCTATCTAGGGTTTTGGATTGCATCTATTGTAAGCCGATCCCTCCTATCATTGCTACTGATTATCTGTAGTTGATCATAAAGATTTATCTTGCCCTTGGGAATTATCATATTATCTTGTTTGGTCAACTATCCTTGCCGTAAATTTGCTACTTGGTATTCTCGTGAAGCTGCTGCTGTGATTGGTTGGGAAGATAACTTAAACTGAGTTTGATTTGCCGTGAGGACAAGATTGCTTCTATTATTAAATCAAGCACCTACAGTACTTGTTGTTCTGGGCGTGAGATATAATTCCCATTGGTTGCTGCTTGTGTTAATTCATTTGGCCGAGATTGCGTTGGAAGATTCCTGTTCTCATCTGTAATTAAATATTCTACTTAGCAATTGTCATCTACGGCTGCTATACTATTAAAAGATTGCAATATTTTCAGCTCCTTGAATTGTGATATCAGAGAATAGTTAATAATCGTTGTTAGTACCGTGAAAAATTGGGATAAATCTTGGGCACAATAAGCGTGTCGATATCATTATTCATAACCCCTCATTGGAAGCTTAGGCCAGACTTCGGAATGTTTTCATCGCCCCGATGAGAACGTCGAACCCTCTGCCTAAGGTAAGAGCGACTTAAATCTTGCTCTTCGTCCGAACTCTGGTTTCTGATCGTACACCGGCCTCTGGAAGTCCATGCTCTATCCTCTTTGAGGGCCGAGTGTCTTTCTGAGCTTGAGTTCACTCGGAGATCGGTACCTATTGGTGAAGCACTAGCCTCAGTGCTCGATCTTTTCGTCTCCGAGTTCCACGACCCTAGTGCTATAGTCATCGAGTCCTGTGACCACCTCAGGGGATGCCTCGGCATCTCTGGGATGATCATGCTTGCCCTCAGCCTCGACATACCTTTTTGGGCTCGAGTTCGTATCTGCACTACCCTTGCATATCAGAGCTTATCATCATATCAACATTGTCTGCAAGGAGATAATCATAAGTTGAGACAGGAGATCACAAGACACCCGCATCCTGAGTACTCCTGGGGCTCATCTCGTTTCCCCAGGAAGCAAGGTACTAAATAGCATTTAACGGTATAGTAGCGGATTAGTGTCGGTGTAGCGGATCGCGGATAGCGGGTGCTATAGCGGGTGCTAAGTCCAAATAGCAGAATGCAAGAAATAGTCACAATTTTAGTGCATTAACATCAAATTTACATGAAAATATTAAAGTTTTAAGTTAGTCAATTACATTTGACGACAAGAATCACAAAAAATAGATATATTTATTATTTAGGAATACATATTAATATTAAATTATCATATCCATAAATCAAGAATTCATTTATCAATCCATAATTCTTGTACATTACCTAAATAATTAATCAAAATAATATTTGTTACTATTTAATTTGTATTTATATATTATTTGAACCATAAATGTCGCAAATAGCGGCTTAACACGAGCAATAGCGGCTCCAATAGCGGGCAATAGCAGACAATAGCGGCCGCTAAGTCCAAGCATGCTATCTTGAGTCTGCTACCTTATAGCGGTAGCGGCGGGGTACCGCTACCGCTATAGCGGCCGCTATTGCGGGCGCTACGAACGCTATTTAGTACCTTGCCAGGAAGAATTATCCCTCGGGTATCTTGTGGACCGCGGTCATGCAGGAGAAAGAATTTACCAAAGATGAAGAGGAGTAGGCAAAGGACTACAGGAAGACAGCACCATTATGGCGACGCGAACGCTTCGTGACAACCGTCGGAAGTGCCTACACTTTTGACGAACCGAGTATGTCGCCAGGGTGACTTCCCCCAGATTCTCTATGGATATATCATGGTTTGGCCAAGGTTGGTATATAGTGGAGAATGAATTTTCAACCTCAACCTTATCTTAGCCTTAAGCCTAAGTCAATCTTACCATCTCGGGGAATCCACCTGGGCCGTCGATTCTGAGACTTGCTGGAGCCCACACGAGAAGGGGGAGGACCAGAGGGGCCCACAGGGGGCCGGCCGAACCCAGGTTCGGCCGAAACCCTAGTGCCGCCTCTCCCCTTCTTCTTTCGCGTGTGCGTCTCACTCTCCTCCAGAAACCTTCTCCCTGCCGCCCGACGAGTTTTCGCATCACGAAATCCATCTCCTCCACCTCACCATCCTCAGCATCACCGCATCCATGGCCGGCTACGGTTTCGCTCGGCTCCGTAGAGAGGTTTCGCCCCTCACTTCAGGGGAAGGGATCCCCTCTTGTTTCATTGACCTCATCAACTTGGATGAGGTGATGGAGTCACCAGAGGCCATGACTCCCGAGAGAGGCAGGAGTGTAGAGAGCACTCGCAGGATGCGCACCGACTCCCCGGTGCAGTCGTCCCGGCGAGGTTCCTCCTCCCCGCCTTCTTTCCCGGTTAGGATGGCCACCATGGGGAGCAAGACCGCTGCCAAGCGTGTCTTGTTTGACGATCCCCCTGGGCCACCTCTGAAGCCAGGAGAGCGCTACATTGGGTCTGATTTCAATAGCTACGGTGAAGCTTTTTGCCATACTTATGAGCAGGATGTGTGGGACGAGTTCCCGCTTCCACAGACCCGGTGCAAAATCTTCGGAGTGAAGACGGCCACTGGAGGCTATGGTACACCCTACCAAAAGCCGCCTCAGTGGGAGCGAGTCCTCACCAAGATCATTGCAGACATCCGGGTAAATGGCGCCAAGAAGACCCCGGCCCTGGCGAAGCTAGCAAACAGACTAGCTTAACTGTTCTTAGAACATGAGAAGCTAGTTGAAGAGCTGGCTAAGCAGAGGGACGAGTATCGTAAGCTCAGGCTTGAGTATCACCAGCTGGAGGAGGACATGATCTAGAAGCTGCAGAGGCTGGCAGTTGCTGAGGGAAAGGAGCAGATCCTTTCCGAGTAGTGGGGATTAGCCCCAGCTTTAGTTCATTAGGCGCTAGTCTAGGTCTAGGTTTGATTTCCCTTTGTTTCCTTTTATTTCATTTATTTCTTTTGCATGTGTGTAAGCGCCTAATCAGTTCGTTTGAAACATTTGGATTTGAATACAGTGGCTCACCGGTCATGTAACCCGGTTTAGCCACCCTTGTGTCATTACTTTGGTCTCTTTGATTTAGAGGACATCTAGGTTCGAGACAGTGTGGGGGAAGAGCCACGACTCTCCCAATACAGGCACGATGTTTTCCATACGTACCCACTGTGAGCACTCCGCGCTAGCCGATCGATCACCTACCGAGAACCTGAATGGGACCCGCACGAGTGCACTCTTGTGGAGAGCCTCTCACGGTTCATCTCCCATGCATAGCGCCGGTTCGCATCTTGACAACTCACTCTCTCTCATTCCCAAGTTTTATAAGCTATATCTGTCTATCTCTAAACTAAAACTCGAATGATGATGCTAAAGATCACCCAGCTCGTTTGTACCTCAGTAGACTTACATATGTTTTATTCCTTGTTATTTACCCGATGCTTATGAACCATAATCTCCTTAAGGACAAGCATGTTCACCTAAGTAATTGATTAGTATGATATGGCTAGATGATATGATCTGTTGCTCTGATGACTAACTCTCTTGGGGAATTTATTTTTGAAAACTCAAAACCTCTTGGAAAGGCTCCTCTTTGATATGCCTCCGTCCCATTAGAGCCATATGATCTTTGTAGGTAAAAACCTTCGATTCATATGCTGCTTGTTATTACTTTGAGCTTTGTCAAATTCTGTGACCCTTGTGAGAATTCTTCTCATTACTTTCATGATCAAGATTTATGTGCACCCCACCTATTTCCCCTTGCTATGCTTCTACACTGGAAGTTAGCATTGTATCGTTTATCCATTTCATAAAAATAAAGCTCCATATGTGGTGTGACACCTCTCTCCAGAAGGGTCCTTCAAAAAGAGACATGGGCGATGAAAAAAAAGAGAAAAGATACATGCTCAAGGCATGATGAAAAAAAAAGATAAAGAATAGCCCATGTCTAAAATAAAGAAGGAATAGGAGAGAGATGAGATCATGCAAAAAGGAGTTCCATATCATAGATGGTAGTAACTAGTGTCCATTCCGGGGCTAGTGTCCACCTTACCATCAACCCACAGTTCTCACCATATATACATGTCTGGTAATATCTAGCACCCATTCCGGGCCTAGTATCCACCGTACCATACACACCATAGCCATACCGGTGCACATCTTGATCTGATGGTATGATTTGATTTTCTCTGTGGATCCAGTCTTTGACTTTGCAAAATATATGATGCAAGTATGCTTTCTCTTTATCCTACCCTGAGCTCCACATATAGCCATCATTAGAAGTAGGGTGAAGGAAGGCAAAATGCCTTAGTGAGGACATATACACATGGAGCGATCTGAGAGAATCAAATGAGGAAGCCATCAAGAGTTTTGTTTATGAAAATCTTGCAAAACCCCAAGGTGTTTATCATCAGGTGCATAAGTGACTTGATTCACAGCTGTTCTACTTTTCAATCACCCAAGGGAACATGATAGCCACTACACAGAGGTTCACAGGAGCAAGGTATGACTTGGAATATCTCTTATGTCTGTCTTACTCTTTGGTATTCGTGACCCACTTGGCTTTGTTTCCCCTTCACTCGGGACGAGCAAAGGTCAAGTGTGGGGGTGTTGCTGATGGTCGATATTTGCCATTTTTATGACTGTCAACTCCTGCAAATTTGAGCATGAATTGCACATTCACACTTGAATAGGAGCTTAAACTCATACTTTCCACCAGTGTCGATGTCTATTCGAATGCAGGTATTTAGCATAAGAAATGGGAGGAATCCATGCACTTTCACTCCACTCCAATCCAAGGCACTCAAATGCTGACGAATCAGGGCTGCCACATGGATTCTCCTGGATCCATGATGTCACCAATCCATGTGAAGGACTCTCGATGAATCATACGCTGCCACGTCAGCATCACATGGATCCATGGGCCCACTTTGCCAACTAAACCGCCAGGAAACGTGCCATGCACAGAGGAGAGGCATTAGGGCCCACATGGAAGCGAGTCAGATGAAGCACAAGCCAGGTGGCTGGCTTGGGGTTTCGGCCGACCCTAGGATCGGCCGAACCGACTTAGGGTCGGTTGATCCTCCCCCTCCACGTGCTGCTTGCTCATTGGCCCTTGGCTGCATTCTCGGGTGTTTAGGGGCACTTTGAGCCTCGGAGCAAGCCTCCTCCTTGTCTATAAATAGGAGGGGAGGGGCTCCATTTCACACACACTACCAAGCTCTCAAGTTCCACTTCTCTCTTGTGTAGCTCTCTCTCCCTCTCTCCAATTCTGCCCATGAGATGTGATTCTCACCTCTATGTGGTAGAATGGTGATGAGGAGAGATCTAGATGAGGATTAGTTGAGAGGTAGAGTAGGGGTAAGGAGTGAGTTGATGTCCTCATGGATGCTTGTTCTTCATTTAGATCAAAGTGAGTATTTCAACATTTCTTATTTAGACTATAGTGGACATCATGCATGATTGATTTGTTCTTGTGTTCATGGCTCGTTCATAAGTTAGAGGCTTGTGTTCTTCATGACACAAGGATTCGATCCTTTAGAGCCAGAGCCGTAGTTCATTTACTTGTTTGCATGCTCTGATCCTGTTTAGTTAAGTAAGTCCACTGTATCTCATTTAGCTGCATCCATAGCTTCCTTTCTGTTCCCAGTTCAATGATATGATCTGATTCTGATCTTTCCCTTGTTCGTGGGACTGTATATATACGGTTGCTATAGTGTAGTTTGCGGGTTGATAGACGTAACCGCACTATAGTGTTTATCTGGGGGTACAGACATGGTGTCTGGGCCCTGGTTTTCCTACGAAGACCACGTACGATCGTAGCGTAGAGGTAGGCCGCAGTGGTGACAGCCTGTTGGACCCTTTGTCAACCCTCTACATCGCGTACCGAGTTGGGCTCGCTTCCCAGCACCTTGGAGTGTTGTCGCCCCGCGGGGATGACTGAGACCTGATAGAAATACATCTTGAGAGTTAAGTCCCTTAAGGAAGTGCTTCTTGTATCCCGACCTATCCCAGCGAAAGCTGGTGTCCTTGGATAGACCCTCTCTGGTTACTCACCGTCCTAGGAACGAAACCCGACAGGAATACTCATTCTCCTAGGGAGAAGTGCTACAACGGTGTATCTGTGCACTTGCGGATTCGTTCGCACTCGTCAGTGTACCCGGGAGTTTCTTACACGATCACGCTAGTGCGCCAGTGGTGGTGACGTTAAGAAACGCCAACACCATGTTGCTCGAAACTTCTCAAGGAGCATGAAAATCTGTGGCTTCAGGCCTTGCAGGATCATACCGTTCGCCCTCTCCACCTGCCTGTTGGTCCTTGGATGGCTGACGATGACCCTGTCCACACGGATGTTGTTGTCATCGCAGAACTTGAGGAACTTTTTCCAGGTGAACTAGGTGCCGTTGTCGGTGATGATGGAGTTCGGGGATCCCGAAGCAGTAGATGATGTCAGTGAAGAACGTGACGGCCTCCTTGAAGCGAATGTTGGTTATGGGCTTGGCCTCTATCCATTTTGAGAACTTGTCGATGGCCACGAGTACGTGTGTGTAGTCCCCGGGCACTTTCCTCAAGGGTTCGACCACGTCCAATCCCGACCCCGACTCCTTCTTTCATGAGAGACCCGTCAGAGTACATAAGCCACGTCTCGTGCTAGATGGGAGCGGGGGGAGTCTGGATCTCCGTCCACTCAACGAAGAAGTCGGCCAGTGCCTGCGACTTGATGGCACTGCGGGGCGCGTACGTGATATTCTGTCCCATCAACTCGAGGGCCCACTTAGCGATTCTTCCTTCTGCTTCTGGGCTTTGAATGACCTCGCCAAGCGGATATTTGGACACTACCGTGATGCGGTGCGAGTCAAAATAATGTCGGAGCTTCCGCTTGGTGATGAGGATAGCGTAGATCAACTTTTGAATTTGCGGGTAGCGCGTCTTCGAGTCGGAAAGGACTTCGCTTACAAAGTAGACGGGGCGTTGCACCTTCTGTGCCTTCCTGTGCTCATCCCGCTCGACCACCAGCGCCACGCTCACGACCTGAGTTGTTGCAGTGATGTACAGGAGCATGGGCTCCTCCTCTGCTAGTGTGGTGAGTACTAGCGGACTTTTGAGCGTGTTTTTGAGCGAGTCAAGTGCCTCTTGCGCCTCGGGTGTCCACGTGAAGTGCTCCGACTTCTTCATGAGCTTGTACAGCGGCAGGCTACGTTCACCAAGTCGGGCGATGAACCGGCTGAGGGTCGAGAGGCATCCCGTGACGCGCTGCACTCCCTTTAGGTTCTTGATCAGCCCCATGCTTGTGATCGCGGAGATCTTCTCGAGGTTCACCTCAATAACGCATTTCGACACGACGAACCCGAATAGCATGCCCCTGGGGACCCCGAAGACGCACTTCTCGAGTTTAAGTTTTATACCATGCTCCCTTAGCTTCTCGAAGACCGTGGTAAGGTCGGGGATCAGGTCGCCCACCTTTTTCGATTTTACCACGATATCATCTACATAGGCCTCGATCAGCCATCCGATGAGGTCGCCACAGACGTGTCGCATGCATCTCTAGAACGTGGCTCCTGCGTTCTTCAACCCGAAAGCCATAGATGTAGCAAAACACACCGAAAGAGGTGATGAATGAGGTCGCGAGCTGGTCGGCCAGGCTCATTGCGATTTGGTGGTACCCGGAGTAAGCGTCGAGAAAACAGAGGGTTTCACACCCAGCTGTCAAGTCGACTACTTGATCTATACATGGCAACGGAAACGGATCTTTTGGTCATGCCTTGTTCAGGCTCGTGTAGTCGACACACATCCTCCATTTTCCATTCTTCTTCTTAACGAGTACAGGATTTGCTAACCACTCAGGGTGGTACACTTCACGAATGAACCCTGCACTAAGGAGCTTCTTGATTTCCTCACCAATAGCCTTGCACTTGTCGGAGTTGAAGCGGCGAAGACGCTGTTTGATCAGCTTCGAGCCGAGCTTAATGTTAAGCTTGTGCTCGGCGACCTCCCTTGGAATCCCCGGCATGTCGGAGGGTTTCCATGCGAACACGTCGAGGTTTGCGCGGAGGAAGTCGACGAGCGTGCTTTCCTATTTAGGATTGAGCGCCATCCCGATATGGATCGTGCGGCCGTCGTCGGTGACGGCCACCTCCTTGGCATCCTTGGTGGGCTCAAAAGAGCATGCCGCTCGCTTGGACGACTCGGGGATGTCTGGGTCCTCGGAGAGGGGCTTCGTGGCGAGCTTCTCGACCGGATCAGTGCCTCAGCGAACTGAAAACACTCAGCATCACACTCATATGTGTACTGGAATGTCATGCCTACTGTGATGATGCCCTTTGGGCCGGGCATCTTCAGCTTAAGGTACGTGTAGTTGGGGACGGCCATAAACTTCGCGTATGCTGGCCTTCCGAGTATCGCGTGATACGTCCCCGGGAACCCGACCACCTCGAAGGTGAGGGTCTCCTTCCAGATGTTGCTCGCTGTTCCAAAAGTGACGGGCAGGTCGATCTGCCCGAGGGGAACCGCCTCCATCCTGGGTACGACCCCGTGGAATGGCGCTGTTAACGGCCGCAGTCGGGACCGCGGGATCCCCATGTCGTCGAGGGTCGAGGCGTAGATGACATTGAGGCTGCTGCCTCCATCCATCAGCACCTTGTGCACACGTTTAGTGCCAAACAAGGGTGCTATGACCAGCGGATAGTTGCCTGGCCGCGGAACGTGGTCGGGATGGTCGCGACTTTCAAACGTGACCGGCGTCTCCGACCACTTTAGAAATGTTGGCGTCGCGCACTCGACGTGGTAGACTTCTCGTCGGATCAGCTTCTCCTGGCGTCTGGGCGGGCACGCCACCGAGCCCCCGAAGATCATCATGACCGATGTTGGTGTTTCTTAACCTCAACACTAGGCACCGTGGTAGCGTGAGCGTGTAAGAAACTCCCGGGTACACTGACGAGTGCGAACAAATCCGCAAGCGCACGGATACACCGTTGTAGCACTTCCCCTAGGAGAATGAGTATTCCCTTAGGGTACCATTCCCTAGGACGGAGAGTAACCAGACGGGGTCTATCCAAGGACACCAGCTTCCGCTGGGGTAGGTAGGGATATGAGAAGCACTTCCTTAAGGGACTTAGCTCTCAAGACGGATCTATCCGTTCTCAGTCCTCCCCATGGGGCGACAGCACATCCTAACTTTTTAGGGAGAGGCCAATGTACTGACAACGAGCCCAACTCGGTACGCTGGCGCGAAGGGTTGCAAAGGGTCCAACAGGCTGTCACCACTGCGGCCTACATATATCGTTACGCGAGCGCACGTGGTCTTCGTAGGATAACAAGGGCCCAGACACCACGTCTGTACCCCAGATAACTACTATAGTGCAGTTACGTTTGTCGACCTGCTAACTACACTATAGCAACCCGTAAAAATACGGAACCACGAACTAGAGAAAGAACGGAATCAGGTCTTACTATTCATCGAGCTACGGAGCAGAAAGGAAGCTATGGATGCAAACAAACGAGATACAGCAGACTCACTTAGCTAAACAGGATCAGAGCATGCAAACAAGTATATGGACTACTGAGCTAGCTCTAAAGGATCGAAGCCTTATGTCATGAAGAACACAAGCCTCTAACTTGTGAACGAGCTAAGAACACAAGAACAAATCAAGCATGCATGATGTCCACTATAGTCTAAATAAGAAATGCTGAAATACTCACTTTGATCTAAATGAAGAACGAGCATCCACGAGGACATCAACTCACTCCTCACCCCTACTCTACCTCTCAACTAATCCTAATCTAGATCTCTTCTCATCACCATTCTACCACATAGAGGTGAGAATCACCTCACATGGGCAGAATTAGAGAAAGGGAGAGAGAGCTACACAAGAGAAAAGTGGACTTGAGAGCTTGGTGGTGTGTGTGAAATGGATCCCCTCCCTTCCTATTTATAGACAAGGGAGTGGCTTGCTCCGGGGCTCCAAGTGCTCCAAAACACCCCGGGATGCAGCCAAGGACCAATGAGCAAGCACCACGTGGAGGGGGGAGATCAACCGACCCTAGGTCGGTTCGGCTGATCCTAGGGTCGGCCGAAGCTCCCGGCCGGCCTTCTGGCTTGTGCTTCCTCTGGCTCGCTTCCATGTGGGCCCTAGTGCCTCTCCTCCGTGCATGGCACGTTTCCTGGCAGTTTAGTTGGCAAAGTGGGCCCATGGATCCATGTGATGCTGACGTGGCAACGTATGATTCGTCGAGAGTTCTTCACATGGATTGGTGACATCATGGATCAAGGAGAATCCATGTGGCAGCCCCTGATTGGCCAGTATTTGAGTGCCTTGGATTGGAGTGGAGTGAAAGTGCATGGATTCCTCTCATTTCTTATGCTAAATACCTGCATTCGAATAAACATCAACACTGGTGGAAAGTATGAGTTTAAGCTCCTATTCTAGTGTGGATGTGCAATTCATGCTCCAATTTGCAGGAGTTGACGGCCATAAAAATGGCACTTAACAGCCGTCAACAACCGCGCCATCTTCATCGGGGTAGCCAGCTTCGTCGTTGCTCTTGTCCTTTCCTCCGTCATTGGTCGGAGCGGGGTCACGCTTTTTCAGCGTGCCGGCGAGATAGGCCTTCATCAGGTTGCAGTCTTTGAGCGCGTGTTTGACCGGGCCTTCGTGGTTGGAGCACGGTGCCTCCAGCAGCTTCTCGAAGTGGTCCTTGGGCGGGTTTCACCTGGGCCTCGCCGTCTTTCGATCAACAGCAGCCACCAGGGTGTCATCGCGGTACCGCTTGTTCTTGTTCTTCTTGGACGGAGAGGACGAGCCCCCATCAGCTTCTCCTAGTTGCTTCCCCTTGCTAGTGCCGGGGCTGAGCGTCGCGGCTACGGCTTCTTCCCCGTTGGCGTGGTCCGTGGCGATGTCGAGGAGCTCCAGAGTAGATCGTGGCTTCCTTTGCCCAATCCGGTGGATCAGCGTGGTGCCGTTCTGGAACACTGAGATGATGTCTGTGTCAGTGGTGCTAGGCAACTCGGTGCACCGCTTTAAAAAGCACCGAATGTAGTCACGCAAGCTGTCGTCCTTCATCTGCTTGCAGTTGCGCAGGACCCACGGATTTCCCAGTCGGGCGTACGTACCCTGAAAGTTGCCAAAGAAGGCATCGCGCAGTTGCGACCAGCTGTCGATCTTGCCCCGAGGCAGATGCTCGAGCCACGTGCGGGCCGAGTCCGCGAGGTGTAGCGGGAGATTCTTGATGATGAACAGGTCATCCCGCGCGCCACCAGCGTTGCACGCCAGTCGGTAATCTTCTAACCAAACGCTAGGGTTGGTTTCTCCATCGTACTTGGTACGGAGGTCGGAGCTCGGAAATGCGAAGGAAAACGTGCAATGCGTACGTTCTTCCCAAAGGCTCGAGGCCCTTGGGTGTCGGGCAAGTTGCTCCGGCTGCGATCCTCGTCGCTGTCGTAGTGGCCGCCGCGTCACCGGTTGTACTGCTTGTGAGGCTGTTGTTCGAGGTTGTCGCCTTGGTCCGCGTCCGCCCTCCGCCGCGCCTTGATGGTGTTGCGCGCGTCACGGTCGGGACCCAGGCGGCTCTTGACGGGAACATTGACTTCCTCGGACCGATGCTGCTGTTGCGACGGTGCCGCAGGTTGTCGAGGCTCGGAGTGCCTGCGACCCTGCGAGCCCCGCTGATGAGAGGCGGAGCTCTCCGCCTGCTGCACGGCGGCGGTCTCAAGGAGTGTCTTGATTTGTTGATGCATCTTCTTTTCCTGAGGCGTGGCAGGCTCTCAGATCTTCCGGAGAAGAACTGCTGCCGCCGCCAGGTTTTGTGATGCCCTCTTGAAAACGGGCGTGCCATTGACAACGTCGCGGTCGTCGTTGATGATGCACTGCTGGACGTCCCTCGCGCGTACATGAGCGGGAGTCGGGTTCGCGTCTGGCCCGAGTTGTTGGTGGAGCTGAGACCGTTCGTCGTCGAGCTGGCGTTGTGCATCCTCCAACTCGTCTAGTCGTGCCCGTTGCACGGGGCGCCGTTGGGTGGGTCCTGCGCCACAGCTACGCTATCTGCTGTCGAGCTGTGGGCGGACTGGGTGACCCCATCCGAAGTCTGGGCCGGCGCTGGTGCGACCGGGGTGCTGCCAACGAAGAAGCACTCGCGCGTGGGGTCGTAACCCTCAGCGTCGGAGTTGTGGAGTAGCCGAAGCAGTAGTCTCCCGCCGTCCGAAAGCGGCTAAAAGCGTCGGCATCCTGGAGCCCGGAATAGTCCCACTCCGAGCCCAAGATGTCGTCCGTGCCGTCGGAGCCGGGGTACAATTCGTCGGGTGAGGTCCCAGCGAGCCCCCGGTTCCCCAGGAGGTGATGGCTCGGGAGGTCCTCATACGCGGCCAGGTCCGTGCCTGACGACGAGGAGTATGCTGCCGTCGCGTTGCGCGTCGCGCGGGGGAATAGCGGTGCCAGTGCACTTGCCCTGGCGTGGCGCGCCGTCGAGCCCGCTGACGGCATGGATTCTTTTGCAGCGTCGACGGGTTGTGGCTCGCCAGCTTCGACCCGTGGAGGGGAGCTGGCGCGTGCCGCCCTGTGTCGTTCTGCCTTGGCCTTCCGCGAGCGCTTGCCAGAGCGCCTCTTGCGCCGGGGTGATCGTGGGGCAGACGTCGGAGCCGGTGCTGGCGCAGGTGCGTCGGCACCCCTGTTGAGGAGGCGCATGAGGTAGCCGTTTCCGGTCGCCTGGAAGTCCAGGCTCCCGAAACGGATCTCGTACCCGGCCGGGAGTGGGTCGGACGATCCCATGGGGTAGGTTATCGGTAGCGGTTTGGCGATGGTCTCCATCGAAGACGACGATGGATGGGCCGTGCGGACCCTAAAAGTGAACGTCGAGACACGCGAAGTCCCCTACCTGGCGCGCCAACTGTCGGGGTTTGTTACCGCCGACAAGTAAATTTATACGAGCGCGTGTCTGAATCCGCACAGTTGCACAAGAGACACTCGGGATTATACTGGTTCGGGCCTTCGGAGAGTAATACCCTACGTCCAGTCTGAGGGGGTGTGTTCTTTATGCTCAAATGTTTGTAGTAGGGGTTACAAACTAGTCGGGAGAGGGTTTTTGCGCCCAAGTCCCTAGTGCGCGTGCGCTGGGTTCTTGTAGCAGAGTTCTACGTACACGAGTGTGTGTATGTCTACGGGATGATATGATATGAGATATCGATACTGAGTGCGTGTGGGGGTGAATGTGAACGTGTTTTGCAAGTGTTCCCCTCCTTCCCTTTTATAGTCGTAAGGGAGAGGTCTATGGTGGTACAATTGAGGGTGTAGACTAGATTACAGCGTAGGGTGTCCTTCTCCGCGTCGAGCCATCATGATGGTGCAGCGGGGGCGGTGAAGAACTGTTGCGGGGTTGCTGGCGACGGCGTAGGCTTCCTGGAATCACGTGCCCCGAGTAGTTGCCTCCGGGGCTTCTCCTGCTTCACTTCGAGTAGTTCGTCGAGTGTAGCGTGTAGGCTTCGTACCCTACCTCCGTCAGTAGAACAGGAGCACGTCTTTCCCGGATACTGTGGGAATGGAGTGGCCTATGCCACGCTGTTCGAAGTTTAGGGGGAGGCGTACACTGTGCCGTTTGTGGCACAGCGCTCCCCGTGCTGTTCGTAGTACGACGCACACTGTGCCGTTCGTGGCGCAGTAGGCGGATACGCCTTCTGTCACCAGATCGACCTGGTCAGGGCGGCCCAGCACGTAGGGGTTGGCACATGGCGGTACGTGGGTTAGCGTACGCGGATATCTCGGGATATCGGCGGGGGGCCCACGTCGCAGTTGCCTTCGACGTGGAGCTTTAAACTTGTCGGGAATGGAAACTACTCATGCGAACGAGTAGTCTACGCCACGCCTTTCGAGGCTTAGGAGGTAGCGCGCATTGTGCTGTTCGTGGCGCAGCGTGCACTGTGCCGTTCGTGGTACGGCGCGCACTGTGCGGTTCGTGGCATAGTGGACGGATCCGCCCTCTAACACCAGATCGGCCTGGTCAGGGCGGCCCGTCGTGGAGGAGCGGGCGCGTGGCAGCACGTGGGCGAGTGCGTGCGGATATCCCGAGATCTCAGCCGGGGGGGGGGCGCCGCCGTTGCCTTCCACGCGAAACCTGAACTGGTCGGGGACAGAAACTACTCGTGCGAGCGAGTAGTCGGAGAGGGAGACGGAAACTTGTCGTGCGAACCACCACGTGGTCGGGGACTCGCCGTGTGGGCCGTCATGTACTCGGAGGAGGAGGTGTTGGAGTGCATGGACCGCCCGGCTCCTGGCCCATGACGGAAACTAGTCGTACGGGCTGCCAGGTACTCGGAGGCGTAGTACTTGTTGTACTAGCCGCTAAGTACGCTGTATGTCAGTCCGTACTGTGTTTTTAGTGGTTGTGGTGGGTCCTGGTCTAGGACCTCGTTAATATATGTAGCAAAACTGAAGTCGAAGTCTCATGCATATTAGAGATTACATCAGGCACCATCATAATGGGTATAGACATTGGCTCGGAGGGAGTGCATATATATCGGCATGACATTTTCTCTTGGGGATATCCAAATTAAACATGGGAGACTAAAGAAAACAGATACTTCTCTCTTTTTTTATTTTTTTTAGAGATTTGAAAAGAGTTTGTGTGAAAATGTGGGTAGAGTGAAAAAATTACATATTGATCAAATTATTTTGCATATATGTAATATGAATTGTGGGTCTACAGAGTATGGTAAAAGAAAACTTAAGGATCACCATCATGAGAAATAGACCATTTTCAGATTATTTATGATCCAAAAACGATCTGGTGATGATCTTTTACTCTACTCTACTATATACTCTCTCTGTCCCACTTTATTTGCACGTTTGGAGCATTCTCCTCCACACACGTGGAGGAAAAAAAGAAGGAAAAAAAATCTCCACCGCTGGAGGCTCCGTGTACCGCTGCTGCTTCTAATCATGATCTGTACGACCCTCTTTTCAAGGGTAGTTTGGTAATTTTACAGATGTCTTAAGTGTCTCCTCTCATCCAAGAGATGCAAATAAAATGAGACAGAGGGAGTATACCCGTAAACCATAACCTAGTCCCAGCTTACATGAGCCTGTTTGGATTGAGAGGCTAAACATTAACCAGCCCTGCTTAATGATTAGTCCCCTTCACTCTTGATGTTGAGGCGTTGACGAAGCACTTTTCCTCTCCACATGACTAGTAGATGCATCCACGTACGTAAAGGAAATTAAAGATACGGCATGGAAAGCTGGCTCACGTCATTTCCTTCCATTTATGGAGCGCGTGGACTAATTATTTGGGTCCTTGTGCAAAGACGTCATCCCTGATGTTTTGTTATTAATTTATTATATTTATTATTCCCTGCTTCAAATTGCATTGTGTACGTGCCATGAACACGCACGCACGGGGGTGAGAGGCAAATACAGCTTTACCGACCGTAAAATTTAGCGTAAAATACACGGGTGTCATTCACTTCCCTAGATCTGCGTGTTCAATTTAGCGTAAAATACACAGGTGCTATTTAGGTCATAAACTCTGAAACTACATTCTTACGTCTATCAACTTGTGTTAAGATGTCATTCACTTCCTAAATTCTCAAAACACATTTACAAGTTCCTAAACTAAGTCTCATGGTGTCATTTGTGTCCTTAAACTCTCAAAGTGTATTTTTAAGTTTCTGGATTAAGTGTCAAAACAACACATGTGTGATCATTACCATAAGTTGGTTGCAAAGGCATAAGGCAACGGCCCATCAGGGGCATGACAAGGTTAAAGATTTGAAAATGTACTATGAGAGTTTAGGAATCTAGATAATAATACAACCCCGAACAAGAGGATGTCGTTAGGTGGATGTGGACGCCGGATGGAAGGTACAGCACGCGCTCAGCATACCTCCTCATGCATCACGGTAACACGATGTTTCCAGGCGCCGACCTCCTTGGGGCTTTTGGGCGCCACTGCTCGTGAAGCTATTCCTCTAGCTTGCTTGCCGGAAGCGAGTTTGGACGGCCGACCGGCGCCTCCGACAAGGGCTCAAGACGCACATTACCTGCCTGTTGTGTGACCAAGAGAACGAGACGGTGGACCATCTTCTAGTCTCCTGTTCCTTGGCTAAAGAAGTGTCATGATCTGCTTATAACTCACAGATAGAAAGGGGTTAAGGTTGTTGGGCCCATGGGCCGGCCCACGAAGGCCAAGGTTGTAATCCCATTCCAGAGGAAGGGAGAGTATTTGCTGCGCATATATACTAGCGCGTGTAACCGTGGAAGGGGAGGAACAGAGAGACAACAAACTCATTACGCTATCCCGCCCAACCTGTTCTTCCCTTTGCTGCTCTGTTCTTCCCCAATTTATATCATTCCTCCCTGAAATCTGCATCCCCACCTATCCGGATCATAACAAGAAGTCTGGTGGAGTTCTTGCTCATGGGCAGGATGTGTGTGCAACCTGAATGCAGCGGCAACACTTCAAGAGTGGTGGGAGCAGATGGTGATGGCGCAACCGACGTGCTGGCAAAGAGGCACGTCCACGCTCTTCATGCTGATCTGCTGGCACCTGTGTAAGGAGAGGAACGCCAGGTTATTTGACCGCAGATCGGCATCACCACTTTTACTCCTCGGCAAGATTAAGGAGGATGTGGACCTGTGGATTGCTGCAGGTGCCCGTGATCTAGGTAGACTATGTTGTGAGTAATCCACGCTACCATGCAGATGGGAGGTGTTCAGAAGAGATCCACGCTCCTGCAGCTGAGGACAGAGCTGGAAGTCTTCCTGGCCGGGAACAACGCCGCCGGGCAGGTCTGCGATTTCAAGCTGGAAGGAAGCTACTTCGACAGGGATTGCACCTTCTTCCTCGGGGACTCCAACACCATGATTTGCTCAGGTGAGTGTTCTAGCTAGATGCTACGACTTCTTCCTATATATCATGCTTTTAATTTATTTGGTGTTTGAAAATGTTTAAAACATAACATATATTCGGCGTTTAATTTGGTGCTGCAGATAAGCCGTAAGTACAGTGCCTCCAATGTCCTGCTGGGAAAGGACACGTTCAACGTTACCGTGTTCCCTGACGTCGAACATGTGTTCGTTGCGGCTCTTGTTGTGGTTCTGGATGAGGTTCACAGCAGGGACCGAAACTAATGATGATATCGCGGATCGAGTTCGACGCCGGTCATATTATGCTACTGGACTTTAATTTCTTGATTTATGCTGATGTAAAATGTATATTTGCTTTCGATTAAGCACTGCTCTGTTTGATTGCTCTCTGCGACCACTACATGTTTATTTGTTTGCTTTATGTTTTGGAATAGCACTGATCAAGAAGGTTGGAAAGGAAGAGATTACTACAATAACAAGACTTCCTGCTTGAGTCAATAAGTTTGAAGTTACTAATAATCTGCTATATATTTTCACATCTCTAGCTTGATCAGAGGTAGTAGTTGTATTGTTGGATTGCATTGGTAGTCCCCAATGGGAGACCCAAATATGTGAAAGGCACGGGCCAATTGAGCAGCCAAAAGTGTTGGAGACAAATGCCATCTTATCTTCATGGATAACAATTGATACCATAACTGACTTTGAATAGTACACTTTTTGATGATTCAGCAAAAGAGATTTTAAGTGCAAAAAATATTACCCTCATTAGTATATTATTTGAATAACTGGGAAATCAGTTCCCGAACATATTTGTTATATATAGCTGCAGACACATGTGAAAGTTTTTTCACAACATATTGCAGCCGTTTCAGGATTCACATACACCACGTTAAATTAACTTGTGGATCGGCTCACTTGGCGCGGTGGGTCACCAAGAACATGCACCGTCCATTTTCTTGGGTTTGGCACCGAAGCCCTACAATACAGGAGGTCCTTCGATTGTCTTCCTTTGCTAAAACATAGAACCCTCGGCCCCCAACGACTGTGCACGTCGTCGTACGAGCCCCACATCAAACCCACGACCAGCCCTCGCCTCGCGCGCACTGCTGCACCGGGGAGAGAGATCTTAAATTCTTGATGGCGGCGCCGCCGCCCCTCCCAGCGCCGCCGCCGCCGGAGCCGACCGGAGGTATCGTCGAGCCGTTGCCGGTGGTGGCGCCGCATTTCTGCGCGCCCTACGTGGTGCAGCTGAACGTGATGGAGAAGTTCGCCTTCCGAGAGGGCGACTTCACCATCACCGACACCAACGACACCGTTGTGATCACGGTCAAGGACGCCTTCATCAGCATCCACAACCGCCGCCGCCTCCTCGACGCCAACGGAAATCCCCTCCTCTGCATGCGGGAGAATGTATGTAGCTGACAAATGGAGCTGCATCGATCCGTGCATTTTCTCTGCTTTTGATGACAGGTCGTAATACCAATTATCCGGCATCGCTAAGCAATAATGTGCATTGGCAGATAATTAGCATGCACAACACATGGGAAGCGTACAGAGGGGACAGCACGAAATCAAGCGATCTGCTATTCACCGCCAAGAAATCTTCCATCATCCAACCGCTGAAAACAGAGATATACATCTACTTGGCTTCCAACACTTCACATGAGGTCTGCGACTTCAAGATGATGGGTAGCTTCAAAGAGAGGGCGTGTTCTTTCTACCTTGGTAACACCAACACCTTGATAGCTCAGGTGACTACTACAAAAATTTTGGTTTGCGTGCTTGTTATAAAGCTCTGAAGATTTATTGGACTTGTTCACAAGCAGTACTGTGCCGTATCTGTTGTTTCTGCAGATGCACCGTCAGCATAACGTCACGAGCAGCTTGTTGGGAACGGATCACTATAGTCTTACCGTGTTTCCGAACGTCGACTACGTGTTCATCTCGGCTCTTGTTGTGATTCTACAGGAGCTTCACACCGATAAAGATGACTGATCGATGAGGACAGGGATCCAAGCTTCAATTCCATGATCACGAGTTGCATGGATGTAATTGTATATATGATACCTATATATAAATAATCTTTATTTCCTTTTTTACTAGTGTAATTTAATTCAAGATTGCATGAAATAATTCGACAAAGATTAGTTCAAACTCATTTATCAGTTATGCTGATGTTTAGTATGTGAATGCATATTTTCTTTTTTGGTTGGTCAATACTCAGTAATTGTTTGATACGCTTGTTTGCTTGCTTGAGTATGATTTAGTAAGGCCCCGGCAGATGCTTTGCTGCCTAAGTGATTCAGTAAAACTGATTGTGTTATTAGCCTGTCACAACAAGTCTGTTTGATAGAATTTTGAGATCCGAATATGAAACTTTTCGGTTGACACTTTACTTAAAGCTAGCCCATCATCCTTCTTGGCCTGCAATATGGCTGCAACCTTCAAAAAAGAATTGTTGTCATTATTATTAATATTTTAATCTATATAAACTATATATGAGCACCCCACTACAAAGCATTGATTTCACTACATGCAAGCACCCCATCTCTTCTAGGAATCCCACTACACATGCCACGTCACATCCATGAGAACTACATATGTATTTATGACTTCCATGTGACTAATAGCAACCGCACATGTAATTTATTAGTCTTTGCAAGTACCACGCTACAAAGTTTTCACAGTAAAAATTACATGGAGGATCTATCATTTAATAGTCGTTCTTTCTTAACAAACTAAACATGTTTCCATGTATAATAGATAATTCTTTAACCCAACCCTGATGTTGGAGTATAAGTGAATTGCACACATTTCCCTATCAGCTTAAGCTTTTGGGTTGAACTGGTTGGTGCATGCAACTCAATATAGTATCAGGCCAGAGCGAGGTCTCGAGTTCGAATTCTGGTTGGAGCGATTAAATAAAATAATTGCAGCCCACTCAAATATCTATGTATGCAGCCTGGGAGAGCCTGCACCTGAGGAGGAGTGTTAGAGTATAAGCGATTTGCCCACCTTTCCCTATCAGCTTAAGCTTTTGGGTTGAACAGGTTGGTGCATGCAACTCAATACCCGACCCCCGTGTCGCTCCCAAAGGCGACACTAGGGGCTTCCGTGCAAGCGCCGTCGGCGAGCCAATTTCCACCCATTCACCCTCACCGTCGCCGGAGGCTAGAAGCCCAGCGCCCGCGAGGAGGACGGCGGCGAGGAGCTGCTATTTTTTGCCGGCGTGGGCGTCGAGCAGTGCGGGCGGCGCGGCGTTCTTCTCTAGTGAGGTGGGGTGGCTTCGACACTCCGGTGGCCAAATCTGTCGTGCCCTTGGGCGGATCTATGTCCCTCTCGATCGGATCTCCACCTGTGGAGGTGGGAACGATGGGAAGTGGCACCGGCGGTGGCAGCTTGGGTCGCGGTGTCGCACTTGACTCGGGATGGAGGTGTTGGGATTTCGGAAATCCCAAACAGACATAAAGGGAGGAATGATGAAAGCACTTCAGACAATTGAAAACCAATGAACACAAAGGCCAAGCCTCCTCCTCCTCCACCCCCTGGGTCCTATTTATAGGAAGAGGAGCCTCCTCCTCCTCCACCCCTTGGGTCCTATTTATAGGAAGAAGAGGCACCCTCCCCTTCAAACCCTAGGAGAGAGGAGGTGGTTGTTTATATTATTTTCATCGGTGGGGTTGAATATTATATTTGGGTCCTTAACTATTACAATTGAGTCCCTGTATATTACAATCAGGTCCTTGGCCCTTACAAATACGCCCTTATACCCCTTATTTGGGCCTCTTTTATACACATGGGGGTCCCTAGCCTTAGGTATCCTAAGGCGCACCCCCAATAGTAGCCCCTCAACTATTTGGTCTTGGTCGGTACAACAAGACCTAATAGTTGTTCCTGTTTAAAAGAGACCCAACACAACTTAGACTTTGATTGTAAAAGGAATGTCCTCTACAACCTTCCCGTGTGCACCTCACTAAAAACTCCATCCCAAAAACCCAGTGGGAAAAAGGGTATGGAGAAAAGAGTATGCACATTCTCGAGTTTACATGCTCTAACTCCAAATTACATGTCTCTAAGTGTCTTTAAAGAAGAGCTTCGTTTCGGAGTTTCATTCTTCAGCCTTGATTAGGAGACCTTGCTTCAAGAGTTGATGTAGTTGTCGCTAAAGGCAGCTCCAACATCCTCAAGCTTTCTCTCATGAACTCTAGGCAACTAGGATGGACTGGTCCTCCAGTACACCCCCGTCCCTCTTGCATGGTGTTCGTGAGAGAAACTCCATACGTAGTGTAAGTGGTTTGGTTGAGCCCCTCAGGCTGATAGAGTGGAGGTTGATGAGGACGATGTCAAGGTTGATGGCCTTGTCGAGGATGAGTCCCTTGAGGTGATGCCGAGGTCTATAGAGATTCCGGAGGTGAGCCCCTTGAGGCGATGCTGAGGTTGATAGAGATTCCGGAAATGCCAAGTCGAGGGCTTCGGAGATGAGAATGGACCCCAAAAGTTCAGCATTCTTTCTTTTTTCTTAGATTCTAGAAACTTTCAGTTTCCCGGAACTTCTCAAATTCCTGAAATTGACCTTTTCTTGAAAGAACACAAAAACAAAGAAAAACAGAGGTTGCTCGGGGACTTTACTTCTCCGAGGGTCATATAATATTTTAAAGCAAGAAAACAGGCAGCCTCGTGTGTTAAGATTCTGAGATTTTGGTCCTTAGATGGTTAGAAAAATCCCCATTAGCTTGCCTTGCTAGCTTCGGTCATTTGTTCAAGTGGCAGCCCCTAGCCTCTAGCCTCTGGTAACAAATAGCCTCGAGGAAAGATTCTGTTGTTTGAGAATATTGATCTCTTTTTAAGTTTCCACGTTTCCCCACAGCTGAGCAAAGTTTCCATACTTGAGGAATGATAGTCTCATGGTGTTTCTCCTCCTTTAGCTGGTTCATTACTCGAGGCTAGCTGTGCCCCCAAAGTGACATCCAAAAACTATTACTAGCTTCGAGTGGAACCAAAGACGTAGCGGCTGCGAGAATGAGCCCCTTGAGCTTTGAGATGGAGTATTCTCACAATAGTGAACTTGTGAAGTCTTCATCCTTGGGCCTCGAAACAATAAGATTCTGGTTGCTCAGTTTCCTGCATTCTTCTCAGATTCCCGAAAGATCCGACTTCGCAGAACTTTGCTCTTTCCTGAAACATCTCAAAAGTAACAAAAATCTATGTTGAGGTGCCTCGATATTGTTGCATCTTTTCGTAAACCATCACATGAGAATGGATATTGTTGGGGAGAAATCCGTCCCCGAAGTGGGGCCAACAAATGCGAGTACGGAAAGAACACAGAGCCGAAAACAAACTGTAATGTGTCTTCGGGAGAGCTGTAGACAAGCCTCTCCTCAGACCTCTTCTCCTTTTTCATACCATCAGGGCTCGTTTAAATAGGCCCGCATCTCTTACACTTTACATCTTTACCCTCACCTTTTTACATCGAGCGAAGGATCTTTGAGGGCAGTACAGTATTTTTACACTAGCTCGCCCAACTACTACTCTTACAACGCAACACTTTACACCGTGGCACCAGGCATGTGGGCCCATGTCTCTTCTTCTACCTTCGGGGGGATTGCCGCAGCCCCACAACCTTGCACCGGCTTTGAGTCTTGGTCTAGCGCCTCTACCTTCGCGCGCTCGGTCCCTTCCTCTGATTCCCGAGCACTTGCAAGTTCCTTCACGGTCAGCTTCACAACCTCCTCGCGGAGGTCCTTGGCACCTTCGCCCGCCCCGCATCATTGGTCGCCTTGACTCCCAGCATTCTTCTGCGTGAAGGCTCTTCGCTTCTCCGCGTAATGGGCACCTTCGACCTCCTCGCTCCGCCTTGCCCGAAGTTGTAACCCTTCGAGCTCCCGTAGCATCCTTGCCGCAGTGAGGCGCCATTATCTTGCCTGCACAGTCATGCCAAAACAGAAAATGGATGCTCCTTATTTACCCGAAGGTCAGCAGTCGAAATGGTTATTAGTAGGGGGTTAGGTGCGAAATGTATTTCCCCAACATTAGCCCCTCGCCTGCGAAGGTTGGTCTTCCTGACGAGCCGAAGTAGCGAAACTCAAACGGGTAGAAATATTTTCGCACCGGAGCGCCTCCCCATTTCGGCTCGTCGAGATCTTCGTTTTCTTACACGTGTTTGGTTGTTTTGATTCTCCTATTTTTTCGCGATATGATATCTTTCCCCGATTTCCCGCTCATTTGCCCCTATTTTTTCGGGATATGCTTACGTAACTGTTGCTTCGATACGTCCTATATTCTCGTGCCACGTACTTCCTAGATTGCCGCGCCGCTTGGGCTATATAAGGCCTCTGCCGCCCCCCCGGTGCCCGACCCCCTGCTGCCATTGCTCTCTGATCGCCTTGCGTGTGCTCTCAGCTGGTAACTTCTTGCTAACTTTGTTTCGCACCTTCATTTCTGTTACTTTTCCTCATTTCTGTTAATTGTCCTTTATTCTTTGCACCTTCGCTAAGCTATGTTATGCTCGTTATCTTTTTGTTTTAGGTTGCTGTTTATTTCTCTCTTGTTCACTCGTCTTTGTGACGGCTCCGAAGTCTGGCGTGTCAAAGCCCCCAAAGGCCACTACGAAGCTTTTTGGGTGAAGTCGTGTTACCCCGCGGCTTCTTGCTGAGTATGAAAAGCTTGGGTACTTCGAAAGTGGGCAAGCCAGAGCTCCAGGGAACGAAGTGACCCCAACCCCAAAGACGATGAGGTTGTAGTTTTTCATGATCTTTTTGCTGCTGGCCTTCGTTTTCCTCTAGATCCTGTCATCGTTGCAATCCTTCGCAACTTTGATATGTACGTTCATCATCTAACTCCGAATTCGATTCTTCGGCTGAGTCTGTTTATGTGGGCATGCAAAACCATGGGTGTTAATCCTACCGTAGCCAACTTCGTGCGCGCCCACACCATCCACCATCAACCCTTGTTTATGGAGCGCGCCGAAGGTGACACATATATTAAGGAAGAGACCCAGTTTGCTTCGCTGAATTTCAGATACAGGACTAATGTTGATGTCCCTGTTGTGTGTTACAAGAACTGATGGGAGGATGATTGGAACACCTTTTGGTTTTATCACAAGGTTGATGATACTGCCACCTCACTTGTTGTCAAGGAACTTCAAGATCTTCCAAAGGGCGTTGGTTTGACTCCCGATGACTCTGATCAGTCTCGGCTTTTCTTGGTTGTCTTTCGGGAGATTGCTAAGATCATGGGTACTCGCGATCTTGTCGAAGAGTACTGCTGTTGCAAAATTTTTCCAGTGCAAGCTGGCTGGTCTATTGTCGCGTGGAGCGACTTTACAAGCCCTATCAAAATTCCTGACTTCACAAAAAGCTTCGGGATTAAGCTCGAAGGTTTGTCTCTCTCTTTTTTTTGTATTCTCTTTGATGTGTGTACTCTTCGTTTTTGTCTTATATTTTACTCTTTGCAGATATTGATGTGTTGCTTGTTGAAGATGCTGCAAATGAAATTCTCGGTCCTGCCAGCCTCAAGGAAGAGAACGATATTGTGAACCGTATAGGTGGTCATCGCGACAACCGCGTTTTCCAATTTTTTGGCATTAACGCTGGCGATCGTCAAGTTACCACTACACGGCGTGAAGCCGCCGCTAAGCGTGCTGCGAAGAAGGTGTCTGGTAGCGCTGCTGAACCTTCGGCTGCGGCTGTGCCTTCTCGTGGTGGCAAATGACGCGCGAAGGCCGCCAGCAACCGTCAACCTAAGCGCCGGCGCAAGCAGAGATCTACCTCTCCTGAGACCGTGTCTTCCAGTCCCGATGGTAGTGATGGGAACCAGAGCGATGGTAACAAGAGTCATGAGAATGTTGCCGATCCTGCGTTGTCCGGGCGAAGCACTCGAGCGTCCGACCCAGAGCGCAATGATGAACAAGTTGATGTGACTTCGCTGTCACCTGGCCCGGAAGCTGGTGCCGGTACTATCGCGCAACCATTTGATATTGACATCAGCGACCATGAACCAGAGAGCGATGAAGAGCTTGCTGCTCCCTCCAAGGCAAGTGGCAAAGCACCTGCTACTGCCGAAGGCATCCCCAAAGAAACTGTCCCCTCTAAGGGTTTGGTTCCTTCCTCTTTGCGCAAAGTTATTGATGCATTTGCTACTGGTGCTGGTGATAGTGATAGCAGCTCTGAGACTGAGTCCGACAGTGGCCGGCGAAGTGGTGGGGTTTTTGTCAGCGCTGATTCTCCCTCTGTTGTCGCGCGGCGTCTCGGAATTTCTCAGAATTCCCGTTTCTTTGGTGATCGTAAAAGGAAATTACTCCAGTTCTGCAGTGATGATCGTGAATGTGCTTTGCTTCAAGAAGCTGGTCAATCTTTCAGCTTTCCTATTATGGAAGAGGATCTTGGCCGCGAAGGTGCTGATGAAGTTTTAACACAAGCTCAAGATCTTGCCATGAAGACCTTCGTTGCTTGTCGAGTTGCTCAGCGGCGTCATCACGAAGATGCTCGTCAGTTCAACCTTCATGAGCAGACTACTTCTTCTGCTCTTGAGAAACAAATTACCACAGTCAAGAAACTTCAAAAGGAAAAAGACAGTCTTTCTGCTGCTTTGGAAAATGAGAGGAAGAAAAATGTTGCTTTGTCTTCGGAGATTGATTCTTCCTCGAAGAAAAACAACTTTCTTGAGAGTGAAGTTGCTAAGCTGAAGGAAGCTCTGGAAAATGAGAAAAAGAAAAACAAAGGCTTGAAAGGCCTTTACGAAGTTAAACTAAAGGAGCTCAATGAACTTTCTACTACTCATGCCGATCTTGTGAAGGAACATGAGAGTTACTGTGACGAAGTTGAAAAACATATTGTTCCTGTTTGCAAGAAGGTTCATGATCTTTTGACAGACTTTGGCACTGCACCTGGGTCATACGTCGTCCAAGGTCAATATATTGGTGATATTTTTAAATGGCTGTCCGATGGTGTGACATCTCTAGCTTCGGCTGGGCGATCCTTCGGTGAATTAAGCGCTGGGGTTGCTGCAAGGACCATTTGCCACTCCGTGTATTCTCTGTTGAGCGCCCCCACTGACGGGTCCGAGCCTTCTGTTTTGAAAACTGCTCTTCGTTAGATGCGTGATGGGTCCTTCGCCTGGCCCCAGGAAACCAATGTCGACCGCATCCCTGCTCTGCCAAAGAACATTGTGAAGAACTTTGTTAAAGAGTTCTATCGTAAGTTTGGTTTTGGCTACACGGTCGCTGAAGCCCGTCGTGTCCTGCGGAAGGTTGCATTGCTTTTTTCTTCGCTAAGTTATGGATGTCTTTTATCTTTGATTGTTTTTAACATTTTGTCTATCTTTTCCAGACTAGCCCCAGCCCCGCTGCTTCTGGTCAGGCAGGTGCCATTTCTAGCGCCGGGACTGCTCTTCCTTCTTCGACACTTCCGGCTGATGCTGCTTCTCGCGGTGCTTCTACTGCTCCTTCGTCTTCGGCTGGTGGAGTGCAAGGCGCCATCTCTTCTGCCGCCCCCACTACTTCGGCTACTCCCCATACGACTGAAGAGGTGTGAGGATTGGTGTCGCGATGTCCAGTGTTAGGCTAGAGGTGGTGGGACACATTTTGTCCATGTAACTGAACTATTTTGCGAATCTGCGCAGGTGCCGGAGTTGTGCCCTGCGCAGATAGACGAAGATGCCTGTCCGCTTGTTATAAACCGTGGCGACTATTTTATGTCTGGTTCTATATGGCGAAAGTTTCACTTGAAATTTCCTCATGCGTCCTTCGATGATTTTTGGTCTTACAAAATTAACTGATATGATGAACGCAACAACGCGTCTAGGGATTTCTTCGAGCAACATAGCCAGAATCGGTTGATTCATGACTCAACTTCGCGACGACAACTGCATGGAAGTTATTCTTCCGCTGTTGCACAATCTTCGGGTAGTTCTTTGTATAGCGGCGGTTCTTCTGTTGCTGTCCCGAAGGTGGAGATAGTTGATCTTACCGAAGACGACATGCACGAGTACATTTACAAGCGTTCTCACTGACGAGGCACAAGATTAGTTTTTTGCATGAGTTCCTTGGCTGTGTTGTTATGTCTGTAACTGTGTTGTTATTGGAACATTTTGTTGTAACAAACTATTATGTTGTATGAAGTTATCTGGTTTGAAACTGCGGAAAAAAGGGAACTCAAACCGCGGAGCGCCTCCCCCTAGTTTCCTTTTCCGTGTTTCACAACCTGTACTGGCGGGCTTGATCGCAATGTAACAATTTTTTTTCATGAGCTGCCTTCGCGCAGATGTACGCTGTGAACTGTTATTGCTTGACGTATTTTATCTTTTTGACTTTGATGCCACATGACATTTTTTACTCCTCGAGATGACTCGTCAGTCGAATCTCGCTTTTTTGCTTCGCGCATACATTGCCGAAGGCTTCTTTCCTTGCTGTAGAAGGAGATGATTTGCGACTGCGCCTTTTAACGAGTCGACTTATCCCTGCGAATTTTTGTTGCAGGTGCTTCATGCATTGACCGCCGAAGGCTTTTTTATTATTTCTTGTGCTCGACTTCACTACGAGCACCCTAAGTGAACCACTTACGTTTTTGCGATTTGCCTAAAAATGTAATTGTTCACTTACGCGATGTGAGATGTATTTTGTGACATGTGCCGAAAGTGACAACTCATTTCATTTGAGTTGCGTCACTTCGGACTTCCTGATGCGCATCGATGATATTTTTGGGGAGTCCTTGTTATATTTTCCAAGGAGATATTACACATGAAGACCGCCTCATTAAAAACCTCGCATCTCTGTTGTGCCGATGATTACAAAACTAGAGACTCTCCCCGCGAGGAAAAGAGTACGGCTTCGAAAACTTAAAGAGAAATGTTTGTTACAAAAATGCGAAATGAAAAGAAACTACTAAGAAAAAAGCTAAGATACAACGTAGTTTGTTCCTCTTTCACAGCCAATACTTTTTCAGCATGTCTTCGTTCCATGAGTATGGATCCTCCACCCCTTCTAGGTTAGTTAACCTGAAAGACCCTTGCCTTGTTTCTGTTGAGATGAATGGACCGTCCCACTTCTCTTGCAGTTTTCCCACGCCTCGTGTCTTTTTCCTTAGGACCATGTCTCCTGTTTTTATATTCCTCCTTCGCACCTTCTTATCTTTCCACCTTCTGGTTTCATCTTGATAAGTTTCGATGTTTTGTAATGCTTGGAGCCTAGCCTCTTCACTGATGTCCAATGCTGGTGCCATGTCTCCATTTCCAGGTGAGCCTTCGGTACGAATAGATCCTAGCTTTATCTCTTCTGGTACCATCGCCTCTTCGCCGTATAGCAACTTGAAAGGAGTGAACTTCGTGGCTCTTGACTCTGTTGCGTTGTGAGACCATATGACTCTTAGTAGTTCGTCTGCCCACTTGCCTCTTGGCATGCCTGTAATGTTTCTTTTGATGCCAGTGAATATTATCCCGTTGGCCCTTTCAACAGCCCCATTGGACTGTGGGTGATACACTGAAGCGAAGCACAACTTGGTGCCTAGATGAAAGCAAAACTTGCGAAAGTCTGCTGAGTCAATTGTTTGCCGTTGTCCACTGTCACTTCGTACGGGACACCAAATCTGCAAACTACATTTTGCCAAAAGAATTTTTGTATCACTCCCGAAGTTATGGTCTACACAGCCTTCGCTTCAATCCACTTTGAGAAATATTCAACAGCTACTATTGCGTATTTGTAGTTTCCTGGGGCTGTTGGCAGGGACCCCACAATGTCAATACCCCATCTTGCGAAGGGCCATACCGAAGGAAGGAGTTGTATCTCGTAAGGTGAAAACTTGGAGTAATTTATGTGCTTTTGGCAGTTGTCACATGTCCTTACAATCTCTTCCGCGTCTCGTACTGCTGTTGAACAATAAAAAGCTTCGCGGAATGCTTTGGCCACTAACTTTCTTGTTCCTATGTGAGAAGAGCACATGCCTGCATGTATTTCTCTAAGCAATTCTTTGCCTTCTTCGCGCGATACGCACTTGAGTAATGGTGCGCATACGCCTACCTTGTATAATTTTTCCCCTTTCAAGACGAATGACCTTGCTCTTGCTGCCACTCTCTTCCTGTCAACTTCACTATCTGGCTCGTAATGGCCTTTTAGGTATGCAACTATTTGTGCCCTCCAATCTTCGTTGTTGATTGCGCTGACTCCCCGAAGTGTGCAGTCATTTTTCTCAATGTTTCAAAGAACACATCTGGTGGCAATGGTTGTTTTGTGGCCCCTGCTTTTGCTAATGCGTCTGCTTCTTTGTTTTGCTCTCTTGGTATTTTCTTTACAGTGAAACCCAGGAAATGTTTCTCCATTGCCCCTACTGCTTTTGCCTTTTGAAGACCCAATAGCAGTCCTTCGTACTCTGCAACATTGTTTGTGTACCCATCAAACTCCAATCTGACTACATATCTCATTTTTATCCCCGAAGGTGATATGAGAATTGTCGAGGATGCTGCACCATCGTTACAGTATGCTCCATCACAAAATATTTCCCATGATTTCTCTTCCTTTGGCGATTTGTTGCCGTCTTCATCTGATAGTGCCCATTCTGCGACGAAATCTGCCAGTACTTGGGATTTTATTGCTGTTCTTGGTGCGAAGGTTATGTCGTATTGAGACAACTCTGTCGCCCATTTGCCCATTCTTCCTGAGGATTCTTTATTTTCAAACATTTCCCAAAGCGGAAAACTTGTTGGTACTGTCACTTTGAAACTTTGGAAGTAGTGCTTCAACTTTCTTGCTCCCATTACCACTGCGTATGCCATTTTCTCCAGTTCTGAGTATAGTTTCTTTGCTCCCTTGAACACCTCAGACACGAAGTATACTGGTGTTTGCTTCAGATTGTTGTCGTCTTGCTTCTCCTCAACCAATGCTTCGCTTACTGCGTGTGCTGATGCTGCCACATATAGTAATAACTTTGCTTCTGGCCCAGGACTTGCCATTACCGTTAACTTTTCTAAATATGCCTTTAGGTCTTCGAATGCTTCCTTTTCCTTCTCTCCCCATACTATATTTTTCTGCCCGGTCAACTGCTTGAAAAACAGCAAGCTTCGTTCTGCTGATTTGGATATAAACCGGCTCAATGCTGCAAGCCTTCCTGTGAGCTTCTGCACCTCCTTCTTCGTTCTTGGCGGCCTCATGTTTCTTATTGCTTCTATCTTTTTTGGGTTCGCTTGTATTCCTGATTTTGACACCATACAACCCAATAATTTCCCCTTGCTGACCCCGAAGATACATTTTTCTGGGTTTAGCATAAGCCCATACTTTCTCATGTTTTGAAAAGTTTCGACCAAGTCTTCGATGTGACTTTCTTTATGCTTGCTGTGAACTACCACATCATCGACGTATGCGGACACATTTCTCTTTAACTGCGGACCAAGAACTATCTGCACCATTCTGTTAAAAGTTGGGCCTGCATTGCGCAAGCCTTCTAGCATTCTTACACAGCAATATACCCCGAAGGGTGTTATGAAACTTGTCTTGTCTTCGTCTTCTTTTCTCATCCACACTTGGTGATATCTTGAGAAACAATCGAGAAGTGACATTCTCTCGGATCCTGCTGCCGCATCCACCAATACATGAATCCTTGGGAGAGGGTAGTCATCCTTTGGGCATGCCTTATTGAGGGATGTGAAATCTATGCACATTCGCTGATCTCCAGTCTTCTTCGGTACCATGACTATATTGGACAGCCAAGTCGTGAATTGTACTTCGCGTATGACACCTGCATCTAGCAATTTCTGCACTTCACACAGTGCTGCCTTTTCTTTTTCTGGTGATATCACTCTTAACTTTTGTCTTCTTCGCTTGATCTTCGGGTCTAAGTTTAGACAATGTTCGATGACTTCACATGGTATTCCCTTGAGGTCTTTTTTGCTCCATGCGAAAACATCTTGGTTTTCACTCAAGCAGTTAAGCAAGCGTGCCTCTTCTTCTTCGCTGAGATCCTTCGCTATTATAACTGCTTTGTCATCCGTGCTGCCGTTCAGCTTCATTCTCTTCGTATGCTGCATTGGCTTGATTCTATTTTCTTCTTCCTTTCTTTTCTGTTTTATTAGCTGCAATTCTTGCATCTCATCTTCGTTGGGCTGGCTTTCTTCGCTGATTCGCACTAAGTGTACTGGCTTGCGGTCAGTACCCGTGTTGTATTCTCTATCCCATGCATCCTCCTGGTCCCCATAGACTGATAGCACCCCATTGATTATTGGAATTTTCATACACAAAAAGGGCATGTGAATTACTACCGCGAACTTGCTTATAACCCCTCTTCCGAAGATGGCCTTGTAGGAGTACGGGATATCTACTACATCGAAGTTGACCATCTCTGTTCTCATTAGTGCGCCTTCGCCCATCGTAACATTCATTTCGATGGTTCCCAATGCCTCAACCCTCTTGTTACCGAAGCCGTATAGTGGTTTCGTGGATGTTTGCAATTGATCATCCCTGAACTCCATCTTTCTGAACAAGTCATAAGTGAGAACATCCGCGGAACTGCCGTTGTCTACTAGAATTCCTCCCACGTCGTTTCCCAGGATGTATTATGTATTCTTCCGCAGTATTGCTATAATCACCAGCGGGTCTTCGTGTGGATATCTCTTCAACTTCAGATCAGCTTCCGTGAACGTGATTGGAATGTGCGACCACTTCGTGTGAAACACCTTCCCCGAAGACAGATGACTGACTTCCCTTCTGTCATCCTTCCTTTGCCTCTTTGACGGAAACTCGGGGAAACAACATCCCCCAGTTATTGCATTTATAACGTTCACCCTCTGATATCTATCATCTGGGTCATTATTTATTACGTTGACTCTTTGGTATCTGTCATCCTGTTCTGACCTTCGGGCGTTTTGTTGCTGGGATTGCGAAGGATTTTCTTTCGGCTGGTAGGGAGCACTTGGCACTGGGACTTGCGCTGTTGTGTAAGCTGGGTGAAACGGCGGTGGATATGGTAAGGGCTGAAAATATTGTAGTGGTGGCTGAAATATGGGCTGCCAATTTGATGCTGAACTGTTTGCTGCCGAAGGTGCGGCAGGCGTTGCTCTGTTGAGGAAACCAACTTGGTTTTGCGCTATTTTCTTCTTTTCTTCTTCCTCTTTTCTCTTGATTGCCACTCTGCATTCATATGTCCAGTGACCTTTGTTTCTTCCATGTATGGAGCAAACTATTTGCGGAGGTGGTGTTGAGTATTTTGCAGACCCCTGTTGGTTTGAGTGCGAAGGTGCCTGGCTGTTGGCTGCCCCTTTGGATGATACGTTGTTCACACCCCCTCTGTTATAGTTTGAGTTGTTTGGTGTGTTTTTATTGCCCATGTTTGGCCTTCTATTCCATTCTTCTTTAGCCTTCGCTGCGTTTTTCCTTGCCTGGTAATCTTCGATTCTCCTTTGCTTTCCACGATCGGATAAGCAATATGATTGCAAGACTTCGAACAACTTCTTTTCCGAAGGTGGCCTTCGCCTGTCTAGGTATTCTCCACAAGGTCCCACCTTGAGTCCGCCAATAACGGCGTCGATCACACTTGACTCTTCGACATGTGGTGCTTTTGCCCTTGCTTTTGTGAATCTCTTTATGTACTCTTGCAGCGGCTCTTTCTCCCCCTGTTTGATCTGATGAAGATCATTGGCAGTGAGTTCTTGCGGCTGAAACCCCTGAAAGTTGCTTTCAATTTTTTCCCGAAGCTGGCTCCATGAACTTATGCTTCCTCTTGGTAACGATGCATACCATTGCTGAGCAGAGCCTTTTAATGCCATTATCATAGCTTTTGCTTTCGCGGTGTCATCACCTCTCCCTGAAGAAATTGCCACGCTGTATCGAAGTATGAACTGCCTTGGGTCTGACTCACCATCGTATTCTGGTAGCGAAGATGGTAATTTGAACTTGTTCGGCCAATCTGCTTGCTCGAGCTCGAACGTTAATGGGGTGGATGGCTTGTTTTTGGAAGAATTTGAACTTTTGCTCTTGTGATGTGGCCTACGTTCCACAAACGCATCTTCGTCAGAATCGAAGACCCATGATTCCTCAGAGTCATACGAGGAGTCCTCGACAACAACTGTCTTGCTTCACTTTTTTCCCTGAGGCGAAGCTGCCTTCTGTTGTTTTTCTGGCCTTGGCTCAGATCTTACCGAATGTTCTTGCAGGGAATTAAGCTGTGCTTGTAATATTGCCATCTGTTCTTGAAGCTGAACCATTTTCTGCCGGATTGCTTGTTGCTCTTGCTCCTTGCGAAGCTGCTGGAGAATGGCTTTCTTTTTCTGGATGTCTTTCAGCATCTGCTGATACTTTTGCTGCTCTTGACTTGGATCTCCTGCCTGTGGTCCCTTGGCTTTGAGGAAAGCCGCTTCTGCTTGAGCCCTTGTCCGGACGTTGGACGAACCTGGCATTTGACTTAGTCTTGCCGCTATTGTTGCCTCTACCCTCCTTAGTGACGCGATGTCTTCGTCAAGGATTCCCGCATCCAAGAGGTCGACTTCGAAGTTTCCGTCTGCAATGTCTTCGAGTGCTCCATCACGACCACCTGGTGCGTGGCTGAGCACTATGTCTCTATCTGCGTTTCCAATCGTCCCTTCGTTGACTTGGCCTTCGGACTCTGCTGCCGACGGGTCATCGGTAGCTCTTTGTGGATTGGTGTTGGTGTTCCTTGGTGCTCTCTTCGGTGCCATTGAGCTGTGGTGGGATGAAACACGGTGGGCGCCAGAAATGTTGGGGAGAAATCCGTCCCCGAAGTGGGGCCAACAAATGCGAGTACGAAAAGAACACAGAGCCGAAAACAAACCGTAACGTGTCTTCGGGAGAGCTGTAGACAAGCCTCTCCTCAGACCTCTCCTCCTTTTTCATACCATCAGGGCTCGTTTAAATAGGCCCGCATCTCTTACACTTTACATCTTTACCCTCGCCTTTTTACATCAAGCGAATGATCTTTGAGGGCAGTACAGTATTTTTACACCAGCTCGCCCAACTACTACTCTTACAACGCAACACTTTACACCGTGGCACCCGGCATGTGGGCCCACGTCTCTTCTTCTACCTTCGGGGGGATTACCGCAGCCCCACAGCCTTGCACCGGCTTCGAGTCTTGGTCTAGCGCCTCTACCTTCGCGCGCTCGGTCCCTTCCTCTGATTCCCGAGCGCTTGCAAGTTCCTTCACGGTCAGCTTCACAACCTCCTCGCGGAGGTCCTTGGCACCTTCGCCCGCCCCGCATCGTTGGTCGCCTTGACTCCCAGCATTCTTCTGCGTGAAGGCTCTTCGCTTCTCCGCGCAATGGGCACCTTCGACCTCCTCGCTCCGCCTTGCCCGAAGTTGTAACCCTTCGAGCTCCCGTAGCATCCTTGCCGCAGTGAGGCACCATTATCTTGCCTGCACAGTCACGCCAAAACAGAAAATGGATGCTCCTTATTTACCCGAAGGTCAGCAGTCGAAATGGTTATTAGTAGGCGGTTAGGTGCGAAATGTATTTCCCCAACAGATATATCAAGAAAATATATTAGTAATATCATAGAAGTAAGAAAAGTTTCCAATAGCAAGGTTGAGCTCCTCGAGCGCTCAAGTTGTAAGATTCCAAGAAAGAAAACAGAGCCCCTTAGCCCACAAGGTGGTACTCGAAGCTACTCATCTTTGAAGCATGATCGAAGTGATATCACCCATTGACCATTTTTCTTGAAAGCTTATCTTTGACACCTGAAAAATTTGTCATGAATGAAAATAAATTGGATATAGAGCGACAAGTTTTGTGGATTTATGCGAGATGGCGGGAAAGCCGCGGTTAATACTGCAACTCTTGGTTGCTTCAACCTGCCATCAAGCTTAGGTCATAACATTTTGATATCATAGAATTTATGAAACTTTTTTCGAATACACACTACAGTAAGCTTTGAGTTTTGTGAAACAAGGTTAGATTTATGATATCTCACTTTTCAAAATAAACTAGAAATAAACTGGTCATGTAATCAAGCTTCCTTTGTAATTCCTGAAACGTTAGTTTCGGAAGTAACATTTGTAATGACATATATTTTGCATGTGAAATGGTGACAAAATGTTTTGAAAAAATGTCACCCTCCCCACCTTGCCATTCTCATGATTTCGAGATTCTGAGTGCTCGGAGGCGGAGCAAAAAGCTTCCAAATGATTGATATAACAAGAACACCGTCGGAGTTTCGAGATTTTGAGGCAGGCTCAAGGTCACTGCTGATGTTCCCCCGAGGTTTCGAGATTCCGCTGGCCCCTGCTGAGTCTGCAACAATAAGTAGCTTCAAATGGAGTTGCTTTAGTTGCAAAAACTTTAAAACGTGACCATAGCTTTGTTTCCTCTTGTCAAAGCAAATGATAAACTATTACAAGAAAAGTTGAGATGGAGATGGTCAAAGGTGGTGCGGTGAAATAGTTTTTCTAGAGGAGAAAAAATATGTGCTTCGCTCTAAAAACTTTTTTACTTTGATAGTATATGGTGAGCTTTTGTTTCGTGCGAGATTCTGAGGTTTTTCTCACTCCGAGATTCTGAGATTTTTCTTCTTCTAAGATTCCGAGAGATTTTTCTCCTTTCGAGATTTTTCTCCTTTGAAGATTTCGAGGTTTTTCTCCTTCCGAGATTCTGAAATTTTTCTACTTCTGAGATTCTGAGATTTTTCTGCTTCTGGGATTCTGAGATTTTCCTTCTTTCTGAGATTCCGAGAGATTTTTCTCCTTTCGAGATTCCGAGATTTTTCTCCTTTCGAGATTCTGAGATTTTTCTTCTTCCGAGATTATGATATTTTTCTTCTTCTGAGATTCCGAGATTTTCTCCTTTCGAGATTCTGAGATTTTTCTCCTTCCGAGATTCCGAGATTTTTCTCCTTCCGAGATTCCGAGATTTTTCTGCTTCTGGGATTCTAAGATTTTTCTCCTTTCGAGATTCTGAGATTTTTCCCCTTTCGAGATTCCGAGGGTGCTCAACTAAAATTTTTGTACTTTTGCAACTAAATGGAATTCTTTGATTCTTGAAATCTGTTTTTCTCTCGTGGTAATCGTGTATTTTTTTTTGTTTCTGTGAGGGAGAGATATTTCAGAAGGCAAGTGTTGTGCTCCACTTATAGCTCCAAACCCAGGACTGATTTCCAAACTAAAAGTGAATAAAAAATCACCATCGAAGGTGATAAAGTGTCACACCCTGAAATTTCCAATTTTAGGATGTGAATAGGAAGAATAATTAAAACAATGATTTTCTATCAATTTTAAAATTTTCCAACATTTATTTTCTTTACAGGAAATATAGTATAGGAAAAACCTTTGTTTGATTTTCCAAATTAAATAAAATGTTTATGTGAGTGTTGCATTCATGTCGACGCATCTTGGTGTTCATGAGTGTGAAATGTTTTTAAAACACGCTTAAGTGCTAACCAAACCCTCCCGAGAATTTTCTGGGATTTTCTGGAGTTTATTCTCATTTTTCCTTGAGCTATTTCTATTTATTAGAAGGCTCTAAAACCTTTTTCATGAGCTTCAAATATTTTATTTGGGTTGTTCGTGTCTAAATCTATCTCTGGGAATTTTCCTGAAATTTTTGGGATTTTCAGAGTATTTTTCGTGGCTTTAATGAATTATCTAGCTATTTCTAGATTATTCTTTTCACGAAAATAATTTCTGAAAATAAAAAGAAATTCTTTTTCATTTCCTTTTCCCTTCATTTTCGGCCCGCGGTCGTTTTCAGCCCAGCTTTTCAAAGTCTGCTCCAGCTCCTCCTTTTCATAGGTCCGGTTTAGCCCAGCTCCCCCGCCTGTGGCCCGTCAAGCTTTTTCAGCCCAACATCTGAAGTCCGGCCGCGCCCCTCAATTTCCCCGGCCTGTTCATCCTTTCACCCCGGCCCGTGCCTGTTCTAACCGGTCCAACCCACTCCAACACGGCCGTGGCCCGTCCGCGAAGCCCATCCGGACCCGGATACAATCCGTCCCGTGCCTGATCTGGACTTGGCCGGAGTCCGGCAGGGCGCCGCTAGCATCCTCGGCGTACGTGCCCGGGACTCACGATCCGCGCGCCCCTTAAAAGGCCGCACCCTCGCATCCTACCCCGCCTGCCCTTCCTCCGCCGCACTGCGTAACACCGCGTGCGCCCGTCGCCCCTGCAGCACCGCCGTGTGCCGAGTCGCCGGCCGCCGCGCTAATTCTCCACCTCCGTTGACCTCCCATGCAATCAAGAGCCACCAAGAGTTCCGCGACGACGAGCTGAGCCGAGGGAACTTCTTCCCGTCACTGGAGAAACGACGAAGCGCCGCCGCCGCGTAGAGCCCGAGCCGGTCGCCATGGAGCTCCGCCGTCGCCGATTCGCCGCCTAGGAGCGCCGCCGGAACAGGTGCTCGACACCGGGAGCTTCGCAGGACCGAGCTGGACGACCGCCACTCCTTCATGTCGCCGGAAGATCGCCGGAGCAACACCGCCACCAGAAACCGCCGCCGGCCACCGCTGCGTCCCGGAGTTCGGCCGCCACCGTCGCCGTCCGTCCGAGGTGAGCCCCTCCACAGGTTCCCCTTCCCCTCCTCTTCCTTATCCCCACCTCAGTCGTGCCCTCGCCGTCCTTGACGCCCTCGCCGCCAACGGCCAGACCCGCCGGCCAAGCCTCTGCTCATCTGTGAACCGGAGGTGGAAGAAGACATGGCCTCTTTGCACATAACCCCTGAGTTCCCCTGAATCTATTAGATCTAATCTTGTATCTTGGCAATCTTCCAGAAAACCCCCTAAACCTATTAGATTCCTTAGAATCCATCCACCCTGGAACCTTTGCAAGTAAGCCCCTGAGCTTATATACATAATTATGTATATGCCCCTGGATTTTCACAGTTAAGCCCCTGGAAGTTCCTGATCTTTCACAACAAAGTCCCTACACTTTTGGAAGGCCATATCTTTCATGTTTTAGCTCCGTTTTTACCCGTTCAAGTTGCGTTAGGTTCATAATAATGTGAAATACACGTTAGTGGTGACGTTTGATCATGTTTTGTTTTCTGAAAATAAATTTAATATTAATTTTGATAAATGCTTATTAAACATGCCTTTTCTAAATAAAAGCTATATAGAGCTAAACAACGTTTTTTATAATCAATATTAATTTGATTAATATTTATCTCATATGTTTTTGTAAATAAAATCTAACTAGATCTTTTACCCAGTTTTTCATAAACCAAATGTTAATTTATTTAATATATAATTAATCTTTTCTAATTAAAAGTGAATAGGCTTTTACACCGGTTTTTGCAATAAATATTAATTAATGCTAATGCCATAATGTTTTTAATAATAATATGATCTACTCGAAACATAAATTACGTTTAGATGATTCATATAGTTTAGTTTTTCTAAATTAAATGTTTAATTGATATAATTTTATATATGAATCTTTATAAATAAAATTTGACTAGTTCTTTACCCGGTCTTTTGCAAATAAAATTTAATGTTGCATTAATTCCAACTTAGGGTATTTTCTTTATGAAATATCCTTTACATATACTTTGTTAATTAAAATAAACCTAGCTCATAGTCTCTTGTTGTGTGATAAAAATCTCTCGATAGCTTTTGTCTTTTCAACCTTAGATATGTTTTCAACGTTGCGTAACCATAGAACCGAGCCTACCGTTTAGCACGCTCTTTTAATGTTTTTCTTTTGATTGGTGCATTGTTCTTAGTTTGCTTGTTTGTTTGCGTTGTATGTTTGTGCCCGATGATTGCTTCGAGTAGAAGAAGTGTTGCTCGTTTGCTTTGAAGATAAAGAGTTCCAAGAAAGCAAGAGCTGAAGAGCAGTAAGAGTAGCTTTTCGTTGGAGAAAGGCAAGTGTCCCTAACCATCCTTCTACCTATGCTTTATTTACAAGAATACTATATTTAATCGGAACATGGAGCAACCACCCAGAAAAACAGTGCAACCACAAGACATATGGCTCTGTCTTGGCTGAATAATTAGAAACCTTGATGTTGGGGTGGCCTTACCTGATAAGGGCAAGGGGGAGCGCTAGTGGGGTATAGACTCGCTCTAGTAGGGAGTGGGCTTTACTAAGACACGGTCCTACTAGGGTACTTTATACTCTGCAACGACTCAGAACCTTCGCGGGTTGCTTCACATTAGGGAATTTTTATAAAGGCCTCGTAGTGAAACCCATGCCACTCACCTCGGAAGTGTTTAAGGGAGTAATTAACCCAGGCATATATGGGGGACACGACTTGTGGTGAAAGTGTACAACCTCTGCAGAGTTTAAAACTAATCGATTAGCCGTGCTCACGGTCAAGAGCGGCCTGGACCCTCACATGATTAATATACTTAAAGATGGACTTTAAATCGAATTCTGGTTATTTCTTGTGGCCTTGCTGAGTACCAACCATAAGTGTACTCAACCTTGCTAAACTGCTGCTCAGAAGAAGAAGATGTGTGAAGCTGTTGAAGATGGTGTTGTTGCTAGGCATACGCAGCCCCCAGTCGTCTGCCTGTGAAGTTTGGTGCCTTCGTTTCCAGGATAAAGCGTAAATCTTTGATAATCTTTGTTTTCCTTACGTGATATTATTTCTGTTATTCACTTATGTCAACTATATGCATGGAACTTGATCCTGGCATGCATATAGGTTTGCACTTGGTTTTCTTTGGAAAAACAGGTGTGACATAAAGTGAAAATGATAGTGTCAAAAATCATACCCAACACTTTCGATCTTTTGAAAAATATTTTTGGTTGTGGTAATCGTGAACTTTTTACTCGTGCAAACAATTTCAGGATTTTTCTTCTTCTGAGATTTTTCTTCTTCCGAGATTCGGAGAGTTTTCTCCTTCCGAGATTCCGGAATTTTTCTTCTTATGAGATTCCGAGATTTTTTCTTCTTGTGAGATTCCGAGATTGAGATCACCATAACATCATTTTTGAGCATCGTCTCTGCTAAGTTCAGACCTTTTCCTCAAATCATAATTTTTTTGACGATGTGAAGGTGCTAGTAGCAAGTCTCGTGGCGACGGTAGTGGCAGCCTCGAGTTTGAACTCTGGGAGTGAAAACAACTAAGTGCTCAGATGTCTTTGAGCCTTTAGGCCTGATGACTGAATTTTTGAGTTTTCGTTCTCAATCGCCAAAATCCACAGAATAATTGCATCCGAAGGTCCTTGAAAGATGCTTTCATATATTCTTTGGCCTTGTGTGAGCCTCGCAATGAGGAATGCTATTTATTGATTGCTTAATTTATGCATTGAGACATTGCTTTGCTCCAAAGTGAAAAAATCACCATCAAGGGTGACGAGGTGAATATGACGGCGCCAACAATCATGCTTAGTATCTCCGATCTTTTGAAAAATATTTGTTGTTGTGGTAATCGTGAATTTTATTTCGTGCAAAAAAAAACTATGGTGGGCGCCACTGTTGGGATTTCGGAAATCCCAAACAGACAGAAAGGGAGATATAATGAAAGCACTTGAGACAATTGAAAACCAATGAACACAAAGACCAAGCCTCCTCCTCCTCCACCCCCTAGGTCCTATTTATAGGAAGAGGAGCCTCCTCCTCCACCCCTTGGGTCCTATTTATAGGAAGAAGAGGCACCCTCCCCTTCAAACCCTAGGAGAGAGGAGGTGGTTGTTTATATTATTTTCATCGGTGGAGTTAATATTACATTTGGGTCCTTAACTTTTACAATTGAGTCCCTAGATGTTACAATCAGGTCCTTGGTCCTTACAAATACGCCCTTATACCCCTTATTTGGGCCTCTTTTATACACATGGGGGTCCCTAGTCTTAGGTATCCTAAGGCGCACCCCCAACAGGCGACATGGGCTGCATCGCCCCTGCGGCCTAGGTAGGGTTCACGAAACCGTTGGGAATCGGTCCGGTTTGACCGGTTACCGGTCAAACCGGTCCGGCCCGGTTCCTAAAAAGGCCGGTAAACCGACCCTAACCTACCCTACCAAACCATGCCCCTCAGCTAACTGTTCGGTTAGACCGGTTAGCTGGACCGGTTTTTTCGGTTTCTAAAACCGGCCGGTTAGCATTTTTTAACCCTGGCTGTAGCAGCCATCCGTGGTGAGCTGGATGCCATGGTCGACGCCTCCTGATGCGGCGGTGCTCGCTCATTGTCTTCCTCAACTTAGATTTGTCAGGGGTGGCCTTCCAGTCCTCCTCCCCGGCACAAGAAGAATACCCCCTCTCCCATCACCAGCCGGACCAACGAACCCAGACCATCGTCGGCGATCTCGGCTAACAATCCCAATGGCATCGCCGGTGGTGGCGGTGGTGGACTCTCGGTTCTGCGTGCCGCGCACCTTGCCGCTGACGCTGACCACGAGCCTCACCCTCGGCGGCGCCGTCACCGACGCAAGCGGCACCGCCGTGCTGCAAATCGACGCCCCTCTCTTCGGGTTCCTCCGCCGCTTCGTCCTCGCCGACGTCGGCGGCCGGCCAATCCTCTCCATCCAGAAGAAGGCATAGCACACTTATCTCTCATCACTCAAATTTAGTCTCCCGGCCGTTCGGGTCATGTAGCTAATTCAGATACTTAAACCGATTGGCACATTGCATTTGTCAGGCATTGAGGTGGGAAGCCTTCAGAGGGGATAGCTGGGACGCGACGGACCTGCTCTTCACGGCGAGGAGATTGCCGATCTTCCAGGGTTGGACGCAGATGGGTGTGTTCCTCGCCCCGAACTCGCCGTGGCAGGGCGCCGCCGCCTGTGAATTCACGATGAAGTGTGCCTGCCTCCACAGATCCTGCGACGTTTATCTTGGCAAATCCGGCACCAAAATTGCCCAGGTGAGATCAAGATTCTTTAAATTTCTCTCGTTTGTACGATGATGACGGCTTCATTAATTCATCTGGTGCTGCCTGCGTGCAGGTGCGCCGTCAGTTCTCTGCCTCAGACGTGCTGCTCGGAAGGGGGAAGTTCAGCGTCACCGTGTTGCCCAACGTCGACTACGTGCTCGTCGCGGCTCTTGTTGTGATTCTGCACGAGATTATTCACACGGCAGAAACAGATCCACGGCGACTAGAGTAGTGTAATCCAATCGAGAGTAGCATGGTAGGGTAGGACCGTCGACAATTTTGTACTGTATTTGCTTTCTGTTTGATCATAATCTATACAATTTGTTTATAATTAACTTCAGCATGCACGCATGTTCGGTTGCTTAGAAAAGAAATCGGCCACGGAAGATGACTTGAGTAAGAGCAATGTTTGCGGGAAGTAGTTCGTATTCTATGACTGATAGTGACGATCATCTATTCATAACTATGCAAATACTGTCTTATATATAATAATAGAAAATACTTGCTAAACGTAAACAAAAGTTACAAATATTTGACTTTAGACAAACCTAAATGTATAATAAGAAATTTTTGATGGAGGGAGTAATGTTTGTGATAATGATAAATACTAGGTGATTCCCCGCGTGTTGCTGCAGGATTTGAAAGAGGTCTTTGATAAACTATGAAGCATTGTGATTGTTTAGTTGCTCGTAAAAATAGTGAACTTGTAGAGAGATTACCCCGAGAGTCACTGTGATTGTTTAGTTGCTCGTAAAAATAGTACATTTGTAGAGATTACCTTGAGAGTCATAAGCTATATCTTGATGAAAATCATAAACTTTTATGTTAAGAAAAAATCTAATTCAGAATTCAAGATGATGTGCATCGCGTAAGAGAGAAATGCCAATTAATGCAGTATGTTAACATATACTCGTTTTGTTCTCAAAATTTGTTAATTTACTTAACTTTAATAAGAGAAATTTTAATAACACCAAATAAATACACTATCAGTGTATAATCTGTGGGAGATTTGATAATCAAATTAACTTGTCGTTGCACATGATGGAGTTTTATTTTTTTCTATAAACTTGTCAAATTTAGATAAGTTTGACCTGCGACAAAACTAATTAAAATTACCAAGAGTTAGAACAGATGGAATAATTGAATTAATCTCCACCCTTCTTGCACCCGACACCCACATATGGTTGTTGGAGATATGCCCTAGAGCTAACTGGATTAGATCCATTAGTGGGTTCAGATGGATTTGATCCATTGGGTTGTAAAAGTCATAATGAGCCACAATTGTTGTAAAGTCCATTAGCGTTGGAAGGGGGTGCACCATCTATTAGTCCCTTGCTCATGGACGATGGTGTGAGGGATTTTCCCCTCATAAATATGGACCATACCCCCTGACTTGGATAACTCTTGAGCAACAGTCGTGCCGCCGTGCCGCCCACTCCTCGTCGTGCTCGCGGACCTAGCAGTCCGGTGTGCGACGCTTCCTTCCCGTACGTGTGGATACCTTGGAGGTGCTGCATCTGGAGCACTCGGACGAGCCACACCCGAAGGACGTGACGTGAGCAACTGCACGGCACTGCTACCCTTGACGTGACGGTTCCACTGCAACTGCGCATCTAGTGGTAATCCCGTGATCTATAACTGCAGTAGATATTGTTTGCGGGGAATTTTGTTTTTGTGCTAGCGTAGCCTCCCCGTATCCCTTCAGTGGTATCAGAGTCATAGCTGCTAAGTTTTAGATTCAGAATGTGTGCATATAGTGATATGCGTGGACGTAGATCAAAATTGTGATCGGTTTCGTGTTCTTGTCGTGATGGTTGTGTAACGAATTACTCCTACTGGTTGGTTTTCGCTATCGGAGTTAAGTGATACACGTAAACCCAGTCACGACGAGGAGGAGATCAATTGGATTGGTCGAATCGAAGTTAGGTCAAGTGTCATGCGCATGGGATGCGCGGCGGCAGCAGATTGGATCCGCTACCGGCCCCGAGAAAATCAAAAAACATGTTGTTCGGTAAAACAACCATAACTTTCTGTGGTTAACTCTGATGGAGACGTTTTCTACATGAAAATTGATCTACAGAAAATTTTACACATGAGATTAACTAGCTTTGCTAGTCTCGGCGAAATTAGATTTCCCAAAATCGGCTCTTAAGATGGGTTTTTAGACGGTTTAAGTTTAGATGTCGGAAGTACGATAATCTGTTTTGCAGGTTTTGTGATCGGTATGGCCCATATGTGTATGTGATGCATGCGTGTAATTTATTCATGACCTGTGTGTCACGCGTACGACAATACGGCTGGAGCCACATGTATTGTCAAAAATTAATGTAATGGTCTGCATACCAAATTGTGATGATCTAATTCGCGATTGTGTAATTCTCTTTACTAACATGCGTTAGATAGTTCTTGGAGGACTCATCACTGGAGGATGGCATACATGGATCGTGGAGATGGAGATCATCATGATGGATAGTACAATGGAGATGGAGATCACCATGTGTTAATGGGCCATACCGTGTCATTACTATGTGAATGTCGTTCTTATTGTTTTATTTCTACATATGCGATGATAATAGTTATTTTTCTGCACGTGAGGGTAGAAATAGAACGATTTCTCGGTAATGTGTAAGTTGCATGCCCTCTCAAACCTTGCACTGTCACGAGTCTTGTACGATTGGTGGTGGGTCTATGAAATTAGGGTGCCACCAATTTTCCTCGACTAGATGGGTTCGTATCGTATACTTACAGCATAAGGTTTGGTTACTTAATCAAAGCCATCTTAACGGTTAAGGGCTTTGGGGCATAAAAGTTGGGCGCCGAGACATAGAGATGTCATCCAACAACAGGAGTCATATGTGATATGATTAGCAAAAAGTTGCTTACCGATCTACATGTCTTCTAGCGGTGATGCTAAAGCTCACTAGTCGACTTGGTAGTTGTGGATCCTGAATCACTAAGTATCAATTGAGGGATATTGATTTTAGTGGGAGTAGATTCCGTTAAATGCTTAATATAATATACACTGTCATGGATGCGTTGTCTTAGTATTTTGCATTATTATGTTGTAGATCAATGGCACCTAGAAACACCACATCGTTTACTTTACGTATGGTCCTTGAGAAGGACAAATTGAATATACATATTGGATCTGTAACTTGAGAATTGTTCTCAAGACTAAGAAAAAAGAAGAAGTTCTAGACACCCTGTTACCAACAGAGAGTGACATCGAGATAGGCGTGACAGTAGCCATGTGATGGCAATCCAGAACAAACCTACCTTTAAGAAAGGTAATTCTTGGAAGAAGAAGAAGGGCAAGGCTAAAGATGATATATCTAAGCTAGCGCCCAAGGCTAAAGCTGGATCAACTGTTGATAATGAGTGCTTTCACTGTCATGACCTGGGTCACTGGAAAAGAAACTGCAAGTTGTACTTAGCTTCTTTGAAAAGCAAGGGAAGTAAGGGTACTTCCACTTCAGGTACAATTAATGTTTATGTTACAGACATTTTCCTCGCTGATTCTTATATTAATTCTTGGGTATTTGATACTGGATCGGTTGCTCAGATTTGAACTCGATGCAAGGAATGATAAGAAGTAGAAGCGTGAAACGAATTCTTACATTAATTCTTGGGTATTTGATACCGGATCGGTTGCTCAGATTGCAACTCAATGCAAGGATGATAAGAAGCAGAAGCGTGAAATGAAGAGAAGTTGATTTTCGTGTAGGCAATAATGCAAGAGTTGCTGCATTACGGAACGATGCAACTACACTTCCCGTCAGGATTTATTTTGGAATTGAATAATTGTTATTTCGTTCCTAGTTTGAGTCGAAACATTGTGTCTCCTTCATGCTTGATGAAGGATGGTTATTCATTTGTGAGTGAAAACAATGGTTGTGTGATCTCTACGAATAATATGTTTGTGGCTTGTGCATCCATTGTGAATGGATTATTTTTTTAAATCTTGATGATTCACATGTCTGTAACATAAGTGCTAAAAGGTCTCAACCTAATAATTTGAGTCCTACCTACATGTGGCATTGTCGTTTGGGTCATATAAGTGAAAAGCGCATGAAGAAGCTCCATACTGATGGACTTTTAACTTTGTTTGATTTTGAATCTTACGAGACATGTGAGGCTTGTTTGCTCGGCAAGATGACCAAGATGCATTTCTCAGGTTTTCCTGAGAGAGCCTCAATCTTGTTAGAACTCATATATACGGATGTGTGCGGACCAATGAGTACGACAGCTAGAGGTGGATACAAATACTTCATAACATTCATTGATGATCTAAGTAGATATAGTTATGTCTACCTAATGAGGCACAAGTCTGAAACATTTGAAAAGTTCAAAGAATTTCAGAATGAAGTAGAAAATCAGCGTGGCAAGAAAATTAAGGCCTTACGATCTGATCGTGGAGGCGAGTATTTGAGTCATGAGTTTAGCAGTCATCTGAAGAGTTGCAGAATTGTTCCACAGCTTACACCACTTGGAACACCTCAGAGAAATGGTGTATCCGAGCGACGTAATCGCACTTTGTTCGACATGGTTCGATCAATAATAAGCCAGTCGGACCTACTGTTATCATTTTGGGGTTACGCTCTAGAAACCGCAGCTTTCACATTAAATAGGGTACCATCTAAGTCCGTAGATAAGACATCATATGCGATATGGACTGGTAAGACTCCCAGTTTGTCTTTTCTTAAAATTTGGGGTTGTGAAGTCTTTGTCAAGCGACTTCAGTCAGACAAGCTTACATCCAAGTCGGACAAGTGCATATTCGTGTGATATCCTAAGGAGACTTTAGGGTATTATTTGTACAACCGCTCAGAGGGCAAAATGTTTGTCGCTCGGAATGGTGTTTTCTTAGAGAAAGAGTTTCTCAAACGAGAGAAAAGTGGACAAAAGGTGTATCTTGAAGAAGTTCAAGATGAGCTGCTCGGGCAAGAGTTCACAAGTGATGCTAATGTAGCTGAACGAGTTGAGATGCCTGTGGCAAGAGAAGCACCACCACAACCACGAAGGTCTAAAAGGGCGCATCGTGCAACAAATAAGCTCAATCTCATGATTGCGGGAGAGCGCACAATATTGTTGTTGGACAATGATGAGCCTATGACATATACGGAAGCAATGATGGACCCAGATTCTGAGAAATGGCAAAGTACCATGAGATCGGAGATAGATTCCATGGGTGACAATCAAGTTTGGAACTTGGTTGACTCGCCAGATGGTATTAAACCTATAGAGTGCAAATGGATCTATAAAAGGAAGAGAGATATGGATGGAAATGTTCACATCTATAAAACTCGACTTGTTGCAAAAGGTTTTCGACAAGTTCAAGAGGTTGACTACGATGAGACATTCTCACCTGTAGCGATGCTTGAATCTATTCGGATTATTCTAGCTATATAGCTACATATTTCAATTATGAGATATGGCAGATGGATGTCAAGACAACTTTTCTGAAAGGGAATCTGACTGAGGATGTGTATATGACACAGCCTGAGGGATTTGTTGATCCGACCAATGCTAGAAAGGTATGCAAACTTCAGAAGTCCATTTATGGATTGAAGCAAGCATCTCTGAGTTAGAACCTTCGCTTTGATGAAGTGGTCAAAGGGTTTGGCTTCATTCAAAGTGAAGAAGAACCTTGTGTTTACAAGAAAGCAAATGTGAGCTCTGTAGTATTTCTAATATTATATGTGGATGACATATTGCTGATTGGAAATGACATTCCTATGCTTGAGGCCGCTAAGATCTCATTGAAAAATAGTTTTTTGATGAAGGACTTAGGTGAGGTAGCATACATTTTAGGCATCAAAATCTGTAGAGATAGATCAAAAAGGCTTATAGGATTAAGCCAAGACACTTACATTGACAAAGTGTTGAAATGGATCAACATGGAAGAGGCGGAGAAAGGGTTCTTACCTATGTCACATGGCATACATCTTAGCAAGACTCAGTGTCCTTTGACTACTGATGAGCGGGAACGCATGAGTAGAATACCGTATGCTTCGACTATCGGATCTATTATGTATGCAAAGATATGTACACGTCCAGATATTTCGTATGCGCATAGTGTTACAAGCATATACCAATCTGATCCAGGTGAGGGTCACTGGACAACGGTTAAAAATGTTTTAGGTACTTAAGAAGGACTAAAGACATGTTCCTAGTCTATGCTGGTGAGGAGGAGCTCGTTGTAACGGGTTACACCGATGCTAGTTTCCAAACTGACCAAGATGATTCAAAGTCGCAATCAGGATACGTATTTACGATAAACGGTGGTGCTGTGAGCTGGAATAGTTCCAAGTAGGAGACAGTGGTTGATTCTACAATAGAAGCCGAGTACATCGCGGCTTCGGAAGCTGCGAAGGAGTGTGTTTGGATAAGGAAGTTCCTTACTGAACTTGGTGTGTTTCCGAATGTCTCCAGCCCATTGGATCTCTACTGTCACACAATGGGGCTATTGCGCAAGCAAAGGAGTCTAGGAATCATCAAAAGAACAAACATGTACTGCAGAAATTTCATCTGATACGAGAGATCGTTAGACGAGGTGATATCAAGATACACAAAGTACACACGGATTTGAATGTTGCATATCCTTTGACAAAACCCCTTCCACAGCCTAAGCATGAGGCGCACATGAGAGCTATGGGTATTAGATACATTCTAAATTAGCTCAAGTGCAAGTGGAAGAATGTTAGAAATATGTCCTAGATGGAATCATAAAGATGATTATATTTCATTGTATCCGTGACACATTATTCTCTTATTGAATATCCATGAAAGGCGACTTGTATTTGATTGGCAATTATGTGAATTGTTTGTGAAACTCTTTTACTTGTATGGTTATTCAAAAGTTGTCCCTAGTATGAGTTGATGACTAGCACACAGTGGCGGAGACAGGATTCTGGAGTTGGGTATTCCCATCTTGTAACAGATAAATTAGTCCTTAAATCAATCGGCATCATCTTCTTCAACATCATTTAATTTGCAAAGCTCTATATCTACACTTGCGACCGGCCCTGCTCCCCTGCCGGCTGGCAACCGACGCTCGTGGTAGGCAGACGCGGCCCCCTGCGGCCTTCGTCCCTGCCGGCATGGCAGCCGGCGCTCACGAACGGGCAGACAGCGGACGTGACTCTCCGTCCTCACCACTCTGGCTGCCTGACGATCTAGGATTTAGAGACTTAGAGTTCAGTGATTTGGATTTGGGGAACAAAATGAGGAAGAAGAACGTCGAACGGCAGAACGGGATAAAGAAGAATGAGCGAGAGAAAGCCGTCGTGGCAAAGACAGACCGGCAAGTGCCTGTTGTGGGCCGTTACTTGTGGGGGAGGAGGATTTCAACTGTTGAGTTGGATCGTTTATTTGGGCTAAGTTTGAACAAAGGAACGAAATTGTGGTCCACGATTGTATGTATATGTGTATTACTTGATGTATATATTTGTTGTTCTACAAAAAAGTTGGGTATTCCTGGGAATACCCAGGAATCCAGCTGCCTCCGCCAATGCTAGCACATGTATTAGTTGATGACTATGTTTCACAAGTCATGAACATGGAGATGTATAACTAATAATGTGGGCACATGTATGACATGGGGCTGGGCTGACCCAATTTGAGATTTTGTTACATAGTTATCTCTTTACACAACGTGTACGCTACGTCCTTAAACTTGAGATTGTCGCATGTACTCAAGATGTGAATTGACCTACTTAGGGGCTATCAACCGCTACTCCGTAACTGGGTAGTTATAAAGGTGGCTTTCGGGTTTGTCAGGAACCATGATGTGAGGTATGGTCAATCAAGATGGAATTTGCCCCTCTCTACTTGAGAGAGATATCTCTGGGCCCCTCGAGTGATCGGATCAAGAAATGCATGGCCGTGCTGGGATAAGTGTTAACCTATTGAAGGATCTAAATCACAGTATCGAGAAAGAGAGGTCAGCTTGGAGCTAGACCAAATATCGTGAGGCAAAGGGAATAGAATGTATGCTACGCTGTGATGGTTCGTCTGATATGATCTTTACGTATGCATAGGAGTTGACACGTCTTGCTAGAGGCCGCTATCAACTATTGGTCGAGTAGGAGTACTCGAGTCATGTCTATGTGTACGTGAACCCGTAGGGTCACAAACTTAAGGGATTGGAAGTCGAATGAGGATGTGCTTGCATAGTTGACTCTAGTGCAAGTGGGAGACTGTTGGAGATATGCCCTAGAGCCAACTGGATTAGATCCATTAGTGGGTTCAGATGGATTTGATCCATTGGGTTGTAAAAGTCATAATGGGCCACAATTGTTGTAAAGCCCATTAGCGTTGGAAGGGGGTGCACCATCTATTAGTCCCGTATTGCTAATGGACGATGGTGTGAGGGATTTTCCCCTCATAAATATGGACCATACCCCTGACTTGGATGACTCTTGAGCAACAGCCGTGCCGCCGCGCCACCCACTCCTCGTCGCGCTCGTGGACCTAGCAGTCCGGTGTGCGACGCTTCCTTCCCGTACGTGTGGATACCTTGGAGGTGCTGCATCTGGAGCACTCGGATGAGCCACACCCGAAGGACGTGACGTGAGCAACTGCACGGCACTGCTACCCTCAACGCGTTCATCTACATCGAGACGATTCCGCTGCAACTGCGCGTCTAGTGGTAATCCCGTGATCTATAACTGCAGTAGATCTTGTTTGCGGGGAATTTTGTTTGTGTGCTAGCGTAGCCTCCCCAAATCCCTTCATTGGTTGCCCACAATAATGTATGTATTATGGGCGCTGCAAGCGCCTGCTGCCCGCCGGAGGCCGGCCATCGACTTCTCAAGCTCATGGTGCAGCAGGAGGCGGCTGCATCCACCTCCTGAGGTTGTCTGCACCGGGGGATGGGAACGCGACCTGGGATGTTGCGTTCGGCCGGCGGAGCACTACTCCTGGCGCACTTGGAGGGCGGACGGTACGTGCCACGTCGGATGGGCGCTCAACCACCCCGCGCGTCCCGTCGTGGAAGGGAGGGAGAGAGGAGGAGGAAGGAGCCGTCGGGGAAAAAGCAGGAGGGAGAGAGGGCCGCCGGCAACAGCACCTCGTCGTCATCGTCGTGCCTAGCGCCTTAGCAGTGGGGGAGCCATGCTGCGGGGAGCAATCGCGCACTGTCGGGCATCCCCGCTGCCGGCCCGAAGCTGCTGCTGCAGCCACCGCACCGCCGCCTCCGCTCCACCACCGAACCGCCGAGGAGCTACGCGGCTACCCGAGATCACGTCGTCCCTGCTCTCCCGAGATGGAGGGCCGTTGACGTCACAGTCGTGACCCTACTCCACTCCGCCTCTGCTCCAAGCACTGACCGCAGATCCTCGGGGGAGAGGACGGGCAGTGCCGCAGATCGAGACCCACTGCCGCAGATCGAGACCCGCGCCGCAGATCGAGACCCGTCCACGGGTTCCCCTGCTCCGGCCATGGCCATGGTCGAGCTCGAGCCACTTGCTCCATCGGGACCTCCATGGGCCATGTAGCCGAGCTTGAGCCGCCTGCGTCGGATCTGAGCCCGGAGGGAGGAGACGGCGCGCCGGCAGAGGGAGGAGGCGGTGCGCCGGCGAAGGGAGGGAGGTGGTGGTGCGTTGGCGAAGGGAGGGAGGGGGCGGGGTGCCATCGGAAAGAGCAGAGGAGGGAGGGGAGAGTGGACGCGGTGGAGAGTGAGGAAGGCACCGGGTAGGTAGGGAGGGGGAGAGAGTGGAGGGAGGGAGAGGGGGAAGAAAAGGAGTATGACATGTGGGGCTTGCAACTTGTAGTTGGTATGGAGTTTGAGATATAGAGGTTGACGGGTGCGGAAAAACTGGTACTGGGCTGAAAATATTGATGACGAGGTAGAAATATTCCTTTTAGGGGTTGAATTTGGAGTTTGACGAGTGCGGATAGCCTGAGGGCAGCCGCAATGGTTGTTGATATGCTCTCTACAACATAGCCAACTCAGCTTTTTGTCCTAGGTGGAGGAAGGAGAACAAGCGGTTGTCGCCTGTCGTTGAACCTAGCGAGAGTCGATAGCATGCCTTTCCATGCCGGGTGGGTCCCACCCATGTTCTCATATGTCATCTCCATCTTCTCTCTCCCCCTCCTGTCTCTTCATTTCTCCCTCTAGCAGTTCAACTCCAAGCTCAAAACCTCTCCCCAGCCGCGCCAAGCTCCAAGTCTGACACCGGCGTGCGAAGCTTGGCATTCGCGTGACACCTTTGCACGGCCGCGCCGCCATCGCGGGATGGGGCGGGGCAAGCCGTGGCTCGACCGGCGTGAGGTAGGCACATCGGGGGAGGATAGTGCTAGCGTGACCGATGGCGACAAACGTAGGTGCAGGGGCCAGCCACATCATGGACAACACAGAAGCTGAGGTAGCGGCCGGAGCAGGTAGGAAAATGACGGTCGGCGCAGGGTGACGGGGAGGTGGATGTAGGAGCGGGCGCGCGGGAGGGTCATGGATAGCTCCGGCGGCTGGCTCGAGTGATGTCATGGACTGTGGTGAAGGGGAGCTCCATGGCTGGTGGCGTGGTCGAGCTCCACGAGCCAGACTGGGTGCTGGGTGGAGGCAGATGCGCGAGGGCCGCGCGTGGTTGGAGGGTGCGGCGGCACCGCTACCACGCCGGCAGCCATGCCCGGCGTGCAGGAGTGGGAGGGGGTACAGTCGCCAAGCCACCACGGAGGCGGGCCCGCACCGTCGATCCGCCGGCTCAGGGCCCAGAGGTGCAGTGCAGGTGTGGCTGGCCCCCGGTCTGCCGGCAATGGCTTCACGACCTCACGGGGGAGGTGATAAGGAATGGTGGGAGGCCAAGGCAAAGAGGAGGAGGAAAGGGGATGAAGATGGGAAGGTGGGACCTCCGCGAATTAATGTTGTAGCAGCGTTGTTGGAGGGATGATCTAAAAAAGAATATATCCTATGTGGCAAGTACTATGGAGAACATCTTATTTTAACCCCTGCGGGTGTCTTGATGCATCCAGGCTCTGCAGCAGTGCAGCCAAACTGAACCCCTGCCTACATTTCTCAGTTCCATAAATGCTAGAGTCCAGTCTGAGTTGGTTTGTGTCAGCAATAATGGTGACTTGAGTTGCTTTTTTAGATAGTCAAGTTTCTATTATTCACCCGTCACATCAGATGTTTTCATATTAATTATAAGTATTAAATTAGATTAATAACAGAACTTATTTTATAACCTCCAGAAAATCCGCAAGATGAATCTATTGAGCCTAATTAGATCATGATTAGACAATATGGTGCTACAACAAACATCTTCTCGTGATGGCTTAATTAGGCTCAATAGATTCGTCTCGTGATTTCCAATCCATATGTGTATTTCATTTTATAATTAGATCATGTTTAGTCCTCCTAATTAGCATCGGTAAACTCAATGTGACATTTTGACAAGTTTCATCACCCAACTAAACAAGACCTATATGTCGTAGTACTTCTTGTGTAGTACTTTCTCAAGATAGATCTGCCATACAAATCAGTTCAAAGTAATTTTCTCTCAGAATAAATTTGCCGTACAAATTAGCACAGATTTGCCGATCAGAGCGTATAGACAATCATGTCATGCAGATGGTTGTAAGAAATAATAATAAATTAATAATACTTACCGAGTCATCCAAAGTTTCTCTTGAAATCAAATGATGAGAACATAGAACTCATGCATATGTCCATGAGTGGTGCATGGAGTGGAGAAAAGAGAGTTCAACTAGGGTTTCCAAGCCAAGAAGGAGACCCGAGACTAATTTGGTTCGAGTCCCTGAGGTGGAGGCCCAAAGCAACTCAAGTTCGAGTCCATCTCAGAGTCTAGTAGGAGCAGTCTTCACTAAAACGGATGCCCAAGTCGCATACGGGCTTAGTTTTAGGTATTCTTTATATGGTTGGAAAGATAATTTTAAGGCACTTCCAATGGCATGGGTCCCAGGCCCAAATTCATCCGGGGTCGTCGGGAATCATCGAAACAAGTGGACGTCCAAAATCTGCCAGGGTGGCTCCTATAAATCTACCGGAAGGTGGATAAGTATTGAAACTATAAACCCACTTTGCCCACTAAACAGAGCACACCAAAGCAACCAGCTCATTAATAATATTCAGCCAATAATAATTCTTTCAACAGTCAACATTTCAACTGATTAAAAAAATGTTGACAACATTTTTTTTCAAAAAAACAATTTTTTTTAAATGTTGTCAACATTTTTTGAAAAAATGTTGATCTATATTTTCCATATCAACATTTTTTCTGAAATATTGAACAAATAATTTTTCAACATTTTTAAAAAATGTTGAATCAACATTTTTTCAAAAAAGGTAAACCAACATTTTTGTTAGAAAACATTTTCATGTGATCTAATTCCAAAAGGTGTGGATAGAAGCGGTTACATGTTCTAATGGACATGTCCCTTCGTGGTGCTTCTTCACTATGTATAGATATGCACTCACTTCATGTGATCAATACAACAAACAATCATTTTCACTCTTGTCGAGAGAGACCCAAGGCTAGGAACACACAGGAAGGAGGAAACGGAGGGACGCCGACGCCGCCGAACTGTTGAGAGCCAAAAGCGACGACGATTTCTCTTCCTGTCTTCCCTCTGCAACAACGCCGCAGTCGCCGCTCGTCAATCGACAATCGCCTCGGTGCTCCCCTTTGATCACATCTCGGCAGTTGGCAGTCACTGCTCGACATTCATCGATGCCGCAGTCCGCTCACCATTCATCAGGTATTCAGATGATCACTGATCTGCAATATAATTCTGCATCTACTATTTTCTTGAACGGTCGAACCCTTTTACAGATCAATGATCACCAATTCACCATGAAGCATGAACTTCATATTTATTAGTTCTATTTTTGAATTATGAACATGCCAGTCATGTCTTCTAGAAAATTCGGTAAAGAAGATTCACTCTTTACTTCTTTAACATCACTGAATTCTTATAATAGTTGTATTATGAAATATGAATATATTTATATTATTTTGCATTTTATAAAATAGTTATAGCGCCACTATTTGTGTTCCGCACCATGGTCTCATAAACTTAGAGACGGCCCTGCCTCATTACCTTCAATTCTAAACATGTTATCAGTCACTTTTGCTCTCTACTAAGTGAGATCGGCGCAACTATGAACGACGAGAAGAATACGCAATTGCCACAATTCATCCTGGTTCCTGCCAGGCCGCGGGCGCCTCTGTCTCCATGCTCTGCATCCTCTCGTTGTTGCACATGGAGATGTTCCCTGATGGTACAGAACAAGAACAGAGTCTCGATGGCATATGCAGATTAATATAATGGAGCATCAATCAGTTTGTAAAACAAGAAATGGTACGCTTTTATGATTTTCTTACCTTTTGGTGCGTCCTCATCATGGAACTGCCATCTTGCGAAATCTATTTTGCTTCTGGTTTTGCTTCATGGCCATCACGGAGGCTCTGACCTCCACTGGTCAAGGAATTGTTCTGCGAAGAAGAAAATGCACAGATCTGCGTCAGCAACGGCATCATCTTGATCTTCAGTCAAGAACTCCATCGATGAAATTTTCCAAAATCTTAAGGCGGCTGCAGCGACGTATTTGCGTCCATCAAATCAAGCAACAAAGAGGAAACGAAAATCGGCAAATGAGCACCAAACATGGTAAACATTCATACGATTTTTTTAATCTTTCTGGCGTGTTACCATGGCACTCCCTGCCGTTCTCCTTTTTCTGAACAAACCCTCTGTCCGTATGCTCGCACGGGAACCAAGCGGATGAGCCGCGGCCTGGCTCTAGCGGTGACGGCGGCAGCCCCTGCCCGTTGGCCGTTGCACGTGGCACCACCCGCCCGCCCGCGTCTTGTGGCTGTGGTCGCGACACGCCGGCACCCGTCTCGTCTGTTCGGCCCTAACCGGCACAAGCACAACGGCCATACGATGGCGGTGGCGCATGCTCGCCCGCGGTGGTTCAGAGGCGGCCCCTGCGCATGTGATTTGCGGCGCGGAAAGCAGCACTCGCGGTCTGAAGCCAGGCCGACGGTAGTGCGCAGGCACGTCGGGAGCCCGACCACACGGCGGCAGTTGCAGCCGTGCGTGAAGCCGCGCTTCACCGGCCAGCATGGTTGGAAACCAGTGGGTACGAACGACATGCGTGACGATGAGGTGGCCGTTCACTTGTCTTCTTTAAATTCAGCAGCAATTTAATTTTCACTCCTGTGATTAATAGAAATTTTTGCGCTGAAATTGATCATAAGTTTTCTGGATCTAACATTCTGTTTTAGCATTTGCTTTAACAATTTTGTATGGTAGAGTTATTTTACTCCTATGCATTAGACCAGAAACTATGTTAATTTTTGCAATTAAATTGGATTGCATTTTATCATACCAAAATTATGTTAATTAAGTTCTTCTTAATTAACGATTGATATCACGCAAAATAACAAATACATATCTTCAATAATTTATTTGGGAATAGAACACAAGGTGATGGAGTCTTAGACATCGGCTGTAATATGTTCACTTTGAATATATTAGCCCTGAGACCGTGTCTTTTGCAGCAATAAAATCACCCATCACTGAGAGGTCTACATCTTATGATGATTACCCACACGTGTTATCCCAAGTAAATTTTCTTCGGAGATTTAATTTGGGTATACACCTTTATGGTGATTACCATTTTATTTTTTGAAACTTGGTCAAGCACAGGGTAGTGGAGACCTAAACATCGGCTGTGGTATATTCTTTTAGAATGTATCAGTCCTGAGATCCATACTTTTTGGCAGCAAGATACTTGCCCACTACTGGGAGATCTACTCCATTGTTTCATTACATGGAGATTATCTACATTGTGTCCACCAATTTTTCAAAAATGAATTAATTATGGGGTTCACCTTCGTGTACCTCCAATTCTCCAACATAAGAAGATATGATCTTTTATGTTTTGCATCAATGTTACAACATCACCAATGTGGTATTAAATTACTTGTGGTGAATTAACTAAATAAATGATTATGACATGTTGGGGATAATTACTTTTATAGAGTCAATGCACTCGCCAGATGGGCTTAATTATCCTACATGTGCATTAGATATCAAGATCATTTTTGCATTCTATTGACTACTTCAAGTGATTAGTGAACCCACTACAGTGATCAACTTCTTCACATTTGGAAGAAATGAGGTGCTATCTTTCTGTTAAGATTGTACGTCCATAAGGATCTCACTCATGAGTATCAATTGGAAAAGAACATGTGTGTTATGTAGCTTGCTCTACAAGCGCACAATGAATAGCAAGGTAATCATAAGACCTGATGTATTATGAGTGAACCATGTATGTCTCTATGTGGACAACAACCTTGTTGTTCATGACATTTTCTCAATGTTGAGATTTTGCAAACTGCCAATATTATTCTTTATTCATTCAAAACACATGATGAAGTGTATGATAAACTTCTTTGAAGGATCGTCGTCAATGCCAATTTGTATCGCACCTCTATCATGAGGTTCATAGTGTTTATAATAACGATGAGAATACCATGAGGTTCAATGGATTGATAGTCCTATGAAGTCGGCAGATATACAAGGCAAATGTCTAATAATGCACATCAGAAAGAGAAGGGCAATTTGAATGACAATTTTTGTCATCGATGTGGTTATACTATACATTTTCGATGTTGTGTCAATGCCAAAGCACCTAATCATGTACTATAAGTCTGGATGGATGCAAAGTACTTATGCGTGTCAAGATATGAAGTGTATTTCAAATCTTGCATCTAACAAATCTGTTGGTTACTTGTGGCTCCTATTGAGAACCACGTACCAAAGCTTCTCTTCGCCAAGAGAATGCTACTTTATTGGAAGACATGCTCATTAAGTAGTACTCAAATGATCTGCTTTGAGATTTGGCATGATCTCAATGCAATTGATATCTCATTTATTGATGTTGTACTATGTTCATGCTCATGAATTTGAGTTGAACAGACTTATTCATAAATAGAGTTCTACAAACCTGGTTATGATTGGGGGAGTACGAACTTATAAGATTTGAGATGTACAAACCCGTGTGTATTGGAATATCATACTTTGGTATTGGATCTTCAATACACTATTTTATCAAATTGTTGTCTTGTATAGAGACATGTACGGGGATTGTTCCAATCGAGAAGGAAATGTGCCTCGTGGTTAGTTGCATCACAACGTCTATAATTAGGGAATATTTGGACAATCGCTTCATGCAATGTAGTGATAGTCCACTATTATGCTCCCTATGGTAAAACGTCATCTAAGATGTTTTATTACATCCTGCTTTGACTCATATTTTACCAAATTATAGAGATATCCATAAAAAATTCTATCATGTGGAAACACAAGATGATAGTAAAGGATGATAGTAAAGGATATGGCATATGTGTTTCTGAGAAACAGTCTCTCTTGGATTGTATTGTACATACCTTTTCCCGTACAACATGTTTCGTTTGATACAATTTTTTCCTGCCGGTGATGCATACAATGGTATGTTCGACTTGGTCATTTTATCATTGGAATGAAGTGAAAAAAAATTAAAGGCAATTCTATTGGTCATGATTTTCCATAGCTTGGATACGCTAGTATTGCATGGAACTAGATTTTAAGTCCCTCTTATCTTAAAACCATATTTGAATGTCTTAAGTTTCTCGAATTGGATATTCAAGATAACAATTGTGGTCTCGTACAAAGATTGTATGGACATTTTGGGCATTACATGGTTAAATGATGCATCTATATGATGGCTTCAAGTGTGTGTCTTGCTAACAACACAATACCATGAATTAATAATGGATCTAGTTTTGAGTGTATTAGCCTACACACTACTGATGAATCTATGATTCAAACATTTAGATCTCATCACATGACCATCACTGATGAAATGCCATTTCGAACATGTTTGTTGGGGTCAGGTAGTTTTACACATTCTTGATTTGTGATTAACTGCATGTGTAAGTTCCCCTAAGTTTTGAGCACATGGAAATCCATGAAGTATTTCCCATTTGTGTTTTGGGTATGTGTTTTGCTACACAACATTCCACTCTCACCACCACAATGTACATCAATGGGCACACAGGAAACTCGGGATCAATTTGAGATTTCACTTTCCATTGATGATTTGTATCCTCTTTGTGAGGAACTTGTTATGCCTGTACACTGGTTGTAATTTAATCATGAGATTTTCCAGGCATTAGGGGGAGATATCAAGTACCACAAATAATGTCAGGAAATTTATGAAATGCAGGAAGCATTCAGGCTCAGGATTCCGTACCAAAGCTGAACCATTTGGGTTCAATGATTTGCTGGATTGTGAATCAACTGCCATTTACATTTACTATTTAGGTGTCATAAATTCTTGCTAATCCTATGTAGTGCCAGAAAGAGTGGTGGTATCACTCAACTCCCTATTACAATGGAAGTTGTAAATAAGAGGGGGAGAAGTATGGTCACAAATTGAGATTAAGCTGCTTGCAAGCAACTGAAGGCTTGACCTTCTAAGATAGTAAAGCAAATCAACCTCCTCGTGGAGTGTTGGTAGACACCAAAAGGATTGTATTATCCTATGAATGGAAGCATTCACCATCTAGCTCATTGGTGCACAATACTGAGGCTGGGATATCGGAAGCCCCTGATTCTCATTTTGGGATTTCATGATGAATCATAAGGGTGCATAAGATACACACATTGTGTCGGGGAGAATTACATTATTTAAAGGCTACAAAGGCTACATGTGTCGACACTTACTTCTCAAAAAATTGTATATGCATTCAAGTGATCCAGTAGTCCATGGCCATGGCAGAGTACCTTCGTGCTCAAACTGGATCTTGTTGAGTGATGCAATGAAGCAGAGATAGTCTTGCTCACCTGAAAGAAGTATTGGAATGTTTCCAAAACTTCAAGGTATCTTTACTGTGGATACAAATTTGAGGTGGTGAGAAGCAAGGCTAGAAACAACAAGGGTTTACGCGAAACCGAAGCATTGTTTCAATGCTATTCTCCACTATGTCATAAATTTCTGATACTATACTTATGGGTAGTAAAAAATTATCTATCTATGCAGTTGATAGATGTAGTGACAACATATACTTCTGTAGTCACTGGATTGTGGTATGTTTTTAGAATTCTGAAGCAATCCAAATATCTAATCTCTAAACACAAACTTGCAACATAGATAGTGTGTTGCGAGTCACTAATGACTTGCATCAGGTCGAATGTGGTACAATCGACCTAGTGAATCCCTCCTATTGAAGGGATACACATAGAATTGTATGTTTATGTGTATGTGTTCTTGCACATTCTAAACATACAATACTCATCGACAGATTTCGAGATGGAAGATATGAATTGAAAATCTTGAACAAGATTGGTTCAATTCAAAATTATCTTATCTCAAGAATCTTGGATACGAAGTTGTCTATATCCAAATTGCATTGAAAAGGTTCAATACAAAAGAATCATATCCATACATCATATGGTTGTTTGATTCTCTCATACACCTTGAGATGTTCTAATAATGTATCTTGAAAGAGCATTCGGCTGGATATTGTTTTTGAAATGATATGCTAGCCAATAGCACATGGGATCATGTTATGTTCTGTGACAACCCCATCCGAGATAATTTCATACTATCACCTAAACCACTCCATTTGGTCATTAAGCGATAATAAGGAATCATCAAGTTGAGTGTTGCCGGGTCAAAGCCCGGTAAATCACTTGTACAACACACAGAGGATCGAACACATATACATTAAAACTCCCACGAAGGAGAGTCTAGAGTACCTTACAAATTAAATCCAATCTTCCCCGTAGGGTCAATTATTACAAACCATTGTTCAGAGTTTAAAAGACAGTGGAAATAACTAAACGATAAAGAGGCATCAGGGGAGGCCACCCATGACGCCATCACTCGTCATTCTCAACCCATTCCAGCTCCCAGCCGGGTGGGATTTCTCCAGGCCAAACATTATCACCTGAAAACAACATATATAGCAAGGCTGAGTATACTAATACTCAGCAAGGCTTACCCGTCTAAACTAAAAGACTTAACTTCTAAACATGCAAGGCTTTTGGCTAGTAGGTTTATTTTGCCAAAAAGCTACTAAGGAGTTAGTCCTTGTTTTCAATATTTTGGCTCAAGTTCTAGTAGATTAAATCATTACTAGATAGGCCATCTATAGCAAGCATGAGTTGTGCAATACAATTAATTAAACATCAAGTTTATCCATATTCTATCATAGAGGGATCACAATGGCAAGTTGATTAAGCAATCTCGGATAACGGTGAGAGGCCGATGATCGATCGATTAATAACCTTGCAAGGTGGACCTAAACATACGGGAGAATGCACTCACACGAGCACACCAACCAGGCGGTTCTCATCATTCTTCGGATTGGAATCTGATGCCACAGTCCTAGGTACAAGGCTATCTGGTCCGCCTCACACTAGCGTCCAGACTCACACATGTACCACAGTTTGCAAGACTGGGGCCGCAACACAAAATTAGTAGCCTAAAGTTCCCACACCGCATCATTCAGGTACTAGCCTTATCGTACCCATTTCTGACAAATGTTTAGTACGTTCAAAAGCTTAATCTTCTAACCACTGGACCGGAGCACAGAATCCTATGCTCTTACCACGTGAGCAATCCAATTTATCAAGTCTTATGATTCCAACATAAGAACCTATTCTCGCGAGTGACGTACATCACTCGACTTGTACCGGGTCCTAAGTGCATAGCAACTAGCGACCTAGCATACTAGTAAAAGAACATATGTACTTAAGGGTCATGCAACTAGGGTTTTAATTCAACTCCTGAACATAAATGCACATAGATAATCAAGGATAATTTCATAAAGTTGAAAAGAAACACATAGGTTAATGATGAATCGGGGCTTGCCTTCGTCAGCACAAGCAGTCAGGCCAACTTCCGGACTTTGGTTCGGGTCTTGCTCTACAGTCACGGAGTGCACATCTCCTCCAGCTCCCTCGTCCTCGTCTGCCGGCACGAGCGTGTAGCTACCGTCGGGAACTTCTACACGGAGGATGCATATGCAAGAATTAGTTGGTGAATGTAATTTAATTAAATACAAACAGCACATGACAAGCATAGGGTGCAAAGTTGACCACATTCACCTAGATAAGAATGTATTCAGCATACTCTTCCATAAAGAAAGATAAACAACCATTTATTAACAATTCTTTTGGTGGTGATTGTGTGCACATCTATTTATTTATATTTATCTTTCTTCACAAACAACCAAGTTGGTTAAAGATGAAAACCAAGGGGTTTAACTTAGGTGAAACACACACTTGGGTTAAGAGGGGTGATTTCTTTATTTCTCATTTTTATAACACTTACTTACTTCGAATAATTTGTTCTGTCTAAACCATGTATGAAATCATAGTGAGAATTTTTGTACATGCACACGGTGAAACAACTGAGCTACTGCCAAAAATTCACAGCAAACCGAGCTATATGCTAAGCACAAAAAATACGACAATTTACAACTAGCAAAAGCAAGATCTATTAATACAGGGAAAACTACTCATGCACTGGAGCTCAAAATTTGCAGCTAGCCTTTCCAGAATATAGCTAGCATACACACCAAAAATTAGCTCCCAAAACTGTTTCTATCAAGCTACACAAAAATAACAACTTTCAGTCTAGCCATGCATAAAGAATTTATACAGAGACATCTATAACTATTCTGCAGTCCAACTTTCTTCTACTTTTCAAACATGTCACAAATATCATCTAGCCCAAAGATGAGCATCACTGGATCATCAAAATATGAACTATAAATTTAACCCTATACACAAGCATAACTCAGAAACATATACATAGACAATTCCTAAAAACGTGATAAAATCACCAGAGATACATTTAGTCATAACAAGACAGTATTCACAAGATGAGCTACAGAATCTATTAACATGAAGCTACATAAATCATTTACACAGATCTAGAACAAATACAAAATAAATCATAACTAAAGATCCACTTAGTAACTTTGTGCAAAAACTTGGATCTAGCCTATTCCAGTCATAACTAACAACATATCCAAAGATCAAGTCCAGAACAGGAGTACATTTCAAGTTATGAACAAACACATTCAAACTGAGTTTGAATTCTAATTCAAAAACTACTCATCAAAAGTACAGATAAGCTTTCTAAAAGATGTAGGTCCCTTCATAAGGAAACCGATAAAATTAGTTTTGCATTTTTCAGATTTTTCTACGATTTTATATGATTTTTCCAAGGCACTAGACCAAAAGGGGGAAAACTTAAGAATCTAATTCTAGCACAGACCCTAGAAAGATTTGATTCTTCACAGAAATGCCCACGGGTTTACATCCCGAACCCTACAAAATTTTTTCCTTCACAACCGTGCCCTCCGACGGCAAGGCGAGCTCGCCGGCGGCGAAGGGCGGCCGGAGCGGGCAAACAAGCGACACGGGAGTTTGATTCGGCTCACCACAAGTCGATTGGCAGTGGTTGCCTGGCCGGAGGTAGCTCCGGTGAGCGGCGGCGGCGAGGCAGCAGCGGCGGACCCGCCTTTGCTCGAACTCCGGCGAGAAGAGAGATGGAGCTAGGCCATGTGCGCTTGTGGAAGGTCAAGTGGGTGCTAGAGAGGAGGTTCGAAGTGCTAGACGGCTACGGGAGCAGGCGGAGGAGGCACTTCACCGGCAGCGGCGGCGGTAATGGCGGACGGCAGCGGTGTTGTGCTCGTGCAGGGGAAGGGAGGGGTTTTTATAGGAGGCTCGGCGCAGAGAGGCGGCAACTTCCCAAGTCTACTCGATGGGAGAAGTCGCGGTATGGCCACAGGGCCGGCACGACGTGCGGCGGGGCGCCGACCAATGGCAGGACGGCGCGCCGGCGTCGGTCGTGTGCGCGCTTGCCGCGTGGCACCGACCAATGCCTCTGCGTGCGTCATCACCTCGGCGCATAGTGCCCGTGGCGCTCGCCCTCAGACCGGCGGTCGCATCAGTGCCTCGGCATGCATGTACCCGGCGTACGACGGTGGGCCAACGTTGCGCTCTGCGATGTCGCGCGCGTTCCCGATGTGGTTTCATTTCGGTTTAGCTCTGTTTGACCAGCCGAAACTCATGATTTTGCAACAGAAGTGCTCCAAAGTGTATATAGCAAAGTTGGAGACTCATGACCCTCTACAACTTTTACAAAGGCTGATGTGTGTTTTGAGCAATCGATTTTGCATAAACAGCAGACTAAGATGAAGTTTTTCTCGGCGCTTGAAAAATCAGTTTCCTGCCATTGACCAAGATTTTCACCCATTTCCACTCAAAATCTGAAATGTCGCCAATTATGAAAATTGTGTCCCATGAAAAGATGCACAACTTTTATATTGGCCGATTTTAAAGTGTTTAGGTGAAATTTGGAGAACGTGGCAAAAGTTCTAGGCAGGGTATGGATGTCAAGGGTTTTTGACTAGGACTTTGACCAAAGGTTTAATCACTAATGATGTTGACTTGTTTAAGAGGATGATTGGCACTAATTAACACTGATTAAAAACACGAGGTGTTACATGTTCTTTAGTGGAACTCATGATCTGGTTATGAGATTGGATATACTGATCTTGGCTATTTATATAAGATCCCTAGAGTGCAAGATTACTGACATACTTCATACACTTGTAAGTTGGACCCACCATTTTCATGGATGTCTATCAACAGACATTAGTGGTCGCTTACATGTTGCTTTGCAAAACGATAAACCACATAGTGCGACTATGTTGTGTTTGTGGTTATATGAATCACTAACCATATACTTTGTGTTGTTCAAATAGATGTAAGTTATCTGAGGTACAACCTCAGAAATGGTTTATTTCTAACATTGGGAAATAAACATCTAAGTATTGTGATAATCATACAGATTATTTACATAGTCTCTACCTTGCTCCATATTTCCAAATGTGTTTAAGAGATTGGTATGAGAGGACTTATTGTTTTGCAAGTATCAGGGGGAGAGTTTCCTTTTTGATCCATAACTTGTTTCTGCATCATGTTGTACTTTTTTCTTTGTATGAGATTTTACCATGTTAGGTTTCTCATTCGAAGTTTTAATGAGGCAACATCAACACAAGGTGTTATGTCGTATCATCTATTTTCCCCACAGGGTTTTTGAGGATGATACTCTTTGACATAACTATTGTTCTTTTGAAGATTATGAGTTTACCTTGTAAGAGTTCAAATGGAACAACATATATCATGGTTTTTTAAGGAGTTTACATGATATATGTATATATTTCTCTAATTTTCTGACAAGATTATGTGGAGAAATTTCAATTTAAACTATATGTCTCATCATTATTTTCCCCATGGGGGGTTTTTAGAGATGATGGATATAGACATACTATTGTTCTTTGGACTGCAAGTCTTGATGGAACAATAAAGTACCATGGTTGTACTCCTTATTTGTCCCACTGGGTTTTGAGAAGTTCGTTTGGTACATATTTAACTATAATTATTCCTCAGATTTTCCCCACATGGTTTTTCATAGAGGAATTAACAACATAACTAAAGGATGATCAAATGAAGCTGGAATTGATCAAGGAGTAGTGTTAGAAAACATTTCCATATGATCTAATTCCAAAAGGTATATAAATGTACTCACTTCATATAATCAATACAATAGACAATCATTTTCACTCTTGTCTTGTGCCTCATTGGCTTCAATTCTAAACAATTTTTTCAATATCATTTCAACATTTTTCAGAAAATATTGGATCAATATTTTTCAAAATTGTTAAAAATGAAAAAATGTTGAAGCATCTTCCTCACCCGGTGCCGGCAACGAACGACTCCCATTTTATTTCCTATCTGCACAGTCTTTCAGCAGGCAGCTTCTATGCCAGCCAATTCGTGTCTGGCCTGGCCCAAGCCCAGTCAGAGGCCTTGTGTCTCTGTCAGCCAACTTGAACCGCGAGGCCCACTGAGGAGTTCGGTTCCAGACTAGCCCAGGCCCAGTCGATCCAATGGAGGAACGTCGGTCGTACGTAGGGGCGGCAGCAGGGACTTGAGCACAGATAGAGGCCCAGCTCAACTTATTTTCTTTTTATTTGTATGATTACCTACCCATAATCCATGCAATCTATTTTTTATTTACTACTTTGGTGTTCATTTTATTCATTTTGGGAATCAATTTTTATTATATTTTGTATTATTCTTTCTAATTTTCAATTTTCAATGTCATGAAAGGTGGTATTTTGTTTGTATGATTTTTGTTGTTACTTTTGAATTATATATACACATATATTTATATATATTTTTTAAGACATGCAAAGCACATTTTTCATTAAGAGAGGAGGAAAAGTCTTCAAGTTTGTTTACAACGAAAGCACAAACCAAAACAAGAAACTAAAAAAGAGCTACACTGCCCTCAACGAGCGCACTCCCAAAAGGCGAGCTAGCAGAAGGAAGCCCGCACAAGCCCAAGTCTTGGCCTCCTTTAGAATCGCCGGCACCAGCGCCACCGGCATGAGCACCTCCTTATCATGCACGTGCTTATTGCGCTCCTTCCAAAGTGACCAAGCGACCAACCAGATAAAGGTTTCGAAACCTTTCCTTCGAACCTTAGTGACCTGTTTTCTGGCGGAGGACCACCAAGCCGTGAAGCTCAAAGGACGGTTAGGGGCAAGGTTCTGTAGGAGAATATGCTTGAGCGCTCTGAACCAAGTCTCGCGACTGAAAACACAGTCCACAATCAGGTGGTCTAGTGTTTCCGCTTTTTGCGCGTGTTGACATTGCTAACGTCATCGACTAGAAACAGATATAAAATCCATCTCTATCGACGGCGCTAGAAATGCAAAAGTATATCTTAACATGATGCTAAGTGTATATCAGATGTTGCTTTCAGATAAACTAAAAGATAAATCCGCTACGGGTCATAGCACAACTCGATCTAGGTTGTCATCCCTGACAGAAGTGCCACTAAAACACATGGATTGGTACTCTTACATATGCCTTGGATCTCTAGATAAGAAAATATATATAAATGGGTATCCGCAAGCGCACAGATATGAATATACCATTGTAGCATTTTAACCAGGAGTAAAACCAGGTATCGTATTTATATTCTACCACAGGGAAAGAAGTCTTCTATCTATAATAACAAATACATGCATATCTCTCAGTTGTGTAATGTAGAGTGGCCAAAATATATCAATTACTATAAACAGGTATAAGTCACATAAAGATAATGATAACGATAGCATTGATCAAGTCATAACATAGTGAACCACCAGAAAGTGTCAATATAGAAAGAGAAGCGTATTCACAGCCTAGTTAGTGAGGATACTCCTCGGTAACCCTAAACTATATGTCAAAGCATATTATGATTAGTGCAATACATTTAACAATCATGGAAGAAGAACTATTATACTTATGCATGGGGAGACTACCCAGGAGGATCAAGGCCGAAACTTGAAACAACCTAAATAGTATAAGGCTCCACTAGTCCTACACACGGGGGGTGGATTACAAAGGACTCAATAGTGTTGTCACCACCACGATCTACCACACAACCCGACATGTAGGGTGCAATCGCAGGTAAATACAGTATAAGCACCACGCTTACACTATCTTTACCACTCACCCATGTTAACAGATGATCTAGGTGAGGGCTATACGACTCCATACACGAATATAAAGGTAAATCAACTATGCTAAACATGTAATCATAATAAACACCAAAGCATATAATCTCGAATATAATCATTGATAAGAACATATGTCTCTACAGCAAATGTAAAAGAACTTATAAAGAAGAACTTACAAGAGCGAAGCAAGATCAGTATCTCGACCAGCTTTTAGACGATCAGGAGCCAAGTAGACGCCTTGCCTCCCCCTAGATCTAAACTAGTTAGCTACTCACGCTATATGGTGTTTCTAGGGCGTAGTATCTGGTGTATGAACTGGGATTCCTCAGGCTAGATCCCCTCTGCCAGGGGGGTCAGGGGCTGTTTATATAGTCCTGAGGAGGTGCCATGCGCTGTACGATCAAACTGACCTGACCAACGATTTAGATTGATCCTCATAGGCGGTGGAAGAACATTCCATAAGTAGGGCTGACTTGGCGCCCGGGGGAGGCCGACCGGCCCCACCACCAGGCTGATCGGCCTGGGGTGGGCCCCCCCTCGGGGTCTGCTTCGGCCTGGTTGGTCCTTACCCCTTCCAGATGCTTCTTTCTTGGATGCCAAGTCACGTTGAGTTCCGGAGTCCTCTGGAGTCTTCTAGAGTTGTTCCTTTTCCTATTTTTCTGATTAGTCCCTGCAAGACATAGAATTCTCCAAAACTCCAGGAAAACTGTTAGTGACACCCTATTCTAAGTTGGTATTAACAATTATGCCCTTTTCTCATGTTTGGTTGACTTATAAATATATAAGATAAAATATGTCAACAGCGCGCAAAGCACACAGGTATCTGTATCTTTCAGTCCGTGACGGCGAAGTCGGTCGGACGTCCAGTAGTGACAGTGCAAGACTAACCAGGCAAAGAACTTGCATCTCCCAGGCATATGGACCTTCCAAATCTGTCGTGCTCTGAGGATGTCAACGCGACCAAGAAAGAGAGCGGAATAGGCTGAGACCGAGGAGTAAACGCTGTCGGACGACCACTTCCAGATAAACCTGTCAGGCTCCGACGTGAGCCTGACCTGCTGCACAAGATCCCAGACGGTGAGGTATTGGACGAGGACCTGCACCGTCCGAGCGTGGGTTATATTGGCAACCCAGCGTATCCCTGCCACGCCAATCTCTAGCCCCTCACAGACCTACGAGAGTGCCGAGTCCATGGCGAGATGATAGCACAGAGATTTGGAGCTACAGTTTTGATCGAGCAGCCAGAGATCCAGCTGTCATCCCAAAACAATGCCCAAGTACCATCCCCAACCTCCACAGAAATGGAGGCGTCAAAAAAGGCCTGCGCAGCTCGGTCAATCGGGAACCAGAAAGCCGCCCAAGTCCGATCTGAGTCCGTACGTGCTAGCCAAAGCCAACATAGATGGAGGGCCTTCCCAAAGGCATGGAGGTCGGGCACGACAAGGCCACTGCAACGCGTGGGGCAGGCAACGTTCACCCAAGCAACCAGATAGCGACTGCCCGAGGCCGCCTCAGTACCACACCAAAGGAAGCCTCAGATGAGAGTTTCGATCGCTCGCAGAGCCCAGAGTGCAATGGCGAGTATCGCCATTGAAATATGCATCGGGATGGCCGAGAGGGTGGATTTGGCAAGGATCAAACGACCACTGTGGCTTAGTAGTCTACCCTGCCAAGGAGGGAGACGCCTAGCGACCTTATCGACCAGCGGCTGCAAGGCAGCCTTGGGTAACCTCCTGATAGAAAGAGGGACCCCGAGGTAGGTGCAGGGGAAATCGGTGATGGTGCAGGAGAGGATGGAGTGAACCAAGGAGAGGCGGTCCTCCGAGCACTTAATGGGGTAGATCTGGCATTTCGTGCAAGGCCGGAGGTATTCTCGAACAGCGACAACGCCGCCTTGACGACCCATAAGTCCAACTCGACCGGAGAAAAGAAAGCGACCACATCGTCCGCGTAGAGGGAGTCGTGGAAGCGAATGATCCTGCACAGTCCCTAAAGAAGACCACGGGAATCGACCATGCGGAAGAGGGCGTGGAAGCATTCCATGACCAGCACAAAAAGCATGGGAGATAGGGGGTCTCCCTGGCGAAAGCTGCGCCCATGAAAGATCCACTACCCCGGGACACCATTAAGAAAGATTTTGGTGCTGGCAGTCAAAAGAATGATGGAGATCCAATTAGTCCACGTGCGTGGACAGCCGACCGCAGAAAGGAGCTCCAGGAGAAAAACCCACTCGGCCAAGTCGAAAGCCTTGGCTAGGTCAATCTTGAACATGATCCTAGGGAGCTTCCGACTAGAGAGCGTTCTAGTCATGCCAAGAACATACCGGAAATTATCGTGAATGAGGCGATCCTTGATAAAAGCACTCTGATTTGGGGAGATGAGAGAAGGAAGATGTGGGGCGAAGCGGTTGGCTGCTGCTTTGGAAAAGGTATTTCCAAAGCTATGTATAAGGCTGATGGGAAGATAATCCGAGAGAGTGATCGGGTCCGACTTTCTGGGAATGAGGGTGAGGAGGGCGTCATTCAGGTGGTGGAAGCTTCGGGAGTCTAAGTCTGATAGTGCATTAAACGCCCGCAGCACATATCCCCTAATGATCGACCAGAAAGATCTATAGAAGCGACCAGTGAACCTGTCCGGTCTGGGAGCTTTATCCAAGGGTAAATCCTTGATAACCTCCCAGATTTTGGCCTCCGAGAAGGGGTGGGCGAGGCTCTCTAGGTCCAACCGTGGCGGGCCAAGCTCCTCAAAATTGAGCGCACAGGAGCGCTCGTGGCTGGTGCCGAGAATCCTGTCGACGTAATCAAAGGCCGCAACGGTCTTCTCATCTTCTCGGAGGATAGAGCGACCATCGACCAAGAGGGAGGGGAAGAAGATTTTTCTCCTGCGGTGGTTAGCGTGGTGGTGGAAGAGCTTAGTATTCGCGTCTCCCTCGCTAAGCCACCTCACACTAGACTTCTGCCGAGCGATCGTCTGCTGAAGCGAAGTGAGGCCTAGGTAACAGAGCTTGAGGAATCGTCTCAATGACAGCTCCTCAGCAGAGAGCGACCTAGAATCCTGTGCAACCACTAGACGGAAAATAACCTCCTTGGCGATCTGGATCTGCATGCGGATGCAACCGACCGCCTTGGAACTCCATTTGACCAGCGCCTTCGCCGTCTCGCAAAGCAGGTGGTCAATCAACCGCAGTGGGTCCGCGTCAGGGCGTGGCCCTGTCCACACCGCCTTGACAGTGTCGAGAAAACCCTCCACCTTTGGCCAGAAAGCCTGAAAGGTGAAGCGTCTCTTGGGGTGCACCCCGTTGTCGAGAAGCAGGAGAAGAGGGGCATGGTCAGAGCATCTGGAAGAGATGGCGTGAAGGGCAGAGGAGGGGAAGAGAAGCTCCCAGTCCGGGGAGACAAAGACCCTGTCAATTGGCTCAAGCGTAGGGTGTGTCCGCTCATTACTCCAGGTGAACAGGCGACTATGAAGGTGGAGCTCAAGGAGCTCCAGATCATTGAGGAAGCGACAGAAGTGATCCATCATCCGACGTGAGAGACCACCATTGTTTTTGTCAGCTATCTGATATATGAGGTTGAAATCTCCACAGAGTAACCAGGGCCATGAGAGAGTGGGGCGAAGGGCTCGGAGCTCGTCCAGGAAGGAGATTTTATCAGCGTCAGTTTGTGGCCCGTAAACCGAGGTGAGCCAGGAAGGCGCAGAGAGGAGGGCAACCTTAATAGTGATATGGTTGAGCCCACACGAGGGGGAGGAAACGAGCCACGTGTCCTTGCGCCAAGCGACCAAAATACCACCACAACTGCCGACCGCAGGCAAAGCAACATAGTCGAAATCAATACCTAACATATCAAGAATAAGGGAGGGGGATACATCAGCGAGCTTTGTCTCTTGAAGACAGAGAAGAGAGTCATGCTCCGACCCTACCAGCTCATGGACCGCCGAGCGTCTAGCATGTTGGTTAAGCCCACGAACGTTCCAAACAACTAAGTTGATATCCATTAAAACACTTGTACAAAAGCGACCCCATGACCTAAACAGACTCATGTCTGCGCATCGTCGACCAACTGCTCCTCTGGGAAGAGCTCGTGCACAACGGTCTGGAACTCATCGTCTTCCAGCACCGAGCACGGGAACGACCCGTCTACCTGTGCACCAAAGAGCTCATGAATAGCTCTGCAATGCTCCTCAGACAGCCCACCACGAAGAGCCGGATGTATTGCTGGAATGAGGTAGCATCCGGTGCCTCGTGCTGCCTCACCACCCCCAGCTTCCTCATGAGCAGGTTCTGGACCTGCTGTGACCGAGTTCGGACCCCGGCCCTTAGAGGTCGTGGCGAGACGACTGCTACGACGAAGAGTAGCCAGCGGTGGGCAGACCTTTGCCCTGCGGTGACGCGGGGCACCCAGGACCAGCGGGGGTGGCGGCCTCTGTAGAAAGGCGTAGAAATCCACCACCAGCGACTCGAGGTCTGCCTGTGGCGCGATGGCGGCAGACGGCGCGCCTGCGGTGCCTGCGCAAGAGGATGGGAGCGCGACCTGGAGGCCGGGGAGCCTACCGATGTGGGGACCAGCATCGTGCCCTCGGGGGATGTGCAGAGCGAGCACGGGGGTGGGGCAGAGCACGATCTGGAGGGGGAGCAGGAAGGCGACCGAGACAGGGAAGGAGGAACCTCCAGCAGGGTGTCCGGTGGAGGGTCCATCCCCGCCCCTCCCCGCTCCAGTAGCAGGGGAAGGGAGAGGGGAGAGAATCCTGGCGAAGACAGTCACCAGGGGCACGGAGCGCGTCGAGATGGGGGTGCGTCCCCCACGCGGAGCGACCAATAGGTCGGCCTCACGGGGCACGACACCGGTGACCTGAGCAGCCTCCAAGGGAAGGGTAGCAGGTACGGCCACAACCGCAACAGGCGGGGCGGACGTGGTCGCAGCAGGCGTCAGCGCCCCTGACGGGACCCCCATGGAGAGGACTGTCGCCTCGCAGCACGTCGTGCTTGGGGTGGTGGCGGGGGAGGGGGTCGAGTGTACCGACCCCGGGCAACCAGAGGGAGGAGGAGGGGCGACCACAGTCAACATCGCGGCCACCAGGTCGGGCATGGGCACCCTCCACCGTCACCAAACAAACCTTCGGACGCCAGCACGTACTCTCGAGGTGATCAAGCTGGTGGCACTAGAAGCAACGTGGGGGCAGTCAGCAGTGATGTGATCTTCCCCGTAGCAGTTGCAGCACTTCCCCACCAAGTCTGGAGGAACGGTGGACGATAGGGGCGGCGACGGCGGCGAGCGCTTAGGAGGGGACTGCTCCGCACGCCGCTGCTTGCGCGACCAAACCTCCTCGAAGCCATCAGCATCAACGCGAGGGCCCCTAGCGCCGGAGGGGCCCGCCTCGTGCCTCGCCTTGATGAGAGGCAGCGGAGGCGGGCCACGGGCACGGCAAGCCGCGACAGGTGGTGGGGGGACGGCCCGTCAGCGCGACGAGCCGGCAGTGCAGAGGTCGGGAGGGGAGGCGGCAGGCGGCCCGCAGCCAAAGGTGGCTCCTTAGGGCGGCCAGAGCGGCGTGCGCCCGTCTTGGTGCGCCGAGGCGGCGGAGGAGGAGGGGACGGAGGCGGGGGGACAGCGGTTGCTTGCCCAGGAGCCCTCTGGAGGAAGCGACCAGAGGGGAGCGATCGTGACCAGTACGGGAGGACACGACCGGGAGGGGGTGCGCGTGCACGGCCACCGACGGAGAGCCACCCTCCCCGAGCGCGGCACGGCTGTCGACAAGTGCGCCGCCGTGGATGCGGAAGCACGAGCCGCGCCGCGGAGAATCGACCGGGATGGATGCGGCAGCAGAGAAGGGGTACGCTCCGGCACGGAATGCCGGCGGCCCGCATCTGCGCTGAGAAGGTAGGGAAGGGCGAGCGACCGTGCGGGGCAGAGGAGGAGGAGGTCGAAGTGGAGGAACCCGAGGCGTCAAATGCCCAGAGCTCCCATGAGGAGTGGACGGAGGGGCCTGGCTCCCCCAAGCCCGGCTCCATCCCCCTACGGCGGCCAGCAGGAGGTGGCGGTCGCCGACCGCACCAGCAGGCACCTGCCGCGTGCCCAGCCGCCAGAACCCGACTCGGGACCCGCGCCGGTGCCTAAGGGGGAGGACGGCGGCGACCGGCGGCTGCACCCGGCGCGCGGTGGCCGGACACACCCGAGCCCGGCATGGGAACCGCGTCTCCCGGGGAGGAGCGGTGGTGGCTGGCAACAGTTGCCTGCTCCCGCGCCGCACCCTGCACGACGGAGAAGGAGGGGCCTAGGCCATCAACAGCGAGCGGCCGAGCCCGGGCGGTCAGCGGACGGCGACGGGGAGGCACGGGCGGGGGGTGGAGGGGCGGAGGAGAGCACCTCCTCGTCGAGGAGGTCGTCGTCGTCAAGCGAATGGCCGCCGCTGTGAAGCTCGACCACCACCATGGCGGGGACGGTCGGCGGGGGCGCGCCGCCGATCTCCCTCGAGGGGGCGCGGGGGAGGACAAGAAGGGGAGGAATCGAGAGCACGCGGCGTGAGGGTCACCGATCTAGTGCCGGTGGGGGCCGTGGCAGCCAGAGCAGGGAGGTCCTGCTCCAGCGGCGGCGGGGGTAGGGCACGGGGCGCGGGGGAGAGAAGGGGTTTTTTTCTTGCCATTTGCCAAAGGGGACATATTTGTATTTGACTTATGATGATATCAACCATGTCATCATATGACACATATTTATATTGAAATAATAAACTTACATATCATCATATGTCAAATATGGGTGATATCATTGATATCACCCATATTTGACATATGATGATATGAAAGTTTATTATTTCATAAAATAGTTGAAGAGGTCATTTGAAAGGCATAAAGTCCAATTTCTAGATTCAAACTCTTGAGTTTGTCTAATTTGATCCTAACTATAAAGCATCTACTTAAAATGAACATCCTTACTGCCTAACCTCACCTAGTTTTCACCCGTCTCGTTTTAAGTGGTTTTGAGATGATGTGGACACCATTTTCCCTCCACACTGACCTACTTCTCTATGTATTTCCCTCTCCCTCTCTTATATCTCACTCCGCCACAGTCATAGCACCATGTGGTTGTGGGTAGGCAGTAACATAAGACAAGAGGATGTGGGCTATGTACTCAAACAAGGAAATGGAGTAGGCTTAGCCTGTTCTAAAGAAGCCAGTTTTATAAGATTTGGTTGCAGCCGCATCTCAATAGTCACATTAATTGTAATTGCCATGTATGTGCTTTTTGTAAAACTTTGACGGTCTTATGTATCCTTGTTATTCTGAGACCGGGAGTGATTTTCATGATTTTTATATCAACTTGATTCAATGTAATGATCATGAAAATCAGTAATATAAAAGCTTTGTTAAAGGGTAATGTATCAGGTGCAAACCAACGTCTCTGTGAAAACCTGTGCAAACCACGGTAAAAAAAAAGTCGTCTAAATTCACCAAAAAAAATCACACATGTAGATGATATGATGATACACAACCTTGTAAAATATTATCCAAACTCGACTTCGTTTGTGAGATATAAAAATAACAAATTTCAAACAAAAGGTTGTGTATCATCCTATCATCTACATGTGTGATTTTTTTTTGTTGAATTTAGAGATGACTTTTTTGTCGTGGTTTGCACAGGTTTTCACGGAGACTTGGTTTGTTAAAGAAGCCATCCATACATTTTGTGTTAACATACAAACTTCATCCATTGCTGCAGCCGGCAGGTAAGAGAAAAACAAAACTAGAAGAAAAAAGTTTGTGCTTTATATCGCCTATAGTACAAGTGTTGCCCATGCTGAACAAATCTGAAATCATGACTAACCCCCATAAACCTTGCAATCATGATGAACACACGATTATTACTCACTTTTGTGACCCAATGATTTATTATATGTCATCAGAACTAAACAACCAAACGCTGCAACATACCTCTGATACCCATCATCATATCCCGGCATCCATAAAAAAATCTAAACACGAGAAAGGGAGATAGCAGGACCTAAAATTTATATAATAAATTTACCACAGCACATATTCTAAACAGGATAGGTTGATTCTAAGAAGATGTTGCACGTGCAGATTTTTTTTTTCTTGTTGCACCGCAGCACGAATGACACTCAGACCCTGGTGCTGTAAAACAAATAACATTGATAAGTGAACTCTGGCGATGCTGAAACTGCACAAAAAGTGTGGTTCTCTGACATTTACTCTAAATAAAGCTAGAATAAAGGAGTGATGACAGTGTTTCCTCCCGTATGCCAACAATGTAACTCTTCTACATTTTTCAGGTATAAACATAACACTTGTTTCAGTCCACAAGTAATCAACCTGAAATTCTAATCTCCAAGTGTCTACTCCAACTAGTTAATATGTACGAATTAACCTTCGTTCTTCGAGCGGGCTTCCAAAAAATATACAGTTCCTTGATAATTTCCTAATATCCATCTTGATAGTGAAAGATACATATATCAGTAAGTTCCAAATATGTGTTTATAGTTAAGGCCAATCCAAAGTATTCTTAAATAATATCATCCATCAAACTTGCGAATAAATTGCAAAGAGCATATATCGCTTTGACAGAGAAAGGTCAAGCACTCCGATTTATGTCCGATTGCTTTTTTTTTCTTCCTTTTTGGTTATGAGAAGCCAACATCATCATATATATCCATAGGATGACAATTGTCCAAGTAAAGGTAACAAACATGTTTAAATTTACAAAAAATTAAATCAGCATTAACATGTAACTTAATATATTTGCTTGTGAATTAGATACATGTAGATATTTCAAAAATATGAATATGCACACTGTAACAGCAACACAATACAGCAATCATTCAGACCCAATTATTCATACTCCAAACAAGCAAACACTGTAAGAGATGTCGTCTATGCAAAGCTGAACACTGGAGAAAGAAAAGAGTCCAACCTACTAAAATCTTTAAAGAAATCCTAATATGTATACGGACACCATATCCTGGCACTGTAACAGCTAACAGCACACTCCATTAACACCGCTCACTAATTCACCAATCCGTTCCGGCCAGCTCATCAGAAGCACAAGGTGGGACGCCATGGCCGCCGCTCGTGGCCGGTGACGCCGTGATCCTGTGAGAGCCAACGCTGCTGGTGGTCGGTCGGCGACGACGGCGGTGACCGCCTCCTGATGTTCTGACTCAGCCAGCTGATGATCCAACCTCCGGCAGGCCAGATGGAAGATGATGACTCGACTGATCTGCACTTGTTGCCCTTGGTCTGAGGCCTGGATTGGTAGGACGGTGGCGGCGAGATCGGCGGCACGAAGCTTGCGGCGCCGGAGGCCGGTGTGACGGAGCTCTTGGGCGTGCCGGGCTTGGACTCCCACAAGAAGGGCACGGTGCCGGCGCCGAGGCTGTAGTAAACCCTGAAGGACGCGTTGGCTACGTTTGAGCGATCCCTTGAGAGGATCCTCGAGCTGAATAGCTTGGGCCCTTCTTGCTTACCGGAGCTCATCTCCTCATATGATGAGAGAGAAAGAAGAGAGATGCTGAGAGAGAGAGAGAGAGAGAGAGAGAGAGATGCTTGCTCCTTGCAAAGTTGCTAGCTTACAGGAAGTTGCAGAGAGCAAAGGTGTGTGGCACAACGCGTACACACCAATTGAATGTGGATGTGATTGCGAGCGAGAGGGGAGGGTGGTGTGTGTATATATGGGTCCGTTGATTCGATTTGATGGCTTTTTGGTTGGCTTGAAGCTCAAGAGAGAGAGAGAGTACTGGAACAGAAAGTTATGTGTTGTGTGGAGCCTGTCAAAAGAAATTTGTGTTTGTGGTCTGGCCGTGTGGGGGCCTTGGGGGTGGCAACTATGTTGAGCTTATTAGGTGATAATGACCATGATTAATGAGTTAATGGTCTGCATAATTGTTAGGCTAAAAATAGTGTACAGTTGTTTATGGTTGTCTGAAGAAGATGATGGGCCAAGTACCATGTTGGATCATACCCAAAAGGAAATGAGAGGGGAGAGATTAATAAAAAGGGGAAAAGGCGACCCCAACTATTCATTCACATATTGGGAGTGTTCACAATGGATTGGTAAAAAAAATGGTCCATCCTCTGTCACCATTTAGTTTGAGATAATTTTGTAAACCCTCCTGTTATATACTTATTGGCATAGTATATAGTGCATGTCATTTTCTTAAGTGATTGTGCGTCTATATATGTAATATTTTGATATTTTTTGGACATGTAAATTAGGTGATTGAAGAACACATGGTGAAATTTCCTACCGACCCGGCCGTGAAAAAGAAAAGTGGAGTAAGTAACTAAGTACGACGGAGCAAATAGGAGGACTGTACTCACATCAACTAGCTAGCTTAACCAAGTCCCAACATGATTGTGTCGTCTTACCTATCTATATATTGCAAATTAGCGTACTAAAAGATTAAAAAAAGAGTTTAGTGACAAATGTCCACCTAAAGCTCCAATGTGCATACAGATTTAGCCGCCCAATGTTTCCTGGCGAAGAAAAGAATTTTGGAATCTTTCGACGAAAGATCATAAAGGTACACACGAATTGAGCTCCCAACTACTTACCCTCCCAATATGCATCCATGAATGAAGTACTAGGACAAGGCACTTTAGTGTTTTTGTTCTTTATGACCTTTTTCAAAAGCAGGTCTTTTGCAACAGGATTAGACGTTATAATACCTTTGTTTTGCTTTATGATGCTTTGTTGTCTGATGCCATGGTTTTTTGCTTCGGCTTCACCAGAAACAGGGAATGGAGAGAGTAGTTGAACCAAGTGTCATGTACATAACCGGGTGACTTTCAAAATGGCGGTCATAGATTGTGTACCGATGATATGCGGTAAAGTACTATGGTCGGTACAAGTTCAACTTCTTCCTTTTTGATCTCCCTACTACCAGATTGAAATATTCGTCTACAAAATCTAGAAAAGCCTACTCATATTTAATTAAGCACCATGTTTTGATCCTTACGAATCACAGAAGGGTGTAAAATTTAAAAGGTGTAGACATGCATGTAGATCACAACAACTCGGATAGTTTTAGCTAAGCCGTTCAAGAATCTGGCCACGTGATTGCCCACTGTCTGTCAATGATCGTCTCCGATCCTTGTGGTACAAAGGCCTATACAAGCAGTCATAGGAATTCGAATTTATTAATTAACCCCACAAAATTATTTAGTAACAGCGACTTTCTAAACAAAATCATTGATATCAGCATTCTTTTCATCAGTTGTCCTTGTACACACATCGAATTGCAATGATGAACTTCAGATATTGTAATCCAGGCATCCAGCAAGTAGAATACTCCCTCCGTCGTCTCAAATTACTTGTCGTTTTAGCTATTCTAAATACATTTCTTTTGTTATGCACCTAAACATAAATATATATTTTGATGTATAACAAAAGAAATATACCTAAAAAGTCAAAACGACAAGTAATTTGGGACGAAAGGAGTAGTACCGAAAGCTGTCTAGAAAAACAGTGGCGAAAAGCGCTGCCTACCAGAAGTCCAGAACCTTGGAAACAAAATTTGCACGCAAGGGCTGAGATGCGAGCGAACACATGTAGTTTTGCGGTTTCAATTGACTGCCTTTTCGCAAGTCGTCGTCTCTGCCGGCCGGGTCTCACCAAATCTATCAAGAACTTCGAGTGTACATCCAAAGCTAAGAATCGAAATAGTCCAAATGTCTGGCTCACTTTTACGTACGAGTCGGTCCGTTCATAAAGGCGATGCTAGCTAGCTCGACAGGGCCTATGTATGCGTTGCAAGTGCAGTGTCATTTCGTCGGACGTTTTCAGACAATGAGGTCATTAACTTTGATTCTGTCCAGATCAACCTACTAATTACACAAGCATACACGTTAGCGACTGGCATGGTTTGTCTGTACGTATTTGTAGCCTTTGTAAACTTGAGCTTCTAAGAGATCTTGTGAGGCAGTGTAGTACAAATTAAGATCATGAGATTTTTATTGTATGCATTTGATTGACCAGATCTTGTTATCGGTCAAACAGGCACGAAATTGTCGTGGATTAGTTCAGCAACTTTAGGCCACTTGCTTCCAAGTCGCTGTGGCCTTGCTTGGATGGATAGATTTATTAAAAGCCAAGGGGTCCAGTTGCTAATATATAGCTAGCGCGTTACTTGGAGTGCACCTGCTGCTGCCTTGGGTCAGTTGACAGAGCTAGATGTCCATCGTCATCTGTATGTGAACAACCATTCTTCATCAGCTGTGTGAAAATGTGTGCACCACTCCAGTCTCAAATATATGTCAATTTTTTTATCAAACTATGGAACTTCAATTACTTCCAAATTATAGATAGTTTGACTTTTTTAATCTTAAGTTTGACATCCCGCCTTATTCAAAAAATGTGTGCAAACATAGTCAAATTTGAGTCATTATTGAAGAATTTTTATTAATGAAGCAAGTCACAAAAAAATATGATATTTTGCAAAATTTTTTGAATAAGACGAGTGATCAAACTTAGGATTAAAAAAGTCACACGACATATAATTTCTCATAAACCAGGAAGTATCGGGTCCCACCACCTGATTAATTAACAAATTAAACTAATTAAGGAAAGGACATTATGCTAATCTACTCTCTTCTCTCCCTCTCTCAAGTCGTCGTACCCTCACGTAGGAATTGATCTATAAAACATGGTCGGAAGCCGGTCAGATTAACCATGCAAAAGTACTTATATACCCTTTCTGAATTAAAATATATTATTTAAAATTTGTTGTGGGTCCCACCAAGTTGGTACGTCCTGGTACTTCCTTATAAGAACTTCTTGATACTTTCAAGCTGTTGAATTTCGTCGGATGGATGGCTCATAAAAAACAAGCACTCTAAAATTTCTCATAAAATAAATCTCTATACACTACTAGGGAAAGAGGCTTTCGTCCCAGGGGAAAAATAACATTAGTACCGGTTCAGTTTGCCCCCCGGTACTAATGTTGCAAGAACCGGTACTAATGTCCCGTGCCAAAAAGGAGGCGGGCGGAGCCATCCCGTAGCAAACATTAGTACGTGCTTAATATGTGCCGGTACTGATGTGTGGGCGGGACATTAGTACCGGCCCGTATTAAGAGCTGGTACTAATGTGGCTACATTAGTACCGGCTCTTAATGTGGCCCGGTACTAATGTCCAACGGCTATATCTCAACTTCTTCCTCCTCCAGCCCGAGCCCCCCCACCTTGTTTCTCCACTTCGAGCTCTTTCTTCTCCATGGCGCTCTAGAGGAGCTTTTGCCGGATTTGCGACCATTTCTCGACGATTTCACTCGTTAAAGTGGTCTAGAGGTTAGTTACTTCATCCTCTCTTGATTCATGCTTATTTTCTTGAGTTTCATTGGTTGAAATAGGAGTATTTTAGCACTTTAAAATGAACTAAGAATAAGGGATTTTAGCACTTTGAAATAGGAGTATGTTCTAATAGAGTTGATTGAAATGGATGTGTCGTGTTTGTTGGATGAGATGTTCTATATGATGATACAAATTAATTTTTTTGCATTATTTTTTATAGAAATAAATATAATAAATGCTTTAAATGTACTTACTAAGAGAAACGACTAGAATATTAATATTAGAATTAGAGAAATAATTTATTAGTCAAAAAATAGTTTGCTTATAATAATATTAATTTAAATTGAAATATAGTTTTCTCATTATAAAAAATGTTTTCTTATAAGAAAAACATTTTCTTAAGAAAAAAAGTTTCTTTATTAGGAAAAAGTTTTCTTCAATACCATCAAAATGGTTTTTTCTCATTAGAAAATTAGGAATAAGTTTATACTTGATGTGGAATATGGATTTAAGTAGTTTGAATTTGTGTAACATAGTCTTCCATTCATTATTTAAACACTAGTACCGAGTCAAAAATGGTTTTCTCATTACAATAGTTATTTCTTAGTTAGAAAAATAATTTCCTCAATAGAAAAATAGTTTTCTTCATAAGAAAAATTGTTTGCTCATTAGAAAATTAGTAAAAAGTTTATATTTCATGTGGAATATGGATTTGAACACTATGAATTAGTGTAACACATATAATCTTGAACTTGTTACATGATAATAATATATTTTGTTCGGTTATATATTCTTTATTTGTAGATGGACCGACAATGGATGTACACCGACAAGAGAATATCCAATGAATTCTTTAATGGGCTTCGTGGATTTCTAGAAGTAGCAGAATCGAACAAGCTCCCGTCCGGTTTCATTATTTGTCCATGCAGAAAGTGCAGGAATTTGAAGGATTTCTCAACGACAAAGACTCTTCACGATCACCTATACAAATGGGGATTCATACCAAACTATTTTGTTTGGACAAAGCATGGGGAGAGAGTGGTTATAATGGAAGATGACGAAGAAGAAGATGACAATATTCCTGATTGGACTCAAGAAGGTGCCTTTTCAATGGGAGATGATCCTATGGGTGAGGATGATGTTGCAATAATTGAGGGAGAGCCTGAACAAGGAGAAGATGAGCCGCTTGATGATCTAGGTCAGGTGTTGCGAGAGCAGAAGGAAGATTGCGAAAAGGTGAAGGAGGCAAAGAAGTTTGACCGTATGTTAGAAGATCACAAGAAACCATTGTACCCAAATTGCAAAGAGGGGCACAAGAAGTTGGGTAGCACATTGGAAATGCTGCAGTGGAAGGCTAAACATTGAGTTTCTGACAAGGGCTTCGATGAGTTAATGATGATCGTAAAGGACATACTTCCAGAGGAGAACGAATTGCCGGAGTCAACATACGAAGCTAAAAAGGTCGTTTGTCCTCTGGGTTTGGAGGTTCAAAAGATACATGCATGCCCTAATGACTGTGTCCTTTACCGAGGAAAAGAATATGAGAAATTGGAGGCTTGTCCTGTGTGTGGAGCACAGCGTTATAAGATCCCATGAGATGACCCTTACAATGTTGAGCGGGGGAAGAAGAAGAAGAAGAAGAAAATTCCTACTAAGGTAATGTGGTACTTTCCGGTGATACCACAGCTGAAGCGTTTATTCAGGTGCAAGGCTAATGCAAAGTTGATGCGTTGGCACAAAGAAGATCTTAAAGCAGATGACAAGATCAGACATCCCACTGATGGGTCGCAATGGAGACTAATTGATAAAGAATTCCCTGAATTTTCAAAATACGCAAGGAACATTCGGTTTGGTTTAAGTACGGATGGATTCAATCCATTCGGTGAGTTTAGTAGCGGTCATAGCACTTGGCCTGTGACCTTATGCATATTCAACCTTCTGCCATGGCTGTGGATGAAAAAAAGTTCATCATGATGCCAATAATCATCCAAGGTCCAAAGCAGCCAGGCAATGCCATCGATGTTTATCTGAGACCGTTGGTTGAGGATCTTAAAACATTATGGAAGAAAGAAGGTGTACCTGTGTGGGATGAGGACAAACAGGAGACCTTCAATCTACGAGCGTTGCTGTTTGTCACCATCAATGATTGGCCGGCACTTGGTAATCTATCAGGACAAACAAACAAGGGATACCGAGCATGCACGCACTGTTTAGATGATACTTGCAGTGTGTATCTAAAACACAGTAAAAAGATTGTGTATTTGGGCCATCGTCGATTTCTTCCTCCTAAGCACCCGTTAAGAGAAGAAGGAAAAAAGCATTTTGAAGGTGTTGGAGAAAAAGTAAGAAGCCAGTGCACCGTGATGGTAAACTTGTATTTTCTATGGTGAAAGATTTGTAGGTAGTATTCGGGAAGGCTTCAGGTGCCAAATCTGTTCCAAACGACAAGGATGGACGTGCACCCATGTGGAAGAAGATGTCAATATTTTGGGAGCTTCCTTATTGGGAAATCCTTGAGGTTCGCAATGCAATTGATGTGATGCATGTGATGAAGAATTTTTGTGTGAACTTTCATGGCCGCCTAGGTGTATACGGAAAGCCAAAAGATACAGTTGAAGCTCGTCGGGATCTTAAATTTATGAAACAGCGAAAAAGCCTGCATCCCGAAAAGAGAGATAAGGGAAATTGGTTGGCCCCTGCTAGTTACACCCTCAGCAAGGAAGAGAAGAAGATGATGTTTGATTGTTTGAACAGTATCAAGGTCCCGACTGGCTACTCCTCAAATATACAACGAATAATAAATTACAAAGAGAAAAAATTCATAAATCTGAAGGCTCATGACTGCCACGTGTTGATGACACAATTGCTGCCTGTTGCACTAAGGGGTATTCTACCAGAGAATGTGAGATTGACAGTCGTCAAGGTTTGTTCATTCCTCAACCAGATCTCTCAGAAGGCAATCCAGCCAAAGAATCTAGTGCAGTTGCAGAAAGATGTCGTGCAATGCCTCGTCAGCTTTGAGATGATCTTTCCACCCTCTTTCTTTACTATCATGACCCACCTTCTAGTGCACCTAGTTGAAGAGATTTTTATCCTCGGGCCTGTGTATTTACACAACATGTTCCCTTCTGAGCGGTTGATGTCTACTTACAAGAAGTATGTCCGTAATCGTGCTCATCCCGAAGGAAGCATCGCAAAAGGATATGCTACAGAGGAGGTGATTGAGTTTTGTGTCGACTTTATTGATGAGCTTGCTCCTATTGGACTCCCTGTATCACGCCATGAGGGGAGACTCAGGGGAAAGGGCACACTAGGGAAGAAAACTCGGATGGATATGGATGAAACGTTATTTCGTACAGCACATTCCTTTGTCCTGCAACAATCATCCCTAGTGGCTCCATACAGGGAGGAGCACAAGTCCATTGTACGGGCCTCAAACAAAGAGAAGTCAGAGGCCTGGCTTACACGTCATCACAATGATAATTTTGCATCATGGTTGCGGAGAAAACTTATGGGTGATAACACTATTGGAGAGCAACTGCAATGGTTGGCTAGAAGTCCATCTATCTCAGTACTTACGTTCCAAGGATACGAGATAAATGGATACACATTCTACACGAGAGCCCAAGACCAAAAGAGCACAAACCAAAACAGCGGTGTCCGTATAGATGCAATAGACAATGAAGGAAATGAACAAACATACTATGGTGTCATTGAAGAGATATGGGAATTGGACTACGGACCTTTAAAAATCCCTCTTTTTAAGTGTCAGTGGGTTAAAAACCCTACAAGAGGTATAATGATAGACAAATTTGGGATGACAACAGTGGATCTCAACAAGATTGGATACAAAGATGAACCGTTCGTCCTAGCGAATGATGTGACTCAAGTTTTCTATGTGAAAGACATGTCGAGCAAACCAGCAATAATAAAGAAAGGTGATGATAAGGGTGTTGTTAATAATGAGCCAAAGCGTCACATAGTTCTACCGGGAAAAAGAAAAATTGTTGGAGTTGAGGACAAGACTGACATTTCAGAAGATTATGATCAATTCGATGGTCTTCCTCCATTTTCAGTAAAGATTGACCCAAGCATCTTGTTAGCCGAAGAGGACACTCCATACCTACGTCGTGATCACAACCAAGGGACATTCGTGAAGAGGAAGATTGTTAATGTTGCATTAGATGATGATGTATAATATGTACCAAAGTATTGTAATATTTGAATGAACTAGTATTTTGCTATTTTATTAACAAAACTTTCAATTATTTAACTTTTTTTAGCATTATCAGATATTAAATAATGAATTTACATAAAAACATACATGAGCAAGACTAAATCATGATTTTTATATTAATTACACTGGATGTACTATTTAAGAAAGATTTTGCATGAAAAAAATAAAATTATTTTCATTTGTTAAAGTGAAGAAAAAAGACAATTTAGAAGATATTAGTAGCTTATTGATAAGAAAATTTTAATTTTGATAGTTAAATTTAGAATGCCATAGTATCTATGTAAAGAAAATTAACTAAACTTGTTCTACCATTTTAAGCGTTGTATATGATTTTCCATAAATAAACTACAATATAGAAAATAAAAACGAAAATTAAAAGGGGAACAGTGGGCAACAAAATGAAAACAACATTAGTACCGGTGCTAAACTAGCCCCGGTACTAATGTGGTTCTCCATTTGGCGGCAAATGAAAAGTCACATTAGTACCGGGGCTCAAATAGCACCGGTACAAATGTCAACATTAGTACTGGTGCTCAACGAGGCCCAGTACTAATGTCCACATTAGTACCGGTGCTAGTTGAGCACCGGTACTAATGCGGGGAGGTATAAGGCGCCCGGCCGCTTCTTCCCCAACACTTAGCCTTTTCTTCTCCTCGTCGCCGCCGCCGGTCCTGCCCGCCATCCGCGCCGTGCGCCCCTCGTCGTGCCGTCCGCCGTCGCCGTGCCGTCCGCCGTCGCCACCCCCGCCCGCCATCCGCGCCCCTCGTCGTCGTCGTCGATCCGGCGCCGCCGCACCGCGCGCCCCGCCGCGCCGCCGACGTCGTAAGCCGCGCGCCCCCGCCGGCCCGCCGCGTCGTCTCCGCCGTCGCCAGCCGCTCCTTCGTCGTCGCCGCGTCTCCGCCGTCGCCGTCGCCACGCGTCTCCGCCGTCGTGGTCCGCCGTCGCCGCCCCCGCCGGCTCGCCCGCGTGCCCCGGCCGGCCCGTACGTCACCGGCCGCCCAGCCGTCGGCCGCTGTCCCCGCTGCCCCCAGCGCCGTCCGCCGTCACCGCCCCCGCCGCGCCTCCCCTGCCCTAGATCGGTACGGTCCCCGGCCGGCCCGATTTCGATCGGCTCGCGCGCGAGTTGGGGGCTGACGTCACCCCCGTGGTGGCTGATGTCAGCCCCCCTTTTTTTTGAATTTATAATTATAAATATAATTTTAGATTTATAATTTAGAATTTAGAAATAATATAGATTTAGATTTAGAAACTTAGATTTAGAATTATAGATTTAGAATTACAAATATAGTTTTAGAATTTAGAATTTAGAATTTAGAATTTAAAATTTAGAATTTAGAATTTTTGTGTAAATGTAAATGTTATTTAGAATTTGATTTAGAATTCAATTTATATGTGCATGTAAATGTTATTTAATTTTGAATTGCACACGTTCGATTCTCACTACCGACGCCCCATCAACGCTCCCTACTCGCTCTCGAATCACTCCCGACTCGCTCGATTATCAGTACCGATGCCCCTCTACGCTCCCGACCCCCCCCCCGCCACGCTCCCGACCCCCGCCTCCCCCGCCACGCTACCGTCTCCCCCGCCGCGCTCCCGACTCATATTTTTTGTCCTCATATTAATTGTCTTATCATTGGAATAGTTTGTCCTCATATTATTTTTTGTTACATTATTTTAGTTACAATGGTGCGAACCGAAGAGGACCGAGAAGCGGAGTAAATGATCATGGATTTAATTGCTCTCAATACTATGAATGATGCACCGAATGAACAAGAACAGGATCACAAAGAGGCCGACAGCTACCTGAACATGTTTGCTGATGGCAACGATAGGGAGCAACCAATTGCTCAAGGAAGCAATGATGGAGAACCATCTGAGGTATAATTAATAAAAACCAGTACCTCGTCATGATTTTCGAGGAAGCTACTAAATATAGAAAATGAGTTAATAGTTCTTAAATTTCCAGGAGCCTGCATCGAGCAGCAAGAAGAAGCCGGGTGGGAAACGCGGCCCAAAGAAGAAGCTAGACGGGCGTTTCATCATCACGGAAGTATCTCCCGATGGGAGACCGTTAGCTCCACATGAAAATATTGTCAAGTTGGTAAATCACATTAGGGCTCTTGTTCGGGACAACATCCCAATAAGCTTTCGGTTTTGGAAAGCAGCTGACGCACCTAACTTGCTACTCGAAGAAGGTGATCAAGCAGAAGCTAAGCACGATGATCAAGATCAGGACGAAGAGCAACATGAAGAGAATGAACCCCCGGTACCGGTTCGGCCAGATGTTGTCCCGGTCATAGAGAAGAACATGATCTGGGCCGAGGTGAAAGCACACTTCGGATTTCCCGAAAACACAGATTTGAAAGTTGTGCGCACTTGGGCCCTGCAGAAGGGTGCAATTGCCTTTCAGACGTACAAGAAGCGGCTGACCAAGGAGTTCATCAAGGAGGGGCTTACACCCGATTTTAAGAAGCCGGGATATGCCAAGTTAAGAGATCATTGGGATGCATTTGTGCAGGGCAAGCAATCGGAAGATGCCGCCAAGTTGATTGCAACCAACACAGCCAATGCACGTAAAAAGAAAGAATTCCATCATCTTGGCCCTAGAGGTTACGCGATGGCCCTGCCCAAATGGGATCGGATGGAGCAAGAGATAATGGCACGTGGAATCGTACCGGCAACTTTGGAGTGGCCTGACCGAGCGCGGAATTACTATTATGCACATGGTGGCACGCTCAATCCCGAAGATGGATCATTAATACCGAGTGACCAACTAAGACAGACAGCTGCAAGGCTTGTTGATTTGATCAGGGCTGCTGCCGAAGGAACATTCATAGCTGATCGAGAGAAGGACGAGCTTTCTGCTGCAATAGGCACTAGAGAACATGGTGGACGTTGCCGAGGAAAAGGTGTGATTCCATGGAAAGTCGCATGGCATGAGCACATTGACTCGTACAAGAAGCGCAAAAGGAACAAGGACGAACAAGATAGGAAAATCAGACAATTGCAAGAGCGTGTAGAAATGACTGAGGCAAGAATGGAGGCCATCATTGATGAGCGTGTGGCCCTTGCTCTTAACAAACAATCATCTCAGCAAGGGCCCATAGATGAAATGAGCCCGCCATCTACTAAGGGGAAAAGTAGTGTCGCTTCAACGGATGCAGCACCAGCAAACACAAAAGCGCCGGTCAAGGAAGCAGAAGCACCCCTAGCCTCACCAGAAGCACCAGTTGCCTCAGCAGAAGCACCCCAAGCCTTAGCAAAAGCAGCCGAGGTCTGCCACGAACGGTTCCCCGTGGATGACATCACAGTGAGGTCAGCGTGTGAGCTTCACGCTCAACTCAGAAACAAGATGTTACCGGTGGCTTATGGTGTTGCTGAGGTCCCGGAACCGGGGGAAACATTCATGGGCGTGGAATTCAGTAAATCATTTTACCATAAAGTTGCCGTCGACCGAGTGGTCCCCGGTTGGGAAGACCTCGAACTGGAGTTACCGGGACCTGATGGGGAAGAGGTGCTTGGAGATACCGTGCACGGTTGGGTATTGTGGGCCAAGGCTCACATAAAGATTACGAAACCGGTCAAAGAAGCACCCCTAGCCTCACCAGAAGCACCTCTTCCTGAAGCCTCATCTACACCCCCTGTGCATAAAGGCGAAGATCATCAGCTACCGTCATCTCTAACAGGAAGCATGAGTCCTCTAGTTGATCGGGACCCAAGCGAGAGTCCGCCCCCTCAGCAACAGGGCAAGGGTACCAAACGACGAGCTACGCATCATCCTCCGCCCCCTCCTCCAAAGCAGCAGACGAAGCCCAGGCCGAAGAAGCCTCAACCGAAATTATCTTACGAGAAGACTCAGGAGGAGCTAGATGCTTCAGTGCGGGCTGAACTTGATAGACAAATATTCAAAGCGAAGAAGCCACCTGTTGAGAAACCAATTGACCGGGTCAAATTTCATTGCCTCATGAAGAAAATGGAGGAGGAGAAACGAATAAATGCCCAGCCACCTCCTTTGAGTGACTATGACAGACAAGCACTCAAGATTGACAAACAGAAGAAGTTGATGAATAAAGCTAAATCTATTCCACAACTAGGCACCCAGTCAAAGCAATCTGTCTCCCCCATCAAGGTGCTTTCTTCGCAAGAGCAGCATATGCTTGTATTCAATAAGGAATCAGGTCTGACTCCTGGTCAAATCCGAGGGGACGAACCAATCCCAATGCATGAAGGGGCAAATAGACCGAAGTATGAGTTGGGTAAACCTCTTGTGTGGCCGCAGTTGGTGCCGTATCTTCCAACGAGAATGCATGAACTGCACGATTGGTACATGACTGCGTCAGCAAGCGGTGTAACCTATGTGGAAATTATCATAGATGATCAACATTATTTCCGTGGCCGACAAACTTTTGGTGTGGAATTTGACCAATTTTGGTTCTTATTCAATCAAGATGCAATTGACTCAGGACTCATCGCTTGCTGGACTCTGTAAGTCTCGAAAACAATGATCTAGCCATTCTACCTTATCTTAACTTGTGTTTAATTTGAATTTAATTTCAATCATGCAGCTTTGAGATGCAACGGTGCAGGAGGAGAGGAATTAAGGACGTCGGCTTCATGGATCCACTAATGATAAATCAGACTTGTGTCAGAAAATGGGAGCTGGACACATTGGACTATATATATTTGTATCTAGAAAAACACCATAAGAAGGGTATCATACTTCTGCCATACAACTTCGGGTGAGCAACGTGTATCTCATCTATTTTATCGGTTTTCAAATGATATTGCATATATATTTCAAGAAACTAATACTTCTACACGTATGCACAGCTTCCACTGGATTCTTTTTGCATTCTGTCCGTCTCTAAGCAAGGTCTTCATCTTCGACTCTTTGAGGGCAACATCAGACAAAAGCGCATATCAAGATGTCGTAGAGATGATCAAACTTGCATGGACTCGCCTCTGTGTAGAGCACCCGGGAAGATACAAAGAGAACCTTTATTTCCACTATGATTTCCATGTATGTGTATTCTGCTAGTCCGCATATCTCATGTCTTCCAATATAATTAAACATATTTCATAACCTTGTTTTCGCACATGTGTAGTGCTTGACACAACCTTCGGGTACCAATCTGTGTGATACTATGTATGCGAGTTCATGCATACCTTTTCAAGCATCGGAAGAGGTACCAACCTTGAAGACAGGGTGCGTCCACTAAACTAAAGGACACATGCATGTAGTTCTTATTTGTCTATGTTTTTTTTGTACTAGTTCTTATTCTTTGTTCATGTTCTTTCGTAGATTGATGACATCAAGCAGGGGTTCCTCGAGTCGGAAAGAATCCGGTTAATTCAAGAACAACTTTGCAGATTTCTTATAGATGAGGTGATTACGCCAGGTGGAGAATTCTACTCAGGCTTATCATCTGTGATTGTAACGGGGAAGTCCACTGCAAAAGCAACTGGGAAGTCGACGGAACAAGTAGAGTCGACTAAGCAGGGAAGCAAGAGAGGAAAAAGCTCTGCAAAAGACCAATCGTCAGGAAGCAAAAAAAACTAATATCAAATCTTGGTAACCTTTAATGCAATGTATCATATACACTAATATATATTTTTTATATTTCTGTATGCACAATATTATATATGTTCTTTGCATTGGATCAACTACCGGATTTGAGATAATACATGCATACAAATATATGTACTAGTATAATATTAGATATTATACTAGTACATATATACGTATGCATGTATAGTATTATCTCAAATATTTTATATGACACACGAATATATATTATAGCGTATCAAGCATTAGGATTAGTATACGTAAATACGATAGAATTAATAAATCAGAAAACAATAAAGAAAAAAACAAAAAAAAATTAGTACCGGTTGGAAACGAGAACCGGTACTAATGTGGACCGTGTCACGTCGCCGGGAGCGGGCACATTAGTACCGGCCCTCAATACTAGCCGGTACTAATGCCCACATTAGTACCGGTTTTGAAAACCGGTACTAATGTGACTTCACTTTAGTACCGGCAGAACAATACCGGTTTGGAAATCGATACTAATGAGGGTTATAAACTGGTACAAATGAAGGATTCCCCAGTAGTGATAGGAAACAAGAAATGGTGTGGACTACTATAAGCAATTATTCACTACGAACCTACGGTTGATTGCATAGGCATAGGCACAAAGACGTACCAATCCTTGTATATAAATAAGCTGTTGATGAGAAAGACAAGAGATTAGCTACTTAGCTAGTGTACTGTTCGTAGCAAAATAAAGGTGCTAACACGTACGGCATGCAAACAATCGCCAGGTTGCCTTGCTTCGTCTACAATCATCCGAGTCAGTCAGTAGTCCCCAATCTACATCATCATCCATATATCTCCTATACTCGATCAGGCCAGGTGATCCATCAGGCAGGCCACTCACTCACTGAACGTACGCTAGCTTTCGGGAATCGAGCATCTATCGATCAGCAGCTAGCTTTAATTTGCCGACGATGAGCTAGACATCTATCAGTTCGTAGTAGCTTTGCCATCCTCTCAATGCAACTTCGTCTGCTAGAACGTCACTGAAACTCCTTTTCCTCCGTGTTCGTATAACTTCGACCGAACTTTGTTTCTTTTGGCAAAGCACGTCGGCGTGGAGTTATTGGTACGGTGCTATCCTATCACGCTGAAATTAACTGAAATCTCTGAATTAAAGCGCTGGAGAGTAGAGATGGAGTATAGAAAACACTGGATCAACTGTGGGGGGTTGGTTGTTAGCGCGTCGGCGTCGTGGGTGTCGCGGGGAACAAACGTACGTGATGCCTACAGCAGCAGCATAGCACAGCGCGCCATCACCACCGGCGGCGTCGCTGTGCCGTAAAGCACGTACGCGACGCATGGCATGCCTTCCTCTTCAATTCTAGGACGCGTGGATATGCGTAGCAACGCAAGTAACTTAACACGAGGAGTCAATCAGTCCCCTGGATTTTGCCTGCTGGGCGCGTAGTAGAAAGGTGCAGCTTCTTCTCTTCTTTCTTGCTTACTGGGAGGCTGTACATGGATGGATGGATGCTTTTAGTGTGGGAAACTGCTTCAAGTGATTTCTAGCTTGTGTATTAGTAGCTAGGTAATGATCGAGAGTACGTTAGGTGCTTGCTCTCCAAAATGTTCTGATGAAAAGTCTTGTTAGTTTCTTTGTTAATGCTTTAATCCCAGAGGAAGTGTGCTTGCCATCTTTTTTTTCTTTTTAAAAAATAAGACGTCTAAAAGTTTCATGTCAAATTGTCAATGGCCTACCAACATAACTTATGTTGTGTTCCAATAATTTGAAGCCATAATTACATCTAGTCGCAGTTACACTTGATTGGAGATAATAAATATAATCTTTAGAGCAACTCCAAGAGACTAGCTATCTTGGCTTGACTAGCTAAAAAATGGAAAATTTGTCCAAAAACTCAATCTAACAGATTAGCTAAACTTGCTCTCTCTATCCTTCGCTAGCTAAACCGGGGGCTTCGCTAGTCATCTTTGGCTAGCCAGTCCCGCTAGCTATCCCCTCTCTCGCGCCCTTCCGGTCCCACCTCCCCTGCTACCCGCCGGTCTCGCAGCCTCCCATTGGCCCCGCCGGTTCGCTGCCCCGCCGCTGCCCCACCGATTGCTCCCGCCGGCTCCTCTGCCCCACCGATTGCTCCCGCCGCCTCCCACCAGTCCCGCCGCCTCGATTGCTCCCGCCGGCTACGCTACCCCACCGGTCCTCCGCGCCTCCCACCAGCCCGTCACCTCCCGCCGGCCCCGCCGCCTCCCGTTGTCGTTCCCGCCGCCTCCCCTGCTCTCATACAGGAGTATGACAGGCAGGACTCACTGACAGTGGAGCATATGGAGAGTTGATTTTAGCTAGTCTGTTGTATTTCATCAACTTTTTACTAGCTATTTCATTTTATATACTAGCCAAATCAGGATTTTAGCTAGTGATGTTTTGAGAGGCTAGACCGACTCCAACAAGAAAGAGGCAAATTGGAGAGGCAAATGGACATTTGCCTTCTATGTACAATATAGAAAAAGATACATTTTCTTTCTGTCTCCAACATAAGAGGAAGAGGCAATCGAGCTCCCCACACGCACGCACACGTGCTCGCGGCGGTGGTCGGGGTCGACCTCGCCACGTGCACGCGCTCGCGGCGGCGGCGGCCGGGGACGAGCTCCCCCGCGCACGCGCCCGCAATGGCGGCCGGGGTCGACCACCTACTCCGCTTGCGCAGCTCGTCGCCAGGACGCGACACCCTCCCTACATGCGGCCCTGCACGCCTCGTCGTCGGCGAGCCACGGCCGGAGGCAGGAGCGGCCCCTCCCTCCCCATCCGCGCCCGCCGGGGAGGAGCTCGCGGCAGCACGAGGCCTCGCCGGTCTCCCCTGCTCCTCCGCGTTGTTGTGTAGGCCAAGGGAGGAAAGGAGAGAGAGCTCCTCCACTGCGCCGGCTTCGACGCTCTCCTCCGTTGCGCCGGCCTCGGCGCTCCCCTCCTGCCGGCGGAGGCGCATCGAGCGGCTCGAGATCCAGGCCAGCGGAGCTCCTCCGCCTCGCCGGCCCCGGCGCTCCCCTCCCGCCGGCGGAGGCGCATCGAGCGGCTCGGGATACAGGCCTCGATGCTCTTCTCCGCCGCGCCGGCCTCGACGCTCCCCTCCCACCGGTGGAGGCGCATCGAGCGGCTCGGGATCCAAGCCGGGGGAGCTCCTCCGCCGCGCCGTCCTCGGTGCTCCTCTCCGCCGCGCCGGTCTCGACGCTCCCCTCCCGCCGCCGGTCGGCTCCTCGAGCGGCTCCTGATCCAGACCGGCAGAGCTCCGCGCCCTCCCTCTGCTTCTCCCTCCCCTGCGCTCAAATGCCTTCGAGGAGAGAGGGATGGCAATTTTGTATCTCTTCTCTCCTCCTATGCAGTTTTCCTCTCGCGTATGCATTGTCTGTTGGAGAGGATGCCTCACGTGCACAGTGTTGATCGGAGAGACAAAAATGCATTTGCCTATGTTGTTGGACTCAGTGTAATAGACGGCTGAAAATACAATTGTGAAGGTAACCCCACCCCCCCCCCCCCATTTTTTTCCTTTTCTCGTTGTGTGTGGTCAATTTGGGAAACTTTTTTCAATGTTTTAATTGGGAGGCATCATCGAGGTACCTAGTGTAGTTTTAATTTGGTGGGAGAAAGCGTTGTTTGCCTTTTTTTAATGTGGCTAAATCACAGACGGTTGTGATTTGGTCTACAGTACAACCTTTCCCTTCTTGCCATAACAAAACGTAAATAGCCCATTTTCCTTTTTTTCGAATAGCTCTTGTCTCTTTCATTTTTCTTCTTCTTTCACATTCTCTTTCCCTTCTTCCCCACCCCGCAGCCGCCCTCCTACCTTCCACCGCCGGTCACTGGCCTGGCCACCGGCCACACCGCCAACACCGCCGGGCGCCGGTCCTCCGGCGCCCCCCAATCCCAACAACCCCGAACCCGACCACCACCCTGGCCGGCGGCAACCTCGCTGTTGGCTGCACCACCCACCCCGGCTACCCCTGTCCATCGAAGAGAGAACGCCGCACGCGCTTGCCGACGGGCGGTCACCAGGGGTTGCGACCGCGCGTACCTCCACGATGGGTGCCGCCGTAGGCTCCCACCGCGTTCTGCAGCTGCGCGCGCCTCCCTGCCTGGACGCTTGGTAGGGGAGAGAGTGAGCGGATAAGGAGAGAGGAGTTGGGTTAGAGGGAGAGAAAAGACGGAGAAGATGGGGAGGGAAGCGAAAGGAAAGTCGTGAGGTCCACACACATGAGAAATATATATGCGAAATGAGACATTGCAGTTGGACAAAATTACAGCCTATACTACGTATGTAGTCTTTATTTTTTTTCCTTCCTTTTTATGGGGAGATCGTGTACATGTTAGGTTGGATCGGATGCCGTCGTGGCGTGTGGACGTGTTCTCGCCATGCCGACGAGTCGCTTGCCGCTTTCTTGCAATGGGAGCGAGGCAGCAGGCCGGAAGGGAAGCAGATCGGATAATGACAAGGTGTGTGCACCAACCGTGCTTCCGATCCATTCCCATGCATTGATGCATGCAGGAAATTAGATTTGTTGCAAGAATTGAAGAGGGCGGCACCTGTTAACTATTGTCTTTGTTCCTTCATCCCTGCGTCTCAGGAGGGATGGCTCTGAAAAGAGTGCTCGTCGTCGATGGAATCTTCCTCCTACAGTAGGTGATGGGTGACTGTGTACTGCCAAGGAGGGCGCAGCAGGGATCCATCAGTCTGCAGTGGGATGGTCCCTAGCCTGGGGGTGGAGATCGAATGATCGATTAGTGGCATCGTATTCTCAGTAGAAGATATTTTCAAAAACAAAATCTCAGTAGAAGAAATCAGTGGGGGAATCAGGCTTGGAGTTACAACGCTCCAGCCCTTCTCCTCCCGACGCCCCCCAGGCGCTCCTCGCGCCTCCCCCTCCCGTCGCCGCCGCCGGCTCATTCGCCGTACTCCGGCGCCCCCCGCTGCGTCGGGTCCGGATCCGTGATCCCCTCGTTGCCCTCTACCTGCTCCACTAGGCCGCGGTGCCTCTCGCGCAACGGGCGGGCAGATCGGGCTGCGCCCTCCCCTGCCGCCGCCGGCCGTCGCCGGGGCCCGGCGGCCGCCTGCGCCTCCCTCCTACGTCCGGCCGCGCTCCTCTGCACTGACCGCCGCCTCCCCGCCCGCCTCCTCGCCTCTCCGCCAGCCTCCTCGCCGGGCGCCGCCGGCTGCCGCCGACGTGCGGTCCGCCGGTCGCCGCCGCACCTGGGGGCATGCTCCTTGAGGAGCTACCCGACGACGGGGCCGCCGACGGGGCCCCCTCCCCTTCCCTCCTCGCCGACCGCCGCAGGCCACGCCCCCCTCCGGTCGACGACCGCTTGGTCGCGTCCTCCGCTGGCCCCCTGGGCACGGCTGCCGCCCGGTCTGCAGGGGGCTCGCCGGCTGCGGCCTGCCGCCGGCTGGCAGCCCCCACTGCCCTGGACGGGCGCCTCCCCGCCGGGCTGAGCGCGACTGCCGCCCGCGCTGCCGGGAGCCCGCCGGCCACCTCGCGGCCCGCCAGGGGCTCGCCGGCTGCCCCAGGCAGGCGCCACCCCACCGGGCCGCTAGCCGCGGCAGGACTCCCTCCTGCTGCGCGGCCGGCCGGTGCTCGGACCCGGCTGGTCGTGGCTGCCCCGGCCGTGGACGGTCTGCTGGGCGCTGCTGCTCTGGATTCCGCCTCTCCTGCCGTTCCTGCCGCTCCCTCCTCATCTCGCTTCGACGAGCTCGACGATGGTCTCGACGTGGGTTTGCCACCACCGGTCGAGGCTGTCCCCTCCCCTCGCCCCTTCTACTCTCGGCGCTCCTCTCCCTCCTGTCGTTGGGTCGGTCGTCTCCGCTGCGGTCGTGGCGCCCGTGGGTGCGGCGAACGCCCTCGCCGCCCTCGCCGCCGTTCCGGGTCTCTCGCCCGCCACGGCCGCCGCGCTCACCGCAGCCTGGCCGACCATGGTTGCCTCCGCCCTCCGCGTGCTGGACGCATGCGCGGGGCACGGCAGCGGCAAGGCGCTGCCCTCCCCCTCCGCCCCCTCTGCCTGGCTGCGTCCGCTCCACGAGCTGGAGGCGCGTGCCGGGCTCGCCGGCGGTAAGGCGCCGCCGTCCCCCTCCACCTGGCCGTGTCCCCTGGAGGCGCCGGGCGCCGACCGCTTGCCGCTTGTCTCTGTTACAGGGGCTGGCAGCGGGCGGCCCCTCTGGTCCCGGTCTGCCGCCGGTCGCACCGGCGGAGAGGTTGGAGCCAGGCTCGGCGGAGCCCGGCCCCTCCATTCCCACTTCCAAGGAGCTCTGGGACCTTGAGGCCTCGGGCTCCTCCGCCTCGGGCTCGTACTCCCCGGCGCCGCGGGATCGCTCCCCCTCTCCCACATTCTCGGCACAGGTACGGGCGGTTGGCATCCCGGTGCCCAGGCGCACTCCCTCCCCGCCTCCGCACCGTCTCGGTCGCTCCTCCGTGCCGCCGCTGCCGAGCTTTCGTCGACGACCGCACCGCGGCCTGTGGTCGCTTCCGCCAGGGGGATCCTGGGCAAGCGGCCGCTATCCCCGCCTCCGCCTCCTCCGCCCCCTCCCCGTCGGCGCGCCACGACGGGGGGCGGCCATGCTGGCCGTCCTGCTGGGCCGGCCGCGGCCGAGCCTCGCCGTGCTGGGGGGCTGGCGGTGGGGCCGCCGCCGCCTCCCGGCGGGCACACCCGGGGGCCCCGGGTGGACGCCGACGGCTTCGTCGAGGTGCGGTCGCGCAGGCAGCTGCGTGCGGACCGATCGCCGCCGCCCCCGCAGCCTCCACCTCTGTCCTCCCGGATCTGGTGGGGAAGTGCTTCAACTGCTTTGGTGAAGACCACATCGCTGCCTCCTGCCCTCACGCGTCGCGCTGCTTCCGGTGCCACCATCTCGGACACCACGAGAGCTCGTGTGGGCGCCTGAAGGTCTGCCTGGTGACGGTGGAGGGCGCCCGTCCTCGTCTGGGAGGTCACACCCCCTCCCCACCCCTAGTCGCTTTGCGCCCGACCGGCCGCTCCCCGCCCCCGCCTCACGCGGTGCAGGGGAGGGGCGCCCGGCCGCCTCCGCCTCCGCCTCTACGGCAGAGGCAGGAGGCCCGTCCGCCGCCGCCCCCAGAGCCCCGTTGTCGCCCTGCTCCGGCCGCTCGCGACCCGCCGCCTCCTCCGCCGTAGGGGCATCGTCGCCCCCCTCCGGCGGCCCGTGATGCCCCGTCGCCACCACCGCAGGTGGCCCGCGGGCATGCCCCCACCTCTGCGGCGCGCCACGACGCGGTGCCCGTGAGTGCCATTTTCAAGACCGTTAACTCCTGCAAATCTGAGCATGAATTGAACATCTACACTAGAATAGGTGCTCAAACTCATACTTTCCACCAGTGTCGATGTCTATTTGAATGCAGGTATTTAGCATAAGAAATGAGAGGAATTCATGCACATTCACTCCACTCCAATCCAAGGCACTCAAATGCTGGCCAATCAGGGGCTGCCACATGGATTCTCCTAGATCCATGATGTCACCAATCCATGTGAAGGACTTTCGACGAATCATACGCTGCCATGTCAGCATCACATGGATCCATGGGCCCACATTACCAACTAAACCACCAGGAAACATGCCATGCACGGAGGAGAGACATCAGGGCCCACATGGAATTGAGCCAAAGGAAGCACAGGCCAGGAAGCCACCCGAGGGGGCCGGCCGACCCTAGGTTCGGCCAAACCGACCTAGGGTCGGTTCATCCTGGCCCTCCACGTGTCACTTGCTCATTGGCTCCCTACTGCAGTCCCGGGTGTTTAGGGGCACTTTGAGCCCCGAAGCAAGCCTCCTCCTTGTCTATAAATAGGAGGGGAGGGGCTCCATTTCACACACACCACCTAGCTCTCAAGTTTCACTTTCTCTTGTGTAGCTCTCTCTCCCTCTCTCCAATTCTGCCCACGAGAGGTGATTCCCACCTCTTTGTGGTAGAATGGTGATGAGGAGGGATCTAGATTAGGACGAGTGTGAGGTAGAGGAGGGGTAAGGAGTGAGTTGATGTCCTCGTGGATGTTTGTTCTTCATTTAGATCTAAGTGAGTATTTCAGCATTTCTTATTTAGACTATAGTGGACATCATACATGGTTGCTTTGTTCTTGTGTTCTTGGCTCGTTCATAAGTTAGAGGCTTGTGTTCTTCGTGACACAAGGCTTCGATCCTTTAGAGCTAGAATCATAGTTCATTTACTTGTTTAGCATGCTCTGATTCTGTTTAGTTAAGTAAGTTTGCTGTATCTCGTTCAGCTGCATCCATAGTTTCCTTTCTGCTCCCAGTTCAATGATATGATCTGATTCGGATCTTTCCCTTGTTCGTGGGGCCGTATTTATACAGTTGCTATAGTGTAGTTAGTGGGCTAGCATACGCCGCACTATAGTGTTTATCTGGGGTACAGACGTGGTGTCTGGGCCTTGGGTTTCCTACGGAGACCACGTACGATCATAGCGCAGAGGTAGGCCGCAGTGGTGATAGCCTGTTGGACCCTTTGCAACCCTCTACGTCGCGTACTGAGTTGGGCTCGCAGGACAGCACCTCTGAGTGTTGTCACCCCGCGGGGACGACTGAGATCTGACAGGAATACATCTTGAGAGCTAAGTCCCTTAAGGAAGTGCTTCTTGTATCCCGACCTATCCCAGCAAAAGCTGGTGTCCTTGGATAGACCCTCTCTGGTTACTCTCCGTCCTAGGAACGAAACCCGAAGGGAGTACTCATTCTTCTAGGGAGAAGTGCTACAGCGGTGTATCCGTGTGCTTGCGGATTCGTTCGCACTTGTCAGTGTACCCGAGAGTTTCTTACTGGTCTCACACTACAAAGGCGCCAGCATTGAGGATAAGAAATGCCAACAAGCATTTCTGGCGCCGTTGCCGGGGACAGCTGTTGTTAACCTTCGAGCCCATCTATCCTCGTATTTATCTTTTTTCTTTTTATTCTACCTTTACCCCCGTTACCCTTTTTGAACTATCCCTTTTTGTTTTCTTTCTACCTCTGCCCCCGCTACCCATGGAAGGTTATCCTTGTAAACACCTTCCACTTTCGAGGAGTGAACCCTCAGAGTCATCTTCGTCAAGATCCACTCTTACATCTGGCTGTAGGATTCACCCCTCTCTCATGAAGCTAATTCAGGACCTATCCTTCTCGGGGTTAAGTCATGAGAACCCTTTTGATCATGTGAGAGACTACGAGCGTCTGATTGAAACTCAGGGTAAAACCGGAGAATCACTGGATGCTCGGAAAAGGGAGTTTTTCCCGCTATCCCTCTCTGGGGAAGTTCGGGATTGGCACCGTTGTTTTAGTAGGGACTACCTTACTTGGGAAAGGTTGAGAGCAGTTTTTTGCTCCTGCTTCTTCCCAATACGACGTGTCATCTCGTTAAGGGCAAAGATTCTTTGTTTCAAGCAATGTGAGGAGGAATCACTAGGAATGGCATGGAATCGTTTCGCCTCCGCGGTGGAAGATTGCCCAGTCCTCCGCATTCCCGATTGGATGTTGCTTCAGCACTTCTGGTTTGGATTGTGGAAGAATGATGCCATGAGGCTTAATGCTCTCTCCGGAGGATCCTTTGTGCACCTAGATGCTGTCAAGGGAAGAGAGATCCTGGATAATCTCCGAGATTTCAGCTCCCCCTGCATCCCGATCAATGAGGCACCCACCAGAGAAATTGTTGAGCCACCTAGATCCATCGTCAGCCAAGTCCGAGACTTCATGTCCACTCTTTCTGAGCTCTGGTTGAAGATGTCATTCTTGAATAGCAGGAGTCTAAGGGAAAGATTTCGTTGCACGAGATCTACCCTTGGGTTCCCCTCTCGTGCATCTTCTTAGACCTTCTCCCCGAGACTTTGTCTCATGGGAGGACGAAGAGAGTAGTTCGGAGAGAACGACCATTCCCGGCCAGGATGACTTGTTCGATCCTCACTACTATCTTCTGAGAAGGGAATGAGAGGCCCATTGTGTTTCTACGTTGAGGTTTGAGCTGAAGTGCCTTGCACTGAAGTTTCGTATAAACCGAGACATCGGTCTCTGCTTTATAATCCATTGGATTCATCCGTCAGACTGAAGGAGCATGATCATTTACCGATCGAATGGAATGCATTCACTTTTTATCTTGAGCACATCGATCGATGCCGATCAATCAGGAGAAGCTTTCACTTCGTATCTTATGCCTGATTTGATCGATGCCCAATGGGAGGTGCGCTTTTTAGTTTATCCAAAATCCCCCATTGGAATCTTAGGCTAGATTTGGGAATGTTTTCATCACTTTGATGGGAACATCGAACCCTCTGCCTAAGGTAAGAGTGAGTGAATCTTGCTCTTCATTCGAACTCTAGTTCTTGATCGTACACTGGCCTCTGGAAGTCCACGCTTTATCCTTTTGAGAGCTGGGTGTCCTTCTGAACTTGAGTTCACTCATAGATCGGTACCTATTGGTGAAGCACTAGCCTCAGTGCTCGATCTTTTCATCTCCGAGTTCCACGACCCCAGTGCTACAGTCCTCGAGTCCCATGACCACCTCAGGGAAGGCCTCAGCCTCTCTGGGATGATCATGCTTGCTCTCAGCCACGATATACCTTTCAGGGCTCGAGTTCGTATACACACTACCCTTACAGAGCAGAGCTTATCGTCATATCAACATCATCTGCAAGGAGACGGTCATAAGTTGAGACAGGAGATCACAAGACACCCACACCCTGAGTACTCTGGGGACTCTTTTCGTTCCCCCCGGACGAATTATCTTTCGAGTATCTTGTGGACCGTGGTCATGCTGGAGAAAGATTAAGAGGAGAAGGCAAAGGTCCACGGGAAGGCAGCACCTTTGTGGTGACACGGACACTTCGTGACTACCGACGGAAGTGCTTACACTTCTGACGAACCTAGTGTGTCGCCAAGGTAATTTCCCCCAGATTCTTTTGGACATATCATGGTTTAGCCAAGGTTGGTATAAAGTTGAAGGTGAAATTTCCAACCTCAACCTTATTTTAGCCTTAAGCCTAAGCCAATCCTTCCATCTCAGGGAATCCACCTGGGCCGTCGATCCTGAGACCTGCTTGAGCCCACGCGAGAAGGGGGAGGACCAGAGGGGGCCGGCCGAACCCTGGTTCGGTCGAAACCCTGGTGCCTCCTTTCCCATTCTTCTTTCGCGTGTGCGCCTCATTCTCCTCCAGAACCCTTCTCTCTGCCGCCCGACGAGTTTTCGCATCACGAAACCCATCTCCTCCACCTCAACTCCTCAGCATCGCTGCATCCATGGCCGGCCACGGTTTCGCTCGGCTCCGTAGGGAGGCCTCGCCCATCACTTCAGGAGGAGGGAGCCCCTCTCATCTCATCGACCTCAGCAACTTGGATGAGGTGATGGGGTCGCCGGAGGCCATGACCCCCGAGAGAGGCAGGAGTGTGGAAAGCACTCGCAGGATGCGCACCGACTCTCCAGTGTAGTCGTCTCAGCGAGGCTCCTCCTCCCCGCCTTCGTTCCCGGCCAGGATGGCCACCATGGGGGACAAGACCGCTGCCAAGCGCGTCTTGTTCGATGATCCCCCTAGGCCACCCTTGAAGCCAGACGAGCGCTACGTCGGGTCCAACTTCAACAGCTTCGGAGAAGCCTTCTGCCATATTTATGAGCAGGATGTGTGGGACGAGTTCCCGCTTCCACAGACCCGGTACAAGATCTTTGGGGTGAAGACAGCCACTGGAGGCTATGGTACACCCTACCATAAGCCCCCTCAGTGGGAGAGGATCCTCGTCAAGATCATGGCACACATCCGGGCGAATGGCGCCAAGAAGACCCCGGCCCTAGCAAAGCTGGCAGACAGACTAGCTGAATTGTTCTTAGAACATGAGAAGCTAGTCGAGGAGCTAGCTAAGCAAAGGGACGAGTACCATGAGCTTAGGCTTGAGTACCGCCAGCTGGAGGAGGACATGACCCAGAAGCTGCAGAGGCTGGCAGTTGCTGAGGGAGAGGAGCAGATCCTTTCCGAGTAGTGGGGATTAGCCCCAGCTTTAGTTCATTAGGCGCTAGTCTAGGTCTAGGTTGATTTCCCTTTGTTTCCCTTTATTTCATTTATTTCCCTTTGCTTGTGTGTAAGCGCCTAATCATTTGGTTTAAAATATTTGGATTTGAGTAAAGTGGCTCACCGGTCATATAACCCGGTTTAGCCACCCTTTGTGTTGTTACTTTGGTCTTTGTGATTTAGAAGACATCTAGGTTCGAGACAGTGTGGGGGAAGAGCCACGACTCTCCCAATGCAAGAGCGACGTTTTCGTACGTACCCACTGCGAGCACTCCGCGCTAGCCGATCGATCACCTACTGAGAACCTGAACGGGACCCGCACGAATTCACTCCTGTGGAGAGCCTCTCACGGTTCACCTTCTATGCATAGAGCCGGTTTGCATCTCGACAACTCACTCCCTTTCATTCCTGAGTTTTGTAAGCCATATCTTCTATCTCTAAATTAAAACTCGAATGATGATGCTAAATATCACCCAACTCATTTGTACCTGAGTAGACTTACATGTGTTTTATTCCTTGCTTTCTACCTGATGCTTGTGAACCAAAATCTTCTTAAGGACAAGCATGTTCACCTAAGTAATTGATGATTATGATATGGCTGGAAGATATGATCTTTTGCTCTGATGACTAACTCTCTTGGGGAATTTATTTTTGAAAACTCAAAACCTCTTGGAAAGGCTCCTCTTTGATATGCCTCCGTCCCATTAGAGCCATATGATCTCTGTAGGTAAAAACCTTTGATTCATATGCTGCTTGTCATTACTTTGAGCTTTGTCAAATTCTGTGACCCTCGTGAGAATTCTTTTCATTACTTTCATGATCAAGATTTATGTGCACCCCACCTATTTTCCCCTTGCTATGCTTCTACACTGGAAGTTAGCATTGTATCATCTATCCACTCCATAAAAACAAAACTCCATATGTGGTGTGACATCTCTCTCCAAAGTGTCCTTCAAGAAGAGACATGGGCTATGAAAAAAATACATGCTCAAGGCATGATAAAAAAAAGAGGAGAAAGAATAGCCCATGTCCAAAATAAAGGAGGAATAGGGGAGAGATAGATCATGCAAAAAGGAGTTCCATATCATAGATGGTAATAACTAGTGTCCATTCCAGGGCTAGTGTCCACCTTACCATCAACCCACATTTTCACCTTATATATGTATGGTAATATCTAGCACCCATTCCGGGCCTAGTATCCACCTTACCATACACACCATAGCCATACCGGTGCACATCTTGATCTGATGGTATGATTTGATTTTCTCTGTGGATCCAGTCTTTGACTTTGCAAAATATGTGATGCAAGTATATTTTCTCTTTATCCTACCCTGAGCTCCACATATAGCCATCATTAGAAGTAGGATGAAGAAAGGCAAAATGCCTTAGTGAGGACATATACACATTGAGCGATTTGAGAGAATCAAATAAGGAAGCCACCAAGAGTTTTGTTTATGAAAATCTTGCAAAACCCCCAAGGTGTTTATCATCAGGTGCATAAGTGACTTGATTCACAGCTGTTCTACTTTTCAATCACCCAAGGGAACATGATAGCCACTACACAGAGGTTCACAAGAGCAAGGTATGACTTGGAATATCTCTTATGTCTGTCTTACTTTTCGGTATTTATGACCCACTTGGCTTTGTTTCCCCTTCACTCGGGACGAGCAAAGGTCAAGTGTGGGGGTGTTGTTGACGGTCAATATTTGCCATTTTCAAGACCGTCAACTCCTGCAAATCGGAGCATGAATTGAACATCCACACTAGAATAGGTGCTCAAACTCATACTTTCCACCAGTGTCGATGTCTATTTGAATGCAGGTATTTAGCATAAGAAATGAGAGGAATTCATGCACATTCACTCCACTCCAATCCAAGGCACTCAAATGCTGGCCAATCAGGGGCTGCCACATGGATTCTCCTGGATCCATGATGTCACCAATCCATGTGAAGGACTTTCGACGAATCATGCGCTGCCACATCAGCATCACATGGATCCATGGGCCCACATTACCATCTAAACCACCAGGAAACGTGCCATGCACGGAGGAGAGGCATCAGGGCCCACATGGAAGTGAGCCAGAGGAAGCACAGGCCAGGAAGCCACCCGAGGGGGCCGGCCGACCCTAGGTTCGGCCGAATCGACCTAGGGTCGGTTCATCCTGGCCCTCCATGTGTCACTTGCTCATTGGCTCCCTACTGCAGTCCCGGGTGTTTAGGGGCACTTTGAGCCCCGAAGCAAGCCTCCTCCTTGTCTATAAATAGGAGGGGAGGGGCTCCATTTCACACACACCACCTAGCTCTCAAGTTTCACTTTCTCTTGTGTAGCTCTCTCTCTCCCTCTCTCCAATTCTGCCCATGAGAGGTGATTCTCACCTCTTTGTGGTAGAATGGTGATGAGGAGGGATCTAGATTAGGATAAGTGTGAGGTAGAGGAGGGGTAAGGAGTGAGTTGATGTCCTCGTGGATGCTTGTTCTTCATTTAGATCAAAGTGAGTATTTCAGCATTTCTTATTTAGACTATAGTGGACATCATGCATGGTTGCTTTGTTCTTGTGTTCTTGGCTCATTCATAAGTTAGAGACTTGTGTTCTTCGTGACACAAGGCTTCGATCCTTTAGAGCTAGAACCATAGTTCATTTACTTATTTAGCATGCTCTGATCCTGTTTAGTTAAGTAAGTTTGCTGTATCTCGTTCAGCTGCATCCATAGTTTCCTTTCTGCTCCCAGTTCAATGATATGATCTGATTCGGATCTTTCCCTTGTTCGTGGGACCATATTTATACGGTTGCTATAGTGTAGTTAGCGGGCTAGCATACGCCGTACTATAGTGTTTATCTGGAGTACAGATGTGGTGTCTGGGCCTTGAGTTTTCTACGGAGACCACGTACGATCGTAGCGTAGAGGTAGGCCACAATGGTGACAGCCTGTTGGACCCTTTGCAACCCTCTACGTCGCGTACCGAGTTGGGCTCGCAGGACAGCACCTCTGAGTGTTGTCGCCCCGCGGGGACGACAGAGATCTGACAGGAATACATCTTGAGAGCTAAGTCCCTTAAGGAAGTGCTTCTTGTATCCCGACCTATCCCAGTGAAAGCTGGTGTCCTTGGATAGACCCTCTCTGGTTACTCTCCGTCCTAGGAACAAAACCCGATGGGAGTACTCATTCTCCTAGGGAGAAGTGCTATAGCGGTGTATCCGTGCGCTTGCGGATTCGTTCGCACTCGTCAGTGTACCTGGGAGTTTCTTACTGGTCTCATGCTACAAAGGCGCCAGCGTTGAGGATAAGAAACGCCAACAGTGTCGCGGCCAGGGTGGGCGAGGTGGCCTGTGGGGCGCCACCCCCTCTTCCGCTTCCCGCGGGGGCCTCCGCTGCGGTCCCCGCTCTCAGGGCCATGGACGGCCGCCCTCCGCCTCTGCCCCCTCCCCCCCCCGGCGCCCCTGGGGCACCCCTCGCGTCGCCCGCAGCTGGAGTCATGCATTGTCGCACGCATTCCTGAGGTCGAGGCTAACGAGGTCGCTCTGGAGCGCGCTATGGTCGCGGGCACTCGTCCCTTCGCCACTACAACGGACGTGGTTGCCTACCTCACCGGTCGCTTGGGCGTCCAGCCGGGGATGTTCATGCCCTACCCTTAGCACCCCGAGGACTTCCTCATCATCTTCCAGGACGGCCCTGAGATGTTGCGGGTTCTTCAGGCGCCCACCCCAAACGGCCCCTTTCGCCTCACCTTCCGCCGGTGGCGGTGGGAGAACTGGGCGGTCGACGCGGTGCTGCGCTACCAAGTGCGGGTGGGCATCAAGGGCGTGCCTCCGCACCTGTGGCTGCGTACCACGGCGCAGGACGTCCTCGGCTCCTCCTGCGCGGTCATCAACCTGGCTCCAGAGTCAGAGTCGAAGGCCAACCTCAAGGAGCTCGTCGTCCTGGCCGGCTGCATCGACCCGGACTTGATCCCGGTGCAGAAGGACATGCTGGCACCGATCGAGTTCCCCGGATTGGGTGCCGCCCAGCCCTGCCTGCGCTACCGGGCGACGATCGACATCGTCCAGATCATCGACTCTCTGGCTCCCCCGACTGATGGGGCTTCCCAGTCGGGGGGGTCGGATGGTGGCCCTTCTGGCACTCCTGGTCGCTCTTTTGCTCCTCCACAGCCGGGGCCCTCGGCCGTCGGGGGCGCTGCCGTGCCGTCACGGGCCCCGAGGGGGGGCCTCCACCCACGTCTGACGAGCAGTCGGGTCGTGCCGCAGGGGGGCAGGGACCCGCCTGCTGGGGTGCCCCCACCTCTGCCCCTCCGCCGGTCCTTCCGGCTCCCTCCTACCCCTACTGGGCGCTGCAGGGCATCCACCACCCGCCTGTCGTCCCGCCTCGGTCGTCTCGTCTCTCCGCCGCTGCTACGCCGTTTGGTGCTCCTGCTGCCCCCTCCTCTTCGCGGGCAGCCGAGGCACGTGCGTCGCCGGTGGCGGCCCCGCTCACCCGGGCTTCCTCTGCCTCCTCTTCGGCTCCAGTCGCGCGGTGTCTCTGCTGCGACGAGCGACCGCGGCCGAAACACCTGCCTCCCCTTCGCGTGTCGTCGCCACCCAGGAGCTTCACCGACGACCCAATGCTCCTTGAGGCGGCGCTTCTGGTCGCATCTTCTGCTTCGCCTGTTCCGCGGCCGGGACGCCACCGGTCTCGACCGGGCCGCCGCCTGCCAGGGGCCGGCGACTGCCAGCCTGGGCCCGGACGCTACCGGCCGTGCCCTGGCCGCTGTGGGCCGTCGCCCGGCCATGGCTGGCCGCAGCCTGGCCGCTGCTGGCCGCGGCCAGCCACAGCCTAGTCGCGGCGCGCTGCTGCCTGGCCACGGCTGGCCGCCGACCGGTCGCCGCCGGCCGTCGCCCGGCCGCCGCCGGCCGTAGCCTGGCTGCTGGCGGCCGCAGCCTGGACGCTGCCAGCCATAGCCTGGTCGCTGCGCGGGGCAGCCTGGCCGCTGCTGGACGCGGCCCGGCCACGCCCACCACGCCACCCGCGGCACCCACCGCCTGCTGCGGTTTGGTCGAGGGCGTTGTGGCTGCCGCCACGCGTAGGGGAGAGAGCACTGCCTCCTCTCGTGTGGTCCCAGTGGCGGACGTCTTCCGCAGGCTGCTCTCCCCTCTGGCGGCCCGCCAGCTGACGCTGCCCGCGGACCCTTTGCCCGACCCTTCCCTTGTGGTCGCCCCACCTCTGCTCCGGTTGCCTTCCGCTTCTCCAGCCCCCGCCGAGTTGTGTCACTCGCCGGACGTCTCTCTGGTGGCCGCGGAGCTGTCTCCTCCCTCCCAGGCTCTTAGGTCGCGCTCCCCGCCACCGTCTGCGACTGAGGGACCCTCTCAGGGAGACCTCTAGTCGCTCGTGGCGGACTTCTGCACCTCTCTGCAGCGGCCGCCTCCGCCCCCGGTTCTGGGGGCTCCGCGTCGCCGCCGCGCGAAGGCCTGCCCGCCACTCGCCACGCTCCGCTGCAGCAGTCATCTCGCGGCGGTTTCCAGGGCCCGGGGCCCGAACCCGGTCACCGCGGGCCAGAACCTGCTGATGCGGAAGTTGGGAGTTGTTGGGCCATGCGAGGCACCCGACACTGCCGCATTCCAGCGCTACACCAGGCTCTTCATTATGGGCCTGTCGGAGGAGCACTGCAGAGCTATCCGAGAGCTCTTCGGTGCCCAGGTCGAGGGGTCCTTCCAGTGCTCCATCCTGGAGGACGACGAGTTCCAGGCGGCTGTTCGTGAGCTCTTCCCCGAGGAGCAGCTGGTCGTCGATGCGCAGGCTTGAGCCTGTGCTAGTCGCGAGGTCGTTTCTTTTTGTATTTAAATGGATGTAAACCTAGTTGTTTGGAATGTCCGTGGACTTAACCAGCGTGCTAGACGCTCGGCGGTCCGCGAGTTGGTTGCTTTCAAGCGTGTCTCTCTTCTTTGTCTGCAAGAGACTAAGCTCGCGGTTGTACCCCCTTCCCTCATGCTTGATATGTTAGGGCTCGACTTTGATTATGTTGCGTTGCCGGCTGCGAGCTCCCGCGGTGGCATTCTGGTCGCTTGGCGCAAGGACACCTGGCTCGTCTCCTCCCCCTCCACTGGCACTCACCACGTTACGGTGAAGGTCGCGCTGCTCTCTGCTCCCTCTCAGTCCTGGTGGCTCTCCTCCGTTTACGGCCCGCAGTCCGATGCGGATAAAGTCTCCTTTCTCACTGAGATTCGTACCCTCCGTCCGACGCTCTCCGGACCTTGGGTTCTTTGCGGGGACTTCAACCTCATGTATCAGGCGGCCGACAAGAATAATGGCCGACTCTCGCGTAGAATGATGGGTCGCTTCCGTCGTTTCCTTAACGACCTTGAGCTTCTTGAGCTACATCTCCAGGGCCGTCTCTTCACCTGGAGCAATGAGAGGTCGCATCCCACCCTGGAGCGTATTGATAGAGTTTTTGTCTCCCAGGACTGGGAGTTTCTTTTCCCCTCCTCTGCTCTACATGCTGTCTCATCTAGGTGTTCCGATCATGCTCCCCTCCTCCTCCTTCTCGACTGTGGGGTGCACACTAAGAGACGCTTCACCTTTCAGGCCTTTTGGCCTAAGGTCGAAGGCTTCTTGGACACAGTCAAGGCGGCCTGGTTGAGGCCGCGCCCTGATGCTGACCCGCTCCGTATGATCGACCACCTCCTTCGTGAGACAGCAAAGGCGCTTGTAAAGTGGAGCTCCAAGGCAATCGGTAGCATTCGCTTGCAGATCCAGATTGCCAAGGAGGTCATTTTCTGCCTTGAGGTCGCACAGGATTCACGGTCGCTCTCTCCTGAGGAGATTTCCTTGAGGCGTTTCCTTAAACTACGCTACTTAGGCCTGACCTCACCGCAGCGAACGATCGATCGGCAAAAGTCTAGCCTCAGGTGGCTGCGTGATGGGGACGCCAACACAAAACTTTTCCACCTCCATACCAACCACCGTAGAAGGAAAATTTTCATCCCCTCCCTTCTGGTCGATGGTCGTTCAGTTTTTCGGGAAGAGGACAAGGCTTCTGCAGCCTTTGACTACTTCGACCGAATTCTGGGTGCCCACCATGAGCGTTCCTGCGCCCTCGACTTTGAGGAACTGGGACTCCCGCGGTTGGACCTGGAGGACCTTGGTCTTCCCTTCTCAAAGGCCGAGGTCTGGGAGGTGATCAAAGACCTCCCACTGGACAAGGCCCCCGGCCCGGATGGTTTCACGGGTCGCTTCTACCGATCTTGCTGGTCAATCATCAGAGGTGATGTGCTTCGGGCGTTCAACGCCCTCTCTGACATGGACTTCTGCAGCTTTCACCACCTGAACGGTGCCCTACTCACACTCTTGCCCAAAAAACCAGACCCGGTCGCTCTTTCGGATTACCGACCCATCAGTCTAATCCATAGCTTTGGAAAACTTTTCTCCAAAGCAGCTGCCAACCACTTCGCCCCGCACCTCTCTTCTCTAATCTTGCCCAACCAAAGTGCCTTCATCAAAGGTCACCTCATCCATGACAACTTCCGCTACGTCCTTGGCACGGCGAGAGCGCTTTCTAGTCGAAAGCTCCCTAGGATCATGTTCAAAATTGATCTAGCCAAAGCTTTCGACTCGGTCGGCTGGGTTTTTCTTCTTGAGCTCCTTTCGGCTGTCGGCTGCCCTCGCAGATGGACCGACTGGATCTCAGTCATTCTGTCCACCGCCAGTACCAGGGTGTTGCTTAATGGTGCCCCCAGGCAGCAGATCTGTCACGGTCGAGGCCTGCGTCAGGGCGACCCCCTATCCCCCATGCTCTTCGTGCTGGTCATGGAATGCTTCCATGCCCTCTTCCACAAGGCGGAATCCCGTGGTCTCCTTCTAGATCTAGGGAGGAGTATCCGCTTTCGCGCCTCTCTCTACGCTGATGATGTGGTCGCCTTCTTCTCTCCGGTCGAGCTAGATCTGCGGGTTGTCAAGGCGGTCTTGTCGCTCTTCGAGAGCGCGGCCGGCTTGGCGGCAAACTACACCAAGAGCCAGGTCTACCCCATCAACTGCTCTGAGGGTCACCTGTCTCTGGTTCGATCCATTCTCTCCTGCACGATCACCGACTTCCCTTGCACCTACCTTGGGGTACCCCTTTCTATCAAAAGGCTACCCAAAGCGGCTATGCAGCCACAGGTCGATAAGGTCGCTAGACGCCTGCCCCCTTGGCAGGGCAGACTGCTGAGCCGCAGTGGCCACCTCGTTCTTGCCAAGTCCACTCTCTCTGCCATCCTGGTTCACATTTCGATGGCGATTTCCATCTCCCCCTGGGCACTGCGCGCGGTCGAAACCATCATCCGTGGCTTCCTTTGGTCCGGCACAGAGGTGGCCTCGGGCGGTCGCTGTCTGGTCCCTTGGGTGAACGTCACCTGCCCCACTCGCTGTGGTGGACTCGGCCTGCCCAACCTTCGTGTCTTTGGTACCGTGCTGCGCCTCCGTTGGCTGTGGCTGGCGAGGACTGACCCGGACAGGACTTGGGCGGCATTCCGCTTCCCTGTTGACCAGGCCACCCAGGCTTTCTTCAACGCCTCCATTTCCGTGGAGGTGGTTGACGGTACCCGTGCGCTTTTCTGGGAGGACAGCTGGATCTCCGGGTCCTCCGTCAAATCCCTCGCACCTAACCTCTGGGCTGCGGTCTCGCCAAGGGTGCGTCGATCCCGCACTGTCGCTGAGGCCTTGCAGACCGGGGTGGCCGGGATCCGTTGGGTCGCAGTCGTAACCCACGCCCGGACTGTGCAGGTGGTCTTGCAGTACCTTGTCATCTGGGACCTACTGCAGGAGGTCAGGCTCACGTCCGAACCTAACCGATTCATCTGGAAATGGTCGCCTAGCGGAGTCTACTCCTCGGCTTCGGCCTACTCCGCCCTCTTTCTTGGTCGTGTTGACATCCTCGGTGCACGACAGATCTGGAAGGTTCACATACCGGGGAAGTGCAAGTTCTTTGCTTGGCTGGTCTTGCACGGCCGTTCCTGGACATCGGACCGGTTACACCGTCACGGGCTTAGGGACTCGGACACTTGCGCACTTTGCGCCTAGGAATCCGAAACACTGGACCACCTGACGGTGGACTGTGTCTTCTCTAGAGAGACCTGGCTAATGGCTCTCAGGCACATTCTCCTTCAGAACCTAGCTCCGGATCGCTCGGTGCGGTTCGCAGAGTGGTGGTGCTCCGCCAGGAAGCAGGTCGCTAAAGCACGGAGGAAAGGCTTCGACTCCTTCGTTTGGCTGGTCGCTTGGTCGCTGTGGAGGGAGCAGAACTGGCGCGTTCATGACAAGAAAGCTCTCATGCCGGTGGCGCTCATTCCGGCGATCCTAGATGAGGCTAGGACTTGGGCGCATGCGGGCTTCCTCCCGCTCGCTATGGTTGTTAGGTGTTCGCCCGGTGAGAGCGGTGTAATCTTTGCTTTCGTCGTCTTTTGCTTTTCATTAGGCCCCGTGCCTGTTGTATTCTAAACCGGATGCTTTTTCTCCTCTCTTAATGAAAAACGTGCTTTGCACGTCTTAAAAAAAATAAAAAAAAATTTAGTGGCATCGTGCCGTGCATTACGCATGCAGCAGAGAGAGATGCAACTAATATAATCGTTTTGGTGATACCTCTCTGGTGTATGATCCGTCAGTGTCACCGTCGATGCGCAGCATATATCCTATTACAGGACCAGGAAGGCTAGTTCTGGCCGGCAGCAAAAGCTGCTAGACACTACGACTAGTAGAATGGGCCGCGGATGCATGATGGTATGAACAAGGTACATCACACGAATGTAAACATCACTATTTGTATCTTTCCCCCTGAAAATTAAATAATGCGCTTTCATGATAGTCTGTATAGTGGCCAAACGGGCCACCATGTCGGGCACAGGCACGGGCACGGGCCGGCACGACATGATGGGGTTATAGAGATGGTAATGAGTGTCCGAAATTGATAGGTTTTTACTCTATTAGGACATGGGTATGAATCGATTTTTACACCTGTGGGTTTGCTAAATGGCAAAAAACGAAACCTAATGAGTTCGTGGGCATGGGTTTGAGAATATAAAACCCGAACCCGAGAACCCATGAGTTTTAAACCTGACTGTATATCACCAAATAAATCAATATTCTTAGCTCACACCTCAATTTTAATGGCTAAACCCCAACTCTTATATGGATGTACTATTTCGTATCATAAGTTTAATTGTTAAACGGTCTATACTATGCTTTATGTCACTCATATGAAGTGCTTTTGTTAGCATGCATTGTTTAGATTGGATAGCTAATACTATACTTTCATTAATTTACACCAATGTTCCATGCATAATTTTTAAATTGTGAAGATATACATGCATATGCTTTTTTTTCTTGCTGAATTGTGAACATATATACATGTATATACCAATTTTGTTGTTTGATTTGGCACCCACGGACGACCCTGTTGGGGAAATCCATTTTCGTACCTAAACCCCTTTTATTTCCAATTTCGACTGCGGACCTTCGGGTCAAGGTAAAGCAGCGACCCTTTGTTTTTTTGGTGATTGCGCAGGTTTGATACCTTCGGGGCGAGGTGAAGCAAGGCGCCGAAGGTCTCAGGGGACGAGGCGAAGCAAGGCGACGAAGGTTACGAAAGACCGAAGGTACGGCATCTGGGGAGCACCAGGAGGCTGAAGGTGATGCCCGCTCGAAGACAAAGAGAACCTTCGGGGAGCAGATAAAGCAGCCCGGGATGGAGCGCGTCAACACCCAAGAGGCAAGAAAAGGCCTCGAACACGCGAAGGTTCTACATGGCGTGCGGCGGCATGACCTCAAAGCGGAGATGTCCCTCCGAAGGTCGAAGACAGAATGCGGGCCCACATGAGGGGTGCCACGGTGTAAAGTGTTGAGTTGTAGTGGTGGTAGTTGGGCGTGTTAGGGGAAAATACTGTTATGCCCTCAAAGATCCTCCGCTCGATGTAAAAGGCGAGGGTATGTATGTAAAGTGTAACTGATACGGCCTATTTAAACAGACCCAAGTGGAATGAAAAAGGAGAGAGGGGTATGAGGGGAGGCTTGTTTTTGCTTGCCCGAAGACACACCTTGGTTTGCTTGAGAGTTTGAGTTCTCTCATTATTTGCATTTGTTGGCCCCACTTCGGGGACGGGTTTCTTCCCAACATTTCTGGCGCCCACCGTGTCTAGTCCCACCATAGCTCAATGGCACCGAAGAGAGCACCAAGGAATACCAACACCAATCCACAAAGAGCTATCGATGACCCGTCGGCAGCAGAGTCCGAAGGCCCAGTCAACGAAGGGGCGAATGCAAACGCAGATAGAGACATAGTGCTAGGCCACGCACCGGGCAGTTGTGATGGGGCACTGGAAGACATCGCAAATGGAAACTTCGAAGTCGACCTCTTGGATGCAGGGATCCTCGACGAAGACATTGCGTCATTAAGAAGGGTAGAGGCGACAATAGTGGCAAGACTTAGTCAAATGCCAGGTTCGTCCAATGTCCGGACAAGGGCTCAGGCAGAAGCAGCATTCCTCAAAGCTAAGGGACCACAGGCAGGAGATCCAAGCCAAGAGCAGCTAAAGTACCAACAGATGCTGAAAGACATCCAGAAAAAGAAATCTCTTCTCCAGCAACTTCGCAAGGAGCAAGAGCAATAGGCAATCAGATAGAAAACTGTTCAGCTTCAAGAACAGATGGCAATATTGCAGGCACAGCTTAATTCCCTGCAAGAACATTCAGTACGATCTGAGCCAAGGCCTGAAAAGCAACACAGAGCAACCTCACCTCAGGGGAAAAAGCGAAGCATACCAGTTATTATGGAGGAGTCTTCGTACGACTCCGAGGGATCATGGGTGTTCGATTCTAACGAAGAGGCATTTGTGGAATGTAGACCACATCACAAGAGCAAAGGTTCACATTCTTCTAAGGACAAGCCATCCACCCCACTAACATTCGAGCTCGAGCAGGCAGATTGGCCGACCAAGTTCAAACTACCATCTTCGCTACTAGAATACGATGGTGAGTCAGATCCGTGGCAGTTCATACTTCGGTACAGTGTGGCAATTTCTTCAGGGGGAGGTGATGATACCGCGAAGGCGAAGGCTATGATCATGGTGTTAAAAGGCTCTACTAAGCAATGGTATGCATCGCTGCCAAAGGGAAGCATAAGTTCATGGAGCCAGCTTCGGGAGAAAATTGAAAGTAACTTCCAAGGGTTTCAGCCACAAGAACTTATAGCCAACGACCTTCATCAGATCAAACAGGGAGAAAAGGAACCATTGCAGGAGTACATAAAGAGATTCACAAAGGCCAGGGAAAAAGCACCACATGTCGAAGAGTCAAGTGTAATTGACGCTGTTATAGGCGGGCTCAAGGTGGGGCCTTGTGGGGAATACCTGGATAGGCGAAGGCCAGCGTCAGAAAAAAGATTGTTCGAAGTTTTACAGTCATATTGCTTATCTGATAGTGGAAAGCAAAGGAGAATCGAGGATTATCATGCAAGAAAAAATGCAGCGAAGGCTAAAGAAGAATGGAACAGAAGACCAAACACGAACAATAGAAACACAGCAAACAGTTCAAACTACAATAGGGGGGGTGTGAACAATGTATCATCCAAGGGGGCAAATAACAACCAGGCACCTTCGCAGTCAAACCAGCAGGGGTCTGCAAAATACTCAACACCACCTCCGCAAACAGTTTGCTCCATACATGGAAGGAACAAAGGTCATTTGACATATGAATGCAGAGTGGCGATCAAGAGAAAAGAGGAAGAAGAAAAGAAGAAGATTGCGCAGAACCAAGTTGGTTTCCTCAACAGAGCAACACCTGTCGTACCTTCGACGGCAAACAGCTCAGCATCGAATTGGCAGCCCATGTACCAGCCGCCACCGCAATATTTCTAACCCCTCCCATATCCACCACAGTTTCACCCAGCTTACACATCAGCACAAGGCCCAGCGCCGAGTGCTCCCTACCAGCCAAAAGAAAACCCATCACAATCCCAGCAGCAAAACGCCCGAAGGTCAGAGCAAGATGACAGATATCAGAGAGTCAACATCATAAACAATGATCCAGTTGACAGATATCAGAGGGTGAATGTCATAAATGCAATAACTGGGGGATGTTGTTTCCCCGAGTTTCCATCGAAGAGGCAAAGGAAGGATGACAGAAGGGAAGTCAGTCATCTATCTTCGGGTAAGGTATTTCGCACGAAGTGGTCGCATATCCCAATCACATTCACAGAGGCTGATCTGAAACTAAAGAGATACCCACACGAAGACCCGCTGGTGATCAGAGCAATACTAGGGAAGAACACAAAGTACATTCTGGGAAATGATGTGGGAGGAATTCTGGTAGACAACGGCAGTTCCGCAGACGTTCTCACCTATGACCTGTTCAGAAAAATGGAGTTCAGGGATGATCAATTGCAAACATCCACGAAACCGCTATATGGCTTCGGCAACAAATGAGTTGAAGCATTGGGAACCATCGAAATGAATGTTACGATGGGCGAAGGGGCTCTAATGAGAACAGAAATGGTTAACTTCGATGTAGTAGACATCCCTTATTCCTACAAGGCCATCTTCGGAAGAGGAGTCATAAACAAATTCACAACAGTAATTCACATGCCCTTTTTATGTATGAAAATTCCAACGATCAATGGGGTGTTATCAGTCTATGGGGACCAGGAGGATGCATGGGACAGGGAGTACAATACAGGCACAGACTGCAAGCCAGTACACTTAGTGCGGATCAACGAAGGGAACCAGGAAATCGAAGATGATGTACAAGAGTCGCAGTTAATAAAGCAGAAGAGGAAGGAAGAAGAAAATAGAATCAAGCCCATGCAGCACACTAAAAGAATGAAGCTGAACGGTAGCACAGATGACAAAATAGTCATAATTGCGAAGGACCTCAGTGAAGAAGAAGAGGTAGACTTGCTAAACTGCTTGAGTGAAAACCAAGATGTTTTCGCATGGAGCAAAAAAGATCTCAAGGGAATACCGCGTGAAGTTATCGAGCATTGTCTAAACTTAAATCCGAAGGTCACGCCAAGAAGACAAAAGCTAAGGGTGAAATCACCAGAAAAAGAAAAGCAGCACTTTGCGAAGTACAGAAGTTGCTAGAGGCAGGCGTCATACGCGAAGTACAATTCACGACTTGGCTGTCCAACATAGTCATGGTGCCGAAGAAGAATGGAGATCAAAGAATGTGCATAGATTTCACGTCTCTCAATAAGGCGTGCCCAAAAGATGACTACCCTCTCCCAAGAATTCATGTGTTGGTAGATGCAGCAGCAGGATCCGAAAGGATGTCACTTCTTGATTGTTTTTCGGGATATCATCAAGTGTGGATGAGAAAAGAAGACGAAGACGAAGACAAGACAACTTTTAACAGAATGGTGCAGATAGTTCTTGGTCCACAGTTGAAGAGAAACGTGTCCGCATACGTTGATGATGTGGCAGTGCACAGCAAACATAAAGAGAGTCACATCGAAGACTTGGAGGAAACTTTTCAGAACATGAGAAAGTATGGGCTTATGTTGAACCTAGAAAAGTGCATCTTCGGGGTCAGTAGGGGGAAGTTATTGGGATGTATGGTGTCAAAGTCAGGAATACAAGCGAATCCATAAAAGATAGAGGCAATAAGAAACATGAGGCCGCCAAGAACGAAGAAAGAGGTACAAAAGCTCACCGGCAGGCTAGTAGCATTGAGTCGTTTCATCTCCAAATCAGCAGAGCGAAGCTTACCATTTTTCAAGCAATTTGCGAGGCAGAAAAACATAGTATGGGGAGAGAAGGAACAGAAAGCCTTCGAAGACCGAAAGGTATATTTAGAAAAGTTGACGGTAATGGCAAGTCCAGGGCCCGAAGCAAAGTTGTTGTTGTATGTGGTAGCATCAGTTCATGCGGTCAGCGCGGCATTGGTTGAGGAGAAGCAGAACGGCAACAATCTGAAACAAATGCCAGTATACTTTGTCTCCAAAGTACTCAAGGGAGCAAAGAAATTATACTCAGAACTAGAGAAAATGGCATACACAGTAGTAATGGAAGCAAGAAAGTTGAAACATTACTTCCAAAGTTTCAAAGTGGTAGTGCCAACCAGCTTCCCACTTCGCGAAATGTTTGAGAACAAAGAGTCCTCATGAAGGATGGGCAAATGGGCAGCAAAGTTGTCTCAATACGACATAACCTTCACGCCAAGAACAGCAATAAAATCCCAAGTGCTGGTTGATTTCGTTGCAGAATGGGCACAATCAGATGAAGACAGCGCGAAGTCGCCAAAAGAAGAGAAATCATGGGAAATATTTTGTAATGGGGCGTACTGTAATGATGGTGCAGCAGCTTCAGCAATTCTCACATCCCCTTCAGGAATAAAAATGAGATACGTAGTAAGGCTAGAGTTTGATGGGTACACAAACAATGTCGCGGAGTACGAAGGATTGCTATTGGGTCTCCGAAAGGCAAAAGCAGTAGGGGCACGAAGGTTGGTGTTGAACACATATTCAGAGCTCATCATGAACCAAATAGGCAAAGCATACAGAGCAAAGAAAGACGAAATGTCTTCATATTTGAAAACAGTAAGAGCAATGGAGAAATACTTCCTGGGGTTCACAGTAAAGAAGATACCAAGGGAACAGAACAAAGAGGCAGATGCTTTAGCAAAAGCAGGAGCCACAAAACAACCACTACCACCAGATGTGTTCTATGAAACATTGAGGAAAATGACTGCACACTTCGCAGAATCAGAGCCGAAGCTGGTCAGCGCAATTGTCAGTGAAGATTGGAGGGCACAAATAGTTGCATATCTAAAGGGGCATTACGAGCCAGAAAGCGAAGTTGACAGAAAAAGAATGGCAGCAAGAGCAAGGTCATTCGTGTTGAGGGAGGAGAACTTGTACAAGGCAGGCGTGTGCGCACCATTACTCAAGTGCGTATCGCAAGAAGAAGGCAGAGAGTTACTCAGAGAAATACATGCGGGCATGTGCTCTTCCCACATAGGAACAAGAAAGCTAGTAGCCAAGGCATTTCGCGAAGCATTTTATTTGCCAACAGCAGTACAAGATGCCGAAGAGATTGTAAGGACATGCGACAACTGCCAGAAGCACATAAATTACTCCAAGTTTTCACCTTACGAAATACAGCTCCTTCCTTCGATATGGCCATTTGCAAGATGGGGAATTGACATCGTGGGGTCTCTGCCAACGGCTTCGGGAAACTACAAATATGCAATAGTGGCTGTTGAATACTTCTCAAAGTGGATTGAAGCGAAGGCTGTACAGACCATAACTTCGGGAGTGATACAGAAATTCTTTTGGCAAAATGTGGTCAGCAGATTTGGTGTCCCGTACGAGGTAATAGTGGACAACGGCAAGCAATTTGACTCAACAAACTTTCGCAAGTTCTGCTTTCACCTAGGCACCAAGTTGTGTTTTGCTTCGGTATATCACCCGCGGTCCAACGGAGCTGTTGAAAGGGCCAACGGGATAATTTTCACTGGCATCAAAAGAAACATCACGGGAATGCCAAGGGGCAAGTGGGCAGATGAGTTACCAAGAGTCATATGGTCTCACAACACAACAGAGTCAAGAGCCACAAAATTCACGCCATTCAAGTTGTTGTACGGCGAAGAGGCAATGGTACCAGAAGAGATAAAGCTAGGGTCCATTCGTACCGAAGACTCACCTGGAAATGAGGATATGGCACCAGCACTGGACACCTGCGAGGAGGCTAGGCTTCAAGCATTACAGAACATTGAAAATTATCAAGAGGAAACCAGAAGATGGAAGGACAAGAAGGTGCGAAGGAGGAACATAAAAACAGGAGATACAGTCTTAAGGAAAAAGACACGAGGCGTGGGAAAATTGCAAGAGAAATGTGACGGTCCTTACATGGCGACAGAAAAAAGACCAGGGGCTTTCAGGCTAACTAACCTAGAAGGGGTGGAGGATCCATACTCGTGGAACGAAGATATGCTGCAAAAGTATTGGTTGTGAAAGAGGAACAAACTTTGTTGTATCTTAGCTTTCTTTCTTAGTAGTTTCTTTTCATTTCGCATTTTTGTAACAAACGTTTCTTTTTGAGTTTTTGAAGCCGTACTCTTTTCCTCGCGGGGAGAGTCCCTAGTTGTGTAATCATCGGCACAACAGGGATGCGAGGTTTTTAATGAGGCGGTCTTCATGTGTAATATCTCCTTGGAAATTATAACAAGGACTCCCCAAAAATATCATCGGTGCGCATCAGGAAGTCCGAAGTGACGCAACTCAAATGAAATGAGTTGTCACTTTCGGCGCAGGTCGCAAAATATATCATACATCGCGTAAGTGAACAATTATGTTTCAAGCAAACCGCAAAACGTAATTGGTTCACTTAGGGTACTCACATCAAAGTCGAGCACGAAAAACAACAAAAAGCCTTCGGCGGCCAATGCGCGAAGCCCCTGGGAAAAAATCCGCAGGGATAAGTCGACTCGTTAAAAGGCGAAGTCGCAAATCATCTCCTTCTTTAGCAAGGAAAGAAGCCTTCGGCACCGTATGCGCGAAGCAAAATGCGAGATTTGACTGACGAGTCATCTCGAGGAACAAAATGTTGTTTGACAATGCAAACAAAAACATCACGATACAGCAATACATAACGCATAACTGCGCGAAGGGAGCACGCGAGAAAAAAAATAATTCTTTACTACCAAACTTGCAGTTACAGGTTGTGAAACACGGAAAAGGAAACTAGGGGGAGGCGCTTCGCGGTTTGAGTTCCCTTTTTTCCGAAGTTTCAAAACCAAGGACTTCACGGAAATGGTAATATTACAAAAAGAAAGTGTTTGAACAATGTTGCAGTTATAGGCATAACAATATGACTAAGTTACAGCCAAACACACAAAAGGCAGCCCTACAACTTGTCAGTTAGAACGCTTGTAGATGTACTCGTGCATATCGTCTTCGGTAAGATCAACAATCTCAACCTTCGGGATGGCAACAGAAGAACCATCACAATACAGAGAATTACTCGAAGGTTGTACAGCAACCGAAGAATCACTTCCACGCAGTCGTCGTTGAGAAGTTGAATCATGAATCAGATGATTCCGGCTATATTGCTCGAAGAAATTCTTAGACGCAGTATTGCGTTCATCGTATCGGTTAATTTTGTAAGACCAAAACTCATCAAAGGACGTGTGGGGAAATTTCAGATGAAATTTTTGCCATATGGAACCAGACATAAAATAGTCGCCACGGTTTATAACAAGTGGGCAGGCATCTTCGTCTATCTACGTAGGGCACAACTCCGGCACCTGCGCAGATTCGCAAAATAGTTCAGTTACATAGACAAAATGTGTCCCAGCACTCCCAACCTAACACTAGTCACCGCAACACCAATCTTCACACCTCTTCGGTTGTATGGGGAGCAGCCGAAGTAGTTTGAGCAGAAGAAGAAATAGCGCCTTTGAAGGACCGAAAAGGGCGACCAGAGAGGGGGGAGTGAATGGGAGCCGATAAAAATTCTTCCCTTTGGTCGAATTCGGCCTATACCCCGATTGCCACTCCACAAATCCTTGCACACAAAGGAAGCTCCAAACAAGACTCACACAGGCCTAGAAGAACACTAGAGAAGCCTAGGAACAAAGAGCGGAAGCACCGAGACAAGAATCAAAGCACTTGGTTAATCCTGGAAATGACCAGTGCGGACCGTCCGTGCGGTACGGGCGGACTGTCCGCGTGTGTATGGCGGACTGTCGGGCCCTGCCACGCGGACCGTCCGAAATAAGCACCAGAACCACCAGAGCCGCACCCTGAAAAATCGGACTATCCGTGAAGGACCCGCAGACCGTCCGCCAGAAAAACGTCCACGCGGACTGTACGTGAGCCTCTCGCGGACTGTCCGCCAAACCTCTTGCAACTAAAACCACGGGGCGAAACGGATCGAAACGAAGACGTGCAAGAACACGAAGAACACGGGACGAACCCTAGCTCACGCGGACTGTCCGCGGCTCACTTGCGGACTGTCTGCACCACGCGGACAAAGCTGAAAACGCCCGACCCCGCGAGGTCAACTCCAAGAACTCATCACCGGATCTCCCAAATGGTAGAAGCTCTTGAGACAAGATTTTGGGGAGATGATATGTGTCACACAAGGATGCTATGCCCCAAAAATCTTGACTCCTAACTCCCTAAATCACCGGGAATCGCGGATCACACAAGCAACCACCATGAACTCGGGCTCCAACCAAAAACGCACGAATCGAAGGCTCTCCACGGCGTTTGAGGGGTCAAGATCACACACAAAGATGCGCAAGGCATCCACCCATGATCCCCTCAAAGAAATCCGACGGAAAACACCCCCAAAATCACGAATCGAGCGACGAACGAAAACCCCCAAAAATAGCCCCGAAAATGACACAAAAATCACAAAGGACTAGGACATCACCGGGACGGTGAAAGCTTCCATACATCCAGAGGTCAGAGTCTGTACAAGAGTCTAGCCTAAGGAATCCAGAGGAAAACGAAGCAGTCCAGAAAAATCTACCGAGGGAGAAAGCCCTAGGAAGCAAGAGAGAGAGATGCCATCCACCTCTCCGCTATTTATACGAAGTCTATCGGAGGGAGGTAAATGACCACGCTACCCCTACTGCATAAATGAAGATACAACCCCTCAGGGGCATTTTGGTCAAGTCTTCATCGGACGGACACGCTTCCACCGCGGCTTCGCTTCACCTCGACGCAAACCCCGCGATCACGCCACGTGCCCTCCGCCTCGAAGCTTCCCGAAGCTCCCGGATCACCATCTCCGTCGCCTCGGGCATTCGGGCTTGGTTTTGAGGCCCAAACCAAGAAACCGTCCACCTGATGGTTTTGTGGGCAAACCACCAAACCCCGCGTGCAAGCTTCGGGCTTCAACCGCTACCTTGCACCGGCCCATGTTCTCGACTTCAGCCCGCCAGTCCTGCACCGCACGGCTCGTACTTGACCCCATCGGCCACCGGGTCCATCGAACCAAGCCTACTTGCCACTCCATCACCCGGAGGCCGCCACGGCTCAGGCCTTTCACGCTTGTTCTTCACCTGCACCGACACGAGTCAAGCCACAACCTGTACCTACACACTTAGCCAAGCATCAGTCCACACAATGTTGTCAATCACTCATCACTAAGGAGCGACCCTCCACTGATCCTCGGACACACCTGGACCTCAATCTCCCCCTTGATGAGTGCATTGACAACACCCATAGTAACCATGATAGAGAAAAAGGAAAAGAAAACAACCACAAACACAAACCTCCCAAGCAAGTGATCCAAAGCCAAAGAACAAGCGAAACTCGATCACTCGCCATCCAAGTCTCGGCCCCCTAAGACAAGGGCAATGGCTCGACACAGCCGAGACAAAACAAAGCTCTCAAAGAGCACATCACAAAGCACAAAACTCAGGAAAAACAAGGAAGCTCCCCCTGCACATATGCAAACTCCCCCTGAGCAAATGCAACCTCTTCTTCTCAATTTTTCTCCTCACATGCCACATCTCACAAAAGCATACCAATTTTGCATAAAAACTCCCAATGCAAGAAAATTCTCCCCATATCATACAAATCTCTCCCCCTTGTTGACAATGCATGAATCAAGGTATATGAAGCTCTTCCCCTTGTTTTCATGAAAAAATGCATGTCAAAGCACATATACAATCTACAAAGCTTCTCAAATATACAAAGAGCACAACAAAATGCTACATATGAGACATAGAGCAAGCAAAGTAGATATGGTGTATCTAGCACATTGCCATCAAGAACGTAGAGACATATAAGCATGTGACATGGCCAAAAGCAATTTTAAGTAATTTTCACAAAGAAACACGCATCTCATGAGAAAGATCCTATCTATACCAATTTGAACATAAAGGCACTAGATCATTCAAAATTTATGCAAGATCACACATTCTCATCACAAGATCATTATAAACGCCCACAAGCTACTCAAGTCATGTTAAAGCCACCGAGCCATGTGTCTACTTCTTAAAATGAGACTTCTCATGGTAGACAAGTATGCTACGGTTTAGCACCCAAGATATGAATATCAAACCATAAAAATATGATTAGGAGCTCATTTTTTCAAGCATAAGGCAATTCATACACCAATTTCATTTTCAAGTTTAAACATGGTACATGAAGTGCCTTTGCGGCAAAAAGAAGCTTATGCTCCTCCCCAAGCAAGCAAAAGGGCTAAACATTTACAATGATAAAAGGTCTTTGACCCCAAGCAAAGAGAACATGATTCTCAAGCACAGACTAGACATGATATAGGTATTTAAGCACAAATTTAGCATAGACAAGCATCTACTCATGAGAGAGGTAGTTTTATCATTTTCACAACCAAAATGCTATCTCATCATACATATATAGCAAAACCATCAAGAGCATAGCATTTACATCCACAAATTACCAAACATGCACATATCTCATCCATAGCACATCAGTGATCAATGTATATAAGAGAAGCTCAATCCTAGCTCAAGTGATCCAAAGAGGGCTATCCTACCAGGTTTTGTACAAAAATTGAACTGCATGAAGGAAATGCAACAAAATGAACGTATGACACATATATACATGAGAAGCTCCAAGACCCAGCTAAAAAGGAAAGCAAACCCCAAGCTCACCCTGCAAGCGAGTGAAAGTGGCTTGATCAAGCGGTTTGGTGAAAATGTCAGCCAGCTGGTCTTGGGTAGGGACATAGGACAAAGAAATGTTCCCCTTCTCAACATTGTCCCTCAGGAAGTGGTACCTCACTTCTATGTGTTTCGTTTTGGAGTAGAGGACGGGATTTTTGGCTACACTTATGGCACTGGTGCTGCCACAGAAAAGTGGAACCTGGGAGCACTCCTCTCCAAAATCACTCATGGTCTATGTCATCCAAAGCAGCTGGGAACAACAACTAGCAGCAGCTACGTACTCAGCCTCGGTGGTGGACTGGGCTACACTCGATTGCTTGCGAGATGACCAAGAGACCAAAGAAGAACCAAGGAACTGACAACACCCAGAAGTGGACTTGTGATCCAATCGACACCCAGCGAAATTCGCATCAGAAAAGCCATGAAGCCTGAGTGTCGAGGAGGCAGAGTACCACAGACCAAACTCAGGAGTGTAGTTCAAGTACCTGAAGATCCGCTTGACGGCCTGCCGATGTGAAGTCCTCGGTGAAGCCTGAAAACAAGCGCACAGACACACGCTGAACTGTATGTCTGGCCTCGTCGCCGTCAAGTAGAGGAGGGAGCCGATCATGCTCCGGTACTCCTTCTGGTCCACGGGTTCGCCGTCCTCGTCCGCGTCCAAAGCTGTAGTTGTACTCATCGGTGTGGTCAGTGGCTTGGAGTCGTTCATGCCAAACTTCTTCACCATGTCCCTGGTGTACTTCACCTGATGCACAAAGGTCCCGTCCTTGCACTGCTTGATCTGGAGACCCAAGAAAAACTGCAGCTCGCCCATCATGGACATCTCAAATTCCCTGCTCATATCATCTGCAAACTTGGCAACAAGATCATGAGAAGAGCCACCAAAGATTATGTCATCCACGTATATCTGAACAATCAAAAGGTCATTCCCATGCTTAAGGAGGAAAAGGGTCTTATCAACTGTGCCCATCACAAACCCCTTACTCAGCAAAAAGCCTCTCAACCTGCCATACCAAGCTCTAGGTGCCTGTTTCAACCCATAGAGCGCTCTCTAGAGTTTGCATACACGGTGTGGGTATTTTTCACTCTCAAACCTCGGGGGTTGCCTCACATACACTTCTTCCTCTATCACCCCATTCAAGAAAGCACTCTTGACATCCATTTGGTACAACTTGAACCCTTTAGCCACGGCAAAGGCTAGAAGGATCCTAATTGCCTCCAAACGTGCCATAGGAGCAAATGTCTCCTCATAGTCTATCCCCTCCTTCTGGTTGAAACCCTGTGCCACCAACCTCGACTTGTTTCTCACAACCATCCCATTCTCACCCTCTTTGTTCTTCCACACCCACTGGGTACCTATGGGACAGCAATTTGGCAGTGGATCGACTAACATCCAGACTTGGTTTCTCTCAAAGTTTTCCAACTCCTCATGCATGGAATTCACCCAATTCTCATCAGACAAAGCATGTCGAATATCTTTGGGCTCAAACGACGTGACAAAGTCAGAATAAGCGAAATGAGAAGTATTCCTTGACCTCGACCGTGTAGTGCGTTCATGGAGGTCACCAATGATGGTCGTCGGCGGGTGATCGATTTGTACTCGCCGGGGAGCCTCTCACCTGGACACAACCTCCCCCTCAGCAGCAGCCTCCACTCAAACAGCCTCAGTCGTAGTGGGTGTAGGGGATGGTCCGTCCTCGATCGTCATCGTAGTAGTGGATGTAGAATGTACACGATCAGCTGCGGGAGCACCACCATCATCGTCATCCTCGTCTCCATCTCCATCCTTCTCATCCTCAAAGATCCTGGCACCAATTTCCTCGTCACCTGCACACTCAAAACCAGAAGAGCTACATGGCTGTGTCTCGTCGAAGGTAACCTCGCAAGTCTCCATGATTCGGTTAGTGTCAAGGTTAAGCACACGATATGCTCTAGAATGAATCGCATAACCAAGGAAAATCCCATCCGAACATCGAGACTCAAACTTATCTAGCTTGCCCTTCTTCAGAATGAAACACTTGCAGCCAAATGCTCTGAAATGACTGACCTTGGGTTGTCGGCCATGCATCAGCTCATAAGAGGTCTTCTTTTTGAAAGCACGCAGGAAAATGCGATTTGAGACATAGCAAGCGGTATTGACCGCCTCGGCCCAGAAACGCCTAGGAGTCCTATGCTCATCGAGCATCGTCCTGGCCATCTCACAAAGGGTCTGGTTCTTCCTCTCCACAACGCCATTCTGACAAGCGACATATGGAGAAGAGTATTGATGATCAAGACCAAGATCGCTGCAAAAGGCATCAAAATGAGAGTTCTTGAATTCCGTGCCATTGTCACTGCGTATAGCTCGAATGGCATCACCATGTCTCTCATTCTTCAACCTCAAGATCAAGTCTCGAACAAAGCCAAATGTCTCACTCTTATCCTCCAAAAAGAAAACCCAAGAGTACCTCGAAAAATCATCAACAACCACAAGAACATACCACTTCCCACCAGCAGAGCGAACACGAGCTGGCCCAACCAAATCCATGTGCAACAGCTCACAAGGTCGCTCGGTCATGACAGCCGTCAGAGGGGCGTGAGAAGCGGCAACCATCTTTCCATGCCGACAAGAAGCACAAACCAAATCCTTCTCGAATTTCAACTTAGGCAATCCTCGGACAAGATCAAGACCACTCAAGCGGGAAAGCAACTCAAAGCTCAAGTGTCCCAACCTCCTATGCCATTTCCAAAGCTCGGCCGACACGCCAGCAACAAAGCATCAAGGAGGACCAACTGAATGGGAAAAATCAGCACGAAAGATTTGACCCTCGGGGACGATCGTACAGACAAGATCGCCTCGAGAATCAAGCACACGAGAAGCACCAGCCTTAAAACGAACCTCAAAACCTTCGTCAAGTAATTGAGATACTGACAACAGGTTAAAACCAAGTGACTTGACCAGGGCCACAGTTCTTAAGGTCACCTTGCTACTCACCTTCACCATACCTTCAGCAAGCACTCGTCCTCTCCCGTTATCCCCGAAAGTGATGTACTCCCTCGTACTCACCGGGGTGAGGCTGGAGAACCACCCACGATCTCCGGTCATGTGTCTCGAGCAACCGGAGCCAATCAACCAAAAGTTCTCCAAGCCTCCCACCTGCAATCAAAAACGAGAACAAGAATGAGCAAGTGACTCAACACTGGGGTTAGTACCAAAAGAGTCAAACCAGTGCTGAGCCATTTGCTCGAAAGAAGGGTTAGCAAAATCCATCCTACCATAACCTCTAGGCGGAGCCCTCTCACGCCTACCACCAAAGGACCTGTCACGTCTCACTGGAGGAGTACGCGCACCACGAGGAGGAAAACGTGGCCCGTAGTCCATCTGAGACCCAAAGCTCCGACCGTGTCTCCCAAACTCGTAACGGTCACGAGAAGGAGCACGTCGAGCCAACTCACCACGCCCAAACCCAACACGCCTATCTCTCTGAGGGAACACACCTCCACCTCCACCTCCACGAGTGGGAACTGTCCTCACAAACACATCACTCCTAGGTAGAGGCCCTCTACGAGGCTCAGGCACACCACGAGCAAGGTGGTACCTGTCCTTGTTTGCCATCTCCCTAGCAAACCGCTCATCCCTCTTTCTCCGGAAACAAAACTCATCCTTGTGCCCATCCCTCCCACAATACTCACAATGGAAGCGAATTGGCACTGGCTTAGGCGGTGGCTTCTCTGTGGGCTTCTCAACACTTTTCTCTCCTGACTTCCCCTCAAAGACATTACCCAGGTTGCTCACAAACTTGATGGGTTTCTGGTAATTCTCTGTTTTCTGGGCGAACACTGGTGGGTCTGGAGTTGTGTCAAGCTTGTTTCTCAAGTGGTTCGGCTTGGGTGCATATTTGTTCATGGGTATGGTGTGGGTGTCTCTCCAGCTTTCTCTTCTCCCTCACCACTCTTCTCACCACACTCGTCAGCCCCCAACACCTAAGCATCAAACCTCTTGAACTGAGCCAACATCAAACTCAATTGTGGCTCATGACCAGACAGCCAACACATCAACTTCCTAAGTTCATCATTTTCATCCTGCAGACGATCAACATAGTGTGCAAGTTCCATATTTTTCAAAGCATGCATCTCACAAGTTGAACATGATGTAGGAAGAGGAGCTTTCAATGCCGCCTCAAGAGAAACAATTCTAGTGTGAGATTCATCTAGCCTAGCATGCAAAATAGGACATGAGGTACAAGCACCTAGTAAAGCTGGCCTAGACTTCAATTCATCACACTCCACCCTAACCACATCTAGTTCCTCAAGGACAGAGGCATGTTTCTCCTTGAGGGCAGTCAAATCAGTATGAAAAACTGAGCAATCACCACAATCAATTTCATCTGACACAACAGGAGCAGACTTCAAAGCAGTTATTTCATTCCTAGCATTCACAAGCAAGGATTCAAGCTCAGCTACCTTGTCCTTAGCATCACCCAACAAAGACCTAAATTCCCTCTTCTCCTTGTTGGTCTTTCTAAGCACATCATCACGGTTATCAAGCAACTCATTGAGCCTAGCATTCTCCTCTAGCAAGAAGTTGGGATCTTGTCGTACCTCTTCCTCGGAGTCGGAGTTCGAGTCCGAGCTGTGCCTCCCACCCTTCTTGGAGTGCGCCATGCCGCAAAAGCCTTGTGCGACGAAGCTCAAGCCGGTGATGTTCTTGCCCGTGTGCCGCTTGTCCTTGCGCTTCTCTTGCTCTTCCTCGCTGCTCGAACCGGATGAAGCATCGCTTGATGTCGAGTCGATGTCGCTCGCTCCGGCCACCATTGCTCGAGAGGTCTTCTTCTTGTGGTCGCCACCCTTCTTGTGCCTTCTCTCGCTCTTGTCCTTGTGCTTGTCCTTGTAGTCATTCCGGGACCGGTGCTTGTTGTAGTCGTGCTTGAACTTGCCCTTGTAGTTGTTCTTGATCTCCATGGCTTCAGGGCATTTGGCGATGAAGTGCCCGTGCTTCCCGCACCGATAGCACATCCCTGAGCTCCGCATTGGATTCTTGCAGTTCTCGTACATCCGCCCAAACCTCTTGCACAACAATGCGAGATCATCCTCGCTCAGCACCTCAAAGTCCTCATCTGGCAAAGACACAAGACAAGACAAAGAGAAACCACCAGGGTTAGCGTTAGACCGTGATCCCGAGACAAGAGCCAAACTATGAGGATCAGTGGGGCTCTCGCTCTTGGCTCTCAAGCCACGATCAACCTCAGAAGACTTGAGCTTGGAAAACAGCTCATCCAACGTCAGCGTATCATACACGCTTGACTCCTCAATGGCCTCGACCTTGGCACTCCACACGGACCGATCCAGGGCATGCAAAAGCTTGATAGCTTGATCATGGTCCGTGTATGGGATCACTATCACATTGGCCCTCATGTTGTTGACAATGCTAGTGAAACGCTGGAACATCGCATCGGTCGACTCGCCGGGGAGATGAGTGAAGTTCTCGTACTCTCTCCGGTAAGTGGAAAACAAACGGGCTTGCACTTGGGCATTGCCAACATGAGCATTTCTCAACTTGTGCTATATCTTTCCGGCCACATTCTCTCCGTACACTCGCTCGAACTCCGAGGCACAGAGAGCACGGAACAAGTAATCAACGGCCTTGCTGTTGGCCTCAAACATATCCCGTGATCCTGGAAGTAGAAAACTATCTGGGATGACATAATGCTCATTCTGAGTGACCTCCCAGATAAGAGTTCCCTTCCCTCGCAAAAACGCGCCCATGCGCCTCTCCCACATCGGGTAATTCTTGCCATCAAAGTGCGGAGGACCCGACCCCTTGCCGTAATCGCCCATCTTTGGATCTTAGACTGGTTAGAATCACGAAGATCCGTAACCGGCTCTGATACCAATTGAAGGACCGAAAAGAGCGACCAGAGAGGGGAGGGTGAATGGGAGCCGATAAAAATTCTTCCCTTTGGTCGAATTCGGCCTATACCCTGATTGCCACTCCACGAATCCTTGCACACAAAGGAAGCTCCAAACAAGACTCACACAAGCCTAGAAGAACACTAGAGAAGCCTAGGAACAAAGAGCGGAAGCACCAAGACAAGAATCAAAGCACTTGGTCAATCCTGGAAACGACCAGTGCGGACCGTCCGTGCGGTACGGGCGGACTGTCCGTGTGTGTACGGCGGACTGTCCGGCCCTGCCTCGCGGAACGTCCGAAATAAGCACCAGAACCACCAGAGCCGCACCCCAAAAAATTGGACTGTCCGTGAAGGACCCGCGGACCGTCCGCCAAAAAAATGTCCACGCGGACTGTCTGTGAGCCTCTCGCGGACTGTCCGCCAAACCTCTTGCAACTAAAACCACGGGGCGAAACGGATCGAAACGAAGACGCGCAAGAACACAAAGAACACGGGATGAACCCTAGCTCACGCGGACTGTCCGCGGCTCACTTGCGGACTATCCGCACCACGCGGACAGAGCTGAAAACGCCCGACCCCGCGAGGTCAACTCCAAGAACTCATCACCGGATCTCCCAAACGGTAGAAGCTCTTGAGACAAGATTTTGGGGAGATGATATGCATCACACAAGGATGCTATGCCCCAAAAATCTTGACTCCTAACTCCCTAAATCACCGAGAATCGCGGATCACACAAGCAACCACCATGAACTCGGGCTCCAACCAAAAACGCACGAATCAAAGGCTCTCCACGGCGTTTGAGGGGTCAAGATCACACACAAAGATGCGCAAGGCATCCACCCATGATCCCCTCAAAGAAATCCGACGGAAAACACCCCCAAAATCACGAATCGAGCGACGAACGAAAACCCCCAAAAATAGCCCCGAAAATGACACGAAAATCACAAAGGACTAGGAGATCACCGGGACGCCGAAAGCTTCCATACATCCAGAGGTCAGAGTCTGTACAAGAGTCTAGCCTAAGGAATCCAGAGGAAAACGAAGCAGTCCAGAAAAAATTACCGGGGGAGAAAGCCCTAGGAAGCAAGAGAGAGAGATGCCATCCACCTCTCCGCTATTTATACGAAGTCTATCGGAGGGAGGTAAATGACCACGCTACCCCTACTGCATAAATGAAGATACAACCCCTCAGGGGAATTTTGGTCAAGTCTTCATCAGACGGACACACTTCCACCACGGCTTCGCTTCACCTCGACGCAAACCCCACGATCACGCCACGTGCCCTCCGCCTCGAAGCTTCCCGAAGCTCCCGGATCACCGTCTCCGTCGCCTCGGGCCTTCGGGCTTGGTTTTGAGGCCCAAACCAAGAAACTGTCCACCTGATGGTTTTGTGGGCATACCACCAAGCCCCCCGTGCAAGCTTCGGGCTTCAACCGCTACCTTGCACCGGCCCATGTTCTTGACTTCTGCCCGCCAGTCCTGCACCGCACGGCTCGTACTTGACCCCATCGGCCACCGGGTCCATCGAACCAAGCCTACTTGCCACTCCATCACTCGGAGGCCGCCACGACTCAGGCCTTTCGCGCTTGTTCTTCACCTGCACCGACACGAGTCAAGCCACAACCTGTACCTGCACACTTAGCCAAGCATCAGTCCACACAACATTGTCAATCACTCATCACTAAGGAGCGACCCTCCACTGGTCCTCGGACACACCTGGTCCTCAGCCTTGCATTTTGCCAGCCGAAGAGGAGGGAGCAGTAGAAGCAGCAACAGTCGAAGGTGTAGAAGAAGGCAGAGCAGTCGCAACACCGGAGACGACACCAACTTGTTCAGAAGCAGCAGGGCTGGGGCTAGTCTGGAAAAGAGAAGTTGCATGTTAAAGCAAATGGAAGCAAAAGACAGGAACATTGAAAATAAAAATAATAACTTAGCGAAAAGCACAGCAATGTAACCTTGCGCAGAACACGACGGGCCTCAGCAACCGCATAGCTAAAACCAAACTTGCGGTAAAACTCTTTAACAAAGTTTTTTGCAATGTTCTTCGGCAGAGCAGGAATCCGGTCAACATTGGTTTCTTGAGGCCAGGCAAAAGAGCCATCGCGCATCTGGCGAAGAGCAGTCTTGGAAACAGCAGGCTCGGACCCATCGGTACGAGTGGTCAAGAGAGAGTACACAGAGTGGCAAATGGTACGCGCAGCAACTCCAGCACTTAGTTCACCAAAAGAACGACCAGCCAAAGCTAGAGACGATACACCATCTGACAGCCACTTAAAAATGTCGCCTATGTATTGACCTTTGATGATGTATGAGCCAGGTGCAGTGCCAAAGTCCACCAAAAGATCATGAACCTTCTTGCAAACAGGGGCGATATGCTTTTCCACTTCGTCACAATAACCCTCTTGTTCTTTCACAAGATCGGCATGAGTAGTTTTCAGTTCATCGAGCTCCTCCCGCTTACTTTCGTACAGGCCCTTCACACCTTCGCTTTTCTTTTTCTCGTTTTCAACAGCCTCTTTCAACTTAGCAACTTCGTTTTCAAGAGAATTATTTTTCTTCGAGAGAGAAGTTATTTCCGAAGACAGAGCCACACTTTTCTTTTTCTCATCTTCCAAAGCAACAGTAAGGCTGTCCTTATCCTTCTGAAGATTCTTGACAGTAACAATTTCCTTCTCAAGAGCAGAAGAGGTAGTCTGGTCACGAAGGTCAAATTGGCAGATGTCTTCGTGAAACCGGTGCTGAGCAACTCGACATGCAACGAAGGTTTCCATGGCAAGATCTTGAGCCTGCGTTAAAACTTCATCAGCACCTTCGCGGCCCAGATCTTCTTCCATGATAGGGAAGCTAAAAGATTGGCCAGCCTCCTGGAGCAAAGCACGTTCGCGATCATCGCTGCAGAACTGAAGTAATTTCCTCTTGCGATCACCAAAAAAATGAGAGTTCTGAGAAATCCCGAGACAGCGCGCAACAACTGAGGGAGAACCAACACTAACAAAAATACCACCACTTCGCCGGCCGCTGTCAGACTCAGTGTCAGAACTACTGTCACTATCACCGACACCAGTAGTGAAGGCATCAATAACCTTGCGCGAAGAAGAAGGAACCAGCCCTTTAGAAGGGGCGGGATCTTTAGCCACGTCTTCGGCAATAGTAGGTGCTTTACCGCTCGTTTTAGAAGGAGCAGCAAGCTCTTCGTCGCTCTCCGGTTCACAGTCGCTAATGTCAATATCGAAGGGTTGAGCAATGGTACCGGCAGCGGCGTCTGGACGCGGTGATAATGAAGTCACATCAACTTGTTCCTCTGTATGCTCCAAGTCAGACGCTCGAGTGCTTCGCCCGGACAACGCAGGGTCAGCCACATTCTCGTTGCTCTTGTTACCTTCGCTTCGGTTTCCATCGCTGCCATTGGGGCTAGAAGACACAGTCTCAGGAGAGGCAGATCTTTGCTTGTGGCGACGCTTAGGTTGACGGTTGCTTGCGGCTTTCGCGCGTCTTTTGCCAGGATGAGAAGGCGCAGCAACAGCCAAAGGTTCGGCAACGCTGCTAGACCCTTTCTTCGCAGCACGCTTAGCGGCAGCTTCACGCGCATGTAAGGGTGACTTGACGATCACCAGCAGTAATGCTAAAGAATTGGAAAACACGGTTGTCGTGACGACCACCAATTCTGTTCATGATATCGTGGTCCTCTTTAAGGCTGGCAGGACCAAGTATTTCGTTGGCAGCATCTTCGATAAGCAGAACATCAATATCTGTAAAGAGGGGGAAAATAAGCAAAAAACACAGAAAGACAAAGTGTAAAAAGCAAAAAAGTATAAAAAAACAACAAACACAAACCTTCGAGTTTCACTCCGAAGCTTTTTGTAAATTCCGGAACTTTAATGGGGCTTGTAAAGTCGCTCCATGCGACAACAGACCAGCCAGACTTCACCAGAAAAATCTTGCAGCAGCAATACTCCTCGACGAGATCGCGAGTACCCATGATTTTTGCAATCTCCCGAAATACGACCAAAAAAAGTCGTGATTAATCAGAATCATCGGGAATTAGGCCAACACCCTTCGGAAGATCTTGCACCTCCTTGCTAACAAGCGATGCAGCGGTGTCATCAACCTTATGATAGAACCAGAAGGTGTTCCAGTCATCTTCCCACCGATTCTTATAGCAGACAACAGGGACATCAACATCAGTTCTATATCTAAAATTCAGCGAAGCAAATTGGGCCTCTTCCTTGATATATGTATCACCTTCGGTGCGCTCCATGTACAATGGCTGATGATGGATAGTGTGAGCACGAACGAAGTTGGCCACGGTAGGATTGACACCCATGGTTTTGCACGCCCACATAAAAAAGCTCAACCGAAGAATGGAATTCGGAGTAAGATGGTGGACGTACATGTCGAAGTTGCGAAGAATTGCAACGACAACAGGGTCAAGAGGAAACCGAAGACCAGCAGCAAAGAGATCACGGAATACTACAACCTCATCATCTCTCGGGGTAGGAATCACTTCGTTTCCGGGAGCTCTAGCTTGCCCACTTTCAAAGTACCCAAGATTTTTGTACTCAGAAAGAAGTCGTGGAGTCACACGACTTCATCCAAAAACCTTCGTAGTGGCCTTTGGGGGCTTCAACACAGCAAACTTCGGGGCCATCACACAAAAGAATTAAAGAAGAGAAACAGGCAGCAACCTAAACCAAAAAATAATAAGTATAACCTAGTTGAGCGAAGGTACAAAAAAATGCAGGACAAAAAATAAAAACGAAGGTCTAGAGCAAAGTTAACAAGAAGTTACCAGTAGAGAGGAAGGCGCTAGGCGATCAGAGAGCAGCAGCAGGCGGGGCTTGGCACTGGGGGCGGTGGTGGCCTTATATAACGCGAGCGGTGCGACTAACTACGAAATATGTGGCACGGAAATATAGGAGGAAATGAGGCGACGGCTATGGAAGTATATCCCGATAAATTAGGAAGGAAACAACGAAAAATCGGGACAAGAGAACATATCGCGAAAAAACAGGAGTTCAAAGACAAACCGACACGTGTGAAAAAACAAAAAAAAACCCAGATGAGCCGAAATGGGGAGGCACTTCGGTACGAAAAAGTTTCAGCCCGTTTGAGTTTCGCTACTTCGGCTCGTCAGGGAGACAACCCTTCGCATGCGAGGGGCTAATGTTGGGGAAATCCATTTTCGTACCTAACCCCCTTTTATTTCCCATTTCGACTGCGGACCTTCGGGTCAAGGTAAAGCAGCGACCCTTTGTTTTTTCGATGACTGCACAGGTTTGATACCTTCGGGGCGAGGTGAAGCAAGGCGCCGAAGGTCTCAGGGGACGAGGCGCAGCAAGGCGACAAAGGTTACGAAAGACCGAAGGTACGGCATCTGGGGAGCACCGGGAGGCCGAAGGTGATGCCCGCTCGAAGACAAAGAGAACCTTCGGGGAGCAGATAAAGCAGCCCGGGATGGAGCGCGTCAACACCCAAGAGGCAAGAAAAGGCCTCGAACACGCGAAGGTTCTACACGGCGTGCGGCGGCATGACCTCGAAGCGGAGATGTCCCTCCGAAGGTCGAAGACAGAATGCGGGCCCACATGAGGGGTGCCACGGTGTAAAGTGTTGAGTTGTAATGGTGGTAGTTGGGCGTGTTAGGGGGAAAATACAGTTATGCCCTCAAAGATCCTCCGCTCGATGTAAAAGGCGAGGGTATGTATGTAAAGTGTAACCGATACGGGCCTATTTAAATAGACCCAAGTGGAATGAAAAAGGAGAGAGGGGTCTGAGGGGAGGCTTGTTTTTGCTTGCCCGAAGACACACCTTGGTTTGCTTGAGAGTTTGAGTTCTTTAATTATTTGCATTTGTTGGCCCCACTTCGGGGACGGGTTTCTCCCCAACACTCGTGGGTACCCGTTAACCCGATGAGCATGGGTTTGGGCATAAAATTAAACCCGTCATGGGTCATACGGTTTTTAATGGGCGGATTTTGTATTCGCGGGCATAGGTTCGGCTTCCATAGGGTGGCGGAGATGCCGATGCGGCAGCCAGCCTGCTCCTACGGCGGCGTGGCAGTCGGCCCTGCTACCGCGGGCGGAGGAGGCTGGCGTGGCCGCCGGCGGTGGAGGCAAGCGCGGCTGCCGGCTGTGCTCCCGTCTCCCGCGGGCGGTGGAGGCCGCGTGCAGGGAAGAGAGGGGGTGCGGCTCGTCGAGCGTCAGGCGCCAGGGAGAAGAGTGAGGGGGCAGCGGCGGGACTGGTGGGTGTGGGGAGGATTATGGTGCATGGCAACCTACGTGCCTGATAGTGTTGTCGTGCTCAATCGCAAGCACAGGCACGACACTATACGCATTTGAGCGTGCCGGGCCGGCACGGTTGCATAGCATGCACTAAAATCACGGATCGAAGAATCAAAGAGAAATCATCATAGAATTCATTGAAAATCATCGATCCATCATACACAAATCCATCCAAAACCACTACATCAAGACCTACACACACAAATCTATTAGCACGGTCAGCGCGGCTTGGAGGGCGGGGCAGATGCCGACGCAGCAGCCGGCCTTGAACTGCGGCGACGTGGCAGCCGGCGCGGGCGAAGGAGGATGAGGGAGTTGCTGATATTTATACCTAGGGTTGGTTGTGGGCTGAAGTAAACAAGCCATAATCGGACCAACCCATTTAGTCGTGCTGTGTTTGGACCGGGACTACGGACCGAATTGGCGGCTCAGGCACTGACACTATCGTCATTGTGTCGTGTTGTGCCGTGCTAAGATCGTGTCGGATCGTGCTCGTGCCGACTCATTGTGCTCATGCCTAATGGCTATCTATAATAGTCTGGTAACAAATATGTATATCGATACTAGTTATGAGACAAGTTAGGAGTGGTATATATATATCTATAGGAACGGAAAAGTCCCAGTAAAAAATCCCTTCGTAAATCTCGGATTCTGTCTGATTCCTAAACGACAAACACCAACGAAAATCGCAAAATATTAGGCTACGTACTAATGGGTCGATTCCTTCGTATCTAGAAGTGGGTGGGGCGGTGATGGCGCTCCTGCTAGCCTTGCCTCGCCTCCCCTCTTCCTCCCCCTCTCGCCGCCTGCCCTAGCCATCCTCGTCGCCTGAAGCTTAGCCTTAGCCTCCCTGTTCGTGCCCCCTATCTCTACCATGGATTTCTCCAAGCTCAACCACAACTTTGGTAAGGTTTTCAGCTCCAAAGTTCTCGAAGTTCTTGGCTCCAAGGTTTGCTCTTCGGTGGCAGCACCAAGTCGCGGTTTTATCCTTCTGGTCTCTTTCAGTCGCAACAGATTCAGACTCACTGATGAATCAGTTGGTGCTTGCCTCCAGTCTGTCTTGGGAGGGCAGTCCTCGGATTTCAAAGTTCTGCTGCTAGAAGAGCAAATCTTTCAGTTCTCTGTCTCTTCCAAAAATGTTGCGTTCATGGTTCTTGAGCTCTCCCAAATTGCTGAGGAATGTTTTAAATTGACCTTCTTTCTATGCAATGACACTGGATTTCAACGTGCTCTTCGTTTTTCTAAAGTTGATTCTGGGCCTTCATTCTCCTGGGAGCCCGCACGCAAAAAGAATTTCAGGACCTCTTCTGTCCGAATGGCTAAAAGTTCAGGGAATTCTTCTGACAATCATACTGGACTTCATCGGTCATTTCTCTTTGGAAATTCTAATGCTCGAGTGGCAGCGAGCCCTGGATATTCTTATGATCAAGGAGCCAAAATGCATCGGCCTCCTTCTTCGGGAAATTCTTATGCTCAAGTTGCAGGAGCCCATCGGCCACCTCTTTCTGGAGCCAATGTTGTACCGGTTGGTAAAGATCGGATCAAATTCAAAGACAACCGCTCTGCCAGGTAAAATCTTCATCCCGCAATGTTCAAAATTGTGATTCGGTTTTCTCTCGTCTTCATTTTCCCCGGCGTTCAGTGTTTGAGAGGCTCGGCTTCAAGCCCCATTCTCGAAATTCAAACGGAAATTCAAATTCTCTCAACAGTCAACGGGCCACTTTTGACACTGGGTCGGCAGGCCCAGCTTTTGCGAAGCCCGATACTGTTCCCCTAGCCCAGAATTTTGGGGAGGATTTTTCCCAACTACTCAAGAGTTGACCGGGTAAGAGCTGTTAAATGTTGGCATTGTAAGCTTTGGGGCCACACTGTAAAATCTTGCAGCAGTTATCAAGATCTCCAAAGATTTATTGCATCGGTTGGGAGTAATCCAGCGGCTAATTTCTCTACTTATACCCCTGCTCCTAATTGGCCAAGTGACCCTGGGTTGACCTGGTTTAAAGGAAAAGGACCCCTAGGAAATGGGCTTGATGTTAATGGGCCGCCTCCACCCGTATCCCAAGGCGACGGTACTCATTCCTCTGGGTACACTACAGTGCAGTGTGCCCCTTCAACTTCAGCTACTACACTCCTCTTCCACCAGCAAAGCTATCCCGCCACTGTAGCTCCGTCCGCCGGAAAAACCCCCGAGGGTGCGGAGTCCTCGGGCGTCAAGGAGATGGCGTTCCTGAACATCGACCCGGAGCCGATGCTGCTCGCCGGGTTCGCCAGGGTGCTCGTCGAAGGGCGCCCCCAATTTGCAAGGGTGGTCATTCCAAGAACCATGCCGGCGAACGAGGATTTGGCGATCGTCACCGTCTCCAACCTCCTGTCGGGTGAGATTCCGTTCGCCTTCATCTGCAATGCGGTTCTTGAGCTGTTAGAGGGGAATTATGAGCTTAGAGTGGCAGATGTGCAAAGATGCCCCTTCAGTAGAGGGCAGGCATTTGTCAGGCTCAGGAGGGTGTCCGATAGAGATACGCTCGTGCATACTAGCCCGCATCATTTCCAGGGACTGACTTTTGAGTTTGTGAATCACAATCGAGGTGATAATGCTCGTCGGGTTCTTTTCAATAGAGAGTGCTGGCTCATGCTGATAGGGTATCCTGTTGATAATCGCAATATGGATGACATTAGGGATTTAATCAAATCCTTTGGTAGATTGATTTGCTGGCAAAAGGATGATGTGTTAGCAAGGATTTATATCAAAGCACGGGTTACTGATCTGACAGATGTGCCGCATTACATCATCATTTTTGAAGGGGATGACCATGAGGGGGTTTCCCTGACTGTGCAATGTGAAATAGTTCAGCAAGATTTGCTTGGGGGCCAGCTGCAGGATGAGGATATCCCTCCTGGGGGTTTTGGCAATGATGAGTTTGTGTTTCCCGGTCTGGAAGGACCCCATAATCAACCCCCTCACGGGATTAATGGACCTCCTGAGCAGCAGAACAATAACTTCCCAGTGTTACCGGATTTGAATGCGAACCCTGAGAAGAATGAGCAAGAGAATGTTGAGTTTCAGATAAATGATCATCTGATTGCAGAGAATCATCAGGATGTGATTGATCTCCAACTGAGCCTTTCATTTCCCCCTCCAGTCACTGCCTCCTATAGAATTGAGCACCCCTCTCCAAATAGCAGTGTGGGCTTAGATGGTGCAATGAGGATTGATTTGCAGCTAGGAGTGGTTAATCATGGATCACAACTCAATCAAGAGGATCTTCTGATGGAGAATGAGGATATGGTGCTGGATCAGGAGCAGGTTATTAATGACCCTCTGGCAAATGATGAAGATAATCCAGCTCCATTGCAGGGAGGTGATGGGATCCTTGCTGCTGGCAATGAAAATGCTCTGGTAGAACAACACATGGAGCAGGAACCCCTTCAGCCTATGGTGTTTGACATGCCTCAACAAGTTAATGTGGCTGAGGAGAACCATGCAGCTCCTGTCATTCTGGAACCTTTGGGAATTGATAACATTGAACAGGAGCTGCAGCAGAATAATGTGCAGGGGGTAGAATCTGAAGCTTCTACCAATGGGGGTAATCAGTGGGGCAGCATGGAAATCGCCCATTCATCCTGCCAGATTTTCTACTAGCTAGGCAAGCTCAGGACAATTCATCTCCCCAGGGACCTTTTGGGCTAAACTTAAATATCAACATGGCCTTGACACACTTCACTGCTCCTGAACTTTTGATGCCTGAATGGCCCAACCTGATGAAAGGAGGGGCTAGCAGCTCCAAGGTGACCCTCCCACCTGATGTGTACAGGCTCTGGGCACAATTCTTCTCCGCGATGGGCTGTCCTGCTCAAGTGGTTGATATTCCTGCTGATTGGGCCTCTTTCTTCATAGTGATGTTGTTGTCTCCAAGCCACTTTGATTGGGCCAAAGGTTTTCTGGCGTCACAGGCATGGAATCTGATGCTTAGCTGCTCTAACCCCATTTCTCTCATGTCTTTTGCAATTCCTGCAAAATGCCCAAAAAATGCAGTAGTTCAGTGTCAAAGTCTTCTTGAGGTAGCTGATAATTATTCTCTGCAAGAGGGAGAGATAGAAATACAAAAGGATGAGGAAGCAGTGGTTGCACAGCTCAAAAAACAGAAAGGGAAGAATGCTGCCCCCATAGTGGAAACAGAAGCCAGAAGGAGCCCCAGGATCCGTAACCGCAACCTGGGCTTCAAACATAACAGTTGCACAAGTAAGAATTGTCTGGCGTGCTCTGCTGTGCCTCCCTCCATTCCTAAGAAGCTTTTGAAGACAGTTGGGGAAGAATTCTATAAAATCAAGCCTGGGAAGATAACTGAAGAAGAACTGGCTAGCAAGAAGCGTGGCAAGCAGCCTGTCGGTTCCCAGAAGTCCAAGAACTTTGGTGACAAGGAGCAGGAGGAGGAGGATGGTCTAGAAGTGCAGGACCATGCCAAGAAGGCCAAGAAGTAGGGCGTCCTCAAGGCCTTATTTTGTTAATCACTCCCCTCATGATAGGGTTGAGTTTGTCTGTCTTAAGTTGTAATGAAAACTGCTCTTGGCTTTTGTAGCCCCTATGGCTTTCTTAAAATACATGAGAATGTTGATGGGAACTTCAGTTGGTTCTATAATGGTGATAATCTCTATTATCTTTGGTTTCATGGGTTTATGCTGTGCATTCACTCTGGTATTAAAACTCTCTCCCTCTTGCAATGAATTATAATCAACAAAATAGAAGCTGGGTAATTCTTTCTTGGAATATTAGAGGGTTTAATTCTGACAGTAAATGGGATGCAGTCAAAAATAAAGTGACTGAGGCCAAATGTGATATCTTGTCTCCAAGAAACTAAGAGAGAATTCTTTGACTTGCAATACATTAAAAAACTTTGCCCCAGATATTTGGATGAGTTTGTCTTCTTGCCATCTGTTGGCCTGTCGGGAGGTTCTCTAATTGTTTGGAATAGCTCAAAATTCTCTGGTCATTTGGAGTTTCAAAATGAGTATGCTCAAACGGTTGAATTCACTTGTAAACTGTCTGGTGAATTTTGGTTACTTACAAATATCTATGCTCCATGCACTTCTGAAGGGAAATTTGCTTTCCTTACCTGGTTCAAGAATATTACTATGCCTGATGATTTAAAATGGCTAGTGGTGGGAGATTTCAACCTAATCAGATCCTCTGAAAACAGGAACAAAGAAGGAGGTAGCATCCATGAAATGCTTGCATTTAATGATGCAATCAGTAGCTTGAGATTGGTGGAATTACCCCTGAGAGGCTGCAAGTACACATGGACCAACAAGCAATTTAACCCACTCCTCGAAAGATTAGACTGGTTCTTTACTTCTAATGCCTGGACAACTATGATGCCCAATACTTATGTCACAGGACTAGTGAGAGACAATTCAGATCACACCCTATGTGTCATCACTGCCTCCACCAATACCCCCAGGCCAAAGGTTTTTAGATTTGAAAACTACTGGTTGGAACATGAAGACTTCTCGACAGTTATGTTGCAGGGCTGGGGCATAGACACACAGCAGCAAGATAGTGCTAAACACTTGAGTGCCAAGTTCAAGAATTTAAGAAGAGCTTTTAAAACATGGAAAACCCAACTCCCTAGCCTTACCTCTGCCATCAGGAACACCAAAGAAGTCATCCAGCTTCTGGATATCTTAGAGGAGGTTAGAGATCTCACCCTAGAGGAATGAAATTTTAGAGATATTCTAAACTCCCACCTTCAACATCTACTCCATCAACAAAGAATATATTGGCAGCAAAGGGGAACCATAAATTGGGTGAAATTCGGTGATGAGTGCACTGCCTTTTTTCATGCTAATGCCTCCATCAAGCTCAGGAAAAACATGATCACCTCCCTCAAAGATGTGAATGGCCAAGAATTCTTTCTGCATGAGGAAAAGGCCCTTCTACTTTGGAATGTCTTTAAGGACAGGATGGGCACCTCTGAATATACACACATGTACTATGACCTGGAATCCCTCCTCACCATGGACAATAATCTGGCTGCTTTGGAAGTTCCTTTCACCAAGGAGGAAATTGATTCAATAATTGCTGATCTGCCTAATAACAAATCTCCTGGACCTGATGGTTTCAATGGAGAATTCCTGAAAAAGTGCTGGCCCATAATTGCAGAGGATTTTTACAAGTTATGTGAGCAATTTTATGAGGGGAATCTTTGCCTGAGAAGTATCAATTCTTCATACATAACTCTGGTGCCTAAAACAGACAGTCCCTCCATGGTGGGAGATTACAGACCCATCTCATTATTAAATTCATCTATCAAATTATTGACCAAACTACTAGCAGAGAGATTACAAAAGGTGATCATGAGGCTGATCCATAAGAACCAGTATGGGTTTATCAAAACAAGATCAATACATGATTGTCTTGCCTGGGCCTTTGAGTATCTTCACATCTGCAAAGTATCCAAGAAGGAGTTGGTTATCATCAAACTTGACTTTGAAAAAGCATTTGACAGAATTGAGCACCAGGCCATCCTAGAAATCTTAAAGCATAAGGGCTTTGGTCAGAGGTGGATTAAATGGATTGACAACATACTTAACAGTGGCACATCTTCTGTTCTGCTAAATGGAGTCCCTGGGAAGGTCTTTCACTGCAGAAGAGGGGTAAGGCAGGGAGATCCTTTGTTTCCACTATTATTTGTTTTGGCTGCTGACCTCCTGCAAATAGTAATCAACAATGCCAAAGATCAGGGCCTACTCAATCTTCCTTTACCAAGGAGTGCCTCCCCTGACTTCCCCATTGTGCAATATGCAGATGACACCTTGTTAGTCATGGAAGCTTGCCCCCAGCAGAGTTCTCACCTTAAGGACATACTGCAGACTTTCTCTGCTTCCACTGGACTCAAAGTTAATTATAACAAATCCATGATGGTCTCCCTCAACATCTCAGATGAAAAGCTTGACTTCCTCACCACTGTTTTTAATTGTCAGAAAGGATCCCTCCCTTTCACCTACTTGGGGCTCCCCATGGGCACCACCAAGCCAAAAATGGAGCACTTTTTGCCCCTGATGCAGAGAATTGAGAAAAGGCTCACTTGTACCTCCATCTTCCTCAGTCAAGCTGGGAAATTAGAATTGGTGAACTCGGTTTTCTCTGCATCAGCCATCTACTACACAGCCACTCTCAAGCTTCATAGGGGGGTTATTAAACAGTTGGATAAGTACAGAAGACATTGCCTCTGGAGAGGCTCTGATATCAGCTCTAAGAAACCCTCTAAGGCAGCATGGCTCACACCCAAAAGACAAGGAGGATTGGGGGTATTAGATTTGAGTACTCACAATGATGCTATGCTTCTCAAATTTTTACACAAGTTGACACCCCATGGGTCACTTTGATTTGGCATCATTATTATAGCTCGGGGAAACTTCCAGGACAACAGAAAAAGGGATCTTTCTGGTGGAGGGATATTGTTAAACTCATGGATAAATTCAAAGGTATGTCCTCGGTGAAGGCTGCAGAAGTAAACACAGTCCTTTTTTGGAAGGATAATTGGAATGGTCAATCTCTGGCCTTGGCATATCTTGAGCTCTTCTCATTTGCTAAAAATGGAAATGCCACCTTTAAAGTGGTCGTCAGCAGTTCAGAATTCACTCAGAATTTCAATTTGCCCCTTTCCACTCAAGCGCATCAACAATTAAGTATCTTACAAGGAGTGCTCAGCGACAGACAAATTGTGGCTGGCCTAGACCAATGGAAGTATTCATGGGGAAACTCTATTTTCTCTACCTCCAGGGCCTACAAAATTTTGGCAGCTGGGGATATTGCCCATCCGGTGTTCCATTAGATCTGGAAATCAAAGTGTCAAATGAAACATAAAGTTTTCTTCTGGTTATTACTTAAGGATAGGCTGAACACAAGGGATTTACTGCGAAGGAAAGACATGAACCTAGATTCATACACCTGTGATCTCTGTATCCTTCAACGGCCAGAGACGAGCGCCCACTTATTCCTTCGTTGCAATTTCGCCAAGGCTTGCTGGAATTCTCTTGGGGTTTCATACATATCCACCAGGACAGTTTTTCAAATCTTGATGAAGATCAAGGAAAAATTGGAACTACCATTCTCCATGGAAGTGATAATTCTTATGGCCTGGAGCATTTGGCTCACAAGGAATGACTGGATCTTCAACAACTTGGATCCTTCAGTGGAGGATTGCAGAAGGAAATTTAAGAAGGAATTTGCTCTGTTGCTCCACAGGGCAAAACCATCTCTTTTGCCGGCAATGGATAACTGGGTCCATGAGTTCCAACCGTAGTTACTTCTTCTGTCTCACCACCTTCTCTGGTGCTTTTCTTCTTTTTCTCTTTTCGGTTTATTCCCCTTGTTGTCTTTTGTAATTTGGATTTCAAGTTTTCTTTAATAATATTTGTTCAGTAGGGGCTTGCCCCTCCTGTTTCTTTTCAAAAAAAAAATGGGTCGATTCCTTGATGGGCCTGCAACAGCCCGCTTGCTTCATGATGTTTTTGAGGGGCCAATGGCCATTCATCTCATGCCGCATGGTTTCTTAACGGAAAAAAAAAGTCCTTTTAACATCCCTTCCTCAACTATTACTGCAGTTTGAGTTTAGTCTCTCATGTATAAAATTGGGTATTGGCAGTCCCTCAACTTCCAATACCGTTAGTCTCAAAAAAACACTTCCAATACCGTTTATTTTTGTCCCTTGTTGATTTTGGGCGGTGGTTTAGTAGGAAAAAGTTCATTTAACAACCCTCAACTATTGTCGTAGTTCAAGGTTAGTCCCTCAACTTCCAAATATGTTTACTTTTGGCCTCTTACTTGTTTTGAGGGTGGTTTTGCATGATGTGACATGGACCCCACATGTTACGAAACAGATGGTGGTAGGCTTCACATACCAAATGGCCTTTTTCGAGTGCAGGTAGATGTCGCAGTAGCGATAAATAAGTTATGATATCGAGAAGAAGTAAAGGGGGCGAGTGGAGGTGGACTTTATGGGATGCATAGTGAATGGACTAAGTAGGTTCCCGATGCCTGCGTGGTCAACTGCACCGCTGGTTCAAGATTAGGTCTGACGATTAGTGCAAAAGCTAGCTTTGTGGGTGGCTAATGGTGGGCGGTCAAGAAGGAAGCAAGGAAGAGGAGAAAAAGGTCACTTAACATGTGGATTCATTGTCACGTTATGTAAAACCACTATCAAAACCAGTAAGAAACTAAAAACAAACGGTATTGAAAGTTGAGAGACCGCGAATACTCGGTTTTGCGTATGAAGGACTAAACTCAGACTACGGTAATAGTTGAGCGATGTTGAAAGGACTTTTCCTTTCCTAAAAGACTTAATGGGCTGATTCTCACAATGAGCACTCTGAAATGGACCAATACAGCATGTGCTCGCAGTCCAACAAAAAGTAGTGCGAATGAGCTTGTAGTCCAATGGTAGAACGGTCCAGTGAGACGCTACACATCAGGGTTCAAATCCTGGTGCTCGCATCTTTTTCTAGATTTATTCCAGGATTTTCCGGCGTTATGCATTAAATGGTAAGCGACGTTCCCGTCGACGACGAGGCGCTAGTGGTGACTTCGGGAATCTCCAGATCTGCCGGTGTTCAGTCCTTCGGAGGTGCTCATAAGGGTAGAGTCTGCATACGTGTGTTCATAGAGGTGAGTGCATGTTGTAAGTGTCTGCTCGGTCCTTCGAAGGTGCTCATAGGGGTAGGGTCTGCGTACGTGTGTTCATAGGAGTGAGTACGTGCTGTGTAATTTAACAAAAAAACAAGTAGTGCACTCGTTTTTGTCCATTATAATCCAAAGATAGAAGTAGAACTGAATCTCTTGTTACAACTATATTATTTTATCCTAATCTAGCACATGGTTTCCTAAAAGACTCCCAATATTCATATAAACAAGTATTGCATGGATCAATTTATGTACGTATAACAGGACAGTACAACCAATTTATAAAGTACAGCCTAGTTGGATTTATGCCAGGGTTCCACATAATTATAACTTGATCAAGGGACTAAATAACGAATACTCCAAGGTAGATGGTTCAAGTCACTCATCACATTAGGAAAGAGACCATGTTTTCCTACCAGCCGAGGCAAGTCCTAATAATAACAAAAAGAAAAGAAAGAGAAAAAAATCTGTACAAGCTGCTGCACTGCTGCAGGACCAAGAGAATAACAAATAGGATTCGCAGCAAGTCTGAATCTCTCAGGAGATCGATCTGGCTCTGCACTCTAATCTGGCTACCACCAAGGAATACCTACAGTACAAAATGCAATGTCCTCCGGAAATGCAATTGCCCTTCCTAACTCCTCTACCAGGTACCAACCATCCCACATCCTCATGATCCATCCAACCCGTTCCTCCGATGCTCGATTCACTGTGTTCGTTCCTAGGGCTGAGACCTTGAGGACAGTCCTGACTCTCTTCGGTCACTGCTTATCTCGAACTCACTTGAGCTCACCTTGGACTCGCTGTCTGCGTTGTTGCTGTGGCCCCTTCGGCTCCGACGATCCTTCACAGGATAAAAAAAATACAAAGATTCAGAATTATTGCACAAGAATGGTTGTATCAGCGGAGTGGGGTGGGGGGTCAAAGAAGTGAAACCTCTCGCGACGGGACATCTTCTGCCTCGAGCATCCGAACAACCTGACCCATAGTGGGTCTTTTCTCAGCATCTGGGTCAACACACCGCAACGCCACTAGAAGAGCACGCTTCAGAGCCCGAATGGCTGGTTTCAACTCCATGTCCGGATCCACTACTTCCTCAGCTCTTCTCGTGCCAACCATCATTTTGAGCCACTCCACCAGATGCACCTGCCAACCATGTTATAGCTTATTAACGTTCAGAGCTGACAAGGCATTGAAAGAAAGGAGAAAAGACTTGCTATAAATGGCTACCAGGCATAAATGCAAGATATCTGTAAACCTGAAATATAGTGCCTCCCTAGTCAATAGATGCTATTTTCCCATGAAACAAACTGTCACAGGTAAGCGCTGCTTCACCATGCATGACATTACAGTACATGCTCACCTCATTAGCAGGTCGAGCATAGTCAACCGGATCCCTCCCAGTCACTGCTTCCAGTAGTAGCACACCAAAACTGTAGACATCACTTCTCTCATTCAACAGACCTGTGTTCGCATATTCAGGGGCCACATACCTGAAACAGTAACAAAATAAAAGATGGATTGTTGTATCCATGTGAAGCTCCATAAACGTAATCGCTCCTAAAACATGAAAAACGAAAGACTCTCAACATGTAAATTTTCCTACTGGTAGTGAATATGGCATGTTCCAATTAGTGAAGCAAAGTACTACAAAAAAGAAAGAATAACAAGCAAACAACATACCCGAAAGTTCCCATAACTCGAGTTGTGATATGGCTCTTCCCTGCACCCAGGAGCTTGGCCAATCCAAAATCAGAAAGCTTACCATTGAATTCTTCATCAATTAGGATATTACTTGATTTGATATCACGGTGCACAACTTTTGGTTCTATGGCTTCATGTAAATAAGCAAGCCTGTATATCATAAATTATTTTTAAAAATCCTTAAATAACTAAGCATATGCATATCAGAAAAAGGCAAGGTGATAAGTGGCTCATCTCTTACGCCTTAGCAATTCCAAGAACGATTTTCATCCTGGCTTCCCAAGTAAGAACACCGTGTTGACGCATGGCACCATGAAGCCACTGTTCTAAATTCCCATTATTCACGTACTCATACACAAGCATCCTGGAGTGTAATGAGAACACTCAAACAGATGAAAAAACTGTATATAACATATGGAACAGGTAGATTTTCATAGTTTACATTCACAACTTCAAGTGTTCAAAGGGACTGAACCTCAATGGAGAATGCAAAATAAACGTTAACAGCAGCAAGGTTTTTTTCAGTACTCAAACTAAAATCAAGTGTTCTCATAGAAAAATGTCTAACTACCAAGAATCACAGGCCATTGTTAACAGCTTAAACCAAGGAAAGGAGAATGATTCTTCTGCCTTCAATTCACATAAACTGAACAACAAAACACAGTTATATACAACAGTTCTCAGCTCATTGCCATAAATATACATTTTCTTTGTTTTTTGAGAGCTGGAAAAGCATATACTATTAGAAGGTAAGACAATTTGATTCTATTACTTAATAGGGAACATATCTGGTGGAAACTACAACCTTTAGGAAAACCCATGCAAACCACGGCAAAAAAGTCGTCTAGATTCACCAAAAAAATCACACATCTAGATGATATGATGATACACAACCTTGTAAAATATCTTGTCCGAACTCGACTTCGTTTGTGAGATATAAAAAATAACAAATTTCAAGCCAGAAAGTTGTCCAGATGATTTGTTAAAATTAAAGAGTAAAAATGGTGCCAAATGAGAATTTTCTTTCAAAAATAGAGATCGGGATATCACAACTTTAGTTGTAAAAAAACCATGTAACATGTGGCAGCAAGTAGAACAGTGTGGCAATATGTATGATTATAGTTGACGGCCTGGGCATGTAGTGTAGATATGACGCTGCCAAGAGCCAAGACATCGTGACTCCTATCACCCACACAACACGGAGTTTAGTTCATCGATTCCAGGCCTAAGTCTGGCAGCAATCGCCGCTGTGGCCTCACCGGTCACTAGAAGCCTTTCAATTGAGTAAAACCAACACTAACATTGGCTGGCAATGCAACATTGTCAGTTCGGGACACATTGATGAAGGAGACGGTCCATGTCCTATTAATTGGCTGACTTGTGTAGATAGTGAGTAGTGACTGGAACAGCAATACAGGCAAGATGGTAGGGGCTACCTTCATACATCTCAAATGCCAGACAGGAAGTTATATATGGCATTGATCCACCTCTCCATTAAATTATCTATTTTGCTTATCTACCAAATTAGTTTCGTTGGAGCAAGTTCTCATGGATTGGCTCTGAGATTCATTGATTTTTTGTTGTGTCCACAGGGTGCATTAGTACAAAAGCATACATGGTTTAATATAAAGTCCATAAATCTATTTTCACAATTTTTAGGTACTACAAGAGCATCAGCAGGCACAAACAAACCCAATGAAGAATACAGCTGTCAGTGCTTTGTATATATGCGCAATCTGCTTGGTTGATTGTTATTTCTATGGTATATTAGAGCTAATCCTCTGGCGAAGTCCTTCATACTTTGATCCCAGTGGTAGGATTAACGGCAAAAACAAGGACAAAGTGTAGGAAGAAGGCACATAAGACACCAGAATGACGGGCACTGAGTGGGAGGTACAGAGCAAAACAGGGAAACTAGGTAGTGCAAAACTAGTAAACTAGGCAGTTTGTCAATAGTACGGTACCATATAGGCAATATTCCCTAACAATTGTGATCTGATCGATAGAAGTCATCCTATTAGAGCGTGTGCACTCTCAAATTTGATGAAGTGTTAGATTTTGTGAGGGTTAAAAGTTAAAAAATTTATCCTGAACCTAGAGTGAACTTATATATGTACAAGTAGTCATCCTATTCAAGTACATATAAATCATAGTTGAGACTTGAGACAAAAGCTAGCCAAAAAGTCAGTGCAATTAATCAGAAATTAGGTTCACCTGTGGATTCCCTCAACGCAATATCCTAGAAGGCGGACAAGATTCTTATGCCGGACATGTCCAATTGCCTCAACTTCAACCCTGAATTCCTTTTCTGCTTGGCCCCTGCAGTGACACATTAAACACTCTGAATATGCTGAGCCCATGAAAGAGAGCAGAACAATATTTCAAGTTCTATGTGGAAGCCGTCCTTTAGGTAAAAATAAGATTCAGAGGGTTCATACATGTTATTAAGAAGCTTCTTTATTGCAACATCAGTCCCATTTATGAGCCGACCACGGTAAACCACTCCATATCCACCTTCCCCAATGATATTCTCCTTTGAAAACCGATTCGTTGAATACTCCAAGTCCCTCATAGTAAACCAATGGCCCCAGCCCAGATGCGAAAACTCCGGGAGACCAACGAGCGGAGATGCAGAGACGGTCGCATACTGAGGATACTGCCTCCTAGCATTGCCCGAGCTGCCCTCATCACCAGAATACGAACTCCCAGCCCTTTCGCAGTGGTACGCGGAGCTGCATTGGCTCAGATTATCGGCATCACTCGACTTGCTCCTGACCAAGTGCGCCAACATTTTCCCCGAATCCTTCTCGCAGTGCTTCTCCTGCACCGCCAATGCCAACGCTTGGCTCTCTTGCACTTGGAAGCTCTGAACCACAGCGTGCTCACGCACTTCGTCCACCGCAATCTCCTTGGAGACATCCGGAATCTGAGACACCGGAATCTTGTCGAACGACTTGCTCGGCTTCCTCCGGTGCACGGACCAGAAGCACAGGAAGCCGAGGATAAACAAGATTACCACCCAGATACAGATGCCAATCACAATCCATAGCCTCAGGCCGAACGGCGGCGTCCTGGAAGATAGCTCGGCTCTCAGGATTTCGCCGGCGGACATCTTTATTCCTCAGAAATCTGCGCACCAGCATCAGTAAATGCGATGTTAGCTCAGCACTTCACCATAAAGAAGGAAATGGAGACAAGCTGAAACCAAGATAAGAGGAAGCGTGTAATTTCTGGGGAAAAACTCGAAGCTACTAGTAGGTATTTACTTGCAATCGGGTCAGATTCCGGAAGGAACCGAAGGGATTGAGGCGCTGGATTTCCCACAGAAGGAAACGAAGGGAAGGCGCCCGCGTACCTGGTGGATGCTTGTCGCCGGCGAAGAGCCTGACGAAGACCTGGGCGAAGGGCGTGGCGCTCGCCCAGTCCGCCGCCGCCGCCGCCAGGAATGGGAAGCCCACTAGAGAGAGAAGTAGTGAGAGTGAACGGGAGATAGGGAAAAGGGGAGGAGGGCTGGCTGAACGCGGACAAAAGCCGAGTATCCCTCTGCCGTTGCCAGGCAATGGCAACGTGTGACGTTCTCCCCATCTAGGCCATCCGCATCTAAATCAATGGCTACGGAGGCATCAGCTGTCAAATTTTGAGCTTTTTCTACTAACCTCCTGCAATCGAGGCGACTGAAGATGATATGTTTCTCATGCAATCAACATGATTGACCTTTCTTTTAGGCTTGTCATAGGATATAGCAAATATAATTGAATGTACGCATTTTCTCTGTTTAACACGGTTTTTATTTGTAGACTTAGAAAATGTCATCCATCAGCAAGTTGGTTTGACTGTAAGAATGTAAGGCAGGCAGAACATCGCTAGCCACGATGGATTGCCAGATGGACTGGTCGGGGTCAGAAGATGGCAACGTAATTGTCTTTTGAGGATGGTAAAGATAAGAAAGGAATTCAATCCAACCTCTGGTTTCAGAAAGAAAAGCATTTGATTAAAAGAGAAGTCTATGAAAATGCCTCCTTAATAGCTTTCAAGGCGAAGCATCGCGATGTGCAAAAAAAAACAAAAGAAAGTTCAGATTATTTTGGCTTAGATCATCTACTTTGTCAATATAGACTACAGAAGGAAGGAATAATATGATGGAAGGAGGTAAATTCATATTGGTTGAATCGTGAGGCAATATAACAAAACAGTTTGTAAGAGGGAATGGGGGATACCAAGTGCATGGTGACCAATTTGGATGTTCTTTCTACAAGATCTAGTTAGCTCCATTATTTTTCCCAACTATTTATGAAACGGATTACGGGTATTCAAAATATAGACACATGTGGGGATGTGTACTTGTTGCATATGCAGCTAGATATTTACAAGTCCAATTCACAGCATATTCAACTGGCATCTATATAAGTATTTTTAGTAATCCAAGTTTGAAGTCAAATAACGATTTAAATGCTCGCATAATAAACAGAAAAAAAGTTGAGGTGTGAACAAAATAACGCATGAGGTGACTGTGGTGACATGCATCCGAAAGTCCAAAAGATTTGATATCCGTGTTTCAAATGACTTGAGGAAATCTTTTTATGTATTTGTGAAAATTGAAAATAGGCTGAATTTTTCATTACTGATGATGACATATCTTCATCCGTGCCATCATGTTGCCGAGGTGGAGTTCAAAGATCACTCCACCAGGTGCACGGAGCTATAAAAGTTAGGCTTTGCCGCAGGGATGACAGAGCGCGAGGAAAAAGGCTTTTGGGCACCACACACAGGTCCACAGCTCGCTCACGTAGCGTGCTGCGTGCACGCAACCGAGTGACCGACCGACGCTCGCTCGGCCGGCTCGAGCACAAGACCAAACGGCCCACGCGCGGGGGGGGGGGGGGGCGCCGTGGATTCTCTGACTGCCCATAGGGGATGGCAGAGAAACACTGTAGCGTGACATTCGTCCCTCTGTGAACCGTCCGATCACGGATGGACGTGCAGGATTGAGTGCTACAGTAACATGTGAACAGTGCTGATGGTACAGTATTTTGCTACAGTACCGAGTGCTACAGTGTTTCCGTGCCTTTTATGACTCGTTTTGCTGTTCGCTTTGGTGACTTTTGTGAGCGCAGTCAGAGGATCCGGACCGGGGGGGTGCACCGTACTCTGTCTGGTGGCCCGCGCGCAGAGGAAATGACAAGAAGACCCATGGTTCGCAACGGCTAGCTGCTCCCGGCTTCCCGGGCTTGGCTTGACGTTGTTGGCTTGGCTGGCTTCGACTCCTGGCTCAGCGGTCGGCTGGCTTTAGATAGAGTTCGTGAATCATGATGAATCGCCTGGGGAAAAAAAGAATTTCGCAGTACTATTACTTATTTATTACAAGGCTATACAAAATGCAAATTTATGGGTAAATAGATTTTTTTTCATATCGTACATGAGTCCATTCTTTGAAACACGTGGATTAACTTTGCTGTATCTTTTGCTTCTTTGAAAGGCGGTTCATCATTATTTTTATACCCTTCCATCTCTAATACGGAAGGATACGCCGCGAATAGCTGTGCGTATATATGCGTGTGCCGAGAGGAGGAATGTCAAGTTGCTATTGATGTCAAGTTGTTTTGTTAAATTGTTGGAGACTAATATTTAATATTTTGCCAAAATTAAATAGATGTCAAACTAAGATAGTAAACTGTTAGAGTTGCTCTTATAAATCAAGTTTATTAACCATGCTCTAATACCCGACCCTGTTTCGCATCCCATTGCACTGGCATCAGCGTCAGCGGCTCACATTTATCTAACGTGATTGCAACCAATCCGATGCGTTTGAACTCCAAGTTATGCTAGTACTCTCTCTGTTTCGTAATACTCCCTCTGTTCCCAAATATAAGCAATTCTAGCATTCAAACTCAAGAAATAACAGAAGTGATAAAAAAACATCTATACTTCTCATTTTACACTACTCATCAACTCTCCACCAACGCACCTACCCATTTAGTTTTGTTCTATCCCTAGAAATGCTTATATTTTGACAAAAAAATTTAAACTCTATAAATGCAGGCACCGTTTAGTTGGTGGAAATTTTGGTGAAAATGGTAAAAATTTTACATTGTAAAACGTATTCTGTGAGAGGTGGCACGGTCTGCGATGTGAAAATTTTGAGGACTTTTCAGAAACTAAACAAGGTCTATAGTGGAACCGAGGAAGTACTTGTTGTTTCATATAGTACTCTCGCTGGGTTTTTTTTTTGAGAGCGTTCCAGGGTGAGAGAGAAATATTTTGTAGCTGCCCCACGCCAACGCTGGAGCGGGCGCTAGGAGGTGGAACTACAGAGCAGCAGCTGCAACTCTCAGTTTTGCACCAGGCGCTAGGATTTCTACGGCAACACGATTGGTTTTTATACAATAACCACTGATATTATATTAAAACAGCAGTCTTACAAGAAGACCCTTGAGAAAAGGGCCAATTACATCAAGGTCTCTGAGGGACACAAAACCAACAACGCCACCGGAGAACAGATCGCCGGCGAACGACTGCAGCAGCGTCACGGGCGCTAGGAGCCAGTGTTGCGAAGGGCCCTCGCGATGCGTAGGGTTCAGGTGCTTGAAGGCGGCGTCAAGAAGGAGCGTCGCCGGCGATCCAAAGATGATGTAGTAGAGTTCGCCGACGAGAAGAAGTCCGCCGCCATCAAAGCTGGTGAATGGCTGACTGTCATGTCGATGACGAAGAGGCTGGAACACTCTTGATGTAGGTTGAGTCGGAGCTGCTTGGTAGACGAAGGTGGAAGCGAGGCAACGAGATCCTGATGCGTTCAGCGCCGGCACAGGAGCCTCTTGAAGAGGCGAGGCCAATGGAACAACCACCGAGAGACCGCAGCAAGACAGAGGAGGCGTTGGATGGCGAGTGAGGAAAAGGGCAGCAGTGGAGGTTGGAGCCAGGCGACGCGTTCGACGACATTGAGACAAACATCGGAACAACCGTCGTCCCCAAAGGGGATCCCAAATCTGAAGCCAGCGGGAACAGAAACAAAAGCAATCCAAAGTGTTCGACGACAACGGACATCGGAACAACCAGTGAATCACCTTCGCCGGGACATCACCGGACAAATCACAGGTACCCGAAGAACTCCACCAGCAAGGGGTCAGTGCAGAGCAACCAACCGGGTCGATGGAAGAAGGGGGGATCCTGCAGCCAAAAAAGAAGCGGGGCGAAGGGGGAGCTGCAGGAGGGAGGGATTGGGGGAGATTTATTGATGAGCGACTCACCAGAGGAGGCTGGACGGCGGCGACGACGATGAGATCGAGATAAATCCCGGCGACGAGGAGGCCGACGACAGAGCATCCATAGCGGTGTGTAGCACAGAGGGCAAAAACCATTAAGGCACTAAACTAGAGGAAAAACTAAACTAATACTACTAAAGGAAACGACGACGGCGGTCCACGCTCCCGACGTGCTCCGGCGAGGGTGCCGGAGGCGGGCGCGGGAGGGGGCCGAGGGATGGGCGGCAGAGGGAGTTAGGAGGAAGCCGTTTCCTTAGGAGAGAAGGAAGCGCGTCCGCAACACTATTGGTTGGATAGGTGAGAAGGTATCTGAATGATTCTTTATTCGCTTGGAGCCACAGGTAAGAGGAGGTTTCACGCTGTATTAAATTAGTATGCGCTTTGTCCTGGTGACATGTACCTCATGTTCTCTCCCCGAATGACTATACGATGCTGATGCTCTTTACCCAGTATTTGCTGGGATTCGGCCAGCCCCATATTCAAGCAAAAGTCAAGGGCCGTGTTTGTTTTAGAGAGTCTAAAAATTAGTCCCAAAGAATCTTCTGTGCATGCACTACTAAATAAAGTTTATTTGCAAAACCTTTTTACAGATGAGTACCACTTTCCGCGACGAATCTAATAAGCCTACTTAATCCACGATTGCTACAGTAATTATCCTCTAATCATGTGGTCGAGCGGCGCGACCTGGGCGGCGTCGAGCGGCGGCATCGGGGACGAGAGGCGCAGCCGGGGCAGCGACGAGCGGCGCGGCGCCGACGACGAGCGGACTGGCGCGCCATCGTCCATTCTCATCGGTGTCTAGGGTTCGGTGAAAGAGAATGCGAACAGTTGGAGAAGAACAATACGATCGACTGTGCATCTCCATACAGAAAAGATGAGGGGCAAAATTGTCATTTGACTTCGAAAATACATGCATTTTGATTAAAAAGACATGAAATACACCTAGGGGCATGGTTTACAAGAGACCAACGATTCGAGACTCATTTTTATGAGGATCATGTTAGGAATAGCAAAACTGCGAAGCACGATGTTTGGAGACCCAAAACTGCAATTTTCTCCTTCCGCGGACACTCCAACGGTCAAATCATCCATCCCCTCCCCCACAAATCTCCCCCATTTCTCTCTCCAGAAAAAAAAACAAAAAACTGCGGACGGACACGCGACGGGCGGCGGCGGCGGCGGCGAGGAGAGAGAGAGAGAGAAGCCATGGCCAGGAGGGGAGGCTGGAGGCCGAGGAGGAAGAAGGCCTCGACCTCGGCAACGGACGGCGATGCCGGGGATCGCGGCGCGGAAGGCGGCCGGTCGCCAAAGGGGCAGGAGGCCACCGCAGGCGGCGGCAGCGGCGGCGGCGGGTTCTTCTGCTGCTACCTGCTCCGGTCCCTGTGCCCGCGCAGCAAGAGCCGCACCTACATCGGGTTCACGGTGAACCCGCGCCGGAGGATCCGGCAGCACAACGGCGAGATCGCCAGCGGCGCGTGGCGGACCCGCCGCGGCCGGCCGTGGGAGATGGTGCTCTGCATCTACGGCTTCCCCTCCAACGTCGCCGCGCTCCAAGTACGCCTCTGTTCCTGTTCTTGCATCGCAGCCTTGAACTGATTGGGATTTGAGAGCTCGAAAGATCCCCTTTTCTTTTTGCTGGGTCGTGAGCGCGGTTGCTCTGTTCTTGCTGGTCTAACTGAAGAGCTCTGTTTCTTTGTGTCCGCCGTGTGCAGTTCGAGTGGGCGTGGCAGCACCCGACGGAGTCCCTCGCCGTGCGCAAGGCCGCCGCCGAGTTCAAGTCGCTCGGCGGCATCGGCAACAAGGTCAAGCTCGCCTACACCATGCTCAACCTCCCCTCGTGGGAAAGGTAAGAAAAGCCACTGCCTTTATTCTTTCACTCTGCATTTCTTGTTTGTTCTACTTTCTTGGATGGTGTTGATGTGAATTGCGATGCTTTCTATATTGCAGCTTGAACCTGACAGTGAATTTCTTCTCCTCGAAGAACATCAAGTTCACCGCCGGCTGCCCGTCGCTTCCGAGCCAGATGAAGACTGTCGTCTGCGCGATGGAGGATCTGCAGTGCAGTGCTGAGGGCCCCTCATCTGAGGAGGATGACTTGAGCCAGGATCCTCAAGAGCACCAGCAAGAACAGTCTGATTCGCCTTTCCAAGATGATGAACACTCTCAACATTGTTGGCAGCAACCGTCTGATTCACCTCTCCGATACGAACACTCTGAACTTTGTTGGCAGCAACCATCCTCTGATGAAGATGAACAGTCTGGACATTGTTGGCAGCAACCGTCCTCTGATCAAGTGCAGCCAATGGTTGGGCAAACCGGAATCTCAGGACCTGATGTTGAGGAAGAAGACCCCATTGGCGAGTTTGGTCCAATAAAATGGAGCGAAATGCTTGACTTGAGAACAGAATTGGATGAAACAAGAACATCGCCTCGATGTTCCTGGAGCCTGAGTGGTGATGATTGTGGAACAGCCATGGAAGATGAGCCAGGAGACCTGTCCCCATTGCTGATGTTCGGTGCTGCTCGTTCAGATGATGGTGGTGACCACATCCTTGATGGAAGTGCTGATGTGGTGGACCTGGTTACCCCAACACCTGTAGGCCGGCTGCAGAGAAGAGGTTGCGTCACAAGCATTTGCCCAAAGATCATTGATCTGACATCATCGCCTGTTGTCATTCAGTTGTAGTGCCTTGCTGTGTTCGAGTGTGCTGAACCTATCTTGTAATAGTTACTTCTGCATTGTTACATGATGAATAAGTTAAAGAGTGTATGTTGTATAAATACGGGAGAAAGAGCATTCTTTTACGAGGATCTTGCAATTGGTGGTATGTTACTCAGCAAGGCATATGAATGATTGGAAGTACCTGGCATATTTCCTTGAAAGAAATTGGATCATCTATGTTGTGAAAACAAAGATGGAGCAGGATTTTTTGTATGACTTGCTTGCTGTGCCCACTGCCCAGCTTTTCAAGTCACTCAGCGGCATCAGCAACAAGGCCAAGCTTTCTCATAATGCTGTTTTCTTATCGGTTCTCAACTTACTTTATGTGTTGGTGGTTTCACAGGATTGCAACAAAATCTTACTACTGACAGAGGTACAGTGGTGAGATCCAAAAATCTTTGTTCTTCCGATATTCCAGATTTTCTTGTGTGAAACAGTAATCCTTCCCAGGTAGAACATTTCGTTCTGGAAGCATTATTTTTTGTCCAAAATAACTTCATCCTACATATAATAGATAAAACATGTATTGCTATTATGGATTTATAAATTATGGAATGCACAAGTGATTAAATATGATTGTTATGTTTTATAGTACATTTGCAATGTAAACATCTGTTGGAGTGGCGCTGCTAAATTCTATACCATCAATATAATTTCTGTTGGAATGGCACTACTAAATTCTGAGTCCTATCTTTTTAATCATGGTCCCCGAAACACCTTCATCCTACATATAATAGAAACAAATTTACATCTGCTGCATTAAAGCTAGTACCTTTCTTGGATCGACGGGTGTGAACTGGTGTGGATACTAATTGACTTTGATGTGCCCATCTTTGGATCGTATCCGTGCTAAAGCAGATACTAATTGACTTTGATGTGCCCATCTTTGGGTCGTATCCGTGCTAAAGCAGATACTAATTGACTTTGAATCGTATCCGTGCTAAAGCTAGAGATATATGATATAATCGGCTTTAGGACTTTCGGGTGCCTGCGCCACAATTTTTTTTTTGTCTAAAAGTGATGCTTTGATGAACAGGTTTGTGGATATGGATCAACCACTTTGGTTTTCCTGAGCACGTTGTGAAGTTGATATCCACAGACCACAGTAGATATATTCCCTAATAAGCAATTATTGCTAATTGCTCCCATCTTCACCCCACAGGTCTGCAGACAGGATGAAAAACTGTTTCCAAAGACAATTGTCAAGATAAATTATATCTTGATGCCATTTCTTTTCCAATTCCACTTAGCTGTACGCCAGTTTTCATTATAAACCAGGGATAGCTCGCAGTTGCTAAGCAAATGCTGTTTCCCCTTTAATTTCCTTTTTACGCGTAAAGGAGCACCAGCACCCACTAAGCCAGTTGTTGATAAAACCAGGCACACCTCACACTTGTTCTAGTTTAAGCAAATGCTGTTGATGCGATAGACCTTAAATCATCTCTGATCTTCATCTCTTCATGCCAGTGTGTGACATGGAGGTCTCCGTGTCGGCGTTGATTCCCAGTGGCGAGTTGACAGCCACACGGGCAGCAGCCACCTCCATGCCAACCACATGCTTCCTTGGATTGATTCGGTGAGAACATAAGGTTGCTCTCGTGTGTTACTATCTAATGACTGATCTAGATTTTGATCGTTGGCTACTGACATACTAGATGTCGCCTCTACCTTGATATATTATTGTGCATGGCATTCTATTTTCCCTATTCAGATGTCTCACGATGTTACTAGCTAGGTTAACTGAGTTCATGTGCTCCTTGTGGTCTTGATTCTAAAGACAAGTGCTTATTAACCATTTGTTATTACCTGCATAGGCCACCACAACCCACAGCACATTCCAACCGCTAAAACATAAGCAAGTGTTCTGTCACCAAAAGATCCAGTAAAACAAGATATAGGCCATGATGGACATCGCCACAGGGGCGATGAACACTCTCCTCCCCAAGCTTATGGAGCTGGTGCTGGGTGAATACAACATGCACAAGGGTGTCAAGGGAGAGATTGAGGAACTCGAGAAAGAGCTGACATGCATAACAGTAGCCCTCCGCAAGGTGTCTGAGATGCCAGCAGACAAGCTTGATGAACAGGTCAAGATCTGGGCAACGTGAGGGAGCTATCCTATGACATTGAAGGTGCTGTTGACACCTTCATGTTGCGCTGCAAGGGGCGTGAGCATACCAAGTCCTTCGGCTTCAAGGAGCTCATTGCTAAGGCCACCAGTTTGTACAAGACGGCCAGGATTAACCATAGGATCCATAACGATATCAAAGACATCATGGACAAGGTCAAGAAGGTCAGTGAGCACCGTGATAGGTACATGTACATGGTGACAACAGTGCTGCTAGTCCAACTATAGCAGCTCTTGATCCCTCGCCTAGAAGGTATTGGAATTGATGGGCCAAAGAATGAGCTAGTTAATCGAATTTCAGAACAGGGATGCTTATCGACACAGCAATGAATATAATTTCTATTGTTGGATTTGGAGGCTTGGGAAAGACAACTCTTGCAAGCATTGCTTCAGGACCTGAAGGCAAAATTTGACTGTCATATTTCTGTATCGGTTTCCCTTAATCCTGATATCAAGAAGATTTTCAAGAACATTCTTCTCCAACTTGATGAAGAGAAGTATGGCCGCATGGATGAAGCATGGGAAGTGAAGCAGCTCATTGACAAAATTGTAGAATTCCTCAAGAATAGAAGGTACATTTCTATGTTATATGTACTCACCATAGCCATAGATAAATATTTCCTTTTGTTTGACTGATGAAGTATGCAGTGACGAGTCTTTTCAACTTTTATGCTCCTTCCGCTAACCTATGGTTATTAGATGCTTATATAAGAAGTTCGACGATATCTTCTCGTATGTGGTTTGTCAAACCGTTTAGAAACTGCTCCGTCTATCCCACTAAAAATAGAGTTATTATAGAATTCAAAATGTATCTCACAAAAATTGCAATTGTAGTTCTTGTACCAGCTTGTGGGACCAATCTGTTCTGTTTGTTGTACCAGCTAATTCCACCCAATTTGTTGAGTCATTTCCTTTAAACTTCTTCGTGAACAATTAATTGTAGCAGACTACCAAAATGTCACCTGCATATGACGGAACTCTTTCCTAATAATATGTCTTATAATTCCTATTATTGCATTCTTTATGGGGAAGGAGGGGAACAACAAAGTGAACTTTGTGTTTTTGGTAAACTACTAGTCATTTTGTGAAACTCTTCAATAGACACACACCACCTGCATGCTAACACTAATTCAACAAAAAAAATTTGATGTAAATACAGTGAAGGAGGTCTCCGCTGTGCAGTATTTTATTGAAGCCAAAAGAACTTAAAAAGGGGACTGTACAAACTGCCAAAGCAGTGAGTGGTGGTGTGTGTGTGTGTGGGGGGGGGGGGGGTGCTATGCACTAGTAAAAACACGAACCAGATGAAAAGATTTCATAACTACAGTAGGTCTATGCAACTAAGGAAAGCTGCTCTTCTATCTTCACTGAGTCTATGACCTTGTAGTAAAACTTTCATCGATGAAATGTTGTTTCCAATCTTGCAAGCTGGGCAGATTTCTTTTGAAGATGAGCTTGTTCCTTTGCTTCCAAATTTGCCATGCCCAATTATGAACGTTTCAATGTAAAAGGAATTTGGGAAGTAGATAGTACTCCATCTGTTCTAAAATATAAGGTATTTTAATTTTGTCCAAGTCAAAAAAAATTTGCTTACAATAAGGATGATATGTTCTCTTATGCAAGGACGGATACTTGGTTGGTGGTTTGGACTAGATATATTAACTATGCTTATTTTATGGACATACATAACATGTATTTTCTCCAATTCATGTTTTGTGAGAAATATTAATCTTCCACCTTTTTTGAACCCTGCGCTAAAATTCATGCATCTTGCAGTCACCTTGCTACTCATTTCATCACAACTTTTTCATTCGACATGTCAGATAACTTATTTATAGATTTTTCAGATTTGTATAGGCATTCATATACATCTTGCTTCACTAACATGCCTGTTTATACTGTTATTTTGTTGGAGTATAAGTGAATTGCCCACCTTTCCTCATTAGCTTAAGTTTTTGGGTTGAACTGGTTGGTGCATGCAACTCAATATGGTATCAGAGCCAGAGGTCTCAAGTTCGAATCCCAGCGGGCGCGTTAATTAAATCAATTACAGCCTCACTCCAATATCCACGTATGCGGTCTGGGGAGCCTGCACGTGAGGGGGAGTGTTGGAGTATAAGTGAATTGCCCACCTTTCCTCATCAGCTTAAGCTTTTGGGTTGAACTGGTTGGTGCATGCAACTCAATATATTTATTACCAGATATTTGTGCGTGATTGATGATTTATGGAAAGAATTACCGTGGGATACTATCAAACTTGCTTTCCAGAATGATAATCATGGAAGCAAGATTATCATAACCACTCGTAATAAGTCTGTCGCAGAACAAGTTGGTGGTAGTATTTATGAACTAAAGCCTCTTTCTAATGATGACTCCAGAGGGTTGTTCTACACACGGATTTCTGACTCTGTAGATAATTGCCCTGCTGATTTCAGTGAAGTTACTGGAAAAATCTTAAAGAAATGTGGTGGTGTGCCATTAGCCATTATTACTACAGCAAGCTTACTAGCTAGTAAACTGATGTGTTTAGTGGAATGAGAGAAGGTAAATAATTCAATTGGTTCTGGATCTGAAAATAGCCCCCATGTGGACAAGATGAACATAGTATTAAGGCTCAGCTACAATGATCTGCCTTTCCATTTGAAGACTTGCTTGTTGTCTCTGAGTAGATATCCTGAAGACCAGGTGATTAGAAAGTGTTAGACATACAGTGTTTAATATGGTCTTGTATTGTATTACTTGTACACCAAGCCGTATCCGGCCTATATAATGAAAGGTCACCCCCCATCTTGGGTGTGTGGTGTTTGCCCAATATTCTGCATGGTATCAGCCTAACCCTAGGGTTCATGTGCCCCCCTCCCCTCGCGCGCGCCCCTCTCTGGCCGCCGCAACCCCCACCATCCTCTCCTCTTCCGCTGCCCTACCTGTCGTGCCCCTCCTGCACGCGCAACACCCACCACCAGGAGCTGCCGCCGCCGCTCCCTTGCGCCTAGCCTCCCTGGTCGGCCGCACAACCCAGCAGATCCCATCTGTTGATGTCCTTTGTCACGAACGACGACTCTCCTTCTAACGGTGACGAACCGGCCTCCTACCTCGGCCCTCCTCCTGCGCAGCCTCCTCCGGCGGCGCCCGACGCTTCGATGGCGATGAATTACGCCACCATCAACGTCTCGTCCCATGTCCCCCATGAAGTTGGAGCTCCGTTCCTCCAACTACACCCAGTGGAAGTCCTTCTTCGAGTCGCTGTGCGGGAAGTTCGGCCTTCTCGCACACATCGACAGCACCGCGGCGCCTGACCCGCTCACCGCTGTATGGCGGCAGGTTGACTCCTGCGTTCGCAGTTGGCTGTATGGCTCCGTCGACTCCGCCATCCTCGACTTCACCATGGAGCCTGACCAGACCGCCCGTCAACTCTGGGCGGCCATCCAGGGCCACTTCACGGCGAACCAGGCATCTTCCTGAGTCACTCCTTCCACACCATGACTCAGGGCGATCTCTTCGTTGAAGACTATGGGAAGAAGATGAAGGCTGCCGACGCACTTCGAGATGTTGGCATGCTTGTCGATGCACCCACCCTGCTCAATCTCCTCCGCGGTGTCAACTCTCGCTACAGCACCGTCGCCGACATCATTGCCGGCACTGGCGGCATGACCTTCTCGACCGCCCTCGAGCAGCTCAAATTGAAAGAGCTGCGCCTCGAGAACGAGGTCAAGGTTGAGGCAACCAACGCCCTCGTCGCCTCCTCCTCCACTTCCGGCTGCAGGGGCTCCGACTGCCGCTCCTCGTCGTCGTCCAAGCCCCCTCCGCCGCCACAACAGCAGCTGCAGCAGCCGCTGCAGCAGGGCAACGGCGGCGGTGGCAACAACGGCGGCGGTCGGCAACGGCGCAAGAAGGGCAACGGCGGCGGCAACAGCTCACAGTTCCGCGCCCCCCAACCTGCTGGCCCGTGGATTTGCATCAATCCACAGGCCCTCCAGGGGGCGCTGGGCAGCGGCGGCGTCGGCAGTGGACAGTGGCGCGGCGGCCAGGGGATCCTTGGTTGTTAGTAGCTGAATTTTCACTCATGGAGAGTGAGGATGACACTGGAGTTGGGAATTTTCTGGGTTTATTTCTCAAACTCTACCACAGTGCCATGCCAACCCAAGGGGTTGGGGATACATATTTATAGGGCTGCTGGGGCTGCTAGCCAGCCAAGCATATACCGAATTCTAGTCTAAGATGCTAGTCTAACTGCTGTCCTAGATGCTGCCTAACTGCAGCCATAAAGCAGTCCAAGATGTTGGGGAATACTACCCTGCTACCCTGCTGCAGCCCCACACAAGGACCATGTGCTGCTGCAGCCCCACAAAGACCAACAGTACAGAGACTTATTCATCATTCTCTCCCTAAGTCTTATGCGTCGTCTTGTGGGAAATCTGAACCATCCCGGTCTTGGAGCAAAGTTCCAAGAACCTGATCCTCCCAAGAGGCTTGGTGAGCAGGTGTCCAAGCATATACCGAATTCTAGTCTAAGATGCTAGTCTAACTGCTGTCCTAGATGCTGCCTAACTGCAGCCATAAAGCAGTCCAAGATGTTGGGGAATACTACCCTGTTACCCTGCTGCAGCCCCACACAAGGACCATGTGCTGCTGCAGCCCCACAAAGACCAACAGTACAGAGACTTATTCATGATTCTCCCCCTAAGTCTTGTGCGTCGTCTTGTGGGAAATCTGAACCATCCCGGTCTTGGAGCAAAGTTCCAAGAACCTGATCCTCCCAAGAGGCTTGGTGAGCAGGTGTGCAAGCTGATCCTTTGGTGTTGATGTAGCCTGCCTTGATGCTCCCTTCCTCCAAACAGCCTCGGATGAAGTGGTACCTCACTCGGATGTGCTTGCTCCGTTCATGGAAAACGGGGTTCTTTGCCAAGGCCAGAGCGGACTTACTGTCCACTCGGAGTTCCACTGCCCCAATGTCTCTGCCGAGAAGATCACTGAGCAGTCGAGCGAGCCAGAGCGCCTGAGTCGAAGCGGTGGAAGCCGCAATGTACTCGGCTTCGCAACTGGATAGAGCCACCACCTGCTGCTTGATCGACTGCCAGCTGACAAGGCACTTGCCAAGGAAGAAGAGGATCCCGCTGGTGCTCTTGCTGGTGTCGATGTCACCGGTGTGGTCGCTGTCGCTATACCTGACAAGTGTGCCGCTCCGGGGCACCTCGGGTAGAAGAGGCCGTGGTCGAGAGTCCCTGCCACGTAGTGGACGATACTCTTAACAGCCTGCTGGTGCTCCATCGTCGGTCGCTGCATGAACCGACTAACGTAGCCGACGGAGAACGCCAAGTCCGGTCGTGTGTGGGCGAGGTAGCGAAGGCTCCCCACAAGACGCCGGTACTGCGTGGCGTCCACCTCCTCTACCGTGCTGTCACGGCTCAGCTTCAGCCTCTCCCCCATCGGAGTAAGAGCTGGGTTGCAGTCGGTGAGCCCAGCTAGCTCAACGATGCGCTTGGCGTAGGCGGTCTGTCGAAGTGTGATCCCGGAGTCATCTTAGTGCATCTCAATCCCCAGGTAGGAGAGAGGTCCCAAGTCGCTTATCTGGAAAGTGGCCTTCATTTCCTCCTTGAATGTTGTCACTTCTGCTTCCTTGGTGCCGGTGATCACCAAGTCGTCGACGTAGATGCCCACCAGCAGGGTGTTTTCTCTATTACCCCGCCGGTAGACGTCCGCCTCGTGCGGGCTTTGCTCGAAGCCCATCCTCTTGAGCGTGGAATCCAACTTAGCATTCCACGCCCTCGGTGCCTGCCGCAAGCCGTAGAGGGCCTTGCGCAGGCGCAACACCTTGCCTTCCTTGCCGGGGATCGTAAACCCCGGCGGCTGGTGCACGTAGACCTCCTCCTTCAAGTCGCCGTTAAGGAACACCGACTTGACGTCCATGTGGTGGACGCGCCAACCCTCCTGGGCAGCCAGCGCAAGAAGGAGCCGTACGGACTCCATCCGTGCCACAGGAGCGAAGGCATCGTCGAAGTCGATCCCCTCCTGCTGCAAGAACCTGCGTGCAACCAGGCGGGCCTTGTGCTTGACGATGGCGCCGACTTCGTCCCGCTTCAGCTTGAACACCCACTTAAGGGTAATCGCACAGTGACCACGCGGGAGATCAGCAAGCTCCCAAGTGCGGTTCGTCTCAACCGCGTCCATCTTCAGCTTCATGGCGACACGCCATGCAATGTCTTTCTCGGCCTCCGCGAAGGACCGAGGCTCGCTGTCTTCACACGCGAGGTGCAGCTGCGCCTCCAGGTCATGAGGCACTAGTCCCGGCACCGGCTGATCGCCGAGAAGGTCCTCCATCGTACGTACCGCAACGGCTCGCCGTCGTAGTATGTGTCGATCCGCTCCTCGTCGTGGGAGAGCGGAGTAGCGAACTCCACTGGGCTTTGCTCAACATGAGCTGGTGCTAGAGTGGACGGGCCCGGAGAGGTGGCTGTCGGTGCCGGAGTGCCCGGCGTTGCCGACTGTGGTGGAGTCGGTGAAGAACTCGTCGCAGCTGAAGTCATGGTTGGAGAACGCGGTGCTGCTGGAGTAGCGGGCACCGCAGCTCGAGTCCTGACTGGAGGACGTGGTGCTGCCGGGGTGGCAGGCGACGGAGTCGGTGGAGACTCCGGGACTGGGGTAGGCACGCTCGTCGAAGAGGAGCTGCCTGCTCCCCCATCTCCCTCGAAGTGGACGTACTCAACAGTGAAGTCGTCGTACGTCGGAGTCGAGCCGTCGTCCACAACCATGTCCCACGCCCAACTGCGCCCTTCGTCGAACACAACGTCGCGCGCTGTGCGCACACGCTGTGTCCTCGGATCGAGGATGCGGTAGGCCTTCGAGCCCTCCGCGTAGCCGATGAACACTCCCGGAGTGCTCCTGTCGTCGAGCTTGCTGACGTGGCCAAGCTCCTTGGCGAATGCGAGGCAGCCGAAGACTCGCAGGTGAGAGACCGCCGGTGTGCGCCCATGCCAAGCCTCGTATGGCGTCCTGCCATCGAGGGCCTTGGTAGGCGAACGGTTGAGGATGTAGACGGACGTCACCACGGCCTCTCCCCAGAAGACAGCCGGCATCCCCCTCTGCTTGAGGAGGGCTCGGGCCATCCCCACAACTGTCTGGTTGCGTCACTTGATGACGCCGTTCTGCTGTGGGCTATACGGCGCGGAGAAGTGGTGCTGAATGCCCTCATCGGCGTAGTACGATGCGAACTCAGTGGTTGTGAATTCGCCGTTGTTGTCGGTGCGCAGCACGTGCAGCTTGTGGCCACACTCCGACTCCGCAGCAGTCTGTGTGCGCCTGATGGCGTCTGCAGCTTCTCCCTTGCTGCCGAGGACCATCACCCACATGTAGCGGGAGTAGTCGTCGACGAGTAGCAGGAAGTAGCGTCGGCCTCGTGGTGTGGCCGGTGTCACCGGGCCACACAAGTCCCCGTGTACGAGCTCGAGCCGCTCCTTGGCTCGGAAGCTCGTCTGGTGGGGAAAGGGGAGCCTCCTCTGCTTCGTCAGGACACAGACGTCGCAGAACTGCTCCACATGGTCGAGGCCCGGCAGGCCTCACACCATCTCCTTAGCACTGAGCCGCTTCAGGGCCTCAAAGTGAAGGTGCCCGAAGGGCCTCGTCATCCCGATGAGCGGTAAGGCAAAGAGGTTGTGCCACCTGCACATCAAGAACGTATAGTCGATTTGCACCCCTGGTTACCTTGGCAATAAAGGCGACGCTGGCTGTCCCAAATTCTGATGACTCCATCCCAAATCAGCACGTGCGAGCCGTTCTCGTCCAGCTGGCCCACACTGATGATGGAGTTCCTCAACGCGGGAATGTAGTAGACTCCGGTGAGCAGCCTGTGCTCACCGGTCTTGGCGGTGAGGAGTACGGAACCGACACCCTTGATCTCCACGCCGGAGGCATCTCCAAACTTGACAGAGCCTCGAACGCTGGAGTCAAGCTCGGCAAAGAACTCCCGTCGCCCGGTCATGTGATGGGTGGCGCCGGTGTCGAGGCACCACCCGTCAGTCTTGTCTTTGTCGGAGCCGTCACCGAGGAGTGCGTGTGCCTTTTGCTCGTCGAGGTGGAGGAGGGCCGCTACGGCGGACGCCGCTGGAGATAGCTCAATGCTTGCATGTGCCACAAGCAGAGCTGGCTCTTCCTCCTCCTTCGCTTGTGCGACATGGGCCTGGCCGCGTCGTGGCTGTCGACAGTCCTTGGCCTAATGGCCAGTCCTGCCACAATTGCGGCAGGTGTCGTCTCGTGGTGGCTTAGCAGTGCCTCCCTGGGCGTCGTCGTGGGGACCACCCTCAGTAGGTCCGTGCGCCCCAGCTTGGCGCGACTTGCCGCGCTTGCGGCCGCCTGTCGAGGAAGAAGGCTCCCCCTTCTTGTCACCCTGGCAGACCTCCCACTGCTTCTCAGCAAAGTGGAGCTTCCCGCCAATGGTGACAAGCCCCGATTGTGGCTCGTCGATGTCGATGACCTTGAGGCGACTGATTGCCTCCTCGATCGTCATGGTGGAGAGGTCAATCAGACCCTCGACCCCGCGAGCCATCTGCTTGTACTTCTCGGGGACGCAGCGAAAGAGCTTCTCGATAGCTCTCTCCTCGTAGGAGATGTCGTCGAACTGCACCAGCTTCTGCATCAAAGTGTTGAGGCGGAGAGCGAAGTCGTCGATGTCCTCACCGGGCTTGAATGCCAGGTGCTCCCACTTCTTGCGAAGGTCTTGTAGTGTAGACTTGCGGGCGCGGTCGCTGCGGATGCGTACCGCAGCGATGGCGTCCCAGGCCTCCTTGGCGGTCGCCTTCTGGGAAAGCTAGAACTGCATCTCGGGCGGGACTGCAGCGACAAGGGCGTCTAGCGCCCGTCGATCCTCATCGAAGTCGACGTCGTCGTATTGGACCGCCTCCCACATATGCCGCACCTGGAGCCTGATCCTCATGATCGTGGCCCACTCGATGTAGTTGGTTTTGGTGAGGGTAGGCCATCCGCCGTCCCTGACGACGGCCTGGACCTGGCGCCGGTCCGGGAAGAGGGAACCGCGCCTGTGAAGAGCGCGCTCTCCGTCGAACCTGCCAGGCCGTCGGTCACGGGCCATCTCAGCCTCTAGCTGGGCGACCCTCTCCCGCAGTCGCTAGGCCTCCAACGCGCGGTCATCAGGTGCACCTCCACCATTCGCGCCTCCTGCTCGAGCGCCGCCGCCGTGTGCGCCTCCAGCTGGAGCGCCACCGCCTGGAACGTCACCGCCGTGCGCGCCTCCGGCCGGAGCGCCGCCATGGGCGTGGGCGGCTTGCCCACTGTCCCTGGCCAGCAGCTCAAGGTCTGCGTCGGCGTTGTCGTTAGCACAGACGGAGCTACTGGCGTTGTTGCGCAGAGCATCGGCCTCCGCTGCCACCGCACGTGCTGCAGCCGCCGCCGCTTCCGCCTCCACCTCCGCTCTGGCTGCTGCCAGCCTCGACGTCCTTGCCGCTGCTGCAGCGTTCTCTGGAGCCACTCGTTCGCGCTCCTCTGCTGTGGCAAGCTCGGCCTCCTGCCGGTGTCGCACGCTCGAGGCGACCGAGTGCTGAGAGTGACCTGCGGACATGGCTTGCTGTCGGTGGGCTGCTGCTACGGGGGGAGGTTCCTCCATCAGACGAGTTGTTGCTCGTCTGTACAGAGGGAGGAGAGTGGACAGGGACAACCGGAGCTGCTACGAGGCTGTGGAGGGAGAGGAGCAGGAGATGGTTAGGCTACAGGACAGTACGGCCCTGATACCAGTTGTTAGTAGCTGAATTTTCACTCTCATGGAGAGTGAGGATGACACTAAAGTTGGGAATTTTCTGGGTTTATTTCTCAAACTCTACCACAATGCCATGCCAACCCAAGGGGTTGGGGATACATATTTATAGGGCTGCTGGGGCTGCTAGCCAGCCAAGCATATGCCGAATTCTAGTCTAAGATGCTAGTCTAACTGTTGTCCTAGATGCTGCCTAACTGCTACCATAAAGCAGTCCAAGATGCTGGGGAATACTACCCTGCTGCAGCCCCACACAAGGACCATGTGCTGCTGCAGCCCCACAGAAACCAACAGTACAGAGACTTATTCATCATTTGTCCCCCACCGCAGGCCAACACCGCCTTCCAGGGGTCCTCCACCGTGTTCGACACGGCTGGCCTGACGACTGCTATTCAGCAGCTCGCCATGCAGGCGAACACCTAGGTGATGGACACGGGCGCTTCAACTCACATGCACTCCTCTGATGGTATACTACTCTCTCGCCTCCCAGCTGTTCATTCTTCGATTACTGTAGGCAATGGTGCACGTATTCCTGTAACGTCCCAAGGCTCCTCAATTCTCACCACCAACACGTCCCAATTCGCCCTGAATAACGTCCTTGTCGCACCATCCATCGTTCACAACTTACTTTCTATACGACAATTCACCTGCGACAACAGTTGTTCTATCGAATTTGACGCCTTTGGTTTTTGGACGGGGCGCGTGATTCTTCGCTGCAATAGTGCTGGCGACCTCTACACCATCTCCTCAGCCGTCCCTGCCGCCGCCCACGCTCTGCTCGCGGCCTCTGCCTCCTTGTGGCATCGCCGTCTCGGTCATCCTGGTCCAGCAGTCTTAGCTTCGCTTAGCAAAAACAGTTTGATTTCTTGTAATAAAGTTGATGCCTCGCTCTGCCACGTCTGTCAGCTTGGCAAACATGTGCGTCTTCCCTTCACTTCCACCTCTCAAACTAGTTCACCTTTTGAGATTGTTTATTGTGATGTCTGGACCTCGCCGGTTTCTAGCATATCTGGTTGCAAGTATTACTAAGTGTTGCTAGATGATTTTACACACTATTGCTGGACGTATCCTCTGAAGAGCAAGTCTGAGGTTCATCAACTCATTGTTGATTTTATTGCCTATGCTCGCACTCAGTTTAGCCTCCCCGTTCGCTGTTTTCAGGCCGATAATGGAACTGAATTTGTTAATCACGCCATGCAGACTTCGCTTGCTGCCAACGACATCGTTTTCCATTTATCCCGCCCATACACCTCTCCACAAAACGGTAAGGCTGAACGTGTCCTTCGTACGCTTAACAATTCTGTGCGCACTCTTCTCATTCAAGTATCCATGCCTCCCTCCTACTGGGCTGAGGCACTCTCCGCAGCCACCTATCTGCTAAACCGCTGCCCCTCCTCCATTCAACACAAGCTTCCCTACTCCCGTTTTCACGGTAGGTCGCCAGCTTATGACCATCTTCGTGTTTTCGGCTGTTTATGTTATCCTAACTTACAGGCCACATCACAGCATAAGCTTGCGCCGCGTTCGGCAGCCTGCGTGTTCTTAGGGTATCCCTCTTCACATAAGGGGTATCGCTGTCTTACATCTCCACCCGCAAGATTATCATCTCGCGACACGTTGTCTTCGACGAGTCCACTTTTCCGTTTGCGAGTGCTTCACCTGTCCCTCCTGCAACTCCTTTGATTTCCTCCTCGGTGACGATTCAGATATTGCGCCTTGTGCTACTAATCACGCAGCTGGTGGTACCTCAGCAGTTGCTCCATCCTCCATGGACGTCGAGCAACCGCGTTCAGCTCCGGGTGGGCGTGGCTCTATGCCCCCATCCGGGCCTTCGACGTCTTCCAGTACGGGCGGGAGTGCGTCGGCACCGCCGCATGTGCCCCCTTCGTCGCGCACGACGTCTGCGCCATCTACGCTCGCGCCGGCGGCCTCATCCGCGCCGGCAGCCTCGCCCGCGCCGAGCACCTCTACGGCACCAACGATTTACCCTGCACCAGATGCTTCAGGACGCTTTGGGCGTGCTGTCTATGGTCGGCGACCTCCCGTTGCCCGCCCGGCGCACGTCCACGGTCCTCGGCATGGTCCATCTCGGTTTGGTGGCCTCAGCCCGGGTGCTTCTACGGCCTCCTTGCGTGCACCATCGCCGCCTCGCCGACCTATGAGCACTGATGCGTCTCCACCTGCTCCACTGCGACACTTGACTCGTCTCCAGTTCGGTACTATACATCATGTTAGTTACAAGAATTTGACTGCTACTTCTACAGCTATTTCGAGTAACTATCGCAGTGCGCTTGCTGATCCCAACTGGCGAGCTGCTATGGCTGATGAGTTTCAGGCACTGGTGGATAATGGTACCTGACGTCTTGTTCCTCGTCCTCCAGGAGTTAATGTCGTTACTGGGCGATGGCTTTGGAAATTGAAGTACAATGCTGATGGTACTCTTTCCAAGCATAAGGCTCGCTGGGTTGCTCGGGGATTTAATCAGAAGCTTGGTGTTGATTATGATGAGACTTCCAGTCCGGTGGTTAAACAGGGTATGATTCGGACTGTGCTGAGTATTGCAGCTTCTCAACAGTGGCCTATTCATCAGTTGGACGTGAAGATTGCCTTTCTTCATGGATATCTCGAGGAAACAGTCTATTGTGAGCAGCCTCCTGGTTTTGTTGATCCTGCCCATCCTGATCATGTGTGTCTTCTTCAGAAGTCTCTTTATGGACTGAAGCAGACTCCTCGTGCTTGGAATAAGCGGTTTGCGACATATCTTCGTTCATTTGGTTTTGTTCCATCTTCCATGGATACTTCGTTATTTATCTATCGGAATGGTGACGACATTGCGTATATTCTTCTCTACGTGAATGATATTGTCTTGACTGCTTCTTCTGATGCTCTGCTCCAGCACATTATTGATCGTCTGCACAGTGAGTTCGCTATGACAGATTTGGGGGATCTTCATGATTTCTTGCATGTCTGTGACTCGTTCTTCCGATGGGCTGTTTCTCTGTCAGCGCCAGTATGCCTTGGAGATTCTTCGTCGTGCCGGCATCAGTGAGTGTCACTCTACGACGACGCCTGTTGACACTAAGGCCAAGTTGTCTGCTTCCGATGGTGCGTCGTTAGCTGACGCTTCTGCCTACCGGAGTGTAGCTGGTGCCCTCCAGTATCTCACTCTGACTCGTCCAGATCTTGCTTATGCTATTCAACAAGTCTGTCTTTTCATGCATGATCCTCGGGAGTCTCATCTGGCTTTTCTAAAACGCATCTTGCGTTATGTGAAGGGTACCTTGTCCTACGGTCTACGGATTGGCACTGGTCCGGTTGACTCTCTTACAACCTATTCTGATGCTGATTGGGCTGGCTGTCCCGATTCTCGCTGTTCTACCTCTGGTTATTGTGTCTTTATCGGCGACACCCTGGTTTCTTGGCCGTCGAAACGTCAGACTACAGTCACCCGTTCCAATGCAGAGGCAGAATATCGTGTTGTTGCTCATGCAGTTGCTGAGTGCTGTTGGCTGCGCCAACTTCTTCAGGAGCTTCATGTTCCGCTCTCAAAGGCTACGCTCGTCTTCTGTGACAATGTTAGTACAGTCTATATGGCTGCCAATCCAGTTCATCATCGACGAACGAAGCATATTGAGATTGACATTCACTTCGTCCGCGAGAAGGTGGCTTTAGGCGAAGTCCGTGTTCTTCATGTTCTTTCTCCGTGACAGTTTGCTAACATTATGACTAAGGGCCTTCCTGTACAGTTGTTTACCGATTTTAGATCTAGTCTAGGTGTTTGTCAAGATCCACCTGCGACTGCGGGCGGGTGTTAGACATATAGTGTTGTATATGGTCTTGTATTGTATTACTTGTACACCAAGCCGTGTCCGGTCTATATAATGAAAGGTCAACCCCCCCCCCCCCCCCAAATCTTGGGTGTGTGGTGTTTGCCCAATATTCTACAGAAAGGATGTTTTGGTATGCAGCTGGATAGCAGAGGGTTTCATTGCACCTGCAGGGTCAAAGCTTGCAGGAGACAGGGGAGGGTTACTTCAATGAGCTTGTTAATAGAAGCTTGATACAACCCATGGATGACAACAAATTTCTCTTTAGTCGGGATGCAGAGACGGGGGATTATGCTTGCCAATTACATGACATGGTGCTCGAACTTATTATCAAGCCGTCAGCTGAAGAAAGCTTTATTACCACTTCGTCTGTGATGATGCATCAGAGGGAGATCATTCGGCGGCTATCGCTCCACAACAGCAGCGACACCAATGCCTCAACAAATGAAAGAAAACATCTGTTCAAAGTGAGGTCACTTGATGTCCTTGGCCGTGCAGAATTGATGCCAGCCTTGTCAAGATTTCACGTTCTACATGTATTGCAAATAGAGGACTGTTCTGATTTGGATAAAACTTGTCTTAAGGATCTTGGCAATTTGTACCTCCTAAGGTTTCTGCATTTAAATGGTTTGAAAGTCTCCGAGCTCCCTGAGAGCATTGGCAAGCTGGAGTCTATGGAGACATTGGACATTAGAGGTGCAAATCCGTTGTCAGTGATACTGTTGCCAGTGTCTTTCGGAAAACTAGGAGAACTTGGTCCGGCTCCTTGCTGAAAATGTGGAACTGGCAGATGGTGGAGTCTGGAGAATATAAAATCTCTACAAGAGCTAGTAGGCATACGCCCTCCTTGCACACAATGACTGAGATTGGTGAACTGAGAGAGTTAAAGGTCCTGGAACTTGACATCAAGAGTGAGCCCAACAGTAGTAATGGCAACTCGAACAAATTGATTACCACTTACCTCCAAGTGTGCCCCAGTTTATTGCAAGCATTTGCGCTAAGGACCTCACCATTTTATTCCATTCATGGCACAGATTCCTTCTGGTCTCCAGACCTTCATGTGCACTAGCTTCTTTAAAGCATTCCCAAGGTGGGTCGATCCGTCACTCTCCCGCCTCACCATCTTGTCCATCATGCTGTGGGATGTGCGTTTACAGCCTGAGCACCTTGACAAGCTTGATCCGCTGCCATCTCTTTGCTTTCTCCGGCTATATGCATTGAGTCGACCGGATGAGCAGGAAAAGCTCGTTATTCACAGCAGTGTCTGCATTCTCGAGTCTAACAGAGCTTCGGATTGACAGTCACTTGATGTTCCTTAAGTTCCAACCTGGGGCTATGCCAAAGCTTTTCAAAATTTCAAACTTTGCCTTTGCTTTGACGCCAGAAAGGCCAATGAGCATTTTCAGACTAGTAGCTTTGATTATGGCTTGGAGAACCTTCATTCTCTTCATCATGTCATCGTTGAGTTATGGGAGGAGTGCCCTGAAGCGAAGGATGCTCTTAGAAAGGCAGTTAATGATCATTCAAACCATCCATCACTTCACCTTTCCACTAGATAAAAGGTACGAGGATGTTGCCCAGCTGTTATGCCCGTGCAGTACATATTTCGTTCATCATGCAAACCTGTTGTGTTGTCACTTTTTATGTGCTAAGAGAACGTGCAGTCAAGCCGACTGCAAATCTTTTTTGAATTACCTTTGGTTCTTTTGCACTTTTATCTGGGAATAAATCTACATAACTGTTGTATAAATCGTTCTTATAGTGTGTGTACAATGGTCTATGTTACTGTTTAATATAGTGGAAGTATGAAACTACTATTAAAATTGTTAGTATTCTTTAAGACTCCGTTCTCATTCTTCTTGTTTCTTTTGTAAAACGGAAGCAGATTCTGATTTGTCTCTTGTTGTTATGGATTCAGTATTTGGGAAGCAATACAGGCGCCTCAAGAGGAAGGAACAGGCGCCGGCTAGTGGCTAGATTTGTTAGGATCTTTTGTAATCTCTTAGATTGGCCACCGGCCAATAGCTTAGTTGGTTAGTTAGATTTGAGGAATTGGTTTGTTAGGAGGTTTGCTACTTAAGGGGCCCTTGCGCCCGGCTTAGAGATTAAGCAGAAAGATAATTCTCAAGAGTTCAGAGCCTCCAAGTGAGGGCGAACTGGGTGTTTATCTACCTACATCCGTGTTCTAGCCCAAGAATTATCCCATAACACTATACAAACCCATACCTCGTTAAGGAGTTACATGCTAATAAGTGTGCTACATTGTCCAAGAAATCTATTGATGCGTTCATGTCAAACTCAAATATTTTTATTACTATTCATCATGTACGTTTTGTTGTAATAGAGGATGGATTATCAATGGGACCCATTATGGACGTTTTTCATCCACATACTATATCAACTCATTCGATTCGGAGGACGGAGGCCAATTAAATTGATGTTCTTTTGCAAGCAGCTAATGGTTGATAGATACTTCATTTATCATTATAAGATGTGATATAACTTGACATTTTTTTAGATAAAGGAAATAGTTCCGGCCTTTACAATAGTATACATAGCCAAGTTTTTACATCATGCTGAGCTTAGAAGATGAACACAAAAAATAGAATAACGAGTACACACAGGGCATAGTCTCCTAATTACACTAACCATTTATTTTTTCTTATATACTGTGTAGACACATGTGGTGATGTTTTAGTTCAGCACGTATTTTGTTTCTTATTTGGTGTACCTAATAATATTTAGTTTAGCCGTGCACTGTGTCACCGTGTGGAACTGACTGCCAAACACGAAGTTCGCTGTTCGCCTGAGCAAGCAAAACAATGGGAAAGGAATAATGATTATTTGGTGGAGGAAAAATGGAGGGGAACGATAGAGTTGAGAGCACCGCCCTCCTAGTTGCTTGTGCGGCTGGTGGCTCCGGCGGCGGAGGCAGGGAGCATGGGAGGTGGGTTTGCAGTGGGGAGTGGAGCCACCTGCGTCGTCCTATGTTTTTTTTAAACATATATGCACAATTAACAATGTATAGTTATGTACAGTATCCATCAGCAACGTATCCTAAGCCAGCCTCCACCCTATAACTTGTGCTATTTACATCATCAATTTTTCATAGGTTTAGCAAGGACTGAAGACATCAAGAGGGGGTTCATACAGTTCTTTACGTTCACGTCCCTTTGCAAGTTTTTTTAGTTGTCAGCACTCCTTTCTAGGCAGTTTTATTAAACCAGGCACAAGCATCAAACATTAGTAAAACAAGTCTGACAGAATCTTTTCATCAGGTCATCCGAGGAACAAGCATGTGGCGCCATGTGATGCTTGTCCAGATTAAAAAAGATAATTAAAAAAACAGTCAGTGCAGGTATTATCCCATCCCAAGATGAATCCAAGGGATCAGAACGAAGTGCACTTTAGTTTTCTAACCCCCACTGCCCATACACCTAAACTTTGTAGAATTTGTTCAAACAAAAAAAATTAAATACCATCCTTAAATTTATGATGTTTAGGACAAACAAAATAGTTCAAAAATAAACTAATTAGCTTGTCTTAAACGTCGTATATTTAAGGATGAAGAGAGTAACATTCGTACGACTGCCGTGTACTACCGCATGCACCGTGGACCCGTGCCTCCTCTCACACCATGACCCACCAATGAAGTTTTCTTCGGTACGCAATACGTCCCAACGGTTGCAAGGCATAGACACTCTCAAGAGCTTTCAGTTATAGATAGGCCAAGATGAACATTGCCACAGGGGCGATGAACACACTCCTCCCCAAGCTTGCTGAGCTGGTGGTGGGCGAGTACAAGCTACAGAAGGGTGTGAAGGGAGAGATTCAAGAACTCGAGAAAGAGCTGAGATGTATAACTGCAGCCCTTCGCAAGGTGTCTGAGGTGCCAGCGGACCAGCTTGATGAGCAGGTCAAGATCTGGGCTGGCGACGCGAGGGAACTATCCTATGACATCGAAGATGCTGTCGACACCTTTATGTTGCGTGGAAAGAGGAATGAACATGCCGACCAGTTCAGCCTCAAGGGACTCATTGATAAGGCGACCAATTTGTACAAGACGGCCAAGACTAACCATAAGATTCATAATGTTATCCAAGACATCATGGATCAGGTCAAGAAGGTTAGTGAGCGTCGTGATAGGTACAAGGTTGACAACATTGCCGCCAGGGCAACTTTGGAGCCTGTTGATCCTCGCCTGGAAGCAACGTACAGAAAGGCAACCGAGTTAGTTGGAATTGGTGGGCCAAAGAATGAGCTAGTCAAGAGACTTATAAATGAGGACAGTTCATCTATGCAGAAACAGACGATCATTTCTATCGTTGGGTTCGGAGGCTTGGGGAAGACAACTCTTGCAAATGCATTGCTTCAGGACCTAAATGGAAATTTTGATTGCCACTTTTTTGTCTCCGTATCATTTAATCCTGATATAAAGAAGATTTTCAAGAACATTCTTGTCCAACTTGATGAGAATAAGTATAGCCACATAGACGAAGCATGGGAATTAAAGCTGCTCATCGACAAAATTAAAGATTTTCTCAAGAATAGAAGGTACATTTCTATACTATACGTAGTGGACGTAGTCTTTTTTTTTCCGATAAGGGAAGTTTTATTAATTTCAAGATTGTTACATCGAGGTGATACAAAATCTTGAGATCCTCCCGACCTCTGCACAACTTGAGTGCACACAACCTTACTAGAGAAAGAAAATAAACATTAAAATAAATGCAAACACACTAGTGACTCGTAATCCTGAGACTAGACTGCCACCCATGTGCCCGGGTAAAAAACTCCTTGGCCACCTGCGCCAAACGTTGACACGCCGCTGCAACCAAATCCTGTGAAGTAGCCTTTTGAAGAATAGTCCATGTACGGAGCTAGTGGATAACCGAATAAATAACCTGTAAAGGAGTAGCAACAGTTTTCTTCTCAAAAATCATATCATTCCTGCATAACCACATTGACCAACAAAAGGTTGTGGCTCCCAAAAGTACGAAAGGTCTAAGATCAACACTAATCCTCCGTAGCCAAGACCCAAACATGTTTGCGACACTACGAGGAGGTAAAAGTCCTGTTGACACATAAATAATTGCCCATACAGCCCGAGAAAAATGGCAGTCAAAAAACAAGTGTCTAATTGTCTCATCTTTGTGACAAAAACAACATTGCTTACTACCAGTCCAATTGCGTTTAGCTAGGTTATCCTTGGTTAGAATTATACCCTTACGCAAGTACCAGAGGAAGATCTTGATCTTTAAAGGAACTCTCATCTTCCAGATTGGTTTGTTTATATTGGGGACGTTGCTATGGATCAAGGCCAAATAACGAGATTTCACTGAGAACTGTCCATTGGGGTGTAGATTCCAGCGAAATTTATCCTCATCTTGGCTCAGCACAACATTAGCAAGACGTGGCAAAAGATTATTCCACTCAACTAATTTTTGGCCTATTAGGTCTCTACGCCATGAAAGATTATGTGGAACAACACCTAGTACCTCTACAACAGTATCTTGTTTGTGTCGGGCTATGTTATAGAGAGAAGGATACTGTTCACGCAAGGTCTTGTTGCCCAACCATATGTCTTCCCAAAACCTAACTTGGGATCCATCCTTGATAATGAAGGTACCAAAACGAAGAAAATCTCGTTTAACCTTCATGAGGCTAGCCCAAAAATGTGAGTCCCCATTTTTCTATTGCACTTGTGCAAGAGGTTTGGAGCCCAGATACTTATTGCGTAAGATTTGCTGCCAAGTCCCATCAGATGTCAGTAGCTTATAAAGCCACTTACTGAGCAAAGAGGTATTCTTAATGTTGAGGTTATGAATTCCTAATCCTCCCTGGTCTTTTGGTTGGCACAAAATGTCCCACTTAGCCAATCGGTATTTTCGTTTTTGTTCGTCATTTTGCCAAAAGAAACGTGATCGGAAGTAATCCAATTTCTTAAGGACTCCTTTGGGGACAGAGAAGAAGGACATCATATACATAGGTAAGCTACTAAGCACTGAATTAATCAGTGTCAGTCGCCCCCCTGTTGAAAGGTGCTTGCCTTTCCAACTGCTAAGCCTTTTTTCGAATCGTTCCTCCACTCTCTTCCAATCAGCATTTGAAAGTTTCCTATAGTGAATAGGTATACCCAAATATTGCATTGGAAAGTCCCCTAGGTTACATCCAAAAAGTTCAATCTATAGTGGCCATAGTCATAAATAAATATTTTCCCCTTCTATTGACTGATGAAGTATGCAGTGACCCATTTTTCAATCTTCATGTACCTTTCGCTAACCTATGGTTATTAGATGCTTATATAAGAAGTTTGACAATATCTTCTTGTATATGGTTTGTCATACTCAGATCCCTCTATCCCACTAAAATTACGGTTAGTAACATATTATAGAATTCAAAATTTACCTCACAAAAGTTGCAATTGTAGTTTGTTGAAAAATATAGTAAATCTACAACACCAAATAATTACATACATTATCAAGACATATTTTATGACGGATTTAATGAAACTAATCTGATATCGTACATAGTGTATTTTTCTAATAAACTTTTCCCATGTTAGATAAATTTTACTGAGAATCCATCAAAGTTTTATTACATTTTGGAACAGACTAAGGGCCAAATCATGGTCATTGGAAAACAGTAAGATTAGAACATTGTGATTTTACCCCTATTTTACCACATGTATTTAGATACAATTCAACACATATTACCTGAAACTTGCAAAATAATATTTGGTGCATTTCCATAATTAAGAATAGTACCTTGCCAACTTGATTTTGAAAAAAAATGACAGTATAACAAAAAGTAGGTCCAAACCACATGCATATATAGATAGATAGATAACATCCCATCATACATGTCCAACAAAAGCAATAGCTAGTACACATATTTCACCAGATCACATCCAACAAAAGCAACTAGTATTGCAATATTACATATCCATTAGCAACACATCACATTCCTAACAATGTAGCCAGCCTCCCTCTTCCTCTTCCTCTTCCTCTTCCCCTTCCCCTCCCTCTTCCTCTACCTTCTCCAGCACTTTGTGTTCTTGTTTCGCTTGCACTTGCACTTGCACTTGCCCTTCCCCTTTCCCTTCCTCTTCCACCTGCACTTTTTGTTCCTGTTTCCCTTGCACTTGTTCTTCCCCTTCCCCTTCCTCTTTCTCTTCCTCTTCCTCTTCCACTTTCACCTGCACTTGTACTTCATGTATGGAGGAAAATTGGTTCAGCAAACAAGTTGACATAAATAAAGGCTGATTACATGGATAACTGAGTACCAATTCAATACTCACACTGATGTTTGTGAAGATGAGAGCTTCCTCTTTTGACTAGCAGTGAGACCCCCTTGGCAATACTTGGCTATATGACCTATTTCATTACATTCAGAACAAAGCTTCCTTTTTTACTAGTACCGGCCTCAGTATAGGACTTGATCTTAGAGATTCTTGGTCTTCCTGGCTTTTGTTGATGGCCTCAGTGGATGTGGTTCTCTCATTTGTTGATGGCCTCAGTGGATGTGGTTCTCTCATTTGTTGATGACTTAATGGTGGGTGGTTCAATTGGGGCTATTTTGTTCCTAACAGAAGGGTGAAACCTACGTTTTGTTGGTGAACACTCCAATGGGCCCTCAAAATCATTTATCTGGGCATTGATATGAACTACTCCCCTATCTAGATTAAGTTGAAACCACTCACGCAGGTTCTCATCTGACTTTATCTCTATAGAACCATTGTGTTAGAGTTATCTAAGTTGCAGACTTAGAGTTACATGTGAGTTGATTTCAAAATAGAGTTACGACAAGTGAGTTACTTTATCTCCATAGAAGAGTTATCTAAGTTGCAGACTTAGAGTTATCAACTCACCTTAAATCAACTCACACCACAAAGAAATGTACTGCTTTGAACCCCACATATAGTGCTCGTCTATGAAATCAACCAACTGCATCAAGCCATAGTTATTGATGTCAACCATTTGAGTTGGCAGAGTTTTCCCCTACCGCCATGACTTTGGTCCTCCATCAGGAAGACTGAAGAAGGATTGAACTATAACGACAAGGTTCAAATCCATGTGATTTGGCCTACAAATCACAAATTGGTCAGCTAAAGTCACCCTAAATATCAAAGCTAATTCGACCTCCAAGTTGAATTGAAATCAAATCGAAGATTCAGATCACAAGAACTCGAATTTACCTGTTTGCTCTGGCTCCCTAGCCCGCGCTCGCTTCTTGTCGGGGCGCCCGCAGGGCGGCCGCGCGCCTAGTGCGTTGCGGGGCCAAGCGCCCGCACACATCGCTGGGGCCGCGCCCCCTGGCCCGTCGCGTCGCGGGGTTGCACCTAGATCGGAGCGATCCGCGTGGGGCCGTGCCTGGTGCGTCGCGGGGCTGCGGTCGTCGGCCCACTCGCCTCCCAGCGCTGGCTCCTCACTTACCGCGGTGCTAGGGTTTGGAGATGAGAATGATGGCTAGAGGAAGGTGAAAGAGATAGCAGTGGGATGAAATGGATAAGGGGTATTCATGTCTTTTCGCCAGATTGGAAATAATTCTTTTATTTTTTTCGGTCCTTTATTCAACCAGCCACTGACGGAGTCAAGAATGGGGGTAAACGGAAGGTTCGTTTTCAAAAAGTGAGGGTAAAAATGCACTGACGAACAAAGTGGGAGTAAAATCACAATTGACATTCAAAGTAAGGACAAGAACGCAATAGCCCCAAGATTTTTATATGAAGAATTGCAGAGAATGACATAATCTTTTCTGATAGTAGGGTACCTGGTCAGTCGTTTGGACTAGCTAGTAACTACGCTTTCTTGATTGACAAATATCATGTATTTTCCTTCAATTCGTCTTTTGTACTAAATATAAATCGTCCACCTTTTTTAACCCTGCAGTTTAATTCATGCATCTTGCAGTTACCTTGTTACTAATTTCATCACAAATTTTCCACTCGACATGTCAGATTTGTTATTAATATATTTTTTCAGATTCAGACAGGTTTAACATACATCTTGGTTCACTAACATGCATATTCATACTGTTATTTATTACCAGGTGTTTGTGCGTGATTGATGATTTATGGAAAGAATTGCCATGGGATACTCTAAAACTTGCTTTCCAGGATGGTAATCATGGAAGCAAGATTATCATAACCACTCGCAATAAGTTTGTCGCAGAACATGTTGGTGGTGATATTTATGAACTGAAGCCTCTTTCTAACGATGACTCCAGAGAGTTGTTCTACAAACGGATATTTGACCCTGTAGATGATTGTCCTGCTGATTTGAGCAAAGTTACTGGCAAAATCTTAAAGAAATGTGGTGGTGTGCCATTAGCCATTATTACCACAGCAAGCTTACTAGCTAGTAAACCGAGGTGCTCAGCGGAATGGGAGAAGGTGAATAATTCAATTGGTTCTGGATCTGAAAATAGCCCCCATGTCGACAAAATGAACATGATATTAATGCTCAGTTACAATGATCTGCCTTTCCATTTGAAGACATGCTTATTGTCTCTGAGTAAATATCCTGAGGATCAGATAATTAGAAAGGATGTTTTGGTATGGAGCTGGATAGCAGAGGGTTTCATAATACCTACAGGGTCAAGCTTGCAGGAGACAGGTGAGGGTTACTTCAATGAGCTTGTTAATAGAAGCTTGATACAGCCCGTGGATGACAACAAAGATCCCTTTAATCGGACTGCAGAGATGGGGGTGTATGCTTGCCAATTACATGACATGGTGCTTGAACTTATTAACAAACTGTCAGCTGAAGAAGGCTTTATTACCACTTCGTTGACAGATGGTGAACGAGCAGGTCCATCGTCTGTGATGATGCATCAGAGGAAGATCATTCGGCGGCTATCCGTTCACAACAGCAGAAACACCAATGCCTCAATAAATGGAAGAAGACAACTGTTCAAAGTGAGGTCACTAGATGTCTTTGGGCCCGCAGAATTGATGCCGGCCTTGTCAAGATTTTGTATTCTACGTGTATTGCAGATAGAGGACTGCTCTGATCTGGATAAAAATCGTCTGAAGGATCTCAGCAATTTGTATCTCCTGAGGTTTCTGCGACTACAAGGTTTGAATGTCAAAGAGCTCCCTGAGAATATTGGCAAGCTGGAGTCTCTGGAGACATTGGACATAAGAGGTGCAAATCCGTGGCTAGTGATACTGTTGCCATTGTCTTTCGGTAAACTAGGAAAACTGGTCCGGTTACTCGCTGAAAATGTGGAACTGCCAGACGGTGTAGCTCTGGATAATATGAAATCTCTACAAGAGCTAGTAGGTATACACCCTACCTTGCACGCCCTGACTGAGATTGGTAAACTGAGAGCGCTTAAGGTCCTGAAACTTCTCATTGACAAAGAACCAGACAAAGAAACATGCCTCCGCCCCAGTTTATTACAAGCATTGGTGCTAAGGACTACATCATATTATTCCATGGATTTCATGGCACAGGTTCCTTCTAGTCTCCAGACCTTCATGTGCAGTGGCTTCTATAGTGCATTCCCAAGGTGGATACATCCGTCCCTCTGCTGCCTCACCGTCTTGTCCATCATGCTGTATGATATGCGTGTACAACCCGAGCACATTGACAAGCTTGCTCAGCTGCCAACTCTTCGCTTTCTCCGGCTACGTGCATTGTGTCCACCGGATGAGCAGGAAAAGCTTGTTATTGACAGCAGTGCATCTGCATTCCCATGTCTAACAGATCTTCGGATTTACTGTGACTTGATGTTCCTTAAGTTCCAACCTGGGGCTATGCCGAAGCTTCGCAAACTTTGCCTTAGGTTTGACGCTGGAAAGACCAATGGGCATTTTCAGACTAATAGCTTTGATTATGGCTTTGAGAACCTCCTTTCTCTCTGTCATGTCGTTGTTAAGTTATGGGAAGAGTGTCCCAAAACGCAGGATGCTATAAGAAAGGCAGTTAACGATCATCCCAACCATCCATTGCTCGACCTTTCCACTGTATAAAAGGTACTGAGGCGCTGGCTCTTCCGCATCAAGATATAAATTTTATGTATGCTCGTGCAGTAGTACACTGGTCTATGTAACTTTTTAACATAGTGGAAGTATGAAACTGTTAAAAATTTGTCTGTATTCCTTAAGACTCTGTTCTCATTCTTCTTGTTTCTTTAGTAGGATGGAAGTATATTCTGATTGTTACTCATCATATATCCCATAGCCTGATTTGTTTCTTTTATGCCAATTATGCATCTCCTTCCCAGAAACACAATGCCTGTTCACTCGGAGCGTTTTTTTTTTGAAACTTAAAACCCGGCAGAGATTGCCGGTTTTATATTAACTAATAGAGAAGAGAGTAACAAGGCCTAAGCCAAAAAAAAGATGAAAACTGTACAAACTGTACAAAGGAAAAAGCTTGTCGTCAATCGTCGTCGATGCCCGTGATTTGTCTCAAGTGCTTGGCGCCAGCCTGTACCCAGCAGCGCGCTTCTTCCTTGATTTTTGCCATTAGCTGGTCGATGCTTTTGAATTTCCGCTCGAAAATCCGCAAGTTACGCTCTTTCCATATTTCCCAGCATACCAGGATGAGCAGGGATCGCAGGCCTTTGAGGGGCACTCCAGCAGTTGTGCCTACTGCTGACCACCATTCGCTTATCGAAGAAGAGGATGACCAGTTGTCTCTCATGGGGACGTGCGCAGAGACCCATCGGAAGATGTTGTCCCATATTCTTAGGCTGTAGCGACACTGTGTAAGCAGATGGTGTAGCCGTGTAGGGTCTCATCATGTACGTGGCATAGAACGCAAATCTTTTGATTCGGCCGTCCTCTGCTTTCAAGTCTGTCCGCCGTCCACAATCTGTTTTGGTAAGCCAGCCAGGAGAAGAATTTACACTTAGGTGGTGCCCAAGTGTGCCACACAAGATGCTCCATGTTTGAGCGAGTCGTATAATCAAACTGCGCCTTATAGGCCGAGGACGCTGAGTATTGTCTGTTCTTCGTTAGGTTCCAAACTATGGAGTCCTGGACGCCCTGCGTTAGCTGCACCGTGCGGGTCGCGGCCCATAGTTCTGAAAATTCAGCGAGTTGCACACTTGATGAGATTGCTGCCAAGTTAATACTTGAAATCCACACATCGTTTGTTAAGGCGTCCTTGACGGTCCGTTTCTTGTGTTTTGAGATCTTGTAGATCGATGGCGCAATGTCTTTCGGTGCCCTTTGCTATAGCCATGACGAGGTCCAAAACGATGCGATTTCCCCGTTCCCGATGGTGATCGTTGTAGCAGATGCGAACAAGCATCGGTCCTTGTCGGTGCATGGAATCGGCATGCCTACCCAAGGTTTGTTGGGGTTCGTCCACTCTTGCCATAGCCAACGTAGACGTAGCGCCCGTGCAAATTTCTTGAGGTTGAGAATTCCCAGACCGCCTAGCTCGGTTGGCTTACATACGGTTGGCCAAGCCACCTTGCATTTTCCTCCTGCTATGATGTCCGCGCCTGTCCAAAGGAAGCGTTTTCTACGTCTGTCAATCTCCTCAAGAACTGACGCTGGGGCATTGAGCGCTGAGAGGTAGTAGATCGGCTGTGACGATAGAACTGCCTTGATCAGAGTCCTCCTTCCCGCTGGGGTGAGTAGTTTCCCGGCCCAGTTTGCCAGCTTACCGCCGGCCTTATCAGACAGCGTTTGGACTCACTTGATGACACAATTAGGCAGGCAAGATCTACAAGCGCCCTCAGCAAACACCATCAATGGGTGGTGGAAACAACTTCGTCGATTATTTGACAAAAAACAAAAACCTGCTAGGGCAGCAGATCTAGGTGAGAGGGGCTCTTTTACGGTAGACCATACCACCTCATACCACTATTAAAAAAGGACAAGTATGGAAGAATCCGACGGTTGAGATTAATTGTATACCACCACAGCTAGTACTAGTGATATGGGGTGGTATACATAAGTGGTATTGTTGGTAGTTTTTTCTCAGTGGCATAAACGAAATATATGATTTCTTCATTTCAATTTTTTTTCATTTCCCTCTCGTGGGAAGGCTATTTTTTTCAAATTTCAAACGAAAATTTTCATTTCAAAATTTAAAATGATTTTTTCATAATTTTCAAAAACGAAAATTTCATTTCAAATTTCAAGAACGATTTTTTGAAATTTCATTTCAAATTGTTTTCAAATTTCAAAAACAAAAATTTTCATTTCAAATTTCAAAAATGATTTTTTTTTCAAAATTTTTCATTTCACATTTCAAAAACAAAAATTTCATTTCAAATTTCAAGAGCAATTTTTTTTGAAATTTCATTTCAAATTGATTTTCAAATTTCAAAAACATTTTTTTTCAAAAATTTTCATTTTAATTTTTTCTTGGTGGCATAAACGAAATTTGTTTCTTGCCCGATGTTGCAAAAATTACCTATTTAGCCTTACCAAAAATAGTTATATACTGCATATGGTATGGTCCACTGTAAAAGAGCCCGAGAGTAAAGGTAAGGTGGACGCGGCACCTTTATATGTAACGTAGGTAGCCGTTCAAGTAAACATGGTGAAAAATTAGGGGTGATATGTTTACATAGCTACATTAGAAAAAAAACGTTCATACTATATTTTCTTAGGAATGGGTGGGGTAATTTCTTGAACTAGTACTTACAAGTTGTACTAGTTTAATATATAGGTGACGAAATCAATTGCATTTCCTAGCCGTCACACTTGCACTACTTTAAACAAGGTGACGATGCATACTTGTACTAGTTTAAACAAGATGACCAAATCAATGTTATCTTCCGGTCTCGAGTTCAGGAAACGGCTGTAAAGTCTTTGCATCGGTGTAGGATGCTGTGGTGACTTGGCATTAGATCTACACCATCCTTTGGGTCGCACAAAATGGTTGGGTCTTCAGTGCACCAAAAACATATATACGTTAGCTCGATTTTGACCCTGGACCGGATCAGTTTGTTGCCGTGCACTAGCTACCATACATGCATGATTCACCAAGAACTAACAAAGGTTTTTCGCTGTCTTGACAACTTTTGTCTTTTCTCTTCTTGGTGTCGGCTTAGAACAAGTCCGTGTCTTTCTGTACCCTTTTATAATTAATTAAGCAGCTGATCTCTTATACCAAGCACACATCTCATCCTTCTTCTAGCTTAAGCAAGCTGGTGATGAGCTAGATCGAACTTCAACTTCTTCTGGTCTTATCGATATATGTGGCGGTAGTCCTCATATCAGAGCTGGCCGGGTTCAACATGGTGGGTTCACACGGTTTGTTGCAGTAACAGCGGCCTCAACCACGCACGCTTTCTTGGATCCACTAGGTGAGAACGCGAGATAGCTCTGTTGCTTCTTAGGGTCTTTTGGTCCATCCAGATTTCGGCTGTTGACTTTTTTTTTTGATAAAGGGCTGTTGACAATTTGAGTCACCTTCTCTTGATCTCAAGCATGGAATTCTAGTCTCTGTATTCAAATGTTTCATGGTGTAGCAAGGCTGTAGCGAACATGGCCTCATGTGCCATTTGTTCAAAGCTTAATTTTGGTGATTAATGACAACATGATCAATGGGACTAACCATATTATCTAGCATGTCTTTGTAGACACTTCTAGGTCCCAAGGATGCAAAAATACCATATGCCAAAATGAGAAGATAGTATACTTTTCAAGGGTCAAAACCGCGGAAGAAAAAGAAAAGGAATGCCACCGTCGGATGAACCGACGGTACCCTTGGAAGCGGCGTCGGTGCAATCACCGGATGAAGTAGTACACTGCGTGAAGACTCAAGACAACATGGAGATCACCGGATCATCCGACGCCCCCGTTTCTAGTTGCGCCGGATGAATCAAGAGACCAAGCAAGCAGGAATCAACAGCACCGGATGAACCGATAGTGAAGCAACAGTTCATCCGGCGACCGAAGGTTTGCTAACAGAGAGGTCCAGGCGCGAAGCTCTTCAGCACCGGATGAACCGATGGGCATAAGGGACTCAGCAGCGGTTCATCCGACGACCGCGTATTTGCTACCAGAGAGGTTTTAGCCGCGAACCTATCAGCACCGGATGAACTGACGGCTAGGCAAATAGACCGTCGGTGCAAGCGTCAGAGGATATGTGTCAGTAGGGATGCAACGACTAAGTGACGTAGAGGGCACCGGATGAACCGACGCCTGTGGAAAAGTGACCATCGGTTCATCCGGTGGTATGAATTTCTGCAGCTTTTAGCCAATGGCTCTTTGGACGCCTTGGGCTATTTATACCCCTCTACTCACCCATTTGGAGTTGCTGGAGTGTGTGGAAGTGCAGAGGATTTCAAGACTCATAGAAGATCATATCCAAGCCATCCAAGTGCTAAATTGCTCATCTATAGACTTGCACATGCTTTGTGTGTGTGCTTAGTGTTAGGTTTAGCTTAGAGCTAAGTGAGTGCAAGGTGTGCCTACCTTGTGAGGTGATTCTCGAGTGGATCAAGTTGTACGAGGTGTGCCAGAAGCTTTGGAGCTTAGGTGGCTCTCCGGCAAACGTCTTCGAGCCTCCGGCTTGGTGTGGAGCGGCGAGGACACTTTGTGCGGGGGACGTGGAGACCCCCTTCCCTTGGTGGAGAAGCTCCTTAGTGGAGGAGGCATCAATGTGACCAAGGGAGCTTGGCGAGTGCCTTCGTGGCGAGCCTTAGTGGCAAGTCAAGTGGTGCTCTTGGGAGAGACTTGGTGACCGGGAAGCAATACTCATGTGTAGAGTGCTTCAACAACGTGGACTAGGGGTGGCTTAGTGCCTACCGATACCACGGGATAAATCGCGTGTCAAGAGTTTGCTTCCTCTCATCCCCTTTACGTTTCCGCATTACATTCTTGCAATCCTTGTTTGCCTTTACTTTCCTAGAGTAGTATCTTGCTAGGATTGGCTATAGGTTGCAAAACTTGTTTTGGGATGGGAGTTTCACACTAGAACAACCCTAGTTGCACATCTAGATAGTATGTTCTAGTTCATGTTCATGCAAAATAGTGATAAGCCATAGGATAAGTTTTAAGTTGCCTAATTCACCCCCTCCCCCTCTTAGGCTACGAGCATCCGATTCCTTACAAGTGGTATCAGAGCCGGGACTCACTTCCTTCACAAGGATACGCCAATTCGATTGGCAATTTGTGAAAACCGGCTCATTGGATCGGTTAGGCTTCACCGCCTAGTGAGTTGCTCTTTAGAGGATGATAGGGGTGGATACCTTAGTTTTGGCTCCACATTTCGATGGCACGTGCTACTCTCGTTGGAAGGTCCTTATGAAAGCTTATTTACAAGCTAAGGATCTTGATGTTTGGAGGGTCACCGATGAGGGTGTTAGAAATGGTACTAGGAAGGAGAAGCAATTTGATATTATTGCAAAGAGTATCATTTTATCCTCTCTAGATGTAGGTGTTTTCAATAGAGTTTTTACTAGTGAAAATGCTCATGTGCTATGGAATACCATCAAGGAACAAAATGAGGGTTCAAAAGAAGTTGCTAATGAACGCTATGGTTGTCTCCTTGAGGAATTCAATAGCTTTAAGCAACTTGAGAACGAAAATGCCGAATCTATGTACTCACGCCTAAATGTTCTTGTCAATGAGATTAATGCTCTAGGTGTGAAGAACATCACGGACTTGAACATCAACTGCAAGATCCTTCAAAGTCTCCGGAAGCCCGACTATGACTTGGTGAAGGCTATCATCTATGAGAAGAAGCTTAAAGACTTGAAGCTTTCTCAAATCTTGAGCAAGATCATGGCACATGAATTTCAAGTCATGCCCAAGTCCAAGAAAGCTTCCAAGGATGAGCTCAAGGCCAAGGAAGAACCAAAAGATGAGCCCAAGCCAACATCCCAAGAGCTATCTTCTCCAACCGCAAGCCATGCTCTCTCAAGGCGACAAGAGAAGAAGTTGAGAAGGATGGCGATTCATGGAAGCTCAAGTGAAGATGATGATGGTGATGATGAAGGATCCTCAAGTGATGAAGAGGTCGAATCGATGGTTGCCATGTACGTGAAGAAGATCTTCAAGTATGTGAAGAAAGTCAACATGTACGGCTACAACATCCACTTGAGAGAAGGGCGTCATCATCAACATATCAAGTTCACCAAGATCAAGTGCAAGCCCAAGAAGAAGGTGGTCAAGGAGGGGAAGCCGAAGCAAGAAGCACTTACCGCCATCCGTGAGTGGATAAGTGGTGGAGAATGAAGTTCTTGTAGCTCAAGTGATGAATCAAACAAGAACTTCACCACCCGCTTCATGCAAGGTCCCCTATCATCATCACACATGTGCCTTATGGCCCAAGGTATGGAAAGCAATGTGAGTGATGATGAATCCGATGCCACTTCAATTGATGATCTTGTTGAGCTAGTAAATGAGCAAAAAGGAATGCTAGAAAAACAAGCTAAAGAAATTAAAGAACTTAGTGCTCTCAATGATCTTAGTGCTACCCTTGCTACAAATTATGAACATTTGTTGTGCAAATTCAAATTGCTTAGCGAGGAGTATGAAGAGCTAAAATCTAAGGAAGAGAGCATTGAGACTAAAACCAATGATTTCTTTAAGCTCAATGAATCATCTATCCCTTGTGCAATTCCTATATCCAAGGTAGATGCTTCAACTTCTTGCATTGATTTAATTGATGAATCTTGCTCACCATCTTGCAATGAGAATATTAAGATTTTAAGCATGAAGAATGATGAGCTCAAGCAAGAAGTGAAATGGCTCCGAGAGAAGTTGGTTAATTTGATGGGCAAGGGCAAGAACAAGAACAATGAAGAACAAAAAGAAGCCTCTCAAGACATGAAGAGCAATGTCCAACCTTCTCAAGATAACTGTGATGACATGGTGAAGAAGCTTGAGAAGGGATCAACCGTGACTTGCTACAAGTGTCATGAAGAAGGGCACAAGTTCTACAAATGCCCTCAATTCATCAAGAAGATGGACAAGGGTGAGAAGAAAAAGATGAACACCACCATCAAGAGCTCTCTCATCTACACCAAGCCCAACCGCAAGAACAAGACCAAGAGCAACTCCTATGTCATCAAGAAGAAGGCTAATGGCAAGGTGGTTGCACATAAGGTTGGGAAGATGAAGGAGTGGGGTTGGAACCAACCCATTTGGGTGCCCAAGGAAGTCATCACCAACATGAAGGGGCCTCAAATGGTTTGGGTTCCTAAGGCCACGTGAAGGCCATGAGGGCGGGGACTTGGGAGGCTTGGCACAAAGAAGATGAAGATTCAAGCCTAGAAGCCAAGCTTGCAAGATTGGACATGTGTTGCCTAAGTTTCCCGGTTGAGGTAATGGAAACTAACTCATCTCATGTATCATTGTAGCTCCATTGCCTTGTTTAGGTTGCATTTGTTGCTTCGCCTAGTTGTTTACATATGGTAGGTTGCTTGTGTCATGTGCTAACCCATGAGCAACCTACATGGTTTGATTGGTGTGTAGGAAAGCTACACTTTCTTCTTTCATGATGCATGTTTTCATATATATCTCTTTGCATCATGAGCAAGCTATAGGGTTACCTTCCCTTTTGTTGTCATAAACAATATGCATACTTTTGGTTGGTGATTCAAAAACTAAATGCACACATTTAGGGGGAGCTCATCCTATGGTTTGTTTATGGGACTAACATCTTTTCAAGCTTATCTTGTGTAGTCCCTTGGTGACGCGTTCCGGTGCGGTATTTCATTCTAAGAGAATGCTATTTCACTCTAAATGTGATCTAACATCTCTAAGAGAGTGAATATAGCAATATGAGCTTCATGCTATTGAGTCATGTCCTTGCGAGCTTATATCTCTATATAAGTTCAAAGACAATGAACTCATACATTCCTAATCCTTGTGGTACCCCAAGTATCTTCTTTGCAAGCTTCTTTCAAAGTGGTGTCATCTCCAAGTGATATCATTTTCAAGCGGCTCATCTCAATGTGGTGCCAACAAGGTAGAGAGGAAGAATCCCCCGGAGGTATGCAATGCTCAAAATCTATGAGTGGTAATGTTACAAGAACTCTCTTGTCTTATCTCTTGTCTTTTAAGCTACCTCCTTGCATGATATGCTATAAGCTTCCTTTTCTTACAAGTATTTGTAGTTGTGCACTTGATTTTCACACTATCATTTTGTGCACATACTTAGGGGGAGTTTAGTTTATATCATGCTAGTCTCATGAGCTTGTGATCCACCTTAGTTATTCACACATGTGGTATCTTCATTGATATCATACATATGGATCATGGTTCATGAGGCTTTCTCCCTTAAATTTAACATTTCTCTTTGAGCTATGATTGCTAGGACTTGCTAAGTTTCCTTTGGAGACTCTTTTGTTTTGGACACTTTTTGGAGATTTTATTCCAAAGGGGGAGAATTTGGAACCAAAGCAAGCCAATGTTTCCAAAGAGGAAGTAGCAAGCTATATGTGAAGAGAAGATAATGAAAGAGGGAGAACACATCTAGGGGGAGTTGGATGATGGTAAGCATCCAAGCAAGTGTAAGTAGTTCAATTTTGTCAATTTTTGCAAATTTATGCTTGCTTTGATTGTGTTGTCATAAATCACCAAAAAGGGGGAGATTGTAGCGAACATGGCCTCATGTGTCATTTGTTCAAAGCTTAATTTTGGTGATTAATGACAACATGATCAATGGGACTAACCATATTGTCTAGCATGTCTTTGTAGACACTTCTAGGTCCCAAGGATGCAAAAATACCATATGCCAAAATGAGAAGATAGTATACTTTTCAAGGGTCAAAACCGCGGAAGAAAAAGAAAAGGAATGCCACCGTCGGATGAACCGACGGTACCCTTGGAAGCGGCATCGGTGCAATCACCGGATGAAGTAGTACACTGCGTGAAGACTCAAGACAACATGGAGATCACCGGATCATCCGACGCTCCCGTTTCTAGTTACGCCGGATGAATCAAGAGACCAAGCAAGCAGGAATCAACAGCACCGGATGAACCGATGGTGAAGCAACAGTTCATCCGGCGACCGAAGGTTTGCTAACAGAGAGGTCCTGGCGCGAAGCTCTTCAGCACCAGATGAACCGATGGGCATAAGGGACTCAGCAGTGGTTCATCTGACGACCGCGTATTTGCTACCAGAGAGGTTTTGGCCGCGAACCTATTGGCACCGGATGAACCGACGGCTAGGCAAATAGACCGTCGGTGCAAGCGTCAGAGGATATGTGTCAGTAGGGATGCAACGGCTAAGTGACGTAGAGGGCACCGGATGAACCGACGCCTGTGGAAAAGTGACCATCGGTTCATCCGGTGGTATGAATTTCTGCAGCTTTTAGCCAACGGCTCTTTGGACGCCTTGGGCTATTTATACCCCTCTACTCACCCATTTGGAGTTGCTGGAGTGTGTGGAAGTGCAGAGGATTTCAAGACTCATAGAAGATCATATCCAAGCCATCCAAGTGCTAAATTGCTCATCTATAGACTTGCACATGCTTTGTGTGTGTGCTTAGTGTTAGGTTTAGCTTAGAGCTAAGTGAGTGCAAGGTGTTCCTACTTTGTGAGGTGATTCTCGAGTGGATCAAGTTGTACGAGGTGTGCCAGAAGCCTTGGAGCCTAGGTGGCTCTCCCGCAAACGTCTTCGACCCTCTGGCTTGGTGTGGAGCGGCGAGGACACTTTGTGCGGGGGACGTGGAGACCCCCTTCCCTTGGTGGAGAAGCTCCTTAGTGGAGGCGGCATCAAGGTGACCAAGGGAGCTTGGCGAGTGCCTTCGTGGCGAGCCTTAGTGGCAAGTCAAGTGGTGCTCTTGGGAGAGACTTGGTGATCGGGAAGCAATACTCATGTGTAGAGTGCTTCAGCAACGTGGACTAGGGGTGGCTTAGTGCCTACCGATACCACGGGATAAATCGCGTGTCAAGAGTTTGCTTCCTCTCATCCCCTTTACGTTTCCGCATTACATTCTTGCAATCCTTGTTTGCCTTTACTTTCCTAGAGTAGTATCTTGCTAGGATTGGCTATAGGTTGCAAAACTTGTTTTGGGATGGGAGTTTCACACTAGAACAACCCTAGTTGCACATCTAGATAGTATGTTCTAGTTCATGTTCATGCAAAATAGTGATAAGCCATAGGATAAGTTTTAAGTTGCCTAATTCAACCCCTCCCCCTTTTAGGCTACGAGCATCCGATTCCTTACAAAGGCTAAAAGGATAATTTGATGGTCAACGATCCTTGTATTGTTCCTTGAGTTCTCGACACATATATAACACAAACGCTTACTAATTGCACCTTTGTACCTGTGCAGACCACCTCAAACCAAAACATCCAACAATGACAAACTATACACAAGAAACTGTTGTTCCTTGAAGATTGTCATCCAAGATGGACATCACCACAAGGGCGATGAACACCCTCCTCCCTAAGCTTGGTGAGCTGTTGGTAGGCACATACAAACTACAGAGGGGTGTCAAGGATGATATCAAGCAACTTCAGGAAGAGCTGACAAGCATGACCGCAGCGCTCCGCAAGGTCGCTACGGTTCCAGGGCACCAGCTTGATGAAATGGTTAAGATCTGGGCTCACAATGTGAGGGAGCTATCCTATGACATAGAAGATGCCGTCGACACCTTCATGGTGCACAATAAGGGGAATGAGCATGCCGAGCCATTATTCACCCTTAAGGGGCTCATGGGAAGGGCTGCCAATTTGTATAGGAAAGCCAAGACTAACCATCAGATCCACAATGTCATCAAGGACATCATGGACCAGGTCAATATAGTTAGTGAGCGCGGGGCAGATACAACGTTGATGACATTGCTGCCAGGCCAGCTATTGTGGTTGTTGTACAGAAAAGCAAAAGATCTAGTTGGCATTGACGGGCCAAAGAATGAGCTAGTCAAGAGGCTCATGGATAATAATGACACCTCATCATCGCAACGACTGATGATAATTTCTATTGTTGGATTTGGAGGCTTGGGGAAGACAACCCTTGCCAATTCATTGCTTCATGATCTTAAGGCAAAATTTGATTGCCATATTTTTGTATCAGTTTCCCTTAATCCTGACATGCAGAAGATCTTCAAGAACATTCTTCTGCAGCTTGATGAGAATAAGTATGGCCACATAGATGATGGATAGGAAGTGAAGCAGCTCATTGACAAAATTATAGAATTCCTCAGAAGGTAAATTTCTGTGTTATATACCTACTTATCACATTCGTTATAAAATAGTTCTTTTTCTTTTTCTTTTTTCAGAGAGTGATAAACTATGCACACTATGCAGTAACTGGTATTGTCAGCTTCCATGTACACTATCACAAAGTTATGGCTATTAGAAACTTGGATATGCATTACAAATTCAGATTCTATACCTTGTCACATGGTATCAAAATTGTTGCGAACTACATTCCACTTTGTATTTTTGGTACATAATAATAATTGTTTTGTAGAAATTTTCAATATAACCGCACACTTGCTGACACCTTCTAAAATCCAGTTCAAGGATATATCGAAAGTAGAAGAAATGATATGTTATGTAAGGTAACGGATCAGGTGGAAACTACAACCTTTGTAAAAATCTGTGCAAATCACGGCAAAAAATCGACTAAATAAACAAAAAAAATCACACATGTAGATGATACACAATCTTGTCAAATATCTTGTCCAAACTAGACTTCGTTTGTGAGATATAAAAATAACAAATTTCAAGCCAGAAAGAAATTTGTTATTTTTATATCTCATAAACTAAGTCGAATTTGGACAAAATATTTTACAAAGTTGTGTATCATCATATCATCTACATATGTGATTTTTTTGGTGAATTTAGACGACCTTTTTGCCGTGGATTGCACAGGTTTTCAAGAAGGTTGTAGTTTCCACCAGATATGTTACGTTATATAATGAGTGAGTAGGGCAATGTTACCCTGAACGCTAAACACTAACCAGCCGGTCATCTACCATTTAGCTCTTTATTCAGATTAAACACCCAATAAATGGGGTAAACGATCATTAAATGGGCTAAACACATGATTAAATGGACACGCCTAGGCAGTGTGTAATGTTTACACGGTGTGTAAATGTGCTAAATGGCCGTGTAGGTAACCAATGGAGTAGGGATAGCTGGTTTATGATTTGGGCATGCTAATGGCACTTTCTTGATTAAATGGTGTACTTTCTCACATGCATGCATGCATATGTTTTGTATCAATCTTCTACCATTTTAGGATAGACTTCCACATGATTATTCCTATATATTTTTTCCTGATAGGCTTTTGCATGATTATTACATCTAGGTTTACTAATATATACTTTTATTTATTACTAGTTGTTTTTGTGTGATTGATGATGTATGGGAAGAAACGGCATGGGATACTGTGAAACTTGCTTTGCAGGATGGTTGCAATGGAAGCAAGATAATAATAACCACTCGCAAAAACGTTGTTGCGGAACATGCTCGTGGTGGTATTTATGAACTAAAACCTCTTTCCACTGATGAATCCAGAAAGTTGCTCAACAAGAGACTATTTGACCATGAAGATGGATGTCCTAATAGTTTTAGGCAACTCACTGAAAATATCATTAAGAAATGTGGTGGTGTAACATTAGTCATTATTACTACGGCAAGTTTACTAGCTAGTAAACCAATGCATTTGGTGGAATGGGAGAAGGTGAATAAGTCTATTGGTTCTGGACTTGAAAATACTATTGATGTGGAGAAGATGAGGAAGATATTGAGTCTCAGTTATAATGATATGCCTTTTAATTTGAAGACTTGCTTCTTGTCTCTGAGCAAATATCCTGAAGATCAGGTGATTAGAAAGGATGTTTTGATATGGAGTTGGACAGCAGAGGGTTTCATTACACCTGCAGGTACAAGGAGCTTGCAGGAGATAGGAGAGGACTACTTCAATGAGCTCATCAACAGAAGCTTGATCCAGCTGGTACATACTAGTCGTCATTTTTCTGAGGAAGATGACCAGGTTAATGCTTGCCATGTACATGACATGGTGCTTGAGGTAATATGTCGGATAGCTGCGGAAGAAGGTTTTGTTACAACATTATTATCAGATGGTCAGCAAGCAGGCATGAGTACATCAACTGTGCAGCGAAAGAAGATTCGCCGGCTTTCTGTCCATAACAGCAACAGATCATCATATGCCTCACCAGAAGCAAGAGAGCAGTTGTCCAAACTGAGGTCACTCGTATCTTCGGCAATATTGACAAGGTATCGCCCGTACCGGGCTTTCATGTCCTGCACGTGTTGCAGGTACATGACTGCTCTGGCCTTGGGCCTTGTTTAGTTTGCTAAAAATTCTAACGTTTTCTCCACTCTCTCTCCATCACATCATATTAAATACGTCAAAAGACATAAGTTCGGAGTATTAAATATATGTAAAAAAAATAACTAATTACACAATTTTGATGTACTTCGCGACACGAATCTTTTGAGCCTAGTTAGGTCATGGTAGGATAATATTTACCACAAACAAACGAAAGTGCTACAGGAGTTCAAAACGTTGAAAAGACAAATTTTCCCACGAACTAAACAAGACCTTGATAAAAATCACCTGAACGATCTCAGCAAGTTGCACCTGCTGAGGTTTCTGCAGCTCTGGGGTTTAAGACTCACTGAGCTCCCTGAGAGTTTTGGCAAGCTGGAGTCTCTGGAGACACTGGACATAAGAGGTGCCAGCTCAGCGGTAGTGTTGCCAGTGTCTTTCGGTAAACTAGGGAAACTGGCCCGGCTATTCGCTGAAAGAGTGAAATTGCCAGATGGTTCGACTCTGGAGGAAATGAAATCTCTACGAGAACTAGTAGGCATATGCGCCACCTTGCACGCCATGACTGAGATTGGTAAACTGAGAGAGCTAGAGGTCCTCGGACTTGACGTCACAGAAGAACACCAGGATTTTTGTCCTTGGATTCCAAGGAACTGGTCCCAACAACTCTCCAGAGATTCTGGAGCAGTGGCATGTATCCTATGGAATTCCCAAGGTGGATTAATCCGTCACTCTCCTGTCTCACCTTCTTGTCCATCATGTTGTGCGGTGTGCATGTCCTACCGGAGCACCTTCAGAAGCTTGCTGAGCTGCCATCTCTACGCTTTCTCAGCCTGCATTGTCTTTATTTCTCGGAGGAGCAGGAAAACCTAATTATTCCTAGCAGTGGATCTGTGTTCACATGTCTAACAGACCTTCATTTCCTTTGTGGCTTAATGTTCCTTAAGTTTCAACAAGGAGCCATGTGTAACGAATCGAATGCTCGTAGCCTAAGAGGGGGAGGGGGTGAATTAGGCAACTTAAAAACTTAACCTATGACTTATCACTATTTGCATCAAACATAAACTAGAACATGTTATCTAGATGTGCAACTAAGGTTGTTCTAGTGTGAAACTCCCATCCCAAAATAAGTTTTGCAACCTATAGTCAATCCTAGCAAGATACTACTCTAGGAAAGTAAAGGCAAACAAGGATTGCAAGAAAGTAATGCGGAAACGTAAAAGGCGATGAGAGGAAGCAAACTCTTGACACACGATTTATCCCGTGGTATCGGTAGGCACTAAGCCACTCCTAGTCCACGTTGTTGAAGCACTCTACACAAGAGTATTGCTTCCCGGTCATTGCTAGGCTTCGTGAGGAATGCCCAGGCACTAGGGTAGTTCGATTGGGATAGGGTTCACCGAGCTGTTTTGGGTCATTACTAGGCTGTTTGTTTGGGCCGCATTTCATTTTTTTGGCCAGCTAGCAAAACCAAGCATAGCGCTATTAGCGGTGCTATGGCGCTAAAATGGAATAGCGGTGCTAAAGCGCGCTATAGTGTCAATAGCGCCGATAGCGCAAAAATACAAGATATCCGTTGCGGCATGTGCTCTGAGCCGCTATAGCGGCGCTATAGCGCGCTATTTTTCCATGTTACAATGATATAAGTTCACACTTTCTTTTGATGAGAGGAAATAATAGCAGATTGCCTGGGCTGACTTCTGTATTCTTCACAGTACTTAATATTTAGCATTGCTTGTATAGTTCAGTTGGCTGCTAATTCCATGGTCTGTGCTTCTGTGAGATTAATTTAGGAATAATATACAGATCTAGTCTGTGTATGCTGGTGAGATTCATATGACCACGGGCGGTGAGTCAAGGAAACTAAGGCATAACCTTAGATCATTTGTGGCTTGGAGGAAACGTTTCATATCCTTTGATCTATCACTTCGATGATGATGATGATCGCGGACATGACCGGGTGATGTCACCAAGGGTTGAGAGCCCTCCACATGGCAGGGATCAAAGCCCTCCTCCTCAGAAAGATCCAAGGCTACCGCCACGAAATGATCCAAGCTCACCGCTAAGTCCTTTGACAACGCCATCAAAGAGGAGATCATCCCAGACGATCTCTTGTGAAAAGGCTACAAAAGCAAGGTTGTCTCCACCATCGAAGACCACTAAGAAGAAAAAACCAATTAATGCCAACATTAGATCGCTCTTAGTGGAAAGAAATGGGGTGCAAGTTTCCGTAGAAGCTGTTGAGCATTTCCAGAAGAATTTCATAAAGCTGAAGAATCCACAAAAAAACATTGACATCAGATTATAGGCGAATCCTTAAAAAACCCCGTATGATTAAATTTTCAAAGGATGTGCACAATGAAGACTTGGAGCGGATAAAGCAGAGGAGGGCCTTTTGTGAGGCAAACAACATTACTGAAGAAGAACTTCTCGCAATTTAGCTTGATGAAAATTCTTCAGAGGTTCCATATGCACCTGTTGCACAGAAGTTTGTGCCAAGACATGATCTAGTCCACCCTGACATTATCCCCTAGCTACCCTCGAGAATGATACACTTACATGTGTGGTACAAAAGGCAGAACGACAATTTTGCTCTGTACTACACGCCAGATGACATCTTCAAAAAGTCAAACACTGAATTATGGGTTTCCTTGGCAGAGCTATTTCAATTCTACCAACAACGAGGTCTTGATACCTCAATCATGGCCTTGTGGACTTTGTAAGTACCATCGCTAACATGTAATATGACTTTGGCTCTAAGTGTAGTGTACTAATAACTTCATTCTGTTGTAGGATGGTGTCTCATACGTGCCGCAAAAATAAAATTGATTACTTAGGCTTCTTGGACCCCGTTGCTGTCAATCACACAACATTAGAAAATCCAGAAACATATAAGTATTTGCTAGAGGCTTTATGGGCCTTGAAAGAAAAGAAGCTTGTGCTCCTCTCCTACCATTGCTTGTAAGTGTGATCCTTAATTACTGTATTCACCTCCTAAATTGATTTGTTGTGTTAAATATATGCAGCAGCCATTATATTCTTTTGGAAATTAATATTGACCGGAGTAACATCAACATTTATGACTCCAAAAGAAGGGAACAGAAATATGTACAACCACTTCTTGACCTTTTGAACAAGTAAGTAAAACAAATCATTCTTATATTTATATTTGTTTTCTAGATTTTTCTTCCATCGAATCATTTTCATTGTTCATAATGTCAAATAGGGCCTTCACTCAATATCGCAAGAAAACCATGAAGCATAGAGAATTCTGGAAGGACTTCAAGGTTAATAAACTTCCATGGATCCTAAGACAGCCGAACGGTAACGATTATTGCGGGTTTTTACGTTATGTTTTGGATGTAGCAATAAGTTGCGGATAACTTCTATGCCTAAGATCGACATGTATGTTTCTAATGGCACCATAATTACCATTCCTGACTTGTACTTACTATTTGAAGCTAACCGACACATCTTTTTATGTGTTTTGCAGATAGAAGGGACATCTGGGGCCGAGCTAAGGATGGGTCAACAAGTAGCACTTCAAGAACAACTAGCTGGTTTCATTCTCGATCATGTTGTCAATCAAAGGGGGTGTTATGTGGGGCAAAACCTACTCTAGGCGCAAGAGGCAGAAGGTCCAGCCGGCGCCTGAGAACAGTAGTAATTAGTTAGGATTGTTAGTTCAGATTGGTTTGTTTTAGAGATAAGAGGAGTTAAAGATAGAGTTGGTTTAGATTCAATTAGATTGGTTCGAGAGCTTGTGCGAGGGGTCAGATCAGCCTTTATATACAAAGGCATTGTAAACCATATTCCTTAACCAATAGAGATCAATTCCCTTCTTCCCTATTTCTAATCAAGCGTAAGAGTAGAGAGGCAAAGAACTTCTCCCTCGAGCTGCATCTACCAGCCCTAATCCCCCCAAGCTATTACATTGGTATCAGTTGACCACGATCCTCGGCCATGGGCGACGACACCACCAACGGCAAGAAGGTGCTGGGCACCAGCGGCTCCAAGGAGGAGGACGAGACCAACCTGTTGATGGAGGCCATCCTGAAGAAGCTCGACGTCCTCGACGCTGTCGGCACGAGACTTGACCGGCTGGAGGCGGGCCAACAGGAAATCCTACACGCTCGCGCACCCGACCTGCTTCACCTCCGCAAAGAGGGCCCGATGGGGAACACACACTTCCACAAGCTGGACTTCCCCACGTTCGACGGTGGCAGTGACCCCCTGTCGTTCCTCAATCACTGCGAGCACTATTTTCACGACCAACTCACCCTGGAGGAGGAGGGCGTGTGGCTCGCCACCCAACATCTGCACGACGCCGCGCAACAGTGGTACATGCGCCTGGAACACGACGAAGGCACACCGGGATGGTGCCGCTTCAGGGAGCTACTCGACCTCTGCTTCGGGCCACCGCTCAGATCCAACCCTTTGGGTGAGCTCGTAGCCTGCTGCCGCACCAGCACGGTGGCGGAGTACCAAGAGCAGTTCCTGGCACTCCTCACGTGCGTCGGGCCCCTCACCGAAGGGCAGCAGATCCAGCTCTTCACCGCCGGCTTGCTCTCCATCGACGTCCAACTCCAAGGGCCACAATCGCTGGAGATTGCCATGAGCCTCACCTGCTCGTACGAGCGTCGTGAGCAGTTGACGGCGCCACCGCTGCGCTCCACCCGCCCGCCGCCGTCCCGCGATCTCCTTCCGGTGCCTGCTCTAGTGCTTGCACTCCCTGCACCGGGCTCGGGCTCGACATTAACACCGTCCATCACACCCCTGCGCACAGCCACACCAGCGCCTGGCAGCGTCACGGTGGCCGGCCGCACTATCCGCTGCCCATCCCTGGGCGAAATTGATGAGCGCCGCCGCAACAACCAATGCTTCAATTGTGATGAGAAGTACGTTCGGGGGCACAACCGTGTCTGTGCCAAGCTATTCCACCTCGAGTTCTACGACGACGACGACAATGAAGACACCGAGGATGGGCCGCAGGACCAGTCGCACATCTCCCTAATTGCCATCACTAGCGTTCGCACACGTGACACCATGCAGGTGGTGATCCGATTCGGCGCCGTCTCCGTGACCGCCCTCCTCGACTCTTGCTCCATGCACAACTTCGTGTTCGCACCATCAGCTGCTTGCTGTGGCCTCTGCTTCATCCCTTGCACCAACATCACGGTCACCGTCACGAACAGGGATAAGGTACCAGCCACGTGCGTGTTCTGCGACACCACGTTCTCCATCGACAGCGAGGCATTTTGCACTGATTTCTTCGTCCTCCCGCTGGGCGGCTATGACATAGTGCTTGGCACCGACTGGCTGGCTACCCTCGGCCCCATCGTCTGGGATTTTGGCCGCACACCACGGCCTTTTGGCGTATGGGCCACCTGGTGCGCTGGCGCGGCGTGGCTGGGTCGGGTGCTCCACAGCTCTGCCTATGCTCCATGGACATGGCACGCGAGTTGATGGACCTGCTGCTTGCTGAGTTTGAAGACATCTTCACCACACCGACCAGCCTGCCACCTCCTCACTCTAGGGATCATCGCATATGTCTCCTTCCTGACACTGCACTGGTGGCTGTCCGTCCATATCGCTATCCGCAGTTGCAGAAGGATGAACTTGAGCAGCAGTGTCGTGCGTTGGAGCAGCAGGGCCTCATCAGGCACAGCACTTCAGCATTCTCTGCCTCGTGCTACTGGTGAAGAAGGCTGATGGAACCTGGCGCCTTTGTGTGGACTACAGAGCCCTCAATGATCGCACAATCAAGAACAAATTTCCTATTCCCATCGTGGAAGAGCTCCTGGACAAACTCTACGGCACCAAATTCTTCACCAAGCTTGATCTCCGCTCCGGTTACCACCAAGTTCGCATGCAATCTGATGATGTGGAGAAGACGGGGTTCTATACCCATGACGACCTCTATGAATTCCTCGTCATGCCATTCGGACTCACCAATGCACTGGCGATGCTCCAAGGTCTGATGAACGACATCCTGCGGCTGTTCCTGCGCCACTTTGTCCTGTTATTTTTTATGACATCTTGATATTCAGTTCTTCATGGTTAGAAAATTTGCACCACATCCGTGAGGTGTTTTCAGTCCTGCGCGCCAACCAGCTGTTGCTGAAGCTCTCCAAGTGTTCTTTCGGCAAGACGTCGGTGGCATACCTGGGCCATGTTGTCTCTGAAGCCGGCATTGCCATGGACAATAGCAAGGTGCAGGCAATCACCGACTGGCCGCGCTCGCGTTCTGTGCACGCTCTGCGGGGATTTCTGGGCCTTGCCGGCTACTATCGCCACTTTATCCAGGAGTTTCGGAACATTACCGTACCACTCACAAGCCTCCTCAAGTACGACGCATTCCAATGGTCAACGGTGACAGAGGCAGCTTTCACCATGCTCAAGCAAGCACTGACATCAGCACCGGCCTTGGCCCTGCTAGACTTCTCCGAGCCATTCATTATCGAGTGTGACACCTTTGGTTCCGACATTAGGGCGGTTGAGGACCAGGTGTGTCCGAAGACCAGTGGAGGGTCGCTCCTTAGTGATGAGTGATTGACAACGTTGTGTGGACTGATGCTTGGCTAAGTGTGCAGGTACAGGTTGCGGCTTGACTCGTGTTGGTGCATGTGAAGAACAAGCGCGAAAGGCCTTAGCCGTGGCGGCCTCCGGGTGATGGAGAGGCAAGTAGGCTTGGTTCGATGGACCCGGTGGCCGATGGGGTCAAGTGCGAGCCGTGCGGTGCAAGACTGGTGGGCTAAAGTCGTGAACATGGGCCGGTGCAAGGTAGCGGATGGAGCCCGAAGCTTGCACACGGGGTTTGTTGGTTTGTCCACAAAACCATCAGGTGGACGGTTTCTTGGTTTGGGCCGCAAAACCAAGCCCGGAGGCCCGAGGTGACGGAGACGGTGATCCGGGAGCTTCGGGAAGCTTCGAGGCGGAGGGCACGTGGCGTGATCGCGGGGTTTGCGTCGAGGTGAAGCGAAGCCGCGGTGGAAGCGTCTCCGTCTGATGAAGACTTGACCAAAATGCCCCTGAGGGGTTGTATCTTCATTTATGCTGTAGGGGTAGCGTGGTCATTTACCTCCCTCCGATGGACTTCGTATAAATAGCGGAGAGGTGGATGGAATCTCTCTCTCTTGGTTCCTAGGACTTTCTCCCCCGGTAGATTTCTCTGGACTGCTTCGTTTTCCTCTGGATTCCTTAGGCTAGACTCTTGTACAGACTCTGTCCTCTGGATGTATGGAAGCTTTCGGCGTCCCGGTGATCTCCTAGTCCTTTGTGATTTTCGTGTCATTTTTGGGGCTATTTTTGGGAGTTTTCATTCTTCGCTCGATTTGTGATTTTGGGGGCGTTTTCCGTCGGATTTCTTTGAGGGGATCATGGGTGGATGCCTTGCGCATCTTTGTGTGTGATCTTAACCCCTCAAACGCCATGGAGAGCCTTCGATTCGTGAGTTTTTGGCCGGAGTTCGTGTTCTTGGTGGAGTTCGTGTGATCCGCGATTCCCGGCGATTTAGTGGCTTAGAGGACGAGATTTTTGGGCCATAGCTTCATCTTGTGTTGCTTATCATCTACCCCAAATCTTGTCTCAAGAGCTTTTGGTGTTTGGGAGATCCGGTGATGGATTTGGAGAGTTGACTTCGCGGGCTCGAGCTCGAGCAGTTCTGTCCGGGACTAGCAGACAGTCCGCAGGGAGCCCGCGGACAGTCTGCGCGTCCGTGTTCATCACGTGTTCATCGTCTGTTCTTGCGAACTCGTGTTTCGATCCGTCGTGGCCCTAGGGTTTCGTTGCAAGTGGTTTGCGGACAGTCCGCGTGTCGCTCACGGACGGTCTGTGTGGTGAAGTTTTGTCTGGGGTTTCCAGCGGGTTGGCGGACAGTCCGCCTAGGCCTCACGGACGGTCCGCGACATTGGCGGACGGTCCGCGACATTGGCGGACGGTCCGCGTGACCTCGACGGACGGTCCGAATTTCGGTCGGCAACTCTGGTGGTTCTGTTGTTCATTTCAGACAGTCCGGGCCGTACCCGCGGACAGTCCGTCATACACTAGCGGACAGTCCGCTAGTACCAGCCGGACGGTCCGCACTGGTCGTTTCCAGAATTGATCAAGTACTTTGATTCTTGTCCGGTTCTTCCGCTCTTTGCTCCTAGGCTTCTTGGTTGTTCTTCTAGGCTTGTGTGTGCCTTGTTTGGAGCTTCACTTTTGTGCGTGAGTACTTAGAGTGGCAATCAGGGTATAGGCCGAGTTCGACCTTCGGGAAGAATTTTTATCGGCTCCCATTCACTCCCCCCCTCTGGTCGCCCGATTCGGTCCTTCAATTGGTATCAAAGCCGGTTACGGATCTTTTTGATTCTAACCAGTCTAAGATCCAAAGATGGGCGATTACGGCAAGGGGTCGGGTCCTCCGCACTTCGATGGTAAGAATTACCCGATGTGGGAGAGGCGCATGGGCGCGTTTTTGCGAGGGAAGGGAACTCTCATCTGGGAGGTCACTCAGAATGATCATTATGTCATCCCAGATAGTTTTCTGCTTTCAGGATCGCGGGACATGTTTGAGGCCAACAGCAAGGCCGTTGATTACTTGTTCCGTGCTCTCTGTGCCTCGGAGTTCGAGCGAGTGTACGGAGAGAATGTGTCCGGAAAGATATGGCACAAGTTGAGAAATGCTCATGTTGGCAATGCCCAAGTGCAAGCCCGTTTGTTTTCCACTTACCGGAGGGAGTACGAGAATTTCACTCATCTCCCCGGTGAGTCGACCAATGCGATGTTCCAGCGTTTCACTAGCATTGTCAACAACATGAGGGCCAATGTGACAGTGCTCCCATACATGGATCATGATCAAGCTATCAAGCTTTTGCATGCCCTGGATAGGTCTGTGTGGAGTGCCAAGGTCGAGGCCATTGAGGAGTCGAGCGTGTACGATACGCTGACGTTGGATGAGCTGTTTTCCAAACTCAGGTCTTCTGAGGTTGATCATGGCTTGAGAGCCAAGAGCGAGAGCCCCACTGATCCTCATAGTTTGGCTCTTGTCTTCGGGTCAAGGTCTAACACTAACACCAGTGGTTTCTCTTTGTCCTGTCTTGTGTCTTTGCCAGATGAGGACTTTAAGGTGCTGAGCGAGGACGATCTCGCGTTGTTGAGCAAGAGGTTTGGGCGGATGTACGAGAACCGCAAGAATGTAAGGCGGAGCTCGGGGATGTGCTATCGGTGCGGGAAGCACGGGCACTTCATCGCCGAATGCCCTGAAGCCATGGAGATCAAGAACGACTACAAGGGCAAGCCCAAGCACGACTACAACAAGCACCGCTCCCGGAACGACTTCGGGAGGCCCGAGGCGACGGAGACGTGATCCGGGAGCTTCGGGAAGCTTTGAGGTGGGGGGCACGTGGCGTGATCGTGGGGCTTGCGTCGATGCTAAGCAAGGTCGCGGTGGAAGCATGTCCGCTCGATGAAGACTTGACCAAAATGCCCCTGAGGGGTTGTATCTTCATTTCAAGTTGTAGGGGTAGCGTGGTCATTTACCTCCCTCTGATGGACTTCATACAAATAGCGGAGAGGTGGATGGCATCTCTCTCTCTCTTTGACTCTAGGGTTTCCTCCCCCGGTAGATTGCTCTGAACTGCTTCTTTTCCCTCTTTATTCCTTAGGCTAGATTCTTGTATAAACCCTGACCTCTGGATGTATGGATGCATTCGGCGTTGTGGTGATCTCCTAGTCCTCTGTGATTTTCGTGTCATTTTCGGGGCTATTTTTGAGGAGTTTCGTTCTTCACTCGATTCGGGGATTTGAGGGCGTTTTTTTCGGATTTCTTTGAGGGGATCATGGGTGGATGCTTTGCGCATCTTTGTGTGTGATCTTGACCCCTCAAACGCTGTGGAAAGCCTTCGATTCGTGAGCTTTTGGCCGGAGTTCGAGTTCTTGGTGGTGGCTCGTGTGATCCGTGATTCCCGGCAATTTAGTGGCTTAGAGGCCGAGATTTTTGGGGCATAGCTTCCTCTTGTGTTGCTTATCATCTCCCCAAATCTTGTCTCAAGAGCTTTTGGCGTTTGGGAGATCCGGTGATGGATTTGGAGAGTTGACTTCGCGGGGTCGAGCTTTTTCTGCTCTGTCCGCGCCTGGTGGACTGTCCGCGGGTTGCGTGCGGACTGTCCGCGCGACTGCAGTTCGTCACGTGTTCATCCGTGTTCGTGCGCGTTCGCATTTCGATCCGTTCTGTCGCTAGGGTTTTGTTGCAGGGTGTTTCTGGACTATCCGCGTGGGGCTTGCGGACTGTCCGCGTGGCTTGGTTTTTGTCTGGGGTGTCCAGCGAGTTTTGCCGGACTGTCCGCCTGGGGTGGCCGGACTGTCCGCGGTGCTTGCCCAGACTGTCCGAATTTCCTCGGTGCAGCACTGTTGGCTCGGGGTCCTTTTTCGGACTGTCCGCCGAGGGTTCACGGACTGTCCGCCGTACTCGCGGACTGTCCGCCGTACTCGTCCGGACTGTCCGGCCTGGACTTCGCAGATTTGGCTAAGTCTTTTGGTTCTTGCTTTTGTGCTTCCGCTCTCTGCTTCTAGGCTTGTCTCTTGATCGTGTGGGCTTGTTTGTGCCTTGTCTTGAGATTCTTTGGTGTGTACGAGTACTCGGAGTGGCAATCGGGGTATAGGCTGAGTTCGACCTTCGAGAAGAATTTTTATCGGCTCCCATTCACTCCCCCCCCTCTGGTCGCCTATTCGGTCCTTCAATTGGTATCAGAGCTAGTTACGGATCTTCTTGATTCTAACCAGTCTAGGATCCATAGATGGGTGATTATGGCAAGGGGTCGGGTCCTCCACACTTTGATGGCAAGAATTACCCGATGTGGGAGAGGCGCATGGGCGCGTTTTTGCGAGCGAAGGGAACTCTGATCTGGGAGGTCACTCAGAATCCTCATTATGTCATCCCAGACAGTTTCCTGCTTCCAGGATCGTGGGACATGTGTGAGGCCAACAGCAAGGCCATTGATTACTTGTTCCGTGCTCTCTGTGCCTCGGAGTTTGAGCGATACGGAGAGAATGTGGCCAGAAAGATTTGGCTCAAGTTGAGAAATGCTCATGTTGGCAATGCCCAAGTGCAAGCCCATTTGTTTTCCACTTACCGAAGAGAGTACGAGAACTTCACTCATCTCCCCAGTGAGTCGACCGATACTATGTTCCAGCGCTTCACTAGCATAGTCAACAATATGAGGGCCAATGTGACAGTGCTCCCATACACGGATCATGATCAAGCTATCAAGCTTTTGCATGCCCTGGATAGGTCTGTGTGGAGTGCCAAGGTCAAGGCCATTGAGGAGTCGAGTGTGTATGATACGCTGACGCTGGACGAGCTGTTCTCCAAGCTCAGGTCTTCGGAGGTTGATCGTGGCTTGAGAGCCAGGAGCGAGAGCCCCACTGATCCTCATAGTTTGGCTCTTGTCTCAGGATCAAGGTCTAACACTAACTCTGGTGGTTTCTCCTTGTCTTGTCTTATGTCCCTGCCAGATGAGGACTTTGAGGTGCTGAGCGAGGTTGATCTCGCCCTGTGAGCAAGAGGTTTGGGCGGATGTATGAGAACCGCAAGAATGCAAGGCGGAGCTCGGGGATGTGCTATCGGTGCGGGAAGCACGAGCACTTCATCACCGAATGCCCTGAAGCCATGGAGATCAAGAACGACTACAAGGGCAAGCCCAAGCATGACTACAACAAGCACCGCTCCCGAAATGACTACAAGGACAAGCACAAGGAAAAGGGCGAGAGAATGCACAAGAAGGGTGGCGGCCACAAGAGGAAGACTGCTCGAGCGATGGTGGCCGGAGCGAGCGACATCGACTCGACATCAAGCGATGCTTCATCCGACTCGAGCAGCGAGGAAGAGCAAGAGAAGCGCAAGGACAAGCGACACACGGGCAAGAACTTCACCGGCCTAAGCTTCGTCGCGCAAGGAGGCTTTTGCGGCATGGCGCACTCCAAGAAGGGTGGGAAGCACAGCTCGGATTCGAACTCCGATTCCGATGATGAGGTACGACAAGATCCCAACTTCTTGCTAGAGGAGAATGCTAGGCTCAATGAGTTGCTTGATAACCGTGATGATGTGCTTAGAGAGACCAGCAAGGAGAAGAGGGAATTTAGGTGTCTGTTGGGTGATGCTAAGGACAAAGTAGCCGAGCTTGAATCCTTGCTTGTGGATGCTAGAAATGAGATAGTTGCTTTGAAATCTCCTCCTGTTGTGTCCGATGAGATGGATTGTGGTGATTGCTCAGTTTTTCTTACTGATTTGACTGCTCTCAAGGAGAAGCATGCCTCTACTTTGGAGGAACTAGATGTGGTTAGGATTGAATGTGATGAGTTGAAGTCTAGGCCAGCTTTACTAGGCGCTTGTACCTCATGTCCCATTTTGCATGCTAGGCTAGATGAATCTCACACTAGAATGATCTCTCTTGAGGTGGCATTGAAAGCTCCTCTTCCTACATCATGTTCAACCTGTGAAATGCATGCTTTGAAAAACATGGAACTTGCAAACTGTGTTGATCGTCTGCAGGATGAAAATGATGAATTGAGAAAAATGATGGGGTGGTTGTATGGGCATGAGCCACAATTGAGTATGATGTTGGCTCAATTCAAGAGGTTTGATGGTCAGGCGTTGGGGGCTGACAAGTGTGGTGAGGGAGAAGAGAAAGCCGGAGAGGTCCCCATTCCACCACATACCACACCGATGAACAAATTTGCACCCAAACCAAACCACCTCCGAAACAAGCTAGACACAACACCTGATCCACCAGTGTTTCCCCACAAAGCTGAGAACTACCAAAAACCCATCAAGTTTGTGAGCACCCAGGGGAGTGTCTTTGAGGGGAATACAGGAGAGAAAGCTGGAGAGAAGCTTGTAGAGAAGCCACAGCCTAAGCCAGTGCCAATCCGCTTCCATTGTGAGTATTGTGGGAGGGATGGGCATAAGGATGAGTTCTGTTTCCGGAGGAAGAGGGATGAGAGGTTTGCTAGGGAGATGGCAAACAAGGACAGGTACCACCTTGCTCGTGGTGTGCCTGAGCCTCGTAGAGGGCCTCTACCCAGGAGTGATGTGTTTGTGAGGACAGTTCCCACTCGTGGAGGTGGAGGTGTGTTCCCTCAGAGAGACAGGCGTGTTGGGTTTGGGCATGGTGAGTTGGCTCGACGTGCTCCTTCTCATGACCGTTACGAGTTTGGGAGGCACGATCGGAGCTTTGGGTCTCAGATGGACTACAGGCCACGTTTTCCCTCTCGTGGTGCACGTACTCCTCCAGTGAGACGTGACAGGCCCTTTGGTGGTAGGTGTGAGAGAGTTCCGCCTCGGGGTGTTGGTAGAATGGACTTTGCTAACCCTTCTTTTGAGCAAATGGCTCGACACTGGTTTGAATCGTTTGGAACTAACCCCAGTGTTGAGTCGCTTGCTCATTCTCGTTCTAATTTTTTATTGCAGGTGGGAGGCTTGGAGAACTTTTGGTTGATCGACTTCGGTTGCTCAAGACACATGACCGGAGATCGTGGGTGGTTCTCCAGCCTCACCCCGGTGAGTACGAGGGAGTACATCACTTTCGGGGACAATGGGCGAGGACGAGTGCTTGCGGAAGGTATGGTGAAGGTGAGTAGCATGGTGACCTTAAGAAGTGTGGCCCTGGTCAAGTCACTTGGTTTTAACCTGTTGTCAGTATCTCAGTTACTGGACGAAGGTTTTGAGGTTCGTTTTAAGTCTGGTGCTTCTCGTGTGCTTGATTCTCGAGGCGATCTTGTCTGTACGATCGTCCCCGAGGGTCAAATCTTTCGTGCCGATTTTTCCCAGCCTGTTGGTCCTCCTCGATGCTTTGTTGCTAGCATGTCGACCGAGCTTTGGAAATGGCATAGGAGGTTGGGACACTTGAGCTTTGAGCTGCTTTCCCGCTTGAGTGGTCTTGACCTTGTCCGAGGATTGCCTAAGTTGAAATTCGAGAAGGATTTGGTTTGTGCTTCTTGTCGGCATGGAAAAATGGTTGATGCTTCTCACACCCCTCTGACGGCTGTCATGACCGAGCGACCTTGTGAGCTGTTGCACATGGATTTGGTTGGGCCAGCTCGTGTTCGCTCTGCGGGTGGGAAGTGGTATGTTCTTGTGGTTGTTGATGATTTTTCGAGGTACTCTTGGGTTTTCTTTTTGGAGGATAAGAGCGAGACATTTGGCTTTGTTCGGGACTTGATCTTGAGGTTGAAGAATGAGAGACATGGAGATGCCATTCGAGCTATACGCAGTGACAATGGCACGGAGTTTAAGAACTCTCATTTTGATGCCTTTTGCAGTGATCTTGGTCTTGATCATCAGTACTCTTCTCCATACGTCGCTTGCCAGAATGGCGTTGTGGAGAGGAAGAACCGGACCCTTTGTGAGATGGCCAGGACGATGCTTGATGAGCATAGGACTCCTAGGCGTTTCTGGGCCGAGGCGGTCAATACCGCTTGCTATGTCTCAAATCGCATCTTCCTTCGTGCTTTCAAGAAGAAGACCTCTTATGAGCTGATGCATGGACGACAACCCAAGGTGAGTCACTTTAGAGCCTTTGGATGCAAGTGTTTCATTCTGAAGAAGGGCAAGTTGGATAAGTTCGAGTCTAGATGTTCGGATGGTATCTTTCTCGGTTATGCGATTCACTCTAAGGCATATCGTGTGCTCAATCTTGACACTAACCGAATCATGGAGACTTGCGAGGTTACCTTCGACGAGACACAGCCATGTAGCTCTTCTGCTTTTGAGTGTGCAGGTGACGAGGAGATTGGTGCCAGGATCTTTGAGGATGAGAAGGATGGAGATGGAGACGAGGATGATGATGATGGTGGTGCTCCCGCGGCTGATCGTGTACACTCTACTTCCACTACTACGACGACGATCGAGGACGGACCATCCCCTACACCCACTACGACTGAGGCTGTTCGAGTGGAGGCTGCTGCTGAGGGGGAGGTTGTGTCCAGGCGTGAGGCTCCGCGGCGGGTACAAGTTGATCATCCACCGACGACGATCATTGGTGACCTTCATGAACGCACTACACGGTCGAGGTCAAGGAATTCCTCTCTTTTCGCTCATTCTGCTTTTGTCGCGTCGTTTGAGCCCAAAGATATTGGACACGCTTTGTCTGACGAGAATTGGGTGAATTCCATGCATGAAGAGTTGGAGAACTTTGAGAGAAACCAAGTCTGGGTGTTAGTTGATCCACCACCAAATTGCCGTCCCATAGGTATCAAGTGGGTGTGGAAGAACAAAGAGGATGAGAATGGGATGGTTGTGAGAAACAAGTCGAGGTTGGTGGCACAGGGGTTCAATCAGAAGGAGGGGATAGATTATGAGGAGACATTTGCTCCTGTGGCACGTTCGGAGGTAATTAGGATCCTTCTAGCCTTCGCCGTGGCTAAAGGGTTCAAGTTGTACCAAATGGATGTCAAGAGTGCTTTCTTGAATGGGGTGATAGAGGAAGAAGTGTATGTGAGGCAACCCCCAGGGTTTGAGAGTGAGAAATACCCACACTGTGTATACAAACTCCAGAGAGCGCTCTATGGGTTGAAACAGGCACCGAGAGCTTGGTATGGCAGATTGAGAGGGTTTCTGCTGAGTAAGGGGTTTGTGATGAGCACAGTTGATAAGACCCTGTTTCTCCTTAAGCATGGGAATGACCTGTTGATTGTTCAGATATATGTGGATGACATAATCTTTGGTGGCTCTTCTCATGATCTTGTTGCCAGATTTGCAAATGACATGAGCAGGGAATTTGAGATGTCCATGATGGGCGAGCTGCAGTTTTTCTTGGGCCTCCAGATCTAGCAGTGCAAGGACGGGATGTTTGTACATCAGGCGAAGTACACCAGGGACATGGTGAAGAAGTTTGGCATGAACGACTCCAAGCCGCTGACTACACCGATGAGTACGACTACGGCTTTGGACGCGGACGAGGACGGCGAACCAGTGGACCAGAAGGAGTACCGGAGCATGATCGGCTCCCTCCTCTACTTGACGGCGACGAGGCCGGACATACAGTTCAGTGTGTGTCTGTGCGCTCGTTTTCAGGCTTCACCGAGGACTTCACATCGGCAGGCCGTCAAGCGGATCTTCAGGTACTTGAACTACACTCCTGAGTTTGGTCTTTGGTATTCTGCCTCCTCGACACTCAGACTTCACGGTTTCTCTGATGCTGATTTTGCTGGGTGTCGATTGGATCGCAAGAGTACTTCTGGGTGTTGTCAGTTCCTTGGTTCTTCTTTGGTCTCTTGGTCATCTCGCAAGCAATCTAGTGTAGCCTAGTCCACTATAGAGGCCGAGTATGTAGCTGCTGCTAGTTGTTGTTCCCAGCTGCTTTGGATGACATATACCATGAGTGACTTTGGTGAGGAGTGCTCCCAGGTTCCGCTTTTCTGTGACAGCATCAATGCCATAAGCGTAGCCAAAAATCCTGTCCTCCACTCCAAAACTAAACACATAGAAGTGAGGTACCACTTCCTGAGGGACAATGTTGAGAAGGGAAACATATCTTTGTCCTATGTCCCTACCCAAGATCAGCTAGCCGACATTTTCACCAAGCCGCTTGATCAAGTCACTTTCACTCGCTTGCGGGGTGAACTTGGTGTTTGCTTTTCTTTCTAGCTGAGTCTTGGAGCTTGTCATATATATATGTGCCATATGTTCATTTTGTTGCATTGCATTCATGCATTTTACTTTCTATACAAAACCTGGTAGGATAGCCATCTTTGGATCATTTGTGCTAGGAATGAGCTTCTCTTATATACTTTGATCACCGATGTGCTATATTTGTGATATATGTGCATGTTGAGTAATTTGTGGATGTGAATGCTATGCTCTTGATGGTTTTGCCATATACTTATGCTGAGATAGCTTTCTTTTGATGAAAATGCTAAAATTGTGTCTCTCATGAGTAGATGCTTGTCTATGCTCAATTTGTGCTTAAATGCCTATATCATGTTTAGTTTGTGCTTGAGAATCATGTTCTTTTTGCTTGGGGTCAAAGACCTTTTGTCATTATAAATGTTTAGCCCTTTTGCTTACTTGGGGAGGAGCATAAGCTTCTTTTTGCCGCAAAGGCACTTCATGTACCATGTTTAATCTTGAAAATGAAATTGGTGTGTGAATTTCCTTATGCTTGAAAAATGAGCTCCTAATCATGTGTTTATGCTTTGAAATTCATATCTTGGGTGCTAAACCGTAGCATGCTTGTCTACCATGAGAAGTCTCATTTTAAGAAGTAGACACATGGCTTGGTGGCTTTAACATGACTTGAGTAGCTTGTGGGCGTTTATAATGATCTTGTTATGAGAATTTGTGATCTTGCATAAACTTTGGATGATCTAGAGCCTTTATGTTCAAATTGGTATAGGGAGAGTCTTGCTCATGAGAGGACTATTTCTTTGTGAAAATTGCTTAAAATTGCTTTTAGCCATGTCACATACTTATATGCCTCTATCTTCTTGATGGCAATCTGCTAGATACACCATGTCTACTCTGCTTGCTCTATGTCCCATTTGTAGCATTTTGTTGTGCTCTTTGTATATTTGAGAAGCTTGGTAGACTGTATATATGCTTTGACATGCTTTTTTCATGAAAACGAGGGGAAGAGTTTCATATACCTTGATTCATGCATTGTCAACAAGGGGGAGAGTTTTGTATGATATGGGGAGAATTTTCATGCATTAGAAGAATTTTGTGGAAATTTGGTTTGCATGTGCATGTGAGGAGAAAAATTGAGAAGAAGAGGTTGCATTTGCTCAGGGGGAGTTGCATATGTGCAGGGGGAGCTCCTTGGTTTTTCCTGAGTTTTGTGTTTTGTGATGTGCTCCGTGTGAGCTTTGTTTTGTCTCGGCTGTGTCGAGCCGTTGCCCTTGTCTTAGGGGGCCGAGACTTGGTTTGGCGAGTGATCGAGTTTTTTGCTTGTTCTTTGGCTTTGGATCACTTGCTTGGGAGGTCTCTGTTCGTGGTTGTTTTTCTTTTCTTTTTCTCTACATGATTTCTATGGGTGTTGTCAATGCACTCATCAAGGGGGAGATTGAGGACCAGGTGTGTCCGAAGACCAGTGGAGGGTCGCTCCTTAGTGATGCGTGATTGACAATGTTGTGTAGACTGATAATTGGCTAAGTGTGTAGGTACAGGTTGCGGCTTGACTCATGTCGGTGCAGGTGAAGAACAAGCGCGAAAGGCCTTAGTCGTGGCGGCCTTCGGGTGATGGAGAGGCAAGTAGGCTTGGTTCGATGGACCCGGTGGCCGATGGGGTCAAGTGCGAGCCGTGCGGTGCAACACTGGCGGACTGAAGTCGTGAACATGGGCCGGTGCAAGGTAGCGGATGGAGCCCGAAGCTTGCACACGGGGTTTGTTGGTTTGCCCACAAAACCATCAGGTGGACGGTTTCTTGGTTTGGGCCGCAAAACATAGCCCGGAGGCCCGAGGCGACGGAGACGGTGATTCGGGAGCTTCGGGAAGCTTCGAGGCGGAGGGCACGTGGCGTGATCGCGGGGTTTGCATCGAGACGGTGATCCGGGAGCTTCGGGAAGCTTCGAGGCGGAGGGCACGTGAGCCGCGGTGGAAGCGTGTCCGTCCGATGAAGACTTGACCAAAATGCCCCTGAGGGGTTGTATCTTCATTTATGCTGTAGGGGTAGCGTGGTCATTTACCTCCCTCCGATGGACTTCGTATAAATAGCGGAGAGGTGGATAGCATCTCTCTCTCTTGGTTCCTAGGACTTTCTCCCCCGGTAGATTTCTCTGGACTGCTTCGTTTTCCTCTGGGACTCTTGTACAGACTCTGTCCTCCGGATGTATGGAAGCTTTCGGCGTCCCGGTGATCTCCTAGTCCTTTGTGATTTTCGTGTCATTTTTGGGGCTATTTTTGGGAGTTTTCATTCTTCACTCGATTCGTGATTTTGGGGGCGTTTTCGTCGGATTTCTTTGAGGGGATCATGGGTGGATGCCTTGCGCATCTTTGTGTGTGATCTTGACCCCTCAAACGCCGTGGAGAGCCTTCGATTCGTGAGTTTTTGGCCGGAGTTCGTGTTCTTGGTGGAGTTCGTGTGATCCGCGATTCCCGGCGATTTAGTGGCTTAGAGGTCGAGATTTTTGGGGCATAGCTTCATCTTGTGTTGCTTATCATCTACCCCAAATCTTGTCTCAAGAGCTTTTGGCGTTTGGGAGATCCGGTGATGGATTTGGAGAGTTGACTTCGCGGCCTCGAGCTCGAGCAGTTCTATCCGGGACTAGCGGACAGTCCGCAGGGAGCCCGCAGACAGTCCGCGCGTCCATGTTCATCGCGTGTTCGTCGTCTGTTCTTGCGAACTCGTGTTTTGATCCGTCGTGGCCCTAGGGTTTCGTTGCAAGTGGTTTGCGGACAGTCTGCGTGTCGCTCACGGACGGTCCGCGTGGTGAAGTTTTGTCTGGGGTTTTGTCTAGGGTTTCCAGCGGGTTGGCGGACAGTCCGCTCAGGCCTCACGGACAGTGCAGGACACTGGCGGACGGTCCGCGTGACCTCGACGGACGGTCCAAATTTCGGTCGGCAGCTCTGGTGGTTCTGTTGTTCATTTTGGACAGTCCGGGCCGTACCCGCGGACAGTCCGCCGTACACTAGCGGACAGTCCGCCAGTACCAGCCGGACGGTCCGCACTGGTCGTTTCCAGAATTGATCAAGTGCTTTGATTCTTGTCCGGTGCTTCCGCTCTTTGCTACTAGGCTTCTTGGTTGTTCTTCTAGGCTTGTGTGTGCCTTGTTTGGAGCTTCACTTTTGTGCGTGAGTACTTGGAGTGGCAATCGGGGTATAGGCCGAGTTCGACCTTCGGGAAGAATTTTTATCGGCTCCCATTCACTCCCCCCCTCTCTGGTCGCCTGATTCGGTCCTTCAGCGGTTCTTCATCAAGGTGCTGGCGCAATTGCGTTCTTCAGTCACGCACTTCCCCCACGGCATCATGGTCTCGCTGCCTATGAACGCGAGTTGATAGGGCTGTCCTAAGCAGTTCGACATTGGCGCCCATATCTTTGGGGATAGGCATTCATCATCAAGATAGACCACCAACCATTGAAATACATCCTGGATTAGCGGCTCACTACAATTCCTCAGCATCATTGGGTCAGCAAGTTATTGGGTTTTGATTTTGCTATCGAGTATAAGCCGGCACGCACCAATGTGGTGGCCGATGCTCTGTCTCGCCTCGACATCCTGGATGCTGAGCTGCACACCATCTCTTCGCCGTCCTTTGACCTCTTGGAAGACATCAAGCAAGCGGCTGAAGCAGATGAGGAGTTAGGGGCCTAGCGCCATCAAATTGAGGCTGGGATTCTGGGTGATCCTTGGAAGATTGTGGATGGCTTGATTCTGTACCAGAACCGCATCTACATACCGATGAACTTCCCTCTCTTGCCAGCCATTCTGTCTGCAGTTCATGACGACAACCACAAAGGGCAGCAACACATACTACACCGCTTGCACCGCGATTTCCATGTGCCATCAGCCAGGAAGCTTGTTCAGAACTTCGTCCAGGCGTGTGTGGTTTGCCAAAGGAACAAGACGGAGTTGTTGCACCCCGACGGCCTCTTTCAGCCCCTTCCAGTACCGTCAGCCGTGTGGCAAGATATCAGCCTTGATTTTGTGAAAGGGCTCCCAAAGGTTGCTGGGAAATTGGTGATCCTAACAGTGGTAGATCACTTCTCCAAGTACGCTCATTTCGTTCCGCTCAGCCATCCTTATTCAGCAGAGTCAGTGGCCTGGGTATTCTTTGCAGAGATAGTATGCCTCCATGGGATTCCAGTTTCTATAGTCTCTGATCGTGACTCGGTTTTCACTTCGTCATTTTGGAGAGCTCTGTTCCATGCCTCTGGTTCTACATTGCTCATGAGCTCGGTAGTAAATAAGGCCATTGGTATGTACTTGCGGTGCCTCACCGGTGATCGGCCACATGAGTGGGTGAGTTAGTTATCTTGGGCTGAATATACATACAACATGACATTTCACACAGCTCTGCAGAAAACTCCTTTCCGGGTTGTTTATGGCCGCGATCCCCTGTCCCTCCGTCCGTATGATGCTAGAGAAGTCAGAATGGTGGCGGTGGCACAAACTTTGGCTCAAAGGGATGAGTTCTTCCAGGATGTCCGTCTTCGCTTGGAGCAAGCACAGCAGGTTGCAAAGTTGCACTATGATCATCGTCATCAGGATGTCAGTTTTGCTGTTGGTGATTGGGTCTGGCTGCGCCTACACCAGCGGCCCCATGGCTCCTTGGGCACCTCTTCTTCCAGCAAACTCCGTTAGCGTTACATCGGGCCTTATCAGATAGTGGAGGCTATTAATCCAGTTACATTCAGGTTGGCTTTGCCTATAGGAGCAAGGCTGCATGATGTTTTCCACGCAGGCCTCCAAAAGAAATTTGTGGTTTCTCCACCAGCAAGTCCCCTACAATTACCTCAAGTCCACAATGGTGCCATTGTCCCAGTTCCTACTTGGGTACTCCGCCTGAGGCTGTCTGATGGTGTTCGCCAAGCTTTGGTTCAGTGGGAAGGCATGCCGCCATCTTCAGCTTCATGGGAAGATCTGGACTAGTTCAAGGAGCGGTATCCTCAATTTCAGCTCGAGGACGAGCTGTTGCTCAAGGGGGGAGTGATGTTATGTGGGGCAAAACCTAGTCTAGGCGCAAGAGGCAAAAGGTCCAGCCGGCGCCTAAGAACAGTCGTAATTAGTTAGGATTGTTAGTTCAGATTGGTTTGTTTTAGGGATAAGAGGAGTCAAAGATAGATTTGATTTAGATTCAATTAGATTGGTTTGAGAGCTTGTGCGAGGGGTCAGTTAGCCTTTATCTACAAAGGCATTGTAAACCATATTCCTTAACCAATAGAGATCAATTCCCTTCTTCCCTGTTTCTAATCAAGCGCAAGAGTAGAGAGGCAAAGTGAAATGAACTGGATTTTTGAGAATGGAAACCTAATCCCCTGCACCTCAGTGATAGTCCCAGTCCCAGGAGGCTATCACGTGCAATCCCTGTCTTAGATAGTAACAAATCCATACAAAACAGAAGGAAATATAGAAGATCCACATAATAATAATTATTATTATTATAAATAAACATCTGAGTACATCTCATCGGCACATGCCGGGTACAAGTCCAACAGGACTGAATCAAACAGAGTAAACATCTACGCAGCGGAACTCATGTAGCGAAGTAGACACCATCTCCCATATGCAGCTTGAGTGTAGAACAAGGCTCAGTCCTCCCAGCCGTCGTTCTCGAAGTCGTAGTCGGGCTCCTGGTCTGAAAGTTTGTCATCTACTCGATAAGCGAGTAGGTCATGTCAGCTTCCCAACAAAGAGCGAAAGCAAAGGAATAATTCTACTATGCATGGATAAGCTTATATATGGCTGTAGAAGGTTTATGCAGCAGTAGCGGTAGCAACATCAAGGTAAGCAGAAATGCAGAGAGGTCACCAGCTCTGAGGAGATTCACACCTCCGAGGCCATCGCCTCCGGGGTCAACACCCCAACCAAGAAAAGTACACCAAAGCACCGAATCTCAACCAAGACTCAGCATCCCACTCTCATATGCGATGTGGGGCCACCAGCTCCTATCCCCACATCTCAACGGCACAAAGCTGGGCTCACACACTCATGGGAGAGGAAGCAGCACAGAAAATACTAGCCAGGTGAGAGATCGAAAGGGTTGTCCATACCAGTGGACACAGACTATAGCTATAGGTTTAACACTCTGTAGAGGTTGTACAACTGGACCCGCCGGATAGGGCAGAAACAGATGCCCTCGATCCACATCCCTACCTAACGGTCGGAGACCTAGCAGTGGGTAGCACTCTCCTGCCTCTCTGAGCCTGACTTGTCCTGAACTAGGGCGCGAAACTTGCCAGCAGGGCCTCGAAGCTGTGAAACCATCCCCGAAGGAGCCGGGGTGACATCTACTCAGGGGGTATAACCTGTCCCCCTCACATGATCACACCGATCCGTCTACAGGCTGGATGCTATCCACCTACTAGTTCTCAGACCGAACCACGCCCATAACAAGGCGAACGGTTTGTACGAAAATAGCTCAAAGATCAAGGTCACACAGTCGATCGGTCCTTAATTGCAAGGAGCGAGCACTCACCATCTCCATCCGTCCGACACACCACTAGGGCGGGAGGCCAGGTTGTATCTCCCCTAGATAGGCATTCACAAGTAACCAAAGCAGCTCACTCCCGCAGTAACACGTCAAGGATACACACGCACCCGAAACACACGCCAGAATACCGAGATATCCCAATCTCAGTCCAAACCAGAAATCCATTCATATCAAAGGGTAAAATATATGGATAGTAATATCGGGAACTAGCTCGGGGTCTGTAGCTAGTTCCAAAGGTAGGAAGTTCAAGGTACAGGATATATCAAATCAAGGCATGGCTAAAAGATTGTCTATGCATTTCAAAAATCATCCAAAATAATAATTAAGCACTAGCATCTAAAAGCATGCATGGGATCTATATGATCGGGAGTGACATGGCACCTGGTTGGCGTCCGAAGTCCTGGTCTTGGTTGTAGTCAGGGTCGAACACCTTCTCCGGCTCGTAGCTCGGGTCTGCTCAGCACGAGATACGAGACGCTAAATTACCGGCAAGCGTCTAGGCATAAATCCGAAGAAACCCAATTTAAAAGATCCAAAAAGATCCAAACTATCTACAAACAGCACCGGCTCGATTTAGAAAAATAATGAAACTGGTTTCATATTTTTCAGAGTTATAAATAATTAGTTATGAATTTTCAAAGGTTAAAGGATTTATAAATTATTTATAAAATCATTTATAAAAACCAGAAAAGGATTTTTATTTAAAATAGGTGGATGACATCAGCATGACATCTGCCTTCATCAGTTAATGGGCCGTTAATGGGCCAAAAGTGGTAGTTGGCCGAATTTCGCCCAATGGACCTGGCCCAACAGGGCCTAGTGAACCAAGTCCGAAAAACCACCCTAAACTCTGTTAACATGCGCTGGGGTTAGTTGGGCTGCCGCTAGGCCTTAATGGGCTAAGGCCCAGGGAAAGGCCCAAAGCTCGAGTCAGTGTGCCAAAGTCTGTTAGAGACCCTGACTTAACAGGGCGATGCGCCATCATTCCCAGAGCTATGCTGGGGTTCGCTGGTGCTCCCTGGGCACAAGCGCGTGCCTCGACACGCGTCGGCGTAGAGCGCGGCGACGACGGCGAGCAGCGCCCGGAGGTTCTAGCACCTCCGGTGATTAAACAAGCGCAACGCAGCGTCTGCTAGGGCCAGGTGGTTAGTCCAGCGAGGCCTTAGCCCTGGGGTCGAGCGGTTCGGCCAGCGCGCGGTGCGACGCGGCGGCGTTCTCGGTGCGGCGCGGCAACAACGCGGCGCGGCAGCGGTCAGCAGCGGCTCGGCACAACACTCTTGGCCATGTGCCGGGGTGCGCGGGATCAGAAGTGCATGTGCAGCAGCACGCTTCGCAATCGAGCGGCGGGGCACAATACACGCACGCGAGCACGCGCACAACACGGGGTGCCCTAGCGCGGCGTGGCGGAGACGGCGGCTGCGCGGTTAGTGGCTAGAGGCCGGCCATCACGTGCGTAGGTGCATGGCGGTGACGTAGGCTTAGGTTCCTGCAAGGCATAGTGCGAGATGAAGCCCGGTATTCACAGACGGCGGCGAACACCGGAGTTAGTGCGCGGCACAGTGGCAGGCGCGATGTAATGCAGGGCTACGCTCCCGGGCATCTCAGGCAGTTCAAGAAGGGGGAGAGAGAGAGGATAGGACGGCGACTCACGTTGGGGCGAAGGGTATAGTCGTAGCTGGCCTGACAGAGATGGCGGCGCTCGGCGACGTGGTGTGCGGCGGCGCTCTTGCTCTGCTCCAGTACTGGCTTCATGTGGATGGCCTCCTCCACTACACAGGCGGCTCCGGGCTTCACAGCTTCAGCTCCGGTGGGACGGTGGCGTTGTGGTGCGCGCCTCCGCTTCCTTCCTTCCCCCTTCTCCTCAACTTCTCTTCCTCTTCTCCCTCACGGCGGCGGAGTAGAGGAAAGGGGCAAGACCCCAACTGCGGTTTGGCTTGCGAGAGGGGCTCGACCTGGGGGTTTAGCAGGCCGGGCACGTCGAGGCGAGGGCAAAGATGGGCGCGGCTGCGGCTATTGGCTGCCACGGCATCAAGCGCCGACGTGGCTGCGCGGGAGAGGCTGACGGGTGCGCGGATGCGTCACGACAAAGGGCAAAAGGGGCATTTGGCCTGGGCGGAGCGCACGAGGTGCGCTTGACTCGACGTATGTGCCAGCCGACCGGTCAGGGGCCTGTCACCTGGCCAGGCGCGCGTGTTGACATTTCTTAGCGTCGATCACTTAAGAACATATTTGGAATCCATCCTTAGCGGCAGCGCTAGAAATGCTTGTTGGCATTTCTTGACGTCATCGCTAACGACGCCGAGTTAGAGTGAACATCAAGATTTGCCAAAGGTAAATCTAAATGATCATGAACGAATCTGCAAGCGTACAGATAAACTATTGTAGCATTTCCCCAAGGAAGGAGAATATTCCAAGGGTATCGTATCCGTGGAACGCAGCGGCGGATATCATAGACTTATGCTTTTGCACTGAATTTAAACCAAGAGATAGATATAGAAAACAACAACTCAAAGGCAGGGGTAAGATAAAGATACGATAGGGTAGTGTGACACACAGTCAGATCTACCTCTACTCTAGTACACTACAGCTTAGGGGGAACATACGGGTTAGCTCTAGGTTCTAATGTCCTAAACATACAAAGCCAGAAGATACAAGAGATAGGCATGAAACATTGCAAGAGAGGATAAGGTTTAGCACCCAGGTACAAACGGGGAGATAGCCCGCGACGATCAGCACTCTGCGAAACTATACTTTAGACTCCGACAGCAATACCCCAGCGCGGAGGGTTCCAAAGGGTCTAACAGCTGTCACCACTGCGGCCTACCTCAATCGTTACGGGGGACATGCTCATAACTAACGTAGCCACACAACCCAGGCACCATGCCTGCGTTGCTACTAGACTTCACCCGGCCCGGGCTATTGTGACCCAGGGTGAGAGCCACCAGAAGACTGGTCAACTTAGACCAAGTACCGTAGCTTGAACACAAACCGCATGCAACACTATCATGCCATCTAACAAGATCAACTAAGGCTAGACATACGAACGGATACAAACTCTCTTATGTCTAGTCAACAAGATCAAAGGGTCGTGTTCGGGAAGAACACGAGCCTCTAACTTATGAACAAACACATAACGAATGAGTAAATCATCCTTCAAGTGGATCAAAAGGTAGTGTTCACGAAGAACACGAGCCTCTAAATGATGAACAAGAGATGAATTCAAGAACATATCAATCATATGATCTACCATGACTTTATATGAAATAGCTGAATAACTGAAGTAGATCAAAGTCATACAAAGAAATAAAGATAAAAGAGAACTCATACCAAGACTCCAAAGTAGACTTGGAACCTGAATAAGAGCTACTCTAGCCTACCCCCTAGCCTTCGAAACTAAAAGTGAGAGGAGAATGAGAGAGTGGTGTGTGAGAAAGGGAGCCCCTCCCCTTCTATTTATAGGCAAGGAGGAGGCTTGCTTCGGGCACCAAATGCCACCAATTCACCCGGGAATGCACTAATGGGCCAATGAGGGAGAAGCATGTGGAAGGCCAGGATGAACCGACCCTAGGTCAGTTCGGCCGATCCTAAGGTCGGCCGAACCCCTAGGGCGGCCTCCTGGCCTGTGTTTTCTCCAGGTGGCTGACCAGTGGGCCCTCTGAGCTTTCCCCGGTGCATGGCAGTTTTGGTATCCGAGGTGGGCCCCTTGATCCATGTGAAGTCCATGTGTCGCTCTCTGATTCGTCGATGAGTGCCTCCCTTGGATTAGTGATGTGGATTGCCACGTGTTTCCTTGGTGGCAGCCACCTCCTCAGCTGAGTTGGAATGGTTCTTCCAAAGAAGGTGGGTTTCCATCTCTTTTAATGCTTATTTCACCTGCATACAAATAATCTCCAAGGACAAGTGGAACTACATTATTCAAACCAAAATGCAAGTAAATAATGCATATGCCTCCATTTATGTGAGAATATTGATGGCTGAAAGTAGAACTTAACAGCCGTCAACAGCGCGCGCGCGGGGCGGCAAAAAGGGGCGTGGGGAGTGTGAACACGACGACTGCGCAAGGAGGACGAAGACCGAGATGTGAGGTCCACAGGTCAACAACACAGCGTCGGTGGGCGGAGCTGGTGTTGAGGGCCGTTAAGTACCACTTTCAGCCCTCAATATTCTCACATAAATAGAGGCATATGCATCATTTACTAGTATTTTGGTTTGAATAATGTAGTTCCACTTGTCCTTGGAGATTATTTGTATGTAGGTGAAATACCCCTTAAAAGAGATGGAAACCCACCTTCTATGGACAAACCATGCCAACTCAGCTGAGGAGGTGGCTGCCACCAAGGGAAACATGGCATTCCACGTCATCGATCCAAGGGAGGCACTCACCGACGAATCAGAGAGCACCGCATGGACTTCACATGGATCAAAGGGCCCACCTCGGATACCAAATCAAGCCAAGCACTGAGGATGGATCAGAGGGCCCACAGGGCAGCCAACTAGAGGAAGCACACCAAGTGGGGCCACCCTAGGGGGCCGGTCGACCCTAGGATCGGCCGAACCGACCTAGGGGGCGCCCATCTGGTCCCTCCACGTGGTGGTTGCTCATTGGTCACTTGCTGCATCCCGGGGTGTTTTGGAGCACTTTGAGCCTCCGAGCAAGCCTGGTCCTTGCCTATAAATAGAAGGGGAGGGGCTCCCATTTCCCACACACCACTCTCTCATTCTCTTCTCACTTTTAGTTTCCAAGGCTAGGGGGTAGGCTAGAGTAGCTCTTCTTCAGGTTCCAAGTCATTCTTTGGAGTCTAGGTATGAGTTCTCTTTTATCTTTATTTCATTGTATGACTTTGATCTACTTCAGTTATTCAGCTATTTCATATAAAGTCATGGTAGATCATATGCTTGATATGTTCTTGAGTTCATCCTTTGTTCATCATTTAGAGGCTTGTGTTCTTCATGAACACTACCTTTTGATCTACTTGAAGGGTGATAAACTCATTCCTTATGTGTTTGTTCATAAGTTAGAGGCTCGTGTTCTTCACGAACACGACCCTTTGATCTTATTGACTAGACATAAGAGAGTTCGTATCCGTTCGTAAGTCTAGCCTTAGTTGATCTTGTTAGATGGCATGAGAGTGTTGCATGAGGTTTGTGTTCATGCTATTGTACTCGGTCTAAGTTGACCAGTCTTCTGGTGGCTCTCACCCTGGGTCACAATAGCCCGGGCCGGGTGGAGTCTAGCAGCAACGCAGGCATGGTGCCTGGGTTGTCTGGCTACGTTAGTTATGAGCATACCCCCCGTAACGATAGAGGTAGGTCCGCAGTGGTGACAGCTGTTGGATCCTGTGCAACCCTCCGCGCTGGGGTACCTGCTGTAGGAGTCTAAAGTCTAGTTTCCCAGAGTGCTGGTCATCGCGTGCTAGCTCCCCATTTGTACCTGGGTGCTGAACCTTACCCTCTCTTGCAATGCTCATGCCTATCTCCTGTATCTTCTAGCTTTGTATGTTTAGTACGTTAGAACCTAGAGCTAACTCGTATGTTCGCCCTAAGCCATAGTGTGCTAGAGTAGAGGTAGATCTGAGTGTGTGTGTCACACTACCCTTTATATCTTTTATCTTACCCCTGCCTTTGAGTTTGTTGTTTCCTATATCTATCTCTTAGTTTGCATTCAGAGCAAAAGCATAAGTCTAAGATATCCGCCATTGCCTTCCACGGATACGATACCCTTGGAATATTCTCCTTCCCTGGGAAAATGCTAGAATGGTTTATCTGTGCGCTTGCGAATTCGTTCATGATAGTTTAGATTAACCTTTGGCAAGTCTTGATGTTCACGCTAACTCGACGTCGTTAGTTGTGACGTTAAGAGGTGCCTACAAGGCGTTTCTTGGTGTTGTCACTAAGGATGGATTCCAGATCTGTTCTTAAAGTGATGACGCTATGAAATGCCAACAACTGGGCTGGTCTGGTGGGCCGTGCAAAGGTGAGGGTGCACGGGGTTTCGCGGGCCACGAGTTAAAGGGGCACCGGTGAACTTCCTCGCTGGTTAGCAGGCCCAAGTTAGTTATAGGTTTTGAATTTAGTTTTTATTTTATATTTAAACTTACTATTTGAATTTGAACTATTTCAAATTCAAAACACACTCAAATAAATCCAAATAAAATCCATAAAATCCAAATCACATATTTATATCATAATTTGAATTTATATTTTTATACTTGGGTTTTATTTATATGGAATTTAAGAGAGAGGCTAGCACAAGGGTTTAAAAATGTGTGGCACTCATCAATTCGCAAAAAGTTTTACATTTTTCATAAATTCATACTTAACAAAAATTCTGGGATGTTACATTCTCCCACACCACCGGGAATCTCATCCCCGAGATTAAGCTTCATCCTCTCCCTCGAACAAGTGAGGGAACTCTCTCCGAAGGTCGGCTTCTTTCTCCCACATTGCTTCTCGCTCTGTATGCTGGCTCCACCACACTTTGCAGTAGTGAATTATGGTCCTTCTGGTTTCTTTTGTTGCTCGGTCCAAGATCTTCTTAGGGTACTCTGCATACTCCAGGGTGTTCTACAGGTCAAGTATCTCGATAGGAGTTTGCTTCGCCTCTACTGCCTTCTCACTCTTCTTCAGTTGCAACACGTGGAATGCAGGGTGCATAGCTGACAACTCCTCTGGTAGGGCCAGTCGGTAGGCTAGCTTCCCAACTCTAACTGTGACCTGGTAAGGTCCAACATATCTCGGTGCCAGCTTCCCTTTTACTGCAAACCTCTTGGTTCCTCGCATTGGTGACACTTTCAAGTAGGCAAAGTCGCCCTCTGCAAATGACAAGTCCCTCCTGTGGCGATCAGCATAGCTCTTCTGACGACTCTGGGCAATCTTCAAGTTCTCTCGGACCTTCTCCATTTTCTCCTCAACTTCTTTTATAGTATTTGATCCAAAGAGCATTCTTTCTCCAACTCCTGACCACATCAGGGACGTCCTGCACTTTCTCCCGTAGAGTGCCTCGAAGGGTGACATTTGGAGACTTGCCTGGTAGCTGTTGTTGTACGAGAACTCTGCATAGGACAAACTGCCCTCCCAATCAGTGCCGTAAGTCAAAGCATAGGCTCTAAGCATGTCCTCCAAAACCTGGTTTACTCTCTCCGTCTGTCCATCCGTTTGAGGGTGAAACGCAGTGATGTAGCTGAGTGTAGTCCCCATTCTATCGTGAAAGCTCTACCAAAACCTTGCTATGAACTGGGGTCCTCTGTCAGACACTATGCTCCTCGGGGCTCCGTGTAGTCTGAGTATGTGGTCCACGTACATGTCAGCCAACTAGTTGGTCGAGAACCGGGTCTTCACTGGTACAAAGTGTGCTACTTTACTTAGTCGATCCACTATGACCCACACTGAGTCATTGCCTTTCTATGTCCGGGGTAGTCCCACCACAAAGTCCATGGAAATATCATCCCACTTCCACTCTGGTATATCCAACGGTCTATGTAGTCCTACTGGTCTTTGGTAATCTATCTTAACTTGGCTGCAAGTGTCACAACAAGCCACGTTGTATGCTATATCTTTCTTCATTGCTTTCCACCAGAACCTCTTCTTCAAATCTTGGTACATCTTGGTGTTGCCTGGGTGAATAGACTATCTCGAGTCGTGACCTTCTCTCAGGATTTGCCCTCAGAGTTCCTCGTCCAGCGGAACATAGATCCAATCCTTCAACCACATGGTTCCTTGCTCATCGATCCGGTAGTCCTCTGCTTTCCCTTCTAGCATCAGCTCTCGAATAGCCCCAACTTATTTGCAAGTTTTCTGTGCCTCTCGGATCCTCCCTTCCAAGTCTTAGGTCACTTGTAGTTCGCTAAGTTGTCCCTGCTTCACAATCTCAAGCTACAACTGCTCTAGTTCTTCGTGAAGGGCTGGCTGCTCCTGTTTCACCAACAAGTTGTTGCAATAGACCTTCCTGCTCAGTGCATCAGCCACAACGTTCGCTTTGCCTGGGTGGTAGTAAATCTCCAGCTCGTAGTCCTTGATCAGATCTAACCATCTCCTCTGCCTCATGTTTAGCTCCGACTGGGTAAAGAAGTACTTCAGGTTCTTGTGATCGGTATACAGTTCACACTTGTCACTGATCAGGTAGTGTCTCCAAATCTTAAGGGCGTAAACAACCGCTGCCAACTCCAAGTCGTGTGTAGGGTAGTTTTCTTTGTACTTCTTAAGCTGCCTTGACGCGTAAGCGACAACCTTTCCTTCCTACATCAACACACATCCCAAACCCTACTTCAAAGCGTCATAGTAAACCATGAAATCCTTCTTGATATCTAGCAAGGTAAGTACTGAAGCTATAGTAAGTTGCTTCTTCAGCTCCTGAAAGCTCCTCTCACAAGCCTCTGACCACTCAAACTTCTTGTTGTTCTTTAGCAGCTCTATCATCGACTTTGCAATCTTGGAGAAGTTTTCAATGAACCTCCTGTAGTAGCCTGCCAAACCAAGGAAACTCCTAATATCTGTCACGGTGAGCGGCTGCTCCCACTTAGTCATTGACTCTACTTTCGAAGGGTCTACTGCAACTCCCTCAACTGACAACACGTGACCCAAGAAAGCAACTTCTTCCATCCAGGACTCACACTTGCTGAACTTTGCATACAACTTCTACTACCTCAGCCTTTCCATCACTATCTGAAGGTGCTCTTCATGCTCTTGAGCTGTCTCTGAGAAGATCAGAATGTCGTCGACGAACACTACCACAAACTTGTCTAGTTCTTCCATAAAGACTTTGTTCATCATGTTCATGAAGTAGGCAGGGGTGTTGGTCAGCCCGAATGAAACCACAACAAACTCGTACAAGCTGTACCGATTTGTGAAAGCTGTCTTTGGAATATCCTACTCTCGAATCTTCATCTGGTAGTACCCGGACCTCAAGTCAATCTTCGAAAAGAACCTAACCTTTCTTAGTCTATCTAGCAAGTCGTCGATCCTGGGCAAAGGATACCTGTTCTTGATCATCATGGAGTTGAGAGTCCTGTAGTCCACACACATCCTCTTCGTACCATCCATCTTTTCCACCAATAGTACATGTGAACCCCAAGGTGAGGCACTCAACCTTATGAATCCTTGCTCTAGTAGTTTCTTGTGCTGTTTATTCAATTCATCCAATTCATCCTCGGACATCCTGTACGGGCTCTTGGCCACTAGTCCTGCTCCTGGCATAAGCTCGATCACAAACTCTATGTCTCGATCTGGTGGTAACTCGGTCAACTCCTCGGGAAACACGTCGAGAAACTCCCTCACCACCGGAATTTCCTCCATACTCTTTCCTTTCATGTTGCACAACATCGGTGTTGTCTTCGGGCTCTGCGGCTTGATCAACACTCTTGCTCTGCTGGGGTGCTCCAGCTGTACGTACACTGGGTTGCATGACACCAAACTGTTGTGCTTTGCCAACCACTCCATACCAAGTATCACGTCGATTCCGTTCGACTCCAGAATTGTCAGATCTGCCACGAACATCTTCTTCTCGAACACCATGTTCACTCCTCTACACTCAAGAGTACTCATTTTCTCCCCTTGCGGAGAACTAGTCACTATAGGCCGTGGTCTGGGCTTAGTTGGTAATGACCTTTCTTTCACGAACTTTGTAGAAATATACGAAAACTGAGCTCCGGTATCAAACAGAACAGTTGCCATAACTGAGTCAACAAGAAACTCACCGAGGGCCACGTCAGGTGCTGTGACGGCCTCCTCTGCTGTCAGGTGGTTCGGTCTGCCTCGAGTGGGCGGTGGCGCGCTCCTCTGATGGTTCTGCTAGGGCTGTCCTCCCTGAGCTAGTCCTTCGCTGGCGTCTGGTACTCAGTGTTCCTGTTTTGACCTCCTTGCTGTAGATTCTGGGGGCACATGTTGGACTTGTGGCCCAACTGTCGACAATGGTAGCACGTGATCTGTGAGCTGTCGAAAGCTGGTAGCTGCTACGGCCTGGGCTTCCACTGTCCCGAACCTCCACTTCCTCCGGCGTGACCTCTGCCCTGCTGAGTGTGCTAAGACTGTTGCTGCTGAGTGAAGTGGCGCTGCCTCTGGTGTGGGTACTGCGGTAGACCTGTCCTCTGTCTCTGCTGTGAACCTGAGTGTCCTGCACGGTTACCACGCTGCCTCTTCTCACCTCGAACCTCCACGTAGTCCAGTATCGACTTCTCCACCACCAAGGCCTTGCCCACCAGGGTGTGAAGCGTGGCACAGTCGTGAGCGGCCAGGTGGTGCGCCATCCCACGGTGAAGTCCCTTCCGATACCAGTACACCTTCTTCTTTTCTGTGTTGGAGTCATCTGGTGCGTACCTCATCAGCTCCTGAAAGCGGTTGGTGTACTCCTGCACTGACATCTGGCCCATATTGAGGTGTCGGAACTCGTCTGCCTTCCTGTCCATAATTGCCTTTGGGATGTGGTACTCCCTGAAAGCCTCCACAAACTCTGCCCACGTGATGTGGGTTGGGTCCTCGTGCGAGTCACAGTGGCTATCCCCCCAAGCTCTTGCTGTGCCAACCAACTAGTGCGCTGCAACTGCTACACACTCCTCCTCTGAAAGGTTCGTGAGCTCCAGCTTTTTCTCGATCTCCCTCAACCAGTTGTCTACCACAAGTGGGTTTGCCGAGTTGTCAAAGGTCGGTGGGTGCATCTTGGAGAATCCCTCCACTCTCTTTTGCAAGCTCTCTGGCTGGTTCCTGAAGTTCCTCCTATTGTTCTTGTTGTTCTGAACCACTACGTTGGTGATTGTCTGCATCAGCTGGGTCTGAAGTGCCATCACTGCTGCTAGGTTGGGTGGAGCTGGTTGTTCCTGGTTCGGCACTGGCTCAGGTTCAGCCTCTTCCTTTGGTTCTTCCTCTTCTGGTTCCTCTGGGTCAGGGTTCACTGGCACACAACCTCCTCGCCCGCCACGTTGTCCACCTCGGTGTCCGCCACATGGGGCACGGCCTCCACGGCAGGCACGACCTCGTCCAGCTCTGGGGAGAGGGACGTCCTCCTGCTCAGCGTCCTCCCTGGCAGCCTCCTCAAAACGGTGTAGGAGCCGTCCTGACCTCCTCACCTCCGACATCTGTTCCAAGAATTGAGATCATGAGAAATGAGTTGTCGGAAATTAAGTTTAAGGTATTTAAGCAAACAAGGAGTATCTAGCTAATAACAAGCAATTTCACACAAACATTTAAGAAGCATGAACACCGAAAGAAATCGATAACTCCAATCACTCATGCAAGATCACTATACAAAAGGTGTATATCTCGAGGTCTACTCCAGCAACCTTTGAGATTACACAAAAGCATGAGAGCTACTACGCGACACATAGAGGGTGGCATCTAGACTAGATCATCATGAAGGACACTACTCTAACAGATCTCATCTGACTCTGCTGATCTCAGGATCATCTCCTCAAGGTGCCTGCCTCTGAACTGTGGCTAGTGAGAAAGGTGGTGACACTGTCTTCGGACTCTGTGGTACTGAGTAGTAGGGTGGATCGTTGATTCCTGGGTAGTCTGGGATATCAATCTCTGGTAGGTTGAAGTAGTTCGCCAAACGCTCCAAAGCTCTGTTAATCTCCGGGGTGTCTTCACTGCCTCTTGGGTGCGGTGGCTGAACTAGTAGCTGGGTCGGTGGTAACTCGAACGTCTCAGTCCTCAGCTTCGGCCTCTTCTGTAGTGGTGCTAGTGCTGCAACCTCCCTGAGCTCGGTCACCCGTCTCTGGTCAGAGTCTCTCCACGCTGAGCTAGTCCTACTGGCAGTGTCCTAAGCCTCGTAGAGTCTTCCTCCCAAGTGCCACAGGTGGTTGTAGTTCTGAAGCAACCTCTCCTCGAGTCCCCACACCCTCGTCTGGTAGTCTGTACATGCGGCTCCTAGTGACTAGACCAAGTACTCCTTCTCCCGGAGCTTCAACCTGTCCTCTCTGGCTGCGGCGGTTGATGCTCTCAGCGCTGACTATGTAGCTTCAAGTCTTGCTTTCAAGGTGGCGATCTCCATGGCATCCCTCTTCGAACTTGCTCGGGCGGCTGCAAGTCCCCACTCCACCAGTACACTATTTCTCTTGTGAGCCTCGTTGAGAAAGAACTCCAGGTCCTTGTTCTCTCTTTCCAACTGGGTGTTCCGTTCCAAGGTGTCGTCCCACTTGCTCCTCAAGAAGACAATCTCTGCATCTGACCAGTAGAGGACTTGATCTTGCGCTTGGATGCATCTGCTTGCCATCTGTTGGTACTCATCACTGCGCACTGTGGTCTCCTCTGTGTACTCAACCTGATCCTTGTCCCACCTACTGTCGTGGTGGACCGCTATCAATAGCACGCTGAACGGTGTATCCTTCAACCTTTGGCTAAGCTGCTTGCAAACCTCCTTCAGCGCTAAGCGAGCACAACTCTGGTGAGCTTCCAAGGTTGAGTTCTCAAAACAGGAAACCTTGACTTCCTTGAGCTCTGGCACTCGTGGGTCGGTTGGAACCTTCAAGGTCAGGAACGTCGGTGAGCGGTCAAACTCTGCCGTAGTCTGCCCCTCGTAGAACACCTCACTGGTCTCCACTCCCGCTGACTACAAGCACTCCTTCAGGATCTTGCAGAACCCTCCGACCCTCTGGTCGTCGGTCTTGAGGGGGATCCACCGTAACTCTTCCATCTGCACGTTGTTAGGGAAGTTAGTAAGAGTTAGTAAAGTTAGACAAGGTATTATATAAATAAACTCAAGGGGTTTATAAAAACTCACAGATTGTATATAAAGCACAAGGAGTTAGGCCTTCCTATACTAGTGTCCATTTCTAGGGCTCATCCTACGGTCGAGAATGGCTCTGATACCAACTGAAACGAACTGGATTTCCGAGAATGGAAACCCGATCTCCTGCACCTCAGTGATAGTCCTAGGAGGCTATCACGTGCAATCCCTGTCTCAGATAACAACAAATCCATACAAAATAGAAGGAAATATAGAAGATCCACATAATAATTATTATTATAAATAAATATCTTAAGAACAGATCTAGGATCCATCCTTAGTGACAACACCAAGAAACGCCTTGTAGGCACCTCTCAATGTCACAATTAACGACGCCGGGTTAGCGTGAACATCAAGACTTGCCAAAGGTTAATCTAAACGATCATGAATGAATCCGCAAGCACACAGATAAACCACTGTAGCATTTGCTCAAGGAAGGAGAATATTCCAAGGGTATTGTATCCGTGGAAGGCAATGGTGGATATCTTAGACTTATGCTTTTGCTCTGAATGTAAACTAAGAGATAGATATAGGAAACAACACACTCAAAGGCAGGGCTAAGATAAAAGATATAAGGGTAGTGTGATACACACACTCAAATCTACCTCTACTCTAGCACACTACTGCTTAGGGGGAACATATGAGTTAGCTCTAGGTTCTAATGTACTAAACATACAAAGCTAGAAGATATAGGAGATAGGCATGAGTATTGTATAAGAGGGATAAGGTTCAGCACCCAGGTTCAAACGGAGAGCTAGCCCGCGACGACCAGCACTTTGCGAAACTAGACTTTAGACTCCTACAGCAGGTACCCCAGCGCGGAGGATTGCACAAGGATCCAACAGGGCTGTCACTACCTGCGGACCTACCTCTATCGTTACGGGGGTATGCTCATAACTATCGTAGCTAGACAACCCAGGCACCATGCCTGCATTGCTGCTAGACTCCACCCGGCCCGGGCTATTGTGACCCAGAGTGAGAGCCACCAGAAGACTGGTCAACTTAGACCGAGTACCGTAGCTTGAACACGAACCTCATGCAACACTCTCATGCCATCTAACAAGATCAACTAAGGCTAGACATACGAACGGATATGAACTCTCTTATGTCTAGTTAATAAGATCAAAGGGTCGTGTTCGTGAAGAACACAAGCCTCTAACTTATGAACAAACACATAAGGAATGAGTTTATCACCCTTCAAGTGGATCAAAAGGTAGTGTTCATGAAGAACACAAGCCTCTAAATGATGAACAAAGGATGAACTCAAGAACATATCAAGCATATGATCTACCATGACTTTATATGAAATAGCTGAATAACTGAAGTAGATCAAAGTCATACAATGAAATAAAGATAAAAGAGAATTCATACCTAGACTCCAAAGAAGACTTGGAACCTGAATAAGAGCTACTCTAGCCTACCCCCTAGCCATGGAAACTAAAAGTGAGAGGAGAATGAGAGAGTAGTGTGTGGGAAATGGGAGCCCCTCCCCTTCTATTTATAGGCAAGGACCAGGCTTGCTCGGAGGCTCAAAGTGCTGCAAAAACACCCCGGGATGCAGTAAGTGACCAATGAGCAACCAACACGTGGAGGGACCAGATGGGCGCCCCATAGGTCGGTTCGATCGATCCTAGGGTCGGCTGGCCCCCTAGGGTGGCCCTACCTGGTGTGCTTCCTCTGGTTGGCTGCCCTGTGGGCCCTCTGATCCACCCCCCGGTGCATGGCTTGATTTGGTATCCGAGGTGGGCCCTTTGATCCTTGTGAAGTCCATGTGGCATCCTCTGATTCGTTGGTGAGTGCCTCCCTTGGATCCATGACGTGGAATGCCATGTTTCCCTTGGTGGTAGCCACCTCCTCAGCTGAGTTGGCATGGTTTCTTCATAGAAGGTGGGTTTCCATCTCTTTTAAGGGGTAAATCACCTACATACAAATAATCTCCAAGGACAAGTGGAACTACATTATTCAAACCAAAATGCAAGTAAATAATGCATATGCCTCTATTTATGTGAGAATATTGAGGGTTGAAAGTAGTGAATTTCAATCGTCAACAAACTCCCCCAAGCTAACCTCTTGCTCGTCTCGAAGCAAGACATTAGAGACTTAGGTTGGTTGATCAGGAGTTGCTACAATGTTGTATTCTCAACTTATGGCAAACATACAGCAAAGTACTCTACCAAGAGTTGAACAAGTTGGCAATGTTCTTACCTTTCACCTGATAACGTGGGGCATATAGCTTCACCTGCCTTGGGTGGTTGAGAGACAGAATGGTTATATAGCAAATGCATAATCACTCATACCTTGATCAGCTATGAATCCGGAGGTTTTGCAAAAAAAATTTCAAAAGAAAATCAGAGTTCCTCAAATGATACTCTCGGATCACTCAAAGTGTATGGTTCCTCACCAAGGCATCAATGTTGCCTTACTTCACATCTTACTCCTAATAGGCTTTATGTGGAGATGTAGGTAGGGAAGATGTGGCATACTTGTCTCTCATGTTTTGCTAAGTCAAAAACCGGATCCTTGGAAGAAACAAACATACATCCTGATCAAGATGTGCATATGTGTGTGATGGATATGAGCATGGCAAGGTGGATACTAGGCCCGGAAATGGGTGCTAGATATTGCCATGCTTTATCTGAGGGAATGAGGGATTGATGGTAAGGTGGACACTAGCCCCGGAGTAGGTACTAGTTATTACCATCTATATGGTGGAACTCTTTCTCTTGCACATATCAATCCCTTTTTCTCCTTTTGAAATTTTTCGAGACTTGGGCTAGCTCTCTTTATTTTATTTTTGCCATGCTTTTGAGCATGCTTTTCTTTTTTTAGCTAGCCCTTTGTCTCTATTGGAGATATTTGGAGAGAGATGAATGATACAAAGATACATAGAGTTTTATTTGTGGAAGAATGCATAAGAAATATGGAGCAAATGATGAGTGCTAACTTCCAGTGTAGAAGTTTAGCATGAATGTGTACGTGATCTTGATCAGGGGAGTATGAGTTCTAACAGGGGTCACAACAATTTGACAAAGCTCAATGAGAGAACAAGCTGCATATGTGGAGGCTAAGAACTAGAATCTACATATGGCCTTGGATGGGAAATTCTCATCATTGAAGAACTCATCATGTTTTGATTTTTTTTAAAAGAAAACTCCGGATGTCAAGCATCACTAAGCACAAGATCATAGCACTCTATTCTACCATATCATATCTCACAACAACTTAAGCAAGGATCATGCTTTTTGCTACCCACAGTTTTCAAGCTAAGGTTTGAACATACAAGCCAACAAACTCAAAACTTAGGTAGGATACAAAGTTGTAAGCAAGACAAAGGAGAAGAATGAACAGAGCAACTATTCATTATTTCAACCATAGAGGCAAAGCATTCTTACTATGCATACCAAAGCAAACTAAGCAAACGATGATGATGAGAGCAAATAAATATTTTTGGTCTTTTCATTTTTGTAGATTTTTCTGATTTTCATTTATAAGATATTCTAAAAACAAAGGAAGATACAAGTTATCTCAGGATGGGGGTCCTCCCCCAAGCTAGCTTCAGGCTCACTGCGGAGGAGGGAAGAAGAATCCCTGACTTGCGTAGTAAGCCCTCTGCTCCTCCATGTATCGCTGCTGGTCCTGCTGCATGGCTGCTATTCTTTCACCAGCTTGACGCTGCCATGCTGAGGTAGACTCGACGTGGGTGTTCAGCGTCTCCTCCAATCCCGTGATCTGGACGGTGAGCTCTTCCATCTGCTGCGCGAGTTGAGCATCGCGTGAAGAGGCTGAGGAGTACCGTCGGAAGGACGAAGCCAGAGGTGGACCACCAGAGCTAGAGCTAGCGGGTGTGGCCCACTGAGCACTACTCGCACCTACCCAAGCCGTGCCACTCGCACTCGGGCGGTAGGTGGGCTGATCCCAGCCAGGTGCATATCCAGGGGTAACCCCGAACATGTACCCCGCAGGGGCCCCTCCTGCCACCGGTGGTGTAGCAGGCTGTTGCTGAGGCTGTGGTGGTGGTGGTGGCTGTGCTTGCTGCTGCTGCTACATATGTGCTCTCTTCGCCGCGCTTCTGGTGGACCTGCCTGAAACACTAGCACGACGGCTTTCCTCTTGTGTAACAAGGGGAATGGTTAGTGACTCCGAGTTATACAATTCAAACCCCAGGTTAGGTAACGGGATTTGATTTGCATAACCCGGAAAGAAGAAAGTCAATGAATCATTCGGGCCCCTCTTGAGTATATGCCCCTGGATCAAGTATGCCTCATCAATGAGAACTCGGGGCGTCCTGATGAAGGGTACGGGATTCCCGCTAAGAACCCCGAGTCCGAGAGCAATACGAGTCACCAAAGACGTACACTCAATAGGACCTATCATCTTGAAATTCATCATCCACTGCGAATCATAGCTTTAACGGGAGAGACCTTGATCTGGTTAACAGCAGCGTATAATAGCATCATCTCATCGTTGCGCACGGGCCGAACATCCTCTCGTGGAAAGAGAGTAATGGCGAGCCACTTGTGCCACAAACAGAGAGTGGGATGCACAATATCGTTGCACCGAGGTACAAACTTGCCATTGTAAACAAGACCAGAGATGTCTGCCCAGAAAGAGTCTCGAACAAAACCCTCACAAGCCTTCTTCAGAGAAACAGCACAACGAGGACTAAAACCAAGAAGACGACTAAGTTCATTCCAAGAAACATGATAATCAGTCCCAAAAAGATGAAACTAAATGCCATCATGAATCTCGACAAGAGAGCAAAGAAACTGGATGGTGAGGGGCCGAGAACCAAGCTCTGTAACCGGCGCAAACTCCTCCCAACCAAGAGCATGCCAAATGGAAGCAAACTTGAGATTCATACCTGTTTTCTCCACGAGAGCCGGGTCGAAGTCCCGGGTGTGGGCGAAGACTCGGTCCTTTAAGAGAGCATAGGCTTTCTCCTCTCGAGCGCCCCGCAAGCTGATGTAGGGGGTGTCGTCGACGACCTCCTCCGCGGCTTGTGGCTCGGCTTGCTCCTCTTGCTCTTCTTCATAATCCATCGTCGATGGGCTCGACGTCGGCTCGGTGGGGGTGGATGAACTCACGCTTGCCTGCGAACAGGAGCGTGAGCGTGTCACCCTCCAGAGAGTGTTCACCACCCAATTCATGCTAGCACAACAACAAGGGACAACAAGAGCAACTCGGTGATGGGTTAGTGAAATCGAATGAAGTTCTTACCGAGCTTGCTCCACAAATAACAATACTTTCAGCAACACAATAGAGAGAACACTTGATGATCCAATCTCGAGCAAGAAATCCAAGAAAACCAAGAGAGCAAGGAGTAGAGAGGGGAGTGCGAGTGAAATGGGTTGAATGGGTGAAGAACACCCCCTCTCCCCCTGCTATTTATAGGCAAATGCGTCGGGCATCCAGACATAGCCGTTGAGCAACGACTAGGAGCCGTTGGAGCAAGGTGGGGCCCAGCAGCCGTTGGGCTGCTTCGGCCGAACCTGGGGTTAGCCGACCCCAAGCCGGGCCCACCTACCATCTGCCCTGGCCAGTGGCTCCCCAACGGCTAGCTGGGGGCCTGTCTGAGTGTCTCGGCCCAAATTCCCTCAAAATATTTTTCAAAAGATTTTTCTTGAATTTTCAAACTCAGAAATGATTTTCAGAAATTTTATTTTGAAAAGGGAAAAAGGGCTAGATAAATCTAGCATGCAGATGCAAGGTTTTGGAAAATCAAATATGCAATTTGGGAAATAAAATTTTGGAAAGGGAAATATGAGATAAGTACCAGCTTTAACCTTTTTGGTAGAAAGGACCCATCATTTTTAGTCCGACGAGTTGGACTCTTCTCAGTGATCAATTCCACTCAGCACCCCACTCCTGAGAAGTAGAGGGTGGTGCCATCTCAATCTTCCGCCATTCTTTCCGAATTTTCTTTAGCCTCTTCGACAGAGATTTCTTCCTTGGGGGTAAAGGCTCCGTCCTTCCCCCAAGCTGCTCAACACTATCTTGCACCAAATAGCATTGCTCTTCTTTGTCCTAAAACTTGAACTTCAAGTTCCTCTTCCCAATGCGGAAACGGATGATTCCGGAGCCGACATTGATTCTAGCTTGGACATCACTAAGAAATGGTCGCCTAAGGATGAGCGGCATTCCTCCCTCGTCATCCATATCAAGGACCACGAAATCCGCAAAGACATAAGAACTCTTGATCTTGACCAATATGCTCTCAATAATTCTTTATGGATATCGTATCGTTGAATCGGCGAGTTGGATAGTCCGTGTTGTTGGAGAGAGAGCTGGATATCCTAGTTGCTCGAACATGGTCTTGGACATGAGATTAACACTTGCACCAAGGTCACAAAGGGCATGCCTGATCTTCTTGTAATAGATTGTGCAAGTAATAGTCGGGTAGCCTGGATCTTTCTTGTGCACTACTGCTGATTCCTCCCATGGATCTAGAATTTGTTGTATGGGCTTTCCTGCATAGTTAGAAGCATGTGTCTTCCTAGGTGGCTTACCCCACCTAGTGGACACTACACTAACATTTTCACAAGAGGATACGGGTTGCCCCGGGATCCTCCCGTTATCAGGAGATGGAACCAAAGCAGGCAGCTGAGCCAACTGGGTTTCTAACATCTTGTTGAAACTCAGCTGACTCTTCTGAGTAGAAGAAAAACTATCAAGCTTAACGTTGAGACTTTCCAAAGTTTTATCAAGGGCAGTTAGCTTCTTGTTAACACCTTCATTAATCTTAGCTTCCCCAAAAACGAGATCTCTCAAGGAAGGTTGGTTAGGATTGTAAGAATTACCTTGGTTACCTCCTTGATAATAAGGGCATTGTTGATTCCACGATTAGCCTCCTTGTTGAGGTGGACGATAACCATTGTTGTTGCCATTCATGTACATCACTTCCTCCTGAGTCTCCGGACAATAATTGCCTGAGTGCCCAGTGTTGCCACAGACTTCACAAGTCATATGAGAATCCATATGTAGAGTAGTGGTGGCCATGGCAGCTTTCTCGCTGGTGTAGTCATCTAATCTCTTCATAAGAAGATCCAACTTGGCAGTAATCATGTCTGCTTCCTTGACAGTATGAGTACCCCTCGGTCGTGGTTGGAGTCTTTCATCACTCCACCCTTGGTTGGAAACCATCTTCTCAATGTGTGATTTAGCATTATCAACAGTGAGTGAGAAGAATGCTCCCTGAGCAGCAGCATCAATATGGCCTCGGGCTGTCGGAGTCAACCCATTATAAAAGCTTTGAAGAATGAGCCAATCCTCCATCCCATGGTGAGGACAAGCCAGGACATACTCCTGAAGCCTCTCCCAAGCCTCTGGAATGGATTCACTTGCTGCTTGCTGAAAACCAAAAATTCTCCCACGAAGAGCATTGTTTTACCCAATGGGAAGAACTTCTTGAGGAATGCCTCTGAACACTTACTCCAAGTGTTAATAGCATCATGATTCACATAGAACCATTGCTTGGCGTTCCCCAGGAGATAGAATAGAAACAATCTCAAACGGACAGCATCCATATTTGCACCCCTGATGATGAAAGTCCTGCACAGCTCTAAGAATTGCTGCAAATGAGCATTGGTATCCTCATTTGGCTTGCCACAGAATGGGCTAGCCTGTACCATCGTGATTAGACCCGTCTTGATCTCAAAATTTTCAGTCCCCATTGCCACCTCAGCAGAAGGAGCTGAGTACTCACGAAGTGTTTTCTGGGCCATAGCGTTTGACGTGGATGGTACAAAGGAAGCTGGATCGCCTTCCGGACGAGTACGACGAGGTGAGTCGAAATGAATTCGAGCTCTCCTCACAAGTGACTCGAGATCTTCAGTAAAATTCTTCGGTAAGTCAAAACCAGTCATACACTACCTGTCTTCATCATCCAAAGATAAAAGAAGACAATCAAGGTTAGCCTGCATTGAGAGTTGTCCTAACCTATTCAGAGTTTATAAACAGATGCAAAGCATAGTCATGATAATCCTGTGCCTTCCCCGGCAACGGCGCCAGGAATGCTTGTTGGCGTTTCGTAGCGCCATCATCTTAAGAACAGATCTGGGATCCATCCTTAGTGACAACTCCAAGAAACGCTTTGTAGGCACCTCTCAATGTCACAACTGACGACGCCGGGTTAGCGTGAACATCAAGACTTGCCAAAGGTTAATCTAAATGATCATGAACGAATCCGCAAGCGCACAGATAAACCATTGTAGCATTTCCCCAAGGAAGGAGAATATTCCAAGGGTATCGTATCCGTGGAAGGCAATGGTGGATATCTTAGACTTATGTTTTTGCTCTGAATGTAAACTAAGAGATAGATATAGGAAACAACACACTCAAAGGCAGGGGTAAGATAAAAGATATAAGGGTAGTGTGACACACACACTCAAATCTACCTCTACTCTAGCACACTACGGCTTAGGGGGAACATACGAGTTAGCTCTAGGTTCTAATGTACTAAACATACAAAGATAGAAGATACAGGAGATATGCATGAGTATTGCATGAGAGGGATAAGGTTTAGCACCCAGGTACAAACGGGAAGCTAGCCCGTGACGACCAGCACTCTACAAAACTAGACTTTAGACTCCTACAGCAGGTACCCCAGCGCGGAGGATTGCACAAGGATCCAACAGGGCTGTCACTACCTGCAGACCTACCTCTATCGTTACGGGGGGTATGCTCATAACTATCTTAGCCAGACAACCCAGGCACCATGCCTGTGTTACTGCTAGACTCCACCCGGCCCGAGCTATTGTGACCCAGGGTGAGAGCCACCAGAAGACTGGTCAACTTAGACCGAGTATCGTAGCTTGAACACAAACCTCATGCAACACTCTCATGCCATCTAACAAGATCAACTAAGGCTAGACATACGAACGGATACGAACTCTCTTATGTCTAGTTAATAAGATCAAAGGGTCATGTTCATGAAGAACACGAGCCTCTAACTTATGAACAAACACATAAGGAATGAGTTTATCACCCTTCAAGTGGATCAAAAGGTAGTGTTCATGAAGAACACAAGCCTCTAAATGATGAACAAAGGATGAACTCAAGAACATATCAAGCATATGATCTACCATGACTTTATATGAAATAGCTGAATAACTGAAGTAGATCAAAGTCATACAATGAAATAAAGATAAAAGAGAACTCATACCTAGACTCCAAAGAAGACTTGGAACCTGAATAAGAGCTACTCTAGCCTACCCCCTAGCCTTGGAAACTAAAAGTGAGAGGAGAATGAGAGAGTGGTGTGTGGGAAATGGGAGCCCCTCCCCTTCTATTTATAGGCAAGGCCAGGCTTGCTCGGAGGCTCAAAGTGCTCCAAAACATCCTGAGATGCAGCAAGTGACCAATGAGTAACCAACACGTGGAGGGACCAGATGGGCGCCCCCTAGGTCAGTTCGGTCGATCCTAGGGTCGGCCGGCCCCCTAGGGTGGCCCCACCTGGTGTGCTTCCTCTGGTTGGCTGCCCTGTGGGCCCTCTGATCCACCCCCGGTGCATGGCTTGATTTGGTATCCGAGGTGGGCCCTTTGATCCATGTGAAGTCCATATGGCGTCCTCTGATTCGTCGGTGATTGCCTCCCTTGGATCAATGATGTGGAATGCCATGTTTCCCTTGGTGGCAGCCACCTCCTCAGCTGAGTTGGCATGGTTTCTTCATAGAAGGTGGGTTTCCATCTCTTTTAAGGGGTAAATCACCTACATACAAATAATCTCCAAGGACAAGTGGAACTACATTATTCAAACCAAAATGCAAGTAAATAATGCATATGCCTCCATTTATGTGAGAATATTGAGGGTTGAAAGTGGTGAATTTCAACCGTTAACACTGGGGTGTATGGTCGACAAGCCCCCGAGCACTTTGTAGTCTTGAGCAGCGAGTTCGAGTAGTCTTGAAGCTTCGTTGAGTAGTTTCTGATCATCTCGAGTACTGCTAGCCGAAGTCTTCAATAGTACTTGAATTTCCGAAAGCGTGGAATGTGCTCTAGTTCATCTATGAGTACTTTTGAATCCTCCCCGAGTAATTCCCAGGTGTCCCCGAGTTTTAACCCAGGAAGTCTTCAAAAAATACCCATCTTGTCTTGAAGTGTTGATCTATATGGAGGTGCGATTTGCAAAAATCGCACTCCATATGCAGTATAGCCCCCGAACTTGAGTTTGAATCGAAGGATCAAGCTGAGGGTCAATCTAGAATCTGCATCTTCCGTCTTGAAAAAAGAGGTTGATGGTTGTAGCATAGTAGCCCCTGAGCCTTGAAGTGATTAGATGATCAATCCAAGGGTCTTCAGTTCGCAAAAGCCATCATCCGAGTACTGTTGTAGCATTCAACCCCCGAGATTATGAGCCAAGTGAGCTATATGAGCCACGTTGAGTAGTAATTGGAGTTGAGCCCCCGAGCTGAAGAACTAACGGAGCATGCTGAAGTTGTTGTAGAGTAGTAATTTGGCGTCAAGCTGTTGAGCTTGAGAAGTAGCGGAGACTACTCGAGTCGTCTTTGAGTAGTAATGTTACCGTCAGAGCGGACTTTAGATGCAACCGGAGTCGACTTTTAGATTGCCGTCAGAGCGGACTTTAGAATGCGACTTGAAGAAGTCGACTTTAGATTGCCGCGCAGAGCGGACTTTAGATGCGACCGGAGTCGACTTTGTGCTGCGTGGAGCAGACTTTAGAATGTGACTTGAGTAAGTCGACTTTGTGCTGCGCGGAGCAGACTTTAGAATGTGACTTGAGTAAGTCGACTTTGTGCTACGCAGAGCAGACTTTAGAATGCGACTTGAGTAAGCCGACTTTATGCCGCACGGGGCGGACTTTGAATGCGACTTGAGTAAGTCGACTTTGAGTACTTCGAGCCAAGTATGAAAACCGAAACACAAAGCTGAAAAGCCAAGAACGAAAAGCACGTTTCCGGAATGTAAAAAAGCGAATTAAAAAATAGAAAAATGAATTGTTTTGCCTCTAGAGCCATCTGGAAAAAATACATTGCATCGAGTACAATGTCTGGATACACTATTGAGTAATAGTGTCTTAAGTACTTCTGAGGCATTGAGCCTAGTGAGAAATACTCACAAGAATGTTCCGAAGAACGAGTAAGACCGTAGGAGACAGTGTGATGAACTCATTTTGCTGTAGCAGCAACTTGTGTTAGAGTTCCACTGAGACCCTACTATGAAAGGTGTTACTCTAGGCCGCAGCCTCTTAAAGAAAATAGAACAAGGATAGCATGTGCCACTTATTGCTCTATACGACACGGAGTCGTCTGGAGAGGGTTATCGTGACCCCCTACGAGTTGTTGCAGAATGAAACTGCCTGGAGAGGATTATCATGATCCCCTACGAGTAGTCGCGGCCAAAGCCGCTTGGAGAGGATTATCGTGATCCCCTACGAGTAGTCGCAGCCGTAGCCGCCTGGAGAGGGTGTAGCTCAGACCCGAAAGCTGCTTACAGCTGAGTAGTCGCCTGGATCCGAAAAACCATTTACAGCTAGGTAGTCGCCTGGACCTGAGAATCACTTACAGCCTGAGATCGGCGTAGAAGCAGGAACCCAGAGTAAGGATCGGATGGTAACAAGGAGACCTAGAGTATGAATCGGCATGGTAACAGGGAGACCCAAGGTAAGTGGGCAGAGCGAGAGTACTTAGGGCCATGCATTTCAGACCCATGGTATGAAATGTGAAGACCGCGTGCAGCTAGGTACCATCGTTGCCAGGACGCGAGGGCCACTTACAGCTAGGTTCCATCGAAGCTTACACACACAGTATGCTGTCAGGCGAAGGTGCGACCGGAGTCGACTTTAGATAGCCATGCGGAGTGGACTTTTAGAATGCGACTGAAGAAGTCGACTTTAGATTGCCACGCAGAGTGGACTTTAAGAATGCGACTTGAGTAAGTCGACTTTGTGCCGCACGGGGCGAACTTTGAAAATGCGATTTTAGAAATCGACTTTATGATGCGACTAGAGTAGTCGACTTGGAGATACGACTTGAGTAAGTCGACTTTATATTACCGCGCGGAGCGGACTTTAGAAGTTGCCTCCTTGGGATAGCCCCCGAGTTGATAGAGTAAGCTCGTGGTGACTTGTTGATATGTCCCTAGAGTAGTTGGCATAGTGTAGCTCTCGTGAAAATCCGTTAAGAAGCGTACACAAATAAATAGTCCATGGCATGTTGTCCTGCATGCGCAAAACAAGCCAAAGAAGAAGAAAAAGTAATCATTGAAATAAATGACTTACTGATACTGCAGGAGCAGTCTGGAGATGCGACCGAAGTCGACTAGTCAGAGGCGGGTCCGACTAGTTGTGGGGGGCGTAGAAGCCGTTCTCGACTAGTTTTCTAGTAGAAACTAGCCGAGAATAGTAGCCGAAGTAGTCCACGATGAGTTGGTGTGGTCGCAAGACGATGTCGAGGCGGTGCACGGCGTAGTCGAAGTAGAGCCGGTGCAACCAGACGATGAGTAGTCGAGCTGCGAGACGGAGTGACCGGGCGCACGGTGAGAGCCAGTGCGACCGACCGATGAGAAGTCGAGCGGCGAGGCGACGCGTCTGGATGCACATCATAGGCGCAGTAGAGTCGGTGCAACCAGACGACGAGTAGTCGAGCCGCGAGACGAAGTGACCGGGCACACGGCGAGAGCCAGTGCGACCGACCGACGAGAAGTCGAGCGGCGAGATGGCGTGTCCGGATGCACGGCATAGTCGAAGTAGAGCCAGTGCAACCAAATGATGAGTAGTCGAGCCACGAGACGGAGTGACCGGGTGCACGGTGAGAGCTAGTGCGATCGACCGAAGAGAAGTCGAGCGGCGAGGCGGCGCATCGATGCACGGCATAGGCGCAGTAGAGCCAGTGCAACCGGACGACGAGTAGTCGAGCCGCGATGTAGTTGTACTCGAGTAGTTGAAGTAGTTGACAACGAGTTGAGGTTACCAAGCGTTGATGTAGTTGTACTCGGGTACGATGCTCGTGTGCATCCAGCATTGATCTTGAAGCTTGCTGGTTGCCCTTGTGTGTGCGTAGCTCAATCACCAATTAATTTTGCTTTGCACGTGGAACTGTAGGTGCTTGATGAGTTCGAATAGGAGTTGATTTGGCAAACACGTGACAGGAACAGGCAATGCAACACACGGTCTTCGATTTTGAGATGGAAAAAATTGGATTCTTTTCCCGCCTCGAACTTGATGCTCTGTTTCGGATTTAATGCATGGCAGCTGAGCCGGCAGCTTCAAGTGCAACAGCAGGTCTGCTGTCCATATAAGAAATTCTGAGTCAGTTTCGGACTTAGACTTCCAATATCAATTCCAGGTAGGCTTCGGACTTGACACTGTGTGAGTGTGTGTCACCAAGTTATGATTTGGAGTTGATTCTGTCTCGAACTCGCACGTAGAAATTCGACAAGTTGCCGTTTTGGCCGGTTGCTTGATTCGACGGAGGAGCGTGTCGGGTTGCCGTTCGGTAAGCGAAACGGAAACCACGCTGGGCCGAGTAAATTGAACTTGGTGATGAAGTCTTTCGAATTCGTCTGATGATCTTGATGATTACTCCTACCTGGCGCGCCAGCTGTCAGTGTTTTGGCCACTGAGCCTACCAAGGGGGTTAGGTAGTAGATTGTGCGGTAGAGGATCGCCAGACCTGGAACTCAAAGGTATGCGCGAGGACACGGGACACAAATTTATACAGGTTTGGGCCACCGGAATAGCGGACCCTACGTTCTGTTTGGAGTATCATGTATGGCGCCCTGCGCTTGGGTGTTCCCCGGAGGGGTTGGGGATCTGTCCTCCTAGGTACCCGGCCCTCCTTTATATAGTCCAGGGGGCGGGTTCCTAGTCGGTTACAAGGTAGGAGTCCTAGTAGGATTACATGGTACGAGTTCTAGTAGGATTACAAGGATTTATGGTATGAGTTCGTATTCTTCCATGTATGGGTACCCGGGGTGTATGGTCGACAGGCTGTCCATACCAATGGACACGGACTATAGCTATAGGTTTAACACTCTGCAGAGGTTGTACAACTGGACCCGCCGGATAGGGTAGAAACAGATGCCTCCGATCCACATCCCTACCTAACGATCGGAGACCTAGCAGTGGGTAGCACTCTCCTGCCTCTCCGAGCCTGACTCGTCCTGAACTGGGGCGCGAAACTTACTAGTAGGGTTCGAAGCTGTGAAACCATCCCCGGAGGAGCCGGGGCGATGTCTACTCGGGGGGTATAACCTGTCCCCCTGACACAATCACACCGATCCGCCTACAGGCTGGATGCTATCCACCTACTAGTTCTCGGACCAAACCCCGCCCATAACAAGGCGAACGATTTGTACAAAAATAGCCCAAAGATCAAGGTCAAACAGTCGATCGGTCCTTAATTGTAAGGAGCGAGCACTCACCATCTCCACTTGTCCGACACGCCGCTAGGGCAGGAGGCCAGGTCGCATCTCCCCTAGACAGGCATTCACAAGTAACCAAAGCGGCTCGCTCCCGCAGTAACACGTCAAGGATACACATGCATCCGAAACACACGCCAGAATACTGAGATATCCCAATCTCAGTCCAAACCAGAAATCCATCCATATCAAAGGGTAAAATATATGGATAGTAATATCAGGAACTAGCTAGGGGTCTGTAGCTAGTTCCAAGGGTAGGAAGTTCAAGGTACAGGATATATCTGTAGCGAATATGGCCTCATATGCCATTTGTTCGAGTTTGATTTTGGTGATTCATGACAACATGATAAATGGGACTAACCATTTTGTTGAGCATTGTCTTTGTAGACATTTCTAGGTCCCAAGGATGTAAAAATACCACATGCCAAAATGAGAAGATACCACATGCCAAAATTTGAGGGTCAAAAACCAGGAAAGAGAAGAGAAGAAAAGACACTGTCGGATGAACCGACGGTACCATAGAAGCAAGCGTCGGTGCAATGGTCGGAGGATTTGGTATGTTGTGTTGAAGATCAAGTCAAATGGGGACCGTCGGATGAACCGACGGTGGAATTTTTAGTTGCACCGGATGATTGACCAGAGAAGATGCAACTGTGTCAGAAGGCCGGATGAACCGACGGACCATGGGAAGTAGCCGTCGGTTTATCCGATGGTTTGAAGATTCAAGACAGAGACGGCTCGAGTTAGAGGCCTTAAGCACCGGATGAACCGATGGTCACATGGATACAAGCAACGGTTCATCGTACGGCTACGAAGAAGCTAACAGTAAGGTTTTGGCGAGGAATCCTTCAGCACCGGATGAACTAACGGTGCGTCAGTTGAAGCGTCGGATTATTTGTGTCAACGGTCATGTGCGGTGAAAGGCAATGGCTAGTAGCACCGGATGAACCGACGCCCGGGAAAAGCATAGCGTCGGATCATCCGATGGTACTACTTTCTGCAGCTTTGGCCCAACAGCTAGTTTGATGCCTTGGCCTATTTATAACCCTTCCACCCCGTCAGTGGCGGAGCTAGGATTTTCACAAAGGGTATGCCAAACAAAAATGTTTATATGTGAATTGGTAAAATTCATATAGCAATTCGGTACAGATTCATAAAAATTAATTAACAATTCGGTACACAACTACTAAATAGCATAATAAGTCCTAAATTAGTATCCAGATAATTTAAAACCGCAAACTAATAGTTGCAAAGTATTTTTAGTATTTTTCAGCACACTAAATAGAATGCTTCTCGAACATAGCAGCAATGTCACCATCCCTCTTCATAGTTCACAAATCACAAATCCTATAATCAAACCACATAATGCATAAGTAATCGACTAATACATCGCTAAGTTTGGAGATAACAGTAAGGATTTGGGGAAAACTAGAGAAAATGTAGGGGAGAGCAGAGGGGATCGATGCAGAGGGGATCGATTTCTCACAAGCTGGGAGCTGGGGCACAGCTGCAAGAGCAGCCGAGCACCGGCACGGGGGCCGTCCGGTCGGGAGGACGAACGGTAGTCGGCGGAGGTGGGTTCCCAGGGCCGGACACTAGGGGACGAGGCTGAGGTGGAGCCGGGGTGCGCTGGCCGCCTGGTCGATTGGAGGTGGAGCGGAGCCGTGGAGGAGAGCGGGAGCCGGCGCTCCGCCGCCTCGACTGGAGGTGAAGTGGAGGGGACTAGGGGAGTCGGCACGGTCTGGGGAGTGGGGACTGGGGGCAGTCGGGCAGACGCCGAGACGATGTGTCTGCGCTTGAGAAGTCACGAGGCCGAGCGGCTACAGACCTGCAGTGCTTGAAGGATTTTTTTACAGATACGCTTGTTGGGCTAGCTGGCCTAGGGTATGCCTCGCCATACCTGTGCAGCCCACTGGCTCCGCCGGTGCACCCCGTCATTTGAGCTTGCTAGAGTATGTGAAAGTGCAGAGGACTTCAAGACACATTGGAGATCATATCCATGCCATGCTAGTGCTTAAGTGAACATCCAAAGGCTTTGCATATGCTTGGTGTGTGTGCTTAGTGCTAGGTTAGCTTAGAGCTGAGTGAGTGCAAGGTGTCCCTACCTTGTGAGGTGATTCTTGAGTGGATCAAGTTGTACAAGGTGCGCCGAAAGCCTTGGAGCCTAAGGGGCTCTCCGGTAAACGTCTTCGACCCTCCGGCTTGGTGTGGAGCGGCGAGGACACTTTGTGCGGGGGACGTGGAGACCCTCTTCCTTGGTGGAGAAGCTCCTTAGTGGAGACGACATCAAGGTGACCAAGAGAGTTTGGCGAGTGTCTTTGTAGGCGAGCCTTTGTGGCAAGTCAAGTGGTGCTCTTGGGAGAGACTTGGTGACCGGGAAGCAATACTCTTGTGTGGAGTGCTTCAACAATGTGGACTAGGGGTGGCTTAGTGCCTACCAATACCACGAGATAAATCACGTGTCAAGAGTTTGCTTCCTCTCATCCTCCTTTACATTTCCGCATTACATTCTTGCAATCCTTGCTTGCCTTTACTTTCCTAGAGTAGTATCTTGCTAGGATTGTCTATAGGTTGCAAAACTTGTTTTGGGATGGGAGTTTTACACTAGAACAACCGTAGTTGCACATCTAGGTAGTATATTCTAGTTTATGTTTTGAGCAAATAGTGATAACCATAGGCTTAAGGTTTTAAGTTGCCTAATTCACCCCCTCTCCCTCTTAGGCTACGAGCATCAGATTCCTTACAATATCAAATCAAGGCATGGCTAAAAGATTGTCTATGCATTTCAAAAATCATCCAAAATAATAATTAAGCACTAGCATCTAAAAGCATGCATGGGATCTATATGATCGGGAGTGACATGGCATCTGGTTGGCGTCCGAAGTCCTGGTCCTGGTTGTAGTCGGGGTCGAACTCCTCCTCCGGCTCGTAGCTCGAGTCTGCTCAGCACGAGATACGAGACGCTAAATTACTAGAAAGCGTCTAGGCATGAATCTGAAGAAACCCAATTTAATCCAAAAAGACCCAAACTATCTTCAAACAACACTGGCTCAATTTTAGAAAAATAATGAATCTGGTTTCACATTTTTCGGAGTTATAAATAATTAGTTATGAATTTTCAAAGGTTAAAGGATTTATAAATTATTTATAAAATCATTTATAAAAACTAGAAAAAGATTTTTATTTAAAATAGGTGGATGACGTCAGCATGACATCAACCTTCATCGGTTAGTGGGCTGTTAATGGGCCAAAAGTGTTAGTGGGCCGAATTTGGCCCAATGGACCTGGCCCAACAGGGCCTAGTCAACCAAGTCTGAAAACCACCCTAAACTCTGTTAACACGCGCGGGGGTTAGTTGGGCTGCCGCCAGGCCTTAATGGGCTAAGGCCCAGGCAAAGGCCCATAGCTTGAGTCAGTGTGCCAAGGTCTGTTAGAGACCCCTGGACATAACAGGGTGATGCGCCAGCACTCCCAGAGCTATGTTGGGGTTCGCTGGTGCTCCCTGAGCACATGCGCATGCCTCGGCGCGCGCCGGCGCAGAGCGCGGTGTCGACGGTGAGCAGCGCCCGACGGTTCTAGCACCTCCGACGATCAAACAAGTGCAACATAGCGTCTGCTAGGGACAGGTGGTTAGTTCGGCGAGGCCTTAGCCCTAGGGTCGAGCGGTTCGTCCAGCGTGCGGTGCGACGTGGCGGCGTTCTCGGCGCGGCGCGGCGACAGCGCGGCGCGGCGGTGGTCAGCAGCGGCTTGGCACAACACTCCTGGCCTTACGCTGGGGTGCGCGGGATCAGAAGCGCATGCGCAGCAGCACACTTCGCAAGCGAGCGGTAGGGCATGGCACACGCACGTGAGCGCGCGCACGACACATGGGTGCCCTAGCACGGCGCGGTGGAGACGGTGGCTGCGCGGTTAGTGGCCAGATGCTGGCCAGCACGTGCGCGGGTGCACGGCGGCGACGTAGGCTTAGGTTCCTGCAAGGCACAGCGCGGGACGAAGCCCGGTATTCACAGACGGTGGCGAACGCCGGTGTGCGGCACGGCGGTCGGCACGGCGTAACGCAGGGGTACGCTCCCGGGCATCTCAGGCAGTTCAAGGAGGGGGAGAGAGAGAGGATGGGATGGTGACTCACGTTGGGGCAGCGGTGTAGTCGTAACTGGCCTGACGGAGACGGCAGCGCTCGGCGACGTGGTGTGCGGCGGCGCTCTTGCTCTGCTCCGGTACAGGCTTCACGCGGACGGCCTCCTCCACTGCACGGGCGGCTCCGGGCTTCACAGCTTCAACTCCGGTGGGACGGCGGTGTCGTGGTGCGCGCCTCCGCTTCCTTCCTTCCCCCCTTCTCCTCCACTTCCCTTCTTCTCCCTCACGGTGGCGGAGCAGAGGAAAGGGGCAAGACCCCAACTGCGGTTTGGCTTGCGAGAGGGGCTCGGCTTGGGGGTTTAGCAGGTCGGGCACATTGAGGCGAGGGCAAAGATGGGCGCGACTGCGGCTATTGGCTGCCACGGCGTGAAGCACCAACGTGGCTGCGCAGGAGAGGCTGGCGGGTGCGCGGACGCGTCACGGTGCAAGGGCAAAAGGGGCATTTGGCCTGGGCGGAGCGCACAAGGTGTGCCTAACTCGGCGTCCGTGCCAGCCGGCCGGTCGGGGGCCTGTCCCCTAGCCAGGCGCGGGCGCGCGCGAGGCGGCGAAAAGGGGCGCAGGGAGTGTGAACGCGACGACTGCGCGAGGAGGACGAAGACCGGGACGCGGGGTCCACAGGTCAGCGACACAGCATCAGCGGGCGGAGATGGGCTGCGCTGCTGGGCTTGTCTGGTGGGCCGCGCAAAGGTGAGGGTGCACGGGGTTTCGCAGGCCACGAGTTAAAGGGGCACCGGTGAACTTCCTCGCTGGTTAGCAGGCCCAAGTTAGTTATAGGTTTTGAATTTAGTTTTGATTTTATATTTAAACTTACTATTTGAATTTGAACTATTTCAAATTCAAAACACACTCAAATAAATCCAAATAAAATCCATAAAATACAAATCACATATTTATACCATAAATTGAATTTATATTTTTATACTTGGGTTTTATTTATATGGAATTTAAGAGAGAGGCTAGCATAAGGGTTTAAAAATGGGTGGCACTCATCAATTCACAAAAAGTTTTAAATTTTTCACAAATTCATACTTAGCAAAAATTCTGGGATGTTACACAAAGACCTTCTCCCTCGAGCTGCATCTACCAGCCCCAATTCCCCCAAGCTATTACAGGGGGAGGTATTGCTTGATTAGGGATGATGATGATTAAGTATCTTCTTTGCCAAAAAAAACTTGTAGCACTTGTTTTTGTGGACTTGTAATACTTTGTTTAATTGTGGACTTGTTATGTATGTTAATTGTGGACTTGTTATCTATGTTAATTGTGGATTTTCTATGTATATTTCATTGTGGACTTGTTATGTTTATTTGTGGGTGGATTACTGCATTCTACTAGTGTTTTTGTGGTTGTATATATATTGCTGTCAAATTGATGCTATTAAATGGTTTTTTATATATTTCTCTGGAAATGGTAATCACAAACGGTTTAAACCGTTAGTGATAACCCATTGTCACAACTGGTTTGTTCTATAAACCATTGGTGATGGTGCACTCATCACAAATGGTTTTGTGTTAAAAACTGTTGGTGATGATAGACCCATCACCAACAGTTTTTTATACCAAAACCGTTTGTGACGAAGAACCCATCACAAACGGTTTCTAAAAAAACCGTTGGAGATGGAGGATCATCACCACCGGTTTAAAACCGTTGGTGATGCAAGCACCCATCACCGTCATTTGGTCCACAACGTTTTTCAAAACCATTGGTGATGGGCTTTTTTAAATCCGGATGTGATGGCTCGATCTGTAGTAGTGTGTGTGGGGTAGGGTCCCACCGGAGCCCGCGCCGACGGCGGCCGACGCGAGCCTCCAGCGGGACCCTACTCCGCTCGCACCGGAGGGGTGGGCGCGGGCTGGGCAGTGGGGTGTGGGCTGACGGGAGGCTGCACGAGGAAGAAGAAACGGTGGGGGAAGAAGATAGGGTGTAGAGAGTAGATCTGGACCATTGATTTGAGATTTGATTGTCCAAAAAATCATGTGAGGAGAGGCTATGTTTCATCCGTATGAGCTATAGGCACTCCCACCACCCAGTGTTAGTGTTCACGCTAGATCAAGCACGAGTAAAATGTTCCTAAAAAAGCACGAGTAAAACAAGTCAACAATCTTTTCAGGCTCCATGTGATGCTCCACCAGATTCAAATGAAACAGTTAATGCTGTATATCAGATCTCCCATCCTCAAGACTATCTTAGAACTTGAATTGAAGATGAATCCAAGGGATCAGAATGAAGCGCACGGTTAGTTTAAACAAGAATAATACAAGAAAAAAAGATTGTGTGGAAAGTTAGATAGAGGTTATATAAGGCATGAAAACAAAGCCCGTTAATTAAAGATCTCCTCCTAGGCTAAGAGCCACGAGAGCACAGGCCCATATACGCATGCATGACGCATGTTGCTAACAAATAGTAATAGGATTTGTACAGCTGCCGGTAGTCGGACGATGCTTGAGTTGGACGTGTAGCAGTGTTATGTTATCTTGAAGAAAGAAACAGAGGCCGCATTGATCTTATCTTCTGTTCCAAAAAGACAAGTATACTCGACCAACAAGTTAGTAGTTTACACAGGGTGACAAAATCAACTATGTATATTTTAGGACGCACTTGGACGTACTAGTTGAAACAAGCCAAGACCTGGCCAAGTCGATCTTATCTTCTACTCACAAGTAACACCTTTGTAGAAAATGGCAGTCTTCCCGGTGTTAGATCCAGTTGGTCTTCGCCTGCAGTTTTGAGGTCACTGGAGGCAGTGTTCTACGCTGGCGTGGTGAAGTTGTGTGACTTGATAGCACTTAGCAAGCTTGGAACGATTAGGTGAGGTAGCACTATGTGGTTTCTATAATTTACCTCGATCTAGTTTTTGTTTAATTGTGATGTACTTTACATAATAATAGAGTTCTGTATTCTGCATGTTTAGATGTTTATTTATTCAGGTGTTGCATTGCTTGGATTATGAATTGGACGGTTGATTTAGCTCATCTGTAACGTCTACCCATGCAGAGACCTACCACTATGATTTAGCGCATCCCAACTGCAAACCATATGCAAGTACTGTTACTAATAAAACAAGATATGCCAAGATGAACATTGCCACCGGGGCAATGAACACCCTCCTCCCCAAGCTTGCAGAGTTGGTGGTTGGCGAATACAAGCTGCAGAAGGGTGTCAAGGGAGAGATTCAGGAACTCGAGAAAGAGCTGAGATGCATATCCGCAGCCCTTTGCAAGGTGTCTGAGATGCCGGCAGACCAGCTCGATGAGCAGGTCAAGATCTGGGCCGGTGATGCGAGGGAGCTATCCTATGACATCGAAGATGCTATTGACACCTTCATGTTGCGTGGCAAGGGCCATGATCAACAAGGTCAAGACATATTCAGCCTCAAGGGGCTTATTAGTAAGGCCACAAATTTGTACAAGGTGGCCAAGACTAACCATAAAATCCACAATGTTATCAAAGACATCATGGACCAGGTCAAGAAGGTCAGTGAGCGCCGTGATAGGTACAATTTTGACAACATTGCTGCCAGGGCAACTTTGGAGCCTGTTGATCCTCGCCTAGAAGCAACATACAGAAAGGCAACAGAACTAGTTGGAATTGGTGGGCCAAAGAATCAGCTAGCTAAGCGAATTTTGGAACAGGACTGCTCTTCGAGGCAGCAGTCAAATATAATTTCTATTGTTGGGTTTGGAGGCTTGGGGAAGACAACTCTAGCCAATTCACTGCTACAGGACCTTAAAGCAAAATTTGATTGCCATTTTTTCGTCTCTGTATCCCTTAATCCCGATTTAAAGAAGATTTTCAAAAGAATTCTTGTCCAACTTGATGAGAATAAGTATAGCCACATAGACGACGCATGGGATTTAAAGATGCTCATCGACAAAATTGTCGAATCCCTCAAGAATAGAAGGTATTTTTTATATCTTATATAATATGTTATATGCCTTATCTATATCATCACAAATACAGAGCTCTAAATAAACAAATCATTTTTCCTTTAGTAAAAAAGTATGCAGTAATGACGGGTCTTCTCAACTTCCATGTCCTTTTTGCTGGCCTCGGGTTATTGGATACTATATTTCTTTACAATAAGTTTAGACTCATTATTTTTTCACATATATGGTGCGTCAAAACTGCTAGAAAGTACACAAATGACTTCGCATTGTTGGTAAACTATTATATTTTGTGAAACATTTTCAGTATCCACACTGCCTTTGCTTGTAGACACTTTTTTTAAAAAATACAAAATGATTTGCTTAAATGTAGGAAGTACTCCCTCAGTTTGAAAACGATTTGTTAATTTAGACTAACTTTATAATTTCTTTAACATCTACAACAACAATAAATACATACATTATCAAGCTAAGACATATTTTTATGAGAGATTCAATGACAGAACTAAAAGGGAAAGCAACAGGTCTAGCTCGAATAGCGCTAATTCGTATTTAAAACTAATCTGATGTTGTACATGCTAGTGTATATTTTTTTTCAAAAACTTGCCCCATGATAGAGAAATTTTATTTAGAATAAAACCATAATTAATACATTTTGGAACAGACTAGGGATCAAGTACCTGGTCATCAGAAAATAGTAAGACTTTTATATGAGGAATTTGCAAAGAATGACATATTCTCTTCTGAAAGTAGGGGTACCTGGTTCATAGTTTGGACTAGCCATAGTAACTTTACTTTCTTGATTGACAAATAGCATGTATTTTCTTCAATTCCTCTTTTGTACTCAATATAAATCGTCCACCTTTCTAAACCTTGTGGTTTAATTCTTGCATGTTGCAGTTACCTTCTTACTAATTTCATCACAACTTTTGCCCTCGACATGTCAGATTTCTATTTGTATATCTTTCAGATTCAGATAGGTTTAACATACATCTTGGTTCACTAACATGCATATTCATATTGCTATTTATTACCAGGTGTTTGTGCGTGATTGATGATTTATGGAAAGAATTGCCATGGGATACTATCAAACTTGCTTTGCAGGATGGTAATCATGGAAGCAAGATTATCATGACCACTCGCAATAAGTCTGTCGCAGAACATGTTGGTGGTGGTATTTATGAACTAAAGCCTCTTTCTAATGATGACTCCAGAGAGTTGTTCTACAAACGAATATTCGACTCCGGAGATGACTTTCCTGCTGATTTGAGCAAAATTACTGAAAAAATCTTAAAGAAATGTGGTGGTGTACCGTTAGCCATTATTACCACAGCAAGTTTACTAGCTAGTAAATCGAGATGTTCAGTTGAATGGGAGAAGGTGAATAACTCTATTGGTTCTGGATCTGAAAATAGCCCCCATATGGACAAGATGAACACGATATTAAGGCTCAGCTACAATGATCTGCCTTTCCATTTGAAGATTTGCTTGTTGTCTCTGAGTAAATATCCCGAGGATCAGGTGATCAGAAAGGATGTTTTGGTATGGAGCTGGATAGCAGAGGGTTTCGTTACACCTGCAGGGTCAAGGTTGCAGGAGACAGGAGAGGGTTACTTCAATGAGCTTGTTAATAGAAGCTTGATACAGCCCATGGATGACGGATATCCCTTTCACCCGCTTGGAGAGAGGGAGGTGTATGCTTGCCAGTTACATGACATGGTGCTAGAGCTTATTATCAAATTGTCAGCTGAAGAAGGCTTTGTTACCACATTGGTGTCGGATACTGAACAATGCGCATCTGCGGTGCATCAGAAGGAAATCATTCGGCGGCTATCCCTCCGCAACATCAGTAACACCAATGCCTCAACAAATGATAGAAAACAGCTGTTCAAAGCGAGGTCACTTGATGTCTTTGGCCGTGCAGAATTGATGCCGGCCTTGTCAAGATTCCGCGTTCTCCGTGTGTTGCAGCTAGAGAACTGTTCTAATCTGGATGACAATAATCTGAAGGATCTCGGCAATTTGTACCTCCTGAGGTTTCTAAGACTACATGGTTTGGATGTCACTCAGCTCCCCGAGAGTATTGGCAAGCTGGAGTCTCTAGAGACATTGGACATCAGAGGTAACCGACAAGTGATAAGAAGTAACCAGGAAGTGATAATGTTGCCACTATCTTTCGGTAAACTAGGAAAACTGGTCCGGTTACTCGCTGAAAATGTGGAACTGCCAGACGGTGTGGCTCTGGAGAATACGAAATCGCTACGAGAGCTGGTAGGCATACGCCCTACCTTGCACGCCTTGACTGAGATTGGTAAACTGAGAACACTTGAGGTCCTGGAACTTCACACCGGCAAAACACCCAATAGCAGTAGCAAATTGATTCCCATGTGCCTCCAAATGTGCCCCAGTTCATTACAAGCATTGGTGCTAAGGACTTCATCATATCATTCCATGGATTTCATGGCGCAGGTTCCTTCTGGTCTCCAGACCTTCATGTGCGGCGGATTCTTTAGAGCATTCCCAAGGTGGATTCATAGTACGTCACTCTCCTGTCTCACCGTCTTGTCCATCATTCTGCGCGGTGTGCGTGTACAGCCTGTGCACCTTGACAAGCTTGCTCAGCTGCCATCTCTTGGCTTTCTCTGGCTACATCTATTGTTCCCAATGGATGAGCAGGAAAGCCTAGTTATTCATGGCAGTGCATCTGCATTCCCATGTCTAACAGAGCTTCGGCTTTGTTGTGAATTGATGTTCCTTAGTACTAAGTTTCAACGTGGGGCTATGCGAAAGCTTCGAAGACTTTTCCTTAGCTTTAATGCCAAGTGGACCAATGACCATTTTCAGACTAATAACTTTGACTATAGCTTCGAGAACCTCCCTTCTCTCCGTCATGTCCACATTGAGTTAATGGCAGAGTGCCCCGAAGCGCAGGATGCTATTAGGAAGGCAATTAACGAGCATCCCAACCATCCGTCGCTCCACCTTTGGGCTGGATAAGAGGTACGAGGATGTTGCCTATCTATTTTTTGAGAAGGATGTTGCCTATCTGTTATGCCCGTGCAGTATGTAATTCGTTTAATCCATACCTTGTTGTTTTGTCACTTTTTTTTTTTTGCGCTAAGAGAACGTGCGGTCAAGGCTGACTGCAAATCTTTTGAGTCACCGTTGGGTTTTTCCACTTTTATCTGGGAATAAATCCACATAGCCGTTGTATAAATTGTTCTTGCAGTGAGTGATCTATGTAACTGTTTAACATATGGAAGTATGAAACTATTGATTTTTTTAGTATTCCTTAAGAATCTGTTCTGATTCTTCTTGTTTCTTTGGTAGGACGTGGCCGGATGCAGATTCTGATTTGTCGCTCGTCATATACCCATACCTTGTTGAAAGGGTCACAGGTTATTCTCGCCGGCTGGATCGTCACTAGGTGCTCCCACTAGTTGTGAATTGTATCCTCGCAGGGCATCACGGCGCGCTCGCATGTTCAACCTGCGCACATTCCATGAAAGTACAGAGTACTGATCCATAAGACATTACACCCAGAGCGGCGAGCCACACTGGTGATCAAGGTAGAGACTCTGCCAAGAGAGGGGAAGACGTGATTGACTGCCTCCCTGTGCGATTGAGACAGCTTCTCGATCCCAAAGTATTCAGCACAGGCCTACCTGGCAGCATCGGTGTGCCCAGACACTGCGTGAGCAGGACCTCAGATCAGCCCGCCGCGCCGGGGGAACATTAGCCAAAGCAAGCGTAGCTTGGCGCTGGCTACGCTTCGGTAGCTCTGAAGTGACCAGCACTGTTTTCGCCATGGCGCGTGATGGATGTGGTGGCAAATCGACCAGTGGTGTCAGCAGCTTGCGCTGGACGGCTGCAGCGAAATCACGTAGGGCCGGCAGGGTCGCCTCCGCGTCAAGGAGTTCCGTCGCGGCGAGTGGGATCGCCACCGGTGTGGTGGGCTCAGGCCCGACTCCTTCCTCCACCTCTTCCTGTTGGGCCAGGTAATCCTCTGCAGTCATGGAGCCCAGGTTCTTCTGGTCAACAGTAGTGGTAATCGAGGCCTGGTCCACCGACGCGGGTGGGCCGGTGCAGCCCGCCACCGTACACTGGCCCAGCCCACAGCACACCGCCTCCACCTCAAGAATTTTTTTAATATTTTTTTCGCATTTTTCTAAAATATACTATCGTTTCAAAAAATTTCAAATCTACACCACAACCGCCGTGCCCCACGGCGGTTGTGTTGAAACCGCCGCATGCCACGGCGTTTGATAGAAACCGCTGTGGCATAAGGTGGTTACCCTGCAACCGCTCTGCGCCACGGCGGTTGGGGTGAGGCCGTGGCGGTTGAGGTGCGGCCACGGCGGTTAGAACTAACCGCCCTAGCATACGGCGGTTGCTAAGTTTTTTTTAATTTTTCATTTGTTTTTACATTTACGTTTTTTAGTTGAATTTATGTTAGCATATGGCGGTTGCGGAGGCAGGTACGCTAAATGAAATATAGTGAAAAACAAGTTTTTTACAACTAGTTCATACAAGACATAATGAAATGAACTGCGTGAAGTAATACAACTCTAGATTCGTCTCTTCTTCGGCTCCTGCTGCCTGAGTGCTCGGGCACAGGCCCTCGTCTGGTCGCGGGGGTACGTGAGGGGTCACGTGGCACGACCTGCCGACGTCGAGCATCGTCGGCAAGCGGTGTGGCCATCGTCGGCGCCTGCGACGACCCTGCAACCGCGGCCTGGGACCCTCCTGCTGGAACCTGGGACCCTCCTATTGGGGCCTCGGCTGGGACCTGCTGCGTCCCGCTGGGTCCCACCTGCGTCGCGCCGGGTGGTGCGTCTCGTAACTGAGACAACCCATCTCGTCCTGCGCCCACTAGCCGGCACTCCTTGTAAGAACCCGAAGTCGTCGAGGGACAACTCATCGAACCCTGTCTGCGGCTCCCCCTCAACATCTTCTGTCGAGTCCGGCGAGGCGCCGCTGGTGCCGTAAACTGCAACGAATGATATTAGTTAACGTATCTTATTTACGGAATGTTATATTTTTGAGTATGAGATAGAATTATGATCGTTACCACGCCGAAAGAACATGGAAGGAACATCTGCAGCTGCATAGGAAGGTCCGGATCCCATATGATAGATCGGAGGTCGCCCTGTAAGAAAATTTCCTACAATTGTATCAACGAACACATAATAACATCATGTAATACGAAAAATGCATAGAAGTAAATGTACCTGCGACGAGAGGAGAAGGCCGCGACACGAACGTGGGCAGAGGGAACGACACAAACGTGGGCGGAGGCCGCGACACGAAAGTGGCGGTGAAGGGTGGACGGTGAAAGGACGACGGCGCCTGGTGCGAACGACCAGTCGAGGCGGAGCTGGAGGACGACGCTGGGTGACGTGAAAAAATAGGTAGAGCCTCGTTACCGTCGTAGTTCACCGCCGAAAGGAACCTCGTGGCCACGGCGAGCTTCCTGTCGTAAATCTGCTCGTGGTCGACAGGTCCCATGGACAGCAACCTACTCTTCGCCTCCCTCGCGATCCGCACCATCTCCTCTATCACGTCGAACTGCATACCAAAGTAGTACGACACGTTATAATTGAATTTGGTAACATCAATAATTATGATTAGACCCCCAAACTCACCGCGTGGTCGTAGTTCTGATCCCGTCGCACCGGGTACGTGGTAGACGGAAGGGTCCTCAGCACGTCTGGGATCAGTGGGGGGCGCCTGGTCTGGGACGTACATCACGCGTGTCCGAGTCCTCTGGACGTACTACGTGAGGTACGCTACCCAAGCCTCGTCGTCGTGGGGGCGCATCTCAGTGACGACGTTGTCGGGCGTGGTAGGCCAAGCATCGACATGCAGCTGCAACCTGTCGGCCCATAGTGTCACCGCCCCAACTCCCTTCCGCGACCATCTATGACAAAATAAACAAATTTATGAGCGATTCAATACCCCTTTCCATATAAATAACTTACCTTTGCACAGAGGCAGTAACTGTGTGCGTAACCGACACAGGTGACTCCTGGTAGAGGCCGAACTGCCTCATCACCCTGTGGACGGCGTACTCCTCCACGTAAATTTCGTACACCAATGACGTCTTCGTCCTCCAGTAGTGCTGGTCTCGGAAGCACAAAGATGAGAGGCCGTGTGGTGCGCGCGACGCGAGGGCCTGCTGAGAGTACGGCGTCCACCTGACGTCCTCGTCGGTGAGGGAGTCCAGCTGGCCGACGAAGTCCCTGTACGACTTCCTCGTCTGCTAGTTAGCCCAAGTGGGCTGCATACAACCGAAATTTAAATTAGTACCAATGAAGCTGCAACAATTCAAATTGAACGAATGTGAATGGAGTCAAGATTAATTACCTTACGCAGGCACCACAACGATTCCATGGTGGGTAGGTCGGCGGGGTCGTGGCCCTCTGGCGGCCGGTCGTACACGCTGAGGTCCACCTTCGGCCGACCCACCGAGAAGCGCTCGTGGCACCACATCTGCAGAAGCAGAGGACAACCGAGGAGGATCCTCTGCTGTACACCCCCTTGGCCACGACCGTACACAACCCCTATACGTACAGGCGAGTACAGCGGAGCCCTAACTGATCTGGGGCACCACGTCCAGGGGCGCGTCGGCGATCATCCTAGCGTAAGGGATCAAGAACTTCGTCACTGAGTCTCCCTGCGACTCGCAGAACATGACGTATCCGAATAGCCATAGCAGGTACGCCTCGAGGAACCTGTTGACTGTCTCGGGCTCGGCGTCATCTGCCATGTAATCGGCCTGCACAAGAAAGGTCGATCGTTACATTACTTCGTCATTTATAAAAAATACCGAAAAAGTGTAGGACAAGGTGCGTACGCTGAACTGCTGCAACCAGGTCGAGGTGGGCCCGTGAGGGTCGTCGAACGGCTCGTACGGCACGGTGGTGCGAGCATTCCGAGGAACGTGCACGAACCGAGCGAGAAAATTGTCACGCCAAGTCACCGTGATGTCCATAGCCCCCATCACCTGGCCTGCACATGGAAGGCCCGTCAAGATGGACATGTCCTCAAGAGTCGGTGCCAGCTCGCTGACCGGTAAGTGGAACGTGTGCGTCTCGGGCTTCCACCGGTCCAAAAATGCGCAGAGGAGGGGGTAGTCGTACTAGAACTGTGTCATGCGATCCGCTCGAGGAACCGCGGATCGCAGCTTGTCCCCCTCAACTAACTGCGCTAGGGGCAGTAGTCCCGCTGCACGTAGCTTGATAAAAAAATACAATTTTGTTATTACAAAATATAATTACAATTTGTATAAATTTCTAAAAGAAATCTAGTATTTCTAAAGTATTTCTACGAATTTCTAAAAAGAAATCTAGTAATTCTATGAATTTTAAAAAGAAATCTAGTATTTCTAATGTATTTCTACGAATTTTCAAAAGAAATCTAGTATTTCTAAAGTATTTCTATGAATTTCCAAGAAAAATCTAGTATTTCTAACGTATTTCTACGAATTTTCAAAAGAAATCTAGTATTTCTACAAATTTCCAAAAGAAATCTAGTATTTCTACGAATTTCCAAAAGAAATCTAGTATTTCTAAAGTATTTCTACGAATTTCCAAGAAAAATCTAGTATTTCTAAAGTATTTCTACGAATTTCCAAGAAAAATCTAATATTTCTAAAGTATTCCTACGAATTTCCGAAAGATATCTAGTATTTCTACGAATTTCCAAAAGAAATCTAGTATTTCTAAAGTATTTCTACGAAATCTAGTATTTCTACGAATTTTCAAGAAAAATCTAGTATTTCTAACGTATTTCTACGAATTTTCAAAAGAAATCTAGTATTTCTACTAATTTCAAAAAAAATCTAGTATTTCTAAAGTATTTCTACGAATTTCTAAAACAAATCTAGTATTTCTAAAGTATTTCTACGAATTTCTAAAATAAATTTAGTATTTCTAAAGTATTTATACGAATTTCCAAAAGAAATCTAGTACCTCTTAAAGTATTTGTACGAATTTCTAAAATACTAAAACATATTTTTACGTACTTTGGAACTCAGAGGTTGTGTATCGGCATGAGTTGTCGCGAGGTCCGACAACGAACTGTTCCAAGCGTATCTCCGCAAACGGCAGACCGAAACGACCGGTGCTTGCTGTCCACCGTAGCGTCCAGCAACTCAGGCAGCACGTGCTGTGCCGGCGCCTGAGCGGGAGCCTGAGCGTGAGCCATAGCTGCAGCTGCAAAAATTCAATAACAACAATTTGTAATCATAAATAATTACTAAATTACTAAATTTCTAAACTAATTAAACTATTTCTATATAAATTTTCTAAAACCAATTTCTACGTTTTCTAAACTAATTTCTACATTTTCTAAACTAATTAAATAAAAAAAACTTACCAGGAGGATTTGGAGAGGGGGCGGACGGCGGCAGGGGTGGGGGGGGGGACAGCGGCTGCGATGGCTTATATAGCCGAGCGTAGCTGCCGTGCGCCACAGCGGTTGGAGCTTTACCGCCGTGGCCCACGACGGTTGGGCTGCTACCGCCGTGGGACACGGCGGTAGGCCCACTTGTCGGTCCAACCGCTCCCCGACCGTTGGCGGCACTTCAACCGTCGTGGCCCACAGCGGTTGCACGTTGTTACTACCTTGGGATTGGGCGGTTGAGGGCAAACACCGTGCACAACGGTTGTGGTGTAGATTTGAAATTTTTTGAAATGATGGTATATTTTAGAAAAATGCGAAAAAATATAAAAAAGAGAGAAAATTGCACGGTCGGTCCTTAAAGTATGGCCCGAGTTTCGTTTGGGTCCTCAGCCTAAACTACTTAATTGGGCTCGATCAGGTCCAAAACAGCCCAGCCTGCTAAAATATGAGCAGATAGCCCCATGCGCTTTCCTCATCCTCTTATCTTCACTCCCTGCTGCCGTCGCTGCGTTGCTCTAGGTCTCGACGCGAGGGGAAGAAAGGGGCGGAGGGAGGACCCGCCGCGACTGCTGCCGTCCGCGTTGGAGGCGCCATCGCAGGGCGACAGGTACTCGACGGCCGCGCCTAGAGGTCCCTCTAGGCACTGGCGATGGGGGACATGGGTCACACATTGCGGCCAAAAGGGATGGCTCCGCCTGAGTACGGTAAGTTCGAGAAACCCTACCTTCTGTGGATCCTCTATTGAGTTTTTGTTGTGGATTTGTCGCCAATGAGGAATATCTGGACCATTTTCATTTGAAAGACCTTGATTTGTATGCATGAATGTCGTTGTTCTAGGGTTGTTGGTACTGTTGAACTGAATGTTTGTCATTTCCTTGAAATGTAGGTCCAAGGTCCAGCCTGTTTAGCCTAGAAGTGCATCACAGTGGGTTCTTTGTTGGTGTTGGGGAGAACCGTGCCTTCATTGATGAGAAAATTGACTGGTTTGATAACTGTGAAGCTGATACTTGGTCACTCTTATGGATAGAAGACTTTCTAGGTCAATTAGGCTATGACAAGGCATCACATCCTAATCTGAAGGTGTACTGGTTACTACCTGGCAGAACTATAGCTGATGGTTTGAGAATCGTACAGAATGATGGTGAAACACAAGTCATGATGAGTGTGATTGATAGGGTGAAGAACCTAGTAATTTATGTTGACCTTGATGACAATATTTCTGGTATCAATTGGGATGACATTGTAGCAAATCCTGTCTGTAGTTTGCCTAAGGTTTTTAGTTCTGTTAAGGTTGTGTCAGTTGAAAAGATGGCAGGGGAGAAATTGCCAGTGTTTTACAAAAATCTGAAGAAGGCAAGTGATAGTGAGGTACATGACAGTGATTCAGATGACCCAGACTTTTTTGATAGTGATTATGAGGTAGGGAATTCTGATGATGACCTGTTTGTTGACAATGTTGATGCTGGTGTCTTTGATGAAGGGGCATCTAAGGGTACAAAAATGTTCAAATGGAAGAAGGCTGAGGGTAGTAAACTCAAGAGGAAGCAACCTATGACCATGGCAGGTGGATCTGATGATGAATCAACAGATGAGGAAGAGATTGACTTGGCAGATTTTGGTGAAGGCAGCAATGTGAACAAGTTCAAGCCATTTTGTCAACAAGACTTGCTGGGTCCATCATTTAGATTAGGGCAAGCATTTGATGATGTTCAGCTTGTGAGGAAGGCCATTAGAGAGTACAATGCTAAGAATAGGGTGGAGATCCACATGCCTAGAAATGATTTGAAGAGAGTTGGGGCTCATTGTGCTGAAGGGTGTCCATGGAACTTCTATGCAACCTGGGATAGCAGGACAAAATGTTTTCTAGTGAAGACATACAATGGCCAACACAACTGTCAGAAAAAGTGGATGGTCAAGAGTTGTACATCCAAATGGCTTGCAGAGAAGTACTTGGAGACATTCAGGGCAGACAACAACATGACCCTACCTAACTTTGCAAGAACTGTTCAGAAGGAATGGAACCTCACTCCATCTAGAACCAAGTTGTGGAGAGCAAGAAAATTAGCAATGAAGTGCATACATGGTGATGAGTTGAAGTAGTACTCTCAGTTGTGGGATTATGGGCAAGAGTTGAGAAGGTCAAATCCTGGTAGCAAGTTTGTCCTTAAACTAATTGAGGGGGCTTTTAGTACCTGCTACTTGTCTCTTGATGCATGCAAAAGAGGTTTCTTAAGTGGCTGCAGACCAATCATCTTTTTGGATGGCTGCCACCTTAAGACAAAGTTTGGAGGGCAGTTGCTTACTGCTGTAGGGATGGATCCCAATGATTGCATCTTCCCAATTGCTATTGCAGTGGTCGAAGTTGAATCTCTGGCATATTGGAAGTGGTTTTTGGAACACCTGAAAGATGATCTGAAAATTGAAAACACATATCCATGGACTATCATGACAGACAAGCAGAAGGGTCTTATTCCAGCTGTGGCACAAGTGTTCCCAGAGGCTGAGCACAGGTTCTGTGTGAGGCATCTGTACCTGAATTTTCATGGACAGTTTAAAGGTGAAGTCCTAAAAAACCAGCTATGGACATGTGCTAGGTCTAGTTGCATGAGGCATTGGGAGAACAACATGCAGAAAATGAAAGAAATAGATGCAGCTGCTCATAAATGGTTAGAGCAAATGGCACCTAATACATGGGTTAGAGCTTTTTTCAACACTTTCCCAAAATGTGATGTGCTGCTCAATAACAACTGTGAGGTGTTTAATAGTTACATCCTAGAGGCTAGGGAGCTACCTATCCTAAGTATGTTGGAGAGGATCAAGACTCAAATAATGACTAGGCACTACAAGAAACAAAAGGAAGCAGAGAATTTTGTTGGCACTGTTTGCCCAAAGATAAGGAAGAAAATAGCTAAGAATGCAGAATTTGCCAACATTTGCTATGTCACTCCTTCTGGCCAGGGAGTATTCCAAGTGCACTCTAGGGAGAACACATACATTGTTGATATTATCAACAAGCAGTGTTACTGTAGGAGGTGGGATCTCACAGGCATTCCATGTTCCCATGCCATTTCCTGTCTAAGACATGAGAGGATACCTCCAGAGACAGTCATCCCTGCATGTTACTCTATTGAAGCTTTTGCAACAGCCTATGCCCACAATGTTTGGCCATGCAAGGACATGGCTGACTGGGAGAAGGTTGGAGGACCACCAGTTGCTCCACCAATTTATGAGAAAAAGGCTGGGAGGCCACCAAAGGCAAGGAAGAAACAGGCCTATGAAGTTCAAGGCAGAAATGGACCTAAGCTAACAAAGCATGGGTCAGAGATGCACTGCAGTTGGTGCAAATCAGCAGAACACAATGTGAGGACATGTGAATTGAAGAAGGCAGGCATTAGACCGAGTACCATTGAAGAAGTTGAGCCAATACTCACTGATGACATAGAGCCTGAGGCACCCCCACCTTTTGAGTACCATGATCAAGAGGAGATGACACAGGATACAATGCTTTCACAGGTTTCATGACTTAAATTTTTGCTAACATGACTAATTTATAGAGCAATTTTTTCATACACTAATCTATCTGTGCATTTCTCCTTGTCATCTGTAGCCCACACAATCACTACTAGAAAAGAGCTCATTTGTACCGGCTCCAAACCCTCATTTGTACCAGGTATGGAGCCGGTACAAACCATCCGGTACAAATGAGGGAGGAACATTTGTACCGGGTGGTCCGCACCGGTACAAATGAGAACATTTGTACCGGTGCGTGTCCAGCCCCGGTACAAATGTTCCTTCCCCCTCTGACGTGGCGGGGGCAACATTTGTACCGGTTGGAGGCCCCAACCGGTACAAATGACCCTTTTTTGTTTTTCTTTTTTATTTTCTCTTATGTTTGTTTATTCTATAGTATTTCTTTAATGTACCAATACGAATCCTAATACGCTGTAATATAAAGTCGTGTGGCATATAAAATATTATACTTGAGATAATTGAAATTGAAGAAGTTTGGAGAAAACTAATATTACACATGAGCATATTGTGCATACTGAAATTAAGATTAATAATATACATTGGATCAATTAATGTTAGCAGAGTTTATTTTTTCCCGCCTTGTTGGCTCTTGGTGCTTCCAGATGCTTGGTCTTACTTCCAGATGCCTCTTTGTTGCCATGACTTGTCATTTCCTGGGTCTCTCCCGTTACAATAAAGATGATAAACCTGCATAATGTTCTCCCGCTGGACTAATAACCTCATCTAGAATAAATCCGCATAATTGTTCTTGAATCAATCGGATTTTTTCTGTCTCGAGGAATCCTTCCTTGATGGCTTCAATCTACCAAATAATATGAACAAATGAATAACAACCGGAGAATATGAACAATACATAAGAATTTCATGTAGTTGCAGTTGTGTGTGCACGCACCTTTTCGTCGAATGATCTACACAGAGCGAGTGATGAAAAATGGTGCATCAACTCGCATACATAGTATCCGCATAGATTGGTGCCGGAAGGTTGTGTCAGGCACTGCACATATGCGAAAACAAAGTTATGAAATATTTTTTATTGCATTGTAAGAAGTGAATAAGCTAAGACACATACTGGGAAATCATAGTGGACATAAATGTTCTCTTTGAATTTTCCGGGGTACTTAGCACTGAGACAAGTCCATGCAAGTTTTATCATATTTATGAAATCTTTGTATTTGCTTTTATCTGTAGTCTTCCTCAAATAGTCGAAGATGAAGACCTTGTTTAGAGGCATACAGAAAGACAAGAGAATCCAGTGAAAGCTGTCCATAGATGTAGAAGTATTAGTTTCTTGAAATATGAAATGTATTTTGAAAAATAAAAAGAGATGAGTTACGCTTTGCTCACCCGAAGTTGTATGGCAGAAGTATGGTACCCTTGTTATGGTATTTGTCTAGATACATGAGTACATAATCAAATGTATCCATTTCATTGCCTTTGACATTAACCTGATTTATCATCAAAGGATCCATGTGGCCGACATCCATTATTCCTTTCCTCCTGCACTGTTGCATCTCGTAGCTGTATGATACAAATTAAAATATAGAAGTTTAGATATGGTACAATGGCTAGAGCATTGATTTTCAGCTTTTAGTAGAATAAACACTTACAGAGTCCCGCAACCGACGAATGCGACGTCAACTGCATCTTGATTGAATAGGAACCAGAACTCCTCCATGTGAATAGGGAACATGGCTCGGCCACGGAAATGATGATGGTCCTCAATGCGAACTTCGAGTAATTTCATCCCGGTGGCTGCCGCTCTCATGTGCCATTGGTGCAATTCATACATCCTCGTCGGAAGATATGTTAGCAATCGCGGCCACACTAGTGGTTCCCCAGGCACATACTTTGGTCTATTTGCCCCTTGATGCGGTGCGATTTCATCCACCCCTTGAAGTTGAGCTGGAGTGAGACCTGATTCTTTAGCAAATTGAAGCAATTGCTGCTCATAATTTGAAACTGGTCTATTTGGCACTTCATGAGGTTGGATTACATCCTCCCCTCGAAGTTGAGCAGCAGTCAGGCCTGTTTCTTTAGCAAAATGAAGCAATTGTTGGTCAGAGGCTGAAAGCACCTTGAGGGGGGGATAGATTGTTTTAACTGGGCCCTAGTTGTGGAACACTAGAGGCAGGTTTCTTTGCCATCTTCTTGGTGCGTTGAGTTTTTAATACTTGTCGGTCGTAGTCACTCAATCGAGGTGCCTCTGGTTTTTTTCTTTTTTCCTCCTCTATTTGTTTCATGAAATGATGAAATTTGACATGGTCAGTTTGTTTCTCAACCGGAGGCTTCTTAACTTTGAATATTTGTCTATCCAGTTCTTCCCTCACTGCCACATCAAGTTCCTCATCTGTCTTCTCGTAAGCTAGTTTTGGTGTAGACTTCTTTTGCTTTGGTTTGTTCTGCTTCTTTGGAGGAGGAGGAGCTCGTCGCTTGGTACCCTTGCCCTTAGCAGGTGGAGGAGGTGGAGAAGGAGGTGGACTCTCGCTTGGGTCCTTGTCAACTGCCTCAGGACTCATGCTGCGCTCTGCCCTTGAAAGTGGTGAAGGCGGTTGCTGATCTTGACATTTATGTGATGTAGGGGAGTCAGCAGGAGGAGGAGGAGGAGGAGGAGGTGCTGGTTGCGTAATCTCTATGTGCTCCTTGGGCCAAAAAACCCAACCGTGCACAGTATCTCCAAACATTGTCTCCCCATCAGGTCCCGGTATCTCCAGTTCGAGGTCCTCCCAACCATCGATCACTCGATCCACGAATACTTTGGTGTACATTGATGTTGAAATTTCTACATTCATAAACATTTCCCCTGGTGCTGGTTTCTCAGCCACACCGTAACCCACTAGAAGCATCTTATTTCTTAGTCGAGCGAGAAGCTTTCACGCTGACCTCACGGTGATGTCATCCACGGGGTATCGACGTGTGCTTCCCGGTGAGGCAGGTGGTGTTGCTTCCTTGGCTGGGGCTGCTGCTTCTGTGTTTGTTGGTGCTGCTTCCGTTGAAGCGACGCTGCTTTTCCCCTTAGCAGATGGGCTCATTTCATCAGTAGGACCTTGCTGGTGAGATGATTGTTTGCTAATAGCAAGAGCCACACGCTCGTCAATGATTTTCTCCATTCTTGTCTCAGTATTGAAGACACGCTCTTGCAAGTCTCTTAGTTGTCTAGCATGTTGGTCCTTAGCCCGTTTGCGACTTCTATATGAGTCAATGTTCTCACTCCATGCGACATTCCATGGAACTACACCTTTGCCTCGGCAACGTCCACCGTGTTCTGCAGTGCCTATTGCAGCACTAAGCTCGTCTTTCTCTCGATCAGGCACAAATGCTCCTTCAGCCCTCAGGCGGATGAACTCAACAAGTCTTGCCGCTGTCTCTCTTATTTGGTCGCCTGGTATTAATGTTCCATCTTCTGGATTGAGGCTGCCACCATGTGCATAATAATAAGTCCTCACTCGCTCGGGCCAATCTAGAGTTACAGGTATGATTCCACATGCAATTAGATCTTGTTCCAACTTTTCCCATTTGGGCAATGCCACCTTGTAACCGCCAGACCCAAGCTTATGAAATTCTTTCTTTTTAGATGCATTGGCGGTGTTGGTTGCAATCAATCTGGCGGCTTCTTGCGTTTGCTTGTACTGCACAAATGAATCTCAGTGATCTCTTAACTTTGCAATTCCCTTCTTTGTGAAATCGGGTGCAAGTCCCTTCTTGATGTAGTCTTTGGTCAGCCGTTTCTTGAATGACTGAAAGGCTATTGCACCCTTCTGCATGGCCCAAGTATGAACTTTTGCCAGATTTGTACCATCTGGAAATGAGAAGTGTGATTCCACCTCGGTCCAAATCATGTTCTTCTCTGTGTCCGGCACCACATATTGTTGTGCATCCTCATGTTCATCTTCATCATCATTCTGAAGTTCAGCTTCAGCTCCTTTCCAATAACGAAAGCTTATTGGGATGTTATCCCTGACAAGAGCCCCAATGTGGTTTGTCAACTTGATGACATTTTCATGTGGAGCTAATGGCACGCCTTCGTCAGATACATCCGTGATGATGAAACGGCCCTCTAGCTTCTTCTTTGGGTCGCGTGGCCCACGAGGCTTTTTGCTGCTCGATGTAGGTTCCTGGAAATTTACGAACTATTAACTGGTTGCTCTTCCTATTACTAATTAAACTTCAAACGTGACGTGGGAATTACTAGTTTTCTACTAATTATACCTCTGATTGTTGCTCATCGTTATGTGTCTGTGCAATTGGTTCCTCTTCCCTAACGATGCCATCACCAGACATATTGAGGTAGCTGTCAGCCTCCCGCTGATCTTGTTCATTTGCTGGATTGTTCGAACCATTGGTGTTAGCAATGATATCCATTAACATTTGCTCTGTGTGTTACTCCTCCGCTCTTGGATCCATTGTCACTAAAACAACATGACAAGAATAAATAATTATGATATTTGTAATGAAGAAACTAAATTTGTAATGAAGAAACTAAATTTCTAATGAAGAAACTAAATTTCTAATGAGTCGAGCGTGTCGAGAGTGTCGGGAGTCGAGCGTGTCGAGCCTGTCGGGAGTCGAGCGTGTCGGGAGTCGAGCGTGTCGAGCGTGTCTGGAGTCGAGCATGTCAGGAGTCGAGCGTGTCGAGCTAGTCGAGCGTGTCGAGCGTGTCTGGAGTCGAGCTTGTCGGGAGTCGAGCGTGTCGGGAGTCGAGCGTGTCGAGTGTACTAACGAGTCTAGCGAAATAGGGGGAGTCGATCTAGTCGAGCGAATTTAAATCTAAATTCAAACCTAAATCTAAAATCTAAATCTAAATTTAAACCTAAATCTAAAATCTAAATATAAATTCAAATCTAAATCTAAAATAAATCTAAATCTAAATTCTAATTCAAATCTAAATCTAAATCTAAATCTAAATCTAAATTAAATCTAAATCTAATTAAATCTAAATCTAAATTCAAATCTAAATTAAATCTAAATCTAACTAAATCTAAATCTAATTAAATCTAAATCAAATCTAATTCTAATTAAATATAAATCTAAATCTAAATCTATATATACAACATTAACAAATAAAAAAATTGCCGACGTCAGCCAGCCCGCGGGCTGACGTCAGCAACACAACCCACCGGCGGTGATGGAGGCCGGCGGTGGCGGTGGAGGGGCCGGCACGATGAGGGGCCGACGCGGTGGAAGGGCCGGCGGGGTGGCCTGGCCGGCGCGGTGGAGGCCGGCGCGGTGGAGGGTGAAGGCCGGCGCGCGCGGTAGAGGTCGGCCGGCGGTGGCGGTGAAAGGCCGGCACGGTGGAGGTCGGCCGGCGGTGGCGGTGAAGGCCGGCGGTGGCGCCGATCGCCGGGGAGGGATGCGGGCGCGGGGAGGGATGCGGGCCGGGCGCGGGGGTCGTCGATCGTCGTCGGGGGTGCCGGGGCCGGTGCTCGGGGAGAGAAGGGGAAGAAATGAGGAAGAAAGGGGAAGAAGGAGAAGAGGGCGGGGGAGCCTATAGGCACCACATTTGTACCGGGGCGGAACTGGCCCCGGTACAAATGAACTCATTTGTACCGGGGCCAGTTCTGCCCGGTACAAATGTTCTCATTTGTACCGGGCCTTATTTAGCCCCGGTACAAATGAGCTTTTCGTTTGCCGCCAGAACGAAAAGGTCATTTGTACCGGGGCTAAATAAGGCCCGGTACAAATGAACTTTTCATTTCCTTCACATTTTAATTTTCTTTAAATATTCTACATTGGTAATTTATTTATTATAAATCATATACAACGCATAAAATGGTAGAACAAACTTAGTATTCTTACTTTACATGTATACTATGTAACAATACATTTCACGATCAAAATGACAACTTAATTATCATTAACGAGTAATATTTTGTAATGAGCATTATTTTTTCCTTCACTTTACTAACTAAAAATAAATTATTTTTTACATACAAAATCCTCCTTAACTAGAACATCCAGTGTTATTAATATGGAAATCATGATTTGATCTTGCTCGTTTATATTTCTACGTAAATTTATTATTTTATATTTATTGAACCTACAAAAATTGATAAAATTACTATGTAGATTAAGGTAAAAGTATTTAATGGGATGATCAGGGCCAAATAAAATGATTGACTACTGAAACTAGTTCATATTCCCAGTCATAGCCAAATATTACAATACTTTGTTACATGAGCACAAAGTTATGAAACTTATTATTATACATCATCATTTAAGGGAATGTTAATAATCTTCCTTTTGACGAATGTCTCTTGGTTGTGATCGCGACGTAAGTATGGAGTGTCCTCTTGGGCTAATAGGATTCTTGGGTAAACCTTCACTGAAAATGGAGGAAGATCATCAAACTGATCATAATCTTCTGAAATGTCAGTCTTGTCCTCAACTCCAACAATTTTTCTTTTTCCCGGTAGAACAATGTGACGCTTTGGCTCATTATCAATCGGCTTATTATCACCACCCTTCTCAGCGCCCTTTTTTTTGAGGTTTGCTTGACATCTCTTTCACGTAGAAAACTTGAGTCACATCATTGGCTAGGACAAATGGTTCGTCTTTGTATCCTATCTTGTTGAGATCCACTATTGTCATCCCATAGTTGTCTGTCGTTACACCTCCTCTAGTACTTTTTACCCACTGGCACTTAAAAAGAGGGATTTTTAAAGGTCCATAGTCCAATTCCCATATCTCTTCAATGACACCATAGTATGTTTCTACATTTCCATTGTCGTTTATTGCATCTATACTGACACCGCTGTTTTGGTTCGTGCTCTTTTGGTCTTGGGCTCTCATGTAGAATGTGTATCCATTTATCTCGTAGCCTTGGAACGTAAGCACCGTGATAGATGGACCTCTAGCCAACCATTGGAGTTGCTCTTCAATAGTTTTATCATCAATTAGTTTTTTCCGCAACCACGTTCCGAAAGTATCAACGTGATGACATGTAATCCAGCCCCTAGTTTTCCCTTTGTTTGAGTCCCGTATAATGGACTTGTGCTCCTCCATGTATGGAGCCACTAGGGATGATTGTTGCAGGACAGTGGAATGTGCTTTATGATATAACATTTCATCCATATCCAACCGAGATTTCTTCCCTTGTGTGCCCTTTCTCCTGAGTCTCCCCTCATGGCGTGATACAGGGAGTCCAATCGGAGCAAGCTCATCAATAAAGTCGACGCAAAACTCAATGACCTCCTCTGTAGTATATCCCTTTGCAATGCTTCCTTCAGAACGGGCACGATTACGAACATACTTTTTAAAACCAGACATCATCCGCTCAAAAGGGAACATGTTGTGTAAATACACAGGCCCCAGGATCAAAATCTCTTCAACAAGATGGACTAGAAGGTGGGTCATTATAGTAAAGAAAGACAGTGGAAAGATCATCTCAAAGCTGACGAGGCATTGCACGACATCTTTCTGCATCTGCACTAGCTTGTCTAGATGGACTGCCTTCTGAGAGATCTGGTTCAAGAATGCACAGACCTTGATGATTGCCAATCTCACATTCTCTAGTAGAGTACCCTTTAGTGCAATAGGCAGCAATTGTGTCATCAACACGTGGCAGTCATGAGCCTTCAGATTTGTGAATTTTTTGTCTTCATAGTTTATTATTCGTTGTATGTTCGAGGAGTAGCCCGTCGGGACCTTGATACTATTCAAGCAATCAAACATCATATTCTTCTCTTCCTTGCTTAGTGTGTAACTAGCAGGGGCCAAGTAATTTCCATTATCTCTCTTTTCGGGATGCAGACCATCTCGTTGCTTCATAAGTTTGAGATCCCGACGTGCTTCAATTGTATCTTTTGACTTTCCGTATACACCTAGGTGGCCAAGCAAGTTCACACAAAAATTCTTCATCACATGCATCACATCAATTGCATTGCGAACCTCAAGGACTTCCCAATAAGGTAGCTCCCAAAATATCGACTTCTTCCACATCGGTGCATGTCCATCCTTATCGTTTGGAACAGATTGGCTACCAGAACCCTTCCCAAACACTACCTTCAAATCTTTGACCATTGAAAATACAAGTTTACCATCACGGTGCAAGGGCTTCTTACGTTTTTCTCCAACACCTTCAAAATGTTTTATTCCTTCTTCTCTTAACGGGTGCGTAGGAGGAAGAAATCGACGATGGCCCAAATGCACAACCTTTTTACTGTGTTTTAGATACATGCTGCAAGTATCATCTAAACAGTGCGTGCATGCTCGGAATCCCTTGTTTGTTTGTCCTGAAAGGTTACCAAGTGCCGGCCAATCGTTGATGGTTACGAACAACAATGCTCGTAGATCAAAGGTCTCCTTCTTGTCCTCATCCCACACAGGTACACCTTTTTCCTCCCATAATGTTTTAAGCTCATCAATCAACGGTCTTAGGTACACATCGATGTCATTGCCCGACTGCTTTGGGCCTTGGATGATAATTGGCATCATGATGAACTTTCGCTTCATGCACATCTAGGGAGGAAGGTTGAACATACATAAGGTCACAGGCCAAGTGCTATGACCACTGCTAAACTCACCGAATGGATTGAATCCATCCGTACTTAAACCAAACCGAATGTTCCTTGCGTCCTTTTCGAACTCCGGAAATTCTCTATCAATTAATCTCCACTGCGCCGCATCAGCGGGGTGCCTGATCTTTTCATCTTGTCTACGTTCTTCTTTGTGCCAACGCATCAACTTTGCATTCGCCTTGCACCTGAAAAGACGCTTCAGCCGTGGTATCACTGGAAAATACCACACCACCTTCGCAGGAATCTTCTTCTTCTCCCCCTCAACATCATAAGGATCATCTCGTGTGAAGCCTCTAATTCCTCGTATTCTTTACCTCGGTATAAGATACAATCATTAAGGCACGCATGTATCTTTTGTACCTCCAAACCGAGAGGACAAACAACCCTTTTAGCTTCGTACGTTGACGTCGGCATTTCGTTCCCCTCGGGAAGCATGTCCTTGACGATCATCATTAAGTCATCAAAGGCCGTGTCAGAAATTCCGTTTCTAGCCTTCCATTGCAGCATTTCCAATGTGCTACCCAACTTCTTGTGCCCATCTTTGCAATCAGGGTACAACGGTTTCTTGTGATCTTGTAACATACGTTCAAATTTCTTTGACTCCTTCACCGTTTCGCAATCTTCCGTTGCATCACGTAACACCTGACCTAGATCGTCAAGAGGATCATCGGCCGGACCAGCTCCTTCAGTCTCGCCTATGTAATCCTCTCCTATTGGTTCATCTGCAAAGGCACCACCTTCAGTCCAATCTGGAATCTGATCATCTTCTTCTTCGTCATCTTCCATTACAACCCCTCTTTCCCCATGCTTTGTCCATACAAAATAGTTTGGCATGAATCCCCATTTTAATAAGTGATCGTGAAGACTCTTTGTCGATGAGAAATCCTTCTGGTTATTGCATTTTTTGCATGGACAAATAATGAAACCAGACGGGAGTTTGTTTGCTTCTGCCACATCCAGAAATCCGCGCAACCCATTAATGTATTCTGTGGAGATTCTCTTGTCCGTGTACATCCATTGTCGACTCATCTACAAAGTATATCACCAAACAATCATTAGCCACCCAATATTACTTTTTTTCTTATGAATAGATATATAATACGAAAATATAATGAGTAAACTTATTTTCTAATGGGAAACTATTTTTCTAATGAGGAAACCAATTTTATTATGACAAAAATTAATTTTCTAATAAGGAAACTAATTTTCTAATAAGAAAATCAATTTTCTAAGGATGAAAACTAATTTTCTAATGATGAAAATATAAATATAAATAAATATATCGAAAAAAATTCTATCATCACATACAACATTTCATACATCTATCATGACAACTTCTTTATATTAGAACATAGACAAATATGAACCTAAATACAAACAATCACCATTCCTTGTCCATTCAAAATTTCATGAAATACTCTATATATGTACAAAGCATAAAACTAAAAACGGCAACCGTATATCAAGGGAGGATGAAGTAACTAACCTCCACAACACTTCAATGAGTGAAATCGTGAAGAAATCGTCGCAAATCGGGCAAAAACTTCCTAGGGCGCCATGGGGGAGGGGGAAGCTCGAGTTGGAGTGAGGAAGAAGAAGAGTGGGGAGAGGGCTCGGGCAGGGGGGGGAGGAGGAGGAAATATAGCCGTTACACATTTGTACCGGGCGGTGGCTCGCACCGGTACAAATGTGTTGGCATCACATTTGTACCGGGGCGAGCCACCGCCCGGTACAAATGTGCCCTGACGGGGCCGCGTCGGCCCCCGCCCTTCCCACCCGGTACAAATGAACTCATTTGTACCGGGTGGTAATAAAACTGGTACAAATGACAATTTGGGCCAGGGACAAATGACCCATTTTCTAGTAGTGAATGCAGCAGCATAAGCCAGCAGTTGGGACCATTGCCAGACTCCACCTTCATTCAGACCAACCAGCCAACAGCAAGGCCACATGTTGTCACTACTGCAACTAAGGCAGGCAGGGCAAGAGTGAACAAGAAGAAAGAGGTGCCTAATGTTGAATCTGGACAAGGTGGAGGCAAGAAGGGCAAGAAGAATGCAGGGGCTGGAGGCAAGAAGAATGGAGGAGCTGCACGCAAGAAGAATGGAGGAGCACCATGAAACTGATGAGTAGGATAGCAACAACTTTTGGATAGCAATATAGTTGGCTTTTGTGGATAGCAACAACTTTTGGATAGCTACATAGTTGCCTTTTGTAATGCATAAACACCCGTATGCAGCTTCAAAGTGTAGAACTTTGCCTACATGTGATGCATTACCATTGTCTTATGCTACAAACTTGATGACCGGATATGCAACTTTGGTTGCTAAGCATAACAATGCAGTTTGCATAACTGAAATATGTTCTTCTGAATTTGCCTTGCATTGCAGTCAGATCAGCATACACTGGAGATTACATTACATTCATAGTACCTGAACCTACTTCACATTCACTTCTTTAAGTGAATAAACACCAGCAGCAGCTGCACAACTACAATTACCAAGCACAAACACAGAATGCATTTCAAGAGCCCTGCAATATCATGACCTATACTGATCAAAGTTCTAAGGTCTACTTGAATAGCTCTGCAATCTATACTTTCCATGTCCAGCTGCTTCTCCAGAAGGCTTTCAGTAACTCCATCAGCTTGCTTCTCCTTCTCTTTTCTTGATTCCTTCTCCAAGAACTTGATGTATCCTGCCTCCCAACGAAAAAAGGGGCATCCAGTTCCATCCGTCTGCACATTCATCACACACATGCCACAAATGCTGAATAGAGCACTCAATCAGATCTGGAACAAACTCAAATTGCCAACCCTAGCTTACCTTGTGATCTGGGCAGGTGTAGAAGACCTGACCCTTGGACCACTCCTTCTTCGATCGGCATCTCACAACCATATGAAGGTGGCAATCCGGGCACTCAATCAGTGGAGGCTGGCCGACACCGCTCCTCCTGCTTGCCACCGCCGCTGAGCTCGATTGGGTGTCCATCACCCCCGGCGCCCGCACCTAGCGGGCCCTCTGCGCGCGACTGTCGAGTACCCGTCGCCTGCGCTCGCACCTCTGACGCGGACGCCAGCAGACGCGGCGGCTACTCCCTCCGCCCCTGTGTTGCTCTCGTCGAAGAACGCGGACGGCGGCAGCAGGGAGTGAAGAGGAGAGGATGAGGAAAGCGCAGGGGCTATCTGCTTATATTTCAGCAGGCACGGCTGTTTTGGACCTGATCGGACCCAATTAAGTAGTTTAGGCTGCCAAGCGTGCAATTTATTAGTTTGAGGACCCAAACGAAACTCGGGCCATACTTTAAGGACCGGCCGTGCAATTTTCTTAAAAAAAATTCTCGCTGCGGTGTTGTGCTAGGCTGCTTCGCTGCGGTGTTGTACTGGGCTGCCTGCTGGCACGGTTCGGAGCTGGGCCAAAAGAAACATGCCGGGACAAAAGATAAAGAAGAAAGGGAGCAGGAAAAGAGAAGAGTTTTGCATTTTTAAAAGAGAGCAAACACATGAGTTCAATTTCAAATTTTGAATCCAAGCAACCAAAAACAATGCCCTAGCATGAATGCAACAAATAAATCCTATGATTCATTAACTTAATTTCAGAAAACAATTAAATGCCTATAGAATTAAATACAACCTTATGATTCTTAAACTCATACAACCTTTTCTAACAAATTTTTATTATAAAGCAAAGTTTGAAAATTAGGGTGTTACACTCGAGAAAGAGCTGAGATGCATAACAACAGTCCTCCACAAGGTGTCTGAGGTGCCGGCAGACCAGCTTGATGAGCAGGTCAAGACCTGAACTGGCGACACGAGGGAGCTATCCTATGACATCGAAGATGCTGTCGACACCTTCTTGTTGCGCGGCAAGAGGAAAGAACACGTCGAGCAGTTCAGCCTCAAGGGACTCATTGATAAGGCGTCCAATTTGTACAAGAAGGCCAAGACTAACCATAAGATCCATAATGTCATCAAAGACATCATGGACCAGGTCAAGAAGGTCAGTGAATGTCGTGATAGGTACAAGGTTGACAACATTGCCGCCAGTGCAACTTTGGAGCCTATGTTGATCCTCGCCTAGAAGCAATGTACAACAAGGCAACCAAGCTAGTTGGAATTGGTGGTGGGCCAAAGAATGAGCTAGTCAAGAGACTTATGAATGAGGACAGTTCATCGTTGCAGCAACCAAAGACAATCTCTATCGTGGGATTCGGAGGTTTGGGGAAGACAACTCTTGCAAATGCATTGCTTCAGGACCTTAAGAAAATTTGATTGCCACTTTTTGTCTCTGTATCCTTCAATCCTGATATAAAGAAGATTTTCAAGAACATTCTTGTCCAACTTGATGAGAAGGAGTGTAGCCACATAGATGAAGCATGGGAATTAAAACTGCTCATCGACAAAATTAAAGAATTTCTCGAGAAAAGAAGGTACATTTCTATGTCATACCTACTCTCCATAATCATAAATAAATATTTTTTCCAATCGATTGACTCTTTCATGTAAATTTAGCTAGTCTATGGCTATTAGATGCTTTGTTTTATATATGAAGTTTCGACAATAGTGTTTTGCACATATGGTTTGTCAAAACTGTTACAAGCTACTCCCTCCGTCCCACTAAAATGCAATTTATAAGATCAAAAAATTATCCCACAAAATTACATTTACCTTTTGAACTAGCTCGTGGGACTAGTTAGTAGTTGTGTACATCATGCAAGCTAATTGCATCCAATTTGTGGACCACTTTCCATTAGACTTCTCCATGCACAATTAATTGCAGCAGACTACTGAAACGCTATAAGCATATGATTGAACTCTTTCCTAATAATTAGGGGTACTAATATGTCTTAGAATCCCGAGCATTTCATTCTTTATGGGGACAGAGGGAGTAGATTTTTAACTTGCATTTTTTTTGGTAAACTACTAATTATTTTTGTGAAACTCTTCAATAGCCGCACTACCACGTGCAGGCTAACACTTTTCACAATTCAACAAATTTCCTTAAATGTAGATATTATCCCTCCATTCCAAAATGTAAGGAAATTTAATTTTGTCCCAAGTCAAAAAATTTCTTAGAATAAGTTTGTCAAAAAATATATAAACATCTACAGTACTAAATAAATGCATTATCAAGATATATTACATCATGGATTTATTAAACCCAATTTGATATCTTAGATGTTATTGTACTTTTTAATTAAATTGTTCAAAGATAGAGAAAATTAATTTAGAACAAAATTAAAATATCTTTCATTTTGGAATATATGGAGTAGGACTCAAACAGTGAAACCATGATCATTACAAATCAGTATTCAGATTTTTATATGAGAAATCGCAAAAGTCGAAGGATGATAAATTCTCTTATGCGAGAAGGGATACCTGGTTCATGGTCTGGACTAGCTATATTAACTATGCTTGCTTGATTGACATATACAACATGTATTTTCTCCAATTCATGTTTTGTGAGAAATATTAATCTTCCACCTTTCTGAACCCTGAGGTAAAATTCTATATCTTGCAGTCACCTTGATACTAATTTCATCATAGTTTTTTCACTCGTCATGTCAGATTTCTGATTTATATGGTTTTCAGATTCAGATAGACTTTCACATACATCTTGGTTATTCCTGTTCATACTGTTATTTATTACCAGGTGTTTGTGCGTGGTTGATGATTATGGAAAGAATTGTCGTGCGATACTATCAAACTTGCTTTCCAGGATGGTAATCATGGAAGCAAGATTATCATAACCACTCGCAATAAGTTTGTCGCAGAACATGTTGTTGGTGATATTTATGAACTGAAGCCTCATTCTAACGATGACTCGAGAGAGTTGTTCTACAAACGGATATTTGACCCTCTAGGTGATTGTCCTGCTGATTTGAGCAAAGTTACTTGCAAAATCTTGAAGACATGTGGTGGTGTGCCATTAGCCAATATTACCACAGCAAGCTTACTAGCTAGTAAACCGAGGTGCTCAGTGGAATGGGAGAAGGTGAATAACTCTATTGGTTCTGGATCTGAAGGAAGCCCCCATGTGGACAAGATGAACATGATCTTAAGGCTCAGCTACAATGACCTGCCTTTGCATTTGAAGACTTGCTTGTTGTCTCTGAGTAAATATGCCGAGGATCATGTTAAGAAAGGATGTTTTGGGTGTGGAGCTAGTAGAAGCTTGATACAACCTGTGGATGACAACAAATATCCGTTTAGTCCGAATGCAGAGATGGAGGTGTATGCTTGCCAATTACATTTTTAGAACAAGGATTAAAATCCGGTCTCTGCAATAAAAGTTTTGACCGCGTACAACCAACGAAGACTCTACCTTGCAGCATATAAGCCGCACATCACATAAAACGACATGATACAAGGGATCAAGAACACCCCAAAGAGACGACAACACAATCTAAACCAACTCTAGTTATCAAATCTCTTGAAGATGTTCCACCCAGCTTTGCTCATGACGTCCATAGCTGTGACCTTCAACCTCTGGCTGCCACTTAACAGTCTTAGCTTCTCTTCCTCTTTAGATAGGAGCGCCCAACTTCGAATCCAATGTGTCCCTCTAAAGATAACATGCAAACACGAATTAGTTTTTGATCTTTGAAAAACCACGTCGTTTCGACACAAACCACAAAGCCCAACACAAGGTTGACGTACCAATTAACACTTGATTTCTCAGCTTAAAGGGAAAACTCTTAAGCCAAGAACCAAAGAGATTTCCAGTACTACTTGGTGGTTGTAAACCGAAGGACATACACACTATATTCCACATCAAGCGTGCCATATGGCAATCAAAAAACAAGTGCTGAATTGTTTCATTACTACTTAAAAAACAGCATTGAACACTTCCTTTCCATTTTCTCTTAATAAGGTTATCCTTAGTTAGAATGACTCCTTGTTTTAGATACCAAAGGAATACTTTTACCTTGAGCGGAAGCCTCACTTTCCAATTAATGCATTCGGTCGGCAGCCCAACCCCTTTCATTAGGTCCTTGTACATGGAACCAACTGTAAACGTTTTGCTCAAGCCCCAAGAAAACATGTCCTTGTGTCTATCAAACTGAACAAATGCTACCTTTCCTACCAGCTTATGCCACAAAGCCAAGTTACTCACTGTCAGACCTCTTCTAAAAGAAACTCCTATAGGTATAGTACTTAGTACTTTGGCTACCGTGACATGCTTCTTCCTAACTATGTTATAAAGGGATGGATACTCTTTCATCAAAGATTTATTTCCAATCCACAAGTCCTCCCAAAAACGAACCTGATTGCCCTCATGTACCACAAACCGTCCTCTGTCCAGAAAATCACTTTTAACCTCCATCAGTCCACTCCAAAAATGTGAATCACCCTTCTTCTTTTCCACCTGGGACAAAGTTTTATTTTTGAGGTATTTTTTCCTGAGCAAATCTTGCCAAAGGTCCTCCTCATTTAAGAGTTTAAAAAGTCACTTGCTCAACAAGCATTTGTTTTGTGTGTCTAAGTTCAGTATCCCCAACCCACCAACACTCTTTGGCTTACAAAGAATGCACCACTTGGTCAATCTATATTTTTTCTTATGTTCGTCACATTGCTAAAAAAATCTAGACCTGTAATAATTTAGTTTCTTTAGAACACCTTTAGGTATTCGAAAGAAAGATAACATAAACATCGGTAAGTTAGAAAGCACCGAATTGATTACATGACATGGTGCTTGAACTTATTATCAAGTTGTCAGCTGAAGAAGGCTTTGCTACCACTTCGCTGTCAGATGGTGAACAAGCAGGTGCATATTCGTTGCCTCCAAAACAGCAGCAACACCATTGCCTCAACAAATGAAAGAAAACAGCTGTTCAAAGTGAGGTCACTTGATGTCTTTGGCCGTGCAGAATTGATGCTAGCCTTGTCGAGATTTCACGTTCTACGTGTATTGCAGCTAGAGGATTGCTCTGGTCAGGGTGAAAATCATTTGAAGGATCTCGGCAATTTGTACCTCTTGAGACCATCCGCAGCGGGGGACGGGATATCCCCGCTATCATTTTAGGGTCGCCGGATCCCGTAAAAACTCCTGTAGCGGCGTATGGGAGAGGAGACGGGAAAATCCCGTTGCGCCCCGTTTCCTCTAGATCTAGAGGAGTCGAGACGCTCCTTCATCCGCCTCCCGAGGCCGCAGCCCAACCACCCTGACCATCCTGCCAACTGCAGCACTGCGGCGCACGGAGGTCGGAGGAGGAGCTCCGCCGCGAATGGCGCCCGCCGTAGAGAGAAGCTCTACTCGCCTGCGCCAAGATCTACCTCACCTCGCCATCGGTGTGCACGAGCTGCAGCTGCCAAAATCCACCTCGCCGTCGCACTCCCCCACCACCGCCCGCCGCCGCGGGAGCTCCGCCGGCTCCGGGGCCCCTGCCCCTCCCCCGCAGGGAGCTCCGGCGCGCCCACAGCGACGGGACGGGCGGTCGACGGCGGATCCGGATCGGGCGCTGCTGTATTCCCTTGCTCCTCCGCCACTCTCATCCGAGCTGCTGCTTCTCTCGCAGCCCTGGCTCGCCTCGCCGTGCTCGCCCGCCTTGCCTCGCGTCGGCCTCACGCGTCCTTGCGCTGTGCCGACGAAGGAGGAGCCGAAAGGCTGGGCCACTGGGGTGCCCGGGCGCAGTGGAGAAGAAAGAAGGCGGAGGAACCAAGGGAGTGAGGGCCGGGTCGGAGTAAAAAAGAGGAGACGGCAGCTGACATGTGGGTCCCACGAGTGGGTAGTTGGTATAGAGGAGAAATATAAAGGAAGACGGATGCGAAAAAACTGGATATAAAGGAAAGAATCTTGATGACCAGAACAGAATATTACCTTTAGAGGAAGAAAATGAAGGAAGATGAGTGCAGATAGTCTGAGGTTTCTGCGGCTACATGGTTTGACAGTCTCCGAGCTCCCCGAAAGCATTGGCAAGCTGGAGTCTCTGGAGACATTGGACATACGATTCCTGGACAGTGATACTGTTGCCAATGGCTTTCGGTGCACTAGGAAATCTGGTCCGATTACTCGCTAAAACAATAGAACTGCCAGACGGTGTAGCTCTGGAGAATATGACATCTCTACGAGAGCTAGCTAGTAGGCATACGCGCTACCCTTGCACGCCATGACCGAGATTGGTAAACCAAGAGAGCTGAAGGTCCTGAAACTTTACATCGACCAAGAACCCGACAGCAGTACTGGCAACTCGAACAAATTGAATCACACGAGCCTCCAAATCAGTTATTAGAACTCGAACAAATTGAACCCGACACAGCAGTGCGTCTGCATGCATTCCCGTGTCTAACAAATCTTCGGATTCTTATTTGTTCGGATTCTTCGGATATCATATTATATATTCATTGAGTAGATCTACTAACGTGAAGTCTAACGAAATTGAATTTTTAATTTTATGATTTGTTTATAATTTACTATGATTTTTCAAAGATTCAACAAAATAAATAAAAATAAAAAATAAAACCTTTATAAAAATTTTTTGTATATGTTCACTGTATATATCTACTTATGTGGAGTCCAACAAATTTGGATTTTCTATTTTATGATTTTTATGTGATTTAATATGATTTTAAAAAATTCAGCCAAAAGAAAAAGAAAAGAAAAGATAAAACCATTTTTATCTAGTAAAACCGCCTCCAAAATTGTTCAAAATGCACGGTTTGAAAAGTTTAGGGAGGTCGTTTGTCCAATTTTGGAGTTGACCAGGACATGCTGACTTTGGTGAAAGTTGAGGGAGGGAGAGTAGACTTCTTCCAAAAATGAATGAAGCAGTAAACAAGCAAGCCCAGAGATCATTAGGCCCACAAAGGCCCGGAATGGCCCGCCTCAGCGAGCCGCGCGACACAACAAGTCCACCCACCCGCCGTCTCGCCAAAACCCTAGCAGCTGCTCTCTCCTCTCCCCTCCCCTCCCCTCCCAGGTGGCGGCGCGCTCTTGTCACTTGTTCCTCCTCCCATCTCGCTTGCTATTCGCTACTGATTTTTCGCTTGCCTGCTCCAGATCTCCCTCCGCAGCCGGCCAGGTTCCCCTACGCAGAGCGGAAGATGGCGTAAGTTCCCCCATCGAAATCTTTGTAGCTGCCCGTTTGTTAAATCTTTGGTTTGGCCAACGGTGAAGGAAGTTTTAGGTCCTGGTTGCTTCGGTGCAAGATCGTTGTAGATGTTCTGCGCTGAACTGTTGGCGGTTTTCTGCGATATGCCTGCTCTATTTTGGGAGTTTCGTGGTAGTAGCTCGATAGATTTAGTTGCATTCTGTGCCGAATGTACTGCTTGGGATGGAAAGTTTCAGTTCGGTCTCCGTGCCAACCGTGAATGATTGAATTCGTAGAACTGTGTAATGGCACGCTAGTCCTGTTTGTTTGGTGGAGGCCTGGAGGGTCATTTTCTGGCAGAGGGCATCGATGGATAAGTATTTTTATGTTGCTGTAGTTTCTATCGTAGACAATTCCAAATCAACTCCAATGTGCAATTTAAGCTTCCAGTGCTGGCACCCAAGAAATTGCTGGTTTTGACTGCTAATTGGGTGGCTGATTCGGTTGGATTTACACCTGCGTCACCTTGTTTACATATGTAGGACTTGCCTCAAATTTGGTGCACCAGTTTAACCACTTGTAAGTGATGAATGTGTTATCTTTGTTGATTTGAGATAACACGATCGGTAGCCTACTAAACCATAGCAATGGGCTTAAACCCTATGTTTAAGTTCTTACCGCCCTGTGCCTCATTCCATGTTGCTTGTTGATCGGAGCCTAAGTGGTCTGAGTTACAGCTTGGCAATCAACTCACCAAGTTTTTCTCATTTGGCAGGGATCAGGAGGCTCCTGTTGCAGTTGAGGCACCTACCCCGGTTCTTGGAGAGCCGATGGACTTGATGACTGCCCTGCAGCTCGTGATGAAGAAGTCAAGTGCTCATGATGGGCTCGTGAAGGGTCTTCGTGAGGCTGCCAAGGCCATTGAGAAGCATGCCGCTCAGCTCTGTGTGCTTGCTGATGATTGCGACCAGCCTGATTACGTCAAGCTGGTGAAGGCACTCTGCGCTGAGCACAATGTGCACCTGGTCACTGTCCCTGCCGCTAAAACTCTTGGCGAGTGGGCTGGGGTAAGTTAGAAAATCCATCTGTAGAGCATGTGCTTCGTATTACATAGTATATTGCTGTTGTTGCCTAGATGGTATTACTGGATTATTAAGGGCGTGCTTGGTTGGGAGCCACACCCCGCCTCGACACGCGTGCTCTCGCCACGCTACAGTGGCTTGAGTGTGGCGGACCACACTACAGTGGCCTAAGTGTGGCGGACGATTCGTCCACCACAAGCTGTGGCGACCACAGGAGGCGCGTGGCGGGCGGCGGCCGGCAACCAAGCAGGCCCTAAATACAGCATTCATTTTGTGCCTTGCAGTTCACCTATTGACTAGTTGTTTGTGAATTTCATGGTTTCCAATTTTTATTTCATTCAGTTGTGCTTCAATTTTCTCCAGCTTGCCACTCTCCACTATGCTGTGTACTACTATTCTACTGCATTCCAGTGTTGGAAGTCAACTCTTGATTGTAACAAGATTCACCTTATGGTTCTTTGCAGCTTTGCAAGATTGACTCTGAGGGCAAGGCAAGGAAGGTTGTTGGCTGCTCGTGTGTCGTTGTCAAGGTAACATGCCATCACTTAATGTCCTGTCCTATTTACAAGAAACTATTTGGTTTACATAGGCAGCAAACATGACGTCTTGCTGCTTTGTTTTGATTACCAGGACTATGGTGAAGAATCTGAGGGCCTTAACATAGTGCAGGCGTATGTCAAATCGCACTAAATATAGCATGTTTCAGTAATGTTCTGCATTTTGGACCTGGGCTTAATGTTATGCTTGATTGCTTCTGGGGCCTGCTAGTTGCTAGAAGATAACCAACAGGATACAAGCAATTTGGACATCTGAATTTTTTGTTTATGGTGCTGTCATTTGATGGTTACATCTGTGTCATTTGATGGTTACATCTGTGTTGGTGCCAACTGTTTATACTGGTTGCAGTTGCATGGTGTGCGGTTTGGCTGTGATGCATTTGATATGAACGAATCTGTATGTGGTATGCTCCTTAGTCCTTACGTAAAAGAGTGCCACTTCCACTTTCCTGTTATGTTTGCTCATACATGGTTTGCATAAAGTGGGTATGAAAGCGTAATGTGTGGTTTTGCAAATCCGGTTGTATTTCACCTGTAACCACATTGCAAATGTGGCTATGAAAAGGCTTTTGTGCGGCGTATCTGGTTAAATTGTGCATGAGCTATCATTTCTGGAAACTGGAGCTTGGAAAAGGCAGAGGTAAACAAATTATCCGGGGTACAAAAATTGATCAGTTGCAAAGCTAATTCAGGGATAGGCATCTGATGAAGTGGTCACTAGAAAGAAGCCATTCTGGTAACAAAATTGGTACATGTAAATAGTTTCTGTCAACTAACTATGTAGCATGGTCAGTGTAAATAGTAGCCTTGCAGAACAGAATCAGAATAACCCAGTAAAAATCCTTGATGAACTTGAATAACCAAGGCTGAAGTACATGGTAGAAAATGCTCAGGCAGATGTAGTCTTTTTTCTCAAAGAAAAGAAAGAAAACCAAACACAAAGCGAAGCTGCAAAAGGCGGGAACGGATAAGATAACAAATCAAGGCCGCGCAAAATTTCCGTCTCTCCGAGACCCCCTCGTTCCGACTTCCGATGGCCGCCGCCGCCGCTGCCACCTTCCTCCCTCCCATCCCGACGCCTCGGCCCCGCCTCGTCGCTGCCGCCCGCCGCCCTCCTCCCATCTTCACGGGCGCCGCCGATGCCGTGCCGCCGCCGGGCGACGAGGACTCCAGCGACGACGACGATGGTGACGCCGCCGCCGCCGCGCCGCGCAGGAGCGCGCGCAAGGACCGCCGCCGCGCGGTGCGCATCGCGTGGGAGAAGCTCGTCCGGTGGTCCCGCTCCTGGCGCCGCCGTAACCGCAGCGACGTCCTCGAGACCACGCGCAAGGTCAGGCTCTCGCGCGGGCTCTCCGAGCCGGGACGCCTTCACTTTCTTTGCATTGCAGGATATGATTTGGAGAGGCTGATTGGGTGTGGCCGTGTGGGTGGGTTTTGCAGGTGGTGGTACTCGGGGGAGGGTCGTTCGGGACGGCCATGGCGGCGCACGTGGCAGCCAAGAAGGCCGACCTCGAGGTGTCCATGCTGCTCAGGGACGATTTCGTCTGCCGGTCCATCAATCACAGCCATATCAATTGGTTCGTAAACGTTGCTGCCTTCCATTGAACCTTTCTTGATTGGTGCGGGGAAACAGTTTGTTACATTCTTGTTTTACTGTCAGAGCGTCTGTTGTTAAATTCTAGGAAAGATATTTACTTCTATCAATTTTTAGATTCTTGATCACCACCCATGGCACGGGGAGTTTGAGATCATCACATTCTTATGATGAACATTGTCTGGATTAAGAAAACTAAGTACACAAGCATTAGCATCATTCGACTGTGCATTCCAATTAATGTTGGTCCTGAAAGTGCAATAGTCCAAAATTTAAAATATATCTGATGGATATTGTTGCCGAGGGATGAGAATGTTCAAATATTCCACATTTGATTTAAACTGACTTGAATTCAAGAGCGTATAACTGCGTGCCAACTTATTATCTGTCCTAAATGCTCATTTGCTAGCAGCATGGTTAATCTGGAGGTGAATTTTGCTTTTGTGGAGAAATATGCTACATTGCAATTCATGTAGATATACTATTTGGCCTCCTGCAGAAGAAAAACGATAAAATTATTTTTCTCATATCTCTAGACACCAGTTTTCATTTTGATGGGAAAATATTATGAGTGCATCGGCATTAAAACTGTCATTTTACTGCAGTAAATACTTACCAGAGCACAGATTGCCAGAAAATATTGTTGCAACAACAAGTGCTGCTGATGCTTTAGCAGGAGCTGATTTCTGCTTCCATGCTGTTCCGGTTCAGGTATTCACATTTCTTTACGAAGCATTGTGCTTTCTGCAGGGATTTCGTCCTTTTTTGACTCTGACTATTTTTGCGGCAGTTCAGTTCATCCTTTCTTGAAAGTATTTCAACACATGTTGATCCAAAGTTGCCATTCATATCACTTAGCAAAGGGCTGGAACTCAATACCCTTCAGACAATGTCTAAAATCATCCCACGAGCATTGGGAAATCGCCGCCAACCATTTATTGTTCTATCAGGACCTTCTTTTGCAGTAGAACTAATGAACAAATTGCCTACAGGTTTGCTGATGTTTTTCATATTGTTAACCTGTTTTATCTTTTTCAGGCTCTATGTCGATTGATGCTAATTTATTTCTAGATGAATTCTTTTGAACTTTTCTTTTCACATATCTGTATATGAAGTATGAACATAAATTTGGCACCATAATAATGCTAAGAATCAGAAACTCTGAGGGAGGGTAATAGATGAACAAATCCAAGAGCCTCATCAATCAAGAGCAAATGGATAGAGTCTGAGTGTCTGACTACGTATTCTGTCACGACCATATTGTACTGTAGATATAGTAAATGCAACTATACTTCTATTACAGTATTTTTACCAAATAACAAAGAACTAGTACAATTTCATATTTGATCGTAGGAGTGAAATCTAGCCATACAATTAAACAAGCTATCCTACTAGTATTTAATAATATATGGGATAGCCTTTTGGATTTCTTCCTTTCATTAAGTACTCTGCTAATTTGGATTGATGATCATGGTTAACTTTGAAATTGTAGCAATGGTGGTGGCATCTAAAGACAAAAAGTTGGCAAGTTCTGTTCAACAGCTGTTAGCTTCCCCAAATTTGAGGATAAGCACATCAAGGTAAAAATGCCTAGTTCCAAGACTTAATCACCAAGGGTATGACAACCACCTTTATAACATGCACAACCTTTTCTTTTACAAAAAATTGACTTCTTTTTACAAAAATTAGTAAAGATGAGATGGAAGAGGCAAGCATGAATGAAATGGGGGAACTCGTTTACAATACTCTTTGATTTTATGTGTTAAGAAAACACAGAAAATGGCCCATACGCTAAACTCAGATGAATAAAAACAATGATATAAACCTGTAAAAAATGTTTTTCCTAAGTCTGGTATTTGCTGAGTTCCAGAACATCATTCAATAATAAAGAAGGAAAATCTTTAAGATTTTTTCTCAGCTTTCAGCTAAATTAAACTAATAGTCCAAAATTTATGACTAGTATATTTCACACATAAGAGTTACATTAGTAGAGATGTTATGTTGTAACATCAGAAAAAATATTTGAATGTGACCTATGATCCTTCAGTGATGTTACAGGAGTAGAAATTGCAGGTGCGCTGAAGAATGTTCTTGCAATAGCAGCAGGTATAGTGGAAGGAATGAATCTTGGGAATAATTGTATGGCTGCCCTTGTTGCTCAAGGTTGTTCAGAAATACGATGGTTGGCAACAAAGGTCTGCAATATCTATCATTTGCTTTTCTATTGTTTACGAAGTCTGAAAACTTGCTACATTTGCTGAGATCAACTTTTTAAATTGAAGATGGGAGCGAAGCCAACAACTCTTTCTGGTTTGTCTGGGTCGGGTGACATCATGCTTACTTGTTTTGTCAATCTTTCACGGAATAGAAATGTTGGACTGCGTCTTGGTTCAGGCGAAAAACTCAACCAAATCATGAGTTCGATGAATCAGGTGTGCAGCATTCTTTCTATGACATCAAACGTGACCTGTATGATTTGTAATTCAGTGTATTCTTCTGCCTTTAGGTTGCTGAAGGTGTATCAACTGCTGGGGCTGTCATTGCGTTGGCTCAGAAGTACAATGTCAAAATGCCAGTCCTGACTGCAGTAGCGCGGATACTTGATAATGAATTGACTCCGAAGAAGGCCGTTATGGAGTTGATGAATCTTCCTCAGGTAAACCATTTGATGTAACATTTGATTCAGTATACCAAATGCACTTTATTCCGCAGACAGCCATTGAATTTCTTCTGTATTTCAAATTGCTGTGCAAAGTTATCCTAATGACTTGACAATTTTTTGAGTTGATACATTTCAAATAGGCAAATTTTGGTTTCCAATTCGCCAAGTGATGGTTCGTGCTTGTCTAATGAACCTGAAGCAATGGTTTACCAATTTGTTTAAGCAACCAAGTTATCTCAAAAACAAACAAACCAAGATCCTCTTACAAGCTTCTTCATGTATTGCTGACTGCCTTTTGTAAGGTTCCAGTGACATATGTTGATGAGAATTGGCATTCTCATTGTGCTGTTCATTTCAATGTGATGCTTTTAGCTGTAAGGATATTTTTACCTGAAACACTGATGAAGTCTTTTAACAAATTATGCTGGAAGAAAGGTTCTTGACATGCTAAATTCTGTGTATTTTAGCAACTCTGCCTCTTTGTCTTGTTCGCATAAATAATGAACAAGATTTAAAACTTCATTGTACAGGTCGAGGAAGTCTAACCAGGATTCAATGGAGTTATGCTCTGGACTTGAAGTTTTGTTGGGAGCCGACCATATGGAAATCTGCTGAAGACCACTATAGTCTTATAATGTTCTTTGCTGGGCAGGTTGTTTTCACTTCAGAAGGCGGTATTGACAAATTATTCGATTATTAATGCGGAAGTGATATCCAGCTTTCGCGGAACACAATAGTGGTCTTTGGCAAGTTCGAGTTTTTGTAGCTTTTTCTATTTTTTCTATACAGTGGTAAAATCATGCCCACTAGATTTTTTTCAAAGGAAAAATTAGTTGGAAGTGCTGGCATAACTGGAGATGGGCACTATCCTGGCAACACTGAAGAAGATGAACTCATTGAGATGCATTTTACATGTAATGAAGTTACATGTAATGTGATCAGCGGTTGCACCTGCTAATGTAAGTATTTGAAGCATTATTTCTGTGCGACGTTGAACAATATAAAATTCGTTGTTAGTTTGTGCCACAAAAAAGTTACTGTTTATTCTCTTTTTTTTCTTTTTTTTGGCAAATTCGAGCAAGAACTCAGCTTCACAGCTTGAAACAGTATGGTTGGAAGGAGTTTCAGCCTGTTCGGCTGGCTGGTGGCTGGTGCTGATTGTTCGGCTGGTGGTTGATTTATTTTGAGAGAAAAACACTGCTGACTAGTGGCTGATAAGTCAGACAAACATGCGAAACATGCTGGTTGTCCAGTGTCTAAAGTGTTATCACGTCAGGAAAGAATTTTTTTCATAAATCTTTCACATCCCCGTAGCGTTGCATTTTTCCGTTTCTCCATTTTTGTTTCTTGGAAGAGCAAAGTTGCATACGCTCGCTCAAGCTGAGACATAATTTGACACGGTAATTTAGTGTTATATATATAATAAATAGCAAATCATGGGACATGGGAAGCAAAGAGGATGCATGATTCTGAATTTCTGACCGAACCTGCCAAAGAATATCACGCGACGCCGTTGGAACGGAACAGAAGCGAGGCCACTACCATGCACACGTGTCGTCTCCTCCGCCGTTATTACCCGCTAAGACTCCGGCACCAGAGAGAAAAAAAACGCAGTGCACACCGTTCACACTTCTCACGCGCGCACGGGGCAATCTGGGCGCCCGACCACACTGCCGCCACAGCCCGTCGCCGGCGAGCTGCCCACCCGCCCTCTCCTCTCCTATGGCGGCGGCCGCGAGGGGCGCTTCCGCGGCGCGCTCCCCTCTCCTCATCCACAACCACCGCCGCCTCCCGCAGGTACGCCCGACCGCGCCACATCTCCCTCTCTCCCCCTTCTCGCATCTCCCCATTTCGCACGAGAGAGTAGCCCGCTGCGTTCAGCTGCTTCGGATTACATTCGATTCGATTGTGTGACGCGGTTGGCTTATTGACTGCGGGTATGTTGCAGGTGCCGTCCGGCGTGAGATGCTCGCTCCGGGTGGGCGGGGCCGGGATTGGGGCCGGACGCGGGCGGGCCCGGGTCGGGGTCAGGGTTTTTGCGCGCTACTCCCAGGCGCAGGACTTCTCCTCGCGCCTCCAAGGTAATGGATTGGCTTCGATTGATTTTATTTGATCCCCGCGGCTGTAGTTATCACCTGCTATGCATACTTCGTCTTCTGGTAAACTTCATTCTAGTAATTCCCGTCTCCATGGCATCTAGTTTGCTATGAGGGAGGGTGTCAGAGACTCAGAGTGATGTGAAATGAAGATGTCGAATACCATATGTATGTGGCGGTTTCAAAATTTGTGTTGTTGTTGATAGTTTACATTTACATGGAGATTTGTTGGGTGGACAAATGGTTTCAAGGCTGTTTAGCAGTGGAGTGGCCAAGTATGAATGTGTGGATCGCGAACATAATACCCTGCACTTCGTTTGTGTTTTATTTAAATGCAGATAGAGTTGGCGAGTTGCCTAAATTAGTCGAGGACCTTCTCCAGACGTCGATTAACACAGGACCTCGAGGTGCTTTCAGGATGGCACAAGGGATCCAAGCTGTGCTTGGGGTTGGTGGGGAGTGGCTGAGTGACCTCTCAAAGGTTCGAACCTTTGAACCTGTTTTGTGCTTTAGTATTGTCTTCACATATCTTCTGGTGTGATTGAACCTGCAAATGTTATTGTAGGCCTCCCAAATGGGAGGGAATCATTAGATGAAAGGTCTCTTGTGAAATTAAGAGAACGCTAATTCAAGAAAATCACACATGCTCACATCTGTGGTGCTCACATTCCAACAGTCACACCCATTCGGATACATGCTAGTATGTTGAGGGTGTAGAAAGGAATTGGGGAACCAGCGCTTGTATTGATCGCTATGGTACAGTTTATATACAATTACAGATGCGATCCTAGCTAACTAACTGAGCTGGTCTCCAGGGAGCCCGTTGGGCAGGCGAGCGGCAGGGCGCGCGGAGCGCGCGTCGTGGAGGCCGTGGCGTGCCCAGCGCGGCGACGCGTCGTGTGCGCGAGAGAAGCGCGGCAGCAGTTGAAGGAGCGCGTGTTGGCAGGTGCAGCTGCATATCCGTTCCAACAGCCCCCCGCAGCCTCAGCGGCGGATTTGCCCAACGCAGAGGCTGTTCCGGAAGTCTTCATGCAAAGCCGACGGCAAGCCTTTGGTGAAGATGTCGGCGAATTGCTTGTCACTGGGAACGTGCAGGACACGGAGCTCGCCCGCCGCGACCTTCTCGCGCATGAAATGTTTGTCCAGCTCAATGTGCTTGGTCCGGCGGTGATGAACCGGATTCTTCGACATGTACACCGATGAGACGTTGTCACAAAAGACTATCGTTGCCTGTTGAACACCATGGTGCAGCTCGTCGAGGAGGTGTCGAAGCCATGTGCATTCTGCCACGGCATTTGCAATCCCCCGGTATTCCGCCTCCGCACTAGAACGCGACACCGTGTTCTGGCGTTTAGATGACCAGGACACGAGTGCGTTCCCAAGGTAGACGCAGTAGCCCGAAGTAGAGCGCCTGGTGTCTGGGCAGCCGGCCCAGTCGGTGTAGGCGACCAGGGATGGCGTGGACGCGGCGAGGAGGTGAAGGCCGTAGTCGACGGTGCCCTTGATGTAGCGGAGGACACGCTTCAGCATGTTGGCATGACAATCTCTCGGAGCGTGCATATGCAAGCATATTTGTTGCACGGCATAAGCGATGTCTGGACGCGTGAGAGTGAGATACTGGAGCGTGCCGGCTATACTCCTGTACCACGACGCGTCGATGAAGAGCTTGCCGTCGGAGCTGGATGACTTGGCCTTGGCGTCCGCAGGCGTGGAGACTGGTTTGCAATTCGACATGCCCGCGCGTTCTAGAACGTCGCGAGCGTACGAGGCCTGTGACAGCTGAAAGCCGTCCTTGTTCCGCTGAACGTCGACGCCGAGGAAGAAGCGAAGGGTGCCCATGTCCTTGATCGCAAACTCGGACTTGAGCCGGCCGATGATCTCCTGGAGAAGGGCCGTGGATGAGGCGGACAGGATGATGTCGTCGACGTAGAGGAGATATGCTGTGGCGCCGCCGCGTCGCATCACAAACAGTGAGGAGTCCGCGCGGGATTGGACGAAGCCGAGCGTGATGACAAAGCTGACGAAGCGGTTGAACCAGGCGCGCGGGGCTTTGCCGTAGACAGTACAAAGATCTGGAGAGGAGGCAGACGTCGTCGGGATGTTGCGGTTCGGCGAACCCGGTTGGCTGCTGGCAGTACACCTGTTCGTCAATGTTCCCGTGCAAAAACATGTTGATGCAAGCCGCGCACCACCCAGCGCGCCTTGTACCGCTCCAATGTACCGTCGGGGTTCAATTTGACCTTGAAGACCCATCTGCCTATGATGACACGAGCATTGGGCGGTCGTGGCACCAGGGACCAAGTGCCATTGGCCTTGAGCGTGTCGAACTCGGCCTGCATCGCTGCATGCCAGTTTGGGTCCTTCATGGCGGCACGGGCAGAGGTGGGGATCGGCGACAGAAGTGGTGTTGCTGCAGCCATGGCGTACTTGGGGTTGGGCTTGAACACGCCGGCCTTCCCCCGTGCGGTCATGGGATGGATGGACTGGGGCGGAGCTGTCGTCGTTGGGGGCACAAGATCGTGCACGGGCGGAGCGTCGGCGTGTGGGGACGGCGAACATGTTGGCGACAAGGGCGACTGCAGGGGCGTCACAGGTGGCACCTGCGCGGGGTGTGCTGGTGATGGCGACGGAGTGTCCACGGGCATCGCGGGGGTTGCGGATGGCGCGCGTGGTGATGCTGTCGAGGTGGAACGCGACGGCGTCGGAGTTGGCGACGAGGGCGCCTGCGGCAGATGCGGCGGCATGGGCGACGGTACAGGTGTCGCGGCTGGCGCGCGTGGGGATGCCGGCGAGGTGGAACGCGTAGGTGAACGGCCACGGTGGAGGTGTCGAGGTAGGGCGGCGACGCCGGTGTCGTTAGCATCGACGGCTGGAGTAGTGATGCATGTTGGTGGAGAGCCAGGCTGGGATCCCTGAGGGGAAAGCAGCGTTCGTCGAAGACGACGTGTCTGGAAGTGATGACGCGGCGCGTGTCGAGGTCGAGACAGCGATAGCCACGGTGATCCGCCGGGTAGCCGAGGAAGACGCGCCGCCGGGAACGTGGACTGAGCTTGTTTGGAGCGGTGGTGCTGATGTTTGGGTAGCATAGGCACCCGAAGACACGCAGCTCATCGTAGCGGGGCGGCGCGCTGAGCAGGAGGTCGTGCGGCGTGAGTGCCCGTTGCGCGACACGGACGCCGGTTGAGCAGGTACATCGCCGTGTTCAAGGCTTCCGCCCAGAAGGGCGCTGGAGCTCCGCTGTGAATCAACAAAGTTCTCAAACAGTCGTTATCGTGCGAATGATGTGTTCCGCTTTGCCATTCTGTTGCGACGTGTAGGGACACGAGAGACGGAGAGAGATGTCGTGTGGAGAAGAAGGCACGAAGAGCGTGGGAGTCGTACTCGCGGCCATTATCAGTTTGCAGAGCTAGAAGCGGCAGCCTGAACTGCGTCTGAACATAAGCGTGAAAGGATCGAATGATGGGGAAAACTTCAGACTTTGCACGAATTGGAAAAGCCCAAATATAATGAGTGAAATCATCCAAGAACACGACATAGTATTTGAAGCCTGAATGACTAAGCACTGGAGATGTCCAGACATTTGAATGAACAAGTTGAAAGGGAAAATAGCTCCTAGTTTCAGAGGAAGTAAAAGGCAACCTAACATGCTTGCCCAATTGACAGGAATGGCAAGTGTGTTTCTCTGATTTGGAGCAACTGAAGTCTAAAGAATGCAACACCTGAGACAAGACAGTGGTGCCAGGGTGCCCAAGGCGCTGGTGCCACAGCTCAACCGTCGGTGCCAGGGAAGCGGTGAAGGAGCGAGGTTGTGGCAGCCGCAGTGGGTAGAGGTCGCCGGTGCTGTCACATCGGAGAGTCTCCTGTTTGGTGTGAAGATCCTTGACAGAGAAGCTAGATGGATCAAATTCAATGGAAATGTTATTGTCACGAGTTAATTGACGAACTGAAACAAGATTCGTGACTAAGGAGGGGGAGACAAGGATGTTACGGAGCTCAATGGGATGAGAGGATGTGGGAAAGGAGGCGTTGACGGCGTGCGTAACAGGCAGCCGAGCACCGTTTCCTACAACAATGGAGGAAGAGAGAGAGAGCGGGGTGAGTGAAGGTTACCGGCGGAGGAGGTCATATGGTTGGTTGCGCCGGTGTCGAGGAACCACTCAGAGGCGCTCGGTGGCTGCTGGAGAACGCCGGCGGAGTGAAGAGCCGTGTAGAGCGCCTGGTTATCCTAGGCAGATGACGACAGCGGCGGCAGTTGTGGCTGATGAAGGGCAGTCATCGCTTGGTGAGGTTGAAAAGGAGGCCGTGGGCCGAGAACTCCAGCATCGGGGCCCGCATGGGCATGTGCCAGGCTTGGACAAGCCCAGTCCAAGGGTTATATCTTGCGGCCCACGATGCGATAGAGGTGGACTGTTGGTGTTGACCACCACCGCCGCCGCCGGAGTGCGGGGCGCCGGAGTAGTCGGGTCCGCGCCCCTTCTTGTACTTGGCGCGGTAGCCCCCAGAGCCACCAGAGGCGCCAGGAGATCCGCTGGTCCCACCGGAGGAGCCGCCGGATCCAGCAGAGGAGGCACCGGTGCCACCAGCAGCGGAGCCACTAGATCCGCCAGCGGCGGAGCCGCCGGTAGAGGTGCCGCCACTGCGTGCGGAGAAGGCTTGTGCGGCGTCAGTCTTCGCCTCTTGGGAGTCAGAGGCCTCCTCCAGAAGCAGGTACGGCGTCAGTCTTCGCCTCTTGTCACGGAAGTGACTCTCGACGTCGGTCCAGAGGGAGAAGGCGGTGATGTGGGGCTTGTGAACAAGGTCGAAGACATTGGTGGCGATGGTGGTGTAGATCCAGTTGACGATGCAACTGTCGATCTGACGCCACTCAGCATTGCGCTGGGCGAGCGGCGTCGGAGAGCGGACATGGTTCTCAAGGCCGAATTTGCCAAGGACCGTGTCGAAGCAGCATCGCCACTGGCTGTAGTTCGCGATGGTGTAGTCGAGCACGACTAGGATATGGTTGCGGATATTGACCGTCTGTATGACAGAAGCGGCGACTGGCTGGGGAGGAGCGGAGTCGTCGTGCTCGTCGGAGTCAGAGGAGGAAGAGGAATGGGTCGGTGAGTGAGCCATGGAGGTGGAAGCAGAGGCAAAGGGATTGGTGAGGCTAGAATCGCCGGTCACTGATACCATGTAGAAAGGAATTGGGGAACCAGCGCTTGTATTGATCGCTATGGTACAGTTTATATACAATTACTGATGCGATCCTAGCTAACTAACTGAGCTGGTCTCCAGGGAGCCCGTTGGGCAGGCGAGCGGCAGGGCGCGCGGAGCGCGCGTCGTGGAGGCCGTGGCGTGCCCAGCGCGGCGACCGCGTCGTTCGCGCGAGAGAAACGCGGCAGCAGTTGAAGGAGTGCGCGCTGGCAGGTGCAGCTGCTTACCCGTTCCAACAGAGGGGTCAAAGAGTCATAGCGGATTGTGGTAGGATCAGTACCAAACTGTTATCGAACTTGCTGAATGAGTTGGGTGAGCTTTTAGGGACATTAGTAGGGTTCAGATGGAATTTTGGTTTCATTATTGCAAATTAGCCAGAGTCTGAGTTTTGAGTAACTCTATTTAACTGGGATCTTATAAGTGATTTGGATTTTAATTTCAGCAGCAATATAATTTTGTTCTCTTAATCTATTGCAGACAGCTAATGCATCAGCAGGAATTCCAGCTCAGATGCAGCTTGGTTTGCTTTCTCCCCTTTACCTTAGAAGACTTTTTGAGCGCATGGGTGCAACTTATATCAAGCTAGGTCAGGTAAGGGCATCTTCGAACTTTGTTCTATGATGGATGGCAATACACAATCTATTAGATAACTAATAGAAATCTTTTAAATTTCTTAATGTGTAATGATAATGGCATTCTTAGGGCCTGTTTGGCAGGGCTTCAAAACCGGCTCCAAAACTGGCTCCAACTGGAGCCCTGCCAAACGGTGTGAAATCAGACAGCTCCAGGTCAGGAGCCGCACCTGGAGCCGTTTGCGGCTTCCACTTGGGAGGTGGAGCCACAAAAACGTAGCTCCAAGCAGCTCCACTCAGGGCTCCATTCGATGAAGTCGTTTTGCCAAACGTTTTATGAAATGACTTCAGCTCCACCAGAAAAGCCACTCCACCAGAGGAGCCGAAGCCGGAGCCCTACCAAACAGGCCCTTAGTTGTAGTAATTATGTATACATCGAACATGGTACATGAAAGAACCTCTCAACGAACAAGGTCATGGAAAATACCATCCTTAGATGATCACTAGACCTGAATTGAAAGTCAACATATTACCTTTTCGGCTTTTCTTGGATGGTCTTTTGAGGTGGATGCGGGTCTTGAGTCTGAACAACTTTCTGATTCCATGGTTATGTACCATTTCTGCTCCATTGAAAAAGATGTACGATTCTGATTATTTGGGTACTGATAGTCAACGGACTGTGTGATGGTGCAGTTCATAGCATCTGCACCAACTTTGTTTCCTGCAGAATATGTTGAGGAATTCCAGAACTGCTTTGACCGAGCACCAGCTGTCCCATATGACGTGATTGAGTCAATATTGCGTGAGGAGTTGCAGCGTCCATTAGATAGTGTATATGAATACATCGATCCTGTGCCAATAGCCTCTGCCTCAATTGCACAGGTTTCTCCCAGAACCTTTTGGATTACATTATGCAGTCTACAGTCTGCTGTTGAAGCATTGAGATAATTCATTGTCATTCAGGTTCATGGGGCTAGGTTGAAGAGCTCTCAGAAGGATGTGGTGATTAAAGTTCTAAAGCCTGGTATTGAAGACACTTTGGTTGCTGATCTGAATTTTATCTATGTTGTTGCACGTGTTTTGGAGTTTTTGAACCCTGAGCTACAAAGGACATCACTGGTACATGCTCTCCTAAATCCTAATCATGAAGTTCATGTGCAATCAGATACTTGACAGTTTCATGACATCATGTTTTTTCTTTAATCAGACGCTCTTCCTAATTTGCTTTCTTTAATTAAAGTAACAAAAATCATTAGCAGCATTGCACTACATTTTATTGTACAAAACAATCTCTGGACCAAATGGTTCTTGGAGCATGTGGGGATTTATATTCTGAAGAGCAATGTAGCTGAATTCATCATCAAATTGTTATAGTGCTAGAATTTGTACATCCTAAGTGCATCAAGCAATACACAAAAAGTTAGCAGCTATTGAGTTTAAACTATGAATATATTTGTTTAATTAGGGATATTGCATGAGGATAATAATAGATATTGAGGCTGTATCAAGACAAAACTAAAGGGATTGTGAAGAAAGTTGGGGAATGACTGAACTGTTTCAGGTCAAGTGCTGCCTTGACTCCCAACATGGTTTCCATTGAGTCTGGCATGTAATAAGATAGTTTTCTTGGTTCATCATCCTGTGTGGCTTCATAGTTCATACTGTAACTGCCAACCCCAGAAGTTTATGAATTTCCATAAACCTGTTATTGCTTTCAATAAAAGCATAGCGGTCTCCTTTCCAAAAAAAAAAAAGATAGATATCGAGGCTGCGTCCAGGCAGAAATGTCATCAGAAATCTAAGAAAAATTAGTTCATATGTATTGAAGTGGGGCCAGCAAGCATTACAAAATCTGCTTTATATTTTGCTAAGTTTTTCTAAGAAAAAAGAATATTCAGCCTTCGTATTATCATTCAATGAATTAGAAAAACTGCAAAGTGTAAATTAATAAAACTCAATCTTGACTAAGATTTTTTGTTATAGGTAGGCATTATCAAGGATATAAAGGAATCAATGCTTGAAGAAGTTGATTTTAGAAAAGAGGCTGCAAATATTCAGGCTTTTCAGGGGTACATAGATGCTATGGGATTTGACAGGCAGGCAAAAGCCCCATTTGTGTTTCAGCACTGTAGCACAAAACGTGTGTTGACTATGGAAAGATTGTATGGAGTTCCGCTTACTGACCTTGATTCTATAAGGTCTCTTGTTCCAGATCCTGAGTTGACTTTAGTCACTGCTCTTAATGTCTGGTAAGCTACACAACTGCTTCACTTTATCTTATGATGTCATACGATTTTGAGTTTTTCTTTCATTTCATAGACTTTGTAATGCCATGGTTTGAGCTTCTGAAAAATGCAAAAATATCGCAGGTTTGGAAGCTTGATTTCGTGTGAATCCTTCCATGCCGATGTGCATGCTGGGAACCTATGGTTGCTCCGTGATGGGCGGATTGGTTTCATTGATTTCGGTATGCTTTAGCCATTTTCCCAGTAGTAGTTTTGTATTGGTTGATTATCTACATTGTAAATGTGATGGAGCATGAACCATGCCACGCACTTAGGGTTGTCTCTTACCTCTCAATACGCTAAAATTCCCAGTGCTCTAGGTTGATTGTGGTACCGTGCTACTTTATTCAACTTTCTTCATTACGTGTATACTTATATTAAAATTAATTCTTTTCAGGGATTGTTGGTCGCATATCTCCAAGGACTTGGGCTGCTATGGAGGTCTTTTTGGCTTCTTTCGCAACTGAGGATTATGATGCTATGGCATCTGCCCTTTCTGAAATGGGTGCTACAGGGAATGATATAAATATTGATGAATTTGCCAAGGACCTGCGAAAGATATTCTCATCAATACAGGTAATGTTTCCAAACAACAGTAGGCTATTTAATATCCTGATTCCTGAAGGCTTGATCAACCTTTTTTACAATAAAAGGGCTTGAGGAAATTATGAACCATCTTCTGAGTGACCTAAATCAATGTTACTCTGTTAGTTCTGTGCTGTTTTCTGGAGAAACAACTTACTGAAACTGTATTGCCATAGGAAACATGATCTTGCAGTTGTAACAGTTACATCTCAGATTCTCAGCAAGATGCACATAATAGGCAACTAATGCACTTCAATATTATGTGACTAGTTTTATATTTATGGAAGTACTTGTCTTCTTAGTTTGTGTTGTACTTGATATCCAGTATCCTATTCTTAGCTTATTTGGCACAGAAAAATGCACTAATGTTTTCTGTTTGTTAAGCAGGACTTGGATACTGAAATCATAATCGCAACAGCAAGAGGTCCTGATGCTACAGCTGTATCTGCTAATGTTGTCCTTGATGAGAGACAGATGAATGCTCTGTTTCTTGATCTGGTTAGTTACTTTCTTGTATATCCTACTTTCTTTGGCCATTGTCTAGAGCAGAAGAATGGTACTACTACTGCAAGCAAAAGATTATGTAGGATAATAAGCTGTAAAATGCTATTGCTCCTACTGTTCTTTTTTTTTACTCCGCAGTTTTACCTTCCCTAGTTGGGTTAATATGTGGACAGTGGACATATTGAAATTTCTGTAGTGGGTTTCTCAAAGGATTGGGGCCCAGCCATATCCAAGTGTGTTGGCCTGGCGATAATTCAGCTGCCATGATGGAGTAGATGATTGGCTGACATACTGTTTATGTATTATTTTTCATGATTGCAGTAGTTGTCTTGATGTGATGCATGTTTCTATCTAAAATTGAAAGGCACTGTTAGATTTTAAGTCGCTATGCTTTCATGGATTTTCCTGAGCTGCACATAATATTTCCTCAAAAATGAAGGAATAGAAAATGAAAGCTGACACTTTTGTTGCTGCATCTCCCAGGTGAGGGTTAGCGAGTCTTACGGGCTGAAATTTCCTCGGGAATTCGCTCTTCTCATGAAGCAGCTACTGTATTTCGACCGCTACACAAGGTTGTTGGCCCCAAGCATGAACATGCTTCGAGACGAGAGAATCAACATCTCCACCAATCGGCAACCCAGAAGAACGGAACGAATTCAATGAGGCCACATCATTAAGCATTAGCAACATACTATAGTTCTTTTGTCATAGGGTGATATTAGCAAGCCCTTGTAACCAAAACACTGTATATAGTTTTTGCCACTAGAAATGAACCACACATCAGAAAATCTTGTACACTTATTTGTCAGGGAATTTGGCGTTATACTTCTACCATAGCAACTAGGCAGCATGTTAAATATATACATATATGTATGTCACGATCCAGTAGACTGAGTTTTTAAATATATATGCCATGTTACTAGTAGAGGCAGAGTCAAGTTAAGACGCAGCTGTACTGGAGGGAACTGTCAACAGATAAAATGATTTGTCATGTGCTAAACAAGGTTGGCTAAAGGGCACAACGCTTTGTTGCATTTATCAGGGATTGTACTGCAAAGTGACTCTTCTGGTCCCATTATATTGGCTGAAAATATCGGCTTGGTTCAAGCTTTGTGGGACAAAATTTAAATGTTAGGTTTTTCAAAAAAAAAAAGAAGTAAAAACAACACTTTTTTTTTTTGGAATGGAGAGAGCACTGTACATCCGAATGCAGTCTTGCGTGTGTGTACATGAAAATTATCCAATGTGTTCCTATAAAAAGTGTAAAATATAGCCCTAATCCTAGAGGGAGAGCCAACAGACAAAGGTCCCAGACAAATAAAAAGTTCGTTGAAGCTAGGCTGCCTTTTGTTGGTGAAGTGGTCCCACTGAGTTTATTTTAAATATAATATTTTTGATAGTAAAGGTGTTGTGGTCACCAAACTCAAACACAATCCACAGGTAATATCAAGGAGAAACAAGGCAATCTTATTTTTCTAATAGGAGTATAAAACAAGTAAGAAGGTGCTAACCATGTTTTGTTTGAGAACCAATTTTTATATTACCTATTTTTTCTTAGAAGGACATGCTGATTACTAACCTTGGATCATGAACATTTGTCAGTTTTCACTCATCTACTTTTTTCACATAACGGTCTGTTTAGTTCGCCAAAATTTTTGGGAAAATTTTTTGGCAATTCGTTCGAAGGTCTATTAGAGGTAATAAACATAGACTAATTATAAAACTAATTACATGAATGGACAGGAAATCACGAGACGAATCAATTAAGCCTAATTAATTCATCATTAGAGATTGTTTATTGTAGCACGACGTTGTCTAATCATGTCATAATTAGTCTCGTTAGATTCGTTTCGCGATTTGAGCCGGGGGTATGTAATGGGTTTTGTCATTAATTCACATTTAATACATCTAATTAGTGTCCGAAGATTGATGTGACAGGTAGGTAGGAAAAATTTTGGGAACAAAACAGGACCTTATGCGATTTCCTGTTTTGCCCTCACGAGATATATCTCCTGCTCCCGAGCCCCCTCAAGTTGACGTGTCCATGTCAAATCATTTAAACACCTGACCCTGATCTTGCTATCAGGCAAGGTCAAGGTGGATCATGACCTCTTGCCCTAGCAATTTGTCAATTTATATGAACAGTGATTTGACAATGTTTATTAATTTTATTGCTAAATTACTTAGCTGTTTATTAGCCATCAACTAATGATACTTTTCTCTTAGAACAAATCTGCATCAGCCACCGGCCACCGACCACCAGCCAAGCCAACGACATTTTTCTCTCGGAACAAATCAGCATCAGCCACCAGCCAACCGAACAGTCCGTTAAGCTGGATTTTGCTGAAGCTCCGTCACTGGTTGGTTGCTACCATAATCTTACGTGATTAAATTAGTGAACCGCATCTAATAATTATGCAATGGGGGAGGGGAGCACATATTTCTTTGTTTTGAAGGTATGAACTGCCATGTTCTTCTTGAAGCACAAGTTGAACTTGCCGTTCCTCATCAGCCTCTAGAAACGGTCCCCACCTCGCTCAAAACTCCCACACGCACACGAGAACACCCCCAACAGATTTTAACCCCCGTTTGAAATTTGAACCCAACCCCCGGATATTAGAGAGATCCGAACTCCCCAACCCAAGGGGCATCCCCGTCATTTCGCCCTTCCCATTCTCCCCTCCTCCCGTTCTCAAGCGAATATGCCCCGCACGGCAACCGCCCCGCCCACGTGGGCTTCCCCCGCCCTGAGGCGGAGATTCTTGCAAGGCACCCCACCCCGGAATTACCGAAACGCCCCTGCTCCCTCTGCTAAAATGCCTCTTCCCCTTCCTCTCCTCGGAGCCCGTCCCGTCCCGTCCCGTCCGTCCCCAAATTCCCCTTTGCTTTCTCCCGCTCGCCCTCCCGAAATTCGCCGCGCGCCCGCCGATTCGCTGCTTCCCGGAGTAGATCGGAGCCCTAGCCCTAGCTGAGGCGCGACCATGGCCGCCCCGATCGTGGGCTGAGGCGGTGGTGGGAGCGGTGTGTATGGGGTGAGGAGTTGGTGCCGAGGCGTGGGGATGGACCCTACTAGCCTGATGAAGGTGAAGAAGGAGGAGATGGAGATGGAGGTGAAGGCGGAGGTGGGGGTTGGGGTTGGGGAGGTGGAGGTGAAGGAGGTGGCGAGGGCGGCTGCTGCTGCCGCGGCGGCGGCGGGGGCGCCGAGGTGCCGGGTGGTGCGGATCATCGTGCACGACGAGGACGCCACCGACTCGTCGTCCAGCGAGGACGAGGACGAGGACGACGACGACGAGGGGGAGGGGGAGCCGGTGAGCGTGAAGCGCAGCCGCGTGCTCCTCCAGACCGGCGGCGGAGGTGGTGGAGGGGCGGAGGAGGACGCGGCGGATGGGGTGCGGTTCACGGGCGTGCGGCGGAGGCCGTGGGGCAAGTTCGCGGCGGAGATCCGCGACCCGCAGCGCGGCAGGCGCGTGTGGCTCGGCACCTTCGACACCGCCGAGGAGGCCGCCGCCGCCTACGACGCCGCGCGCATCCGCATCCGCGGGCCCGGCGCGGCCTCCGCCTCCACGTCCACAAACACCAACCCGCCGCCCTCCACCGCCGACGGCGACCCGCTCCCTCCGCCCCCTGCTGCTGCTGCGCCTCTTCCGCCTCGACCCCCTCCGCCCGCGTCAGCGCCGCTGCCCCCTTGTCCCCCTCCGCCCGCTGCGCCCCTGCCCCCTCGCCCACCGCCGCCGCTACTTCCGCCGAAGAAGCAGTACCTGCCGCCACCGCCACCGCCACCGCCCCTGCTCCCGCCGAAGAAGCGGCTGCCCTCCCCGCCGCTGCCACCGGAGAGCTGGAAGCCGGGGGTCGCGGCCGCGGCCGCGGCCTCCTCCCCGCCGAAGAAGCGGCTGCCCTCCCCGCTGCTGCCGCCGGAGAGCTGGAAGCCGGGGTTCGCGGGCGCGGCCTCGTCCCCACCTACGCCGCCGCAGCCGCGGCCGTTCTCGCCGCTGCCGGTTTGGGCGCTGATGTCCGGCGGGAAGCGCAAGAAGCGGTCGGGCTGCGGCGGGCGCGTCCCCGCCCTCCGCACCCCCGCCGCCGCCGAGGAAGCCAGCCGCGCCTGAGACGCCCGCCCGCCCGCCGACGCCGATCCCCCCACCGCTCCTCCGTCCCTTGGTACACCAATCTGAAATCCTTATGATTCTCGATGATGCTAATGTGAAGAATCTCTCTGTAACTTCCCTGATTCATGAACTGATTATGCTGATGATGATGTACATATGCTGCTCTGCTGTTTTCTGCTGCTGCTGCTGATGCTAGGAAGCGCAGCGGATGATGAACTGATCTGTAAAACCTGATGAACCAACCCACCCTTCGATGTGTGATAAATAATATTTGTTGACAATTTTTTCTTCTTCTTTCGATCCGGACAAGGTTGTTATTTATCCATGGTCAGGATAACTTGTATTGGAACTCTAGGGAGTACAAAATCTTCATTCACATTGCAAAAATTGTTTGTTGCCATTGCCCACCAACGTTGTTGTGGATTTTATTCTGTGTAGAAATCCTTCTCGCAGTGTTTGTTGGCAGGCAGTGAAACTTTAATGAGTTGTTTAAGACTCGCAGTGATTTTATTTACATGATCCACCTTTGGATCCTGACTTGTGTGGTCGAGCGGTTAACCCTGCGCACGTGCAGGCTTTTTACGCTTTCTGTCAGCTCACGCTCACTGACACCAGCATCCAAAGAATCTATATCCGCATCCAAAAAATGTCGTTGCGTCATTGCGTATTTGCGTGGCAACACTCGGAGCCAAAAAAAAAAGTGAGAACAAAACAGTTACCAGCTGGTAGGCGGACCCGAAACGGCTTCAGTTTTTAGATTAACTCTGGGCGCAGAAAATTTTGACAAAATTTTCAGTTCTCTTTCAAAGTTTATTAAGAAGTATTAAATGTAGATTAAATACAAAACTAATTACATATATGGATTAAAAATTGTGAGACGAAATTAACTGGGAGGTTATAAAATGAGTTTTGTCATTAATTAGTGGGCAATGAGTTTAATACTCCTAATTAGTGTTCGAAGATTGATGTGACGGGTAGTTGGTGAAAGTTTGGAGAACTAAACAGGTTCCAAAATTTGAACAAAAGTCGGTGCTCCCAAAATGAAAGATATATGATATTTTTTACAGGTTTGAACAAAATATATTTGTTACCGGTTGGCAAAGAGCTGAGAGGAGTCCAAGCCTTACCAAAGGCCTCTAGCTTCCTCTAGCTTAGTTGGTTCCCTCGTTGGAGTGAATTTACAAAACTGGTTAAAAAATGTTCTCGTCGCTAAAGTTGAGGTTTCGGAGATTTTGAGCCGAGATTAAGTTCTCTTTTCTTAATGAAAATCATGAGACGGTCTTAACCCCCACCAACTTAATTTGAAGTAGAGGAGCCCAAGCTTTTGCTCCGCGCCATTCCTTTGCATCGGTTCTCAATACGTTTTGCTTGCAAATAAGTGAATTAGATTTTCAAATGTTCATCCATCCATGAGCTCAACATTTTCGTTGTGATCATGCTGCGATCTTCACCTTTCCGCGCTTGAGGTGTATTACTGATGGAGCATTTCAGTCTTGTTTCCCATGCCCCACCAGATTTTAGTTGTTTATTGATCCAGACGACGTCCGTGTTAGTAAAAGTAAAAGTTAATTATATTTCTTTTCTACATATAAATGAATTGGCACCACACAGTGCCCATTTCATGAGATAGAGAAGACGTTCAGTGTGTTTTAAGACATTTTTTAAAAAAAAGTTTAAATACTCATTTCCTTACTACTACCTCCGTTCTTAAATATATGACGTTTAGGACAAGAAAATTACTTCAAAAGAACTAGTTTTCTTATCCTAAACGTCATATATTTAAGAACGGAGGGAGTATTTTTTTCAGCTAGTAAGATCTAACGAATTTGGTACACGCTTGAGTTCTTCTCTTTTCAAACTTCCTAAGAGATAGCATCATGACTGATTGGAACCTTATTTAGGAACACCCAAGTCACACAAATTTATATGATCATACTAGATTAATATAGTAATTCTATAAATGGTCATCTCTTTTCTTCTTCTTCGTCTTCTCCATATCCTTTCCTCGTTGCTCTTTCCCTTCATGCTCATGGCTCTTCGTAGAGCTCCAGTGGGTTTATTTTTTAAATTACACAGTACAATGCAGACACTCACCTCTATGAACACATGTACACAAAACCTACCCTTATGAGCACCTTCGAAGGACTAAGCACTCGGGAGACCTGGAGATTCCTGAAGTCACCATTGGCGCCTTGTTGTCGACGGAAACACCGCTTACCACTAGGCCACAAATGATTTGTCATAGAGGTTAAAACCGGTCTTTGTTGGCGGGTGCAACAACCGCCGACAACTTTGAGCCAGTAGAAATGGTCATTGGTGCTGGCGGGTGCCCGCCTGCCAGCACAGGGACCTCAGTGTTGACGGGCGGCTTAAGCACCTACCAACATAGTGGATTTTGGCACGGCAGAAAAATCTCGAAATAAACAGCAAAAAAAACTTTTTTTAGGGGAGGACCCCACTGGCCAGCCACCCGCCCGTCCCCGTCACGCAATTTTTCGCGACGCTACGCGGCTGGCGGGGTTCAAACCTGCGACCTCCCCCTCACGCGTAGCCTCCCTTACCACTGCAATACACTCTCACATGCATTTATATCCCGTTTTCATTCTCCTCATATTATACTACATCGAGTGTAAATTGCTTCTTTGATGCTCTAAATGGCTTCAAATTAAAAAGTTGTAAACTACAAAGTTTCATAACTTTCTGAGATCTACAACTTTCATTTTGGAATTTTCTCCATTTGAGATCGTTTACAAAATTTGAATTTGAATTTTGAGATATTCAAACTTAGTTTTTCGTTGACAATATGACTTCAAACAAAAAAGTTGTAAACTACAAAATTTCATAACTTCTAAAGATCTACAACTTTTATTTTGAATGTTTCTCCATTTGAGGTCGTTGGAAAAATTCAAATTTCCAAGTGACTAGATATGCAGACTTATTTTTCGTTGACAAAAGTAATTCAAACTAAAAATGGTTCAACTACAAACTTCTATAACTTCTGAAGATGTACAACTTTTATTTTGATCATTTGCTCATCCCGTATAGTGATAGTAACATTCTTCACAAATCTTATACACCACTTTGTCAAGAGATATAGATTTTGTGAACAAAATTACTACCACTTTGTCAAACGAAGAGACAATCCAAATAAAAGTTGTACATCTTGAGAAGTTATGAAACTTTGTAATTGAATTTTTTATTTGAATTAATTTACTTCTTTATAACACGCACTAACAGTTCATGTAAGGTCTGTGCTGGAGGGTGCCTTATGTAAGGCACTCGCCAGCACTGTTGCATATTTGCTGGCGGGTGGTAATTGCGCCCGCCAGCACTGTGCTGGTAGGTGCCAATTGCGTCTGCCAACACACTATTTTTCATGTGCCAGGACAAATCGATTCTGACCTAGTGTACCACTTAACGTATTACGCCGGTAAATCACAGAAAAAGTTGTGAGCACTAGAATTTGAACCCTGATGGATAGCGCCCACTGAACCGTCCTACCATAATACCATTAGACTACAAGCCTAGCTCTAACGCGTGTTCAGACTTCAGGTCTAATGACTTTGTGAGCTATGCATAAAATTAGCTATTGTCATTAGCTCTCAATGTATGTTGTCTCTTGTATTAGGTTATAGGGCCGTGTCACAGATTACAATTTTTTATGACTCAATTCTATTTTTTTACTATTTTCAAATGGTCTTCGGATGTTGAGGCGTGTTTCGATTTAGACAGAGATTGTCAAGTCAAACCATGGACGTGCCATGCTAAATATTTGACGAGCCTTTCTGCCACCTGTCATTTTGACCAAATTAACATTAGACAGATAATGAACGTGCAAGTGCGCTGAGCGAGTCTATGATTTGATGTCTATCCAAACGCTTAAATTAAAGGCGAGCACAGCCTACTACCAAATTAGTGGTTTTTTGTTAGTAATCCAAATAAATCTTCACACAACACCTACCACTAGCCTTATAGACGGCGTACCATATTTTCCTTCACGCTTGTTCACACAAACATGCAAATATTTATATCTCTCTATCTCCTGCAAATATCTTCACCGTATACATGCTCCACACATATAACCATCTAATATCGAAAAAAAAACCCAGAGGTGACGTTTCTACTCCAGCTGAGATATGTATATATATATATTTATATACTTGACACACGACCGTAATAAAATGTACTCCCTCCGTTCTTAAATATATGACACTGTTAACTTTTTCTCCAACTTTAACCATCAATATATATTGAACAAATTAGTTAACTAAAGTAAAATATATATCATTATATCTATTATTCAATGTACTTTAGATTTAACTTGTTGGTTTATTAATTTGCTAAAATATTTGAAGAAAAGACGAATAGTCAAACCGACGAAAAAAGTTAATGGTGTTATATATTTAAGAACGGAGGTAGTATTACTCGCATGCATGTATATCGCATGCATGTATATAGTGGGCGAATAGCTCTTCACCCGTCGTCCTGGGGCCGCGGCCGGGACTCGCGACGTAGCCTTATCCAGGCCCGGCACGAAATATCAAGAGGCCAACTTGAACGATCGAGTCGGCCGGAAACCTGCACGGGCACGAACGGCGGCAGGTTGCAGCTTTCTCTGTTTTGTCCCGGCACCAACTGGGCTGGGGGTCCCCTATTCCCTACCACGGCGGAGCTATCAGTCCCCGACACGCCGACGACGGCCGCCGCTGCCGCCGCCGCCGCCGACACCGGCCAAGCAGTGATGGTAGGCCCGGTCCTTTTCCTATACTCCTGTCCTGCGGGCGCTGTCATCACGCATTCCGAGGACATCGATGGGGCCTGTCCTGAGGTTACCTTCGTTTGTACCCCACGGCAGGAATTTTTTTTTCAGAATCATGGCAGGATAAATTATTCGTGGCAACCGAACTTTTATCTTTTTTTTTCCCTTCTAATTATTGTTACTACTTACTAGAATATCCTTCACTGTGCTTGTGGGCTTGTGGCAAATGAAACGTGGAGGGGCAAAATTTTCAAATGATACTTGGGGCATCTTGAAGCGAGCAGTAATTGTAACTCCGATTTTTGTTTTTTTTAATTTTGGCTTAACTCACCTTGGAATGTATTGAACATTTGGATTAAAAGATTGAACTGGCCAAAATTCAGGATAAAATATTTTTTATCCTAAATTGCAAAAAAAAAGACTCAATAATTGTGCATTAGGATAAAAGATTTTTTTCAACATGCTTGAGAAACTCATCTTAAATCACACAAAAAAAACTTGAAATTACAATGTAACTAGATTTGCCTTGACATAATATATTTTTGCTATGCTTTACATATGAACATACATATGGCAACAACAAACATTTTAGTCAAAGTTGAATTTGGAAAACCGTCTCAATGACCAAAACATCATGCTAATAAGGTTTATTGGATATATGTGATTGCAACTTTCACGGTTTGAAGGTACGCCATTACAATTCGCCAATTCATAAATATGTTATTGCAATTCTTACCTTGTTTGAATCGTGTCATTTTGTACGTCTTTGATTCCATTTGATTCATCTTTTATTCCCTTGGACCTACCAGAGCCCTCTGTATTTTCGTATGGTCCAAAATGACCCTACTACCTCTCTCCTCTCCACTCGCTGACGTGTGGGCCCCAAGTCATCTTCTTCCCCCCTTTCTTCCCCAACCGGCAGTCCATCCATCAGGAGAGTAGGGCTCCCTCACACGGATTCGGAGGGCGGCGGCGTCGAGGCCACGGGACCTCGATGCGCGGCGTTGCAAGGTCTGAGGCCAGCAGAGTCGAGCTCCGCGGGTGCGGTGGCGGGGTCAAGCTCCGCCAGACGGGGCAAGCTCCCCAGGCGGCACGACTGGTGCCAAGTTGGGCGGGGAAAGCTTCCCCAGCGGCGCAACGACGACCTCCGCGAGCGACGCAGATGGGGACCACACTCGGTGGGGTCAAGCACCGCCGGAGCTCAGTGGATGCCCATTGGCTCAGACATGCGTCGCCGCTGGTCGGCTCTGGCAGCGGCGTGGGGAGAGCGACGAGGTCTAGGTGGCCTTTGGCTGGGAGGAGGGGAGGAGATGGGCGGCGGTGCTCGACGAGAACAGGGGCGAGGGGGCGGGACAGTACAGATTGTGCTCATGCGAGAACAGGGCGACAAAGGGTGCTCGCGCGGAACCGCGGGCACCAAGCAAGCAGTGGAAGAGCGCATCGACACGGTGAAGGGCGCTCCTGCAGGGGTCGTCGCGGTCGAGGAACAAGGATGCGGTAGGCATCGGGTGCCCGAGGACGACGATGAGTTGCAACCTCCATTGGAGGAAGAATGATAGAAGGGTTGGGGAAGAAGGGTAAGAGAAGAAGATGATGCATGGACCCACAAGTTAGTGAGTGGAGAATAGAGATGTAGCGGGGTCATTCTTGTCCATACGAAAATATGAGAGCCTGCACGTGGGTCCAAGGACATCAAGTACGTACAAAATGGCAGATCTCAAGTAAGATAAGAATTGTAATGGTATATTTACAAATACACGAATTATAATGACATATCTCCGAACCGCATAAGTTAAAATGACATATATCTATTAAACCCTACTTTTTATTATGAAATGTACAAGAGAGTAGAGCATCAACTCACATAGAGAATGTGCATAGCATGTTTTTCATTAAGAATAAGAGAATTACAATGGTACAACTTTAGGAGAAACTTTAAAGTGTAGAATTACAAGAAACATGACCAAAGACACTTAGACAAACAAGATTACAAGAACCACGACCGGAGAACTCTGACAACAAGATCTAAGACGGCTGAAACTTGCATGAAAGGTACACTAAGAACACTCGCACATCACCGAATGTCTACCCACCTAGAGCTCACAAAGGTAGAGTGAGGATGTCATGCAAGATGATGCCTCCAAGAAGGGAACGACGTCAACGCCACCATCGTCTGTCTGTCCACAAGAAGCAGACTAAGTCTCCACCTGGCAAAACCAAATGGATTTGGTGGTCGCAACAACGCCCCCAACAAGGTGAGCTACGTTCAAGAACGCAACCGTTGTCGACACTGATGAACGTGGGGCAAAGCTTTCGCCAAGGCTTCCAAAACCAACTCCAAGTAGCTAGCCTCCTTGTACTGGATGAGAGCCAAACGATGGAAAGGCAGCGAGCATTCCACGTTAATGATGAAGGGAGCATTCGCAAGTCAGCAAACACCAGAATGACCTTGACGACCAGAAGCGACTGCAACGAAGAGAGTACACTGCCAAATATGCCAAGGAAGGGCAAGCATGAAGCGGTGGCGAAGCATCCACCCAAGAGCATGACCGCGATGGCAAACACATCCGCTAGAGTAGAAGAACAATGACAAAGCATCTGCCAAACTCGAAGCACACAACGGTAGCAAAGCATCCACCGAACAACACGACCACGACGGCAAAGCATCCGCCAGAGTAGAAGAACGACGGCAAAGCATCCGCCAATCTTGAAGCAAGTAGCAGGCAACCACCAAATAGCAAGATCACGACGGCAAGGCATCCATTAGAGAGGAAGAACGGCAGTAAAGCATCAAGCGCAAGCACGAAGAATAACGTGGCGGCATAACGGAGGGGGGGGGGGGGGCACCCGATCCGCCCCGGGGAGCGCCGGAACTGACCGGCAGCGCACCAGCGTGAGCTCCACTCGGGCACCACGTGAATTGCACTGCCAACCGTGACCGGACGCCCATGAAGACCCTGTGCAACCGGGATGCCGTTTATCCGCCGTAAGAGCTGGCACGCCACGTGGAGCTGCCGCCGGCGGCCACAGATGACACCCACGCCACAGGGGAAGAGGAAGAGATTCTGAGCTCCTCGCCCACGCCACTGGGAGTCCACGACCAGATATGGAGACAAGGGGAAGATGCATATCAACTTAACAACCCAATTTCAATTGTAGAATGAAAGCTAGCCGTTTGTTTGTTTCAAAATCCACATTACTTGAATGCTCATGGATCCCATTTATACCATAACAAATTCGCATACTACACGAGTACACAATGCATTGAGTTTGGTTCATTCAAATCTTCCACCATCAAACTATCATAAAGTGGAGTGCACCATGATCTTCGTTTTTTTATGCAACTCCATAATGTAACAGGGGACTAATACAAGCTAATTAAACAGTCAGTTTTACCTAACCTCCCCTGAAACCACCTATCCTCTCAGCATCACAAGCTACTTAGGGTTAAACAGTCAATAACGAATAAAATGAATGTCCATGACCTTACAAGTTACAACAGCATGCCTCGATCCACAAAAAGGATGGAGACGGTTCGACAACCATTGATTTCTCCTTATCTCAAGGAGCAAATGTGCTTAATACCGGACTAACCATCCAGCAAACGCATACCTTTTCTTACACAAGCACGCACACAGCGCAGGCTCAAGAGCCCCTTGTTGATGCTGCACGCCTGCAACATGAAGGACTGAAGGATGGAGAAGCAGCTTCCCTACTGACTCGGTTTTGCGCGTTTCATGCCACCATTACTGAAAGGAGAGACGCTTCCAGGATGAGGACTATCTTCTCTCAGAGTTGAGTTTATCATGGCCAGTTCCCTCAGCTGTTGCCTTTTGTAGAAATCTTGTGACTCGTCCTACAAACAAGAAAAGCAAGTATTTAGTTCTGAATATAAGGATATATGGAAATTGGAAGATACTCATAACTATATGGATTCTCTAAAGAAGTTATATGAGGAAAGTATAACAAAAATACAATATATGCACATTACAATGCATGAAAAGTGGAACCTAGTTACAGAAACATTGAGCTCCTAAAGAAAAGGCAATAATTGCTCCTAGAGAACAACCAGCAGGTGGCTCCCAACAAAAAAACCTAGCTTATAAAATAGTACAAGAACTAAGTAAATCAACGACATCAGATTTTAGCATGCCGTTTCTTCTTTGCCTCTCTCAAGCGAATAACCATGTGTTCTCTACTGAACCTACTAATAACCTCCGCAAGCCAAACGTAATTAAGTGGTATTTGACATGTTCTCCGTACCTTTGACACCATAATATACTTTGAGGCAGATATATGCATTTAAGTTACGTATGTCCAATCCAAATATGCATAACATATATCCCAAAATATGACTTTTTTTTTACCTCAGGGAATATTATGATTTACTAGCTAGCAGTTGAAAAAATTAGGAAAAAAGTACAAATGTTTTGTCTTTTGAGAAAGTTTCCATGAATGGATGCACTACAATGCCTTCAAGTTTTGGGATATACATTTCTTTTTAAAGTAGACTTGAGTTTGCGAAGTTACATAAAATAGAACAATGTAGGGTTTGATTTAGCTGCAATTAGTCACTGGATACAAAGTGATGAAAAGTTTGACACCACTAGCCTTTAACAGCAATTTACCAACTAAATGAAGTTTTACAAGTATTTTTTTTAGAAAAAGGAAATTGTTTCCTGCCTCTGCAACAGCACGAAGCAAAATTTGAAGTGATAAATATCAAAATTTCAAAATGTATGCACAGATCATGTATTCTTGCATGGTGTTTGCCAATTCAAATAAGGTTGTGTTTGGAAGTAGACATTGGAGCCTCAAAATCGGAATTGGCATTGATGGTCTTCAATACCAGTTGTTTGGACGTCAATGGAATTCAGAATTGGAATCGCGAGGGAATACCATGTGGCATTCACTCGACTTGCCCACACGCTCCAGCAAAACCGAGCCCCGCACCTCCGTATTGCGTTGCATTCGCGTCGTCCCCTTCGTCTCGTCCCCATCCCGCTCGCCCTCTCATCCGCGCCGCCCGTCTCCCTCCGCAGTCCGCACTGGCCCCCTCCGCGCCGCCCGTCTCCCTCCGTGCCGCCCGCCTCCCTCCGTGCCTCGAGATCCCTCCGCTGCCCCTTGAGCTCCCTCCACCGGCCTGGGCCTCACGAGCTCCTTCCACCGACACGCCTCGAGATCTCTCCGCCGTCCCTCGAGCTCCCTCCACCGGCCACCACTCGAGTTCCGTCACTACCCCGGGAGCTCCCTCCGCCGACGTGCCGGAGCGGGAGGAGGAGGCCGCGGCGCGAACGAGAAGTCACGCCGCGGCTCCAGTTCCCTCTACCGGCCGCGCCGGAGCTGGAGACGAAGGTCGGGCTGGAGCCGGAGCCAGAGCCGGAGAAGAAGGCCGCGCCGCACCTCCAGCTCCCTCCATGCCTCCCTCCGCAGTGAGCCCGTGCCCCTCCACCAGTGAGCCGCACGGTTCCTTCCCTTCCTCCCTTCGTGGCGAGCTCGTGCCCCTCCGCCGGCAAGCCTCTGGTGGCGGCTTCTATGCGAGACCAAGGTGGAAGAAGCTAGCAAATAGCAATTCTATTCTTGTGTACATCCAAACTGAAAACGGAATTGATTTCTTTTCTAGGATTCCAAACTCCAAAACAATGACATCCAAACAATAGAATTGAAATTGCATCCCATTTCAATACCATGGCTGATTTGGTATTGAGCCCAATTCAATCCATACCCTCCAATATCTACTTCCAAACGCAGCCTAAGAGTACCCCTACAAACTCCTAGCTTTGGTAGAAGAGGACCAATCCAGAACTTTATTATACGCTAGAATAACTTACCACTGGCTTTAGCAGTTCTTCCATGACTTCTTGTGCCTGTCTCAGTCTTGTATCAATAATATTTGCTGGTAACTCAGCCTCGATCAATATATGTAGTGGCTCATTTAGATGTTCATAACCAGGTTTTCCTTTAAGCTTCTCTTCCTAAAGCAATAAAAACAAAATGTGTGACTGTATTCTTGGGGAACTAAGAAGAAGAGAGAAAATGGAGCAGTAGGACCATATGAGTTCTAAGTATGAACTAACAAAGATTAAATGATCGGAATGAGAAACAGAACTTCTTGATTATCACAATAATGGTGTAATGACAATAATAAGTTAAGGAGGTAAAACTGCCTTCCCAAAGATCCACATAGCCACTGCAAGCAGAAAAACACAGAAATCCAAAAAAGACTATAATATACGATATTCATATATATGTAACAACATTCATCACTGAATATGATGAGTTCATACCAACACATTTGACAAAAAGACAACTAAATGCTACTATTTTGTACATAGTACTAATTGTCTAAGTCATGGGATAGTGAGGGAGAAAATGGATGTTATTCTTCCAAGTCTTCATCGACTGAGGGCTCTAATAGGGTTACTGGATATTCATAATACAGATGAAACTAAGATTGAACACCCAAGATGTAGAGAGTTAGTTTGAGAAAAGGATGTACAGAATTGGACAATATGTTATGATCGGTAACAAAAATATATGGACTTTCTAGAGCAAAAGCAAACAAATAGTCCAGTAGAAAGGGACCCCACATGTTAGGAATTGTTTCTGGAAATTCTGAGAGCGTAATTCCCTACAGCACTCCAGGTAAATATTAGCATTAAATTTAAAGAAACTTACGCGATAATTCAGCATGCTAATACAAACGAAGATTTCAAACTCTCCTTTGGAAAATCCTTTTTCTTCCTCAATTCTAATTGTCACATCCCATCCAATTCAATAAACAAATGGCAAACATCAAAGCCCACAAAAAATAAATGTAATGTACTTTTTTTTTACCAAAGAATGCCCGATTTCACATTAGGCTGTGGCAAGAAAGCTAGAATCCACTAAAGTTCTATGTCAAAAATTATAGCACGCCTTGGTTTGACTTAATGGAAATAAAAAATGGCAGAACTAATGATGCTTCAACGGCACAATGGAAAAACAAAGGCTGCATAACTATGTTGGCAGATAAAGAATAGGATATTCCTTGGAAAAACAAAGGTACGCCCTTAGCCATCATAGTGCTGATATTTCAGAGTCCTCCTATGGGAAGATTTGGACCTTGAGCAGGACGTTCTCTCACTCGGTCCCAACTCCCAAGCCATCTATGAGCAAGGCAGCATGCATATATATGTGATCTGCCTTGAACAGTACCTATGTGCTCATCCAAAAACACTGTTGTGCCTGTCCTTATATGTTTCAGTTTTGCTGGTCTAAGTCAGGTGAGAATTTGAAGATTATGATACCAAAATTAGATCCATTGCAGTGATAGCAAAGGTCAGATGCAAGACTAGTTGGACAACACTAGGGTTATAAGTCAGGAAAAAAAACTAGTGTGCCATGTAGTTCATAAAGTTCCATGACCAAACATTACATTAGATATGACAGAGAAGCTCCTTGACCCAACAGGCTATAAAACCTTTCTAAACTTAAGATATCATAAATTACACAAGCACATAAGTGGGACGAGATTAAGAAATATAATATTTTGGTTACCTTCTCCGTATCTTTGATGGAACCCTTCCCTCTAATAAAAACACGGCAGCCAGTTGATGCTTCCACCCGCTTTAGAGAATTACCTCTTGGACCTAGAATGCGCCCCACAAAATTGAACTGGAGAAATTTGAAACCGGAACATATTAGAACTAGAACATCATTCAGTGATAACTGCACAGGTTGGGGGAGACAAATACATTAGGGTAGGAATCAACAGGAACTTCCAAGCGTATGATCTTCTTCACAATATAGGAGCCAGGACTTGGTGGTGCTCCTTGCCAGTCCATACTTGTTCCAGGAGGAGGTAAGCCCAATCTCTGTTATATTTACAAAAAAATAATCACCGATTCTGAAATAGAGATGCAAATCCAAAAAGCATTATCACATAAAAAGGATGGTTATTGAAGAAATCTTGTTAAAAGAGGAACTTTATTAAAGTGATTAACATACTATGCCTACCTCTTGAGGCATCCCATTCCAAGGACCAAATCCATTGCCATGCAGATTAGGCCGGACAATTGGCGAAGACATAGGACTGGGACTTCTAAACCGACGCCTGTCAAAATCGCTGAATCCATGGTCGTGAACCTTGCTTGATACCCGCATGATTTCTATGTAACACAAATGATGAAAGAAAAAGAATAAGCCAACTTACTAGTCAGAATGGGAAAGGGTTTAATAACTTGCTACAAATGTTAATGCTTGTTATAATCAAATCAATTTCAGTACGGAACACGTATAGGAAAAGAGTGGAAGCGAAAAAACATGTCCAGATATATGTATATATATATATGCGCGCAAGATCCAGAGTGTCATATGTACTTCTGTGGTCAACTAAATTTGCATACTTCAGTCTGATCGGTGCCTTCAACTTTCCTTTTTGGTAGATAGTGTGATGGGTTTTGTCAAAAATCCATATATGCACTAGGCAGAGGAAAATCCTAATTTAAAATAAGATAACATATTCATTCTTTTAATACTACAGACGAAAGGAGAAAACCCTTTTTCAGAAGTAGCACTGCATGACTTTAGCAGCTCAATCATTTTGAGGGGAGCCCAAAGGTTCAGTTTCTGCAAGAGGTGTCTAGTCTTTACAGTATACAAAAGTTCTCTCTACACATTTTTTTAATTATCATTCTAAAAAGGCCAGTTTGGCCCTATAAAAGGTCATGTTAAAGGAAAAGATCGCTTCCTGTTTTGAAATTGAAAAAGGGTAACTCTAAAGGTTAAAGCAGCTACAAGGGATATGTGATTAATGACAAAAGGACTTTGCTACACATACGATCAGGTCACCAGGATGTATGACCCGTGCTTGCGGTCAACGGACTGAGTCACAGCCCACTGCTCAGTGCATAAAAGGTAAAAATGCCTGTGATGGTTGTACAAAGGGGTCGTGCAAACCAGCCATATACACAGTCCATTTACTTAGGTAAAACTGTAGGCCATGTTTGAAAAAACAGGAAAGCAAATAAATCCTCATGCATGATAAAAAGATGTATTCAACATTTATGGATAATTACGGAAAGCTCCAGCTTACATAGCACATACATAGAAAGAGGATGCATTAGGTGCGCCAGAAGCACCACACAGAAAGATAAAAGAAACATCTCAAATACTCCCTCCATTCATCTATGCAAAGCCTATTTTTGCCTGACCCAAAGACCAAGGGAAGCATTCCCATCATTAGTTTTTCTTGGAAAAAAACAAGTTTTTATTGCGGATTCGATTACTCTCGGCATGTGTTTCACTCCCGATGTGTGCATGCGAAAAATTAATGCCACACCGATTCTCGAAGCATCACTCCCAAGGAAAAATGAGAATAGGCCTTACAAAAGTGAATTTTTGAGATTTCACAATAGGCCTTGCATAGATGAATGGAGGGAGTACTAGCTAATGATTTTCCCAAATGAAAACAACAAATTATTTTTGTTAAACAAGATGATCAAAATCCAATGCATTGCAAAGTAGTATGACATACAATTAACCTAACAACTCTGCACAACACAAGCCATGAAGATGCAATCAACAATGGATGCCATCCCCAAAATGAACCTTCCCCAATCATTGGGCTGGCCGCTGTTTTCAGCTACCGATCAAAACAAGTCACTGCATCACTTAAAAGCCCAATCTATTGGCAATCCCCAACCGGTTATTCAGGTCAACAAGACTAACAAGATTGCTGTATGCCGGTTCCGAAAAATCAAGATGGCAGCTTGCCAACTCTATCCAATCACCACACATATATAGTATCTCCCCCCAACACAACACATCAGCTGCCGGAAAAGATCAGCATCCATCCGAGCATTGGAGCCAAGCGATTCCCCAGTCCCGATTGCAGAGCAACCCTATCCGATAGTCCGACACTCATCCGCAAAAAAAGATTTCTCACCAATCCGCAAGCAACAGTAGTAAAGCTCGGGATCAAAAAGATCTCACCTTGATTGAGCAGCCGGCTGCATATCGGCAGCACCTGCATGAAGGGCCCCAGCTTCTGATGCTCGGCGAGAAGCTCGGCCAAGTACTGGCTGGAAAGAAGCCAAGCAAGAATCGCGCCACAATCGCAAGGGTAATAAGTGGGGTGGGGGGGGAAATAAGCAGCTGGAGCTGCAATCTTCGGATCAAGAATCAGCAGAGAGCAATCGGATGAGGAATCGGTAGTACCTGTCAGCATCGGGGTTGCTCCTAATCTGGGGGGAGAGGGTTCTTGCAGGGGAGAAGCCCTGGCTGTAGAGTCCTGACATGGTGGCGGCCGGGAGGGAGGAGAGTGCTGGGGGGAGAGATGTTTTTTTTTTGTTGGCCTTCCAGAGGAAGGAGGGTGATGATAGAGAGAGAGGGGAGGGACCCAAGTCCAGAACCCAGAAGAGGAAAACAAATAGGAAAGGGGGTGATGGTGTGAGGTGGTAGAAAGGTCTTGCTTCCTTTGTTTGGAGCCTGCAGGTGGTGCTGCTGGATAAAGTGAAGCTGCTCAGATGTAAAAACAAGAGGCTACAAACCAGGGAGAGCGAATACTGCCTTGCTTCAGTTGCTTGCTCCTCCTATGTGCTCTCTCAACCGGGGTTTTCTCTACCCCTTCTGTTTCTTTTTACAATTTTTATAAGGTATAGGGTCTTTCAAATTACATTTTGACCATTAATTTAGCTTATATTATATTACTTACAGTTACAAACTTATAATTATTTGAGAAGACATTTGATTACAAATTCAATCATTTCAAATTTACATTTTAAAAATAAAAAATATTTGTTAAATTATTGGTCAAAACTAGCAAAGTTTGAATCTAGATATACGGGTAGGCTTTATAATAAACGGAGAAAGTAATCGTGCAAACATCTGCTTGCAATTATACTTCTTTAAAACCATTATAACATGTTTTTATTTTTAACCCATGGAGTAACAATATTGTCACTTATTCGTAACTATGTGCCAGATTGTCCTGAACCAAGGTTAACATCATTGTTAGTATATCGCTACATCATTTTTTTTTGTTACTCTTAGGATATATTCGATTTTTGCATAATGTTACCCTCTAACCATAGGCCATGCTCACACATGGACGGTCGATTCCTATACCCTCAACATGCCAACCCACGGCGCGGGAAAATGAACTGTGTGCAATACTAACATGAGCACACATAATTTAACATGCCAACACAACACACTACCACTAAAACCAAGTGGTAGCCAAATCAGTGCGGTCGCATCTGCGTTTGGCAGCACACTTTTTGCAAGGAAACCAAACGTGCCCTCAACCTTTCTACCACGCTTCTCTTGTACAACCAACTAGTTGCGCACGAGCACGACACACTACATGGTTTTTGGACCTAAGGTTTCTATGAATTAAGGTAAAGAAGTAAGTTTATTTATACCTTTTAAATTGTGTGAGGCTTCTAGGAAGGACTTTTCATCTCCACAAACAGTAGTGGCTTTCATTCGTTATGCACCAATACCATTTTCCACAAATAAATGGATTTATTACCAGAAAAGAATTAAATTAAAAAAAATACAAAACAAGCCTAACCAAGGGCAGTCTGGGATTCAAGGCCAGCCCCCCCCCCCCCCTTTCTGGAAAAAGTCCTTTTGACATCTTTCATCTATTGTTGAAGTTTTACTTTCATCCCTCATTCGCAAAATCGGGTATTTAAGGTCCCTCAACTATCAAATTCGTTTATTTTTTTTCCAACGGCTGTTTTGGAGAGTGGTTTCGCATGACGTGGATTAAAATTAGGTATTTGGGGTCCCTCAACTATCACATCGGGTTAATTTTGGTCCCTCAACTATTTTGGAAGGTGATTTTTGCATGACATGGTGTTGAGTTCCATATGTCAGATACATGTGATGGTGAGACCCATGCTACGTGAGTATTTTCTTCTCTTTCTCATTGCTCCTCCTTCTCTCCCCGCACTGCTTTCTATCTATCTCTTCATCCCAATCCAGAACGACAGAGCTCTAGGATCATCGATTCCAACAACGGCTAGCTAGTGGGAAGCGCGGTCTCGTCGATTCATCGACACCACCCTCCCATGGTGCTTGAAGGAGCTCGGCTATGGGGATTGAACACTCGATCTCACCTTCCTCGTGGTGGATCCTGCAGCATATCCGACATAATCGAGCGGCCTTGCAGCGACAGACTCGTGATGCGGAGCAAGAGTAGTGAAGTGGCGGCGAGCTCATGTGGAAAAAACAAGCGAGGCGGCGATGGGCTCATGTGACGGAGCATGCAAAGTGAGGCGGCACGGCGGCTCGTGTGGCGGGGCAAGCGGAAAAGGGGAAAAGAAAGCCACATGACAAGTGGACCCACCACCGCATGTACTTGACATTTGGGACCCCACGTCACATCATGCGAAAACCACCCACCAAAACAGCCGAGGGACAAAAAATAAACTGATCTGATAGTTGAGGGATCATATATATCCGCTTTTGTGACTCCGTCATGCGAAACCACTCTCCAAAACAGCTGAGGGACTAAAAGTAAACATATTTGATAGTTGAGGGACCTCAGATACCCGGTTTTGCGAATGAGGGATGAAAGTCAGACTTTGACAATAGACGAGGGACGTCAAAAAAACTTTTTCCCTTCTTCATTCAGCTCTGGAAAAGAGGCGCTACTTTTGGCCCATCTAGTCCATATATGCCCATCTCAGCCCATACACAACTGTTAGCACTACACGCTTCTCTTCACTCTCCCAAAGACAAAACAAATCCAAAGAGAAAACAAAAAAGAAGAAATGGGAAAGCCTTCAGATCTGCGACTGGATCCTAAGCTCAGAGTAACTGAACTTAATATTCTTTGCCAAACGTTCATCTGGAGTTGTCGGAGAATTATACCGAAAAGAAATTTTTGTAGATGAAAATCAAGTTGCCAAATGCCCAAATGCGAGTTCACCAATCGCCAGGATGGCGGGCTGGTAATTGGAAATACAAACGGTGGAGTTGAGGAAGCAATTTAAAAACGAGAAAGCTAGTCAACATATATTGTGGGCGTCGTGGATTTTGAAGTTCAAGCATGCTCTTCAATTTGATGCAGCTGCAAAATGAGAAAATAAACTATTTTTAGAGTTGAAGGATGGTCGATACCCGATTTTAGGGATGGAACTACGGTGATAGATGAGGGATGTCAAAAAATTCTTAAAGGACTCCCGCCAACTTTCGGACGCCGAACACTTCCTGCGTAGCAAACCTAAAAAATGCATCATGGGATGGCTGATAATCGAGAAGGCCAGGAAGAAACAGAGCGCCAGAATCACAAACATTAGAGAGGGCGACGCCAACACTAGATTCTTCCACCTAAGAGCAAACGACCGACGTCGTAAAAACTTCATTCAACGACTGAAACACGGAAATGGATGGGTCTTCACCCATCAGGACAAACAACATCTCATTCAGCAGTATTTTGGGAGCATCATGGAGGACCCCCACCACGGTCACACGATTTCTCTTGGCTAGAGCTACAAATACCACGTTGCGACCTTTCGGATCTGGACAAGCCCTTCTCCGAGGACGAGGTGTGGCAGGCCATTCGTCAAATGCCGCAGAGTAAGGCGCCAGGTCCGGATGGTTTTACAGGACATTTCTTTCGGAAGTGCTGGCAAATAATTCAGCGTGACATAATGGTGGCAATCAACGCCGTCTACGACTTACGCTGCCACGACCTCAACCTTCTGAACAAAGCCAACATTATTCTCCTTCCCAAGAAGGAAGGAGCGGAGGACATTAGGGACTTTCGACCAATAAGCTTAATTCATGCAATCGCCAAAATCATCACGAAGATCCTTACGCTGCGGCTCGCACTATCTATGGGCCAACTAATCTCCACATGCCAGAGTGCCTTCATAAAAAAGAGAAATATCCATGACAATTTCTTGTATGTGCGGAACCGCAAGAGATTCCACCGCAACAAAACACCTGCGCTACTCCTCAAACTGGACATCTCGAAAGCCTTCGACTCGGTGAGATAGGATTACCTATTATCACTCATGCAGCATAAAGGCTACCCAACCAGATGGCAAAATTGGATTACTGCAATCCTATCATCCTCTACATCAAGAGTAATGCTAAACGGTTCACCCCTACTACCCATACAACATGGAAGAGGCTTGCGACAAGGTGACCCATTGTCACCCCTGCTGTTCATCCTCGCCATTGAGCCCCTGAACCAACTGCTACAGGTCGCCACAGACAAGGGGCTCCTCACCAAGCTCAACGGAAGAGCGGCCAAATTTCGGGTCTCCATGTACGCGGATGATGCTGTCATCTTCCTAAAACTATCTGTCATGGATGCAACAAACCTTAGAGACCTGCTCCTGAACTTCAGTGAGGTGACTGGTCTACAGACAAACCTCCAAAAAACAATGGTGTCGACAATCAGTTGCAACAACATTGACATAGATGAGATACTGGGCATCCTGCCGTTAGCTAGAGCACACTTCCCGATAAAATAGCTTGGGCTGCCCCTCTCACCTAAGCGTCTGCTGTTGACGGTTAAATAACGCATCAAGTTATGATCCGCAAGCGCACAGGTCGGTTGTAGCTTTTCCCTTAGAGTATCCCCCAAGGTTAATCAATCCGAGGAACAAGTGGGTTGCTATGCTCAACTAAGCACTAATGTTGTTGATTTAAAGCTCTTTATCAAATATGTATAAGTAAGGAACTTAATCTAATCTAATCTAGAATAAAGAAAGCAAAGTAGAAAGCGATGGAATGGACATCACAAGAACGTAGAAAGCTTGTCCAAGGGATCTAGGATCACTTGAAGATGTAACCACCTAGCAAGATCAACCCGATCTAATCTATCGAAGGTAAAGATGCACGGAGTCCAACCCTTTCCCTCTCGCGTACTAGTCACTACACGAGGGTAATCCGTGATCGAACACCAAGTGCACAAGATGTTGATGTGTTCTAGGCATGCATGATCAAATGTGTGAACCAAGCTCATTATGTTTTCCCTCCCGCGCACTGTTACTACACGACGGTAATCGCATAAAGAACAAAAGGAACACGATACGTGAGACTACGAGCGATGCATCCCCAAAGCAAGCCACCCGGCCATTAAGATTAACGTACCATCAACATGGATATGATAGCAAAAAGATCCAAAACATAGGTTCGATGATTACAACTCAAGATGCCCCTTCAACCCCAAGGACAAACAAGGATTTTACCCCATAATGTTACACATTGTAGCGCTAGTCATGGTGTAAAATCCTCCGAAGTAGATGAAGGCCACGAGTACTCCCTTCGCGATCCAATCTCCTTCTTGTTCTCGGTCTTGTGGCGGCGGATGACGAATCAATCTCCCCGTGGATCTTTGAACCGAGGATATTTATAGTCTGAGGAAACCCTAGTCCAAAGGGGAGACCGAACCGAGCCGGAAAAGGGGTGGGCTGACCTGGGCCCGTTTCGGCCCGGTTCGGGCCCGGTTTTCTCGTGCCAGCTTCTCCCGACCATAACATCTTATGTACAAAAATTGGTGAGTCCTTGATGTGATTTTCTCCCCGAATTGGATAAGGATTCTTGTTTCCAAGCTTCTGCGTCTTGTATTCGGGTTCCCGGAGTTTCTTCGCTTTATGTTTTGGTCCTCGGGTCCTTTGGAGTCGTGTACGTCTTGAGTTCACGCTTGTGTCGGGTCTCTCTATCGTCTCTCAACGTGCTCGATGAACTTCTTCCGAAAGTGCTCCTTTTAGTACTTTATTCCTGCGTAAACACAACATTCCAAAAACCACATGCAAGTGCGAACTATATATATAATAGGGGTTAGGACCGTTAGAATGAATATCAAATCAACGCCAACATCGAAGGTAAACTCATAGCTAGGTGTGTCAAAGTCGACCGTCAACACCTGCGTAAACTGGAAACCACAAATCGACAAAGCGGCAGGCAAGTTATCTAAATGGTATGGGAAGAACCTTACCCAAGCCGAACGTGTCAGCCTCACCAAATCAGTTCTGTCTTCACAACCAGTATACCTGCTAACAGTGCTCAAACCATCAAATGAGGTCCTGGGGGACATTGACAAGATTCGTAGGAGATTCCTGTGGGCGGGCGACACGGCCCTCACAGGGAAAAATGCAAGGTAAACTGGACGAAAAACGACCCTACCATAAGAATATGGCGGTCTCAGGATCCTCGAGTCAAACAGATTCGCCACGGCACTACCCTTAAGATGGCTATGGCACGAATGGGCATCACCAGAAAAAGCTTGGGTCGGCTCTGAGTTACCTTGCAATGAGCAAGATAGACTTCTGTTCGCAGCATGCACATTAATCACCTTGGGCGACGGACAAAGAACGTTGTTCTGGTCGTCGGGTTGGCTCCAGGGACGAAGACCCAGAGACATAGCCCCGCTCATATATGCTAAGACGAAGAAAAAGAAAAGGACGGCGGTAGCGACACTGCACGACAATACATGGATCTGGGACCTTGACTATCGAACGGTCTTTACGACAGCGCATTTACCGCAGTTCATCAGCCTTTGGAACCTCGTAAATGCCACGGAGTTGCGGCAAGAACACAAAGACCAAATCATGTGGACTCAAACAACGCATGGGGAGTGCACTACAGCTTCGTCCTACAAGGCACAGTTCAACGGCTGCATAAGCACATCAAAAATTGTCATCATTTAGAAAACCTGGCCCCACCAAAGTGCAAGTTCTTCGCGTGGATCATCGTCCAAAACAGGGCGTGGACGTCCGACAAGCTAGCCCGCAAAGGGTGGGACCATAGCCCATCTTGCCCACTGTGCAGATCGACTATGGAGACCGCGCATCACCTGGTAGCATCATGTCACTACACGCGTAGGGTTTGGAGTCTCGTCGCAGAGTGGACCGGATTGCTTGATTTAAAGCCAACCGAGTGGAGACATAGCGTGTCGGCGCTACAATGGTGGAAGAACATCACAACTATGCCGAATATACCGTGGAAAGGTGTGCGCTCAGTTACCTTGCTAGTAATGTGGGAGATCTGGAAGGAAAGGAACGAACATGTCTTTAACCACGGAGAGACGTCGGCACCATCCACGATGGCTAGAATCAAGAGCGAGGCATCTACTTGGATCACCGCGGGAGCAAAGGACCTTGTGGTCCTGTTAGCAGGAACGTAAATACGATTGTAAATTTAAAGTTATGCCGATCCCGGTATGTAATCCTCTTCTTGATCAATGAAATCCCGTTAGTTAAAAAAAATTATTTTCCTAAAAACTTGCCTACTACAAGCTGCTGCTATCCAAGGCCCGAGGTAGAAAATATCTGAGCTAGGATATTACTTTTGGCCCATCCAGCCAATATGTGCCCATCCCAGCCCATATAGGATGCCACAAGGACATAACTGTCAGCACTACGTATACGGTATACGTGTGCCCTCACGCTTATCTTCACTCTTGCAAAGATTAACGAAAAAGAAAAAAGGGGAATTTTGGATATGCGAATGGATAGTGAGCTCGGAGGAACTGTAGGTTGACGGAGAATGATCGAAAATACTTTTTTTTTCTAAAGAAAAAAAGTTGCCAAATGCGAGGTCACCGGGACGTAGAACTTTCCATTCGAAATACCAACTGTGAAGTCAGGGAGCAAATTGAAGACGAGAAATCTAGTTAACCAATATTGTGGGATGTCCAGAATTTTGAAGTAGAGCTCTAGCCTCTAGAGTCCGAGTAGAAAAACAACTTGAGCAGAAGCTCTAGAGGCAGCCCACGTCAGAGCACAGTTGTCGACCGCCGCTCAATCGTGGGACATGGGAGCCACCACTAAAGTTGGTACTGGGAAAGAGCAAAGTACATTTTGCCGAAGCAAAATATGTGGGTGCTGTCTTATTTGAAAGAGCTTGGACATGAGCTCCTGATGCCACCTTTTCTTACTACTAGCAAGATAAACCACCTTATAGTATCTCAAAATAGGATCAAACACATGCATGCTCGTTTGTTTTTGCAAAGAAGAAAATTGGTGTGGTTGGGCTACAAACAAGTACAATACATGTGCTCCTAGAAACAACCATGACCGGAGACTTTGCTAGGTTATATATAGCATGTAAACTGTAGTAATCAGTATGTTTAAGATGTATATAACCCACAACAAAAATTGGTGTACCCACCTTATGAGTACAATCCCTGAATGTTTTCCTTGGCTTGTCATAAACATCCTAAAGGCTCAACAGTAGACACGACACCTTATTAAATTGAGCTTTGTTACAGTACTTGTAAAGTACTGGAAAGTAGATGGAAGTACCTTGTGTTATGATTTTTCCCACCAGCTGATTAATGAAAATATTAAGTTAGTAATATACCTTTGTTTTTTTTTGACGTCATAATCATGTAGTCCTTCTATCCTTCTGCCCCTCGCGAGAAATCAGAAAATTGTTGCTCTCATTTTTCCCCTGTCGCACTCCCATATACCCTTTCTGAATCACGAATAAATAAATAAAATTTGTTGTTGGTTCCATTATTTTGACAATTAGTCCCACCAGTTTGGTACTTCTTGATACTTCGTTGATTTCCACTGTTCAATTTGACCATATGGACGATGAGTGAAGCACTCTAAAATTTCTCTACTAAACCATGGAGAATCACACAACACACCATCACCTTTATACATTCATGCTGGACTTGAACCTCATGTGATTGGGCAATCATTCTTTGATGATTTGCATAGTTAAGAACATGTTTGGATAGTTGAATGATGTGATAGCAGAATAAATAGTGTTTCTGATACTTAGCTCAACATGAATAACCAAATGATTAATTCGGCATTTTGGGACAGGTCTTCGAACTCAAGATATCATACTGCATTGCACAATACTCCAGGTACTAGCCAACTCAACCTAGACAGGCCATTCTCCGAGGAGGAGATTTGGCAGGCGATTTGTCAGATGCCACAAAACAAAACGCCCGGGCCCGGCGGTTTCACAAGACTCTTCTTTCAAAAATGCTGGCAGACCATACGACAAGATATTGTAGCGGCCTAGCGGCTATAAACTCAATATACACCCTACGTTGTCATGACCTGAACCTTGTCAACAAGGCCAACATCATCCTCATACCCAAGAAGGAAGGAGTGGATAATATTCGTGACTTAGTCTTATCCACGACAACTTCCTTTATGTGCGTAACCTCACCCGCAGATTCCATAGAACCGAAACACCAGCACTACTTCTTAAGCTTGACATATCAAAAGCTTTCGACTCCGTGCGCTGGGACTACCTCCTTTTGCTGATGGAGCATAGAGGTTTCCCTATGAGATGGCTGAGCTGGATCACGGCGCTCCTTTCATCCTCAACCTCAAGAGTCATGCTTAACGGAGTGCCCCTTCAACCGATCCAACATGGAAGAGGTCTACGCCAAGGTGACCCGCTGTCTCCCCTCCTCTTCATCCTGGCCATTGATCCACTGCATCGGCTGCTACAAACGACAACAGACAGAGGACTTCTCAACAAGCTAAACGGTCGTACCACTAGATTCAAAATTTCCATGTATGCAAACAACACTGTCATATTCCTTAAACCCACTCTCATGGACGTCACAAACCTAAGGGATCTCCTCATCAAGCTTGGTATGGTGATGGGCCTCCAGATGAACCTCCAGAAAATGACCGTCTCAACCATCAGCTGCAACAACATCAATCTTAATGAAACCCTGGCCAACCTGCCAGTAGCCCGAGCACATCTACCGATCAAGTACCTAGGGCTACCTCTGTCAACAAAACACTTGCGCAAAGTGGACTTTCAACCCCCAATTGATAAGACCGCAGGTAAGCTCTCTGCGTGGTACACCCAGAATTTAACTCAAGTGGGCCGGGTCAGCCTCACCAAATCGGTTCTATCCTCGCAACCTGCTTACCTCCTAACTGTGATCAAACCATCAGACGAGGTTTTGGAGGAAGTGGACAAGATCCATAGACGCTTTCTCTAGGCGGGACACAAGGTGCTCTGGGGTGGCAAGTGTAAGGTCAATTGGACTAAAACAACTCTACAGAAAGAATACGGCGGCCTTGGAGTCCTCGACCTAAAAAAATTCGCAACGGCGTTGAAATTGCATTAGCTTTGGCACGAATGAGTTTCGCCGGAGAAAGCTTGGATAGTCACGGAGGTACCCTGCATAGAAAATGTTAGGCTCCTCTTCGCGGCATGCACCACTATCACCTTGGGGAACGACAACAAGACAACTTTTTTGGAATTCTGGTTGGCTTCACGGATAGAGACCCAAGGACATAGCCCCTCTCCTCTTCGCCAAGACAAGACACAAGAAGAGAACTGTGGCGGAGGCGCTCTTCAACAACATGCGGATCTGCGACCTCAACCACCGGGCGGGCTTTACTACAACACATATGATGCAGTTTGTTACCCTGTGGAATCTTATTGCACCTAGGAAGCTCCGTCAACAACAAGAGGATATCATTACATGGAATCTAACGCCGAATGGTGACTACACAGCAGCGTCACAATGCTCAGTTCATAGGCCGCATCAAGACGCCAACAATTGCTTCCATCTGGAAAATATGGGCCCTACCAAATGTAAATTCTTCGCATGGCTCATCCTTCAAAAATAGAGTGTGGACGTTCGACATACTAGCCCACAGAGGATGGAAACAACGCATCACCTAATCTCGTCATGCCACTATACGAGACGGGTCTGGACAATGATGGCGGAGTGGACCGGTCAATGAAACCTACACCCGGACGAATGGCCACACAGCGAGTCGGTGCTCCACTGGTGGACAAACATCACTTCGGCAACAGACATTCCTCGCAAAGTGACGCGATCAATCACCCTCGTGGTTATCTGGAAGGAGAGGAATGACAAAGTTTTTAATCGACATGAATCGTCAGCCCCATCCATCATGGCCAAGATCAAGAATGAAGTGTCGGCTTAGATTGCAGCATGGGCGAAAAGTCTAGCAACCCTTCTTGCGAGAGTGTAAATACACGCAACGTTTGTAAATTTGAGTCTTGTCTTTTTGTCAGATCCCGGATTGTACTTCTCCTCTGTATCAATGAAATTAAATAGACACACTCCGTGCCTGTTCATTCAAAAAAAATTTGTTTTTACCAGTGCCTCAAAAGTCTAAAAACCGTCTCAAGATATTAAGTGAACCTCTCAAACTGTCTTTATTGGGTAAAGTTAAATTTTAAGTGTCTCAAATAAAATATGTCCCTAATAATATTCTATTCTGGTATTTTAAGAAAATGTCTCAATGTTTGAAAAATGAATTGTAGTCTCTTGGAAAAGAATTAAATAAAAAATACAAAACATCTGCTCGCCAAACGCCCAAGGGCAGCAGCAGTCTGAGCTTAAGCCAGAAAAGATGTGCTACTGTTGGCCCTGGCCCATCTCAGCCCATGTTACGACTACCCCACACGGACATAATAACAAAACAAATCCAGAGACAAAAGAAAAGAGAAAAAAAGGGAAATATTTCAGATCAGCGGCTGGACCCTAAGCGGCTTGATACTCTTTACCAAAGGCACGTTGAGCAACCGATGAACCAAAACATCTAGGTGGTGTTGAAACGAATGAACGACCCGGTGATGGACCGGGCGTGTTGAGCAGTTGTTGGGGTCTGACCGCGGCGTGTGGGTTGGGTGGAAACGGAGGAGGAGGAGGAGGAGGAGGAAGGAGCTGGACGAGGTCGTCCACGCCGCAGCCGAGGTCGGCACTCGGCAGGCTGGCTGGACGTGGTCGCGTGGTGGCAGGGGAAACCCATCGATGGCCGACCACGAGGCATGGATCCGTTGCTGATGCACGTTTGCCGGTCAGGGATTTCTTATTGCTTGGTAACAGTGCATGGTAGTTTTTTTTGAGCACGTGGTTATATATATACATACATAGGTGGTGGATCCACCTCATTCGTACTGAGCTAGTTCAATCGACTCCACGTGATGTCAAATGTGTCCGATCCGTTGCTACACCGATACGATACGATCGCCTTGTACATGGACGCGTCGCTTTTGCCGCAGGAGAATAAACTAAAATACACTTGATTAGCCACTACTCCACCATTTTTTAATGCTCGTTTCAGAAACTTTCTTCTCCCGCCCACTGATGAGGAACCGATCGATGAACCAAAACATCTAGAGGGCCGCTCAATCGGTAGAGGGTAAGCGTGGCCACCAGCATCGGCACTGGCAAAGACCCAAACATTTGGACGCCATGCAGTTAGGGCCTGCACATGAACTCCTGATGCCTCCTTTTCCTACTATTAGCAAGCAAAATAGAGATCATACATGCATGCTCTGTTTTTGCAAAGAAGCAACTTGGTGTGGTTGACCCTCGTTATGCGCAGCAGCCCTCGGATCTTGAAAGGATATTGCGAATACGACACAAGCTAGCACCGCATAAAGAACAACGTAGATGAACCTTGTAGAAAACCGTAGATGATAGCGTTGAAGCAACCACGACAAGAGACTAGGATTTTGGTGAAGCCGACCGCAAATTCTTTAAGCACAACTCCAGGAGAGTATAAGTGATTGTCGCTCCCTCACAACCATGCTTGACCCTTCAGGACCTGTTAGATTCTTGCCCTATACAAGAATACAGTGCTATAGAACTGTCTACCCCAATCCTCTTAGCGCTCCCAATTGCCTTGTACAAGCCTTGGACGAGACCTTGTGTTGGCTTATGTTGATTGCCCTTGGCCTCTACCCCTTGTTTATTTAGTCACATCTAAGGCCTCCATACATGCAAGTAGGAGTCCTATTCCTATTAGAATTTTACACTCAAGTCCTAGTAGTACTAGAAGTTCTAATAGCACACCCCTATGGAATCCTAGTCTAAGTAGGATTTGAGTCACCATACAACAATCTCCACCTTGACTCTAATCCTTTGAAGTTACCGTGCTCCTCCAAGAATTCGCTCCAAATCGGCTCCATTTTTTTTATACTCCCACCACAGGAGTGCCCCCATCACAGAGGCTCATGCACATCACCGCAATGTGCTCATAGTCCAAGCTGGAGCGCCCGGACCTTCAACCTGAGAGCTCCTTTGTTGTGTAGCTAGTTAACCACACCGTCTTCTCCTACGACCCTCCATGTCATAGGTTTGTACCACATCCGAGCTCCACCTGCTCGCTGGTACTGCGTGGTCGGTCCCTCCACGTCTTCCACCTTCCAACAGTTCGCAGCTTCACCTCTACGACTGTTAGATTTGGCAACCGCCTTTGCAGCCTTGCACTTGACCGCAATTGAGATTTGAGTACCTGTCGTTGATGAGACGACTTCCTTCTCCTGATCAGGATTTTTACCAAATCTCCCTATGGTTGCACCACCTTTGTGATTTCCAATCAGTCGGTATCTTCCTTTAATCCAGACACTTTTCATGATTACCTGCCCTTTGCAAGTAACTCGCATAACTCCACCTCGAAGTGATAACTCACAACCTTGAAGTTCTAGCGACCTCACATATACTAGATTCTTTTTCAATCCCGGGATATACTGTACTCCCGAAAGTGTGCAATGTGTTCCATTATGCATCTCCAATGTAACTGTTCCCACCTCAGTAACTGCATACTCCTTGCAATCCGTTAAGTGAACAGTTCCATTCTCCAGACGTAGAGATCCTTCGTCAAACATCTCCCTTGCCGAGCATACATGGAAACAAACTCCCTGAATCTAATATCCATTCATGAATAGTATCCGATTGACTGACGATAAGTATATAACCTCCATCCTCACTTGCCACCGAGCATGATCCTCTCATAGTCTTCAAATTTGGACAATCCTTTATCATGTGACCCTCCTTATCATATAGATAGCATGTACGACTGCCCTTGCTTTTGCCTTTCTTCTTCCCATGATTCTTAACTTTGTATGCTCCACTTGAGACAACTAAAGCTTGATCACCCGAGAATGAAGATTCCTGTGGCTTCTTCAAGGACTCCGCCTCCAATAGATATGCTACTGTCTCATTGAAGTTGAGAGTGGTTTTTCCGACAAGAATATTCATCACCAACTGCTCCCATGATGGTGATAAAGATGAAGCCAATATGACAACTTTATCGTTCTCCTCAATTTTCTCATCCACACTAACCAGCTGCGTGACAAGCTTGTTGAAGACGTTCAGATGGTCGACGAATCGTGTGCCTTCCTCCATGCGCAACCTGAATAGTTGACGCCTCAACACCCACCGATTTGTCAGCGACTTTGCCATATACAACTCTTCTAAGCTCTTCCATAATTTCTTAGGTGAATTATCCTTAATTACCGAGTACTTTACCTCATCGGAGAGACATAGTCGAATTGTACTGACAGCCTTCCTCTCCATCACCTTCCAATCTTCAGCAGATGTTTTCTCCGGTTTGTTCCCCTCAAGAGCATCAATTAACCCTTGCTGAACAAGCACATCTGTCACCACACACTGCCACACGCTGAAATTCCTTTTGCCATCAAATTTTTCTACTTGATTCCACACTCCTTGCATCATCTTTATTTCGTGCTTCCTGACACTGCCGACCTTCTCGCAAAATCAAATCAATCCAACCTAGGCTTTGATACCACTTGTTAGAATCTGATACCCCTCGTTATGCGCAGCAGCCCTCGGATCTTGAAAGGATATTGCAAATACGACACAAGCCAGCACCGCATAAAGAACAACGTAGATGAACCTCGTAGAAAACCGTAGATGATAGCGTTGAAGCAACCACGACAAGAGACTAGGATTTTGGCGAAGCCGACCGCAAATTCTTTAAGCACAACTCCAGAAGAGTACAAGTGATTGTCGCTCCCTCACAACCTTGCTTGACCCTCCAGGACCCGCTAGATTCTTGCCCTGTACAAGAATCTAGTGCTATAGAACTGTCTACCCCAATCCTCTTGAGCGCTCCCAATTGCCTCGTACAAGCCTTGGACGAGACCTTGTGTTGGCTTATGTTGATTGCCCTTGGCCTCTACCCCTTGTTTATATAGTCACATCTAAGGCCCCCATACATGCAAGTAGGAGTCCTATTCCTATTAGAATTTTACACTCAAGTCCTAGTAGTACTAGAAGTTCTAATAGCACACCCCTATGGAATCCTAGTCTAAGTAGGATTTGAGTCACCATATAACAAATACACACACACATATACACCTATGTGTTATTCTACACCCTGGGTGTAGAGTTTATTCTACCCCCAACAGTCAATTACTGAACGAATTTTGCAGTAGTAATCCCGCGATTTGGTTCAGTATTTTTTGATCAGTTTGGTCAGTAATTGACTGTTGGGGGTAAAATAAACTCTACACCCAAGGTGTAGAATAGCACTGCCATATGTGTGTGTGTTTTTTAATGCATATGGCCCACAGCAAAAAAATGATTAAACATCGTCCTAATTAAAGGCTCAACAATAGACAAGACACATTATTAAACCATGGAGGATCACACAACACCATCACCTTTATACATTCACGCTGGACTTTAACCTCATGGTTCTAGCCACATGCATGTGAAAAGCATGTGATTATTGGGCGACAATCCTCAGATTGTCTGCTTCTGCGATGCTTTGCATTGTTAATACGTACTTGGTTATATTAGCTGGATGATCTGACTGCAGAATGAATATGTTTCGGCTAGTTAGCTCAAGAAGATGAGTAACCGAATGGTTATTTCGGCAGTTTGGGACGGGTCTTCGGGCTCAAGATCTCACACTGACACACTGCATTGCATAAATACTCCGGCTACTAGCCAACTCAACCTCACAACAGTAATTACATATTCAGGGGATATTTGGCTGGCTGCCGCATTTTGCCGCCAATGTGTGGCTCACCATAAATGCAAGGTAGGTGTTAGTCTCTACCAAAGGCGGCTGCTACTGTATTAAGTGAATGTCTCAAACTACGTTTTTATGGGGTAAAGTCAAATTTTAAGTGTTTCAAATATGTCCTTAATATTCTATACCAACATTTTATAAATAAAAAAAAATTCGCAGGATGGCGGGCTGGTCATTGGAAATACAGACACGTGAAGTCCAGGGAGCAAATTAAAACAAAAAAAAACAAAATCTTAGCTAACAAATATTGTTTGTAGATAATGGATAAACAAAAAAAAAACCATCCGGCCTCTAGCTAACAACTATTGTGTCGTCGTCGTTTAAACAAAAACAAAACAAATATTGTGGCTCTCATGAATTTTGAAGCTGAAGCATTCTGTTCCGTGATGCAGCCGAAACGGGAAAATATGGTGGAGAATCGTCGAACGGAAACACATGCATCGTCGGCACTGGCAAAGGTGAAGACAGATTCTGCTAAACCAAAACATTTGGGCGCGGTGTTCCCTCCTGATGCCTCCTTTTCCTACTGGAAAGATATGTAAACCGCCTTTGGGTAGTTGAAAACAGGGATCATACATGCATGCTCTGATTTTTTTTGCAAACAAGCAAACTCTGTCTGAAACTGAGGAATCAATTTGGTGTGGTTGGGCGACAAACAAGTACAACACAAGTGCTCCTAGAAACAGAACAACCATGGGCGAAGATCTTGTTGGCGATATATATAGCGTGTTAAACTATAGCAATGAGTATGCTTACAAAGTATATATGACCCAAGACAGAAAGTATATATCTACCGACCTTGTGAGTTACGAGGTCCCTCCCTTGTAATAAAATCCTTGCATTGCCTAATTGGAGATATGTGGCTTGTAATGAAATCCGGCTACCCAACTTATGAGGACAATAAGTGTGAATGTTTTCTTTTTGCTTGTCATCATACTAATAAACATCATAAATGCTCAACGATAGACCATCACCTTTATAAATTCACACTGGACTTGAACCTCATGTTTGTGTGAAATGATGAGGTTGGGCAATAATCCTCTGCTTGTCTGCTACTACCTTGATCCTTTGCATTGTTAGCTCAAGATGAATAACCAAATGATATCGGCATTATATTTTGGGCTTGTTTTATTTCACATATTGGTGATTGCATGTCCAGCACGATGAAAGCACGCTCGTCGATAGATGCTTTAGTAGCAGGCTGGGTAAGCGCCTCTCAATCGCAGGAGCCACGACCGGCGCCGGCACTGGCAAAGGCCAATCCAGATTCTGCTGAAACAAACCATTTGGGCGCTGTTTTCATGGAAGAAACTTGGACATGACCTCATGATGCCTCCAGTTAGATAAACCTTTTGTAGTAATTTAAAGGAAGAAGCAAACTCTGCATGTAACTAACTCTGCTTGTTATAAGCATCCTTAAGGCTCAGCAATAGACAAGACACATTACTAAACCATGGACAATTAATGACACAACAGAATCACCAGCGTACGCCAACTCTACGTACTTAAACCTTATGCTTCTAGCCACATGTCAAGGATTTGATTGTGCAAGCCCACTGTTGATTTGCTTGATGCTTTACATTGTTAAGAACAGAGAACAACTTTAGATATGGGGTGTTTCAGCTAGCTAGCTCAAAGATGAGTATTTGGTCCTTTTGAGCTTGTTTTGCTTCATGGATTTGGGTCTTTTTGCCTAATTGAGGGAAAGTAGTCTTAGCTTGTTGCATAAAGAGGCAGCTATGAGACCTCTAGTGAGGAATCGCAATGTACTAATGGATGGAATTCAATAAGCAGTAACACCTCAATGAGTACAGAGGACAATGAACTACAGAAACATAACAGACGAAGAATCCTGCGAACCCAAAAGGCAAGAAGAGAGGCTTGCGATATCTCATGCTCTCTGCGTCTGTCATAGATGAGGTTCAAACTATGATAATTCGACCGTAGCTGCATAGGCGGACCACAATCTATAGCAGCCTGAAGTTTGATTACGACCTCATCAGTGGGGCAAGTGACAGCAAGCACAGAGGTAGATTTTGCCTAATTACAAAGTTTGGGTACGAAGTCTTTGGTGAAATCTTGGACATGTGCTCCAGATGCCTCCTTTTCCGTCTAGAAAGATAAAACGTATAGAAATTAAAGAAAAAGATCATGCATGCCCTATTTTCAATAGAAGAAGCAAGCTCTGGTAGTAAGCAAGCATCATGCATGCTCTATTTTCAATAGAAGAAGCAAGCATCAAACCATTCGATCAACTATGTACTCTGGATACCAGCTGCTTGTCGGTATAAACTGCAGTGATGCGTTTATTAAAAGGTGGTATAATTTGTGCCCCATCGGCACACCGTACCCAGCGCACGCATGGAAGCCGTGACGCTGTTGGTTGGTCGTGTGCGGTACGCACAACGAGCAACATATCAAAAAAAAAGGTGGTATAATTTGATCGACCTCATGAGGGACCTTCCTTCAAGTAAAGTCTTTGCCTAACCGGTGGCGGTGGGTATATGGCTAAGGACAACCCATGAATGCTTTCTTCTTGTACTATAGAGCTATCGCTTCTAAAATCTTAAATGCTCGACAGTAGACAGGACATATTTTTAAAAATCTTATTGCTTGTCTTGATAAAATCTTAAAAGGACTGCGTTAAGGCGTGACCTGTCGCGCATAAAGCAAATAGCGCGACTCCCGAATCCCGATCCCCGCTAATGTTACGCTTCTGTGTCCAGCATGCATGCGAGCAAAATGTCAGGACAGGCAAAGCAATTTTTTTATTGGACAAATCCTTCACTCCGGAGGAATAACTAATCTCCCGTAGTACTTTGTTTCATTTTCTATGATCTGAGATAATTTTCTGAACGCTAGTTTGTTTTCTAATCCGATTGCACAACAAATGTTTCTTATAAATTTATCTACAAAACAAGTTCCACCTTCCATAAGTTTTGAAGTAGTTTTATATTTAATATCAACTTATGTATAGCGCTAGTAGCAACTTATGTAGACATGATGTACCAATCTGTACAGATGTTATATGTCAACTATGTAATCGATCAATTTGTGTTAGACAACATGCAGCAACTTATGTTCTAAGCTATATATATCAGTTTCAATACGAAAACATATGAAGAGATCTTGTATCAAGTTGTGCTACACGTTTAAAGATAGTCTACCGACTCATGCTGCATGCTATGCTGTTAACGTCATAGTGTAAAATATCATCTAGCAACTTACACCGTATGCCATCTAGCAACTTACATGCAAGATTTATTGTTCAGTTTACACGTAAGTTACTGTCACTATATATAAGTTGACGCAACAAATTAAATAACTTTGAAATATACCTAACATGAATCTTATTTTCGTAGATGCTATTGTAAGGAGCAAAACGCTGCAATTGCAATTAAAAATAGATATCAGAAGTTAATACAATTTCATGAGATGAAATGAGCTGGTAGCTTTCATGGCCCATCTGGTGGGCTTAAAGTTCATGCAGGTGTAATAGACCCCGACAACAACACACATGCATGCATATGAAAGCCAGCAGCCCATACATAATACGCAGACCGTATAAACATGTATCATGGGCCAGCGGCCCGTAACATAGGCAGGCCGCGTGAGGTCGCGCGCTTCAGCACCAGCGCGACCCAACCAACGCGCGATAGATTTTCCCCCTGCCTTTCGTTCACCATTTTAAGGACACTAAGGGAAGTTGTTTATGTAAACTAAGACCTAAAAAGAAAATATCTTAATTAAAGACGAATTAATGCCTTGTTCACAGAAAATAGTTAAACGTCGTCTAAAGCACACAATGCTAACATCTTAACAGTTTTCCCCAGATCTTTAGCGAACAAGTTCCTCAATCGTAACGAGAAGTACCATGATATATAGTGTATTGTTTCTATGAAACAGGAGGGACCCTGCCCCTACTTGTTATATATACATAAATCGAAGTAAATATCTATACTATAAAGATCGAAAATAATTGAAAACGTTTCTCACTCAATTCGGACCCGTTTTACCCCTCACGCCGGACCCATCCGTCAGCTAATTGGAGGACAAAAAGTGGAAGAACCATAAAAATCGTAATTTACAAAATGATTCTGCCAAAAAGTGTTTTTTTTCTCACCCACCGTGTCTTTATCCACCCCTGGTACCTGCATCGGGCCCACGCGTCGGTCAACCCTTCCTCATCCCCATCCACACCCCTGCGCCGCCGCGCGACCCCGCACCACCGACGGTCGAAGCCGCAGCACCAGCGGCGGCGAACCGAGGTCCAGTCGGCCTCATCGTCTCCCCCGCCACCACTGCATCCTCTTCGAGTCCGTCCCCGGTGCCAACAGGCGCGACTGCGGCGGCGCTCTGCCCGCTTCAGCACGGAGGGGTAGCGGACAACCTCGGGAGCCGGCCAGCTCCCGAGGTCCCTGCCCAGATCCGTGATGCGCGGGTGGAGAGGTGGGGCACATCGACGGCCACTGTTCGAGCCGCGGGGGCGCTCCAGCCAGGCGCAAGAGCCGTGGAGCTGGAAGTGGATGCTGGATCCGGTCGATGCGGGGTCGGCACGCACGCCAGCCGGCGGAGCCAGGCAGTGGCGTCGGCAGCGCCGCAGCGGGTCAAGGTCCGGCGGCAGCGGGAGCGCGCGGAGGAGCAGGGGACGCTGCTACGTCCGCCTCCCGAGCGACGGTGAGCAGGAGGAGCAGAGGAGGCGTCACGTCAATCTGGGCGACGAGCGGAGCTCCGGCGGCGGCGCCTCTCTCTTCGGAGGCCGCGAATCAACAACGACGGGCGCCAGCGAGCCGCTCCCCGCGGACAACTCGTGCGGTGGCGGCGGCGGCGGCGCGGCGCCCTCCTCCTCCGCCGATTCGAGTTCCTCGGGGTGAGCCGGGGGCGCAGCGAAGTTGATGAAGGGGCCGGATCCGGGCCACCGCCGACGTCGACGGAGAGAGAGAGACAAAATGATGCCCGGCCACGCCCTGCTCCGGGGTGGCAACACCGCGGCCGCGCTGTAGGGGGCTGGAGGTGCTCCGCGCCGCGGCCGCGCCCGTGGAGGCCGGTGGCGCTCCGCCCCGCGACGGCGCCTGTGGAGGCCGGCGGAACTCTGCCTCGCGACCCCGCGCTCGAAGGGGCCGGCGGTGACCTGGTCTGGTGGCTGCGCGCGTCGATGCGCCATGGCCGGCCTGCCCCCATCTTGCTGCTCTTCGTGACTGCTTTGCCTGCTGCTCTGCGTGCCTGGTTCAGGATGTGAGGGAAAGAGGACACAGGAGATTTTTTCCCCTGCTGGCAGTACACTATGGAGATTTTTTTCCCTGCTGACAATAGACAATGCAAATGCAGAGATAGAAGATGATGACGATGAATGTATCCATAATATCAGATAGATTTGAAAGGGAACTCAGTATCTACAGCTCAGAGAACTCAGCAATAAGTACAAGTTTTTCAGAGATTTTTCGTGACTGAAGTTATTGTCCATTTTTGGCTGTTACAAAGTTAAATACTGTATGTAACCATGTTAATCCAGATATTCTTCTTCTTTGTCCAACTAATGTTGTTTATCTGTTGTTGGAAGATTTTGAGGATGATGATGAAGAGGGTGAAGGAGACGATGGTGGAGGTATAATGTAAGTCCTTATGCTAATTGTCAAGAATGCTATTGTGATAAGTACAAGTCGTTTTGGATTAGGCACGTATAAAAACATTAGACATTTATATACTGGGTTATGTTAGTTTTAGGTTCATTATCGAAACATCACTTCTTATAAGCCTGGTAAAAGATTTATGTAAATGGGAGTGGCAGTCATTTCGAGTGAATAATACTTCACATTTCTTGCCTACCTTATTGTTTTTTATGCTCTATATGCCTGACTGGACTTGCTTGATACTTAGATTTCATTTCTTGAAACCATAATAGATTATGGAGGTGCAAAAAGAGAAGCAGAAGCAGCTAATTTTCTTCATTACACTGTAGTTCTTAATGTACATATACTTGTCCAGTAAACTTTCGTAATTTCTTAGATTGCAGAAACCCAACAATGCTTAGCCACTATAGTAATAGGTATGCATTTGCTGATATAAGCATTTGGCATTTGTAATTTGAGCAGCAAAGGGCCTTTTCAGGTACAAAGATTTTTTTGAGAAAAGTAATAGTCAGCCAGTCAAAAAGAGGGATGGTTCCACAAAGAAAGTTCAATTCAAGGATGATTCACACGAAATGGAACTTGATGGCAGTCGGAATGATGATGGAAATGTTGGTCCCACTCTCGACCTACTCATTTTAGTTGAACCATGCACATATACGAGTTTGTCCATGTTTTCCTAATTTTCTACAGAAGAGCAGGGTCTCTCAACCCATGAAAAGGAGCGGCTGAAGATGCGTGCTGAAATAGAGCAAATGGAGAAAGCTAATCTTGAACCCGGTAATTCTTACACGGTAGCCAACTAGCCTTAAGATATCTGTGCTATTGATATCTTACCATTGTCAATATTGTTCCGACAGGATGAAAGTAAGAGCAAGAAGGGTCTTGCTGAACTCTATGAGGTTCGTACTGTCATAATATTTTTCAAAGAGATTCTAATTGAGATAAGTATTAAATTAGTTTATTCTTGTTTTTTTGTTATTTCAGGAGGATTATGCCCAAAAAGCTGGCATTGCACCTGCCCCTCTATCGATTTCAGACGAACTCAAGAAAGAGGTGAGTAATTATTCACTCCTTACAAGAATAAAAGGGGAGTTAGCTTTATCTGTTGCTAAAAATTGTTAGTCTACCCTTAATCTAAATTGTTGTGAACAATTTAGTACTAAATTTATATTGATATGAAAGCAAATATTTTTGAAAGAACAATCTTTCAGTGTCTTTGCTTGTTAGTTTATCATGGCAGATCTTTTGCATTGACCATTATTTGGGGTGGGATTAATACGTTAGTCAACTTGTTCTGAAGTTTACATTATGTTCAATCACTCTGCGATGCTATTTGTATTTTATATTTTTATCCAGTGTGATTATTGCTTGCCAACATAATATTTTGCACTTTTAATGACTTTGTGTTCACCCAGGCAAATACTTTATTTAAAAGGATATGCTTGAAGTTGGATGTACTATCACATTTCCACTTTGCTCCAAGGACAGTAAGGATAACTTCAAAATGCGTGTTTGTAATCTTTTTTGCTCAAGATTTGTCGCCTTATGAAGTGAAATTTGGCCTTTTCATGTCATTGAAGATATGTTTGTACAAGCTAATGTGCCAGCCTTAGCAATGGAGGAGGTACAAAAACCTTTACTTTTACTGTGATGTTGCTCTATGTCTCAGTCATAGCATTCACATAATGTCACGATCTCTGTCTTGCAGGTTGCACCTGTAGCCTTCTCCGATGCTGCATGCTTGCTCCTGAAGAAATCTTTGAAGGAAAATGTGATGTTAAGGAAGAGGGGGAACTTACACAGGCTGAGCGCAAAAGAAGAAGAGCCAACAAGAAAAGGAAATATGCAGGTAATTTTTGCTAGGCCTTTCAGAGAAACAATTAACCACTCACATGCACTCTACGACTTTTGTTATATAACCTCCCAGTACATAAAAATGTGTTTTACCTCCTCAGTTATCTGTTCAAGTTTGAGCATAGCAATGATTCTTTGTTTCCCCTTTCCTTTGGAAATGCAGGATCACACAAGGAGAGGCCAGTCAAGTTGCAGAAAGATTAGACTCATGTTTGCGAATCAAGGACTGCATGCATGCCATGCCAGCGTCCAAGATCTCTGAGTATTGAGAGTTGCAAAGGGTCCACGAGCTGCATTGGTCCAAAGTTTCCAATTTTGATGTTGTACACCTTACTATAGTCTGCTTGTTTGTCACTTGTTTAGGAAAGCACGAGCTTTTTGACTTGCTGAATTGTAATTGTGAGGATGCTGGTGCGGAGTGCGTGTTTTGGAACTCTGTAGAAGTTGCTAATGAAATTTCAGAAAGTAAGATAGTAGTGATCGAAATTTCAGAAATTTCGGAAGTTTTTTTGCAATTCACAAGTTTTCAATACAGATTTTGTACTAGCCTACCAGTTGGCTGAAGCCAACTAGAATTTTCAAAGATTCAGCTAAATAAATAAAAATAAAAAATAAAATCTTTATAGAAAAATTTTGTATATTTTCACTGTATAGATCTACTTATTTGGAGTTCAACAAAATTGGATTTTTTGTTTTATGATTTATTCACAAACACGTGCGTGTTGCACGTGTACTTTACTAGTTTACCAAAGGAGGTAATAATTACAACAAAAGTTATCTACCATGATAGGATGCTTCTTCACCTACCAGTCAGATGGGAACTATCTTGATGGCCAACGGTAGCTCTAGCTACTCTGGAAAGATTAGAGGTCCAGCCTTGATTTTTGTCGTCAACTGGAAGAATCTGCTTTTTTGGATGGGCCACTTCCAGTTTCTGCTAAACAAGGATTCCTCGTGCCTCGTTACGGTGCTTGAGAGGAACCGGGAGGCAGGGGCGGAGTCAGGGAGGGGCCTGGCACCCCTTATGATTGTCAAATTTCCATTGAATTTTTTGAAATTTGATTAAATTTTGAAAAATTAACAAGCTTGGCCCCCTAATATTCAAAAATTCAACTTTCTGGCTCCGCCTCTGCCGGGAGGAACCCCTAGGGGTAGTTTTGGAACACAGTAATCTCGCACAGTATCCAACTTCAAGCACCGTAAAATAGATCGGGAGAAAAAACTGCCGCCAGGAAGGCCACACCCGACCGCCGATGACCTCACCGGAGGCCACACCCGACCGACTGGTGGTGGTGCTGGCACGCGTGGCCAGGACGTGGTCGCGGACGACGCGGGCGGCCATGCCGTCGAGCCCGGCCTGGAGGCGCGCCACGAGGGCCTCCCTGGGCGTGCCGCGCGCACGGGCTCACACTCGAACTCCCACCGCAGCTCACACCCCGCGGCCCTGGCGGTGGAGCCGGCGGCTGGGACGACGCATGGAATATGATACAAGTTTCAATCAATTTTTCTGCAATTACAATTCACACAAAATACATGATGTAGGACCGAGATGGCGACCAGAGAAGGGGGGGTTGAATGGGAGCCAATTAAAATTCTTCTCCAAAGAGACGAATATGTATACGCTCCCAAAATCAACTCCGAAGCCTCCGACACTCTTCTTGCCAAATCCACACAGTCACAAGAGTACTGCTGGACCTAGGAGCAAGACAAAGCAACTCGCACAGCAACTAGCACAGCGGAGAACAAGCGACACGCTGCACGAGCCTACACTGGTCAGACCGGTCAGGACCACCGGTCAGACCAGTCCGGACCGAATCTTCCGGGCACAACCTCCGGAACACCCGAGGACAAACAGAGACGCCTGGATCACCCGAGCAACAACTTGGCGATTTCCCACGAAAGCGAAGGCACCGGTCAGACCGGTCCAGAGCACCGGTCAAACCGGTCACGGCTGGGAAACCCCAAATGCAAGAACTCAAAGCTCACAAGGTCAAAACAGCACCAGACTTGAACAGCAGCAAGCCCAGGACTTGGAGAACACTCTGGAGCCAAATCCCCTGAAAAAGCCCACAGAGGCCGGCACCGGTCAGACCGGTGTGGAGCACCGGTCAGACCGGTGTGGAGCACCGGTCAGACCGGTCAGGTCTGGGCTGCTCGGGAAAAACTCCACCCGCGGGTCAACTCAAGATTTCCGATCCACCGATCTCCCGATTCACGCAATGGATTCAAGTGAGACATTGGGGATAGTTGGGTCACCTCATGGGTGAGCCATGGCTACGAGATCAAGTCCCCAAACTCACCAAATCTTGCGGAACCGCGAATCAAAGGGATGAACACCAAGAACTCGGGACAAACCAAAAACCACCAAATCGAAGGACTTTCGATGGGTTTGGAGGAGCAAGATCACCAAGAAAAGAGGCACAAGGCACTCATGTGTGATCCTTAACCAAAACCCCAAAGAAAACGTCCCCGAAATCGATCCAAGAAAATCCCGAGAAAAAAGGCTCCGAAAATCCTGAAAAAGAAAAACACCGGGAACACAAAGGGAGACAAGATTAGCACCACGGATCTTCTTCACATTCAAAGGAAAGATTCTTTACAAGGGCTAGCAACCTCCCAACATCCTACCCTTTTGATGATTTGGAATTGAAGCTCTAGCTAGCCTATGGAAGATAGAAAACCATAGCAAGTGCTAGGGAGAGAAGAAAATCAAAATCTACACCAAGTCCTAGAGAGAAGCCCTAAGAGTTGGCTGCCCACATGCTCCTCTTGCTATTTATCTATAGTCCATCAGAGGTGGGAAAACCCTATTCTACCCCTACAACTTCAAATTAAGATACACACCCCTCAGGGGTAATTCCGGAAGTTGTAGATCGAGCGGACACGCATCCACCGTAGCCTTGCTTCCCTCCGACGCAAGCTCCGTGATCACGCCGCGTGTCCCCCGCTTCGAAGCTTCCCGTCGCACATGGTCCACACCGGTCAGATCGGTGTGCCGTCTTGTCGCGCTGAGTCTTCGGACTGTGCTGGTTTTGTGGCCAAACCAACAAACCCCGCGTACATGGCACAGCCTCACCGCGCCAACCTTCGAGCACGCCAAGTCTTTCACCTCCGGCTCCCGGACGGTCTACTCGATCTTGCCTCATTCCTTGACTTGGCCGCCACCGATGTACCGGCACCTTCTTCACGACTTCGTCTTGCTCTTCTTGCACCATGTGAACCGCACTTGATCCCGCCTGGCCACCGGGTCCCTCGAACCAAGTCTAATTGTCTCTCCACTCCTGGGAGGCCCTCTGGCTAAGACCTTTCGCGCCTGTTCTTCACCTGCACCAACGCAAATCAAGCCGCATTCAACACCTGCAATACTAGGCCAAGAGTCACTCCACACCACGTTGTCAATCACTCATCACTGAGGAGCGACCATCCACTGGTCCTCGGACATACCTGGTCCTCAATCTCCCCTTGATGAGTGCATTGACAACACACAAAGATACCACATATAGAAAACACTTGGAAAACAAGAGAGAACAAACGAAAAGAAACGAACAAAAACCTCCAACAAGTGATCGAAAGCCGAAAAGCAAACGACAACAAGATCACTTGAAAGAGAAAGTCTCGGTCCCCTAAAACAAGGGCAACGGCTCGACACAACCGAGACAAGAAGCTCAACACAAGAGCGAAGAACTCACAACCAAAGAGCGAGAAAGCGAAAGCTCACCACAACTGTGCGAAAACACAAGCCACAAGCAAAGTGACACAAGGAGCTCCTCCTGAACACATGCAAACTCCCCCTGGACCAATGCATGCAAGCTCCCCCTGAATCAGAGCATCCCAGCTCTGACCGGTCAGACCGGTGACCCACACTGGTCAGACCGGTGCACCGGTCAGACCTGTGCCCTGCACCGGTCATACCGGTGACCATATGAACAGCAACTGCAGCGAGTTCTGTTCGGACACCTTCCAAATGCGCCCAGAAGTGTTTTTCATACGCCACTTTCCCCCCCTTGTTGACAATGCATGAATCAAGCTAAAAATGCAAAAGTTTCGACTACGAGCTTCTCAAATAGACATTGAGCACTAAAAAATGCTACAAAATAGATAATGAGCAAGCAAGGTAGTCCATAGTTCCGTAAAAGCATTGCCATCAAGATTGTAAAGTTTCATACGCATGTGACAAAACCATGGTCAAGTTAAGCAATTTTGCGAAAAATTTCCTCTCATGAGCAAATTCCTAACCATGATCAACTTTTGCTAAAATGAGCTAATAATCACACAAAACTCATACAAGGTCACAAGTTCTCATCAAAAGGTCATTGCAAACACCCACAAGCTATCTCATGTCATGTCAAAGCCACCGAGCCATGTGTCTACTTCTTAAAATGAGACTTCTCATGGTAGACAATATGCAACGGTTTAGCACCCAATTTAATCATGAGGGAATGTCAAGATAGCATTTTTTCTCTAAAAAATAGCTAGCACATCATGAATATTCAACATGACAATCAAGAGCATAGCTACACATCACCAAAACTAGCAAGCATACCCACATCTCGACAGTAGCAAGTTTTAGTATCCATTATATATAGGAGAAGCTCATCCTATCAAATGCATAAATGATACAAAGATAGCTATCCTACATGATATGGTACATGAAAGTAAATATGTATGTTACATATGCTACAAGAGAAGCTCCAAGCACCAACTCAGAACGGAAAACACACTCCAAGCTCACCCCGCAAGCGAGTAAAGGTAGCTTGGTCAAGTGGTTTTGTGAAGATATCAGCTAGTTGGTCTTGGGTGGGTACATGTATCAAGTTTATGTTTCCCTTCTCCACATTGTCCCTCAGGAAGTGGTACCTCACTTCTATATGTTTGGTTTTGGAATGAAGGACTGGATTTTTGGTTACACTAATGGCACTGGTGCTGTCACACAAGAGTGGAACATGGGTACACTCCTCACCAAAGTCGCTCATAGTGTAGGTCATCCAAAGGAGTTGGGAACAACAGCTGGCTGCAGCTACATACTCGGCTTCTGTGGTGGATTGGGCTACACTTGACTGCTTGCGAGAAGACCAAGACACCAAAGAAGATCTAAGAAACTGGAAAGAACCCGAGGTAGACTTGCGATCCAAGCGACACCCAGCGAAATCCGCATCGGAGAACCCATGCAGATTCAGTGTCGAGGATGCAGAATACCAAAGACCAAATTCAGGAGTGTAGTTCAAGTACCTCAAAATCCTCTTGACCGCTTGCCGATGCGAAGTCCTTGGCGAAGCCTGAAAATGAGCGCATAGACACACACTGAACTGTATGTCCGGCCTCGTCGCTGTCAAGTAGAGGAGGGAGCCGATCATGCTCCTGTACTCCTTCTGGTCCACGGGCTCACCGTCTTCATCAGCATCCAAAGCCATAGTCGTACTCATCGGAGTCGTCATCGGCTTGGAGTCGTTCATTGCAAACTTCCTGACGATGTCCTTGGCGTACTTCCCTTGATGCACAAATGTCCCATCCTTGAGTTGCTTGATTTGAAGTCCAAGGAAGAACTGCAGCTCGCCCATCATCGACATCTCAAACTCCCTGCTCATATCCTCTGCAAACTTCGCAACCAAAGAGTGAGAGGAGCCACCAAAGATAATATCATCTACATAAATCTGAACAATCAATAGGTCATTGCCACTTTTGAGTAGGAAAAGGGTTGTATCTACGGTTCCCATCACAAAGCTCTTGCTAAGTAGAAAATCCCTTAGCCTACCATACCACGCTATGGGTGCTTGTTTCAGGCCATATAGTGCTCGCTGGAGTTTGTACACTCGGTGGGGATATTTGGCACTCTCAAAACCCAGGGGGTTGCCTCACATACACTTCTTCCTCAATCACCCCATTTAGGAAAGCACTCTTCACATCCATCTGAAACAATTTGAACCCTTTAGCAACAACAAATGCTAGAAGGATCCGAATTGCTTCCAACCGAGCTACAGGTGCAAAGGTTTCCTCATAATCTATCCCCTCCTTCCGACTAAACCCCTGAGCTACTAGCCTAGCCTTGTTTCTCACCACCATCCCATTTTCACCCTCTTTGTTCTTCCAAACCCATTTGGTACCTATAGGATGGCAATTTGGAGGTGGTTCATCTAACACCCAGACTTGGTTTCTCTCAAAGTTTTCAAGCTCCTCATGCATGGCATTGACCCAGTTTGAATCAGATAAAGCGTGTCCAATATCTTTGGGATCGAAAGAAGCAACAAATACAGAATGAGCAAAGTGAGAGACATTCTGTGACCTGGACCGAGTAGTTCGTTCATTTAGGTCACCTATCATCATGGAGGGTGGATGGCGATTCTGTATATGTCGAGGAGCTTCACGTCTGGAAATCGCCTCCCCCTCAGTAACAGCTTCCACTTGTTCTTGATTGGTCGTAGCAGGAGTAGGGGATGGACCAACATCACAAGTAGTCGTCGTAGTGGAAGTAGAGGGTACACGAGCAGGAGGAATCACATCATCTCCATCATCCTCTTCTTCATCCTTCTCCTCCCACTACTAGAAAACCCCCCTCTAGCTACGTTATAGTAGCAACGCACACTAAAAGCGTTTCTACGTTAGTGCCTAAAGACGCTTTTTGACATGATTTTGAGAACATGTCAAATTGTTATGATATTAGACACGCTTACAGTGTTGATAGTCTTATAAAGACATTTTTTATCATGCTATTGAAATCGTCTAAAAAAGAGACGAAGTTAGCCACGCTTTAAGGCGTCATTATTGTCTAGACACGTTATAAAGTGTAGCAAATAATGTCTATAATCACGTAAAGATGCCTTTTGACATGATTGTAAAAACGTTTCAAGATAATACACGATTAGACATGCTTTAAATCATGACTAGCATGTAGAAACATCATAAAGCGTATCAAATAAGTGTAACAAATGTTTCTTCATGTGGAACTTAAGAGGAAAATATATCTTATGTAAGTCAAGATTGTTGTGTAGGTGGATGGTAAGGAAGCTATATGTGAGATGATAGGTCTTGGGTTCAAATCCTATACGGCACATATATTTCAGATGAAAGATCATGTATAGGTGTCCTTAAATCTGAAATATTTTTTTTTAGTTTTTCATAAATTAGTAGACATGTTTTATAATGTATCTAGGACTTTGTCTCTATATTTATTCACACACAATAAAGCATTACTATAATACGTAACTACACCACTAAGCATGTTATTAACGCGTGTCTCTAAAATTGTATCAATGCAAGTACACATGCATCAAATGTGTCAATAAAGTGTTGTTTATTTCATAGACACGCTTAACTAATTCATCTCTACGAAGCCTGACGCGGTCCATACGAAGACGCTTCTAACACACTTTTTGAAAGCGTGTCTACGAAGCTATAAAGACGAAATAAAATGTGTCTAACTCCAAATCTAGCGTTGCTACAGGGGGTGTATTCTAGTAGTGTCCTCGAAGATCGTCTGCCCCAGCTCATCATCTCCTGCACACTCAAAGACAGAAGAGCTACATGGCTGTGTCTCGTCGAAGGATACCTCGCAAGTCTCCATGATTTGGTTAGTTTCAAGGTTAAGTACACGATAAGCTTTAGAATGTAAAGCATAACCAAGAAAAATCCCATCAGAAGACCGAGCCTCAAACTTGTCTAGCTTCCCCTTCTTGAGTATAAAGCACTTGCTGCCAAAGACTCTAAAGTGGATAACTTTGGGGCACGACCGTGCATAAGCTCATAGCAAGTTTTCTTCTTGAAAGCTCGAAGGAAAATCCTGTTTGAGACATGGCATGCGGTATTGACCGCTTCGGCCCAATACTTCCTATCCTCTGCTCATCGAGCGTCGTCCTAGCCATTTCACAAAGGGTCCGATTTTTCCTTTCTACGACACCGTTCTGAGGAGGAACATACGGTGACGAGAACTGATGTTCAAGACCAAGACCACAACAGAAAGTCTCAAAATGAGAGTTTTTGAATTCTGTGCCATTGTCATTTCGAATTGCTCGTATGGCATTCCCATGTCTCTCGTTCTTCAACCTCAAGATCAGATCTCGAACAAAGCCAAATGTCTCACTTTTTCTCAGCCAAGAAAAACACCCAGGCATAGCGAGAATAGTCGTCCACAACCACAAGGACATACCACTTCCCACCCACCGAGCGAATGCGAGCCGGACCAACCAGGTCCATGTGTAAAAGCTCCCCTGGACGCTCGGTCATGACCTCAGTCAAAGGTGGATGTGGAGTGGCTACCATCTTGCCATGCCTACACGGGGCACACACCAAATCTTTCTCAAACTTCAACCTAGGCAATCCTCGGACAAGTTCGAGTCCACTCAAGCGAGAAAGCAAATCAAAGCTCAAGTGACCCAACCACCTATGCCACTTCCACAACTCGGCAGAAACACCAGCAACTAAACACCGAGCGGGACCTGAAGACTGAGAAAAATCTGCTCGAAAGACTCGACCCTCGGGAACGATCATACAGACAAGATCGCCTCGAGAATCAAGTACTCGAGAAGCACCCAACTTGAAGCGAACCTCAAACCCCTTGTCAAGCAACTGAGAAACCGAAAGCAAATTAAAGCCAAGAGACATGACGAGGGCCACACGCTTCAGAGTTACCTTCTCACTTACCTTGATCACACCTTCCGACAACACCCGTCCTCGTCCATTATCCCCGAAAGTGATGTACTCTTTGGTCATCACCGGGGTGAGGCTGGAGAACCACCTTCGATCTCCAGTCATGTGTCGAGAACAACCGGAGTCGATCAACCAAAGGTCCTCCACACCTCCTACTTGCAAGATAAAAAATGAGAACGAGAGTGAGCAAACAACTCAACACTAGGTTTAGAACAGAAAGTGTTAAACCAGTGTTGAGCCATCTGCTCAAAGGAAGGGTTAGCAAAGTCCACGCCAACACTATCCATCAGTGGAACCCTCTCATGTCTCACTGCAGGAACAAGAGCACCACGAAAGGGAAAACGTGGTCTGTAGTTCCTCTGAGACTCAAAGCTGCGATCGTTCCTCTCAAACTCGTATGGACCACGAGTGAAGGAACGTCCAGCAAACTCACCACGTCCTGACCCAAAGCGTCTGCCCTCACCACGAGCAAACCCAGAACTCACACCATGCTGCAGACCTCTGCTGCCATCACCCCGAGGTGCACCGGTCTGACCGGTCAGCCCCACCGGTCTGACCGGTGTCCTCTGCACAGCCCCAGCACCACCTCTTGGAAGATCCCTAACCACAGCGACTCCCCTAGGCAGTGACAAATGAGGCTCAGGCACACCATGAGAAAGGCGGTACCTGTCCTTGTTTGCCTTTTCCCTAGCAAACCTCTTATCCTTTCTCTTCCGGAAGCAAAACTCCTCCCGGTGGCCATCCTTTCCACAATACTCACAATGGAAAGTCGGCTTTGGCTTTGGGGGTTCTCTTTGGGTTTCTCCTCACCACTTCTCACAAAGATCACTCTCCTCTGGAGGTTGCTTGTTTTTGGAGGAAACTTGGGAGGATCGGGAGTGGTGTCAAGTTTGCTACATAAGTGGTTTGGCTTGGGTTTCCATTGGTTGGTGGGTGTAGTTTGTGGTGGAATGGATATGCTCTCACCCCTCACTTCCTTCTTCTCACCACTGCTCTCACCAACACTCTCAGACCCAAGCCCCCTACCATTAGCTCGCTTGAACTCCTCTATCATCATCCTAAGCTGTGGCTCTCTACCCGACAACCAACCCAAACACTGACGCAACTCATCATTTTCATCCTGCATACGGTTAGCACAGTGTTCAAGTTCAAGGTTCTTCACAGAAGCAGTTTCACAGCCAGAGCAAGCAGTAGCAATAGGAGACTTCAAAGCAGCCTCTAGAGAAACTATGCGGGCATGAGAATCATCTAGTTCACCATGCAAAATAGGACACGTAGCACAAGCTCCTAACAAAGCAGGTCTAGACTTCAACTCAGTCAACTCAGCCCTAACAGCATCTAGTTCCTCAAGACGAGAGGCATACTTGGATTTCAGTTCAGACAAGTCAGCTAAGAAAACATTGCAATCAGTGCATTCAGGTTCATCAGTCAGAACAGGTGCAGTTTTCAAAGACTCTATCTGAACTCTAGCATCAACAAGAGAAGACTAGTTCCATGATCCTTTCTCTAGCATCACCTAGCAAGGACCTAAACTCTCTCTTCTCCTTGTTGGTTTTCCTAAGCACATCATCACAATTGTCCAGCAAGGCATTCAATTGAGCAATCTCCTTAAGCAAGACATCGGGATCGCGACTCACCTCTTCCTCGGAGTCGGAACCGGAGTCGGAGTCGTCCTTGCGGCTCTTCTTGCTGTCGGAGCTTCGCGCCATGCCGCAGAAGCCGTCTCCCGCGATGAAGCTCAGGCCGCTCAGGCCGTTGAAGTTCTTCCTGGAGTGCCTCTTCTCCTTGTACCGCCCGCCGTCCTCGTCATCGCTGCTCGAGCTCGACGTAGTGTAGCAGGAACTGGAGTCGATGTCGCTTGCGCCAGCAACCATTGATTGGGCCGACTTCTTCTTGTAGCCGCCGCTCTTCTTGGCCCGCCGCTCGCCCTTGTTCTTGTGCTTGTTGTAGTCGTTCTTGGGACGACGCTTGTTGTAGTCGTTCTTGGGCCGGTGCTTGTAGTCGTTCTTGACCTCCATAGCCTCAGGACACTCGGCGATGAAGTGCCCAATCTTGCCGCACCTGTAGCACGTACTCGAGTTCCGCCTTGATCCCTTGCGGTTCTCGTACATGTGCCCGAAACGCTTGGTCAACAGCGCGAGATCGTCCTCGCTCAGCACCTCGAACTCCTCATCTGGCAATGACACAAGAGAAGACAAAGCAAACTGTCTACAAGAAGAGTTAGTAGCAAATTCTGTCCTCGAGCCTGTGACAAGAGCCAGACTATGTGAATCAGTCGGGTTCTTTGTCTTGGCTCTCAAAGCCCTATCCACCTCTGAGGACTTGAGCTTGGAGAAGAGCTCATCGACTGAGTGTCTCGTAGTTAGCAGACTCCATGATGGCCTCGACCTTGGCGCTCCACACAGTATGATCTAGAGAGTGTAAGAGCTTCACAGCTCTATCATGATCATCGTACGGGAGGACGGTCACATTTGCCCTCATGTTGTTCACTATGCAAGTGAACCTCTGAAACATCACGTCGATCGACTCGCCGGGGAGATGAGTGAAGTTCTCGTACTCTCTCCGGTAAGTCGCGAACAACCGAGCTTTGACTTGGTTGTTCCCACTAGGGATGAAAATGGAAACGGTAATTCTTGATTACCGGAGACCGTTTTCGAGATTTTACCGAGTTTTGGAGCTAAACGAAAATGATATCGATTATCGAAAAAATGAAAACGAAAACGATAAAAAAATCCGAAAGCGATAGTGAAAATGATTTCAGCTTCTTCTGATCGTTTTTCAAAAATACCGTATTTCACCGGTAAAATACCACCGGTAATTACCGAATAGTGCCGAATCACACCAAACCCTGCGTTGCGTCTGTGCGGTGGCTGGCGGCGCCATGGCCTTTCCCTCTTCCAGTGCCCCCTCTTGCCGTTCCTTCCTGCCGAGTCCCCATAGCACTTGGTCGATTTCCACCTTCTCTCGTTCAGGCTCGATTTGGATCCGATTTCGAGGGGGCTGGGATGCAGAAGCAAGGGTGCAGCAACGATGCAAGTGGATTTGCCGAGATGCCTTCTGGAGGTGGCGGCGGCGGCGCCGTGCTCGCTGGGAAGAAGAAATAGAGAGAGGGTGCTTGATGTTTTGGGCCAGGCCTGAAGCTATACTGGTACGGCGGAAGGAAAATGGGTTATCAAAAGCTATGGGGCCCACTTAAATTAGAAATCCAATTAAATGGGCAGCCTGCGAAATAATGTTTCTATGCTATGTTTAATGTTTATAAGTACAAAGTTAGAAATTGATTAATGTAAACTACGTGTTTCAATCTGTATGATACTATATGTGTCATGTATGCAATGCAACTATGTGTGTCGTATCATAGATGGTTCATGGTTAGATAATTGGATTAACTATTAATGTCTTAATCGCTAGTACTAGAATAATGTCTTAATCGAATATATAGCTAGTGTATGCTCCATACTTTGATGTATTTATCGCTTCTGAAATATCGTTTTGAAAGGTTTCGATCGTTATTGTAACATCCCTCAAATTTATTGAGGAATGTTAATAAATAAAAATGTGGATTTGAAATTTTCGATGATGTATTTGTGTAATTATCAAATTATTTAAGGATGTCTTCCTTTTCTCTCCTTTAATACCTAGATTTAATTTTGATTTAAATAAAATTTCTAGGAAATATAAAATGCTAGTGTGAGAAACTTGGAGTTCATTTGGTTTTATTTGGAGTTTATTTGTTGTGGGTTTCAAATTTGAATCCTTATTCAAATTTGAAACTAAATAGAAAAGGGGGTAAATAGATTTAGAAAAAGGAAAGGGGAGCTGCACTGCTGGGCCGCGAGCCCAAAGTCCTGAAGTCCGCCGAACCACCCTCTTCTCTTTTTCCTTGCGCACCGCACCTCCTCTCTCTTTCCCTCGAAACAGCCCGTCGCGGCCCAACTTCCGCCGGCCCGCCTCCCACCTACCGCGCCCGCGCTGAGCCGCTGACGAGCGGGACCCGCGTGACGCAACCCCTGCGTCAGCGCTTCTTCCCCGCGTCACCCCTCTCTTTTCCGCTTTAGTGACGCCGGCGGCAGCCTTCTGGCACCGCGCCGCCCATGGCCGCCGTCGCGATGCGCCAGCGCACCCTTCGGCGCATCCCGGCCGTCCACGCGTCCCGCGCTGCCCTCCGCTATAAGTAGACCGCGCCGCAGCCCCCGGGAAGCTCCCAACCCTAGCCGCCACGGGGAGCTCTCCCCTTCCACCTTACCGCCGCCCGCCGGAGGAGAAGAAGGAGGGAGAAGGGAGAAGAAGGCCAGGAGCACGCCCACGAGTTCGCCGTCGACCTCGCGAAGCCGAAGGCCCGCACGTAGGAGCTCGGGGACGCCGCGAAGCCAAGGACCGCGACGCCCCTGCTTCCTCTGCTCCGCGTCGCCGTCTCCTTCCTCGCCGACGACCCTGCTCCGTCCCACTTTACCAATGCCTGCACGCCGGCCCGTGGCCACCAAGGTGAGGCCGCGCTCCCTCGCCCATTTGTGGTCGACCCGGCCTTCGAGCCGAGGCGCAACGCGAGCACACCGTCGCCGACGCCGCCGCGCTGCCGCGCACGCGCTTTGGTGAAGCCGGCCTTCGTGCCGTGCTGGGAAGTTTCTGCAGGTGTCGCTGCCGTCGCCTGATGCACGCGCGCGTCTCCGCTGCCTTCCTTGACACGCGTAGTCCCTCACGTCGCCGGAACGCCGGAGGCCCGTCGCCCCTTTCGCCGCGCCGCCATGGCCTTTGCCATGCCGGTTTGCCTCGTGCACGCGGCGACAGGAGGGAAAGGCGCCGCCTTTGGGGCTGCTTCGTGCTCGCCTCATCGCCGGCCATCGCGCGCCCCCACACGCGCTTGTGCCTGGCCGCAGGAGCTCCGCACGCCGCCACCATGTCCGCCGGCCCAAGCTCCGCCATGGCGGACAAGGTCCTGCACCTAGAAGCAAAGGGGCAAAAGCCCAGATTTTGGGGCCTTCTCGTTCACTAGGTGCACGCACACATGTCTCTGGCATTTGGGACACCCGCGCGCCGTCGCCGGTGCTCGCCACCATGTGCCCGCGCGACCGCGTCACCGCCGTGGCCCCTGTCACGCCGTCGCCGCGCCTTTCCCGGCCATGGCCACCTCCTTGTTGCCCGGCCATGTGCCCCTGGACCTCCTCGTTCGCACCTTGTCACGCGTTGGTCGGTCCGGGCAAGCCTCGCCGCCGGCGAACCCTTGCCCGCGCCGCCGCTCCTTATGAGCATTTCACCGAGCACCTACCGCCGGCAACCCAAACCCCTGGGGTTTTGCGCCCCACACACGCACACACATACGACTCCTCGCAGAGGATCCGCCGGGATCTCGTGCGGCTGGCCAACCCAGGCCGAGCCACACGCGCCCCAGCACACCGCCGCGTCGCAGTGGATCCCTCCCGGATCCCACGCGCGCAGCCACGCGCGCAGCCACGTGGCCTGCCACGTGTGCAGGCGCTGTCCTTAAGCCAGTCGTGTGGCGGCCGCGTCAGCACTGTAGCCGGCCTACAGCTGGCTATAAGTCCCTTTAGAGCTAGCTAGAGATAGTCTAGAGCTTGCTAAAAGTCTGCAATATTGTATATGCGTATTTTAATTTCAGAAATGTATTTTATCTTCGGAAAATCATAACAAATCCGTTTTAGCTCCGAAAAATATGAAACTTCTTCTGAAAATCTTCTAAAAATCCAAACTTCGTGCTAGACTAGAGGTTGCCTCTTTTTGGATCTTATTTGCTCTTTAACTTGGATTTATTGCTATTAGTAGCCGAGTTTATTTATTTAAATACGCTTCTAGGAGCTGCCGGAGCCGGAGAGCTGAACCAGGACTACGACGACGACCTCAGCTACGACGACCACTCGTACCCAGGTTCACGCCCGACCATCTTTGAATGCCCATTAGGCATGGCTATTTTAGAACTGCTAGTGCTTTATTTAATGCATAGAGATGGATATGATGAACCCATGCATAGCCTCTTTTACATACTTGTCCTTGATTGACCTACTACTGTTTACTTAAGCTAGATGATGTGCTGAGCTTGCTGTGCATGTGTTGGGATTATTGTGATAGTTTCTTGGCGTGTGTTGGGAAAACCGGCAGGAGAAGGCGTTTTGGGATATTTTGGCGGGGGTGAGCTCGAGACAACCTTATCTGGGATCGGGGGCCAGGGATCGTCTTCTCGGACGTTGCCCGAGTTGGTACCTATGGCGGGTACACCGTTTTAGGAGCACAGGTGTTGGGGATTTTGTGATGACTTGGAGGATATGAGCTCGCCCCGGTCTGAAACCGAGTGGGTCGCCTGTTACACGGGACTTTCGTACACACCACCTCGCCGAGAGTGGGGATAGGGCCGTTCGACCCTAGCAAGTGCGGTACCATACCTGCCAGCAGGATAGCGGGGTATCAGTGGGGGAGAGGTGGGAGTGAGTCCACCCTCTCAGTGCGACTCCCGTGTGGCCACACGGGGGCATTTTCACAGTTCTGGGGTGGTCTTCTGCGGGGGACCGCATCGAGACCCGGATGCAGGATGGAACCGTAACTCCTAGGTGTTCGCCCGGTAGGATAGGCTCGGTCGGCCGTACACCGCCCGTGTACTATTCCGAGATGGGTACTGGTGTACACGCTCTGCAGAGTTTAGATCTATACGTATAGCCGCGTCCTCGGTTATGGACATGCCCGTTGTTTCTCCGACTCTTACGTTTTGGGATTTCTACCTCCCCCTTATAGGATGAGTGTGATTGGTGAGCCGTGGTTGTATTCGGGGAGAGGAGAGTTGCTCCCTCTACCTCGCGGATCCGGGTGCAACCATTGAGGTGCGAGGAGTGGGAGTTCTCGCACCGACCCTAGATGGAGATAGGTGATGGTGACGGTGATCTGGGTAACCAGATGTATCCGTATGTGGATGAGAGATATGGGATATGGTGAACTTATGGAGATATTACTCTATTTTTTTTTGCTGCTGCTGCATAGGAAACCCTGCTACTACCTTGATATACTCTTTTCCCCTTAGAAATAGGCCACTTAAAGCTTGCATACGGTTGGTGACGTGGACCTATCCCGATCCTTGGGGATAGCCCCTGAGCTTGCAGGGTACGAGTCCGACTACGACAACAATGCCGACGGATGGTACGACTGAGGGGGCACGACGCTTCGCTCAAGGATGCCTGTGGGAGATGCCTGAAGATGGAGACACCTTTTGAAGACTAGCTACCACTGCGTAGGCTCTTATTTCTGTTATTCCGCCAAGAGGCGAGTATTGATGTACTCCGAATAATCAGGACATGTAATAATCAGATTATCTTTCGTACTCTGATGCTTTATTTCGATGTATGACTGTGTTATTTATCTGTGATGAATGCCTGTGCGTGATAGCGTCTGATCCAGGGACTATCACGAGACAGAATGCTGGGTTTTCCGATTTTGAAAACCCAGGGCGTTACAGATGGTATCAGAGCCATACTTGACCGTAGCACGTGCCCTTAGAAATGGTCGTTAGAAATTAGGACTCTAAACGAAACTCTTTTGCTATATACCATTCTTGACTTATATTACAAAACTTATCCTTCTTTTGAAAAGTTCTAACTCTCCTGCGCTAACTAGAAATTTCTTCTGTGTCACAGGAGATGGCTCGTCAGGAGGTGGAGTTGGTCCCGGAGCACATGGAGGGACTCGCCCGTTGGGTTGACAGGGTCGTCCTCAGGCTGGGGATTCCCCCTACGCACGTCACCTACCGCGCTGAGGACGTCCGCACGCTGTCGGGACCACTAGTGCTTTGCACGGTGGCCGTCCTACCCCACCCGGCACTTCCAGGCTTCCCCGGGATGCTCGAGCACAGCACTGGACTCAACGTCAGGAACGCTGTGGACACCGCCTGCAGCCACGTACTTCGCCACCTGCTGGCCAGGTACCGCGACGTCTACAGGACTGGAGACCTGAGGCTGATCCCTCAGGACTACTACAGAGTGGCTCCGATCGTGAACGGACTGCCAGACCCTTCAGCACTCTACGAGGAGGAGGTTGTTCAGGGACCTCTACGTGAGGCCGACGACACGCTCGTCACCACGGGGAGCTACCTCGTGGACCTCGACACTCACGCCCGCCGACTGAGCGAGCAGACGAGTGGACTCTTCAGCAGACTGGAGTACACCACTCTGGAGCTGAAGGAGCTTCAGCCCCGCACCCAGAGCCTGCTCGTGGAGAACCTCACCCTTCGCCAGCGAGTTGAGCAGCTCGAGCGAGGACTTCGCCACGCCAACTCTTTGGCAGTTCAGGCCGAGGCGGAGAGGGTGACCGCTCGAGAGGAGAAGACCTACGCTCAGGAGGATCTACGCAAGCAGGAGGCTAGGTTCACCCGTCTCTTCGCCAAGCTGGACCAGAAGGATGCCCAGTTCGCTGCCCAGGGGCGCAACTTGGTTCGTGAGAAGGCCAGAGTGACAGAGCTCGTGGAGGACCACTACAACAACACCGCCAACATCGCCGCACTCACCAGGACTTCCGTGTTCCTGCTGGACAAGTGCAAGCGGATGCTGAAGACTTGGGAGGACGCTGACTCACTTCGGGTGGACGAGCTTCAGGAGCTCAACAGTCTGCTACCCCCCGAGCGACAGCGGGCGATCCGCAAGGAGACCTTCAGGCTCCACCCATCCGCCCTCAAGCTTCACCTGTGTCCCCTGGCCGACATGGCCACTCCGGTTGAGACCGACGAGGTGAGGGCCGCTCACTCCAGGCTGTCGCGGATGTTCCCCAAGGACTTCCCCGATGAGGACCGTTACCCAGTGAGGTACAAGAAGTCCCGTTTCGAGTAGCGTGCCGGAGCTTGAGCATGCTATTAAGAGTAGAGTTGTAAGATAGGTAGTCTCCATGAGTCGTTCCATGCAGCCGAGAGCCTGTTCCGGTGCATGTTGAGTTATGAGTCTTTTCACACCTAGATGTGCACACCCTTTTGAGATCTTGTAACGCTATATTAGATCGTTGATGTGTGTGACCTCCAAGGCTTGAGTCAGCCTCGAGGGAACTTATGTACTCATAATGGATGCTGGTTGTTTGGTCTTAATGGAGTTGTTTGCTCTTATTGCTTCTTCTCATTGAGTGTAGGATTTATATTAGTAGAAATACTTTCATGATTGTATATCAGACTCAATTTGTTGGTGAGAGACGTATCTGAGGTTTTCCTGTACCCTTGGTCGTGTTTTTCAGCAAGATGTCCATCAGGAGGTCCGGACGTCTGTTGGGACGCTTTGAGGCTGCCGAGGAAGAGCAAGCCCCGCCAGCCCCGCCTGTCCGTGGCCGTGGACGTGGCCGCGCTCCCGTACGTGGACGTGGACGCGCTCGTGGACGTGGACACGCGCCTGTCCTGGGACGTGGTCGAGGCAATATGGTGCCACCACCACCGCCTCCGCCCATCGGACAAGGCGCTGAGGAGGAAGTAGAAGAGGAGGAAGCCGAAGGAGAGCCTGCGCCACACCCGGCTCCCCAGGGACGTGGCCGTGGGCGTGGTCGTGGCCGTGGAGGAGCACCTCCACCGCCACCGCCTAACCTAGCTGAGGTGATGGCCCTGCAGACACAGCTGATGCAGAGGATGGCTGACGCCGTCGAGAACCGAGTCGGTGGGAACCGCAACGCCCCGGTGGAGGAGGACTTCGCCAAGAAGATCGAGAGGTTCATCCGTCTGAAGGCCCCTACCTTCAGCTACTCGGACGATCCCCTCGATGCCGATGACTGGCTCCGCGTGATCGAGACGAAGCTCGACCTCACCGCCTACACCGACGAGGAGTGTGTCGCTCTCGCCGTCCACCAGCTCGAGGGTCCTGCCAAGTCTTGGTGGGACAACTACTCCGAGACTCACCCGAACCCAGCATTCATCACCTGGCTGGAGTTCTGTGAGGTGTTCCGTGAGCAGTACCTGCCGAAGGAACTCATGATCCAGAAGGCTCAGGAGTTCCGCACCATGACTCAGGGTGCGATGAGGGTGGAGGAGTACGAGAGGCACTTCATGAAAATGATGCGCTATGCCCCTGACGACACCACCACCGATGACAAGAAGCAGTTCTGGTTTCTGCGAGGCCTGCACCATGGTCTCCGCCAGAGCTTGAAGGCCAGCGAGCACAAGTCCCTTCGCCACCTGGTGAACAGGGCTATCGCGCTCGAGGAAGAACGCAGGGGGCATGAGGAGCGCATGAAGGGCAAGAAGAGGTTCGGAGATCGGGACCATGGCGACCGATCCTTCCAGAGGCCGAGGAGCGGACAGAGCAACCTGCTCCGCGGGAGCTACCGCCCGGGGAACAACCAACCCGGACGAGGCTTCGGAGGGAACCGTGCACCATACCCAGGAGGAAGGAGCAACTACCAGCAGCAGGGTGGTGGCTACAACCGCCCGCAGCAGAGCGCGTCGAGGCCCAGCACTGGAGGTTTCGCCCCGACGTGTTACGCCTGTGGCAAGCAAGGCCACAAGTCGTACGACTGCCCCAGCAAGAAGGCCGCTGCTACACCTGCCAGGGCACCAGCTCCAGGAGGGAGGCCACCTCAGGCTGCTCCCCAGCCAGCCGCAGATCGCGGAAGGCTCAACCTCCTGACTGAGGAGGAGGCTGCCGACGCTCCTGACGTCGTGATCGGTGAGTTTTTAGTTTGTGGCACTAAGGCTTTGATTCTGTTTGATACTGGTGCAACTAGTTCTTATGTGTCCTCTAACTTTGTAAACAAACTATCTCTCCCCATGACTCCCCGTCCGAAACCCATCATAACGAGCTCCCCGCTCGGAGATATTAGGTGCACTTTGCTATGCAAGGGAGTGGAGATGTTCATCAAGGGTCACAAGTTCCTCGGAGATCTGACCGTACTGAAGTCCAATGGGATTGATGTTATTCTGGGCATGGATTGGATCACCGCTCACAAAGGGGTAATCTCCTCGTCACCCCGACAAGTGACCTTGACGCACCCGAAGGGAACGAAGATCACCTTCGAGCCGCTAAAGTCTCGAGAAGTACCAGCTGTGTACAACCTCTCAACCAAGACAGTGGCCGATGTTCCAGTGGTTTGTGAGTACCCCGATGTCTTTCCTGATGATCTGCCGGGGTTACCCCCAGACCGCGACGTGGAATTCGTGATTAACCTTGTGCCAGGGACTGCACCCGTGGCACAGAGTCCTTACAGAATGGGCAAGTTAGAGCTGGCAACGCTGAAGGAGGAGTTGGAAGCTCTCCGTGAGAAGGGGTACATCCGTCCGAGTGCATCACCTTGGGCTTCACCGGTGATGTTTGTGCCGAAGAAGGATGGGACGCAACGGCTGTGCGTCGATTACCGCGCTCTTAATGCGGTAACCATCAAGAACAAGTACCCGTTGCCTCGCATTGATGACCTGCTTGATCAGTTGAGGAAGGCCAAGTACTTCAGCAAGATTGACCTTCGATCGGGCTACCATCAGATGAAGATTCGCCCTGAGGACATCTACAAGACCGCGTTTGTGACCCGGTACGGGCAGTATGAGTTCACTGTTGTATCGTTTGGTCTTACGAACGCCCCTGCTTACTTCATGAATATGATGAACAAGGTGTTCATGGACGAGTTGGACAAGTTTGTCGTGGTTTTCATTGACGACATCTTGGTATTCTCGGAAACTGCAGAAGAGCATGAAGAGCATCTGAGGATTGTGCTGGAGAAGCTGAGGCAGAATCAGTTGTATGCCAAGTTCAGCAAGTGTGAGTTCTGGCTAGAAGAAGTGGCTTTTCTTGGGCATGTGTTGTCCGGAGAGGGAGTTGCTGTGGACCCCTCAAAAATTGAGGCTGTATCGAAGTGGCAGACGCCCAAGACTGTGACAGAGATCAGGAGTTTTCTCGGAATGGCTGGATATTATCGCCGTTTCATCGAGAACTTCTCCAAGATTGCGAAGCCGATGACCGAGTTGCTGAAGAACAACACGCCATTCGTGTGGACAGTGAAGTGTGAAGCAAGTTTCCAAGAGCTCAAGACCCGACTCACCACAACTCCTGTATTGACGCTTCCGGATGACAACAAGGACTTTGTGGTATACTGCGATGCTTCGAGGCAAGGTCTTGGCTGTGTGCTGATGCAAGAAGGCAAAGTGATCGCTTATGCTTCAAGGCAGCTCCGAAAACACGAAGAGAACTATCCGACGCATGACCTTGAGTTGGCTGCTGTTGTTCATGCTTTGAAGATATGGAGGCACTACTTGATGGGCAACAAGTGTGATATCTACACGGATCACAAGAGTCTGAAGTATATCTTCACTCAGTCAGAGCTGAACTTGAGACAGCGAAGATGGCTAGAGTTGATAAAGGACTATGACCTCGACATTCACTATCATCCGGGCAAGGCGAATGTCGTGGCCGATGCTTTGAGCCGAAGAAGTTACTGCAACAACCTAATGGTGCAGAAGGAACAGCCAGAGTTGTACCTAGAGATGGAGCGATTGCGGCTTGACATTATCGAGAAAGGTCAGCTCAACGAGTTGAGGGTAAAGTACACCTTGGAAGACCAGATCAGACAAGCCCAGAAGAAGTGTCCTGAAATTGAGGAAGTGAAAGATCTTCTGACAAGAAGCAAGGCCCCTGACTACCGCGTTGATGAGCAAGACACGTTATGGTTGAAGGATCGCATATGTGTGCCTAGTGGAGAGGATATCCGGAAGACGATTCTAAAGGAAGCACATGAATCTCGATATTCCATTCACCCTGGATGCACGAAGATGTACCAAGACCTGAAGTGTCGGTTCTGGTGGGAGAATATGAAGAAAGACATAGCTGAGTATGTTGCCCGATGCGACACTTGCCAGAGAGTGAAGGCAGAACATCAGAGACCCGCCGGACTACTTCAGCCACTTGCGATACCTCAGTGGAAATGGGATGATATCAGTATGGACTTTGTGGTAGGTCTTCCCCGCACTCAGAAGGGGAATGACTCGATTTGGGTGATAGTGGACCGTTTGACCAAGGTAGCGCACTTTCTTCCGGTTAAGAACAAGTACTCTGTGAGTCAGTTGGCTGATCTCTACGTTGAGCATATCCTGAGGTTGCATGGAGCACCTCGCACCATTGTGTCCGACCGTGGTGCCCAGTTCACAGCTCAGTTCTGGAGGAGTCTGCACGATTCGATGGGCACTCACTTGGACTACAGCACAGCTTTCCACCCCCAGACAGATGGACAGACTGAACGAGTGAATCAGGTTCTAGAAGATCTGCTGAGAGCTTGTGTGTTGACTTACAGCAATGATTGGGAGAAGAGTCTGCCCTACGCTGAATTCTCGTACAACAACAGCTATCAGGCGAGTTTGCAAATGGCACCCTTTGAAGCCCTGTACGGCAGAAAGTGTAGGACCCCGTTGATGTGGTCTGAGGTGGGGGAGAGGATCTTCTTCGGTCCTGCTTCCATTCTTGAGGCTGAGGAGAATGTGGCCAAGGTTAGAGAAAACCTGAAGATAGCTCAGAGCAGACAGAAGAGCTACGCTGACCCTAAGCGGAGGGATGTCTCCTTCGAAGTCGGTGACTACGTCTTCCTGAGAGTGTCACCGCTTAGAGGCACGAAGAGGTTCCACGTGAAGGGGAAGCTAGCCCCGAGATTCGTTGGACCCTTCCTGATCGTGGCAAAGGTGGGGAAACTTGCCTATAGGCTGGAGTTACCGTCTGACCTTGCCGGAGTGCACCCTGTGTTCCACATATCGCAACTCCGGAGGTGTCTAGACCCGAAGCTTGACAAGCATGTCTCCACCGATGCTATCGATCTGCAAGACAACTTGGAGTACTTGGAGTACCCAGTGAAGATTCTGGATTGGGCCGAGAAGGCTACCAGGAGCACCACCATTCGCCTCTGCAAAGTGTTGTGGAGCAATCACACCGAGCGAGAGGCAACGTGGGAGAAGGAGTCTGTCATGAGAGAGAAGTACCCGCACCTCTTCGAGACGGAGGTATTTTCTTAATCTCGAGGACGAGATTCTTTTGAGGGGGGGAGTCTGTAACATCCCTCAAATTTATTGAGGAATGTTAATAAATAAAAATGTGGATTTGAAATTTTCGATGATGTATTTGTGTGATTATCAAATTATTTAAGGATGTCTTCCTTTTCTCTCCTTTAATACCTAGATTTAATTTTGATTTAAATAAAATTTCTAGGAAATATAAAATGCTAGTGTGAGAAACTTGGAGTTCATTTGGTTTTATTTGGAGTTTATTTGTTGTGAGTTTCAAATTTGAATCCTTATTCAAATTTGAAACTAAATAGAAAAGGGGGTAAATAGATTTAGAAAAAGGAAAGGGGAGCTGCACTGCTGGGCCGCGAGCCCAAAGTCCCGAAGTCCGCCGAACCACCCTCTTCTCTTTTTCCTTGCGCACCGCACCTCCTCTCTCTTTCCCTCGAAACAGCCCGTCGCGGCCCAACTTCCGCCGGCCCGCCTCCCACCTACCGCGCCCGCGCTGAGCCGCTGACGAGCGGGACCCGCGTGACGCAACCCCTGCGTCAGCGCTTCTTCCCCGCGTCACCCCTCTCTTTTCCGCTTTAGTGACGCCGGCGGCAGCCTTCCGGCACCGCGCCGCCCATGGCCGCCGTCGCGACGCGCCAGCGCACCCTTCGGCGCATCCCGGCCGTCCACGCGTCCCGCGCTGCCCTCCGCTATAAGTAGACCGCGCCGCAGCCCCCGGGAAGCTCCCAACCCTAGCCGCCACGGGGAGCTCTCCCCTTCCACCTTGCCGCCGCCCGCCGGAGGAGAAGAAGGAGGGAGAAGGGAGAAGAAGGCCAGGAGCACGCCCACGAGTTCGCCGTCGACCTCGCGAAGCCGAAGGCCCGCACGTAGGAGCTCGGGGACGCCGCGAAGCCAAGGACCGCGACGCCCCTGCTTCCTCTGCTCCGCGTCGCCGTCTCCTTCCTCGCCGACGACCCTGCTCCGTCCCACTTCACCAACGCCTGCACGCCGGCCCGTGGCCACCAAGGTGAGGCCGCGCTCCCTCGCCCATTTGTGGTCGACCCGGCCTTCGAGCCGAGGCGCAACGCGAGCACACCGTCGCCGACGCCGCCGCGCCACCGCGCACGCGCTTTGGTGAAGCCGGCCTTCGTGCCGTGCTGGGAAGTTTCTGCAGGTGCCGCTGCCGTCGCCTGATGCACGCGCGCGTCTCCGCTGCCTTCCTTGACACGCGTAGTCCCTCACGTCGCCGGAACGCCGGAGGCCCGTCGCCCCTTTCGCCGCGCCGCCATGGCCTTTGCCATGCCGGTTTGCCTCGTGCACGCGGCGACAGGAGGGAAAGGCGCCGCCTTTGGGGCTGCTTCGTGCTCGCCTCATCGCCGGCCATCACGCGCCCCCACACGCGCTTGTGCCTGGCCGCAGGAGCTCCGCACGCCGCCACCATGTCCGCCGGCCCAAGCTCCGCCATGGCGGACAAGGTCCTGCACCTAGAAGCAAAGGGGCAAAAGCCCAGATTTTGGGGCCTTCTCGTTCACTAGGTGCACGCACACATGTCTCTGGCATTTGGGACACCCGCGCGCCGTCGCCGGTGCTCGCCGCCATGTGCCCGCGCGACCGCGTCACCGCCGTGGCCCCTGTCACGCCGTCGCCGCGCCTTTCCCGGCCATGGCCACCTCCTTGTTGCCCGGCCATGTGCCCCTGGACCTCCTCGTTCGCACCTTGTCACGCGTTGGTCGGTCCGGGCAAGCCTCGCCGCCGGCGAACCCTTGCCCGCGCCGCCGCTCCTTATGAGCATTTCACCGAGCACCTACCGCCGGCAACCCAAACCCCTGGGGTTTTGCGCCCCACACACGCACACACACACGACTCCTCGCAGAGGATCCGCCGGGATCTCGTGCGGCTGGCCAACCCAGGCCGAGCCACACGCGCCCCAGCACACCGCCGCGCCGCAGCGGATCCCTCCCGGATCCCACGCGCGCAGCCACGTGGCCTGCCACGTGTGCAGGCGCTGGCCTTAAGCCAGTCGTGTGGCGGCCGCGTCAGCACTGTAGCCGGCCTACAGCTGGCTATAAGTCCCTTTAGAGCTAGCTAGAGATAGTCTAGAGCTAGTTAAAAGTCTGCAATATTGTATATGCGTATTTTAATTTCAGAAATGTATTTTATCTTCGGAAAATCATAACAAATCCGTTTTAGCTCCGAAAAATATGAAACTTCTTCTGAAAATCTTCTAAAAATCCAAACTTCGTGCTAGACTAGAGGTTGCCTCTTTTTGGATCTTATTTGCTCTTTAACTTGGATTTATTGCTATTAGTAGCCGAGTTTATTTATTTAAATACGCTTCTAGGAGCTGCCGGAGCCGGAGAGCTGAACCAGGACTACGACGACGACCTCAGCTACGACGACCACTCGTACCCAGGTTCACGCCCGACCATCTTTGAATGCCCATTAGGCATGGCTATTTTAGAACTGCTAGTGCTTTATTTAATGCATAGAGATGGATATGATGAACCCATGCATAGCCTCTTTTACATACTTGTCCTTGATTGACCTACTACTGTTTACTTAAGCTAGATGATGTGCTGAGCTTGCTGTGCATGTGTTGGGATTATTGTGGTAGTTTCTTGGCGTGTGTTGGGAAAACCGGCAGGAGAAGGCGTTTTGGGATATTTTGGCGGGGGTGAGCTCGAGACAACCTGATCTGGGATCGGGGGCCAGGGATCGTCTTCTCGGACGTTGCCCGAGTTGGTACCTATGGCGGGTACACCGTTTTAGGAGCACAGGTGTTGGGGATTTTGTGATGACTTGGAGGATATGAGCTCGCCCCGGTCTGAAACCGAGTGGGTCGCCTGTTACACGGGACTTTCGTACACACCACCTCGCCGAGAGTGGGGATAGGGCCGTTCGACCCTAGCAAGTGCGGTACCATACCTGCCAGCAGGATAGCGGGGTATCAGTGGGGGAGAGGTGGGAGTGAGTCCACCCTCTCAGTGCGACTCCCGTGTGGCCACACGGGGGCATTTTCACAGTTCTGGGGTGGTCTTCTGCGGGGGACCGCATCGAGACCCGGATGCAGGATGGAACCGTAACTCCTAGGTGTTCGCCCGGTAGGATAGGCTCGGTCGGCCGTACACCGCCCGGGTACTATTCCGAGATGGGTACTGGTGTACACGCTCTGCAGAGTTTAGATCTATACGTATAGCCGCGTCCTCGGTTATGGACATGCCCGTTGTTTCTCCGACTCTTACGTTTTGGGATTTCTACCTCCCCCTTATAGGATGAGTGTGATTGGTGAGCCGTGGTTGTATTCGGGGAGAGGAGAGTTGCTCCCTCTACCTCGCGGATCCGGGTGCAACCATTGAGGTGCGAGGAGTGGGAGTTCTCGCACCGACCCTAGATGGAGATAGGTGATGGTGACGGTGATCTGGGTAACCAGATGTATCCGTATGTGGATGAGAGATATGGGATATGGTGAACTTATGGAGATATTACTCTATTTTTTTTTGCTGCTGCTGCATAGGAAACCCTGCTACTACCTTGATATACTCTTTTCCCCTTAGAAATAGGCCACTTAAAGCTTGCATACGGTTGGTGACGTGGACCTATCCCGATCCTTGGGGATAGCCCCTGAGCTTGCAGGGTACGAGTCCGACTACGACAACAATGCCGACGGATGGTACGACTGAGGGGGCACGACGCTTCGCTCAAGGATGCCTGTGGGAGATGCCTGAAGATGGAGACACCTTTTGAAGACTAGCTACCGCTGCGTAGGCTCTTATTTCTGTTATTCCGCCAAGAGGCGAGTATTGATGTACTCCGAATAATCAGGACATGTAATAATCAGATTATCTTTCGTACTCTGATGCTTTATTTCGATGTATGACTGTGTTATTTATCTGTGATGAATGCCTGTGCGTGATAGCGTCTGATCCAGGGACTATCACGAGACAGAATGCTGGGTTTTCCGATTTTGAAAACCCAGGGCGTTACAGTTATCGACGTGTTGTCGATCGTATAGTTTCGTTTTCGATATTATCGAAATATCGATGCCGTTCTCATTTCCGACAATACCGTATTGTTTTCGTTTCCGAGTAAAAAAAGGAAAGTGAAAATGGTGAAGCTCTCTTCCGATCGTTTCCGATTGTTTTCATCCCTAGTTCCCACCGTGAGCTACCTTCAGTTTCTCCCAAATCTTGCAGACCAAGTTCTCTCCCAAAACACGATTGAATTCGTGTTCAGAGAGAGCACGGTAGAGGAAGTCGACGACCTTGCTGTTGGCCTCGAACATATCCCTCGAGCCTGGTAGCAAGAAAGCCTCGGGGATGACATAGTTGGTACTCGTCACCTCCCAAACCAGCTGCCCCTTGCCACGGAGAAACGCGCCCATCCGGGCTTCCCACATCTGGTAGTTCTTTCCATTGAAGTGTGGAGGACCCGAATTCCGTTCTTGATACGCCATCTTTGGATCTCGAACCGGTTAGAGTTAGGAGACCCTTAACTCGGCTCTGATACCACTTGTAGGACCGAGATGACGACCAGAGAGGGGGGGTAGTGAATGGAAGCCAATTAAAATTCTTCTCCAAGGAGACGAATATGTATACGCTCCCAAAATCAACTCCGAAGACTCCGACACTCTTCTTGCCAAATCCACACAGTCACAAGAGTACTGCTGGACCTAGGAGCAAGGCAAATTAACTCGCACAGCAACTAGCACAGCAGAGAACAAGCGACACGCTGCACGAGCCTACACCGGTCAGACCGGTCAGGACCACCGGTCAGACCGGTCAGGACCACCGGTCAGACCGATCCCCCGGACCGAATCTTCCGGGCACAACCTCTGGAACACCCGAGGACAAACAGAGACGCCCCGGGTCACCCGAGCACAGCAGCCGGATCACTCGAGCAGCAACTTGGCGATTTCCCACGAAAGCCAAGGCACCGGCCAGACCGGTCCAGAGCATCGATAAGACCGGTCACGGCTGGGAAACCCCAAATGCAAGAACTCAAAGCTCCCAAGGCCAAAACTGCACCAGACTTGAACAGCAGCAAGCCCAGGACTTGGAGAACACTCTTGGGCCAAATCCACCAAAAAATCCCACAGAGGCCGGCACTAGTCAGACCGGTGTGGAGCACCGGTCAGACCGGTCAGGTCTGGACTGCTCGGGAAAAACTCCACCCGCGGGTCAACTCAAGATTTCCGATCCACCGATCTCCGGATTCACGCAATGGATTCAAGTGAGACTTTGGGGATAGTTGGGTCACCTCATGGGTGACCCATGGCTTCGAGATCAAGTCCCAAAACTCACCAAATCTTGCGGAATCGCGAATCAAAGGGATGAACACCAAGAACTCGGGACAAACCAAAAACCACCAAATCGAAGGACTTTCGGTGGGTTTGGAGGAGCAAGATCACCAAGAAAAGAGGCACAAGACACTCATGTGTGATCCTCAACCAAAACCCCAAAGAAAACATTCCTGAAATCGATCCAAGAAAATCCCGAGAAAAAAGGCTACGAAAATACCGAAAAAGAAAGATGCCGGGAACACAAAGGGAGACAAGATTAGCACCACGAATCTTCTTCACATTCAAAGGAAAGATTCTTTACAAGGGCTAGCAACCTCCCAACATCCTACCCTCTTGATGATTTGGAATTGAAGCTCTAGCTAGCCTATGGAAGAGAGAAAACCATAGCAAGTGCTAGGGAGAGAAGAAAATCAAAACCTACACCAAGTCCTAGAGAGAAGCCCTAAGAGTTGGCTGCCCACATGCTCCTCTTGCTATTTATCTATAGTCCATCGGAGGTAGGAAAACCCTATTCTACCCCTACAACTTCAAATTAAGATACACACCCCTCAGGGGCAATTCCGGAAGTTGTAGATCGAGCGGACACGCATCCACCGCAGCCTTGCTTCCCTACGACGTAAGCTCCGCGATCACGCCGCGTGTCCCCCGCTTCAAAGCTTTTCGTCGCACACGGTCCACACCGATCAGACCGGTGCTCCTCACCGGTCAGACCGGTACGCCGTCTTGTCGCGCCGAGTCTTCGGACTGTGCTGGTTTTGTGGCCAAACCAACAAACCCCGCGTACATGACACAGCCTCACCACGCCAAGCTTCGAGCACGCCAAGTCTTTCACCTCCGGCTCCCGAACGGTCTACTCGATCTTGCCTCGTTCCTTGACTTGGCCGCCACCGATGTACCGGCACCTTCTTCACGACTTCGTGTTGCTCTTCTTGCACCATGTGAACCGCACTTGATCCCGTCTGGCCACTGGGTCCCTCGAACCAAGCCTAATTGTCTCTCCACTCCTGTGAGGCCCTCTGGCTAAGACCTTTTGCGCCTGTTCTTCACCTGCACCAACGCAAATCAAACCGCATCCAACACCTGTAATACTAGGCCAAGAGTCAGTCCACACCACGTTGTCAATCACTTATCACTAAGGAGCGACCATCCACTGGTCCTCGGACATACCTGGTCCTCACATGACCTGCTTGTGCCTACGTACAAAAGAGAATCCAACATCAATAGCAAACTCTTCAGGAAACTCGAGTGCCATACATCCATGAGCTCACAGGCCCGTGTCGTCATCCTTCCTTCATTAGCGATATCATAACTTGCTGCAGAGGAAGTATCCTCAGCTTTCATCGTAATGAACTTTGCAATACTCATACCATGTGTTCTCAAAATTGTCATCATCTCTCTGCACCTGGACGGAGAGGACGGTGCAGTGGGGTCTGAAGAGCTGGATCAGGTTCTCGACGTCGCAGCAGCGAGGAAGGTTGCACACGAAGAGCTCCCACTGGCCGCGGGCGCGGCCAATGCCACGTCCAGCCTCTCGCAGGTCCTTGCCGGCGCCGCCCGCGCCCAGGTCCTCCCCGCGAGCCGCCTCATTGCCGCGCTGCCCAGTCCTGCTCCGACTGCAGCTCGGCGGGTAACAAAGCGCGTGGCGGCGGGTCGATCCTGCGGCGCCGGGCGCCCGAGACTGACGGACATGACCAACGAGCTCAAAAATACTGAAATACCCTTTACTTTATTTTTGGAATTAGTTCCTGACCCACCAATATATGGTACCGGTCCACAATTTTGGTTCCTTGTAATAGGTTCCTTCTATTTTTTTAACCATCCGATCTGTATCGATGGATGGCTCATAAAATCTTCAAGCACTGTAAAAAATGTCCTCTGTTTTACTCGAAATTTTGGAGGACTGAGCTGGTTCTCTGAAATCCAAAAAAAAGTGGAACATCTACCTCCCTTGCTGGAGTGGATATTTATATAGACAAAAAAGAGTTGTAAACAAGGTAGCAAATAGCCGGCTAAAGCTGACGCTATAGTCAGCTATAGCTGCTAATAAAGGGCAGCCGCTATGGCATTTAGCCGGCTATAGCCCGCTAAACACTGTAACGATAGGTCTGCCGCTAAACGTCCGAACCCGCTATTTGCTACCTTGGTTGTAAAGCGCACCAACCATCTATCTCTGGACTGCTTGAGTAAATTCTTTATAAGCAATGTGTCACAACTTACCTCTCCTAATTCTACAGGTGACATGTCGTTGGATAAAAAATGGACCGTGATGGCGATACGCGCGGCTGAAAGTTATCTTCTGTCCACTAACAAAGAAGGGCAGTATATAGAGACAATTCCGGCCCTCCCTACTTACTTACTTGTTGCCGTTACACCATCTTCCTAATTTCTAGGAGGGCTTTAACCCCATTTCACGATTTGGGCTTTAACACCTGTCTTGGCAAGGCCAAACTGAGCTTCTGACCCACCTAGAAAAAAAATTGAAAGGCTAGAACGTTATCTTTTGCCCATCGCAGAACCATGCATACAGCATCAGTGGGCACACTTATTTTCATGTTTCCTTGAAAAAAAAGGGGGAAAATTCTGATCTGTGAATGAACTTTGCTCAGAGGAATTGAATTTGATACTTTTGACAAATGTGAGTTCACCTGGAGGTGCTGGGGAATGGTCGAAAGCAAAATTTTGTGAAGGAAATCATGTTGCCAAATGAGTGGTCACCAGGATGATGCATGGCAGACTCAGAGAGCAAACACGAGAGGGTCAGTAAGGAATGGGAAATGCCTGCCCAAACAAGAAGGTCGATGCATACTCCGGTGTAAGAAACAGATATTTCGACAGTAGCTCTAGAGGCGGACCATGGCAAGGGCTGATGGTCGGTAGCTACCCACGGAGTGGGTAGGCGCTGCTTGATTACATGAGCCACCACGAGCACCGGCACCGGCAAAAATTATTAAACTGCTAAAGCAAACCATTTGGGCGTGGTGTTTCTTGTTAGGGCTTGGACATGAGCCCCTGATGTCTCCTTTTCCCTACTAGCAAGATAAACCTCCTTGTTGTAGCATTTAAAAATAGGGATCAGACATGAATGTTCGATTTTTGCAAAGAAGCAACTTGGTGTGGTTGGGCTACAAACAAGACAACACACCTCCTAGAAACTACGTACCATGGCCTGGGGCTTATTGGGTTCTAATATATAGCATGTAAACTGTAGTAATGAGTGTGTTCAAAATGGTCTACCCAACCTTATGATGAGGACAAGCATCCATGAGTGTTTTCCTTTGCTTGTCATTAACATCGTCCTAAATAAAGGCTCAACAGCAGACAAGACACATTATTAAATCATAATCGTGGAGGATCACACGACACCATCACCTTTATACATTCGACTGGACTTGAACCTAATATAATGGTTCTAGCCACGTACAGTACGTATGAAAGGATGTGATTGGGCAATAATCCTTTAATTGTCTGCTTCCTTGATGCTTTGCATTGTTAAGAACGCGCTTGGATAGTTGGATAATCTGATCCAGTATCTGACTGCAGAATAAATAGTGTTTCTGCTACTTACCTCAAGATGAGTAACCAAATGATTTGGGTCTTTTCACGTAAATTGGGCCGTGCTGGGGGCATGTCCAGCTTCCTAAATTTCCACCATGCTTGTCAGCTCACATCTTCCCATAGCGTTTCTAATACGGCAAGAGCTGCAGCAGATACTGAATATGATTTTTTTTTCTTGGTCTTTAGTTTGCGTGAAGTTGGAAAATTTCTGTGTTGGCAGCATCCCCAACGCGAATAGTTGAGGCGAGATCTTTGCAGGATCCTAGATTTGTCGATTAACGCCAAGTTCATGAAATGTGCATGTCGGCCGGCATTCGAGGTTGAGCTGAGCACCTTGGATGTGTCCATTAGGCCGTCTCCAACAGTGAGAGTTGAGCTAGCTCATAGGTTTTTTTAATCGTTGAACAATGCCGCTGAAAGAAAGAGCCTCGCGTGGAGCGGAGCGCTCTGCTCGGCTCGATCATGGCCCGAGATGCTCCTTCTCTCATGCACAGTATCCAAAGTATCGTGCTGATTTTTTCACTGTGCGTATGAGCTAGGCTGTCTCTAGCTAACGGGTGGATATGCCACTATCGTGCAAAAGAATTCTGTCGGTTCTTGTCATTGTTGGTTGTAATCATAATTCATAAGGTCTACACCCTCCATCCTAAAAGTAAATCATCCCTATGAAGTTTAGGACATATTAATAAGCATGTAAAATAACCTCGATTGCTTCTATTTATTAGCCAAAGCAAAATTTGAATCCTAGAATGATATGTTTCTTAGGACAGAGAAGTAAATGATTAAGAATTATTGATCCTCCAAACCATATCTATGTGGTAATCAGTTTTATTGCGACGCCTACCAAGTGGGTATTCACTCAAAGATACACCCAGAGCTTACAGCCCCTGGGCAGGCATCGAGTTGGTCAACTTTGTTGCCTAGCACCCTTTTTGCTAATTGCTGACTATACGTCTTCCTCTGGGTGGAAGAAGAATCCTAATGAGAAAAAAAAATGATTTTTATAATGTCTACATATAATTAATGCACACCATTAAATCCTGGTGACAAACAGAGGAAGAATCACCTGAATGAATCCACGAGGTAGACATCTAAGGTTCAGAGTAAGCCTGTTGTGCTCACTGCAGCCCTCTGTATGTCCAGTCCAGCTGACAAGAAGGTCCAGATTCTAGTGCAAGGGACAATCTTAGACAGTAGCTCTGGAGGCGGAGCACATGAAACCACAGTCATCGATAGCTGCTTCAGTAGTGGGTAAGCTCCTCTCAATCGCGAGAGCCGCCACTGGAACCAGCACGAGCATAGAGCAATGGAGACTCTGCTCAGTTTGTGGAAGGATCTTGGACATGAACTCCTGATGCCTCCTTTTCATATTGGCAGGATAAACCTTATAATAAAAGGGATCATACATGCTCTATGTTTGCAAAGAAGCAAACTAGCTCTGTGTGAAACTAACGAATCAACTTGGTGGTTGGGCTACGTAGGCATACAAGTTCAAGGCAGGTGCTCCTAGAAACAACCACGGCAGGAGACCTTGTTGGTATCTATATATAATATAGCATGTAAACTGTGGTACGAGTATGTTTAAAATGTATATGCCCACAACAAAATTGGTGGGCCCTCCCTTGTACCAGCTTGTTGTATATACATCTACAGTAGGACATGCTGTACTGCAATGCAGTTGAAAGAAACAATTTTGTATCTAATATAATGGTGTCAGTACTCAAACTAGCCCTTAAAAAGAACTGTATGACGAATTTCCAACAAGACACCTGATCATAATTCATAACATGAAAACATTCAACAAAGATCTGACACAACAACATAAGAATAATATAACAAATAGTGATAAAATAGTATAAATGACGTCTCAAAAGATAAAGCTCACCGTTATGAACGTGTGACCGCAAGAATCACCTAAATCGGAGGTACGAGCAAAAAGTAATAATCATTTTAAGATTCAAGGACTAAATTGTAAATAAACAAAATTTAAAACCACATAACAAAACAGCCTGATGGTCAAATTTGAACGGTTTTGATAGTTGGATGGTCAAAAATTTTCGGTTTTGAAGTTCGTTGGCCAAAACCGAACTAAATCTACAGTTGGATGGTCAAAAATGAACTTTTTTCAAAAAAAAAAAACAAACACATGCCTGCAATTGCTGCCCTGTGGACCATCCGGAAGATGTGAAGCTAGTGGCTTGATTTTGAAGTTAGAAATTGATCGTCGTCTTAATCTCCAAAGAGGCAATATAATGAATCTATCTAACCGGCATCCAGAGCTCGATCTGTTGGGAGAAGCATACTGCAACAGATAAGCTCAGCTCAGCTCAACTTGGCAAGGATCAGGAAAGCAGGAGCAAGGTACGCGACCAAGTATTCACAGAAGCTTTTGTTTTCTCACCAGAGGCACAATTATTTCCAGCTCTATCATAAACTTTGCAGCCTCAGTAATTTGTGCTGATTCCTTATCTCTTACTTCTTTTACGTTATACCACAAACATTGCTTCCAGATCGAAGGTGTAGTGTTTGTTCGGTTTTTTGTTTTTTTACCCACACCAAGGGATTACATAAGCTGGTACATTTTGAAGAGAGGGGAGGGTGGGAAATCAGACTACATACATGGGGGGCAAACTTTAATTTGCTCATGAGATGGGGAGTCTCACGAATGGGCTCACGCAGGGTCGGCGAAATGAGGCGTGGTGTTTTAATTTGGTCAACCAGGTGACCATTAAGATTTTGGTATATTATTAAAAGTGAGGGAAAAAGTGAATGAGATAAAGGTTTTATCGAAGAATCAATTTCCTTATCCTACTCTATCATTTCATAAAACAATGCCCTCATGTAAATAACACAAAATTAATAAGAAACCATTTAAAAATTGAAGGAAAGTTTTTAATTTTTTTCCCTAATACTCTGGTTTAAACTGTTCACATCTCAAAATCAAAATATATATTGAGGCGTGACAATAGTTGGGTGAAATATGATTCTGACTGAGAATTGGCATCAATGCTTACAACCATCTTCTTGTGTCAGTGGATTACCGTCGCATGGGGAGGTCGGAGCACCAAATGGGAATTTCAACATCAACTACCTCCTTGCTTTGGTTGAGAGATCTGTGGAAGAGCCCAGAGGTCACGCTCCTCCCTTGCATTGACCCAGTCACCTCCTACACTGGTCTTGATTACAAGGGCCCTCTCTCAAAGATGGTATTTCAAATTTGTCTCTACTTTGGGTATGTCCTCCTGATGAGTATCTCAACCACCTCTGGTGATATTGTAAACACAGCTATCTGCCTATTGTCTGCTATCACTTTCACCAAGGGGTTTCACAGTTCGCTCGCATTTGTGCTGCCAAGTAGATTGCGGGATATGGTCGAGTCTTTGGAAGATGGTCTAGAATATCATTATTTTACTCGGGACCAAAATCAATGAGGCTAGTAGTTGATTTCCCCACTACATTGGATGCTTCTAAGTTGGATGGTGACATCAGAAAGACTTTTGGTAAAGAAGTGTCCATGGTTGATATATTAGCCTCGATTCCGGTGCTTGATATCAATGATATATCAGAACCGAGCAGGCAGAGAAAAATCACCTTGGAACGCGTGAGTGATATATTAGAGTCAAGCCGCAAAGAAAAAAGTCTAGAAAGGGAAACTCATGACTCCTCCAAGGAAAAAGAGGTAAGTTACGAGGTATCCTCTCCTTTGTGAATGTGAGCTTGGCCTTCGGTCTATCTCATTTGATGCAACGTCATTTCCTTGGGTTGAGTGATTATAGGCTTCGGAGCATCTTTAATACGAGTCTCAATAATGGTTGCATCGACATAGACTACAACTGGGCCTTGAAGCTAATTGAGCTTGAGCTGGGATTTCTGTATGAAACCTTTTTCACTAGTAACGCATTCCTTCACTACTATCAGGCAAAAGGTGCTAGTTTATGGACATTCATTTCATTCATTGGGATACGTTTTGTTGGGGTAGCGGTTGCCATTCATGGTGGGACAGCAACAACTAGACACCATAGCACTCCTGGTCGTGCTAGAATCATCAGCATCGTTGTGGACACAACAAGAACAGATCTCATTCTCACCCTTGTTATAGTTGTGTCCTTGTCCCTATTGCAGTTGTTGTTGTTGATTCAATGCTGGGCGCCAAATTGGGCGAGAGTTGCTTTTTCCTGTCAGAAAGCTAGGGATCATAGAATGGGAATTGGGCGGCCGATGTGGTGGTTGCGGCTGAAACGGTTTGTTATCACAAGGATTAACTGGTTTGACAAGTACTTGTGGCAAGATAAGCTCGGCCAATATTCAATAACTGAAGGAAGTAGAAAGGGCAAGTGGTGGAAGTTTTTCGGGTCCAGCGACCACGACGATGAGTTATGCGACGAAGAGAGCTTACCTGCAATGAAGAAAGAATTATCTCTTGGGCTCCGTTATGCTTACCGACAATGTGCTCGCTTTCTTCGGATGATTGGGTTGCACTACGTTTGGCAGGTGTTCAGGGAGGTGTTTGGAAGCAAATACAAAGGAAAATCTTCTGTGAGGTTGCATGCTGATGTGAAGGAATCCATTGCAGAGTTTCTTGGTCAGATCAAAAACGATACAGCCGGGGAGATTTGGTACTCCTGGTTTGATGCAGCGGGAGTTCGACGACACGAACTTGCCTTGTACTGCGGAGACAACAAAACGCAGACAGAGTGTTTTTTGGAGTGGCACATTGCGACATGCCACTGTGAACTAGCAGAACAGCGGGGGCAGGAGGATAGCGCTGGAAATGGAGCTTGTTTAAAAAAGGCAGTAGCTTGCTTTTTAAAACAAAAGGCTGATGGAGGAGGAGTGTTGTATGGTGACTCAAATCCTACTTAGACTAGGATTTCATAGGGGTGTGCTATTAGGACTTCTAGTACTACTAGGACTTGAGTGTAATCCTACTAGGAATAGGACTCCTACTTGCATGTATGGGGGTCTTAGATGTGACTATATAAACAAGGGGTAGAGGCCAAGGGCAATCAACCTAAGCCAACACAAGGTCTCATCCAAGGCTTGTACGAGGCAATTAGGAGCACTCAAGAGGATTAGGGTAGACACTTCTATAGCACTGGATTCTTGTATAGGGCAAGAATCTAGCGGGTCCTGGAGGTTCAAGCAGGGTTGTGAGGGAGCGACAATCACTTGTACTCTTCTGGAGTTGTGCTTAAAGAATTTGCGGTCGGCTTCGCCAAAATCCTAGTCTCTTGTCGTGGTTGCTTCAACGCTATCATCTACGGTTTTCTATGAGGTTCATCTATGTTGTTCTTTATGCGGTGCTAGCTTGTGTCGTATTCGCAATATCCTTTTAAGATCCGAGGGCTGCTGCGCATAAGGAGGGGTATCAGATTTTAACAAGTGGTATCAGAGCCTAGGTTAGATTGATTTGATTTTGCGAGAAGGTCGGCAGTGTCAGGAAGCACGAAATAAAGACGATGCAAGGGGTGTGGAATCAAGTAGAAAAATTTGATGGCAAAGGGAATTTCAGCGTGTGGCAGTGCGTGGTGACAGATGTGCTTGTTCAGCAAGGGTTGATTGATGCTCTTGAGGGGAACAAACCAGAGAAAACATCTGCTGAAGATTGGAAGGTGATGGAGCGGAAGGCTGTCAGTACAATTCGACTATGTCTCTCCGATGAGGTAAAGTACTCGGTAATCAAGGAGAATTCACCGAAGAAATTATGGAAGAGCTTAGAAGAGTTTTATATGGCAAAGTCGCTGACAAATCGGTGGGTGTTGAAGCGTCAACTATTCAGGTTGCGCATAGAGGAAGGCACACGATTCGTCGACCATCTGAACGTCTTCAACAAGCTTGTCACGCAGCTGGTTAGTGTGGATGAGAAAATTGAGGAGAACGATAAAGTCGTCATGTTGGCTTCATCCTTACCACCATCATGGGAGCAGTTGGTGATGAATATTCTCGTCGGAAAAACCACTCTCAACTTCAATGAGACAGTAGCATATCTATTGGAGGAGGAGTCCTTGAAGAAGCCACATGAATCTTCATTCTCAGGTGATCAAGCTTTGGTTGTCTCAGGTGGAGCATACAAAGTTAAGAATCGTGGGAAGAAGAAAGGCAAGAGCAAGAGCGGACATACATGCTATCTATGTGATAAGGAGGGTCACATGATAAAGAGTTGTCCAAATTTGAAGACTATGAGAGGATCATGCTCGGTGGCAAGTGATGATGAAGGTGATATACTTATCGTCAATCAATCGGATACTATTCATGAATGGATATTAGATTCAGGGAGTTGTTTCCATGTATGCTCGGCAAGGGAGATGTTTGACGAAGGATCTCTACGTCCAGAGAATGGAACTGTTCACTTAGTGGATTGCAAGGAGTATGCAGTTACTGAGGTGGGAACAGTTACATTGGAGATGCATAATGGAACACATTGCACACTTTCGGGAGTACGGTATATCCCGGGATTGAAAAAGAATCTAGTATCTGTGAGGTCGCTAGAACTTCAAGGTTGTGAGTTATCACTTCGAGGTGGAGTTATGTGAGTTACTTGCAAAGGGCAGGTAATCATGAAAAGTGTCTGGATTAAAGGAGGATACCGACTGATTGGAAATCACAAAGGTGGTGCAACCATAGGGAGATTTGGTAAAAATCCTGATCAGGAAAAGGAAGTCGTCTCATCAACGACAGGTACTCAAATCTCAATTGCGGTCAAGTGCAAGGCTGCAAAGACGGTTGCCAAATCTAACAATCATAGAGATGAAGCTGCGAACTGTTGGAAGGTGGAAGACGTGGAGGGACCGACCACGCAGTACCAGCGAGCAGGTGGAGCTCAGAGGTGGTACAAACCTATGACATGGAGGGTCGTAGGAGAAGGCGGTGTGGTTATCCAAACTACACAACAAAGGAGCTCTTAGGTTGAAGGTCTGAGCGCTCCAGCTTGGACTATGAGCACATTGCGGTGATGTGCATGAGCCTCTTTGGTGGGGCACTCCTGTGGTGGGAGTATAAAAATAAAAAAATGGAGCCGATTTGGAGCGAATTCTTGGAGGAGCACGGTAACTTCAAAGGATTAGAGTCAAGGTGGAGATTGTTGTATGGTGACTCAAATCCTACTTAGACTAGGATTTCATAGGGGTGTGCTACTAGGACTTCTAGTACTACTTGGACTTGAGTGTAATCCTACTAGGAATAGGACTCCTACTTGCATGTATGGGGGCCTTAGATGTGACTATATAAACAAGGGGTAGAGGCCAAGGGCAATCAACCTAAGCCAACACAAGGTCTCATCCAAGGCTTGTACGAGGCAATTAGGAGCACTCAAGAGGATTAGGTAGACACTTCTATAGCACTGGATTCTTGTATAGGGCAAGAATCTAGCGGGTCCTGGAGGGTCAAGCAGGGTTGTGAGGGAGCGACAATCACTTGTACTCTTCTGGAGTTGTGCTTAAAGAATTTGCGGTCGGCTTCGCCAAAATCCTAGTCTCTTGTCGTGGTTGCTTCAACGCTATCATCTACGGTTTTCTACGAGGTTCATCTACATTGTTCTTTATGCGGTGCTAGCTTGTGTCGTATTCGCAATATCCTTTCAAGATCCGAGGGCTGCTGCGCATAATGAGGGGTATCAGATTTTAACAAGGAGAAACAGGTAGGTATCGCCGTGTGGCCATTGCTCTGTCCAAGTATTACGCCTACTTGGTGGTCGCAGTGCCGGAGCTACTCCCTGGGAGATCCTGGGAAACAAAGGCCGTGTACGATAAAATTGCACACGACACAAGGAAGTTTCTGGCTGGGAAATCCTGGGACAAGGGCCAACTGGAGGTAATAGAGAAGCTGGAAGGAAATCTTCCCGGACCTAGTGACAACTTTGTGGATGGTATTCTTCGCGGGAGGCAACTCCCCGATAACAAATCCCTGGAAGGTGCTCGCGCATTTCTGGGTGCGGGCTTTGGTCTTTGTCGCGCCGTACGGCAGCAAGGAACAACATATGCAGCACCTCTCGCAGGGCGGTGAGTTCATCACCCACCTCTGGGTCTTGCTTTACCACCTCAATACACACGAGTGGAGAACGCAATCTCGGTGGGGACGGATACACATTACGGAGAAGGAAGAAATAGAGAAGGAAGTTGATGACCTTCCAAACTTACTTGATGCCGCCATTGCCTCTAATGAAGAGAGAGGATGGGGTAAGTCAGAGGAAATTAATGAGATTCAGAACGTAACTGTAGAAGGAGAAATTTGATACGGAATTAATACCGTCCATCTCTTTCAATCCTGCTAAGTGAATAAAAACGGGAAGGAGAGGTGACCTCTTCTGTCTTCTTCTGCTAACTTCTTGGCATCACTTAGAATGTCTGTCTTTTTTAGTGTTACTATTGTTATTGTTTGATGAACTCTTGTTTCTTTATTTGCTTTGGACAACCTTTCAGTGACTGGATCGTGAGATGATCCAATCCTTTTATGTTCCTCATACATGTAGTCGGTAATCCTTTTGCTTTGGATAACCTTTCATAATGAACTTGCTACTCTTGACTACAAAGTGTTCGGAGGCTTGTCAGGCATACACCTCGAGTACCTGAAAGAAAAACAGAAGGCGAACTCCTAGTAGAATTCCTCTGTAATCCTACTAGGAGTCATACCATGTAATCCTATCAGGACTTCTATCTTATAACCAACTAGGAACCCGCCCCCTCGACTATAAACGAGGGTTGGGGCACATAGATCGGCAGGCAACACCTCAATACCCAAGCGCAGGACACAATATACTGCACCCTAAACAGGACGTAGGGTATTACTCTCCGGAGGTCTGAACCTGTATAAATTTGTGTCTTGTGTCCTCGCTTTAACCTTTGGGTTTAAGGTCTGACGACCCCCCACCGCACAATCTACTACCTCGGGTACCCCCTTGGTAGGCTGCCGAACATAAGAAGCCGATACCGCCATGCCAGACTTGGTGCTGTAGCGTCGCTGCAACATCATGCACCATCTGACAGAGTGAAATTACAAGAACCGGAGAACACGCAAGTTGCCTCGCGGTTGCCACCGCGAAAACACAACGTGCGGGGACCTCACCACTCCTGCCGTTGGACTCCTCCTCACTCTCGTCGCCTCGCACACGCGGGGCCCTCACCACATCCGCCACCATGCCGTGGTTCCGTCTATTAAATAGCCATCAGAGAGATGAATAATGTTGCCCTGATTCCATGGTACCCATCAACAGTTGAGCCACGTCCACTAGACAACCTCAACTCATTGCATCACACTCGCAAATGACTACCATCATCATGCTAGGTGGTCAAATTGTCGCTAGCGCCGTCTTTCGACAATGTACCACACCGAAGTTGTTGAGCAAAGTTGAGCAACCCGCCGCGATCCGCTGCAAGTCAAGTTGTCCCTCGATGTCGCCACTGCAAGCGCTGTCTTCTAACGCAGTCCCGCACCGCTCTGGCAGTTGCCAAGCAACGCCAGCTGCCACGGTCCGCTGCGGGTAGTCAATCGACGTCCAAACAACAATCCCGGACCTCAGACAAGCCATCGATTGCCTCCAAGTGGGGGTCAACAACCCCTTCGAGCTTGACCCTACACCAAGATGCCTTGCTGCACAATCAGCGGCAGCCTCCCATAACTACCGACCATCAGACATGCCGCAAGCTGAGATAGGTCCCTAGAAATGACACCTCCGAGAAGGTGACGACACTAGTGGAACCGCCATCGCTCGTCCAGAGTGGACAGGGTTTTCACTTGAGGAAACCCATGCAACACGTATGAGACTCCAAGATGACACCCCAATGGGGAGAATGATGCCGAAGGCGCTGTTGCCATCGTTAAGGCTTTCGCCCGGAGAAACCCCATGCTTGTTGCATGCTCGCCCCGACAAACCGGAGCTGCAACCACGAGAGCCCGCTGGGGGCAGCGCCGCCACCGTGCCTCCCTTCATCGCAGTCATTTTGCTTCTCCACTTGTTGCCTAGATGCGTCGGTGCTAGGCACGCCAACACATCACATCCAGCAGCACCCCGTCGCTACCCTGCCTCATCGTCCGCTGCCGCTGGAGCTCCGCCTCATGCTCGCGTGCCGATGTTGGCGCTGGGGCCACCCTGCGTGCGGCCAAAGGACCCGCACTGGGTTAGGTCGCGCAAACCACGCCAAGCTACCACTCCTGTTGGTCGGTCCCCGCCGCCGCACATGCCGGCAGATTGGCCCCTGTCCACACTACCCGCCGCTGACGCTACATCAATCTAAGGGGGTGGGTGCGCCGCCTTTCCCGCCATCTCACGCCACCAACGCCGCACGCCGGCCGGGGGACGCGTCGAGTCTACCCCTCCTTGCTTTGCGTAGAGCGCCGCACGCTGTAGGTTTTCCTACATGATTCCACAAACCTAATGTATCATCACATTGTTTATCATATATTTATGGCTATCACTCTAGGAAATAATTTGACTAAGACCTGGATACAATAAAATAAAATTGAGACTTGGGACTTGATGGTAGAAGCATGATGAATGCTCGCAACTTGCAAGGTCCGTATGACTTAGAGTTACAGTCACCGCTCATACGAGGTCAGAGGCCTCTAGTATAATCATGTTAACTCATATCTAACTGGTAATTTCCTACAGATTCCATTAGTTGGTTTTCTTATGTTAACATCCTCATCAAATTTCAATAATTGTTAGGCCCATGAGGTTATGATGGCGAATTGAATCTCAAGTTGTTATTTTGTCGACAAGATGGTAGTGTTTCGCAGGGTGAGCGAAAAAATTTCACCTAGGGAATCTTGTTTGCATGGAGTACGAAAAAAGTCAAAACATTTTCATAAATGAACGCAACTTTACGTAGCGAATCTAATGAGCATAATTAATTCATGATTTGCTACAGTACTGCACCCGCAATCCCTTTGTTGTACTGCATCTGCCGCTCGCTCGCTCCACCCAGGGTGCTGCGCCGCCGGCCGGGGAGCTACGCCGCACTGCCTGGCGCTCGCTCGCAACGCGGCCGGGCGAGCTAACCATCCGTGGGCCTAGGGGAGCTCCGCGCCTCCGCCGCTGGGGAAGAAGGAGAGCGGCGGCCAGCGTGAGGCAAGAGAGAGGAGCGCCGAGTGGCCGCGGGGAGAAAGAGATAAGACATCGATGGAAAAAATGAAACAAATGTGACGTTTGGGGAGTGGGAAATAAAGGTCGGGATAGAAAAATCTAGCTCACTTTTCCGAGCAATTCAATCCCAGTGGGTTACGATGGGAAATGGCTGCAGGCTGCAGCGAGCCAGCGACCGGCGGCGACGACGATAGCGGAGCGAGCATCAAGGGGGTGCCCGAACGACGGTTATGATGAAGATGAGGCTGTATCGCAGGATTTGCCGCTCACGTCGCACCTTGGTTGTCAGAGCCGCGGCTCCTCCCCTCGTGCGTCGGACACCGAATGGCTCGCTTGCCATGCACGCCTCCCAAGGGGCCGTGGTCTAACACGCACGGGCTGCCGGAGCGGCGCTTGCACGAACCTCTGCAAGGCTCCGCGGCCTTGCATCGCGCCGTAGGGGAGCAGACTTAGATTTAGATGCCGCCGCTGCGTGTAGAGCTAGAGTCGGAGTCGCCGCTCATCTTGCGAGTGCGACGGAGAGCTGCTGCTTGCCAATCTTGCGAGCAGGCAAAAGTTCTTTGCTTACCTTGCCGCGTGTACATGAGCACGGAGTGCTGTCGGCCGGAGAAAAAAAGTGATTGTCTATAGCTCACACAAGTTGAGCTGAAGCAAGGTTCTGGGATTCAAATGCTAAAAAATTTCGGAGCTCACCGAATTGGGCGAAATTCGGAAGATTTCGGACTGGGATTCGATTGAGTTGACAAGTCAAAAATTCATATTCTAACAAAATGATTGAAATCTGTCAAAAATTTTTATCACCCACAAAGATTATTGCACTAATCAGTAAAGCAAATGAAGTATTCAACCAATCAACCAATAAACAATTTCAACTGAAGCCAGTTTCCTCAGCTCTTGTTAGGCAAGCAATCAACAGCCAGCGACCACGGATTGGATGAAACTGGAGGGGAACGAATGGAGATGGTGATGCTGAAACAAGAAAAGAGGCCCACGGGGACATCCGGAGATCCGCGCCTGAGCTCGTTGTTGCTCGAGCTTGAACAGCCGCCACTAACAGGGAGGAGAGGGGGCAGGAAAACTGAAATTTCTAGGGTTTCAGGGTGAGGTTCCTTCTTTTATACGCATGAGAGGTATTTGTGGGCTGGCTTTGATGTTGGGTTGGGCCAAAAATTCAAATGAGGCCGAAATTTTTTGACCGGTTTGGTCTTGTCTCGGGCTGGGCCGAAATGGACGAATCTCACCAAATTTCACCCCATTCGGCCCGAATCCCAGAACCCTGAGCTGAAGCAAGAGAAGGTGGTAGATGGATCACGACGTGTGAGCTGAAGGAAAATAGTTTGGTTTTTATTTTGCACTTTTAAGTGGGTCGCACACACATATCCCTAACACAAACCAAGACGACCCAAACATGCGTATAGCTATGAGATCTCATATCCCTATCCCATACCTTCTCTTTTATCCTATTCTATTTTATTTTCCCTATCTCAATCTTTCTCCAAATGTCACCAAAAAAGTATGACAAGCGGCCCTGTATAAATGACATGTACCACCATTGGTAACTGTTGCTAACACCCTGACCAAACAAAAAACTACAACGATCTCATCCTTCACAACCAAATATGAGATGGATTGAACCTAACCAAAATAAGTGGAATGGACCCAACCCGTTCCACTTGAACCCAAAACCAAATACACTGTAAAAGAACATATATGTAATAATAACAATTCATAAAATATCTTCAATTATCTTGATGAGCTCTTAGACACCTTACAATCCAATTTGTACCTTGGTCTTATCTCCAAAATACCTGATTTGGTTCCTCTTTTTGTTTCTATTTGTTTGAAATTGAAATACTACAATATTTTTTGTGTTTTGCTTTTGATGTCTCCTTCGCCATTTTGATTGTTGTAGTCACTCTATCATCCTTGTGGTTCCACCCACATAATGGTGTCATTGTGTTTGCATGCAAATTTGATGTCTTTCATATTCCACTCAAGTTGAGTTTATGTTATGCTTATTGGATTGAGGTTAACACTTCTATTCCTATTGCAACATCCCGTGCAACGCACGGGCATATTTCCTAGTATCTCTAAAGACAAACCGGTATCGATCTTTAGTCTTCGAGACTAAAGGTACCCCTCTTTAGTCCCGGTTCTTAACAAGGACTTAAGTGTTTTGCGCCAAAACAATATATCTAGAAATTCTCGAAAGGCTCCCACACCCGCACACGTCCTTCTCTCACAATTTGGACTTAAATTTCTTGCCTTCTTAATCCAACCTAATTCTACCAAAAAATAGATCGTGACATTTGTTGTTGGCATTCCCTCGTTCTCTTTTTGTAGGAGCCTGATAAACAAATCGACTTAGTTTCTGAGATCCGAATACATATACAGAATAACGGATAGAGACGCAGCATATGTATCAGTTTGTATATAATGTATACTCCGATGACTAAATGAATTGCTTATCCACCAACAAGAATGTAGACATCACTGCCCTGTAGTAAAGTCAACGTTGACTCACTCACAAATGTTTATATCTGCAAAAGGACAAATATTCGGAGTTCCATGGCTGCCTTGCCCTTAGCTGGATGACAATGCCAATGACACAACGCAGCGATGAAGGTCGCCATTGTCATCGCTGTGTAAGCATCTACTGCCAGATAGAGCTCAGCCGATCAACCACATGGAGCTCAGCCGCATCGACCATGGAGCTCAGCGGACCACCGTGGCGTCCTTCAGCTTACATGACGACAATGGTGCTCGATCTGGCAGTAGATGCGGCAAGGCTGCTTCCACCATGGGCTGGAGCCAGCCTGCACCAGTTCATGTCCACTCAGCCCTACCCTTTACTGTTGTCCTTTTTGTGCCGCATGCATATTTTAAGCTCAATAACTTCATTTCATACTTGGACATGAGTTTCTGATGCCTCACTAGCGGGTAAGCGCTGCTCAGTCGCAGAGACCAAGGTAGATTCTGCTCAACCAAAACATTTGGGTGCCATGACGCTGGGAGGAGCTTGGACATGAGCTCCCAATACCTCCTGTTCCTACTAGCAAGATAAACCTGATAGAAATTAAGAAATGGGATCATGCATGCTCTATGCTTGAAATAGGAGCAATACAAGCTCTGTGTTAAACTAACATATCAACTTGGTGGTTCGGCTACATATATACAAGTGCAACACAGGTGCCTGAATACTATGGCCAGAGACCTTGTTGGTATCCAAATATATATAGCATGTAACTGTAGTAATCTCTGTATGTTTATAAAAATGTATATGGCTTAGGAAAAATTTGATGGCCCAACAACCTTATGAGAATCCTCCCTTGAAATAATGTCTTGCCGGAGAAAAAAAAACGTGACCTAGGACAATCCCTAGATGCTTTCTTTTGCTATAGAAATGTTGGTTGTCATAAAGATCCTAAAGGCTCAAACAACAGACGAGAAACACTATTAAACCATGGATAATCACACAACAAAATCACCAATATTTCATCTGAACTGGAACCTCATGCTTCTAGCAACGTGTCAAGGATGTTTTTTAGCGTAGTGGCAATGATGTAATAGGGCAGAGGCGATGCTTTGCACTGTTAAGAATACAAATGAATCACAAGGCACTACAAGAATTCTATCAAATCTCATGTAGCCACATCAATCAGCACCTAACCTTCCCCTTCTTTACTCAGCATAGCAGCACACGGTAGGTCAAGAGGCTCAACACTGACTAAAGGGTGAGGGTTCCCTCCGGTCTTCACAAATAGTCACCACAACAATACTTTAATTAACCATAAATTATAATATCAAATACATTCAAAATATAGCAAAAATTTACTATTGTGACAAAACTAAGCACACCATTCTTGAAACCACCAACTAAAGGTCATTACATGAACCGGTAGTGATAGACGAAATAAACGGTCATTTTTTGCCACGAGTCTCGTTCAGTCTACTCCATTAATTAATCCACCAACGAGTTGCAACCCTTTTTTAATTAAATCTGAGCCATCCCCCTGTCATCGAAAATCTCTCTCAAATCCCGCAGCAACGCGCAGAGAATCACCTAGTAGCCAACAAGACTAGGTCTTTTGGCTTGTTTTGCTTCGCGTATTGGTCGGGGGAGGGCTCCTAGAAATTAAACAAGTACGACACAAGTGCTCCTAGAAATTAAACAACCATAGCATGGGATCTTATTGGGTTGTAATATATAGCATGTAAACTGTAGTAATGAGTATGTATGTTTAAAATGATCCACCCACCTTATGAGGACAATACCTGAATGTTTTCCTTTGCTTGTCATAAATAAACATCCAAAAAGCTCAACAGCAGACAAGACATATTATTAAAACATGGAGGATCACACAATACCATCACCTTTTATACATTCAAATGGACTTGAACCTTATGGTTCTAGGCACGTAAGTGTGAAAGGATGTGATTGGGCAATAACCCTCTGATTGTCTGCTTCTTGATGCCTTGCATTGTTAAGAACACACTTTTGGATAGTTGGGGATGATCTGAATGCAGAATAAATAGTGTTTTTGCTACTTAGCTCAAGATGAGTAACCAAATGATTAGGGTCTTTTCACGTATTGGGCCGTGCTGGGGGCATGTCCAGCTTCCTAAATTTCCACGATGCTTGTCAGCTCAAGTCACACCCTGAAATTTCTTAATTTCAGGATGTGAAAAGAAAAAAAAAATTAAACAACGATTTTCCCATAATTTAAAAAAATTTTCCAATATTTATTTTCCTCACAGGAAATATAGTATAGAAAAAAAACCATTGATTGTTTTTCCTTAATTAAATAAATTTGTTCAGTGTATGTTGCATTCATGCCAATGCATCTGGTGTTTATGAGTGCAAAACATTTTTAAAATGTGTTTAGATGCTGACCAAATCCTTCTGAGAATTTTCTAGTCTTTATCTGAGATTTATTCTCTTTTCTCTTGAGTTATTTCTATTTATCAGAAGGCTCTAAATTATTTTTGTCGAGCTCCAAATATTTTATTTGGATTCCTTGTGTCCCAATCCATCACGGATATTTTTTTCAGAATTTTTGGAAGCTTCTACATATTTTTCTCGCTTTAAAAACGAGTCCAGCTATTTTTGCAATTGTTTTCGCACAGGAAAATAAATCCCGAAATTCCAAAAATAGAAAAGTCAACTCGAAACTAAATCTTTCCGAACCCAGCCTATATATATATCCACGCGTTCGTCTCGATGCGAGGATTACAGATCTGAAAACCTTTTCCCGAGTTGACTCTCCTAGCTCCGTAGATCTGAAGTCAAAGTTTGGTCTTCGTCGAACTCCGGCGAGCTTTTCCGGCGAAACCGTGGAATTCCGGTGAAAACGAACACCACCATGGAGTTTCTCTCGTCGAGCTCTATGCCGTGGTGTGGTGGATTGCTCGATTCCGATGTTGGGTCCGTCGTCTTCCCCAACTGCGGCGACTCCTCTCCGACTCCGGCGAGTCCTTCCACCACCATCGTTTATCTTTGGTCGAAGGTGAAGACATCATCACGTTCGTCTCATCGTTATCGTTCCGTTTTCTTCTTAGCCACTTGTTTCGTGAACAGAAGCTCGGCCACCGGTCTTCGTTGCTGCTGCCACAGGGCGCCGCCGTCCGCGCGAAGACGGACGAGCTGGCCGCCGCTGTCTTCCGTCGCCGGCGGCCGATTCCGGTCACTGCCTCCTGTCTCCAACCATGGTGAGCACCCCCACGAAGTCCCCTCCACCTTCTACACCCCCTGCGCAGTTCAGTCGACCCCCCTAGGCCACCAGGGCGCCATCGATTTGAACCGCCGGTGCTGCTGTCCGCCTGGAACGAAGGAGTAAGAAGGCCCTGCCCGTTTTGCGATTAGGTACCTGCAGTACCTTTGTAATCTTTAGTGCCTGTTTAGTTTCTCAAAATTTTCCCAACTACCCGTCACATCATGATTAGGAGTATTAAATGTGGATTAATGACAAAACCCATTCCATAACCCCTACCTAATTTTTCGATACGAATCTAAAGAGCCTAGTTATGCCATGATTAGACAACGTCGTGCTACAGTAAACAATCTCTAATGATGGATTAATTAGGCTTAATGGATTCGTCTCGCGATTTCCGGTCTATTCGTGTAATTAGTTTTGTAATTAGTCTACATTTTTTACCTCTAATAGACCTTCGAAGGGGGGTCCAAAAATTTTTGCCAAAATTTTTGGCCAACTAAACAGGCCATTAGATTAATTCTTGTGTCTTGCAGTTCTTGCATATAACCCTCTAGATATATCCCACCTTTCGCACATAAATCCAACCGAGCCCTTTTATCGATCTAACCCTGATCTTAGATCTATTCGCGAGCACTATTTAATGTGTCTCGCATATCTTCTCTGTTAGCCCTGTTATCTCTGGTTAACCGCATCTAGGTCCTTTCAACCTTGTTTTATCCATACCTTTTATGTTTTAGCTCCGTTTTAATCCGTTCAAGTTGCGTTACGTTCATAAATACATAAAGTACATGTTAGTAGTAATGTTTTCATCATGCATGTTTTCTGAAAATAAATTTAATATTAAATTGGTTAATGCCTATTAAACATGTATTTTCTAAATAAAAGTTATGTAGTGTTATGCACCGTTTTTCGTGATCAATGTTAATTTGATTAATGTCCACTTCATATGCTTTTATTAATAAAAGATGATTAGTGCCACATCTCAGTTTTTTCATAAACCAAATGTTAATTTACTTAATATTTAATGAATTAACTTTCCTAATTAAAAGTTGATTAGGCCTTTACACCGGCTTTTATAAATAAATGTTAACCTGATTAATACCAATGCAACGATGTTTTCAGTAACAATATGATCCACCTGAATCATAAAGTGTACGTTTAGATGTTTTCACATAGTTTAGCCTTTCCAAAGTTAAATGCTTAAAAGGTATAATTTATACTGCAATCTTTCTAAATAAAATACGGTTAAGTTATAACTCGGTTTTCATAATTATTGCTAAAATGATTAATGCCAACACACATGTGTTTTCTAAACAAAGTTTGTTTAGCTCAACACGACATATGCTTTAATTCGATTAGTAGTTCACCTTTTCTTAAGCTAAGTGTGTAATTGGTATAATTTATATATGAACATTTATAAATAAAACTTGACTTGGTTCTTTAGCTCGGTTTTTCAAATAAAGTTTAATTTGCATTAATTCAACATAGGGTATTTTCTTTACAATATCCTATACATATATTTTGCTAATTAAAATAAACCTAAGCTTGTAGTCTTTCATGCTCATAAATGGAAATCGTTCGATAGCCGTTTTTGTCAGCTCTATCTCAGTGTCTCTCTTTCTAGTCTTATATAGAGCTTTAGATCTTTCTGGTTCCAGTTCTAGCTCAGATCAATATGTTTCATACATCTAATCGGACCTTTCTCTTCTAAGCACATCTTGTGTGATCTAGTGACCTCAATAGTTTATCATAGAGTTTTTGTTCTGCCTAGTAGACCTTTGTTCTCATGAGTAGTTTTGTGCTACTCATTTGTCTTATCATGCTTATTTCTTGTATCTTTTAAAAATCCTGTTTGTTAGTACCTAGTTCATGCTATTCTATCATAGTTGTCTTTTTCTGAGTCAGCTATGCTCTTTCGGTTCTTTGTGATCCAATCTTGTGCAGCTATCTTTCTTAGAACCAATCTTGTTAGTATCTATCCTATCTAGTCGTATGCAAGCTTTAGATCTTTCCAATCCTAGTTCATGCACAAACCTGTTTATAAAGCTAACCAAGTCTTTCCTTTTCTCAGCACAGTCTGTGTGCTTTAGTGATCCCACTAGTTTATCCTAGTGTTTCTGTTCTATCTAGTAACTTTATCTGTGTGAGTAGTTTGCACTGCTCATTTTCCTATCAAGTTATCCTATCGTTCTTGTTCCCCTTTAGGATCCTGTTCTATAGCTATCCTATATCTCAATTATCTTTGTTACATAGTTATCATGTTCTAGTTGTCTCCCTATAGTTGGCTGTGTTCTTGTAGCTCTTTATGCTCAAACCTTCCACAGCCATGCATCTCTTTAGAGCCAATCTTGTTATCAACTTCCATGCTAGCTAGTTCAGTTTATCTTCGTCTAGTTGTTCCCCATACAGCCTAGTTCTCTTTGTAGATCCTAGCTTAAGGTTTTCGTGTGCGTTCTATAGTTCGTTTCTGCCGTTCTAGTTCGTTTCACCTTAATATGTACGTTAGCATGTGTATCACCTGCTACTTGTTTTAACATCAAAGTTTCATATTAATCTTGACTAAATCTTATTTAATTGGTTTTCCAAATAAAAGTGATTAGGTTCTATCTGGTTTTCTTGAGCTAAGATTTAATTGGTTAATTCTTAATATAACTAGCTTTTCTGTATAAAACATGCTAGTGTGTACACTGGTTTTCACAGTAAAGCTAATATGCTTAATTGTATTATGCATGTCTTTTCAATATTAATATGTTTATTTGAACACGTAATGTAAAGTTATTCGAATAGATATCATATACATGCTTTGTGTTTCTAAACTTAATTGTTAATTTGTTATAACTTGTACTTAAATATTTACAAATAAAATATGTTTATTCTTATCGTGTTTTCTATGACTAAATATAGCTTGCTTAATTACAAATAGAGTATTTCCTAGAAATAATCTCTATTCATGATTTTCTTAAGTTAAAATAAATCTAACACCTAGTCTCTTGTTGCTTGATAATAATCTCACATAAGCTTTGTCTTTTCGATCTTAGTTCCGTTTTTAGCGTTTCTTGCGTTTGCGTAACCCTAGAATCGAGCCTAGCCCTTAGTGCGCTCTTTTAAAGCCTTTTCTTTTGATTGGTTCTTTGTTCTTAGTTCTTGTTCCTTTGCTTTGTATGTTTGTGCCGGTGTTTGCTTCGAGTAGAAGATCGCTGTTCGTCTGTTCAAGAAAGCAAGAGCTGAAGAGCAGTAAGAGTAGCTTTTCGTTGGAGAAAGGTAAGTGTCCCTAACCATCCTTCTTTCTATGCTTTATTTACAAGAATACTATGCATTAATCGGAACATGGAGCGACCACCCAGGAAAACAGTACTACCACAAGACATATGGCTTTATCTTGGCTGAATAATTAGAAACTCTAGAGTATGATATGCTTTACCTGAAAGGGGCGAGGGGGTGACGGTAGATGGTGTATAGCCCGGCCCTCAACCTGATCTGCTCTATGGTAGCTTCGCAGTTTGAGAGAGGGTTATGCGCTGCACTGATCATGTAACCTAGCGAGCAGTCTGCGCTGGAGAATCTTTGTAAAGGTCTCGTAGCGTCCCTATGCGATCACACCTCGATAGTGTGGTATGATACTTGGCCGGCATCGCATGGTTGGGTTCAAAGTTCTTCTGAACTTTTACGCGACTTGTGGGTAAAGATGTACAACCTCTGCAGAGTGTTTAAAACTAATCGATTAGCCGTGCTCACGGTTAAGAGCGGCCTGGACCCGCACATGATTAATATACTGAAAGATGGACTTAAATCACTATCTGGTTATTTCTTGTGACCTTGCTGAGTACCAACCATGTAACACCCAGGATTTTCGGTGAGGAAAACCTGAGTCTCTGTACCTTTGCGATAGTCCCGGGATCAGTGGCTATCGCGTACAGATCTCATCACAGAAGGTAAATCACAACCATACATCGCATCACACAAATATTAGTACATAATTTATTACATGTCCATAATGGAGTACAACATTACAAGCCTCTTGGCTGAATCAGAGTGAAATTCTACGCAGCGGTAGCTAGCATCTCAGAAGGGTCTCCATCTTTTATTCTTCACGCCCACAGGCATCCTTGAGCGCAGCGACGCATCCCTCAGTCGTACCATCCATCGGCGTTGTTGTCGAAGTCAGACTCGTACCCTGCACACCCAAAGTCTATCCCCAAGGAGTGGGATAGGTTCACGTCACCGACTGTATGCAGCTTTAAGTGGCCTATCTTCTAAAGGGTAAGAAAAGAGACAAGGTAGAAGCTCGGGTTTCCTATGCAGCAGCAGCAAAGCTCAAAAGGAAAACATCTCCATATAGGTCCCAATCCATACTATCATCACAACTCGGGAACACCTGGTACCCCAGGGACCCGTCTCCACTTCCTATCTCCATCTAGGGTCGATGCGAGAACTTCCTCTCCTCGCACCTCAATGATTGCAATCGGATCGACGAGGTAGAGGGAGCCACTCTCCTCTAATCGACTGCAACCACGGCTCACCACACTCTCAACTACAGGGGGAGGTAGAAATCCCAAAACATGAGAACCAACAATCCACTGGGCTCGTCCATGACCGAGGACGCGGCTATACGTATAGATCTAAACTCTGCAGAGCGTGTACACCTGTACCCAACTCGGGATGGCACCCGGCGGTGATCAGCCAACCGAGCCCACCCTACCGTGCGAACTCTCGGTAGTTACGGTCCCATCCTGCATCCGGCCCTCAAAACGATCCCCCCTCGGAAGGGATTGCACCGGAACTGTGAAATGCCCCCGTGTGGCCACACAGGAGTCGCTCTGAGAGGGTGGTCTCACTCCCACCTCTCCCCCACTGATACCCTGCTATCCTGCTGGCAGGTATGGTTCCGCACTTGCCGAGCTCAACTCGGCCCTAACCCCACTCTCGGTGAGGTGGTGTGTACGAAAAGTCCCGTGAAGCGGTTGGCCCACTCGGTTTCAGACCGGGGCGAGCTCATGTCCTCCAAACATCAGTAAAACCCCAACACTTGTGCTCCGAAACCGTACAAGCGGGAATGCACTGAGGAGTGCACCCTCATCCACGATCCCAGATCGGTTGTTTCGAGCTCACCCCCGCCAAAGTACCCAAAACGCCTTCTCCTGCCGGTTTTTCCCCACTCACGCCAAGAACCACTATTCCCATCCCAACACATGCATCGCGAAGCTCAGCGTATATACACGCATATATATATACATATATAGTAGTAGGGCAATCAAGGACAGGATAATTAAAGAAGGCAGTGCAAGGTTCATCATCATCATGCATTAAAGTAAAGCGCTAGCATTCTACATAGCAATGCCTAATAGGTATTTCAGATTCAGTCAGGCGTGAACACCTGCGTGCGAGTAGTCGTCGACGGCGTAGTCGTCGGTGTAGTCGATCTCCGAGCTCAGCTCCCCGGCTCCAACTGCTCCTATTAACGCGCAAGTAAAATAAAGGCGGGTCCTATTGCAATTAACTCCAAATGAACAACGATCAAGAGCCAAAAGAGAGCGAACACTAGCCTAACACGGAGTTTATAATTTTAGAAGAGCTTTGGAAAAGGTTTCATAATTTTCGGAGTCAAAACGGATTTTCTAGGATTTTCTGAAGATAAAATACATTTCTGAAATTAAAATACGCATACACAATATCATTAACTTTAAGCTATCTACAGGCTAGCTCTAAAGGGCTTTAGGCTAACTACTGGCTGACTGCTGGCTAGCCCTTCAAGCACACATGGCTGCCACGTAGGCGGCTATAAGCCAGCCCACGCCCAAGTGGCTGCCCACTTGGCTGCTAGGGTGGCGGCCACAAAAGATCCGGCCGGGATCTGGTGCGGACAGGGGCTGTGTAGGCGGCGGTGTGGTGGAACACCATTGGCCGGGCGCACGGGATCCCTGGGATCGGCTGCGGCTCGGCGAGGCGCAGGCCGTGGTGGGGTTCAGCTGTTGTTGGTCGGCCACACGAGATCCGTGGGATCAGTCTGCGGCGTGGGCGACGTGTGGCCCCGTGTGCAAAGAAAAACCCTACCAGGTTCTAGCATGGGCGCCAGGTGTTCGATGTCTGGCCCCAAAGGGACGGCGGACGGGAAGAGAGTTCGCCGGCGGTGAGCTCTCCGGCGGCTGGACAACAAGCGACACGGTGGGGTCGAGGGGACCCTAGGGATGGATCAGGGCAAGGAAAGGGATGGCCTTTGGCCGGGATTCTGGCACGGCGGCGACGAGATGTGGTCCGGTGCGGCGGACCGAGCTCCACGGCGGCGACAGGCACCGGTCGGTGCGCACGACGGAGGGCAAGGGCGGACGGTCGGACAAGCGGACGAGCGGTGGAGCGTGCTCGTTCGGCCAGAAAGGCAGAGCTGTGGCCCGACGGTGGAGTGCGTGCGAGCAGGTCTGTGTGCACGTGCAAAACGCCAGCGGCGCAGCCATGGCGACGGCACAGAACCGACGGCATGCTCACGGAAACGAGACAAAGACAGGAAGACGGCGAGCGGGAACAGGGAAGTGCAACGGCGCGGCGGAATTGCCCAACGCCGGCGAGGTATCACGCGTGCGAGCGCGTGGACGTGTGCACGTGTGTGTGCGCGAACACGTGCTCGTGATCAGAACGCCAGGGAGGCGTGCAGCAGCCGCAAAGCGACGGCTTGGTGTGGCTGCGCGCGGGCGAGCGCCAGTGGCTCGTCCACGGCGGCGAGAGCAAGAAGGACGGCAGCGCGGTCGCGACAAGGACGAAGTGAATGCCGCAGCGCGCGCTGGGTCGCGGCTCGGCTGGGGACGTCCGGCCAGATAGGCCTCGACACCGGCATGACCGAAAGTTCGGCCTTGGCCTTGGCGGCACGGCGTGCACGCGAGTGCAGGGCTCTGCGTGACGAGGAACCGGTCAACGGCACGGGCATCCTGGTTCGCGGTGGTGTGTGCATGTGTGTTGGCCCTGAGTTCCTATCCAGAAAAGGGAGGATTTTAGACCTCGGGAGTGCATGTGCGGGCAGAACAACGGAGGCGCAGCCGTGTGGGTGCCGGCGGTGAAAGAGAGCGGCAACGTGACACCGGCGGCGTGCTCACGGTCTGGATGGCACGGTCATGGTTAGGCTACCCAGCGGCGGCTCGGTCGCGTGCGCGCGCGCACGGGTGTGATCCGGTCAGGAGTCCCTGTCCAAAAGACAGGAGCTTGGCTCCTTGGGTGCATGCACGTGCAAGACGCCGGCGACGTGGCCATGGCGGCGTCACGAAATCGACGGCGTGCACACGACGAAGGAACAAAGAAAGGGGAACAACGAGCGGAGAAGCGCGCGCGCAGTCGGCAGCGGCACCTGCAAAACGGCCGGCTCGGCTCGATGGCCGGCTCTCAAGCGACGGCGGGTCTGCGCGGCGGCGCGAGCAGGCATGGTCCAACAGCGGGCACACAAGACAGCGAGCTCACAAGGCTCGGTTCAGCCTCGGCTCGAAGGCCGGGTCCACAGCAAGGTGAAGGGGGGGTGAGGCTCACCTTGCGTTCCTGGACGCGACGGCGAGGCGGCGGTGTCGAGGTGCGGCGGCGGAGCGGGCGCAGAGCAGAGGATGCAGAACCGGGCTCGGCGCGGCGCGGTTCGGCTCGGTGTAGGGGAAGCAGATGTTGCGCACAGACGGCTCCGGGCTTGGGTGTGTCGGCGACCTTGGCTTGAGCAGCTCCGGCTCCTTCTTCCTCTCCTCTTCCCCTTCTGTCTTCTTCTTCACGAACGGCGAAACGGCGGCTCCAGCGCGGCGTCGCGGTCCACGCACCGCAGCTGCGCCCGGCTTCTTCCCCGCCTCCTTCCTTCCTCCAACTCCTCCCTCCTTCCTAAACCTGGTGGTGGCTGCGGCAAACTTGGGGAATGAAACCCCAATGGGGCGGCGGCGAACAGGGAGTAGGCCGGCGGACGGGATTGGATTGGGGATTTATAGGGCGGCCGCGGCTAGGGTTTCTGGGAGAGGGATGGACGGCGGGCGGCGCTTCCGGGCGGCGTGGCGAGCATCCGAGTGCGCCAGCGCACTAGAGGGCGGCGCCATGGCTGGCGTCGGCGCCCTACCCGCCCCCACGGCTTGCGTCACGGTGAAGAAGAAAAGCAGGGGAGGATTGGGCGGCTGACGGCTGGGGCCCGCTTGGCAGTGAGACAAGAGGAGGTGTGGTTGGTGGTAGACGGGCTGCGGTTGAGATGGGCCAAAAGGCCATACGGGCTGGCGGTTCGGTTTACCAGAGAGAGGAGCCTGAGGTGCTCTAGGGGACTTAGTGCACTGAGTTGAGGCCCAAGGTGCAAAGGTTCCTTTCCTATTTTTCCTAATAACATTAACTCCTATTCAAACATTAGATTCAAATTTGAATTAACATCCAAATTTGAATCCCACACAAATAAGAGCCAAAATAAATCCAATAACCTTCAAGGTTCTCACACTAGCATTTCATATTTCCTAAATTTTATTATTTAGCACATAATTAAATCTAGGATTTTAGGGAAGAATCAAAGAGGACATCCTTATGTTTTAATTATGCACTCAATATCAAATCGAAATTTTGAAATCCACATTTTTGCATTGCTAACATTCCGGAGAAATTTCAGGATGTTACAAACCATAAGTGTACTCATCCTTGCTTACTGCTGCTCAGAAGAAAAATGTGTGAAATTGTTGAAGATGGTGTTGATGCTAGGTGTACGCAACCCCCAGTCGATTGCCTGTGAATTTTGGTGTCTCTGTTTCCAGGATTGAGCTGCTTATCTCTGATAGTCTTGTAAGTTGTTTATGTTCTTTTACGTGATACTGTTAATGTTATTCACTTATGTCAACTATATGTATGGAACTTGATCCTGCCATACATATAGGAATACATCTGGTTTTACCTTTGAAAATCTGGTGTGACAGCTCACATCTTCCCATAGTTGGAAAAATTCTGTGTTGGCATCCCCGATGCGGATGTAGTTGAGGCGAGAACTTTGCAGGATCCTAGATTTGTCAATTAACGCCAAGGCCATGAAATGTGCTTGTAGGCATTAATGAGAGTTCGTTTAGCACCTTCACGGAAATACACATTTTCATGGGGGTTTGTTCAATCCTCTCACGAAAATTATGCTCCTCTCACGAAATCTCGGTTTTATGGTAGTGACTCGAGGTTGGGCACCTTAGATGTGAGGGAAGAGGACCTCCCAGTCCACTAGGCTGTCTCCAACGGTGAGAGTGGAGCTAGCTCATAGTTTTTTTAATCGTTGAACAATGCGAAAAAAAGAGCCTTGCGTGAAGCGGCCCAAGATGCTCCTTCTCTCACGCACAATATCCATTATCCAAGTATGGTGCCCAATTTTTCATTGTGCATGCGTATGAGCTAGGCTGTCTCTAACTGTCGGGGACGCTATTGTCATGCAAAAATTAAAGAATTCTGTCTATTCTTGTCATTGTTGGGCTCTCTTGCATGTTGCTCCCGGTGATGCAGCGATCGTTCACTGCACGCCTACTTCTTTTAGGCATAGATCATCAATTAATGGTCACACTGAAGGAACCCATGAGCCGACGGTAAAGGTTCATGTTGTTTTTATCCGCCGCTTTGCAAATGAGGTTACAATCTCCTAACACGAGGCAACGGTCAGTTGGTTACTATTTGGGTTAATTAGCAGGTGCTTCAGTTCATGGAGGAAAGACGTGTGGTTGTAATTATAAGGTCTACTTCCTCTGTGCCAAAAAAAAAGTCATCCTAGAAAGTTTAGAATAAATTAATAAGAAAAAAGCTTGGATTGCTCCTATTTATTAGTCATATTAGACGCTAACTGACTGTTGCGTGTCCACATGCACATGCATATACATGCTAAATAAAGTATATTAATATGTTTTTAAGATAAATGTTGAAACCTAGAACGAAATGTTTTTAGGATGAAGTGAGTATATGCCTAAGAATACTTGACCAAGTGGGCCATCACTCACACATACGCCCAGAGCTTACAGAGCACCAGGCATCGAGTTGGTCAACCTCGCCGCCTAGCACAAGCTTTTGCTATAGCTTACTATACGTCTTCCTCTGGGTGTCCTAATGAGGGGAAATGATTTTTATAATGTCTATATATAATTAATGCACACCATTAAACTCTAGTTACAAACAGAGGAAGAACCACCTAATGAATCCACGAGGAAGACATAAGCTTCAGAGTAAGCCTCTTGTGCTCACTGCAGCCCTCTATATGTCCAGACAAGAAGGTCCAGATTCTAGTGCAAGGAACAAAATCTCAGACACTAGCTCTGGAGGTAGAGCACATGGAAGCACAATCGTGAATAGCTGCTTGAGTAGCGGGCACGCGGCTCTCAATCCAGTTGCGTCAGCACGGGCGAAGGCAAAAGGAGACTCTGCTCAGTTGGTGGAAGGAAGTTGGACTGTTGGACATGAGCTCCTGGTGCCTCCTTTTCTTATTAATTAGCAGGATAAACCTTATAATAAAGCGATCATGCATGGTGTATGTTTGCAAAGAAACAAGCTAACGAATCAACTTAATTGGTGGTTGGGCTACATACAAGTTCAACACATGTGCTCCTAGAAACAACCATGACCGCCGGAGACCTTGCTAGGTTCTAACATATATATAGCATGTAAAATGTAGTAATGCAAAATGTAGTAATGCGTATGTACAAAATGATATGGCCCGCAACAAAATTGGTGGGCCCTCCCTTGTACCAGCTTGTCGTATACACATTTATAATACGACAACCTGTACGGAAATGCAGTTGAAAGAAACAATTCTGCATCTAATATAATGTTGTTAGTAGGAAACTGGCGTGTAAAAACAGAAACAGAGAGATGAGCACGGACATATTTCCAAATGATTATAAATTTTAAAAACTTTTTAATTTAAATACTTGGATAATAAAATTATATTATAAAACGTGCATGTCGCACGTGCGTCTATGCTAGTAATAAAAGGGAACATACATGCTCTATGTGCTCCTAGCTAGAAACAACCACGGCAGGAGACCTTGTTGGTATCTATAATATAGCATGTAAACTGTAGTATGAGTATGTTTAAAATGTATATGACCCACAACAAAATTGGTGGGCCCTCCCTTGTACCAGCTTTGTTGTAGATACATCTATAGTAGGACAAGCTGTACTGCAATGCAGTTGAAAGAAACAATTTTGCATCTAATATAATGGTGTCAGTACTCAAACTAACCCTTCAAAAAAAATTAGGGAAAAGTCTAATTTTCAACCTTCAACTATAATATAAGTATGATTTTCAACCTGCAACTGCGAAACCGGACAGGGAGGGCCATCAAACTGTCAAAACCGGATAAATTTGACCCTTTGGGTGGTTTTGAAGGTGATTTTGCATTTTCTAGAAACTCCAATTCTTTTTTATTTGGTCAAAATCTATAACTAATTCATTTCAAATCCAAAAATATGAAGTTGATACCAAAAATTTTCTAAAAATGTAGGCTATTTGTTGGTACTCTATTTAATGTTATTTACATAATATTTGTTGTTATTCCTAGTATTTTATTGCTTATAATAAAACACAAGGAACAACAGCAACTAAGTTTTCAATGATGCCAAATAGAACACCGATAGATAGGATACATTTTTAGAAAAAAATTGGCACTGATTTGATATTTTTCTGATTTGAAATGAATTAGTTATGAATTTTTGCATTAAATCAAAACTTTTAAAAAATTTAAAAATGCAAAACCACTCTTCAAAACCAACCAAAGGGTCCAATTTGCCCGGTTTTAAAAGTTCGATGGTCCTCTTTGTCCGGTTTTGTAGTGCAGGTTGAAAATCAGACTTCTACTATAGTTGAAGGTTGAAAATTAGACTTTTCTCAAAAAAATACTGTATGAAGAATTTCCAATAAGACACCTGAGCATAATTCATAACATGAAAACTTTCACCAAAGATCTGAAAATCTCAACATAACGTACTAGTAGTCCAAGCCCTGCCTAGATTGGTTGAGCTCGGCATGCTGTAGCTAGTTTTGTAGCCATTCCATGGTGGCAGGACTACACTATGAATCAGGCGTGGACAAGATACCACAGTTCCATTGGATAGTTCCAGGCCGACGGTCAATAGATATGGGCCTGTTTCCGTAGAAAATTTTGAAGGTCCCTTTTAAGATTTATTAGGTGTATTAAACTGTAGATTAATTACAAAACTAATTACACGGACAGACGGAAATCACCAGACGAATTCATTAAGATTAATTAATCCGTTATTAGAGATTGTTTACTGTAGCACAGTGTTGTCTAATTATGATATAATTAGGCTCGTTAGATTCGTCACGAAAAATTAAGAGAGTTATGAAATAGATTTTGTCGTTAATCCACGTTTAATAGCACATGGAAGCACAATCGTGAATAGCTGCTTCAGTAGTGGGTATGGGGCTCTCAATGGCAAGAGCCGCTAGTTGCGCCAGCACGGGCGAAGGCAAATGGAGACTGCTCAGTTGGTGGAAGGAAGCTGGACTGTTGGACATGAGCTCCTGGTGCCTCCATTTCTTACCAGCAGGATAAACCTTATAATGAAGGGATCATGCATGCTGTATGTTTGCAAAGAAACAAGCTAGCTCTGTGCCTCTGTGTCAAACTAACGAATGAACTTGGTGGTTGGGCTACATACAAGTTCAACACATGTGCTCCTAGAAACAACTTAACCATGACCGGAGACCTTGCTAGGTTCTAATATATAGCATGTAAAATGTAGTAATGAGTATGTTCAAAATGATATGGCCCACAACAAAATTGGTGGGCCCTCCCTTGTACCAGCTTGTTGTATATACATTTATAATACGACAAGCTGTACGGAAATGCAGTTGAAAGAAACAATTTTGGATCTAATATAATGTTGTTAGTACTCAAATTAAACTAGCCCTTCAAAAAAAAAGAACTTCAGTATGAAGAATTTCCAATAAGACATCTGATCATAACATGGAAACATTCAACAAAGATCTGACAATCTCAACATATATAATGTACTAGTAGGACTCAGGGCTACATTATGAAGCTCAGGATTCACGAATGAATACTGAGCTCAAGGAACTGAAATTGCTGCTCCTTGCCAAATCCAACTTCACCATGCAGAAAGAGTGGGGGAATGATTGAAAAGAAAATCAAGTTTCAAATGCAGGATGCCGGACTTATGATTAGAATTACAAATGGTGAAATCCAGGTAGCAGAAACGAGAGAAAGCTAAAAAATACTGTGGATGCCATGCAAGCATGACCTTCAATTTGCAGCCTAATGGGAATAATGCGGAGAATCGGACTGAAGCATATGTATCGTGGCACCAATAATGTACGCATATGGATTAGCCTCAATGAGCGGCAAAGCACGATGTCCTACAAAGACAATAGAGGAAGAATCCCCAAACTCACGTACAAGAAGGCTTGCTATATTCCCTGTCTCTGCATCTGTTATAGTCTTATAGATAAGGATCGGCTCAAAAACTGGGATGGGTCCGACATCGGCTTTAGCTGTAGAGGCAGACCACGAAAAAATTGCATGGTCTATCCACCTTATGAGGGTTGTAACATCTCGCCCAACAAACTCGCACTGCCTAGACCTTTGGAGGGATATACGTACACATAGCACCATGTTTATACTTTCGTCCTCGCTTTTTTTTTCCACTAGAAGGTTGTCATGTTTTGGAGGGACCACTACCAGTTTATGCTAAACAAGGCTTCCTCATGCCTCGCACTCCTACTGGGCTTGGTTCTCTGTCTTACTGAAATTTAGGGAGGACGACTGAGCTGGTTCTCTGAACTCTACACAAAAAAGTTCAACATGTATCCACCTCCATTGCCAGAGTGGATATTTATATACGTGTAGTGGAATATAGACAAAAAAAAAAAAGATTGCAATGCACCAACTATCTATGGACTGGAGTGCCGCGAGTAAATTCTTTAAAAGCAATGTGTTGCTTTACCTCCGATCCTATACGTTCCAGATGTGCACAAAATTCTACAGGGATTACATGTCGTTGGATAAAATGCACCCGTGATGGCAATACGCGGCCAAAAGTTATATGAGCCCGGTTTCCCCTCCACATGTAATCTTCTGTCCACTAAACAAAGGGCTCGTATGGAGACAATGGAATTTGGGGTCTCCCACTTTACGCAAAGAGTCCACAGATGAAACCATCATGTTCCATAGCAATGAATGCAAAAAATTTCCATTTGAATAAGGCAGCTAATTAATGGCCATTTTTGTAGAAAAGAATTACTTCTATGATCCAATGGAGAGAGCAAAAGAGGTACTAGCATATATATTTCGCACAAAAATGCTAAGCTTGTTTCGAGTATTATATGGATGTGGGAGAGAAACAACTCTGCCTTAGGGTTTGTTTGGGTAGAAGAGGATTAGAGTGGAAATGAGGTGGAATGAAGTGGATTGCGATAATAATGAACTAATTTCCTCCTCAATCACTCCATTCCACTCCAATACTCTTAAACCCAAACAAAGCCTTAGGGTTCTGATGGTCACTCTCACCCCCGGCTTTTGTTTGACGGTTTTTTTCTTGGAAATCATCGTTTGACGCTCTTGTAGCCAACATCATTATATTGGCCATATATAGGACATTATCACCCTAATGCAGTAGTCCTGGATGTGGGAGAGAAACAACTCCATGAAACTGCCTTAGGGTTTGTTTGGGTAGAAGAGGATTAGAGTGGAAATGAGGTTATATTAAGTACGTATTGACATGTTTGTTGGATAAAAAATGAACCCGTGATGGCAATACGCGGCCAAAAGTTATATTAGTCCGGTCTCCTCCCCTCCACAACAGGTAATCTTCTGCGCACTAAACAAAGGGCCCGTAGGAGACAATGCAATTCGGGGCCTCGCTCCCAACTTTACGCCCAGAGCTTACAGAGCACTTGGCTGCTTCTTGCTAATTCTGACTATACGTCTTCCTCTAAGTGGGTCCAGAATCCTAGCTAATGTGGAAAAAATGATTTTTATAATATCTACGTACAATTAAACTCTGGTTACAAACAGAGTGAGCTTGTTGTGTCACTACAGCTCTTTGTATGTCTGGACAAACAGAGCAAGGAACACTGTTAGACAGTAGCTCTGGAGGCACTTGGAACCAAGGGAGATTCTGCTCAATTGCTTGAACGAGCTTAGACATGAGCTTCCGATGCCTTCTATTCCTAGCAATGACACTATTTATTTACTATATTTGGTGCTAGTTGACTGTTGCATGACTACATGCGCATACACAAATGTCAAATTAAGTAAAACAACATGTATTTTGGGATAAACTTTGAATCCTAAAACAACATGCTTTTTTGGAACGGAGGGAGTATGTCAAATGTTGTTCAATGCGCAAAGCCTAAAAAACTTGGGCGCATGCAGAAGTGGGTGAGATCCACGGGTCAGTTCCAAGCTCTAGTCACTACACCAAACTGGGTTTGCCTTGGCGGCCGAAAACCGCCAAGGAATATAGGTATACTACCAAGATAAATGTTCTTGGCAGAATACCGCCAAGCAAAATCCGCCAAGAGTAGAGCGCCAAGGAAACATGATTTGCTTATCAGCCAACTGCCAAGGATTACTTTCTTGGCAGTTTGGTCGCCAAGGTAACTAGAGCAACGCTAAAACTGCTAATGCGCCAATAAAATGTCTCAACCACCAAGTAAACGCTTTTCTTTGGCAGCCGGTTCCCGCCAAGTTAATTTATTTTCTTGGTGACCATTACCTGCCAAGCCAGTTTGTATTCTTGGCGACCTTGTGAATGCGTCAAGAAAATGTTCCAACTACCAAGTAAATATGTTTTCTTGGCGGTTGAATCCCGCCAAGTTAAATTATTTTCTACCAAGGAAGTATCTATTCTTGGCATCGCTCCACAGCTAAGGAAACATATTTAACTTGGCAGTGATGTCACCGCCAAGTTCTTAAATTTCCCTGGCGCACCACCGCCAAGTTAATATACTTTCAGCATTATAAAACTAAATTACAATATTTGCCCAGATCCAGAAAAATATAAACAAAATTAATGTGTTGATAGCCACAATTATGTTCATCTATTCAATTATATGCTAATATTGCATAGATAGATCACATATCCAACTAGATTCTTCAAACAGACTTACATGAGAATTTTTTGAAATTCAAAAATTAGATTGTTCAAACAGACTTACATGAGATTTTTTTTTCAAAATAATAGCATTAATAAGTTTCATAACTTGATAGAGCATGATTTTAGAATTTTTTAGGAAAAAAATGATCTATTTTGAAGTTCGTATGGGAGAGAAACACTAGTTACAAGTTTTATGCAGAGATTAAAAAGAAAAATTGTGCTTGTTCATATAGTTTAGGAGGACTCTAGATATAAGTACTTTAAAACGAATTTTAGGGGAGCAAATGATTCCAAATCAAAAACTTTTAAACAGAAAAGTTGTAGACCTCTTTGGGACCTACAATTTTGATGTTGGTCATTTTTTCATGCGAATTTGTTTGGGACCTCTTTGGCTCATTCAAAACCGCCAAAAAAATACATTATTACCGCCAAGGAATGCCCAGTTTACTTCGCGGTCGATGACAACAGCCAAGCAAATCCATCTTTTCTTGGCGGTTCATGAAAACAACCAAGAAAACCAATTATTTTCTTGGTGGTCCGTAAAAACAGCCAAGTTAATTCTTCTTTTCCTTGGCGGTATACACAAACTGCCAAGGAAACCGACTTTTTTCTTGGCGGTGCAGGAAAACAGCCAAGAAAACATGCTTTTTCCTTGGCGGTTCGGCAAAACAGCCAAGAGATTAATTTTTCTTTGCGGTTTGTTGTTGCTGCCAAGAATACATTATGTTGCTTGGCGGTTAAATTTTGGCCGCCAAGAAAAACCTTGACTGCCAAGGTAAACCGAGTTTGGTGTAATGAGTGTGCGCCTTTAAATTTCTTCCCCATGTACTCCCTCATTTTAAATTAAATTATAATTTGTTTGATCTTTTTACCCTAAGTTTAACGGCTCGTGTTATTCAAAAAAACTATACAAATATAGTCAAACATAAGTCATTCTTGAAGAATTTTATTGATAAAGGAAACCACAACAAATGATGTGATATTTTGCATAACTTTTGAATAAAACGAGTGTTCAAACTTGAAGTCAAATAAATTATAATTTGGAAAGGAGGGAGTAGAAAACAAGGTCAATAATATATTTTCCTTCCTTTTTCAATACGTTTTGCACAAAAAACTGTTCAAGGATATAAAGATTGTATTAAGATGCATGCCATGTGATGGGGATATGATGGTAGCATTAGCATGCGGAGCGCACATTCGGCGATGAAGATCCATCGATTTGTGGCAAAGGAGGTGATGATGCGGCAGGTTCATGCAATGTTGCAAGCAAAGTCCCATGTGTTCTCCTATATTCTTGGGATTGTGTGGCTCCAAAAAAGAGTCGAGGCTTTGGTTTGCCATGGCTTGGACCAAATCATTGAAAGTTGATGATCCGCGGAGCCATGTGGAAGGTTAAGCATGACTTCATTAATGTAGTAAATTATATTAAAACTATTTAATCACAATATTTATATACTCATTGTAATAATAGACAATTATAATTGTCATTAGTTATAATAAATTTAAATTGTTTTAGAAATGCATTATCAGTAATGTTAAAATTAATATATTTACTCAATAGTAGTTGACACACATTATATTAGTTGTCTAGGGTACTTATATTCTTCATGGATATAGATATTTCCCGAATTGTAGAATAATAATGTGGAATCAGATAGAGAAAAATAGTGAAACAAGTTCATATGTATTCATAAATTGGATACGGATATGGATATCAATATTATTAACGTTTTATAGTAGATACAGATATTGGATAATTTGGATATCCACATTCATATTTCCACCCATTCGGATATATATAAACAATTTTAGTTCAAACACCTGGCATGGCTATATTCCCAAAAACTAAACACGATGCCTTCTTCCCAGTGGGGGCCATCACTCTCACATAATGCACCCAAAGCTTACAGAACGTTCATCGTATTGGTTGGTCAAACGTTGCCACCATGACGTGCACACTTTTGCTGCTTACGTCTTCACGGCCAATGTCATGCGTTGCCTTTCTCCATCTGCTGTGGGTGTAGAATCCTAATGAGGGAAAGTTAATTTTATGGTACCTACATATATAATTAATGCACACTATTAAATTCTGGCTATCAAAAATAAATGATCTAGGTCATTTTTCCTCACATACTGTTTAATATTCTCATGGAAAAATAAATAGTGCTAGTAATGCTCTTGACATATTTATTTAAGGAGGAGGGAGACAAATAAAAATTAATAATTTTTTTTGTTAAACAGATATTCTTGTTTGGTTGATACAACCATGTGCCTGATTTTCACATCAAAGAGATAAGACTAGGTCATGTGGCTGATCAAGGTTAATAATGCAAATAATTACTGTGATTAGCCCAGGGTAACCAAGGATAAGACTAGGTCATGTGGCTGTGCAGGTTGGCCGGGCCGGCCATATACGGCAACCAATCAGGCTCCAGATGATCAACTTAGGCGTGAAAGCACTAGCTTTTCAAAACCACCTCGGGCATACGTTTCCGAGGCAACCTTTTCCTATGTGATTCATTCTACAACCCAGATAGATCTTGGCATTTGGGCTGTTCACGTTCTCTTCTCCTCCTTTGACTTACCCTCTCTCTGGCAAATAAGCAAATTACCAACTGAGAGGTTGAAACCTGGATCCAACACAAAAACAACAGCTTGTCAACGATTTGTTTGTAAGGTCGATATGTCTCGTAGGATTATTGGTCCACCAACCAATTGTTACATGCGGTGCAGTATAGAACAGTCAATAATTTAAACTGATGTCTACATGGTAACATGTGCAGAAAGGAAATCAAAACATCCAACTGCACTTGAGTTAATCTCAGCCCGATATATAGCTACATGTCAAGGATGTCTGCTTCCTTGATGCTTTGCTGAAGACATATTTTGGACGATGTTATTGCAGAACCAATAATCTACAAGTGTTTCTGTACCTGGTTTGACTACACCAGCCTAATTTAAGATAAAAATAGTTCTTAGGGGGAACATGAAACAAACTGTTGACCATAAGTTCCTTTCGAACTTGAACATAAGTTTCCGATGCCTCCTCTTCCGATGTGGTTTTACAATCCAAATAGACCGGGCATTTCTTGCTCATATTCTCTATTTTTCTAGCTCTAGCTCGGTTCAGTGGTTGATACCTGGATGCAACAGAAAAACCACGGCTTGGGACTTGACCTTATCTAGTATATAAATGGTAGAACCATGATGTATTCTTGCAAGATCACTGCTCTGCGGTATAGTCATGTTAAAGTCATATCTAACTGGTAACACGTTTAAAAAGCAAAAAACAACTCAATGTTTGCTACTGGGCCAAGTTGTGTCTCTCATTGTTCAATAACGTAAAAAACGCTCTACCAAAAATATATGGAAAATCCACTCCAATAAACATGGACCCCTTGCTGTTTGCCACAGGTTAAATCTTTATGTATATAGCATAGTAATAGTTACTCACCTGTCTCTTCCTTTTTTTTTGGTTTGTTTATCTGTAAACTACTACACTGACCAACGACCTTCTATTTTTTGTTCAGAAAAGATGAAAGCAATAGTTGTATACTTGTATTTATGTGGCTGTATTGAAATGAAGAATTCATCTGTGAATGTGGACAATAATTAAACTGAATCATATGTATCGTGGCACCTGTGCAACAGTCCAAGCACGTCAGCACGCCTATTTGCCTCCTGAAACTGCAACGCAAAGAAACATTGAGAAAAACACGAGACAAGATCGTCCAGACTGTATATCCCCAGCTCTCTACTCATGTGTCCACACACAAACACAAGGAGGTCCACTGTCCAGACTCTCCGGTGTAGGGAACAAAAACTTCGACAGCAGCTGTAGGGGCAGACCTCAGCAGAGCATGGTGGATTATAGCTGGCTCAGTAGCACCTAAGCGCCGTTCAATTGCAGGAGCCAAGATAGATTTTGCTCAACCAAAACATTTGGGCGCATTTACCTCTGGAGGAGCCTGGACATGAGCTCCTGACACCTCCTGTTCCTACTAGCAAGATAAACCTAAATGAAATTAAAAAATGGGATCATATGCATGCTCTCTATGTTTGAAAGAGGAACAAGCTCTGCTGAAACTAACATATCAACTTGGTGGTTGGACTACATACAAGTGCAACACAGGTGCTCCTGAATACTATATAGCCCGAGACCTTATTGATATCCAAATATATAGTATGTAATCCTAGTAATCTCTACAATGTTTATAAAAGGTATATGGTTCATGACAAAATTAATCGGCCAAAAACCTTACGAGGACCCTCCCTTCAAAAAATGTGGTCGCCTAACTAGAGAATACAAAGTGGCTGAGGACAATCCCAAGATGCTTTCTTTTTCTATAGAGATATTCGTTCTCATAAACATCCTAAAGGACAGGCTCAAACAACAAACGAGAAACACTATTAAGCCATGGATAATCACACAACAAAATCACCAATATTTCATCTAAACTGGAACCTCATGCTTCTAGCCACGTGTCAAGGATGTAATTATTTTTTGACGGCAGTGTCAAGGATATGATGTAATTGGCCGGCATCTGCTAGTCTACATGCTTGATGCTTTGCATTAATCAGAACACAGATAAGTAAAAAAAAAAGATCCAGGTCATTTGGGTTTGTTTTGCTTCACGTATTGGATCTGGGGTGTTGTCCTCCTTCAGATTCCACCGTGTTGGTCAGCACACATCTTCTTAAAGCATGTATCAGTGTGAACATATACATTTCTTATATGTTAATGCTTCACTGCAATGTAATTTAAAAGGAACAATTTATTTTTGCATCTGATATATGGTCATTTTTAGTTGGGTCTCAAAAAAAATTTCGGGAAAGGAATCTTGCATGCATGAAGTACTAAATGAAATCTATTTGCAAAACATTTTCACATATTAGTGCAATTTTGCGCGATGAATCCAATGAGTATAATCTAATCATCTAATCATGTGGTCAAACGCCTCATTAAATTCGTCTCGAAAATTTACCTAGGGGTGTGGAGGTAGTTTTATAAACTGCCTTTATTTAATACTTCTAATTAGTGGTCTAAGATGCATTTATTACCCAAAAACTTTTACTAAACAAAGGCATCCTTAAAAACAAAAAAAAAATCTAAGCATTCCATGAAGACGGATACCTGATCATAGCATTGAAGAAAGTGGTACTAGAGACCTTCAACATAATGTGCTAGTAGTAGCACATGCCAGTGTACTTCATTGACTACTGGTCAATACAAGGGAAACGACAATCAGTACCGGGTTTAAACCCCAATTTAGTATCTGTTGTTCACCCGGTACTGACTAGTGAGTACTAAAGGGGAGATCTTTTAGTACCAGGTGGATAACATGTACTAATGGGGACATATAGTACTAGTTGTTCCTGGCAACCGGTACTAAATGTGCTGCAATGAGGCGACGTGGCAGTGGACCTATTAGTACCGGTAGTCAACAACAACAACAACAGGTACTTAATGTTTTTGTTTTTTATTTCTTGTTTTCTTTTCTTTTTAGTTTTTTATTCTATACTAGTGTATCGTACTTGCTTGCATTACATATAATAATTATAATACGCTGAGGATCAGGTGTGTCTGAGGACTAGTGGATGGTCGCTCCTTAGTGATGAGTGATTGACAACGTGGTGTGGACTGACTCTTGGCCAAGTATTGCAGGTGTTGGATGCGGCTTGATTTGTGTTGGTGCAGGTGAAGAACAGGCGCGAAAGGTCTTAGCCAGAGTGGCCTCCGAGGAGTGGAGAGACAAGTAGGCTTGGTTCGAGGGACCCGGTGGCCAGATGAGATCAAGTGCGGTCCGCATGGTGCAAGAAGAGCAAGACGAAGTTGTGAAGAAGGTGCCGGTACATCGGTGGCGGCCAAGTCAAAGAACGAGGCAAGATCGAGTAGACCGTCCGGGAGCTGGAGGTGAAATACTTGGCGTGCTCGAAGCTTGGTGCAGTGAGGTTGTGCCGTGTACGCGGGGTTTGTTGGTTTGGCCACAAAACCAGCACAGTCCAAAGACTCGGCGCGACAAGACAGCGCACCGGTCTGACCGGTGTGGACCGTGTGCGACGGGAAGCTTCAAAGCGGGGGACACACGGCATGATCACGGAGCTTGCGTCGGAGGGAAGCAAGGCTGCGGTGGATGCGTGTCCGCTCGATCTACAACTTCCGAAATTGCCCCTGAGGGGTGTGTATCTTAATTTGAAGTTGTAGGGGTAGAATAGGGTTTTCCCACCTCCGATGAACTATAGATAAATAGCAAAGAGGAGGAGTGGGCAGCCAACTCTTGGTAGGCTTCTCTATAGGCTTTGTGTAGGTTTTGATTTTCTTCTCTCCCTAGCACTTGCTATGGTTTTCTCTCTTCCATAGGCTAGCTAGAGCTTCAATTCCAAATCATCAAGAGGGTAGGATGTTGGAAGGTTGCTAGCCCTTGTAAAGAACCTTTCCTTTGAATGTGAAGAAGGTTTGTGGTGCTAATCTCGTGTTCCTCCCCTTCCCCGATGTTTTTCTTTTTCGGGATTTTCAGAGCCATTTTCTCGGGATTTTCTTGGATCGATTTCGGGGATGTTTTCATTGGGGTTTTGGTTGAGGATCACACATGAGTGCCTTGTGCCTCTTTTGTTGATGATCTTGCTCCTCCAAACCCACCGGAAGACCTTCGATTTGGTGGTTTTTGGTTTGTCCTGAGTTCTTGGTGTTCATCCCTTTGATTCGCGATTCCGCAAGATTTGGTGGATTTGGGGACTTGATCTCGTAGCCATGGCTCACCCATGAGGTGACCCAACTATCCCCAAAGTCTCACTTGAATCCATTGCGTGAATCGGGAGATCGGTGGATCGGAAATCTTGAGTTGACCCGCGGGTGGAGTTTTTCCCGAGCAGCCCAGACCTGACCGGTCTGACCGGTGCCGGCCCTCGTTGGGTTTTTCAGGAGATTTTGCTCCAGAGTGTTCTCCTGGTCCTAGGCTTGCTGCTGTTCAAGTTAGGTGCAGTTTTGGCCTTGGGAGCTTTGAGATCACGCACTTGGAGTTTTCCAGCCGTGACCGGTCTGACCGGTGTGCTGGACCGGTCTGATCGGTGCAGAGGCATCTGTGGAAAATCGCCAAGTTGCTGCTCGGGTGATCCGGCTGTAGTGCTCGGGTGACCCGGGGCGTCTCTGTTTGCCCTCGGGTGTTCCGAAGGTTGAGTCCGGGTGTTCCGGCCCTGACCGGTCTGACCGGTGTCCCTGACCGGTCTGATCAGTGCGGCTCGTGCAGCGTGTTGGTGTGTGTTCCGCTGTGCTCATTGTTGTGCGAGTTGCTTTGCCTTGCTCCTAGGTCCAACAGTACTCTTGTGACTATGTGGACTTGGCAAGAAGAGTGTTTGAGGCTTCGGAGTTGATTTTGGGAGCGTATACATATTCGTCTCCTCGGAGAAGAATTTTAATTGGCTCCCATTCACTTCCCCCCTCTTTGGTCGCCATCTCGGTCCTACATGTGGTATCAGAGCTGAGTTAAGGGTCTCCTAACTCTAACCGGTTTGAGATCCAAAGATGGCGTATCAAGAGCGGAGTTCGGGTCCTCCACACTTCGATGGAAAGAACTATCAGATGTGGGAATCCCGGATGGGCGCGTTTCTCCGTGGCAAGGGGCAGCTGGTTTGGGAGGTGATGAGTACCAACTATGTCATCCCCAAGGCTTTCTTGCTACCAGGCTCGAGGGATATGTTCGAGGCCAACAGCAAGGCCGTCGACTTCCTCTACCGTGCTCTCTCTGAACACAAATTCAATCGTGTTTTGGGAGAGAACTTGGCCTACAAGATTTTGGAGAAACTGAAGGTAGCTCACGGTGGGAACAACCAAGTCAAAGCTCGGTTGTTCGCGACTTACCGGAGAGAGTACGAGAACTTCACTCATCTCCCCGGTGAGTCGATCGACGTGATGTTTCAGAGGTTCATATGCATAGTGAACAACATGAGGGCTAATGTGACCGTCCTCCCGTACGATGATCATGATAGAGCTGTGAAGCTCTTACACTCTCTGGATCGTACTTTGTGGAGTGCTAAGGTTGAGGCCATCATGGAGTCCACTGGCTATGAGACACTCACGGTCGATGAGCTCTTCTCCAAGCTCAAGTCCTCGGAGGTGGATAGGGCTTTGAGAGCCAAGATAGAGAACCCGACTGATCCACATAGTCTGGCTCTTGTCACAGGCTTGAGGACAGGATTCCAAGCTAACCCTTCTTGTAGACAGTTTGCTTTGTCTTCTCTTGTGTCCTTGCCAGATGAGGAGTTCGAGGTGCTGAGCGAGGACGATATCGCGCTGTTGACCAAGCGTTTCGGGCACATGTACGAGAACCGCAAGGGATCAAGGTGGAACTCGAGTACGTGCTACAAGTGCGGCAAGATGGGGCACTTCATCGCCGAGTGTCCCGAGGCTATGGAGGTCAAGAACGACTACAAGCACCGGCCCAAGAATGACTACAACAAGCGTCGTCCCAAGAATGACTACAACAAGCACAAGAACAAGGGCGAGCGGCGGACCAAGAAAAGCGGCGGCTACAAGAAGAAGTCGGCCCGAGCGATGGTTGCTGGTGCAAGTGACATCGACTCCAGTTCCTGCTACACTACGTCGAGCTCGAGCAGCGATGACGAGGACGACGACCGGTACAAGGAGAAGAGGCACTCCAGCAAGAACATCAACGGCCTGAGCGGCCTTAGCTTCGTCGTGAGAGACGGCTTCTGCGGCATGGCGCGTAGCTCTAACAGCAAGAAGAGCCGCAAGGACGACTCCGACTCCGGTTCCGACTCCGAGGAAGAGGTGAGTCGCGATCCCAATGTCTTGCTTAAGGAGATTGCTCAATTGAATGCCTTGCTGGACAATCGTGATGATGTGCTTAGGAAAACCAACAAGGAGAAGAGAGAGTTTAGGTCCTTGCTAGGTGATGCTAGAGAAAGGGTCATGGAACTAGAGTCTTCTCTTGTTGATGCTAGAGTTCAGATAGAGTCTTTGAAAACTGCACCTGTTGTGACTGATGAACCTGAATGCACTGATTGCAATGTTTTCTTAGCTGATCTGTCTGAACTGAAAAACAAGTATGCCTCTCGTCTTGAGGAACTAGATGCTGTTAAGGCTGAGTTGACTGAGTTAAAGTCTAGACCTGCTTTGCTAGGAGCTTGTGCTGCTTGTCCTATTTTGCATGGTAAACTAGATGATTCTCATGCCCACATAGTTTCTCTAGAGGCTGCTTTGAAGTCACCTATTGCTACTACTTGCTCTGGTTGTGAAACTGCTTCTGTTAAGAACCTTGAACTTGAACACTGTACTAACCACTTGCAAACTGAAAATGATGAGTTGGGTCAGTGTTTGGGTTGGTTGTCTGGCAGAGAGCCTCAGTTGAGGATGATGATAGAGCAGTTTAGGCGAGCTGATGGTAGGGGGCTTGGGTTTGAGAATGTTGGGGAGAGCAGTGGTGAGAAGAAGGAAGTGAGGGTTGAGAGCATACCCATTCCACCATAAACTACACCCACCAACCAATGGAAACCCAAGCCAAACCACCTATGTAGCAAACTTGACACCACTCCCGATCCTCCCAAGTTTCCTCCAAAAACAAACAACCTCCAGAGGAGAGTGATCTTTGTGAGAAGTGGTGAGGAGAAACCCAAAGAGAACCCCCCAAAGCCAAAGCCGACTTTACATTGTGAGTATTGTGGAAAGGATGGCCACCGGGAGGAGTTTTGCTTCCGGAAGAGAAATGATGAGAGGGTTGCTAGGGAAAAGGCAAACAAGGACAGATACCGCCTTTCTCATGGTGTGCCTGAGCCTCGTGTGTCACTGCCTAGGGGAGGTGCTGTGGTTAGGGATCTTCCGAGAGGCGGTGCTGGGGCTGTGCAGAGGGCACTGGTCAGACCGGTGGGGCTGACTGGTCAGACCGGTGCACCTCGGGGTGCTGGCAGCAGAGGTCTGCAGCGTGGTGTGATTTCTAGGTTTGCTCATGGTGAGGGTAGACGCTTTGGGTCAGGGTGTGGTGAGTTTGCTGGACGTTCCTTCACTCGTGGTCCATACGAGTTTGAGAGGAACAATCACAGCTTTGAGTCTCAGAGGAACTACGGACCACGTTTTTCCTTTCGTGCTGCTCGTGTTCCTGCAGTGAGACATGAGAGGGTTCCGCGGATGGATAGTGTTGGCGTGGACTTTGCTAACCCTTCCTTTGAGCAGATGGCTCAACACTGGTTTAACACTTTCTATTCTAACCTTAGTGTTGAGTTGTTTGCTCACTCTCGTTCTCGTTTTTGATTTTGTAGGTGGGAGGTGTGAAGGACCTTTGGTTGATCGACTCCGGTTGTTCTCGACACATGACCGGAGATCGAAGGTGGTTCTCCAGCCTCACCTCAGTGATGACCAAAGAGTACATCACTTTCGGGGACAATGGAAGAGGACGGGTGTTGTCGGAAGGTGTGATCAAGGTAAGTGAGAAGGTAACTCTGAAGCGTGTGGCCCTCGTCAAGTCTCTTGGCTTTAATTTGCTTTTGGTTTCTCAGTTGCTTGACGAGGGGTTTGAGGTTCGCTTCAAGTTGGGTGCTTCTCGGGTACTTGATTCTCGAGGCGATCTTGTCTGTATGATCGTTCCCGAGGGTCGAGTCTTTTGAGCAGATTTTTCTCAGTCTTTCGGTCCCGCTCGGTGTTTAGTTGCTGGTGTTTCTGCCGAGTTGTGGAAGTGGCATAGTCGGTTGGGTTACTTGAGCTTTGATTTGCTTTCTCGCTTGAGTGGACTCGAACTTGTCCGAGGATTGCCTAGGTTGAAGTTTGAGAAAGATTTGGTGTGTGCCCCGTGTAGGCATGGCAAGATGGTAGCCACTCCCCATCAACCTTTGACTGAGGTCATGATTGAGCGTCCACGGGAGCTTTTACACATGGACCTGGTTGGTCCGGCTCGCGTTCTCTCAGTGGGTGGGAAGTGGTATATCCATGTGGTTGTGGACGACTACTCTCACTATGACTGGGTGTTTTTCTTGGCTGAGAAAAGTGAGACATTTGGCTTTGTTCGAGATCTGATCTTGAGGTTGAAGAACGAGAGACATGGGGATGCCATTCGAGCAATTCGCAGTGACAATGACACAGAATTCAAAAACTCTTGTTTTGAGACTTTCTGTTGTGATCTTGGTATCGAACATCAGTTCTCGTCACCATATGTTCCTCCTCAGAACGGTGTCGTAGAAAGGAAAAATCAGACCCTTTGTGAAATGGCCAGGACGATGCTCGATGAGCACATGACTCCTAGGAAGTATTGGGCCGAGGCGGTCAATACCGCTTGCCATGTCTCAAACAGGATTTTCCTTTGAGCCTTCAAGAAGAAAACTTGCTATGAGCTTATGCACGGTTGTGCCCCTAGAGTTAGCCACTTTGGAGTCTTTGGCTGCAAGTGCTTTATACTCAAGAAGGGGAAGTTAGACAAGTTTGAGGCTCGGTCTTCTGATGGGATTTTTCTTGGTTATGCATTACATTCTAGAGCTTATCGTGTACTTAACCTTGAAACTAACCAAATCATGGAGACTTGTGAGGTATCCTTCGACGAGACACAACCATGTAGCTCTTCTTTCTTTGTGTGCAGGTGACGATGAGCTGGGGCAGCCGATCTTTGAGGAGGAGAAGGATGAAGAAGAGGATGATGGAGATGATGTGATTCCTCCTGCTTGTGTACCCTCTACTTCCACTACGATGACTACTTGTGATGTTGGTCCATCCCCCACTCCTGCTATGACCCATCAAGAACAAGTGGAAGCTGCCACTGAGGGGGAGGCGATTTCCAGACGTGAGGCTTCTCGACATATACAGAATCTCCATCCACCCTCCATGATGATAGGTGACATAAATGAACGAACTACTCGGTCCAGGTCACAGAATGTCTCTCACTTTGCTCATTCTGCATTTGTTGCTTCTTTCGAGCCCAAAGATATTGGACATGCTTTATCTAATTCAAACTGGGTCAATGCCATGCATGAGGAGCTTGAAAACTTTGAGAGAAACCAAGTCTGGGTGTTAGTTGAACCACCTCCAAATTGTCATCCTATTGGTACCAAATGGGTTTGGAAGAACAAAGAGGGTGAAAATGGGATGGTGGTGAGAAACAAGGCTAGGCTAGTGGCTCAGGGGTTTAGTCAGAAGGAGGGGATAGATTATGAGGAAACTTTTGCACCAGTGGCTCGGTTGGAAGCAATTCAGATCCTTCTAGCATTTGCTATTGCTAAAGGGTTCAAATTGTTTCAGATGGATGTGAATAGTGCTTTTCTCAATAGGGCGATAGTGGAAGAAGTGTATGTGAGGCAACCCCCGGGTTTTGAGAGTGCCAAGTATCCCCATCGAGTGTACAAACTCCAGCGAGCACTATATAGCCTGAAACAAGCACCTAGAGCGTGGTATGGTAGGCTAAGGGGTTTTCTGCTTAGCAAGGGCTTTGTGATGGGAACCATAGATAAAACTCTTTTCCTACTCAAAAGTGGCAATGACCTATTGATTGTTCAGATATACGTGGATGATATTATCTTTGGTGGCTCCTCTCACTCTTTGGTTGCGAGGTTTGCAGAGGATATGAGCAGGGAGTTTGAGATGTCGATGATGGGTGAGCTGCAGTTCTTCCTTGGGCTTCAAATCAAGCAACTCAAGAATGGGACATTTGTGCATCAAGGGAAGTACACCAAGACATCGTCAGGAAGTTCGCGATGAACGACTCCAAGTCGATGACGACTCCGATGAGTACGACTACGGCTTTGGATGCTGATGAAGACGGTGAGCCCGTGGACCAGAAGGAATACAGAAGCATGACCGACTCCCTCCTCTACTTGACAGCGACGAGGCCGGACATACAGTTCAGTGTGCTCGTTTTCAGGCTTTGCCGAGGACTTCGCATCGGCAAGCGGTCAAGAGGATCTTCAGGTATTTGAACTATACTCCTAAGTTTGGTCTTTGGTATTCTGCATCCTCGACACTAAATCTGCATGGGTTCTCCGATGCGGATTTTGCTGGGTGTAGTTTGGATCGCAAGTCTACCTCGGGTTCTTGCTAGTTTCTTGGATCTTCTTTGGTGTCTTGGTCTTCTCGCAAGCAGTCAAGTGTAGCCCAATCCACCATAGAAGCCGAGTATGTAGCTGCAGCCAGCTGTTGTTCCCAACTCCTATGGATGACCTACACTATGAGTGACTTTGGTGAGGAGTGTACCCATGTTCCATTCTTGTGTGACAGCACCAGTGCCATTAGTGTAGCCAAAAATCCAGTCCTTCATTCCAAAACCAAACATATAGAAGTGAGGTACCACTTCCTGAGGGACAATGTGGAGAAGGGAAACAAAAACTTGATCCATGTACCCACCCAAGACCAACTAGCCGATATCTTCACAAACCACTTGACCAAGCTACATTTACTCGCTTGCGGGGTGAGCTTGGAGTGTGTTTTCCGTTCTGAGTTGGTGATTGGAGCTTCTCTTGTAGCATGTGTAACATACATGTTTACTTTCATGTACCATATCATGTAGGATAGCCATCTTTGTATCATTTATGCATTTGATAGGATGAGCTTCTCCTATATACAATGGATACTAAAACTTGCTACTTTCGAGATGTGGGTATGCTGGCTAGTTTTGGTGATGTGTAGCTATGCTCTTGATTGTCATGTTGAATATTCATGATGTGCTAGCTATTTTTAGAGAAAAATGCTAACTTGACATTCCCTCATGAGTAAAAGCCTTTGCATGCTCTCTTTATGCTTGAGTGGCTATGTCATGTTTAGTTTATGCTTGGGAAGCATGTTTTCTTGTCATTTGAGGTCAAAGACCTTTTTGTCATTGCAAATGTTTAGCCCATGTGTTTACCTATGGAGGAGCATAAGCTTCTTTTTGCCGCAAAGGCATTTCATGTACCATGTTAAATCTGAAAATAAATGTCAATGCTTGAAAAATATGCTCTCATATGAATCATGTCATTTATGCTTTTAATTTGATTAAATTGGGTGCTAAACCGTTGCATGTTGTCTACCATGAGAAGTCTTATTTTAAGAAGTAGACACATGGCTTGATGGCTTTGACATGACATAAGATAGCTTGTGGGTGTTTGCAATGACCTTTTGATGAGAACTTGTGACCTTGTATGAGCTTTGTGTGATTATTAGCTCATTTTAGCATAATTGGATCATGGTTAGGAATTTGCTCATGAGAGGAAATTTTTCGCAAAATTGCTTAACTTGACCATGGCTTTGTCACATGCGTATGAAACTTTACAATCTTGATGGCAATGCTTTTATGGAACTATGGACTATCTTGCTTGCTCATTATCTTGTTTGTAGCATTTTTTAGTGCTCAATGTATATTTGAGAAGCTCGTAGTTGAAACTTTTACATTTTTAGCTTGATTCATGCATTGTCAACAAGGAGGAGAAAGTAGCAGATGAAAAACACTTCTGGGCGCATTTGGAAGGTTTCCGAACAGAAGTCGCAGCAGTTACTGTTCTGATGGTCACCGGTCTGACCGGTGTGGGTCAACAGTCTGACCGGTCAGAGCTGGGACGCTCTGTTTCAGGGGGAGCATGCATGCATTGGTCCAGGGGGAGTTTGCATGTGTTCAGGGGGAGCTCCTTGTGTCACTTTGCTTGTGGCTTGTGTTTTCGCTCACTTGTGGTGAGCTTTTGCTTTCTCGCTCTTTGGTTGTGAGTTTTCGCTCTTGTGTTGAGCTTCTTGTCTCGGTTGTGTCGAGCCGTTACCCTTGTCTTAGGGGACCGAGACTTTCTCCTTCAAGTGATCTTGTTGTCGTTTGCTTGTCGGCTTTCGATCACTTGTTGGAGGTTCTTGTTCGTTTCTTTTTTCCTCTTTTGTTTTCCAAGTGTTTTCTATAAGTGGTATCTGTGTGTTGTCAATGCTCTCATCAAGAGGAGATTGAGGACCGGGTGTGTCTGAGGACCAGTGGATGGTCGCTCCTTAGTGATGAGTGATTGACAACGTGGTGTGGACTGACTCTTGGCCTAGTATTGCAGGTGTTGGATGCGGCTTGATTTGCGTTGGTGCAGGTGAAGAACAGACGCGAAAGGTCTTAGCCAGAGTGGCCTCCGAGGAGTGGAGAGACAAGTAGGCTTGGTTCGAGGGACCCGGTGGCCAGACGGGATCAAGTGAGGTCCGCATGGTGTAAGAAGAGCAAGACGAAGTCGTGAAGAAGGTGCCGGTACATCGGTGGCGGCCAAGTCAAGGGACGAGTCAAGATCGAGTAGACCGTCCGGGAGCCGGAGGTGGAAGACTTGGCGTGCTCGAAGCTTGGCGCAGTGAGGTTGTGCCGTGTACGCGGGGTTTGTTGGTTTGGCCACAAAACCAGCACAGTCCGAAGACTCGGCGCGACAAGATGGTGCACCGGTCTAACCGGTGAGGAGCACCGGTCTGACCGGTGTGGACCGTGTGTGACGGGAAGCTTCGAAGCGGGGGACACGCGGCGTGATCGCGGAGCTTGCGTCGGAGGGAAGCAAGGCTGCAGTGGATGCGTGTCCGCTCGACCTATAACTTCCGGAATTGCCCCTGAGGGGTGTGTATCTTAATTTGAAGTTGTAGGGGTAGAATAGGGTTTTCCCACCTCCGATGGACTATAGATAAATAGCAAAGAGGAGTGGGCAGCCAACTCTTGGTAGGCTTCTCTCTAGGCTTGGTGTAGGTTTTGATTTTCTTCTCTCCCTAGCACTTGCTATGGTTTTCTCTCTTCCATAGGCTAGCTAGAGCTTCAATTCCAAATCTTCCATAGGCCCTTGTAAAGAACCTTTCCTTTGAATGTGAAGAAGGTTTCTGGTGCTAATCTCGTGTTCCTCCCCTTCCCCGGCATTTTTCTTTTTCGGGATTTTTGGAGCCATTTTCTCGGGATTTTCTTGGATCGATTTCGGGGACATTTTCTTTAGGGTTTTGGTTGAGGATCACACATGAGTACCTTGTGCCTCTTTTCTTGGTGATCTTGCTCCTCCAAACCCACCGGAAGACCTTCGATTTGGTGGTTTTTGGTTTGTCCCGAGTTCTTGGTGTTCATCCCTTTGATTCGCGATTCCGCAAGATTTGGTGGATTTGGGGACTTGATCTCGTAGCCATGGCTCACCCATGAGGTGACCCAACTATCCCCAAAGTCTCACTTGAATCCATTGCGTGAATCAGGAGATCGGTGGATCGGAAATCTTGAGTTGACCCGTGGGTGCCCGAGCAGCCCAGACCTGACCGGTGCTCTACACCGGTCTGACCGGTGCCAGCCCTCGTTGGGTTTTTCGGGAGATTTTACTCCATAGTGTTCTCCTGGTCCTAGGCTTGCTACTGTTCAAGTTTGGTGCAGTTTTGACCTTGGGAGCTTTGAGATCACGCACTTGGGGTTTTCCGGCCATGACCGGTCTGACTGGTGTGCTGGACCGGTCTGACCGGTGCAGAGGCATCTGTGGAAAATCGCCAAGTTGCTGCTCGGGTGATCCAGCTGTAGTGCTCGGGTGACCCGGGGCGTCTCTGTTTGCCCTCGGGTGTTCCGCCCCTGACCGGTCTGACCGGTGTCCCTAACCGGTGCGGCTCGTGCAGCGTGTTGGTGTGTGTTCCACTGTGCTCATTGCTGTGCAAGTTGCTTTGCCTCGCTCCTAGGTCCAGCAGTACTCTTGTGACTGTGTGGACTTGGCAAGAAGAATGTTTGAGGCTTCAGAGTTGATTTTGGGAGCGTATACATATTCGTCTCCTCGGAGAAGAATTTTAATTGACTCCCATTCACTCCCCCCTCTCTGGTCGCCATCTCGGTCCTACATACGCTCTATTATAAAGTTGTATGTCATCTATAATATTACATTTGAGATTTCAATATTTATAAGTCCGCGTCCCCGTCCAAGTCGAAGTGGCAAACGTTGTGGCAGTTCCATGGAAGGATTACCCTCCGAAGCTCGTGTGGACAAGATGGCACTTGTACTGACTATTGTTGGGCCACCAATCATCAGAGTAAGATCTAGCTGTAAAATTAAATATTGGTCCATGTAGGGATCAGTCAGGTTCTAAACTCAGATCTTAAGCTCAGCCTTTTCAAATTTGGGTTGGGCATAAGGTCCCGATGCCTCGTTTTCCTAGGTAATTTTACAAACCGCGACCTTTTCTGTTCTCATATTCTGCTCTACTTTCTTGGCTATCAATCTAGGAAACAAATCAATTCCGCGGTTTGTAATCCGGATGCAACACAAAAACAACAGCTTGGGTGTTTATCCCATCGAATTATAAAGGGTAGAAAGCATGGTGCATGGTCGATATGACTCGTAGAATTATTGATCCACCAAGCAACCATATGTTTCACTGCCCCACAGAACAGTCGTGTTTACTCATCTGGCTTGTAACATGTGCAGAAAGGAAACTAGCTGTTTCAATTTTTTCATTTATCAATGGACCATTAGTCATTTCTTACATTCGCGTCCTCAAAAATGTGACCACAGATATATGAATAGACAAGACGTGGACCCTGCTTGTTGGTTGCCATGGGTAACTTCTTGTTTTTTTGTCATAGGACCTGCTATCATCTAGGCACTTCTTGTTTTTTTGTACATCCGAAACTCCTAAACATACCAACAACCCATTTTTTGTTCATACAAAGTGAAGGACTCTGTTGTATTTATGTGACCGCAGATGGAAATTAAGAACACAGATAGATTAAAGCCACTTAAGCATATAACAACAAAAGCAAAAAAAAAAACTCTGCAATAAGAAGTTTCCATGACAGTACTGCATTGTTTTTCCTGATTTCATAGCTTGATTCGAACTTTTCATCGCATCATATCCATTCCAAGGACCAAGGTTATCATCCTAGATGAGAATTGTACTACAAGAAAGTTGAATCTTTCTCTCTATGCACATATCCTACGTCTGTACACCTTTTTTAGAGTTAGTCAGGTGGCTTAGGTACAGCTTCGTCAATCTAATATATAATCTGCATGTGCAGGGTATGCGTGCTGCTATATATCACTACTAGAAAATGAGTCATTTGTCCCTGGCCCAAATTTTCATTTGTACTGGTTCTATTGCCACCCGATACAAATGAGGGCATTTGTTCCGGGTGGGAAGGGGGGCCGACGCGCCCCCGTGAGGGCACATTTGTACCGGGTGGGGGCTAGCCCCAGTACAAATGAGTCACATTTGTACCGGGCGTATCACCACCCGGTACAAATGTGAAGATATCATATTTATACCAGGGCAGGATACAACCCGGTACAAATGTAACAACATTTGTATCGGGTAGAGACAATCCCCGGTACAAATGCCTCCCGCGGCCTCCTCCTCACTCCTTTTATTATCTTCCCTCTCTCTTTCTCATCCATCTCTATCCTTATCTTCTTCTCGTCCATTCTCATCTCTCTTTCCTCTCTCCTCTCTGCAGGGCACGACGCAGGGGCCAGGCCCCCCGGTGCGGGCGCGGAGGCCAGGCCGCGGCCGCGAGGTCGGCAGGCGTGGTGGGGCCGGCGGGCGCGAAGGCGGGGCCACGGGGCCGGCGGGCGTGGCGGTCGGGGTCCAGGTGGCGGCGGCCTCCTTGGCGGGTGCGGCCCCTGCTTGTGAGTTCTTGTGTGTTCTTGTACCGTGAATCGTGACTTGATGTGCTGTGAATCTTGTGCGAATTTTGTGAGATGTATGACATTGTAAGATGTGTAGAGATTGTGATTGGAAAGTTGTTGTAAATTTTGTGATTGAATCTTGCTTTGAGACTTGTATAATTTGTGACTTTGAATCTGGATGAGATGAGATGAGATCAGAAAAGAAAGAAGAGGAGAGGAGAGGAAAGGGCGTACGGGGGGCAATCATGTTTGTACCGGGGCGCATCACCCCGTGGTACAAATGTTCATATTTGTACCGGGTGGGATACCCGGTACAAATGTGATCGATCATTTGTACCAGCTGGTTTGTACCAGGTGGATACCCGGTACAAATGAGGTTTCCCACTCGGTACAAATGACCATTTTTCCAGTAGTAATCTTTTGGAGACTGAATTTTCATTACCCTTTTGTGGCAAGAACTTTTCATGATATTTGATATTCAGTTTTGCATAAGCAACCTCTGCATACCATTCCAAGTGGCCTGCGTTGGTTAAATGTTAGTATAACACAAGTTTTCATTCTGCTCTTAGGTCCTCTCCATTTTAACTGATTTGTGGGGTCATCTTCCTTAGCATTTTGGACTGCATCCTTCCATGGATTTTACTATTGGTGAATAGGTGCAGTGGTCACATGATCGTTACTATAGAGTTCAAGGCTCTATGTTTAATTAGGAGCAAATAGCAAGCTCATAAGAAATTAACAAATTGACTTTGCATTTGGCCTACATACGAAAGGATGCTTCTAATAACAATGTGCATAGACCTTATTCTAGATATCTAAATATATATAGCTAAGTTGTAGTAATGTATATGTTCAAAATTAAATGGTTTCAGATATATAATTGATCGAACAAACCTTACAAGGACCTGCCTTGACATATAAAAATACAAGTCATGTTTAAAGCACTTTTAATTTGATGCTGTTCGAAATGATCCATATATAAGATATATGTAACTTACAATTTCTTTTGAAAAATCAAAGTGAAGAAATTGAACTACAGCTGATCTTATTCAACACAGCAGAGCAATACACATAGAGGTAGCTGGCAAACCACTCACTGGTTGAACTATAGCGGCCGGTGCAGTGGCGAAAGCTTTAAGGAAATCCTTCCAAGATGATACCAAATAAGTATACATACGGATATCAATCTTTATATTAGTCCATAGACCAAATTTATTATTTACATCATATGTATTTATTCGGTAATCTCTTCAATGACGGGGATGTGGCTACCATGGTAGGGTAATGCCGTTCTCAATGGGTCGGGCAATGGTGGTGCTCCTTGGCCATCGCCAACGACCAACCTCCATTGGCGGTCCAATAGCACCCATATGCCGTCGACAAGGAACCAGCGTGCTTCGAGGATGGCTTGAGCATTTGCATTTGCTTGGGCCATAGCCGTTGCCTCTGAGACGGCAAGAGCCGCTGCACCTGAGGCGGCCTGAGCCCTTGCATCTGATTCAACCTTTACATTAATATTCTGCTGGCTTCTGCTACTCGAGACCATCTTCATGATCGACGCCATGATTATTCTCAAGTTCATGTAACATGTTAATCCAAGAACAAGTATTATTCCACCGGCGAGTAAAGCAATCTTAGTGGCCGTCGACACGCCCTTCGCTCCACTGTCGTGGTGGGACAAGGACGACGCAGCGCAGATGAGAAGGCGGCTTGGTGAACCGGTCCATGGCGCCGAGCACAACTATAGCAATCAAGCTGAATCAGGTCCATTGCATGATGTACTTGGCTGATAATATATACATAAGCATATATGATGGACGAAATTAAAATAAACCAGGTTCTTAATCTTTTTTTTTTTTGCCCAATCGAGTTAATTAGTTACGTTACTTGGCAGGTGAGGTCAGCGCAGGAGATGGCGCCTGAGTATTGCACTGCTGCCTGGAAATCTGGAGGGGCGGGGTGAGCCATAACATCACAGCATTTCAGTAGAGTGGTGCTGGAGCTGTCACCACAAAAAGGCGCCGTGGAGCCTGCAACCGACACAAATTACATTACTACTAGTTATGAGTCGACGTTGGATCGATCATGGAATTCTTCGATCGATCGAGCCAGCTCTCGCTCGCAGGTCGCATATATATGGGACGTTTAACAAAATGCATGCATATATGGGACGCCAGCAGAGATATAGATTAGCACCTGGGCACCCGTGCTTGTTTGTGTCGTCGTCGTATGGCGAAGGAACAGAAGAGGGTGGGCTGGGGAGGTGCCACGCGATCCCGTGCCGGGTGTGTACCAGGAGGCAAAAGAAATACACTAGAACGAGGGTCTTCACAAGTCCTGCCATGACCAAACTGCTGGGCGATGATAGATCGATCGAGGTGGATATATGGTAGCACGGCACATGTACAATGCCTTTGTTCCTTCCTTATATAAACGATGAAGCAGTGACTAAACCTAGCATGCATGTGGCAGTAGGTCGTTACATTACCCATGGCAACAGCTAAGCTAGCTCCATCCACTTTTAGTAGGTTTTAACCACCGACTTTTCCAGGCTGGCGTACGAATCTAGGACATGTATGTAGTCCATATGCATGGTATCGACGGTTGCTATCTATATACAATATGGTTCAATGTCGACCTTATACAATAGACAAGTCACCGTACCGTCACTAATCTATATGACACCCAATAATATATATAATTGCATTGGGCCGATTTGTTTTTTTTTTGTCAATTTACAAGTGCAACGTGCATGCTGAAAGGAATATAATCTTACTATTACTTATTCGAGACTCCTTTTGAGGCATACACATTAATCTTTATGAGACGCGCTAGAAAAATAGATAAAATCCAAGCAATTATCAGAAAACTCAAAAACATTGGCCACGCCGCCTGCCACGCCACCTAGCTAGGGGTTACTTTAAGTTATTTTTCATAATGGCATGTGGGTAATTTGTGTGTATATATATATATATATATATATATATATATATAGTGTTTTGCTATATTGCACCTGGGTGCATTCTGTATAGAGAATGCACCCACCCTGATTGTAATTGATTCTTGTCAAGTTGCAACTAGATCGACTCTAGTTGCAATTTGTTCGCATCGGGTTGTAATTGGATCTGGTCTAGATACAATTTGTTAGTATCCAGTTGCAACGGGTCAGATCTATTGTAATTAGTTCCGTCAAGTTGCAATTAGTATAGTGTTATAGTTGCAATTGGCCTAGTCTCGCGGTTGTAATTGGTTTACACGCAGTCAGTGCCTAGTTGCAACTAGTTGGTCCGATTGCAATTGGTCTGCATCCAATTGCAACTGGTTCGTCTAGTTGCAATTGGTGCAGTCGCACTTTTTTAACTGCGGGAGTATGTGCATTTGTTATACAAAATGTTTTTCCGTCGAGTTGCAATTAGTATGATAGCGTTGTTGCAATTGGTGTAGTCCACCTGTTGCAATTGGTTGAAACTGCGGGGTCTGTGCATTTGCTGTACAGAATGCACCTTTGTTGCATTTTAGCCTCGCCGTATATATATATATGTGTGTGTATAGACAGACACACACACGTTATTTTTCATTATGGCATGCGGGTTATATTTTTTCTTATATGGATTGTTTCCTCTATGTCAATTTCACCGGTAGTGCGAGATGGATGTCAGTGGATTTTATTGTTGCTGTGCAGATGATGCGTTATGAGTTCTGATTGCAATCACTCATGGATAGATTATTTATTTGCTAATGGTGTGCATAGGCAATGCCTTATAAGAAAGAAATTTATAAGGTCAAGTTGCTAAAAGGAACTGATTGATCAGTAATCTAATCAAAAGGGAAAAGGGAAGAGGAACGAGCAGGTTACCAATGATGGAACCTTTTTCCTTCTTCCGAATGATCAAGAGAGAGAGAGATGGATACCTAGTCACTGGATATGACCACGTACTGCTAGTCAAATATTTTTATAGACTGGCAAATAAAGGCGATTAGCTTAGGCAGTTTTCTACCTGCCTGTGGCTAGACGCATGTGCAAATCGTCATTAATTTGCACATGTGGGCCAGCTGCCGCCTGCAGAAATGGATTTCCAAAGCTGGGCCTCTTAAGACGACCGCCGCGCCTGCTCGCTGTGTAATGTTTATTTCCTCTGGAAATTGTTTTCCAGCGCACCAGAAAACCTCGCTATACTGCTACTGACGTCGGCCGTACAGGAGGCGTGCAGATGAGGTTTCTACCACAGACATATGCACCAGATCAACTTCCCTTCCGTGCCATAGGCTGATAGGCAGGCCACAATGATCTCCTGTTCGGCTGTTCCTATCTAGTAAAATAAGAGAAGAATAAAGCGAGATCTACATTTTTTGTATGCTGGAACTGTAATAACGTAACAGAAAAATTTGGCGGCGAAACAAACATGTAAATATATAATTGAAATCCATGCATGGCTATATAAGTATATATAGAGTTGCGCCATATCCTATCCAATAGATAAAGAGAAGTATCAAAGACTTGTGGGACGCTTGATTTACTTGTGCCATTCGAGGCTTGATATAACATATGCGGTAAGTGTGGTAAGCAGATATATGCATGATCTTAGGAATGAACATATGTATGCAGTCTATAGAATCTTGTTTTGAAGGGCAGTCCTGGAAAAGGACTATTGTTCAAAAGAAATGGTCACTTGAATGTGGAAGGCTATTGTGATGCGGAGTGGGCGAGCTGTCTAGATGACAGAAGGTCGACCTTTGGCTACTGCACTTTTGTTGGAGGAAATTTAGTGTCATGGCGGAGCAAAAAGCAACCAGTGGTGTCTCGATCACTGCAGAAGCATAGTATAGAGCCATGTCAGTTTGTCTAAGTGAAATGCTTTGGATAAGGAGTTTATTATCTGAATTGAAGTTAATGAAAGGTCCTTTGAAGCTTTGGTGTGACAACAAGTCAGCAATAAACATTGCTAGCTAATAACCCTGTCCAGCATGATAGAACCAAACATGTGGAGATTGATCGCTTCTTCATCAAGGGACGATTGGATATTGAAACACTTAAACTAAGTTATGTTTCTTCTGGTGAACAAGTAGCAGATTGCTTGACAAAAGCCCTAGGAGTCAAAGAATGTATATCAGCTTGTAACAAGATGGGGATGATAGATATCTATTGCCCATCTTGAGAGGGAGTGTTGAGTTGTGTGTATATTTAGGCTATGTGTACGTTTCTTTGTGATAGATAGAGGCCCAAGTGGCCCATGGGTGTAGCATGTACCCATATATATTAATGTAACCAGTGAGGAAGATGTGAAGAAGATCCAGAAAATTCCCCAACCAAGTTGACCAAGCTTCTACAGATGGAAAATAGGAGATGGTAGAAAGGTTAAATTCTGGGAAGACAATTGGCTAGGCTCTTCCAGCCTAGCCATTCAGTTCTGAGATCTGTATGTGATCCTAAATGAGGCAAACAAAACTATGCAGGAGCTTTGGGATGGTAGAACCCTGAAGTGTAACTTCAGAAGAAATGTAGATGCATCCATGTTTAGAACTTGGGAGGAAATTCTTCAACTAGCCTCAACCATATCCTTCAGTGGTGCACAGGATGAGATGATATGGACCTTCAACTCTAATGGGGGTCTATTCCTCACAATCCCTGTACAAAATTATTAATTTCAGAGGTGTGCAGCCAGTGCATACCCCTGCAGTGTGGAGTTTGAAAATTCCCCCAAGGGTCCATTTCTTACTATGGTTGCTCACTCAAAATAAAGTGCTCACTAGAGATAATGTGAAGAAAAGGAAACACTTAGAAGATGACAGATGCCTGTTCTGTTTGTGAACATGAATCTGTCCATCATTTGTTCTTTGAATGTGTGGTAGCAAAACAAATCTGGGCTAACATCTCAGAATGTGTGGATGCTGATTGTGGTAGCTGTTTTGAAAATATTGGAAAGCTTTGGCTTAGTAACAAGAAATTTGTTGTAGTTAATATATTTACATCTGCTGCCCTGCGGGGGCTTTGGAAACTAAGAAACTCTATCTGCTTTCAGGCTGGTCGCTGGAGAGATGTGAAGTCTCTGCTGCAAAAGATAGCAACTATGATCCACAATCAAGAGGGTAGGATGATGGGTGGATGCTAGTCCTTGTATAGAATCATTCCTCGGTTTGTGAAGAAGATTTGTGGTGCTAATCTTGTCTACTCTCTCAATCCCCTGCGTTTTTCTTTTTATGGATTTTCAGAGGCTTTTTCTTGGTATTTTCGTGGAGAAGATTTGAGAGTGTTTCTTCTTTGCGGGATTTTGTTTGGGGATCACACATGAGTGCCTTGTGCCTCTTTTCTTGGTGATCTTATCCCTACAAACCGCAATCTTTTCTGTTCTCATATTCTGCTCTACTTTCTTGGCTATCAATCTAGGAAACAAATCAATTTCGCGGTTTGTAATCCCGATGCAACACAAAAACAACAGCTTGGGTGTTTATCCCATCGAATTATGAAGGGTAGAAATTAAAGCATAGTGCAAGAAGGTCGATATGACTCGTAGAATTATTGATCCACCAAACATATGTTTCACTGCCCTACAGAACAGTCGTGTTTACTCATCTCGCTTGTAACATGTGCAGAAAGGAAACTGTTTCAATCTTTTCATTTATCAATGGACCATTAGTCATTTCTTACATTCGCGTCCTCAAAAATGTGACCACAGATATATGAATAGACAAGACGTGGACCCTGCTTGTTGGTTGCCATGGGTAATGTATGTCATAGGACCTGCTATCATCTAGGCACTTCTTGTTTTTTTGTACATCCGAAACTCCTAAACATACCAACAACCCATTTTTTGTTCATACAAAGTGAAGGACTCTGTTGTATTTATGTGACCGCAGATGGAAATTAAGAACACAGATAGATTAAAACCACTTAAGCATATAACAACAAAAGCAAAAAAAAAAAACTCTGCAATAAGAAGTTTCCATGACAGTACTGCATTGTTTTTCCTGATTTCATAGCTTGATTCGAACTTTTCATCGCATCATATCCATTCCAAGGACCAAGGTTATCATCCTAGATGAGAATTGTACTACAAGAAAGTTGAATCTTTCTCTCTATGCACATATCCTACGTCTGTACACCTTTTTTAGAGTTAGTCAGGTGGCTTAGGTACAGCTTCGTGAATCTATTATATAATCTGCATGTGAAGGGTATGCGTGCTGCTATTTTATCTTTTGGAGACCGAATTTTCGTTACCCTTTCTGGAAAGAACATTTCATGACATTTGATATTCAGTTATGCATAAGCTAGCTACATGATTTATGCAGCGAAATCAAGCGCTACATGAATAAGTTTACACAAATTTCGGAGGATGCTATGCAAGAGGATCAAGGAACTCCGTTCATGTGCAAACACAAGGCGAAAAAGCTTCCAAAGGTTGCAAGGACCAAGATGCAACATCAAGATATTCCCAAGGACCAAGATGAAAAAGACCATAGTTGATGCAACAAGGCCCCTTATCTTAATCGTGAGGATAACGACGTCAAAAGCCCACGCATTCGGACCAAAACTTCAGAAGGACGAGAAGCCAACACGTGAAAGATGGGCCCGAACTGACCTAAAAAGAGCCTGTGCCGATCCACCCATGGCCCATGTGTGGATCAGCCCAACCCTTTTTGTGGCGGTTTGGCCTCCCCTTCGGACTAGAGTTTGCTCAGTCTATTTAAAGCTCCTACTCTCGAAGTCACGGGCATCCATTCATCAGAGGGCCACCGAATTGAGGGACACATACCGAAGGAAGCCGCTGACCGCCGCAAGTCCATGACGTTGCTTAAGAGATGGCTTAGGCTAGACCCTAGCCGCCATCGTTGGTCCTGCGTGCTGAAACCATGGTGGAGTTCCGGAGCCATGCCTTGAATTCATCGAGGCATATGTACTTTTGATGGTGATATCAATTGAGAGATGGGGCTACCCCATAGGTCCCCACCGACCAGGATCTCAGCCGTCCCCGACAGGTGGGTCCGGCCTGCCAGAAGACCCGCCGACCTGTCAGTGGGCCCTGACCGACCTGACGTGTAGGCCAAGGACGTGAAGACAGCTTGGTGTGCAAGCCAAGGCAAGCCAGACGGATTAAGGTAGCTCGGATAAGCTTCCCATATTGTAACCGACTAGGATAGATGGAAACTGTCTTGTAGCCCAAGGTCGTCAGCCAATATAAGGCGGTCTAGGGCGCTCCCTCGAGGGCAGACCGACATCTCCGATCATCAAGCAATACAATCCACCAAGAACTAGACATAGGGTATTACTCTCTGGACGCCCGAACCAGTATAAATCCCTTGTGTTCCGTATGCATCCTTGCATAACCATTAGCACTCTTAGTTCTCGATCCCTCTCTACCTCCAAATCAACCACATGGGTACCCCTGTGGACTGTGTAGATCTCACCATCTGACATCAATCTAATTCAGTCTCTACTTTTGATCTACTTCGATGTATGTCTTCTCTCCTTCATATGTGTAGCTAACATATGTTCTTATTAGGAATGCATCTAATCGTGATGATTAGTCTATGTCTTGCGGATACATCGTAGTGGTGCATGGGAAGTCGGTGATGATTACCTTGCATGGTGACATCATGCGCGAGGAAAAAGGCCGAATGAACGTGTAATGGGGATATCTCCTTATCGTGGTATGAGTATTAGATTAGTTTATCGTTTTGGCCGGAGGCGTTGCAACTAGAAGATGGTGGGCTTGAGGTACCCTTGATCATGTTGCCTTATGGCTACCGAATGTGATCCATACATCCCTCAACATTTGTATGTTAAATCCTTTATGGAGTCTATGCTTCATGTTAGGATTGGTTCGATAGATTAGATGGAAAACCTCGGTTTGTTTGCTTCCGATCCACGGATTGATAAACCTTGAGGGAATACTCTAAGGGAAGAACTATAATGAGCCGTGCGCTTGCGGTTCAAACTTGACGCGCTATTGAGCCATTAACAAAACCTCCGAACACAAATTGGTTAAGGTCGGCATCATGCGTTAGCCAGTTTTTCGGCAATTCTCCATGGCAGATATATTACATTGTGAAACTCATGTTGACAAGACTGCACTTCTTTTTCCCAGAGTGACCCGACCCCTTCAAAACGTTTTGAGACTAAGGGGGACTTCCAGTATTGATCATGTGACAAATTACGTAACAATCAAGGGGGACTTCTGATCCGTTCATTCATCTTATTAAGGACATAGAGTCAACTTATAATAAACTAATAATACCCTACTAAAATGTATGTAAACAAAACCCAGAATATCTTGCTCACCGAAAATAATCAAATGACCAAGCGCACAATGTTAACAGCTCAGCAGTTTTTCCCAGATCTTCAGCAAAACATGATCCTTAATTGCAGCGAGATTTACCTCAGTTTGAAGCTGATCCAATGCAAATGCAAATTGTATTCAGCTGGGCACGGTCCAACTGGATGAGAATGTGCGGGGTCATTACAGTTAGTATATACTCTGGAAAGGTTCCTCAGCCACTGGACTTCGATCAGCCACAGGTAGAATCAGATAGTGTGGAGGGAGCACTTCCAGTTTTTTCTAAATAAGTATTCCTAATGCCTCGCATTCCTATTGGGCTTGATTCTCTGTCTTGAAATTTTGGGAGGACTGAGATGGTTCTCAGAACTCCACACAGTGGAATATCCACACCTCTGCTACCGAATTGGATATTTATATAGGTGTAATAGAACATGGACAAAAAGGAATTGCAATGCACCAACTATCTAAGGACTGCAGTGCCGACTAAATTCTTTAAGCTTCGTTTGGCAGTTGGTGGAACTAAACTGCGTGGGAACCAAACCACACGTGAATTGGGTGAATCCCTTCCTAGCACCCAATCCCCTCCGGCCAATCCACCCCCGCCAAAGCTAATTGATGATGCACCTGCTTTGATGGCCGTGGTAGGTTTTGGTACATTGAACACTTATAAAAACATATAAAAAATTCAAAATAATCCAGAATTTTTTACTTCAAAACAAATAAAATCTGAAGCGAACTGGCCGAGCTCCTGCCTCTTTTATTCCAAAAATACGAGAGGAAAAATTACTCTAGAAAATGTACTCTTCGGCCACGGTCCTGTCCAACGATTGCCAAGATCCGCGATACAAGCAACCGACGGTTGAGGTCCTAGATCTGTGAGATTTGGGAGCAGACGATATTGAACCACAAACCAAAGAATAAGAAAAAAGAGCAGGGAGGTGCTTCCGCGAATCGTGAACCGCATGGCCGGCGACGCCGGACTCGGGGAGCGCTCCCGCTTCTGCGGCAGGGTCAAGGGCCACAGGCTGCACGGCTCCGGTGAAGGTGAGAGTCGTGCGGCTGGGACACGGCCAGGGGGACTGCCGCCGCAGCAGGATGATGCGGCCGGGGCTGCAGCACGGCTTGGTCTCCGGCGGGGGCGAACACCGTGCGGCGGCAGGTGGCGACGGCGAGCCCGCAGGAAGTCACGTGAGGGGGTGAAGGGCAAGATCCAGAGAGACGCAAGAATTTCCACGGGTCGGTAGATGATTTTTATTTCCCCAGTGAAACAACAGGGTTTGGACCGGATTACACCGCAACACACGCGATGCCAAATGCGTTTTTGGGCAAGGCGTGTGAGCTCATCCCAACGTGAGCTGGATTCCAAGGGTGGCGGGGTTTTGGCCTTATTCCACGCCAATACCCCAGTTGCCAAACGAGGCCTTATGAGCAATGTGTCGCAACTTACCTCCTACACGTTCTAGATGCATGTGCTCTTCCAGATTTGCTCATAGTTCTTCATGATGGCATGTGTGGACATTCTAGTATATGTAGAAAAACTATAAATGAAATAATTTAAGATTTGGTGTTCTTCTAACTCTATTACTGTCCTGTCACGATAGTTTTGATACATCACCACAACAACTCTGGCGCATAAAAAATGACCACTCAATTCAGGTAAAAGAAAATAGTATGCATGCTTCTATACTTCAATATCTAAAAAAATAGAAAAGCACGAGTTGGGAGTGAAACAGTTCATTTCCCCATTAACTGTATTTATTTGATGTATTGGATGCCCTTAATCCGCTATTGGTCTTTTCCTCTCGATTTTGTTTGCATGAAAAAACCTCTAACTCCTACTCGGACTCGACAATGCTGATCTTCGAAAACCGGACCGACAAGTTCCAATCTTCATTGACTAGTTCAGATGGAAGGGTAGTAGGATAGTTGGGGCAATAGGAATGCTCTGTTTAGAAGATCTCAAGTTGTGGATCGATGACGTGGACACTACGTAATCTTAAATGAAAAATGACAACTACAAAAATTTATGAAATTTGTATTCATCAGACATCACATGAAAAATTTGTATTAAGAAATAACATCAATCTTGATCTAATCATTACCGCCACCAAATGACAAACTTTAATGTGTCGTATATTTGTGACCCTAAATGATCTCAAGTCAAAAATTTGTCAATAAAAGAAATTTAAGATCTCTCTACGCACTAATACATTGATATGGAGCTATTTTACATCCATGAGGTCATTTGAAAATTTCTAATTTTCAAAAATTAGATCATTTAAAATATTTTTGTGAACTATTAAATGATCTTAAATAAAAAAGTTGTCAACTACAAAGTTTTAGGCCTCATGTTGTTCTACAATTTTGATATAAAGTTTGTTTTCATACGATTTCATACGAAAAATTTACAAACTCATATAGAGTTTTTTACTAATACATACACATATATTTCATATACAGTCATACATATATGCATACATTAACATGTACTTGTGCATTCACTTACTATTCATACATTCATATATACTCATACATATATAAGCGACCATATAATGAAATTTTGGAGTATTCAACAATCTCAAAGTTTTAGGTCTCGTCGAGTTAAAAAAAAATTTGATGTAAAGGTTGTCTTCATCCAAGATCAGATGAAAAGTTACAGATTTATTTTCATGAGACCATTTCTAGGTGTGGGACATATCATCACACGCCCCTACAAATGATTTTCGGGAGGAGGTAATGGCATCACCCGCCGCAGATATGGTTTCCATTTCCAGAGGTGGGCATGATGGATGACCCACCTGGAAATTATCATTTCAAGAGGGGGATCGCCCCATCACCCTCCCCTAAAAATGATTTTCCAGGGGTGGGACGGAAGCTACAAAGTCCTCTCTTTTTTAGGAGTGGTCGACCTTTTGACTCGATCCTACAAAAAATCACGGTGCTCTTTTTTATAGTAAAATGATGCAATGGTTTCCTTTACTAAAGTGTTGTTGGCTGTTTTGTGTTCTTTTATTCTTAATGTTCAGCAGTAGAGAAAATATAGGAAGTGCATTGTAAATAAAAACAAGGACAATATATTCCGTGGGATATGGAAAAACTAACTTGAGCAGCAACAAAGGATCATATCCAACAATGGAAGCTTAGTTCTATCTTCTGACATCCCGCTTGCATTGGGCTACAAATATTATAAGTTTGAAGGACTAAGAAGGAGCAACTGTTAATCTTGGTTTTTTATTTTATAATAGTTGGGGCTTTCTCACAGTGAACTGCACTTTATTCAGTGCAGTATTCGTTCGGCCAAATTGGAATAGTGAAATGCACAGCTGCGAGGCTTAGATTCTTAGAAGTCCAAGTCCATATCTGTCGGTGAAACATCCAACGACCTTGACAGTCAGGAGTCGATTACAAGTTCTGCTCTAGATTCATGTTCTTCCTTCTATCACATGTTGTGGGCTTCCTCCAATTCCTGGTGCCACCCTTTCCTATATATGTCCTGCTTTGTTAAGGACTAAGGAGGAAACAAGGTTCCTGCTTTTGTTACCCTATGCAGCGAAACAGAGATGCTTGCTACACACGACGCAGAAGTATATGTAGGTCTACTAGATGCCTTGCCTCCCATAAGATATATACTGTCGTAACTGTCACTCTTTATCTTGAAATGCAGCTCTATCTGTTCACTACAATATATAATTCTTGTACGGAAGGTCAAATGTCATATGCTATTTGAAGCTACTAGTAATGCACTTCATCTCTCAGTAAGGCTTAGTCCTTTCCGAACACGTAAGGTGCACATGCTACATGCTGATCACGATGCGTAGTTACATACGTTAGTTTCAGTCGATCACAAAATGGAAAATATGATGTTTAAATTCGTCTAGGTTTATTAAACGAGAAGATCATGAAAATATCCGGTACATCTATCCTCGAACTCAAGCTCCTCTGCTTTTGTGAAGAGGGAGCCTGTGGAGGTCCGTCCATCTCAGCTTTTCTGGTGAATGGAGCCTGAGAGAAGCTTCCAAGCCGGCCCAGGGCAAGGAGCTCGGCCTCCACAAATGTATCCACCCAGGCATGAGGTTTCTAGTGAGCGATTGTTACCTCTATCATAGCAGCGGTTCTTATTCAATAAATCGCAGATTGATTTACATTCTCAGGTCACCTGGGTAAAATTTTCATCCATAACATTGATCTTTTTTGTCACGAACAATGATTAACACTTAATAGTAATTAAATTGCTCTAGGCAAGGCCAAACTGAGCTCTGGCCCAACCTAGAAAAAATTGAAGGACCAGAACGTTGTTTTTACTCCCCGTATCGCCCATAAAGTGCCCATCTCAGCACATACAGCACCATACAGAAATCTGTCAGCATTAAAAGCCCACGCTTATATGTAAATGATTGTAACTCACAGGAATTTGAACTTGATACTCTTTTCCAAATGCAACTAGACCTGGAGGTGTTGTAGGAAGTAGGATGATCAAAATCAAATTTTGCTGCAGCGGTCCAAATGAGTACAAGTACAAACTGTTGTGAAACTCGGAGCAAAAACGGAGTTTGTAAGAAATATTGTGGATGCCCTGCATCACGGAATCGAAGCACGCTCTTAAACTTGCAGCCGAATTAGGAACGTGGAGAATTGAACTGAAGTACATATATGCACGGTGTTAAAATGCACTGCAGTGCACGATGAACTAGACGTCTTGTGCTTGCTACATCCAGTGCTATAACCAGAGTGAGATAGCTGGCACTGGCACCAGCGCCGGCAGAGACCATAGTTGATTCTGCTCGACTAAAGAGATTGGGCACCTTCACCCAGATAGAAGCTTGGACATGAGCTCCTGACACCTCCTTTTCCTACTATCCGGATAAACCTTGTAGTAATTAGAAAAGATATCATGCATGTTCTACATATATGAATTAATGGAAGAAAGCCCTGTGTGAAACTGGCAAATTACATTGGTGATTGGCCTACAGAAAGCACTGGTGATGCTGAAAACCATGGACATCAACCTTACTGAAGATACCCAAGTATATATAGCATGTAGACTGTAGGAATTCATATATATGTTTAAAAGGTATATAGCTCATGACATAATTGATCGACTGACCTTATGCTAACTGCTGGTAATGAATGCTTTCATTTGCAGTAGAACTAATAGTTATCATAATGCATAAATGACAAAAGGCTCAACTCAACAGAAAATCCACCTTATTAAACCACGAGAATCACACAAAATCCCTAATATTATTAAGCCTCATGTCAAGGATATAATTTGCCAAGCAGCCTCTGCTAGGCTGCTCCATTGATGATTTGCATTGCTAAGAGCAACTCCAGTGGGAACCTGCAAATTGTGGTCTCAAAAACTCATTTGCAGGCCGAAATGTAAAAAATAAAGACCCAAAATTAGCATTCAACTCCAGTGGGAAAATCAATCTAGGCCTCTATTTGCATGTGGGCCCCATCAGTCAATGAGGGACCAATCTGTCACAAAAATTAGAAAAAAATAATAATAATGGCACCCACCTTTTGGAGGGGAATTAGAGGGCAAAATGATGGCACCCACCTTTTGAAGGGGGAATTAGAGGGCCTCTAGGAATGGAGGCTTGGAAAGGAAATTTGGAGGACTATGCAAAATGCAGGTTCATTTAGAGGCCCTGCTGGAGTTGAGTTTTTGTATCAAATCTCTAAATTTTAAAGTAGAGGCCCATATAGAGGCCCCTGCTGGAGTTGCTCTAAGGACACATTTGGACTGGAATCTCATGCTTCTAGCCACGTGTCAAGGATGATTCATTAGCTTAAAATTTCAGAAAGCATTAAAATGCCTAAGGATCGCAACTAACCTTAGAAAACCTTAAATTTTTAAACAAGCTCAATTAAATTCTAGAAATTCTAGCAAAATTTATTAAATTGCAAAATTGGTAATATAGGGTGTTACAAAATCCAAGTATCTAATGACCTTGACAGTCAGGAGTTACAAGTTCTGCTCTACATTCATCTTCTTCCTTCTACCAGATGGTGTTTCCTGCAATCTATAATATTACACTATTCCTGGTGCCACCCTTTCCTGTGTCCTTTTTTAGGGAGGATACAAGGTTCCTGCTTTGTTACACTATGCAGCGAAACAGAGATGCTTGATCATGTGTATATATAGGACTTGTTACACACGACATAGAAGTATGTAATAATATGTGACTTTAAGTATGATGCAAGTTCACCTGGAGGTGCTGTAGGATGATCAAAATCAAATTTTCTGATGACGGTATGAAATACTGTGGATGCCCTGCATTGCGGAATTGAAGATCACTCTTAAATTTGCAGCCCAATTGGGAATTACGTTAAGAATTGAACTGAAGTACATATATTCACGGTGGCACAAATGCACCGCAGTGCACAATGAACTACCAGAAACAATATGATCCATGAAACAAGAACCTCCCGATTTGTCGTCTTGTGCTTGCTATACCCAGTGCTGTAACCAGAACGGAATGAAGAGTAGAATAGCAGACTCAGGACCGAGCAAGAGCTGCTCTGCAGCAGGAGCTGGCACTGGCACCCGTACTGGCAGAGACTAAGGTTGATTCTGTTCGACGAAAGAGATTGGACACAATGACCCAAATATAAGCTTGGACATGAGCTCCTGATACCTCCTTTTCCTGCTATCCAGATAAACCTTGTAGTAATTCGAAAATGTGTATATCATGCATGTTGTATATATGAATGGAAGAAAGCTGTGTGAAACTAACAAATCACCTTCTTGGTGATTGGCCTACAGAAAGCACTAGTGATGCTTAAAACCATGGACATCAACCTTACTGATACCCAAGTATATAGCATGTAGACTGTAGGAATGCATATATATGTTCAAAAGGTACACAGCTCATGACATAACTGATGGACTGACCTTATGATGGTGCTTCATTGAAAAAAATTCTTGACCTAACCGCTGGTAATGTGTAGCCGAGGACAACCCCTTTGAATGCTTTCTTTTTGCTGCAGCACTATTGGTTATCATAAATGACAAAAAAGGCTCAACTCAACAGAAAACCACATTATTTGAACCATAAGAATAACACAAATCCCTAATATAGACTGAAATGGACTGGCACCTCATTGTGCACAGTCCCTAATATAGACTGAAATATGACGAGCAACTATCAGTCTTCGTTTCTGATTTTATAATTTCACAGAGTGAGATCCACGTTAACTCAGCGTCCTATTCGTTCAGCCTAATTGCAATGGTGGAATGTTCAGCTGCAAGGAAACAAGTTTTAGGAGTCCAAGACTTTGTCTACGCTGAAATATCAAATATCCAACGAGCCATGACAGTGGCAAGTGACTTAATTCAGCTGCATTCCATATATAATACAACTGAGCTATCAGCCGTTGCCAAGTTAGGAGCTAGTGACACTTATAAACCTGCAGTCATGAGTCGGTGACAAGTTGTACCGTAGATTCTTGCACTTCCTTGTATCAGATCCTTGGAGCTTCCTCCGATCTGTAATATTAATCACAAATTCCTGGTGCCACCCTTTCCCACGTCCTCGAGCATCATCTAGAATCTTAGCTTGGAAAGAGGGGAGCCTGTAGAGCCTGAGTCAGAGAGGCTTCCAAGCCGGCCCAAGCAAGGAGCTCGGGAATAACAAAACGTACATTCTGGCCCTTCAATCTATTTTTTCTATGTTGGGCGAGAAGCTCAGTCTGGCTTTGCCTCGAGGAATTTACTAGGTGTTACAGGTTGTTCATGACAAAAAAGTTCAAAGCTATGGATGAAAAATTTACCCAGGTGGCCTGAAAATGTAAATCAATCAACGATTTATTAAATAAGGACCACTAGTATGGTACAGTTGAGAATCGCTCACGACCTCACGCCTGGGTGAATGCATTTGTGCAGGCCCCATCTAGACCATATATTTGTGCCCATCTCAACACATACAGCACTATATACATCTGTCATCATTCAATGCCCCTAAAAAAACGAAGACATTGCGAGGAGGAGAATATGCGAGGAGAGGAGGGCGAAGACGGCGTCTGAGCCGCTGGGAGAGCGCGGCGGCTGACTCTCGCGCCGCACCCTAGGTAGGCGGCGGTGAGAGTCGAGCGGAGTGCTAAGGTGAGTAACTTGGTGTATGCAGATTCTGACGGAAGCGGAGGGAGCCACGACGAGGTGGCGGCGGGTGAAGAGGATGGGGAGTTCGGTGCGAGCTCGAGTGTTGGCTCGTCAGCGAGCATAGGGCCGGTGACGGGATCACGCTTTTGGGCTCTGGCCGGGGAAGTGAGCTCCGATGATGAAGAGGGATCCGTGGAGGAGGTGAGCGCCACTGAGGTGCTGGGCGGCGATGAATCGTCGTGCTCAACTTCCAGACCGGCAGAGGAGGCGGAGGAGAAAAGAGAGGGCAGTGGCCAGACGTCGTCCGTTGTAATGACGGGGTCACATTCATTGCAGAGAAGCTCCGACAGGTCCAGGTGTTCGCCGGACGCGCATCCTAAGACGATGCGGCGGCACACAGTTAAGTCGTGGCGTGGTCCATTACCGCCGGTGAGAGGGGTTCAACCTCGCTCGCTGGGGGACATCCTAGCTGTAGATCGAAGGGCCGAACGCAGTGGCATGCTGTGACAACCCCATCCGAGATAATACCGTACTATCGTCTAAACCAATCCACTTTGGTCATTAAGCGATAATAAAGTATCATCCCGTTGAGTGTTGCCGGGTCAAGGCCCGGTAAATCACCTGAATTTCACACAGAGGATCGAAACGTATATATTACAACTCTCACGAAGGAGAGTCCAGAGTACATTAGACATCTAAACAATTCTTCCCCGTAGGGTTAATTATTACAAACCATTATTCTCGACATGGAAGTAAAAATTCAGAGTTTAACGAGACAGCGGAAAAATAACTAGTCGGTAAGACATGCATCAAAGGAGGCCGTCCATGATGCTATCACTCGTCATCATCCACCCATTCCAGCTCCCAGCTAGGTGGAATTTCTCCAGGCCACACATCATTGCATGCATTACCTGGAAACAACATTTATATAGCAAGGCTGAGTATACTAATACTCTGCAAGACTTACCGTCTAAAATAAAAGACTTTACCTCTAAATCATGCAAGGCTTTTGGCTAGTGGGTTTGTTTTGCCAAAAAGCTACTAAGTTGTGAATCCTTACTTTCACATTTTTAGCCCAAGTTCTAGTAGCAGTAATCATTACTAGATAAGACACTATTACAACCATAAGTTGTACAATACAATTAATCAAGTAACAATATTCACAAAGTTCCATCATAAGGGATATCATGGCCAGTTGATTAAGTAGTCTCAGATAACGGTGAGAGGCCGACAATTGATTGATTTAACCCTTGCAAGGTAAACCTAAACACACGGGAGGTGCCCTCACTAAGAGTTCACCAACCAGGCGGTTCCCGTCATTCCTCAGATTGGGATCAGATGCCACAGTCTTAAGTACAAGACTTATCTGGGCTACGCCACGAAGGTCACCCAGCCTCACACATGTACTCAGGTGGCGAGCCCGGGGCCGCAACCTTAAGATTAGTGGCGCAAAGTTCCCGCACCGCATCATTTAGGTACTAACCTTATCGTACCCATTTCCGACAAGTGCTTAGTACGTTCAAACACTTAACCAGCGAAGCCACTGGACCGGAGCCCAAATCCCATGCTCTTACCACATGAGCAATCCATTAATAAATATGGTGATTCCATAAGGAAGATCCTATGGAACATCACTCGACTTGTACCGGATCATTAAAGCATAGCAGCTAGCGACCTAGCATACTAGTAAAAGATCATAGGTACTTCGGGATCATGCAACTAGGGTTTCAAGTCAACTCCTGAACGTAAATGCACATATATAAGCAAAGATAATTCCAGAAGTTTAAAAAGAAACACATTGGTTAATGATAAACCGGGGCTTGCCTTCGTCAGCACAAGCAGTCACACAAACTTCCGGACTTTGGTCCGGGTCTTGATCGACGGACACGTAGTGCACGTCTTCTCCCGCTCCTTCGTCCCCGTCTGCCGGCACAAGCGTGTAGCTACCGTCAGGGACTTCTACACGTAGGATGCATATGCAATAATTAGTGGTGAACTTTATTTTAATGAAAAACAGCAACACAAGGCAACCAAGGGTGCAAGTCGACCACTACTCCTAGATAAACATATATTCAGCATACTCTTCCCTCAAAGGAACTATGTGTTGTTTTATTAACTATTCTTTTTGTTAGCGATTGTGCACACATCTCCAAAAAGAAGATCTCATTTCTCTCCCACTGATTTTCTGGAACAAACTGGCTAAACAAGCAACGTTCCACTGATGAACCGACTAGGGTCTAGTTCCGACTAGTTCTCGCGCCAGTTCTCGTTTTCCGCCTCGCACGACTTCGTGGCGAGTCGAGCGGAACGTCCGCATCGCTCGACTACGGGGCTAGTCGAGCGGGACATCTGCATCGCACGACTACGCGGCCAGTCGAGCGGAGACTCCGTCTCGTAGGACTACACGGCTAGTCGAGCGGCGACTCCGTCTCGCACGACTACACGGCTAGTCGAGTGGGGCGTCCGCATCGCACGATTAGACGGCTCGTCGAGGGGGGCGTCTGCATCACACGACTACTCGGCTCATCGAGCGGGGACTCCGCCTCGCACGACTTCCCGACTAGTCGAGCGGGGACTCCGCCTCGCACGACTTCCCGACTAGTCGAGCGGGGCTCCGCCTCGCACGACTTCCCGACTAGTCGAGCGGGGCTCCGCCTCGCACGACTTCCCGACTAGTAGATCGGGGCTCCGAGCGGACTGCTCCCGACTACCTGTATCAGAACCACCCTCCCCGATAACAAAAGGGAAAGAATCTATTTGCATGAAACTCCCTAGAAAGATCCTACTCTGCACAACCATGCCCTCAACATTGACTACCCGGCCCCTGCAAGATTGCAATCAAAGCACAGGGGTCCCTGGGCGGTGACGGGAGCGGCGGAGATCGCCGAACTCCAGCCAAGGAAGGGAGGGACTTGGCAGGGAAAGAGTGTGGGAGTGCTAAGGACTCACCGACGATCGATTCCGGGGGTTCGAGGCGTCGGAGGGTGCTCCGGCGATGACCGGCGAAGAGGCAGCAGCGGCACGTCCGCCTCTGCTTCAAATCCGGTCGGCAGGGTGGCAATGGATGGTAGCTCGGGGCTCGGGAGGCAGTGGTGGTGCATGGAAAGGGGATAGGAGTGCTCGGACAGTGGTGGTGAGGTGCAAAGGAGCAATTTCCTCAGCGGCGGCAATGGCGGGCGGCGGCTCGGCGTGCTCGCGCTGAGAGGAAACGGTGAGCATCTTTTATAGCCCGAAGAGCGTTGGGGGTTTTCGTGGGCAGCAAGACTACCGACGATTGGACCGGCCATGGCATGGGCGTGGAGGGACGTGCGGCGGGTACCGCTGGCCAATGGCGGCCTCGGCGTGCGGGCACCGGCGTGTGCGCGGGAGCCGCATGGCACCGGCCTAGGCCTCTGCGCGCGTCACCTACTCTAGGCGCACAGTGCCCGCGGCGACGGCCTCAGCCCGTGTGACAGAACCGCCCAAAATAATTCCGTATTATCGCCTAAGCCGGTCCACGTGGCCATTAAGCAATAATAAAGAACTATTCTGTCGCCTCTGCCGGGGCATGCCCGGTAAATCACTTACACATGATTGAATTATGCGCTAAGCCCACACGAAGGCGGGACCAGAGTACAACTTTACATTACATAAAAGTTCATAAGTACTTAAAATTACAAAACAAGTTTTGAGTACATAAAAGTAAAGGTGGTTCAGAGTTTAGACAGCGGAAATTAAACTAAACGCATGATACACACAGGAGGCCATCCATGCATATCACTCATCATCATCGTTTTCCCAATCAAGCTCCCAACCATCTGGAATAGAACCAGGCCAGATGGGATTACCTGAAAACAACAACAAAAGCAAGGCTGAGTATACTAATACTCAGCAAGACTTACCCGACAAAAATAAAAGACACAGCTAGACATGCAAGGCTTTTTGGCTGGTGGGTTTGTTTTGCCAAAAGCAACTAAGAGTTGATCCTTACTTTCAAATTTTAGCTCAAGTTCTAGTATGTTAACCATTCTAGATAAGCACCTAGCTAAGCAAGCATGGTAGTACAAACAAGATTAATCATCCAACAATATTAATCCGAAATCGATTTATATAACGGCGAGTGACCCACGATCAATCGATTTATATCCTTGCAAGGTAAACCCAAGATACACGGAAGAAGGTAGACCAAGTGCAGTGTCTACCCCAACCAAGCGGTTCCCGTCATTCTCCAGATTAGGAAAAGATGATACAGTCCTAAGTACAAGGTTTACTGGTACGCCCAAACATGGCACGTCCAGGATCACACTTGCACTACCGGTAGCGAACCGGGAGACGCATCTCAAGATTAGTAGCAATAAAATTCCCGCACTGGTTCATTAGGTACTAGGCTTACCGGTCCCATTCCCGACAAACACTTGGTACGTTCAATAGCTTAGACCAGCACCATGCTACTCGGTCGAGACCGAACCCATTGCTCTTACCACATGAGCGAGTCAATTTAACCAACTTATGATTCCAACATAAGCATCCTATATCTCGCGAGCAATGAGTCATTACTCGACTTGTACCGTGTCCTTAAAGCATGGCACTAGCGTTCCTAACATACTAGTAAAAGAGCATAGGAGTCCTAAGGATCATGCATCTACGTTTCAAAACAACTCCTGAAACTTAAATGCACAAAGTAACATTAAATGCTAAAAAGTAAGAGAATATATGTTTTAATCCAAAAGGTTATATGTGACTCCGGTGCTTGCCTTCCTCTGACTCAATACTAACACTAGCCTTGGGCTCTTCTGGACTTTGGTCCAGGTCTTGATGAACACTCGACTCGTTCACTTCACCATCTAGCATCCCATCTCCCTCTTGGGTGAGCGTGCACGCACCGATCAACAAATCTACACGAAATGCATATGCATTAGATTAAGGTGAGCTTTGGTGGTGATTGTGTACACATCTAAGCAAATTAAGCTACTTAACTTCACCAAACAGAAAGGGGGTGTGTTTAAATTATTAAAAACAGGAACAAACATGTTTTAACAATTTAACACTTTAATCTCCATTTCTTTATTTAATTACATAAAACAAGCCTTTCAACCATAAATCCATATAAAATCAAAAACACTTCAAAAGAGCCTAAGCTTTTGCACACAGTAACATATGCCTATTTTAAGCTCTCAAACCAAAATATAGCTTAAGATTATTTACAAATTAATTTATATGAAAAAGACAAAATTCAGCCTAGCAAATCACCATTAATTCATATAAAAAGATTTACTAAACTTTTTGATCTCAACTTTCTCCTACAAGTCAAACATGTCAAATCTAAGCCTCTGGCCAAAACATAGGTGCAGATTCAAATTATTTTTGAAAATTTGAATTTAAACTCCTACACAAGATTAATTCCAAAACACATGTCAAAACACATACTAAAATCACATCCATTCTACCAGAGGCACTATTCATCAATACAAAGCCCTAGGGTGCACTTGTGCTCAAAGAAAAGTTTATTAAAGGGGCTATAAAAAGCATCAAGATTAATCTAGTATAAAACTTGCATAAATCATAATTAAAGATCTACACATCAAACTCATGCCAACTTTCATCACAGATCTAAACATGCCATAAAGAGAAACATATCCAAAATTTATGTCCATAGCATGTGTATATTTTAAACTACACTAAAAACACCTCAAACTGAGTTTGAATTTTTAATTCACAAACTACACATAAAAACCCTATACATGCTTTCTAGAAAAGGTAGGTTTCTTCACCAGGAACCCAACAAAATTAGATTTGCATTTTTCTGATTTTTCTACAATTTTCTAGGAATTTTTGAAGTTGCTGCTAAAACCCTAATACTCATTTACACCGGGACCCTTGACAGAAATCAGGAAATTACAAGAAGACCCTCGCTTTACGGAAAACACCCTGGAAAGAAGTAGAACGTTGCAATGTGGCCCTTGGGCGGCCTGTACCTCACCGGCGGCGAAAATTGGTGGCCGGCGGCGGCCGGACTTGACCGGAGGAGGTGTCCCGGGCTTCGACGGACACTGCCCAAGGGTTGTAGGGCGGCGGCCGGACTGGGAGCGACCTCGCCGGGTGCTGGCACCGGTGCGGCCCTGTCCCGCCCGCTGCGTCCGCCGGTAGCCGGCGACGGCTTGGTCTGGCGGGCCGGCGTGGCGTGGCGGTGTAGAGGAGGCCCAGGGGAAGGGAAAGGAGCGGCCGGGCGGCGCTGGGCTGGCGCGTGAAGGCGAGTTCGGCGGCGGCGCAGTAAAGGCGCCGGCGGAGCTCTGCAATGCACGGCGGCGGCTCTGGTCTGCCTCGTTCAGGAACCGGCGCGCGCGTGAGAGGAAGCAGGGCGAGTGCGCGACGGGGTTAGGGGGCGTGGCGCACGCCTGGGCTAGGGGCGCCTCGCCTGGGCCCGCGGAACAGCCAGGTGCCGCGCCGCATGCGCGGCAGGGCGCGCGCGCGGCGCGTGGACGCCAGCGCGGCGCGGCGGCCGTGGTGTGGCCACCTGGCCTGCCTTGAGGCGCGGGGCCACTTGGTCGGGCGAGGGGTGGACGTGCGCACGCACCTGGGCCCACCGGGCGTCGGCGTACGGACCAGATTACGCCGGCCGGGGGTGGATGCCAAGGACGCCGGCGGCGCGACGTCGCGGCCAGAGCGCGCGAACGTGCAGGAAATTTTCAGAGTAGCCCTGTTCGACTGGTTCAAACAGTGAAAAGTTGAACTAAACTTCAAAATCTCCCTAAATAAAAGTTGTAGAGCAAATAACCAGCTCCAACTTTTACAAAGGCCGACCTATCAAAATCTCAATAGATTTGGAGATAAACTTGCTTGAAGTTACTTTTTTTCTTGGCTCGGTCAAACTGTTTAGCAGAGCTTTGACTGAGTTTTTGAAGGTTTAAACCTCAAAATTTGAAATGCCAGTAATTGAATGAAATGTGTTCCCGGAAAAACTGAGCAACTTTTGTATTGGCTTAATTTGAAGTTCTATAGAAAAATTTGGAGAACGTGCAAGAAAACAAAATCAGCTCTTTAGGATCTATAGGGGTTTGACCAAGAAAGGAGGGTTTGACCAAGGGTTGATGTGTAAATTTGAGTACACTCATGTTAAACATGCTAAGGAGATAATTAACCTTGATTAACACAACTAATTGAGGTATTTATCTTTAATAAACACCTGGGGTGTTATAGCCCGGCGGTCCTTGCCGTGCCTCGGCGTGCGTGCCCAGAGGGTCCGGCGGTGGGCCGAGTTAGTGCCTACACGACTTCGCGCGCGCGTGCGTGTCCCTGGCGCAACAACGGTTCGGTTTCGCCTTGCTTGAACAGAGTTTTTCTCCAAATTTGTGAACTGAAGTGAGCCAAGGTTTGAATACCAAACTTGCTCATCTCACTACCCTCTAACACTTTTACAAAGCCTCAAAGGGGTTTTGAGCAATGGAGTTCGCAAAATCTGCTCGCCAAGATGCAGATTTCCTCGGTGCCGGTGAAAAGTGTTGACTTGCATCAACCCGAGGTTTTTCACACATTTACACTTCGAATTTGCAAAGCCACCCAACATGAAAGTTGTGTCCCCTGAAAAACTGAACAACTTTTATATTGGGAGAAAATAAAGTGTTTAGGTGAGATTCGGAGAACGCGGCAAAAGTTCCAGAGAGGTTCAAGGACATTAGGGGTTTTGACCATGTTGACTAAGGTTTTGGCTTGGTCAAGAGGATGATTAGCACTAAAAGACACTGACTAAAAACACGGGGTGTTACAGCCTACCCCCTTAAAAGGAATCTCGTCCCAAGATTCGAATTTAAACAGATAAGCAGGGAAACGAGACGTACGCTGTTGGCTTTGGAGAAAACCCAGATACTTGGTGTTTAGGAACACTTCGGTCTCCCACGTAGCCTCTTCTTCGGTGTGGTGACTCCATTGTATCTTGTACATCTTCACTTTCTGCCTTCTTGTTTGTCTTTCTTTTTGATCCAACACCCTCATTGGATATTCCGCTAGTGATAGGTCTGGTTCTACCTCTGCATTGGTCTCGTCAATTATTTGTGCTTCCGGTATTTGCTCACACTTTTTCAATTGGGAGACATGAAACACATCGTGCACGGTGGATAGTCGGTCCGGCAGTCGTATACGATAGGCAACCGTACCGAACTTCTCGGTGACTTCATAAGGGCCGATATAGCGTGGAGCTAATTTCCCTTTTACACCGAATCTTTGTACACCTTTGCTTGGTGACACCTTCAAGTACACATAGTGACCAACTTCAAATTCTCTGGGTGCCTTAGCCTTGTCATGGTAGCTCTTTTGTCTCATTTGAGCGGCTCTCAAATTTTCTCTAATCACTTCCACCTTCTCTTCGGCTTCCTGTACTAGCTTAGGACCGAATAATGTTCTCTCACCCGCCTGTGACCAATTCAAGGGGGTGCGACACCTTCGTCCATACAAGGCCTCAAAGGGAGCCATTTTCAAACTAGCTTGGTAGCTATTGTTATAAGCAAACTCTGCCAAGGCTAAGCATTTGTCCCAAGTCTTGTCAAAGTGAATGACGCAAGCTCTCAGCATATCCTCCACTATTTGATTTACTCTTTCTGTCTGCCCATCGGTCTGGGGGTGATAGCTGGAGCTATGGATCAACTTGGTACCCAAGGACTCATGTACTTGTGCCCAAAAGTGAGCAACAAACTGAGTGCCTCTGTCGGATAGGATAGTTTTTGGACTCCCGTGCAAGCGCACTATGAGATCAACATAGATTTCCGCATATCGCTCGGCTGAGTAGGTAGTGTGGATAGGGATAAAATGAGTGGTCTTGGTGAGTCGGTCCACTATAACCCAAATGGAATCATGTTTCCTGGGAGTGAGGGGTAACCCTACAATGAAATGCATGCTTATGTCATCCCACTTCCATGCGGGGATGGACAAAGGTTGCATTTGACCTGCGGTCTTGAGGTGACTAGCCTTTATCCATTGACATGTATCACAGCCAGACACATACTGAGCTATTTCACCCTTCATGTTTGACCATCAAAAATTTTCTCTAAGGTCTCTGTACATCTTGGTACTACCTGGATGGATGGTGAATTTAGAGAGATGAGCCTCATCTAAAATTTCCTTCTTTATTTCCGGATCCTGGGGAATGACTAATCTTTGCTCAAACCAAACAATTCCTTTTTCATCCTTCCAGAAACAACTATATTTGGGATCTCCCTCAGATAATTTCTGCCTGATTGTTTGGATTCCTTCATCAAGGAGTTGAGCTAAGACAATTCTCTCATGGAGAGGAGATTTGATGGAGATGGCATAAAGATTTCTGTGCTCGACCACTTCTAGGTTAAGCTTCCTCATTTCTTCACATAATGTCTCATTATATGGCTCTACCGTCGTATAGTTGCAATGCTTGCGGCTAAGCGCATCTGCAACCACGTTGGCTTTGCCGAGATGATAATGGACATCCAAATCATAATCTTTTATCAACTCTAACCACCTTCTTTGCCTCATATTCAGATCTGATTGGGTGAAGATATATTTAAGGCTCTTGTGATCGGTAAAGATATTGCAGCGATTTCCCATCAAATAATGCCGCCAAATTTTCAAGGTATGAATAACCGCTGCTAGCTCAAGATCATGGGTAGGATAATTTTTCTCATGAGGTCGAAGTGCCCGTGAGACATAGGTAATAACTCGGTTTTCTTGCATAAGCACGCAACCAAGGCCAGTGCCTGAAGCGTCACAAAACACCTCAAATGGCTTTGTCATATTTGGCTGTGTTAGCACAGGGGCTGAGGTTAAATGTTCCCTCAAGGTGTGGAAAGCCTTATCACAAGCTTCACTCCACACAAACTTCACCCCTTTCTTCAACAGTTCAGTCATGGGTTTAGCTATCCTGGAGAAATCTGGGATAAATCGATGATAATAGCCCGCTAGGCCCAGAAAATTGCAAATTTGATGCACCGACTTGGGTGTCTTCCAATCCATGACCTCCTGCACTTTGCTAGGATCCACGGAGATACCATCCTTGGAAATAGTGTGACCCAAGAATTTCACACTCTCCAACCAGAACTCACATTTGGAAAACTTAGCATAAACCTTGTGATCCCTCAAACGTTGCAAAACAACCCGAAGATGTTTTGCGTGTTCCTCCTCATCCTTGGAATAAATCAGAATATCATCTATGAATACCACTACGAACTTGTCTAGCTCATTCATGAAGACAGAGTTCATAAGGTACATGAAATAGGCAGGTGCATTTGTGAGACCAAAAGACATCACCAGAAATTCATAAAGACCGTATCTGGTGGAGAAAACTGTTTTCAGAATGTCACTTGGTCGAATCTTAATTTGATGATAGCCTGATCGAAGGTCGATCTTAGAAAAGACCTTGGTGTCAACCAATTGATTGAAGAGAACATCAATGCAGGGCAAGGGATATTTGTTCTTTATTGTCACCGCATTGAGCAGACGATAGTCAACGCACATCCGCAAACTACCATCCTTCTTCTTTACAAAGAGAGCGGGACATCTCCAAGGAGAAGAACTTGGGCGAATGTACCCTTTATCAAGCAATTCTTGCAACTGATTTTTCAATTCGGCTAGCTCTTTGGGTGGCATGCGGTAGGGTCTCTTTGAGATGGGGGCAGTACCAGGTTGAAGTTCTATCAAGAATTCGATGTCTCTGTCTGGTGGCATGCCAGGCAAGTCATCGGGAAACACATCCGGATAGTCACATACTATCAGAATGTCATCAGGTGAAGAACTGATGGTTGCGAAAGCATAAGAATTTCCGCTGCCATTGGAAGGTAAGTATAGAGTGGAGGTGCCCACCGTAGGAGAATTGATTTCTATCATTCTTGTAGCAAAGTCCAAAATGACTTTATGTTGTGTTAAACAATCCATGCCTAGGATCACATCAATACCTTCTAAACTCAAGGCAATAAGGTTTGTTGGAAATACTTTGCTGCCTAACTTGAGTGGCACTCTCAAGGCTAGGTCTCTGGTGGCAACCCTTCCACCAGGTGTTGTTATCATGAGTGGGCGGTTCATATGACAACTACCCAAACCCAACTTGCTCAGCATTTTCTCATTTAAGAAACTATGTGTAGCGCCAGAATCAAACAACACTTGAACTAAATAATCTTGGATAGAAAAGATACCCGTCAGCACTGGTGCTCCTTCTGGCATGTTCACCATGGAGGTGAAGTTCAGCTTGCCTTGCTTCACGTGTACAGTAGGCTTCTTGCCCTGCTTGGCTCCTGACCCTTCCCCTTGCGGGTAGGTCTTGATTTGTTTAGGTTTGGGGCACTCATTTGCATAGTGTCCCGGCTGCCCACAATTGTAGCAGCGCCGGTCCTTGCCCACACTGTTATTGGCTGGGGGTGCACTAGGCTTGTAAGACTGCTGTTGCACCTTACGGTACTGGAAATTTCCAGAAGGCTTGTTCTGAGATGGGGTCATCCTCTAGTGTCCAGATGAAGATGACTGGGAATGCCCCTGCGTACCCTTCTTGACAAAACGAAACTTCTTACCCGATCCACCAGTAGTGGTGAATCCGGCCTGCCTCTTCTTGTCCTTCTGTGCCTTTCTCATAGCATCTTCCTGAGAGATGGCCTTGTTCACAAGGTCCTGATAGTTGTCAGGCTCATAGAGATTAAGCCTCTCATAGAGATCTCTGTCTAACCCATCACGGAAACGCTCTATTTTCTTGGCATCACTATCAACATGATGGCCACCATACTGACACAAGGAATTAAATCTCTTGGCATAATCATACACTGTGTCAGTACCCTGCTTTAATGCAAGCAGTTCTTTCATCTTTCGGTCCATGAGACCCTTAGGAATGTGGTGTTCCTTAAAGGCCCTCTTGAACTCAGCCCAGGAGATCTGCTGTCCATCCGAGACCATGGACTTATGGTGTTCCCACCACAACAACGCTGCACCCTGGAGCTGTAAGGCAGCGAAACTGGCCTTACACTCCTCTGAGCATGGCAGGGTAAACACTGAGAATTTTGCCTCAATGGCCTTGATCCAAGCGTCAGCAGCTAAAGGCTCTTTGGCCTGCTCGAACGTTGGGGGCTTCATGGCATAGAAATGCTCATACTTGGTGACCAAGGGCTAGCCATCAGGATTTCCCCCACGGGGATTTTGCTGCAGCTGCTGAGCGATCTGCTGCTGCGTCTGCAAGAGCTGTCGCATCACCTCAGTTTGGGTGGCGATGAATTGCTCTTGGATGGTCATGTTGGGAGGGGGTGGTGGAACCTCACTCCCACTTGCACCAAAACCATTGGGGGAGGTGCGCGTCGGTCCAACCATCTGAAATTCATGAAGTTTTCATTAGCCCCATATTCATAAGCTTGCTTACATTCAACCACAAGAAGAATATGCAAGGCGAAAACTCTCAATGTCAATGTTTTCTGGAGCCGGACAATGCAGCTGAGTTGATGAAAAAAAATTCATAACTCTCTGCCCGTTTATGGAAAAATTCTCATGTTTGGTCAGCAAGTGCAAAATTTGGTAAGCTCCAACATTGGTATTCAACTCTGAGTCAAATTCCAACTTTATCATGCCCGAAAATTTCGTAGCCGAGGTTCTGCTTAACTGTTTTCACAGGAGGCCGAGGCGCACAAAAATTGCCCTAATTCCCGGTACACTCATGCAAACATGATGAATTTTGGCGAGCATAATCTCCACAACTTTTCACACAATTTTGGTATTCAACACTAGGTGAAATTTTGATCACAACAACCCTAATTCATTCGTTGAAAAAAAACAACATCACAAAGGGTTCATCCGTCGCATTACAAGATGCAAGGTTTGTGGATCACCATCTAGCACGCGATTTACATGAAGATTAAAACACATTACACATACTCTCCGAGCAGCCTAATCCTTCCACAAAATCTGGCTGAAAAGGCTAAACCAAGAGTACATGATTTTTCCTACCACATCGACTAGGGAAACTAGTCGCCCACAACGGAATCAGCACTAGAAGGAGGGGACGCGGGTGGTAGCCCGACAACACTGCCCACGCTCAGCCCCGAGTTCCCCTACAACTCGTCCGGAGCAACAGGTCCCACGGGTGGGATGACCGGTGGCTGCTGCACCTGGTGTGCCATAGCCTGCCACACCTCGACCTCGACTTCGATGTCCACAATCTGGTTCTGCATCTTGGCGACATTCTGTACCAAGGCAAAACGATGTGCCTCTGTGTGAGCCAACTCCATCCGTAGCATCGCTATCTCGTGGTCCCTGGTGTACACCTGCTCTATGTACTCATCACGTTCCTGGTGCCACTGGACACGCTCGTCCTGCAAGGTGATAACCTCCTACTGAAGGTATGCGGTAGCCTGTCTCTCCAACTGCAAGTCGACTAAGAGGTTGTCCCTTGTGGCTGTGGACTCCATCAGCACAAAAGAGAGCATTCCCTCGGTGGCAAGTCGGTAAACCTGCACGTTGTAGAGTGCCTCCAGCAGTCTCAGTAGCTCGCACACCGTGACCTCTGGAGGGTCAGCAGTGACCAACACGTGAGTGAGGGACACACGCTCACACTAGTCCGGGTCGTGGGGGTCCATCGCCGGGAACAAACCCAGCACCGTGAGCATCACCTCGTCTGGGTGCTGCTCGCAGAAGGTGTGTAGAATCCGCATGGCCGCGGACTCCACCGACTCGACGCCACGATGTCCCAAGAACATCATGCTCAAGTCGGCCCACTCCTGGTGCTCGGGGTGTGGCTGCACCGTCACGGTCGTATGGGCGTAGGGAATCCCCCGGTCCCAGAAGTAGACCACCTCGTAAGTCGGAGGGGTGGTGTAGCTGACCTCACTGAGGGTCTCCCACAGGATGCGGGGAAAACCCTCCCAGTGAAGGCTGTCGGTATGCATGGTACCGTCCGCGTCAATTTCAACGGGCTGTGGGTGCTCCATTTGTACCAAAAAAATGGGTATCGCTTGTTAATCCTCAACGGAGTATAACACGGATAAGGGCGAAACAAATCTAGCAGGTATGAACAAAAATTCATAACGTGAAAGCCAGAGCCCCAAAAATTCTCAAATTTTTACAGCGACACCGTGACATAATTCTGCACAGTTTTGGCATTCAAGGGTAGATCTAAATCAGATGGGAACAAGCCCGAAAAATTCCATTTTCAGAGAAAGGTTTTCGTGGAAAACTGCAAGAGTGAGCTTTGTTAAACTGATCGGAACTCCAGATTGAAAATTCCGAAAATCGTGAAAAATTCACAGAAGATGCTCAACTTGATAAGGAACAACTTTTGTAAAGGGTGACCAAACAAATTCCTTCTAGATTTAACTCTAAAATTTCATGAACTGACAGCAACAATTTCTGGCAGAAAAATCCTTAGGATCAACTTAGAGGATACTCTTTCTAAGATCAAGCAATCACCCTAGGAAGCATAACACAAACATGCAGCAACAAATTTTTAGGTTCAATAAGATTTTATCATGATGCACACGTCTTAAACATCCTCACGCACTAGTCGAGAGCTACTCGATGCTCAAAGCGATCGCGTAAACGTGGTTAGTGTACCTGCAGAAAAAGAACCTTCCGTGCCAGCACGTCACGGAAGCGTCCACATACATCACCGTTCACTATAGAAACGGTATCCATGCATCAAGCCGCTGCATGGACAGCGTCCAACCTCGGACACCCTCCGTTTGAATGGAGTGTATCCTTGCCTCGCATATTCGTAATGCGGAATGCACACGTATGGCAAAACGTGCCACATCACAACCCATGACATGTTCATTTTGAATAGAACATGCCATCCTTCGTATGACTTGCATATGGAAAGCACACATATAAACACGTGAGCATCCAACCGAGAAGATGGGATCCTTGGAATAGATCACTCCATCAATCCTCGCATTCTCGTGATGCGGCACAACACACGTATGAAACACGTGGCTTCATCTAGTTTGGTTGTGCAAGAATTTAAGTCTGACATAAAGTAAAGTGATGGAAGTTAGCAGAATAACCCATAGACTATTAAGCCACCTTAAAGAATTCAAAAATTCCCTCTAGGGCCTCTCGGTCTAGATCCTTCCTTAACGATCCAACGCATTTTCGAAATCCAATCAATCTTGGGAAGTTTTATTCTAGATCATGTGATTAGTATTAATCTAATCACTCTAGTATATACGGATGCTCTGGTACCAACTGTGACAACCCCATCCGAGATAATACCGTACTATCGCCTAAACCAATCCACTTTGGTCATTAAGCGATAATAAAGTATCATCCCGTTGAGTGTTGCCGGGTCAAGGCCCGGTAAATCACCTAAATTTCACACAGAGGATCGAAACGTATATATTACAACTCTCACAAAGGAGAGTCCAGAGTACATTAGACATCTAAACAATTCTTCCCCGTAGGGTCAATTATTACAAACCATTATACTCGACATGGAAGTAAAAATTCAGAGTTTGACGAGACAGCGGAAAAATAACTAGTCGGTAAGACATGCATCAAAGGAGGCCGTCCATGATGCTATCACTCGTCATCATCCACCCATTCCAGCTCCCAGCCAGGTGGAATTTCTCCAGGCCACACATCATTGCATGCATTACCTGGAAACAACATTTATAAAGCAAGGCTGAGTATACTAATACTCAGCAAGGCTTACCCGTCTAAAATAAAAGACTTTGCTTCTAAATCATGCAAGGCTTTTGGCTAGTGGGTTTGTTTTGCCAAAAAGCTACTAAATTGTGAATCCTTACTTTCACATTTTTAGCCCAAGTTCTAGTAGCAGTAATCATTACTAGATAAGCCACTATTACAACCATAAGTTGTACAATACAATTAATCAAGTAACAATATTCACAAAGTTCCATCATAAGGGATATCATGGCCAGTTGATTAAGTAGTCTCAGATAACGGTGAGAGGCCGACAATCGATTGATTTAACCCTTGCAAGGTAAACCTAAACACACGGGAGGTGCCCTCACTAAGAGTTCACCAACCAGACGGTTCCCGTCATTCCTCGGATTGGGATCAGATGCCACAGTCTTAAGTACAAGGTTTATCTGGGCTACGCTACGAAGGTCACCCAGCCTCACGCATGTACTCAGGTGGCGAGCCCGGGGCCGCAACCCTAAGATTAGTGGCGCAAAGTTCCCGCACCGCATCATTTAGGTACTAAGCTTATCGTACCCATTTCCGACAAGTGCTTAGTACGTTCAAACACTTAACCAGCGAAGCCACTGGACCAGAGCCCAAATCCCATGCTCTTACCACATGAGCAATCCATTAATAAATATGGTGATTCCATAAGGAAGATCCTATGGAACATCACTTGACTTGTACCGGATCCTTAAAGCATAGCAGCTAGCGACCTAGCATACTAGTAAAAGATCATAGGTACTTCGGGATCATGCAACTAGGGTTTCAAGTCAAATCCTGAACGTAAATGCAAATAGATAAGCAAATATAATTCCAGAAGTTTAAAAAGAAACACATAGGTTAATGATAAACCGGGGCTTGCCTTCGTCAGCACAAGCAGTCACACAAACTTCCGGACTTTGGTCCGGGTCTTGATCGACGGAAACGTAGTGCACGTCTCCTCCCACTCCTTCGTCCCCGTCTGCCAGCACAAGCATGTAGCTACCGTCAGGGACTTCTACACGGAGGATGCATATGCAATAATTAGTGGTGAACTTTATTTTAATGAAAAATAGCAACACAAGGCAACCAAGGGTGCAAGTCGACCACTACTCCTAGATAAACATATATTCAACATACTCTTCCCTCAAAGGAACTATGTGTTGTTTTATTAACTATTCATTTTGTTAGTGATTGCACACATCTCCAAAAAGAAGATCTCATTTCTCTCCCACTGATTTTCTGGAACAAACTGGCTAAACAAGCAACATTCCACTGATGAACTGACTAGGGCCTAGTTCTGACTAGTTCTCGCGCCAGTTCTCGTTTTCCGCCTCGCACGACTTCGTGGCGAGTCGAGCGGAACGTCCGCATCGCTCAACTACGGGGCTAGTCAAGTGAGACATCCGCATCGCACGACTACGCGGCCAGTCGAGCGGAGAATCCATCTCGCACGACTACACGGCTAGTCGAGCGGCGACTCCGTCTCGCACTACTACACGGCTAGTCGAGTGGGGCGTCTGCATCACACGACTAAACGACCCGTCGAGGGAGGCGTCCGCATCGCACGACTACTCGGCTCGTCGAGCGGGGACTCCGCCTCGCACGACTTCCCGACTAGTCGAGCGAGGACTCCGCCTCGCACGACTTCCCGACTAGTCGAGCGGGGACTCCACCTCACACAACTTCCCGACTAGTCGATCGGGGCTCCGAGCAGACTGCTCCCGACTACCTATATCTGAACCACCCTCCCCGATAACAAAAGGGAAAGAATCTATTTGCACGAAAGTCCCTAGAAAGATCCTACTCTTAACAACCATGCCCTCAACATTGATTACTCGGCCCCTACAAGATTGCATTCAAAGCACAGGGGTCCCTGGGCGGCGACGGGAGTGGTGGAGATCACCGGACTCCGGCCAAGGAAGTGAGGGACTTGGCGGGGAAAGAGTGTGGGAGTGCTAAGGAACTCACCGACGATCGATTCCGGGGGTTGGAGGCGGCGGAGGGTGCTCCAGCGATGACCGACGAGGAGGCAGCGGCGGCGCGTCCGCCTCTGCTTTAAATCTAGTTGGCAGGGTGGCAATGGGTGGCAGCTCGGGGCTCAGGAGGCAGTGGTGGTGCATGGAAACGGGCTAGGAGTGCTCGGACAGTGGTGGTGAGGTGCAAAGGAGCAATTTCCTCAGCAGCGGTAATGGCGGGCGGCGGCTCGGCGTGCTCGCGCTGAGAGGAAACGGTGAGCCTCTTTTATAGCTCGGAGAGCGTTGGGGGTTTTCGTGGGTAGCAAGACTACCGGCGATTGGACCAGCCATGGCATGGGCGCGGAGGGACGTGCGGCGGGTACCGCTAGCCAATGGCGGCCTCAACGTGCGAGCGCCGGCATGTGCGCGGGAGCCGCGTGGCACCGGCCTAGGCCTCTTCGCGCGTCACCTACTCTAGGCGCATAGTGCCCGCGGCGACGGCCTCGGACCGGCGGTCCTTGCCGTGCCTCGGCGTGCGTGCCCAGAGGGTCCGGCGGTGGGTTGAGTTGGTGCCCGCGCGACATCGCATGCGCGTGCGTGTCCCTGGCGCAACAACGGTTCGGTTTGGCCTTGCTTGAACAGAGTTTTTCTCCAAATTTTTGAACTGAAGTGAGCCAAGGTTTGAATACCAAACTTGCTCATCTCACTACCCTCTAACACTTTTACAAAGCCTCAAAGGGGTTTTGAGCAACGGAGTTCGCAAAATCTGCTCGCCAAGATGAAGATTTCCTCAGTGCCGGTGAAAAGTGCCGATTTGCGTCAAACCGAGGTTTTTCACACATTTACACTTCGAATTTGCAAAGCCACCCAACATGAAAGTTGTGTCCCCTGAAAAACTGAACAACTTTTATATTGGGAGAAATTGAAGTGTTTAGGTGAGATTCGGAGAACGCGGCAAAAGTTCCAGAGAGGTTCAAGGACATTAGGGGTTTTGACCATGTTGACTAAGGTTTTGGCTTGGTCAAGAGGATGATTAGCACTAAAAGACACTGACTAAAAACACGGGGTGTTACACTTGCTAGTCAAGTTGGCGGAGATGGCCACAGAGGGGGCGCCGTCCGCACACGGCAGGTGGCCGGTGACGGAGATGAAGGGGAAGGGCACCACCCCGGATCTGAGTTCAAATTTCAAACTGGTACGGTCAGCGATGGTTCGGTGTCTTGGGCCTAAATCGTGTGTTTTCGTAGGTCGGACTGAAGCCCAACGGGCTTTTCGTTTCATGGAAGGCTTAGGGCTATTGTTTTGTGGGGGAGGAAGGCCGTGCGGTTTGCCCTCCACCGCATATAGAGGTGAATCGATTCGCATTCCACCACAGTGCAGAGAGACGATGACCCTTGGTGGCCGGGCGGTGCGCATCCCACCCAGTTCCGGCGAGGGGGCGGCGGCGCCGGTCATGGCAGGTTGGTAGAGGGAGGAGAGGTTCGCCAGAAACAGAGGAGAGAGGCCGGTGGCGGATTTCCACCAGGAGAGGAGAGAATGGGCACCACCGGGGTTCCATGGCTCGGGAGGTCAGGGAAGAGAGGGTGGTGCTGAGATGAGGTTCGAGGCTCAAAGAAGGTTTGAAGACAGGGAGGCTGGATGTGTTGGAGTTGGTAAGTTTGTGCAGAGGGGTTGCGGTTCCTACCATGGGAGGTTTGGCAGGGGTGGAGGGCATTTTGCAAGTGGATGAGGCAGCTATTTCAACAGAGAAGAGTTGAGGCGTGGAGCTCAAGCTCCAGAGGGGGACAAGCGTAAAGATGGCGATGACAAACGGAAGCATAGCGCGCAGAGGGTTGACAAGATGGTGAACTCACAGCAGCAGGGTCAGGAGAGAGGTGATGTGGAGATGAAGGAGGCCGACGAGGGGGGTGATCGTGTGGCAGTGGAAGGTGTGGCAGGTGTTAAGTGCTCTCGGTGTGCCAAGAAGGGTCATGTTGCAGCTTGCTGTATCGCAGAGATCTATTGTGTCATCTGTGACAAACACAACGATCATGTCAACTTCAAGTGCCCCGTTCTGAAGATGCCGAGGCCGGTGGCTCATGCGGTGGGTTATGCAGTTCATGGGCTTGGTTTTTATCACATTCCGCGCCCCCCTTTGCCTAGGGCACGGAAGGACGCAAGGACAGCGGTCATATCAGTGGAGGGGGAACAGCTTTCGACGGAGGAGGTGAAAAAGGAATTGGAGAGGCTTTTTCCGGGAAAATGGATTTGGGAGCTAAAGGCTCATTAGGGGAACACTTTTCTGACTAAGTTTCCTTCCAAGGTGGAATTGCAGTGGGCTGTAGCGTTTGGGGGTGCTGACATTAAGTGTGCCAGTGTCCCAGCAGGTGCTAGGATAAAGTTTGAGGTGTGGCATGAGAAGGCAATGGGGTTCCTTTTACCTAAGGTATGGATCAGGGTGTTTGGTTTGAGAGAGGTGCTTTGTGAGTTTCTAGAGTTGTGGGCGGTCGGTTCTATGCTTGGATCGACTCAGACAGTAGATATGGAAACTACCATGAAGAGTGACTTTGGGCGTGTGATGGTGGCTGTCCTTAACCCCAGTTTGATCCCAGAGAAGCTTGATGTGGTGATTGGAGACCACTACTTTGAGCTAGAATTTGTGGTGGAAAAGTGGGGTTTTGATGAGAATGGAGAGGAGGCCGCCATTAAGTGGAGCAAGGGTGGTGTTGACCAGGGAGGGGAAGGAGAGGGTTTTCTTGAGGAAGAGAAGGGACATGAAAGATTGTTGAAAAGGCAGAAAAAAGATGAGGGCAGCGGTGGAACCGGGGGGCGGCTAATGCCACTAAGGGTGACTCGGATGAGATGGAGTCTTGGAGAGAGCAAGTGAAGAATATATCAAAGAAGGATTTTGAGGCTTTTCTCAGGGAGAAGGCAGAGGAGATTATGAACATTGCAGCCGATACTATGATTGATGAGATAACAGATAAGGTGATGGCGGAGGATGAGGAGGGGCACAAGGGTCTGGTGGTTGGAATGCAGGATTTGGCGGCTAGGAAGAAGGGACAGGAGATTTTGCAGGGGGTGGCTAGTATTCCAGAGGCTTCTAAGCAGCAGGTCAGGACTAGTCCGAGGCTTCAGCGGTCTAGGGACGACCATATCTTGGTTAAGGCCGAGGAGAGGGTTGCTAGGAAGAACCTAGAGTTCAATGAAGGTAACCCATGTTTCACCTCTTTACTTTCGGTAAATAAAGAATTCGCTTTACATTGTTTGCAACAAATAGGGCACAACTTAGGAGAATCTAGTTTAGAAAAAGAAAGTAATTTTTATAACTTGTTGGATCATGACTCAGGAAGGGAAGTAGGGGAGTTTCAGGGGAGTGAACAGGTATGGTTAGATGGTGAGAGGGAGGAGAGTTTGGAGAACATAGAGAAAATTGCTCTAAAGAGCTTATGTGGTGATCTAATGGAAGAGATTTTTGATGAATCGAGTTTCCCTTTAAATAGCGAACTTGATGATTTCAGCCGTAAAGGCAAGTCTCATGCTAAGTCGTGTTTGAAAAAGACTTGCAAGATAAGAAGGGAATTTTTTTAAAAAAAAGGTGCCAAATGAAGGAAATCTTTTGGAATAGCAGAGGTTTTAGTGAGTTGGCTAAAACAAGATTTCTAAGGGAGACTTCCAAGGAGCAAAACTTAGCGTTTATTGCTCTGTTGGAGACGGGTAAGAAGGATTTTTCCCAAGAATCACTAAATAATTTTAGTGGTGGGAGGAACTTCGTGTGGCACTGGACAGCACCTCATGGGAGATCAGGTGGTATTTTGCTAGGGGTTAACCTAGATGTGTTGGATGTAGGTAGCATAGACGATGCAGATTTTTTGTGAAATTTAGATTAAGAGATAGGAGGAGGGATTTTAAATGGGTTTTGGTGGCTGTGTATGGGGCAGGCCAACCGGAATTCAAGGAATCTTTTCTTACTGAGCTAGTGCAATCTTGCAGTAATGAGAAGTTACCCTTGTGCATTGGGGGAGATTTTAATATCATTCAGAACAGTAGTGAAAAAATAATTACAGATTTAAGGAAAGGTGGCCTTTCCTTTTCAACGCGGTCATTGATAGTTTGGACCTGCGAGAGTTAGAGATGTCAGGTCGTAAGTTCACCTGGGCCAACTCTCGTAGGGTACCTACCTATGAGAAACTGGACAGGGTGTTGGTTAGTACGGAATGGGAGCAGAATTTCCCACGGGCGACAGTGGAGGCCCTTAATAGGGAAATTTCAGATCATACACCCCTCCTGCTAAGTACGGGAGAAGAGGCCAAGACCAAGAAACAACCGCCCTTTAAATTTGAGCTCGGTTGGTTGTTGAAGGAGGGCTTTTTTGAGGTGGTTTAGGAAGTTTGGAAAAAAGAGAACAGGGGCGGTACCCCAATGCAGAGGTGGCAAAACAAGATTAGGAGGTTGAGACAATTTTTGAGAGGATGGGCAAAGAATATGAATGGAGCTTATAAAAGAGAAAAGCAAGAATTGTTGAGGAAAGTGGAGGAACTAGATAAGAAGGCGGAGTCTCAACTGCTAAGTCAACGGGAATGGAACTTAAAGCAGAGCATTAATGAAAGAATTACGCAATTATTTAGGGAAGAGGAGTTAAGGTGGTTTCAAAGAGCTAAGACCACTTAAATTTTAAAAGAGGATAACAATATGAAGTATTTCCAGATGATAGCAAATGGAAAGAGGAGGAAGACTAGAATCTTCCGCCTTGAACAAGAAGAAGGGATGGTGGAAGTTGAGGAACAACTTAATAGCTATATCACAAAATATTATAAGAATCTTTTCGGGAAATCAGAAGTTAGAAGCTTATCACTCAATGAGTCTTTGGTGGAGGATATTCCTCAGATCACCAATACTGAGAGTGAAATGCTGGTGGCTGTTTTTTATGAAAAGGAAGTTAGAGAGGTCATTTTCCAGATGAAGCATAATAAAGCACTGGGGCCTGATGGTTTTCCTGCTGAGTTTTATCAAGTGTTTTGGAGTCTCATAAAGGATGACCTAATGGCCATGTTCTGAGACTTCCATGCTGGGGACCTACCTCTTTTCTGCCTCAACTTTGGAATAATAACATTACTTCCAAAGGAGAAGGAGGTTAAGAAAATTCAGCAATACAGACCCATTTGTATGCTTAATGTTAGTTTCAAGATTTTTACGAAGGTGTTGGCTAACAGACTCACCTCGGTTGTGTGTAGGATAACCAAACCTTCTCAATCTGCCTTCCTGCCTGGAAGATATATTTTGGAAGGGGTGGTTGTTTTGCATGAAACTATTCATGAGGTAAAAAGGAAAAAGCAGAAAGGTCTTATTCTCAAACTAGATTTCGAGAAAGCGTATGATAAAGTCAATTGGGACTTCTTGCAGCAGGTCCTTAAGATGATGGGATTCCCGAGCAAGTGGTGTCAGTGGATGGAAAAAGTGGTCACAAAGGGTAGTGTGTGTGTACAGGTGAATGACAATTTGGGTCACTTTTTTCAAACCAAGAAGGGTTTGAGGTAGGGTGATCCTTTGTCACCTATTCTTTTCAATCTGGTTGCAGATATGCTGGCCGTGTTGATTGAGAGGTCAAAAAACCTGGGTTTCTTTGATGGGTTGGTTCCTCACTTAGTGGAGGATGGTCTCTCAATCTTGCAATATGCAGATGATACGATTTTGTTTTTGGACAATGATTTAGAAAAGGCCAAAGGCTTGAACTTAGTACTAAGTGCTTTTGAAAAGCTATCAGGTCTTAAAATCAACTTCCAGAAAAGTGAGTTATTCTGCTTCAGGGAAACAAGAGATAGGACTGGGGAGTATGTAGAACTTTTTGGATGTAAGGAGGGTGAGTTTCCTTTCAGATACTTGGGAATTCCTATGAGTCCTAGAAGACTTTCTAATAAGGATTGGATGGCGATCGAATAACGATTTCAAAAGAAGCTAAGTAGCTGGAAGGGTAAGCTACTATCATCGGGAGGGAGACTAGTTCTAATTAACTCGGTTTTGTCAAGACTTCCAATGTTCATGATGTCCTTCTTCAGAATACCTAAAGGTGTTCTGGAGAAACTAGATTATTATAGGTCAAGATTTTCTTGGCAATGTGATGAGCATAAGAAGAAGTATAGGTTGGCCAAATGGAGCATTATCCATAAACCTAAGAGTGTTGGGGGGATGGGCCTTATCTATTTGGATATCCAAAATGAATGTCTGCTGAGTAAATGGATTTTCAAATTAGTCAACGAAGATGGCATGTGGCAGCAAGTACTCAAGAAAAAGTACCTTAAGGGTGGGACCTTATCACAAGTAGAGAGAAAGAAAGGGGATTCACATTTCTGGTCCGGTTTAATGGAGGTTAAAAAGCTAGTACTGCAGAGGGGCAGGTTTAAAGTACAAAATGGTACCCAGACTAGATTCTGGGAAGACCTTTGGTTAGGAAAAGAACCTTTAAGGGAGAAATACCTTACCCTTTATAGTATAATGAGGAAGAAAAATGTGTCGATTGCCCAAGTACTAAGTACTACACCGCTAAATATATCCTTCAGACGTGCCTTAGTGGGGGACAATTGGGACAAATGGCTCAGTCTAGTGGGGAGTATTCTTATGGTGAATCTTAATAATCGCAGGGACGCCTTCATTTGGACGGCCAACAAAAAATTTTCGGTGAAAAATATGTATAATAACTTAGTTTTGAAATCAGGGACTCCAGTTAATTGTTGGACGTGGAAAGCTAGGATCCCATTGAAGATTAAGATCTTCCTTTGGTATCTTAGGAATGGGGTAGTGTTAACTAAGGACAATTTAGCAAAAAGACAATGGAAGGGGTGTACTAAGTGTGGCTTTTGTACGGAGCAAGAAACAATTCAACACCTTTTTTTTAATGTCCCATGGCTCGACTTATGTGGGGGATTGTTTGTTTTACGTTTGGGGTTACAAAACCGGTGGATGTGGAGCATCTTTTTGGTCCTTGGCTTAGAAGTTTTTCGAACAAGCAAAGAAACCTGGTGCTGATCGGAATGGCGGCATTTTGCTGGGCCTTGTGGATCAGTACGAATGATTTAGTTTTTCAAAAGTCACAATATAAATCTATTTTGCAGGTGATATTTAGAGGGACGTTCTGGATCAGGAGCCGGCCTGTCCTTTCTAAAAAGGAGGGGAGAATCATTTTGAAGGAAGGGTGTCGTTCGTTAGAGTTGGTGGCTTTGGAGATCTTTCATAAGGCTAGGTGGAATGCTCTAAAGCATATCGAGAACTAGATTATGAATTGTCTGGTGTTTTGTTTGATGTGTCTGCTGTCTTGTTTAGGAAAGACTCTTTTTGTCTGAAGTGGTACAGCCTAGGTGCTGTCGTGAGTAGTGTGTGGGTTTAAACTTTTGCAGCCTAGTTGCTGCTCCTTTGCTATATGGTGGCCGCAGACAGTCCTTCGGATTGTTGAGGCCGGAACATTGTTCCGTTATCTAAAAAACGAAAAAAGGAGGGGAAACTATGATCTGTAATTGAATGTGACTCTTTGCCAAATGCATGTTCACAGGTGTTGCAATATGATCGAAATCAAATTTTCTGATGGCGGTTTGAATTAGTGGAAGTACAAAATACTGTGGATGCCCTGCATTGCAGCATTGAAGCACACTCTTAAATTTGCAGCCGAATTGGGAACGTGGACAATCAAACTGAAGTACTATACGCACCGTGGCACCAATGTAACAATGTGGATTTGCCTCCATGAACTACAATACACAATGAGCTACCAGAAACAATAGGATACATCTACAAGACAAGAACCTCCGGACTAATCAACTTGTGCTTCCAAGACCCAGTCCCAGTGATCTAACCAGAACGGAGCAAAGAGTGAGATAACAGTCTCAGGAGCTTCACGAGCTGCTCCACAGCAGGAGCTGCAGTGGCACCCGCACCAGCAAAGGCCAAGGTCGATTCTGCTCGACCAGACAGACGGGGTACCAGGTTCAAGAGACAATCTTGGACATGAGCTCCTGATACCTCCATTTCCGACTATCTAGTAATTAGAACAAAGACCATGCATGCTCTATATTTGAATGGAAGCTGTCCAGTCTGGATTTATTCTTCTTTTGAATATAATCGACAACATTTTGGCCTGGTTCATCAAATAAAAATGAATGGAAGCCATGAAAACCTAGAAAATCACCTTGGTGGTTGACCTAAAGAAAGCACTGGTGATCCTTGAAACCATGGACACCAACCTTGCTGATATCCAAGTATATATATATAGCATGTAGACGCTAGGAATTTATAGGTTTAAAAGGTACATGGTTCATGACATAACATAATTGATCGACTGAACTCTTAGGATGGTGCTTCCTTGAAATAAGGTCTTTGCCTACCTGCTGGTTATGTGTGTAGCCGAGGACAACCCCTCTTCAATGCTTTCTTTTACTATAGAACTCTTGGTTGTGATAAATGACAGAAAAAGGCTCAACACAATGGACAACAAATTATTAAACCTTGAGAATCACACAAAATCACAAATATATCACATTCAACTGGACTGGAATAATCTCATGCATTTAGCCACATGTTAAGGATGAGATTGGGCAAGCAGCCTCTGCTGGTCTGCTTCCTTAATGCTTTGCATTGTTAAGAACACATTTGGATACTCGAATTGCAGAATCATAATAATCCACAAGTGTTTCTGCTAGTTCAAATATGTTGAGACCTTGCATTGCAGAATTGAAGCATTATGTTAAATTTGCAGCGGAACAGGGAATGTGGAGAATCGAACTGAAATACATCTGTCCTCCGTGGCAGTCTACGAAGAACTACCAGAAACAATAGAATCCACGAGACAAGAGCGTCTGGACTCGTCGTCTTGTGCTTGCTAGATCCACTTAGTTCTTTAACCAGAACGGAACAAAGAGAGCGATAGCAGCCTTAGGAAAGGGCAAGTGCTGCTCTGTAGCAGGAGCTGGCACTGGCACCCACGCCGGCAAAGGCCTAGGTCGACTGTGCTCGACCGAAGAGATTCGGCACAGACGCTCAGTTTCCCAGAGAAAATCTTGGACATGAGCTCCTGATACCTCCTTTTCCTACTATCCAGATAAACCTTGCATGCTCCATATAGGAACGGAAGAAAGCTTTGTGTGAAACTAACAAATCACCTTGGTGATTGGCCTACAGAAAGCACTGCTGATGCTTAAAACCATGGACAGCGACGTTACTGATACCGAAACTATATAGCATGTAGACTGTAGGAACGCATATATATCTTTAAGAGGTGTATGTGTGTATATATATGTAGAGAGAGAGAGAATTGGGAATATACTAATATTCTAGCCTCTGCATCCAAAAAGATACATATAGCTATCATTATTCCAAAAGGGAAAATGCTCCGTTCCTAATAGCACACAAGCCTAGGAAAAAAGAGCAGACAAAAAAATATTTATCCTGCAGTAGAGTAACCACCAAAAGTACCACTACCTCTATGCGACTACCATCACAACAAAAAGTCACAAGGTCTGGCTTAAATCTTAGTTGTGTTATAACTAGTTGTCACTAGCTCCAAGCCTCCAACACCATATGATCATATATATAGCTCATGACATATTTGATCGACTGACCTGATGGTGCTTCCTTGAAATAAAGTCTTCACCTAAGTGCTGATAATGTCATAATGTGTAACCGAGGACAACCCCTCTGAATGCTTTCATTTGCAGTAGAACCATTAGGCCCTGTTCAGTCCTCTAAAAGTTTCCAAAAATTTCGCATTACAGACCGTGCCACTTCTCACAGAACACGCTTCCTAATGCAAAAATTTTACCACTTTTCACCAAAATTTCACCAACTAAACGGGGCTGTCATAACCCATAAATGACAAAAAGGCTCAACTCAACAGAAAATCCACCTTATTAAACCACAAGAATCACACAAAATCCTTAATATTATTAAACCTCATGCTTCTAGCCACATGTCAAGGATATAATTGGGCTGGCAGACTCTGCTAGCTAGCCTGCTTCATTGATGATTTGCATTGGTAAGATGAACATCCAAAATGGTTTCATCCTTTTGGGCTTGCTTTGCCATACATAATTACATATTAGGCCTTGGGCATGTACCATCGTGCATCTACATTTTTTTATTGTTAATAAGGCAGTACTAAATGGTAATGCATCTTGAGGGTACAGTTACTTGGGTTGTATCTATTGTTATTAGTAGCTCAAAATATCCCTTGATAAGTTAAAATGAAAGTGTCAAGAATTTCCAGTTAGACACCTTATATCATCATAACGTCTAAACTGAAACCTCTCAACAGTCAACACAAGTTGATAGTAGTTAGTTCAAACAGCTCGGCATGCTCTGGCCATGCAGTGTTGTGGCAATTTCGTAGCAGAGTTACATCATGAATCTCTTGTAGACAAGAGGAGGCACTTCTACTACAAATAGGAGACAGATCTTAAGCTCTCAACCAGTTCTGCGCGAAGTTGGGCATTAATTATGAAATACCTCCAACTAGAAGAATATTGTAGCCAAGATTTCTTTCTGATCAATCAGCAGGAAAATGAAAATTAATGACAGAAGCTACTACATACTTCCTGATCATGGCCGCGTGAATGATATAGAGCCATTGGGATCACAAAGAACATACTAGCGTCTCGAAATCCAGCTGATTCCTATTACTGTCTCCTAGCAAGTTCTCGCTGATCTATGGCCTTGCAATGCTGTTCTGCAACTTGTTTCCAACAACCAATGGCCACAACAACCAAAACGATGTGCATTCTCGGCCAGGGGAGCAAGTGGAGATTGGAAATCCCCCCATGTCTGGATCCAGATTCTAAATATGTCAATTATCACCAATATGTAATTAATTTACCAGCAAACAAATCTAAACAAATGATATTTCTAGACCTACATTTCACTGAACATATACTATATGCGCATTGCATCTCTAAACAATTACATATTGGTGGACCAAAAGCATGGCTAATATTGTTAAACTGAAATGCATCAAACCTCAAAGCACTGAGTGATAGAGGTTAGTAACTGGTCAATTAGAAAGGGCCCAACGGGTAAGGAAGTACATGCTAATGTCCAAATAAAATTGTAATTCTCGAGTTTTATATGACAAACTGGCAGTACTGTGCAACTACTTGATACCGTACAAAATGAGGGGTATGTTCGTGTCCATATGAGATTATCCAAAAATGCACACACTTCCTACAGAAACGAAGCATGCACCATATCAGCATTTGAATTTGAATAAACTTTCATCCGCCTCCGGAAACATACTTTCTGATTAGCACAGCTGACGGGGAATTGTATAAAATGATCAGCAATCCTGATTATGTATGAGAGTCACGTTATAATGACCATTGATCTTCACAATCCGGTAAGTGAACATCCCAGAATTGGTGAGAGACACGAATTACTCCAATACCTGATGAGAGTCACATTATAATCACTACCGGAGGAAGCACGTTCGCCGTGCGCCTGCAACGCACGGCGAATGTCCAAAAAACGCACGGTGAAAGATTTGCCGTGCGTTTTCCGGTCATGCGCACGGCGAAGGCTGCTCGGTGACGATTTGATCGGCAACCAGCTCTTCGCCGTGCGCCGTTTGTCGGGGCGTACGGCTAACATGTTTGCCGTGCGTTTCGACCGACGCACGGCAGACAAAAGGTCCTCACGGCGCGTCCACTCGGACCGCACCGTAACGGCAGTGTGGGGCCCACCCTTTGCCGTGCGCCACATGTAAAGAGCACGGCAATATTCTTGACGGCGCCGTGATGAGGGGACAGGGGGTAACGGAAGGGAGCTGGCTCTTTGCCGTGCGCCCGCTAAAAACGCACGGTGAACAGTGTGCTCTCTGCTGTGCGCGCCCGGCCAAAACGCACGGCGAACAATGTGCTTGCTGCCGTGCGCGCCTGGCCAAAAACGCACGGCGAAGATTGGTAAGCTCCGCCGTGCGCCAGACCTAAAACGCACGGCGAAGAATGGTACCCTTTGTCGTGCGCCTTGACGAAAACGCACGGCGAACGGACTGTTCGAGCCTGCTGGAATGGTCACTTTGCAGTGCGCCACCTGTTTGGCGCACGGCAAAGTGACCTTTTATTTTCTGTTTTTTTTGTATTTTCGCTTATAAAAGACCCCTCTCAACAACAGAAAATCACAGGCATATATATGACAATAACCATCACAGGTAGTTTATATACATAAATCTAGAAATCGACAGGAAGTACACTAGTGCATCCACAATCTCGTGCTTCTCAATCCACTTCGGTGTGAACCACTTGGTCACTATGGCTCTCCAGCACACGGCATCGTTACGGCACCACCACACAGGCGCCTACATATGATCAAGCGAACGACATGTTAGAATATCATATCAAGTGATGTTCTTAATTTGAGAATAAAAATAATTTTACCTCCTCGTATTGCTCCTGAGTCAGCTTAATCGTTCTTGCTTCCTGTTTTGACAGCTTCTGTCGAAACCTTGAAGCGTGGTAGTTTAGGGTGCACTGAACTTGCGCCTCGTAATGCATGTCCAGCACCAACTTCTTGCATACAACATCCTACACCTCTTCTGCCCTCTCAGCCTCTCCATCCACCAACCTGTAGAAATTCTGCATATAAACACGATGATCTCCAGTCAATATTCCAAAAATGTCCAATGAATACAATGAATTGAGCAGTGTAGTGCGAGAAAGACTTACCCACAACTCGGCCTTCACTCGATCCGCCTTACTATCGTAGCACCTGTTGTTCCGATCGAGAGTGTTGGGGGCTACTTTGTAGTGTGTCCACGTCCAGGCCGGCTCGTACCTGGTAGCATCACCCGTGCCCACTCGGACCATGCCTGGAAAGTGCTCCCTGACCAAAAGTTACTTACCGTTCGACGATTACCCAACTCCTGCCAAAAGTGAGAAGGATTAAATAGTAGTTTCTTATGTGATTTCAAGTTTGCAAACGAAAAACTATTGACAACATAAAAAGTTACTTACCGTTTGTCGTTGGGTTTAATCAACGGGCGTAAGGCAATAGGTATCGGCCGTGACGGGAGTCGCGAGGGACCTCGCTGCCAAACAGATACGGTCTTAGATATGCAAGCATATGCATATTTCTAATTGTATCTCTTTTGAACGGGAGACGCCTAACTAGGTTACGTGATCTATGAATATGGTAGAAAAAGTAGACATTTTCATTGTGCTCACCTAGTAACTCGACCACGAGGCGGGGCCGGGCGGCAAGACGGGGGCCAACTAGGCCTCCGTGGACCCGACAAGATGGTGGCACTAGCGATGGGAGCTTTCCTGCAAAAGTAGACAAATGCTTAGTGTTTGTTGAAAAAATTTGGGCAGCACCTCCCCTGTACGGTGAGGTTTCCAAAACCTGCAAGAAAGAGGCACGATCCCACGGCTCGATGGCCGGACACAACTGATATCATCACAGGCATTATTCAATTTTATTATTCTCATTCAACAAATTCATCACTAATGCATCACAAATTTGATCTAACATCACTAATTCATCACAAACTCATCACAAAATTGAACTAACATCACTAATTTGTAACTAAATTAATTAAATTCAGAGGAGGCTAAGAGAGCACTCACCAGTGACAGGAGAATGAGTTGGAAGCGGCCGGGGCAGAGGACCGGCGTGGCGACGGCAAGGGCAAAGAACCTTCTCGATCCCCCTCCTTCCCTTCCTCCTTCCTCTGGCGTCTCCTACCCCGCCTCCATCTCCACCTCCTCCTTCTCCCCCTCCTTTCCGGCCTCCTCCCGGGGCAGAGGACGCGGCGGCGGGGGCGGGGCCCGGGGCCCGGACCCGGGGAAGACGCGGCAGCGGCTGGGGTGGGGGCGGGGCGGCGCGGTCGGAGTCGGGGCGGGGCGCCGCAGGCGGGTTCGGGGCCGGGGCGCGGCAAGGCGCGGCGGCCGGGATCGGGGGCGGGGCGCGGCAAGGCGCGGCGAGGGCGGGTTCGGGGTCGGGAGGAGTGCGTGTGTGGGCAGTGTGCGTGTGGATGAGGGGTGGTGTGTGGCCCTTCGCCGTGCGTCGTGGATCTAGGCGCATGGCGAACAGGCTCTTCGCCGTGCGCTTAGATCACGACGCATGGCGAAGAATTTTCAATTTTTTTTCCATCATTTTATTAACCTCAGCAACTCCCGCATTCAATTTTTTTAAAAAACAAGTTTCAAATTTTCATTTCGATTTGGGAATCAAGCTTCATACTACACTCAATAACATGAATATAATTTTTCACTCAATTGATTCTATTATTTCATGTATTTGTAGCTCAAAATCAGTTTATGTACATTAAAATTCTATAATTATATTTATTTTACTAAAATTATCAAACGGATGAAAAAAATACCAAAAATTAACATGAGACAATATATGATGTATGTTCACTAGAGAAAAAGTTTTCAAGTCAATAACAAATTTTGAACTTTACTAAGGCTACAAACCTAATCAAGTGACTCTCACCTCTCTGAAACTTGTTGTGAGATACATCGGTATCTAAACACCATGCCTGACAGCTTGCTCGAAACCCTCTCAATTATTTACCACAACCTTCACATAGGATATCATGACCTCTTGACGAATCTCATGATTTTCAAACTTCATTTGCATTTTATATAATTAAAAAAAATTGCAACAACATGTGGAATTGCATGCTTCACGAACAAAATGTTCAAATTCTCATCTAATTTCATGAGTAAGGTCATAAAAAGGCCTCCATTGCATGGATATCACTTTTCCGAGAACTTTTTTGTATTAGTTTATGCATTTGTAGTTCAAATTTGACGCCTACGAATATAACTCTTTAAATGACAGATAATTGTTAAATATAGTAAATATATCGCGAATTGAACCAAACTGAAACATAGAGTACAAAATAAAGTCTTTGTAACGGAGAAATAAAAAGAAGTGAGGAAAATCAACTTTTTTAATAACTTTCGCCGTGTGCCACATGGGAGACGCACGGCAAACATGAACCTTCACCGTGCGCTGTAGGAAGACGCGCGGCAAAGGTATCATGTGTGGGGCGCGTGCCGCACCCCGGGTCAGCCGGGTGTACCTGCAGGTGAGGCCGGGCACGTGGGGCCAACATAGTTGCCGTGCGCCTCCCGTTAGGCTCACGGCAAACAGTTACGGCAGCTGCGGGCCCTACCTGCAGGGCGGCCTAACAGTCACATGGGCGTTCTTCACCGTGTGCCTCGGGAGTGCGCACAGCAATACGTAATTGTCGCCGTGCGCCTCCTTTCCCCCGCACGGCAAAGAGTAATGGTCGTCGGGCCGTTACGAGACCGGGCACGGGCGTCGCACGTGTTGCGCGTCTGCCGTGCGTTGTGGTGGAGGCGCACGGAGGAAAGAATCTTTGCCGTGTGTTTCAGATCTAACGCACGGCAAACAGAAGTTGTGTTGTGCGCCGTTGCGTCGCCGTATGTCTCCTGTTCTCACGCACGTCAAGAGTCATGTTCACTGTGCGCCCGATATTTGACGCACGGCAAAGAATTTCCCGCACGGCGAACGTGCGTTTTCCGGTAGTGAATCTATTCCGCCATCTCTGCAGAGATACGAACTCGCCACATCTGGGATTGGAACAGCAACTAATCGGATGAAATCTCATCCAGTCAGGTGAGGGATTAGAAGACTAAGAATCAAAGAAGTAGCAGATTAAAATGAATCAAATCCAGTCGGTGGGATCTTAAAACTTTTTGATAAAAAATCTAAATTTTTTAATTGTATCCCTACATAAAAGAAGTAGCATGTATTATATAATGAAATGAAGAAGAATGCATCATTTGTATTAAGCTTTTGTGTCTACTTCCTGCAGCATATTTTCCAATCAGCACTACTAGTTCGGAATTACAGAAAATGATTAGCAGCTAGAATACATATGAGTACTTGACTATGTGAGAGGCACATGGAGTCAACACCCCTTGATAAATGTGAGGCGTTGTGGCCACCCCAATATGCACGAATCACGAAGTTAGGAGTGGATGGAACATCAAATTTCTCGCAGCGTCAAAGAAGGGAAATCAGGATGTGAAAAAAAAACATGTAGTGCTTCGTCTCGATGAAGCTATGATGAACTTGCCCATTGATTTGTCCATCTGCAGCGCAAGCATCTACTCTATTTAAATATTTTTAACCTTACAATTATCATGATTCACGAATAGATGTCAGTATGTCACTAATGCAAAGCAATCAATCAAAGCAGGGAGATCGAATGAAATTGAGAAAAGAGGGGCACCTGACTCGCCAGAGGACATCGGTGCAGCCTCATCCAAAGAAATCCGCTGCTCAGGGTCAGGGGAGGAAAAGCAAGCTGCCGAGGAGCCGGGGAGAGGATGGATCCGTGCGGCCGTCCAACGCTCGTGTGGCCATCGCCACCAATCCGGAAGGGAAGAAGGATCGCCGCCAGACCGGCCAGCCGCGGCTGCGGCCAGTGGCGACTGGCGGCCAAATCAGAGGCACGACAGATAACGGATGCTCGACTCCCGCAGCATCGGCAGCTGGAGTAGGGGGGTCGGACGCCTTGCGGGCGAGGTGCGCGCATGGTGGAGACCCTTGCTGATGATGGTTAGGCATCTGGAAATGTGAAACGGCTAGAAAGGGGAGCAGCTTGGTCCGGTAGCAAGTAAGCTCGGGCGGGCAGCTGCAACCCCGAAGACGAGCGTCGGTGAACAACGGAGCGGAGGGAGGGGAAAGACGGAACTGAACGGACGGACGAGTGGATGACGTGCCCCACGATCTAAATTGGTTCCGCAGTTGACCGGGAGAAAAAACTCGAAAAAAAAGCCTAGGTGGGATGTGGTTCCGGTACCACGCTATAGTTTGTGAGATATAAATATGAGAGTAGCTACATGTGGGAGTAGATAAACATGGGAGTATATGTATATATATATGTGTGTGTGTGTGTGTCTCTATATATATATATATAACCAGCAGTGTTCTTACCCCTCCTGTTTCATAAAAAATGGTTGGTAGTTTGTGGGTCCATTACACCTTGCATCATCAAACCAGATACTAAGTATGATTCAATTTAGGGCGCTTCCATACATGCCATGATGTTCATGAAATTAATTTTCTGACGCATGAAAAATATGCACATCATTATACTATACATAGTTTCTATTCAGTCGTAACAGGGTCCTGTAAAAAGGGGAACTAAACTATTGTTGGTCAAAGAACTACTCACCTTTGTTGAATAATGATCCAAATTCAGTTACACAAGAAGGGCCGACTTCTGCCTCTGCTTTGCTCCGGTCGCCCCTTTTCCCAAGTCGCGGCAGGGAGGGTGCGGGGGGGCGAAGCCCCCCCGCGGTACAGTATGAGTTATTTAACCTGTTAGAGTTTTTCCTTTGAGATTACTCTCTCATCTCTTGTAAGCCGTCGTTCGGCGTTGTAACCTGACTCCCGATATAGTGAAGATTTGCTGGCTGGCGCCCGTGGTTTTTCCCTCTCGTGTTGGGAGGGTTTTCCACGTTAAATCTCGTGTCTCCTTTGTGGTTTGATCTGTTTACTTTCATTGTTGATTCGCTGTCGTTCATAACAAGTGGTACCAGAGCTGGTTTCAGATTAGGTCTCCACGATGTCGCCGACGATGAAGTTTGATCTACCGCTGTTGGATTACAAGACGAGGTTCTCGCTGTGGCAAGTCAAGATGCGAGCTATTCTGGCGCAAACTCATGATCTTGATGAAAGCAACGATCGTTTCAAGAGCCAAGAAAGCAAAGGCCGTTCAAACTCCAGACATCCCAAGAAGTTCTGTAAGTATTGCAAGAAAAAAACTCATTTTATTGAGGATTGTTGGAAGCTTAAGAATAAGGACAACAAGAAAAATAATTCTGATGGTAAGGCCTCTGTTGTCTCCGGTGCTGGGAATTCTGATTTTGGAGATTGTCTAGTTGTTCTTGCTGGTTGTGTTTCTGGTCATGATGAATGGATACTTGATTCTGCATGTTCATTTCATATCTGCACTAACAGAGACTGGTTCAGTTCGTTTAAGCCTATGCAGAAAGGAGATGTTGTGCGTATGGGAGACGATAACCCGTGTGATATTGTCGGCATCGGCTCAGTTCAGATCAAGGCTCATGATGGCATGACACGGACGTTGCAAAATGTGATATACATACCAGGGATGACCAGAAATCTCATCTCTCTCAGCACACTTGATGGAGAAGGATTCAAATACTCCGGTTCAGGTGGAGTTTTAAAGGTATCAAAAGGTTCTCTCATTTGTTTGGTAGGTGATATGAATTCTGCAAAGTTATATGTTCTTATAGGAAGTACTTTACATGGTTCTGTTTCTGCTGCTGCTGTTACTGATGCTAAACCTAGTAAGACTAACCTGTGGCATATGTGTCTTGGACATATGAGTGAACTTGGTATGGCAGAATTGATGAAGAGAAACCTGTTGGATGGTTGTACTTTGAGTAGTAAGAAGTTTTGTGAGCATTGTATCTTCGGGAAGCACAAAAGGGTAAAGTTCAATACCGCTGTTCATACCACCAAAGGTACTCTTGATTATGTACATGCTGACTTATGGGGTCCTTCTCGTAAGTCTTCTTATGGTGGTGCTCGTTACATGCTTACTATTATTGATGACTACTCTAGAAAAGTATGGCCTTACTTTCTGAAAAATAAAGATGATACTTTTGCTGCTTTTAAAGATTGGAAAGTTATGATAGAAAGGCAAACTGAAAAGAAGGTGAAGGTGTTTCGTACTGATAATGGTGGAGAGTTTTGTTCTACTGCTTTTAATGATTATTACAGGCAGGAAGGCATTGTCAGGCATCACACCATACTGTACACTCCGCAGCAAAACGGTGTGGCTGAGCGCATGAACAGGACCATCATCTCGAAGGCTCGTTGCATGTTGTCCAACGCACGGATGAGCAAGCGTTTTTGGGCAGAAGCTGCTAACACCGCTTGCTACTTGGTAAACAGGTCGCCTTCTATCCCACTTAATAAGAAAACTCCCATTGAGGTATGGTCTGGCACACCTGCTGATTATTCACAGTTGAAAGTTTTTTGCTGCACTGCTTATGCTCATGTTGACAATGGAAAATTAGAGCCTAGAGCTATCAAATGTCTTTTTCTTGGTTATGGTTCGGGAGTTAAAGGATATAAGTTGTGGAATCCCGAAACAGGAAAGACTTTCATGAGCAGGAGTGTTGTTTTCAATGAATCTGTGATGTTTAATGATAGTTTGTCCTCAGATCATGTTCCAGATAATTTTGATAAAGAGCTGCAGCATATCAGCGTGCAGGTGGAGCATGTGAATGATGAGGAAGGTGTGCAGGTGGAGCCGCATGTGCATGATGATGGAGGCGTGCAGGTGGAGCCGCCTATGGATGATCAGGAAACTGAAGTTGATGGTATTGAAGCTCATGATGATGTTCAGCACTCACCTCCTATTTTGCAGTTAGATGAAGATTTACCTATTGCTAATCGCAAATCTCAGAGGGGTTGTGGACGACCACGTCGTCTTATTAAGGAGTGTAACATGATTTATTATGCTTTGAGTTGTGCTAAACAGGTTGATAGCAGTTATGAGCCGGCAACATATACTGAAGCCATTGCTTGTGATGATCGTGAGAAGTGGATTGCAGCTATGTAGGATGAGATGCAGTCTCTTGAGAAGAATTGCACATGGGAGGTTGTGCCCTTGCCTAAGGGGAAGAAGCCTGTTCGCTGCAAGTGGATCTACAAGAGAAAGGAGGGTTTATCTCCTAGCGAGCCTCCAAAGTTTAAAGGAAGGTTAGTAGCAAAGGGCTTCAGTCAAATTCCTGGTGTTGATTATAATGATGTGTTCTCTCCAGTTGTAAAGCATAGCTCAATTCACACATTCTTTAGTATTGTTGCTGCACATGATCTTGAGCTTGAGCAGTTAGATGTGAAGACTGCATTTTTACATGGAGAGCTTGAGGAGGAAATTTACATGGACCAGCCTGAAGGGTTCATAGTGCCTGGCAAGGAGAATTATGTTTGCAAGTTGAAAAGATCCTTGTATGGTTTGAAACAGTCCCCTCGTCAGTGGTATAAAAGGTTTGATTCATTTATGTTGTCACATGGCTTTAAGAGGTCTAAATATGATAGCTGTGTTTATATGAAGCATGTTAATGGATCACCTATATACTTGCTATTATATGTTGATGATATGCTGATTGCTGCCAAGAGCAGGAAAGACATCACTACGTTGAAGAAATTGTTGAGTAGTGAGTTCGACATGAAGGGCCTTGGTGCTGCTAAGAAAATTCTAGGTACGGAAATTACTAGAGACAGAAAAGTTGGTTTATTATTTCTTAGTCAGCATAGTTACATTGAGAAGGTTCTTCAACGTTTCAACATGCATGATGCAAAGTCTGTTAGTACTCCTATTGCACCACATTTTAAATTATCAGCTGAGCAGTGTGCTAGTTCAGATGAGGATATTGAGTACATGTCAAAAGTTCTGTATTCTAGTGCTGTTGGTTCTTTGATGTATGCTATGGTCTGCTCTGGCCCGGATTTGTCATATGCTATGAGTTTGGTTAGCAGATACATGTCTAATCCTGGTAAAGAACACTGGAGGGCAGTTCAGTGGATTTTCAGGTATCTCCGAGGGATAGCAGATTATTGTTTGAAGTTTGGCAGGACAGAAAAGGGACTTATTGGTAATGTGGATTCAGATTATGCTGGTGATTTGGACAAGCGAAGGTCGCTCATAGGTTATGTGTTTACTATTGGCAGTTATGCTGTGAGCTGGAAGGCTGTTCTGCAGTCTGTTGTTGCTTTGTCTACTACTGAAGCTGAGTACATGGCTATTGCAAAAGCATGCAATGAGTTGATTTGGTTGAAAGGATTGTTTGTTGAGTTTTCTGTAGTTGATTCTTGCATTAACCTGTTTTCTGATAGTCAAAGTGCAATTTATCTTACTAACGATCAGATGTTCCATGATAGGACAAAGCACATTGAGATCAAGTACCATTATGTTCGTGATGAGATCGAAAAGGGTAAGTTAAAGGTATGCAAGATAAGCACTCATGATAATCTTGCTGATATGTTCACAAAGCCAGTTCCTGTTGCTAAGTTTGAGTTTTGCTCAAGCTTAGTTGGTATAGTGGACTAAGCCCAAGAGGCTGTTTGGCTCCAGAAGTATTTGTTTCTTGTTGTTATGTTCAGGATGAAGGTTCGTTTTATGCTGCAAGAAGGAATTTGTCTCAAGGTGGAGTTTGTTGAATAATGATCCAAATTCAGTTACACAAGAAGGGCCTACTTCTGACGGAGCGTAGCAGAGGCCCGTCGCCGGAGGCTTGGGCCGGAGCGAAGCGGAGGCTGTTCTGCAGTCTGTTATTGCTTTGTCTACTACTGAAGCTGAGTACATGGCTATTGCAGAAGCATGCAAGGAGTTGATTTGGTTGAAAGGATTGTTTGCTGAGTTTTCTGGAGTTGATTCTTGCATTAACCTGTTTTCTGATAGTCAAAGTGCAATTTATCTTACTAACGATCAGATGTTCCATGATAGGACAAAGCACATTGAGATCAAGTACCATTATGTTCGTGATGAGATCGAAAAGGGTAAGTTAAAGGTATGCAAGATAAGCACTCATGATAATCCTGCTGATATGTTCACAAAGCCAGTTCCTGTTGCTAAGTTTGAGCTTTGCTTAAGCTTAGTTGGTATAGTGGACTAAGCCCAAGAGGCTGTTTGGCTCCAGAAGTATTTGTTTCTTGTTGTTATGTTCAGGATGAAGGTTCGTTTTATGCTGCAAGAAGGAATTTGTCTCAAGGTGGAGTTTGTTGAATAATGATCCAAATTTAGTTACACAAGAAGGGCCGACTTCTGACGGAGCGTAGCGGAGGCCCGTCGCCGGAGGCTTGGGCCGGAGCGAAGCGGAGGCTGTTCTGCAGTCTGTTGTTGCTTTGTCTACTACTGAAGCTGAGTACATGGCTATTGCAGAAGCATGCAAGGAGTTGATTTGGTTGAAAGGATTGTTTGCTGAGTTTTCTGTAATTGATTCTTGCATTAACCTGTTTTATGATAGTCCAAGTGCAATTTATCTTACTAACGATCAGATGTTCCATGATAGGACAAAGCACATTGAGATCAAGTACCATTATGTTCGTGATGAGATCGAAAAGGGTAAGTTAAAGGTATGCAAGATAAGCACTCATGATAATCCTGCTGATATGTTCACAAAGTCAGTTCCTGTTGCTAAGTTTGAGCTTTGCTCAAGCTTAGTTGGTATAGTGGACTAAGCCCAAGAGGCTGTTTGGCTCCAGAAGTATTTGTTTCTTGTTGTTATGTTCAGGATGAAGGTTCGTTTTATGCTGCAAGAAGGAATTTGTCTCAAGGTGTTGTTTGTTGAATAATGATCCAAATTCAGTTACACAAGAAGGGCCGACTTCTGACGGAGCGTAGCGGAGGCCCGTCGCCGGAGGCTTGGGCCGGAGTGAAGCGGAGGCTGTTCTGCAGTCTGTTGTTGCTTTGTCTACTACTGAAGCTGAGTACATGGCTATTGCAGAAGCATGCAAGGAGTTGATTTGGTTGAAAGGATTGTTTGCTGAGTTTTCTGTAGTTGATTTTTGCATTAACCTGTTTTCTGATAGTCAAACTGCAATTTATCTTACTAACGATCAGATGTTCCATGATAGGACAAAGCACATTGAGATCAAGTACCATTATGTTCGTGATGAGATCGAAAAGGGTAAGTTAAAGGTATGCAAGATAAGCACTCATGATAATCCTGCTGATATGTTCACAAAGCCGGTTCCTGTTGCTAAGTTTGAGCTTTGCTCAAGCTTAGTTGGTATAGTGGACTAAGCCCAAGAGGCTGTTTGGCTCCAGAAGTATTTATTTCTTGTTGTTATGTTCAGGATGAAGGTTCGTTTTATGCTGCAAGAAGGAATTTGTCTCAAGGTGGAGTTTGTTGAATAATGATCCAAATTCAGTTACACAAGAAGGGCCGACTTCTGACGGAGCGCAGCGGAGGCCCGTCGCCGGAGGCTTGGGCCGGAGCGAAGCAGAGGCTGTTCTGCAGTCTGTTGTTGCTTTGTCTACTACTGAAGCTGAGTACATGGCTATTGCAGAAGCATGCAAGGAGTTGATTTGGTTGAAAGGATTGTTTGCTGAGTTTTCTGGAGTTGATTCTTGCATTAACCTGTTTTCTGATAGTCAAAGTGCAATTTATCTTACTAACGATCAGATGTTCCATGATAGGACAAAGCACATTGAGATCAAGTACCATTATGTTCGTGATGAGATCGAAAAGGGTAAGTTAAAGGTATGCAAGATAAGCACTCATGATAATCCTGCTGATATGTTCACAAAATCAGTTCATGTTGCTAAGTTTGAGCTTTGCTCAAGCTTAGTTGGTATAGTGGACTAAGCCCAAGAGGCTGTTTGGCGCCAGAAGTATTTGTTTCTTGTTGTTATGTTCAGGATGAAGGTTCGTTTTATGCTGCAAGAAGGAATTTGTCTTAAGGTGAAGTTTGTTGAATAATGATCCAAATTCAGTTACACAAGAAGGGCCGACTTCTGACGGAGCATAGCAGAGGCCACCCCTTTTCCAAGGTCGCGGCTGGGGGGTTGCGGGGGGAGGGGCGAAGCCCCCCGCGGTACGGTACGGGTTATTTAACCTGTTAGGGTCTTTCCTTTGAGATTACTCTCTCATCTCTTGTAAGCCGCCGTTCGGCGTTGTAACCTGACTCCCGATATAGTGAAGATTTGCTGGCTGGCGCCCGTGGTTTTTCCCTCTCGTGTTGGGAGGGTTTTCCACGTTAAATCTCGTGTCTCCTTTGCGGTTTCATCTGTTTACTTTTATTGTTGATTCTCCGTCGTTCATAACAACCTTAACAGTAAAGCAGAGCCTAAAACTGAAATGAATCCTGTCGATGCGCATGTATATATGCAGCCGTTTCCTTCAAAATTATTTACGCAAAACGTTGCTAATGTGCTCACACAGCTCTTACACCATAGACATCTTGGTGGTGAGTTAATTACATAGAGAAGCTCTAATGTTTGTTCATGCCGTTATTGGTCCTGTTTTGGAACAGCTTAAATCCAGCTTATGGCCAAAATAAGCTGGAACAAGCCAAACGCTTGCTTTTTTGCAACATTTTTTTGGCCACGCTTCTCCCCACCACTTCCATTTAAACGAAAATGCAAAACCAAGTTCAGAATCGCTTCTCAAATAAGTGTTATTTCAATATTTGTACAGCTTATCTGAGACGTTTCTCCTGACCGTGTGGTTCTAAATAGATCTACGAGAAAGATTTTAGCGTGAATCTAGCTGTGCAATGTTATAGTAGGCGTATACCCATGCATTGCTAAAAATGTACACTATCCTCTTTGAATTGAAAAGTTTACGTGGGGATTGGGGTTTGTTTCGCATCACACAGCTCTCAAAAATAGTGTAGTAAGATTGTTGTGCCATGAGAATTGGATCTCTTGCCGTGTAAGCATAAAAGTATTTTTTTTTTCCATCTGCATAAGCAGATGTATATAATCCAACAAAACTATTTTCACATAGAAAATAATGATATGATACTGATTGGGGAAGAGCATAGCATCATTCTCTCTAGTCATGACAGAAACAGCTTATTCCGGGCCGGGTGACTCTCAACAGCAATCCACAACTCCAATGTCCCATCCTATCTCCAGCCCACGTCACGAATTGATTTTTCAGGTTGAGCTTGAAAACTTGTTCATCTTGGTGCTCTTTTCTGTTTGTGTTTTGCTCTTGGACAAAACCCAACCATGTGATAATATTGGTTGGGGAAGAGCAGAGCATCCTTCTCTCTAGTCCTAACAGAAACGGCTTATTCTGGGCTGGGTGACTCAACATCCATCCACGACTCCAATGTCGCATCCTATAACCAGCACACGTCATGAATTGGTTTTCTCGGTTGAGCTTGAATTCCTGGTACCTCTAATGCCAACATCGCTATCTATAAACGCACCGTGCATTCTTCCTAGTCTAATGCACATCATGAGTTTTATGAACAGATGGTTTGGTTGTTTGGCAGCCCTACCATGCATATCACTTTCGCAATGCATACTTATATATCAGGAAATTGAATAAGCCATGATATTTAACAAGAGTTGGCACCTTCCATGCATATTTCTGTCACTGCAATGTACTCATTCGTTGGTCACTGCATGGCTGAGAGTTTAATTTGACATCCATCAAATTTGTATTTCATTCCTCTTGTCTGAAAGCAAATGTAATGTTCTTCTAGAGATTTCTATTTTCTTGACTCTTATATAATCCAACAAGACTATTTTCACATAGAAAATAATAACTGTAGTTGTGCTAGGGTGGACCTACAGAATGCTGAGTGACACTGAACTGGAGGAGAGCAGAACACAGCGGCAGCAAAATATTTGGATCCTCCTTCGATCTTCTCTCTACAGAAACAGGTTATTACCGGTCAGGCGACTCTCATCAGCGATCCGCGATTTCCATTCCATCCCATCTGCATCGATTGATCCTTGAGTTTTAGCTTCAATTCCTGATACCTCTAATGCCCACGTCGCTATCTACACGTACAACATTCTTCCTAGTCTAATGCACAGCATGAATTTTATGAACAAATGACTTGGTCGTTTGCCAGCCCTACCACTCGGCTGCAGCCTCACAGAGATGCTTGCTATTTATCATGTGTTTGTGTGATGCTACAGTTATGCTATACTGCTAGTTACACGAGATATCACCAACCATTTGAAGGCTTCGTGGTTCAAATTAATTGACTTCAAATGTCTACCAGCTGTTCACATACATATATATTTCACTGGTCTATATGACTTCGTAGCGCAAATATATAAGATAATCGAATAAACCATGAGAGATTTACTAAGATTTTATGGTCACAGCAATGTATTTGTTAGTTGCTGGAACAGATGATGATGAGCCTCTCTTCCATACAGAATCCTACTTGTTCTAAAACATCAGCAGTTCCTTGGGATCCATTTAGAGGACAAATTTCACCGCTAGTCATTTTTTGGTCTTTTCACGGATCCATTTCATACCTGAGCAAAAACAGCTCTTATTACTTATTCACATACATACATACATACATACATACATACATATGGAACTGTTACTGTGTAGCCAGCCACAGAATAGCTAATTCTGTGGCCGGACCCAACGTCGAACCAGCGCGCAGCCCGTTCCGCTCGCATGGTGCCGCCCGCCCGCCCCCTAAGCCTCGCACATCCTTCCGTTTCTGCTCTACTGCCAGCTGCCCCTGAAATTACGCTCGTTTTTATTCTCCGAAGAAATCAGGCTCGACCAAGCTCATAAAACAATCCCAAAATTTCTCCCATATTCTTTCGTCTCGCACCCGCGCACAAACATGGCTGCCATTATTCTTTCGTGTGGCGGCGGCTCCCATCGCCCATCGGTGGGATTGGAGCGACGTCAGCCTTACCGTTGTCCATTCCCTCCTCGCTACGGAAGCACCCTGCCGCACCGGCGACCTCATATGGAGCGGATTGCCGCTGATTGTGTCAGATCCCGGTGTGTGGTCGGCGATTGATCTGGGCACCAGAGAGCTTGCCTCCGCGGCTGGCACCTTCAGCTCTGGTTTCAGCGAGTAGCAGGCACCTCCAGAGTTGCCATGACGTGGTTACTGGCTTACTGCTGGCCCGTATGCGGACGGGAAGACATATGACAGGGTCGGCAGCGCTTCCGGCGGCGCATGCATCCTCAGTTCCTCACTGCGCTTGCAGTGCGTCCTGATACGGTGAGCTGCCTTTCCTCGTCCATGACTGGCCTGTACTCTCACGAATTTTTGCATTTGTATATGTAATTTTTGCAGATTGACTAAGCGGGTGAAACTGGTGCAGACTTGGTGCTCGCGTAAATGCCCCAGAGAAGCTGGACAACCGGTAGCAGAGCATCGCTCGTTCGATTTGCTAGCTTTTTTCTCTTTCAAAAATTTGGTTAACGACATGTGTTTTTGGATCTCAAAGTGGAGAAAAAATATTTTTTTTGCAGGCTCTTGATCTTGCGTACCAAGTTCCATCGATGCTGCTACCGAGGTGTCAAGATCCGTTTATCCTCTGAATCCCTTTGGATTAGCAGCAGATTCTTGTAGATTAGAAGCCAATTCCTCTTGGATTAGTAGATTTTTGTTCACTGTCCATCTAATCTTTCTGTGCTTTTTTGTTGGTCTGTGGTGAGCTGCAACAAAAGCCAGACATATCTGCCTTTTTATAATTCATAAAGATCAAAATCTGGTATGGTTGCATTCTTTCGTCTGATATTGAGTGCAAACTGCTTAGACATGATCGCTTCTCCAGTGTTACAAGCAGCGAACTGTCGAGAATAAGACAACTTTTAATATACTGTAGATGTACGCTAATTTGTAATTTAGTCAATTTGGCAAAGAGAGATGTAATGTTTCACTCTGAACTGTGCAAAAGATCAAATTGTAAAATTCTTGTAATATGGACTCTGATTCTGAACGAAAGAATCAAAAAACTTTAAAAAGACTGGTAAATTGATGACAATAGTCTGGTAAATACCATTGTTGTAAACTTATGACACTCTTGTAAATAGCTTTGTGGTAGATTGACGACGATATTTATGGTAAATACCATTTTGGTAAATTGATGACACTATTCTGGTAAGTACTGTGTGGTAAATTGATCACACCATTTGGAAAAATATTGTGTCTCTACCATTCGTCTTCTCATTTGTTCCATCTTATAGTACAAAGTTCATTGGAACCACTTGAGGCTAAATTTTGGTTACTCCCATCTCAATTATTGTCTTAGCCATTTAAAATTGTCAATTACTAGTTCAGGTAGATCCCTCTTTGTCAATAACTCAATATAGTATTTGGTTCCTTTTCCCTACTATAAAAAAGTATAGTAAATGGTTCCTTTACCTACTAAACAGTATAGTAAATAGTTCCTTTCCCTACTAAAAATATAGTAAATGGTTCCTTTTCCTACTAAAAAATATAGTAAATGGTTCTAATATTGCTAAAGTAGAGTATTCTTGTATGTGGATTTGCACTTTGCAGGTGCTGGTAAACAAAATCGCAAAACTATATATGGTTTATCGTAACCATTGACTGGAACACGATATAGTGCAGGCATGGTTCTCGTGTCAATACAATACAATACAGTATATGGTTCTTAAAAAATGTGTGACACCTAAATGAGGTAATGTATTCTGGTAATAACTGATTTGCACTTTGCAGGTGCGGGTAGGAAAAAATAATAAAAGTATGATTTATTCTCATAAGTCCCGCATGCATGTGTATAAATCAATAGGAAGAGCATCTTCTGGTTAGTAGTAACATGCAGCGTTAATCATGGACTGGGATCACGGTTTGCACCACTCAATTACTACACGGTTTGAGTGGGTCCTGCGCTTTATTACGGTGATTAAACAGGGACGGGCAAGGACGCGGCCCGTAGTCTGCAGCCTGGTTGGCACGGTGGGTTGGCTTGGCCACAGAATAAGGTATTCTATGACCGACCACAGAGTATACTCTCCTTATTAATATATATATATATGGTTGTTTGCATCATACAGCAATTACATTGTCACCGGCTTGTTCTTATTCTTACCATATTTTGCCAAGATATATCCATAATCAGAGCATATTCTACAATCCATCAACTTAAGTATGCTCAACACACGTATATTGTTTGCAACATCATCTCCACAAATGCAGGTGTGGAATAGTTCACTTTCAGCACATTCAACTGATTATTAATGTATACCTCAGCAGTTGCACGCCAATGAATCCGATGGGCGATGGCACAACTCTGAATTAACCATGGTATAAAAATGATGGCAATAATAAACCTTACTATTTTGATAGCACCAAGCAAAAGGTGTTGCGCGATAAATCTCAACTTACTGATACGATATATCTACAAAGCTCCATTACTAAGCCAGTTACTACAACATGGTAGGTGTGCAGATTTAGAAAAAAAATTACTTGTAAAAGGAGAGGGTAGAACAGTGACCAAACACCATAATTAATGTGGCACAAATATATACAGAAAAGGCCATGTAAAAAATGTACCATAATAATTGCATCAGTATTTGAAGTAGTAGAAGCATGAATCACTTTTTCATCCACTTTGGATAAATTTTTGATGAACTTATTGAAACAAAAGAAGCAACTTTTGGGTAATTAAATTTTCTCAGAACCATTGTTGCACTAGAACCTATGGAAGAGTTGTTAGCTCAAAAACACGAAACCGCATCCATTTCTTTTCAAGGACCACACAACAAAGGAATTCTTTTCAATCCAAGTTGCACTTATGCACATCATGTGCAAACATTCTAATATGAGTAAGAGGCAACAAATAGGATAGTACAAAGTTGTACTCTTTTGTAAAGGCGGGATAAAGAAAACTAACAAAAAAATGTTCTTCATAAAAATTGGATGCTTTGTACAAAGGAATGCAAATTAAAACAGATAAGAATCTACTTAATAAAAAACTATTATCAGACACGAAACAAAAGCTAAACTACTAGTCAGTGACATTTTGTACTAGCTCAGCCAGCTTTCATGGGACCACTGCAGTATCCCTTTTCAAGCTCCGGCCGATGACGAACAAAGGAAGAAGATGACCAAAGAGCTCTTCGATGTAATTTTATTTTTTATATGTCATTTTGTATCATGTTGTCCTTCTTTTGTACCACCAATTATTTTCTTTGATATGAATCAGATATGAGATACATTTTCAGTGTCTTTCTCACAAAAAAAAAGATAATGACTCCGTCTTACTCACCTTTTTCTTATTCTTTTTAGTGGTGAATTTCTTACAACTACAAATATTTCGACGAACTATCAGAAAACTCTGGATATATATGTTTTAACTGAGATCATCCGGCTAGAAACGTATGTTGGCCTGTTGGGGAACGTGGGCTGTCGTGTACCCCTTTGGACCGAAGGGTGACCTCGGAAGTGGGACTTGCGAGTTTTTACGAAAGCTGACACCTCTTATTTTGATTGTCGGTTGTCTGTGGTGATGCAATGCAGGAAAGCTTCTTTGATTATTAACCTTTGGAGGGCACTTACGAAGGTGCCTGCTAAATGGTTGGGATCGGGAGGCATCAGCCAGGTGGAGTATAAGTGATGCCTCGTCGGTGCAGTAGAGGTGTAGAGCACGGCGGCCGATTGATGCAGATCGGCAGATGCCGCGATGCACGAGAGCAGAGCACCACCGTCCTGATTTTCTTCGAAGGGGAAGTGGGGATTGACTTGCTGGGACTTCTTTATGTTAGGTTTCAGAGTTCCGCACAAAATGTGTGTAAAACGCTATAACTGTATTTTTCGATAAAGGAAGCTTTTTATTAAATTTGAAGGTCATTACATCGAGTTGATACAATGTCTTGAAATACTCCCGACCTCTGCATACCGGGATGCACACAGTCAAGAAAGAAGAGAGAAACTCAAAACACTTTAATGGCAATCAATTCGTAGACTAGACCGCCACCCATGTGTTTGGGTAAAGAATTCCTTGACCACCTACGCCAAACACAGCGATGCCGCAGCAACCGAATCCTGTGAGGTTGGCTTCTGTAATATAGCCCATGTACGGAGCAAGTGTATAATCTAGTAGATAACCTGCAGCGGAAAAGAATTATGTTTATTCCTGAAGACTGTATCATTTCTACATAACCACAACGATTAGCAAGTAGCAGCCGGTCCTTGCACAATTAGCGGTTTCAATTCTTTTTCAAGACCCCATAGCCAACTCTCAAACATAATGGACGCACTACGAGATTGAGATAAACCTAAAGCCGCATGAATCATAGACCAAACTGCCCGAGCAAAACGTCAGTCAAAGAAAAGGTGTTGAATTGTTTCATCTTTGTGGCAGAAGCAACAAATTTTGCTTCCTTGCCAATTGCGCTTTGCTAAATTATCCTTTGTTAGAATTACTCCTCTTTGCAAGTACCACATAAAGATCTTTATTTTCAAAGAGGCTTTTAATTTCCACAGGCGCTTGTTTAGGTTAGGGACATCACTATGAATCATTACCAGGTATGGAGATTTCACTGAGAACTGACCATTTGGATGTAAGTTCCATCGAAACTCATCAGATTCCTGACTTAGCACAATGTTAGCAATACTTGGAACCAGATCGTTCCATACTGTTAACTTGCAGCCTATGAGATCTCTTCGCCAAGAAATATTTAAGGGTGAGGTGCTGAAGACTTCTGCAACTGTATCATGTGTGTGTCGGGCTATATTATACAAACTAGGATATTGTTCTTGCAGTGTTGAATTTCCCAATCATTTGTCTTCCCAGAACCTGACCCGTGTTCCATCCTTAATTAAGAGAGTACGAAAACGTATAAACTCATTTTTAACCTTCATCAGGCCAGTCAAAAAATGTGACTCTCCGTTTTTCCATTGCACTTGTGAAAGTGGCTTAGACCCCAGGTACTTGTTACGTAAGGGTTGTTGCCAAGTCCTATCTGTTGTGAGTAGTTTAAACAACCATTTGCGAAGAAGTGCTTTATTTTTTTATGTCTAAGTCATGAATTCCTAGACCCCATTGATCCCTGGGTTGGCACAATATATTCCATTTGGCAAGATGCATGATACTTTCGTCATTCACCATCACTTTGCCAAAAGAATCTTGATCAAAAGTAGTCTAGTTTCTTAAATACCCCTCTTGGGATCGCAAAGAAAGACATCATATACATAGGTAAGTTGTTGAGCACTGAGTTAATCAACTTTAGTCAGCCTCCTATAGAAAGGTGTTTACTTTTCCGACTGTTGAGTCTTTTCTCAAAAGGTTCCTGTACCCTTTTCCAATTTGCATTTAATAGTCTCCTATAATGTATAGGAATACCCAAATACTTCATCGGAAGAGCTCCTGGGTTGCAACAAATAGTTCAGTGATCAATTGATTCTTGCGCTTCTCCAAAGCAAAAATGTTCACTTTTGTATGGCTACGCTAAGATATTTAGCGGCGCTAAGTGGCGCTTTAGCAGTTGTAGCTGGCATAGCAGCACAATGTGCAATAGCTTAGCGTGAACTCTTTCAAAATGCTATATAGTTGTGCTATAGCGGCGCTATAGCCTGCTATTTAAAACTATGAGTTTTATTCAGGATTTCAAGAGTGGCGCCATGGAGGTCGTGAAGGGACTGTGCAGTTGATGTGGCTCTTTCATGTCCCCTCCTCATGAGTCATGACGGTATGCTTGAGTATATTCAGTTTGCTCTAGTCGACAAGGCCATTTCACATGCTTGTTTAAAGAACTCTTGAAAGGGATGACTCTAAATGCAATTCTCTTACCGTTAACATGTTAAATTGTTCACTCACGACGATATCTCCTTGACTCACTTTATCTCCTTTCAAATGTCGATGTACACTCATGTAGGGCTAATAAAAGATTCTCATGTCGTTGTGAAATTTCGTAGGTGTCTTGAGCTTGTGCTGCTATATTTTCTTCTCTGAATGTAGCTTGGCCATTTATACTTAGATGGAAATTAATAATACAAATAGATCAAACAATTGAGCATATAAAACAAACACAAGCAAAAACACAACCAAGAACACGAGAATATGATCATTAGCTAACGAGTTTTGTTACAATTGTTTGAAAGTACAAGTGGTACTTGCAGGTACGTTTCTTTCATAACCTTCTTTCAAAATAAATAAATAAATAAATTTACACATAATTAAAAGAGTATCATAGTAAATTCTCATTATTTTTTGTACTTGGTCCCACCAAATTGGTACTTGTAGGTATTTTTGTTTAGGTGCTGCACATTATTTCTTTTTTTCACTGTTTGATTTCGCTAGATGCATGCACGACAATTATTTTTTTCAAACACTCTAAAATGTTTAGTTTGGTAACATGAACCTAGCTTGACAATATCAGCCCAACTGAATAGAACAGCAGTGCTTATTTTTCGGAGAGATGGAAACATTGTTCACTGCATGTTTATTTGGTCAAGATGAGTTATAAAAATGCTTGCTTGTTTTGTTTCACGCCTTGGGTTTGGAGGCATATCCCTCAATTATTCTCACCTTGTTCGGCGTGTACCGGCATGCGTGGGGTAGATGCCAGCCAATAGCTAGCATATGGTCACTACTAGGCAAACAACCTTTTGTAACGGGTCCTAACCCCCTTTAGTATCAGGTGTTGAACCGGTATTGTTACGTCGGTACAAAAGGGGCAGAGGCATTAGTACCGGGTACTGAAAGGTCCTTCAATACCAGGTCATAACAAGACCCGGTACTAATGCCCATGCCCTATCTCCCTTTTGTTTCCCTTTTTTTTCTTTTCTTTTCTTTTCTCATCTCATCTCATCTCACACAACTACAATTTTCTCCTCAAGATTTCATCACAAATCACATTCACAAGAACTAGTGAACTACACATTCACAAACATATACACGATTCACAGATTCACGAAAGAAACTTCACAGATTCACATATTCACCTGAGAAACACACGATTCAGAAACATCCTCAAGATGCACAAAGACTACAGAGACACGACCCATGAACTGTCGGCCGTGCCCTGCCCTTCCCGCCGGTGCCTTCAGGGCGGCCCTTAAACCCTAAACCCCTCGCCACCAGTGAGGCCTCCGTGCGCGCCACCGGCTTGGACTCACCCGCACGCCCGACCGCTGCGGCCAGCTCCGCCGCCGGTGGCTAGGGGCTAGGGAGGCCGCAACTCCCGCCGCCGGCCCACTTCTCTGCTTGTGGATAAGAAGAGATTGAGATGAGGATGAGAATGAGAATGAAATGAGATATGGATGAGAGAGATATGTGAAGGGGTACCGGGGGAGATATTTTCTATGTGCTAGTTGTATTGCGGGAGCCAGGAGAGAGAGAGAGAGAGAATCGAAGGGAGGGGGCGCGTGCAGCAGCTGGGCATTAGTAGCAGCCCTTCTTTTCCACCGGTATTAATGTGTCTCTTTTAATACCGAGGTTTCTCTACACCCGGTACTAAATGAGCTATGACCCATTAGTACTGGGTGGTGGCCATTAGTACCAGGTCTCGCCCCTACCCGGTACAAAAGGAGGTCACGGGGGGCGCGTCGGGGTCCTCCCTCCCCACCTGGTACTAATACACCCATTAGTACCGGGTTCAAAAGTACTCGGTACTAATTGTTTTGGAGGCCCAGGACCAAAGGTCGTTTCCCTAATAGTGAGTACTATTACTCAACACGTACTGCTATTGACGTCCTCCATCAAGTAGGCGTGTTGAGGTTCTACCACAGACATACACCAGACTAACATCATTCCCTTTGGTTCGTAGGGCACGGCAATGGTAAAAGAGCCACTGTCTTATCGAGTGGACCTTGTGCATGAGTTCCCGATAGCGATAAAAACGGATCGGATACGAACGGATACTGCGGATACAGATACAGATAGTTTTTCTTTCTCAAACTGAATTCTCGGATCGAATTTGGATACGGACAGTATATGATGTGTCAAATATTAATTATTCATCATATTTCAATCTTAGAAATCCAAATTTGAATATCCGAATACTAATACGGTACGGTTTACTACAGATACTGAATGTTCGGATTCGGATACGATCTTACCATTTCAGTGTGTGACACTTTCGGTCAAACGGACGGACGGATAATATCCGTACCACTTTCATCCCTAGTTCTTGGTGCCTCCGGTTCCTGTCTAGAACACACAACCACTACTAGAGAGACACTTATTTGTACCGGTGCTCAACCCCCCATTAGTACCGGGTATCCAACCGGTATTGTCCGTCTGGTACTAATGTAAGGATGCATTATTACCGGGTGCCTGCATCGGTACTAATGTGCACATTAATACCGGGTGGAGTTGGCACCCGGTACTAATTTGCTTCCCTGTCAGAAGTCCATCCGCCGTCGTTATAGTCCTCATTTTGTTTTTTTTCTCTTCTTCTTCTCCTTTTCTTTTTCCCACTGATTCTCAATCACATATACAACACAGATTCACAATCACACAAATCCACAATCATACAATCACATATGTTCCAACAAGTACATCAAGAATCACAAGATTACATCAAGAATCACAAAAATGTATCAAGAATCCATGCAAGAAGTGAGGAAAGGGAATCCCACAAGAATCACAACCACACAATCTTACAAGAACAAGAATGCATCTCACGAACCTAAAAAACTCCTCAACACATGCAGGCCTCCAGGTCCCGGCAACCTGCTCCCCCCTGAGCCGGCGGTGGGGCCGGGCCAGCGCCCGCGGCCGCAGCCGCCTCTAGGCTGTGCTCACGTCGCTGCCCCCTACACACCGGAGCTCCCGCCTGGCCGACCGCACCTCCAGGCCAGGCCACGCTCGCGACCCCACCGGTCGCGCCTCTGCCCGGGCGCGCGGCTCCCGGCCACAGGCCTCCAGGTCGTGCTCGCGTCGCTGCCCGCCGCACGCCGGAGCTCCCGCCTGGCCGGCCGCGCCTCCAAGTGCTCACCGCCCCTCCTGCAAGCAGATCGAGAGAGATGTGAGATGAAGATAGATGAGAGGAGAAAGAAGAGATGGGAACGAGAGAGGGAAAATGAGATCAGATAAGGATGGAGAGGGAGAGAATGATATAGATATTTTGTGGTGGAGGGGGTTGCGGGAGTTAGATCGGGAGAGAGAAGGAGTCGAGGGCGCGCCGTAGGGGGTGGGAGCATTAGTATCCGACAAAGAAACGCACCAGTATTAATGTCGCCACATTAGTACCGGTGCTTGAGACAGCCCGGTACTAATGTGTGCCTAAGGGGGCGCGTAGGCGCCCTCCCTCCCCACCCGGTACTAATGTCTTCATTAGTATCAGGTGCAAAAATATCTGGTATTAATGTCGTTTCTTGCCCAGGATATATAGTCCATTCTTTAGTAGTGAACGCTACCAAGCCATGCATGGCATTATTTCCTAATCAAAACAATCTATATCTTTTTATGATAAAGTTCCAGTAGACAGAACAATTTGTTGGCTAAACAAATATGACTCTCCTATGGAAAGAAACCATGGTAATATATGGAGTTGCGTGGTATCCAATCTATATAAATGTAGTAATGTGTATTTCAGCACGGTGTGTGACCTGTGCAGGCTGCAGCATGCATAGCATTGCTGAATATTTCATTTTTGAGGAACCAAAAGGCATTACTGATCTACCAACCATACGCTAGGCAATTGGTGGGCAGTGCCATGCAGTAAAGTTATATTTAACCAAAAACTACCTGGTAATGTATTACATAGACACAGATGAGATGCATACACAAAGAGGAGGCAAACTTTGCTTGTAGCTCTGACTATACGACTCCCATCCTGGTATGACAACAGTGGGTAACAAACTCGATATCTTTATATGGTGGTGGAGGTGTAACCGGATCTCTTCACCCACTTTAGTTCATATAATCTCAGCCCCGGTACCGATGATTTACACTTACACATGCACCCTTGGATGTATTAACGGTGATTCACATGGTGATGTGCATGTATAATTGCCAAAACTTCTTGAATTCACAATAAAAGGTAAAATATTTGCTTGGTTACTGGTCATATACATGGATGCTTGCTAAGCACATATATACACGGATGTTATATAGTTGCCAAATAATTGATAATCAACATAGATTTCTGCACCTAACATGATATAGCCTCATTAACGAAAAAATAGTGTTCCTGGAAAAATTAAATATTCTCTCCACTGCATGCCACGCCAACCTATCATTAGCGTGAATCACTAAAATGAGCTATTCGGGTATTTCATATACAAGCTTCATGTTCGGGTATTTCATATGCAATCTTCATGCTCGGGTATTCCATAAGTGCATATACAAGATTCATATGAATGGGAAGGTTAGTTCATATGCCACGCCAACCTCATTGTAAACTTGAAGCATGCCCGCGTTCATAGCTAATAGCTTCTCTCCGTGCATTTTACAGATTGAGATGGACACATATGCAACAGTAGCTTCAGAATTAGACCTCCCTTATGACAGAGTGTGGCAACTGTTACAGTGACAGTGGTGGATGAGCGTTCCCCAGCAGGTTGAGCTGCTGGCCAAAACCAAAGTTGATAATTCTACTAAACCTTAGATATTTAGGCACAACCTTCCAATGAACAGATCTTCGACATGAGTTTGTTTTCTTGATGCTTTGCCACGCAAACTTAAGAATTCTGATTGCAGAATTGATTATCTATTATTAGTGGTGCTTTATTTGCACCAGATACAGTGATAGTATCAGGTTCATTGAAAAGTACGAGTAACCGAAATGAGTTGGGCTTTTGGGCCGGGTATGTCTACGTTGCTTAATTAATTCCCCCATCTTTTTTTGAAGAAACAATTCCTCCCATCTTCGGATTACTTGTCTCTCGCGGTCCCATAAGACCTTCTGCACAAATTTCCCATATGCCTCCTTTTCCTATCTCACTCTAGGAAACAAATTAATTTGGTGGTTGAGTCCCTGATGCAACACATTATATAGACCACGGCCAGCTTGCTATTGCCTCATACCTAATGTCTTTATAAATGGTAGAAGAATGCATACAGGCTTACATGGTCTATGGTTCACAGAATTATTGACCAATTAACCATATGAGGTAACTGCCCTTCAGTATATATTCATATAGACACTCATATGACAATAGTACAATGCTTTCCTTTGCTACCGTGACACGGATTTGATGCCATAGAACTAGCCATCGGCTTGCCACTTCTGTATATTATATGTTTTTGCTTATCTGAAATGGCTGAACTGACGAACTTCTCTTGTTTTATTCGTTCATAAAAGATGAATGGATATGCGTTGTATTTTCTGATTACCGATCATAGATGGAAATTAATGGGAATACAGATAGATCAAAAACTTAATCGTAAACAAAGATAAGCCAAAGCACAACAAACAATACAGGACCTGTTACTTTGGGCTGCCTCTGATGTTATCCAACAAAACTTTCAGGCACAGTTGTGCAATGAGTTGCTGATGCCTACTTTTCCTACTAGCTAGAAAGATAAATGTTTTTGTACAGAAAAAAAGATCATGATTTACTTGTCTCTGTATGCTCTCTGTTCGACTAGAGTGCATGGTCTGTGTAAAACAAACCATCGTGGTGTTGTCATATATATATATGAGGTCATACCCTGAATTAAACTCACTTTTAACTAAGGAATAGTAACTAACTGGTAATTTGTACAAAGGACAATTGTTTCAGGTTTTCCTTTGTTATGGTCTTATCAGTTGGCGGCTGTTGCAAAATATACACTTATAAATTTTCAACATTCTAGGAAGCATGAAACAAGGATTCGTAGCATAAGAGAGCACCTTGTATGTATGGAACCAGGCCCTGGTTCTTAGATGGGACGACTCACATTCATTTGATGCCATCTGATGAATCGGCCACACAGTTTGGGAGCAGGTACCGAATCCAAAGACGAGCCCAGCAGAAAGGAGAAGGGAGAGAATGGTGGGGGCTAGGGAGCAGGATGGGAGAGAAATGAAATTTTTATTCAATAGGAGCATGTTCTGTTGTTAGAACCTGGTTTCTCATGGAATCGACATCACGGTGTATAGATCTTCTTTCTGCTTGGAGGCTAGTTCTATAGCATTAAATCTTCACTGCTGCAGGTTACTATTCGGCCACCCTTCAAGATCTTTGGATGCTGACTGTGTGAGTGCTCAAGCTCGATCAGTTCTATCTCTGCTTGGGCACGCAAGTTTCGGATGCCTCCATTTCCTACTGGATTCTACCATAATCCAAATAAATCATGCAAGTTGTTGTTCATATAGTCATCTACTTTATTGAAAGCACTTTAAGAACAAATGGTCTTGCAAGATACAATTGGGAACAATTGGTGGCCGGCTGGACACAACACAAAGAAACATCTCTAGAGAGATACTCTCATATCTAATATTGAAATGCTAGAAGCATCTGTGCTTGCATGGTCCACCACTCGATCATATGCGACAATTGCCGCTTAGTTAGTTTGAACTCATATCTAACTTGCAATATGACCAAAACAATAGTGATTCAATGTAGAGGGTGAAAAATGGTTGTCCTTAGAGGCCATCCAAAAGGAACTGTGACCGTATATATAGCCTATGAAAGAGAAGGATGAATTAGGAAAACTTAAAACCTTAGCCTACAGCTTCTACTAATGCATGAACATACTAAAATTGCATCTAAAGCTGATCTAGTGTAAAAAAAAACTTCCAACCAACAAAAGAGCTTTGTAACCCAGAACCAATCCTAGTAAAAACCACTCTAAGAAAGTAAAGACACTCAAGTTGCAGATGTGAAATGTGGAAATGAAAATAGCAGGCTTGAAACAATGCAACATATCACTATTATTTATCCTATAGTATTGATAGGCAAAGGTGACCCCTAGTCCAGTTAAACTTTACCGAGGATATGCACCTCCAGGGACGGATATAAGCCTAAGGCCACTAGAGCCGCGACGCTATGTGTGAGTAGATTTTTCCTATAGTGTAGCTATTGTAACTTAAAGGCCCAGATCCTGTTAGCTTCAATTGGTGCATTAGTGACCCTTGGTGTCAGTTCGGCCCAGCTCCACCCCAGTGCACCTCGTTACCAAGTCGATCTCTCCGGTCAAGTCAATCTTTCCCTCAGACCTATTAGGTTTTAATTTGTTGGTCAAACTACTCAAAATGCAGTTACTTGCCTTTGACGCTGTAGCTAGATGTATCCATTAACCGAGTTATTTTAGACTGTTGAGAAACAGTTGGCTCACAGCAGTTCCATTGTTTCAGTGGAACTCAGAAGTCGTATACTGAATGTCCCATTAGAGCAGAATTAGAATATTTCAAATGAATCCAATGACAATAAGCTGAACTCCTAAAATATGCTGTGAACTTAGCATGTTTGTAAGCTAACAATAACTTGCATGTTTGTAAGCTAACAATAACTTACAAGCCATTCTCTTCTTACATAATTCAAGTGCAATGCTAAATTACTGTTGTGAAAGCATTAAAGTCACATTTATTATTTTTAGCATATTCTTGGTGTCATTGCTTTATTAAATTGCATTAATCATTTCAAGCTCAGAAGTAGTATTGATGCCATAGAACTAGCCATCCGCTTGCCACTTCTATATATTATATGTTCTTTCTTACCCAAAATAGCTGAACTGACCAACAACTTGCCTATGTTTCATTTTGTTTGAATAGGATGAATGGATATGCGCTGTATTTTCTCATAACTGATGGATGAAAATTAATGGGAATACAGATAGATCAAACATTTGAGCTTAAAACAAACATAAGCCAAAGCATCACCAACAATAAGGACCTGTTACTTTGGGCTGCCTCGATCTGTTGTTGTTCAATATATATCATACCCTGGAATTCTGTAAGTTAATGGGACTTGTGAGAATCAAACTATAAGAATACAGTAGTAGAAGCGAGGAATCGAGTCACGTAGATCAACAGATGGTGCTTACGTCAATGAGAGAGGTAAACTATGCTCCACCAAAACTTACAGACACACAGTGTGCCAATGAGTAGCTTGGACGTGAGTAGCTGGTGCCTACTTTTCCTACCAGCAGCAAGGAAGATAATTTTTTTTCTACAGAAAAAAAAAGATCATGATTTACTTGTCTCTATGCTATGTGTATCATATGTATAAGGGTGGAAATGGTTGTCCTTAGAGGCCATCCAAAAGGAATTGTGCCCATGTAGCCTTAGAGAGGAAATGGTGAATTAGGAAAACTTAAAACCTTAGTCTACAGCTTCTACTAATGCATGAACATAATAAATGTTGCATCTAAAGCTGATCGTCGAGTAAGCTTTACCAAGGATATGCACTTGATTACCAAGTTGTTTTTTCCCTGTCAAGTCTACTAATCTTTCCCTCAGGCCTATTAGGTTTTTATTTGTTTGTCAAACTACTCAAAAAGGTTACTTGCCTTTGAGGCTTTAGCTAGCTATATCCATCAATCAAGTTATTTTAGACTGTTGAGAAAAAGTTGGCTTGCAGCACTTCCAATTAGAATTTTTCAAAATAATCACATGACGATAAGCTGAACTCCTAAAATATGCTGAGAACTTAGCATGTCTATAAGCTAACAATAACTTACGAGCCATTCTTGTCTTACATAACTCAAGCGCAATGCTAGATTACTGTTGTGAAAGCATTAATTCCTTCATTCACATATATTATTTTAGCATATTCATGGTGTCACTGCTTTCTTGAATTGCATTAATCATTTCAAGCTCAGAAGTAGTATTGATGCCATAGAACTAGCCACCCGCTTGCCACTTCTATATATTATATGTTCTCGCTTATCCGAAATGGCTCAACTGACCAACAACTTGCCCTGTTTTATTTTCTTCATAAAGGATGAATGGATAGGCGTTGTATTTTCTCATGACTGGTAGATGAATATTAATGGAATACAGATAGATCAAACACTTGAGCATAAAACAAACATAAGCCAAAGCATCACCAACAATATGGGACCTGTTATTACTTTGGCTGCCTCGATCTGTTGTTGTTCAATATATATCATAACGCCAACATTTGGCAATGATATACTTGCCAATGAGAAGCTTGGACATACATGAGTAGCTGATGCCTACTTTTCCTACCAGCAGCAAGGAAGATAAATGTTTTTTCTACAGAAAAAAAGATCATGATTTACTTGTCTCTATGCTATGTGTTCTATTAGAGTGTATGATCTATGTGAAACTAAACAACTTGGTGTTGGCCTGCATATATACAACACATATGCTTATTATAAACTGTAATAATGTATTTACTGAAAATAAAGGTATTTTTTTCTCGAACATACAGGAGAGCTGTGTATCAATATATTAAGAAGAAAGAAGGGTGAAGCACCCATACACCAATCCAAGGTTTTTCTTTTTAAGGGAGGAAAAACCCGAAAACCCCACCCACACACACACTAAGTTAAATCACCGAACCCATAAAATACAAAGGACAACCCTTGACCAGAGGACCTCCTAGCTTAACCATTGGGCTGCAGGGCGAGGAGATGAGGAATTCCTCAAGCCCCGGCTAATTCCGACACATGTTGTTCATCCCAAATGGTAGAAAGAAGCCCACTTAAATTAGGCTGCACACCATCGAACACACAGCCGTTCCTGTGATTCCAACGAGACCATGCCACCAGGATGACAATTGAATTCAGACATTTGTTTGCTTGGTCAAGAACCTTTCTGCTCACCTGATCCCACCATTCCTCGAAGGAGTGTTCATCGGGTTGTGGAGCTCAAGCTTGCAGACCAAATTTTTCCAGGACATAGAACCATATTTGGCGCGAGAAGACACAGGACAGCAGCAAATGGTTGATTGTCTCCTCCTCTTGATCACAAAACGGGCAATGTTCAGGGTGTGTTAAACCTCTCTTGGCCAGCCTGTCGGCTGTCCAGCACTTATTATGTGTTGTCAGCCACATGAAGAACTTACACTTCCCTGGTGCCCAGCTTTTTCATATCCTCTCCCAAGGATTGAACTAGACAGCTCCAATAAACAGAGCCTCATAGGCTGACTTAGCTGAATATTTCCCTGTTTGTGCGAAATGCCAATTGTGAGAATCCTCAACTTCTGGCTGCAGCACCACCTCAGCTAGTAAATCCCAAAGGTCAAGATATTCAGTCAAGACCGCCACACAGTGCTCCTCTAATATCAGCAACCCATCTTAAATCAGTAAGGGCCTCTGAAATTGTTCATTTCTTTGCCCGGCCTGAAATTGACCCCAAAAAGATGTGGCACAAGCTTGTCAAGGCTTTGCCCATGAAGCCATCTATCAGTCCAAAAAAGAGTGTTTTTGCCATTGCCAACCTCTGAAATTATAGCTACAGAGAAAAACGCCTTGGCCGACTGATGTACTTGAATAGGGAACAAACACCAAGGTTTCTCCGGATCAGTTTTTTGCAGCCAGAGCCATCGCATTCTGAGGGCCCAACCCAACTGCTGCAGGTTCGAAATGCCCAGCCCTCCTAATTCTTGTGGTCTAGTAACTTTAGGCCAAGCTACCAAACAATATCCTCCCTTACCACCTCTTCTTCCTTTCCACAAAAAGCCTCTCCTGATCTTGTCAATGGCTTTGAGAGCCCACTGAGGGAGGTCCATGGCCATTGCCAAGTATATGAGCATGGAACTGTCACACCTGATTTTCAAAAGCAAAACCAGATGCATTCCTATATGTATGCCAGGATCAAGTTCCATACATATAGTTGACATAAGTGAATAGCAGTAACAGTATCACGTAAAAGAACACATAAAAACTTACAAATCTATCAGAGATAAGCAGCTCAATCCTGGAAACGGAGACACCAAACTTCACAGGCAATTGACTGGGGGCTGCGTACGCCTAGCCTCAACACCATCTTCAACATCTTCACACACCTTTTTCTTCTGAGCAGCAGTAAGCAAGGATGAGTACACTTATGGTTGGTACTCAGCAAGGCCACAAGAAATAACCAAAGAGTGATTTAAGTCCATCTTTAAGTATATTAATCATGTGAGGGTCCAGGCCGCTCTTGACCGTGAGCACGGTTAATCGATTAGTTTTAAACACTCTACAGAGATTGTACATCTTTACCCACAAGTCGTGTAAAAGTCCCGAAGAACTTTGAACCCAACCATGCGATGCTTGCAAGGCATCATACCACACTACCGAGGTGTGATTGCATAGGGACGCTACGAGGCCTTTACAAAGATTCCCTAGCGTAGACTGCTCACTAGGTTACATAATCAGTGCAATGCATAACCCTCTCTCAAACTGCGAAGCTACCATAGAGCAGATCAGGTTGAGGGCCGGGTTATACACCATCTACCGTCACCCCCTCGCCCCTTTCAGGTAAAGCATATAATACTCAAGGGTTTCTAATTATTTAGCCAAGACAGAGCCATATGTCTTGTGGTAGCACTGTTTTCCTGGGTGGTCGCTCCATGTTCCGATTAATGCGTAGTATTCTTATAAATAAAGCATAGGTAGAAGGATGGTTAGGGTCACTTGCCTTTTTTCAAAGATAAGTTATACTCTTACTGCTCTTTAGCTCTTGCTTTCTTGAACAGACGAACAGCGATCTTCTACTCGAAGCAAACATCGGCACAAACATACAAAGCAAAGGAACAAGAACTAAGAACAAAGCACCAATCAAAAGAAAAGGCTTTAAAAGAGCGCACTAAAAGACAGGCTTGATCTATGGTTACGCGCAAACGAAGGAAACGCAGAAAACAAAACTAAGGTCGGCAAGACAAAGCTTATGTGAGATCACTAACAACAAGAGACTAGGCGCTAGATTTATTTTGACTTAAGAAAATCATGAGTAAAGGTTATTTCTAAGAAATACCTTATTTGTAATTAAGCAAGTTACATTTAGTCATAGAAAAATATGATAAGCCTAATCATATTTTATTTACAAATATTTAAGTAAAAGTTATACCAAATTAACAATTAAATTTAGAAACACAAAGCATGTATAAGGTATCTAGCTGAAGAACTTTATATTGCGGATTCAACTAAACATATTAATATTGAAAAGACAGTTGTAATATAATTAAGCATATTAACTTTATTATGAAAACCGATGTACACACTAGGCATCTTTTATACAGAAAAGCTAGTTATAAATAAGAATTAACCAATTAAATCTTAGCTCAAGAAAACCGGGATATAACCTAATCATTTTTATTTAGGAAGCCAATTAAATAAAAATTAGTCAAGATTAAAATTTAACATTTATGTTAAAAACAAGTAACATGTAACACACTGCTAACGCATATGTTAAGGTGAAACGAACTAGATCGGAGGAAACGAATTATCAAGCGCACAAGAAAAACCTTAAGCGGATCAACAAGGAGAACTAGTCTAAAAAGAGAACTCGGTTGAAGGGATAAAATCTAGATGAAGATAAACTGAACTAGCTAGCAAAGAAACTGATAACAAGATTGGCTCTAAAGAGATGGCTGTGAAAGGTTTGAGCATAAAGAGCTAAAAGAACACAACTGATTCATAAAGAGATATCTGGAACATGATGACTATGAAATAAAGACAACTGAGATATAGGATAGCTATGAAACAGGATCACTTGATAGGAAAATGAGCAGCACAAAGTACTCACACAGATAAAGCTACTAGATAGAACAGAAACACTAAGACAAACTAGAAGGATAACTAAAGCACACAGACTGTGCTGAGAAAAGGAAAGACTTGCTTAGCTATGAAAGAAACATGTTTGTGCATGAACCGATCTAAAGCTTGCATACGACTAGGTAGCAGAGATATTAACAAGATTGGTTCTAAAAAAGATAGTTAATGGTAAAAGATTAGAGGAGATGTATGCTGGAAAGAAATTATGGAGACGAGATATATCCTGCTTACTGTGTAAGCATGACATTACCATAACATCATGCTTGCATGGCGATGCTTAGGAGACCATCAGCGGTCCATTGACTATTTGACTCGACTTGCAAAGAGATCATAGCTGCTTAACGTGCCCAACTTGCTCCATAGGATGGCCAGCGAACTGTCCAGCTCGACTAGGTAGGATATGCATGGCCGGGGCGGCAGCGATGGAATGGAACAGACACAGTGCGGCAGGCCGGAGGACGTAGCAGCAAATGCACATAACACATAGAACAAATAAGTTCGCTAGAAAACAAGGGGAAGATTCATGGCCAGCGACACTACGGGAAACTATAGGCAGAGATGCAGTTGAGAACTTAAAATGCAAGGGCTGAACGAGGAAAGTGATAGCATGCTCACCAATGGCAAACGGTAGAAAACAGATACGGCGATGACGGCGGAGATCGAGCTCGACAAAGACCGCAGCGGTATGATCTTTCACGTGGACATGCTCCTCGGACAGCAGATCGTCACAGGGATGGTCACCTCGACGGGCTTCGGTGTCTGCCGGCATACAAGAACTCGTGGACGGTGGAAGGCATTGCTGCAGTACGTGATGGATCCACGGCGACGTACGATGCTGCGGACGGCCGTGGTGCTGCTCCTGGCGGCGACGGCGGAGCTGCTCGTGCGGATGAGATCGCCGGCGCCAGCCTGCAGCTTGATCTGGACGGCGCACACGCTAGGGCATGAGGGGGCTCGGCGATTAGATGCATAAATTAAAAGAGGGCCCGTGGTGGATGCGGCTTGCAGAGATATTAGAGGGCGCGTCAGGCTCGATCGACTCGTTGGCGTCCGTCGTCTGGAGGTTCGACTTCATCTCGCGTTCGGCTACAGCCAGGAAAAACGAGACGCTTCAGGGGACCAGCTTGTCACGGAGGCGCAAAGATGAACCAGGAAAACAGAACATGATCCGTGTGCATCTTCCGTTAAGGTGCTGGGCAACCAGCAGCTTGACAGGATAAAGAGAGATAAAAAGGGATAGAGAGGGAAAAGGAAAGATAATTAATGCAGGTAGATTTAGATAACCATAGGTATTATTGTATAGAATTTTGAAAAGATAATGAAGCTAGCAAATTTGCTCCGAAGATATATATAGTAAACAAAAGATGATGGAGGATTTCAAAGAAAATATTTGAAGCTAGAGAGAAAGATTATAGACCCTTTGAATAACATAGATTTAGCTCTAGGGAAAAAAAAGAGAATAAACTCTGGAAAAGCTTGAAAGGATTTAAAGGAGATTAACTATATACTTCAGGGGCTGGCAGAGAAGAAACACTAGACTCTGTGTGAATAGATGGATCTCCAGGGTTAGATCTGAAAAAGGATAGGGGTAGGGCTCCGTTGTAAAGATCTAATAGATCTAGGGTAGTTTCTGGGAAACGTGCAAGACACAAAAAACTAATCTAAAGATTACAGGAAAGTACAAGGTCTTATTCGCAAAAAGGGGAGAGGTCTTCTCCTAACTCTGTCCGTAGCGGACAGGGGCTCCGACTGGTTCAAATCGCCGGTGTTCCGGCGGCTAAGGACTTCGGGTGAGCTGCGCAGGGGGTATCCGGCGGCTAAGGACTTCGGGTGAGCTGCGCAGGGGGTAAAGGAGGTGGAGGGGACCTCGAAGGGGTGCTCACCAGCGGTAGGGACGGCCTGAGACAGCCGGAATCCGGCCGGCCGCGGAAGGGCAGAGGTGGCCGGATCGGCTCCAGGCAGCGGCGGCGCTCCGGCGGACTTCTGGCGACGGGAACGAGCAGTGGAGGTGCAGCTTGATCTCGCGGAGCTCTTGGAGCCGACGGCTTGCTCCACCGGCCAACGTACGCGGCAAAACGCCGACGGCGACTGCGGCCGGTTGAGCTCGGTTCCGGCAGATGATGGCGCGCGGCGCTGTGCAAGGCGGAGAGGCGACGGTGGGAGTAGGGCGCCCGAGGACTCGGCCGCGTGTTTTATATGAGCCCACGCACTGCACCTGGAGTGACGCACACGCCAAGGTTGGCCGGCGGCGGCGGCCGTGCCGTGCAGGCCAGAGCTGCAGAGCAGCTGGGCCTCGCAGGGCCGGATGCAGTGGGCTGGAGCGGACTGGGTCGGGCTCGCGGATGCGGGCTCGGCCCAAAAGAAAAGGATAGGTTAGATAATTATTTTCAGAAATAATTTCTCATGCAAAGAAAAATCTAGAAAAAATTCTAGATAATTCCATAAAGTCACGAAAAATACTCTGAAAATCCCAAAAATTCTAGGAAAATTCTCAGAGATGTATTGGGACACGAACAATCCAAATAAGGTATTTGGAGCTCATGAAAAAAAAAGATTGAGCAGCCTTTTAGTAAATAGAATTAGCTCAGGAAAGGTGGATAAATTTCCAGAAAAAGCTGAAAAATTCTCAGAAGGATTTGGTCGGCACTTAAACGCATTTTTAAATAATGTTTTGCACTCATGAAACACCTAGATGCATTGGCATGAATGCAACACACACAGAACCAATTATTTTAATTTAGAAAACAATCAAAGGCTTTTTTCTTATACAATATTCCCTTGTAAAGAAAATAAATGTTGGAAATTTTTTAAAATTACGAGAAAATCGTTGTTTAATTTTGTTGTTATTCACATCCTGAAATTCAAAAATTTCAGGGTGTGACAGCACAAACTGCACCAACACTTTTCTTCATGCCCTTGTTAGCAAATCCGTCTTCCACCTTGGGAGCTGATCTGTCAATTATCTGTTGAATCTGTACTTTAGTTAACTTATGCAGAGATAATGGCAAACCAAGATACCTGCAAGGAAATTCCAGAAACTGGCATGGAAGCAGTGATTCTATGGTCTGCCGATCCTCCTCCTGGCACTTAATGGGAAGCACACTACTTTTCTGAACATTGGTTTTTAAACCACTGGCCTTTCCAAATAAATGTCGCATGTCCAGCATGATATTGATGTCACCAGCAGTAGACTTCAAAAATATTACCACATCATTAGCATAAATAGAAATCCGATGCAGCAAAGCGCTCCTAGCCAAATGCTGTAACAAATCCTCCTCCACAGCTCTTTTAATCATGAAACCCAGAACATCCATAACCAAGATAAAGAGCATAGGTGACAGTGGGTCGCCTTGCCTCAGTCCTTTATGGTATTCTACTCTTCCCCTAGGTTACCATTTAGAATCACCTGTGTGGAAGAGGTACTAAGAAGTCCGCTTATGATATTGCACCAATCTGTCCAAAACCCAAAAGATGCAGCACTTCCAACAAAAAGGCCCATGAAACAGAGTCAAATGCCTTTTTTATGTCCAGTTTTAGCATAATCCTGGCTTGCTTTTGCTGATGAAGATATCGAGTCATTTGCTAAACCAACATAAAATTATCCTGTATAAATCGACCTTTAATGAATGCACTTTGGAGAGGAGAGAGCAGCTCATTGAGGCGACCGGCTAAGAGATTGGCAAGAATTTTTGTGATGAGTTTGGCAAAGGAATGAACCAAACTGATGGGTCTGTAATCTCTAATGCTTGTGGCGTCATCCTTCTTTGGCAAGAGAGTGATGTAGGGCGAATTAAGTTGCTAGAAGCTGCCAAGTTTCCTACTCCAAATAGCTGAGAGCCTGAGACTGCTGCCATAATATCAACTTCAATTACATGCCAGCATGCCTTATAGGAATTTCCAGTGAAGCCATCCGGCCCTGGGGCTTTGTCTGAAGGGAGAGAGCAAATAGTGTTCCGAGATTGGTGTCTTCAGCTCAGACAGGTCGTGCTGCAGTAAGCCCAAAGCCTCCAGGTTATTATAGAAATCGAAGATATTTTTCTCTTTGTCCTCATGGCTGGAGAGTAGTTGCCCATCATCCAAAATGAGTTGGCAGATGGGGTTCTTCCATTTCCGATGTCTAGCATTCGAATGGAACAAAGTGGTATTGGCATCCCCTTCAGCCAACCAGCAGATACCGGAGCAACTGCGTGCAATTATGCGCTGTAAAGATGACAAAGCGAGCGAGTGCTTCTTAAGTTGATTCCGCAGCCAGAGCTCTTGGTTGGACAAACTACAATTATCCTGGGCAATTTCCAGAGGGTGAAGGATCTCTCTAGCCAACCCAAGTTGAGAATTAACATGCCCAACTTTCTTGTGGCTCCAACTTTGGAGGCTCTTAACCGGGGCTCTGAATTTTTTGGCCAAAGTGTCAAAAGGGCAACTAGAAGCGGGGGCAGAGGTCCATGCTGCTTCCACTGTCTCCTGGAAACCTTCAAGCTTAGTCCAGAAAGCTTCAGGGCCTTGCCGGGCTTGATTGCGTTGAGGCTGAAGAGGAGAGGACAATGGTCTGAACCATCTGTGAAAACACTTTGGAGCAGACTGTTTGGGTAAATTTGTTCCCAATCCATAGAGCATAGAGCTCGGTCCAGCCTGACCAACGTAGATGAATCCTGTTGGTTCGACCAAGTAAATTTTTTACCTTGTTTGGGCACATCATGCAGCTCAAGGTCATTAATTAAACGACGAAATCTGACCATCATAGCTCTGTTCATATTGTCATTGTTCTTGTCTTCTACCTTAACAATAAGATTATAATCCCCCATTACTAACCAGGGGCCTTGGCATGCACCTCTTACATCTCTCAGTTCTTACATCACCTTGAAGAAAATAATGGTATATGGCATATGATGTATATAATTGATTGATCGAGAAGGCTTTGCTTTGAAATAAAGTCTTTGCCTTGCTCGTGATATCTGACTGAGGATGACTTGCTTCCATGACCATTTTTTCCATGTAAAAATATCCTAGATGCTCGATGATATAGATAAAACACATGATTAAATGGATGATCCTCTATAAAGTCACCCGTACATATAAAGTCAACTCGACCATAATATATGAGTGTTTCTGCGCCTAGCTCGACAAAATCAGCTTGATTTAAGAGAAAAATAGTGCTTAAATAACAATTATGTTGTCTTGCATCTGATAATGTTGTACAGAAGCATAATGGATTTCATGTTTGAGTAGCACCTAGTTGGACTAAGAAGATGGCTGCCCAGTACTGCCAACTGGGACTCATCCTGTTATAAGGCCGACCGCTCCGAAATCTATTGATGGAACCTTGTGTGTAGGAAATTGGAATCGAGGGAGGGATATATAGAGAGCTGACCGCTTAGTTTATACAGGCACATTGATTATTCTCATGCCATCTTAATTAAGCTTGTAGATGGAAATAAGAAATCGTGCTCCTAGGCTTTCTGATTGGAGCAAAAATGGATATATGCGAATTGACAGATATTTACAAGAATTAGAGAACTCGGAGGTCATAACAACCTCATTAAGCACAAAGTAAGTTCAGCTATTGGCTTTCACATCAACACAGTATATCATTGTGCAAACTTTGAATTCAATGCAACACCTAAACATAACATCATAAAGTATTGCTAGATAACTCAAAAAAATCCTACTCCTATATAAATTGCAAAATATTCCTTGAGAAGACTCATTACGGATTAAGGATGGGATCTTCCTTTTTCCTTTATTGTTGTTCTTTTCACATAAGATATATATCTTCTGTGCATGTTTCGATGCCTCCATTTCCTACCCAAATAAAGCATTGCATCTTGTTATTCATATTGCCCACTATTCTATTGCTAGCACTTTGCGAAATAAATCAACCTGGTCGACCTGTCAAAAACCACAGCTAGGTACCTGCAGCATATCATATATATTGATATATATCTAGAGTCCTATATATTATTTGAGGCCAATGACTTGGAGCATTATATGTCCACCTACATAACCTAAAGTAAAATGACTATTAACTAAGGAGTAATACATTACTGTAGAACACCTCATCCGTGTGTCAGCACAAAAACCACGGTGCCGGTGATGGAGCCAGCACAATGAACTAGTCGGTGTTTCCGTTGACAATAGAGCTAACCGCAACACTACAAGAGTGTATGTTTCGATATGTTCTCAAGCTAGCAATAACTTAGACTCAACCTAGTATTACTCAATTCAAAGTGCAGATGTTATATTACTGTTATGAAGCCATTACTTTATTCAGTCAAATATATTATTTCAGAATATCTCAGGCGGGCATTGCTTGCTACATTTATCATTTCAAGCTCGGAAGTGGTGTTGTTAATTTTTAGTTTATGTCACAGGAGTCTAAAAAAACTGTAAGGTAGGTGTAGCATTGCACATCTTAACTTTCAATACATATTTGTTACTATCATTTTAATTTTGCTACAAGTACATCAGTAAAGTTTATAATTTCTTTCAAAAGATATAAAATTCTCAAGACACTGTTATTTCAGGTTCAGTATTTAGTAGCCGTCAACCAGAACTTTGTCCTCCAAGTCCCACTAGATGCAGAATATTTTCTGAAAGTTTTATCCAAATGTCACGTACATGGACTAAACATATAAGATGGAGTATTAATTACACCAGTTTTTATATAACTGCTGCAGCACAACTACAAATAAATCACATAGATTAAAAACATTGGAATATGTTTGGGCAATTGCTATCTCATTATGGGAGAAGGTACAAAATGAAACATCACATCACCAGATTCATTAGCAAGAAATTACCATACATATGACTTTTACAAAGAGTTCCAATGGTGGCAACAAGTCATAGATATATCTTGGTGACAAGTGACATACATCTAACATTGAAATGAAGGTACACAAACACTTGTGACCTATTTGAATGATCAGTGGTACATGCATCTACGACTGATCCTATTATTCATAACAAGTTGCATCTGTAGCAATCAACCATGGTGTTGGTTGTTGGGGAAATTCCCCAGGCCACCAACCCCATGGACACGACTAAGCAAGGGATCACTGACAGCTTCAAATCCATCAATGAGAGCAATGCTCGAGCTTGGAGTTGTGGAAGCCATAGGATTGGCACTCTGCGAGGTTGAACCAATCTCCATAGGTGGTTGTGGCAGTGACCCAGGAGTTTGCCTTCCTTCCACCATTACCTTATTGACCTTGTCCTTGACAATATCATGTATTTCTTCCAGCTTCTTTTGGAATGCTTGGAGCTCATCCAGACCCAATTCCATAATGTTAGCATTCAACCACTGCATCAAGGGTTCACCCATTTCCTTCTCAGTTGCCTCTAGCAACTTCTCCTTTCTCATCTTTTCAGACTCCAGTGACTGCTCCAACTCTAAGTACTCCATATTCAGCCTATGGACTGTATCTGTCACTGGCCCCCCATTATCATTGCTTGCATTACCCGAAGCAGGGACCGGGTTGAAGAATCGATTTACAACATCATCAAAGGAAGGATGGCCAAAAGAGAAAGCCCTACCAATGGCTGAAAACACAGCAATGCCAACCGTTGCACCACACAGAATAGATAGCTCACTAGCCTTCTTGAACAAGCCTTGGCGGCGCTTAGAGAAGCATACCTGACGTGCTTGATCATTCTCAATGGGCTTGATCTCAATCTTCTGCCTTCCCTTGGATGCCTGACCCTTCACCATCTCCGAGATGAGAAAATGTGGTTTCTTGGCTAAGCCTTAGTATATGTTGATTTGTTACACAGCCGTCGTTTATATAGGCAAACGCAGGGGATCAAAATGGAAATAAAAATCAGAAAAGATTTTTTTTTTGAATGAATGCTATTCTGTGCTGGATTATATATAGCTAGCTGGATTCCGCGTTCTTAATTTGGTAGGCATTTGTAAATATCTAGCTTTATTGTGTTAACCTGGAAGTTTGTTAATGTTTTGGATTACAATGTTCTGGATACAGCCACGGTCTAGCTGGCACTGCCATAAAAATAATGAAATGTCGACTATATGTGTACTGGTTGTAATCCTCCCATAAATTGTTAATTCAGTAGTAACGAAGAGACCAAAGAACATACCGCAGTTAGTCATGATTTGTGAAGATCCTTTGTAACCATGACAGAACATGGATTGCAGTATCGATCTGTACTCGTGAGTTTAAGTTGTGTAACTCTGAATTTTTCATTTTTGCCTCTCTCGTCACAGCCGCGCCATCTCGATATACAAAAACAAAACAATGTTCCTACGGTGACAAGATGACAGAAAAGTTGTCAACACACACCTTGCAGAGATATACTCATCTTACTCAGAACTACTTGTATAACAGCTTGCAGAACAGCAAATGCGTCTTACTCAGAACTTGTTGTTTTTGGATGCGCATTAGTATTATACAGCATTACAAAATGATCTCCAGATCAGCAGCATTTAATTGTGATTGCCATTATGAGCATATATACAATGACTCATTCGAGGGTAATGAATTAATGATGTATAGCTAGCAAGGCCAGTTGTTCATGTGCCTCCAGGCAGTCTAGTGGAAATCTTGATGATGATTGACTAGAAAGTCGGGTGGCAAATTCGAGTTTTTTTTATGGATAAAACAATAAAAAAAATGTTCACGTGAAAAACGCTTTAGAAATTTGTAAACATGTCATTTTATTGATATTATTATGTTTACTAGCTGTTTTCATAACAGAGAGCAAGCACTATGTTTTCCCACCAAAGAGTAAAGAAAGGAATGATTTTTAGTTGCAGGTTATCAGGCAAGAAAATAAGATAATGAAAACTTGTTGTTTCTCACATGAAAATCTCTTTACAATATCGCTTGATGCATGCCGCCCCTTCGTTCGCTACTTGAAAGCCAATTTTCTCTTAGATTTCTTATCAACTTTTGATTAGAGCATAGCATCTCATCTTATCAACTCCTTGAAAACCAAATTTACTCTATAACACTGGTTTTTTATGTATTTTTAAAAACACATTCTACTATATATATCAGTGCTGTGTGCTTCCTGGGAAGTAGATGGTTAAAGGATACATCTCATCTTATCAACTCCTTGACGAAAGCCAATTTTACTCTATAACAATTGTTTTTTTAACACATTCTACTCATTGTTGTGCTGCCTGGGAAGTAGATGATTAGAGCATAGCATCTCATCCGTTATGTGAACGAACTGTCTGGGAAGTAGATTAGGCAAGCATGTACCACGTGAACGCGAACTGCCTGGCCCAAGGGATTTCAGTTTATGATGATGTTCACTACATGACCCAACTGCGCATTGGTACAATTTGTATGTGATATCACTACTATTTCCTGTTCTGCCTTATGACTTTAATTTTCTCATCGCGCATAATGGCCTGAGAGTTAACATTTGGGTGTCGGGGTATGGAGATAACAGCTTTGGAGTTTTTCAACAATGGTGCTTGGAATGCCCTGAGGAGGATCAAGAACTAGTCTACTTCTTGTTTTGAACAACAGGAAGTCTTTTTTCTCTTGATTTTGTATCGATGGAAGATGTTTCGTTTAGTTGTAAGAGGCCTAAGCGCGACAAGGTGTCTGTTGCTTTCGGTTGTAAGCTGACAAACTATGATTGCTGAAACCGGGTTTAATCCTTTTTCTAAAAAATATATAGACCTTTGTAATAGGAGCTAAGGCTGTGCCATATCTGATGCTCTCTTGTGCATGATGATTGATGAGCCCTTTCATAGATCATCCCTCATCAGCTAACAGCCCATCAGCTACGAGCTAGAATTGTAGTGGGTGAGTGAGCTTGTCCTGTAGGTCCTAGGCATGGTAGATTACACAGTAATAGAAGTAAAATCAGTGGCAGATTGTACTTCTACAATCTGATATGAATTATAGAGTAACTATGTATTCACTACAAGACTCGCAAGAGGTTTCTGAGAGGGTCCTATAATCAGTGGTCGACGGGAAGAATACTTTGTACTTAATATCATTTGTTGCTATTGCTTATGGTAATTAAGTCATACACCAGCATTTTCCGAGAGTAGAATAAAATCACCGACTGAGGATTCATCGACCAACATTAAGTGGCCACACAATAACAAAAAGAAAAATACTGTCACCCACCTGATCAAAACTCTAGGCAAAAGTCACTGATATAGTAGTTTGTAAAAGGCCTGCAGTACAATCTGCCACAAGAAGGGCAACATTAATTTATTGATCTAGATAATTGATTACACATGTGGATTTTATCTTAATAGCTTAAATTACGGTGATGTTGAACCCATATACCTCGCATGCCCACAATCTGATAGTTCAATTCTGAGGATGGTGGTTCAACCACTAGGGTTGGTAGTGAGCGTTAAGGAAATGTTGAGTACACCGCCATATGCGTGATATTGATTGTTGATCATGGTTGTTTTGACTTGGTGCATTTGTATATGCAATGAGTTCGTTTTTGATGGGAAGGATGCCTCAGTAGCTCTGGTTAAAGCAAAGTTCATACAGGAATTTGCCATGCTTATGCATAAAGCAAAGAAGAGTTATTTTCTTTTGATAGGAACATGCCTAGAATTGCTAGGATGAGCTCCTCCCCCTCTTCTGTTTTGTTTCCCTTGTAAATATTTATTTATATATTAACAAGCAGGGGTCTTGCCCCTCCTGTTTCATAAAAAAAAAGCTGGTAGTTTGTGGGTCCATGTCACCTTGCATGACCAAACCTGATACTAAGTATGATTCATTTAGCGTGCTTCGATACCTACCATGACGTTCATGAAAATAATTTTCTGATGTGTGAAAATTATGCACTACATTGTACATAGTTTACATTCAGTCGTAACAACCTCCTCTATAAGGGGAAAATAAACTATCATTGGTCAAAGAACTACTCACCTTAACAGTAAAGCGGAGCATAAAACTGAAATGCATCATGTCTATATGCAGCCATTTCCTTTAAATTTCCGCAAAATGTTGCTAATGTGCTCACAGCTCTTACACCATTGACTTCTTCGTGATGTCAATTACATACAGAAGCTCAAATGTTTGGTCAGGCGAGTTATTGGTCATGTTTTGGAACAGCTTAAATCCAGCTTATGGCCAAAATAAGCTGAAACTAAAGCCAAACGGCGTGCTTTTTTGCAACTCTTTTTGGCCGCGCTTCTCCCCACCACCTCCATTTGCACTACAATGCAGAAGTTAGTTCAAACCCGCTTCAAATCAACACTATTTCACTATTTGTACAACTTATCTGAGAAACTTCTCCCAACCACGGTTTCAAATAGGGCTATTCTATGAGAAAGATTTTGGCCTGAATGTGACTGCAATTTTAGAGTAGGCTTATACCCATGCATTGATCCACTGTTCATGAGCTAAAAATGTACATGATCCTCTTTGAATTTTAAAAGTTTATGTGGGGTCTGGGGTTTGTTTCACATCACAAATCTCTCAAAAGTAATGTAGTATGATTCACTATTGGGCAATGGACATTTCATCTCGAGGCTCAGTACCGGTTCCCTTTTGACCCAGTCCAAATGTTACCATTAGTACTGGGTCTAAAGGATAACCCCTGAGATGCACCCCATAACCCCCTTTAGTATAGGGTGGAGGCTTCATGTGGTACTAAAAGTAACAAATTAGTACCCAGTACTAATGTCCCTAAGGACCAATTAGTACTGGGTGAAGGCTCTGGGTGAAGGCTTCACCTGGTACTAAACCAGCTACCGTCCGTGTGCCTCTCTTTATTTATCTTCTCTCAGGCCAGGAGCTTGCAGGATGCAGGAGGGGCCGGCTGGTGGGAGGGGCAGCTGGCACAGGGGGCCGGCACGGTCGCGGGTGCGATGCCAGCATAGGTAGCCTCCCCGGCTGCCAATGCAGGGGGCAGCTCGGCTGCGCATGCGCCACCAGCAAAGGGGGCCAAGCCAGCCGCCGCATGGGCCGCCAGCACAAGTGTGGCCTCCCCGGCTATGGGCGCATGGGGCTAGCCCAACCGTGTGTGCACCGATGGCGTAGGTGGCCTCCCTGGCCGCCGCACAGGGCACCGGCGCAGGTGGCCGCCTTGGCCGCCACTCCTATGGCACGGTGATGTGAGTGATTGTGATTGAGATCGTTTCTTACTCCGATTGTGATTGTGCAAGACTTATAATAGTTGAACACTTTTTCTTGAGTCCATGGTAATTGTGCAATACTTGTGATTGTGATTGTTTCTTGGTCCATTGTGGTTGAGATTGTGCAAGACTTGTAATAGTTGAAGACTTTTTCTTGATTGTGATTTTGCAATTCTTGTGATTGTGATTGTACAAGTTTGTGAAATATGTGAGTGTGATGTGATTGTGATTGTGATTTGTGATTGTATGGGAAAAAGAAAAGGAAAGAAAAATGAGAGAACAAAAGAAAAAGAAAAAAGAAAAAGTATCTGATGGGCGGGAGGTTCAGTTTAGTACCGATTGTATCTTCATCCGGTACAAAAGCAACCCCTTTAGTATCAGTTATTTCACCCGGTATTAAATGCCCCACCCCAAGTACCGGTTGTGCAAGGTACTAAGACTATCTCCAGCAACTCCCCCATCTCTTCCCCCATCTCCAAAATGAGTAAGCCACGAGCACTGTAGTACCTCCAGCAACTCCCCCATCCCTTCCCCAAACTGAGCAGACCGGCCTCACCTCCCTCAATCTTGGGTATCTCTCTCCTCTCCCTCATCCCGCAGCTCCAACTGCCGTCCCTGCCTCCCTCCATCTCTGCGCCGCCCCTCCTCTCCCCTGCTCTCTTCCTCCCCGGTCATTCCTCCCCAGGCCAGTGCGGAGCTGCAGGAGCCGGCGCGCGACGGCGCTACGCGACGCGAAAGGAGCAGGCGCCTCCATCCGCGGGCTCCTCCGCCGCCGCCTGGATCTGCTTCGGCGATTCGAGACGCCGCCGCGCCACAGCCCTGGCCCGCGCAACGACGCAGAGGCGGAGCAGGGGCCGGTGTGGAGGATCCTCCGCCGCGAGCCCCGCCTGGATCTGCTCCGGCGCGGCGGGATGCCGCCGGGCCACCGCCCTGGCCCGCGCAACGACGCGGAGGCGGAGCAGGGGTCAGCGTGGAGGCGGAGCAGGGGCCCCTTCCTCCACGGCGCGGAGGCGGAGCAGGTCCCCTCACGCCGGCCGGGTGCCCCGCCCCGATTTGCCGCCGTCCACGCCCGCCGCGGGCGTGAAGCTCGGAGGACCTCCGTCTCCCATGGTGGCGACCTCCGTCTCCTCCACCACCGCGGCCTCGCCGACACGCCACCCGCTTCCTTGCCGACGCAGAGCAACGGCTTGAGGCGTAGAGGAGCAGCGGCTCGGCGGCGACGGGTGGAGTAGCGGCTCGGCAGCAACGAGCGGAGCAGAGGCATGGCCGGAGGTGGCGGTGGTGAGCTGCTCGGCTCCGACTGCCGCGGGAACCAACTGCCAAGGCCCGATGCGCGAAGGGTTGGGCGTGCTTGCTGCGAGGCGCTGTGTTTTGCGAGCTATTTCCCTTCTCTCTCCTCCACTCAGCCGGGGCATATGAAGGTGGAGATGGGCGTGCTTGCTGTGGATAGTCTAAAGGGGGGTCTAGACCCGGTACCGAAGTCTGGTTCCATAGTAGCAGTTGTTGTGCCATGAGAGTTGGACCTCTAGCTGTGTAAGCATAATAGTATTTTTCATCTGCATACGCAGATGTATATAATTCAACAAGACTATAGAAAATAATAATGTTATACTGATTGAGGAAGAGCAGAGCATCCGTCTACACTCATTATTTTACCTTTTCAGTGATGGATTCATTTCATACCTGTGCAAAACCTTTGACTAAAGCATGTCATCAGAAATGTTTCTTATTACTTCTTTAGAAAAAAAAAGGTTGTTTGCATCATAGTTAATTCATACAGCCATGCATTGTCACCAGCTTGTTCTTATATTCTTACCATTTTCCACAGTTATATTCATAATCAACTCTGTAATCCATCAATTTAAGTATGCTCAAGTAACGTATATTCAGCACATTCAACAGTTATTTGTTGTATACCTTAGCAGTCAGTACGCCAATATGAATCCGATGGCTGGAGGCTGGAGCAAAAGCGAGCTGCAGAACTCTGAATTAATCATGGTATAATATAACAATGATGGCAATAATAAACCTTAATATTTTCATAGTGCCAAGCAAGAGGTGTTGCACGAGAAATCTCAACTTACTCATACGATATTTCTACAAAGCTCCATTACTAAAGCTTACTTCAAGATGGTAAGTGTCTTCAAGATTTTAGAAAAAGTTTTTTTTTAAATATTACTCATAAAAGGAGGATATAAACAAAATGTCAGTGACCAAATACCATAATAATTGCTTCGGTATGTTGAAGCAGTAGTGGCATGAAGAAAGGAGTCACTTTTTCATCCACTTTGGAAAAATTTTGATATACTTATTATAATAAAAGAAGCAACTTTTGGGGAATTAAATTTTCTCAGAACCATAGTTGCACTAGAACCTATGGAAGAATTGTTTGCTAAAAAACACGAGACCGCATCCATTTCTTTTCAAGGACCACACAACAAAGGAACTCTTTTCAATCCAAGTTACACTTATGCACATCATGTGCAAGCATTCTGATGAGTAAGAGGCAGCAAATAGGATAGTGGTAGCAAGCCAGAAAGTTGTACTCTTTTGTAAAGGCAGGATGAAGAAAACTAACAAAAAATGTTCTTCATAAAAATTGGATGCTTTGTACAAAGCAATGCAAATTAAAACAGATCAGGAATCCACTTAAAAACTAGTACCAGACATGAAACAGAAGCTCAAGTACTAGTCAGTGAAACAAATACTAGCTCAGCCAGCTTTCTTGGGGCCACCGCAGTATCCCTTATAACAAGATAATGACTACGTCGCCTTCTATTTATGTTCTTTTTAGTAATTAATTCTAAAATTACAACTATTTTGACGAACTATCATAAGAAAACTCACCTGCAATCATGTCATAAGATAACAGCAACAAATTTCACCTGCGCAGTTGCCAAACTCTCGCTCATCGTCAGTTGATCACCATCTCAGCTCAAATACAGTCTCCTTGCCCATATATACTTGCCACCAGTACCTGGAGAGGAGGAGAAGGGGACCAGCTCCTGGCTTCCTAGGTAGATGCATGGCACCATGTGCTTAGTGGAGGCCATGATACCACTAACCATGGACAAAAGTTTAATTCAAATGGGGCGTTAGTGGTAGTCCACGATCTATCATTAGAACTATTCCCCGGTAATGAAATCGCAGAAAATGCGGGAATTCGTGAGAATGTTGCCAAATATTGTGTTGTGCCCTGAAGTAGGTGAAAGAAAATTTGAGTCTCAAATGTTCGTAATGTATTGTTAGTTTTTGAAATTTACTCTGAAACCTATGAACAGAATATTTCTCTTGAAGTTGCAGAAGTTTCACAATTTTGTATTAATTTTCCTATATAGCTTATTGACCTTCTTCATACTGCTGCTGGAAGGGCTGTGGAAAGAGTTGGTGCATCTCCAAACCATGAAGACGTAAACAGAGCACAAGATCCGAACGGAAGGTAATTAGCACTTCATGACTTCACCTCCCGGTAGCTGAAGTCTAAGCAATCAGCACTAATATATACTAGATTACAGCATGTCCTCAGTCGTCTAAAGCTGGCACTTCAGAAACTGAATGTTATTTTACAACTCCCTTTGACAAGGAAAACGGAATTCAAAAGAATTACCTGACAGAACTGATTTGCAGAAAGAAAATTTGAAGTCAACCCCCGATGGGATCTTGTAATAAACTCTTAGCTGAGGTTGACCTCCTGATCAGAGTCAGTACTAGAGTTCACTAGTTGCTTGGCTTGCACAGCGCGCGTTGACCAATCTGCCATCAACCTCTTCCACATTCCACAGTTGAAAATTCGGTTGGATTCCTCTGTCGACCTCTCCTCGTTTCAGAATATGGTGTGAAAACACAACTGATCTAGTATAATCTAATCATAAGTTTATGCATTGGACTGACTTGATTGACACTAACACTCAGGATTGGGAAAAAAAAGTAATATATCTCACAATCATGACTTCAGCGAGGATTCCTTATTGGACGTTAAAGAATGTACCTCACCAGCCTGTCAGCGTTGAATATCCACTGTAATCTTGATCACAATCTTCAGGGAGTACTTTAAGGGTTGTATTTCGCATACGTTCTTGGACGGCCATCATTGAAGCCACAAACTGGGACGGTTCACTTCCATGAATCTTTGAAAGCTGGGCTTGTTTAGTTTGCAGAAACTTTTGGGAGAATTTTTTGGTCCACTTTCAAGGTTTATTAGGAGTATTAAATGTAGACTAATTACAAAAATAATTAAATGGTTGGACGGGAAATCACGAGATGAATCCATTAAACCTAATTAATTCACCTTGTCTAGTCATGGCATAATTAGACTCGTTAGATTCATCTTGTGATTTGAGCCAGGGGTTATGAAATGGGTTTTGTCATTAATCTATATTTAATACTTCTAATTAGTGTCAGAAGTTCGATGTGACGGTTGATTGGAGAAATTGTTGTAAACTAAACAGGGTCATTTGTTTGTTTGTGTTGTTGGTGTTGTTTGTCTCTACCTCTCTGGTAGGATGTTCGGTGAATGTGCCACTTTGAACACAACTTCTCTATCTAGGCTGCACTTGAATCAAACTGATCTTTCTATATGTTGCGCCAACCAACCATCGTTGCATTGGTTCGTCTTTAATTTCATTCGATGTTGTGGTGTTGAACTAAGTCTATACTCTCTCTGCCCCAAAAAGAAGGGAGTTCTCGCTTCCCGAGGGAAATTTTTTTTTCAACTACCGGCAATTATATAAAAAAGAATATTAATATTTATAATACATAATTAGTACCATTAGATAGTTCTTGGAATCTAGTTTTTTAACAAATTTATTTGAAGATATAAATGTTGCACGTATTTTCTACAAATCGAGTCAAAGTTGATAAAGTAACAGTAGCACGTTTCCCATAGCTCCCTTCTTTTTGGGACGGAGGGAGTATATATGATACAGGAAGCATTTTAGTATGACACCCCCACGGCAGTTCTGGCGAACTGTGCAGATCTTAATTGCTTTCTCACAAGTTCGAGATTTCGACTCAGCGTGGGTGATTGCGTTCTCAAATTTCAACTTATTATTCGGAAAAATGTGTGTGTACTCTCTTTGCCAAAAAACGGTTCATTTAGCTTTAGAACTTTCGAAACTCTCATAATACCTTGTGACCTAGTTAATGAAAGGATCATTTACTCCGATGCTCGAGTTAGACTCCCTAAATAAATAAGGCTAAGGGCAAGTACAACAGTGCAGACAGCTGCTGTCTATTTGACACACACAGACAACTAAATAGACAGCTTGCACAATAGTTTGTCTGTTTGTCTGTCTGCAAACTATTTAATGCATCTTTTGACACATAAATCATGATGATCATGTGCACATTTGATCATTGTAGCTATTTTGGTGCTAAGTTGAAATTGTATTACCATTGTACTATTGTCACTATTTTAATGCATATGTATCTATGATCAAGGACCTATATGTGAAATTTTCATATCTAAAGGACCTATTTCATGTCCAATTTGCCTATCTAAAGGACCTATATGTGAAAAACAAATCTAGAAAGAGCTGAAATGTAAAGTTCAATGAAAAATATCATCTCTTCCGTGCGCCCAGGCAGCATCTCGATCTTTCTCTCACCTGCGCTCCTCGCTCCCTCCGCTCCACTCTGGCCATCCAGCGCCCCTTCGGTCCTCCCTCCACTCCGGCCAACCCTCCAAGGCGAGCGGGCGCGCTCGAGAGCACGAGCACCACCGCCGCTTGGCCACTCCGACAAGCTCCTCCCACCCCGGTCACCTCCTCCATGGCGCGGCAGAGGTCGATTCGGCCCGGCGGAGCTCGATTCGCCAGCTCCTATACCTCGTCGCCGGCTCCTGCCTCGCCGTCGGCCCCGCCCCTCACCAGATACTGCCTCGCCGCCGGCCATCCCATCCCTGGCCCGCCTCGCGCAACCATCCCATCGATGGAGATTTGGGCGCCAGTGAAGCAGATGAAGGCCCGCCGTCGGCAGTGCGATTGGCTGATCGATCCAGGTGAGCTGCTCGTGGGCTCGTCCGTAGTTGGATCCGGCCACCGCTGTACTCCCGCGCCGCCGCCGCGCCTCAGTTCCTCTTCGCCTTTCTGCTCCGCATCTTCGTCGACACCGACGCCGCCCCTCGCGCAGGTTTACCGATGCTGCCCCCTTCCGCTCTCACGATCGATTTTGGCACCATATTTCCGCACGGGATCGATGGCGCCGTCGATCGAGCGTGCAACGGTGCCGAGGCTCGGCGATAAAGCCTGGGAGCACGAGCCCACGTCGTCCTTTCGCGAGACGACGGCGCGGTCGTCGCCAGGTGGGAGCGGGGGGTTTTTTGTAAAAGTGTCGGCTTGCAGACGACTCGCAGACGGGCGTTGTACGTGCCCTAAGGGCAGTCCCAACCCAAACTCTATCTTAGAGTCCATACCTCGGGAATCATAGACTTGGAGCCCAAATAAGAAACCAAGTCCAAATAAATGAGTGACACATCAGCAAAAAACATTTAATATAAGGCTAATAAATGAGTTTAGACTCTAAGATAGAGTCTGGGTTTAAAGTGCCCTAATAGGTCTGACAAGTACCGCAAGTGTACGTGCATAATTAATTCTACTCGGTGATGATTAAAACTAATTATTAGAGGTATTTTGGACTTTTATCTTGGTACTATCTTGTCCAAAATTTTATAAACGAACAATCTTTGTGCAACGGACGGTGTACGTGAAGGAAAAAGTCTTCAACTACGCATTTGACTTTTTTTAAGAGAAAGGAGCTATTTGACATAGAAACATTCACTTAGCTAATATTAGAAATGGAAGAAAAAATAAATACAGTCATGATCTATTCAGAGGGTGTTTGGTTTCCACGTACTTATATGAGTCATATCACAACAACTGATAAGCCACTATTTAGGAGGACAAAAAATCTTACTATTATTGATTGGAGGCTTTTTTTGAAACCTCCACATGAAGCCATCTAGAAATCTTAGGTGGACGCTTAAAAACAAGAGAAGCCTCCACATGAAGGCACATAGAAATCTTAGACGGACGCTCTAAAAAATTATCATTGATTTTAATCATAGTTCTAAATAGCCAGCTATAACCGATTGGAGAAGGCTACCGCTATTTGCTTCCATGTGTAATTTAGCCGCTATAGCCTCATTTAGCCGGTTAATAGCTGGCTATAGCTGTTTTAAGAGATCAGGGGATAAAAGGGCTTAGCCGGCTATTTAAAACACTGATTTTAATAGCTGTTGGATGTATTTTGTTTCGAAAATTACCCACTTATGTCATTATGAAGAATTAACAAAAACAACCCTCTTATATCTTTGTCTAAATTATATCCACATGTGTCATTATAGAAAAGTTAAATCTAAATCATCTTCCGGCCACATCTAACATAATATATCTTTTTGCTTCAAATAAAAAATTGTCCAACTATCCTGTTATGTCTGTCACATATAACATAATTTGTCTCCTACCCTTTACCTCTTTCCATATTTAAATCATAAAAGAATAATTCTAAAAAATATCTAGCTAATACAACTAATAGACTTAAAAATAATCTATCCCAAAGGGTTGTCAGCCTAATATAATAAATTTGCATATGTAAAAAGAGAGATGTCTTCTTTTAAGAAACTTCTCTTTTGTGTAGTGCTTCCATCAACTAGGTCTTGATGCTACTTTCATCAACGGAACTAGATACTCTGTTGTTGTTCAACAGAAAGGTACAATTAACATAAACATTCTTCTATGGTTGCACGGAACCTTTTAGGCCTATTGGTTACGCTAGAGATCAGTCCACAACGAGACATTATTTTTGAATTTGTTTAATTTTCCTTTAAAATTAGATAATTTTTTATGGTGTTTGTTACAACTACTAAATTATTTTTATTGTCTAGTCTGCTACGTGCTACAATTAGATTAATTTGTCATGGCATATGTTATGACAACTAAATTATTTGTTTATTTTTGACCTGTTGCATGCTACAATTAGATTAATTTTTTCATAGCGTATGTTATGACTACTAAATTATTTGTTTATTGTTTGGCCTACTACATGCTAGGTATAGATGGCTTGCTTCTCACCATTGTTCTCAAACTTATGTGTAGAAAAATTCTATATTTTTATATTATTTCTTTTCTATAAAAAATAACTCAATTAGATCATCAAAATCTTTTGCTAATGCAGTTGAACAAGTTGTAATGGTGAACAAAACATTAGCTATATTTTGGGACAGAAGGAGTACATTACGAGCAAACTATAATAAGAAGATAAGAAAAATTGAGATTTGCGTTATTATTGTTGTGGATCATTCAATAAAATAAAGTTAATTGTACTTATTATGTTTTTAGCATAGTATGCAAAATTATATGGATCTCTCTTCCCAATTATGCTGACTAAATGTTAATTAATATATTATATTTACAGTTCATGTTGCAAAATTATGTGAACCTTATTATGATGCTCCTAATGAAAGTGAACAACTTATAATAATTAAAATAAAATGCTAACCCGTGCGGAGGTACGGGTTGATGGACTAGTATAATTTAATTACAAAATTAATTGCATAAGTACTAGGTTTTTTCGCGAGATGAATCTAATGAACCTAATAAATCTATGATTAGTACATATCTATTGCAACATCACGTTATTTAACCATAACCTAATTAGGTTTAATAGATTCGTCTCGAAAAAAAATTAGAATTATAAAATTCATTTTATCATTGATCTACATTTAATACTCCTAATTAGCCTTCAAAATCCGATAGGACGGAATTTATACTCATTAATGCAGTAAGCAAACGAGATCAGTCGGTTGAAACGACTAACAAATTTGTCAAAGTGTGGTACTAATCAAAAGTCAAACATCACAACCTGTCCACCTGACCTGCCCATGCTCTGACCCGTTCGCATAATCGCATTTATGGCCACGTCCACTCCCAGAGTTCCCTCGTCAGGCACTAGGAACCCACACGACATGCTCTGCCTCGCCACCTTCCTCCTCCTCGCGCTCGCGCCACCACCCACCGCCGCCGCCGCGGCCAGGGCAGCGGCCTCGCCTGGCCCGGCGAACGATGCGCCGTCGTGCCCGTACGACCTGGCCACAGCGGCGCGGATGATCCCGCGCGAGTGCCACGCCAACGCGACGGCGGCGCCTGGCGCCACGGGCTGCTGCTGGTACGTGTTCGCGGCCTACATCTTCGCCGCCGCCGACCACGCCAACCGCACGGGCGAGGCCTTCCTCCGGCGCGGTCCCGCGGCGGCGTGCTCCGACGCGTTCGCCGCCGCGCTGCTCGCTGGCGGCCTCGTGTCGCGGTCGCTCCTCGCCGCGGACGGCTCCTGCGACCTCACCGGCGACCCGGGCAAGCTCGCGGCGGGGTCGCGCCCGTGCCAGCTCGCCACCATCGGCGGCGTGCGCGCTATGGCGCCGGGCGCGCTGCCCAACGCCACGCGCCTCTGCGCCGCGCCGGACCAGAGCGTCGGGCCCGGCACGCCGGGCTGCGCCGCGTGCCGCGACGCGGTGACCGCCACCACCTACGAGATGCTGGCCAGCGCGCGCACAAAGGAGTTCGTGCCCTGCGGGATGGCAGCCACCGTCGCCGTCTGGTCGGCCGCGCCGCTGCAGCTGGAGCGCTACAGCGCCTACGCGCTCTGCATGCTCCAGGTCCTCGAGAACGTCAATAGCCTCGGCACCGGCGACCTCGTGCCCTCGCCGCCGCCTCCTGCTGCCGCCTCGGCCACCCTATCTCCTCCCTCTCCGACCGCCTCCAGCTATTCCTCCTCGAGCAGAAACACCGTCCCCATCGCCGCCGGCTCGGCGGCGGCAGGCGTGGTGGTCGTCGTTTGCATCGGCTTCGCCGCCGTGGCCATTACAAGGATCCGTCGCCGGCGTAGGCGGACTGCCGGGGACAGCGAGAGCGGCGACGACGCGAGCGACGACGACGACTCGGTGGTGGCGTCGCTGCCGACACTGCCGCGCGAAGGCATCTACATCTTCACAAAGGCGGAGCTGATGCAGGCGACGAACGGGTACGACAAGAAGCTCCTCCTCGGCACCGGCGGTGCCGGCAAGGTGTACCTCGGGCACCTCCCGTCGGGGCAGTGCGTGGCCATCAAGAAGATCTACCGCGCCAAGAAAGTGTCCGAGTTCTACGCCGAGGTGGCCGTGCTCGCCAAGCTCCGACACCGCAACCTCACCACGCTCGTCGGCTACTGCCTCGGCGGCGGCGATCACGCGCTGGTCTACGAGTACATGTCCGGCGGCAACCTGTGGCGCGCGCTGTTCCAGGGCGAGATGCCGTGGCGGCGCCGCCTGCAGGTGGCCGTGGACGTCGCCGAGGGCCTTGCGTACCTGCACGGCTTCCGCGACGGCGCCGTCGTGCACCGCGACGTGAAGCCGACGAACGTCCTCCTCTCGGAGTCCGGCGCCGCGAAGCTGTCGGACTTCGGCGTGTCCCGCATCGTGCCGGAGGGCGGGACGCACGTGTCGACGGAGATCCGCGGCACGCGCGGGTACGTGGACCCGGAGAGCTTCAGCGCGGGACACGTGTCGGAGGCCGCCGACGTGTACAGTTTCGGCGTCGTGCTCCTCGAGCTCGCCACGGGGATGCGCGCCGTGGTGCCGACTCCGTCAGGGGGCGCCGAGTCCATCGTGCAGGCCGCGCACTGGGCCGTCACCGAGGCCGGCGGCGAGGCGGGGCCCGCCGCCGAGGCCATGGTGGACCGGCGGCTCGGGCCGGCGTGGGACAGGCCCACCGTGCTCGCCGTGTTCGCGCTGGCGTGCCGCTGCGTGCGCCCGTACAAGCACGAGCGGCCGGAGATCGCCGAGGTGCTCGCCCTGCTCAAGGGCATGCTCGCTAACTACAACGCGCGTCTCGTCAACGGCGAGGGTTCGGAGGTCACGGCCTCGTCGTCGGCCGTGACGCCCGAGCCGGCATCCATGCCATCGACGTCGTCATCCACGGTCAACACTGAGGTGATGTCAACGCCGCCGCAAGGCGTGGCGTAGCGTTGGCTGACAGGACCCCGGTCGAACACTTGGCGGTTGGCCCGACGACGGCGCCAATGAGGACAAAGAAGAACATCAGTATCAAATGTTTATGAATTATAACCAAAGCCAGTTTCCCAACCACTCAACTGTTTGGCTGACATATTGTGCGCTGAGTTCGGATTTTCGTGATTAACTGTGATTTGATATAGGTAATGAGTAATGACTTCATGACAGCATGCATGATGTCATGAAACTTCTCGTTACAGCCGGTGTTCACTTGCGCGCGAACGGATCAGACAGAGCACCACTTGCTCTACTCGTGCATGAACCCACTAGACAGAGCATCCACTCGCGCGCGGGCTCCACTAGTCAGGCGACTGTTCAAAATATTGGGAGTCGCACCCGTTCAGTTCGTCATTCCCCATTTCCATCCCCTCTCTCCCTAGGTTCCTCTCTCTCCATCTTCCGGCAATTTCTAGGCGATTTATCCTTCTACGTCGTCGGCGACCTCGCGTGGGAGGGAAGCACACGGAGAAATGGAGCCCGCACGGAGGTGAGCACATCCCACTCGCATATGTCGCCCCCCACATCACGAAAGTCGGATGCGTACTGATTTTTGCGGCCTCGTTCGATTTTTTTTGACAGGAGGGGCTGCAGGATTTGGTGGTAGAGGTGGAGCGTGAGAGGTGGGGAGGGAGGCAAGTACGGAGGTGATCCCAGTCTACTTGTATGTGTCAGCTTCGTACACAGAGAAGGTCGGATGTGCTTTGATTTTTTCTGGCCACAGGGAGGGGCTTCAAGGATTCGTGGAAGAGGATCAGCGCAAGGGGAGGGGGCTTAAGGATTCGGTGGTAGATGAGGAGCGAGGAGGAAAGCCGCACGCACGTAGGTGAGACATCATGGATCCCAGAAATCTGCTTATGCTGCAAACAGTTTTTTCGTCTGGGTTCTGTTCTGATTGATGTCTAGTGGCCCCTTTCATTTTGGGGCTTTCTGAAGATTGTTTAATCAACTGATTGCTCAAATCATTTTTTCTCTAAACCCAGACCCGAGCTGCAGACACACACACCCCTGAGGCCCTGACTGATGCATTTAGACAACACGCACCCCTGACTGATGCATTTAGGCATCACTCATTTAGGCAACATTCTTCTATTAGGATTGAGGCAACAGCTTGTTAGAAATTAGGCAACATTTTTGTTTTAATCTAGGCAACTTTGTAAGAATTTTAGGCAATCTAAGCAACTACTTTGTAAGAATTTTTAGGCAACATTTTTGTTTCAATTCAGCCAACATCTTGCTAGAAATTAGGTAACAGTTTGCAGTGGACTGTTGGCTGGGTGCTAGCTGGGAAGAACATGTGATGTTTGTTGAACTTTCAGTGCCTATGTCACATTATTTGTATCTTCTGTTGCCTCCATTTACCTAGCTTTATCTGACTATTTCGACTGCCTGGTGAATATTTGTGGTTCAAAACCTTTGTACTTTCTTGGCATTAGCACTACCTGTATCAAGTTACAGTTTAACCATTTCTATAGAACCAACTAGTCATCAGTGCATTTCCCCCCATCTGCTCTGCTTTATTCCAGTCGAAAGTAGCTCAGGTAGCTCAGGTAGAGAGAACCTATGTACTTTCTTGGCATTAGCACTCTACCTGTATCAAGTTACAGTTTAACCATTTCTATAGAACCAACTAGTCATCAGTGCATTTCCCCCCATCTGCTCTGCTTTATTCCAGTCGAAAGTAGCTCAGGTAGCTCAGGTAGAGAGAGGAGCCTTGTATTTTGAAAGCTCAGTTTATATAAAGACTTGAAGAGGAACTCGTGTAGCCCAGTCGAAGTGAGTGTATAATGTTTGGTCAACACTACTGCTAAAAGATGAAGAGACAAAAATTAGATTCAATGATTCATCAATTCAATTTGGCAAAGACATAAATTGAAAAATTGATAAAGAACATCAAATTATCACCAGAGTTTTGCACTGTGAGTGTATTAAGACATGCGATGTTTTGCTCCTCCCGTACAAAGCACCGGCATATTTTCTAGTATAATACTAAATATCAATTACTTGTATCAGAATGTATCAATTAAAAAACAACTAAGAGCAACTTCAAGAGACTAGCAATAATTTTAACTAAATTTAGTGATTTAGAAGCTAGCTAAACCATAAAAAGCTTTCAAAATTGAAAGTCAAACCAACAGACTCTTTAAACTAGACTCTTCATATCTTCCCATACCAATGGGTCCCACGTGTCATACACCTTTTATATTCCTTCTCCCACCTTTGCTTCCCCGACGCCGATTGCCCCCAACTGCGCCGGTGACCGCCCCCCGTCAAGCGTCGAGGCTGCGGCGGCAATGGGCCCCTCGCCTCCCACTGCGCCGAAGACCGCCCCTGTCGAGGTCGCGAGGGCGACGGGCCTCGCCCCCACATGCGCCGGCGACTGCCCCCGTTGAACTGCGACGTGCTGGGAACTGTGACCGCGCTGGGGAATTGGAGCTTGAGGAGGTGGAAGATGGTCTTGGCGTGCTCCTTGAACTCCTCGCTGCGGCGCCCGAACCCGGCCTGCTCCGTCGTCGATAGGCAGCGGCACCGAGCTCCTGCAGCCGTCGGCTCGGGAGCCGAGCCCACCACCGTCCGCGTCCTCCCCTTCGCCGCCGCCATCCGCGTCCTCCCCTTGCCGCCGTCGGATCGGGAGTCGAGCGCGCCGCCGTGCGAGTCCTCCCCCTCGCCGCCACCAGCCTGGGAGCTGAGCCCGCCATCATCCGCGTCCTGCCCCTCACTGCCGTCGGCAAGGGAGTCGATCCCTTCGCCGTCCGCGTACTCCCCTTGCCGCTGCAGAGAGGAAACACACGCGGGGAAGCTGAAGGGGAGCACACGCGTGGGAGGGGGCGATTGTGAGCCAGATGGCCTCGGCAAATATGCCTAGCGAGGGGCGATGGATTGCGAGCCGGATACCGAAGGGACCTAGATACCGAGTGAGAGACATGGGTACCCCTGGGTCCCCACCGACCAGGGTCTCAGCCGTCCCTGACAGGTGGGTCTGACCTACTAGAAGACCCGACGACCTGACTCGTGGGCCTAGCGACATGGGGATAATTCGACGTGCCAGCCAAGACAAGTTAAACAGATTAAGGAAGCTCGGATAAGCCTTCCATATTGTAACCGACTACTGTAGATAGAAACTAACTTGTAACCGACCAGATATGGGCCAACCGACCTCAAGGCGAAACCCTAGCCCGTCGTCTATATAAGGCGGCCTAGGATTCACCTGAGAGGTCATTCGATCCTCGCTCAATAATTCCACAACCAAACTAGACGTAGGGTTTTACTCTCCGGAGGCCTGAACCAGTATAAACCCTCGTGTTCCTCGCCTGCTTGTCGTGTTCCGAGTTCTTCACAAGGACTACCACCTACGCTCTTAGTTCTTGATCCCCTCTGCTGAACAAATAAACCACTAGGGTTGACCCCCTTGTGGATTGTCCAGGTCTCACCCCCTGACAGTTGGCGCACCAGGTAGGGGTGATCAAGAGCTCATCGTGCAGCATGGTGGCCCGACCCTGCGTCATCTTCCCAGCAAGCATGGCGACCATCCTCGCCGACCCCGTGGAGATCTGCTTTGGTTCCTTCACGACGACCTCAACCACTCCAGCAGTTGCATCTTCTTCAATGATCGCAGAGCAGATCGTGGCGGCACCTGCCACCACCCTTGCTTCTGATCTAGTATCAGAGACCCACCCACCCAAACCCTATGACCTTGTTCAGGGGATGGATCGCATCATCGGGCAGATGCAGGAGACCCTAGACATCTGTGAACGAGCTCTACGCTCGACGCAGCCAACACTGCGTCGGGAAATCTTCCCCTTCGGCCTACGACCTTCGGCCGACAGCTACTCCGCCCGGATCTCCAAGCTTTCCCAGATCCAATTTGGACGACGACCTTCCAGCGACGTAAGGATGATCCCTCGCGCCCAGCGCGACCCCCTCGATGTACCTTGCACCTACCACAAGGGTGCAAGACACACTCTCCGCGGATGTCGCCTGCAGAAGAGGATCGACCAAGAGCGCTTCCGAGCCGCCGCACTAACACCCCAGTCCCCAGACTGTGGTGAGTTCCAGAAGGTCCGGGTGCACGTCTCCCCCAACGACCCGAACATTGTCTTCCGCCAGGTGCTCGTAATCTCCGACAACGAGCCACCACGCCATGGCACCACAGATTCCGAGGAAGCAGCACGCATCCAAGGGAACGCTGCGCGTGCCCAACGTCGTGCAGAAAAGCAGCGTCGTGCGGCTCCCATCTGCGCTCGGGACCTTCGCGCCGAGTTCGAGGAGGCAGGACTCCCAATGTTCAACAGCCCTCAGGCTAACCTGGGTGCCGCCATGGCACGTCTCCAGAACGCTCAACCGTCACCCGAGGCTGAGGCGGCCATTGCCTACCTGCGGGTCACCACGGCCCTAGTAGAGGAAAGGAGCGCGGCCTCTAAGTCTGCCTCATCTTCGTTGACGCGGCACTCGCGTAGTCGATCCCATCGACCTCGGCACGGCAACCTCCCACCCATCCAGGAGGAGGTCGATCAGCACAACCCCGGGCAGCCCAATCCCAGGGCACAGGATGGTGACCTCCGCGCCCACCTCGACAACAACCGACGTACCCGCAATGCCCGTTGCTACATCGACCAGCGACATCGCGAGCGCGAGGAGAAGGAGCTACGCCATCGTGCGGAATACGACCGCGAGTATGGCCCCTTGGTGCCATTCATCGCCTCATGGAGCGCGAGCAGCGCGACCGCCATTACGTCGAAAACCGGCGGCGGGCGGCGTACGAAGCGGAGCACGGCAACCCGGAGGTCGCCCCCAATCGGGATGGCCAACCACGTTCCCAGGTCGTAATCTCCACGCACAGCAGGGGCGCCAATCAGGCCGGGGGCAACGTTGACGACATTGCTATCACGGCCTTCCCCGCCCTGGCTCCTCGACTTAGGTTGGTCAGCTACCCCGACAACTTCAAGCCAAACATTCAGAAGTACGACAGGCGCTCCGACCCCAATATTTGGCTGTCGACCTACTACGTCGCCGTCAAAGCGGCTGGCGGCAACATCGACCACATGGCGGCCTACTTCCCGCTGGTGATGGGCGACGCCCCGTCGCTCTGGCTCAATAACCTCCCGGCGGGCAGCATCAACTCCTGGGCGGACCTGTCCCAGGCCTTCACCTCCAACTTCCAGGCGACCTACAATCGCCCTGGAAACGCCTTCAACCTCGGGAGGATTGTCATGAAGCCCAAGGAGCGACTTCGTGACTACACCAACCGGTTCTTCGTGAACCGCAATACATGCGTAGGTGTCAGAGACGACCAGGTCGTCGACAGCTACAAAAAGGGCATCAAGGATCGCAAGATCTTTGAAAAGATCCATGAGTCCGGCGCCGCCACCGTTGCCGCCCTCATGGAGGTCGTCAACAAGCTCATCGACATCGATGAGGCGTTGGTGAACCAGTTCGACGCCGATGTAGGACACGATGCCGGTACTCCCAACGCTGCAGGGCACTCTGGTTCCAAACTACGCAAGCGACCCTCCGAGGTGCTCGCGGCCGAGGGACGCCGACCTTCAACGTTCAACCAGGAGGAGTTCGATGCAACGCTCGACAGCGTATGCATGTTTCACGAGGGAGCCACTCATACCCTTCGTGAGTGCTCGAAGTTCAAGAAGGCCTTCAGCACCCCTGAGGACCCCAAGCGATCAAGGAAAGACGGCGATCGATCCTCTTCACGCCGCTACAACAGCAACTACCGCCGCGACGACCGGAAGGACCAACGCGACGACCGTGGCGACCGTGATCGCCGCGATGACCGCCACGACAACCGTCGCGACGCCCACCGCGACGACCCGTGCCGCGACGAGCGCGACCTCCCGCCTCCACCTCAGACGGGCAACCCCCACGGACCTTTCTAGCCACCGACTCTAGCGATCAACATGATCGTCGGAGGCCTCAAGTCCAGCACAAGTCAGAGGCGCTACGGCAAGGATAGGCGCGAGATCCAACTCATCCACACCCAACCAACGCAGCCTCTGCGTTGGTCGGAGCAGCCAATCACGTTCTCCAGAGCTGATCACTGGGTCCATATCCCAGACCTTGGGTCCTACCCACTCGTCGTCGAGCCCACGGTGGACGGAACCCTACTCTCCCAAACGCTCATCGATGGGGGGAGCGGGCTCAACCTCATCTTCGTCGAAACGCTGAAGAAGATGAAGTTCGACTTCAGCAAACTCACGGAGTGCGACGAGCCATTCTACGGCATTGTCCCCGGAAAGGCGGCTTACCCCTGGGTCGGGTCTCCCTCCCCGTCACCTTTGGCACGGAGGATAACTTCCGTACAGAGTACCTCAATGTAACACCCTAGTTTTCCATCACTAAAATAATGTAAGCAACATGGTGTTTTAGTTTTTGTTTTCTAAGGAAATAATAATTTATCAATTAAATTTGGCTCTAAAATATTTAAATATCACTTTTGAATAATTTTAGAAACAATAAGTGCTTGTGCATCATATTTTGAAATGCATGGCTTATGTTTGCTTGTGTGAAGTTTTAAAAGTTTTTAAAATAATTTGAAAACTTGAAAAGGGTTTGAAAAGTTTTAATGTTTGAAAAGGGTTTAAAAGTGTTTAAGTTTGAAAGAGTTTTGAAAAAAAAAAGAAAACCCACCCCAAACCCTTCCCTTAACCCCTCTCCTCTTTCCAGCCCGCCGGCCCATCTCTCCTTCCCTCTCCCTTTTCTTTTTCCGCACAGGCCGCCGGCCCATCCTTCCTTCCGGCCCAGTTCCCCAACGCAGCCCAGCTGCCCCTCCTCTCTCTTGCAGTCGCTGACACCCCGGGCCCGCGCGTCAACTTCCCCTTCCACCTCCCGCCGCCTCCTCTGCATCTCAACCGCGCGCCGCCGCCGGCCATTTTTCCCCGCGCCCTTCGCCTCCCCACCATCAAGCTCGCCATCAAGGGGCAACCGAAGCACCGGAGTCGCTCCCCGTCATCAAACCCCGTCCGTTTCTCCTAATCAAGGCCCCCTCTCTTTTAATGCCATCAAGACCGCCGGGCCGGCCGCCATGGCCATCAATGGCCAATTGGCCCCGGCTGTTGCTTTCCCCCCTCCTCCCTAGCCTTTAAAGGTCGTGCTTGAGCCCCTGTGCACCTCCTTTCCTTCTCCCGAGCGCCTCATCCCCCTCTCAGCTTCGCACACGCCACCGCCCGATCGACCTCCGCTGCCGGGCCATTGCCGGCCGCCGAAGCTTCTTGCCGTCGGTGAAGTGCCCTGCCCCTCTTCTTTCTTCTTCTTCACGTTCATCGCTCACCCGAGCCGCACCCTGTTCAGGAACCCCGCCACCGGACCGCACGACGCAAGGAGCTACCTGCCTTTCTTCTGTCGGGATCCTGCCGCCGCGTCGATCTCCTCCGTCGTTGCCTTCCCCGGGCTCTCTTCATCCTCGCCGTCGCACGTGCTGCTCACGGAGACCCCGCACCGCCGGAACCCTTCATCCTCGCCAGTTCGAGCTGCGCCCGAACACCGCCGCCGCCGGAGTGCCGCCCGTCGTCGTCGATCTCCCTCTGCGTCGCCTTGCGGACGCCATCATCTTCGCCGAAGCTTATCTGCGTGGTGAGGACCCGCCCCCTCTTGTTTTTCTCTGCACCTAGAGCCCGTATCCCCTGTGTCCGCTCGCCGGCCGTACGCCGTCCGCCACGGCCGCAGTGGTCCCTCCATCATCGCCCGAGCCACCTCCTCAAGCCCGTGGTTAGGTTCGCCGTGTTCTTAGCCGCGCGTAGCACCTTTCCGCGTTGTAAATCGTGGCCGGACGCGCCCTTTTCGTGGTCACCGGCGAGCTGGCCGCCGTGCTCCGCCGTGCGCCGCCTCCCTCCGGCGTGCCCGCTGCCGCTCCCTCGCGTGCAGACGACGCGAGCCGCCCGATCCGCGATGGACGGCGCAGATCGTCCCCGGCCGCGAGTCAAACTGACCGCGTACCGGTCAACCCTCAGCCGTCCGCCGCCATCTTGCGAAAAACCCCCTGGGTTTTTCGAAATCACAACCATGCCCTTCCACCAGTCAAAATCCTTATGTTCAGGTCCTTTTTCTTTACGTTTAGACCCTTGAGCTTTTAGTTTTTCCTCGACCGTCCATGTCCTGATCAACGGCCCAGATCTGTTCGACCCCGGGTCAACCGGCTGAGTAACGGTCAACAGAGCCGCCCGCCGCCGTCTTTCCTAAAGAACCCCCGGGTTTCCTTTCTTTTGCAAGCCGGTCCTTCCACCTTATAAAACCTTTACAACTAGGTCCAGGTTTTCTTGTTTTAGCCCCTGTTCTCTTAGGTTTTTCCACCCGAAGTCCATATTTGATCTTTTACACTATAAACCTTAGGTTTATATGTGTAATTGTGTTTTAGCCCCTGGTTTCTTGCTGTTAAGCCCCTGGAAGTCCTGTTTCTTCACAGAAAAACCCCTGAACCTTGTTTTGGCCGTATCTTTTGCGTTTTAGCTCCGTTTCCACCGTTTCAAGTTGCGTTAGGTTCATATCAACTCAAACTACGTGATAGGACCAATGTTGAACATGTTCTTTATTTTATAATTTATTTAAATATTAAACATGATTAAATCTTTATACACATGCTTTTCTAATTAAAATCTAATTAGAGTTTAACACGTGTTTTCATAAGAAAGTTAATATGATTAATGCTAGTTAAATATTTCTTATAATTAAAAGCTAATTAGATGTATACCTCGGTTTTCATAATCAAACTTAAATTGATTAATGTTTATGCAATTTGCTTTCTAAATAAAAGCAACATAGGTCTATCCCGAGTTTTCTTAATTAATTGTTAATTTGATTAATATGAATATAAATGTGTTTTTAAATTATAATTTGATTAGTTCAACTCGAAATATAAAGATGAACGCCTAGATGCTTTTACATGCTTCTTTTAAATTAAATGTTTAATTTGCATAAATCATACTTGAATATTTATAAATAAAATTGGACTAGGTTTACATCTTCTTTTAAACATAAATAACTTGCTTAATAATTAAATAGGGTATTTCTCTGAAATAACCTATGCACATCTTTATTCAATTAAAATATACCAAGCACTAGCTAGCTCTTGTATGTGATCATCCAAAGCTCCCGATAGTTCCGAGTGTTTTTGAGTTCGTGTTCCTAGAGCTAAACCTTGTTCTCTTTTTAAGCTTTTCATGCTTGGTGTATTGTTTTGTTTATTGAATGTCTTTATGTGTGCTCGTAGACATCGTGTCAATTTCAAGTGAGCAGTCAGTTGAAGTGGATCAAGAGCAAGTGTTTGAAGAAGAACCCCAGTGTTTAAGCAAGGAAGGCAAGTGGTTTTCCTCCCCCTACATATTCTACTTTGTCCTATTCATGAGCATAACAATTAAGTTTACTTTATGTCGTATTGCATAATTTGATGGGAATACCTTTGTAAGGACTTACCTAGTCTTTTTATCCCCATCACCTTGAACACCCTGGTTTAAAATAAATGTTTTGGGTAGATTATGCTTAGTTGCTTAACTTGGGATGGTTGAAATGGATCTTTATAAAAAAAAGTTGATCATGGTAACTTTGGTGACATATGTGGTTAATAACAAGATCATATGATTTAATCGGAACATGGAGAGCCACCCAGGAAAACAGTGCAACCACAGTCCATATGGCTCTGGCTTAGCCAATTAATTAGGTGTGTGGAATTTTCTGATAGCCTTATCCGAAAGGAGCAGAGGGGGTCAGAGTTTAAGGAGTATAGCCCGGTCCTCTTGGCCGCAGCCTTTGCTAAGGTGTTGTCCACTAGGGAGGGTTATGGTCCGCTCTGCTACTGTAACTATGCGGGCTGTTGGTCTTCTGCATACCTTTGTAAAGGCTTCGTAGCGTCCCTATGCAATCACACCTCGGAAGTGTGGTATGATGCTTGGCCAGCATCGCATGGTTGGCTTCATGTATCGCCGCAACATGAAGCCAACGTAGCTGACGACCATGGAATTCCCAGTCTTCTTCAGCTCAAAGAAGTACCGCCACAGATCGAAGTGTGGCGGTATGCCCAAGTAGGCCTCGCAGAGGTGGATGAAGGAAGAAATGATAGTAATCGCATTGGGAACAAGGTGTACCGATTCTACTCTGTAGTAGTGGAGAAGTCCACGGAAGAAGTCGCCCGTGGAGACTCCAAATCTGCGCTCAATATGCGCGAGGAAGGTGACGGTCTCGCCGGTTCCCTCGGTGGGGAAGAGCTCGCCCGCCGCTGGCCTCCAGCCCACCTCCTCTCTGGGCTTCAGCAGCCCGCGCGCCACCAGGCCCTGCAGCTATCCCTCCAACACCGTGGAGGTCTCCCAGATGCTCTCTGACTGTGGAGCGAGATCAGGCGCCATTTCTTCTTCTTCAAATTTGGTCGATCTAGTTCTAAAGGTCACAAGTGATTTCGAGCGCATGTGATGGCGCACGCGCGTAGCGGCTTTGAGCGTGGCGGCGCCGGCGGACTCGTGCGGGATGCATGCGCTGCGGTGGTGGAACCCTAGATCTGCGCGGATGCGAAAGCAAGGTGGGTCCCTCACTCGACTCACAGCCTTTTATAATAGGCCCTTCAACGGCTATCTGGCGTAATTACCGGCGACCCAACGGATTATTGCCCAACGGCTCTCTGCTTCGGCAAAATTTTCGACGACCCAATGGACCCCTATTCAACGGTCCCTTCGGCCTAAAGATAACAGGCAGTAACGGTCTAAGCCGTGCGGGAATCTATGACCATTGGTTTTGCGATCAATGACCAAGGTTCGTGGACTCGTTAAGCCCCGTATCAAGCCTCCAATTCTACTTAAATGGATATATGTTTCAAGGTCGCTTGACCGACGGGCGACCTTCTGATCTGCTATATCGACTTCGTAAGGTCGATGAGGACCTGCTGCCTCTTAGGTCGCCACAATCTACAATGGCGAAATCTCAATATGATTCATGAGGTCCTGCTGCCTCTCCACCTGCTTAAGCCTACGACGACAGGTTTATGCCAACGGCTCTGCGCTTAATGGCTCTACTGCCCATTGGCGACCTACTGGTCGTACCTACAGCTCCTCCCTGAGGATACCAGGGCTCCGATGCCTCTTAGGTCGCTTCGGCCTATAACGATGTCTTTATACCAACGGCTCCGTGCTTAATGGCTCCACTGCCCGTTGGCGACCTCCTGGTCACAGCTACAGCCCCTCCCCGAGGTCGTTAAGGTCCTGCTGCCTTCTAGGTTGATTAGACCTACAATTTTCAGGTTGACGCCCTGCGTTGTGTCACTGCACAACGGCCGTGTCGATTCAGGTCGACACGAGTTATTTGTCGCTATTTCATGCCTCCTGGAGGTCGGCGTGCTAATACAGCCCTGCTGGGACCTTGGTAGCCATACCATTGCCACCCGGGCGCCTATTCAACTACTTGGAATGTACTATTTGCCATGCAAATACATTTATATTGCTTCATAAGCTACAAAGACTTTGGCCCTTGGCCAATTATAATACACAAACACATTTATGGCTCCGGTCTAGCCTCCAAACTATTTGCGACATAGTTTGTGCTCACAAAATACGTCGCAAGTTTTCTTCTAGCTTCGGGAACCGCTTGAAGAGCTCTGCCGTCGCCACAGGGGGTAGCTCTAACATAGTCACCTCTACTCACGCACCAACAGATTCCCTCTGATGTCTAGTATTACATCTAGGACCAGCATCATATTGGATCTCTTGAGAAGAGGCTGATAGAGTTCTTCGAGCTTCGCAAGTATTCTTCTGGCTTCAAGCATGGATGGCATTAGATCCATGCTCTGGTGGATGGACGCATGTCCAAGGCATGGAAAAATTACTACGCAGCATTGTTATGGTTTTCTCAAAGCAGCTCGGGTTTCTTGCTCCACGACATGGCCATTTATTTATACCTGAAGCACTTGGTACTGGTTCTGATTCACCGCTCGCGTGGCGTTCTTATCCACAAGACTACTATTTTCACGTGAAGCAGGAAGCGCTGTTCACCCGTGAAGATGTTGGCATGCCTTTCCCCTACCTGACCGTACTGGTGCATTTTCGTCCTTTATGGGTGGATAGTCGCCTGAGCTTCACAGGAATCATGGCCCGTGACCGTATAGTATGCCCATGACTCATGCTACGACAGTCCATGGTGATTGGTATTTTCTCCCGAGCATCTCACAAATGATTGAAGGCCGTAGGTTCTCATTTTTGCTGCTTGAGGACACTACAGGAGCACGTTTTCTGCCGCATCGACCTACTGGAAGTCTGCTTCCACTATTTCTCTGCTCGACCTTCCTGGGGTCGACATTGCGACCTTTCTGAGGATCGCGGTAGCTTTTCCATAATCACTCGATTCAGGTCGGGTCGGCGGTTCTTCAACATTGACATCTTGCCTTCACTACGACCTTCTGGACTTCCTTTCCAGAAGCACGATGTTCGACTTCGTACCTGCTTCGGAGGGTTTTTCTTTTTTGGATCCCCGTGCACCCTACACGACCGTGACGGTGCCATGTCTCCGCCAATCTTCGACATGACCTCGTCTCGGCCGCTACGCCTACACGTCGATCGGGGGCTTGAGAGACATGGGTACCCCTGGGTCCCCACCACCCAGGGTCTCAGCCGTCCCTGACAGGTGGGTCCGACCTACTAGAAGATCTGACGACCTGACTCGTGGGCCCAGCGACCTGGGGATAATTTGACGTGCCAGCCAAGACAAGTTAAACAGATTAAGGAAGCTCGGATAAGCCTTCCATATTGTAACCGATTACTGCAGATAGAAACTAACTTGTAACCGACCCAGATATGGGCCAACCGACCTCAGGGCGAAACCCTAGCCCATCACCCATATAAGGCAGCCTAGGATTCACCTGAGAGGTCATTCGATCCTCGCTCAATAATTCCACAACCAAACTGGACGTAGGGTTTTACTCTCCGGAGGTCCGAACCAGTATAAACCCCCGTGTTCCTCGCCTGCTTGTCGTGTTCCGAGTTCTTCACGAGGACTACCACCTACGCTCTTAGTTCTTGATCCCCTCTGCCGAACAAATAAACCACTAGGGTTGACCCTCTTGTGGATTGTCCAGGTCTCACCCCCTGACACCGAGTCTGTTGGATGCCGGTTTTTGCTGGTTTTTTTTTTACCGATCCAAACTGAGATAGCTAGGCTGTTGGAGTTGCTCTAAGTGATCTTCGCCACTTAATTACTTGGGGTGACGCAAAAAAAAACAGCAAAGACAGAAATAATGCTATAATCGTTTCCATCTGATGGCGATGAAACTATTATCCTCAGATGGAATTGCATATTGATAATGCTATAATCGTATCATCTCCAGCTTAACTATTCATCGGCTCAAATTAATTGCCACTTCAATAAATATGTGATATTAAACTTTTAGCTTATATTCTTGTTATATGTAGGGGCCTAGTCTTTCATATGTGAGAGAAACGTTCTTAGCAAATTTGTAATGGAAGAAGCAAAACTATGCATAGTCCACAAGGGAGTAAGGTCTGGGAATGCATGCATTTAGCATTGTATCAGCAACAAGAATAAAAAGGTTGTCAATTAAATGTGAAAGTAATGAACAAATCATTTTAGCACTCATCGTTTCCGTTAGTGCGGTAAAAAGGATATTTTGTACTGACTTAAGAAAAGAAAATCATGTTAGCAGTTGTGGTGCTACACACCATCTTCGTTAGTGCATTAAAAAAAGTATCAAATTATTAAAAACAGAAGCAAAAAAAGAATGTCAGAAGTGGGATTTGAACCCACGCCCTCGTTAGAGGACCAGAACTTGAGTCTGGCGCCTTAGACCACTCGGCCATCCTGACTTTGACGTCCATTTTGAATTCATTAAGTAATTATTCCTTGATCATGGTCATCACTCATCAGTCGTCAGCAGTTTTCGCGAGGCAGTGTCATGAGATTTTCGAGACTTTAATTGCCAGCTTGTTGGCATTGTATTGCCTGTGAGCTGTGAGCTTGTTTCCATAGCTGCTTGACTACACGGCGACACAACGCTATATGAGCGTGACACTTCATACGGCTGAATTGAATATACAGCTGCCGTTTGACCATGCATCTACGGGGCCACCCAGCACCCAGCAGCTTACTCCATCCGTCAGTAGTAGGAGAAAAACGGTTGACAAGTAAAGACTACTCTCTTCGTTCTTAAATATATGATGTTTTAGAATAAGTAATTTAATTTATTTTAAACTAATTAATTAAGTTGTGCCTCTGGCGTGGTGTGCCTAACGTACACGTACTGCAGCTGCTGTTTTGATCTTCCCGAAGGCTAGCTCCTCTACTGTAGCACTGCTTGTGCTGACTGCTGAGATTTGGCATACTGCGCTGTGCGTGCGCCTGACGCTAATCTATCACGCGTTTGAGTGTTTCGATTCAGACCGCCAAAATCTTCAACAACGTTCCAGCCTTAACTTTTCTAAGCTTGCTGCTTGCCAAAAGATTTCAGCAGTGATGGTTGGAGATACCAGATCGATGAACAGATCAATTCACCACGTGCCTTAACTTTTTCTAAGCTTGGATTTCCCAGAAGGTTTGGATTTCTCAGATCGATGAACAGTGATGGTTGGAGATCTTTGGGTGTGTTTAGAAGCCAAAATTGGGATGCAAAATTGGAAGATTTTGCACGGATTTCGGGCTGAAAAGCACTGTTCCGAACTGAAAAGCACTGTAGCACTTTTCGTTTGTTTGTGGTAAATATTGTCCTACCATGGCCTAACTAGGCTCAAAAGATTCGTCTCGCAAAGTACATCCAAACTGTGTAATTAGTTTTTGATTTCATCTACATTTAGTACTCCATGCATGTACCGACATTTTTGATGTGATGTTTGATGTGATGAGGAATCTTCTTTTTGCATAGTGTATTTTGGGGGAGTTGGTCTTCTAAACAGGGCCTTTCATTCTTGCCCACATGCCTTGAATGTCTGGGTCAGAGAATATGGTGTCAGATGTAGCGTGTTTAGTTCCCAAAAAATTTCCCAACTACCTGTCACATCAATCTTCGGACACTGATTAGGAGTATTAAATGTGGATTAATGATAAAACTCATTCCATAACCTCTACCTAATTTTTCGATACGAATCTAACGAGCCTAATTATACCATTATTAGACAACGTTGTGCTACAGTAAACAATCTCTAATGACAAATTAATTAAGCTTAATGGATTCGTCTCGCGATTTCCCGTCCATTCATGTAATTAGCTTTGTAATTAGTCTTTGTTTAGTCCTCCTAATTGAGCTCCAAAGGGATCCCAAATTTTTTTGGAGGGAACTAAACAAGCTCGGACTGCATAGAAATTCCTTCAGGCTGTCTGCTGCAGTGTTTAGCGTATGGGCTATGGTATTGCAGTGACTGCGGACGGACCTGATGATAGGATAGCGACAAGGTGGTCAATTGGAAACTGCCTGAACCTAAGTGAGTGTTTGGTTCATAGATATTTACGTTATAATAAGTCTCGACGCATCAACGTAACTATTTAGGAGGACTAAACATGATTTAACTATAAAACTAATTGTATAAATACTAGATTTTTTTCACAAGACGAATCTAATAAGCCTAATTAATTCATGATTAACACATATTTATTGTAGCACCACATAGCCTATTTAGATTTAATAGATTTTGTCTCAAGAAAAAGCCTAAAATTATGAAATTAGTTTTATCATCTATGTACATTTAATACTTCTAACTAGTCTCCTAGTATTTAATGGGACGAGACATACTTATTACCGCTGGAACCAAACGGGCACCGAAAATTCATCTTCTCCAGGACTCCGGCCCGGTTTAGTTCCGTATAAATTTTGGAGAAAGTTTTACGGTCCTCTTTTTTAGTTTATTAGGTCAGTCTCAGTGGCAGGGTCATCAACAATTAATAGACTATCACATAAGTTTTTTTTATGACATGGCACCAAATTAATGAAGGGAGAGAAGATCACAGGGTCATGGTGATGACCCTAGGTGGGTACAGTTAGCAATACTCATGACCCTGCATTGAGAGAAGATCACAGGGTCATGGTGATGACACATGCAAGATTTAAATGATGCATTCTATCTATGAAACTGTGCCCATGAACCTGTGTATTGAGAGTGACAGAGTCATCATGTTGAATAGCTGATGTGGCAGATTTGGTAACTGTGCTCATGACACTGCCACTGAGATTGGCCTTAGGAGTATTAATTATAGACTAATTACAAAATTAATTACACATATGGACTGGAAATCGCGAGACCAATCCATGAAGCCTAATTAATCTGTCATTAGCACAACGTTGTCTAATCATGACATAATTAGACTTGTTAGATTCGTCTCGAAAATTAAGCTGGGGTTATGGAATGAGTTTTTTCATTAATCCACATTTAATACTCCTAAGTAGTATTCGAAGATTGATGTGACATGTAGTTGGTGAAAGTTTCATGAGCATCCACCTCATTGTTTCCAAACATGCAGAACAAGAAACCTGCTAAAACAACTCATTGTTCTCCAGGATTCTGACACTAAACACGAATGAATAGTGTTGAAATAGTGTATTGAGATGGAAAGTTGTGAAAAAAATTCGTATTGAGCGCGTACTGTAAGAGAAGATGTGACTCAATGTGATGAATGTATGACGTGTGAACAGTGAATTGATGTCCAAATTGGAAAAAGTAAACAGACCAGTACAAAAATGTTCGGAGCTCACCAACCTCACTCTTCTGAACAAACCAGTCAGAAAGATGAAGAATTTACACCAGAAACAAGAGCACGCTAACCCGTTTGTGTCACAGGTTTGATGAGTGTCTTAGGGCACTCCCAACCCAGACTCTAACAGTAGTTTCTATATTTTTGGATACCGTGACAAGAATCTAGTATCTTTCACAATGCAAATTTTCTATCACAAAGTCTTCTCAGCCATTCGGCTGTTCACCCCAGGATCTTCTGTTCCTTGCTTTTTTCTAGCTCCCTACTCACAACCACGCACCTGAGGCTCCCACAGCGATGCGGTTGGTAGCGAGGCACGGTGAGGATGGGCTACCGCGGCGGCGCTGCCAGCAGCGAGGCGTGACCGGCGAGGACGGAGTAGGCGCAGCTCTAGCCTCGGTCCAACGTCGTCGCACCCTTTGCTCCGCTGCAGTTGGGCGGCGCGGTGGCGTGGAGCCGCGGAAGGGCGCGCGTGTTGGTATTTGCAGATGGAGGTAGGTATGGGCGCGACGGCGTTGGACCGAGACAAGAGCTTCGCGCGACGCCATGGATCCTCTCCTGCGGCAGCGGAGTCGGGTCGTGGCCAATAGGGACGGAGCAGCCGCGATTCTAGGGGGCCACGAGCTCGGTGCCGCGGTGAACTAGACGCGATGGCAAGCTCAGTCGTAAGGATGAGAGCGGGGATGGCAACGATAGTGAGGAAGACGACGAGGAGTTCCGGCGGGGCGGTCTCGGTGAGTGGGAGCGCCGGCCGCACGGGATCTGCAGCGCGGAGGGCGCGACCTCGTTTGACGCATTGGTTTCTTATCAAGACTTGGTTTCCTTCTCTTCTTCATTTAATTGCCTTCCACATCATCAAAATGTTGATGTGGCGGTATAATAAATAGGGATGGACTCTATGTAGAGTCTGGGTTGGGAGTGCCCTTAGACTCTATCTTAGAGTCCATACCTCGGGAATCGTAGACTTGGAGTCCAAATAAGAAACCGAGTCCAAATAAAGGAGAGACACATCAGCAAATAGCATTTAATAGAAGGCTAATAAATGAGTTTAGACTCTAAGATAGAGTCGGGGTTGGGAGTGCCCTTAGATCGTCTCCAAACTATATACCATAGCAATACACCAGCGCAATCGACTGCATTTTGCTATGTCTGTTTAGTTCCTCAAAAGTTTCCAAAATTCACGTTGTAGATCGTGCCACCTCTCATGGTGTCGGGGACAGCCATAGGGGTCCCCTAATAACGGGGGAAATCACTCCCTTTTTTCGAAATATAACGAAAGCGAACAACCAAACTCACGAACTGCAAATCACACCTCGCATGCCGCGGCCCACGGCCCAAAAAGCCCCAGCGGCCCATCGAAATAGCCAACCCCCGGCACCCCTCGAGCGAACCTCCGCCCCGCTCGAGGGCCGGGCGCTGTACCGCGAATCTTCCGCCTCGCTCGAGGGCTTGACGCCCCCTCGGGCGAGTGTCCACCTCGCTCGAGGGCTTGACGCCCCTCGAGCGAGTTTCCGCCTCGCTCGAGGCCTCCTCCGATCCGCGACACCATCTCTGCTCCCACGACCGGAGCATTAAATGCTCTGGCGCGCCGCGGGCGCCCGGGTCAAAGGCGAATCCACGCCACGCCGGCCCTCTGACACTGTCTGGGAATCAGATCCCGGTGCTGTTCGGCCAACCCGCGCTGTGCAGCCATCCCCGGCGCTGTGCGGGTGCTGTGCGGGATGGCCGGTGTCATTCCGTGACGCTGTGCCGCCTACTCCCGTACCTCCTCCACGTCGCGCCCCTCGAAAGAGGACGGCGGCACCCTCGAAAGGGGTACGGCCACCAATTCCCCGCCCGCCTGGTACGACGTCGTGACGCAAGGCCGTCAGGGCGCGTCACCTCCATCACCTCCGGCCCTGAGCGGCCATCCCCGCCACTGTGCCGCCATCCCGGGCACTGCCGGGCCATCCCCCGCACTGTAAGGATCCAGGTTGACAGGACATCGCCACGCCCGCCGCTATGCAGCCTCCGGTCCTCCGTCAGCCAGGCCCTCGAGCCGGTGTACGGACGGCGAACAAACGAAGAGCTCCAGCGCTACTACCCTCGAAGCCGCTCCTGGACGGACACAGGAGTCACCACGACGCCCGCCAGGAGCAAGATTCGCCAGGACGGCCATCGAATCGCCGGCACTGTGCGCCATACCGCCACACCATGCCTAAAGCCATGCGGTATGACTGTAAACCGCCTCCCCTTGGTCTATAAAAGGAGGAGGCGGTCCCCCGACCGCAGGGGGACGAGATCACTTCACACTCACTCTCACTCGCATACTCGTTCCCTTCGATATTGGCACTTTGCCTCAATCACTTAGCAGGGACTTGGAGGCCTCTCCTCCTCTCCCGTCTTGCTTGTAGCCCCCCTCTACAGGCACCACCGGTGCGAGTCAATACAGTGCGCACGCGCAAATCTGCTGGACGTACGACCCCGCGGTCGGAACCAGGATAAACTCGTGTCCCCTGTGTTGTCATTTGCACCGACCATCGAGAAGCTGATCACAGCGTAACTTACTAGTTAGTGTCGGGACTAATCCTAATACCGACACATGGAACACGCTTCTCAATCCAAAAATTTCGACACTTTTCACCAAAATTTCACCACGCTTTCCAATGTAAAATTTTCAACACTTTTCAACAAAATTTGTGAGAGGTGGTACACGGTCTGCAATGTGAAAATTTTGAGAACTCTCGGGAAAGGACCATATATACGCAGTTAAGTTCCAGTTCCTCCTCGTTGTTACTGCTAACACTGTGTGCCCATCAAGACCAGATATTGCTTGAAAAAAATTTGACGAATCTTTATTTTCAAGGACTAAATACAAGTTCTTCAGATGGTGGAGAGACAGTGTGGTTCAGAGGTGAAGGAACAAAAATCCTCTGTGCTGGCATCTACGTACCTGATATTTTTAGGAGTAACATAAAAAAATCTTCAGAGTAGGGGAAAACAGCGGTCTTGCCTATCTGATGATAGAGACAATATGCATCAATGCACTAGGGGCCTGTTTAGATGGCTAAAATTTAGCAAAAAACACTGTTTGAACTCCTGTAGTACTCCTGTAGCACTTTCGTTTGTTTATGGTAAATATTATCTAATCATGGACTAATTAGGCTCAAAAGATTCGTCTCGTGATGTACAACAGAACTGTGTGATTAGTTAATTTTTTACCTACATTTCCTGCTCTGAACATATGTCTTTTGGTGTATTTAATGTGATGTGATGGAGAGAGAGTTGAAAAAGTAGCAAAATTTTGGTAAATTTCTAACCAACTAAGGGCCTGTTTAGTTCGCTCAAAATTTGTCTTTTAACGTTTCGAACTCCTGTAGCACGTTTCGTTTGTTTGTGGTAAATATTGTCCAATCATGAACTAACTAGGCTCAAAAAATTCGTCTCGTGATGTACAATAGAACGGTGTGATTAGTTAATTTTTTTACCTACATTTACTGCTTCGAACATATGTCTTTTGGTGTATTTAATGTGATGTGATGGAGAGAGAGTTGAAAATTTAGCAAAAATTTTGCAAATTTTCAGCCAACTAAACACCCCCTAAATAGGGCCTAGAATGAACTTGTCAGAGCTACACACTGAACAGCACTGGTAACTGCTAAGGCTGCCGTATCATCTCACCAGAACCAAACAAACAAACACCCTCTGCAACATTGGACCAAACAGGAACACAATGTGCTCATCAACGATGAACAGTTCCTGAATCTTTGAGAGTAACACTCTGAAAAATCAGTCACAAACGAAAATGCCAAACAGAGATGTGTTTGCTGGTCATCCAATGTTCAGAAGGTAAAGGAACATAAACAGGCCGAATGCCATTTTTTCCCATCTGAATTCTGAAGAAACAAAACTAAGAGATTTTAGCTACCGGAACCAGAAACGAATTAAATGGTGTCACATGACACAGCTCCAATGCTGAGCTTCAGTCCACTACAATGGACTCTCCAATCCTGCCAATCCTTAACTAAACTGCATACTGCTACTCCTGCACTACAACACTAGAACCAGACAGATATGAGATATCAGCAGAAGTTATTTGTTTCTCTGAATCGAGAACAAATCTGAACTATTCACAGTCGCAGCTGCATCCTTCCTCGGAGTCGGAGCAGAGCACGGGCTCAGAAGAATGGGAAGCCGCCGTCGTAACCCTCCGCCTTGGGGGCAACCGGCGACACGAGCATGTTGAAGTCGGCGTCCATCTGCAGGTCGTCGAGGTCGATCCCCGCGAGCCAGTCGTCGCCGCCGAGGCTGCCGAAATCCTGCACCTCCTCCTTGGGCTGGACGGCGCCGGCGGGGGCGGGGACCATGTCGGCGAACGCCGGGAACGCGTCGTCGTCGATCTCCGACTCCGGCGTGCGCGTGTCGGTCAGCGACGCCTCCGCCTCCACGGCCTTCTTCTCCTTGCGCCCCTGCATTTTCTCGTACTCGTTCTTCTTGTGGTACAGGCGGCAGAGCACCCAGTCGTCCAGCTGCAAATCAATCAATCTATCAGGAATTGGGTATGATGAACAAGATAAATCCTTTACACTACGCATCAAGAATGTGGGGGAATAAGAGCAATTTCGATTCCTTACCCTGAGGGAGCCGTCCTTGCCGGGCTTCTTGGCGCCTGCGTCGGCGAGACGGTACTCGTGCATGATCCACTCGGTCTTGACCCCGCGGGGCGGCTTGCCATGGTAGAAGACGAGGGCCTTCTTGATCCCCGCCGTCCTCCCCGCGTGCTCGATGGGCTTGTCGGCGCCGGTGGCCTTCCAGTACCCGGTGCCGGCGGCGCGGTTGGGGCGGGAGCCGTTGGGGTACTTGCGGTCCCGCGGGGTGAAGAAGTACCACTCGCGGCGGCCGAAGAGGGCGCGCTCGGGGAGCTCCCACGGGTCGAAGCGGTAGAGGTCGACCTCGGCGATGATGGGCACCGGCGGCGCGCGCCCCGCCTCCCGCGCGCAGAGGTAGTAAGCGACGAGCTCCTCGTCGGTGGGGTGGAACCGGAAGCCCGGGGGCAGGTTCAGCTCTGCTTCGGCGTCGCGGAGCTGCGCTGTCGCCGGCGCCACCATTGCTGCTTGCGGTGGGTGGGGTTGGGTTGGGTTGGGTGGCGGCTGCTGGGGATAGGCGGTGGGAGGGGAGTGGAGTAGGGGAGTTCTTGGGGAAGCGGGGAGCGGAGTGGGGAGGGGGATAAATAGGGAAGGGAGGAGGGGTCAAGGGGACGAAGGTTCGCGGCGGGTGGGGGGGGTCAAAGGGAGGTGGGATTGGGGGCGGTGGCGGCTAGGCCGGGCGGGGAGGGCCGGGGCAGGCAGGGGTAGGGGGGTCGCGATGGTTGGGGATTGCGGTCGGCCGGCCGCTCGCGCAGGCAGGACGACGCTGACGTCCATTCACTTGACCGGCCGGAAGAACCTTGGGCACCGTTGGATGCAGTGCAGGGAGCGGCCGCTGTCTTGCATTTCTTTTTTCTTTTTCAAAACAAAAAAAAACGGCTGACAGTGACAGGGAGGATTCTTCCTACTAGTACAATTCTAGTCTTTTCTCAAATTGGAGCAATGGTGTTGCATTCATTTAAATCTTCTAGTAATTTGCTAAGATTTATAAGGAACATGTAGGAGTATATCATACCTTTGTGGTGTTGTGCAAATTCTGTGATATAGCGGGTAGTCTGTTGTTGTTTTGGAGGAGTTTTAACCCTCGGTGTTGCTTTTCGGCTAGTGATCTTTTCGGTGTATCGAAAAGGAACGTGCATTTATGCTTATCCTAACTTTTCAAAGAAACCGTCATCGAATCGGATCATGTCGGTTTCGAATCAGATCCAGTCGAGTTGTCTATTTTGAACAGCATACTACCAAGTTAGTTTCCGACAAGTTATAACGGCCAACCTAAATATCCTAACTTTTCAAATAAATTACCGTTTCGGAACATTATATTACTCATCATTTGGAATTAGTAGGCTTTTTAAGCAAAAAAAACCATAAATTATTCAGCATATCATTGCTCTTAGCCGTGGGATATACTAGTAGCTCATTTCTTAACCTTGTTTTCTCTAAAAAAAAATAACATAAAAAAGCCTTTGCCTCCTATCCCAAAGATGAGGAGGCATGGCATTGACGGGAAGCCCAAGAGGATAAACCTTCCATTGGATCGAATCGAAACCTACGACGAGGTCAACAAAGATAGCCTGCACGTGATCGCGTCATTAGGTGAGGTCAAGCTTATAATCAATTAATTTTTTCTTGCAGGCACGTGCGGCGAGCCGAGCAAGTGCTACATCCTGCGACCAGGGTCGCGCCTGCCTGCCTGGTTCTCCGAACCTGACGGCGTCAGGTCGCCGTCAAACCGGATCAAAAAAGCGAACGGGGACGGGGCCCACAGGGCCCGTTGCTGACGGGGGGTGTCCGCATCAGCCGGGGTACGGCAGCGCGAGGTGGTTCCTCTGCGGCCGCTGGAATCGTGTGGCTCAGGATGTGGCCTGCGGATGAGAGAAAATCCGGTGCGGCGTGTCACGTCGTGGGTAGCTGTTAGCGACGGTCGGTAGGGGGAGTACTGTGCATAGGGTGCTAGGCTGTCAGTGTTGTGATGGCGGATCGTGCCCGAGGTTTTGGGGGGAGGCCTTTAAAATTGTGGTGACTTCTATCAAGGGAATTGGATTGTGTGTGTGTGTGAATTTTCCTTTGGGAAAAAAGGAGTGGGATTAATATTAGAGAAATCGTACGGTTGCTAAAAGCAGATGAATTTCGTACGAATATTTCATATTGAGATGTATGTTATAGGTTCAGTAACTAAGCTAAGATGATTTCTAGTAATAGCCTGCTGGAAAAGTCAGGGGGTGCAGAAGTACGCCACTACTTTTTCAACCACACATGTGCCGAAAAATTCTAGCAAGAGATCAACATTCAAAGTGATCCAATCTCACTCCTTAAAATAATTTTAGTTGAGGTATTCATAAGCTAATCGTGATGAGTACGTGTGATTTTATTTGGTTTTTTTATCTCTTTCCTTATGCCGTTGATGATAAACTGAAAAAAGTATTTTTTTTTTAGAGGAGGGAAACCTGTATTCGGCGGATCTTGATGGAGCTCCAGGTAGCTGGTAGTTGACGGTACCAAATCCTGAAGGGATGATGGGGCAAAGAAAGGAAGAAAAAGTGGTAGACAGGTAGAGGTGTGGCGCCATAGCCAGATGAAATGGTGGTGAATAATGTTACGCCTCACAAGAAAAAAAAAGAAGGTAGACTAGTGGATCCACCACCATAGCCCGATGGGATGATGGCGACGACTGTTACACCCGGTAAGAAAAGAAGAAAAAAGAGGTAGGGCGAGGATGCTAGCGGCGGCGCCCCAAGACCTCAGCGGGATGGTGGTGGCGACAATTATCCATCGGGCAAGAAATAAAGAAAAAGTAGTAGGCCGATGGCAGAGGTGCCACCAGAGCCCACTGTGATGGGGTGGCGGTGGCATGTAGCGACACTCCCTTGGCAAGAAAGGAAGAGAAAGAGGCAGGTTCCCATGCCTCGGCGACGCCGTGGGTGGCGATGGTGCCGAGGTAGGGAATTGCGACGCGTGAATGAATGAGGTGGAGATGGAGAGGAGGATTGCAGAGAATATTTATAGACAAAAGACTCAATCTAAACCGTTGATCTCTAGATCCGAGGGTCCAGAATGCGGTCAATCTAAATTGTTGATCTTTGATCTAAGGGTCTAGAACTCATATTAGAAGGAGGCATCAGGAGTACCACTGTTGATTTTAGGTAGACTTTATTGTATCTTAGCTTTGCACAAGACCCTAATCATTTAGGTAGCCGTTTTTATATCTTCTATTTACACCGCATCCTGGACTCAGTCTAAACTATTGATCTCGGATATGATGATACATAATTCAGCTATGAAAAAGGGGAGCATGTGAGGGATACCCTATTATGTTTTAAGTAGTCTCTACTTTATCTTAATTATCTTTAAAAAAAACCTAGACTCAATCTAAATCTCATTGATCTCATATCTGAGGGTCAAGAATTCCTGAAAAAGGGAAGGCGTAAGGAATACCCTAATGCATTTTAGCTAGATTTATTGTATCCTTATCTTTACACGAAACCCTTTAGCTGTAACCAAAATCTAGACTCAATCTAAATCTTGTTGACTCATATATGAGGGTAAAGAATTCATGAAAAAGGGAGGGCATGAGGAATACCCTAATGTATTTTAGCTAGTATTTATTGTATCCTTATCTTTACACGAAACCCTTTATTTGTAACCAAAACCTAGACTCAATCTAAATCATTGACCTTAGATATGAGCCCGTTCGGCTTATCTAGACTTGGCTTATTTCGACTTCTTTCGGCTTATTTCCTCTCACATAATACTATTCAATCTACCAGTCGAGCACTATTCATTTTATCAGCCGAACAGGGTGTGGAGGGGAGGCATGAGGAATAACCTTATTGCAGTTTAGGTAGCCTTTATTGTATTTTATTGTGACAGCCTAGCTCAAGGGTTAATAGGATTGATAGAATCCTCCTACCAACAAGTTACAACTTCTTTTCTGGAAGCCCATCTCGAAAAAACTCCAAAGTTAAGCGTGCTTGGCATGGAGCGATGGGTGATCGAACGGGAAATTTTATTCGGGTGCGCATGAGTGAGGACAAAGTGTGTAGAAAAGACATGTATTGGTCTGTGAGGATATTCTCGAGGTGCTAAAAAGCCGTCAGACGTAGGCGGGCCTAGTCTCGGGAGGCGAGATGTTACACTTATCTTTTTATACCAAACCCTATTGTCAATTTGAAATCTTTTGGGTAACTTTTATGGTATCATATAGTCGCACCAAATTCTATACTCAATCTAAACCATTGATCTCATAGCTAAAGGTATAGGATTCAGGTGGAGAGGGGAGGCATGTGAATACCCAATTGCATTTTAGGTAGCTTTTATTGTATCCTTACCTTTACATGAAACCCTATATGAAATCTAAACTATGGATCTCAGATCCAAGGGTCCACAATTCAGGTGAGGAGGGGAGGAGTCGGAGGAATGCCCTTTACACCAATCCCTAGACTCAGTCTAAACAATGGCCCTTAAATCCCCGTGTGGAGACGGTTACGGGTGGGGCGCGGGGGAGGGAGAGTTGGGGGGGTGAAAAGAATACTTGAATATACGCAGTAGGTAGACCGCTTGTACGTACAATGCATCTTTCCACCGGTCTTACTCATTTATGATCGTTGACCCCCTTTACATCTCGTCCTTGGGGCGGTCTTACTCATTTGTGCATGCCCACCTAGTAAAAACACACATTGCGTGAATTTTGAAATGATTGGAGCTTCTTGTTTTATTTTGGATTTGTCTGTATTTTTTTAGACTTGTGAGCAGGGTTCACAAAACCGGAACCGGCCCGGTGTTTCCGGGCGGTTTACCGAGGTGGTTGCTTTTTAGATCCGATCTGGAGTGGGAAACTGGACCGGTTGTACAACCGAACGGTTCGGGCGGAAACCGGTACAGAAACCCTGCTTGTGAGTAGTGAAGCAGTGGTGGTCAGGGAGGCCACCGGTGGGACCGCAGCGGCGCAATGAATCCCCGTCCCGTCCGCGCTCGTGCAACCCACCCAACCATCCCCCGCACCAGCACCAGGCTGCTGCATGCTCCCGGCGGCCGTTTCTTTATGGTTTCCGGCTGTTTCCTTGCCTGCCCGCTGTCGTTGTACGTTGTTGTCTGTATTCGATCGACGACGGTGCCTTGGGAAACGAGGACGTACGTCCGTGGTCAAAGTCGGAGCGCCACGTACGTCGTCATCGTCACGCACTGGCACTGCATGCCTCCCTGGGAATGTAGCTGTGTCTACGGAGCGTAGTAGTAGCTGGGGTTGGGGCCCTCGTGAGCGTCCGCCGCGTGTCATCTGGCGCAGCTGGCCGATCGATCGGCACGCAATGCATCGGCAAGACCGGCTGGGATGATCGATGCATGCACGCATGGCGCTAGCTCGATCGGGGTCGGGGGGTGGCACGCACACGCACGGCCGCGCCAGCTACGTCTGCACTCCGATCCGATCCGCTAGCTGCCTTGTTGGACTCGTAGAAATGTGAAAATCGTATCAATAGATTTGTTTTGAAAATCATTTTCATAAAAGTATACATATATAACTTTTCAATAAATATTTTTATAAAAAAGAGAAGTCGAAGTTGTGTTTTGGAGACCGTGTCGTTGTCCTAAACGACTTCTTTTACCAAACCGAAGGGAGTATGCACGGGCAGCCTGCTGGCAATAACTACTCGTGGTAACATACTGTACAGTAGTGAGTATGTATATACCCCTTGCATTGCTGGAGTAGAGCATGCAGCAGAGCAGTGAGCAGCCAGCCGCGCTGGAGGACCACCACCCGTTGTCCGGCTCCGGCAGTCCAACACAGCACCTACCTACACAGACCAGCTGCTTGCGTCCCACACTCCCACGGAAACGCAACACGTCCGCGACGACCGAGGTCGAGGCCGCCAAGTGTCACCCAGCGGGCCGCCGCGTGTGCCTTTCAGCCTCCCACAGGGGGGGCCACAGCCTGACAGCCATCCGCCGCCGGCCGGCCGTTTTGCCACGCTGCGCCAAGTGCGATTTTGAAGAAACCCGAGATGCCGTTCACATTGCTTTTTGCCTCGATTTGCGGCTGGACAAAAATTCATTTCACACCGGGCAAAAGCTACTGTCATGGATGGGCATGGGCCCCGGCCGTTGCACTTTTCCCATCGTGTTACACTGTTACGTTGGATTTTGTCCTTATTTGTGCTGCTATTTTGATGAATACTTCTGATTTTTTTAAAAAAAAATCAGCATAGATGCACGTGTGATACGCATGTATTTTGAATATCATATAGTAAAAGAATTATTTACATTATAATTTTATTTTGTGGCAAAGATGTCGATGTATTTTTGAGAAATGTATTATTTATTCAATCATGCACATTGAAATTACTCAATAATAAAAACCTAACTTATTCCATAATGATCTTCCTCCGCTTGGATCATTGGTAAACTTTTCATACTATCGTACCTTAATATTTTTTATTATTTTATAATATTTTCTTTACTAAGAATATTATTTTCTCTTGCGTCTCACATTGTACATGACTATCTTTTTTTGACGTCACATTTTTTTCTTAATAGGTACCGCTCAGGCTTGCAGCGGGCTGCGACTTTTGGCGTGGCACAACGTTGGTGATGACGGTACAGTTTACGGCGGCTTCTTTCGCTTCCTCTCCCAGTTTGTGGTGGTGTAGTGTTTTATTAGATGCGTTGTTTGTGTGGTGGTGGTGTTCGCTTCGGCACGTTATGTACGAATGCTTCTTCTTCTTATATGATGTGACAGTGCTCCTGCCTTTTATTTTTTAAAAATAGATGTCTTTATTAGCAAGAATTTTTTTGATGGGGACCAAGGGAATGGGTTGGATGATTATTTCACCATTGACCACAGTAAATGACCTCAACTGTCATTTAAAAAAACCACACGTGTCATTAAAAACAAGACCCCATGTGTCATCCTCTGATCAATAGTTTTCTTTGAAGAAATGTATATGTACACTTTGGATCTTTATGAATTATGAGTAAACTTGAGAATCTGTAGATCCTTCTTGGCATGTTCTTGGGCAGATACAAATTTAATTACAAATTTTAGATGAACTTTAAAGATGGTATGTTATGCTGTTTTGAACTGCCAACTAGCAGGCTGCAAATTTTCCAAGTCTGAAAACTGAGCCATTTAACTGTTATTAAAATACAATTCTGGAGAGATACACAACAAACTTATGGACAAGAAGTGACCCAACTGAATCTATATACTTTGGACCACATTTCACATTAGAAGATGAACCTAGGGGAAGAGATTTGCATATTACAAACTTCAAGCAAAGTTTGATCAACTCTGAACATACAGCTGAAATTGATCAAGTCTGAGATTCTGAATCAGTTACACTTAGTAAAGTTTGAAATTCGATTCTGAATAAATTTCTTATTGGACAGGGGTATTATATGTGTAAAATGGAACCTTTAGACTATGGGTGACATAGTACAACAGCTTGTGGACTTGGAAGAACGAAATTAACAATTTAGTCTTAAGCTCCAAGATAGTAAGTAATGCAGTCATTGACAGACCCCGAACTTTTCTAGTCTGGTCTGTCTAAAACGGTGATAATTCTCCACATTTGAGGCTGTTTAGAGAAGGATTTCATATATACATATTGATGGACTATAGGTTACTAATGATCTCTGATATTTGGAGAATATAGTAGTTTGGTTATTGATCACATAAATGGGAGGATGCTATTTTTTCCAAGAGCTCAAAAGTTGCTCAAAAGAAATTGAACCCCGGACTAACTGACGAAACCGAATGGCATAAACTATTCAGAAGAATAGCCGACGCAGGGCAGTCCGTGGCCACTGTCGACTTGGGCTGTAGCGACGCTCACCGTCGGGGGTGGAGCCCCTGCTCCTCCGCGCCTCACCTCGCCTCGCCACCGTCGCTCCTTGTCCGGTGGACGGGGACGCCAGCGCCACGGCCAGGCAGCTCGGGGATCGAATCGACCGCGAGCAGCCGCGGGACCGCACGCCCGTGCTTGCCGGCGGCACGCGGCCTCCCCGAGTGCGCCCGTGCTTGCCGATGGCCGTGCAGAACCTCGAGGTTATTGAGCAAATCAAGCACTCAAGCAACGGATCTCACCTCCACAAATCAAGCAGCAGGAAGCAATTACTTCCTCACCAATCTTTTCATTCCTCTTGAATCAACCATGCAACACATACTCCTCCCAATTTCCTGTTCCTTTTCCCCAATAGCTAGAGCACATCAAGACGACCTCGGCTCGTTAACGAGCAAGCCGGAGGCAAGCTGCCTCGCCCGGATCCAGATCAACACGACCCCGCTGGATCGAGCTTGCAGCTCGCCACCGCGGTGTGGGCGGGCCCGCCGTCCTGGAGCAGCAGCTCCCCGCGCCTGTGTTGCACTGGCGGAAGAGCCGAGGAAGGAGGGGTGCCTGGGCCTGCGGTGCGCCAGCGGAGGAGCCGAGGGGGAGGGTCGCGCATCGCCGGAGCTGCGCCGACGGAGGAGAGGGTGTCGGTGTTTTATCCCGGTAGGGGTACGAAGGTAGTAGATTGTGAGGTGGGAGATCGTCATGATTTGGCATCCGAAGGTATGCGTGAGGACACAAGACACAGATTTATACAGGTTCGGGCTGTCAAGATAGCGTAGTACCCTACGTCCTGTTTGAGGTGTTGTATATTGCGCCCTGCGCTTGGGTGTTGTCCCCGGAGGGATTGTGTGTTGATCTGATCTCCTCTTAGGTACCTGGACCCTCCTTTATATAGTTCAGGGGGCGGGTTCCTAATCGGTTATAAGGTAGGAGTTCTAGTAGGATTACACAGTATGAGTCTTATTAGGATTACAAGGGAATTCAGATAGGAGTCCGTCTTCTTCCTTCCTTGCGGGTACTCGGGGTTTATGCCCGACAGAGGGGCCGCGTCGCCGGAGGGGCCGAGGGAGGAGGTGCCGCTCCGCCGGTGGGGAGGGAGGAGGCGGGCAGCGTCACGGGGGGCACGCAGGTGGGGAGGTCGCGCAACGGCACTTCGGGGAGACAGCGTAGTGTGCGGGTGGAGCCGTGGGGGTGCGAGGTACGGGTGGGTGGGCGTGGGCCTGACGTGGGTATGGGTGGGCGGGTAAGACCGTGGACGGGTGAGAAAAAAATTGAGATTTTGGCAGAAACACTCTCCAAATTGCGATTTCTATGGATCTTCTACCTATTACCTATTTGATCCATCCATTAGATGACAAGTGAGTCCGACATGAGGGGTAAGCCAACCCCGATTTAGATGAGAAATATTTTCATTTGTTTTGGATCTTTATAGTGGAGCAATTCATGCACCGTCCATGACATTTTTTTCTCCTCACCAAGTCTCGAAATCTGGGCGGTGTCAGCCCGCGTACGTCCGGCCAGGCTTCCATCAACTGACACCACATACTACCCAAAATTGTCAGTTTGCTGTGTGCCTGACTGTTTGCTATGCGTTTTATTTCGGATGCACAGTAAAGAAAAAGCGCACGACAAATTCACTGTTTACTGTGTTTTTTTTTTGGTGCACGGCAAACTATTTTTCCGCACCGGTCTTACCACCACCGTTAGCAACTAGACAGGAGCAGATGTTTTTTTTTGTCCTCTCTGCCGTGCGTCATAAAAAAGCGCACGGCAAAAACATTTCTTTGCCATGCGTCTGCACACGGCGCACGACAAAGAGGTGGCTTTGCCATGCGCCTTCTGGAGGCGCACGACAAATGTGACAAAAAAAATCATCTTCCAAACTTTAAAATTTTTCTCCACATCTTATACAACATATAGTACTCTGTGTTAAAATTTTGTAATTTTTTTTGCTTGTTTGCTATACTGAACTAAATTAATTACATTTTAACCATTTTTTTGAATCAAATCAATTTTGAACTGCAAATGATTCAAATAATAGAATAAAATGAGGAGAAAAATAATATTCCTATTATTTAGCCCAAATTAAGACCTTTCCCATGAAATCGAAAGAAATTTCGAACATCTTGACCACGAAACACGACCACGACCTTGTATCCGAAAGGTTTTAAAATTTTAAAAAATTGCAAATGAAGTCCCAAAATTATGATATTTGTAAATACCTCATGATATCACATGTGGAGGTTATGGTAAAAAATTAAATGAGTTTTGTACATTTTTAAGTACAATACTTACAAACAGAAACATCTCCGAAGAAGTTTCATATAGTTGAGAAGGATGCAGTTAGATTTCAAGTGAAAGTGAAGGGCGAATTTGAGTTTGACTTCAAAAGTTTTTCTACTCTTCACATGTAACATGTTGTACTCAATGTTAAATTTTTGTAATTTATTGTATTTATTTACTATATTTAACTAATTAAAAGCATTTGTTGCAATTTATTTAAAAAAAAACTTTGACGTGCGCTGCACCCTGGGCGCATGGCAAAGTTGCTTTGCCAGCCCATTTTGACCCAATAAGGCCCGTCGCCCCCTCCCTCTACAAACCCTACCGACAAATACGCTGCCCCCACCACCTCCTACTCCGTACCGTAGCCGCTCTGCCTCCCTCATCGATCTCTCCCTCGCGGCCTCCCCCGCCACCTCCATCCTTCTCCCTCCCGCAGCCGCGCGCCCCAACCGCCACTCTCCCTCCCTCCACCGCAGTCGTGCGCGTTGCCTGCTCTCCTCTCCCTCCCGCAGTCGCGTGCCACTCCTCTCCTCATCCTCAGATCCGCCGCTGCTCCTCTCCCTCCCCTGCCCTCCAGGGCGACGACGAACTACAGCGGCGAGCCGGCCTCCCGCGACTACTCTTCTCCCCCTCCGCTCGCCCCTCACCGGTCCGGTGAGGAGGGGCAGCAGGGCGAGGAGCGGCGGCCGTGTCCAACAGGAGCTCCTTCTCCTCAGATCCAGCGATGGAGGTACGTGGCGGCAGCGAGAAGCTTCTCCTCCTCCTCCTCCTCCCTCTCTCTCTGTTGCTTGGTGGCGCCGGAGGAGCGGCGTGGTGGTGGCAGGGGAGCAGCTGCGGCGAGTGTGATGGTGGCAGCGGGCGTGGCGCATGGAGGCTGCAGTGGGCATGGTGGTGGTGGTAGTGAGGTAGCGGTGGCCTCCTCCCCACAGTGGCGGCGACCTCCCTCACGGCGCGACGGCTTCCCCACCCCCACGACGCAGCGGCAGAGACTCAAGTGTGCGACGGTGGCGGCTCCCTTTGCTGCTACTCTGGTGGCTGCTCCTCCTCCAGTGCGGCGGTGGGGGCGCCGGCAGGGGTGCGGCTGGCGGAGGGGGTGCGGTCGGCGGCGTGGGGCCGTGCATTTTTTTCATTTCTTTTAGTTTTCTTTACCGTGCGCCTAGGCCGACCCACGACAAACTACTCCGTCCGCCACGGCCATCTCCGTCTCCTCGCCACCGTCGTGTCCGTCTCTCTTATTTCGCTGTGCGTCCGAGAAAACGCACGGCAAAACTCTTTTGTTGTGCGCGTGATAAAAGGCGCAGGATAAAGCTCCTTTGCCGAGTAAAACGTTACCGAGCGGCGTTTGCCGTGCGTGAAAAACGCACGGCAACCTCGCATGATATATTCTGGTGGCTGGTGGTGTCCTGTCTCAGTTGCATGCGGAGGGAGGGAGGTTCGGTTAGTAGGCCGCGATCACATGGACGGACCTGCCAATCATACAGTACTCCCACGCACATTCAGTTGTGGCACTGATTTTCTTCTTCTTCTTGTTTTTTTTGGACCCAGCACTGATTTTGTTCTGAAACGAACGGCTGGTGTAATTTGTGAAACAGGCCAGGTAGTGGGCTGTTGATGCGAAAAAATTAGAACAGTGATGGAATGTGGGAGCAACAGGACACTAACAGCCCAGTACAAGCCCAATGCTAGCTCCTGCGGCCCAGTAGTTACTGCCGGCCGGTCGGTCTGGGGGGACTGGGGAGCTATCAACACTTGTCTAGTACTACCTGTGTGTGTGGCCAGGTTAACGATCTTTTTTTACTACAATGTGAGATTTCACTAGCGCTAAGCTGTGTACTACACAGAACCTTTTGGTAGAGTTACTATAGAAGTGTATACTATAGAACATATATACTATAGAACCTTTTTTTTTTACCAAATTAGACTACACAGACAACACACATTAGCTTAGATGATATAATGTTCCTTGCCTCCTCGAGATGTGGCAAATTCTTGGATTTTATGGCCGTGCATGTTTTATGCGCCAAAAAACATCTTTAGTGTTTTTCATCTTCATATTACTATTTCTTAAACATTTCTTAAGTCTAGAATGGAGTATCTGTCAGTTTGAGAAATCACTCATCCACTGTTCATCATAACAATGATTCTATTGATTACCTACCAAGGCTATTTAATGGTAATTTCACTTCACAGTCACACACAGGTTAGTGTCCCTAGAAAACCACAAGTTCAGGGCTTCCATCAGCATGAAAAACTACAGAAGCAAATAGAATGTGCAGAGCCTAAAGTCTAACCACACCAAAACCTTGTCTGGATGAACTGAAACCACAGATATCAGGCGCATCAACGATGTCAGAAGGCTGCCGATGCAAACGCTATGCTCAGTCAGGGATCGGCTCAAGGTTTCGAGTTAGGATGTCGGCGTGCGTGAGGAGAGCCCAGATGTGCGTCAGGAACTCCCCACCTCGTGCAAGGCGCTCCATGTGAGCCACAGCATTGTCCGACGGCGCGACGTAGAGGATGGTCTCTACCCAGAACTCAGCCATGAGCTTCCAGCGCAGGGAGCCTTCTCGTATGGTCTCTAGCTTTGCCCCAAGTTTGAGCCCTTTGGTGAAGATGGTTCCTGCATCTCCCGAACCGGTGAGGACTTTCCGCAATTGATCTCTTTTTCGCGTCTCAGATCCCAAAGTTTCTCTGGCTTCATACAAGGCGTGGTTGAAGATGAACTTTGTCTCTACAGAATTCCCTGGGAGCAGTTCCGGTGCCTCAGACATCAGGTACGCGCAGTAGCCTGACAGTTTGTCGCGACTTCACGGTGCTGATACCTCAGACTCTGCCTGCTCCCCTTTGCATCGTCAGGCAATGCGATTTTCAGGTAATCGGTGGCAATGTGCCAGATGATCATGTTCTCTGCTTGAGTGTCATTCTGCAATGTCCATGACAACTGTCGGTAGACACCATTTCTCTGCAATGAAGCTTTCCCGTTGCTTAGGGGATGGCCATCAGTGTTTGATTTCAGGATAGAAACAATCTGAGGCTTCAACATCTCAGGTAGCTCCACAAAATGCAGACCTTTGCTTGTAGTCAGATTCCCCCAAGCTCGACGGAGATACTCGGTGCTGACGGAGAACACTAACAAGGGCTGAAGTTCAGTTTCAAAGGAAAAGGCCTTGCTGCGCCTCAAGAACTGAGAACTTTCGATGACCGAGTACTGGCCTAAGCTGTTGTGCCAGTAGCCGAAGAACAACAGGCGCCTGCCAAGAAACCCGAATGATTTCCGGAGCGCAAATGGGAGGAACCTGTTGGTGTTTGCTGTCAGTCGGCAGCAGGCAAGTGATACAATGGCCCAATCTGATCCCAGGTACATTACGGTGTGCCATGCTTCCACCGCAACGAACACTCCAAGAACTAGTACTGTGAGAATGATATCGACCGTTCTTGTTGTCGATTCGGTGATCGGGATACTTTTCAGTAGAGAATCGGATTTCAGCAGCACGATTATTCCAAGCACGAATGTGAGGACGATCTTCGGAACGGCCGTGAAGAAGAAAGTCGTCTCCACCTCGAAGATGCAGGCGTGCTTGGTGTAGAAGAAATCGTAGAGGAATCCCAGCTCCACCTCGATCACCCTGAACACTTCAGTGTGCTCGTCGGCGTTGTCCTCCGACAGCAACCCGTCGAGGACGAACCGCCGTGTCTCGGCAAGGCCGGCCTCGGCGCAATCCAACCCGAAGAATCGTCGTTTCAGAAGGTGTGACAGGGAGTAGGAGAGGCAGGCGCCTCTGATCCGCGAGCTCCCGACGCCATGGGAGCCGAAGGTGGCTTCTTCCCTGTCGCAGAGCTCCCAGACCATGTCGACGGTGATGACGTCATCCTTGGGCAGCTCACACCAGTAGGCGGAGGAGCCGGAGCTGGAGCTTCTTCCACCTCGGGCTACCCCGTGGCCAGGCCAGCGTACCAGGTACTTGCCGCCGGCGTTCATGGTGGCGGCGGCGTGATCCTTCATGTGGTCGGCGACCGCCTTGGTCGGGCCGGGGTCGCCGGCGGCAAAGCTCGCCCGGACCCCGAACGCGTGGGAGGAGGCGACGGTGGCCGTGAGGAGCGCGAAGGGGACGGCGACGGCGCCGGAGGAGGAGGCGAGGTGCCGACACAGCATGGTGAAGAAGAGGTAGCACTGGAGGTACACGAAGAGGCGCCGCGCCCACCGGCCGTTGTCGGCGAGGTCGTGGGCGGTGGGGGCGTTGGCGCCGCCGGCGACGAGGAGGAGGGAGAGCGCCCACACGGGGTACAGCGGGGCCTTCGCCGGGGAGGCTTGCATCAGGCCGAGGGAGTAGGCGGTGAGCGGGGGGAGAAGCGTGTGCGACAGCCACAGCGCTCCGTGGAGGAGCGCGCTGCGGCTGCGGCGCCGGGTGGAGCCGAACACGAGCTGGAAGAGCAGGAGCGCCGCCGCGGCCGCCGTGGATCCCAGGACCAGCATTTCCAGCTGCTTTCTTGATCGATCTGCAAACAAGGAGCTTGATTTCTGGGAACCGGGCTGGGAGTGATTTCTTCAGAGTTCAGACAGTGCCGAGGTGTTTCTTCAGACAGAGTATAAAAAAAAGTTTTTCTATTCGCAAAAAGCAGAGTCAAAAGTTGGGGATTTTGGACGTATGATTTTTGGTTGTGCGAATTTGTGATGAAATCGACCAGACAGCGTTTCTCTGAAGAAAGAAAGAATACACAGAAGTAGTAAGCGTTCACATGGGCTGAGTCGTGTGGTGGTGATATGCTTCTGTTATACGTATATATGCTTTTTTTTTTACTTTATCTTTTACTTACACAGAAACGAAACCATCTTACACTTTTACTTTTCCCAGTCAGCAAGATGTAACTTTTGATTTCACAATTTTCTTTTTATTTCTTATCTTAACAAATACTAACTCCATACAAAAACAAGTCCAAGGATGCAAACTTATATTTTTATTAAGATTTGAAATTTGTCTCGCCAAATATGTCAGCTTTACAAATTACAAACAAGGTACTTTGTGGAACAAACTATAATCACAAAGATAATTGTTTTATGAGAGCTTTTTCAAGGTATAGAGCCTGTTCGTCTGGCTTATCAACCACCAGCTAGCAGTACTTTTCTCTCGGAACAAATCAGCTACCAGCCAGCGGTACTTTTCTCTCATAACAGATCAGCACCAGCCAGCCAAATAGGCCGATAATTGATGAAAGTTCTACACATTTCATTTTTTATCAAGATTGTGGACACACTTTACATGATTTCAAAGAAGGAACAAAGGAGTAATATTCATGAACCAAACTATATATATTTATGGTGTAAAAAGAATAATTACCCAACGGCATAGAGCTACAGCTAAAGCTTTGAGTGGACGAGTCCAGCAGAGCATTCCTGTTCACATGCACATGCGCCATGCCTTTGAATGGTGTCTGCGGCAGCGAGCGGGTGCAGAGGGTGCCAGAAGCCACAAAGGTAATACGCTGATGACCACATTCCATTGCATCTCTGATATATCCCGTAGGGGGAGGCAAAGGCAACAATGCAAGGGGCACCACAGCAGTTCTGAAATATGCATGCCTACAGCGCTAGGAAAAGTTAATTTTCAAGCAACTTGAATTTCGACTTTTAGTCACAAACTCACAATCATTCGTTCAGAAGTGTTTCACCATTTGCACATGCAGTATCCAGCATAGGCGCATAGCAGGACTAAAAAAGCGTTAATTTCTCATCACCATAAAGGAACGACTATGGGAGTTCATGGCATCAAACTACTGTAGGATCTTAATTTCCTACTACTGCCACTGCTCATACCCTCTAACCACAGCGAACAATATGGGAGGCAGGAACCTGAAGCCCTGCAGGAGTGCAGGTGCCTATTCTTGTAAGATTCCTATCAACTTGAATCTTTTAGGCTTGTGAGGATTTGGGCATTGCTGGAGTACCTTATGTCAAAAGCCACAAAGGTGCACTGAACAGGGATGGTCAGATGGAGAAAGGGTGATATTGAGCATCGAGCGGCATCCTCCACAATCTGGCACAACAACTATGTGACCTACAGAGCGAGTAATGATACTGAGATAGATATGAAGTATAGTTACCTCAAACTATCAAAGGACTTCAGAAAATTTCACACATTCAGTCAGATTATCTTGACCAAGACAGCACTGCAAGCACATTGTGTAAATGGTGATGTGAGGTCAAGAAGGTTTATCACTATCATTTATGGAACCAGAGCACAATAAAGGTTTTCTGCATCTTATCAGCATTTATTTCGTATTATATTGAATTGTTCGAAGTGTATATTCACCGCTAATTCAAATATCAGATGGTTCACTTATCAAATTTAAAACATCAGATAGTTCGTCGACAGGAAGTGACTTCTTTTGCTAGTAGAATGAACTATCATTTCAGTTGCTTGGGACACTTACAGTTACAGACAATTGTGTGGAGCCTATGGCATATATCAGCACACAGGAGCCTGACTAGGGACATGTGGAGTGTATGGCATGATAACATATAAGTGATTGTAAACATGTGAAAGTGTGAAACACATCGCCCCATGACCTTCAATCAATATATTAGCCCAATCCGAATATACAGCAGTTAGGTAAGAGGGAGAGGCAAATACAGCAAAAATCTATGCACATCTCTACAGCTGAACCTTCAGCATCGTTGCTGCTGCACAAACTCCAGATAACTATTCTTCAAAACACTAGTATTCTTCTCTAAATTTAGCTAATTTGAACTGACACAACTCACACAAGTATCACCATCCAACAGCTTAATATTTCTTTTGCACCATTAGATATTTGTATGCACGCATTTTTAAAATTTCCCTAAAAAACTATGCTAGTTTGGCAATGCAGTTACAATGTTGACATCAAAAGGCATTGAAAGAGGAAATTCAACTGGAAACATGGAAGAGAGGAATTAAAGTATGAAAATCTGAATTTTCTAACTACAATATTGCTTGTGATGGACTAATGAACTGGTACAGAAGTAAACTCCCTGATGTGCTTACCTTCTAGTGCCAGATTGCTAGGACCATAGCAATACAGAAAAGTATCAAGAGAGCGGAATTTCCACCAGGCAAAATATCTTCACAGGAATCAGGTGATCTAAAAGATGAAGCAGCAATGCAGCATAATCAAACTAGGATCAATATTCAACAGACACTAAGAGAATGATGTTTGAACATTATATGGAGTCTACAAAGTACAGATCAACAGTTTAAAAACTTATGTTACCCCAACCACTTCTAAGACGATGATAAATTATATCATCCTTTGCAATAATATACGATTAACTCAGACAAGTAATGTCCAAGGAGGCCACTTTTTGATAGGAAGGAACTGGAACAGGAGTTTTAGTATGCCTACTGTACGACACAAGATGGATGACTTGTTAACTGAATATGATAAAGACAGATTCCTTATTGCACATACTAAACCTGCTGGTCTAAAATGTAAATGAATGGCAGGTTCAGCACCAGATAGCACTAGCAGAGATCGTACAGTGCAAAAAAAGTGAAATGGATCATCTACAGGCTAATTTAATAGCAAGAAGCGATATGAATTAAGCGCTCTGATTCTTGAAGTGGGAGTGTGATTTTAATGCTTTCTGAAGGAACAGAGAACCCTTTAGCTACTCAATTAACAATCACCCTTTAGCTGCTTATTGTTAAATTTGGATTTGAACAGTTATATAAATGTTGAAAACTATAGATTCTTCATCATGCTTACCTCTTTCTCTTCTGTGTCCGATGAATCCAGGCCATCACTGGAGGCAGGATCCCAAACAGGAAGCAGTTTGCATAAACCCCAGCAAAATCCAGTGCCTTGGAGAAGGCTGCTGAGAAGAATGATGCAATAAAGATAGGAATGATTAGCACCATCCCTGTTAAAATCACCCCATTTCTGGCATAACCACTACTAGAATCAGAATGCTGCATGCTTCCTTGCTTCAGAGAAAACCTCTGAAGAATACTCCAATGTGTCTGCCAACTGCTTCGGGAACCTCACTGCATATCCTATCAGGCTTGTCGCCAAAGCGGCAAAAGAAAACCCTCGAACAGCAGGCAATGCAGCTGGATTCACCGAGAGAAGAAGCTTAATAGGATCACCTATTCTAGCATCACCACCAGCACTTGCCAGCCCGAGAATGACCGCATTCCATGACAACACCATGGCCAATGGCACAGCTCCCCCAATCAGTATAGCTTTTCGAGCATCATACACCGAATCTCCCACAATCTTGCAGATGAACGGCGTGATGACATGAAACCCGAGAGTGAGCACGGTCACCGGTATGTCTGGCAGGATCGCTCCCGGGGTCCAGCAAGCATAGCCGAGCGATCTCAGCATGCTGCTCCGGCCGACGGACACGCCGGTCACCACGAGCGCGGTGATAGAGACGAGCATCAGGCCACAGAGCGCACGGTTGGCGCCATCGACGGCCTTGAAGGGGAAGAAGGCGATGAGGACGCCGGCGAAGCACGGGAACAGGGCGTTGGCGAGGACTGGGTTGACCCTGGGGAACAGCTGGGCGACGAGCGAGCCGATGCCGGCGACGCAGGCGACGATGAGTGAGAAGCTGAGCGCGGCGTAGACGACGGCGACGACCGCGCCGAGGTCCGCCCCGAGGGTGCTCGACGCAAGTCCCGTGAAGCTGACCTCGTCGACGCCGTCGCGCTCCATGGCGGAGAAGCTGAGCTCGGCGACGAGGACGATGGAGAACACGACGTAGGCCCAGGAGAGAAGGATGGCGGCCGCGGAGGGCGCCTGGCCGGAGCGGATGGTGGCGGACGGCAAGCCCAGCATGCCCGGCCCGACCGCCGTGCCGATGATGAGGCTCACCGCCGCCCAGAAGCTCTTCTTCCCCCCTACGGTGGCGTGGGCATCGGTCTCGACTTGGGGAGGTTCCAGTACCGCGTCGCCGGCGCCGCTGGTGCTGCGCCGCCACCGCCATTGACGCCTCGGCGACGGAAATGGGAGCGATAGGGGCGATGGTAGCGGGGCGTTCGCGGACGCAAGGGTTGGGGGGCGCAGCGGATGGAAGCGGCGGAGATGGGGAGAGGGGAAGGCCGCCGGCGGTGAGGAGGGGGTGAATTTGTGGTGGAGGTGGCGGCCGGAGAGGAGCATGGCTGGAATTTGTGAGGTCAATGGCTGGTTTGGGAAGGTCAACGAAGGTAGTTATGAGATTTGGCTTGATCGGGAAAGCAGCACGCGGTTAGAAAAAAAAAAGAACACTCACACTGCGGTCATAAATAATTGATCTGTCTTCTCTGTTGTAAAACAACATGACTCCCAGTCCCAAGGATATAGAAGCTGAAATTCAGGACGAGAATGGGTCGGTCCGGCCCTGGCGTTGGACCTGGCCCGTGCGGCCTCATGATCAATTTTAGAGGTTACGAGTCGACTTAATTTCTAATATTTCTATTTTGGTCCCAAAAATTTCTAATTTCTCACGTTGTAATACCTAAACTTTTTTCTCACATTTTAATCCCTAGAGGGGTAACAAACAAATTTTTAATCGAAGATGATAGTTGTTGGGGACACTAACCCCAAGCAAGGATAAGGGTACTTCGACGAATAATCCACAATCAACACGTTTGAATCAGTTGCATTAAGTAGCAAGTTTTCCTCAACACGTTACACACTTCACTTTCCAAAATGGCGACCCCTTTACAATGAGGAGGGGGCCTCCTTTTATAGTGCCAAAAGATTAGATTTACATTCCAAGTATGCCCCGAAAACCCTAACACCTAACAAGAGTACTTGGGGGCAAACTCGGTTTTTTACATTCGTTGCGGATTTGACGCCGTAGTTTGCGGAGCGTAGATCACGCCGGAGACACCGGAGCGGAAAACGCGCCGCGAAGACCGGAGAAGGTTCCGTGTTGGAATAGCCTTTGACTGAGTCTCCATGGTTGAAACTTTTGAGGAGCCCCGGGCTTCGTTAACTTGCTCTTCTCGCAGCTTCGGAGCTTGTTCCTGGAGGCGAAGAGCGTCGGGCCGGCTTGGTCCCTTGGCGGAGCCGCGACCTTCGCCTTCTCGAGTCGTTGTCGAGAGCTCCGGCGCCCTCACCTGCATCAACAAGCTTTATGATGGTGTTATTCCCATTACTGCTTGGTATGAGACGAAGTTGCCGGAGCCCAACTTCTTAGTTGTTCCTGAAAGAAACCATTAAAACTATATATTTGTAGAGCAGAACAATCCTCCGGAGCCCAACCTTCTCCTTCTGTTGGCTCTTCGTGTTTGCGCGCACGAGACAACCTTTATTCTCACGGAAAATAATTGCGAAGCCCGTGGCTTTTATTTGGCCCAGAAGAGGATCCGAAGCTCAACAATTTATTTAGTCATGGCAAACCCCCGGTGCCCATAGGTGAGGTTTTCTACAGCCCCAACAGTAGCCCCTCGAGGAGAAGTGTTCGAACAGCGAGACTTAACCTTCTCCTCGACTCTGTTTTGCGATTTGATGAAGAAAACGTCACCTTCGGCTCCGGGGAGTTTGCTGGTTTTAAGAGCTTTTTTGGCTTCGCGTGATTTCTTTCTCCCTGAGGACTACAGTGAAACCGCTCCTTCCCGAGGCGTCCGTTCGTATTCCGAGACTGTTGTGCTTCTTCTCTCTCCTCGGGCTATATAAGGGGGGTTGGGGGTCCCCTGCTTTCTTACTTGTGCCGAAGCTAAACCTCCGTCGCGCTTACTTCTGCTGCTTTAGGATTCGTGCTAGCTGTGCGATTTCGCCCGAGCTTCGTCGTTTGTTTCTTTTGCGGAGCTCGACCTTTTCCACTCACTCTGGCCCTTATGAAACAAACCGCACGGCCAATGACTGAGGAAGAAATAGCGGCTTTAGTTGCTCCAGTTGAAGCCCCGGAAGAGCCGACTGGGGATATAGTTGACTACGAGCCGTCACCATCGGCCAAGGGGAAAGAGGTCGATCTGGGTGAAGATATTTCTAGAGTGGAGGCTTCGCCATCGGAGCTGATGGCTGGGAGGGAGTCAAAAACTCCATCTTTTGCTCTTGGACCTTCGCTAGTTTCTGAGAATCTGATCAATTTTTACGAAGAAAAGGGGTTTTTCCCCGAAGGTGTCGCCCGTCATCCAGAGGGTGAAACCACTCCGGAGCCTAGAGCCGGCGAAGCTGTGGTCTTCCGTGATTTCTTCAATGCCGGCTTAAGGTTTCCTTGTTCCCGACGCCTACCTGAGATCCTTGATCGCTACAGCGTGAAGTTGCATCAACTGACACCTAATGCGTTTGTGCAACTATCTAAGTTCTTTTGCCGTGCGCTCTTGCGACGACCGGGTGGATACCGAAGCCTTTGTTCGGTTCTACGAGCTTCATGTCCAAAAGCAGAATTTTCGGGTGGATGGCGATCCTACTGTTTATGAAAATCATTTTGGGTGCATCACTTTCACGACCCGACGGAGGAATACCAAGAAGGATATAGAGAGGGTGGAGCTCAGCCCTGCCCACAAGAACAAATGGGACGATGATTGGCTGAACTACTGGTTCTACGTGAAGGTTGATATGCCCCGCGGCTCCGATGGTGTTGCGTATTATCCCTTCAGCATTACAATAATGACTCCTTTGAGTTACGTGACAGGCCCTGACTTCGCGAAGACCAGGGGTTTTAAAGATTGTGAAAAAGCCTTTCTTCTGGCTTCGCAGTTTCTTGCTGGTCGTGATGCCGCCGAAGAATTTGTCGCTGCCAATATTTGGCCTCTCTCCGCTGGCTGGAATCCTAAGGAGGTTAAATGGCTTACGGTTGATTGGTTTTCGAAGGCTATTCCTTTCCCTCGCTTTGGGCTGAAGATGCCTGAAGGGAAGAATGCTCACGAATTTGTGGGTGAACTGGAGCACCGTGTGGTGGACCTGCTTGGTCCTTATACCGAGGCGGAGTACCAAGCTTCGCGAAGGCTACCTACTGGAGGTCGTCGTGTGAACCGTATATTTTCTGAGCTTGGCATTGAAGTGGAGGACCGCGTGAAGCCCAAGGCTTCATCTAAGCGTGCCCGTGACTCGACTCAGGCCGCGCCTGACCCGACTGATGCAAAGAAGAAGAAGAAATCTGTGACTTCGCCAGAGACGTCTAGCAAAGCTGCTACTACTGATTTACGGAAGCTTGAGCGTGCTAAGAAGAAGCAAGTCGCGACACAAGAGAGGTGTCCCTCCGCTGAGAAGACGGGGAAGCCCGGCCTTCGACTTAAAAAGGCTGGTTCAAAATCTGCGCACCAATGCCGTATAGTGAACATTCTTGGTTCTTCTGACACCTTGGAATTTCTTGACTCAGGGGCCGAAGATGCTGGAAACAAGGAGCGCATAGCCGACCCTGAGCCTGAGGTGGAAAAGGCTGTCGTGCCCAGCCCCAAGGAGATCGCCACGGATCCTCCCATCCCGGGGAATGCTGGTGGTACGGACTTGTCTGGCGTAGGTGCGAAACTTCCCGGAGCCGAGAATATCCAAGACAAGGGGGAGAGCTCTTCGCGCCCTGGTGACCATCCCGAAGCCCCGGAGGATACCAGAGCATCGCCTGAGTTCATGCAATCCCTGGCCGAGACTGTGAGCTCATCTGGCGTTGTGGAAGGACATACTTTGGAGATGGTGCTTGCGGAGAAAAGCTCTTTCGACCCCTCAACTTACTCTTACAACAAGGCTGTTGGTATGAGGGATTTACAAACTTTATTTTATGTTCGTTTGCCATTTTATAGAGAGAGTGGGGTGATCGAATCTCATGTGCTCTGGGAGCTAAGGGATTCTGCTCGGCTTGCAGGAGCCACATCTAAAGACGCTCCGCGGGTGGAAGGTGGCGCCCTTGACGGCCAAGCTTAAGCTTTGGAGGAAGGGGAAATTCCCGGGGCTCCGGGTTCTTCTTTGATTGTGAAACAACCAGGCACTAGTACCGGTACCGGGCCTTCGGTGTCTTTTGATCCCAAATGTTAGCTCTCAACTCTTTTTGCCTTTTTTGTTCCTTGTTTTTGCCTGCAGTATGTTAAATGTGATACTTGTTTTTGTAGCTTATGAGAAGACTGTTGAAGACATGGAGGCCGGTCGTCTGGCTGGTTTATCAGCTGAGTTGTGCTATAAAGCAATGATTTCGCACCAGAAACTTCTTGCAAAATACCGCTCCCAAGAGAAAGAGTTTCTGGCTACCGAAGCCAAGAATGTTGAATTGAGTCGTGAAATTATCAGGCTGAAAAAAGAAAACGAGGCTTTGTCCAATCTTCGTAAGCTGCAAGAGGGAAACATTGAGATCCTGAAAGATAGCATCAAGACCTATCAGGTTGCTGCGGAAAAACTTAATGAAGACGCTGAGAAGCGTGATAAGCTGCTTGAGGAATTTAAAAAGATAGTTGAGGATGACGACCATACCATTGAGTATTTGAAAAAGAAGGAAACACAAAAGACCGAGATTGAAGAACTTAAAAAAGAAGTCCAGGGGTGCGACAACTTTATAAAGGCGGCTGAAGATGTTTTGAAGGAGAACTTCAAAGTTTTGCATGAAAAATACGCTCGTGCTTTAGGGGAGTTCGGAGCGGAGCCCCTGCCCTTCCCTGGTGACGAAGACGCTAAGGCTATATTTGAATGGATGGAACAAGAGTTCGATCACCTCCCTGGAGTGATGACTGGTGCTAGTGACTACGCAGCTTCGATGTGTGTGGAGACCTTGCTCGGGCTTCTTGAGAAAACTGGATGCTCAGACTTTCTGTCCTTGGGAGCTAGGAACTATAAGTTCCCGACTGCAGAAGAACTTGAGTGTGAGGTTGCTTCGAAAAAAGTTCAAGTGATCAAGAAAATTTTCTTGACCCTATTCTGGGAGGCGTTCGGGCAAGAACACGCCAAGGCCATGGTGCGCCGTCTTTTGGCGGAGGTGAATAACTAGATCGATGATTTTTTTACTTAAGTTCCCCTTTTCTTTTATCTGGGGTTACTTATTTTTCTGCTTTGTAGGCTAAGGAAAAGGAGGCATCGGGATCGGACTCGAGCGAAGGTGATAGTGAAGGCGATGGATCCCCTGTGAGCGCAGTCCTTGGTGGCTCCGGCTCCGGAGCACCGAAAGATGCGGCGGATGCTGAAGATAAAGATGCCGAAGCCTGAGCACTTCTTTGAACTGTTTGTCTGTTTTTGTAATGCCCTGCGTGGCAAGTAAACTTTGGGGTAGAAAAACTTTTGGTTAAGTATGATAACTGTAAAATGCTATTGGCTTTGTTGCCATTCTCTTTCTCGTTCTTAGGCTTTGATTTTTTGTTGGCCCTGTTTGAAGAAAGCGTCACCTCCTTTTGGAATGGTTTTCTTTGTAGCCGATTTTGTGCGAGGAGATCAACGTTTTTTAGCCTCGGAAAAAGGAGCGAAAAACTAACTTTGTTTTTGAAGAAAACGTCACCCCCTTTTTTGGTCTTTTTTCCCGAAGCCCTTAGCTGGAGAGATACTCGCAAAGCCTTCAACTTTTTCGTAGGAAGGGTGAGCTTTCTTAAAAAGAGCTCAAAGTCTAGCGAAGCTTGTTCCGAGCTTTGCAGACTTTCTTTCCGATGGTCGAATATCAGCAATCTTGTTGCTTTTTCGACTGAGATTTTGCTTTTTTGTTCTCGTAAACGATCTTAGAAAAGAAACAGCTGATCCGCAACTTTTTCTGTGGCTGTATGGGATATCATTTTCTTTAGGATAGATAGGCCTTCTGAAAAGGTCAAAATTTAGCGGAGCTTGCTCCGAGCTTCGTAGACTTTCAAATAACAACAATCTTGTTTCTTTTTCGAACACAGGATTGCTTTCGAGTTTTTAGCATTCCTTTTGGAAAAAATAACTGATCCTGCAACTTAGTCTGTTGCCTGTGGGATTCTTTGGTACTTAGGCATGATTGCTAAGATTTTTTATGAGACAACGTGTGTAAGCTTGTTGCTTTTTCGTTGCTCTTTGGGCAGAAACCCCCTTTGCAATAAGTAAATGACTGGAAATAAGTTGCTGAAAGTAAATAACACAAGAACTTTAAGGGGAAAGTGATTTCATTAAGACTGAAATTTAATACATAGATCCGCCTCATTAAAAACCTTGCCTCCTGATTTGGAGTCCCCTTTTTGCAAGGAAAAGAGTACGGATCTCGAAAATGTAAAGTGCTGAGAAATGTAAAGAAAGAAGAAAAAACATAAGATAACTAAGCTCTGGCTTCGTTTATAAGCTTACGAAGCTCGAGCTTTACATTGCCTTGTTCTTATGGGTAGTACTTGAGGAGGCTGTCTGCGTTCCAAGTGTGTGGCAATGCGTTGCCCAACTGGTCTACCAAGTGAAAAGATCCTGGTCTGACACTTTTTGTTACGATGAATGGACCCTCCCAAGGTTCTTGTAGCTTCCCTGGGTTGTCAAAATTTTTCTTCTTCTTGATGACCAAGTCCCCTACCTGTATTTCTTTTCTTACAACTTTCTTGTCCCTCCATTTCTTGGTTTCTTGTTGATATTTTTCTAAGTTCTCAGCAGCTTGGAGTATGTCTACTTCGATCAAATCTTTCTCTGCTTCCTCGAAGCCCACATCTTGCACTTTCAGTACTCGTAAGCTTTGGTTCTTGATCTCTTCTGGTGTCATGGCTTCGGAACCAAATAGCAGCTTAAAAGGTGAGAAACCTGTAGTTCTTGAAACACTGGTGTTGTGAGACCAAGTTACCTTCGCCAGCTCGTCTACCCATTTTCCTTTTCTCTGGTTGAGTGAGCATTTCTTTATGCTGGAGAATATTTGGCCATTTGCTCTTTCTACTGCCCCGTTTGATTGCGGGTGATATACGGAAGTGAATTTTAACTTGGTCCCCATGGTGAGGCGAATTCTCTGAAATCATTGCAATCAAATTGCTTTCCATTGTCCACAGTTAGTTCCCTAGGAACCCCAAATCTGCAAATTATGCTTAGCTAAAAGAACTTTTGGATGTTGCGAGATGTGATGCTAGCCAGCGGCTTGGCTTCGACCCATTTGGTGAAACAGTCTACAGTGACAGCTGCAAATCTGCAGTTTCCTTACGCTGCTGGGAGAGGTCCAACTAGGTCCATTCCCCATCTTTGCAATGGCCTGGAAGGTGGTATTAGTTGTGTAGGCATCGACGGGCTTCTCTGATTGTTTGAATTCTTCTGGCAGGCTTCGCATGTTCTTACCAAGTGATGGGCATCATCAATAATGGATGGCCAATAGAAACCTTGCCTTAATGCTTTTTGAGCCAAAGCTCTAGAGCCTATGTGAGCACCGCAAAAACCCGAATGAATTTCCTTTAGTAGCTCTTTTCCTGCATCGAAGCTGATGCATCTCAAGGTTGGAGCTGATATGCCAGATTTGTACAATTCTCCATCAATTATCTCGTAGCCTCGGGCTCTTTGTCTCATGCGGTTCAAGGAGATTTCCTCGGTAGGTTCGTAATGACCCCTTAGGAAAGCCAAGATCGGAGCCCTCCAGTCGTATTTCTCTATGACATTGATTGTCTTGGCCTTGGGTTCTTTCACAGCAGGCGTGGTGAGAACCTCATAGAAAACATCCGGAGGTAAGGCTTGATTTTGTGCAGCGGCTTTTGCTAGTGCGTCTGCCTCATTGTTTGAATTCCTTGGGATGTGCTCAACTGTGAATCCCTTGAAATGCTTTTCCATGGATCTTACCGCGGCTAGATATTTGACTAGCTCTGGCTCTCTGGCTTCGCTGTCTTTTTCTATAGGCCCCTGTATGACTTTGGAGTCTGATCTCACAATAAAACTTTGCTGGCCTAGTGCTTTCATTTTTCTCAGGGTAAGGAACAAAGCTTCATATTCAGTTGTGTTGTTGGTTGCTCTCTCATTTTCTGGGAAGTCCAATCTGACTGCGAATCGCATTTTGATCCCTGTTGGAGAGGTTATGACTACCGAAGCTCCGACTCCTTTGTGGCAACAAGCCCCATCGCAGTATGCGATCCATGGCTGTTCAATGTCTGCGGAGCTCGAACTGGCTGGAGAAGTCCAATCCACAACAAAATCTGCCAAGACTTGAGATTTGATGGCGCTCCTTCTTTCAAAGTCAACTACATGTTCTGATAACTCAAGAGCCCATTTGGAGATTCTCCCCGAAGCTTCTCTGTTGTTGAAAAGCTCATGCAGAGGTTGATCTGTCACAACTATGATTCTATGGGATTCAAAATAATGCCTAAGTTTCCGTGCTGCCATGACGACTGCATACGCAATTTTTTCAAGTTCTGAATAAAACACCTTTGATCCCGTGAGTGTTTCAGAGACAAAGTAAACTGGGACCTGAGTGGGCTTCCCTTCTATCTCTTTTTCTTGTATTAATGCTGCGCAGACGGCAGTTCGCGAAGCCGAGATGTAGAGTAACAAGGGGGAGCCAGGCTCCGGTGGGCATAACTTGGTTAACTTGGTGAGATAGACTTTGAGCTCCGCAAATGCTTTGCTTTGATCGGGCCCCCATTCAAACTTCTTGTTGTTTCTGAGAACTTGGAAGAAATGGAGGCTTCGCTCCGCAGCCTTGGACACGAATCTGTTTAACGCTGCAATTCTCCTGGTGAGTTTCTGCACATCTTTCAGAGACCTGGGCTCCTCCATCTTTATTATTGCCTGAATTTTGTTGGGATTAGCTTGTATTCCCTTTGTTTCTACCAAGCATCCAAGTACTTTTCCCCGGCGAACTCCGAACACGCACTTCTCAGGGTTCAATCGCAGGTTTGCGGCTCTCATGTTCGCGAAAGTTTCCGCGAGGTCAAAAATGTGATCGCCACGCTTATTGCTTTTGACGACAATGTCATCGACGTATGCCAGTAGATTCCTGCGCAATTGGTCGGGAAACACCGAAGCTGTCATTCTGGTGAATGTTGGTCCTGCATTTTTGAGCCCCTCGGGCATTCGCAAGAAGCAGAAGATGCCGAAGGCGGTAATGAAGCTGGTTTTGTCCTCATCCTATTTTCTAATTCTGACTTGATGGTAGCCCGAAAACATGTCGAGCAATGACAACATCTCACTGTTTGCTGCATCATCCACTATTTTGTCTACTCTTTCTAGCGGATAATCGTCTTTTGGACAAGCTTTGTTCAAGTCTGTGAAGTCTATACACATTCTCCCCTTCCCATTTTTCTTCTTCACAGGAACTGTGTTTGCGAGCCAGGTTGAATATTTGGCTTCGCGGATTACGTTGGCGTCCAAGAGCCTTTGCACCTCAGCTTTCACAGCTTCGGCTTTTTCGTCGGACATTTTGCGAAGCTTTTGCTTTTTGGGCCTGATGTTCTTGTCCATTTCTAGCCTGTGCTCGATGATGTCTCGGTCAACTCCTTTTAGGTCTTGGGCTGACCATGCGAACACATCTTGATTTTTGGCTAGAAATGTTAGCAATTCTCGTTCTTCCTCTATGCTTAATTCGGCTCTGATTATTACAGCCCTATCTGGGACGTGCACGTCCAGCGGGATCCTTTTTGTTTCGTCGTCAGCGCTGATGTTTACTTTCTCCTTGTCTCTTTTGGGCTCCATGAACTTTTTCTTTCTATCTCTTTCCTTGGCTTCGTCAGCCTCGGCTTGGGTGAGATGGTGGATGCTTCTTTGGCCTGGTGATATGCCTTTTTCAATGTCTCTTGCTGTCTGCTGGTCCCCAAATACAGTGATGACTCCTTTGAGCGCTAGGATTTTCATACATAAAAACAGTTGTCGAACCGCTGCATCGAACTTGTTGATGAAGCCCCTGCCTAAGATGTCCAGGTAAGGATAATGCATTTCCACTACATCGAATGTGATCAACTCCGTTCTTGGGTTATCAAGGTTTCCGAAGGAGACAGGCAATGTGATCTTTCCCAGTGCTCTAACGGGTTCCCCCCCGAAGCCTCGAAGCGGAACATCTGCCTCTTGTAGCAAGTGTGGGTCTATCTTCATTTATCTGAAAGTTTTGGCAAAAAGAATGTCCGCAGAGCTGCCATTGTCTATCAGGACTTCCCCAATTTCCCAGCCTGCGATAATTGTCTTGATGACCATGGCGTCGTTGTGTGTAACTGTTTTCAGTTTGAAATCTTCCTCTGTGAAGGTGATGGGTACGTGCGCCCAAGGTGGTTTTACCGGAGGTCCGTCTTGGACTATGGTATGCACCTCTCTGAAATAATTCCTTCTCATCCTTTAGTTTTCGAATTCGAGGGATGACCCCCTCCCCCCACTATTGGGAACACGTGGTGATAGGAGCTTTCCTGGTTTTGAGCTTCGGTTTTGGAAATGGCCATGATAGAGCCGAAGGTTGGTAAGGCTTTGGGATCAATCCTTGGGTTTGGTGGCTCCGCCTTTGGAATTACATTTGGCATGCCGGGTGGCGGAGGTGGGATTTGCTGCATTGGCTGAGCGTTTTGTTGGTTTTGCGGCTGGTATTGTTGCGGTGTTGGTGCTTGCCATGATGGTTGTGGTTGGCTATATGCGTTGGTTTGGAAGTAACTTGGGTTTCCTTGGTTATAGGAATGGAGCGGAGGTGCGGTTGGATATGGGTTTTGCTGGAAAGGTAGCTGAGGCCAGGTGTGATTGACAGGTTTAGGTGGCGGAGTTTGGTGCTGGGTTTGGGCGGCCCTCTTTTCTTCGGCCATTCTTTCCAAAGTTCTTTTGGTTTCGGGACAGTTGTCTGTGGAATGGTGGGGTTGTTTTCCGTGGAATGAGCAATAGAACAGTCGTGGGCGTGAGTTTTGGTTTTGGGGAGATGGTCTGTTGCCCCTCCCTCCTACTCTTTGGTTATGACCTCCGCGGTTTGAAGCTTGCGGAGCCTGCTGCAGAGGCTGGTTTTGTGGTGGGTTTGGGTTTTGATTTTGGGTGTGTGGCGCGGCCTCGATTAGGAGTACTTGGTTTGGTGGGTAGGGAGCTCTATTATTCTGTATACTTTGGTGAGAAGGAACCCACTCTTGCTCTCTTTGTGCTTGCCTTAGACGATTTCTCTCGGCCACTCTTCTCCTGTGGTCTTCGTCTGATCTACAATACTCTTCGAGCTCCGCCAAGAGTGCTTGCATTGTTTTTGGCTTTTTCCTCGAGAGGTGTGATGCTGTTTGCCCTGGATTTAACCCCTTGATGCAGGCGGCTATGGCAACTTTCTCTGATACGTCTGGAGTTTGGGATTTCAGCTGCAAAAATCTTCTTACATAATTCGCCAAAGGCTATTTGTCCCTTTGGATGCAATAGAACAAGCCCCCCTCGTCAGTGGTTGTGGCTTGGAAGCCTTGGAAGTTTTGGATGAGATTTGTCTTCAGGTCAACCCAGCTGTATACTGAATGCGGTGGCAGTAGCGAATACCAATTCAACGCTGAACCTTCGCATGCTATGATGAATGATTTGGCCAGAACAACTTCGTCACCTCCAGCCGAAGCTACAACGGCTTCGTAACTCATTATGAACTGCCTTGGGTTTGTTAATCCATTGTATTTTGGCAAGGAGATTGTTTTGTAGGAGAAAGGCCATGGCGCTGTTTGCAGACCAATGGATAAAGGCGAGGTTGCATCAATAGTCATGAACATCCCTGCGGTGCTGTGGGTTGGGAAGTTGAACACAATGTTTTCATTTTGTGGAGGTGGTTCTTCCTCATAGTTTGGGGTGGGTCGTGGTGGTGTGTGCCGGTGGGATTGCAACTCATCGAGTTCTTGCTGCATTCGAGCCAACTGCAGCTTCACGGCCTTTTTTCATCAGCTTGTTTCTGAGCTTCGAGTTCCATGGCTACCCTCTCCTTCTCTTTTTTCATAGCTTCGATCTGTCTTAACACTGAGTCCAGCTCCCTCTCTGATGCGCCTTCTTTATGATTTGTGAGGCTAGTTTCTGGGTCTGAATCTTGTGTGGCATTTCCTGCCGCCTTTCTTTTTTCACTGCGAGTTTGGGCGAGGTCCTCGTCCTCCGGCCTGGGCTCCGGAGTGACTATGATTCTTTTTTCCTTGGCAGCCACCATGGGCTCTTCTTGGTCAACAGTCTTCTTCTTTGGAGGTGCCATTGTGCGTTCCTTGACGGCTAAGACCACGGTGGGCGCCTTTGTTGGGGACACTAAACCCCCAAGCAAGGATAAGGGTACTTCGATGAACAATTCACAATCAACACGTTTGAATCAGTTGCATTAAGTAGCAAGCTTTCCTCAACACGTTACACACTTTACTTTCCAAAATGGCGACCCCTTTACAATGAGGAGGGGGCCTCCTTTTATATTGCCAAAAGATTTGATTTACATTCCAAGTATGCCCCGAAAACCCTAACACCTAACAAGAGTACTTGGGGGCAAACTCGGTTTTTTACATTCGTTGCGGATTTGACGTCGTAGTTTGCGGAGCGTAGATCACGCCGGAGACACCGGAGCGGAAAACGCGCCGTGAAGACCGGAGAAGGTTCCGTGTTGGAATAGCCTTTGACTGAGTCTCCATGGTTGAAACTTTTGAGGAGCCCCGGGCTTCGTTAATTTGCTCTACTCGCAGCTTCGGAGCTTGTTCCTGGAGGCGAAGAGCGTCGGGCCGGCTTGGTCCCTTGGCGGAGCCGCGACCTTCGCCTTCTCGAGTCGTTGTCGAGAGCTCCAGTGCCCTCACCTGCATGAACAAGCTTTATGATGGTGTTATTCCCATTACTGCTTGGTATGAGACAAAGTTGCCGGAGCCCAACCTTCTTAGTTGTTCCTGAAAGAAACCATTAAAACTATATATTTGTAGAGCAGAACAATCCTCCGGAGCCCAACCTTCTCCTTATGTTGGCTCTTCGTGTTTGCGCGCGCGAGACAACCATTATTCTCACGGAAAACAATTGCGAAGCCCGTGGCTTTTATTTGGCCCAGAAGAGGATCCGAAGCTCAACAATTTATTTAGTCATGGCAAACCCCCGGTGCCCATAGGTGAGGTTTTCTACAGCCCCAACAATAGTTGGAGGTGGATGAGTAAAATGTATAAATTTGCTCATTTATTTGATGTCGTACTATCTATTTATTTTGTACTATTTGCTCATATTATTATTTTTGAGCTTCATCTTCGTTATTATACGCAACTGTTGGTGGTAAAATCAACAAGTGCAAAAATTTTCTTTCCACCCATTGCAAGGCACAAGCATATTTGCTAGTGATTTAAAAAGCATATATATATATACTGTATGTATATAATACACCTGGGTGCATTCCATGTACATAATGCACCCAGGTCAACCGGCACGCTGGTCCAACGAACCAACTCGCACAGATTAACCAACGGACCAACCCACCCATCCATGGGCTCGTTCCAACTCTGGGCCTCATCCCCCTGATTCAGTTCCCCCTTTCCCCAGGCGCTTCAGGGGGCGGCGGCGGTGCAGCGAGGCAAGAGCGAAGGGGGCGGAGGCGTGTGGAGACGAGGTGCTGGTGCTGCGGAGGAGCACCGCGCGGGAGGCGAGCCGACGGGAGCGCACAGAAGGGGCGTTCGGCGGCGGCCTGCGCGTGGGGATGCAGTCACCACGGAAGAGCATGAGCATCTCCCCCACCAGCTTCCCTGCGCCCGCAGCCCGCCCTACCGGCCCCTGCCTTCCTCCATCCGCCAGATCCGGAAGATGCGGTCGGCAGCAGCCTGCATATGGGGATGCAGCCGCCATGGAAGAGCATCTCTCCCACCAGCTTCCCTACGCCCGCCGACCCGCCCCTTCCTTCCTCCATCCGCTAGCGAAGTGGAGATCTGCACCTGGTCTCGTCTTCTGTTATTGGTGAGTATAATTCCCTACTTGTTAGCCTCTCTTGCTGTTGATTTCGTTCACAATCAATTCCAGAATCGCAAGTATTCACTTCATGTTGTGGATTTGTGTGTCCCGTGCTGCACATGGTGGTGTCGTCCAGTTAATCAAATCCAATCCGTCCCCATCCATGGCCTATCAACCCGTAGGATCGATGAATCTTAGGTGAAATTTAGTATTGGGTTCTGATGTTTGTGCAATTTACTTTTATCCCGTTTCATCCACTTTACCTTGTTCAAGTAGCTAAACGAATCATGTTGGTTCGGCTCATATGTGTAGCAAGGTAGTAGCGGCAATGGTAGATTAGTATATTGGATTCAATTTTTTTCTCTGTGATGGGATGCTAGTGAAGTAAGATACGTAAGAGCATAGAACAATTGTTTGGTTTTCTCATTCATATAGCAACTGAATTTTTTGGGTGTTTTTTTGTTTGCATTACCCCTTGAACCAAATTTGTCATCACACTTTTGTTTAGATTGGCCTCATGGAGGAATTAGGTTACTGCAAAACTTGTAAATGTTTGTCTCCATTGTTGCAATTGGTCTCATGTGGTGGTTACACATATGGTTAGCAATTGTTTTATTTGTACGACTAGCAATTGCACTGTAACCATGGTTGCAATTGGCATCATGTCTTGGTTTTGGTGGGAGGTTTTATCTTTTCAGTTTTTGTAGTTTCATTAAACATTAGATACATGCATCTTAGTTTCGACTAAACATTTCTGCTCGTCCGAATGAACTACAGACACGCATTCATGTATTTCTGTAATCTTCATCATCCTAAAATCATGCTTTGGATTAGAGTAATCTTGTATCAAATGGTTGCTATTCTTGTTAGTAAAATATATTTGTTTGTGTATCTGGGAAATAAGGAAATAAAACTCTGTACTCTTAACATGTGCAGACAAGCAAGAAACTGTAATGATGCACCTCTCTTGAGAGGCTCTAGTCAGGCAGATCTGTTGGAAGTGTTGTAGGTAGAAAAAAAATTGCATGTTGTGTCTACATGCTCACTACATGCTGAGTCTATGCAAATTATATGTGTTGTGCATCCCTCACAATGAACCTTCACATGTTGATTAGTCATTGCTTTCACGAATACCGTGGGGTGGGTTTTAACCCCACTGACCAATTTTTTTATGCTAATTTCTTGGTTATGTCTTGGTTGGTCCTTCCTGTTTGATTATGAACCTCCATGTACTATGGTTCTCTAGTCAGATTATGTACCTTGGTACCCATGTGTGTTTATGCCTTCCTTGCGCAACTGTTTAATTCTTTTTTCAGATTTCTTAATGTGAATGAGGTATATACTACTCACTACTTCTGATGATATGGGACCTAGCATCCAGTAGGTGAACTCGCTAACACCCAAAGGATTATGTAGCAGCAAGGTAGTAAAAACCGAATGAAATGATATGTCAGAAACACCATTTTATACATCCTAAATGTTTCTATTTTTTACTGATACCAATTTTTTAATCAGGCACCCTTTTTTAAATATTGTTGCAACATTGCTCCTACAATAGGATTATTTTTTTTGTTGTAACTAGCCCACGACACCGGTTGCAATTTGTTTTAATTGGACTTATTTTTTTTATCGAAGCTCAACCTACACATTTAAGTGTTGCAACTGTACCCATATTACCAGTAACGTTTTAGTAGTTTTGGTTGCAACTGGCCATGGCATCCATGGCAATTTGGTTCGCTTTGACTTTTTTACCGGTACCAATTCTGTTGGAAGAGTGACCAATGCTTAATTGTAACTGGCATATTGTCCTAAATGTAATTGGAGCTTCCAACCAGTTGCAATTGCTCAAATTTGGTAAACCTTCCTACCATGGCCCTATTCAAACTCATGGAGAAAGAAAGCCATTTGTTCTTTCCGTATCTCTATCCTTAGCTCTGTTTATGCTCAACTTTTTTTTGCCATTGATCTACTGTACTCATGACCACTAATAGCATATGTTCTGATTTTGGATGTTGTAGATGTTGACCATCGGCAAGAAGGATCTCGAGATACAGATGTTGAGGGACCTGGTAGAGACGAGGATAGTTCAGAATTTTCAGATGCAACAAGGATTGATCCGGAGTATCTGCTGATTCAGTTGGAGGAACTGCCGGAGAGGAAGTAGCGTCTGAGATAATAGCCTGTGTTGGAGAAACTGCCGGAGAGGAAGTAGCACTCATGCACATGGGTACAATTGTAATTAGATTATTATCCTAGTTGCAACTGGAGGAAGCGATGAGTTGCAACCGCTTCGGTTGTAACTAGATTATTGCTCTAGTTTGCAATCATGATAATGTATTATAGTTGCAACCAGTTTCTACTGTAATTTGTAATAGAGATATTGACCTAGTTGCAACTGGTCGAAGGGACCAATTGCATTTGTGAAGCCATGTGGTTTTAGTGTATTTTTGTAAGTACGTTATTGTCTTAGTTGCAACTGGAGGAAATGTTGATTATTTCGATTTAGTTAAACTGAACAATATTTTTTATCTAGATGTTTTGATGGAAACCGGCAAATGATAAAGTAAATAACCTAAGATTATGAGTTGCTAGATGTTTTTAAGTATTATGTGTATCTTCGGTCTAATTCAACCTATTTTTGCATAGTAGACGGCAACCATACATCTACGTTGAAACGATTAATTTGCAATCATTTGGCTTTCTTTACGAGTTTCAATTGGTGTAGCATTGCAGTTGCAACTAGTGTATCTTTTAGAGTTGTAACGGGAAAATAATCGTAGTTGCAACTTACCTTTAAAAAATATCAAAAATTGCAATCACTTGGCTTTTTTTTTTGCAAAATCACTTGGCTTTCTTGACGAGTTGCAACTAAATCTTTTTTCGTGGTTGCAACTGAAGTACTTTTTTTATGAGTTGCAACCAGTGTATCATTGCAGTTGCAATCAGTGTATCTTTAGAGTTGTAACTAGGAAGTAGTCGTAGTTGCAATTTACCCTTTGAAAAATATCAAAAGTTGCAATCACTTGGCTTTCTTGACGAGTTGCAACTGAATCTTTTTTCGTGGTTACAACTGAAGTGCTTTTTTTATGAGTTGCAACCAGTGTATCATTGCATATGCAACCAGTGTATCTTTAGAGTTGTAACTGAGAAGTAATCGTAGTTGCAACTTGCTCTTTAAAAAATATCAAAAGTTGCAATCACTTGGCTTTCTTGACGAGTTGCAACCGAATATTTTTTCATGGTTGCAACTGAAGTATTTTTTACGAGTTGCAACCAGTGTATCTTTGCAGTTGCAACCAGTGTATCTTTAGAGTTGTAACTGGGAAGTAATCGTAGTTGCAACTCGCCCTTTAAAAAAATATCAAAAGTTGCAATCACTTGGCTTTCTTGACGAGTTGCAACTGAATCTTTTTTCGTGGTTGCAACTGAAGTGCTTTTTTCTACGAGTTACAACCAATGCATCATTGAAGTTGCAACTAATGTATTTTTAGAGTTGTAATTGGAAAGTAATCGTAGTTGCAACTTGCATTTTAAAAAATATCAAAAGTTGCAATTATTTGGCTTTCTTGACGAGTTGCAACCGAATCTTTTTTCGTGGTTGCAACTGAAGTGCTTTTTTTAGAACGAGTTGCAACCAGTGTATATTTGTAGTTGCAATTGGTGTATCTTTAGAGTTGTAACTAGGAAGTAAGAATAGTTGCAACTTGCATTTTTTAAAAATATCCAATATTGCAATCATTTTGGCTCTTCTTGACGAGTTGCAACCATTGTATCATTACAGTTGCAACCAGTGTATCATTGCAGTTGCAACCAGGTAAATTGGCTGAAAACAGTAGGGGAAAGAGTTCCCCTACCGTGTTATTTTTCATGACATGGTATGAAACATTCAAGCATTTTTGTTTTAAATCAAATACAAAATTCCAGTTGCAACCGGACATCATTTCGAGTTGCAATCGATGTACACTCTGAGTTGCAAATAATAAATACTTCCGCTTGATATTGTACTACCCATCAGTTGCAACCAGACAATGGTTCGAGTTGCAATCGATGGACACTCCGAGTTGCAAATACTAAGTGCTTTCGCCTGATACTGTACTATCGCTTCAGTTGCAACCCGACAGTGGTTTGAGTTGCAATCGATATACACTCCGAGTTGTAAATATTGAGTGCTTCCGCCTGATACTATACTACCCCTTCAATTGCAACCAGACAGTGGTTCGAGTTGCAATCAATGTACAATCCGAGTTGTAAATACTGAGTTTTCAAGGATCCTTTTCCATAATGGCGACGAGTGGCTCCTATGCGCGTTGTGAGGACATGCGGGCGGCTGGACTACATATTGCGGATCAAGCAAGACATACAATCAGCAATATGAACCATACGGCTGGTGGTAGTATGTGGTAGTACATGCGGCTGCACATATTTTGCATTAAATTAAATTGAAAAATAAAAAAGCTAATTACCACTACGTCGGGCCCAACCCAGCAGGCCATTAGCCCAGGGCCCCCGTTTCTCTTCCTTTCCCCCCTCTCTGCTATCTGCTGCTCTCAAGTGCGCGCACGGTAAGTCAGCTGGCCGGACGACTTTGAGCCTTTGACTAGTCGTAGCTCGCCGGCAGCGGTGGGTTCCAGGAAGGGGAAGCGACACGGGATTCCTCGGAGTGGCAAGCCGCGTCTATCTAGCTAGTCAAGGCGGTGGGATTCAGAGTTTCAGACCCGCCGAAGTGGACGGTGTGACAGCGGCGGATCACAGCGGAGGGCAGTCGTGGCGACTCTGGAAACCAAAATCTTGGTCCCTTTGGCACCCGAGGACATCAATAGACGATTTGGGGACAAAAGCTCAGGTCATGAAGAAGGGCCTGGTGACGGCGATTTGATTTTTGTGGAGGGGTGGTGGAGTATTTTTGGCCAGGAGCGGGAGTGGCTGGTCGTCAAGCTCGGCTCACGAGTCACGACGGCGGGACTGGGCGCGGCCGGGGTGAGGAGCGTCTGCGCGGCGTCCCGCGGGGTGTGGCGGCCGTCGGGACCCGGCCTCCATGCTCGCGCATTGTTGGCCGAATAGCGGCTGCGCCCGAACGGCCGGCGTTGGCGCTTGAGCGCACGAGTTCCGCCTCACCATGCCGATGGCCACTCCCGAAGTCCGGAGTGCTGAGGACACGAGCTCTGCCTCCGCCGCATCGGCAACTAACCCGAGCTCCCAACTAAATTCTCGCGTGGGTGACTCGCTGCTCCTCTCCCAGCCGGATCACGTGGTTGCCTCCCCTGTTCTCTGCTCCTGCGCACCGCCGCGCGACCCAAGTTCCTGCGCTCGCCGCTCGCCGCTCGCCACCTCGCGCTGCGCACGCCGCGCCTGTGCGTCCCCTGCTGGCCGCGCGCCGCCGCAGCTCGCTACGGGTCGGCACGGCACGGGACCCTGCTTGCTGCTACTTCTGGCCGGGAGCTCGACGTGGCCCAGTGCTGCTACTCCTGGCGCCACCGCTCCTCACGTGGCTGGTCACCATGGGAGCCAGCGTGCCGCTGCTCTATGCGAGGATCTCGGCGTGACTTGGCGTCGTAGTTCCTGATGCCGCACCTCCCGGTGGGGAGGTCGCCGCCCCTACCGGCGGGGATGGCCCGTCCCCGTCCCGAGCTCCGTTGCTCGTCGTTGGATAAGGAAACGGGGGGAGACAAAATGGGGATGATAGTGTGGAATAGAAAACGAAAGAAAAAAAAATCTAAGATGCTAGTTGGGCCCTGGGGGACGCGTAGGTGGCTGGTGGGCTGGTGGCACCAGGCGCCTTGCGGTGGGCGGAGCGGAGGGAGGCCGACTGGGTGTGTACATTCGTGAACTAAAATGCACCCAGATGCATATATATATATATATATGACTCCGCTATTTGGTACCCAGGGTACTGAATAGTTATTCAGTACCCGACCCCCTCCCGCATGCGCCCGAGCACCCGCACGGCACGACAGAGCGTGCTCTCACGTCTGGTTTTTTTTCCCGTTCGCGAGTATCTCGCGTCTGGTTTTTTACACGCTTCCTACGTGGCTTGGCTTCCGTTTCGAATGGATGTTGCTAGCGCCGTAGAAAAATGCATTTTCACAACCACTTTACCGGAATAAAAAAGCATACATCAAACCGGATTTTTCCCACGGTCTGCTAGTCCGCTACTGATTATTTTTCCATCAGTTCGTGAGTCACGCAGATGCGATTTTTCTGGAGGCTTGTGACGGTGGTTTCTCTCTCTGTTTTTTTTGTGCTCGATCAATTCATACCGGTTTGTTCAATATGTCTTTGTGTCGTCATTTATTTCAACTGCCTTAATGATTCAAGAGATAGATTTCACTGCTTGGCACTGGAACTGCGTTCATCACAATTGAGTGCAGCTAATTCTCTAAGGAACATGAGAGTAAATTTGTTCAACATAAATTGGTCAACAAGGGCAACATGTAGGTACAGGGACACAAATCTCATTAGAATAAATTATACTTGCTATCAATATTCATATGGAAAAGGACAAGGAGCTGAACAAGCTTGTCTGGCATATCTTTTTTTTTGACGGGAAGTCTGGCATATCTTATTGACACTGTTATCTGATTGAAAAGGTAATGCAGCATCTCAGCCCTCATCTCTGCTGATGGAGCCTGCAAAAAACCATAATTATAATAATGAAACGGGAAAAATAGGATGAACAAATCAACCTGAACAACTAAACCAACATATGATACTAGGATTGGTGCAAATTTTTAAACATGTAGGTGAAGAAGCAATAATACTTAGTATACTGTGAGTTGATCAAATTATACCATCTCAGAATATTATCTTCTTTACAACCAAAATAGCGGTCTGAACCTTCTTAGGCAGCCTGAACCTTGGGCAGAGATTTTCTAATCAGAGATACTATTTCTTTTTGAGTGCCAATCAGAGAACAGTTGGGAAGTACTTAACTAGCTTAGCGTAACACATATGGAAGGCCAATGGAGGTCGACAACCCAGAATGGATACACTTTCATGGCTGCAGTGCAACATTAGGTCATGAATCACCAATGTGTGAAACATTTTTTATTTTCTAAACCATTCATCACCCTAGTAATAAATGATTGCCGAAGTTAGTAGACTCAGAAGCCCAAAGCAAAGTTAAATCTAATACCCTATTATTCCCCTCTAGGTTGATGGCTCTCATTAGTTCTAAGTTCAAACATAGGTAACAGAAGGAATATGTTATCCACAACAACCATAGTTTAGGTGATCAGAATGTAAATAGCCATTTATGTGCAGTAGTTAAATGCATAATTCAGTGAATGTTATGATTGGCTTGCCTTTAAAGTTTTATAATGCAGGGATTCTTTTGAGCTTATGAAATTGTTAACAAAATGAGGATTTTTTTTTTAAAAAATAAGTGCTTCAGATGAAAAGCTACAGAAGATTGGTAATTTCAAGTGAACTTAGCTATATAGACAAAACAGACAGATTTGCAGATATTCAATAATCTTATGAAACTCTGTGGTCTGTACATGCAAGGAAAACCATAGATGAAATTAGACGCAGTTACAAGGTAAGTTACAACATTATGGCAAACTAGAAGCAAAATAAATATAAGTATGTGTGCAAGGGACAATGGAAAGGCTGGTTCACTAGCAAATTAAACAGATGCAGTAACGCGTTTGAAAGATTCAAAAGGAGCATGGACTTAGTTGTTCAGTGGAAAAACACACTAAACATGAGAAAATGACTGCTAAACTTGTAAATATAATGATTTAAAATCTGAGATAGAGCATATACTAACCTCACCTAGAATTATGTAGAGCTTTCAATACCATTGAACATCCAAAGTCAGGTCACCTGAAAAGAAATAGATGGAAATTGAAGTAGGTAAGTATACCATTGATAATTAGTTGGTAGAAAATGTCATTACCAACCAGAACTAGGACATTTTGCCATGCATGGCGGCCGGTGTGATGGACTAGCTCTTTTGCTTCTCTGAAAATGTCACCAAGTCTGACCAACAAACAATTTACTATCATCTACAAGTTTTGATCAAACAAATTCTTTATCTTAACTGTTCTGAACTGTTTTTATCAGTAGTATGTTGCTCAGCATCTCCTTCTCTATATTATTTTCTTTTTAAATCTGACTTTGTAACCTTAACCCATCCCCAACTAATCTTAAACCTGACTTTAATTAACCTTAACCCATAACCAACTAACCACTACAATACAAATCCTCCCAAAAAGCTTGACCTTTTAAGTAGGCAAATCCAATATCAGAGATAGGTACAAGATGGCATCTTATTGGTACCTTTCGAGGGTTGCCACCAAGGCTTGGGCGCCGTAGCCATAGGGCCTTCACGGCGTTGCAGTCGCCCAAAGGGCGCAGAGGCCGGCTGGATAAGGTACTGCAGTGCATGCGCCGTCGCCTCCGGAGGCGGAAGGATGGCGGACTGCCTTGGATGCCATCACCGCCTGCGAGAGCACCAGTTCAGATTGCAGGACAAGAGCTCCATAGATCGGAACCAAATGATGGACACTCGATCAGCACATCAATGGATAGGAAACATTAAAAACATTAAACTGATAAAAAACGGATAGGAAACATTATTCAAGTTGAAGTTCATGACGAAGATTATCAACATCTGTAGCAGGACATAACAATCGGTAGGCTGTGTTAACAGCCTAAACTAACAAGAACACTTACAATTAGAAAAACAGAGCATCCAAATATTGTCTGTGTTTGTTGTTTCTTGTTTCTCCCATGCCATCTACGGATTGCAGTCTGAAGATCATTAAATACTGCCTGCGAGAAGTCTACTGCACTGAAAAATTCAGGATGCCGAACCATGTTGATGTCACTGGAACCAATGTTAGAGCTGCTCGTTGGGAACAACAAACGATTGAAAAGAATCATAAAAAAGCATCTGAAAAAGAGTGGGTTCACCCGTCCCTTTAATATCTCCTCCTGCAAATTGGATATGTGGATCGGATCGTCATCCGTGAGGAGCTCCTGGTTTAGTTCCGAAACTTGGATACTTCTGTCAGTGGAGAAGAATGGAGACTACATCCACCAATATGTAACCCAAGAACCATACTGATTGATTCTTTGTTATTGGAAAAACCTTCCCTAGCCCGATGCGGGCCATCATGTCAAAGGGGCTTGCCCTATCCATGAGCCAAGCAATCAGCTCCCTGCACTCTATTATATCAAAGTCCATCCTCAGTAGGTGACCAAAACCTAAAGATTCGACCGCCGCATACTGCACAGGGTTGAGAAGCTGGATTGTGGAGATGACATCAGAGGGGTTACACCTAATGTTCAGAATTCGAGAAGGCTTTGCACAGTTCTTGGGTCTACGGGAAGCCTGGCATGAAGACATGATGTATAAGGTTGATTATATACTTAGGAAAAGGCAAACGACACTAAAGTCAACCATGTAAAAAATATGTGGTAGCTACATGAAACATCTGGTTAATTTTTGGAAGCACGTAATGAGAGATCAGATAGAAGAATAATATTATCCTGAAGTACTAATTGAACGTCTATCATGGCAGATGATCAGGTTATCAGGCTAATACCTTTGTGCCATCCTGAGCAGGGAAATAATCGGTTAACAGCCTAGTATCATGAGATGCAATGCTGTTTTCATTTGAAGAGCGGTGAGATGACCGCAACTTCTTCCCCCGGCGAACTGAAAATGCTGGAGACATCCTCCAAAGATAAACAAGACCAAGAAAAATGCTGGAGACATGACCTTCTAGTTGAGCCAATCTGAGGTGAACCTCGCTGCACATCATCCGGCTGTAATGGCACTGAATCTACACATGAATGAAATAATTATGGTGAACTAGAAATACTCTTCCTTCAGTGTTTGTCTGCCAATTGAGCACGCACTGACGCACCTGGAGACTCCATGGGCAAGGATTGCAGCCGACGACCCGCGGGCGAGGCGTGCACACAGTGGGGGCCCTGGACGCCGGCGTCACAGGGCTAAGATGAGGAGGGCGAAGGCGGATTGAACCGGAGGGGATGCAGCTCTGGCGAGCAGGAGAGGCAGCTGCCTGGGAGCGTCGAGCGGTGGACGGGCTCGTGGATGGAAGCTCTAGGGTTGTAGACGGGAGGCGAATGGACCAACCGGCGGTGAGCAGTGGCGGACGCCGGCGAGCGGGGTGCGTCCGCGGTAGGGACGGGCCCGGACGATAGGGAGGAGCTGGGAAGTAGGGCGCGGATAGAAAGGGGAGCATATAGGGCCGGCGGCGACGAAGCTCCGGCACCTGGAACGACGGGAGACGGGCGCCGACGAGCCGGGAATCCGGGATGCGAGCGCGGTGGGGAGCTCAGAACGGATAGACCACCGAGAAACGGACGGCGTCGGGTGGAGGAGGTGGTGCGCCCCACGATCTGTCGGCCAAAAAAACCGGGAGAAAAAAAACAACAATAAACCAGGGGAAAACCGAGGGGGCGGGAGGAGGGGGGTGGTGGTGGATGGGCTCGGTCGAATGCGGTTCGGTAGATGTGCTCGGGTACTGAATATTATCCAGTACCCAGGGTACTATATAATATACCTCTATATATATATAACCCATATTACCCATTGGGTCGACCCATATATATAAGTTTGGGTCGACCCATATTACCCATTGGGTCAGTAGGCTTTGGCCCTATCGACCCATTTTTCATTTGAGGCCGACCTATATGACCCATTAGCATTGGATTTTTGGGTCGGGCTAACTACCCAACGGGCCGACCCGACGCATTCCCATCTTGAGCTGAAATTCCTACTAGGACTAGAAGTCCTAATCCTAGTCCGGTTATTTGTGGGTTCTTACTAAAACTCTAGGCTAGATTCAGTGTGTGTGTGTGTGTGTGTATATATATATATATATATCGACGCCACTAAAATGCACCTGGGTGCATTTTAGTTCGCGACGGCACAGAGCCCCGCACCAATAGCCTTCCCTGTCCGCCCCGTCCACGTCCCGACAAACTGTCCCGAACACACCTCCCAATAATAACCAGACGCCCCCTCCCCCCGCGCGCTTGCTTATTCCCCCATCAACCTCTCCTGCAAGCAGTCCTCCAAAATCAGGCTTCCTTTCCCGTCTCCAGCTTTCCATCCCTCTCGTCGGTGCCTTCCTCCGATCCTCTACCCCAAAATCCATGGCCCCGCCATCGCTGCCGCACCTTGAATCACCTCGACCTTCCTCGCCGGAAACCATGGCCCCGCCGCCGCTACAGCGCATCAAATCGCCTCTTCCATCAGGGCATCCGGAGGTGCGACTGCAGGTAGCGCTTGTTGCAGCGGGTGCTGTTGGGCCGATATCGTCGTCTCCGCCTACGGGAGGATCTACGGCAACTTCGCCTACAGCGCAGCCTCTTGTCACGCCGGTAGCGGGTCCGGGGATCCGCGGCCCATCAAGTGATCCCTTGCATCACACGATGATGCTGACGCCCCCGCCTTCAATTCTACCTGGATCGATGGTCACTCCTGATGCAACCCAGCTGTTCCTTCCGGTAAGAACAACCTAGATGGTGTTTTTGATCCTCGATTGTCACTGCGGTTTGCGGTTTGCAACGTTCGTTCCTTGTTGCTTGCAAACATGGATGCCTGTTGATTACACATCTGTATTTTCGCTCCTCGGTTGCCACTGCGTGATGTTGTGTTGCGGTTTGCAACGTTCGTTGCCTGTCGATTGCAACCAGATATTTTTCTTGAATGCAACCTCGGATGCCTCTTGATTGCAACTCCTCTATTTTTTACTCACAATGTTAGTTAATGCTCCGTTGCAACCTGTGGTGCCTGTTGGTTGCAACATGTAGTGCCTGTTGATTGCAACTTGTCTGATTTTACTCCTCAATTACCACTGTGTTTATGTAGTTGTTCTAGTTGCAACTTTTGCTTGTGGTTGATTGCAACTCGGGGTTTAGTTGGTTGCAGCTTGTCTGATGCTTGTTCATTGCAACCTCGGGATGCCTGTTGATTGCAACTTCTATGTTTTCTCCGTCAGTTCTGTCGGTTGCAACCAGTGGTGCTTGTTGGTTGCAACCTTTAGTGCCTGTTGATTGCAACTTGTCTTTTTTTCTGCAGGATGAAACAGTGCTTGATGTGTTCGTCCCGCGGGTGCATCAAACATTTGCTACACAAGATGAAGCCTACAACTTTTACCTCGATTATGCAAAGATGGCTGGTTTTAGCGTAAGGACGAAAAGAACTAGTAAAGAAACTAGACACTAGGTCTGCAACAGGGAGGGTTTTCTGAAGCCAGGTAAAGAGAATGAGGAGCCTCTGACAAATAAGACGTCGAAGAGAATTGGTTGCCCCGCTTATGTTAAGTTGAAGGTGGACAAGAAGCACAATACTTGGTATTTTGATCATGTGGAGCAAGCGCACAATCACCCGCTTCAGCCCACTCCGAGGAAGGTGAGATACATGCATGCTCACAAGCAGAGGGAGGCAGCGTTGGATGATCTATTTGCAGTGATGGCAAGGAGTGGTGTGCCAACACAGGCAGTAATGAATGTGATGTCTGTATTATTTGGAGGCCGTCAAAATTGGCCATTCACAGAGAAAGATGTCCAGAACCTGTAGGTCATTCAACCTAGCATGAAAAAATGCACCCCAGATAGAATAAAAAACCAGCGGTTTTACTAGTTTTTTTATGGTGCAGGAAAGCTCAGCAAGCAAGGGAGGAAAGGGATGGGGACATGGAGAAACTGTTCCAATTCTTCAGGGAATGCAAGGCGCACAACGAATACTTTTATTGGGATGTCGATTTCGACCCAAAAACAACAGTGCTCCGGAGCATTTTTTGGTGCCATGCAAGTCAGGGGGCGGAGTACAAGGATTTTGGGGATGTAATAACATTTGACACGACTCACAAAACTAACAGCAAGAACATGCCGTTGGCCATGTTTGTTGGTTGCAGTAACAACTTGAAGAATGTGTCATTTGGGCAAGCTCTTCTTCGTGATGAAATGATTGAGTCATTCAAGTGGCTGTTCGAGACATTCAAAAGCTGCATGGCTGGTAAACAACCTTTTGTGATTCTGACAGGTATGATTGCAACTGATAGTTTAGGTGATGTTTGCAACTACATGTTGGGTCTGTGATTGCAACTACTGTATAACTCAGCCCCAAAATCTGTTAAAAATAAAACAATGATTGCAACCTGATTGTCTGTTGTAGTTGCAACTTTTGGTATTTTGCGTGGTTGCAACTTCTTGATAAGTATAGTAAAAATTGTGTGAAAATAACAATGATTCCAAAAAATAGGTGTGTGATTTCAACCTGTATAGTTTATGCTGGTTGCAACTGTCTCTTTAAGATGATTGCAGCTCTTTATGCTACTTGATTGCAACAACCTGGTCAGTTTTAACCAAAAGAGTATGTGTGATTGAACTCAGACAATGTCAAAATACTGTGCACCAGATTGCATCATGCACTGCAACCCAGTTGCAACAAACTTCTAGAGTAATTACTACTGGGCCAATGACAACAGTCAGTTGAAACAAAATTCTGGATATTTTTGTGTTGGTTGCAACTGTAGCTTTAAGTTGATTGCAACTCTGTATGCTGATTGATTGCAACAACCTGGTCATTTTGTTTTTTCTGTTGATCTTGCATCACACAGATGAAGACCCAGCGATGAGGGAAGCATTAAAGATTGTGTTTACCAAGACACAGCATAGGAATTGCCGATGGCACATAACCAGAATGTGGGATTATGAGCTCGATGAGCTGTACAAATTGCACAAGGAAAAAAATCTGAAGGAGAGGCTGGAATCCCTGATAAATTATCCTCTTGGACCCACACAGTTCGAGGTGGAGTGGAATAGACTGGTGGATGAATGTGGCATCGGAGAGCACCCTGCGATTGTTGCATTGTGGTAGAAAAGAGAGAGATGGATATCCACATATTTCAAGGGCATGTACTGTGGACGGATGACATCCACCTAGAGATCTGAGAGCCATAACAGGGTGCTGAAAGATGGCTATGTTAACATTGTAACTAGCCTGCATGTATTTGCAAAAAGAGTCCTCGACTCAATTCAGCACACGGACCACATGGATGCTGGCGAGTCGCACTACTCACAGGTACTCCCTGACAGTTGCAACTTGCTTTTATGGTTACAGCCTGTTACTGTTTGTAAAACTGTGCCCTGATTGCAACCTGGCTCTGTTTTAATTGCAACCTAGGTGGTTTGTGATTGCAACTGGGCGTTAGGTGTAGTTGCAGCTACTGTTTTGCTGTCTGATTACAACTACTATATAAACAATGACCCAAAATCAATTAAATCAAAAAACAATGATTGCAACTATTATTATGGAACGGTTGCAACTTTTGTACTCGCCTGGTTGCAACTGGTAACAATGATTGCAAAAAAACTGTGTGTGTCGTTGCAACCTGGTTGGTGTCTGGTTTGCAACCTGGTGTGTGGTTGCGAAAAAACTACTGGGATAACTCTGGTGTGGTGTGAATGCAACTTCTGCTGTGTCTGATTGCAACTGCGACGCTGGGATGGTTGCACACATATAATGCTCAACTTTTTTTTGTGCTCAGGCTGAAGTGGTCAGGGCGTGCGAGTCACGATTTGATGAGCAACTCGGCAGGGTCTACACAAGGGCTGTCTACAATGAGTACAAGCGGGAATACATTAACATCACAGCTTTTGTGATAGAGCCTGACCCGGCTGTGGAATCTGGTTACTTTGTGAAGCATGAGAAGGGCACTGGGGCATTTTGCTGGGCACAACACGCATTCAAGGTGGTGGCTGACAAGAAAGCAGGTTTGTATAAATGCGAGTGCATGCAATGGGAGCATACAGGGCTGTTCTGCATGCACCTAATAAAGGCGTTCACCCACCTCCAAATTCAAAACATACCTGAGAAGTACATTCTGAAGCGATATACACGTAGTGCAAGATCTGTGGTTCCGTGGGACCGGCACGATGTGCCAGTTGAGGCTAATCCTGACACGGAACAATCAAGGCTGTCGAAGCTCCTGCCTAAACTAATGCGCCTGGGGAGAGCAGGAAGCAAGTCTGATCGCGCCTACACTGAAACTATAAGGCACATCGACATGATAACTCCTGGATCGAGCTTCTGCGGACAGTGGACAGTGGGACTAATGGAGGGGCCAATAGTGAGTTGCATGAAGATGAAGGTGCAGCACAGGCTCGTGATGTTGCTGCTGCTGCGCCAACACAAGAACTAACTGAAAACAATGTGGGCCAAGTTGTCCTGCACAATGAGCCTGCCTCGCCAGAATCAAGCCTCAATCCAACTTCTACAAATTTCCTTGCTGGTATAAAACTAACTGAGCCACCACAGTCGCGCACAAAGGGTAGAAAATCTGCAAGTGCAGCTGAAAAGGGTAAGGAACCTCATAATCCGTACAACACGTACATTGGAAGCCAGGGAAAAAAGAGTGTCATACCTGCCATGTAAAAGGTCACTATAGCACAACATGCCCTCAAAACCCAAACAGAAGCAGAGCAGCAGAGAATAATGCCAAGAAAAGAGGCGTAAAAACTAAAACTGGAGCTCCAAGAAAGAGAGGTCGCCCAAAAATAAAAATTGGACTAGATGAGGATCAGGATGAGCAGCAAAGCGAAGAGGATGAGACAGGCCAGTCTGGATGCACTGAAGCCGTGGAAGATTCTGCAGCATCGCTGGCGCTTGCAAGAATTAGGAGAGCAGCATCTTCCGGTGTTAATTACCGAGATTCCTATGAATCTGAGTGAATCTGCTATGAATCTGCTATGAATCTGAATGAAACCAATGTAATTTATATTTTTTTAACATGTTTCATACTCATGTGTAACTTAAACACAATAATGAATATGCTGATGTTCAGTTGGTATGAATCTGGGATGAATGTCCAACTCTGGACATATATTGTCACCATTTTTTATTGATTTCAAACAATTTGCAACTCAAGCTACAGTACAGTTGCAAGTCTGCAGTCACGCCAGTTGCAACTTCTAAAAAAGAAGGCAATATGATTGCAAGTATACAGTCGCACTAGTTGCAACTGCCACAAAACCCGCACCCACCCCCCAAAACAATAAAATTGCATGGTTTTTGACTAGGCAGTTGCAACTTTTTGCCGCTTCGGTTGCAACTTTTTACCGCTTCGGTTGCGCTTCTCAGTCGCACTACCCACATGTACTTCTAAGTATTAATTTTTTACTTTCTGCAAACCCTGTGCCCTGATTGCAACGGGGTTTGTGTTTCGATTGCAATATTTGTAGTTTGCGATTGCAATTATTCGGTCAGGTGTTGTTACACCTACTGTTTTGCTATGTGATTGCAACAGTTAGTATTGTGTGGTTACAACTTCTTTTATCGTGTGGTTACACTGGTGAATAACAATGATTGCTAAACTACTATGTGTGTGGTTGCAACCTGGTTGGTGTGTGGTTACAACCTGCTTAGCGTGTGGTTTGCAACTCTGAGGATTGCAACTGCACAACCACAACCCTACGATTGCAAGTTTAGTGGCTTAGCAGTTGCAACTCTTAAGGCACCTCGATTGCAACTAGTTGTCCGCTTCAGTTGCGCTTCTGATTGGTTTTATTAACTTTGTATCGGACAAATCGCAACTCCAATAGAGTTCTAGTTGCAGCTAGACAAAAACACCAGTTTGCAACATTGTAGTTCTCCAGATTGCAAGTTTCCATGCTACTAATTGCAACTCGGGAATTCAGTAGCTCAAACTAAGTTCCAGTTGCAAACTGCGTGATCGCTCAAATTGCAACTCAGCATCCACTCCGATTACAACTCAGCATAAAAAATGTGTACATACGAATTGCAACTCTGTAAAAAGAAAAGAGGCACCAGTTGCAACTCGACATAAAATCAATTGCACCAAACTGAGCAAAAGCACACCAATTGCAACTCAACAAATACTTCGGTTGCACACGAGAAAACGATTCGGTTGCAACTCGACCAAATATTTCTTAGACTGACTACAGACAGTTAACTTGCATTCTGCATCAAACAGTACAGTGTGCACAAAACCAAAAAAAACACTACAAGTTCAATACTTCCAACATAACACATCACTAAAAAGAAGTTTTTCTGCATGAAACTAATTGTTTGACTGACTACTGTCCACATTAAATGGCACCGGACGTCCACCAATCCTAAACTTATCCAGTGATTCAGGAAGTTCAGCTTGGTTCAAAGCGTGGAAGACCAGATAGTGCATCAGCTCGCATCTGTATATAGGGCCCTTGAACTGCAACAGCATAAAAATAAAAAAAAATAATGGTCATTGGGCTGTATTGTCATGAACACACAGAACTTTAAAAAAGGAAAAAAAATCGATTGACAGCATGCCTCACCGGATTGATTTCTGTGTTTAGCGTGTCCCCGTCGTAATACTCCATGTACTTCCAGATAAAGAACATGCAATCAGATGGCCCAGCTTGCTTTGGTAAGTCAATGAAAGGCTTCCTCCAGCCGCTAACTCTGGGTAACTTCAAATTGGAAACCTTCTGGAAGCATGCATCTATGATTGAGATCTTTGCGAAAACAGCCTTGTGCCGTTCTTCCTTATCAGTACATTTGATGAAGTAGTCGTTGGAGTCCAGCACATCAATACGATTGTGAATGAAATTGAAGCAATACACGAAGAAGTGCTGTCCATCTTGGATAGGAACAAAAATCTGGTACAAGGCAAGAGTGGATCTGATTATTAAATAAATGGACAAACATCTGCTGAAAAATGACATCTTGCAAAAGGAAAAAAGGTGCAGACGGTTTACAAAATGTGATTGCAACCTAGTTAGTGTGTGGGTTAAGCTGCTGGTTAGCTGTGATTGCAATAGACACTACTAGAAAAGTGATCATCAGTGACGATCTGCTCGTGACGCTGCTTACTTTGGTCACAGAATGGTATGTATTCCATGACGAAATGTCCATCTTCATCATAAGTTGCAAGTGACGAAGATTTGGTTGAAAGAATAATGACGAAATTGAAATTTACGTCACAAAACAGTAAAAGGAGATCGTCATAGATTATGTTTTGGTATGGCGTATGTTAATGATGAAACCTAGTGGTCACAAATTAGATTTGATATCATCATAATTTATTTGAATCGTTTGGCACAACTAATGATGAAACAAATTGGTCACAAATTAGTAGTGCACTTAACGACGTGTGATGTGTCTGCCAAACGGCCCATCTTTTTTTTCTGTGGGCCACAACTAACGCTCTTTTTAATTGTCTTTCGCAAAAATAAAAGGCTCCCGCGGAGCATCGAACCAGGGACCTGGTGATACACAGGTAGGAGCTCTACCACTGCGCTACGTGGTCTTTCATGTTGTAGGTATGCGGTTTTTTTATTTGTAACTTTATTAATGAATAATGGGCCTTTACCTGCATCGATGAGAAGTTGGGCCGAGTACCCTTGACCGCGGCCAGAGTTTTGATCGCGGCCACATGTTGAGTCTCGGCCAGAGTTGTGCATCATCACTTTCTCAGAATCACTTGAAACTTTTTTTGACAACATAATACACCAAAAGGAGGAGCTCATGCAAATTTTCAAGTTTTTTAAACAAGATTAGATGATTTTAATATTTATTCTTTATTAAATCAACAAATAATTACAATATTATGCAAACTTGGTATGAAAATTCCGAAATTTCACACAACATCATAGTTTGGATCCATAAGCATCTCAAAAAAGTTTCAAATGATTTCGAGTAATTGGTACTATACATCACACATAGGGATGAACATCTCTCGCTAAGTAACAATGGCATGTGTGAGACATGTATGCTTTAGTGGTGATGTGCATCATCACTTTCTCAGAATCACTTGAAAATTTTTTGACAACATAATAAACCAAAAGGAGGAGCACATGCAAATTTTTAGGTTTTTTAAACAAGATTAGATGATTTTAATATTTATTCTTTATTAAATCAATAAATAATTACAATATTATGCAAACTTCGTCTGAAAATTCCGAAATTTCACACAACATCATAGATTGGATCCATAAGCATCTCAAAAAAGTTTCAAATGATTTCGAGTAACTGGTACTATACATCGCACATAGGGATGAACATTTCTCGCTAAGTGACAATGGCATGTGTGAGACATGTATGCTTTAGTGGTGATGTGCATCATCACTTTCTCAGAATCACTTGAAACTTTTTTGACAACATAATACACCAAAAGTAGGAGCTCATGCAAATTTTCAGGGTTTTTAAACAAGATTAGATGATTTTAATATTTATTCTTTATTAAATCAATAAATAATTACAATATTATGCAAACTTGGTCTGAAAATTTCGAAATTTCACACAACATCATAGATTCGATCCATAAGCATCTCAAAAAAGTTTCAAATGATTTCGAGTAACTGGTACTATACATCGCACATAGGGATGAACATCTCTCGCTAAGTGACAATAACATGTGTGAGACATGTATGCTTTAGTGGTGATGTGCATCATCACTTTCTCAGAATCACTTAAAACTTTTTTGCCATCATAATACACCAAAAGGAGGAGCTCATGCAAATTTTTAGGTTTTTTAAACAAGATTAGATGATTTTAATATTTATTCTTTATTAAATCAACAAATAATTACAGTATTATGCAAACTTGGTCTGAAAATTCCGAAATTTCACGCAACATCATAGTTTGGATCTATAAGCATCTCAAAAAAGTTTCAAATGATTTCGAGTAACTGGTACTATACATCGCACATAGGGATGAACATCTCTCGCTAAGTGACAATGGCATGTGTGATACATGTATGATTTAGTGGTGATGTGCATCATCACTTTCTCAGAATCACTTGAAACTTTTTTGACAACATAATACACCAAAAGGTGGAGCTTATGCAAGTTTTCAGATTTTTTAAGCAAGATTAGATTTTTTTAACATTTATTCTTTATTAAATCAACAAATATTTACAATAATAGGCAAATTCATTTGCTTAAGAAAAATGTTTTGCAGTGTGAATTTCCAGGGAAAAAGAAACGCTTTCCAGCTTGACCTGCAAGTCCAATAGTGGCATGGTGCCAAGCTCCGATCTCAGCTGGCACTCCCAATTGCCAACCCACCCAATTCCTCAAAGGGATCGAACCCATCACCGGAACTTCCCACACGTGCCACCCTCACGCGCGCCCGTCTCCTCGCCGAGCCCCCGACACCACGCCCGTGGGCACCCGACCCGATCCCGTCCGTCCATCACATCGCGCACGAACCTTGACGCGCACCACCACCACCAGCCACCACCCACTCCCCGACTCGCCGCCCGAACAGCCCCCGCCCCCGTCCCCTAGTATTTCCATCCCTCGCCGTCTCCATCTCCTCCGGGTTAAATCGGATCGAGACCATCTCCATTTCCGCCGCCGCCGCCACCGAAAGAGAGCCCGACCCCGCCCCCACCCACCACCATGTGGCGCCGCCTCCAAACCCTAGCCCCCGCCCTGCGCCGGACCGCCACCGCCGCCGCTTCCACCCCCGCGGCGCCCGCGGCCTCTGCATGCCGCACCGCCCCTCTCTCCACGGCGGCCGCCGCCTTCCGCCGCACCAGCCCGCTCCTCTCAGGTAAGGATCTCCTCCCCCACGGATCTCGGTTCCCTGGCGGCGCCCATCTCTGATCGAGTGGCGCTCGCGCCGCGTGGGTGTGCTGCAGGGGACAAGCCGGCAACGGTGGAGGACGTCATGCCCATCGCCGCGTGGGTGTTCTGCTTCATCCGTAGATAGCTGTATGATTGTGTTCCAATATGTTGCTGACAGAGCTATGCATTCCGTTTTGTTCTGTGCAGTAGCAGTACTTAGTCCATCAGTGAAGTAGTAGTACTTAAGTCCAGTTAACATTGTTTCTAAATCCTCAGAAAATATGAACTGCAGATTTGGTCTGATTACTTTTGAGAACTGCATTGTTATACCTTGAACTAGTTTATCATTGTTTAAGTTCAACTTAGGACAGTTATACTGAGCATGTGCTGCCTCAAAGTAGGAAACTGCTATGTCCTTAAAGTTGATTCCTAGTTAATTTTCATATGTTTTAATTGTGAATTATTTCAGTGCCAATACTTAGTGTATGCCTGTTAAGCCACACAATGTGATCAGCCTATTAACAGAGCAACACACAATTGTCATATTTTTTAATTGCAATCAGAGCATGTTGCATACTTCTGATACATGTGAGGTCTGTTTGCAAGGTTACATTTTTTGAATGAATCTCAGCTTTGCACTTCAATCCTAGCTGTGCTGCATCCTGAATGCGTGTCTGAATGTGAATGCCATCATGCATTAGATCAATTTTATCTTATGAATGATCTGAACCTGTGTTGAATGCTACCTGTTATATTTTAGTTTGCGTCACAGTCAATTATTTCTGAAAATATAATTCTGAAATTGTACTGAATGGTTCCTAATTCCTTATGTGGTTGTTAGTGATTAGCCTCTCTTACCTTATGATTAGTGACTTCTACTAAGCTCTGAATTTACCTTCCTGAACTTGCACTATCAAATTTGCTGAATTGTCCTAAGTAAGCTACATGCCTGTTTGCCTCTGATGAAAATTGTTGGAAACTTGCCTATGCAGGCTGTTTTCTGAGTTCTTATCTGAATGTTGTGAATAATGACAACTGAAATTGTGAATAATGCAACATCATTCTATTTTTGTGAACTTTGCGTAATAGGTAATCTGAAATATGGATGATGTGCAGCCTCAAAGTTGTAAACTATTATGTCCTCAGAGCAGGCTGTGTGAATCACTTTGATGCTTCTCTAGTAATTTGTCATGAAGGCCCTATTCCTACAAAAATACAATGAAGGAAAGAAGCTGTGAACCAGCAATGGTAAATCTGAACATGTGAACCTGTTATTTTTTCTGAACCTGTGAGCTTGCTATTTTTTCTGAATTATCAGTGTTCAACATTTGGTGGCTACTATTTTGTTTCCATTAAACTGTCATGAAGCTGAGTGAACAAGTCTATTTTGATTCCATTAAACCTGTGAACCTGCTACTATTTTCTGAACTATCAGTGTTTAGCATTTGGTGGCTACTATTATTAGTATGTTTTTAAATGAGTTGATAACTGACATTACATTTGGTACTCTTTTGCATGGGCAGGGTGCAGCCTGCCTTAATTCATCATCTACAGGGTGCAGTCTGCCCATGACATGTACTACCGTGTAGCAGAGTACAAGTATGAGAAGAACCATGAGCTTGGCCACTTTACCATTTTCGATGACATTGTTTTTTTTTTGAACCTGTGCTGAATATCTGTGAACATATGTTAACCTGTGCTGAATCTATTTGCTTGTTGTGGTACTGCAGGACAACCATGGCCAAACATGGGCGAAGCTTGGCCTAACGCAGGCAAGGTACTGTTTTCAGTATTGTGATTTTAGTTTTTTTAACACATTCACATGGTTTTTTTCTAACATGTATGACATATGCTATATATACCACAAGCAAACTACTATATATGCTTATATGTGCATGACAGCCTATGTACTGGTAAGCTATGATAGAAAAATAAAAACCGTTGAGTTATAAAAACGCACCCGGTTGAGTTATAAAATTGATCTTTATTGTAAAGCTCTTTAACAATGCACTATTTAATTTTTTTTACAGCTCATTGCTGGGTTATGGAGTGCCATGGTGATCTTCAGTGAAGTGTGGTTCTGCTTGTCCTAATAAATTATGGAACCTTTGATGTGAAATAAGATGTAACTTGTAGTTCGAATCTGTTGTAATTTGTAGTTCGAATCTGTTGTAATGTGAGTAATAATGTGAACTGAGTTGAGTTATGGAGTTGTATGGTCATTGGAATACTAGATCTGTTAATTTATGCAAGTTTTTTGTTATTTCAGTATTATTTGTAAATTTACTGAAAAAACTATATCAAAAAATAACTGAAAGACTTGAGGTAGTTTAAAAACAGTCAAATGCATACAACAAAAGATGAACACATTAGCACAGGACCCTAGTGCAAAAAATAATTAACACACTTTATTGCAAAAAAATCAAAAAGCAAATGCAATTTACACTCCTAGACACACTGTAACTAGCACATATTTAGCCTGTAAACCTGTATGGTTGTAGCCTAGTACATATCACATTAGCGAAAAATTGGTAGATGTCAGCAAATATCATGCCGCAGAAGCTGGAGAGGGTGTGTAAACAATTTACAAATCATATATACGATGTAAATAGGCTATACTTTAACTGTAAAATATTATAAGCTAGTATCATACCAATTGTATGTAAAAAGAAAATGATACATTTTGTAGAAGCAAAAAAGTTCATACCGTCGGGAGGTAGCAGCTCAAGTCCAGAGGTGCGAAACCCTGAAAAATGTATACAATAATATCTTAAAAATTTCATGTAGCAAGAAATGAAACCCAAAATAAGAAAAATTAGAATTATACTTACCAAATGACTTAATAGATCATATTTAAAAAGGACAAATTTAATCGCAAAAAAGTGCATGCCATGCAAAAGAAGAGTTCCATTTCCATCAAACTCCAAAACAATAAATTAAGCAAGCTATCATCTTATATCGTTAGTGTTGACGCAAAAAAACGGAATAAAGTTCTTCACGGCAACACGTAACAGATTCCTGGGATGTAATAAGGCGTGCCAGCCGACCTGACCTGTTGATCAGCACGAAAAGATAGGAAACATTAGATTAACGGGCCGATCGGCTAGAGAGCCGATGTACCTGGTGATAGAACGTAACAGCCGGGGTGGCCGATACGGGAACGGATTGGATCGGCTAGCTCGGCCGATATAAGCTATCAGCCATAAAACCTATTGGAAACATAGCATCGTTGGGCTCTTGCTCCACCATGACTAGAGCCATAAACCGATGAGTATTATCCTGACATCTGTACCAGTGTGTCTAGGAGTGACCACAGCGATGCGTCCGGTAGTCACAGCCTAGTAGAGCTGGCGGCAGGGTGTCAGTTTAAGCCTCACAAGCGGAAGGATCTACTCACAGTGTCGCTCGAAACCAATAACACTCGAGGGATAGCCGAATTAAGATACAACATGCTATTAAATAATCTATCGTCCATTATATGAGATTTAAATTAAACAAAGCACGCTAAATAGCAAGACGATAGATTAAATAAATATCAGCCGATGCAATCTTAACCAAGGCAGAATAACTATGATTCTACCACATCTAGCAAGAGATTCTTACGAGATATGATAGAACCGATAACTGGTGAGTACCGTAGATCGAGACGGAAGCGATTGCGCTGTAAGTCGAAGATCCGCAGTACTTGGTTCCAAAAATTCCTCTGGACTTACCCCTTCGCCGGAGATCAAGATGATGCAGCCCCGCGTCAGGTGCCGAGGTTCCGTCAATGATTCAAAGTAAATACATTGCTAAAAAAGTAAAAAGGTGGTGATACGCCGAGTTGTATTGATTGAGATTAAATTATTACAATGACCCTGGGTACATATTTATACTCTGAACTCCCTAGAATTCTATAGCCGAAAGGGCTCAAATTCTTAATTAAAGACTCCTGGCATGTTGCACCAACCAACCGACACAAACTCTCTTAATATTAAGATACATGGATTCTAACTCTCCTTTTGTAGAATCGGTCTTGACGAGGCTTCCTCCTTCCTGATTTGGCCAAAGCAAATGAATTAGGAATACATTCTATTTTTTAACAAGGCCGGACTCCATCACGTGGTGATTTGATACTTCAATTATTCCCATAAGCTTTCCTGTGACCTTGCCATCTTTCTTTATTCTAAACTAGTAAAGAGCACGTGCGCCACGCACGTGTATTTATTAGAAAAAAAATATATTGAAACATGTGTTTTATATTCAATATTTATAAAACACATTTTTAGAAAACCTATTGAAACATATTTTAATATTTATAGAACACACATGAGTATCAGTTTTCCTATTAAATCCTTGTAAGACTTTAGAATACACAAAAATTAAGATATTTTTTTGATTTTTGCATCAATATAAAGAAATAAATGGCCTACAAATGGGCAATGCATAGGATCGACAACCTTGGAAGCCTCAAAGGTGCAAGATTTCACCTGGCTCGCAGTTCAAAATTGACTATAGACAATCAACAAATTACAATTTCGGAGTTGGCCAAATCAGACTCTCTGCCCACTTTGCCGCTGCCAAATAAATGGAAACATCCCTCCATTTATTCTCGCGGAGTACTCCGTATACAAGAAAATTATGAGAGAACATCTCAGCCTGGACAAGGAGTTAAAATAGAAAGATCAGCTATTCATCTTGAATTTCCTAGAGCTAAGAATAATATACCCCTAATATTCAGAAGGTTTGGCTGTGTAACCAAAAGTAACATTATCTCTGACATTCAATGCTAACAAAAAAAAAATACTCATGCTACCATCAGAATTCTTCGGCACACAAGATCTATATATGTATGGAGGAAAATCAGAAGGATCATCTCTTCACCTTGAATATTCTGTGTCTAAAAATAATCTACTCACAATATGATCTGGCTAATAGCTCAGTTAACTGACTTTGCCATTACACATAACCTTCAGTTTGTCATGGGCAACGCACATGTGTAAAAAACCACAATAAATAAAAATATTTATTTATAAATAAATATACAAGCATATTCAATAACAAAAAAATTAACACATATTATTATAATAATTTTATTTCACATCTAACTTTGAACCTAACAATTTATATATTCATAGTTTAACTATGAATCCCACGTACTCTTATATCTATATAGTAAGGTGCACGTGCGGCACGCACGTGTAAATAACATATTAAACAACCTTGCAAATTTCTGATCACATGATGTTAATCCAAGAAAGCGTATGCCCGTGCATTGCAACACAAGAATATTGGTTGCCTCCTCGTTATACGTGTCCCATCGTCTGCCACGGCTTTGCTGTCATTTGCTATCTTAGTTTGGGAGAAAGGTAAGGTCGGGCCTCGACTCCATGGTCGCGCCCCTCCGCCCGCGCACCCTCTCCCTCCCTCCCTCCTTCCGCCGCACGCGGCCCTCTCCCACTTCGCGATGGGCAGACGGCTCCCGACAGTGGGGCTCATCGAGGTACTCGGACGGCTCCCGATGGCAGAGCTACCCGTTGCCCTTGTGCCAGCTGTGTAACACCCATGGTGTTTAAGGTTCTAAGGAGATCATTAAGCTCAAGATCAAAAGAATGGAAGCTTAATGATGCATAATGAGCAAATGCCAAATTTGGGTGGAATTTGACCAAAGTCAACATTTGAAGTTTTAAATTCTAAAAAATTTAAGAGAAATATGGAACATGCAGTTTGAGATAGTTGAAACTTTGTGGAATTAAGTTAGAAGGCTGAATCAACTTTTAAGCTTCTCAATTAAATGTTCAAAGTTGGAGATTGGAAGCTACTGCTGATCATATGAAAATTCAGATGGTGTTAAGTCTATAATGGTGGCAGTGAGTCATTTTCAGAATTTATTTCAGAAAGATTTTACACATAGACATTAGTTCTGGAGAGGCAAGATGGAATGTATAACACTTGGTGTGCATTTGGCAGTAGTTGTTGAGTAAGGATAATAATGTTTGCTTATTTGAACTTGAGTGCAGAGAATGAATCTAGCTGTTGTTCGGGTGGTTAACTGTTAGTAAAAAATCCAAGTCTGAAACTCTGCAACAATTCCAGTTAGCCCTCTTTGCAAATATCTTGAGAAATTTTTTTCATCTAAGTTTTGACCATACAGCTGCAAAATGGAATCTATGCACTTCGTTCAATATTCGATAATACCTCTTCGACAAGGTAAAGAAGTTTTGGGTATTTAAAATCGAGTGCCAATATGGAACAGAGTGTTGTTTTGATTCTGTCCAACAGGCTGAAATACCCAAGTCTGAAGTGTCTAAAAGACATGTTTATAGTTGCTTTTTCCTCAAAAAAAAGTTTATAGTTGCTTTGGAGTTTGGTTTCTAGAGAAACTTACCTGCTGTGGGATTTTATGGCCTACAAATAATTCTTTATATTCAGAGAGTATTTTAGTTTATTTGTTGATCTCGGAAATGATGGAATTTCATTTTGTTTTGGAGCCAGAGATTGGAAGTATGCACAGTTTTTGGGAACTTAACTGACGAACTGAATGGCCAAGGGCTATTGCCCTTCAGATTCAGAGACAAGGCCGGCTACAGGTCAGATTTCAGGGGTCCAATCCTTGAGCTGTGTTGCTGCATTTGCAATAGTGTGAATCTATAGGTTGAGGCTCTATGAATTAGCTACAAGTTTGATTAAAGGGGATCATCAGCTTTGAATTGAAAATCTGTTGAAAAATTGGATCAATGTACAGGTAGAAAAGAGGAAGAAGAGGGTGGGGTAGGGCAGTGTCGTGACACGCAGGCTCTATGAATCAGGGATGTTTCCGTCTGTGCCACGCGCCGCCATCTCCGTCCGTGAAGGCCGACCCCTCCTCTCTGCGGCGGAGCAGGAGAGGCGAAGTCGGGCTTGTCGGTATCTGCAAGTCGAAGCAACATAAGTAATTAGCCGGAAATTAAGAGAAAGAGATAGCTGAGCAAGGAGGTTCTGTGTTAGAAGTTACAAACACTGGACAAAGGCGATGATGAGGGCGATGAGCGCCGCGTCGGCGAGCACCAGGAAGGCAGCGAAGTAGAGCGACCTCCGATCGGCCGACCTGGCTGGCTTCTCCGTCGCCGATGACGCCTCGCTCGCGGTGCGCTTCTTCTCCGCCCGCACCATGCTTGCCACCGGTGACGAGGTACCACCGGGTGGCAGATCCAGGATCAAGACGAGTCGAGCCGAATCCCGCCGGCAACTCGAGTCCTCCTCCTCAACTCAACTGCCGAAGCGGCCCCTGTTAGGTGCATCCGGTATGCAAAACACATCCCGTGCATACCTGACCCCGCGGACGACACGTGGAAGCCTCCCGAAATCCAACGGATCGCGTCGGCCTGGGTCACGCGCTCCTGGGCATGACTCCTCCTCAAAAATAATCTCGGCTCGGCTCGGCTTGCTCTCAGTAACAGACCATGACAATCTCAGCTCCATTCTTTTCCCTGTGTGACGCCGCTGCCGTCACGAACGCCGCCTTTCTCCTCCCGACGGCCAACAAATGGAGTCTCCCTCCACCAGATCCTGAAGGCGCCTAACAAAAGCCATCCAGGACCTGAGATCCTGGACTTTAACATGGCCGGCCTGCTTTGCTGTGGATTTGTCGCGCTACCTTTTCCTCCCTGACGAGGCCTCGTTCGTGGCGATCGTAGTGCACCACCTCGCCATGCTCTACGTCCTGGCCACGTCGCCGATAGCGCCGGCGTGCACTTGCTGCTGCTGCCGCTGTCCGCGCATAACTTTTGGACGCACGCCGGGGCTTCAAATCTCAACTGAATGCACAAAGCGTGTTCGATTGCCTCAAACGAACTCGAGCATCTTTGGTCCAACACAAGCTGTGCATACGGCAGACTAATCAAATTGTGGATACATGGCAGATCAATTTGTCCTCGATAATATCAGTAGTATTTAAGATGCAAACGTTGAAACAATCATCGGAAATTCGACAGCGGAAAGCAATCAAACAACTCTGAATAAATCATGCTCAGCAATCAACAAGCCAACCTTTCTCGCGGCCGCGGCGTTCATCCCAAGCCCTCGGCGTCGTTTTCGAGCACGGGTAGGTCGAGCCGGAGGCGGCGGCGTTGATGTGAGGCCTTTCGCGTGCGCTGCGCTAGAGCCGATCCATGGGATCCTCGTCAACAAGGGGCTGGAGCCCGCGTCCGGTGAGCCGCATCGTCTGGAGCCGTGTCCTCTGCGTCTGGACTCTGGAGCCGCGTCAGTCGCACCCTTGGATCCCTCGGACATACACGTGGCGCACAGCGGGGTCGGGTATGCACCGGATGCGTTTTGCATATCAGATGCACCCAATTTTCTTCCTGTTAGGCGGGCCGAGGTGGGGAGGCATGGGGTGCAGGTGGGTGGGTCCGATGTGGGTACTGGTGGGTGGGTAGGACGACATTGGGTGAGAAAAACTAAAAAAATTACATATAAATATTAATAAGTATATATATGTAAAAACAAAAAAGATATTAAAATAAACCTAATTTTAAAAACATATTATAAAAACATATCATCCCTCATGCAGAAACCTACTTGGCATTGGCGTGAAACTTTCATTTAAAGTCAAAAAGGTGATACAGAGGCTCATTTGAGTCATTACATTACTTTACTTCAGAGGCTCATTTGAGAACTCACGCAACAGGAGAAAACCAATAGCATAATAATGACCAACAATCATGAAGATGACAACAAAGGTTCATATATAATGAAAAAAAGGCATTTCAAAACCCTTTGGGTTGTTTGCTCTCTCCAACAATCCAGAGGCAAACAACTCTAGAGAAAGACCTTGCAATGCAGCATATACTCTAGCAGTAGTATTTATCAGATTTCTCATCTTCTTCTGACAATCTCTAGAGAGGACATTCAGTTGCTAGCAAGCAGAAGCTCCTCTTTAGCCCAGCGATATTGCAAATGAACTTCCAAAATGTTGGGTCCAAGCTTTTGCACTGACTCAAATTAGAAAACTGCACAGTGCTGATAACTGTAAGAGGTGATAAGTCTTAAAAACATCCTCCTCACATGGAGCACATAAGGTATCATTTATTGTGAAGCATTTAAATGAAATAACAAAATACTCAACAAAATGCTGTATTTCAGAAAGCTAAGCTTTAGATTCAGATGAGTAATGTGGTCAAAGAAAGAAAGACAATGTATAAGTAGACATGAAACTTTTCAAATGCTTCTACAAGTAGGATCCTGGAGATAAAATTACTCATCATAGTGTAGAGAATGCGGCAGCAAATTTATCATCAGACATCTTATTTGCTTCATGTTCAAAAAACATAGACTAATAAAACATGCACCACATATCCAATTCGAGATTTCATTGTGTTTTAGAAGTTACCTTTTCCTCTTTTATTCTAACGTGGAGTTGTTCACCACCGATTATTCAGCACTAATTGATCAGGTTGCTCCCCTGAAACCATAGTTTTCATTCAGCACATATCAAATAATGGAAATAAGAAAATACTTCCATACGTATTTTTCATTCAGCACATATCAAATGATGGAAATAAAAAAAACAGAACATGAGGTACTGTTATCCCTCTCCCTCTTTCTTCAAAGATCTCATATCCTAATGTGAACTCAACAAATATAAATAGGCGACACAAATAAGTAGGGAGAGATACGATACTGTGTCAAAATCATCTATAGGAACATTCGTTACTACCAAATACATATCATGATCTGCATTAGGATTCAAGGATTCATGGTGGGAAGATAGTGGGAACAAATTATACAATTTGCCTTAAATGAAAAATAGAAAAAGGTCAGGAAACTCGCCTGTCCATTGGAGGAAATAGCTGAATGCAGTCATCAGATTGTATGCCCTCTCAAAGAGAATTGTTAGGATGTCCTGAATCACTGCAATTGATTATTGAGGGTCATCAAAGAGAGTTATTTGAATCAATATAGACCTAGAAAAAGAAGCATTATTGGAATTTAGAAAATTGACCTTTAAAATGAATTATAAACAGAACCACAAGGGTCAAGATTAAGAGCTGCTAAACCAGTATCTGTGATTTGGAGATTGTCCAGATTAAGAGGCTTCAGTGAAGTCAAGCCAGAAATCTTCTTCGGATCAATGTCAGTAACCAAGGTAAAAGAGAGATTGATGCTCTGCAGATTATGTAGATCTGCAGAAAAAGAACAATATTAAGGACTGTTTTGAAACAAACATAAACTACAATATACTGTAACAATTTAAGATCATCCTAATGTAACAACTTAAAGTCAAAATTCATGAAGTGTATGGGTAAGAAGCATCTACTAAGAACATGGGTCAGCTCATTTTATAAAAGGCTCCAGAACCAGCAGTCTAAGTTAACAAGCCAACACAGATCCTAAGCTGTTCTAAGGTGGATATTAAAAAGGAAAGCAATTGTGAATACCGCTAGCATTTGTGCAGGCGATTAAATAAACCAGAGAGATGACGAAGTCCATTGCTCCCAACTTCAGTTGAAAGCTCCAGGCATTCTAGCTGCACGAGGCCTGATAAAGATGCAAAATTAGATCAACTGATGCTTTACAACAACAAAAAAGCTCAAAATGCTAAATGTAGTATTCTGCACGAAACAATGAAAAAAAGAATATGTATAGGGATTTCATCAGATGCGCAAGAATAGTAAACAAAAAACTAAACTAAAAGCAATGTCATATGGCATTTCACCACTAATGGTCTTGATGCCGCAGCCGCCGCCAAGCAAGCTGAAAGGAACTGTCCTGCACGAGCACAACTGCTTATTGCTGGCCGGTCCCTACCCAAGCTGGAGGAATATCTAACTGCCCATGATTATTCCAACATGCAACAAATGAACCATGGGAATTTCAATGACAATTAATAATATGGTTAATAAGGACAAACTTTTCTGTGCAATGCTCGGTTTACCTAAACCCCACTAACACTAAGTTATCAAAGCAGAATGTTTTTTCATATTCTTCTCAAATGGACATGCATAGTTGCCAATTGGCATGGGTATCGCTCATCTGATAGAGGAAGGCTTCCGGCTGCAACACAACAAAATTGGTCTTTGCAGAACAAGCATTAAATCTGCTTTCAATTTGACTAAAAATATTTTATGGACATGCGACTGTATTTTCTTTATCTGAAAAGGCTTAGGATGAAACACATATATACAATGCACCCTATCTATTACCCTACAGCCTTTGCAGGGAGAACGATTATAGTTTTTTTAGTTGGAACAAAGAAAAATAACTAATGTAGGAAGACAGGGCCATGAAAGCAACAAAATGCAACACTAAACAATGTGTTCCTTTGTTTATAAATAAAATATATGAAGTTTGTGTCCTATTTAGAGTAACCATGGTGACATTAGGCTTGCCATCTAAATCTTCCTCTCAGAATCATATGCCGATAACTGACATACCTCTGGAAGGTTTGGGATCGAATATCTCATCATTTTACCAGCTCGAGAACTTTCAAGGTAATAACCTTGTTGACATGGTGACACCTTTGTTTTATCCGTTGATGAAGAAATTGGTCCACCTGCAACAAGCATTGGTTATGAATTATGATGACCCAGGCATAAATATATCTACTCCTCGGACACCACTTACCGCGGCCCGTGGCGGCGCTCTCGGACGCGCGCCGGGGCGGAGCTCTCGCACGCACGGCCGGCCGCGGAGCTCCCATCGAGCCCCTTTTCCCTCTGATCTCGGATCCGGCGCGGCTGGCCTCCCGCAGCTCACCGCTGCTCCCCGGCCTGTGCGCCCCTACCTCCCTCCTCGCGGCGGTTGGCAGGACCTCCTTGCAGCCGGCTCGCAACGATGACGACGCGGTGGCTCCCTTTCCGGCGAAGTGGAGCTCTCTCTCACGTGATTCGGTTCATATCTCGACGACAAGGTGGAGCTCGGCGGCGAGCGGCTGACGAAGCTTCCTCTCCTTCCTCACTCCGGCGCTGCGGGCCCTCACTCCGGTGTGGCGGGCACGGCCATGCCGGTAGCCGGACGACGCTAGTGCGCGGAGGCCGCGAGGAGGCGAGAGGAGAAGTTTTTTTAACGATGCCATGCGACGCGATACAGAGAAACGAAAACTTGGGTGGGCCCGCCCAGCGGGTACGCCCGGCGGGTACGGCGAGCACCGGTGAGAAAAACAATTCCTTTTTGGCAGAAACGCTCTCCAAATTGCGATTTTTTAGTACTTCATAGTCCTTCCACCCTATCCACTCCCAAAAACATATGACGGGTGGGTCCGGCGTGAGGGGTACGGTGGACCGGATTTGGGTGAGAAAAATTTTTAATTGTCTTCGCTCCTTATAGTATAGATTACCTTGCATACACATGTTTGGCCTTCCCTCAATAATTAATTCGGCCACCACCATCTTACTTATTTTGCATGTGGCTTGACGTCACTTTCCACAGCACTTCCGTCTATTTCAAGCAACCATGTGCCCATGGTTGCAAAAATCAATCGGCTCTGTCCTTGTTGTTGTGACCTCCTGCCAGTAGCCAATCCACTCCTTGCCTATTGCCCCTTTGCTCTTGCTGGCCGATTGCTTCTCCTTTCCTTACTCCAATTATTTTTTAGTTGCCATACGCGAACCTTTTGCTTATTGGTGCTAATCCTCATTTCTTTATTAATTGCTCCTGCCACCATGGAGTACGTCATTTTCCAATGTATTTGTGCATGCAAATAATTTATGACGTATTAAAGCCAACATCCATGTGCATAATTTCATACGCTCCTGTGTGCTTCAACGGCCGAACCTTCTCTGCCTTTCCATCGACTGTGCCACTCGCCTTCCATTAGTAGATAATCTCATGCCCTGCATTGGTCCCTCTGCCTCCTTTTGAAGTCAGTCTCGACACATGTCAAAAAACAGTGTCAACACAAGCCCCCCAATTTTGGAGTTTGAAGGATTCATGCTTCGAAATTCTGTTAATCTCAAACCTCTGACTTTCGACCGATGTAAACTGCTCCATAAATTTAATACCTCAACTTTCTTGGTAGTGCCCTTGTCTTCCATAAAGCCTCTCTGCTACTCTGTTCCGGTAACTTTGGTGCGACGTCGGCACATGCAGGTCTCATCAAGATCTGCATTGTACTGCTTGGCCGATTATCACAACATTACTTATGATTCGTCGGCCGTGAGGAGTGCAGCCGATTTTGGATGGCGGTCTCCCGATGAATGATCCTGACTAAAATAAAACAACCTTTAACTTCTATTCAGCTGTGTGGCCTTGTCATCTTAGTAACATCAATTTCTTGCTTTGGCGACCATGTGTTGTTGTCAGTGTCGATAACTTGATGAAGGAATAAAATCCTGGCCATCGATCCGGTGTCATAGATAGTTTCAATGTCAATATGCAGTTGGAGAACCACGATCTGCCGAGAACACAACATTGGTATGGTAGTTCATGGTAGCTACTCGATTCTAGAATTCTGAAACTGTGCCTGATTGCAATTCATAATCCTGAGTTCCACCACCAATCCACCATCCCCTCAGCTCGGCATTGTGTCTGCATCATCGTCAATGGAGAATTATATGTTCTGAACCATCTTCCGGAATGTTTGAACCTGGGATAAACACCATTGACTGATGCTACATTGTTCGTATCTTTCTATTGGCTAAAGTCCAATATTATTAATAGCCGATGCGTTGCATGCATCTTTTATATCGGCTTAACTGCAATACTAGTAGTCAACAGGCACGTGTGTTTCATTTTCCGTGGCCACTAACAGAACCTTCAGAAATAGATGATATATTGAGACCTTCTGATTTTCTTGCCCTTTGGTTGCACGTGGAACAGGAAGCAGCAAGAAATTCCTGTTATCGACCTGTGTTAGAGTAAATGGGCCTAGAGCCATTTATTCCAATAATGAAAGAATTAAAAGCCCATTTACTTAGTGCTAGGGAAAAGTGATAAATACCAAATGGGTATTAGAGGAGTCTCCCATCTAACTTATGAGGTAGCCTTTCGGTACACCTCTTGTGAAGTTGAATAAAGGAGATAGACGTGCCACACGCGCACGCGCTCTCGCTCGCCGTGCCGCGCCGGACCGAGGCCGTGTCGGGCGGTGCGGTCGGACGGACGGACGGACGGACGTGATGAGTTGCGGGGCGGGAGCATCTTTTTGCTGTTGGCTGTTGATGGCTCCTTAATCGTGACAGTTACAGAGCTTTAACCGCGACAGTTACCATAGGAGTTAACCGCGACCGTTACTACTCAGTACGTCCATGTTCATTCCCCCTCCGCACCTGCTCGCCTATATAAGGAGGCCCTCCTCCTCCTCCTCAAATCACCAAGTCACAATCCAGGTACTCCTGCTTAGGAGACCTCTCCCTTCTCCCTCTCTGTTTGCTGCTTAGCTTTTGCATTCCCATCGCTTGCACTGCGCGCACGGTACCGGCGAGAGCAGAGCCTCCGGAACCTCGTCCTGCTGCTGAGATCCTGCTCGGGATAGGCGGGCGATAAGGTTTTTGGGGAGCGTCTTCACGCGACTGCTCGTTCCCGCACGACTACTTCCTCTACGTCGACTCTGCACGACTACTTCCCCTACGTTGACTACGAACGACTACTTCCTCTACAACCGGGTCTTCACTGCGAACACCTTCCTGCACCGAATTTGTACGGCTACATCGACTAAGGTCACTCTACGATTAGTATGACTAATCCGAGTGATAGCGGAACTTCGGGTGACGCCGTCACCCGACCTTCCTCAGGGTACTTTTTCAAACTAATATTCATGCTTATTAGTTGTATACTCATGAATAGGTTTATGTTTAATTGTTGTTTAAACATGAACATTTGCACATGGATTGTCTCACTCACAGCAATATTGAAATGTCTATTTAATAATGGAATTAAAATATATTAGAATATTGCCTATCATCTAACAATCCAAAAACCTTATCATGTTGATAGGAATATGTTTGGTGTCACTAGCTTTGCAAATGCAATTAAACCAAAACCTTTTGATGGTTCCAACTTTAAGAGGTGGCGTGAGTTGGCCACCCTGTGGCTCACCGTCATGAACGTGATGTACGTCATCACCGGAAAAGCTCCCGAGGGTGTCTCGGGGGAAAAGTTCAATTCAGATGATAATCTGTTCCGGGGTGCCGTGATCAGCGTTCTGATTGATAATCTGGTGGATATCTATCTCCGTTACAAAACGGGGAAGGAGATTTGGGAGGCTCTTGAGGCTCAGTACGGAGTCTCTGACGCCGGCGGTGAGCTGTACGTAATGGAACTATTCCTAGACTACAAGATGGTTGAAGACCGTCCTGTGGTGGAACAGGCCCATGAATTACAGGCGCTGGCTAAGGAGCTTGAGAACTACAGCAAAGAGGTCCCATGTGTGTTGCCCGAAAAGTTTATGGCTGGAGCTATTATCACTAAGTTGCCACATTCTTGGAGGGACTTTGCTAGCTCTCTAAAACACAAGAGAAAGGAATTCACTTTTGATGACCTTGTTGCGACTCTTGATGTTGAAGAGAAGGCGAGAGCAAAGGACACACGTGGAAAGGCAGTAGCCGGCTCCTCAAGCGCAAACTTTGTGCAGAGGGGCAATCCCAAGTTCCAGAACAACCAGAACAAGAGGAAGAAGCCTTCACAGAACCCGCCCAAGGCTAAGCAAGCCGACGGGCCTGATAAGAAGAAGAGAAAGCCGGGGGGTGCTTGCTACACATGTGGCAGTCCGGATCACTTTGCTGCAATGTGCCCGGATCGCAAAGATCGCAAGGCCCCTAAGACAGCGAACATGGTTGTTAGCGAGGGTGGAGGAACATCGGGGTACGGTAATTTCTTACCTACAGTTCTTTCAGTATGTTCTTCACCAGAGTGGTGGATAGACACCGGCGCTAATATTCATGTATGTGCTGACATTTTTATGTTTTCTTCTTACCAGGTCAGGGGGACTACATCCTTGTTGATGGGGAATGGTGCCCATGTGCGTGTTCTTGGTGCTGGTACGGTCACTCTGAAGTTCACTTCGGGGAAGACCATACAATTGAAGAATGTGCAGCATGTACCTACCATCAAGAAGAATCTAGTCAGCGGGTCTCTACTGTGTAGAGACGGGTTTAAATTAGTCTTTGAGTCAAATAAATGTATCATTTCTAAGTTTGGTACCTTTGTTGGAAAAGGCTATGATAGCGGAGGCTTGTTCCGCTTTTCTTTATCGTTTGATAATAATGTTGTGAACCATGTGATGAATGATGAATCAGATGTTTGGCATTCGAGGCTTTGTCAAGTTAATTTTGGTTGTATGATGCGCTTAGCTAGTTTGAGTTTAATTCCAAAGTTTACCTCTGTCAAGAATTCAAAGTGCCACGTATGTGTTGAATCAAAACAAACTCGCAAGCCACATAAGGCAGCTGAGGTGAGAAACTTGGCACCTCTAGAGTTAGTTCATTCCGATCTGAGCGAAATGAACAGTGTGTTGACAAAGGGTGGTAAAAGATATTTCATGACTTTGATAGACGATAAAACTAGATTTTGTTACATCTACTTGTTAAAATCAAAAGATGAAGCGTTACATTACTTTAAGATCTATAAAGCTGAAGTAGAAAATCAACTTGAGAGAAAGATTAAACACCTAAGGTCTGATCGAGGTAGCGAATACTTCTCTAATACTTTTGATTCATTCTGTGAGGAACACGGTATCGTTCATGAGAGGACACCGCCTTATTCACCCCAATCCAATGGGATTGCCGAAAGAAAGAACCGCACGCTGACTGACTTGGTGAATGCCATGTTAGAAACCGCGGGACTATCTAAGGAATGGTGGGGTGAGGCGATACTGACGGCATGTCATGTCCTGAACCGTGTGCCTATGAAGAATAAGGAAGTAACACCATTCGAGGAATGGGAGAAGAAGAGGCTAACTCTTTCATATTTACGCACTTGGGGTTGCTTGGCCAAAGTAAGTGTGCCAATCACCAAGAAACGTAAACTTGGACCAAAGACGGTGGACTGTGTCTTTCTGGGGTATGCTTTTCACAGCTCAGATATAGATTCTTGGTAGTAAGATCTGTAGTGCCTGACTTGCTTGTCGGGACAATTATGGAGTCTAGAGACGCTACATTCTTTGAGAATATTTTTCCAATGAGAGATGAAGTAAGTTCATCTAGGCAAGAGTCTGTCGAGAAGGACAACTCCACCGAGCCGATGGAACTCAATGAGCCTACACTTATTGAGCATCCTGAGGAGGTTAACGATGAGGCTCCTAGGAGGAGCAAGAGACAAAGGACTGAGAAATTCTTTGGAGATGATTTCATCGTATACCTCGTGGATGACACTCCCAAGACCATTGCAGAGGCCTACTCTTCACCTGATGCTGACTATTGGAAGGAAGCAGTGAGGAGTGAAATGGACTCTATCATGACAAATGGAACTTGGGAGGTTGTTGAGCGTCCTTACGGGTGCAAACCTGTGGGATGCAAATGGGTGCTCAAAAAGAAGCTTAGGCCTGATGGTACTATTGATAAGTACAAGGCTAGACTTGTGGCCAAGGGTTATACCCAAAAGGAAGGAGAAGACTTCTTCGATACTTACTCACCAGTTGTTCGATTGACTACCATAAGAGTACTACTTTCTCTGGCAGCCTCTCATGGTCTTCTCGTTCATCAGATGGACGTTAAGACAGCTTTCCTAAATGGAGAGTTGGAAGAGGAGATCTATATGGATCAGCCGGAAGGTTTTGTAGTAAAGGGTCAAGAAAGAATAGTGTGTAAGCTGGTGAAGTCTCTCTATGATCTCAAGCAAGCACTTAAGCAATGGCATGATAAGTTCGACAGAACTTTGACATCTGTTGGCTTTGTTACAAACGAAGCTGACAAATGTGTGTACTATCACTATGGTGGGGGCAAAGGAGTGATTTTGTGTCTGTATGTAGATGACATACTTATCTTTGGCATGAGCCTTGAAGTGATCAAGGAGGTCAAAGACTTTCAATCTCAAAAGTTTGAGATGAAGGATTTGGGAGAGGATGATGTTATCCTTAACATAAAGCTGATAAAGGAAGAAAATGGTGGGGTGACTCTATCACAGACTCACTATGTTGAGAATATGCTAAGTCGGTTTGGCTATAGCAACTCTAAACCCGCACTAACTCCTTATGACGCCAGCTTGGTTCTAAGGAAGAACCTGAGGATAATGGTGGATCAGCTGAGATACTCCCAGATCATTGGTTCGTTGATGTATCTGGCTAGCGCCACGAGACCTGACATTGCATATGCAGTTAGTAAACTGAGCCGGTTTGTTTCAAACCCGGGCAGTGAACACTGGCGTGCTCTCGAGAGGGTAATGCGCTATCTAGTGGGCACAATGAACTATGGCATTCACTATTCCGGAGATCCAAAAGTCTTGGAGGGATATAGTGATGCAAACTGGATTTCTGATGCTGATGAGTTAAAGGCCACAAGTGGATATGTTTTCACACTTGGAGGTGGCACTGTTTCCTGGAAGTCTTGCAAGCAGACCATTCTAACCAGGTCAATAATGGAAGCAGAACTCACAACATTGGATACTGCCACTGTCGTGGCTGAGTGGCTTCGTGAACTCCTAATGGATTTGCCGATAGTTGAAAAACCGATACCGGTAATTCTAATGAACTGTGATAATCAAACTGTGATTGTCAAAGTGAACAGTTCAAAGGATAACATGAAGTTATCCAGGCATGTCAAGAGGCGGTTGAAGTCTGTCAGGAAATTGAGAAACACCGGTGTCATAGCTTTGGATTACATCCATACGTCTAAGAACCTGACAGATCAATTTACAAAGGGTCTATCACGTATTGTGATAGATAATGCATCTATGGAACTGGGCTTGAGACCCATGTGAGTTTTTCCATAGTGGAAATCTGTCTTATGTGATCGGAGATCCCGTGAATTAAGATGGTGAAACAAGCTATGGTCTGACTGAGAGAAGAGAACCTTTGAGAAGGCTCGGTCCATGGAAAGGTGCATTTCTCTTCAAAACTGTATGGCAGGCTGGTATATATACCTTAATGTGCTCCAAGTGGCTTTCATGAAACAAGGCAGTTGTTTCTCTGAAGCAAAGACATAGTTCTACAGTATGTCTAGAAGGAACACACCTATATAAGTATCGACTACTGGTCATAGTTTATGAGATTTGAGTAATCTCTAGAAAACTCATGAAGAGGCACGGAGTGTGACCCATAAGCTCCAACCCGCGGGGATGCTATGTGCAGCCAAGTACCAGTAAAGGGCTCTGGCCAAGCTTAGATGCACAAAACTAGCAATTCAAGGCATAGTCTATTGTTCAGTTGCAAATAAGTGTAACTTGAGTTCCTGGTGGATGTTCAACTTAACAGTCTCCATCACAGTGCTGGTATATCGAAAACAAAAAGGGAAAATGAGAGCATTTCCAATGTGGCTTATAATTCTTGGTGAGGATTGCTAGAGTAAATGGGCCTAGAGCCATTTATTCCAATAATGAAAGAATTAAAAGCCCATTTACTTAATGCTAGGGAAAAGTGATAAATACCAAATGGGTATTAGAGGAGTCTCCCATCCAACTTATGAGGTAGCATTTCGGTACACCTCTTGTGAAGTTGAATAAAGGAGATAGGCGTGCCACATGCGCGCGCGCTCGCTCGCCTCGCCGGGCCGAGGACGTGTCGAGTCGAGTCGGTCGGTCGGGCGGTGCGGACGGACGGACGGTCGGACGGACGTGATGAGTTGCGGGGCGGGAGCATCTTTTTGCTGTTGGCTGTTGATGGCTCCTTAATCGTGACAGTTACAGAGCCTTAACCGCGACAGTTACCAGAGGAGTAAACCGCGACCGTTACTACTCAGTACGTCCAGGTTCATTCTCCCTCCGCACCTGCTCGCCTATATAAGGAGGCCCTCCTCCTCCTCCTCAAATCACCAAGTCACAATCCAGGTACTCCTGCTTAGGAGACCTCTCCCTTCTCCCTCTCTGTTTGCTGCTTAGCTTTTGCATTCCCATCGCTTGCACCACGCGTACAGTACCGGCGAGAGCAGAGCCTCCGGAACCTCGTCCTGCTGCTGAGATCCTGCTCGGGATAGGCGGGCAATAAGGTTTTTGGGGAGCGTCTTCACGCGACTGCTCGCTCCCGTACGACTACTTCCTCTACGTCGACTCTGCACGACTACTTCCCCTGCGTCGACTACGAACGACTACTTCCTCTACAACCGGGTCTTCACTGCAAACACCTTCCTGCACCAAATTTGTACGGCTACATCGACTAAGGTCACTCTACGATTAGTATGACTAATCCGAGTGATAGCGGAACTTCGGGTGACGCCGTCACCCGACCTTCTTCGGGGTACTTTTTCAAACTAATATTCATGCTTATTAGTTGTATAATTATGAATAGGTTTATGTTTAATTATTGTTTAAACATGAACATTTGCACATGGATTGTCTCACTCACAGCAATATTGAAATGTCTATTTAATAATGAAATTAAAATATACCAGAATATTGCCTATCATCTAACAACCTGATCTTTAATCAACACCTTTCATCTTCAATTCCCAAAAAATAATCCTGAGGCCAAGTATGCTTGAGCCGATACTAGAGAATATCAGCTATGATTGTGGCATATTTTTTCTATGATTGACCGATTTCCAAGTGTACGTGTCGTGCCTCCATTTGGCATGCAAGGCTTCTCTTCAGATCATCTTTTATGTCAGCCAAAATATTTTTCCTCATGAAAATCTTCTCTCGCTTGTTTGGTGTATCCCGTTTTTGGATGCATCAGACCGTGATCGGCCAGATGGTAGAAGTAAAACCCAACCGAACCATTTGACAGGTCGGCAACATGGAATGATGGCTCTCTGCTAGTTAATAAAGATTGACCTCTACTCATCCTCTACTTCATGGGTTATCATGTTACTCATTGTGGGTCCAATCTTTGGAATTAGAAGAAATTGTCGGTCATCAGCAGAACCTCTGATTAGTCTTTAATCCCTTTTCTATTGATATGCTCAAGGTTTTTACACCTAGAGACTTTGCTCTAGCCGATAGGATCGGCTTTCTTAGCTGCCCAATCGCCTGTTGCTCCGGTAGCTACGTGTCGTTGATGTGATCCTATCACTTCGGACTATGTCGTCCTGACAGCTTCACAGCGTGATCGGCAATAGCAGTGTTCTTGGCTCTGGTAACTCGCATACGGCAAGGATGTGGTAATCTTGCATCTTTCAAGTCGGCATAGTTAGTGCAATGACACGACCAGCCGTGTCTCAGGCGTATCAGCCCTTGATTATAATGAAGACGTGGCCGGCCGATGATAGAAGACCACTTAATTCTAAAAGACCGGAGATGATGTACCAGTAACGAAGATAGGCCTTTTGTCGAATCTCTGCTTCCTCATGGTAATACTAGCCGATGTTTAGCTTTAATTCGGCTGATATACTTATTACTTCTCAACCGACAAATCATCATATAATCGTAGTGAATTTTGCTGGCCATGCACATGCCTCTTTGAATCAGCGAGTATTTTAGGATATTCTCAGGCTCCCTGGCACTTAAAGCTTCTCCGGACTACCACTGTTGGCTGTAGTGGCATCATCTTCATTTTATTTGCTGCCGATTTGTTAGCTCCATCAGTCAGGTCACCTTGTCATTGCCTTGGCTCCAACTCTTCATATTTGGTAGCCTAGAATGAGTCATTTCCAAATCTTTGATTTGATAGATATATATCGGCTTCCTCAGGGTTGTTATTCAGTCTGATGTTGTCAACTGGGTTGCCGAAATAATTTCGCAAATACAACTTGGTGTCGTTGATCCGGGCAATGCTTGTACCAGTGCATATCTGCTCGAACTATCTGCTCCTTGCTGTATGGGAATTATTTCTTCTAGAGCTGATAACCTCCATCTGTCAGCAATCTTTAACAATTATCATTTCACGACCTTGTATGCATGGTTCGCATCTCCACTGTGACTACTGCTTGGAGCCATGTATCTTCGCTTGCTGCCACCCTCGGTTAATAAAGCAATGTACGAGGACTTGAATGAGCACCAAGTAGCCCATATACTGACTATCTTCCTATCGGCTTAATTCTGGTACTAGCAGCCGACAGTCATGTAGACGTATGTGAACATGCATCCTTTTTTTTTAATTTCCTAAACCATTGTTTGTCCACGTCATATCACACTTGCATCGGCTTTCATGTGCATACATATACTCCATATGTTGTAGTCTTTAGTCGATTGACCTTCATATCTGAGGTTAAGTCTCTGGCCTTCATGTCTCTTTCAATTATTGCGTGTTAATTCTGGCAATGACCGGTAGCCAACCGACGGACTCGAGAATTCCTCCCTCGGTTATCCTAGTATCTCTGTTCCACCTTTGCTTCTCATGATGACAGGGTACTTCTCATTTCTATTGCCCATTAATTAAATACAAAACCATCGGTAGATTCGCGTGTAGCTTTATTGGCCAAACTAATTTATACTTCCATCGGCTGTAGAATAATAGCTGAAAATTAGTTGCCCCTCTATCCGTGGAATTTTCTCTGCTATGAGTTAACCATCTTTACTAAAGACCTCCGTTGCTAGCTCCTCATGAGTAGTCGACGAGTCTTTCAATGAAAGACTATAATTCCATCAACTCTTCTTCCGTTACTCCATCGGCTTATTATTTGGATCAAGCAGTCGAATATTTCATACGTGTCACCAAGTATATGCGGCATGCATATGGTCTTGCTGATAATGCGTTAATCAAGGTGAAGTCAATAACAATTCTCCATTTGATGTACGCCCTTACATTTGTTTTGGTGTCAATTGATCTACTCCACTTGCCGCGTAGGGCAGTTATCAGTAGATACATACCGCATAGGGCGTTAGGTATTGTCGTAGACATGCCTGCTGTTGGCATTTCGTAGCGTCATCACTTTAAGAACAGATCTGGAATCCATCCTTAGTGACAACACCAAGAAACGCCTTGTAGGCACCTCTTAATGTCACAACTAACGACGCCGGGTTAGCGTGATCATCAAGACTTGCCAAAGGTTAATCTAAATGATCATGAACGAATCCGCAAGCACACAGATAAACCATTTTAGCATTTCCCCAAGAAAGGAGAATATTCCAAGGGTATCGTATCCGTGGAAGGCAATGACGGATATCTTAGACTTATGCTTTTGCTCTAAATGTAAACTAAGAGATAGATATAGGAAACAACAAACTCAAAGGCAGGGGTAAGATAAAAGATATAAAAGGGTAGTGCGACACACACTCAGATCTACCTCTACTCTAGCACACTACGGCTTAGGGGGAACATACGAGTTAGCTCTAGGTTCTAATGTACTAAACATACAAAGCAGGAAGATACAAGAGATAGGCATGAGTATTGCATGAGAGGGTAATGTTTAGCACCCAGCTACAAATGTGGAGCTAGCCCGCGACGACCAGCACTCTGCGAAACTAGACTTCAGACTCCTACAGCAGGTACCCCAGCGCGGAGGGTTGCAAAGGATCCAACAGCTGTCACCACTGCGGACCTACATCTATCGTTACGGGGGGTATGCTCATAACTAACGTAGCCAGACAACCCAGGAACCATGCCTACGTTGCTGTTAGACTTCACCCGGCCCGGGCTATTGTGACCCAGGGTGAGAGCCACCAGAAGACTGGTCAACTTAGACCGAGTACCGTACCTTGAACACAGACCTCATGCAACACTCTCATGCCATCTAACAAGATCAACTAAGGCTAGACATACAAACAGATATGAACTCTCTTATGTCTAGTCAACAAGATCAAAGGGGCGTGTTAGTGAAGAACACGAGCCTCTAACTTATGAACAAACACATAAGGAATGAGTTCATCACCCTTCAAGTGGATCAAAAGGTAGTGTTCATGAAGAACACTAGCCTCTAAATGATGAACAAAGGATGAACTCAAGAACATATCAAGCATATGGTCTACCATGACTTTATATGAAATAGCTGAATAACTGAAGTAGATCAAAGTCATACAATGAAATAAAGATAAAAGAGAACTCATACCTAGACTCCAAAGAAGACTTGGAACCTGAAGAAGAGCTACTCTAGCCTACCCCCTAGCCTTGGAAACTAAAAGTGAGAGGAGAATGAGAGAATGATGTGTGGGAAATGGGAGCCCCTCCCCTTCTATTTATAGGCAGGGATCAGGTTTGCTCGGAGCACCAAATGGCCTCAAAACACCCGGGAGTGAAGCAAGTGACTAATGAGCAACTGCCACGTGTAGGGACGAGATGGGGCGGCCCAAAGGCGGTTCGGCCGGCCCCCTAGGCCCCCCCCACTCGGGGTGGTTTTCCTCTGGGTGGCTGCCCTGTGGGCCCTCTGATCCATCCCCGGTGCATGGCTTGATTTGGTATCCGAGGTGGGCCCTTTGATTCATGTGAAGTCCATGTGGCGTCCTCTGATTCGTCGGTGAGTGCCTCCCGTGGATCGATAACGTGGAATGTCATGTTTCCCTTGGTGGCAGCCACCTCCTCAGCTGAGTTGGTATGATTTCTTCATAGAAGGTGGGTTTCCATCTCTTTTAAGGGGTAAATCACCTACATACAAATAATCTTCAAGGACAAGTGGAACTACATTATTCAAACCAAAATGCAAGTAAATAATGCATATGCCTCCGTTTATGTGAGAATATTGAAGGCTGAAAGTGGTACTTTTTAGTCGTCAACACCTGCTTGATGACGAGTCACTGCAGATCCGTTTGCCAACGATGTTGTTGTAGTCGTCGTCATCGAAGTAGTCGTTGATGAAGTTGTCAGCGAGATTGCCGACATCGAGCTTGATGGCTACTCCTTCGGCGTGGTTAACGAAGAGCTGCTGTGCTAGCTTCTATAACCTCCATCGGCTGCTCCTGATTTTTTTTCCACATCACTTAGCATAAGAAGAGCATATGGCCGATATATTTTTGTTTGAATAAACAAAACATAGCCCCTTTTTGTTTTATTACTAATGATTGTATACCACCATTAGAATAAGGATGTCGGCTTTAAAGATCACGCTGCAAATCTTGTCCATCTGGGTCCCATAGAAAATAATCTCCAGGTAGCTGATGCTTCAGGGTAATAATTTTGGATTCTCGATCACCTGGATTCCGCAGAAAATAACCTCCTACTGGAAACATTGCAGCCCCTAGGCAAAATTTGACAGTCATGGTCCCGGCCCCCAGTCCGAGGTTGTTGAGTTATTAGCCGTGACTGCAGTATACAATGCGACTCTGGTGATGCGAAGGCACGGGTGAACCGTCTTGATTCCTCGCAATTGTCTCTCCTACCATCCATTTGTATTTGTGAATCAATAAAGTAATATTTTGTTAGCCGATAACAGCAATCAACTCTCCGAGAGCCCACTGTCGTATAAAAAATTGTCTTCAAGCTTCGATTCAACAGCCCACTAGCCAATATGCTTTTGTTGCCTCTTTGCAGTGAAGTACGAAGCGAGCCGATAAAGTCTATCAATAGCTCGTCCCAACAGTTGACTCTCAATAAGTTGCTCCAATAATTTCTTCCATTGTGTTTTGACTTATCCTTCCTATACAACAGCCAACACTTCGGCATCATTGCATCTTCATTCTTTCCTTGCAGCATCCACGTATCGAGTATCAAAATATAATAATCTTTGTATCTTCTCAAGATGATGCTCCGTGATGTTTCTATGATGTGTTGACATGGGATGCTAGTAGTATATCAACTTCTTCTTGGTCCCTTACGATTGATCATTAAAGTACATTCGAAAAAACACATAGCCGGTACATCATCAGCTTTCAGTGATAGTTTCCTCAGACGAAATAGCATAGGCTTTTATGATCGTGGTTCCACCGGGCGTGCCAAGATGTGTTGACGTAAAAAACGGAATAAAGTTCTTCACGGCAACACGTAACGGATTCCTGGGATGTAATAAGGCGTGGCAGCCAACTTGACCTGTTGATCGGCACGGAAAGATAGGAAACATTAGATTAACGGGCCGATCAGCTAGAGAGCCGATGTACCTGGTGATAGAACGTAACAGCCGGGGTGGTCGATACGGGAACGGATTGAATCGGCTAGCTCGGCCGATATAAGCTATCAACCATAAAACCGATCGGAAACATAGCATCGTTGGGTTGTTGCTTCACCATGACTAGAGCTATAAACCGATGAGTATTATCCTGACGTCTGTACCAGTGTATTTAGGTGTGACCACAGCGATGCGCCCGGTAGTCACAGCCTAGTAGAGCTGGCGGCAGGGTGTCAGTTTAAGCCTCATAAGCCGACGGATCTACTCACAGTACCGCTCGAAACCAAGAACACTCGAGGGATAGCCAAAATTAAGATACAACAGGCTATCAAATAATCTATCATCCATTATATGAGATTTAAATTAAACAAAGCACGGTAAATAGCAAGACGATAGATTAAATAAATATCAGCCGATGCAATCTTAATCAAGGTAGTGTAACTGTGATTCTACCACATCTAGCAAAAGATTCTTACGAGATATGATAGAACCGATAACTGGTGAGTACCGTAGATCGAGACGGAAGCGATTGCGCCGTAAGTCGAAGATCCGCAGTACTTGGTTCCAAAAATTCCTCTGGACTTACCCCTTCGCCGGAGATCAAGATGATGCAGCCCCGCGTCAGGTGCCGACGTTCCGTCAATGATTCAGAGTAAATACATTGCAAAAAAAGTAAAAGGGTGGCGATGCGCCGAGTTGTATTGATTGAGATTAAATTATTACAATGACCCTGGGTACATATTTATACTCTGAACTCCCTAGAATTCTATAGCCGAAAGGGCTCAAATTCTTAATTAAAGACTCCTGGCATGTTGCACCAACCAACCGACACAAACTCTCTTAATATTAAGATACATGGATTCCTCTCCTTTTGTAGAATCGGTCTTGACGAGGCTTCCTCCTTCCTGATTTGGCCAAAGCAAATGAATTAGGAATACATTCTATTTTTCAACAAGGCCGGACTCCATCACGTTATTTGGTACTTCAATTATTTCCATAAGCTTTCCTGTGACCTTGCCATCTTTCTTTATTCTAAATGAGCCTTGCATACACATGTTTGGCCTTCCCTCAATTATTAATTCGGCCACCACCATCTTACTTATTTTGCATGTGGCTTGCCGTCACTTTCCACAGCACTTCCGTCTATTTCAAGCAACCATGTGCCCATGTTTGCAAAAATCAATCGGCTCTGTCCTTGTTGTTGTGACCTCCTGCCAGTAGCCAATCCACTCCTTGCCGATTGCCCCTTTGCTCTTGCTGGCCGATTGCTTCTCCTTTCCTTACTCCAATTATTTTTTAGTTGCCATACGTGAACCTTTTGCTTATTGGTGCTAATCCTGATTTCTTTATTAATTGCTCCTGCCACCATGGAGTACGTCATTTTTCAATGTATTTGTGCATGCAAATAATTTATGACGTATTAAAGCCAACATCCATGTGCATAATTTCATACGCTCCTGTGTGCTTCAACGGCCGAACCTTCTCTGCCTTTCCATCGACTGTGCCACTCTCGCCTTCCATTAGCAGATAATCTCATGCCCTGCATTGGTCTCTCTGTCTCCTTTTGAAGTCAGTCTCGACACATGTCAAAGAACGGTGTCAACAGTTAGCAACTATACACACCTATGATATATGGTTGTGCAGACTAGCAAAAGGGACCTAATTATATCCCTGAATACAAACTTACAACACATACATATTTACTTTTGACGCTAAAATATAAATCTGTAACTAACTGACATATAAGTTGGAAAGAAATAAAAGAACTGGTAAACTGGTTACAGTATATGCACCCCAAAACTATATCATTGTACAGGACTGCAAAAAGAAAACCTAGCAATCCCACCTGGATTCAATTTTTACATCACATACAAATATTTGTTTTACGCTAACTAAAAATTCTGAAAATGACTAATATTTATGATGGAAAACGAATAGAAGCCTAATATTTTAGACAATTGCTACATATATCTTTACAAAAACTGCTGAATTGAATGCACACAAAATAAAAAATTGAACCCACTAAAACAAAACAAAAAGAGGGAATATGGAGAAAACAAACAAAATTAATTTCTTACAGGCAAATGGCTTAGCGGATCCATCGTCCAGAACACTGAAAATTATCAGGATTCAAAGAATTTTGTTAGTACAAAACTGTCATATATAGAAAAAAATTAGGTGCAGGAAAATGGAAATAAAAACATCACTAGAAGGTGCTAGGGCTATCCCAGGGGAAGTATTGGATGAAAAAAATCCAAAGTTTCACTAATCTAAAAATAACTATGACCACAGTACTAGAGCAAAAACAGTAAGGCAGCACGCTAAAGATTCTAGTGTGTGTGGGGGAGGAGGGAACAGTTCTTGAAGAAAACCCCATTCTAATAGAAAATCACATTCCTATATGAATCAAATATTAGAATCAAAAAATGTAGACTAGAAACTATTTGAAAAATAATATGAGCATCAATACCAATAACTAGAAGGTGCTAGGGCTGTCCCGGGGGAAGTGTTGGGTTAAAATCCAAAGTTTCACTAATCTAAAAATAACTAAGATCACATTACTAGGGTAAAACAGTAAGTACAACACGCTAAGATTATTGAGTGTGAGGGGGAGGAGGGAACAGTTCTTGAAGAAAACCCCATACTTCTAGAAAACTACATTCCTATACGAATGAATATTAGAATCGAAAAATGTAGAGTAGAAACTATTAGAAAGAGAATATGAGCATCAAGACCCCCGCTGGAAAAATATGATATCTTGCCTTAAGATATGAAATCAAGAAGCAACTAATACTAGGGGCGAGCAAGAAAATGGAAGTAAAAAGCAAAAAAGAACAATGGAGGGGATTACATAGCTCAAGAAAACCCCAAAAAGAGGATGCAGATCCTCTTCTTCAATAGGTCTGAAAATTAAAAAAAGAAATCAAATTAGTATGAACCGAAAAAAAGAGAGAGGGGAAGGAAAAGAAAGAACAGATGAATACAAGGCAAATAGAAAACAAGAGGGATGGTGAATGCGAACCGGGAATGAAAAACGTAAAAACCTGGATGAATGAAGAACAACCTGTTCTTGGAGTTCTTTGGCTTCTGCGGAGAAAACTAGGCAAAACAATGAAGCAAATGCACGCAGAAGGGGGGAGTGAATATAAGTAGACGGAAGAAGTGAATGGGCGCGACAGTCGAGGCCACCCCCCGACGGTTCACTTCACCACGCCACGTGTTTAGAAAACTGCCGCGTTTTACAAATGGGCCTAAAACCGTTTCCATGGGCCAAACCATGAGCTCTGTGCTTCCTTGCTATAAAAAACAAAAAAAAATCATATAGAATTGCATTAATTAGATTGAAAAACAAATTAGAACGGGGGGTTGCGCAGTTGCAACAAGATAAAATCACTATTTGCATCGTGCGCAGTTGCAACAGTACTGATGTTGAACCATTTACATCTAGGGGCGCGCAACAGTTGCAACGTAGTGAGATGCCAGTTGCAACAATGCCTGCAAACTGTATACACTGATCATTGTTAATTTCTCACTAAGTGAAATTTTTTAAAATTAATGAACTCGCCATACTAAAGATGAAGCAATCTGAGACAAAAAAGGGTCGACAATAAAAAACAAAACTATTCACATTACTGTTGTGAAAACGATTTGCAACATGGGAACACACAGTTTGCAACAACATCAGTTGTGAGTTGCAATGATGTTGACGCACAGGGTTTATTACTGACACAAACTTTTCGAAAACAATTCAAACACATGCATATGTGTGTTGCTACTTGTTCATCATCAAATGACACACACATATAAAAAAGCCTAAACTATTTACAATGCACTGCAAGCTGCTGTAGATTAAGAAAAAAGGATCGAGAACAATTGAGGCAGAATTGTTAATAACCTAAACTTAATTCATATAACCAGCACACATGTTAACACACAAAAACGACTTAGTTCTATGACACACACGTGTTAAACTGCTTCTTGGAGCCACTAGCTTTGGCGTCATCCGTAGATCCACCAGCATAAAAATTGAAGAGGAGAGAGATGTCCAAGTAAATAATTTGCAATTGCAATTTAACAAACTTACATATACATGCAAACACACTTAAGGCCGCTTCAACATAAATAATTTTAAAAAAGAAGCAAATATATTTAGAGGTTGATAACCTTTAAAATAGAAATTTAGTTCCTGACAAAAGAAACATAGTTCATAATTAAACACAAGCTGCGAGAAGTGGTAGTTGTAACCAACCCTAATTGTTCACAGACAAAATAAACTTAGTTCTGCCAAAACAAACACAAAACAGGTAAAAAACGATGGTAACACGTAGATCTACGTAGCGATGTGACAAAACACTAAGTTCCAGCCTTCACTATGAAGTTTCCTTGGTAAACACCTAACAAAAATAAGAAGAATAAGAGAAAAAGTGAACAAATCAATTAACCAGAATAACCAAAACGAAGAGCAGATACAAAATTAGAAGAAAAGAAAATCAAAGAAAAATAGCATACAACTTCAGATTCGAGGTGAACATTCAGAGCTTGTGCTTCTTGGAGCCACCAGCTTCAGCATCAACCTTGGAGCGTCCAGATTCAGGGGCAGCTGGGGGGGCACCAGCATCAATGGTTTGGGGAGCGTCATCTTCAAGGGCACTGACTTCAGGTTCTTCAGGGAGCTTGTCCTCCTCTGGCTCTGCATCACGGATTTTTGCTTGGGCGAGGTGAAAATTTTCACTGACAACATGTACATACTTCATCTTCCTGAACCCAATGAGATGAACCCCAAAAACTTTCACTTTAAGGTGGAGTTTGTTGGCATCCTCTGGCGATGAGCATTTGATCAGGTATTCCGTCGTGCCAAATAGCTGGCCAACCTTGAAATTCCCATGCTTGAGGATGCTAAAAACAACCTCTATGATTTTGGTCAGCGTAATAGAACTTGAGTGTCGACCAACAACAGCATAGACAATAATGTTAGTTGGGCCGTACTGCACGCCCAGGTAAAAGCTGACACCTCTGGTGGGGTTAATGATGTCATCAGCAAGCCTCGCAGAGAGGTCCAGGATTTTCATTAGATAAATAAAACAAACCACCTAACGGTTAGAAATGATAGAAAACAATTAAATCATATCCACCTATATCAAAAGTTGAAAAACGAATAATCACATGGCAATTACCGCTACCCACCTAGAACAATGTATGCTAATTAAAACTTTAAATTAAATCATATCCACCTATATCCACCTATACAGAAAAATATTTTTGTGCGACAAATGCACAGACCCTGTGGTTGCAACCAATTGCAACATCTAAGCTAGACACAATTGCAACATGCCACCATACTGATTTCAACTTGACAAGAAAATTTTTTTTAGAACAAAATAAACATACTATCATAATTACAAATACGTGATTGCAAACTAAACAAAAAAATGGTTGCAAATGGATGCGGCCCAATGCAATCAGACCAGTTGCGAACTAGTTGATGAAGTTGCATGTAAACCAATTGCTACCCGGGACACTAGGCCAATTGCAACTATAGTATTGTACTAATTGCAACACGAGAGAACTAAAAAAATTGCAACTAGAATCAGTTCATATGTATGCTAATTAAAACTTTAAATTTTTGATAATAACTTAAACTTAAACATGAAGACAATTAGGCAAATGAATAACATATATTTTTTTTGAATTAAATGATGCAAAAAGGTGAATAAAAATGACAAACAAGACTAAAAATCCCCAAATAAAACACTCACAGTACACAAAACCTAATCTAGAAAAAATAACGTATAACAGACGCAACTAGGCTTTCGATCCTAAAAAATCGAACACTCACAGTTCACAAAAACCTAAATATATAAACAAATGTCATATATCAGAAACAGATATGTACTTGTTGCATCAAGAATACGCTCAGAAACACAGTGTTTTGCACAGCATAATTGCAAAAGAGAAACTGAATAAGCGATACTACATAACAGAATAAATCAACAAAAAAGACAAGTAGTTGGCATGTAAACAGCACATATTAGACTATGATAGAAAAAGAATTATCCGGGGTTCGTCGCTGAAGACATGATGGGACTAGCAAAAATGGTTGTCAAAGTACCTGAAAAATTTATATAAATGAGATTAACTTTGCGTAGTGGCTGAAGAAGAAAAAATGAATATTGAATATGTAAACAAATGACTGCAAAATTTATCAGAAAAGTAGAAGATTGCAAAAAGTGAGAGATATAAATCAGAAAATTAGAAGATTGCAAAATAATGAGAGAAAATATTAGATAATTTCTGATCTGATATACATGCACCTTTTCCTTGTGGTGCCAAAAAAATAGATCAGAAATTTGAAATCAATCAGAAAAAAAATGAAATTACACTGATTTCAAAAAACATTAGAAAATGCTAACAATAGAATGAACATATACTCCAAATCAGAATATCACTACGAAAAATGAGAGCAAGCAGTTACACTGATTCATAGTAGAGCAAATAGAAAAATCACATCATCCAATTACAACACATGCTGCTAGCCAATTACACACATCAGTATACTCCAATAACAACTCTAGTTAATGGGCCAATTACAAATTGATAAATATGATGACAAGACAAATACCATGGGCAAATTGCAACAAGATTGAGGGGCATTTACAACAAGTATGATAACCTAGTTATCAACCTATACTGCACATCCAGACTATAACTTAAAATAAAAACGACAAGTATCATCATTACTTAAAATTCACCAAAAGTTGCAATTTTCAAAATAACACCACAACAGATTCAATAACAAAAATAAACAGCGCATTACTCTTTACGGCACCAGAGCATAGCCTCTGCAATGAAAACACTACCAACCCACAAAGTTGAACACAAAAAAAGGAGATAACACTATGTAATTGAAGGACCGAATATGTGACCAGAGAGGGGGAGGGAGGAGTGAATGGGAGCCGATAAAAAATTCTTCCTGAAGGTCGAACTCAGCCTATACCCCGATTGCCACTCCGAGTACTCGCACACACCAGAGAAGCTCTAGACTAGGCACACACAAGCCCACAAGTCCTAGAGACAAGCCTTGAATCAAACCACGGAAGCACAAGACAAGAATCAAAGCGCTAGGCCAATTCTGGAAAAGCCAGCACAGACTGTCCGTATGGTACGGCCGGATTGTCCGCTATGCACAGGCGGACTGTCAGGACCAGCCTTGCAGACCGTCCGAAAAACGCAACCGAACCACCAGAGACGCACTAGAAAAATCAGAATGTCCGAAGGGAGCATGCGGACTGTCCACCAGTGTCGCGGAACGTCCGTGAAGGCCTTGCGGACCATCCTGTAAATTCGCTGGAAACACCAGACAAACTCAGCTCCACCCAGACGAAATCCCGACCACGCGGACCGTCCGTGAAGGACACGCGGACTGTCCGCAAACCACTTGCAACAAAACCTAGGGGCGAAATGGATCGAAACGCGGACACGTGACGAACTGTGATGAACACGAGTCCTGCGGACTGTCCGCCACAGCCACGCGGACTGTCCGCGGCTCACGAACAGAGCAGCAACAGCACGACCCGCGAGGTCAACCCCTACCAATCCATCACCGGATCTCCCAAACGGCTAGAGCTCTTGAGACAAGACTTTGGGGAGATGAGAAGCAACACTAGATGAAGCTGTGCCCCAAAAATCTCGAGCTCTAGCTCCCTAATACACCGGGAATCGCGGATCACACGAACCACCACCAAGAACTTAGGCTTCGGCCAAAAACTCACGAATCGAAGGCTTTTCCCAGCGTTTGACGGGTCAAGATCACACACAAAGATGCGCAAGGCATCCACCCATGATCCTCTCAAAGAAGTCCAAAGGAAAACGCTCTCAAATCCCCGAATCGAGCGAAGAACGAAACTCCCCAAAAATAGCCCTGAAAATGACACGAAAATCACAGAGGACTAGGAGATCACCACAACGCCGACTGCTTCCATACATCCAGAGGTCAGAGTCTATACAAGAATCTAGCCTAAGGAATACAAAGGAAAAGAAGCAGTCCAAAGCAATCTACCGGGGGAGGAAACCCTAGAGTCCAAGAGAGAGAGATGCCATCCACCTCTCCGCTATTTATACGAAGTCCACTGGAGGGAGGTAAATGACCACGCTACCCCTACAACTTGAAATGAAGATACAACCCCTCAGGGGCATTATGGTCTAGTCTTCATCGAGCGGACGTGCTTCCATCGCGGCCTTGCTTAGCATCGACGCAAGCCCCGCGATCACACCACGTGCCCCCCACCTCGAAGCTTTCCGAAGCTCTCGGATCACCGTCTCCGTCACCTGGGGCGTCCTGACTTGGTTTTGCGGCCCAAACCAAGAAACCGTCCACTGATGTTTTTGTGGGCAAACCAACAAACCCCGCGTGCAAGCTTCGACCTCGATCCGCTACCTTGCACCGGCCTATGTCCACGACTTCAGCCCGCTAGTCTTGCACCGCACGGCTCGCACTTGACCCTATCGGCCACCGGGTTCATCGAACCAAGCCTACTTGCATCTCCATCACCCGTAGGCCGCCACAGCTAAGGCCTTTCGCGCTTGTTCTTCACCTGCACCGACACGAGTCAAGCCGCAACCTGTACCTGCACACTTAGCCAAGCATCAGTCCACACAACGTTGTCAATCACTCATCACTAAGGAGCGACCCTCCACTGGTCCTCGAACACACCTGGTCCTCAATCTCCCCCTTGATGAGTGCATTGACAACACCCATAGTAACTATCATAGAGAAAAAGAAAAGAAAAACAACGACGAACACAAACCTCCAACAAGTGATCCAAAGCCAAAGAACAAGCGAAAACAAGATCACTCGCCAGACCAAGTCTCGACCCCCTAAGGCAAGGGCAACGGCTCAACACAGCCGAGACAAAAACAAAGCTCACAAAGAGCACACCACAAAGCACAAAACTCAGGCAAACCAAAGGAGCTCCCCCTGCACATATGCACACTCCCCCTGAGCAAATGCAACCTCTTCTTCTCAATTTTTCTCCTCACATACAAAAATCTCACAAATGCATACCAATTTTCCACAAACTCTCCCCTTATCATACATATCTCCCAAAACTCTCCCCTTTGTTGACAATGCATGAATCAAGGTATATGAAACTCTTCCCATTGTTTTCATAAAAAAAAGCATGTCAAACCATATACAATCTACCAAGCTTCTCAAATATACAAAGAGCACAACAAAATGCTACAAATGAGACATAGAGCAAGCAAAGTAGACATGGTGTAGTTAGCACATTGCCAACAAGAAGGTAGAGACATATAATCATGTGACATGGCTAAAAGAAATTTTAAGTGATTTTCACAAAGAAACATTCATCTCATGAGCAAGATCCAATCCATGACAATTTGAGCAGAATTACACTAGATCATCCAAAGTTTATACAAGATCACAAATTCTCATCACAAGATCATGGTAAACACCCACAACCTACTCAGGTCATGTTAAAGCCACCGAGCCATGTGTCTACTTCTTAAAATGAGACTTCTCATGGTAGACATCATGCAATGGTTTAGCACCCAAGATATGAAAATCAAAACATAAAGACATGACTTAGAGCTCATTTTTCAAGCATAAGGCAATTCATACACCAATTTCATTTTCAAGTTTAAACATGGTACATGAAATGCCTTTGCGGCAAAAAGAAGCTTATGCTCCTCCCAAAGTGAACAAATGGGCTAAACATTTACAATGACAAATGGTCTTTGACCCCAAACAAAGAGAACATGATACTCAAGCACAAACTAAACATGATATAGGCATTTGAGCACAAATTTAGCATAGACAAGCATCTACTCATGAGTGACACCAATTTAGCATTTTCATAAAAAGGAAGCTATCTCAACATAAATATATGGCAAAACCATCAAGAGCATAGCATTCACATCACCATTTACCAAAGATGCACATATCTCGCATATAGCACATCAGTGATCAAAGTTTATAAGAGAAGCTTTTCCTAGCACAAGTGATCCAAAGATGGCTATCCTACCTGGTTTTGTACAGAAAGTAAAATGCATGCATGAAATGCAACAAAATGAACCATATATCACATAATATACATGAGAAGCTCCAAGACCCAGCTAGAAAGGAAAGCACACCCCAAGTTCACCCCGCAAGCGAGTGAAAGTAACTTGGTCAAGTGGTTTAGTGAAAATGTCGGCTAGCTGATCTTGGGTAGGTACATAGGATAAGGATATGTTTCCCTTCTCAACATTGTCCCTCAGAAAGTGATATCGCACTTCTATGTGGTTTGTTTTGGAGTGATGAACTGGGTTTTTGGCTACACTTATGGCACTGGTGCTGTCACAGAAAAGTGGAACCTGGGAGCACTCACCAAAATCGCTCATAGTGTAGGTCAGCCATAGGAGCTGGGAACAACAACTAGCAGCAGCTACATACTCGGCCTCTGTAGTGGACTGGGCTACACTGGATTGCTTGTGAGATGACCAAGAGACCAAAGAAGAACCAAGGAACTGACAACACCCATAGGTAGACTTGCGGTCCAATCGACACCCAGCAAAATCAGCATCGGAGTACCTATGAAGTCTAAGTGTCGAGGAGGCAGAATACTAAAGACCAAACTCAGGAGTGTAGTTCAAGTACCAGAAAATCCGCTTGACGGCCTGCCGATGTGAAGTCCTCGGTGAAGCCTGAAAATGAGCGCACAGACACACACTGAACTGTATGTCCGGCCTCATCGCCGTTAAGTAGAGGAGGGAGCCGATCATGCTCCGGTACTCCTTCTGGTCCACGGGTTCGCCATCCTCATCCGCATCCAAAGCCGTAGTGGTACCCATCGGTGTAGTCAGCGGCTTGGAGTCATTCATGCCAAACTTCTTCACCATGTCCCTGGTGTACTTCGCCTGATGTACAAACGTTCCATCCTTGCACTGCTTGATCTGGAGGCCTAGGAAAAACTGCAGCTCGCCCATCATGGACATCTCAAATTCCCTGCTCATGTCATCTGCAAATCTGGCAACAAGATCATGAGAAGAGCCACCAAAGATTATGTCATCCACGTATATCTGAATAATCAAAAGGTCATTCCCATGCTTAAGGAGAAACATGGTCTTATCAACTGTGCCCATCACAAACCCCTTACTCATCAAAAATCCTTTCCACCTGCCATACCAAGCTCTCGGTGCCTGTTTCAACCCATAGAGCGCTCTCTGGAGTTTGTATACATGGTGTGGGTATTTTTCACTCTCAAACCCCGGGGGTTGCCTCACATACACTTCTTTCTCTATCACCCCATTCAAGAAGGCACTCTTGATATCCATTTGGTACAACTTGAACCCTTTAGCCACGGCAAAGGCTAGAAGGATCCTAATTGCCTCCAAACAGGCCACAGGAGCAAATGTCTCCTCATAGTCTATGCCCTCTTTCTGGTTGAACCCCTGAGCCACCAACCTCGACTTGTTTCTCACAACCATCCCATTCTCACCCTCTTTGTTCTTCCACACCCACTTGGTACCTATGGGACGACAATTTGGCGGTGGATCAACTAACACCCAGACTTGGTTTCTCTCAAAGTTTTCCAACTCCTCATGCATGGAATTCACCCAATTCTCATCAAACAAAGCGTGTCAAATATCTTTGGGCTCAAACGACACGACAAAAGCAGAATGAGCGAATTGAGAAGTGTTCCTTGACCTCGACCGTGTAGTGCGTTCATGAAGGTCACCTATGATCGTCGTCGGTTGGTGGTCCACCTGTACTCACCAGGGAGCCTCTCGTCTAGACACAATCTCCCCCTCAGTAGCAGCCTCCACTCGAACAACCTCAGTCGTAGTGGGTGTAGGGGATGGACCATCCTCGATCGTCGTCGTAGTAGTGGAAGTAGCACGTACACGATCAGCCACGGGAACATCACCTCCATCATCGTCTTCATTTCCATCTCCATCTTGCTCATCCTCAAAGATTCTCACTCCAATCTCCTCGTCACCTGCACACTCAAAAGCAGAAGAGCTACATGGCTGTGTCTCGTCGAAGGTTACCTCGCAAGTCTCCATGATTCGGTTAGTGTCAAGGTTGAGCACACGATATGCTCTAGAGTGAATCGCATAACCAAGGAAAATACCATCCGAACATCTAGACTCAAACTTATCCAACTTGCCCTTCTTCAGAATAAAACACTTGCAACCAAAAGCTCTAAAGTGACTCACCTTGGGTTGTCGCCCATGCATCAGCTCATAAGAGGTCTTCTTCTTGAAAGCACGAAGGAAGATGCGATTTGAGACATAGCAAGCGGTATTGACCGCCTCAGCCCAGAAACGCCTAGGAGTCCTATGCTCATCGAGCATCGTCCTGGCCATCTCACAAAGGGTCCAGTTCTTCCTCTCCACAACGCCATTCTGGCAAGCGACGTATGGAGAAGAGTACTGATGATCAAGACCAAGATCACTGCAAAAGGCATCAAAATGAGAGTTTTTAAACTCCGTGCCATTGTCACTGCATATAGCTCGAATGGCATCACCATGTCTCTCATTCTTTAACCTGAAGATCAAGTCTCGAACAAAGCCAAATGTCTCGCTCTTATCCTCCAAAAGAAAACCTAAGAGTACCTCGAAAAATCATCAACCACAACAAGAACATACCACTTCCCACCCGCAGAGTGAACACGAGCTGGCCCAACCAAATCCATGTGCAACAGCTCACAAGGTCGCTCGGTCATGACCGCAGTCAGAGGGGCATGAGAAGCAGCAACCATCTTTCCATGCTGACAAGAAGCACAAACCAAATCCTTCTCGAATTTCAACTTAGGCAATCCTCGGACAAGATCAAGGCCACTCAAGCGGGAAAGCAACTCAAAGCTCAAGTGTCCCAACCTCTTATGCCATTTCCAAAGCTCGGCCAAAACGCCAGCAACAAGGCATCGAGGAGGACCAACAGACTGGGAAAAATCGGCACGAAAGATTTGACCCTCGGTGACGATCATACAGACAAGATCACCTCGAGAATCAAGCACACGAGAAGCGCCCGACTTAAAATGAACTTCAAAACCTTCGTCAAGTTACTAAGATACTGACAACAGGTTAAAACCAAGTGACTTGACCAAAGCCACACTTCTTAAGGTCACCTTGCTACTCACCTTCACCATACCTTCAGCAAGCACTCATCCTCTCCCATTGTCCCCGAAAGTGATGTACTCCCTCGTACTCACCGAGGTGAGGCTGGAGAACCACCCACGATCTCCGGTCATGTGTCGTGAGCAACCGGAGTCGATCAACCAAAAGTCCTCCAAGCATCCCACCTGCAATCAAAAACGAGAACGAGAATGAGCAAGCGACTCAACACTGGGGTTAGTACCAAAGGAGTCAAACCAGTGTCGAGCCATTTGCTCAAAGGAAGAGTTAGCAAAGTCCATCCTTCCAAAACCTCTCGGCGGAGCCCTCTCACGCCTACCACCAAAGGACCTGTCATGTCTCACTGGAGGAGTACGCGCACCACGAGGGGGAAAACGTGGTCCGTAGTCCATCTGAGACCAAAGCTCTGATCGTGCCTCCCAAACTCGTAACAGTCACGAGAAGGAGCACGTCGAGCCAACTCACCACGCCCAAACCCAACACGCCTATGTTTTTGAGGAAAACCACCTCCACCTCCATGAGTGGGAACTGTACGCACACACACCTCACCTCTAGGTATAGGCCCTCTACGAGGCTCAGGCACACCACGAGAAAGATGGTACCTGTCCTTGTTTGCCATCTCCCTAGCAAACCTCTCATCTCTCTTCCTCCTGAAACAAAACTCATCCTTATGCCCATCCCTCCCACAATACTCACAATGGAAGCAGATTGGCTGTGGCTTAGGCGGTGGCTTTTCTGTGGGCTTCTCAACAGCCTTCTCTCCTAACTTCCCACCAAAGACACTCCCCTGGGTGCTCACAAACTTGATGGGTTTTTGGTAGTTTTCAAATTTGTGGGGGAACACTGGTGGGTCTGGTGTTGTGTCTAGCTTGTTTCTGAGGTGGTTTGGCTTGGGTGCAAATTTGTTCATGGGTGTGGTTTGTGGTGGAATAGGAATCTCTCCAGCTTTCTCTTCTCCCTCACCACTCTTCTCACCACACTTGTCAGCTCCCAACGCCTGACCATCAAACCTCTTAAACTGAGCCAACATCAAACTCAATTGTGGCTCATGCCCAGACAACCACCCCATCATTTTCCTCAATTCATCATTCTCATCCTGCAGATGATCAACATAGTGTGCAAGTTTCATGTTTTTCAAAGCATGCAATTCACAGGTAGAGCATGATGTAGGAAGAGGAGCTTTCAATGCCGCCTCAAGAGAAACTATTCTAGTGTGAGATTCATCTAGCCTAGCATGCAACACAGGACAGGAAGTGCAAGCACCTAACAAAGCTGGCCAAGATTTCAATTCATCACACTCAATCCTAATCACATCTAGTTCCTCAAGAGTAGAGGCATGCTTCTCCTTGAGAGCAGTCAAATCAGCAAGAAAAACAGTGCAATCACTACAGTCAATCTCATCAGACACAACATGAGCAGATTTCAAAGAGCCTATCTCATTTCTAGCATCAACCAATAAGGACTCAAGCTCTACTATCTTGTCCTTAGCATCACACAACAGAGACCTAAATTCTCTCTTCTCCTTGTTGGTCTTCCTAAGCACATCAACACGGTTATCAAGCAACTCATTGAGCCTAGCATTCTCCTCTAGCAAGAAGTTGGGACCATGTCGTACCTCTTCCTCGGAGTCGGAGTTCGAATCCAAGTTATGCTTCCCACCCTTCTTGGAGTGCGCCATGCCGCAAAATCCACCTTGTGCGACAAAGCTTAGGCCGGTGAAGTTCTTGCCCGTGTGCTGCTTGTCCTTGTGTCGTTCTTGGTCTTCCTCACTGCTCGAGTCGGAAGAAGCATCGCTTGATGTGGAGTAGATGTCGCTTGCTCCGGCAACCATCGCTCGAGCTGTCTTCTTCTTGTACCCACTACTCTTCTTGGGCCTTCTCTCGCCCTTGTCCTTGCGCTTGTCCTTGTAGTCGTTCCGGGAGCAGTGCTTGTTGTAGTCGTGCTTGGGCTTACCCTTGTAGTCGTTCTTGATCTCCATGGCTTCAGGGCATTTAGCGATGAAGTGCCCGTGCTTCCCGCACCGATAGCACATCCCCGAGTTCCGCCTTGCATTCTTGCGGTTCTCGTACATCCGCCCAAACCTCTTGCTCAACAAGGCGAGATCATCCTCGCTCAGCACCTCAAAGTCCTCATCTGGCAAAGACACAAGACAAGACAAAGAGAAACCACCAGAGTTAGTGTTAGACCTTGATCCTGAGACAAGAGCCAAACTATGAGGATCAGTGGGGCTCTCGCTCTTGGGTCTCAAGCCACGATCAACCTCTGAAGACCTGAGCTTGGAGAACAGCTCATCAAGCAACAACGTGCCATACACGCTCGACTCCTCAATGGCCTCGACCTTGGCACTCCACACAGACCTGTCCAGGGCATGCAAAAGCTTGATAGCTTGATCATGATCTATGTATGGGAGCACTGTCACATTGGCCCTCATGTTGTTGACTATGCTAGTGAAGCGCTGAAACATAGCATCGATCGACTAATCGGGGAGATGAGTGAAGTTCTCGTACTCTCTCCGGTAAGTGGAAAACAAACAGGCTTGTACTTGAGCATTGCCAACATGAGCATTTCTCAACTTGAGCCAAATCTTTCCGGCCACATTCTCTCCGTACACTCGCTCAAACTCTGAGGCACAAAGAGCACGAAACAAGTAAGCAACGGCCTTGCTGTTGGCCTCACACATGTCCCGCGATCCTGGAAGCAGAAAACTGTCTAGGATGACATAATGAGGATTCTGAGTGACCTCCCAGATCATAGTTCCCTTCCCTCGCAAAAACACGTCCATGCGCCTCTCCCACATCAGGTAATTCTTGCCATCGAAGTGCGGAGGACCCGACCCCTTGCCACAATCGCCTGTCTTTGGATCTTAGACTGGTTAGAATCAAGAAGATCCGTAACTAGCTCTAATACCAATTGAAGGACCGAATAGGCGACCAGAGAGGGGGTGGGAGTGAATGGGAGCCGATAAAAAATTCTTCCCGAAGGTCGAACTCAGCCTATACCCCGATTGCCACTCCGAGTACTCGCACACACCAGAGAAGCTCTAGACTAGGCACACACAAGCCCACAAGTCCTAGAGACAAGCCTTGAATCAAACCGCGGAAGCACAAGACAAGAATCAAAGCGCTTGGCCAGTTCTGGAAAAGCCAGCGCGGACTGTCCGTATGGTACGGCCGGACTGTCCGCTATTCACAGGCGGACTGTCTGGACCAGCCTTGCAGACCTTCCGAAAAACACAACCGAACCACTAGATACGCACTGGAAAAATCAGACTGTCTGAAGGGACCACGCGGACTGTCCGCCAGTGTCGCAGACTGTCCATGAAGGCCTTGTGGACCATCCGACAAACTCGCTAGAAACCCCAAACAAACTCAGCTCCACCCCAGATGAAATCCCGACCACGCGGACCGTCCATAAAGGACTCGCAGACTGTCCGCAAACCACTTGCAACAAAACCCTAGGGGCGAAACGGATTGAAACGCAGACGCGCACAAACACGTGACGAATTGTGACGAACACGAGTCCTGCGGACTGTCCGCCACAGCCACGCGGACTGTCCGCGGCTCACGAACAGAGCAGCAACAGCACGACCCGCAGGGTCAACCCCTACCAATCTATCACCGGATCTCCCAAATGGCTAGAGCTCTTGAGACAAGACTTTGGGGAGATGAGAAGCAACACTAGATGAAGCTGTGCCCCAAAAATCTCGACCTCTAACTCCCTAAAACACCGGGAATCGCGGATCACACGAACCACCACCAAGAACTCGGGCTTCGGCAAAAAACTCACGAATCGAAGGCTTTTCCCGGTGTTTGAGTGGTCAAGATCACACACAAAGATGCGCAAGGCATCCACCCATGATCTCCTCAAAGAAATCCGAAGGAAAACACCCTCAAATCCCCGAATCGAGCGAAGAACGAAACTCCCCAAAAATAGCCCCAAAAATGACACGAAAATCACAGAGGACTAGGAGATCACCGCAACGCTGACTGCTTCCATACATCCAGAGGTCAGAGTCTATACAAGAATCTAGCCTAAGGAATACAGAGGAAAAGAAGCAGTCCAAAGCAATCTATTGGGGGAGGAAACCCTAGAGTCCAAGAGAGAGAGATGTCATCCACCTCTCCGCTATTTATACGAAGTCCACCGGAGGGAGGTAAATGACCACACTACCCCTACAACTTGAAATGAAGATACAACCCCTCAGGGGCATTATGGTCTAGTCTTCATCGAGCAGACACGCTTCCACCGCGGCCTTGCTTAGCATCGACGCAAGCCCCGCGATCACGCCACGTGCCCCCCGCCTCGAAGCTTCCCGAAGCTCCCAGATCACCGTCTCTATCACCTCGGGCCTCCTAACTTGGTTTTGCGGCCCAAACCAAGAAACCGTCCTCTTATGGTTTTGTGGGCGAACCAACAAACCCCACGTGTAAGCTTCGGCCTCGATCTGCTACCTTGCACCGGCCCATGTCCACGACTTCAGCCCGCTAGTCTTGCACCGCACGGCTCGCACTTGACCCCATCGGCCACCGGGTCCATCGAACCAAGCCTACTTGCCTCTCCATCACCCGGAGGCCGCCACGGCTAAGGCCTTTCGCGCTTGTTCTTCACCTGCACTAATACGAGTCAGGCCGCAACCTGTACCTGCACACTTAGCGATGCATCAGTCCACACAACGTTGTCAATCACTCATCACTAAGGAGTGACCCTCCACTGGTCCTCGGACACACCTGGTCCTCAGTAATACATCTAGCAGGGGCAACAGACTATAAGAACATGCTAGTTATGACAAACAATACAAAATCCGACACACCACCATTACATCTGAATCCACCAGTGCCAAACAAAGTCCCAGCATAAAGAACACTAACAAAAAATTGAGGGGAGCAGTTACAACAACTCGTATAAAACAATAAAAAAATCACAAAAAATGGAGTGATAGCTAATTACACAGATCAGTGTCCTCCCAAGTGGAAGAACAAAAACCACATGCATGTTCTGAACTAAAAAAAAGAAAGAATGCAAATACATCAAGAAAATGTATCAGATGAAAATTTGGACAAAGAAATGAATCAAGAATGAATATAAATGCGACGAGAACTCTTGCTCAAACAAGAATATTATATGTGTTAGATCTAAAAAACATTACATCTATCTGATGGTGTACTGCAGAACTGAAAACACATGAGCAAACTTGTGAAAAAAATAGATGCATTGTGGGGGCGATAGGATAACCCAGAAATGAATCAAGAATGATGGAGCCATGAGCAAACTTGTGAAAAAAATAGATGCATTGTGGGGGCGACAAGATAACCCAGAAATGCAATAACTAGAAAAAGAAATAGAAAAAAAATAACCAAGAATAGATGGAAAATAGATGACGAATAACAGAAGACGAAAACGGAAAAACATATGAATCGTACCTCCTCCTTCGAAAGAACTCAAAAGGGGACGGGGGAGAGAATGGAGGTTGAAGAAATGGAAACAGCAAAAGAGGAAGGTTGCGTGCGTGTGATGGGGATAGGACTGAAGGAGACCGACAGGAGGCAGGAGAATATAAAGAGTCAACACGCCATGCCCCCACTAGCATTTAAGGAGGGAGGTTTGGCTTCCCCCCACATCCAATCGACGGCCCACCACTCCCACAAAATGCCACCCCCCCGAAAAAAATTGCAAAATAACAAATCCAGCGGTTAAAATGGGAACTTGGGCCTGATGCTGTGAAATAAGGCCCATACAAAAGAAACGGTTAAGGAGGGGGGGGGGAATGGACTAGATGTTGAAAACAAGGCCCAAACAAAAGAAATAAATCTTGATGGTTTGGAATTTTTTAAAATCAAAAAATTAACTGCAAAAATTGAAAAATGAAGTGGAAGAAGTAACAAATAATCAGGTAAAACATTGTCAAAAATAAGAAAGATCCAAATCAAAAACCAAGGGGCTCAAAAATAGTGCAAAAAGGATGAAAAGAAACATACCTGCATGTCTTCCCCTGCACCCCCCAATTTTTTTACAAAAATCTGGGCATCTATATAATCTAAGAAAAAAAGACCAGATGTTGTAAACAAATGGAGGACCCATTTTTCCATTTGCATCCATTCCCATTTGCGCCCCTATGTACAAAATGATAACAATATTACAACACACCATACAAGCATGCAGTTTCCTGCATCCTCCATCAGCTATAGCTGGCATCAAAAAGACAGACACGCTAGTAAGTAGCGATTAGGGCCTGGATTTCATCTAAACCAAAAAGAAAAAAAGCATGGATCTTTACCAGCACTAACCTAGTTGACAAACAAATAGAACAGTGGGAGGTGAAGAAGTTTCCTAGGCTTTGTCGTAAAAGAAACAATGCAAGAAGCCACCACCGCGTGTGCTGGTTACACCAGCAAAAATAACTGCCAAGTTGATCTGCAAAGCGAGCGAGGGCGAGAGGTTAGTTAATCTGTATATACATCGTTATGATATATATCAATGAGAAAAATCAAAAAGAGAAACAAATGGAAAAAACTGCACTTAAACTCAGCGAGGGGAAGAAAACTTATCTACATATGCATCTGGAGAAAACTGCAAATCTTCCGCAAAGAGCTTTCTGTATCCCATTTATATAAACAACTTCAAATATGTAAGACATACATATGTTTCTAACTCCAAAAGACAGTAAGTATTGTTCAAAAGAAACTGAGTTCTCATTCATAGACAGAAATATAGTGGGAATGTTCCGATTATGAGATGAGTTAATCAGCATGAAATCAACAAAAAAAACCTAAAAACGATGCACTTGCTGACATTCCAAGAGCTGATATAGGCAAAACACATTGCTAACAGCTGTGAATATGAGAAGCAGGGACATTATGTTGTTCATTTATTTGCTTCAGTTATGCTGGGAGGTATCATTCATCTTGTTGATTGCACTAGACGCATACTCCATCTGAACCTGTGGAAAACATATAGTACAAACAATGCTTCATGAAAAAAGTAAATGAGGAATAGTCAACACACCAAAAAAAGGGTGGAAAAAGGGCTAACCATAACTCTGTGATTTCTGACAGTTTCCATGGCATTCTTGTTGCTGTCATGTGGGCTAAATATCATGTCGTTGATGTACATAATTCTAATGTCTGCAATGTTGGACGCCGAAAATTCCTGCACCAAGTTTACTCTGGGATCCCACAACTCTAGATATTTCATAGAAAAAACTCCATCATCATACTTCTGGAAGATCTTCTTGTCCCGCATAGGGATAGGAGCATGATGGATAACAAATTCCTCAAAATTCCAGTCTTTGCATATAAACTCATCACATGCTTTGATAAAATTTGGTATCTGCAATAATAAAAATAGGTATTTTACAAGATGGTATTTTAAAACAAAACATAAAAATGACAATACATGAACAAACAGAATGAGTGTTGTAGACTTTTTATAGGGACTTACATTAACACTCCTGACCTCCGATTGATATGGGTGGTCTTCATTGAAAAATGAATCAAGAAAGACAAAGTACCCATCTTGTAAAGCAACCACAAACACAAAGCAGTGATCATCATAATATATAGGGAAGAACAGCTGCAAAACAATTAAAAATTGGTGTATCTAAGTGTAAATAGGCAGTGTGGCAGCAGTAAAAAAACTGAAAACTATATGAATAAAAAAGTTTGAGCATATGGGCTTACAAACTCTGAATCGATGAATTTGTGGCTCCTATTAGCAAGTTTGAAGTAGTTTGAACAATTGTCACAATGGCTGAGCTTGCTCTTAGTTGTGCTTTGCTTGCCCATGAGGTAATCCTTTTAAAGAAAGGAAAAAGAATCTGTGTGAAGGGCGAGGATAAAATGCAACAAGGTGCAACATCTAGACTAGACCAAATTGCAACATGCCACAATACTAATTGTAACTCGACAGAAAAACATTTTTGCACAACAAAAATAACAGACCTTGTAATTGCAACCAATTACAACATCTAGACTAGACCAATTGCAACATGCCACCATACTAATTGCAACTCGACAGAAAAACAATTTTGCACAACAAATACAGGCCCTTGGTTGCAACCAATTGCAACAGCTAGACTATACCAATTACAACATGCCACCGTACTAGTTGCAACTGCACAGAAAAACATTTTTGTACAACAAATGCACAGACCCTGTAGTTGCAACCAATTGCAACATCTAGACTGGACACAATTGCAACATGCCACCACACTATTTTCAACTTAACAGAAAAACAATTTTGTACAAAAAATAATCATACTCTAACAATTACAACTACGTGATTGCAACTAAACAAATCGGTTGGATGCGGACCAATTGCAATCAGACCAGTTGCAAACTAGTTGCTGAAGTTGCATTTAAACCAATTGCTATCGCGACCCTTGGCCAATTGGAACTGTGATATTGTACTAATTGCAACACGACAAAACTAAAAATTGCAACTAAAGTCGGTTTAGTTGCAAACTGAGCAATTATCAAATAAAAAATAGGAAGGGTGCATTCTCTCTACAAAAAAATGCACCCAAAAGAACATCGAAATGAAAAAGAAATTTAAATCTGTAAAGCAAACCAAAACCAATCTAGAACTTTGAGAATGCAAAAAGAAAAGGTTGGTTAGTATACTTACTTCGACAGTGGAAAAGAAGTAGTGTCTGCCAGAGTCTCTGGGATGTTTATCCTTTAATAGTTTCCTGCAGAAGGCGTTGACCACGTATATATCGACTGCCACTTTATGATACCGTTGGAGTGTTGCCAGCTGGTTGTAAGTAACACGTACATTGTCATAGTTGATAACCTCTTTACTATTTCAAAAAAAATCATATTGTGTTAGGTTTAGTGATGTGTGAAAAAGAGGAAAGAAAAGTCAAAACAACAAGTGCTGCTGTAGCTGCTGAAATATTGAGAACAGACTTTACGCAACAAGTGTTTACCTGGAATATTGGGAATCAGCTCCGAGAAACTGGACTACATCATGAACTAGCCTGTCTTGGGGGCTCAGAACAAACTTTGCGCAACAAGTGCTGCTGCTGAAATCCCGATAGTATGAATTGGGTTGTATAATCCGTTTAGGACGGCGAGGATGTATGCCTCTGGATGACGGACCAAGGTTGAACGAGATATGTGCACATTTCTGGTAGCACATATACTGCGTGTTGTTGTACATCTTGTTAATATCAGCAGCCGTACTGGTGCATGCTTATTGGAATTTTGTGCTACCAATAATCTAAACTCCTGGTGTTTGTGGAGACTCTTGAGAGCTCTGGAAAAAAAGATACATAATGAAAACAGATTGGTGCAGGTAAAAATTAAGCTTGTTATTTTTCATAGACATTGTAGTTGCAACCAATTACAACATCTAGACTAGACCAATTGCAACATGCCACCGTACTAATTGCAGCTCGACAGGAAAACAAATTTTGCACAACAAATGCACAGAATCTTGGTTGCATCCAATTGCAACACTAGAATATACCAAATTGCAACATGCCATCATACTAATTGAAACTCGACAGAAAAACATTTTTGCACAACAAATACACTAAAACTTGGTTGCAACCAATTGCAACACTAGACTATACCAATTGCAACATGCCACCATACTAATTGCAACTGGACAGAAAACCATTTTTGTACAACAAATGCACAGACCCTGTAGTTGCAACCAATTGCAACATCTAGACTAGACACAATTAAATAGTGATAGCATAGTGTAGAAGAAATTTTAATTCATACATAGATTTCATACTATGATGTATGTATAGCACTGATGAAAATTCCAAACAAATATGCAGTTAAAAAGAAACAAGTGAATAAAAGAATACATGTTTAAAAAAGCATACATACCAACACAATTATGGGGTCGGTGTTGTGAACTTCATCCAGCAGTGTTTTGTGAGATACACGTTCATCAGATGTCCTTGTTTTTGGGCCGGGTGTGAGGTCAAAATCTGGACTTCTGCGCTTGTGCTGGATGTGATCCATATCATCAACAAGAATGTGCCCTGGACTGTCACGGTAGAAACTTTCAGATGCAATGGGTCTGACCATGGAGCTGGGTGCATCAGGCAACAAATTATCAACAGTGTGGGAAGCTCTAGGTGGTACCTGTTGATCAAAAACAATGTAATGGGACAAAAAAATATCATGCTTCGTGCATAAACAAAAAAAGGAAAAATCTGCTATTATGTCATGGGAAATGCTAACAAACCTCGTGTGGGAGTGCAACACTACTAGGATCGTCGTAAAAAGTTTTGCCATCACATGACAGACCAAGACGCCTTCTTTTCCTTGGGTCGGTAATGGGATTGCCAGATTAACCTAATTGTGAGATGAAATGGTTTATAATGCCTTAATAGGAAAAAATGATCTGGAGAACTAGGAAACTTGTTCCGGGTATACTTACTAATGGAGGGTCACCAAGGATTGTTCCGAGGATAGCATTGCTGGTTGATAATAAGTGGTCCAAACTTGCGCTGGTTTGTGCACATCCTGGGTCAATTTTGTTTCCAGGGTGTGCTGGATGCAAGTCCTGGGTAGGTTGCCCGCCCTTAATAAAATATTAAAAAGAATATAACATAACAAATAAGAAAAAGGGTGTATAGGCAACAAAACTAAGATAGTGAAAAAGGAGAAAACTATGATACAACCTTATAAACAGCGCTCCTTTTGCTGCCTGATTCAGAAAATTGTTTGTGTATGGTGCCTTCAGCTTGAACATTATCATGAGCGCATCACACGGGGGGGTCGTTGTTGCTGACATCGGTTTGGGTCTTTGATTTCATAGATAATTTCTGCCTCAGTGCCTTGAGAAAAAAATGAAGCAGACATAAAAAGAAGTTAATTAACACAAGAAAATTTTAAAAATGTGGACAGAAAATAACAAAGTGAATTGAACATGTGATTTGCAACAACCCAAAAAGAAATTAAAGATATATATAGTAATTGAGGACGAAACCTGTAGTGATGCTGCAGCTTTTGGTAATCCTTCATGATTTACCAACAGAGGCTCTGTTTGCGAAGGCAAGGTCATAGAACTCGATGAATCTTCCTGGGTCACTTGCACATGTGTTTGTGGGCGTGGTAGCCGTGTTGCAAGGCGCTTACCTTTGTTCTTCCTTATAATAGACTACACAAAAATAGTCGATGACAAATTACATAACACCCGTGTACAAAAAAAAAGACATGGTGGAAGGTGATGGTAGGGGGCCGTCCTGCCATTGGTGGTGTAGCAGGCTATGGCTGTGGCTGTGGTGGTGGCTGTGACTGCTGCTGCATGTGTGCTCTCTTTGCCGCACTTTTGGTGGATCTGCCTGAAACACTAGCACGACGGCTTTCCTCTTGTGTAACAAGGGGAATGGTTAGTGACTCCGAGCTATACAATCGAAACCCTGGGTTAGGTAACGAGATTTGATTTGCATAACCCGGGAAGAAGAAAGTCAAAGAATCATTTGGGCCTCTCTTGAGTATATGCCCTTGGATCAAGTATGCCTCATCGATGAGAACTCGGGGCGTCCCTATGAAGGGTACAGGATTCCCGCTAAGAACCCCGAGTCTGAGAGCAATACGAGTCACCAAAGACGTACACTCAATAGGACCTACCATCTTGAAATTCATCAACCAGTGCCGAATCATAGCTTTAATGGGAGATACCTTGATCTGTTTAGCAGCGGCGTATAATAGCATCAACTCATCGCTGCGCACGGGCCGAACATCCTCTCATGGAAAGAGAGTAATGGCGATCCACTTGTGCCACAAACGGAGAATAGGATACACAATATCATTGCACCGAGGCACAAATTTGCCACTGTAAACTAGACCAGAGATGTCTGCCCAGAAAGAGTCTCGAACAAAACCCTCACAAGCCTTCTTCAAAGAAACAGCACAACGAGAACTAAAACCAAGGAGACGACTGAGTTCCTTCCAAGAAACACGGTAATCGGTCCCAAAAAGACGAAACTCAATACCATCCGGAACCTCGGTAAGAGAGCAAAGAAACTGGATGGTGAGGGGCCGAGAGCCAGGCTCTGTAACCGACGCAAACTCCTCCCAACCAAGAGCAGACCAAATAGAAGCCAACTCGAGATTCATACATGTTTTCTCCATGAGAGCTGGGTCGAAGTCCCGGGTGTGGGCAAAGACTCGGTCCTTCAGGAGAGCGTAGGCTTGCTCCTCTCGAGCGCCCCGCAAGTTGAGGTAGGGTGTGTCGTTGACGACCTCCTCCGCTGCTTGTGGTTTGGCTTGCTCTTCTTCATAATCCATTGTTGATGGGCTCGGCGTCGGCTCGGTGGGGACGGATGAACTCACGCTTGCCCGTGAACGGGAGCGTGTCACCCTCCGGAGAGTGTTCGCTGCCTAATTCATGCTAGCACAACAACAAAGGGACAACAAGAGTAACTCAGTGATGGATTAGTGAAATCGAATGAGATTCTTACCGACCTCGCTCCACCAACAGGAATACTTTCAGCAACACAATAGAGAGAACACTTGATGATCCAAACTTGAGAAAGAAATCCAAGAAAACCAAGAGAGCAAGGAGTAGAGAGGGGAGTGTGAGTGAAATGAGTTGAATGGGTTAAGAACACCCCCTCTCCCCCTGCTATTTATGGGCAAATGCGCCGGGCATCCAGACATAGCTGTTGGGCAACAGCTAGGAGCCGTTGGAGCAAGGTGGGGCCCAACAGTCGTTGAAGACATAAGAGTTCTTGACCTTGACCAATAGGCTCTCAACAATTCCTTCTGGATATCGTATCATTGAATTAACGAGTTGGATAGTCCGTGCTGTAGGAGAGAGAGCTGGATATCCTAGTTGCTCGAACATAGCCTTGGACATGAGATTAACACTTGCACCAAGGTCGCAAAGGGCACGCTTGATCGTCTTGTAATAGATGATGCATGTAATGGCTGGATAGCCAGGATCTTTCTTGTGCACAACTGCTGATTCCTCACATGGATCTAGAATTTGTTGTATGAGTTTCCTTGCATAGTTAGGAGCATGTGTCTTCCTAGGTGGCTTACCCCACCTAGTCGACACTACACTAACATTTTCACAAGAGGCTACGGGTTGCCCCGGGATCCTCCCGTTGTCAGTAGACGGAACCAAAGTAGCTAACTGAGTTTCTAACATTTTGTTAAAACTCAGCTGGCTCTTCTGAGCAGAAGAAAAACTATCAAGCTTAACATTGAGACTTTCCAAGGTTTTATCAAGGGAAGCTAGCTTTTTGTTAACACCTTCATTAATCTTAGCTTGCCCGAAAACGAGATCTCTCAAGGAGGGTTGGTTGGAGTTATACGAGTTATCTTGGTTACCTCCTAAATAATAAGGGCGTTGTTGATTCCACGTTTGGCCTCCTTGTTGAGGTGCACGATAACCATTGTTGTTGCCGTTCATGTACATCACTTCATCCTGAGTCTCTGGACAGTAATTTCCTGAGTGCCCAGTGTTGCCACAGACCTCACAAGTCATATGAGAACCCATAGGCAGAGTAGTGGTGGTCATAGCAGCCTTCTCGCTGGTGTAGTCATCCAATCTCTTCATAAGAAGATCCAACTTGGTAGTAATCATGTCTGCTTCCTTGACAGTATGAGTACCCCTCGGACGTGATTGGAGTCTTTCATCACTCCACCCTTGGTTGGATACCATCATCTTAATGAGTAATTTAGCATTATCAACAGTGAGTAAGAAGAATACTCCCTGAGCAGCAGCATCAATATGGCCTCGGGCTGTCGGAGTCAACCCATTATAAAAGCTTTGAAGAATAAGCCAATCCTCCATCCCATGCTGAGGACAGGCCAGGACATACTCCTGAAGCCTCTCGCAAGCCTCTGGAATGGATTCACTTGCTGCTTGCTGAAAACCAGAAATCCTTCCACGAAGAGCATTGGTTTTACCCAATGGGAAGAACTTCTTGAGGAATGCCTCTGAACATTTATCCCAAGTGTTAATGACATCACGATTCACATAGAACCATTACTTGGCCTTCCCTTGGAGAGAAAATGGAAACAGCTGGAGACGAACAACATCCATATTTGCACCCCTGATGATGAAAGTGCTGCATAGATCTAGGAATTGCTGCAAATGGGCATTAGCATCCTCATTTTGCTTCCCACAGAATGGGCTAGCCTGCACCATCATAATTAGACCCATCTTGATCTCAAAATTTTCAGTCCCCATTGCCACCTCAGGGCCTTGCAGCACCTGGTCAGCAGAAGGAGCTGAGAACTCACGAAGTGTCTTCTGGGCCATAGCGTTTGACGTGGATGGTACAAAGGAAGCTGGATCGCCTTCCGGACGAGTACAACGAGGTGAGTCGAAATGAATTCAAGCTTTCCTCACTAGTGACTCGGGATCTTCAGTGAAATTCTCTGATAAGTCGAAACCAGTCATACACTACCTGTCTTCATCATCCAAAGATAAAAGAAGACAATCAAGGTTAGCCTGCATTGAGAGTTTCCCTAACCTACTCATGATTTATAAATAGATGCAAAGCATAGTCATGATAATCCTGTGCCTTCCCCGGCAACAGCGCCAGAAATGCTTGTTGACATTTCTTAGCGCGATCACTTTAAGAACAGATTTAGAATCCATCCTTAGCGACCTCGCCAGAAATGCTTGTTGGCATTCCTTAACGTCACTACTAACGACGCCGAGTTAGCGTGAACATCAAGACTTGCCAAAGGTAAATCTAAACGATCATGATTGAATCCGCAAGCACACAGATAACCATTGTAGCATTTCCCCAAGGAAGGAGAATATTCTAAGGGTATCGTATCCGTGGAAGGCAATGGCGGATATCATAGACTTATGCTTTTGCACTGAATGTAAACCAAGAGATAGATAAAGGAAACAACAACTCAAAGGCAGGGGTAAGATGAAAGATATGATAGGGTAGTGTGACACACACTCAGATCTACCTCTACTCTAGTACTCTACGGCATAGGGGGAACATACGAGTTAGCTCTAGGTTCTAATGTACTAAACATATAAAGCTAGAAGATACGAGAGATAGGCATGAAACATTGCATGAGAGGATAAGGTACAGCACCAAGGTACAAACGGGGAGATAGCCTACGACGAACAGCACTCTTCGAAACTATACTTTAGACTCCTACAGCAATACCCCAGTACGGAGGGTTCCAAAGGGTCCAACAGCTGTCACCACTGCGGCCTACCTCTATCGTTATGGGGGGTATGCTCACAACTAACGTAGCCACACAACCCAGGCACCATGCCTGCGTTGCTGCTAGACTTCACCCAGCCCGAGCTATTGTGACCCAGGGTGAGAGCCACCAGAAGACTGGTCAACTTAGACCGAGTACTGTAGCTTGAACACAAACCTCATGCAACACTATCATGCCATCTATCAAGATCAACTAAGGCTAGACATACGAACGGATACGAACTCTCTTATGTCTAGTCAACAAGATCAAAGGGTCGTGTTCGTGAAGAACACAAGCCTCTAACTTATGAACAAACACATAAGGAATGAGTTTATCATCCTTGAAGTGGATCAAAAGGTAGTGTTCACGAAGAACACGAGCCTCTAAATGATGAACAAGATATGAACTCAAGAACATATCAAGCATATGATCTACCATGACTTTATATGAAATAGCTGAATAACTGAAGTAGATCAAAGTCATACAATGAAATAAAGATAAAAGAGAACTCATACCTAGACTCCAAAGTAGACTTGGAACCTGAATAAGAGCTACTCTAGCCTACCCCTAGCCTTGGAGACTAAAAGTGAGAGGAGAATGAGAGAGTGGTGTGTGAGAAATGGGAGCCCCTCCCCTTCTATTTATAGGCACGGAGGAGGCTTGCCTCGGGCACCAAATGGCCTCAGAGCACCCGGGAGTGAAGCAAGTGACCAATGAGTGAGTGACATGTGGAGGGACGAGATGGGGTGGCCCAAAGGTGGTTCGGCCGATCCTAGGATTGGCCGGCCCCCTAGGCCCCCCACTCGGGGTGGTTTTCCTCTGGGTGGCTACCCTGTGGGCCCTCTGATCCATCCCCGGTGCATGGCTTGTTTTGGTATCTGAGGTGGGGCCTTTGATCCATGTGAAGTCCATGTGCCGCTCTCTGATTCGTCAGTGAGTGCCTCCCTTGGATGAGTGACGTGGATTGCCATGTGTTTCTTAGTGGCAGCCACCTCCTCAGCTGAGTTGGCATGGTTTCTCCCTAGAAGGTGGGTTTCCATCTCTTTTAATGGTTATTTCACCTACATACAAATAATCTCCAAGGACAAATGGAACTACATTATTCAAACCAAAATGCAAGTAAATAATGCATATGCCTCCATTTATGTGAGAATATTGATGGCTGAAAGTAGTACTTAACAGCCGTCAACATTGAACATGGTGGATGCCCCCGATGGACTTCGTTTCTCGGTGTCCTTCAACTCTGGCGGCACCGTGGCAAGGCCCCGACGTCCTCCTTCCTCGTGGTGGCATCCCTTGACCTCGATGATGATTCTATTGAATGCTCACTCCCTCGATCAACCTTCTTCCTTGTGATTGATCTCCTGAGGCTTCTCTGGTCGTCTTTCGCGAATGGCTCCTCTCCCCACACAATTAGGGTTCCGCAATCTTATCACTGAAGAAAGGCGGCGGCGAACCGACCCTGAATGGGGGTGGGTCAGCCGGCCTGGGCCGACCGGCCTGGCCCATTCCCGGCCCGGTTCGCCTCCGTCTTTTGCCACGTGTCATCTTTTGCACTTTGGGGTTTTTCCTCCTTCGGATGTGGGTTGGACGTCGTTATCCCCGCGACCAAGTTAAGGGGTCTTTACGCATGATCTTCCGGTCTTTTCATCTTGGTCCTCAGAGATTCTTCATTGAAGAACATTGGTCCTTGCTACCTTTGGAGTCAAGTTCACACACGGTCGGAGCCTCTTGATCATCATGTAAATCATCCTCTGAACCGAGTGCATCTCTTCTCATTTAGTGCATGAATTCCTGCGTAAACATTATACTCCAAAACACACATCCAACGATGAACTTGTTATATCATTAGTATGCCTAGTGGTGGGTTAGTTCCAAAATGAAGTTCAAACCATAACATAACAAGTGTTATTGGTTGACGGAAATCGACCGCCAACACACACGTTCATAATGATGAGCTTTATCTTTTAAAATGTTATTTATATTATTTTATCATTATTTGTTATATTATTCTTATGTTATTGTGTAAGAACAACAATTTTAGAAAAGTAAAACAAATAGTTACAAAATAATATGAAAAACATTTTAAAAGATAAAGCTCATCGTTACAAACACATGACCATAAGAATCACTTAAATCGAAGATACGAGAAAAAATAGTAATCATTTTAAGATTAAAGGACTATTTTATTTACAGTTTAGTCCTTAGATCTTAAAATGATTACTATTTTTCTTGTATCTTCGATTTAAGCGATTCTTGTGGTAATGTGTTTGTAACAATGAGATTTATCTTTTAAAATATTGTTCATGTTATTTTGTAAATGTTTATTTTACTTTGGTAGAATAGCCAAATGCATCCTGAACTATCAGTGAAAGCTCAATTTCGTCTCTAGACTACGAAAACGGCAACTTTCATCCTGGAACTTTCCAAACCGGGTCAATTTAGTCCTTGTGCTGACATGGCTCTCCACGTCACCGTCCTTGTCATCGTCCACGTCAGCTAGGGTTTCGTGGCGCTGCGGTGTGACCATGTTACCCCTGGCTGTTCGATACAGGCACAACCGCCTCTCCTTTTTCCTCCTCCCCCATGGCGGCTGCTCTTGAGGACTAGGGTTTGGCGACGAGGCGAGCGACATTCTGGACGGGAGAAGTGTGCCTGCTCTGGATTGTTTGGCCAACCATGGAGTGTTTGGCCGTGGAGGTGCGTCTGATGAGGACATCGCCATGCTGGATACGCGCACGCCACGTCCTTCCCCACGCTATAAGTTGTCTCCAACTCAACTGTCACGTTCGGTTCGGATTCAGCCGACACCCCTGCACAGTTTCGGCAATATCTCCCTCATCCGTCATCAAAACGAGGCGTATAAGGATGCGTTGGAACGGGGATGATGATGCCATCGTTTTGGTTCTGGTCCCAGCTCCAGAAGGTTCGTGGATCATGTTGTGTGACCACGACAAGGTGTTGCGTCACCTTTTTGGGCCAATTTGGTCGTGTATCATGTCGGGCCTTAAGCCCAGGTTGAGGACGCCCCCCTGGTCGCCCCCTCAACCCTAGGTCGCCCCTTAGGGGTTAAAACTCAGTAGCTGCCATCATTTAGACTTGGGGTTAAAACACAGTCTTCATGTTATGGGACTGTGTGTAGCGTAGTCTGCTCTGGTTGAACCACACCAATTGCAGCTTCACATTCAACACCGTGAAATATGATCCATAGGTCATAGTCTGTGGGTTCAGTCAACGTGCCTATAAGGTCTTCCTGTGTGGGGAAGCAATGTGCACTACCTCTGTCGACAACTCTGTAGTGCCATTGATCAAACCTACATTATCTACGGACGCACAGCTGCTCTTCAGTCCAGCGGGGGAAGGGCTTGTGCGATTGGACACTAGTGCAAACACCACCTGGTACCCTCGTGCCATCATGTCAAGCATATCCTTCTCCATCTCAGCCTTGAGTTCTTGCTTGATTTCTTCCTTCATCTGTTGCTTATCAACTGATGAGTCAGTACTGGCCCTTCCTCTTCCTGTACATGGAAGCGTGCTAAGGCCATGCAAACTTCCAGCCCTGGTAGCTGGAGACACCACGCACGCGACCTGGTTGTTTGGGGTGGCCCAAACACTGACTTAGCACATCATTTTCCCTCAGCCATGAAGTCATTCCTGAAGATTCTGCATGTGCATTCTTTTCCATGATGTCTGCAGCCACACTTTCATTTGCTACTTTGTTGAACACTACCTCGGCAACACCGTCTTTCACCACTAGTTTACTCCTTGCTCGCATCCAATTCCTAGAACGATCATCAGTGATGGCATCATATGGGTTGGCGATCCCAGTCGCAGCTAATTTCCTGTCCTCTTCCTCCCACAGTGGTAGTTTTCCACAATAACCAGCTGGACCCATGCTGTGCTCGTTTGTGTTCAGACTTCGAAGTGACTTGAACTTGCCACTAAGAGATGAGGCTTCCTCAGTTTTCTGCTGTTTCACAAACTCTGTCCACTCTTTCGGCTTGATAAAGTCGTGCTTTCCAAATGGCTCGAGTCCTTTTCTGACAAAATCTCGCCTAAGCTGAAATCTGAATTGTCTCCATGCCTTGGCTGCAATCTTCCACAAAAGCTTGAATGCCTACTCTTTCATGTCTTCCTGGAACTCCAAGTGTTTCTGCATATAGGTTTCAAACAAGTACCACTTTTGTTCATCGCTTAGTTTTTTATTTCTTGCAAATCCAAAGGTATCTTTTGTCTAGCGATGAGCCCTGCAAGCGCCCTGAACCTCCGCTTTTGTGTCAATGGTACTGGCATCCCCCCACTCTCAACCTCAGTGACTACCATTTTCTCTCTTAGCCACTTTGTCGCAGTCCTTGGCACTCTGGCTCGGCCCGTAGCCCCACCCACCTGCTCTTGTTCTTCACTAGCAGTGGCATATCCATCTTCTTCATTATATGTATCTTCTTCAAATTGCCCATGTCGGCAGTCCTCAACAGAGTTATCCTGTGAATTAATTGTCAAGGGATTATGAGAAAGGTCAGCTCAGTGTCCAAGAATAGCACAAAAAGCAGACCATACTACTAGCTCTCCCAGGAGACATGCTACAACAGGAGACAAGTAGAGCACATTTTTAGTTAACCATGCATAACAGCTAAGCATTTATCTAATCAACACCCACAGAACTGTGTACAAGACCATACAAATGAGAAATAATTACAGTAACTAGTTTAGCCCACTATAATCTCATTGGTTCTATGGTAAACCATTAACATAAATGCAATATTCAGAAACCAAAAAATTAGTTCAGGCAATACGACCTTACCATTTTAAAGAAGAAGATGCTCACTGCCTCTATTGCTGATGAGGTACTTATTCAACTTGGAGAGAATGTCCAAATGTACATATGGAACAAGAGCAAAACCAAATATAAGAGTGAGTCGAAAGGAAAATGCTAAGTATACATTTTGAAACTCGAAACCGTAACTGAGCATCAGTGGCGGAGCCAGAAAAAAAAATTAGCTGGGGCGACACCTAATGACGGACCAAACCAAAATGAAACACACACCAATTCACACATCTATATGATGCAGTTGCACAAATTTTAGCGAAAATTTTCAAAATGTAGTCTTAAATTTGAAGAACAAAGACACAAATTAGCAAGTACTAAGGTCCTATGAGTCATGGCGCCATCTAGAAATACTACCGAAGCTTAAAAATATCGTCAGAGAAGAAGGAACATAGTCGAGTTAGGGCAGATTAGCTGGGGCGGCTGCCCCAGCTGGCCCCAATGTGGCTACGCTACTGGTGAGCATAGTCAAGAATGTATCTTAATGATGTAGGAGGGATTTCTAGCATGCAGTTCACCTTGTCACTGTCAGAGCGGAGGGATCTGTAGTCGCCACGTCCTCGCGTCGACCTCGTGGCTGGATCCCTTCTCCTCCTCCTAGTCGCCGTCACTGGAAGGTGAGGGGTGGTGTGGCGCGTGTCTCAGCAAAGGTGTGTAGCGTGCATCGCGTCGCGGGAGGAGGGGGTGAGGGGAGGAAGGCGAGGGTGAGGAAGCGGCGGCGGCGCGAGGGGGAGAAAGACGACGGCGCGAGGAGAGAGTGAGGAGGCGACTGTGTGAGGGAGGTGTCTTTCCCTACTAACCCTAGTGCAAGTGGGCGTGTGTGGGCCTTAAAATTGAAAGGCCCATTATTATTAGGAAAACGCGTCAGGCCGGGGCTAGTTCTATTCGAATGAAGAACGGTTCGCTTCATTTCCCCTTTTAATCTGCAATCAAAGATTTGAATCACGTATTTCTCCGTCATTCATAATCTAAATTTGATGATATTTGTTTCTGATTTTTTCTAAAATAAACTTCTATTCATTTATCACATTGTTTCGTATATAATTCCATTTCCAGGATGTTGTTTATACGCCTTTATCTTGTTTCTTACAAGTAACATAGAAATAATATATGTTTTACACAGCCATTACTAATGAAACTTTGTATTTCGTAATGTTAAGGTGAACACAAGGTTGTGTTAAAATTTCAAATGTATATGAGTTCGAACATGTTGTGAAGTATGGAAAACTTCAGTGTTGAAGTATAACATTCTAGGAAACTATGTGAGAGATGTACACATTTGTACACAAGTATGATCTTCCTTTTGAGAAACTATTTGAAATTTTTATGACAAGTTTAGGGACCCAAATTATGTTGCCAAGTCAATTTGTAGAATTTTTAGACCAACCTAAGATGTTATTACAATTATTATATCCCAACCATGAGATAAAAATTCGAATTTTGATAATTTTGGTTACACAAGTGTGCCTGCTGATATTTTATTCAAATACTAAATGACCGACTACGAATTGTTCGTATTTTTAATGAATTTTTAGGTGCTGTTTAATGGGCTCTAATATTTGAGGGAAGCAAGTTTCATTTCAAAAAAGAATAGTGTCGGGCCCACGCGTCAGTGTCAGCAACCTATATAAAAAAGATAACCCTACCCGCCCAACAAAGAATACGCAGGTTCACCAACCCACGTCGCCAACAACTCTCCGTTGTGCAAAATGTTATTATTTTGTCTATATTTGGTCAAACTTCAAAGAGTTTGACTCCTCGATAAAAACTGTTGCCCTGCTAACCCCTTCATCTACCCACGAAAAAACCACAACTGCAAACACTCCTCATCGTCCTCATTCCTCGGCGCGTTCTCTCTCTGCGCGGGGGCAGGAGATTAGGGACGAGAAGACGGTGGTTGCCATTTTTCCCGGAGATGCCTAACAGGCCGCACCAGCCGTCGCTGCTAGAGGACCTCCCTCAGGAGGTCCACATTGAGATTGCGGCGCTCGTCGGTGTGACCTCGGAGCGGCCCTTGGCTGACCTCCGCAGCCTACGAGGTACCTGCTCAACCATGCGTCGCCTGTGCAGCCACCGCGACGTCGGACGGCGTTTGTCGATAGAGGCAATAAGAGATGAGATTGCTTGGATGTGGGACGACCTCACCGCTTACACAGCCTTCCTTGCTATGCTGACCGATCTCGGCAATCCGGGGGCTTGCTTCTACTCCGGGATCAACGTCGTGTTCATGGAAAACAGGCAAAGCGATGATCTCTGGCGCGCCGCCGATGGTGGGCACGATGCGGCGGCCTATCTGTACGCCATCTTGCTATACAGGGACAATGGCGGTGCCACCACTGACGACACCGCGAAGCGGTACATGAGGCGGGTCACGGGCGGCGGCAGGACGATGACACGGGTGAGCAACGAGGGTTGTGTGCCTTTGCGCAAGAAGGCCGCGAAAGCTATTTGGAGGACAACGTAGCGCATTTGGGGAGACCCACTGCCGCCGCCGGCACAGGTGCGCGGAGATCAGCCGTGCGCAGGCAACGGCTGCGGCGTGGATAAAGGATTTGAAGAAATTGCTCTGTATTGCACCGAAGCCTGTAGGCTCCATCGTGAAATGGTGAAGCTCGAATGGGCAATAAGAAACTAAATCTATGTTTTCCTTTTGCACCTGCAAATTAAATCTATGTTGCTCGTATTATCTGTGTGAATTTATGGAAGAGCAACAAAGGAGACGCAGATCCAATAATATTCGAATGAAGAACAGATCGCTTTTCCCTTTTAATCTGCAATCAAGATTTGAATCACGTATTTCTCCGTCATTCGTAACCCAAATTTGATGATATTTGTTTACGATTTTTTCTAAAATCAACTTCTATTCATTTATGACATTGTTTCGTATATAACTTCGTTCATTTCCTGAATGTTGTTTATACGCCTTTATCTTGTTTTCTTACAAGTACAACATAGAAATAATATTTGTTTTACACAATCATTACTAATGAAACTTTGTATTTCATAATGTTAAGGTGAACACAAGGTTGTGTCAAAATTTCAAATGTATATGAGTTCGAACATGTTGTGAAGTATGGAAAACTTCAGTGTTGAAGTATAACATTCTAGGAAACTATGTGAGAGATGTACACATTTGTACACAAGTATTATCTTCCTTTTGAGAAACCATTTGAAATTTTTATGACGAGTTTACAGCCCAAATTATGTTGCCAAGTCAATTTGTAGAATTTTTAGACCAACCTAAGACGTTATTACAATTATTATATCCCAACCATGAGATAAAAATTCGAATTTTGATAATTTTGGTTACACAAGTGTGCCTGCTGATATTTTATTTGAATACTAGATGATCAATTACGAATTGTTCATATTTTTAGTGAATTTTTAGGTGCTATTTAATGGGCTCTAATATTTGAGGGAAGCAAGTTTCATTTCAAAAAAATTAGTGTCGGGCCCACGTGTCAGCGTCAGCATCCTATATAAAAAAGATAACGTTGCCTGGCCGGTCGAACCCACCTGACAACAAATGAGATGCGGGGTCTCGAACCCGCGTCGGAAATAACTCTTTGGAAATGAATATAACATCCCGAATGGGATAAGCGCAGCACACACGACGCTCTGACCTCTGAGCTCCCTGCTTCTTCTTCCCCGCTCTGAGCTCCACCGCCGCCCGCCCTTCCTTTCCCCACCGTCGCGCACATGTCGCACTATGCCGATTCGTCTGGAGGTGGACGTGGTAGGAGCAAGTTTCAAGGTGGCCGGGGCAGCCGCATTCACTCCATTGGCTTGGATCCAGTCGGTGAGCTAAGCGGCTTCCCACTGGTCCCTTCCCGGACTGTGGTATGGCTCGGGTGGTGGAGGGGAGGACGCAGAAGGAAGGTGAAAACCATGGTCGTCTTTATTTCAAGTGTGTGAGGAACGCGGTGAGTAGTCTGAGCTGTGATTTCCCAAATCTGAGTTAGGGTTCTTATGTGCTTTTGATTTGCACAGTTCCCCAAGTTTTGTGGATATTACCGTTTCGAGAAGGAGTATCTCCAGATGCTGAAGGATGCTGGCGTCATATCTTTTCGACCGTCGAACTGGGCAGACGTGATCGATGAAGTAGTTGATTCAGTGGATTGTCAACTTGGGAGCGACAATCAGAGGAAAGCACCGGACGACAAGCAGAGGAAGAAAGCACTGGAGGAGAAGATGGACAATGTGATCTGGAAGATGAACTTGATTATTGTGGGTGTTATTTGTGTAGTATTTGGATGTTTACTGGGGATGTATGCTGCAAAGAAGTAATTGTGATGTGAAAAGTGGTGCTTTAATTTGTTTCATCTGTGTGAATGAGGAATGAAAAATTTGTCACAGATGACAAACTTAAATGTATGAATGAAGAAAATGGAATGGAATGACAATTGGATCACGAATCTTAATGTGTCACATATCACAAATTTCATCAATTCATCTGTGTTGACATTTCAGTGTGAAATTAACCAGCCTGCACCTGCATCTCTAATGATTTTATATAGAGTTTTTTGAAACTCAGAATCTTTTCACTAACAAATAGAGTAACAAACATTGCAATTCATTGTTGCCCTGCTGCCACTCTGCCCTGCCACTCTGCCATTGTTAGATGTAGTTCATCACAAGTTCAACAAACACATAGGAGGAACACATATTAACAGAGGAACATGTTCATGACAAACAAGCAGAGTTCCCAATGTTTGACCAAAAGGCACTCTCCCCTGCCACTTAGATGTAGTTCATCACAAGTTCAACAAATACACAGGAGGAACAAGCAGAGTTCCACGAACAAACAGAGGAGGATGAACACACAGAGGAGGAACAAATTAATTAAGCTAAGGTAGGAAGAATTGTCGCCGCTGCTAGAGGAGCCCCACCGTCGGAGTCGGAGTCGGAGCCGCCGAGGCCGCGTTCGTCACCGCCGTCGAAGCCGCCATTGTCGTCGTCGCCGTCGCCACCGCCGTCGTCGCCGTCGCTGTCGTCGTCACCGTCGCCCCAGACCATGACTCTGTGAAGGTCCCCAGCCAACCAATGGATCTTGAAAGCGAAATCCTTCACGGACCTCTGCAGTGGATCGTTGGGTCGTGGCACGCCGAGCTTAACGCGCACCTGTTGAAGCTTCCTAAAAGCTTCGGCCAAGAGTTGGACTGACCAAATGTTGTCCAAAACTAGTTGTGAACTCAGAAAGGAGGGCTGCACGGGTGGTGGTGCCGGTGCCTCCTCGGCCGGCGGCGCCGGCGCCTCCTGGATGAGACGACGGCGGCGGCTTTCGTCGTTGTCGTCCTCCTCCCTTCCCCTCTTCCTCGATGGCTCACTCGACGATGATGCCATGCGCGTGCTTGAGAAAGAAGAAGCTCTTGGTGACCGGAGACGGTGGTGCTGGGGTTTTCTTGGTGGCGCGCTTGAAGCTTATGGAAGAAAGCTCTTGGCCGGCCGGGCATTTATATGACAAGACGGGGAACCGTTAGGCGGCCAGTCTTCCCACTGCGACACTCCACTACGCCTCGGAACGCGGTACGCTACAGCGACGCGTGTCCACTAACCAGCGTCGCATTTAACAAAAGACTTTTACTCCCTCCGTCCCGCAAAGACTGTTCATATACCTTATTTTAATACCTCTTTTCAAGTTATAATGCAAAGACTGTTCATATAGCTTATTTTAATTTATTAATACCTCTATTCGCTGGAAACCGACCACAAAGGAAACAGTTCTCCTTTCTCCTTTTAATCTGGAACCAAATTTTGTGTCACGTATTTCTCGGTCATACGTAATCCAAATTTGATGATTGTTTTTTCTTATTTTTTCTAAAATCACCATCTTTTCATTAATTTCATTGTTTAGTGTATATTTCCTTTTTGTTAGTAATGTTTTTATGCCTTATCTTGTACTTGATAAGTAAAACATAGAAATAATACTTGTTTTACACAACCATTACTAATGAAACTTTGTATTTCGTATTGTTAAGGTGGACACAAGGTTGTGTTAAATTTTCAAATGTATATGAGTTCGAACATGTTGTAGAGTGTGGAAAACTTCAGTGTCAAAGTAACATTCTAGGAAACTATGTGAGAGATGTACACATTTGTACACAAGTATGATCTTCCTTTTTAGAAACCACTTGAAATTTTTATGACAAGTTTAGGGACCCAAATTATGTTGCCAACTCAATTTGTATAATTTTTAGACGAACCTAATACGATATTAGAATTATTATATCCCAAACACGAGATAAAAATTCGAATTTTGATAATTTTGGTTACACAAGTGTGCCTGCTGATATTTTATTCGAATACTAAATGACCAACTACTAATTGTTCGTATTTTTAATAAATTTATAGGTGCTGTTTTATGGGCTCTAATATTTGAGGGAAGTAAGTTTCATTTCAAAAATAATAGTGTCAGGCCCACGTGTCAGCGTCAGCAGCCTATATAAAAAAGATAACCGTTGCCTGCCTGCCCCCATGTGACAACTATTGTGACGTGGGTTCTCGAACCTGCATCGGCAATGGCTCTCCATTTTCGAAAATGAATATAAGATCCCGAATGGATAAGCGCAACACACACGGCGCTTTCCTAATTTCTCACTAGGGATTAGCGGAGGTGAGCGGAGGCGGCGCCGGCGAGGTGAGCGGAGGCGGGGACACGACGATGAGCGCCGGCGAGGGGCCAAGCAGCGGACGACCCCGCGCACCGTGGATCGAGGAGGAGAAGCCGAACGCGATGCGGTGCCGCAACTAGATCCACGTGTGCGTCGGTGAGATTGCGGCAAAGACAGAGACGACGATGACCGTCGAAGAGGGGCCAAGCGGCGGTGCAATGAACCCAAAGCTGGAGATGAGCGTCACGACAGGATTCTCTCGGGTTCCGACGAGGGGACAAGCAACAATAGGGAGGAGCGTGCCGGCGAGGGGGCAGCGAAGAGGGCAAGGCGCCTGCCTCACGTCTGCGATGGTAAATGTCTTACAACGACGGCGAGGGGTCGAGGGAGCGGCGAAGGTGTAGAGGACCTCATATCCGACGCTGGCAACTACCACGACGACGGCGAGGCAAGTTTCTCTAAATCACAGTGCCTTTTACTTGTTCTATAAATGGAGCAGCTTGAGCTTGATCTACTTGTTCCAATGAAATGGCTTGTTCCATACAGATTTTGTAGGATTTCTAACATGATCAATGTAGCAACTTGTTCCTATGAAATGGCTAGCTTGTTCCTTTGTCTATCTCAATCTTCTCATTCCTATGGTTCATCCAAATGATCAATGTAGCAACTTTCCTATGTTTTTCATTCCATAGGAATCAAAATGGCATGACACTGTCTGGGAATATGTGAAACCTGGGGTTGATAATATTAAGGAAGAAATGCACATCCTCCTCATAAAGGCTGCATTCATGAGGCGGTACAAATTTGTGGCTGAACAAAATCTGCAACCCATGGAAGATGCGCTCGATGTGTTTCAAGATACCTTGGTTGCATTTGAAGAGGCTGCAAAAAAAGCAAACCTTAGTTGAAGATACCATGCTTTTGTTGATGTTGAAGGGGGCATGCTTTTGTTGATGTGCATGGTCAGATAGCATGACCATTGTAAAAATGTGACGGACAAGTTAAGGCCTAGCTAGATGGACAAGTTAACTGTTTGTAATAATTATGTATATCTGTGTGGATCTTTGTGGACAAGTAATCTTTATCTATATATGTGGATAAGTTATCTTTATCTATATTATGTCTATTTTGTCTCAAAATATTTTTTGTTTATTATGCCTGTATGTCGAAATGGGAGCCTTGAGAGATCGGGCTGACCTGTCAATCAAGACAGATACAAAGGAGACTACGCGGGATGGTTATTCAGCGTTGCATTTGCCCCTCCAAACCGACGAGGAGGAGCCGGCCCCACGCACCGCCCCCGTGTATTGGAGACGAGGTTTGGCTTATCCACGTATCCTTTGTTCCTAATGTTTGACCAAAAGCCACTCTCCCCTGCCACTCGATCTGCCATTCTGCCTTCCTTCTCAAACCTTCTGCCTTCCTCGTCTTCGTCGCCTTCTCTCCCCTTCTCCTTCCTTGTCTCCGTCGCAGAGATGGCCGGCGGAAAGCAGTCGTTCCGCCGCCGCGACTCAAGAGGGAGGTTCTGCAGTGAGGAGGAGAAGGCCCCGCCCGCCGCCCCCGCCAAGAGAGTGAGGTTCCGCAGCGAAGAGGTCGGTTCTTCGTCGGCCAGGGGGAGGAGGCCGTACACACGCACAAGCGCCAAGGGGGTGCACTCTGGAAACACCCGGCAGGCAGAGGCCGAGCCTTCCTCGAGTTTGGTATGCTTGAAGTTAGATTTATGCTTGAAATTGAATTCCTGGTACTCATCATATATATGCTGCTCACAAAAATGTTGAACTCATTCTGATTGCTTCAATTTCTGAATCTTCATGCTCAGCGACTTTTATTAACTGAACATCCAGTGCCTTCACTGATCAATGGTTCCAATGCATCAATTTTCCATTGTTTTAGGAAGTTGTTGTACCAGCACATGACATTGTCAGGATCTGGACAGAAATCAACAAGCTCAAGAAAACCTTAGACTACATCTGCACATTCCTAAACAGGATGGAAAGAATGAAGAAGGATGACATTGGTAAAGAGAAGCAGCAGGCAAGTTCTGAACCTAGTTACAGCTAAACAACTTTCTTGTTTGACCGGTTACAACTTTATGATATTAAACTTGGCAATCTAATTGTGAAGCTTGCTTCAATTTGCCTTTGTTTTAGAAATGTGTTGTTACTCGGGAGTAAAATTATTAACCTTTCGAGTAGAAATTTTGTTATGCTTGAAATTTAATGCATGGTACTCATCATATGCTGCTCACAAAATTGTTGAACTTATTCTATATACTACTTCCATTTCTGAATCTCCATGCTACATCGACTTTTATTAACTGAACATCTAGTGCCTTTGTTTTAGGGAGGTGCTGTAGCTTGGGAGGACATTGACATGATCTGGAAACAAATCCACAGGATCAACCAAGCTCTGATCCCAGTTACAGCTAAACAACTTTCTTGTTTAACCAGTTACATCTTTTATGATATTAAACTTGGCAATCTAATTATGAAACTTGCATCAATTTGCCTTTGTTGTAGAAATGTGTTGTTACTCGGGAGGATCTTCATTGCATCTGGAAATTACTCGACAAGGTGGATAGAAGGATGGATGACAAGGCTGTGGATGACATAAGTCTCCTAGCAAATGGTCAGAAAATACTAGAATCTGAGGTGGAGAAGCTTAAAGGCGCACAGAAGATGAAGGATATTGAACTTGCCGAAGCTGCAAAGAAGAATGCTGAGCTGCAGGAAAGACTTGTAAAACTAGAGGCAAAGATAGCTGAATTTGAGGCTGTAGCAGAAAAGAAGCCATCTAACTAGTGCCCCTGCTGATGCACGTCAGATGTGATCATGTGAATCTATTTGTTCTAAACATTATGCATGTCATATGTGAACATGTGATGCTAGCTATATATGCATCTTAAATATGTAGAATATGCTCTTATGACTACTATCTATGTGTACTTGTGGTTTTGCATCTTATTAAGAGACATGATTATATGTTTGTGTGATATCCAATATTTGCTATGATGACATAGTCAAATATTTGACGGCTGTGAGAGTGGTATAATGGACTTCAATTATTGAGCTCCGAGTCTAGTAACAGGCGTCAAATTGTCATCAGTAACGGACTTAAAAGCACATTACTGATATGGCAGTGATCGGTAACGGACTTAAAGAGCCCGTTACCGATAGGGCAGTGATCGGTAATGGACTCAAAAGGCCCGTTACTGATAGGTATAACTTTCGTAACGGTCGCATTTTAACGTCCGTTACAAAGAATAACTATAACAGGTGTTTAAGAAGCCTGTTACTGGAAGTCCTCATTGGTAACGGGTGTTGTGTTGGCCACGTCGGGGTCGAGCCTGCCACGCTTATGCGTAACGGGCGCCAAACAACAACCGTTACAGATGGGGTCCATGTAACGGGTGTTAAGGGCCTGTTACAAATGCTGCGTGACCTATTTGAGGTTTTCACGTAGTGAATCCTGCATGGACATGCTTAATGAGATAGGATCTAGTGGGGCTGTGGACATATACACTGAAACAATTGAGTTGGACCTGAGTGCCAATGAAGGTACAATACAGTATGGAGATGATGACATTTTAAACTTGTTTCGAGATGAAAACATAATGAATTTGGATTCTGCAGTAGCTCCCATGGATGGCTGTAATGCTATAGCTAGTATTGCAGATGGTCAGAATGCACAAAGTGGTGACCAACATGTAGAGAATGAGGGAGTGGAGGAGGAGGAAGATAGTGATTTTGATGCCATAGGATTTACCAGTGATGAAGATGATGAAGTAAGAGAGATAAGAACCAAATACAAAGAGTTTATGGCAGAAGCAAGCAGGAGAGGAGATATTCCATTGGACAGTGATGGTGTTTCAAATATACCTGGAGGGAGTGCTGTAAACAACACTATTCAAGTCAATGAATATGGAGATGGCATTTCATATTTTGATTCGGATCATGAGGCATCATGTGATGAGGACAGTGATGGTGTTTCTAGGAGAAGAAAATGTAAATTCCCAATATTTGACAGTCATAATGAGACTCCACAATTTGCTGTTGACATGTGCTTTAGAGGAAGAGATGAATTGAAAGGTGCAATAGAGAGGTATGCATTGAAAATGAAGGTAAATATCAGTTTTCCCAAGAACGACAGGCAAAGGCTTAGGGCTGTTTGCAGGTGGAAAGGGTGTCCCTGGGTTCTGCATGCTTCATACAATTCAAGGTCTAATTGGTTTCAAATTGTGACATATAATGGCAATCATGCTTGCTGCCCAGAATTGAAAAATAAGAGGTTATCCACAAAAAGAATTTGTGACAAGTATGGAAGTACTATCAAGGCAAATCAGCTTGGAAGGCTAGAGCAATGAAGAGACAGTACAAGAAGACATGGGTGTAGATTTCTCAATCACAATGATAAAGAGGGCAAAGGTGAGGGTTGTTAAGAAGATAATGGATCGTCAGGCTGGTGAGTACTCAAAGCTGTTTGACTATGCATTGGAGCTGAAGCGAAGTAATCCTGGAAGCAGTGTACATGTTGCTCTAGATCCTGAAGAGGAGGACCATGTCTTTCAAAGAATCTATATCTGCTTGGATGCATGTCAAAGGGGATTTTTAGATGGATGCAGGAGAGTTATTGGTCTTGATGGTTGCTTTCTTAAAGGGCCTATGAAAGGTGAGTTGCTGTCAGCTGTTGGAAGGGATGCAAATAATCAGATTTACCCAATTGCATGGGCTGTTGTGGAATATGAGAATAAAGATTCATGGGATTGGTTTCTTGGGCATCTTCAAAAAGATATCCATATCCCAATTGGAGCTGAAGGCTGGGTATTCATTACAGACAAACAAAAGGTATTTTCTACTCAGAATTGTGTTGTAATAATTCAATGCAATAAAATGTGTTGTATTAATTAAGTACTAACATTGTTTTATATATTTATGTAGGGGCTTCTAAGTGTTGTTAGTAAGTTGTTCCCATTAGCTGAGCATAGAATGTGTGCACGACACATTTACGCCAACTGGAGGAAAAAACCTAGGCTACAGGAATATCAAAAGAGATTCTGGAAGATTGCCAAGGCATCAAACATGATTCAGTTTAATAACTACAAGAACAAACATTCCGGCAAAACTCCTGATGGATGGAAGGATTTGCATAATACAGATCCTACTCATTGGTCTCGAGCTTGGTTCAAGACTGGGTCCAATTGTGAATCTGTTGACAATAACATGAGTGAGTCATTTAATAGTTGGATTATAGAAGCAAGGTTCAAGCCTATCTTATCTATGTTAGAGGAAATCGGGGCACTAGTGACAAGAAGAATCCAAGAAAATAGAAGAAACAGTGAGAGGTGGTTAATGGATATATGCCCCAACATTATCAGGAAGTTTAACAAGATCAGGCATAGAACCCAATACTGTCATGTACTATGGAATGGTGAGGCTGGTTTTAAAGTCAGAGATAAAAAATGGAGGTTCACAGTAGATCTCAAGGCTAATACATGCTCCTGTGGATATTGGCAAGTTTCTGGAATTCCCTGTGCACATGCATGTGCTTCCCTGTTTAAGATGACTGAAGAGCCAAACATATATGTGCATAAGTATTTTTCTATTGAGGCATACAAGAGGACATATCAACATGTTCTGCAACTAGTAGAACATGAGTCAGCATGGCCTGTGTCTGAAAATCCTAACTACTAGAGTGAAAAAGATGCCAGGTCGACCACCAAAAAATAGGAGAAAAGATGCTTCAGAGCTCGTGAAATCAAGCACCAAAGTGCTGACGGCTGTTATCCACTCATTTCATACACGTCAACAAGTACATTTTGGCATGAGAAATGTTCGCCAACACTAGAATAGGGCTTAAACTAATCATTTCCACAAGTGTTGGTGATTATGCAAATACAGGGAATTAGCACTAGAAAGAGGAGCAAAAGCACATGTCATTGATCCAAGTACTTCAAGCTCAGCCAATGAGGGGTTTCCACATAGGATTCCCCTGGATCAATGGCATCACCAATCCATGTGACACACTCTCGACAAATCACGCGCTGCCACATCAACTTCACATGGATTCAAGGGGCCACTTGCTACCCAAACCGCCAGGAAACTTGGCATGCACAGGTGAAGGACCGATTAGGCGAACCAGAGAGGGGGGGAGTGAATGGGAGCCGATAAAAATTCTTCTCGAAGGAGATGGGAACTCCAACAAGACGAACACGGCTTCCGAAACACTTCTCCGACTCAACTACCCAAGTTGGTCAAGACCACGCAGCCACTGGAGTGCTACTGGTCCTAGGAACCAACACACAACCCTCCGAGCCAAGACTCACCAAAACACAAAGCGGAAACGTGCACGGCTTGCTGCCTGTGCTACACCGGTCAGACCGGTGGACAGCGCCGGTCAGGCCGGTGGCTACACCAGCCGCACAGCAAACGTTCCAGGAAGCCTCAGTGACTCCTCTAGGCCCTGGAACAAAAACCACCTCCGAAACACAACCTGGAAGGAAGCAGAACCCCTCACAAAACCTAGCAAAACAACTCCAAACACGCCAAGAACTGACCAGCAGGACCACAGGACAAAAACACACGGGCAAGGCTATTCCCCGAGACAAATCCCACCAAGGGCTAGCACCGGTCAGACTGGTCAAGAGCACCGGTCAGACCGGTCGCGCCTGGGCCGCTCGGGATGAACAGCGCCCGCGAGTCAACTCCCCCAAATCCAACTCCCGATCTCCCGATTCGCTCCACGGATTCGCACAAGACTTTGGGGATAGTAGGAACACCTCATGGGCACTCCATAGCCAAGATTTGGGCCACCAAAACTCGTTGAATCAAGAGGAATCGAAGGATTTCCGCCAAGAACACCACGAACCCTAGAACCACGAAAACCCCAAAATTGAGCCCCTTTACTCACGGATTTGGGAGGGGAATCAAAGAGAAAAGAACCACGAGGGGTTCATGCATACATCCCCCACCAAATCCCAAAGAGAAAGGTCTCAAAACTGCCACAAGAAATTCGCCAAGAAAAGCCTCCGAAAATCACCAAAAAAGAGAAACGGGAAAGACACAACCAAGCCTTGAGGAACCACACCGAATCATATATACATACCGAAGAGGTTCATACAAGGTCTAGCTTGCCCCCCGATCATCCTTCCCTCTCACAAGATCTCACCATGAAGCTCTCAAGCTAGTCCTATGAAAATCCTAAGGAAAATAGGAAGAGAAAATAGGAAAACCAAATGAGCTAGGGTTCCAAGAGATGGCTGCCATCCTCTCACCCCTTGGGTTATATGGAGGCAACCGAAAGACTAAAATACCCTTACTAGCTAACTAGGGATACATGCCCCTCAAGGGTGAAATCGGAAATCTTTGTCTTCGCACCATCGGACGGATGCCCAGCGACCGCAAACATGCTTAGCCTCGACACAAGCCTTGCGATCCCGGCGCGTGTCCTCCGCTTCGAAGATTCCGGACTGCGTCGTCGCACACCGGTCAGACCGGTGCTCCTCACTGGTTAGACCGGTACCCACCGGTCAGACCCACCGGTCAGACCGATCTGGAGTTGCTGCACCTCCGTCTTCGGTTCTTCGGTCTTGGCTTTGTGGATCAACCAAGGAACCCAGTGGTTTTCTGGTGAACCACCGGAAACCCCGCGAACTCGGTGTAGCCTCCGCCAATCACCACTCATGACTCGGCTCCCACGTAGTCCCGGCTCGATCTTGGTTTTGAGGCTCAACCAAGAAACCGTCCATGACTTCATCTTGCCGTTCTTGCCACCATGCGGCCTGCACTTGACCCCGCTGGCCACCGGGTCCCTCGAACCAAGCCTACTTGTCTTCTCCACACCTGGAGGCCTCACCGGCAACGACCTTTTGCGCTTGTTCTTCACCTGCACCAACACCAGTCAAGCCGCAACCTGCACCTGCAATACTTAGCCAAGAATCAGTCCACACCACGTTGTCAATCACTCATCACACCAGGAAGCGACCATCCACCGGTCCTCGAACCACACATGACTCTCAATCTTCCCCTTGATGAGTGCATTGACAACACACACGTTTTGTTAACCAAGAGACAAGAAAAAGAAAAGAAACGACTAAAAGAAACTCCAACAAGCGATCGAAAACCAAAGAAAAGGCAACGAGCAAGATCACTTGAAGAAGACAAGTCTCGGACCGCTTAGGCAAGGGCAACGGCTCGACACATCCGAGACAAAGCATGCTCAAGCAAAGAGCACAAACCACCAATCCAAAGCTCAAAAAACCACAAAGAGCTCCCCCTGCACACATGCAAGCTCCCACTGAACCAATGCATGCGAACCACATCACGAAACAGAGCAGCTGCAACAGCTCAGCTCTGACCGGTCAGACCGGTGACCTCAACCGGTCAGACCGGTGCACAACAGAGCCCAGAAATGGCTCGAAACCACCTGAAAACCTTCCAAATGCATTCAGTAGGCCAAAACATGCTCAAACTTCTCCCCCTTGTTGACAATGCATGAAACAAGCCAAAAATGCCAAGAATGCAACCTAGAGCTTCTCAAATAGACAAAATTCAACATAGGATGCTACACATGTCCAAATGAGCAAGTTAGATACTCTATAGCTTCGTAATGACATCAACTTCATGATCACCAAGGTTCACAACCATTGGACGAAGCTAAGATAGAATTGAGCAATTTTGCGAAAATTTACCCTCTCATGAGCAAAGTCCTAAACATGATCAAAACATATCAAAATGGCAAAGCCACACAAACTTCATGCTAGGACAACCATTCTAAGCATAAGACCATCATAAACACCCACAAGCACCTCATGTCATGTCAAAGCATACCGAGCCATGTGCTTACTTCTATGTATGAGACTTCTCATTGGTAAGCAACATGCAACGGTTTAGCACCCAAAGCTATAAAAATAAGCACATATGACATGGGAGCACATTTTCCAAGCAATTTACATTTCATTTTCAGATTCATATTTGGTACATGAAATGTCTTTGCGACAAAAAGGACTTATGCCCCTCCACAAGATGAAGCATGGGGGCTAAACATTCATGATGGCAAATGAGGCTTTGGCCCCATATGATCAAAATAAGCTATCCAACCACAAATTAAGCATAGCCAAGCCACAAAAATATGTCAAGATCATATAAAGGCATTTACTCACAAGAGAGCATACATATGAGTATTTTCAAAAACATAGCCATCAACCATGGATATAAACCAAGATCATCAAGAGCTAAGCCAAACTAACCATAGCTTACCAAACTAGCTCACAAAGACATATATATCATTCCATGGTGAACAATGTATATAGGAGAAGCCTTTCCTAAACAATGCATATGATACAAAATGCATGCAACCTAAGATACAAAGATGCCTATACATCATGTTACATATGCCATGCCAAATGCAAGAAATGCACAAAGGAAAGCTATACATATGCTACAAAGGAGCTCCCACACACAAAGCTCAAGAAATCAAACACACACCAAGCTCCCCCCGCAAACGAGTGAAAGTTGCCTGATCTAGGGGTTTGGTGAAAATATCGGCTAGCTGGTCATGTGTGGGTACATGGATCAAGGCGATTTTTCCTTTCTCTACGTTGTCTCTCAGAAAATGATACCTCACTTCTATGTGCTTGGTTTTGGAATGGAGCACTGGGTAATTTGCAACGCTTATGGCACTGGTGCTATCACATTGAAGTCGGACATGGGTATACTCCTCACCAAAGTCACTCATGGTGTATGTGATCCAAAGGAGCTGAGAGCAACAACTAGCTGCGGCCACGTACTCTACCTCGGTAGTGGATTGAGGAACACTCGACTGTTTGCGGGAAGACCAAGACACCAAAGAAGAACCCAAGAACTGGCAAGTCCCAGAAGTGGACTTCCTATCCAACCGACACCCGGCAAAATCCGCGTCTGAAAATCCATGAAGAGCCAAAGAAGAAGACGCGGAGTACCAAAGGCCAAAGTCGGGAGTATGTCGCAAATACCTGAATATGCGCTTGACTACTTGCCGATGCGAAGTCCTCGGAGATGCTTGAAAACGAGCGCACAGACATACCGAGAATTGGATGTCTGGCCTCGTCGCCGTCAAGTAGAGGAGTGACCCGATCATGCTCTGGTACTCCTTCTGGTCCACGTGTTCACCTTTCTCGTCCGCATCAAGAGCTGTAGTCGTACTCATAGGCGTCGCCATGGCCGTGGAGTCCTCCATCTTGAACTTCCTCACAATGTCCTTGGTGTACTTAGCTTGGTGCACAAATGTTCCTTCCTTTGATTGCTTGATTTGTAGCCCGAGGAAGAACTGCAACTCGCCCATCATGCTCATCTCAAATTCCCTACTCATGTCTTCTGCAAACCTTGCAACAAGAGAGTTAGATGAGCCACCAAAGACAATATCATCCACGTATACCTGCACAATCAGGATATCTCTGCCCTGCCTGAGGAGGAACAAGGTCTGATCGACCTTCCCCATCTCAAACCCTCTCTCAAACAGGAACCCCCTCAACCTACCATACCAAGCTCTAGGCGTCTGCTTCAACCCATACAGCGCCTTCCTCAACTTGTACACCCGGTGGGGGTACTTCTCACTCTCAAACCCCGGTGATTGGCTCATGTACACCTCTTCCTCCAACACACCATTCAGGAAAGCACTCTTCACATCCATCTGTTACAACTTGAACCCTTTAGCCACAGAAAAGGCTAGAAGGATCCTGATCGCCTCCAAATGAGCTACAGGAGCGAAAGTCTCCTCGTAGTCGATCCCCTCTTTCTGACTGTACCCCTGAGCAACAAGTCTTGACTTGTTCCTCACCACTTCTCATTTCTCTCCCTCTTTATTTTTCCACACCCGTTTTGTTCCAATCGGCTTACACCCTGGAGGAGGGTCAACCAACACCCAAACTTGGTTCCTCTCAAAATTCTCCAACTCCTCATGCATCGAATTAACCCAATTATGATCAGATAGCGCGTGTCCAATGTCTTTGGGCTCAAAGGTGGCAACAAAAGTAGCATGAGCAAAATGAGAATTGTTCCGAACCCTCGACCGTGTAGTACGTTCATTCATGTCGCCGATGATTCTCGAAGCTGGGTGATCCACTTGCACTCGCCGGGGAGGTTCTCGCCTTGATGCTACCTTCCCCTCAACAGCAGCTTCGCCTTGATCTGGGTTTGTCATTGTAGGTGTGGGAGAGGGCCCGTTCTCGATCGTCGTCGAAGTAGTAGGTACATGTTCAGCCGCGGGCACCACACCGCCATCTTCATCATCTCCATGTTCATGCTCCTCCTCCTAAAAGATCTCCTCGCCAAGTTCGTCGTCACCTGCACACTCAAAAACAAGCTGACTACGTGGTTGTGTCTCGTCGAAGGTTACCTCGCAAGTCTCCACAATTTGGTTAGTTTCAAGATTGAGCACACGAAATGCTCTAGAATGAGATGCATAACCAAAGAAAATGCCATCGACAGACCTAGCCTTGAACTTGTCCAACTTCTTCCCTTTCTTCAGAATGAAGCATTTACAACCAAAGACATGGAAGTGACACACCTTGGGTGTGCGCCCGTGCATCAACTCGTAACAGGTTTTCTTCTTGTGAACCCTGAGGTAGATCCTGTTCGACACATAGCACGCGGTATTGACCGCCTCAGCCCAGAACCTTCTCGGAGTCCTATGCTCGTCGAGCATCGTCCGAGCCATCTCGCACAAGGTCCTGTTTTTCCTTTCCACCACACCATTCTGTGGAGGCGTATATGGACTCGAAAACTGGTGTTCAAGACCCAAGTCATGGCAAAAGGTTTCGAAGCGAGAGTTTTTAAATTCCGAGCCATTGTCACTGCGGATCGCTCGTATGGCATCTCCATGCCTCTCGTTTCTTAACCTCAAGACAAGATCTCGAACAAAACCAAACGTCTCCCCTTTCTCCTCAAGAAAGAACACCCACGTATACCGAGAGTAGTCGTCCACCACAACAAGGACATACCACTTCCCACCCGCAGATCGCACACGAGCTGGGCCAACAAGGTCCATATGGAGCAGCTCGCATGGACGCTCCGTCATCACATCGGTGAGAGGCGGGTGAGAAGAGGCTACCATCTTGGCATGCCTACACGGCGCACAAACCAACTCTTTCTCAAACCTCAACCGTGGCAATCCTCGGACCAAATTGAGTTTACTCAAGCGTGACAAAAGGTCAAAGCTCAAGTGACCCAACTTCCTATGCCACTTCCACAACTCACTCGAAGAACCAGCCAAAAAGCAACGCTCCACACCAGAAGACTGAGAGAAATCAGCTCGGAACACTTGACCCTCGGGAACGACCATGCAAACAAGGTCCCCTCGAGAATCTAAAATCCGAGAACCACCAGGCTGAAACAACACCTCAAAGCCCTCATCCAATAACTGGGACACGGAAAGCAAATTGAACCCCAGCGATTGAACAAGAGCAACACGCCTGAGAGTGACCTTGTCACTTACCTTGATCTCACCTTCTGATAGTACACGCCCTCGCCCATTGTCCCCAAAGGTGATGTATGTCCTGGACACCACCGGGACGAGACTTGAGAACCACCCCTTGTCCCCGGTCATATGCCTCGAGCAACCGGAGTCAATCAGCCAAACGTTCCTCAAGTCTCCCACCTGAAATTCAAAAGCGAGCACGTGAGTGAACAAACGACTCATCACTGGGGTTAGTACCAAAAGAGTAAAACCAGTGCCGAGCCATTTGCTCCAAAGTGGGGTTAGCACAAACCAAATCATCACGCCTATCAAAGCTACCACCACGAACACCACCACGGTAACCACTACGAGGGAACCAACCCTCTCTAGCTGGAGGAGAACGAAAGCCACGAAAGAAAAACCGTGGACCGTTCCTCCTCTCCATCTCAAAGCTACGACTCCTCCCACCCTCGTATTAAGCACGAGGTGGAGAACGCCTAGCAAACTGACCACCTGCAAACTTTCCAGACCAACCACCAGAACCACGACCACCAGAACCAAACCGAGCATCCTCACAAGCACGAAAACCAACTCGCTGTCTGCCCAGACCTGCACCGGTCTGACCGGTGTAGCGCACCGGTCTGACCGGTGTAGCTCGGCCAGCAGCACCACCTGCTGCCTTCCGGTCTCCCTAAGCCGGAACCGTCCTCACAATCGCCTTGGCCCTGGGCATCTGCATACGAGGCTCAGGTACACCATTAGAGGGGTGGTACCTGTCCTTGTTAGCCCACTCTCTAGCCATTCTCTCCTCACGCTTCCTCTTGAAGCAAAACTCGCCCTTGTGACCATCTCTCCCACAATAGTCACAATGAAACCGCACGGGCTTAGGTTTAGGCTTGGGATGGGGCTGTTCACTTGGTTTCTCTCCACTCGGCTTCTCACTCTTCTTCTCTCCTTCCTCACCTCCCTTTGGGCTCACAAACTTCATAGGTTTTTGGAAATCATTTGTTGGGTGAGGGAATATGGGTGGATCTGGAGTAGTGTCAAGTTTGTTTCTGAGATGGTTAGGCTTGGGCTCAAACTTGTTCTTGTGTCTGTTTGGTGGTGGGATAGGGATCTCTCCAACTCTCTCAACTCCCTCACCACTGTTCTCTCCAAGCTTGTCAGCCCCAAGTGCCTGACCATCATAGCGTTTGAAAGCTGCTATCATGATACCAAGCTGAGGCTCCTGACCCGACAACCAGCTCATACATTTCCTCAGCTCATCATTCTCATCCTGCAAGCGATCAACATAATGCGCAAGCTCCAAATTCTTAACCGCATGCAATTCACAAGTAGAGCAAGAATAGGGAATAGGCTCTTTCAACTTAGCCTCAAGCGAAACAGTGTAAGCATGCATCTCATCAATCTTTCCATGCAAAACAGGGCAAGAAGTACAAGCACCTAGCAAAGTAGGTCTAGACTTAAGCTCAGCCACTTCAACCCTAAGCATATCTAGTTCACCACAAGTAGAAGCATGCTTATCCTTAAGAGCAGTAAGATCAGCTAGGTACACAGAGCAATCAACACAATCAACATCCTCAGAAACCACAGGAGAAGCCTTAAGCGAATCAATCTCAAGCTTAGCATCTAAGTTCTGGGTTTCTAGCTCAGCCACACGGTTCCTAGCATCTTCTAGTGAGGCCCTAAGCTCTTTCCTCATCTTCTTGGCCTCTCTAAGCATGTGATCGCGATTATCAAGCAAGTCAACCAACTCCTCATTCTCCTTGCGCAAAGAAGAGAGCTCATCACATACCTCATCCTCGGAGTCGGAGTCCGAGTCGCTCTGGTGACTCTTCTTGCTGCCGGAGCTACGAGCCATGCCATAGAAGCCATCTCGTGTGAAGCAACTCAGCCCGCTCAAGTTCTTGGATGACTTCTTGTTCTTGCGCCGATCACCTTCGTCTTCACTGCTACTCGAACTCGAGGAAGAGTAGGCGGAGCTGGAGTCGACATCGCTCGCTCCGACCATCGCTCGGGCCTTCCTGCCGCGGCCGTCCTTCTTCCTCGACCATCGCTCGTCCTTGTGCTTGTTCTTGTGCTTGTGATCACGCCTTGATCGATACTTGCCGTCCCTGCTCGACCGGTGCCTGTAGCCGTCCTTGTAGCCGTCCTTGTTCTCCGTCTTCTCCGGGCAGTCGGCGACGAAGTGTCCTGGCTTGCCGCACTGAAAGCATGTCCGTGCTGTCCTCCTCGTGTTCACCCGGTTCTCGTGCAGCCTCTCGAACCGCCTGGTCAGCAACGCCAGCTCGTCCTCTCCAAGCACATCGAACTCCTCATCTGGCAAAGACATCAAAGAAGACAGAGAGTACATCCTGGGAGATACGTTAGCATTAGACTTAGCTCCTTTGCCACCAACGAGAGTGAGACTATGAGAATCAGTCGGGCTCTCGATCTTGGCTGTCATACCACGGTCCAACTCAGCTGACTTGAGCTTCGAGAACAGCTCATTCACGGTCAAGGTGTCATACTTCTCGGACTCAACGATAGCCTCAAACTTCCCGTCCCATACGGTACGATCCAACGAGTGCAAGAGCTTCACGGCTCTATCATGATCATCGTATGGGAGCACAGCCACATTGGCTCTCATGTTGTTCACAACGACCGTAAACCGCTGGAAAAGGGCATCGACGGACTCGCCGGGGAGATGAGTGAAGTTCTCGTACTCTCTCCGGTAAGTCGCGTACATCCGAGCCTGAACCTGAGCATTCCCAGCATGTGCATCCTTCAACTACTCCCAAATCCTACAGGCTAAGTCCTCTGTCTGAACCCGATCGAATTCAGGCTGACACAGAGCACAAAACAAGTAATCGACCGCCTTGTTGTTGGCTTCGAACATAGCCCTCGATCCTGGAGCAAGGAAGTTCATCAGATGAACATAAGTTGTGTTCACCGTAACGTCCCAAAGGATCTGACCCTTTCCGCGGAGGAACGCTACCATCCGCCTCTGCCACATCTGGTAGTTCTTCCCATCGAAGTGCGGAGGACCCGAACCCCGTTCCTGGTACGCCATGTTTGGATCTTAAACTGGTAAGAGTCAATGAAGACCCGAACCGGCTCTGATACCAATTGAAGGACCGATTAGGCGAACCAGAGAGGGGGGAGTGAATGGGAGCCGATAAAAATTCTTCTCGAAGGAGATGGGAACTCCAACAAGACGAACACGGCTTCCGAAACACTTCTCTGACTCAACTACCCAAATTGGTCAAGACCACGCAGTCACTGGAGTGCTACTGGTCCTAGGAACCAACACACAACCCTCCGAGCCAAGACTCACCAAAACACACAGCGGAAACGTGCATGGCTTGCTACCTGTGCTACACCGGTCAGACCGGTGGACAGCACCGGTCAGGCCGGTGGCTACACCAGCCGCACAGCAAACGTTCCAGGAAACCTCAGTGACTCCTCTAGGCCCTGGAACAAAAACCACCTCCGAAACACAACCTAGAAGGAAGAAGAACCCCTCACAAAACCTAGCAAAACAACTCCAAACACGCCAAGAACTGACCAGCAGGACCACGAGACAAAAACACACGGACAAGGCTGTTCCCCGAGACAAATCCCACCAAGGGCTAGCACCGGTCAGACCGGTCAAGAGCACCGGTCAGACCGGTCGCGCCTGGGCCGCTCGGGGTGAACAGCGCCCGCGAGTTAACTCCCCCAAATCCAACTCCCGATCTCCCGATTCGCTCCACGGATTCGCACAAGACTTTGGGGATAGTAGGAACACCTCATGGGCACTCCATAGCCAAGATTTGGGCCACCAAAACTCGTTGAATCAAGAGGAATCGAAGGATTTCCGCCAAGAACACCATGAACCCTAGAACCACGAAAACCCCAAAATTGAGCCCCTTTACTCACGGATTTGGGAGGGGAATCAAAGAGAAAAGAACCACTAGGGGTTCATGCATACATCCCCCACCAAATCCCAAAGAGAAAGGTCTCAAAACCGCCACAAGAAATTCGCCAAGAAAAGCCTCCGAAAATCACCAAAAAGGAGAAACGGGAAAGACACAACCAAGCCTTGAGGAACCACGCCGAATCATCTATACATACCAAAGAGGTTCATACAAGGTCTAGCTTGCCGCCCGATCATCCTTCCCTCTGACAAGATCTCACCATGAAGCTCTCAAGCTTGTCCTATGAAAATCCTAAGGAAAATAGGAAGAGAAAATAGGAAAACCAAATGAGCTAGGGTTCCAAGAGATGGCTGCCATACTCTCACCCCTTGGGTTATATGGAGGCAACCGAAAGACTAAAATACCCATACTAGCTAACTAGGGATACATGCCCCTCAAGGGCGAAATCGGAAATCTTTGTCTTCGCACCTTCAGACGGATGCCCAGCGACCGCAAACTTGCTTAGCCTCGACGCAAGCCTTGCGATCCCGGCGCGTGTCCTCTGCTTCGAAGATTCCGGACTGCGTCGTCGCACACCGGTCAGACCGGTGCTCCTCACCGGTCAGACCGGTACCCACCGGTCAGACCGGTCTGGAGCTGCTGCACCTCCGTCTTCGGTTCTTCGGTCTTGGCTTTGTGGATCAACCAAGGAACCCAGTGGTTTTCTGGTGAACCACCAAAAACCCCGCGAACTCGGTGTAGCCTCCGCCAATCACCACTCATGACTCGGCTCCCACGTAGTCCCGGCTCGACCTTGGTTTTGAGGCTCAACCAAGAAACCGTCCATGACTTCATCTTGCCGTTCTTGCCACCATGCGGCCCGCACTTGACCCCGCTGGCCACCGGGTCCCTCGAACCAAGCCTACTTGTCTTCTCCACACCTGGAGGCCTCACCGGCAATGACCTTTCGCGCTTGTTCTTCACCTGCACCAACACCAGTCAAGCCGCAACCTGCACCTGCAATACTTAGCCAAGAATCAGTCCACACCACGTTGTCAATCACTCATCACACCAGGAAGCGACCATCCACCGGTCCTCGAACCACACATGGCTCTCAACAGGGGAGTGACCATGGGGCCCACCTGCCAGCCTCCTGGAGAAAGCACAACACGAGGGGAGGCCCGGGGTGTTCGGCCGACCATGGGATCGGCCAAACCGGCTCTGGCTCCTCTGATCCCCACGTTCCACGTGTTGCTCCATGATTGGTCACTTGTTGCAATCCCGGACGTTTTGGAGCACTATGAGCCTCAGAGCAAGCCACCCCCTTGCCTATAAATAGAAGGGGAGGGGCATCATTCTTGGACACACACTTCTCCTCCTCCTCTTCATTTTGTCCTTGGAGCCTCTCTCTTTAGGAGAGGAGAGCTCTTTATATAGGATTAGTGCTAGGAAGTGAGGGGGGATGCTTGGGGCCATGTCATGTTCATGACATCTTCCTCAAGAACGAACCTCAGCGATGCCTTTGTTCTTCATTTAGACTAAAGTGAGTATTTCGACATTTTCTATTTAGAATAAAGTCGTATGCATGCATAGGTGAATTGTTCTTGTGTTCTTCATTCGTTCTTGATTTAGAGGCTAGTGTTCTTCGAACACAACCCTTTCGATCTAGTAGAGTTGGATCATAAGTTTGCATTCCGTTTGTATGTTAGCGTGTCTATTAGAACAAAGTTGATGCTCCTGCATGCCTCTAATTAGATCAAAGTGCATTTATGATCTTGCATGAGTGATAGAGTATACCTTGAGCTAGTGCCAGTATCTCCCTCGCGGATTTGTAGTTCCATATTTATACGGAGTGCAATAGTAGGGCTACCGGGATGTCAGGCGGTGTCAGGCTATAGTAGTAGTCAGTGGTGTAGACGTGGTGTCTGGACCATAGGTTATCCTTCGAATACCAAGTGCATTCGCGTAACGATAGAGGTAGGCCACAGTGGTGACAACCTGTTGGACCCTTCGAAACCCTCCGCGCCTGTGTACCGAGTAGGGCCCCGTTGCTAGAACATATTCCTAGTCCTAAACAGCTAGGGTGGGTTGGCGCCCAATGCGAGTGTTTATACCTGAGAGACTGCGCTAGACTCTGTGCTCTGTCAAGCAGATCCTTTCTACCTATCCTATCATCCAGTGTTGTGTCCTTAGACCATCAGCTAGGTTAGAAGCCAGAGCTCATCCATCCCGTGGATACGATACCCTTTGGGAATACTCATTCTCCGAGGGAGAAGTGCTACAACAGTGTATCCGTGCGCTTGCATATTCGTTCGCACTCGTTAGTGCACCCGGGAGTTTCTTACATACTCACGCTACCCCGGGGCTAGTGGTGACATTAAGAAATGCCAACAAGCATTTCTGGCACCGTTGCCGGGGACGGTTGCTGCTTCTATCTTCGAGCCAAGTGGTCTTCGTATCTTTTTATCTTTTCCTTTTTTCTACCTTTACCCCAGTTACCATGGAGCAAACTTCTATCTAGAATCTTTCTGCTCCCAAACCTGAGTTGTTAGAGCCACCGCCATCAGAACATCCAATTACCACACCTAGCTATCAACTCAGCACCAATCTTGTCTCTTTGATTAAGGAATCGTATTCCTTTTCTGGGGACAATCAAAACCCCTATGAGCATTTGTGAGAGTTTGAGCACCTTTGTTCATGCTATGCCTTTGCTAGCATGACACACGATACTGTCCGTTGGAAATTGTTTCCTTTTTCCCTCACGGGGAGCGCAAGATAATGGTACAACGAACACGTAGGCTTTGTTGGCGGCATATGGGCGGAACTTGTTGGTAATTTCTGCAGATGGTATTTTCTGCTTGCCTGTCTCATCGCCCTACGAAAGGATGTGCTCGGATTTAAGCAAAACGACAAGAAAACCTTAGGTGCGGCTTGGGAAAGACTCTTACGTTTAGTGAACTCTGGTCCCACGCTGTCAATACCCAATCATGTGCTCTATCAGCATTTTTATGCGGGATTGGACGTCAAGTCCACCGGACACCTTGACGATGCCTCGGGAGGATCCTTTCCAGATAAGACTCCAAGTGAGGGGAGGCAGATTCTTGATCGTATAGCAGCTAATGCCTCCTTCACGGTCGAGTTGGAAGGTCCTCAAGAGGAATGTGTACCTAAAGAAGAGATCACTCCTGAACCTTCATCGTCCAAATCCATAGACCCAGTTCAGGAGCCCACGACACTGGAGGATGAGGCAATTCAGCCTCCAGAGTCTCTTTTGAAGTTTGAGGATGATATATTTGAAGATTTTGGAAACACCTCAAACTATTGTTGCGAGAGAAAACCACCATCTCCTGTTTCTCCCTCAGATCCTACGGAAATTGCCTTCTTTAGAGACAACATTCGGGAATTAACGGCCATCATGACCCAAGAATGGTCGAGAGAGCTGGAGTCGGCGGCTGGAACTTTCTAGCTCCTTCCGCCTCGTTCGACTCTCTCTTGCGTTATGCGTGGAAAGGTAGTGGAAGTTCTCTGCAACCCCTTGGTAGGAGTCAATATCATGTCTAGTGCTTTTGCTTGGAGAAACTTCGCAGACGAACCTTTGACTCCTACCCAGACGTCTACCAGGACTCCTAAAGGAGAAATCCTAGAAGGAGTAGGAATCTTGAAGGCTATCCCTACCATGTATAAAGAGGCCGACTTTGCCCTTGATTTCCATACCTATGATATCCTTAGCTTCGACCTCATGATAGGATTGCCCCTCGAGAAATTTCTCATAGAGGCTCCTACCCAAGGTAAGCTTAGTGTTTGCCTAGGAAGGGAGGTCTTCTCTGTAGAAGTTTTAAGAGCCAAAAATGCAAGAACGGATCCTCTTGATGACCCTATACAAATTGAGGAGGTCAAGGCAATCATTCCGGGAGATTCGCCGGAATCCCTCCTCGACGAGTGGGCACTTGAGTTCATAGAGGAGACTGAAGAGCCTACCGAGTCTATAGATATATCTGAATTCCAGGCTCCACCTAAGCCCTCTATCGAACTCAAACCTCTGCCCACCAGCCTTCGATATGTTTTCCTCCATGGGGACACTGAGTCTCCAGTGATCATTAATGACAATCTTTCTGATAAGGAATCCAGAGGCTCATCTCCATCCTAGAGAAGCACCGATCTGTGTTCGGATACTCTCTTCAGGACCTTAAAGGGATAAGCCTGACTCTCTGCACCCATCGCATCCCCGTAGATACAGATATCCCACCGACGAGGGAGCCTCAGAGAAGGCTGAACAATGCGATGAGAGAGGTCGTTAAGAAAGAAGTTCTTAAGCTTCTTCATGTTGGGATCATTTATCTAGTTCCCTATAGTAAATGGGTTAGCCCCGTTCAATGCGTACCCAAGAAGGGAGGAATGACGACAGCCCCCAATGAGTTTGGCGAGCAGATTTCTCAACGCCTTCCCACAGGATGGAGGATGTGCATAGATTATAGGAAGCTCAACAAGGCTACAAAGAAGGTGAGAGCCAGGTGTGGTTCGAGGACCGGTGGATGGTCGCTTCCTAGTGTGATGAGTGATTGACAACGTGGTGTGGACTGATTCTTAGCTAAGTATTGCAGGTGCAGGTTGCGGCTTGACTGGTGCAGGTGCAGGTGAAGAACAAGCGCGAAAGGTCGTTGCCGGTGAGGCCTCCAGGTGTGGAGAAGACAAGTAGGCTTGGTTCGAGGGACCCGGTGGCCAGCGGGGTCAAGTGCGGGCCGCATGGTGGCAAGAACGGCAAGATGAAGTCATGGACGGTTTCCTGGTTGAGCCTCAAAACCAAGGTCGAGCCGGGACTACGTGGGAGCCGAGTCATGAGTGGTGATTGGCGGAGGCTACACCGAGTTCGCGGGGTTTCCAGTGGTTCACCAGAAAACCACTAGGTTCCTTGGTTGATCCACAAAGCCAAGACCGAAGAACCGAAGACGGAGGTGCAGCAGCTCCAGACCGGTCTGACCGGTGGGTCTGACCGGTCTGACCGGTGGGTACCGGTCTGACTGGTGAGGAGCACCGGTCTGACCGGTGTGCAATGACGCGGTCCGGAATCTTCGAAGCGGAGGACATGCGTCGGGATCGCAAGGCTTGCGTCGAGGCTAAGCAAGTTTGCGGTCGCTGGGCATCCGTCCGATGGTGCGAAGACAACGATTTCCGATTTCGCCCTTAAGGGGCATGTATCCCTAGTTAGCTAGTAAGGGTATTTTAGTCTTTCGGTTGCCTCCATATAACCCAAGGGGTGAGAGGATGGCAGCCATCTCTTGGAACCCTAGCTCATTTGGTTTTCCTATTTTCCTTCCTATTTTCCTTAGGATTTTCGTAGGACTAGCTTGAGAGCTTCATGGTGAGATCTTGTGAGAGGGAAGGATGATCGGGTGGCAAGCTAGACCTTGTATGAACCTCTTTGGTACGTATAGATGATTCGGCGTGGTTCCTCAAGGCTTGGTTGTGTCTTTCCCGTTTCTCCTTTTTGGTGGTTTTCGGAGGCTTTTCTTGGTGAATTTCTTGTGGCAGTTTTGAGACCTTTCTCTTTGAGATTTGGTGAGGGATGTATGCATGAACCCCTCGTGGTTCTTTTCCCTTTGATTCCCCTCCCAAATCCGTGAGTAAAGGGGCTCAATTTTGGGGTTTTTGTGGTTCTAGGGTTCGTGGTGTTCTTGGCAGAAATCCTTTGATTCCTCTTGATTCAACAAGTTTTGGTGGACCAAATCTTGGCTATGGAGTGCCCATGAGGTGTTCCTACTATCCCCAAAGTCTTGTGCGAATCCGTGGAGCGAATCGGGAGATCGGGAGTTGGATTTGGGGGAGTTGACTCGCGGACGCTGTTCATCCCGAGCTGCCCAGGCGCGACCGGTCTGACCGGTGCTAGCCCTTGGTGGGATTTGTCTCGGGGAACAGCCTTGTCCGTGTGGTTTTGTCCCGTGGTCCTGCTGGTCAGTTCTTGGCGTGTTTGGAGTTGTTTTGCTAGGTTTTGTGAGGGGTTCTTCTTCCTTCCAGGTTGTGTTTCGGAGGTGGTTTTTGTTCCAGGGACTAGAGGAGTTACTGAGGCTTCCTGGAATGTTTGTTGTGCGGCTGCTGTAGCCACCGGCCTGACCGGCGCTGTCCACCGGTCTGACCGGTGTCACCGGTCTGACCGGTGTCACCGGTCTGACCGGCGCAGGTCATCGGTCTGACCGGTGTAGCACAGGCAGCAAGCCGTGCAAGTTTCTGCTGTGTGTTTTGGTGAGTTCTGGCTCGGAGGGTTGTGTGTTGGCTCCTAGGACCAGTAGCACTCCAGTGGCTGCGTGCTCTTGGCCAACTTGGGTAGTTGAGTCGGAGACGCGATTTGGAAGCCGTGTTCGTCTTGTTGGAGTTCTCATCTCCTTCGAGAAGAATTTTATCGGATCCCATTCACTCCCCCCCCCTCTCTGGTTCGCCTAATCGGTCCTTCAGAAGGATCACTTCCCGCTCCAATTCATTGATGAGATGCTAGAGCAGTTAGCGAACCACTCTTTCTTCTGTTTCCTTGACAGGTATTCTGGCTATCATCAAATTCCTATCCACCCTGATGACCAAAACAAGACCACCTTCACTTGCCCTTATGGAACCTGTGCTTATCGAAGAATGTCTTTCGGGTTGTGCAATGCACCCGCATCCTTCCAGAGGTGCATTATGTCTATCTTCTCAAACATGATTGAGCAGATCATGGAAGTTTTCATGGACGATTTCTCTGTTTATGGAAAAACTTTTGATGAGTGTCTTAGGAATCTAGACAAGGTCTTACAAAGGTGTCATGAGAAGGACTTGGTCCTCAACTGGGAGAAATGCAATTTCATGGTTAGAGAGGGCATCGTGTTAGGGCACCTGGTGTCCGAACGAGGAATAGAAGTGGACCACGCTAAGATTGAAGTCATAGAAAAGCTTCCACCTCCTGTTACTGTCAAGGGCATTCATAGCTTCCTTGGCCATGTTGGGTTCTACCGACGGTTCATTAAGGACTTCTCACAGGTCGCTAGACCCCTCACCAATCTCTTGGCCAAAGATGCACCCTTTGAATTCACAGAGGAGTGTATGAAAGCCTTTCTCACCCTCAAGAATGTGCTCATCTCTGCCCCAGTCATCCAACCTCCCGACTGGACGCTACCTTTCGAGATCATGTGTGATGCTAGTGATTACGCTGTAGGGGTCGTCTTCGGCCAAACTAAGGATAAGAAACACCATGCTATAGCCTATGCTAGCAAAACCATGACAGAAGCTCAACTAAACTACGCTACTACTTAGAAAGAGCTCCTTGCTATTGTCTTTGCTATAAACAAGTTTAGATCTTACTTAGTGGGAGCTAAGATAATAGTTTATACTGATCATGTTGCTCTTAAATATTTGCTTTAAGAAAGATGCTAAACCCCGCCTGATTAGATGGATTCTGCTCCTTCAGGAATTTGACTTAGAAATAAGAGATAAAAAAGGAGTAGAAAATTCTGTTGCAGATCATTTGCCTCATATGCGCACTACTAACACCCATCAATGACTCTCTGCGAGACGACATGTTGCTAAAGGTCACGGATAGCAACCCCTGGTATGCAAATATTGTAAATTATCTGGTTACAGGATACATACCACCAGGAGCCGATAAGAAGAAGTTGATCCATGAAGCTAAAAGGCACTAGTGGGATGATCTGTATCTATATAAAGTTTGTGCTGATGGGCTGCTGAGAAGATGTGTGCCGAGTGCTAGAGGAATGCAAATTATTGAAAAATGTCATGCAGGGCCATATGGTGGCCACTATAGCACTTACCCTACACATGCAAAGATATGGCAGAGTGGTTTCTTCTGGCCAACCACGTATGATGACACAAGGAATTTTATCCGAAGATGCAAGGCATGCCAGAAGCATGGAGGAATTACTACCAGAGATGCAATGTCCCTACATGATAATTTGCAAGTGGAACTTTTTGATGTATGGGGTATTGATTACATGGGACCATTCCCAAGTCTGATGGGGCTGAATACATCTTAGTGGTAGTTGACTATGTGTCGAAATGGGTTGAAGCCATAGCATGTAAGTCGGCTGATGCCAAGCAGTCCAAAAAGATGTTCAACGAAGTGATATTCCCTCGCTTCGGCATTCCAAGGATGGTAATTAGCGATGGGGGATCCCACTTCACTGACAAGGGATTCAGAAGATTTCTTCAAGAACAAGGGATTCAACATAGTATCGCTACTCCATCACTCTCAGACTAATGGCCAAGCTGAAACCTCCAACAAACAGATCAAGACTATTCTACAGAAAACAGTACAGGAGGCAGGCAGGTCTTGGAGAATGCATCTCCAAGACGCTCGATGGGCCTATAGAACAACCTACAAAACCCCACTGGGAATGTATCCGAATCAATTGGTATATGGGAAAACGTGCCATCTACCAGTGGAGGTGGAGCACAGAGCCCATTGGGCAATCTGGAGATTTAATCTGGAATTCCTCAAGGTCGGAAGGAACAGGCAAAAACAAATATTGGAGTTAGAAGAATGGAGAGAGAAAGCCTATCACAGTGCAAAGATCTATAAAGAAAGAACCAAGAGGTAGCATGATAAGAAGATCAAGAAGAAAGAATTTACACCCGGTGATAAGGTGCTACTATTCAACTCCCGATACAACCTGTTCGGAAAAGGAAAATTGCGTAGTAGGTGGGTGTAACGCCCGCGTTCTAATTCCTAATAAATCACCTTCTAAATCATGCATGTTTTTTTCCAAAATCTTTACTGACGAGCTCGATCAATTCCTAAAATACCGATCATCATTTATGTTTTCCCCTTTTTCAACCCGAGTCACCCCAGCAGTCGCCGACACCGGGAATCGCTCCGGCCCGCATCCCGGCGAGCGCCCCAGATTCACCGGCCTCACAATCACCGCCGACCCGGGAATCACTCGACATCGCGTCGGTGTTCGAAACCCGGAAAACCCCACCAAAATCTTTTCTTCCTTTTCTCCCAATTTTTCACCTAAAATTTTCTCCTGTTAAATCACTCACCAAAAATATTTTCAAAATCTTTTCATAATCCATAATCTTGGTTATCCATAATCTTTTCCAAGATCTAATATCTCCTTAATCCCTTTTGCTATTCCAAATCAAGTGCCAACAAGTTTCCCTTAACACTTGCTTCTCTCTAAGCCATCACTATCAAGTAGCTAATCCTTTCTTTCACACGTGCTCTCATCCATCGCCACCTAGCTTGGTGACCTTGGTCACGTACACCAGCATACACCATGTCAAGCTAGCAACACAGAGGCACCAGCTCCTTGCCGTGCACACCTCCTCCAGCATGCAAGCAGCAACACACACGCAAAAGCAATGCAGCCGCAGCAGCACAATGGCCGCGTGCACAGCTTGTACGCCAGGCCCCTCCACGCCGCGCTCGCCGTGCTCTGCTCGAGCGACCACCCGACCCCTCCTTCTCTGCACACCGCGCCAGCCCCGCGACGAGACTGCGCGCTGCCGCTCGACGCCGCGGCAGGCATTAACTCCGCCTGCACGCCCCGTCACCTCCACGCCACCGTCACTGCCGCTCGACGCCGCGGCCGCCATTAACTCCGCATGCCAGTTCTGTCGCCTCCAAGCACCATCGCTGCCACAAGACGCCGCCCGCCTCGCGCCACCTCACGCTTGCCAGCTCGCCGGCCACCGCGTCGCTGCCCGACGAGTCGAGTCGCCGCTGCCGCTCACGTCTCGTCGGCCACCGGCGCCGTTAATGCGAGCCCACAGGCCGAACCGCCATTGCAGGCAAGCACGAGCTCCTCATGCGCAACTCCCGGCTTCTCCACCGCCTTCCCGCGCCTATAAAAGGAGCTCGCGCCATCCCTGCCTCGCCCCCAAGCCACCCCGGCCTTCACCTCTCCCTCCCGAGCTCCCCATCACCACCTCCAGTGCCGCCTCTACCACAGCCCGCCACCGCCCATCGATCTCCCTCCACGGGCCGTCCCAGCCTGAGATGAGGACAGGAATCAGTCGCCCTCGACCTCCTCTCTCTATTCCCCTCATTCCCGGCCGCCGCCAGCAGGCCGCCCCTGTCCGGCCCTCTCCTCTGTTTCTGTCGAGAGGAGGAAGATGGACGTTTTGCCATAACCCCCTCCTCTATTTCTTTCTCACACCGAAGCCCTCACACTCTCTCTGTCAGTTTTGCTCAAAGCCCCCTCCCTCTTTCCTTTTTCCACCTGCAGCACCCTCTCTCTCTTATCCCTTTTCACTATTAGCCCCTGAACTCTTGAGTTCTTTACAAATAAACCCTTGCACCCTTTAACCCACCCTTAAACACCCTTTATCACATCTTTTCATGTGCAGTTTTACCCCAAATTAATTCCAAACTTCACCACATCTTCCCTGGGTTTATTTCCGTCGATCCATCTACCAATGTTCCCTAAATAATATTTATTTCTCTATTTTCCAAATTATTCTCTCCTCGAGCTCAGCCGATAAATCTTTGTTCTTTGTGTTGATTGTATGCTTGCTTGTGTGTGTCGTAGCTGACGGAGTGAACAAGGAGGAACCCCCGGAGGATTTTGGAGCCGCATACTGTGCTCAGGAGCCTAAGATCCCGAACCGCGAGCCGGAACTCCCAGAGGACTTCGAAGATGGTAAGTCCCATCTCATCCTTTGATGCATGATTTAATCCCAGTTTTATAAACACAACCCCCTATTTTGATTTACAAATTGCATAAAACCTGGTAGGATAGCCACCCTTGATTGCTATGATTGTTCCATGTTTGGCCAAAATGATTTCTTTAAAATTGTGTGAGTGCTTTAAAAATGGGAACTGGGTATTTTGGAAAATGAGAAAAGAGTTGTGTGGACGAGATGGACGAGTGTGTGTCAGGAGTATGGGTGAGCTCGTACCTTTGTGGTTGAGCGTGTTGGGAGATGTCCATCTTGTCGTTAAGGACCGGGTTGCGTGACATCTCACCTGGCCCAGCTATCGTACAACCACTCGACCGTTGTATGTGGCAACGGCTTAGCATAAATCCCACTAGTTAATCTGCTGGCCATCGGGAGTGCGGGTGAGCAGCAGAAGGACAAGGAGTAGGGATACGATCTGTGTGAGTTATGCCCTGTTATAACCCATTGGTTACTTCCGTGATGGCTCATAGGGTTAGCTAAGGTGGGTAATGGCTTTGATAGGATCTGCGCCGGCACTAAGGTGTTCGTGTGGCGGTACCCTACTTGTGGGTAAAGTGTACATCCTCTGTAGAGTGTAAAACCTATTCGAATAGCCGTGTCCACGGTATTGGACGAGTCACGGTGTGGTCACAAAACTAGTGTTTCGGTTTGGGATTGTTTTCATGGTGTGAGTTATTTTGGAAAAAGAGTGTGGCTGTGTGCCTGGGCTACTACAGATGGGGAGTCCGGTAGCTCTCAACTGGTTTTCCTTAAAGCAACTGGGTTATTTTGGTTACAAAAATGTTTTGTGAAAACCTTTTAAAATACAAACCCCTGCATGAGTAAAAGTTGGTTTTTCATAAAATTTTGATCCCTGTTATTCCTTGTGCATGTTCTGATACATAGCCCCTCCGTGGGTGGGGTTGGACTTGTTGAGTATGTATGTACTCACCCTTGCTTGATTAACTATTTTTACAGAGGAGGATCTCGACTTTGTCCCTGAGGACGTTGAGTAGGTTGTCGTCCTGCACCCAACCCGTGCCTGTGGATTCAGAGTCTCCACAGGAAGCTTCCATGGCGCAAGACTCTGATGATATCTTATATGCTGTCAGTGTTATAGTTTGGCTAGTAGTCCTTATGTTAGTCCTCGTGGTAGTGGTGCTTTCGTGCCGACAACCTCGACGGTTTGTACGGTAATGAACCATATGTTGTAATAAATGTGCTACCAGCCTCCTGGGACTGGTATTTGTATCACATTTAGTCCCCTCTGAGGAGGAGACGCTTCAGTGGGAAGGACCATTCACAGTAGTGGAGGTAGCTTCTCATGGAGCTATCACTCTACAAAATGATGAAGGCAACAGTTTCAAGGTGAATGGCCATCGGTTGAAAATCTTCCTCGAGCCTGATGACATGGAATATGAAGTAATCAACTTCATCAAGGACGAATAGTATGGGCAAGAGCATGCCCGGACATCAGGTAAGTTTTTCCTCTCCCTACTATCTTTGTCTTTTCAAGTTATTTCGCATGTTAGGAAGAAGGCAGTGTGGGGGAAATCCCCATCCTGCAGAATAAAAGAAGAACCTGAGGTACGCACATTCTCTATCTCATCTTCCTGTATCCTTGAGTTTGACTGAATTCCAAGACTCATCTTTTATATCAAACTCAAAGAATCATATTCCCCATGCCATGCATGAATCCTGAGGTTGGCTTGCATATATTTTATTCCTTACTTATCATCTCGATGCTTGTGAACGAATATCATTAGGGAACTCATGCTTATCTAAGTAGTTGACGTTTGTGATATGGTTTGATGATATGATCTTCGCTCTATATGTTTGAGTGCTTGGGAATTTTATTTGAAAATCATAAAACCCTTTGCAAAGCTCCTCTTTGATATGCCACCATCCTACCAAAGCCATATGATGTTCTTAGCTGAAAACCTTATACTCATATGCTGCTAGTTATTGCATTGAGCTTTGTCAAATTCTGTGACCCTTGTGAGAATTCTTTTCATTACTCTCACGATCAAGATTCGTGTGCACACCACCTATTTCCCACTTGCTATGCTTCTACACTGGAAGTTAGCATTGTATCATTCATCCATTCCACAAAATAAAGCTCCATATATATGTGTGTTGATTTCTCCTTCCTAGTTTTTGTTATACAAGAGACATGGCTATCGAAAGAAAGAGTTGGACACATGAAGGTCCACAAAAAAGAGATAGATAGCCATGTTCTCAAAAGATTTTTATACAAGAGGGAGAATCATGCAAAAAGGAGTTTCACAACTTAGATGGTAATAACTAGTGTCCATTCCGGAGCTAGTGACCACCTTACCATCAACCAACAACTTTTCTCATCATATATGTATGGTAATATCTAGCACCCATCCCGGGCCTAGTATCCACCTTACCATACTCACCATACCCATACACGTGCACATCTTGATCTGATTGTGTGATTTGATTTTCTCTGTGGATCTAGTTTTTGACTTTGCAATATATGTGATACAAGTATGCTTTATCCTTTATCCTACCCTGAGCTCCACATATAGCCATCATTAAAAGTAGGATGAAGAAAGGCAATCTATTGCCTTGGTGAGGACATATACACATTGAGCGATCTGAGAGAATCAAATGAGGAGTTAAGCAATGTTTGTTTTGAAAACTTATTACAAAACCCCAAGTTGCTTGACATGATGAGCAAGAGTGATTTGATTCATGACTATTCCATTCCCCAACTACCCAAGATGGCATGATAGACACTTCACAGAGTTCACAGGTACAAGGTATGGTTTGGAATATCTCTTATGTTTGCTTCTTACATTTGGACATCATGTCTCACCTTGATCTTGTTCTTCCCTTCACTCGGGACGAGCAAAGGTCAAGTGTGGGAGTATTTGTTGACGACTGTTATCCACTCATTTCATACCCATCAAAAAGTACATTTTGCCATGAGAAATGTTCGCCAACACTAGAATAGGGCTTAAACTAATCATTTCCACAAGTGTTGGTGATTATGCAAATACAGGCAATTAGCACTAGAAAGAGGAGCAAAAGCACATGTCTTTGATCCAAGTACTTCAAGCTCAGCCAATGAGGGGTTGCCACATAGGATTCCCCTGGATCAATGGCATCACCAATCCATGTGATACACTCTCGACGAATCACGCGCTGCCACGTCAACTTCACATGGATTCAAGGGCCCACTTGCTACCCAAACCACCAGGAAACTTGGCATGCACGGGGGAGTGACCATGGGGCCCACCTGCCAGCCTCCTAGAGAAAGCACAACACGAGGGGAGGCCCGAGGTGTTCGACCGAACCGCCTCTGGCTCCTCTGATCCCCACCTTCCACGTGTTGCTCCATGATTGGTCACTTGTTGCAATCCCGAGCGTTTTGGAGCACTTTGAGCCTCGGAGCAAGCCACCCTCTTGCCTATAAATAGAAGGGGAGGGGCCTCATTCTTGGACACACACTTCTCCTCCTCCTCTTCATTTTGGCCTTGGAGCCTCTATGTTTAGGAGAGGAGATCTCTTTGTATAGGATTAGTGCTAGGAAGTGAGGGGGAATGCTTGGGGCCATGTCATGTTCATGACATCTTCCTCAAGAACGAACCTCAGCGGTGCCTTTGTGCTTCATTTAGACTAAAGTGAGTATTTCGATATTTTCTATTTAGACTAAAGTCGTATGCATGCATAGGTGAATTGTTCTTGTGTTCTTCATTCGTTCTTGATTTAGAGGCTAGTGTTCTTCGAACACAACCCTTTCGATCTAGTAGAGTTGGATCATAAGTTTGCATTCCGTTTGTATGTTAGCTTGTCTATTAGAACAAAGTTGATGCTCCTGCATGCCTCTAATTAGATCAAAGTGCATTCGTGATTTTGCATGAGTGATAGAGTATACCTTGAGCTAGTGCCAGTATCTCCCTCACGGATTCGTAGTTCTGTATTTATATGGAGTGCTATAGTAGGGCTACTGGGACGTCAGACGGTGTCAGGCTATAGTAGTAGTCAGTGGTGTAGACGTGGTGTCTGGACCATAGGTTATCCTTCGAATACCAAGTGCATTCGCGTAACGATAGAGGTAGGCCGCAGTGGTGACAGCCTGTTGGACCCTTCGAAACCCTCCATGCCTGTGTACCGAGTAGGGCCCTGTTGCCAGAACATATTCCTAGTCCTAAACAGATAGGGTGGGTTGGCGCCCAATGTAAGTGTTTATACCTGAGAGACCGTGCTAGACTATACGCTCTGTCAAGCAGATCCTTTCTACCTATCCTATCATCCAGTGTTGTGTCCTTAGACCATCAGCTAGGTTAGAAGCCAGAGCTCATCCATCCTGTGGATACTATACCCTTTGGGAATACTCATTCTCCGAGGGAGAAGTGCTACAACGGTGTATCCGTGCGCTTGCGGATTCGTTCGCACTCGTCAGTGTACTCGGGAGTTTCTTACACGCTCACGCTACCCCAGCGCCTAGTGCTGACGTTAAGAAACGCCAACACAAAGCTAGCAGAGTTGGCACTCAAATCAAATGTAGTCGTTGCAAAGGGTCTGATCACAACATTAGGAAATGCCTTGTGCTAATGGTGTTTATCTTGTTATTATCCTATAACATTTGTTATTTGACTTGAGATAGCACTAACTTTCAGTGGGTTACTGCAGGGAGCTTCACAACAGCAGGCCGGCATAGCAATAAGCGTGCATCATCTCCTTCAAGTCAGAGCAAGTTGCTAGCAAGTGAAAAGACTGATTCATCTTATCTTCAGGTTAGTAAATTCAAGGACATGGTAAAAAAAGTGAAGTCAAGTTTCAGATTACTAATTTCAGTTCTATTTTTGTGCAGTCTGGCAATAAGAGAAAAATGGTCTCCTTTGCAAACTCGAAGTCCATTGCTCAAGCATCAGCAAAGGCACCTGATGGTGGGAGTGCATCTGTTATAATTGAGACAAGAGCCGGTATAGCTACTGTCTCATCTGCAAAGGCAACCATCAATGTGTCAGGTGGAACTGGATCTGCAACCATCAGATCTTCATCTGCTGGACGTGGAGGACAAAGTAGCTCCTCTAGGAAAAGACAAGGAAAGCATGTAATGCCATCAGAGAAGAGCATCATGTAATTTGAGTAGCCAATGCATGCCACTTGTATCATTTGTGTTAAAGACTCGTGGTCTGTCACTTTGAACTTCCAACTAGAACCTTTGAATAAATGACCACTTTTATTATATCAATTGGAGTCATTCTTACATCTCACAACATTACAATATCAGCCATAGGCCTCCACCGATTACAATACAGAAACACAACAACAAGATAATGCAACTACTTTGTTCACTAATTTTTTATTTCAGTTCACGAATTTCCTTTCGTGCTCTCTGTCTTTCAACATACATGACATCCCATTGTTCAGATGAATTCACATATAACTATGACATACTTTGTCTCATACATACCAAGTCTTCAATCACCCTTCTTGCCCTACCAGTAAACTCTTGGTCGATCCAGTACTTGAACTCGCATGGTTGCTCAACTTGGGCGCATGACAAGAACCTGCGATCAACATTTGGACCTGACCAGCTGCAACACAATATCGGGTACAAGCCATGGTAGCATCTCAACCCAGTCCTGACCACCATCCCTTCTCTATGCTCATCAAGAAGTCGTTCAAGCTGCAAATTGGAAAAACAAATTATTCTCATCTTAAATCGACCACTACATCCCTAAATTTCAACTCAAGAACATGCCCTGACCATGACAACCAAATATCTTACCTCCAAATCCATGCCAGTGGAACCTGAAGCTTGAGTGTCGGAAGCTCTTTCTTCCTCAACGACACCACGCGCCGCTTTCTTCCTTGCCTGCGTTGGCACTCTCGGTTGGCCTGCAGTGGATCTGAGCAGCATTGTTGGGAATGGCGACCTGGGTGCTTCAGGCTTGGGGGAGGCTATCTTGGGATTGAACATGGCGAGTGGTTCCAGACGTGGGCGACGATGCGAAGCGGAGACAGGCGCTTCGGCGGCGAAGTGGAGACGAGGGCTACGATGGTGAAGCGGATACGGGGGCGACGGTAGGGAGGCGGAGGCAGGCAGGGGCGCGGTGGAGACGAGTCCGAGATGGGGCCAAGAAAGAGGAGACGGGGAACGGGATATTCGGTCCCGGAGGGAGATGGGGCCAACAGGGGTACAAATGGTATTTTACAGTCCAAGTGGAGGAAGAGCTAACATGGACGATGACAAGGACGGCGACGTGGAGAGCCATGTCAGCACGGGGACTAAATTGACCCGGTTTGGAAAGTTCGAGGATGAAAATGGTCGTTTTCGTAGTCCAGGGACGAAATTGAGCTTTCGCTGATAGTTTAGGGATGCATTTGGCTATTCCGCCTTTTACTTTCCTTATATTGTTGTTTTTACACAACAACATAGGAATAATATAACAAATAAAAGATAAAATGGTATAAAGAACATTTAAAAGATAAAGTTCACCATTATGAACGTGTGACCGCAAGAATCACCTAAATCGGAGGTACGTGCAAAAAGTAATAATCAGTTTAAGATCTAAGGACTATGTTGCAAATAAAAAACCTTAAAACCACCTATCAAAATCGCCCGATGGGCAAATTTGAACGGTTTCGATAGTTGGATGATCAAAAATACCCGGTTTTGAAGTTCGATGGTAAAAACTAAACTTTGGCGAAAGTTGAATGGTCAAAAATGGACTTTTTTCATGATTTTTTTGACGCAACATCAATTGCTAAACCGCCTAGTACTGTCTGTTCGCCATAGCCGTCCGCCGTGTCCACCTCGTCACTGGTGTTAGGGGGTGCGACAGTGTATCGGCGTCCACTAGTAAGGGGTCTGCTTCCTCGTCTGTGATGCCCACGTCGGACTACATGATACCGTCGTCCTTGTGTCCTTCCTCATCAGCGACGTTGCCGAGTCCATGATGCCGCCGTCGTGCTAGCCTTCCTCGCCTCCACCAACAAGGGAAGCAGACGGCGGAGGACCTCCATTATCACTCGGAGATGCCTGAATTTGACGGTGGAGGATTGGGGAAGGGAGCGGATGGGAGCATTGACGGCCAGTTGCTCGGGCAGATGGGGCAGCGATAAAATCCTCAAGATTGAGAAAGTCACCACAGGCGTCCCGCTGTCGACGGGAACGTCGCCTACCACTGAAAGCACAAATGTTGTTAATTCCTGAGAAATTCGCTCCCACGGGGAGTCGAACCTAGGACCTGTGGTACTACTGGGGCTCTTGTAACCACTAGGCTACAGGCCCTTTCGCAGCGGTTCTCACTATTAGTATCCCCACAAACCAGGCTTGTTTTGTTCTTCTACGCATTGGCACATTGTAGGATAGATAAATTTGACAAGTTATTAGGCACCTTTTGTTTCCTTGTGAGTAGGGTGACAGTATTTCTTTCTACACAATTGGTCCTACATGCAATTGTCTTAAAAAATAACAAGACCCTAACATCGTTTTGGAACAGGAGGGAGTACATGATAAGCAAGTAGCCTGTGCCCTGTTGATTGTTATGATCCCTAATCACTTCGAAAGGCTTCACATCAGGATTCCTTGCCAACAAAGTTATTAGTTCATATGCATTAATAACTTAGAGAAGTGTGGTGAGACTATCTTTACTTGCCGGTAAATTGTGGCAAACATTTTCAGCACCTATGTTTGGTCAAACTTGAAAATATTTGCGTCAAAATGGTAGAGACCATAAAGTACTTGGAAGAAAACATGGTCCTCTGGAATCTAGTGGGTCCCCAAGGAAGATATAGTAGAGTTGAGAAGAATGTGAAGGAAACGAGCAGGATTGGGATAGCTGGTTGGACTGTAATGAGTGGCATATGGTACTGGCTACGGTAGCAACTTATAAGGTTTCTTCCCATCAAGGATCTCCTCCTTTTTAATAATAATATGCAGCTCTCCTGCCGCTAAAGCAACTTATAACATAAGGGAGCCGGTTGTAGGGTGCTCATAACAAAGCAATAACGTAATATGTATGAATGGATGTTGAAATAGTCGAACATTCAAGGCAAGACATGGTACGAGTTTGAAACATGTATTGCACGACTTAATTGCTACAACTATCAACCATGAGCCAACCAACGAATAATATAAATATGAGTCAATGCACTGGCGTGTGTCTATATATATATATATATATATATATATATATATATATATATATACACACACATAAAATGCAGCCCACCCAACCGATGTGCCCAGTGTCCATGCAACCACCCAAGCCTGACCAGCTAGCTGAAGGCCTCTCGGGCGCGCTCGTGTGTCCCGCACCTACCCGCCCGTCCGCGACCCCACCATCTCCCGCAGGCCGCAACAGGTCATCACATCTCCGTTCCTATCTCTTCCTTTTTTCCCTTCCCGATCCAGATTGGGGAGGCGAGCGAGACTACGAGAGCACGGCGGCACAGCCCACGTACGCCACGGGAAGGGCGGCGTCGACAGAGCAACTCCTCCAGCAGCGCGCGACAAGCTCAGACGCTAGCACGATGGGGAGCGGCGGCGCTCAAGCCACCGGAGGCGACTTCCCCCGCGGGGAGAGGCGGCACCAGGTCGGGGCGAGCTCGGTCGCTGGGAGCGGCGATGCGCGACACCCGGTCGAGCTTCCGCCCCCAAGGAGCAGCGGTGGCAGCGCCCTACCGTGCTGCCGTGCCGGCCACGACAGTGACGGGCACGCGGCCCCTTCAGCGACCGCGAGATGATTCAGGTGGACATCGGCGGTGTGGGGCTGTTCCAACACGCGGATCGATCTCGATCCGGCGAGTAGGCGAGTGCGAGCAGTCCTGGCATGGAGGCGAGCGAGCTGCAGCCGGCGCGGTGTGGAGCATAGCGAGCACCAGGGCTACGGCGAGCATGGTGGTGTGGAGCTAGATGCGGCCAGCGAGGGGCGCAGACATCGAGCACACGGTCTGCGGCAAGCACGGCACGCAGCAAGTGCTCGGGCTACAGCGAGATGCGGCAAGCTCTGCGCGGATTGATTCGGCGTGCAGGCCCTGGCACGTACGGCACGCACGGGCCGGCACCAGCGGACAGTCGCGGATCAGGTGCATATTCCTTCAGTGATTTCTCTGAAATCGATCAGAATGAGCTACTGAGAAGGTAATCTCTCTCTCTGTTGTGATGCAGGGCAAGAACTCTCTCTGCTGTGATGCAGTGCAAGAATGTCTCAGATCTGAAGAGCTTGTTTACTTGCCTAAGTGCGTATGTTCTGTCAGTCGGCATTTCCTTTCGTTCGATTCAGTAGCAACTATTGACTTACAGCTTCTTTTCATGAATGCATCTTCATGTTGCTTAGCTCTCGATTGAACATCTCTGTTTTTTTTCAAAATTACATATGTGTTTTCGAATGCAGGTTGGATTGAAGAGCTCAATGACTTTTTCATCGACTTTTTGTGAAAATCCACAGGTGACTTTGGTACACTATATTTTCTCACTGACATCTAGTAACTATTGCAATTGTTACCATCATAATTCTGCCGTGACATCCGATACATAGATTTATGTACAAGTTGGTGACTCCATTTGAGATGTGTGGTTGCTTTTTTTCTAGTATAATTAGAAAAAGGAGTGAGCTTAGTTTTGGTTACCACGGAATTTGCTTGTGGCCTAAAGTATAGTTTCATAGCACAGACTTAAGTGGCAACATCATTGATTAATAAAACTGATCATAATTTGAAATTGTCCAACTACTTGATAAACATATGAAAGTGGCACTATTCTTCCTCTTCATGTTTAAGACCTAAAATTAAAATCAAATTAGTATCACATTGTCATGAATTCACAATGATTGACAAATTGCACTAACAAATCAACCAATTTAACAAATTGCTATGCACTTCCCAATCACACATGATTCCAATTCCCAATTTCCCAGTTTTACAAACAAGCAAGCAATGCTCACAGCTCATATGTGTGCTGGTCCAGACGTAGTGTTGTCTTGTTGCATGTACTGGGATATAGTGCTCCCTGGTCCTTGCTCGGTAGCTGCTCCCGTACTTGCTCCTGCTGTGCCGGCCACCGTCCGCCGCCTAGACCACCTAGCTTGCTGCTGCGGCTCTACGCGCGCGCAGCCCGCCATGCACCAAGGGCGGCACCGAGCCTTTGCCCTCGCCGACCACTGCCGCTTGCCATCTAATTTAAATTATAGTAATGTCTTGCTTGCCTCATGAGGTACTTAGCTGCTACGTACCTCATGGAACTAGTTGTAACTGCCCGTGCTCTTGTTGCAATCGGTTATGGGATATAGTTGCAACCTGTACTAGTTGCAATCAGGTAAAGTGCTCTTGTTGCAATTAGCTCTAGTTGCAATTGACTAGTGCATTGGTTGTAATCAGTAAATGATCCCAATTGCAATTGGCACAAGTTGCAATCAGCAAAGTGCGATGAATGCAAATTAGTACTAGTTGCAAATTGCAATCAGTTAAGTGCCCCCGGTTGCACCCTAGTGTGATGGTAATTAGATTATTGTCCTAGTTGCAAGTGGAGGATCACAACTGGCCAGTGCTCTTGTTGCAATCAGTTAAGGTGTCTGGTTGCAACTGACACTAGTTGCAATCAAATACATGCTTTTGTTGCAATCCATGTACTCATATGTGTTGCAACCTGCCCATATACACAATAGGAATTGGTTTAGATTTATTGTTGCAATTGGACCATTGCATCATTAGCAATTTGTTTCAATTTTTAACAGAAGTTTAGCAAAAACACATACACTTCTTGTGTTGCAACTTACCCGCCCCATTAGTAGTAATTTGTAGTAAGGTTGTGTTGCAACTAGCCCACCGCAACACATACACATTTTTTTATTACTACAGGACTTGCAATTCCTTTGTGTTATTGGAACTATGCCCATATACATAGTAATAATTAGTTTTGATTTATTGTTGTAACTGGCCCATTGAATTAGTGGCAATTCATTTCAATTTTGACTTATTTTTTTTAATCGGAGCATAACCCACAATTCATGTGTTGCACATGTCCCATTTACACAGTAGCAATTGGTTTATATTTAATATTGCAACTAGACCATTGCATCCGTGGCAATTTGTTTCAATTTTTGTTGGCATAATGAATAATGACATCACAAAAGGGAGAGTTCATATACAAAAATTCATTCGAGGATGCTTGAAATGACATTTTCTTTCGCTTATTTTGATAGGGTGTCATGACACCACAACAATGCATCGCAGGATCTGAAACTTTTATACGACCATCTGATATACTTTCTGCATGTGTTTGTCAATGATCTGTAGATGTACAATTTTCACCTCGATGAACGGATGATGATGAAAGGAAGTATCAAATCTGCTTGTTTTCAACTAACTAACTTGTACATAGGAATAAGCTAAAGCATGTATATTTTTTATTCTGTTGACAGGCTTCCCGTAAGAAAAAATATAACCTTACTTGTAATTACAGGCTTCCCATAAGAATAAGTAAATGTTTTTAATTATAAATGGGAGGACCCGAGCAGTTGCAACTATGTTATTACCTTACTTGCAATTGATGTATGCAAGTTCTAGTTACAATTAGTACCTCCTCTGCTCACAATGTTGCTTGCTTGTGTTTCAGGCACTTCTTCCTGGCTCGGATCATTTCCTTGGAGGCCGCCCTCTCTTCCTTGGAGGCACATCCTATGTTTTACCACCTCTTTTTCTTTGTGCACATTTCTGCGCAAAAAAAAGGATTTGGTGGGGTTTTTTTTTTATCTTTTCGATTAAACCCTTGATGCTAGAAATTGGATAATTGTTAGATTGGCAATTTCACTGCACCATGGTCGTAATTGGCTTCATCTAAAAGTTATGGTGCATGCCTTCCTAGTCTACTTGTAACTCGATTATTATCCAGGTTGTAACTGGAGGACCGAACCTGATCTGTTGCAATCGCTCCAGTTGTGACTAGATTAGACCCCGTCACTTGCAATTGTGGTGGGTTTGTGTGGCTTCCTAGTGTAGTTGTAACTAGGTTATTATTTTAGTTGCAATTAAAGGGTCTGTTTAGTTGCAATTACTCTGGTTGTAACCAGATTAGTGCTCCAATGACAATTATGGTGTCGTGTGTATGTCTTTCTAGTATTGTTGTAACTGTATTATCTTCCTAGTTGCAATCGCTCTAATTGAAAAGGAAAGTCTCCTGGTTGCAATCCAGTGTGATTGTAACTACATTATCGTACTAGTTGCAACCGGGCGAATCTACTAGTTGCAATTGCTCAAATTTGTGACTAGATTAGTGCTCTAGTTGCAAACACGATTTGTGCATGTCTTTCTAGTGTACATGTAACTCGATTATTATCTTAGTTGCAATCGGAAGACCTAATCACATGCAATTGCTCTTAGCTGCAACTGAGTTATTATCCCTGTTGTAATTGAACATTCTGACCGCTTGCAATTACTTTAATGATAACTAGTTAGAACTGGTGTCTATGATGTGCGATATGAGATTGGAATTAAGATCACAAATCACTCACGTCATTGCAACAGTAGGGTAAAATGAAATAGTTCTATAAATAATTCCAAAAGTTTCCACACAAAGAGGGACCCAAAACAATTATGTCAATGTGATCCTTTTTGGACACACTTGCTCTGTTTTGGTTATGCAGGTAGCAACTGGATGGATGCAACAATTATTGCTTGCATCCGCACAATTATTGCTTGCATCCGCTAGATTCTGGAGATCTCCTGCATTGCACGCGCATCGCCGCTAGTATGGTGTATGCATTAGGCTTCGTAGCCAGGCTTTGCCACTGTGACAGAACCGTCCAAAATAAATCCGGATTATCACCTAAGCCGGTCCACTTGGCTCATAAGCGATAACCAGCAGCTATTTTGTCGCCTCTGCCGGGTCATGCCCGGTAAATCACTTACACAGGATCGAGGTATGCGCTAAGCCCACACGAAGGCCGGACTAGAGTACATCATTAGATTACATACAAGTCCATAGGTACTTAATATTACAAATCAGGTTTTTCAGTACATAAAAGTAAACATTGTTCAGAGTTTAAACAGCTGAAAGTAAACTAAACACGGATACACAAGGGAGGCCATCCAAGTATATCACTTGAAGGACCGAGTTGGCGACCAAAGAGGGGGGAGTGAATAGGAGCCGATAAAAATTCTTGTCAAGAACTCGGCCTAAACCCCAATATCACTTCCAAAGAATCCCGCACAAACTTGTCAAGATCACGTAGTCACAACGGACCTACTGACCCTAGGAACAAGTTAGAACAAGCCTAGAAACAAAGCGGAAGCAAGCTCAAAAGGAAACAAGAAAAGAATGAGCTCAGGACAACCTACAGCAGGTTCTGTCGGAACTTCCGTCCAAGTATCGGAACTTCCGATAACAGGTCCTCTGGCTATCAGAAACTCATTATCGGAACTTCCTGTACAGGGTCGGAACTTCCGTCCATCGGAACTTCCGGCCTAGGGTGGGAGCTTCCGAGAAAGACTTTCTGTCAGCCCGAAAACAAGTTATCGGAACTTTCTGTACAGGGTTGAAACTTCCGACAGCCCCCAGAAAACAAAGAAAAACAGCACGCTAGAGAAGGAAGAAAAATCCAAAACTCGAACAAATGATCTCCAAAAATCACGAAACTTTAACCATAGCTTCTTAACAACACAAAGAAGTTGTGCCCAAAAGATCTCCTCCAAAAGATCACGGAAACACCACCAGAAAAATGGTTTAGGCTATGAACCCTAGAGAGGAGCCTTATCCCTCAAATCGATGGATCTCCCAAACGGCTTGAGCTCTTGATACAAGATTTGTGGTAGATGAGAAGCGTCACTAGATGAAGCTATGCCCCAAAAATCTTGACCTCTAACTCACTAAATCACCGGGAATCGCGGATCACATGAACAAGCTCCAAGAACTCGGGCTTCAACCAAAACTCGCGAATCAAAGGGTTTTCCCGGCGTTTGAGGGGTCAAGATCACACACAAAGATGCACAAGGCATCCACCCATGATCCCCTCAAAGAAATCTGAGAGAAAACGCCCTCAAATCAACGAATCGAGCGAAGAACAAAAAGACCCAAAAAAAGCTCCGAAAATGACACGAAAATCACAAAGAGTTAGGAGGGGAAATCATCACAACGCCGAATGCTTCCATACATCCAGAGGTCAGAGTCTATACAAGAATCTAGCCTAAGGAATACAGAGGAAAAGAAGCAGTCCAGAGCGATCTACCGGGGAAGGAAACCCTAGAGTCCAAGAGAGAGATGCCATCCACCTCTCCGCTATTTATACGAAGTCCATCGGCGGGAGGTAAATGACCACGCTACCCCTACAACTCAAAAGTAGATACAACCCCTCAGGGGTATTTTGGTAAAGTCTTCATCGAGCGGACACGCTTCCACCGTGGCCTTGCTTAGCATCGACGCAAGCCCCACAATCACGCCACGTGCCCCCCGCCTCGAAGCTTCCCGAAGCTCCCGGATCACCGTCTCCGTCACCTCGGGCCTCCGGACTTTGTTTTGCGGCCCAAACCAAGAAATCGTCCACCGATGGTTTTGTGGGCAAACCAACAAACCCCGTATGCAAGCTTCGGGCTCGATCCGCTACCTTGCACCGGCCCATGTTCACGACTTCAGCCCGCCAGTCTTGCACCGCACGGCTCGCACTTGACCCCATCGGCCACCGGGTCCATCGAACCAAGCCTACTTGCCTCTCCATCACCCGGAGGCTGCCACGGCTAACGCCTTTCGCACTTGTTCTTCACCTGCACCGACACAAGTCAAGCCGCAACCTGTACCTGCACACTTAGCCAAGCATCAGTCCACACAACGTTGTCAATCACTCATCACTATGGAGCGACCCTCCACTAGTCCTTGGACACACCTGGTCCTCAATCTCCCCCTTGATGAGTGTATTGACAACACCCATAGTAACCACATAGAGAAAAAGAAAAGAAAGCAACCACGAACACAAACCTCCAACCAGTGATCCAAAGCCAAAGAACAAGCGAAAACAAGATCACTCGCCAGACCACGTCTCGGCCCCCTAAGACAAGGGCAACGGCTCGACACAGCCGAGACAAACCAAAGCTCTCAAAGAGCACACCTCAAAGCACAAAACTCAGGCACAAATCAAAGGAGCTCCCCCTGCACATATGCAAACTCCCCCTAAGCAAATGCAACCTCTTCTTCTCAATTTTTTTCTCACATACAACATCTCACGAATGCATACCAAATTTTCCACAAAATCTCCTAATGCATGAAAATTCTTCCCCTTTTATAAAAATTCTCCCCCTTGTTGACAATGCATGAATCAAGGTACATGAAACTCTTTCCCTTACTTTCATGAAAAATGCATGTCAAAGCATATAAACAGCCTACCAAGCTTCTCAAATATACAAAGAGCACAACAAAATGGTACACATGAGACATAGAGCAAGCCAAGTAGACATGGTGTAGTTAGCACATTGCCATCAAGAAGGTAGAGACATATGAGTATGTGACATGGCTAAAAGCAAAGTTTAAGCAATTTTCACAAAGAAATAGTCATCTCATGATCAAGATCCTATCCATGGCAATTTGAGCACAAAACCACTAGATCATCCAAAGTTTATGCAAGATCACAAATTCTCATCACAAGGTCATTATAAACGCCCACAAGCTACTCAAGTCATGTTAAAGCCACTGAGCCATGTGTCTACTTCTTAAAATGAGACTTCTCATGGTAGACAACATGCTACGGTTTAGCACCCAAGATATGAATTTCAAAGCATAAAAACATGATTAGGAGCTCATTTTTCAAGCATAAGGCAATTCATACACCAATTTCATTTTCAAGTTTAAACATGGTACATGAAGTGCCTTTGCGGCAAAAAGAAGCTTATGCTCCTCCCCAAGCAAGCAAAAGGGCTAAACATTTACAATGACAAAATGTCTTTGATCCCAAGCAAAGAGAACATGATTCTCAAGCACAAACTAAGCATGATATAGGCCTTTAAGTACAAATTAAGCATAGACAGGCATCTACTCATGAGAGACACAATTTTAGCATTTTCATCAAAAGAAAGCTATCTCAACATAACTATATGGCAAAACAATCGAGAGCATAGCATTCACATCCACAATTTACCAAACATGCACGAGTCTCACAAATAGCACATCAGTGATCAATGTATATAAGAGAAGCTTTTCCTAGCATAAGTGATCCAAAGATGGCTATCCTACCAGGTTTTGTACAAAAAGTAAAATGCATGAAGGCAATACAACAAAATGAACATATGACACATATATACATGAGAAGCTCCAAGACTCAGCTAGAAAGGAAAGCACACCCAAAGTTCACCCCGCAAGCGAGTGAAAGTGACTTGATCGAGTGGTTTGGTGAAAATGTCGGCTAGCTGATCTTGGGTAGGGACATAGGACAAAGATATGTTTCCCTTCTCAACATTGTCCCTCAGAAAGTGGTACCTCACTTATATGTGTTTCGTTTTGGAGTGGAGGACAGGATTTTTGGCTACGCTTATGGCACTGGTGCTATCACAAAAAAGTGGAACCTGGGAGCACTCCTCACCAAAATCACTCAAGGTATAGGTCATCCAAAGCAGCTGGGAACAACAACTAGCAGCAGCTACATACTCAGCCTCTGTAGTGGACTGGGCTACACTGGATTGCTTGCGAGATGACCAAGAGACCAAAGAAGAACCAAGGAACTGACAACACCCAGAGGTAGACTTGTGGTCCAATCGACACCCAGCAAAATCAGCATCGGAGTACCCGTGAAGTCTGAGTGTCGAGGAGGCAGAATACCAAAGACAAAACTCAGGGGTGTAGTTCAAGCAACTGAAAATCCGCTTGACGGCCTGCCGATGTGAAGTCCTCGGTGAAGCCTAAAAACGAGCGCACAGACACACACTGAACTGTATGTCCGGCCTCATCGTCGTCAAGTAGAGGAGGGAGTCGATCATGCTCCGGTACTCCTTCTGGTCCACGGGTTCGTCATCCTCGTCCGCGTTCAAAGCCGTAGTGGTACTCATCGGTGTAGTCAGCGGCTTGGAGTCGTTCATGCCAAACTTCTTCACCATGTCCCTGGTGTACTTCGCCTGATGTACAAACGTCCTGTCCTTGCACTGCTTGATCTGGAGGCCTAAGAAAAACTGCAGCTCGCCCATCATGGACATCTCAAATTCCCTACTCATGTCATCTACAAATCTGGCAACAAGATCATGAGAAGAGCCACCAAAGATTATGTCATCCACGTATATCTGAACAATCAAAAGGTCATTCCCATGCTTAAGGAGAAACAGGGTCTTATCAACTGTGCCCATCACAAACCCCTTACTCAGCAAAAACCCTCTCAACCTGCCATACCAAGCTCTAGGTACCTGTTTCAACCCATAGAGCGCTCTCTGGAGTTTGTATACATGGTGTGAGTATTTTTCACTCTCAAACCCCGGGGGTTGCCTCACATACACTTCTTCCTCTATCACCCCATTCAAGAAAGCACTCTTGACATCCATTTGGTACAACTTGAACCCTTTAGCCATGGCAAAGGCTAGAAGGATCCTAATTGCCTCCAAACGGGCCACAAGAGCAAATGTCTCCTCATAGTCTATGCCCTCTTTCTGGTTGAACCCCTGAGCCACCAACCTCGACTTGTTTCTCACAACCATCTCATTTTCACCCTCTTTGTTCTTCCACACCCACTTGGTACCTATGGGACGGCAATTTGGTGGTGGATCGACTAACTCCCAGACTTGGTTTCTCTCAAAGTTCTCCAACTCCTCATGCATGGAATTCACCCAATTCTCGTCAGATAAAGCATGTCGAATATCTTTGGGCTCAAATGATGCGACAAAAGCAGAGTGAGTGAAATGAGAAGAATTCCTTCACCTCGACCGTGTAGTGCGTTCATGAAGGTCACTTATGATCATCGTCGGTGGGTGATCAACTTGTACCCGCCGCGAAGCCTCTCGCCTGGACACGATCTCCCCCTCAGCAACAGCCTCCACTCGAACAGCCTCAGTCGTAGTGGGTGTAGGGGATGGACCATCCTCGATCATCGTCGTAGTAATGGAAGTAGCACGTACACGATCAGCCACGGGAGCATCACCTCCATCATCGTCTTCATCTCCATCTCCATCTTGCTCATCCTCAAAGATCCTCGCTCCAATCTCCTCGTCACCGGCACACTCAAAAGCAGAAGAGCTACATGGCTGTGTCTCGTCGAAGGTTACCTCGCAAGTCTCCATGATTCGGTTAGTGTCAAGGTTGAGCACACGATATGCTCTAGAGTGAATCGCATAACCAAGGAAAATCCCATCCGAATATCTAGACACAAACTTATCCAACTTGCCCTTCTTTAGAATGAAACACTTGCAACCAAAAGCTCTAAAGTGACTCACCTTGGGTTGTCGGCCATCCATCAGCTCATAAGAGGTCTTCTTCTTGAAAGCACGAAGGAAGATGAGATTTGAGACATAGCAAGCGGTATTGACCGCCTCGGCCCAGAAACGCCTAGGAGTCCTGTGCTCATCAAGCATCGTCCTGGCCATCTCACAAAGGGTCCGGTTCTTCCTCTCCACTACGCCATTCTGGCAAGCGACGTATGGAGAAGAGTACTGATGATCGAGACCAAGATCACTGCAAAAGGCATCAAAATGAGAGTTCTTAAACTCTGTGCCATTGTCACTGCGTATAGCTCGAATGGCATCACCATGTCTCTCATTCTTCAACCTCAAGATCAAATCTCGAACAAAGCCAAATGTTTCGCTCTTATCCTTCAAAAAGAAAACCCAAGAGTACCTCGAAAAATTATCAACAACCACAAGAACATACCACTTCCCACCAGCAGAGCGAACACGAGCTGGCCCAACCAAATCCATGTGCAACAGCTCATAAGGTCGCTCAGTCATGACCGCAGTCAGAGAGGCGTGAGAAGCAGCAACCATCTTTCCATGCCGACAAGAAGCACAAACCAAATCCTTCTCGAATTTCAACTTAGGCAATCCTCGGACAAGATCGAGACCACTCAAGCGGGAAAGCAACTCAAAGCTCAAGTGTCCCAACCTCCTATGCCATTTCCAAAGCTCGGCCGACATGCCAGCAACAAAGCATCGAGGAGGACCAACAGACTGGGAAAAATCGGCACGAAAGATTTGACCCTCGGGGACGATCGTACAGACAAGATCGCCTCGAGAATCAAGCACACGAGAAGCGCCCGACCACTACAAGAAACTATTTAATCTTCGACACAATCATTCTGTCACGGATCGTTGAAAATTCGTCACAAATCAGTGTCCGCGACGATTTAAATTTTTGTGGTGGAATGGGCGTCATTGATTAAATCGGTCGACATTTCTTAATAAATGTCACGGTCTGTGACGTATCTGGATCGTCACGGAGTAGCCCGAGGCCCATCCAGCCCAACCCCTAGCCCACTATCCGTGACAAAATAAATCATCATGATTGCTGCTGACTTGGACATGACATGGCTGCTGACTTGGATGTGATGTGGCTGTTGACGCAGCTGCTGACATGGGTGCCACATGGCTGTTGACGTGGCTGCTGACGTGGCTGCTGACTTGGATCATAGTGATGATGTGGACAATGACGTGGCATGCCACATGGCTACTGACGTGGACAGCAATGATGTCATGGACATTGACATGGAGTGCTGACGTGGAATTTAAAAAACCCTGGACTAATGGGCCCATTTTAGAATTGGGCCATGTTACAGCCCAAAATTTCAGCCAATTGAAACCATTTCAGCCCACCAAAACTGACCATCACATTTTAGCCCACAGAATAGATACAACAACCATTTCAGCCCAAGTACAATCAAATTCAGCCCAAAAGATAGTCACGAGACATTTCATTTCAGCACAGTACATTTGTATCACAAATAATCAAAACCACATAATCTTCTCTAGTTTCATCTTGCATTAGAAGCAAGGCAACACAAAAATCTTCCATTTCCACAACAGGTCATCAGCAGCATCTAGACAGCAGCAAAAAGGAGCTCTAGACAAACAGATGTAAAGTTGAAATTAGTAAGCATTTTGGTTAAGCGACAGTAGAAAAGGCATATATGTACATTCCATAATGGAACCGAACAACTTACTTTGAGAACATGTCTTGTGCTGAACTAAAATCAACATGTAATCTTTTGCAAACTGCAATGGAACTATTAAGTTCCATGACCCCTGTCCAAAACCACCATGTGTTAAGAGTGTGAAATTCATAGCTTACAGCCATGAAGGAAAACTGTGAACATTCATTTGTATGACTGATAAAGGTTAAACAAAAATTTCAAGAATAGTCTTTCACCTTTCTAAGAACAATAAATTGTACTTATAAGGTGCATAAGAATGGCATGCATGCTGACATGAGAAACAAAGATATTAAGAGAAGACAAGATACTGAAACACTCGATCATTAGCTAATTTATTCAGCAGCACAATATATTGTCAGTACTATACACTGTGCAGGCTTCAGTAAATTTTGTACTGGTTCCTCACACCCTTTGTTTCTTATTTTAGCTAATGGTCACTCAATATTAGCATGTCATAACAGACGACATAAATGTCACAAGGAAAATAAAACAACAAATGTGCCTAAGACTGATCAAAATAGGAACAGAGACATAACCTAGCTACCTAGCACCTCGAATTTGCAAGTAGTAACGCAAGAGAAAGCAAATGTTTCACCTTTTGAGAAATTCCCTCAAACAGATTACCTACATCCGCATGGCAGCTTGGAGCACAGTCGTAATTGTCATTTGCATCACATTCATCCACAATAGACCAGCCTGTACGTGTCTCAAAGTCAGAACCTCAAATGCAGAACAATAGGTATGACGAAATGCAAATCCTAACTATCTGACAAGCTAACAAGCAGACATGTTACAACCTGAGAATAATGTAACAGCAGATTGCCTACAAGGGATGACAAAATTTCCAAGTACATAAATGAATGTTAATTTTAGAAACACAAGTTCAGACTTTGTCAAAATTAAAACTACCTTGCCCACAATCATGCTTAAAGCTTAATAAGAGCAACATATGCAGAAAAACAACTAAATGTAACATGGTAGTAGTTACGGCACAGAGGCATGCTAGTTGATCATCAAGGCATAATCAAACAGGTTGCTACATCTTCTTACTTAAGTGCTACCTTATCATAGTAGTACTGGTTACAGGATGTTTGAAACGGATAGGAGTATAGTTTGCACAAGCAAGCACATATATGCAAGAAAAAGAAACACAACTACTAGTGCGTTACAAGCCTATTAAAATGCTTGAACTCTGAACCTATGAACAAGCCTATTAAAATGTTTGAACTCTAGATGCATAATGTTTGAACTCTAAATCTATGGCCAAGCCTATTAAAATGCAAGCAAATTTGATTATCTGGATCTCTGCAGCACCGGGACTACGAGAGGAAGAAATCAGAATATGGTAGAGCAGCACCGGAAGGAAGAAATAAAAAATCACCGGCGACGAGGACAACCTGCAACGCACATGCGGCTTTGGAGCTGCATGCTGCACGGTGCACCACTGGACCCTTGCAACTGTCGCAGGGATACACACACGCGCTTGCCGCAGGCCCGCTGCCCGCCGGAGTGCTGAACCCTGCGGTGGCGCAGCCCTCGCTGCCCGCCTGCCACTACGCGCTTGCCGCTGGCTCGCTGCAAACCGTTGCAGGCCGCCACTGTAGTGCTGCATACCGGCCAGATGCATAAATCGGAGAGCCAATTTGGGGGAAATCAGCAAACAAACAATAGAGAGATAGGGGAGATGTACATGACTGGAGAAGACCCGCCGCAGCTGGGTGGGGAGGAGATCCACCACCGACGAGTGGGGAGGAGATCTGCTGCTGCCGGATTTTTCCCCGTGCTAAGAGGTCTTCCCCGCCTCTTCGACCCTCACGCCGACGCCACCTTGCTTGATCTGGGGGTGCCACCGGATCTGAGGAGTGCGGGGCGCGGGGGTGTGGGTGGCGGCGTGGGGATTGGGAGGAGAGGGAGGCAGTGGGTCTGCAGGGAGGCGACAGTAGGGGAGAGAGTCGGGTTTGGGTCGGTCACCACATCCGCCATGATCGTGAGGCGAGGCGGGGAGGAGATCTAGGGTTGACAAGAGCGCGGTGGGGAGGTGGGGAGGAAGGAAGAGGGGAGGGGTGGCGGCGGCCGACGGGATTGGGAGGCGATTGGGAGGGAGAGGAGAAGGGAAGGGAGGATGGGGCTGCGGCTGGAAGGGAGGGAGAGGATAGGGGAAGGGAGGAGGCGGGCGGTGCGGCGGCCAGTGTCATTGGAAGGGGATTGGGAAGCTAGGGTTTCGGGAAAGCAGCAGGGAGAAGGGGGCGGAGGGAAGGAGGGTGAGGGCGCACCGGGAGGGGAGGGGAAGAGGAGAGGCTTGGGGAGGGTTAGGGTTTCAGCTTATTTATACTATGGAAGCGCGATCAGAGTCGTCGAATCAGAGATGGGCGGCTAGATATTGTTGGGCTATTTGGGCTGAATTGGGACTTCCTTCATTTCTTGTCTAATCAACGTTTTTATTTTTCTTTTTTGATTTATTGAACCATTGTGAAGTAACACGTAAAAATAAAAATCTTATATGAACCAATACATTTTTTATATGTTATAAACTCCATATAAGTTGTCTATGAAGAGTTTCAAGAGTTTTTGAATAGATTTAGTATTTTCTATCATATAAATGAATTTCTACGTGTTTACCGAAAGTAATTCCAAATTGACCTATATGTACCTCTAATGAGATTCAAACAAATTCAAAAAAACTATATTTAGGTGCTTATGGTCAATTCTAGGTCACGTCTAGGAGATTGACAAATAATTCAATTGGTTTTCTATTAACCATAACATTAGAAAATATGAAGTTACATTACCATTTTTTCTTTTAAAAAATTGGTTTTCTATTTTGAAATACCTAATTAAGACACCTTTATGAAGTAACTTGAAAATTAATTAGCTTATATACCCCCAATACATTTTTCACATGTAGAAGACAATATTTAAGTTTCTTTCTAGGTGTTTCAAGATTTTTTGAATAGATTTGCTATTTTCTATCATTTAATTGAATTTCTGCGTGCTTACCGAGAGTAATTCCTAGTTGACCTATGTGTACCACCAATAAAACTGGAAAAATTTCAAAAAAATCATATTTAAGCTTGTATGGTTTATTCTAGGCCACATCTAGGAGATTGATGAAAAATTCAATTAATTTGTATGGAAAACTCGAACTTCTACTAGTCACCTTGTTATAAAATAATGATAATAATACGTAACATTATCAAAAAAATTATGTAAATTGGCATAGAATCATTTTATGGATGTAAAAGCTTGACAAAAAAGTTTCATAAGATTTTGTGAATATTGGAGTATACATTGTTCATAAACTAGATAGTTCATCACATTGTTTAAGAAACAATGTTAGAGACTTGTCAAATTTGTACTACATATTATTACCACTTTTGAAAATGACCTAAATAAAGGTTGTAGATCTCGACAAGTTATGAAACTTTGGTATTCATCACTTCTTCAGCTGAAATCATTTCGGGTTTCAAAATCTGGTCTAAAATTGTCACTTTTAAAAACAATTCAAATTTTGAATTCTCAAACTTGATCACATGAAAAAAGAAAAAACCCAACACATTAGCTTGATAGAGCACGATTTTAGAAATTTTTAGGAAAAAGAATCATCCGATTTGGAGTTAGTATGAGAGAGAAAAACTAGTTACAAGTTTCAATCAAAGATTAAAAAGAGAAATCACACTTGTCCATATGAATAAGATTAAAGAAACATTAACCGACTTAAAAAACACAATAAAATGAAAGAATGTGATTTTAGAAAAAATTGGGAAAAAGAAACACCAAATTTGGAGTTCATATGACATAGAAAAACCAAATACAACTTTTAATTAAGGATTTAAAAGAGAAAGACGGACCTTACAGGCGTTCTTCATCTATCTACATTTCGGATATAAAACGCAACTCTAGCCAACAAGTTGTTAATGTATATATAAATAAACTTCTGGAAATAAACACAATTGGACTTGTAGCTCAGGGGTAAGACATTTTCCTCCTTTCCCTAAGGTCTTGAGTTCGAGTCCCTCATCCCCCCTATTTTTTGTGTGCGAGATTATTTTCTGAGGAGGTTGGGCCAACTGGCGCTGGCAGCCCGTGCGGCAGCTGAGCCAGCATGGCGCTGGCGGCCCATGCAGCGCTGGAGGCCCGTGCAGCGCTGGACCAGTGCCGAGGTGGCACTCGCGGGGTGATGTGGCGTGGGCCTTGGGGCTACCACCTAATCACTAGTGCTCCAAAACTGTATAAAAAACAAAATACTTAGATTACAAGCAAAGAAGAGAGCGAGCTTGGTGGTAAAGTTCCCTCCTTCCCTTCCATGAGGTCTAAGGTTCAATTCTTGGTTGTCCTCCTTTTTCTAGTTTTTTTGAGATTTTTATCAATTTGTGGACTATTTTTATTTGTTTATCAATTTTTTTAATTTATTAATTTTTGGATTATTTTCATTTACCGATCGCGACGAATCTGCTCAAACGTCACGATGTTGTGGGCCGGATTGCGACGAATTTAACAAATCGTCGTAGTGTTCTGGGCTTTAATATCCATCAATGCACATCCGTGACGAAAAACCGGAATACATCGTAGAATCGTGACGAATTTAACAAATCATCGCAGTGTTCTGGGCTTCAATATCCATCAGTGCACATCCGTGATGAAAAATAGGAATACGTCGCAGACGCAGTGCTCTTCGTGATGTTTTATGAGAACGTCGCAGAAAGTTCATCACAGATTAAATAGTTTCTTGTAGTGGACTTAAAACGAACCTCAAAACCTTCGTCCAGTAACTGAGATACTGACAACTGGTTAAAACCAAGTGACTTGACCAGGGCCACACTTCTTAAGGTCACCTTGCTACTCACCTTCACCATACCTTCAGCAAGCACCCGTCCTCTCCCATTGTCCCCGAAAGTGATGTACTCCCTCGTACTCACCGGGGTGAGGCTGGAGAACCACCCACGATCTCCGGTCATGTGTCGTGAGCAACCGGAGTCGATCAACCAAAAGTTCTCCAAGCCTCCCACCTGCAATCAAAAACGAGAACGAGAATGAGCAAGCGACTCAACACTGGGGTTAGTACCAAAAGAGTCGAACCAGTATCGAGCCATTTGCTCAAAAGAAGGGTTAGCAAAGTCCATTCAACCAACACCTCTAGGCGGAGCCCTCTCACGCCTACCACCAAAGGACCTGTCACGTCTCACTAGAGGAGTACGCGCACCACGAGGGGGAAAATGTGGCCCGTAGTCCATCTGAGACCCAAAGTTCCGATTGTGCCTCCCAAACTCGTAACGGTCACGAGAAGGAGCACGTCGAGCCATCTCACCATGCCCAAACCCAACACGCCTATCTCTTTGAGGGAAACCACCTCCACCTCCACCACCACGAGTGGGAACTGTACGCACATACACCTCACCCCTAGGTGGAGGCCCTCTACGAGGCTCAGGCACACCACGAGCAAGGTGGTACCTGTCCTTGTTTGCCATCTCCCTAGCAAACCTCTCATCCCTCTTCCTCCGGAAACAGAACTCATCCTTATGCCCATCCCTCCCACAATACTCACAATGGAAGCAGATCGGCACTGGCTTAGGCTGTGGCTTCTCTACAAGCTTCTCTCCAGCTTTCTCTCCTGACTTCCCATCAAAGACACTCCCCTGGGTGCTCACAAACTTGATGGGTTTTTGGTAGTTCTCAGCTTTGTGGGGGAACCCTGGTGGATCTGGTGTTGTGTCTAGCTTGTTTCTGAGGTGATTTGGCTTGGGTGCAAATTTGTTCATTGGTGTGGTATGTGGTGGAATAGGAATCTCTCCAGTTTTCTCTTCTCCCTCACCACTCTTCTCACCACACTTGTCAGCCCCCAACGCCTGGCCATCAAACCTCTTAAACTGAGCCAACATCAAACCTCTTAAACTGAGCCAACATCAAACTCAATTGTGGCTCATGCCTAGACAACCACCCCATCATTTTTCTCAATTCATCATTTTCATCCTGCAGACAATCAACATAGTGTGCAAGTTCCATATTTTTCAAAGCATGCATTTCACAGGTTGAACATGATGTAGGAAGAGGAGCTTTCAATGCCACCTCAAGAGAAATCTAGTGTGAGATTCATCTAGCCTAGCATGCAAAATAGGACATGATGTACAAGCTCCTAACAAAGCTGGCCTAGACTTCAGTTCATCACACTCAATCCTAACCACATCTAGTTCCTCAAGAGTAGAGGCATATTTCTCCTTGAGAGAAGTCAAATCAGCAAGAAAAACTGAGCAATCACCACAGCCAATCTCATCAGTCACCACAGGAGCAAATTTCAAAGAGCCTATCTCATTTCTAGCAACCACAAGCAAGGATTCAAGCTCGGCTATCTTATCCTTAGCATCACCCAACAAAGACCTAAATTCCCTCTTCTCCTTGTTGGTCTTTCTAAGCACATCATCACGGTTATCAAGCAACTCATTCAGCCTAGCATTCTCCTCTAGCAAGAAGTTGGGATCTTATCGTACCTCTTCATCGCAGTCGGAGTTCGAATCCAAGCTGTGCCTCCCACTCTTCTTGGAATGCGCCATGCCGCAAAAGCCTCTTTGTGCGACGAAGCTGAGGCCGGTGAAGTTCTTCCCCATGTGTCGCTTGTCCTTGCACCTTTCTTGCTCTTCCTCGCTGCTCAAGTCGGAAGAAGCATCACTTGATGTCGAGTCAATGTCGCTCGCTCTAGCCACCATCGCTCGAGCGGTCTTCTTCTTGTGGCCACCACTCTTCTTGTGCCTTCTCTCGCCCTTGTCCTTGTGCTTGTCCTTGTAGTCGTTCCGGGAGCGGTGCTTGTTGTAGTTGTGCTTGGGCTTGCCCTTGTAGTCGTTCTTGATCTCCATGGCTTTAGGGCATTCGGCGATGAAGTGCCCGTGCTTCCCACACTGATAGCACATCCCCGAGCTCCGCCTTGCATTCTTGCGGTTCTTGTACATCCGCCCAAACCTCTTGCTCAACAAAGCGAGATCATCCTCGCTCAGCACCTCAAAGTCCTCATCTGGCAAAGACACAAGACAAGACAAAGAGAAACCACCAGAGTTAGTGTTAGACCTTGATCCTGAGACAAGAGCCAAACTATGAGGATCAGTGGGGCTCTCGCTCTTGCCTCTCAAGCCACGATCAACCTCCGAAGACCTGAGCTTGGAAAACAGCTCATCCAGCGTCAGCGTATCATACACGCTCGACTCCTCAATGGCCTCGACCTTGGCACTCCACACAGACCTATCCAGGGCATGCAAAAGCTTGATAGCTTGATCATGATCCGTGTATGGGAGCACTGTCACATTGGCCCTCATGTTGTTGACTATGCTAGTGAAGCGCTGGAACATAGCATCGGTTGACTCACTGGGGAGATGAGTGCAGTTCTCGTACTCTCTCCGGTAAGTGGAAAACAAACGGGCTTGCACTTGGGCATTGCCAACATGAGCATTTCTCAACTTGAGCCAAATCTTTCCGGCCACATTCTCTCCGTACACTCGCTCGAACTCCGAGGCACAGAGAGCACGGAACAAGTAATCAACGGCCTTGCTGTTGGCCTCACACATGTCCCACGATCCTGGAAGTAGAAAACTGTCTGGGATGACATAATGAGGATTCTGAGTGACCTCCCAGATCAGAGTTCCCTTCCCTCGCAAAAACACGCCCATGCGCCTCTCCCACATCGGGTAATTCTAGCCATCAAAGTGCGGAGGACCTGACCCCTTGCCATAATCGCCCATCTTTGGATCTTAGACTAGTTAGAATCAAGAAGATCTGTAACCGGCTCTGATACCAAATGAAGGACCGAGTTGGCGACCAGAGAGGGGGGGAGTGAATGGGAGCCGATAAAAATTATTGTCAAGAACTCGGCCTAAACCCCAATATCACTTCCAAAGAATCCCGCACAAACTTGTCAAGATCACGTAGTCACAACGGACCTACTGACCCTAGGAACAAGATAGGACAAGCCTGGAAACAAAGCGGAAGCAAGCTCAAAAGGAAACGAGAAAAGAATGAGCTCAGGACAACCTACAGCAGGTTCTGTCAGAACTTCCGGCCAAGTATCGGAACTTCCGATAATAGGTCCTCTGGCTATCAGAAACTCATTATCGGAACTTCCTGTACAGGGTCGGAACTTCCGTCCATCGGAACTTCCGGCCTAGGGTCGGAACTTCCGAGAAAGACTTTCTGTCAGCCCGAAAACAAGTTATCGGAACTTCCTGTACAGGGTCGGAACTTCCGACAGCCCCCAGAAAACAGAGGAAAATGGAAAACAGCCCGCTAGAGAAGGAAGGAAAATCCAAAACTCGATCAAACGATCTCCAAAAATCACGAAACGTTAACCATAGCTTGTTAACAACACAAAGAAGCTTTGCCCAAAAGATCTCTTCCAAAAGATCACGGAAACACCACCAGAAAAATGGTTTAGGCTATGAACCCTAGAGAGGAGCCTTTTTCCTCAAATCGATGGATCTTCCGAACGGTTTGAGCTCTTGAGACAAGATTTGGGGTAGATGAGAAGCGTCAGTAGATGAAGCTATGCCCCAAAAATCTCGACCTCTAACTCACTAAATCACCGGGAATCGCGGATCACAAGAACAAGCTCCAAGAACTCGGGCTTCAACCAAAACTCGCGAATCAAAGGGTTTTCCCGGCGTTTGAGGGGTTAAGATCACACATGAAGATGCACAAGGCATCCACCCATGATCCCCTCAAAGAAATCCGAGAGAAAATACCATCAAATCAACGAATCGAGCGAAGAACAAAAACACCTAAAAATAGCTCCGAAAATGACACGAAAATCACAAAGAGCTAGGAGGGGGAATTATCACAACACCGAATGCTTCCATACATCCAGAGGTCAGAGTCTATACAAGAATCTAGCCTAAGGAATACAGAGGAAAAGAAGCAGTCTAGAGCGATCTACCGGGGGAGGAAACCCTAGAGTCCAAGAGAGAGATGCCATCCACCTCTCCGCTATTTATACGAAGTCCATCGGCGGGAGGTAAATGACCACGCTACCCCTACAACTCAAAAGTAGATACAACCCCTCAGGGCCATTTTGGTCAAGTCTTCATCGAGCGGACACGCTTCCACCACGGCCTTGCTTAGCATCGACGCAAGCCCCACAATCACGCCACGTGCCCCCCGCCTCGAAGCTTCCCGAAGCTCCCGGATCACCATCTCCGTCACCTCGGGCCTCCGGACTTTGTTTTGCGGCCCAAACCAAGAAACCGTCCACCGATGGTTTTGTGGGCAAACCAACAAACCCCGTGTGCAAGCTTCAGGCTCGATCTGCTACCTTGCACCGGCCCATGTTCACAACTTCAGCCCGCCAGTCTTGCACCGCACGGCTCTCACTTGACCCCATTGGCCACCGGGTCCATCGAACCAAGCCTACTTGCCTCTCCATCACCCGGAGGCCGCCACAGCTAAGGCCTTTCGCGCTTGTTCTTCACCTGCACCGACACGAGTCAAGCCGCAACATGTACCTGCACACTTAGCCAAGCATCAGTCCATACAACGTTGTCAATCACTCATCACTAAGGAGCAACCCTCCACTGGTCCTCGGACACACCTGGTCCTCATCACTCCTCATCATCGTTCTCCCATTTAATCTCCCGTCCATCTGGAATAACACCAGGCCAGTTAGGATTACCTGAAAACAACAAATTAAGTAAGGCTGAGTATACTAATACTCAGCAAGACTGACCCGTCAAAATAAAAGACACAGCTAGACATGCAAGACTTTCTGGCTGGTGGGTTTGTTTGCCAAAAGCAACTAAGAGTTGATCCTTACTTTCAAATTTTAGCTCAAGTTCTAGTATATTAACCATTCTAGGTAAGCCCCTAGCTAAACAAGCATGGTTGTACAAACAAGATTAATCAGTCAATAATATTAATCCAAAATGTTCCATAAATAAACATGGGGTAGACAGTGGTCAAGCCGACTCAGATAACGGCGAGTGACTGATGATCGATCGATTTATATCCTTGCAAGGTAAACCCAAGATACACGGAAGAAGGTAGACCCCAAAAGAATCCAAAGAAAAACAAATGCGGGGTCTACCCCGACCAGGCGGTTCCCGTCACTCCCCAGATTAGGGACAGATGCCACAGTCCTAAGTACAAGGTTACTAGGACACCCTCACACAGCACGCCCAGACTCACACTTGCACTACCGGAATCAAATCGGGAGACGCATCTCAAGATTAGTAGCGATAAAGTCCCCGCACTGGTTCATTAGGTACTAGGCTTACCGGTCCCATTCCCGACAAGCACTTGGTGCATTCAATAGCTTAAACCAGCACCATGCTACTCGGTCGAGACCGAACCCATTGCTCTTACCACATGAGCGATTCAATTTAACCAACTTATGATTCCAACATAAGCATCCTATATCTCGCGAGCAATGAGTCATTACTCGACTTGTACCGTATCCTTAGAGCATGGCACTAGCGTTCCTAACATACTAGTAAAAGAGCATATGAGTCCTAAGGATCATGCATCTAGGTTTCAAAGCAACTCTTGAAACTTAAATGCACAAAGTAAACATAATTACTGAAAAGTAAAGGTAGAGTGAGATTTTATCCAAAAAGGTTATATGTGACTCCGGTGCTTGCCTTCCTCTGACTCAACACAAGCCTTGGGCTCTTCTGGACTTTGGTCCAGGTCTTGATGCCTAGTCACTTGATTCAGCTCCCCACTAGCGGATCCCTCCTCCTGGGTGAGCGTGTACGTCCCGTCGGGTATGTCTACACGTTTATGCACATGCATTAGTTACAGGGTGAAGGTGAGAGATTTTACAAATAAACCCAACTCTTGTGGGCCACATTCATCAAAATAAACAAGAAAGCTCACAAAAGTATTGTGGGTGTGGTGAGAGTGGAACAACTACTACTTTGATGGTGATTGTGTGCACATCTAAGCAAATTAATTTATTAAACTTCATAAAAAGTAAGGAGTGGTTATGAAGGACTAATTATGACTTTGATGGAAATTGTGTGCATATCTAAACAAATTAAACTAATAAACTTCACCATCAGCATGTGGGTGTGCTTAAAATTATTTTAAACAGCAACTAAACTTAAATACTTTCCATTCACATTAAAAGATAAAGATAAATCTATTTATTCCATTTTAACTAGTCACTCATCCATAATTCATAATAATTAAAACAGGACTCCAACTGGCATGAAAATTTTACCACAGCAGCACATGACTGAACTAAGCTTAAATATTAATTTTCAGCTCCATATCATTTATACACTATTTTAAATGAAAAAGACAAGATTCAGCCTAGATAAACTTCCTTAATTCATACAAAAATATTTGCTAATCTTTTTGACTTCAAACTTTTCCTACAGTTCCAACATGTCATAACTAAGCTCCTGACCAACACATTCAAGTGGATTCATCATATTTTTTCAAGTTATGAATTTAACATCCTTCACAAACATAAATACCAAACACCATACAAATATGCTCCTAAAATCACCATTATTTTTCCAGAGGTGCTTAACATCATTTCAAAGGCATAGGGTGCATTGGTGTTTAAGGAATTCATAACTTGAGGGGACTATAAAAAGCATCAAGCTTAAACTAACATAAATCTTCCAAACATTATAACTATAATTCTACTAAACAAAAATGTGTGAAACTTGGTCACAAATCTGAACATGGAGCACACAACAACATATCCAAATTTCATTTCATTTGCATGAGTACATTTTGAATTACAATAAAAAGGTCTCAAACTGAGTTTGAATTTATATTTAAAAACTACTCAGAAAAACCCTATACAACTTTTGTATAAGTTGTAGATCTGCTCACAAGGATTCCAGAACAGTTGGATTTACATTTTTCTGAATTTTCTACAATTTTTCATGGATTTTTGAAGTTGCTATATAAACCCTAAAACTCATTTGCAGAGAAGCCCCTGAAGAAACTTTCCTAAATTACACATATGCCCCTACTTTACGAATTAACCCCTAAACAAATCGCAATCATCACAGTTGTGCCCTCGCCGGCGTAGGGGATGGCTCCGGCGGCCGGAGGAGCGGCGGAGGGGTGCGGATGAGTGGCCGACGAGCCCTAGGAGACCTACCCGCAGCTCGTGGCAGTGCTTGCCCGGCCGAAGTCGACGCTGGGGATCCCCCTCAGCGGAGTGCAGGAACGACGCCCGCCGGAGTGCGGCTCCCGGCGACGGCGGCCGCAATTCCGGGATGCGGTGGCCGGGGATTGCTTCAGGGCGTAAAGGGGAGGGAGAGGAGTAGAATGGAGCGGCGCGTGCGAGCGGAGCCGGAGCTCGTGGCGGTGGCACCTATGGCGGGCGGCGGCGGCTCGGTCCTTGCTCAGCCGAAGCACGGCGCGCACGCGAGACGAGACAGGGGCGAGAGGGGGTGAGGAAGGCTGACTTGGGGACGGCCTCAGGGCTTTAGCGCGTGGCCAGGCTAGGTGGATGCCCTGCATGCGCGGGAGGAGACCGCGGCTGCGGCGTGCGCCGGCGCATGGCCCTGCTGGGCCCGTGGCCAGGCCGTGTACACACCCTAGGCGCGGCGTACGGCGACTTGGGAGGGCGGAGGCTCCTACAACGCGCGACGGGTCCATGGCGACGTACACGGGGCGTCCGTACGCCGGAACCGCGCGGGGACGCCACGTGGACGCGACGGCGCGGACGCGCGCGCACTGGCGCTACAGCGCGACGTCGTCGTCCCTTTTTATTTTCGTGATCCCGGTTTCAAAATGCATAACTTCAAAAAGAGCCAACTAAGTGAAAAATCTCCAAAACTAAAAGTTGTAGAGGAGCTATAGACCTACAACTTTCACAAAGGGCGACATATGTTTTGATCAACGGATTTGTGGGAAAAATGCGTTGAAGATGCAGGAATTCTCGGGCCCGTAACACTGTGTGCAGCGCGTTCAACTCAAATTTAAGCGAACTTCCGCTCAAAATTTGAATGTCCGCTAATTATGAAAAATGTGTTCCCGGAAGTAAAGAAAACTTTTATATTGGCCGATTTTGAACTTCTATAATGAAATTTGGAGAACGCGCAAGAAAACCAAATCAGCATTTTGGATCTATAGGGGTTTGACCTAGAATTTGAACTTTGACCAAGGGCCTTTGTGCAAATATGTGCAAAATCATGTCAAACATGCTTAGGAACTAATTAACCATGATTAACCACCCTAATTAAGGTAATTAGCATAAACAAACATCAGGGATGTTACAGCCACCAGGCTGTGGACACCGACCTCCTCTCCTGTCTCTGAGACTATGTGCAACAGTGACCCATAAAAACCATCTCGTATAAGAATATTTGCAGGATCCCATAACAAATTTCATCTCGTAAACAACATTGTGCAGCAGCAGTGCTCTCCATTTCCATCCCCTATCAGATGTAATTAGGTTATTATCCTGGTTGTGAGGAAGCAACCACTTGCAATTGCGACTGAGTGTGCATGATTTTTTAATTATTTTTGTACCTATTTTATAATGTAGTTGCAACTACGTTATTATCTTAGTTGTAATTGGAGGAAGCAACCACTTGTAATTGCGACTGAGTGCCCGTGATTTTTTAATTATTTTTGTAATTGTTTTAATATCAAGTTGCAACTAGGCTATTATCCTAGTTGCAATTGGAGGAAGCAAACACTTGCAATTGCGACTGAGTGTGCATGATTTTTTAATTATTTTTGTACCTATTTTTATTGTCCAGCTGCAACTAGGCTATTATCCTAGTTGCAATTGGAGGAAGCAACCACTTGCAATTGCGAATGAGTGTGAATGATTTTAATTATTTTTGTACCTATTTTATTGTCCAGTTGCAACTAGGTTATTATCCTAGTTGCAATTAAAAGAAGCAACCACTTGCAATTGTGATGGAGTGTGCATGATTTTTTTAATCATTTTTGTACCTATTTTATAACGTAGTTGCAACTACGTTATTACCCTAGTTGTAATTGGAGGAAGCAACCACTTGTAATTGCGACTGAGTGTCCGTGATTTTTTAATTATTTTTGTAACTGTTTTTTTATCAAGTTGCAACTAGGCTATTATCCTAATTGCAATTGGAGGAAGCAACCACTTGCAATTGCGACTGAGTATGCATAATTTTTTAATTATTTTTGTACCTATTTTATTATCCAGTTGCAACTAGGCTATTATCCTAGTTGCAATTAGAGGAAGCAACCACTTGCAATTACGAATGAGTGTGCATGATTTTAATTATTTTTACATATTTTATTATCTAGTTGCAACTAGGATATTAACATAGTTGCAAGTGGAGGAAGCAACCACTTGCAATTGGAGGACTCTACCAGTTACAATTTGGTTGTTATTCTTGTTGCAATTGGAGGTACCCGTTAATTGCTCGTAAGTCAATTAGTGTTTCAGTTGCAATTTTTGATGACGTATGTAACTAGCTTATTATCTTAGTTGTAACTGGATTATTGTTCTAGTTGCAATTGGAGGACCCTACCAGTTGCAATTTGGTAGTTGTCCTTGTTGCAATTGGAGGTACCTGTTAATTGCAACTACTTATTGTGGTGTGCATGCCTTACTTAGTGTGTATGTAGCTAGGTTATTTAACTATTTTAATTGCAACTGGATTATCGTTTGTAATCGAACATTATGACCACTTGCAATTACTTCATTAATTACTATAAAGAGCAGTGAGAGGTGGGACCAATATATATATATATAGGGTGAGGCTAAAATGCAACAAGGTGCAATTTGTATAGCAAATGCACAGACCATGTAGTTGCAACCAATTGCAACAGCTAGACTAGACCAATTGTAACATACCACCATACTAATTGCAACTCGACGGAAAAAAATTTTGTATAACAAATAAACAGACTTTCGCAGTTACAAAATACGTGATTGCAACTAAACAAACCAGTTGCAATTGGATGCGGACCAATTGCAATAAGACCAGTTGCAACTAGTTGTTGAAGTTGCGTGTAAACAATTGCAACAGCGACACTAAACCAATTGCAACTATGATACTGTACCAATTGCAACTCGACGGAACTAATTGCAACAGTTTTGACTGGTTACAACTTCCAACTGGATACGAACCAATTGCCACTAGACCAGACCTAGTTGCAACCCGACACGAACCAATTGCAACTAGAGTCGATCTAGTTGCAACTGAGCAATTATCAATTGAAATCAAGGTGGGTGCATTCTCTATACAAAATGCACCCAGGTGCATTATAGCAAAACAGTGTGTGTGTGTATATATATAGAGTATATATATTTAGTACCCTGGGTACCCGAGCCATCACCGCACCACCCCGTCACGCACGTCTCCAGCTTGTTTTTTCCTTTTTGTTCTTGGTCCTCCACGTCCCTTTTTTCCCGGGCCCTCACCACACCTCTGCTAGATACCGTTCACCTTGGTTCCCCCCTAGCCGCCGCCACTCCCCACGCTCCCCCAGTTCGTCCCCCCGCCGCCGCCGCTCATCCCACGCCCTGTCGTCCCGTCCCCGGCGACACGCCCGCTTCCTCCTCCGCCATCTCGGGTCTGGGGATGAGCGCGCAGCTGCTCCCATCGGTCTCCGCCTCCTACAGATCGACGACGACCTCCGGCTCCGCCAGCTCGACCCATCTCAGTTCACTCCTCCCCTCCGCTCCTCTCCGTCCCGCTTCGTTCCATTCTCTCACTCGCATAGAGTCGCAGGGGAGAGATCGGCCATGAGGCAAGGACAAGGAGGTGCGCCCGCCGACAATGGCGTCAGCCCCGGCAACGTTCCGGTGTGCTACTACGGCGGGGCGGGGCGCGTGTCGGCGGCGCTGGAGTGGCGGGTGCGCGCCGCGTAGCTGTTGCTGCGGTGCGCGATGTGCGGGCTCGCGGTGCTCGCCGCGGTGCTGCTGGGCAGGCCCGTCCCTGTAGTTGTTGCATCCGGGGCGGCTGCCCAGGGCCCCCCGAGTTGCAAGGGCCCCCACGGCCTACACTCTGTGCACTAATTGTATAAACAGACAATCAATCAGCCTTTACCTAACCATCAAATAATCAGAACCTTCGATAGTTCAATGCTATCCCAAGTTAAGTTACAATCCATGTGAATAAAAATGGAGAAGAAAGTTTTGGAACGATGAATTGTCTTTAAATTTTCAATAGTATCATCATGTTCATAGTTTCACTAGGGCCCCCAATTTATGTTTCGCCCGGGGCCTCCAAAAAATCAGGACCGGCCCTGCTGCTGGGCGCCGACCGCCAGACCCGCATCTTCTTCTCCATTGAGAAGGAGGCCCGGTACTCCGACATGCAATCCCTCGTGTAAGCGCCTCGATTTCCAGCTCCTCCAGATCGACCCCATCGGCCCCCCTGCTAAACTCCCAGGATTGAGTGATAAGTACATCTAGGTAGCTAACAACAAAGTGCGCCTCTCATACTTACCCAGGATTGCTAATCATTTTCTGTAATTCCAAATTGGTAGCGCTAATCAGAAGATTTGCTGGAGGCCGACCAAAACAATGTTGAAAACTATGGAATAATCCCCTGTTCACCGAACAAGATTAAGCCTTATGTTTCAGCACTCTTGTTAGTAACATTATCATAATTCCTTTTGGAAAAAAAAAATCTTAGGAGGCCATTTGAGATCTGATTGGTCTATACTGCTTCACAGATTCATGATCTATGATTGTGGAATTATTCTTTTATCATGAATGATGCATGTTTAATTTCTGTACGTGTTTCTTTCTTTTGTTTTTGGGACTTTTGATTTTCCCCTTGTTTGTTCAATCAATTTTCCTTGTCAATGTACTTTTAGGTGTAATTAACAAGAGGATTTGAAAATAATTATATCCTATTCCAGGGATGCAGTGTTTAATTTCTGTTAGAGCTTGGTCTTACATTGAACTGCAATATATTTGTGGTTCAGTGAAAAATTCGTAGTTAGAACCATATTCCACCATGGGTTGGTGCAAAAGCTTCTATTGTGATCCAGATGACCTGTAAGTGTTATGTGAGCTGTAGTGAGTATTTTATGTTTAGAAACCTCTGTTTTTCTGAGTCTGAATTAATTGATTCAAACTAGATGTTCTGTGATTCTGCAAGTACATCCCACCTAGTTCATTTATAATAATCTCCCAGTAATGTATAAATTATACTTGTTCTGTACTAGTGTAGAAGTACCAAAAGCTTCTTTCCTTGCCTAGTGTTTTGACTTTTGACATACATTAGGTTCATTATTTCATTTTTAACAAATTTTGAAAACTTTTTGTTTCTTTTTTACCTGCATCTTGGCGCTCTGTTAATTGTTCAAATGATGCCAGTGCTTGCTGAAATTGATAATTAAATTCTATTCTGATTTGATATTCTGCTATATTCTGAAAACTCAGTTTCTATTTTTCCTGCAACTTGACGCCTTGTTCTAGTTGTTCAGATTCTTTGTTGTCTTGCTTATTTCCGGTTTACTTTCAAGGATGCCATTGCATGTTGCCCATCTATCCTGTCCTGCAACACTGCCTCCTACAGGTGTGTGTCCAACCCCTTAGGCCTTGGAATCTGATTTTTGCATCAATTTGTTTATTGAAGGAAGGTTGTAAGTTTCTTACTACCAATTTAATGAGGATGGAGCTATGTTATCAATTTTGTTTTGCTGAGGGTTACTTGTTCATATAACTAGAGATTTATGCTTACTTTTTAAAAAATAGAAAAAATAAACTGATGATTTTTATTTGTAAAGACAAAGAAAAATACCCTGTCAAGTATGCAGCATGTTTTTATCAAGATATGTAAATGTTCAGATTTACATGACATCTGGAAACATATATCTGATAAGATTTCTTTCATGAAAACTATTATTGTTTAGATTCTTAGTGATAATTTATTTCCTCCAGTAACTGAGATGCACGTTTGTTCACCACAGATGCAACTAGATTAATCCAAGTTCACCAGACAGGCTACTAGATTAATCCAAATTCGATAGTACGAGGATACCTGTTCACCTGTTCCTTTTTTTGTGAGGTCTATATATATGTGAAACAATGTCTGGCCAATATACTCATTGTTGGTTGGTTGTCAATGCTTTTTTTGAGCATCCTTGCCCCCAGATTCATGTGTAATTCTTGAAGCTAGCAATATTTTCTTTCCTTGCACTATTATTTGTGTGGATAACAATAGAATTAAGATGACACCAATTCTGCTTGGATCATTGTGCAGGTCTGATGAAGACTCCTAGTGAAGCTGCCGCTTCAGGAATAACCATGAACGAGCAAGCTGCAGGTGCGATGCCCAAACCTAGACGCGGATCCATGGCGGCCTCATCACCTCTCCATGCGTGACAGCACCCCCAGCGAGCTGCAAGATGCACCGTGGCAGACAGCGGGCAGAATATGGGCGTGCCGCCATGGTTGATGGGATTTGGGATGCCGATCTGCCGTAGTGTCACGACGGTGGCTCCTTCACTCCACACAACGTCCAGCCTTAGCTTCCCCAACCGTGACACGCCCGCTTCATGAACGGAGCTCCAGGTTAGCTCCCATCCCTAATGGAGTGTTCAGATTCAAGATTTCTGTTTTTTTTTCCTGTGAAATATCTGACAAGCAGCCTGTTATTGGCTAGTGGGCACCTCTGGAATCCAATATTTCTCCCTCGAGATCAAGTTCCGCCAGGAGTTCTCAACTGGGAGCTCTCTAGTCACTCCATTGTGGAGGTCAGCAACGAGATGTATGTGTACTCAACAGTCAACTGGGACTTCATGTTCCTGAATTTCATGTCAAGTTCTTTGAAGTATTACCGTGTTCATTTTTTAAACGGATTCTGTATCTCTTTGCTGTTTTATCGCTGACTTAATTGCAAGTAACTTTTATTTGTGATATATAGCGTTGCACTCAGTCGTCGTCACTAAATTTGAGCCTGAATCCTGATGCGTGAATGCATCTCAGTCCCACAATTTGAGCATGATATTAATCCGACAATGTAAAATTATTCAAAGATTCAATGTGAAGATCATATATGTTCAGAGATGTGTACTTTATGAAACTCATCTTTGTCACATTTGTTTGTTTAGAATCTACTCTTACCTAGAAAGTTCAGTACCATGTGTTATAGTTTGTATGATCATATTGGCAGATTTAAAATGATCATGTTTTATACGCATTTTCAGTTACAGCTGGACTGCAGAAGCTCGGTCTAGCTAAAGGTCATGGCAGCAACGTACCAGACCATATGATGGGTGATCCAACTGCACAGGCAAGGCATAATGTAAGCCACCACATTGAACTGAACCCTTTTTAACATGGTTGGAAACTATGAGTCACTACACAAGATTTAGCTTAGTATAATAGACCATTAGATTTGCAACTCATGGGGGGGGGGGGGGGGGTTGAGTATTAGATTCGGAATGGTCTTGAATCATATGTATCCCTAAAGTGTAGGTTCCTCCATTCAGATCGATGCTAGGATCATCCAGTGAAATTTTGCCACTTGGTGTAATGCGCATCCACGCTCCTGTATTTTTTATTAACGATTGATCATTTTTCTCTAATTTATTATTTGAGGTGCTAATCAGAAAACATTCTGATAGAAGCATACAAAGCTTTATTTTAAACTAGAAGCACTAATCATTGCTGTCCCGGAAGGACAGTATATGCATTACAGTATTATCTCATATGACATACAACTGAACCCTTCGTTACTTTAACCTGCTTTACAGATATGTATTCCTGAAATTACTGCTAGAAATTTGTGTCCAAGCAGATTCCTTGGCAACGATATGGTATATTGAGAATTGTTACAATAAATTCTTCATTTGCCACCATTTTTCTTGACACTTTTTAAAATTTTATAGCAGTCTTCTTGAGAATCTGATGTAGTTAGAATTGTTGGAGTTCCGGCGAACTCCTTCACCGGCGAGCTCTGCAAATCACACGCACACACACACGAATGCCAGGAACACAATGGACACACGGTAGTTTTTTTGTGCTGCGTACAGAACTAGCAGCTTTTCTCAATGCAAAGAACTTCCCTAAATACAAGCTACCGGAGCCAACGAGCTCCTACAATCACGGCGGGCCGCTCAACAGAACGTGCCATCCCACGCTCCTCCTGCCTCGTCGCGCATGACGCGCTCCACACGGTCTAACGTGCGTCGAGCTCCCTACAGACCCGGACTCTCCCTAGGACTTGCTCCGCCGAACAGATGGCGTGCTTATTCAACGAAGAAGGTAAAAGTGTAAACGGCATTCAGGTTTACAGATAACATTCTCCTCCTAAACCTGAGTGCTGGTTCTTCACGTCGACGATCCCAACTCGATCACGTAGCTCCTGAAATAGCACACGACCAAGTGATTTCGTCATGATGTCCGCGAGCTGATCCTTGGTAGAAATCTGCTCAAGGACAATCTTCCCACCCTCCACACATTCTCTGATGTAATGATATTTCACCTCAATGTGTTTACTTCTGTCATGGTGGACGGGATTTTTGCTTAAATCAATAGCAGACTTGTTGTCAACCTTTAGTACTGGTGCTCCAGATTCTGAATTGATCAACTCCTTCAGCAATCGAGCCAGCCAGACTCCTTGACATGCTCCACTCCCAGCTGCAATATATTCAGCTTCACATAATGAGAGTGCCACCACCTTCTGCTTGGTTGATTGCCAGGTGATGGGGCTGTCTCCAAGACAGTACAATACTCCAGTAGTGCTCTTACGGTCATCAACATCTCCTGCAAAATCACTGTCACTATACCCAACCAGTTGCACACTGCCTCCTTCCTTTCTTCTTCTGTAAACAAGCCCATGATCAAGTGTGCCTGCAACATAGCGCAATATGTGCTTCACTGCTGATCTGTGATCCTCATGTGGCTCTTCCAGAAACCTTCCCACAAATCCCACTGCAAATGCAATGTCAGGACGTGTGTTTACAAGATATCTGAGGCTCCCAACTATGCTTCTGTACTCAGTGACATTCACAGGAGGAGAATCACTCTTCTTACTCAGCTTGAGTCTTGATTCAAGTGGTGATGCACATGGATTGCACCCTGTCAGCCCACTCTTGTCAACCAGCTTTGAAGCATAAGCTGATTGTACCACTGTGATCCCCTCCTTTGACTGCTTTACTTCAAGTCCAAGATAATAAGACAGCAGGTCTAGATCACTCATCTTGAACAGCTTCTTCGTCTCAGTCTTGAATCTGTTGATACCATGGTGTCCAGTAATGATCAGGTCATCTACATAGACACCAACAATCAGCTTCTGCTCTCCAGCTCCTCTCACATACACTCCATGCTCAGCTGTGCTCTTCTGGAAACCAAGAGACAGCAGACTGCTGTCAAGCTTGGCATTCCAGGCCCTGGGTGCCTGACGAAGTCCATACAACGCCTTCTTGAGCTTCAACACCTTGTGCTCTTCTCCCTTTGCTACAAACCCAGTCGGTTGTGTAACATACACCTCCTCAGCCAAGTCCCCATTCAGGAATGCGCTTTTCACATCCATGTGATGAACTTCCCAGCCTTCCTTTGCAGCAACAGCCAGGAGAAGTCTTACTGACTCCAATCTTGCAACTGGAGCATACACTTCTTCAAAGTCAATACCAGGCCTCTGCACATAACCCTTTGCCACTAGACGAGCTTTGTACTTCACAATTGCACCATGCTCATCTCTCTTGACTTTGTACACCCACTTCAGACCAATGGTCTTGAACCCTGCAGGCAGATCAACTAGGGACCAAGTCCCATTCTCTTCGATTGAGTCAATCTCCTCCTGCATTGCCTTCTGCCAACACTCATGTGACTCTGCTTCTCTGAATGTGGCTGGCTCCTCCGCACTAGTGAACATCAATTGCCCCCCTTCCATTTCACGATCAGCGAGACCAGGCGGCGTACCTGTTACACCCACGTCGGCGAGCTTGCGGAAGCGGACTGGCTCGTCGTCGTCGTGGTCCGCATCCACCAGGTCGAAGGCGTCGGCCGGCGGCGTCGCGAACTCGATGTGCGCAGGTGTCGCTGCCACGGGCGATCCTGCTGGCGCGGGCGGTGTCACGGGTGTCGTGGGTGCTGGCGGCGTCATGGGCGCGTCGTCGACGCCCAGTGTCGTGGTAGGAGTGGCCGGGATCCCTCCGGCCGGTTCGTTGTAGTCGACCACGTACTGCGTGACGAAGAACTCCGCCTCGCCGCTGCCACCGCCTCCAGCCTCAGCGCCCCACTCCTAGTGCGCTGCTTCATCGAACACAACATCGCGCGCGACATGAACGCGCCGCGCCGCCGGGTCATACACCTTGTACGCCTTGGTGCCCTGTTCATAGCCGAGCAGCACCATCTTCTTGCTCCGATCCTCGAGCTTCTTCAGATGAGGCTTCAAAGTCTTCACGTGCACGACGCACCCGAAGGTGCGCAGATGCTCCACCGACGGCTTGACGCCATGCCAGGCTTCATATGGCGTACACCCGGCGAGGCTCTTCGTGGGCGCCCGGTTCAGAAGGTACACCGCCGTCACGACGGCTTCTCCCCAGAACTCAGCCGGCACCTCTCTTCCCTTGAGCAGACTCCTCGCCATCGCCACCACCGTCTGGTTCCTCCGCTCCACCACACCATTCTGTTGCGGTGAGTATGGAGCAGAGAAATGTCGCCGTAGTCCCTTGCCTGCGCACCATTCACCAAACTCCACAGAGGTGAATTCCCCACCATTATCGGTGCGCAGCACCTTGAGCACGCGTCCCGTCTCTGCTTGCACAAGTGCTTGCCAGTCCTTGATTGCCTGCGCAGCTTCATCTTTGGAACTCAGTAGCCTCACCCACATGTATCTTGAGTGATCGTCGACGAGCAGCAGAAAGTGACGGCGCCCTCCTGGCGTCGCCGGCGTGATGGGCCCGCAGAGGTCACCATGGACCAGGTCCAGCAACCCCTGCGCTTTGTACTTTGCCGCCGCCGGGAACGAGTTCCTCTTCTGCTTCGCCGCCACGCAGCAGTCGCACAGCTGCTCGACGTGCTCGATGTCGGGCAGTCCTCGCACCATTCCTCCCTTGGCAAGCTTCCGCAGCGCGTCGAAGTGGAGATGCCCATACCTTTCATGCCAGCGCCACGCCTCGTCACTGCGCCGGGCGACGAGGCAGACAGGCTTGGCGAGCTTCAGCCGGAGGGTGTACAGGCGCGCCGCGGAGCGCGTCACCTTGACGATGAGGCGCTTCTTCTCGTCCCAGATCCGCAGCACGCCGGCGTCGATGTGCACCGGGCAGCCTCCCTCGTCGAGCTGCCCAAGGCTCACGATGTTGGCCGTGAGCCGCGGGATGAAGTAGACGTCGTCGAGGCGCTGGTGCTCCCCCGTCCTCGCCTCGAAGAGGATCGATCCACGGCCCTCGATGGCGACCACAGATCCATCCCCAAATCTCACCGTCCCGCGAACGCCGGTGTTCAGCTCGGTGAAGGTCTCGCGCACCCCCGTCATGTGGTTGGTGGCTCCGGTATCAAGATACCAGAGCCCCGCATCGCGCGCCCCGCCGTCGTCGCCGTCGAGCTGGGCGAAGACCTTCGCTTCCACGAGATCCACCACGCCGCAGTGCGGCGCGGCAGTGGCGTTGACCGCCGCCGATGCGAAGAAGAGGGCAGGCCCCTCGTCCTCCTCTGCCTGGGCCACATGGGCCTCGGCCTTCTTGGGCTTCGACGGACACTCACGGGCCCAATGGCCGGTTTTCAGACACCGGCGACACTGGTTCATGCCCAGTTTCTTTTCCCCGCCACGCGACTCGCCGCCGGCATGCCCGCCTCGCCGTGGCTTTCCCCGGCGATCGCCGGACTTGGCACCGGAGCCACCGGCGTCGGAGAATCGACGCTTCTCCTCCTTGGCCTGCGCATCCCACTGCTCGCGCGTCAGGTACACCTTACCATCAGCACGGGGCGGCGGCGCGTCGTCTTCATGCTCTGCTTCCTGCGCTGCGCGCAGCCGGCCGCTAGCATCCTCTAGCGTGAGCTTGGAGAGGTCCGCCGACACCTGAATCGCGATGGCCACCTGCCGGAGCGACTTGGGCACGGTGCGGAGCAGCTTCTCCACGACCCTCCGCGGCGGGATCACCTCCCCCACGGTCTCGAGCTCGGCGACGATGTTCTGCAAACGCAGCGTGTAGTCATCAACGCACTCGCCGGAGTTGAAGCGGATGTTCTCGAATTCCCGGAGGAGCCGTTGCGCCTCCGTCTTCTGCACCTGATCAAAACCGATCCAGCGCTCCTTCACGGCTTCCCACGCCTTTGATGCGAGCGATGCCACCATCTCCGTGGGCACGGCGCTCGTGATGGCATCGAGCGCTAGGCGGTCCTCCTTCAGCGAGACGCCGCCCGGCTCGATCGCCTCCCACCACTCTCGGGCCTGCAGCTTGATCTTCATCAGCAACGCCCATGTGGTGTAGTTCGTCTTCGTAAGCATTGGCCAGTTCGGCACGCCGGCGGTGATCTCCCGGACGACGCGCACGGTCTCACCGCTCCCGCCGGCGCCGTCACCCCTTCCGGGTTTCTTCGGCGACCCGGGAGGGGTCTTGACCTTCTTGTCGTTCCCGTCACCCGCCATGGACGGCGCTCCCGCTCTCCTGCTCGGGATCGCGCGCCTTTTCAACGCCGGTTGTCGAGGTGGGCTGACGGAGCCGTCGTAGTGCATGCACTGGCGCTCAGGACCCTGACCTCGCTCTGATGCCAAATGTTGGAGTTCCGGCGAACTCCTTCACCGGCGAGCTCTGCAAATCACACGCACACACACACGAATGCCAGGAACACAATGGACACACGGTAGTTTTTTTGTGCTGCGTACAGAACTAGCAGCTTTTCTCAATGCAAAGAACTTCCCTAAATACAAGCTACCGGAGCCAACGAGCTCCTACAATCACGGCGGGCCGCTCAACAGAACGTGCCATCCCACGCTCCTCCTGCCTCGTCGCGCATGACGCGCTCCACACGGTCTAACGTGCGTCGAGCTCCCTACAGACCCGGACTCTCCCTAGGACTTGCTCCGCCGAACAGATGGCGTGCTTATTCAACGAAGAAGGTAAAAGTGTAAACGGCATTCAGATTTACAGATAACAAGAATATGTTAGGCTTTAGTTTTTATGTTTTTATGCTGCAGGAGAAGCTGTATAAGGATCCCAATTATGAACTGTTGAACATTGATAATGAAATACTATTCTTGTTATGATCTACCTCACCGCGAATCCCCAAGGTGCCCAGATCGATTAACGGGTGCCTTTGAGCCTGCTTCCCATTCTCATTTGCCTCTCGCGTGCAGGTCTATGTGTTTGGGATAGACATTGGTTGAGATTATATTTTTCTTGGATTGCGGCGGAGCCTTTTGACCAGGCCCCTCCTCCACACCACATCGATCCTACGACACCACGCTGCCCAACGTTGAGCGCGGAGCCACGGCCAGCCACGGCGGCGAGCATCGTCACAACGAGGTAACTCCTACGCTGCTCTTCATGCTTCCTACCAGGCCTTCTCTCATCAGTTAGCTCGTCACCGTACACATTCCCTAACTTGCATCCCGTAAAAACTGAATCCCTTTACCAGTTCTGGATTGCCCCTTTTGTCCTTGTGTCATACATATAGACAGCTTGCATGGTTTGGTTACGTTTGCTTCAATTATCTTACCCACAAGGTGTTTGTAGGAATGTTTATGTCAGAGTTTCAACTATTCACTTAATCTGACTTCCAATTGGTAAAATTAATTCTCCTTGATTACTTATGTAGTTCTGTTGCACTTTTCTAGTGGATTACAAGCAATTTAGCACTTCTATTTTTTTCAAGACAGATGAGTGACATCAGATTGTTCTCACTGGTTCATTTTTCAGCATGTCACATGTTACTCAAAATTTGCTCCACCTGTGTTATTTGGCATACCTGACACGCATAGCAGCAACCGCCATTTTATCCATTCTAGTTCATCTTTGTGCTAAAGTCAGTCTCTTGATTAGGTATAATTATTTTCCAACATTGCGATTTAATAATTCTATGCCCCAGGATAAATATACATTTGGCTTCTGATGAGTTAAATTTGTACTCTAAATATTTTGTAGTTACTTTGAAATTCTGAGTGGATATATATGTGTAGTGATTGACTGATTGTAGTCTTTTCTTCGTTGCTGGATTACATCGAATTGAAAGTTTGGTGTCCAGCCATGGCATCAATTTGGTTACAAAAAAGAAAGATTTTGTGATTTATTCTGGCCATGGAGGTTGAGATTTCATTTCTGTTCCTGCTTGCCATGTCTTTATCTATACAATAGGAAGAACTTGATTTCTTTGTTCCCAGTTTATCTCTCTTGTGAAGTGTGATGAACTAAGGACACAAGGAGCTGATGGGCTAACTGATTAGCTACCTTATCAGGCAACTGGCAAATTATTACAATAGAAGGGTGCCAATGAGCAACTTGATAGCTTGCTATTTGGCAAGCGTCATTTGCTGCAATGAATACATTTTCTCTCTTACCTACTTCATTTCCATTTATTCTCTTTTCATGTGACCTGACTTTGGATGATGAAGTCCACTGGGATTGAAAGCTCTAGATAACTCTGGGTCAGGATAGTATATGTCGAAAATAACCTCCTACCACCGGTGGTAGCTAACCACCTACAGGTGGCTGCTACCCCATCCACCTACCACCGTCCGATCACCATGCAAGTGTATCTGATGGTTCACGTGGAGTAGACGGTGAGTAGCGGCTTACAGAATGGCGTCAGTCACTGTGTGATTGGTCCCCTCGGTCTGCAGGAGTGCAGGTCCAGCGGCGCAGGGTACTCCCATGCATGCTTGGCTTCTGGCAGTCCCTCCGCAGGAGCAAGATGGCCCTACCACTACAAAATCGTTTGCTGGAGGCGCACTGCAACACGCAGCAACGTGGGAAAAATAAAGGGAATAGGTATACTAGTTTTCTGAGTTCTCAAATTATTTATTTGATGTTCTATTTCCGTGGAATAAAATAGTATAGATGCTAAAAAGTTCTCCTTCAGCTGTGAGTGAACCATGGAACACTCCAGCTTCGTAAAAAGTTCTTTTTTTATTCAGTCTTACCAATCGAGATAAAAAAAATCTCACAAATTTCAAAAAAATACAAAATACTTCAAAGTTCATTAGCATGTGTACGTACTGTCTACTGATTAGTTTCCTCTCAAAGTACATTCTACTAGTACTAGTTTCATCTTTTTTTCAAAACATGTGTGCTGGCGCCCGCAGCAGCAGAACGCTGCCTTCTGTTGTGGTCCCCGCGATCTACCTTTCCCATGCACGGATGCACCCTTCCATGACAGCACAGCACCGCCTGCCAACCTGACGAGACGCCCACCACCAGCGTGAAAAAATGAACGACGTTCTTTGCAGACTGCCGATCGGAGACGGCGCAATTTTGACGGATGGCACACGTGTCGGTACCGGGTTGTGTGGGTAGGTTCCATCCGGGGGTGGGCAGCTACCACCGGTGATACAAAATCCACTCTAATATATATATATATATATATATATATATATATATATATATATATATATATATAGACACACACTCTATAGCCGGTCACAGAATAAGTTATTCTGTGACCAGGCCCGATTCTGCCCCGGCCCGGTTCCGCGCTTGGCCGCATGGCTCGAGTTTGAGTGCCAGCGCACCCATCAATTAATCCTAATTACTGCGGAGGTAAATGATCCCCATCCTCCCGTTTCCATTGCGCACGCACACTGACACATCACTGTCGCCCTTTGTTCCCGCGCGGTGCACCGGCGACTTCCGGTGTCCCCTTCCCCGCCCTCCCATCGGTGCGAGCCGAAGCAGCCCAGCGGCGACCTTGAGGTGGCCCGGTGGTGGCCCTTCCCCCTCGCGATCGTACCACGTTCCTCCCTAACTGGCGACACCATTCAGAGCGGATGGCGTCAGATCCGAGCAGCAGCCCTCCTCTCGACGGTTGTTTCCCTCAATGCGGCGGCGAGGCTCGTTCCACACTTCAGTGGAGCGGATGTGAGAGGCGCCACTCTATGCCAACATCAACCAAATCGACGACAGCTGCTTGTTCTCAATCTTAGTCAACGATGGCTGCTGGTTCTCAATCGCGGTGCACGCACACATTCAGGTATCAATCCGCCGCACAATATCACAATCCCAACTAGCCACAAGACAAAAAATCTCTTCTGCACCTAATCGATCTTGTTTTCTTTTCATCTGCAGATATATTAGTAACTGAATGTCCCTCTCGTCCCGGTTGAGTTTCTGTGATTAGTCAGCAGCAAGCTTTTTTTTTGTACCCCAGTACATTGATCTGGTAAATCCTTCTCAGTTTCCTACTTTCTCATTTTTCTTTCATGAGATCTGGTTAGTCAGACGAATGGTTACTTAAATTTCCTTCTGAGGATATTAGCTCATAATTTCCTATCTGCCTGTGCTAGATCCGGCCATCTGGGCTGCAGAAGAGCACGCAACTAGTACATGCTTGCATTTTGTGTATTTTTTTTAGCCTGCAAGCTAGTGCCCTTCCACTAGTCTGCTACTAGAGTCTGATCATTGTGTTCTGTACTGAACAATCTTTTTAGTTATCAGTATCTGTGATGTATTTACCAACTTGTTGTGTCAGTCTATGTAGTTCTCAAACGATTTAGGGTATAGAATGTGCAAGCAAAGCTATTCAGATTATGTAATTGTCGATGGTTTTGCCTCCTACTGCTTGAATTGCTTATGATGATGATAGTTGTACTGAATTTTATAAATATGTTATTGCAAGCACATGTGTGCCGGTATTGTGATTCTGTAGATACACTATAGTACCAGGTTCCTCGGAACGTCACGATTCTAAATAGTGGTAACTCCCCATTCTGATTATAATGTGAGTCAAACCAAAGTGTAACCCCATCATTATAGTAACTGGACTCCGAATAATGTACTGAATTGTGTAACTGTTGCTCATAATATTACCATCTCGAGTCATTCGGATTATGGGAACAATTTTACGTAATTTTGGTTTATCGTCATAGTTACTTCAGACGTCAGATTGTGGTAAACTATTACTGGATATTCAAGCTATAGTAACAGTTTGACCCTAGCATTGACTGGAAGCTGCCATAATAGGGAACAGCGTGATAGCAAACAGGGACTCAACATTGCTTTAAAATTTTGTTTGTTGGGTAGCACGCAGAAATATCTGGAGATGTGGAGCCTGGTGGAGCAGCACACCGCCTGGTGGAGCAACAAGCACTAGAACATAAGGCTGCACCGGAAATATATTTACCTGCTATACCCGACCATCAACGAGGCAGGGAAAATGAAATGTGCTCCCAACAGCTTCGGGCATAACGAAGCAGAACATCTCAGATTATCACAGTACTGTTGCCTGTGATTTCCTATGCATTACTGAAGACATTGTAATAGTTCGATATGTATATTGGATGCTAGTAAATTGGACATGATTGTATACTAAACAGATTGCCATTCTTGTAAATGTCTGTCGTAAATTGCTGACACCATTCTATTAGTTTGGTGATGCTATTGTGGTAACCCATACCCATCACATAAGTGCTGGTCAACTACCGAAGGCATTGTCGTAATCCTACTATAAATTGTGGTAAGTCGGTGGCACATTCTGGTAAATTGACGCCTACGGTAATTCTCAATCCAGCATATCAATGCGCATCTAGAATTCTCGTAAATGGCCTTGCAGTTTCATGCGCATGCATAGACAAAAAAGAAAATAATGTATGGTTCATGATTCATATATTTCTGTAATACGTTGTGCAGTTGTATACTGTAGATAGCACAATAGCTCAGAGTGTTTTCTGGTAGACTCTCATCTACACGTACAATGCGGACAAAAATGCAAGGGGCAGGCATCTTAGTAAATGCCGCTAATTACGGACCGGGAGTAACTGCTCTACTGCCTTAAACTACAGAAACCGTGTATAGTAGCTCTGGGTTGGATCACGGCTCATTCTCTAGTAAATGCTTCAATCACGCACCTCAGGTCACATTAATTACAGCTCATTACTAGACAAATGGGCACGCGCCTGTGCACGCCATATAGGTTGATTTGGGCTCGGTGGTTTGGCCTGGCTATTGAATAACTTATTCTATGGCTGGCCGTAGAGTATACTCTCCCTATGTGTGTGTATATATATATACATATATATGACGAGTTTTTTCTACACTTACGTGTAGCTACTCCTACTATTCTCTACTCTATCTAGTCCAGCCTAACGGGTCTCTAGAGATCCAATAGTGTCCAACCGATCACTCATTTTAATTAATAAATATTAAAATACAATACAAATACCTAAACCATTTTTATGGAAAAAATTGTGAATATTACGTTGAAACCGGATCTCCTGGGGTTTGACGGAAGACGTACGTGCATGTTAGTACTTTCGGTTCCAATTGAAAACGAGTATGATAGCATACTTGCCGGACAGGATATTTTTTATGAGTATGTTGGCATACATCTTTTCAAGAGTATGAACGCATACTTCCTTGGAAGTATGAGGACATACATCTTTTCAAAAGTACGTATGAACGCATACATGCTTGGAAGTATGCTCAATTGCACATTAAACATACCGGAGTAGGGTATGTGCCCATACATGTTTTTGGAAGTATGAGTACATACACATAACACATTTGCGGAAGTATCAATACATACATGTACATTTTTAATGAGAGTATGAATACATGGCACCAATCAGCATCAATCTATATTAAAATCAGATTCTCAAAGCCTAGCTGCCTTGCAGAAGAATTATTAAATCAGTACATCGGTATATTTCATTGAATACGAAGAAAACATGACATACATGCGTCCAATTATCAACCTAATCTCCAGCCCCTACTTTGGATCATCATGCCGAGAGGTGTGGCCAGAATTCTAGCTGCACGCTACGCCACCACTGCAGCATGGAGATTAGAATTAGGGATAAACAAATCGATGACCGGAATGCCTAATTGAAAAAAATAAGATGGTAGGAAGCAGATCATACATCCATGGAGATTCAGATGAGGTGCGGTCGCATACATGGTGGAGTACGAAAGACACGGAAGACAGGATGGAAAGCATATGCATTCAGGGAGTCAGGGACGGATGGTGCTGATCTGATGAGGTGCACGGCAGGTGGCACAGAGGAGTACGTTTACTTTGCAAGATCCAGAGGAGTATGTATGGACTCATACCTGTACACCGTAGCCTTGCAAGATATCAGCAGAATGGGTGAGCAGAACGCAGGGCCGCTCGTCCCCGCCGCCGGCTGCCGGGAGAAGCACGTATAGTTGTATGCGCGGTAGCTCGTCACCGCCGCTGGCCGCCTCGAGAAGAACGTATACGTTCGCGTCAATCGTATAGCCGCCGGCCGCTGGGAGACGAACGTGACTGGCAGGAGTAGAAGATGAGCGAGTTAGTTGCTCAATCCAAAAGACCCGGGTATCTCTCAACAAGTCGGAGGGATAATGATTGTCGTATAAAAGTATTATACTCGGTCGAAGGATGAGAGGTTTCTACGGCGGGTGGAGGATCCTATCTCGTACGTGTACAGCTTATCGGGTCCGCTAGTTTTACGACCCAACAGTGGAACAGGATGCAAAGCAGGAGTAACTACACGCGCGTGTAGAATAGATTTTCCATATATATATATATATACTGTATATATATTATGCACCTGGGTGCATTTCATATAAAAATACACCCAGGCCAACCAGCGAGCCAGACTCGATCGGCAGCTAGCCGCACCCAACCGAACCCGCAGCCGCCCCAAACCTTCCTATTCATTCCTTTTTCTTTTCTTCTCTCCCAATCTTCCAATCCAGATCTTGGCTTGGTAATTTCTAAAAAAAAGATCTCGACATGGTACGGCATGCGGCCCGGGGGCGAGATCTGGCGATGCGGAGACCCAAGGCGAACTCCCCCGCGGCGAGCGCTCCAACCCAGAGCAAGTCCCTCGCCGGGAGCCGCGGCGTTCAGGCTCCATGCGAGCTCCCCGCGCCAGGACTAGCGGCCCTAGTACACGACGTGCGAGCTCCCTATCCCAGGGGGCGACCTCCACTACGGGGGAGCGTCGAGGCGCGGACCCAGGCAACCTTCGCAGCGCCCAGTGGAGAGCAGCAGCGCCAGGACATCCTCGGGAGCAGCGGTGCGGGTGCGATGCGCAGGCGGCCGGCAGTGAAGCACGGCGGCCTCAAGCGGCATCGACAGGGTGCTGCGTAGATGCAGGGTGCTCCAGTGCGGGCTGCGGAGTTCTCGAGGTCATCGATGATGGGCTGCGGTGTTAGAGCAGCGCCTCGCGGTCCAGAAGCAGGACTTCTGTCCTTCGACTGTTCTCGATGCCGGCCAGTTGCTTACCGGCCTCATTCTCAAGGCAAGGCTGGTGGTTACAAAGCCACAGCAGCAGCGGGGCAAGGCAGGCAGCCGTAGCTCTGATTGAATTAAAAAACGATGCAATTGCTTGTGAGTATAGTAGTAATATAAACAACATAATTAAATCGTGTGTCCACTACTGCCATCACCTACTTTTTGGTGGCTTTTAGTGAGCTGCTTGGTATTATTTTAGCTCAACTACCAATGTTTAGTTAGGCTGAAAGTACTCTTACGGGTTGTTAAAACATTATGTTGAACTCAAAACTGTGGACAATGAAAAAAATCAGGAAAAGTAAGCTTAGTGTTTCAGACGAATTGCAACTGGTCACATCATTATAGATTAATGTTTCTGTTTGCAATCACAACATCCGTCAACTTGCAATTAATCATTTATATCATTTCATAATATCGTGACTTTATTTTTTTCAGAAAAATACAGGCCAGGGGGATCAGGTGGCGATGGCGTGATGGCGATGCAAATCAGATTGAGCAGGAAAATGCATCCCTTTCAGTTGCAATCGACAGCGATTCGAGTTGCAATCGATGTACACTTCGAGTTGCAAATAATGAATATACTTTTCGCCTGATATTGTACTACCCTTTTTAGTTGCAACCTGATAGTGGTTCGAGTTGCAATCAATGTACACTCTGAGTTGCAAATACTGAGTGCGTCCGCCTGATAATATACTACCCCTTTAGTTGCAACCCGACAGTGGTTTGAGTTGCAATTGATATACACTCCGAGTTGCAAATACCAAGTGCTTCCGCCTGATATTGGACCAACCATTCAGTTGCAACTCGACAGTGATTTGAGTTGCAATCGATGTACACTCCGAGTTGCAAATACAGAGTATTTCGCTTGATACCCCTTCAGTTGCAACTGGACAGTGGTTCGAGTTGCAATCGATGTACACTCCGAGTTGCAAATACTGAATGCTTCCGCCTGATACTGTACTACCCATTCAGTTACAACCGGACTGTGGTTCGACTTGCAATCGATGTACACTCCGAGTTGCAAATACTGAGCTTTCAAGGATTTCACCTAGTGAGTGGTTTGCACTATATATTTTTGCTTTTTGACGACATAGTAACTAGCTTACTACCTAAGTTGTAATTGGTTTATATTTAATATTGCAATTAGGCAACATTATCACCTCGGTGCCGATTGATTTTTCTTTCCTTCTATGCCTATTTTTTCTCCGCTCTTAACGCCGACACCAGCAGCATCCGAGTTCCGATCCCCAAGCAGCAGTTTATAGAAGTTGCAATCACAACTAACGTGGGGTTGCAATCACACTGTAGCAGTAGTCGCAATCATTTTTGTGTAACAGGATTTCCCACAGTACTTGCAATCAGAATAGCAGTTTTAAGCACACCATACCAGCAGTTGCAAATATATTTATTTAACAGAATTTTCTCAGAGGTATCCAATACTTGCTATCACACCAGACCAACAGTTGCAATCACACCAAACCAGCAGTCGCAATCATTTTTGTTTTGCATTTTTTGCTTAACTGATTTTTTGGACAGTTATAGCAGTTTTGCAATCACACCTAATGCGATGTTGCAATCACGACATAGCAGTAGTTGCAATCATTGTTGTTTAACAGATCTCTGGATATAGTTTTATAGAAGTTGTAATCACAACTAACGTGGGGTTGCAATCACACCATAGCAGTAGTTGCAATCATTTCTGTGTAACAGGATTTCCAGAGTTATACAGTACTTGCAATCATAACAGACCAGCAGTTGTAAGCACACCATACCAGCAGTTGCAATCATATTTATTTAACAGAATTTTCTCAGTTGCAATCAATTTTGTTTTGCATTTTTTGCTTAACTGATTTTTTGGACGTGTTGACGTGTTGTAACCATGTCTTCCTAGTATAGTTGCAATTCAGTTATTATCCTAGTTGCAATTGGAGGATATGAGCAGTTGCAATCGGTTCAAGTGTTACTAAATTAACACCCTAGTCCCTTGCCCCGCCCATGCGGTCAGAGCTGCTGTCCCTCGACCTGCCCCGCTATGACCCATCGCGCGCCCGCCTGTCGACCTCGTCGTGGTAGGTGGCGGGCCCGCGAGCATCGTCGTGGCGCAACGCATGGCGGAGGCCGGACTCTCCGTGTGCGCCATCGACCCCCCGTCCTGGCGCTCGTGTGGCCTAATAACTACGGCGTGTGGGTGGATGAGTTCGAGACCATGGGCCTCTTCCACTGCCTCGACACCGTGTGGCCGTTGGCGTCTGTCTTCATCAGTGACGGCGCCCGCCCCAAGTCGCTCAACGACATCCAGGAGTGCATGGCGGCGTGGCTCAAGCAACTAGGGATACGCATCCGGAGCATCGAGGAGGACGACATGGACGTGCTCTCCACCGAGGTATGGAAGCAGTTGTGGCCAATCGACTGGCGGTAGCACAAGGAGTTCTTCTGCTTCGGCATGGACATCCTGCTCAAGCTCGACCTCGAGGGGACACGCCACTTCTTCGACGACTTCTTTGACCTCGAGCCACACTTGCAATTGGAGGACCCTACCAGTTGCAATTCGGTTGTTGTCCTTGTTGCAATTGGAGGTACCAGTTAATTGCAATTGCGACGGAGTGTGCATGCTTTTTTACCTATTTTTATTGTCTAGTTGCAAGTAGGTTGTTATCCTAGTTGCAATTGGAGGATGCAACCACTTGCAATTGGGACTGAGTGTACTCTATTTTTTCTTTTACATGGAAAATCTGAGCGTTTGCACAATTGCAACTAAAGTGCTTGAGTAATTGCAATTGAAGTGCTCGCCGTGTTGCAATTGGAATGCTTGTGAGTTGCAATTCATCTGACAAAAATTCAGAAAATTATATGTCCAGAGTTGCAACCGAAGTGCTTGAGGAGTTGCCGTGTTGCAACTGGAGTGCTTGTTGAGTTGCAATTGAAGTGCTTTTGAAGAGTTGCAATTGAGGTGCTTGACGAGTTGCAACTGAGGTGTTTGTTGAGTTGCAATTCGGCTGATAAAAATTATAAAAATATTATAAAATTTACATGTCCAGAGTTGCAACTGAAGTGCTTGACGAGTTGCAATTGAAGTGATTGCCATGTTGCAACTGGAGTGCTTTTTGAGTTGCAATTCGTATAGTTGCAATTCAGTAATTATCCTAGTTGCAATTGGAGGATATGAGTGGTTGCAATCGGTGCAAGTGTTACTAGATTAACACCCTAGTCACATCTTGTGTCGAGCCATGGCCAAGCAGCTTGTGCGCGGGGCGAGGACATCGGCGTGGCCGGCGTCGGCCGCGGCACTGCGGTCCCTTGCCCCGCCCATGTGGCTGGAGCTGCTGTCCCTCGACCTGCCCCGCTACGACCCGTCGCACGCCCACCCCGTCGACCTCGTCGTGGTGGGTGGCGGGCCCGCAGAACTTGTCGTGGCGCAGCGCGTGGCGGAGGCCGGACTCTCCATGTGTGCCATCGACCCCCGTCCCCGGCACTCGTGTGGCGCAATAACTACAGCGTGTGGGTGCATGAGTTCGAGGCCATGGGCCTCTTCCACTGCCTCGACACCGTGAAGATCTCCATTGGATCTCTGATTTTGACGAGTTGCAACCAGTGTATATTTGTAGTTGCAACCGGTATTTAGAGATGCAACTGGAGCGTTGTCGAGTTGCACTTAGTTGTAAATACTAAGTGCTTCCGCCTGATACTGTACCACCCATCCAGTTGCAAACTTGCAACCGGACAGTGGTTCGAGTTGCAATCGATGTACACTCCAAGTTGCAAATAATGAGTGCTTACGCCTGATACTGTACTACCCCTTCAGTTGCAACCGGACAGTGGTTCGAGTTGCAACCTATGTACACTCTGAGTTGTAAATACTGAGTTTTCAAGATTTCACATAGGGAGTGGTTGCGGAGTTGCAACTAAAGTGTTTGTGGACTTGCCACTGAAGTGCTTCTCGAGTTGCAATTAGTTACAACCGAAGCTTTTTTTGGTTGCAACTGAAGCGTTTCCGAAGGTGCAACCGAAGTGCTTCTGGACTTGCAATTGAAGTGCTTCTCGACTTGCAATTAGCGAAGACTTACAATGGATTTTTGTTGTAAGCCTTTTTTTCTTCTCTTCATGTCCTTGTTGCAATTAGAGGACCTGACCTATTGTAATTAGAGGACCTTACTAGTACTTGGAATTGTTCCGGTTGAAACTAGAGTATTGCACCAGTTGCAATTGTGGTAGTGTTCATTCATTACTAGTGTGTATATAGTTGGGTTAGTTGCAAATATGGTATTTTTCAAATTTGCAATTGAATGTTCAGACTACTTGCAATTATTCTACTGATAACTAGATAGAACCGTTAACAAATTGGTCAATCCACCTGATCTAGTATTCTCCTGTGTAAAACATACAATAATAAGCCTAACAAAATAAGTGACATGTTTTTATCAGTTTTCTACGAAGCTGCATGCATTTTAAAAGTACAGCATGTACTACCCAATGCTATGAATTTACTTAAATTGAAAATGAAAAAAATAGAAATTACTTCTTTGTTAAGTACTTTGAGTGGCCCAAACTGCTAGTGGCCTGAGTTACACACGGCCCAGCTAGCAGGGCATCACCCAGGCGGTCGCTCATGTCCTTTTAGTTTTTACACGTTTTGAGATTTTAACATTTACGTGGTTTTAAATTTTACGTTACTAATAGGGCTAGCATCACTCTTTGTTCCAAATTAATCATCACACTTTTTTCTACTTATCCTCGTGTGTTTGGGTTACTATTCCAATTGCAACTGGAACATCTCCTTCAGTTGCAACCGGACAACGATTCGAGTTGCAATCGATGTACACTTCGAGTTGCAAATAATGAATATACTTTCGCAACCTGACAGTGATTCGAGTTGCAATCAATGTATCCGAGTTGCAAATATTGAGTGATTCCGTCTCATACTATACTACCCTTTCAGTTGCAACTCGATATTGGTTCGAGTTGCAATCGATGTACACTCCGAGTTGCAAATACTGAGTGCTTCCGCCTGATACTGTACTACCTCTTCAGTTGCAACCAGACAGTGGTTCGAGTTGCAATTGATGTACACTCCGAGTGCCAATACTGAGTGTTTCTGCTTGATACTGTACTACCCCTTCAGTTGCAACCGGATTGTGGTTCGAGTTGCAATCGATGTACATTCCGAGTTGCAAATATTGAGTTTTCAAGAATTTCACCTAGTGAGTGGTTTGCACTATATATTTTTTGCTTTTTGACGACATAGTAACTAGCTTACTACCTAAGCTGTAATTGGTTTATATTTAATATTGCAATTAGACAACATTGTCACCTCGGTGCCGATTGATTTTTTTTCTTTCCTTCTATGTCCATTTTTTCTCTGCTCTTAATGTCGACACCAGCAGCTTCTGAGTTCCGATCCCCAAGCGGCAGCGGAGCGCGGGCTGGTGGCCTCCCACGCGTGGGACGGTGGTGGGCGCGCGACCCCGTAGGAAGTACGACGAGCTCTCCTTCAGTTTTGCAATCACACCTAATGTGTTGTTGCAATCACAACATAGCAGCAGTTGCAATCATTGTTGTTTAACAGATCTCTGGACAGAGTTTTATATAAGTTGCAATCCCAACTAACGTGCGGTTGCAATCACACCATAGCAGTAGTAGCAATCATTTTTGTGTAACAGGATTTCCCAGAGTTATACAATACTTGCAATCAGAACAAACCAGCAGTTGTAAGCACACCATACCAGCAGTTGCAATCATATTTATTTTACAGAATTTTCTCGGAGTTATTCAGTACTTGCTATCACACCAAACCAGCAGTTGCAATCACACCAAACCAGCAGTCGCAATCATTTTTGTTTTGCATTTTTTGCTTAACTGATTTTTTGGACAATTATAGCAGTTTTGCAATCACACCTAATGCGATGTTGCAATCACACCATAGCAGCAGTTGCAATCATTGTTGTTTAACAGATCTCTGGACAGAGTTTTATAGAAGTTGCAATCACAACTAACGTGAGGTTGCAATCACACCATAGCAGTAGTTGCAATCATTTTTGTGTAACAGGATTTCCCAGAGTTATACAGTACTTGCAATCAGAACAGACCAGCAGTTGTAAGCACACCATACCAGCAATTGTAATCATATTTATTTAACAGAATTTTCTCGGTCGCAATCATTTTTGTTTTGCATTTTTGCTTAACTGATTTTTCGGACAGTTATAGCAGTTTTTGCAATCACATCTAATGCGATGTTGCAATCACACCATAGTAGCAGTTGCAATCATTGTGAAGAATTGTAGAAATTAGATTTATTGTAACCGGACTGTTTCTCTAGTTGTAACTAGGATATCGTTCTTGTTGCAATTGGAGGACATGATTGATTACAATTGCTCTAAATGTAACTTTAAGGTTCGAACAGTACATGAATAAGCCCAAAATGCCACTAGTAATTTATTCACTAAGCACACTGACGAGCTAACCAGCAAAAAATTTTCATCATTGAGACGAATTAGGACAATTATCCATTGGGATCAAATTTTGCTAACTTCTTCAACACTCGATTCGGTCCAGATATCTATATTTTTCAGTGGCTTCATTTATTCTGGCTGAGGGCTCCTGGAACAGTGAAGGATCAGGATTATATTGGCGGAAGGGATTGACAGCTGACCATGCACGAATCCAGGGTGCTTTGCCGGAGAGGATCGATGGAAATCGATTTTTTCGGAATTGGGCGGACGGATCTCCTACGCGTCGCCCGATCCACATGCTGCTCCCGCACGCCGCCACTTGACCACGCCCTGCCCAGCCCGTGCGCTCACCCCTCGCTGCTCTGCCCTTCACTGCTGGTTGCGCCTCAACCGTGCGCGCTGTGCTGCCGTGCCCGCCACACGATCGCGTGCTGTCTTACACCTCGCGCCCGCAGCACGTCGCGTTGTGCCGCTCGATCCCCTCGCTCGCCTGCATGGTCGCCGCTAGCTCTGAGCCGCAAGTAGCTTGGGGGCCCGTGGCGTGCCGCGCGTCACAACAGCTTATTTCACCATCAGAGGCCACCGCATCCCTCGCAGCTCGCCGGACCAGGCTCGCGCTCGCCGCAGGATGGATTCCTTTTTCTTTTACAACCCGCAGGATGGAGGGATGGGAAGGGGAGATTCGGTTTGGTGAATGGTTATTGGGCCATGTGGGTGAAAAGGGTGAGATCTATTCAGCCGGTTGCTGGTCTGTGCATTCGCTATGTAAAATGCACCAGATGTATTTTAGTATCACCGTATATATATATATACACTGTATACCCTGGGTACGGAATAACTATTCCGTACCCGAGCTAACCCGCGAGCCAGTTTGCACCGCTGCGTCCGTGGTTTCTTTTTCTTTCCACCCATTTAATTCTGCGGATATTGAAATTGATTAAATTAAAACAAAATCTGTAAACCGTGGGGTTGAAACAAATGGGCAGTTCCTTGGCCAGTCTCCCGGTCTCCTGGATCCCACCGCAGCCGCCGGAGCTCCTCCCCTTCCCCCACCTCCTCCATGCCGCACTACGGCAGCCTCTGCCTGCCGGTGCACGCCACCTCAACGGTGTTGCCCCACCCGTCTCGCTTCTTCGCGCCGCCACTCCCCCGTATCCTGCCGTTCTTTGCTCTACACCGCCGGCGGCGCCCTGATGATTGTTGTGCATTAAGGTCCTCTACAGTTCTTTCTCCACCGGTTCGCCCACTTCGATCGGCCTCACTAGTATCCCGTAGACATGGAGATCATGGCCCAGGACTGGGCAAGCAGACCCAACTGCAGCAGGTTTCTTCTTCCCATCAAGGATTCTGATCTTCTTCCCATCAAGGATTCTGAAGGATAATCCCCACATTGCACGAGGTAGCATCTCAATCCCCACCTGTATCCCCCCTCAATCGTCACTCTCACTCGATTCATAAAGATTTTCCTCGATTTCCATTGTAGGTTTCCGAATCTTGCGTGCCCCAGCAGTATAGGAGCACCTCTGCAACGAAGTTGCTTGTTGGGTGCGTCCTCAATCAGTGGAGCCTTGGATTTGCCGCTGGCCACCGGATTTCTTTCCGTACTCACTGCTCCAATCGGATCTGCTCTCTGATGCTTTATATGTTCTTTTCTTTGTGGATCTGAAAGTATTATCATATATGTTGTGTGTTGTGGGCTTGATACTGCTTGTTTATTTCTAGCTGGTGCACTCAGGTGCACTTTCAAAAAACAGTTTGCACGCAGATCTGATTTAGCAAAATTTTGTGTTATGTGCCTTCATGTTATCGCTGCTAAGCTCAGTGTTATATGTTCAACCATGAAAATAAGCTGTGGTGGATTCTGCCATGAAAATTCATTATTTCCTTTGTTGATATGTGATACAGTTGAGCTGCCCGGTACCTTGCTTTCCACATCGCGGTGATAGAAATAGAGGTGTGATTCTGCATGTATTGCTAGTTGAGATTGTGTCCTTCTAGTTCTATGTCATGAATGGCATTCGCACTAGCTAAAACTTCAATAGTAGGGGTGCTTAATTTTGCAAAATAGTATTTGGATTCTGGAAATCATATATCATTGTTTAGTTAACCAAAATACTGAAAATTGGTGTCTGAAATCTGAATTTTCCGAGAAATATATATGTTCCATTTACATGATCACTAGCATTTCCACAATTTTCATTTTATGATGCCACCATGTATCTATTAGTTTGTTTTCTCTCCCAATATGCTAAATTTTCATTTTGAAAGCTATCTTGTGGATGTATACGGCTCCTCTATCGGTCCTGACGGAGAAGGGACCGGAGAAGCTCAATGGTCATGGACAGAGTTTCCTGATGATGGGTTCAGCAATGGATTTGAGCTCTTTGCCTACCTCAAGACACCTCTTTGCCTTGCTTTTTTTTTGTTATCTTGCAAGTGAAGCTTGGGGTTCATTGATATTGTTGCCATACTTTGATCTTGCGAATGATCTACTAAATACTACCCAAACTCATTTTCTCCTCTGCAGATCGGAGGCCTCAAGGTTGGAGTGGAAGAGACTGAGAGCAGAAGCTCCGGGGGTGTACATAGGTGTGCAGTTTTGTGCTCTTTAGGCCTGTTGAACATTATGATTGTGCTTATTTTATATGATCTGGCATTGGGAAGTGCGACCAGGCCCCTCAATCAGCTATCATCTTGATATCATAATTTGTGTCTGGATATATATGTTGGGCTTAACATGTAATTAATTTTGAAGGACTCATATATTTCCTATCGGGTAATCCTAGTGTTCCGCACTTTTGTTGTTGGAAAACCACAAATCATCACCGGAGGTAATCCCTGTCCAGTTTTTCACGTCTTAAACCTCGCAATGGGCTCATGGTGGTGTTCCTCTGCAGTCCTGCTAGTTTGTGCATATATGTACACAAGCACTTAGTGATTGCTTGTTCTGATAATGTGTTTCTGTGCCTGCTCTCTATTCCTTAATTTTTCTTGTGAGAGTGGAGCTAAGATATAATTCTGTCATGGTTGTATGGTGGAGCTCTTGCTTTAAAATATTGTGTGTTTACTTTTCCATGATTATATCCAAACACAAGCAGTTTTTCAAACCTAGTTTATTTTGATTTTGTGTTCCTGATGCCGCTCTGGCCACCAGTTGAAGTGCAAAATAGATAAAGGTTAATATAAAAATAGGACTGATTCTTTTACTTTCTCCATTTTCACCTGCATCATCCATACCTTGTAATCCATGTCTGCATTATTTTTAGTTCAGTTTAGCTAGTTGTCAGTTGGCACTATGCCATACTGTTTCATAAATGTTTCTGAAATTTAAACTTGTTAAATTTTGTTGTGAAAAATGGACCAGCTTGTATGTCTTATATGCAGTCTTGCATAATCTTTCTGCTAAGTATTATACTCTAATATATATATTCGTACAGTATCTCTTAATGAACCCCAATGGAGTTTTTTTATTATTATATGCTTTTAATTTTTCAGACTTATTTGGGTGCACACGCTGCTGCATCTTTGATGGAAGTAGACCTGATGGAGGATACGAGCCAGCATGCCAGCAAACTAAGAACAGCTCATCGACTCGTCCTAATTTCATCTACATCCATCTTCGCTAATACATCGAGCTGTCCAGTCTTCCTACCAGGTCCAATGCCATAATCATGTGCGGTGTGTGGAGCTGGAGTAACCTTCCGGAGTCCTCCCCAGTCCAAGCAATCTTGTTCTGTCTGGACACTTTGATTTTTTTGATCTTCGACTGTCGAGTGCCTAAAATTTCTCTGTGGGGTTCATGTGTGTTTGTGTTGGGAATATCATGTCAGAATGCTTTTAAAATGAGCTTGCAGTCACAAAAGGGATACTGTAACGATGCCTGTAAATCTGTAATGTGATCTTAACCCTTCTTATAGCGTGATGACTTGTATGCCAATCAACAACTGGCTAGATTCAAGATATGACCATTTACATGAACTGGTTGTCGCAAAACTCTAGCTCTGATGGCCATTTACATGTACTCTATTTTTTTTATGTGGTACCCATGACTGAGGACAAGATAAAAAAAAGTTCGTTATAATGATGCTGAATTAGGAGAGAAAAACTCACTATTGCTCAGTTTGATTAATAATGAATGCTTAGATAGTCCATTAAAAAAATAGAGAATGTGGATCTCCTTGCTATTTTGCTTGCTGCCTTTTTAGTTTTGTACATATGCTCCTGGAGGTGACGTGCATGTGCTTTTTGGTCATGGGTGTGCAGAACCAGCAATACGTGGCGCAGGCCACAAAATCAGTTTTGATCGGGCTGAAAATAAAAGCAAACAAACCAACTCGGATTCTCTCAGCTGCAAAACCGCATCTGCAACAACCCCACGCGCTGAAAAAAATGAGGAACCGAACAAAGGTGGAGACGTGTGGGGGGGGGGGGGGGGGGGGGGGGGGGCTCCGAGGGGAAAAGGAACCAGAGTAGGCGCGCGAGGGCGGACCGCGCGGGTTGGCTCGGGTATGGAATAATATTTCATACTCTGGGTATGGAATAGCGCTGCCATATATATATATGCTCTGATACCAGGTTACCAGGGTACTCAAATTCCGGAATATTCAGAATTCAAAATTCGAGTTCGAATTACTATTCATAGCACTATTCAAATTCAGCACACACTATTCAAATTCAAGGCACTATTCAAAATATTTGCTACTATTCAAATTCGGAATATGAACAGTGCTAGAGCACTCACACCGAGTGACTCAGGCACTCAAGAATATGTCGCTTTCACTCAACTATTAGGCACTATGCAAGCACCTCTCTGGATGGTGGGTGAGTGCGCGATTAGTGAATATGTGCGTGATTAGTGAATATGCGGAGTATGCGTGCGTATATTTCTCAGGATCTTTTGCAGGCTGGCGAGACCAACAATTCCGCCGGTCGTGCGTGCAGATGGTTGTGTTGATCCTACTCGGTACTCACCGTACTTGTCACAGGTTCGCCTCTGAAGCAGCAGCTAATCCTATCCCTCTAACGCTAACCCCAAGACACTCTCGTGCGATACGTAGTACGAGACGAGGCTTCTGTCGTCTCCCCAGGCAGTTCCACCCGAAGGGAACACAAATTTACACCGCCAATAAGACCAGCAAGTCATGATATTTATATTACAAAAGGAATATATAAATTTCCTGCTGTATGGTCAGCTGATGCATGGAGAAATTATGAGGAATTATTTGCCAAAGATACAAATCATGATAACTGGAGAATATTCAGTGAAACAAAAGAAATAGAAGGAAATACAAAGTTTGATCCTGAATATCATATGATGTATCAAAATAAGATAACAAAAATATTTTTACGAGAATATTATGGCAAAAATAGTATCATACAGAGAGAAGTAGGAAGATTAATTAAGCCCAATTACGGCGAGGAATGTCAGCTCAGGAAAGAATATCGTGAATTATTGTCTTGGTATGAATTATGGCAACCTGAAGAAGCAGACAATGAAGACAATGATGAATAAGACATAATACTATAAATATATTTTCCTATGTGTTGATAAAGTATTATCAACAATTCGGCGGAAGAAGAAACTCTTGCGGAGTATTGGTTAAATATTTATTTTCCTTTTTTATTTCTTCTAATTTAGCTTCCTCTACTGGCTCTTTCTTATTTATTTCATATTTAACTTTTGAGCTATCATTATTTTTATATTGTTGTTCTAGACATAAAATACATGCTTGTTTTAAACATAGACTACACATTGATCTTTGCTTTGGATAATATATGCAATATACACATCTTGTATTAAAATCACTTCTTTTATGGTCCCAATTATTTTTACAATCTATTTGCTCCATCATTTCTATTTTTAATCCAGCTAATTCATCAATTAGATTTAATTCTTCATCACTAGACTCTTTTTTTTCATCATATTCTATTTCATCTGTCTCTATTATTGAATATATTCACTTATCATCCATAATATCATCGTCACATACTAGGATATTTTCATTCACACTATCTATTATTAACACTTTCTCTTGTTCTTCTTGTTTATTAGAATACCTCTTTGTTAGGGCAGGTTTTACTTAAATGATCTGGTGAATTACAAATAAAACATCTGCATGTACTATCATAGTTCTTTCTAGGGTTATATCTTCTTACATTTCTTTTATGAAGGAAAGGAGCTCTATTATCCGATCTCCTTAGAAAGTATCTTTTCTTTGTTCTCACATTACCCCTTTTATAATTCTTAGGATATTTCTTACTTCTAGTTCTCTCTTCTCCATATGTCATTGGTATTTGAACTATTCTATTGCAAAAATTATAATCAGATTGCTTCATTGATCTTTGTGCTTGTATGTTCGTGCATACCTTTCTTAGTTGTTTAAAGACAAATGTTATAGCCTGAGAAATATTATATTCTTTACCATTAGATTCTTTTGTATATTCCTCAAATATCATAGAACCTAAAGGATCTGGTAATTTGTTAAAATATCTCTCAACTATTCCTTTATTATAACCTTGTTTAGCAGTTGTAGCATTGTACAAATAATGTTGAGAGAATTCTTTTATTCCTTTCCAACTTGTTAATGTTAATTTTTCTATTTCTTTTAGTCTTTCATTTTGTAATGTGGTATAACCTAATTCAGGATCTTCATCTAAAATAATGTTTGATATGACATTTGCAAAATTATATGGATTACTACCAGCTCTTTTTAATTCTGCATAATACCGAGGATAAGTTTCTACCCATTGTTCCCATAGAACTTTGGCTGATTCTCCTAAAAAGGTTTCTAAGTATGTGATCATATCTTCTACTCTATCTCCAATATTATGCTGATTTTGTATATATTTTTGGACTATTAACCCTTTCCATATGCTAATTATATTTGGCCAATCTATAGGATCATGTGCTGCTAGATTTAATATAGCTCCATCACTTTTAGAGTTTTGAAATTGTACTGTCTTTTCAAATTCTCTCCTTTTTGAACCCATATGCTTATATTGACCAGGTATATAGGTATGTGCAGGTTCTTCTTTTTCTGGTGGCCAAGTTCCTGGTCTTCTAGATGATCTATCCTTCTCACCTTCAATCTTTATACCTACATTTCCTTCATTTTCTCTTCTTCTTTTTGAAGGACCTAAATCCATTGCTTCTATAGCATCTTCAATTTTGGAAGAGTATTCATTATGTTCTAAGCTACAAACCATATTTACATCTTCATCCTTTTCTTCATAGCTTTCTAACAAAATTTTATTATTAATTTCCCATTGTTCATCTTCACTTATTGTATTGTTTTCTTTTTCTATTATTTTAACTAAATCTTTTTGAGATCTACTTTCTTTATTGTCTATTTTTGAAGCAATTTTATTCTTTTCTACTGATATACTAGGTTTTTCGCTATTTATATCTTTCTCTTTCTTAATCCTATTAAGCCTATATATTTCTCGCCTGAAGTAGAGTTCTTTTTCTCTTATAGCAGGCCATTCACAAAGCATTGAAGTATTATATTCGTCATGAATTTTACTCAACTTATATTCATAATGTTTTATTTCATTTTCTACACTTAATTTTTCCATGAATTCACATACACTATGTCTTCTATTTTCTTCAATATTTGGTTCTGAACTGGATGCTTCTAAATCATCTAGACTTCTTTCTTTATAATCTACAAATCTAATACTGGTTAACCCTTTACTATTTTCATAGCTAACATAATCTTTTGGTTGCTTTAAAACCTTAGGTTCTATTAAAGCACCAATATTCCATTCTTCTCCTGCTCTTTCATCAGAACTTATTTTCAGAGGACTCATGAATTTTATTCCTTTAGATTGCATACTTTCTATTACATTATTGACATTTACCTTATATTTGGTTCCACTTCTATTGGTTAACCTGCCTATAAATTCAATACTTACTAATAAATTTGTTCTTTTGAAGTCTTCATAGCCTTTAGTCTGAAAACCAAATGCCATTTTATCTATAAATTCTTTTACTGGCATTATTAAGTCTGGAGCTATGTATGTTATTAACATATTTTCATTCATATCTCCTTCTAGAAAACCCAAAGCTGCCTTATTTATTGAATCTCATCTTTTATCTAATAGTGTGATTAAAACTTTTGTTTCTAGTTTCTTCCTTGTCATTCCTTTAATTCCTATAATATACATTCCTTGATGTATATATTTGTATCCTGAATATTTTAGACTATTCTCAAACTGTTTACTAACGATTCTTAGTTGAACTGGTTCTGTTAGAACACTTAATTCTACTTCTCTGGATATTCTATATAAACCACTTTTATTTTCAAACCATCCCTTTTGATATATTTGTTGTGGTTTTATCTTTCGTAGAGTATTCTTCTGATATCTTTCAAGATCTCTTTCTACATCTATCATTTCTTCCAGGTTTTCTATATCATCACATCCTCCTTTTAATTTATCCATGATACTTAATGGTCTTGTGTCTTTATTTATTAACTGGAGTGACTTGTCTCTTCTAGACAAGCTCTCAGATACTTTCATTTTTCTGAATTCAAAGATCTATTCAATTCAATTATTCCTGATGATGATAGCACAATATCTTTACTATGCTCAGAAGTATTAATATTATCAAGCTTTTTATATAAACTTGATGTATCGTTTTTGATATAATCACTATTTTGGCTAATTCTTCCTAATGAATTTTTACTTTTTCAATTAATTGTAGGGCTAACTCTAATTTATTATGTGTGATTAAATATTGTTCTACTAGATGTTTATGTTCTTTTTGTAATTTTTCAAATTTTAATTCTAGGTCGTCTTGCCTTTTACCCCAAGCTATATAAAAATTATGTATGAGATCAACTAATAGATTTATCTGACCGTGCGAAGTATGCCAAATATGTTCTTCAGAACTATTTACTCTGCACCTGATATTTATATTCTCTTTAGTATTAACAGTCTTTCCAATATTTACTTCTAAGTTCAGGTAATGTAACTTCTCTATTTTCAAAAGATATAGCAAGAAAATTCAAATTTAAATCAACCACGGCTCTGATACCACACAGGGTAGGAGGGGTTACTTCGGAAATTCGGAATATTCAAACTTCAAGTTACTATTCATAGTACTATTCAAATTCAGCACTCACTATTCAAATTCGAGGCACTATTCAAAATATTTGCTACTATTCAAATTCGGAATATGAACAGTGCTAGAGCACTCACCGAGAGTGGCTCAGGCACTCAAGAATATGTCGCTTTCACCCAACTATTAGGCACTATGCAAGCACCTCTCTGGATGGTGGGTGAGTGCGCGATTAGTGAATATGTGCGTGATTAGCGAATATGCGGAGTATGCGTGCGTATATTTCAGGATCTTTTGCAGGCTGGCGAGACCAACAAATCCGCCGGTCGTGCGTGCAGATGGTTGTGTTGATCCTACTCGGTACTCACCGTACTTGTCACAGGTTCGCCTCTGAAGCAGCAGCTAATCCTATCCCTCTAACGCTAACCCCAAGACACTCTCGTGCGATACATAGTGCGAGACGAGGCTTCTGTCGTCTCCCCAGGCAGTTCCACCCGAAGGGAACACTTCTCCGCGGACAGGGTTCTCTAAACACGCCGCTATCAGGGCTAACACGAGAACATCACACGCAGAGGTTTCTCCTATAGGGTCCCTAGCACAGAGACTCAGTCTATAAAGATGGTGCTACGGGGAAGCAGGGATAATCAAAGCTAAAACTGCTCCATTAAAGCAAACAAGCTTATATATATATATATATATATATATATATATATATATACTGTTTTGCTATAATGCATCTGAGTATTTATGCGTCTTTTACCCTGTAGAAACAAAGAAGATGCCTTCTCTTGATCACTCGCACTAAACGGGCAGCACCTTAGTAGAGATATATACAAACGAGTCAACCAGTGATGAATCAAAAACTAAAAATTTGTGTCATGGGAATTGGAAACATGGGGAAAGAGAAATACAGTATATTACCGGCTGGCAGTCTGGGAGCAAGATCCTGTGAAGGACAAGTAGGGTGTGTTTAGTTTTCTGAATTGGAATGCAAAATTCTGGATTTTGCACGGATTTTGGGCTGAAAATCACTATTCAGAACTGAAAAGCACTGTAACGCTTTTCGTTTGTTTGTGGTAAATATTGTCCTATCATAGCCTAACTAGGCTCAAAAGATTCGTCTCGCAAAGTACATCTAAACTGTGTAATTAGTTTTTGATTTCATCTACATTTAGTACTCCATGCATGTGCCGGTATTTTTGATGTGATGGGAAATATTCTTTTTGCATAGTGAATTTTGAGGGAAGCTAGACTTCTAAACACACCCGTAATAAAGAAGGAACGAGCAAGATCAGGACGACGGGCATGTAATACTGGTGCTGGAGTGGAACAGGAGAACAGATTACTCGTCAGGGTGTACCACATCGGCCACAAGGCAGATTCTGGCATGAGACATGTGGAGGACGGGGAGAGCAGGTTGGCATACTCGGTTGGTCAGTGGCAAAATTTTCCCTATTGTGAAGTCAAGCAAAGAGAGCAGGGAGGGCGCGCAGACCAATCCTTGACCAAGTACAAATTTCAGGTATGATATATGTACAATGTGTGCAACTGACTTGCGGTCGATCAGTGAAACAACAAAGTTTCATTTCAATTGCTTTTTTCCAAACTGATGAATCACAATTAAAATCTATCATTTTGCCTCTAATCGTGATGTGAATTTCTGCATTGGTGGTGTGGTTTCGTTCGTCAATGAAAGTCAATTTAGAAGCAACAACAATAATAAGTTGGGATCCTCCAGTTTTGACCTGAATGCCTCTTATTATTTGAGACGTGGAGAGGTTGTTCATCCTCCATAGAATCGCACAAATATGCGGGGAGAGGAAGGTAAAGTTTTTGCCTTTTCTCCCAAAATCTGGTTTTGGGGATGTTTTAAGACGACTCTTGGAGTTGCTCTAATAATGTCTGGGGTTCCAGCCACTGCTAGGGAAGGAGACTTTAATTAGTACCGGGTTCAAGGTTTTGGACGCGGTACTAGCTAGCCGGTACTAATGTGAAATTCATATTAGTATCGGTTTTCATCACCCGGTACTAATATGGCATTAGTACCAGGTGGGGTGGCACACGGTACTAATGTGCCGAACCCCGCTAGCCTCTTTTCCTTTCCCTTTTCTTTTCTTTTTCGTTTTCTTTTCCCTTTCTTCATCTCAGATCCATCTCATCACAGTTTCACACACCACAACCATTATCAAAAATCAAAATTACAAGAACAAATCTCAGATCCATCTCAATCTCAGATTCACACATCACAATCATCTCATTCATCTCATCTCTCATCACAACCACTCACGAAATCACAAGAATCAACAGAATCATCATCAGAACCACTATCTACAAGAACGAATCGTGAAAAAAATCACCGTGCTCCAGGTCAACCGCGCGCCGGCGAGCTCCTGACCAGGCCTGCTCCGGGCGCGCCTGCGTCGGCGCCGGCGCCCGCGGCTCCCGGCCAGGCCTCTGCTCCATCCACGTGCATGGTGAGACCGCGCCACCCGCGCGCCTCCGGGCCGCCTCGCTCGTCCGCCACACCCAAGGGTTGCGCCGGCAGTTTGGCCTCCCGCTCCTGCGCCCGCGCCCCTGGTCGGCGCCTGTCGCCGCCAGGTCGCCGCGCCCAACCGCGGTAGGTCGTCGAGCCTACCCGCGCCCGTCGGAGCCAGGTCGCCGCGCCCACCCGCGCCCTCCGGCGGACCGCCCCCTTCCCACGCGAGCTCCCCCTGGAGAAGGAAAGAGAGATGTGTTAGAGATAAGAAAGAGAGAATGAAAGAGATGGGGGAGAAAGAAAACGCGTGGGAGACGGGGAGAAAGAAATAAAGAGGGAGAGAGAGAGAGCACTGTGAAAATCGAGATGGGGAGGGGACATTAGTGCTGGGGGTGGACTTAGCCCGGTACTAATGTGTCTCCATAGGTACCGGGTGTTACCCTAGCCCGGTACTAATGTGTGGCTGCCACATTTGTACCGGTCCTAGACACCACCCGGTACTAATGTGGGGCATTAGTACCGGGTCTAGCCCCGACCCGGTACTAATATGTGCCAAAAGGGGGCTCGACGGGGCCATTCTTCCCAACCGGTACTAATGTGCACATTAGTACCGGTTGCAAAAAAAAAATTGGTACTAATATAAAATCCTCCCAAGGACCAAAGGTTGTTTCGCTAGTAGTGAGTTATAAGAACAATCAAGCTGAGGTATGATTATAATATAAATCTATATAACAAAACATGCACGATTTAATTGCCTACCAACCATAAGCCCGTATCCAACATAAATATGATGTATATACATTGTTCCATGCACCTTCTAAGTATAAGATACCTTTCTCATCAATGTACCCACACTATGATATCACCACTCCTATCAATGAACATAGTAGCTAGTGAGGACCAGGTGTGTCCGAGGACTAATGGAGGGTCGCTCTTTAGTGATGAGTGATTGACAACGTTGTGTGGACTGATGCTTGGTTAAGTATGCAGGTACAGGTTGCGGCTCGACTCGTGTCGGTGCAGGTGAAGAACAAGCGTGAAAGGCCTTAGCCGTGGCGGCCTCCGGGTGATGGAGTGGCAAGTAGGCTTGGTTCGATGGACCCGGTGGCCGATGGGGTTAAGTACGAGCCGTGCGGTGTAAGACTGGCGGGCTGAAGTCGTGAACATGGGCCGGTGCAAGGTAGCGGATGGAGCCCGAAGCTTGCACGCGGGGTTTGTTGGTTTGCCCACAAAACCATCGGTGGACGGTTTCTTGGTTTGGGCCTCAAAACCAAGCCCGAAGGCCCGAGGTGACGGAGACGGTGATCCGGGAGCTTCGGGAAGCTTCGAGGCGGAGGGCACGTGGCGTGATCACGGGGTTTGCGTCGATGTGAAGCGAAGCCGTGGTGGAAGCGTGTCCGTCCGATGAAGACTTGACCAAAATGCCCCTGAGGGGTTGTATCTTCCTTTCAAGCAGTAGGGGTAGTGTGGTCATTTACCTCCCTCCGATGGACTTCGTATAAATAGCGGAGAGGTGGATGGCATCTCTCTCTCTTGGACTCTAGGGCTTTCTCTCCCGGTAGATTTCTCTGAACTGCTTCTTTTCCCTCTGGATTCCTTAGGCTAGACTCTTGTACAGACTCTGACCTCTGGATGTATGGAAGCTTTCGGCGTCCCGGTGATCTCCTAGTCCCTTGTGATTTTCGTGTCTTTTTCGGGGATATTTTTGGGGGGTTTCGTTCTTCGCTCGATTCGTGATTTTGGGGGTGTTTTCCGTCGGATTTCTTTGAGGGGATCATGGGTGGATGCCTTGCGCATCTTTATGTGTGATTTTGACCCCTCAAACGCCGTGGAGAGCCTTCGATTCGTGCGTTTTTGGTTGGAGCCCGAGTTCATAGTGATGGTTTGTGTGATCCGCGATTCCCGGTGATTTAGGGAGTTAGAGGTCGAGATTTTTGGAGCATAGCATCCTTGTGTGACGCTTTTCATCTCCCCAAAATCTTGTCTCAAGAGCTTCAACCGTTTGGGAGATCCGGTGATGGAAAGGTGGGGTTGACTCCCGAGCTCGAGCATTTTTTCTGTTCTGTTCGTGCGTGGCGGACGGTCCGCGTGACCCTGGCGGACAGTCCGCGAGGTGCCTGCAGAGTTGGTGTTCTTCGCGTGTTCTTGAGCGTCTTCGTTTCGATCCGTTTCGCCCCTAGGCTTTGGTTGCAAGGGGTTTGGCGGACAGTCCGCGAGGGTCTCACGGACAGTCCGCGTGGCCGAATTTCTGGCGGACAGTCCGAGTGCTCACCACGGACAGTCCGAATTTCGGGGGTGCGCTACTAGAGGTTCTAGTCGTTTTATCGGACGGTCCGCGGAGACCTGACGGACAGTCCGCGCAGCCATCGCGGACGGACCGCCAGGACACCTCGGACGGTCCGCCAGGTGCGTTCCAGAATTGATAAGTTCTTTGATTATTGCTTTGGTGCTTCCGCTCTTTGCTCCTAGGCTTCTCTCGTGATCTTCTAGACTTGTGTGTGTCTTGTTTGGAGCTTCCTTTGTGTGCACGGATTCGTGGAGTGACAATCGGGGTATAGGCCGAGTTCGACCTTAGGGAAGAATTTTTTATCGGCTCCCATTCACTCCCCCCTTTCTGGTCGTCCGATTCGGTCCTTCAGCTAGTATGCACATACACAAACGCGATTACGGTATTGAAGAGACAAAAAAACAGAAAATGGGTGATATAGGAATTGGAGACATTAGGAAAAAGATAAATGTTAGCACAATGAGCTGCCAACTTGTGCACATGGAATGGGAAAAGCGGGGACACCGTCCGCGGGGGCGCTCGATCCGCCAAGCCGTGCTCGCGCCCACCGTTGACGAGGAAGAGGGCCCGCCGCCGCTGGAGATTGGAGGTCGGGTCTGCGGCGGCGAGCTCCGCCCCGGAGCCGCTCGATCCGGGCGAGCGGGGACCGCCGCGGGCCGTGCCTCGTCACGCCCGCATGCAAGGGAAGGAGGGGCGCACCGTCTTCCTCGAGGGAGGGGCCGCTGGCCGGTCACCGCCCGTGCCGAGGGAGCTCGAGCTGCCGGATCTGCGGTGGACCTCCATGGCGGCGAGCTCCTCCGCCCCGGAGCCGCTCGATCCGGGCTAGCAGGGACTGCCGCGGGCCGCGCCTCATCCGCGCGGGGAGCTGTGGGGGAGAGGGAGCTGGACTCCGCCGCCGCGCCCCCCCCGAGCTCGAGGCCATGGCCGCGCGGAGGAGGATGGCCCCTGCTCGACGCGGCTGGCGTGGAGAGGGAGGTGAGTGCCGCGGCCGGCGTGGGGAGGGACGGCCGCATCCCGCCGCCCGCAGGGAGAGGGGGAGGGTCGGAGAGAGGCCGGCGGAGTTGACGAGGGCGGGTGGCCGGGTCGGGGTGGAGAAAAGAGAGAAGAGGGAGAGAGAGAGGGGAGGAGGGAGGAGAGACAGACACGTAGGTCCCGCAGTTGGTAGTTGGGGTGGAGTATGAGATATAGAGGTTGATGGGTGTAGTAAAACTGGTACTGAACTGTAAGATGTTGATGACAAGGCAGGAATATTCTCTTTGGAGGTTGGATTTGGAGGTTTGACGAGCGCTGCACTGAGTGTTTTCAGTTTTCACCAAATTAGAAGGGCAGCTTGAAATGTTAGGTCCATTTTGACAGCACCGTCCAGTTTGAGAAGAATTCATTCCAATCAGCATTAAGCTTTGTTTTTTCTACAAATTGGCACCTGTTGTTTCCTTTTGTGGCAATATTTCTTTGTACACAATTAGTCAGACGTGCCAGCATTGTATTAAAAGTAACGAAAAGATGGATTTCTTATGGCAAGCTATAAAACACCAACTTTGATTTCCTAACCTTATTGGTCAACCTTGACAAAATATTGTGGCAACAGTGGTTTGATAGAGTATATATTTAAGCCAACAAACATGCATGTTGAAATTTATGTGATGTAGGCACAAATTAACGTCTGCTATGTTAGCCCCCACACTGGTATAAGTATGGCATGATGCGCTTCCACATACTACTACACAACGTCTCTGAAAAAGCCCAACCATCTTGATATATAGCACCTCTCCTTTCGGCGAAAATATATCAGGATCTAAGAAACAAAAGAGATGATGAGAGGAAACTCGAGAAGGAAGAAAAAAATTCATGAGATGTGAGAATTGAATGCATCAGGAAAGATGTTTATGCTGAAAATCACCACGTGACATATGGATTATGCTGATCCTGTGAACCCATGGATAACTGTGTGAAACATGCAGCCGACGTTGCCATGTTCGTCATCCTGTTAATCCAGGTGCTACATTCTTTCACACTGTATAAAATTTTGGAACCATGGCTCATCAGCTCAACAAACTTTGAAGTGTACAGTGTGTGCCATACTAATTAGAAATTTGTACTTACAAGGTTAACTATGCCTGTGCTAATGGTTTTTTTGCTGCATCCAACAACTTTGAACCATAAACCCTACGGTTGTCTCCCTAAAACCCTAAACCCTACGGTTGTCTCCCTATGATGTTACTACACAAAAATCACTACAACTATACGAAATTTTAATTGCCCTCCCAGAAGGAAATGAACCAAGCAGAGCACAAATACACCAAAAAAAATTGTTTCTCCAACAGGAAGATAGCCATGACATGATAATGAACCGTGAATTGTGAGAACCAAATAAATGATATATTGGGAGCTTCATTATCCGAAAGATCTGAACCCAATCATCAAAAAGAGACATTCCCTCGGCATGAAGGTGTGAATTTACCTCAACCCATACTGCCAGATTATCCATAAATGCATATCATCAAATAAGCAAAACTGGAAACGATCTATCAGATCTGATAACAAAACATTAGATACGGAAGACAGTATCTCATTCAGCTGGGTACACATACTTCACTAACAAACAGGAAACATGTTTTTTTCTAAATCAACAATTGCGTACATCAGCCCCCATTGTAAACTAACATATAACAAAAACTCTATGAAGAAAAAAGCACCTCTTTCATCTGGCGGCAAGTGCAAGCATGGGTGAAATCATTCCTTGAATCCCCTGCAACGTGTGCTGTATCTGGATCTCTTCTCCAACCATTCTCTTAAGATTCCTGATGTGCATCCTCAGCTTGTCATCAGATCGGATATCCTCCTCTCGCATCTCCACAACCTTGTTTGCCACACCCAACAAGAACCTTGCATACCTTGGCAATGTCGCATTGCGGCGAAGGAACTCAAGCAGCAGCCCAAGTTCACCTGTATCCAAATTCCCAATGCATCTCACCAGCTTTCTCCTCGCGACAAGCTCCTCCATCACAGCCACAGCGCTTCTTGGATTGTTCTTAACCAATGCGGAAACCAGAGCCTCTTTGTGCCTGAACTTTCTCAGTAACATATCATGCTGTGCAATTTTAACCTTCTTAGGCTTCTCAATCACAAAGTCACCCTCCTTAGCCTTCTCATTCTGTCCGCGGAGGAAGTACCGGAAGTAATTTGGCTTCAACACTGGCTTCTCAGGCTCAGGCGATACCCAATCAATCTCACCACTGCCAGCCTTCTTCCCTTCATCCTCCTCATCAACAGCCTTCTTCTTCCTCTTGCCCATATAAATCTTACCTTTCGCAGACCCAGCCACCAGCACAGTGCCACAGGGCGAACAAGCCACGGAGAGGAGTGGCTGCGGGTGCCGCAAGGAGTGAGTAATCTTAAGCTTCCCAAAATCAAAGCACTTCACATACCCATCAATGCCCGCACTAAGCAGCCGCATCTCCCCAGTGGTGGCCATCTTCCCAAGCGCCAGCGTCATCACCGTCTTGACGTGGCTCTCGACAGAGTGCACGAGCCGGGCACCCCCAATGACGTCCCAAATCTTGACCACGTTCCCTCCGGCCGTGGCCAGCAGCCCGCCGGACGGCAGGAACAGCACGCTCTCCACCAATTCCCCATGGGAGAAGGACAAAGACGGGCCGGCGTTCCCCGTGCGGGCATCCCACAATTTGACGATGCGGTCATAAGAGCCGGTGGCGAAGAGGTTGTGGTCGGCCGGGGAGGCCGCACCGCCGCGGATGTAGTCCTTGTGGGCGGCGGGGACGGTGAAGACGGGCGTCTCCGAGGGCACGTCCCAGTAGGCGAGGAGCGCGTCGTCCCCGGCGGTGAGGAGGTGGAGCTTGTCCCCGCCGGCGACCGGGTAGCGGACGACGCGGGTCTCCGCGGCGTGGGCGCGGAGCGTGCGGAGGGCGGCGGCGCCCGTCGCGGGCTTGTCGGCGCGGAAGACGCGGACGACGCCCCTCTTGTCGCCAGCGGCGAGGAGGGCGCCGTCGCAGCGGAAGGAGGGGGAGTAGGCCAGGTCGCCGGCGACGGAGATCCGGCGGAGCGACTTGAGCGGGTCGCCGGAGAACAGGTGCAGCGAGGTGGACCACGCGGCGGCGAGGGTAGGGGAGGAGGCGGCGGGGGTGAAGGTGAGGTCGGTGACGGGGAAGCCCGCGTCGGAGATGAGCTCGGAGGAGCGGAAGGCGCGCCAGTAGGAGCCGTCGAGGGAGGCGCGCGCAGCGGCGCTGCGGGAGGGGAGGAGCGCCTGGTGCGGCGCCGCGGGGAAGAAAGGCTTGGAGGTGTCGGGGGCCGCCATGGTTGCTTGGGCGGCGGCGGCGGCGAATTGGGGGAGAAAGTGAGAAACCCTATGGGGCGGGGAGCGGAGGGGATTATGGGTTTAGTAATGGGCCTGTGGGAGGAAAACTGTATCAGTTTCTTTCAGCCCAGCCAATGTACAAAACTCCTTCGTTCCATTCGGCTCGGTGGGCTCCACGAGTTCAACCAGATCAAACAAGAAAAAAGTTTGGCCTCCTTGGACACAACAACAAGGCTGAGCAGGTAGATTACTCCCCTCAACTTTTAAAACCATTCAATTTACCTCTCTACCCTGGTTATAAACGGTTTTCAAAGGTGGTTTTATCATTTTTAATTAAAAATAAATCTTATAAATAATTAATGAAGTTATTAAACTATGAAAAATATCCCTAAGATTCTAAAATTTTGAGAAAAATCCCAGAGATGGAAATGAGACCCAAAAAATTTAAATTAAAGATTTTAAAACTAGTGCAAATATCTATAATCTTTTGTAAAATTTAGATTTGCTCTAAAAAAATGGAAAATATATCAAAGTTTTTATAAAACATATATTAAAATATTAGATATTTTCATAATAAAAGCTTAAAATGAAACTGGCATGTATACATTCATCGACAATGCAGAAATGCATTCAACATTAATATATGTTACATTTATGATGGTTGACTGTATTTATGACGAATGTATTTATGTCGGCTTCATGATTTTATTGCAAAAAATATTTATGATCAATTGGAAAATTTTATGATGGTTAAATTTTTTGGATATACTTTTCATTTTTATAGAGCTACATTTAATCTTTTGAAAAATTTATATACAATTTAACTTGCTTTAAATATTGTATTTAGATTTCTTGCATCTCAATCCATCTTTACAATTTTTCTCATAACTTTTAGAAGTTTAGAAATATTTTATGCGGTTTAATAACCTCATTAAGTATTTACATGATTTATTTTTAATTGAAAATGAGAAAACCATTTTTGAAAACCGCTTATAACTAGTGCAAGGATGTAATTTAAACGATTTAGAAACTCGAGGTGGTAGTTCACCCGGTTTTCAAATCTAGGAAGGAATCGTGGACTCGTCCCTGTGTCCAGGGAGGTAAAACAGACTTTTTCCAAAAAGAAATGTGATGGATAAGGGCTTCATCCTCACTTTTGGATTGGCCAGTTTACTCCCTAACTTTCAATTTTGGGCCAAACTCGTCCTTATGCTTATTTGGGAGAAATCTTATGTATCTTCCGGAAGGTAGGAAGAGGTTGAAACTTCAAATATTCGTGCAACCAACTGCAACCATTAGATCATCACATGAAACTCTTAGTCACCTTTCTCTCTCATGCCTCCCTCACCTCGCGCCTGCCGCCAACCAACTGCCGGAAAGGCCCTACCTACGCGCGCGCCGGCCATCCCGGACCGGATCTACCCTCCGCCGCCTCTGTTGACGGTCGATTTTCGTCAACCGAGAGCACTTGTTACACTTTGGTTTGAGCTTTGAATTATAACTAACCCGCCACTAGGCATACTAATGATGTAACAAGTTCATACTTGCATATGGTTTTTGGAGTATGTTGTTTACGCAGGAATTCAGCACCTAAATGAGGACTTCCAGGTAAAGTTCATCAAGCACTTTATGAGAAGATCACGAAGCCCGGCACGAGTCAAGACACGAAGTGAACATGACTCCAAATGACCCAAGGACCAAAGCATGAAGATGTGAAACTCCGAGGACCTGAACAGAAGATGCGGGAGTTTGCGCGCCAAGCACCCTTATCTAAACCGCGGGGAAAACGACGTCAAGGACCCATATGCACATCGGTAAATATTCAAGAAAGTGCGAGAAGCTTCGGGAAGAAAATCGGGGCCGAACCGGGCCAGAAAGGACCTGGGCCGGTCGGCCCATGCTGACCGGCCCACCCCCTTCCGGCGTCGGTTCGGCCTCTCCTTTGACCTACACGCTCCTCGGCTTATTTATATCGCCTGCCTCCGACGGCCGCCTGATCCATTCACCAGAACTCGGCGAAACCTAGAAGTGAGCACCGGAGGAGACGATGGCGGCGAAGTCCTCGAAGTTGTCTGGGGGATGGCCTAGGTCAACCCTAGCCGCCATGGCCGCCCTGCGTGGTTGTGCCATGGCGGAGTTCTGGAGCTACGTGTTCATCATCTTAGGTATGATCTCGGTGGTGATGGTGTAACACATACTTTCATGTGAGTAACGATGACCTTGTCATCTGATCTATTAGTGATTCCATGTCTCCGTTTATGCTTTTTACTTATCATGAATGAGATTTGATCCCTAGTCTAATGCATCGGTTAGGCTATATAGCATGCTCTATGTAATCGTGGTGATTAGGTTTAGCATGTCGACCCTTCGTGGTTTGTAGACACGTTCATGTTCGAGTGTGCCCCTAGATTCCCTGTTTCATTAAGGGTGCATCGTGACAGGATGACTACCCCCGAAAGAGTGGATGTCTTCGGGAGGTAGGCCGGAGGTAGGAGTTTAAGGATGCTAGTAGATGAGATGTTTGATTTGTTGCTCGTTTGCCGGAACTTCAACTAGAAGGCGCTAGGCCTAGTTACCCCTTCTGTGGAGCTTTACCTTAGCCGATGTTCTTGGGTGTGATCAACCTATACACTTCATTAATATTTCTTTAGGTCACCCCTTGTATGCAATCAACGCTTCATGTTAGGTTAGATTGGCTAGATAAGGTAGAGAACCTTAGTGGTTTGCTTTCGATCCTTGGATTGACAAACCTTGGGGACCCTCCTTGGTGAAAAAGGCACCAAGTCACCCGTACGCTTGCGGTGAACTTCAACACAGTTTTGAACTGTCAACAAGCCCTTTTTCTAGCGCTGTTGCCGGGGATCGGCGACTCGAACCCTAGGGTGATCTACCTTTCTATTTGACTAACCCTAATTTTTATTATTGCATATACACTTGTTTTCTTGTTTGTGTCCTTGAAAGCAGGTTAAAAGCTAGACACAAGACATTCGAAGAGTTCTCTACACCCACATTCCAACAAACTTGAAGATTCGCTCTTTAGTGGTAGATGCTAACTTTTGTTAGTGGCCCATCATCCGCTATCGAGCCCACACCCTACACAAGAGCACGTGAACAACGTAAGTCAACGTGTCAATGAAATTTTAAAACTAATGCTTTTTGGAGATTTGTTTGATCAAGCAATAGGTATTGGAAGAAATCGTGATGCCCCCGAGATCACAAGATAAAGCTCTTCAACATCTTCGAAGTTTCTGTTCGCATCAAGTTTTGCACAGCCTCATGGGAAGAACAACAGAATATCTTTGGATATTTAGAAGCCCCACGAAGTTACGCTTCCAACGAGTCAAGAATCAAGTCGATCAGAGGTTCCTACAAGCGGATATGGCCGAATCACCGATGGTTGCACGTCCTGAAAATTTCTGGACAGCAAGCAAAGCTGAAGTGAAACAGTCATAACTCCCTCATATGGACTCCGATTAAGATGAATGAGTACCCGTTGGAAAGGAAATTTCATAAACCCTTCAATAGTATATTTTAGTATATGTTCTGTTATGTATACAGGGGAAAATCCATGACGAAGAGGCAGCAGCAATACGATGAGAACAAAATGGTGAAGATGAGGACGACAACAACGAAGAGAAGCTTGGGGAATGCTTCCATTAGACCACACATGAAGAAATTCAGAGGCTTGGAACAAAACAAAGACCCCTGGAACATTGGCAAATGAAGGTACAAGTTGGCGACATCCGACGCAAGAAGATGTTTGATGAAGACTACGAAGGATTACACACAAAGGACGACATCCGATGACGCGGATACTTTGGGTTCTCACATGATGGATCATGGAGCTACATAAAGACATTTAATACATGTGTGAAGCCCCTCAAACAAGTGAAGAGGAGTGATCCTACACAAAGCAACCTTGACGACATGTGGCACGAAGGAAGGAATTGAGAAAAGTCTACGCGAGCCACCTTCGATCATCAAGGATTGTTCGCTTTCAACTCCCGAGGACCACTCACGATGAAAAGCTCGAAGGCTAAGGTACACATTAACCTCTCAAGATACTTTTAGGTATGATGTCTTTCTTTTGATATGTTCATGCTCATCCAATGGTATGATTCGATTCTATGCCTTGCTCCTTTGATCATGATAGGCTAGAATTTGTTGAGAATGATAAAGAGGCTATGTTGTGCTTTAACTTTGTTAATTACTTGCCTAATGAACCCATGCCTAATGAGAGCCTTAGCGCCGAGAAATAAACTTATGCTACCTTTAATCACAACATGCTTTGTTCATCCAATTTAAATTGTGGTTATGGTTGCACATGTTTTCTTTAGAACATGCAAATCTTGGACTTGCTTTGTGCTTGGTCAAGCTAATGACTTTAAAAGAGCAAATGTCAGGAGAAAACCCGGGTTTCACTAACCATGTAGGGCATGAAGTTTGAATCAAGAGGAGAAATGCTATGCCCAAAGATCGGGCAAGCCTCTCATCAAGTGAAATGATCGTGTCAAGCATGGAGAGTGGGTCAAAACTGCATGGACACCTTCAAATCTTGCATGAAGGACCATGGCTTCGCGACAATAAGAAGGTACGTAAGGAAGTCGAGCTCTGGGACTTTAAATGTTGTGATCTTAAACTGAACCATCAAGTAACATTGTACCATTGCTCTAACAAATACCACAACACCATGTTGTTTTACCTAATTGCTATTGAGAGGGCACTTTGTTCTTGATCTTGGAAAACTTGTAGACCCTTTTGTGTGCCTATTAGTGTTTAGGTTCTTTTTCTTTGTGTCTTTTTAGAGAGAGCTATGAAGTTGGCACCATCATTTAACTCTAAGCTTGTGGCTAGTTAATCTAGGCTAACTCTTACATTTGTTTTAGACCACCACCATACCATGTCATTTTGTTCATCCACATTGCATTGCATTGCATGTTTTGTTTTGATCTAACTTTTTGTCCAACCAACCTAAGCCTTCCTATAGCCCCCACCAAAAACTCGTAGCCAACAAGGGTAGGGTTGACTTGTGTCAATTGGCTTGCACCATTCTGGTTGGCCAAGCCCACCTCTATCCCTTGTTCTAACTAAAAACTTTGACTAGCCCTCCTATGAGAAAATCTTTCTCACCTTTAACCTTCCTAAAACCATAGGTTTGTTTTTCACAAAAAGACTCTTAGCACCTCCTTAGATAGAATTTCTACACTTGACTCTCTCTCTCTTCAAAATTCTTATTTGAGCCAAAAATATAAGATACCCATAACCTACCCTTTAAACTTTGTTAGTTTGTTTGGTTGATTCTTTTCGGAAATTCTTTCAAACCTTGCTAATGTTTGTTTGTGCTAACTCTTTGCATTTGCATTTTGTATCCCCCTCATTGTCATCATCTGCTTTATGTTAGCTTGGTCTTTTTGTGAATCTTTATGATGAATGCTTTCATGTTTATGATAATGCTTCTTAAGGGCATTTTTCTTTTTTTTGCAATCTTGTGTAAACATAGTGTTTAGACATGATCGAAGACCACCATAATTCAGTTTTATATACCTTGCTATCATATTGCATTGGTTGGTTTATAAACTTTGCAATGCGCCCTACTTATCTTACACTATAAGGAAATGTTAATCTTGGGATAAGCATGGTGTTTTGACCTTGGTTAATAAATCTTTATGGCAAGGGAAAAGTTTGGCAACCACTTTGTAAGCATGGAGCTTAGAATTTGGTGTAAACATTGTTTTGTTTTTATACCGTCCTTTCATTTGCATACACACTTGCACACACGTACACCCATTAGGTTCTTAATTCTTCTTTCATTAGATTAACTATGCCACAAGTTAAGATCTTAGGGGGTGTCTTTGGTTTGTCGGCATAGAGTGAGTATTCCCGACCGTCACCTCGGGGTTACTTTGTGCTTTAGAATTGTTTTGCAGGCATTGTGAATCACTCCCATAAGTTCGTGATAAAAAGCTGTAATCAAGATCATCAACACCTCCAAAATCTCGAAAGAAGTGCTGCTGTTTTCATCAAGATTAAGCACACATTCAGAAGTGTACAAAAGAGGAAAATTGGATATTCAGGAGCTCCATTAAGTCTTCTTTCCAACGCATCAAGATTCAACATTTTAGGAGACCCGTGCAAGGAGTTACAACCAAATCTTTGCGTGTCACACGTTCTGAAATCAGCCCGGGACAGCTTGCACTCACGGAGTAAAAAGGGCACAACTCCTTTGTCCGAAGTCCGATTGGGATGAATGACCACTCGTTGGAAAGATAATTTTGAGCACTTTGCAATGGAGCAACAGTTCAGTACATGTTATGTTCTGTAAGTATAAGAAAAATTTGTGGAAGATGAACCAGCAATGAGGGACAATCTGGAAAAAGGTGAAGATGGTATAAGAAATAATTGGGACAAAGGCTTGTGACAAAGAGTGGACGTTGGAGGATAATCAAGGCAACAAAGGTGAAGAGTATGATGATCCACGCATGGTGGTAGGACTTTAAGAATTACAAGATGGTTCATCATCTTCCATGCCTAGCAACATGCTAAGCATGGGGGAGGACTTGGGGGACAAGTGAAGACCGTGTGGAGTTCAAGGATCACGGTTGCCACGAGATGCTAATTTTTTTCTTCCATGATCAGCACAATGCTAAGCATGGGGGAGGCCGTGCTACACTTCAAGCATCAAAGGATGGTAACAGTCCCTCAATCCTCTCTTTGTCTTTGTCTTTCTAAATGCTTGCACATATGAATATGCCTTCAACAACCTTAGATGCAACCTTTGTATACCTCTCTATAAAATAACATGGCTAATAGGAGTACAACATAGGTTTGTTTTTGTTTTCAATAATAATCACCATTACCTTATGCTCACTATGATGATATCTTGTATGCTCTACTTATGGATATATGATGATCATTGCCACCTTACTCATTCTTGTGCTTGGTTTGTATATGATTAAGCTAGTGCTCTCTTTAAACATGATCTGAAAATTTAATAAATGCTAGCCTAATCTTTTGTGGAGGTTATGATAACTTGAGACCTATAGTATTTTTTGTTGCTCTCATTTTTGAATGAATCAAAGATAATTTATTTTCCTTTTTAAAAAGATATGCTAACCTTGTCTTTGATAGCACTTGCTTTTTGCTCAACCTATCCAAAGCCATATATTCATTGAGTGCAAAACCTTAGTTTACAAAATTTATTTTTGGGTGCATTGATTCAAGGCTTGATTTCTTTGACCCAAGACTAAGAAGCTGGTCATTCCGTTTTTGCGTATCTATCTTTATGCTAGCCTTTTCTATCTGTGCATTGTGAGGTGCCACTTTGGGAATTTTGCAAACCTCGCCGGATATCCACCCACAAACCCAAAATATCTTTTTGTGTATACCTCCTTGACCACAACCCAAAACTTTGAGTATGGATGAATATTTCGAAGAAGATTACAAGGAAGGTGCCTTCAAGTGGAGCAAGATTTTGGGAGACCTCCATGAAAGGATCCCTAGAAGGTTTCAAGTATCTCTCTTCAAGAAAATACAAGAATTTCAGCACTTACCTTGGCACAATCATCACCTCTTTGCTCGGGGACGAGCTACGTCTAAGCATGAGGGGGGGGGGTTGCCAAGAAAGTATTAGTGCAGTCTAGCGTTCAAGGGGAGTAAAAAAAGTGATGAAAGAAAAAAAATAAGTGGAAAAAGTATGTTGAGACAAGCAAGAAAAGAAAAAAAAGGAAAAAAAAGAAAGAAAAAAAATAAAGCTCCCCGGTTCTCTAGCTACATTTGGAGATTTCAAAAAGGATTTCAAGATCAAGACCCATACCCATCTTTCCAACCATGTGCAATCCGATAACGAGGACTTCGTTTGTGCCTCGGGATCACTCTTTGCCATTTGCACATGTCCGCCTATCTCAAAGTGTGTGTATTTTTCTCTCCCCCCTCCTTGTAACATTATTTTTCCAATGACCTTTTTGACGAGTCTCGGTAAGTCCATGAGAAGCTTGTCTTATTTTGATAATATCTCGACTATAATATCTTGGTAGGACTAAACTTTCCAATAGCTCCATATAAAGCCTTCCACCATATATTTGAGAGAGGAAAGGAGTAGAACAAGTAGGCTTGAGAGACAAGATAAGATGAGAGTTCATGAGCAAGATGCAAGGAGGTTTATTATTGATCTTGGTAAAGCAATTTTTCTTCACCCCACTCTTTATTTTTCAAAATTTCTGAGATTTGTTTAAAATTTGAGAGCATGATTAATTACTTGTGGAAAGAGCTTAAATGATATCTACGCTCCATAGAGATGAAAGCTAGCTACATTATGGAACTTTAATAAATGTAAACTTGGAGAGCATTATGTTTTCTCATGTATGAACAAGTGCAGGGTATGAACATTGAAGGGCAATACTGATATCCATTGAAGGCTTACTCGAGGACGAGCAAGGTTTAAGCATGGGGGTATGTTGATCATCGATTTCCGTCAACCGAGAGCACTTGTTACACTTTGGTTTGAGCTTTGAATTATAACTAACCCGCCACTAGGCATACTAATGACGTAACAAGTTCACACTTGCATGTGGTTTTTTAGAGTATGTTGTTTACGCAGGAATTCAGCACCTAAATGAGGACTTCCGGGTAAAGTTCATCAAGCACTTTATGAGAAGATCACGAAGCCTGGCACGAGTCAAGACACGAAGTGAACATGACTCCAAATGACCCAAGGACCAAAGCATGAAGATGTGAAACTCCAAGAACCTGAACAGAAGATGCGGGAGTTTGCGCGCCAAGCACCCTTATCTAAACCGCGGGGAAAACTGCGTCAAGGACCCACATGCACTTCAGTAAATATTCAAGAAAGTGCTAGAAGCTTCAGGAAGAAAACCGGGGCCGAACCGGGCCAGAAAGGGCGTGGGCCAGCCGGACCATGCCGACCGACCCACCCCCTTCCGGCGCCGGTTCAGCCTCCCCTTTGACCTACACGCTCCTCAGCTTATTTATATCGCTTGCCTCTGACGGCCGCCTGATCCATTCACCAGAACTCGGTGAGACATAGAAGTGAGCACTGGAGGGAGACGACGGCGGCAGAGTCCTCGAAGTTGTCTGGGGGATGGCCTAGGTCAACCCTAGCCGCCATGGCCGCCCTACGTGGTTGTGCCATGGCAGAGTTCCGGAGCTACGTGTTCATCATCTTAGGTACGATCTCGGTGGTGATGGTGTAACACATACTTTCATGTGAGTAACGATGATCTTGTCATCCGATCTATTAGCGATTCCATGTCTCCGTTTATGCTTTTTACTTATCATGAATGAGATTTGCTGCCTAGTCTAATGCATCGGTTAGGCTATATAGTATGCTCTATGTAATTGTGGCGATTAGGTTTAGCATGTCGATCCTTCATGGTTTGTAGACACGTTCATGTTCGAGCATGCCCCTAGATTCCCTGCTTCATTAAGGGTGCATCATGACAGGATGACTACCCCCGAAAGAGCGGATGTCTTCGGGAGGTAGGCCGGAGGTAGGAGTTTAAGGATGCTAGTAGATGAGATGTTTGATTCGTTGCTCGTTTGCCGGAACTTCAACTAGAAGGCGCTAGGCCTAGTTACCCCTTCGGTGGAGCTTTACCTTAGCCGATGTTCTTGGGTGTGATCAACCTATACACTTCATTAATATCTCTTTAGGTCACCCCTTGTATGCAATCAACGCTTCATGTTAGGTTAGATTGGCTAGATAAGGTAGAGAACCTTAGTGGTTTGCTTCTGATCCTTGGATTGACAAACCTTGGGGACCCTCCTTGGTGAAAAAGTCACCAAGTCACTCGTACGCTTGCGGTGAACTTCAACACGGTTTTGAACCGTCAAAAGCCTCCCCAGCCCGCCACCGCCGCTCCCCAGTGCTATGACCATCCCTGTGGATCCGCCGCGCGTCTGGGGATGGCCGCCGCACCCTCGCCGACCGGCGTGCCCGCCCCCCTGTGGTTCGCCGCGCGCCGCCGCGATGATCGGCGAGTGCGTACCCAATGATGCCTCCAATGAAAGTTTTGAGCCTGTCTATTCTAGTTCTTGGAATCTTGGTTTGGGCTCTCTGGACAATCTTTGCATGAACGGTGTGGGACACAGGTCTAACTGGCCGGTGCGAGTCACAGGTCTGTCCGGTGCTGGACAAAGGTCTGACTGGTGTAGGTCTGGCAGCAAGCGTGTTGTTTTTCCGTTGTGGTTTTCGCTTGCTTTTCTTTGGATTGACACTTGCTCCTAGGTTCAGTTATATTCTAGTGACTACGTGATCTTGACAAGTTTTGTGCGGGGCATCTTTGGAAGTGATTTTGGGATATAGGTTGAGTTCTCATCAGAGAATTTTTATCAACTCCCATTCACTCCCACCCCCTCTGGTCGCCAATCCAATCCTTCAACCTCCCTTCTCTATAAATATAAAGGACCACAGACGAGAAAGGGTATCAATCAACTAAAACACATATTTTAATCTTTTCTTTTGCCCAATCTTTTCCAATGTGTAGCATCACTGGTGGAGCGGGAGCCTTTCCTACCGGTTGGGAAGGGGGATATCTCTCTAAAGCCCAACCGGTACTAATCATTAGAGAGGAAAGGCCCCCTCTTTCTTACCGAGTGGGCAACCGGGACTAAAGGGGGGGCACGGCTGCGCACCCCTGCGCCAGGGTGCACACCCTTTAGTCTTGGGTGGTATACCAACCGAGACTAAAGGGGGGCATGCCTGCGCCTGAGCGCACCCCCTTTAGTCTCGGGTGGTAATACCACCCGGGACTAAAGGGTCCCCATTTATTTTTTTATTTTCATTTCTAATTGTTCTAATATTGTTATACGTGTATATCTAGCGTATTTGTGTATACTATACGTGTATGCATAAATGTTTGCACTAATTATACATGTCTACTATACGTACTATATCAAGAGAATAAACTTATAAATAAATATATTTACACACAATATATTACATCGAAAGCGGAAATAGTATTTTTTGAAACTAGTATATGTACATCAAAATATTGTTTCATTCTAATTCTAGTCTCAAGTTCCACCGGAGGTGCTAATTAACATTTCTGAATTGGATGACCGTCATAATAATGTCTTCCCTTTGAGCTAATCACCTCGTCCATCAAGAATCCCACGAAACCTTCTTGAATCACCAAGAGACGATCCTTCTCAATGATTGCATCCCTAATCATACAGTTCTGTAATGTGCAAATATGTTAATATATGACACCCAAGAATTAAATATATATAAGCAGTTAGAAAATGATGTATTATTAATTGGTTTAGAATAATACTTACAGTATAATCTCCTGGGTCTGCAGTGCAGAAATTGTGGATGTACTCACACACATAGTATGCACATAAATTGGTCCCTTGTTCCTGTCACATACACTGAATTGGAGAAAATAATTATGAAATATTAGTGTTATTCCTTTTATAATTTGCCCAAGCTGAAGTTGTTTTTTGGTTTACGTACCAGAAAATCGGTATAGAATCTAAGTTTAGGTTTCCATGGTCCAGGGTTCATAACAATGAATTTTTCCCAAGCTCTGGCGGACAATAATGAAAGTTAGAGCTAGTGTTAGTAAAAGCACACTATTGCATAAAAGGAAACGTATTGGATAGAATTATTACTCTTGAAATATATCTTGAAGGTCTTAGTATTTGTCAGGGTTTCTTTTCAACGAATCAAAGACAATGACGTTGCTCTTGTCCACTTCAATTATTAGAAGAATCCAGTGGAAGCTGTATATACATGCATGCTCAAAAGATGAGAACTAAATAATATTAACTAGGATAATTAGAAATGCAAACCCTTAATAAGATGGTAATCGCTCATACTCGAAGTTGTAAGGTAGCAGTATCAAATCCTTGAAATGCAGCCGATTCAAGGTCCTAAGGATTGTTGTGAATGCGACCTTTGGGCATTGCCTACTTGGTCTTGACAAACTAATGATGGGTCAATGAAACCTATTCGGTGATAACCCTGCTTTCGCATCGTAGTAAGTTCCAGACTACAGAAAATGAAAGACAAAGTTAATTAGCGGATGCATTAATTTATTAATTAGCACATGAATTGCACTGTCACTTACAGGCACCAGGCGATGATAAGATCGGTATTCAGGGAGTCAAGATGGTAAATTTCATAAATATCCTTGAATTCTAGCCAGACCAACTTCTCGCCTTCACCAACAAATTCATCCGGTCTAATAAGCATGCCAATCATCTCCAGACCCTGTTTAGATGTCTTCATGTAAAAGTCATGAAATCGGCGCATCTGAGTAGGCAGTTTCTTCACCAACTCTGGCCTGACAAGAGATTTTCCTTGCTTGAAGTGCCATCTAGGTACGAAGTTTTTATCCCGAGGAGGTGATTCTTGGCCGAGAACAGTTTCTATTGGGAGCCTTGTTGCTTCTTGCATTTGAATGACTGCCGCTAATTGTTTTGTAGGCATAAGTGCAAGAGCTCGTTCAGGTGCAGTGAGGCCGGAGGGGACATAAGTATGTACTCCCGACGTCAATGCTTCTGTTGGCTTCTTCGTTGAAGGCTCTTTCGCCGACGTTGACGCTTGTGTTGACTTCTTCTTCTTCCTATAATCCTGTGGCATGGTCGACCCCGATACTTGGTCGATATAACTATTTGGTGACCCTCCTCATCTCTTCTTCTGTAGGGACTTCTGCAGGGAGCGGTCATAATCAGTTTTCAACTGTACCCATTTCTTTTCATTTTCCTGCCACTGTATGAAAGCTCTGAGTTTCACCTGATCTACTTTGTTCTTTTCTTCTAGCCGTCGCTGTCTACCTTCCAAAGTTGTTTTCTGAAAAAACTCCTTGTTTTTGGCACTCCGCCTCATTTTTAGATTCTGTCATGTCATATGATAGCTTTCTTTTAACGGGCTGCTTTTCCCCTTTCTTCGTCGGGGGATTCGGATTTGGCGAGGGCATAGACTTGGTAGATTGTGACCGGGACCTCTTGGGAGCCTGCTTTGAGGAAGATTGCTTTGGTGAAGGTTCCTTTAGTGGTGATTCATGACGAGGGAGGTCATCGTCATTATCGCTCGCACCAGCAGAATTCGCAGATTGTGGAGACGGTGAGCGATGAGGACACGGTGATGATCTCGGTGATGGCCCGGGAGATGGTGGCTGCTGCTCGGCAGCACTCACGGGTATCGGTGGCGGCATCTTAGGTATTATGATGTACCGTTTGGGCCACAATACGATACCATGAAGCGCATCCTGGAGTGTCCTTTCCCCATCACCTCCTGGGATGTCTAGCTCTATGTTGTTGAATTGTGGGTCAACAACCTCCTCCACACCTATTGAGGCGTAGCCAGGTGGAATCTGCATGTCGTGGCTTGTACGTCCTCGGAGATGTGCAAAAGCACTTCCGTACGCCATATATATATATATATACAGAAATGATGAAGTTATTAAATGTCTGATACATGCATCAAAGGTTGAGATAATAAATTGCATGTATTAATGATATTTATACCTTCAATGTGATGTTGCCGAACGGCTTGTGCAGCTCACATGCGGTGCGCTGACAGAGTTCATTCACAGGGTACCGTTCGTTGTCCTCCACTTGAACATCTTCAGGGATTTTTGCCCTTTGTTCTTCGGGGGCCTCTGTGGAAGCACAACTACTTTTGAGAGTGGAAGGGCTAATGACGGGATCCACCGGTACTTGGGGTAGTGCTCCGGACTTGGCAATCTCAGCTACCGTAGTGGTCACTCGTCATTCAATCTCTGCATTCATACGTTCTTCATGTTGTTTAAGTTTATCCTCCATCGTCTCGCGCCACTGTGCCAATTCACACTCTTTTCTTCTTTTGCGGCTTCTATAGGTGTCTTCGTATCCTTTGAAAGCAAACTTCCACGGTACAACCCCGTAGCCCCTGCAACGTCTTGGGTGTTCCGGATTCCCGAGCGCATAAGTTAGCTCATCATTCTCTCTGTCAACAATCAGTCGGCCCGCTTTGATATCTTCAACTTTTTTGATAATCTGAAGTGCCGCCTCCCTTAACGTGGGTGGGAATTCAAGGGAACCATCATCAGGGTTCAATCTTCCACCGCGGCCATAATACCAATTTTTCGATCGATCGCACCAGTCAAAGACCGTTGGTACGATACCTTTGTTGAGCAGCTCTTCTTCCATCTTCTGCCACCTGGGTATTGCAACTGCGTAACCACCTCGACCAAGGTGATGGTTGTATTCCGTCTTCTTACTGGAACATTCCTTCGCTTGTGCGCTCTTCTTGGTGAAATCTTCAGAATTCGTGTAATCTACAAAAGACTGCCAGTGATCCTTGAGCTTCAGATAATCATCCCAATTTGGAGTTTGATTCTTCTTGATATAATCTTTATGCAGCTGCTTCTTGAAACTCTGCAATTGAGTTGCCATCTTCTGGAGAGTCCACTGCTTCACGAAGTCTGGTTGGACGCCCGGTGGAAGTGTGAAGTGTGTTAGGATATCATTCCATAACATATTTTTTAGTGCATCCGGAACCACCCATGGATTATCTCATTTTCCCTTCCATTCTCTATACTTGAGGGGCACGTTGTCCCTTACAAGAGCCCCACATTGGGACACGTACTTGTCCCTAATCTTCTTTGGCTCCCATGGCTGGCCAAGCTCGTTCACTGCTGTGATATGATACATCACGTCATTGCGGATTACTTTTGTACGCCCTCTCTTCGTTTTTTTGTGCTCAAGCATGAAGCCTACAAGTAGCAGATTTGTTACTTACGCAGGGTTCGTCGAGAATGAATGCATCATGAACTTAATGCATGATATATATATATACCTCGGTGGAACCTTCTGCATTAACCATGCAAAGGTCCTCATTGTTATCGTGCTCGGCTTGGGTGTCGATTTGCTCGGCGTGGGTGTTGTCGTGCTCGGCCTGGGCGTCGGCTTCCTCGGTTATGTTCAGGAACCCGTCCGCCTGGCTACGCTCCTCGTCGGTGTAAGTTGAAAAATTGGTATTTGAACCGCCAGAAATAAGGTTCTCCATAAGACGCTCATGGTCCTCATTGTTATCCATAACACGAATTTTTATGAATAAACAACAATTACTCAGACTTTCTCTGAATTTCTATGAATAAACAACAATTGAGGATAATTTCTATGAATAACATGATTTTCTACGAATTTCTAAGAATTTCTGTGAATAAACAACAATTGCTGAGAATTTCTATGAATAATATGATTTTCTACGAATTTCTACGAATTTCTATGAATAAACATGATTTTCTACAAATTTTTATGAATTTCTATGAATAACATGATTTTCTACGAATTTCTATGAATAAACAACAATTGATGGTAATTTCTATGAATAACATGATTTACTACGAATTTCTATGAATAAACATGATTTTCTACGAATTTCTATGAATTTCTATGAATAACATGATTTTCTACGAATTTCTATGAATAAACAACAATTGATGATAAGTTCTATGAATAACATGATTTTCTACTAATTTCTCTGAATTTCTATGAATAAACATGATTTTCTACGAATTTCTATGAATAAACAACAATTGATGATAATTTCTATGAATAACATGATTTTCTATGAATTTCTCTGAATTTCTATGAATAAACATGATTTTCTTCGAATTTCTATGAATAAGATGATTTTCTACGAATTTCTATGAATAAACAACAATTGATGACAATTTCTATGAATAACATGATTTTCTACGAATTTCTCTGAATTTATATGAATTCCGCGACGGCGCCTACAGAAGATGGCTGTAGGCGGCGCCGGCAGGGGTCGGCGGACGGTGGGGTGCAGTGGTTGGCAGACGGCGGGGCGTAGTGGTCGGAGGACAGCGGAGCGTAGTGGTCGGAGGACGGCGGGGCGGGGCGGAGCGGTCGGAGGACGGCGGGGCGAGTGGTCGGAGGACGGCGGAGCGGAGGGGTCGGAGGACGGCGGGGCGAAGAGGTCAGAGGACGGTGTTGCACTAAAATACACTAAATACAATAAAAATGTCAATTTAAAAAAACAAAAAAAACTTGCTGACGCAAGCCATCTATGGGCTTGCGTCATCAAGAAACCCCTCCCCTACTGTGACACCTGTTTTTCCGAAGAAAACCAAGTGATAGCTATATGTATGCCAGGATCTAGTTTCATACATATAGTGACATCATAGTGAATAACAGAAACAATATCACGTAAAGAAAGAGAGATTATCAGAGATTTACAACAGAATCCTGGGAAGCAAAGGCTCCAACTTCATAGGCAAACGACTGGGGGTTGCGTACGCCTAGCACCATCTTCTGGACTTCATACACCTTCTTCTTCTTCTTCTGAGCAGCGGTTAGCAAGGATGAGTACACTTATGATTGGCACTCAGCAAGACCACGAAAATTAACCAGAAAGCAAATTAAAGTCCATCTTTAAGTATATTAATCATGTGAGGGTCCAGGCCGCTCTTGACCGTGAGCACGGCTGTTATAACAGTTTAACACTCTGCAGAGGTTGTACATTTTCACCACAAGTCGCGCAAAAGTTCTGAAGAACTTTGAACCCAATCATGTTGTGCAAAAGTAGGCACAATACCACACTTCCGAGGTGTGGTTGCATTGGGACGCTACGAGGCCTTTACAAAGAGTCCTCCTATGTGTATTAGTCCATAGTAGCACGTCCTAGAGGCTATCTTTTGTACCCTCTGTTGGTATTTATTAAGCCTACAGAGAAATTAATGATCCGCAAGCGCACGGATACCAGTGAGCACTTCACCCGGGGAGATGGGTTTTAAAAATATCGTATCCACAGGGAAGACGGGATGGATTTATCAGTTGACTAAGAATGGCAGTAGACTACTATATGAGACTTTGATAGCATGGCACATACATTAACAGGGATAAGCCAATAATAATAATATATTGATAACTCAGACAGGTAGAGGCACACGTGGAACATAGAACATACTACTTCCTAGTTAGATTAGAACTGGATAACATAAGAGGCACAAATTCTATATAGCATACAAAGACTAGTTATTCATCTATTCTATCATAGCATATCATCACATATAGCATAATCATGAGTAAATGTGTGCACCCTGAAGATTACCCAAGAAGATCAAGAGAGAAACTTGATCATCCCAAGAACCATTATCGACTAGTCTTATGCTCGGGGGGTGGATTGCAAAGGACTCAATAGGCCTGTCACACCTACGATCTACCACACGACCCGGAGCATAAGGTGAATCCGCAAGTAAATCATATCTAAGCACCATGCTTACATAATCTCTACTACCTAGCATACTCGAGTAATAAACTAGGAGCTCTACGAATAAGTGAGTGAATTTATCATTAATCATGACTATATCAAATATACTACTAGAACAAAGTAAGAACTTAGCAATTGCATACATAATATTGAAATAGCACAAAGTCATTGAGAAACAAAATAAGAACTGAATCTTGATGACTTATAGATCTGGAATTAGAGCAAAGCTCAACTCTACTCGAATCTGACTTTCTATCTAGAACTAGGTTCTAGATCTAAGAACTAGATCTAGAACTATGAAGTAGCTATCCTATTTCTTGTGTGTCCTCTTCTTCTCCTGTCTTGGCTTGATGATCTGAGATGATAGATCAGATGCCCGATGCCTGATGCCAGATGCCTCCAGAGGGGGTCAGGGGGGCTGCTTATATAGTCCTGAGGATGTGCTATGCGCCATATGATCAAACCGACCTAATAAACGGTTTAGATTGCTCCTCATAGGCGGTGGAAGAACCTTCCGGAAGTAGGGCTGAGGTGGACCCAGGGGGGTGCGGTCGGCCCCACCACCAGGCCGATCGGCCTGGGGTGGACCCCCTTCAGGGCCTGTTCTGGCGTGGTGGTTCCTTGCTCCTTCTAGAAGCCTCTTTCTTGCATGTCAAGTCGCTTTGGGTTCGGAAGTCTTCTGGAGTCTTCTAGTTTTGATTCCTTGCGTATTTTCCTGAGTAGTCCCTGAAATTATATAATCCACCAGAACTCATGGAAATCATTAGTCTAAAGCCCTATACTAGTGTTGAATTATTATTTTGGTCCTTTTCCCTGCATGGTTGATGCATAAAAATAAGAGTTAGTGAGCATCAACAAACTCCCCCAAGCTTACCTCTTGCTAGCCCCTAGCAAGACTCATTGTGAGTGTTGTACCAAATTAAATTCTCCTCTAAGGTAGGATGAAAAAAAACTCAAACTTTCAAACCTACTTATATCTACTTGAGAACATGGTGTTTTTGTCTAAATTTGTGTCTTGAGTCGTTGAAAGACAGAACAATCAAGTTAAACACCATATCTCAAGTTCTTAGTTTCACTATATTTCTGGAGTTTTGCAAAATATTTTTAGAATAAAACTCAGAGTATTCCTGTATGACATATGACAGCAGTGGTGAAAATTAATTTTTGCTTCTTTTGTTCCTGAAATATATCTCTCTTTTTAGCAATAATTTTAAGAGAACATTGGGTTACATGACAATTGGAGAGGTGGGCCCTACTCGCCCCGGACACTTGTCCATTTTTCTCTCTCCTTTTCTTTTTTATGAGATGTGGGCCCTACTCGCCCTGAACACTTGTCCATTTTTCATCTCTTTTTTTATTAGGGAGGTAGGCCCTTCTCGCCTAGTAGAACACTTGTTCATTTCTCTCCCTCTTTCTCGTCTCACTTTTCTCTCTTTCTTTTTTTTATGTCATGCCCAAGTCTCTTGAAAGCATAGAGAGATATATAACAGAAACAACTTAGCATATTTTCAACAAGGCTTTTTTTTAATCAGGACATGAAGTCTTGTGTCATACAGGAGACTCGTCATGCAAAAGTAAGATTTTTCAAAATAAACCTCCAGATTTTTAGTGTCACTTTGAATAAACAGCACCTCAACTTAATTATATCATATCAATCAATCACCTAGACTTAGATCAAGAATATACTCCCACAAAACTCAAGCTCAAAGCATGTTTTAAATCTAAACAATTATATCCATGTCTTGGGAGGATTTAAAGATGGTAGTCTAGGCATTGAAGAGTATTTATTATCAGGTCCATTAAGCATACTTCTCTAGTTCTTATTTATTTAAAACAAGGGAAAAATATTTATTTATTTTATTATTATTTTAACACACTATAAACTTATAAAACTAAACAAACCTTAAGCAAAAACATATAAGTAGGTAGATGATACTTACCTCGGGGGCACTCCTTCCCCGAGTGGTGTGACAGTTTGTTGGGGCTGATGCCCCAATTGGTCGACGTTTTACAGGGTTTCCCTAGCCGTGGTTTTTAATGGGGACTACTCCCCCAAGCTGCTCGATCTTACATCCTCCACTAGCGGAATGTTCTCGCCAGTAGTTCAGCGTTTGCATCCATGGTTTCTTGTATATCTTCCAGTTGTTGTCCCGCCTGGTTCATCCATTGTTGCTGCTGGTATAGCAGGTCGGTTTGGAGGTTTTTGGTGTCCATTTGCATTCTCATGTTATCGTGGACACCTTGGCGGAATGTTGCAGTGTGCTGATGATCGAATCCTGAAAAGGAGTTACAGGCATGTACAAAATTTGAAGATGATGCATGAAACCCGCCACTCGCAAATTCCTGTCCTCCAAGATCACTTGGTCCTTGTGATGGTAAACCCCCTCCTTGGTATGCGCGGCGAGGATATAGTGGTACGAAGCCTTCATATGATTGATAAGCGGCGTCTTCAGAGGGTAGGTCGGTTCCGGCGTAGTTTGATGATGAAGCTCGTGCCGACGTTCGCGGGGGTTGCTGCTGGACTGGTTGTGCCTGAAAGTTGATCAGTAAAGACTGTACGGAATATATACCCAACCCCGGGTTAGGTAACGGGATTGTGTCTTTATTGCAAATATAGTACAGTTGTCTCTGAATCTTTTTGACCCATCTTCCTTGGCGAAAATAATCATAGCCGATAAACTCTCTAGGGGTGTCAATGTTGATGATGGTAGCATCTCCTAGAATGCCTAAATCATCGGCTATTTGTATGACTAGCATAATGCCCGTGCGTTGCTACGGATAAGACATTACTATATTAGTTTGTGTTTGATTCTCTGTTTAGTTGTCATAATTTTTGGTGAAATGGGTGAAACTTCTTGCATTAGATTACATGCACAAAAAGGATAAATGAACTGACACGGTCCTCAATGAGTTTTCATGGAAGCTCTGTTTAGTTCACCTAAGGGTGTGTTTAGTTCACCAAAATTTTGAGACAAATTTCAAGGTCTATTAGAGGTAGTAAACATAGATTATTTATAAAAATAATTACACGAATGGACGGGAAATTCTGAGATGAATCCATGAAGTCTAATTAATCCGTCATTAGAGATTGTTTACTGTATCACGACATTGTCTAATCATGACATAATTAGGCTCGTTAGATTCGTCTTGAAAATTTAGGTAGGGGTTGTGAAATTGGTTTTGTCACTAATCTACATTCAATACTCCTAATTAGTGTCCGAAGTTTGATGTGACGGGTAGTTGGTGAAATTTTGGGTAGTAAACAGACTCTAAAGTTCATAAAATTTTCGCATTACAGACCGTGTCACCTCTCACAGAACACGTTTCACAATTAAAAAATTTCACCATTTTAAACAAAAATTTCACCAACTATATGGGCCTGTTCTGAATCAGCAAGAGTTTCACACTATCGAGTCCAATCCAACAAACAGGGTCTGATACGATTTTATTTGTTTTACTCCATTCGTCGCACTATGTTTATTATGTCGATGTACCTTATTTTTTTTTCTTTTTTTATGCACTTCCTGTTACTTGGATTAATTGAGAAAGAGTCCAGCCTCCCAACTTCAAAATTTTTTTTTGAAAAAAAGTTCAATCGAGTGAATTTCTTGGCCCACAGCCACGTTCCGTCGGGATAGGACCTGTCCGGCTTCTTGCGTCCGTGTCGCATGGGTCCGGCCATGGCTCATGGAGGCGCTCGCTCGCGGCAGTTCTTGCCCACGGCGACCGAAGTGCGGCGGCGCTCGCACGCACCAGCCTGCGCGCGGCGGAGCTCGCTCTAGCGCGGAACTCGCCGCGGCGGTCTACGTGCGGCGGCGCTCGCCCGCGGCATTCCTCGTCCACGGCGGAGCTCCGCGGCGGCCTGCGCGCGGCATTCCTCTTCCACGGCGGAGCTCCGTGGCGGCGCTCTTCCGCGGCAGCCCTCGTCCACGGCGGTGCTCACCTGCGCTGGCTCGCGTGCTGCGGATCTCGCTCGGGCTCGGAGCTCGTCGCAGAGGCCTGCGCTCGTCTTCACACTGCGCACACTGCGGCATTCCATCTCCCCGGCGGTCCAGGCACACTGCGCACAGCACGCCGGAGCCTGCGAGGCGGTCAGGGCCCGCATCGCCGGCGCGATCATCCAGGCGATGAGCATAAGGACGAGCATGACCGCGGCGACGTCGAGGATGACGTAGGCCTTGGTGTCTTGGTATAGGTCTTCGACTGGAACACAAAGTGTGTAAACCTATGGAGACACGCCATTTTGAAAATAAAGATACGCTCACACTTTTGGCACCATGGACTCGCTCGGATGGAGCTAGCAGCACGCCAAGGTTTTCTCTGCTCCTCTCCAGCGTCCAGCAGTTCGACATTTCGGTTGTTCAGCCCAGGTGCGTTGAACCTCGCTGCCAAGCCAGGCAGGCCCTGATGTGTGTTTTGCTGCAAATGAGTTGCTATGTGTATGCAATACGTAGTACTTTCTTTTTTCTAGAAAAACAGGTACAACTGAACCGGATGTGAAACGCGTGAACCGAGCGTTGTGCAAACCACAGGAAAAAAATGGGAAGACGTATCCGGGGGTTCGAACCTAAAAAAATTACTTATAAATACCTTTTATTTTCTACTACGATGAAGCAATTTTAAGAAATGAAGGGAAAACGCTGCAGCTTTCAAACGCTCGTCGCTAGTCCAAGTAGTTTCGACACAGTACTTTTCAAAATTAACATCGATTCACTCTGACTCTGACCTAGGCAAAACTTATCGATAAGCAAAGCAAAATTCCAAGGAGGAAAGTCTCTAGCTAACAGGATTAAATCTAACCTAAAGGCAAAGCAAGGAAAAAAAAGTAACAAGCATTATATGACAAACACCACTTAAGTGACACATACTAACTCTGTTTCATTTGTTACATGACAACCAGATAACAAAATACTGTCTTGGCAGCACACTACCATACGACCAGTGATGTTCAGAAACAGATGCATATTGAAAGGTGACGCTAGGAGGCCTGACTAAAAAGGAAGTGAGATAGAATCATGTAAACATGATCTCAACTCTGATGATCTCATACACATTCTCTGTTCTTACTTAACTATTTCTAACTCTGAGTAGCATTGATACACTTTAGGAAGTCTCGAACACCAGCAGGCATGTTTTCTTCACATTCATTCTCCTTGTAAGTTAATAGTTGTACCATAAATTGCTTTCTTAGTTCGTAGCCATCCAGTAATGCATATATGTATGCAAATGATTAGTATTAGCACCATATGTGTGTAAATAATAAACAAGATAAAATGTGCAAGTAAATTGCTTTCTCGTGATACTTACCTTTATAACTGGCAATTGTAGTTCTTCATCTTTCCATATGCTCATGAAGAGAGAAACAAGATAACCAGACAGTTTCTTGATAAGATAAGAACATTAATGATTATTCCAATTTACAAAAATTTTAAGCATATGTTTAACACTGAAAACTGAACTACCAGTTGCTTAAGATTTTGGTGAGAGAAAACCAAAGAGTTACTATATAGGTTGATCAAAGCAATTAAATAAATTGATTTTGGTTAGACGTTATAAGAATGCTTACTTGTTTTTGATCGGAACATCAGATAAGATTATTTGACGCCATAGAAAAACATCCTGATTCCATATTGATCCAGGGCATACTTTTGCCATGGCTTTTGGCAAGAATTCAGCAATCCATAGAAGTTTCTTCACATATCTTGCATTTGGGTTGTATTTGTAAACAAGATCAAGTGGAGTAGGATCCAGAGTGTAGACTGTTCTTGTATCTTGGTTTAGTATGACCAGAATGAAGCAATTGTTGAATTGTACTATTGGTATAAGAATCTGCAAAATGCTAGTTGTTAGAAAAAGAGTACTAAAATGTAAAAAAAGGCAAGAATAATTGTGTTTACAGGTATACAGAAGTGATATCTTACCAATTTGCATCTTGAAACACTATAATTAACACCAGGCCAGCTACTTACGATTTCTGCTAATTGATCCACATCTATCTTTTTACGGAAGTTTGGGTGTCGTCCAAAATCAGTAATCATCTATGAAATCAATAAGTGGTTAGAAACCTAAGGGAAAAAAGAATATATTTATATCATGACTATAAGAACATACCCAAAACCGTGTGTCTAGATAATGCTTTGATATTGTGCCTTTGGTTTTCTTCATCATCTCGATGTCGTCAGACATGAATTTTCGAATAACCAAATTAAAACAATCACGGTCCATGGGCATATCTTCCTTCAGTATTTCTTGCACTGAGAGTCAAGCTAATGGAATATGGCTTGGAGTTTCGCACCCATACTTTTCTGCATTAAGAAAATGGAATGCTTATGATTTAGATCGCATTCTGCTATATAGACAGTAGTAATTTGAAGTGAAGTTGCTTACTCCAAGGTATCTGGACAATTAATTGATTTGATGTAGTCACAAAGGCCCCCTACTAACTCATGTGCACTAATCCTAGAAAGAACAGACATTAATGACTGGTATTTTTTCTCTTCTAATAATGAATCTGATGTCTTGGGTTCCTTTAGGCCATCTGAACTTCCCAACAATGATGCTGTGTTTGTTTTCCAACATAATAAGATGCCAGCTAACTTGTACCTAAAATGATTAATATCTTCCTGCATGGTAGCAATCGTTATTAGAACTTTTAAAAAAATTAGCATGGCATTGACTCTATTCATAAGATAAGAAACAAAAACCTGTGTAATAGGATGCGATAGTGAATCTCCACTCCAGTATTCCATAAACTTGAGCATGAACAGACCGCAAGACGAGCTGCATGGTTATAAAGCGCTGAGCAATCCAAATAAAAAATAAATAACATATATATGTTTAAATTTTATTTTGCAACATACCCATCTTTCTGCATAGGCTCTTTTAGTTGTTCTGTGATTGTCCATTTAATAACTTGGAGGTCTTTCCAGTTATGGCTAATCAAGTTTTGCTGCCTTCTAATAATGTCCAAATGATATTGTAGTCCTTGCAGCTGTAAAATCATTAATATTAGCAAAAAATGCATATAAGTGAAGGATCAAGTTATAACATTACAGGACTATATGAATGTTACAGAAACTGACCGTATCAGTGAGATCATCTCGGTTGAAATCCCAACACAATGAGTCAAGTGCTTGTACTTCACACTTTTGTGTGTTAATAACAGCTAAGTACCAATGTGTGTCTTTGATATTTATTGGAATTAGAACCTAATGAAGATTTGAATTAGTACCAAACATATACAGTTATTAAAATGTGTCAAATGTAGAGATAGAAGTTACCATTTCATGCTTTAGATAGTTTTTCACAATCTTTGTCATATGGTTACCATCTTCTTTTACTCCAAGTCTGCCATCCCTTTTTAGCATTACAGAAATAAAGGGATTCTCAAAGTAAAACTTTGCATCATTCCTACTTTCAAGATAGGCTTGATCCTTTATGCAACATATATATGCGCTGATGACCTACAAAGATACAAATAACAACCTTTATTTTACATAAATATTAAAAAAAATGATGATCAGAGAGCATTAACTTGTAAGTAGTTACTTACATCGTCATTCAGGAATTTTTCTGGATCCAACAGGCACGATAATTGAGCTTGTTTGACAAAGAAGTCATCTATCTTAACCAGTATATCAGACTTCAATGATGTTTCTATTGTTATATGATCACAATAGTCCAGGTCGTTTAGTTCATAATCTGCAAGTACTTAAACTTTACCATGATGTTACAAGTTAAAAATAACAACACAGTGATCATATTTTGTAGAAACATACCTTGTGGGAGATAATCATATGTTTGATTTACTTTGTATTGTTCATGTTGGTTTCGATGCTTATCATCATCCAATACAATTCTTTTGTCACTGTCTGAGTCTGAATCAATATTGTAAAAACCTTTTTCCTGAAAAATTTACGGAACCTAAAAATTGTCAAACCATTAATCAATCAACTAAATTAAATGAACAACAAAAACACTAACCAGAGATGATGTTGTCAGGGTGGTTGGCGACAGAGGCGACGACAATAGGTCAAGATCACCCATCTGCTCACTTTTTACTTTCATCAAGGTGTGAGCCTCAAAATCATCAAAATCCCTACTTGTCTCTGGGTTCAACAATGATGGAGACGACGGCGATAGGTGAAGATCATTCATCTGTTCACTTTTTGTTTTCATCAAGGTGTGAGCCTCTAAATCATCAACATTGCTTGATTCAATGTTATGACATGATGATGACAGGGTGCTTGGTGGAGGAGGAGGTGATAGATCACAACCATTCATCTGATCACATTTTGCTTTCTTTAAGGGGCGTGCATCTAAGTTGTCAAAATTGTGTGATTCAGTGATATGTGAACCCATTTTCTGCAAAAACAACAAAACCAAACATTTTTTACTCAGTAACATTATTGGATGTTCAGTTTGAGGCAACATATAAATTAGCAGCTGTCAATTTATATACAAATAAAATTAAAATGTGCAGCATGTACAGAGTGAAGCCTAAATAAGCAGACCATACAAAATTGTTGTTTCTAATTTATCCCATTGCCAATTTCTATTTTCAGTATATGATGCATTGAGTTTTCTTCCCCAGATTTACGGTTACTATAAATTTTCAGCTTGCTACTCCAACAGAGTTCCTTTTAATTGTGCGATCTGTTGTATATCTATCTATGTATGTGCCATCTCGAACATACAAGATCCGTACATGTCCAGTGGCCAAAGTATACCTCAACATCATGATATAAATCAAACAATGGTATAGATCAGATTACCCACATGATGTATTTTATTCAGCTGCCGGATAGCCATACAATCTAGGAGGGTACGCCATCCAGAAAAAGAAAGGAAAGCAAACTGGAATTGGGAATTGACACTGTTTTGAATAGTTATGAATAATGGTACGAGTAGAAGGCAAATGAGAGAGCACAGAATGAAAAAAGAAAAGGCCGAAACTGGAATCTCATTTCTTCATCAAATGGCCAGCAGATGTGGCTTGCCATAAGGTGTTGTAACTGAATGACAGATGGGTATTGCCGTGGCATAGAAGGTGTTGTAACTGAATGACAGATGGGTATTGCCGTGGCATAGTGCATCATATTATCCTTTCAAAAGCTAGCTCAGCGTTTCTGACGAACCCAGCATAAACTCGCTGGACATGAGAAATCCTCGTCTCTTCCCTCCTACAAGTTCTTCTGCAGTCTGGTCCAAAGTCAGCTCTTCAAGAGTACTTAGATGTTCAATACCATCAGGCAACATCTTCAGCTGTGGACAGAGTAGGAGCATCAATTCAGTTCATAAGGGAACACAATGACAGGGATAGAACTACCAAACACAAAAAGGCATATATGATCTAACCAAGTAAGTGAAAGCTCTGTATGAAAACTATTCAACAAAGTGAAAAGTCAGCAAAAAAAAAAAAAGGAGAACATATTCAGTACAGCAGAGGTAACCCCTGAATATAATTTGGTTCAATAGTTGGCCTGTATTAGTTGCAAGGAAAAAAAACCAAACACCTCCACTCACAAATTTAATGGTTTGCTGCTGGCTAACTAATGATAATATCAGGACTGACCACTGGATGCCCTAGGATTGACTTTGGGTTGTTAGAGATTAAATATATAAAAATTATATTACAACAAATGACTGTGGTGCCTGGAATATATACCATTGAGATTTGAGAGTGAAGAAATGAGATCAGAAAAAGGCTGTAGGAAGGACTACTTGGATGGAGCGCTGAGAAAACACAGGAACTTTTCTACGTAACCTCGTAAAATCTTCGAAGATTCATATGGAGCAAAGCAATTTCAAAAAAACTAAATATGAATCTAATAAGTCGATTTCCTCTGTTTCAAAGTAGTGCTCTTCTAATGTTTTCATTCAAACAGTTCCAACATCAACATATTTTATCCAGGTATTCAACAATAAATTGTGGCAACTACCTTGCAAATTGAACATTGAGTTAAGAGTAAAGTACACTACCGGTCCATAAACTTTTTATGGTGTGTCATCCCGGTCCATAGACTTTGTAAGTGTGTCATTACTATCTCTAAACTTGATTTGGGTCTCAAATCAACCGTTAACAGGTCTCTAATCGCAAGTACATGTGAATATACCAGAAAACCTCCTGTCCAGCTTCCTGAAATCAGTTCGCCGAAAGAAAAAAAGAAATTGCGACGCGGACGGCGTGCCGACGGCGGCCTCGCGCTCGCGGACTGTGCAGTGCGCAGGGAGGCGACGCAGCTCGTCCGTGCGCGCTCGCGGACGTCTCGCAGGGAGGCGGCGCAGCTCGACCTGGCGCTCGCGGACGGCGCGCAGGGAGGCGGCGCAACTCGACCTGGCGCTCGCGGCAGGAGGCGGCGCAGCTCATCCTCGGGGACAACGCCCAGGAGGAGGAGGCGCAGCTCATCCGCAGTGTATAGCCACATGCTCCTGTAAACTGGTCTCCCTGTGAATTGCTCTCCTCTCTGATCGACAGGAGTTTGAACATGTAACATGTAAATTTGCTACCATTATATCTCTGATAAACAGCAGCCAATTATCATGGGAGATGCTTTGTCGTTCTAATTTTATTTTGCTCCTGCCATGTTCATAGCAAAAGAGAAAGAGGTTATTCAGATATCTTCAGCTCAGTGTTGCAAACTGATCACACTATGCAACGGCTCAGATAAATGTTGCACAGTTTTACAGGACATCACAACAAAATTTGAACACGAAATTATCTCCGTTGCCGGCCGCCGTGCGCCGTCGCGCAAAGGAGAAGACGCGACGCGCGGTCGCCGGTTCGCAGTGGCACGAGGAAGGCGCGCGGTCCCGCGAGGAAAACGAATCGACGAAGGAACTGAATCAAGGAAGGAACTGAATCGACGACGGGTGTGCATGATGCGGGTCAGACCTGTTAACAGGTTGAATTGAGACCCGAATAGAGTTTAAGGGTGGTAATGACACACTTTAGAAGTCTATGGACCGGGATGACACACCATGAAAAATTCGTGGACCAGTAATGCACTTTACTCTTGAGTTAATAATGATGTTTATCATAGCATAGTTGGTCAGGGTCAGAATGAAATTAATCTGATGTTCTTCCCTCTTTTAAACTACGATTCTTAATTAAAAATTCTGAATATCTTGTTGCAATTCCAAGAATTACCACATTAGCTATCAAAAATCACGAGATCTACATTGCTTTTGAGAGTAACACAATGACAGGGATACAACTACCAAACACAAAAAGGTATGAAAAAAATAGCCTGACAAGATTCAGAGAGGCCAAATACCTTGAGAAGCTGAACATGCTAGGGCGTTGGTGAAGGGGGTCTCCGTGCGCTACGCTCGAGCTTTTCGTCTACGACGATGAGCGTCCCGGTGTAGCTGAACATGCTAGGGCGTTGGTGAAGCGGATCTCCGTGCACTACGCCTTTCTGCTGCTATTTACATGGGCACAAGAGCTTGCTATTTACAGGGACAAAATCACGAGTTCGATTTTGAGTCGGCAAGAACTTCGATGTCGACGCGTAATGGACAGCTCGTCCGCTTCCAATTCCGACGAGAGGCGGACGCTTCCGGATCCGATAATGAGAAGGAGTGGGGAGACGATTACGGATCCGATAGTGAGAACCACGGCCGCCGGCCGCCATGGCCGCTGCGCAGGAGAAACGGAAGGACGGGAGGCAGGTGGTGGTGGGGGAAGTGAGCGGCCGCAGACCGCCATGGCCGCTGCGCAGGTGCTGGGAGAGGGAGGGGCCTAGGATAAACGGGAGGCGCGGCGGCAGGATGGGAGGCGCGGCGGCAGGGGAAAAGAGATAGACGGACGGGCTGGACGGGAACGAGAGAAACACAACAAGAGACATAACACCTGACAGGTGGGCCCAAGCTGTGAGGACGGGACGGACGAAAAATCTAGGCAGAAGCAGTCCGCGTTTTATTATTAGGTAGAGATTAGAGAGGTGCAGCTCACTTCTCCAACTAGGTTGGGGATTGAAAGCCAGTGCTCTACTAGCAGCTTTACAGGGGAGACAACTTTTCTTTTTACAGCAGCGTACATGAGTTGCATGTCTGCCACTCTCACGCTGATGTTGTCTCGTGGAAAGAAAATAAGGCTTATCCACTTATGAAAGAAACGGAGAGCGGGATGCTGTATTTCGTTAGTGTGTGGTCTATGCGCATTCTGTCTCCCTGAAATGTCTGCCCAAAAATGCAGCCTATCAAAATCTTCAAGTGCTGTGTCTATGTCTAAAGTGCATCCTTGTGCAAACCCCAGGGCGTTGCTTAGCCTCCTCCAAGACAAAGTGTATTCTTGACAGAAGAGCCGGAAGGTTACTCCGTCATCAGCGGGTGTTAAGGCGCACAGAAATTCTAGTGTGAGGAGACAGCAACCCCGTTCCGAAGTGTTGTAAAAGGTAGTCCATCCTAGTAAAAGAAACATTTGGGCAAACTCGGTATTCATACCTGTGTCTTGCATGAACTCCTCGTCAAACATAGGTGTGAGGACAAAGTCACGTCTTTTCAACTTCTCATACCCCTCCTTCTCCTCCCCTCTTCTTATGTGAAGATGTATATCACTGGTTAAGATCTTCCCTTGCGACGGTGGTGCCGACGGTGAGGGATTGGAGATGGGTGAGGGGAACTCCTGAGAGTCAACGCTCATTGATCGTCGGGAGTTGGTCCTGGAGCGAGTGCGTCCAAGGAATCTCCCGAACATGGTGTTTATCTAGAAAAAGAACTTCCACACAAAGGTATATATGAATGTGATTAGTGCAAAACTACCCTTGGAAGAACTTCCTCTCTATTTCTCCTCTACTTTCTTCCTAAACCTCCTTACTCTCGTGGCAGCACTACACTAGCTCGAAATGAAGTTTTCTGAGCTTGTGAATGTATGAAGAAATAGGCTGGAGGTGGCTGTTTTTATAGAGCCAAGGGGGGAGGCCCGTCGGCCTTGTGGCGGGGCCGATCGGCCCCACATGGGCCCCACTCGGGTGCCCTCTCCTCCGTCCATTTCTTGCTGCAATCTCACGCCAAAATAAGTGGGTGTTGAGTGGGAATAATTGAGGCTGGTAGAGGAGAAGAAAAGGTGAAAGAAAGTGATGATTTGATGTGTATCCCTATGACAAGTGGGTCCCATGTGTAAGGGTAAATAATATGCATGAAAATATAACATCAAAAATATGAAAGTAAAAATATTTTTATGCCACCACGAAAAATTATTATACGTGTTTTGACACACCGTAAAAATTATTTACCAGGGGGTGTGAAAAAGTTTTTACTGTAGTAAATATGGAAATGCAGAAAAAATATTTTTGTGTTTTTACCGGTTACCTTCGGCCAGGGTTCGTAGTTTAAGTCCTTGAACGAGACTTCCAAATCTTCTAATCTTCAGGTGCATCCTCTGTCTTCGGAGATGATGGTTCTTCTGGTGATATCTTCTCTTGATCGATCATGTTCGCATTGATGCTGAGCTCTGGTCTGGGTTTGAAGGCAATCTTCTCTTCCTTTCCATTGATCTCGAATGTGATCTCTCCCACGCCGACATTGATGCGTGCGTTGGCGGTGCTCAGGAATGGTCGCCCGAGAATCAGTGAGACCCTGAAGTCTGGGTGAATATCCAATACCACGAAGTCAACTGGCACCAAGAACTCTCAGATTTTCACTGGAACATTCTCGGTGATTCCTGCTGGGTAGCGAACTGATTGATCTACTAATTGTAGACACATTGATGTTGGAACCAAGGTAGGGTGCTTGAGCTTGTCGAAAACAGCCTTGGGCATCACACTGACACTTGCTCCAAGATCACAGAGTGCATTGTTGAAGTATTGATTTCCAATGAAGCACTCTATAGTGGGGCATCCTGGATCCTTTTTCTTGATGAGTGATGTGTTCAGGATTGCCGCACTACATTCTTCAGTCAACTTGATGATCTCCGTAGTTCACAGAGGTCTCTTCTTATTCAGGATGTCTCGGATGTAATTAGCATATGTCGGGACTTGCATGGCGTCTAGTAGAGGTATGTTGACATAAAGCTTCTGGATTACCTCTATGAACTTCCCGAATTGATCATCAACTTGAGGTTTTCTCACTCTTCTTGGATATGGTAGAAAGTTGGTGTCATGGAAATCTTGTCTTGCTGGATCTTGTTCTTCTCGCACAACTTCTTCTACGTCATCATCCTTCTCTTCTGGAGCTTCGGCTGGTGCTACGGGTGCTGCAGAGGTTGCAGGTGATGTAGGTGTTCTAGCTGACGGTCTTGCTGCGCCCTTTGGATAGGGTGGATCAGTTGTTTGCTTCCCACCCCTTGTTCGGACATTAAATACCTGCTCAGGGTTAGTGGCAACAGGCAGAGCAGCAGACAATTTTGATAACTTTAATTCTAGTTTAGCATTAAAGATAGCATGATCTTTTAAGATGGCAGAAAAACTATCCATTTTAACATTTATGTCCTCTAGAATCTTATCATTAGCAACAAGCTTCTTAGAGAGATTATCATTAATTCTAACATGTTCTTCAATTAATTCCGTAGTGAAGGTTGCTTGGAATTATTACCTGGATACTTACCTGCGTAAGTTGGTCATGGTTGTAGGTCTTTTCCTTGGGTTGGTGCTGACTTGTGGACCACCAAGCTTGAATTTCTTGAAGCATTCATAGAGTCTTGAAAAGCTTGTCGATCCTTCTTGAAGTTGGCTCGTTCCTCAAGCCGGTTCAACAGCACGTCCATCCCAGTTGATACTGCTTTCAATTCTTCATCTTCTTGTACTTCTTCACTTTGATGACAGTGTTGGGTGTTCTTTTGGGTCTAGCCTTGATTTTCTGATATCTTGTGCATAAGTATGTCGGCTTCTCCCGGAGTGAGTGACAAGAATGATCCTCCAGCAGTTGCATCTAGATGCTCACACGCTTTTTGGTTTAGTCCATGGTAGAATCCTTGTAAGAGCATCCATTCTTCTATTCCGTGATGAGGACAATCTGATATGTATTCTTGCAAACGTTCCCATGCTTCTGGAATTGACTCGCCTTTCTGCTGCTGGAAGTTGGTGATTTTTCCTCGTAAGGCATTGGTTTTGCCTGTGGGGAAAATCTTTGATAGGAAGGTTGTAGAACATTTCTCCCATGTGTTTATTTCTTTTTCATTGGAGTAAAACCATTGTCTCGCTCTTCCCGTTAGTGAAAATGGGAATAAGTGGAGTAGGATCGTGTCCTTTGGAATGTTCTTGATGGAGATGGTGGCGCCTATCTCCAGAAAGTTTTGGAGATGAGTGCTTGCATCTTCATGTACATTTCTACTCTATGGATTAGCTTGCACCATGTTGATGAGGCTAGCCTTGAGCTTAAAATCATGATTGACTTGAAGTGTTGGTCCAGTACGAATGTTCTTGATGCTTGGAGCAGAGAACTCTCGCAACGTCTTCTCAGGCATGGCTTCAGGAACTTGGTGTAGAGCTTCCTTGGTTGATTTGACTCAGATGATCAAAGTGTGGTGAATCACAATCAAACCTGTTAATACCCTGTAAATAAGATAGAAAAAGACAAACAAGGGTAATTTTGTTTAAGCAGAGGTACCAAATTACAATGTCATCATAAGTATCTAGCCATCGATTTTCAAAAGGTAGCCATCCAATCTTCCCCGGCAACGGCACCAGAAATGCTTGTTGGTATTTATTAAGCCTACAGAGAAATTAATGATCCGCAAGCACACGGATACCGGTGAGCACTTCACCCGGGGAGATGGGTTTTAAAAATATCGTATCCACAGGGAAGACGGGATGGATTTATCAGTTGACTAAGGATGGCAGTAAACTACTATATGAGACTTTGATAGCATGGCACATACTTTAACAGGGATAAGCTAATAATAATAATATATTGATAACTCAGACAGGTAGAGGCACACGTGGAATATAGAATATACTACTTCCTAGTTAGATTAGAACTGGATAACATAAGAGGCACAAATTCTATATAGCATACAAAGACTAGTTATTCATCTATTCTATCATAGCATATCATCACATATAACATAATCATGAGTAAATGTGTGCACCCCGAAGATTACCCAAGAAGATCAAGATAGAAACTTGATCATCCCAAGAACCATTATCGACTAGTCTTATGCTCGGGGGGTGGATTGCAAAGGACTCAATAGGCCTGTCACACCTACGATCTACCACACGACCCGGAGCATAAGGTGAATCCGCAAGTAAATTATATCTAAGCACCATGCTTACATAATCTCTACTACCTAGCATACTCGAGTAATAAACTAGGAGCTCTACGAATAAGTGCGTGAATTTATCATTAATCATGACTATATCAAATATACTACTAGAACAAAGTAAGAACTTAGCAATTGCATACATAATATTGAAATAGCACAAAGTCATTGAGAAACAAAATAAGAATTGAATATTGATGACTTACAGATCTGGAATTGGAGCAAAGTTCAACTCTACTCGAATCTGACTTCTATCTAGAACTAGGTTCTAGATCTAAGAACTAGATCTAGAACTATGAAGTAGCTATCCTATTTCTTGTGTCTCCTCTTCTTCTCCTGTCTTGGCCTGATGATCTGAGATGATAGATCAGATGCCCGATGCCTGATGCCAGATGCCTCCAGAGAGGGTCAGGGGGGCTGCTTATATAGTCCTGAGGATGTGCTATGCGCCGTACGATCAAACCGACCTAATAGACGGTTTAGATTGCTCCTCATAGGCGGTGGAAGAACCTTCCGGAAGTAGGGCTGAGGTGGCGCCCGGGGGGGGGGGGCGGTCGGCCCCACCACCAGGCCGATCGGCCTGGGGTGGGCCCCCCTCGGGGCCTGTTCTGGCGTGGTGGGTCCTTGCTCCTTCCAGAAGCCTCTTTCTTGCAAGTCAAGTCGCTTTGGGTTGGGGAGTCTTCTGGAGTCTTCTAGTTTTGATTCCTTGCGTATTTTCCTGAGTAGTCCCTGAAATTATATAATCCACCAGAACTCGTGGAAATCATTAGTCTAAAGCCCTATACTACTGTTGAATTATTATTTTGGTCCTTTTCCCTGCAAGGTTGATGCATAAAAATAAGAGTTAGTGAGCATCAACACCCTCCTTCTACCCTCGGACCAGGTTAGCCTAGAAGAGCACTTCCGTTCCAATACCTATCCAGAGTAGAAGAGTTATAAAAGCATTCCTCCGTACCACAAGCTACCATGACTAATAGCCACACAAGACTGCCCTAATTAATTAGCCAAGACAGAGCCATATGTCTTGTAGTTGTACTGTTTTCCTGGGTGGTTCTCCATGTTCCAATTAATTCATAGTATTCTTGATTAAAGCATAGGTAGAAGGATGGTTAGGGTCACTTGCCTTTCTCAACAAAAGCTACTCTTAAGCTCTTTTGCACTTGCTGTTTTGGTACTCTTGATCTTCAAGACTTCCGATCAGCAGCTCAATCTTCTACTCATAGCAAACATCGGGCACAACACATGCAAAGTAGACAAACAAGAACAACTAAGAACAATACACCAAGCATGAAAAGCTTTAAAAGAGGACAAGGTTTGGCTCTAGGACCGCGAACGCAAAAACACTCGGAACTATCGAGAGATTTAGATTATAACAAACAAAGACTATGAGCTTGACATATTTTTAATTAAATAAATCATGCATATAGGTTATTTCAGAGAAATACCCTATTTAATAATTAAGCAAGTTATAATTATATAAAAGGTCGATGTAGAACTTATTCCAATTTTATTTATAAATGTTCAAGTATGATTTATGCAAATTAAACATTTAATTTCGAAGAAAGCATGTAAAGCAACTAAACGTGTAACTTTATATTTTGAGTTATACTAATCAAATTATAATTCAAAAACACATTTATGTTCATATTAATCAAATTAACATTTAATTATGAAAACTCGTGATATAGCCTATGTTGCTTTTATTTATAAAGCAAATTGAATAAATATTAATCAATTTAATTCTGATTATAAAAATCGTGGTGTACTCTAATTAGCTTTTAATTGAAAGAATTTTTTAAATAAGTATTAATCAAATTCACTTTCTTCACGTGGTGAACTCTAATTTGATTTTAATTAGAAAAACATGTATATAAGAATTTAATCATATTTAAATAAATTCCAAAATAGAGAACATGTTCAACATTGCTTCTAACACGTACTTTGAGTTTATATGAACCTGACACAACTTGAAACGATGAAAACGGAGCTAAAACGCGAGATTTATGAACTACACAAGCCGCAGGGGTCTAAACACGATTAACTAAAGGTCACAGGGGCTGACAAAGAAGATCTGCAAGACACATTAAATAGTGCTCGCAAAAAGGGCAAAAGACAGGGTCTAACATGAAAAAGAGCGAGGGTGGGTTTATGTGCAAAAGGTGGGATCTTTCTAGGGGGTTTCGGGTAAAAGTTGCAAGACACATGTTATGAAGCTTTGGTTTGGAGATAGGTTGGGGTCCTAATGGCAAAAGTGCCATGCCTTATCTTCACGAGGAAGTCCACAACTTGCTTCTAAACACCATGGCCGGCGGATAGAGGCCCATGGCCGTTCCAAACTCCTGGCTATCCGGCAGCCTAGAAGCTTGGGAGCAAAGCAGAACGGAGAGAGGAGATCGAAGGGAGTGCGGATGTGTGCTCACCAAGGACAGAGACGAACTGGAGCAGCCAGAATTGGAGGTGGCGGCCGGCGACAGAACCTGGACGGCGATCGGCTCGTTCTGGTGCAGGCGGAGCTCCAGCGACAACGAGGAAAGGCGGCGGGTGCTCGGTGCGGTGACGGTGTCCTCGTGGGGGTGCTGGCTTTCTCCGGGAAGACTCCCGGCCGACGAATCGAGCTGACGGCCGGCACTCCGAGCAACGACGGCAGTGCTCCGAGCTTCCTACGAGCAGCGACGGTGCTGCGCGTCGAGAGAGTGCGGGGCGAGGGTGGAAGAGAGGAGGAGAGGTGCGGGGATGCAGGCGCTTGGGTTCACCTCTTATAGGGTGGAGAGGGAAGAGGAGGAGCCAGCACCCACAACGGTGGAGCTTGGTGGTGGCCATTAATGGTCATTGTGGTGATCCGTTACAGGTGGAGAGTGAAGGAGATGAATGCTCCTCTGAGCATTGAAGGGAGATGACGAGCGGGCGTGGAAGCCTGGTGGATGCTGTAGACTGTGGGGAGACGAGCGGCGCTCGGGCACAGCGCGGGAGAAAGGATGGCAGGCGGCGGGCCATTGATGGTCACTGCATGATGGCCGGCCGTTACTGATAGGGAAAACGAGAGGGTGGCGGCGTGTGCGCAGGATGCACGGTGCGGGGAGGCTAGCGGGCGCGAGGTAGCGAGCAGCTCGGGTGCGGGAGCCGACCGAGGCGTGCGTCACCAGGCAGACAGACAGGGACATGCAGGGCGGGCGACGCTGCGCAGGCACGAACACGGTGCGAAGCCGGCAGGAGCAGGGACACGAACGGGCGTGGGGCAACGATCAGGCGCCGCCATGGTGGCGGCCGGGTGTGCGGGCACGCACACAAGGGGCAGAGACCGCGAGAGGCGCAGGGAGATGGCCGGGCGGCGCGGCCAAGCACGACGCAGATGACCGACCGGGGGAGGAAGACACCTCTGACAGGTGGGGCCACACCGTCAGCAGCTGGGAGAGAGGGAAGAGGAGACCGGGCTGCAGCTGGGCCGAGACGGGCTGAGCAAGAGAAACGGGCCAGCGGCTTGCTTTGGCTAAGAGAGAGGGTAAAGGTGGGCTGGGCCTCGGAAAAAAAAGGAGGGAAGGAGCTAGGCCGAAAGAGAGGGAGCCGGCGGTTTGGGCTAAAAGAAGAAGGGGAAAGGGAGATTGAGAGGGAGAGCTTGAGAGTGGTTTTCAGACTTGATCTTTTCATGATTTTGAAAACTACAAACATCAACCAAAAACCATGCAACAAAAATATGAATGCAGCACACATACATATTTATTTTATTTTATTTATAAAAACAGTCAATTGATTTTCCTATACTAAATTTCCTGTAAAGAATAATTGTTGAGCAAATTTTAAAATTATGAGAAATCATTATTTAATTGTTTTCCTAAAAACATCCTGAAATTTAAGAATTTCAGGGTGTTACACCTGCCCCGGCCCGCGCGTTGAACTGCCAAAGCAGAGGATGGCGGCGTCGGTGGCCGGCGCGGCGGGGGATGGGGGGCCGGCAGCCGGACGGCCGGCCGGCCGGGAAGAGGGGCCAGGCGGAGGCGGGGGACATATGGCGCGCGGCGACTGCGGCGCGGGACGGCGACGACGGCGCTGCTGGCCGGATTGACGGCGACGACAGCGCGGGAGGTCAAGGAGGGACCGAGACGACGGCGGGGACCGCAAGGCTGGCCGCAGAGACAACGACGACAACGATGAAGGAGGGGGCGGCGGTCCGGAGCACGCGGCGCGGTGGAGTTCCCCACGTAGAGAGATTGCGCGCGCGGGAGGTCGAGGAGGCAGCGGTGGCGCGGGAGGGCGCGGTGTCGAGACGACGGCGGGGGACTGCCAGCCGTAGAGACGACGACGACGACGGCGGAGGAGGGGGCTGGGGTGGCGGTCCCGGGGCGGCGCGGTGGAGTGCCCCGCTCCAAGAGATGGCACGCGCAGGAGGTCGAGGAGGCAGCGGCGGCGTGGGAGGGCACGGCGCTGACAGCGGGGGATGTGGCCGCGGAGATCGACGACGACGAGGAGGACGGATCGGAGGAGGAGGGGGCGGGGCGGCTCTGTGGAGTGTGGGGAGCAGGGGGAAGAGGACGGTACATATATACCCCCCTTTCTTCTCGGGTGGGATTACGAACCGAGACTAAAGGCTCTTTAGTCTCGGGTGGCCTTACGACCCGAGACAAAAGGGGGGGGCTTTAGTCTCGGGTCGTATCACCACCTGAGACTAAAGACCCTTTTCGCGCGGGAGCCCCCCAAAGGGGAAAATTTCACCCTTTAGTCCGGGTGGTCTTACGACCCGAGACTAAAGGCCCCCTTTAGTCTCAGGTTGTAATACCACCCGAGACTAAAGGGTATTTTTGGGCGGGAAGTTAATTTTCCTCATTTGTTTCATCATTTTCTCATTCTTTCTCTTTACTACTTCAAAAAAAGTCACTTTCAATAATTAAGCCATGCAAAATTATATTTAGTTGAAATATAATAAACTCTACTTTGCTATGCAAAATTATATTTTAGAGTTGCAAACATTCACTTTCAATTTTCATTTGCAACATTGATGTGCATTGCACTAAAATTCAATTAAACCGAAAAAATACTAAACCAATTCAGAAAAATCTCAAACTTGGTGGTTCAATCTCACATGACATATTCAAGCTTCATAAAAAATTTGAGACCAATACAACACTACAAAGTGCACAGACATCAGAATTGTTAAGAACTTAAGTGTATAGACATGGTTCGATGAAAGGTTCCATATAGCTTTGTGAAGCACGTGTACTCCATCTATGTCGAAATGGTCTGAAATTTATTTGGTTGTTATTTACACCCAAAATATTAGCTCATGCAAGATCTTAGATTTTTTGATGACTAAATGTATTATAGGTTTTTTCTTCGTGCTAAAGGAGCTAAAATATGTGAATTACACATCAATAACTCAAGAATTATGATTCGGCTTCTAGATAAATTAGACTCCTAAGGCACAAGAGAACTTGTGGCTATGTTTGGCACCATTCCGGATCGTTTCAGGGGTGCTCTCAACTCAACATTTAATTTCTAGGTGATGTCGCACGGAAATTCAATTAAACCGAAAAATACTAAACCAATTCAGAAAAATCTCAAACTTGGTGGTTCAATCTCACATGACATATTCAAGCTTCATAAGAAATTTGACACCAATAAAACACTGCAAAGTGCATGGACTTCAGAATCGTTAAGAACTTAACTGTATAGACATGGTTCGATGAAAGGTTCCATATAGCTTTGTGAAGCACGTGTACTCCATCTATGTCGAAATGGTCTGAAATTTTTTTGGTTGTCATTTACACCCAAAATATTAACTCACACAAGATCTTAGATTTTTCTGATGAATAAATGTATTGTAGGTTTTTTCTTCGTGCCAAAGGAGCTAAAATATTGTGAATTACACATCAATAACTCAAGAATTATGATTCGACTTCCAGATAAATTAGACTCCTAAGGCACAAGAGAACTTGTGGCCAAGTTTGGCACCATTCCGGATCGTTTCAGGGGTGCTCTCAGCTCAACATTTAATTTCTAGGTGATGTCGCATGGAAATTCAATTAAACCAAAAAAATACTAAACCTTTTCAGAAAAATCTCAAAACTCGATGAAAGAGTTGATCACATTAGCATTACACAATCGATTTGATCATTAATCATTACAGTATGACATTAATCTCAAGCACGTAAGTACGGTGTCTCTTCATGCCAAAGCAATATGCTTGGGTCCACTTCGACAGCGAACGGAGGCATGCCATCAAACTGATCATAATCATCGGACTGATCTGTTTTGTCCTCGACTCCCACGATTACTCTTTTACCCGAAAGAATTATGTGACACTTTGGCTCTTGTGGTCCTTCTTGGGTATTTTTATTCTTCGGTATGCTCATCATATCCTTGACATAAGAAACCTGATGCACATCTTTGGCAAGGACGAATGGATCATCTTTGAACCCAATCTTGGTCAGGTCCACTATTGTTATTCCATATTCATCTTTCCTTACGCCAGTCAGTCTTACCCATTGGCAAAGAAACAGAGGGATGTTCAGCGTCCCGTACTCAAGCTTCTATATCTCTTCTATGATACCATAATAGGAGGTCTTGCACCCAACATTGTCGATCACGTCCATGCGGACACCACTATTTTGGTTCGTGCTTTTTTGATCTTGAGCTCTTGTGTAAAAACTATAACCATTTATATCGTAAGCTTGAAATTTTATAATTGTGCTACAAGGTCCCCTTGCTAACAAACCGAGTTGTGGATGAATCATTGAGTTACCGACATGTTGTTCACTCAACCATGAGGAAAATGTTTCCAAGTGACAGCGTGTAATCCAGAGTTCGAATTTGATTGGATTTTGAGAAGTAATAATCTGCTCGTGTTTCGTCCTATAAGGAGTCACCATGGATGATTGTTGCAGAACAGTTAGGTGTGCTTTATGGAACAAATTAGTATTATTGTTCAAACTTGATTTCCTTCCGATGGTGCCCTTTCCCTGTAGCCTCCTCTCGTGTCATGATACCGGAAGCCCAATCGAGTCAATTGAGTCGACAAAATCAACACAAAACTCAATGACCTCCTCAGTTCCATATCCCTTGGCAATGCTTCCTTCCGGACGGGCACGTTTAAGAACATATTTCTTGAGGATTGACATGAACCTCTCAAAAGGCCACATGTTCTGAAGGTATACTGGACAGAGAATAGTAACTTCTTTCACAAGGTGTACTAGGAGGTGCGTCATAACATTGAGGAAGGAAGGTGGAAATGCCAACTCAAAGCCGACAAGACATTGAACCGCATCATTTTGTAGCTTTCTTAGCTTGCCTAGATCGACTGACTTCTGTGAAATTGCATTAAAAAATGCACAAACCTTTACGAGCAATAATCGTACATTCTCTGATAGAACACCTCTCAACGCAACTGGAAGCAATTGTGTCATCAACATGTGGCAGTCTTGGGCATTTAGATTTGTGAACTTCTTGTCTTTCATATTTATGATCCCCTTTAAATTCAACAAGTAGCCAGACGGAACCTTCAAACTGTTCAGGCAATCAAACATGCTTTCCTTCTCTTTCTACATAAAAAATAAAATTCAATTTCTACATAAAAAGATAAATAATAAATTCTCTTTCTACACTATCCCTAGGTCTCATTTTCTAACAACTAAAAAGATAAATTCTATTTTCTCTAATAATAAATAAAGCTAGCTAAAAGTTAAATTTATTCTATGTCTCATTCTACATAAAAAATAAAATTCAATTTTTTATATAAAAACAAAAAATTCTTAGTAAAAATGAATGAAAGAAGATACAATGTTAGTAGCTATATAACTACTTGTTACTAAATCTAAAGTATATTAAAACCTCATCTCTTAGCTCCTCCAACCTAGAAATCAAAATTTCTATTTTCTCCATCTCTAAATCATAAAACAAAATTTAATCACATCAAATGAACGGAGGATGAAGAATCAAACCTTGGGCAGAGAAGAATCAAATAGAGGCTTGAGGAAAAATTTGAGCAGCACCTCCCTAGGCTTGTGGCGCTATGGTAGAGGAGCTTGAGCTCTCGGGTGGTGAAGAATGACTCGGGCACAGGAGAACGAAGGAGCTGGCGATTTCATGGAAGCACCCCCTTTTGTCTCGGTTGGTAAAACTACCCTGGACTAAAGAGAACTCTTTTGTCTCGGGTGGTAACACCACTCGGGACAAAAGGTCGGCACCAATAATTGCGGCCAGAGAGCCATTGGAGGCCAGACCTTTAGTCTCGGGTGGTTTTACCACTCGAGACTAAAGGGGGGAGGGGCGCAAACGGCCTTTAGAGGCCACGTCGCCCCAAACCCTTTTGTCCCGACTCCAAAGTTGAACTGGGACAAAAGGGCTGGATAAAAGGTCGCCTCTCTTCCAGTGTCCAGGGGCATGCGCTTTCTTGGATCAACATCATGTGATAAAAAATTTGCAAGGTTGTTTAATATGTTATTTACACGTACGTGCCGCACGTGCAGCTTACTAGTAAATAAGAAAAGGAAAGGAAAACAAAAGGGAGCAACAACTGCTATCCTTCTCGCCCGCATCTCCTCTTCCGTAGCGCCTCCACGCCACCGGCCACCGTCGCCTCAAAGCATAGCCACAGCCACTCCGCCGTTCGCCTGGGCCCATTCGAGTCCTCACGCACAGTCCGCCGCTCGCGGTGCCGCCTTCTCGGTTTGGCAGTGCCTAGCCAACACCGTGGACGCCTCCTCTGTTCGCCCGCATTGTGGAGAGCAGGGGCGGGCCTCATGTGTATTCATGGGTATTCAGTTGAATACCCAAAATTGTTGACAAAAAAGTATGTGTCAAAAAGATAGAAAAAGTCACTACATATTGGGCTTTCACTACTCCCATCCGGTATTTTCTCGCCGGTCCGAAATTCCCACGATCCACCCCACCAGGCCACCACCCCTTTCCTTTAGAGAAAGCCCAAATGGCCAGCCCCTGCGAGTTCCCCCGACTCGCGCTGTCGCGCAACGACGACGGCACGGCACTGGCGCCAACCCTAGCGGTAGTGGCGCGCGCAGCACCGGCGGGCAGTGGCGGGCGGCGGTTGGTCGGCAACCGGCTGGGCGTAGGACGTACCTCTCTGGCCTCTGGGTAGTGGCAGACCGGGAGGTTGGCAGGGTCAGTGACCGGCCGTGGGGCGGCACCGCGGCGGGGGCAACGTAGCGGCCAGCGGCGCAGGCGGAGCGCCGCACACGAATCTAGTCGCGCCGCTGCAGGCGATCTCGGGCGGTCGGGCCCTCCCTCTTCCAGAGTTCCAGACTTCGAGGTCCAATCTTCCTCTTCGATTGGAGATTCTAAAAAAAGAAAGGTGAACACTAATTCCATTGCAATTTCTCTTGACGATTACTTGTTAGTTTGTGATAATTTTAGAGCAATGCAGTAACTTGAGTGATTGCAATTTATAGGATCAAACTTCAAATCATGAAGAGGAAGAAGTGGCATTCATTGAAAAGGAATTCTTCTTGCAAACTAAGAATCAGGACATCATCACTTATTTTCAAGCCATTAAGGATCGAAAAGTTAACCTTTAGGCTGCATTTTGTAAGTTTTCTTATCATTTTGCTCTTTTATCCTCTATTTATTTCACATGTTGCAACTTGATATGTTTATCGTTTAGTACATCTATTATCTATATGTCGAACAATTTCAAGCTACGATAGATACTTAATTATGTGCTACAATTTGAACTTTAAGCTGCCAAAATTTTTTTTTGCACTTTGAAAATTTTGAATACCCAAACCCCAAATCCTGGGCCCGCCCCTGGTGGAGAACCACGGCCCCGCCACCGGTCGGCTGTCCGCGCTGATCCCGTCACTCGCGTTTCTGCCGGCAGCCCTCACTGCAATTCGGCATCAAGGTCCCGGCCACCATTGCCGGTCCGTTCGTGCGCCTCCTTCGATCCCGTCAATGGGGCTGTGCCCATGTTCAATGTGAAGATCAATCAGCTGGGGCGCAGTGGTTGTTGTTGATCCAAGGGGTGACGGAGGTTTACCAACACCGCTACAGGCCATCGCCCAGCCCCGCCATCCGTGCCACGAGAGCCTGGTCCTCCATCCGCGTCGGCGGCGGCCCTCCGTCACACCCCACCACTACCCTTTTTTATACTTGTAAATTATATAGCAATCAAAGACAGTTTACATAGATGTGATTGAACTCATCCCATTGATGGTTTGCCAGTGCTAGAAGTAGAGGGCAGGAACCAATATGAGTAGCATTGATACAATAATTGATACATGAAGAAGTATTCACTACGTGAAAACCTCAAATAGGTCACGCAGCATTTGTAACAGGCCCTTAACACCCGTTACATAGACCCCATCTGTAACGGTTGTTGTTTGGCACCCGTTACGCATAAGCGTGGCAGGCTCGACCTCGACGTGGCCAACACAGCGCCCGTTACCAATGAGGACTTCCAGTAACGGGCTTCTTAAACGCTCGTTACAGTTATTCTTTGTAACGGACGTTAAAATGCGACTGTTACGAAAGTTAAACCTATCGGTAACGGGCCCTTTGAGTCCGTTACCGATCACTGCCCTATCGGTAACGGGCTCTTTAAGTCCGTTACCGATCACTACCATATCGGTAACATGCTTTTAAGTCCGTTACTGATGACAATTTGAAGCCCGTTACTAGACTCGGAGCTCAATAATTGAAGTCCATTAGCACTCTCACTACCGTCAAATATTTGACTATGTCATCATTGCAAATATTGGATATCACACAAACATATAATCATGTCTCTTAATAAGATGCAAAACCACAAGTACACATAGATAGTAGTCATAAGAGCATATTCTACATATTTAAGATGCATATATAGCTAGCATCACATGTTCACATATGACATGCATAATGTTCAGAACAAACAGATTCACATGATCACATCTGACGTGCATCAGCAGGGGCACTAGTTAGATGACTTCTTTTGTGCTACAGCCTCAAGTTCAGCTATCTTTGCCTCTAGTTTTAGAAGTCTTTCCTGCAGCTCAGCATTCTTCTTTGCAGCTTTGGCAAGTTCAATATCCTTCATCTTCTGTGCGCCTTTAAGCTTCTCCACCTCAGATTCTAGTATTTTCTGACCATTTGCTAGGAGACTTATGTCGTCCACAGCCTTGTCATCCATCCTTCTATCCACCTTGTCGAGTACTTTCCAGATGCAGTGAAGATCCTCCCGAGTAACAACACATTTCTACAACCAAGGCAAATTGATGCAAGTTTCATAATTAGATTGCCAAGTTTAATATCATGAAAGATGTAACTGGTCAAACAAGAAAGTTGTTTAGCTGTAACTGGGTTCAGAGCTTGGTTGATCCTGTGGATTTGTTTCCAGATCATGTCAATGTCCTCCCAAGCTACAGCACCTCCCTAAAACAAAGGCACTGGATGTTCAGTTAATAAAAGTCGATGTAGCATGGAGATTCAGAAATTGAAGTAGTATATAGAATAAGTTCAACAATTTTGTGAGCAGCATATGATGAGTACCATGTATTAAATTTCAAGCATAACAAAATTTCTACTCGAAAGGTTAATAATTTTCCTCCTGAGTAACAACACATTTCTAAAACAAAGGCAAATTGAAGCAAGCTTCACAATTAGATTGCCAAGTTTAATATCATAAAGTTGTAACCGGTCAAACAAGAAAGTTGTTTAGCTGTAACCGGTTCAGAACTTGCCTGCTGCTTCTCTTTACCAATGTCATCCTTCTTCATTCTTTTCATCCTGTTTAGGAATGTGCAGATGTAGTCTAAGGTTTTCTTGAGCTTGTCGATTTCTGTCCAGATCCTGACAATGTCATGTGCTGGTACAACAACTTCCTAAAACAATAGAAAATTGATGCATTGGAACCATTGATCAGTGAAGGCACTGGATGTTCAGTTAATAAAAGTCGCTGAGCATGAAGATGTAGAAATTGAAGCAGTATACAGAATGAGTTCAACTTTTTTGTGAGCAGCATATGATGAGTACCAGGAATTCAATTTCAAGCATAAATCTAACTTCAAGCATACCAAACTCGAGGAAGGCTCGGCCTCTGCCTGCCGGGCATCGTCGGAGTGCACCCCCTTGGCGGTTGCGCGCGTGTACGGCCTCCTCCCCCTGGCCGACGAAGAACCGACCTCTTCGCTGCGGAACCTCACTCTCTTGGCCGGGGCGACGGGCGGGGCCTTCTCCTCCTCGCTGCAGAACCTCCCTCTTGAGTCACGGCGGCGGAACGACTACTTTCCGCCGGCCATCTCTGTGACGGAGACGAGGAAGGAGAAGGGGAGAGAAGGCGACGGAGACGAGGAAGGCAGAAGGTTTGAGAAGGAAGGCAGAATGGCAGATCTAGTGGCAGGGGAGAGTGGCTTTTGGTCAAACCTTGGGAACAAAGGATACGTGGATAAGCCAAACCTCGTCTCCAATGCACGGGGGCGGCGCGTGGGGCTGGCTCCTCCTCGTCAGTTTGGAGGGGCAAATGCGACGTGGAATAACCATCCCGCGTAGTCTCCTTTGTATCTGTCTTGATTGACAGGTCAGCCCGATCTCTTGGGGCTCCCATTTCGACATACAGGCATAATCAACAAAAAATCTTTTGAGACAAAACAAACATAATATAGATAAAGATAACTTGTCCACATATATAGATAAAGATTACTTGTCCACAAAGATCCACACAGATATACATAATTATTACAAATAGTTAACTTGTCTATCTAGCTAGGCCTTAACTTGCCCGTCACATTTTTACAATGGTCATGCTATCTGACCATGCACACCAACAAAAGCATGCCCTCTTCAACATCAACAAAAGCATGGTATCTTCAACTAAGGTTTGCTTTTTTTGCAGCCTCTTCAAATGCAACCAAGGTATCTTGAAACACATCGAGCGCATCTTCCATGGGCTGTAGATTTTGTTCAGCCACAAACTTGTACCGCCTCATGAATGCAGCCTTTTTGAGGAGGATGTGCATTTCTTCCTTAATATTATCAACATCAGGTTTCACATATTCCCAGATAGTGTCATGCCATTTTGATTCCTATGGAATGAAAAACATAGGAAAGTTGCTACATTGATCATTTAGATGAACCATAGGAATGAAAAGATTGAGATAGACAAAGGAACAAGCTAGCCATTTCATAGGAACAAGTTGCTACATTAATCATGTTAGAAATCCTACAAAATCTCTATGGAACAAGCCATTTCATAGGAACAAGTAGATCAAGCTCAAGCTGCTCCATTTATAGAACAAGTAAAAGGCACTGTGATTCAGAGAAACTTGCCTCGCCGTCGTCGTGGTAGTTGCCAGCGTCGGATATGAGGTCCTCTACACCTTCGCTGCTCCCTCGACCCCTCTCCGTCATTGCAAGACATTTGCTGTCGCAGACGTGAGGCAGGCGCCTTGCCCTCTTCGCTGCCCCCTCACCGGCACGCTCCTCCCTGCCGTTGCTTGGCCCCTCGACGGAACCCGAGAGGATCCAGTCGATGACGCTCATCTCTGGCTTTGGGTTCGCTGCACCGCCACTTGGCCCCTCTCCGACGGTCATCATCGTCTCCGTCTTCGCCGCAATCTCGTCGGCACGCGCGCGGATCCAGTTGCGGCACCACATCGCGTTCGGCTTCTCCTCCTTGATCCACGGTGCGTGGGGTCGTCTGCTGCTTGGCCCCTCGCCGGCGCTCATCGTCGTGTCCCCGCCTCCGTTCACCTCGCCGGCGTCGTCTCCGCTCACCTCCGCTAATCCCTAGTGAGAAATTAGGAAAGCGTCGTGTGTGCTGCGCTTATCCATTCAGGATCTTATATTCATTTTCCAAAATGGAGAGCCATTGCCGACGCAGGTTCGAGAACCCACGTCACATTAGTTGTCATGTGGGGGCGGGCAGGCAACAGTTATCTTTTTTATATAGGCTGCTGACGCTTACACGTGGGCCCGACACTAATTTTTTTTGAAATGAAACTTGCTTCCCTCAAATATTAGAGCCCATAAAACAACACCTATAAATTCATTAAAAATACGAAGAATTAGTAGTTGGTCATTTAGTATTCGAATAAAATATCAGCAGGCACACTTGTGTAACCAAAATTATCAAAATTCGAATTTTTATCTCGTGTTTGGGATATAATAATTCTAATAATGTATTAGGTTCATCTAAAAATTCTACAAATTGAGTTGGCAACATAATTTGGGTCCCTAAATTTGTCATAAAAATTTCAAGTGGTTTCTAAAAAGGAAGATCATACTTGTGTACAAATGTGTACATCTCTCACATAGTTTCCTAGAATGTTACTTCGACACTGAAGTTTTTCACACTTTACAACATGTTCGAACTCATATACATTTGAAAATTTAACACAACCTTGTGTCCACCTTAACAATACGAAATACAAAGTTTCGAACTCACTATTTATATAGGCTGCTGACGCTGATACGTGGGCCCGACACTATTTTTTTTGAAACGAAACTTGCTTCCCTCAAATATTAGAGCCCATTAAACAACACCTAAAAATTCACTAAAAATATGAACAATTCGTAGTTGATCATCTAGTATTCGAATAAAATATCAGCAGACACACTTGTGTAACCAAAATTATCAAAGTTCGAATTTTTATCTCATGGTTGGGATATAATAATTCTAATAACGTCTTAGGTTGGTCTAAAAATTCTACAAATTGACTTGGCAACATAATTTGGGTCCCTAAACTCGTCATAAAAATTTCAAATGGTTTCTCAAAAGGAAGATCATACTTGTGTACAAATGTGTACATCTGTCACATAGTGTCCTAGAATGTTATACTTCAACACTGAAGTTTTCCATACTTCACAACATGTTCGAACTCATATACATTTGAAATTTTAACACAATCTTGTGTTCACCTTAACATTACGAAATACAAAGTTTCATTAGTAATGATTGTGTAAAAACAAATATTATTTCTATGTTGTACTTGTAAGAAAACAAGATAAAGGCGTATAAACAACATCCAGGAAATGAACGAAGTTATATACGAAACAATGTCATAAATGAATGGAAGTTGATTTTAGAAAAAATCAGAAACAAATATCATCAAATTTGGGTTACGAATGACGGAGAAATACGTGATTCAAATCTTGATTGCAGATTAAAAGGGGAAAAGCGATTTGTTCTTCATTCGAATATTACTGGATCCGCGTCTCCTTTGTTGCTCTTCCATAAATTCACATAGATAATACGAGCAACATAGATTTAATTTGTAGGTGCAAAAGGAAAACATAGATTTATTTTCGTATTGCCCATTCGAGCTTCACCATTTCACGATGGAGCCTACAGGCTTCGGTGCAATACAGAGCAATTTCCTCAAATCCTTTATCCACGCCGCAATCGTTGCCTGCGCACGGCTGATCTCCACGCACCTGTGCCGGCGGCGGCAGCGGGTCTCACCAAATGCGTCACAACGTCCTCCAAATAGCTTTTGCGGCCTTCTTGCGCAAAGGCACCCAACCCTTGTTGCTCACCCGTGTCGTCATCCCGCCGCCGCCCGCGACCCGCCTCATGTACCGCTTCGCGGTGTCGTCGGTGGCTGCACCGCCATTGTCCCTGTATAGCAAGATGGCGTACAGATAGGCCGCCGCATCGTGCCCACCATCGGCGGCGCGCCGGAGATCATCACTTTGCTAGTTTTCCATGAACACGGCGTTGATCCCGGAGTAGAAGCAAGCCCCCGGATTGCCGAGATCGGTCAGCATAGCAAGGAAGGCTGTGTAAGCGGTGAGGTCCCACATCCAAGCAATCTCATCTCTTATCGCCTCTATCGACAAACGCCGGCCGACGTCGCGGTGGCTGCACAGGCGACGCATGGTTGAGCAGGTACCTCGTAGGCTGTGGAGGTCAGCCAAGGGCCGCTCCGAGGTCGCACCGACGAGCGCCACAATCTCAATGTGGACCTCCCGAGGGAGGTCCTCCAGCAGTGACGACTGGTGTTGCCTACTAGGCATCTCCGGGAAAAATGGCAACCACCGTCTTCTCGTCCCTAATCTCCTGCCCCCGCGCAGAGAGAGAACGCGCCGAGGAATGAGGACGATGAGGAGTGTATGCAGTTGTGGTTTTTTCGCGGGTAGATGAAGGGGCCAGCAGGGCAACAGTTTTTATCGAGGAGTCAAACTCTTTGAAGTTGGACCAAATATAGACCAAATAATAACATTTCGCACAATGGAGAGTTATTGGCGACGCGGGTTGGTGAACCTGCATATTCTTTGTTGGGCGGGTAGGGTTATCTTTTTTATATAGGTTGCTGACCCTGACGCGTGGGCCCGACACTATTTTTTTGAAATGAAACTTGCTTCCCTCAAATATTAGAGCCTATTAAACAGCACCTAAAAATTCATTAAAAATACGAACAATTCGTAGTTGGTCATTTAGTATTCGAATAAAATATCAGCAGACACACTTGTGTAACCAAAATTATCGAAATTCGAATTTTTATCTCATGGTTGGGATATAATAATGCTAATAACGTCTTAGGTTGGTCTAAAATTATACAAATTGACTTGGCAACATAATTTAGGTCCCTAAACTTGTCATAAAAATTTCAAATGGTTTCTCAAAAGGAAGATCATACTTGTGTATAAATGTGTACATCTCTCACATAGTTTCCTAGAATGTTATACTTCAACACTGAAGTTTTCCATACTTCACAACATGTTCGAACTCATATACATTTGAAATTTTAACACAACCTTGTGTTCACCTTAACATTACGAAATACAAAGTTTCATTAGTAATGGTTGTGAAAACAAATATTATTTCTATGTTACTTGTAAGAAACATGATAAAGGCGTATATACAACATCCAGGAAATGGAGTTATATACGAAACAATGTCATAAATGAATAGAAGTTTATTTTAGAAAAAATCAGAAACAAATATCATCAAATTTGAATTACGAATGACGGAGAAATATGTGATTCAAATCTTTGATTGCAGATTAAAAGGGGAAAATGAAGCGAACCGTTCTTCTTTCGAAGGTGTGTAGCGTGTTTTCCTAATAATATCGGGCCTTTCAGTTTTAAGGCCCACACACGCCCACTCGCGTTAGGGTTAGTAGGGAAAGACGCCTCCCTCACGCAGTCGCCTCCTCACTCTCCCCTCGCGCCGTCATCTTTCTCCCCCTCGCGCCGCCGCCACTTCCTCCCCCTCGCCCCCTCCGCCGCCGCTTCCTCACCCTCGCCTTCCTCCCCTCACCCCCTCCCCCCGCGATGCGACGCACGCTACACACCTTCACTGAGACGCGCGCCACACCACCCCTCACCTTCCAGCGATGACGACTAGGAGGAGGAGGAGGGATCCAGCCACGAGGTCGACACGAGGACGGGGTGACTAGAGATCCCTCCGCTCCGACAGTGACAAGGTGAACTGCATGATAGAAATCCCTCCTACATCATTAAGATACATTCTTGACTATGCTCACCAGTAGCGTAGCCACATTGGGGCCAGCTGGGGCAGCCGCCCCAGCTAATCTGCCCTAACTCGACTATGTTCCTTCTTCTCTGACGATATTTTTAAGCTTCGGCAGTATTTCTAGATGGCGCCATGACTCATACGACCTTAGTACTTGCTAATTTGTGTCTTTGTTCTTCAAATTTAAGACTACATTTTGAAAATTTTCGCTAAAATTTGTGCAACTGCAGCATATAGATGTGTGAATTGGTGTGTTTCATTTTGGTTTGGTCCGTCATTAGGTGTCGCCCCAGCTAATTTTTTTTCTGGCTTCACCACTGATGCTCAGTTAGGGTTTCGAGTTTCAAAACGTATACTTAGCATTTTCCTTTGGACGCACTCTTATATTTGGTTTTGCTCTTGTTCCATATGTACATTTGGACATTCTCTCCAAGTTGAATAAGTACCTCATCAGCAACAGAGGCAGCGAGCATCTTCCTCTTTAAAATGGTAAGGTCGTATTGCCTGAACTAATATTTTGGTTTCTGAATATTGCATTTATGTTAATGGTTTACCATAGAACCAATGATATTATAGTGGGCTAAACTAGTTACTGTAATTATTTTCTCATTTGTATGGTCTTGTACACAGTTCTGTGGATGTTGATTAGATAAATGCTTAGCTGTTATGCATGGTTAACTAAAAATGTGCTCTACTTGTCTCCTATTGTAGCATGTCTCCTGGGAGAGCTAGCAGTATGGTCTGCTTTTTGTGATATTCTTGGACACTGAGCTGACCTTTCTCATAATCCCTTGACAATTAATTCACAGGATAACTCTGTCAAGGACTGCCGACCTGGGCAATTTGAAGAAGATGCATATAATGAAGAAGATGGATATGCCACTGCTAGTGAAGAACAAGAGCAGGTGGGTGGGGCTACGGGCCGAGCCAGAGTGCCAAGGACAGCGACAAAGTGGCCAAGAGACAAAATGGTAGTCACTGAGGTTGAGAGAGGGGGATGCCAGTACCATTGACACAAAAGCGCAGGTTCAGGACGCTTGCAGGGCTCATTGCTAGACAAAAGATACCTTTGGATTTGCCAGAAATAAAAAAACTAAGCGATGAACAAAAGTGGTACTTGTTTGAAACCTATATGCAGAAACACTTGGAGTTCCAGGAAGACATGAAAGAGCAGGCATTCAAGCTTTTGTGGAAGATTGTAGCCAAGGCATGGAGACAATTCAGATTTCAGCTTAGGCGAGATTTTGTCAGAAAAGGACTCGAGCCATTTGGAAAGCACGACTTTATCAAGCCGGAAGAGTGGACAGAGTTTGTGAAACAGCAGGAAACCGAGGAAGCCTCATCTCTTAGTGGCAAGTTCAAGTCACTTCGAAGCCTGAACACAAACGAGCATAGCATGGGTCCAGCTGGTTATTGTGGAAAACTACCACTGTGGCAGGAAGAGGACAAAAAATTAGCTACGGCTGGGATCGCCAACCCATATGATGCCATCACTGATGATCGTTCTAGGAATTGGATGCGAGCAAGGAGTAAACTAGTGGTGAAAGACGGTGTTGCCGAGGTAGTGTTCAACAAAGTAGCAAATGAAAGTGTGGTTGCAGACATCATGGAAAAGAATGCACATGCAGAATCTTCAGGAATGACTTCATGGCTGAGGGAGAATGATGCGCTAAGTCAGTGCTTGGGCCGCCCCGAACAACCAGGTCGCGTGCGTGATGTCTCCAGCTACCAGGGCTGGAAGTTTGCATGGCCTCAGCACGCTTCCATGTACAGGAAGAGGAAGAGGGCCAGTACTGACTCATCAGTTGATAAGCAACAGATGAAGGAAGAAATCAAGCAAGAACTCAAGGCTGAGATGGAGAAGGATATGCTTGACATGATGGCACGAGGGTACCAGGTGGTGTTTGCACCAGTGTCCAATCGCACAAGCCCTTCACCCGCCGGACTGAAGAGCAGCTGTGCGTCCGCATATAATGTAGGTTTGATCAACGGCGCTACAGAGTTGTTGACAGAGGTAGTGCACATTGCTTCCCCCACACAGGAAGACCTTATATGCACGTTGACTGAACCCACAGACTGTGGCCTATGGATCATATTTCATGGTGTTGAATGTGAAGCTGCAATTGGTGTGGTTCAACCAGAGCAGACTACGCTACACACAGTCCCGATTCATGAAGACTGTGCTGTGGTCGAAGTGCTGCATGTATATTCTGTCTTTACGGATCATGCGCTGGAACACCCTCCTAATGACGAGGTGACAACACTTGGACAAGCTCTACACCAGAGGATACAATGGAAGGGGTGTCACATTCACATCAAGGGAGCACCAATTGCAAAATCTTGTTCGCACACTATGGTACAGTTTCCTTCTGGTTCACAGACTACAGGACAAAACCCAAACCCTGAAACACAAATTACAGAACAAAATTTCCCACCTGGTAACCCACCTCCTTCTCCTCGTCCACTCCCAGAAACGCAAATTACAGAACAGATTCATTCCCAACCTAGTAACCCACCTCCTCCTCCTCCAGACCCAGAAACGCATATTACATCCCCACCTTCTCCTCATGAAAGAACAAAACCTCCATCCCCAAAAGAAAGTGCTCAAAACAATGATGCCAAAGCAGGAGCCCAGAGTTATGTGTTGGCTGATGCCGAGAAATCTGTTGACGGCAGTTCGAAGAAAGCTGCAGGTACATCTGGGCCCAATATCTCTGCAATAGCTGCTGGTCAGACACCACTTGAGAAACCTTCTTCAGCCATGTCAAAGCAACAGGAAAAGAAACTCGCTGAAAATAAAAGGTCTACCAGAAAGTGATCTGAGAAACCTTCTTCAGCCATCTCAAAGCAGCAACAGTAGAAAATTGCTGAAAATAAAGGTCTCAGAAGCCTACCACAAAGCCTTCTTCAGCCATCTCAAAGCAGGAGGAAAAGAAGCCTGCCAGAAAGCCATCTGAGAGAAACGCCAAGAAGAAGGCGGCCGATGTTGCTATGACTCATATTAACCCAAACTACAAATTTGGAAATGCAATGCTCAGTGCTGCTGAACTCAAGCATCCGGATACTGCTCCTTCTGTCACTAATCTCCACAATTTCTACATGGGACATTGTAAGGACAATGATGAGTCTCTGATTCAGGGCATAATATGGCCCAAGCATGGCTGGTGGCCTGTGAGAGAAGATGAAAAATACGAGCTGTTGTCTGTGATCATTAGCGACTTGTACAATCTCTTCAACTTGGATGCTTTGGATATGGGACTTCTCCGTTGTTTCATCCTGTAAGTTGCTTGAAAATTTAATCTGCTTCTCACTAATCATTTTCTATCTAAATGTGCTTTCTACCTCAGTTCATCTTTACTATGTATTTTGCCTCCTTACACTTTGTTTTTTCTTAATATTAGGAATATGGCTATAGAAGTACGGCAGAAGAAGGAACCTATTGCCTTCCTTGATCCTGAATGCTTTAGCATGTCAAATATACAAAATAACAGGGACTTTTTTGTGTCCTATACAAAGCGTGCCTTCCAGTCATATGCTAAAAAAAGAGTCATCATTTCCTGCTATAACACTGGGGAACACTGGATTGCAGTGGCGATCTTTCCAAAGCAGAAGACGGTCTTGTATCTTGATTCATATAGGATCCTAGACACTAATTTCTCTGATTTGGTACTTGCCATTGATGAGTAAGTTCTTTTTCTTTCTTAACCTACAAACTTCCTCAACAAACTCAGCGGAGTTTATTAATGGTGCCCTAACCATTGTTGCATGTTTTGTTGTAGTGCTTGGAATAGTTACTACGATGACAACAAGTTGCCTCGCTGCGCCTTGAACCATGAGAAGGCTTTTGATGTACGTATTACTTAGTATTTCCTGCCTGTGGAAGCTAGTACTAAAGCTTGAGTTTATTTCTTCTCGCCACTGTTTGTCTATGTATATTTATCGCAGTGCCACCAACAACCTTACAAATCCAGAGTCTGCGGCTTCTATTGTGCCTATCACATGCTTACAGTGAAAAATAAATTGAAGGACCCTGAGGTACTTTCTTGGGATCTGCAATTGTAACACCTGCAACTGAGCACAGTTCTTGCTTATTAGCACTGCACATGTTTGGTAACCACCTGTGTGCTGACTGCTGACATTGTTATAATCAGGCATTTCACATACCTACTTGTCAGCTGCACCGAGGCATGCTGCTCCACATTAGGGAAAGAACTGCCTCATTCCTCATGGACCAGGTGATCACACCCTTAGGAAAATTTCACATTAATGATGCTATTCTGGCTCGCATTGTATTAGATACCAATCCTCATGGCCAGTGATGATATTGTTGTGAACCTTACTTAGCTTGTTAGAACAGGATACTGAATGCCTGAATTTTGACAGATTATGCATGTGAATCTTGTGGATTTCTATTCAGTTTGTGGAGTTTTGTGAATGTGGATGCTGGACCTAATTTTTGTGAAAGTAGACAACGCGTCTCCTTTAGTCGAGATAGAGGAGACGCAAGTTCACAGTACTCGTCTCCTTTGGTCGATTAGAGGAGACACACGTACACAGTAGGTGTCTCCTTTGGTCCAGACAGAGGAGACGCACGTACACAGTACGTGTCTCCTTTGGTCGAGACAGAGGGAGACACGTACTGACAAGATGCGTCTCCTTTGGTCGAGACAGAGAGAGACGCGGGTTCACAGCAAGCGTCTCCTTTCGTCGAGACATAGGAGACGCGCACTGACAAGACGCATCTCCTTTCGTCCATACAGAGGAGACGCGCACTGAGGAGACGCGTCTCCTTTCGTCCAGACGGATGAGACGCGCACTTACATGATGCATCTCCTTTCGTCAAGACAGAGGAGACGCGTCATTTTCCGTGTCTTTGATGTTGAGTTCATGTAACAAGCTCGGTTTCTGTGGCTGTTACCAAAGGTCCATGTGGGCCCAGAGAAACAAACATTTCAGGTGACCGGTAACTAGTTTCGGTAACGGTGTTTGTTAGACACCTGTTACTAATACGTGTTATGAGTAACGGGCTCAGTGTCTGCACCTGTTACCAAAGGCTCTAGTGGGCCCGGAGAAACAGCCATTTCAGGTGACCTGTAAGTAGTTGTGGTAACGGTCTTTGTTCGACGCCCGTTACAATTATGTGTCATCAGTAACGGGCATCAGCCCGTTACCTTTGTTGGCTTATTTGTAACGCTTGATCGGTAACGGGCGTTTTGCCCGTTACCAATGGCCATCCGCGCCCGTTACCAATGACTGTTTTTCATGTAGTGATTTGCTCGGTGAGCAAATTTGGCCAAAGTGTGTGCCGTCTTGTTGGATGTTCTTGGGATCTTCGTGCAAGAGAACTGCTTGTTTTCATTGCAGTTGATGAACTTGGCCACTGCTGGTCTGATGCGCCAATCTGGGGCCATTAGAATGGGATCTGATGTGTTGAGGTTAGTAGCCATAATCTGTGAGTCTGTGTGGTAGACCACCTCCTGTATGTGTACAGTCTGAATGACCTCTGCTGATAGTTGCAGTGCCAAGGCCTCGGCATGAAGAGGGTCTTGTGCTCTTGGATGTGTTGCTTGGATCAGTAGCTCTGAAAAAGAACCCTGAACTTCTCCTTGGATGTGCACTCCTATGCCTCCCTTCCTTTCCTGGTAACGTGTTGGTACCTGTTCAATGGCGGCATCCACATGAACCTGTACACCTGAAGATTGGCTTTGTTCTTCGTGTTGGTCGGTTGCTGAACTTAGTTGCTGATGGCTAAGGCCTTCCCTGTCCTCCAGGAGGTACTTGTTGGTTATGGTTATATCTGCATTTGTGGCATGTAATACCTGGGAAACCGCCCGTGTTTTATTGTTGAATCTTTTGTCATTCCTTGCCCTCCAGAGGAACCACAAGGTAGTGATTACTCTCTGCATATCCTGCAATGAACTGTTAGAGGGTAGGATGATTGACAGTTGTTCTTGCACATGACCTGTTTGTTGTGGAAGACGGTCTGTTCTTAGTGGTGGATCAGCTGCAAACCAAACTGCCCTAGCAAAGGTGCAGCGAAAGAAAAGATGGTCATCGGTTTCCACCTGTCCACAACTAGCACAATGTTTATCAATATTAGTTGAAAACTTGGCAACTCTTTCTCCAGAAGCCAGAGCTTGTCTGATGAGTCTCCAAGTGAAAGCTTTGTATCTAGGTTGAATGTCCTTGTGCTTCCAGATCTTGTTTAGAAGATTTTGAACCTGTACAGAGACTGCCCGGCTACCTGTGTGAATATTTGGTGCTTATGTAGGCAGGTTTAGGTGCTGATAAGTTGATTTGGCCGTGCACTTTCCATTGGTTGAGGGCTTCCAGCACAGGATATCAGGTCATTTGTGTTGAGATACAGACAACTATTGTATTTGAGCTAGCACAAGTGGGCCAAACAAGGTGTTAATTTTGTTGCAATCCCATAATTTGGACTTAGGAAGCCAAAGGTCAGAAATAGTGTTTGGGAGGTTCTGATTGGGAGAAGTGTCCTGAAGGAGCGAGTGAATTAGTTTCCAAGAGGGGAACCAAGGATTGTTCCAAATGACTGTGTTTCCTTGAGATATTTGGTATATGCAATTATCTTCCAGATGAGGCATGATTTTGAGAATGGAGGCCCAAAATAAGGATCTAGGAGGATGTTTGGGGGCTGTCCAGAAGGAGTTGTTATGATAATACTTGGATTTAAGAATTTGAGCTAGGATCCTGGTTTGAAGCTATAGACCAAGCAATTTTCATCAGAAGACTTTTATTCACTTTTTCCAGATTTTTGAAACCTAAACCTCCCTGATCTTTTGGTAGACAGATATCTTCCCAAGCTCTGAAATGAAAAGAGTTGGAGCCTTCCTCCTCCTTCACACCAGTCTGCCAGAAATTCCTGATGATGCAGTGATTTTGGCTAAGAATATTTTGGTCAGGAGGACATGAGCCATATAGTATATGGGAATGGATGAGAAAACAGATTGGATGTAGGTGATTTTTCCTGCATGATTAAGGGAATTAGCTTTTAAAACTGTTAATTTGGCTCTGAATTTGTTTAGGATGAAATCATATGCTTTGTTCCTATCAGAGTGGTTTATGATGATTGGGTGGCCCAAGTGAATAGTATTTGGTTGAAGGTCTCGATCAGGGAAGATGGACTTGATAGAATCTCTAGTTTGTTGGTCAACATGTTTGCTGAAAAGGATGCTAGATTTACTCCAGTTTGGTGTTTGCCCGGAAGAATTGCAGAAGGTTTGAAGGATGGAGGCAGTGTGCATGGCCTGTTGTTGGTCAGCTTCCCCACAAATGATTAGGTCATCAGCAAAAAGGAGGGAATGGATGGCAGAAAACCCTGGTCCAAGTTTGATCCCTGACAACTGATTTTGCTGCAGGGCCTCTTGAAGACAGATGGACAGTTCATTGATAGCAAGGACAAAAAGATACAATGACAGAGGACATCCTTGTCGTATTCCCCTTTGGGCATGGATTGGGTCGTACGGCTGACCATTAACTAAGACCGAGGATGTGGCCGTTTGCATGCAAGTGCGGACAAGATCGATGAAATGACCATGAAACCCCTGATGTCGGAGAGCTTGAACTATGAAATTCCATTCAATGCGATCAAAAGCTTTAGCAAGATCAAGTTTGAGCATGAAACCCTTGTTTTTCCAGGAGGCTAAATTAAAAGTGTGAGCTATTTCCTGAGCAATGATGATGTTAGTAGTGATGTGACGGCCTTTAACAAAAGCATGTTGAGCATGATGAATAATGTGAGGAAGATGGTTCTTGACTCTTTCGGCTAGGGATTTAGCACAAATTTTGTAGAAAACATTGCATAAGCTAATAGGTCTGTAATCCTGAGGAATAGAGCAGGTTTGCTTTTTGGGAATTAGAACAATATGAGTATGATTGACGTGGTCTGGAAGGTTACCTGTTGTGTAGAAATGTGTGATGAGCTGAAGAAGATCCTGAGCTATCCAAGGCCAAGCCTCCCTGTAGAAGGCCACGTTGAGACCATCTGGTCCTGGTGATGCATCTCTCTTCATTTCCTTTATCAGCTTGGTGATCTCCTGCATATGAGGTGTGGAATTTGTGAAAGAATCTGAGATGTTTACCTGAGGTGTAGTGACTGTTGGATTTGTGCCATTTGTTGAAGTTCTGGGTAATTGGGATGTGAAGAGGTTGTTGAAGTATTGAATCACCACTTGCGCTATGTCTTGAGGATTAGCCTTTTGATTTCCATTCTGATCCACCATGAAACTTATTCTGTTTTTCCTATTTCTTTTGAGTATTGATTGATGAAAGAATTTTGTGTTTCTGTCAGCCTTGGGAACCCATTGTTTTTTGTACCTCTGTCTGTGATACTCTGCCTGTTTTTGAAGGAGGTGGTGATGCTCAAAGGTTAGGTTTTGTTCTTGGCTGTGGTTTCTTTGGCTAGGGTGCAAGGATTGTAACTGGGTAAGGTTTTGCTCGATGTGGGAGAGTTGCTCATGAATGGGTTTCTTTTTCTTGCTCGAGAACTTTAGCTTTTTGGCTAGGATTGTTGTTCGGCTATGGAAGGGTTTGTTGCTTGTGTGCTGCCAAGTGGTGGACGCCAGCGCCAACCCGAAAGCTGTTAGATCAGTCAAACTCGCGACGCCAACCATTCGATCGGGGAATTCGTGAGCCTCCCACCCATTAAGCAGCAAATCGAGTGCTCCAGAATCCTCCCGAACCCGCTCTCCCCTCCGCTTTTCTTTCCTGTCGCCTCGCGGCTCCTCGCCAGCAGCACGGCCTGCCGTCCGCTCCCACCGCGGCTCGCCTCGTCCCTCACGCCACCGCACCGCTGCAGGCCAGCGCCCAGCCCCGCCATCCGTGCCACGGGAGCCTGGTCCTTCATCCGCGCCGGCGACGGCCCTCCGTCACACTCCACCACTACCATTAGAGCCGTCCCATCCCTCCGCGCCTTGGCGCTGCTGCGGGCCAGCACCGCCTGCCGATCGGAGCAGAGCAGTTCCGAGCCAAGGATGGGGGCCTCCCGCCGCCCGCCACCGTCCTCGCAGCTGCCAAGAATGACCGTGTAGCAGGGAAATATTTGGTTGTTGACCATCGCATAGCATCGTCCCTAGGTAGCCATCACATTTATCGATTATGTTGAACTTGGGTCGTTAGCTGTATAAATCAAGTACCATTAGGATGCATAGTCCCTTTAGGCATTCTCTAGACCATTTGCTCTTGCAGGTAGCAACAAACAATCGCTACATGTTACTTACTCCAAAATCTTACAACGGGTTGAATTCCTCTGTCTTATGAATGTATGAGAGGAATTTAAGTTAATGTTTCCACATATTGGACAATAATAATGATTAATATTAATCTATTGATCATGTTTCTGGTGCTATATATACTCCCTCTGTTCTCATATACTTGACGTTCAGTAGCTCACATTTGTGCTATTCAGTGTCAAATAAAGAAGAAGGAAGGTAGTATATATGTTGTTACAAATTGTGCATAGATGTATGAACGCGGTTCAGTACTACATATTGGTCAATGCACCCACATGCTTTTTCACTCATGAGAAGTAAATAGTAAGAAATAATACAAAAAATTTGAGGGCACCACTATATATTGGTATATATGTATCCCACCCAGGCTCCTCTACTACAGCTGAACTTAAAAGGAAGAGTGATAAAGAACTAGCTGTATTACAGAAAAAAGAATAGTGCATTTCCTCCTATGTTGTCAATATTGGAATGGAAGCCGTCAGGGACTAGCCTACCATTCCATGATATGGAGGAGCTCGTGGATTTCAAGGAAATGTTGCACATCTTCATCTAAACACTTTATTTTGCTGAAATGCCATATCATGCAGTGCACGCGCACACAAGGCATGTCTTAGTTAATTTCGTAAACTGACTTTTGCGTGACCTTGCCAGGACGCTGTGCACATTTATTCATTAGAGATACTTTGTTGAAACAGTTGTAGCACTATCACAATGGGAAACACAGCTTTTGTCGTGCGTTTCAAGCGCACGACAAAGGTCAAGAAACGCACGGCAAAGACTTTGCCGTGCGTTTTTCTCGGAAACACACGACAAAGGCCGCACAGCAGCGTTTGGCACGGTAAAAGGCATTTGCCGTGCGCTTTTCGTCGCACGCACGACAAAGGCTTTTTGCCGTGCGTCAAATACAACGCACGGCAAAAAAAGCGGTAACGACACGGCCGACGGAGCCGGCCATTCACAACCAGTTCATCAGCGTTTGCCATGCGCCTCCATCTGGGACGCACGGCAAACAAAAACAGAAAAAGAAAAAAAAACTGGGGCCCGCCACTACCGGGCCACCACCACGCCGGATCCGGCCGCCGGTCCACCGCGTCGGGGCCGCCGCCGGGCCACCACCACGCAGCGGATCCGCCACCACCGGTGCCGCTGCCGTCCACTGGCCCGCGTCGCCGCCGGATGTCGTGCCCGCAGCAGTCCCCTGGCCCGCTGGATGCCGCGCCCGCCGCCGTCCCGGAGCACAAGGCGGCAAGCTAGGGGCAGAGGAGCCGCAGGAGGAGGAGGCGCGAGGCGGCGAGCTGGGGGCGGAGGAGTCGGAGGAGGAGCCCTGCAGCGCGCGTGCGTCGTTGTCGTCGCCAGATCTGAAGGGGGAGGAGGCCTGCCGCGCTGTTGTCGGATCTGAAAGGGGAGGAGGCCCGCCGCGCCGTCGTCGTCACCGGATCAAAGGAGGAGGAGGCTCGCAGCGCGTCGTCAGGGGAGGAGGAGGCCCACCGCGCCGTCGTGGGGGTAGTGGCCGCCCCGCGCCGCCATGGGGAGGAGGCCCGCCGCCGCGCCGTCGTGGGGGAGGAGGCCCGCCGCGCCGTCCGTGGAGGAGGAGGCCCGCCGTGGGGGAGGAGGCCCGCCGCCGCGCGCCATCGGGGGAGGAGGAGGCCGGCGGTGGGGCGGGGCCAGCCGGCGGTGGGATGGGGCGGGGCCGACCGGCGGTGGGGCAAGGCCGGCGTTGAGCCGGAGGGGGAGGGCTCGGGGGGGCGCGACGGGATCTGGGAGGGGCTGCGCGTGGGGGGAGGGGCTGCGCGTGGCTGCGGGGAGAAGGAGTGGGGCGGGGGGTGTAGAGTGTGAGTTTATATAGTTAGGGTTGGGTTGGGGGGCTACGGCGCCTGATGGGCCAGCCGGCCTGGTGAGCTTTTTGGCCGGTTGGCCCATTTCAGTTTTGCCGTGCATTTTTTTCTTTTTCATTTTTTTCTTTTTTTCTTTTTCTTGTCTCTTTGTTTCTATTTTATTTTTATTTCTCTATTCTTTTATTTTTATTATTGATTCTTCTTCTCTTTTATTTATTTGTTTATTTTCAACCCTTCTACTCTTAAAAATGTACTAAAATTTATGTCTTTTTACACCTCATAAATAGAGTTAATGTACTAAACTTTGCCGTGCGCCAAACCAGAAAACCCACGGCAAAGATTCCTCTTTGCCGTGCGTCGAAGTAAAAAACGCACGGCAAAGGCTTTTTTAATAAAATCTAAATTTTACACAGAAAAACACTAAAATTATCAAATGGCTTCCGAAAAACACCAAAATTTTACATAGAATAACTTATATTGTCTATTGCTTATAGAAAAAAAAATTGAATTCAAATTCAAATTTGATCGTCGCATTTCATTCAAACCTAACCATCTACTTCTCAACTCTCTGAAACTTCTTCGGAGATGTTTCGATTTGTAAACACCGTACATGACAAAATGTTCAAAACGTGTTCAAATTTTTACTACAGCCTCCCCGTATGATATCATGAGCCCTTGACAAATCTTATAATTTTCAGACTTCATTTACATTTTTTAGAATTTTTAAATCATTTGGACACACGATCATGGTCGTGTTTCCTAGTCAAGATGTTCAAAATTTCTTTTGATTTCAAAATCACGATCATGGTCTTAAATTGAGCTAAATAACATGAATATTATTTTTCACTCATTTTATTCTAGTATTTGAATCACTTGTAGTTCAAATTTAACATCTTTGAACAAATTGCTTGAAATGCAATTAATTAGTTAAATATAGCAAATTAATACAAAAATCTACCAAAATTTACCATGAAGTATCACATGTTGTATGTATAAAGTAGAAAAAATTTGAAAGCGAGGAGAATTTATTTTGAGGGGCTATTGGATTTGGGGCTTAGGAGGACATATATATGGGAAAAAACTTTGTCGTGCGTTTTTTCAAAGACGCCAGACTGAAAAACGCACGACAAAGAGGAAAAAAAATCCCCCCCCCCCTTGCTAACGGTGGGTAACGGCCGATGGGGAAAAAATATTTGCCGTGCGTCGGAGGGAAACACACGGCAAAGGGAATGTCTTTGCCGTGTGCCACGAAACAAAACGCACGACAAAGATTCTTTGCCGTGCGCCGGAAATAAAACGCACGGCAAAGGGAGCTCTTTGCCGTGCGCTCGATAGAAAGCGCACGACAAAGATTGTAACGCACGGCAAACATCGATTTTCCCGTAGTGTATGGCAGTATGTGCTCAGCTGCTAGCTAGTTGTCCCTAGCCATTAATAATTGAGGTCTTTTACGATGCACAATACCATCAAGTGGTAGTATTGAGTATAACTGATTTTTTGGTATGAGTAAAATTGTAATTTACAAAAATTGTATCATTTGAATTTTTCCTCACCGGCCTACACCCAATATTTAAGAAAGAATTAGTATATTTCAACAATATCTTTTTACATATTTTGAATTATACCTCTATACTACCTATACTACTCATGCATATTACCTATACTACAGATTAAGGTTTTAGTATTATATGATAAATATGAACCATCAGATACTTGGATACGTGTTTTTATGAACAGTAGTATAAGTTAGTATTGTGCACTACAAAAGATCTCCAACAATTTGGCCAGCTCTTATACTAGTCATTTATCATGATATCTGCCAATTGCTCAAGATTTGCTTGGCTATCATGGGACCAATCCTATCATTTTAAATTATGTAAGAAATAATATATTATTTGAATAATAAGAAATAATATATTGACTAGGATATATATAAGGTTAGTTCCATTTGTACATTATAACCATGAGGAATTTTAGGATGCTTGTACTTAACGTGAGGCATCCATCCGACAAAAAATAAACGGTAGAAGTGCCCGGTAGTATAAGGAAGTAGTAGTTTGGTAGGCCCAATAATTAATTTTATTGATTAAATTAGCTGGTGAAAAACCTTAATCGAAAGTACTACCCAGCATCAATGCTCTGCATAGTGTGTAAATCCATCCACTTATATTACTACAGAGTCAATTTGTTCATGTGCAAAAATGCTTATCTATTTGCCGCCTAGAGAGGGCAATGCTTTCAGTTACATAATATAGTTTCCTCTTGCTTATTACTTCTGCAGCATATCATTTTTTCTGTTCATTTATTCCTAAACAAACAACATTGCTTGCCTTTTCTATTTATTTAGATAACAATCAGTCTGCACCATTTTTGTGCAATTGTTTTTCTTTTGGTAGATTAATGAGATGCTGTCGGATGGAACAATCAGTCTGCGCCATTTAAGTATTGATTTGCTCTTGTTGCTTTTGTATTGTGATGTAAGGTCTAGAAGCTGAGAGACGAAGAGAACATGGGGTCATTTTTTTCATTTTCAAGACGTGTTTTAATGTGTTTTGAGGCATGTGGGTAATTTTCTATTTCTTAGGGAGTTGTTTGTAAAAGACTTGTAGACTTAATGTGTTTTAGCATATGAAGGATGTGTTTTGAGACATGCATTGTAATTTATGATTTCTGTAGGGAGCTGTTTGTAAAAATGACATGTGGTAACAAATGATCAGGGAGCTATTTGTAATATTGTTGTTTTATTTTTTAATCCATCAAAGGAGACGCATGTTGCCAATAAGCGTCTCCTATGATCCCCTCAAAGGAGACGCAGGTTGGGAAAACGCATCTCCTATGACTCACATTAAAGACGCGGGTTGCCAACCCGCGTCTCCTTTGAGGGGGTCATAGAAGCACTACTAGGGAAAGAGGCTTTTATCCCAGGTCAATTTTCACATTAGTACCGGTTATTTTGCCCCTCGGGACTAATGTATACACAAACCGGTACTAATGTATAGGTAGGAAGAAAGAGCTCCACACGCGCTCCAGTGAGAGCACATTAGTACTGGGTGGGAGCTAGCCCCAGTACTAATGTTCTCACATTAATACCAAGGCTAGTTTCCACTCGGTACTAATATGACCAACACACATTAGTATCGGGTGAGAACTAGCCCCGGTACTAATGTGGGAACATTAGTACCGGGGCAAAACAACCCTCGGTACTAAATAGCTCCCACAGCTGCGGCCGTCTAACACTTAGAAAAATCAGACTCCACCGCACCGCATGCACACCCCACGCCTGCTCTCTCTCCTTATCCTTCATTTGATTCTATACTCTCTACACAGTCTCTCTCTTCTCCATTCGTTTTCTATCTGATCCTTATCTCTAACTCTTTGTTCTCTCTCATTCTTCCAGCGCGGCGGCGGCAAGGCGTTGGGCGCGCGGCGGCGGACGCCAGTGCGGCGGCCTCGGCCGGGAGGCGCGCACGGCCGGCGGCACGGCGCGGCGGCGGCCTCGGCCGCGAGGCGTGCACGACCGGCGCCCCGGCGCGGCGGCGGCCTCGGCCGGAAGGCGCGCACCACCGGCGGCCCGGCACGGCGGCGGCCGGGAGGCGCGCACACGGCCGGCAGCCCAGCGCGGCGGCGGCCTCGAGGTCCTGTACGTGCGTGGAATGTGAGTCTGTGTAGGTTGTTCTTGTGAGATGTGAGTTGTTGATTAGTGTGAGTTCTTTTGTTGTTGTTGTTCTTATGAGATACATGCAAATCTTAGTGTTGTAAATCTTGTGAAATTGTGAACCTTGTGATTTGAGTTGTGAATCATGCATGTTGTGTTTTGTAAATCTGTGACTTGTGCTGTGAAGATGAGATGAGATGATAAGATTGAGATGAGATGAGATGAATGAGAAATAAAAGAAAAAAAGAAGAGGAGGAGAGGAAACAGAACGTACGGGGGGCACAGGGCAGATCACATTAGTACCGGTGGAACGAGGCCCGGTACTAATGTGTACATTGGTACCGGTTTCCAAAACTGGTACTAATCTGACTTCACATTAGTACCGATTGAACAATACCGGTTTGGAAACCGATACTAATGGGGGTTATGGACCGGTACAAATGTACGTTTCCCTAGCAGTAAAGACGCAGATTGATAAAAACGCGTCTTCTTGGACTCCCCTCAAAGGAGACATGGATTTTTCGCGTCTCCTGTAACTTGTCACTAGAGACGTATTTTTTAAACGTCTCCTTTGAGGTTTAACCCACGTCTCCTAAATGAATTTCTTACATAGTGGGTAGTGTGATCTTGTCCGGCCGTCGAAGCCACCCCGCAGAGATTTGTGTACAGTTTGTGAAGTACTACATCACTCAATTAAGTCTATCCACTTAATGTGGCGACTGTCATTCGGTTTGCTAAAATATATATTCTATGGTTGGTAAGGGCATGTACAATAGTATAGACAGATGCTGTCTATTTGGCATACACAGCTAAACAGACTGTTTATACAATGGGGTGTCTATTTAGTTGTGCAGCACATGAATCATGGTGATCAAGCGCAAAGTTGATCTTTGTAGCCTTATATGTGCTTACACAATAAGATATATGATATATTTAAATAACTCTTTTAGTTCAAAAATATATTTAAATATCTCACATGAAAAACATAAGAAATATATATTGATATCCTTACGATCTAAAAATACAAGAAAAGGGCTGAAAAATGACATTTTGATTAATTGTCATGTAGATCCAATTTCACATCAGTTCTTAAAAGGAAAGGTTATTGGAGAATAAAAATAAAAGAACAATGCCACTTCTCCACTTCATTTCACACAAGTATTCCATCTCACTAGTTTCGACCTCTCCACTCTCAGACCAAGCAAGATCACACTTGTGCACACAAGCACAACATGTAGAGAGTTGAAGCTGTCATCCATAGGAATTTCTTGCCGTCCAGAGCAACTGAAGCCCAAGTCTGACTGATCAGTCAAAGTTCAGCAGGTCATAAACTAGTTTACCATCGACAGAAGGAACGCTGTTGCAAACTGCAGTTCCGACTACACTGAAACTTAAACCTAACTGACAGAATGACACCTTCTTGATCCAACCAATAGCCTTCTTGATCAAAACATCCCCACATCATATTAACAGAATACATATTTCAATACAGTTCGTCCAAAAAATGCAATTGCTAACATATAACTGAACATTGAGTTCATCCACAATGCAATTGCTGCTTACAGTAAGGATGGTAGTGACTCTGAAACTACGTCAGACATCACATATGGACTTATAAATATAGATAGTTGAAGCTGCCATCCAGAGGAACTTGAAGCTGCCATCTTGAGCAAAAATAGATTTCTGTTACTTGCTCAAAATGTATCTTATTTCTGAAACTAATCAGACTACTGCATAAATCATAGTTGTAAATCTCAGGAAAATTTTAAATAGAAGAACATCTACAATTCTAATGTCTCTTCCTGTACACAGTGCTATTTATCTTTGTGACAAGCTAAAGGAAGCAGCTTCTCCGAACAAGTCAAACTACTTGTTCACAGAAATTATTTCGTGGGAATATATCACCATCAGTTCTTGGCACAAAAATCATGTTCTCATACTACTTTTCCATAGAAAGCTCTATAACATGAGCAAACTATTTTAGGCATAATTTGACTGCAGTCACTTATTCAGAACAAACTCATAAAAATTGACAGCAAGAGGATGCATCCATGGATTAGCAATCGGACTACCACCAGTTGCTTGGTTCCAGAAAATCGGCAAGACATGGCCTCCAGGCTCCAGTAGCCGGTGGAAACAGCCGATGAGGTTGGGGTCGCTGAAGGACGACGGGGATTGAAAGGAACCTGTACCTACTGCTGATGTCGGGCCATGCTGCTCCACTACGACGGTCGCCGCCGCCCCTTCCCCTTCTGCCGTGGCGTCGTTGTGCCATTGACCTTCTGCTTTACCGCCGATGCCGCCTGCTTGCGCTGTTGTGCCGACGTCGGCCCCTTCCGCCCCCGCGCCGCCTCTGTCTGGAGCAAGCCATTGATCCCCGCTGCATGACCGACTCATCTTCGATTTCTTCTAGGGTTCGGAACGGATTGGAGGCTGGAGGGGAGCGCAATTAGCGCGGTGGAAAGAAATTGGCCGCCATATTCCTGCGCCCCGCGCCAAATCCCCGCCGCCGCACGGGATCTAGCGGCACTGTTGCCTGGGCGTACAACGCTGCTGGGACAGGCCATACGACTTGGGAGCACGAGCCCCCATCGTCTCTTCGCCAGACGACGGCGCGCTCGTCTCTCGGCTGTGCCGGGGGGTTTCGTGTAAAATGTTCGTCACAAAGACGGCAAACAGACAGCCGTTGTACGTGCCCTAATGCAGTGTACAGTCTTTTCAGACAGAGCGAGGTCCATGTTTTTATTGATACCATTATGGCACTGTATATATTTGTAACTTGTCGTGTATAGCAGATTATGTGAGTAACCTAGTTTGGGAGGCAGGAGAGTATGCCATCGGAATGGTATGCACCAGGAAATAGCCTACCGCAAAGCCACCGTTTTGAACTCATTTCCACTTGTATAATATTTCGTCCTCTAGGGGGCCACAATTAATTCGAACACCTGGAACACAGTCCTCAGAAAAGGTTGATGTGTAGTATGCAGAGGCTGACATGCGCTCTCTGACTCAATGCCTGTTTAGTTCATCAAATAAACCTCCCAACTCATATAAAGTGTGATTTTAGTAAGATACAGCCCTGACATTTTAACTTCTATCAGTAGCACCTTATTGTGAGATCTCGACGTATTTTATTAGATATTGGTAAAAACCCGGCCACTATATCCACATTGTGGATATATACAGCCAAATGTTACATGAGTTCTTAGACTCAAATCCTCAAAGCTGAGAGAAAACACACAAGCAAGAAAACTCTAAAAACAAAGAAAGCTAGAAGACTACGCTTCAACATTCCTCATTGTTCATGTTCCAATCTTGCATTATCTTTATGCACCACCACAATTGATCACATGTCGTCTTCTTAGAAACTTGATGTGTCATCTGTTGGTCTTGAATGGCTTGGCGAGCAGATGGATTCCAGGTCTTCTACGGTTTGGTGAGCAGATGGATTCCACCTAGATAATGACTGTCGGCCTAGAAGTTCTCTGAGCAACATCTTCAAGAAGAACATGACGTGAAGACGCCATCGTCACTCATCCAGCTAAGGATTTAAGTTTTCACCCGAAAGATCATGACCATTGCGAAGAGCAACAACAACAATGCCTCAAGGGAGGAACACGACACCCAAAATGCCGCCGCTGTTTCTGACCCAATAACGGGTAAATTAAGCTTTCGCCTAACTCCTGCATGACCATCATCAACAAAGGTGAACCATACCGAGGATGCAGTGGTGAAGTCCTGATGGGAGGAGCAAGCCGGGAGGACTAACAGAGCTGCATAGCGCCTCAACCACATTACTTTATCATGGTATTGCTGTTAGCAGTACAGATCAGGGAAAAAAATTTCGGCGAAATTTCACCGAAAAATCCGAAATTTCGTTCTTATCGGTGGGTCCCGAAAAAAAAACATACCGCTCAAAATTTTCATCTAAATTTGGGACCCACACCCAAATCTCACCCAAAAGGCCCAAAATGACAAAGGCCGCCATCCGGGTCAAATATAACCCCCATAGAAACCCTAAATCCGCTTATTTCCCCCCAAATCCACCACACCGTCACAGGCACACAGCAACCCACCACGCCGCCGCCCTCGAGCCTGCGCCGCGCAGGCGCGCCGCCACCCGCCAGCCTTCTCGGCCCCCGCCCCTGCCCTCCTCCGCCCGCGTACAGATGATGCCTAGTACACATATGAAAAGAATATGAACTTCCGTGATATGTGAATGTTCAGATGATGCCTACCTTTCTGATATATACACGTATGTTTACTGTGTTCAGATGATGCCTACCTTTCTGATATGTGGATGTTCAGATGATGCCTAGTACACGTATGTTTACTGTGTTCTATAATTAGAATTTTTTCTTTCTAGTCTTTATGTTGAAAATATCGTCACAACGCCATGGACACTTCATTCATTTGCAATGCCATGGACACATAATATTAGGACTTTCCAAGTCTGCATTTAGGTGTAATATTTGAGACTGTTAAAACTACTATTTGAGACTATTAGACTACTAATATTTGGGACCTTGCATTATCAATTTATCATGAAGCATGGTGTTGTGCTATGGATATATCAATTGTGTTATAACTTCTGATATGTTGTTTATTATATGCAAATGTGATGTGGAGGGATTAGGGGTAGTTTAGCTGAAGTTCTGTCAAAATTTTTTTTTTAATTTTGAATTTGTTTAAATTTTGTCCGAAATTTCCCGATAGGCTGATATTGTACTACAGATAAAAAAGATGCATATATAAATCTTTTAATAAGAACGAAAGCCATCAGGAAATAGTGTAATGCATGCAGATGCTCATTGCACTGACGCGCTTTGTCTTAACTGTCTTAAATAGTGTAATCGAATGTACTACTCAGCATCTTTGGGTACTATCCAAGTACCGAAGCACGACTCTTTTATAACCACTAGTAAAATGCACATGCGACACGCACGTGTTTACATAAAAATATTTTTTGTTCTTTGAATATATACTGTACAATCTATCCTTTTATTGAAGTGACACGTGTTTTGGAAGACATAGTAAACAAGATTTGTAGTAATAAAAAACTATAATAATTAATAATTTTCTATAGTAAAAATTATTTGAGATATTGATTTACTAACAAAAACAAGTGCCATGCCACAATTATTTTATTTTTCTTTCTTTCTGCAGATGATTATATTTTATATATAATGAAAGAGGAACATGCATGCAAATGCTAGGCATGACAGATCTCGTTTGCACTCATAATGTTCAGAGCCGCGTCATCATAAGCATCAATCGGAAAGCATTCTTAAAAAAAACAAATTAGAGACACTGCTGGAGCCGATGGCATGCAAATGCATGGTTTGTTGCAGTTCGTTCTCCATCATCAACCTTATACTAAACAGATCAGTGCAAAATATAGACATCGCTTATCGAAATTGAAGAAGCTTAACCATTCACAAAATGATTTTCTATCATTTTAATTTAATTAAATTTGCCATATAATGTGGGTGTACAAGTTCACTTGGCATCTAATACTTTCTAATGAATCGAATTTGATTTTTATAAAATGGAAATACATCCAGCCTCTACGATAAACACACACAGCCAAGTGCTTATAGGTTCTTCAGCTCAATAGCTGATCGTTACAAATTTGAAAAAGGACGAAGAGTACATAAAAAGAGAATAAGGAAAAAAAATCCCAACTCCCCTCAAGTATAACCAAAGTCGGTATAGCCCCCACAAAGTATTTATTGGTTCAATTTACCTCCTAAACTATGTCATTTAGTTCAATTTACCCCTTAACACAATTTGGCTTTTTTTATTTCTCTATGCACAAGTGGAATTTTAAGTTACCTTTTTTTTCAAGATGACACCTGAAATCAAAAGACCTGTTAACAAAAATACCATGATTTTTTATCATTATTTGATAGGGTATAATATTTTATGATAAAGTTTTTCCGTCGGACAAAAAATTATATAAAAAGTAATGATAAAAGTTCATACAATATTTTTGAACTATAGATTATGATGTCCACTATCATCCTGCAAAGTCTCAAGTTTAAATTCAATTTCTATATGAAGAAATAATAATGACAAATTTTATTGTGGGGTAAGTTGAACCAAATAGTAAAGACAATTTATCAAAGCTCACACAAGCTGAGTAGCTTACTAAATTCTAACAAGGTTTAATATGATTCGGAATTTCTTCACTGACCACACTACACAAAATCTCTATTACTAACTCAGTTTAACATATTTATAAAAAATATAATTCCAAACAGTGAGTTCTGTCAATACAGCACTGACAGGTTAAGATCTACAATTGGGTACTTCTATCAAGATATACAATTGCGCAGGTTCACAGTCAAGCATGAAGATAGAGAAAAAACATAGCCATCTTCAGGTCTACCAAATTTGGTTGTGACACTTCCATTAGCAACATAACTGGGTCTTAGAGGCCTAGTGATGAAAACAACCCACCGAATTGAATATGCCATAGATCAGTAGACCACATTGTGCCCGCCTAGCACCTGCCAACCAGAGAGCACGACCACGACCTTGAGCAGCCTGGTCGCCGCGGGCTCAACCGCCGGCACATCTCTACATGATTGCCAGCATCATGTTCCTGATCATCCTTGTGTTCAAGCATTCTAACCATGCATCACCATTGTTAATACATGAATGAACCAGTAGAACTATGATTTAAGTTCATTAAAAAAATGCCCTGCTATTTTAGAATTGCAATACCCAACGTCAGTTGCAAATGTTCCTGATCATCTTATTTCACTTTGTGAATGTAAAGCATTCCCTTCCACTACTTCGTATACAAATACCAAATCTACATGAGACTCCTTCCTAGCTCCAAACCAAAAAGAAAATGAAATCAATTCGAGTGTTGTTTGCCCACCCACCTATTGTCGAGGAACATGCTGGATCTGGTGCGCACCTCGTCTTGGATGATAATCCCTTGACTCGTTGTCCACCACCATCAACTTCTCCAGCTTTTCCTTGGCCTTCAAATCACACCAAATCAATCGACCAAAACATGCAGAAACCACAAGCAAATTCAAACCAGCCCCCGGCACTCACCGGCGCTCATCCAAGGGGCAGAGGGGAGGGGGTTATCGCAAAATTTAATTGGAGATGCGGTGGTTATGTGCAAAATAACTCTTCTTGTAAAAAAGGGACAGAAATCACAAAAATGGGCACATAGGTTGCACATAGCTAGGCTGTGTTCCACCCACAATTTCCACTAAAAGCTGCAATAAAATAAACACATTACTGCTTCATAATAATATAATATAAATATGGGGAGATATATATTAAACATTAGTGATGACCAGTTTGAAAAGGCAGATTGATACATACTGCTAACAGAACAATGAATTAGCATCAGTAAAAAAAATTGCCGCTGACCTTGGCAGATGCCACGGCTCCTGCTGGATGTTGTGAGCGGATCCAGGAGTTGGAGTTGACTGCTGAGGGCACAACAAGAGTTGGAGCACGGAGACAGAAGCGGCTTGGAGGCGGAGTAGAGAGCTGATTGGTTGTCTTCAGGAGATGCTTCCGTATGGGGTGCCGAGGCGGCTGTCAGAGAAGCCACCGCTGCCGGTGCGTGATGTGGCAGCGGATTCCAGCACGCATGCACCACATTGGACGCAGAGTGACCGCGGTGGGGAACGCGGGCGCGACGCGGGTTAGTGAGGAGGTGCGCATGCGGGGATGGCGGTGTAGGGCGGCGGGATGGAGGAGGGGGCCTGCTCATTGGCGGCGAGTTCGACACGGATCCGGTGGAAAGAGGGGCGGCGGCGGGCTTATCGCCAGGGACGCAGGCTTGACACAGGGGAAGGAAGGTGGGGCGGCGACTGTGGTGGCAGCGGAGGCGGAGGTGGTGGCGGATGGGAGCGGTGGTGTAGGGGAGTTGATGAGAGGGGGGCGGAGCAGATGCGAGGGCGAGGGTTCTTGGGGAGGAAGAGGTGGCGGTGTGCGGTTGCGCGGGATTCGACGCGGTTGGTGGGCCGTCGGGTGAGCATGAAGGCCGCCGGGGTGGGACAGAGGAGGAGGAGCCGCATTGCGGGGCGGCGGCTCGCGGGCGAAGCGGCGGGTGCGCAGCGAGGGGATTTTTTATGCGAAATTGGGTGGGCCCGGTGGGTACGACCGATGGGTATAGCGGACGTGGGTGATAAAATAATTAGAATTTTGGCAGGAACGTTCCCCAAATTGTGATTTCTATGGTTGTTCCACCTTTTCGGTCCAACAATTAGATGACGGGTGGGTCCGACGTGAGGGGTAAGGCGGGCCCGAATTGGGTGAGAAAGGTTTTCAATTGTTTTCGCTCCTAGTATAGATATATAACTTTTGGAAAGAAAAGCAAAAAAAAACCTATTTCCCAAGTGAAGCAAACAGAACGAATAGCCCCAGAAAGGTTGTGTGTGTATGTTCCAGAGTCATGTGAAACTACATCAATTTTATATAAGCTTCGTACGTGATCTGATCCCGTCATCAATTTGTTCTCACACACATATCGACCCAATTATAAAAGAGCAACCAACACGTTCAAGCAAGACCTATACGGCAGCAAACTGATGGAATAAAGCATGGTCTGGGATAACATGGAGTGGTGAAGGAGGAAGATAATGTAAATCTTCTGTTATAGGAATAACAGGTACCAGGAAACAAACTACCACAGGCTATGAAGCTTCGGGAGTTTTTGCACGGAAGACGAGTGAGTGGATGACATTAGGGCGATAGCATGCCTAGCACTAATAACCTGACAGACTCAAGCGGGGTGTGCAGTTGGTGAGCGAATCAAATTACGGCTTTGTTTCCGTTAGAACTAGCGGCATCGATAAATGTTAAGGCTGGTTTTCCAGTCAAAAGCTAGGTAATACGTAGGAATCTTTGTGGATCAGTCCAATATAGTCGGACAATAATATTTCAAATTGATCGTATTATAGCTAGCTTTACATGTAAATTAAGTTAACTAAGCAAGCATTATTTGGATGGATTTTTTTCTAGCTACTGGTATACTATAGCACATATGCCATTTTCTTTTGTTCCGTATCCATTGAGTTCTTCATTTCCCCTCGGAGTTTCTGTTTTTCTTTGCTAAAAGGACAAGTAGATTTGAGGGAATCCCGATGAAGTATACTATTGTAGCGAATATGGCCTTATATAGCTAAAAGTTCGAGTATAATTTTGGTGATTCATGACAACATAATCAATGGGACTAACCATATTGTTGAGCATGTCTTTGTAGACATTTCTTGGTCCCATAGATGAAAAAATGCCACATGGCAAAACTGTGGCAAGTTGAAGATGCAAGGAATCATCACAAGTTACCGTCGAATGAACCGACGGTACCCTAGGAAGCAACGTCGGTGTAATCGCCAGATGAAGTGCTACACTACGAATAAGGCTCAAGTGAACCGGCACCGTCGGATGAACCGACGGTATGGGTGGTTCGACCGTCAGTCTATCTGATGAATATTCGCGACGAGATAGAGACGTTAGGAGTGTTTCCTATCAGCACCGGATGAACCAACGATAGGAGAAGGAAGGCGTCGGTGCAAGCGTCAGAACAATTTTTCAAAGGAGTGCAACGTCTATGATGACGTGGAGGGGCACCAGATGAACCGCTGCTTTGGAAAAGTACAGCATCGGTTCATCTGATGGTGTATTTTTTGCTAGCCGTTGAGCAACAGCTAGTTGGACACCATGGACTATTTATACCCCTTCCACTCGCCCATTTAAGATTGCTGGATTGTGTGGAAGTGCAGAGGAATGTGGGACACATAGAAGATCATATCCAAGCCATGGAAGGGCCAAATTGCTCATCCAAAGACTTGCACATGCTTTGTGTGTGTGCTTAGTGCTAGGCTTAGTTTAGAGCTGAGTGAGTGCAATGTGTGCCTACCTTGTGAGTTGTTTCTTGAGTGGATCAAACTGTATAAGGTGCGCCGGAAGCCTTGGGGCGTAAGTGGCTCACCGGCAAACGTCTTCGACCCTCCGGCTTGGTGTGGAGTGGCGAGGACACTTTGTGCGGGGGACGTTGAGACCCCCTTCCCTTGGTGGAGAAGCTCCTTAGTGGAGGCGGCATCAAGGTGACCAAGGGAGCTTGACGAGTGCCTTCGTGGCGAGCCTTTGTGGCATGTCAAATGGTGCTCTTGGGAGAGACTTGGTGACGGGAAGCAATACTCTTGTGTGGAGTGCTTCAACAACGTGGACTAGAGGTGGCTTAGTGCCTACCGATACCACGGGATAAATCACGTGTCAAGAGTTTGCTTTCTCTCATCCCCTCCTTACGTTTCCGCATTACATTCTTGCAATCCTTGCTTGCCTTTACTATTATAGAGTAGAATCTAGATAGGATTGGCTATAGGTTGCAAAACTCTTTGGGATGGGAGTTTCACACTAGAACAATCATAGTTGCACATTTAGGTAGTATGTTCTATTTTATGTTTTCAACAAATAGTGATAACCCTAAGCTTAAGATTTTAAATTTGCCTAATTCACCCCTTCCCCTCTTAGAGCATCTCCAAGAGTTCTTGTATTTTGTTAGCAAAATTTGAAGACTTTACCCTCTTGTAAAAATAGAAAACTCTCTAATTTCCTAGTGTAATCCAAGAGACTAGGAAAAATAAGATAGTTATATTTAAAACTGGATCCTCGTCATCTAATTCCCTTGTGTTGGCACCTTTTCGGGACCAACAAGCACGCAGGGGCAGCTGCAGCGCCTCTGCGTCGTCACCGGTCAGACCGGTGAAGGTGACCAGTCAGACCGGTCGCTGGCAGTTTTCCGACAGTAGACCTCCGAACGTCGCCCGGGCAGGATCCCGTCGGGGCGGCGCATGCAGGGTTGCTCTAGGGTCGGCAAGGCCACCTAAAACGCCTTCAAACGTCGCGGAGACGAAGGAAGAACAACAAGTAGTAGATTGGAAAAACTAGGAAGAGATAAAAGTAAATACAAGACAAATAAAGGTAAATATGTTTGATCGATTGGATAATGATACTCAAACGGCTGTGACCCTTTATATTTATAGGGTGGGGAGGTCTTACCCTGCAATAAAATCCTTTTACAAGCCTAAATCTATCAGGACTCCTCGTTTTGACTCGGACACGGGGGCACCGGTCAGACCGGTCAACCACACCGGTCTGACCGGTGTGGCGTGCCGGACCAGCTACAGGAGCCAGGACCGGTCAAACCGCCCTAAGGCACCGGTCAGACCGGTCTGCCCTGCTTGGTTGGCTAGGTGCCAATTTTTAGTGCGAACATATACCCCCTGTTTTTTTGGCAAAGTATACGTGCCAAAAAAATACTTTTCTTAAACTAAAAAACACTTAGGACGATGTCCATCAAACACCGGCCGTATACATGTTTGCTCAAGTCAAGGTTGACGCCTGCTTCGGCCTCCACTCCTTTCGGGTCCGTGTTGACTTAGCTAGCCTCTCTTCAGATGGTTGTTCTATTGCTCCTCGCTTACGCAATCTTTGCAGTCTCCTCTTTTGAGTGTGGGATAAGCCTGAGGGACACCACCTCGGCTGCATACCTTTAGAGTTTTGCTTATTGTTATCTTCACCTGCCTCAATATTAGTACATACATTACTTTGAACCAGATTACTACTACAATCAACCGGTCTTTACAATGCACCACTTGGATATGCAATAGGATATTGAATCATATATGGTTTCATGTACATACTAATATAATCAGCAGGTGAATAATAACAAAGATAATACCAAGAACATGGCATAACTAATCCAACAAAAGGATATGGTGCAAGTGCAGGTTTACCTTGTTGGTGATGCATATCGTCATGTCTTGGTGGTGCTTTTACGCCGTTTGCACCAATTGGCAGATTTCTTTGATTCATAGAAGCTCCCTTCCTCTTATACTTGGCCAGGAGTTCTTCAAAACTCGGCCTTGCTCTTTTCTTGGGCTTGGAGCATCTTGAAGTCTTCTGGAGACACCGGTCAGACCAGTCTGGTGCACCGGTCAGACCGGTCGGAGCACCAGTCAAACCGGCCTGTGTACCGGTCAGACCGGTCGACGTTTTGCCGGTCTTTTCCGTCTTGTCTTGCCCTTCAAGTGTTGAAGTCTTCACGGAAGCCTTGGGGATCTCCTCCAGAAGCACCTTCTCGTCAAGTCTTTGCTTTTCAATGATCACAATCTTTCCCTTTGCCTTTTCAGCTTGATTCGGTTGAATAAGCACCTTAGGATTTGACAACTCAAGCATATTCACATAGGCATTAGTAGGAAAAGGATTTTCGTCGACTTGCATCTCATGGAATTTTAAACGATCTTCTTTAATAGCCGATTGTATTTGCCGACGAAAAGTATTACAATCATTGGTAGCATGAGAAAAAGAATGATGAAATTTACAATATGCTCGTCTTTTTAATTCATCAAGTGGTGGTATAGTGTGAGTTATTTTAATTTTACCTGACTTAAGGAATTCATCAAATATTTTATCACACTTAGCCACATCAAAAGTAAATTTCATCTCTTCCCGACTCTTATGAGACGACTTTTGAGAAGCGCAAGTCTCTGCTTTATCATTAGGTGACCATGTAAATTCAGCAACACTGTTGACGGCTAAAAAGTACCACTTTTAGCCCTCAATATTCTCACATAAATAGAGGCAATTGCATTATTTACTTGCATTTTGGTTTGAATAATGTAGTTCCACTTGTCCTTGGAGATTATTTGTATGTAGGTGATTTATCCCTTAAAAGAGATGTAAACTCACCTTCTATGAAGAAACCATACCAACTCAGCTGAGGAGGTGGCTGCCACCAAGGGAATCATGGCATTCCACTTCATCGATCCAGGGGAGGCACTCACCGATGAATTAGAGGACGCCACATGGACTTCACATGGATCAAAGGGCCCACCTCGGAAACCAAATCAAGCCATGCACCGGGGATAGATCAAAGGGCCCACAGGGCAGCCACCCAGAGGAAAACCACCCCGAGTGGGGGGGCCTAGGGGGCCGACCGATCCTAGGATAGGCCGAACCGCCTCTAGGCCGCCCCATCTCGTCCCTACACGTGGCAGCTGCTCATTGGTCACTTGCTTCACTCCGGGTGTTTTGAGGCCATTTGGTGCTCCGAGCAAGCCTGGTCCCTGCCTATAAATAGAAGGGGAGGGGCTCCCATTTCCCACACACCACTCTCTCATTCTCCTCTCACTTTTAGTTTCCAAGGCTAGGGGGTAGGCTAAAGTAGCTCTTCTTTAGGTTCCAAGTTTTCTTTGGAGTCTAGGTATGAGTTCTCTTTTATCTTTATTTCATTGTATGACTTTGATCTACTTCAGTTATTCAGCTATTTCATATAAAGTCATGGTAGATCATATGCTTGATATGTTCTTGAGTTCATCCTTTGTTCATCATTTAGAGGCTTGTGTTCTTCATGAACACTACCTTTTGATCCACTTGAAGGGTGATGAACTCATTCCTTATGTGTTTGTTCATAAGTTAGAGGCTCGTGTTCTTCACGAACATGACCCCTTGATCTTGTTGACTAGACATAAGAGAGTTCGTATCTGTTTGTATGTCTAGCCTTAGTCGATCTTGTTAGATGGTATGAGAGTGTTGCATGAGGTTTGTGTTCAAGCTACGATACTCGGTCTAAGTTGACCAGTCTTCTGGTGGCTCTAACCCTGGGTCACAATAGCCCGGGCCGGGTGAAGTCTAGCAGCAACATAGGCATAGTGCCTGTGTTGTCTGGCTACACTAGTTATGAGCATACCCCCCGTAACGATAGAGGTAGGTCCGCAGTGGTGACAGCTGTTGGATGCTTTACAACCCTACGCGCTGGGGTACCTGCTGTAGGAGTCTAAAGTCTAGTTTCGCATAGTGCTGGTCGTCGCGGGCTAGCTCCTCGTTTGTACCTGGGTGCTAAACCTTACCCTCTCATGCAATACTCATGCCTATCTCCTGTATCTTCTAGCTTTGTATTTTTCGTACATTAGAACCTAGAGCTAACTCGTATGTTCCCTCTAAGCCGTAGTGTGCTAGAGTAGAGGTAGATTTGAGTGTGTGTGTCGCACTACCCTTTATATCTTTTATCTTACCCCTGCCTTTGAGTTTGTTGTTTCCTATATCTATCTCTTAGTTTACATTCAGAGCAAAAGCATAAGTCTAAGATATCCGCCATTGCCTTCCACGGATACGATACCCTTGGAATATTCTCCTTCCTTGCGGAAATGCTACAATGGTTTATCTGTGCGCTTGCGGATTTGTTCATGATCGTTTGGATTAACCTTTGGCCCTGCAAGGTGTTTCTTTGTGTTGTCAGTAAGGATGGATTCCAAATCTGTTCTTAAAGTGATGACGCTACGAAATGCCAACAAGAATTTATGGTGCCGTTGCCGAGGAAGGCACAGAATTATCATGACTATGCTTTGCATCTGTTTATAAACTCTGAGTAGGTTAGGACAACTCTCAATGCAGGCTAACTGTGATTGTCTTCTTTTATCTTTGGATGATGAAGACAGGTAGTGTATGACTGGTTTCGACTTACCAGAGAATTTTACCGAAGATCCCGAGTCACTTGTGAGGAGAGCTCGAATTTATTTCGACTCACCTCATCATACTCGTCCGGAAGGCGAACCAACTTCCTTTGTACCATCCACGTCAAATGCTATGGCCCAGAAGACACTTCGTGAGTACTCAGCTCTTTCCACTGACCAGGTGCTGCAAGGCCCTGAGGTGGCAATGGGGACTGAAAATTTTGAGATCAAGACGGGTCTAATCACAATGGTACAGGCTAGCCCATTCTGTGGCAAACCAAATGAGGATGCCAATGCTCATTTGCAGCAATTCTAGAGCTGTGCAGCATTTTCATCATCAGGGGTGCAAATATGGATGCTGCCCGTCTAAGGCTGTTTCCATTCTCTCTCCTGGGGAAAGCCAAGCAATGGTTCTATGCGAATCGTGATGCTATTAACACTTGGAGTAAGTGTTCAGAGGCATTTCTCAAGAAGTTCTTCCCATTGGGTAAAACCAATGCTCTTCGTGGAAGGATTTCTGGTTTGCAGCAAGCAGCAAGTGAATCCATTCCAGAGGCTTGGGAGAGGCTTCAGGAGTATGTCGTGGCCTGTCCTCACCATGGGATGGAGGATTGGCTCATTCTTCAAAGCTTTTATAATGGGTTGACTCCGACAGCCCGAGGCCATATTGATGTTGCTACTCAAGGAGCATTCTTCTCACTCACTGTTGGTAATGCTAAATCACTCATTGAGAAGATGGTTTCCAACCAAGGGTGGAGTGATGAAAGACTCCAACCACGACCGAGGGGTGCTCATACTGTCAAGGAAGCAGACATGATTACTGCCAAGTTGGATCTTCTTATGAAGAGATTGGATGACTACACCAGCGAGAAGGCTGCCATGGCCACCACTACTCTGCCTATGGATTCTCATATGACTTGTGAAGTCTATGGCAACACTAGGCACTCAGGAAATTATTGTCCAGAGACTCAGGAAGAAGTGATGTACATGAATGGCAACAACAATGGTTATCGTCCACCTCAACAAGGAGGCCAATCGTGGAATCAACAATGCCCTTATTATCAAGGAGGTAACCAAGGTAATTCTTACAATCCCAACCAACCTTCCTTGAGAGATCTTGTTTTTGGGAAAGCTAAGATTAATGAAGGTATTAACAAAAAGCTAGCTGCCCTTGATAAAACTTTGGAAAGTCTCAACGTTAAGCTTGAAAGTTTTTCTTCTGCCCAGAAGAGTCAGCTGAGTTTTAACAAGATGTTAGAAACCTAGCTGGCTCAGTTGGCTGCTTTGGTTCCATCTCCTGATAACGGGAGGATCCCGGGGTAACCCGTATCCTCTTGTGAAAATGTTAGTGTAGTGTCAACTAGGGGGGTAAGCCACCTAGGAAGACACATGCTTCTAACTATGCAGGAAAGCCCATACAACAAATTCTAGATCCATGGGAGGAATCACAGTTGTGCACAAGAAAGATCCAGGCTATTTGACTATTACTTGCACAATTTAATTTATTACAATAAGATCAGGCATGCCCTTTGTGACCTTGGTGCAAGTGTTAATCTCATGTCTAAGGCCATGTTCGAGCAACTGGGATATCCAGCTCTCTCTCCAACAGCATGGACTATCCAACTCGCCGATTCAACGATACGATATCCAGAAGGAATTGTTGAGAGCATATTGGTTAAGGTCAAGAACTCTCATGTCTTTGCGGATTTCGTGGTCCTTGATATGGATGACGAGGGAGGAATCCCGCTCATCCTTGGGCGACCATTTCTCAGTGATGTCCGAGCTAGAATCAATGTGGGGTCCGGGATAATCCGTTTCTGCATTGGGAAGAGGAACTTGAAGTTCAAGTTTCAGGACAAAGAAGAGCAATGCTATTTGGTGCAAGATAGTGTTGAGCAGCTTGGGGGAAGGACGGAGCCATTACCCCCAAGGAAGAAATCTCTGTCAAAGAGGCAAAAGAAAATTCAGAAAGAATGGCGGAAGATTGAGATGGCACCACCCTCTACTTCTCAGGAGTGGGGTGCTGAGTGGAATTGATCACTGGGAAGAGTCCAACTCGTCGGACTAAAAATGATGGGTCTTTTCTACCGAAAAGGTTAAAGCTGGTACTTATCTCATATTTCCCTTTCCAAAATTTTATTTCCAAAATTGCATATTTGATTTTCCAAAACCTTGCATCTGCATGCTAGATTTATCTAGCCCTTTTCCCTTTTCAAAATAAAATTTCTGAAAATCATTTCTGAGTTTGAAAACCTTAGAAAATTCATTTGGACAATTTCTGGAGTAAACTTTGGCCAGTGCACCTTGGTATACCTTCATATAGCCGTTGGTGGCACGCCTGCCAAAGGGGGACAGCCCCGGGCCCACAGCTTGGCCGGCCGAACCAGGGTTCGGCCAAACCCTGGCAACGGTCATGTGGGCCCAGCCTCAGCTAACGGCTCCTAGCCATTGTGCAACGGCTAGTCTGCGGTGTGCTGCCCCTTTGCTCTATAAATTGGACCCGAGAGGGGGTGTTCTTCACCCATTCAACTCATTTCACTCACACTCCCCTCTCTACTCCTTGCTCTCTTGGTTTTCATGGATTTCTTGCTCGAGATTGGATCAACAAGTGTTCTCTCTATTGTGTTGCTGAAAGTATTGCTATTGGTGGAGCAAGCTCGGTAAGAACTTCATTCGATTTCACTAATCCATCACCGAGTTGGTCTTGTCATCCCTTGTTGTTGTGCTAGCATGAATTGGGCGGCGAACACTCTCCGGAGGGTGACACGCTCATGCTCGTGTTCGCGGGCAAGCACGAGTTCATCCACCCCCGCCGAGCCGACGCCGAGCCCATCGACGATGGATTAAGAAGAAGAGCAGGAAGAGCAAGCCGAGCCACAAGCCGTGGAGGAGGTCGTCGACGACACCCCTACCTCAGCTTGCAGGGCACTCGAGAGGAGCAAGCCTACGTTCTCCTAAAGGACCGAGTCTTCGCTCACACCCGAGACTTCGACCCGGCTCTCATGGAGAAAACAGGTATGAATCTCGAGTTCGCTTCCATTTGGCATGCTCTTGGTTGGGAGGAGTTTGCGCCGGTTACAGAGCTTGGCTCTCGGCCCCTCACCATCTAGTTTCTTTGCTCTCTTACCGAGATTCCGGATGGCATTCAGTTTCGTCTTTTTGGGACCAATTATCGTGTTTCTTGGAAGGAACTTAGTCGTCTTCTTGGTTTTAGTCCTCGTTATGCTGTTTCTTTGAAGCGAGTTTGTGAGGGTTTTGTTCGAGACTCTTTCTGGTCAGACATCTCTGGTCTTGTTTACAGTGGCAAGTTTGTACCTCGGTGCAACGATATTGTGCATCCCACTCTCCATCTGCGGCACAAGTGGCTCGCCATTACTCTCTTCCCACGAGAGGATGTTCGGCCCGTGCGCAGTGATGAGATGATGCTATTATACGCTGATGTTAACTGGATAAAGGTCTCTCCCGTTAAAGCTATGATTCGGCAATGGTTGATGAATTTCAAGATGATAGGTCCTATTGAGTGTACGTCTTTGGTGACTCGTATTGCTCTCTGACTCGGGGTTCTTAGCAGGAATTCCGTACCCTTCATCGGGACGCCCCGAGTTCTCATTGACGAGGCATACTTGTTCCAAGGGCATATACTTAAGAAAGGCCCGGATGGTTCTTTGAGTTTCTTCTTTCCGGCTATGCAAATCAAATCCCGTTACCTAACCCGGGGTTTGGATTGTATAACTCGCAGTCACTAACCATTCCCCTTGTTACACAAGAGGAAAGCCGTCGTGCTAGTGTTTCAGGCAGGTCCACCAGAAGCGCGGCGAAGAGAGCACACATGCAGCAGCAGCAGTCACAGCCACCACCACCACCACAGCCTCAGCCACAGCCTGCTACACCACCAGTGGCAGGAGGGGCCCCTGCGGGGTACATGTTCGGGGTCACCCCTGGATATGCACCTAGTTGGGACCAACCCACCTACTGCCTGAGTGCGAGTGGCACAGCTTGGGCAAGTGCGAGCAGTGCTCAGTGGGCTACACCCGCTAGTTCTAGCTCTGGTGGTCCACCTCCGTCTTCGTCCTTCCGGCGACACTCCTCAGCCTCTGCACGTGATGCTCAGCTCGCGCAGCAGATGGGAGAGCTCACCGTCCAGGTCACGGGATTGGAGGAGACGCTGAACACCCATGTCGAGTCTACCTCAGCGTGGCAGCATCAGGCTAGTGAGAGGATAGCAGCCATGCAGCAGGATCAGCAGCGATACATGGAGGCGCAGAGGGCTTACTAAGCGAGTCAGGGTTTCTTCTACCCTCCTCCGCAGTGAGCCTGAAGCTAGCTTTGGGGAGGACCCCATCCTAAGGTAACTTGTATCTTCCTTTGTTTTCAGAATCTCTTATAAATGAAAATCCAAAAAATCTGCAAAAATAAAAAGGATAAAAACATTTATTTGCTTTCATCATCGTTTGCTTAGTTTGCTTTGATATGCATAGTAAGAATGCTTTGCCTCTATGGTTGAAATGATGAATAGTTGCTCTGTTTATTCTCCTCGTATGTCTTGCTTACAACTTTGTATCCTACGTAAGTTTTGAGTTTGTTGGCTTGTATGTTCAAACCTTAGCTTGAAAACTGTGGGTAGCAAAAAGCATGATCCTTGCCTAAGTTGTTGTGAGACATGATATGGTATAATAGAGTGTTATGATCTTGTGCTTAGTGATGCTTGACATTTGGAGTTTTTCTTTTTGAAAAAATCAAAACATGATGAGTTCCTCAATGATGAGAATATCCTATCTAAGGCCATATGTAGATTCTAGCTCTTAGCCTCCACATATGCAGCTTGTTCTCTCATTGAGCTTTGTCAAATTGTTGTGACCCTTGTTAGAACTCATACTCCCCTAATCAAGATCACGTACACGTTCATGCTAAACTTCTACACTGGAAGTTAGCATTCATCATTTGCTCCATACTGCCTATGCATTCTTCCACAAATAAAACTCTATGTATCTTTGTATCATTCATCCCTCTCCAAATATCTCCAATAGAGACAAATGGCTAACTATAAAAAAAGGAAAGAAAAAGAAAAGCATGCTCAAAAGCTTGGCAAAAATAAAATAAAGAGAGCTAGCCCAAGTCTCGAAAATTTCAAAAGGAGAAAAAGGGATTGATATGTGCAAGAGAAAAAGTTCCACCATATAGATGGTAATAACTAGTACCTACTCCGGGGCTAGTATCCACCTTACCATCAATCCCTCATTCCCTCATAAAAAGCATGGTAATATCTAGCACCCATTTCTGGGCCTAGTATCCACCTTGCCATGCTAATCACCATCATACACATATGCACATCTTGATCAAGATGTATATTTGTTTCTTCCAAGGATCCGGTTTTTGACTTAGCAATATATGAGAGACAAGTATGCCACATCTTCCCTACCTAAAGCTCCACATAAAGCCTATTAGGAGTAGGATGTGAAGAAAGGCAACTTTGATGCCTTGGTGAGGAACCATACACTTTTGAGCGATCTGAGAGTATCATTTGAGGAACTCTGATTTTCTTTTGAAAAATTTGCAAAACCTCCGGATTGATAGCTGATCAAGGTATGAGTGATTATGCACATTCTATATAACCATTCTGTCTCTCAACCGCCCAAGGCAGGTGAAGCTATATGCCCCACGTCTTCAAGTGAAAGGTAAGAACATTGCCAACTTGTTCAACTCTTGGTAGAGTACTTTGATGTATGTTCGCCATAAGTTGAGAATACAACAATGTAGCGACTCCTAATCAACCAACCTAAGTATTTAATGTCTTGCTTCGAGACGAGCAAGAGGTTAGCTTGGGGGAGTTTGTTGACGGCTAAAAAGTACCACTTTTAGCCCTCAATATTCTCACATAAATGGAGGCAATTGCATTATTTACTTGCATTTTGGATTGAATAATGTAGTTCCACTTGTCCTTGGAGATTATTTGTATGTAGGTGATTTACCCCTTAAAAGAGATGGAAACTCACCATCTATGAAGAAACCATGCCAACTCAGTTGAGGAGGTGGCTGCCACTAAGGGAAACATGGCATTCCACTTCATCGATCCAGGGGAGGCACTCACCGATAAATCAGAGGACGCCACAAGGACTTCACATGGATAAAAGGGCCCACCTCGGATACCAAATCAAGCCATGCATCGGGGATGGATCAAAGGGCCCAGAGGGCAGCCACCCAGAGGAAAACCACCCCGAGTGGGGGGCCTAGGGGGCCGACCGATCCTAGGATCGGCCGAACCACCTCTGGGCCGCCCCATCTCGTCCCTACACGTGGCAGCTGCTCATTGGACACTTGCTTCACTCCCGGGTGTTTTGAGGCTATTTGGTGCTCCGAGCAAACCTGGTCCCTGCCTATAAATAGAAGGGGAGGGGCTCCCATTTCCCACACACCACTCTCTCATTCTCCTCTCATTTTTAGTTTCCAAGGCTAGGGGGTAGGCTAGAGTAGCTCTTCTTCAGGTTCCAAGTCTTCTTTGGAGTCTAGGTATGAGTTCTCTTTTATCTTTATTTCAATGTATGACTTTGATCTACTTCAGTTATTCAGCTATTTCATATAAAGTCATGGTAGATCATATGCTTGATATGTTCTTGAGTTCATCCTTTGTTCATCATTTAGAGGCTTGTGTTCTTCATGAACACTACCTTTTGATCCACTTGAAGGGTGATGAACTCATTCCTTATGTGTTTGTTCATAAGTTAGAGGCTCGTGTTCTTCACGAACACGACCCCTTGATCTTGTTGACTAGACATAAGAGAGTTCGTATCTGTTTGTATGTCTAGCCTTAGTCGATCTTGTTAGATGGCATGAGAGTGTTGCATGATGTTTGTGTTCAAGCTACGGTACTCGGTCTAAGTTGACCAGTCTTTTGGTGGCTCTCACCCTGGGTCACAATAGCCCGGGCCGGGTGAAGTCTAGCAGCAACGTAGGCATGGTGCCTGTGTTGTCTGGCTACGTTAGTTATGAGCATACCCCCCATAACGATAGAGGTAGCCGCAGTGGTGATAGCTGTTGGATCCTTTGCAACCCTACGCGCTGGGGTACCTGCTGTAGGAGTCTAAAGTCTAGTTTCACATAGTGCTGGTCGTCGCGGGCTAGCTCCCCGTTTGTACCTGGGTGCTGAACCTTACCCTCTCATGCAATACTCATGCCTATTTCCTGTATCTTCTAGCTTTGTATGTTTAGTACATTAGAACCTAGAGCTAACTCGTATGTTCCCCCTAAGCCGTAGTGTGCTAGAGTAGAGGTAGATTTGAGTGTGTGTGTCGCACTACCCTTTATATCTTTTATCTTACCCCTGCCTTTGAGTTTGTTGTTTCCTATATCTATCTCTTAGTTTACAGTCAGAGCAAAAGCATAAGTCTAAGATATCCGCCATTACCTTCCACGGATACGATACCCTTGGAATATTCTCCTTCCTTGGGGAAATGCTACAATGATTTATCTGTGCGCTTGCAGATTCGTTCATGATCGTTTAGATTAACCTTTGGCCCTGCAAGGCGTTTCTTGGTGTTGTCACTAAGGATGGATTCCAGATCTGTTCTTAAACTGATGACACTACGAAATGCTAACAAGCACACACCTCTTTACTCTCATCGTCCGATGATTCATAATCTAGCATATGTGTATTCGGACGATCAGATTTGAACCGATTATCTTTGCTTCGGCTTTCTTGAGCTAAAGCTCTTGTTAAAACTTGGGCAACATTAGCAAATTCATGATCATCTAATTTTTCTCTAATATGGGATCGCAAACCATTAAAAGCTAATTCAGCAAGATCCCTTTCGGAGATAACAAGACTATAACAACGGTTTTTTGTTTCCCTAAATCTTCTAATATAATTAGTAACCCATGTTAAATGACTTAACCTTAACTCATTATCTCCACTATAAAAGTGATCATGAAATTTTTACTCTAGTTGTTGCCAAGTATGAATAGAGTTAACATGTAATGAAGCAAACCATGAAAAAGCATTGCCAGTTGAAGATAAAGAAAATAATCGAACTTTTATTTCTTCTATGGCACTAGCTTCTCCTAATTGAGCAAGATATTGACTAACATGCTCCCAAGTAGTTTTGCTATCATCCCCATTAAACTTTATGAATTCAGGACAATGCCAACCAACAGGATTGGGAACCGAATCAAAGCTAGTAGGATACGGTTTTTGATATGAAGAATTTTTATATATTACTTCTATGCCATAGTCATCTCTCATTTGTTTAGCAAGGTTAGCATTAAACCTATCGATGACTTCTTGTATAGTGGTTGGCATTGGCGTAGTTGAAGCGTTCGATTGCAACACATTGGCTTGTGTAGATGGGTTTAGGGGATTGTGCTGCAAACGGCTATTAGGTTGCGTATTAGGAACAAAATCATACCCAGTGCCCGTTCCAAAAGGAACCATAAACGGAACACCATGAGCTACTGTATTATCACCAGATCGGCCAGAGGCAGCCTGAACGGGAGGTACAGTAACTAAAGGCTCCGGAGAAGAGGGGTATAGCACCACAGTGCCGGCACCGGTCTAACCGGTTGGACCCATCGGTGTGACCGGTCTGTACTGAACAGACGGTGGTGTGTTGTTTGTCCTGCAAAATAGTTCAACGGCATACCATACTGAGGATTAAATATAGGTGGAGCCGATGTACTAGCAGATGGGATCTGAGGTGACACAGTTTTAGGAATAGACGCATCATCATCACCTTCCTCTACACATTTACCAAGACTCTTATCTACCATGTTTTGCATATTTTCAATCATCGCTAAACAAAAATTATCCATAACAGTAGTAAGGTCATTGGCAGTAACAAAAGAGGATGGAGATGTGGATGTGCTTATAGTGATTGGTACCTCAGTTGGTGGAGTGTTGGTGATCTCTTTAACCTTCTTCACCTTGCCTTCACGATTCTTCTTGAAGTGCGACAAGTAGACAAGTAGTGAAGTCGATCTCGCCCAACATGTTCCTTCATGAGATGTTCTATAACTTGACAACGTTGTTCAGCTTGTTTCTTCATGAAGTCCTCCATGGCTTGGCGATCTTCAGGCGAGAGCTCCACATCATCAATGCCGATGATGTTGTCTTGATCAAGTTCAGTCCTCGAGCCCATTGCGCTGGAGTTAGATAGATCGGTTAAAATAGCCAGATCTTCCTCCCCAGCGGAGTCGTCAATTTGTTGGCACCTTTTCGTGGCCAACAAGCACGCAGGGGCAGCTGCAGCGCCTCTGTGTCGTCACCGGTCAGACCAGTCGCCGGTAGTTTTCCGGTGGTAGACCTCCGAACGTCACCCGGGCAGGATCCCGTCGGGGCGGCGCATGCAAGGTTGCTCTAGGGTCGGCAAGGCCACCTAGAATGCCTTCAGACGTCGCGGAGACGAAGGAAGAACAACAAGTAGTAGATTGGAAAAAACTACGAAGAGATAAAAGTAAATACGAGACAAATAAAGGTAAATATGTTTGATCGATTGGATAATGATACTCAATTGGCCGTGGTCCTTTATATTTATAGGGTGGGGAGGTCTTACCCCGCAAGGAAATGCTTTTACAAGCCTAAATCTATCAGGACTCCTCGTTTTGACACGGACACGGGGGCACCGGTCAGACCGGTCAAGCACACCGGTCTGGCCGGTGTGGCGTGCCAAACCAGCTACAGGAGCCAGGACCGGTCCGACCGCCCTAAGGCACCGGTCTACCCTGCCTGGTCGGCTAGATGCCAATTTTGAGTGCGAACACCTTGGTCTCTTCCAATTCCACCGGGCCAATCCTGTCTGCGATGCCCTGGATGTGAGCGCCTCTGCTCATGCACGCTCCCTCACCAATCATCGCCTCACCGGTCGGCGCTGCCCTTTCAATCGGCATTCACGGGCCACACCAACTTCCCTCAGCTCGATCACCGACGCCTACCGTCCCCACTGTACGCCGCGGTGGCCGCCAACGACCTCGACGTCTTTGCAGCTCAGCGACCGGATCAGCCTCCAAGGTGCCCACCTCGCAGCCGCGGTAGCAGAGGAGGGCTCGTTCTCGGCGCCGGTCGTGGCCACCGCATGCTGCGGTGTGTGCAGGCGTCTCCTGATCTCGCCCGTGTCCATGGTCGCCGACACACGCACGCCACACGGACCTGAACGCCATGTCGTGCCACTTCACCTTCCTGCTTGCCAGTGTCGTTGCGCGGCCGCCACGATGCTTGGCGTTCCACCACGGCGCACGTTGCTGGGAGGATGTTATGTGGCCGCCGCATGGGTGGTTCGTCTTGGACGCTCGTCGGTGCGCGCGCCACATCGGCACCGGGACTGGCGCCTCCGGCCCCCGGATGCGAGCGCCACTGCCCTTGACAGGCGCTGCTACCCTGCACATGAAGTCCACCAACCTACGCGAACTCTCGGACGTGGTCGTGGACGCCACCGCCGCATGCTACTGCTTCTCGCCGTCATGGACACCGGCTGCTAAGAGATCCCGGCGCCGCCCTCTTCGCCACCGCGAGCTGGGGAGCTCACTCTGCCGCGTCGGCGACACTCTCCCTTTTCTCCGTGAGCTCCAGTGACCATCCCATCCATCTTCTGCGCAAGCGAAATCTCCGGCGGCAGCTCCGCAGGAGGGTGCGTGGGACTGTGCGAGGGGTTCGCGAGCCAAGCCCGCTAGCCAAAGATGGCTAGCGAAGGAGGCTGGATACAAAGAGATAGCTAGCAGATGATTTTGAAGAGGCTGTTGGATCCCATTTTATCACAATTTTGTTTATTTTAGCTAGCCAAATCATTTTAAAGAGTCTATTGGAATTGTTGTTAGGCTACGAGCATCCGATTCCTTGCAGCTATGTCGATAATTAAATTTCCTAGCAAAAGTTGACATTCAACTGCAAACGAGGAGACAATTATATTTCCTAACAAAAATGGACATCAAAATCCAAACCAGGACACACTAGTGCGTCAATCGAACATGCTCTAAAACTCTCCACTTTACAATAATATTGAGGGGTACGCACCAATCCCTCACGCAGCAAGCACAGTGGCATAGACTAATCTTTAATTGAAGATGAAGATGCATTTAAAAGTGAGCATAATGTAAGTTCAATATAATTGGACACGTAGCAGAATATATTCCTCTGCTAGCTGTGATTTTGAATAGGAATATTTCAGCTGTGATTTTCAATATTGTTGTAGCACGGGGACCCAAGCGAGACCATTTGCTTGGATTGGATGGAATTGTTTGGCGGGCATGTGCTATGGAGATCGTTGAGGACTTGTGGCATTGTTGCCAAGAATGAATGGACAAGCAATAATAACAGACATTGCTCTTTATTACTTCCTTCTGTTTGTGTGCTCATTACCCTTTTATTTGTGATCAGCAGCTGATCCGAAATCTTTGTAAGAATATAGCTTCATGTGGTTACACAGAGGTAGGATATTTCCCATTATCTAAAAAACATGACTCGATACAGATGTAGTCTGGCCAGTTTTTTAGCCATTTATGATGATGCAATGATATCAGTAAAATTTCGAGAATCATGCAAATAATCTGGTCAACAAATTGAGTAAGGCAATAATTTGAATTATCTAAGCCTTACTCAGTTTATACGCAACCTTCGTATTCTTTCTTAGCTAAAAAGGAGAAAGAAAGAAAAGCAGGCGGCAAAGCTTATATCTATACAAGATTTTGGCATGCCTAATTAGGGTCAACTGGATATCAGGCATGGTCGTCATAAGTGTAATTGCTAAAATAAATCATAGGAGGATATTTGCCTCACTATGATGATCAGGATGCACGGATCACTACAATTGAATGTAAGGAAAATTTATACAGTAACATATTCATATTATTCCCACAAAAATTTGTTTCACACTGTATGTAATTGACGATAACTAGCATACCTTGGGAATATTCAAGGCTATATATCACAATATATCTATGGAGAAGTCTGAACTATTTGTCCCATATCCAAAATTGAAGCTAAAATAATGTGGGCTCGAGAAAAGGTTGTGTGTGGTTCTGAGTGAATTGAAACTACATTATATGTTGCGTTATGTCATCTATCACTACTAGGGAAAGAGGCTTTCGTCCCAGGGCAAAAATAACATTAGTACCGGTTCAGTTTGCCCACCGGTACTAATGTTGCAAGAACCAGTACTAATGTCCCGTGCCAAAAAGGAGGCGGGCGGAGCCATCCCGTGGCAAACATTAGTACCGACTCTTATTGAGCACCGGTACTAATGTCCCACATTAGTACCGGTGCTCAATATGGGCCGGTACTAATGTGTGGGCGGGACATTAGTACCGGCCCGTATTAAGAGCCGGTACTAATGTGGTTACATTAGTACTGGCTCTTAATAAAGCCCGGTACTAATGTCCAACGGCTATATCTCAGCTTCTTCCTCCTCCAGCTCGAGCCCCCACCGTCTTTCTCCACTTCGAGCTCCTTCTTCTCCATGGCACCCTAGAGGAGCTTTTGCCGGATTTGCGACCATTTCTCGACGATTTCACTCGTTGAAGTGGTCTAGAGGTTAGTTACTTCATCCTCCCTTGATTCATGCTTATTTTCTTTAGTTTCATTGGTTGAAATAGGAGTATTTTAGCACTTTAAAATGAACTAAGAATAGGGGATTTTAGTACTTTGAAATAGGAGTATGTTCTAATAGAGTTGATTGAAATGGATGTGCCGTGTTTTTTAGATGAGATGTTCTATATGATGATACAAATTAATTTTTTTGCATTATTTTTTATAGAAATAAATATAATAAATGCTTTAAATGTACTTACTAAGAGAAACGACTAGAATATTAATATTAGAATTAAAGAAATAATTTATTAGTCAAAAAAAAGTTTGCTTATAATAATAATAATTTAAATTGAAATATAGTTTTCTCATTATAAAAAATGTTTACTTATAAGAAAAACATTTTCTTAAGAAAAAAAGTTTCTTTATTAGGAAAAAGTTTTCTTCAATACCATCAAAATGGTTTTTTTCTCATTAGAAAATTAGGAATAAGTTTATACTTGATGTGGAATATGGATTTAAGTAGTTTGAATTTGTGTAACATAGTCTTCCATTCATTATTTAAACACTAGTACCGAGTCAAAAATTACAATAGTTATTTCTTAGTTAGAAAAATAATTTCCTCAATAGAAAAATAGTTTTATTCATTAGAAAAATTGTTTGCTCATTAGAAAATTAGTAAAAAGTTTATATTTCATGTGGAATATGGATTTGAACACTATGAATTAGTGTAACACATATAATCTTGCACTTGTTACATGATAATAATATATTTTGTTCGGTTATATATTCTTTATTTGTAGATGGACCGACAATGGATGTACACCGACAAGAGAATATCCAATGAATTCTTTAATGGGCTTCGTGGATTTCTAGAAGTAGCAGAATCGAACAAGCCCCGTCCGGTTTCATTATTTGTCCATGCAGAAAGTGCAGGAATTTGAAGGATTTCTCAACGACAAAGACTCTTCACGATCACCTATACAAATGGGGATTCATGCCAAACTATTTTGTTTGGACAAAGCATGGGGAGAGAGGGGTTATAATGGAAGATGACGAAGAAGAAGACGACAATATTCCTGATTGGACTCAAGAAGGTGCCTTTGCAATGGGAGATGATCCAATGGGTGAGGATGATGTTGCAATAATTGAGGGAGAGCCTGAACAAGGAGAAGATGAGCCGCTTGATGATCTAGATCAGGTGTTGCGAGAGCAGAAGGAAGATTGCGAAAAGGTGAAGGAGGCAAAGAAGTTTGACCGTATGTTAGAAGATCACAGGAAACCATTGTACCCAAATTGCAAAAAGGGGCACAAGAAGTTGGGTAGCACATTGGAAATGCTGCAGTGGAAGGCTAAACATAGAGTTTCTGACAAGGGCTTCGATGAGTTAATGATGATCATAAAGGACATGCTTCCAGAGGAGAACTAATTGCCGGAGTCAACGTACGAAGCTAAAAAGGTCGTTTGTCCTCTGGGTTTGGAGGTTCAAAAGATACATGCATACCCTAATGACTGTATCCTTTACCGAGGAAAAGAATATGAGAAATTGGAGGCTTGTCCTGTGTGCGGAGCGCAGCGTTATAAGATCCCACGAGATGACCCTTATGATGTTGAGCGGTAGAAGCAGAAGAAGAAGAAGAAGAAAATTCCTGCTAAGGTAATGTGGTACTTTCCAGTGATACCACGACTGAAGTGTTTATTCAGGTGCAAGGCTAATGCAAAGTTGATGCGTTGGCACAAAGAAGATCGTAAAGTAGATGACAAGATCAGACATCCCGCTGATGGGTCGCAGTGGAGACTAATTGATAGAGAACTCCCTGAGTTTGCAGAACACGCAAGGAACATTCGATTTGGTTTAAGTACGGATGGATTCAATCCATTCGGTGAGTTCAGTAGTGGTCATAGCACTTGGCCTGTGACCTTATGCATATTCAACCTTCCGCCATGGCTGTGCATGAAAAAAAGTTCATCATGATGCCAATAATCATCCAAGGCCCAAAGCAGCCAGGTAATGACATCGATGTTTATCTGAGACCGTTGGTTGAGGATCTTAAACGTTATGGAAGAAAGAAGGTGTACCTGTGTGGGATGAGGACAAATAGGAGACCTTCAATCTACGAGCGTTGCTGTTTGTCACAATCAATGATTGGCCGGCACTTGGTAATCTATCAGGACAAACAAACAAGGGATACCGAGCATGCACACACTGTTTAGATGGTACTTGCAGTGTGTATCTAAAACACAGTAAAAAGATTATGTATTTGGGCCATCGGCGATTTCTTCCTCCTAAGCACCCGTTAAGAGAAGAAGGAAAAAAACATTTTGAAGGTGTTGGAGAAAAACGTAAGAAGCCAGTGCACCGTGATGGTAAACTTATATTTTCTATGGTGAAAGATTTGAAGGTAGTGTTCGGGAAGGCTTCTGGTGCCAAATCTGTTCCAAACGACAAGGATGGATGTGCACCCATGTGGAAGAACATGTCGATATTTTGGGAGCTTCCTTATTGGGAAATCCTTGAGGTTCGCAATGCAATTGATGTGATGCATGTGATGAAGAATTTTTGCGTGAACTTTCTTGGCCACCTAGGTGTATACGGAAAGCCAAAAGATACAGTTGAAGCTCGTCGGGATCTTAAATTTATGAAACAGCGAAAAAGCCTCCATCCCGAAAAGAGAGATAAAGGAAATTGGTTGGCCCCTGCTAGTTACACCCTCAGCAAGGAAGAGAAGAAGATGATGTTTGATTGTTTGAACAGTATCAAGGTCCCGACTGGCTACTCCTCAAATATACAACGAATAATAAATTACAAAGAGAAAAAATTCATAAATTGGACTACGGACCTTTAAAAAAATTCATAAATTGGACTACAGACACTATTGGAGAGCAACTGCAATGGTTTGCTAGAAGTCCATCTATCTCAGTACTTACGTTCCAAGGATACGAGATAAATGGATACACATTCTACACGAGAGCCCAAGACCAAAAGAGCACAAACCAAAATAGCGGTGTCCGTATAGATGCAATAGACAACGAAGGAAATGAACAAACATACTATGGTGTCATTGAAGAGATATGGGAATTGGACTACGGACCTTTAAAAATCCCTCTTTTTAAGTGTCAGTGGGTTAAAAACCCTTAAGGAGGTATAATGACAGACAAATTTGGGATGACAACAGTGGATCTCAACAAGATTGGATACCAAGATGAACCGTTCGTCCTAGCGAATGATGTGACTCAAGTTTTCTATGTGAAAGACATGTCGAGCAAACCAGCAATAATAAAGAAAGGTGATGATAAGAGTGTTGTTAATAATGAGCCAAAGCGTCACATAGTTCTACCGGGAAAAAGAAAAATTGTTGGAGTTGAGGACAAGACTGACATTTCAGAAGATTATGATCAATTGGATGGTCTTCCTCCATTTTCAGTAAAGATTGACCCAAGCATCTTGTTAGCCGAAGAGGACACTCCATACCTACGTCGTGATCACAACCAAGGACATTCGTGAAGAGGAGGATTGTTAATGTTGCATTAGATGATGATGTATAATATGTTATATTAATTTAGTATTGTAATATTTTAATGAACTAGTATTTTGCTACTTTATTAACAAAACTTTCAATTATTTCACTTTTTATAGCATTATCGGATATTAAATAATAAATTTACGTAAAAACATACATGAGCAAGACTAAATCATGATTTTTATATTAATTACACTAGATGTACTATTTAAGAAATATTTTGCATGAAAAAAATAAAATTATTACCGTTTGTTAAAATAAAGAACAAAAAAAGATAATTTAGAAGATATTAGTAGCTTATTGATAAGAAAATTTTAATTTTGATTGTTAAATTTAGAATGTCATAGTATCTATGTAAAGAAAATTAAATAAACTTGTTCCACCATTTTATGCGTTGTATATGACTTACCATAAATAAACTGCAATATAGAAAATAAAAACGAAAAATAAATGGTAAATAGTGGGCAACAAAATGAAGACCACATTAGTACCGGTGCTAGCACCGGTACTAATGTGCTTCTCCATTTGGCGGCAAATGAAAAGCCACATTAGTACCGGTGCTCAACTAGTGAGCACCAGTACTAATGTGGACATTAGTACCGGGCCTCAACAAGCCCCGGTACTAATGTCCACATTAGTACCAGTGCTTGTTTAGCCCCGGTACTAATGTGGGCAGGTATAAGGCGGCGCCCCCTTTCTTCCCCAACACTTAGCCCCGATCCATCCCCCTGCTCCTCCTCGTCTACGCGCGCCGCCGGTGCCCCGCTGCCCCTCTCCTCGTCTCCGTCGCCGGCGCCCCGCCGCCCCGCCGTCCGTCGTCCCCGCGTCCTGACGTCCGCCGTCCCCCGCGACGCGTCGTCTCCCGCGCGCGCGTCGCGCCGCCGCTGTCGTCGAACATCATCGTCCCCACCGACCGCCGTCGTCCGTCCCCGCGGGCGCGTCGTCGTCCCCCGTCCGCCGTCGCCAGGCCGTCCCGTGCCGTCCGCCGTCGCCGCACGCTCCCGCCGCGCTCGGCCGCTGCCCCGCTGTCTCCAGGCTCCCCAGCCCGTCTGCCATCGCCGGCCGCTCCGCCGTCCCCGCCCCACCGTCGCCGCGCCTCGATCGGTATGGCCGCGCCTCGTGCGCGCCGCGCCCGGTCGGGCAGCGCGCGCGCCCACCGGCGCAATTTGGGGGCTGACGTCAGCCCCGTGGTGGCTGATGTCAGCCCCCTTTTTTAATAATTTATTTACATTTAATTATTGTTTTAGAATTTATATTATTTAGAAATAAAGATTTAGATTTAGAAACTTAGATTTAAAAATATAGATTTATAATTCTTAGATTTAGAAATATAGATTTATAATATTTATATTTATAAATATAGATTTATAATTACAAATATAGTTTTAGATTTAGAATTTAGAATTATGGATGTAAATGCTATTTAAATTTGGATGTAAATGCTATTTAAATTTGGATGTAAATGCTATTTAAATGTGGATGTAAATGCTATTTAAATTTCAGTTGCTCGACTCGCTCCCGCCATGCTCTCGAATCGCTCGACTCGCTCGAGCGAGTCGAGCGAGTCGAGAGCGAGTCGAATCGCTCCCAACTCGCTCGACTCGCTCGCTCCCGCCACACTCCCGACTCGCTCGACTAGCTCGCTCTCGCCACACTCCCGACCCCTCCCCCCGCCACACTCCCGGCTCCCCCGCCACGCTCCCGACCCCTCTCCCCCGCCACGCTCCCGACTCCACCGCCACGCTCCCGACGCGCCCGCCACGCTCCCGACTCCCCCGCCATGCTACCAACTCCCCCGCCACGCTCCCGACTCCACTGCCACGCTCCGGACCCCCCACCACATTATTATTTTTTGTCCTCGTATTAATTGTCTCATCATTGGAATAGATGGTCCTCATATTATTTTTTGTTACATTATTTTAGTTACAATGGTGCGAACCGAAGAGGACCGAGAAGCAGAGAAAATGATCATGGATTTAATTGCTCACAATACTATGAATGATGCACCGAATGAACAAGAACAAGATCACAGACAGGACGATAGCTACCTGAACATGTTTGCTGATGGCAACGAGAGGGAGCAACCAATTGCTCAAGGAAGCAATGATGGAGAACCATTCGAGGTATAATTAATAAAAACCAGTACCTCGTCATGATTTTCGAGGAACCTACTAATTATAGAAAATGAGTTAATAGTTCTTAAATTTCCAGGAGCCTGCATCGAGCAGCAAGAAGAAGCCGGGTGGGAAACGCGACCCAAAGAAGAAGCTAGACGGGCGTTTCATCATCACGGAAGTATCTCTCGATGGGAGACTATTAGCTCCACATGAAAATGTTGTCAAGTTGGTAAATCACATTGGGGCACTTGTTCGGGACAACATCCCAATAAGCTTTCGGTTTTGGAAAGCGGCTGACGCACCTGACTTGCTACCCGAAGAAGGTGATCAAGAAGAAGCTGAGCATGAAGATCAAGATCAGGACGAAGAGCAACATGAAGAGAATGAACCCCCGGTACCGGTTCGGCCAGATGTTGTCCCGGTCACAGAGAAGAACATGATCTGGGCCGAGGTGAAAGCACACTTCGGATTTCCCGAAAACACAGATTTGAAAGCTGTGCGCACTTGGGCCCTGCAGAAGGGTGCAATTGCCTTTTAGACGTACAAGAAGCCACTCTTAAAATCGGGTGTAAGCTTGTTGATTTGATCAGGGCTGCTGCCGAAGGAACATTCATAGCTGATCGAGAGAAGGACGAGCTTTCTGCTGCAATAGGCACTAGAGAACATGGTGGACGTTGCCGAGGCAATGGTGTGATTCCATGGAAAGTCGCACGGCATGAGCACATTAACTCGTACAAGAAGCGCAAAAGGAACAAGGACGAACAAGATAGGAAAATCAGACAATTGCAAGAGCGCGTAGAAATGACTGAGGCAAGAATGGAGGCCATCATTGACGAGCGTGTGGCCCTTGCTCTTAACAAACAATCATCTCAGCAAGGGCCCATAGATGAAATGAGCCCGCCATCTACTAAGGGGAAAAGTAGTGTCACTTCAACGGATGCAGCACTAGCAAACACGGAAGCACCGGTCAAGGAAGCCTCACCAGAAGCACCGGTTGCCTCAGCAGAAGCACCCCAAGCCTTAGCAAAAGCAGCTGAGGTCTGCCACGAACAGTTCCCCGTGGATGACATCACAGTGAGGTCAGCGTGTGAGCTTCACGCTCAACTCAGAAACAAGATGTTACCGGTGGCTTATGGTGTTGCTGAGGTCCCGGAACCGGGGGAAACATTCATGGGCGTGGAATTCAGTAAATCATTTTACCATAAAGTTGTCGTCGACCGAGTGGTCCCCGGTTGGGAAGACCTCGAACTGAAGTTACCGGGACCTGATGGGGAAGAGGTGCTTGGAGATACCGTGCACGGTTGGGTATTGTGGGCCAAGGCTCACATAAAGATTACGGAACCAGTCAAAGAAGCACCCCTAGCCTCACCAGAAGCACCTCTTCCTGAAGCCTCATCTACACCCCCCGTGCCTGAAGGCGAAGATCATCAGCTACCGTCATCTCCAATAGGAAGCACGAGTCCTCTAGTTGATCGGGACCCAAGCGAGAGTCTGCCCCCTCAGCAACAGGGCAAGGGTACCAAACGACGAGCTACGCATCATCCTTCGCCCCTCCTCCAAAGAAGCAGACGAAGCCCAGGCCGAAGAAGCCTCAACCGAAATTATCTTACGAGAAGACTCAGGAGGAGCTAGATGCTTCAGTGCAGGCTGAACTTGATAGACAAATATTCAAAGCGAAGAAGCCACCTGTTGAGAAACCAATTGACCTGGTCAAATTTCATCGCTTCGTGAAGAAAATGGAGGAGGAGAAATGAATAAATGCCCAGCCACCTCCTTTGAGTGACTATGACAGACAGGCACTCAAGATTGACAAACAGAAGAAGTTGGCAAATAAAGCTAAATCTATTCCACAACTAGGCACCTAGTCAAAGCAATCTGTCTCCCCCATCAAGGTACTTTCTTCGCAAGAGCAGCATATGCTTGTATTCAATAAGGAATCAGGTCTGACTCCTGGTCAAATCCGAGGGGACGAACCAATCCCAATACATGAAGGGGCAAATAGACCGAAGTATGAGTTGGGTAAACCTCTTGTGTGGCCGCAGTTGGTGCCGTATCTTCCAACGAGAATGCATGAACTGCACGATTGGTACATCACTGCGTCAGCAAGCGGTGTAACCTATGTGGAAATTACCATAGATGATCAACATTATTTCTGTGGCCGACAAACTTTTGGTGTGGAATTTGACCAATTTTGGTTCTTATTCAATCAAGATGCAATTGACTCAGGACTCATCGCTTGCTGGACTCTGTAAGTCTCGAAAACAATGATCTAGCCATTCTACCTTATCTTAACTTGTGTTTAATTTGAATTTAATTTCAATCATGCAGCTTTGAGATGCAGCGGTGCAGGAGGAGAGGAATTATGGACGTCGGCTTCATGGATCCACTAATGATAAATCAGACTTGTGTCAGAAAATGGGAGCTGGACACATTGGACTATATATATTTGTATCTAGAAAAACACCATAAGAAGGGTATCATACTTCTGCCATACAACTTCGGGTGAGCAACGTGTATCTCATCTATTTTATCGGTTTTCAAATGATATTGCATATATATTTCAAGAAACTAATACTTCTACACGTATGCACAGCTTCCACTGGATTCTTTTTGCATTCTGTCCGTCTCTAAGCAAGGTCTTCATCTTCGACTCTTTGAGGGCAACATCAGACAAAAGCGCATATCAAGATGTCGTAGAGATGATCAAAGTTGCATGGACTCGCCTCTGTGTAGAGCACCCGGGAAGATACAAAGAGAACCTTTATTTCCACTATGATTTCCCTGTATGTGTATTCTGCTAGTCCGCATATCTCATGTCTTCCAATATAATTAAACATATTTCATAACCTTGTTTTCGCACATGTGTAGTGCTTGACACAACCTTCAGGTACCAATCTGTGCGGATACTATGTATGCGAGTTCATGCATACCTTTTCAAGCATCGGAAGAGGTACCAACCTCGAAGACAGGGTGCGTCCACTAAACTAAACGACACATGCATGTAGTTCTTATTTGTCCATGTTGTTTTTTGTACTAGTTCTTATTCTTTGTTCATGTTCTTTCATAGATTGATGACATCAAGCAGGGGTTCCTCGAGTCGGAAAGAATCCGGTTAATTCAAGAACAACTTTGCGGATTTCTTCCAGATGAGGTGATTACGCCAGGTGGAGAATTCTACTCAGGCTTATCATCTGTGATTGTAACGGGGAAGTCCACGGAAGAAACATCGGGGAAGTCGACAGAACAAGCAGAGTCGACTAAGCAGGGGAGCAAGAGAGGAAAAAGCTCTGCAAAAGACCAATCGTCAGGAAGCAAAAAAAACTAATATTAAATCTTGCTAACCTTTGATGCAATGTATTATATACACTAATATATATTTTTCGTATTTCTGTATGCACAATATTATATATGTTCTTTGCATTGGATCAACTACCGGATTTGAGATAATACATGCATACAAATATATGTACTAGTATAATATTAGATATTATACTAGTACATATATACGTATGCATGTATAGTATTATCTCAAATATTTTATATGGCACACGAATATATATTATAGCGTATCAAGCATTAGGATTAGTATACGTAAATACGATAGAATTAATAAATCAGAAAACATTAAAGAAAAAGAAAAAACAAAAAACAATTAGTACCGGTTGGAAACGAGAACCGGTACTAATGTGGCCCGTGCCACGTCGCCGGGGGCGGGCACATTAGTACCGGCCCTCAATACCAGCCGGTACTAATGCCCACATTAGTACCGGTTTCCAAAACCGGTACTAATGTGACTTCACATTAGTACCGGCAGAACAATACCGGTTTGGAAACCGGTACTAATGAGGGTTATAAACCGGTACAAATGAAGGATTCCCTAGTAGTGTATGCATCGACCTTATGATCAAATTAATTTGCTTTTCATCGTCATATATATTGTTCCAATACATTGGGTGCCTTCTTACTTCTTCCTTGCTCCCTTCCGCTCGTCACCACCAAACAGAGAAGACCTATATAAGGAAATTAGAGCCAGAAGGGATGACGTGCCGCCGTAAAAAATGGGACAAACATGATCATTCTCCTGTGGGAATGTTAGGCATTAGGAAATAGAGTACCACGCTGGCGCACAGTTTCGAATTATCCCACGAGTATGATGCTCCATCCTGGGATTGTCATCCCTGGAAACTGATGAGTGGTTGGAGGACAAGGAGAAGGGGCTGAGGTAGGATACGCTCTGGAAGAAAACTGAAGTGCATGCTGCAGCAGACTAGATCATGCTGGCAGTCTGGCCATGTGGGTTACAAGCATTATCCGCCTCAAAGAGCAGAGTCAGCTAGAGAATCTAGAGTGGACAAATTAACTGGAAATGGCTATTAGGCTCCTTTAGAGCAACTCCAGCAGCATATCATGCTTAGTTTGTGCTTGAGTATCATGCTCTTTTTGCTTAGGGTCAAAGATCCATTTGTCATGGTAAATGTTTAGCTCATATGTTCACTTGTGGGGGAGCGTAAACTTCTTTTTGCCGCAAAGGCATTTCATGTATCATGCTTAAATTTGAAAATGAAATTGGTGTATGAATTGCTTTCACTACAACAAACTATTTAATCTGTGACGAACTTTCTGCGACGTTATCAGAAAACATCACGAAGAGCACTGCGTCTGCGACGTATTTCTGTTTTTTGTCACGGATGTGCACTGATGGATATTGAAGCCCAGAACATTGCGACGATTTGTTCAATTCGTCACGATTCTACGACGTATTCCGGTTTTTCATCACGGATGTGCACCGATGGATATTGAAGCCCAGAACATTACGACGATTTGTTAAATTCGTCGCAATTCGGCCCACAACGCTGCGACATTTTAGGAGATTCGTCGCGATCAACAAATAACAAATAGTCATGTTAGGAATGGAAAAAATTGATAAATTTAAAAAAACAAAAAATCAACAAATAACAAATAGTCATGTTATGAATGCAAAAAATCTAAAAATGAAAAAACCTAAAAAGATCAGAAAAATCGTCGGCCACGACCGGCCAAGCCCCAGCTGCACCGCACCTGGCCACGGCCGGCCTCACCCCGACCCAGCCTGGCCGCGCTAGGGCCATGGCCGGCTGCACCTGGCCGCGACGCTGCCGGCTGCACCAAGGCCACGGTCAGCCGCACCCAGCCATGCCGCGGACAGCCAGCCACGCCTGGAATTAAATGGGGCACGCAAAAAAGGGGCTGTGGGGGGACTCGAACCCAGGACCTGGTTGTTCGGAGGCGGATGAGCTTCCATTGAGCTACCTCTTGTTTTGTGATTTATGCTTCTGATATATGTTATTTATACTATTTATCATGCCACGTCAAAATAACCAAAAAAATGATGCGGCAATGAGGGTTCAAACCCTGGCAGCTGGAGACGTGAAGCATCGTCTTACCACTACGCCACTTCAAGTTTTTTGAATTTACTTGGCATTTGGATTTTTTTTAGGAAAACTAACCACAAGAGTAACAGGACACGCCAAGTCATCGCGATCCCCTGGCCACGCCCGAGCCACATTGCCGACGCGCCCAGCCACATCATCGCCAGGCCCCATGCACGTCGCCAACCCACCCGGCCTTGCACAGCCACGTCACAAAATGGTCAAAAAAACGCGTCCGTAGGGGTTCGAACCCAGAATGTTGGTTTAATAGTAGAGCCCTTCCACCACCACGCCACCACTCCTTTAGTGCTCAGTTTCGTTATTTAGTTGTACTTAAAGTATGAAGGTACTTATGCCACTTAAAAAAAATACTTGGCGCATAGGAGAGGAACCTGGGATTCGAACCCAGGTGGAGGAAGTCAAGAGCACAGCACATTACCTCTACGCTACACCCATCTTAGTGATTGAGAATGGTAATAACTTTTTAGATATTATTGTAATTATTATGTTGTACTTTTGAGATAAATTTATGCTTGAAAATTGAGCTCTTAATCATGTCTTTAAGTTTTGATGTACATATCTTGGGTGCTAAACGGTTGTATGATGTCTACCATGAGAAGTCTCACTTTAAGAAGTAGACACATGGCTCGGTGGCTTTGACATGACATTTAGTAGCTTATGGGCGTTTGCTATGATCTTGTGATGAGAACTTGTGATCTTGTATGAGCTATGTATGATCTAATTCATTTTTTCTCAAATTGCCATGGATAGGGCTTTGCTCATGAGATGAATGTTTCTTTGTGAAAATTGCTTAAAAATGCTTTTGGCCATGTCACATGCTTATATGTCTCTACTTTCTTGATGGCAATGCGCTAACTACGCCATGTCTACTTTGCTTGCTCTATGTCTCATTTGTAGCATTTTGTTGTGCTCTTTGTATATCTGAGAAGCTTGGTAGATTGTATATGCTTTGACATGCATTTTTCATGAAAACAAGGGGGAAAGCTTCATGATATCTTGATTCATGCATTGTCAACAAGGGGGAGAGTTTGGGGAGCATTGGTATGCATTTGCGAAAATTTCGCATGTGGGGAGAAAAATTGAGAAAAGAGGTTGCATTTGCTCATGGGGAGTTTGCATATGTGCAGGAGGAGCTCCTTTGGTTTGCCTGAGTTTTGTGCTTTGGGGTGTGCTCTTTGTGAGCTTTGGTTTGTCTCGGCTGTGTCGAGCCGTTGCCCTTGCCTTAGGGGGCCGAGACTTGGTCTGGCGAGTGATCTTGTTTTTGCTTGTTCTTTGGCTTTGGATCACTTGTTGGAGGTTTGTGTTGGTGGTTGCTTTCTTTTCCTTTTTCTCTATGATGGTTACTATGGGTGTTGTCAATGCACTCATCAAGGGGGAGATTGAGGACCAGGTGTGTCAAAAGACCAATGGTGGGTCGCTCCTTAGTGATGAGTGATTGACAACGTTGTGTGGACTGATGCTTGGCTAAGTGTGAAGGTACAGGTTGCGGTTTGACTCGTGTCGGTGCAGGTGAAGAACAAGCGCAAAAGGCCTTAGCCGTGGCTGCCTTCGGGTGATGGAGAGGCAAGTTGGCTTGGTTCGATGGACCCGGTGGCAGATGGGGTCAAGTGCGAGCCATGCGGTGGAAGACTAGAAGTTGAAGTCGTGAACATGGGCCGGTGCAAGTAGCGGATCGAGGCTGAAGCTTGCACACGGGGTTTGGTGGTTTGCCCACAAAACCATCAGTGGACGGTTTCTTGGTTTGGGCCACAAAACCAAGTTCGGAGGCCCGATGCGACAGAGACGGTGATCCGGGAGCGTCGGGAAGCTTCGAGGAGGGGGGCACGTGGCGTGATCGTGGGGCTTGCGTCAAGGCTAAGCAAGTCCGTGGTGGAAGCGTGTCCGCTCGATGAAGACTTGACCATATTGCCCCTGAGGGGTGTGTATCTTCTTTTCAAGTTATAGAGGTAGCATGGTCATTTGCCTCCTCCGGTGGACTTCGTATAAATAGCGGAGAGGTGGATGACATCTCTCTCTCTTGGACTCTAGGGTTTCCTCCCCCGGTAGATCGCTCTGGACTACTTCTTTACCTCTGCTTTCCTTAGGCTAGATTCTTGTATAGACTCTGACTCTGGATGTATGGAAGCATTCGGCGTTGCGGTGATCTCCTAGCTCATTGTGATTTTCGTGTTATTTTTGGAGCTATTTTTGGGGTGTTTCGTTCTTCGCTCGATTCGTGGATTTAAGTGCATTTTCTCTCGGATTCCTTTGAGGGGATCATGGGTGGATGCCTTGTGCATCTTTTTGTGTGATCTTGACCCCTCAAACACCGGGAAATCCCTTCGATTCGCGAGTTTTGGTCGGAGCCCGAGTTCTTGGTGGTGGTTCATGTGATCCACGATTCCCGGTGTTTTAAGGAGTTAGAGGTCGAGATTTATGGGGCATAGCTTCACTTAGTGACGCTTGTCATCTCCCCCAAATCTTGTCACAAGAGCTCTAGCTGTTTGGGAGATAGGGTGATGGAACGGGGGAGTTGACCTCGCGCGCGGGGCTGTTTTTGCTTCTGTTCGCAACACACGAACAGTCCGTGAAGCCTTGGCAGACAGTCCGCGGGCTGCTGAACAGTGCAGGTGTTCTTCGTGTTCTTCGCATGTTCTTGCGAGTTCGTGTTTTGATCCGGTGCCACAAGTAGTTTTGGTTGCACGGAGTTTGCGGACGGTCCGAACTGAAGTGGCGGACAGTCCGTGAAGGTGCGGACAGTCCGCAGGTCCCTCGCGAACAATCCAATTTTTTGGGGTGCGTCTCTGGTGGCTCTGTTGCCTTTTTTGGATAGTCTGGGCAGGCCGTGCGGACAGTCCGCCCAACCCTTGCGGACGGTCCGCCCGTACTGCACGGACAGTCCGCGCTGGCTTTTCCAGAATTGGCCAAGCGCTTTGATTCTTGTCTTGTGTGTTGGTGTTTCTTAAACGTCACCACTAGTTGTACACCTAGACGGAACGTATAAGAGCAACTGGGTATACCGCAAGCGCACGGAAATATTGTTGTAGCACTTCCCCAAGGAAGGAGAGTATTCCAAGGGTATCGAATCCAAGGAACGGTGTGCACTATCTTCTACTCTAGTATAGATGGTCCAAGGACACCAAGATGAGCTATGGTAGGGGAGAAGGTGAAGGGCTTCCTAAGTGTATCGATCAAGGTCGTATCGTTTGACGGTTTGGAACTTACTGTGGGGCGTTAGCCCAGCCTAACTTTTTAGGGAGAGGCCAATGTTCTGGCAACGGGGCCCTACTCGGTACCCAGGCGTGGAGGATTACAATGGGTCCAACATGCTGTCACTATGCGGCCTACCTACCACGTGCCAAGTACGTGGTATTCGAAGGATAACCGTAGTCTAGACACCACGTCTACACCACTGATTACTACTATAGCAGGATACGTCTCCTAGGTCGATATCCCTACTATAGCACTCGTATAAATACGGAGCGATGAACACAAGCAAGTGTGTACTAGATCGTACCTTATCAGATCAGGATAGGTTAGGAAGAACAACTACTGACATATTTATGAGCCTCAACCAGATCAAAGGAGTGATCCATAGACAAACAGATAAATGCACTTGCATAAGTATTCAACTAGATCGAAGGGTTGTGTTCATGAAGAACACAAGCCTCTAGTTCAAGAACACATGAAGAACACAAGAACATATCAATCATGCAAGAACACACTTTAGTCTAAATGAGATATGTCGCAATACTTACTTTGGTCTACATGAAGGACAAAGAAGAACTCCTTCATCATCACTTTCATTTCCCTCTCTACCTAGCATTCACACACACACCCTACATGCGAAATGAGAGGAGAGGGAACTTGGATGTGCTCCAAAAGGGAGCCCCTCCCCTCCTATTTATAGAGGAGGGGGTGGCTTGTCAAGAGGCCAAAACCTGTCCAAAGTGAGCATCCTTCCTTGGGCGCCACCAATAGGAGAGCGACACGTGGTGAGGAATCTTGCAATGCACTCTTCTCTAGCTTCCAGGGGAAGGAACCAAACCGACCTTGTACCGGCCAATCAACGGGCGCCATGTCACCAATCCACCTCGGAATGTTGCAAGGGATCAATTAGGAAGCAACACATGGAAGCAGATGGCGAACGGAGGCAAGATGGGAGTGGCCGAACCTGGGTTCAGCCGACCCTGGCCCACCTCCTTTTGCCTTGTTCTTTCTCTGGGTGACTGGTATGTGGGCCCTCATGACAGTTCTAGGTGCATGTCGAGTTTTGAGGTGGTTTGGGTCCCTGGTGGGCCCTTGGATCCTTGTGCTGCACACGTGGCGGTGTCTGATTTGTCAGGAGTTGCTTCACTTGGATTGATGAGGTGTCATGGACACATGGCATCCAATGTGGCAGCGCATCGCCACGTGGCCTAGTGTGGGTCCCACCGAGCTCACAAGATATCGGGAGTACGATCTTGTCTTGTGCATATCTTTCCCATCCGGACTCCGAAGTAGACAAATGATATATCCATTTTGATCGTCTCGACGAGCCCGTCACAATAGTGCAGTCCAAATTGGCATTTGAGGTTGTTTATGATGACGTCTTTTAATAGCCATTGGACTACTTACTCTCAATTGTGCCATTTGGCACGTATTTCGGTGCATCCTGCAACAAAAGCTAGAAACACCAACACTTGTGGAAATCATTAGTATCAAGCCCTATTCTAGTATTGATGATCCTTTTACATTTATTTTATGCAGGTATTGATGGTGTAAAAGTAGCACTTAACAGCCGTCAACAACACCCCCACACTTGACCTTTGGTCGTCCCGAGTAAAGGGAGTCAGATCAAGGTGAGACATGATATCCAAAGGTATGAAGCGAGCATAAGAGATATTCCAAATCATACCTTGTACTTGTGAACTTGTGAAGTGTCTATCATGCTTTCTTGGGTAGTTGAAGAATGGAATGGTCATGAATCAAATCACTCCTGCTCATCATATTAAGTAACTTGGGGTTTTGCAATAAGTTTTCAGAAACAAAACCTTGCTTGGCTCCTCGTTTGATTCTCTCAGATCGCTCAATGTGTATATGTCCTCACCAAGGCATTAGATTGCCTTTCTTCACCCTACTTCTAATGATGGCTATATGTGGAGCTCAGGGTAGGATAAAGGATAAGGCATACTTGCATCACATATATTGCAAAGTCAAAAACTAGATCTACAGAGAAAATCAAATCATACAATCAGATCAAGATGTGCACGTGTATGGGTATGGTGAGTATGGTAAGGTGGATACTAGGCCCGGAATGGGTGCTAGATATTACCATACATATATGATGAATGTTGGTTGATGGTAAGGTGCACACTAGCCCCAGAATGGATACTAGTTATTACCATCTAAAATATGGAACTCCTTTTTGCATGATCATCTCTCTCCTTTTTCTGTTTTATTTTGGACATGGGCTATTCTTTCTTTTCTTTTCTCTCTTTCTTTTTTTCATCATGCTTTTGAGCATGTGTCTCTCTTTTCTTTTTCTTTTTTTTCTTCTTTTCTCTTTTTTTCATAGCCCCTGTCTCTTGAAGGATACTTTTGGAGGGAGAGGTCACACCACATATGGAGCTTTATTTTTATGAGATGGATGAGTGATACAATGCGAACTTCCAGTGTAGAAGCATAGCAAGGGGAATATGGTGGTGTGCATATGAATCTTGATCATGAAGGTAGTGAAAAGAATTCTCACAAGGGTCACAGAATTTGACAAAGCTCAATGCAATAACAAGCAGCATATGAGTATAAGGTTTTCAACTATGAACATCATATGGCTTTGGTAGGACGGTGGCATATCAAAGAGGAGCTTTGCAAAGGGTTTTCAAGTTTTCAAATAAAAAATTCCCAAGCACTCAAGCATAAAGAGCGAAGATCATACCATCAAACCATATCACAAACTCCAACTACTTAGATAAGCATGAGTTCCCTAATGATATTTGTTCACAAGCATCAAGATGATGAGTAAGGAATAAAACATATGCAAGCCAACCACAGGAATCATGTAGAGCAAGCATAGCACCAACCACTGAGTTTGGTTTCAAATGATAGGAATTGAAATTCAATCAAACACATGGATAAAGGAGAGTGAGGTAGAGGGTGCACATACCATCGCTTCTGAAGGATAAGAGATCAAGGAAGACCAGTGGTGATTCGGCTGACCATAGGGCAGCCAGGTCACTCAGTTTACCTTGCTCCTGTCATGAAGGCATAGTTGATGTTGTGCAGCGCCTGTGTGGGAGTTCTCGAGTGGATATGTCGATGGAGAGCTCGAGAGAACTCCCCCACACTGGTGTTTAAATCTGGTGTTGTTCTTCATACAACAAATGGAACCAAAAGATAGACTCTACTGGTTTGAGAACCATAGAGCCTTTATTCAAATTCAAATATTTTTGTCATTTTTATTTTATTGTCACCATGTCATTTGCTCGAAAGGGTTAGACCAAGATTACACTTCATACACAAAGGGGAATATTCTTACCTTGGACCTTTGAGAGGCCATATGTACCACCTTTGCAAGTTGCGCAACATGAATCTGACACCTCAACTTACCTTCCCATTTGAATTTAGCTCGATGCCTTACCCATTCAAATTTAATAGTTTTCTGCAGGGGTTAGTCATCATATATGCAACCAAGATCTGTGAAGGCACAACCCTACAGTTCATCAATCAAAACTCGACACCATGTCTTGTTCTGACTGAAGAAGACAATTTTAACCTAAGCACCATGCTTAATCTAAAACAGTCTATGAATGCAGCCATCGATAAAACAAACATTCAACCAAGAGCATATGAACAAAGATAGAGGAAGCATGCATGCATGATCAAGCTATCATCAATGAAGGACATAAGCATGAGCATAAGACGGTGAACCTCGGGAACCTCCCGGAAGGGCTTTGTTTAATGTCAAAAGCAGGACTTACCTAGCTAGTGGGCAAGATGCAAGAGCTGACATCATCTTCACACCAGGATAAGATTTGGTAGAGGAGGAACTTTACTCAGGATGCTCACATACCTCCCCCACACTTGAAGTTTGCATTGCTAGGCAACAAAACTCAAGTGTGTGGTGATCAAGCTTCCTTTTGTAAATGTTCCCTCAGCAAAGCTTACATCAGGTATTGCATCTGATGTAGCTCACATGTTCGTAGGCATCACCTGTCCATCTTTCTTTTCAATCTCCACCTGAAAGGTTAGTGACAAAAAATGCCTGAAGGACAACTTATCCTAAAAACATGCTCTTGCTTTTTATTGGAAGAAGGGAAATAAAACCTATGCTAATCTAGGCTATCTCCTGGTAGTGCTTTGTTTATCACGGTCATAAGCTCGACCATGGGAGATTTCTCTTGCAGCCACATTGGTGGTGTCCTTCCCATCTCACCACCAATCACTGATGAATCAGTGAAGCTTTAGCTGCAAAGTAATGCTTTGTTTATTACGGTCATAAGCTCGACCATGGGAGATTTCTCTTGCAGCCACATTGGTGGTGTCCTTCCTATCTCACCACCAATCATTGATGAGTCAGTGAAACTCTAGCTGCAAGGTTAGTGCCATGTACAAACACGAGTCCAGAAGATAGCAAAGCTAAAAGCAGACATGATCATTCTAGGGAGGCTAAGACAGCTCCTGGGGCGATCACGGGACTCAAGAAGCTATAGCACCAGGGTGAACCTCGGAGATGGAAGGTTGAGCACTGAGGCTAGCGATCTTGCAACTGATCTCCGAGCAAACTCAGCTCAGAAAAACACACAGCCTCCAAAAGAGGATAGAGTAGAAACTCGAACGGTCGGCGTACGTTCAGGAGCTAGAGTTCGGGTGAAGGGTGAGGTTTAGCTCATCCTTCCTTAGGTAGATGGACCGATGTTCTCATCAAAATGATGAAACATCCCGAGGTCTAGCCTAAGCTTCCAATGGGAGGTTATGGATAAGCTGGAAAGATCAGCTCCCATTGGGCATCGATCAAGTCAAGCATAAGATAAGAAGTAACCCTTCTCTTGACTGATCGACATCGATCGATGAGCTTAGCACACTCGATTCAATCGGTAAGTGATCATGCTCCTTCGGTCAAATAGATGAATCCTCATGGATTATAAAGCGGAGACTGATGCCTCAGCCCATATGTAACCTTGGTGCTAGGCACCTCAGCTCGAGTAGAGACGTAGGAACATGATAGGCCAATCGTACTCTCCTTAGGAGATCATAACTAGGATCAGACAAGTCATCCTAGCCAAGAATGATTCAACCTTTCCTAACTACTCCCTCCATCCTCCCACGAGACAAGGTCTGAGGGAGAAGGTCTAAGAAGAGGTATGAGAGGGGAACCCAAGGGTAGACTTTGCGTTAAGCAATCTTTCCCTTAGACTCCTGCTATTCAAGAATGATATCTTCAGCAGGAGCTTAAAGCCTCAGCTTGGCTGATGATGAATCTAGGTGGCTAAACATTTCTTTTGATGGGCGCCTCATCGACTGGGATGCAAGGGGAGCTGAAATCCCGGAGGTTTTCCACGATCTCTTTTCCCTCAACAGCGTCTAAGTGCACAAAAGAGCCTTCGGAGAGAGCATTAAGCCGCATGGCATCGTCCTTCCATAACCCATACCAGAAGCGCTGAAGCAGCATCCGATCGGGAACGTGGAGGACTAAGCAATCTTCCGCCGAGAAGGCGAAGTGATTCCATGCCATTCCTAGCTATTCCTCCTCACCTTGCTTGAGACTGAGAATCCTTATCCTCAACGAGATGACACGTCGTATCGGGAAGAATCGGGAGCAGAAAGCTGCTCTCAAATATTACCAAGTGAGGTAGTCTCTACCAACACAACGGTGTCAATCCCGTGCTTTCCCAAAGAGGGATAGTGGGAAAAATTCCCTTTTCCGAGCATCTGGTGATTCTCTGATTTCACTCGGAGTTTCAATCAGACACTCGTAGTCTCTCACATGATCGAAGGGGTTCTCATGAATTGACCCCGAGAAGGAAAGATCCTGAATTAGCTTCATGAGAGAGGGGCAAATTCGATAGCCAGATGAAAGAATGAGTTCAAACAAGGGTGGCTCTGAGGGTTCACTCCTCGAAGGTGGAAGGTGTTTACAAGGATAACCTTCCATGAATAATGGGGGTAAAGGTAGAAAAAATGGTAAAAAGATAAATACAAGGACCACTAGGTTCGAAGATAGATACAGCAATCGTTCCCCGGCAACGGCACCAGAAATGCTTGTTGGCGTTTCTTAATGTCACCACTAGTTGTACACCTAGAGGGAACATATAAGAGCAACCAGGTATACCACAAGCGCACGGAAATACCGTTGTAGCACTTCCCCAAGGAAGGAGAGTATTCCAAGTCTATCGAATCCAAGGAATGGTGTGCACTATCTTCTACTCTAGTATAGATGGTCCAAGGACACCAAGCTCAGCTATGGTAGGGGAGAAGGTGAAGGGCTTCCTAAGTGTATCGATCAAGGTCGTATCATTTCACGGTATGGAACTTACTGCGGGGCGCCAGCCCATCCTAACTTTTTAGGGAGAGGCCAATGTTCTGGCAACGGGACCCTACTCGGTACCCAGGCGTGGAGGATTACAATGGGTCCAACATGTTGTCACCATGCGGCCTACCTGCCACATGCAAAGTACGTGGTATTCGAAGGATAACCATAGTCTACACACCACATCTACACCACTGATTACTACTATAGCAGGATACGTCTCCTAGGCCGATATCCCTACTATAGCACTCGTATAAATACGGAGGGACGAACACAAGCAAGTGTGTACTAGATCGTACCTTATTAGATCAGGATAGGTTAGGAAGAACAACTACTGGCATATTTATGAGCCTCAACCAGATCAAAAGAGTGATCCACAGACAAACAGATAAATGCACTTGCATAAGTATTCAACTAGATCGAAGGGTTGTGTTCATGAAGAACACAAGCCTCTAGTTCAAGAACACACGAAGAACACAAGAACATATCAATCATGCAAGAACCCACTTTAGTCTAAATGAGATATGTCGCAATACTTACTTTGGTCTCTGTTGACATTGCTAACGTCATCGACTAGAAACGGATATAAGATCCATCTCTATTGACGGCACCAGAAATGCAAAGGTATATCTTAACATGATGCTAAGTGTATATCAGATGTTGCTTTCAGATTAAACTATAAGGTGAACTCTGACACGATTCATAGCACAACTCGATATAGGTTGTCAGCCCTGACTGGTGTGCCAGAAAACGCATGGATATGGTACTCTTACATATGCCTTGGATCTCTAGAAAAGAAGATATATATAAACTGGGAATCCGCAAGCGCACAGATATGAATATACCATTGTAGCATTTTAACCAGGAGTAAAACCAGGTATCATATTTATATTCTACCACAGGGAAAGAAGTCTTTCTAATCCATAATAGCTAATACATGCTCATCTCTCAGTTTTATAATGTAGAGTGGCCAAAATATATCAATTGCTATAAACAGGGGTAAGTCACATAAAGATAAAGATATTGATAGCATAGTTCAAGTCATAACATCATGAGCAGCTAGAAAGTGTCATTATAGCAAGAGACATAGCAAAGTCTAGTTAGAGAGGATACTCCTCAGTAACTCTAAACTATATGTCAGTGCAAACTATGATTAGTGCAAACATTTAACAATCATGGAAGAAGAACTATTATATTAATGCATGGGGAGACTATCCAGGAGGATCAAGGCCGAAACTTGAAACAACCCAAACAGTATAAGGCTCCACTAGTCCTATACACGGGGGGTGGACTGCGAAGGACTCAATAGTGCTGTCACCACCATGATCTACCACACGACCCGGCATATAGGGTGCAATCGCAGATAAATACAATATAAGCACCACGCTTACACTGTCTTTACCGTTCACCCATGTTAACAAATGATCTAGGTGAGGGCTATACGACTCCATACATGAATATGAAGGCAAATCAACTATGCTAAACATGTAATCATAATAAACACGAAAGCATATAATGTCGAATATAATCATTGATAAGAACATATGTCTGTATAACAAATGTAAGGAACTAGATAAGAACTTACAAGAGCGAAGCTAGATCAGTATCTCGACCAGCCTCTAGACGATCAGGAGCCAAGTAGATGCCATGCCTCCTCCTAGACCTAGACTAGCTAGCTACTCTGCTATATGGTGTTTCTAGGGCGTAGTATCTCTGACTTGATGACTTGATCTGGTGTATGCAAACTCAGGTTTCCAGATGCCTCTGCCAGGGGGCAGGGAGGCTGCTTATATAGCCCTGAGGGGTAGACGTGCGCTGTTTGATCAAACCGACCTAACGAGTGGTTTAGATTGATCCTCATAGGCGGTGGAAGAACCTTCTAGAAGTAGGGCTGAGGTGGCGCCCGGGGGAGGCCGACCGGCCCCACCACCAGGCCGATCGGGCTGGGGTGGGCCCCCCTCGGGGCCCACTTCGGCCAGGTGGTCCGTCGCTTCTTCTAGATGCTTCTTTCTTGGGTGCCAAGTCTCGTTGAGTTCCGGAGCCTTCTGGAGTCTTCTAGATTTGATTCATTTAGCACTTTTCCCGAATGGTTCCTGGATTTATATAATTTACCAAATCTCTAGAAAAACTGTTAGTGGCACCCTATTCTAAGTTGATATTAATATTTATGCCCTTTTCTCATGTTTAGTTGACTTATAAATATATAGGATAATGTGTGTCAACAAACTCCCCCAAGCTTACCCTTTGCTAGTCCCTAGCAAAGATATGCTTTAGCAGGATCAGGAGTTGCTATAATGCTTTCACACCTCAAAAGTACTATGGTTTTCAAAACCAATTCTCCTCAACAAGATTGCTCTCTCTTACCTTCAACCTTTAAGCATAGCCTTTTCATAAATCTTGAGCAAATAAAAGACAAAACAATCAAGTCAAGCAGTATATCTCAAATTCTTTGATCAGCTATCATCCTGGGGTTTTGCACATTTTTCAGATAAAACTCAGAGATCCTGTGTATGACCTTCTCAAGCATGGAGTCACACTTGGCAAGATTTGTATGGATGATAGTGTTGGATGGATGAGGGTGAAAGGTGGTAAGCCTTTTAGCCTAGCTCTTGGCCTATATCTCTCTTTCTAAGATTTTTAAGATCTGGGCTTTCCATTCTTGGAGAGGTGGGCTCTACTCGCCCCGGACTTTTGTCCATTTTTCTCTCTCCTTAGAGATGTGGGCTCTACTCGCCCTCGGACACGTGTCCATTATTCATCTCTAAATTTATTTTTTAGGGAGGTAGGCCCTTCTCGCCTAGTATGACACTTGTCCTTTTCTCTCCCTCTCTCTTCTCACTTTTTCCTCTCTTTTCTTTTTTCGAATGTAGCCCCAGAATCCTTTTTAACATTGAGAGAGATATATCCTAGAGTTGCATGAGCTGTATGGCTTGATGGAAAATGCGTACTTCCATGTCAGAAGTAACATAAATGGTGGAATGGAATGATCTTGATGTGTATGACAAGCTCTTAAGGATCATAGACACAGGAACTCATCATATAAAATTTCATGATTTTTAAGATAAATCCAGGAATCAAGCTTCTCTAGGAAAATGATCAATAGCAACTCAACTTTTCATGAATCATCTTTCAAAGCCTAGACTCAGATTAAGCATGTACTTGCACAGGTTTTGGGTTTAGAGCAAATTAAGCATTTAAGCTTCAGGAGAATCTAAGTCTGAAAACTAAGCACTTTTAAAAGGAATTACGGCAGAGCAACTATTCATCATCTCCAAGCATATATCATCAAGATCATTATTAAAGGGAAAAGCCAACTAGCAGACTCTAGCATTTTATTCAAACTAAGACTTTTAACCAATACTCAAATAACTAGCAAATATTAAACACCTAGGATAGTGATACTTATCGTGATAACTGGGGGTGCTCTCCCCCAAGCTGGATCTTGAAGTGATTCTTGATTCATCCTTGGAACTTGTTTGCCTTCAGGTCCTTATTAAATTCTCCCTGTAAATATTAGTCTCGCACATACCCGAAGGAACAAATTCTAGGATTATGCTGTGAGCCTTCATGTGCCCACTTCTTTTTGGGTTTTTCTGAAATGTGTGGACCTTCATGTGCCCACGTATTTTTGTGAATTTTTATATGCAAAGGGGATGCTAAAACAAAAACATGTGAATGCAATTTTTTTTTATTTATTTTTTTTATGCCGCCACGGTACAAAGTACATGGGGCCTTAAAGAATGCAAATGCAGAAAATATTTATATGATTTTTTTTTCAATGCAGGTATAGGGAAATAAACATGCTAAAATATGCAGTGCAGAATATAAAGATAAATACCGAGTTACCTCTCGGCGAGAGTTTAGAGTACTTACTCCCATGGCGTAGATGCAGTGGCCATTGATTGATCAGTTGATGACGCGGGTAGTGATTGGTCTTCCGAAGGTGTACTTTGATCTTTCTTCCTCCAAACTTGTTTCTTCGGTGGAGACCTTTCTGGAGTAACAGGTTCAGAATACTGGGCTGGTAGAAGCTGAGCGGACTTCTCCTTGATCTCTTCTTCAATGTTCTTGACATCCGTCAACTTTGTGTTCAGCTTGCGTTGTAATTTCTGAAGGCGTCTCCGCGTCTTGTTCTTCTTGGGCTGCTCAGGATCAGTATAAGTATTGAAGTAGCAGCGTACCTTTTCAGTTCTGAACTGGAAGTGGATCTCGCCAGTCCTGATGTAGATGATTGCTCTTGTTGTGTTCAGGATCGGTCTTCCAAGCACGATAGGAGGATCTTGCTCATCTCCCATGTCTATGACTAAAAAGTCGGTCAGGACATAGTGGTCCTTTATCTTGACAGGTACATCTCGTGCAATTCCTTCCGGGCACCGTTGTGATTGATCCGCCATCTGCAACATTATATATGTGGAATACAAAGGCAGGTCACCATATATTAATTCGTAGGTTACCTTAGACATTAGGTTGGTGCCCGATCTCGTGTCGCAGACAACTCGCTGGAAGTTCCATTGATTGATGGAGCAGTGGATTGATGGAACTCCAGGGTCTTCAAGCTTTGGCAGTAATGGTGAAGGGAACAGGTTCTCATTCTATGATTGAATTGTGTTGATCATCCAAACTTCCTCCACATGCGGTTGAGGTCGATTGTTCTTCTTATTCCTCCTTCTATCTCTTCTCTTCTTCTCGACAACTGGCTCGTGTTCTTGGGGGTAAGGATATCGGGGTGTGCAGGAGCTTTTAGGATCTTGTTCTTGAAATTGAATCTCTCCTTTCTCCCATTGATGGTGAAGACGATCTTAGCGGCGTCGGCGTAGATGATGGCTTTGGCTGTGGCAAGGAAAGGACGTCCCAAAATGATTGGAGCGTTCTCACTTCCCCCAGTCTCGACAACAACGAAGTCGGCAGCCATGTAGGAGCGTCCTACCCCCAGACATACGTCGTCTAGGATGCCCTCGAGGTAGCATAGTGACAGGTCTGCAAGCTGCAAGCACATGGTTGTATATAATAAAGGTTAACCATTGAATTTCTTATATATTACCTTAGGCATTATGTTGACGCTAGACCCAAAGTCACAAAGTGCATTCTTGAAGGTGTAGGCTCCAATAGTGATGGTGATGACGGGCCTTCCTGGATCTCCTCTTTTGGCGGGCATGCCCCAGTCAGTCCATCTTGGGCCTTCGTCTGTCTTACTCGAACACAGATCTGCAGAATAGATATCGACAAGATTTGCAGATTCTAATTCTTCCGGCTGGCCAGGAATCTTACCTGGGTTAGCCGTGGGAACAGATGATGCCAGCTGAGAAATCTGAGATTCTAGCATTTTATTAAAGCTATGTTGGTTCTTGATGGCAGAAGAAAAACTTTCCATTTTATTACTAATAGTTTCGAGTATTTTATCATTGGAAGCTAACTTCTTAGATAGATTATCCATAATTCTACCCTGGTTTTGGACTAAGTCTCTTAAAGGTGAGAAATTATTAGAAGAATTATTACCTTGATAATTACCTGAATAGTTACCTGGGTAGTTGGTCCTCTGTTGAGTCCATCCTTGATTCTGCTGGGGACGATATTGGTTGTTATTGTTGATGTAGTTCACGTCCTCCTCTAGCTGAGGGCATTGACTCCCTGAGTGTCCAGTGTTTCCACACTCTTCACAGGTCATGCGGGATTCGAAGAGTTGCATGACTTCCTTCTTCTCAGGGGCTTTGTCTTCAAGCCTCTTCATCAGTAAATCCATTTTGGCAGACAACATGTCTACCTCCTTGAGCTGGTGCATTCCTCTTTCTTTCTTGCGGGGTTGACGTTCCTCGTTCCAAGCTTGATTGGACGCCATCTTTTCCACAAGGTTAGTAGCTTGAGTAAGTGTAAGGGACAGGAAAGCACCTCCAGCTGCAGCATCCATCATTTCACGGGTGTTGGTAGAGAGCCCGTGGTAGAAGGTCTGCAAGAGCAACCAGTTTTCCATTCCATGATGTGGGCATTCTGAAATGTAGTCTTGAAAGCGCTCCCATGCTTCAGGAACAGATTCCTCATGTTGCTGCTGGAAACTCGAAATTTTCCCCCGTAAGGCATTGGTTTTGCCTATAGGAAAGAACTTTGCCAGAAAGGCAGTAGAACACAATGTCCAAGTTGTAAATTTGTCTTTGTTGGAGTAAAACCATTGCTTCGCTCGCCCCAATAATGAGAATGGGAATAAATGAAGTAGGACTGCATCACTTGGCACATCTTTGATCGTGAAGGTGCTACATATCTCCAAGAAATGTTGAAGGTGTTTGTTGGCATCTTCATGAGCTTTTCCACAAAATTGGCTAGCTTGTACCATGTTGATCAGTGCAGGCTTGAGCTCAAAAACAGCATTTCCTACAGCGACTGTCGGACCAGTACGAATGTTGTCCGGGGTCGGTGCAGAGTATTCGCGTAGGGACTTGTTTGCCATTACTTCAAACGTGGGTGTTAAGCTTCGCGCTGTTGAATCTCCCAAGGCAGAAGTCGTGGGCCGAGAATCAGGAGACCTGAGCTTTGACCTTGCCTTCCTTAAGATTTTCTCTGGATCTGAAACGAAGTTTTCTGAAAGATTCTTATTCATACATTACCCTGAAATAAGATAGACAAAAGTGGGAAGAACAAGGGTAAGCCTGTTTAAGCAATGATAATTTGGGTTCTCGATACATTATGTGTGAGAGATGCATGCATGCTATTACTGAAACTTTTTCATCTAGGCTATAGACTTTCTTTCCCCGGCAACGGCGCCAAAAATGCTTGTTGACATTGCTAACGTCATCGACTAGAAACGGATATAAGATCCATCTCTATCGACGGCACCAGAAATGCAAAGATATATCTTAACATGATGCTAAGTGTATATCAGATGTTGCTTTCAGATTAAACTAAAAGGTGAACTCCGACACGATTCATAGCACAACTCGATATAGGTTGTCAGCCCTGACTGGTGTGCCAGAAAACACATGGATATGGTACTCTTACATATGCCTTGGATCTCTAGAAAAGAAGATATATATAAACTGGGAATCCGCAAGCGCACAGATATGAATATACAATTGTAGCATTTTAACCAGGAGTAAAACCAGGTATCGTATTTATATTCTACCACAGGGAAAGAAGTCTTTCTAATCCATAATAGCTAATACATGCTCATCTCTCAGTTTTATAATGTAGAGTGGCCAAAATATATCAATTGCTATAATCAGGGGTAAGTCACATAAAGATAAAGATATTGATAGCATTGTTCAAGTCATAACATCATGAGCAGCTAGAAAGTGTCATTATAGCAAGAGAAACATAGCAAAGTCTAGTTAGAGAGGATACTCCTCGGTAACTCTAAACTATATGTCAGTACAAACTATGATTAGTGTAAACATTTAACAATCATGTAAGAACAACTATTATATTAATGCATGGGGAGACTATCCAGGAGGATCAAGGCCGAAACTTGAAACAATCCAAATAGTATAAGGCTCCACTAGTCCTATACACGGGGGGTGGACTGCGAAGGACTCAATAGTGCTGTCACCACCACGATCTACCACACGACCCGGCATATAGGGTGCAATCGCAGATAAATACAATATAAGCACCACGCTTACACTGTCTTTACCGTTCACCCATGTTAACAAATGATCTAGGTGAGGGCTATACGACTCCATACATGAATATAAAGGCAAATCAACTATGCTAAACATGTAATCATAATAAACACCAAAGCATATAATGTCGAATATAATCATTGATAAGAACATATGTCTGTATAACAAATGTAAGGAACTAGATAAGAACTTACAAGAGCGAAGCTAGATCAGTATCTTGATCAGCCTCTAGATGATCGGGAGCCAAGTAGATGCCTTGCCTCCTCCTAGATCTAGACTAGCTAGCTACTCTGCTATATGGTGTTTCTAGGGCGTAGTATCTCTGACTTGATGACTTGATCTGGTGTATGCAAACTCAGGTTTCCAGATGCCTCTGCCAGGGGGCAGGGGGCTACTTATATAGCCCTGAGGGGTAGACATGCGCCGTTTGATCAAACCGACCTAACGAGTGGTTTAGATTGATCCTCATAGGCGGTGGAAGAACCTTCTGGAAGTAGGGCTGAGGTGGCGCCCGGGGGAGGCCGACCGGCCCCACCACCAGGCCGATCGGGCTGGGGTGGGCCCCCCTCAGGGCCCACTTCGGCCAGGTGGTCCGTCGCTTCTTCTAGATGCTTCTTTCTTGGGTGCCAAGTCTCGTTGAGTTCCGGATCCTTCTGGAGTCTTCTAGTTTTGATTCTTTTAGCACTTTTCCCGAATGGTTCCTGGATTTATATAATTTACCAAATCTCCAGAAAAACTGTTAGTGGCACCCTATTCTAAGTTGATATTAACATTTATGCCCTTTTCTCATGTTTAGTTGACTTATAAATATATAGGATAAGATGTGTCAACAGTCTCAATGAAGAACAAAGAAGAACTCCTTCATCATCACCTTCACTTCCCTCTTTACCTAGCACTCACACACACACACACCCTACATGCGAAATGAGAGGAGAGGGAACATGGATGTGCTCCAAAAGGGAGCCCCTCCCCTCCTATTTATAGAGGAGGGGGTGGCTTGTAAAGAGGCCAAAACCTCTCCAAAGTGTGCAGCCTTCCTTGGGCGCCACCAATAGGAGAGCGACACGTGGCGAGGAATCTTGCAATGCACTCTTCTCTAGCTTCCAGGGGAAGGAACCAAACCGACCTTGTACCAGCCAATCAACGGGCGCCATGTGACCAATCCACCTCAGAACATTGCAAGGGATCAACCAGGTAGCTACACATGGAAGCAGATGGCGAACGGAGGCAAGATGGGAGCGGTCGAACCTGGGTTCGGCCAACCCTGGCCCACCTCCTTTTGCCTTGTTCTTTCTCTGGGTGACTGGTATGTGGGCCCTTATGACGGTTCTAGGTGCATGCCGAGTTTTGAGGTGGTTTGGGTCCCTGGTAGGCCCTTGGATCCTTGTGCTGCAAATGTGGTGGTGTCTGATTTGTCAGGAGTTGCTTCACTTGGATTGATGAGGTGTCATGGACACATGGCATCCAATGTGGCAGCGCATCGCCACGTGGCCTAGTGTGGATCCCACCGAGCTCACAAGATATCGGGGGAGTATGATCTTGTCTTGTGCATATCTTCCCCATCTGGACTTCGAAGTAGACAAATGATATATCCATTTCGATCGTCTCAACGATCCCGTCGCAATAGTGCAGTCCAAATTGGCATTTGAGGTTGTTTATGATGATGTCTTTTAATAGCCAATGGACTACTTGCTCTCAACTGTGCCATTTGGCACGTATTTTGGTGCATCTTGCAACAAAAGCTAGAAACACCAACACTTGTGGAATCATTAGTATCAAGCCCTATTCTAGTGTTGATGACCTTTTACATTTATTTTATGCAGGTATTGATGGTGTAAAAGTAGCACTTAACAGTCATCAACATTGTGCTTTCGTGCTTTGATTCAAGGCTTGTCTCTAGGACTTGTAGGCTTGTGTGTGCCTAGTCTAGAGTTCCTTTGGTGTGTGCGAGTGATCATAGTGGCAATCGAGATATAAGTCGAGTTCATCCTTCAGGAAGAATTTTTATCGGCTCCCATTCACTCCCCCCTGCTCTGGTCGCCTATTCGGTCCTTCAGGTTTTCACCATCTGAGTGTTAGGAACATAGATTTAGATGATTGAATCAAGAGAAGAGCTTAAAAGTTAATGCAATGCAGATTTCCAGATTAAGACAGATTTTGTTGATCTCAAAGAACTAGTTGTAGCTCTCTGCGTGAATAGCCAAAAATTGTGCAAATATTCTGAGGTAATGTGTACATAATTACAGAACCAAACCAACTAGAATCACCTTGATTGGAATTCTATAGCCCGAGATATAAAATAAAATGATACTGCTGTGTCAGAGTGCTGCGTGAACAGATTTGGTACCAACTGATCTTGCTCAAGGATTAATATTGAAGGAATAAAGATAATGATAATATAAGATTGATTGTGACAGAATATTAACCCCAACTAACTCAACTTTATTACTAAACCAATGTCGTTGTGGTCATCACTCCACAACACATTGCACTCAAGCAAAAAATCCAAATCAAGCAATTGTCATAAGTACAAGCAACCAAACACTCCTTTAAACTAAACATACTCCTAAACGACGTTCGTTACTAATGATTACATTGACTCCAAACTTAAAACTGAAAAACTCCTAAGCTCTAATCCAAGATGACGCGGGTGCTGGTGCTTGGTGCTCCATATCTAGCCCTTTTTGGTCTTGGTGACTGCGCATGCCATTCTTCTCCTTCTTCCTCTGCTTGCCCTTGCCCAACGATGATAGCTCGGAGCCTCTTGATCTCCTCCCTGTCTTCCTTTTGCTGGGCGCGAAGGCCTCACAGCTCCATATTGGTGTCATCCAACATGGTGTTGAGCTCTGCAATGAGTCCCACTTGGGCCAAGTGCTGGAGGTTCATGTCCTTGTACACCTCAGGGATAATGCTGCCCACTGCTCCATAAGGTCAACGAGGGAAATGCTTCCATGAGGTGTTGGTGATGTAGTGAGCTTTCTTGTAACACCACGCGGAGAGGGCTCGTCTAGCAGCCTCATCTATCCCAGCAGCGAAGGTATCCCTGATGGCCAAAGCAAGATGCACTCCAAGCTCGTACTCCCCGAAGTAAGGATGAGTGTGCATAGTGTGCACTGACACATCCCACTACTCCAGATATCTTGGATGAGTCCTCCACAACCCCCGGTAGTCGATCTTCACATCGTAGTTGAGGTGTTGAAAGAACCTCCTGAGCAGTGTTGGGAAGCGAGCTTGTCCTCCATCACTATGCAGAGCGACCACATGCCACTTCTCTGGCACAACAACTGGTACCTCCTCTGGCATCTCATCCTCTAGGTCTGAATCCTCTGGATCTGAGCCTTCTGAGTCTGAATCTTCTGAGTCTGATCCCCCTGAGTAAGAAGGATCACTAGAGTCACTCTCTTGTTCATCCTCTTCAGCTGCCTCTGCTTGTGCTTCCTCTGGCTCTACAGTTGCTTCCTCCGGCTCTTCAATTGGTTCTTCAGGCTCTTCAGCGGGCTCTTCAGCTGGTTCCTCTGGCTCTTCAGCAGGCTCTTCATCATCAGACACTTCGACGATCTCTGGAGCATGTGCTGGGGCATGTGCTGCAGGTGGTGACTCCATCTCTATTTCTTCATCTGTGTCACCCTCGTGCTCTTCTCCCTCCATTGGGTAGTAGTAGTAGTCCTGGTCCTCCAAGTACCTTGGAAACTAGAAGGAGCTTGCACGAGTGGTCTTCAGCCGACGAACCATCTAGAGGTAGAGAAGACAAGTGCAGGAAGAAGCATGAGCTAGAGATATCAAAATAAAGTTAAGATAACAAATGGATAAATAAGGATGAGGTAAAATTAAGAGTAAGCAGTTAAAATAGATTTTTATAAAGCAAGCATTAGTGTGGCTTCTATTAAAGTCCTTAATATCGACCAATACTAACTAGGCTAACGTCCTACAGTCAACACGGCTCTGGTACCACTTTGTCACACCCAGTTTTGGAAGCAAAACCAGATAATAAATTTACATGTGTCCAGGATCATGTTTACACATGCAAATGACATAGTGGAGTACCAAAACGCAATGTCACAGCGTAATTATTATTACAGACCGAATGTCAAATAGTCTATCACACCATACGAGTAGCTAAACAGCGGAAAAGTAAATGAGGTCGTCCACCACAGGCAGTTGACTGGGGAACGCGCCTAGAACTCCTCAAAGTCTTCTAGAAGGTCTTCAAAGCGTCTGTCTAAGCAGCAGACCGAGTAGTGTAGATGCAAGATAAGATCAACAAGCATGAGCACATGTCGTACTCAACAAGGGAATATAACTAAACAACATGCAAGGCCTTTTGAGTGGATGGCTGACATGGTTAAAGCGGTAAGCACTTTTAGTTGGTCAAGTTTTATTAAGCAACTGATTACTAGCAAATGAAAGTATATACCAACCCAAAAATTAACAAATGCAACAAGAATAAGATGCAATGCACAAATTTAAGTCCATCTTTCATAAGTTACTCATGTGAGGGTCCAGGCTGCTCGTAACCGTGAGCACGGCTAACCGGTTAGTTTTACACTCTGCAGAGGTGGCACATCTTTACCCACAAGTTGTGTAAAAGTTCTAAGAACTTTGAACCCAACCATGTTGTGCAAAAGTAGGCACAATACCACACTACCTAGGTGTGGTTGCATAGGGATGCTACGAGGTCTTTACAAAGGTTCTCTAGAGTGGACTGCCCACTAGGTTAAATGGTCAGTGCAACGCATAACCCTCTCTCAAACTGCGAAGCTACCACAGAGCAGATCAGGTTGAGGGCCGGGCTATACATCATCTACCGCCACCCCCTCGCCCTTATCAGGTAAAGCATATCACACCCTAAAGTTCCTAATTATTTGACCAAGACAGAGCCATTTGTCTTGTGCTTGTACTGTTGTCCTGGGTGGTCGCTCCATGTTCCGATTAATAAGAGGGTGGTCTTGTTTAATGATGTGGAAGCATAAATAAATCAATTTAACTTTGTGTTCATTATAAACCACCACCAACCCATAGTTAGCGACTAAGCATGTACTACCCAACATAAATAAAATACCCAGGTTATCAAGGCACATGGTAAATCAAAAACTAGTCAAACCTTAATCATAGGGACCCATCATATTAATGCAAAACAGTAAATAAATGGTGTAATTAAAATGCAAGTTGTATAGGAAAGAGGGCATGCAGCAAGGACTTGCCTTCCACAGACTCTGGTGGCTGCTCAAAGTCTTCAAACTCTTCAACTGCAGCGTAATCCACGTACCGATCATCCTCTACGCACCACATCATTCCCATACAAGCAAACAATGGAATAAAATAAGAAACAGGCATCAAACAGTATTAATAGAGCAAAACAGAGGTGCAAAACTATTCTGCACTTCGATACGATCACGTGGATATAAAGAACGCTCAAAACAGAGCTAAAACGCGTATTCTACGGCTAAAACAAGGTACAAGGGCTTAACTACGAGAAAACTAGGCCTACAGGGGTCTAACTGCTAAAAACCGAGGGCTAAAACATAATTAGACGTAAAAACACAAGGTCTAAGGTGTAAATCTCGAGCTACGGACCCCGGGTGCTAAAACCAAGAAGCCTAGGGTCTAAGCTATAAAGAAAAGGACTTATGTGCAAGGATCTTTGAACGGTGGAAGGACCGGCTTATAAAACTAAAAAGATCGAGGGGTTTTCTGAAAAACGTGCGCGCACAGGCGGTGTCGGGACCCACCTTCGGGATTCCCGTTAAGCACCTGTGTTAGTCCCTAGATCGCGTAGGCTAACACAGTTCTTATCAGAGTTAAGTATAGAGGCTATAAATAGCATATATATATTTCAAGAAAATACCTCAACGCAGCGAAGGGAAGCGCAGGTGCCCATCCACTAACTAGATGGTTTTCAACACCTGGAACCCACATAGTCTACCTGTAAAAAGTATAATAGAGGCAAGGCTGAGTACACATCAACATACTCAGCAAATCCCAGCGTATAAGATATTAATCCTATAGACTACATGCAAGGTTCCAAGGTAAAAGAGGCAGGTTCCAACGTACTAATGCAAGTGAAGAATATTTCAGAGAAACAATAAGTAAAGCAAATATATTATTATAGGTTGGTCCTAGAGGGGGAACACACAGCCTCCCCTACCAGTCCCCAAGTTTTATTAAACTCAGCGACCACGGGGGTCCTACTGAGCCGGCATCTGCCGTATCACTATCCAAGGGCCACTGCCCTGTCTCACCACCAAACCTATCCTTATAAACATGTGTGCTAATCAACGGGAGCTTTAACCAAAAGTGCTCTAACCGAGAGCCACGGCTATTCGAATTGTTTATACTCTATGCAGAGGTGTACGCTTTACCCGCACTGTCGGTCAGCCCATACCTTCGCGAAAGGCGGTACTGACCTACGAAACCCGTACCCACCGGCGTCCATTCATGGACTACATTATCATCCAATCCTGGACAACATTCCCTAGCTCCATCCACGTCTACACTGGGGCCTAAGTAGGGTCACACCACCACCACCCGCCTCGCGAGTCCAGTTCCCCGAGGAAAGATGCAATTGCATAAAAATGTGGCACACGTACCACCGCGTCACCAAGACGCCAAAACATTCCCGGTGACCTATACCGCCCGGACCTGGGACTATGCAAAGGTCCTGCTCCAGTGCATTCATTGCCCACCATGGCCCCATAGGATGGTTTACTAGGTTCAGCAGCAGGGTGTGGATTAAGTCCTCACATAAACAGGCATTCCCAAAGGCTATGCCTTTTTGGCCCGTGCGGCCGTACTAAGTCCCTGGAAAGACTTTCCCGTGAACCGATCCTTATACGACCGAAGTAAGCATGGACAGGATCCTCCACTAAGGCTGCCCCCATACTCCCATGTCTGTCCTTAAGGAGTCTAACTCACTTTAGTTGGTTCATTTTATTATCTTCTATCTACTTCTATCTCTCCCTATCACCACAGTTCCTTTCCATGAGTAATTGTGAAAAGTAAAACTAGGGTTGATGCTAGTCATCGACATGGTCGAGATCGAGATCAACCCGTCCTTAAGGCAAATGCAAGTTAAATTATTATCTTAGCACATTTTATTATAAAACGGTGGCAGAAGTATGATCAAGGAGGGGTGCTTGGACTTACCTTTATACTTGAAGATCCTTAACGATTCATAGACGACCAGGGTCCTGGGCTTCACACCCTTCTGAATCCTCGGCTCCAGGCAGAATCCCGGTCATCCATGTCTATCGTTTTTATACGCATAAAATAATAGCAAAAACAATTCATAAAAGCAATTCATCAATCAATTCCTATGAAACAACAAAAGGAATATGACGGGGCTCACCTGGTGAGTGTGTCCCTGGGAAAGGGAAACCACAGGGTTTTCGATGGATGGCATAACGTCTAGATATGGATGGAATTATGCCGGTGATCGGGTGGCATGCCGGCTAGGCAGGGTAATAACTCAGTGTTTCTATTGGGTGGCATGCCGGCTAGATGGGGTAGATACCTAGGTTTTCTGTTGGGCAGCATAACGGCTAGGGTGGTAGATGTGAACCTAAACATCAGGCAGCGTAACGGCTAGGGTGGTGTAGGTGTATCTAAGACTCGGGTAGCATAACAGCTAGTCGGTGTACATGAATTCTAGATAGTGTGGAACCTAGGGTTTAACTTGTGCAGCGATGGGGTTTAGCGGCAAAGGCTGGGGCGAAGCATAGGTGCTATATGATGTCACCGCGACAATTCGGCTGCGACCTCTCCCCGGCCCTGAAAAGGACGGTGGGGCCGCAGGTGGAATTAGGGTCAACATCGTAAATCCTTAAATGGATGTTTACTACTATGTGCCAGAGAACTTGTAAAACAAACGCCACTTGTCCTGGTGCCGGGCGGCATTCTCAGCGACAGATGGATCCGGCACAAGATCAGGCGAAAGAAATGTCAGAGCTCATCGGTAGATCCACTTCGGCCCGATAGGCGGAATCTGGACAAGATGACTATGTGGAGGGGCTTAGAATATTTCCTAGTATTTATGGGAATTTGTGGGGATACCCCCCGGGACCCACACAGAAGGGCTTCATGACGTGTATACGTACACGGAGATAGGCCCACCCGTGTGGGGATACGGCACCACGCACGGATCAGGATGAGGCGGCACCCGAGGAGATATTATCCCATGAATAAAGACCGGTTAGTTAGGAAAGATATTGCTTGAGCCGGAAGGCCAGATCTTGTAATCGGTTAGTTATGGATTTCCTGAGATCTGTAAACCCTACCCCCCAGGCTATATAAGGGCGGCAGGGACCCCCCTCAGAAACAACTCCATCCGATTCCCAATCGTGGAACCATCAATACAACACACTGAGCACAGGACGTAGGGTATTACGCCTCCCGGCGACCCGAACCTGGATAAACCCTGTGTCCTTTGTTCACCATCTTGCTCTAGTCTCGGCGATCCCCACCATACAATCTACCACCATAGCCTACCCCATGGTGGACTGCTAGTTCATTGCACTGACAGTTGGCGCGCCGGGTAGGGGTTCGCCGCAATAATTGGCGAGCTTGATGGCCGCAGTCAAGATCCCTGCTAGTTGCCTTGCCTTCGCCGCGTTGGGAGCGGGAATCCCTTTCGGGAGCTTCAATCCCGTCTCCACCGTCGAGGAGCAGGCGGCCGGCTACGTGACTCCTCCTCAGGGTCACATCATCATCAGGGAGATCCCATGAGTTCTCTCCGACACCATGATCGCCACGGAAAAGCCTTCCGGAGCGGTTTCCACACCGCCCGCGAGGAGAAGACCGGCTGCCAGATCCAATCTGGACAAGCCCAAAGCCTGCCGAGTGCTTTTCGGCACCCCGTAGCAAACCCGAAGGCCAACCCTCCCGGTTCGAGATCTGACGGTTGAAGGGTCATCGAACCCTCCCGCGGACGATCTGGTTGAATCTTTCGACCGGGTCATTAACCACATGGCTGACACCATCTGCGAGGCAACCTTGGATACCCCACACTCCGAGTGCTTTCCCTTCGGGTTGAAGAGCACCGCCGCCTCCGTAATCACGGAGGAGGTGAAGCGAAACCTAGCGGCGATCCCTGCACCCGAGCCAATTGAATACCACTCGGATAACGATTCGCCGCACTTCGTGAACGTGGTTCTCTCCCCCATGCGAGAGGGAAACCGTAACGCGTCCCTCCTCCCCATACTGGAAGAGGACGAGGACGGTCAACTCTGTGACTGGACTATGGATGAGTCCGAGGGTGAGCGCCGCTCAGGCCGATCTACTGGGCGGTCTAGCCCCGAGTACATCTCGGATGGGTCCTTTGCGTCCCTTGAGGCGGCTCTCAGCCTGGACGAAAGCTCTCCCTCCCATGGGTCTGATGACAAGATCCTGATCAGCTCTTCAAGCTCACCCTCGGATCTGTCCGACGGGAGCTGGTCGCCTGCCTTTGTCTACGCGGCAGCACCAGGGGCCCCGCCGGCAATCTCCGAGGACGAACGCACTCAAGATAACGAGACGACCGCGCAAAAGGCCGAACGATTATGGAAGAATGCGGACCGAGCGCGACGGCGCCGAGAAGCCCAGTGCGACGAGGAGGAGGACGAGGACCTTCAAAGTTCCGACCGCCCGCGCTGCAACAGGCGGCGGCATCGCACCCGCCGCTCGAGCAGAGTTCAGCCTCGAAGGCTCGAGGATGACTTCACCCTCGAGTACGATGGGCACAAGGTCTACACGACCCCCAAAGCAAATCTTATTGTACTAAATGAGGTGGTAGAAACGCTACCTCCAACTACGCTAGACATTGGGTGCATACGGGCCTTGGTGCAGGCCGCCGCGACCCAGCACAACCGCATCGACCTCTCCCCGCCAGTCGGGCAGGGGGAGATGGAGGGTACCCACCGCTCGCGCCACAATAGAGCACGGCCTGACGAAGGTGGAGACTTGCGCGACCAGCTCCGCAGCCGCGATGCGAGGACCACGATCAACCGCAACCACGAGGAGCGCCGCCGTCAGGAATCAAGGCGACGCAACGACTACGACAGGGAGCATGGAGCTCCCCATCGCCGAGAGAGACGTGGCGGCTCACAGAGCGGGTACAAGGATTACTACTCAGATTCCTATGAGGAGTCTGGGGATAGCTATAGCTCCTATGAGCGGCCGGCCGACGAACACCGAGGAGGTCGAGAGGGTGCCCCATCCTACGATGGCTTCCTCTCCCTCTCAAAAAGGCTACGTTGAGTGACATGGCCCCGAGGATTCAAGCTGTCCGACGTCGACAAATACGATGGCATGTCAGACCCTGTGCAATGGCTCCAGATCTACTCAACCGCGGTCAAGGCCGCGGGAGGAAACGTCGACGTGATGGCAAACTACTTGCCCATAATGCTCACGAAGGGGTGCAGAAACTGGCTTGCGGGGCTCCCAAGGAACTCCATTACATCCTGGGATGACCTCTGCAAGTTCTTCACGAGCCAATACTCTGGCACATGGGAGAGGCCGGGGAACAGGAGGATGCTGGACCAGATCCGGCAGCGCAAGAACGAGTCGCTGCGCTCGTACATTCGGCGTTTCTCCGAGAAGAAGAACTCTCTTCCTTTCGTCGAGGAGCACGATGTCATCGGCGCCTTCCAGCATGGGCTGGCCTACGGCAAGCTGGTGAATAGGTGGGCTCAGAAGCCCCCGAGACCGTAACGAGCTCTTCGCCATAGCCAACAAGGAGGCTGACGGTGAAGAGGCAGAACGCGAGCAGCTGAAACACATCAAGTCTCACTGGGAAGACGATGATTCCCCACGTCCGCATCGGCCACGCCACGATCTGGACCGAGAGGGAGAGACCTCCCAGCAGGGCGCACGGCACAACAGGAGGCGCAAGCCGGCCGAGGTCGTAGCGGCCGTGGAGCCCGCCCCGAAGCGCATGGACCCGTCCGAGTTCCGGAAGATGCTGGACATGCAATGCCCGTACCACAAGAACCATAAGCACTCGGCTCGCGACTGCTTCGGCCTGAAGAACCACTTCTCTGGCAAGGGTCGCTCGAAGGGTCCCCCCAAGAATGACAAGGGCAAGGGAAAGCGTGCTCCCCCAGCAGATGATGATCAGGAAGATTTTCAGGTCGCCGACCGTACGGTCAACATGATCTATGGTGGCCTGGACCAGATCGAGGGGAAGTGCAAGGCCAAGCTCACGGACAAGTTACTGGTGTATGCGGCCCAACACAGCACGCCCCAGTTCCTCTGGTGGTCGGAAGTCCCGATCACCTTCACTAGGGAGGACCACCCGGAGGCAGTTGTCAAACTCGGGCGGTACCCCCTCGTGCTGAAACCTACGATCCGCAACGTAGACTTTGCAAGATGCTGGTGGACGGAGGCAGTGGCCTCGACATATTATTCGCCAGCATGCTCAAGGAGTTGGGCCTCACTTCCTTGGACTTGAGTGTCGGTGTTTTAGACTGGCAACCTACCAAGGGGAGTACCCGAGGTAGATGAATGTGGCCTCACCGAGATCGGTAACTCGAAGGAGAGACACGTGGCACACAATTTAGACAGGTTCGGGCCGCGAGGTGCGTAATACCCTACGTCCTGTATGCTGCGTAGCTCTGGATTGATTAGGTGTGTTTACAAGATGATGCGGATGAAGAGATAGGGGTCCCTGTCTCGCCTTATATAGTCCGAGAGGCAGGGTTACGAGTCGGTTTGAGGGGAGAGTACTAGTCGTGTACGGCTAGGAGTACTTTACATGGATCCGGACATCTGTAGCTTCCTAACCGAGTACTATGCCTCTGTAGTCCTTGCGCCCCACCCCAGCAGGTGCCGTGTTGCCCAAGTCGAGTAGTCCCAGGGGCCCACCGAGTAGTCGGTCCTGGTACCCACCAGAGTAGTGGGCCCAGGGATGTCCATACGACAAGCCCCCGAGTACTTTGTAGTCGAGCAGGATGTCTTCGAGTAGTCTTGATGGCCTTGGCGAGTAGTCCTTGAGCGTCCCCGAGTTCCACAAGCCGAAAGTCCTCAAGAGTTCTTGAACCATCCCGAGGCCAGAAGGTACTCTAGCTGATTTTTGAGTAATCTTGAAGTTTTCTCGAGTAGTCCCCAAGCGTCCCCGAGTGCTTCTCTCGAAGGTCTTCAATAATACTCGTGATGTCTTGATGAAGAGACCATATGGAAAATGCGATTCAGAGAATCGCATTCCATATGGAATGTAGCCCCCGAGCCTTAGGTCGAATCGTAGATTCAAGCTGAGGGTCAATCTGAAGTTCTGCCAATCTTATCCTGAAAAATCCGGAGAAAAAACCGAAGGACACGTGGCACGGAGCCCCCGAGCCTTGAGTCAAGTACTTCCTCTCGAATTAAAGGGTCATCTTGACTGTAGAATGTGTCCTGAGTGGGTCTTGAATCTGGTTATATTCCACTGAGGTCATCTGAAGTAGTCGAGCCCCCGGCGCTGTGCTTGCTTCAGTAGCCTTCTTGCGGCGGATCTCGTCGATCCTGTGGTGTGCGTCATAGCCGCCACGTGCGTTGCCGGTGGCATGGCTAGTCGCGTGGCCTCGGCCTCCGTGATCGCCACTGCCACCAGCTTTTCTGCCGGCGTCATGGGATGAACTTCCACCACTGCTGCCACCACCACCGCCGCCGCCGCGACTACCTCCGATGCCACCCTGGCTGATGCCGCCCTGTGAGGGTCCTCCAGCCGAGGCCCTAGAGCGATTGGGATTTGGCTGGTGTTCACCACGGACACGGTTGCGTCCGCCGTCTGCCGGGCTGCGGCTAGTGGCTTCGTGGTTTCTGGCGTCGTGAGTTCTGACGGGGGGTACTTGGGCAACTCTGTTGTCGACCCGCATGAAGTAGGCGTCTTTAGTGAGTTTGGCGATGACTTCGCCCGCGTGGATCCCCTGGGCCTGCCGTGCTATCGTGGTGATAGACATGAGGCACTACTCAGGAGTAGTGTGTACCCGGTTGGCAACTTGCTCCAGGGCCTCATTAAGGTTCCGAATAGGGAGAGTTTCCCGGAGACGTCTGCGTCGATCGTTCCGCTTCCTATTGCGGTCACACCGAGCATTCTTGTCTTCGGTTCTCTCGTTCAGAGGTGCGTTGGCAGACAACTCATCCTCTGAGATGTCGACAAGGTATCGGTCGGGTCGGTTTTTCGAAGTCCCAACATATGTGGCCGCCATGAAGACTTCACAATCGGGAGTGCAGAGTCTGGAGTCAGTAGTCGCCACCTCGGTGGGGGTGTGGTCGTCATTTAGAGCCAGCGGGGTCCCCTCCTGGAAGGGGAGTGAATCGAGGTAGGCGACACAGCGTGAGTTGTCGTCCGTTAGGTCTGCAGGCTTGCGGTCGGGCCAATAGACGAATCTGCCGGCGGGAGTAGATGTAATGACCAGGCCAGTGGCAGGACCTGACAGCGGTTCCTCAGTCATGTTGAGCTCAGACTCAGACTCGATTGGGTCCGATCCAAAGTTGAACTCGTAGGAGGAGTCTGAGTAGTAGCCGGTTGCGGTGTTGGAGTCCGAGGAGTACTCGGAGGTGATCTCCTTGCCGGCCCGGCGTGCGGTGAGGGCTTTCGCGTGGGCCCTGCTTGAGTTGCAGAGACCGTATGGGAAGTGCTCATGGAGAGGGGCCGCTTCACACGATGGCTTAGGAGCCAGCTCGTATGAGGCGATCTAGGGTGACGTCGAGTTCGAGTTGGAGGCGGATCCGAGCTCGAAATCGGCAACTTGGTTGTAGAGCGAAATTTCGCCGAATTTTTCGACGAGTGGGCCCGTGGTGTCTTCGGGAAGCGTCACGAGCCCGGTCTCCGGATACGGAGTCATGGTGAGGTAGCGTTGGAAAGATCCAGCGTCGACAGCGGTGCAGACCCAAGAGCCGAAGATGAAGGTGTCGCCGCGGTTGAAGGTGGCGGTTGGCTTGATGACGATTGAAGCCGTCGAGTTCGCCATGTGATCTTCGGCGAGTTCCCCTACCTGGCGCGCCAGCTGTCGGTGTTTTAGACCAGCAACCTACCAAGGGGAGTACCCGAGGTAGATGAATGTGGCCTCGCCGAGATCGGTAACTCGAAGGAGAGACACGTGGCACACAATTTAGACAGGTTCGGGCCACGAGGTGCGTAATACCCTACGTCCTGTATGCTGCGTAGCTCTGGATTGATTGGGTGTGTTTACAAGATGATGCAGATGAAGAGATAGGGGTCCCTACCTCGCCTTATATAGTCCGGGAGGCAGGGTTACAAGTTAGTTTGAGGGGAGAGTACTAGTCGTGTACGGCTAGGAGTACTTTACATGGATCCGGACATGTGTAGCTTCCTAACCGAGTACTATCCCTCTGTAGTCCTTGCGCCCCACGCCAGCAGGTGCCGTGTTTCCCAAGTCGAGTAGTCCCAGGGGCCCACCGAGTAGTCGGTCCTGGTACCCACCAGAGTAGTGGGCCCAGGGATGTCCATATGACATTGAGCCCAACCGACAAGCCCTTCTTCGGGATCGTACCCGGAGATCCTTCAGTACCACTCGGTCAGATCTCTCTGCCAATCACCTTTGGCACGATCGAGAACTACCGGACAGAGTACGTCTGCTTCATAGTGGCGGACTTCGAGACAGCCTATCACGGCATACTCGGCAGGGCGGCGCTAGCCAAGTTCATGGCGGTGCCTCACTATACCTACATAGTGCTGAAGATGCCTGCGCCAAACGGGGTCATTACCCTCAGAGGTGACTCTAACACAGCCAGTGCCTGTGAGAAGGAGAACCTCCATATCGCTGCCACCCTGGATCTCTCCAGACGCACTGCAGAAGTCCTGGCGGCTGCCAGCAAGCTCGACCCGGTAGATCTGGAGATCCCGACCAAGAACCCGGTGATGGAGGCGATCCAGCGGGAGAAGGAGGCCGTGAAGAAGGTGTCGCTCAACCTCGAGGATCCCTCGAAGACGGCGACCATAGGGGCCAACCTGGACCCTAAATAGGAAAGCGTGCTCGTCGAGTTCCTGCGTGCTAACTCCGACATATTCGCCTGGAAACCAACGGATATGCCAGGAGTGCCCAGAGAGCTCGCAGAGCACTCCTTGAAGGTTGACCCGAAAGCTAAGCCGATCAAGCAAAAGCTTCGTCGGTTCGCGGCTGACCGCAAGGAGGCAATAGGGGTAGAAGTTACGAAACTGTTAGCTGCCAAGTTTATCAAAGAGGTGTATCACCCAGACTGGCTGGCTAATCCAGTTCTTGTATCCAAAAAGAATAAGCAATGGAGACTGTGCGTTGATTATACCGATCTCAACAAACACTACCCCAAAGACCCCTTTACCCTCCCGCGAATAGACCAAGTCGTTGATTCCACAGCGGGCTGTGCCCTGCTCTGTTTTCTCGACTTCTATTCAGGCTATCACCAGATTAGTCTGAAGGTCGAAGACTAGATCAAGACGTCGTTCATTACGCCACATGGTGCGTAGTGTTACTTGACAATGTCCTTTGGTCTGAAGAACGCCGGCGCAACGTATCAGCGTGCCATCCAGGCATGCCTGAAGACGCAAATTAGCGTAAACTACAAAGCATACGTAGATGATGTCATAGTCCAGATTCGAGACCCTGATAACCTTATCAAGGACTTAGCTGAGACCTTCGCTAACCTGAGGGTTTACCGGGGGAAACTTAACCCGGAAAAGTGTGTTTTTGGCGTTCCCTCAGGATAACTACTCGGATTCCTTGTCAGCAATCACGGCATAGAGGCAAACCCAGAGAAGATCCACGCGATCACTCGGATGAAGCCCCCAAAGTGCCAGAAGGATGTACAGAAGCTAGCCGGGTGCATGGCAGCACTTAGCCGGTTCATCTCACGACTCGGCGTACGAGGATTGCCCTTCTTCAAGCTCCTCAAACATCAAAACAATGATTTCAAGTGGGATGAGGAGGCCCAGAAGTCCTTCCTGGAACTCAGGAGCTATCTGCAAAAGGCCCCCATCCTCACATCACCAGAGCAGGGGGAAACTCTCTACCTCTACATCTCGGCTACCACGCACGTGGTAAGCACGGTACTAGTTGTGGAGCGCAAAGAGGAATGACATGCTTACGCCGTCCAGAGGCCGGTCTACTTCATAAGCGAGGTGTTGACCGACTCTAAGGTGCGGTACAATCAGGCGCAGAAACTGCTCTATGCACTGTTGATCACCGCACGCAAGTTGAAGCACTACTTCGAAGCTCATAAAATCGTTGTAGTTTCCGACTACCCCATAGGCGACATCCTGCACAACAGAGATGCCATGGGAAGGATGGTGAAGTGGTCCATCCAGCTAGCCGCACACGACATAACTTTCGTACAGCGTAACACGATCAAGTCGTAGGTACTCGCAGACTTCATGGCAGAGTACACGGAGATCCAGACGCCATCCACTGCCACCGAACCTGAGTACTGGACCATGTACTTTGATGGATCACTCAGGATTCAAGGAGGCGGGGCCAGCATAATCTTTATCTCCCCAACAGGAGAGAAACTGCGATACGTGCTGCAGGTCATGTTCAAGGTTTCGAACAATGCGGCCGAGTACGAGGCGGCCCTCCACGGGCTCCGTTTCGCCGTGTCGCTCGGGATAAAATACCTGATGGTCAAGGGCGACTCTGCCCTGGTGGTAAACCAGGTTAACAAGAAATGGAACCGGACCAGCGAGAAGATGGACGCATATTGCACGGAGATCCGCAAACTCGAAGGCAAGTTCTACGGCCTAGAGTTTCAACACGTACTCCGCGACAATAACAAGGCGGCCGATGAGCTGGCAAACATGGGATCCACGAGAGCCCAGGTACCACCCGGCGTCTTCGTTCAAGACCTGATCAAGCCCTCCATCAAGAACCCCGATGCGCAAGTCGATCCATTAGAAGGACTCGGCGAAGTCCTAATGATTGAACCACAGCCCGAGTGGATCTCAGAGATGGTCGAATACATCAAGGACGGCACGCTCCCGAATCCTTTACCAGGTCAGGAAAGGGAGACACAAGCGCTACACAAACGGATCAGTCGCAGGAGCAAGAACTATTTCCTGATCGGCGACAGCCTGTGTCGCCGAGGCGGACAGTCCTGAGTACTCCAGAAGTGCATATCGGAGGAAGAAGGACGACAACTCCTAGCGGAGATTCATGGAGGCATGTGTGGCAACCACGCCGGAGCAAGAACCATTGTTGGAAAAGCTTTCCGGTCTGGCTTCTACTGGCCTACAGCCGTCACAGACGCTGAGATGCTGGTGAAACGTTGCGAGGGATGCCAATTCTTTGCAAAACAAATACACGTTCCAGCCCAAGCTCTGCAGACAATACCCGTTTCATGGCCTTTCGCGTGCTGGGGACTCGACATGATCGGGCCCTTTTAGAAAGCATCCGGAGGGTACGACCACATCCTGGTGGCAGTCGACAAGTTCACCAAATGGATAGAGGTCAAGCCAATCAAGGTGCTCACAGCTGCCAAAGTAGCCGAATTCATAGGAGAAATCATGCATAGATTCGGTGTCCCTAACAGGATAATAACCAACCTGGGTACGAACTTCACAGGAAGGGAGTTCCAAGAATATTGTGACGAACTCCTCATCAAGGTGGCATGCGCCTTGATCGCACACCCATGTTCCAATGGCCAAATCGAGCGAGCTAACGGAGTGGTGCTCGAGGCACTCAAGAAACGCATCTTCAATTGCCTGAAGAAGTACGCGACTCGTTGGCTACGCGAGCTCCCTGCAGTACTCTGGGGACTGCGGACACAGCCGAGTCGTGCTACTGGTCAGACTCCTTTCTTCCTGGTATATGGGTTTGAGGCGGTGCTCCCCACTGACCTCATGTTCAATGCACCAAGACTTGAAGTATACGACGAAAACGAGGCTGAGAAGGCGCGAATTGAGGATATCGATAGCATCGAGGAAGGACGGCTCGTGGCAACAATTCAGGCAGCACGGTACGCCCAAGCCTTGCGGCGTTACCATGATAAAAATGTGCAGGAGAGAGCTTTCTGCGTTGGAGATCTGGTCCTTCGCAGGATCCAAAGCAAGAAGGACATGCACAAGTTGGCAGCCCCATGGGAGGGGCCATTCATAGTCAAGGAAATCAGTAGGCCGGGTGCTTATCGGCTAATACAGGAGGATGGCTCAAATGTGCCCAACTCATGGAACATCGAGCACCTACGCCGCTTCTACCCATAATAAAGCTATGTATCATTTTTTGTTCAAAGTTTTTTGTACATTATCCATGTTAGCAGTCTATGACAATGAATTCAGTTTCATGTCTCTTGAAGTTTTTTTTACTTCACTTTCACATCTGCTCACATGCTTTTCTCACCCAAGTTTCAATTCTAAAACTTGGGGACTGCTCTACATACAGCAAAGTTTTCCATGTCAAAACTAAATAACGCTCATCTAACACGGATCTTACGACTCATAAAGTACTCGGTAGCACATGTCTTAAATCATGGGTCGAGGTTTTCGCCAAGCTAAGGTACTACGCGTGCATGAGAGTACGCCCTCTGCGCTAGGAAACTAAGGCCAACGAGCCTACGATTTCCCGTAATAGACTAACTACCGGAGAAATTAACAGTACAAAGACACCATCAAAGTAAAGCGCCTACTTAAAAAGTACCAAATGTCAACGAACCAAAGTACCGGTGCACCCACAGCACCACAGAATATTACAACTTTTAAACTTTCAAAGTTTTTATGGCTGGGACAGGAGGGCATCAGCACCAACTTTGTCATCAGCCGCCGCCACGACATCGTCAGCAAGCTGCTCCGCCATATCCTTCACCTCCTCAAGCAGTCGCTCAGCCTGATGCGGCGACGTCCCACAAGCGAAGCCACCGCGGAAGCGATCCACGTTGATCGAGGGGTAGAAGGAGCGGAAGACGGTGAGGCAATGGCTGGCACTCACCACGCTGACCTCGCGAAGACAGCCGGGGAAGCGCACCGCCGCCGCTTGGGCATGCTCCAGGAGGGTCGGCGGGCGCACCACTGGGTCACCGAACTGCGCACGGAGGAGGACTCGGCAAGGGGTGCTAGCTCATCCAGGATGGGGCGTAGCACCTCGCCGAGAGCTTTGAACTGAGCCCTCTCCGATGCGATGCGGGCCTCAAGATCTGCATATTGCGCAAATTGTTTTTGCCAAAAATCTGCTCAACTTCAGAAGCACTTATCGACAAACATTCAAGGATAACACGGGGGTGCAAGGTAACCAACCTGACAGCTCTTTTCTCGCCACAGTGGCCTGCCTGCACGCCTCCTGGCCGTCCTGCCAGAGCTGTTTCATGCGGCCCCAAAGGGATTTGAGCTCCTCCTCCACCTTGGCCCGAGCTGTTGCCAAGAACTGATCAGCACAAAGCACTCGGGCAATGACGAAACAGAAGCAAAACATAATCAACATACCTTGCTGGTTTTCCTCCGCCACCGCCAGGAGCATCGCCTCGTTCGCCTCCGCAGCCGCCTTCTCCTGCCGCAGCCTCTCGACCTCCCGGTTGATGCTATCTCACTAAGCAACAGCTTGCTGCTCGAGACGCTCCAAACGGGCACGCAGAGTAGTGTTCAGGTCGGCAGTGGTGCCGACGCGATCAAGCACAGCGCTCTTACACGCGGACTCAGAGGCCACGGACTGTCGAGACATAGCAAAGGATAAAACAACTACAGCTAGCAAGCGCCTACAACAACAACAGGTAGAAAGAATTACCTCTGCAAGCTGGAGGGTCCTCCACGCAATGGCGACGAGCTCCGCGCGGTTCTCGGCATCGATCGCCGGATCCCCAAGCACTTCATTCACAAGATTGCCACGCACCTGGGTGACGCGTCCAGGGCGTGGTGGGCTGAGACGTGGCCGAGGGAGCTCCCGCTGGATCTCCTCAACATCAGAGGGCTCAGACGCAGCGGCGCCGGAAGTTGCAACGTGTCCAGCCTTACGCTGGGGACTGGGGTCATGAGCAGCAGCAGCGGCAGCAGCAGCATCAGGAACCCCCACGCAGCAGCCGGGTGCTCATTAGAAGCACTCGGGCACGGCGACGCCGGGGCGGCAGATGGCAGGGATGACTCACCAACTTCGGAAGGGAGGTTGCAGGGACCCCTGCTCGTACAAACAAGACATAAAGATTTCTTTCCAATCCTATGAACCAAAAAGAAACAAGGATGGCTAATTTCAAAAAGACTTATTCGGAGGACACACGGACGCGGGTTGGACGCAGAAAGCCGGAGCCAGAGGAGGCAGATCGCTTCACCCCACTGATCGTCGTAGCCGCCGCTGTAGGTGCTGGTGATTGTGTTGCAGTGGCAATCGGCGTAGCCTGAACGGCGGGGAGCGCAGCATCTCCTACTGGTGGTACGGGGCTCGATGGTTGAGAAGGAAGAGAAGAAGTGAAGTGACCGGTAGGCGCCGGCGTCGCCTGAGCCGTCGTCACTGAGGGAGCTTCGCCGATGTCAAACGAGAGAGGGACCTCCTCCTCCTCTCCTCCGACAGCACAAGCTTGCGCCGGTGCACCTCTGGCTCGTCGATCTTGAGCGACCCAGGGGGTGCACGATGCGCCTCAGGATTCCGGCTGCCCTTGCGCTCCTTGCCCTTGCTGGTCGGCGTGGCACGCTTCTCCTCCAGGGCAGGGGCTGCGGGCTGACGGGGCTCAGGCTGGATCTCCTCATCGCCACCCGTCGCGACGTTGGCCCTGGCGCGCTCCATCCTCTGCAACTCGCCAAGGCAGCCGGCCAAAGGACCCTGTCCGGCCAACAAGCCAGGCACAGGCGCCACAGAGACAAAAGCCCTGTGATCCTAAGATTTCGCAGACAAACAAACAGAGACATTTCATCAAACATCTGGTGGGCACATGTTTATGCCCTAATGGGCGCCCTATAAAAGACAAAATCATTACCTCTGGCGGGTAGTTCGCCAGGTTGAACGGCTTCGGCGCGTCACGGTTGGAGATGAGGGTGTCGGGAACGAAGCACTGACGGATGCGCTCCTTCAGTTCCTTTGCCCTCCCCGGCTCTGCCGCTCGCCGTGCCGTGTCGTGGTCGTCGCCGGCATACTCTTACGCCGGGCGCACCCTGTCCCAAAGCGGCTGCGTGCACCGGACGGCAAAGCTCGCCATCACCGCGACGCCAGTGAGCCCGGCCTCCTTCAGCTTCCGGATATGCTCCAGCAGCACGGACACCTGCCCCATCTCAGCTTGGCCAAGCTCTTCATCCCAGCATGGGAGAGGAGTCGGCCGCGCGTCGACGTTGCAGGGCACCGCCGGAGCATGGTTGGCGGTGTAGAACCACTCCGAGTGCCAGCCCTTGTTGGAGCTGACGAGCGGCACCGGAATGTACTCAGCAGAGTGCCTCTACTTGAGCTAGAATCCGACGCCGCCCACCACCCGGGGCTTCTTGGCATTTGGGTGGGGCTTCACCCAGAAGAAATAACGAAAAAGATCAAAATGCGGGGCGATTCCAAGAAACGCCTCGCACAGATGCACAAAGATGGATATGTGCAAAATGGAGTTGGGGTTGAGATGGCACAACTCCAAACCGTAGTAGTAGAGCAGGCCGAGGAAGAAGGGATGCGTGGGCAGGCCGAACCCGCGGAGGTAGGCCGACTCGAAGATGACGGCGTCGTCGGTCGACGGCGTGGGGAACTCCTCCCCTACAGCTGGCCGCCATCCCTCGATGGCGGACTCGAGTAGAACTTCGCCCAGCACTAGGGCGGTGATGCGCTCCCTCGTGGAGATGGAGCGCACCCACTCCTCGCTCCGCACCGACGGCGGAAGCGGGGATGACGACGGAGATGACGAGCACCTCGCCTCGGAGGCGCCGCGCCTCGACTTCTTCGAATGCCGGCGGGATCCCACCGATGACATCCTCGCTATGCTCGGGGACTCGGACGGGGAGCGGTCTACACCCTTGCTATGCTCGGGGACTCCCCCGGGACTACGGCTTAGATGCGGCGCGGCGGCAGATCCAGATCTACGGCCTTGCCGGAGCCAAATCCCGAGGGGATCGAGCTAATTCGGCGACGGATCCGACGGATCGGAGGCGGAGCGGCCGGAGGAGGAAGAGCAAAGGACAGCGGCATGGTTTCCTATGGGAAGCGAAGGGACGTGACTGCAGGGGCGCGTGGCGAGCCACGCCCCGGGCTGCCTTTAATGCGGCAGACGGAACGGTGGTCGTGGCGGGCCCCACCCCCCGTGCGGTCGCGTCGCCGCAGCGCGGGAGATTCTTCTCGCGAGAAACTCGCGAGTACGACCCGCGAGCGGCGTGCCAGTGCCCATCCTTATCCGCGACGCTTCCGATTCCGGCTGCTGGGCCTTAGCAGGCCGTGGCTCTAATAGGCCAAGGGGTTAAAACCTTTCCTTCTACGGGAAGACACCCTTAAAATTAAAAAGGGCCTTCCAAAAATCATTGGTTGGCTTAAACCACTCAGAGGCCGTTACCCAGAGTCACGTACTGCCAAGTTATCAGATAACCCACCCTCGAAAATTCGGTTTTGACTCCTAAGAGAGTTTCAAAAGTCTACTAGCTCATGAGTGTTCTCCCGGAGGCATGCCATACATAGGACAAAGTTGTTCAGAAGCCACGAATATGATGACTAGGACAAGTGACCTCGCGCGAGTGCTCCATGAGAACACGGTGGGCCATATGGCAAATTTGGCATAGGGCCAGAGCTCTAACCAAACACCGTACCGGGCCAGATGATCTGAGTGGTACTCTCCTAAATGGGATGATGGTAATACCGGACTAAAATCCTTTTTAGAGCTTCGAAATAGTTACTTTAACTATTCCGAACCTCGGGGACTGCCCTAATGGGCGCATCTGGAGATGCACCCATTCAGCGGCCACAAACCCGCCACCGCGATCATCCGAAATTGTTCCAAGACAAAATCTCACTGACTAAAGTCAGGGTCGGGGATACGGGAGGCGATCAGAGGTACCTTTTTTCCAAAGGGGCACCCATTATAGAAGACATCAGGGAGCGGTCGCTTGAATTCTCTTTTGACCCTAGATAAACCTCTTCAATCTTTATCTAGGCTCGGGGACTAAGTGTGTACACTTCGTCTTCGACGAAAGTGTACAATCTCCAATCCCGGATGATCTGAATAAATCACAAACATGGTGAAGAGCTCTCCTCAACCACCCGGCAACCACGAGTTCAGCTTCAAGACCACTCGGCTGCACCGAAGATCAGATCAGACAACATTTAAAGCACTCGGACGGAAGGCATTAAGCACTCGGCTAAATGACGAGGGTGCACGAAAGTACACGGAGCTGAAGATTGAAGTTGCAGTCTAGTTAAGAAGCGCTCGGGGACTGCTGTGGGGGATATACCCCCGGGTCCCACACGGAAGGGCTTCATGACGTGTATACATACACGGAGATAGGCCCACCCGTGTGGGGATACGGCACGGCGTACGGATCAGGATGAGGCGGCGCTCGAGGAGATATTATCCCATGAATAAAGACCGGTTAGTTAGGAAAGATATTGCTTGAGCCGGAAGGCCAGATCTTGTAATCGGTTAGTTATGGATTCCCTGAGATCTGTAAACCCTGCCCCCCCAGGCTATATAAGGGCGGCAGGGGCCCCCTCAGAAACAACTACATCCGATTCCCAATCGTGGAACCATCAATACAACACACCGAGCAAGGACGTAGGGTATTACGCCTCCCGGCGGCCCGAACCTGGATAAACCCTGTGTCTTTTGTTCACTATCTTGCTCTAGTCTCGGCGATTCCCACCATATAATCTACCACCATAGCCTACCCCGTGGTGGACTGCTGGTTCATTACACCGACAGAATTTTTCTAAGATTTTTGGAGCTAGGACAGGGAAAGGGCAGAATCCCGGGTACACTTTTACACGGTTTTCTTTTTACTCGGGGAGGGGCTAAAATGAAAAAGAGCTTTAGGAAGGTCAACTATAGAAACAAATGATACCACTAGGCTTAGATTAATTCCTAATATTTTTAGGAATTTTCCCGGATTTTTTGGAAGTGGCTAAGGGCTAGAAACAAGAAATTGTGTGCAAACAGAGGGGTGTACATAGCAATTTTGGGGTGTGCGTGTCCCCCTCCTTTGCACGTGGGCCCCACTGGTCAGGGCTTCTTCTTCCCTGGGCATGGCACCATGGGAGAAGGGGGGAAGTTCCTGGAGCTTCGGGGGAAGGGGCTAGGGAGCTCTAGGGGCTAAGCCGAAGGCACTACAGCAGAGAGGAGAAACAAGGCAACCGATTTTGCTATCTAGTTGGGGAGGAGGAGGAGGGGAGAGGGACGGCCATGGGAGGCAGGAGCGCTTCCGGTCGGGTGTGGATGTGAGGGCTCCGGGAGGGGGTGCTCCTCCTTTTATAGGCGGCCGGGAGCTCCGGGAGGGCGCCACATCGCGGTGGAGGGCGCCACGTTGCTGCTCTGGGGGGATAAGGCGGCCGCGTGGGGTTGAGCTGGCCGGCGGAAAAGCTTCGAGCTTTTCTGTTCCGGTTTGAAATGGCAGCCGGTGGCGTCGACCTCCGTACGGCAGACGGACGGCTCCGGCGTCAAAAGCTTCGGCGTTTGGGTTGCGGCGCGTGTAGGGGATGTGCAGGCTTTTTCCCTCCTTATCTCCTCGCAGCGACATGTTGCGGCGGGTACGGTAGCGGTGGCGCGGCGGCGTGCGGTGCTAGGCAGCCGGCGGTGCTGCTCGCTGCAGCATAGGCGGAGCGGGAGCTCCTATATACCTACCGGAAGGTAGATAAGGATGTGAACTATAAAGCCCACAAAGGCCTAAAACAACTCACTTAACAGATTCAAGTCTCCAAAATACCCACGCGCTTTGACTTTTTTTATTTTCTTTTAATAATTTTTTGAACTGTAGTAAATATTTTTTTCGTCAACATTTTTCAGAAATGTTGCGAACATTTTTTCGTCAATATTTTTTTTAAGTGTTGTCAACATTTTTTCATCAACATTTTTAAGACTGTAGCCCACATTTTTCGTCAACATTTTTCGGAAGTGTTTCCAACATTTTTTCTCGTCAACATTTTTCGGAAGTGTTGCCAACATTTTTTCTCGTCAACATTTTTCGGAAGTTTGCCAACATTTTTTCGTCAACATTTTTCGGAAGTGTTGTCAACATTTTTTCTCTAACATTTTTTTGGAAGTGTTGCCAACACTTGTTACAAAATGTTCCAACATTTTTCGAACCAACATTTTTAATCAACATTTTCTGGAGGTTTCTCCCAAAATTTTTCAGAAATGTTCCAACATTTTTAAGAAATGTTGGTTTCGTCAACTATTTTTTGTCAATATTTTCTAAAATGTTGCAACATTTTTTAAAATGTTGATAAAAAATAGCTAACAAAACTAACATTTCTTAAAAATGTTGTAACATTTCTGAAAAATGTTGGAAGAAGCCTAAAAATGTTGGAATTTTCAGAAATGTTGGAACAACATTTTTCCATCTTCAACCTCCGGTAGCTGTAAAAAAAACCACCCTCCAGGCGTGCACGTGCAGGGCCGGCGGGCATGGCTGGCGCGTGCAGGGGCGGCGCGCGGCCGGCGGCGCGGAGCTCCACGTGCACGGTCGGCGGCGCGTAGCTCGACGCGCGCGCCATGGCCAGCGGCGCAGAGCTCCACGCGCGCCCATGGCTGGCGGCGCACGAGCTCGGCCGCGGAGCTCGGCTGTGGGGCAGGCCGGACGCGGGGCAGGCCGGAAGCGGGGGAGGAGGCGCGGGGGAGCCCCACGGGCGGCGTGCGGAGGCCGCACGGGGGTCGGCGGCGCGGGTTCAGGGGGTGGCGGCGCGGGTTCCCGGGGGGAGGAGGCGTGGGGGAGAGAGAGTGTGTTAGGGTTAGGAGTGGGATCCGGTGGCTATAATTGGTTGCACGAATCTTGAAGTAGTGGAAGATGGTTAAGTAAAAATCTTGCGGAAGATATATAGGATTTCCGCAGGCGGAGCAGGCCAAGGCCGCTGGGCCACGCCCTGGTGCAGACTGGGCCGCGTGCTGCATGCGTGCGTGGGCTAGGGAGCAAGCTGAGCTGTAGTGGTCGTGGGGGAGGCCAGTGGGGAGGTGGTGCTGGGCCGGCCGAACAGGCCAGGCCGGAGGCGGCTGGGCCGCGAGCGACTGCAGGCTGGGCGGGTGGAAAATGTGGTTGGACTGGGCTGTGGACAAAAGAAGAGAGGAAAGGCCGGGCTAGGGAGGGAGTTCAAGGGGGTCCGATGGACTTTTGAATGAAGAGGCTTTTCTAAGGTTTAAGAACTTTTTTTTCCATTTTTTTATTTTTTTGCAAAAATAAATGGTCCGCCAAAAAAATTGTAAAACTATACATCTGCTGCCGCTACAGTACCATGCGCAGATGTACTGTAGTGACGGCTACCGCCGAGGCCCACAGCGGTAGGGGTACAGTCTATTTTCAAAAATTTGTAACTTTTTTGTTTGAACTCGGATGGAGGTAAACTTTATATAAAAATTGTAGCTTTCGACGAGATCTACAACTTTGTAGTTCAAAGTTTTTCCATTTGAAGTCATCTTCGGACTCAAATAATCGATATACTATTCAGATCTGAGATCTGAATAGTATATCGATTATTTGAGTATGAAGATGACTTCAAATAAAAAAACCTTGAACTACAAAATTGTAGATCTCGTCGAAATCTAGAATTTTCATATAAAGTTTACCTCCATCCGAGTTCATGCAAAAAAGTTACAATTTTTCGAACACAAAGTGAATTTTAGCTATACTTTGAAAAGTGAATTTGAAAGGCATTTTCAAATTCGAATTCAAACGAAAATTCTTAGGGGTTCAGCTATTGTTTTATTATGAATTTGAAATGAAATTTCAAATTCGTTTTTAACCCAAAATCCTTAAAGATTTCTAGGGTTTTGGAATATAAAATTGGAAATAAATTTCCAATTCATTTTCCACCCAAAATCCTTAGGAAAAGAGAGGTTTAAACTAGGGTTTGAAAAATAAATTTGAAATAGAATTTCAAATTTATTTCCATTCCAAAATCCTTAGGAGAAGAAAAGGGATTTACTATTGTTTGAATAAGGAATTTGAAATGTGATTCCAAATTCGAATTCAAACGAAATTCCTTAGAGGATCACTCAGCAATCAAATGCAACATAAATGTAGGTTTAAATGCAAAAATTTATTTATGGAAATTTTGGAATATCTAGAGAAAAGAAAATTAACTTATAATTAGAGAAAATTTTTAATAAGTTGGGGTTTTTAAAATGCCTTAAAAGAGCAGGATGTGACAGGCAGGGTTGACCGGTATGCTCCGGTTTGACCTGGGGCTAGATTGGATCTGGAGTGTTGGTTTGTGATCGGGCGGTCGAGGGTGCACGCGAGCGCGGGGCGCCGGCAACAGCGGCGGCGGACTCGCCGGCGAACGGCCAAATCGAGCTGGGGTGCTCGATTTTGAACGGGTCTTGCACCAAAACGTAGAGCATATCAAACCGAACTAAACTGGGGCAACGGAACGACCTTTGGCTCGACGGAGATGGCGTACGGCTCGAAGGGGCGGACGGCAGCGGCGGCAAAACTCCGGCGAGGCTCCACGGGCGAGGACGTGCACGGGGACGCGAACAAGCGGCACCGGAAGCTTCCTCTCGAACTCGCGATCCTCCAGAGCAGCTTCTCGTCGTCGGGAAGGCGGCGCAGCGCGAGGTCGACAGTGGTAGCGCGGCTAGGGTTACGGCGGCGCGGCGATGGAGAACTAGGGTTGGGGATAGGGCAAACGGGGGCCACGAGGTGCGGCAGTGAGGCTTAAATAGCCCAGGGGGACCGCACCTTGCCGTGCGTGCCACACCAAAAGGCGGCGCAGGACTCAGACTCGGCCGTAGCGCCATCCGGCTCGGAGACGGACCGAGGAAGGGGATGACGAGCGGGCCCCGCCTGTCGATCGTAGCGGCGCAGCACGGAGCGACACAGGCCGAACTGGGCCGAGAGCTAGCTAGGTTGTGAACTGCGGCGAAGAGGAGGGGGGACGAGCGAGCGAGGCTGGGGTTTTTGGGGTGGTTCGCCGGACTACTGGGCCGGCGGCCGGAGGGGTGAGGGAGCGGCGGTGAGCTGGGCTACAAACTAGAGGGGCCTTCGACGAACTTTTAAAACGGGCCGAAACAAAACAGAAGGAAGGGGAGGGGAGAGAAGAGAAAATCATTTTGAGAATTTTGAAGAAGCAAACAATTTTGAATTCAAACTCAGATTTGAATTCAAACACCCAAAAACAATGCACCAGCATGTATGCAACATTCAACTCCTACAATTTATTTATTTTATTAAAGAAAACTATTTAAATGCCTATAAAATTAAATACAACCTTATAGTTCTTAAGCATAGGCATTATTTGCTAGCAAAATTTTATTAAACCACAATTTGAAATTTAGGGTGTTACAATGGCATCACTCTCTCTCTCTCTCTGACTCTAGGGTTTTCTTCCCCCGGTAGATCGCTCTGGACTGCTCCTTTTCACAGTATTTCCTTAGGCTAGATTCTTGTATAGACTCTGACCTCTGGATGTATGGAAGCATTCGGCGTTGTGATGATCTCCTAGCTTTTTGTGATTTTCGTGTCATTTTCGGGGCTATTTTTGGGTGGTTTCGTTCTTCGCTCGATTCGTTGATTTGAGGGCGTTTTCTCTCGGATTTCTTTGAGAGGATCATGGATGGATGCCTTGCGCATCTTTGTGTGTGATCTTGACCCCTCAAACTGAGGACCAGGTGTGTCTGAGGACCAGTGGAGGGTCGCTCCTTAGTGGTGAGTGATTGACAACGTTGTGGGGACTGATGCTTGGCTAAGTGTGCAGGTACAGGTTGCAGCTTGACTCGTGTCGGTGCAGGTGAAGAACAAGCATGAAAGGCCTTAGCCGTGGTGGCCTCCGGGTGATGGAGAGGCAAGTAGGCTTGGTTCGATGGACCCGGTGGCCGATGGGGTCAAGTGCGAGCCGTGTAGTGCAAGACTTGCGGGCTGAAGTCGTGAACATGGGCCGGTGCAAGGTAGCGGATGGAGCCCGAAGCTTGCACCCGGGGTTTGGTGGTTTGCCCACAAAACCATCGGTGGACGGTTTCTTGGTTTGGGCCTCAAAACCAAGTCCAGAGGCCCGAGGTGAGGGAGAAGGTGATCCGGGAGCTTCGGGAAGCTTTGTGGCGGTGGGCACGTGGCGTGATCGCGGGGCTTGCGTCGATGCTAAGCAAGGCCGCGGTGGAAGCGTGTCCGCTCGATGAAGACTTGACCAAAATGCCCCTGAGGGGTGGCATCTTCATTTCAAGTTGTAGGGGTAGCGTGGTCATTTACCTCCCTCTGATGGACTTCGTATAAATAGCGGAGAGGTGGATGGCATCTCTCTCTCTTGGACTCTAGGGTTTCCTCCCCCGGTAGATTGCTCTGAACTGCTTCTTTTCCCTCTGTAATCCTTAGGCTAGATTCTTGTATAGACTCTGACCTCTGGATGTATGGAAGCATTCGGCATTGCGGTGATCTCCTAGTCCTCTGTGATTATCGTGTCATTTTTGGGGCTATTTTTGGGGAGTTTCGTTCTTCGCTCGATTCGGTGATTTGAGGGTGTTTTCCTTCGGATTTCTTTGAGGGGGTCATGGGTGGATGCCTTGCGCATCTTTGTGTGTGATCTTGACCGCTCAAACGCCAGGGAAAGCCTTCGATTCATGAGTTTTGGCCGGAGTTCGAGTTCTTGGTGGAGGTTCGTCTGATCCGCGATTCCCGGTGATTTATTGGCTTAGAGGTCGAGATTTTTGGGGCATAGCTTCAACTTGTGTTGCTTATCATCTCCCCCAAATCTTGTCTCAAGAGCTTTTGCCGTTTGGGAGATCCGGTGATAGATTTGGAGGGTTGACTTCGCGAGCTCGAGCTTGAGCTGCTCTGTCCGGGGCTAGCGGACAGTCCGCAAGGACCCCGCGGACTATCCGTGTGCCTAGGGTTTGTCGCGTGTTTGTCGCCTGTTCTTGCGAACTCGCGTTTTGATCCGTTGTGGCCCTAAGATTTTGTTGCAAGGTGTTTGCGGACAGTTCGCGTGTCACTCACGGACAGTCCGCGTGGCTGAGATTTCGTCTGGGGTGGAGCTAAGTTTGTCTGGGGTTTCCAGCAAGCTTGGCGGACAGTCCGCACAGGCTTCACGAACGGTCCGCGACATTAGCGGACAGTCCGCTTGGCCTCTTCGGACAGTCCGAATTTCGGGGTGCGTCTCTGGTGGTTCTGTTGCTTATTTCGGACAGTCTGAGCAGGACCTGCGGACAGTCCGCCGTACACTAGCGGACGGTCCGCCCGTACTGCACGGACAGTCCGCACCTGGCGTTTCCAAGGACCAATGAGCGAGCAACACGTGGAGGGGGGAGATCAACTGACCCTAGGTCGGTTCAGCCGATCCTAGGGTCGACCGAAGCTCCCGGCACTCCATCTGGAGTGTGCTTCGTCTGGCTCGCTTCCATGTGGGCCCTAGTGCCTCTCCTCCGTGCATGGCACGTTTCCTCGCGGTTTAGTAGGCAAAGTGGGCCCATGGATCCATGTGATGCTGACGTGGCAGCGTATGATTCGTCGAGAGTCCCTCACATGGATTGGTGACATCATGGATCCAGGAGAATCCATGTGGCAGCCTCTGATTAGCCAGCATTTGAGTGCCTTGGATTGGAGTGGAGTGAAAGTGCATAGATTCCTCTCATTTCTTATGCTAAATATCTGCATTCGAATAGACATCGACACTGGTGGAAAGTATGAGTTTAAGCTCCTATTCTAGTGTGAATGTGCAATTCATGCTCCAATTTGCAGGAGTTGACGGCCATAAAAATGACAAATATCAACCGTCAACAACACCCCCACACTTGACCTTTGCTCGTCCCGAGTGAAGGGGAAACAAAGCCAAGTGGGTCATGAATACCAAGGAGTAAGACAAACATAAGAGATATTCCAAGTCATACCTTGCTCCTGTGAACCTCTGTGTAGTGGCTATCATGTTCCCTTGGGTGATTGAAAAGTAGAATAGCTGTGAATCAAGTCACTTATGCACCTGATGATAAACACCTTGGTGTTTTGCAAGTTTTCCATAAACAAAACTCTTGGTGGCTTCCTCATTTGATTCTCTCAGATCGCTCAATGTGTATATGTCCTCACCAAGGCATTTGCCCTTCTTCGTCCTACTTCTAATGATGGCTATATGTGGAGCTCAGGGTAGGATAAAGAGAAAGCATACTTGCATCACATATTTTGCAAAGTCAAAGACTGGATCCACAGAAAAAATCTAATCATACCATCAGATCAAGATGTGCACCGGTATGACTATGGTGTATATGGTAAGGTGGATACTAGGCCCGGAATGGGTGCTAGATATTACCATACATATATATATGGTGAGAACTATGGGTTGATGGCAAGGTGGACACTAGCCCCGGAATGGACACTAGTTATTACCATCAAAAATCATGGAACTCCTTTTCTGCATGACCATCCCTCTCCTTTTTTCCTTCTTTATTTTGGATATGGGCTATCCTTTCTTTCTTTTTTTCAAAACATGCTTTGGGCATGTGTATAGATTTCTTTCTCTCTCTTTTTTTCATAGCCCATATCTCTTCCTTGGAGGATACTTTTAGAGAGAGCGGTCATACCACATATGGAGCTTTTACTTTTGTAGTATGAATGATACAATGTTAACTTCCAGTGTAGAAGCATAGCAAGGTGTGAGACATGGGTACCCCTGGGTCCCCCACCGACCAGGCTCACGGCCATCCCCGACAAGTGGGTCCGGCCTACCAGAAGATCCGCCGACCTGTCAGTAGGCCTTTCCGACCTGACATGTGGGCCCGAAGACGAGAAGACAGCTTGGCGTGCAAGCCAAGGAAGTCCAGACGGATTAAGGCAGATCGGATAAGCCTTCCATATTGTAATTGACTAGAGATAGGTTTCCCTGTTGTAACCGACTAGGACTCCGGTCCACCGACCTTGTCCGTCGCCCAATATAAGGCGGGCAAGGGCGTCCTCCCAAGGACATCCAGACCACCTCGACCTCCACCACGATCAAATCAATACAATGAAGAACTGGACGTAGGGTTTTACTCTCCGGAGGCCTGAACCAGTATAAAATCGCCTTGTCCCTTGTGTCTCGCCGTAATTTCCGTGTGCTACGCTAGCATAACCATCACGTTCTTAGCTCCCGATCTCCCCACCGAACAAATAAACCACCGGGGTTAACCCCCCTATGGACTGCTCAGATCTAAACCTCTGACACAAGGGGAAATAGGTGGGGTGCACATAAATCTTGATCATGAAAGTAATGAGAAGAATTCCCACAAGGGTCACAGAATTTGACAAAGCTCAAAGCAATAACAAGCAGCATATGAACCGAAGGTTTTTACTTACAAAGATCATATGGCTCTAATGGGATGAAGGCATATCAAAGAGGAGCCTTTCCAAGAGGTTTTAAGTTTTCAAAAAATAAATAAATTCCCCAAGAGAGTTAGTCATCAGAGCAATAGATCATATCATCCAGCCATATCATACTTGTCAATTACTTAGGTGAACATGCTTGTCCTTAAGGAGGTTATGGTTCACAAGCATCGAGTAGATAACAAAGAATAAAACATATGTAGGTCTACTCAGGTACAGGCGAGCTAGGTGATCTTTAGCATCATCATTCGAGTTTCAGTTTAGAGATAGACAGATATAGCTTATAAAACTCGGGAATGAAAGAGAGTGAGTTATCGAGATGCAAACCGGCGCTATGCATGGGAGATGAACCGTGAGAGGCTCTCCGCAGGAGTGAACTCGTGCGGGTCTCGTTCAGGATCTCTGCAGGTGATCGATCGGCTAGCGCGGATTGCTCACAGTGGGTACGTATGGGAAACGTTGTGCCTGCGTTGGGAGAGTCGTGGCTCTTCCCCCACACTGTCTTGAACCTAAATGTCCTCTAAATCAAAGAGACCAAAGTAATGACACAATGGGTGGCTAAACGGGGTTACATGACCAGTGATCCACTTTATTCAAATCCAAATGTTTCAAATGAAAAGATTAGGCGCTTACACACTTGCAAAAGAAATAAATGAAATAAAGGGAAATCAAACCTAGACCTAGACTAGTGCCTAATGAACTAAAGCTGGGGCTAATCCCCACTACTCAGCATCAAAGAGGGCTGCATGCCCCGTAGCCGAGAACAGTCTCCTCATCTTCGCACAAAGGCCACGACGAAGATCACGCATGTCGTCTCTCAGCTTGGCCAGGTCCAACTTCTACTCTAAGTAAGTAGTTCTGAGCTTCTCGTTGCTGGCCTCCAATTCCTTCATCAGCGGGGTCAGCTTGGCCACTGAGGAGAGCTTAGGGAGTTGCTCGGTTGCCCGAGTCCTCTCCCTGGACCTCCTAGTGTAGGGTGGCGGTGGCACCCCGTCGTCCAAGCCAAAGTCTTCCTCCTCTTCTGGCAGAACTGGAGCTGGGCATGCCTCAGGAGCCTTTTCCTTGGGCAGTGCCGGCTTTATGGTCACCAGCGGCTGCGGTGAAGGAGCGGACTGCGCTGAGCTCGTCTGCCCTCCAGCTAGAGTCGATCCAGGTGTGCTAGGTGGAGCGAGCGGCAACCCCCTGGGGCGAAGCTGAGCCATGGTCGGCCTGCCTTAGGGGCTGGCCGCCCATCTCATGTGCCTCTTCCCAGGCGAGGCGGAGTGCCTTGATGGCGGCGTGCCTGGAATCCTCCCGCCCGGCGGGATGGTGGCGAGCGGAGGAACATCCAGGACACCGACCACCATTACGAGGTCCGCACCGAGGGCGGCAACGACGGAGGGGTTGCCTCCTGCCCCGGGACCGGTGGACGAGGTGGAGCCGTTGAAGGGGACAACACTCCTTCCGGCCATGGATGCGGTGATGAGCTGAGGATGGTGAGGTAGAGGAGATGGATTTCGCGATGCGAAAACTCGTCAGGCGGCAGAGAGAAAATTTCTGGAGGAGAATGAGACGCACACGCGAAAGAAGAAGGGGAGAGGCGGCACCAGGGTTTTGACCGAACCAGGGTTCAGCTGGCCCCAATTGGGCCCATCTGGTCCTCCCCATTCTCATGTGGGCTCCAGCAAGTCTCAGGATCGACGGCCCAGGTGGATTCCCCGAGATGGAAAGATTGGCTTAGGCTTAAGGCTAGGATAAGGTTGAGGTTGAAAATTCATCCTCCACTATATACCAACCTTGGCCAAACCCTGATATAACCATAGAGAATCTAGGGGAAGTCACCTTGGCGACATACTCGGTTCGTCAAAAGTGTAGGCACCTCTGACAGTAATCACGAAGCGTTCGTGTCGCCACAATGGTGCTGCCTTCCTGTGGACCTTTTGCCTACTCCTCTTCATCTTGGCAATTTCTTTCTCCTGCATGACCACGGTCCACAAGATACCCGAAGGATAATTCTTCCTGGGGAATCGAGGTGAGTCCCAAGAGTACTCAGGATACGGGTGTCTTGTGATCTCCTGTCTCAACTTATGACCATCTCCTTGCAGACATTGTTGATATGAGGATAAGCTCTGATCTGCAAGGGTAGTGCATATACGAACTCGAGCCCAAAAAGGTATATCAAGGCTGAAGGCAAACATGATCATCCCAGAGAGGCCGAGGCATTCCCTAAGGTGGTCTCGGGACTCGAGGACTATAACACTAGGGTCGCGGAACTCGGAGACGAAAAGATCAAGCACTGAGGCTAGTGCTTCACCAATAGGTACCGATCTCCGAGTGAACTCAAGCTCAGAAGGACACTCGGCCCTCAAAGAGGATAGAGCATGGACTTCCAGAGGTCGGTGTACGATCAGGAACCAGAGTTCAGACTAAGAGCAAGATTTAACTCGCTCTTACCTTAGGCAGAGGGTTCGATGTCCTCATCAGGGCAATGGAAACATTCCGAAGCCTGGCCTAAGCTTCCAATGGGGGGTTATGGATAAGCTGGAAAGTGCACCTCCCATTGGGCATCGATCAAATCAGGCATAAGATACGAAGTGCAAGCTTCTCCTGACTGATCGGCATCGATCGATGTGCTTGAGATAAAAAGTGAATGCACTCCATTGGATCGGTAGATGATCGTGCTCCTTCAGTCTGATGGATGAATCCAATGGATTATAAAGCAGAGACCGATGTCTTGGTTTATACGAAACTTCAGTGCAAAGCACTTCAGCTCAAACCTCGACGTAGAAACACGATAGGCCTCTCGTACCCTCCTTAGGAGATAGTAGTGAGGATCGAACAAGTCATCCTGGCCGGGAATGGTCGTTCTTTCCGAACTACTCGCTCCATCCTCCCACGAGACAAAGTCTCGGGGAGAAGGTCTAAGAAGATGCATGAGAGGGGAACCCAAGGGTAGATCTCGTTCCACGAAATCTTTCCCTTAGACTCCTGCCATTAAGGAATGACATCTTCAGCCAGAGCTCAGAAAGAATGGATATGAAATCTCGGGCTTGGCTGATGATGGATCTAGGCGGCTCAACGTCTCCTTTGGTGGGTGCCTCATTGACCGGGATGCAAGGGGAGCTGAAATCTCGGAGATTATCCACGATCTCTTTTCCCTCGACAGCATCTAGGTGCACAAAGGATCCTCCGGAGAGAGCATTAAGCCTCATGGCATCATCCTTCCGCAATCCAAACCAGGAGTGCTAAAGCAACATCCAACCGGGAATGTAGAGGACTGGGCAATCTTCCACCGCGGAGGCGAAATGATTCCATGCCATTTCTAGTGATTCCTCCTCACATTGCTTGAAACAGAGAATCTTTGCCCTTAACGAGATGACACGTCGTATTGGGAAGAAGTGGGAGCAAAAAGCTGCTCTCAACCTTTCCCAAGTAAGGTAGTCTCTACCAAAACAACGGTGCCAATCCCGTGCTTCCCCGGAGAGGGATAGCGGGAAACACTCTCTTTTCCGAGCATCCGGTGATTCTCCGGTTTTACCCTGAGTTTCAATCTGACGCTCGTAGTCTCTCACATAATCAAAGGGGTTCTCATAACTTAACCTCGAGAAGGATAGGTCCTGAATTAGCTTCATGAGAGAGGGGCGAAACCAAAAGCTAGATGTAAGAGTGGGTCTTGACGAAGATGGCTCTGAGGGTTCACTCCTCGAAGGCGGAAGGTGTTTACAAGGATAACCTTCCATGGGTAGCGGGGGTAGAGGTAGAAGTAAAGAAAACAAAAGGGGATATCTCAAAAAGGGTAACGGGGGTGAAGGTAGAAGAAAAAGGAAAAAGATAAATACGAGGATAGATGGGCTCGAAGGTTAACAACAGCCGTCCCCGGCAACGGCGCCAAAAATGCTTGTTGGCGTTTCTTAATCTCAACACTAGGCGCCATGGTAGCGTGAGCATGTAAGAAACTCCTGGGTACACTGACGAGTGCGAACGAATCCGCAAGCGCACGGATACACCACTGTAGCACTTCTCCCTAGGAGAATGAGTATTCCCGTCGGGTTTCATTCCTAGGACGGTGGGTAACCAGAGAGGGTCTATCCAAGGACACCAGCTTCCGTTGGGATAGGTCGGGATACAAGAAGGACTTCCTTAAGGGACTTAGCTCTCAAGATGCATCTGTCAGGTCCCAGTCATCCCCGCGGGGCGACAACACTTCAATGTACTGGCAAGCGAGCCCAACTCGGTACACGACGTAGAGGGTTGACAAAGGGTCCAACAGGCTGTCACCACTGCGGCCTACCTCTACGCTACGATCGTACGTGGTCTTCGTAGGAAAACCAGGGCCCAGACACCACGTCTGTACCCCAGATAAAATACTATAGTGCGGTTACGTCTGTCGACCCGCTAACTACACTATAGCAACCATATATATACGGTCCCACGAACAAGGGAAAGATCGGAATCAGATCATCTTATCATTCATTGAACTACGGAGCAGAAAGGAAGCTATGGATGCAGATAAACGAGATACAGCGGACTTACTAAACTAAACAGGATCAGAGCATGCAAACAAGTATATGAACTACTGCTCTGGCTCTAAAGGATCGAAGCCTTGTGCCATGAAGAACACAAGCCTCTAACTTATGAACGAGCCACGAACACAAGAACAAATCAAACATGCATGTCCACTATAGTCTAAATAAGAAATGCTGAAATACTCACTTTGATCTAAATGAAGAACACGCATCCACAAGGACATCAACTCACTCCTCACCCCTACTCTACCTCTCAACTAATCCTAATCTAGATCTCTCCTCATCACCATTCTACCACATAGAGGTGAGAATCACCTCTCATGGGCAGAATTAGAGAGAGGGAGAGAGAGCTACACAAGAGAGAAGTGGAACTTGAGAGCTTGGTGGTGTGTGTGAAATGGAGCCCCTCCCCTCCTATTTATAGACAAGGAGGTGTCTTGCTCCGAGGCTCCAAGTGCTCCAAAACACCCCGGGATGCAGCCAAGGACCAATGAGCGAGCAACACGTGGAGGGGGGAGATCAACCGACCCTAGGTCGGTTCGGCCGATCCTAGGGTCGGCCGAAGCTCCCGGCACTCCATCTGGAGTGTGCTTCGTCTGGCTCGCTTCCATGTGGGCCCTAGTGCCTCTCCTCCGTGCATGGCACGTTTCCTGGTGGTTTAGTTGGCAAAGTGGGCCATGGATCCATGTGATGCTGACGTGGTAGCGTATGATTCGTCGAGAGTCCCTCACATGGATTGGTGACATCATGGATCCAGGAGAATCCATGTGGCAGCCCCTGATTAGCCAGCATTTGAGTGCCTTGGATTGGAGTGGAGTGAAAGTGCATGGATTCCTCTCATTTCTTATGCTAAATACCTGCATTCGAATAGACATCGACACTGGTGGAAAGTATGAGTTTAAGCTCCTATTCTAGTGTGAATGTGCAATTCATGCTCCAATTTGCAGGAGTTGACGGCCATAAAAATGGCAAATATCAACCGTCAACAAGGCCACAGTCTGTGGGTTCAGTCAACATGCCTATAAGGTCTTCCTGTGTGGGGGAAGCAATGTGCACTACCTCTGTCGGCAACTCTGTAGCGCCGTTGATCAGACCTACATTATCTGCAGACGCACAGCTGCTCTTCAGTCTGGCGGGTGAAGGGGTTGTGCGATTGGACACTAGTGCAAACACCACCTGGTACCCTCATGCCATCATGTCAAGCATATCCTTCTCCATCTCAGCCTTGAGTTCTTGCTTGATTTCTTCATTCATCTGTTGCTTATAAACTGATGACTCGGTACTGGCCCTCTTCCTCTTCCTGTACATGGAAGCGTGCTGAGGCCATGCGAACTTCCAGCCCTGGTAGCTGGAGATACCACGCACGCGACCTGGTTGTTCGGTGTGGCCCAAGCACTGACTTAGCACATCATTCTCCCTCAGCCATGAAGTCATTCCTGAAGAATCTGCATGTGCATTCTTTTCCATGATGTCTGCAGCCACATTTTCATTTGCTTCTTTGTTGTACACTATCACGGCAACACTATCTTCCACCACTAGCTTACTCCTTGCTCGCACCTAATTCCTAGAACGATCATCATAGGCATCATATGGGTTGGCGATCCCAGTCGCAGCTAATTTCTTGTCCTCTTCCTCCCATTGTGGTAGTTTCCCACAATAACCAGCTGGGCCCATGCTGTGCTCGTTTGTGTTCAGGCTTCGACGTGACTTGAACTTGCCACTAACAGATGAGGCTTCCTCGGTTTCCTACTATTTCACAAACTCTTTCCACTGTTCGGGCTTGATAAAGTCGTGCTTTCCAAATGGCTCGAGTCCTTTTCTGACAAAATCTCGCCTAAGCTGAAATCTAAATTGTCTCCATGCCTTGGCTGCAATATTCCACGAAAGCTTGAATGCCTGCTCTTTCATGTCTTCCTGGAACTCCAAGTGTTTCTGCATATAGGTTTCAAGCAAGTACCACTTTTGTTTGTCGCTTAGTTTTTTTATTTCTCGCAAATCCAAAGGTATCTTTTGTCTAGCAATGAGCCCTGCAAGCACCCTGAACCTACGCTTTTGTGTCAATGGTACTGGCATCCCCCCTCTCTCAACCTCAGTGACTACCATTTTGTCTCTTGGCCACTTTGTGGCTGTCCTTGGCACTCTGGCTCGGCCCGTAGCCCCACCCACCTGCTCTTGTTCTTCACTAGCAGTGGCATATCCATTTTCTTCATTATATGCATCTTCTTCAAATTGCCCAGGTCTATAGTCCTCGACAGATTTATCCTGTGAATTAATTGTCAAGGGATTATGAGAAAGGTCAGCTCAGTGTCCAAGAATAGCACAAAAAGCAGACCATACTGCTAGCTCTCATAGGAGACATGCTACAACATGAGACAAGTAGAGCACATTTTTAGTTAACCATGCATAAGAGCTAAGCATTTATCTAATCAACACCCACAGAACTGTGTACAAGACCATACAAATGAGAAAACAATTATAGTAACTAGTTTAGCCCACTATAATCTCATTGGTTCTATGGTAAACCATTAACATAAATGCAAAATTCAGAAACCAAAAAATTAGTTCAGGCAATGCGACCTTACCATTTTAAAGAGGAAGATGCTCCCTCCCTCTGTTGCTGATGAGGTACTTATTCAACTTGGAGAGAATGTCCAAATGTACATATGGAACAAGAGCAAAACCAAATATAAGAGTGAATCCAAAAGAAAATGCCAAGTATACGTTTTGAAACTCGAAACACTAATTGAGCATAGTCAAGAATGTATCTTAATGATGTAGGAGGGATTTCTAGCATGCAGTTCACCTTGTCACTATCGGAGCGGAGGGATCTCTAGTCACCACGTCCTCGTGTCGACCTCGTGGCTGGATCCCTCCTCCTCCTCCTAGTCGTCGTTGCTGGAAGGTGAGGGGTGGTGTGGCACGCGTCCCAGCGAAGGGGTGTAGTGTGCGTCGCGTCGTGGGGGGAAGGGGTGAGGGGAGGAAGGCGAGGGTGAGGAAGCGGCGGCGGAGGGGGCGATAGGGAGGAAGCGGCGGCGGCGCGAGGGGGAGAAAGACGACGGCGCGAGGGGAGAGTGAGGAGGCGACTGCGTGAGGAAGGCGTCTTTCCCTACTAACCCTAGCGCGAGTGGGCGAGTGTGGGCCTTAAAACTGAAAGGCCCAATATTATTAGGAAAACGCGTCAAGCTGAGGCTAGTTCTATTCGAATGAAGAACAGTTCGCTTCATTTTACCCTTTTAATCTACAATCAAAGATTTGAATCACGTATTTCTCCATCATTTGTAATCCAAATTTGATGATATTTGTTTCTGATTTTTATTCTAAAAACAACTTCTATTCATTTATGACATTGTTTCGTATATAACTCCATTTCCTGGATGTTGTTTATACGCCTTTATCTTGTTTCTTACAAGTACAGCATAAAAATAATATTTGTTTTACACAACCATTACTAATGAAACTTTGTATTTCGTAATGTTAAGGTGAACACAAGGTTGTGTTAAAATTTCAAATGTATATGAGTTCGAACATGTTGTCAAGTGGAAAACTTCAGTGTTGAAGTATAACATTCTAGTAAACTATGTCAGAGATGTACACATTTGTACACAAGTATAATCTTCCTTTTTAGAAACCATTTGAAATTTTTATGACAAGTTTAGAGACCCAAATTATATTGCCAAGTCAATTTGTATAATTTTTAGACCAACCTAAGACGTTATTAGAATTATTATATCTCAACCATGAGATAAAAATTCGAATTTTGATAATTTTCATTACACAAGTGTGCCTGCTGATATTTTATTCAAATACTAAATGACCAACTACGAATTGATCGTATTTTTAATGAATTTTTAGGTGTTGTTTAATGGGCTCTAATATTTGAGGGAAGCAAGTTTCATTTCAAAAAAAATAGTGTCGGGCCCACGCGTCAGCATCAGCAACCTATATAAAAAAAGATTGCGGCGCTCGTCGGTGCGACCTTGGAGCGGCCCTTGGCTGACCTCCGCTGCCTACGAGGTACCTGCTCGACCATGCGTCACCTGTGCAGCCACCGTGATGTCGGTTAGTGTTTGTCGATAGAGGCGATAAGAGATGAGATTGCTTGGATGTGGGACTTCACCGCTTACACAGTCTTCCTTGCTATGCTTACCGATCTCGGCAATCCGGGGGCTTGCTTCTACTCTAGGATCAACGCTGTGTTCATGGAAAGCAGGCAAAGTGATGATCTCCGGCGCGTCGCCGATGGTGGGCACGATGCGACGGCCTATCTGTACACAATCTTGCTATACAGGGACAATGGCGGTGCCGCCGCCGATGACACCGCGAAGCAGTACATGAGGCGGGTCGCGGGCGGTAGCGGGACGACGACACGGGTGAGCAACGAGGGTTGTGTGCCTTTGCGCAAGAAGGCCACGAAAGCTATTTGGAGGATGACATGGCACATTTGGGGAGACCCGCTACCGTCGCCGGCATAGGTGCATGGAGATCAACCATGCGCAGGCAACGGCTGCGGCGTGGATAAAGGATTTGAGGAAATTGCTCTGTATTGCAGCGAAGCCTGTAGGCTCTGTCGTGAAATGGTGAAGCTCGAATGGGCAATTGGAATAGGAAACAACTACTACTGATCAGTGAATTAGCCTTACTTTTGCTTTTGCTTTTGCTTTTGCTATGTAATTGCTCTGTTTTGCAGCGAAGCCTGTAGGCTCTGCTGCGAATTGTTGAAGTTCGAACAGAATATCGGAATAGGAAACTAAATCTATGTTTTGCTTTTGCTTTTGCACCTGCAAATTAAATCTATGTTGCTTGTATTATCTGTGTGAATTTATGGAAGAGCAACAAAGGAGACGCGGATCCAAGTCTATTCGAATGAAGAACAGTTCCCTTTTCCCCTTTTAATCTGCAATCAAGATTCGAATCACGTATTTCTCCGTCATTCGTAATCCAAATTTGATGATATTTGTTTCTGATTTTTTCTAAAATCAACTTCTATTCATTTATGACATTGTTTCGTATATAACTCCATTTCCTGGATGTTGTTTATACACCTTTATCTTGTTTCTTACAAGTACAATATAGAAATAATATTTGTTTTACACAACCATTACTAATGAAACTTCGTATTTCGTAATGTTAAGGTGAACACAAGGTTGTGTTAAAATTTGAAATGTATATGAGTTTGAACATGTTGTGAAGTGTGGAAAACTTCAGTGTTGAAGTATAACATTCTAGGAAACTATGTGAGAGATGTACACATTTGTACACAAGTATGATCTTCCTTTTGAGAAACCATTTGAAATTTTTATGACAAGTTTAGGGACCCAAATTATGTTACCAAGTCAATTTGTAGAATTTTTCGACCAACCTAAGACATTATTAGAATTATTATATCCCAAACATGAGATAAAAATTCGAATTTTTATAATTTTGGTTACACAAGTGTGCCTGTTGATATTTTATTCGAATACTAAATGACCAACTACGAATTGTTCATATTTTTAATGAATTTTTAGGTGCTGTTTTATGGGCTCTAATATTTGAGGGAAGCAAGTTTCATTTCAAAAAAATAGTGTCAGGCCCACGTGTCAGCGTCAGCAGCCCATATGGAAAAGATTACCGTTGCCTGCCCGCCCGGACCCACGTGACAACCAATGAGACGCGGGTTCTCGAACCTGCGTCGGCAATGGCTCTCCATTTTGGAAAATGAATATAACATCCCGAATGGATAAGCGCAGCACACACGACGCTTTCCTCATTTCTCACTAGGGTAGCAGAGGTGAGCGGAGGCGACACCGGCGAGATGAGTGGAGGCAGGGAGACGACGATGAGTAGGGCTGGACCGTGAGCCAGAAACTCGTGAGCTAGCTCAACTCGTTCATAGCTCGGCTCGACTCGACTCGGCTCGGCTTGATTAATTTTTTAACGAGCCAAGCAACTATTTTTGCTCGTTTTGTTAACGAGCTGGCTCGAGCCAGCTCGCAAGCTGCTCGCGAGCCAAACGAGCTAGAAAATTCTAATTTCAATATAGAAAACTGAGCTATCAAAGTTGAGCTGAGCCATTGAAGCTATGCCAAACCTTTCTAAGTGCTACATGTGTGACTAATTTTATCATTTACAAATTTATAATTATTATTTTTAAAAACTTTACATATGCTCAGAGGTTAATTTAAAATTTACATACAGCTCGCAAGCCTAACGAGTTGGCTCGAGCTACTAACAAGCCAAGCCGAGCCAACCTTTTTGCTCATTTTGTTAACGAGCCAAGCCGAGCTGGCTTGTTACCTTAACGAGCCAGACCGAGCCGAGCCGAGCCAAGCCAGCTGGCTCGGCGTCCAGCCCTAACGATGAGTGCCGGCGAGGGGCCAAGCAGCAGACAACCCCGCGCACCGTGGATCGAGGAGGAGAAGCCGAACGCGATGCGGTGCCGCAACTGGATCCACGCGCATGCTGGCAAGATGGCGGCGAAGACGGAGACGACGATGAGCGTCGGAGAGGGGCCAAGCGGCGGTGGAGCGAACCCAAAGCCGAAGATGAGCGTCATCGACTAGATCCTCTTGGGTTCCGACGAGGGGCCAAGCAACGGCAGGGAGAAGCGTGCTGACGATGGGGCAGCGAAGAGGGTGAGGCGCCTGCGTCACGTCTGCGACAACAAATATCTTGCAACGACGGAGAGGGGTCGAGGGTGCGGCGAAGGTGTAGAGGACCTCATATCCGACGCTGGTAACTACCACGACGACGGCGAGGCAAGTTTCTCTGAATCCTAGTGCCTTTTACTTGTTCTATAGATGGAGCAGCTTGAGCTTGAGCTTGATCAACTTTTCCAAAAAAAAAAGCTTGATCTTGATCAAGTTAGTGCCTATGATGATTTGAATCCTATAGGAAATTTTCCTATGGAGCCCTTTGGAACAAAGTATTGAACACTTTACAATTCCTATGATATTCCTATGAAATGGCTTGTTCCATAGAGATTTTGTAGGATTTCTAACATGAGGTCCAACCTCTTGGAAAAAAGCCTTTGTCTATCTCTATCTTCTCATTCCTATGGTTCATCCAAATGATCAATCTAGCAACTTTCCTATGTTTTTCATTCCATAGGAATCAAAATGGCATGACACTGTCTGGCAATATGTGAAACCTGAGGTTGATAATATTATGGAAGAAATGTCCATCCTCCTCAAAAAGGCTACATTCATGAGGAGGTACAAGTTTGTGGCTGAACAAAATCTGCAGCCCATGGAAGATGCGCTCGATGTGTTTCAAGATACCTTGGTTGCATTTGAAGAGGCTGCAAAAAAAGCAAACCTTAGTTGAAGATACCATGCTTTTGTTGATGTTAAAGGGGGCATGCTTTTGTTGATGTGCATGGTCAGATAGCATGACCATTGTAAAAATGTGATGGGCAAGTTAAGGCGTAGCTAGATGGACAAGTTAACTATTTGTAATAATTATGTATATCTGTGTGAATCTTTGTGGACAAATAATCTTTATCTATATATGTGGACAAGTTATCTTTATCTATATTATGTCTATTTTGTCTCAAAAGATATGTGTTGATTATGCCTGTATGTCGAAATGGGAGCCCTGAGAGATCGAATTGACCTGTCAATCAAGACAGACACAAAGGAGACTACACCGGATGGTTATTCCACGTCGCATTTGCCCCTCCAAACCGACGAGGAGGAGCCGCCCCCGTGCATTGGAGATGCGGTTTGGCTAATCCACGTATCCCTTGTTCCCAATGTTTGACCAAATGCCACTCTCCCCTGCCACTCTGCCATTCTGCCTTCCTTCTCAAATCTTCTGCCTTCCTCGTCTTCGTCGCCTTCTCTCCCCTTCTCCTTCCTCATCTCTATTGCAGAGATGGCCGGCGAAAAGCAGTCGTTCTGCCGCGACTCAAGAGGGAGGTTCTGCAGCGAGGAGGAGAAGGCCCCGCCTGCCGCCCCCGCTAAGAGAGTGAGGTTCCGCAGCGAGGAGGAGAAGGCCCCGCCTGCCGCCCCCGCCAAGAGAGTGAGGTTCCGCAGCGAAGAGGTCGGTTCTTCATCGGCCAGGGTGAGGAGGTCGTACACGCGCGCAAGCACCAAGGGGGTGCACTCCGGCGACGCCCGGCAGGCAGAGGCTGAGCCTTCCTCGAGTTTGGTATGCTTGAAGTTAGGTTTATGCTTGAAATTGAATTCCTGGTACTCATCATATGTTGCTCACAAAAATGTTGAACCCATTCTATATACTACTTCAATTTCTGAATCTTCATGCTCAGCGACTTTTATTAACTGAACATCCAGTGCCTTCACTGATTAATGGTTCCAATGCATCAATTTTCCATTGTTTTAGGAAGTTGTTGTACAAACACATGACATTGTCAGGATCTAGACAGAAATCGACAGGCTCAAGAAAACCTTAGACTACATCTGCACATTCCTCAATAGGATGGAAAGAATGAAGGATGACATTGGTAAAGAGAAGCAGGCAAGTTCTGAACCTAGTTACAGCTAAACAGCTTTCTTGTTTGACCGGTTACAACTTTATGATATTAAACTTGGCAATCTAATTATGAAGCTTGCTTCAATTTGCCTTTGTTTTAGAAATGTGTGGTTACTCGGGAGGGAAATTATTAACCTTTCGAGTAGAAATTTTGTTATGCTTGAAATTTAATGCATGGTACTCATCATATGTTGCTCACAAAATTGTTGAACTTATTCTATATACTACTTCAATTTCTGAATCTCCATGCTACATCGACTTTTATTAACTGAACATACAGTGCCTTTGTTTTAGGGAGGTGCTGTAACTTGGGAGGACATTGACATGATCTGGAAAGAAATCCACATGATCAACCAAGCTCTGAACCTAGTTACAGCTAAACAACTTTCTTTTTTGACCAGTTACATCTTACATGATATTCAACTTGGCAATCTAATTATGAAACTTGCATCAATTTATCTTTGTTTTAGAAATGTGTTGTTACTCGGGAGGATCTTGACTGCATCTGGAAAGTACTCGACAAGGTGGATAGAAGGATGGATGACAAAGCTGTACAGGAAAGTACTCGACAAGGTGGATAGAAGGATGGACGACAAGTACTCGACATAAGTCTCCTAGCAAATGGTCAGAAAATACTAGAATCTGAGGTGGAGAAGCTTAAAGGCGCACAGAAGATGAAGGATATTGAACTTACCGAAGTTGCAAAGAAGAATGCTGAGCTACAGGAAAGACTTGTAAAACTAGAGGCAAAGATAGCTGAACTTGAGGCTATAGCACAAAAGAAGCCGTCTAACTAGTGCCCCTGATGATGCACGTCAAATGTGATCATGTGAATATGTTTGTTCTGAACATTATGCATGTCATATGTGAACATGTGATGCTATATATGCATCTTAAAAATGTAGAATATGCTCTTATGACTACTATTTATGTGTACGTGTGGTTTTGCATCTTAAGAGACATGATTATATGTTTGTGTGATATCCAATATTTGCTATGATGACATAGTCAAATATTTGACGGCAGTGAGAGTGCTAATGGACTTCAATTATTGAGCTCCGAGTCTAGTAACGGGCGTCAAATTGTCATCAGTAACGGACTTAAAGAGCCCGTTACCGATATGGCAGTGATCGGTAACGGACTTAAAGAGCTCGTTACTGATAGGACAGTGATCAGTAATGGACTCAAAGGGCCCGTTACCGATAGGTTTAACTTTTGTAACGGCCGCATTTTAACGTCTGTTACAAAGAATAATTGTAACGGGCGTTTAAGAAGCCCGTTACTGGAAGTCCTCATTGGTAACGGGTGGTGTGTTTGCCACGTTGGGGTCGAGCCTGCCACGCTTATGTGTAACGGGCGCCCAACAACAACAGTTACAGATGGGGGTCCATGTAACGGGTGTTAAGGGCCCGTTACAAATGTTGCGTGACCTATTTGAGGTTTTCACGTAGTGTGAGAATGGGATAGTTGTGAGAAACAAATCGAGGTTGGTGGCTCAGGGGTTCAACCAGGAAGAGGGTATAGATTATGAGGAGACATTTGCTTCTGTGGCCCGTTTGGAGGCAATTAGGATCCTTCTAGCCTTTGCCATGGCTAAAGGGTTCAAGTTGTTCCAAATGGACGTGAAGAGTGCTTTCTTGAATGGGGTGATAGAGGAAGAAGTGTATGTGAGGTAACCCCCGGGATTTGAGAGCGAGAAATACCCACACTGTGTATACAAACTCCAGAGAGCGCTTTATGGGTTGAAACAGGCACTGAGGGCTTGGTATGGCAGGTTGAGAGGCTTTTTGCTTAGCAAGGGGTTTGTGATGGGCACAGTTGATAAGACCCTGTTTCTCCTTAAGCATGGAAATGACCTATTGATTGTTCAAATTTACGTGGATGACATAATCTTTGGTGGCTCTTCTCATGATCTTGTTGCCAGATCAGTTTTTCCTAGGACTCCAAATCAAGCAGTGCAAGGACGGGATGTTTGTACATCAGGCGAAGTACACCAGGGACATGGTGAAGAAGTTTGGCATGAACGACTCCAAGCCACTAACTAACCGATGAGTACCACTATGGCTTTGGATGCGGATGGGGATGGCGAACCCGCGGACCAGAAGGAGTATCGGAGCATGATCGGCGCCCTCCTCTACTTGACGGCGACGAGGCTGGACATACAGTTCAATGTGTGTCTGTGCGCTCGTTTTTAGGCTTCACCGAGGACTTCACATCGGCAGGCTGTCAAGAGGATTTTAAGGTACTTGAACTACACTCCTGAGTTTCGTCTTTGGTATTCTGCCTCCTCGGCACTCAGACTTCACGGATTCTCCGATGCTGATTTTGCTGGGTGTCGTTTGGACCGCAAGTCTACCTCGGGTTGTGGCTAGTTTCTTGGTTCTTCTTTGGTCTCTTGGTCATCTCGCAAGCAATCCAGTGTAGCCCAGTCCACTAGAGAAGCCGAGTATATTGCTGCAGCCATTTGTTGTTCCCAACTTTTATGGATGACGTACACTATGCGCGATTTTGGTGAGGAGTGCTCCCAGGTTCCACTCTTTTGTGACAGCACCAGTGCCATAAGTGTAGCCAAAAACCCAGTCCTTCACTCCAAAACAAAACACATCGAAGTGAGATACCACTTTCTGAGGGACAATGTTGAGAAAGGGAAGATATCCTTGTCCTATGTACCTACCCAAGATCAGCTAGCCGACATATTCACTAAACCACTTGACCAAGTTACCTTCACACGCTTGCGAGGTGAACTTGGAGTGTGTTTTTCTTTTTAACTGGGTCCTGGAGCTTCTCATGTATATATGTGATATATGTATCATTTGTTGCATTCCATGCATGCATTTTACTTTTTGTACAAAACCTGGTAGGATAGCCATCTTTGGATCATTTGTGCTAGGATGAGCTTCTCTTATATACTTTGATCACTATGATATGCTATATGTGAGATATGTGTATGCTTTGGGAATGGTGATGTGAATGCTATGCTCTTGATGGTATTGTCATATGTTCATGATGAGATAGCTTCCTTTTGTGAAAATGCTAAAATTACTTCACTCATGAGTAGGTACCGTTTCATGCTCAATTTGTGCTCAAATGCCTATATCATGCTTAGTTTGTGCTTGAGTATCATGCTCTCTTTGCTTGGGGTCAAAGACCCATTTGTCATGATAAATGTTTAGCCCATATGTTCACTTGTGGAGGAGCATAAGCTTCTTTTTGCCGCAAAGGTATTTCATGTACCATGCTTAAACTTGAAAATGATTTTGGTGTATGAATTGCCTTATGCTTGAAAAATGAGCTCTTAATCATGTCTTTATGCTTTGATGTACATATCTTGGGTGCTAAACCGTTGCATGATGTTTACCATGAGAAGTCTCATTTTAAGAAGTAGACATATGGCTCGGTGGCTTTGACATGACATGTAGTAGCTTATGAGTGTTTGCTATGATCTTGTGATCAGAACTTGTGATCTTGTATGAGCTTTGTATGATCTTGTTCATTTTTGCTCAAATTGCCATGGTTAGGGCTTTGCTCATGAGATGAATGTTTCTTTGTGAAAATTGCTTAAAATTGCTTTTGGCCATGTCACATGTTTATATGTCTCTACTTTCTTGATGGCAATGCGCTAACTACACCATGACTATCTTGCTTGCTCTATGTTTCATGTGTAGCATTTTGTTGTGCTCTTTGTATATCTGAGAAGCTTAGTAGCTTGTATATGCTTTAAAATGCATGTTTCATGATAACACAGGGAGAATTTCATGGTACCTTGATTCATGCATTGTCAACAAGGGGGAGAGTGTGTGGAGATTTTGGTGAGATTTTGCATGTTGGGGAGAAAAATTGAGAAAAGAGGTTGCATTTACTCAGGGGGAGTTTGCATATGTGCAGGGGGAGCTCCTTTGGTTTGCCTGAGTTTTTGTGCTTGGTGGTGTGCTCTTTGTGAGCTTTGTTTGTCTCAGCTGTGTTGAGCCGTTGCCCTTACCTTAGGGGGCCGAGACTTGGTCTGGCGAGTGGTCGTGTTTTTTGCTTGTTCTTTGGCTCTGGATCACTTGCTTGGAGGTTTGTGTTCGTGGTTGTTTTCTTTCCCTTTTTCTCTATGTTGGTTACTATGGGTGTTGTCAATGCACTCATCAAGGGGGAGATTGAGGACCAGGTGTGTCCGAGGACCAGTGGAGGGTCGCTCCTTAGTGATGAGTGATTGAAACGTTGTGTGGACTGATGCTTGGCTCAGTGTGCAGGTACAGGTTGCGGCTTAACTCGTGTTGGTGCAGGTGAAGAACAAGCGCGAAAGGCCTTAACCGTGGTGGCCTCCTGGTGATGGAGAGGCAAGTAGGCTTGGTTCGATGGACCCGGTGGCCGATGGGGTCAAGTGCGAGCCGTGCGGTGCAAGACTAGCAAGTTGAAGTCATGGACATGGGTCAGTGCAAGATGGCGGTTCGAGGCCGAAGCTTGCACGTAGGGTTTGGTGGTTTACCCACAAAACCATCGGTGGACGGTTTCTTGGTTTGGGCTGCAAAACCAAGTCCGGAGGCCTGATGCGACGGAGACGGTGATCTGGGAGCGTCGGGAAGCTTCGAGGCGGGGGGCACGTGGCACGATCGCGGGGCTTGCGTCGAGGCTAAGCAAGTCCGTGGTGGAAGTGTGTCCGCTCGATGGTAATATCTGAAGACTTGACCAAATTGCCCCTGAGGGGTCTGTATCTTAAGTTTAAGTTGTAGGGGTAGTGTGGTCATTTGCCTCCTCCGGTGGACTTCGTATATATAGCGGAGAGTTGGATGGCATCACTCTCTCTCTCTCTGACTCTAGGGTTTTCCTCCCCTGGTAGATCGCTCTGGACTGCTTCTTTTCCCAGTATTTCCTTAGGCTAGATTCTTGTATAGACTCTGACCTCTGGATGTATGGAAGCATTCGGCGTTGTGATGATCTCCTAGCTTTTGTGATTTTTGTGTCATTTTCAGGGCTATTTTTGGGTGGCTTCGTTCTTCGCTCGATTCGTTGATTTGAGGGTGTTTTCTCTCGGATTTCTTTGAGGGGATCATGGATGGATGCCTTGCGCATCTTTGTGTGTGATCTTGACCCCTCAAACGTCAGGAAATCCCTTTGATTCGCGAGTTTTTGTAGGAGCCCGAGTTCTTGGTTGAAGTTCATGTGATTCGTGATTCCCGGTAATTTAGTGAATTAGAGGTCAAGATTTTTGGGGTATAGCTTCATCTAGTGACGCTTCCCATCTCCCCCAAATCTTGCCTCAAGAGCTCAAGTGGTTTGGGAGATCTGGTGATGGAAAGGAGGGGTTGACCTTCGCGCGTGTGGTGTTTCTGCTTCTGTCCAAGCTTGGCGGACCGTCCGCGAGGGTCCTGCAGACCGTCTGCGCGTGGCGTGTTCTTCGCCTGTTCGTTCGTGTTCGTGCGCGCTCGAGTTTCGATCCGTAGTGTTCGAGGTTTTTGTTTGGGAGTTGTTTGTCGGACTGTCCGCCAGGTGGGACCGGACTGTCCGTGAGGCCCGGACCGTCCGCGGTGCTTGCCCGGACTGTCCGAATTTCCTCGGTGCGCTACTGGAGGTTCGGTGTTGTTTATCGGACTGTCCGCCTAGGGGTTGCGGACTGTCCGCCAGACTCACGGACTGTCCACCGTACTCATGCGGACTGTCCGCCCAGAGCCTCGCAGATTTGGCTAAGTCTTTTGATTCTTGTCTTGTGCTACTGCGCTTTGATTCAAGACTTGTCTCGAGGACTTGTAGGCTTGTGTGTGCCTAGTCTAGAGCTTCTTTGGTGTGTGCGAGTGATCGGAGTGGCAATCGGGGTATAGACCGAGTTCATCCTTCGGGAAGAATTTTTATCGGCTCTCATTCACTCCCCCTCTCTTGTCGCCTATTCGATCCTTCAAAGGTACTTGACAACACAGCAGATGCCATGCATGAATCTGATTCTGGTCATTTTAAGGAAAAGGAAGGAAATAAGGAATGTACTCTCGTTGATCAGAAACTTAGGGTTTAGCTCCTACATCACAATGTTTTATAACTCTTAAGTTTTGATTCCTTTATTTGTCAACGCAGCTACGAAGAACCTTTTTGTAACTCGACTGCACACATAAAGTGCAGTGCGTGTGTGAAATAGAATGAATAGAGTAAATCCCAGAGTAAAGATGTGATTTTAGCATCTGAGATTACTTACATGTGGGTTTTAGCATATCAAACAAGCATCTCAATCACTTAACAATTCGATCTTCTAGAAGTTCATTGTCGTGTGGACTATTTCAGTGTGTCCAAATGATTGAACAAGATCACATTTGGTGAGGAGGAATTGTAGTTGGGCAGCAACTTAAATGCTCTTTTATTTCATTAAATATGGTATAAACAGTGTAGTTACTTATCTACCAACCATGGTGACCTTTCTAAAACTTCGAACCTCTGCATAAAGCAATTCTGCCAATGCAATCACTAGTCACCTGTATGCATTGTGTTGAGAACTAGAAGCATCAAAAAATTTCTCAGTACTGAAATCCAAGTTCTACTTCGACCTTGGAAGATCATGGTACCAGTGGCCTGTTACAAGTGTTAGGATTGAGAAGCATTGGGATATTTCTTGGCAATGTCGCAATGAATTACCTATCCCGTTTCTTAAAACCTTGTATCATTCCACTTGGACCTTGGAATGCCATGTCTGTATGCAATGGGATGGGATTGAGATTTGAGAAGCATGAAGTTTCTCCGCACAAGTTCCACAAAAGGTGGAACATCAGGCTATTAGTTTGCACTGACTTGCGATGGCTGGATGGTAGCCGGTGATTTGTATTGATTTGTTCTACAAGAAAAGTACTGCTGGCTAGTAGCTGATAAGCGAGACGAACAGGACAGAAGATTACTACTTGAATAGCTCCAAAATAATCTTCAACACATTTCAAGAACCTCTTATTTTTGGCAAAAAAAAAAAGAGAAACATTGAGCTTTCAAAAGGGTCATGCAAACAAAATAACACTGAAATAATTAGTAGCCAAAGTGATGTTACAGAGCGAATTATCGCTGAAATAATTAGTAGCCAAAGTGATGTTACAGAACTGAATTATCAAGCCATTTCTGATTTCTGGGCCTCCTAAAATCAATCAATCAATTCAAATACAAACATACATACCATCATTATAAATGCATGGTGTAGGTAAAAAAATCACAATTAACTCATGGAGTTTCCTATCAAGCAACAATTTTACAGCTGCAAAAGCATGAAACAAGCAAATGCCAGACTCCAACCACATTGCACATGGAAGAAAGAACTTATATAGATCATTAAACATAAGTTATGACATGTTAGAACTTAGAAGATGTAAATTTAGGCAAACATGGTAAAGCTTTGAAACATGCTACAAATAGCTTCTGCAACTATGTGGTTCTACAACTGGCAGTGCAAAATTTTCTTTTGGGATACATAATGGATCTTTCATCAGAGCCTCAATCACCCCAAATCTACCGCTTGCCGCCACCTCCACCAAGCTTTGGGCCTTTACCGGGCTTGGGGGCATTGCCTTTCCCAGAAGTCTTCTGAGATTTTGCCATCTCGGCCTTCTTAGCTTTCTTCTCGTCCTTAGTCTTCTTGATACGTTCCTTTATCTCACTGTCACAAAAAGTAATGTATTAAGAGGTAGCCCTAAATTGCCATGGTAATAATCTGGTAAGAACATGAATAGAATTTAGAAAACACAATGCTATCAGTACTACACTTGGTGAGCCATCATTTATAAGTTTGTCTCGAAAACTGCAACACAAATTATTTATAACTCTGACAAGAACTGATTTTTTTTTAAACGAAATAGAATGTTGGGCTCAACATGCTTACATTGGTCAGCCATCAGTTATAAGCTTATCTCAAAGACTCACAACACAAACTAGTTTCACTTTTCAGGACTCTGACAAGAACTGAACTTTTTAAAAAATGGAAAATGTTGAGCTCAACATGCTTACCAAATAGTTGGCAATGAAGGATGAGACAAAAGGAGACATCAATTGATTAATAAACGAAAAACTGGCATCAAAACAAGTAGGCTACACTATGTCATCTATGAAAGGTAGCATACCGGAGGGCAGCTTCCCTAGCAGCATCGCGAACCTCTGGTTTCTCAGTTCTCTTCTTCTGGATGACTTCAAGGGTGGCACCAACAATTGATCTGGAGTACGGTTTCTTGGTGGTGCGACGCCTCTTCTTAACAGCTTCAGCATGGATGTCCTTCAAACACAAATGACCAGTTAGTAGGCATTAACAATACAAAGCACATGAGCATAGCACCAATGTGTTTTAAAGTAAAAGGTCTATCCCGTTTTATTTGCAACGAAACAAAGTGTATAATAGGTTCACAGCGTTTAAGCGCAGAGAGTATTCGAGGTGTGTCGAACAAACATCGCATAAGGTTCAACTATTAGCACAGCAACAATGATAGATCAGCAGACGGATGAAGTATAAACACATTATATAAGAAATCAGCACCATCGACCACAAAAAACTATCAAACCAAACTATTTAGTTTTTCACAATTTGTTGGCACCTTGCAGTGTAACCAGAGTTGTAATCCTGTAACAGAGTTTTTCATAATCCAGTGCAAACAGATTGTTACAACAATTATACTCAGCTGGTCAATACCTTCATGTGCTGCTTCCTGTACATGGCGGTCCATGTGAGTTTGGCTGGCTTCAGGCGGTTGTGGAAATAGCGCTTGCACTTTGAGTTCGAAAAAAGGAACACCTGAAAGGTTTAGAAAAATAGGTTTAGACTATTTAATTCCCATCCTCTATCCAAAATTTCACAATGTAAAGAAAGCACCTGTGAATCTGCACGGATAAATCTGATGCCCTTCCCAGGGTAGATCTTGGCACCACTGAAACGGCAAAGCTCTGTCCTGCAGTACAGAATTTCTGATGCGTAAGAAATATTTTACATATCAAAATCTCCATCGATCATAGGGATATCGCGAACAATATAAATATGAGCAAAGAAGGAAAATACATACTTGAGAACCATCTGTACTGCTGCCTTGACAAATCTTCAATGTTCCTCGCCCTGTAGATTGTAAAGACAAAATTGTTATCAGTGGCCATAAAACCAAATGGCATGAGACACTACAATGTACACATTGAAACATAAATTACTCATATCAATGATAAAATCACAATGTTCTGTTTCATCATCATTACAGGTGCTGCTACCACCAACGAATAAAAATAGCACAATAGCAGAAAAGGTGCGATTCCACATCATGCACAGCACGAGAGTGCGTCATGGACGGTTGCATTGGATCTCACAGTTGATGGGCTGGGCCAAGAACAATCAACAGTGGGTCCAGATTGTCAAGGCCTTCCTATTGCATTGTCATCAGGCCAGCCAACTGTGTTTCCCTGTGCTTCATTGATATAGCAGAAAAAATACAAGACTATGACCCTGGGATCATAAGCAGGAAAAAAAAGAAATATAAAAAACAAACTCGTCCGGTTGGATCGGGACATCAACACGGGGCACCGCTCAACACAACTCACAGGCCGGTCGGAATGGGACATCAACACGGCCAAAGCACAACTCACAAAACGATGTCAGAGGAGACCAATGCAAGCCGCAGCTTCCACCCAGCAACCGCACTCATGCTTGTATCGGAACCGCGGAGGTGAACCACCACTGATAGGGGAGCAGAGGGGCGGACACCTACGCACCGAGAGGGTCATTGCCTTACAAGACCCCCCGCCGTAGAGTTGTTGCACCACATCCGACCACCCGACGACGTGAATAAACACCGAGTCTGAAGACACCCAACGCGCGGGGCTCACGCCGCTTCCGCCGTTGGACATCACTCTCGCATGCGCAGGGACCTCCAACCCGCCACTCAGCACGCCTCTCTCTCGTGCGCGGGGACCTCCAACCCGCCACACGGCTCCACGCTCCGGGCTGGTTCCAGGGATTGTCGTCAAGGTAGAAGAAGAAGTGTCCCGCCCCCGGGACCCGTAACTAGCCGTCAGCCCACCACCTTGGTTCAAAATCATGACGTTGCTTCGCCCTCGCACTAGATGCCACCATCGAGCAGGAAGATCAAAGATGTCGCCCGCGCCATCTTCCGACGTTGTACCGCACCAGGAGTGTTCAGCCGTGCTGAAAACCCCGCCGCGATCTGCAGCAAGCCAAGCCCTCACAAGATGTCATTGCCGCAGGCACTGCCCTTCAACGATGTCCCGCACCGCACTGGAGAGTGTCGAGCACCGCCAGACGCCGCGGAACGCTACGAGCGGACGAACAACATCCGAATGGAGACCCCCGGCCACCAACCAAAGGCAGACATCATGGCGAGAGAAGGCAACCCCCTTTTTGCTTGCCCTACAACAGATAAGCCACCACCGGCCAAAGTAACCACAAGCAGCAGGCCAGACTGCCGAGCGAACAGTGTCTCTAGAGACGATGCCTCCAAGGAGGTCATGACGCCCACAGGCGCCACCGTCGCTCATCCAGGAGCTGGACCAGGTTTTCACCCCGAGACGATGTGCAACTGGGGAGCGATTCCAAAATGGCGCCCTCAAGAGGGAGAGCGACGCCCGAAGGCGCCGCCGCTATTCCAACAGGGGGAATCTGGCAAGGGCTTTCGCCCGGAACGCGGACCACCTGCTGCACACGTTCGCCGCGGCACACCAGCACCACCACCGCAGTCACCCGACCGAGGGATGTCACTGCCGTAGCACCACACAAACCGCCGCCGATGCATCGTCTCCCTGCCGCCGTCCCGACACCCCGGTGAAGTGTCAGCGCCGCGCAGCCGCCACCGCGACCGAAGCAACACATCCAGCAACCGCCGCAGACCTCCCACCGCCCGCATCTGTTGTAGAAGAAGGCGTGTGCCACCGTGATGCCGCGCCTCGCACAACAGAGCAGGTGGCCGCAGCGCCACCACGGCGCTGCGCCGGAGAGAGAGCCGTGCCACCATGGCACCAGTCAACCCTCCGAGGGACGTTAGGCACGCAACCGCCGCAACCCAGGCCGAACCCGCGCCGCAACCAGGCCTCCGTCGGCGAGTGTGCCATCGCCGCCCTGTCGCAGTCCGGACCCGACCGACCCGGGACCCCGGCAGCCAGGCTGCCACCGTGAGCGCGCCGTCGCCGCCCCGCCGGAGCCGGGCCGAGGCCGCCGCCCGACCGAACCGCGCCGTCATGCCACAGCCGGGTCCCGCCAGCGGTCGCGCCGGAGCCCGAGTCCCGGACGCCGCCCGGCCGTAGAGGCGGCCATAGATGCCATACCGCTGCAGTCGCCGCCGCCATGCTCCAGGAGCAGCCGCGCCTGACGCCTCCACCACCGCTCGCCGCAGGTCCGGTCAGAGGAAGGCCGGATCTGGTCCTGGGGACGTTGGATCTGCGTCCCCCCCTCCCGCCGCCACCGCCGCGACCGATGGGCGCGCATCGCGCCTCTCCGCCGCCCCAGAGAGGATGTCGAGCTCGAAAAGGGGCCCCGCCGCCGCCATCCCGGGGGCCCTCGCGGGTTCCCGGTCAGCCCCTCCGGCGGCGGCAGGGAGGTGGATGGGAGGAGGGGGCCGCTGGGTGGCGCTGGGGGTCGTCGCCCGAGTCGCCCGCGGCGGGGACGACCCGAGCGGGGGGGTATTCTTTGTGCCTGTACGTCGCTACAGACATCACAAATTTCAATTATGAGCACCTAACATCATCGTGTGAAATATTCCCTACTGTAAATACAATAACACAAGGCGTTTATTTTTTCTTCCATAAGTATCATGTTTGTCTTTCATCTAATTCCAACACTACATTTTAATTAAGTCACAATACCTTGGAATGAGTAATAACATGCTACATGCCCCCATGTAAAACAAAAAACCACTTTGCACTTCGATGTTCTTTATCTCAACTTGCAAAAGAAATAATAATGTGACTAATTCCCCAAAAAATGTATGACAAGTAATAACATATATTATTTCTGACTCAGTAGGTTGGTGCGTGTGTTGTCCTAAGAGTCGAAAATTTGCAACTCAATAAGAGCACTCATTCAGCAAGACAAGCACCAAGGAAGGCTTCATGTTGCAATAAGGATGTCTGGTGCATAGCAGTTATACCTCATGCTATAGCATCACACTGCATGACATAGAAGGAAATATAGAAAAATACAGAGTGAAAAATACGAAGTCAAATAGAAGGTCTTTATATTTGGTATTTTTACAATTATAATTCAGATTTCGAGGAATTCAGGTTTGTGTGTCAGAAATCATTTAAGGTTCCAGTATTATTGGGACATGACATTGATTTTTCAGAAGATACTTACTGATCTCTCTCTGCAGTTATTTGTTTATCGGACATCATTTTTTTCTGATAGTAAGAATTGTGAGTAATCTGAATGAAGATTTAATTTATATCATCTTAGGGAAAATCATGTGAATATCATCCTCCAGTACTGATGCTTACCATTGCATGAAGCAGACACCTAGCGCATACAAGCAAAATAAACAGGTTGACCATCATTCATCAGAAAGGTTTCATGGCTTGGAGCAAAGAAGACAGTTTTGCCTCATGCAAACACAACTGAAACAGGTTAGTCTGGACGACTTGCTTGATCTCGTGGCCAAGGGCGACAACCTCTTTCGATCCCATGTTGAGCTGGACAATCCCTACTCCTGGCCATATAAACCAGTAATTGAATTGAGATTTGTACTGATCATCTCGAAAATGGAAATGCTAGCTAATATCAATTAAATTTGCACACACAAGAAGAATCCTTTCAATTATCACAATAACCCTTAAGCAGCAAGGGATATCCTGGATTCTTTTTTAGATGGTTGCATAGCTACATAGAAGTTCATCTTAGTCACAAAGGCAAAACTTGGTGCACAATTTGGGATTACAAAGAACTATATCATCACAAAAGAAAAATAGGCAACAAAACTATTGAGTATGATGGAGCATAGAGAAGGTAAAAATTCACCGCACCTCACTTGCAAGTCTGGCATAAAGGCCAAGCTTTGATCCCTAAAAAGGAACAGAACTTGAAATGAAACCTCCTCAACAAAGGCCATATTTTTCAAAAAGCAAATCTGGCATGAAATTCTGAAAGCATGCCATCCATATTCATGTACCCCTACACTTACAACTTAAAAGATAAAATATTTCAGATTTCCACGTGAGATTAGAATTGAACTATTTTACATAGCATAAATATTGATTCAGTTAAAGTGATATCATGTCTACAATTACAACCCTTATAACCTCAAAAGAAAATACAAAACAGCAAAGGACAGAAAATTGATCCACTCTGTATTGCGTTTCTGCACTGCCATGAGTTAACTGAGGGGGCGATCTGAGCACAAGGATTAGACTTACAAGAGATCCATTGCTGCCACATAAACAGACAGCGCATGGACGACGTCTCCTCCATCCTCCACATCCATTGCACAATTTCAATCCCCACAGGTCAAACTTCAACCTACATCACCAGGGCAGGCAGCTGCAAGTAGCACGTAGCAGTACCTGGGATCTTGTGACAGAACCGACCAAAATAATTCTGTATTATCACCTAAGTCGGTCCACGTGGCCAATAAGCAATAATAGGGAAGTATTTTGTCGTCTCTGCCGGGTCAAGCCCGGTGAATCACTTACAACACAGGATTGATAATATGCAACAAAGCCCACACGAAGGCGGGTCCAGAGTACAAGTTCAATTTACATAACAGCCCACAGGGTTAATTTATTAAAAACCAGGTTTCATGCATAAAAGTAAAGTTCCAGAGTTTCAACAGCGGAAAAGTAAACTAGTCGTATGATACACATGGGAGGCCATCCATAGCATATCACTCATCGTCATCTCCATTCTCCCACTCAAGTTCCTAACCCTCAGGGATAGAGCCAGGCCAAATAGCATTACCTGAAAACAACAAGTAAAACAAGGCTAAGTATACAAATACTCAGCAAGACTTACCCGACAAAATGAATTTAAAACTAGACATGCAAGGCTTTGTGGCTGGTGGGTTTGTTTTGCCAAAAACAACTAAGAGTTGATCCTTAATTCCAAGTTTTAGCTCAAATTCTAGTATATTAACCATTCTAGGTAAGCACCTAAACTAAACAAGCAGTTGTGCAAACAATATTATTCAAGCAGCAAAATTAATCCATCTGTTCCATATTACAAGATGGGGTAGCCAGTGGTTAAGCCGTCTCAGATAACGGTGAGAGGTCGATGATCGATCGAATTTATAAACCTTGCAAGGTACACCCAAACACACGGAAGAAGGTATACCCCAAGAAACCAAATAAAATCAAATGCAGGGTATACCCCACCAGGCGGTTCCCTTCATTCCCACAGCTTAGGATCAGATGCTACAGTCCTAAGTACAAGGTTTACTGGTACGCCCAACACAGTACGTCCAGACTCACACTTGCACTACAGGTGCCGAGCCTAGAGGTGCACCTCAAAAGTAGTAGCGATAAAGTTCTCACACTGGTTCATTAGGTACTAGGCTTACCGGTCCCATTCCCGACAAGTGCTTGGTACGTTCAAGAGCTTAACCAGCACATACTACTCGGTCGGACCGAACCCATTGCTCTTACCACGTGAGCGAGTCAGTTTAACCAAAACTTATGATTCCAACATAAGTAACCTATATCTTGCGAGCAATGAGGCATTACTCGACTTGTACCGTGTCCTTAAAGCATGGCACTAGCAACCTAACATACTAGTAAAGGAGCATAGGAAACTAAGGATCATGCATCTAAGGTTTCAAATCAATTCCTGGAACTTAAATGCACATACATAACATAAATACGAAAAAGTAAAGTGTGAGTTAGAAAATATTGGGTTCATGCTTCCGGTGGTTGCCTTCTTCCTCTTCAACTACAGCCTTGGGCTCTTCTGGACTTTGGCCCAGGTCTTGCTGCACACTACTAAGGTTCACTTCTCCATCCACTGCACCGTCTCCCTCCTGGGTAAGCGTATATGTCCCGTGTGGCAAATCTACACGTTATATATGCACATGCATTAGGTGACGGTGAGGGTGAGAGAATTACCACCAAAACCAACTCTTGTTGGCCACATTCATCTAAACACCTAATATTTCTCATAAAGAATATGGGGTGGGGTGATGGTTAATTAAAAGTTACTTTGATAGTGATCGTGTGCACATTTAAGCAAACTAAGTTACTTAACTTCACAAAACAGCAAGGGGTGTGTTTAATGATGACAAACAGAAATAATTCATGAAATCCTTAATTAAACTTAATAGTGAGCAAAAACATATTTATTTAAATTCTAGCTAGTCTTTCATCAAAAATCCATATTAAATTAACTACACTTCCAATTGACCTAAATTTTGGTACACAGCAACACATACCTAAACTAAGCTCGCACGCCAAAATTTAGCTCCAGATCACATATAAATTAATTTATATGAAAAAGACAAAAATCAGCCTAGCCTAACTTAATTAAATCCTACAAAAAGATTTACTAATCGTTTTGGTCTCAACTTTCTTCTACAAGTCATTTATGTCAAATCTAAGCATCTGACCAAGGCACAAGTGCATCTGAATAGGGTGGTAGTTATTAATTTAACATTCTACACAAGATTGAATACAAAACTGAAAGGATCTAGATGTCGACTAGAGGGGGGGTGAATAGTCGTTCCTGAAAATTACAACTTAAAAGCAAACTGTCAGGTGAAAGTCCGGAGTCTCCGGATATTTTTCCAGATACTCCGGAAAGTCCGGAGTATCCGGGAAAATGTTCGGATTGTCCGGGCTTTGAGGGGGCGACTAAATCAATAGGAATCAAACTTGCTCAAATTCAAATCTGTGAATATGGGATATGCAATACAGTGATATAAGCCTGTTCCACCACTTAGAATCGATAGGAACCTTACCATGAAGTAGATCGGCCACAAACCCTAGAAATGTACTCAAAGAGATATCAAGCATACAACAAGAGCAACAAGCACAAGAGACACAAGGGATTTGTTACCGGAGTTCAAGCTCACACCTTGAGCTCTACGTCTCCGTTGAGAAACCCACAAAGGGTGGACCTTTACACCTAGGTCACTTTCCTCCCCCTAGCGACCACAAAGATCGAGCTAGGGTTACTTACTCAATCACGGGGTAATACAGACCTCCTTGGGCAGCCACAATCCTTTGGATGCTCCAAGGCAACGCCTAGCTGGCTAGGAGCTCAAAGCTCCAAGAGTAACAAACACGAAATTGCTAACCAAGTGAAGAACGAGGTGCTCTAGAGATGGGAAATCAGCTCACTAGCACTCTCCAAGCTCTTGCTCTCAATCCCTCCTTTAATTCCCCAACAAATTTCACCAAACCAAGGCCAAGGGGAGTAAAGAGGGGAAGTGAATGAGTTCTAAGTGTTGCAGGTCGAAATGGGCAAGAGAGAGGGAGTGGATAGGGTTGAGGGGGTATAAATACCTCCTCACCCAGAAAAAGAGTCGTTACAACTCTAAGACCCGGAGTATCCGGACTTAGTTCGGAGACTCCGGGAAGTCCGGACTATCCGGGGTAAAACCCGGAGTATCCGGCCTTCCAGAGTTAGCACACTTAAGGATAGCTCGGTGAATGTGTAGTGCAAAGGTGTCTCTCATAAGATTTTCGTTAGTCATCTAGAGCACCTTTTTAACTCTTGGAAGATACAATTCATGTCCCTCTTTATAGTACGGCATTCCTAGGACTCAAATTCAAAATATAAAATAAGTAAACCTCCAAGGAATCCTTTTTTTAGCATCACTTTCTTTTTGTATAGCAATGAAGCGCTTAGATGCCATCTTAGAATTTTAGTACATGCTCATATACTCAATACACCATTAGTAGCTTAATAGTCCATCATTAAATCACCAAAACCCACTTAGGGGGGCCAAGATACTCTTCAATCTCCCCCTTTTTGGTGATTGATGACAACACCTTTAAGCTTTATAAGAGAGATAAATAAATTCAGTAAAGAGCTTTGATCTATCTTGCAACACTCCCCCTTAATTTGTGCATTTGGAGTTTGAATCTCAAAGGTGCTTTTAGCACCCAATTTTGCACAAGAGAGTAAAACAAGAGAGTGTATCAAGATGATCACCAGTGGGGTGCTTGTGTTTGTGCAAACAAGATACATGTGATGCACATGACAGTTTATACACTCAATGAAGGGTAAAAGGGGCTGAGGTGTCAGAGCTCGGAGTATCCGGACTTACCCCAGAGAATCCAGGAAACCCGGAGAGTCTGGAGAAAAATTCGGAGTATCCGGACTTTGAGTACTCAGCAGAAATCATTCATCACAAAAATTTTCAAACTATCATAAGCATCCTTAGAGAAATAAAATGCAGCTTAGATATCTAGCATCACAAGCACACAACCAAATAGTCTCAAGCTCACATCACATAGTCTCAAACATAAAGAGTTATTACAGACCAAGTTCTCAAATTCTCCAAGTCTTAAAACATGAATTAAAGATACTCACTCCCCCTTTGGCATCAAGTGCCAAAAAGGAAGTGTAAAGATAGCAGCAACAGCAGGGGATCACTCCGTGTCCTCATCATCGCCTCCTTCTTCGTCTTCGTCTTCCTCTTCCTCTTGTGCTTCTTCTTCTTCTTGTGCAGCAGCAGCGGCGTCATGCACGTCCCATTCCGCAAAAGGGTCATCAAACTCGGGGAGCTCATGATAGGTGTCCGTAGGAAGCCCAAGATGAGACTTGATCTCAATGATGTCATGGCGGTTTTCATTAGTCTCGGTGACGATGCGCTTGCACATGGAGAATATGCTCTTGAAGGCCCTCTTGACCATGGATCCCTTGACCTTACGAGAAGATTTAGATGAGTGAGTAGGGCGAGGAAGGGGCTCATCATCATGGCGAGGGGCAGCACTAGAGGATCCGACAAATCTTGTGCTCTTCTTTATTGGAGTTCTCTTGTCTCTAGAACGAAGATGCCTAAGAGGCTCATGAGTGACATCCTTTGGAAATTGGGTATTGGTGACCCTCTCAATCATATACATGAGGTATGGGCATAAGGGAGATGCTTCATGGGGTCACACATAGCACGTCGAAGCTCATTCCAAATGAAGTCAAATATGCAAAATCCTTCTTCTTCAGGAGCCACCTGATTGAGGAGATTGACGGCAAAGTGCCTAAGAGCTGTGATATCTCCTCCTTTTGGATCAATGGTGGCACAGAAAAACTGATTGAAGTAGTAGTAGTATGGAATAAGATTGTCAGCTTTTCCCTCATGAGCTAGGAAGGCGGAGGGGAACATATATGACATGTCCTTGGGCTTGTACTTGTCTTCATTATGGATAGGAGTGTGATCTTCATCCTTCTTTCCAAGACCAAGCAGGCGAGAGAAAGTCATGTAATCAATGGAGTACTTCTCTCCTTGAGTGGTCCAAGTGATAGTGTTTTGATGAGAATCATAATAGTAAGAGCAATGGAATTGAGCAAGAATCTCTCTATTCCATCCATAGAGAAAGCCCATGATCTCATATAGCCCAAGTTGCTTGCATCTATCAATCACGACATCAAAGGTGGGGTTCTCCAACTTCTCATAGTAGGGCCAATCAATGTACTTCATCTCCACTATGGGTGACTTGTTCTTGGCCTTCATCTGTGGACTCCTTATCACTGTCTGATGGAAGTCCCTATGGAAGTCACACCAAAACCTTGACTCAAGTGCCTCACTGGATATATACATGTAGACATCTTCCTCCCTTTGTTCTCTAACTGCAAGGGCATTCCTAGCATAATCTCTCACCATTTGTTGAGCAAACCCTTGCACAGCCCCGGGGTCCCTTAGGTTGATAGGAGTAGTTACCACCCTCACATTTGATGGAAAGGAGGCTGTGAGATGGGGTGGAGTTCGAGGACAAATGTGGGAGTAGGGAGTAGGATGATTCTTTGCCATTGAGGGTCGAGGTACGGGCCTAGAACGAGAGATGTAAGGGGCCTCACGGGGTTTCCTTGATGGTTGAGCTCGACCTTTCCCGTGACGCCTAGGAGCAACCCTGTATTGCTCAACATCTTCTTCCTCCTCTTCTTCCTCACCAACGGCCTGTTGTTCGTCCTCCTCTTCAATCTCTTGCTCAGTGTAGACAGGAGCACAAGCACGAGTGGATCATTGAGAAGAGCCAAGCCCCAAAGTCTCTTGCACTACCCCAAGGTTTGAGGGTCGTGCCTAGCCTTGGTCCTCCTTTGGGCGGCCGGCTCATCATGCTTGTACTTCTTCCTCATGATCTGGAGATGAGTAGCAAGGAGTACATGAGAATACATCCATGGAAAGCATGCGCGACAAAGCAAATTAGAGTTTCAACAGAAAAATCCGGAGTCTCCGGGAAAATTTCTGGACTGTCCGGAAAAAGTCTGGAGTCTCTGAGTTTTCCTGGCGAAACCCTAGTTTGCAATGCCGCACAAATCCACCACGAGAAACTTGAGATATTGCAGATCCACTAGTTCTAGAGTCTAAGAAACATTCCTATCCAAGAGATTTCTTAAGATATGGCCTAGGAAAGGAGATCGAGCAAAGGAGCCTTTGAATACCTTAGGGAAGAGAGAAAACCGAGGGGGAAGACTTCCAAATCTTCAAAACAAGTGCAGCACCTTGTTTCCCACTCCTTGTAGGCTTCAATCTCTCACTCTCTCAAGCTTTTGATGGTTGGAACCCTAGGTTCAATGGAGGAACCTAGGGGAGAGAGGAGAGGGGCGTCGGGAGAGAGAGAGGCGGAGGGAGGCAGTCCACGTAGTAAAAAGGTGAAAAGATAGGGTTTGACTGTGGTGAAAACGCTTATATAGGCGTTAAGGTCCGGAGTATCCGGGCTGAACCCGGACTCTCCGGGAAATCCGGAGTATCCGGGAAAAAGCCCGGAGTCTCCGGCTCCCCCTGAGACTTGGCAACAGATTTTCAAGGAATAGGAATTGAGATAGATAAAGATGATTATGAATGAAACTTATGTGAGCTAGAGAGGTTCCAACACTTGATACTAGCCACAAACATACAATGAGAACAATAGTCCAAGTGTTGTACCTAGAGAAAATCCAAATGTTTTTTTAAACAAATTCACACTATTTTTCAAATTCTTTTCTTTTGTAAAGATCTAGCCTAAGACAATCAAACATGTGCATGATCTCAAGCCAAGTTACGAGAATCCAAGATATTCAATTCACTCCTCAAAGCACAAAATCATAGTTCATCAAGAGGCTTTGTGAAGATATCGGCTAGATGCTTTTCGGTGCTCACATGACTTAAAGTGATATCTCCTTTGGCTTCGTGGTCTCTCAAGAAATGGTGTCTTATGTCTATGTGTTTTGTTCTTGAGTGGTTTACGGGGTTGTTCGCTAGCTTGATGGCACTCTCATTGTCACACAAGAGTGGCACCTTGCTAAACGTACAACCAAAGTCCCTCAAAGTGAACCTCATCCAAAGTAGTTGAGCACAACAAGCGCCAGCTGCAACATACTCGGCCTCGGCAGTGGATAAGACAACGGAATTTTGTTTCTTGGAACTCCACGATACCAAGGACCTTCCAAGGAATTGGCAAGTCCCGGATTTACTCTTTCTATCTACCTTGCAACCGGCATAGTCCGAATCGGAATAGCCAAGTAGATTGAAAGTGGAGCCCTTTGGGTACCATAAACCAAGGTTAGAGTGTGTACTAAATACCTAAAGATTCTCTTAACAGCCATGAGATGACATTCCTTAGGATTGGCTTGAAACCTTGCACACGTGCACACACTAAGCATAATATCGGGCCTAGATGCACAAAGGTAAAGCAAGGATCCAATCATGGAGCGATATACCTTTTGATCCACGCTTTTGCCATCTTCATTCAAGTCAAGATGTCCATTGGATGGCATTGGTGTCTTGATGGGCTTGGCCTTGTCCATGTCAAACTTCTTGAGCATGTCATGAGTGTACTCTATTTGACTTATGAACATGTCTTCCTTGAGTTGCTTGATTTGAAATCCAAGAAAGAACTTCAACTCTCCCATCATGGACATCTCGAATCTCTTTGTCATGATCCTACTAAATTCATCCGCCCAAGCTTTGTTAGTAGAACCAAATATGATGTCATCGACATATATTTGGCATACAAATAAATCATTTCCTTCTTTGTGAGTGAAAAGAGTAGGATCGACTTTGCCTATTTCAAAGCCTTTCCTTAGGAGAAATTCCTTAAGGCATTCATATCATGCTCTAGGTGCTTGCTTAAGACCATAGAGCGCCTTATGGAGCTTGTAGACGTGGTTGGGGAATTGAGGGTCTTCAAAGCCCGGTGGTTGCTCAACATAAACTTCTTCGGAGATTGGGCCATTCAAGAAAGCACTCTTGACATCCATTTGAAAGAGCTTGAAATCATGATGAGTAGCAAATGCCAACAAGATACTGATTGCTTCAAGTCTTGCTACCGGTGCATAAGTTTCTCCAAAGTCCAAGCCTTCAACTTGAGTATAGCCCTTGGCAACCAACCTTGACTTGTTCTTGGTCACTACCCCATCCTCGTCTTGTTTGTTGCGGTACACCCACTTGGTTCCAATCACATTTTGCTTAGGGCGTTCCACTAAGGACTAGACTTCATTCCGAGTGAAGTTGTTCAACTCTTCTTGCATGGTCATCACCCAATCCGCGTCTTGTAATGCTTCTTCCACGGAGAGAGGTTCAATCATGGACATGAAAGAGTAATGCCCACAAAAGTTTGCCAATCTTGATCTTGTAGTAACCCCTCTTCTTATACTTCCAAGAATGTTGTCAACGGGATGATCTCTTTGAACACTTTGACGAACTCTTGGGTGTTGCTCAGAAGCTTCTTGTTGAATAAAATCCTCATTTTCTTGACAGTCTTGAGCATCTTCTTCAGAGGGCCCGGACTCTCCGGGGTTGGGTCCGGAGTCTCCGGAATTTCCGAATTCTCCGGACATTTCTCCGGAGTGTCCGGGTTTCGCAGCGGCAGTCAAGTTAGGTGATGCTTCAATGACTTCATCTTCTTCATCTTCTTCTTGAGGCTTGATTTCACCTATGGCATCTTCTTGATATCATTCGTAGAGGTCTTTTACTTGCCTACACACACTTCATCAACTTGCTCCACTTGAGAGCCATTAGATTCATCAAATGTCACGTCACACGCTATATCAACACTACCGGTGGTCTTGTTGAGAACGCGATAGCCATGAGCATTTGAGGCGTAACCAAGAAAAATACCATCATCAATTTTAGGTGCAAACTTAGAGTTCTTGGGCTTCTTGTTGAGAATGAAGCACTTACAACCAAAAACTCTAAAGTAAGACACGTTAGGCTTCTTACCGGTTAGGAGTTCATAGGCGGTCTTGTGTCGAAGCTTGTGAAGATACAAACGGTTGATAGCATGACAAGCTGTGTTGACCGCTTCCGCCCAAAAACTATCCGAAGTCTTGTACTCATCAATCATGGTTCTTGCGGCTTCTATGAGAGTCCTATTCTTTCTCTCCACTATCCCATTTTGTTGAGGTGTGTATGGGACGGAGAATTCATGACCAATGCCTTCACCATCAAGATACTCTTCAATGTTGGTGTTCTTGAACTCGGTGCCATTGTCACTTCTTACTTTCTTGATCTTCATATCGAACTCATTTTGGGCACTAGTTGCAAACTTCTTGAATACATCATGAACCTTGCTCTTGTCACGCAAAAAGAATACCAAGTATACCGAGAGTAATCATCAACAATGACAAATCCATACTTGCTTCCGCCAATACTAACATAGGTCACGGGACCAAAGATATCCATATGAAGCAATTCCAATGGTTTTATAGTGGTGAGTACATTCTTGGAGGGGTGAGGAGCACCAACTTGCTTTCCGGCTTGACAAGCACTACAAATTTTATCTTTCTCAAAATGAACTTTTGTTAGTCCTAGGATGTGCTCCCCCTTTAGAAGTTTGTTAAGATTATTCATCCCAACATGGGCTAGCCGGTGATGCCAAAGCCAACCCAAGCTAGACTTTGCCATTAAGCATGTATCAAGTTGGGCTTTTTTCGATGAAAAGTCCACCAAATAAAGCCTTCCCTTGAGTTCACCCTTAAAAGCAACGGAGTCATCGCCTCTTCTAAAGACGATCACACCCTCATTGGTGAACAAACAATTATAGCCCATCTCACAAAGTTGTGACATGGACAATAAGTTGTAGTCTAAAGATTCAACCAAATAAACATCGGAAATTGAATGATTGGTTGAGATGGTAATTTTACCTAGACCAACAACCGTTCCACCACCATTGCCTTCAAAGGCAATCTTTTCCGTAGGATGTTCAATCATTTCACAAGACATAAATATCTTCTTCTCCCTGGTCATATGATTAGTACATCCACTATCAATCACCCATTTGGCTCCACCGGAGGAGTATGCCTACAAAATAAATTAGGTTTGGTTTTTAGGTACCCAATTAGAGTTGGGTCCTTTCACGTTAGTCACAAGAACTTTGGGTACCCACACATTCCTTTTGATCATAGAACCTGATATGACCATGCCAAGGACATCAACACTCATGGATGGTTCTAAGTATGAACACAAGGTGAAAGCTATACTTAATTTCAGATCATTTAGGCTTCCATATACAAGGCTACTACTTGGTTTATATGATTATAGATTCAGACACCTTGCTGTGATGGAAGAAAATTGTGATATTATCATAAACCTACAAGTCAATGGCCTAGCACAATTCTGTGGATTAGAAGAGTCGAGGACGACTCTTTTTGAAGGGAGGAAGGATGATATGACCACGCCGACCACACCATCAAGTACGCCGACTACATCAAGTAAGATGGAACAATCGTCAAGTCAAGCTGCACCAACTCATGTCTTCGATGGACCAATTACCCGTAGCCGAGCTAAAAAGCTACAACAAGAGGTGCACGCGCTACTTTGTGAAATTCCATTTATTAATGAGAATTATATACTTCCTAAATCATGCATATTGCTATTACTCAGATGCACCAAGGAGGATGACAAGAACACATCAAGATTGAATCAGAGAGAAGAACCACGTCAAGACAGTTCGGCCTGGCAGAACCGTCACGAAGAAACAGTCATATCTTTTGATTCCTAGAAGCTATGAAGGTCCATGAGTACACGTTAGAAAGATCTTAAAGTCAACTTTCTAATGCCACTAATGCCGAGTGGTTTAGAGCTACCAGTTTGGCAGCTGAGTGGTTTTGGTGCAGACTGGTCAGAAGATCAACAGTCAGACTAATGCTCAAGTTCGTGTGCAAAACTGTATCATTCTACAATATTTCGTGATGCATACTATACATGGTGTGAAAGGTTATCAAGTTAACTTTCCAACGCATCCGGACCCGCGTCTTTTGGATGTTCCTAGTGAGAGTTATGATCAAAACATTGAAGTCCACTCAGAAGGCCAGAAGACGTGCGGGAACTGAAGACCACTTCGTGAATGCTCAAGCCAGTTGGCCTTCCATCTTCCCACGTGGCTCCTTCAGTTCACATCTACCTTAGAGATTTGTTTTTAGTATAAATAGCCCTTATGTGTAAGCCATAAACAACTTTTGATGAATTGAGATTATGCAAGTGAAAATTGCAGCCGAGCTGCCGAGTGTCTTACTCAACCCTTGTTCTTCCTTGTTCTACTTGGACTTGTGAAGAGATCTCTCTGAGATCCACTAGTTTGTGCTTTGCGAGTTCCAGTACGGCTCAACCCTTGTTCTTCCTTGTTCTACTTGGACTTGTGAAGAGATCTCTCTGAGATCCACTAGTTTGTGCTTTGCGAGTTCCAGTACGGCTGCCTCGCCTTGTGTGGATTAGCTCCGGTTGTGGTTCTGCGGTCGTTCGGAGATCGAGTCGAAGTCTTCGTGGTTTCGGTGCCTCTCTCCCCGTCGCTTGGTCGCATCCAACCTTGGCCAGGTATAAAGCTAGTTACCCGCTGTTTTACAGCAAGTTATCCCTGCTACTTTTTCAAGTTATCTTGTTCGTGACCTACTGCCGTGAAGATCGGGCCATCCATGTACCGATAGCAGTTCATTTACCGCCATCAAATACTCCTCCATCGAGTTCTTCCACTTGGAATAGCCGGTTCCATCAAATTGGGGTATCTTTCCAATGTGGTGGGAACTCAATGGTTTATCAAAGATTAAGTTAGAGTAATCGTAACGGATTTTAGAGAACTCCCTTCCCGAAGGCCGACGAGTGGAACTCGATCTTGCATCATCAAAGTCATCATCACTTGAGGAGGATGATCCACCATCGTCATTTCTTGGACGATGACTTGTGCTTGCTCCACCGGCACCTCCCGCCGCACCCGTAGGATCCTCGAGTGTATGCACGGGAGGTTGATTACCATCAGGGTTGGTCAAGTCACCTTCGAGCGGCGTTGCTTGATTAGTTGGGGTCGACATCTCTTTTCTCCAAGCGGTTAAGCTTCAAACGGAGCAACTGGCTTTGATACCAATTGAAATGATCTTGATGTCGACTAGAGGGAGGGTGAATAGTCGTTCCTGAAAATTACAACTTAAAGGCAAACTGTCAGGTGAAAGTCCGGAGTCTCCGGATATTTTCCAGATACTTCGGAAAGTCCGGAGTATCCGGGAAAATGTCCGAATTGTCCGGGCTTTGAGGGGGCGACTAAATCAACAGGAATTAAACTTGCTCAAATTCAAATCTGTGAATATGGGATATGCAATACAGTGATATAAGCCTGTTCCACCACTTAGAATCAATAGGAACCTTACCACGGAGTAGATCGGCCACAAACCCTAGAAATGTACTCAAAGAGATATCAAGCATACAACAAGAGCAACAAGCACAAGAGACACAAGGGATTTGTTACCGGAGTTCAAGCTCACACCTTGAGCTCTACGTCTCCGTTGAGGAACCCACAAAGGGTGGACCTTTACACCTAGGTCACTTTCCTCCCCCCTAGCGACCACAAAGATCGAGCTAGGGTTACTTACTCAATCACGGGGTAATACAGACTTCCTTGGGCAGCCACAATCCTTTGGATGCTCCAAGGCAACACCTAGCTGGCTAGGAGCTCAAAGCTCCAAGAGTAACAAACACGAAATTGCCAACCAAGCGAAGAACGAGGTGCCCTAGAGATGGGAAATCAGCTCACTAGCACTCTCCAAGCTCTTGCTCTCAATCCCTCCTTTAATTCCCCAACAAATTTCACCAAACCAAGGCCAAGGGGAGTAAAGAGGGGAAGTGAATGAGTTCTGAGTGTTGCAGGTCGAAATGGGCAAGAGAGAGGGAGTGGATAGGGTTGAGGGGGTATAAATACCTCCTCACCTAGAAAAAGAGCCGTTACAGCTCTAAGACCCGGAGTATCCGGACTTAGTCCGGAGACTCCGGGAAGTCCGGACTATCCGGGGTAAAACCCGGAGTATCCGGCCTTCCAGAGTTAGCACACTTAAGGATAGCTCGGTGAATGTGTAGTGCAAAGGTGTCTCTCATAAGATTTTGGTTAGTCATCTAGAGCACCTTTTCAACTCTTGGAAGATACAATTCATGTCCCTCTTTATAGTACGGCATTCCTAGGAGTCAAATTCAAAATATAAAATAAGTAAACCTCCAAGGAATCCTTCTTTTAGCATCACTTCCTTTTTGTATAGCAATGAAGCGCTTAGATGCCATCTTATAATTTTAGTACCTGCTCATATACTCAATACACCATTAGTAGCTTAATAGTCCGTCATTAAATCACCAAAACCCACTTAGGGGGGCCAAGATACTCTTCAAAAACATAAATCAAATAAAAACCTAAAATCATATCCATTTACCAGAGGTGCTACTCATCATAGCAAAGCCCTAGGGTGCATTTGTGCTTAGAGAAAGATTTATTAAAGGGACTATAAAAAGCATCAAGATTTCTCTAGCATAAAGATTCCATAAATCACTACTAAATATATACTCATCAAACTTATGTCAAATTTGGTCACAAGCCTAAACATGCCATAAAGAACAACATATTCAAATTTCAACTCCATACCAGTAGTACATTTTAAACTATAATAAAAACACTCCAAACTGAGTTTGATTTTTCATTAAAATTCTACACAGAAAAACCCTTTACAACCTTTCTAGAAAAGGTAGATCTCAACACAAGGAAACCAACAAAACTGGATCTCGATTTTTCAGATTTTTCTACGATTTTTAACAATTTTTTGAAGTTGCAGAGAAAACCTAAGAACAACTTTTACACTCGGGCCCCTGGACAAATTTTTCGATATTACAACCATGCCCCTAGTTTATAGAAAACTCCCTAGACAAATTGGAATCGTCGCAATTGGGTCCCTCGCCGGCTTTGAGACCTCGCCAGCGGCGAGTACCGGCCGGACCCGGCCGGGAAGCGGCCCAGGTGGCCTTTGCGCACCTGGCTAGGGTGAAGGGCAGCGGAGTTCGGGCCGGAGACGGCGTCGCCAGGCACCGGCGGCGAGGCGGCCTTGGAGCGCCCGCCACGACGTCGATAGGCCGGCGACGGCGCGGCCGGAGGATGCACGGTCGGTGACGTGGCTTCGAGAAGGTTCAGGGAAGGGACGAGGGCTCTTGGGAGTGACGAAAGACAAGAAGAGGAGGAGCTAGGTGGCGACGGCCATGGGAGCGCTGGCGAAGCTCGGCTGCGAGCGCTCCATGGCACGGCGGCGCACGGAACGGAGCAAACGGGCGAGCACGGCGAGGCGGACGAGGAAAACGGTGTTGGCACCTCGCTCTCTCGTTTTTATCCCGCGACCAGGCCGTCGGGGCGCATGCACGCGCGTGACCACGGCTGGCGTCCGCTGCGCTGCGGTGCATGGCGCACGCATACGGCCATGCGCGGCTAGACGCGGCGCACGGCTCGCGGCTCGGACGGAGGACCCACGGCGCGCACGCGGTCTATGGCGAAGGATGTGAGGCGTCCGTACGCCAGATTAGCGCATGCGCGACACGTGGATGGCGCAGGGCATAGCGCACGTGCGCGCGGGAGCGCACCGACGCCGGCGCCCTGTTTTCATTTCGTTTGGCCCTGTTTGACGATGCGAAACTCAAAATTTCCAAAGTAAAGTTGAAAATCTCCAAATATGAAAGTTGTAGAGGAACTATAGGACTACAACTTTTACAAAGGGTGACTTATGTTTTGATGATTGGTTTGACAGGAAAAACGTGGCGAAGTTGCAGTTTTTCTCGGCTGAAATTACTGTTCATAAGGGCTTCCACCCTGTTTTTGGCTAATTTGCACTCATAATTTGAATGTCCGCCAATTATGAAAGTTGTGTTCCCAGACACAACGAAAAACTTTTGTATTAGCATAATTTGAAGTTCTATAATGAAATTTTGAGAACACGCTAGAAAACCATTTCAAGAGTATAGAGCTTTAAGGAGTTTGACTAAGTTATGTAAATTTGACCTGGGTTTCTTTTGCAAAGTTGGTCAAGACTATGCTAAGCATGCTTTGGGACTAACTATACTTAATTAACAAGTCTAATTCATGTGCTTATGCTAATTAAACATCAGGGATGTTACAACCTACCCCCCTTAAGAAGAATCTTGCCCCGAGATTCGGAATTAAAAGATGAAAGGTAGGGAAAAAAACTTACGATGTCTGGATTGAAGAAAACCCGGATAATTTTCATTGAGATAATGTTCAGTCTCCCATGTAGCTTCATCTACATGATGATGACTCCATTGTATTTTATACATCTTTACAGATTGCGTTCGAGTTTTTCTTTCCTTTATATCAAGAATTCTCAAAGGATGTTCAACAACATATAGGTCCGGTTCAATCCAAGCATTTGCTTCATTGATTACTTCTCTGGCCGGTTCATGAGCACATCTTCTTAATTGGGATACATGAAACACATTGTGGACGACAGAGAACCGCTCAGGAAGCTGAATACGATATGCTACTGGTCCACATACTTGAGTGATCTCATAAGGGCCAATATAGTGTGGAGCTGATTTCCCTTTTACACCGAACCTTTGTACACCCTTGGTTGGCAAAACTTTCAAGTACACAAAATCACCAACTTTATATTCCCTAGGTGCCTTTCCCTTGTCATAATAGCTCTTTTGCCTTTCTTGAGCTATCCTTAAATTTTCTTTGATTACTCTCACTTTCTCTTCGGCATCCCTAACTAGGGCTGGACCAAAGAATTTCCTCTCACCGGCTTGTGACCAGTTCAAGGGAGTTTGACATCTCCGTCCATAAAGAGCCTCAAAAGGTGCCATTTTCAAGCTAGCTGGGTAGCTATTGTTATCGGAGAATTCTGCCAAGGCGAGACACTTGTCCCAACTTTTATCAAAATGAATCACGCAAGCTCGCATCATGTCCTCTAGAATATGGTTCACTCTCTCAGTTTGACCATCAGTCTGAGGACGATAAGCTGAACCGCATATAATTTTGGTGCCAAGAGACAAATGTAACTGTTCCCAGAAATGTGACACAAAGAGAGAGCCTCTATCTGAAATGATAGTCTTAGGAACACCGTGCAAACGAATAATTCGATCAATATAAAGATCCGCATAATCCTTGGCATCATAATTGGCATTGACTGCAATGAAGTGTGCAGTTTTTGTCAACCTATCAACAATAACCCAGACGGAATCATGATTTCTAGATGTGAGTGGCAATCTCGACACAAAATCCATGCTTATGTCGTCCCACTTCCATGAAGGTATGGGCAAAGGTTGGAGAGTACCGGCTGTTTTCAAATGACTTGCTTTAATTCTCGGACAAGTGTCACATTCCGATACATACTTTGCTATATCCACCTTCATATTGGTCCACCAGAAGTTTTCTTTCAAATCTTGATACATTTTGCTACTCCCGGATGAATAGAAAATTTAGAGAAATGACCCTCATCCAAAATTTCCTTTTTAAGTTCCCAATCATCAGGAACTACAAGGCATTGCCCAAACCACACTATATCCTTCCAATCCTTAAGGAAACAATCATATTTATGATCTTTTTCCAATAATTTTTGTTTTATTAACTGAATGCCCTCATCCTGAAGTTGAGCCATGACAATCTTATCGAATAAGTTAGACTCAACGGAGATAGCATTTAGACTTCCTTGCTCCACAATTTCCAAGTGAAGCTTTCTCAACTCCTCACATAAAGTGTCACTATAACGTTCCACCGATAGGCAATTGTAGTGAGCCTTACGGCTAAGAGCATCTGCCACTACATTAGCGTTCCCAGGGTGGTAGTGAACCTCAAGATCATAATCTTTGATCAATTCTAACCATCTTCTTTGTCTCATATTCAGATCGGCTCGAGTGAAAATATATTTAAGACTTTTGTGATCAGTGAAGATGTTGCAGTGATTTCCCATAAGGTAATGCCTCCAAATTTTTAAGGCATGAACGACCGCTGCTAGCTCTAAATCATGTGTGGGATAATTCTTTTCATGAGGGCGAAGCGCCCGTGAGGCATAAGCAATGACTCTATTTTCTTCCATAAGAACACAACCAAGACCCGTGCCTGAAGCATCACAGTAGACCTCATATGGCTTAGAGTTGTCAGGCTGTGCTAGCACTAGGGCTGAAGTTAAAAGTTCTCTCAGTGTACAAAAAGCCTTATCACAAGCCTCACTCCACACAAATTTTACTCCTTTCTTTAACAGCTCAGTCATAGGCTTTGCAATTCTAGAGAAGTCCGGAATGAATCGGCGATAATACCCAGCCAACCCTAGAAAGCTGCGGATTTGATGAGCTGATTTAGGAGGTTGTCAATCCATTACTTCTTGAACTTTGCTTGGATCGACAGATATGCCCTCACTGGAAATAGTGTGCCCCAAACATTTTACACTATCCAGCCAAAACTCACACTTGGAGAATTTAGCATAGAGTTTATGATCTCTCAAGCGTTGTAAGACAATGCAAAGATGTTCAGCGTGTTCTTTCTCGTTCTTGGAGTACATCAAGATGTCATCAATGAAAACCACTACGAATTTATCCAACTCCATCATAAATACAGAATTCATAAGATACATGAAGTATGTCAGTGCATTTGTAAGTCCAAAGGACATGACCAGATACTCATATAAGCCATAGCGAGTGGAGAATGCGGTCTTTGGAATATCACTAGGCCGGATTTTTATTTGATGATAGCCAGACCGAAGATCGATCTTTGAGAAAATCTTAGCTCCAGCCAACTGGTCAAACAGAACATCAATGCGGGGTAAAAGATATTTATTTTTGATAGTCACCGCATTGAGAGGTCGGTAGTCCACACACAACCTCAAACTACCATCTTTCTTTTTCATGAATAGGGCTGGACAACCCCAAGGAGAAGAACTTGGGCGAATATAACCTTTATCTAGCAATTCTTGAAGTTGTTTCTTTAGTTCAGCTAATTCATTGGGTGGCATTCGATACGATCTTTTAGAAATGGGGGTAGTCCCAAGCTAAAGCTCTATAACAAATTTGACATCTCTGTCTGGTGGCAAGCTAGGCAAATCATCAGGAAAGACATCCGCGTACTCACACACCACTAGAGTGTCATCAAGTTGAGAAGTTATTGCTGTGAAAGCACAAGAACCCTTATAGCCTTTGGGAGGAAGGTAAAGAATTGAGTTTCCCACGATTGGTGAATTGATTTCTATCATTCTTTCAGAAATATCCAGGATAACCTTGTGCTGTCTCATCTAATTCATGCCTAAGATAATATCTACCCCATCCAGACTCAACGTGACAAGATAGATTGGGAAGGTCTTCCTACCTATCTCAAGCGGTACTCTTAAGGCTACGTGATGTGAAGCAACTTTTCCACCCGGTGTGGCAATCATATATGACTGGTTTGTATGGCTCCACTTTAAACCCAAATTGCTCATAGTTTTCACATTTATAAAGCTATGTGTAGCACCAGAATCAAATACTATGGTAACTGGGTGACCTCGGATAGAGAATGTACCGGTCAAGACTGGTGCTCCATCTGGAAGATCAACCACTGTGGTGAAGTTCAGTCTACCCTGCTTCACCTGAACACTCTGCTTCTTACCCTGATTCCCAGACTTGGAACCCTACCCTTGATTCTGCTGATTTTGTTGCCTAGGGTGAGGACATTTGTTAGCATAGTGCCCAAGCTGTCCACAATTGTAGCAACGACGATCATCGCTATTGCGTGGAGGTGGGGGTGCATTGGGATTTGAAGCTTGCTGCTGGGTATTGCGAAAACTAAAATTTCCAGAAGGCTTATTCTGTGATTGTTTCATCACCCAGCGTCCAGATGAAGATGGCTAGGTGGAACCCTGCACATTCTTCTTCACAAACTTGAACTTCTTGCCTTGCCCACTGCCTGATGCAAGATTGAATTTCCTCTTTCTATCCTGTTGAGCCCTCTTCATGGCGTCCTCCTGAGAGATAGCCATATTCACAAGCTCAGGAAAACTGTCAGTCTTCACTAAGTTCAGCCTCTCATACAGCTCACCATCAAGACCATAACGGAAACGTTCCATCTTCTTTTTATCAGTGTCCACATGGTAGTCTCCATACTGACAGAGGCTATTAAATTTCTGAGCATATTGGTACACAGTGTCGGACCCTTGCTTGAGATTCAACAACTCCCTCATCTTCCTATCAATAAGTCCCCTTGGAATATGGTGCTCCTTAAGGCCTTTTTGAATTCCTCCCAGGTGATCTCATGCCCTTGTGGCTGCATTGACTTGTAATGTTCCCACCAAATCAACACCTCGCCCCTAAGCTGTTGGGCGGCGAAGCCAGCCTTGCGCTGTTAAGAGCATGATAGCACGAACACCGAGAACTAGGCCTCAAGGGCCCTGATGAAAGCATCGGCCTCAAGGGGCTCTTCAGCCATAGAGAACTTAGGGGGGCTCATTAACCTGAAGTGCTCATACTTTGTGACATTGTTTGGCCCATCTTGATCATGACCATGATGATTTAGGGGCTGCTGCAACCTCTGAGCAATTTGCTGCTGAGTTTGAAGTATTTGTCGCAATACATCTGTCTGAGCAGCAATGAAAGCCTCAGATGGTGTCATGTGTGGGGGTGGAGGAGGATCACCACCACCATGAACTCCAGAGCCCCAGGGTTGTTTGGTGCATTATCAGCCATGTGAAAAGTCAAACTTTCATTAGACACATATTCAAAACTTGCTCAAAATAATAACAAGTAGAATATGTATGACGAAAATTCATAATAGTGAAATTTCAGAATTAGACAGCAGAACAGCCTGAGTATAAAATTCATAAATTTCTGTAAAAATGTCAAAATTTCCTAAATTTTGGTCTGCAAGTGTAGAATTTTATAAGCTACAACTTTGGTATTCAACTGCGGGAAAAATTCAAATGTTACAGGGGTCGAAAAATTCAATTACCAAAGTTCTGTCTAGCAGTTTTGACAGCAAACAAAAGCTTACTAAAAATTCGATATTTCTCAATCTACACATGCAAAAATTCTGTATTTTTGTGAGCATGTTCATTATAAAGTTTTGAACAACTTTGGTATTCATCGAAAAATTCAGAAATGACCATAACTAACTTCATTTCATTCATTTGGCAGATTGCTGCCGGAACGGTGTTCTCCACAATATTTACATGATAACAAGTTTTGAGATCACCATTACATAAGGGGTTACTATGTAGCATCTATCTACACAAAAGAATACTCCTAAGCCTACCACAAACACCAACCAAAATGAGGCCGAACAAAGAGTACATGTCAAGTCCTACTACATCGTCTACGAACTAGTTCCCTATGGAGCCCTCACTAGCTGTTGGAGAGCCCGGTGCTGCAGGTGGGGGTGGTGCTGCGTGACTCGCCTCGTCAAGGCCGGATACTCCCTGCACCTCCTCAGGCTCAACCTGAATCTCCTGCTGCTCACCCTGTCCAACAACCGATGGTGGATGCATCTGTTCTAGCAAACCCACAACACCATCCATAGCCTCTGCATTTAGCTCCAAGTCCTCAACCTGCTCCTGCAACTCAAGGATGTGCTGAAGGTGCACCAATCTCTCGGCATCCCTGTCAGCCAACTGTGCTTGCAGCCCTTACTGCCCCATCTGCAAGTCAATAATCTGCTGCAAGTGGTTCCCCCGCTCAATCTCGAACTCTAACACCTGACCCTGGAGTCCAGCAATGGCCTGCATAGCCTGTGCAAACTCATTGTGCTGCTCCACGAAGGCCCCAGCAAGCCAGAGCGAGTGCCAGGTAGCCCCAGTAAGGCGATGGCTCAAGACGTCGGAGATAGAGCGACGAAGATCCTGGAGGTTGTACAAAGCCCCCAAGCATCGGGTCAGCATCTGTACGGTGTTGAACGGAGGCACGACGTCAAGGAGTGTAGCTATGTTGGCCAAACGGCCCAGCTACACAAGGTCGTTGGGGTCCATAGTAGGAACCAACCCCAACGGAGACGCCATCATCTCCTGAGGATGGTGACTGCGGAGAGCGTGGAGCACCATCAACGCTGCCGACTCCACCGCCTCCAGAGAGCGGTGGCACAAGAGCTCCATGCTCAAGTCAGGCCACTCGGGGTGGCCCGGGTGAGGTAGCACGGTGACTCGAATGCGGCAGCTAGGCACTCCCAGCTCCTCGTACTCCACTCCCTCGTAGAAGGGAGGAGTGGTGTAGCCGACAGCACTAAGGGCACCCCACACAATGCGGGTGAAGCCCTCCCAGTGCAGTCCCGTGGTAGCAAATGTACCATCGGCGTTCATCGCAATCAATCCAGGGGCAGCCATCTGTAAAATAATTACAAACACATGTTAGAACCCACAAAGATGAGTTTAACATGCGATATGGAAAAACTGGCAGTTCTGAACAAAAATTCATAACTTAAAAACCAGTACCCAAAAATTCCAAATTTTTGTCAGCAACTCGACAACGTTATAACTCACATTTTTTGTACTCAAAGGTTGAACCAATTTAGGTTGGAAAAGGGTCTAACTGATCCATTTTCAGAGTGCTATTGCCTAGAAATTTTTAGCAGGACAGAGCTTCACTAAAAAGATCATATATCACAAATTGAGAACCCAATGACCATGAGATTTTGACAGCACAAGGTAGTCTATATATGGAACATTTTTGTTATAGATCCTCTGGTCAAATTCTTTTTGGAACTATATGTAAAAATTCGAGTTTTCAGCCTTACTCAGGATTTTGACAGAATTTCAGCATGACCTAGGTTCAATAATTTAAGCATAACTTCGGTTATATTCATCCTAAAATCGTGACAAATTCATGGAAGAAGCTTAGCTAACTGAGGAACAAATTTCCTAAAGATCATCTAGTCAAAAACTTTCTAGATCCTCCTTAGAAAATTTTAGTACAGCAACTAGTTATATCTTTGATTATCACATCAATTTATCAAACTATCATGAATGGTCCTTAAGAATTATAATTCAGATAGAGACCACACAAAAGTGTATTAGTTTCATTTTAAGTTTTGGTAGCTTTTAGCATGATGCAAAAACGTCCTATACGTCCTCACCAAGAAATTAAGCTTAAAATCGAAGTTAGTGCCGGTGGCAAGGCATAGATACGTCTCTCCCTATAATAGCTAGTCGAAAGCTATTCGTTTCTTAATTACTGTACCTAACGAATCGTGGTTAGTGTACCTGCAGAAAAACAAAGAACATTCAGAACCTTTCGTGCCAGCACTCACGAAAGCGTCCACATACATTACCGTTCACTATAGAAACGGTATCCATGCATAAAGTGGCTGCATGGACAGCGTCCTACTCAGACACTATCCGTTTGAATGGAGTGCATCCTTGCCTCGCATCTTTGTGATACAGAACGTCCACGTATGGCAAAATGTGGTGAGACACAGACGCGACAGTGGGTTCCCATTGGAATAGGTCCCATCCATCCCTCACATGACTTCCATGTGGCACCACCACGTATGGCAAAACGTGACGAGACGCAAACGCAACAGTGGGTTCCCATTGGAATAGGTCCCATCCATCCCTCACATGAGTTTCATGTGGCACCACCACGTATAGCAAAACGTGATGAACTAGTATGGTTCTGCGAGAAAGTAAGTTTCGACAGATAATGAAATGTGCTGGAAGTTAGTTTAGATACACATTAGAGTACTAGCCACCTGAAAGAACCTAAAAATTCCCTCTAGGGCCTCTCGGACTAGTTTAATCCTTAACGTCCTACGTATTTTGCAAATACACTTATTCTTGGCAAATTTTATTCCCAAAACAAGTTATTAAGGAAGTTTTAATACTCTGGTGCATATCATCGCTCTAGTACCAGCTGTGACAGAACCGCCCAAAATAATTCCGTATTATCACCTAAGCCGGTCCACGTGGCCAATAAGCGATAATAGGGAAGTATTTTGTCGTCTCTGCCGGGTCAAGCCCGGTGAATCACTTACAACACAAGATCGATAATATGCAACAAAGCCCACACGAAGGCGGGTCCAGAGTACAAGTTCAATTTACATAACAGCCCACAGGGTTAATTTATTACAAACCAGGTTTCATGCATAAAAGTAAAGTTTCAGAGTTTCAACAACAGAAAAGTAAACTAGTCGTATGATACACATGGGAGGCCATCCATAGCATATCACTCATCGTCATCTCCATTCTCCCACTCAAGTTCCCAACCCTCAAGGATAGAGCCAGGCCAAATAGCATTACCTGAAAACAACAAGTAAAGCAAGGTTGAGTATACTAATACTCAGCAAGACTTACCCGACAAAATGAATTTAAAACTAGACATGCAAGGCTTTTTGGCTGGTGGGTTTGTTTTGCCAAAAGCGACTAAGAGTTGATCCTTAATTCCAAGTTTTAGCTCAAATTCTAGTATATTAACTGTTCTAGGTAAGCACATAAACTAAATAAGCAGTTGTGCAAACAATATTATTCAAGCAGCAAAATTAATCCATCTGTTCCATATTACAAGATGGGGTAGCAGTGGTTAAGCCGTCTCAGATAACGGTGAGAGACCGATGATCGATCGAATTTATAAACCTTACAAGGTACAACCCAAACACACGGAAGAAGGTATACCCCAAGAAAACAAATAAAATCAAATGCAGGGTATACCCCGACCAGGCGGTTCCCGTCATTCCCACAGCTTAGGATCAGATGCTACAGTCCTAAATACAAGGTTTACTAGTACGCCCAACATAGTACGTCCAGACTCACACTTGCACTACAGGTGGCGAGCCTGGAGGCGCACCTCAAAAGTAGTGGCGATAAAGTTCCCGCACTGGTTCATTAGGTACTAGGCTTACCGGTCCCATTCCCGACAAGTGCTTGGTACGTTCAAGAGCTTAACCAGCACATACTACTCGGTCGAGACCGAACCCATTGCTCTTACCACGTGAGCGAGTCAGATTAACCAAAACTTATGATTCCAACATAAGTAACCTATATCTTGCGAGCAATGAGGCATTACTCGACTTGTACCGTGTCCTTAAAGCATGGCACTAGCGACCTAACATACTAGTAAAGGAGCATAGGAACCTAAGGATCATGCGTCTAAGGTTTCAAATAAATTCCTGGAACATAAATGCACATACATAACATAAATATGAAAAAGTAAAGTGTGAGTTAGAAAATATTGGGTTCATGCTTCCGGTGGTTGCCTTCTTCCTCTTCAACTACAGCCTTGGGCTCTTCTGGACTTTGGCCCAGGTCTTGCTGCACACTACTAAGGTTCACTTCTCCATCCACTGCACCGTCTCCCTCCTGGGTAAGCGTATATGTCCCATGTGGCAAATCTACATGTTATATATGCACATGCATTAGGTGATGGTGAGGTTGAGAGAATTACCACTAAAACCAACTCTTGTTGGCCACATTCATCTAAACACCTAATATTTCTCACAAAGAATATGGGGTGGGGTGATGGTTAATTAAAAGTTACTTTGATGGTGATTGTGTGCACATTTAAGCAAACTAAGTTACTTAACTTCACAAAACAGCAAGGGGTGTGTTTAATGATGACAAACAGAAATAATTCATGAAATCCTTAATTAAACTTAATAGTGAGCAAAAACATATTTATTTAAATTCTAGCTAGTCTTTCATCAAAAATCCATATTAAATGAACTACACTTCCAATTGACCTAAATTTTGGTACACAGCAACACATACCTAAACTAAGCTCACATGCCAAAATTTAGCTCCAGATCACATATAAATTAATTTATATGAAAAAGACAAAAATCAGCCTAGCCTAAATTAATTAAATCCTACAAAAAGATTTACTAATCGTTTTGGTCTCAACTTTCTTCTACAAGTCATCTATGTCAAATCTAAGCATCTTACCAAGGCACAAGTGTAGATCTAATTTATGTTTCAAGTTATTAATTTAACATCCTAAACAATATTGAATACAAAACATAAATCAAATAAAAACCAAAAATCATATCCATTCTATGAGAGGTGCTACTCATCATGGCAAAGCCCTGGGGTGCATTTGTGCTTAGAGAAAGATTTATTAAAGGGACTATAAAAAGCATCAAGATTACTCTAGCATAAAGATTCCATAAATCACCACTAAATATCTACACATCAAACTTATGTCAAATTTGGTCACAAACCTAAACATGCCATAGAGAACAACATATTCAAATTTCAACTCCATACCAGTAGTACATTTTAAACTACAATAAAAACACTCCAAACTGAGTTTGATTTTTCATTCAAATTCTACACAGAAAAACCCTATACAACCTTTCTACAAAAGGTAGATCTCAACACAAGGAAACCAACAAAACTAGATTTGCATTTTTCTGATTTTCCTATGATTTTTAACGATTTTTTGAAGTTGCTGAGAAAACCTAAGAACAACTTTCACACTTGGGCCCCTGGACAAAATGTTCGATATTACAACCATGCCCCTAGTTTACGGAAAACTCCCAGGACAAATTGGAATCGTCGCAATTGGGTCCCTCGCCGGCTTTGCGACCTCGCCGGCGGCGAGTACCGGCCGGACCCGGCCGGGAAGCGGCCCAGGTGGCCTTTGCGCACCTGGCTAGGGTGAAGGCCGGTGGAGTTCGGGCCGGAGATGGGGCGGCCTTGGAGCGCCCGCGGAGTCGATTGGCTAGCGACGGCGCGGCCGGAGGATGCACGATCGGCGACGCGGCTTCGACGAGGTTCAGGAAAGGGACGAGGGCTCTTGGGAGCGACGGAAGACAAGAGGAGGAGGAGCTAGGCGGCGGTGGCCATGGGAGCGCTGGTGGAGCTCGGCTGCGAGCGCTCCACGGCACGACGGCGCACGGAATGGAGCAGACGGGCAAGCACGGTGAGGCGGACGAGGAAAACGGCATCAGCTCCTCGCTCTCTCGTTTTTATCCAGCGACCAGGCCGTCAAGGTGCGCGCATGCACGCGACCACCGCTGGTGGCTGCCGCGCTGCGGCACGTGGCGTGTGCTTGCGCCCGTGCGCGGCTAGACGCGACGCACGGCTCGCGGCTCGGATGGAGGACCCACGGCGTGCGCGCGGTCTATGGAGAAGGACGCGAGGAGTCCATACGCCAGCTAAGAGTGTGCGCGACAAGTGGACGGCGCGGGACGCAGCGCACGCGCGCGGGAGCGCGGTGACGCCGGCGCCATGTTTTCATTTCCTTTGGCCTTGTTCGACGATGCGAAACTCAAAATTTTCAAAGTAAAGTTGAAAATCTCCAAATACGAAAGTTGTAGAGGAACTATAGGACTACAACTTTTACAAAGGGTGACATATGTTTTGATGATTGGTTTGACGGGAAAAACGTGGCGAAGTTGCCGTTTTTCTCGGCTGAAATTACTGTTCATAAGGGCTTCCACCCTGTTTTTGAAAGTTGTGTTCCCAGAAACAACAAAAAACTTTTGTATTGGCATAATTTGAAGTTCTATAATGAAATTTGGAGAACGCACTAGAAAACCATTTCAAGAGTAGAGCTCTAAGGAGTTTGACTAAGTTATGGAAATTTGACCAGGGCTTCTTTTGCAAAGTTGGTCAAGACTAGACTAAGCATGCTTTGGGACTAACTATACTTAATTAACAAGTCTAATTCATGTGCTTATGCTAATTAAACATTTGGGATGTTACAGATCTCGAGGTGACTAAAGAGGTGTTGAGCTCACGGGCATGCGTCGAATCCGTTGAGCCCTTGACATCAGCACTTCCGCGCCGGCCATGACAATAGCAGCACCACGCCCACCGGGCGGTGAGGACAAGGCAGAGAGGAGCTCGATAGGCGTGACTCCCCGGTGCCGGCGTCCTGCAGCGCCCCTTGCACGGGACGCCGCCGCCACCGCGGCACGGGTGCCGTGGCTGAGCCCTTTGAACCACCATAACAAAACCAACCTCGATGAGATATTAAGCCCCGATCGAGAAATGATCCGGAGGGCATATGTACCCTCAGCAATTGTTCTAGAGCGGAGGCGCGTGGCATGGCCGAATGGAGGAAAGAGAAAGGAGGGGAGGCGCGGTCGGAGTGAGGAGACGTCGTTCCTCCCGTGTGATGTCGGAGTAGCACCGCCTGTGACACGGCATGAATGCCACAAGTTGGATCTCCAGGGAGCAGCCCCGGCCTATTGGATCGGGAGCTGCAGTTTAGGGCGAGAAGAGGAGGTTTGGATCGGGAAGAGCGGATGACGCATGATTGGGGGAGGAGAGGAGGTTTGGAATTGGTGGAGAAACTAATGATGCCAGAGGGTGGGAGGCCGGAGGCGAAAGTGGGATGCGGGGGGCGAGCGGCGGACGCGCGGGGGAGTGCACGCAGATGGTGGGAGCGGAATGCATGGGCTCCTGGGCAGACCCGCGGAGCGGAGGGCATCGAGACGGACAGAGGAAAATCCAACGGAAGGAGACCTATCATTGGCAGACCTGCGCGAGAGCAGAGGGAGGGAGGACGGGGTTTTGTCTACTCTTGACACTTTTCAGGAGTATAGAGATATAGAGATATAAAGGCAAAAGTCCTTTCGACGTCCCCCATGTATCTTCAAAGTCTGATTTCTATCCCTCATCCACAAAACCGGGTATGTGGCATCCCTCATCGATCCAAACTGTCTATTTCTCGTCCCTCATTGGTTTTAATGCTAGTTTTGCGTGATGTGGCAATGGTCCCCACATGTCAAGGTGGGTCCCACGCTGGAGGAGTTCCTGGCCAGGGCACTACCTCGCCGAGTCATCTCCCCCGTCTTCCTCTACTTGCCTAACACAGCCGCCACCATCCCCTGAAAATAAAAAAAACATTGTCACCACGAACACCACCTCCTCGGGGACCGCCGCCAACTCTAGCGTCTCACCCTCGACCCTAGCAAGCTCTCCCAGCTGCTCTGCTCCCCGCCATACCAAGACATGAGTGGAGCAACACAGGGACACGGTGGCAGCGACAGAAGTGGGCGTGACGGCGAGATGGTGGGGGAGGAGGTGAGGAGGCGAACGTGGGGGCTCGAGTAGCTCACCAACGACTCGTTTTGGTGGGTGCTTGACGTCGGGGACGGCCGGAGGCACAAGAGTTCGCCGGTGCCATGAAGCTTTAGGTGGCGGTACTGGTAGGTGTAGGATCTCCAATCCATGGCATCATGAGCTGCGGCGACGACCAAGAGGTGGTGGAGGAGGGAGGTAGGTAGGTGGAGGTATGGGTACATGCTATTGGACGGTGGTGGCCGGCGGGGTGGTGGATTTGGCCGGCAAGCAAAGGTGCTCGGGGCTAGTTTCTTGGCTCGCTTGGAGGAGGAAGGAATAAGAAGCGATGGGAGGGACGAGAACAGGAAGGGTGCCAGCACAAGGAGGCCTCCCCAGCCACCCAGAATGCCAGCAGTAGTGAATCCCAGCGATCGCGTGCTTCCCTCGCCACCCAGAACGACACCACCGGTGATGGATCCCGACGACGATGAAGAAGAAAGTTTTGCAGATGAGGGATGAAAGTCAGACTTGGACGATAGTTGGAGGACGTCAAAAGAACTTTTCCCAAATATAAATGCAATGTTGTTCCATCCATGCTTCCTAATGAAATAAAATTTGAACATAGGAACTTTGCAAAACAAAATTTCTCTCCTCGGTGGTCCTAACGGATATAATTTTTGAAAAGGTATATAGATAAACGTAAGGTCCCTAGCTAATCAATATTACTCTTTACTTAATTATTGATATTGTAATACCATACTTACATAGATTCTTTTATACTTACCTTGTTGTGATTGTTACTCATTATTCAATATGATCTTTTATCCATATATTTTTTTATTCTTACCTTATTGTGATTTATTTTAGTTTCTCGTTACTCTATATGATTTTTTATCCTCAATTATAGTTTGGGGGTTAGAATTAGATTGAACCAACTAAATAGTTGTAGTAGTTGTTGTTATTGTTATTGTTGTGTGTGTGGTTGGGGGCTTGTTCAATCAAACCTAAATTTGTTAGGGGTTACACGGATTATGTGGATTGATGAGAATAGTAAAATAGAGACACATTTTTGTATTTCTTAGTGGTATGCTTCAGTAGAGAACTTTTTTATAGGACTTTGCATTTGTTAGTGGTATGCTGAAGCAGCCTACGCCGGAATGTGTGATGCGAACAAACCGGAGTACAGGCGAATGGGCCGTGTGAAACGCCGGATTATTACTATCTACAATCACTACAAGAAACTATTTAATCCGTGACGCAATCAATCTGTCGCGGATTGTTCAAAATTTGTCGCAAATCAGTGTCCGCGATGATTTAAATTTTCGTGGTGGAATTGAAGAGTATCTTGGCCTCCTAAGTGGGTTTTGTTGATTTAATGACACACCAATAAGCTACTAATGGTATGTTGAGTATATGAGCAGGTATTAAAAATCTTATGAGGGCATCAAAGCGTCTTCATTGCTATACAAAAAGGAAGTGATGCTAAAAGAAGGATTCCATGAAGGCTTATTCATTTTATATTTTGAAATTGAGTCATAGGAATGTCGAACTATAAAGAGGGACATGAAATGTACCTTCCAAGAGTTGAAAAGGTGCTCTAAATGACTAACCAAAAACCAATGAGAGACACCTTTGCACCAGACATTCACTCGGTAAACTTTTGGGTGCTGCCTTTGGAAGGCCGGAGTCTCCGGACCTGGTCCGAATACTCCGGGTCTTAGAACTCCAATGGCTCTTTTTCTAGGTGAGGAGGTATTTATACGCCCTCAACCCGATCCACTTCCTCTCTCTTGCCCATTTAGACCCGCAACACTCAGAACTCATTCACTCCTCCTCTTTACTCCCCTTGGCCTTGGTTTGGTGAGATTTGTTGAGGATTAAAGGAGGGATTGAGAGCAAGATCTTGGAGAGTCCTAGTGAGCTAATTTCCCATCTCTAGAGCACCTCGTTCTTCGTCTTGTTGGTAACTTTCGTGTTTGTTACTCTTGGAGCTTTGAGCTCCTAGCCGGCTAGGCGTTGCCTTGGAGCATCCAACGGTTTGTGGCTGCCCAAGGAAGTTTGTATTACCCCGTGATTGAGTAAGTAACCCTAGCTCGATCTTTGTGGTTGCTAGGAGGAAAGTGACCAAGGTGTAAAGGTCCACTCTTTGTGGGTTCCTCAATGGAGACGTAGAGCTCAAGGTGTGAGCTTGAACTCCGGTAACAAATCCTTGTGTCTCATTGTGATTGTTGCTCTTGTTGTATGCTTGATATTCTCTTGAGCTCATTTCTAGGGTTTGTTGTCGATCTACTCCGTGGTGAAGTTCTCACAGGCTCTAGGTGGTGAAACAGGCTTGTCTCATCTCAGTGCATAACCTATATTCACAGATTTACATTTGAGCAAGTTTCATTTAGTCTCCTCTCACAAAGCCCGGAGAATCTGGACATTCCCCGATACTCCGGAAAGCCCGGAGTATCCGGAAAAATATCCGGAGAATCCGGACTTTGAACTGACAGTTGTTTAAAGTTTGTGATTTTCAGTTTTGACTATTCACCCTCCCCCCAGTTGACATCTAGATCCTTTCAGGAATGAGCGTCATTGATTAAATTAGTCGATGTTTCTTCAAAAACGTCACAGAATGAAGCAATCCGTGACGATCTTTTGTTGTCGCAGAACAACCCGAAGCCCAGTTAGCCTAGTCCAATTCGTGAAGAAAATAACCGTCGCGGATTGCTGCTGACATGGATGATGATGTGGCAACCAACATGGACGATGACGTGGCTGCTACGTGGACGATGACGTGGTTGCTACGTGGACGATGACATGGCTTCCTACATGGATAACGATGACGTGGTTTCCTACGTGGACAATGATGATGTGGCAACCTACATGGACAACGATAATGTGGCAGCCTACATGCACAATGATGTGGCAACCTACATGGACAATGACGGGACCACAACCCGTGTCAGATTACTATTCCAACCCACAAGGCCTATTTCAGAATTATAATTGCAGCATAAAATTAGAAAAAAAAATCTCATAATGACATCTTCATAATTTTGTACAAACTGCGGCGAGAGGCAAGGCTGAGCGAAGGCTTGCGCGGCACGGTGTGGCGAAGGCGTACGCGAAGAGGTGAGGCAGCACGGTGCAAGGCAGAGTGGCGCGGCGCGACGCAGCCGGGTGAGGCGCGCGTCACGGCGGCAAGAGGTGCTACGCGGTGGATCACGCAGAGCAGTGCGGCGCGGCGAGAGGCAGCAGTGCAGCATTGGCACGGGAATGTGGCACGGCTTGAAGTGGCAAGGCGGCACGCGTGAAACAGCAAGGCGAGGCATGCGTTGCGGCAGAGCTCTGACACTGAGCGGCGCGGCTCGGCGAAAGCGGTGGTGCGGCGGTACAAGCAGAGGAAAAACAGAGCAGACACGGCACGAAGGCCGACGTTCACAACCACAGACACGAGATCGGGCGAGGGAAGGAGTTGGCCTGGGGTTCGGCTCACCGGTGGGCTCGCGGGAGATCACGGCGAGGCAGGGAGAAGCCGATGCCATGGCGAGTCGTCGCGGGCAGACCGAGCGCGTCGAGGTTCAGGGCGACGGCGTCGACCTCCGGTTTGGATTCCTCGGCTCATGGTCGTCGGCGTCGATCGGGCGTCGGGGTACTCTCGGTGGTGTTCTGACGACAGTGTTCACGGCCTTCCCAGGCGCGGCTCCTCGTGGCGTCGACGACACGGAGCTCCGGAGCGGCGAGGTGAGGCGGTCGATCAACGCGGTGACGGTCAATCAACATGTCAGATTGACTGGCACGCCCTGCATTCACCGCGATACCGTCAGTGTGTTAGTACGCGAGGATCTGATTTTTGCGTCAACAGATAATTGCACGTTGCATGAATCTTAGAGTATCCTATGAGCCCTGGCTATGTAGAGGTGAAAGTGGTGTGGATAATTTCCGCATTCAATCCTATCTGAATTCGAAATTTGAGGATTTAGAGAAGAGTTCTTATATATCCATGAAGATATGGATAAGCCAAATCTGATTGTGTACAGATACGAAGTAGAATATGGTGTTATAGTAATCCGACGGATATGGATTGTCTGATAATTGAACGCGGATAATCCGATACTTATATAATAAGATATTCGACTACTATGACAAGTTCAATTCGACTCATACACTATGACCTCATAATAATTTTTGTTCGATGCCTAATCGGAGTGTCATTCTCGACAGTGACGATCACTTTTATTATTTGTGAATCATAAAAAGTATTTTTGATATGGATAATCCAAATCCGATTGTGTGCGGATGCGGAGTAAGATATGATGTTATAGTAATCCGACAATGCATTATCTGACAATTGAACACGAATAATCTGATGCTTATAATAAGATATTCTACTACCATGACAAGTTCAATACGATACACTACGACCTAGTAATAATTTTTGTTAGATGTCCAATCGGTGTGTGATTCTCGACGGTGAAGATCACTTTTATTATTTGTGAATCACAAAAAATATTTTTCATATTATGTTGGTACTTTACAGGTTTGTGTTAAAAATAATTAATCACCATAAGAAGCTGCACGTAAGCACGTATTATACGATTATTTTTATCTGCATCCCCTCCGACACCGATCCCATTTCACAACATTTCTGTCATCCGAAAAAATATGTCTTTGTAATCACATTCGTATAATATCCGCTTCACTCCGCATAAAAAAATACAGATGATACCATTGTCAGTGTTTTAGACACCGAGCCTACGACGGGGTACCCGAAGTAGTAGATTGTGCGGTGGGGCTCGCCGAGATCAGGAACACGATGGTGAGACACGGGGCACACAATTAGACAAGTTCGGGCCGCAATATGCGTAATACCCTACGTCCTGTATGCTGCGTGGCTCTATATTGATTGCGTATGTTTTTAGAGGGGTCCCTGCCTCGTCTTATATGCTACGGGAGGCAGGGTTACAAGTCGGATTGGTACAAAGGTACTATTCGAGTAGGACCCGGAGTAGCCTATACAGGGTATGGAAAGCTATCCTAGTCTTAGTACAAGTCCTTATCCGTCTTGTCTTGCCTTGTGGTCCACGGTACCAGCACCGTGGCCCACTAGTCGAGTAGTCTAGGTGTATAGGAACTCATCTCACGGGTATGGCCCACAATGTGTTGGTGGGCCCAGAGATGCCCGGTCGACAAGCCCCCCGAGTACTTTGTAGTCGAGTGCGATGCTCCAAGTAGTCTTGAAGGTCTCCACGAGTAGTTCCCAAGCGTCCCCGAGTTCTACAAGCTTCAATCTTCAATAGTACTTGAATCATCACGAGGCTGGAAGGTACTCCAGCTAACTCCATGAGTAGTCTTGAAGTCTTCTCGAGTTGTTCCCAAGCGTCCCCGAGTACTTCCCTTGAAGGTCTTCAATAATACCCGCTTCGTTCTTGAAATCTTTGCATCAAAGATCCATATGGAAATGTGATTACTGAAATCGCATTACATATGGAATGTAGCCCAAAAGCCTTAGTTCAAATCCAAAATTCAAGCTGAGGGTCAATCATCTATTCTTTGATCTTGCTCCGAAAAATCCGTAGACAATCCGAAGAAATAATATAGGAATGCGATTTGCAAAAATCGCATCCTATATGGATGTAGCCCCCGAGCCTTAGCTCGAATTAACAATTCAAGCTGAGGGTCAATTAGTAGTCTTCGTCAAATAATCCCGTAAAATCCTGAGAAAAACTGAAGGACATGTGGCATGGAACCCCCGAGCCTGGAGTCGAGTACTTTCTCGAATTGAAGGATCCAATCTGACTGTAGAATAGTGGCCTGAATTCAGTGAACTGTAGCTGAGTGAAATCCAATTCCATCGAGTAGTCGAGCCCCCGAGATGGAGCCGAGTAGGTTTTGGATTTAAGTCCTCTAACTTAGCCGATAATTTTGCCTGTGTAAAACCAATCTGTTGGTTTTGGTTTTATAAATACCCGAAGGGGTATCCCTTAGGGTTTCACTGCTTCCATTCGCCCTTAGATCCAGAACGCCTTAGCATCCATAGCCACCGCAGAGTTCGAGCGCCCATATTGCTAAGAGTGCACACCTCCATCCCTTCACCGTCCTCCAGTCAATGCGAAAGAAGACCCTCGTGATAGGAAGGATGAAGCCTGCGCCATCCAAGGGACAGAAGAGGAAATCCGGCCGTGGCAAAAATGAGTTGCCGGAGCCAAAGTACAAGACGGTGGTCATCACGAAGCCCCCGAGCCAGCCTGTCTCTTGGAAGAAATCCAAGATGAGGGAGGAAGATATCAAGACCCTCGAAGCCGGCGGGTTGCTGCGCGAGAAGGTGATTGCCGGTTCGAGTTTCGCCACCGGTGATGCGTGGCCGATGGAGAAGAGCCCGGATGAAATCCCAATGTTCGGGCACTTCGTCGAGCGTGGGTTGACGCTGCCATCATCGGATTTCTTCCGCGGCTTCCTCGACTTCTTCAAGTTGGAGCACGTACACCTCAACCCCAACAGCATCTTCCAGATTGCAGTGTACGTGCACTTCTGTGAAGCCTTCCTCGGAATCCGCCCTCACTGGGCCTTGTTCAGGAAGATCTTCCGTTTGAAGCCACAGCCCAACGCCAACTTCCCAGTTGTAGTCGTTTGTAGTCGGTGGAGCTGGTGTGCAGATACGCCAGAAGGCGCAGGAGTTGTACTTCAAGTACGACTTGATTGACTCAAATCAGGACTGGAAGAATAAGTGGTTCTACATAGAGAACGCCCCGCCTCAGCTGCCGAAGCCAAGCATGTTCGCGCTAGTATACGACAGGCTCTGGAAGGATGAACCAACGATGCAGGAGTGCATCCAGATCCCCAAGCTGCTGGCAAAAATTGCGCAGAAGAAGGCGCAAGGCTTGACTGCCGAGAGAGTAGCCTTTAGCTTCATGAAGCGACGGGTACAACCCTTGATGCAGCGGGAGCATCTCGGGTTCGAGTACACTGGAGCTGATGACGGCTCAAGGCTTTCTTCAGAAGAGATCAGCGATGATCTTGTGATGGAGCGGCTGTAGAAGATCTTCAAGAATCTTCACGGAATTCCTGCAGCCGTCCAAGAGTACAGTGCTGACAACCCTCCGCGCATGGTGAGTTTCCAAGTAATAGCCCCCGAGTACTTATTGAAAGTAGTCGAGTAGATAATGTTTGTCTTGTTTCACAGGAGGATGTCTTGAAATTTGTGTCCAACCCTCCTCCTCGTCCTGAGGATCCACTGCAAGTGCCGGAGGAAGAAGCCACAGGAGCGGAAGATCAAGCCCCCGAGAGTAGTCGATCTGCTCAAGGGGTAGAAGAAGAAGTCTTGGTGGAGGACGCCTCCTCAAGCGATGATGACGGCCTAACACTTCAACAGTGCTTTGAAGTGAAGGGCCGCTATGGGTACTCTGGAGCGTCCATCCCCAGTGGCCTCGCCGCGGGATCATCGAAAAGACCAGCATCATCTCTTGCAGATGATGTGACTCTACCGCCGCGGAAGAAGAGGACCACGGTGGGGAAGCGGGCCGTAAAGAAGATGACAGGCCTCCCCTTCATTACAGTAAATGTTGGAGAACCTTTAAGTAATCGATATTGCATTGAGTACTTGTTCTCTGCTGTAATGTCTTGATTTTTTTTTGACTTGCGCAGGTTATCGAGAGTGCAGCTAATGTACCCTCAAGTAGCCCCCCAAGAATAACAGAACCCGAGGTGGTTCCAGCGTCAGCCGTGGAGACGGTGGCGCACGAGCAACAAGAATCCGCGGTACCAGGAAGTGTGCCGCCGGTGGAGAGTGTGCCAGAGGTGCCGGCGGCGCCTTCTTTCTTCGACATGCTAGGGCCGAAAGTTTTGGTGCTTCGAGTTGCTCTGTGAGTACCCGAGCACTCTAGTACTTATTAATATTATATACTTTGCTTTTGCTGACCAACTTGTTGATGCAGAAAATCCACTGATGTGAAGTGGGGCACCTCTGGAAGTGGTGCTGCTGGAGGAGACCAAACTCCTCAAGAGCAACAAGAAGACGTACTTCCAGAGCGCCAAGAAGTATCCGCAGAAGCTGAAGCTGCCCAAGCATTGCGCACCCCCTGGAGTGATGTGGTCAAGGCAGCGGTGGAGGCAACTTCCAGGCCCAGGGCTCAACAACTTGAAGATATTGAAGCCATGGTAAATGAGGCCCTGGAGGTTGATCCTGAATCTGTCCTGCGCCACGAAGAAGTCCCAGCAGCTGAAGCCCTCGTGCATCGTGTTGATGCACAACTGGCGCTGGAAGACAACCCAGAGAATCGCATGGTGCCGCATGAGCCACTGATTGAAGCCCGGCTCCTCTGCGCAGCGCTGCGAGGTACTCTGCAGCCAGCACAAGTACCCAGTCCATGGCCGAAGACTTGATGCCATATGATGACTCATGCTTGGACGAGGACAACTTGCATGCACATGCAGAGATGTTCCGCGATGTAGAAAAGCTCCTTGCGGTAAGTTCATGTAGTCTCTTGTAGAGTACTCGTAGTCACAGATATCTTGTCTCTGACTCATAAATTATTTTCGCCCTTGCAGGAAGTAGTCAAGCAGTCGAAACGCAAGACTCGCCTGCTTGAGCAACATGCGGCTGACATTGAAGAGGTCACGCGGCTCACAGAAGAACTTAAGCAGCAGAAAGCTTTGTCTCTGAAGCTGCAAGAGAAGCTTGATGCCAACACCGCCGAGTACCACAACGAGATCCAGAAGCTGACGGCGAAGAAGGATGATGTTGTTGGTAAAAATAAGTCTCTGCGCCTGAAGAATAAAGGTAATCTCCCTTTCTGAAATCATTGTTGAGTACTTTTGTTCTTGCACACCGCATCTGATAAGTAGCCTTGATCCTTTGCAGAGCTGACGGAAGAGGTCGACAAGTTCAAGAACAAGGCGCTGGACTGGCAGCTAGCCTTTAACCACGAAGAATCAGCTCCCATGGATCTGAAGGAGGACTATAAGGTGCGGTGCTTCGAACTTGAGCATGAAATGGAGATCCGCATTGCCGACTGGACTGATTTGCTGACTTGCATGCAGTCGCTCAAGATCAAGATCAAAGAAGCCGAAGGCCTGCGCTCAGAACTGAAGGCCTTGACGGAGGCGGCCGAGCCAGTGGCAAATCTTTTCGAGCCCAGAGTCGCTGGAGTTCAGCCTCGTCCACTTGTGGAGAGGTTGAAAGACACGCCGAAGAAGATTCTGGAGTATGCTCAAAGGCTGGCCTGCACGATCCCGAATCAGGTCTTGAGCTTCATCAAGTCCTTCTATGCCGAAGCGGACCTCACAGTCAATATGAACGACAGATCTGGAGATTGCACCGACGATCGGCTCAACGAGTTGATGCAACAGACTTCTCCAATCGCGGAAGCAGTCTCCAAGTTCATCGATCTCCGTTAGATGTACCTGTAGAGTAGAAACACTAGGGAAAAAACAAGTGTAATCCCGAACAAGTGTTTATGTAATATAATTGAAAACTTGAGTAAATCAATTATATAGATCCCTTGTATGCTTGTGAGTTGGCCAAGTACTCGAGTTGGTATTGAGTGTGTGGCTGCAAAAAGAGATACGATACACGAGTAGAAGTACTCAAGTGTAAACATGTTCCGAAGAACGTTAACTTAATCATGGTGAGGTGAACACCTTAGCTGTAGCAGCATAAAAGAAGGCTTTGTCATGAAATAAGCTAAGAGTAGTAACATGTCAATGTAGAGTAGCGACTTGAACTAAACACATTGTACAGAGTTTACAATGTCTTAAGTACCTCTGAGGCTAACTAGCCTAGTGAGAGAGTACTCGAAAAGAACTTATTCATAATGAGTTGAATACCTTAGCTGTAGCAGCGTGAAATAAGGCTTTGTTATGAACAAGTAAAGAACAGTAACAAGTTGGTATAGAGTAGCAACTTTATTACTGAATACATTGTACAGTGTTTACAATGTCTTAAGTACCTCTGAGGCTATGAGCCTAGTGAGAGAGTACTCGCAAGGATGTTCCGAAGAACGAGTAAGACCGTAGGAGATAGTGTGATGAACTCATCCTTGCTGTAGCAGCAACTTGTATGAGAGTTCCATTGAGACCCTACCAGAAGGGTGTTACTCTAGGCCGAAGCCTCTTATTGAAAAATAGGAACATGGACAGCATGTGCCACTTATTGCCCTACATGATACAGGATTGTCTGGAGAGAGTTATCATGACTCCCTACGAGGTTGCAGAATGAGACTGCCTGGAGAGGGTTGATGAAGCCCCCTGCGGGTGCTCGCAGCTGAAAGCCACGAGAAGATACAGCCAAAACTATCTAGAGAGGATTATCTTGATCCCCCACGAGTGGTGACAACCGTAGCTGTCTGTTGAGTGGTTGCAACCGAAGCTGCCTGGAAAGGGTTGATGAAACCCAATACGAGTTGTTTTACAGTCGTAGCCGTCTGGAGAGGGTTGCTGAGACCCCCAACGGGTCGAAGCGACAAAGCTGGTCGATGTTCCAAGAATTGTCGACTTCCTCGCCTTCTAGAGTTTGAAGACGATATGAGCCTGGGCCAGTAACCTTTGCAACAGAGAAAGGCCCTTCCCATGGCGAATTGAGTTTGTGTAGTCCTGCCGTATTCTGGATGCGACGGAGGACTAAGTCACCAACGTTGAAGGAGCGTTCCTTAACGTTGCGGTCATGATAGCGGCGAATCCTCTCAAGATATCGAGCGGATTGAACAAGTGCATTGTAGCGAGCTTCCTCGAGACTGTCGACGTCTATCTGTCTTGTTCCTTCAGCTACGCCTTCTTCGTACTGATCAACCGTCGGAGAACGCCACATGACATTAGCAGGCAAAATGGCTTCAGAGCCGTAGACCAGGAAGTAAGGTGACTGCCCTGTGGGGGTAGTAGACTGAGTGCATAGCCCCCAGAGTGCATTGGGTAGTTCCTTGATCCACTTGCCGCCCTTGGTATTTGTAGCATCATACAGTCGCTTCTTGAGAGCATCTAGTATCATCCCGTTGGTGCATTCCACTTGGCCGTTGGCACGTGGGTGAGCAACAGAGACGTACCGAACGTCGATTCTACTGTTCTTGCAGTACTCCCAAAACTGGTGATTGTTGAAATTCGAACCCAGGTCTGTGATGATGCGGTTAGGAAAACCATAGCGATGTACGATTTCATCCAAGAAGTCGAGGACACGATCAGCCTTGGCACAGGTGACAGGCTTGACCTCAATCCACTTGGTAAACTTGTCGATAGCCACCAGAACTCTGTTGAATCCCCCTGGCACATTTGGGAGAGGACCAATCATATCCAGCCCCCAGCAAGCAAAAGGCCAACTTGGTGGTATCGTGATGAGCTTGTAGGCAGGAACGTGTTGTTGCTTGGCGAAGAATTGGCATCCTTGGCATTTTTTGACTAGTTCCTCTGCATCAGTAAGAGCTGTAGGCCAGTAGAAAGCACGTCTGAACATTTTTCCCACCAAGGTGCGGGAAGAAGCGTGGTTGCCACAGATTCCTTTGTGTGTCTCCTCCAAGATTTCCTTACCTTCTTCGCGAGAAACGCACTTCATGAGTATATATGAGAGCTTGCGCCTCGCTTGTAGAGTTGATCTCCGACTAGAACATAAGCCTTGACACGGCGTGAGATGCATTCGGCTTCTGACTTGTCTTCTGGAATTAACTGTTGTTTAATGTAGTCGATGAAGGGAGTTCTCCAGTCCACATCAATCATAAGCACTTCTCGATCAGGTTGAACTGAAGTAGTCGTAGGTGCAGATGATTGCTCCGGAATTGATGGTTTGTGGAGTTCATGGACGAAGATCCCAGCTCGCACTTGAGCTCGTGTAGACCCCAGCTTCGACAAGACATCTGCAGCAACATTGTTGTCGCGGACCACATGATGGAACTCGAGACCATGGAATTTGTTCTCAAGTTTGCGTACTTCCTGACAGTACGCATCCATATTCTCAGCATTACAATCCCATGAATCATTGACTTGATTGATGACCACCAAAGAGTCACCATAGACAAGTAGTCGTGTAATGCCAAGAGAAACTGCAAGGCGAAGACCATGCAGTAGAGCTTCATATTCAGCTTCATTGTTTGAGACCTTCCAGAAGATCTGCAAAACATATTTGAGTTGCTTGCCCTTGGGAGAAATCAGAAGTACCCCAGCACCAGCGCCTTCCAACTTGAGGGAACCGTCAAAGTACATGACCCAATGTTCTGGACGGTCAATTGGAGTTGGGACTTGATTTTCCCGCCATTCAGCCATGAAATCAACCAAGGCTTGAGACTTGATAGCAGTGCGAGACTTGAACTCAAGCGATAGAGCGCTAAGCTCTACAACCCATTTAGAAATTCTTCCTGTGGAATCCCGGTTGTGCAATATCTCGCCAAGCGGGTAGCTAGTGACCACAGAAATCTTGTACTCGTCGAAGTAGTGGCGGAGCTTCCGTGAAGTAATCAGAACCGCATAGAGTAGCTTCTGTACCAGAGGGTAACAAGCCTTGGACTCTGAGAGTACTTCACTGATGAAATATACAGGCCTCTGGATAAGATAGCCATGGCCTTCTTCCTGCCGCTCAACGACAATAGCAGTACTGACGACATTAGTAGTCGCAGCAATGTAGAGCAAGAGCTCTTCATTGGGCAAAGGAGCTGTGAGGACTGGAGGCTTGGATAAGAACTCCTTGAGCTGAGAAAGAGCTTGATCAGCTTCAGTTGTCCACGTAAACTTCTCCTGCCGCTTGAGTAATTTGAAGAAAGGAAGACCCCGTTCTCCAAGTCGCGGAGATGAAGCGATTGAGTGACGCCATGCAACCAGTAAACTTCTGAACATCCTTGATGGTAGTCGGAGCTTGCATATTAGAGATGGCAGTAATCTTCTCGGGGTTTGCTTCAATGCCACGATGGCTAATAATGAACCCGAGTAGTTTTCCGGATGATACGCCAAAGACGCATTTGTTTGGGTTGAGCTTCCATTGGTACTCGCGTAGCGAAGCGAAAGTTTCCTCAAGATCCGTGATAAGCATGTCTGGATCCCTAGTCTTGACAACGACGTCATCCACGTATGCTTCCACGTTCTTGTGAAGCTGCTACATAAAGCACGCTTGGATAGCCCTTTGATATGTAGCACCAGCATTTTTCAACCCAAAGGACATTGTTGTGTAACAATAAGCACCAAACGAGGTGATAAATGTGGTCTTCTCTTGATCAGATTCCTTGATTGCAATTTGATGATAGCCAGAGTAGCAATCTAGGAAACAGAGTAGAGCACAGCCCGCCGTAGAATCAATGACTTGATCAATCCGCGGCAACCCGAAAGGATCCTTGGGGCAATGCTTGTTGAGATCAGTATAGTCGACACACATCCTCCAGTCATTAGAGTTCTTCTTTCTGACGAGCACAGGGTTAGCGAGCCATTGCGGATGAAAAACTTCCCGGATGAAGCCAACCGCGAGTAGTTTAGCAAGCTCTTTCTTGATAGCAGCCCTGCGGTCATCAGCAAAGCGACGAAGATGTTGTCTCTTGGGGGTAGCATTAGGATCGACGTTGAGTGAGTGCTCAATCAACCTCCTGGGCACACCTGGCATGTCAGATGGCTTCCACGCAAAGATATCACGTTTAGCCCGAAGGAAGTTGACGAGCGCGTCTTCCTATTTAGGATCAAGCTGTGCACTGATCATGGTCGTCTTGCTGCTGTCACCAGTACCGAGGTCAATGGCTTTGAGCAGGACGTCACCAGATGGTGCAGGCTTGTTATTGCTATCTGTCTTCATAGGAACCTCTAGCTCGCTCGGAGCAAGCTTCTTAGCGGCAGTGAAAACTTCCATCATTGCATTGGGTACTTGAGTAGTCGAGGCAAGTTCTACGACTTCTGTATCGCAGTCGTATGAACGCTTCAGATCCCCTTGCAATGAAAGAACTCCTTTGGGGCTCAGCATCTTGAGAACCAACTACACATAGTGTGGGATAGCCATGAACTTAGCGAGACCAGGCCTGCCGAGAATAGCATGGTAAGAAGTCTCGAAGTCAGCAACCTCAAACTTGATGTACTCGGTGCGATAGTGATCCTTGGTCCCAAAGGTTATGGGTAGTACAACTGAACCCAAAGGAACAGCTGTGTTACCCGGGATGATACCATAGAACGGAGAGTTGGTCTTGTTAAGCATATTAGTGATATCCAGGCCCATCTTCTTCAAAGTCTTGGCAAACAGGACGTTGAGACCGCTGCCACCATCAATGAGAACCTTGGTAAGCCTGGAGCCTGCCACCACTAGATCCAGAATGAGAGGATATCGTCCTGGCTTAGAGAAACTAGTCCATTGATCCGCTCTTGAGAAGGTAATAGGGGTTTCAGACCACTTAAGAAAAGTAGGAGTTGCTAGTTGGATGGACATAATCTCCCTGAGAGCTAGCTTCTGCATGCGCTTGGTTGGAATACCACCAAATATGACATTGACAGTGTTGGAAGGGTTCTGAAACCCAGTGTCTTTGTCTGTGTTAGCCTTCTTCCCCTTGTGTTTGCGGAATCGCGGGTTTGGGTGTGTTGGTTCGGGTGTGTTCTTCAACGCACGTTGAAGTTGGTAACACTGCTCTGTAGTATGATCGTCCTCTGGGTGCCATGGGCATTTCTGCTTGGTCAATGTTGCCTAGCGAGGATCATCTTCAGGCTTGGCGGTAGTTTCCATGGCTGCAACAGTGTTCCCGGGCTTGTGCTTGCGATTAGGATTACTCGAGTAGTTATTCCCCTGGCGGTTGCCCTACTGTTGCTTGCCACTGCTGCTTCCTCCAGCGTTGTTATTGTTGTTGTTCTGGTTGTTGCGAAGGTGCTTGAACCGATTCTGAGCTTTGTCTTCTTCGTCCGCCCAGTGAGTGATCATCTCCTTGAGCTTGGTGATGTTGGTTGGGCGAGCGCGACCGAAGTCTTGGAAAAGCCTATCATCATAGAAACCATCTTGGAAGGTATCTATGACTTCTTTCTCGGTGACATCAACAACAGTAGCCCTTTTCTCAAAGAAGCGGCGCATGTACTCACGAAGAGTCTCGCCTTGTTTTTGCTTGATCAGGGCAAGGTCCATCCTGGTGCCATGGCGGCCCAAAGAACCCGCGAAGTTGCTGGTGAAGCGATGCTTGAGTTGTCCCCAGTTGTCGATGGAGCCACGTTTGAGAGACTCAAACCATGTGAGGGGCTCTTGCTCGAGGACAAAAGGGAAATAGATACACTTGGTATCATCATTACCTCCGATATTAGAGATGGACAAAGCATAACAGCGCAGTCACTGCCTTGGATCTTGTTTGCCATCATACTTAGAGATGCCGTAAGGCTTGAATTTCTCCGGAAGAAGCAGAGCTTGAAGTCGAGCAGAGAAAGCAGGAAAAGAATCAGAGTCATTATCCTTTTGCTTCTCACGCTCAGCGCGTCTAGCGTTGATTGTTGTGCGAGCGTCGTAGCGAGAGTCTCCCGACTTGCTGTTGACACTGCCATCATCACCTTTGCCCTTGTTGCTAGCTTCCGGACGTGTGCGTTGAGGAGTGGGTGTGGCACGATGGGCACCTCCACTACTGCCATGATGACTAGGAGCACTGGTATTCTGACGTAGCATAGTGTAGGCTAGTTCAGCCAGTTTCGCGACTTCAGCAGCCGCCCTGTCACGAGGCATAGAGCGACCGAGTAGATTGATCGCATTGATAGCTTCCTCTAGAGTGCGATATTCATGAGTAGCTACCGCGTCCAGAACCTCTTGAAGATTACGGGTAGGTAGAGCTTCTGCGAGTTCCCGACGAAGAGTTACACGATCAGCATTGCGTTGGCGACGTGCAGGCTTGACCTCCGCGGTTTCATCAGCAGGAGCATTAGCAGAGAGTTCATCATCAGATACATCATCCGGGTAATGATAATTGGCACGATGCCCTTGCGGAGTAGTTGCATCAACGATGAACACTTCTCGATGCGATGAATAAGTACCCGTACTCTGAATGAGCTCAGTATCGGTGTCATAGTCAACAAGCTTGGCGCCTTCCTGGAAGGGTAAGTTGTCGAGACATGCGATAAAGCGCTCCTGATCATCCAATGTGAGATCAGCAGGCACATGCTCAGGCCAGTAGACGAATCTACCTTCAGGTGTCAATGTGATCACCAGTCCTTGAGCAGGGCTAGACAGTTGTTGTACTTCAGCAGAATCCGAACTGTAGTCGAACTCGAACTCAGAGGAATCCGAAGAGTAGTCGAAGTTGCCGTCCGAATCTGAAGAGTACTCGAGCACAATCTTTGGGCCAGGGCACATGAGGCGCTTCAATGCAGCTTGGTAAGCGGCACTGACATGGCGATGACCGAAGAGAGGTGGTGCTGGAATGTTATCCAAGCTGAGCGTAAGCTGTGAAGCTGAAGAAAGCAACTCAGGCTGGATAAGAGGCGAAGTCGAGTTGTACTCGGACTCCGACTCGGGTTCTTTGAGTGGGTCAGAGATCGAAATTTCGCCGAAATTTTCGACGAGTTTCTCCATCGAAGCTTGCATAAGCGTCGAGGACTTGAACTTTGACTCCGGAGTTGGCGCTAAGAAACGCAGGAACGATCCGGCGCCGTCAGCAACGCAAACCCAGGAGCCGAAAACGAAGGTGTCGCCTTGCTGGAAAGCGACGATCGGCTTGATGGTGACGAGAGCCATCGAGTTCGCCAGTGGATCAACGACGAGAACCCCTACCTGGCGCGCTAGCTGTCAGTGTTTTAGACACCGAGCCTACGACGGGGTACCCGAAGTAGTAGATTGTGCGGTGGGGTTTGCCGAGATCAGGAACACGATGGTGAGACACGGGGCACACAATTAGACAGGTTCGGGCCGCAATGTGCGTAATACCCTACGTCCTGTATGCTGCGTGGCTCTGTATTGATTGCGTATGTTTTTAGAGGGGTCCCTGCCTCGCCTTATATGCCACGGGAGGCAGGGTTACAAGTCGGATTGGTACAAAGGTACTATTCGAGTAGGACCCAGAGTAGCCTATACAGGGTATGGAAAGCTATCCTGGTCTTAGTACAAGTCCTTGTCCGTCTTGTGTTGTCTTGTGGTCCACGGTACCAGCACCGTGGCCCACTAGTCGAGTAGTCCAGGTGTACAGGAACTCATCTCCCGGGTATGACCCACAATGTGTTGGTGGGTCCAGGGATGCCCGATCGACAACCATCCGATTCACTTTCATCCCTTCGGCCATGTGACTTGGTCAGCTCTTATCCTCTTGTAACTGAGTCTATATAAGTGAAAGGAAAACGGTATGGCTAGTGCAGCCAATCGACCAAATCTTGTGCGTGTGTTTCTTCAGCTGTGTTTGTGTCCACCACTCCACCCGGGAGAGAGTAGACAGGTGTTTGTGATATATAAACACTTGCCAAGTGAGGAGTGATTTCCTAACACTTTCTTTCCCACCATATCGATTCCTCTAATTTCATAGCTCCATCCTCCATGACGACAAGCAGCGGTGCTGCGGAGCTCTTGCAAGCCGAGGCATTGCTCTGGTGCCATGCCTTCGGCTACCTCAAATCCATGGCGCTGCAGTGCGCGATCAAGCTTGGGATCCCCAACGCCATCCACCGCCGCGGCGGCACGGCCTCACTGCCCGAGCTGCACGACACCATCCCCGTCGCCGTGAGCAAGCGGTCATGCCTGTCTCGCATCATGACGTTCCTGGCCGCGTTGGGGATATTCGGGGTGGAGACGAACCCGGCAGCCGCCGAGGCCGGCGGCGGCGGCGTGCGCTACAGCCTCACCGCGGCATCTCGCCTCCTCGTCGACGACGAGGATAACGGCGGCCGCCGCACGTGCCTGTCGCCGTTCATCCTCCTGTGCTCCACGCCGCTCCATTTCATGGCGTCCCAAAGGCTGGCCGAGTGGCTCACCAAGGGCGAGGAGGACGCCGCGGCGGCGGCGGCGGAGTCGACGCCGTTCGCGATGGCACACGGCGGGGCGGATTGATACGATTTCGTCAGCCGGGACGCGGCGTTCGGCGCGTGCTTCGACGCGGCGATGCATTCCGACAGCCGCTTCGTGTCGGAGATCCTCGTCCGCGAGTGCGGCAAGGTGTTCGCGGGGGTGACGTCGCTGGTGGACGCCGGAGGTGGCGACGGGACGACGGCGATGGCCATTGCCAGGGCGTTCCCTCACGTGAGGTCCTCGGTGCTGGAGCTGCCGCATGTCGTCGTGGACGCCGCGGCGGCTGCAGGTAGCACGGTCGAGTTCGTTGCAGGCGACATGTTTGAGTTCATCCCTACGGCTGATGCCGTCTTACTCAAGGTATATTGAGTTATTTTCTTTTATCATAAACGATGCAAGAAATTTCCATGCTACTATAAATTTAGTAAAGTATTACCGCTGTCTTTAAATATATGATATTTATGACAAACTAATTAGTTAAAAATTGAACTGATATGTTTGTCCTCAACGTCGTATGTATATATTTAAGAGCAGAGGGGGTAGTTGTTTTGTTCATTCATATATTTGTTTTTCTTGTTTTATGATACATTAATACACTCTTTTTGCTATTGAACAATATGTTTTTGCAGTTTGTGCTGCATAACTGGAGCGACCAGGATTGTGTTCGGATCTTGAAACGATCCAAAGAAGCTATCTCGACTCGAGAACCAAAGGGGAAGGTGATAATAATCGATGTCGTGTTAGGATCATCTCCATCTAAACAGACACTGGAAGCTCAGCTCTCGCTGGATCTATGTATGATGATGCTATTCCCTGGTAAACAGAGAGAGGAGGAGAAATGGCACAAGATCTTCCTGGAAGCAGGGTTTACACGGTACAAGATTAGCCCTGTCTTAGGATCCCGGTCGCTCATTGAGGTCTATCCGTAACTGGACTTCAGATGTAACCAGCTGTCCACTAACTAGGGGAGTGAAGACTGAACGTCGTTAGCGCATTGCACCTTATGCAATATATATATTTGTCACTTACATTACAATCAAGTTGTATATTGTTAGTTTTCAGTTATATCAGCATTTTTTTCTGCAAGATATAAGATCACTTCACTGCAGCTATTCCAGCAGGTGAAGGCATAAACAGATAAACCACACATGCCTTCCTATTGCTTCATAAATCGAGCTATTGGCTAGCCTATCAGTGTGGACCGATCTTCCGTTTTGGGATATAGCTGTAGAATTATGGGCAGTTGTGAATTTTTATGATCCCACGACGCTATCATCTACCTTGAAAGATAGCAGTAGAATCATCAAGCATGCATGACAACATAAATGGGGCTATCGGCTATAAACGAACCCTTACACTATACAGTGAAAGTAATATAGTACACAAACATCCTAACTCAACATTTGGGGTGCCTTAGTCAAAGCATATATGGAATCAAGAGCAACTTTACTACCAGTTTAGCTTTCTTTCTTTCTTTTTCTTTTTTTTTTGAAATGACCAGTTAAGCTTTCTCAACATAGAAGATGGGGGAATTTTTTATAATCAGCGAAAATTACCGCTTTAGGGGGGGGGGGGGGGGATGGGGGTGCAAATCTTCTCCTTAAGGTACTATAAAACTATAGGAACCATCAGTCTACTTACCTTGGCACGCAGTGCACTACAGATAGCATTTACAATCACTTAAACTGCGACGGTTGGTCATAACAGGGGTGCAAGTCACTACAAGGACTCAAGGAGCGTAAGATTCATTATCCCTTCTTAGACGCCGCCTAAAACCTAGTTGATACGATAATCTAATACAATGACACTGCACGCAACGAGGGGCAGACTTATTGGATGGTCCATGGAACACCTTAGGGAACCTCTGCGGCTCCGCTCCTTCAAAAGCGTGACGACCTGTTTCTGCAGGTAACCACAATTCAGATCATCCGAAACTGAACTCTTGGGAAAACTTGTGACCAGCAGAGATACAGCTCCAATTCTGTTGATCCTATTGCAATAAAATAAGCTCATTAAATAAACTGCTCTTACAGGGCAGGTATGAATGAGTACAAAACAACAATACATCACATCTGGTGCATATTTGGAGTTTGGTTGCATTATTTGTATATGATGCTACAAAAAACACTACATTCACTGAATTGGATTTTTATTCCTAATCTATCTGCCCGTTACAAGTAAACAGTCCTTTTTAGAAATTATAAATATATATATTTGTTTCGGATTTTCTACAACTCCATATCCAAGTAGCAAAGATCAAGCAGTTCATAAATCATTACAAAAAGGGTAAATAAGAACTTGTGCTAATTGGCTACATTTGCTGGAGATCTTAGTGGCTGATAGTAGTATTACTGATAAGAGATATTCCATATTTCAAGTTTATATATCAAAAACTTAATATTATTGGTAACTATCTTCAGATTTTCCAACTCCTAGAGTTTGCCTGTCAGCCGATAAATATGATCACACAGATCAAATTACAATTCAGAAATGATAAACACATAGGGAACATAAATAGCAGCCAACTCCCACACATATCGAGAGTTTCAGTTTCCTAGAAGGGTGTCAAGACCATGCAGAACCAGATTCCAATTTATTATCTGAAGGTACTAAATATTATCTCCCAATCAGAATGTATCATATGCATCATCACACCCACCCCAGAATGAAAAGGTGGCACAGTTTTATTAGCAATGAACTCTGAAGCCGGACTGCGGTAACTCAGAAGATATTTTGGGAAAGGAATGCAGATGAAGGAAATAGAAATCACCAACCTTATCTAGCCAAAGGAACCTCTGCACTTACGGGACCAACAGAAGCAACTTTTAGACTTCCTATAACCAGAACTGGATCCCAGTGGAATATTACCTTGGCTCTGACCATAATCATATGTGAGCTCTGTCATCGGGGGAATGTGCTTAATTGCAAAAAATGCAATATGTGGATATCCTTCATCACCATGATCATACAGGACTGGTTGCCAAAAAACATTAGGTGAGCAACTATGGTTCATGAAGCGAGCCACATTCCCTATTCGCTTTGCACTAATGATGATTGGCAGTTGCTTGGGTATCTCATTTGAGTCAGAAAGACTAGGTTCGCCAAGCAATTCTGGTGCATAGTTCCATCTCAAATTCTGTTTTGAAGGAGAGATCTCAAAGATAAAGTCATCTTCACCATTCCCGCTATTTCTGTCAATGATTTCACCTGCATATTCACAGATAAATGTGCCTGCACGGATTGGATCCCAACTACGGAGGCCCCAACCACGATCTCCTGTCTTAAACACTTCAAAACGAATTTGGGTGCCTTTCTGTACAACTCGGTTCCGGCAATTTTGTGAACAAGTGCAGAAATCATTACACTCGTATAGCATAGGCATGCGGCTAACAAGTATGCCTGAAGCACTGTAAGGAAGGTCACCAGCATTTCGATGCATACAAGAGCAGTTGTTATCACCAGGGAGGCATACACTTGTGCATTTGCAACCTTGCATCTTTCTCATGGAGCTCAGAGAATTTCCATAGGTCAATTTAGTGGTATATGTGAAATTGGTAGGACCCCTCTCATCGTCAACCTCATTTACAAGGCAAATAGGCTTACTTTCCACACCATTTGATATGTCAAGCAATATAACATGGTCTCTAGATGATGGATTTTCCCTCCATTTTTCAGTCTTCTTCCACACTGCAATGCCATCAGGTTGGCCAGGTTCTCTGAGCAACTTGTGTTTAAACACATTGAAACCAGATTTTCCTTTCTCCATCCAGGCTTCTTTAATCTTGTAAAGGCCATCATATATGTATATCTTGCCAGTTGGACAAGACAAATCTTTTACACTACGAATGACTCTAATTGGATTACCTCTATGTAAACTCCTCTCCAGTGCAAGATTACCCCTTTCAAGTTTTTGGTCATCATTGCCAGACATGCCCTGTCCAGTGTAAACTAGAAAATCTGGATCGTCTTCACTGTTATCATAGACACCAGCTGACACAACACTAATAGCCACAGGATCCTCCTCATTACCAAACTTGGCTGACATGTAATCTATCCCTGCCATGCTCTGACTATTCAGCCCCACTAGGCACATCTCAATCCTGAAGTAGAACATATCACCAACCTCAACACCTGGTATCTCTCCAATCCTCTTGATCTTATTGACACGAAGTTCAGCATTAGTCATGATGCTCCCAGCCTTCAAGTTATGCTGCTGCTTTGCAACTTGCTTCACATCATCCAGCTGTGCAAGTCTCCGCCGCAGTGCGTCAAACATCATGAGTACATTATCTGCAGCTTCCCTAGGATCATCTGAAGAAAAAGATGGAAGCTGCAACAGATTGGTGTCAATTTTCCTAGGCCGTCCACATTTTTTTGTGTCAATAGCGTCATCATCCACTGAATGACCTGAATGACTTGATGGAGTCACTGAACCATCAAGAACGCGCTTTGGACGTCCCCTCTTCCTCTTACCACTTTCAGATGAGATGGCTGCAGAAGGTAGCTGGGGAGGGGGTTCACTATCTTTTGAGTGAGTTGGGGAAGTTGTAATATCTGAACTATCCTGCAAACGATTGGGTCGTCCTCTTTTTCTTGTACCAGATTCATGTACAGTGGGCTCAGGAAGTGCCTGAACAACAGGCGTACTATCTACTTGAGAAGCTGAAGGACCCAGTACAGGAACATCTTGTACACGTTTGGGCCGTCCCCTCTTCCTTTTGCCGGATTCCTGTGGGGTGGCTGAAGGAGTCAGGGAAACAGCATTGTCACTTTCCCGACGAGCTGAAGGAATCGAAGGAAGTGAAGTAACTGGAGGAACTGTAGGAGCCAGAGGAGCTGAAGAAGCAGAAGGAGCCAAAGGACCAGATGTGGCATCTGGCACACGCTTTGGCCTGCCCCTCTTCCTCTTACCAGATTCCTGCATGCCGGATGACAGAGGAGTTTGCAAAGGAGTGACCAAACTGTTGACTGTGGTACCATTAGCTTGAGCAGATCCATTCATCCTAGCAGTATGCAGTTGTGTCTGGCTGGGTTCTGCAGCAGGTGTTGATGCTGCAAATGTTGATGGAACAGCAGCCGCACCAAATTCAGTGCCTCCAGCATATGGTCCAAATGGGGACACACAGATAAATGAAGGGGAGTTTTGAGGAGTGAATGTGTGGAGCCCTAGTGGTGCAGGGAACATGGGAGTCAATGTACGCAAGGGTTGGGCATCAAGAACTGTGTCATCCAATGGAGCTGAAGCCGTCTGCTGAGCCATTTCAAGTCACCAATTGATCTTTTGACAAGTCAAGCTCTATGTCACTATTTCCTTCTTCACTTCCTGTAACACTATTCCACAGCTCATACTTTGGAGAAATCTGACAAAAAGAGGGAATAGGGGAAGACCCATCAGTACTGTGGTATAAAGATGAACAAGAATTTAACATATGATTATTTATTGCTTGATGCATCAATTTGGGAGAACGTTCTAGTACTGTCCAGGAAGAAATATCGAATTACAAAACATTAAACCAACTGTCTCTTTTACAGGTATCTAGCTTGCTTAGTAGGGAACAGGAGATAGCAACACCAATAGCATAGGTGAGTTAAAGATGCCATTTCAATTGTCAGAACCAACTTAAAATCACATCCACCAAAAATTACCTAAAGCAATAGGATATACAAATGTCACAAGGTATGCTTGCCAGATGAGTCAGTTTCAAGAACCAAGAGTTGCACAGAACATAGATTTCCATAAGCAAGTAGGGGCAGACCGGACTAAAATTGTTGCAGGCACCTTGGCACTAAGTAACTACTACTTCCAGTATAATGAATTGAATGTTGCTTTTTACATGCATTTGTCAAACTATTTTACCTCAGTCAGTTTATCTGTTTGCGTACTGAGGTTGTATAATAGAAACTGGCACAGGTATCATATCATCAAAAATATTTTCATATCATTAGTTAATTTTAATCTCTTCCCTAATTTATAGCAACAAAAATACCAACTATGAGCTGAGATAAGTTCTCATTATTCAATTTTACAACAAGTTTTTGGTTAGAAACCTTCATATAAATATAAGTTTACTGTTTAAGTTTTGTATAAGCACAGAACCAGGATTAGATATATTTTCCCATTTTTTGTAGCAGCACATGAAACAAGAATAACAAATTGTGATAGGCAGCAATATAAAGAAAGACTGAAGATTGTTTGAACACAATAAACAAAGGTACAATGTGGTTAGTAGTAACAGAGTGGGGCAGCAAGTTGTTCTTTAAATTTGTCAAAAAACGTGACTAGGTGATAAGTTTTGCTGCCTCCATTGTTTGGTGTGCAATGGTTCCACAATGCTATGCGGCATTCATATGCCAATGGGCCTAGTAGGAAGCATTACGTGTCCAGCACGGAAAAAAGATGAGTTTCCTGAGGCTGGAATGGTGCAATAGTGGGTGGTTATGAGTCGGAATGCAGCCAATAGGTGCATAAATAGAAGTAATGCTGGATAACTAAACGAGTGATATGATTATTCCCTGACGTAATCACAGGAGCATACCGACAAGTTTGCACAACTTTACATAAATACTCAAAAAGGCTTTTCCTCTGGCGCTACGGGCTAAAAGTTTCCTAGTTTCCACCTTCCCCTGCTAGCGTTCATTTTATTTGAATACTCGCGCCAAATACTGAACCAAAGAGGTTCTAGCGCATGCATCTTGCTACACTATATCTAGCTAGCACTTGCGGGAATAGAGCTGATTCTAACTTGAGTTTTCCACCACAAATTTAACCGTGTAATGCCCGGCACCTAAACCCTCACAAGATTCGTCGGATCCATGCGGGGAGCCAGGGACGGAGGCAGCGGGTGGGGCTCCAGCCCCCCCCCCCCCCTACCGCCGCGCACTCCACTAAGCCCCGCCTACGCCCCTTCTAGAAATTTGAGGAGAAAGAAGGAGAGGAGGGGCTGGAAGAAGAAGAGGAATCAGCCCCTCCTGCCGCCGGATCCTGGCTCCGTCCCTGGGGGAGCACATGCGGCCTAATCACCACAAACTACCAATGCCTCATGCTTGAGCCTTACTGCAAAGACTCAGAGATGAAAAACATCCAATCCATACCCATACAGTCATGCTCAAATTTACTCCTTTCTAAGCAACAAGTAATCCAGCGGTTAGGCTAGTTGGTGCTGTAGAAACGAGAGGGGTTCAGTTAATCCCTCAAAAACTTATGGATGATAAACTAAGTGCTATCAGCATCCTTGAACAGAACCAAACGGATCCGCCACAAAGCGTCTGGATGGACTGAAGTGTATACACAATCCCAGGAACAACTATCCGGATTCGATTGCTATTAGCGAAAAACTAAAGGTCGCGCGGAACGGAACCAACAATCCATCCAGACGATATAGGTTAGCGGATGCTTACCCCAGCAGTAAGGGTGCCAGCGAAATCCGCGCGGATCTCCCCCACCCCAGGACAGCGCGACCGAGGGCCAGAAAAAGGACGGCCACGAGGACGCCTGCCGCACGAGGAGAGGGACTGCCTCTGTGCGGACGGCGCGCCGCGCGCTCCGGCGGACGGAGGAGGAGGGAGGCGGGCGCGGGTGGGGGAGTGTGGAGTGTGGTCGGGTCGGCGGCCGATCTGCTCAGACTTCAAAGGACCGAGATTGAGGAGGTGCGTTGTTCAGGGGGTGGAGAGCAAATGTTCCATCCGCCTTCCAGAAACGTCTGCTGCCGATGCCGAGTCCCACGTGCGCGACAAACAAACTTCGCCCTGAAATCACTCGATTCCGTTAACTTTCGGCGCGTGGCGGGCCAACTGGGCCGTTATCTGGTAGTAGGCCTCCATCAGCCCAAAGACGCCTAAGCCCACCTCCTTCCTCATGGCCGACGACAGGCCCTGTTAGTATGGGCTGGCTCTGCAGGCCCGTTGATACTTGTTGTTACAGATTTCTTGTGTATGGGCCGAAGGGAGCATTTTTTTCAATTTTTATTAGAAATATCAGTGCTCGCACATTTTTTTCGGATTTATCGACCGAGCGTCTATAGACATTTTTTTCGGATTTATCGACGTGCGACATTTCCGTCGACAACGAGCATCAATAGTGACTTCAGAAATCTCCAGATCTTGCATGCAGCTTGACATCTATTGTACTGTGTAATTCTAAAAAGAAAATTAGAAATCATGTTAACCTATTTTGAGTTGTGGATAATTTTGTTTGTGACAAAGTTCACTGATGAGAACAGGAGGAATAGCCTATCCTGCTATCCTAGCACACAACAGCACGGTGCTCGTATCACACATAACCTGCCATGGTGGTAGGAGTCTCTCCTGGTGATATATCATGTGAAAATTCTGCAACATTTTTTTACAAAATTCATGCATCCAATCAGAATTTAAATAGAGACAAAACAGAATTCTTTCAAGAACCTATGAAATTCACATTCTTTTCCTTTACTGATCCAGTTGTGCATCTTGTCAAGATAACACTATGAACAATGACCAAAATGCTACTAGGGAACAAGGAACTGGCAGCCTAAAGCTAGAGTAGACCCAAGAGACTAATGAACTACCAACTTCGTTTTCCTTGACAGCTCAGAAATGAGGCAGGACAGAGGTCTGAAAAATGGACCCTACTGAGCAGGAAAACAGGCCCACGGCTCGAACAGATGTGCAACATCAACACTCAACTACTCTCTGAAACCAATCCGGCTCAAGTATGCCTAACAGAAATGACGCTCCACAATGGCACCAAGACTCTTGTAGTCTTGTGGTAGTGCCATCACTGTTAACGTGCCGATCTCCTTTTGTCAGGCCAGCCCCCTTGTTTGAGTTATGAACTTGCACTGTACAAAATCTCTATGCTTCAAAAAGAACGATAGCTACAGGACTTCGGTTTGCAAAATGATCTGCCTTCAACGTGAGCCTATGGATTCAGGGGTCTTCTTAGTCCACTTTCCACCTGTTAAAGAAAAGAGTCAAAACCATGTCTGAAAGTGAAAATATGTGTCTGAGCAAATAAAACTGCATCCCTAAATAAAGGCAAAAAGTGCAATCTAGTTTTACAATGTAATTCAAATCCAAAATTATAAAAAATATATATTGAAGAGAGTAATCCATGTAGTATCATAGAAGTAGCACAAAAAATTGAAATTTTTGAATTTTTAAATGCATATAAAAACTGCACCTGCTATGTTTCCCTACTGAAATGCATGCAATTAATAATCCATATTCTTCACCTCAACTAATATGTACAGCTCCAACTGCAGTCAGCCAAAAGTGCTAGTGTTAATGAAAATTTGACTTTGCCACTATGCTGGTCTCTGTTCGTCATTATGCCATTGAAATTTCAGTGATTTCCTTTTTACCATTAAGTCCATGTTCCCATAAGAGCTAGTTACTAGTCTGGAGACAGAATTGCCTAGCATCATTCTTTGATTATGCGCTAAATTTTTTTACTGTCACTTTGACTGGAGCTAGTTACTAGTTTGACTGAAGAAAAGCATGCAAAATTTTGATCATTACAAGTACAACCAAGATACCCTCCATAATTGACAAAAGAACCACCCAATCTATTGTGGTTTTGTTAATAACTAATGGATGTCTTCTAGTTCCCCAAAAAAATGGATGTCTTCTATAAGTTCAAAACAGTCTTATGCCACCTAGACTTCAGCCGAAAATGGTTAAATAATGCTGGATTCAAAAGGAGCAAATAAAGGAAGCGTAGCAAAAGGAAAATTGTCAAAATTTTAGACGCAAAATGGATAACTGCCCCCCCCCCCCCAGCAGTAAAAAGCAAAAACACAATTCTCTATTTGTCAATGTGAGCAGCATAAAATAAGTGCATTCTCGTGAAACTGTCAGCCCCCCGATGTGCAGGTACCATATAGAAGATGGGTTGAAGCTCAGAGAGCACGTGATTCAGATTGGACTAGCAAGCAGTGGGTCACTGCGGAGTATTGCTTATTTTTCCAAGCAGACTTACAAAGGATACTAAGATGACAGATAGGCAATCACAGGCATTGATGAGCCAAAGAAAAAAAAACTATATCCACACTTCGTATATGTCAAGGCAGAAATTAGCAGTGGATATCGATAAACTAATGAAACAATTCATGAGAACATCAGAGAATCAGGGGCCAATAGCAATAACATATCAGCATCATGGGTTACTTTGTACATTAAGTTCTCATACTACCATACTGATTTATTAAGAATTCAAGACTAGCATTCCAATTTTTTGAAGAACCTAATGAATTCATAGAATCAACTCAACCTTAAATTTATATAAGGTTCCTAACATGGATATATAGACATCGTCTCAGAAAAAAACAGGTTCTTTTGTAGTTTCCATTATCAGGCATCACTTACATCATTAGCTAGAAGAGATCTACAAGAGAAAGATTTAAGTCGAGGAGACTGTCCCGCCGATGTTGAACCACTGTCATTGCTACCACTTTGTTTATCACCCTGCAAACGGAAAGGTGTTTGTAAATTAACACACTCCAAACTTGCAAATGTAGCAATGTTGACAAGAGTTGCAGCATTGATAAATGCCTGAAAGAGTATTGTATTCTAGATGATACATTTGCCACGTTTGTTACAGAAGATTACAAAACATTCTCATGAAAAGTGACTCAGTAATACTTTTGCCCCTATTTGTTCAAGAAGAACATTTGCAACTGAGGAGGTGGAAACTAACAACCTCAGCCTTGGCTGATGTAACATGAAAACATTCAAATTTGGCATTGTGCTTGTACTGACTATAAAAAAGAAATGAAAACCTTGGTGGCAATGAGAATACTGCCAGTTAACAAATGACATAAATCAGAGAGAATTGTGCATTCTATTGCATGACACAAATTTAGATAAAACCTTGTTATCTACAGTTAAGTATGCCCCATAATGATAAATGTAACCATGAATCCATGGCGTAACTAAGATAAGACATTGATTTTTTTTTGTCTTGTTTCTATAATATGTACCAGAAAGAATTCCTGACGAGTTCTTCAGTGGCCACACTGAAGCCCCTCCCTCTATCCCACGTAAGGACAATTTGACTGGAGAAGTAATAAATAATGTTCTTGCATTACCAGAAATCAAGTGTATTTAGAAAATCAGTGAACTACATACAATTAACTGTTGCAGACCTGACAACTTATTACGATAGTTGAAAAGCTCTAAATGGTGCTATTAAGTAGGGAAGTGTTACCAGAACAATTAAAAAAGTGTTACCAGAACAATTAAAAAGGTATTTGTTAGTACTTCTTCAAACAAACATAGGCATGAAAAGATGTACTCCCCAGTTTGTGTTATATGATACAGTGATAATTTAGGAGTGAAAGGGGGGCACTGTTCATTTAGATTTGAATTTCTAAGGCTCCGAGAAGATATTAACTGCATTTTCTAAAGTGTCCATAGCTTATTCAGTAAACGGTAAACACTGCATTTTACAAGACTCAGTTTCTCAGTTTATTTGTTGGCTTATCACTAAGATTAAAGGTAGGCAGTCCAGAGAAAAGACAGATCTATTGAGGTAGTAAGATACACAAATTTGGCAGAGGTACTTGGTCATCCTATGCTTTGCTCAGCAAGTCTAAAACAAAGAATGAAGAAATGACAGATGGAGTAACATCAACTAGATGGTACCTGATGATTGCATGCATTGTTTCGACCATCCTCAAAGAGTGACAAGTAATAAGAAGGATCATAAATTGAACCACCCAATATATCGTCTGCCATGGAACTCCGTCTAACTGAATCAGATCTTGGGCTTAAGAAGCTATTTCGTACTTCATGATTTGCGTCAAAATATGTTGGTGTGCTGGAAGAGGCCCCTAACCTATATATCTGGATCCATATGAATGAAGACAAGAACCTGACTGAAAACCCAATGATTTGCATCCACAATGCTAATCTGAGTGAAAAAACAAAAAGTTCGCCATACTTTTCATCAGGAGTAATAGTCCTGTACAAGAAGATGAGAGAGTTATGGAAATTTTAAAAAAAATGGTACGATAACGTTTGCATTGTTGCGCGAGAAGAAGATATCCAAGAAAATATTTCTACATTCATCAAACAGCACTCATACGCTCTTCCCAGTGACAAATAAGTAGCTTTGGATATTGACACATTGTGCCAAACTCATACCTAACCACTAACCTCTATTGTGACATCTTTACAAAACTTAGTAAAATTAAAATGTTGCAAAAATAAAGTTTGAGAAGAATCTACACATATCGTTATAAAGGTCAAATCTAAGTATCCCTAAATATATTGCTGCAAAAGGTTAGACAAATATAATTACACGAATAGTAATCTTTTACTTGATGGAGTGCGAAATAACTTATGATCCAAAGTTCTAAGTTTTAATAATTATAGTAACAACCAATTAGATAGAAAGCAAAACCCAGATGGTACTCGTTGCATTAAAAAACATTGGCAAATCAATTATTATGCTACTGAAACTTGAATATGCAGCATATAGTAGAATTAACTTCAGATAATTAATTACACCACAGTGAAAGAATGATAAAAAACACACAAAAAAATTTTTCAGTCAGTTAGGCATAAGATGAGAGTCATAACTCTTCATAAGATTCAAGAATAAGGTTATGCCTAAGCCTCCAACAAAGTCCAATACCATGTCCCAGTATAGAGGAAGAACAGGGACACTATCACGGGAAACAGTTTGGCATGGCAATTCAGTATGTTGGGCTCCAAAAGATGAGATTAAGAGTAGTTAGTACTTGTGCCAATGGATGGTTTCATTAAAACACATATTTTACAGGTATTCCATTCATTAAAACATACAAAAAGTATCAACACAAAACAACACCATCCAAAGTCGCTAGTATATTGATAATTATCATATTCTTTGCTCTATGCATACATGCACAGTACAAGAAAAAGCAACTAAAATGAAAGATGTTGGTTGCAGAAGACATACCAGATAGCATGTGAGAAGAGTATAAACCAAGCAACATCAAGGACGACAGCGAAGAAGAGAAGGACAGCATATGTCCGGCCGAGTCTCTGGCTACTGCTCTCAATTGCAACAACAGCAAATAGACCAATCACCAAGTTGATGACAAGAACCCCATTGAACAATGCCCCAAGTGATCCGATAAGTGCACAACCAATCTAAAACGAGAATTGAAGAAATATTTAGGAACATGAATACCACAGCTTCATGAAATTCAATTTCTGATGAATCAGGGTCCTTAAACATTATAAGCACTAAAATCACATAATGATCAAGGGAACCTAACATAAAGCTAAGTATCAGCTGAGATACAAGTTTCCCCTTATTGTTTTATTGATTCACCAGTTTGATATGATAGCTAACTGAACAAAACCATGTCTAAGAGATGAACTAAGTCACATCCCAACAAAAGCTAACCTGTTTGATTGTTTCCAACAATGTAAGAAACACAAAGGCAACAACAGGAACTGCCCAAGTTCAGAGAAAAAAAAACGCAATATTAAGCTACAAGGCATAGTTATTCCTAAAGGCAACCGAAGTTGAAGCTTCATCCAGAAGAGTACTAGGTCAAAACCCAAGCATCAAGTTATGGCCCCTTCCCTCTCATTTCACGCCTAAATGAGGAAAAAAAGTGGAGCCCCATCTGAATCGCATTCAACAGCTTGTATTACAGGTTTCACTTTCACATCGCGGATACAAACAACAGAACACGAGGGAGAAGTAAGCCGATCTCGTGGGAAGGCCGACGCGGATACATCCGACCGCCGGAGGCGGCAACGGTGGAGAGGGAATGCGCACCTGAAGGTAGATGAGCGCGAGGGCGAGGGACTGGAGCGCGTCGTAGTCGCGGAGGAAGGAGCGCAGCCGCGGCCCGACTCCGAGCAGCGGCGTCGGGCAGCAGGGCATCCCGGAACACCCCCGGGAGAGACCGGGCGGGCGGGGGGAACGGCGCGCGCGACGGAGACCGGTGGCCCTCTCGAGGACAGCGGCGGCTGGGGGCGGGGGGGATTCCGCCGTGGATTCGCGTCGGACGGGCGAGGGAAGGAGGAGGAGGAGGTTTTTCTTCTCGGCTAATCGAGGGAGTGATGGCCGAGATGGAAGGTTGCCTCAAGGCTTTGTCTGATTCGTTAGGGAAATATTTGTCTTTATTTTTCTTTTATTTTTTTAATATCCTGTTAAACCCGATAATCGAACCTGGAATACATATTTTTCCAACATATAAAATTAAACTCGATTTGGTTTCTAATTTACATATTAACGAAACAACTTGTATTACGAGGGAAATACTCATATAGAATCTTATCTTCTCTACAAAACTCATGAATTCATGATACAACGAGCTTCAAGATCTGTTTTATCGATGTCGACTAGGATTCAAATTTAGAGTCCGAAGCACAAAGACATATCAACTCGGACAAATAACAAATTAGAGGGATAGGTACAGGGAGAATGGATAGTTAGTTAATATAATAGTAGTGAAATATGGTTCAAGATAGTGGAGGACACAACAATAAATGAGTTTAAGTGGAAACAGCAAATCTGAATAGATTAATAAATAATCATGAAAAGTAGTTAGTGATGTGCCCACGTATGTATTTAAGAGAGACAAAAGTAGAAGTATAGTGATAAGATAGACGGTATAAAGGAAAGAGGTTGTGTGATACGTGTGTGCTTGATCTGTGGAATGGCTATATCAATGAAAACATAAGTAGAACACAACTATTATGGTACCCATTGGATGATCCCACCTCTTGCCCCCTTTCCCCCAAAAAGAATTTTTAGCCAAATTCAAAGTTGATTGTGTAGAAATTCTATGGCCAATTTATCTACTGTGTTAGAGTATGCTTGAACTTTGTCTACCAAAATCTTTTGCGCATTCAATTGGTTTTTACTTAAGAAAACCTCTAATGTACTTTTAATTTTCACATTTATCATTTTCAGGATAGGTATCACAATTTTGCTGCTACATGACAATTTTTTAGGAACTACTATACTGAATCAATTGGAGTACTACTAAATGGTTTTCCGACGTATTCACTTATTAAACAATAAAACATGAAGGCATGCATTTAAAAAGTTGTATTACCCAACTACAAAATTGACATGCTATTTTTAAAAATTACTCTCTCTATTGGTAATTACAATTAGTTTTGACTTTTAGGTTGGGTCTTAAAAAACTAAAACTAATAGTACATTTTAAAAGGGTAGGGAATATTTATTTAATTACTCATTCCGCTCCAAATTACTATTTATTCTGGATTTTTTAGGTAGTATATAGCTTTTTGATATGTACCTATATATAATTAAAAAAGACGAAACAAATAAAAATTTAGAATGGCAGGAGTACTAGCATATTGTGAAATGTTCAGATAATAGGAGCTTATACTTCTATGAACGACCCAATGTTTCAAAAGGTATCATGCTCTCTCATCAGCATTAGTTTACACAACACATACCACTACACAAGTTTAGAACATGCTTTTTGCTAGCCTAACATACACTCTGCACAACATGTGTCCCTCTCTCGATGATGACTCGAAGGGCCAACTCAACTGCTCGAACGCCACCGGCCACTGGTGGCCACAGCTAGCTCTAGCTTGTCCCGACTACTCGTGCATGCATCAGGCAACGAGGCAATGACCGCTCGCGACTTTTTAACACGTGTGAGCCCAGCTTCGAATGGTGAGGTGCCACCCGTCCCGAGTGTGTGTACACAGTACACGAGTATAAATAAATAAACTAAAAACTAAAAACGAGCGTGTTGCACTTGCACACGTACATGAACGGGCAAGAAGGCGTGGAACGGATCGACGAATTTACCTTGCAGTCAAATCTATTCACAAGCATCTCCTTACGGCTACTCTAGAAGACTAGAACTTCTTTGAGTACGAATAATGTTGTTTACCAGAGTTAAGAGTTATTAATCCACAATTTTATAGAATGTGCACAACATATTTTTCAATAAAAAAATTACAAAGATACAACTTTTGTGAATTTATAAAGTGTAGAGTTATAATAGCCACAATCGGAGACATTTAGACAAAGAAGATCTAAGGCAGGTAAAATATGCAGAAAAAAGTACACCAAAATTACTCGCACATCACCGAATGTTATCAACTCCAAGTCCACGAAAGTAGAACGAGAATTTCATGCAAGACGACTAATCCACAATGTTTTTTTAGCTGAAGAACTTATCCAGAGAGGATAGATCATAAACAGCCACAGTGTCTTGGGCATCATATCAAAAGAGACAACGTTAACCACCAGCAGCAAAGCATATCACGGGGTTTATTTGGACTCTTGTGACCTGATCAAGATCGTCGAGGCCTCCAAAGTCCAAACTTCCGACACTCGTCGTGACACGCAGAGCTGAAAGCGACCTGTCATAAAGCCATGCGGGTGCAGGGTATACCTGAGCATTTTTGGTCCGGCCCGACCCGGCTCGCTGACCCGGCCCATGCCAGGCCCGCCCACGGATCTTGCTGGACGGGCGTGGGCAGAGATCTTGAAGCCCGCGAAAATTTTTTTTGGCCCGAGCCCGACCCGAAATGCTGTTTTTAGTTACTTTACACTATAAAATGCGCGGGCGGCCCGCCCAAGCCCGGGCCCGGCCCGAGCCCGGCCCGAAAACTGAGGCCCGACACGTCCCATGGGACGGTCATGGGCAGGATTTTCTCGACCCGAAAAACCTGGGTTTTTTTTCGGCCCGGCCCGAACCCGGCCCGGCCCGTGGAATGCTCAGGTCTAGTGCAGGGCAGTGCGACAGTATCCCAAGGGAACGGACACCTGACTAGGGATGTAAGCGGGAACAGGAAATTCCCGTATCGACCGACATCGTATACCGTATTAACCGACCGCATCCCGTTTTGACAAGAAAAATAGGAAACAGGAATTTTCCCTCCAATTCTCGGTAGGAACAGGAGCGGAATCAGGAGAGGGTATTTCCCGACCGTATTAACGGTTACCGTATTTGAGCAGGAATAATCCCGACGGTATTCCCGTTTTTTACAGCCAAACTTCCTATTCAGCCCATATGAACATTCAGCCCACAAACTATCCCGCGGCGCGCGCCCAGCAACCTGGCCCATTAGCCACTACACCCGCACCGGCCACCCCCACCCGACACCTCCAACAAAACCGGTACCAAACCCTAACGCGTCGCAGCCCTCCATATTTCCGCCGCCGGCTCCAGGATTGCAGGTTCCAGTCCTCCTCCTCAGTCTCTCCGCCGCCGCACCCTCCCACTGGTCTGTGGATCCACTTCTTCGTCAACGCCACGCCCATCGCATACTTCACTGCGGCGCTTGCCCCGCTGGCGCGCGCTGGGGCGGAGGGCGCCGGCCACCACGTCGACGGGGGCGCTCCTCGCGTTCCTCTCCGCGGCGCTGTCGACGCTCCCCTCTGCTGTGGTGCATTAACGTGGGCGTGAGGTCGCCTGACGCATGCGTGAGGACGGTAGTGAGGTGCCTGCCTGCCGCAACTTGCCTCTGTGCTCTGTGCAGTGTGCCTGCCTACCGCAACTTGCCTCTGTGCTCTCTGCAGTGTGCATGTGCCCATGTGATGTGCATACTCCGTAGGAGATTATGATTATATTCTTACGATGATGTTTGGGTATTGTTCATTTGTTTGCATATAAAAATGTGTATGGTTGCAACTGTTGTGTCGAGCTAACCGTTTGAATGGTTACATATGTTCAGATGTTCCCGTTTTGTGTTATCGATTCCCGATCGTAATCGACATGTTCCCGATCGTAATATTATGTTCCCGATATCCTGTAATATCGATTTCGTTTTCCCGTCCGGCTATTCCCGTTCCCGGTCAAAAAATACAGGAACAGGAATGTTAGAGCTTTTTCCCGACCGTTCCCGACCGTTTACATCCCTACACCTGACAATGACGAGAGCTTTTTTTCGGTGAGGAGGTGGGCATATGTATGGTTGCTAGTTGCTACCGTAGCAGGCCGATAAGCGACCTGATCCAAGGCCCATAACAAAATCTTAAAATAAAGAAAAAAAGTCTATTTAACCTCAATTCACCTCAGATACTCAACCCCACCAACTGTTGAAAACGTCCAATTTACATCCCTTTGGTGGTTTTAGTATGTCTTCATTCTCTCGTATCATCCCAACGGAGGCGGATCTCGTAGAATTTTTTTCAAAATGACCCTTTCCGAAAACCATTTCTGCGGATAGACCCCCGGCGAAACTAATTCCAAAAATGGACCCCAACCTCGGCGTGAGGGGCAGTAGCACCGAGGTCAGTTACTCGGCGCTCGGGGACCTAGCGCCGAGCCCCTGCCACGTCAGAGCCCCACTGGCCCCTCCTGCCTGCGTGGCAGGGACCTTGGCGCGAGGCCCTTTAGCGCCGAGCCTTCTGACCTCGGCGCTGCCGCCCCTAGCGCCGAGGTCTGGGCACTTATAGCCCGCAGAGCCTTCTTCCTCCTCCTCCCTCTCATTCTTTTCAACCCGATAGCTCTCTGTTTCTTCCCTCTGCGGCGGCGGGGCAACCCTTAGACCTTGGAGACGAGTGTAGAGGTGGTTCCCTTCGGATTCAAGTCACCCCTAAGGTAATGTGGCTCCCCTCTTTGAATTTGTCCAAGTAGTTTTGTTTGAATCAGTGGTTAGGTTAGGGTTTGAGGGTTGGTTAGGGTTTGCATTTAGGGTTAGGAATGGTTAGTGTCTAGGTTGTAATTCTTGTTTTCTTGCTATTTTTGAAGGAATCACTATGGCATCTCGCCCTACGGAGATAACATTGGCGGGTAAGAGGAGCTCAACGACCATTCCTAAAGGGGTGGAGGTGCCCATGTGCTTTTGTGGTGATCGGTGCAAGCTTGTGAAGTCGGAGTTGTTAGGTAGCTGCTACGGCATGAGGTGGTTCATGTGCGCCAACTACGAATATGACCCACCCAAGGCTGTCGGATACGAGATACACGAGGTTGTGCATCAGTCCGTGTCGATCTTGTTTTTGTTGTGTTTGTTAACATTGTATCTGACTCCGAGGGTTGCAGACTCCTCCTCCTCTATGTGGTTTTGCGCAGTGGCTTGACACGGAGCAGTCCGAGACGGACAAGTGGTGGGTCGAGGAACAATTTCAATGGAGGGAGGAAAGCAGGAGGCAGTTGCAGTATGAGAAAGCACAGGAGGAGAAGCGCCAAAAGTTTCAAGAGGAGTTCCGAGCAAGGTGCGAGCATGTTGACCGTGAGGCTAAGGAGAAAAGGGAGGCCGAAAGGGAGCGCAAGAAAGCACGTGCACACCGTGCGGAAGAAGCAGTGGAGCAGAATCCAGATGCATTAAGGAAGGGGAAGTGGCCTCGCTGCACTTAGTAGTTTGGTCTTGGTAGTGGCACTAGTGTGTTAGTGAAGAGGATTTTAGTATGGACTTGTATCGGTTGCATGTTATGGACTTGTATCGGTTGCTATGGCAAAACCAATGTCGCCTTTGTTTTTATCGTGAAATTGGAAACAAAATCTGATTCTGTGTGAATTGCCTATTTTTTTTCTATTATGAACATGTTGCGTGAAGGAGATGTGGGACTTCAGAAAAGCGCCGAGGTGTTGTGCTGTCAACTGAGATTTGGGGACTCGGCGCTAAAGCCTTTAGCGCCGAGCTTTGGTACCTCGGCGCTAATGGCTTTAGCGCCGAGCACTGTAGCCTGTCCAGAAACAGAAACTTCTCAATTTTCTCAAGTCCTCACATTTCACATTTTCATCACATTCATAACAGAAATCATGACATCCACAACAGAAATAGATAATCATCACATCCATAAGAACACATCCATACCAAGTCCACAAGTCGACACACATAACATCCAAGTTCACAAGTTCATGACATACACATCCATACCAAGTCCACAAGTCAACACACATCCATACCAAGTCCACAAGTCGACACACATCCATACATAGAGATAGTGCACAAGTCAGTACTTCTTCGCCTTGGCCTTGGCCTTCCCCTTGCCCAACGCATCCGTACCTAGTGTGAGTGGGTCCCGAGCTCTCTTGGGGCGGCTGCTGCGACGAGGCTGAGTCGGCTGCGTGACCGGCGGTGCATCGGCCATCTGAGACGGGCCAATCTCCTCCTGCTCGTCCTCGTACTCCGCCTCGTCCTCCTCCTCCTGCTCCTCCTCCTGGTCCTCGTCCTGGTCGTCCTCCTCCTCCTGGTCCTCCTCCTGCTCCTCGGACCCTGTCTGGCTGCTCCATGTGGGAGCTCGGGAGGAAGAAGGCCCAGGCACGGACGCATAAGCTGTGGCGGCTCCACAAGACGCCTGTGAAGTCCTAGACGCAGACCTAGAGGCAGGGGCCACGTCAACCGCCCCTTGTGCACGACAACCGAAGCGAGCATCTAGCTTCCGCAGTCGAGCGTTGCAACGCTGCGTGCAAAGAGGAGTAATGTTAGCTGCCAGGTGCAAGATATAAAATCGTTAGCACAAGAAGGGATAGTACCTCAATGCAATGCCTGAGGATGCTGCTCTCATCCGCGTGGCCAACCGGTGTCATCAAAGCAACATTCTGCTCATTGACCATCCTCATGAGCTCGTCAGCCTAATGAAATAGTGGATTAGTGATTTTCAACAAACTTGTACTGCAATAAATGTGTTCGTGACCCGAACTTACCGCACGTGTGAAGACTGGAGCAGGCTCCACCTAGTGCCCCTCACGGGTCTGCCGGTCGTAGTCGTTGTCGCCCTCATCGTCGGAAAAAACCTCCGCGTAGTCCTGCTGCGTCCACGCCAGCCTCAGACGGAGCCGCGCGCGCTCCTGGAACCACCTCAGGTACCGGTCGTATGCTGCTTCATTGTGGACGCCGGGCAACTGTACGATGTTGCCCTCGTACTGGTACCACCTCTCGATATGCGTCATGTGCTCATGGGCGAAGTTGGTGATCCTCTTCTGCCTCCGACGGTCAATGCTGCAAGGCACAAGCAAAAAATATATGTAGTGAGAGTAAGTCCAAGTTTCGATAAATGAATTGATTAAGTATTTCGAAAACTCACTTGTGCAGCTCCCAGCTGGTGGAGATAGGCTGTGGAGGGCAAGGCTGCTCCCTACTGAACTGCCTGGCAACCCTGTGCGGCAGATGGTACTCCACTGCATAGAAGCAAATCAGGGGACACCTCATGAGCCACAAGCCCTGATCGACTGTACACATCGTGCTCAGCTGTAGGTCCTCGACCTTGTCACGCTCATACGGTACCATCAATGGAGAATACGGGCCTACAATGCTTGAAGCCTTCAATGTACTGTGGAAATGTCCAGAAAGCCCGAGAGAACACCTCTCACCCATTAACCCGAACGTTGTCCTTTGGCACATACTCATAATACATGCCAGGATTTGCAGCTTTCATTGCGTTCAACATTACCGGAAGCCTCTCATAAGCTTCTTCCCAATCTCCAAATACTTGCTTTAGAGCCCGCTGCTTTGCCCTCCAGGCTTTGCCATACTTGATCTCATAATTGTACATCTTCAAAACCATCTGCTGAAGTGCAACAACTGAGATGTTTGGGCTATGCTTCACCACACCACACAACTGCTTCGCAATGTATTTTGAATTCAATTGGAGGTGTTTCTCTTCTGCCTCTGCTGTACCACAAGTATGAGGCTCAATCACAGTTGTTATCTTCCATTGAGCTGTCTTGATCACCCTGCAACAAACCCTCCAAGCGCAACCCTCTTGTTCGCACTTAACTGTGTACCGTTTCTTGCGGTACGAATGCACCACCTTGAAAGGACGGTGGTGCATCATTGAGTATCCCTGCAACCAAGTCTTCAAGTCATCCATATTCGGAAATACCATACCCTTCCGAATGATACTTTCTCGATGCAACTCAGGACCATCATCATCACTACAACCCCCATCAGCAACTGCCCTGTGGCTCTGCCCAAGGTCTACACACTCCGGAACCAATGGGTCACGGTCCGGAAAGATAGACTGCAAGATTTTTTTCTCCTCTTCAGACAATCGAGGAATGGGCTGATCATCCTCCGAGCCACAAGCTTTGTCATCTTCATAATTGTCCTCGTCCCCGCTTACCTCCACATCCACACGGTTAGATGCTTTGGCATCACCGTCAAATGAAGCAAATGTGTCTACATAATCACCAAAATCAGCATGATATGTATCAACTCCATCATCATCCGAGTACTTAGCCTCAGCCTTTATGATATCTGCCGGTGATCGGGACACACTCTCAGGCTCACAAAACTTTGCTTCCTCAATAGGTGGCTTGTTCAGGTCGAACCCGACATTGCAGTCGAGCAAAGGAACCTTAGACACCACTATAAAGAGAGAATGCACTTCTGACTCCATAACAATATCCCTGTAAATCTCCCATTCTGCCTGTAGATCCAAAGGTACAAGCGTCTTTGTACGAGGACCTTTCGATGAGCCAACATCAACTACACCATTCATTTGCATACGCAGACAACTATCAGGCCAATCCAATTTCTCCTTCACTCTATCAACCAATGAGGGGAAACTAGGAAACATCAAGACTATCTCTACCATATTCTCAAACTCCACTGTGTCATCTTTGTTCTTCTTAACAATCCCACCATGAACAATCCTCACTAAAAGATCCATCTACATCAAAAATTCCATTAACCCAAATACATGAGAAAAATGCAATACAACTAAATTAATGCTAAATTCGGTTTTTTCCCTTTGTGCCTAATCAAATATTCAAAAATAATCCAATGGTCGTGCAATACCATACCCTATGTTTTCATGTTTAGGTTTAGGTTTAGGTTTAGGTTTTCAGGTTTTCATGTCAGAATCTTGCCTATATTTTCATGTTTTCATCTAATGGCCTAGGTTTAGGTTTTTTTCCTTCAAGGCATTTCGTCAGTCCACAATGAGGGGGTAAGATAACAGGAAAAACTTAGCTGATATGCAATACTAGTTAATTTTTTCAATGCTCTAAAAGTCATTCTTCACCTTCTCATAGATAAATGTAGGTCAAGGCACAACATGCATGGATTTTTGGTTTTACTCCTAATCAAAAATGTATTACAACTATTCATGTCTCTAAGAATCAACCAATCCAAATTGCCTATGTTGCCTAACAAGTATTCATATCAATCTGACAGTGCAAGCAAAGATGAAGGAAAAAAAATTACCTTGAAGCGTGGCCGTGCAGAGCCTTGCCGCGACCCCCATACCGACCAGAGGGACGCCGCCCCCCATCGGCCGCACCAGCTAGCGGCCGGGCCGCCGCTGCCGCCGCACCTGGCCGCACCGGCCGCCGACCCCACCTCAACTTAGGGTTAGGGAGCCTGGAGCCGGCCGGTCGCCTCGCCGTCGCTCGCCGCCGGGTCGCCTCGCCGCCGCGCGCCACCCCTGTTGCGTCGCTAGGGTTTGGAGGCTGTGGAGAAGTGGAACAAATGGAGGGAGGGAGGAGGAAGAAGAGGGTCACCGGGCGTTAAGTGCCCAGACCTCGGCGTTAGATGCGTGCGCGCCGAGGTCTGAAGACTCGACGTTAAAGGGTCGAGCGCCGAGGTCCCTGCCACGCAGGCAGGAGGCGCCAGTTCACCGCTGACGTGGTAGGGGCTCGGCGCTAGAGCCTTTAGCGCCGAGTAACTGAGCTCGACGCTCGTCCCCCTCACGCCGAGGTAAGGGTACATTTTTGAAATTAGTTTTGCCAGGGGTCTATCCGCAGAAATAGTTTTCGGGAAGGGCCATTTTGAAAAAATTCCACGGCGGATCTCGGCGAGACCGCCAGCGAGGGCCTGGGCGGATCCTGGCGAGGACCAGCGGCACCCGCGGTGCGGCGACCCTAGTGACAACTCGCGGCGGCGGCACCTTGAAAGGATCAATGCAAGTGGCCTAGAGGGGTGAATAGGCATGCAAAATAAATTCAAATTTTTTCTGTTGTTTACTGCCAGATCGCAGAACTTCTGCGTTTATTCGCAGAATTTCTGTGTTCTGCAGCCTGCACAAGAACAGTTACGGATAACAAAGAGGAAAACAGATCTAGTGCACTAAAGATGTTAGTTAGGAGGTAAATGAAAGGTATAACCACTTAGACCCTTTACCAAATTGACCAACAAGTAGATCGAAGCCAAATCCTATATAAGCATGCTATAGCAAGGCAAAACCGAAATAACAATGCATATAGGAATTTAAAGCACAAGAGACAAGATTTATCCCGTGGTTCAGCTCACCACAAAGGTTGGCCTACATCCACGTTGTTGAGGTAAGCCACAAAGGTTTTGGGATCTATCTCAATCCACTCCTCTCTCACACCTATCACCAAAGTAATAGGTGGAGGGTTCCACTATCACAAAGAGGGCAATAAAAACTTTTTGGAGCTTCCACACGAAGATTGGAGAGCTTCCAAGCAACCTCTAGCCGTCTAGGAGTAAGGCTCCAAGAGTAATAGATGCACCAAGAGAGCTAGGATTTCACCAAGTGCACAAGAATACAAGAGAGAGATTTCTTTTTGCTTATCTCACTAGGAATCACTCATAACTTGAATGCAAGGGTTGGATTTGGATTCAAATTGGTGGGAGTCAATGCTTGGGTGAGAGAGAAGTAAGAAGGCATTGTTTGGGCGCAAGGGAGGAACAGGAGACCGTTGGGGAAGAAGGGGATTAAATACCCCTTCAGATCTAGACTGTAACGGCTCTATTCCAAAACGCAAAACTTCTGCGAAAATATGCAGAACATCGACATTCTACATAACTGACAGCCTCACACAGAGAAACGCAGAACTTCTGCGAAAATAAGCAGAACTTCTGCATTCTGCAGAGAAAAACAGCAGGCCGACAGAGTTTTTTGGATGGGTTTAGGATTGATGGATATGATTTTTTATGCACTTGGTTATACCCAAACCACTATTAGAATCCCCCTTGATAGTACGGCTTGTCCTATACTCAATTTCAAAATATAAAATGAATTTAAACCTTTATTTGAACCGAGGGAAGCCTTCCTTTTAATTGAGGGAGTCACCTTTAACACTTTTTGCATCCTTGATGAATGATTAACCTACAGCTCACACTTAAAGCTTATTAGTCCCTTAATTGTGTGGTCAACATCACCAAAACCCCTTATGGCTTGATTGCACTTACAATCTCCCTCTTTTTGGTAGATGTTGACAACCCAATTAAAGTTTACATTTAATTACAAAGATTGAGCTTTTGATAGAATGTATACAATGCTCCCCCTTAATATATGCATCTCTCTTTTTGAATAGAGAAAAGATGTGCATAACACATGTTTGCATATATTGTGGGTAAGTGAAAAACAAAATACATTATATGTATTTCATCGTGGGGTGCAAAAGAACTGTGTAACATACAAGCCGTGATGCATATGACAGATAAAATCAACCAGAGAGTCAACTGTGTCCATACCATGGAACTTCTGCAAAAATATGCAGAACTTCTGCAATGCAGAACCTCTGCGAAAATTTGCAGAACCTCTGCGTTCTGGAACACAGCATCTCCAACAATCATCACAGACAAGCAAGGCAAAGCTCATCTAGTCCTATTACATCACATCACACAGTTTTAAAGTTTTGGATCCCACAAATTTTTGTCCACAACCAACCATCATGACTTGCCAACAGAGGCAAAGCCCAAATATTTACAGACCACAGTTTCAGAGATAAAGTTCAGAGAGGAAATTGCACTCTCACATCTCACAAAAGATCAGATTCTTCAACAAATGCATCTCAATCTTTCTTCATTCTCCCCCTTTGTCAACATATAGCAAAAAGGGAAGGAAGAAGAAAGAGAGGAAGTAGATTTTGAACCTGTGCAAGAAAGAGAGGAAGTAGATTTTGAACCTGTCCAACTGCTTCACTCCTCCCGACTCCAGTCGGTCTCGAAGTCAGAAGCAGCCCTTGTGGCTTCAGGAGTGGCATCAGCAGCAACCTCTTCATCTTCTTCTGTGTCAGGGTCAGACTCAACTTCTATGGGTGTCTTCAGCGGAATCTTGGAGCTGATTTTTTTCCTCCTGGCTGCAATGTTGGGTCTCTTGTGGTGAAGCCTGGCACTGAGTGGCTCATCATCATCAGGTACATCTCTTGTCTCTTCTTCCTCACTAGATGTGTCCACAAAGAAGGTAGGAGGAGGAATGGAATTTGGAGCAGCAATGTTGGCCTTGAACATGAGCTTATTGACATCCTGCCTTAGCTCAAAAACTTGATTTGCTGTGTACCTACACATGGCAAAAGTGTCTCTGATCACTGCTCTCAACTTCTTGCCTTCTTTCTTTGGAGGATTGCTAGGACCAGCCTCTGAAGAGTGTGCTCCCTTAGCAGATTTCTCATGAAGAGACTTAAGTGTATTATCCTTTTGCTTATGGCCCCAAGAAGTAAGCTGATAAGACTTATGAATAGAGTCTTTTGCAAACCTCAAGTCGCTGACCATCTCAGATCTGGACTGTAACGGCTCTATTCCAAAATGCAGAACTTCTGCGAAAATATGCAGAACATCGACGTTCTACATAACTGACAGCCTGACACAGAGAAACGCAGAACTTCTGCGAAAATATGCAGAACTTCTGCATTCTGCAGAGAAAAATAGCAGGCTGACAGAATTTTTGTGGATGGGTTTAGGATTGATGGATATGGTTTTTTATGCACTTGGTTATACCCAAACCACTATTAGAATCCCCCTTGATAATACGGCTCGTCCTATACTCAATTTCAAAATATAAAATGAATTTAAACCTTCATTTGAACCGAGGGAAGCCTTCCTTTTAATTTAGGGGTCATCTTTAACACTTTTTGCATCCTTGATGAATGATTAACCTGTAGCTCACACTTAAAGCTTATTAGTCCTTTAACTGTGTGGTCAACATCACCAAAACCCCTTAGGGCTTGATTGCACTTACAATCTCCCTCTTTTTGGTAGATGTTGACAACCTAATTAAAGTTTACATTTAATTACAAAGATTGAGCTTTTGATAGAATGTATACAATGCTCCCACTTAATATATGCATCTCTCTTTTTGAATAGAGAAAAGATGTGCATAAGACATATTTGCATATACTGTGGGTAAGTGAAACAAAATACATTGTATGTATTTCATCGTGGGGTGTAAAAGAACTGTGTAACATACAAGCCGTGATGCATATGACAGATAAAATCAACCAGAGAGTCAATTGTGTTCGTACCACGAAACTTCTGCAAAAATATGCAGAACTTCTGCAATGAAGGACCTCTACGAAAATTTGCAGAACCTCTGCGTTCTGGAACACAATAGCTCCAACAATCATCACAGACAAGCAAGGCAAGCTCATCTAGTCCTATTACATCACATCACATCACACAGTTTTAAAGTTTTGGATCCCACAAATTTTTGTCCACAACCAACCATCATAGCTTTCCAACAGAGGCAAAGCCCAAATATTTACAGACCAAAGTTTTAGAGATAAAGTTCAGAGAGGAAACTGCACTTTCACATCTCACAAAAGATCAGATTCTTCAACAAATGCATCTCAATCTTTCTTCATTCTCCCCCTTTGTCAACAGATAGCAAAAAGGAAGGAAGAAGAAAGAGAAGAAGTAGATTTTGAACCTATGCAACTGCTTCACTCCTCCTGACTCCAGTCGGTCTCGGAGTCAGAAGCAGCTCTAGTGGCTTCAGGAGTGGCATCAGCAGCAACCTCTTCATCTTCTTCTATGTCAGCAGACTCAACTTCTATGGGTGTCTTCAGCGGAATCTTGGAGCTGATTTTCTTCCTCCTGGCTACAATGTTGGGTCCCTTGAGGTGAAGCCTGGCACTGAGTGGCTCATCATCTTCAGGTATATCTCTTGTCTCTTCTTCCTCACTAGATGTGTCCACAAAGAAGGTAGGAGGAGGAATGGGATTTGGAGCAACAATGTTGGCCTTGAACATGAGCTTATTGGCATCCTGCCTTAGCTCAAAAACTTGATTTGCTGTGTACCTACACATGGCAAAAGTGTCTCTGATCATTTCTCTCAGTTTCTTGCCTTCTTTCTTTGGTGGATTGCTAGGACCAGCCTCTGAAGAGTGTGCTCCCTTAGCAGATTTCTCATGAAGAGACTTAAGTGCATTATCCTTTTGCTTATGGTCCCAAGAAGTAAGCTGATAAGACTTATGAATAAAGTCTTTTGCAAACCTCAAGTCGCTGACCATCTCAGATTTGGATTGTAACAGCTCTATTCCAAAACGCAGAACTTCTGCGAAAATTTGCAGAACATCGACGTTCTACATAACTGACAACCTAACACAGAGAAACGCAGAACTTCGGTGAAAATATGCAGAACTTCTGCATTCTGCAGAGAAAAACAACAGATTGACAGAGTTTTTTGGATGGGTTTAGGATTGATGGATATGGTTTTTTATGCACTTGGTTATACCCAAACCACTATTAGAATCCCTCTTGATAGTACGGCTTGTCCTATACTCAATTTCAAAATATAAAATGAATTTAAATCTTCATTTGAACCGAGGGAAACCTTCCTTTTAATTGAGGGGGTCACCTTTAACACTTTTTGCATCCTTGATGAATGATTAACCTGCAGCTCACACTTAAAAATTATTAGTCCTTTAATTGTGTGGTCAACATCACCAAAACCCACTTAGAGCGTGATTGCACTTACACACTTGCGGAGGCAGATCTCGGCGAAGCCGCCGGCGAGAGCCTGGGCGGATCCCGGCGAGGGCCAATGGCTGCCCCATCCACGGCTCGCGTGGTGGCGGCACCCGCAGAGGTGGGTTCGGCAAGGGCTTGCTGGCCCGCAATGGCCACGACGCACGACGACGGCCCCAGTGATGTCGCACGTGGCAGTGCCCCCTCCGGCGACAGCGGATTTTGGCGAGGCTCGCGCGGTGGTGGATCCCGGCGGGTGGTGCCCTCCGGCGGAGGCGGATCCAGGGCGCACACGAGCCCCGATCGGCGAGTTCCTGTGGCGGCATCCCGATGAGTTCCAGCGGCGGCGCCCCCAAGGGGCCGCAGCGCGGATGCCACCCGGAGTAGTCTTGCTACAAACCGGCGCCCTTGTCGTTGATGTAGAGCCGCTGGAACATGACCTCGACGTGCATACTGTCCTCGAGCGTGGCCACGACCCCTGCTCTGCTGGCCTCCACACCGACCACAAAAGTGCTCAAGGAAATGCTTGAGCGACCACCTCGAGTTCTCACGGTGAGACACACCACAATCTTGTAGCGAACATGGCCTCATGTGGTATTTGTTCAAGTTTGATTTTGGTGATTAATGACAACATGATCAATGGGACTAACCATATTGTCTAGCATGTCTTTATAGACACTTCTAGGTCCCAAGGATGCAAAAATACCATATGCCAAAATGAGAAGATAATATATTTTTCAAGGGTAAAAATCGTGGAAGAAAAAGAAAAGAAATGCCACCGTCGGATGAACCGACGGTACCCTTGGTAGCGGCGTCGGTGCAATCACTGGATGAAGTGGTACACTGCGGGATGACTCAAGTCAACATGATGATCACCGGATCAACCGACGCCCCTATTTCTAGTTGCGTCGGATGAATCAAGAAACCAAGCGAGCAGGAATCAGTTGCACCGGATGAACCGACGGTGTAGCAGCGGTTCATCCGGCGGCTGGATGTTTGCTAACAGAGACGTTCTGGAGTGAAATCCTTAAGCACTAGATGAACCGATGGTCACTAGAGTCAAGCAGCGGTTCATCCGACGACTTCGTTTTAGCTAACAGAGACGCCCGGAGAAGATTCCCTTCAGCACCGGATGAACTGACACATCGTCGGTTGAAGCGTCGGATGAATGACGTCAGCAGGATTTAACAGCTAAGTGCGGTGGAAGGCAACGGTCAGTAGCACCGGATGAACCGACGCCTGAAAGAGCACAGCGTCGGATCATCTGATGGTACTATTTTCAGGAGCTTTGGCCCAACGGATAGTTTGATGCCTTGGCCTATTTATACCCTTCCACCCCGTCATTTGGAGTTGCTGGAGTGTGTGGAAGTGCAGAGGAGTTCAAGACACATAGAAGATCATATCCAAGCCATCCAAGTAATAAATTGCTCATCCATAGACTTGCACATGCTTTGTGTGTGTGCTTAGTGTTAGTTTTAGCTTAGAGCTAAGTGAGTGCAAGGTGTGCCTACCTTGTGAGGTGATTCTTGAGTGGATCAAGTTGTACGAGGTGCGCCGGAAACCTTGGAGCCTAGGTGGCTCTCCGGCAAACGTCTTCGACCCTCCGGCTTGGTGTGGAGCGGCGAGGACACTTTGTGCGGGGGACGTGGAGACCCCCTTCCCTTGGTGGAGAAGCTCCTTAGTGGAGGCGGCATCAAGGTGACCAAGGGAGCTTGGCGAGTGCCTTCGTGGCGAGCCTTTGTGGCAAGTCAAGTGGTGCTCTTGGGAGAGACTTGGTGACCGGGAAGCAATACTCTTGTGTAGAGTGCTTCAACAACGTGGACTAGGGGTGGCTTAGTGACTACTGATACCACGGGATAAATCACGTGTCAAGAGTTTGCTTCCTCTCATCCCCTTTACGTTTCCGCATTACTTTCTTGCAATCCTTGCTTGCCTTTACTTTCCTAGAGTAGTATCTTACTAGGATTGGCTATAGGTTGCAAAACTTGTTTTGGGATGGGAGTTTCACATTAGAACAACCTTAGTTGCACATCTAGATAGTATGTTCTAGTTTATGTTTCATGCAAAATAGTGAAAGCCATAGGTTAAGTTTTTAAGTAGCCTAATTCACCCCCTCCCCCTCTTATGCTACGAGCATCCGATTCCTTACAAATCTCTCATTCCTTTTTGCTCCGACGATGTTTGCCCGGCCCTCGTGCCGCCTTCGTTCTATTTACAGGTCACTGTCGTGCTCATGTTATGCTGCCGCTACCGCTTGAGCCCTGCCCACGGACATGCAATGATTGTATTTTTGCAATTATAGACTTGTGCCCTTGAACCCTTTGAACCTGTCATATGTTATATGTGTACTTCCCCACACGCAACTAGGTTTCACGCATTGTATTTCTCAAATTCAGTAGACAATTATATGCTCATGTGTTACGTAATAACATGGGTAGGAGCAAACAAATTTTTGTTGCTGCTGATTTCTGCAAACTAAGTTCGGTTGGCAATTGTATGGCTCGCATCATGCAATTTTTGTTAGAAACATGGAAAGTAATGCAATTGCGAGGGAATTTCCGATAACCTTTTTATTGAGTTGATTATTAGGATATGCATGCTATTACTTCAACTCAACCAAGTTACTTGTATTGTGCTTGTTTTCCCTACTATGTGCTACATGCTAATTTGATTTAATTTATTTTATTTTTACTGCAATTCATGAAAGAAGATTTTGCATTCAAGTATAAAGTACAACAATGTGTATTTTGTGGTCTTTTGAGGGGCACCCGTGCAATCCTCATGAATATTAGCATTTTTATTGTGTCATAGGCTATTGTAAATTCTAAATTTTGCAAATTAGGTTGAGAGGAAATTTAGAATCTCACTCATGCCTTCTTTCACAAATTTTTCTAGAATTATTGCTTCCTCATGTGGTTCAGTTTGTGTGCATCACAGTGATATGTTAGAGAAATTGAGTGGCTCATAGACACCGCATTCAGCATTGCAGCGTGCATGCTTTTTTTGGGTGTGCCAGTGTTGTTCGGGTGGCGGGTGGTGGGTCTTGCATCAGAAAAGCTGTTGTTCGGGGTAAGGGTGGTGGGTCTTCCGACCGAAGAAAACCCATGTACTGTAACTTTTTAAAAATAGTGCGGGTGTCCGGGATAGCCACTCCTTAAAAGTAAATAGCTAGGTGAGTAGGGACGTTTACGCAATTGTACCCGGTCATTAAGGCACTCTCACTCGGCCTCCCGCTGATCTTCCCTCTGTTCTGATACGGCCGCTTAACATTCCAGAACCCCCACCCGCGATAGAAAACCCCACCCCAATGCCCGCCGGCCGCTCACCGGTGCCTTCCGGCCGGCGCCGGGGCCGCAAGAAAGGCGGCCCGACGCCCTCCCCGCCGCCCCTACCCCACGAGCTGAACCCGCTGCCTCCCGGCACCGAGGTCGAGGTCCGCATCGACGACGAGGGCTTCTACGGCTCCTGGTACGAGGCCACCGTCGTCGGTTTCGAGCCCGCCGGCGGACGCCGGATCCCGACGCAATACACCGTCTCCTACTCCCACCTCATCGCCGAGGACGGCCCCGACTCCGTCGCCGCCTCCCTGGTCCGCCCGCGGCCTCCGCCTCCCCCGAGCCCGGGATCATCGTCGGCCCTGGCCCCGGTGGCGCCGCCCCGCTTCCTCCTCCACGACATCGTCGAGGTGTTCGACTGCAAGGTCTGGTGGTCGGGCATCGTCGTCGCGCCCGCGCCCGCGCCCGCCGACCCCGCCTCCCTCGTCACCGTCGCGTTCCCCATCACCCGCGAGGTCATCCCTTTCCCCCCAAACGTCCTCCGCCACCGCCGCGACTTCGTCGGCGGCGAGTGGGTCCCGTCGCGGGACGTCGTTGCCATCCGGCCGAGGGGCGGTGTTAGGGTTTACAAGGCCGGGGAGAAGGTCGAATTGCTGAGGGAACGGGCGGTGTACGGCGATTCCTGGTTCCCCGCGACGGTGGTCAAGGCGGTCGACAAGCTGAGCTACATCGTGGAGTATCCGGATGATCAAGCAGGCGGGGGGAAGGTGGCGGTGTACCGGCATTGGGGGTACATCAGGCCGGCAGAGTACCATCGGCCGCGGCAGAGCAAGGTGCTTCTTTGTCCTGGCGCCGAGGTGGAGGTGTACTGCAATGGGGCATGGTCGCTGGGAGTAGTGCACAGGGTTGTCCAGGAGGGTTGTGAGTATGAGGTCAGTGTCGATGGCGAGGAGGTGGAGCAGCTGCTAACCAAGGCAGTGTACCAGATCAGGCCGCTGCACATTTAGTACCTGTGCTTCCTATCTTTGCAATTCACATTGTTTGTTGCCATAGTGTTAGAGTTACTGCTAAGGGCATTCAACTAGTTCATATGAACTTGGATGCCTATGGTTCAATGTATTGGTTCCTCTGAAATTTTCAACTTTTCATCCTACTGCATAACTGAATTTGCATGATCCATTCTTGGTATTTCTTTAATTATGCAGAGACGGGCTAACTTGAGGCAGCAATCTGCATCTGGGAAACATCCAAGCTTACCTGTTGATGCCACATCTGGTGATCATGAACATAGTAGTGATCCTGAATCTCCAACAGCCAAAAAGTCAAGGAAAGAACCACAGCAGCAAGAGCTTATGTTAGATGAAGGGTCACACCATGCTTCAGTATCTGAGACGAATGTTGCTCTAGGTGCATTGGGCGAGTCTCTGCCAAGCGATAATTGTCTGAATTCACGCCTTCTGCTATCTGAAAAGAATAGTCTTTCTGTACTTCCACCCAAGATAGTGAGTATCAGTTCAATGTCAGAGAATGAGCTTCTTTGTGCTTCTACAGGGCTGGCAGCACCTCCAATGGCAATCAATCATCTTCTGGATTCATGCCCTCCACTATCTGAAAAAAATGGGCTTTCCAATCTTGCACCCAAGACACTCAGTGTCTGTTCAGTGTCAAAGAATGGGATTCTTTGTGCTTCCTCAGGAAATTCAGCACATCCAGAGGTATCGGTACCAGATGTTATCAGTGAAATAGAATCTAGTCGAGATGCCCAATCTGTGCCTTCCGATGGTCAGCTTAATACACTTGTCTGCGGAAGAATTGTTGATGAGGCATGTGATGTGCTTTCCATTCCAGAATTAGAACAGAACATTGCTTCACCTCTCAGAAATCAGCAGATACATGAAAGACCATTCTTTGTCAAGGCACTCAGTGTGAAGAAAGGCATTACCTACAATAGGGGGAAAACACACCCTAAAGCATATCAAGGGAAGAATGATGCCTCTGATCATGTGAGTTCCCTTCATGGTCTACTAAATTAAAGCAAGTTACATTGGCTATTAACAGTGCTTGTCTATATCAATATCTTTTGCAGGTGCAAACTCAGTTGAAGGAAAACGAGAATTCATCTGGTGAGGAAATTATTTGTGCTTCGAGTGCCTCTCCAGAATGTCAGAAAACTTCACCCTGGACTCGACAGGTAGAATCTTCTGATTGGAAGTTTTGTGACTATTTAACCCCATCCTTTCTATATTTATATTCATGCGTATCTTCTGTTTGTCAATCTATGTGAAGGTGTCAGGAGGGACAAGTAGTGGTTCAGATACTGAAGGTGTTAACTTTAAGAAATGTAAGTAGCTCCTCTTACATTTTTTCATTATTGTGATGGTTTATTAAATTTGACAACTGCCTTGCAATCTGCAGTGGCTAGAAAGGAAGGTACTGATCTGTTGGACAAAGAGCTGGCTGCTACGATCAACAGGGTTTGTCAAGGGAACAGAAATGCAGATGTGTGCACAGATACTGCTACTACACAAGTGACAAAAGGCAGCCCTCTTACAAATATACCTATCCTATCTCTTGATCATCTAGTTCAACAGGATGGGAGCCAAGTGGATGATGGGTCAATTGCACTACCTTTTCAGAGTGCCGAGAGCTCAGAGTTAACCACTGATAACATTTCATTGAGGAGGTGCTCCTTTTCTGGGAGCTCTATTCCTTCACACTTGACTTTCTCTCAAAAATCTGGTTACCAGGTTCCATTTGTAAAGTGCTCACCTGCATGGTCTATAATCAATGCAATGAATGCGTTTAAGAAGGTACCACAGCAACCACATTTCCATCCACTTAGGCAGTTTATGCATGGATTGCGTGAAGGAATGGCTTTAGGTCTGATGGTGTCATTTGCCAACTCAGTGGAAGCTATAAGTAAATCAAGCATGGCAGACAGCATTGCATCATTTGACGAGAAGATCGCCACTCTGCGCCTTCTGAAGGAAAATGGATTCAATGTTGATTTTTTGCAGCGCAGCCTGATTAGACTGCTCAAAATCAAACATGATCATATCAGTAACCTAACAGAAAAAGACCAGCTGAAAGCACAGTTGCTGGGGAAGACAACTTCGTTGTCCCAAATTGATGAACAACTTGACAAAAAGGAACTATAGCTAAGCTTGAGGAGGAACTTGGGCGCGCTCGCTGTGAAGCGCAGAAGATAGCAAAGGAGAAAGAACGTGGAGACAAAGAGCTCTCAAGACTGAATGCCGCCAACAGCAGGATTGATGAAGCATGTGCTGGTGATGAAATGCAGTTTCAGAGCATCTTGGCTGAGCTGCGTCAGAAGAGCCTAACTTGATAAGTGACCAATGAATCATTTCGATATGTCTAGATTGACATCCTGTTAACTAATGCTCCAGAGCAATGCTTTAAGGAAAAAAAAGGTCCAGGGCTGTAGGTCTTAATGTTATCTAGTCGGTATCACTTGCCTCTTGTTTATTGGCAAGATGCGCATGATGGCTGACGGATGGAGCCTGATGCAATTCAAACTATTTATACTTGCTAGGTGAATATTTTTTTTAAGACGTGCAAAGCACGTTTTTCATTAAGAGAAGAGAAGTAACGTCCGTTTTTGAATACAAGAGGCACGGGGCCTAACGAAACAAGAGATTACACCGCCCGCACCGGCGAACACCTAAAAGCCTAGCGAGCGGGAGGAAGTCCGCACGCGTTAAGTCCTAGCCTCCTCCAGGATCGCCGGAACAAACGCCACTGGCATGAGAGCTTCCTTGTCGTGAACGTGCCGGTTCCGTTCCTTCCACAGCGACCAACCAGACGAAGGAGTCGAAACCCTTCCTCCGTGCCTTAGCGACCTGTTTCCTGGCGGAGCACCACCACTCGGCGAACTTCACCGGGCGATCCGGAGCCAGGTCCTGAAGGAGAATATGTCTGAGGGTCATATGCCAGGTCTCTCTAGAGAAGACACAGTCCACCGTCAGATGGTCCAGCGTTTCGGAGTCCTGGGCGCACAGCGCGCAAGTGTCCGAGTCCCTAAGCCCGTGACGGTGCAGCCGGTCCGACGTCCAGCAGCGGCCGTGCAAGACCAGCCAAGTAAAGAACTTGTACTTCCCTGGCATGTGAACCTTCCAGATCTGGCGTACCCCGAGGATGTTGACGCGACCAAGAAAGAGGGCGGAGTAAGCCGAGGCCGAGAAGTAGACTCCGCTAGGCGACCATTTCCAGATGAACCGGTCAGGCTCGGATGTGAGGCTGACCTCCTGCAGCAGGTCCCAGATGACGAGGTACTGCAAGACCACCTGCACAGTCCGGGCGTGGGTTACGTCAATCACTTCTTGTTTCCAAGCTTCAATGTGCTAGCTGGTAACTTAGGCCCTGTTTAGTTCCCAAAAATTTTCCCAACTACCCGTCACATCAATCTTTCGACACTGATTTGGAGTATTAAATGTGAATTAATGACAAAACTCATTCCATAACCCCTACCTAATTTTTCGATATGAATCTAACGAGCTTAATTATGTCATGATTAGACAACATTGTGCTACAGTAAATAATCTCTAATGATGGATTAATTAAGCTTAATGGATTCATCTCGCGATTTCCCGTCCATTCGTGTAATTAGTTTTGTAATTAGTCTACATATTTTACCTCTAATAGACTTTCGAAGGGGCTGCCAAAATTTTTTGCCAAAAATTTTGGCAACTAAACAAGCTCTTAGTGTGATTGTGATATCCTTTCCAAGTCAGTGACTTTTGTTGTGCAAGTAGTAGTGAACTGACTGAATCTGCTACATAATTTCTCTCCTTGTCTTGATTATTCATTTATTTTGTGATATGGAACTTTAAAATGAACTGTAGGGAAACACCCCAGTGCCTTTATCTGATTGAACTATGCCTTGATTCCGCTCATGTTAGATCTTGTCCTAGAGAACCTGAGTTGCGCGTGAGGTGGCGATCTGGGCTAGGAAGCTGCGAATTTGTGATACCAGGTTGATGAAAAGAATCAACTTTTGTTTGATTCCCTCTTGAATTGCACAATCCAACTCTTACACTTCACAAAGCTTTCAATCAAACAGGTAGATTGCACAACTTTTTTATTTCTTTCCTTAAGATTGTTGCGATATAATGTAGCATAGATCAAAACATGATCGTACTTCCACATGGTTTGTGCCGATGGTGTTTGTTCGATTCCCAATCTGTGTCCAGCTGTAAGCTTGCAGCCAAACTTCATAGATGTTTACCGAATCTTGGTGATAACAAAGATTCCGTCACCAAGACTCAATTGCTAGTTCGGTCTCAGGAGTCAGGAACACATGAATCTTTGGCCAGATTACTTCAATTTTGGTGACAATTTTTTTAAAATGCCGAGGCGCCGAGCTTTACAATGATGTAAAAAAAAACAAGGACCAATTTTTATGGGTATCCCTTGTACAGTTGTACTCCTAGCATCCCTTGTACACGGGGGCAGCTGCTCGGCTGCGCCTACTCGGGTCTCCACTGCGCGCTCTACCTCGCCAGGCCCTCGCGCGCGTCGCCGGGGCCGACGTCCTATGGGCCCCGTCACCCGCGTCCTCCAGTGCTCGTGCTACGCCGCCACCGCGCTCGTCACGTGGGTCTTCATCTATCCGACACTACATGGACGTCGATGGGGTCTAGGTCTACGTCGTCAAGTTCGATCCGCCGCCGCAGCTGGCGGCGCCGGCGGTGACGGCGACCGTGGTGGAGCAGCTCCCGCCTCCTCCGCCGGAGATGAACATAGTCCCGTCAGGTGTGTGCTTCCTGGCCGGATTGGGTTTGCAGGTGTTGCTTTCCTTGCTCAAGGTACGTCCATTGCCATCCCCTTGCCCTGTCTTTGATTCAGCATTTGTTACTGCACAACTTCATTCTTTGATCGTCGTATTGCTTAATTGTGCAGCTGCAAGTGTTAGCTTTTCTGTATCTGAGATCTGAAATACTGCGTGTCAAACAGAAAAGCATGGGTTTTAGCTAGCTTCCATATAGATATCTGTGGTGCAGATTGCAATTAGGTTGGTTGGCACACATTTCTTTGATTCAAAATTGTTGCTGCACACGTCTTGGATTGTCGTATTGCTTAATTGTGCTCATGCGCATTGGTATTTCTGTAACTGGGATCTGAAATATTGCGTTTCAATAGAAAAGATCTGGCTAGATTGGATCTAATCTGTTTCCATTTAGTTAGTACCTCAGTAAATAAACGACGTGAAAGGTGAAACATGATCAATGTGTTGTTCTGGGCTGTATTCTGTTTTTTTAATTCTTAAAAGTTGTTTCTCAAAACATTCTGAATTACTGCAAACCGAAACCTGTTGGCACAATGCTGAAATCATTTTGAGTTTTAAAAAGAAATTGTTTAAACAAAATGTTTAATGTCCTGACCACTAAACTATTAGTTCATCTAATGATAAAGTAACATCTTGGATCGATCCTTTGGTGGCCATGAGTGTGGTGTGATACCATGGAAAGTTAAAACTCAATGTATTTCTTAATGTTCCCACAGTTCTCTTTGACAAATAGAGTCATCGTTTTTTTGTGATATACATTCTTGTCATAATGGATTGCATGTAGAGTAACTAAAGATTTTCATATCTGAAATGGCAATTAGATGGTTTTGGTGGAATTGCCTTTGCCTTTGCCTCTGGTAGATTGAATGAAGCATTCCATTTAATTTAGTTTCTGGTAGCTGTGGAACACGCTTTTGTGAATTGCCGGGATAGGTACTTTGGTTTTGGGTCACTTTGCTTACTGTCTTTGTAGGTTAATGTTTTTGTTGTGAGACATGCTTGCTTTGTTTCATATTTGTGCATGATCTTCTCCATTGCAGTGCAACAGAGGTGATGATCTGGCTTCGCCAGCTGAAGCGACTGCAGTACAAAGATGCGAAGCCAAGCCTGAATATATCGACTGATGGGTGATGGTGTACTGCTCGATTCGGACACCAGCAGAGCGAAGCTGGTGCGAGTGCAACAGAGGAAGTTATCTGGTTTCACAAGCTGAAGCGAGTGAAAATACGAAGTCGCAAAGTCAATCCTGGAACGGATTGAGTGATGATGTACTACTCAATTCAGACACCATCACACCAATGCAAAGCCAGCGTGAGTGCAACATAGCCACAGAGGTGAGGATCTGGCATCACCAGCGGAGGAGAGTGCAATACGAAGACATGAAGCTAAGCCTGGAACGTATCGAGTGATGATGTACTGTTCGATTCAGACTCCAACGAAGTCAAGCCAGTGAAAGGATGTCGAGCTCCATCTTTTAAAGGGTGACAATGGCGAAGCAAGCTGGTGAAGGAATGGGACGATGGAAGGACTCTGGTGCGCTGCAAACAAAGAGGGAGTCTCATGCGAATGTGAAGATGTAATCATGTAAGGAGCTGCTTGGAGTAACTGAGTTATTCAGACAAGGAATGGAAATTAGATGGTTTGGTGGAATTATCTTTGCCTCTAGTAGTTGACTCAAAACTTGAATAAAGTCTTGTTCCATTTAGTCTATGTCTGTAGGCATCAATGCCCCACCGCACTTTTGGTAAGAGTGTGTTTCGGTGATAAATGACAACCATATGCTTGTGACTAACTTTTGTTTTGTACCGGATTTATTCTTGGGTTATTGTCACGAGTGATAAATGAAAAGAGACCCCTCAATTTGAAATTATGGATGATCAATGGACAAAGACTACAAGGCTAAGGACATTCTTAGTTCCAAGTGCTACAAGGGGATGAAGGACACTTGGATTTGCTAGTTTGTAGTGTTAGACCGTACTATTAAGAGGGGTTCACACTTGAGTAGCTTGATCATGCCAAATGCTATGCCATATTCATGCACTATCAAGCTCCTTGGTCACTAAACAGCTCAAGATACTCATGGAAACACATTGGAAGCAAAAGACTTGAAGAAAAACTCAAAGGTGTTTGAATTGGATGATTTGAAATAAAAGAGGGCGCGTCGGATGATCCGACGCCATCATTTCTAGATTCACCGGATGATTGATGTGGAAGTTTCAGCAGAAATCAGCACAGCCGGATGAACCGACGGTGTATCAGCAGAGGCATCGGTTCATCCGGTGACCTAGGGTTTGGTAACAGTGACGAATCAAGTCAAGAGCCTTCAGCACCGGATGAAGCGACGGTCCAAGCAGCGGTTCATCTGGCGCACGCATATATTTCATACAGAGACGCACCGAGTGAACTTGCTTCAGCACCAGATGAACCGACGCTCATGAAGTTTACCAGCGGTTCATCCGGCGCCTATGGTTATTCTACGCAGATACGTTTTGAGTGAAGTTGTTTCAGCACCGGATAAACCGACGCATCGACGGCGCATGCGTCGGATGAAGTGGTACAACGATCATGTTCAACGGCTATATTTGGAGACTCAGTGACACCGGATGAACCGACGCTGTCGTAGGGGGAACCGTCGGTTCATCCGACGGTACTACTTTTCAGAGGACTTTTCCAACGGCTAGCCTCCCTTGCTAGGCCTATAAATTGGACCCCTCTGCGTCTCTTGAGCTGCCTTTGCCACTCTGAATTACTACTGCAGCCAAGGAGAAGGAGAGTTAGTGCTTTGATCATTTGGATTTCATCTTCCTAGCCAAGAGGGATTCTTTCTTGGTGATCAAGAGTTTTAAGGTGCTTTCAATGGCATAGCTGAGTGCATTGGTCAAGTGAAAGGTTGTGAGCTTGTTACTCTTGGAGTTTGACGGCTCCTAGACGGTCTCGGTGATTGGGGGTTCTTGGTGAGCTCTTGGAGATTGTGGGAGCCCCGGGAAGTTCTTGGTGTAAATGGATTGAGACCCACCATTCCGGAGATGGAGAACGGGTACTCTTAGTGAGCACTCAAGTCTAAGTGGCTTGAGGGGGAGCAAAACTCTTTGTGAGTGCTCCAACGTGGATTAGGGAGAAGCGTCAACTTCTCGATACCACGGGAAAAAATTCGGTTGTCTCGTGTCCTCTCTTTCTACCTTTTTGTACTTAATTCCGCATTTACTTTCAGCTCTTAAGTTCCTTTGCTCTTGTTTCCCTCTAGTTTGCTTTGCTTGTTGCATATTTTGACTAGGGTGCTTTTCTCTTGTTAGTGTGATCTTTGCTAAGGAACTTTGTTGTTAGTGTGCTTAGTTGGTAGAAAGAAACCTTTTTAGATGGGCAACACTAGAGATATAGGTTAAGGTTTACTTCTTGTACTAGAAATTTGAAGAAGGCCCATATTCAACCCCCTCTTCTATAGGCCATCGATCCTACAAGTGGTATCAGAACTTAGGCTCTCTTTTTGGTGGCTTAATCGCCTGGAGAGATGGGCAAGGGGAGTGGCAATGGCCCTCCCAAGTTGGCGGGGAAACGGTTCACTTTTTGGGCACATAGAATGGCTAGCTTTCTTCAAGCACAACACCATGATGCATGGATCACTACCATGTATCCCATGCCAAATGAACCCACCGAAAGTGAACTCAAGTGGAACTATCGTGCTAGAAACTTTATCTTTGAGACTCTTGAGGAGGACTTGTTTGATAGGGTGTTTGCCTTGGAAACCGCTCATGAGGTTTGGATGGAGCTCAAAACAATCCATGTAGGCAACAAGAAAATCCATGAGGAGAAGTATGAGTTGCTTAAGGTTGAGCTCAATGAGTTTACGATGAAGGATGATGAGTGTGTAGAGGAAATGTACTCTAGGATGGGTGTTTTTATTCAAAATATCAATGCTCTCGATGTTGCTAACGTGTCCGAGCAGGAAATTATTTGGAAAATTCTTCAAACGCTTCCCAAGCCCAAGTACAACATCGTAAAGGCACTCATCTTTGAGAAGGACTTCGAAACTCTCACCATCACCGAAGTTGTGAACAAGATTCGGTCTCATGAGATGTTCTTGATGGGTAAAATTGAATCATCTACTTCCATATCAAGCTCCAAGAAGGATCTTGCACTCAAGGCTAGCGACAAGACCAAGCCCAAGTCAAAGTCAAAAGCAAAGCCTCCTCCCTCTTCAAGTGAAAGTGAAGACAAGAGTGACTCAAGTGATGAAGATGATGGTGAACTTGCTTTCCTCATGAGGAGGACTACCAAATTGCTCTCCAAGATTGGCAAGAAAGGCAACAACTATGATCCTAAGAAGAACAAGTTTCGCTCATCAAGAAGAAGTGGTGAAGGTGGCAAGAGGAAGTGCTACAATTGCCAAAGCTATGATCATCTATCATATGATTGCCCCAAGCCCGACAAGCGAGCGGCAAGCTCAAGCAAGAAGAACGACAATGATGATGATAATGAGAAGGATGACAAGCACTCCAAGAAGGACTCATACAAGAAGAAGTCGTCTAGCAAGCCCTACAACAAGAATAAGGGTGGTCATTGTTCTCTCTTGGCAAATGAGTGGATCACGGATGGTGAAACTTCAAGTGAATCAAGCGGAAGTGAAGATGAGAAGAATAAGAAGTTTGCCGGTCTTGTGATCATGGATGATGATGAACCTCCTCTTCTCCACCACCTATGTGCTTCATGGCTAAACACTCCAAGGTGAGCGATAGTGAAGATAGTGACTCCTCGGATAGCGATAATGAACTTTCACCTCAAGCTCTTAAGGGACTTCTAGATCAATACACCGACATGATCAAGAAACAAAAGAGTAAGCTCAAGGCTCTTGAAGAGACCCATGAGAAGCTTAAGCTATCCAATGATGAGTTACTTGTGAAACACAATGACCTTAGCAAAGAGCATGAAGCTTTGGTAGTGTCTAACAAGTCACTTAGAGATGACCACAACAAGTTACTTGATAAGCACAATGAGCTAATCGTCAAACATGATGATATAACCGTGCTTAACAAGTCTCTTGAGTCAAGTCAAAAGATGCTTAAGAAAGATCATGTGGTCTTAGAGATGAAGTATCAAGAGATTGAGCTTGCTTATGAGGCTATTTGTGCTAGTGGGCAAGAAATTGCTAGAGACATCACTAAGACAAATGCTTCTACTTCTTGTGATGATTTGATTGAAGAACCTAAGATCTTGCCAAATGATGAGAATATTGCCTCCTCTTCCAAGACTAACCATGATAGGGTGAAAGCACTTGAAGAGGAAGTAAGAAGCCTAAGATCTTGTGTGAAGAATATGGCCAAGGGTGAAGCATTGCATAAGGAGATCCTCTATCACAATGCAAGAGATTATGGCTCTAGGGGACTTGGCTCCTTCCCTCAACCCATCAAAGAGACTCGCAAGTCAAAAGAACTTTATGGGTTCTTTGTGAAGGAAGTTGGGTCTTATTGCCAACATTGCAACATCACCGGTCATCACACAAGGGAGTGTCCTATATCTTCACATCCATTGCCTAAATTACCTTGCAACTATCGTTCCATGTTCAACAATAACCATTTCTTGTTGTTGAAGAATAGCAAGGGCAAGGTGGCGGCAAGGTTCATAGGGACCAAGGCTAAAGTGAATCATCCTAGGCAAATTTGGGTTCCCAAAGCTTTAGTAACTCATGTGATTGGGCCCAAACTTGCTTGGGTTCCTAAATCTTTAACTTGATCTCTTTGTATGTAGGTGAACTACAAGGCCGGGGGAAGTCATTGGGTTCTTGATAGTGGATGTACTCAACACATGACCGGCCAAAGTAAAATGTTCTCCTCTCTAGTGGATGATGCGGGGAATCATGAGCAAGTCACATTTGGTGATAATTCTAAAGGAAGAGTTTCCGGTTTGGGTGACATAACCATTGCAAAAGATCTCTCTCTTTCCAATGTTTTGTTTGTAAACTCTTGTAGTTATAACTTGCTTTCCATTGCTCAATTTTGTGATCTTGGCTTATCTTGCTTGTTTGATGATGATGGAGTTATCATTACTAACAAGAAATCTAATGAAGTTGTGTTCAAAGGTTTTCGCCATGGGAACATCTATCTTGTAGACTTCTCCTCTCATGAAGCGAACTTGACTACTTGTCTATTCACCAAGACATCCAAGGGTTGGCTGTGGCATCGCCGTATTGCACATATTGGCATGAGTCAACTCAAGAAGGCTTTCAAAAGAGTTTTAGTTCTTGGTGTGAAGGATGTCACATTTGAGAAGGACAAGTTATGTGGAGCGTGTCAAGCCGGCAAGCAAGTTGCAAGTCATCATCCTATGAAGGCTTATGTTTCTACCTCAAGACCTTTGGAAATCTTGCACATGGACCTCTTCGGCCCTACTACATACAAGAGTCTTGGTGGTAATCTCTATTGTCTTGTCGTTGTTGATGATTACTCACGCTACACTTGGACATTCTTTTTGGAGGACAAGAGCAAGACATTCGGGATCTTCAAGAACTTTGCTAAAAGGGCTCAAAATGAATTTGAGTCACCTATTGTGAAGATCCGGAGGGACAATGGATCAGAATTCCGGAACACTCAAGTGGAAGAGTATTGTGATGAGCTAGGCATTAAGCATGAATTCTCTTCAACCTACACACCACAACAAAATGGTGTGGTAGAAAGGAAGAACAAGACCCTCATCACATTAGCTAGAGCTATGTTGGATGACTATGGTATCTCTCAAAGATTTTGGGCGGAAGCTATCAACACGGCGTGTCATGCTTCAAATAGGGTGTATCTCCACCGACTATTAATGAAGACACCCTATGAGCTTCTCATTGGGAGGAAGCCCAACATCTCCTACTTCTGAGTCTTTGGGTGTAAGTGTTTCATTTACAAGAAGAGGAAGCACCTAGGGAAGTTTGAGAGTAGGGTAGACGAGGGCATGTTTCTTGGTTATGCATCTAACTCCAAGGCATATAGAGTATTCAACAACACTACACGTGCTGTTGAAGGAACATGTGACGTGGAGTTTGATGAATCTAATGGCTCCCAAGGAGATGGCTATTGTTGTGATGATGTAGGAAAAGAACCTCTCCGAGATGCAATGAAGAAGATGGCTATTGGGGACATTAAACCCAAAGAAGATGATGATGTACCTTCTACTTCCCACAACCATGAAGACTCATCCTCTTCCGATGATGATAATGATGACCATCAAAGGCGTACAAGACAAGAAAGCCCATCTTCCTCACATGGACCACCTCCTACATCACAAGACACCCAAGATCAAGAGGGAGAAGAATCGGAAGTGGTGCAACCTCAAGATGATCCAACTTCTACCACACTTGAGAGGCGTACAAGGACTTCATCAAACCACCCCATCGATCTAGTCTTGGGTGATCCCAAGGGTGGTACACATACTCACCGCAAACAATATGCTTCTTTTTGCAAACATCATGTATTTGTTTCTTTTGTACAACCCACTACTATAGAGGAAGCTCTAGAGGACCCGGATTGGATCTTGGCTATGCAAGATGAGCTCAACAACTTCACAAGAAATGAAGTTTGGGTCCTAGTGGAGCGCCCTAAGAACAAGAATGTAATTGGCACCAAGTGGGTCTACCGAAACAAGCAAGATGAACATGGAGTTGTGGTGAAGAACAAGGCAAGACTTGTCGCCAAGGGCTACTCTCAAGTAGAAGGCTTGGACTATGGAGAGACCTTTGCTCCGGTTGCACGTCTTGAAGCAATCTGTATCCTTCTTGCTTATGCTTCTTGTCACAAAATGAAATTGTTCCAAATGGATGTCAAGAGTGCCTTCTTAAATGGCTTCATCAATGAAGAAGTCTATGTTGAGCAACCTCCCGGTTTTGAAGATATCACACATACTAACCATGTCTATAGGTTGATCGAGGCTTTGTATGGACTCAAGCAAGCTCCTAGGGCATGGTATGAGAGGCTCCGGGACTTTCTCATCAAGGAAGGCTTCAAGATTGGGAGAGTGGACAATACTCTATTCACCAAGATCATCAACGGAGAGCTCTTCATTTGTCAAATCTATGTTGATGATATCATCTTTGGCTCTACCAATCTTAAAGTGTGCAAGGACTTTAGTGATCTCATGACTAAGGAATTCGAGATGTCTATGATTGGGGAGCTCAACTTCTTCCTTGGGTTTCAAATCAAGCAATTGAAGGAAGGAACCTTCATCCATCAAGAAAAGTACACTAATGATATTCTCAAGAACTTCAAGATGGATGATTGCAAGCCAATCAAGACACCAATGCCTACTAATGGACATCTCGACTTAGATGAGGGAGGTTAACCGGTTGACCAAAAGCTTTACCGTTCTATGATCGGCTCTCTTCTTTATCTTACCGCATCTAGGCCCGATATCATGTTTAGTGTTTGCATGTGTGCTCGGTTTCAAGCCAACCCTAAAGAATCTCACCTAAGTGCTTTGAAAAGGATCCTTAGATACTTAAAATACACACCTAGCATTGGCTTGTGGTACCCCCATGGTGCTTGTTTCGAGCTCTTGGGTTATTCGAATTCGTATTTTGCCGGATGTCGAGTAGACCGTAAGAGCACTTCGGGTGGGTACCATTTGCTAGGTCGATCTTTGGTTGCTTGATCCTCTAAGAAGCAAAACTCCGTGGCCTTATCCACCGCGGAGGCGGAATACATTTCCGCCGGGGCTTGTTGTGCTCAAATCCTCTATATGAAGCAAAGCCTCTTGGATTATGGTGTGGTTCTAGATAGGGTTCCTCTCCTTTGTGACAATGAAAGTGCCGTAAAAATTGCTAACAACCCGGTTCAACACTCGCGCACCAAGCACATTGATATCCGCCATCACTTCTTGCGAGACCATGTGGCTAAAGGTGATATTCTCCTTTTTGGTGTTCGCTCCGAGGAGCAATTGGCGGATATATTCACTAAGTCTTTTGATGAAAACACATTTTGTAGGCTAAGGAGTGAATTGAATGTGCTTGATACGTCTAACATCATGTGATGCTTGTCATATAGTTTGCATTTGCATATGTACATGATGTAGGGGCTTGTCTAACCTTGTTAAGATAGTGGTGAGTATGGGTCTTGCTTGAGCCGGTGGTTCCAAAGTTTCGCTCAAGGCATGTTGAAAGGCTCACCATGAGTAGGCTTAACAAGGGTTCAAACTTGGCAAGATAGTTTATCTTTTCGCTTTGCATCTTTGCTTGTCATATAGAATGCATTCATGTTTAATTTCATGCATTTGTTCTTGCATTGCATTGCGTGAGAGGTGTCACAAAGGAAAATCACACTATGAGAAAGTTGCTTAGCGTTCAATGCAAATCAACATCTCCAAAAGTGTGATAAGACAAATGATGGTGCTTAATGCCTATTGAGTTATGTCCTAACGAGCTTAAAGTTTCCATCTCTAAGTTCAAAGGCAATAACTCATACATTCCCTTTTTGGATCTTATTCGCCTATTTTTTTTAAAAAATTATAAGGTCTATCCCTTGTAGGGAATCTATGGTGTATATACTTGTATTTTTGCAAAGGAGTGCTTGAGGGGTGAGGTTGTCACTCAGGATTGATCCAAAAATGTGCTTGTGTTGGCTTGTGTGTGACATTTGTCAGATCAAAAATGAGCTTTAGTTCAGCATTCTGTTTTTGTCACCGTCGGATGAACCGCTGCTATGTAGGTTCCAACGTCGGTTCATCCGGTGGCCGGGTCTGTTTGAATTTTGCTCTGCGCGCCTCTGTTACCCATCGTTGGATGAACCGACGCTCACCTCTGTGGAAGTAGCGGTTCATCCGGTGCTACTGAGATTGAAGGCAAATTCAGACCCGCGCGTGATTCATCCGACGAATCTAAAAAGAAGGCCACCGGATCATCCGGTGATGCGTTTCACTGATCTACCCATATCATCCGGCGATTCGACCGACGCTGCATGTTTTTCTACCGTCGGTTCATCCAGCGCTTCTCTGCAGCATGGTCCCACTTGTCATAACGGTTTGTTCCCCTTTCTCTCTCCAAACCAAATCGAATCGCGCCGCGCCCGTACTCTCTCTCCCGTACGCTGGCAAATTCCCGTCGCTTCCGACCATCTCCGACCGCGAGCTGCCTCCCGTGCTCCTCCGCCGACATCCCGCACTCACCGCCGGCCATCTCCGCCGCCGCGCCGCCACTCCCTCCACGCCAATCTGTTCGCGCGGCCTGCAAGGTCACCCGCTAGGGTTTGCGCTGCCGCTGCTGCCGCCGTCTCCGGCCAGGCTGCGCCGCCGCGGCTCGTCGGACTCCGTCTGGAGGTGCGCACAGACATCCTCGGTGCTCTCCTGCAACATCCCGTCGACCATCTCTGCAGTGGTGAGCGACCCCGCTTTCCCCCCGCACAGTTCACCGTGGTCATCTGTTTAAAGGGAAATTAGTTGGAGATTCTGTGCAATTAGGCTATGTTTATGAGCTCTACTTCATCCATGCCAGAAATCTTGCTCATTTGATCATAGTTCTTGCTCAAATTTCTGCAAAAATGCTAAATCTCATGTTTTTGAGCACTATTACTACTGTTTGGCACTGTTCATGCCCTGTTCACTACTTACAGTAGCTTGTGATCCTGTTCTAGATCACATATCCTGCTCATGATGTTCATGCCATGCTCTATCTCTAGGACTTTGAGTCTTTGAGCTACTGTTCATGCTCTTTTTATGACATATCTTTATCACAGTAGCTCCATTCATGGTCTTGCACTTACACACACATCTGTTGCACATAAGGACTGTCCTGGACACACCTTTTTACATCTTGTGCCATGTTTATCTCCTAGACTTCATGCTTAGGCTCCATCTATTCATATGCTTTGCTTAAGGACCTCTCCCCTTAGATATTTATCTCGTTTATATACTTTGCTCACCATTCTATAATCTTCTACCTTCTCTTTGACAGATGGCAGGCGACAAGCAGAAAGGCAAGGCAGTTCTTGAGCCGAAGAAGAAGAAGAGCAAGCACGATAAGGAGTGGGAGCGTGTGCTCCGAGTGCCCGACACCCAAGGTCAGCCTCAGAGAGGGATTCGGATTGGGTGCAGTGCACAAGGACAGGGGGAGCAGCCCCATGAGCAGCAGTCGTTACGGCGTTCAGGCCGTACTGGTACCCGACAGACAGAGACAGACACAGTCACCTCCTTCTGCACCACGTACCGGTCCTCAGACTCGTGGTGGACACACAGCCTCAGCCGACTCCGAGGCAGAGGAGGACAATAGCAGAGCAGCAGGTGGAGCAGGAGCAGGAGGATCAGTCGAGAGAGGGCCCTGAGATTCGTATCGGTGCACAACGAGCAGAGGGCTTCGGGGTCTATCTCCGTGATCTGAGGAGCCTTTCTGGTCCGAAGATCCGGAAGTTGAGGTTCGTTGAGGAGGACGAGTGGTTCCCACCTCACAGAGAGGATTGTGACCCCCGGTTCTGGACGATTCTTCAGGAGAGCTTCTATGCCTCCTATGTCAGGAAGGGGTCGCAGCTGAGCCAGCACAGGATGCTACAGTGGACAACACTCAGGGAAGCTGTAGCTGGAGTTCCGATACTCCCACACTTTGACTACCTACCGGGACTCGCAGCTCTTGTCAGTGAGAGGCCGAGATACGTGCCTGAGTGGGTCAGAGTGTTCTATGCCACAGTCTATGTTGAGGATGCCTGACTCTCTATCAGATTCATGTTTATGGGGTAGCAGTTCAGACTCACTCGAGAGGGGATAGCTGAGCTACTTGGGGTGCAGGTCGACGACGCTTCGATTCACTACCTGGCCTACCCCGACGTTGAGGCTCCTCGTCGTGCTCACACTCCTATAGTTCCTTCCGACGAGGAGATCAGCTTTCTCTTCCAGCAGCCGTTCCTCCCCGGCACCCCTCGGACACCTGACAGGTTGACATGTGAGGCCTACGTGGTCCATTTTGCACTCAGGAGGTCCCTTCTCTTCAGGATGGGGAATGCAGAGTCGATCACCGGAGTCTAGCAGTGGTTACTTCTTTACATCATGACTCACCGGACGTTCGACATTGTGGACATACTGCTCAGTGAGATCGAGGATGCTATTATGGATGGGATGGGGATGGCCCGACAGTTTCCTTTTGCCCACTGGATTAGTTGGATGCTCTCACAGTTGGAGTCTCAGAGGTATATCTCAGTCTTGGAGCGATCCAAGTATGTGTTCAAGACCTACCAGCCGCTGATGCCAGGGGACAGGAGGCAGGGACCCAGGGGACAGAGACGAGCAGTTGAGGACCTTCAGGCTTGTGCTGCAGCTGAGGCAGCTATGGACGAGGCCGCACGTCAGGACGAGCTTCTTGCTCTAGCTGAGGGGCCTCTACTTGCTTACCTTGCTACCGACACAGATGAGGACTCGAGCGAGGATGAGGACTTTGAGCCAGAGCCACAGCCAGTCTTCCGTGTCTGTCGTACTCATGACGACGAGGCTGGGGGCTCCAGTCTGCCAGGACAGAGAGAGGCTGAGTCACCGATACCTCCGATTCCTACTTCTCAGGTCTCTCAGTCCGACTCCTTGACCTCAGTGATTCAGTCCTTGGCCGACCAGTCCAAGGCCACTATGGAGATTCAGCGGCAGATGCAGGCACAGTTCCAGAGGCAGCAGGAGGCCTAGCAGATCATACTTGACAGTATACGCCAGTAGCAGGAGGCACAAAGGCAGCAGATCCAGCAGTAGCAAATGATGACCACTCCGATGTTCTCGTTTATGTCCACCTGCTTGGGTCAGCTCTTTCTGCACACAGGGCTTCAGCTTCCGGCTTTTCCTACCCAGCAGCTTCTTCAGCCTGAGCTGACAGCTTCTCTTCCTCCAGCCACTGTTGTGAGTCTCCCGATCCCGACGGTCTCGATCTCGACCTCACCACTCCTTCCATCAGGGACGTTTACCACTCAGCAGCTCTCGACTCCACAGAGGACTACTCTACTTGAGCAGCTCAGGGTAGGGCAGTTCTCACAGACCCCTTCGACTCAGCTGATGTCTCCCTTCCCGACAGGTCCACTGCTCTTTGAGACACCAGCACGACCTTCTCTGGGGTTCACCTCGCCCATGCCGTCCATGGTTACTCCTTGGGCAGAGCAATTCAATCAGGAGGATCCCACACTTCATTCTATCACTCAGCAGATCGAGTCCGAGATGGCAGCAGTGAGCTCTCAGGCACTTCCTACCTCTACCGGCACCGACACAGCTCGTATCTCTTCACCAGTCCGATCTTCGCCGGTCCGATCTTCAGAGCTGTCAGGGTTCGAGTTCGACGATGGTGACACCTCTGAGTACCACGGTGCTCCTTCAGTGGTTGTTACCTCGACGCCGCCGACTTCTCCTCCACCTCAGTAGATTAGGACCCTTTTTGGTGCTTGTTGCCAAAGGGGGAGATAGATAGGGGGAGTAGAGATAGGGGGAGCTTGGGAGTGTGATTTGAGAGCTTTTGTGCCCCTTGTTTGTTTTGTGGAGTTCATGACGAGACATGTATTTGGATCTTGTGTATGTTGATGGTTTACATGTCTACTCATGCTTGTGTGTTTGTTTAATTAATGCATGTGTGCTTATGTTTATCTTTTCCATGCATTAGTTGTAAAGTTTATGCTTTAATTTCAAATTCTTGTATATCTCTACTTGTGTTGTCATCTATCACCAAAAAGGGGGAGATTGTAAGCATCAATGCCCCACCGCACCGTTGGTAAGGGTGTGTTTCGGTGATAAATGACAACCATATGCTTGTGACTAACCTTTTTTTTGTAGCGGATTTATTCTTGGGTTATTGTCACGAGTGATAAATGAAAAGAGACCCCTCAATTTGAAATTATGGATGATCAATGGACAAAGACTACAAGGCTAAGGACATTCTTAATTCCAAGTGTCACAAGGGGATGAAGGACACTTGGATTTGCTAGTTTGTAGTGTTAGACCGTACTATTAAGAGGGGTTCACACTTGAGTAGCTTGACCATGCCAAATGCTATGCCACATTCATGCACTATCAAGCTCCTTGGTCACTAAACAGCTCAAGATACTCATGGAAACACATTGGAAGCAAAAGACTTGAAGAAAAACTCAAAGGTGTTTGAATTGGATGAGTTGAAATAAAAGAGGGCACGTCGGATGATCCGACACCATCATTTCTAGATTCACCTGATGATTGATGTGGAAGTTTCAGTAGAAATCAGCACCGCCGGATGAACCGACGGTGTATCAGCAGAGGCATCGGTTCATCTGGTGACCTAGGGTTTGGTAACAGTGACGAATCAAGTCAAGAGCCTTCAGCACCGGATGAAGCGACGGTCCAATCAGCGGTTCATCCGACGCACGCATATATTTCATACAGAGACGCACCGAGTGAACTTCCTTCAGCACCGGATGAACCGACGCTCATGAAGTTTACCAACGGTTCATCCGGCGCCTATGGTTATTCTATGCAGAGATGTTTTGAGTGAAGTTGCTTCAGCACCGGATAAACCGACGCATCGACGGTGCATGCGTCGGATGAAGTGGTACAACGATCGTGTTCAACGGCTATATTTGGAGACTCAGTGACACCGGATGAACCAACGCTGTCGTAGGGGGAACCGTCGGTTCATCCGACGGTACTACTTTTCAGAGGACTTTTCCAACGGCTAGCCTCCCTTGCTAGGCCTATAAATTGGACCCCCTGCGTCTCTTGAGCTGCCTTTGCCGCTCTGAATTACTACTGCAGCCAAGAAGAAGGAGAGTTAGTGTTTTGATCACTTGGATTTCATCTTCCTAGCCAAGAGGGATTCTTTCTTGGTGATCAAGAGTTTTAAGGTGCTTTCAATGGCATAGCTGAGTGCATTGGTCAAGTGAAAGGTTGTGAACTTGTTACTCTTGGAGTTTGACGGCTCCTAGACGGTCTCGGTGATTGGGGGTTCTTGGTGAGCTCTTGGAGATTGTGGGAGCCCCGGGAAGTTCTTGGTGTAAATGGATTGAGACCCACCATTCCGGAGATGGAGAACGGGTACTCTTAGTGAGCACTCAAGTCTAAGTGGCTTGAGGGGGAGCAAAACTCTTTGTGAGTGCTCTAACGTGGATTAGGGAGAAGCGTCAACTTCTCGATACCATGGGAAAAAATTCGGTTGTCTCGTGTCCTCTCTTTCTACCTTCTTGCACTTAATTCAGCATTTACTTTCAGCTCTTAAGTTCCTTTGCTCTTGTTTCCCTCTAGTTTGCTTTGCTTATTGCATATCTTGACTATGGTGCTTTTCTCTTGTTAGTGTGATCTTTGCTAAGGAACTTTGTTGTTATTGTGCTTAGTTGGTAGGAAGAAACCTTTTTAGATGGGCAACACTAGAGATATATATTAAGGTTTACTTCTTGTACTAGAAATTTGAAGAAGGCCCATATTCATCCCTTCTATAGGCCATCGATCCTACAGTGTCTAGTTCCATGTTTAACCATGGAACAAACATTTGTGAACTGTATGTGCAGAATGTATTCATTTTCACAAAATTTTGTTTACAGATGCTTGAGTTACTACAAATTATTCAAAAATTACAGCTCTGTGTGAAGATCCATGGCTTGTGCTTCTCATTTCTCACCTCCTCCTTGTTGTTTTCTGAGGTGCCTATATCTATATGCAGGCAGAGTGTTATGGACTCTGTCTTTGGCAAGCAGTATAGGCGCCTGAGGAAGAAGGATAAGGTGCCAAATAGTGGCTAATAAGTTGCTAAGATATGTGTAAATCTCTAGTTAGTTGGCCACCGGCCAATAGTAGTTTGGATTAGCTAGAAATAAGGAGATCAGTTGGCATTTGTTAGCTACTTAAGAAGGGCTCTTGCGCCCAGGATGGTTTAAGCACAAAGATAAACCTCAAAGTTCGGAGCCTCCAAGGGAGGGCGAGCAGGTTGTTTATCAATCTGACATTGTTAGCTTGTTCACAAATAATTCATATCAGACAGGACTTTCCTCGGATTTTCCTCTGTGCCGGATTAGATTGATCTCCTCTCAATCTCCCTCCACAACCCATACCTTCCCCTGCGCGCCGCTCAACACCGCATCCCCAGCCATGCCTGACGACGGCGCCGTCGACGAGCCCAAGGACGAGATCCCTGTTCCGCAGCGGGCGTTCGCCGATGCCCTCGACCGCATGGTCGAGATGATCAACAACCTCGACAAGAAGATCGACGCCGAGGCCGCCAATCGCAAGACCGAGCAGGCGCTCCTGAACACATCTATCAAGAATGTTCAGACGCAGCTGCTTGAGAAGCAGGGGCGTTTCAACATCCACAGTACCTGCGCCGACTTCAGCACCGGCGGCACCGCGCCGCCAACGCACAAGCTCTGCTTCCCCAAGTTGGACGGCTCCGGCGATCCACTGGTGTGGCTGAACAAGGCGGAGCAGTTCTTCCGCGCCCACGACACGCCGTCGTCGCAGAAGGCGTAATCCATATCACAGGGGTCTATGAGATCATGACCCTGCAGGTGGTACCAATGGCAAGTGTTCTCAGCCGAGAGCTGAGAAACACATTTTGGTACTTTCTTAAGAAAATTTTGTGCTTACAAGTGAGGCCTCACCTTCTTGCATAGGGTTTAGAGATCAAGATTAAGTTAGTGTACGGTTACTTTTCCTCTAGCACAATGTTACAAAACCAGCAATGCGAGATTGTGTATTGTTTTGTCATATTACCTCTAGTAAGGAGAGCATTATTGCTGAGCTACCACAAGAGAAGCACCTGATTTCGTTGGTACTGAAGAGCACACAGGCAATGTGCTACGATAAAAAGGCAACAAACAACATAAATCATAAATGTAGACCAACATAAAGCGAAACATAGCATCAGTTATCGAAGCAATGACAAAAAAACAATTCAAACTAAAATCACCACAAGTTCTCAACCAAACCGCGAATGAGTCTAGATAATAATAAAATTTAACCTTACATCTAAAGTTCTGAACGAAACTGTCAACCACCTTAGAAATTCGAAGTAAACTCTTTGAAAGCAAATGAAGTAAACTTAAATGTTCAGATTTCCCCGCCTACAAAATCGTCAAAGGTGCTGCTCATGTCCTCTTCCATGTACCAGGGACGGCCTTCCACGTCATCGACCTGATGGACTTCTCCCACCTCTGCCAGCATTTCGTCGAGCAGCTGATCCATATCAGCTGCTTCGCTGGCGTCGTGAATGAGAAGAATGCCACCATGCTGCTCAGGCTCTGCTGCCACCTGGTGGACGTCGTCGTCATTACCATGCGGCGGCAGGACGAAGCAGAACACCAGCAGGCCGACGGCCATCTCGTCGTGGCCGGTGACCTGGAGCACCACGGGGACGAGCAGGAAATGCGCGGTGGTGGGTGTCAGCCGGCCTCTCGCTGGCAGGGAGCTCTCGGCGCTCTGAGAACAACGCGAGATTGACAGTGGAAGAAAAACAGAGCAAAGGCAAAGGATTTTGGTGTCGCGCTAACCACGACGATTTTCTGATTGATTCTATTTATAGAACGTTTACAGCTGAAAAGGAAACTAACGAGAGGGAGAGCTCGGTCTTCCTCCCGGCATGCGCGCGCCACGAACCCGCAAAATGCGTGTGCCATCCCACACGCCGAGTCATGCCGCGCGACGCGGACTCTGCCCACGACGCAACATCGTGCGCTTACAGGACGCGCCTCATGATCCAGATAAGCTGGAGATCAAGGCCCACAAGCTAACAACCGAAAAACAAATGGAAATCTAAGCTGAACACAAGTTTATTCGCTAACAAATCACCCCCTAAACTTGATGTTCACCAACGGTCTTGCAGACTCCAATTTGCACGCGTAGTTCGCAGAACCTGTCGCGCCCAAGCGGCTTCGTCAAGATGTCAGCGAGTTGCTCCTCAGTGCGAACATGTTCCACATCCATCTTCCTGTCCACAATGCAATTCTGAATAAAATGAAAGCGAACATCGATATGCTTACTTCTTTCATGATGAACGGGATTCTTACTGAGTGCAATTGCCGATTGGCTGTCCATCTTCAACGTGAATCTTTTCTGCTGCTCACTCTTCAGCTCGGCGAGCAGCTGTGCCAGCCAGGTGCCCTGGCACGCCGCCGTCGTCCCTGCAATGTATTCGGCTTCATAGGACGACAACGCTACCACTTTCTGCTTCTGAGACTGCCAGCTGATCGCGCATGGGCCGAAGAAGAACAGAACACCCGTAGTGCTCTTCCTTGTATCAATGTCATCGCCCATGTCCGCATCACTGAAGCCAAGCAACCTTGCCTCAGCCCCAGCCCTCTTGTAGCTGCAACCGTAGTTGATCGTCCCTGCGACATACCGGAGGATCCTCTTCACCGCCGCCAAGTGCTCGGTGGTCGGAGCCTCTATGAATCTGCTCACGTAGCCCACAACAAAAGAGATGTCCAGGCGAGTGTGCACCAGATACCTGAGGGAGCCGACGATTCCGCGATACTCCGTGGCATTCACCGGAGCCGCGCTGCTGTCCTTGCTGAGCTTCAGCCTGGGCTCCATGGGCGTGTGACATGGGTTGCAGCCACCCATGCCCGCCTTGTCCAACACCTTCCTCGCGTATCCGACCTGAGAAATGCAGATGCCGTCTTCTCTCTGCAGCACCTCGATCCCCAGGTAGAAACTGAGCAAACCGAGGTCACTCATCTTGAATTGGCCCTGCATCTGGAGCTTGAAGGTGTCGATCTTGGAGGTGTCGCTGCCGGTGATGACGAGGTCGTCGACGTAGACGCCCACCAGCAGCCTTGAGGAGCCATGTCCCCGTGTGTACACTGTGTGCTCGGAGTTGCTGTTGGTGAAGCCGAGAGCGCGGAGCGTCTGGTCCAACTTGGTGTTCTAGGTGCGAGGGTCCTACTGTAGCCCGTAGAGAGCCTTGGCGAGCCTCAGTACCTTATGTTCTTGCCCCTCGACGACGAAGCCCTCCGGTTGCTTGATGTACACCTCCTTCTGGAGCTCACTGTTGAGGAACGCCGACTTGACGTCCATATGGTGAACTGCCCAGCCTTCCTGGGCGGCAAGTGCCAGCAACAGGCAGACAGACTCCATCCGCGCCACCGGTGCGAACACTTCATCGAAGTCCACCCCCTGCTGCTGCACATACCCCTTCGCGACGAGCCTCGCCTTGCACTTGATGACCTCCCCGGTGCTGTTCTTCTTCACCTTGAACACCCACTTGAGGCCAATTGCTCGATGGCCTGCAGGGAGTGTCTCCAGGTGCCGGGTGCTGTTGCTCTCGATGGCGTCCATCTCCTCCTTCATGGCTTGGCGCCACGGCTCATGCTGCACAGCCTCCGCGAATGACGTCGGCTCCTCCCCGATCTGCAGGAACAACTCGGCGTTGATGTCATGGGGAGCAAGTCCAGTCGGCGTCGCTGGGCCGAGCACATTGTCGACAGCGCGATATCGAGGCGTGATGTCATTGTCGGAGTCGAGGTACTCGCGGGCGTTCGGCGGTGGCGACACAAGTGTGGGTGTTGGAGTAGATGGCGACACGCTAGCGTTGGAGGGTGGGGGTGCGCTGTGCCTAGCTGATGGGCCTGTCGACCCATCATTGCTAGTGACAACCTCCTCCACCGCGTAGTCGTTGTCGAACTCCGGACTCCGCTCCGACTCGCCGTCGTACACCTTGCTCCAGTCCCAGCTCTCCTGCTCCTGGAACACGACGTCGCGCGACACGTGCACACGACGGGCCACCGGGTCGTAGAAGCGCCAGGCCTTGGCGCTGGGCTTGTAGCCGATGAAGACCATGGCGGTGCTCCGGTCGTCCAGCTTCTTCAGATGGGGATGAGCCGTCTTGACGTACGCGACACAGCCGAAGACACGCAGATTCTCGATGGTTGGCTTGTGCCCGTGCCAGGCCTCGAACGGAGTCTTGCCGGCCACGCTCTTCGTCGGCGCTCGGTTGAGGAGGTACACCGCGGTGGTGACGGCCTCACCCCAAAATACCGCCGGAAGCCCTCTGGTCTTCAGCAGGCTCCGCGCCATGTTGACGACAGACTGGTTCCGCTGCTCGATGACCCCATTCTGCTCAGGCGTGTAGGGGGCAGAGTGTTGGCGCTTGATGCCGTGCTTGGCGCAGTGCTCGACGAAGCTGATGGAGGTGAATTCACCCCCGTTGTCCGTGCGTAGGATGCGCAGACGCCACCCTGACTCCACCTCAGTGTGGGCGTGGATCTGCTAGACAGCCGCCAGCGCCTCACTCTTGTTGGCCAGTAGTGATAGCCACATGAATCGGCTGTGATCGTCGACGAGCAGTAGGAACAACGCCTTGCCCCCTGGTGTCGCCGGGGTGATAGGGCCGCAGAGGTCCCCATGAATAAGGTCGTGGGGACCGTCAGCGTGCCGCTTGGCCTGTGCCGGGAACGGCTTCCTCTTCATCTTGGTGGTGACGCGGCCGTCGCAGAGCTGGTGAACATGTTCCACAGAGGGGAGCCCATCCACCATCTTGTCCTTCCCCAGCTTCCTCAGCGCCTCTAAGTGCAGGTGGCCGTAGCGCTCATGCCAGAGCCACGGACCATCGTCGCGCCGCGCGGCCAGGTAGAGCGGTCGAGCCACCTTCACCCGCAGCTTGTAGAGGCGATTCCCGGAGCGCCTGACCTTGGCGAGGAGCCGCTGGTTCTCGTCGCGGATGCGAAGGACGCCGTTCTTGATGTGGACGTCGCAGTTGCCCTCGTCGAGCTGCCCGAGGCTGATGATATTGGTGGTTAGTCTCGGAATGAAGTACACCCCCGTGATGGGAGTGTGCTCGCCGGCCTTGCCCTCCAGGATCACCGTCCCGGCGCCCTCAATTGCCACCGCTGACCCGTCGCCGAACCTGACGACACCGTGAATCTTGGCGTCGATGTCCTGAAATGTGGAGCGGCACCCGGACATGTGGTTGGTGGCGCCGGTGTCTAGGTGCCACACCGACTCGTCGCGGTCGTCGTCGCCATCGTCGATCTGCGTGAAGACCTTGGCCTCCATGATCTCGAGCGCGCATCGGTCACCGGTGGTGGGCGGAGCAGGCGAGACGAAGCGAGGAGGAAGGGGATCAGGGGTCAATGCCCCCCTCGCCATCAGCAACACGGGCTCTTCATCCTCTTCCACTTGGTCCAGATGGGCCTCATCACGGATTCACGACCTGCATTCCTTGGCCCAATGGCCCTTCTTGCCACAATATTTGCACTTATCACCGCGCTTGGGCTGGCCCATACCTTCTCCAACTCCTGGAGTCTGGCGCGCAGCGGTGTTTGAACGGCCGCGCCCGCGCGTTCCGCCGCCGCGCTTGCTCCCGCCATTGCCACCTCCATTTCCGCCAGAGCCGCTTGCACCACCCTTGTCATCGATCTTCAACTTGGCCATCCATTCCTCATGGGTCATGAGGAGATGCACTTGATTGTCGACGATGGGCGCCGCCTTGCAACGGCGTTGCTCTACGGCGCGAAGACGCCCCACGACCTCCTCGACTGTGATTGTGTTCAGATCGAGGAGGGTCTCGATCGAGACGGCAACTTGCTCCAGGTGCTCGGGGACGACGTCCAGCATCTTGCGCACGACTTCGGCATTGGAGACGTCATCGCCTAGTATGCGGACATTGTTGGCGAGGCCCGTGATCCAGACAGGGAAGTCCTCCGCGGACTCGCCCTCCTTCCAGGCCAGCGCGGCGAACTCACACCGGAGCTGCTGCGCCTTCGATTCGTGCACGCACTCGATGCTGACGCGAATCATCTTCACGGCCTCCCATGCGGCTCAGGCTGAGCGCTTGCCACGCAGCGTCGGGAGCATCTCCGCCGGAACAGAATGCAGGATGGCGGCGAGAGCGAGCCGGTCATCGCGGTACTCGACCTCCTCGTCGGGGTACGGCTCGACGGCATACCAGATGCCCGCCGCCTCCATGTTCACCTGCATCAACATGGACCACTCGTCGTAATTGGTGCGGGTGAGCGTGGGGTAGACGATCGTGGCGTTGGCCTCCTTGATCGTCCGCCTGACGATGATCTTGGGTCCGCCGCGACCACGGGTGGGCTCGGGTGATAGCGACAGGCGACGCCGGCGCGGCGGCGTGTGCGAACGCCCGCCGTGCGGCATGGAGTGCGCGGACATGGTCACTGGTCCCTCTCACTTACGCTCTGATGCCAAATGTTAGCCGGCCTCTCGCCGGCAGGGAGATCTCGGCGCTCTGAGAAGAACGCGAGATTGACAGTGGAAGAAAAACAGAGCAAAGACAAAGGATTTTGGTGTTGCGCTAACCACGACGATTTTCTGATTGATTCTATTTATAGAACGTTTACAGCTGAAAAGGAAACTAACGAGAGGGAGAGCTTGGTCTTCCTCCCGGCATGCGCGCGCCACGAACCCCAGAATGCGTGTGCCATCCCACATGCCGCGCGACGCGGATTCTGCCCACGATGCAATGTCGTGCACTTACAAGATGCGCCTCATGATCCAGATAAGCTCATATAAACTAGCAATAGTTGTTGCGTGCTTGAAATTGGATTTGGAGGGGTAAATTGAGCACCTTTAAAGATTGGATCAATAGGAATCCAAGAGTCGACCAAACTATTGCAAGCATGCATCCTTTTATTATGGTGAAAATCATAAAGAAAAATTAAGCATTGCTAGCTTATACTGTATATGTTTATTCTGAGCAAAAATAATTTGAGTCATGACTCTATGCAGGAAGCACGAGCAATGGCCGGCCAGTCCAGCAACCTCAACTTCACTGTGCACCTTAACAGCACCACCACCGACCCCATCGTGCTGCTACATTACGCGGCGAGCAACGCCATGGTGGTGGTGTTCCCCATGGCCGGCGTCACTGCGCAATCCAACATCGCCATGCTGGGTGCGGTGAACAGGGCGGCGGCGCTGCCACCGCCAGCAACGGCCGGCATCGACGGCCCCGCTGTTAGCGAATAAACTTGTGTTCAGCTTAGATTTCCATTTGTTTTTCGGTCATGGAACACAATAAAGCACCAGGACCGGATGGTTTTCCGGCTGAGTTTTATCAGCATTTTTGGGAAACAATCAAAGGGGACTTGATGAATATGTTCCATGAATTACACACCGGAGAACTCCCGCTGTTCAGTCTCAATTTCGGTGTCATAACTTTGATTCCCAAAGTTAAAGAGGCTAATAAAACACAACAATATAGGCCGATCTGCTTACTGAATGTCAGCTTCAAAATTTTTACGAAAGTGGCAACAATCAGAATTAACTCAGTGGCAGATAACATTATCAGTCCTACTCAAACAGCCTTCATGAGAGGTAGGAACATTTTGGAAGGGGTAGTAATCCTACATGAGACAGTACACGAACTGCACAGAAGAAACCAGAACGAGATTATATTTAAAATCAATTTTGAAAAGGCCTATGACAAAGTCAAATGGGACTTTCTGACACAGACACTCCGGTTAAAAGGTTTCTCCACCAAATGGATTGAGTGGATTAAATCTTTTATTTCGGGTGGAAGTGTCGCGATTAATGTCAATGATGAAATAGGTCCATTCTTCCGGACAAAAAAAAGGACTCAGACAAGGAGATCCACTATCACCCATCCTTTTCAACATAGTTGCAGATATGCTCACACTCCTTATTAACAGGGCTAAAACGAATAATCAGATACAACGTGTGGTGCCCCACTTGATTGATGGCGGCCTTTCCATACTACAGTATGCCGATGATACAATTTTGTTCTTAGATCACAACCTGGAACAAGCTCAGAACATGAAAAATATTCTTTGTGCGTTTGAGCAGTTATCGGGACTCAAAATAAATTTTCACAAGAGTGAAATTTACTGTTTTGGTGAGGCTAAGAACTTTGAAGACCAATATAAAGAACTGTTTGGTTGTAATCCCGGAACTTTCCCAGTCAAATACCTAGGTATTCCTATCCATTTTCGGAAATTGGCTAATAATGACTGGTTGAGGATCTAGGAACGCTTTGAGAATCGCCTCAGCAGTTGGAAAGGGAAAAACCTTTCATACGGAGGCCGGTTAACTTTAATCAACTCAGTTCTTAGCAGTCTACCGATGTATATGATGTCTTTCTTCCAAATTCCAAAAGGGGTTCGTAAGAAGTTGGACTACTACCGGTCTAGATTTTTTTTGGCAAAGTGATGAGCATAAGAGAAAGTACAGATTAGCTAGATGGAGTATTCTGTGTCTTCCACGAGATCAAGGAGGACTAGGGATACATAATCTAGAACTCAAGAATATGGCCTTACTCAGCAAGTGGCTGTATCGTCTGCTTACAACAGATGGCACCTGGCAACAGATCCTTCGCAACAAATATCTAGGGACCAAACCTCTGGTTCAGGTCCAATGGAAAAGCGGGGACTCACACTTTTGGGCTGGGCTTATGAAGGTTAAAAATGACTTCCTAAAATTGGGCACCTTCACTATCAAGGATGGGTCTCAGATAAGATTCTGGGAAGATAAATGGTTAGGCAACAGGCCTCTTCGTGATCAATATCCTCAACTCTATAACATTGCTAGGAAAAAGCAAGATACGATGGCAGAAGTACTTAGTACAGAGATTCCCAATATATCCTGGCGGAGAGATCTGATTGGACCTAAATTGGTAATGTGGAATAATTTAGTAGCAAGGCTGGCAAATATAAACCTCACTGACGAAGGAGATGAATTTAAATGGAGTTTGGACCCGACAGGTGTTTTCTCTGTGAAAACACATTATCTGGCCCTGATTTACCAAAATGTACCCAACACAAATAAAAAAGTATGGAAATCAAAACTTCCACTAAAAGTTAAAATTTTTTTTATGGTTTTTAAAGAGAGGAGTTATTCTCACTAAGGACAATCTGGCCAAACGAAATTGGAATGGCAGTAAACAGTGTGTCTTCTGTCATGAAAATGAGTCAATTCAGCATCTATTTCTCGAGTGTAGATTCACACGTATGGTTTGGGCTTCGGTCTATGCGGCATGGGGATTACCTAAACCATCTAGTGTGTCTAATATGTTCAATGGTTGGCTGAATTTAGTTCCACAAAATGTTAAACCTCTGGTATTTGTAGGCGCGGCAGCCTTATGTTGGGCGGTCTGGCGATGCAGAAATGCAGTGGTTTTTGATAACAAATCTCCAAATTTTTTGCAGGTTATCTTCACAACGTCGCATTGGCTCCGCACATGGTCTATCCTTCAACAGCCTTCATCGCGGGACAGTCTTGTAGCGGCGTCGCAGTGCTTGGTCCAAGTGGCCAAGGCTATTTTTGCCCGGGCGTTTGGGTGGCAGTCTAGTCTTAGGATTGGCGGCTCTTAGAGTCCGGAGGTCGAGAAAAACTGTTATTTTTTTGGCTGTGTGTCGTTTGACAGAGGCCGGGATCTTTTTCAGGCGGGTGTATCACCTCGATGTATCTAACTGAAAATTAATAAAGCATCCCTTTTCCAAAAAAAAAAATGTAACCAGTACTACCAGAGATATATTATTCAGTTAACTGACTGTTCAAAGCAAACACTTAGGATTAGGAACGATCCACAGCAAACAACATATTGAATCAAGCCAGTTATTGAATAAATCATCATAAAAGTAACTGCCCATATCTATCATTCATCATTCGTAAAGCAAAAATAAAGTTCGAAAGTGTTTATTTGACCGCCGTTTAATAAGCTAGTGGAAAACGAAACGAACCATGCTTATAAATAATGTTTCTTGTACAGAACATAATTTTCCTATGTGTAGCGTGTGATTCTTGTAATGCCACTGGTTTTCCTTCAAAGTTTGATCTGCAGGAGGGGTGGATGAAAATAAGGAGCTCCCTGACTAGATGGAAAGCTAACCAAAGACGACAGGTGGATCTAAACATTCATCACAAAATAGGAACATATGTACTCACATGTCTATGCAACTTAGCTGCAATCACTACTACACAAAACGTTTTTAGCACCGGACGGAAACGTATTTCCAGGTGCGGGCGCCAAACCCGCTCCTAACTGTCGCTTTTAGAAATAGCGATTTCTAGTAGCGGGTAATCGACCCGCACCTGGAAACGCATTTCCAGGTGCGGGTGACGGGGTGGTCCGCACCTAGAAATCGATTTCTAGGTGCGGGTGACAGGGTGGTCCGCACCTAGAAATCGATTAAAAAGGCCGTTTGAAAACTGCGTTAAAACGATCGAAATAAATAGCAAAAAAATTTTATTTTTAGTGGAGGACCCACTGGCCAGCCAGCCACCCACCGACGCTACGTGCAAAGTCGCCGCATTTTTCGCGCAAAGTCGCGACACTACGCGCTTCGTGGGGTTCGAACCTGCGACCTCCGGGTTCGCGCGAAACCTCCCTTACCACTGCACCACACACTCATATGCGTCCATATCCCGTTTTCATTCTACTCATATTATACTACGCCGAGTGTAAATTACTTTTTTGAGACTTCAAACGTATTCAAATAAAAAAGTTGTCAACTACAAAGTTTCATAACTTTCGAAGATCTATAACTTTCATGTTGAGAGTTTTTCCATTCGAGGTCATTTACAAATTTTGAATTTCAAATTTCAGAGATTCAAATTTGAATCTCGTTAACAATATGATTTCAAATAAAAAAGTTGTAAACTACAAAGTTTCATAACTTCTCAAGATCTACAACTTCTATTTTGAATGTTTCTCCATTTGAGGTCGTTCGAAAATTTCAAAATTTCAAATTTCAAAAATTTAGTGGTACTTTTCGTTGACAAAAGTAATTCAAATTAAAAAACTTTCAACTACAAAGTTTCATAACTTCTCAATATGTACAACTTTTATTTTGATCATTTGCTCATTCGGTATAGTGGTAGTAACATTCTTCACAAATCTTATACACCTCTCATATAGTTCCATTAAACTATATAAGAGATATATGTTCTGTGAAGAACTTAAATGAATATTTTGAAATTTTAAACAATCTCAAATGAAAAAGTTGTCAACTACAAAATTTTAGGTCTCGTCGAGCTATACAATTTTCATATAAAATTTGTCTTCATCCGAGATCATATGCAAAAGTTATGAATTTTTTTCACGAGACCATTTCTAGGAGCGGGTGATGACGTCACCCGCACCTAAAAATCCATTTCTAGGAGCGGGTGATGGTGTCACCCGCACCTAAAAATGACTTTTAGGTGCGGGTGACGCCATCACCCGCTCCTAGAAATGAGTATATTTCCGGGAGCGGGTGATGGGGTCATCCGCACCTAAAAATAGGTGCGGATGACCCCATCACCCGCTCCCGAAAATGATTTCTAGGTGCGGATTTCGTTGCTACAGTGTCACACAGATTTCTTAGATCGGACGACAAATTCGCCCGCTCTTAGAAAAAAAAAGCGGTGGCTCCTACAAATATTTTGTGTAGTAGTGAATCACACACTACTTTGTATTCTTTAAGGAGAGCCTATAATAAAATCTTAGCATACGGAAAAGAAGTTACATACCTTTCGAGTGCACCACTCAAACTTTATTGACGTGCCGTAAACCTTGAATAAAACTTAGATCTAGGAGAGAAGAAGATGGCTCAAGGCAGCTATATGTAGGATAGCGTGGTGCGACGGACATCACAAGCAGGCACCCCCATCGACGCAAGTCCAGCCTCCCTCTCGGTGGAAGGTATTCAATGAGGATATTTTTATTATTCAATCCATTGTCTCAATATGGTATCTCTTAGCAGCATTTATAAATGATGAGCAGATTCTTCGTGCTGGAATATAGCCATCGTATCAAATGTCAACTGATAGGCCACATCTAATGCCACAACGGTAATATCTGCAGATAGTTCATTCATGGCTGAATATGAGGCTTCCAAGTTTGGCTATCTGGCACATCAAGAGTTCTAGAATATTAGAGTGACATACATTGGGGTTCCTTAAACTTTCTGCGCATTCTCATTATTAGGTCAATCACCTTTAAATGTGAAGATTTGAGTCTTATGATATATGTATCTGCAACATTTCGAATATCTTTATTATTCAATCCATTGTCTCAATATGGTATCTCTTAGCAACATTTACAAATGATGAGCAGATTCTTCATGCTGGAATATAGCCAACGTATCAAATGTCAACCGCCGTATTTAATGCCACAACGGTAATATCAGCAGATAGTTCATTCATGGTTGAATATGAGGCTTCCAAGTCTAGCTATCTGGCACATCAAGAGTGCTAGAATATTAGAGTGACATACATTGGGGGTCCTTAATTTTTCACGCATTCTCATTATTAGGTTTATCACCTTAAAAGTGAAGATACAAGTCTTATTCAAACAATTCGAATGAAATATTTTTTTCCTAAGTGGATATCTTGGGTGCAATCTTTTGTTTCGGGTGGGAGCATCTCAATCAATGTCAACCATGAAGTCAGACCTTATTTTCAAACAAGAGAAGGTCTTCGGCAGGGAGATCCCATATCTCCCTTATTGTTGTAGTAGATATGTTAACCATCTTAATTAAAAGAGCCAATGTAGATGGTCAAGTATATGGTGTGGTGCCCCCATCTAGCTAGTACATGAAGGTTTGTCCATACTACAATATGCTTAAGACACTATTATTTTTATGGACCATGACCTTGAAAAACTCATAATATGAAGCTATTTTTTGTGCTTTTGAGCAATTATCAGGGCTCAAAATAATTTTTCATATGAGTGAGATTTACTTTATGCTTTGGCACAACATGAGATGCAACGTCCCAATACAAAGAGCTATTTGGCTGTAATGCAGGTGACTTTCCAATGAACTATCTGGCTGTAATACATTATAGGAAACTAACAAATAACGATTGAAAAAGAGTAGAGGAGGAGCACTTTGAAAAACAACTCAGTAGTTGGAAGTGCAAGCAAGTGGCTGACTTTGATTAATTTAGTGCTTAGTAGTTTACGCATGTATATGATGTCTTTTTTTTTACCATTTCTAAAGGAGTACTTAAAAATGGATTATGCATCTTAGATATGCAGCCTAGATGAGTAAATATGCAGAGGTCGGGAGTATTTCAAGATTTTTAGATCAACTTGATGTAACAATCTTGAAATTAATAAAACTTCTTTTATTGAAAAAATGTATCTGCAACAAGCAGTACAAATGCGCACATATTCTCTTGAAACTGTCCCTCACTATCCCGACCATTGAGTGTATCAGCCAGGAGGCAAAGAAAAGAGGTGAGTACATAGTAACGTTTGGTGGGTGTAGTAGGTGATCAGGAAGCACAGGCTTGACATGAGAAAGGTGTGAGGTCCCTCAGGCATTGTTTATGTGCATTGGTGATGTTAGTGAGGATGCACTGTGCACTATGACTACCCAGAGTGTCTGGTGAGTGCCACTATAACCTAAGGACTTGGCTAACGTACAACCGGCTGTATTTTAGCCTACAGTACAACTATTTCTTTTCTGGAAGCCTTCCACCGCCTGTTGTTGTCTCATTTACATTTCTGCTAAATATTACTGTTGTTGTTGTTGCTTTTCTTCACGTGGAGGAGGGTGTTGCCATGGGAGGGGGTTGGTTCCCAGCAGGCACACACAAGGTTCTCTACCAGTTATATTAGACAAAGGTACTGGCATCCTTGATGAAAGAGTTGAAGCAAAAAAAATTGTAAAGTAATGGCACAAATTCTGGATCACATATATCTAATTTACATCGCACATCACATGTTGTCTATCATGCCCACACAATCAGGCACACAAAATTAAACCACCGTATAATGAATAACATAAACAAATTACACATGGACAACAACACACATTCCATATTACTGGTGCAAATGCATCAACTTGCAAAATTTTGGATTTACAATAGACTATTTACACAACAAATTTGCCTCCCTCCTCTCATAAATGAACAAAAACATTCTAGACAAAACCTCACACCATTATTCATGAGAAACTGCGCAGAATCTCACAAATGCATAATAATGTACTTCAACTTGCATAACTGATGAGCCCCTTCCATGAGAAGCTAGTACAATGAGAAAGAAGGGCAAAAATCAATTACCATGTAGCCCCAACCACCATCAACTAGTTAAACAGATGAATAGTGCAAGGAAATTATAGGAAAAAAGTATAAAAGCATCTGATACATACAGATCAATTACTGAGATTGTCGTATGATCCTCAGTATTAATCAAGTAAAAAACATATGAGCATGTTAAAGTTGATAATGCTAAGGTTCATATATCAGGTGATAGCACCCTGCTCACTACTGTTGATGTGCAAAACCTGGTACCGAGTGGCTGAATCTTTTTTAAAGAGAGAAAAGAATGTTAGGTTGATGAGTTGCTCTTCAGAATCTGTTAACTTGATGGTTGGTTGCTCCATTTGAGTACCGAAGAATGTTAAGTTGCTGGTAAAGTGTACACATATATATGTTGGCAGGCGTATAAACATATATGGGCTTCGTATGCATATTGCTATATGTAGAACATTTTAGACATTTTGATATGTTTTTTCTTTGGTTGATTGAGTTGCTTTTTGGAATCCGTTAAAGTGATGGCTGATTGCTGCTATTTTGAATACTAAAGAATGTTAAGTTGTTGTTTGGTTATACACATTGCTATATGGAAAACAAAATCTAAAAGGAAGAATAGGTGCAGGATTAGTGTACAGACCAAATGCAGTGAGGTGCTCAAAGAGAAATTAGAAGATAGTTGTATAGACTTGAGGGTTGTGAGTTGTGACTGCTCAATAGGTTTGTCATTATTCAGCTGGCAATAGCAAAGGTCTAGACTTGAGGGTTGTCATTGTTCAGCTGAAAACTTTTTTCTGGTAGAAGACAAAACGAAAGGAGACGAAAATCTACTGGGTGGGATGTAATGTCAGCAAATCCTACTGTTTAAGTGTACATTTATTTTTGAAGCTTGTTAAAATATTTCTGGTATACATATTGCCATTGCTTTATGCAAAAACATTTCATATGGTTTAAGTATGCATTTAGCTGTCTGCAAAAAACATTTCAGACATATTAATATCTATTTTTATTTCTGGTTGAATTATTTGCTTGCAACCAATCAAATTGATGGCTAATTACTGTTAATTTACATATTGAATAAGGTTAAGTTGCTGTTTTTAAAGCTTCACAAGCCTAGAAGGTGATGCTCTGTTCCTCGGGACCTTTGAAAAATACAGAATTTGTATTCGCTGCATGCTGATAAAATGCTGCTTGTTAATAATTAAATGCATAATGCATATTACTATGTGTTTCAAATCCTGAAAACTGCACCACACATCCCTACTAAGACTACTATAGGGGAAAAAGCATGCACGATGTTCTCTCTGCTTTGTAGCATGCAGGATCTCTGCTTTGTAGTCTGTATATGTTGGCGGTCGATTTCCGTCAACCAAGAACACTTGTTATGTTATGGTTTGCACATCATTTTGGAACTAACCCGCCCACTAGGCATACTAATGATATAACAAGTTCACCGTTGGATGTGCATTTTGGAGTATAGTGTTTTTACAGGAATTCATGTACTTAATGAGGGGAGATGCACTTAGTTCGGAGGATGATTTGCAAGTCAATCAAGGAGCTCCGATCGTGTGCGAACTTGCCTCCAAAGGTGACAAGGACCAATATGCTTCAATGGAGAATTCCCGAGGACAGAAATGAAAAGACCAGAAGTTCATGCATAAAGATCCCTCAACTTGGTCGCAGGGATAACGACATCCAAAGTCCACAATTGAAGGAGCAAAAGACCCAAAGTGCAAAAGATGAAGCGTGGAGCAAGACGAGTCAGAACCGGGCCGAAGAGGGCCCAGGCCGGCCGGCCCACCCTCTTCTGGCATCGGTTCGCCACCCCCTTTCTTCGGTGTTAAGTACGTGGAACCCTGATTACCTGTGGGAGCCGCCATTCGCGAAAGACGAACAGAGAAGCCTCAGAGATCGACCACAAGTGAGAGTCGATCGAGGGAGAGAGCTTTCAAGAGAAATCATCACCGAGGTCAAGAGAGGCCACCACGAGGAAGGAGGACGCCGAGGCCCTGCCACGGTGCCGCCGGAGTTGAAGGACAACAACGACCGAGCTCCATCGGAGGCATCCACCATGCTCAATGGTGCCATGCCTAGCGTCTTGATGGGGTAAAGTTATTGTTTGTCCATGGAGTTGTAACAGAACTTGATGTGTAGTCACCCTATCTTGTTTGGATCATATATCATTCCTTTGTTGATGATGCTTAATGTTTAAGGCTAGCTACCATGCTTTCGGGGTTGCTCCCATAGATCACATCAACATACCATGTTCATTAGGATTAGAACCGATTACCTTCACGTAGTGACATGTACGAGGGAAGGGAAACGCCTAATTCTTTGTCCACATGCTTAGATAGATTGGATCGGGGCTTTATCATGTTTGGGTGATTGCATCTTCAAGTACCTAGACTCCATGGGCATACATTCTTCATACTTGTGAACCTCTCATCTCTCTTTAACGTAATCTAGGGTTAGATTGTCTTTACTTTATAGATTAATCTTTCTATCATAAGTCTTCAATCAACTAGGTTAGTGTTAGGTTAAACGCTAGTAATCTCCTTGCTCCTTGGGTTGACAAGAACCTTGGGACTCCCCTAGGTGAAAAAGGCTACAAGCGATCCGTGCACTTGCGGTGAACCTTGATGCGTTATTGAACCGTCAACAAACCCCTTTTTCTGGCGCTGTTGCCGGGGAGCAAGCCAGTTTACTTCGTTTAATCTTTCATTAATTTTGTTGATTACTAACATTTAACCCTTGTGTTCTAGAAAAACACTCTTTTTTATTTTTGATTGTCTAGATTGCGTTCGTTGGAAATCCTTTGGAGGAACTGGAAAAATCACTAAGAGACTATGCTAGCCCTCGATATGAGGACATCAAGGTACAAGAGTCGAATTCGGTTCTCAAAGCGACAAGGTACGAAATTAAGGCTCGAATCATCGAGATGGCAGCGACTAATCTGTTCTGAGGGATGGAGACGGACAACCCATATAGACATATCCAACATTTGACGACACTATGCAATACGGTACGACAAGAGGGAGTCCCATTCTTGGTTTAAATGGAATCTTTTCCCCTACTCACTTGCCGATGAAGCAACGAAGTGGTATTCATTTGTGTCCTTCGAAGTCGAGGGAAATTGGAATCAATTGATAAAGAAATTTTGTGCCAAGTTCTTTCTTATAAGCAAGATTCAACATATAAGGAGGCAAGTGATTACTTTCAACCAAGGAGAAGAAGAAGGGATCGATCAAGTGTGGAATCGTTTCAACGAGCTAGTTGAACAAGGACCAAGACTCGGATTTCCCAGTGACATACTTTTGCATACATTTTTCTTTTCCCTAACCCCTAGTTGCATGGAATACGTTCAAATGTGTGCAGGAGGGGATCTCATGGAGAAAACACTCACAGAAGCTGCCCAACTTCTACAAAAAATAAGTAAAGCGGCGGTCATGCGAAGAGATTGGGAAACACGACTTTCGGAAAAGCCGGAATACGACACAAGTGTGAGGCCACTTGCTACAATTTTCAGAAATATGGCCCCGGAAGAGAAGAAAGAGGAGCCAATCCCCAAAAAGGTTGAAGAAGTCAAACATGAGGAAACTAGAACTATCCCGGAGAGTGATCACGCCGAGAAAAACAAAGCAAGTGAAAGGACTATGTCAAGCACGAAGCCACTAAGGGAGTTCGAGCAAATGGATTGGGTCCCAATTGATTTTGTAGAAATTTTTGACAAGAGAAGACCGTTCCCTAATCAAAAGGGGATGGCAAAAGCTTTGGAGATAGCCTTCTCGCCAGAGAAACAAGTGGAACATCCATACAACCTAGAGACAACCGGGGAGGTCTTTCAAAAACTCTTTAGAAGAAGTGGATCCGAACCATGTGGCCGAAGCTAAAAGAATTATGGGGATCAAGCCCGAGGCATCACCATTCGCTCGCCTCACTGAAATTTTGCCATAGGATCCGATGAAGAAGAGAAGACATCGCCGCATATAGATTGCAAGGTTAACGACATTGATTGTAAGGCGTTATGCGACATTGGAGCACAAGTAAGTGTCTTGTCTTCTAAATTTTTTGATGAAATTCATGATCGCACCATTGACCTAGTTCCAAACTCTACTAAATTAATCATGGGAGATGGTAGAATTGTTAAACCTCTAGGAATCGCCCGTGACCTAGAAGTTTTAATTTCCGGAAAATACATTCCAACCGATTTCTTCATTGTTGATGTCTACAATGATAAAAATTATCATGTAATTCTTGTAAATCATTCCTCAAGTTGGTTAATGCCGTTTTAGATGCCGTAAAATGAAAATTAACCATTAATCTTGATGGAGATAATCACACATATAATTTTCTTCCTGCTTCTAGAATTGCCGCACCCCTACCTCTTGATGACAAAGAGGTAGGGAGCCTTTGTTTTGTTGAAACTTTCAGGGATCCGCTACAAAGAGCAATGGAGAATGAATCTAATGATGAGCTAGATGAAGAGTTAGCGGAAGCAACCAAAGGACTAGAACCACAAGACAGAAGCTTGGAGGAAGATAAATTCGAAGACCTTGGGAAAATTAAACACGAGGAACTACAAGTACTGGAGGTGGATCTTAAACCATTGCCTAAGGGATTGGAATATGAATTTTTGGGACTGGACAAGACTTATCCTGTGATTGTGAGCAACGAATTGAGTCCTGAGGAGAATGATATATTGCTGAATTTATTGAAGAAATACAAGAAGGTGATGGGATATTCAATAAATGACCTTAAAGGACTTAGCCCAGCATTTTGCACTCACCGCATACCTATGGAGGATTAATGCAAGTCCATAGTGGACCATCAAAGGAGGTTAACCCATGCCATGTGAGAGGTGGTGAAGAAGGAGGTTATCAAGTTGTTGGATGCCGGAATCATCTACCCGGTGCCGCATAGCAAATGGGTGAGCCCCGTACATTGTGTGCCTAAGAAAGGATGTTTGATCGTGGTGAAGAATGAGAAGAATGAATTAATACCGCAAAGAACCGTGACCGGATTGAGGATGTGTATTGACTATTGAAATTTGAACAAAGCAACAAAGAAGGATCACTTCCCTCTACCGTTCATCGATGAGATGCTTGAGAGGTTAGCAAATCATGCATATTTTTGCTTTCTTGATGGATACTCGGGGTTCATGCAAATACCTATTCACCCAGATGATCAACATTAGACAACATTCACTTGCCCTTATGGAACATTTGCGTATAGAAGAATGCCTTTTGGTTTATGCAATGCTCCAGCCATTTTCATTGATGCATGATGGCGGTATTTTCAGAGTTCATCGAGGAAATTGTTAAGGTATTTATGGATGACTTCTCTGTTTATGGTAAAACTTTTGCGGATTGTTTGGAAAATTTGGATAAAGTTCTCACGAAGTGTGTGGAGGTTGACTTGGTACTTAATTGGGAGAAGTGTCACTTTATGGTGAAACAAGGAATAGTGTTGAGACATGTGATATCCGAGAGGGGGATTGAGGTGGACAAAGCTAAGGTTGAAACAGTTGAAAAACTTGCACCACCAACGGATATCAAGTCTTTGAGGAGTTTCTTAGGCCATGTGGGATTCTATAGAATTTATCAAGGATTTCTCAAAGATTACCAAGCCGTTAACTAATCTTCTCCAAAAAGACGTGCCATTCAATTTCAATGAGAAGTGCTTGGCGGCATTCCGGACACTAAAGAGAGCTCTCATAACCACACATATCATTCAACCGCCCGATTGGAGTCAACCCTTTGAGATCATGTGCATCCCTAGCGACTATGTCATTGGAGCCGTGTTGGGACAACAAAAAGAAGGCAAGATACATGCTATATATTATGCTAGCAAAACCCTTAATGGAGCTCAATTGAATTATGCAACAACGGATAAGGAATTTCTTGCAGTAGTATTTTCCTTTGAAAAATTCAGATCATGTATTATGAATTCTAAAGTAATTGTCTACACTGATCATGCGGCAATTAAGTATCTCTTGTCTAAAAAAGATGCCAAGCCAATGTTGATTAGGTGGACCCTTCTCTTGCAAGAGTTCGATGTGGAGATCCGGGACAAAATGGGGTCAGAAAATGCTGTGGCCGACCATCTATCAAGGATAAATCATGAGGATGATAAATAACCCATTGAAGATAAGATGAGAGATGATCACCTTTATCAGATCCTTGACAAAGACACCTGGATGATCAACATTATTAGAGCCATACGAAGGATGCCACTTGATCATTTAGACAAGAATGCTCACAGAAGGGTGATCACCGAGAGTCGAAAATATTATTGGGATGCACCCTACCTCTTTAGGCTTGGAGCGGATGGAGTCTTACGATGGTGCATACCAAGGGAAGAAAGAGGCAAAATATTAAGGAAGTGTCACTCATGCGAATATGGAGGACACTATGAACATTTTAGGACTCAAGCAAAAGTATGGGCTAGTGGATTCTATTGGCCGGAGATGCATGAAGACTCAAAAAGGTATGTTGCTTCTTGTCCGGAATGTCAAAGAACAGGGAATATATCTCAAAGGAATGTTATGCCTTTAAATTACAACTTGCAAATTGATCTATTCGAATTGACTTCATGGGGCCTTTCACTAATTCAAATGGATATGAGCATATTTTAGTTATGGTTGATTATGTATCCAAGTGGGTAGAAGCCATCCCTTGTCGAAGAGTTTCAACGGAGGAATCTATATCAATGATCAAGAATGTTATATTCCCACGCTATGGAGTCCTGTGAGTTTTGATAAGTGATGGAGGAACACACTTCACATGAAATAGTTTCAGAAAATGCTTGTATAAGTTAGGGATCGAGCATAGAGTGGCCACGACTTACCACCCACAAACCAATGGTCAAGCGAAAAATTCAAATAGGTAACTCAAGAGTATTCTTAACAAGACCATTGAAAAGGGAGGTAAAGATTGGTCGAAAAAGTTGAACGGAGCATTATGGGCATATCAGATGGCACACAAGACACCAATAGGTATGACACCATATCAATTCATTTATGGTAAATCTTGGCATTTGCCTTTGGAACTAGAGCACAAAGCATATTGAGCGATCAAGGAGATGAATCTCGATATCGATGCCATGAGAATCAAACGAAGAATTCAAATAAGTGAATTAGAAGAGATGAGGCTTAAAGCTTATGAGAGTGCAACCATCTACAAGGAAATAATGAAGCGATGGTATGATAAAAGACTTCGAGCAAAGGAATTCAAAGAAGGCGACAAGGTCCTCCTCTACAACTCTAAGTTCAAGATCTTCGGGAAAGGTAAATTGAAAAGCAAATGGGATGGACCGTATGTCGTTCACTCGGTCTCGCCAAGCGGAGCGGTAGCGATTATGGATATAAAAGGAGATCAATATGTGGTTAATGGACAACGATTGAAGGTTTTTCTTGAGCAAGACATCGTGTCCATCGACTACATTGACATTTACACCATGGAGGACGAGCCCGAGCGTCAAGCCTAAGACGTAAAATAAGGTAACTTTTCTGTAAATAAATTTTCATTTTCTTTTCTTATTTTTTTATGGAGTCCTTTTTGTCATTTTTAGCTAGATCTTTTCACCACATAGGCTAGTATACACTAAACACAGAGGCGTGCAGAAGATGGGCCATGGGGGCCCAAACCAAGGGGTAGGCCGGCCGGCAGGCCGGCCGGCCCAGCACCCCCGTGCGTCGGTTTCCGCCCGTTTTTCTCTTGGACACAACTCGGTTTATTTCCTTTCCTTGCCTACCTTTTTAGGAATTTCAAAATTAGGAAGGATAGGGTTTTGGCTGAGTTTTCCCGGGATATTTAAGGATGCATGGGGGAGCTCGAGATTAGCATCTCATTTGCAATCTTCCACCTCCACGAAAGCATTCAAAGCACCCATGGCGATCCCGAGCAGCACCAAGGGGAAGGATGAGATCAAAGCGATGATGGAAGAAGAAGCACGCCTCCCCTCTCCGACACCGGCAACCGAAGAGCTTCGTCAGTGTGCCATGGTGCCCAAGACAAAGGAAGAAGTGAAGAGGACCGCACGGATCCGTTGCGAAGGTCGTGTCCTAACGAAGCAAATTGCTAGCCGTAATCCTAGGGGAGAAGAGAAAAAGAAGAAGCCCGCTACTCCCGTACGTTGTTCAGAGAGGCTCTTGGGGATGAAGAGGAAAAACTACAAGGAGAAGCAGATATGTATGGGGATAGCGACTTCTCCGATGACCGGAGCCCGAAGACCGCCACGAGCAAGGTGAAGGAGGTGACCCCGACGACAACGACAACCCGGATGATGGAGACAATGGAAGCAACTACGATCCGACGGAAGAGCATCAAATGTGTTGTGCGGCTTGCCGCAATGCTATAGCGGATCTCTACACTTTCCTTTACGAGTGCTTCCACACCATCAATGCCATGCGACAAAGGATGGAGGACTTAGAGCGCGTGGTCGAAGACAACTTCAAGTTCCATAACCAGAATGTGAGGAAGCTTTTCGGGATGAACAAGAACTTCAAGAAGAAGGAGTGGTGCTCTTCTTGTGGGAAGTTTCATTAGGTGTAGTAGCTAGCTTTTCTCCCTCTTGTACTTCCTGTAAAATTACAATGAGGACGTCGTAAGATAAGCGTGGGGGGGGGAGCTAGCTAGTCTTTTAAAATTTTTGCTCAAGTGGTGATATGTCGAGTCTTAAAGTTGAGTCAAGTTTGAGTCTTGTTTTTAAATTTTTAGCTCATGATGTGTCTTAAATTAGCGTTGAGTCAAGAAAAAGAAATAAAAAGTGTCTTATACATTTTGTCTTGTGCAAGTCTTTTGTTTCTTTTACTTGTTATTTCTTTCTTTTATCCTTATTATTTGAGCTTGAGCTTCGTGAATAATTGTTTACCATGGTGCTTAGTGGAAGTTTACTTTTGAAAGTATCCATGCTCAACTTTGATCTAGGACCTTGCTTTACCTATGCTTTGAGTAATACTAATATTGGAGGTATTTATTTCTGAAAATTATGAAAAACCCCTTGCAATGAAGGTTAGCGATTTCTTTCTCCAAGTTGAGAGGCAAAGTCTATCCTATACAAGGCCTACAATATATATTTACTCCACCATAAGTGTTGTTTAGCATGATGAATTAGGTTAGGACTTTACTCTCTTGGGAGATCTAATTTCGAGCAATGATCATGTCCTTGATGTATATCTTTTATTGCTAGCCTCGTCATACATTCGGTAATGGGAATTTCACATTGAATGCCCCATACATCGCCAGATTCCATACCCAAAACCATAAACATCTTTTATCATCTTATTCCTTGAACACAACCCATGTCCGAAGACATACTTCCTTAGTTGGTGGCTTAAAATTGTGTTCATTGCAGCTTGGAATGTGGTTGGTGCATTTGTTAAACCAAACGACATCACTCTGAATTCCCAGTGACCGTGGTGTGTCTTGAAAGCTGTTTTGTGCTCATCTTGAGGTACCACCCAAATTTGATGGTATCCTGATCTCATATCCAATTTAGTGAACCATTTAGCTCCTTTCAACTCATCCAATAGTTCACCCACCACATGCAATGGATATTTGTTCTTCACTGAGATTGAGTTGAGCTGCCTATAATCCACACAGAAGCAACATGATCCATCTTTTTTTTTCTTAACTAATAGTACTGGTGAGGAAAAGGGGAAAGAACTTGGCTGTATGATGCCATTCAACAACATCTCCTTCACCTGCCTCTCGATTTCATCCTTCTATGTTGGTGAATACCTGTAAGGCTTGACATTGATAGGCTTGACACCAGGAATTAAGAAAATCTTGTGATCAAAATATCTACTTGGTGGTAAGCTTGTTGGTTGATGAAACAGTTCCTCATTGGCAGACACCACTTGTTGAATGGGTTGTCTTCTCAGCTTCAGGATCCATAGCCCATTGGTGAAGGTGAACTATATGTGTTACAACTTCCTTCCTCAGCATGCCTTTTAGCTTCTTGAGCTTAAATGGAGAGCATTTGTCAATGCAATCCCTGACCCCAGTTAACATGATTCTCCTCTTCTTGTCTGTGAATCTCATCCTTTTCCTCTTTCAGTCAACCCACATTAGATTATGGTCTTCTAGCCAATCAATGCCCAGTATCATATCATAATGATTCAACTCTAGCACTCTGGCTTCTGATGTGAAAGAGTGGCCTTGAGTCCACCAATCTACTGCTGACACTTTTTTGTTACAAGTCAACTTTGCTCCATTGGCTACTACCACTTGAGCAGCTAAAATGTCTTTTGTGGGGCATTCCAACTGCTGAACTAACTTAGAATTGATGAATGTGCTAGAACTTCCTGAGTCGACAAGTATCAGCACCTCCTGGCCTTTTATGTTGCCTTGTAGCCTCAATCTTTTTCCCTTGAATGCCCACAGTAGCTGCTAGAGAGAGAGAGAGAGAGAGAGAGAGAGAGAAGTTCCTCATCACTAGAGGTGTCTTCTATAAGCACTATATCATATTTAGTGTCTTGCACTGCCTCCAGCAATTCCTCTATTATGTGGAGAGGAATTTGTTGGGGACATTTGTGGCTCTTATCCCACTTATCTCCACATTTCATACACAATCCCAACTTCCTTCTCTGTGTCATCAAGGCTGAGAGCTTGTCACCCCATTTAGAGTTGACAGGGGTCTTGTTTTCAACTGGAACAACACCCAGAATACTAGTTGTTGTTGTTGTGGTTGAAGCAACAATTTTGTCATTTGCCTTGCTGAATTGCCTTGTATTTCTTGGCTGAAATTTCTTCTAGGATGCCTCAAGTATTTCGTCTTGCATGAGAGCCAAGGACAAAGCGACATCAACTGTTCTTGGAGTATGCAACCTTATAGCATTACTTATGTTATAGTTCAGACCATCAAGAAATTCTTGAACGAAAAAGACATTATCCAAATCCCTATTATGAACTAGAACTCTATGTTTTGCTTCATCAAACCTATTGGCATACTCGAGCACATCCTCTGTTTTCCTGATATGCAAAATGTCACGCATATGATTCTGGTAAAGTCCCCTACCGAACTTTTACTCTACAGCTACACACAATTCAGCCCATGAATCTATTGTATGTCGTGCTTCATAAGTTTGCAACCACCTAGAGGCATTTCCCTTAAAATTTAGAATTGCAAATGATGCCCAAACATAAGTAGGCACTTCATACATGGCAAAGTATTTTTCAGCCCTTTCTCTCCAAATCTAGGTTCTTCGCCATTGAACATGGGAAAATCAGTTTTAGGCAACCTAAACTCCTTATGACTGGAAACATGGTAGCATGGTAGCCTCTCCTATCACTAGATTCAGGAATCTCAGTATGGGAAGTGCAAAGCTTGGTGAATGAATGCTCACCCTTGACCAGGGTGGAGCCGGGTGTTGATGACCCTAGATCGACACCCTGGTGGATTGAATTCTTGCCGAGGCCACTGACCCGTCCCTCTTCCTCAGGCGTTGGGACCTTTGGCGGAGCAGTGGATTTGCCTGCTTCCAACACCGTGATGCACGAAGTGAGATCTCTGATTGATGCTCGAAATTCTTCTGCAGTTTTCTCTGCCTTGATGCTCCACAAATAGATACCCTCCAGCTAGGTGAGGCCTTTGATCTGCTCCACACCGATCTTCTGGACATTTGCAGACAGCTTGTCGAGCTTTGCCTCTACTGAAGCCATGCAATAGGTTAGGGTGCGTGGGCGGGTTTTCTTTGTTTTGAGGTTTTGCTTGGCTTATGTTATGGCTAGGGCAAATAGTGGGGATTGTTGGACTGTTGTGGCTTGTGGAGGAGGAGGTGGTGGTGGTGTTCCTGGGTTGGGCGTAGCGATGGCTGCGGCGGTAGTGGTGTCGTGCGCGGCGGTGGAAGTGGATCTGAGCGGCGATTTGTGGAGGAGTGTGCTCGGGGGAGGTGCCAGAACGACGGCTCTGATAACCAAATGTTACGACCCAGGTAGCGAGAGGGGGTGCCGGTGTCACGCACGGCACAGGAGGAACGACGGTGCTGCCTCAGAAGCAGGATGGGGATCAGGAGGAAGAAGATAGGTTTAGGTTTTACTTAGTTTGCATTTGCTAACCTCCCAACCTCCCACACAACGAGTCTTAGTACATAGAGTTATTGGGTCGTGGCCCAGTACATTGTTGCGGCACGCAGGCTGTCTTACACATACGCTTAATAGATGGGCCTAAATGGTAGCAGTCGTCATGGGCCGGCTGTAGATGGGCCGTGACAGCTAGCCCTCATCGCCGGCCGGACACCGAATCCGAAGGGGTTTGGGCCGTCCTAGACGATAGCTGCTTGATTCGCTAGGGGATTCGAACCCTAGACGCGACGTCGCTCGGGGATTTTGCTGCTGGACTAGAACGAGAGGAGGAAGAGAGAGAGAGAGAGTGGATAGGCATGAATGCCTCATGTGCCGTGTGGGTCCAGTCTTTAGATAGAAGGCGAATGGTGGACAGACGGCTGTCCGATTGGGCAAATGTACATCCGGCCGTAATAAAGTCATTGCCGGAACCAAATCCTTTATCCTTTATGAAAATGATATTTTTAAATCTACTTTTGCATAGGTGATATTGATTTCCAAGTAAAATTTTATTTTTACAGTTAGGAATCTTTTTACCAAAATCAAGTTGAAATTTACCGACCATTATTGTAATAATTGGGATCCATGCAACTGGCTGGAACATTTCCATTCTCTAAAGAAAGTTGACCAGATGTGTGCGGCTGCAGAGGCCATGATCTACTTTGTTTAGTACACTACGAAAGTGCCCGTGCGACGGGCATCCGAATATGTATACAGTGCAATACATACAATACTCAATAAATTATACAGTACGAATGCATTGCTACTAAATCATAATTATGATTTATAGTATATCATTCAAATATTATTTTTCATGTTGCATGTCTAAACGGTATAGAGATGAGAGTATAGCTTATGTGTCCAATCACATGACATATTGCCTCATGGGAGGACATGTATTTCTTAATTTAAAAATATCCAATGAGAAAAATGACTTATTTCTTAATTTAAAGTATCCAATGAGAAAAACGACTTAGGTTGGTAGCGAAAAATATTAAACAGATTTGAAATATACTACCTCCGTTCTTAAATATACAACGTTTAGGACAAGAAATTTAGTTTAAAATGAACTAAATTCGTCCTAAGCGTCATCTATTTAAGAATGGAGGGAGTATATTTTATATGTGTATAGGATTGTGCATGTATGTTGCTACAGGGAACATATATGTATAACAATGTAAATAATAAGCTTGACACATACACATATATATGTTTTAATAGAAAATTCTAGACTTTAAATTCAAATTAGAATCCTTATTTTCTTAACATACAATGCTTTTGAAGGCACTTATCTTAAGATATTTCAAAATATTAACTTTTAAAAGATTATTTTTCTCAACTTTTTAAACAACTTATAAAAAATTGGATAACGTTTGAGTTTTCTTTTTCATTTTACAAAAACTTGTGTGCCAAATCCAACCAAAATATGTCGTACAACGGTACAACTTTTATATATTTAACTTTTTTCTTATTCTTTTTATTTCTGTTTAGTGGGGCATGCAGTGTCGTTGCAGGCAGGCTCGAAGGTGATTGACTGGGGTTGCACGCTGTCTACAGGCTACAGCTACTCTTCCATTGATTAGCTTCCGTGTGAAACGTTGCTCCAAGTGGGCCCTTTATTGCATTGACCGTTTTGCCCCCTCCCTTATCTCTTCGTTGGACGGATTATCTCGGGTGTCAACAACCCAACCGAGCGACACTCCTAGCTTGCTCCGTCCGACCTCCTCTCTTCTCTACCCTCCGAACATCTTCCCTCTCTTCGCAACAGCATGAGCTTGAGCTTTTGCTCCAGTGCCGCGCCCCCGCTCCCACAGCTCGCGTCAGATCAGCCCAAGCGATGGTGCAGATCGAGCGGTGAGCAGCCACTTCGGGGGAGCTCTGGTTGGCGGCCGCGACGGGAGAGATCTGGGCAGCCGCGAATGGAGACCTCCAGTCGACGGAGTTCTGGGCGGCAGCTACGGGGGGAGATCCGGGTGGTCGCGGATGGGAAGCTGCAGGGTTGGAGCTCCGAGCAGCGCGGGGGAGCCCGAGCTCGCAGCCACGCAGTGGGCTTGAGCCCCGGGCGGCAAGGGGAGGGGAACCTGAGCTCCGGGCGTACGTTCTTGATTCGTCGCGGGGGCCGGCGGCGACATGCCACTGGCGAGCGCAGCACCCTGTCTCGAACCCCTCATCACCTGCCCCCGCTACTCGAAGACCCCGTCCCTATGGAGTACCTTCAGTGCCGCGCACTCACCAACGCCGTCGGCAACCTCAGGCATCACCGGGCCTACCCGGAGGGTGTGAGGAAGTTGGGTTACGAGCTTGAGGGCCTCGCGGGGCAGGTGAGTTCTCTTTAATATCTCCGCTCCTAGATCAGAGTATGCTTGGCAGTGGTTATTCAAATGTGATGGTGCCTTGTTTGAATGCGATTTTATCACTTGTTTACGAAACAACTGAGGTGATTGATCGGAGCTAGATTTGATTCGCTATCTTACATAACCAGGAAAAGGGGATATATTCGGTCAGTTTTGTAGAAGTGATTCTGTAGATTTCAGATATAATCTAATTGAAATGCCAGCAATTTTCTCTCTGATACTGATGTAGCAAATTATTTTGAACTGATTTTTCTCAGGAAATGGTGGCTTGGTAGGCTTGCATCTTACCTTTTGGATTCAATGGCAACATTGAATTTGCCTGCTTGGGGCTATGGCCCGCGATACTGATGGACGGTTCAAACAACACGTTGCCAAGGAGGGCCAAGAAGAAATCACCGAAGATTGGCTTGGCGTACAAATTACAAATAGGTGCACATATGACGCTGCTGATATATTTTTTCTATATAAATCTCTATAATGAAATTTATATTTTCCCTTTCACGAATTCAACCCCGCGAGATTCTCAGGCATGATGTTGTGTTCCCAGTCAGATTGTTCGGCCATGTATCTTGCCATGTTGAGATCCATGGCATAGTGGAAGTTGTACTGCAACTGCTAATTAGCAGTTTGGCTGTAAGTTAACTTCACTTACATATACATTGTATATATCCTTGGCATAGCTGAAGTTGTACTGGTTCCTACATGTGGGACTGAATTTATCTTTTATTCTAATTTTGCATGTAGAAGAACATAGCAGGTACCAGCATCCATTTAAGTAAAGGAATATTCTTATACATTCTGAGAAAACAATGGTAGGAAGCAATTTTAAACTAAATCGTTGCCTAGGTACAAAATGTCTAAATAAAAATCAAAGATATTGTCATCTGAAAGGTGGATGCTTTAGCAGATGGAACTTGCAGTTAACTGTGAAATTATCCCTTGAAATTCTCCCTGCATTATGCTCTCTTCTCTAGCAGAACTCTTCCATATGTACATCTCACTGATCTATTTCCTAATGCAGGGTGCCCCTCCATGCCCCTAGTTCTACCTGTACAGCTCAGCCGATCGAGTAATACCAGGTGAATGGTGGCATTCGCAACTCAGGTCTCACTTCCTTCCTCTTCCCTACCTACGCTGGAGTGCTTGGTGCCGAGGAAGAAGAGAAAGGCAAAGAGGCCGATGATGGCAAGGTGGAGGCAGTTCACGAGCTCGAAGTAGCGGTCCTGCAGGCCCAGGTATCCCTCCAGGAACTCGTGCATCATCTGCACCCCTAGTAGGCTAGCACCATGATCTGCTCCGTTTGTTCACCCAGCTGCGAGAACATCAGCCTGTTGTCCATGCCGCCAAGTCCACCCAAATAGACTATTTTTTGGTTAGCAATGATTTCTGTACTGATTTCTTTTTTTCACAAACATGACATTAATATACCATGCATGTTGGGAGTCTTGTCAGGTGTTAGCTTTATTCTCAGCTGCCTGCTCCTATATGAATGCTCTTTTTCTCCAACAGTTTACATTACACATACTGTTGGTTTCTATGTAGATGTTTCTATTAACTGCAAACTCAGTGTAGATTGGTTCATATTCAGTCTTTGTAGATGAGAGTCAAGCCTATTCTGGGTTGTTTCTTGTTCGTTGCAGTTAGCATAACTCTAAAATTGCCATGTGCTTTTCTGGTAAAGATCAATCTTGCAAGCTAACTCTGAAAATATGCTTTTCTGGCTGCTGCATGACAAATTTGACAGTTTCATCTCTTTCTATTGTCCAAATTATTTATAATATTGTTGTTGGCAAATACCCTAGCAGTATACAAGTTTAAAACATAATTCCTCTATTTTTGTTCAAATTGTGTCATCTTTTGACGACATAGCAATATATTAAGATAGATGGTGGTTTGTGTATGGTATTGGTAATTAGCGCCTTGATTTCCAGGAATATGATCTTGTTGTTTTCGTGGTCCTGAACCTGATGGATGCTATTTTTGTGGAATTGTTGGTCAAGAAGTTGTGAATGCATGTTCTGAAAAATTTCAGCCACTGTGACAGGTAAATAGATTACAAGATATTTTATGCTTCACTCCCAATTGCCATGTGCTTTTCTGGTTCACATGTAAAGGAGCAGTCTTGCAAGCTAACTCTGAAATTTAGTGACTTGTCAACTATTACCCTTCCTTCTATTAACATCTGATCCCCGGATAAAGTTTCAAACAAATATGTCATTTACGATCAGATTACAATGATTTTTTAATTGATGTTTCTGCAAGTGTGGTGTGTGTGCTCTCCAATATGCATTTCTGCTTTTCTGATTTTTTTAATTGATGTTTCTGCAATATTAGATTCATATTAATTACCTGCACAATCTGTGATGTGATCTCTAATTCAGTATATGATATGATATCTGAAACATAGTTTACATTTACCTCTACTGTTGGTGGTTGCGTGGTTGCAGACAGTTTTCACTACGTGAAAAACAGATATTGGTAACGGGCGCGGATGGCCATTGGTAACGGGCAAAACGCCCGTTACCGATCAAGCGTTACAAATAAGCCAAGAAAGGTAACGGGCATGCCCGTTACTGATAACACGTAATTGTAACAGGCGTCTAACAAAGGCCGTTACCGAAACTAGTTACCGATCACCTGAAATGTCTGTTTCTCTGGGCCCACATGGACCTTTGGTAACGGGCACAGAAATCTAGCCCGTTACATGAACTCAATATCAGAGACGTTTGCTGTGGACACGCGTCTGCACGTAAGGAGACGCATTTTTTGTACGCGCGTCTTCTCTGTCTGGACGACAGGAGACGCGTGCTCTGGACGCGCGTCTCGCCTGTCTCCACGAAAGGAGACTTGTGCTCTGGACGCGCGTCACGTCTGTCTCGACGACAGGAGACACGTGCTCTGGAAGCGCGTCTCCTCTGTCTACGAGGCGAGCGCTTCCGAGGAGGACGAGGTGTCGCGGCCGCGGTGACGGCAACGGCGACAGCGCGGAGGACGGTGACGGCGCGGAGGGCGGCGCCGAGCCCGAGGAGGATAAGCTGCTGCTTTGGATGACGTACGACGCAGAGGGACGCTGCGCCGCGGTCGACGTCCGCCGACACCTTTCGCCGTCGCGCACGCGGCCGGCCGGCCTGCTGCAGCGCCCGCGTCGGCTTTCTGAGGAGAGAGAGAGCGCGCGCAGCGAGTGGGGCCTTCAGAGAGCGCATGAAAATGCTGCTGCAGCAACGGCGGGGAGAGAGCGAGTGGGGCCCTCAGAGGAGAGAGAGCGAGTGTAGTTGTCCGAGATAGCAGAGTGGTCGGAACGCAAAGACAACAACACGTAATAACAACACGCGTCTCTATTGTGAGAAAACAAAGGAGATGCTAGCTCCATACAAGCGTCGCCAATTGGGTCGTCATAAAATGAGACGCGTCCTAAAAACAACGCGTCTCCAATAGGAAAGTCATCGGTAACTGACGCATGTTAACGTCCGTTACAAAGAAAATATGTAACGGGCGTTTAAGAAGTCTGTTACCAGAAGTCCTCATTGGTAACGGGCGTTGTGGTGGCAAGGTCAGCGCGAGGTCGGAGTCGAGCCTGCCGCGCTTATGCGTAACGGGCGCCAAACAACAACCGTTACAGATGGGGTTCATGTAACGGGTGTAAGGGCCCGTTACAAATGCACCATCCATCTTCAATGACATTTTTTATAGCCACAGAAGATCCCCACCGTTTATACTCTGCTCTTTTGTGCCATGTCTAATTGTTGAAAAAAAACTATTGTCTTCACCATTCATGAAACATTGTGATATATAGGCTTATTCAATATTCATATGTGTACAGTTTACATATTATGTTTCCTCATGCAGACATTGTACTTATATAACAGAACTAAAACTTATTTTTAGTTGTCACATGTCCAGTTTGCAACTCTTTTGATTGATTAATAGAAGGCTAGTAAAAACAAATGATAATCAACATTATTGTTACTTTGCAGAGAGGATTCATCACCAACCTGACAATAGTCACGCATGACGTCCAAGTTGATCTCTAGGTATGGCTCCACGCACATGACACCTTGTAGGCTGGCACTCAAAAATCACAAAAATTGATATCAAATAATCATGCAGGCATGATCAACTGAATTTTGTACGATGCTCATTGACGCTCTTCAGCTCCATCAGATTTGAGGAGACTGGTGGAGCCGGCTGGGCTGGAGAAAGATGGCGTTGGGTTGAAGTCCACAGTGGAGGTTGTTCTCGAAGGCGACGAAGTTAGAGGTTGTTCTCAGAGGCGACGAAGATGGAGGATGTTCCAGGATCGCCACGACTGGGGTGATCCATACGTCGGTGGAGTTGGGGCTGCCGGGATGAGAGGGATCCGATCGGCGACGTCGGAAGAAGTGATCCAACAGCGTCGCCAATGAGTGATCCAGTCAAATCGCGTCCTCTAAACACAAAATTGAGACGGGCATGAAATCAATGTAACCTGGATCTGGTCGTGGGATTCCTGCCTGGGATTCTGTCGTGGCCACCGCGGACAACGGCGTCGCAGTTGTGGTGATCCGATCGGATGGTCGCGATCCTAATGGCGGCCGCGAAAGGCGAAAGGAGAGGCGAACACAGGAGTCCGTCGGCGGAGAGATGACAGTGGCATGGCGGCGTTGCTGCTACTGGGATGGGAGCGATCCGATCGGGACAGAGGCGGAGCGGGCGACGATGAAGGTGCAACACGGCGGAGGCGGAGGCGAGATCTCGACTCGCGAGGGTGTGCAAGGCGGAGGCGGAAGCAAGGTGTGAGGGTTTTCGATTTGGAAGGCTGCGATGCGGAGGCGTATGCGAGGGAGGGGGCAGCGATCCGATGCGCAGAATCAATTGCGGAGCGGAAGACGGACGGAGGGGCGGCCTCGCAGGATGGAGCGGGGGGCGGACGCACGGCAGACGCACGAGAGAGCGGAAAAAGTAGGATCAATTTTTTTGTCTTCACTTAATTCTTTTTAGGAGTAGAGATGACGGTGTGTTTTTTTGGATTGGTGCCAATCGTCCTGCTAACATAGATCATGTGGATGATGAGTGCCTGATTATGATCTGGGGAGGATGAAATTTGAGACTCAACTGGTTATTGCCTTGTAGGGATTTATCAAATGGGCTGTGAATATTATTAGCTTGATTGAAGACTCTTTAATCATGAAACAAGTGGCTTATAAGGTCAAATACATTATGCTGTACTATGATAACCGCTATAATGTATCAAAGAGAAATTTGGAAGGTATTGTGGTTGATCCAATTGCAGTATTATTGCACAAAGTACTTGACAGTGGTCAAACACCATGAGCAAGGATTTGACGGAACCCCCTTTTTGAGATTTGGCCTGGGGAGAAGTACATGCGGAGAAGATCATGCTTTCCAAGTATGCGATGTGTAAGAAAGAGCAGGTTCAAGTGCTTAAAGCGTTACACTACTTCTTGTGAATGATGTGTACTTGTTGTGTTCTTTCTGGAAGGTGAGCAATTTGATTTCGTCATTCTACCCTTTCTCCCTTGCCCCAAAAGTCCCTCGGTTGTTTCCTATGATGGGTCCTTATATACTCTTCTTTGTACTGCCTTGGCCGGGGATCGGATGAGGTAATTCCCTCGATGAAGGAACATCTACGGACACAACATCATGTGGGACGGGTGGCCTTGGGTCGGTCATGCTTTGGCTTGGACACTTTCAGCGACTATGACCTGTTACCTCAGTTTGAACGACCGACACCACCCCTGCCGACACGCCATCCAGTGGGTGTAGACCATGCCGTCCACCCCTTGATGCATCGGGGCCTTGCTGACACGCCATCAGTTGAGGCAGACCATGCTGTCCACCCCTTGATGCATCGGGGTAGTTGCCCGCACGGGCAGTCCCAATGGTAGAAACTAGGATGATTTCTAGTGCATAGGACTTCGTACTAAGAAACTAATCTTTCCAATGGAGAAAATTTTCCAACTGCTGAAACAAAAAATGGACCAATCATCACATTTTGGCAGTCAGGATCCTCTACGCCAAGTCGCCAACTCACACTCGTGTATCTGTCTGGTAGCTCTCTCTCTCTCTTCATGTACACCACACACGCCCATCCCTCTCTCTCACACTCCTCACGTTCTTTGCTTGATAACAGAAAGAACAGAGGGGCTCATCCTCTTCTTCTCCTCTCAAATCCAACCTCCAAATCCAAGAATCAGCCTATGCATGTCACACCACCGCGTTCTCCATCTCGAGAGGTTTCCATTCTCCTATGAAGCTCTTGCTAGCATGGAGTATCCGGGGAGATCGAGAAAGACGCCCTCCATGACTGCTCTGCTCCGGTGGATGCAGGCAACGGTGCCATGCTCGCCCCTGGGAGCGGCGGCCATGGATTCGCGACCCGGTCGCGGCCCTTGCTCGCCCCTGGCGCGCGGCGGCCCGAGCGCACCTGCCTGGGCACGGCGGCCGGAGCTCGCGGCGGGGGCGCAGCCTGCGCGCATGAAGATCGGGGCCGCGGGACACAACTGCAGCACACTGGATCCGGAAGTTAACTTTGGAAAGAGGTCGTTTCTCCCCAACGGGAATTCGATGGTTTCTACGTGCGTTGGGACATGGGAAGACGTCGTTCCTTGCCGAAGAAACGATTTCTTCAAATTTGCTTCTCTTTCCTCATTAATCAGCATGCCATGTCACCATTTTGCTGATGTGGCATCTCATTTAATGAAGATGGAAACCACTATTAATGTTCCATGGGACTGCCCTTAGTCCCGCTGGGCCTGCGTGGTACATGACTCGAAATTCTAGGGAGTTTCCTTGGTGCCCACTCCTCCCCTTGTCTACTACGCCACCCAACCGCCTACGTTGGCGATAAAGAGCTCCTTAGGTTGGGCTCTACTACTCGTCCTAATTGCGTGGCCTTGGCCTTCCCTGTGACAGTCGGGATCGGAATTTCCCTTCCCGTTTTCATCCCCAGTGGTAGTGGCACATTACTAGTTGATAGAACCAATATTTATATTTTCTACAGATGATAACTGTTATCAGGGTTCAAAATTTCAATACAATTTCTTCAACACTCCTGAATTAAGAAATTTGGTTCCAAAGATACCACCATTCACTACTAGCGAATCGACTTTCCATCCCAGGGGAAAAAACACATTAGTACCGGGTATTTTGGCACCCAGTACTAATGTGAACAAGACCCGGTACTAATGTGAGAGAGCCTCCTCACGCTCCCGTGAGAACACATCAGTACCGGGTAGGGGCTAGGACTGGTACTAATGTGCCCGCATTAGTACCGGAGCTAGTTCCCACCCGGTACTAATGTGGCCAAGCCACATTAGTACCGGGGCAGGATACCACCTGGTACTAATGTGACCACATTAGTACCGGGGTATTACATGGTCCGGTATTAATGTCATGCACGCCTCCCGACAGCCTCATTTTTTCTAAGTCCTAGCTTGCATGCGGTGGGCGAGACGCACACCATGCATTTTTTCTAAGTCCTGCACACCCACCATAGCTGCGCCTTTATTTTCTCCACCAGGGCCACCACCCACCACTCATCTCATTCTCATCCTTTCTCCTCCTTTCTTCTCGCTCACATCGATCTCGCTGCTCTCTACCGCAGGACGCAGTGGCGGGCCTGGAGGCGCGGTGGCCGGAGCGAGCCGTGGGAGGCCGGAGCGAGGCGCGGGAGGCCACGGGCGCGACGCGGGCGCGCGCAGCGGCCTTGCGACGATGCTGGTCGGCGGGAGGGCCAGCAGCCTCGCGCGGGGGCGGTGCGGTCGGCGGGAGGCCAGCCTCGTGCGGGGGCGATGCGGTCGGTGGGAGGCCAGCCTCATCGCGGCCCCGATGCTGGGGGCAGAGGCGAGATGGATCTCACTTTCTTTTGCCCAGATTCTTACGTATTGTTCTTGTGATTCTTGATTTATGATTCTTGATCTGCTTGTTGTAAGTATATGATTGAGTGTGTAATCGTGGATCTGTGTGAATGTATAATCGTGGATCCATGATTCTTGATGTGCTTGTTGTGACTTGTGTTGAGATGAGATGAATTTTGCTTTGATTTGTGTTATGGATGAGATGAGATGAGAAAGAAAAGAAAAATAGAGAAGAAAAGAAAAAAAGGGAAGACGAGTGCATCGTGCTGCCTCACATTTGTACCGGGTGGGAAGACCACCCGGTACAAATGTTCATATTAATACCGGTTCTGAACCCCGGTACTAATGTGACTTCACATTAGTACCGATTGAACAATACCGGTTTGAAAACCGGTACTAAAGGGGGGGTTCTCAACTGGTACAGATGTGTGTTTCTCTAGTAGTGATTTGATCGGAAAATAGAAACCCATGCCCGAGTTTCAACTGAGATTTTGTAAAATTTGATGTCCACTGCTGATTGAAAAATATTACAAACTTAAATCCCAATTCTAGTTGTTATTTTCTTGCTCACCTGAACCACTTATGCAAGTTTGATGGTCTAGATGAGATTTTTTGCATTTAGGGGGGCACCTGAAACAACGGTGCAAACTGCTCGTTCTTTATCTAGCTCATTTGGGTTATACAGGGGTTGGCCCTCTATAGATCAGAACTTATAAACCACTTTTCCCAGTCCATAGGTATAGTTGAAGCTAGGGATCTTTGATTCTTTGTCATGGCCCAAGGTGAATCATCTGATGATTTTGCCTGTTCATCACCATTCTGCTCCAGTGCTCCCAATAAATGCATGCCTCATATTTATACAAGAAAAGTTGCCATTCCACAAGTAGAACGATATGTCCTGTGACAGACCAACCAGCTAGAGCCATCAGGGCCCCCTCCTGGATAAGTTCGCTCCTGAATCCAAACAACCCATCAGAGCCTGTTTTAGAGTAACTGGTTCCTCCAGCCAAACACCCATACAGTAATTAACTCACCCTTCAAAGATAATAGATAAATCTAATAATTTAGAAATCAGAATTTTGTGATTTGTGGTGTAGGCTATCCCAATGACAAGGTTTGCTAATGGAATGTCTGATCAGACATGCCCGAGGAACTTTGTTGGAGCCCATGTTACATTTGCGCATCTTTCTTAGGATTTGTGTACTTCACGTTACTATGTTCATGGTCCACCTCTCCTCTCCGCTCTAAGCCTCTAATCCTATTTGATATTTACTTGACTTACTCCATTTTCATGAGACTAGACAACAATGTTAGTCTAAACACTGAACAGTTGGTCATTAGCTAGTTATTCAGGCTAAATGACCATTTAAATGGGTTAAACAACTGATTAAATGAACACGGCTAGCTACCGTGTAGTGTTTACACCGTGTGTAAATGGGCTAAATGGCCGTGTATGGGTATAACAAGTTGCACACCAGTTCTATGACAAAGAACTAAAAAAACAACATAGATAATTTCACAATGCAACAATTTCCAAAGGGACAATGCTCCGGTTATTGCATCATCAATAAATATCATTTCAAACTAAAGTTGCCTCAACCTCTCAACCAATTTGTCAACCAGCTAGATGTTCAAAGTAAACCTTAAAGCGAATGAAGAAACCTAAGTATTCAGATTGCCATGCCTAGATGAGAGTATTCCAGCATTATCACTACAAACCCCTATTGATAAGATGGTCTAGGGACCTCCTGTTGCTTAGAGGAGCAGCATTGGAAGGATCTTGCAATCGTGCCAAGAATTGGAGGAAGACACAAACTTTAGCTGCAATATGTCCTGAATCTACTAACTGAAAATCGCAAAAGTCATAGCATTTTGAGTAATACATAATGGCCCAGCATACTGCATTGTTGCAAAACCAGCAAGTGAGATTGTGAATTCCTTTTTTCGCCAAATTATCTCCAGTAAGAAGAGTGTTCCTGCCGAATGCTGATGAACCACGAGAAGCAACTAATTCCGTTGCTCCTGAGAAGCACGCAGGCAATGCACTATGATAAAAGGCACAAAAACAACATACATGTAATTTCACAAAGCAACACTTTCAAACTAAATAAAACAAAGTAAAACCAACATAAATGTAGAAAACCACCAGTTATTTTAAACAACAATAAACAACAGTTCAAACTAAAACCATCTCAAGCTCTGAACCATACTGTTAACCAGTCTAGAATACTGAAATTAAACCTTATATCTCTCAAGGTCTGAACCAAACTACCAACCGGCTTAAACATTGGAAGTAAACCTTAAAACCAAATGAAATAAACCTAAATGTTCAGATTTCTCTGCCTGTATCAAAATACCATAGAAATGGATCTCTGCACTCCCCAATCTAGATGAGAGCACCATCTCGCATATGCGAGTGTTTAGCCTTGATCTTTGCCATCCCATCTTGATCGGACGGTCCAGATACGCTTCCAGCAGCAGCATCAGTAATAATAATAGGGTGTGACCCCAGGCACCTCATCAAAATCGTCAAAGAAGCTGCTCATGTCCTCTTCCATGTACCATGGACGGGCTTCCGGCGCCTTCTCGTCCGCTACCTGCTGCATCTGATATGGCGCCAGCATGTCGTCGAGCAGCTGATCCATGTCAGCTGCAGCAGCGTAACTGATACCAATGAGACCTTTCTGTTCTCCAGGGTCGGCTGCCACCTGATGGACGTCGTCGCTGAGCAGGAGTGCGCCGTCATCACCGGGGACGATGTCGACAGGCTTCTCACTGCTGCCACCATCGGCGGCCATGGCGCCACCATGGAGGGCGCCGTCGCTGTGCTTTTCTGGCCCGGCTGCGGCGACCGCCTGACCGCCATCGCCGGCAGGCGCGGTCACGCAAGCACCGGCGAGGTCGACAACCTGCCGCGCGCGACCATCAGCGGCTTCGACGGCGACGCCGCCGCGCACGACGTTCTCGGTGGTAGCAGCGCCAATCGGGGACAGACGGTGGCCGTCGCCGTGCGGCGGCGGCGGCGCCTGCTGCTGCTGCTGCAGGACGAAGTTGAACATGGGAACCATGGGGACAGAGCCAGACTTGTGCCTCGCGGCCTCGTTCTCGAGGGCGCTTTTCCACATATCTTTTTCCTCAGCGGTCAGCTTGGCCCTGCCGTTCAGGCTCACCACCACCTTCTTGAAGATCCCGTCGAAGTCCGGCGAGAGGTGCTTCACGACGGCGACAAGCACCGCCACCTTCTGCATCTTCGTGAGCTTGTAGGCGGGGGCGAACGGCACCGGCGTGTGCGCCTGCATCGTGTTCAGGTGCGCGACAACCTCCCGGTTCCACCAGTCCTCCGCCGCCGTCGGCCACCACGGCGGCGGGGCGCGGGTCCATCCCTGGCGCTGCCCCACCGGCGGGTTGCAGGACAGCATCAGCGCCGTGAGCATGACCCTGAGGGCGTTGTCCTTAATCCTGTCCAGCGCCACCGCGAGCGGCAGGCCAACGGCCGGCGCCGGCGCCGGCGTGGGCGAGCCGATGAGCACGGGTCCGACTCCGACCACGAAAGGCGCGGCGGCCGGACCGTTAACGCCGGCGATTGGCGGCAGTGGCAGCGCCGCCGCGGTTTGGCCCGCCGCGCCCAGCGTGGCTGCGGTGCTCCAGCGTAGCGCGGCGCCGTTGACGCCGGCCATGGGGAACGCCACGGTCATGGCATGACCGCCGCCCGCCGCGTAGTGGAGCGGCACGACGGGGACGGCGGTGGCGCCGTTGGGATGCGCCACCGTGGCGTCGAGCTGGGAGCTGCGCTGCCTCTTGGCGTCATCCAGTTGGCCCTCGATCTCCTCCATGCTCCTCGAGCGCCTGCTGGACGACGCGCTGAGGTTGCTGGACTGGCTGGCCATTGCTTGCTCGGTGCTTCAATTCCTGCCTGGAAATGTAGAGTCAAATTACCATTGTTCAGAAATCAGAATGAACAAAGCAATGCTATAAAACATGTTCTTATTTTCACCACAATGCTTGCAATTGTTTGATCCAATCTTGGTGTTCGTACTGGTACATGTTTCTAAATAAAATTTCGCTCAATTTATCCCTCAAATTCCAATTTCCAAGCCCTGCAAAGACGACGACCGATTTACGTGTAACCAGACCAGCAGAGATGAGCTACTCAGCTAACTGACTGTTCATTGCTAATACTTAGTACCATCCTAGTTATAACAATACTGCAGATCATATATAGCAGAGATGCGACAAGCATGGCTGATAGAAGACGTGTGTGGCGGCGAGACAAGTGTGTCAAATCCACAAAATTACTGTCGACTAAGGATGCCGGTTATTGAAGTACAAAATCCTTGTAACCTTACCATTGAAACGACCAACAAGTCACTGAGACAAAGGTGCAAAATTCTTAATGTTAATCACAAAGTGTGAAAGATCCTCTAGGGCGAATTCCAAGTCTAGGCATTTGCCCACCAAGCTAAAGAAATAACCAAATCCGTGATAACTCCGTATCATACACAACTGTCTTCCATGACTAAAATTAGTATGAAAATTCGCAACAAACAGTATATTAAATCAAGTGAGCTATTTATACACCGTCATGAAAGCAACCGCCAAGATCTACCATTCATCATCGATAAAACAAAGTTCGGCCCGCACTTAAGCTTAGTAAAATGCTTAAATAATGTCTCCTACACAAAACTGAATTTCCTCATGTGTAGTGTGTGATTCGAGTGAATGCCACTCTTTTTTCCTTCACACTTGTAACAACTTACCGCCAGAGGTACACAATTTTGCCCCTGCATGGCTCTTGCATTGGGTCTACAAGGTCATGTTTACTCATCCTCATCAGAGTACTGGAGGAAGGCAAAAGCTAAACGACTACACAGAACTATAACTATACATAACTCAGTAAAGTTATACATATTTACGTCAAGTAAGAACAAGCCGATCCACCGGAGGGATGGACGAAATAAGGATCTCTCTGACCGCATGGAAAGCTAACCGGAGATGATAGGCAGATCTATATACTAGAAACATTCATCACAAAGAGAAACATATATATGTACTCACATATCTACGCAACTTAGCTCCAATCACACACTATTTCATATTCTACAAGGACAACTTATAAGAACAACTACTGTAGCATAGCGAAAAAGGTCGCATACCTCAAGCTTTATTTGGGCACCGCAGACCTTGAAGAAACTTCGCTTTGGAGAAAAAAAAATGCCTGAAGGCAAATATATAGGGTAGCACGGAGCAACAGACATCAGAAATAGGAACCACGCCGATGCCAATCGAGCCTTCTTTTGATGGAAGGTATTGAATTACTGCTTTCCTATTATTTGATATGTTATCTCAATATGGTATCTCTTAGCAGCATTTACCCATGACGTGAAGATTTTTTCCGTGCTGGAATATAGCTAGCGTATCTGGCAGCTGATACGCCACACTTAATGCCACAACGGTAATATTTGCCAGACGGTTCATTCGTGGCAGAATATACGCCTTCCAAGTCGGTTTATCTGGCGCATCAAAAGTGCTGGAACATTACAGTGACATACGTATCCTTAAACTTTCTGCGTTGTCGACATTTCAAACCACTAACTAGTGGAAGTGTGTGGCACGCACGTGGAGTACGGATGGTCTAACACTCAAAGACTCTCGAGTTATACTAGCTCTCGACCATACTCCATTCCCGGATATGGGAGATGGATCGTCTAAGGGATACAAGACATCTGATCAACTTTTGCACACCTTTTCAGGATGGTGATTGGTCCCATGTTCTTGATCACTAAGAACTTCTCCATGTTGACCTCGATGCTACACTCAAAGACAATGAAACTGAGTAATGTGTCCTTATCCTTGGCCGGGTACCCTCAATATATGTTTCTTGGGGTTAAGTTTGATGCAGTTCTTTCATAGATTAGTGAAGGTTCCGGCCAAGTAGGTGATAAGATCGATTGATCGCTTGGATTTCACCATGTTGTCATTTATGCACACCTTGAGATTCTTGTTGATTTGGTCCTGAAAACAGTTTGCATGCACCGCTAGTAGATGGTGCCAGTTTTTTTCAGGCCAAGTGGCAAGACCACTTAGAAGAACAACCCAAAGGAGGTGATGATGAACAAAGTTGCGAGTTGGTTGGGTTTGTACATTGTGATCTGGTGGTAACTTTAGTAGGTGCCCTGGAAGCATAAGACTTCACATCCTAATTTGGAGCTGACCACTTGATCTATGCATGCAAAGAGAATTGATCCTTTGGAAATGTCCAATTCAGTTTGAAGTAATAGACACATATTGTCCATTTCCTATTCTTCTCTACAAGAACATCCTCGGGGCAAAACACCTCTATCATAAAACCAACTACAAAATCTTATTGATCTTCTTCCCTATGGCTTTGCACTTCTTCTCACCGAACTAGTCTAGACAATGCTTCACCGGCCTTGACTCCAGGTTGATGCATAGGTGGTGCTTGGGGCTTGAAGACCTCCATCAAGATCACAAGCATGTTAGATGGCTTCCATGTGAAGATGTCACGATTGGCATGGAGGAAGTCGATGAGCTTGCCTTCCTATTTGTTAGATAGTACCATTCTGATCCGCATGAAGATAGCATCCTTAGGGTCAACTTGGATTGTCTTGGTATCTTGCTCGGGCTCAAAGGCACCCAACCTTGATGCTTGATTGTAGTCAGGGGATGAGTCATATGGGGCATCAACTTCTTTATCCCATCAATCTTGGAAGTCACTCACGATTATATTGGTGGGGAGCTATTGTTATCCTAGTTGCACTAGTGTGCATGTTGGAAATTGGAGCCCAAAGTGATGATGATGTTTGATCCTGGCATACTTAGTTTGAGATATGACAATCCTTGTCGAGATGCTTGATAGGGTAGGTGTGGTTCGAGCATGGTCTCTCCATTAGCTTTTCAAAGTGGTCGGAGGTTTGCTTGGCACCCTTTCTATCGATTAGCCGCCTGCAATGCTCGATGTCGTGGCATTATTTGTTGTTGTTGTTCTTCTTCTTGTCCTAATGAATGGTGTGATTGTGTTTCATGGCGCTTCACCTATCTTTGTCAAAGATGACTCCCATAGGTTCATTATGAGAGGCGTGGTTGGGGTGATGTCAAGGAGATCATCATAGTGGTGTGCATCTTCCAGCAGCCGGTCTTGTGCATCACGAACTTGAACATGGTTCCGGAGATGAACACCCCAACCACATCAGCGTTGACAATGTTGAGGATCTTGTTGCACTACTTGGAGAAGTGTGTGATGTAGTCCTGGAAGGGTTCAATAAGCTTCTGCTTATATCTTCTGAGATCCCATGAATTTTTAGAGTAGGTGTAAGTGCCCTAGAGTTGTCGATGAAGACATCCCTTAGATACGATCAGTTCCGGATGTTGTTGTCAGAAGGTCCTCGAGGCAGAGCAGATGGTACTAGATGATAAAGTACTCATTGCTTGCACCTCCAGATCACCTACTACTTGGTGTCCTTAGTGTGCTTATCAATGCTTGTGGGTCGGCAGGCAAAAGATCTACGAGAAATGAGCATTCTTGATTGAATCCCTGAATGCACCTGTCCTAAGCCATCGGGGCTTGGACTCCGGTCGTAGTGGTCACAGAGTTCCCCATGATGTCCATCATCCCTACTGCCTCTGCCACCGGCGTTCGGCACTATGTGTCGATGGTACGATGGGTGTTGCATCCACCTCCTAGGCGCTTGTGTGTTGATGCTCACAGGGCTTGTTGCTCTTGTTTGTAGGCGTCCGATGCTCTGACCTCCTCATGGTAGCATGATGGCTCCTGGTAAATTAATGAAGGGATCAAGGTCCTCTTCATTGTAATGACTCCACAAACTTCTCGATGCTTCGCGCCATCAAGTGTTTGAGCTCTTAGTCTACTGCATCGACGCTAGCTCCACCAAGCCCTTGAGGTTATGGTGGATTTGGCAGATCACCAGATCATTGGGCTTGGATAAAGCTCGTGGGATCAGTGCCAGAATGGCAATGTTCTAGCTCACCTTGGTGAAATAGGTGAGGCCCTCAATGCCATGGATGATGTAATTGTAGACACGACATGTACGTGCCCTCACAGTGCAACTCACACTACTCCTCTTCCAATTCAACCTGCTGTTCCAACTGGGTTAGCTCGACTTCGAGGTCAGTGTGCCACGCTTCAACATGCCTTCAACGCTCCTCCTGCTTGTGCACATAGGCCTCCTGCTGCTCAGGGGTGCGCTGGGCAGGCGGGGTGTGTGAGCTCCCTTACCATGATGCCAAAGCGACATTTAGAATAACTCACATAGAAAGATACATTTGTCGCCTTGCAAAGGCACAAGTTCCATTGTTACACTGCTAGGATACTAAATCCAGAAATGACACCAATCCCTTACTCAGCTAATTTTTTCAACTAGCTTATATCTTCAAATAAAACCTTAATGCAAACAAAGTATATCCAAATTTTCAGATCTAGACAACAAGTATTTTAGTTTGACAACATGCATCCATTTTTGAACATAACCATCTGCTGAAATTATTAGTTGATGATATTGTTTAGGATAGAAATACACAAAATAAAAGGAGAGCATGCTTTAAGGTCTGTTCTGAAGAAAGGATTGTTCTAGAACCTTAAAGGGTTTAGTCTTAAAGTGTTTGGATCCTAATCGGTTCTTAGAAACGACTCACTTTACCATCTCAACAGTTCCGCAGCCTAATCTCTTTCCACATCAACGCAGATTTATCATCACTGTATCATGAGTGTTTAGTTAAACAGATCTATGTAATGTCCATGGTGGAACCATCTCATGTTTTTGCCTGTTCAACACTGCCTTGTTCCTCATAACTCCATGCCTAATATTTATAGGATGAGAGTTGTCATTTTGTAAGTACAATGACATATATACTGCTACAGACCCAACCAAGACCCCATTAGAGCAACTCCAACAGCTTATGTAAAATGTTAGCTAAATATAGAGTTTTATCCCTTTTGTATAATATAGAAAATCTCATAAAACGCTGAGGAAACCAACAACCTCTTCAAATCGTAATTTTTACCATTCACAAGGACGTGCATGCCAGCACCAAAACGGCCACTGACAAGCGGATCTCACGAACGAACAGAGACATGCCCAGTCAAACATCAGCGACCGCGAGTTTGACCTGCCGATTTCTCGCCGCCGGCGAGGGAGAAGAAGCCGGTGAGCCTCCTCAAGGTGAGGAGAACCCATTCCACATCTAGGACCGGTGGATTCGCGACCAGAGGCGGCTAGCGGCGTGCAGCGGTGGACGGCGAGGCCGAGCGGTGCGGCGGCGCAAGCGGAAGTGATGAGGGCAGCGTCTGGGCGGCTGGGGAGGGCGTGTGGAGGAGGTGCTACGAGCGGTGGTGAATCGGGTCGTGGTGAGCTCCCCCCGGCGCGCCGCCGAGCTCCTCCTCGTGCGGACCCGAGCTCCGCCCCCGAGGTCCTCCTCTCGTGCCCGAAGCTCCTTGGTACCGTCCGGCGGCTCCCATCTTCCTCCGCTCCCTGCCGGCGGCGCAGTCTGAGGTGGGGAGGCGGAGGTTGCTCGCCTGGTCGATGCGGGCGGAGCGCCCTCCCCCCTCTGTGTGTTTCTGAGTTGCTCTCTTTGTCTAGACCAAGGCGGAGGGAGGAGGGGCAGGACACGCTGCTTTTCTGCCCTCGATTGATCACGTCCGACGCGGGAGGCACGGGAGCAGTGCGGGAGGATGGAGTTGGCGAGCTCGAAGCACTCGGTAAATAAAGCTAGCGGAGGAGAGATGATAGCGAGGCCGATAGAAAATAGAGGAGGAAGGCGAGGCTGTTGGATTGCATTTTCATCGTCATTTTTCTTTTTTTACCGAACTTAATTGATTTAGAGAGGCTATTGGAGTTGCTCTTAGATCCCATCTTGGATAAGTTGGCTCCTGAATACAAACAGCCCTATCCTAGAGCTGTTAGCTACTCAACACAAACAAATGCTGAAGTATACAGTAAGAAACATTTTAAGGTTCTGAAGATTGGTGGATTTGATCATTTCGAATTTGAAGTTCTATGACATGTACTGGCCATATCATCGTTCAGCACATTAATTGGATATTCTTCGTTGAATCTCATAATATGATTAGATTCGAGCATCTCGGTCTAATAGGATTGTCGACCTTCGGTATACTGTGCCTTGCATTGCTACGTGCACGATGAATCAATCTTTTCCTACACTTTGTCATGGAAGCCATAATAATCGATAGTGGGATAGCGGATTTTCAGCACTCTAACCAAAAAAAATTCTAGAACTTGTGTTGCACATATTTCTAAGAAGGAACATGAGTTAAGAATAAGTTCCGGCAACTTGGTCTTATGGCGGTTTGAGAAAAAAAACAAGAGACCCTAGTGCAAGTACTATCCACTCTTTATCGGACGGTACAAGGACCTCCTGGCACTTCAAGGAGCATCATCGTCATCAACAACACTTGGGACGTCCTGGGGAATGCCGTCGCCATGGCATTGCTCGTGAAGTTCGGTGCCACAGCGGGTAGTGTGGTCGACCCAAGGCCCGGCCAGCCTGGGCAGCTCGGGCTCTCTCTGGCCGGCCTGGGTGTTAAGGAAAAAGTCTTTTCAACATCCCTTAATTATTGTTGTTGTATGAGTTTAGCTTTTCATGAGTAAAACCGGGTATTGGAAGTCCCTCATCTTCCAATACCATTGGTTCTTGGTCCCTTGCCGGGTTTGGATGCTGGTTTAGTAGGAAAAAAATTCGTTCAACATCCCTTAACTATTGTCGTAGTCTGAGGTTAGTACCTCAACTTCCAAATATGTTTACTTTTGGTCCCTTTTTTGTTTTGAGGGTGTTTTTGCATGACGTGGTATGGATCCCACATTTTAGGAAACAAACGGTGGTAGGTTTCACATGCCAGATGCCTTTTTTCAAGTGCGGTTAGATGTTGTAGCGATAAAAAAAAATAAATCATCAAACCGAGAAGTAGAGGGAGCGACTGGAGACAGATTTATTGGGTTGCATGCTGATTGAGCTGAGCATGTATAAGCTTATTCCCGATGGTTGTATGGTCGACTGCGTTGTTAGCTTAAGATTAGGTCTGACAATAGGTGCAAAAGCAGGCTACATGGGTGCCGATTGACCGGCTTGAGCAGTGGCGGTCTTAGAGAGCGAACCACTCATGAGTAGAAAAGAGCAAGGAAGAGGATGAGAAGAAAGTCACTTGACATGTGGATTCATCGTCACGTTATGCAAAACCACTATCAAAACTACTAAAGGACCAAAAACAAATGGTATTGAGAGTTGAGGGATTGAGAATACCTGGTTTTGCATATGAGGGACTAAAGTCAGACTATGATAATAGTTGAGGGATGTTGAAAGAACTTTTTGCAGGTGTTAATAATTAAGCTCAAACAAAGATAATTATGGGCCGCTTGCAGCCCACCAACTCAAATACTTAGCTAGTGAGCTTATACTAGTATGTAAACTGAAGAGTCGGAGACGTCGGCACGGATTGGTCATTCATTTGCGGCGCGACGCTCCGAATTCCAGCGACATTCTGAATTCCTTTGGAGAGATATTGGAACTTTTGCTGTTAAATTGTTAGCGAACAATTTATCTTGGAGTCTTAGAGAGACAATTTTTATTGTATTTCCATTTTCATACTCCCTCCGGTCTCATTTATAAGGCGTATCACCATTTTTGGTTTTTTCCGCATATACAAGGCGTGCCACCTCGGGTACTCAAACTGGCTACGTTACCCAACGTCCTTACTAGGATGCAATTAACTTAGGCAATCAATTAGGTCAATAGGAAATGAACAGCTCACACAAAGCTGCATGCAAATTAATGCTCCTTTCTCTTTTGCTCCACTTGCACCCACTGCATGCACCAGTTAACCGAGAAACAATGCAATGATTTAATGCCAGCCCACGATGCCAATTTCTACCTTGGTCTCTGCACTCCTCGTCCATACGCCTTATAAAAGAGACCGGGGGTGCATACCACCACCTCGTTCTCGAGCTGGAGCAGAAGCTTGTGTGCGTCCTGTCAGATTGCTGCATCTGGAAATCCCCAAGTTCCTCAGGAACACGTTTTCTGGCCAGTAATCAAGAACATCGCATTCCCAAATTTCCAAATCTACTAGCTGTGCGAAACATGTCCATAAAGCCAGTGCGCTTGATGAGTGGAAGGAGAATTGGGTCGGTTCGCTTGGCTGGTTGCTGGTGGCTGGTGCTGATTTGTTCTGAGAGAAAAGTACTGCTGGCTGGTTGCTGGTGGCTGGTTTTTTCTGAGAGAAAAGTACTGCTGGCTGGTGGCTGATAAGCCAGACGAACAGGGCGAAAAAGGTCGCACCGACCTAACCTCATAGTTGGCAGGGCGAGTGTACCATTCCATTTATTCTTGACATGCAGCAGTGTTGTTTCTGTTTCGTCGGGTGATACATCCAGAAACAGACGGGACAGTGAAGGAATGAAACTGCTAGCTGCCTCTAGGGATATTTGTTGTTGACCACATTTTCCAAATATGGATAATTCACTTAGCTTCGGTGCTTCAGGTAGATCAGTCAACCTCGGGCACCAATAGATACTGAAGGTCTCCAGCAGAGGAAAGGTTACCTCTTCTCCTGGAGTTCCTTCGGCTGCCCCCCACCTCTCAAGGGCTGACAAAACAAACAAATCAAGTTTCCTCAGTGCTGGAAATGCAGAGCGGCGACACAGAGTTTCAGCTCCGCCAAATGGTTGTTTAACCAATAATGACCCCCCTTGCGGTAGTGCACTCAGGCTCTCACAAACACTGATTGACAGTTCCTCGAGCAGAGGAAATGTTACGTCTTCTGCTGGAGTGCCTTCGCCTGCCCCCCACCACCTCAAGGGCTGACAATCTAGATAATCCTAGTTTCCTCAGTGCTGGAAATGCAGAGCGGCGCACAGTTTCAGCTCCGCCACATGATTGTATAACCAATAATGACCCTTTCGGTAGTGCACTCAGTCTGCCACAGTCTGAGATTGACAGTTCCTCGAGACATGGAAAAGTTACCTCTTCCCCTGAAATTCCTTTGCCTGCCTCCCATCTTGCAAATGTAGTCAACTTTTCCAATGTCATTTTCCTCAATGCTGGAAATGCAGAGCGGCACTTCGTGTCAACTCCGCTGATCACTGACGCTGCTTTGGGTAATGCAGTCAAACTTTTACACTCCTTAATCAACAGCTCCTCAACCTTGGGAAACATCGGCTCTTCTCCTTGCACCTCACGTGTCTCCCACCATTCCTCAAATTTTGCCATTTCTACCAAGGTAAGCACCTTCAGTTCCGGAAATGTGACAGACGTAGTACCACCACTGCACAAACAATGTAAACTCTCCAACTTCCGCAGGTGAAGAATTTGCAGAGCTGGTAACTGCCAGAGTGCAGGAAGCTTCTCGAGCTCTTTGCAACCGAATAAGACAAGCTCCACCATGCCTCTCAACGTACTCATCCACACTTGGAAAGTACGGCTCCCGCAGGAATAAATCCTCGACCTTCAGCCCGTCATGAGGTTTGAGACCTTCCAGCACCTCTTTATGGTTATTATTCTGTGCTTCCTGGTCATTATAGGTCCGACTCCAATGTAGCTCCAATTCGGTCAGTTTTTTCTTGTTTCCAAGACCTGCTGCTTGTGCATCTGCTCCTGTCACATTTTCAAGCTTCCTTAGCTCCAGATAACCGCCAAGGTCGTCCAAATTCTGCAGTTCTCTTACATTACAGCAACCGGAGTCGGTACCTATCACAAAGTATGTAAGCATCTGTAGGGAAGTTAGGCATCCAAGCTCTGAAGGCATGCTTTTTAACTCCCTACATCCGTGAGTGACTGAGTGTAGAGGTGACGGAGGGCAGTCAAACACTTCAGTTGCTTAGGAAGCCGTTCAAGCTTATAACAGTTAGAAAGGTTCAATGTTTGCAAAAGATATAGAATGCTAATGTCTTCTGGAAGTGCTTTGATGGCACTACATGAGAGATCAAGATACCTCAGGTGATGAAGATATTTCAACCTTCTGACCGAACCACGTTTTATCTTCAAAGCTCTGATAGAGTTGTATTTTGATAAAATCTTTATATATTCTTCCACATATCCATCACAAATCAGTGTTTGGAAAGTAGGAGATCCTTTCTCTAGGGAACCATTCAGGAGAGTTTCTGGTTTGCTGACTGACAAATACAAATGACGAGCTAAATGAATAACATCCCCACTTTCGCTGGGGTGTGTTGCTATTGCAACACATTCTTCTCCCATAGCAGACTGTGCAACATCATGCATTAGGTCATGGATCTTACAAGTAATTCTAGAACAATACATTTGCTTATTATCAAACACTCCATAAATATTATAGTTTTTGCCAAATGGGGCATTCTTCAAATCCTGGAAAAATGACCTTGACTTCAGCTCAATGAAAATTCTTTCTCCAAAGGTTTCAGGACACACCTTTGATTGCTCTGGGATGAAACCATTGGCCATCCACAAGTGGATTAGCATTTGCACATCAATCTCATAATCCTTGGGAAACATAGCACAGAAAGCAAAGCATTGCCGCATATATGATGGCAAGCAATTGTAACTGAGTTTAAGTACTGATAAAATTCCATTTTCCTCATCACAAATCGTGCTTCCATTTAGTACATCCTCCCATTCTTTCTTGCTGGTCTTGGTACCCAGTACAGAGCCCAGTGCTGTGGCCGCCAAAGGAGAGCCAGAACATCTCTTGGCAACTTCACCAACCATGTTAACTAGTTGACCAGGCCATTCCTTTTCTTGTTTTGAACCGAATGCTCTTGTCTTGATTATTTTCCCCTAAGGACTCCTCATCCAAGCTTCCTAGCTTATAGGCTCCTTCAGTTGTACCCATCATTAGTTTAGCAACAGCTTCATCATGAGTTGTTGTGAGAACTGAGCTACCACTGCCACCATGCTGAAGGTAGGACTTCAGCCTTTCCCACTTGCCGGGCTCATCACGGTTCCACACATCATCCAATACTAGGAGGTACCTCTTCCCACTCACTGCCTTTTGAAGATTGTCAAGTGCTTATGAAGTTTGACTCGCTTCACAACCATTCTCTTTCACTATTCTGTCAGCCAGGGAATCCACATCAAAATCATCAGAGACACACACCCAGAGTCGCAACGCGAAATGCTTCTGAATTTCAGAATCATTGTAGACGAGCTGCGCCAATAAGGTGGTCTTGCCCAAACCCCCCATTCCTATTATGGGAAGGAGCGTGAGACGCTCACAGCTTGCTTGAGCTAGCAATCTGCCAACAAGTTCCTTCTTCTCATGGGCTCTAGATTTTCTCGCGATCTCCAAAGATTCCTTGGGGATGGAAGCATCCGTCTGCCTCCATTGCATGGGCATCTGCGGCTGCACTTTGAATTTGAACCTGAATGCATTCATCTCTGAGATGAGGACGTCAATTTCTTGCAATTCAGTACAGCTGTTGACGTTGTGGCCTCACTGCTGCTGCACCCCTGGAATTAATGATGACGTATCCAGCAGTACAACACCTTCTCCACTCACCAACCTCGTATCCTTCTGCTGATTGAATACGATGGACTTAGTTTTATCACAGGTTTCAATACATAATGTTTTGAGAGATGCTGGCAGGTTGGGGACCTCTACTACCAAAGATTCCCAACAAAATATCTTTAGAGACTGTAGACATGGCAGGGTTCCACCTCGAGCTCTTTTACGGTGCGCCATACCACCATATACCACTGTTTCAAAAGGACTAGTATGAAAAGATCCAACGGTTGAGATTAATTGTATACCACTAAAATCTCTACTTGTGGTATAGGTAGTATACTTAGGTGGTATGGGTGGTATAGGGATATTATTGGTAAAATATTTTGCTAGCATAATTGAAATATATGATTTCTGATTTCTTCTAGTCGACTTAATTTCTTCCAAATCCCGTCATCCGATCCCAGCTCATCTCGCATCTGGCTGCAGCGCCGGCGGCAGCAGCACAGCGCAGGGCTTGTCGCGTCCTCGCGCAAGGATGTGCCACCACGGCCCCGATGGAGGATTTGCTACCGATTGAATTTGAATATTTAAAGATCCTGAAGCCTTTGAATTGTTTCTCCGTTGATCCATCCTTCATGGATGGCGGCTGTTGTTTTCTTGCCGGGTGTCTAGGGTCTTGTTTACTAGATGGGGTCTGTTAAAAAGAAATTCAGATGCGAACAATTTTCCATGTTTTACATCGTTTGCGTGTACAGTAGTTGGCCGGTATACATCATGCACCGTAAATTCGTGGATACATATTTCTACTGTGAGATTAAATAGGCTACCAAAATTAGTAAATTTGTAACAATTATCTAGTTACCCTTACTAAAAATAGATCATACTCCCTATGTTTATGTTAACGATTGATATGTTGTGTGAACTTATTATACGTTGCGACGATTGTCTGCCAAGACTCTACAAAATCTCTGGGTCCGCCACTAACTGCGGGGATGGCGGAGCCGCTGGGACGCGCCATGACATTGGGTTGGGAAAGACGCTGGTTCTTGGCTTCCTCAGCCGTTGTGGCACTCTGCTTGCACTTCCCTTCCTCCTTCCTCGCGCTCGAAGAAGACGCCCTGAGGTTGCCATGGCTTCCTGCATAAAAGAAGCGATTCAGTTAGCAACATGTTGTGCGTATCTTATGTCAATATCTTCTAATAATGAGCATGGTAAGACAAAAGTGACTGACATATCTGAAGATCTTGGGCATCCAAGCAATATAAAAATGGATTTTTTTTACAGAACATAAAATATTGAACAGAATGGTGTGTATACACAAATATACGTTGCAGCGAGTCTAGTACTGTCACACCCAGTTTTGGAAGCAAAACCAGATCATAGCTTACATGTGTCCAGGATCATGTTCACACATGCAAACGACATAGTGGAGTACCAAGAATCGCAGTGTCATAACGTTATTATTATGACAGACCGAATGTCCAATAATCTAACAAACTGAACGAGTAGCTAACAGCGGAAAATAAATGAAGTCGTCCACCACAGGCAGTCGACCGGAGCAACGTGCCTAGAAGTCTTCAAAGTCTTCAGGGAAGTCTTCAAAGCGACCGTCTGAGCAGCAGTCCGAGTAGTGTAGTTGCAAGAAATAAATCAACAAGCGTGAGCATATGTCGTACTCAACAAGGGAACATAACTATAACAACATGCACGGCTCTTTGGGTGGATGGCTGACATGGTTAAAGCGGTAAGCAATTTTTAGTTGGTCAGATTTTATTAAGCAACTATTTACTAGCAGTGTAAGTGTATACCAACCCAGAGAATAATAAATGCAACAATAATAGGATGCAATGCACAAGATTAATTCATATTCCATAGTTTACTCATGTGAGGGTCCAGGCCGCTCGTGACTGTGAGCACAACTGATCGATCAGTTTATACACTCTGCAGAGGTGGCACATCTTTACCCACAAGTCGTGTTTCCCATGTCGCCCGGGTTAGCTAGACCCTTAAACACTGCCTTTGGTGAGTGGCTAGGGATTCACTACGAGACGTTTACAAAGATTCCCTAGTATGAGCTTCTCGCTACGTTTCATGACAGTGTAATGCATAACCCTCTCTCAAGACTGCGAAGCTACCACAGAGCAGATCAGCTTGAGGGTCGGGCTATACACCAACTACCGGCACCCCCTAACCCTTATCAGGTAAAGCATACTACATACTAAGGTTTCTAATTAATTAGCCAAGACTGAGCCATTTGTCTTGTGGTTGCACTGTTATCCTGGGTGGTCGCTCCATGTTCCGATTAACAGGGTAATCTTGCTTAATGAGGGTAGAGCATAAAATAAATCAAGTTCACTTTTGTGTTCAATTAAACCACCCTCAATCCCATAGTTAGTGACAAAGCATGTGCTACCCAACATAAATAAAATACCCAGGTTAACAAGGACATGGTAAACAACACTAGTCACACCTTAATCATAGGGTCCCATCAATTTAATGCAAAACAATAAAGTAAACAATGTAATTAAAATGCAGTTGTATAGGAAAAAGGGAATGCATCAAGGACTTGCCTTCCACAAACTCAGAGGGCTGCTCAAGATCTTCAAAGTCTTCAATGGCAGCGTAATCGAAGTAGCGATCGTCTTCTACGCATCACACCAACCACATACAGGCAAACAATAGAAATAAATAAGAAACATACACCAAACAGTAATAACAGAGCAAAACAACTGCGTAAAACTATTCTACTCTTCGATATGATCGTTTGGACATAAAGAATGCTAAAAACGGAGCTAAAACGCATAATCTATGGCTAAAACAAGCTACATGGATCTATCTGTGAGAAAACTAAGGCTCCAGGGGCTTATCTGCTAAAAACCAGGGACTAAAATGTAATTAAACGTATAAACAGAAGGTCTAACATGTAGAAACTAAGCCATGGACTTTGGCTGCTAAAACTAGAAAGCTTAGGGTCTAAACCGTAAAGATCAGGACCTATTTGTAAGGATCTTTCTGAGGTGGGAGGACCGACTTGTAAAATCTAAAAGCTCAGGGGGTTTTCTGCAAAACGGCGGCGACCACGCGGGGGTTGACCGATAACTCCCAGTTTGACCGGCGAAGGGATCTAATCTGATCCATTGATTCGCGATCTGTGGGGTGCTCCGCAAGCGGCCGGCGGCGGCGCTTGCGACGGCGAGTGGCGGCGCCCGGCGGCGGGTTCGCCGGCGCAACTCGAAATCGGGCATCCGACCACGATTTGGCACGTGGAAAGCTCCAGAGCGAAGCGGACGAGGCGGCAAACACATCTAGGGCACCGGAGCGAGCTATCGGGCGACGGCGATGGCGTAGGGCTCGGCGAGGCGGACTGCGGCGGCAGAGCAGCTCCGGCGAGCTCGTGCGCGAGATACAAGGCGCGAGAACGAAGACAAACGGCACGGCGAACTTCCTCACCACCACGCGAACCTCCGGAGGTGCTCCTTGTCGATGGACCGACGGCGGACGGGAAGATCAGCGGCGGCGCTAGGGTTTCAAGGCAGCGGCGCTGCGGTGTAGCCGAGTCTATGGTTGTGGGGGGAGGGGCAAACAGGGCACGGAAAACGACGGTACGGTTTATATAGGCCGGTGCACCGGTTCCTTGGCGTGCGGGCCAAGGGAAGGCGGCACCCGCGTGTACGGACTCAGAGGCGGCGCGGCTGGACTCGAACCGGAGTCCCGGTGTGGCGGGAGGACGGGGATGACGACGTGGCCCCACGCGTCAGCGACTGAGGGAGAGGGAGGCGCTGCTGGGCCGACATGGGCCGAAAGCGGAGCTGGGCTGCGTGCGGGTGAAAAGAGGAGGGGGAAAAACCAAACTGGGCCAGGGAAAAGGAGGGGCTCCGGCGGACCTAGGACTAGACGGGCCGGCGCAAAACAGAAAGAGGGAGAGAGGAAGGAAAGAATTCACTTTGAATTTTTGAAACCTTTTCAAACTTTAAATCAACTTTGAACACAATTTGAATTCAAACACTAAAAAATGATGCTCCAGCATGTATGCAACATTCAACTCCTATATTTATTTATTTTATTAAAGAAAAAATTATTTAAATGCCTAGAAAAATTAAATAACACCTTAAAATCCTTGAGCAAAGACATAGTTGCTAACAAAATTTTAAAATTGAGAGAAAATTGTTTATTAATTTATTTTTCCTATTCACATCCTGAAATCAGAAATTTTAGGGTGTGACAAATCTACCCCTTAAAAGAATCTCGTCCTCGAGATTCTGATGGATTTAGCAGGATAGAGAATACTAGGCTCCAAGCTCATGAGTGAAAGATAAGGGATTAAGATAATGAAGGACATACCAAGCTGATTGGATACCCTTTGAGTGGTTGCAGTATTCATGTGATTCAGCTTCCCATGCATGTAGTTTTGCCGTCCCTTGTTCTGAGGGGTCTGGTTTCCATTCCTCATCTGCTGACTCTGCACTGGAGTATTCTGAACACTTCTCTGAGGACAATGGTTGGCAAAGTGACCAACCTCTCCACACTTGAAGCATGAATTACCAACAGGGGTGTTAGGCACACTAGATCTCACTGGGGTTCCTGCATGGGTATTCTGACTAGTCTGCTGATCATTGGGACGTGGAGTATGCGGAGTGGATTGTTGTAACTACTGAATGGGGTGCTTGAACGGTTGATTGTTACGGTGTATCTGATTCTGCCCAGTGTTACCACTCGGACCTCCAAAGCGGAATGGTGCTCCTTGATGTGGATCAAAACGTGGGTGAGTGGTGTTCCCAGACTATCCATAAGTAGTAGCCTTCCTCTTGAGATCTCCCAATTCCCTACGCTTGTACTCCAAGCCTATGGCCTTGTCAATTAGCTCTTGGAAAGTAGGGAAAGTGTGGGACATCAGCTGGTACTGAAGCGGTCCAGCTAGCCCTTCCAAGAACAGCTCTTGCTTCTTCCTATCTTCATCAGTGTCCTCAGGAGCATAGCGTGACAACTCAGTGAATTTGTCCCTGAACTCCGTCATGGACATCCCTCCCTGCTTAAGAGCAAGGAACTCCTTCTTCTTTAGCTTCATGAGACCGGCAGGAATGTGGTGGCTCCTGAAGTTAGTGGTAAACTCCTGCTAAGTAATTGCATTCTAATTGGCATGAGCAGTGACAAAAGCATCCCACCATGCCGAAGCTGATCCCTGAAGTCACCCTGAAGCATAGAGGACTTTCTCTCTGTCATCGCATTGAGCTATAGTCAGCATCTTCTCAATGGTCTTCAACCAGTCGTCAGCTTTCAATGGATCTGCTACATGAGAAAACACTGGAGGCTGATGGCTCATGAACACCCTGTGCTTGTTCACAGGAGCTTGCTACTGAGCATGGGGTGGGTTGTTGGCTTGGGCTTGCAGATTAGCCACAGTGTTGGTCAAGTTCTGAAGTAGCTGGGTCTGGGCCTGCAGGAACTGCTGCATCACAGGATCCATCTGTGATTGCTGAGATGAACTGCTGGAGTTACTGCTTCTCCTTTGGCGAATCACTGGGGTTTGATCGACTCCGGATCCTGACCTGGTTTTCACCATAGTGTTAGGAACATTACTTTAGATGTTTGCACTAAGAGTAAAACTTTGAAAGACAAGGCAGTAAAGACTTTCAATTCTGGACAGATTCTGTTAACTCCAAACAATAGGATGTAACCCTCAGTACGGGAATCCAAAAATTATGAAATTTTAACCAGAGAAGTATGATGAAATTACGGAACTATTCCAACTGGAATCACCTCAATCAAAGGTCTATAGCTTTAGCTATGAAATAAACAAGACGTCTGGGTCAGCTGAGTTTACAGATTCTGATAGCTCCAAAGTTTCGTACATAACTCTCTGTATCAAACTCCTAAATTTCTGAAATTTTTACAGATAAACCTTCATATAATTTCTGAACTTTTCCAATTGGATTTACTGTATTTTGAGTTCTGTAGCTCGAGATAAAAATAGAACAATACTGCTGACTCAGAAAACTCCGCGAGCAGATTGAGATTTACTAGATTGTATAAGGGGTAGAGCATAAGAGATTAGGATAAGGAAGATATGGATTGAGATAAAGATAAACCCAACCAACACTTTACTAAAGAACCAATGTCATTGTGGTCATTACTCCACAACACATTGCACTCAATGCAAAAGATCCAACTCAATCATTATCATAAGAACAAACATTCAAACACACCACTAAGCTAAGCACACTTATACGATCGGTTTGAAACTAATGATTACATAGATATTAAGCTTATAACTCCTAGATACTAAGGAAGCTCTTCAGTGCGGGCGTCTGGGAGTTGTAGCGGAGTCTCTTTGGTGCTGGAGAGTGATGAGCTTCTATTCCTCCGTCTTGGATCACAGGGGGTTCCCTTCCCTCCAGAGTAGCTTCTAGCTGATGCTTCTGTACTTCTATTGTATAAATCCTCTGTTGAGCTGTGACAAGCATGTTGTTGGTGTTATCCAATGCGGTGTTGACAGCGGCCAGCAATTCACGGAGGTTGTCCAAGGTGGGGCTGTGGTCATTAGCTGACGCGATGTAGGTCTTGGCTTCACCACTAGCTCTGCAAGAGGTGTACAAGCTGGCTGACGGTGCACCCCGACGACTTGTCTTGACCTGACCTGAGACTTCTTCAAAGGCGACCGTGCAAGGGACGAGTCACCTTCCAACATACTCCCTCCGTCCCAGAAAGAGTATCGCTAGAAAATCGTGTTTGTCTCACAGACACGCTTTCCGGACAACACTCTTTGTGGGACGGAGGGAGTAGTCATGTCCCTCAGATATTTCAAGAGCATTCATTTTAATGACATAAAAGTGGTGATATAATCCACCATTGGGGATAATACAGAATAGAGGGTATCACTTTCATTCGCTGTGGCTATTTTTTCTTAAGGAAAAACAGACTTGATTTTGTGTATGCACTGTGAAAATAGGTTAACATGATACCTCTCGGTGCCACGGTTTCGTGTTAATATAGATGGGAATAGCCCCATCGTGGCTTGTACAACAAGGTGAATCAGATTACAACAACCAGAGGTTATCCGGTTAGCTACTTCCTATACAAGCAGCTTAGCTATCCTAACTAACTAGGTGGGCGAATATCTTCAACACCCTCCCTCAATCTCAGCCACATACAAGGTTGAAAAGCTTCAAGCTTCTTCACTGACAATGGCTTGGTAAATCCATCAACAAGCTGGTCATCTGTACCAATGAACCTAATGTCCAACTGCTTCCGAGCAACTCGTTCTCTTACAAAATGAAAGTCAATCTCTATATGTTTTGTGCGAGCATGGAACACTGGATTCATTGACAAGTACTTGGCTCCATTGTTGTCGCACCACAATCGATCTGCTGGAGGATGTCGTACTCCAAGTTCAGTTAACAACTTTTGAACCCACATCACTTCACCCGTAGCATTTGCCAACGCCTTGTACTCAGCTTCTGTGCTTGACCGTGACACCGTTGCTTGTTTTCTTGCAGTCCATGAGATCAGGTTGCTACCAAGGAACACAACAAATCCTCCTGTGGAGCGTCTATCATCTGGACACCCTGCCCAATCAGCGTCAGAGAATGCGCTGACCAAAGTTGAATTGGATTTCCTGATCTTCAAACCAAGGGAAAGCGTCCCCTGAATATAGCGTAGGATGCGCTTTACTGCAGCCCAATGTACCGTTGACACTGCATGGAGAAATTGGCACACTTTATTGACAGCAAATGAGATATCCGGCCAAGTTAAGGTTAAATATTGCAGCGCTCCTACAATGCTTCTGTAGTGAGAAGCGTCGACTGGCCCTAACTTCTCCCCATCAGCCAGAGATAGCTTCTCAGACGAAGCCATTGGTGTCGAGATTGGTTTACATGAACCCATATCAACTTGTTGTAAAACTTCCTTGGCATATCTCTCTTGACTCAGCAGTAGCCCATCTGGTAAATATTTCACTTCGATTCCAAGGAAATAGTGCAAGTTACCCAGATCTTTTAATGCAAAGTCCTTCTCTAAATCACGGAGCAGAGCATTAGTGAGGACCAGGTGTGTCCGAGGACCAATGGAGGGTCGCTCCTTAGTGATGAGTGATTGACAACATTGTGTGGACTGATGCTTGGCTCAGTGTGCAGGTACAGGTTGCGGCTTGACTCGTGTTGGTGTAGGTAAAGAACAAGTGCGAAAGGCCTTAGCCGTGGTGGCCTCCGGGTGATGGAGAGGCAAGTAGGCTTGGTTCGATGGACCCGGTGGTCGATGGGGTCAAGTGCGAGCCGTGCGGTGCAAGACTAGCAAGTTGAAGTCGTGAACATGGGCCGGTGCAAGGTGGCGGTTTGAGGCCGAAGCTTGCATGCGGGGTTTGGCGGTTTGCCCACAAAACCATCGGTGGACGGTTTCTTGGTTTGGGCCTCAAAACCAAGTCCGGAGGCCCGATGCGATGGAGACGGGGATCCGGGAGCATCGAGAAGCTTCGAGGCGAGGGGCACGTGGTGTGATCGCGGGGCTTGCGTCGATGCTAAGCAAGTCCGCGGTGGAAGCGTGTCCACTCTATGGGAATATTCGAAGACTTGACCATATTGCCCCTGAGGGGTGTGTATCTTCATTTCAAGTTGTAGGGGTAGCGTGGTCATTTGCCTCCTTCAGTGGACTTCGTATAAATAGCGGAGAGGTGGATGGCATCTCTCTCTCTTGGACTCTAGGGTTTCCTCCCCGGTAGATCGCTCTAGACTGCTTCTTTTCCTCTGCTTTCCTTAGGCTAGATTCTTGTATAGACTCTGACCTCTAGATGTATGGAAGCATTCGGCGTTGTGATGATCTCGTAGCTCTTCGTGATTTTCGTGTCATTTTCGGGGCTATTTTTGGGGTGTTTTGTTCTTCGCTCGATTCGTTGATTTGAGGGTGTTTTCTCTTGGATTTGTTTGAGGGGATCATGGGTGGATGCCTTGCACATCTTTGTGTGTGATCTTGACCTCTCAAACGCCGGGAAACCCCTTCGATTCACGAGTTTTTGTTGGAGCCCGAGTTCTTGGTGGTGGTTCATGTGATCCGTGATTCTTGGTGATTTAGTGAGTTAGAGGCCAAGATTTTTGGGGCATAGCTTCATCTTGTGACGCTTCTCATCTCCCCTAAATCTTGTCTCAAGAGCTCAAGCCGTTTGGAAGATCCGGTGATGGAAAGGAGGGGTTGGCTTCGCGCGCGTGGTATTTCTGCTTCTGTCCGAGCTTGGCGAACCGTCCGCGGAGGTCTTACGGACTATCTGCGAGTGGCGTGTTCTTCGCCTGTTCGTTCGTGTTCTAGCGCGCTTGAGTTTGGATCCGTTGCGTTGGTGGTTTTTGTTTGGAAGTGGTTAGTCGGATCGTGTGCCAGGTGTGGCCGGACTGTCCGCGAGGCTTGGACCATCCGCGGTGCTTGCTCGGACTGTCCGAATTTCCTCGGTGCGCTACTGGAGGATTGGTTTCCTTTTTTGGACTGTCCACCGGGGGTTCACGGACTGTCCGCCCGGCTTGCGGACTGTCCACCGTACCCGTGCAGACTGTCCGCCCGAGACTGCACAGATTTGGCTAAGTCTTTTGATTCTTGTCTTGTGCTTCCGCACTTTGATTCAAGGCTTGTCTCTAGGACTTGTAGGCTTGTGTGTGCCTGGTCTAGAGCTTCTTTGGTGTGTGCGAGTGATCGTAGTGGTAATCGGGGTATAGGCCGAGTTCATCCTTTGGGAAGAATTTTTATCGGCTCCCATTCACTCCCCCCTCTCTGGTCGCCTATTCGGTCCTTCAATTGGTATCAGAGCCGGTTAAGGATCTTCATGATTTTAACCAGTCTAAGATCCAAAGATGGGCGACTATGGTAAGGGGTCGGGTCCTCCGCACTTCGATGGCAAGAATTACCCGATGTGGGAGAGGCGCATGGGCGCGTTTTTACGTGGGAAGGGGACTTTGATCTGGGATGTGACCCAAAATCCTCACAATGTCATTCTAGACAGTTTCCTTCTTCCAGGATCGCGGGACGTGTTTGAGGCTAACAGCAAGGCTGTTGATTACTTGTTCCGTGCTCTCTGTGCCTCGGAGTTCGATCGAGTGTACAGAGAGGATGTGGCCGGAAAGATATGGCTTAAGCTCAGCAATGCTCATGTTGGCAATGCCCAGGTGCAAGCTCGTTTGTTTTCCACTTACTGGAGAGAGTACGAGAACTTTACTCATATCCCTAGTGAGTCAACCGATGTGATGTTTCAGCGCTTCACCAACATAGTCAACAACATGAGGGCCAATGTGACAGTGCTCCCATACACGGATCATGATCAAGCTATCAAGCTTTTGCATGCCCTAGATAGGTCTGTGTGGAATGCCAAGGTCGAGGCCATTGAGGGGTCGAGCGTGTATGATACCTTGTCGCTTGATGAGCTGTTCTCTAAGCTCAGGTCTTCAGAGGTAGATCATGGCTTGAGAGCCAAGAGCGAGAGCCCCACTGATCCTCATAGTTTGGCTCTTGTCTCAGGATCGAGGACTAATGCTTACTCTACTGGTTTTTCTTTGTCCTGTCTTGTGTCCATGCCAGATCAGGACTTTAAGGTGCTGAGCGAGGAGGATCTCGCCTTGTTGAGCAAGAGGTTTGGGCAGATGTACGAGAATCGCAAGAATGCGAGGAGAAGCTCGGGGATGTGCTATCGGTGTGGGAAGCACGTGCACTTCATCGCCGAATGCCCTGAAGCCATGGAGATCAAGAACGACTACAAGGGCAAGCCCAAGCACGACTACAACAAGCACTGCTCCCGGAACGACTACAAGGATAAGCGCAAGGACAAGAGCGAGAGAAGGCCAAAGAAGAGTGGCGGTACAAGAAGAAGACGACTCAAGTGATGGTTGCCGGAGCGAGCGACATAGACTCCACTTCAAGTGACTCTTCTTCCGGTTCGAGCATTGATGAAGAGCAAGATCGGTGCAAGGACAGGCGGCACACAGGCAAGAACTTCACCGGCCTCAGCTTTGTCACACAAGGTGGATTTTGCGGCATGGCGCACTCCAAGAAGGGTGGGAAGCACAGCTCGAACTCGAACTCTGACTCTGAGGAAGAGGTACGACATGGTCCCAACTTCTTGTTAGAGGAGAATGCTAGGCTGAATGAGTTGCTTGATAACCGTGATGATGTGCTTAGGAAGACCAACAAGGAGAAGAGGGAGTTTAGGTCTTTGCTGGGTGATGCTAAGGACAAGATAGTTGAGCTTGAGTCTTTGCTTGTTGATGCTAGAACTGAGATAGACTCTTTGAAAGCTGCTCCTGTTGTTTCTGATGAAGTTGATTGTGGTGATTGCAATGTTTTCTTGGCTAACTTGACTGCTCTCAAAGAGAAGCATGCATCAACTCTTGAGAAACTAGATGTACTTAGGATTGAGTGTGATGAGTTGAAATCTAGACCTACTTTGTTAGGTGCTTGCACTTCTTGTCCTGTGTTGCATGCTAGGCTAGATGAATCTCATACCAAGATAGTTTCTCTTGAGGCTGCATTGAAAGCTCCTATTCCTACATCATGCTCTACCTGTGAAATGCATGCTTTGAAAAACATGGAACTTGCGCACTATGTTGACCGTTTGCAGGATGAGAATGATGAGTTGAGGAAATTGATGGGGTGGTTGTCTGGGCATGAGCCACAATTGAGTTTGATGTTGGCTTAGTTTAAGAGGTTTGATGGTCAGGCGTTGGGGGCTGGCAAGAGTGGTGAGAAGAGTGGTGAGGGAGAAGAGAAAGCTGGAGAGATTCCTATTCCACCACACACTACACCTATGAACAAATTCGAACCCAAGCCAAACCATCTCATAAATAAGCTTGATACAACCCCAGATCCACCAGTGTTCCCCCATAAGACAGAAAACTACCAGAAACCCATCAAGTTTGTGAGCACCCAGGGGAGTGTCTTTGGTGGGAAGTTAGGAGAGAAAGCTGTTGAGAAGCCCACAGAGAAGCCACAGCCTAAGCCACAGCCGATCCACTTCCATTGTGAGTATTGTGGGAGGGATGGGCATAAGGATGAGTTATGTTTCAGGAGGAAGAGAGATGAGAGGTTTGCTAGGGAGATGGCAAACAAAGACAGGTACCGCCCATCCCATGGGGTGCCTGAGCCTCGTAGAGGGCCTCTACCTAGGGGTGATGTGTTTGTGCGTATAGTTCCCACTTGTGGTGGTGGAGGTGTGTTTCCTTAGGGAGATAGGCGTGTTGGGTTTGGGCGTGGTGAGTCTGCTGGAAGTGCTCCTGCTCGTGACCATTACGAGTTTGGGAGGCACGATCGGAGCTTTGGGTCTCAGATGGACTACGTGCCACGTTTTTCCCCTCGTGGTGCGCGTACTCCTCCAGTGAGACGTGACAGGTTCTTCGGTGGTAGGCGTGAGAGGGCTCCGCCTAGAGCTTTTGATAGGATGGATTTTGCTAACCCTTCTTTTGAGCAAATGGCTCGACACTGGTTTGACTCCTTTGGTACTAACCCCAGTGTTGAGTCACTTGCTCATTCTCGTCCTCGTTTTTGATTGCAGGTGGGAGGCTTGGAGGACTTTTGGTTGATCGACTCTGGTTGCTCACGTCACATGACCGGAGATCGTGGGTGGTTCTCCAGCCTCACCCCGGTGAGTACGAGGGAGTACATCACTTTTGGGGACAATGGGAGAGGACGAGTGCTTGCTGAAGGTATGGTGAAGGTGAGTAGCAAGGTGACCTTGAAAAGTGTGGCTTTGGTTAAGTCACTTGGTTTTAACCTGTTGTCAGTATCCCAGTTGCTCGACGAAGGTTTTGAGGTTCGTTTTAAGTTGGGCGCTTCTCGTGTGCTTGATTCTCGAGGCGATCTTGTCTGTACGATCGTCCCTGAGGGTCAAATCTTTCGTGCCGATTTTTCCCAGTCTATTGGTCCTCCTCGATGCTTTGTTGCTGGCATTTCGGACGAGCTTTGGAAATGGTATAGGAGGTTAGGTCACTTGAGCTTTGAGTTGCTTTCCCGCTTGAGTGGTCTTGACCTTGTCTGAGGATTGCCTAAGTTGAAATTCGAGAAGGATTTGGTTTGTGCTTCTTGTCGGCATGGAAAGATGGTTGCTGCTTCTCATGCCCCTCTGACTACGGTCATGACCGAGCGACCTTGTGAGCTGTTGCACATGGATTTGGTTGGGCCAGCTCGTGTTCGCTCTGCGGGTGGGAAGTGGTATGTGTTGGTTGTGGTTGATGATTTTTCGAGGTACTCTTGGGTTTTCTTTTTGGAGGATAAGAGCGAGACATTTGGCTTTGTTCGGGACTTGATCTTGAGGTTGAAGAATGAGAGACATGGTGATGCCATTCGAGCTATACGTAGTGACAATGGCACAGAATTCAAGAACTCTCATTTTGATGCCTTTTGCAGTGATCTTGGTCTCGATCATCAGTATTCTTCTCCATACGTCGCTTGCCAGAATGGCATAGTGGAGAGGAAGAACCAGACCCTTTGTGAGATGGCCAGGACGATGCTCGATGAGCATAGGACTCCTAGGTGTTTCTGGGCCGAGGCGGTCAATACCGCTTTCTATGTGTCGAATCGCATTTTCCTTCGTGCTTTCAAGAAGAGGACGTCTTATGAGCTGATGCATGGGCGACAACCCAAGGTGAGTCACTTTAGAGCTTTCGGTTGCAAGTGTTTCATTCTGAAGAAGGGCAAGTTGGATAAGTTTGAATCTAGATGTTCAGATGGTATCTTTCTCGGTTATGCGATTCACTCTAGAGCATATCGTGTGCTCAATCTTGACACTAACCAAATCATGGAGACTTGCGAGGTAACCTTCAACGAGATACAGCCATGTAGCTCTTCTGCTTTTGAGTGTGCAGGTGACGAGGAGATTGGAGCGAGGATCTTTGAGGATGAGAAGGATGGAGATGGAGACGAAGACGATGATGGTGGTGATGCTCCCGTGGCTGATCGTGTTGAAACGAACCAGATTTCCGAAACCGGAAACCCGATCCTCTGCACCTCTGTGATAGTCCCAGGAAGTGGCTATCACGTGCAAACCCTGTCTCAAGTGGTACAAATCCATACAACTCAGGAATAGAGGAGTTATTACATAAGTTTTATTATAACATTAGAGTACAACATTTCAGCATAAGCCGGGTACAAGTCCAACTGGACTAAACAAGAAAGGTAAAACATCTACGCAGCGGATCTATCGAAGTGAAGCGTCTCCAGCTCCATAGGCAAACTGGAGTGTAGGACCAGCTCTAGTCTTCCCATCCTTTGTCGTCGAGGTCGTTGGCGGGCTCCGAGTCTAAAAGTCCACCATCTACCAGATAAGTAGGTAGGTCATGTCAGCTTCCCAACAAAGAGCAAAAGCGGTGGATGAATTCTAGTATGCATGGATAAGCCTATATATGGTTGTAGAAGGTTTAAGCAAGTAGCGGTAGCAACATCAAGGTAAGCAGAAATGCAGAGAGGTCACCATCTCCAAGGAGATCCACACCTCTGAGGCCAATGCCTCCGGGGTCAACACCCCAACCGAGAAAAGAACACCAACACACTGGATCTCAACCGAGTCACAGCATCCTACTCTCATCTGCGATGTGAGGTCACCAACTCCTACCCCACATCTCAACGCCACCAAGCCAGGCTCACACACTCGGGGGAGAGAAGCAGCACAAGAAAAGATTAGCCAGAGTAACAGATCAAAGGGCTGTCCATACCAGTGGACATGGACTATAGCTATAGGTTTAACACTCTGCAGAGGTTGTACAACTGGACCCGCCGGATAGGGCAGAAACGGGGATCAGCCATTCCACATCCCTACCTAACAGCCGGAGACCTTGCAGTGGATAGCACTATCCTGCCTCTCCGAGCCTGACTCGTCCTGAACTGGGGCGCAAAACTTGCCAGCAAGGCCTCCAAGCTGTGAAACCATCCCCGGAGGAGCCGGAGCGACGTCTACTCGGGGGGTATAAACCGTCCCCCTCACACGATCACACCGATCTGCCTACAGGCTGGATGCTATCCACCAACTAGTTCTCGGACCGAACCCCGCCCATAACAAGGCGAATGGTTTGTACGAAAATAGCCCAAAGATACACGGTTAAATTGTCGATCGGTCCTTAATTGCGAAGAGTGAGCACTCACCAATTCCATCCGAACGATACGCCGCTAGGGCGGGAGGCCAGGTCGCATCTCCCCTAGATAGGCATTCACAAGTAACCAAAGCGGCTCGCTCCCACGGTAACACGTCAAGGATACACACTCACCCAAAACACACGCTAGAATATACCGAGATATCCCAATCTTAGCCCAACACCATAGATCCATCCATATCACAAATCAGGTAAAATATATGGATAGTAAGTATCGAGGACTAGCTAGGGGTCTGTAGCTAGTCCCAAAGGTTCTTCAACACGGTTTTGAACCGTCAACAAGCCCTTTTTCTGGCACCGTTGCAGGGGAGCAAGCCAGTTTGCTACGTTTAATCTTGTATTAATTTTGTTGATTACTAACATCTAACCCTCGTTTTCTAGAAAAAAAAACCTTTTTTGTGTTTTTCCTTTTCTTCAGTGCCTAGATGGATTTGTTCACCTCACCATTGGAAGACAAAGAGATGTCGCTAAGGGAGGTAGCAATGCCATCAACGGAGGACATTGAGATGCAAAAATCAGATTTGACGCTTGCTACAACCCACTACAAAGTGAAGCCTAGAATCATCAAGTTAGTGGCGACAAACCCCTTTAGAGGATTGGAGGATGACAACCCATATAGAAAAATTAAGCGATTCATGATGATATGCAACACGGTGCAACAAGAAGGAGTTCCGGCCGCTTGGTTCAAGTGGAATCTCTTTTCATTCTCTCTCGAAGATGAAGCGCGAAGATGGTACACACTTGCGTCCGTTGAAGCAAAAGGAAATTGGGATGAGCTAGTGAAGAAGTTTCTTTTGAAGTTCTTTCTCATAAGCGAGGTCCAATACTTAAGGAGGCAAGTGCTCACTTTCAAGCAAGGAGAGGATGAAGGAATTGATGAAGCATGGGACCGTTTTAATGAACTACTTGAGCAAGGCCCGAACTTGGGATTTTCCGATGACTTGATGTTGCATACCTTTTATTTTTCACTAACCCCTAACTCTTCTTGTTTTGTAAGCATGTGTGCAGGCGGTGATTTAATGGATAAAACAATTAGTGAAGCTTCACAAATCTTACAAAGGATAAGCAATGGAAAAAGAACGCAAAGAGATTGGCAAAGACGTTGTCGGGAGGAGCAAAATGACAAAAGCAAGCCTGAGATGCTTCCTGAAATTTCTGAAAAAGATGAACCAGAGGTCAAGGAAGATGAACCAATCATACAAGAAATTAAGGAACCACTTCCTAAGGTAAGATAAGTCATTTCGGATATTAAAATGTTGAAACTAACATGGATGTAGGCCGAAGCATGGGGAATGCTAGACCATTGGCGGAATTCAATCAATCCGATTGGATTCAAATTGATTTTCCCCCCTAATCAACCACCGAAGGAAGGAGGAACACCAACACATTGCCAAACAAGTTGAAGATATATTTGATCAAGAAATGAGTGGAGAATTGATCCAAAATATGTTTGAAGAAGAAAGAGACATAGAAGATGAAGGATGGGTCGATCAATATGACAACTCAAAGATTCATGATGAAGGAGGAGAAGATTACAACCATGATGAGCCTAAAAGTTCCCTCTCCACAACACCATGCACACCAATTGAAGAAGAAGATCTTGAAGAAATTGATTGGTCGTGGCCGTTCAACCATGGGTAAGAATTCATTGCTAGGGAGACGAGGAAAACGAAAATAAGAGCTAGTGACTCGAAGGATAAATGGGAGAAAATAGGACTCAAGCTAGAAGATGAATGAGAAGGAGATGACATAAAAGCAAATACTCCAAGAAGGCCCCTCTCCACAAGGTTATAGCTTGTGTGCTATTGAAGCCTACACACTAGCAAATCAAGACATGAAAGTACTCAAGGATGAAGAAAAAAGTGAATCAACGGTAAGCAATCTTGACAACATGTGGTACACGGAAGATAAAAAAAGCAACATACAAGACTTTGAAGATAAAAATTGTGATGATAATGAAGACTTCAAAGAGGAGACAAATGCATACATTGCTGAAGGATTACATGTTCCACATGATGAGATGGAGGAGATGCAAAAAGGTAACAAAGAAACACCTCCACTCGTCGAGATTGATTTGCTTTCAACGCTACAAGACGAACCAAAGATCACTCTTGTTGAGAAAGTTCCAAGGCTAAGGTACACACTAAAATCTCAAGATATTATTGGTATGGATGATGATATTTTCAAATATTCATGTTGGACCAATAGTATGAATAATAGTTTAAATTATATGTCTTGTTTCAATGATGATCATGTTGATAGGCTAGAATTTCTTGAGAATGATGATGAGGCAATGTTTATGTTTAAACCAATTAATCTCACGCCTAAAGAACCTTTGCCTAATGATGAGCTAAGTGCTTTGCATAAAACATATGCTTCTTTTAATTACACCTTGACTTGTTGCTACAATTTGCATGTGGTGGTCATTATGGACGCATATGTTTACAATAAGTTTTGTAAATCTCGATCATGCGTTGAGCTTGGTCAAGCTAATGACCTTAAAGAAGCACATGTCGGGAGGAGCCCTGATTTTCACTAATCATGCAGGAATACAATGGCTTGAATGATGTAAAGAGAAGTCATGCCCAAAGAGTTGCAAGGTAAATTATCAACCTCTCCAAATCCCGCGATAGACACCGCTGTCTTCGTCAATTTTGTGCACTTGTTTAGAGGTGTACAAATGAAGAAAATGATATATTCAGAAGCTCCATCAAGTTTCATTCCAACGCATTAAGAACTAATGAATTTGGAGACCCGTGCAAGGAGTTATGGAGAGAACATTGAGCGTTGCGCGTTCTGAAAATTTCAGGACAGATTTCATGGCCGGAGTAAAACGGACGTAACTCTCTTGTTCGGAGTCCGATTTGGGAAAATAAAGACTTGTTGGAAAGGAAAATTTGTGCACTGTGCAATGGAGTAGAGTTTGAGTACACATTCTGTTCTGGACATTAAAGAAAAATTTGTGAAGAGAAGGCAGCACCGAAGGGCGACAAAAAAGAGAAAGCGATGATGTCAGATAGCTTGGGCAAGTCTCCTATAAGTGATCAAGCACAACATGGGAAGTGAATTAAAGCTGCATTGGCACCTCTTCTTCTTGCATGAAGGGTCATGGCTATGTGATGAAAAGAAGGTATGTGAGAAAGTCGAGCTCTTTGACCTTAAATGAAGCGTTTTTCGGGAGGCAACCCGTTCCTTTGCGTTTTATTTCTTTCTTAGTGAGAATAAATGATGCACCATCCTATGATGATTAACTTGTGTCTAATTAATCTAATTTTAATTTTCTTTCTAGATCCACCATCATGTTCATGCTCATATTTATTTATTTGCATGCATTGCATTATGTCATCACGTGATGTTTGTTTCTTTTCATATACATGTTTTGCATATAGTTGGCTTGGTTGTTCTATAAGGTTAATGATGAATGCTTCATTTTCCATGTTAATACTCAATCTTGGCATTTTCCTTTTGTGATCTTGTGTAAACGTGGTGTTTAAACATGATTGCGGACCGTCATCGTTAAGTTCTTTAAACCTTGCTAGCTTTATATATGTTTTCATGATGCATTGGTTGGTTTATAAACATTGCATTGCACTTTATTTTTCTTGTGAGATAAGGATTTGTTTATCTAAGGATAGACATGAAGTTTTAACCCTAGATAAATAATTTTTTATGGCTATGGAGAAATTCGGCAACCTAGTTGTAAATATGGTGTTTAGAACTAGGTGAAGTCATTGTCTTTGTTTATATGCTTTCCTCTCATGTGCATACACACTTTGCACCACATACACCCATTAGGTTTTAATTCCTCATTAGATTAATTATGCCACAATTTAAGAGTCTTGAAAAAATGTTTGAATTGTTGGCAATTTATCTACTCCCAACCGCCATCTTGGGGGTAGAATGTGCACTTAAAATGTTTTGCAGGCAAGATAAAGACTCTCACGACAAGGAAATTGAAGAATGTCTAAGATAAAAATGCTTTGTCTTCTTCTTCCTTGCCTAGCAAAATGCTAAGCATGGGGGAGGCCCTGAATCTTCAACACAGAAGTGCAACATGACGCTCTAGGAGATAGAATGATCAAGATCATCAACATCTCCGGATCAATGCGCAAGAAGCCACCGATCTCATCAAAATTCTGCGTGGTCTCGAAGGGAAGACACTGAATACTTTTGGATATTTAGAAGGCCCATGAAGTTATGATTCCGAGAAATCAAGAATCAAGACAATCGAAGGTTCCTACAAGCAGTTATGGCCCAATCACCGAGTGCAACACGTCCTGAAATCAGTTTTGGACAGCCCGCAACGCTAAAGTAAAACGGACATAACTCCCTTGTCTAAACTTTGTTTTCGATGAATGACCACACGTTGGAAAGGTAATTTCATAAACTTTTCAATAAATCTATATTTCGAGATATGTTATGTTCTGGACAGAGGGGAAATCCATGAAGAAGAGACAGCAAGGAGATGATGAGAACAAGAAAGAGGAGATGGTTATGACAACATTGAAGAGAATGGTAACCATTGGCTCCATTAAGCATACATGATCAAATTCAGAAGTTTAGGAGTATTGGAAAATCAAGACAAAAGCAAAACCACATCCGATACATGGAGATGTCGGGAGAAGATAACAAAGAACTACAAAAGATGGTAACACCTCCATGGACCTTCTCTTTTCCGAAAATAAATGCTTGTAAGTATGCCTTCAACCTTAGGTGCAACTTTTTGTTTATTCTCTTTAACAATAACATGGCTACTAGGAGGACAACCTAGATTTCTTTTTATTTTCAATAAATAAGCTTGACCATGTGTTCACCTCGATGTTTTATAATGCCTATGCTTATGGAAAAATGATGAATGTTGCCACTTTGTTTTACCTACATGAAGTTATACATGTCTTGGCTAATTGCTCTCTATAACATGATCTGAAATTATTTTTAAATACCGGCTCTTTTATTTGTGGACGTTAAATGACTATACTCTAGACCCACATATATATCTTTCCTCTTTGATTTAAGTTTACGGATAGCTGGATAACTTGTTGTTTTATGAAAACTTAACTTTTATGCTATCTACATATTTGTGATGCTCTTGCAAAGTTCTACCTACCAAAGCCATATACATATATGTTCTATCATGATAAAACCTTTAGATTGCAAACATATGTTTTGATGAGTTGGATTAGGATTGATTTCTATGGTTCGAGACTAAGAAGCTGGTCATTCCTTTGTGTAACTTTTTCATGCTAGCCTTTTTGTCCATGCATTGCGGGTTTTCACATCGAAATTTCACCTCGCTGGGCATCCACCCTAAACCAAAGACATCTTTTTGTGATCACCTCCTTGTCCACAACCCAATTTGAGTAAGGATGATCTTTCGACGAATTTTCTTAAGATTTTCTGGCAAGATTTCAAGATATATAACATATGAAGGGACTCATCAATGATCATGCGGAGTTTCGACATAGAGGATGCCCCTGAAGATTTCAAGAGATTTATAAAGGAACACAAGATTTTTACTTATCTAGCATCCATAGGTCCCCTCTCTTTTATGCTCGAGGACGAGCAATCGTTCAAGCATGGGGGAGGAGTCATCGCATCACCTCTGACAAATGCTAAGTAAGTATTATGTTGCAAAAGTTTTGAGGAGCAAAAAGAAAAAAATGCTGAGAAAAGAAAAAAGGAAAAAGAAGAAAAAAAGAGATGAAAAAAGGAGGAAAATAAAAAAAAATAAGAAAAAGAGGAAATGAAAAAAAATAAAGATGCTCCTCGGTTCTTTTTGCTTCATAAGTTCTCAAGTGCCTCAAAGACAAATCCATACTCAAATCTTCCAACCATGTGCAATCCGATAACGAGGACTTCACTTGTGCCTCGGGATCATCCATTTGCCACTTGCACATGTCCACCTATCTAAATGTGTGTGTTTCATCCCTCTCTCTTTCCAACATTTATTTTCCATGGCCTTTTTGACGAGTCTCGGTAATTCTAGTAGATCTCTCTCTTAATTTGACAATATTTCGGATGCATGTTTTGCTAGGATTGTTTGGACCTACCAAGCTCTACATAAGCCTTCCACTATCACATATGAGTAGAATAGGTTGAATATAATCTAGTATAGGCTTGAGTGACTTGACGAGATGAGTGTTCCCATGAGCTTTTGCAAGACATTTTCACCTATGTTGGATACGCATCTTTTTGAAAATTCTTCGATGGAACAAGGTAACGGTTTGAAGTTCACTTAAGTTTGAGAGCATCGTATTTATTAATTGTGGCTTGTTCTTTATTGTTAGTCTATCTTCCATAATGAAAAAGAAGTCGGTCACAACTTGAACTTTAAAACTAAATTCTTAAGAGAGAGCAATATGTCTTGTCATGAATGACTAAGTGCAGGGACAATATTGGAAGGCAACACTGATTCCCCTTTAAGAAAGGATTACTTACTCGAGGACGAGCAAGGTTTAAGCATGGGGTGATGTTGGCGGTCGATTTCCGTCAACCTAGAGCATTCGTTACACTTTGGTTTGAGCTTTTTTATGGAACTAACCCACCACTAGGCACACTAATGATATAACAAGTTCAACTCTATAAGTGCATTTGGAAGTGTTGTGTTTTTGCAGGAAAACATGGACAAAAGGAATGGAGTTACAACGAGTTCAAAGGAGCAAATGAGGTGTTCCGTTCGTGTTCAAGTGCAAGGAGAAATCACTTCCAAAGGTGGCAAGGACCAAGGTGCTACGACGAATCATCCCCGAGGACTAAGACGTAAAGATCAGAATTCATGCGAGAAGACCCCCTATCTTGATCGTGGGGATGATGACGCCAAAGTGACACAAATAAAGAGGCACAAATACAAAATGTCAAGATGAGCCACGGGGAGGAAGACGGGCCCGAACCGGGCCAGAAAAGGCCCAGGTCGGCCGGCCCAGGCCCTTTTTGCCTCGGTTCGTGGTCCCCTTTGACCTAGATGCTCCTCGGTGTATTTATATCCCCTGTCTCCGACGGCTGCTGCATCCAATCATTCCTTCAACGCCCATTCACCAGATAGCCGCCACCGCACGATGAGGGATAGAGTTAAATGAGTTCGTCGCAAGGATCAACGCCGGTGGAGGAAAGCAAGCAAAAGGAGGACTCCAAGCCATCGGCCTAGGGGTGTTCCCAAGCCTCCTCACCACCATCTTCATCGACGACGTTCTCCGGAGTCTCCATCACCCCTATGTGCTTCAATCCTTGTAAGATGATGGGGTAATGTCTCCGTTCATCCCTAGGGTTAGATGGATCTTTGATATGTAATCGCTACATGAACTCTATGCCTTGATGCTTCACGGTCTATGTCTTTGCAAATGCTTGATTTACATATGTGTGGACAACATGTGATCTTAGTAGGATTTGTGGTAATCGTGGTGATTAGCTTAACTCTATGGATGCTTAGATGTAGATGCGTTAGCGAAGTGATCTATTACCTTCGCGTAGTGACATGTACGAGAGAAGGGAAAAGGCCTAGCGACCGCATAACCGTCGTGAAGCTAGAGAAGGCAACACCTCTTTCATGTAGTAGATGCATGTCTTTGTGATCCTAGACCCTAGGGAGGGAATACTTATCTACTTTAATCTCTCTCATGTACCAACCTTTGCCATCTAGTTTAGCCTTAGATCAACATAGGTTAGATTGCTTTTTTCTTTAGATTAATATCTCTTTCAAAGGCTTTCCAATCAACTATATTAGTGCTAGATTAAGCGCTAGTATATCCCTTGATCCACAGATTGACAAGAACCTTGGGGATCCCCCCTTGGTGAAAAAGGCACCAAGTCACCTGTGTGCTTGCGGTGAACTTTAACACGGTTTTGAACCGTCAACACAGGTTTTGTTTTTCATTAGTGCTGCATATTCCTGATCCATAGCTTCCTTCCACTCTTTACTAGCCAATGCATCTTGTAAACAAGAAGGTTCAGAGGTTGTAGCTAGATTAGCATACTGTATAGTCCCATCGGTATCCACCTTGGGCTTCTAAATTCCATGTTGAAGTCGTGTTGTCGGATGAGTAACAGCTGCTGGCGATGCAGGAAGGGAAGCGGACTCCTCTAGCGTAGAAGATCCAGGCGGAGCAGCTGATCTGGCCGAATCATCACCGGGATCAGCGCCCTTCACAGCCGGAGATGGGTCAGGGGGAACAGCTGCGGCAGTCGACGAAGATGTTGCCCCCTGTCCCCGGAGTCGGCGATGGAGGATCATGTGAAGCTGACGCAGACGGGCCACGCATCTGCGAGGGATTGGCGCCAGGCCCAGGCGAGGAAGGCGAGGCAGATTCCTATGCCGTGACACCTGCGACAGCGGCAGATGTATCTGCCTGGGAGTTAGCACCCGGCTCCCCTGCAGTAGATGCTGGCCACATGAAATAACACCCAGAGGACACCGGATTTTCACCAGAATCTTGCGCTGTTGCCTCTGAAAATTCTCCTGACCCTGTAGACTCATGAGATGGGTTAGCAGCTGGAGAGTTAGTCTCAGATGGATCACTTTTTGTTCATCCCTAGAAGAATTTAAGAGAGATGGTGGTAGAAGCAAGATCTCTTTGCGGAGTCGAACACCAGCGTTTGAATGCAAGGATGAAAAGGGATAGACATTTTCGTCAAAGACAACGTCCCTAGAAATATAGACACGTCCAGAGGCAACCTCAAGACATTTGAACCCCTTATGTTGTGTGCTATATCCAAGGAACACACACTGTTTAGATCAGAATTGAAGTTTTTGATCATTATAGGGACGTAAATTTGGCCAACAAGCACAGCCAAACACACGAAGAGATTTATAATATGGAGGTGTATCAAAGAGGCATGCAAGAGGTGCACGACCATTAAGGAGTTTGGTAGGAAGGCGATTTATCAGATATGTGGCTGTTATGAAGGCCTCATCTCAAAACTTAAGGGGCATAGAAGCATTATCAAGAAGAGATAAGCCAACCTCTACAATGTGTCTATGCATGCGTTCGACAGAGCCATTTTGTTGGTGAGCATGTGGGCAAGACACATGGTGGGAGATCCCAACTCGCTGAAAAAAGGAATTTAATTTTTGCTACTCACCCCCCAATAGGTTTGCATTGCAATAATTTTTCCATCAAACAAGCGCTCAACAAGATGCTGAAAATCATGAAAGCACTGGAAAACTTCAGACTTGTGTCGAATAAGATAGATCCATGTGAATTTGCTAAAATCATCAATGAAACTCACATAATAATTGTATCTCCCAACGGAAGTGGGAGCTGGACCCCATACATCATAAAACACAAGTTCTAAAGGTTTATTAGAGACACTAGTTGATTGAGGGTAAGGCAACTGGTGACTCTTCCCTTTTTGACACGCATCACAAATCGAATCTCTATGCGTATCATGAACAAAAGGGAGTTTATTTTCACTAAGGACTTGCTGAACGATGGACGACGAAGGGTGGCCAAGACGACTGTGCCACCGGGATGATGATGGCTTTGAGGCAGCAAACACACTCTTATTCGACTCTAGCTTCAAAGGATAGAGGCCACCCTCACAATTCCCTCTAAGGAGAACTTTCTTCGTTGTCGGGTCCTTGACAAAAAAATGATTGGGGTGAAATTCATGGAAAGCATGATTATCGGTAGTAAGTCTATGAACAGAAACAAGATTTTTATTTGCTTTTGGGACATAGAGGACACAATTCAGATGTAAAGGACGAGTGGGGGTATGAATGAAACTGTGACTGATCTGATCAATCTCCATACCTGCACCGCTTGCTATGTAGACTTGATTGTGCCCGGAGGACTTGTCCCTCACCGTGAGCTTCTCAAGCTCCCCGGTGATATGGTCAGTTGTCCCCATGTCGGTGTACCAATTGGTGTCAACACCATAGGACATGGTGGCAGATGAAGCACTCTTGTTCTCCTAAACGTCGGTGAAGGAGCCGTCGAAGTGCTTGTAGCACCTCTGCACGGTGTGTCCCTCGCGACTGCAGAGCTGGCACACCACCTTCTCCTTTCCGTTGTTGCCGCCATTGTAGCCTCCACGGTCACGGCCACCACCACGGCCACGGCTGCCGCCACGGGCATGTCCATTGCCGCCGCGCCCACCACGAGACGTGATGTTCGCGGAGGAAGACTGGGAGCCTCCACCTTGAAGAAGATCCAATCTCAGTTCGAAGCTGATTAACTGGGTGTAAAGCTCACCGGGATTGATAGGTTCGACTCGAGCAGCAATGGCGGAGACGAGGGGATTGTACTTGATGTCGAGGCCAGAAAGGACGTAGGAGACGAACTCATCATCTTCAAGCTTCTTCCCCGCAGATCGCATCTCGTCTACGAGGGCCTTGATCTTGCCATAGTACTCGGCCGCCGTAGAGTTCCCCTTCTGCGTGGTAGCGAGCGCCATGCGGGTGTTGATCACCCTAGCGCGGGACTACGAGGCAAAAATTACCTCGAGCGTGACCCACACTTGACAAGAGGTGTCCAGGCTGGACACCTGGAGGACGATGTCACGGGAGAGGGACGCCAGTAGGTAGTGGAAGACCTGCTGATCTTGCGCCACCCATGTAGTGTGCACCGGGTTGGGGACTTGCTCGGCATCATCGGCGCTCTTGGGGACGGTCTTGGCCGGCTCCTCGATGGTGCCGTCAACATAGCCACGCTGCGCCCCAAGCAACACCGACCAGACCTGGGGCCTCCACATCGCGTGGTTGCTCCGTGTGAGCTTCTCGGTGATGGGAAAGCCGATCGGCGAGTGCGCAGCAGATGATCCGAAGGTGAGCGCCATGGATTAGATTGGAAAGGAAAGTGGCTCTGATTACCATGTGAAAACAGGTTAACATGATACCTCTCTGTGTCACGGTTTCGTGTTAATATAGATGGGAATAGCCCCTATCGTGGCTTGTACAACAAGGTGAAACAGATTACAACAACCAGAGGTTATCCAGTTAGCTACTTCCTATACAAGTAGCTAAGCTATCATAACTAACTAGGTGGGCGAATATCTTCAACATGTACCACCTTTTTACAATCTATACATATCTGCATTCTGATGTCTTTACTCGTTTGAGTTAACGGTAATGCTAGGACGTGGGCGTCTAGAAGCTTGTCTTCCATCTGGACACACACGTGGCCCCTTCCCTTCCACTGAAATCTTATCCTCCACCAATTCCAACTTCTATCTGCATCTATTCTACCTCACGTGGGGGGCTGGGGGCTCACGAGTAGCAAGGGGGCAGCCGCACACACCGGCTGACGCTCCCCCGCTACAGCTCCCTTGTGGAGGGTTGTTGGCGGTTGATTTCCGCCAACCTAGCCATGAGTTTACCTTCAATGTTGGTATTAATTTGATATTCAGACTAAAGATCCTAACCCCCATTATATGTCAAGTTCGCACTCGTGCATGGTTTTTGAAGTTTATTGTTTACACAGGGATTAAGAGCCTAAATGAGAACTTCTGGGTAAAGTTCATCGAGGGTTTTACAAGAAGATCATGAATCCTGGCACAAACCAAGACACAAGATGAACATGACTCCAAATGAGCCAAGGACTAAAGTGTGACGCCGAGAAGTATCGAGGACCTAGACGAAAGATGCGGGAGTTCATGCACCAAACACCCTTATCTAAACCGTGAGGAAAATGACGTCAAGGACCCACATGCAGTTCGGCAAATAATCAATAAATCACGAGAAGCGTCTGGAAGAAAACCAGAGATGAAACGGGCCGAAACAGGCCTAGGTCGGTCGGCCCAGGCTGGCCGGCCTAGCCTGTTCCGGGCCCGGTTCGTCACCCCCTTTGACCTAGCACCTCTTCGGCCTATTTATAGTCTCCGTGCGAAGAGCCATGCAAGAAGTCATTCGTCATTCGCCGCCGAGGAGCAGAGAAGCTAGAGGGACACCATCACGGAGAGGAGGGTCGTGCTAGTTGTCTAGGGTTTCCCTAGCCGACATGGGAACCATGCATGGAAGACCACATCTTGTTCATGTATCATTCATGGTGAAGTCTTTGTGAATCCGATTTCTAGCAATGAAGTGCCTTCTCTATGGTTTTGTCTTCTCTTGGTTTTGCTTCTTCCTCAATCTATACTTAAGATAGATTGCTTAGGGTGCTCTTGTAGCCGCTGTGGCTAGAGGTGCATACCCGATCTACCAAGTGTTTTCAACACGTTCCTCGTGAGCGTGCTCTTAGGTTCACCTACACAAGAAGCGGGGCATCATGACAGGATGTCGATCACGCGTACGGTAGGTGCCTTCGAGGATTGGAATGGAGGCCACATGCTTTTTATGAGATTCGCATTGCTATCTTCATCTCTCACTTGGAATTACAACAAAGGCATGATCTAGACTCTCTAGATCTGTTATCTCTTTGCTTTCTCTTGCTACCTCTCATGTTTAGTTGATTAGATGCATTTGAAACCTCTCTAGAACAAAGTGCTTTCTCGCTTTATTGGATTGATCTTGCGTTGCACATGTTCCACATATTTGATACCTTGGGTTTACACTTAAGGGAAAAAGGGTCTCATGTGATCCGTACGCTTGCGGATCGAAGTTTATAATGATAATCAAACGTCAACAAGCCCCTTTTTCTGGCACCGTTGCCGGGGAACAAGTGATCAAGATCCGATCTAGTATCGCGTTTGTAAGTATTTTTCAGTTTTTCTTTTGGTTTTTCTTTTGCATCTACTAACTTCAATCATCCTCAAAAATCAATCTAATCTAGTTTTTGACTAACCCTAGTTCTCCTTTTTGATTTTTGCTTATCACTAACCCTAACCGGAGATGGACGGCTACCTCTCCAACAAACCCTAGTTTTCTTTTGTGGATGATCTAGAAAAACTTTAAAGGCAAAGGAGACGTGCAACACAAGCTAAGGAATTTGTAGATCCAAAAGCCGAGGCCGAAGGATCGTCAGAATCTCCAAGGGAATCACCACCTCCAAGTCCAAAGCGAGACCAACCTCAATCGCCATCCATGGGAGAAGAATTGCAGCCGGAGTGCAAGGTCGGGGAGCTATGCACCCCGGACATTGATGATCTACCAATCCTAAACTTTGAAGATGTCAAAAGGCCGTTCGAGATCAAGGTCTCAACTATCCGCATGGTGCAACAATTGCCTTTCACCAGTAAAGAGGATCTGAACCTTCACCTCCAAGCATTCGTTCAACTATGTCAAACTTTCAATGGGGAAGGGTTGACTCAAAATCAAATGAGGGCAAGGCTTTTTGGGTTCTCACTACTTGGAAAAGCATTGCATTAGTTCCACACTCTACCGGCGGAGTCGAAATTAAATTGGGATGCATTGATGAGGGCCTTCATGAAGGAATTTTATTCGCCGGCCAAGACTCAGAGTTTGTACAACAAGATTGATACATTTGTTAAAATTCCCATGGAGACAATTGAAGAAGCTTTGGAGTGTTTCAATGGATACATGCGAGTCGAATTCCTTGTATGGCATATCGGTTCACTTATGAGGAGGATGGAGAAGATGGAGATAGAAAAGATAGAAGCTATGAAGGTCGCCGAAGCAAGATCCACATGTGAGGAGTGTGGGGAGTATGGCCATGTCCAAGGAGATTGTCCAAAGGAAGCAAAGGTGCTCGACTACATGAGGAAAGGAGGCTTGCCAAACTTCCACTACGGGCAAGGTAAACCTCAATTTAATGCAAGCTCGTCCATTCAAAATTTGGTTCCTCTTCGTATACAATTGAAGGACTTCATGGACTTGCATGCTAAGATCAACAAGGACACCGTCACTAAGTTCAAGACTATTGACAAAATATTGGAGAATATAGACAGCAAGCTGACGGAGGTCAGAAGCTCTTACCATCAAGTGCTCAACATGATGAAGATACTAGAAACACTAGTGGGACAACTTGCCAAGCGCCTAATGGGCAATAACATACTTGCCAACAAGTATGAGATGGTGACACTCGGGGTAGATCACATCAAGATGTTCGAGGAATGTGGTGCCGCTATTGCATATCAAGGACCCACGAAGCAAAGAGGCCCTGGATGTCCGACCATCTCGTGTTCCATTGGCTCATTCAAGTTTAAGAAGGCGTTATGCGACCTTAGAGCAAGTGTGGGAGTCATGCCAAGAGACATGTTCGAGAAGCTATGCCCACCAGAGCTAGAGCCTGCGGCTATGTGTCTAGAGTTGGGTGACGACTCTATTTGCTATCCTGTGGAAATCGCTGAAGAAGTACCCGTAAAAGTTGAAGATCACTTCATCCCCGTCGATTTCGTGGTTCTCAAGATGGGAGAAAGGGAGAAGCTGCCACTCATCTTTGGGAGGCCGTTCCTCAAGACCGTCGGAGTGACGATCGACGTTGGCAAGGGGGAGATCAAGTTGAACATCAACAGCGAGAGAAGTGCATTCAAGTTTCGACCAAGTTTCGAGGTATGCAACATGATTAATGTTAAATATGTTTCACCTCATCGTCGCATTAGTAAGGAAGAACCAAGGGAGAAGGAAACGAAGGAGATCAAGGAAGATGTTGCATCCGTCAAGACTAAAGAACAAAGTCAGCCTGTGAAGACCAAAAAAATGACTAAGCCGAAGAATAAGCCCGCGTCCAAGATGGTGCGGAAGTGGGTACCCAAGATTGCAACACCCACAAAGAGCGTTGATCCGAAGTGAAGAAGAAGTCTAGCTATGGACTATAAACGAAGTGCTTTGCGGGAAGCAACCCGTTCGTCAAGTCAAGAATAAGCTACCGGGAGGACAACCCGGAAGATTTCCAAATTTCAAGTAAGTGAGTCTTAGAATTTGCTACGCAAAACATTTTCTTAACTCTTAAGTGGTTGAACAAGTTTGGATAACCTTTTATTTGCTCAATTGTTATATTTGAATTTCTCTATCGTAAACCAATGACATGAGCCATCCCTTGATTTATTTGCCTCTTTTCAAGAAACTAGAACCAAAACTTCAGATCCTGTCCAAGCCTTTCATCCTCTCCATGATGTTAAGGTTGGCTTGTTTTACATGTTCAAAACACACGAGTAGAGCCTCGCTATGTTCCTTCATGATTTTTAATCCTTGACGCATGCTAGGACTCGCATGAACCTAGGAAAATCGATTTTTAGTTTCATTCAACTTGACATCCACCGGTTTTTCTAGATTTAGAATTTTTCTAAGCCCCATTGATTTATTTATTCAACATTTCTCTTTCGTGTTTGGCCAAAATAAGAACCTAAACCCAAACCCCCACGGTCAAGCCGGAGGACCTTGCTATCAATTAATGAAAGCAAACGATCCCGATGCAACCAAAATAGAGGTAGTCGGAAAGTTTTTGACTTACAAATGTTTTAGATGCCTAAAAGCTCCTCAAAGAATACATTTGGACTCATTGCTAGCTCTGAGTTAATTTTTGATTTTCGAATTAGAGGAGTGATTAACGTCAAAACATGATTAAGGGGAGGATTTTGAGTTTGCTTAACACGTTGTGCTCCATAATGCATCACGGGAAGGCATCCATCATTTGGCATCTGGGGCATATGTAAAGGACAAGCATGGGTGGCAGCGATGACTTTGTTTTGCAGGAAATAAGTGAAAGCACATAAAGCATGGAAGACAAGAAGTGACACAAAGTAAAGGAGGGAGACATTGATTTCATCATTCAAAACAAAAGAGTGGCCGAGAGTATTTAGGCGATGGATTCTTGTGGAGCATGAGAATACAGGACAACAAGGGAGCAAGAAGCATCTCAGAGAAAATTGGAGACGGGAGGAGCAGGAGGCCCCCTAGGCCGATCGGCCTAGGCCAGCTGGCCTGCCCCTTCCAAACGGACCCCGGTGCTCCCCTTCGTCTGGTAAGTAGTTCATCCATTTGCTAGTTCGTGTTCTTGAGTTCATAGCCCAGAAGTTCCAGAAACCACCTAGAAAAATTCATGCCTCACCTCCTTCTCTAAAAAATTCCTAAAAAATCATTACAATTCTTGCCCTTCCATATACTTTCTTTGTGCGTATTTCCACCGGCAAGAAACCCCCGGGAGAGTTGTTTGTGAATTTGTGCAGCAAGGCATGATGAGGAAGGCCATGAACATCATCCTCGGAAGGAAGACACGATCATCATCGTCAAAGGCGCCATCAAGCTTTTGCGGAGGCACTCTATCTCCGGTTCCCCGTGAAGCATGAGGAGGACGTGGCACCGTCAAGGAGTGACACGCTGCTCCTTGGAGGCATGAAGAGTACACGAAGCTCGTCCATGTGGTACACCGAACCGCAAGGGCACACAGAGGAGCCACCCGTTCGACCTCGACACCATCATATACTCCGAGGCACTCCAAACTTGGTTTCATAAAGACGGGGGATCAACCATCGGAGGAAGAGTGAAGGAAGGAAGAAGAAATAATGCTTTCAAGTTTGATATGATTTTTCCTTCTCCTTTCCTTTATTTTTTAGTTTGTGTGTAAATTTGTGTGTGCGTAGCATTTTCAGTTTTTATTTATTTTCAGCATGTGTGTGGTAATAGTAGTTTTGTTTTCCATCACCATGAATAAATTTCACCATCAGTTTATCATCTTTAATATGGATGGAAAATTGTGCCAAGTTGATATAAGATGACTGTTGCCGCTTTGCTCATCTTTGTACTTGTTTTATGCATGATTAAGCCAGTGCTCTCTTTAAGGCAAATCTGAAATTAATTTAAATACTAGCTTAATCCTTTGCGGAGGTTATGATAAAGATGAGACCCATAGTTTTTCTAATGCTCTCAATTTTGGATGGGTTGAAGATGATTTATTTTTGTTCTTAAAAGTAATGCTAACCTTGTCATTAATACCTCTTGCATGTTGCTCTACCTATCCAAAGCCTTATATTTGATTGAGTGCAAAAACCTTAGTGTACAAGATTTATTTTTGGGTGCATTGATTCAAGGCTTGATTTCTCTGGCCCGAGACTAAGAAGCTAGTGATTCCGTTTTTGCATATCTGTCTTTATGCTAGCCTTTTCTATCCATGTATTATAAGTTTCCACATTGGGAATTTTGCAAACCTCGTCGGGTATCCACCCACAAACCCAAAACATCATTTTTGTGTTTACCTCCTTGACCACAACCCAATTCTTGAGTATGGATGAATATTTCGAGGAAGATCACAAGAATGAAGGTGCAGAAGATTGAAGTATGATTTTGGGAGACCTCCAAGATGACATAAAGGTTGCGTGAAGGATCCCTAGAAGATTTCAAGTGTTTCTCTCTAGGAAAATATAGGACTTTTAGTACCTACCTTGGCACAAAAAAAAATTCGTCACCTCTTTGCCCGAGGACGTGCAATCGTCTAAGCATGGGGGGAGTTGCCAAGAAGGTAGGTACAATGTAATCTAGAGTTCAACGGGAGTATATATAAAAAATGAAAAAAATGAAAAATGATGAAAAAGAAGTATGAAAGAAAAAAAAGAGAGAAGGAAAAAGTATGTGTATATAAAAAAAGAAGAGAGAAAGAGAAAAAGAGAAAAAATAATAAATAAAGCTCCCCAGCTCTCTAGATGCATTAGAAATTTCAAGAGGATTCAAGATCGAGACCCATACTCATCTTTCCAACCATGTGCAATCCGATAACAAGGACTTTGTTTGTGCCTCGGGATCACTCTTTGCCATTTGCACATGTCCACCTATCTCAAAGTGTGTGTATTTTTCTCTCCCCCCTCCTTGAGAACATTATTTTTCCATTGACCTTTTTGATGAGTCTCGGTAAGACCATGAGAAGCTTGTCTTGTTTTGATGATATCTTGATTATAATATCTTGGTAGGACTAAACTTTTCCCAAAAGCTCCATATAAAGCCTTCCACTTATATATATTTTGAGAAGGGAAAGAAGTAGAACAAATAGGGTTGAGGGACTTGATATCTTGCACTTCATTTCAAAATTTCTGAAATTCATTTAAAATTTGGGAGCATGATTAACTTCTCGTGCGAAGAGCTTAATTGATATCCACCCTCCGTAGGGATGAAGGCTAGTTACATTATGAAACTTTAACAAATATAAATTTAGAGAGCATTATGTTTTCTCATGTATGATCAAGTGCAGGGTATGAACATTGAAAGGAAACACTGATATCCATTGAAGGCTTACTCGAGGACGAGCAAGGTTTAAGCATGGGGGGATGTTGACGGTCGATTTCCGTCAACCTAGCCATGAGTTTACCTTCAATGTTGGTATTATTTGATATTCACACTAAAGATCCTAACCCCCATTATATGTCAAGTTCGCACTCGTGCATGGTTTTTGGAGTTTATTATTTACACAGGGATTAAGAGCCTAAATGAGAACTTCCGGGTAAAGTTCATCAAGGGTTTTACAAGAAGATCATGAAGCCCGGCAAAAGCCAAGACACAAGATGAACATGACTCCAAATGAGCCAAGGACTAAAGCGTGACACCGAGAAGTATCGAGGACCTAGACGGAAGATGCAGGGGTTCATGCGCCAAGCACCCTTATCTAAACCGTGAGGAAAATGATGTCAAGGACCCACATGCAGTTCGGCAAATAATCAAGAAAACATGAGAAGCGTCTGGAAGAAAACCGGAGATGAAACAGGCCGAAACGGGCCTAGGCTGGTCGGCCCAGGCCGGCCGGCCCAGCCTGTTCCGGGCCCGGTTCGTCACCCCCTTTGACCTAGCACCCCTTCGGGCTATTTATAGTCCCCGTGCGAAGAGCCATGCAAGAAGTCATTCGTCATCCGCCGCCGAGGAGCGGAGAAGCTAGAGGGACACCATCTCGGAGAGGAGGGTCGTACTAGTTGTCTAGGGTTTCCCTAGCCGACGTGGGAACCTTGCATGGAAGACCACATCGGAGTTCCGGAGCTAGAATTAAGATCAAGGTAGGATCCCGGTTGTGATCTTGTTCATGTATCATTCATGGTGAAGTCTTTGTGAATCCGATTTCTAGCAATCAAGTGCCTTCTCTATGGTTTTGTCTTCTCTTGGTTTTGCTTCTTCCTCAATCTATACTTAAAATAGATTGCTTAGGGTGCTCTTGTAGCCGCGGTGGGTAGAGGTGCATACCCGATCTACCAAGTGTTTTCAACAAGTTCCTCGTGAGCGTGCTCTTAGGTTCACCTACACAAGAAGCGGGGTATCATGACAGGATGTTGATCACGCGTACGGTAAGTGCCTTCGAAGATTGGAACGGAGGCCACATGCTTTTTATGAGATTCGCATTGCTATCTTCATCTCTCGCTTGGAATTACAACAAAGGCATGATCTAGACTCTCTAGATCGGTTATCTCTTTGTTTTCTCTTGCTACCTCTCATGTTTAGTAGATTAGATGCATTTGAAACCTCTCTAGAACAAAGTGCTTTCTCGCTTTATTGAATTGATCTTGCGTTGCACATGTTCCACGGATTCGATACCTTGGCACTTAAGGGAAAAAGGGTCCCATGTGATCCGTACGCTTGTGGATCGATGTTTACAACGATAATCAAACGTCAGCAAGGGTCGTCACATGGAGCTCCACAACTAGGCCGACCAAGAACGGGTGGAGTGCGAGGAGAAGCTCCCCGGCTGCTTCCTGGTGCCGACGTCGTGCGTCGTTCTGTGGCCGAGCTTCCCCGACCAGCGTCGTGTGTCCCTCCTTTGCCAGCACGCGTCCTCCCTGGTGTGTCTCCCCAACGTGCCTCCCCCTGCTACCTGCTACCACCCCACCTCCGGGGTCAGTCGTGCGGCCTCGTCGACTACACGTCGCCTGTGCTCACCTCCTCCTTCCTGTTGCCACCTACCTCTGTGGCAGGCCAGCCGGCACGCGACCGCGCGCTCCCATGCGCCGCAGCAACCCTCCTGTGGGGGCACTCTTTGGACGGAGGAGTCATGCTGCCGGGAGGAGGTGCTGCTCCCTGCCTGCAACCACTCAAGTCTGGGGCGCAGTCAGCCATCGGCTACCTTCCCCTGTGGCCAGGGCGAGCCGTGCCGCCCGATGCCATCCTCCTTCCCCCTCCACAGTTTTTCTCAACACTAGGTCAGGTTGTGCATGTTGCAAGCATATGATTTTAGCCTCCACATCGTTGTCGTTGGTAGCAGGCAGGCCCCTAGGAGGGACATAGGCGTTGTCGGGAACACCGTAACGCTGCTCGTAGTTTGCACACCGCTGGAACTCAGCATCGTGACGCTGGCGGTCTTTTGCTTCCATGTCGCATTCAGCCCTGTTGCCGACGCCCGAGGGGCGTAGGCACAGACGTAATCCGTGCGGCGCCGATGCTCCGCTTCCTCACGCTCGCGGTGACATCTATCGTGGTTGTCGCGGGCGTCTCGTGCACACCGGTTGTTCTCAGGGGCATCGTGTGCACCATGGTTGTTGTTAGGTCTAGCACCGACCTGGTTCTGCTCAACTTTTTCATTGATTGGTTTGAGTGGCGGCTGACCGTCGGTACGAGGTCGGTGAGACCTGCTGCGGGAGTATCGTGAAGACATCACCCAAGAACCGGATGACCCCCTTCTTCCCTCCTCGACCTAGGCAGATTTCAGGGGTGTACGGTTGACGGGCAAGCTTTGCCAGGGTAGCACCTAGATTAGCTTGTGGTGTGTTGAAGACTTGGAGCCCAGCTTCATTGAAAACATGCTGGAGGTCTCGAGCGCGGAGTGGCTGACATCCGCAGTTGCTCGGGAGCTCCCGTCGGAGCCTGAGAAGGTTGTTGAGGAGCGGCCCCTTGTCGACCGTTACCATCGACCTGGTTGCCGGCAGCAGCAGCAGCAGCAGTGGTGGCGGCGTCACCGGCGACAACGTTGTCTTGAGGGTCTACCGATTGGTGACCCTGGGCAGCTGTAGCAGCCTCATCTTGACGACATCGAGCTTGATTAGCATTGCCATGGACGTGGCGGTCTTCCGCCGAGTCAGTGGCTCCGTCTTGCGTAGGCACATCTTCAGAGACCACGAAGGCCTCGTGATCTGGTAGTTGCTCACCATCCTCCCCTAGGTAACAGTTTGGTTGAAAAACCATGCGGACGTCCTGGAACGCTCCGCAGTCCAGGAACCACGTCGTGTCAGTGTCGAGGCAAAGCTGGCCTGCCTCGAGCTGCTCAAGGAGTGCGACCTTGGTTTTTAGTTTGCGGCACCTGTGGAGGGTATGCTTCTCACGCTTGGGGTGCTTGTGGAGCGGATAGTAATCGTCGAGGAGATTTGTAGTCAGGCTACAAATCAGGCATTGAGTTGCGAGTTCGCCCCGCCTAGGTTGAATCTGAGATGGGGCGACCACCTTGTTGGAGTAGAGGTCCGCTGAGTTCCGCAAACCGAAGGGCATGCGAGATGGGTGTGAGGTCAGCTCAGATTGGATCTGAGATTTTTTGCAGGTCTTTAGGGTTTCCGCCATCATGTTGATGACGCGATCCAACCCCACGAGCAGGTCGCAGGGTGCGGGTGGGTGGGTTTCTTCCAACAGATTGGGAATAGGCATGACGAGATAGATCTCGCCGACCTGCTGAGTCGTGGCGACCGCGACAGGTGCGGGATCTGCCGTGAAGGAGCCGAAGACGATGTTGACGGTGTTGGTGACGAGGTCTGCCATGCTCGCCGGGAAGGTGACACCGAGTCCGGCCATCGAGTTGCACAAAGAGCTCCCGACCTACCCCTACCTGGCGTGCCAACTGTCAGGGGTTGAGTCCTGGACAGATCCACAAGGGGGCTACCCAAGTGGTTTGCAGGTTGACGAAGGGGCGGTCCAGGAACTAAGACCGTGATGGTTATGTGAAGCGCACATGGAATTCGGTGAGACAGAGGGGACAAGGCGATTTATACTGGTTCAGGCCTCCGGAGAGTAAAACCCTACGTCCAGTTGTTGGTGTTGTATTGCAGATGCGAGGAACGATGTCCTTGGGAGGACGCCCTTGGCCGCTTTATATAGTCTGGCAGACAAGGTCGGTGGACCTGGAGTCCGGGTCGGTTACAACAGGGAAACCTATCTCTATGGATTGCAAGTAATATCCCGCAATATCCAGACTGTCTGGTGCTACCATCTTCTTGTGACTTGACTTGCACACCAAGTCTTCCTGATGTAGAGGGTAAGGTCTTCCGTCATCTCCGGGGAGAGGACGAGGTCTGCCGGGCCCACCGGCAGGTCGGTGGGTCGTCTGGCAGGTCGGGCCCACAAGTCAGGGGCCTCTGAGACCCTGGTCGGTGGGGACCCATGGGTACCCATGTCTCTCAATGTAGCAAGTGTGTTGTATGAATGTTTCATTGTTTAACAAGGGATTTGAGTGTGCCAAGCATGGAGAAATAGATGTTGCGGTTGATTTTTTTCTCATTTTCAACAGACCCGCTGACAACAATTTTTCGACATATTTTCACTACTAGGGAATCCGCATTTAGTACCGGTTGCAAACCTCCTTCAATACCGGTTCCCGAACTGGTATTGTCCATCCGGTACTAATGTGAAGTCATATTAGTACTGGGATGAAGAATCGGTACTAATGTACCACATTAGTATCGGATGGAGATGAGGCCCGGTACTAATGTACCCCTCCATCCGTCACCGACGCACCCTCCGTCGCTGTTATCCTCTGTCACTTTTTTCTTTCTTTTCTTTTCTTTTCTTTTCTTTTGTTCTGTTTCCCGTTCTTTTCTTGTCTCATCTCATTCAAAACACAAGATTCGTAGGACATTCACAAATTCACAGCAAATTCACATACATCTCACAATCACCACATCTTACATTTTACACATAAAAATCGCATCACAAGAACAACAAAAACATCTCAGATCCGAACACAAGAACACAAGAGAACCAAATCCCAAGAACTTGATCACAGTACCGTGACTCTTGCCGCGCCTGGGACTCGGCCTCCGCGCGCCCGCTCGCCTCCAGGTCTGGCCGCCGCACGCGCCCGCACCTACGCCCGCCGACGGGGTCAGCGCCGGCAGGGGGGTTGGCCGCTCCCGCCGCCTGTGCAGCCTCCTCCTGGCGCATCGGGCCTGCGCCGACTGGGGGCTGGCCGAGCCCACCGGCAGCTTGTGCGGCTTCCACCCGCGCCTCTGGCTAGATCCGTCGGTCTGCCCCTACTTGCAGCAGTGCCCTACTCCTGGCCGCGACGGCGCCCTGCTCCCAGCCACGGCGGCGGCCTTCCTCTTGCTCCCAGTGGCAGCCTGCTCCCGGCCACGGCGACCTGCTCCCGGCCGCGCGGCCTGCTGCCCCCGGCCTGCCCCCTGCAGGAGATCACATCGAGTTAGAGGCTAAGAGAAGAAAGCAAGATCGGAGATAGAGAGATGAGGGGGACACAGGGCGGTGTGGTGATAATGGAGAGAGAGGATGAGAGAAGGGGGACGGTGAGGATATTTTTAAGTGACGGGGCAGACAGCGCGCGGATGGGAAGGGCATTAGTACCGGGGTTGGATTCCACCTGGTACTAATGTGCAGGCCACATTAGTACTGGGTGGAATCCAACCCCGGTACTAATATGCTGGCCTCACATTAGTACCGGGTCATATCAGGCCCTCCCTCCCCACCCGGTCGTAATGTGTAATTAGTACTGGGTGCCAATATACTCAGTACTAATGTGAAAATAGGCCTGAGACAAATATATGCTCGATTTCCTAGTAGTGTTTTGATGTTGCAAACGCTGATTTTTTATGTTGCAAATGTTGATTTTGAATGTTGTGAATGCTATTTTAAGGTGTTGCAAATTATATGTACTGTTTCCATGTGCTACAGTAATTATCGTGGGCATCGTCAGGATGCTAAGTCCGTTGAGTTAATCCCTTAACAACAAGCGAATTTGATAAGTACCTTCTCCGTTACTTGAAGAACCATGTAGCTAAGTATAGAGAAATAGAAAAAAAATATTTTAGTCACTCTCCCAAAAAAAGTTTCAAAATTAAACTAATTACATTGGGTTATTTTACTCCCCATGAAAATGTTTGTACCTCTTAAAATTCATGTCTCACGTTTGAATTGTATGGGACGATTATGAAATCATACGTGTATTACAAAATAGTTTTAGAATTTTCTTGGTTATTTGCATACGTTGGGAGATATGAAATATGTTCTAATAATACTTGAGGTATAACTTTTTTGTCACACGAGGTATGATTCCATTATATCATCACAAAGAAAAACTTGAAACAGAAAAAAAAAAGTCCGGTTACTTGAAAATTTTGATGAAGTAAGATGAACTTTTTCCACAAAAAAAAAAATTGATACGAAACGGATAGCTCAACAGGAATAAGAATAATCACTTGCATACTTGTTGAAGAAAATTTACAATGGGAGATTCTCATACAATATGGGCAATAGCTTAATTACTAAACTCGAATAATTACACCATTTCATCATGCCATTTTTTTCATTGTGGAATTGAAATGAGAATTTCGACTATCGATTCCATTGTTGGCGTTCTCTTTGCATCTTCTTCTAAGCACGAAACAGCCAACTTGATTAAAGTTCTTGCTTGAATAAAGTTCAATCGGCCACACAATCTGAAGTCTGCAAACTCTGATATCCACAATAGCTCCTCCCTGTCCAATTTCTCAGCAAGAACCAAAACAAGCTTCCGGAGTACCATGGGAACCATTTCATCCTTCCCAGGAGACAGGTCAGAAATTTGCATCCCAAACACTAGTTCAAGAAGCACAACTCCATAACTATAAACATCTGCTTTTGCTGTGATTGGTAAACCAGATACCCACTCAGGAGCAATATAACCCATGGTTCCTCTTATCCGCGATACCTTGTGGCTCGAACCACCTCTGCTGAGAAGCTTTGCCAACCCAAAATCAGCAATTTTAGGTTCTAAATTTTGGTCGAGGAATATGTTATCTGGCTTCACATCACAATGAACAACCCACTCCAGACACTCATGGTGTAGATAAGCCAATCCCTTTGGCAATGCCTAAAGCAATTGAAAATCTTTGTTCCCACTGCAACATGATATTCTTTTTGAACAGGGCATCAGCCAAAGATCCATTCTCAATATACTCAGATACCAACATCCTGTGGGTGCTTCCGGAGCAAAATCCCCATATTCTAACAAGATTCATATGACTGATCCTACCAACTACACATAGCTCTGCTTGGAAGTCTTCCTCACCTCGCCATACATTTTCTAGCCTCTTAACGGCCACTGGTCTACCATCATCCAAGGTTCCTTTATACACAATCCCTGTGCTTCCTCTTCCAAGCTCATCTCCAAAAATTTTAGTTACCATGCATAGCTCTTTATAGCTATATCTTCGGAAATAATTAGTCATAACCTTCAATCCTTCCTTTACTGTGCTATAATTTCTGCTGATCTCAACTCCTTCCTCAGAATAAAAAGCCATGCAAATAGAATGAAGAAGACCTCAATAAAGAAAAATGCACCAAGAAACCCATAGAAGTAAAACCAATATGCTTCCCCATCAAAGGTATGAGGCAATGATGGCAAGGGTGGTAGTGCATTCAGTTGATGGCAACTAAGATCATGCAGTGTGGAGTCAAGCACATTTGACTGTGGCACAGAAACATTTGAAGTGTCCAGAATACTTTTTGGGAGTTTGAGGTACCTCGTGCGGGATGGTGTCGGGAAAGTTCTCCCATTGAAGAGGAAGGATTTTGGGTAGCATGACCCTGAACCTTGCTGGTATTGAAAGCCTTTACAGGTGCAGTCATTCATGCACCTGTTCTGGTAATCTTGCAAAGATATTTCAGGAATATGTTGTTGATCAAAACCCCAGAAGTCTGTATTTTGAAGTGTCAAAAACTCCACTTGTTGCGCACTGTCGCAAGTGATGTCAACTATGGCCCTACAACCATCACTCCAATTTCTAGGGTTATTTACTTCATAGCCTAGTAGGCAAGAACACTTTGGTGTCGGCGAGTAGTGACAGATCCCGTACGGACCACACAAACCATGAATTCTACACGGTTGGATCATAGCAATCCAAGAAACTTACCACACTCCATTCCTGCTACTATCCAAGCTATATACTCTGAGATTTCCATCTGGATCAAGAGTGAGCCTTCTTTTGATCCCAGGAGGACCTTCATCAGAAGTGTTAAGTGCACTACGTGAAAACCTCAAATAGGTCACGTAGCATTTGTAACGGGCCCTTAACACCCGTTACATAGACCCCATCTGTAACGGTTGTTGTTTGGCGTCCGTTACGCATAAGCGTGGCAGGCTCGACCCCGACGTGGCCAACACACCGCCCGTTACCAATGAGGACTTCCAGTAATGGGCTTCTTAAACGCCCGTTACAGTTATTCTTTGTAACGGACATTAAATGCGGCCGTTACGAAAGTTAAACCTATCGGTAACGGGCCTTTTGAGTCCGTTACCGATCACTGCCCTATCGGTAACGGGCTCTTTAAATCCGTTACCGATCACTGCCATATCGGTAACAGGCTCTTTAAGTTCGTTACTGATGAAAATTTGACGCCCGTTACTAGACTCAGAGCTCAATAATTGAAGTCCATTAGCACTCTCACTGCCGTCAAATATTTGACTATGTCATCATAGCAAATATTGGATATCACACAAACATATAATCATGTCTCTTAATAAGATGCAAAACCACACGTACACATAGATAGTAGTCATAAGAGCATATTCTACATATTTAAGATGCATATATAGCATCACATTTTCACATATGACATGCATAATGTTCAGAACAAACATATTCACATGATCACATGTGACGTGCATCAGCAGGGGTACTAGTTAGATAGCTTCTTTTGTGCTACAGTCTCAAGTTCAGCTATCTTTGCCTCTAGTTTTACAAGTCTTTCCTGCAGCTCAGCATTCTTCTTTGCAACTTCGGCAAGTTCAATATCCTTCATCTTCTGTGCGCCTTTAAGCTTCTCCACCTCAGATTCTAATATTTTCTGACCATTTGCTAGGAGACTTATGTCGTCCACAACCTTGTCATCCATCCTTCTATCCACCTTGTCGAGTACTTTCCAGATTCAGTCAAGATCCTCCCGAGTAACAACACATTTCTACAACAAAGGCAAATTGATGCTTTCATAATTAGATTGCCAAGTTTAATATCATGAAAGATGTAACTGGTCAAACAAGAAAGTTGTTTAGCTGTAACTGGGTTCAGAGCTTGGTTGATCCTGTGGATTTGTTTCCAGATCATGCCAATGTCCTCCCAAGCTACAGCACCTCCCTAAAACAAAGGCACTGGATGCTCAGTTAATAAAATTCGATGTAGCATGGAGATTCAGAAATTGAAGTAGTATATAGAATAAGTTCAACAATTTTGTGAGCAGCATATGATGAGTACCATGCATTAAATTTCAAGCATAACAAAATTTCTACTCGAAAGGTTAATAATTTTCCTCCCGAGTAACAACACATTTCTAAAACAAAGGCAAATTGAAGCAAGCTTCACAATTAGATTGCCAAGTTTAATATCATAAAGTTGTAACCGGTCAAACAAGAAAGTTGTTTAGCTGTAACTAGGTTCAAAACTTGCCTGTTGCTTCTCTTTACCAATGTCATCCTTCATTCTTTTCATCCTGTTTAGGAATATGCAGATGTAGTCTAAGGTTTTCTTGAGCCTGTCGATTTCTGTCCAGATCCTGACAATGTCATGTGCTGGTACAACAACTTCCTAAAATAATGGAAAATTGATGCATTGGAACCATTGATCAGTGAAGGCACTGGATGTTCAGTTAATAAAAGTCGCTGAGCATGAAGATTCAGAAATTGAAGCAGTATACAGAATGAGTTCAACATTTTTGTGAGCAGCATATGATGAGTACCAGGAATTCAATTTCAACCATAAACCTAACTTCAAGCATACCAAACTCGAGGAAGGCTCGGCCTCTGCCTGCCGGGCGTCGCCAGAGTGCACCCCCTTGGCACTTGCGCGCGTGTACGGCCTCCTCCCCCTGGCCGACGAAGAACCAACCTCTTCGCTGCGGAACCTCACTATCTTGGCGGGGGCGGTGGGCGGGGCCTTCTCCTCCTCGCAGCGGAACCTCACTCTCTTGGCGGGGGCGGCAGGCGGGGCCTTCTCCTCCTCGCTGCAGAACCTCCCTCTTGAGTCACGGCAGAACGACTGCTTTCCACTGGCCATCTCTGTGACGGAGGCGAGGAAGGAGAAGGGGAGAGAAGGCGACAGAGACGAGGAAGGCAGAAGGTTTGAGAAGGAAGGCAGAATGGCAGAGTGGCAGGGGAGAGTGGCTTTTGGTCAAACATTGGGAACAAAGGATACGTGGATAAGCCAAACCGCGTCTCCAATGCACGGGGGCGGCGCGTGGGGCCGGCTCCTCCTCGTCGGTTTGGAGGGGCAAATGCGACGCGGAATAACCATCCCGTGTAGTCTCCTTTGTGTCTGTCTTGATTGACAGGTCAGTCTGATCTCTCAGGGCTCCCATTTCGACATACAGGCATAATCAACACATATCTTTTGAGACAAAACAGACATAATATAGATAAAGATAACTTGTCCACATATATAGATAAAGATTACTTGTCCACAAAGATCCACACAGATATACATAATTATTACAAACAGTTAACTTGTCCATCTAGCTAGGCCTTAACTTGCCCATCACATTTTTACAACGGTCATGCTATCTGACCATGCACATCAACAAAAGCATGCCCCCTTCAACATCAACAAAAGCATGCCCCCTTCAACATCAACAAAAGCATGGTATCTTCAACTAAGATTTGCTTTTTTTGCAGCCTCTTCAAATGCAACCAAGGTATCTTGAAACACATCGAGCGCATCTTCCATGGGCTGCAGATTTTGTTCAGCCACAAACTTGTACCGCCTCATGAATGCAGCCTTTTTGAGGAGGATGTGCATTTCTTCCATAATATTATCAACCTCAGGTTTCACATATTCCCAGACAGTGTCATGCCATTTTGATTCCTATGGAATGAAAAACATAGGAAAGTTGCTACATTGATCATTTGGATGAACCATAGGAATGAGAAGATAGAGATAGACAAAGGAACAAGCCATTTCATATGAACAAGTTGCTACATTGCTACATTGATCATGTTAGAAATCCTACAAAATCTCTATGGAACAAGCCATTTCATAGGAACAAGTTGACCAAGCTCAAGCTCAAGCTGCTCCATCTATAGAACAAGTAAAAGGCACTGTGATTCAGAGAAACTTGCCTCGCCGTCATCGTGGTAGTTGCCAGCATCGGATATGAGGTCCTCTACACCTTCGCCGCTCCCTCGACCCCTCTCTGTCATTGCAAGATATTTGCTGTTGCAGACGTGAGGCAGGCGCCTCGCCCTCTTCGCTGCCCCCTCGCCGGCACGCTCCTCCCTGCCGTTGCTTGGCCCCTCGTCGAAACCCGAGAGGATCCAGTCGATGACGCTCATCTCCGGCTTTGGGTTCGCTGCACCGTCGCTTGGCCCCTCTCCGACGCTCATCATCATCTCTGTCGTCTTCGCCGCCATCCCGCCGGCACGCACGCGGATCCAGTTGCGGCACCGCATCGCGTTCGGTTTCTCCTCCTCGATCCACGGTGCGCGGGGTCGTCCGCTGCTTGGCCCCTTGCCGGCGCTCATCGTCATCTCCCCGCCTCTGCTCACCTCGCCGGCGCCGCCTCCGCTCACCTCCGCTAATCCCTAGTGAGAAATGAGGAAAGCGTCTTGTGTGCTGCGCTTATCCATTCGGGATGTTATATTCATTTTTCAAAATGGAGAGGCATTGCCGACGCGGGTTCGAGAACCCGCGTCACATTGGTTGTCACGTGGGTCCGAGCGGGCAGGCAACGGTTATCTTTTTTATATAGGCTGCTGACGCTGACACGTGGGCCCGACACTAATTTTTTTGAAATGAAACTTGCTTCCCTCAAATATTAGAGCCCATTAAATAGCACCTATAAATTCATTAAAAATACGAACAATTCATAGTTGAAATGACTTCATGGCTGAGGGAGAATGATGTGCTAAGTCAGTGCTTGGGCCGCCCCGAACAACCAGGTCGCGTGCGTGGTGTCTCCAGCTACCAGGGCTGGAAGTTTGCATGGCCTCAGCACGCTTCCATGTATAGGAAGAGGAAGAGGGCCAATATCGACTCATCAGTTGATAAGCAACAGATGAAGGAAGAAATCAAGCAAGAACTCAAGGCTGAGATGGAGAAGGATATGCTTGACATGATGGCACGAGGGTACCAGGTGGTGTTTACACCAATGTCCAATCGCACAAGCCCTTTACCCGCCGGACAGAAGAGCAGTTGTGCGTCCGCAGATAATGTAGGTTTGATCAACGGCGCTACAGAGTTGTCGACAGAAGTAGTGCACACTGCTTCCCCCACACAGGAAGACCTTATAGGCACGTTGACTGAACCCACAGACTGTGGCCTATGGATCATATTTCACGGTGTTGAATGTGAAGCTGCAGTTGGTGTGGTTCAACCAGAGCAAACTACGCTGCACACAATCTCGATTCATGAAGACTGTGTTGTGGTCGAAGTGCTGCATGTATATGCTGTCTTTAGGGATCACGCGCTGGAACACCCTCCTAATGATGAGGTGATGACACTTGGACAAGCTCTACACCAGAGGATACAGTGGAAGAGGTGTCACAATCACATCAAGGGAGCACCAATTCTAAAATCTTGTTCGTACACTACGGTACAGATTCCTTCTAGTTCACAGACTACAGGACAAAACTCTTCCTCACATGGTTTCCTAGCTCCTCCTCCTCCTCCACCCCTAAAACATTCCCACCTGGTAACCCACCTCCTCCTCCTCCACCACCCCCAGAAAAGCAAATTACAGTACAGATTCATTCCCCACCTGGTAACCCACCACCTCCTCCTCCTCCACACCCAGAAACGCAAATTACAGAACAGATTCATTCCCCACCTGGTAACCCACCTCCTCCTCCACCCCAGAATCACAAATTACATCCCCACCTTCTTCTCCTCATGAAAGAACAAAACCTCCATCCCCAAACGAAAGTGCTCAAAACAATGATGCCACAGCAGGAGCCCAGAGTCATGTGTTGGCTAATGCCGAGAAATCTGTCGACGACAGTTCGAAGAAAGCTGCAGGTACATCAGGGCACAATATCCCTGTAATAGCTGCTGGTCAGACACCACTTGAGAAACCTTCTTCAGCCATCTCAAAGCAGCAGGAAAAGAAACTCGCTGAAAATAAAAGGTCTACCAGAAAGCGATCTGAGAAACCTTCTTCAGCCATCTCAAAGCAGCAGGAAAAGAAACTTGCTGAAAATAAAAGGTCTCAGAAGCTTACCAGAAAGCCTTCTTCAGCCATCTCAAAGCAGGAGGAAAAGAAGCCTGCCAGAAAGCCATCTGAGAGAAACACCAAGAAGAAGGCGGCGAATGTTGCTATGACTGAGATTAACCCACACTACAAATTTGGAAATGCAATGCTCAGTGCTGATGAACTCAAGCATCCGGATACTGCTCCTTCTATCATTAATCTCCACAATTTCTACATGGGATGTTGTAAGGACAATGATGAGTCTCTGATTCAGGGCATAATATGGCCCAAGCACGACTGGTGGCCTATGAGAGAAGATGATAAATACGAGTTGTTGTCTGTGATCATCAGCGACTTGTACGGTCTCTTCAACTTGGATGCTTTGGATATGGGACTTCTCCGCAGTTTCATCCTATAAGTTGCTTGAAAATTTAATCTACTTCTCACTAATCATTTTCTATCTAAATGTGCTTTCTGTCTCAGTTCATCTTTACTATGTATTTTGCCTCCTTACACTTTGTTTTTCTTAATATTAGGAATATGGTTGTAGAAGTACGGTAGAAGAAGGAACCTGTTGCCTTCCTTGATCCTGAATGCTTTAGCATGTCAAATATACAAAATAACTTGAATTTTTTTGTGTCCTATATGAAGCGTGCCTACTAGTCATATGCTAAAAAGAGAGTCATCATTTCCTGCTATAACACTGGGCACCACTGGATTGCAGTGGCGATCCTTCCAAAGCAGAACAAGGTCTTGTATCTTGATTCATATAGGATCTTAGAAACTAATTTCTTCGAGTTGGTACTTGCCATTAATGAGTAAGTTCTTTCTTTATTAACCTACAAACTTCCTCAACAAACTCTGCAGAGTTTATTAATGGTGCCCTAACCATTGTTGCATGTTTTGTTGTAGTGCTTGGAATAGTTACTGTGATGACAACAAGTTGCCCCGCCGCGCCTTGAAACATGAGAAGGCTTTTGATGTATGTATTACTTAGCATTTCCTGCCTGTGGAAGCTAGTACTAAAGCTTGAGTTTATTTCTTCTCACCACTGTTTGTCTTTGTATATTTATCATAGTGCCACCAACAACCTTACCAATCCAGAGTCTGCAGCTTCTACTGTGCCTATCACATGCTTACAGTAAAAGATAAATTGAAGGACCCTGAGGTACTTTCTTGGGATCTGCATTTGTAACACCTACAACTGAGCACAGTTCTTGCTTATTAGCACTACACATGTTTGGTAACCACCTGTGTGCTGACTGCTGACATTGTTATATTTAGGCATTTCACGTACCTACTTGTCAGCTCCACCAAGACACGCTGCTCCACATTAGGGAAAGAACTGCCTCATTCCTCATGGACCAGGTGATCACACCCTCAGGAAAATTTCACATTAATGATGCTCTGATGGCTCGCATTGTATTTGATACCAATCCTCATGGTTAAGCCAGTGATATTGTTGTGAACCTTACTTGTTAGATGAGGATGCTGAATGCCTAAATTTTGTCAGATTATGCATGTGAATTTTGTGGATTTCTATTCAGTTTGTGGAGTTTTGTGAATGTGGATGCTAGACCTAATTTTTGTGAAAGTAGACAACGTGTCTCCTTTAGTCGAGACAGAGGAGACGCAAGTTCACAGTACGCATCTCCTTTGGTCGATTAGAGGAGACGCACGTACACAATAGGCGTCTCCTTTGGTCCAGACAGAGGAGACACATGTACACAGTACGCGTCTCCTTTGGTCGAGACAAAGGGAGACGCATACTGACAAGATGTGTCTCCTTTGGTCGAGACAGAGGGAGATGTGGGTTCACAGCAGGCGTCTCCTTTCGTCGAGACATAGGAGACGCGCACTGATAAGATGTGTCTCCTTTGGTCGAGACAGAGGAGACGCGTACTGACAAGACACGTCTCCTTTCGTCAAGACGGAGGAGACGTGCACTTACAGGACGCGTATCCTTTCGTCAAGACAGAGGAGACGCGTCATGGAAGTATTTTCCGTGTCTTCGATGTTGAGTTCATGTAACGGGCTCGGTTTTTGTGCCTGTTACCAAAGTTTCATGTGGGCCCAGAGAAACAGACATTTCAGGTGACCGGTAACTAGTTTCGGTTACGGTCTTTGTTAGATACCCGTTACTAATACGTGTTATGAGTAACGGGCTCAGTGTCTGCACCCGTTACCAAAGGCTCCGGTGGGCCTGGAGAAACAGCCATTTCAGTTGACCGGTAAGTAGTTGTGGTAACCGTCTTTGTTCGACGCCCGTTACCATTACGTGTCATCAGTAACGGGCATCAGCCCGTTACCTTTGTTGGCTTATTTGTAACGCTTGATCGGTAACGGGCGTTTTGCCCGTTACCAATAGCCATCCGCACCCGTTACCAATGTCTGTTTTTCACGTAGTGATGGTTTATGGTTTGTAACATCACTCAAATAAAAGCTCTCGAAATTATTCGAGTTTTTTTACGGTACACAATATGACCTAACGGTTGTACAGTCGTATTATCCTTTTTCAACCGGTCGTACAGGTCGTATTGTGTACCGTAAAAAATCTCAATTATTCAGAGAACCCAACCTAGTACTATTGAAATGACTCCTGTTATTCTGGTAGACCTCAACATCAAAGTCTGGCGAGTATATATCAAAAACCTCAGGACCATCATAGATTAGCGACAATATCGATTGATCGCTGAAACAGAAAGTGTGCAGACCGGGAACATGTAATTTAGTAGTGGAGACCAATTTGGTAGCAGCAGTGATGTTTTGGGTGGGTAACAAAGTGTCGGTTGGCGAGTCAAAACTCTGCCACACAACATCACCACTCGAGTTCTTCAGAACAAGGTTACCAGTATCCAGGAGTTGAGCATACCTAACGTTTGCAGACATGCCGGTGTACCACACGGTGGCGCCATCGTATTCCTTGAGAACCATGGCACCGTCCTTCTGCAAGGTAACCGATGACCTCTTGGAGTGCACTGGGCGGCCACGGTTTGCGGACCAGACGACAGTCTTGGTAGCTGGATTGGAGTACCATACTGAGAAAGTGAATGCTTTGGGGTAAATTTGGTAGAAGCCGCATGAGAATGTGCCCTACGATGATCGTAGGATGTTGGTCTCATGTTCTTCCACTCTGAGAGAGGATTCGAGAGGTAGGGTGTCAAGGCATTGAGTACGTGAGAGTAGAGCAAGGAAGGTGAGAAAGGGTGCAGCGGCAATGGCAGTGGAAAGAAGAGGATTCATGGCTACACTATATATGGTTTGAGCTGATGAGTAGTCTCGTGTTCTTTTGCCCACAAGCTATGTGCTTTTTATAGACTCAGAATGTGAGCAGAAGATATTCTTGCAAGAGCTGAAGAAATCAAACTCCAGGATAAGGAGAACTAGTAGGTAGATGGGGACTGACCAGTCACAACAGTGTCGCTCGAGTCCTCACCCCGGCCCCCTCCGTCTCATGGAGGCCGCCGCCGGTGATTCCACCGCTCGATCTCCCTCCTTCGGCCACCTCCCTCCCATCTGAGCACAGATCGTGAATCCTCTTTGCGCGTTCTTCCCAAGCATCCTGCTTGTGTCCTCCTTTGGTAAGCTCCTCGTAGTACTGGGCGTATGCCGTGTCCACCTTCTCTTCTTCCTCAAATCCTTCCACAACCTCAAAATCCTCTCCGATCCACCCTTTTAGCCCGCATCAATCATTGATCTCAATCAAATCCAGCATCTCTTGTCCTGGTTTGTTAATTTCCCTCGCTCCAGCCACATCTTCAGTGTTGCGGGTAAGTGCTCGGCGAGGTGAGGGGCTTGCTCCCTGTGGTAATCTCCTCATGCTCTACTCTGCAGATGATATGCCAAGCTCTAGCATCCTATCCTCAATTGCTCGATTCCTTCTCCCACTTTCCTCCATGGAAAATCGCCCCAACTCCAGTACAGATCCCTCACCCATGGATGACCCACCACCAGATCCTCCTCCTCACATGCCTACTCCAGCTCCTGAACCTCCTCGTCCATTGGCCGTCATAACCACTCCTACTTTGCCACCCATGATCACTCCTCCAATCTACACGGCTCCATCCACCTGTGCTTCTAGGTTGAACTCAGCAGCTTCAGGCGCCGGCCAGCAACAACCAAGGGGAGCAATGAGTCTCCTCGCCTGGAATTGCCAGGGATCAGGTGGGAGACTGACAAGTTCCACGATGATTCACCTTCACCGCCTAATCACATCCACCAAAGCTAAGGTAATTTTTATCTCTGAGACTAGAAATTCCAGATTTAGCAAAACTGCTTTAATAAATCGCTTTAATGTGTATGATGCTTATATTGTTCCTCCTCAAGGAATGTCTGGAGGGCTTTGGCTTCTATGGGATCAGGATGTAGACATTAATCTTATCTTAGCTTCCTGTATTTATAAACAGACCATGCTAAAGTTCGGTTTAGTCTGTATGTATGGTGATCCCAATCACCATACCACCTCTACCATATGGGCCACTATGCATGCTTTTTTTGTTAAATATTCTGGTTTGCCTATGATATGTATGGGAGACTTAAACAACATCATGTCTGCTACTGAAAAGAAGGGACCACGTCCTGCTAATCATAGGCGCATTTCTGATTTCTGTTGTATGGTTAAAGATTGTGGTTTCTTTGACTTGGGCTACAATGGGCCGGCTTACACTTGGACTAATAAACATTTCAATACTAACCCAACTTATGAGTGTTTGGATCGTTGTTTAGCAAATGCAGATTGGTGCTCAGCTTTTCCAACAACCACTATTTATCACCTCCCCATGATGAGAAGTGATGATGCCCCGATATTGGTGGTCCTCAACTCCAACCGAGCTTTAAATAAAAAACCTTTTCGATTTGAAAATTATTGGTTGCTTGAGCAGGATTTTAAACAGGTGGTTACAACAAGTTGGCAACGTCCTCAGAGAAGGCTGTTTCATTAGAAGGTTTCCTTCCAAGCTTCTGATCTAAGGACATGGTGAAAGTGAAAACCAAAACTAGCTGACCAACTGCAGGACATTGAGAATCAGCTTCTACAACACCAGGCTCAACCTCCTCATCTCCAGAATCATTTAGTGCAAGGTGAGCTAATCCATCAGCACCACACTATTCTGGCTAAACAAGAGGTTTTTCACAGGCAAAGGTACAAAAAGGTATGGGCTCTTAAGGGTGACAGGAACACCGATTTCTTTCACCATTCCATCCTTAAAAGAGCCAGGCAAAATAATATTACATACTTGCTAAACCCTGATGGTTCCTCTTCTACTACTCCTGAGCAAATTGAATCAACTTTTAATTCTTACTTTGCTGATATTTTCCAAGCGCAGCCTCATCCTACCCAACAAGCTGCTTACAATACTGAAGATAATGCAGGGGCAGATAATCATATAGGGGATTTCACTGATTCTATTCCAGAAATGCAGGAACTTCACAACATTCTTAAAGCCATGAGAAGCAATGCTGCCCCTGGCCCAGATGGCTTAAATGCTGCCTTTTACAAAGCTTCATGGGAATGGATTAAAGCAGATATCTTACAGGTAGTGAAAGATTTTTACCACTCTGTTGTTTTACCTCCGAATATGAATAATACCTTTCTTACTCTTATCCCTAAGAAGACTGCTCCTACTATGCCACAAGACTTTAGACCTATAAGCCTTTGCAATGTTATCTACAAGATTATTGCCAAATCCCTAGCTGACAGGTTAAAGCACCACCTGCCCCACATCATCCACCCTACCCAAGCTGCTTTTGTCCATGGTCGTCACATCTCGACTAATGTTATTATTACTCAGGAGATTATTCACTCTTTCAATCTTAAATCTTGGAACCATAAAGCTTTCTTACTAAAAGTTGATTTGGCTAAAGCTTTTGATCGTATTAGCTGGAATTTTATTTCCCAAACTCTAAGAAAGCATCATTTTAGTGACCATTTCATTTCTCTCTTGCACACATGTATTTCAACTATTTCCCTGCAGGTCCTTGTCAATGGCAAACCTTCAGAGTTCTTATATCCAAGTCAGGGTATTAGACAAGGCTGTCCCTTGTATCCTTACCTCTTTGTTATTGCCATCAATGAATTATCAAATATGCTTCAAACCAGCCTTCACAATAATAATATTGCAGGCATCAACTTAGGTCCCAACGGCCCAAGTATACACTCTCTTTTGTTTGCAGATGACCTGATCATTTGTAGGTAGGCAACAACTCAAGAAGCAACAATTATAAGAGATTCGATTGATCAATTTTGCCAAGCCTCAGGTCAAACACCAAATTTGAGTAAGTCGGCTATTTTATTCAGTAAAAATGTTGATCCTAGTACCATATCTTCCATAACTGCTATCTTTCCTGTTCCTACTCTTACTGTCAATTCCATCCACCTTGGTCACCCTTTACTTTTTAGTCACAAGGATAGGAACAAAGCTTATGCTTTTGTTATAAATAAATTTAGAGCCAAGCTTACTACTATCAAGGCTAATAAACTTAATCATGCAGGTCGCCTCACTTATATCAACTCTGTTCTTGCCTCTATCCCTATTTACTATTTGTCTATTGTGATTTTTTCCAAAACCTTTATAGACAAAATTACTTCCATCATCAAAAGATTCTGGTGGGCTGGAGTAAAAGAAGACAATGCAAGTACTCCTATTCATTTCAGATCATGGCAAGATATTTGTCAGTCTAGAGATAATGGAGGTTTAGCTATAAGAGACCTTCATACTGTTAATAAAAGTCTTATTCTCAATGCAGCATGGAGAATTGCCACTGAGAAGGATGCTTATCTTTCTGCTATCTTAAAATCCAAATACTATCCTAACAAATCGTTTTGGACAGCTAACAAAAACATGCCCAAGTCCATATTCTGGTCTTCTATTTTGCAGGTCCAAGATGTTCTAACTAAAAATAGTTGTGTGCAAATTCATAATGGAAACACTAACCTCTGGAACACACCTTGGTGTGAAATTTGGGCCACCATACACTCTCAACTTAACCTGCCGGTCAGTATTGCGCCTATTCCTCTTACTGTTAATCAGTTGTGGAATCATCTTTCTCAAACTTGGAATATTAATCTTATCAATCAGATTTTCTCTCCTCAAGCTGCTCAAACTAACATCATCCCTTCTACTGACAATGACATACTTATTTGGAAACCTGCTCCTAATGGTATTTGTACTGCAAAGAATGCTTTCTCTTTCTTAAATACAGAATTACAGGTGCAGCTACCAACTCAGGGGACCAGGAGTGTTTCCCCTCAAGCTATGCAAATTATGCAAAGAGTCTGGAAGCACAAAACATGTCCCCCCATCCTTAAGACCTTCACATGGAGACTCATTAGAAGGGCATTAGCTACAGGTAGGAGAGCTGCAAGATACTCCAATAACATCAGTGAGGTATGTTCTGATTGCAACTTTGTGGAAAACGACGCACACCTGTTCTTCTTTTGCAACCTTCCTAGGGCTGTTTGGTTCACTGCTAATCCTTCTTTATGCACTTCTAACCTTCCCCTTGAAGAGGATGGCATCCAAAATATTCTTGCTAATATCATCACCCCTCGAACTACTGATGACCAGATGCTCAAAACTATAACTATTCTTTGGTATATATGGAAGGCTAGGAATGACAAAAGGTTCAATAACAAAAATTGGACAGTATGGCAGGTCCACCATGCAGCCAATGCTGATTTTCAGATTTCTCAAAGTATTATGCAGGAAGACATGGACAATGACGCAGGTGAACGGGCAACACAACCTACTCAAGATCATGGCCATCAGGCCCCTCTTTTCAGGATCGACATGCCAGCCATGTTGGAAGGTTTAAAGGTTTATACTGATGCTTCCATAACTCCGGATCAAAATGTTATAGCTAATCGCAATGCTGGTCTTGGAATTTTCTTAATCAGCGCAAGTCATCACCACAATATTAATGTCTACATAAAAGTGTCTTTGGTCTCTGCTTCATCCGTGTTCACGGCGGAGGCAGCAGCTCTCGCTTTTGCAGGTCTCATTGTCAACAAATTGGACATCCCTGCAGCCATGTTCCTTACTGATAATCAGCAACTAGTCTCCTACGTCAACAACACCTGCAACACACAGATTCCATGTTGGGATGCCAAATTCTATACTCAGACTTTCTGCAATGCAGGCCTTGGGAAGAGCTTCAATGTAAACAAGATTTCAAGAAATCTTAACACCACTGCACATGTTTTAGCTTCTCAAGCTCGGTCTCAATGTAATGCGTCTTCGGGTGTTTCTATCTCTTGTAGCAATTCTTCTCATGTCTCGAGTTGCCCCATTAGGGACGCTCTTGACCTTGTATTGTGGGAAACCATTTCCCACATAGCAGTCTCTTGCTGCTAATTAATAAAGCTTGTTTGTTATAAAAAAAAGTCACAACAGTGTCGTTGTTAGTTAGCTGGCTGGCCACTGCGCGGACGACTTGTGTTGACTTGAAAATTCAAATGTTAGTTGTGGCTCAGTCTTGAAAATACGACAGAGTGATGCATTATCACACCACTATTGCTAGAAACTTGAATTCCCCAAATGGATAAAATCCATCCGCAGCAAGGGAAAACGTACGCATTAGGAAAATCGGAGTTACTAGCATCCGAACGTCTGATCTTGATGTTAGCATCGAACGCATGTGCAGCCATGCGACCGGTGCAAGCAGAGCAATCGGATGTACCCATGAAAATTTTCCACCCCAACATTGCGTTCGTGTTGCATGTAATATAATGGAGTTAGAGAACCTTTTCACGTGTTCTTCTTCGGGGAGGTCGGGAGGATGGTGCTCTAGGGTGAGGTGGCGCCAACAATTTTCATACTGTCTTCGTATCGAAATATTTATCGATATTAACTTTTTCTTACAACTTTAACCATTCAAATTATTCAAAATTATTGCAACATACAAAAAGATAAGTCATGCTCAAAATACCTATAATAGTAAAATATGTTGCAACAAAGTAGATTTTACTTACATAATTCTTGAATAAGACGAATAGTTAAAGTTGAAAAAAGTCAATGGCTATATTTTTTTCGAATCACACACTACAGACCTCAAACACACACTCGCCTCGAACACACGCATGCAATTCTACCTCTATGAGCACTTCCGAAAGACTGAGCTGGCAAATCTTAGAGATTGATAAAATCACCACTAGCACCTCGCTTTCGATGGGCACGGCACGTCGCCTACCACTTTAACAATAGTGCTAGTTAAATTCTGAAATAAATCCAAAAGATGAAATCAACAGTATTTGTCATGGTACCGTGACCAGTCAACCAAAGTAGTACAAGGGAAATCTGCAATGAGAAAGGGAAGGGTGGAGCGGACGAGGTCAATCTGCTCCGTCGAGCAATGGGATCGGGAAGACACTACTAGGGAATGAGGTTTCCATCCCAAGCAAAATTTGACATTAGTACCGGTTATTTTGACGTCTGGTACTAATGTCAAATAGCACCGGTACTAATATCTCGTGCGAAAAAAGAGACCTCGGAGCCATCTCATGACAAACATTAGTACCGGCCTATATTTCGCACCGGTACTAATGTAGAACATTAGTACCGGTGCTGAATACAGGCCGGTACTAATGTGAACGCCAACACATTAGTACCGGGGCATATTATCACCCGGTACAAAAAGTAACACATCCATACCGGTGGGTGGGGAGCACTTGTACAAAAACATTTCTCCCGTCAACGCGTCGTCTCGATCTGTTGTAAAAAAATCTCGAGCGCCTCGTCACGCGCGTGGGCACGCGCGGCGCCCCCCTGCCTGCTTCTTCTTATCTCTCCTCTCTCTCTATCTTGCTCTCTTTTTCTTTCTTGCTTCGTATCTTCTCCTCTCTTTCTTTCTTGCTCTCTCTCACATGGTGGATCGATCTCTCACCTCGATCTCTTCGTTCTTGAGCAGGGCGGCGGCCGGCCGGGGATGCGCGGCAGCCGGCCGGGGACCCAGGCGCGGCGGCCGGCCGGGTACCCAGGCGCGGCGGCTGGACGCGGACCCAGGCGCGGCAGCTCGCGGCCTCTCGGCGCGGTAGCCCCCGGCGCACGGGGGCCAGCAGGGGCCAGGCGAGGCAGGAGGCCGGCAGGCCGCCCAGGGGGTCAGGCGGCGCGGCAGGCCGGCCAGGCCGCCGGTGATTGTGATCCTCGATCTGTTAATTTGTGGTGGTACCGGTGTTCCTCCTCCTCTGAATTGAATCTGTGATTGTGACGACTTTGTTGTTGTGAGATGAGATGGAGATGAATCTTGTTAATTTTGTGTTGTAAATCTTGTGAATTTGTGTTGTAAATCTTGTGAATTTTGTGTGTTGTAAATATCTTGTGAATTTTGTGAATGAGAAGATGAATCTTGTGATATGATTTGAGTTGTGTTAGTAAGATGAGATGAGAACATAGAAAAAGGAAAAAAAAGAAAAAAAGGAGAGGGGTGGAGGGGACGCACGGGGACGGAAGGAGCATACGGACGTAACGGAGAGGAGGTATTAGTACCGGTTCTTCAACCCGGTACTAATGTGACTTCACATTAGTACCGACTGGACAATACCGGTTTCAAAACCGGTACTAAAGGGAGGGTTGAGCACCGGTACTAAAGGCTGTTTGCCTAGCAGTGAGACTTGACTTTTAGAGTAGTTGGCAGCAAGATTCATTGCTCTCTCAAAGAACGAAAGAATCCCCCTAACGACCAACAGATCTTGCTCGACTGTTGAAAAGAAGACGACCACATTATCCGCATAAAGAGAGGTGCGAAATCGAAAGGAGCCAAAGTTTCTTGTTTGCAATTGGCTCTTCTTTTTCCCAAATATTTTTCACTTCTCCCAAATCTTGGATGGGGAGCCCACACATGTTATTTTTCTCCCTTTTATCACTCGAGAGGGAGCGTGTGAATGCAATTATGGAGAGGCAGCATGCAGTTCTATGATTATTCTACCATTCTCTTTTACCTACCCGAACCAAATGGTAGGATGTCGAGATTAGAGCAAGCGCAGTGAGTCAGTGACACGGTGGCAGGTAAATACATCCTTGATGACAAGTCACAACAGTGTCCTTGCAACGTCTACGATATGGTATGGCTAGCTGCTGGCTGATGGACCACAGGGACTGGCAGCGGCGGAGCCAGAATTGAGCCCCGGGAGGGCTCTCCTGTGCTTCTTCCTCCTCCCGCTCCCCCTTCCCTTCTTCCTCCTCCTCAAAATCCTAAGGGGGGGCTTAGGAGGGGCTTTGAGGGAGTTCTGACGGTAGGGGGGGCTCCAGCCCACCCCGCCCCACCGCTGCCTCCGCCGCTGGGGACTGGTGCATCGGCTTGCTACGTAATGAGTTTTTAGAGCCGTCGTCCGTCACACGATGGGCGGGCGCCTGTGGTCGTGCTAGGTCACCATGGGTCTACGTGGGATCATTTCCGTTAGCCCAGGAAAATATGGGTCCCATCGATTTGTTCGAAAAAGTCTGTTTTGCCTTCTTGGACACAACATCGAGTTCACAATTCCTCGATACTCGAAAACCAAGTAAACTACCTCTCTCAAATTTCAAAACCGTTCAATTTACCTTCATACTCTCATTATAACCGGTTTACAAGATGGTTTTGTCATTTTAATTAAAAATAAATCTTATAAAAACTTAATGAGGTTATTAAACCACGAAAAATATCTAGGCTTCTAAAAATTTTGAGAAAATCCTAGATGGATTGGGACCAAGAAATCTAAATAAAACAATTAAAACTAGTGAAAATGTCTTTAAACCTTTCTAAAAATTAGTTTAGCTCTAGCAAAATGGAAAACATATCCAAGAATTTAAAAATGTATTAATATATTTTAATCTATATTAATTGGAGCTTCAATACTTTCCGTAATAAAAACATGAAATGAAACCGATATGAATACATTCATCGAAAAATGTAAAAATGCATTCAACTTTAATATATGTTACATTTACTATTGTTGACTACATTTACAATCAGCCTCACTTCATGTTTTTATTGCAAAACGTATTCAAGATGCATTTAAAAATGTTATGGTGGTTTAATTTTTGGATATATTTTTCATTTTTCTAGAGCTAAATTTAAATTTTAGAAAATTTTATAGGCATTTTCACTAGTTTCAAATATTATATATATATATATATATATATATATATATTTCTTGCGTCCTTATACATTTCTAGAGTTTTTATCATAATTTTTAAAAGCTTATGAATATTTTTGTGATTTAATAAGTATTTATACGATTTATTATTAATTGAAAAAGACAAAACCACCTTTGAACCGCTTATAACCCTGACAGGAAGGTAAAGTTAACGATTTTAAAAGTTGAGCTATGTTTTTCATCCGGTTTTTTATTCTAGGGAGGCAGCATGGACTCTGTTCTATGTCTAGGGAGGTGAAACAGACTTTTTCTATTTGTTTTCCCGTGGGCTCCCGCCGGGCCCAACGACACGACCAGAAGTTTGATGAATCGACCTTAGAAGCAACTTTTCTTTTAGTAGGTTATTATTTGGATTCAGACCATTACAATTTTCACAAATCGGAGAAACGCCATTATAATTTACGTTATTGGAGAAACGCCACTATAAATCTTGAACTCTCGCATTTTTGCCAAATTCTACGTCTGCCACGGACTCAGGCCCACTGTCAGACGCCGTATTTGCGTATCTAGACCAAAATGCCCCTGCGGATAAGTCAGCCCCCGGCCCGTCGTCCCCATCTCGTCCGCCGACGCCTGTCCGGACCAGGCCGGATCGCCGCGACAGCGAGAGCCGCTCCGTCGCCGAAGCATGCGCCGCCGGCTTGGAGATAGAGCTCACGCGGGCATGGAGCTGCTGGGCGTACGACATGTACGAGCTGCTTGGCGTGAAGCGCTCGTCGCCGCAGTCGGAGATCAAGGCGGTGTACCGGGCGCTGCAGAAGCGGTGCCACCCGGACGTGTGGCCGGTGCCGCCAAGGGCCACGACATGGCCATCGTCCTCAACGAGGTGTACACGCTGCTCTTCGACCCGGCCGCGCGCCTCGCCTACGACCACGAGCAGGCGCGCCGCTCCGAGTTCGCCGGCTACACGGGCCGCCCGCCCTACTCCTCCTGGCTCGACCCTGACACCGTGGCCCGGGCTGTCTTCATCGACAAGGTGCGCTGCGTCGGCTGCCTCAAGTGCGCGCTCCACGCGTCCAGGACGACGAGGACAGGATCGCCAGAGCCATCAGCACCTGCCCCATCGACTGCATCTTGTAATAAACAAATCTCTTCTCATGCACCACGAATTATCCATGGGCATCCATCTGATTCTGATTGGTTGTTCAGGATGGTCGAGAGGTCGGACCTGGCAGCTCTCGAGTTCCTCGTGTCCATGCAGCCGCGCGGCAGAGTCAGCGTCTCCGAAGGCAATGCCGTCGGAGCTCACGCGCTAAACATCTTCAACGAGGTCGCCAAGTTCCAGATGAGATTTGAGGAGATGAACCAGAAATCTACAACAAGAGAATCCCAGGTGATTTTGTTCATCCTATCTAGCAATTAGCAATTTGCAATTAGTATTCCATATTCTCTTTCTCTGTCGAACTTATCTGAAATCTGAATTCTCCCTCACGGCCTCGCACCCCATTGCCGCCGTCGCGAGATTCCGATTCGGCGTCCGGTTCCGCGGCATGGCCTCCACATCTGCCGTCGGGAGGCCGGTGGATTCTCTGGTTATCGAGCAGAGGTACTCAATGGAAAGCAGAGGACAAGCAGAGTAGCAGGTCACGTGGACGTGCAGCGCCGCGGGAGCGCCCGGCGTGGCCGTCGCATTCGACGGCGGCGGCTCCGTGCCGGCGCCGGCGAGGAAGAGGAACGACCAGTTGCTGCTCCTTCTGTACCTTGGTGCCTGTCCGAGATGGAGACGACGGGTCGGGGGCTGCCTTATCCAGAGCACGGGGGCATTTTGGTCCAGATACACAAATATGACACCTGACAGTGGGCCTGAGTCCATGGCAGACGTAGAATTTGGCAAAGATGCGAGAGTTCAAAAATTGCAGTGACAGTTTCTCCGATATCGTGAATTGTAATGGCGTTTTTCAAACCGAGAAAATTGTAATGGCATGAAACAAAATAACCCTTTTACGAGACTAGGATGCATATGCATGGTGTATATCTAGTTATCGTGTTTTGACAGGAAGCATGATGGACAGATTTGAACAGTGTATTGTGTATATCAAAAGCATGGGCGACCAAAAGCTACTTTCATTTGTGTGATCTGGAGTCCAGATCACATACCACAGAGTTTGTGCAAAGAGAGACTGCAATTGATGATGTATGTGCAAGAGAAAATAGGCAAAAACACACATTTTCCTGACTCCACTTATGGCCAATAGGTTTCTCGGACTGCAACTGATGATGTATGTGCAAGAGAGACTGGAGCTGGCAGTATGTGCTGCTTGTCTAACGGCTGCTTGTCTAACGGAGTCTTTTGAAACTGAAATCTGAACGATGCAAATGATTAATTGGCGCTTTTAGTTTAGTGAAACAGTATTTGGGAGTTTTCCTGCTTTGCAACATGAGAAATCTTTCAGCAAATCGAATTTCACCTCCTTACAAGCAGTCTAACAAAATGAAATGTACTGTCTACTTTCAGATTTGTTATTCCTGTACCACAAGATTTCACCACTGAAACTTTTCATGCATAAAATTCTTGGGAGCATGGTAGACGTTCAACGATTCTGAAGTACATACAAGCACGCCTCTACACTCTAGCAACAAGATAATAATTGTTGGACCAGATGATGTACTAATCACGAATGTATACAATAGCTTTTCCAAAGTAGCATGATACTGGAACTCCAATTCTTGTGCAAAATGAACAGGTCCAAAGAACAATCAACAGTAGAGTAGGGTAGAACAAACATTTAACAGTGACATCATCACATATTCCAAACAAAAAATATATCGTGCCAACAGAAGACACCTAGCAGGTTGCAGAGGCGATTCTGTCCTAAGTTTAGATGATACATCCGGAGCTCCTAGTCAGTTCGCAGTTGATATCCAAAGCCAGGCCCCTCAAGCCTAAATATATAGAGGGAAATGTATTAGGCCAAACAATGAACTGGAATTTCGAACATTTACTATTTGCTCCTGGTAGCTTAACAAAATTGACAAAAAAACCATAAACTACCTACAGGTCGATCACATAGTATACTTACTTGTCACCGTAAGGAAATCAGGATGTATGAATATATACCTTGCTAGCAATGTTGCTGGACAGCCAGTCCAGACCCTCGTACAGACCCTCGCCAGTTGTGGCACATGTGCTCTGGATGTACCTGTAAGCAATAACACAGTAATACGAATTAAAGGATTCACACAATAGCTGATCACATGTCAATAAGAAGTCACAGAATATTAGGTTCACAGGTGCTAATGTACTAAAGCAGATAACGATTGGTCATCTACCAGTGTCGCTGACGCAGGGAGTGTAATCCAAGCTTGTCAGTGATCTCAGCAGCATTCATAGCGTTGGGCAGATCTTGCTTGTTGGCGAAAACAAGCAGCACAGCATCACGTAGCTCATCCTGCCATCAGAGTACCAAATGAAAATGCAAAGTGGAGTGACGTTCTAATATACTTTCAAAACAGAATGTAAGGAAAGAGCAGATTTCCCTACCAACGAAGAAATAAATACATTTGATTTCGAATACAAATATTTGCTGCTTATTTTACAGACGTCTGGAAGTTGAAGTAGGGATTAAGACAATATAAAGAAAATTACAAGAAATACATTTCTCAGACTATTTTGTTATAACGATAGTTAATACTCAGTACATAATTGCATTGTCAAATCAAATGCCATACTCAATCCATAAATCTATTTAGGGTATGACCTCCCTACAAAACTCAAGCAGTATGGTAAAAATGGCATGGGACAATGTTTTACCTCGTTCAGCATCCTGTGGAGCTCATCTCTGGCTTCAACAACACGGTCACGGTCATTGCTGTCCACAACGAAGATAAGGCCCTGTGTGTTCTGGAAGTAATGCCTCCAGAGAGGTCTGATCTGTTTTCAGGAAAATGTGTACAATTCAGTGCAAATGTGATAGAACATGTAACTATTACCGCATAGGATAAAGAGAGGCCATAGACAAAGCAGTATCTCCATATCTCACAAACTGATATTATCATAAAAAATATATATTAAGTAGGAAAATAATAAGTGAAACAGCGCATAGCACAATACAAAATGATCCTGTATAAATTATAATACCTTGTCCTGACCCCCGACATCCCAGACAGTGAAGCTAATGTTCTTGTACTCAACAGTTTCAACATTGAAACCTGCATTTTTAGATTCGACTCTCATGTAAGACAAACAAGGAAACAATTAAACATCAGTTATGTACTCACAGGATAAACACAATAAATTAGCAATATGGAGCTCGACAATAAATTTTGCCTTATTCACTGTGATAATCTCTAAATGAGCATTCCTTCAGTCCAAAACGCTCAAACTTGTAGATAGGTGTTTTCAAGTGGATAACAATGGATCGAGCACTAAGACAAAATTTTATTGCTATATGCTTGATAAATGTTCGATGAAGACCTATTCTATTCTACCGTCAACAATCCCATTTCCCATGCATTTCAACATTGTGGAAGGAAATGAACTCCTGGAGACAAGAAACAAATACACAACAATCATGAACCATTGATGGTCAATGAATCACGTTAACTAAAGGGATATTACAGAATAGGCCAACGTGTGTTACATACAGCAGCATGCACAGGTAAATTCAGGTACACTGAGATTCAATTCAAACATACTGGGAAAACGAACCGAATCAGGTTCGCACAAATAACAGATCAAACAGATCCACCATTCACGCATGAAATGGATCCATCGTCCGTATAGAACGGCTAACATAGCATCCCATACGGACCGCTAACATAGCATCCTTGTTAGACAAGGAGGCATTCACAACCGAATTGAACTACACGATACGAACCGATCAAAGCATGAAAAAGGAGGGGAAGGGCGCGTGGGGGGCAGCTCACCGATGGTGGGGATGGTGGTGACGATCTCGCCGAGCTTGAGCTTGTAGAGGATGGTGGTTTTACCGGCGGCGTCGAGCCCCACCATGAGGATCCGCATCTCCTTCTTGGCGAAGAGCCGGCTGAAGAGCTTCCCGAATGCGAGCCCCATCTTCTTCTCCTTCTCCCTTCACCACCTGCAGATCGCCAAACCCATGCATTTCCCGGGTCAGATCTCCACACATATACGAACCCTAAAAAACAAACAAACGGATCTCGAAACCCGCGGCGTCGTGCGCCCAAGCGGCGACGGGCGGCGCCGCTGATCCGAACCGACCCACCCCCGATCGCGCGCGCGGGCGGATCACGCCGGGGCGAGCGGAGATCTACGGAGAGGAGATCGGAACTCGCGAGGGGGAGAGGGAGATCTGGGAGCAGGAAGGGCTACGAGATCTGGATCCGGCGGGCTGAGGGGAGAGGAGAGGCTCACCTGCGCCGCGCTGAGTGCGAAATCCGGAGGAGGAATTGGGGATCGGGGGAGGAGGATGTGGGGGAAGGAGATGGGAGGGGTGGAGAGATATTAACGCCGCGCTTCGTGCCGGCTGGCGGAGGGTGGGGGTAGTGGAGAGGAAGAGGTGGGGGTGGTGCTTCCTGGGTGGCTGGGTGCTGCCGGATCTCAAACGGATGGCTGGGATTGGTCCAAGGGATGTTCCACGCTGAATCACCGACCGGTCTGGCCTGGTTCGGTTCTTTTTGGCGGCTTGTGAGACCAAAAAAACACCGACTGGTTTTTGTTCGCCGAGAATGCAGCAGCAGTTTGATTCCTGTCCGTCGCGATTCAAAATTGTTCACGCGGCTTGGCAGTTGACAAGTTTGCTATTCCCTCCGTCCCAAAACAAATGCAATTCTAAAACCGAGTACGTAAACCAACACGAGGTGTAAAATGATTAAATTACCCTTTGTCTTTTATGAGAAATATCTAGATATGGACTTGTCTTTTGTGTGAGAATCTTCTAGAGTCTCTTGTCTTTTATAGTTGGTAAGTCAAAATTGCATTCTTTGTGAGACAAAATTCGAATGCTAGAATTGCATTTATTTTGGGACGGAGGGAGTACATGAATTCTTATTCAATTTGACTTCTATTCGTTCGCAAGGTATTCAAGAAAATTATCAATGATATACTCACCACTTCCGCCTTATGTTTTGAACTATGTCGTCCCTCCTTCCTCTGGATCATTTGCCAAAGGGTTTCACACTCCATCCAAATCTTACCATCTACAAAATTTCCAAGCTATGGTTTTGCATGTATGGAGATCTGACCCTTTTGTGTCAACAATGTTGTATACCTTTGGAGCGTAGAATAGCAGCGATAGGACGATCGATTTCAATGACAATACTAAAAACCTCCCATCTACAATGCAGCTTATTTGGGTGCCTTGGCAGAGAGTTTTTTTTTTCTAAAGAATGTGTTTGGCTAACTTTGACTATTTGGGTGAAATTGTAAAGCGTATAATGATTAGTTTCGCCTATTTAAAATTGTAGATCATTTTGTTTTTTCTACATATGTATTGATTTTACTATAAACATAATCCATATTTTGATGCATATCTAAAAATCGTGTATCTAGAAAAACAAAAACAAAACTTCGCCTATAGTTTGAAATAGTGGGAGTATGTACCTAAATGACTAGGTGATTTCCCGCGTATTGCTGCAGGATTTGAAAGAGTTTTTGGATAAATAATGAACCACTGTGATTGTTTTGTTACTCGTAATAAAAATAGTGCACTTGTAGAGATTATCCCGAGAGTCATATGAGTTATTTCTTGATGAAAATCATAAACTTTTATGTTACTTTTGAATAGATAAGAACAAAAATCTAATTCAGAATTCAAGATTATGTGCACCACGTAATAGAGAAATAGTAATTAATGCATTTTAGTGGGGGTATTAATGTATCTTAGTGGGAGGTGATGATGTGACTTCATGAGAGTTGAGAGAAATCCAGGACGAGGTGCTCCTATCATGATGACTAGGTGATCCCCCGCGCGATACTGCGAAAATTTTTTAAACAAAATTTTAAGGTGCAATGTGAAAGTAGGAACACCAAAGTGATTTCATGACAACATTCTTTTGTAAATAACATTATACGTGAAAGTATGATAATTTTGTTAAGAAAGAATTATTACATTTTTCTCTACTACAGGAATTTTGTAGCAAGCTACTCACAAAGACATGATATTAACCACAAGAAATTGATTAAAAACATGAGTATATGATCTAGTGGATGGTGACATGTCGTATATTAGATGGTGACGTTAAATGTTTGTATGTTGAGATAAATCTATCCATGACTTATAGTGAGTCTCACCTATATAATTGTTATAAATAAATAAATTACTGACGTAGTAATACGGTGGAGAAGGTGTTTACAGAATTTCGGGAGCATGTTGTGCGACACGTGTGCGTGTAAATGTGATATCTGATGATACGAGAGCAGCAGCTTGCAGACCTGGTGCATTTTTGTTGGTTAATGTGGAAGTTGTGGTTCTATACATCCACCATATTAGGATCTGCGTGCTCGTTTAGTGTGCAACTCCGTGACCTGTGTACTACCATTGGATCAGGTGGCAACAGCATTTGGCACCGCAACCAATTGTCATGGAACAAGGCAAATTCTCAGCTCCACGATGCATCCCAGTTCATGCTATCATGACATGCCACCAAGTACACCAACCATTTAGTGGCCTGCATGATGTGCATCTAACGATAATGATGCAAAATGTTGAAGTTCAACAATGACTGGTGAGTACCGTCGGCAAGATGTTTGCACATACTAGCACGATTAATGTGATGCTTCAATGCTTAATGGGAGGTTTTCAAGATGGTCTCTCGAGAACACGAGCTCATAAAAATTGAAATTTTGCGAATCAATTTGTTATTTCAGTACTTTGCCAGTTTGGCTCAACAAGATGTCAAGACTGCCTTTGACTGAACACAGCACGATTATAGAAGGTCTGAAGGTCCTAGACACACGGCAATTGGGATCTTCATTTCTCAGCTACACCAGCATACGAGATACGACCCAAACACGCGCAACCACAAACGAGAAAACATTCCAAAATATTGCATGAAACTCCAATCACCAGCACCATTAAAATTTTGTTTGCTATAATATAAACACCTTGCAAACATATTGAAGCCATTCAGGGCCCAGTGTGAAAAGTTGCCATAGCATAAACTGGTGCAGCACGTGGATTTACCATCTGCGTGAATAAGTACAACCGGTTGCATTATGGCACAAATTCAGATCGTGAGATATTTTGCTGCTATATGAGGAATTGAGGATGTGTATGCATGTTGTATGCCCTGTGGTAACATGCAGAAACTGTCACAGATTCACAGCATTACAATTCTTTGTTGTATCAGTTATAAATAATCTGAGGTTACAACAGCAAACCAACTAAAACTCACCTTCCCAAAGCTCCGCTTCGACAAATATACACCCAGATAAAAAGATGGCGTGCCTTACATAGTACCTACTGTTTGGTAATGCTTTTGGAAAACTGACGGTACGTATCTAACATGATTCAATTGCCAGAATTCAGATTAAAAAAGAAACTACTAGTTGGTGACAAGGATGGGGATCAACCTAAAGGGATTCCTGTGAAGTGGCATAGCAATATAATGTGCCCATCTAGGCAGATACCGCAATATCTCAATCAAAACATTATCCAGATGTTGATAGAAAGAGCTGCACTCAAAGAAAGTACAGACAATGCCCTGGTCGGCCATGCTCAGAAGCGGGGTACGAGTCACAGGACATTGTTTATCCAAGTCCAGGACCTCAGCCCCTCAGTGATGACCTCAGAGTCAACCAGAAAAGCCAGTCCAGGTATTGAACATCATTTCACACTAAATACAAACAGTTATGACCTAAAACAAGGCAATTTTTAGTGTCAAAGCTAAGGGCTTTTAGTTTCAACTAAAACCAGACAGTTTCTAGGCCAACTGGTGGAAACTGGATACTTACTAGAATAAATATAAACTATTCATCCAATCTACCTGCTCAACACCCTTAGTTGTTGTTGACACATGGAAACTACAACTATAACAAAAGCAATTGGCACCACAACAGATCCGCATGGAACAACGCAATTTTTCTCAATTCCAAACCTCATCCCAGTTCATTTTTATGATCACATTGCTATCGATCATGATAGTGGTATGATGTGAGAAGCAGTATGAACACGTAAGGTTATCAAGACAGGAAACAAAATCCCAGCTGCAGTTTGTAATTGCATAGGTAGCAGATACTAACATAAAAAAATGCAATGCTTAACTCCTTCCTGGGAGCATTTCAACAAGGTTGTCTGACACCTGGAGCTACCAAATCAAGCTTTTGCTCATCTACTTTTCAATTTGTTTGTCTGACTGTTGTCAATGATCAATGACTGTCATAGGTTGAGACTCACAGTTACACAACATGCTTTAAATATCTATGGTCCTAGCTACAAAACACTATGATCTCATTTCTCAGCTACTAAAAACAGGCGACATGGTTCCTTCTTTGCTAATACAAACAGGCTCATCACATCAGGATCACACAAACGTACGTGGGCAACCACAAGAGAAAGCAAAAAAGAGCAACTGTTTCAGAAAATTGCAAACACTCAACCTACCTACATTCAGTAGCCCTGAATGTGACTAAAAAATGCGTGCAATTGGTTGCATTAGAGTAAAAATTCACATGTGTCGAACTGAAAATACATGGTGTTTCATGTTCAAGCGCCATGGCAACTGAAATAAGACTAGGTGCAATAAAAATTCCCACCAATCAGAAGGTTACATTAGCAAGCAAACTAGACTCAGCAAAATGGAAAATTCATCTCCAAAAAGAACACCTTCAATAATGGGAAGATTAATACCCCAAAGTCTCAGCGAAAACCTTGCAACTTGCATATATGTAGATAGGTGAGCAGGACTAGAAAGAAGAAAGGATGCTACCTGGTCAGCTGTACACGACAGAGGGCACACATTGTGTAGAAATATATGACCCAAAAAAAGCTAGTTTAGGCCTTAGGGATACAGCACCAAGTAACATAAACCAGGCTGATTTGAAGTGGTGAAGGGTGGGGGCTTTTGGTTTCAGCAAGAACCAGATAATGCATAAGCAAACTTGTTAATTACTACTCCCTCCAATTCAAAAGGTATGTCATTTAGGATTCCTGCAAGTCAATTTTTTTTTACTTTAAACATCAATATATAAAGATTGCATAGATTGACAATATAAGATAGATGTTACTACATTCAACATGACAAGTACTTTCAAGATTTTAATATTTAAAATATCTTATTGTCATATAAATTGTTGGTCAAATTTTCATTTTGTAGACCTTGTCGATGTCCAAAGCATGTATCTTGAATCGGAGGGTGTATCATATAAATTCAAAGATGTTTAACTATTCTCCTTAATTGCACCGAAAACACATATACAACAGTATCTAATCACTAAACTAAAAACAGTATGGCAGACCTGCGACTATAAAAATCATAAGAGTAAAGTTTTTGTAATAAATATTTTGTTTCACATAGGTCTGCCATTCGATATTCTTCATCCTGTTGAAAATTGTTGCTTAAAAATATTTCACTGCTAGAAAACAAGGACACAATTGTTACAATGTATTAACTCTACCCTGAATTTAAGGTGCAAAAGAACGATAGTGTTATAGCATCCGACTTAAGGGGGAAGTGTATGGCCATTTCTCATTAACATTTCTTAGTTAGTGATTTCAGACCCGTATTTGAACGCACTAGATCTTAGAAAATGAATTATCAAACCGCTACTAAAGGACATGCTACAAACACCAATCATCTTCTATAGCATTAACATAGGATTCGAGAGTGAAAATGATGCAATAAATATACTTTGTTTACTTCAATGATCAAGGGCAAAGAAGGGTTAAGGATCAGGCACAATGAGGTACTATATTATATCCAATGTAGCTAGATCTTACCCCCATAGATATGAATACAGGTACAAGGGAGAAGAAGTATCGTTGCTTGGTCGGTAGCGAGGCACGGCAGAGAAAGAGCGCCGAAATGAATGAAATAGATATCAGTTCACTAGCCGGTAGTATTCCCCTGATTCTTATAGCACAGTCCATGCATTCCAACTAGAAGTTGCTGATTATGTAGCAGCGCTTTGCTTGCTTTTCTGACATTAAGGAAAGTACGAGGCCCCTCCTGCGCCCGCCCAGTCTACTTGACTTTGGAACTTAGCTGGGAATAAAATAGATAAACATAGCAAAATGGATGGATTACAAGCCAAAAAAACATTTGACACTTCATCTCAAGCAATATAACCAGGACAATCATTCACAGAAACAGAGGATGTCATCTTACAAACTTCCAGTTACTACTTGGAAGATATGATGGGTGTGTATAGCACCAACATTTCTATTAAACTTCAGCAGAATACTAGATTTTCAGTCAGTGAGTCCAATTTGTGGTAAATTTTAGTCAAGGCCAACTCAGGTAGGACAGCCAGGGAAGAGATGGGGTTGAATGTACCAAAAGCTTGGTTGCTGCCAAGAACTAACAGAGCAGACAACAACTACCTGCACAAGGCAGGTAAATGTTCTGGTACTGAATTCCAAGGCAAGGGACACTTGAGCAGTCAGTATTCACTTGCGTGTGTTTAAACAGTTCAATTTCCACTCACTGATAAAACATTAGTATTTGAAAAGGTAGAACTCTCTCTTGATATCTTCTCACACAACAGTTGGAATGCTTTTTTTAAAAGTTGTAACTAATATAACCATAATTTCATAAGATAAAGCACATTACAAATATGATATCAGCACTGCAAAAGGAAGGATAAAAAGAGGCAACATCACAGCTGAAATGAACTACAAGAACTTCCGCTCAAATCAATCACCATAAGCAACAGACCATCATTTGTTTAGCGATTCTGGGTTGGTTCTCATAAACAGATGGATGAAAATTGACAAATAAGCATAAGAAACTATCATGAGCGCAATTTGAACAATTAGACCATGGAACAATGGGCAGTCTTGTAACCAACCAAACTATTTTGTCAACAGCAGCGTATATAGATATAACACACACACCAAAACAGCAATCTAACATTGTATCGTCTGAGTCAATGTTCCATTTCGGCATCATCATCCGCCCGCGAAGCAATGCGGAGCTCACCAGGGACATGTTTTCCAGCGCCACTCCGGCGAATTATTTGTCCTCGGAAACAAAAACCAATAGACCTCACCTCCGGCGAGCCGAGGCATTGGTCAGCCGGCCATAGGGTGGTTGGCGACGTACTCGATGGCGAGCGGGAGGGAGTCGATCTTGTCGGCCTCCTTGTCCGGGATCTCGAGCTTGAACTCCTCCTCGATGGCCATCACCACCTCGACGGTGTCCAGGCTGTCCAGCCCCAGATCCTTCTCGAAGTGCGCCTCGGGAGTCACCTGTCACGGGCCTAGGGTTAGCACGATTCGGCGGCGGGGGAGGAATCGGCGCCCGCCATTGGGATGCGGATTCGGCGGAGGGGCCGCCGGATAGCGGTGTTACCTTGGAGGGGTCGACCTTGGGGTGGCTCTTGAGGACGTCGAGGACGCGGTCGACGACCTCCTCGCGGGTGAGGTGTGCGTCGTGGGAGGACATGGGCCGCGCGAGCCACCGCGCCAGGGCGTGCGGGTGGGACGCCGCGGCGGCGGAGGCGGCGAGGGATAGCGAAGGGGAGGGGGAGAGGCGGATGCGGCGGAGGATCGCCGGACGGAGCGCCGCCGCCGCCATTTCGTCGCTGTGGCTTGGGATTTGACTCGGCTCGGGATGGAGATCGGGAGAGTGAGCGAACAGCGAACGAGCTGTTGCTGGGATGTGCCGCTGAACTCTGAACCAGATGCAAAGGGTGCGTTTGTTAGGCCGCACGGACTTTGGGCCAGGCCCGCCAGGTGCACCGCGGCGTGTTCGGTGGGCTAGACAGCCTTCCCAGCCTGGCTCACGTGGTGCAAAAGCGGCCCGCGAGCCTGCACCACGTGAAACTTGGGGGGGGGGGGGCGTTTCACGTGGTGCAGACAGGCGTGGGCGCATTTGGGTGGCTGCGGTGGGAAGGGCGGGAGCCGCGGCGGCCTGACGCTCTTTTTTTTTTGGCCCGATAGGGTTACCGCCCCCTCGCCGCCGTATAAAGCCCTCCCTCCGCCGGCAGACGCGCCCTTCCTTCCACTCGCCTCCCTCCATTCGGTTTCGCACTCGATTCGACCCCTCCTCTCCCCAGGGTTTTGAAAATCGTCGATTAGGATGAGACTAGGCGCGCCTAATCGCTAGGCTATGGCCCGGCGCCGCGACTATGGGGGTAATCGGCGATCTAGGCGGAGCGGAGCGCCTAGGCGGCGACTTGAAGCGATTCCTCTCCGATTCGGCGGCGACCAGGCATCCTAGGCGGCGCGGAGGCGAGCTAGGCGGCCGACGCGAGCGCGCGCGGGGGAATAATGGCGCCGCGGGGCCGCGCGTGGGGAAATTTCGGCGCGCGGGGAAGAGCGCGCGCGCGCAGAGTTTCGGCGCGGGAAAAGCCGCGCGCTGGAGAGGAGAAGGGGGAGAGAAAAGCCGTGCGCTGCTGCTTTTCCCCGTCGCGGCTCGTGCTCCTCCCCGCCGGCAACACGACTCCTCTTCCCCCCGCCGGCGACGCGGCTCCTGCTCGGCCCCGCCGGCGACGCGGCTCGAGCAGCTTCTCACCGACAACGCGGCTCGAGTAGGTCCTCGCCGGCGGCGCGGCTCGAGCTCCTCCCGGACGGCGACGCGGCTGGTGCTCCTCTCCTCCCCGCCTGCAACTTCGTCCCCTGCTCCTCCCCCCAAGGTCTGTAACTCTGAATGTCCTCCCCTGCTCCTTTCTCTCCTCTGTTTCCTTCCCTCTGTTTTCTTTCTAAAATCTGAGAATTCCTGCCAGATTGAATGTATATATCAATGAATCTGTGATAAACATGTTAATGCAATCATTGTATCTATGAATTTGTTGACTGATTCAATGTATATATCAATGAATCTGTGATAAACTGAAGAATTTCTGTACTTTGTTTTAGTATTTCATCTGAAATTGGTGACTGATTGCATTGCATTCTACTGAAACTGTATCCTTGTCCTTCCCTGGTTACAAAGATGACTGGATCAGAGGCTCAATCTGTTGAAAGTGGAGCAGAGGGAGGAAATGTCTTGAGAAGGAATTCAGATGATGTGGGATGGGAGTATGGGGTTCTTGTTAATCCAAACAACAAGGACCAGGTCAAGTGCATACTCTGTGATCATGTCATGTTTGGAGGGGTTTATAGGTTGAAGCAGCATATCGCTCATGAAGGAAAGAATGCAAAGAAATGACGGGGCACGAAGAGCACCAAAGAGAAATTAAAGGAGGCTCAAGAGAAGTGCAAGAAAGCACTAGATGAAGCAAAAAGGAAGAGGGAGGAGAAGACTGTTCGTGAGCTAGAACTTAGAGAGGAAGTTCATGTGTCTAGGGTTGGAGGGTTAGAGGAGGTCACTTGTGTTGGAAGTTCAGAGCCTCACAAGTTAGGCCCCATGGACAAATGGACAAAAGCCATTGATCCTACAGCAACCAGGTCTGAATCTTTGACTCAACAGAAGCTGAACAAGGAACTTTGGAAAGAAAGGTTACATGAGGCTCACAAATATGTTGCAAGATGGGCCTTTAACCATGGTAATTTCCTTGCTGTTTTTTATTTCAGAATTCAATTTCATCAGATTTCCTTGCTGTAATGCTGCTGAACTGAACACTAATTGCCTTTTTTTGTGATCATTGGCAGCAATACCATTCAATGCATGTGACAACGATGACTTCAAGCTAATGTGTGAAGCAATTGGACAATTTGGGCCTGGATTTGAACCTCCAACTATGTTTGACCTGAGAGGGAGATTGCTGGAAGAAGAATATGCAAGAACCAAGAGTTTGCTGCAAGAACGTGAAGCTGAGAAGATGAAGAACCAAGAGAATGCTGTAGGAAATTCAGTGAGCAACTACAACTAAGGAGTAAGAACAAAGGACCTAAGGTATGTGTACTGGTCCTTCCTATTTGTTATCTACTAAATTATTCATGATTTGTGCTATAAATGTATATATTATATATATTGATATACAAATTGGCAAAACACCTAGAAAAACGCCTAGCATCGCCTAGGCTAGCCTAGGCTCGACTAGTCTCTAGGCTAGGGGTCAGCGCCTAGATTTCGCCTAGCGCCTAGCAAAACCTTGCCTCTCCCCAAACCCTAGATCATGACTCAGCGAGTTGGAGGCGACAACGCGGTTGGTGGTGGTGGTGCGGGTGCTCAGGCGGCGGCGCTGGTGGCTTGCGGAGGGCGGAGCGGGTGCGGGTTCGTCTTCACCGTCGAGCGTGTGGACTTCATCACCGGAGCACCCTGGATCCGTGCTACGTCTTCGTCAGGCACCAGATCTGCTACCTCCTCGTCCGCGGCCGCTCGAGCAACATCCTCTTCTCCGGCGTGACGTGCTTCTTCCTCTCCACCGAGCGGGCCTTCTTCGTCTACTTCCTGATCCGGTCCAACGTCGGTTCCACCACCGGTTCGCGCGGCTTCTTCCTCTTCCCCAGGTCGGTGGTGTTCGTCTTCACGCAGGTATGTTCTCAGATCCGTTTCACCCCCTCTCTGTCTCGTTACACTTGTGATTGCGATGGGTTGGGCCTCCACCGTTGGAGTTTCGCTCGAGTTTGTTGATGTTCTGTCAGATCTGGTTCGTCCTGCATCTTATCATTCGTCGTACTTACTGCTTACGCCGTGATTAGCCACATCTGGGTCCTCTGGGTCCTCTTGACTGTTATGGTTCGTTACTCACTGCTTATGTCTTTGATTAGGCTTGTGCGTTGTAGATTTGTACATGGCTGGTCTCTATTTCACAATGTACTGGGTTAGCCACATCTGGGTCCTCTGGGTCCTCTTGACTGTTATGGTTCGTTACTCACTGTTTATGTCTTTGATTAGGCTTGTGCGTTGTAGATTTGTACATGGCTGGTCTCTATTTCACGATGTACTGGGTGGATTCGATATGGGATGATTTCCCTATGTTTTGTAGGTTCTGATGTTGCGGTTAGTTGGGTATCCTCGTCGGATCTGAATGAATAGAACTGTATACATTCGATTGATGATGTTTTTTTATCATGCATGTGTAGTTTGTGCGTGGATCTGGATTTGATCTGTCAAGTTCTGGTGGTTGCGGATATTATCTGTTGCACCCGTGCCTGTGATGTCCACTGAGGTGTTGTTCGCTGATGGTGGGGAGGAGGAGCCTCCTCTGTTAATTATCGTAGCAGAGGAGGCAATGATACCAGTAGCACGTGTGTGCTTATGCGCTTGTTCATTGTCGTTTTTCTGTGGAGATGAGGAGGAGCCTTTGGGAGGCTACATTTTGTAGCAGCCAAGGCAATGATACCTGGCCTGGGGTTTTAGGTTCTTTTACTTTGCACATTTTGTATGCTCTTTACTCTCTTTTCATATGCCTCTTAGGTTGTTCAGACTCTGATTTGGTATGTGCATTTTATATGCCTACCTTCCTCCTGTTTTATATGCCTTTCTTCCTTGTGTTTTTCTTGGTTCTTTGGCCAATGATGAATACTATGTTGGCAATGATAAAGTGGCCCAGGTCTGTTTGTTCTTTTCGCCTTGTTGTTTTCTATGTTTGGTATCTGTTCTTTTTGTTCCTCCATTCTCGCCACTTTTGAGCCACTCTTAATATGACTGACTTGTGGCTGATATGAACTATGATCTGAGACCCCTATCTTGTACCTTTTCTGCATGTGATGCATGTCACACCCGATTTTCCGAAGAAAACCAAGTGATAACTATATGTATGCCAGGATCTAATTTCATACATATAGTGACATCATAGTGAATAACAGAAACAATATCACATAAAGAAAGAGAGAATATCAGAGATTTACAGCGAAATCCTGGGAAGCAAAGGCTCCAAACTTCACAGGCAATCGACTGGAGGTTGCGTACACCTAGCACCATCTTCTGAACTTCATACACCTTCTTCTTCTGAACAGCAAGTAAGTAAGGGTGAGCACACTTATGGTTGGAGCTCAGCAAATGGGGGAAGATGCAAGGCTATCAAGGATAGGTTAAGATTTTGCAGCGGTTAGCATTTTTAAGTTGGTCAAATTTTATTAGCAAGCACCTATTTACTAGGTGTATGTTTATACCAACCCAGAATTAAGCATTTAAAAAAATATTATCTCAAAACCATATAAAATCATGATTTAATTCCATCTTCAAGTTCACTTATCATGTGAGGGTCCAGGCCGCTCTTGACCGTGAGCACGGCTGATCGATCAGTTTTCACTCTGCAGAGGTTGTACACTTTACCCACAGTTCGTATTCCCCATATTGCCCGGGTTGGTCAAACCCTTAAACACTTCCGAGGTGAGTGGCTAGGGGTCCACTACGAAGCCTTTACAAAGGTATGCAGAAAACCAACAGCCCGCATAGTTACAGTAGCAGAGCGGACCATAACCCTCCCTAATGGTCAGCACCTTAGCAAAGGCTGCTACCCCAAGAGGACCGGGCTATACCCCTGCAACTCTGACCCCCTCTGCTCCTTTCGGATAAGGCTGTCAGATAATTCCACACACCTAATTAATTGGCTAAGCCAGAGCCATATGGACTGTGGTTGCACTGTTTTTCCTGGGTGGTTCTCCATGTTCCAATTAATTCATATGGTCTTGTTATTATCCACATTTTCACCAAGGTTACCATGATCAACATTTTATAAAGATCCATTTCAACCACCCCAAGTTAAGCAACTAAGCATTATCTATCCCAAAACATTTATTTAAAATCAGGATGTACAAGGTAATAGGGATAAAATTCTAGTCATGTCCTTAAAAAGGTGATTTCCCATCAAGTTATGCATAGCGACATTAAAATGTAAATTTAGTGATTATGCAAGTTATGTAGGACAAAGTAGAATATGCAGGGCAGGAAAACCACTTGTCTTTCTCCAACGAAAAGCTACTCTTGCTCTTTCGATCAGCAGCTCGATCTTCTACTCAAAGCAAACATGAGACACAAACATGCAAAAGCAAACGATCACAACTAAGAACAATACACCAAGCATGAAAGGCTTAAAAAGAGGACAAGGTTTGGCTCTAGGACCGTGAACGCAAGAAATAGTCGGAACTATCGAGAGATTTGGATTATATCACACAAGGCTATGTGCTTGGTATATTTTATTTCAATAAAGATGTGCATAGGTTATTTCAGAGAAATACCCTATTTAGAATTAATCAAATTATATGTTTATATAAAGGACGATGTAAACTTAGTCCAATTTTATTTATAAATATTCAAGTATGATTTATGTAAATTAAACATTTACTTCTAAAAGAAGCATGTAAAGCATCTAAACGTATATCTTTATATTTCGAGTTGAACTAATCAAATTATAATCCAAAAACACATTTATATTCTTATTAGTCAAATTAACATTTAATTAATAAAACACGAGGTAGCCTATGTTGCTTTTTATTTTGAAAGCAAATTGAATATTCATTAATCAATTTAACATTTATATTATGAAATGCCGAAAAGGTAGCTCTAATTAGATTTTATTTAGAAAACAAGTTTAGTAGATATTAACCAAGTTTAAAATAAAATAAATTTGTAAAACATATTTTATGGTAAACATTAGCGCTAGCACGTATTTTATTGCGAGACGAAACTAACGCAACAAGGACGAGCTTAAACGGCTAACACGTGAGATCTATGGATTAAACATGGATTAGGGATCTAATCATGATTAACTGTATGTAGATTGGAATGGCCGACGAAGAAGATTTACAAATCAAAGAGTAGATAGAGATATGATTTAGATTACTGGCTAGATAGATATCTATACAATATGCTGACTTTTGAAGGAAAAGAATATATATATGACATAAGCATGATATAATGCTGACATCATGAAGGTGTCTTTGTATGGAGGGCTTGCTTTCTTGCGTGTACTTGAGTATGGTAAACATATGCATGCAAGCATGGATTGAAGAGGGTGCTAGCATGTGTGTAGAATGCCGTGCTGCCATGCAAGATGGTGCTGCTAAACAGAGAGGAAAACTAGACAGAGTACTTGACCTCGATGGCATGTTTTATTGTCACGTCAAGATGCAAGAAGGAAAAAAAAACATTACCAGAAGACTTCTCACCAGTGGGTGATGGTCCACAGTGTTGTGATGATGGATAGCATGCTTATCAAAGGACATTGTCATGCTTCAGCTCCTGATCACAAGTGTACGACAAATGATGGAAAACTACAAGCATTGCCAGATCGACAAGGATTAAACTACTGAAGTTTGCATGCACCAGCTACTGCTTGTGGTGAACGGTGTGAGGATCAGAGATAACATGCTAGTGAGCAGGCTAGTACACAAAACAGGCCGGATTAGATCAGCATGTAGTTTCTCACCTCTAACGTGATGACCAGTTGATGCTGAACGGCATAGAACTGATGAGGAAGGAGTGCCGACACTAGTTTGGTACAGAACGATGAGACTCCAACCATGCATGTCACCGGCTTCAGTCCCGGCAAACAGCAACAGTAGCAGCCATCTTTAGCGGCCATGGTCGTCCTTGCCGGAGCACGACAGCAGCGACCAAGCTTGGAGTCGAAGGAGGCGGCCGGTGCAGTTCGGTCCTCCACAAGACGGCGACGTCCCGGTGGCAAAACAGTGACGAGACCAGATGATCGCGTAGGAGCTTGACGTGGACGACGACGACGAGCGTGGGCGAGTGCACGGCGGACAGAAGAGATGGCAGCCAGCAGCTCGGGATCCTCGAGAGACGACGTTCCGGCGACGAGATGATGCTGACAGTGACGGGCGGCGAGCATGCGGCTCGGCGTCGTGGTGCTCCTGGTGGTGTCGATGTGCTCCGGTGGTTCTTCCAGGTGGCAGCGCAGCGCACGGACGGCAAGGCGGGGCGCTGGACGAGGGAGGCAGCAGGGAGCAATGGAACTCAGGTGCCCGATTTTATAGGCCAAGGGGAAGGAGAGGAGGCAACACATGAGCAAGAGGAGGAAACAGACGATCATCAATGGCCAGTGGTGGTGGCCGTTACTGAATGGGAGTGATGAGGGGAAACGGATGGGGAGTGAAGGAGAGGTTTCACTGTGCCTTGATGGTGTAATACGCATGCATGGCAGTGAGGAAGAAAGTGAGATGTGGATGCAGGTTTATTTGATGGTGGTGATGACGCTGGGTCTCGCATGACTCCGCCGAGGCGCCGAAGAAGAAGGCGACGCGAAGACCACAGAGTTCAGTAGATGCACGTACGTGTTTCCCAGCTGAACTTGCTTGGAACATAGGCATGCATCCATGTTCAGAGAGCCATCATGATGACTCACGAGGGGCTTCACACCTTCTTGTTTGGTGACGATGATGATGGTGAACGACGATGAGGAGCCGACGATAGCTTGTACAGAAATGATGAGACTCAATCCAAACATGGCAGCAGCTTTAGTCATCGGACGAATGGCAAGCATATTCAGGTGTGGCACATAGGCAGGGAGGTGAGCAGACACGGCACACGGGCGCGGTGCAGAGCCGGCCAAGGCGGTGCGGTGTGAGGCAGGTGGCCAGGGGCACCCGAGCACGAGACAGGCGGCGGGCTGCGCAGGCGCGCGAGAGTACGTGGCTTGGATGAACAGGTGCGCTAGCAGTGCTGGCACGATGGGCGACGGTGCTGGCGCACGCGCAGGTGAGCGGAGGCGGTGGAGCAGCGCACGAGAAGGCGAGGGGCGCGAGATAGGGGTGCTGCACACGGAAGCTGAGCGGACGAATTCAAGTATAGCGCACGAGCGCACGAGCGGTGCGGCTGCGCACAAGCGTGTGCGTGTGCGAGGCAGTGGTGAGGGTGCGCAGGACGAGGATGGCTGGAGGCGGCACACGGATGTGGCTCGAGCTGGGTGCAGAGGGGTGCGGGAGGCCAGGGAGGCGGATGAGCACACGAAACAGGTGCGGCGGGCGTGACAGGAGGCCGAGAGGCACATAGGCGGGCATGTGCGTGCGGCGGTGCTGGCCAGAGGTAGGAGGAGAGAGATCGACCGCGATGACGGCAAGTTGTTTTGGCACGAGCAGCCGAGTGGTGCGACCACGGCGTAGGAGTGCGCGGGATAGCGTTGACGGACCAGGACGCGCGATGCGGCACGACACGTGCAGGAGAGGCGAGCGGCCACGGGAGACGGAGGAACACAGGGAGGTGAGTGAGCGCATGGCAGCTGGACGGTTGCGGCAGCGCACAAAGGGGCCTAGCGGCGCGGGAGTGTGCCGGTCGGTGGTGGAAGACGCACCTGACGCTGGAGTCACGTTGTCAGTGTTAGGAAAGAGGGAGGAGAGGGTGAGCTGGGCCAACCGATAGATAACTGGCCGACAGTTGTGATTGCTCCTCGGTCGTGCTACGATTTGGGCCGAGAAAAGAAAAATAGCCGGATGGGTTGGAAACATAGATAGAGAGAGAATGACTTGGATGTATCATAAAAAGATAGAGAGATGGAGAGAGAGATTTGAATTTGATCTTTTTATGATTTTTTTTAAACACTAACTCAAACAAAATAAATGCAAACGAAATGAATGCATCACTCAAACAATCATTTTATTTTTTTCCGAAAGACAATCAATTATTTTCCTACACTAAATTTTCTGTAAAGAAAATAAATGTTGCACAATTTTTAAAATTATGAGAAATCATTGTTTTATTATTCTTCCTATTAACATCCTGAAATCGAAAAATTTCAGGGTGTTACAATGCATTACTACCGAGGCATGTTCTTCTGCTACTTGGCTTTGTTGGTTTAATTGCCTTTATGATCTGCATGTTTGGGGATGAAGAGCAGGCTATATTTGTGCTCAGACCCGGCCTATTCTTCATCTGACAATGTCTCTTCATTTTGCCATGCAGATTACTTATGTTGTTACAGGGTCGACTTTGCAGTTATTCAGAATTTTGTTACCATCCTGAGATTGGTGAGGCTTTTTCTCTTTTTTACCTCAGTTTGCGGATGACGAAGGGATAGCATGCCTAAGCATTCTATCCCTTCTGACGCTACAATGTATATGTCATCTGCTTTTTTATGCGAATGATGATAGTACATATCACCACGGTCTTTGCGAGCGAGGACGATGGCGACCTTGCTTGTGTTGCCATGTGGTCAGCACCATCAACATCGCCTCGGCCTCGCTGGCAAAGACATGTTGGACTGTACTATTGTACTATACCAACTGACGCACTCTTATTTTTCGGCCTTGTTTTTCCCGCCTTCAGTTCTTATGCACTTAGTCCTTTCATGGCAATGATGATAACCTTCTCATGTGGTGGATCCAGCTAGGTGTCACCTACTTGTGAGGCAGTGAGGCACTGCCCTGACTGCCTCACAAGGAGGCAACTCCTACATGTATCTAATTTCGCAGGCAAGTATTCGTCTATAACTGAGCCATGCGTTTGTCTTTGATTTCATGCTACACAACTGATTTTTCCTTTCATACACAACTCAATTTGGTTTCCTTGATTTCATGCATGTGTTTGCAGCTGTTGGAGTTCAAATGAAGAAAACTATGACGTTCCCTTCGTCTTCATGGGCTCCATTGATGAATATCTCTTAGTTTTTTGCCGGAGTGAGGTTCCGCCACCTCCTCCCAACATGACGATCCAGGAGCAGTTTATGGCCACCCAAACTGAGGTGATCCGCCAGTTACTGCAAACCCAGCAACAAATCGCCCAGCAGCTGCAACAAGCCCCACACGGGGGAAATCAGGATGGCCTACCCTAGGTCACCAAATATGAGCACTTCTACGGCATGAAACCCCCGACGTTCGAGGAGGCCAAGGAGCCTCTAGCTGCTGAAGCATGGATTAGGGCCATTGAGGCCAAGTTCTCAGTGTTCACCCTACCGTGCTCTGAAGAGCGAAAGGCTAGCTTTGTCGCCTTGCAGCTCTGGAGTGCTGCCTTGATGTGGTGGGAGCACTACAAGGCTATGGTCCCGGCTGGACATCAGGTCACATGGGATGAGTTCAAGAGAGCCTTTAAGGAACATCACATTCCTAAGGGTCTCATGGACTGCAAGATGAAAGAGTTGCTGGTACTAAAGCAGGGAACTGACACGGTGTACGAGTATGCCAAGAAATTTAACTCCCTGTGTCAGTACGGTGGGTATCACGTTGATAATGATGCTAAGAAGATAGAGCGTTTTCGGGATGGACTGGATGGAGAGCTCTATGAGAGGCATAATCTCTATGAGCCTAATAATTATCAAGACCTTGTGAACAAGGCCATCTCCCAAGAAGACGCCATAAGGAGAGCCCAGAAAGACAAGAAGAGGCAGGCTGGATTCACCACTTCAAGTGGATCGGGCAAGAAATTCCACTTCGTTAAGAAGAGCAGTCAGGGAAACTACTAGTCATCATCATCAGGACACTTGCGAGTGACCCAATCTCAGAATAAGCCTTCTAGAAATTTCCAGTACCGTAAGGCGCAGCAACAGCCTTACAAGCTGTTGACGGTTCGAAACCGCGTTCAACTTCACCGCAAGTACACGGAGTGACTTGGTGCCTTTTTCACCATGGGAGGGGACCCCCAAGGTTCTTATCAATCCACGGAGCAAGGGGATTGCTAGCGTTCGATCTAAAGCTAATCTAGTTGATTAAGACAACCTTTAACTAGAGATTAATCTAAGAGCAAACTAATCTTAAAACAAAGAGGTGTGTGAGGTGAACTAGATGTAGAGGACACTTGCCCATAGGATCTAGGATACATGAACATGCAACCGCCAAGGAAGATAAAAACCAATCTAATCTATTGAAGGTGTGACCGCGGCTTCACCTTTTTCCTTCTCTCGCACTGTCACTACGCGAAGGCAATCAAGGCAAAACAACGAACGATCACGGTGCATTGAAGAGATCAACGGGAGTAGTGAGATCTATACACCCGAAAAGCATGGTGGCCAAACCTCAAGCATGAAAGCATCATCAACACGAAACCAATAGATTGAAGCCATAAACGAGTTGGCGATTACATGACATGATCCGTTACAACCCCATGGACAAATGAGAAGATTACCCCATCAAGACGCTAAGCATGGCGTCGTTGATCATGGTGGATGCTTCCGGCGGTGCGTCCTTCAACTCTGGGGGCGCCGTGGCAGCGCCTCGACGTCCTCCTTCGCTTGTGGCCGCCTCCTTGGACTAGATGAATGTTTCTTCCCGAGTGCTCTCCTCGAATGTCTTCTGATTCAACCTCCCCTATGAATGGATCCTCTCGGGCGTTTTTTTTTCTATTTTTGACGAAGGGCGGCGCCGGCAAATACTTAGGGTTGAAGCATCTTTGCGCACAAGAAACCGGGGGCCGAACCGACGCCGGAAAGGGCTGGGCCGGCCGGCCTGGGCCCTTCCCGGCCTGGTTCGGTCGCCCCTTCCTCCGAGTGGCCCGTCTTGGTATTTTGGACTTTGATCCCAATATTTGTGTATTTTTGGCGTCATCAACCCTGCGATAAATATAGGGGGTCTTCTCATATGAAATCCAATCTTTATGTCTTGGTCCTCGAAGATGTTTTGTCGTAGCACCTTGGTCCTTGCCACCTTTGGGAGTGAGTTTGCCTTGCACTTGAACACGAACGGAGCTCCTCATTTACTCCTTTGAACTCGATGTGACTCCGTCCCTTTAGTCCATGTTTTCCTACAAAAACATCACACTTCCAAATGCACATACAAAGTTGAACTTGTTATATCATTAGTGTGCCTAGTGGCGGGTTAGTACCATGATGAAGTTCAAACCAAAGTGTAACGAACATGTTTGGAGCACCAAAATTCACCGTCAACATCTCCCCCACGCTTAGATCTTGCTCGTCCTCGAGCAAGTTTCTTGCAAAAGAACACTTGTCCATGAAGTTGAAGCGTGTGTCATAAGTTCCTTCCTTACAAGTTAGTCAACCTTTCATCTTTGATATAAGAAACATGAAAACAATAAACACTATATGGATCATGGGCGTTTAGGAAATTACCCAATCAAGTCTTACCCCACAACTTATACCTTCTTGCCGGAGGTCCTTTATCCAACCATACTTACTTTCTTACTTCCGCTGGAGGGTTTTGAGCTTTTTCAAAAATAAAATTCCTGCAACAAGTATTAGACAATCTTCCTCCAAGTTCTCACATGTCGCTCATTTAAGGTGGCTATCCTAAACAATTCATGAACTCTCATCTCCCACAAGTCTCTCATTTAAATATATGGTGGAGCTATGGGTATGGCTGGTGGAGTTAACACAAATATTATCAAGCTAGGGAAGTTCTCTAATAGTTGTTCACCTTCCGTGCCAATGATCATGAGAATGAAATCATAATGTGAGGGTATCAAGGATAAGAAGATTTAGAATGGTGGACATGTGCAAAAGGGAAAATAAAATATGACTCCAAGGCCCTAATGATGTCCTTGTTGTCGGATTGCACATGGTTGGAATAACGAAGATTCGTCCTCAACAATATCACATCCTTCCTTTGCACTTCTCTTGATCTTCACTTGACTTGTTATCCCTTCTTATACCTTTCTTGCTTTGCCTTTGAATTCCTCTTTTTCCTCTTTCTTCTTTATTCCTTTTTCTTTTCTTTTCTCTTTTTTTCTTTTCTTTTATTTTCTTTTATTTTCTCTCTTTATACCCATTTTTTTTTCTCTTTGCTCTCTTCTCCAAAGCTTTACGCTCGCCTCCTTGGCGTGGAAATACAATCTGAAATTTAGCCAAAATCCTTGCTAGAGACGGAATGAATCTTTGGGCATAGGTTGTGTTCAAGGAATAAGATGAATAAAAAGATATTATGGGTTGGGTATGGAATCCGGCGATACATGGAACTTTCGATGTGAAAGTCCCATTACCGAATATATGATGAGGCTAGCAATAAAAGATATAAAGCAAGGACATGATCATTGCTCGAAATTAGAACTTCCAAGAGAGAAAAGCCCTAACCCAATTCATCATGCTAACAACACTTATAGTGGAACGAATATACAAAGGCTTTGTAAAGGATAAGCTCGCTCTCAACTTGGAAGAAGAAGATGCTAACCTTTATTGCAAGGGGTTTTTCATGTAATTTTCAGAAATAAAAAAACCTCCAACTTTGTAATAATTGTAGCATAGCTAAACAAGGTTCTAGCTCAAAGTAAAGTATGGATGCTCTCACGGGCAAAAACCCAGTAAGCACCACAGAAACTTTCGTGCTCATTGCTCATGATCTAATATAAAGATAAAAGATAGATAAAAAGGTAAGCAAGAAAAATAAAACACAAGACTCTTTTTTTTATTGACTCAACGCTAACATTAACACACCATCAAGCTAAAAAAAGAAAAACTTCAAACCAAACCAAATCAACCAAACTACTAGGGCAAAAAGTTTTTGGAACTAGCGCTAGTTCCTCCAGCACGCTTAGACCATACAACGTCCTCGTCGTATTTTTTTTACAAAAAGAACAAGAAGGGAAGAACAACCGCTAAACTGAATATAAACCCTTGTAGAAGATATGGCCTAGTAAAGATTCACAAAAAACGCTAAAAGGAAATAAAAACTAAAATATATACATGTGACATACCTTGTTTTTCGTCCTAGGCTCGACGCTCGGGTTCATCCTCCATTGTGAAAATATCAACGCAGTGTAGGGGCACGACATCGGGCTCAATATAGACCTTTAGCCGCTGACCATTCACCACGTATTGGTCACCTTTTCCATCCATGATAGTAACCGCTCCATTGGAGAACACCGAATGTACCACATAAGGTCCGTCCCATTTGCTTTGTAACTTCCCTTTTCCACAAGTTTTAAACCTTGAATTGTAGAGAAGGACCTTATCTCCTTCCTTGAACTCTTTTGCTTTAAGTCTTTTATCATACCAGCTTTTGATCCTCTCTTTGTAAATGCTTGCACTTTCATAAGTCTTCAACCTCATCTCTTCTAGCTCACTAATTTGGATTCTTCTTTTCATCCTTGCAGCATCTAAGTAGAGGCTCATCTCCTTTATCGCCCAATATGCCTTGTGCTCTAGCTCAACCGGAAGATGACAAGCCTTGCCATATACAAATTGATATGGAGTCATACCTATCGGTGTCTTGAACGCCGTCTGATATGCCCATAATGCTCCCTCCAATTTCTTTGACCAATCCTTGCCTCCCTTCTCAATAGTCTTATTGAGTATGCTCTTTAGTTGCCTATTTGATGTTTCCGCTTGTCCATTTGTTTCTGGATGATAGGCCGTAGCCACTCTATGCTCGATTCCCAATTTGGACAAACACTTTCAAAAGCTATTCCCGGTGAAATGAGTCCCTCCGTCGCTTATCAAGATTCTTGGAACACCGTAGTGAGGAAAAATGATATTTTTAACCATTGAGATGGACTCCTCCGTTGATGCCTTACGACATGGTATAGCCTCCACCCACTTGGATACATAATCAACCATGACAAGTATATGCTCATATCCATATGACTTTGTAAATGGTCCCACGAAGTCGATACCCCAAACATCAAATAAATCGATTTGCAAATTATAATTCAAGGGCATGGCATTCCTTTGAGAGATGTTACCAGTTCTTTGACATTCGGGGCAAGAGGCAACATACCTTTTAGCATCTTCATGCATTTCCGGCCAATAAAATCCACTGGCCCATGCCTTTGCTTGAGTTCGGAAATGCCCATAGTGTGCTCCGTATTCCGCGGAGTGACACTTCCTTATTATTTCTTGCCTCTCTTCTCTTGGCACACACCTTCTCAATACTCCATCGGCTCCAAGTCTAAAAAGGTAAGGTGAATCCCAATAATATTTTCAGCTCTCAGAGATTACCCTTCTTTGTGCATTCTTGTCTAAGTGATCGAGTGGCATTTTTCGAATCGCTCGAATGATGTCAATCATCCAACTATCCTTATCAATTACTCGATAGAGGTGATCTTCTCTCATCTTGTCTTCAATGGGCTCCTTATCATCCTCACGATTCATCCTTGATAGGTGGTCAGCCACAACATTCTCCGACCCCTTTTTGTCTCGAATCTCAACATCAAATTCTTGTAATAGAAGGATCCATCGAATCAACCTTGGCTTGGCATCCTTTTTTGACAAGAGATACTTAATTGCCGCATGATCGGTGTAGACAATCACCTTGGAGTTCACAATGTATGATCTGAATTTTTTGAAGGCAAACACAACCGCAAGCAACTCCTTCTCCGTTGTTGCATAATTTAATTGAGCTCCATTAAGAGTTTTACTAGCATAATATATAGCATGTACCTTGCCTTCTTTTCGTTGCCCCAAGACAACTCCAACAGCATAGTTGCTAGCATCAAACATTATCTCAAATGGTTGACTCCAATCGGGCGGTTGAATGATTGGTACGGTCACGAGAGCTTTCTTTAGTGTCCGGAACGCCGCCAAGCACTTGTCATTAAAATCAAATGGCACATCCTTTTGAAGAAGGTTAGTTAATGGCTTGGTGATCTTTGAGAAGTCCTTGATAAATCTTCTATAAAATCCCGCATGGCCCAAGAAGCTCCTCAAAGATTTGATATCCGTCGGTGGTGGAAGTCTCTCGACCGCCTCGACTTTGGGTTTATCCACCTCAATGCCTCTTTCGGATATCACGTGTCCCAATACTATACCTTGCTTCACCATAAAGTGGCATTTCTCCTAATTGAGTACCAAGTCAACCTCCGCACATTTCATGAGGACCTTGTCCAAGTTGGCTAAACAATCCGCAAAAGTTTTCCCATAGACGGAAAAATCATCCATGAACACCTCGACAATTTCTTCAATGAATTCCGAAAACACTGCCATCATGCAATGTTGGAAAGAGGCTGGAGCATTGCACAAACCAAAGGGCATCCTTCTATATGCAAACGTTCCATATGGGCAAGTAAAACTTGTCTTGTGTTGATCTTCCGGGTGAATAGGAATTTGCATGAACCCGAATACCCATCGAGAAAGCAAAAATAGGAATGATTTGCTAACCTCTCAAGCATTTCATCGATGAACGGTAGGGGGAAGTGATCCTTCTTTGTTGCTTTATTCAATTTCCGATAGTCAATGCACATCCTCCATCCGGTCACGGTCCTTTGCGGAATTAACTCATTCTTCTCATTCTTCACCACGGTCAAGCCTCCTTTCTTTGGCACACAATGTATGGGGCTCACCCATTCGCTATGCGGTACCGGGTAAATGATTCCGGCGTCCAATAACTTGATCGCCTCCTTCTTCACCACCTCTCGCATGGCATGGGTTAACCTCCTTTGATGGTCTACTAGGGGCTTGCATTGATCCTCCATAGGTATGCGATGAGTACAAAAGGCTGGGCTAAGTCCTTTGAGATCATTTATTGAATACCTGATCACCTTCTTTATTGGGGACACAAAACCCCCCGAACAGAGATAGGGTCACTCGACGAACAATTCACGATCAACACGTCAATTCAGTTGCATTAAATCGTCAGCTTTCCAGAATACGTTACACACTTGACCTTCCAAAATGGCCGTCCCTTTACAATGAGGAGGAGGCCTCCTTTTATAGTGCCAAAAGATTACATTTACATTCCAAGTATACCCCGAAACCCTAACATCTAATAAGAATATTCGAGGGCAAACTTGGTTTCTTACACATGTTGCGGATTTAACGCCGTAGTCCGCGGAGCGCAGATCACGCCGAAGACAGCAGAGCGGAAAATGTGCCACGAAAATCGGAGACGGTTTCATGTTGAAATAGCTTTTGACCGAGTCTTCGTGCTTGAATCTTTGAGAAGCCCTGGGCTTCGCCATCTTGCTCCTCTCGGTGCTTCATTCTCGCTGCAGCTCAGAGCTTTGGAGCCTTCCGAGTGGGGAGTGACGAACCGGCTTGGCTCTAGGTCGAAGCTGGGACCTTCGCCCCTCACCGCTCTTGATCGGGGGCTTCGGGCCGTGTCCTGCAATGACACACCTTGTAATAGAGTCAAATCTTACAATTAGCTGATAGATGATAAAGGTGCCGGAGCCCAGACTCCCTAGCTATTCCTGAAAGAGAAACCATTAAAGCTATACGTTCGTGGAGTAAAACAACCACCCCGGAGCCCAACTTCCTTCTCCTGCTGGCTCTTTGTGCTTACAGGCGTGAGACAACTTCTAGTTTCAAAGAAAACGCTAGCGAAGCCCACAGCTTTTATTTTGCCTAGAACGGATCCGAAGCCTAGTAGTTTATTTAGCTTTTGGCAAACCCCCGGTGCCCATAGGTGAGGTTTTCTACAGCCCCAACAGTAGCCCCTCGAGGAGAAGTGTTTGAACAACGAGATTTAACCTTCTCCTCGACTTCGTGATTTTGATGAAGAAAACGTCACCCTCGGCTCCGGGGAGTTTGCTGGTTTAAGAGCCTTCGGCTTCGCTTGATTTCTTTCCTGAAGACTACAGTAAAACCGTTCCTTCCTGAGGCGTCCGTTCATATTCCGAGACCGTTGCACCTCTTCTCTCTCCTCGGGCTATATAAGGGGGGTCGGGGGTCCCCTGTTTTTCTTACTTGCGCCGAAGCTAAGCCTCCGCCCTGCTTTCTTCTGCTGCTTCAAGTTTCGTGCTGGCTGCGTGATTTCGCCCGAGCTACGACGCTTGTTTCTATTGCGGAGCTCAACCTTTTTCACTCGCTCTGGCCCGCACGAGACAAACTGCGCGACCAATGACTGAGGAAGAAATAGTTGCTTCAGCTGCGCCAGTCAAAGCCCCAGAAGAGTCGGCTAGAGATATAGTTGATTACGAGCTGTCGCCCTCGGCCAAGGGGAAGGAGATCGATCTGGGTGAAGATATTTCTAGAGTGGAAGCTTCGCCATCGGAGCTGATGGCTGGAAGGGAGTCAAAAAGTCCATCTTTCGCTCTCGGAGCTTCACTAGTTTCTAAAAATTTGATCAAGTATTATGAGGAGAAGGGGTTTTTCCCGGAAGGGGTTGCTCGTCATCCGGAGGGTGAGATAATTCCGGAGCCCAAAGCTGGCGAAGCCGTGGTTTTCTGTGACTTCTTCAACGCCGGCTTACGGTTTCCTTGTTCCCGGCGCCTTCCTGAAATCCTTGATCGCTACAGTGTTAAATTGCACCAACTGACGCCGAATGCGTTTGTGCAATTGTCTAAGTTCTACTTTGCCGTGCGCTCTTGTGACGGCCGTGTGGATACCGAAGCTTTTATTCGGTTCTACGAGCTTCACGTTCAAAAGCAAAATTTTCGGGTGGACGACGATCTTGCTGTGTATGAGAATCATTTCGGGTGTATTACTTTCACAACCCGGAGGAGGAATACCAAGAAGGACATTGAAAGAGTGGAGCTCAGCCCTGCCCATAAGAACAAATGGGATGATGACTGGTTGAACTATTAGTTCTATGTGAAAGTCAACATGCCCCGCGGCTCTGATGGCGTAGCGTTTTACCATTTCAGCATTACAACAATGACTCCTTTGAGCTACATAACAGGTCCTGACTTTGCGAAGACCAGAAGTTTTAAGGACTGCGAAAATGCCTTTCTTTTGGCTTCACAATTTCTTCCAGGTCGCGACGTTGCTGAGGAATTTGTTGCTGCTGATATTTGGCCTCTCTCTGCTGGTTGGAACCCTAAAGAGGTTAAATGGCTTTCGGTTGACTGGTTTTCGAAGGCTATTCCTTTTCCTCGCTTCGGGCTGAAAATGCCTGAAGGGAAGAATGCCCACGAATTTGTGGTTGAAGTGGAGCGCCGAGTGGTGGACCTACTGGGTCCTTATACCGAGGCGGAGTACCAAGCTTCGCGAAGATTACCTACCAGAGGTCGTCGCGTCAATCGTATTTTTTCTAAACTTGGCGTTGAAGTGGAGGATCGTGCAAAGCCCAAGGCTTCTTCCAAGCGTGCTCGTGATTCAGCCCAGGCCACGCCTGATCCGGCTGACGCGTTGAAGAAAAAGAAAAAGTCTATGACTTCACCGGAAGCATCTGGCGATGCTACTGCTGCTGACTCTCGAAAGCCTGCGGCTCCGCTGTCTTCTTCAAAGACAAGTCAGCTTGAGCGTGCGAAGAAAAAGCAAGTCGCGACACAAGGGAAGGACCCCTCCGCTAAGAAGGCGGCGAAGCCCGGCCTTCGTCTTAAAAAGGCTGGCTCAAAACCTAGGCAACAATGCCACATAGTGAATATCCTTGGTTCCTCTGACACCTTGGAATTTCTTGACTCGGGGGCCGAAGATGCTGGAAACAAGGAACGCACAGCCGTCCCTGAACCTGAGGTGGAAAAAGCTGTCGTGCCCAGCCCCAAGGAGATCGCCACAGATCCTCCTGTCCCGGGGAATGCTGGTGGTATGGATCCGGTTGGCGAAGGTGCGAAACTTCCCGGAGCCGAGAACATTCAAGATAAGGGAGAGAGCTCTTCGCGCCTTGGCGACCATCCCGAAGCCTCGGAGGATACCAAGGCTTCGCCTGAGTTTATGCGATCCTTGGCCGGGACTGTGAGTTCGTCTAGCGTTGTGGAAGGACATACCCTAGAGATGGTGCTTGCAGAGAAAAGCTCCTTCGACCCCTCAACTTATTCTTACAGCAAGGCTGTTGGTATGTGGGATTTACAAACTTTATTATCTGTTCATTTGCCATTTTGCAGAGAGAGTGGGGTGATCGAATCTCATGTGCTCTGGGAGCTAAGGGATTCTGCTCGGCTTGCAGGAGTCACATCTAAAGACGCTCCGCGGGTGGAAGGTGGTGCCCTTGACGGCCAAGCTTTGGAGGAGGGGGAAATTCCCGGAGCTCCGGGTTCTTCTTTGATTGTGAAACAACCAGGCACCAGTACTAGTGACGGACCTTCGGTGCCTTTTGATCCTAAAGGTTATTTCTTAGGCCTATTTGCCTTTTTTGTTCCTTGTTTTCACCTGTGGTAGGTTAAACGTGTTATTTTGTTTTTTGCAGCTTATGAGAAGTCTGTTGATGACATGGAGGCCGGTCGTCTGGCTGGTTTATCAGTTGAGCTGTGCTATAAAGCAATGATCACAAGTCAGAAACTTCTTGAAAAATACCGCTCCCAAGAGAAAGAATTTCTGGCTACCGAAGCTGCAAATGTCGAACTGAGCCGTGAGATTATTAGGCTAAAAAAAGAAAACGAAGCTCTGGCCAATATTCGCAAGCTGCAAGAGGAAAATATTGAGATCTTGAAAGGTAGCGTCAAGACCTATCAGGCTGCGGCGGAAAAACTAAATGAAGATGCTGAGAAGCATGATAACCTGCTTGCGGAATTTAAAAAGATAGTCAAAGATGATGACCAGACTATTGAGTCTTTAAAAGAGGAGAAAGAAACGCAAAAGACTGAGATTGAAGAACTTAAAAAGAAGTCTAGGGGCGTGACAACTTGATAAAGGCGGCTGAAGAAGTTTTGAAGAAGAATTTCAAAGTTTTGCATGACAAGTACTCTCATGCTCTGGGGGAGTTCGGTGCGGAGCCCCTGCCCTTCCCCGGTGACGAAGACGCTAAGGCTATATTTGAATGGATGGAACAAGAGTTTGATCATCTCCCTGGCGTGATGACCGGTGCCAGTGATTACGCAGCTTCGATGTGTGTGGAAACTTTGCTTGGACTGCTCGAAAAGGCCGGATGCACGGATTTCCTAGCTTTGGGAGCTAGGAACTACAAGTTTCCGATGGCTGAAGAACTTGAGTGTGAGGTTGCTTCGAAGAACGTTCAAGTGATGAAGACAATTTTCTTGACTTTGTTCTAGGAGGCGTCCGGGCAAGAATATGCTAAGTTCATAGCGCGTCGGCTTTTGGCGGAGGTAAATAGTTTTGTCGATGATTTTTTGCTTAAGTTTCTTTCCTCTCTTTTTTTGGAGTATTTATTTTTCTGTTTTGCAGGCTAAGGAAAAGGAGGCGCTGGGATCGGACTCGAGTGAGGGTGATAGCGAAGGCGATGGATCCCCTACGAGTGCGGTCCCTGGTGGCTCGGGCTCCGACGTATCGAAAGATGCGGCGGATGATGATGCTGAAGATAAAGGTGCCGAAGCCTGAGAACTACTATTTGTCTTTTTGTAGCGCCCTGCGTGGCGAGTAAACTTTGGGGTAGAAAAACTTATGGTTAAGTATGATAATTGTAAAAATGCTATTGGCTTCGTTGCCATTTTCTTTCTCGTTCTTAAGCTTTAATTTTTGTTGGCCCTTGAAGAAAACGTCACCTCCTTTTTGTGAATGGTTTTCGAAGGTCGATTTTGATATTTTAGCCTCAGAAAAAAGAGCGAAAAAACTAACTTTGTTTTTTGAAGAAAACGTCATGCCCTTTTTTGGTCTTTTTTCCTGAGGTTTCTAGCTGGAGAGGCACTCGTAAAGCTTTTAGTTTTTTATAGCGAAGGTGTGCTTTCTAAAAGAGCTCAAAGTCTAGCGAAGCTTGTTCTGAGCTTCGCAGACTTTCCTTCCGAAGGTTGAATATTAGCAATCTTGTTGCTTTTCGACTGAGATTTTTGCTTTCGTATTCTCGTGGCTGTACGCGAATGATAGGCTTTCTGTAGAAGTCAAAGTCTAGCGAAGCTTATTCCAAGCTTCGCGGTCCTTCTCGAATAACATCAATCTTGCTTCTTTTGTGTGGAGAAAATAACTTCTGAATATTGAAGGTAGAAGAGGTAAGAAGCAATCTTCCGAAAAGCTCGAAGTCTAGCGAAGAGAAAACAATTGATCACATGCTTTTTGTTGCCGCTTGGGATTTTTCTTGTAACACTTCGTGGGACAGATGAGTTTTTTGAAAAGCTCGAAGTCTAGCGAAGCTTGTTCTGAGCTTCACAGACTTTCTTTCTGATTGTCGAATATCAGCAATCTTGTTGCTTTTCGACTGAGATTGCTTTTTGATTTTGCAATACTCTTTTTGTAGAAAACAACTGATCCCGCAACTTAGTCTGTTGCCTGTGGGATTCTTTGGTACTTAGGCATGATTGCTAAGATTTTTATGAGACAACGTGTGTAAGCTTGTTGCTTTTTCGTTGCTCTTTGGGCAGAAACCCCCTTTGCAATAAGTAAATGACTGGAAATAAGTTGCTGAAAGTAAATAACACAAGAACTTAAGGGGAAAGTAATTTCATTAAGACTGAAATTTAATACATAGATCCGCCTCATTAAAAACCTTGCCTCCTGATTTGGAGTCCCCTTTTTGCAAGGAAAAGAGTACGGATCTCAGAAATATAAAGTGCTAAAAAATGTAAAGAAAGAAGAAAAAACGTAAGATAACTAAGCTCCGGCTCCGTTTATAAGCTTACGAAGGTAGAGCTTTACATTGCCTTGTTCTTACGGGTAGTACTTGAGGAGGCTGTCCGCGTTCCAAGTGTGTGGCAACGTGTTGCCCAACTGGTCTGCCAAGTGAAAAGGTCCTGGTCTGACGCTTTTTGTTACGATGAATGGACCCTCCCATGGTTCTTGTAGCTTCCCTGGGTTGTCAAAATTTTTCTTCTTCTTGATGACCAAGTCCCCTACCTGTATTTCTTTTCTTACGACTTTCTTGTCCCTCCATTTCTTGGTTTCTTCTTGCTATTTTTCTAAGTTCTCAGCGACTTGGAGTATGTCTACTTCGATCAAATCTTTCTCTGCTTCCTCGAAGCCCACATCTTGCGCTTTCAATACTCGTAAGCTTTGGTTCTTGATCTCTTCTGGTGTCATGGCTTCGGAACCAAATAGCAACTTAAAAGGTGAGAAACCAGTAGTTCTTGAGACACTGGTGTTGTGAGACCAAGTTACCTTCGGCAGCTCGTCTACCCATTTTCCTTTTCTCTGGTTGAACAAGCATTTCTTTATGCTGGAGAATATTTGGCCATTTGCTCTTTCTACCGCCCCATTAGATTGTGGGTGATATACGGAAGCAAATTTTAACTTAGTTCCCATGGTGAGGCAGAATTCCCTGAAATCATTGCAATCAAATTGCTTTCCATTGTCCACAGTTAGTTCCCTAGGAACCCCGAATCTGCAAATTATGCTTTGCCAAAAGAACTTTTGGATGTTGCGAGATGTGATGCTAGCCAGTGGCTTGGCTTCGACCCATTTGGTGAAATAGTCTACGGCAACAGCTGCAAATCTGCAGTTTCCTTGCGCTGCTGGGAGGGGTCCGACTAGATCCATTCCTCATCTTTGCAATGGCCAGGAGGGTGGTATTAGTTGTGTAGGCATCGACGGGCTTCTCTGATTGTTTGAATTCTTCTGGCAGGCTTCGCATGTTTTTACCAAGTGATGGGCATCGTTAATAATGGATGGCCAATAGAAACCTTGCCTTAGTGCTTTTGAGCCAAAGCTCTAGAGCCTATGTGAGCACAGCAAAAACCTGAATGAATTTCTTTCAATAGCTCTTTTCCTGCATCGAAGCTGATGCATCTCAAGGTTGGAGCTGATATGCCAGATTTGTACAATTCTCCATCAATTATTTCGTAGTCTTGGGCTCTTTGTCTCATGCGGTTCAAGGAAACCTCCTCGGTAGGTTCATAGTGACCTCTCAAGAAAGCCAAGATCGGTGCTCTCTAGTCATATTTCTCTAGACATTGATTGTTTTGGCTTTGGGCTCTTTCACAGTAGGCATAGTTAGAACCTCATAGAAGACATCCGGAGGTAAGGCTTGTTTTTGTGCAGCAGCTTTTGCTAGTGCATCTGCCTCATTGTTTGAGTTCCTTGGGATGTGCTCAACCGTGAACCCCTTGAAGTGCTTTTCCATGGATCTTACCGCGGCGAGATATTTGACTAGCTCTGGCTCTCTGGCTTCGCTATCTTTTTCTACATGACCTTGAATGACTTTGGAGTCTGATCTCACAATAAAACTTTGCTGGCCTAGTGCATTCATTTTTCTCAGGGTAAGGAACAAAGCTTCGTATTCAGTTGTGTTGTTGGTTGCTCTCTCATTCTCTGGGAAATCCAATCTGACTGTGAATCGCATTTTGACTCCTGCTGGAGAGGTTATGATTGCCGAAGCCCCGGCTCCTTTGTGGCAATAAGCCCCGTCGCAGTATGCGATCCATGGCTGTTCAATGTCTGCGGAGCTCGAACTAGCTGGAGAAGTCCAATCCACAACAAAATCTGTCAAGACCTGAGATTTGATGGCGCTTCTTCTTTCAAAGTTAACTACATGTTCTGATAACTTAAGAGCCCATTTGGAGATTCTCCCCGAAGCTTCTCTGTTGTTGAAAAGCTCATGCAGATGTTGATCTATCACAACTATGATTCTATGGGACTCAAAATAATGACTGAGTTTCCGTGCTACCATAACGACTGCATACGCAATTTTTTCAAGTTCTGAATAAAACACCTTTGACCCCGTGAGTGTTTCGGAGACAAAGTAAACTAGGACTTGTGTTAGCTTCCCTTCTATCTCTTTTTCTTGTATTAATGCTGCGTAGATGGCAGTTCGCGAAGCCGAGATGTAGAGTAACAAGGGGGAGCCAGGCTCCGGTGGGCACAACTTGGTTAACTTGGTGAGATAGACTTTAAGCTCCGCAAATGCTTTGCTCTGATCGGGCCCCCATTCAAACTTCTTGTTGTTTCTGAGTACTTGGAAGAAACGGAGGCTTCGCTCTACAGCCTTGGACACGAATCTGTTTAATGCTGCGATTCTTCCGGTGAGTTTCTGCACATCTTTCAGAGACCTGGGCTCCTCCATCTTTATTATTGCCTGAATTTTGTCGGGATTAGCTTGTATTCCTTTTATCTCTACCAGGCATCCAAGCACTTTTCCTCGGTGAACTCCGAACACGCACTTCTCAGGGTTCAATCGCAGGTTTGCGGCTCTCATGTTCGCGAAAGTTTTCGCGAGGTCAAAGATGTGATCACCGCGCTTGTTGCTTTTGACGACAATGTCATCGACGTGTGCCAGTAGATTCCTACGCAATTGGTCGGGAAACACCGAAGCTGTCATTCTAGTGAATGTTGGTCCTACGTTCTTGAGCCCCTCGGGCATTCGCAAGAAACAAAAGATACCGAAGGGTGTAATGAAGCTGGTTTTGTCCTCATCCTCTTTTCTGATTCTGACCTGATGGTAGCCCGAAAACATGTCAAGCAATGATAACATCTCACTGTTTGCCGCATCATCCACTATTTTATCTACCCTTTCTAGCGGGTAATCGTCTTTTGGGCAAGCTTTGTTCAAGTCTGTGAAGTCTATACACATTCTCCACTTTCCATTTTTCTTCTTTACAGGAACTATGTTTGCGAAATAGGTCGAATATTTGGCTTCACGGATTATGTTGGTGTCCAACAGCCTTTGTACTTCAGCTTTTACAGCTTCGGCCTTTTCGTCGGACATTTTGCGGAGTTTTTGTTTTTTGGGCCTGATGTTTTTGTCCATCTCCAGCCTATGCTCGATGATATCCCGGTCAACTCCTTTTAGGTCTTGGGCTGACCATGCGAACACGTCTTGATTTTTGGCCAGAAATGTTAGCAATTCTCATTCTTCCTCTATGCTTAATTCGGCTCCGATTGTTACAGCCCTGTCTGGGATGTGGGCGTCCAACGGAATCCTTTTTGTTTCGCCGTCAGCACTGATGTTTACTTTTTCCTTGTCTCTTTTGGGCTCCATGAACTTTTTCTTCCTCTCTTTCTCTTTAGCTTCGTCAGCTTCGGCTTGGGTGAGATGGTGGATGCTTCTTTGGCCTGGAGATATGCCTTTTTCGATGTCTCTTGCTGTCTGTTGATCCCCAAACACAGTGATCACTCCTTTGAGCGCTGGGATTTTCATACATAAAAACAGTTGTCGGACCGCTGCATCGAACTTGTTGATGAAACCTCGGCCCAGGATGGCCAAATAAGGATAGTGCATTTCCACCACATCGAATGTGATCAACTCCGTTCTTGGGTTGTCAAGATTCCCGAAGGAGACAGGCAATGTGATTTTTCCCAATGCTCTGACGGGTTTTCCACCGAAGCCCAGAAGTGGAACATCTGCTTCTTGTAACAAGTGTGGGTCTATTTTCATTTCCCTGAAAGTTTTAGCGAAGAGAATGTCCGCAGAGCTGCCGTTGTCTATCAAGACTTCCCCAATTTCCTAGCCTACGATAATTGTCTTGATGACCATGGCTTCGTTGTGTGCAGCTGTTTTCAGTTTGAAGTCTTCCTCTGTGAAGGTGATGGGTACATGCACCCAGGGTGGCTTGACCGGAGGTCCGTCTTGGACTATGGTGTGCACCTCTCTGAAATAGTTCCTTCTCATCCTTTTGTTTTCGAATTCGAGAGATGACCCCCCCACTATTGGGAACACATGATGATAGGAGTTTTCCTGGTTTTGAGATTCGTTTTGGGAAATGGCCATGATAGAGCCGAAGGTTGGTAAGGCTTTGGGATCATTTCTCGGGTTTGGTGGCTCTGCCTTTGGAATTACATTTGGCATGCCGGGTGGCGGAGGCGGGATTTGCTGTATTGGCTGAGCATTTTGTTGGTTTTGCAGCTGGTATTGCTGTGGTGTTGGTGCTTGCCATGATGGCTGTGGTTTGTTATATGCGCTAGTTTGGAAATAACTTGGGTTTCCTTGGTTATAGGAATGGAGCGGAGGTGCGGTTGGGTATGGGTTTTGCTGGAAAGGTTGCTGAGGCCAGGTGTGGTTGACAGGTTTAGGTGGCGGAGGTTGGTGCTGGGATTGGGCAGCCCTCTTTTCTTCGGCCATTCTTTCTAAAGTTCTTTTGGTTTCGGGACAGTTGTCTGTGGAGTGGTGAGGCTGTTTTCCGTGGAATGAACAATAAACAGGCGTGGGTGAGAGTTTTGGTTTTGGGGAGACGGTCCGCTACCTCTCCCTCTTTCTCTTTGGTTGTGACCTCCGCGGTTTGGAGCTTGCGGAGCCCGCTGCGGAGGTTGGCTTTCTAGAGGGCTTGGGTTTTGATTTTGGGTGTGTGGTGTGGCTTCGATTGGGAGTACTTGGTTTGGCGGATATGGAGCTCTATTGTTTTGCACACTTTGGTGTGAAGGAGCCCACTCTTGCTCTCTCTGCGCTTGCCTTAGGCGATTTCTCTCGGCCACTCTTCTCTTGTGGTCTTCATCTAATCTACAATGTTCCTCGAGCTCCGCCAAGAGTGCTTGCATTGTCTTTGGCTTTTTTCTTGAGAGGTGTGATGCTGTTTGCCCTGGATTTAGCCCCTTGATGCAGGCATCTATTGCAACCTTCTCTGATACGTCTGGAGTTTGGGATTTCAACTACAGAAATCTTCTTACATAACTCGCTAAAGGCTCCTTGTCTTTTTGGATGCAATAGAACAAGTCCCCTTCATCTGTGGTTGCGGCTTGAAAGCCTTGGAAGTTCTGGATAAGTTTTGTCTTCAGGTCAACCCAGCTGTATACTGAATGCGGTGGCAGTAGCGAATACCAATTCAACGCTGCACCTTCGCATGCTATGATGAACGATTTGGCCAGAACAACTTCGTCATCTCCAGCCGAAGCTACAACGGCTTCGTAACTCATTATGAATTGCCGAGGGTTTGTTAACACGTTGTATTTTGGCAGGGAGATTGTTTTGTAGGAGAAAGGCCATGGCGCTGTTTGCAAACCAATGGATAAAGGTGAGGTTGCATCGACAGTCATGAACATCCCTGCGGTGCTGTGGGTTGGGAAATTGAACACAATGTTTTCATTTTGCGGAGGTGGGCCTTCTTCGTAGTTTGGGGTGGGACTTGGCGGCGTGTGCCGGTGGGATTGCAACTCATCCAGTTCTTGCTGCATTCGGGCCAACTGTAGCTTCGCAGCCTTTATTTTTTTGATTTTTTCATCAGCTTGTTTTTGAGCTTCGAGTTCCATCCCTACCCTTTCCTTTTCTTTTTTCATAGATTCGATTTTCCTTAACACTGAGTCTAACTCTCTTTCAGCTGCGCCCTCTTTATCATTTGTGAGGCTAGTTTCTGGGTCTGAATCTTGCGTGGCCTTCCCTGCCACCTTTCTTTTTTCACTGCGAGTACATGCGAAATCTTCGTCCTCCGGCCTGGGCTCCAGAGCGACTATGATTCCTTTTTCCTTAGCAGCCACCCTGGGCTCTTCTTGGTCAATAGTCTTCTTTGGAGGTGCATTGTGGGTTCCTTGATGGCTAAGAACACGGTGGGCGCCTTTGTTGGGGACCCAAAACCCCCGAACAGAGATTGGGTCACTCGACGAACAATTCACGATCAACACGTCAATTCAGTTGCAGTAAATCCTCAGCTTTCCAGAATACGTTACACACTTGACCTTCCAAAATGGCCGTCCCTTTACAATGAGGAGGAGGCCTCCTTTTATAGTGCCAAAAGATTACATTTACATTCCAAGTATACCCCAAAACCCTAACATCTAACAAGAATATTCGAGGGCAAACTTGGTTTCTTACACATGTTGCGGATTTAACGCCGTAGTTCGCGGAGTGCAAATCATGCCGAAGGCAGCGGAGCGGAAAATGCGCCACGATGACCGGAGACGGTTCCGTGTTGAAATAGCTTTTGACCGAGTCTTCGTGCTTGAATCTTTGAGAAGCCCTGGGCTTCGCCATGTTGCTCCTCTCGGTGCTTCATTCTCGCTGCAACTCAGAGCTTCGGAGCCTTCCGAGTGGGGAGTGACGAACCGGCTTGGCTCTAGGTCGAAGCTGGGACCTTCACCCCTCACCGCTCTTGATCGGGGGCTTCGGGCCGTTTCCTGCAATGACACACCTTGTAATAGAGTCAAATCTTACAATTAGCTGATAGATGATAAAGGCCCAGACTCCCTAGCTATTCCTGAAAGAGAAACCATTAAAGCTATACATTCGTGGAGTAAAACAACCGCCCCGGAGCCCAACTTCCTTCTCCTGCTGGCTCTTTGTGCTTATAAGCGTGAGACAACTTCTAGTTTCAAAGAAAACGCTAGCGAAGCCCACAACTTTTATTTTGCCTAGAACGAATCCGAAGCCCAGTAGTTTATTTAGCTTTTGGCAAACCCCCGGTGCCCATAGGTGAGGTTTTCTACAGCCCCAACAGAAATCTACCTCCAAAGCTCTTGCCACCCCCTTTTGGTTGGGGTATGGTCTTCTCTTGTCAAGCACTTCCCCAAAATCAATTGGAACCCAATCCATTTGCTCGAACTCCCTCAACGGCTTTGCGCTTGAAATGCTTCTTCCATTCACTTGGCTTGACTTGGCGAAGTCAATGTTTGAGGTAGTTCTTGCTTCCACATGTACTTCTTCTAATTTATTCAGAATTGGCTCCTCTTTCTTGTGTTCCGAGGTCGCTTCTCTGAAAATTCCAGCAAGTGTTCTCACACTTGAATCACATTCTTGCTTCCCCGAAAGTCGTGTTTCCCAATCTCTTCGCGTGGCCGCCGCCTTGCTGATTTTTTGTAAAAGTTGAGCGGCTTCTGTGAGTGTTTTCTCCATGAGATCCCCTCCTGCACACATTTGAACATGTTTCGCGCAACTAGGGGTTAGGGAAAAGAAAAAAGTGTGCAAAAGTATGTCACTGGAGAATCCGAGTCGTGGTCCTTGTTCAATCAACTCGTTGAATCTATTCCATGCTTGGTCTATCCCTTCTTCTTCTCCTTGCGTGAAGGTGATCACTTGCCTCCTTAGATGTTGGACTTTACTTATCGGGAAGAATTTTTCACAAAACTTCCTTGTCAATTGGTTCCAATTCCCTCCAACTTCGAAGGATGCGAATGAGTACCACTTCTTTGCTTCATCGGCAAGTGAGTATGGGAAGAGGTTCCACTTGAACCATTCGTCGGGGATGCCTTCTTGTCGTACCGTATTGCACAATGTCGCGAAGTGCTTGATGTGTTCATACGGGTTGTCCGCCTCCATCCCTTTGAAGGGATTGGCCGCCGCCATCTCGATGATTTGTGCCTTAATCTCATACTTCGTCACTTCGGGCTTCGAATCCGACTCTTAGACCTTGATGTCTTCACATCGAGGGCTAGCGTAATCCCTTAATGATTTCTCCGGTTCTTCTAAAGGATGGTGGGCGAACGCCATCTAGACAACAAAAACAAAAACAAAACAAAAGCGGGGGTTTCTAGGAAACAAAGGTTAGATGTTAGTAATCAACAAAATTAATGAAAAATCAAACGTAGCAAACTGGCTTGCTCCCCGGCAACGGCGCCAGAAAAAGGGCTTGTTGACAGTTCGAAACCGCGTTCAACTTCACCGCAAGTACACGGAGTGACTTGGTGTCTTTTTCACCAAGGGAGGGGACCCCCAAGGTTCTTGTTAATCCACAGAGCAAGGGGATTGCTAGCGTTCGATCTAAAGCTAATCTAGTTGATTAAGACAACCTTTAACTAGAGATTAATCTAAGAGCAAACTAATCTTAAAACAAAGAGGTGTGTGAGGTGAACTAGATGTAGAGGGCACTTGCCCATAGGGTCTAGGATACATGAACATGCAACCGCCAAGGAAGATAAAAACCAATCTAATCTATTGAAGGTGTGACCGCGACTTCACCTTTTTCCTTCTCTCGCACTGTCACTACGCGAAGGCAATCAAGGCAAAACAACGAACGATCACGGTGTGTTGAAGGGATCAACGGGAGTAGTGAGATCTATACACCCGAAAAGCATGGTGGCCAAACCTTAAGCATGAAAGCATCATCAACACGAAACCAATAGATTGAAGCCATAAATGAGTTAGCGATTACATGACATGACTCGTTACAACCCCATGGACAAATGAGAAGATTACCCCATCAAGACGCTAAGCATGGCGTTATTGATCATGGTGGATGATTCCGGTGGTGCGTCCTTCAACTCCGGGGGCGCCGTGGCAGCGCCTCGACGTCCTCCTTCGCTTGTGGCCGCCTCCTTGGACTAGATGAATGTTTCTTCCCGAGTGCTCTCCTCGAATGTCTTCCGATTCAACCTCCCCTATGAATGGATCCTCTCGGGCATATTTTTTCTGTTTTTGATGAAGGGCAGCGCCGACAAATACTTAGGGTTGAAGCATCTTCGTGCATAAGAAACCGGGGGCCGAACCAACGCCGGAAAGGGCTGGGCCGGCCGGCCTGGGCCCTTCCCGGCCCGGTTCGGTCGTCCCTTCCTCCGAGTGGCCCGTCTTGGTATTTTGGACTTTGATCCCAATATTTGTGTCTTTTTGGCGTCATCAACCCTGCGATAAATATTGGGGGTCTTCTCGTATGAAATCTGATCTTTATGTCTTGGTCCTCGAAGATATTTTGTCGTAGCACCTTGGTCCTTGCCACCTTTGGGAGTGAGTTTGCCTTGCACTTGAACACGAACGGAGCTCCTCATTTACTCCTTTGAACTCGATGTGACTCCGTCCCTTTAGTCCATGTTTTCCTACAAAAACATCACACTTCCAAATGCACATACAAAGTTGAACTTGTTGTATCACTAGTGTGCCTAGTGGCGGGTTAGTACCATGATGAAGTTCAAACCAAAGTGTAACGAACATGTTTGGAGCACCAAAATTCACCGTCAACACAAGCCAAGTTCACCTCCTGCCAACAATAATGCTATCAAGGACCGTCGCTGCTACAATTGCGGGCAGCCTGGGCACTATGCCAAAGAGTGTCCCAAGCCAAAGAAGATCAAGACCTATCAGCAAGGTGAAGGGTCAGGAGCCAAACCAGGCAATCAGGGCAAGAAGCCTACCGTGCAAGTGAAGCAGGGCAAGCTGAACTGCACTTCTTTGATGGAGATGCCAGAAGGAGCACCAGTGCCGACGGGTATATTTTCTATCCGAGGCTATGTAGTTAAAGTACTATTTGATTCTGGTGCAACACATAGTTTTATAAATGGGCAAATTTTGAACAAGTTGGGTGTCAAAAGTTGTCAAACAAAACAACCATTCTTGGTAACCACACCTGGTGGCCGAGTTTCTACTAGAGACCTATCTTGGAAAGTGCCAATCAAACTAGGTAGCAAAGTCTTTCCAACCAATGTCATTGTTTTGGACCTAGAGGGCATTGATGTGATCTTAGGCATGAACTGGTTGGCATATCATCAAGTCATATTGGATCTCGCTACCAGAATGATAGAAATCAACTCACCAACTGTGGGCACATCTACTCTATACTTACCTCCCAATGGCAGTGGAAATTCATATGCTTTTGCAACCATCACTTCTTCACTTGAGGACATTCCGATAGTCTGTGATTATCCGGATGTGTTTCCCGATGACTTGCCTGGCATGCCACCAGATAGGGACATCGAGTTTGTGATAGAACTTCAACCGGGCACTGCCCCTATCTTCAAAAGACCTTATTGTATGCCACCTAAGGAGCTAGCCGAGTTGAAGAATCAACTACAAGAGTTGCTTGATAAAGGGTACATTCGGCCAAGTTCATCTCCTTGGGGAAGTCCCGCACTTTTTGTGAAGAAGAAAGATGGTAGTCTGCGAATGTGCGTGGACTATCGTCTGCTCAATGCGGTGACAATCAAGAACAAATACCCCTTGCCCCGCATTGATGTTCTCTTCGATCAATTGGCTGGTGCCAAAGTCTTCTCCAAGATCGATCTTAGATCCGGTTATCATCAAATTAAGATTCGATCAAGTGACATCCCAAAGACAGCCTTCTCCACCAGATATGGCCTTTATGAATTTCTGGTGATGTCCTTTGGTCTCACAAATGCACCTGCCTACTTTATGTACCTTATGAACTCTGTCTACATGAATGAGTTGGACAAGTTCGTAGTGGTCTTCATTGATGATATCCTCATCTATTCCAAGAACGAAGAAGAACATAAGAAACATCTTCGGATCGTTTTGCAACGATTGAGAGATCACAAGCTTTATGCCAAAATTCTCCAAATGTGAATTCTTGCTGGGTAGTGTGAAATTTTTGGGTCACACTATTACTAAGGATGGTATCTCCGTGGATCCTAGCAAAGTGCAGGAGGTCATGGATTGGAAGCCACCCAAGTCTGTGCACCAGATTCGCAGTTTTCTAGGACTAGCTGGCTATTACCGTCGTTTCATTCCGGACTTCTCCAGAATAGCTAAACCTATGACTGAACTATTGAAGAAGGGTGTCAAGTACGTGTGGGATGAAGCTTGTGACAAGGCTTTTCATACCCTGAGGGAACATCTCACCCAGCCCCCGTACTAGCACAGCCAGATATGACTAAACCATTTGACGTGTATTGTGACGCTTCTGGCACTGGCCTTGGTTGTGTACTTATGCAAGACAACAGGGTCATTGTCTACACCTCACGAGCACTTAGACCTCACGAGAAGAACTATCCTACCCATGACCTGCAGCTAGCAGCAGTTGTGCATGCCTTAAAGATCTAGCGGCATTATCTGATGGGAAATCGCTGCAATATTTTCACCGATCACAAAAGCCTTAAGTATATTTTCACCCAATTGGATCTGAACATGAGGCAGAGAAGGTGGTTGGAGTTGATTAAGGATTATGAGCTAGAAGTCCAGTATCATCCCGGCAAAGCCAACGTGGTTGCGGATGCGCTTAGTCGCAAGCATTGCAACTACACAACGGTAGAGCCATATAATGAAGCTTTATGTGAAGAGATGAGGAAGCTCAACCTAGAGGTGGTCGAGTATGGGAATCTAAATGCCATCTCGATTGAATCCCCTCTCTGTGAGAGAATTGCTTTAGCTCAGCTCACTGATGAAGGTATCCAGTTAATCAATCAGAAATTGTCTGAAGGAGACCCCAAATACGCTTGTTTCCGGAAGGATGAGAAAGGAATAATATGGTTCGACCAGAGATTAGTCGTGCCACAGGATCCGGAAATAAGGAAGGAAATTTTAGATGAGGCTCACCTCTCTAAATTCACTATTCACCCTGGTAGTACCAAGATGTACAGAGACCTTAGGGAGAATTTCTGGTGGTCAAACATGAAGGGTGAGATAGCCAAGTATGTGTCCAGTTGTGATACATGTCAGAGGATCAAGGCTAGTCACCTAAAGACCGCAGGCCAAATGCAGCCTTTATCTATACCTGCTTGGAAGTGGGATGACATCAGCATGGATTTCATCGTAGGATTGCCCCTCACTCCCAAGAAACATGATTCCATCTGGGTTATTGTGGACCAACTTACCAAGATCTCTCACTTCATCGCTGTCCACACTACCTATTCAGCTGAACGTTATGCCGAGATTTATGTTGATCTCATTGTGCGTTTGCACGGTGTTCCAAAGACTATTCTATCTGATAGAGGCACACAGTTTCTTGCTCGATTTTGGGCGCAAATGCATGAATCCTTGGGTACCAAGTTGATTCATAGCTCCAGCTATCACCCCCAGACCGATGGTCAGACGGAACGAGTAAATAAGATAGTGGAAGATATGTTGAGAGCATGTGTCATTCATTTTGACAAAACTTGGGACAAATGCTTAGCCTTGGCAGAATTTGCTTACAACAACAGTTATCAAGCTAGTTTGAAGGTGGCTCCCTTTGAAGCCTTATATGGACGAAGATGTCGCACCCCCTTAAATTGGTCACAAGCGGGTGAGAGGACACTTTTTGGTCCCAAACTAGTACAAGAAGCCGAAGAGAGAGTGGAAGTAATCAGAGAAAATTTGAGAGCCGCTCAAATGAGACAAAAGAGTTATCATGACAAGGCTAAGGCACTCCGAGAGTTTGAAGTTGGTGATTATGTATACCTGAAGGTATCCCCAACCAAAGGTGTACACAGATTCAGAGTAAAAGGAAAGTTAGCACCACGCTATATCGGTCCCTATGAAGTCACAGAGAAGTTCGGTACGGTTGCATATCGTATCAGACTCCCGGACATACTCTCCGCAGTACACGACGTGTTTCACGTCTCACAACTGAAGAAATGTGACCAGATACCGGAAGCAAAAATAATCGACGAGACCATTGCAGAAGTAGAATCTGACCTATCACTAGCGGAATACCCCATGAGAGTGCTAGATTAGAAGGAAAGGCAGACCAGAAGGCAAATAGTTAAGATGTACAAGATACATTGGAGTCACCACACGGAAGAAGAAGCCACTTGGGAAACGGAACAATTTCTCAACACCAAGTATCGGGTTTTCTTCAAGGCCAACATCGTACATAACCGTCCCAGCTATCTTTTAAATTCGAATCTCTGGATGAGATTCCTTTTAAGGGGGGTAGGCTGTAACACCCCGTGTTTTTAGTCAAGAGTCATTAGTTGCTAGTTACAACCTTAATCATCTTATGATCATTAGTGCTTAAGACCTTAAGCACCTTAGAGGTCAAAACCTTAGTCAAACCCCTTAAGCCAAGAGCCCTAGCTAGAACTTTTGGCACGTTCTCCAAAATTCATCTAAACACTTCAAAATCGGCCAATACCAAAGTTGTACAGTTTTTCAAGGCCTACAACTTTGGTGTTCAGTGGCATTTGAGATTCGAAGTGGAAGCATGTGAAAAACCTTGGTCAACGTTGGAAACTCCTGTTCATCGGTGTCGAGAAAATCGTCGAGTTCACGAACAATTTATGCTCGATTCATTGAGTGAAACACCCATCGGCCTTTGTAAAAGTTGTAGAGTGATAGCTGATCTACAACTTTGTCAATTGGAGCTTGGATCACTTCTATAGAAAAAAAATCGAGTTTTCGACAGTCAAACAGGGGCACGTCGAAATGTTTGGCGTCGGAACGCAGCACCGCACGACACCGTCGTGCGCGCGCGCACGCCACGTCGGGCGTCGCCAAGTGACCGAGTGCAAACACCGAGGCACACGGGGACCCGCCGGTCCGTCGGAGTCGCCCCACGGCATTGGATGAGACGGTCGGTGTCAGGCTAGGCCTCTAGGCTGGTGCCACGCGCCGTGCCGTCACCAGCCGGAGTGCGCACGCCGAGGTCGCCATTGGCCGGCCGCGCCCGCGCACGTCGCCACCAACTTCCCGGCAATGCCGTGGTCACTGTGATGCACTGTGTTGACATCATGACCTCCTCTCCCGCCACGACCGCCCCTATAGAGCCCCGCTCCTCCTCCGCACTCGTCCAATACCGTGGACACGGCTATTCGACTAGGTTTTACACTCTGCAGAGGTTGTACACTTTACCCACAAGTAGGGTACCACCACACGAACACCTTAGTGCCGGTGCGGATCCTATCAAAGCCATTACCCACCTTAGCTAACCCTACTAACCACCACGGAAGTGATCAAGGGGTTATTACTCTTAACCGGGGCATACCTCACATAGACCGTATCCCTTCTCCTTCTCCTTCCGCTGCACACCCGCACTACTAGTGGCTAGCAGATTAACTAGTGGGATTTATGCTAAGCTATTGCCACATACAACGGTCGAGTGGTTGTACGAGAAATTGGGTCAGGTGAGATGACACATAACCCGGTCCTTAATCCGACAAGATGGACATCTCCGACATCCTTCTCGACATCAAAGGTACGAGCTCACCACAGCTCCTGACTCACACACTCGTCCATCCCGTCGACACAACTCTTTCGTCACTTCCCGAAAACACCCGATTCCCATAAAAACAAATACGCACACAGTTTTACAAAGGCATGGTATTTGGCATTCAAACATAGCAATCAATGGCTGGGGGCTATCCTACCAGGTTTAAAGTAAAACATCATGCAATTTCCAAACAGGCCATAGGGTTATTTTTAAAAAACTGGGATTAAACATGCATCAAAGGATGAGATTGGACTTGCCGTCTTCGAAGTCTTCCGGGAGTTCCTGCTCACGGTTCGGGTCTTCAGGCTTCTGGGCACAGTAGGCGGCTCCGAACTCCTCCTGGGGTTCCTCGTTCACTCCGTCGGCTACGGCACACAATCAAGTATACAATCAACACAAGCAAACAAAGATTTACCGGCAGAGCTCGAGGAGAGAATAAATAGGAAAAAGGATGGATAAATATTATTTATGGGAAACTGGTGAAGAGTTCGGCGGGAATAGACCCGGGGAATATATGGTGAAGTTTGGAATTAATTTCGAGTAAAACGGTGTATGAAATGATATAACAAAGGGTGTTTAGGGGCTAGTTTAATAGGAATAAGGACCTATTTGTAAAGAACTTAAGAATCTCAAGGGCTTCCTGGTGAAACAGAGTTTGAGAGAGGGGGGACGGTCTCGGTTGGAAAAGGAAAAGGGGGAGGGGGTTACGGGCAAAGTGCCCTTTCTTCTTCCTCTCGACAGAACAGAGGAGGGGGAGGTCGACAGGGAGGCCGGCCGGTTGGGGGGGCGGTGCTCGCTGGCAGCCAGGCCACGGCGACGGCCGGGAAGTGGGGCAAAACGGAGAGGAGGACGAGGGAACTCATTCCGCTCCTCACCTTGGGTTGAGGCAGCTCGTGGAGGGAGATCGACAGGCGGCGGCGGGCTATGGCAGAGGCGGCACTGGATGCGGCGGTGGGGAGCTCGGGAGGAGAGGGGAAGGCCGGGGTGGCTTGGGGGCGAGGCAGGGATGGCGCGAGCTCCTTTTATTGGCGCGGGAAGGCGGTGGAGCGGCCGGGGTCGAGCTCGTGGAGCAAGTGCAGCCTGTTAATGGAGGTTGGCCGGCTTCGCAGTAATGGCGATGAGACGCGAGCGGCAGCGGCGCTGTGGACCTGATTCGTCGGGCAGCGACACGGTGGCTGGCGAGCTGGCAGGCGCGAGCTGGCGCGAGGCGGGTGGTCTCGAGCGGCAGTGCTGGAGCTCGGAGGCGACGGGACGGGCAGGCGGAGTTAATGGCGGGCGCGTCGTCGAGCAGCAGGGTGAGGTCTCGTCGCGGGCTGCCGCGTGCAGTGTGCAGAGGAGGGGCCGGGTGCACGGCGTGGGGCGACGGGGGCAGGGGCCGCGGTGCGGGTCGGGGTGTGCCCCGATGAGGGGGTCGCGGGGTCCTGCAGGTCGGGAGGTAGAAGGAGAAGAAAAGAGAAAAAGGAAAAAGAAAAAGGAGAAAAGGGAAAAAGAAAAAGAAAAAGAAAAAGAGGAAAAGAGAAGGAAAAGAGAGAAAAAAATTGAGAAAAAGGCTAGGAAAAATAGGAGAAAAAGGAGAAAAGATTTTGGTGGAATTTTCTGGGTCTCGAGCACCGACGCGACGTCGTGCGATTCCCGGGTCGGTGGTGATCGCGGGGTCGACGAATCCGAGGCGCTCGCCGGGATGCGGGCCGGAGGGAATCCCGGTGTCGGGCGACTGCCGGGTGACTCGGGTGAAGAGGGAGGAAACAGAAATGATGATCAGGATTTTAGGAATTGATCGAGCTCGGCAGTGAAGATTTTGGAATTTAAAGAAAACACGTGTGATTTAGAGTGTGATTTATTGGGGATTAAAACGCGGGCGTTACAAACCTACCCCACTTAAAAGGAATCTCGTCCTCGAGATTCGGCTGGTTCCTAAGAGGCGGGGAAACTCTTTCTTCAGGGAACGTATCTGGGTGTTCCATCACTACCGGGACTTCTTCTATGGATCTGACCTCCATGCTAAAAACCATCATGTCTGGTCTGCTTCCTCGGGTATGGCAAGTCACTTGCATTCCGTCTGGGTTGGTCAAGTGTACTACCTTATCGGAACAACTGATAAGGCCATGGTGACGGCTTAACCAATCCATCCCCAGAATCACATCTATTCCCTTAGAATTTAGTACTACTAGGTCCGCTAGGAATTCTACCCCACTTAAAATAATGCTTACCCGAGAGCAACCCAGTTGACACTTAATGTCACCTCCGGGCGTTCGGGTTATCAGGGGTGTTTTTAGTAGTACTGTAGGTATGTTGTGTTTATCCACAAAACATGAAGATATGAATGAATGTGATGCTCCAGAATCAAATAATATGGTTGCCAGGACTGAGCTGACCAGAAACTTACCGAGCACTACGCCTTGTGCCTCTTGAGCCTCCTGCGCGTTGATGTGGTTGACGCGGGCTCGTCCGTAAGACTGCTGGGGCTGCCTCATCTGTGAGTTGTTGTTGTTGTTGCTGTAGTTGTTGTTGCTGTGAACCGGCACACGGTTAGCTCCAGATACAACCGGTCTTGGCCCGTTCACTGAGTTGGAGAAAGCTGAGGCTGCTGGCTTGTTGGCGTACGGGCAGTTGGCAATGAAGTGTCCGGTTTCACGGCAGTTGAAACATGCCCTGTTGTTGTTGTTGGCAGTGACCTGGCTAGCATGGCTCTGTGGGGGCTTCATGGTGTTCTGGCTGTTGTACTGTTTGTACTGGGTTTTAGGGCCTTGAGAGATCGTGGCTTGTGACTGGGTGCTGTATTGCATGGGGGCTTGGGATCTGGACATGGGGTGGCCGAAGCTTTTCTGCCTCTGGGAGCGCTCCTGCTGCTGAGCCTTGTGCTCCATGAACTTGCGCTTGTTCTCCCTCTTCTCTTCTGCCCTGGCTCTCTCGGTGAGGATACCCATGTTCATAAGGGTGTTGAAATCTGGGTAGATCTGAGGGGTAAGCAAGGTCGTAAGTTCCGGGGTCAAGCCCTTTTTGAACATGTCCTGCTTCTTCGAGTCTTTGTCCACTTCCTCAGGAGCATAGCGGGCTAACTCTATGAACTGGTAGCTGTATTCCTCCACTGACTTATTACCCTGGCGGAGTTCATGGAACTCGTCCGCCTTGCACTTCAGTGTGGCTTCTGGGATGTGGTAGCGACGAAACTCCACAAATTCATCCCAAGTGATGGTGGAGGGATCTTTGGCCGTTGCACAGTAATTTTCCCACCAACCCAAGGCTGTTCCAGTGAGCTGATGGGTGGCCAAGAGAACCTTGTCTCGATCCTCATAGTTGAATGGCTCAAATTCCCTTAGGATGGCCCTCAGCTAGTCATCTGCATCCAAAGGATTTATGGACCCGCCAAAAGTGGGTGGCTTGGTCCGAAGGAACTCTATCAGTTTCTCATTCATGCCCAGAACACGGGGTCTTGGGCGGTTGATGGCATTAGCTAAGGCTTCCAGCAGCCTAGTCTGGTTGTCCATCACTTGCACCAGGTCTACGACAGGTGGAGGTGGTGGATTCACATGGCTTGCTTTTCTACCATTGTTCTGCTCCACTTCTTGTTCGCCATGGTGCTCATTTCGCGACTCCTCCATGTCGCGGGCACAACCTGGGAAGGTCCTAGTGGTGCGCCTTAGGGGCATCTGTAGGTAGGGGGGTTCTATGAGATTGGGTTTTATGTGATGTTTAAATGGATTAACACGGTTTTTTTTGAAAAAGGGACAGGATCAACTCCTGTCAAGCACACAAGACAAGCATTCATGTCAAGCACATAGCAAGCACAGACAACTTTATTTCAAACACAAGAGGAGGATACCACGCACACTACTCGACTGGTACTAAGTGACTTGGTACTACAACCAAGGCTAGGGGTGCGACTCTGGATCTTGGACCATCACGACTTCCTTCCTTGGGGCTCTAGTCTCGGGGTGACTACTCGCGGGGCGAGCCTGGGGCGGAGTGCACTTCCAGCGGAATGAGCAGCTCATCGTCGGGGGGATCCTCATGGATCCCATTCTCTCTGGGCTGTGCTGGAGGTTCTTCTCCTGTAGCTGCGGTGGGTTGTTCATTGGCTGCAGGTGGTGCTGACGGGGTCCCGGGGATTCCTCCCCATCCTTTGAGGGGTGTCCCTATCAGGACGTGGGGTTCCCCGATGGCTGGGACGGGTGTCCCACTGCCGGTCCATTCTTGCATGCGCAGATCATGGACCCGCCTGAGGCTTTCACGGGCAACGGCTTCGCTGCTTATGGCGGCCGCGGTCCTTGCTTCAGCTTGAGTCACTCGGACTTGTTGCGTCCTTACTTCCAGCTCTGCTTGCTCGGCTCGAGTGATTTGCTCCCTCAAGAGCTTAGCCTGCTCGTCGAACAGTGCATCCAAGGAGACGAGGTAGGCAACCACATAGTACAACATGTCTTCTTGGTGGCGGCGCCGTTCCAGGCTTCGCATGCGAGCCTGCCAAACTCGGGTTCTGATGGCGGGAGGAAAAGCCTCATGGGTGTGGGGGCAAGGTGTTCCTCATAGATGCGACACAAGTAGCGAAGTGCCTTTCTAATGGCCAAGGGGTAGGTGTCCTGATGTCGGAACCCTGTGGTGGTCACGCGCCACGGTTCAATGTTGGGGTAGCGGTTGTTTCTGGCGACGGAGATGACCACTCTACAGCGAAGAGTACCGAGGTGCTCGTACTCCCTACTGTAGTACCTAGGGCGCTCAGTAATACCGAGACGCTCCAGGGAGGTGATAAAGAGGCGGGAGAAACCCAGTTCCTCCTGACACAAACCTTCGGTCCATCCGTCTTCGGCCATCTGAAAACAAGGGTAGAGGTGAACAAGTTGTGCAAAAAGGTGGGGTACAAGTGGTAGATGACTTTTTATTTATCAACAAGCTGGGTACATGGGTACATCATTTATTAGGATGATAGCCCTTACTAGGATACTCTACTCTCCCCTCATAGGGACTACTCCTCAAACCAAATAGGATGCTTGTTTGGGGGAAGGTACTGCTCTGGTATCTCATTCTCGGTCTGGGTGCCCTTATCCCAATGGGTTTCTTCGGGTTCTCCTTCCAGTAACCCAGCCTCTCTTCTTCTCTTTCGTTCCTCAGCAAGCGCATTCCACAGGGTTTGGGTGAATCCTCGGGAGCGTTCCATTTGTGCCTCGGCTTCTATAGCCCTTTTCTGTTGTGCTGCCAACGCTTGTTCTGCTCCCTCTGCCCTGCAGATTTGGTGCTTCAGCTGCGTCTCTTGTCCTTGGTAAAGATGTTCTAAGCTGTTGAGGTAAATGGATAGGTGGGAGACTGTATCTTCTAGTTCTTCTTCTTCCCTTCCAAGTCTCCTCATTCGGTCAATCCATGAGCGTCCTCCTCCTCCAGAGGGCGGGAAAAATCCCATTGGAGTCTGTCGGAGATGATGCTTATAGATCACACGCAGACGTCGTAGAGCTTTTCAGGCACACTTACAGTAAGTGTCGGGGAAGCGAAATCCAGTGGTGGAGATGAACCAAGGATCTATGTCGGGGTAGAGTGTGCTTCTTCCCACGAAGATCATCACGTCACACCGAAGGGTGCCCCTGCGATTGTACTCCCGATAGGTGTATTCTAGTGGATCCATAACTCCGACGCGTCCTAGGCTGAGTAGCAACAACTTAGGGAGGCCAGGTTCTGCGTGGCAGACTCCTACCCTCCATTCCATGCCAGCCATCTGGAACCAGACAAGGGACAGGGTAAGTGCTCGTGTGAAGGTGAGCTAAGCAGGGGAAAGATCTAGCAGAGAAAAGCTCAGGAAAGGTCTCGGGTCCTAAGGGTCGCGTCCTACGGCCAACCTACAGCTCTGATACCACCTGAAGCATTTCCTCATCAGAGGGGACTAAATGTGATACAAATACCAGTCCCAGGAGGCTGGTAACACATTTGTTACAACAGATGGTACATCACCGTACAAAACGTCATGGTTGTGGGCACGGAAGCACCACTGCCACGAGGACTAATATAAGAACAGCAAGCCACATGATAAGACCAACGACATCTACTATAGGATTAGAGTCTTGCGCCATGGGAGCGTCCTGTGGAGACCCTGAGCCACAGGCACGGCTGGGTGTAGAACGACGACCTACTCAACGTCCTCAGGAACGAAGTCTGGATCCTCCTCTGTAAAACAGTGATTAGGCAAGGGTGAGTACATATGTACTCAACAAGTCCAACCACACCCACGGAGGGGTCAAAATCAGAATATGCACAGGATATAACAAGGAATAGGATAGGGTTTATTTTCTGAAAACTCATGCAGGGGTTCATTTTCAAAAGTTTTTCGCAAACAATTTCAGTAACTTAGATGTTCAGAGAAAAACCAGTTTAGACTACCGGATTTCCCATCCGCCGTAGCCTAGGCACACAGCCACACGCTCTCCAAAATTACTCACACTTGTGAAAACAATACCCAAAACACTAGTTAAGTGACCACACCATGACTCGTCCAATACCGTGGACACGGCTATTCGAATAGGTTTTACACTCTGCAGAGGTTGTACACTTTACCCACAAGTAGGGTACCACCACACGAACACCTTAGTGCCGGTGCGGATCCTATCAAAGCCATTACCCACCTTAGCTAACCCTACTAACCACCACGGAAGCGATCAAGGGGTTATTACTCTTAACCGGGGCATGCCTCACATAGACCGTATCCCTTCTCCTTGTCCTTCCACTGCACACTCGCACTACTAGTGGCTAGCAGATTAACTAGTGGGATTTATGCTAAGCCGTTGCCACATACAACGGTCGAGTGGTTGTACGAGAAATTGGGTCAGGTGAGATGACACATAACCCGGTCCTTAATCCGACAAGATGGACATCTCCCACATCCTTCTCGACCTCAAAGGTACGAGCTCACCACAACTCCTGACTCACACACTCATCCATCTCGTTGACACAACTCTTTCGTCACTTCCCGAAAACACCCGATTCCCATAAAAACAAATACGCACACAGTTTTACGAAGGCATGGTATTTGGCATTCAAACATAGCAATCAATGGCTGGGGGCTATCCTACCAGGTTTAAAGTAAAACATCATGCAATTTGCAAACAGGCCATAGGGTTATTTTTATAAAACTGGGATTAAACATGCATCAAAGGATGAGATTGGACTTGCCGTCTTCGAAGTCTTCCGGGAGTTCCTGCTCACGGTTCGGGTCTTCGGGCTCCTGGGCACAGTAGGCGGCTCCGAACTCCTCCTGGGGTTCCTCGTTCACTCCGTCGGCTACGATACACAATCAAGCATACAATCAACACAAGCAAACAAAGATTTACCGGCAGAGCTCGAGGAGAGAATAAATAGGAAAAAGGATGGATAAATATTATTTATGGGAAACTGGTGAAGAGTTCGGCAGGAATAGACCCGGGGAATATATGGTGAAGTTTGGAATTAATTTGGAGTAAAACGGTGTATGAAATGATATAACAAAGGGTGTTTAGGGGCTAGTTTAATAGGAATAAGGACCTATTTGTAAAGAACTTAAGAATCTCAAGGGCTTCCTGGTGAAACAGAGTTTGAGAGAGGGGGGAGGGTCTCGGTTGGAAAAGGAAAAGGGGGAGGGGGTTATGGGCAAAGTGCCCTATCTTCTTCCTCTCGACAGAACAGAGGAGGGGGAGGTCGACAGGGAGGCCGGCCGGTTGGGGGGGGGCGGTGCTCGCCGGCGGCCAGGCCACGACGACATTCGGGAAGTGGGGCAAAACGGAGAGGAGGGCGAGGGCAACTCATTCTGCTCCTCACCTTGGGTTGAGGCGACTCGTGGAGGGAGATCGACGGGCGGCGGCGGGCTATGGCAGAGGCGGTACTGGAGGCGGCGGTGGGGAGCTCGGGAGGGAGAGGGGAAGGCCAGGGTGGCTGGGGGCGAGGTAGGGATGGCGCGAGCTCCTTTTATAGGCGCGGGAAGGCGGAGGAGTGGCCGGGGTCGAGCTCGTGGAGCTCGTGCAGCCTGTTAATGGAGGTTGGCCGGCTTCGCAGTAATGGCGACGAGACGCGAGCGGCAGCGGCGCTGTGGACGTGACTCATCGGGCAGCGACGCGGTGTCCGGCGAGCTGGCAGGCGCGAGCTGGCGCGAGGCGGGTGGCGTCGAGCGGCAGTGCTGGAGCTCGGAGGCGACGGGACGGGCAGGCGGAGTTAATGGCGGGCGCGTCGTCGAGCGGCAGGGTGAGGTCTCGTCGCGGGCTGGCGCGTGCAGTGTGCAGAGGAGGGGCCGAGTGCACGGCGTGGTGCGACGGGGGCAGGGGCCGCGGTGCGGGTTGGGGCGTGCCGCGACGAGGGGGTCGCGGGGTCCTGCAGGTCGGGAGGTAGAAGGAGAAGAAAAGAGAAAAAGGAAAAAGAAAAAGGAGAAAAGGGAAAAAGAAAAAGAAAAAGAAAAAGGGGAAAAGAGAAGGAAAACAGAGAAAAAAAATTGAGAAAAAGGCTAGGAAAAATAGGAGAAAAAGGAGAAAAGATTTTGGTGGAATTTTCTAGGTCTCGAGCACCGACGCGACGTCGCACGATTCCCGGGTCGGTGGTGATAGTGGGGTCGACGAATCCGAGGCGCTCGCCGGGATGCGAGCCGGAGGGAATCCCGGTGTCGGCCGACTGCCGGGTGACTCGGGTGAAGAGGGAGGAAACAGAAATGATGATCTGGATTTTAGGAATTGATCGAGCTCGGCGGTGAAGATTTTGGAATTTAAAGAAAACACGTGTGATTTAGAGTGTGATTTATTGGGGATTAAAACGCGGGCGTTACAATAGGTTCTTATGTTGGAAACATAAGACTTGTTAAATTGAATTGCTCACGTGGTAAGAGCATGGGATTCGGGTTCCGGTCAAATGGTTAAGAGATTAAGCATTTGAAAGTACTACACATTTGTTGGACATGGGTATGGTAAACCTAGTACCTGAATGACGCGGTGCGGGAACTTTAGGCTACTACTCTTGGGCAGCTGCCCCAGTCTTGCAAACTGTGGTGCATGGTGACACTGGATGCTAGTGTGAGGCATGCCAGCTAGCTATGTACCTAGGACTGTTGCATCAGTTCCTAATCCGACGAATGACGGGAACCGTTTGGTTGAGATCACTCTTTATGAGGGTTTTCTCCCGTATGTTTAGGTTCACCTTGCAAGGTTATTAATCGATCGATCGTCGGCCTCTCACCGTTATCCGGGAATAGCTTAACCCTCTAACCATGATAATCCCTCCATGATGAAATGTTGATAAACTTGATGTTTGATTAATTGTTTGCACAAGTGTGCTTGAATTAGTTGCTTATCTAGTAATAATTGACCTACTGGAACTTGAGCTAAAATATTGAAAGTAATGATTAACTTCTTAGTCGCTTTTTGGCAAAAGAAACCCAATAGCCAAAAGCCAAGCATGATTAGAAGGATAAGTCTTTTATTTTAAGACGGGTAAGCCTTGCTGAGTATTAGTATACTCAGCCTTGCTATAAATGTTGTTTCAGGTGATAATGTTTGGCCTGGTGAAATCCCACATAGCTGGGAGCTGGAATGGGTGGATGACGAGGAGTAATGGCGTTATGGGTGGCCTCCCATGATGCCAAGTTATCGATTAGTAGTATAATTTCCGCTGTTTCAAAACTCTGAACCATTTACCTTGATGCAAGGACAATGTTTGTAATAATTAACCCTACGGGGAATTTGGATTAATTTGTAAGGTACTCTGGACTCTCCTTCGTGGGGGTTTAATGTATGCGTTTCGATCATCTGTGTGGTTTAGAAGTGATTTACCAGGCTATGACCCGGTAACACTCAACGGGATAATTCTTTATTATCTCTTAATGACCAAAAGGGATTGGCTTAAGTGATAGTACAAACTTATCTTGGATGGGGTTGTCATAGGCGCCGCTTCCTCCCGTCGGGTCTTCCGCCCGGGGCCCTCGGGTGGACGCGGATGGCTTCGTCGAGGTTCGGTCATGTAAGCAGCTGCGTGCTGAGTGGTCGCTGTTGGCGTTTCTTAGCGCCGTCACTTTAAAAACAGATTTGGAATCCATCCTTAGTGACAACGCCAAGAAGTGCTTGTTGGCATTTCTTAACGTCATAACTAACGACGCCGAGTTAGCGAGAACATCAAGACTTGCCAAAGGTAAATCTAAACGATCATGAACGAATCCGCAAGCGCACAGATAAACCATTGTAGCTTTTCCCCAAGGAAGGAGAATATTCCAAGGGTATCGTATCTGTGGAAGGCAATGGCGGATATCATAGACTTATGCTTTTGCACTGAATGTAAACTAAGAGATAGATATAGGAAACAACAAACTCAAAGCCAGGGGTAAGATAAATATATGAAAGGGTAGTGTGACACACACTCAGATCTACCTCTACTCTAGCACACTACGACTTAGGGGGAACATACGAGTTAGCTCTAGGTTCTAATGTACTAAACATTCAAAGCTAGAAGAAACAGGAGATAGGCATGAACATTGCATGAGAGGGTAAGGTTCAGCACCCAGGTACAAACAGGGAGCTAGCCCGCGACGATTAGCACTCTGCGAAACTAGACTTTAGACTCCTACAACAAGTACCCCAGCACGGAGGGTTCCAAATGGTCCAACAACTATCACCACTGCGGCCTACCTCTATCGTTACGGGGGGTATACTCATAAATAATGTAGCCACACAACCCAGGCACCATGCCTGCGTTGCTGCTAGACTTCACCTGTCTCGGGCTATTGTGACCCAGGGTGAGAGCCACCAGAAGACTAGTCAACTTAGACCGAGTACCGTAGCTTGAACACAAACCTCATGCAACACTCTCATGCCATCTAACAAGATCAACTAAGGCTAGACATACGAACGGATACGAACTCTCTTATGTCTAGTCAACAAGATCTAAGGGTCGTGTTCGTGAAGAACACGAGCCTCTAACTTATGAACAAACACATAAGGAATGAGTTTATCATCCTTCAAGTGGATCAAAAGGTAGTGTTCATGAAGAACACAAGCCTCTAAATGATGAACAGAGGATGAACTCAAGAACATATCAAGCATATGATCTACCATGACTTTATATGAAATAGCTGAATAACTGAAGTAGATCAAAGTCATACAATGAAATAAAGATAAAAGAGAACTCATACCTAGACTCCAAAGAAGACTTGGAACCTGAAGAAGAGCTTACTCTAGCCTACCCCCTAGCCTTGGAAACTAAAAGTGAGAGGAGAATGAGAGAGTGGTGTGTGAGAAATGGGAGCCCCTCCCCTTCTATTTATAGGCAAGGAGGAGGCTTGCTTCGGGGCTCAAACTCCACCAAAACACCTGGGAGTGAGGTAAGTGACCAATAGGGAGCTACCACATGGAAGGCCAGGATCAGGGGGCCCTAAGGCGGTTCGGCCGATCCTAGGATCGGCCGGCCCCCTAGGGTGGCCCCCTGGCCTATGCTTTCTCTGGGTGGCTGCCCTGTGGGCCTTTTGATCCTCCCCCAGTGCATGGCTTGATTTGGTATCCGAGGTGGGACCCTTGATCCATGTGAAGTCCATGTGGCGCTCTCTGATTCGTCAATGAGTGCCTCCCTTGGATCAGTGATGTGGAATGCCATGTGCTCCCTTGGTGGCAGCCACCTCCTCAGCTGAGTTGGCATGGTTTCTCCATAGAAGGTGGGTTTCCATCTCTTTTAAGGGCTATTTCTCCTACATACAAATAATCTCCAAGGACAAGTGGAACTACATTATTCAAACCAAAATGCAAGTAAATAATGCATATGCCTCCATTTATGTGAGAATATTGAGGGCTGAAAGTAGTACTTAACAGCCGTCAACAGTCGCCACCACCGCCGCCGCCGCCCTGCCCGCCGTCCTCCGTCCCCACCGATTTGGTGGGAAAGTGCTTCAACTACTTTGGGGAAGATCACATCGCCGCCGCTTGCCCCAACACCTCGTGTTGCTTCTGGTGCCACCAGCTCAGCCACCACGAGAGCTCATGTTGGCGCCCGAAGGTTTGCCTGGTGACGGTGGAGGGCGCCCGCCCCCGCCCGGGAGGTCGCACCTCCTCACCCCTTTGGTCGCTTCACGCCCTGCTGGTCGCTCCCCCCTCCTCTTGTGGTCGTGCAGGGCAGGGACGCTCGTCCACCTCCGCCCCCACAGCACCAGCCGCAGCGGGAGGCGAGGCCGCCGCCGGTCGCTGAGCCCTGGAGGTGTTCTTCGCCGGTGGCCCGCGACCCTCCGCCGGAGGGTCATCGGCGTCCTCCACTGGCGGCCCGTGGCGACCCGCTGCCACCTTCGCGGGAGGACCGGGCGCGTGTCTCCGGCCCTGTGGCCCGTCGCGAGGCAGCTCCCGCGGGGGATGCGCCTCCACCGCTGCCAGCTCGTCACCCTACCGGTGCGGAGGTGGCTAGGGCGGGTGAGGTGGTGTGGGGCGCACCGCCCCCCTTCTCCCCGCCGGCCCACCCTTCGCCGGCAGCGTGCCACCCCCGCCTCCTCCTTTGCAGGCGCCGCTGGGACACCCCTCGTGGCACCCAAAGCTCGAGGTGTGCATCATTCCTCACCTCCCAGAGGTCGTTGCGAACGAGGTCGTCTTGGAGCGCTCTCTGGTCGCTTCGGTCGCGGGCACTCGTTCGTTCGCCTCTACAGCGGATGTTGATGCCGATCTCACCGGTCGCTTTGGTGTTCAGCCGGGGTCGTTCATCTCCTACCCCTACCATCCAGACGACATCCTCATCGTCTTCCAGGGCTCCTCAGTGATGCTGTGGGTTCTCCAGGAGCCCATTCCGGACAGACCTCTTCGCTTCTCCTTCCGCCGTTGGAGGCGGGAGAACTGGGCGGTCGACGTGCCGATGCGCTACCAGGTGCGGGTGGGCATCAAGGATGTGCTTGTGCACTTGTGGATGCGCAGCACGGCGCAGGACGTCCTCAGCTCCTCCTGTGCGGTCATCACTCTGGCTCCTAAGTCTGAGTCGAAGGCCAACCTTAAGGAGCTCTACGTCCTGGCGGGTTGCATCGACCCGGACCTGATCCGGGTGTAGAAGGACATGCTGCGCCGTTTGAGCACACCGGGCTAGGCACTTGCCAGCCCTGTCTCCGCTACCGAGCGACGATCGACATCATCGAGATCATCGATGTTCTGGCTGGCTCCCCCGACTGACGGCACTTCCCAGTCAGGGGGGAGGGCATAGTGGTCCCTCTAGCGCTCCCATGTAGGCTGGGTCCTCGGCTCACGGCGTCGGCCCTCCTCCGGCTCGAGCCTCGGTGGATGGCCCTCCACCCTCGTCCGGCGGGCAGTCTGGTCGCGCGGCCGGGGAGGGGGGTGGGGGGCGGGGCCCCGCCTGCTGGGGTGCCCCCACCTCCGCTCCTCTAGCTCCCTCCTTCCCCTACTGGGCGCTGTAGGGCATTCACTGTCCGGCTGCGGTACCGCCTAGGTCGTCTCGGCTGTCAGCCGGGGTGGCGCTGTTCGTCACTGGGGCTGCGGCCTCCACTTCGCGGACGGTTCACCGACCTCCCCCTGTGGTACACGCGTCGGTGGCAGCAGTCCCGCTCGCTGGGGCCTCCTCGGCCTCCTCTCTGGCCCCGGTCGTGCGGCACCCCAATCCGGTCGAGCGACCTCGGCCGGATCAGCTCCCTCCCCTTCGTGAGTCGACGTTGCCCAGAGACTTCTCCGACGACCAGATGCTGCTTGAGGCGGCACTCTTGGCCACGCCTTGTGGTTCGCCCCCACCTGCAGCTGCTATGCTAGTCACCAGCGTCGCGCCCGGCGGGGCAGACTCCCCTTTGGTCAGTCGCACTCCCGCCTCCGCACACATGGTGCCTGTGGCGGACGTCTTCCATGGGATTCTGTCCCTCCTGCTTGCTCCCCGGCTGCTGATGCAGGATGGGCTCGGAGAGGTCCCTCGGTCGGACTCCTCCCCTGTGGTCGCCCCTTCTCCGTTATGGTCGTCTTCTCCGGCCCCCGCCGGGTCGTGCTCCACCCCTACTCTGCACCCACCAGACGTCTCCACGGTGGCCGCGGGGCTGCCTCCCTCCTCCCCGATCCCTAGGTCGCGCTCCCCCCTACGTCCCCGACCCCCAGGTCGCGCTCCCCTCCTACCGCTGTACCTACGGGACCCTCCCAGGGCGACCTCGAGTCGCTGGTGGCCAACTTATGTGTCTCCCTATAGCGGCCGCCTCCGCCTCTGGTCCTGGGCGCCGCGCGACGTCACAGGGTGAAGGTTTGGCCTCCGCTCACCATGCTTCGACACAGCAGTCGTCTTGCTGCCATTTTGAAGTGCCGGGGCCTATACCCGGTCACCGCGGGGCAGAACCTGCTCATGCAGAAGCTGGGGGTCGTCGGGCAGCACGAGACGCTGGATGCTGACGCGTTCCAGCGGTACACCAGACTCTTCACGGTGGGCCTGTCCGAGGATCACTGTAGGGCTATCTGAGAGCTCTTCGGTGCTCAGGTCGAGGGGTCATTCCAGTGCTCTATGCTGGAGGACGACGAGTTTCAGGCCGCAGTTCGCGAGCTCTTCCCCGAGGAGCACCTGGTCGTCGACGCACAGTCTTGAGTCTGCGTTAGTCGTGTGGTCGTCCCTTTTGGTTGTTTAGATGGATGTAAACCTAGCAGTTTGGAATGTATGTGGGCTTAACTAGCGTGCTAGATGCTTGGCGGTCCGCGAGTTAGTTGCTTCTGAGCGTGTCTCTCTTCTCTGTTTGCAAGAGACAAAGCTCGCGGTTGTATCCCCTCCGTTATGCTCGATATGCTAGGATTGGATTTTGACTATGTTGCGTTGCCTGCAGTGGGCACTTGCGGTGGTATCCTGGTGATGCGGACATCCCCAGCAATGAGCCAGTTACACTAGAGGAAGCTACACCAAGCAACGTAAACCAAGGACCGGTTACACGAAGTCGTGCCAAGAAACTACAACAAGAGGTGAACTCTCTCCTTGCTGAATATCAGTTACATACAAACAAGAATTGTTTACTACCTAAGTGTTGTACTCTTGTTGTGTTAAGGTTCACACATGAAGACATGAACTACACTCAAGAAGAGGAGGAGTACATGAAGAAAGGAGAAGGTTACATAAAGCCAAGGACAAGTTACGTGAAGACCAACAAGGTTGCTGCCAGTTCGGACCACCAGTTCGGACCTGCATAAAGATTTGGACATACCTCTTTGTTCCTGATAGCTCTGGAGCTCCATGAGTACTTGATGTAACGGGTTTGAAGTCAACTTTCCAACGGAACAAACCGCACATCCATTAGACTTCCCAATAAAGAGTTATGACCGATTTAATGGAGACTGCTCAGAAAGCCAACAGCCACGCGAGGCTGTTCGGGATTTCAGTTCATGGTGACTTTTCACATAGTGTAACTCCAGGAACTCAAAGGTCCATTCACACCCAACATGGAGGGTTGTTCCTTGTATAAATACCCCTATGTATCTCTAAATAATCAAGACTTTTGATAATGAAATAGAACTTTTTTCTTCAGCTGCGTGCTAACAAATTCAGAGAGTGATTCTCTACCCCTTTGCTCTTGTGATTTCCCCGTGGGATTACATCGGCGGCCGCTTCATCGGCACCCAATCTGTGCTCCTGCTACTTCGTGTTCAGGTTGTGTAGGTTGGTTCTTTGAGAGTGTGATTGGGCGAATCCTTGATTCAGGCTGCCGTATAGAGACGGTGGTTGGCTTCATGTGCGTGTCGTCAGGTTGCACTACTATCCGACTGTTCGCAGCTATTTATCTTGGCTGAATTTCAGCTAGTTATCTTGTTCAAGATCCTACGTCGTGAAGATCGGGACAACATCTATATCATCTGGTATCAAGAGCTATCGTTGCCACGGTAGGATTTTCTTTACCCTTAGCTACATATATTTTTGTCTTAAAGCCATAAAAAAATTTGTCTTTTGTTACAATCTGTCTATCTAGTGAGTTTGGTTAAGTTTTAGTCCATTAGAGTCTTTGTTTAGTTGCTGATCATATCATCCTTTGCATGTTCTTTTGTGCCTTTCCATATATCTGAAAATCCCCACAAAAAGTAAACTATTTCTATCCTATGTGAAAACTTTTGTCCTATTAAGATAGCTGCTGGTTATATTTGGTTCTATCGTCTTTAAATTGTGCAAGTGTTATATCTGATCTTGTTTAGTATCGTGCAAAAAAAAGTATCAAAAAAAAGAAGAAAGAACGCTGAAAAAAGTGTTGAGAAAGTTGAAAAAAAAGAAGAAATTGTTGGAAAGAAAGGAGAGGGATCAGATTGTTGGTATGCACAAGTGTTAAACTTTTATATCAAGTTGTGTAACCAGTTTGCTATCATCCGTTGGTGCAATTTTGCTAGGTGATTCTCTTTAAATCAATCATCCCTAGCATAATCCTTGTTTGCATCAATTCTAAAATTTCTTTTTGGGCATGTGTTGATTTGGTTACATCATTCATATCTTTGATCAGCACTGGGCATTGATATCTAGTTTGGATTGTTACTTATCTTTACAACAACTAGAATTCAGATTGATCCTTGTGTTTTATACCCTACCAAGCTCCACATAAAAGCCATCGTGTACGGTTTTTCTGATCTTGTATTCGCTCAATTATCACTACTCTTTACCACCAACGGATTGCCTTAGTAACCTGCAGGGAAGCATAAGAGCTTTGGTTGGTAGGAGAAGGTGAGGTTGTGAGTTCCACATATTGTCCTATTCCACATATATGCTTGCTATTTTTTTAGACATTAACCATGGCAGGTCGAGTATATACACGACTTCCTTTCTATGGAAGTGTTGATCCGGAGGAATTTCTGAATTGGAATGAACAAATGGAGTATGAACTTGAACTCCAAGATTTTCCAGAAGCGAAGAAGGTGTCACGAGCTATAATTGAATTTGAAGACTATGCTCATGAATGGTGGAAGAAGTATCCACATAAGCACTTTGTCAAGTGTTGGGAAGACTTGAAGAAAGCTATGAGAAATGAATTTGTTCCACGTGAGTATGAGCTGATTTTACTTCGTCGTTTGAAGTGCATCAAGCAAGGAAGTAAATCGGTTCAGTCTTATCATGATGAGCTATCTTTTGCTATGCGCCGAGCAAATATTGTTGATGACATGGATGCAAAAGAAAATTTCAAGAGAGGTCTTAATCCGAATATTGCTGCTGCCATTGAGGGAAAGTACGCAAGATGTGTGCAAAATCTTTTGGTATATGCACTTAAAGAAGAGAGAAAAATTAAAGAGCTGCAGCAAGATAATATTTCAAGGTGCATTAATTTGTGCAAAGACATTTCTACAAGGTTACATGCTGATTTGAAGCCCAAAGTGCCATTTGTTGTTGGAAGTAAACAAGCATCAACTTCGTGCAAGAAGAAAGGATCTACTATTTCCAAGTGTGAATCAATTGATGCTGTATGTGCTGAAAATAATTTCTTTGCCTCTAGCAAGAGTTTTGTTGTGCAGCAAGAAGAGAAGTTTTTGCCACAAGTTAACACGGGAAGTGATATGGTGATTAATCTTTCTACCAATTCTAGTGGCACAACTTGTCCTAGTGTTATGGCTGTCCAGAAATTCAGGTTGGACCTTGAATGTGAGAAGAATGAAGTCACTAATATTCCATCTAATGATTGTTTGAATTCTGAGCAAGAATTACTAAGGGAAGCTGCTGCACATACCACACAAGAAGTACTTGTGAAAGAGACCGTACGCATTGAGAAGCATCATTCATCAAGTACTGAAGATGGGGAACCCATTGCTCCATTAATAGCTGATATTTTGAGTGGCCAATTGAAGGAAGATGATAATGTACAGTGCCACAATCATTTGCAAACAAGAGAAATAATTGAAAGCAAGAAAGAGGTTGTTGCTGCTGATTTGCAAAATGATGTTGTTCCAAGCTTGAAAAAGATGTCAACATGTACTACACCATCAACTGTAGTATGTGAGGAATTATTGGACAGAGATGCTGAAATTAAGTGTGCTAATATGCCTCGTGAAGTTCAGATTGAAGGCATAGTTGATAATGATGGTTCCACTAAGATTGTTGGTGTCTCATTGCCATTGGAGATTGGCAAAGTTGGATGTTCCACTGTGACCTTTACTGGTCCGAATTCTTATGAGGAGATCATGAATGAAAGTGCCCATACACTTGATGCTCCAAATATTGAAGCACAAATTGAGCAACAAAACCCATGTGAGAATGAGAGCCACATATCCAAATTGAGTGCAAGAGAAAACAAAAGCGAGCTGTGTGATTCCACAAAATGTGAGATTGAGAGCATCCACAATCAGAGTGAGAGATATACACCACACAAAAAGAGAGTTTCATTGCAAGACGTGTGTGGATGTTTATGAAACTAACCCTCTCATCCCTACTTCTAGTATTGTCTCTTCATGTGTGCAGGTTTGCAAAGAAGCTAAGAAAGAGATGATTGCTCATCATACAACACCACTTGATTTGAGAAGTGAGAATATTGCTGCTGTACAAAACCAATTTGTTGCTATCATAAACATGGAGCATGAAGATGAAGGAGGTAAAAATTCAGAAGTGCAACCCATTGTACATAGACAAACATCAAAACTGAAAGGTAATAAAAATAACTCAGATCTGAAATTGCACGGTACATTGTTGAGTAATCATGATAAAATATCTGCTGCAAATTTAATTGATCTTACTCAAAGGGTTCATGTTAATTCAATTCATTCAAAAGTTAATAGCCATTGTTCTAGAATGCATAACTCTTATTCTAATTTGATTGATAATTATGATGCTTTACATGATAATAAATTTCACCATGTTCAATTGATTACTCATGCTGAATTTTTCAGAAGAATATTTCCTTCTAATTGTTTTAGTTATACTATGCTTGATAAACCTGTTGAGATTAACGAAATACTTCAGAATGTGTCTATGCTAACATCCATGACATCTTTGAATAATGTTCATAGCTGCAAGTTTACTTTCAATTTGATTGTTGAACATGTTGTTGATAAGTTCTTTGTAAGTTCTATGTGCATAACATGTGACAAACTTACTGAATTTAAATTGAACATGCCAGACGACAATCCTTGTGTGCCATATTTTTCTGATCCTAAAGTGAATAAATTGTTTAATGCTTGTGATATTGAGAGAAAAAATATCATTCTCATGCTCATATTGTCCATCAAAAGAAAGAGAGCATGTGCAAAGTACAACCAGCTCTTCACCCAAAAATTTTCTGTTCAGATCAAAGAGCAATGAATTGGCAAGGTATGCATCTAAACCTTTAGAAGAATTGTACAAAAATAATTTTGAGAATGACAAGAGATCAAAGTTTTCTTCAAATTTTGAAATGCTTAATGTTGCAATGATGAAATCAGAGATTTCAAATCAATTGTGTTGCTTGAAAGAAATTGTTGTTCTTTCATCTACTAAGTTGTTTGCAGAATTAGAAACACCAATGGAACATTTTCAATGTGAGTTTAGAAAAGTGAATTTGATGTTTCAAGCTCGTCCTAATCAAGTGCATAACTCATATATGTCATGTTATCATTGTGCACCTATGAATATGGATGAGAAAGGAAGTAATGAGGGATCTAACTTGATTGATCATGAAAAATGCTATATATATCCACCCTCTACTTTTTATAGATTGGTTTCAGGTCAACAAAAGCTGAGGTCAACTTTTCTTCAAGGGAGGGAGGATGATACAGCCAGGTCAAGGACATCAAAACATAATATCAAAATTGAACCTTTATGCAAGGTGAAAGCTATAGTTGACCCCAAATCCAATTGTTTTCCTTTAGCAACGTTGCTACTTGGCTTGTATGATTACAGACTCAAACACATTGCTATATTGGAAGAGGTGGATGCAACACCAACAACTATCACTCGATTTGACTACAACAATGATCTTCCTCATGAATATAGTGTAAGCACAACATTCACTGTTGCCAACTTGGCACCATACTTTGGCGCTGAAGAATCAGAGTCGAGGACGACTCCTTTTCAAGAGGGGGAGGATGATGCGGACATCCCCAGCAATGAGCCGGTTACACTAGAGGAAGCTACACCAACCAACGTAAACCAAGGACTGGTTACACGAAGTCGTGCCAAGAAACTACAAGAAGAGGTGAACTCTCTCCTTGCTGAATTATCAGTTACATACAAACGAGAATTGTTTACTACCTAAGTGTTGTACTCTTGTTGTGTTAAGGTTTATACATGAAGACATGAACTACACTCAAGAAGAGGAGGAGTACATGCAGAAAGGAGAAGGTTACATAAAGCCAAGGACAAGTTACGTGAAGACCAACAAGGTTGCTGCCAGTTCGGACCACCAGTTCGGACCTGCATAAAGATTTGGACATAACTCTTTGTTCCCGATAGCTCTGGAGCTCCATGAGTACTTGATGGAACGGGCTTGAAGTCAACTTTCCAACGCGACAAACCGCACGTCCATTAGGCTTCCGAATAAAGAGTTATTACTGATTTAGTGGAGACTGCTCAGAAGGCCAACAGCCACGCGAGGCTGTTCAGGATTTCAGTTCATGGTGACTTTTCACATAGTGTAACTCCAGGAACTCAAAGGTCCATTCACACCCATCAAGGAGGGTTGTTCCTTGTATAAATACCCCTATGTATGTCTAAATAATCATGACTTTTGATAATGAAATAGAACTTCTTTGTTCAGCTGCGTGCTAACAAATTCAGAGAGTGATTCTCTACCCCTTTGCTCTTGTGATTTCCCCGTGAGATTACATCGGCAGCCGCTTCATCAGCACCCAATCCGTGCTCCTGCTACTTCGTGTTCAGGTTGCATAGGTTGGTTCTTTGAGAGTGTGATTGGGTGAATCCTTGATTCAGGCTGCCGTATAGAGACGGTGGTTGGCTTCATGTGCGTGTCGTCAGGTTGCACTACTATCCGGCTGTTCGCAGTTATTTATCTTGGCTGAATTTCAGCTAGTTATCTTGTTCAAGATCCTACGTCGTGAAGATCGGGACAACATCTGTATCACCTGGTCGCTTGGCGCAAAGACACGTGGCTCGTCTCCTCCCCCTCCTTTGGCCTTCACCACGTTACGGTGAAGGTCACGCTGCTTTTTGCACCTTCTCAGTCTGGTGGCTCTCTTCCGTTTACGGTCCGCAGTCTAATGCAGATAAAGTCTCCTTCCTTGCCGAGCTTTGTGCCCTTCGTCCCACTCACTCTGGGACTTGGGTGCTCTGCGGAGACTTCAACCTCATCTATCAAGCGGCCGACAAAAACAATGGCCGCCTTTCGCGTAGGATGATGGGTCGCTTCCGCTGTTTCCTCAACGACCTTGAGCTTCTTGAGCTCCACCTTCAGGGTCGTCTCTTCACTTGGAGCAACGAGAGGTCGCATCCTACGCTTGAGCGTATTGATAGAGTCTTTGTCTCTCTGGATTGGGAGCTTCTTTACCCATCCTCCGCCCTGCACGCTGTCTCTTCCAGATGCTCTGACCATGCCCCCCTTCTCCTCGACAGCGGGGTGCACCACAAGAAATGCTTCACCGTCCAGGCCTTTAGGCCTAAGGTGGAGGGTTTCCTGGACATGGTCAAGGTGGTGTGATCGGGGCCGCGCCCTGATGCGGACCCCTTACGGTTGATTGATCACCTCCTTCGTGAGACAGCGAAGGCGCTGGTTAAATGGAGCTCCAAGGCGGTCGGTAACATTCGCTTACAGATCCAGATTGCCAAGGAGGTCATTTTCCGTCTCGAGGTCGCACAGGACTCCCGGTCGCTCTCTCTTGAGGAGCTTTCTTTGCGGCGTTTCCTCAAGCTCCGCTACCTAGGTCTAACTTCGCTGCAGCGAACGATCGCTCGGCAAAAGTCTAGCCTTAGGTGGCTCCGTGAGGGGGAACGCTAATACTAAGCTCTTCCACCTACACGCCAACCACCACAGAAGAAAGAATTTCATCCCCTCCATTCTGGTCGATGGTCGCCCTGTCTTTCGTGAAGATGAAAAGGCTGCGACAGCCATTGCTTACTTTGACAGGATTCTTGGCACCAACCACGAGTGTTCCTGCGCGCTCGACTTCGTGGAGCTGGGCCTTCCGCGGTTGGACCTAGGGGACCTTGCCCTCCCCTTCTCTAAGGTCGAGGTCTGGGAGGTTGTCAAGGATCTTCCTTTGGACAAGGCCCCCGGCCCGGATGGATTCACTGGTCGCTTCTACAGGTCGTGCTAGTCGATAATCAGGGGTGATGTGCTGCAGGCGTTCAACACTCTCTCTGACCTGGACTTCCGCAGCTTCCACCACCTGAATGATGCTCTCCTCACGCTCTTACCCAAAAAACCCGACCCGGTTGCTCTCTCAGATTATCGCCCCATTAGCCTAATTCAAAGCTTTGGGAAGCTTTTCTCCAAAGCAGCAGCCAACCGCTTTGCCCCTCACCTGCCTTCCCTAATCTCACCTAACCAAAGTGCTTTTATCAAAGGGGCTATTGCGTTTCTACCCTCATTTTCAACCACAATTGCGATTTTACCCCGACTTTTTCTCACTTTGCATTTTTACCCTTACTGTTCCGAAATGAAGACTCATTTTACCCCTACTCCGTCAACATCACACAACGGTGTCAAAGATGACAATTTTACCCTTGCGAATTTACCCCTATTTTTTAGAACTTTGTGAATATACCCTTATTTGGCATTATATTTCAGCAACATCTCAACCAAACTATGCAAGAATTTGACAAAATTTTAATTTTGACAGCGTCATGACACAAAAATAAATTGAAACCATATGCATATATATATACATCGACAAATAAGTTCAGACAACATGCATAGGTGTACCACTAGATCACATCCCCATCATACATGCCCTTGGTAGCATCCTAGACCTCCGGTTTCTTAATCTCGCCTTCAACAACCTCTTCGGCGAGTTCCCTGACTCATTTGTACAACTTGTCTTCGTTGCAAGTGTTGGAAACTCTATCCAACATGCTCCAGGAAAGCATTCCTGCAGACATTGGAAGTAGATTCCCTAACATGTGGTTACTTACCTTTGCTCATAACAGGTTCACTGGAACCATCCCTTCTTCACGCTCCAACCTCACTTCTCTCCAAGGATTAGACCTCTCTGTAAACATGCTCAGTGGATATTTGCCTCCCACACTTGGTAGACTTCCAGCTCTTCAAGGTATGTACTTGTACGACAACATGTTGGAAACAGACAAAATGCAGCTACATCAATTCATCACTTCATTGTCAAACTGTAGTAAACTCCGGCTATTAATGCTCAACGTCAATGCTGATCTTGCTGGGCAGCTGCCAAGTTCAGTAGTAAATCTCTCAACAAGACTCCAAGTTCTCTTCTTCGATTTCACAAGTATCTCACGGACAATTCCTTCGGCCATCACCATCAGCAATTTGGCCAACCTCTGAATCTTCATTGCAGGGGCTACTTCCGTATCTGGATTAATTCAAAAGAGCATTGGAGAACTGACAAATTTGGGATGACCAGGGAGCCGCTCAGCCGGGGAGCTGCGTAGCCGGAGAGTCGCGCGCCCGCGGCAGCTCCTCCGGTCAAGCTGCCGCTCGCACGCCCGCTCGCGCCGGCCCCGCACGTGCGCCGGCCTCCGCGCGCACACGCCAACCCCGCGCGCCACGGGCCCGCACGCACGCTGCGCCGCGCCGGTTTGCTCGTCCGCTCGCACGCACGCTGCCCCGCGCGCCCCGCGCCCGCACGCAGGCGCCGCGCTGCTCGCCTGCACGCCCGCCGCCGCCGCTAGGTTAGGTCACGCACGACTCGGAGTCTGAGTCAGGTCTGAGTATGAATGGTTGGGGAGAGTGAGTTGAAGAGATAAGGGCATATTTGTCTTTTAGCGTGTCTTTTCTTATTTTCAAATTTTTTAACCCAGATGCATGTAACGGAGTCATAAGTAGGGGTAAACGGCGCCTTCGTATTTGAGCAGTAAGGGTAAAAATGCAAAGTAGGAAAAAGTCGGGGCAAAATCGCAATTAGGATTGGAAACAGGGGTAGAAACGCAATAGCCCCTTTATCAAAGGTCGCCTCATCCACGATAACTTCCGCTACGTTCTTGGCACGGCAAGAACGCTCTCTAGTCGGAAGCTTCCTAGAATCATGTTCAAGATTGATCTAGCTAAAGCTTTCGACTCGGTCGGGTGGGTCTTTCTTCTTGAGCTTCTCTCGGCAGTCGGCTGCCCACACACATGGACCAACTGGATCTCGATCATTCTGTCGACTGCTAGCACAAAGGTTCTGCTGAATGGTGTCCCTGGGCAGCGGATCTGCCATGGTCGAGGCCTACGCCAGGGAGACCCTCTCTCCCCCATGCTTTTCGTGCTGGTCATGGAATGCTTCCATGCCCTTTTTCGCAAAGCAGAATCACGTGGTCTCCTTCTAAGTCTAGGGAGGAGCATTGGCTTTCGTGCCTCTCTCTATGCAGATGATGTGGTCGCTTTCTTCTCTCCGGCTGAGCTGGACCTAAGGGTCGTCAAGGTGGTGTTGTCGCTCTTCGAGAGCGCTTTTGGCTTGGCGGCCAACTACTCCAAGAGCTAGGTCTACCCCATCAACTGCTCCAAGGAGCAACTGTCCTTGGTCCGCTCTATCCTATCCTGCACCATCGCCGACTTCCCTTGCACCTACCTTGGGGTACCTCTTTCTATTAGGAGGGTGCCCAAAGCTGCCTTGCAGCCACTAGTCGATAAGGTCGCCAGGCGCCTGCCTCCCTGACAGGGTAGACTGCTGAGCCGCAGTGGTCGTCTCGTCCTCTCCAAGTCCCCCCTCTCTGCTATCCTGGTGCATATCTCGATGGCGATCTCCATCTCTCCCTGGGCACTGCGCGCAGTCAAAACTCTCATCCGCAGCTTCCTCTGGTCGGGCACAGAGGTGGCCTCAGGCGGTCGCTGTCTGGTCGCTTGGGTGAATATCACCTGCCTTACGCGCTGCGGGGGTCTTGGACTGCCCAACCTCCGCGCCTTTGGTTCGGCGCTGTGCCTGCGTTGGCTTTGGCTTGCGCGGACAGACTCGGACAGGACGTGGGCGGCGTTCCGATTCCCAGTTGACCGGGCATCACAGGCGTTCTTCGACGCCTCTATCTCTGTGGAGGTGGGGGACGGTGCCCGCGCGCTGTTCTGGGAGGACAACTAGCTCTCTAGGTGCTCCATCAAATCCTTGGCCCCCAACCTCTGGACCGCGGTTTCGCCGAGGGTGCGACGGTCCCGCGCGGTCAGTGAGGCCCTACAGGGGGGCGCGGCTGGGGTTCGCTGGGTCGCGGACATCACCCACGCCAGGACTGTGCAGGTGATTCTGCAGTATCTTACCGTCTGGGACCTAGTGCAGTAGGTTACGCTCACGTCCGAGCCCGACAGATTCATTTGGAAGTGGTCACCTAGCGGGGTTTACTCTTCAGCTTCGGCCTACTCCGCCCTCTTTCTTGGTCGTGTTGAGGTCCTCGGAGCACACCAGATCTGGAAGGTTCATATGCCGGGGAAGTGCAAGTTTTTCGCCTGGCTGGTCTTGCACGGCTGTTGCTGGACGTACAGGCTTCACCGTCACAGGCTTAGGGGTTCAGATGTCTGCGCGCTCTGCGCACAGGAGTCTGAAACGCTGGATCACCTGATTGTGGACTGTGTCTTCAGCCGAGAGACCTGGATCTCCGCACTCAGGCATATTCTCCTCCAAAACCTAGCTCCGGACCGCCCTGTGAAGTTCGCGGATTGGTGGTGCTCCGCTAGGAAACAGGTCGCGAAGGTGCGAAGGAAAGGCTTCTACACCTTTATCTGGCTGGTCGCTTGGTCGTTGTGGAGGGAGCGGAACAGGCGCGTCTACGACAAGGAAGCTCTCATGCCGGTGGCGCTTGTGCCGGCGATCCTGGAGGAGGCTAGGTCTTGGTCGTGTGTGGATTTTCTTCCGCTTGCTCGGCTGTTAGGTGTTCGCCCGGTGAGGGCGTAGTGTAACCCCATCTCAACCCTGACTTTCTTTTCGTTTGGCTGTGTGCCTGTCTGTAACCCAAACCGAAAAACCATTTTCTCTTCTTTTAATAAAAAAGTGCTTTGCACGTCTTAAAAAAAATAAAAAATAAAAAGTGCTGCCTCAAGAGCCGTGATCAACGTGACTACGTGAGCCGCGTCGACGATGAGTGCTGCAGTCTCCCGGTCAGCCCCTCCACACCATTACTTCCTCGTTTTTTTATAGATTTGTTTTATGTTTTGGTCTGCATGCACCCTCACTCCGGAATTCCGGATACGATCGAGTGCATGTCTGACTATTGAGTGGTAAAAAATCATATACGCGTGATCGAATGTTCAAACTTTGTGTGTTCTTGTCTACACGATGAAGGGCGGGGCGGGGCGAACACAACAGAGTTATCACGTTCGTGGGTTGTGCCATCGTAAGATTGTTGTTGGGACATCACGGTCTTCTGATGATGGGATTCTTGCATATGGTAATAAAATTATTGTGGTATGAGATTATATTTCTTTATTAATCACCTTGTTCGATTGGTTGGTGCTGATTTGTTGTGAAAGAAAAATACCACTAGCTGGTTGGTGCTAGGTGGGTGGTGCTGATTTATTATGAAAGAAAAATATTGCTGGTGGTGGTTGATAACCATTCGAACAAAACAAATATCATGTACCTTCATTTAAAAATATATCCTTTTATTTATTGTGTGTTTTTAAAACACTTTATTATATAAAAAATTAATTATTGTGGTTCTTTAGATATGTGTGTCGTACGTATATTTTACTAGTTTTATAAAAGGACGTACATATCACGTTTTCTTATTGTGGCTTACTTTATTATATATTTTTAAAAATAACTTAAATTTGTGTATAATTTTTAATGAGACAAACGATCAAACTTAAGATAAAAATGTTTGTATGTGCCATACATAATAAAATCTATATATATTTGAAAAAGTGTCTATAATTTTAGGAATGGAGAAAGTAGAAGTGTGGTTCGAGGATGTCGAGATGCATATCGATCCTTAAGATTTTTAAAGAAACGCCTGCAAATTAATAAGGTTTTAAAAAGTCACGAGTAAGTCATTGTGTTGCGTTCCTCACGCCTTTAAATTTTACATTGTTTTCAAATCTATATTTTAAAAATGAAAAACCCTCTACAACCATTAATTTTACAAAATTTATAACTTTTAGGAAGAGTTGTTTTAACAACTTTTCTGAGTAACTTCTCACAACAACCCCTAACAACATAAATCATTAGTCTCGGCATGCTTTATGAAAAATTGAAGAGAACTTTCAAATGAAACCTTTTAGGCAACTTTGCATGTGATGTTTCCTTCGAATAAGTTTTCTATAAAACATATCTTGACTAAGTTACAAAAATCCTTTAAACAAATTATTTGGTGATATTTTCTTGAAAACGTTTATCAACAAGTTTTCTAATTAAACTATTCAAACGATGAGCCATAAACAGTTTGTAACAAGTTCATCTTAAAAAAACGATGTGGCGCGCTTTCCGGGCGCCACAAGCCACAGGAAATGAAATGAACAAACTTGAAAACAAGAAAGTTGTAGATCTCGTCATTTGAAGTTGTTAAAATGCTAAAAAATAATGTGTAACACATTTAGTTTTGAGGGTACTTTTGGACTTTTCTCTCCATAGTTTGACCTAAATCTAACGAAAGTGGCATGGAGGGAAAAAAGTTTCAGCCGGTGGCACATAAGTGGGCTCGAACTTTTTAATGACACATAGGTCACGATGAGCTTTTTCGATGGCATACAGGTAAAAACCTCTTCTATCTGCCCTTACAACATGTGCTCAATGTTTGAACAACTGCTACACTACTAGCCGCGCGACACGTCTAGTTCATGCACGCACAAGCTAACACCTAGTGACATGCAAGAAAAACTCTAAACATGCAGGGATGGCAACGATGGAGCCCGGGCAGGTGCCCAGGATCACCGGGTCTTGGGTGTGTTAGATAATAGGTGATTTTACGACATATTTTAATTTTATAATTAACTAGGTATTTCAAGATAAATATTATTGTGAGTGAGACAAGACATGTAGTTCATGTTTAAACAACTATTAAATATAAACAAATAGAAACTGAGAAGATTTAGTTTGTACCCAAAAGCTGGACGAGTGCGGTAGGCACTCGCTCCACAGTTATCATCGGATTAGTCTTTCCCGAATGACCTAGTCGATGTAGCCGTACGAAGTCGATGCAGGAAGTTGTACGCAGTGCAAATCACGGACAACCTTCTGGAAGTAGTCGTTCAGACGTAGATGAAGTAGTTATTCGGGAGCGAGCATTCGCGTCAAAACGCTCCCCAAAACCCTTATCGCCCGCCTATCCCGAGCAGAATCTTCTGCAGCGGTCGAGGTTTCGGAGGCCTGCTCTCGTCGGTACCGTGCGCGCGGTGCAAGAGATGGGAATGCGAAAAGCACAACAGACAGAGGGGGAGAAGGGAGAGATCTTCTGAACAGGAGTATCTGAATGTTTAGGGCAAGTTGGAATGGAGGAGGGACACCTTATATAGGCAGAGGAGTGCGGGCGCGAGGCGCTGGATCTGGATCTAGTGTTGCGGACGGTGTCGGTGTTTAGACCTGGCAACCTACCAAGGGGGTTACCCGAGGTAGATGATTGTGGTGGGGCTGGCCATGATTAGGAACTCTAAGGTGAGACACGAGGCACACAATTAGACAGGTTCGGACCGCAATGTGCGTAATACCCTACGTCTTGTATGCTGAGTAGCTCTTGATTGATTGGGTAAGATTAAGGTGTTGTTTAGGGGTTCCTGCCTCGCCTTATATATCACGGGAGGCAAGGTTACAAGTCGGTTTAGGAGAGACAGTACTAGTCGAGCATGACTAGGAGAAGCCTATGGCGGTGTACTTGCGGTCCATGACAGTCAATTTTCGTCATGAATCATCAAAATTTGGTCATAAAACGACATCTATCACAAAATTTCATATCGTCATGTATTGAGCGTCACAGATTAAGCGCTGTGACGTACTAACATTTTCGTCATAGATTAACGTAATTCATGACGTTCTCAGGTCGTCATAGGTTTGTCTAAAGCCCATTGAACCCAGCCCGAAGCCCAAAATTTGTGACGAAAGTGGCCGTCATGGATTAACTTGCCACATCACTCGTAGATGACATGGACGATGAGTTGGCTGCTGACATGGATGAGGACGTGGCACATGACATGGCAATTGATGACATACAACCACGTGGCAGATGATGTGGCGATGATCACATACAGCCACGTGGCAGATGATGTGGCGATGATGATGTCAGCACGTGCCATTTGTTAACAGGCCCACTTCAAAATGAGCCTAAGTTGGACCAAATAATTATCGACTCATTTTTAATTTTCAGCTCATTCACCAATATATAGAGCCCATATAACATTCAGCCCAACATATTTTTTCAACCCGTTTATCAAAACATTAAGATAAGCTCAGAAATCACAAAATAATCCCAGCAAACAAAGAGATCACATGCTTAAAATTCTGCATGACATCAACACAAATCACATACATTTGTTCATCTAGCATTGTTACATCCACCATTTGACACCAGAAACATCAAAACAACAAATTAACCATTATAGCACCAGAAACTCAAGTGATTTTGACATAGCAGAAGCTCAAGTTTTGCCTCGCAACTCCAAAGCTACAGTACAACCTTTTACCTTGCAAAAGAAACACAAGTTTGGCTTGATGCTACCTGAAAGAAGAAAGACAACTTATCATTCACATTTCTTTCGAATTACTAGGCATGCAGCTAACACATATCATGAAAACAGGAAGTATTTTGATTTACTTATGTGCATACATGCTAACAGGCACAAAATATTGAAAGGAAAGCTAAATCGAACCAATTGTTAACACATTAAACAATTATTAGTCCATCCAAATTTATATGATCTGTTTCAGATTTAACACACATACATGTACATGATCTATTTCCATTCCCTATTCAGCTAATTGTCCATTGACAGCAAACATTAGGCAGGAAGGATGCAGAGAGGATAATGTAGAGCAACATAATTAACCAATCATGTGGTACTTAGCCATCCCTATTGTGATCTTAAAGTGGATTACTAAATGAAACTGGCCAAGCTTTTTTGCTCAAGAATGTATGATTCAGATAGTGCTCACAGTCATCATTCAAATTGGATGCAGTCTTCGACCAGCAAGGTTGCATAGCAAATAAATATTGTGATCAGGAATTTATCTTAGCGGCATTCTAACAAGCACCTCAGAGACATGGAGTATTGAGCACAAGAAAATTGTTTCCGTGTTAACAATGTAATGCAAGCGACATGCCTACAACACAGGGTCACTTAAATTAAATCATGTTCTCTATGCACACAAACTGAAGATGATATATTTAAGCAAGCACTATATAATGAGAAAATGTAAGTACAGTTTGCAATGTGTAGCTGACAATTTGGCAGTGGGCACAAGGAGATGATGCGTTGATCTCATCTCCCTACCCTAAACATGTGGTCTACAGGACGACAACATAAAGGCATAATTGGTATAAATAAGAAATCCACATTGGAGAATGAATTTATCTCAGTTTAAGAAGTAAACACATTCAAGAACAACACAAATCATTATTTTCAATTCTTGTTTTCTGAATAGAAAATACTACCGATCTAATGGGTAAACTATCTCTAACAATTTAATTAAAAGCATAGCTCAGAGACTAGGTTAAGTTGCGAACTAAGAAAGTTGTGAAAGTTTGTGAAGGACCGGATTGGGCGACCAGAGAGGGGGAGTGAATGGGAGCCGAAAAAAAATTCTTCTTGAAAGAGATAGCTCCTCTAGCGAGATGAACACGGCCGGAAACCCAAAATCACTTCCGCCTCAAACTCCTCAAGTTTGCCAAGACCACATAGCCACTGAAGTGCTACTGATCCTAGGAACAAACCACACCTCCAACCGAAACAGCCACACACAAATCACAGCGGAAACTACACGAACTCTCTCTGCCCGGCAGGGGCAGTCAAACCACATCAGGGGGGTTAGACCGCCTAGGCCTGGCACACACCAACTTGGTCGAAAACCACTCAAACAAACTCAAAACGCTCTGAGATTTTAACCACAGAATCCTCTGGTCAAGGCGAACAAGCTCCCAGAAGATCTTGGTGAAAATCCAAACTTTCTCCGGACGAACCAGGGGCGGTTAGAACGCCCTCCCCACACGGTTAGACCGTCCTCCCCGGACAGAACGGGAAAAATGAAAACCGTGGGTCAACCCTCAACTTTGCATCACCCGATCTCCTGATTCACCCAACGGATTGTAGCGAAACTTTGGAGATGGCTGGGTCACCTTATGGACAACCTCTCCCTCAAATGAAATCCACCGAAATGCTCTCAATCGCGGGGAATCGCAAATCTCGTGGCTCAACCTCAAGAACTCGGGCTCCACCGAAAACCAACAAATCGAAGGCTTTCCCGGGGTTTGAAGGGGCAAGATCATCAAGAAAAGAGGCACAAGGTCCTCATGTGTGACTCCCATAGCAAATCCCACAAAGAAACACCCCCAAAACCTTCCCACGAAAATCCACCAAAAAGGGCTCAAAAAATCACCAAAAAAGAAAAATGGGATCCATAAGCAAGTCACAAAGGGGCGCAAGGATGAGCTCCAAACCTTCCATACATGAAGAGGAAAGATTCTTTACAAAGAGGCTAGCAACCTCTCATCATCCTACCCACTTGAAGATTTGCCTTGAAGCACTTGCTAGCCCTAGGAAGGAAGAAGAAAGGGGGAAAACAAAGAAGCAAATGAACTAGGGTTCCAAGAGTTGGCTGCCATCCATCCCACCAAGTGTTTATATTGAGGCCTCCGAAAGACTAAAATGCCCCTACTACATAATAGTAAGATACACACCCTCGAAGGGCACTTTGGGAATTTTTGTCATATCACCATCAGACGGATGCGCATCCACCGCAAGCCCGCATAGCCTTCACGCAAGCCTTGCGATCATGTTGTGTGTCCTCCACTTTGAAGCTTCTCGACGCTGCGACCCTGGCGGTTAGACCACCCCACCTTGGCAGTCAGACCAGCCGAGGTTGCCGCCCCTCCTCCGTCGAGTCTCCGGCCTCGGTTTTGTGGCTCAGCCGAGAAACCTAGTGGTTTTGTGATGAACCACTGCAAACCTCGCGGATTTGGTGCAGCCTCACGCCAATCCCACTCATGACTTGGCCACCACGATCGTCCCAGCTCGATCTTGGCTTTGAGGCTCAACCAAGGATCGTACAAGACTTCGTCTTGCTCTTTTTGCCACCATGTGGTCCGCACTTGATCCCGTCGGCCACCGGGTCCCTCGAACCAAGCCTACTATTTCAACTGCTTTTACTCCAATGAAAATTGAAGATTCAGGCCTTCAAACTAGAATAATATTGAGATTCAAACAAATGAGATATACTAATCAGATGGTTTCAGACTCAAATAAGAATATGGTTATACCTCCGGATGTCTCTTCAGAAATCAGAACCTTCTGCACACACACAAAAACACATTTTAGACACATCAATTTGATTTTCATGGTGATGCGGAAAGGGAAAGACAAAGAGGATATGTGCTCATCTCGACCTCAAAATTGACAATAGCAAATCAAGGGTGGTTGACCTCCGCGGCGACGGAGGACGTCGCAACAACGGGTCCTCACAGATGTTGCAGTAGCAAGCCGTGGCACACGTTGCACCAGTGGCGTGTCCGAGCGACAGACTCACTGAAGCAGTGGTCAGAGAGGATTGAGATGATGCATACCCTGAGTGATGAGTTACCCTCAGGCCTACTTGAATGGACCTTGATATCGCTTAGAGGGGGGTGAATAGGCGAGTCGACCAAATAAAACTTTTTCCCCAAAACTTGAGCTTCTCTGCCACACGCGGTCAGACCGTCTTCACCAGGCGGTTAGACTGCCCCTACTGCACTGAGTAGAGAGGAGGGCGATTAGACCGTCCTGCACAGAGAACCTGCAAATACACAACTCAAGCTTCTCTTGACTTCTAGCATGAACCAAAGTTCTTGAGTGGCTTCAGTAGATGATCACAAGCAGGGTAATGATCCCCGCACATAAAGACAAGCACACCCAAGTAGATCGATTAGAAGCAAAGTAAATATGCTAGAAATCAACTAGTGAGGTAAACCACAAAGGAGACACGAAGATTTGTTTCCCAAAGTTCACTTCCCACTTAGGAAAGGCTACATCTCCGTTGAGGAGCTTGTAAGAGATCTTTCCCACAACAAGTTGGGTCTCTTTCAACCGCTTTCCTCTTTTCCACTAAGGCGATCTTTTCCACGAAGAGGCAAGATCACAGCCCTCACAAACTTGCCGCTGCTCACCACACCATGGGAGCTATCTGACGACGCCTAGCCGTGTAGGAGGCGAACCTCTAAGAGTAACAAATGCTTCAAAGGCTTTCCGACGTGAATCACATGTGCTCAAGCTATGAGATGCTCTTGCTCAGCTCACAAAGGCTTAATCTCTCAACCCAACACAAAGATATGACTTGAATCACAAATCTCACAAAGAGAGGGTTGGAGAGAGTTTCTTTGGCTTATGAAAAACAACAGGGGAGCGCACCAGCAACTCTAGAACCAGCAACCCCAACAAGTGGAGCTCGTGGGGTATTTATACCACACTCGAGGAAAACTAGTTGTTAGAGAACTGGCCAAGGCGGTTAGACCGCCTGCCCCCAGCCAGTTTGAAAAACAAGCCGTTGGCTGCCTTGGGCAGTTAGACCACCCCCTGGATTGGTTGGACCGCTCTGGGCAGAGAGAGCCCAAAACCCCTTTCACTTCTCACCAACACTTCACCGATGAGATGAAGTGGCTAAGGTTGGGTTAAAGGTTTGTTAGATCACTCAGGGACTCTCTCAAGGTTATTTCCCACATAGGTCAACAAATGAGCACTTTTGATGTTTGTCATAAGGCTAATGTTGCATGCTTCTTGATAGTACGACATTCCTATACTCAAGAATAAACATAAAAACCGTGTCAACCTCTTGAGCTTGTAGATTTTCAATCTTGCCATACTTGAACAATTCAAACTTGATGGCTTTCAACTTAGCCATCTTCTTGGGCATGTCCATACTTGCGCTAGTGACTTATGATTTTTCCATCTAGCACAAGAATGCACACTTGAATCCTTAAGTCACTCCATATTGCTAACCATAACACGTAGATGAGTTGCATCGCTTCCCTCAATTAAGGCATGAGTATGATGCTTCGAGACCCCATGAATACTAGTTACTTCACCTTAGAAAACACCTCAGATGCTTAGTACCTCGTCCTAGTCATCTCGGTTGATCTCTTCACCACTTACCCAAGCCACGTTGAGTTTGGCTTTACTTCATCTACAATTAATATTCATTTGAAAAACCAATTCAAATGCTTTTTCTTGATTGACAACGAATATGCAAGCTTCCAATTGAGGATCATTAAATACACACTCATACTTATATCCTTTTGCAATTACCACATGAAGCCTTGCATTTATTTTTAGAGAGACTTACCAATATCTCTTTCATGATCCATTTGATTTTAATCAAGCTACCACAATTATCGGAGATAATGAATTGAACTTTGTAGAATATCCCCAATATTTATCTTTAATTGTTGCTTGACATTTATCACTTTGCATTAGGATCACACACTTGCTTGCCTTCTTCAATGTGAGTCAAATAATATTCATTCTCAAATACATGTCAACAATAACTCATGAATATATAAGTAAGAACCTGCTCACAATCTTAGACAAACAAGTTAGATCTTTAATCGTTTTGTCATTCAATTCACCAAAATTCACTTAGGGGCCTAGATGCACTTTCACTACTCAGCTGCCGTGGCCTTCGACATTACTGCAAGCTGCACAGGGGTGGAGGCAGAGTCAAAGGGGGAGCGACTAGAGCTGGAGGGATTGGGAGGCCCGTGGAAGGGGAGGTGTAGGTCCAGCTGCTAGGCCGGATCCGGGTTCGCGGTGGTCGAATCCGTCGTCGGCCACTCGGATGGGGCCCCATGACTCCGTAGTGCCTCCTAGGCGTGTCTCCACGACTCTGCAGTGCCTCAATGGCCAGCACATGGTTGGCCCCTTGAGACTAGAGTGGCGAATCTCGGGGGTAGAGAGCAACCTCGAGACGGTGGGGCTGGACACCGTGGGGGACGATGAACGCGGAGATGCCGCGGAACATGCTGTCGGGGATCCGCTCCTACTCCGCCTTTGCCCCCCGCGCGGGCTTGTGCTTCGGCGCCATCGGAGAAGAGGGGGGGTTGACGGCTGTTAAGTACAATTTTCATGGTCGTCAACTCCTGCAAAATGAAGCATGAATTGCACATCCACACTAGAATAGGAGCTTCAACTAATACTTTCCACCAGTGTCGATGTCTATTCGAATGCAGGTATTTAGCATAGGAAATGAGAAGAATCCATGCACATTCATTCCACTCCAATCCAAGGCACTCAAGTGCTGGCCAATGAGGGGCTGTCACATGGATTCTCCTGGATCCATGATGTCACCAATCCATGTGAAGAGCTCTCGACGAATCACACGCTGCCACGTCAGCATCACATCGATCCATGGGCCCACTTTGCTAACCAAACCGCCAGGAAACATGCCATGCACGGAGGATGGGCATGAGGGCCCGCATGGAAGTGAGCTAGAGGAAGCACGGGCCAGGTGACCACCCAAGGGGGCCGGCCAACCCTAGGTTCGGCTGAACCGACCTAGGGTCGGTTCATCCTGGCCCTCCACGTGGCTCTCTCCCATTGGCCCTTGGCTGCATCCCGGGGTGTTTTGGAGCATTTGGAGCCCCGGAGCAAGCCACTCCCTTGCCTATAAATAGAGGGGGAGGGGCCTATTTCGCACATACCTCCAAGCTCTCAAGTTGCACTTCTCTCTTGTGTAGCTCTCTCTCCCTCTCTCTAATTCTGCCCATGTGAGGTGATTCTCACCTCTATGTGGTAGAATGGGGTTTAGAAGATATCTAGACTAGGATTAGTTGAGAGATAGAGTAGGAGTGAGGAGTGAGTTGATGTCCTCGTGGATGCTTGTTCCTCATTTAGACCAAAGTGAGTATTTCAGCATTTCTTATTTAGACTATGGTGGACATCATGCATGAATGATTTGTTCTTGTGTTCTTAGCTCGTTCTTAAGTTAGAAGCTTGTGTTCTTCGTAACACAAGGCTTCGATCCTTTAGAGCTAGTTCTCTAGTTCAAGTATCTGTTTGCATGCTCTGATCCTGTTTAGCTGAGTAAGTTTGTTGTATCTCGTTTGCATCCAAACCTTTCTTGCTGCTCCGTAACTTGATGACTAGTATCATTTGATCCGTTCTCTCTCTAATTCGTGGTCTCGTATTTATATGAGTTGCTATAGTGTTGTTAGCGGGTCGACAGACGTAACCGCGCTATAGTAGTTATCGGGAGTGCAGACGTGGTGTCTGGACTCTGGTTATCCTACGAAGACCAAGTGCGTTCGTGTAACGATAGAGGTAGGCCGCAGTGATGACAGCCTGTTGGACCCTTTGAAACCCTCCGCGCCCGCGTACCGAGTTGGGCCCCGTTGCCAGTACATTGGTCTCTCCCTAAAAAAGTTAGGATGGGCTGGCCCTCCACGGAGAGGACTAATAGCGGACAAATCCATCTTGAGAGTTAAGTTCCTTAAGGAAGTGCTTCTCATATCCCTACCTATCCTAGCAGTAGCTGGTGTCCTTGGATAGACCCTCTCTGGTTACTCTCCCGTCCTAGGAACGAAACCCGACGGGAATACCCATTCTCCGAGGGAGAAGTGCTACAACGGATTTGTTCGCACTCGTCAATGTACCCTGGAGTCTCTTACACGCTCACGCTATTACGGCGCCTAGCGTTGAGGTTAAGAAACACCAACAGGGGGGCGGAACACGAGGTGGCGGAGGGGAGGAGGCTGCTGCTGTCGGAGGCGGAAATCGGGTGCGGGGGCAGATCTGGTGGTCAGGGGACGGAGGGTCCGTGGGGATCACAGTGTGTGTCGCTGTCGCTGCTGGGGGAATAGAGGAGAGGAAGAGGAGCTAGGGTTTTGGGCGATAGCGTTGTTGGTATTTGCTAAGCCTACAGAGAAAATTAATGATCCGCAAGCGCATGGATACCGGTGAGCACTTCACTCGGGGAGATGGGTTTTAAAATATCGTATCCACAGGGAAGATAGGATGGATGTATCGGTTGACTAGGGATGGCAGTAGACTACTTTATGAGACTTTGATGGTATGGCACATACTTCAACAGGGGTAAGCCAAATGATAATATAATGATAACTTAGACAGGTAGAGGCACACGTGGAGCATAGAACATACTACTTCCTAGTTAGATTAGAATTGGATTTACTTAAGAGGCACAAATTCTATGTAGCATACAAAGACTTAGTTATTCATCTATTCTATTGTAGCATATCATCATATATAGCATAGTCATGGATAAATGTGTGCACCCCGAAGATTACCCAAGAAGATCAAGAACGAAACATGATCCTCCCAAGAACCATTATCGACTAGGCTTAGACTCGGGGGATGGATTGCAAAGGACTCAATAGGCCTGTCACACCTACGATCTACCACACGACCCGGAGCATAAGGTGAATCCGCAAGTAAATCATATCTAAGCACCATGCTTACATACTTTCTACTACCTAGCATATGCGTGTAATATACCAGGAGCTCTACGAATAAGTGCATGAATTTATCATTAATCATGACTATATCAAATATACTACTAGAACAAAGTAAGAACTTAGCAATTGCACACATAATATTGAAATAACACACAGTCATTGAGAAACAATATAAGAACTGGATCTTGATGACTTACAGATCTGGAACTGGAGCAAAGCTCAACTCTACTTGAATCTGACTTTCTATCTAGAACTAGGTTCTAGATCTAAGAACTAGATCTAGAACAATGAAGTAGCTATCCTATCTCTTGTGTATCCTCTTCTTCTCCTGCCTTGGTGTCTTGATCTGATGATGATAATAATGATCTCCTTAATGATGATTCTCTTTGCCAGGGGGGTCTGGGGCTGCTTATATAGTCTGAAGGAGGTAATCCATCACCGTAGGATCAAACTGACCTAAACATGTGGTTTAGATTGATCCTCATAGGCGGTGGAAGAACCTTCCGGAAGTAGGGTTGAGGTGGCGCCCGGAGGGGCCGGTCGGCCCCACCACAAGGCCGGTCGGCCTGTGGTGGGCCCCGCCTTCGCGTGGTGTCTTCTCATTCCTTCTAGATGCTTATTTTCTTGTAGATCACGTTGGTTAAGTTCGGGAGTCTTCCGGAGCCTTCTAGACTTGATTCCTTTCGTATTTTCCTGAATATTCCCAGAAATTATACAATTCACCAAAACTTGTGGAATTCATTAGTCCAAAGCCCTATACTACTGTTGAATTATCTTTTTGGTCCTTTTTTCATGTGTTGTTGATGCATAAAAATAAGAGTTAGTGAGCGTCAACAAGCGTCTGCCTAAAGGGATTTTATAGAACCATGATGCGATCTGAGCCATTGAATCAAGGATGGACCGTCATAATAGTTGTGCCGTCATAATAGGGAAATCAACCAATTTGTGATCCGTTTAGTTTGTTTTCATTTTCATCTAATTCTACACTATCCTTGTGAAGTAACATATATAAATAACTATTTAATATACATAAATATATTTTTCACATGTAAAATACAACGTATAAGTTGTCATATAGGAGTTTCAAGAATTTTTGAGTAAATTTGTTATTTTCTATCATTTAAATGAATTTCTACGTGTTTATCAAAAGTAATTCCAAATTAACCTGTATGTACCTCTAATAAGATTCAAAAAATTCAAAAAATTTTTATTTAGGCGTCTATGGCCCATTTTATCCCACATCTAGGAGATTGACGAAAAATTCAATTGACATATAGGGAAAATTCAAACTTCTACTAGACATCTTATTATAAAATAATGATAATAATACCAAAAACTTCTCAAAAAATTATGTAAATTGGCATAGGGTCATTCTATGGATGTACAAGCTTGACATAAAACTTTCATAAGATTTTACAAAAATTGGAGTATACATTGTTCACAAATTATATAGGTGTCTCAAATTGTTTCATACAACTCAACTTAAACTTTGAATTTTGTATACCATAAAGTATTTTCTTGGTCATATACACCTCCATTTTCGACATAACCTTACATTTACTCTTTTATTAACATTTGTGGATTTACACTGCCACTTGTTGTCAAAAAAGTTATGTTTTCTATTTTCTAAGTCACTAATGAATACACTCTTGTGAAGTAAGTTGCAAAATATTTATCTTATATGCCCCCAATACATTTTTCTAATGTAAAATATAATATATAAGTTGTCACCTACGAGTTTCAAGAATTTTCAAGTAGATTTTCTATTTTCTATCATTTAAATGAATTTCTATGTGGTTATCGAAAGTAATTCAAAATTGACCTATATGTACATTCAAAAAATTCACAAAAAAATAGATTTAGGTGACTATGTTCCATTCTAGCCGACATCTTGGAGATTGACGGAAAATTCAATTGTCTTACAGGAAAAATTCAAAGTTCTACTAGCCATCTTATTATAAAATAATGATAATAATAGCCAAAACATCTCCAAAAATTATGTAAATTGGCATAGAATTATTTATGGATGTACAAGCTTGAAAAAAGTTTCATAATATGTTACGAAAATTGGAGTATACATTGTTCAAAAACTATATAGGTCTCTCACATTGTTTCATACAACTCAACTTAAACTTTAAAATTTGTATACTCTAAAGTATTTTCTTGCTCATGTACACCTCAGTTCTGGACATAACCTTATATTTACTCTTCTATTAACATATGGGGATTCAAATTACCATTTCTTGTGCAAAAAAGATATTTTTCTATTTTAAAATACCTAATTAAGACACCTTTATGCATTAACTGGAAAAATAATTATCTTATTTACCCCAAACACATTTTCACATGTAAAAGGACACATTTAAGTTGTCTTCTAGAAGTTTCAAGACTTTTCGAACTGATTTGCTATTTTTTATAATTTAAACGAGTTACTGCAGGTTTATTGAAAATAATTAAATTTTGAACTACATGTATGTCAAATAATATTTAAAAAATTTCTAAAAAATTATATTTAGGCTACTATCTTACATGATAGCCCATGTCTTGGATATTGATGAAAAATTCAATTGGCTTATAGGGAAAGTTCAAACTTCGACTACCCATCTTATTATAAAATAATGTTAATAATACCTAAAACTTCTCCAAAAATTATGTAAATTGGCATATAATCATTTTATGGATGTAAAATCTTGATAAAAAATTCATCAGATTTTGTGAAAAATGGAGTATACATTGTTCATAAACTAGATAGTTCTCTCACATTATTTCATACAACTCAACTTAAACTTCAAAATTTTTACACACTCAAATACCTTATTACCCCATGAACACCTCAAATTTGGATGAAACCTTACCCTTATGAGGAAAGTTCAAACTTTTACTGGCACCTTTTATCTTTGCCTGATAGTATAAATAACATAATACACCAAACTTCTTCACAAGTGAAGTCATAGCGCAATGGTAAGACATGGGAGTCTCAATTGCAAGACCTGGGTTCGAATCATGTCTCCGCACACAATTTTTTAATTTTCCAATGTCGTGGCTGTGGTGCGGCCGGCCGGGGCGTAGCGTGGCCAAGCTGCAGCCGGCTGGGCCGTGGCGCGGCCAGGCCGCAGTTGTGGTGTGGCGCAGCTGTGGCCGTCCAGGGTGCGGCCAGTCGTGGCACAGTCAGGCGTGGCTCGGCCGAGCGCATCCACAGTTGGTTGGTGGCAAAACCGAGTACAAAACTGTTGAGTGCAAAGGAAAAACACAAATTTGTATGTAGTGTAGTGGTAAGGGTTGTTTAGTTGAGGCAAGAGGTGCACTGTTCGAACCTTGACCTCTTTAATTTTTTTTCTGTTTTCTCTATTTTTTTATACATCACTCTAAATTTTCCTAAGTTTTTTAATTATTGATCGTGATTATCTATATTTCTTTTCATGCATTACATGAAAGTTTTTTTTAATTTATCAATCATGACAAAATGCTGAAACACATCGTGGGTCAAATTATGATGAAATTGGCACAACATCATGGTGTTTGGACTTCATATCGGGGTTCATATCCAACACTGTGAATCTATGATGAAATCTAAGTGTTTGTCATGATGCAGTGTGATCAGTGATGAAATCTATGACGCAATTAGCACAATGTCAGTGTTTGGACTCATATCGGGCTTCATATCCAACGTTGCGAATCTATGACGAAATCTGGCTATTTATCATGGATACAGTGTGATCTGTGACGAGATCTGAGGATGTCATGAGAATTTCATCATGGATCACAAGATTTTTTGTAGTGATATGATAAGCTTTCCTAATCTAGTACTAGTCTCGAGTTGTCTTGCAGTCCATACCATCTTGCACCATGGCCCACATGTCAGAGTAGTTCCGGTAGCCAGTCCTGTATACGGGCTGGTTCACCTCAGTGGTGGGCCCAGGGATGTCCATGCGACAAGCCCCCGAGTACTTTGTAGTCAAGTGCGATGTGCTCGAGTAGTCTTGAAGGCCCCTATGAGTAGTTCCCAAACTCCCCCGAGCGCTACAAGCCGGAAGTCTTCAATAGTGCTTGAACCATCACAAGGCTGGAAGGTGCTCTAGCAAGTCTTGAGCAGTCTTGAAGTCTTCTCGAGTAGTTTCCAAGCGTCTTCGAGTTCTTCTCTCGAAGATCTTCAATAGTACTCTTGTAGTCGAGAGACCATATGGAAAAAGCGATTGCAAAAACGCATTCCATATGGAATGTAGCCCCCGAGCCTTAGGTTGAATCACAGATTCAAGCTGAGGGTCAATCTGTAGTTTTCGTCAATCTTATCCCAAAAAATCTGAAGAAAAACCGTAGGACATGTGGCATGGAGCCCTCGAGCCTTAAGTCGAGTACTTCTCTCGAGTTAAAGGGTCAGCTGACTATAGAACGTGACCAAGTTGTAGAGTCTCGTAGTTGTAGAAATCTTGTCAATCCAAAATCCGTAGTTGAGCCCCCAAGATAGGGTGGATCTTGTCTTGGAACGTGAAGAGTCCACCCTCACTAAACGGTCACTATGCGGTTATAAATAAAGGGCGAGACCCCTTAGGGTTTTCCATTCGCCTCTGACTCTTGAAGGACCGATTAGGCGACCAAAGAGGGGGGTGTGAATGGGAGCCGATAAAAATTTCTCCAAAAGAAAATCGGATAAGTCCCAAAATCACAACCAAAGGTTCTCACACTAACTTGCCAAGGTCACGTAGTCACAACGGACATACCAACCCTAGGAGCAAGCCCAAACTCGAAGCAAAGCGGAAGCACAACTCAAGAACCTCAACACATGGGCAAACCTGCATGCTAGGGACGGACTGTCCACTGGGAAGTGATGGACTATCCGCTAGGAAGGGACAGACTATCCGCGGCTCATGGTCGGACTGTCCGTGGGTCAAGGACAGACTGTCCGTATTTGCCAACAGAATCACCAGAGACGCACCGGCTCCTCACAGACTGTCCGTCCAGCCAAAACAGATTCTTCGTCCATCATGAACTATCTGACACTCAAGTTCGGACCGTCTGAAAAACCCACCAGAAACCACCAGAAACTCCCCGGCAAAAACCCAGCCTCACGCACTATCCGTCATGGACTCATGGACCGTCTGTGGATTTTCTTGATTTTTTGAAAAACTTTTCCCGGAAGAACACGGACGAACTCGACAAACTGGGGCCGGGACGGACCGTTTGTACTGACATCACGGACTGCCCGTGCCTGGTCTACAGCGCACGCGTGGCCTAGCCATGAGGTCAACCCCAACTTCTGATCGACAGATCTCCCAAACCGTTTGATGGATTGAGCCCAAATTTTAGGTAGATGAGAAGCTTTTCTATGAGATGCTATGCCAAAAATCTTGGAGCCTCAAACCAATCCAATCAACCAGAATTACAAATCACATGCACAAAAGGCACCACCTCAAGCTCTACCAAAAACTCGCGAATCAAAGGCGACTCTCGGCGTTTGAGGGGTCAAGATCATCCACAAAGAGGCACAAGGCACTCACCCATGATCCCCTCAAAGAAATCCAAAGAAAATTGCCCTCAAATCGACGAATCAAGCGGCGAACGAAAATCCCCAAAAATAGCACCGAAAATGACACAAATATCACAAAGAGCTAGGAGAGGGAAATCATCATAACACCGAATTCTTCCATACATCTAGAGGTTAGATTCTATACAAAAGCATGGAAAATCTAGCCTAACGAGCAAAGGAAATGAGAAGCAGTCGAGACGAATGAGTTGCCATCCAACCCTAGAGCTATATATATGAAGTCTCTCCAGTGGAGGCAAATGACCATGCTACCCCTTCAACTAAAAAGAAGATACACACTTCTCAAGGGCAATATTGTCAAAACTTGAATATTTTCATCAGGCGGCCACGCCTTCGCCGCAGTCCCGCATCCTCCCGACGCAAGCCCCACGATCCCGCCGCGTGTCCCCCGCATTGAAGCTTCTCAGCGAGCCCAGATCCCATCTCCGCCCGCTGAGCCTCCGGCCTGGGCTTTGTGGAGCAACCAAGGAACCTGACGGTTTTGTGGTGAACCACCGGAAACCCCGCAAACTCGGTGCAGCCTCCATGCCAAGCTCCTCTTGAGTTGACCACCACGTCGTTCCGGCTCGGTGTTGGTTTTGTGGAGTAAACCAACCAATCCCCGCGTGCAGACTCCGGTTGTGAGCCGCTACCCTGCACCGGCTTATGTTCACGACTTCGTCTTGCTTTTTTGGCCATCATGCGGCCCGCACTTGATCCTGTTCGACCACCGGGTCCATCGAGCCAAGCCTACTTGTCTCTCCACTCCTCGGAGACCCCGCAAGGCTAAGACCTTTCGCGCCTGCTCTTCACCTACACCAGCACAAATCAAGCTGCAACCTGCACCTACAATACTTGGCCAAGAGTCAGTCCACACCACATTGTCAATCACTCATCACTAAGGAGCGACCATCCACCGGTCCTCGGATGCTCGGGTCCTCAATCTCCCCCTTAATGAGTGCATTAGCAACACATAGTCACCAATTCAGGAAAGAAAGAAAAAGAACAGAAACAGACAAAAATCTCAAGCAAGTGATCAAAAGATCACTTTAAAGAGAAAGTCTCGGTCCCCTAAGGCAAGGGCAATGGCTCAACACAACTGAGACAAAATGCTCAAAATACCGACTCCTCGAGTGGAGGCAAATGGGCTCGACACCATCGGCAAAAGAGCAAAGCACAAAGCAACTTCAGGCGACAAAAGAGCTCCCCATGAATGAATGCAATCTCCCCCTGAACAAATGCATGCAAACTCAAGTTCTCCCCCTGAAATGAGTATCCATCTCCTCAAATGCAATCTGAATTGGACTTTCTCCCCCTTGTTGGAAATGCATGAATCAAGTCTGTTGACGGTCGAAAAGTGCTTCTTTTACACCGTCAATACCTACATAAAAATAAGTGTAAAAGGATCATTAACACTAGAATAGGGCTTGATACTGATGATTTCCACAAGTGTTGGTGTTTTTAGCTTTGTTGCAGGATGCACCGAAATACGTGCCAAATGGTACAGTTGAGAGCAAGTAGTCCAATGGCTATTAAAGGACATCATCATAAACATCCTCAAGTACCAATTTGGACTGCACCATGGTGACGGGCTCGCCGAGATGATCGAAATGGATATATCATTTGTCTACTTTGGAGTCCGGATAAGAAAGATATGCACAAGACAAGATATCTTGTGAGCTCGGTGGGACCCACACCAGGCCACGTGGCGACGTGTGCCACACTGGATGCCATGTGTCCATGGCACCTCATCAATCCATGTGAAGCGACTCCCGACGAATCAGACACCGCCACGTGTGCAGCACAAGGATCCAAGGGCCCACCAGGGACCCAAACCACCTCAAAACTCGGCATGCACCTGGAACCGTCATAAGGGCCCACACATCAGTCACCCAGAGGAAGCACGGGGCAAAAGGAGGTGGGCCAGGGTCGGCCGAACCCAGGTTCGACCGCTCCCTTCTGTCCTCCGTTCACCATCTACTTCCACGTGTTGCTTCCTGGTTGATGCCTTGCAACGTTCCGGGGTGGATCGGTGACATGGCGCTTGCTGATTGGCCGGTATAAGGTCGGTTTGGTTCCTTCCCCTGGAAGCTAGAGAAGAGTGCATTGCAAGATTCCTCACCACGTGTCGCTCTCCTATTGGTGGAGCCCAAGGATGGCTGAAAATGTGGAGGCACTTGGAGCACCAAAGCAAGCCACCCCGTCCTCCATAAATAGGAGGGGAGGGGATCTCATTTGGAACACATCCCTCTCTCCCTCTCCTCTCATTCTCTCTTGGAGAGGTGAGTTCTCACCACTCCCATGAGTTGTGTGTGTGATTAGAGTGCTAGGTAGGATAGGGTGAGGAGTGAGTTGATGTCCTCGTGGATGCCTGTTCTTCATTTAGAACAAAGTGAGTATTTCAGCATTTCTTATTTAGACTATAGTGGACATCATGCATGATTGATTTGTTCTTGTGTTCGTGGCTCGTTCATAAGTTAGAGGATTGTGTTCTTCATGACACAAGGCTTCAATCCTTTAGAGCCAGAGTAGTAGTTCATATACTTGTTTGCATGCTCTGATCCTGTTTAGTTAAGTAAGTCCGCTGTATCTCGTTCAGCTGCATCCATAGCTTCCTTTCTGCTCCGTAGCTCAATGAATAGATCTGATTCCAATCTTTCCCTTGTTCGTGGGACCGTATCTACATGGTTGCTATAGTGTAGTTAGCGGGCTAGCATATGTGGCCGCACTATAGTATTTATCTGGGGTACAGACGTGGTGTCTGGGCCCTGGTTTTCCTGCGAAGACCATGTACGATCGTAGTGTAGGGGTAGGCCGCAGTGGTGACAGCCTATTGGACCCTTTGTCAACCCTCTACGTCGCGTACCGAGTTGGGCTCGCTTGTGTTGGGTATTTTAGCAACACACAAATAAATCCGCAAGCGCACAGATACCGTTGTAGCTTTCACCTCAGAGTATTCCAAGGGTATCGAATCCAAGGGAACGTGTGTGCACTAACTTCGTACTAGTCGGTCCAAGGACACACCCAGATAAGAGGCAAGGATAGAGAGGAGTCCTAAAGATAGCACTATAGATGAGATTAAAGGTCGATCTCTAGATAGAACTTGGCATAGGGTAACGCTAGCCCTGACTTAACAGGCGACTCCAGTACGTGGATCTATGTGGAACGGAGCTCTGACTATATCCAGCCATGGAGGATCAACGAGGGCCAGACGGGCTGTCACCACCACCTGAACTGCCTCTACCTAACCTTGGGATAAGCCGAACGAATTATAACCGGTAGCGTGACACAACGTCTACGCTGTGGTTACTGTCGTAGCCAACGGACTACGGCACTCTATACTTATAGAACTACGACCACGAAAGAGAACTGATCTCACTCACTATAGGTACTACTAGCTTATACTAAAGGCATACAGGAGAGCACTCAACCCCGTACTGTGCTTCCAACGTATACGAATGACTTGCAGCAGTCGAACGCATAAACCCAGGATCTACGCACTAGTAGAGGAAAACGTCTACTCATGCAACCTAGCATGAACTATTAGAGAGGAATCACGAACACACTTTATTCTAATCAGAGCATGCAAGCATCTACTTTATTCTAATAGACAAGTCATATAAATAGGATACAAACTTGTGCACCTAATCAACTAGATCGAGGGGGTGTGTTCGTGAAGAACACGCGCCTCTAAATAATGAACAGGCGAAGAACACAAGAACATATCACTCACACTTTAGTCTAAATAGAAAATGCAGAAATACACGCTTTACTCTAATTTAAGAACGAAGCATCCATGGAGATACAAATCCCTCTCTCACTCTCCTACTCTCTAATCTACCAAGGAGGGGCCTCTCCTTTGAAGGGAAGCTCTCATCCTTGGGTGAGATGGTGTGTCTCAAATGGGAGCCCCTCCCCTCCTATTTATAGAGGAGGGGGTGGCTTGCCAAGAGGCCAAATGCTCCCAAAGATGTGCAGCCATCCTTGGGCGCCACCGATAGGAGAGTGACACGTGGCGAGGTATCTTGCAATGCACTCTTCTCCAGCTTCCAGGGGAAGGAACCAAACCGACCTTGTACCGGCCAATCAACAGGCGCCATGTCACCAATCCACCCCGAAACGTTGCAAGGGATCAACCAGGAGGCACCACGTGGAAGCAGATGGCTAACGGAGACCAAAAGGGTTCAGCCGAACCTAGGTTCGGCCGACCCTGGCCCACCTCCTTTTGGCCCGTGCTTTCTCTAGGTGACTAATATGTGGCCCCTTATGACAGTTCCAGGTGCATGCCGAGTTTTAAGGTGGTTTGGGTCTCTGGTGGGCCCTTGGATCCTTGTGCTGCACAAGTGGTGGTGTCTGATTCGTCGGGAGTTGCTTCACATGGATTGATGAGGTGTCATGGACACATGGCATCCAATGTGACACACGTCGCCACGTGGCCTGGTGTGGGTCCCACCGGCTCACAAGATATCGGGAGTATGATCTTGTCTTATGCATATCTTTCCCATCCGAACTCCGAAGTAGACAAATGATGTATCCATTTCGATCGTCTCGACGAGCCCGTCGCAATGGTGCAGTCCAATTTGGCATTTGAGGTTGTTTATGATGATGTCCTTTAATAGCCATAGGACTACTTGCTCTCAACTGTACCATTTGGCACGGATTTCGGTGCATCCTGCAACAAAAGTTAGAAACACCAACACTTGTGAAAATCATCAGTATAAAGCCCTATTCTAGTGTTGATGATCACTTTTCATTCATTTTATGCAGGAGTTGACGGCATAAAAGTAGCACTTAACAGCCGTCAACAACACCCCCACACTTGACCTTTGCTTGTCCCGAGTAAAGGGGAACGGATCAAGGTGAGACATGATATCCAAAGGTTTAAGCGAGCATAAGAGATATTCCAAACCATACCTTATACTTGTGAACTCTGTGGAGTGTCTATCATGCCATCTTGGGTAGTTAAGGAATGGAACGGTCATGAATCAAATCACTCCAGCTCATCATGTTAAGTAACTTGGGGTTTTGCAATAAATTTTCAAAACAAACCTTGCTTAGCTCCTCATTTGATTCTCTCAAATTGCTCAATGTGTATATGTCCTCACCAAGGCATTAGATTGCCTTTCTTCATCCTACTTCTAATGATGGCTATATGTGGAGCTCAGGGTAGGATAAAGGATAAAGCATACTTGTACCACATATATTGCAAAGTCAAAGACCGGATCCAAGGAGAAAAGCAATTCATACAATCAGATCAAGATGTGGACATGTATGGATGTGATGGATATGGTAAGGTGGATACTAGGCCCGGAATGGGTGCTAGATATTACCATATATATGCTGAATGTTGTGGTAATGGTAAGGTGGACACTAGGCCCGGAATGGGTGCTAGTTATTACCATCAAATTTTGGAACTACATTTTGCATGATTCCATCTCTCTCCTTTTTCTTCTTTCTTTTGGACATGGGCTATCTCTTTTTTTTCTCACTTTTTTTTTCATGCCTTGAGCATTTTTTTGACTCATGCCTTGAGCATGGTTTTTTTTCTCTTTTTTTCATAGCCCATGTCTCTTTTTCAAGAATACTTTTGGAGAGAGAGGTCACACCACACATAGAGCTTTATTTTTATGGAATGGATGGATGATACAGTGCTAACTTCCAGTGTAGAAGCATTGGAAGGGGATATGGAGTGCACATGGATCTTGATCATGAAAGCATGAATAGAATTCTCACAAGGATCACAACAATTTGACAAAGCTCAATGCAATAACAAGCAGCATATGAGTCTAAGGTTTTCAAGATAACTCATCATATGGCTTTGGTAGGACTTTGGCATATCAAAGAGGAGCTTTGAAAAGGGTTTTCATATTTTCAAATAAAATTCCCAAGCACTCAAACATTCAGAGAGAAGATCATATCATCAAACCATATCATAAACGCTAACTACTTAGATGAGCATGAGTTCCCTAATGATATTTGTTCACAAGCATCAAGATAATAAGTATGAAATAAAACATATGCAAGCCAACCACAGGAAACATGTAGAGCAAGTAGAGCATGATTCCATGAGTTGATTTAGCATATAAGAATTGAAACTCATTCAAACTCATGAATCAGGGAGAGTGAGATAAAGGGTGCACATACCATCGCTCCTGAAGAGTATAAGAAACAAGGAAGACCAGTGGTGGTTCAGCTCACCCATGGGGCAGCCGAATCACTCTAGTTTACCTTGTCCCTTGTCATGAAAGCGCTGTCGATGTTGTGCAACGCCTGTGTGGGAGATCTCAAGTGTGTATGTCAATGATAAGCTTGGGAGATCTCCCCCACACTTGTTCATGTACCTGGTGCTGTCTTCAAACAAAAAAAAGGAAAAACAAAAGATGGACTCTACTGATTCGAGAACCAGTGAGCCTTTATTCGAAAACAAACACATTTTTTTGTTTTTGTTTCTTTTTTTATTCACCAAGAGACCTAGCTCAAACAAGGCTGTCATGCCTTGGCTTACCTTTCCTTTTGAATCAAGCTTGATGACTTACCTCATTTGGATTATTCCTACAAGGGTTAGTCCGCATATACAACTAATATCCATGAATGCGTTAACTATAAGGTTCATCAATCAAACTCGACACCATGTCTTGTTTGATTGAAGAAGATGGTTTTAACCTAAGCACCATGCTTTATTTAAAACAACCTATGAATGCACATAGCTAAACATGCACTCAAACCATAGCATTGCAAACATAGATAAAGGAAGCATAAAAGCATGATCAAGCTATTTCCAAAAGGGACATAAACATGAGCATACGATGGTGAACATCAGGCAACCTCCCGGAAGGGCTTTGTTTAAAGTCAGAAGCAGGACTTACCTAGCTAGTTTGGCAAGATGCAAGAGCTAACATCATCTCTGCACCAGGATAAGATTTGGATGAAAGGAACCTTACTCGGGATGCTGACATACCTCCCCCACACTTGAAGTTTGCATTGCTAGGCCATAAAACTCAAGTGTGTGGAGATCAAGCTTCCTTTTGTAATGTTCCCTCACCAAAAACTTACCAAAGTGTTGAGGTGATGCAGCTCACATGTTCTTAGCTGCTACCTGTCCGTCGTTCTTTATAATCTTCACCTGAAAGGGTTAGGACCAAAAATACCCGAAGGACAACCTATACTAAAAACATGCTCTCGCTTTTTATTTGAAAAGAGAAATAAAACAAACCTAATCCAGGATATCTCCTGGTAGTGCTTTGTTTATGGTCATAAGCTCGACCCTGGGAACTTCTTCTTGCAGCTATCATTGGTGATGTCATTCCTGCCTCACCACCAATTTTTAATGTATCATGGAAGCTTCAGCTGCAAGGTTAGTGCCACAGTGCATACACGAAATCTGCAATGCTTATGGTAAACATATGCATTTACAACCAACCTTCTAAACTTTTTAGAAGAAAGGACCATAAGGCGGTTGTAGCCCTCGTGCATGCTCCGTGCACTGAGCATAGCTGACTCTGGAGAAGGATGATGCAAGCATGGTTCCTGAGGTATATCAAGAGTGAAACTACCATGCTTGTCAATAGAATCCTTTCCTTCGAACCCCAGAGTCGGCGCCTCATAGATTTCCATGGCCCATGAATTCTCCAGCTCAAGAGATTCATCATGGAAGCTCGATGTTGATGCTTGATCAAGGTCAAGAACAACATAATGCAGGCCAGTGGGAAGAGGCTCAAACTTGGTCGAGGGTGATGATGATCGTTTGTCTTCACGAAGGTGAAGAGGGTCTTCCGAGTCGTACTCCCGAGGAGTAGACAATTCTACACCCTCAACGAGAACGGGCTCGGACGATGTGAACGGAGATACATGCATTGTCTCCTCGAGCGAGTCTTGCTTGGGAAGAGGCTTTGCCATAGAACTTTCTGAAAATAAGGGAGTGGTGGCAGAAGCGGATTCCCTAAGCTTTTCATCTAGGCTCCCTCGAGATGTATCGAGAAGTTTTTCTGTAGGGGAGCCTAGGAGGAGATCAAGATCGAGGACATCAAAGATGTAAAAATCTAGATTAACCTTGATCTTGTCTACTAAGAGCGGCACAACACATGAAACCCCCCCGACACTCAAGAATGTGTCCAAAGGGACAACTCTTGAGGAGCTTGTCGGATGGTCTTAGCGTAACATTGCCCAAAAGAGTGTACGCTAGGTGCCATGGCATGACATTAACCTCCATAGTGGGGTTAAGATGGGCTTCTACGATAATCCCTTTTATGGAACAAGAAATGACCGAAGAGGGTGAACTAATCCAAAGTGCTTCGGAAAAGTGTCCCACTCCATTCAACCACTTCTTCTCCATGGCCTGCATGATAGATGTCTCGTTTGGAGGATCGGGAGGTAAAGGAGGTACCGTAGGCCTAGGGGAAGGTTCTGTCAAAAGATTTCTAGCTTGAAAGATATGGACAGAAAAGACTTCCTCCCCTAATTGGGCATTAGAGAGATTCGAGGTGTTTTTGTGGTTTCTTGAAGAGTCATCCTCGAATCGGAATGCAAACTCCGAAGGTTGAATTGCTTCTTCCTCCAGTGTTCTTGGTTCAGGAGAGAGCTCAACAAACGAATCTTGGGATGTGGAAATCATTGGTTCTGGTTCGACTGTTGAGAGACTCTCATGGCTCGACACGAACTCTTTGTGGAGGGGTTCAGACTCAACTATGAAAGAGGCATTTTCAGAAATTCTCTCTAAGATTTCTATACCTTCATCTGAAGTCCTTTCAATAAAGGATCCCCCAGAGGTGATGTCGAGATATTGGGTGGAGTCCTGATCGAGACCTATGTAAAAGTGTTGAAGTAGCACAACATCGGGTATCGATAGGACAGGGCCTAGTTTCACCAAGAGTGAAAATCTAGCCCAGGCCGCACCTAAAGATTCCTTCTCATTCTGTTGGAACGATACGATAGCCCTTCGTAGAGCATACATCTGGGTCATGGAGAAGAACTTAAGACAGAATTTGTCTATAAGGTCATCCCAACTCCCGTTCATGCTACCCATGGTTTTCGTGTACCATTGTTTAGCCCCTTTTACAAGAGAGAAGGGAAACAACTTCCACTTAAGAGTATCGTGTGACATGCCTGCAATGGCGACGCATGAACACACTTGCTCAAACTCCCGCATATGGTGGTATGGGTTATCACTACTCAACCCAGAGAAGGAAAGTTCCTGAACCTTAGTGATGTAGCCAGAAGGGATTTCATAGCTAGGTGTGAGAATTGGGTGCTCAGAAGAAGGTGGCTCTAAGAATTTCCCTCTCAGAGCGGAGAAGCTTAAAATGGTGGGCTGCTCCATGATAACGGGGGTGAAGGTAGAAATAAAAAAAATGAAAAGATACGAGGACCACTAGGTACGAAGATAGATACAGCAACCGTTCCCCGGCAACGGCGCCAGAAAGCTTGTTGGGTATTTTAGCAACACACGAATAAATCCGCAAGCGCACGGATAATGTTGTAAGTTCCACCTCAGAGTATTCCAAGGGTATCGAATCCAAGGGAACGTGTGTGCACTAACTTCGTACTAGTCGGTCCAAGGACACACCCAGATAAGAGGCAAGGATAGAGAGGATTCCTAAAGATAGCACTATAGATGAGATTAAAGGTCGATCTCTAGATAGAACTTGGCTTAGGGTACCGCTAGCCTTGACTTAACAGGCGACTCCGGTACACGGATCTATGTGGAACGGAGCTCTGACTATATCCAGCCGCGGAGGATCAACGAGGGCCAGACGGGCTGTCACCACCACCTGGACTGCCTCTACCTAACCTTGGGATAAGCCGAACGAATGATAACCAGTAGCGTGACACAACGTCTATGCTGTGGTTACTGCCATAGCCAACGGACTAAGGCACTCTGTACTTATAGAACTACGACCACGAAAGAGAACTGATCTCACTCACTATAGGTACTACTAGCTTATACTAAAGGCATACTGGAGAGCACTCAACCCCGTACTGTGCTTCCAACGTATACGAACGACTTGCAGCAGTCGAACACATAAACCCAGGATCTACGCACTAGTAGAGGAAAACATCTACTCATGCAACCTAACATAAACTATTAGAGAGGAATCACGAACACACTTTATTCTAATCAGAGCATGCAAGCATCTACTTTATTCTAATAGACAAGTCATACAAACATGATACAAACTTGTGCACCTAATCAACTAGATCGAGGGGGTGTGTCCATGAAGAACACACGCCTCTAAATAATGAACAGGCAAAGAACACAAGAACATATCACTCACACTTTAGTCTAAATAGAAAATGCAGAAATACTTACTTTACTCTAATTGAAGAACGAAGCATCCATGGAGATACAAATCCCTCTCTCACTCTCCTACTCTCTAATCTACCAAGGAGAGGCCTCTCCTTTAAAGGGAAGCTCTCATCCTTGGGTGAGATGGTGTGTCTCAAGTGAGATCCCCTCCCCTCCTATTTATAGAGGAGGGGGTGGCTTGCCAAGAGGCCAAATGCTCTCCAAGATGTGCAGCCATCCTTGGGCGCCACCAATAGGAGAGTGACACATGGTGAGGTATCTTGCAATGCACTCTTCTCCAACTTCCAGGGGAAGGAACCAAACCGACCTTGTACCAGCCAATCAACGGGCGCCATGTCACCAATCCACCCCGGAACGTTGCAAGGGATCAACCAGGAGGCACCACGTGGAAGCAGATGGCGAACGGAGACCAAAAGGGTTCGGCCGAACCTAGGTTCGGCCGACCCTGGCCCACCTCCTTTTGGCCCGTGCTTTCTCTAGACGACTGATATGTGGCCCCTTATGACGGTTCCAGCTGCATGCCGAGTTTTGAGGTGGTTTGGGTCTCTGGTGGGCCCTTGGATCCTTGTGCTACACACGTGGCGGTGTCTGATTCGTCGGGAGTTGCTTCACATGGATTGATGAGGTGTCATGGACACATGGCATCCAATGTGACACACGTCGCCACGTGGCCTGGTGTGGGTCCCACCGGCTCACAAGATATCGAGAGTATGATCTTGTCTTGTGCATATCTTTCCCATCCGGACTCCGAAGTAGACAAATGATATATCCATTTCGATCGTCTCGACAAGCCCGTCGCAATGGTGCAGTCCAATTTGGCATTTGAGGTTGTTTATGATGATGTCCTTTAATAGCCATTGGACTACTTGCTCTCAACTGTACCATTTGGCACGTATTTCAGTGCATCCTGCAACAAAAGCTAGAAACACCAACACTTGTGGAAATCATCAGTATAAAGCCCTATTCTAGTGTTGATGATCACTTTTCATTCATTTTATGCAGGAGTTGACGGCATAAAAGTAGCACTTAATAGCTGTCAACAGCTTGCCGGCACCTTGATGTGCTGTCGCCCTGCGGGGACGACTGAGATCTGACAGAATACATCTTGAGAGCTAAGTCCCTTAAGGAAGTGCTTCTCAACCCATATCTATCCCAGCTGGAGTTTGGTGTCCTTGGACCATCTATACTAGAGTAGGAGATAGTGCACACCGTTCCTTGGATTCGATACCCTTGGAATACTCTCCTTCCTTGGGGAAGTGCTACAGCGGTATTTCGGTGCGCTTGCGGTATACCCGGTTGTTGTTATATGCTCCCTCTAGGTGCGCAACTAGTGGTGATGTTAAGAAACACCAACAAGCATTTCTGGCGCCGTTGCCAAGGAACGGTTGCTGTATCTATCTTTGAACCTAGTGATCCTCGTATTTATCTTTTTCGTTTTCTTCTACCTTCACCCCCGTTACCCATCGAGTTATCCTTTTTGTTTCTTTCCTTCTACCTTTACCCCCGCTACCGATGGTGACGCTTTCCTGTAAAAGCATCACTACACCCAGGGATGAGCTCCCAGAGCCACCACCTTCGGTGCGCCTTTTTCTCACATCTGGCTGTGAGCCTCTCCCTGCGACTATCGATGTCATTCAGTACACTATCTTCTCTGGTGTATCGAGCGAAAACCCATATGACCATCTTCGTGACTTCGAGAACTTGTGTTCTCTTATCTACACTATGGGTATGACGTTCGATACCTTCAAGTGGAAGTTGTTTCTGTACTCTCTTGTAGGGAAGGCGAAACAATGGTACACATACATCGTAGGGAGCGTGAACGATAGTTGGGGAGAGCTTAGAGAAAAGTTTTGTCTTGAGTTCTTCTCTCCATCTCGTGTTGCTGCTCTACGGGAAGATATCCATTGTTTTCGACAGAAAGAGAAGGAAACGATAGACATGGCCTGGGCTAGATTTACACGCTTGGTGTATTATGGACCGCCCTTGTCGATACCTGATTCTCAGTGCCTTCACAATTTTTATGATGGTCTCGACAAAAGGTCTGTCTGTTGTCTTGACTTCAGAAAACCATTTCTTGAGAGGGAACCTGCTGAAGGTTGGAGTTTCCTGAATTCCTACTTCGAAGTCGATCCCAGATCCTACCGAGAGGAATCCGAGTCGAACCATGAGAGTCCCTCAACATCCAAGTCCGAGCCTTCATCTTTTGAATCCCAAGACTTGTCTATTGAGCCCTCTCCTGAACCCCGAACACCAAAGGGAGAAGAAATTCAACCTTCGGTGTTCACTTGCAAATTCGAGGATGACCCATCTAGAAGTCTTTTAGACACCTCAAATTTTGTGGATGCCCAATCAGGGGAGGAACCTCATTCTGTCCGTGCCGATCATTCGAGAAATCTTTCGACAGAACCTTCCCTTAGGCTTGCGGTGCCTCCTCTACCTCCTGATCCTCCTGACGAAGCATATCTTGAGTTGGCCATGAGAAAGGAATGGTTAGAGGGAGTGACACGATTTTCCGAGGCAACTTGGAATAGCTCACCTTCTCTGGTTGCCCCTTGCTCTATTAGAGGCACTGTCGTAGAGGCCCATTGTAACCCCCTCATGGAGGTTAACATTTTGCCATGGCACTTAGCGGAAACTCTTTTGGGCAGAGTCCCGCTAGCACCGCCCGACATGCTCCTCAAGACTTGTCCCTTTGGACACGTTCTTGAATGTCGGGGGATTGCAAGTGTTGTGCCGCTTATCATAGACGGGATCGAGGCTACCATAGACTTTCACATCTTCGATGTCCTTAATCTCGATCTTCTCCTAGGCTCCCCTCTGGAGCAGCTCTTCGATACATCTTTAGGGAGCCTAGATGATAAGCTTAGGGAAATCGCTTCTGCCACTGCTACCCCTTATCCGGGACATCCTATGGCAAAGCCTCTTCCCCAGCAAAACCCGCTCGAGAAGATGATACATACATCTCCGTTCGCATCATCCGAGCTCGTTCTCATTAAGGTTGTAGAATATTTTACCCCTCATGAGAATGACTCGGGAGACTCTCTTCACTTTTGTGAAGGCGAACGATTGTCACCACTCTCGACCGAGTTTCAGCCTCTTCCCGCTAGCCTGTATCATGTTGCTTTCGATCTTGATCGAGAGTCAACATCGAGCTTCCATGATGACTCTCTTGAGATGGAGAATTCATGGGCCACGGAACCTTTTGAGGCACTGACTCTGGAGTCCGGAGGAAAGGATTCCTCACATGAGCATGGTAGTTTCATTGTTGATTCACCATACAGACCATGCTCGCATCATCTCCCTCTAGAGTCAGACTTGCTTAGTGCGCTGAGCATGCATGAGGGCTGCAACCACCTTATGGTCCTCTTTTCTAGAAAGTTCAGAAGGTTGGTTATAGATGTATATGTCTACCATAAGCATATCAGATTTCGTGTGTGCACTGTGGCACTGACCTTGCAGCTGAAGCTTCACTGATACATCAAGGATTGGTGGTGAGACGGGAACGACACCACCAACGATAGCTGCAAGATGAAGTTCCCATGGTCGAGCTTATGACCTTAAATAAACAAAGCACTCCTAGGAGATAGCCTGGATTAGCATAGGTTTTATTTCCCTTTTCGAATAAAAGCAAGAACATGTTTTTAGGATAAGTTGTCCTTCGGGTATTTTTGGTCACTAACCTTTCAGGTGAAGATTAAAAAGAAAGATGGACAGGTGATGCCTACGAACATGTGAGCCACATCAGCTGCAACACCTTGATAAGCTCTGGTGAGGGAACATTTACAAAAGGAAGCTTGATCACCACACACTTGAGTTTTGTTGCCTAGCAATGCAAACTTCAAGTGTGGGGGAGGTATGTGAGCATTCTGAGTAAAGTTCCTCTTCTACCAAATCTTATCCTGGTGTGGCGATGATGTCAGCTCTTGCATCTTGCCCACTAGTTAGGTAAGTCCTGCTTTTGACATTAAACAAAGCCCTTCCGAGAGGCTCCCGAGGTTCACCGTCTTATGCTCATGCTTATGCCTCTTTTGATGAATAGCTTGATCATGCATGCGTGCTTCCTCTATCTTTGTTCGTATGCTCTGGTTTGAATGCTTATGTCCTGGATGTGCATTCATAGTCTATTTTAAATTAAGCATGGTGCTTAGGTTAAAACTATCTTCTTTAGTCAAAACAAGACATGGTGTCGAGTTTTGATTGATGAACCTTAGAGTTATATCTTCATAGATCTTGGTTGCATATGTGCTGACTAACCCCTGCAGAAAATTGTCAAACTTTGAATGGGTAAGTCATCGAGCTAAATTCAAATGGGAAGGTAAGTTGAGGTGTCAGATTCATGTTGCACAACATGCAAAGGTGATACATATGACCTCTCAAAGGTCCAAGGTAAGTATATTCCCCTTTGTGTATGAAGTGTAATCTTGGTCTAACCCTTTTTGAGCAAATGACATGGTGACAATAAAAATAAAATAAAAACAACAAAAATATTTGAAATTGAATAAAGGCTCTATAGTTCTTGAACCAGTAGAGTCCCTCCTTTGTTTTCGTTTGTCATTTGAAGAACAGCCCCAGGTTCAACCACTTGTGTGGGGGAGTTCTCTCAAGCTCATCATCGACATTTCCACTAGAGAATCCCCACATAGGTGCATCAACTACGCCTTCATGACAAGAGCAAGGTAAACTAGAGTGACCCGGCTGCCCTCTGGTCAGCCGAATCACCACTAGTCTCCCTTGATCTCTTATCCTTCAGAAGTAATGGTATGTGCACCCTCTATCTCACTCTATCCTATCTATGAATTTGTTTGAATTTCAATTCATATCCTTTACATCAAACTCAGTGGTTGGTGCTATGCTTGCTCTACATGATTCCTGTGGTTGGCCTGCATATGTTTTATTCCTTACTTATCATCTTGATGCTTGTGAACAAATATCATTAGGGAACTCATACTTATCTAAGTGGTTGGTGTCTGTGATATGGTTTGATGATGTGATCTCCGCTCTGAATGTCTGAGTGCTTGGGAATTTTATTTGACTATCATGAAAACCCTTTGCAAAGCTCCTCTTTGATATGCCACCGTCCCACTAGAGCCATAGGATATTCATAGTTGGAAACCGTCTACTCATATGCTGCTTGTCATTACATTGAGCTTTGTCAAAATCTGTGACCCTTGTGAGAATTCTTTTCATTACTTTCATGATCAAGATTCATGTGCACACCCACTTTCCCCCTTGCTATGCTTCTACACTGGAAGTCAGCATTGTATCATTCATCCATTTCATAAAAATAAAGCTCCATATGTGGTGTGACATCTCTCTCCAAAAGTATCCTTCAAAAGAGACATGGGCTATGAAAAAAAAGAAAAAAAAGAGACACATGCTCAAAGCATGATGAAAAAAAGAAGAGAGAAAGAAAAGAAAAATAGCCCATGTCCAAAATAAAGGAGAAATAGGGGAGAGATGAGATCATGCAAAAAGGAGTTCCATAATTTTGATGGTGATAACTAGTGTCCATTCCGGGGCTAGTGTCCACCTTACCATCAACCTCAGCTTTCATCATATATGTATGGTAATATCTAGCACCCATTCCGGGCCTAGTATCCACCTTACCATACTCACTATATCCATACGTGTGCACATCTTGATCTGATGGTATGATTTGATTTTCTCTGTGGATCCAATTTTTGACTTTGCAATATATGTGATGCAAGTATGCCTTATCCTTTATCCTACCCTGAGCTCCACATATAGCCATCATTAGAAGTAGGATGAAGAAAGGCAATCTAATGCCTTGGTGAGGACATATACACATTGAGTGATTTGAGAGAATCAAATGAGGAGCTAAGCAAGGTTTGTTTTGAAAAAAATTATTGCAAAACCCCAAGTTACTTAACATGATGAGCAGGAGTGATTTGATTCATGACCATTCCATTCCTCAACTACCCAAGATAGCATGATAGACACATCAGAGTTCACAAGTACAAGGTATGGTTTGGAATATCTCTTATGCTTGCTTCATACCTTTGGATATCATGTCTCACCTTGACCTGACTCCCTTTACTCGGGCCGAGCAAAGGTCAAGTGTGGGGGTGTTGTTGACGGTCAAAAAGTGCTGCTTTTACACCGTCAATACCTACATAAAATAAGTGTAAAAGGATCATCAACACTAGAATAGGGCTTGATACTGATGATTTCCACAAGTGTTGGTGTTTCTAGCTTTTGTTGCAGGATGCACCGAAATCCGTGCCAAATGGTACAGTTGAGAGCAAGTAGTCCAATGGCTATTAAAGGACATCATCATAAACATCCTCAAGTACCAATTTGGACTGCACCATGGCGACGGGCTCGTCGAGATGATCGAAATGGATATATCATTTGTCTACTTCGGAGTCCGGATGAGAAAGATATGCACAAGACAAGATATCTTGTGAGCTCGGTGGGACCCACACCAGGCCACGTGGCGACGTGTGCCACACTGGATGCCATGTGTCCATGACACCTCATCAATCCATGTGAAGCGACTCCCGACGAATCAGACACCGCCATGTGTGTAGCACAAGGATCCAAGGGCCCACCAGGGACCCAAACCACCTCATAACTCGGCATGCACCTGGAACCGTCATAAGGGCCCACACATCAGTCACCCAGAGGAAGCACGGGGAAATGGAGGTGGGACAGGATCGGCCGAACCCAGGTTCGGCTGCTCCCTTTTGGCCTCCGTTCACCATCTACTTCCACGTGTTGCTTCCTGGTTGATACCTTGCAACGTTCCGGGGTGGATCGGTGACATGGCGCTTGCTGATTGGCCGGTACAAGGTCGGTTTGGTTCCTTCCCCTGGAATCTAGAGAAGAGTGCATTGCAAGCTTCCTCGCCACGTGTTGCTCTCCTATTGGTGGAGCCCAAGGATGGCTGAAAAAGTGGAGGCACTTGGAGCACCAAAGCAAGCCACCCCCTCCTCTATAAATAGGAGGGGAGGGGCTCTCATTTGGAACACATCCCTCTCTCCCTCTCCTCTCATTCTCTCTTGGAGAGGTGAGTTCTCACCTCTCCCATGAGTTGTGTGTGTGATTAGAGTGCTAGGTAGGATAGAGTGAGGCGTGAGTTGATGTCCTCGTGGATGCCTGTTCTTCATTTAGATCAAAGTGAGTATTTCAGCATTTCTTATTTAGACTATAGTGGACATCATGCATGATTGATTTGTTCTTGTGTTCGTGGCTCATTCATAAGTTAGAGGCTTGTGTTCTTCATGACACAAGGCTTCGATCCTTTAGAGTCAGAGCAGTAGTTCATATACTTGTTTCCATGCTCTGATCCTGTTTAGTTAAGTAAGTCCGCTGTATCCATAGCTTCCTTTCTGCTCCGTAGCTCAATGACTAGATCTGATTCTGATCTTTCCCTTATTCGTGGGACCGTATCTACACGGTTGCTATAGTGTAGTTAGCGGGCTAGCATACGTGACCGCACCATAGTATTTATCTGGGGTACAGATGTGGTGTCTGGGCCCTGGTTTTCCTGCGAAGACCACGTACGATCGTAGCGTAGAGGTAGGCCGCAGTGGTGACAGCCTGTTGGACCCTTCGTCAACCCTCTATGTCACATACCGAGTTGGGCTCGCTTGCCAGCACCTTGATGTGCTATCGCCCCGCGGGGATGACTGAGATCTGACAGAATACATCTTGAGAGCTAAGTCCCTTAAGGAAGTGCTTCTCAACCCATATCTATCCCAGCTAGAGTTTGGTGTCCTTGGACCATCTATACTAGAGTAGGAGATAGTGCACACCGTTCCTTGGATTCGATACCCTTGGAATACTCTCCTTCCTTGGGGAAGTGCTACAGCGGTATTTCCGTCCGCTTGCAGTATACCCGGTTGTTCTTATACGCTCCCTCTAGGTGCACAACTAGTGGTGACGTTAAGAAACGCCAACAATGTCTACAAATGCAAGCATGAGCTTCTCAAATAGACAATGTTACTATAAGATGCTAGGAATGAGACATAAAGCAAGCATGAAAGCCCAAAATTCCGTACAAGCATCGCCAACAAGATAGAAGGAACATATATACATGTGACATAGCTATGATCGAATTTAAGCATTTTTCAACAAAAACTCCCTCTCATGAGCATATGACCTCAACATGATCAAAATGAGCACAAACAACATACATCATACAAACTTCATGCAAGGTCACAAGATCCTCACAAGGTCATCATAAACACCCACAAGCTATCTCATGTCATGTAAAAGCCACCGAGCCATGTGTCTACTTCTAATTTGAGTTTTTCATGGTAGACATCATGCAATAGTTTAGCACCCAAGACAAGGAATTTAAAGCACAAAAGACATGATTCATATGAGAGCATGTTTTTCAAGAATAGGCATTTCATTTCAAGTTTAGTATGGTACATGAAATGCCTTTGCAGCAAAAAGAAGCTTATGCTCCTCCACAAGGTAACAAGTGGGCTAAACATTCATGATGACAAAAAGGTCTTTGACCTCAAGTGAAAAGAGCATGATTCCCAAGCATGAATTAAGCAAGAAATAGCCATTTGAGCACAAAATGAGCATGGATGGGATTCTACTCACTAGAGAGGATCAATTTAGCATTTCACAAAAATATAGCCATCTCACATGCATATATATCCAAAACTACCAAGAGCATAGCTATACATCATCAAAGCTCATCGAGCATGCTCATAGGCTCATCACCAACATATCACAGTGATCAATGTATATGAGAGAAGCACATCCTCTAAAGCATATGATACAAAATGAAAGATGCATGATCCATATGTATATGAGATCCCCAACCCAAGCTCAAAACGGATAAACCACACCAAGTTCACCTCGCAAACGAGAAAAGGTAGCTTGGTCCAAAGGCTTAGTGAAAATATCTGCAAGCTATTTCTGGGTTGGCACATGTATCAAATAAATGTTCTGGAATGAAGCATTGGATTTTTGGTAATGCTTATGGCACTGGTGCTATCACACAAGAGAGGGACGTGGGTGCACTCCTCACTAAAATCACTCATGGTATAGGTGATCCAAAGCAACTGGGAACAACAACTAGCAGTAGCAACATACTCGACTTCGGTGGTAGACTGGGCTACACTAGACTGTTTGTGAGATGACCAAGAAACCAACGAGGAACCCAAAAACTGACAAGTACCCAAAGTCGATTTCCTATCTACACAACAACCAGCAAAATCAGCATCCGAAAAAGCATGAAGCGCAAGAGAAGAGGACGCCGAATACCAAAGCCCAAGCTCAGGAGTGTATCAAAAATACTTGAAAATCCTCTTGATGGTCTGCCGATGCGAAGTCCTCGGTGATGCCTGAAAATGAGCGCACAGACACACACTGAACTGTATGTCCGACCTCGTCGTCGTCAGGTAGAGGAGGGAGCTGATTATGCTCCGGTACTCAATCTGGTCCATGGGCTCTCCATCCTCATCCGCGTCCAACACTGTAGTTGTACTCATCGGTGTCGACATTGGCTTGGAGTCGTCCATCTTGAATTTCTTGATGATGTCCTTCGTGTACTTAGCCTGATGCACAAATGTTCCCTCCTTGGCCTGCTTGATCTGAAGCTCGAGAAAGAACTGCAATTCTCGCATCATAGACATCTCGAATTCTCTGCTCATGTCCTTGCAAACCTCGCAACCAAAGAGTGAGACGAGCCACCAAAGATAATATCATCCACATAAACCTGAACAATTAGGATATCATCGCCCTGCCTGAGGAGAAAGAGAGTCTTATCTAGTTTGCCCATCTCGAACCCCTTCAACCTGCCATACCATGCCCGGGGTGCTTGTTTCAGCCCATAGAGAGCCTTTCTTAGCTTGTGCACTCGGTGTGGGAACTCAACACTCTCAAAGCCCGGGGGTTGTCTCACAAACACTTCTTCCTCCAACACCCCATTCAAAAAGGCACTCTTCACATCCATTTGGTACAATTTGAATCCTTTAGCAACGAAAAATGCTAGAAGAATCCGAATCGCCTCCAAACGGGCCTCTGGAGCAAAAGTCTCTTCATAATCTATCCCTCTTTCTAGATATAACACTGAGCAACCAACCTCGCCTTGTTTCTCACAACCTCTCCATTCTCTCCCTCTTTATTTTTCCACACCCATCTTGTGCCTATAGGTTTGCAATATGGTGAAGGCTCAACTAACTCCAAAACTTGATTTCTCTCAAAGTTCTCTAACTCCTCATGCATAGCGTTCACCCAATTTGAATCAGAGAGTGCGTGTCTAATATCCTTGGGCTCGAAAGACGCAACAAAAGCTGAATGAGCAAAGTGAGATATTTTCTGGGACCTGGACCAGGTCGTGCGTTCGTTGATGTCGCCTATGGTCCACAAGGGAGGATGATCAGCCTGTACAAGGCTGGGTGCCTCTCGCCTGGAGACGACCTCCCTCTGAGCAGCAGCTTCCACTCGATCTTGATGGGTCGTAGTCGGTTTAGGGGATGGACCATCCGGAACCGTAGTCATAGTAGTGGAAGTAGAAGGTACATGCTCGGCTGGAGCTTCACCATCATCACCACCATCCTCTCTATCATCATCCTTAGCATCCTCAAAAATCTTCTCGCCAATTTCATCTTCACCTGCACACTCAAAGACAACAGAGTTATATGGTTGCGTCTCGTCGAAAGTTACCTTGCAAGTCTCCATGATTTGGTTAGTGTCATGGTTGAGCACACGATATGCCCGAGAATGATTAGCATAACCAAGAAAAATGCCATCGAAAGACCTTGCCTCAAACTTATCTAACTTCCCCTTCTTAAGAATAAAGCACTGAGAACCAAAAGCCCGAAAATGGCTCACTCTAGGTGCTCACCCATGCATGAGCTCATAGCTCGCCTTCTTCAAGAAAGCCTGAAGAAAAATTTGATTCCCCTCATGGCAAGTGGTATTGACCGCCTCAGCCCAATATCTCCTAGGAGTCCTATGCTCATCGAGCATCGTCCTAGCCATCTCACAAAGGGAACGATTTTTCCTCTCCACAACACCATTCTGGCAGGCAACATAGGGCGAGGAAAATTGATGCTTAAGACCTAGATCACCGGAAAAGGTTTCAAAGTGAGATTTTTTGAATTCCGTGCTATTGTCACTACATATAGCTCTAATGGCATCACCATGTCTCTCATTTTTCAACCTCAAGATCATATCTTGAACAAAACCAAAGGTCTCACTCTTGTCGGCCAAAAAGAACACCCAAGCATAGCTAGAGTAATCGTCCACTACCACAAGGACATACCACTTCCCACCCACCAAGCAAACCCGAGCTGGCCCCACCAAAACCATGTGCAATAGCTCACAAGCTCGCTCGGTCATGACAGCAGTCAGGAGTGGATAGGAGGTGGCTACCATCTTGCCATGCCAACACGGAGCACAAACCAAATCCTTCTGGAACTTCAACTTGGGCAATCCTTAGACTACGTTGAGACTACTCAAGCGAGACAACAAGTCAATGCTCAAATGTCCCAACCTCCTATGCCACTTCCACAAATTAGCCGAAACACCCAAGACACCGAGAAGAACCAACCAACTGAGAAAAATCAGCTCAGAAGATCTGACCCTCGGGAACGATCGTACAGTGAAGATCACCTCGAGAATCAAGCAACGCAAAGCACCCATCTTGAAATAGACCTCAAAACCCTCATCAAGCAGCTGGGAAACCGAAAGCAAATTGAAACCGAGCGACTTGACAAGAGCAACACGCCTCAGAGTCACAATATCACTTACCTTCACCCTGCCCACTGAAAGCACTCATCCTCGTCCATTGTCCCTGAAAGTGATGTACTCCTTGAACACCACCGGGGTGAGGCTGGAGAACCACCTTCGATCTCCGGTCATGTGTCGAGAGCAACCAAAGTCGATCAACCAAAAGCTCTCCAATCCTTCCACCTGTAAAATCAAACACGAGAACGAGAGTGAGCAAACGACTCAACACTGGGCTTAGCACAAAATGAGATAAACCAGTGCCAAGCCATTTGCTCAAAAGTGGGTTAGCAAAATCCATCCTATCACTCCTAGGTGGAACACCCTCACGTCTCCTTGGAGGACTACGGGTACCACGAGGTGGAGAATGTGGTTTGTAGCTCCTCTGAGACCTAAAACTGTGATCGTTCCCCCATACTTGTATTGGCCACAAGTGAAGGAATGTCCAACAAACTCACCATGCCAAAACCCAACACGCCTACCACTATCTCTCTGAGGAGGAACACCTCGTGTAGGAAACTCACGCCTAGCCCAAGTAGGAATGGTACGCACCACACACTCACCCCTAGGCACAACACGAGGCTCAGGCACACCACGAGAAGGGCAGTACCTGTCCTTGTTTGCCATCTCCCTAGCAAACCTCTCCTCCCTTCTCTTCCTAAAGCAAAACTCCTCTTTGTGGCCATCCCTCCCACAATAGTCACAATGGAATAGGATTAGGTTTGGGTTTTCCTTAGGCTGTGGCTTCTTCTCACCCTCTCTCACAAAGTTCACGGGCCTCTGGAAATTGTTTGTCTAAGGTGGAAACATGGGTGGATTTGGGGTTGTGTCAAGTTTGTTTAGGAGCTGGTTTGGCTTAGGTGTTCTTGTGTTCTTCATTCGTTATTGATTTAGAGGCTTGTGTTCTTTGAACACAACCCCTTCGATCTTGTAGAACTGGATTATAAGTTTGTATTCCGTTTGTGTGATAGATTGTCTGTTAGAATAAAGTTGATCCTCTTGCATTGCTCCAATTAGACCAAAGTGTATCTGTGATCTTGCATAAGTGATAGCTTTATCTTGAGGTAGTGCCAGTATCTCCCTCGCGGTTTTGTAGTTCCGTATTTATATGGAGTGCTATAGTAGGTCTTCCGGGATGTCAGACGGAGTCAGGCTATAGTAGTAATCAGTGGTGTAGACATGGTGTCTAGACCGCGGGTTATCTTGTGAATACTATGTGCTCTCGCGTAACGATAGAGGTAGGCCGTAGTAGTGATAGCTGTTGGACCCTTTGAAAGCCAGGGGTCTGGTGCCCGATGCGAGTGATCATACCAGAGAGACCGTACTAGACTCTGCACCCTATCAAGCTAATCCTTTCTACCTATCCTATCCTTAGAGGTTGTGTCCTTAGACCATTAGCTGGGCTAGGAGCTAGAACTCATCCGTCCTGTGGATTCAACAGACCCTTGGAATACTCTCCTTCCTCGGAAGTGCTACAACAGTGTATCTGTGTGCTTGCAGATTTGTTCGCACCCATTAGTGTACCTGGCTGTTGATGGGGACGTGGGTGCCCGATCTTCCGTCAGGTGAAAGATAACTCATTTAGGGCGGATGTGACGCACCGATCCGGCTTCAGATCCAAAGACCTGGACCCCTGCAATCTTAGCACCACGATTCCTCTGGTTATCAACCGTGTCACAATCCGGTTGACCTCGCCGCGAAGGCTAATCCCTGCCTGCAAAACGAAGAACACAAGCAAGAACTCGAAAGAAGCAGCTCTCAAAATAGTGACTCTGCAGATGAACGAATAACACACGAAAGTTGGGGTTTCACAAACCGATAACGGCGACTGTTCGACGACAGAAAACTCTAAGCAAAACCCGCCTCTAAACCGGCGGCGGCTACTGAGTTTATGGAGAGGGAGGGTCGTCCTAGGGTTGTGGGAGACCAGGAGGGGGCGCCCACGACTTGGGCCAAGGGCCCGACTTGATACACGGCCAAGTTGGCCCAAAATAGGTGGCGCAGCACCTTGTTGTGGTCACACAGCATGATCCACGCGACTTCTGGAGCTAGGACCAGAACCAAATCGACGGTGTCGTCGTCCTCTTTCCAACGAGTACTTATACGCCTCGTTTCGACGTCGTATGATGGAGTTATCGCCGAAACCGTGCGTAAGTGTAGGCTGAATCCGAGATGGACGTGGCAGCTGAGTCGGAGACAAAGTCCAACATGGGAAAGGTCGTGGCGTATGTGTGTTCAGCATGGTGATGTCCTCATCATCCCCCCTTCTTGAATCTGAGTCGTCCTCGACTCCTTCACATCATCAATCTCCTGCAAAAGGTTAGGAACCGCACGATGCAAAGTACGAGATATAGACATAGGTGTATTGGCGAAAGAAACATCTCGGGTAAGCATAGTATAGCAAGGTGCATCAGGATTATCACAAAGTTCAGCTTGAGCAGATGTAGTAGCAAGAAAAACACCCCCTTTTAATTTAATTCCGTCATGTTTAACATCAGACGATTCAGTGTCACTTGGTTCTTTCTTATTATTTTCAGCAAGGTCATTAAAATGTTTCCTAATAGCAGCAGGTGATAAAGGAAGCAAAGTAATGTCCTGGCCTTTATGTGTGAAGGTATATGTATTAGTTCTACCCTGATGTGCAGCATCTCTATCATATTCCCATGGACGTCCTAATAAAAGCGAACATGCTTCCATAGGTACGACATCAAAATCAGCATAATCATGATAAGAGCCAACTAAAAAGTGTATGCGTGCGGAGTGAGTTACCTTCGCCTTACCAAAATTATTGAACCATTCAATGTTGTACGGAAAGCGTAAAGGTCGAGTTTCCAAACCAAGCTTGCGGATCAAATCTGAACTCACCAAGTTGTTGCAACTCCCAGTGTCAATAATGGTGAGAACACGTCGCTCCTAAACGACAAGAAACATGTGGAACAAGTTGTTGCGCTGGGCCTTCGTGTCGTCCTCATGTTGCTCCTGTGCGGAGAGCACACGCTGCACAAGAAGGCTAGGAAAGCCGGCGGATGCATCTTCGGAGTTAATGGCGTTCACCTTGCTCGTATCCGAACCTGCAGCAGTGTTAGCGGCAAAAATATCATCATCTTCAACGTCACTAGTACTTACAATGCCATCTCTATCCGGTGAAGCGATGAAAGCACGAGTACTTGGACAGTCCTTGCTGATATGGCCCATCCCCTTGCAGCGGTGGCACACAATGTGGGCAGATTTACTCGAAGAACTCTTAGCGGAAGTAGGTTGGGTCTTGTTCTGCTGGACCTGCACATTAGACACTTTGCTCACCTCAGAAGAAGGCGTCGTAGCTGCTGGTGGCGTGGAAGAATAGGTAGCTGGCGATCGAGCTACTGATGGCGTGAAGGTCGTAGGTGTGGATGAGCTCCTGCGTCGTCCCTGCAATTCTTTTTCTGCGAGTATAGCAAGCTGGAACAACTGGTTGGTGGTAGTGAAAGTTTTATAGTCAACAATATCCTGAATTTCACGTCTCAAACCACCATAAAAACGACAAACTTTATCCTCAGGATCCTCAACTACACCACAACAAATCATACCCTTCTGTAACTCAGCATAGTAATCCTGCACAGACATATCTCCCTGCTCTAAATGTTGTAATTTCTTACGCAAATCACGCTTATAAGAAGCAGGAACAAAACGATCACGCATAGCAATTTTAAGAGCATCCCAGGTAGTAGGTTGTATATTTAATGAAGCACATTCTTGCCACCAGATAATAGCAAAATCTTTAAATTCACTAGTGGCTTGTCTAACTTTATGACGATCAGGAACAAGGTGTGAAGCAAATTTTTGTTCTACGGTCATCTCCCAATCAAGATATTCCTCAGCATCATATCTCCCATAAAAAGTAGGTATGGTAAATTTAACTTTAGCATAAGGGTCATCGTTACCATAATTATGTCGAGAACCTTTACCTTTCATACCGCGAGTGTTGAATGCAAGAATGCGGCGTGCACGGTTCTCACTTGTCATCTTGTGGTCGACCGTACCATCAGGGAAATAAACAGTATCCTCAGGATGGTCAGCATCATCGAAGGTGTCCTCCTCGTCCTTAGTGCCATCATGCTTGGGAGGGTTGCTTTCAAGCTGCTCAATTCTTGTGGTCAGTGTGGAGACGCGCTTGTTCACAATCTCAACAGTATGGTTGTTGTTCTGGACCTCCTTAGTGAGCTTGCTCAACTCCTTCATGAAAAAGTCCTTCATCTCATTCTGCATCTCCTGCAATTGACTAGACAACACAGGAATATCGTCTGGCATGGTTAAGGATTAGTAAAGACCCGATGCACTATGTGGTGGTTGGCTAATGGAATCAAACGCTCACACACGTCTTACCAAGTTCTTACCAGGTTCTTACCAATGCAAGCAAGGGATGGTACAACCGGTGGCTGGTCATGATACCTGTGAGCACATGGTACCAAGATTGCAAGGGTCCTTCGCTGTACTGATCCGAAGAATCTGTATGTGGAGCTTAGGATGGCACAATATGTAGTATATGTGGAACAATTATCGAATACAGAGTAGCAAAGTTCAATAAGTATCCAAAGTACAAGTCACAATTGCTGGCTGAGACGTATCCTAGGCGTAGCACAACAAGCTGAACAAAGAACAATGGAAAAAGCTCAAAGAACTAGCAAAGAAGCAAGCAATGCACACGTTTTCACTATTTTTGCTGATAGTGACCTCCAAGAAAGGAATCAAACAACCTGATCTTTTTCTGAATTTTTTACCACTGAACAATTATCACAAAAGATAGAAGCTCACAAAAATTCACCTTAAATAGAAGTGTATTGTGGCCTAGGGAAAAACAGCAAGGTTCACCGAAAATCCTAAATCAACTTGAATGAATTTTTTCTTTATCTTCCTGATTTTTTTTGAATTTGTTGAGAATGCCAAACCGACGATGTCAGTTTGGACCCTACCCCAAATGGAGTCACGAATCTGCTGTAAAAAATTGAGCTCAATCGGAGCACCGAGCGAAAAGTTATGCCCTGTTTACTGAAGGTACCTCAAGTTACGTTTTTGAGAGGCACAACTCGGCAGGAAATTCAGCGGCGGCTAGGGCAAAGCTTCCCTAGTATTTGCAATAGGTATTTGTCAGATGATGAAACAATGGGGGGCTGCGATGCAAGGCAAAAAACACAAGGCGGCTCGCAACCTATCTAGGGCTTGCACGGCGAGAATTCACACAAGGCGGCTAGCGAGGGCAAGTCGAGTAGTGTAGTGGCACGACTTGTAATCTGGATGACGGTGGATGGGATAGCGGCGGAAACAAATACAGCGACGGTGCAGTTGAACTACGACCAAGACAAAATCTAAACCAGCAACAAGACTCGACCACGGACACAAACTCAAAAATGCGAAACTGAAACGAAATTGCAAGGCTAACACAAGGGTTCTAGGACAGCGGAATTTTTTTGTAGGATTTTTGTGGACTATAGGACTAAGGCGAAATCTAAACTGGGGATAATCCTGACAGGAATACCTGAGTCTCTGATTACCACTTGATGGGGACGTGGGTGCCCGATCTTCCGTCAGGTGAAAGATAACTCGTTTAGGGCGGATGTGACGCACCGATCCGGCTTCAGATCCAAAGACCTGGACCCCTGCAATCTTAGCACCACGATTCCTCTGGTTATCAACCGTGTCACAATCCGGTTGACCTCGCCGCGAAGGCTAATCCCTGCCTGCGAAATGAAGAACACAAGCAAGAACTCGAAAGAAGCAGCTCTCAAAATAGTGACTCTGCAGATGAATGAATAACACACGAAAGTTGGGGTTTCACAAACCGATAACGGCGACTGTTCGACGACAGAAAACTCTAAGCAAAACCCGCCTCTAAACCGGCGGCGGCTACTGAGTTTATGGAGAGGGAGGGTCGTCCTAGGGTTGTGGGAGACCAGGAGGGGGCGCCCACGACTTGGGCCAAGGGCCCGACTTGATACACGGCCAAGTTGGCCCAAAATAGGTGGCGCAGCACCTTGTCGTGGTCACACAGCATGATCCACGCGACTTCTGGAGCTAGGACCAGAACCAAATCGACGGTGTCGTCGTCCTCTTTCCAACGAGTACTTATACGCCTCGTTTCGACGTCGTATGATGGAGTTATCACCGAAACCGTGCGTAAGTGTAGGCTAAATCCGAGATGGACGTGGCAGCTGAGTCGGAGACAAAGTCCAACATGGGAAAGGTCGTGGCGTATGTGTGTTCAGCATGGTGATGTCCTCATCAGCTGTTCCACGCTAGACGCACCACTAGTTGTGACATTAAGAAACACCAACAAGCATTTCTGGCGCTGTTGTCGGGGACAGTTGTTGTTTCTATCTTCGAGCCTAGTAGTCTTCGTATCTTTTTATCTTTTCTTTACTTCTACCTTTACCCCTGTTACCCTTGGAGATGCCTTCCTATCAAAGCCTCTCTACCCCTAGGGGCGAGTTCATCTTAGAGCAACCATTAACTTCCACATCTTGCTGCGAGCTTCGTCCCGACTTTATAGCTATGGTTCAGAATCGACCTTTCTATGGAGTATTCAGTGATGACCCTCATGTTCATTTAGAGGAGTTCAAGGACTTGTGTTCGTGTTTGGTAATCCCAGGCATGACACATGAAACTTTGAGGTGGAAATTGTTCCCTTTCTCTCTCATAGATAGAGCGGAGCAATGGTACACCCACACGACAGGGCATGTGAATAATTAGGGAGAACTACAAGATAACTTTTGTGACTCATTCTCCCTTGATGAACACATAGAGTCCTTGCTGCGTGACTTCCTAGACTTTGAGCAATTAGAGGGTGAGTCTATAGGTGCAGCATGGGCTAGGGTCCTATGTCTTTTGACATTTTGCCCAAACATGTCTATACCCGATGATATAGCGACGCATACCTTTTATACTCGTATAGACATGGAATCTGCACACGAGCTCGACCTTTTAGTTGAAGGTTCGTATAGGTGGCCAAACGGGCCGCCCGGTACGGCACTAGCACGAGCACGATCTGGCACGGCACTATGCGGCACAACCGTATGCGGCACAGTGGCCCGTCGTGCCGTGCCCCAAAGTGCCGCCGTGCCGACTCGTCGGCACGGGCACGACCCGACAAGGGCGTAGGCGTGCCGTGCCGTGCTGTGCCTCTGGGCACGGCGGCGCTGGAAGCCCGCCGTGGCACGCAAACACCTGGTGGCTAAGGAGGTTCCCATGGTGGCGGCGGAGGTGGCGGTGCGTAGAGACTCCACGACGGGCGCTGCGCGGTTCACCGGCCGTGGCCGTGGCACAGTCGATGCAGATCCTGCCAGAGAAGAAGGAAGGGAGAATAGCCAGTGCAGATCCCAACCAGCAACACATCCTCACCGGTGACGAGGGTTGGCGATATCAGCAGAGGAGGCAGGGAGGAAGAGAGTAGAGGTGGTGACAGGCGGCGGCAGTGTTGAAGGGTGGCTGGTGCGGCGAGGGGCCAGCGCGGCCTCGTGGCGGAGGGGGGCGGCGCCGAGGTGGTTGGGGCCGAAGGAGATGGAGCATCGGCCGCTAGGGAGCAGGTGTGGCGGCGGCCGGGAAAAATGAGAATGGGTGTTGGGGATTAGGGTTTGTGGGAGTTTATATACTAGAAATAGATAATGGACTTTTATGGGCCAAAATTAACAGGCTGAAATCGTGCTAGCTCTTAAATCGGGCCGTGCTCGTGCCGGCACTACGGACCTAATTGGTGGCCCAGCCACTGGCACTATGTCGTGCCGTGCCTGGCACTAGCACTATTGACATCGTGCCGTGCCGTGCTCGTGTCATGATTTTTCGGACCGTGCTTGTGCCAGCCCATCGTGCTCGTGCGAAATGGCCAGGTATAGAGGTTTGTTCAGAACCCAAACTCCAGTGGAAAGAAGAGAGATCCTAGAATTCTTCTTAGAAACCTCTTCTTCCCATACCGATCACAATGAACCCCATCTAGAGTCTGAGTCGGTCCATGAGAGTCCCTCAATAGCACAATCTGAGCTTTCATCTTCCACATCCCATGACTTGTCTGTTGAGCCCTCTCCCGAACCACGAACACCGAAGGAAGAAGAAATTCAGCCTTCAGAGTTCTCTTTTATATTCGAGGATGACCCTTCTAGAAACATTAGAAATACCTGGAATGACCTTAGGCACGTGGAGCCTACGACATCGATGAACCTTTATGAGGTCCTCAATGAAGATTGGCATCATGCGACCACAATGGATTTTTCACCTCAGGGATTTAAGCGTATTACATTCGAAGCAATTCGGGTTAGCTCGAGTTACACTACCATTCCTTGTTCCATGAGGGGAAACACCATAGATGCTGCCCATGACCCTAATGCGGGGGCCTGAATCATATCAGAGTACCTTTTGGATACTCTGGTGGGTGACATGCACCTGACCTCGATGATAGACTTTTACATAGTCCCAGGTGGCGCTGCTTTTTTCCATGTTGGGGGATCGCAAGTGTCGTGCCGCTCATCATAGACGAGATCGAGGCTAGCCTAGACTTTCACATCTTCGATGTCCTCAATCTTGATCTTCTCCTAGGCTCCCCGTTAGAGAAACATATATCCTTAGGGAACCTAGATGATATGCTTAGGGAAGCTGCTTTCGCCACCGCTACCCCTTATCTAGGACATCCTATGGTGAAGCCTCCTGCCAAGCGAAACCCGCTCGAGAAGACGATGCATATATCTCTGATCGCGTCATCCGAGCCTATTCTCATTGAGGGTGTAGAATTCTCTACTCCTCATGTGTATGATTCGAAAGACCCTCTTCACCTATGTGAAGGCGAACAATCGTCATCACTCTCGACTGTGTTTGAGCCTCTTCCTGCTGGCCCATACTTTGTTACTTTCGACCAGGATCGAGAGTCAGCACTGAGCTTCCACGATGACTCTCTTGAGATGGAGAATTCATGGGCCATGGAACTTTGTGAGGCACTGACTCTGGAGTCTGGTGGAAAAGACTTAATTGACAATCATGGTAGTTTTGTCGGTGTCTGGATTAGCTCCGGCACTAACTAGTAATTAGCGCTGCGATCTATCTCTCGATGGTCAGTGCTACAGCTAATACGGAGACAAGGGTTTATCCTGGTTCCGGCCAAGGGACCATACGTTCAGCAGGGTGTCGCAAGCTCTGTCGTCTCGGATCCGTGCGCGCACACCCGTTCCGCTTTGCTCCTGCTTCCGCCCTCTTCTTCCACCTACAGCTATGGTCAAGATAGTGGAGGCCGCACCCGTTCCGCTTTGCTCCTGAACATTAACTTAAGCACCCAGGTACCACAGGGAGCTAACCTCCCGCGTTGCTTCCGCACAACTCCGGTTGTTAGATTTTAGACTCCTACAGCTTATCCGAACGTGTGGGATTTCAGAGGGACCAACGGCTGTCACTACCGCGGCCTACCCCAAGACAAACCGTGGGATAAACTCATAAGTAAGGTAGCTACGCAACCCAAGCACCATGCTTAGGTTGTTAGCCGGACTTGACCGGCCCGGGCTATTATGATCCAGGTCAAGCCACCAGATAAACCAGCCAATTACACCGAGTACCGTAGCTTAAGCACAGACTTCATACAACACAGTCAAGTCATCTAATTAGATCAAACCAGGTTAGGTACACAAACGTATTCGTGTTTTCCTATGTCTGTTGAACTGGATCAATGGGTCATGTTCGCGAAGAACACGAGCCTCTAACTTATGAACAAACACCGGAAACATGTGAAAGTCACCCATCAAGTGGATCAAAAGGCCTTGTTCATCAAGAACAGGAGCTTGAACAGGTGAAGAACACATGAACAAATCACCCATGTATACTAACATAACTTTATATGAAATAGATGAATAACTGAAGTAGATCAAAGTCATACAAATGAAATAAGATACAAGAGAACTTATACCTAGATCCCAAAGTAGACTTGGAACCTGAATTAGAACTACTCTAGCCTACCTCCTAGCCTTGAGACTAAAAGTGAGAGAGGTGTTGCAAGTGTGGATGGTTCATAAGTGAGCCCCCTCTCCTTCTATTTATAGGCCCGGGCACCGGCGAGGAGTGGATGCAAACACCACAGGAATGGCTCCTAGGACCAATAGGGTAGCACCACATGGAAGCCCTTGAATGGCGGCCTCAAGGTCAGTTCGGTCGACCTGTGGGGTCGGCCGACCCCCTGTGGGCCCCACTCGGGGTGTGCTTTCTCCTGGTGGCTGTCCTATGGGTTCTTAGGTCGGTTCCCGGTGTCCACCCTATTTTAGCGCGATTTGCATGCTTTTGTGGGCCCATGGATCCATGTGACGTCCACGTGTCACACTCTGATTCGTTGGGGGTTGCTTCACTTGGATTGCTTGCATGGCATGCATGCATGGGCCCTGGTTGGCAGCTTTGCATGCATGGCATCCTTGTTGGCAGCCCACCTAGGATGAGGTGATGTGGCATGGATCATAGAAGGTGAGTTTGCCACTCTTTTCCTGCTTGTTTTCCTGCAATCAAATAATCTCCAAGGACAAGTGGAACTACATTATTCTTAACTAAATACGTGTAAGAAATACCTTATGCTCCTTTATTTATGAGTATATTGACGGTGAAAGTAGGCACTTAACAGCCATCAACACCAGCTCTAACAGGACCATGTGGCGTGCGAGGAGGCGCAGACCCAGCTCCAGTAAGAGCGCATGGCTCTTGAGGAGGTCAGGTCCACGCTCCAGCAGCGGGATGCAGAGGCGGCGGCGGTGGGTGCCCAGCTCCAAATCCGGTAGCTGGCGGCTGAGCTGCTCACCGAGGCCTTGGTTCGGGAGAGTGTCACCGTCGAGGCCCTGCAGGCCGCCGTCGAGGAGAAGGATGCCTCGATTCTACAGCTGCAACAAGAGGTCGGGGTTGTGCAGGCAGAGCTCGAGATGGAGAAGGGGCAGACCGAGGGTAAGCTGTAGCCCCCTGGCCCTTGATTATCTTCAAGTTTGTCAAGATCTGCTCTTGATGCACTTGCTCTTGTTTCAGGACTGCGGAAAGCCCTGGAGGAGTCATCGATGCAGGCGTAGACTCTCCAGGTCGTCTACACCGCGGCTCAGCAGGAGCTCGAGGCCCCGAAGGGTGCGGCCCTCGAAGTGTACCGGGAGATCAAGGGGGCACTGGTTCATCAGGGAGATCATTAGCGAGCCGCCTGAGGGCTGTGAGCAGCCGCGTCATTGTGGGCGTAAAGGGTGCTCTTCGACTTGGCGTCCAGAAGACCCTAGGCGTGGTGTCAACGCACTACATTGTCGAGTTCGAGGCTTTGGTGATGGGCTACGTCATCGCTGATGATCTTGATGACGACAGAATGAACGCCGCCATGGATCAAGCCTATGCCGCCGCCGCTGCTGCTGCCGCCGAGCTCGCCGACATGTTCGAGGAGGACCTCTTCCCTAACGCTGCTGAGGGCGGGGCCGCCGCCGCCGCAAGCCCTCGTGCGCCCTGAAAGAGGCTGGGTGCGGAAGCCTGTAGGTTGTACTTTAGGGTTTGAGCCAAGCGGCTCTTGTAATCGAACAAGTTGTTTCCTAAATGTATGAAATTATGCACAATTTGTTTATGTATGCTATTGTGTTTTTCTTGTATCTTAGAGAAATTTCAGCTGGGGATAGTCGCGTCTGTGAGTAACTTAAGCATAAGGTAGTGAGAGAGATGCCATATCCTGCTGGAGGCGTAGGCAGTCTCAGACTCAGCCGGCCCTAGCTTTAGTCATCTCACGCCCTGCTTCCATTTTCCTAAGCGTTCAAGGCCTAACACGTTAGCATTTTCGAATGAAAAGGTTTTTGTGAAAAAAATAGGAATGTTTAGGGGGAGTGCCCCCCATAGTAGCCCCCGAGGGGGACTTGGTTTTCAGAGGAAAGCCGAGTCTCCCTAACTTTATTCACAACCTTGCTTTTATTTACATATGATTTGGACATCAGATATGTACAAAACGACATGGAATTTCATGGATAGAAGCGACATAGCTATTGAATGTTCCAAGCGTTGGTGAAGATTTCGCCCTTCTTGTTCGCGAGCTTGTACGTGCCGGGCTTGAGAACTTCGGTGATGATGTACGGCCCTTCCCACGACGGTGTGAGCTTGTGACGGCCCTCGTTCTTTTGTCGAAGCCTCAACACCTGGTCTCCCTTGCTATGGTCTCGAGGCCGGACTTTTCGAGCTTGGTATCATTGGAGGGATTGCTGGTACTTTTCCGAGTGTAGGATTGCCACATCCCAGGCCTCGTTGATGCAGTCCAGCAAGTCTTCGCGATCTTGCTGGTTCTGCTCCTCTTGATAGGCTTTAACCCTTGGGGACCCGTAATCCAAGTCTGTCGGGAGGACGGCCTCGACGCCATAGACAAAGAAGAACGGGGTGAAGTGTTGACAGTGGAAATTCACCATTTCCAACCCTCAATACTCTCACATAAATGGAGGCATATGCATTGTTTACTAGCATTTAGGTTTAAATAATGTAGTTCCACTTGTCCTTGGAGATTATTTGTATGTAGGTGATTTACCCCTTAAAAGAGATGGAAACTCAACTTCTATGAAGGAACCATGCCAACTCAGCTGAGGAGGTGGCTGCCACCAAGGGAAACATGGCAATCCACATCATCGATCCAGGGGAGGCACTCACCGACGAATCAGAGGACGCCACATGGACTTCACATGGATCAAAGGGCCCACCTCGGATACCAAATCAAGCCATGCATCGGGGATGGATCAGAGGGCCCACAGGGCAGCCACCCAGTGGAAAACCACCAGGTGGGGCCACCCTAGGGGGCCGGCCGACCCTGGGATCGGCCGAACCGACCTAGGGGGCCCCATCCTGGCCCTCCACGTGGCAGCTCCCTATTGGTCCATTGCCTCACTCCCGGGTGTTTAGGGGCCATTTGGGCGTCTGAGCAAGCCTTGCCTTTGCCTATAAATAGAAGGGGAGGGGCTCCCATTTCTCACACACCACTCTCTCATTCTCCTCTCACTTTTAGTTTCCAAGGCTAGGGGGTAGGCTAGAGCAGCTCTTATTCAGGTTCCAAGTCCTCTTGGAAGTCTAGGTATGAGTTCTCTTTCATCATTATTTCTTTGTATGACTTTGATCTACTTCAGTTATTCAGCTATTTCATATAAAGTCATGGTAGATCATATTCTTGATATGTTCTTGAGTTCATCCTCTGTTCATCATTTAGAGGCTCGTGTTTTTCGTGAACACTACCTTTTGATCCACTTGAAGGGTGATAAACTCCTTCCTTATGTGTTTGTTCATAAGTTAGAGGCTCGTGTTCTTCACGAACACGGCCCTTTGATCTTGTTGATTAGACATAAGAGAGTTCATATTTGTTAGTATGTCTAGCCTTAGTTGATCTTGTTAGATGGCATAAGAGTGTTGCATGAGGTCTGTGTTCAAGCTACGGTACTCGGTCTAGTTGACCAGTCTTCTGGTGGCTCTCACCCTGGGTCACAATAGCCCGGGCCGGGTGGAGTCTAGCAGCAACGTAGGCATGGTGCCTGGGTTGTCAGGCTACGATAGTTATGAGCATACCCCCCGTAACGAGAGGTCGGTCCTCAGGTGGTGACAGCCCTGTTGGATCCTAGGGCAACCTCCGCGTTGGGGTACCTGCTGTAGGAGTCTAAAATCTAGTTTCACAGAGTGCTGGTCGTCGCAGGCTAGCTCCCCGTTTGTACCTGGGTGCTGAACCTTATCCCTCTCATGCAATGCTCATGCCCATCTCTTGTATCTTCTAGCTTTGTATGTTTAGTACATTAGAACCTAGAGCTAACTCATATGTTCCCCCTAAGCCGTAGTGTGCTAGAGTAGAGGTAGATTTGAGTGTGTGTGTCACACTACCCTTATATCTTTTATCTTACCCCTGCCTTTGAGTGTGTTGTTCCCTATATCTATCTCTTGGTATACATTCAGAGCAAAAGCAAAAGTCTAAGATATCCGCCATTGCCTTCCACGGATACGATACCCTTGGAATACTCTCCTTCCTTGGGGAAATGCTACAATGGTTTATCTGTGCGCTTGCGGATTCGTTCATGATCGTTTAGATTAACCTTCGGCAAGTCTTGATATTCATGTTAACCCGGTGCTGTTAGTTGTGACATTAATAAATGCCAACAAGCATTTCTGGTGCTGTTGCCGGGGAAGGCACAGGATTATCATGACTATACTTTGCATCTGTTTATAAACTCTGAGTAGGTTAGGACAACTCTCAATGCAGGCTAACCTTGATTGTCTTCTTTTATCTTTGGATGATGAAGACAGGTAGTGTATGACTGGTTTCGACCTACCGGCGAATTTTACTGAAGATCCCGAGTCACTTGTGAGGAAAGCTCGAATTCATTTCAGCTCACCTCGTCATACTCGTCCGGAGGGCGAACCAGCTTCCTTTGTACCATCCATGTCCAATGCTAGGGCCCAGAAGACACTTTGTGAGTACTCAGCTCCTTCCGCTGACCAGGTGCTGCAAGGCCCTGAGGTGGCAATGGGGACTGAAAATTTTGAGATCAAGACGGGTCTAATTACGATGGTACAGGCTATCCCATTCTGTGGCAAGCCAAATGAGGATGCCAATGCTCATCTGCAGCAATTCCTAGAGCTATGCAACACTTTCGTCATCAGGGGTGCAAATATGGACGCTGTTCGTTTACGGCTATTTCCATTCTCCCTCCTGGGGAAAGCTAAGCAATGGTTCTATGCGAATCATGAAGCTATTGACACTTGGAGTAAGTGTTCAGAGGCATTTCTCAAGAAGTTCTTCCCATTGGGTAAAACCAATGCTCTTCGTGGAAGGATTTCTAGTTTTCAGCAAGCAGCAAGTGAGTCTATTCCAGAGGCTTGGGAAAGGCTTCAGGAGTATGTCCTGGCCTGTCCTCACCATGGGATGGAGGATTGGCTTATTCTTCAAAGCTTCTATAATGGGTTGACTCTGACAGCCCGAGGCCATATTGATGCTGCTGCTCAAGGAGCATTCTTCTCACTCACTGTTGATAATGCTAAATTACTCATGGAGAAGATGGTCTCCAACCAAGGGTGGAGTGATGAAAGACTCCAGCCACGACTGAGGGGTACTCATACTGTCAAGGAAGCAGACATGATTACTGCCAAGATGGATCTTCTCATGAAGAGATTGGATGATTACACCAGCGAGAAGGCTGCCATGCCTACCACTACTCTGCCTATGGACTCTCACATGACCTGTGAGGTCTGTGGCAACACTGGGCACTCAGGCAACTATTGTTCGGAGACTTAGGAGGAAGTGATGTACATGAACGGCAACAACAACGGTTATCGTCCACCTCAACAAGGAGGCCAATCATTGAATCAACAATGCCCTTACTATCAAGGAGGTAACCAAGGTAACTCGTACAATCCTAACCAACCCTCCTTGAGAGATCTCGTTTTTGGGCAAGCTAAGATTAATGAAGGTATTAACAAAAAGTTAGCTACCCTTGATAAAACTGTGGAAAGCCTCAACGTTAAGCTTGATAGTTTTTCTTCTGCTCAGAAGAGTCAACTAAGTTTCAACAAAATGTTAGAAACCCAGCTAGCTCAGCTGGCTGCTTTGGTTCCATCTCCTGATAACGGGAGGATCCCGGGGCAACCCGTATCCTCTTGTGAAAATGTTAGTGTCGTGTCAACCAGGTGGGGTAAGCCACCTAGGAAGACACATGCTTCTGACTATGCAGGAAAGCCATACAACAAATTCTTGATCCATGGGAGGAATCAACAGTAGTGCACAAGAAAGATCCAGGCTACCCGACTATCACTTGCACAATCTATTACAAGCAGATCAGGAATGCTCTTTGTGACCTTGGTGCAAGTGTTAATCTCATGTCCAAGGCCATGTTCGAGCAACTGGGATATCCAGCTCTCTCTCCAACAGCACAGACTATCCAACTCGCCGATTCAACGATCCGATATCTAGAAGGAATTGTTGAGAGCTTATTGGTTAAGGTCAAGAGCTCTTATGTCTTCGCGGACTTCGTAGTCCTTGATATGGATGACGAGGGAGGAATGCCGCTCATCCTTGGGCGACCATTTCTCAGTGATGTCCGAGCTAGGATCAATGTGGGGTCCGGAATCATCCGTTTCCGCATTGGGAAGAGGACTTGAAGTTCAAGTTTCAGGACAAAGAAGAACAATGTTATTTGGTGCAAGATAGTGTTGAGCAGCTTGGGGGAAGGACGGAGCCTTCACCCCTAAGGAGGAAATCTCTGTCGAAGAGGTTAAAGAAAATTCGGAAAGAATGGCGGAAGATTGAGATGGCACCAACCTCTACTTCTCAGGAGTGGGGTGCTGAATGGAATTGATTGCTGAGAAGAGTCCCACTCGTCGGACTAAAAATGATGGGTCATTTCTACCAAAAAGGTTAAAGCTGGTACTTATGTCATATTTCCCTTTCCAAATTTTATTTTCAAAATTGCATATTTGATTTCCCAAAAACCTTGCATCTGCATGCTAGATTTATCTAGCCCTTTTCCCTTTTCCAAATAAAATTTTTGAAAATAATTTCTGAGTTTGAAAATTCAAGAAAAATCATTTGAAAAATATTTCGAGGGAAATTGGGCCGAGGCACTCAGGCAGGCCCCCAGCTAGCCGTTGGGGAGCCACTGGCCAGGGCAGAGGGCAGGTGGGCCCGGCCTAGGGTCGGCCGACCCCAGGTTCGGCCGAAGCAGCCCAACGGCTGTTGGGCCCCACCTTGCTCCAACGGCTCCTAGCCGTTGCCCAACGGCTATGTCTGGATGCCCGGCGCATTTGCCTATAAATAGCAAGGGAGAGGGGGTGTTCTTCACCCATTCAACACTCTTCACTCACACTCCCCTCTCTACTCCTTGCTCTCTTGGTTTTCTTGGATTTCTTGCTCGAGATTGGATCGTCAAGTACTCTCTCTATTGTGTTGCTGAAAATATTGTTATTAGTGGAGCAAGCTTGGTAAGAACTTCATTCGATTTCACTAATCCATCACCGAGTTGCTCTTGTTGTCCCTTGTTGTTGTGCTAGCATGAATTGGGCGGCAAACACTCTCTGGAGGGTGACACGCTTACGCTCCCATTTGCGGGCAAGCACGAGTGCATCCATCCCCGTCGAGCCGACGCCGAGCCCATGAACGATGGATTATGAAGAAGAGCAAGAAGAGCAAGCTGAGCGACAAGCCGCGGAGGAGGTCATCGACGACACCCCCTACCTCAGCTTGTGGGGCAATTGAGAGGAGCAAGCCTATGCTCTTCTGAAGGACCGAGTCTTCGCCCACACCAGGGACTTCAACCCGGCTCTCATGGAGAAGACAGGTATGAATCTCGAGTTTGCTTCCATTTGGAATGCTCTTGGTTGGGAGGAGTTTGTGCCGGTCACAGAGCTTGGCTCTCGGCCCCTCACCATCCAGTTTCTTTGCTCTCTTACCGAGATCCCGGATGGCATTAGGTTTCATCTTTTCGGGACTGATTATCGTCTTTCTTGGAAGGATCTTAGTCGTCTTCTTGGTTTTAGTCCTCGTTGTGCTGTCTCTTTGAAGAGAGCTTGTGAGGGTTATGTTCGGGAATCTTTTTGGGCAGATATCTCTGGTCTTGTTTACAGTGGCAAGTTTGTACCTCGGTGTAATGATATTGTGCATCCCACTCTCCGTCTGTGGCACAAGTGGCTCGCTATTACTCTCTTTCCACGAGAGGATGTTCGGCCCATGCGCAGCGATGAGATGATGCTATTATACGCCGCTGTCAACCGGATCAAGGTCTCTCCTGTTAAAGCTATGATTCGGCAGTGGTTGACGAATTTCAAGATGATAGGACCTATTGAGTGTACGGCTTTGGTAACTCGTATTGCTCTCAGACTCGGGGTTCTTAGCGGGAATCCCGTACCCTTCATCGGGACGCCCCAAGTTCTCATTGATGAGGCATACTTGATCCAGGGGCATATACTCAAGAGGGGCCCAAATGATTCTTTGACTTTCTTCTTTCCGGGCTATACAAATCAAATCCCGTTACCTAACCCGGGGTTTGGATTGTATAATTCGGAGTCACTAACCATTCCCCTTGTTACACAAGAGGAAAGCCGTCGTGCTAGTGTTTCAGAGAGGTCCACCAGGAGCGCGGCGAAGAGAGCACACATGCAGCAGCAGCAGCAGTCACAGCCGACACCACCACCACAGCCTCAGCCTCAACCACAGCCTGCTACACCACCGGTGGCAGGAGGGGCCCCTACAGGGTACATGTCCGGGGTTACCCTTGGATATGCACCTGGTTGGGATCAGCCCACCTACCAGCCGAGTGCGAGTGGCACAGCTTGGGCAGGCACGAGTAGAGCTCAGTGGGCCACACCCGCTAGTTCTAGCTCCGGTGGTCCACCTCAGTCTTTGTCCTTATGGTGACACTCTTCAGCCTCTGCACGCGACGCTCAGCTCGTGCAGCAGATGGGAGAGCTCACCATCCAGGTCACGGGATTGGAGGAGACGCTGAACACCCACGTTGAGTCTACCTCAGCGTGGCAGCGTCAGGCTGGTGAGAGGATAGCAGCCATGCAGCAAGATCAACGGTAATACATGGAGGCGCAGAGGGCTTACTACGCGAGTCAGGGTTTCTTCTTCCCTCCTCCGCAGTGAGCCTGAAGCTAGCTTGGGGGAGGACCCCCATCCTGAGGTAACTTGTATCTTCCTTTGTTTTCAGAATATCTTATAAATGAAAAAAAATCTGCAAAATAAAAAAGACCAAAAATATTCATTTGCTTTCATCATCATCATTTGCTTAGTTTGCTTTGATATGCTTAGTAAGAATGCTTTGCCTCTATGGTTGAAATGATGAATAGTTGCTCTGTTTATTCTCCTCGTATGTCTTGCTTACAACTTTGTATCCTACCTAAGTTTTGAGTTTGTTGGCTTGTATGTTCAAACCTTAGCTTGAAAACTGTGGGTAGCAAAAAGCATGATCCTTGCCTAAGTTGTTGTGAGACATGATATGGTATGATAGAGTGCTATGATCTTGTGCTTAGTGATGCTTGACATCCGGAGTTTTCCTTTTTGAAAAATCAAAACATGATGAGTTCCTCAATGATGAGAATTTCCCATCCAAGGCCATATGTAGATTCTAGTTCTTAGCCTCCACATATGCAGCTTGTTCTCTCATTGAGCTTTGTCAAATTGTTGTGACCCTTGTTAGAACTCATACTCCCCTGATCAAGATCACGTACACGTTCATGCTAAAACTTCTACACTGGAAGTTAGCATTCATCATTTGTTCCATATGCCTATGCATTCTTTCTCAAATAAAACTCTATGTATCTTTGCATTATTCATCCCTCTCCAAATATCTCCAATAGAGACAAAGGGCTAACTAAAAAAAAGAAGAAAGAAATGAAAAGCATGCTCAAAAGCATGGCAAAAATAAATAAAGAGAGCTAGCCCAAGTCTCGAAGAATTTCAAAGGAGAAAAAGGGATTGATATGTGCAAAAGAAAGAGTTCCACCATATAGATGGTAATAACTAGTACCTACTCCAGGGCTAGTGTCCACCTTACCATCAATCCCTCATTTCCTCATATAAAACATGGCAATATCTAGCACCCACTTCCGGGCCTAGTATCCACCTTGCCATGCTCATATCCATCACACACATATGCACATCTTGATCAGGATGTATGTTTGTTTCTTCCAAGGATCCGGTCTTTGACTTAGCAAAACATGAGAGGCAAGTATGCCACATCTTCCCTACCTACAGCTCCACATACAGCCTATTAGGAGTAGGATGTGAAGAAAGGTAATATTGATGCCTTGGTGAGGAACCATACACCTTTGAGCGATCCGAGAGTATCATTTGAGGAACTCTGATTTTCTTTTGAAAAACTTGCAAAACCTCTGGGTTGATAGCTGATCAAGGTAGGAGTGATTATGCACATGCTATATAACCATTCTGTCTCTCAACCACCCAAGGCAGGTAAAGCTATATGCCCCACGTATCAGGTGAAAGGTAAGAACATTGCCGACTTGTTCAACTCTTGGTAGAGTACTTTGCTGTATGTTTGCCATAAGTTGAGAATACAACATTGTAGCAACTCTTGATCAACCAACCTAAGTCTCTAATGTCTTGCTTCGAGACGAGCAAGAGGTTAGCTTGGGGGAGTTTGTTGACGGTGGAAATTCACCATTTCCAACCCTCAATACTCTCACATAAATGGAGGCATATGCATTGTTTACTAGCATTTAGGTTTAAATAATGTAGTTCCACTTATCCTTGGAGATTATTTGTATGTAGGTGATTTACCCCTTAAAAGAGATGGAAACTCAACTTCTATGAAGGAACCATGCCAACTCAGCTGAGGAGGTGGCTGCCACCAAGGGAAACATGGCAATCCACGTCATCGATCCACGGGAGGCACTCACCGACGAATCAGAGGATGCCACATGGACTTCACATGGATCAAAGGGCCCACCTCGGATACCAAATCAAGCCATGCACCGGGGATGGATCAGAGGGCCCACAAGGCAGCCACCCAGTGGAAAACCACCAGGTGGGGCCACCCTAGGGGGTCGGCAGACCCTGGGATCGGCCGAACCGACCTAGGGGGCCCCATCCTGGCCCTCTACGTGGCAGCTCCCTATTGGTCCATTGCCTCACTCCCTGGTGTTTAGGGGCCATTTGGGAGTCCGAGCAAGCCTTGCCTTTGCCTATAAATAGAAGGGGAGGGGCTCCCATTTCTCACACACCACTCTCTCATTCTCCTCTCACTTTTAGTTTCCAAGGCTAGGGGGTAGGCTAGAGTAGCTCTTATTCAGGTTCCAAGTCCTCTTGGAAGTCTAGGTATGAGTTCTCTTTCATCTTTATTTCTTTGTATGACTTTGATCTACTTCAGTTATTCAGCTATTTCATATAAAGTCATGGTAGATCATATTCTTGATATGTTCTTGAGTTCATCCTCTGTTCATCATTTAGAGGCTCGTGTTCTTCGTGAACACTACCTTTTGATCCACTTGAAGGGTGATAAACTCCTTCCTTATGTGTTTGTTCATAAGTTAGAGGCTCGTGTTCTTCATGAACACGACCCTTTGATCTTGTTGATTAGACATAAGAGAGTTCATATTTGTTTGTATGTCTAGCCTTAGTTGATCTTGTTAGATGGCATGAGAGTGTTGCATGAGGTCTGTGTTCAAGCTACGGTACTCGGTCTAGTTGGCCAATCTTCTGGTGGCTCTCACCCTGGGTCACAATAGCCCGGGCTGGGTGGAGTCTAGCAGCAGCGTAGGCATGGTGCCTGGGTTGTCTGGCTACGATAGTTATGAGCATACCCCCCGTAATGAGAGGTCGGTCCTCAGGTGGTGACAGCCCTGTTGGATCCTATGGCAACCTTCGCGTTGGGTACCTGCTGTAGGAGTCTAAAATCTAGTTTCACAGAGTGCTGGTCGTCGCGGGCTAGCTCCCTGTTTGTACCCGGGTGCTGAAACTTATCCCTCTCATGCAATGCTCATGCCCATCTCTTGTATCTTCTAGCTTTGTATGTTTAGTACATTAGAACCTAGAGCTAACTCATATGTTCCCCCTAAGTCGTAATGTGCTAGAGTAGAGGTAGATTTGAGTGTGTGTGTCACACTACCCTTATATCTTTTATCTTACCCCTGCCTTTGAGTGTGTTGTTCCCTATATCTATCTCTTGGTTTACATTTAGAGCAAAAGCATAAGTCTAATATATCCGCCATTGCCTTCCATGGATACGATACCCTTGGAATACTCTCCTTCCTTGGGGAAAGGGTACAATGGTTTATCTGTGCGCTTGCGGATTCGTTCATAATCGTTTAGATTAACCTTCGGCAAGTCTTGATGTTCACGCTAACCCGGTGCCGTTAGTTGTGACATTAAGAAATGCCAACATGAAGCCCGTGGCTCTGCTCGGGGTGTTCCTGAGGCTCCAGACGACCGACGGCAGCTCTTGAATCCATCTTCGGCCAAACTGGTTGAGCTTGTTGAAGATTCTTGGCTTTAGGCCTTGTAAAATCATGCCATTGGTGCGTTCTACTTGACCGTTTGTCTATGGGTGTGCTACGGCTGACCAATCCACACGGATGTGGTAGCTGTCACAGAACTCCAGGAACTTCTTGCCGGTGAACTGGGTGCCGTTGTCGGTTATGATGGAGTTTGGTACCCCGAATCGGTGGATGATGTCCGTGAAGAACAGCACAGCCTGCTTGGACCTGAGGCTGCTGATGGGGCAGACCTCGATCCACTTGTAGAACTTGTTGGTGGCCACCAACACGTGGGTGAAGCCCCGGGCGCCTTCTGCAAGGGCCCGACCAAGTCCAGTCCCCACACAGCAAAGGGCCATGTGATGGGGATGGTTTGGAGTGCATGAGCTGGGAGATGAGTCTTGCGGGCGTAGTACTAGCACCCTTCGCAGGTGCGCACGACCTCATTGGCGTCAGCGACCGCCGTCGGCCAGTAGAAGTGCTGGCGGAACGCCTTGCCCACGAGGGTGCGCGGCGCGACATGGTGGCCGCATTTGCCGGTGTGGACGTCTCGATTCCGTTCGCGGCCCTCGGGGATGGAAATGCACCGCTGCATGATCCCAGAGGTGCTGCGCTTGTACAGCTCGCCGTTGATGACGACGAAGGACTTGGCCTTCCTGGCGATGCGTCTCGCCTCAGTTCGGTCCGGTGTAACTCCCCTCGGTCGAGCCAGGCGAGATACTCGTCGCGCCAGTCCCGTGGAGGGGGCGGGAGCGCGTCGATCTCCATTGCCTCGGCTTCATCCGTCTGGGACCCTTCGTGGTCCGAGGCCTTGAGTTCCCCATTCGAGGGGTCCTCGTCCATGGGCTCGACGCCTGTGGTCTTCGAGGGTCCGGCCCCCGAAGTTTTGCCAGAAACCATGGAGGGTTTGCTGAGGTCGATGGAAGGCTCGGCGAGGTCGCGGGCAAAGATGTTTGGGGGAACGGTGATTCGCCCCGATGCGATCTTAGCCAGCTCATTCACCTCCTCGTTGTACTTGCACGCGATGTGGTTGAGTTCGAATCCGAAGAACTTGATTTCGAGCTTGCGCACCGCACTGCAGTATGACTCCATCTTCTTGTCGTGGTAGCTTGCGTCCTTCATCACCTGGTCTATGACCAGCTGAGAATCTCCCCGAATATCAAGGCGCTAGATGCCGAGCACGATGGCGATGCGGAGGCCGCTGAGAAGGGCCTCGTACTCCGCCATGTTGTTCGACGCGGGGAAGTGTAAGCGCACCAAGTAGCGCATGTGTTCTCTGAGGGGTGAAACAAAGAGCAGGCCCACGCCTGCACCCGTTTTCATCACCGAACTGTCGAAGTACATGGTTTAGCACTCCGCCTGGATCTGGGGCGTGGGTAGCTGAATGTCGATCCACTCAGCCATGAAATCTGCCAAGACTTGCGATTTTATTGCCTTGCGCGGCACGTAGGTGAGGGCTTCACCCATGAGCTGCACTAACCACTTTGCTATCCTACCCGAGACGTCCTGATTGTGAACTATCTCTCCTAGAGGGAAAGATGAGACCACAGTGACTAGGTGGGCCTCGAAGTAGTGTCGCAGCTTGCGCCGTGCGAGCACTACCGCATAGAGCAGCTTCTGGATCTATGGATATCGCATCTTGGTTTCAGACAACACTTCACTGATGTAGTACACCGGCCTCTGGAAAGGCAAGGCGTGACCCTCCTCCGTCCTCTCCACAACAATGACTGCGCTAACCATTTGGGTCGTCGCAGCGACGTAGAGATAGATAGGCTCGCCTTCCTGGGGCGGTGTCAGTATCGGAGCGTGGGCAAGTGTCACCTTCAGCTTGTCGAGAGCCTCCTAGGCTTCGGTGGTCCAGGAGAAATGCTCGTTCTTCTTCAGGAGCTGGTATAGGGGTAAGCCTTTCTCACCGAGGCGTGAGATAAAGCGACTCAGGGCTGCTAGGCAGCTCAGGACCCCTCTGTACCCCCTTCAGATCTTGGATCGGCCCCATCCGCTCGAGGGTCGACACTTTCTTTCGGTTGGGCTCAATGCCTCGCTGGGAGACAATGAAACCCAAGAGCATGCCACGCGGCACCCCAAAGATGCATTTTTGGGGATTTAACCTCACCCTGTTTTCCCGGAGGCAATCGAACGTAATGCGTAAATCGTCCACCAGGTTGTCCGCCTTCATGGATTTTACTATGATATCGTCGATGTATGCCTCAATGGTCTGCCCGATGTGATCCCTGAAAATGTGGAGCATACAATGCTGGTATGCTGCCCTAGCGTTACGGAGACCAAATTGCAATGTCACGTAGCAAAACATACCAAATGGCGTGATAAAAGAGGTCGCGAGCTGGTCGGACGCTTTCATCTTGATTTGGTGATAACCAGAATAAGCATCAAGGGAACATAATAATTCACACCCCGCAATAGAATCTACTATTTGATCGATACGTGGCAAAGGAAAAGGACCTTTGGGACATGCTTTATTGAAACCGGTGTAATCTACACAAATCCTCCACTTCCCATTCTTTTTCTTAACTAGTACAGGATTAGCTAGCCACTCAGGATGGAATACCTCCTTGATGAATCCGGCCTTTAAGAGCTTGCGCAGCTCCTCTCCGATCGCCCGGCGCTTCTCTTCGTCGAATCGTCACAGACATTGAGACACCGGCTTGGACTTGGGCAGGATATCAAGTGAGTGCTCGGCGACCTCCCTTGGAATGCCCGGCATGTCCAAGGGACTCCACGCAAAGATGTCGGTGTTGGCGCGGAGAAAGTCGACGAGCACCACTTCCTATTTCAGGTCGAGGGTGGAGCTGACCCTCAACGCCTTGCCGTCGGGGGCACTAGGGTCGAGGGGTACAGCCTTGGTGTGCTCCGCAGCCTCGAAGTTGCCAGCGTGCTTGTTGGGGGAGTCGAGGACCTCGTTGGCCATCTTCTCTAGGTCAGCCACCAGGGCCTCGTCATGCGCGAGGGCCTTGGCGCGCTCAACACACTCGACGTCGCACTCGAACGTGTGCTCGAACGACAGGCCCACCGTGATGACACCTTTCGGCCTCGGCATCTTGAGCTTGAGGTAGGTGTAGTTCGGGACTGCCATGAACTTAGCGTAGCATGGTCGGCCAAGAATGGCGTGGTACACTCCCTGGAACCCCACCACCTCGAAGGTGAGGACTTTCTTGCAGAAGTTGCTCGGCGTGCCAAAGTAGACAGGCACGTCGATCTGCCTGAGAGGTTGGACTCGCTTGCCCAGCGCAACGCTGAAACGGCGACTTGCTGGGCCACAGCTTGTCCAGGTCGATACCTATGAGCTCCAAGGTGGAGGAGTACATGATGTTGAGGCAGCTGCCCCCATCCATCAACACCTTAGAGAACCGCGTGTTGCCTATGATAGGATCGACAACAAGCGGGTACTGCCCCGGATTGGGTACTGCCCCGGATTTGGGATGTGATCCGGGTGATCTTTGCGGCCAAAGGAGATCGTCTCCTCCGACCAGTCGAGGTACGACGGCACGGCCGGGTGAACGGAGTAAACCTCTCGACGTCATATCCACCGTTCTCCACCTCCGGGAAGCCGTCCTTGCCCCCGTCGCCCACATCCTTCATGGTGTTGTCCTCCTTCGCGGTGACTCAATTGTAGTACTTCTTGAGCATGTCGCACTGCTCGAGAGTGTGAGCGACCGGGGTCTTGTGGTACAGGCAGGGCTTCTTCAGCATGTCGTGGAACACACCACCTCGAGGAGGGCCTCGAGCCCCCTTGTTGGCAGCGTCGACCGCATGGACTTCGTCAGAGCCCTCGCCTTGCTCCATAGGCTTCTTGCCCTGGTTCTTCTTGACCTGCTTCTGCTTCTTCGAGGCATCCTTGGGCTTGCTGCCCTCCGCGGGCGCATCCTCTGCTCGCTTGCCCTTCTTGCTGTCAAAGATCGCCCCCACTGCCTCTTCTCTAGAGGCGTAACTGGTGGCAATGTCGAATAGCTCATTGACGTTGGCGGGAGGTTTTCGGCCCAGCTCACGCACTAGGTCCCAGCAAGTCGTGCCCTCTAAGAAGGCGCGCACAACCTCAGACTCACCGACGCTCGGGAGCTCGGTGCAGCGCTTGGAGAAATGGCAGATGAAATCCCTCAAGGACTCTCCAGCCTTTTGGGAACAGCCTCGAATGTCCCAGGAGTTCCCAGGGTGCACGTATGTGCCATGGAAGTTGCCCACGAACGTCCTGACCAGGTCGTCCCAGTCATGGATCTGGTTCGCAGGCAAGTGCTCGAGCCATGTCCGCGTAGAGTCTGCAAGATGCAGAGGCAGGTTGCAGATGATCATGGCATTGTCGGTGCCGCCGCCCAGCTGGCATGCCAGGCGGTAGTCGTTGAACCATACCCAGGGGTCCGTCTCCCCCGAGTACTTGCTCACGGTTGTAGGTTGCCGGAAGCGTGGGGGGATCTGTGCTGTGCGGATCGCCCGGCCGAACACACGAGTGCCCGGCGGCTCTGGCGTCGGGCTCCTATCCTCCTGGCTGTTGTAACGACCACCACGTCGGGGGTGGTAGTCGTGTGGTACTAGGGCAGCATCCTGTTTCTTCTTGTTCAGGATGTTGCAGGCATCGCTGTCATCGACTTTGCCGCGCGTGTCCTGAATCCGCTCCTTAGCGGGCTTTCTTTGATTGCCCTCGTGGACTGTGGGTGCCCGGTACGGGGTGTGGACTGATGCCTCCGGGTCCCAGCCGCCTCCACCAGTTTTTACACTGGACTGATGGCGCATGCGGGACGCGGAGCTTTTGGCTTGTTGCACCACAGCTTGCTCGATGAGGGCCTGCGCCTCGCGGAGCAGGTTGCGTCCCTCGGGCGTCGATGGTTCAAGCATGGCCCGAATCAAAGTCGTCACAGCAATGAGCTTCTAGTTGGCTCTTGCCAAGTTTGGCAGGCCATCCACATCGGCGTCAGCGTTGATGCGTTCGCGGGCTACGCGCCCCGCGGCGTGTGCTCTGTGTGAGTCCGCCCTTCTCGAGCGTGGCTTGCAGCTGCCGCACCTGCTGGCGCTCCACCGTGAGCTTTGCCTCTAGCTCATGGACCTAGGCCAGCTGTGCAATGAGCGTTGTGTCGTTCGGTGGTGTCCCCACCGGTTGGTTCGCCACCGGGTTGTTGCGAGCAGCCGCGTCGCCCGCTCCTCCTCCTCCGTCTTCGCCCTCGCCGATGATGATGACGAAGCATTCGTGGGTGGAATCATAATCCCCCTCACTGGAGTCATCGGAGCAGGTGAGGCAGTAGTCCGCTGCGGCCTTAAACCGCCTGAGGGCGTCGGGAGCCCGAAGTAGTCCCACTCCAGCCCCCCGTGGCCGTGCTCACGTTCCTCGCTGACTCGCTGGGCGAGGTAGCTATGAGGTTCCGGATGGACATGAAGTGATGACCCGGGAGATCCCCATACTCGGCCAGATCGGTGCCGATAGATGAGGAGTACGCCATGGTTGCGCTGCGCAACCCGTAGGGAAACTGCGGCCGCGCGACCGCGGCTTCCCCGACGGGGCGTGCCACAGAGTTGGCCGGTGTGTCTCCTTCCGCTGCGACAACGGGCGGGAGCTCGCCGGCTTCGACCCGCGGAGGGGAGCCGGTGCACGCCGCCCTACGTCGCTCTGCGCGCGCTCGTCGCGAGCGATTGCCCGAACTTTTATGGCACCAGGGTGGTAATGGGGTCGGCGCTGCTGCTAGTGCAACTGCCGTCCCTGGTGGTGCCGCCATGATTGCGTCCCTATTAAGGATACACATGTGGTAGCCATTGCCGATCGCCTGATACTGGATGCTCCCGAACCAGATCTCGTATCCGGCCGGGAACGGGTCGGAGCAACCCCAGGCAAACCTCTCCGACGTGTGCTCGGTGATGATCACCATCGAGAGAACAGGTGGATGATCTCAACACAGCCCCCTACCTGGCGCGCCAACTGTCGGTGTCCAGATTAGCTCCGGCACTAACTAGTAATTAGTGCTATGATCTGTCTCTTCATGGTCGGTGCTACAGCTAATACGAAGACAAGGGTTTATCCTGGTTCCGGTCACGGGGCCGTATGTCCAGCAAGGTGTGCTCGCGCATTATATTAGCTTGCACCAGTGGTGCTCGCAGGGGGGCTACAAGTAGGGTGGGAGAGGAGGCAAGCCCTCCAGGTCCCTACTAGGATGATTGAGGCAAGTGCCAATATTAGGAATGATGGAATGTGGAGTGAGCGAATGCATGTAAGTGTGTGCAAATGAGCGTCGTTGTGAGTGAATGTGAACATGCCCGCGCAGGGGCGTCTGCCTCTCCCTTTTATAGACCAAGGGAGGGCAGTTATAGTGGGGTTGTACAGTGAATTGTACAGTGATTGTGTACTAGCAGGCGTAGTGCCAGGGGTCTTGTCCTTGCACGTCCTTGCTCCTGGCACGAGTTGGCGGCAAGCTCCGGCTTCCTCGGGCGGCGTGCTGACTCCTGTGCTTGTCCGGACATGACTTCGAGGGTGTGCGCCTGCCAGTTCGAGGGTTCGATCGCAGGGGAGAGGACGGGAGTTGCCGGCACAGGACCGTGGAACATCATCGACCTGTCCGCACAGTGTTGTGCAGTCCATTGCATAGCGGCGAGGATGGCAGCACAGCACCAGGGATGGCCGCATAGTGTCGGAGATGGCCGCATGACGTCAGAGTTGGCAGAGGGGACGCGGCACACGCCGCCCGTATGGCGGCACCGGTCAGCGCGTATGCCCGCCCGTCGCCCGTACACCCTTCGAGGGTGCCCCCATGCCCGTTCGAGGGTCTCGTTGCTGGGGGAGGATGGGAGCAGGTAGCACAGTGGCATGGAATGACGCCGGCCTGTCCGCACAGGGCCGCGTAGTGCCCGCACAGGGCCAGGGATGGCTACACAGTGGCGGGTTAGGCCGCACAGTGGCGGTGTCAGGTGCTCAGGTCGTGCCAGTCATGCGGCGTGGAGGAGGATCTGCTTTTGACTTTTGTGTCCCACCATGGATCCGGGCATTAAATGTCGTCGTCAGGCGGAGTGGAGGGGCGGGTCATTGTTAATCGAGGGATGGCCTCGAGCGAGGCGGAGTCGGGTGCCCACTCGAGGGGGGTCGAGACCCTCGAGCGAGGTGGAAACCTGCTCGAGGGGGTCGGGACCGTCGAGCGAGGCGGAAACCTGCTCGAGGGGGTCGGGACCCTCGAGCGAGGCGGAAAGCGGGGCGCACGAGCGGGCCCTCTCGGAGGAGCCCTGGGCCGCTGCTGGGCTGTACCAGGCCATGGGCCTGACGCGTGCCTTGTTCCTTTTTTGGATTTGTGGGGGTTTGTCCGTACGTGATTGCGTTTAACGAGGGTGATTATACCCTTGTTTAGGGGACCCCTTATGACCGTTACCGACAAGTTTCATCCTTGATCTACCACATAAACCATGCTCGAATCATGCCTCTCTAAGTCGGTCATGCTGAGTGCGCTGAGCACATACGTGGGCTACAACCACCTTATGGTCCTCTATTGTAGAATGTTTAGAAGGTTGATTGTAGATGCATATGTTTACCATAAGCATTGCAGATTTCGTGTGTGCACTGTGGCACTAACCTTGCAGCTAAAGCTCTTCTGATACATCATTGATTGGTGGTGAGACGGGAATGACACCACCAACGATAGCTGCAAGATGAAGTTCCCATGGTCGAGCTTATGACCTTAAATAAACAAAGCACTACTAGGAGATAGCCTGGATTAGCGTAGGTTTGTTTCCCTTTCGAATAAAAGCAAGGACATGTTTTTAGGATAAGTTGTCCTTCGAGTATTTTTGGTCACTAACCTTTCCGGTGGAGATTTAAAAGAAAGATGGACAGGTGATGCCTAGGAACATGTGAGTTACATTAGCTATAACACCTTGGTAAGATTCGGTGAAAGAACATTTACCAAAGGAAGCTTGATCTCCACACACTTGAGTTTTGTTGCCTAGCGATGCAAACTTCATGTGTGGGGGAGGTATGTGAGCATCCTGAGTAAAGTTTCTCTTCTACCAAATCTTATCCGGGTGTGGAGATGATGTTAGCTCTTGCATCTTGCCGAATTAGCTAGGTAAGTCCTGCTTTTGACAATAAACAAAGCCCTTTTAGGAGGTTGCCCGAAGTTTACCGTCATATGCTCATGCTTATTGCCCTTTGAGAATAGCTTGGTCATGCTTACATGGGGGCAAACTTGTTTTGTTGAATTCTATTCTAAGTAGCCTTCCCATGTTCAAGATGTCTTTTTTTGAAATCCCAAAAGGTGTCCTCGAAAGATTGGATTTCTATAGATCAAGGTTCTTTTGGCAAGGCACCAACGATAAGAAAAAATATCGTCTAGCAAAGTGGGATATTTTGTGATGTCCCAAAGATCAAGGAGGTCTAGAAATAACAGATCTCTGGATTCAAAATAAATGCCTTCTTCATAAATGGTTATTCAAATTACTCAATGAAGAAGGTACCTGGCAGACCCTACTAAGAAATAAATATGTAAGCTCGAAGTGTGTTTTTCTTAGGTTCAGATTAAACCCAGAGACTCACACTTTTGAAAGGGTTTATTAAAGGCTAGGGAAGATTTTCTGAGATGCGGTACCTTCAAGATAAAAGATGGTTCACAAGCCAGATTTTGGGAAGATACTTGGTTGGGCTCCAAACCACTTGGAGAACAATTTCCTAACCTATATAATATAGCTAATTATCCTCATGCAACAGTGGCAAATGTTATGAATCAAATGCCCTTGAATATTTCTTTTTGAAGAGCATTAGTTGGGGATAAATTGATTGCTTGGTACAACCTAGTAGCTAAAACAGCCAACCACCAGCTTTCACAAGGCAGGGATATTTTCACCTGGGACTTACATCGACATGGACAATTTTCAGCCCGGTCTATGTATGAGTATATGATAAACCAAGGTGTGCTGTTTAATAACAAATTCATATGGAAGCTAAAGATTCCTCTAAAGATAAAGATTTTCCTTTGGTACCTGCAACGAGGTGGCATTTTAACAAAGGATAATTTAACTAAGAGGAACTTGGTTGGGAGTCAAAAGTGTTGTTTCTGTGATTGTAATGAAGCAATCAAACATCTCTTTTTTAATTGTCAACATGCTAAAGACATTTGGAGAGTTGTTCAGATAGCTACTGGGTTATTAACCCCACCTAGATCAATAAGACATGCTTGGAAATTGGTTAACAGGCATTGCAAAAAAAGATAAAAAATGATCTTTGTGGGGGTGACATCTCTTTTATGGGCTATTTGGTGTACACATCATGATTCGGTGTTTGAGAAAAAGCATTTCAAGTCGTGTATGCAGGTCATTTTTAGGGGAGCATATTGGCTGTGATTTTGGTCTTTGTTGCAGCATGATGACACAAGGGAGATCATCTATTCGGCAAGCAAAGCACTAGAGATTGTCGCTTTGGATATATTCGCCAAGAATGGATGGAGAAGTAATAATAGAATATGCTTTTGAATTGTATATGCCCATGTGTACTCATTTCCCTATTATTTGTGTTCAGCTTCTAAGCTGAGAATGATGTAAAAACTTGGCTGTGTGCGGTTGCAGAGGCCGGAACTCTTTCCTTTATCTAAAAAAAACCATTCTAGTTGAAACGCACCCAATTCCATGTCACATCCTCCAGAACTTGATCAATCATATAAAAAGAAAACCTGCCACCAACTGCCGGCAATGTTGTACAATGCACGTCGCAATCAATCCACCAAACCGAAGCAAAGCTATGATCAGGGATACTAACGATAACATACCTGAAGCATCCTCGAGAACCTCCACAGCCGCCACCGCTGCTGCTGCATCCTCCCCGTTCTCATCATTGATGCCGGCCTGCATCCTCGCGAGCTCCTTATTGGACTCCTGCACCCTGGTAGCCTCCACGTCTGCCACTGCCGCATCCTCCCCCTTCTCCTCGCCGATGCCGGCCTACAGATCGGAAATGAGGGGATGTTGCCAGTGTGCAGATCGGGAGGTGTAGTAGATACGCCACTGGCTCGGGGGAGGGGGTGGAGGAGGGGGCGTCACTGATGTGGGTTGTAGGCGGAGGAGGAACGCCACCAGCTCGATGGGAGGTGGAGAAGGCATGCCGTCGGCAGCTTGAGGAAGGGTAGCGACACCTAGAGGGGAAGCATGGCCCTGGTGTAATTTATGGATACAGGCGTGGCAGTGGTAGTAGGAAGGTGAGGTGGTGGCGGTGGGGAGGCGAGGCAGCGGGAAGGTCGGGAGGCGCCTACGGGTTTGTAGGAGAGGAGGCGCGACTGTGCATGGCGAGCGGCTGGACACCTGGAAAAGTGGAGGTTAGGTGATGACATGGTGAGCTAAGATTTGAGAGAACTGCTGTTGTGATTCATAGTGGGGTGCTCCTATAAAGGTATAGATGATTAGTACAAAAAAGTAATGAGCAATGCTTATTTTACTATTCATTTAGTGGAGATTAGGGTGAACAGGGGGGCCAATGCCCCCTTTGGTCTCTAGTAAGTTGCGCCCGTGATCGTTGAGTACCTGCGGTCGTGTGAATCTATCAGCTTTATGGAGGAACAATTATGCCAAAGAGACTAAGAGAGGTGTGGAAATGAACATATTGAAGTATAGACAGTACATCATCAGTGGACCGAAGGCAGAAAAGATGCAACACAACCACAACAAGGGACCTGACCTAAGGATCGATGGGGAAGCCTGACGTGCCGAAAGGCATCAAACAAGCATGCGGATCCAAGGATCCACTACTAGATTTTGCCCCTAATACAACGCACAACATGTGTTGCAATATGCCATATTTGGTTGCAATAGCCGCAATTGCAACCAAATTTTTTCGTCAAATAGATGCTGCGAAAGGCCGCGCTGCAATAGCCTGACACAACATTGGTCTTTTTTTCGTTGCAAAAGTTTTTCTACTACAACACAATGAGGCGTTGCAACTAGCATCTAAGGGTGCGCTCGTGTTGGTTGTAAATTATCCTATTGCGACACATCTGGTGGTGTTGCTAGAGGTTTCAATTGCATCGTACCCAACACGTTGCAATGTGTAAAATCTTACGTTGCAAAGTATTATATTGCTACACTCTAGTTGTGGTTGCTATAGGGGAAGCAACTCTATTGCCACCAAAGTGTTTTGGGTGCTATATGTGGTGCCCTCTATTACAACGAAGTTGATTTTGGTGCTATACGTGGTGTCCTCTATTGCCACTAAAGTATTTTGGGTGCTATATGTGGTTCCCTCTATTACCACAAAGTTGATTTCGATGCTATAGGTGGTGTCCTCTATTGCCACCAGGTTTGTTTGGGTGCGAGGGGTGGACAACTCTATTGCCATGCATTAGGAATGGTTGTTATAGGTGCAACATTCCATTACCACCAAAATCATTTGGAGGCTATAGGTAGAGCACACTATTGCCACCATATTTGATTTGTTATTAGATATTTTCTCTGTTATTGCTTCGAAAATGTATTGCCATGCTTATTTATCTATATCACCAATAATTTAAAACAATATAATACATGATAAATAATAATTACACATTTATCATTCATGAAACAAGATTCAACCATTCACTGTGCAATTCCATGACACACGAAGTACTAAAATAGTAGGCTAATTTGATAAGAAATGAAGAACTTGATCAGCAAAGGGTGACTTCAAGACGATCCCATCACTTGGCCAGCAAGGGTAACTTCAAGATGGTCCCCATCACTTGTTTGCTCCATTTGAACTGCCTTGGTTTGCTGAAAAGAATGAATAACTGAAGAGTATCTTGGCCCCCTAATTGGGTTTTGGTGATTTAATGACACACTAATAAGCTACTAATGATATGTTGAGTATATGAGCAAGTATTAATATCTTATGATGGCATCAAAGTGTTTCATTACTAATAAAAAAGAAAGTGGTGCTAAAAGAAGGATTCCATGAAGGCTTAATTATTTTATATTTTGTATTTGAGTCCTAGGAATGTCGTACTATAAAGAGGGACAGGAAATGTATCTTCCAGGAGTTGAAAATGTGCTCTTGATGACTAACCAAAAACCTATGAGAGACACCTTTGCACCACACGTTCACCAGGTTAACTTTTGTGTGCTGATACTTCGGGTTTACCTCGGAATCTCCGGACTTCCCAAAGTCTCCGGACCTGGTCCGGATACTCCGGGTCTTAGAGCTCCAACGGCTCTTTTTCTAGGTGAGGAGGTATTTATACCCCCTCAACTCTATCCACTCCCTCTCTCTTGCTCATTTCGACTCACAACACTTAGAACTCATTCACTCTTCCTCTTTACTCCCGTTGGCCTTGGTTTGGTGAGATTTGTTGGGGATTAAAGGAGGGATTGAGAGCAAGAGCTTGGAGAGTGCTAGTAAGCTGATTTCCCATCTCTAGAGCACCTCGTTCTTCGCTTGGTTGGTAACTTTCGTGTTTGTTACTCTTGGAGCTTTGAGCTCCTAGCCGGCTAGGTGTTGCCTTGGAGCATCCATCGGTTTGTGGCTGCCCAAGGAAGTTTGTATTACCTCGTGATTGAGTAAGTAACCCTAGCTCGATCTTTGTGGTCGCTAGGGGGAGGAAAGTGACCTAGGTGTAAAGGTCCACCCTTTGTGGGTTCCTCAACGGAGATGTAGAGCTCAAGGTGTGAGCTTGAACTCCGGTAACAAATCCTTGTGTCTCCTTGTGGTTGTTTCTCTTGTTGTATGCTTGATATTCCTTTCAGCACATTTCTAAGGTTTGTGGCTGATCTACTCTGTGGTGAGGTTCCTGCAGGTTCTAGGTGGTGAAACAGGCTTGTCTCATCTTAGTGCATAACCTATATTCACAGATTTACTTTTGAGCAAGTTTCAATTTTATTGTTTTAGTCACCTCTCACAAAGCTCAGAGAATTTGGACATTTTCCTGGATACTGTTCCGGAGTATCTGGAAAAATATCCGGAGAGTCTGGACTTTGAACTGGTAGCTGTTTAAAGTTTGTGATTTTCAGTTCCGACTATTCACCCCCCTCTAGTCGACATCTAGATCCTTTCAATAACATAATTTTAGCATCAAGTAAACTAAAATTATGAAAAGTGTTCAACATCAGCGTTTTCATTATTAGTCATTGTAAATCAGCAATATCTTAATCAATTAACAGTAAACAAAGAGAGGAGGAAAATTGTAACATCCCTGATGTTTAATTAGCATAAGCACATGAATTAGACTTGTTAATTAAGTATAGTTAGTCCCAAAGCGTGCTTAGACTAGTCTTGACCAACTTTGCAAAAGAAACCCAGGTCAAATTTCCATAACTTAGTCAAACTCCTTAGAGCTCTATACTATTGAAATGGTTTTCTAGCGCATTCTCCAAATTTCATTATAGAACTTCAAATTATGCCAATACAAAAGTTTTTTGTTGTTTCCGGGAACACAGTTTTCATAATTGGCGGACATTCAAATTTTGAGTGCAAGTTAGCCAAAAACTGGGTTGAAGTCCTTATGAACAGTAAAACGGGGCCAAGAAAATCAGTAACTTCACCACGTTTTTCCCGTCAAACGAATCATCTAAACATATGTCGCCCATTGTAAAAATTGTAGTCCAATAGTTCCTCTACAACTTTTGTATTTGGAGACTTCCAACTTTGTTTTGGAAATTTCGAGTTTCACAATTTTGAAAATGCTCAAACGAAATTTAAAAGGGCGCAGCACTCCGGCGTCGCCGCGCTCTTGCGCGCGCACGTCGCGTCCCGCGCCGCCGGCCACGTTTCGATCGCCCGCTATTCCGGTGTACGGACACCTCGCATCCCCCGCGGTGGACCGCGCGTGCCGTGGACCCTCTGTCCGACCCATAGGCCGTACGCCGCGCCTATCCGCGGACGGACGCATGCGAGCGCCATGCGCCATAGCGCGGCGGCCGCCAGCCGCGATCTCGCACGAGCGCGCGCCCCGACGGTCTGGTTGTGGGAAAAAAATGAGAGAGCAAGGAGCTGACACCGTTTTCCTCGTCCGCATCGCCTTGCTCGCTCGCCCTGCTCGAAGCCGAGCTCCGCCAACATCTCCATGGCCACCGCCGCCTGCCTGAGCAGAGTGCCGTCGACCTAGCTCCTCCGCCCGTTCTCGCTGCCTCCTCTCCACTTCCACTCCTCCTCATACACCTAAGGAAGCCTCTCGTGCACAGGCCTTGAACCCTAGCATCGCTGCTCACCGGCTTTGGAGACGAGGCGGCCCACTCGGCCACCTTGCCGCCGCCGGCCATCACTGGGGGTGCCATTGCCCCAACAACCGCCACGGATCGGTCAAGGGTGAGCTCAAACACCACCCTAGCCACTCAACCGGCAAACTCCGGCCGGCCGTCACCACCGGCGAGGTCCCCATGACCGCCGGGGGCGACATTGCAAAGATTCAAATCTTCCCAGGAGTTTTTCGTAAACTAGGGGCATAGTTGTTATTTAGAAAACTTAGTCCTAGGGCCCGAGTGTAAAAGATGTTCTTAGGATTTCTCTGCAACTTCGAAAAATCAATAAAAATCATAGAAAAATCAGAAAAATGTAAATCCATTTTTGTTGGTTTCCTTGTGTTGAGATCTACCTTTTATAGAAAGGTTGTATAGGGTTTATCTGTGTAGATATATAACGAAAAATCAAACTCATTTTGAAGTGTTTTTATTGTAGTTTAAAATGTACTACTGGTATGGAGTTGAAATTTGGATATGTTGTCCTTTATGCCATGTTTAGGCTTGTGACCAAAGTTGACATAAGTTTGATTAGTAGATATTTAGTTATGATTTATGTAATCTTTATGCTAGATTAATCTTGATGCTTTTTATAGTCCCTTCAATAAACTTTTCTTTAAGCACAACTACACCTCTGGGTTTTGCCATGATGAGTAGCACCTCTGGTAGAATGAATGTGATTTTAGGCTTTTGCTTGATTTATGTTTTGTATTTAATATTGTGTAGGATGTTAAATTGATAACTTCAAAAATAAATTAGATCTACACTTGTGCCTTGGTCAGCGGCTTCGATTTGACATAAATGACTTGTAGAAGAAAGTGGACACCAAAAAGATTAGTAAATCTTTTTGTAGGATTTAATGGAGTTATGATAGGCTGATTTTTGTCTTTTTTATATAAATTAATCTATACGTGATCCGGAGCTAAATTTTGGCATGTGAGCTTAGTTTTGGTATGTGTTGCTGTGTGCCAAATTTTAGGACCATTGCAAGTGTAGTTCTTTTAGAATGGATTTTTAATGAAAAGCTAGCTAGAATTTAAATAAATATGTTTTGCTCACTTTTAGGGTTAATTAAGGAATTTATGAATTATTTCTGTTTGTAATAATTAAACACACCCCTTGCTGTTTTGTGAAGTTAAGTAATTTAATTTGCTTAGATGTGCACACAATCACCATCAAAGTAATCTTAAGTTAACCACCGCACCACCCCATACTTTAAGAGAAAATATTAGTGTGTTGATGAATGTGGCCAACAAGAGTTGGTTTGGTGGTAATTCTCCCACCCTCACCATCACCTAATGCATGTGCATGTATAAAGTGTTGATTTTCCAGACGAGACGTACACAGTTACCCAGGAGGGAGACGGGACTGTTGATGGTGAAGTGAACGAGATTGGTGTGCAGCAAGACCTGGGCCAAAGTCCAGAAGAGCCCAAGGCGGTAGTTGAAGAGGAAGAAGGCAAGCACTAGAAGCATTAACCCAATATTTTCTAACTCACACTTTATTTTTTCATATTTATGTTATGTATGTGCATTTAAGTTTCAGGAGTTGAATGGAAACCTTAGATGCATGATTCTTAGGCACCTATGCTCTTATACTAGTATGTTAGGTCGCTAGTGCCATGCTTTAAGGACACGGTACAAGTCGAGTAATGTCTCATTGCTCGCGAGATATAGGTTACTTATGTTGGAATCATAAGTTTGGTTAAACTGACTCGCTCATGTGGTAAGAGCAATTGGTCCAGTCTCGACCGAGTAGTATGTGCTGGTTAAGCTATTGAACGTACCAAGCACTTGTTGGGAATGGGACCAGTAAGCCTAGTACCTAATGAACTAGTGCGGGAACTTTATCGCTACTACTCTTGAGGTGCGCCTCCTGGCTCGCCACCTGTAGTGCAAGTGTGAGTCTGGACGTACTGTGTTGGGCGTACCAGTAAACCTTGTACTTAGGACTGTAGCATATGATCCTAAATTGTGGGAATGACGGGAACTACCTGGTCAGGGTGTACCCCATATTTGATTTTATTTGACTTCTTGGGGTACACTTTCTTCCGTGTGTTTGGGTTGTACCTTCCATGGTTTATAAATTCGATCGATCGTCGGTCTCTCGCCGTTATCTGAGACGGCTTAACCACTGACTACCCCATCTTGTAATATGAAACAGATGGATTAATATTGCTGTTTGATTAATATTGTTTGCACAACTGCTTGATTAGTTTAGGTGCTTACCTAGAATGGTTAATATACTAGAATTTGAGCTAAAACTTGGAATTAAGAATCAACTCTTAGTCGCTTTTGGCAAAACAAACCCACCAGCCAAAAAGCCTTGCATGTCTAGTTGTAATTTATTTTTGTCGGGTAAGTCTTGCAGAGTATTAGAATACCCAGCCTTGCTTATGTTGTTGTTTTCAGGTAATGCTATTTGGCCTGGCTCTATCCCTGAGGGTTGGGAACTTGAATGGGAGAACGATGATGACAATGAGTGATATGCTATGGATGGCCTCCCATGTGTATCATACGCTTAGTTTACTTTTCCGCTGTTGAAACTCTGAAACTTTACTTTTATGCATGAAAACTAGTTTGTAATAATTTAACCCTGTGGGCTGTTATGTAATTTGAATTTGTACCCTGGTCCCGCCTTCGTGTGGGCTTTGTTGCATATTATCGATTCTGTGTTGTAAGTGATTCACCGGCTTGACCCGGCAGAGACGACAAAATACTTCCCTATTATCGTTTATTGGTCACATGGACCGGTTTAGGTGATAATACGGAATTATTTTGGGTGGTTCTGTCACAGCTGGTACCAGAGTAATGATATGCACCAGAGTATTAAAACTACCTTAATAACTTGTTTTTGGAATAAAATTTTCCAAGAATAAGTGTAATTGCAAAGTGCGTAGGATGTTATGGATTAAACTAGTCCGAGAGGCCCTAGAGGGAATTTTTGGGTTCTTTCAGGTGGCTAGTACTCTATGGTGTATCTCCAGCACATTTTATTTTCTGTCAAAACTTACTTTCTTGCACAACCATACTAGTTCGTCACGTTTTGCCATACATGATGGTGCCACATGGAAGTCATGTGAGGGATGGATGGGACCTATTCCAATGGGAACCCACTATCGCGTCTGCGTCTCGTCACGTTTTGCCATATGTGGTGGTGCCACATGGAAGTCATGTGAGGGATGGATGGGACCTATTCCAATGGGAACCCACTGTCGCGTCAGTGTCTAAGTAGGACGCTGTCCGTGCAGCGGCTTTATGCATGGATGTCGTTTCTATAGTGAACGGTAATGTATGTGGACGCTTTCGTGAGTGCTGGCATGAAAGGTTTTGAAGGTTCTGTGATTTTCTGCAGGTACACTAACCATGATTCGTTAGGTACGGTAATTAAGAAACGAATAGCTTTCAACTAGCTATTATAGGGAGAGACGTATTTATGCCTTGCCACCGGCACTAACTTCGATTTATAAGCTTAGTTGCATGGTGAGGACTTATAGGACGCTCTTGCATCATGCTAAAAGCTACCAAAACTTAAAATGATCCTAATACACCTTTTGTGTGGTCTCTACTTGAATTATAATTCTTAAGGACCATACATGATAGTTTGATGAATTGATGTGTTAATCAAAGATATGACTAGTTGCTGTCCTAATTTTTCTAAGGATTATCTAGAAAATTTCTGACTAGGTGTGCTTTAGGAAAATTGTTCATCAGCTAGTTAAGCTTCTTCCATGAATTTTTCAAGATCTTAGGATGATTATAACCTAAGTTATGCTTAAATTACTGAATCTAGGTCATGCTGAAATTCTGTCAAAAATCTGAGTAAGGCTGAAAACTCAAATTTTTACACCTAGTTCGAAACACAATTTTCCAAGACAATCTATACCAAAAATGTTCCATATATAGCCTACTTTGTGCTGTCAAAATCTCATGGTAATAAGGTTCTTAATTTTTGAGATATGATCTTTTTAGTGAATCTCTGTCCTGCTGAAAAATTCTGGGCATTAGCACTCTAAAACTGGATCAGTTAAACCCTTTTCCAATCTGATTTGGTTCAACCTTTGAATACCAAAAATGTGAGTTATAACGTTGTCGACTTGCTGACAAAAATTTGAAATTTTTGGGGTAGTGGTTTTTAAGTTATGAAGTTTTGTTCAGAACTGCCAGTTTTGCCATATAGCATGTTAAACTCATCTTTGTGGGTTCTTTTTTTTTTGGGAACACTCATCTTTGTGGGTTCTAACATGTGTTTGTAATTATTTTACAGATGGCTGCCCCTGGGTTGATTGCAATGAACACCGACGGTACGTTCGCTACCATGGGACTGCACTGGTAGGGCTTCACCCGCATTGTGTGGGGTGCCCTTAGTGCCGTCGGCTACACCACTCCTCCCTTCTACGAGGGAGTGGAGTACGAGGAGCTGGGAGTGCCTAGCTGCCGCATTCAAGTCACCGTGCTACCTCACCCAGGCCATCCCGAGTGGGCTGACTTGAGCACGGAGCTCCTGTGCCACCGCTCTCTGGAGGCAGTGGAGTCGGCGGTGTTGCTGGTGCTCCACGCTGTTTGCAGTCACCACCCTCAGGAGATGATGGCGTCTCCGTTGGGGTTGCTTCCTACTATGGACCCCAACGACCCTGTGTGGCTGGGCCGTTCGGCCAACATAGCTACACTCCTCAACGTCATGTCTCCTTTCGACACAGTACAGACGCTGACCCGATGCTTGGGGGCTTTGTACAACCTACAGGATCTTCGTCACGCTATCTCCGACGTCTTGAGCCACCGCCTCACTATGGCTACCTGGCACTCGCTCTGGCTTGCCGGGGCCTTCATGGAGCAGCACAATGTTTTTGCATAGGCTATGAGACCATTGCTGGACTCCAGGGTCAGGTGTTACAGTTCGATATTGAGTGGGGAAATCACCTGCAGTAGATTCTGGACTTGCAGATGGGGCAGCAAGGGCTGCAAGCACAGTTGGCGGATAGGGATGCCGAGTGGAATGTGCACCTTCAGCACATCCTCGAGTTGCAGGAGCAGGTTGAGGACCTAGAGCTCAATACAGAGGCTATGGATGGTGTTGTGCGTTTGCTACATCAGATGCATCCACCACCGGCTGTTGGACAAGGTGAGCAGGAGGAGATTCAGGTTGAGCCTGAGGAGGTGCAGGGAGTATCCGGCCTTGACGAGGCGAGTCAGGCAGCACCACCCCCACCTGCAGCACTGGGCTCTCCAGCAGCTAGTGAGGGCTCCATAGGCAACTAGTTCTTAGATGATGTAGTAGGACTTGACATGTACTCTTTGTTAGGCCTAATTTTGTTTGGTGTTTGTGGTAGGCTGACTTAGGAGTATTTTTTTGTGTAGCTAGATGCTACATAGTAACCCCTTATGTATTGGTGATCCCCAAAACTTGTTATCATGTAAATATTGTGGTGAACACCTTTCCGGCACCAATCTGCCTAATAAATGAAATGAAGCTAGTTATGGTCACTTCTGAATTTTTTGATGAATACCAAAGTTGTTCAAAACATTATAATGAACATGCTCACAAAAATTCAGTATTTTTGCATGTGTAGATTGAGAAATATCGAATTTTTATTTAGCTTCTGTTGGCTGTCAAAACTGCTAGATAGAACTTTGGTAATTGAATTTTTTGATGCCTGTAACATTTCAATTTGTCCCGGAGTTGAATACCAAAGTTGTAGTTTATAAAATTCTACACTTTCATACCAAAATTTAGGAATTTTTGACATTTGTACAGAGAGGTATGAATTTTATACTCAGGGCTGTTCTGCTGTCTAATTCTGAAATTTCTATCATTTGAATTTTCGTCATGCATATTCTACTTGTTATTATTTTGAGCAAGCTTTGAATATGTGTCTAATGAAAGTTTGAATTTTCAGATGGCTGATAATGCACCAAACAACCCTAGGGGCTCTGGAGTTCATGGTGGTGGTGATCCTCCTCCACCCCCACACATGACACCCTCAGAAGCTTTCATTGCTGCTCAGACAGATGTGCTGCGACAGATACTGCACACTCAGCAGCAGATCACTTAGAGGTTGCAGCAGCCCCTGAACCATCATGGTCATGATCAAGATGGGCCAAACAATGTCACAAAGTATGAGCACTTCAGGCTAATGAGGCCCCCTGAGTTCTCTAAGGCTGAAGAGCCGCTTGAGGCAGATGCTTTCATCAGGGCCCTTGAGGCTAAGTTCTCGGTGTTCGTGCTGCCATGCTCTAAGGATTGCAAGGCTGGTTTCGCCGCCCAGCAGCTTAGTTGCAAGGCGTTGATTTGGTGGGAGCATTACAAGTCAATGCAGCCACAGGGGCATGAAATCACCCGGGAGGAATTCAAAAAGGCCTTCAAAGAGCACCATATTCCTAGAGGACTTATTGATAGGAAGATGAGGGAGTTGTTGAATCTTATGCAAGGGTTCGATACTGTGTCTCATATGCTCCGAAATTCAATAGCCTCTGTCAGTATGGGGACTACCATGTTGACACTGATAAGAAGAAGATGGAACGTTTCCTGTATGGTCTTGATGGTGAGCTGTATGAGAGGTTGAACTTAGTGAAGACTGATAGTTTTCCTGAGCTTGTGAATATGGCTATCTCTCAGGAGGACGCCATGAAGAGGGCTTAGCAGGATAGAAAGAGGAAGTTCAATCTTGCCTCGGGCAGTGGGCAAGGCAAGAAGTTTAAGTTTGTGAAGAAGAATGTGCAGGGTTCCACCCAGCCATCTTCATCTGGACGCTGGGTGATGAAACAGTCACAGAATAAGCCTTCTGGAAATTTTAGTTTCCGCAATACTCAGCAGCAAGCTTCCAAGCCCAATGCACCCCCACCTCCACGCAATAGCGAGGATCGTCATTGCTACAACTGTGGACAGCTTGGGCACTATGCTAACAAGTGTCCTCGCCCTAGGCAGAACGATCAACAGAATCAGGGCATGAAACAGACTGTTCAGGTGAAGCAGGGTAGACTGAACTTCACCACAGTGGTTGATCTTCTAGAGGGAGCACCAGTCTTGACGGGTACATTCTCTATCCGAGGTCACCCAGTTACAATATTATTTGATTCTGGTGCTACACATAGCTTTATAAATGTGAAAACTAAGAGCAATTTGGGTTTAAAGTGGAGTCATACAAACCAGGCATATATGATTACCACACCGGGTGGAAAAGTTGCTTCACATCACATAGCCTTAAGAGTACCGCTTGAGATAGGTAGCAAGACCTTCCCAACCAATCTTGTCACGTTGAGTCTGGATGGGGTAGATGTTATCTTAGGCATGAATTGGATGAGTCAGCACAAGGTTATCCTAGATATTTCTGAAAGAATGATAGAAATCAATTCACCTATTGTGGGAAACTCAATTCTTTACCTTCCTCCCAAAGGCTATAAGGGCTCTTGTGCTTTCGCAGCAATAACTTCTCAACTTGATGACATTCCAGTGGTGTGTGAGTACACAGATGTCTTTCCTGATGATTTGCCTGGCTTGCCACTAGACAGAGATGTCGAATTTGTTATAGAGCTTCAGCCTGGCAATGCTCCCATTTCTAAAAGATCGTATCAAATGCCACCCAAAGAATTAGCTGAATTAAAGAAACAACTCCAAGAATTGCTAGATAAGGGTTATATCCGCCCAAGTTCTTCTCCTTGGGGCTGTCCAGCCCTATTTGTGAAAAAGAAAGATGGTAGCTTGAGGTTGTGTGTGGACTACCGACCTCTCAATGCGGTGACTATCAAAAATAAATATCCATTACCCCGCATTGATGTTCTCTTTGACTAGTTGGCTGGAGCCAAGGTTTTCTCAAAGATCGATCTTCATTCTGGCTATCATCAAATAAAAATCTGGCCTAGTGATATTCCAAAGACTGCATTCTCCACTCGCTATTGCCTATATGAGTATCTGGTCATGTCCTTTGGCCTTACAAATGCACCGACATACTTCATGTATCTTATGAATTCCGTATTTATGACGGAGTTGGATAAATTCGTAGTGGTCTTCATTGATGACATCCTAATTTACTCCAAGAATGAGAAAGAACATGTCGAACATCTTTGTATTGTCTTACAACGCTTGAGAGATCATAAACTCTATGCTAAATTCTCCAAGTGTGAGTTTTGGCTGGATAGTGTCAAATTTTTGGGGCACACTATTTCCAGTGAGGGAATATCTGTCGATCCAAGCAAAGTTCAAGAAGTAATGGATTGGCAACCTCCTAAATCAGCTCATCTAATTCGCAGCTTTCTAGGGTTGGCTGGTTATTATCGCCGATTCATTCCGAACTTCTCTAGAGTTGCAAAGCCTATGACTGAGCTGTTAAAGAAAGGAGTAAAATTTGTGTGGAGTGAGGCTTGTGATAAGGCTTTTCGTACACTAAGAGAACTTTTAACTTCAGCCCCAGTGCTAGCACAGCCTGACAACTCTAAGCCATATGAAGTCTATTGTGATGCTTCAGGCACAGGTCTTGGTTGTGTTCTTATGCAACAAAATTAAGTCATTGCCTATGCCTCGCGGGCGCTTCAACCTCATGAAAAGAATTATCCCACACATGATTTAGAGCTAGTAGCGGTCGTTCATGCCTTAAAAATTTGGAGGCATTACCTTATGGGAAATCGCTGCAACATCTTCATTGATCACAAAAGTCTCAAATATATTTTCACTCAAGCTGATCTAAATATGAGACAAAGAAGATGGTTAGAATTGATCAAAGATTATGATCTTGAGGTTTACTACCACCCTGGGAAGGCTAATGTAGTTGCAGATGCTCTTAGCCGTAAGGCTCACTGCAATTGCCTATCGGTGGAATAGTGACACTTTATGTGAGGAATTGAGGAAGCTTCACTTGGAAATTGTGGAGCAAGGAAGCCTAAATGCTATCTCCGGTGAGTCTAACTTATATGATAAGATTGTCATGGCTCAACTTCAGGATGAGGGCGTTCAGTTAATAAAACAGAAATTATTGGAAAAAGATCCTAAATATGATTGTTTCCGTAAGGATGGGAAGGATGTAGTTTGGTTTGGGCAACGACTAGTAGTTCCTAATGATTGGGAACTAAAAAAGGAAATTTTGGATGAGGGTCATCTCTCTAAATTTTTTGTTCATCCCGGAAGTAGCAAAATGTATCAAGATCTGTAAGAAAACTTTTGGTGGACCAATATGAAGGTGGATATAGCAAAGTATGTATCGGAATGTGATACTTGCCAGAGAATTAAAGCAAGTCATTTGAAAACCGCCAATACTCTCCAACCTTTGCCCATACCTTCATGGAAATGGGATGACATAAACATGGACTTTGTGTCGGGATTGCCACTCACATCTTGAAATCACGATTCCGTCTGGGTTATTGTGGATAGGTTGACAAAAACTGCACACTTCGTTGCGGTCAACACCAAATATGATGCCAAAGATTATGCGAATCTTTATATTGATCAAATTGTTTGCTTGCATGGTGTTCCCAAGACTATCATCTCAGATAGAGGCTCTCTCTTTGTGTTGCATTTCTGGGAACAATTACATTTGTCTCTTAGCACCAAAATCATACGTGATTCAGCTTATCATCCTCAGACTGATGGTCAAACTGAGAGAGTAAACCAGATTCTAGAGGACATGTTACGAGCTTGTGTAATTCACTTTGACAAAAGTTGGGACAAGTGTCTCGCCTTGGCAGAATTCTCTTATAACAATAGCTACCAAGCTAGCTTGAAAATGGCACATTTTGAGGCTCTCTATGGAAGGAGATGTCGGACTCCCTTGAACTGGTCACAAGCCGGTGAGAGAAAATTCTTTGGTCCAACTCTAGTTAAGGATGCCGAAGAGAAAGTGAGAGTAATCAAAGAAAATTTGAGGATAGCTCAAGAGAGGCAAAAGAGCCATTATGACAAGGGAAAGGCACCTAGGCAATATAAAGTTGGTGATTTTGTGTACTTGAAAGTTTCGCCAACCAAGGGTGTCCAAAGGTTCGGTGTGAAAGGGAAATTAGCTCCACGCTATATTGGCCCTTATGAGATCACTCAAGTATGTGGACCAGTAGCCTATCGTATTCAGCTTCCTGAGCGGTTCTCTACCGTCCACAATGTGTTTCATGTATCCCAATTAAGGAGATGTGCTCATGAACCGGCCAGAGAAGTAATCAATGAAGCAAATGCTTGGATTGAACCGGACTTATCTGTTGTTGAACATCCTTTGAGAATTCTTGATATAAAGGAAAGAAAAACTCGAAGGCAATCTGTAAAGATGTACAAAATACAATGGAGTCATCATCATGTAGACGAAGCTACATGGGAGACTGAACATTATCTCAATGAGAATTATCCGGGTTTTCTTCAATCCAGACATCGTAAGTTTCTTTCCCTACCTTGTCTTTAAATTCTGAGTCTCGGGACGAGATTCTTTTAAGGGGGGTAGGTTGTAACATCCCTGATGTTTAATTAGCATAAGCACATGAATTAGACTTGTTAATTAACTATAGTTAGTCCCAAAGCATGCTTAGAATAGTCTTGACCAACTTTGCAACAGAAACCCTGGCCAAATTTCCATAACTTAGTCAAACTCCTTAGAGCTCTATACTATTGAAATGGTTTTCTAGCGCATTCTCAAAATTTCATTATAGAACTTCAAATTATGCCAATACAAAAGTTTTTCGTTGTTTCCGGGAACACAATTTTCATAATTGGCGGACATTCAAATTTTGAGTGCAAGTTAGCCAAAAACCGGGTTGAAGGCCTTATGAACAGTAAAACGGGGCTGAGAAAATCAGTAACTTCGCCACGTTTTTCCCGTCAAACGAATCATCTAAACATATGTCACCCTTTGTAAAAATTGTAGTCCAATAGTTCCTCTACAACTTTTGTATTTGGAGACTTCCAACTTTGTTTTGGAAATTTCGAGTTTCACAATTTTGAAAATGCTCAAACGAAATTTAAAAGGGCGCAACACTCCGGCGTCGCCGCGCTCTCGCGCGCGCGTCGCGTTCTGCGCCGCCGGCCACGTGTCGATCGCCCGCTATTCTAGTGTACGGACACCTCGCATCCCCCGCAGTGGACCGCACGTGTCGTGGACCCTCTGTCCGACCCATAGGCCGTACGCCGCGCCTATCCGCGCACGGACGCATGCGAGCACCATGCGCCGTAGCGCGGCGGCCGCCAGCCGCGGTCTCACGTGAGCGCGCGCCCCGACGGCCTGGTCGTGGGATAAAAATGAGAGAGCAAGGATCCGACACCGTTTTCCTCGTCTGCCTCGCCTTGCTCGCCCGCCCTGCTCGAAGCCGAGCTCCGCCGGCATCTCCATGGCTGCCGCCGCCCGCCTGAGTAGAGCGCCGTCGACCTAGCACCTCCGCCCATTCTCGCCGCCTCCTCTCCACTTCCACTCCTCCTCATACACCTAAGGAAGCCTCCTGTACACAGGCCTTGAACCCCAGTGCCGCCGCTCGCTGACTTTGGAGCTGAGGCGGCCCGCTCAGGCACCTTGCCGCCGCCGGCCATCACAGGGGGTGCCATTGCCCCAACAACCGCCAGGGATCGGTAAGGGTGAGCTCAAAAACCACTAGCCACTCAACCGGCCAACTCCGGCCGGCCATCACCGCCGACGAGGTCCCCATGGCCACCGGGGGTGACATTGCAAAGATTCAAATCTTCCCAGGGAGTTTTCCATAAACTAGGGGCACGGTTGAAATATAGAAAACTTAGTCCAGGGACCCGAGTGTAAAAGATGTTCTTAGGTTTTCTCTGCAACTTCGAAAAATGATTAAAAATCATAGAAAAATCAGAAAAATACAAATCCAGTTTTGTTGATTTCCTGGGGTTGAGATCTACCTTTTCTAGAAAGGTTGTATAGGGTTTTTTCTGTGTAGATTTTGAATGAAAAATCAAACTCAGTTTGAAGTGTTTTTATTGTAGTTTAAAATGTACTACTTGTATGCAGCTGAAATTTAGATATGTTGTCCTTTATGCCATGTTTAGGCTTGTGATCAAAGTTGACATAAGTTCTATAAGTAGATATTTAGTTATGATTTATGTAATCTTTATGCTAGATTAATCTTGATGCTTTTAGAGTCCCTTCAATAAACTTTTCTTTAAGCACAAGTACACCTCAGGGTTTTGTCATGATGAGTAGCACCTCTGGCAGAATGGATGTGATTTTAGGCTTTTGTTTGATTTATGTTTTGTATTTAATATTGTGTAGGATGTTAAATTGATAACTTGAAAAATAAATTGTATCTACACTTGTGCCTTGGTCAGAGGCTTAGATTTGACATAAATGACTTGTAGAAGAAAGTTGAGACCAAAAAGATTAGTAAATCGTTTTGTAGGATTTAATGGAGTTATGCTAGGCTGATTTTTGTCTTTTTCATACAAATTAATCTATATGTGATCTGGAACTAAATTTTGGCATGTGAGCTTAGTTTTGTTATGTGTTGCTGTGTGCCAAAATTTAGGACCATTGGAGTGTAGTTCTTTTAGAATGGATTTTTGATGAAAAGCTAGCTAGAATTTAAATAAATATGTTTTGCTCACTTTTAGGGTTAATTAAGGAATTTATGAATTATTTATGTTTGTAATCATTAAACACACCCCTTGCTGTTTTGTGAAATTAAGTAATTTAATTTGCTTAGATGTGCACACAATCACCATCAAAGTAATCTTAAGTTAACCACCGCACCACCCCATACTCTTTATGAGAAAATATTAGTGTGTAGATGAATGTGGCCGACAAGAGTTGGTTTGGTGGTAATTCTCCCACCCTCACCATCACCTAATGCATGTGCATGTATAAGGTGTAGATTTGCCAGACGGGATGTACACACTTACCCAGGTGGGAGACGGGACTGTTGATGGTGAAGTGAACAAGTTTGGTGTGCAGCAAGACCTGGGCCAAAGTCCAGAACAGCCCAAGGCTGTAGTTGAAGAGGAAGAAGGCAAGCACCGGAAGCATTAACCCAATATTTTCTAACTCACACTTTATTTTTTCATATTTATGTTATGTATGTGCATTTAAGTTTCAGGAGTTGAATGGAAACCTTAGATGCATGATCCTTAGGTACCTATGCTCTTATTCTAGTATGTTAGGTCACTAGTGCCATGCTTTAAGGACACAGTGCAAGTCGAGTAATGTCTCATTGCTCGCGAGATATAGGTTACTTATGTTGGAATCATAAGTTTGGTTAAACTGACTCGCTCATGTGGTAAGAGCAATGGGTTCGGTCTCGACCGAGTAGTATGTGCTAGTTAAGCTATTGAACGTACCAAGCACTTGTCGAGAATAGAACCGGTAAGCCTAGTACCTAATGAACCAGTGCGGGAACTTTCCACCTGTAGTGCAAGTGTGAGTCTAGACGTACTGTGTTGGGCATACCAGTAAACCTTTTACTTAGGACTGTAGCATCTGATCCTAAGCTGTGGGAATGACGGGAACTGCCTGGTCGGGGTGTACCCCGTATTTGATTTTATTTGACTTCTTGGGGTACACTTTCTTCCGTGTGTTTGGGTTGTACCTTGCAAGGTTTATAAATTCGATCGATCGTCGGTCTCTCGCCGTTATCTAAGACGGCTTAACCACTAACTTCCCCATCTTGTAATATGAAACAGATGGATTAATATTGCTGTTTGATTAATATTATTTGCACAACTGCTTGATTAGTTTAGGTGCTTGCCTAGAATGGTTAATATAATAGAATTTGAGCTAAAACTTAGAATTAAGGATCAACTCTTAGTCGCTTTTGGCAAAACAAATCCACCAGCCAAAAAGTCTTGCATGTCTAGTTGTAATTTATTTTTGTCGGGTAAGTCTTGCTGAGTATTAGAATACTCAGCCTTGCTTATGTTGTTGTTTTCAGGTAATGTTATTTGGCCTGGCTCTATCCCTGAGGGTCGGAAACTTGAATGGGAGAATGATGATGACAATGAGTGATATGCTATGGATGGCCTCCCATATGTATCATACACTTAGTTTACTTTTCCGCTGTTGAAACTCTGAAACATTACTTTTATGCATGAAAACTTGTTTGTAATAATTTAACCATGTGGGCTGTTATGTAATTTTAATTTGTACTCTGGTCCCGCCTTCGTGTGGGCTTTGTTGCATATTATCGATCCTGTATTGTAAGTGATTCACCGGGCTTGACCCGGCAGAGACGACAAAATACTTCTCTATTATCGCTTATTGGCCACGTGGACCAGCTTAGGTGATAATACGGAATTATTTTGGGCGGTTCTGTCATAAAAATGGCCAGACCTTGTGATATGTGATGGACAGAGCAAGCTAGTTGGTTTCCTGGTACACCACCTTACTGACAATCCAAAAACTGCTATCATATGGAAATGAAAAGGAGTTGGATTCAGTTAAGGATAGCTCACGACAATGCAGGTATGGAGTATTGACCAAAATTCAAGTAATATTGCAAAAAGATTAAGAATGGAAAATGCTCCTAGTGACCCATCTTGTAACACCCCAGAATAGCAGACACTCTGGAGCGTTACCACACTACACTAAAGCAAGGCACACACATGAGAAAAAAACATCAACTAAGAGATAAATAAACAGAGCATGCAGAAGCAAGTTAAATCATCTAGATAACCATCTCAAAATCTGATCCAAAGAGATTATAAGCTAAGCAAGGACTTCTCAACCAACTTTTTTTATTACAACACATGTGTCCAATATATATATAAAGAAGGTGTGTGCACACGTACTGCTAATCCCATCCACCATCACACTCCAAACTCAAGGATCTGCGAGGAGGAAAAAGTGTATGAGGTTTATGGAAACCTCAGCAAGCAAACTACTTCAACCATACCATTTAAATCACAATAAATTAAGCAACAATTTAAGAATCACTATTATAAAAGATGCGCCACATAACTTCAAGTAGTAAGATAAAATAAATACTCCACAATAATGCTTCATGAGGAATTGCAAAAGGTGTAATGCAATCCATGTCTTCACTTCTACCCACACATCCCGAATGAAAGATACGAGGGCTGCAACCACATTGCTATATCTCAACGTGCGTTGCTGTACCGGTACTTACCGCACCAATCCGGCTACGGTTTTCTTCATATGCATAAAAACATGAGAATGCAAAGGCAAGATTGCAATGCATGAACTTCATATACTTCATAACTCATAAGTTCAAAGGTTAATCCACAAGTGGATCAAGATACTTCAATATAAAGGTAAATTCAGATTTATCTTGCTGGTGTGAGGTACTGAAATTAAATGGAGGCAATTCAAATAACAAAGTTAAAGCATGTAGACCATCGCTACGTTAACTTGCCTTCACTGAAGAACAAGAATGTGAGCTAAGCACGATCCGAAGGTGCACCACCTGTCCACAAACATATCTCAGCACCAACAAATACACACAAGCATAAAGAAAATAAATCACAGCGCTCCTACATCCGAACCCGACATTCTCACAAAAAGACACACATGTCTAGACATGATAGCGGCGATATGGCTTCTCTTTTTTGTACCCTTTAATTCTGATGGCTAAAAATTCCAATCTTGTGCCAACAAAAAGACAACTTCAGAAGTCACAACTTTCTAGTGATCCACAAAGAGAGGAAAAAACATGAACATAGGCTAATCTTGAGATGAATCTCATACTGAAAATCTAGCAACCTCTGCAGTCCTAGTAAAATAGGTGTATCTGGAGCTCCAAAATTGCTATCAATATGAACTTAAGCAATCTGAAAAGGTTATGAAATTTCCTAAAACTTCTTTAGTCATCCAAAAATCCAGTTCTGTCGTTTGGGTTGCCTAAAAGTTAAGTGAACAGATTCTGCCCAGAATTACGATGCTGAAAAACTGACAGAAAGAAACATTGATATCTCTCAGATCTTAAATCCAATTGTAGTGTTCTTTACGGCTATGGAAAGCTCTCAAGATTTCCTAAAACTCATATATAGGTTTAATATTTATTTTTGAGACCTCTAAAACTCATATACAGATCGTGAGTATGATTATCACAGCAGTGTGGCTTAACCTTAAGCCTAGAACTAACTGCCGGCGACTACCTTCTCCAAAACGGGAAAACCCAACTACAACCAGTGGTAAGGCGCATACTACAAAGGAGCATGCCTTACCTAGGGTTTGAGAAACAAAATCCAACGTTGTCGACAATAGCAGCGACGGCTACTGCTTCTCCTCCTCCTTTGCCTTGTCCACATTGGAAAAACTCAAATCGTCTTCACCAGATCAGCCTTGGGCAGCAACACCTTTCTCCCCTTTCTTCACTGGGATGGCAAAATCAGAATAGAGTTTAAGGAAAAAGCAAGATGCATGGCAGAGAATACAAGGAGGAAGGGGCAGGAGCACCTGCGGCAACACTCTCCATTGTCGGCGGCTAGGGTTGAAGGAAAAGAATAGGAGATGCCGATGTGGGAGTGAAAGGAGAAAAGGAACCATCTCGGCCAGGTTTGGTTTGGATAGGGACTCGTTACTACCACAATGTGGGCCCGGCTCCAATTACTCTAGCCGCGATTACTGTAGCAGTTATGGTTAAATCTTGGACCATGCATAACTTTCGTATCCGAATTTCAAATTATGCATGTGAGTAGTCAAATGGAAAGGATTCGACGAGCGCTACGCAACCATGATCTCCGTTCGTCCATCTGAGCGACGTACCAAAAAGTCATATTTTAGCTCTCAACTTTATGTATTCCATTATATAAAGCGTATTTTCCTTTTACGCATTATGGGTGTTACATTCTCCCCTCTTTTGAAAATGATAAAAAGACCAAAATAAAGATTGTAGATCTTGATGAGATATGAAACTTTGGTATTCAACACTTTTCCATTTGACCTCATTTAGTGTAAAAAAATCTTGCTTGTATTTGTCATTTTTTGAAATTCACTCTTTACCATTATGTATACAAGAAATAATGTATTCATCACAATAAGATGTGTAGTGTAGTGGCAAGGTGCTCAACTCTCGAACCCAATCCTAGGTTCTGTCATCACGATCTATCACTTTTGTTTTGGTCATTTTTTAGATGTCTTTTTTTGTCAATTCTAATTTTGAATTTCAAGATTTTAAAACTTCGAACAGAATTTTGAGGTACTAAGTAATTTCAAATGAAAAAGTCATCAACAACAAAACTGTATAACTCATCAAGATCTACAAACTTTATTCAGGTCATTAATTCATGTGACAAAGTTTGAATAATCCAAATTTCGAATTTCAAAAATTGACAACTAAAAGCAACATTTTGGAACACTAAATGATTTCAGCTTATAAAGTAATGAATACCAAACTTTCATAACACATTAAGAGCTACAATCTTTATTTAGGTTACTTTTGCATTTGAGAAAGTGGTAGTATACTTTGGTCATTCATCCTAGATTCACTCACATGGTATAAGAAACTATGTCATAGACTTGTCAAATTTGTACTACATGTTATTACCGGTTTCGAAAATGAAAAAATGACATACATAAACATTGTAGATCTTGATGAAACATAAAACTTTGGTATTCATCACTTTTCCATTTGACATCATTTAGTATAAAAAATCTTACTTTTAGTTGATAACTCCAAGACCTGGGTGGTTGACATCATTTGTTATATAACACCAAACTTCTTAACAACTAAAGTCGTACCATAGTGGTAATATGTGGGAGTCACAACTCCAAGACTTGGGTTCGAATCCCATCTCTGTGCAATTTTTTTAAATTTTCCATGAGTCTGCGTGGCGTGGTGCGGCTAGCCGTGGCCGAGCGTGGCTGGGGTGCGGCCAGCGGTCGCCGGGGGACCTGGCAGGGTGCGGCCGGCTGTGGCTGGGGCACGCCCAGGCGTGGCTGCGGTACGGCTGGCTGTGGCTGGGGCACGACCAGGTGTGGCTGGCATGGCCGGCAATCGCGGAGCTTGCCTGCGCCGCCACACGTGAGCTCACCCGAGCAGGCAGTCGCGAGGGCCCGCCCGTGCTACACGCTCGTCGGCCATCGCAAGATCTCTCACCCGCGTTGCGCCCTTGCCGGCCATCGTGTTGGGGAGAAACCGATCATTTCCATGGCGCTCGACCATCCCGCTCGCTCGCCCTAGGCATGATTCGTCCTTAGTTCGATTCTTCTCTTTGACATTATGTATAGAAAAAATAATGTATTTCACCACAGCATAAAGCACAGCATAGTGGTATGGTGCTCAACTTTGAAACCCAAGGTCTTGGATTCTAATCCTATGTCTCTCCTATTGTTGGTTTTTTTTACGTTTTCATGTGTTGTGCAAATTTTATACCGTTTTTTTGTTGCAACGCCTAAAATATGTTCCAATAGACCCTAAATAGATGCATTAGGCGCAATTGCGCTACATAGGAGTTCCAAATTTTAAAATAATTTACTATTTTCCATAGTTTAAATGAATTTACTTGTGTTTATAAAATTTAATTCCAATTTGAACTATTCATGTGTTCTCCGTCCCAATCCAGATGGTTATAAATCTAACTTATATAAAATACTTCACTCGTCGTTTTCAAAAAGGTGTTGTAGCTCAATGGTATATGTTACCTTTGTTGAATGTAAGGTCCTAGGTTCAATTCCAGCCATTGGCATAGTTTTAAAAATTTTAATTTATTAGATATGTCACGTAATAGGATTTTTGGAACACTAAATCAAAAATTTTAATTTAAGGAACACTAAATGATTTCAGATGAAAAAGTGATGAATACCAAAGTTTCATAACTCATCAAAATCTACAATCCTTATTTATGTCATTTTTTCATTTGATAAAATGGTCGTATACATTGGTCATTAATCCTAGATTCACTTACATAATTTAAGAAACTATGTTAGAGACTTGTCAAATTTGAATACATGTTATTATCACTTTTGAAAATGAAAAGATGACCTAAATAAAGATTGTAGATCTTGATGATACATGAAACTTTGGTATTCATCACTTTTCCATTTGAAATCATTTAGTGTAAAAGAATCTTACTTTTAGTTGTCATTTTTTGAAATTCAAAAATTAGATTGTTCAAACAGACTCACACGAGAAGATTTTTCAAAATAATGGCATAAATAAGTTTCGTAATTTGATAGAGCATGATTTAGAAAAAATTTAGAAAAAAGAATATTCAAAATTGGAGTAGCCATGTAAGAGAAATACCTGATACAAGTTTAAATTCCAGATTAAAAGAATAAATACGGACGATTTGCTTGTTCTCTAGTCTGGCCATGTGGCACAACGTAATCGGCCTAATTGGGTGCACGCAGATTACCCTATTCATGATTCGTCCTTGGTTCGATTCTCCTTTTTGACATTATGTTTAGAAAAAATAATGTATTCCACCACAACATAAAGTGCATCATAGTGGTATGGTGCTCAACTTTGAAACCCAAGGACCGATGTTCTAATCCCAAGTCTCTCTTGCTGTTGGTTTTTTTGATGTTTTGAAGTGTTGTGGAAATTTTACACAATTTTTTTGTTGTAACACCAAAAATATGTTGCAATAGACCCTAAATGGATGCAATAGGCGCAATTGCACTACGTAGGAGTTCCAAATTTGAAAATAATTTACTATTTCCATAGTTTAAAAGAATTTACCTGTGGTGACAAAATTTAATTCCAACTTGAACTATTCATTTGTTCTTCGTCCCAATTCCAATGTAATATGATTTTTGGAGAACTAAATCAAATTTTTTAATTTAAGCAACACTAAATGATTTCAGATGAAAAAGTCATGAATACCAAAGTTTCATAACTCATCGAGATCTACATTATTTATTTAGATCATTTTTTAATTTGAGAAATTGGTAGTATACTTTGGTCATTAATCCTAGATTCACTTACATGGTTTAAGAAACTATGTCATAGACTTGTCAAATTTGTACGACATATTATTACCACTTTCGAAAATGACAAAATGTCCTAAATAAACATTATAGATCTTGATGAGATATGAAACTTTGGTATTCATCACTTTTCTATTTGACTTGCTTGTAGTTGACATTTTTTGGAATTCAAAAATTGCACTCTTTACCATTATGTATACATAAAATAATGTATTACATCACAACATGATGCCTAGTGTAGTGGTAAGGTGCTCAACTCTTGAAACCTAAGGACCTTGGTTCGAATCCTACAATCTTTATTTAGGTCATTTTTGGATTTGAGAAAGTGGTAGTATACTTTGGTCATTTATCCTAGATTCACTCACATGGTATAAGAAACTATGTCATAGACTTGTCAAATTTGTACTACACGTTATTACCACTTTCAAAAATGACAAAATGACCTAAATAAACATTGTAGATCTTGATGAGACATGAAACTTTGGTATTCATTACTTTTCCATTTGACATCATTTAGTATAAAAAATCTTACTTTTAGTTGACATCTTTTGAAATTCAAAAATTGCATTCTTTACTATTATGTATACAAAACAATAATGTATTCCATTACAACATGAAGCATATTGTATTGGTAAGTTGCTCAATTCTTGAAACCAAAGGATTTGGGTTCAATCCCAAGTTCTCTCCTTTTGTGGGTTTTTTATTTTCTTTTTCTATCTTTTATTGCACTACTGTGGATAACATATAAAAATAATTATCTTATATACACTAATATATTTTCTAAAAATAATATACTACATATATTTTTTTACAAATTTTGTTAATTTCAAATAATTTACTAATTTCAATGTGAAAAGTTTAAATATTCTAAATTTAAATTTAAAAAAAACTTGTTCAAACCATATTTCGATAGTTTATATAATATAATACCAAACCTCTTAACAACTGAAGTCATAGCATAGTGATAAGATGTGGAAGTCTTAGCTCCAAGACCTGGGTTCGAATCCCATCTCCGCTTGCGGCCGGCTGTGGCTAGGGTGCGACCGGGCGTGGCTGGGGTGGATCTATATACTAATAAATTAAACTTGTAGCTCAATGGATTATGCCTTTGCAATGTTATGAGGAGGTCACGAGTTCAATTCTTTAGCCCTCCCCATTTTTTTGTTAATTTAATTTAATTTATCAATTTTCCATTCATTACATGACTATTTTTTATTTTGGGGTACTAAGTAATTTCAAATGAAAAAGTCATCAACAACAAAATTATATAACCCATCAAGATCTACAAACTTTATGCAGGTCATTAATCCATGTAAACGTTTGAATAATCCAAATTTTGATTTTCAACGGGATTAGCCTAATCGGGTGCATGTGGATCGCTCTAGGCATGATTCATCCCGAGTTTGATTCCACTCCCTACAATTATGTAGACAAAAAATAATGTATTCCACCACAACATGATGTGTAGCGTAGTTGTAAGGTGCTCAACTCTCAAACCAAGGACTTAGGTTCCAATCCCAGGTGGTCTCTCCCACCCTTTGGTTTTTGGCCTTTTCCAAGAGTTGTGCAAATTTTACACAGTTTTTTAGTTGCAACACCTAAAATATGATGCAATAGACCCTAAATGGATGCAATAGGTGCAATTGTACAAAGTAGGAGTTCCAAATTTTTAAGGGTAAAAGATAAAGCATACTTGCATCACATATATTGCAAAGTCAAAAACCGGATCCAAGGAGAAAATCAAGTCATACAATCGGATCAAGATGTGCACATGTATGGATGTGATGGATATGGTAAGGTGGATACTAGGCCCGGAATGGGTGCTAGATATTACCATATATATAACGAATGTTGTGGTGATGGTAAGGTGGACACTAGGCCCGGAATGGGTGCTAGTTATTACCATCAAATTTTGGAACTCCACTTTGCATGATTCCATCTCTCTCCTTTTTCTTCTTTCTTTTGGACATGGGCTACCTCTCTTTTTTTTTCTCTTTTTTTTCATGCCATGGGCATTTTTTTCACTCATGCTTTGAGCATTTATTTTTGCATATCCCATATCCTTTTTTCGAAGATACTTTTGGAGAGAGAGGTCACACATGGAGCTTTATTTTCATGAAATGGATGAATGATACAATGCTAACTTCTAGTGTAGAAGCATAGCAAGGGGATATGGAGTGCACAGAAATCTTGATCATGAAAGCATGAAAAGAATTCTCACAAGGGTTACAACAATTTGACAAAGCTCAATGCAATAACAAGCAGCATATGAGTATAAGGTTTCCAACTAGAAACATCATATGGCTTTGGTAGGACGGTGGCATATCAAAGAGGAGCTTTGCAAAGGGTTTTCATGTTTTCAAATAAAAATCCCAAGCACTCAAACATTCATAGAGAAGATCAAATCATCAAACCATATCACAAACATCAACTACTTAGATGAGCATGAGTTCCCTAATGATATTTGTTCACAAGCATGAAGATAATAAGTATGGAATAAAACATATGCAAGCCAACCACAGGAAACATGTAGAGCAAGTAGAGCACGATTCCATGAGTTGATTTAGCATATAAGAATTGAAACTCGTTCAAACTCATGAATCAGAGAGAGTGAGATAAAGGGTGCACATACCATCACTTCTGAAGGATAAGAGATCAAGGAAGACCAGTGGTGATTTGGCTAACCAGAGGGCAGCCGTGTCACTCTTGTTTACCTTGCTCTTGTCATGAAGGCGTAGTCGATGTTGTGCAGTGCCTGTGTGGGAGTTCTCTAATGGAAATGTTGATGATGAGCTTGAGAGAACTCCCCCACACTAGTGGTTGAACCTGGTGCTGTTTTTCAAATGACAAATGAAAACAAAGGATGGACTCTACTGGTTCGAGAACCATAGAGCCTTTATTCAAATTCAAATATTTTTGTTGTTTTTATTTTGTTTTATTGTCACCATGTCATTTGCTTAAACAAGGTTAGATCAAGATTACACTTCATACACAAAGTGGGATATACTTACCTTGGACCTTTGAGAGGTCATATGTACCACCTTTTGCATGTTGTGCAACATGAATCTGACACCTCAACTTACCTTCCCATTCGAATTTAGCTCAACGACTTACCCATATGAATTCGACAATTTTCTGCAAGGGTTAGTCAGCATATATGCAACCAAGATCTATGAAAATATAACTCCAAGGTTCATCAATCAAAACTCAACACCATGTCTTGTTTGATTGAAGAAGACAGTTTTAACCTAAGCACCATGCTTAATTTAAAACAACCTATGAATGCACATAGCTAAACATGCACTCAAACCATAGCATCACAAACATAGATAAAGGAAGCATGAAAGCAAGATCAAGCTATTTCCAAAGGGATATAAACATGAGCATAAGATGGTGAACGTCGGGCAACCTCCCGGAAGGGCTTTGTTTAAAGTCAAAAGCAGGACGTACCTAGCTAGTTGGGCAAGATGCAAGAGCTAACATCATCTCCAAACCAGGATAAGATTTGGATGAAAGGAACCTTACTCAGGATGCTCACATACCTCCCCCACACTTGAAGTTTGCATTGCAAGGCAACAAAATTCAAATGTGTGGAGATCAAGCTTCCTTTTGTAATGTTCCCTCACCAAAAACTTACCAAAGTGTTGAGGTGATGCAGCTCACATGTTCTTAGGTGCTACCTGTCCGTCGTTCTTTATAATCTTGACCTGAAAGGGTTAGGTCCAAAAATACCCGAAGGACAACCTATACTAAAAACATGCTCTTGCTTTTTATTTGAAAAAGGAAATAAAACAAACCTATGCTAATCCAGGCTATCTCCTGGTAGTGCTTTCTTTACGGTCATAAGCTCGACCCTGGGAACTTCTTCTTGCAGCTATCATTGGTGATGTCATTCCCGTCTCACCACCAATTTTTAATATATCACGGAAGCTTTAGCTGCAAGGGTAATGCCACATGCATACACGAAATGTGCAATGCTTATAGTAAACATATGCATGTACAACCATCCTTCTAAACTTTTTACAGGAGAAGACCATAAGGCAGTTGTAGCCCTCGAGCATGCTCCGTGCACTGAGCATAGCTGACTCTGGAGAAGGATGATGCAAGCATGGTTCCTGAGGTATATCAAGAGTGAAGCTACCATGCTTGTCAATGGAATTCTTTCCTTCGGAATCTAGAGTCGGCGCCTCTGTAGATTTCCATGGCCCACAATTTCTCCATCTCAAGAGATACATCATGGAAGCTCGATGTTGATTCTCGATCAAGGTCAAGAGCAACATAGTATGGGTCAGTGGGAAGAGGATCAAACTCGGTTGAGGGTGATGGTGATCGTTCGTCTTCACAAAGGTGAAGAGAGTCTTCCAAGTCGCACTCCTGAGAAGTAGAAAATTCTACAACCTCAATGAGAGCGGACTCGGATGATGTGAACGGAGATACATGCATCATCTCCTCGAGCAGGTTTTGCATGGGAGGAGGCTTTGTCATAGGACTTTCTGAAAACAAGGGAGTGATGGCAGAAGCGGCTTCCCTAAGCTTTTCATCTAGGCTCCCTAAAGGTGTGACGTGGAGTTTCTCTAATGGGAAGCCTATGAGAAGATCAAAATCCATGATGTCATAGATATAAAAATCTAAGCACACCTCAATTTTTTCTATGATGATGGGCACATCCCTAGCGATCCCCCGACATGGGAAATAGTAGCCCCACCTGGGACTTTTGAAATATCTATGAGTCGGGGTCAGGGGCTTGTTACCCACAAGAGTATCCATAAGGTACTCCGACATGACGCAAGCCCCGATAGTAGGGTCATGAACAGCTGTTGGGTATTTTAGCGACACACGAAATAAATCCACAAGCACACGGATACCATTGTAGCTTTCACCTCAGAGTATTCCAAGGGTATCGAATCCAAGGGAACGTGTGTGCACTAACTTCGTACTAGTCAGTCCAAGGACACACCTAGATAAGAGGCAAGGATAGTGAGGATTCCTAAAGATAGCACTATAGATGAGATTAAAGGTCGATCTCTAGATAGAATTTGTCTTACGGTACCGTTAGCCCTGACCTAACCGGCGACTCTGGCACGCGGATCTATGTGGAACAGAGCTCTGACTATATCCAGCTGCGGAGGATCAACAAGGGCCAGACGGGCTGTCACCACCACCTGGACTGCCTCTACCTAACCTTGGGATAATCCGAACGAATGATAACCAGTAGCATGACACAACGTCTATGTTGTGGTTACTGCCGTAGCCAACGGACTACGGCACTCTGTACTTATAGAACTACGACCATGGAAGAGAACTGATCTCACTCACTATAAGCACTACTAGCTTATACTAAAGGCATACGAGAGAGCACTCGACCCCGTACTATGCTTCCAACGTATACGAACGACTTGCAACAGACGAACGCATAAACCCAGGATCTACGCACTAGCAGAGGAAAAGGTCTACTCATGCAACCTAGCATAAACTATTAGAAAGGAATCACGAACACACTTTATTCTAATCAGAGCATGCAAGCATATCCACTATATTCTAAAAGACTAATAATACAAACGGGATACAAGCTTGTGCACCTAATCAACTAGATCGAGGGGGCGTGTTCCTGAAGAACACGCGCATCTAAATGATGAACAGGCGAAGAACACAAGAACATATCACTCAAGTATGAATAACACTTTAGTCTAAATAGAAAATGTAGAAATACTTACTTTACTCTAATTGAAGAACAAGGAACAATGTTGAGGCACATGCCTCTCTCCCTCTCCCTCTCTACTCTAACACTAGCTAGGAGAGGAGCCTTGGATGGGTGGAGTGTGTCTCATTTCCTACCCCCTCCCCTTCTATTTATAGGCAAGGGGTGGATTGCTCGGAGTGCCAAACGACTCCAAAACACCCCGGGATGCCTTGAGGAACCAATGGAGAGTTGCCACGCGTCGGCTGGGGACGATGGAAGCTCCGAAGGCTTCGGTCGAACTGGGGTTCGGCCGAACCCCAGGTCGGTTCGTTTCCACCGCCTTTCGTCTAGGTGACTGCCAGGTGGGCCCTCAGGTGTGTATGGGTATGTATGCGGTGTTTTTAGCTTGTTTCCATGGGGATGTGGGCCCTTGAATCCGTGTACTGGCTCCTGATTGGTCGAAGGTGTGTTTCCTTGGATTGGTGATGTGTCATGGACACATTGCATCCAACGTGGCAACACGTCGCCACGTGGTCTGGTGTGGGTCCCACTGAGCCCACATATCAATATGGTGATCTTGTCTTGTGCATATCTCTTTCATCTGGACTCAGAAGTAGACAAATGATATATCCATTTCGATCGTCTCGACGAGCCAGTCGCAATGGTGCAGTCCGAATTGTCATTTGAGGTTGTTATGGATGATGTCATATATAAGCCACTGGATCACTTGCTCTCAATTGTATCATTTATCACGTATTCCGGTGCATCCTACAACAAAAGCCAGAAACACCCACACTTGTGGAACTTGTCAGTATAAAGCCCTATTCTAGTGTTGATGATCAGTTTTCATTCATTTTATGCAGGAGTTGACAGCATAAAAGTAGCACTTAACAGCCATCAACAACACCCCCACACTTGACCTTTGCTCGTCCCGAGTAAAGGGGAACAGATCAAGGTGAGACATGATATCCAAAGGTATGAAATGAGCATAAGAGATATTCCAAACCATACCTTGTACTTGTGAACTCTGTGGAGTGTCTATCATGCTATCTTGGGCAGTTGAGGAATGGAACGGTCATGAATCAAATCACTCCTGCTCTTTATGTTAAGCAACTTGGGGTTTTGCAATAAATTTTCAAAACAAACCTTGCTTAGCTCCTCATTTGATTCTCTCATGTCGCTCAATGTGTATATGTCCTCACCAAGGCATTAGACTTTGCCTTTCTTCATCCCACTTCTAATGATGGCTATATGTGGAGCTCAGGGTAGGATAAAAGATAAAGCATACTTGCATCGCATCTGTTGCAAAGTCAAAAACCGGATCCAAGGAGAAAATCAAGTCATACAATCGGATCAAGATGTGCACATGTATGGATTTGATGGATATGGTAAGGTGGATACTAGGTCCGGAATGGGTGCTAGATATTACCATATATATGATGAATGTTGTGGTGATGGTAAGGTGGACACTAGGCCCGGAATGGGTGCTAGTTATTACCGTCAAATTTTGGAACTCCATTTTGCATGATTCCATCTCTCTCCTTTTTCTTCTTTCTTTTGGACATGAGTTATCTCTTTTTTTTCTCACTTTTTTTCATGCTTTGAGCATTTTTTGACTCATGCCTTGAGCATGGTTTTTTTTTCTCTTTTTTTTCTTTTTTTTGCATAGCCCATGTCTCTTTTTCAAGAATACTTTAGGAGAGAGAGATCACACCACACATGGAGCTTTATTTTTATGAAATGGATGGATGGTACAATGCTAACTTCCAGTGTAGAAGCATAGCAAGGGGATATGGAGTGCACATGGATCTTGATCATGAAAGCATGAAAAGAATTCTCACAAGGGTCACAACAATTTGACAAAGCTCAATGTAATAACAAGCAGCATATGAGTATAGGGTTTTCAATTAAAACATCATATAGCTCTGGTAGGACGGTGGCATTATCAAGGAGGAACTTTGCAAAGGGTTTTCAAGTTTTCAAATAAAATTCCCAAGCACTCAAACATTCAGAGAGAAGATCATATCATCAAACCATATCACAAACATCAACTACTTAGATGAGCATGAGTACCCTAATGATATTTGTTCACAAGCATCAAGATAATAAGTATGGAATAAAACATATGCAAGCCAACCACAAGAAACATGTAGAGCAAGTAGAGAACAATTCCATGAGTTGATTTAGCAGATAGGAATTGGAACTCATTCAAACTCATGAATCAGGGAGAGTGAGATAAAGGGTGCAGATACCATCGCTGCTGAAGAATATAAGAAACAAGGAATACCAGTGGTGGTTCAGCTGACCCATGGATCAGCCGTATAACTCTAATTTACCTTGTCCCTTGTCATGAAAGCGCATTCAATGTTGTGCAACGCCTGTGTGGCAGATATCAAGTGTGTATGTCGATGATAGGCTTGAGAGATCTCCCCCACACTTGTTCTTGTACCTGGTGCTGTCTTCAAACAAAAAGTGGAAACAAAAGATGGACTCCATAGGTTCGAGAACCAGGAAGTCTTTATTCGAATACAAATATTTTTTTTGTTTTTGTTGTTTTTTTATTCACCATGAAACATAGCTCAGATAAGGCAAAGATACCTTGGCTTACCTTCCCATTTGAATCAAGCTCGATGACTTACCCCACTTGGATTCAAAAATTCCTGCAAGGGTTAGTCCGCATATACAACCAATATCCATGGGAGCATTAACTATAAGGTTCATCAATCAAACTCGACACCATGTCTTGTTTGATTGAAGAAGATAGTTTTAACCTAAGCACCATGCTTAATTTAAAACAACCTATGAATGCACATAGCTAAACATGCACTCAAACCATAGAATTACAAACAAAGATAAAGGAAGCATGAAAGCATGATCAAGCATTTCCAAAGGGATATAAACATGAGCATAAGATGGTGAACCTTAGGCAACCTCCCGGAAGGGCTTTGTTTAATGTCAAAAGCAGGACTTACCTAGCTAATGGGCAAGATGCAAGAGCTAACATCATCCACATCAGGATAAAATTTGGTAGAGGGGGAACTTTACTCAGGATGCTCACATACCTCCCCCACACTTGAATTTTGCATTGCTAGGAAACAAAACTCAAGTGTGTTGAGATCAAGTTTCCTTTTGTAAATGTTCTCTCACCAAAAACTTACCAAAGTGTTGTAGTTGATGTAGCTCACATGTTCTTGGGCATCAGCTGTCCACCGTTCTTCTCAATCTCCACCTGAAAGGTTAGCGACCAAAAATACCCGAAGGACAACCTATACTAAAAACATGCTCTTGCTTTTTATTTGAAAAGGGAAATAAAACAAACCTAATCCAGGCTATCTCCTGGTAGTGCTTTGTTTACGGTCATAAGCTCGACCATGGGAACTTCTTCTTGCAGCTATCATTGGTGATGTCATTCCTGTCTCACCACCAATTATTGATGTGTCATTGAAGCTTCAGCTGCAAGGTTAGTGCCACATGCATGTACAAAATCTGCAATGTTTATGGTAAACATATGCATCTACAACCAACCTTCTTAACATCAAGCAAAAGAGGACCATAAGGTGGTTGTAGTCCTCGTGCATGCTTCGTGCACTAAGCATGGCTGACTCTGGAGAAGCATGGTGCAAGCATGGTTCCTGAAGTATATCATGAGTGAAGCTACCATGCTTGTCAACGAAATCCTTTCCTCCGGACTCCAAAGTCGACGCCTCATAGATTTCCATGGTCTATGAATTCTCCATCTCAAGAGATGCATCGTGGAAACTCGATGTTGATTCTTGATCAAGGTCAAGAACAACATAATGCGGGCTAGTGGGAAGAGGCTCAATCTCGGTCGAGGGTGATGATGACCGTTCATCTTCACAAAGGTGAAGAGTGTCTTCCGAGTAGTATTCTTGAGGAGTAGAGAATTCTACACCCTCAATGAGAACAGGCTCAGATGATGCGAACAGAGATACATGCATCGTCTCCTCGAGCGGGTTTTGCTTGGGAAGAGGCTTTGCCATAGAATTTTCTAAAAACAAGGGAGTGGTGGTAGAAGCGGCTCCCCTAAGCTTTTCATCTAGGCTCCCTCGAGATGTATCGAGAAGTTTTTCTGCAGGGGAGCCTAGGAGGAGATCAAGATCGAGGACATCAAAGATGTAGAAGTCTAGATTAACCTTGATCTTGTCTACTAAGAGCGGCACAGCACACGCAACCCCCCGACACTCAAGAATGTGTCCAGGGGGACAACTCTTGAGGAGCTTGTCAGATGGTCTTAGCGTAACATTGCCCAAAAGAGTGTACGCTAGGTGCCATGGCATGACATTAACCTCCATAGTGGGGTTAAGATGGGCTTCTACGGTAGTTCCCCTTATGGAACAAGAGACGATCGTAGAAGGTGAACAAATCCAAAGTGCTTCGGAAAAGTGTCCCACTCCAGTCGACCACTTTTTCTCCATAGGCTCCATGATAGATGTTTCGTTTGGAGGATTAGGAGGCAAAGGGGGTACCGTAGGCCTAGGGGAAGGTTCTGTCAAAATATTTCTAGATTGAAAGATATGGATAGAAAAGACTTCCTCCCTTAATTGGTCATTAGAGAGATTTGAGGTGTTTTTGTGATTCCTAGAAGGGTCATCCTCGAATCAGAATGCGAACTACGAAGGTTGAATTTCTTTTTCCTCCAGTGTTCTTGGTTCAGGATAGAGTTGAACAAACGAATCTTGGGATGTGGAAATCATTGGTTCTGGTTCGACTGTTGAGAGACTCTCATGGCTCGACACGAACTCTTTGTGGAGGGGTTCAGACTCAGCTATGAAAGAGGCATTTTCAGAAATTCTCTCTAAGATTTCTATAGCTTCATCTGAAATCCTTTCAACAAAGGATCCCCAGAGGTGATGTCGAGATATTGGGTGGAGTCCTGATCGAGACCTATGTAAAAGTGCTGAAGTAGCACATCATCGGGTATCGATAGGACAGGGCCTAGTTTCACCAAGAGTGAAAATCTAGCCCAGGCCGCACCTAAAGATTCCTTCTCATTCTGTTGGAAGGATACGATAGCCCTTCGTAGAGCATACATCTGGGTCATGGAGAAGAACTTAAGACAGAATTTGTCTATAAGGTCATCCCAACTCCCGTTCATGCTACCCACGGTTTTCGTGTACCATTGTTTAGCCCCTTTTACAAGAGAGAAGGGAAACGACTTCCACTTAAGGGTATCATGTGACATGCCTGTAATGGCAATGCATGAACACACTTGCTCAAACTCCTGCAGATGGTGGTATGGGTTATCACTACTTAACCAGAGAAGGAAAGTTTCTGAACCGTAGTGATGTAGCCGGAAGGGATTTCATAGCCAGATGTGAGAATCGGGTGCTCAGAAGATGGTGGCTCAAAGAATTTCCCTTTCGGAGTGGAGAAGCTTAAAATGGTGGGCTGCTCCATGATAAGGGGGTGAAGGTAGAAATAAAGAAAGATAAAAAGATATGAGGACCACTAGGTATGAAGATAGATACAGCAACCGTTCCCCGACAACGGCGCCAGAAAGCTTGTTGGGTATTTTAGCGATACACGAAATAAATCCGCAAGCGCACGGATACCATTATAGCTTTCACCTCAGAGTATTCCAAGGGTATCGAATCCAAGGGATTGTGTGTGCACTAACTTCGTACTAGTCAGTCCAAGGACACACCCAGATAAGAGGCAAGGATAGAGAGGATTCCTAAAGATAGCACTATAGATGAGATTAAAGGTCGATCTCTAGATAGAACTTGGCTTAGACTTAACAGGCGACTCCGGCATGCGGATCTATGTGGAACGGAGCTCTGACTATATCCAGCTGCGGAGGATCAACAAGGGCCAGACGGGCTGTCACCACCACCTGGACTGCCTCTACATAACCTTGGGATAAGCCGAACGAATGATAACTGGTAGCGTGACACAACGTCTACGCTGTGGTTACTGTCGTAGCCAACGGACTACGGCACTCTGTACTTATAGAACTACGACCACGGAAGAGAACTGATCTCACTCACTATAAGCACTAATAGCTTATACTAAAGGCATACGAGAGAGCACTCGACCTCGTACTATGCTTCCAACGTATACGAACGACTTGCAGCAGACGAACGCATAAACCCAGGATCTACGCACTAACAGAGGAAAAGGTCTACTCATGCAACCTAGCATAAACTATTAGAAAGGAATCACAAACACACTTTATTCTAATCAGAGCATGCAAGCATATCCAATTTATTCTAAAAGACTAATCACTACAAGAAATCCTGTGATCTATGACGAAATCATCATAACGAAATCAGAAATCATCACAGATCATTGAATAGCCCATTCAGGCTCAAACTGGGCCCGATTTCTGTGATGAAAATTTGGTGTCCGTCATAGATTGAAAAATGAACCCGATTTCTATGACGAAAATTTGGTGTCTATCATAGATTGAAAAGTGAAACATCATGGAGTTGAAGCTGATAAAATAATTGTGTCACTTACTTGAAGTAACTAAGATATGCTACTTTTTTTAGTTTTCTCATAAAACAAGAGTGGGTAGGGAAAACAAAAAAAAAATAGAGTGGTATTGAAAAAAAATAGAGTGATGTATGGAAAAAATAGAGAAGAGGAAACATAAAGTGATGTTTAAAAAAATAGTGAAATCAGAAAAAAATTGAAGAGACCAAGGTTTGAACCTTGCATCTCTTGGCCCAACTAGAGCTACCCTTACCACTATGCTACACATCATTTTGTTTAGTTTATTTGCATTCAATTTTTTTATAGTTTTCCACCAGGTGCCATGTCAGTCGCCAAGTCACTAGGGCCACACCCGCGCCACGTCACAAGGGGCTCCCGCCAAATCACGTGGGACGCGCCACGGGCGCCCGCCAGGTCAGCCGCCAGCCCCACGTCACCCGCCGTCAAAATAATATCGAAAAAATTGTGGCCGCGGGGGTTCGATTCCTGTACAACAGGCTTCAGAAGTTGTAGCCAAACCACTATGCTACCCATGTGTTGGCGGTTTGGTTGTTGATCATTTTGTATTTATACCTTTTATTCAACAACTGTCGAAATAATCTCAAAAAAATTTGTAGTCGCGGGGGTTCGATCCCTATACCGCGGGCATCAAAAGTTGCAGCCAAACCACTACGCTACCCATGTGTTGGCAGTTTGGTTGTGGATCATTTTGTATTTATACCTTTTATTCAACAACTCAATGAAAATTGAAAAAAAAAAGCGTCACGGCTGGGATTCGAACCCAAGTGATGGTGATAAGAATCGCAAGTCCTACCACTGCGGTCTAACTTCAGTTGTGGATAAATTTGGTATTATGTTACTTATACTATTAGACAAAGATGAATCTATGCCAACTTATACTATCTGACTCCTTTTTTGAGAGATCTATTCAAATTTTTATGTCAAGTTGGATTCTACAAAAATTAGGCCCGGAGCATAAAAAATAATAATATTCCACGTCACTAAAAAAATTGGATTCTGCATATAAATCAGGTTGTTGACTTTATTGCAAATCAATTTATTTTTGTTGGGTAGTTGATAATTGCTCCACTGCTTTTGGATCCAGAATTGTTTGCTTGTTCATGGCTGATTAGCTATCTAATGTACTGTTGTCACTAAGTGAGAATTGAGATATCATTAACTGCAAGATATCCTATCCATTCAGCTTAAGGTCTGCATTATCTTGCAGGCTTGCAGCTGCAAGTAGACAGCAGCAACACATGCAGATATGTTTTAGGACATTGAAAGTGTAATAATATCAGCTTAATAGCAGGATGCCATCAAATATCAAGTAGATTAATTTGCAGTATTTAGAACAGCGAAATGTCACTGTAGTTTCAGCTTAGATTTTCACTTATTTGACAATTTGTTTTAATGTGTCACTGCAGGTGTGGCGCATCACGTGACGTGATGATGGTGTTTGGGGCAAAGCACTCGCGAATGTGCTCCACCAGCTCCGTTGGCTCCCCCTGATCCCGCACCTCTCGCGTCGTGTCGAACTCTTCCCCGGCGTACTGATACGCCGGGTGGCCCTCTTCTTCAGTGGCTGGACGCGCCGAGTGGTGAAGTTCGCCATCACTGCCACCCCGGTGAGGCCGGCTGCCTTCAGGTTCCGCATCAGCTTCTTGAGCTCCGACACCTGCTCCATCTCGGCGTCGCTCAGCTCCTCATCCCAGCAATGGAGCGGGGTCGGGCGCACGTCGACATCGCACGGCACCTGCGGGGCATGGTTGGTGGTATAGAACCACTCCTTGTGCCAGCCCTTGTGGGAGCTGATGAGCGGCACTGAGATGTAGTCACCGGAGGTCTTCTGCCGAAGCTGAAGCCCGATGCCGCCCACCACCTTGGGCTCTTTGGCACTCTTGTGCGGCTTCACGCAGAAGAAGTGCCGGAACAGGTTGAAGTGCGGAGCGATACCGAGGTATGCCTCACACAAGTGGATGAAGATGGCGATGTGGAGGATGGAGTTAGGGTTGAGGTTGCAGACCTGCAACCGGTAGTAGTGCAGCAGCCCGCAGAAGAAGGGATGTGCAGGCAACCCGAATTCGCGGGGATACCACTACTCAAACACCACCGCTTGGTTCGTCTCCGGTGTGGGGAACTCCTCCCCCGCCACCGGACGCCACTGCTCAGTGGCCTCAGAGAGCAGGACTCTGCCCAAGATCAGGGCCTCGATCCACTCCCGTGTCGACACCGACTTCACCCACTCCCGGTCGCGGCTCGGAGCTGCCGCCGTAGAGGGGGACCGCGGCAGGGACCCTCTTGCGGCTGTCGCGCTCCCCGACGAGCCCTTCTTCTCCCTGCAGGTCTTCGACGTCATTGCCCTCGGCTAAGCTTGGGGATTGCCAGGAGCGAAGGGGATGGGTGCGATTTGCGTGTTGGATCTGGATCTGGATCTGGATCTCCGCTGGTGCTAGATCCGGTGAATCTAGCTGCTGCAGCGGCGGATTTGTTGGGTCGCAGTGGTGGAGCAGCCGGAGAAAGAGGAGGAGCGAAGTTTTCTAAGGAAGTGAAGTGACGTGAAGTGTTGGGAGAGGTGAGGCCCGACGTGCCCCTGTGTTGCCTTAAATGCAGGTGGCCGAAAAAGGGAGCCGTGGCGGGTCCCGCTCCGTCTCGTCGCGTCACCACGTTGCACGCGGGCGTGACTCGCGAGTTACTCGCGGATGACTCGTCTCCTAGATGGCGTTGACACCGTCGACCCTGATGCTTCGCATTAGGGCCGTCCCAGGCCTAAATGGGCCACGTTCCTTGAATGGGCCAACTATTGCGAGATTCACCCAGAGTGGATTACGCGCAGGAATCCTGAAAAGGCTTTCCGAATAAGTCTGGTTTACAAAACACACAGAGGCCGTGACTCGGAGTCACGAGTAGCCATGTTATCAGATAACCTACCCTCGAAAAATTGAACAGCATGAATCTTAAAGCAGGTTCGGTCGATTAGCTCCTGGGTGTTCTCTCGGAGGCATGCCATACAAAGGCCAGAGCCGTTCAGAAGCCACTTTACGATGGTTAGGACGGGTGACCTTGTGCGAGTTCTCCTTGAGAACGCGGTGGGCCATATGGCAAATCTGGGACAGAGCCAGAGCTCTCCCCAGACACCGTACTAGATCAGATGATCTGGGAGGTACTCTCCTAAAAGGGATGATGGTAAACCCATTTTCTTAGTCTCTTTTTTAGAGCTTCGAAATAGTTATTCTAACTATTCCGAACCTCGGGGACTGCCCTAATGGGCGCATCTGGAGATGCGCCCATTCAGTGAGCACGCACGGTGTCACCATGACCATCCAGAGCCAGAAGCAAGGCCCTTGGCCTAACATTCGAATATGGCCGGACAGTGGAGGTCTGGGAGACGTGGGTTCAATTCTCCTACAAAGGAGGGTGCCCGGCCAAAGGCGTTGAAGTTCAGTCACTTTCTTTCTTTCTTTTGACCCTTGATAAAACCTTTTAATATTTATCAAGGCTCGAGAACTAAGTGTGTACACTTCGTCTTCGACGAGAGTGTTCATTTTCTGGCTCGATCTTACCAAGGCCTAGATTAGAGAAGAGCTCTCCTCAACCACCCGGCAACCACGAGTTAAGCTTCGAGGACCACTCGGCTGCATCAAGACATGACCAGGACAAAGACCAAAGCACTCGGCCGAGAGTATCAAGCGCTCGACTGAGAGCGTTAAGCACTCAGAAGAAGTTAGTCAAGCACTCGGACGATGTTCGAAGCTCAAGATCGAAGTTGCAGTCCGGTTAAGAAGCACTCGGGGATTGCTGTGGGGGATATACCCCCGGGGTGCCACACGGAGGGGCCCCACGGTGTATCTGCGAGGATGACATGGGCCCACAAGGGCGGAACCTGGCGCAGGCGCACGGATCGGTGCCAAGCTGGCGCCCGAAGAGATATACTCCCATAGATAAAGACTAGTTGGTTAGGAAAGATATTACTTGTGAACAAAGGGAGATCTTGCATAACCGACTAGGATAGATCCCATGTGATCTGTAACCCTACCCCCATGCCTATATAAGGGCGGCAGGGACCCCCCTCAGAAATAAGTCCAATCTGATTCCCATTAACGGAACCATCAATGCAATCACCAACGCAGGACGTAGGGTATTATGCATCTCGCGGCCCGAACCTGGATAAACCCCTTGTGTCCTTCGTTCACCATCTAGCTTCAGTCTCGGCGATCCCCTCCATACAATCTACCACCATAGCCTACCCTGTGGTGGACTGCCGACACCATTGTACCGACACCAACAAGCCTCTCATCCCTTCTCCTCCTGAAGCAAAACTCCTCCTTATGACCATCCCTCCCACAATACTCATAATGGAAGCGGACTGGCTTTGGCTTAGGTTGTGGTTTCTCGCTGGGCTTCTTAACAGCTTTCTCTCCTGGCTTCTCCCCAAACACGTTCCCAAGGGTGCTCACAAACTTCACCGATTTCTGGTACTTTTCTGTCTTGTGGGGGAACACTGGTGGGTCTGGGGTTGTGTCTAGCTTGTTTCTGAGGTGGTTTGGCTTGGGTGCATATTTGTTCATAGGTGTAGTGTGTGGTGGAATAGGAATGTCCACAATTTTCTCTTCTCTCACCACTCTTCCCAGCCCACAACGCCTGACCATCAAACCTCTTAAACTCATCCAACATCAAACTCAACTGAGGCTCATGCCCAGACAAGCAACTCATCAATTTCCTCGACTCATCATTCTCATCCTACAGACGATCAACATAATGTGCAAGTTCCATGTTTTTCAAAGCATGCATTTCATAGGTAGAGCATGATGTAGGAATAGGAGCTTTCAAAGTAGCCTCAAGAAAAACTATCCTATCATGAGATTCATCTAGCATAGCATGCAACACAGGACAAGAAGTGCAAGCACCTAGTAAAGCAGGTCTAGATTTCAACTCATCAAGATCAATCCTAAGCACATCTAGTTCCTCAAGAGTTGAGGCATGCTTCTCCTTGAGAGCAGTCAAGGCAGCCAGGAAAACATTGCAATCACCACAATCAGCCTCATCAGAAACAATAGGAGCAGCTTTCAAAGAGTCTATTTTAGTCCTACCATCAACAAGCAAAGACTCAAGCTCAACTATCTTGTCCTTAGCATCACCTAGCAAAGACCAAAATTCCCTCTTCTCCTTGTTGGTCTTTCTAAGCACATCATCACTGTTATCAAGCAACTCATTCATCCTAGCATTCTCCTCTAGCAAGAAGTTGGGATCTTGACGTACCTCATCCTCGGAGTCGGAGTTCGAATCCGAGCTATGCTTCCCACCATTCTTGGAGTTTTGCACCATGCCGCAGAAACCACCTTGCGCGACGAAGCTGAGGCTAGTGAAGTTCTTGCCCGTGTGCTGCTTGTCCTTGCGTCAATCTTGCTCTTCCTCGCTGGTCGAACCGGATGAGGAGTCACTTGAAGTGGAGTCGATGTCACTCGCTCCGGCAACCATCGCTCGAGCCGTCTTCTTCTTGTACCCGCCACTCTTCCTTGGCCTTCTCTCACCCTTGTCCTTGCGCTTGTCCTTGTAGTCGTTCTGGGAGCAGTGCTAGTTGTTGTAGCCATGCTTGGGCTTTCCCTTGTAGTTGTTCTTGATCTCCATGGCTTCTGGACACTCAGTGATGAAATGCCCGTGCTTCCCGCACCGATAGCACATCCTTGAGCTCCTCCTCGCATTCTTGCGGTTCTCATACATCCGCCCAAACCTCTTGCTCAACAAGGTGAGATCCTCCTTGCTCAGCACATCAAAGTCCTCATCTGGCATGGACACAAGACAAGACAAAGAAAACTGCATGGCACCAGGGTTAGCATTAGTCCTCGATCCTGAGACAAGAGTCAAACTATGTGGATCAGTGGGGCTCTCGCTATTGGCTCTCAGGCCACGATCAACCACCAAAGACTTGAGCTTAGAAAATAGCTCATCCACCATCAGGGTCTCATACACACCTAACTCCAAGATGGCCTCGACCTTGGCACTCCACATGGATCTGTCAAGTGAGTGCAAGAGCTTGATAGCTTTGTCATGATCCGTGTATGGGAGCACCGCCACATTGGCCCTCATGTTGTTCACAATACAGGTGAAGCGCTGGAACATCACATCAATCGACTCACTGAGGAGATGAGTGAAGTTCTCGTACTCTCTCCGGTGAGTGGCAAACAAATGAGCCTGCTCCTGAGCATTCCCAACATGAGCATTCTTAAGCTTCAGCCAAATCTTTCCGACCACATCCTCTCCATACACTCGATCCAACTCCGAGGCACAAAGAGCATGAAACAAGTAATCAACAGCCTTGCTGTTGGCCTCAAACATGTCCCGCGAACCAGGAAGAAGGATGCTGTCGGGAATGACATAATGAGCATTTTTTGTCACTTCCCAGATCAGTGTACATTTTCCTCTTAAAAACGTGCCCATGCACCTCTCCCACATCTAGTAATTCTTGCCATCAAAGTGCGGAGGACCTGACCCCTTACCGTAGTCGCCCATCTTTGGATCTTAGACTGGTTAGAATCACGAAGATCCGTAACTGGCTCTGATACCAATTGAAGGACTAAATAGGTGACTAGAGAGAGGGGGGAGTGAATGAGAGCTGATAAAAATTCTTCCAAAGATGAACTCGGCTTATGCCCCAAAATCACAACCAAGGGTTTCCACCCGAGCTTGCCAAGGTCACGTAGTCACAACAGACCTACCAACCCTAGGAACAAGTCCCAACTCAAACCGAAGTGGAAGCTCAACTCAAAGAGCAAAGGACTTAAGCAAACCGCAACACACCAGGCGGACTGTCCGAGGTAGCCGGGCGGACCGTCCGCGTGGGGGGTGCGAACCGTCCGCGAGGACATGGCGGACCATCCGAAAAAGCAACCCGAACCTCTAGTATCGAACCGAGAAAAACAGACCATCTGCGGTGGACCCGCGGACTGTCCACCCTGTCACGGACCGTCCGGCACTCTAGTATGGACCGTCCGCAAACCTCTTCAACCAAAAACCAACCGACTCAATGGATCAAACAAAAGGCACGCAAGAACACACAAAAAAGATGATGAACACCTTGGCTATCTGCTCCTCGCAGACCTCCCGCACAGGCCTCGCAGACCGTCCGCCAGGTGTTGATGCTCACTAACTCTTATTTTTATGCATCAACAATACATGAAAAAGGACCAAAAAGATAAATCAATAGTAGTATAGGGCCTTGGACTATTGAATTCCACGAGTTTTGGTGAATTATATATTTTCAGGGACTATTCAGGAAAATGCGAAAAGAATGAATTTTAGAAGGCTCCAGAAGACTCCCGAACTCAACCGAAGTGGGCTCCAAGAAAATATGCATCTAGAAGGGACAAGAGGCCCACACGCGAAGGCGGAGCCCAGCCGAGGCCCAGCCCAGGCCGACCGGCCCTATAGGGAGGCCGATAGGGCTCCCCCTAGTCCCGATCAGGCCCTGTTTCGGGAAGGTTCCTCCACCGCCTCTTAGGGTTAATCTAAACCACTTGTTTAGGTCGGTTTGATCCTACGGCGACGGATTATTCCTCCGGGCTATATAAGCAACCCCAGACCCCCCCTAGGGCATGGTATGCATCTCTCAGAAGATCATCATCATCAGGCCAAGACAGGAGAAGAAGAGGATACATCAGAGATAGGATAGCTACTTCATAGTTCAAGATCTAATTTCTAGATCAAGAACCTAGTTCTAGATAGAGAGTCAGATTCGAGTAGAGTTGAGCTTTGCTCCAGTTCCAGATCTGTAAGTTATCAAGATTCAGTTCTTATATTGTTTCTCAATGACTTTATGCTATTTCAATGATATGTGTGCAATTGCTAAGTTCTTACTTTATTCTAGTAGTATATTTGATATAGTCATGATTAATGATAAGTCTACGCACTTATTCGTAGAGCTCCTAGTATATTACGCGCGTATGCTAGGTAGTAGAAAGTATGTAAGCATGGTGCTTAGATATAATTTACTTGCGGATTCACCTTATACTCTGGGTCGTGTGGTAGATCATGGGCGTGACAGGCCTATTGAGTCCGTTGTAGTCCACCCCCCGAGTATAAGACTAGTCGAACAATGATTCTTGGGAGGATCAAGTTTCGTCCTTGATCTTCTTGGGTAATCTTCGGGGTGTTCACATTTATCCATGACTATGCTATATGTGATGATATGCTACATTAGAATAGATGAATAACTCAGTCTTTGTATGCTATATAGAATTGTGCCTCTTAAGTAAATCCAATTCTAATCTAGACTAGGAATAGTATGTTCTATGCTCCACATGTGCCTCTGCCTGTCTGATTTATCATTACTTTATCATTTGGCTTACCCCTGTTAAAGTATGTGCCATTCCATCAAAGTCCATAAAGTAGTCTACTGCCATCCCTATGTCTTTTGTTACATCCATCCATTTTCCCTGTGGATACGATATTTTAAAACCCATCACCCCGGGTGAAATGCTCACCAGTATCCGTGCGCTTGCGGATTATCTACCATAATATTTCTGTAGGCTTATCTTATACCAACCAACATTTCTTGCGCCATTGCTTAGAATGGATTCTAGATCTATTCTTTGGAAGTTGCGTTAAGAAATGTCAACAAGCATTTCTGACGCCGTTGCTGGGGAAGATTGGATGGCTACCTTTTGAAAATCGATGGCTAGATACTTTAATGAGACTTTGTAATTTGGCACCTCTGCTTAAACAGAATTACCCTTGTTTGTTTTTGTCTATCTTATTTGAAGGGTATTAACAGGTTTGATTGTGATTCACCACACTTCAATTATTTGAGTCAAATCAACCAAGGAAGCTTTACACCAAGTTCTGAAGCCATGGCTGAGAAGACGTTGTTGGAATTCTCTGCTCCAAACATCAATTACATTCGCATTGGACCAACAATCGATCATGAATTCGAGCTTAAGCCTAGCCTCATCAACATGGTGCAAGCTGATCTATTCAGTGGAAAGGTACATGAAGATGCAAGCGCTCATCTCCAAAACTTTTTGGAGAAAGGCACCACCATCTCCATCAAGGACATTCCCAAGGAAACGATCCTACTCCGCTTATTCCCATTTTCACTAAAGGGAAGGGCGAGACAATGGTTCTACTCCAATGAAATCAACACATGGGAGGAATGTTCTACAACCTTCCTATCAAAGTTTTTCCCCACAGGCAAAACCAATGCTTTACGTGGAAAAATCACCAATTTCTAGCAGCAGAAAGGCGAGTCAATTCCAGAGGCATGGGAACGTTTGCAAGAATATATATCAGATTGCCCTCACCATGGAATAAAGGAATGGATGCTCTTACAAAGCTTTTACCATGGATTAAATCAAAAAGCGTCTGAGCACCTAGATGCAGCTGCTAAAGGATCATTCTTGTCACTCACTACGAGACAAGCCAATACACTTATGCAGAAGATATCTGAAAATCAAGGCTGGACCCAGAAGAACACTCAACACTGTCGTCAGAGTGAAGAAGTACAAGAAGATGAAGAGTTGAAAGAACTATCAACTAGTATGGACGTGCTGTTGAACAGGCTTGAGGAACGAGCCAACTTCAAGAAGGATCGACAAGCTTTACAAGATTCGATGAATACTTCAAGAAATTCAAGCTTGGTGGTCCACAAGTCAGCACCAACCCAAGAGAAAGACCTACAACCATGACCGACTTACGCAGGTAAGTATACAAGTAATAATTCCAAGCGACCTTCGCTACGAGAGTTAATTGAAGAATAGGATAAAATAACCAATAATCTCTCTAAGAAGCTTGTTGCTAATGATAAGATTCTAGAAGACATAAATGTTAAGATGGATAATTTTTCTGAAATCTTCAAAGATCAAGCTATCTTTAATGCTAAACTAGAATCAAAGTTATCAAAATTGTCTGCTGTTGCACCTGTTGCCACTAACCCTGAGCAGGTATTTAATGTTCGAACAAGAGGAGGCAAGCAAACAACAGATCCACTATATCCCAAAGGCACAGCAAGACCACCGGCTAGAACACCCACAGCACCTGCAACATCTGTAGTACCTGTAGCACCAGCCGAAGCTCCAGAGAAGGATAATGACGTAGAAGAAGTCGTGCAAGAAGAACAAAACTCAGCAAGACAAGATTTCCACGACACCAACTTCATACCATATCCAAGAAGAGTGAGAAAACCTCAAGTTGATGATCAATTCGGGAAGTTCATCAAAGTCATCCAGAAGCTTTATATCAACATACCTCTATTGGATGCCATGCAAGTCCTGACATATGCCAAGTACATCCGAGACATCCTGAATAAGAAGAAACCTTTGCCAACTACGGAGATCATCAAGTTGACCGAAGAATGTAGTGCGGCAATCCTGAACACATCACTCATCAAGAAAAAGGATCCAGGATGCCCCACTATAGAGTGCTCCATTGGAAATCAATACTTCAACAATGCACTCTGTGATCTTGGAGCAAGTGTTAGTGTGATGCCCAAGGTTGTCTTCGACAAGCTCAAGCACCCTACCTTGGTTCCAACATCAATGTGTCTCCAATTGGCAGATCAATCAGTTCACTACCCATCAGGAATCGCCGAGAATGTTCCAGTGAAAATCCGAGAGTTCTTGGTGCCAGTTGATTTCGTGGTATTGGATATGCACCCAGACTCCAGGGTTTCACTAATTCTCGGGCGACCATTCCTGAGCACCACCAATGCACGCATCAATGTAGGCAGAGGGGAGATCACATTTGAGATCAATGGAAAGGAGGAGAAGTTTGCCTTCAGACCCAGACCAGAGCTCAGCATCAACGCGAACATGATCGATCAAGAAAAGACATCATCAGAAGGACTATTATCTCTGAAGACGGAGGATGCTCCTGAAAATTAGAAGACTTGGAAGTCCCGTTCGAGGACTCAAACTACGAACCCTCGTCAAAGGTAACCGATAAAAACACAAAAATATATTTCTGAATTTCATATTTACTACAGTAAAAACTTTTTCATGCCCCATGGTAAATAATTTTACGGTGTGTCAAAACCCGTATAATGATTTTTCGTGGTGGCATAAAAATATTTTTACTACTATATTTTTGCTGTTATATTTGCCTTTACCCTTACGAATGGGACCCACATGCCATAGGGATACACATGAAGTCTTTACCTACCTTATCTTATCACTTCATCCACCAGCACCTTCTTTTCCCACTCACAAGGCACTTTTTCTAGCGTTGGAAGACAGCAGGAAATGGATGGAGGAGAGGCCACCCGAGTGGAGACCAGGTGGGGCCGACCGGCCCCACCACCAGGCCGGCCGGCCACCCCCCTTGGGCCTATATAACCAGCCACCTCCTACCCAGTTCTTCGCACACACACTAGCCCAGAAAACCTCACCTTCGAGCTTTTGCAGTGCTGCCTCAAGAGAAAGGAAGCTTAGGAAGAGAGTGGAGAAGAAATCCAAGGGTAGCCTAGCTCTAAACTTTTCTCTTACACCCTTGAAAGCCTCAAGACACCATGTTTGGGAGAATCCTTAGACGCTCTAGCTCCAGAGCCAACTCCCAGCGGTCGATGAGTGTAGACTCTCAGGAGTCTCCCTCACCGGTCTCTAACCCCTCTCCTTCGGCATCGCAATCACAAGGAAAGATCCTAACCAATGATGTGCATTTGCACATCAGGAGAGGAGAAGAGAAGGAAAGGTATGAGAAACTGAAGAAACGTTCTTTTGTCCTTACACCCATGTTTAGCGAAGAGTTCATGCAAGAAGCAGGCTTGAACTCTGAGTTCAGCCAGATTTTTGCTCTGCTGGGGTGGACCTCTTTTTATCACACTTCTGAAAGGGGTTGCCGTCTCCTCACTTTAGAGTTTCTTTGCACTTTGAAATCCTCTAACAATGGGGTAACCTTTTGGTTGTTCCGTCAAGAGCACACTCTATCTTGGAGAAGGCTGAGTAACGCCTTAGGGTTCGCAGAAGGATGTGCCTTAGATTTAGACTCGTCTCTTGAAGATTTTGATAGGCTACACCTCTGGACGGACGTTACAGGGAAAGAGAACGCACACAAGCCATTCACCAATGATATTCAGCATCCCACTCTCTATTTCTTTCACAAGTGGATAAGCCTTGTCCTTTTTCCACGCAATGATAATATCAGTGTGAGAGTAGGGGACATGCAGTTGATTTATGCTGCTCTGAAAAGAAAAGTTGTGTCCCCTGTTAAGATGCTAGTAGAGCACTGGCTCTCGTTCCGCAACCTAGTTGGAGCCGTAAGCTGCACCTCTCTGATCACCCGAATAGCCGATGACTTGGGCATCCTTGGAGATGCCACTTTCATCAGCATTGATACTCCTCGTGAGATCATCGGCTACGATTACTTCCGCCAAGGAAGATGGGTTAAGAAAATTCAAGAAAAATTGCACTATATCCACAATAAGAGCGCAATCCTGTTACCTAACCCGGGATTGGGTATATATTCTGTGCAATCTTTTCTGATCAATGAGCAGGCACAACCGGTCCACAAGCAACCTCCAAGAACGTCAGCTCGAGCCTCATCGTCAAACTACGCCGGAGCTGACCCACTGTCCGAAGACGCCGCATATCGATCATATGAAAACTTCGTGCCAACATACCCTCGTCGCGCGTACCAAGGAGGAGATTTACCATCGCAAGGACCGAGCAACCTCGGAAGACAGGAGTTTGGAAGTGGCAGGTTTTACGCATCATCTTCGAATTTTGTACCTGCCCGTAACTCTTTTTCTGGATTCGACCATCAGTATTCTGCGACATTCCGCCAAGGTGTCCATGACAACATGAGGACGCAAATGAGCACTCAGGATACCCACACCAACATTCTACGCCAACAACAACAGTGGATGGACCAGGCAGGACAACGATTAGAAGATATACAAGAAACCGCAGACGCAAACGCTGAACTACTGGCAAGCAGATTTCGCTAGTGGGGGATGTAGAATCAAGCAGCTTGGGGGAGAAGCCCCCAAGGTAAGTATCAACTATCTATTTATATATTTTTTATTTTAAGTTTTGTTTAGTTTGATAAGTTTGAAATAATAATAAAATAAAATAAAAATTTCCCTTGTTTAGAATAAATAAAGAACTAGATAAGTATGCTAAATGGACATGATAAACAAATGCTCTTCATTGCTGCAAATGCCTAGCTTACCATCTTTAAAGTTCTCCCAAGACATGGATACAATGGTTTAGATTTTGAAACATGCTTTGAGTTTGAGATTCTTGTGGGAGCAATTTCTTGATCTAAGTCTAGGTGATTGATTGATTGACATGATTAAGTTGAGCTGCTGTTTATCTTGTTCAAAAGTAACACTAAATTCTGGAGATTCACTTTTTAATCATAAAATTCATATATAACGAGTCGCCTGTATGACACAAGAATTTATGTCCTGTTAAAAAAAAGAGCCTTGTTGAAAATTTGCTCAGAATGTTCCAGTTTTATATCTCTCTATGCCTTCAAAGAGACTTGGGCATGACATAAAAAAAGAAAAGAAGAAAAAAAGAGAGGAAAAAGTGAGATGAGAGAGGGAGAGAAATGAACAAGTGTTCTACTAGGCGAGAAGGGCCTACCTCCCTAAAAAGAATAAATTAGAGATGAATAATGGACACAAGTCCGAGGGCGAGAAGAGCCCACATCTCTAAGGAGAGAGAAAAATGGACAAAAGTCCGGGGCGAGTAGGGCCCACCTCTCCTAATGTCATGTAACCCAAGGTTCTCTTAAGATTATTGCTAGAAAGAGAGATATATTTCAGGAACAAAAGAAGCAAAGGCAGGCTAAAGTTGAAAGTTTTTATGTTTTATCAAATCAAGTTGTCATACAGGAGTACTCTAAGCTTTAACTTGAACATCTTTTTGCAAAACTCCAGAATTTTAGTGAAACCAAGAACTTGAGACATGGTGCTTAACTTAATTGTTATATCTTTCAACTGCTCAATACCCAAGTATAGATAAAAGCCCCATGTTCTCAAGCAGATATAAGCAGGTTTTAAAAGTCTGACTTTTTCATCCTACCTTGGAAAAGAATTTATTGTGGTAACACTGAGTCTTGCTAAGAGACTAGCAAGAGGTAAGCTTGGGGGAGTTTGTTGATGCTCACTAACTCTTATTTTTATGCATCAACAATACATGAAAAAGGACCAAAAAGATAAATCAACAGTAGTATAGGGCCTTAGACTAATGAATTCCACGAGTTTTGGTGAATTATATATTTTCAGGGACTATTCAGGAAAATGCGAAAAGAATGAATTTTAGAAGGCTCCAGAAGACTCCCGAACTCAACCGAAGTGGGCTCCAAGAAAATATGCATCTAGAAGGGACAAGAGGCCCACACGCGAAGGCGGAGCCCAGCCGGGGCCCAGCCCAGGCCGACCGACCCTATAGGGAGGCCGATCGGGCTCCCCCTGGTCCCGATCAGGCCCTGTTTCGGGAAGGTTCCTCCACTGCCTCTTAGGGTTAATCTAAACCACTTGTTTAGGTCGGTTTGATCCTACGGCGACGGATTATTCCTCCGGGCTATATAAGCAACCCCAGATCCCCCCTAGGGCATGGTATGCATCTCTCAGAAGATCATCATCATCAGGCCAAGACAGGAGAAGAAGAGGATACATCAGAGATAGGATAGCTACTTCATAGTTCAAGATCTAATTTCTAGATCAAGAACCTAGTTCCAGATAGAGAGTCAGATTCGAGTAGAGTTGAGCTTTGCTCCAGTTCCAGATCTGTAAGTTATCAAGATTCAGTTCTTATATTATTTCTCAATGACTTTATGCTATTTCAATGATATGTGTGCAATTGCAAAGTTCTTACTTTATTCTAGTAGTATATTTGATATAGTCATGATTAATGATAAGTCTACGCACTTATTCGTAGAGCTCCTAGTATATTACGTGCGTATGCTAGGTAGTAGAAAGTATGTAAGCATGGTGCTTAGATATAATTTACTTGCGGATTCACCTTATACTCTAGGTCGTGTGGTAGATCGTGGGCGTGACAGGCCTATTGAGTCCTTTGCAGTCCACCCCCCGAGTATAAGACTAGTCGAACAATGATTCTTGGGAGGATCAAGTTTCGTCCTTGATCTTCTTGGGTAATCTTCGGGGTGTTCACATTTATCCATGACTATGCTATATGTGATGATATGCTACATTAGAATAGATGAATAACTCAGTCTTTGTATGCTATATAGAATTATGCCTCTTAAGTAAATCCAATTCTAATCTAGACTAGGAATAGTATGTTCTATGCTCCACATGTGCCTCTGCCTGTCTGATTTATCATTACTTTATCATTTGGCTTACCCCTGTTAAAGTATGTGCCATTCCATCAAAGTCCATAAAGTAGTCTACTGCCATCCCTATGTCTTTTGTTACATCCATCCATCTTCCCTGTGGATACAATATTTTAAAACCCATCACCTCGGGTGAAATGCTCACCGGTATCCGTGCGCTTGCGGATTATCTACCATAATATTTCTGTAGGCTTATCTTATACCAACCAACATTTCTTGCGCCATTGCTTAGAATGGATTCTAGATCTTTTCTTTGGAAGTTGCGTTAAGAAATGTCAACACCAGGCGTGGACAGAACAGCCCGAGCTCAACCCTTTGAAGGTCAACTCCTCCTTCCCTTCACCCGATCTCCCGAATCAACAATGGATTGCAACAAAAACATAGGGGAAGATGAAGCGTCTCTAGGAGATGCTATCTCTACGAAATCTTGGCCTCAACCCAACTAAAATGAGAGGAATCAAGATTCTACGAAAACACCTCCAAGAACTAGGGTTCCTCCAAGAACTCACAAATCGAAGGGTTTTCTTGGCGTTTGAGGGGTCAAGATCATACCCAAAGATGCACAAGGCATCCACCCATGATTGTTGACGGCTGTTAAGTACTGCTTTCAGCCATCAATATTCTCACATAAATGGAGGCATAAGCATTATTTACTTGCATTTTGGTTTAAATAATGTAGTTGCACTTGTCCTTGGAGATTATTTGTATGTAGGTGAAATACCCATTAAAAGAGATGGAAACCCACCTTCTATGGAAGAACCATGCCAACTCAGCTGAGGAGGTGGCTGCCACCAAGGAAACACATGGTGATCCATGTCACTGATCCAAGGGAGGCACTCACCGATGAATCAGAGAGCGACACATGGACTTCACATGGATCAAAGGGCCCACCTCAGATACCAAATCAAGCCATGCACTGGGGAAGGATCAAAGGGCCCACTGGTCAGCCACCTGGAGAAAGCACAACCGAGATGGCCACCCTAGAGGTTTAGCCGACCCTAGGATCGGCCGAACCGACCTAGGGTCGGTTCATCTCGGCCTTGCACGTGTCACTCTCCCACTGGCCACTTGCTGCAAACCCGGGTGTTTTGGTGGAGTTTGAGCCCTGAAGCAAGCCTCCTCCTTGCATATAAATAGAAGGGGAGGGGTTCCCATTTCACACACACCACTCTCATTCTCCTCTCACTTTTAGTCTCCAAGGCTAGGGGGTAGGCTAGAGTAGCTCTTCTTCAGGTTCCAAGTCTTCTTTGGAGTCTAGGTATGAGTTCTATTTTATCTTTATTTCATTGTATGACTTTGATCTACTTCAGTTATTCAGCTATTTCTTATAAAGTCATGGTAGATCATATGCTTGATATGTTCTTGAGTTCATCTCTTGTTCATCATTTAGAGGCTTGTGTTCTTCATGAACACTACCTTTTGATCTACTTGAAGGATGATAAACTCATTCCTTATGTGTTTGTTCATAAGTTAGAGGCTCGTGTTCTTCACGAACATGACCCTTTGATCTTGTTGACTAGACATAAGAGAGTTCGTATTCATTCATGTGTCTAACCTTAGTTGATCTTGTTAGATGGCATGATAGTGTTGCATGAGGTTTGTGTTCAAGCTACGGTACTCGGTCTAAGTTGACCAGTCTTCTGGTGGCTCTCACCCTGGGTCACAATAGCCCGGGCCGGGTGAAGTCTAGCAGCAATGCAGGCATGGTGCCTGGGTTTTGTGGCTACGTTAGTTATGAGCATACCCCCCGTAACGATAGAGGTAGGCCACAGTGGTGACAGCTGTTGGACCCTTTGGAACCCTCCGCGTTGGGGTATTGCTGTAGGAGTGCTGGTTGTCGCGAGCTAGCTCCCCGTTTGTACCTGGGTGTTGAACCTTACCCTCTCATGCAATGTTTCATGCCTATCTCTTATATCTTCTAGCTTTGTATGTTTAGTACATTAGAACTTAGAGCTAACTCGTATGTTACCCCTATGCCGTAGAGTACTAGAGTAGAGGTAGATCTGAGTGTGTGTCACACTACCCTATCATATCTTTTATCTTACCCCTGCCTTTGAGTTGTTGTTTCCTATATCTATCTCTTGGTTTACATTCCGTGCAAAAGCATAAGTCTATGATATCCGCCATTGCCTTCCACGGATACGATACCCTTGGAATATTCTCCTTCCTTGGGGAAATGCTACAATGGTTTATCTGTGCGCTTGCGGATTCGTTCATGATCGTTTAGATTTACCTTTGGCAAGTCTTGATGTTCACGCTAACACGACGTCATTAGTGGTGATGTTAAGGAATGCCAACATGCATTTCTAGCGAGGTCGCTAAGGATGGATTCCAAATCTGTTCTTAAAGTGATCGCGCTAAGAAATGTCAACAAGCATTTCTAGCACCGTTGTCGGGGAAGGCACTAGATTATAATGACTAATCTTTGCATCTGTTTATAAATCATGAGTAGGTTAGGAAAACTCTCAATGCAGGCTAACCTTGATTGTCTTCTTTTATCTTTAGATGATGAAGGCAGGTAGTGTATGATTGGTTTTGACTTACCGGAGAATTTTACTGAAGATCCCGAGTCACTAGTGAGGAAGGCTCGAATTCATTTCGACTCACCTCGTCGTACTCGTCCGGAAGGCGATCCAGCTTCCTTTGTACCATCCACGTCAAACGCTATGGCCCAGAAGACACTTCGTTAGTACTCAGCTCCTTCTGCTGACCAGGTGCTGCAAGGCCCTGAGCTGGCAATGGGGACTGAAAATTTTGAGATCAAGACGGGTCTAATTATGATGGTACAGGCTAGCCCATTCTGTGTCAAGCCAAATGAGGATGCCAATGCCCATTTGCAGTAATTCCTAGAGCTATGCAGCACTTTCATCATCAGGGGTGCAAATATGGATGTTGTTCATCTTCGACTATTTCCATTCTCTCTCTTGGGGAAAGCCAAGCAATGGTTCTATGCGAATCGTGATGCCATTAATTCTTGGGATAAGTGTTCAGAGGCATTCCTCAAGAAGTTCTTCCGATTGGGTAAAACCAATGCTCTTCGTGGAAGAATTTCTGGTTTTCAGCAAGCAGCAAGTGAATCTATTGCAGAGGTTTGGGAAAGGCATCAGGAGTATGTCCTGGCCTGTCCTCACCATGGAATGGAGGATTGAATTATTCTTCAGAGCTTTTATAATGGGCTGACTCCGACAGCCCGAGGCCATATTGATGCTGCTGCTCAGGGAGCATTCTTCTCACTAACAGTTGATAATGCTAAATTACTCATTGAGAAGATGGTATCCAACCAAGGGTGGAGTGATGAAAGACTCCAACCACGACCGAGGGGTACTCATACTGTCAAGGAAGCAGACGTGATTACTGCCAAGTTGGATCTTCTTATGAAGAGATTGGATGACTACACCAGCGACAAGGCTGCCATGGCCACCACTACTCCGCCTATGGATTTTCATATGACTTGTGAGGTCTGTGGCAACACTGGGCACTCAGGAAATTCTTGTGCGGAGACTCAAGAGGAAGTGATGTACATGAACAGCAACAACAATGGTTATCGTCCACCTCAACAAAGAGGTCAATCGTGGACTCAACAACACCCTTATTATCAAGGAGGTAACCAAGGTAACTCTTACAATCCTAACCAACCCTCCTTGAGAGATCTCGTTTTCGGGCAAGCTAAGATTAATGAATGTGTTAACAAAAAGCTAGCTGCCCTTGATAAAACCTTGGAAAGCCTCAATGTTAAGCTTGATAGTTTTTCTTCTGCTCAGAAGAGCCAGCTGAGTTTTAACAAAATGTTAGAAACCCAGTTGGCTCAACTAGTTGCTTTTGTTCCATCTGCTGATAACAAGAGGATCCCAGGGCAACCTGTATCCTCTTGTGAAAATGTTAGTGTAGTGTCAACTAGGTGGGGTAAGCCACCTAGGAAGACACATGCTCCTAACTATGCAGGAAAGCCCATACAACAGATTCTAGATCCATGGGAGGAATTAGCAGTTGTGCACAAGAAAGATCCTGGTTATCCGGCTATTACATGCACCATCTATTACAAGACGATCAAGCATGCCCTTTGTGACCTTGGTACAAGTGTTAATCTCATGTCCAAGGCCATGTTCGAGCAATTGGGATATCCAGCTCTCTCTCCTATAGCACGGACTATCCAGCTCGCTGATTCAACGATACGATATCCAGAAGGAATTGTTGAGAGCTTATTGGTCAAGGTCAAGAACTCTTATGTCTTCACGGATTTCGTGGTCCTTGATATGGATGACGAGGGAGGAATGTCGCTCATCCTTGGGCGACCCTTTCTCAGTGATGTCTGAGCTAGAATCAATGTGGGGGCCGGAGTAATCTATTTCCGCATTGGGAAGAGGAACTTGAAATTCAAGTTTCAGGACAAAGAAGAGCAATGCTATTTGGTGCAAGATAGTGTTGAGCAGCTTGGGGGAAGGACGGAGCCTTCACCCCCGAAGAAGAAATCTCCATCAAAGAAGCGAAAGAAAATTCATAAAGAATGGCAGAAGATTGAGAAGGCACCAACCTCTACTTCTCAGGAGTGGGGTGCCGAGTGGAATGAACCGCTGAGAAGAGTCCAACTCGTAGGACTAAAATGATGAGTCATTTCTACCAAAAAGGTTAAAGCTGGTATTTATCTCATATTTCCCTTTCCAAAATTTTATTTGATTTCCAAAATTGCAAATTTGATTTTTTCCAAACCTTGCATCTACATGCTAGATTTATCTAGCCCTTTTCCCTTTTCAAATAAAATTTTTGAAAATAATTTCTGAGTTTGAAAACTTTAGAAAAATCATTTGGGCAATTTCTAGAGCAAACTTTGGCCGGTGCACCTGGGTATATCTTCATATAGCCGTTGGTGGCATGCCTGCCAAAGGGGGCCAGCCCCGGGCCCACAGCCTGGCCGGCCGAACCAGGGTTCGGCCGAACCCTGGCAACAGTCAGGTGGGCCCAGCTTTGGCCAACGGCTCCTAGCCGTTGTGCAACGGCTAGTCCGCGGTGTGCTGCCCCTTTGCTCTATAAATTGGACCCGAGAGGGGGTGTTCTTCACCCATTCAACTCATTTCACTCACACTCCCCTCTCTACTCCTTGCTCTCTTGGTTTTCTTGGATTTCTTGCTCAAAGTTTGGATCATCAAGTGTTCTCTCTATTGTGTTGCTGAAAGTATTGCTATTGGTGGAGTTGCTCTTGTTGTCCTGTTGTTGTGCTAGCATGAATTGGACGGCGAACACTCTTCGGAGGGTGACATGCTCCTGTTCGCGGGCAAGCGCGAGTTCATCCGTCCCCGCCGAGCCGACCCCGAGCCCATGAACGATGGATTATGAAGAGGAGCAAGAAAAGCAAGCTGAGCCACAAGCGGCGGAGGAGGTCATCAACAACACCCCCTACCTCAATTTGCGGGGTGCTCGAGAGGAGCAAGCCTACGCTCTCCTGAAGGACCAAGTCTTCGCCCACACCCGGGACTTCGACCCAGCTCTCATGGAGAAAATAGAGGAAAGTCGTCATGCTAGTGTCTCAGGCAGGTCCACCAGAAGCGCGGCAAAGAGAGAACACATGCAGCAGCAGCAGCAGTCACAGCCACCACCTCAGCCACAGCCACAGCCTGCTACACCACCGGTAGCAGGAGGGGCCCCTGTGGGGTACATGTTCGTGGTTACCCCTGGATATGCATCTGGTTGGGATCAGCCCACCTACCAGCCGAGTGCGAGTGGCGCAGCTTGGGTGAGTGCGAGCGGTGCTCAGTGGGCTACACCCGCTTGTTCCAGCTTCGGTGGTCCGCCTCCGTCTTCGTCCTTTCGGCGGCACTCCTCAGCCTCTGCACGCGATGCTCAGCTCGCGCAGCAGATGGGAGAGCTCACCGTCCAGGTCACGGGACTGGAGGAGACGCTGAACACCCACGTCGAGTCTACCTCAGCGTGGCAGCGTCAGGCTAGTGAAAGGATTGAAGCCATGCAGCAGAATCGGCAGCGATACATGGAGGAGCAGAGGGCTTACTATGCGAGTCAGGGATTCTTCTTCCCTCCTCCGTAGTGAGCCTGAAGCTAGCTTGGGGGAGGACCCCCATCCTGAGGTAACTTGTATCTTCCTTTGTTTTCATAAGCTTAATCTTAGATTAACATAGATTAGATTGCCTTTATTTTAGATTTATCTGTCTTCCAATGGTTTTCCAATCAACTAGATTAGTACTTTATTAAGCACTAGCAATCCCCTTGCTCCACGGATTGACAAGAACCTTGGGGATCACCCCTACGTGAAAAAGGCTACAAGTGATCCGTACGCTTACGGATCGAAACTCAATACGTTATTTAACTATCAACAATGGGGTCTGTAGCTCAGTGATGTAGGACTGTAGCTAGATAGGATATGTAGAGGTGTAGCTTGGTGATGTAGTACTGTAAGTGGGAGAGCCAGGTGTATATGATGGTGAGGTGAGACTGTAGTAGTTCCCGGAGGATCGGCCGTCTGAGTCGCTAGTTCATAAAGGTTATGTACATTAATAATAGTGTTGAATTCTATCCCCCTTTTGTTTTTCTTTTTATGCATATATTGAATTCAATCTGTGTAAATTAACCCTACTTTTCATGAATAATGTGTGTTATTTTGATTTGGATATAGTTTGAGCTAACAATGTCGTCGTCAAGTGGCATTAGTAATGGACGTGGCCGTGGCGGCCGTGGTGGTCTTGGTGGCGGTGGCTAAGAGGACCCGTTGCCTTACCGTCCAGGATTGCACTTTCACCGCAAGATTACCTTGCAAATGGGTGATCCGACACATGTAGGCAACGCGGTAACATAATGATTTTTTTAATTTGCTTTACATAGATCTTTTTTCATTTCACATGGAAAATCTATAATTTTAGTTATGTATAATTATTGTAGGTTATCAATAATATTAGATGGCTCAGAGATATTATCGATGATATGGCTGGTACTCCTCCTATAGTGCAAACAGAGAGTGTTGAGAACATGGCAAGAGTGCATATCTCTTTCACCATACCTGCTCGATTTGTAGACTACCAGTTGTAGCGAGTAGGCGTACCACACCCAATGGTTTTGTTGATGGTTCAATAACACGTCAAGGTTCACCGCAAGCTTACGGATCATGTAGTACCTTTTTCCCTCGAGTATCACCCAAGGTATCGAATCCGTGGAACATGTGCAACGCAAGATTCAATCTAATAACCGAGAAACACTTGCATCTTGAAGAAGTTCCGAATGCATCTAATCTACTAAGATCACAAGAGGTAGCAAGAGAAAGCGTAGAGATAACCGATCTAGAGAGCCTAGATCATGCTTATGTTGTAGCTCCAAGCAAGATAGATGAAGAAAACCAAACGAATCTCATTAAAAGTGTCTTTAAACCTTGACCTTCGGTCAAACCCCTATTGACGGCTGTTAAATGCTACTTTTACTCCGTCAATACCTGCATAAAATAAATGTAAAAGGATCATCAACACTAGAATAGGGCTTGATACTGATAGTTTCCACAAGTGTTGGTGTTTCTAGCTTTTGTTGCAGGATGCACCGAAATACATGCCAAATGGTACAGTTGAGAGCAAGCAGTCCAATGGCTATTAAAGGACATCATCATAAACATCTTCAAATGCCAATTTGGACTACACCATTGCGACGGGCTCGTCGAGACGATTGAAATGGATATATCATTTGTATACTTCAGAGTCCGGATGGGAAAGATATGCACAAGACAAGATGACCCTTTTGATATCCTGTGGAGCGGTGGGACCCACACCAGACCACGTGGCGACGTGTGCCACATTGGATGCCATGTGTCCATGACACCTCATCAATCCATGTGAAGCAACTCCTGACGAATCAGACACCACCACATGTGCAGCACAAGGATCCAAGGGCCCACCAGGGACCCAAACCACCTCAAAACTCGGCATGCACCTAGAACCGTCATAAGGACCCACATATCAGTCACCCAGGGAAAGAACAAGCCAGAAGGAGGTGGGCCAGGGTCGGCCGAACCCAGGTTCGGTCGAACCCTTCTGGTCTCCGTTCGCCATCTGCTTCCACGTGGTGCCTCCTAGTTGATCCCTTGCAACGTTCCGGGGTGGATTGGTGACATGACGTCCTTTGATTGGCCGGTAGAAGGTCGGTTTGGTTCCTTCCCCTGGAATCTAGAGAAGAGTGCATTGCAAGATTCCTTGCCACGTGTCACTCTCGTATTGGTGGCACCCAAGGAAGGCTGCACACTCTGGAGAGGAATTGGCCTCTTGCCAAGCCACCCCCTCCTCTATAAATAGGAGGGGAGGGGCTCCCATTTGAGACACACACTTCTCTTCCTCCTCTTCATTTTGGCCTTGGAGCCTCTCTCTTTAGGAGACGAGAGCTCTTTGTATAGGATTAGTACTAGGAAGTGAGGTGGGAGGCTTGGGGCCATGTCATGTTCATGACATCTTCCTCAAGAACGATCCTCAGCGGTGCCTTTGTTCTTCATCTAGACTAAAGTGAGTATTTCGATATTTTCTATTTAGACTAAAGTCGTATGCTTGCTTAGTTGCTTTGTTCTTGTGTTCTTCGTTTGTTCTTGGTTTAGAGGCTTGTGTTCCTCGAACACAACCCTTTCGATCTAGTAGACTTAGATCATAAGTTTGCATCTAGTTTGCCAGCTTGTCTATTAGAGTAAAGTTGATGCTCCTGCATCTCTCTAGTTAGATCAAAGTGCATTCGTGATCATGCATAAGTGATAGAGTATACCTTGAGCTAGTGCTAGTATCTTCCTCGCGGATTCGTAGTTCCGTATTTATACGGAGTGCTATAGTCGGGCTATCAGGACGTCAGACGATATCTGGCTATAGTAGTAGTCAGTGGTGTAGACGTGGTGTCTGGACCATAGGTTATCTTGCGAATACCAAGTACATTCGCGTAACGATAGAGCTAGGCCGTAGTGGTGATAACCTGTTGGACCCTTTGGAACCCTCCGCGCCTGTGTACCGAGTAGGGCCCCGTTGCCAGAACATATTTACTAGCCTTAAACAGCTAGGGTGGGTTGGCGCCCAAAGCGAGTGTTTTACCTGAGAGACCGTGCTAGACTCTACACTCGGTCAAGGCAGATCCTTTCTACCTATCCTATCAATTAGTGTTGTGTCCTTGGACCATCTATACTAGAGTAGAAGATAGTACACATCGTTCCTTGGATTCGATACCCTTGGAATGCTCTTCTTCCTTGGGGAAGTGCTACAGTGGTATTTCCGTGCGCTTGCGGTATACCCGGTTGCTCTTATACGTTCCCTCTAGGTGTACAACTAGTGGTGATGTTAAGAAATGCCAACAAGCATTTCTGGTGCCGTTGCCGGGGAACGGTTGCTGTATCTATCTTCGAGCCTAGTGGTCCTCGTATTTATCTTTTTCATTTTCTTCTACCTTCACCCCCGTTACCCATCGAGATATCCTTTTTGTTTCTTTTGTTCTACCTTTACCCCCACTACCCTTTGAGATGCCTTCCTTTCAAAGCTTCTCTACCCCTAGGGGCGAGTTCGTCTTAGAGCAACCATCGACTTCCTCATCTTGCTATGAGCTTCGTCCCGGCTTCATAGCCATGGTTCGGAATCGACCTTTCTCTGGAGCGATCAGTGATGATCCTAATGTTCATTTAGAGGAGTTCGAGGACTTATGTTCGTGTTTGGTAATTCCAGGCATGACACAGGAAACTTTGAGGTGGAAATTGTTCCCTTTCTCTCTCATAGATAGAGCTGAGCAATGGTACACCCACACAGCAGAGCATGTGAATAATTGGGGAGAACTACGAGAAAACTTTTGTGACTCGTTCTCCCTTTATGAACGCATAGAGCTCTTGCCGTGTGAACTCCTTGACTTTGAGCAATTAGAGGGTGAGTCCATAGGTGCATCTTGGGCTAGGTTCCTATGTCTTATGACATCTAGCCCAGACATGTGTTGGTGTTTCTTAACCTCAACACTAGGCGCCGTGGTAGCGTGAGTGTGTAAGAAACTCCCGGGTACACTGACGAGTGAGAACTAATCCGCAAGCGCACGGATACACTATTGTAGCACTTCTCCTAGGAGAATGAGTATTCCCTCAGGGTATCGTTCCCTAGGACGGAGAGTAACCAGAGAGGATCTATCCAAGGACACCAGCTTCCGCTGCGGTAGGTAGGGATATGAGAAGCACTTCCTTAAGGGACTTAGCTCTCAAGATGGATCTGTCTGCTATTAGTCCTCCCCGTGGGGCGCCAGCACATCCTAACTTTTTAGGGAGGGTCCAATGTACTAACAACGAGCCCAACTCGGTACGCAGGCATGGAGGGTTGCAAAGGGTCCAACAGGCTGTCACCACTGCGGCCTACCTCTATCGTTACGCGAACGCATGTGGTCTTCGTAGGATAACCATAGCCCAGAGACAGAACGGAATCAAATCATACTATTCATCGAGCTACAGAGCAGAAAGGAAGCTATGGATGCAAACAAACGAGATACAATAGACTCACTTAGCTAAACAGGATCAGAGCATGCAAACAGGTATATGGACTACTGAGCTAGCTCTGAAGGATCAAAGCCTTGTGTAATGAAGAACGCAATCCTCTATCATATGAACGAGCTAAGAACACAAGAACAAATCAAGCATGCATGATGTCCACTATAGTCTAAATAAGAAATGCTGAAATACTCACTATGATCTAAATGAAGAATGAGCATCCACGAGGACATCAACTCACTCCTCACCCCTACTCTATCTCTCAACTAATCCTAGCCTAGATCTCTTCTCAACACTATTCTACCACATAGAGGTAAGAATCACCTCACATGGGCAGAATTAGAGAGAGGGAGAGAGAGCTATACAAGAGAGAAGTGGAACTTGAGAGCTTGGTGGTGTGTGTGAAATGGCGCCCCTCCCTTCCTATTTATAGATAAGGGAGTGGCTTGCTCCAGGGCTCCAAGTGCTCCAAAACACCCCGAGATACAGCCAAGGACCAATGAGTGAGCACCACGTGGAGGGGGGAGATCATCCGACCCTAGGTCGGTTCGGCCGATCCTAGGGTCGGCCGAAGCTCCCGGCCTGCCATTTGGCGTGTGCTTCCTCTGGCTCGCTTCCATGTGGGCCCTAGTGCCTCTCCTCTGTGCATGGCACGTTTCCTGGCGGTTTAGTTGGCAAAGTGAGCCCATGGATCCATGTGATGCTGACGTGGCAGCGTATGATTCGTCGAGAGTTCTTCACATGGATTGGTGACATCATGGATCCAGGAGAATCCATGTGACAGCCCCTGATTTGCCAGTATTTAAGTACCTTGGATTAGAGTGGAGTGAATGTGCATGGATTCCTCTCATTTCTTATGCTAAATACCTGCATTCAAATAGACATCGACACTAGTGGAAAGTATTTGTTTAAGCTCCTATTCTAGTGTGGATGTGCAATTCATGCTCCAATTTGCAGGAGTTGACAGCCCTAAAAAAGGTACTTAACAGCCATCAACAACATGTCTATACCCAATGATATAGCAACGTATACCTTTTATACTCGTATAGACATGGAATCTGCACAAGAGCTCAACCTTTTATCTGGAGGTTCGTTCGAAAACCAAACTCTAGTGGAAAGAAGAGAGATCCTAGAATTCGTCTTAGAAACCTCTTCTTCCCATATCGTTTACATCGAGCCCCATCTGGAGTCTGAGTTGGTCCATGAGAGTCTCTCGATAGCCGAATCTGAGCTTTCATTCTCTGAATTCCTTGATTCCTCTGTTGAGCCCTCTCCCGAACCACGAACATCGAAGGAAGAAGAAATTCAACCTTCGGAGTTCTCTTCCCGATTTGAGGATGATCCTTCTCGAAACATCAGAAATACCTCAGATCCCTCTTGGCACGAGAAGCCTACGACCTCACTAGACCTTTATGAGGTCCTCGATGAAGTTTGGAATCATAGGACGATAGTGGATTGGTCATCACAGAAGCATACATCCGAAGCAATTCGGGTTAGCTCGATGTTGACGGCTGTTAAGTGACTACTTTAGCCGTCAATATACTCATGAATAAATGAGCATAAAGCATTTCTTACACGTATTTAGTTAAGAATAATGTAATTCCACTTGTCCTTGGAGATTATTTGATTGCAGGAAAATAAGCAAGAAAAGAGTGCCAAACTTACCTTCTATGGTCCATGCCACATCACCTCATCCTAGTGGGCTGCCAACAAGGATGCCATGCATGCAAACCTGCCAACTAGGGAGCCATGCATGCATGCCATGCAATCAATCCAAGTGAAGCAACCCCCGACGAATCAGAGTGTGACACGTGGACAACACATGGATCCATGGGCCCACAAAGGTAAGCAAATCGCGCCAAAACAGGGTGGACACCGGGAACCGACCTAAGGACCCACAGGGCAGCCTCCAGGAGGAAGCACACACCGAGTGGGGCCCACAGGGGGTCGGCCGACCCCACAGGTCGGCCGAATCGACCTTGTGGCCGCCACTCAGGGGCTTCCACGTGGTGGTTCCCTATTGGTCCTAGGCGCCTTCCTCGGGGTGTTTGCCTCCATTCTTCGCCGGTGCATGGGCCTATAAATAGAACGAGAGGGGGCTCACTTATGAGACATCCACACTTGCAACACCTCTCTCACTTTTAGTCTCAAGGCTAGGAGGTAGGCTAGAGTAGTTCTAATTCAAGTTCGAAGTCTACTTTGGGATCTAGGTATGAGTTCTCTTGTATCTTATTTCATTTGTATGACTTTGATCTACTTCAGTTATTTATCTATTTCATATAAAGTTGTGTTAGTACGCATGAGTGATTTGTTCATGTGTTCTTCACCTGTTCATCATTTAGAGGCTCCTGTTCTTGATGAACAAAGCCTTTCGATCCACTTGGCAGGTGACTTTCACATGTTTCTGTTGTTTGTTCATAAGTTAAAGGCTCGTGTTCTTCGCAAACACGACCCTTTGATCCAGTTGATGTAACACCCTAAATTTCCATCACAAAAATAATGTAAGCAACATGGTGCTATAGATTTTGTTTCTAAGGTTTTAAATAAATTATCAAATAAATTTAGCCCTTTAAAGTATTTAAATATCATTTTATATAATTTTAGGAGCAACAAGTGCTTGTGCATCATCTTTTGGCCTTGCATGGTGTTTATATGTAATGGTGTGAAGTTTTGTAAGTTTTTAAAATTTATTTGAAAGTTTGAAAAGTTTTGAAGAGTGTTTGTTTTATGAAAGGGTTTTAAAAGAGAAAGGGTTTTGAAAAAAAAAGAAAACGAAAACCCCAAACCCTCTCTCTCCCTTCTTTCCTTTCAGCCCACCCCGGCCTTTCCCTTCCCTTCCTGGCCCAACTCCATCTGCGCGGCCCAGCTCCTTTGCGGCCCAACAGCCCGTGACGCGCCTCCCCTCTCTCCTCTCACCGACAGGTGGGGCCCACCTGTCAGGCTCACGCTCAACCTCCCGCCGCATCCCCTGCCACGATGCAGCCGCGGTCGCCGGCCATTCTCCCAGCTTTCCCACCCCTCCTCTCCTTCAAGCCGACATTCAAGGCACATTGAAACACCGGATTCACTCCCCCACTTAAATTTCCTTCAGTTCTCCTCTGATTTCCCCTCCTTCGATTCCTCTCCAGTAACGGCCGCCACCATGGCCATCAATGGCCATTGCTCTGGCCGCCGGTATCTCCCCTCCCCTCCTTTCCCCCTTTTTAAAAGCCGAGCCAGAGCTCCCGTTTACCTCCTTTCCCACTCTCTCTTGAGCTCCCACACCTCTCCTTCCTCACGCACGCGCCGTCGCCGATCGACCTCTGCCGCTAGGGAATTCCGCCGCCGCACCATTGCCAGCGCCCTCCGGAGCTTCTTGTCGCCGGTGCTCGCCTCCCGGAGCTCCCTCTTCCTCCTCGTCGCACGTGCCGCCCGCCCGAGTGCCCCGGAGCTTCTCCTTCCTCGCCGAACCGAGCAGCCGCTGGAGCACCCCGACCCGCACCCGCCGGCGTCGATCTCCCTCAGCGACGTTTCTCCGCCGCCCGTTCTTCCGCCGAGGTGTTTCTGTGTGGTAAGGGAACCATCCCCAATCTTTTCCCCTTACATCTTGAGCCCGCAGCACCCACCGCCGCTCACCGGCCGTGCGCCGTCCGCCTCGCCGGATGTGGCGTCGTCGCCGCCGCCCTAGTCACCTCCACAAGCCCATGGTTGGGTTCGCCGTCGTCCCAGCTCCGCATAGGGCTTTTCCGCGTGCAAAACCAAGGCCGGGAGCTCATTTTCGAGCTTCGCCGGCAAGGTCCGCCGCGTGCGCCGCGCCGCCGCTTCTTCGCGTGCAGGCGACGGGAGCCATCCGATCCGCAATGAACGGCGCAGATCCACCCCCCCTCCCCCCGCCTGAGTCAAACGACTGCGTAACAGTCAACATAGGCCGGCCGCCGTCATTTTGCGAATAAGCCCCTGGGTTTTCTAAAATCACAGCTATACCCTTCCACCAGTGAAAACCCTTGCAGTTAAGTCCTTTTTCTTCCGACTAGACCCCTGAGCTTTTAGTTATCTTGCCAGCCGTCTGTTGCTTGATCTACGGCTGAGATCGACTCCTATCCACACAACATACCGGTCAACAGGGTCAACACAAGCCTTTCAGCCGCAGCTTTATAAAAAGAACCTTGTTGTTTTAAATATCGCAATGATGCCCTTCCACCTATTAGAATCCTTACAGTTAGGTCCTTCCTTTTGTATCTAAGCCCCTGATCTTTCTGTAAAATCTCACCCGAAGTCCAACCTTGATCTTTTGCGCTATAGACCTTCGTTTTATACGCATATTTATGTTTTAGCCACTGGTTTCTTGCAGTTAAGCCCCTGGAAGCCCTGTTTCTTCACAGAAAAGCCCCTGAACCTTGTTTTGGTCGTATCTTTTGCGTTTTAGCCCCGTTTCCACCGTTTCAAGTTGCGTTAGGTTCATATCAACTCAACCTACGTGATAGGACCAATGTTGAACATGTTCTTTGTTTTATAATTTATTTAAATATTAAATATGATTAAATCCTTATACATATGCTTTTCTAATTAAAATCTAATTAGAGTTCAACACGTGTTTTCATAAGAAAGATAATATGATTAATACTTATTAAATAATTCTTTTAATTAAAAGTTAATTAGATGTATACCTCGGTTTTCATAATCAAACTTAAATTGATTAATATTTATGCAATTTGCTTTCTAAATAAAAGCAACATAGGTTATATCTCGAGTTTTCTTAATTAATTGTTAATCTGATTAATATGAATATAAATATGTTTTTAAGTTATAATTTGATTAGTTCAACTCGAAATATAAAGATATACGTTTAGATGCTTCACATGCTTCTTTTAAATTAAATGTTTAATTTGCATAAATAATACTTGAATATTTATAAATAAAATTGGACTAAGTTTACCTCGTCTTTTAAATATAAAGTAACTTGCTTAATTATAAATAGGGTATTTCTTTGAAATAACCTATGCACATCTTTATTAAATTAAAATATACCAAGCACATAGCTAGCTCTTGTATGTGATCATCCAAATCTCCCGATAGTTCCGAGTGCTTTTGTGTTCGCGGTCCTAGAGCCAAACCTTGTTCTCTCTTTAAGCTTTTCATGTCTGGTGTATTGTTTTATTTATTGAATGTATTCTTGTGTGCTCGTAGACATCGTGCTTGTTTCGAGTGAGCAGCCAGTTGAAGTGGATCAAGAGCAAGTTTTTGAAGAAGAATCCTAGTGTTTAAGCAAGGAAGGCAAGTGGACTTCTCCCTCTGCATATTCCTCTTTGTCCTGAATAATTGCATGATAATTAATATTTACATTTAAATGTTGCTATGCATAAATTTGATGGGAAATCACCTTTTTAAGGACATGACTAGAATTGTATTGCCTTTACCTTGAACAACCCTTTTTAATAAATGTTTTGGGTAGAAATGCTTAGTTGCTATACCTTGGGATGGTTCAAATGAATCTTTGCAAAATGATGAATGTTGATCATGATAACTTTGGTGAAGATGATGCTATGTTGATAACAAGATCATATATTTTAATCGGAACATGGAGAACCACCCAGGAAAATAGTACAACCACAGTCCATATGGCTCTGGCTTAGCCAATTAATTAGGTGTGTGAATGTACTGATGACCTTATCCGAAAGGAGCAGAGGGGGATCGGGGTTGAAGGGGTATAGCCCGGTTCTTTTGGTGTAGCAGCCTTCGCTAAGGTGCTGACCACTAGGGAGGGTTATGGTCCGCCCTGATCTGTAACTATGCGGGTTGTTGGTCTTTTCAATGCCTTTGTAAAGGCTTCGTAGTGGACCCCTAGCCACTCACCTCGGAAGTGTTTAAGGGTTTGTGTTTAAGGGTTTGATCAACCCGGGCAACATAGGAAACACGAGCTGTGGTGAAAGTGTACAACCTCTGCAGAGTTAAAACTGATCGATCAGCCGTGCTCACGGTTAAGAGCGGCCTGGACCCTCACATGATTAATGAACTTGAAGATGGAATTAAATTGTGGTTTATGTATGGTTTGAGATGGAAAGTTTTCTAAAGTCTTTTAAGTGGGATGGTATAAACTTACACCTAGTAAATAGGTGCTTGCTAATAAAATTTGACTAACATTAAAAATGCTGTCTGCTGCATAACCTTAGCCTATCCTTTATAGCCTTTCATGTTTCTCCCCACTTACTGAGCTCCAACCATAAGTGTGCTCACCCTTGCTTACCCGCTGTTCAGAGGAGAACAACAGCGAAGAGTACTTCAGCGACTACGATGAGTTCTGAGGCTTGCGTGCCCCCAGTCATGTGCCTGTGGAAGCTGAAGACGGAGTTGCTTCGTCTAGTTATCGTTTGTTCATTTTAAAGACCTTCGAGTCTAACATCTGAGTGTAATAAAGAGATAATGTAATGGTTTAACTGTTGTATGATTTGATTACTGTTTATGATATTACACTCTTTTGTCTATCATATGTGTGTAAACTTGATCCTGGCGCACATATGAGATGCATTTGGTTTTCTTTGGAAAATCAGGTGTGACAGTTGAACAGACATAGGAAAACACGAATCCGTTTGTGTACCTGACCTGGTTTGATCCAATTAGATGACATGATTGTGTTGTATGAAGTCTGTGCTTAAGCTACGGTACTCGGTGTAATTGGCTGGTTTATCTGGTGGCTTGACCCGGGTCACAATAGCACGGGCCGGTCAAGTCCGGCTAACAACGTAAGCATAGTGCTTGGGTTGCGTAGCTACCTTACTTATGAGTTTATCCCACGGTTTGTCTTGGGGTAGGCCGCGGTAGTGACAGCCGTTGGTCCTCTGAAATCCCCCACGTTCGGATAAGCTATAGGAGTCTAAAATATAACAACCGGAGTTGTGCGGAAGTAACACGGGAGGTTATCTCCCCGTGGTACCTGGGTGCTTAAGTCAATGTTCTTCAACGCTAGTGTATCTAACTCGTTCCTACCAGCTTTATGTGTATAGTACATTAGAACCTAGAACTAACTCGTGTGTCGCCTCTTATGCCTAGGACCCTTAGAGAGTGAGTGAGTGTGTGTGTGATCACACTACCCCCATTATCATATCTTTACCCCTGCACTTGAGTGTCTTATTTATTTCCGTCTATGATCTATACTCATTGCAATAGAGTTGATCTTGTCATCCCGCCAATGCCTTCCTTGGATTCGATACCCTTCGGAATACTCCTTTGGGGAAATGCTACAATGGTACTTCCGTGCGCTTGCGGATCTCTGTAATGTTAAGATTTACCAACCAGCATTTCTGGCGCTATTACCAGGATGGGTTCCAAACCTGTTCTTAGGTGATTGCGTTAAGAAATGTCAACAAGCATTTCTGGCGCTGTTGCCGGGGAAGGCTTAAGGATGACATATCAACACTTTGCATATGTTTATAATCATGACAGGAATAAAACAGTTCTCAATGCAGGTTAACTTGGATTGTCTTCTTTGTGTATTGATGATGAAGACAGGTAGTGCATGACTAGTTTCGACTTACCATCGAATTTTACTGAAGATCCTGAGTCACTCGTAAGGAAGGCACGAAATCATTTCAGCTCTCCTTCGCGTGAACATTCGGAAGTCGATCCAGCTTCCTTTGTGCCATCCGCATCAACTTCCATGGCCAACCCTGTCGAGAAGACTCTTCGCGAGTACTCCGCTCCCTCTGCTGACCAGGTGCCGACAGGCCCCATGATCAACACTGGGAATGGAAACTTCGAGATCAAGACTGGCTTAATTACGATGGTACAGGCTAGCCCATTCTGTGGCAAGCCTAATGAAGACGCGAGTGCCCACCTGCAGCAGTTCCTGGAACTATGCAGTACCTTCACTAGGGGTGGAGGAAGATGCTATTCGTCTGCGACTGTTTCCCTTCTCCCTCTTGGGAAAGGCAAAGTAGTGGTTTTATGCTAACCGTGCAGAGGTTAACACATGGGCAAAGTGCTCCGCAGCATTCCTGGCGAAGTTCTTTTCGTTGGGCAAAACCAATGTCCTTTGGGGGCGAATTTCAAGTTTCCAGCAGGCAGTAAATGAGACTATCCCAGAAGCTTGGGAGAGACTCTAGCAGTACATCCTGGCTTGTCCTCATCATGGGATGGACAACTGGCTTATTCTTCAGAGTTTCTATAATGGGCTGACTTCGACAGCCCGATGTCATATTGATGCTGCAGCTGGAGGGGCTTTCTTCTCTCTTACTATCACTGAAGCTACTACACTGATTGAGAAGATGGTTACCAATCAAGGGTGGAGTGATGATCGACTCCAGCCACGTCAAAGGGGTACACATACCGTCAAGGAAGTGGATATGTTGCACGCCAAGATGGACCTAATGATGAAGAGAATGGATGATCTAGCCAATGAGAAGGCTGCCATGGCCACCACTACTCAAGCTATGGATGCTCGCATGACTTGCGAAGTCTGTGGTAATACTGGGCATTCAGGGAATTACTGCCCTACTACTCAGGAGGATGTGATGTACATGAACGGCAACAACAACGGTTATCATCCACAAGGAGGTCAAACGTGGAATCAATCACGCCCTTATTATCAAGGAGGTAATCAAGGTAATTCTTTCAACCCAAACCAACCTTCCTTGAAAGATCTAGTCTTTGGGCAAGCTAAGATTAATGAAGGTTTTAATAAGAAAATAGCTGCCTATGATAAGGCTTTTGAGAGCCTTAATGTTAAAATTGATAGCCTTTCGTCTGCTCTTAAGAACCAGTTGAGCTTTAATAAGGTGATAGAAACCCAGTTGGCTCAATTAGCTGCTTTGGTTCCCTTTGCTGAAGACGGGAAGATTCCGGGGCAACCCGTGTCCTCCTGTGAAAATGTTTGTGTAGTGTCCACCAGATGGGGTAAGCCATCCGGGCGGGCACAAGCCACTAACTATGCAGGGAAGCCTATACAGCAGGTACTTGACCCATGGGAATCTTCAACAATCACACACAAGAAAGATCCTGGTTAACCGGCTATCACCTACAAGATATATTACCAAAAGATTAAGCATGCTCTCTGTGACCTTGGTGCAAGTGTTAACATTATGTCCAAGGCCATGTTTGAACAATTGGGGTATCCAGCTCTAACTCGAACTGCGACAGCCGTCCAACTTGCTGATGCATCGATCCGATATCCAGAGGGGATAGTAGAGAATTTATTGGTATTCGTCCAAGGTTCATGCATCTTTGAGGATTTCGTGGTCCTTGATATGCAAGATGATCAGGGAATGCCTCTCATTCTTGGGAGACCGTTCCTGAGTAATGCCAACGCAAGGATCAATGTGGGAGCCGGAATGATCTGATTCCGCATTGGGAAGAGGAACTTGATGTTCCGATTTCAAACAACAAAAGAGAAATGCTATACACTGCAGGGTAAAAATGAGCAATCAGGGGCATGGACAGAGCCACAGCCCCCGCAACTTCCCACCACTCCAACAAAGCCTAAGAAAACAAGAAGGGTGTGGCGGGAAATACAGAAGTCATCTCCATCAATTTCTCGGGAATGGGGTGACGAGTCGAATTGACCGCCGAGAAAAGTCTCGCTCTCAGACTTAAAAAGATGAGTCCTTTTTGCCAAAAGGTAAAATTGGTATTTATCTCATATTTCCCTTCCAAAAATTTATTTTGCCAAATGCATATTTAAATTTTTACAACCTTGCATCTGCATGCTAGATTTTTTTCTAGCCAATTTCCTTTTTCAAATAAAATTCTGAAAATAATTTCTTGAGTGGAAAATCAAAGAATAATTTTTCGAGCAACATTTTGGGCGAATCTGGACCTAGACATCTGGGCAGGACATCAGGTTGCCGTTACAGAGCCGTTGCAAAAAGCTGGAAGTAGGCGGGCCCGGCAGGGGGTCAACTGACCCCAGGGTCGGCCGACCCTGGCCAACGGTCATGTGGGCCCCACCTCTTACAACGGCTCCTAGCCATTGCCCTTGTCCTCTACCCAGGTGCCTGGCTCGGTTGCCTATAAATAGAAGGGGGGTTGAGGGGTTTCTTCACTCATTCATTCATTTCCATCACCCTCTCTCCCTCTTTGCTCTTGCTCTTTGGTTTTCTTGGATTTCTTGCTCAAGTGGAAGTGTCAAGCACTCTCTCCAATTTGTCGCTGAATATTGAATATTGGTGGAGCAAGCTCGGTAAGGATTTCACTAACCCATCACCGAGTTGCTCGTGTTGTCCCATTGTTGTGCAAGATGAGTTGGATTGCCGGTGTGTACCGGAAGGTGACCCGCTCACGCCGTTCTAGAGACGGAGAGGGCTTGTCTCACCACTCCGGAGCTACACCAAGTCCAATGTCAACCGACCGTGAAGAAGAGGAAGAGGAGGACCTACCCACGCCACGAGCCGAAGGGGTGATCAACACCGACGCCGCCTTCATCGACTTGAGGGACGACCAGGAGAGATAGGCCTATGCTCCCATCAAGGATCGAGTCTTCGCCAACACCAAGGAGTTTGACTCAGCCCTTCTCGAGAAAACAGGTATGGACTCCGAGTTCAATTCCATTTGGCATGCTCTTGGTTCGGAGAACTTTGTTCCGGTGTGGGAGATCGGTTCTAGGCCTCTCACCATTCAGTTCCTCTGTACTCTTCGGGAGGATGAGACCGGTATTACGTTTCGTTTCCATGGAATGTCGTATCGAGTCTCATGGCATGATCTTAGTTGTGCTCTCGGTTTTCATCGTCGTTGTGCTATTTCTCTCGATCAAGCTTGCGTGATTTTATTCGAGATAGTTTTTGGGAAGAGATTTCTGGTCGGCCTGTCCGTGGCCAGTTAGCACCTCGGTGCAACGATATCACGCATCCTACTCTCCGACTGTGGCACAAGTGGCTCGCCATTACTCTCTTTTTGAGGGATGACGTTCGACCCGTGCGCACAGATGAGATGAGGATATTATACGCCGTGGTCAGACGAATCAGAATCGCCCCAATGCAAGCTATGATTCAGCAGTGGTTGACAAATTTTAGGACGACGGGTTCTATTGAGTGTACATCCCTGATCACACGTATCATTTCGAGTCTTGGGATTTCAATAGGGGCTAACATTCCCTACATTGATTTTCCCTGGGCCATGATAGATGAGGCGTATCTGATTCAAGGACATACTCTTAAAAAGGGCCCAGATGATTCCTTGCTTTTCTTTTACCCTGGTCACGCAAACCAGATTCGGTTACCTAACCCGGATTTCCGTTTGTACGGCCAAGGGCTACTGACCGTTCCTCTTGAGGAACCTCGTCGTTCTAGTGTTTCTGGAGACAGGGTCACTAGGAGTGCGTCGAGGAGGGCAGCGACAGCACAGCAACCGCCACAACATCCACCGCCACAGCCATCACCGCAGCCGTCACCTCAGCCACAGCCTTAGCCTATAGCACCGCTGTCTGGCGCATGGGCCTCGGCCGGGTACATGTCTGGAGTTACACCTGGATATGCCCCCAGTTGGGACCAACCCATGAGTCAGCTGGGTGCGAGTAGCTCGACCTGGGCTAGTGCAGGGAGTGGCGAGTGGGTTTGGCCCGCTGGTTCTACCTACAAAGACTCGTCCTCATCATCCGGGTTGCGCTCGTCATCTCGTGGGGCTACCCTCACTCAGCAGATGAGCGAGCTCACCATCCGTGTCGGTACCATGGAGGAGACGATGCACCAGCAGGCTGAGTCCACTCGGGACTGGCAGCGTATGACTGGCGAGAGGATTCACACCATGGAGCAGAGATAGCTGCGACAGATAGAGGAGCAGAGGGCTTACTACGCGTGGTTGGGATATCACCCTCCACAGTAGTGAGCCTGAAGCTAGCTTGGGGGAGGACCCCCCATTCTAAGGTAACTTGTATCTTTCATTGTTTTCAGAACCCCATATGCTAAAAACACATAAAAATCTGAAAAAGTTAAAAAGACCAAAAAAATATTTATTTGCTTTCTTAAATTAGTTTGTTTTCATATGCGCGGTAAGAGTGTTCTTATTCTCCATGGTTGAAATGATGAATAGTTGCTCTGTTTATTCCTCTTGTATGCCTTGTTTACAACTTAGTATCCTATCCAAGTTTTGAGTTTGTTGGCTAGTATGATCGAACCTGAGCTTGAAATTTGTGGGTAGCAAAAAGCATGATCTTTGCCTAAGTTGTTGCGAGGTATGATATGGAATAATAGAGTTGCTATGAGCTAGTACTAAGTGATGTTTGATATCTGGAGTTTTCTTTTGAAAAATGTTAAAATGATAAGTTCCTCAATGATAAGAAATTCCTATCCAAGGCCATATGTAGATCTTAGCTTTTTGTTAACCTCCACATATGCTACTTGATTTCTTCATTGAGTCTTGTCGAATTGTTGTGACCCTCGGTGAGTAACTTGTCATACTCCTATGATCAAGATCATGTACACACCACCATATGCGAAACATCTACACTGGAAGTTAGCAACCATCATTTCATCCATTTCCCATCCATTCCACAAAATAAAGCTCCGCACATGTTCCATGATTACTCCCCCTCCAAAAATATTCAGCAAGGACTATGGGCTATGTTAAAAAAAAGAAGAAACATGCTCAAGGGCATGCATAAAAAAAAGAGAAGAGAAAAAGAGAATAAAGAGACATAGCCCAAGTCTCAAAAAATTTCAAAAAGGAGGAGAGTAAAATCATGCAAAGAGGAGTTCATTATCCATCCACCATACACACTTTTGCACATCTTGATCAAGGTGTATGACTTGTTCTCCCAAGGATCCAGTCTTCGACTCGACAATACATGAGAAACAGGTATGCCACATGTTTTCCCTACCTACAGCTCCACATATCAGCTTATTAGGAGTAGATAGTGAAAGAAGGCAAATCAAAGCCTTGGTGAGGAACCATACACATAGAGCGATCCGAGAGTATCATTTGAGGAACTTTGATTTCTTTTTGAAAAACCTGCAAAACCTCCGGATTGATAACTGATCAAGGTACATGTGATTAGTAATGTTTATACAACCATTCTATCTTTCAACCACCCAAGGCATGTGAAGCTACATGCCCCATATCAATCGAGTGAAAGGTAAGATCAATGCCAACTTCTTCAACTCTTGATAGAGTACCTAGCTGTATCTTGTTATACATTAGGAATACAACATCATAGCAACTCCTGATCAACCAACCTAAGTCCTTAATCTCTTGCTCGGGACGAGCAAGAGGCTAGCTTGGGGGAGTTGTTGACGGCTGTTAAGTGCCTACTTTAGCCGTCAATATACTCATGAATAAAGGAGCATAAGGCATTTCTTACACGTATTTAGTTAAGAATAATGTAGTTCCACTTGTCCTTGGAGATTATTTGATTGCAGGAAAATAAGAAGGAAAAGAGTGCCAAACTCACCTTCTATGGTCCATGCCACATCACCTCATCCTAGTGGGCTGCCAACAAGGATGCCATGCATGCAAACCTGCCAACTAGGGAGCCATGCATGCATGCCATGCAAGCAATCCAAGTGAAGCAACCCCCGATGAATCAGAGTGTGACACGTGGACAGCACATGGATCCATGGACCCACAAAGGCAAGCAAATCGCGCCAAAGCAGGGTGGACACCGGGAACCGACCTAAGGACCCACAGGGCAGCCTCCAGGAGGAAGCACACTCCGAGTGGGGCCCACAGGGGGTCGGCCGACCTCACAGGTCGGCCGAACCGACCTTGTGGCCGCCACTCAAGGGCTTCCACGTGGTGGTTCCCTATTGGTCCTAGGCGCCTTCCTCAGGGTGTTTGCCTCCATTCTTCGCCAGTGCACGGGCCTATAAATAGAAGGAGACATCCACACTTGCAACACCTCTCTCACTTTTAGTCTCAAGGCTAGGAGGTAGGCTAGAGTAGTTCTAATTCAGGTTCCAAGTCTACTTTGGGATCTAGGTATGAGTTCTCTTCTATCTTATTTCATTTGTATGACTTTGATCTACTTCAGTTATTTATCTATTTCATATAAAGTTGTGTTAGTATGCATGAGTGATTTGTTCATGTGTTCTTCACCTGTTCATCATTTAGAGGCTCCTGTTCTTGATGAACAAGGCCTTTCGATCCACTTGACGGGTGACTTTCACATGTTTCTGTTGTTTGTTCATAAGTTAGAGGCTCGTGTTCTTCGCGAACACGACCCTTTGATCCAGTTGAATAGACATAGGAAAACACGAATCCCTTTGTGTACCTGACCTGGTTTGATCTAATTAGATGACATGATTGCGTTGTATGAAGTCTGTGCTTAAGCTACAGTACTCGGTGTAATTGGCTGGTTTATCTAGTGGCTTGACCTGGGTCACAATAGCCCGGGCCGGTCAAGTCCGGCTAACAACGTAAGCATGGTGCTTGGGTTACCTTACTTATGAGTTTATCCCACGGTTTGTCTTGGGGTAGGCCGTGGTAGTCACAGTCGTTGGTCCTCTGAAATCCCCCACGTTCGGATAAGCTGTAGGAGTCTGAAATATAACAACCAGAGTTGTGCGGAAGCAACGCGGGAGGTTATCTCCCCGTGGTACCTGAGTGCTTAAGTCAATGTTCTTCTACGCTAGTGTATCTAACTCGTTCCTACCAGCTTTATGTGTATAGTACATTAGAACCTAGAACTAACTCGTGTGTCACCTCCTATGCCTAGGACCCTTAGAGAGAGAGAGAGTGTGTGTGTGATCACTCTACCCCCATTATCATATCTTTACCCCTGCACTTGAGTGTCTTGTTTATTTCCATCTATGATCTATACTCATTGCAATAGAGTTGATCTTGTCATCCCGCCAATGCCTTCCTTGGATTCGATACCCTTTGGAATACTCCTTTGGGGAAATGCTACAATGGTACTTCCGTGCGCTTGCGGATCTCTGTAATGTTAAGATTTACCAACCAGCATTTCTAGCGCTATTACCAGGATGGGTTCCAAACCTGTTCTTAGGTGATTGCGTTAAGAAATGTCAACACTCGACTTCCACGATCCTCCACTATTCCATGAGAGGAAACACCGTATACGCTGTCCATGACCCTACTATTGGGGCTTGCATCATACCAGACACCCTTTTGGATACTCTGGTGGGTGTCCTGCCCTTGATCCCGACTGATAGACTTTTCCATAGCCCCAGGTGGTGCTGTGTTTTTCCATGTCAGGGGATTGCTAGGGACGTGCCGATCACCATTGATGACATAGAGGTGCGATTAGATTTCCACATCTATGACATCATGGATTTCGATCTTCTCCTGGGTTTCCCATTAGAAAAACTTCTTGATAAATCCCAAGGAAACCCAGAAGAAGATCTTAGGAAAACCGTCTCTATCCATGCTGAACCATCTAGACATCCTTTGACAGAGCCTTTCGCTAAACCTACGGTATCTCCTTCGCCTCCCGATCCTCCTGATGAAGCATTTCCTGAGGAGGCCATGAAGGAGGAATGGCCAGATGGAGCGATATGCTTTTTCGAAGCATTTTGGGATAGTACACCCTCTCTGGTTATTCCTTATTCTGTGAGAGGGATTGCCGTAGACGCCCATTGTGACCCCATCATGGAGGTTAACATCATGCCATGTCACTTAGCGGAAACTCTTTTGGGCAAACTTCCGCTAGCACCATCCGACATGCTCCTCGAGACTTGTCCCTTTGGGCACGTTCTTGAATGTCGGGGGATTGCAAGTGCCATGCCACTCCTCATAGACGGAATTGAGGCTGGCTTAGACTTTCACATCTTCGATGTCCTCGATCCTGATCTACTCCTAGGCTCCCTGCTAGAGAAATTCTTTGAGGAATCCATAGGGACCCTAGATGGTAATCTTGGGGAAGCCACTTCCGCCACTGCTACCCCTTGTTTGGGACACCCTATGGCGAAGCCTCTTCCCCAGCAAAACCCGCTCAAGAAGACAACGCGTATACCTCCGTTCATGTCATCCGAGCCTGTTCTCATTGAGAGCATAGAACTTTCTACTCCTCATGAGTACGACTCGGAGGACCCTCCTCACCTTTGTGAAGGAGAACGATCGTCATCATCCTTGACCGAGTTTTAGCCTCTTCCTACTGGCCCGTATCATGTTGCTTTCGATCATGATCGAGAGTCAACATCAAGCTTCCACGATGACACTCTTGAGATGGAGAATTCATGGGCCGCAGAACCTTTCGAGGCACTAACTCTGGAGTCCGGAGGAAAAGATTCCACACACGAGCATGGTAGCTTCACTCTTGATATACCATACGAACCATGCTTGCATCATGCCTCTCTAGAGTTAGCCATGTTTAGTGTGCTGAGCACATACGAGGGCTACAACCACCTTCTGGTCCTCTGTTGCAAAATGTTTGGAAGGTTGATTATAGATGCATATGTTTACCATAAGCATTGCAGATTTCGTGTGTGTACTGTGGCACTAACCTTGTAGCTAAAGCTTCACTGATACATCAAGGATTGGTGGTGAGATGGGAATGACACCACCAATGATAGCTGCAAGATGAAGTTCCCATGGTCGAGCTTATGACCTTAAATAAACAAACCACTACCAGGAGATAGCCTGGATTAGCATAGGTTTTATTTCCTTTTCAAATAAAAGCAAGAACATATTTTTAGGATAAGTTGTCCTTCGGGTATTTTTGGTCACTAACCTTTCAGGTGGAGATTGAAAAGAAAGATGGACAAATGATGCCTACGAACATGTGAGCCACATCAGCTGCAACACCTAGATAAGCTTTGGGTGAGGGAACATTCACAAAAGGAAGCTTGATCACCACACACTTGAGTTTTGTTTCCTAGCAATGCAAACTTCAAGTGTGAGGGAGGTATGTGAGCATCCTGAGTAAAGTTCCTCCTCAACCAAATCTTATCCTGTTGTGAAGATGATGTCAGCTCTTGCATCTTTCCCACTAGCTAGGTAAGTCCTGCTTTTGACATTAAACAAAGCCCTTCCGGGAGGTTCCCGAGGTTCACCGTCTAATGCTCATGCTTATGTCCCTTTTGATAAATAGCTTGATCATGCTTTCATGCCTCCTTTATCTTTGGTCATATGCTTTGGTTTGAATGTTTGAGTATACACGCATTCATAGACTGTTTTAAATTAAGCATGGTGCTTAGGTTAAAACTGTCTTCTTCAGTCAAAATAAGACATGGTGTCGAGTTTTGATTGATGAACTTTAGAGTTATATCTTCATGGATCTTGGTTGCATGCATGCTGACTAACCCCTGCAGAAAATTATCAAATTTGAATGGGTAAGTCATTGAGCTAAATTCAAATGGGAAGGTAAGATGAAATGTCAGATTCATGTTGCACATCATGCAAAGGTGGTACATATGACCTCTCAAAGGTCCAAGGTAAGTATACTCCCCTTTTGTGTATAATGTGTAACCTTGGTCTAACCCTTCCGAGCAAATGACATGGTGATAATAAAATAAAACAAAAACAACAAAAATATTTGAATTTGAATAAAGGCTCTATGGTTCTCGAACCAGTAGAGTCCATCCTTTGTTTTCATTTGTCGTTTGAAGAACAGCACCAGATTCAACCACCAGTGTGGGGGAGTTCTCTCGAGCTCATCATCGACATATCCACTCGAGAACTCCCACACAGGCGCTGCACAACATCGACTATGCCTTCATGACAAGAGCAAGGTAAACTAGAGTGAGTCGGCTGCCTTATGGTCAGCCGAATCACCACTGGTCTTCCTTGATCTCTTATCCTTCAGGAGCGATGGTATGTGCACCCTCTATCTCACTCTCTATTATCCATGGGTTTGAATGAATTTCAATTCATATCCTTTACATCAAACTCAGTGGTTGGTGCTATGCTTTCTCTACATGATTCCTGTGGTTGGCTTGCATATGTTTTGTTCCTTAATTATTGTCTTGATGCTTGTGAACAAATATCATTAGGGAACTCATGCTTATCTAAGTTGTTGACGTTTGTGATATGGTTTGATGATATGATCTTCGCTCTTTATGTTGGAGTGCTTGGGAATTTTATTTGAAAAATCATAAAACCCTTTGCAAAGCTCCTCTTTGATATGCCACCGTCCTATCAAAGCCATATGATGTTTTAGTTGAAAACCTTCTACTCATATGCTGCTTGTTATTGCATTGAGCTTTGTCCAATTCCGTGACCCTTGTGAGAAGTCTTTTCATTACTTTCATGATCAAGATTCATGTGCACACCACCATATTCCCCTTGCTATGCTTCTACACTAGAAGTTAGCATTGTATCATTCATCCATTCCATAAAAATAAAGCTCCATATGTGGTGTGACATCTCTCTCCAAAAAGTGTCCTTCAAAAAGAGACATAGGCTATAAAAAAAGAGAGACACATGCTCAAGGCATGATGAAAAAAAGAAAAAAAAGAAAGAATAGCCCATGTCCAAAATAAAGGAAGAATAAGAGAGAGATGGTCATACAAAAAGGAGTTCCATATCTTAGATGGTAATAACTAGTGTCCATTCCAGGGCTAGTGTCCACCTTACCATCTACCAACATTCATCATATATGTATGGTAATATCTAGCACCCATTCTGGGCCTAGTATCCACCTTACCATACTCACCATATCCATACACATGCACATCTTGATCTGATTGTGTGATTTGATTTTCTCTGTGGATCCAGTTTTTGGCTTTGCAATATATGTGATACAAGTATGCTTTATCCTTTACCCTACCCTAAGCTTCACATATAGCCATTATTAGAAGTTGGGTGAATAAAGGCAATCTAATGCCTTGTAGAGGATATATACACATTGAACGATCTGAGAGAATCAAATGAGGAGCTAAGCAAGGTTTGTTTTGAAAATTTATCACAAAACCCCAAGTTACTTGACATGACAAGCAGGAGTGATTTGATTCATGACCGTTCCATTCCTCAACTACCCAAGATAGCATGATAGACACTTCAGAGTTCACAAGTACAAGGTATGGTTTGGAATATCTCTTATGCTCGCTTCATACCTTTGGATATCATGTCTCATCTTGATCTGACTCCCGTTACTCGGGACGAGCAAAGGTCAAGTGTGGGGGTGTTGTTGACGGCTGTTAAGTGCTACTTTTACACTGTCAATACCTGCATAAAATAAATGTAAAAGGATCATCAACACTAGAATAGGGCTTGATACTGATAGTTTCCACAAGTGTTGGTGTTTCTAGCTTTTGTTGCAGGATGCACCGAAATACGTGCTAAATGGTACAGTTGAGAGCAAGCAGTCCAATGGCTATTAAAGGACATCATCATAAACATCTTCAAATGCCAATTTGGACTGCACCATTGCGATGGGCTCGTTGAGACGATCGAAATGGATATATCATTTGTATACTTCAGAGTCCGGATGGGAAAGATATGCACAAGACAAGATGACCCTCTTGATATCATGTGGACCTAGTGGGACCCACACCAGACCACGTGGCGATGTGTGCCACATTGGATGCCATGTGTCCATGACACCTCATCAATCCATGTGAAGCAACTCCCGACGAATCAGACACCACCACGTGTGCAGCACAAGGATCCAAGGGCCCACCAGGGACCCAAACCACCTCAAAACTCGGCATGCACCTAGAACCGTCATAAGGACCCACATATCAGTCACCCAGGGAAAGAACAAGCCAGAAGGAGGTGGGCCAGGGTCGGCCGAACGCAGGTTCGGCCGAACCCTTCTAGTCTCCATTCGCCATCTGCTTCCACGTGGTGCCTCCTGGTTGATCCCTTGCAACGTTCCGGGGTGGATTGGTGACATGACGTCCTTTGATTGGCCGGTAGAAGGTCGGTTTGGTTCCTTCCCCTAGAAGCTAGAGAAGAGTGCATTGCAAGATTCCTCGCCACGTGTCACTCTCCTATTGGTGGTGCCCAAGGAAGGCTGCACACTCTGGAGAGGAATTGGCCTCTTGTCAAGCCACCCTCTCCTCTATAAATAGGAGGGGAGGAGCTCCCATTTGAGACACACACTTCTCCTCCTCTTCATTTTGGCCTTGGAGCCTCTCTCTTTAGGAGAGGAGAGCTCTTTGTATAGGATTAGTGCTAGGAAGTGAGGTGGGTGGCTTGGGGCCATGTCATGTTCATGAGATCTTCCTCAAGAACGATCCTCAGCGGTGCCTTTGTTCTTCATCTAGACTAAAGTGAGTATTTCGACATTTTCTATTTAGACTAAAGTCGTATGCATGCTTAGTTGCTTTGTTCTTGTGTTCTTCGTTTGTTCTTGGTTTAGAGACTTGTGTTCTTCGAACACAACCCTTTCGATCTAGTATTCTTAGATCATAAGTTTGCATCTAGTTTGCCAGCTTGTCTATTAGAGTAAAGTTGATGCTCCTGCATCTCTCTAGTTAGATCAAAGTACATTGGTGATCATGCATAAGTGATAGAGTATACCTTGACCTAGTGCCAGAATCTCCCTCACGGATTCGTAGTTCCGTATTTATACGGAGTGCTATAGTCGGGCTATCGGGACGTCAGACGGTGTCCGGCTATAGTAGTCGTCAGTGGTGTAGACGTGGTGTCTGGACCATAGGTTATCCTGCAAATACCAAGTACATTCGCGTAACGATAGAGGTAGGCCACAGTGGTGACAGCCTGTTGGACCCTTTGGAACCCTCCGCGCCTGTGTACCGAGTAGGGCCCCGTTGCCAGAACATATTGCTTAGCCTTAAACAGCTAGGGTGGGTTGGCGCCCAAAGCGAGTGTTTTACCTGAGAGACCGTGCTAGACTCTACGCTCCGTCAAGGCAGATCCTTTTTACCTATCCTATCAATCAGTGTTGTGTCCTTGGACCATCTATACTAGAGTAGAAGATAGTGCACATCGTTCCTTAGATTCGATACCCTTGGAATACTCTCCTTCCTTGGGGAAGTGCTACAGCGGTATTTCCGTGCGCTTGCGGTATACCCGGTTGCTCTTATACGTTCCCTCTAGGTGTACAACTAGTGGTGACGTTAAGAAATGCCAACAACCCCCTAAGTCGCCTCGGTGTACTCGCTATCAACATCCTGTCATGATGTTCCCCTTTCTTTGCGGTCGAATCTTAGAGCACACTCACAAGGAGCGTGTTGAACTACTTGGTAGATCAGGTATGCACCTCTAGCCACCGCGGCTACAAGAACATCCCATGCAATCTATCTCTAGAATAGATTGAGGAAGAAAACACCCAAGCAAGAACAAGAATCGTAAAAGAAGGTACTCGATCACTAGAAATCGGATTCATAAAGACTTCATCATAAGTGTTTGCTTGAATAAGATCACAACCGGGATCCTACCTTGATCTTGATTCAAGCTCAGTAACTCCAACGTGGTCTTCCTTGCAAGGTTCCCACGCTGGCTAGGGTAACCCTAGACAACTAGCACGACTCTCCTCTCCGAGATGGTGTCCCTCTAGCTTCTCTACTCCTCGGCGGCGAATGACGAATGGCTTTATGCGTGGCACTTCTCACGGGGACTATAAATAGCCCGAAGGCGTGCTAGGTCAAAGGGTGTGGTGAACTGTTGACGGCTGTTAAGTACTACTTTCCGCCATTAATATTCTCACATAAATGGAGGCATAAGCATTATTTACTTGCATTTTGGTTTGAATAATGTAGTTCCACTTGTCCTTGGAGATTATTTTTATGTAGGTGAAATACCCATTAAAAGAGATGGAAACCCACCTTCTATGGAAGAACCATGCCAACTCAGCTGAGGAGGTGGCTGCCACCATGGAAACACGTGGCAATCCACGTCACTGATCCAAGGGAGGCACTCACCGATGAATCAGAGAGTGACACATGGACTTCACATGAATCAAGGGGCCCACCTCGGATACCAAAACAAGCCATGCACCGGGGAAGGATCAGAGGGCCCACAAGGTAGCCACCCAGAGGAAAACCACCCCGAGTGGGGGGCCTAGGGGATCGGCCAATCCTAGGATCGGTCGAACTGCCTTTGTGTCCCCCCATCTCGTCCCTACACGTGGCCCTCGCTCATTGGTCCATTGCTTCACTCCCGGGTGTTTTGAGGCCATTTGGTGCCCGAGGTAAGCCTCCTCCTTGCCTATAAATAGAAGGGGAGGGGCTTCCATTTCTCACACACCACTCTCTCATTCTCCTCTCACTTTTAGTCTCCAAGGCTAGGGGGTAGGCTAGAGTAGCTCTTATTCAGGTTCCAAGTCTACTTTGGAGTCTAGGTATGAGTTCTCTTTTATCTTTATTTCATTGTATGACTTTGATCTACTTCAGTTATTCAGCTATTTCATATAAAGTCATGGTAGATCATATGCTTGATATGTTCTTGAGTTCATCTCTTGTTCATCATTTAGAGGCTTGTGTTCTTCGTGAACACTACCTTTTGATCCACTTGAAGGATGATAAACTCATTCCTTATGTGTTTGTTCATAAGTTAGAGGCTCGTGTTCATCAGGAACACGACCCTGTTGACGGTTGTTAAGTACCTAATTTAGGGCCGTCAAACCCTGCATTTCATCATAAAAACTATACATCCACATTAGAATAGGAGTTTAAACTAACAATTTCCACAAGTGGCCATGCTAAGTTGAATGCAGGTGTTTAACATAAGAAATAGAGAGAAAAGACACATTCATGATCCTAGCAAGTCAGGCTCAGCCAATGAGGGGCTGCATGAAGCATCCCCTGGATCCATGACGTCACCAATCCAAGAGAGGAGGCCTCGGCGAATCAAAAGTCGCCATGCAGGCATCACATGAATCCCATGGCTCACCAGAATGCCTAAACCGCCTCCAAATCACGTGGACACCGGGAACCAACCTCAGGACCCACAGGACAGCCACTAGGAGAAAGCACACCCCGAGTGGGGCCCACAGGGGGTCGGCCGACCTGTGGGGTCGGCCGAACCGACCTTGAGGCACCCACTCAGGTGCTTCCATGTGGTGCTCACCCATTGGTCCTAGAAGCTATCCCCGGGATGTTTGGTTGCTCCCACGCCGGTTGCTCAAGCCTATAAATAGGAGAGGAGGGGGGGTAAGAAGAGGATGAACACACTTGAAGCAATTTCTCACCTTTGCCTCTTTCTCCCCCTCTCATTCTCTCTTGGTGGAGGTGAAACCTCATCCCACCATGAGTGTGTGTGTGGAGAGGATCTAGACTAGGTGGTGCTAGGTAGAGAGGAGTGTGTGGATGAGTAGAGGTGACGTGGTGATGATCCATTCATCATCCATCGTCCCCTTGTACCTCGTGAGCGATGCTGTTCTTCATCTAGACTAAAGTGAGTATTTCAGTATTTTGCAATTAGACTAAAGTGGCTCTCATGCATGAATGAATTATTCTTGAGTTCTTTGTTCGTTCATCATTTAGAGGCTCGCGTTCTTCATGAACGTGCTTCCTCGATCTAGTTGACGAGCAAGTTATTCATACTTTTGTGTTCGTTCATAAGTTAGAGGCTCGTGTTCTTCACGAACACGACCCTTGATCTTCTGTTATAAGCGCATAAGTTTGCATTCCGTTTGTGTGGTTGCCTGTCTATTAGAATATATTGAAAAGCTCATGCATATCTGATTTAGATCAAGTATCAATCATATCTCCATGCGCGAATCGATTCAATGACGAGTACGGTCTAGCTCAACCTCACGGGTTCGTCACTTCGTATTTATACGGAGTGCTATAGTGTTTCTACAGGACGTCAGACGTAGCCGTGCTATAGTAGTAGTCGGTGGTGTAGACGTGGTGTCTAGACTGCTGGTTATCCTTCGAATGCCCTGTATCCCACGGTTTGTCTTGGGGTAGGCCACGGTAGAGATAGTCGTTGGACCCTCTGAAATCCCCCACGTTCGGATACAACGTGTAGGCAACCATTTGCCGTGAACCAACTGTTGTAGCCAGGAGGGGCCGGTGTCCGAAGCGAGATTCCTATCCGAGCTTTTTCCCCTCTAGAGTCGAGAACCTACAGGAGACTTCATATCACTCACCTACCTCAGCAGGGACTGTGTGCCCTTGGATAGTCACTCGTAGAGTCCCCCATACTGTTCCTTGGATTCGATACCCTTTGGAATACTCCTGAGGTGAAGTGCTACAACGGTGTATCCGTGCGCTTGTGGATTCGTTCGCACCCGTCAGTATACCCGGGTGATTCTTACACGCTCATGCTAACCCGACACCGTAGTGGTGACGTTAAGAAATACCAACAAGCATTTCTGGCGCTGTTGCCGGGGAACGGTTGTCGAGAATCTACGAACCCGACTATACTCGTTTCTTTTGTTTTCCTTTTATTTCTACCTTTACCCCCGCTACCCAGGAAGGTTATCCTTCTACACACCTTTCACCCATTACGAGTGAAACCATGGAATCAACTTTCTGGAGACAACCCGCTCTTCTAACACCTTGTATGGTTCACCCATCTCTCATGAAGCTAGTTGAGGAAAAACCCTTCTCGGGAATGAGTCATGAGAATCCCTATGATCACGCAAGAGACTTTGAGCAATTGTGTTCTAGCCAGGGTAAAACCGGGGTAACACAAGGTGTTCTTAAGAGGAACCTATTTCCGTTCTCCCTCTCTGGGGAAGCGAGAACTTGGTACCGTTGTTTTGGTTGCAACCACCTACACTTGGAGGAATTGAGAGCGTCTTTTTGCATTCGAGGAGGGGGTAAGAAGAGGATGAACACACTTGAAGCAATTTCTCACCTTTGCCTCTTTCTCCCCCTCTCATTCTCTCTTGGTGGAGGTTAAACCTCATCCCACCATGAGTGTGTGTGTGTGTGGAGGATCTAGACTAGGTGGTGCTAGGTAGAGAGGAGTGTGTGGATGAGTAGAGGTGAGGTTGTGATGATCCATTCATCATCCATCGTCCCCTTGTACCTCGTGAGCGATGCTGTTCTTCATCTAGACTAAAGTGAGTATTTCAGTATTTTCCAATTAGACTAAAGTGGCTCTCATGCACGAAAGAATTGTTCTTGAGTTCTTCGTTCGTTCATCATTTAGAAGTTCGCGTTCTTCATGAACGTGCTTCCTCGATCTAGTTGACGAGCAAGTTATTCATACTTTTGTGTTCGTTCATAAGTTAGAGGCTCGTGTTCTTCACGAACACGACCCTTGATCTTCTGTTATAAGCGCATAAGTTTGCATTCCGTTTGTGTGGTTGCCTGTCTATTAGAATATATTGAAAAGCTCATGCATATCTGATTTAGATCAAGTATCAATCATATCTCCATGCGCGAATCGATTCAATGACGAGTACGGTCTAGCTCAACCTCATGGGTTCGTCGCTTCGTATTTATACGGAGTGCTATAGTGTTTCTACGGGACGTCAGACGTAGCCGTGCTATAGTAGTAGTCGGTGGTGTAGACGTGGTGTCTAGACTGCTGGTTATCCTTCGAATGCCCTGTATCCCACGGTTTGTCTTGGGGTAGGCCACGGTAGAGACAGTCGTTGGACCCTCTGAAATCCCCCACGTTCGGATACAGTGTGTAGGCAACCATTTGCCGTGAACCAACTGTTATAGCCAGGAGGGGCCGGTGTCCGAAGCGAGATTCCTATCCGAGCTTGTTCCCCTCTAGAGTCGAGAACCTACAGGAGACTTCATATCACTCACCTACCTCAGCAGGGACTGTGTGCCCTTGGATAGTCACTCGTAGAGTCCCCCATACTGTTCCTTGGATTCGATACCCTTTGGAATACTCCTGAGGTGAAGTGCTACAACGGTGTATCCGTGCGCTTACGGATTCGTTCGCACCCGTCAGTATACCCGGGTGATTCTTACACGCTCATGCTAAGCCGGCACCGTAGTGGTGACATTAAGAAATACCAACAAGCATTTCTGGCGCTGTTGTCGGGGAACGGTTGTCGAGAATCTACGAACCCGACTATCCTCGTATCTTTTGTTTTCCTTTTATTTCTACCTTTACCCCCGCTATCCCAGGAAGGTTATCCTTGTACACACCTTTCGCCCATTATGAGTGAAACCATGGAATCAACTTTCTGGAGACAACCCGCTCTTCTAACACCTTATATGGTTCACCCATCTCTCATGAAGCTAGTTGAGGAAAAACCCTTCTCGGGAATGAGTCATGAGAATCCCTATGATCACGCAAGAGACTTTGAGCAATTGTGTTCTACCCAGGGTAAAACCGGGGCAACCCAAGGTGTTCTTAAGAGGAACCTATTTCCGTTCTCCCTCTCTGGGGAAGCAAGAAGTTGGTACCATTGTTTTGGTTGCAACCACCTACACTCGGAGGAATTGAGAGCATCTTTTTACATTCGAGGAGGGGGGTAAGAAGAGGATGAACACACTTGAAGCAATTTCTCACCTTTGCCTCTTTCTCCCCATCTCATTCTCTCTTGGTGGAGGTGAAACCTCATCCCACCATGAGTGTGTGTGTGTGGAGGATCTAGACTAGGTGGTGCTAGGTAGAGAAAAGTGTGTGGATGAGTAGAGGTGAGGTGGTGATGATCCATTCATCATCCATCATCCCCTTGTACCGCGTGAGCGATGCTGTTCTTCATCTAGACTAAAGTGAGTATTTCAGTATTTTCCAATTAGACTAAAGTGGCTCTCATGCATGAATGAATTGTTCTTGAGTTCTTCGTTCGTTCATCATTTAGAGGCTCGCATTCTTCATGAACGTGCTTCCTCGATCTAGTTGATGAGTAAGTTATTCATACTTTTGCGTTCGTTCATAAGTTAGAGGCTCCTGTTCTTCACGAACACGACCCTTGATCTTCTGTTATAAGCGCATAAGTTTGCATTCCGTTTGTGTGGTTGCCTGTCTATTAGAATATATTGAAAAGCTCATGCATATCTGATTTAGATCAAGTATCAATCATATCTCCATGCGCGAATCAATTCAATGACGAGTACGGTCTAGCTCAACCTCACGGGTTCGTCGCTTCGTATTTATACGGAGTGCTATAGTGTTTCTACGGGACGTCAGACGTAGCCATGCTATAGTAGTAGTCAGTGGTGTAGACGTGGTGTCTAGACTGCTGGTTATCCTTCGAATGCCCTGTATCCCACGGTTTGTCTTGGGGTAGGCCACGGTAGAGACAGTCGTTGGACCCTCTGAAATCCCCCACGTTCGCATACTGCATGTAGGCAACCATTTGCCCTGAACCAACTGTTATAGCCAGGAGGGACCGGTGTCCGAAGGGAGATTCCTATCCGAGCTTGTTCCCCTCTAGAGTCGAGAACCTACAGGAGACTTCATATCACTCACCTACCTCAGCAGGGACTGTGTGCCCTTGGATAGTCACTCGTAGAGTCCCCCATACTGTTCCTTGGATTCGATACCCTTTGGAATACTCCTGAGGTGAAGTGCTACAACGGTGTATCCGTGCGCTTGCGGATTCGTTCGCACCCGTCAGTATACCCGGGTGATTCTTACACGCTCACGCTAACCCGGCACCGTAGTGGTGACGTTAAGAAATACCAACAAGCATTTCTGGCGCCGTTGCCGGGGAACGGTTGTCGAGAATCTACGAACCCGACTATCCTCGTATCTTTTGTTTTCCTTTTATTTCTACCTTTACCCCCGCTATCCCAGGAAGGTTATCCTTGTACACACCTTTCGCCCATTATGAGTGAAACCATGGAATCTACTTTCTGGAGACAACCCGCTCTTCTAACACCTTGTATGGTTCACCCATCTCTCATGAAGCTAGTTGAGGAAAAACCCTTCTCGGGAATGAGTCATGAGAATCCCTATGATCACGCAAGAGACTTTGAGCAATTGTGTTCTACCCAGGGTAAAACTGGGGCAACACAAGGTGTTCTTAAGAGGAACCTATTTCCGTTCTCCCTCTCTGGGGAAGCGAGAACTTGGTACCATTATTTTGGTTGCAACCACCTACACTGGGAGGAATTGAGAGCATCGTTTTGCATTCGAGGGGTAGGGTAAGAAGAGGATGAACACACTTGAAGCAATTTCTCACCTTTGCCTCTTTCTCCCCCTCTCATTCTCTCTTGGTGGAGGTGAAACCTCATCCTACCATGAGTGTGTGTGTGTGGAGGATCTAGACTTGGTGGTGCTAGGTAGAGAGGAGTGTGTGGATGAGTAGAGGTGAGGTGGTGATGATCTATTCATCATCCATCGTCCCCTTGTACCTCGTGAGCGATGCTGTTCTTCATCTAGACTAAAGTGAGTATTTCAGTATTTTCCAATTAGACTAAAGTGGCTCTCATGCATGAATGAATTGTTCTTGAGTTCTTCGTTCGTTCATCATTTAGAGGCTCGCATTCTTCATGAACGTGCTTCCTCGATCTAGTTGATGAGCAAGTATTCATACTTTTGCGTTCGTTCATAAGTTAGAGGCTCGTGTTCTTCACGAACACGACCCTTGATCTTCTGTTATAAGCGCATAAGTTTGCATTCCGTTTGTGTGGTTGCCTGTCTATTAGAATATATTGAAAAGCTCATGTATATCTGATTTAGATCAAGTATCAATCATATCTCCATGCGCGAATCGATTCAATGACGAGTACGGTCTAACTCAACCTCACGGGTTCGTCGCTTCGTATTTATACGGAGTGCTACAGTGTTTCTACAGGACGTCAGACGTAGCCGTGCTATAGTAGTAGTCGGTGGTGTAGACGTGGTGTCTAGACTGCTGGTTATCCTTCGAATGCCCTGTATCCCACAGTTTGTCTTGGGGTAGGCCACGGTAGAGACAGTCGTTGGACCCTCTGAAATCCCCCACGTTCGCTTACTGCATGTAGGCAACCATTTGCCGTGAACCAACTGTTATAGCCAGGAGGGGCCGGTGTCCGAAGGGAGATTCCTATCCGAGCTTGTTCCCCTCTAGAGTCGAGAACCTACAGGAGACTTCATATCACTCACCTACCTCAGCAGGGACTGTGTGCCCTTGGATAGTCACTCGTAGAGTCCCCCATACTGTTCCTTGGATTCGATACCCTTTGGAATACTCCTGAGGTGAAGTGCTACAACGGTGTATCCGTGCGCTTGCGGATTCGTTCGCACCCGTCAGTATACCCGGGTGATTCTTACACGCTCACGCTAACCCGGCACCGTAGTGGTGACGTTAAGAAATACCAACAAGCATTTCTGGCGCCGTTGCCGGGGAACGGTTGTCGAGAATCTACGAACCCGACTATCCTCGTATCTTTTGTTTTCCTTTTATTTCTACCTTTACCCCCGCTATCCCAGGAAGGTTATCCTTGTACACACCTTTCGCCCATTATGAGTGAAACCATGGAATCTACTTTCTGGAGACAACCCGCTCTTCTAACACCTTGTATGGTTCACCCATCTCTCATGAAGCTAGTTGAGAAAAAACCCTTCTCGGGAATGAGTCATGAGAATCCCTATGATCACGCAAGAGACTTTGAGCAATTGTGTTCTACCCAGGGTAAAACTGGGGCAACACAAGGTGTTCTTAAGAGGAACCTATTTCCGTTCTCCCTCTCTGGGGAAGCGAGAACTTGGTACCATTGTTTTGGTTGCAACCACCTACACTGGGAGGAATTGAGAGCATCGTTTTGCATTCGAGGAGGGGGGTAAGAAGAGGATGAACACACTTGAAGCAATTTCTCACCTTTGCCTCTTTCTCCCCCTCTCATTCTCTCTTGGTGGAGGTGAAACCTCATCCCACCATGAGTGTGTGTGTGTGGAGGATCTAGACTAGGTGGTGCTAGGTAGAAAGGAGTGTGTGGATGAGTAGAGGTGAGGTGGTGATGATCCATTCATCATCCATCGTCCCCTTGTACCTCGTGAGCGATGTTGTTCTTCATCTAGACTAAAGTGAGTATTTCAGTATTTTCCAATTAGACTAAAGTGGCTCTCATGCATGAATGAATTGTTCTTGAGTTCTTCGTTCGTTCATCATTTAGAGGCTCGCATTCTTCATGAACGTGCTTCCTCGATCTAGTTGATGAGCAAGTTATTCATACTTTTGCGTTCGTTCATAAGTTAGAGGCTCGTGTTCTTCACGAACACGACCCTTGATCTTCTGTTATAAGCACATAAGTTTGCATTCCATTTGTGTGGTTGCCTGTCTATTAGAATATATTGAAAAGCTCATGCATATCTGATTTAGATCAAGTATCAATCATATCTCCATGCGCGAATCGATTCAATGACGAGTACGGTCTAGCTCAACCTCACTGGTTCGTCACTTCGTATTTATACGGAGTGCTATAGTGTTTCTACGGGACGTCAGACGTAGCCGTGCTATAGTAGTAGTCGGTGGTGTAGACGTGGTGTCTAGACTGCTGGTTATCCTTCGAATGCCCTGTATCCCACGGTTTGTCTTGGGGTAGGACACGGAAGAGACAGTCGTTGGACCCTCTGAAATCCCCCACGTTCGCATACTGCATGTAGGCAACCATTTGCCGTGAACCAACTGTTATAGCCAGGAGGGGCCAGTGTCCGAAGGGAGATTCCTATCCGAGCTTGTTCCCCTCTAGAGTCGAGAACCTACAGGAGACTTCATATCACTCACCTACCTCAGCAGGGACTGTGTGCCCTTGGATAGTCACTCGTAGAGTCCCCCATACTGTTCCTTGGATTCGATACCCTTTGGAATACTCCTGAGGTGAAGTGCTACAACGGTGTATCCGTGCGCTTGCAGATTCATTCGCACCCGTCAGTATACCCGGGTGATTCTTACACGCTCACGCTAACCCGGCACCGTAGTGGTGACGTTAAGAAATACCAACAAGCATTTCTGGCGCCGTTGCCGGGGAACGGTTGTCGAGAATCTACGAACCCGACTATCCTCGTATCTTTTGTTTTCCTTTTATTTCTACCTTTACCCCCGCTATCCCAGGAAGGTTATCCTTGTACACACCTTTCGCCCATTGTGAGTGAAACCATGGAATCAACTTTCTGGAGACAACCCGCTCTTCTAACACCTTGTATGGTTCACCCATCTCTCATGAAGCTAGTTGAGGAAAAACCCTTCTCGGGAATGAGTCATGAGAATCCCTATGATCACGCAAGAGACTTTGAGCAATTGTGTTCTACCCAGGGTAAAACCGGGGCAACACAAGGTGTTCTTAAGAGGAACCTATTTCTGTTCTCCCTCTCTGGGGAAGCGAGAACTTGGTACCGTTGTTTTTGTTGCAACCACCTACACTGGGAGGAATTCAGAGCATCTTTTTGCATTCGATTCTTTCCGGTGCGGCGTGTTGTTTCCTTAAGAATGACGATCCTCAGTTTCAAACAAAGAGAGAAGGAAACCTTAGGCATGGCATGGCATCGTTTTGCCTCTTTGGTTGAAGCTTGCCCAGTCCTTGGTCTGCTGACCTAGTGCTCTTGTAGCATTTCCGGTTTGGTTTACGAAGAGATTGTGGCAGGATGCTTGATGTCGTTTCGGGAGGCGCCTTTGTGCTCTTAGAGCCAGAACAAGGACTGGAAATTCTAGGAGAAATCCGAGATTTCAGCTCCCCACCTGACTCGAGTAATGAGGTCGCCAAACGAGGAAATGTCGAGTTGCCTAAGCCCATCTTCGAGAGAGCCCGAGCTTATATGCCAAATTTCTCTATGCTCCGGTCGAAGGTATCACTCCTCACTGGCAGGAATCTATGGGAAAGAGCACTTAGTGCAAACTCTACCCCTAGATTCCCTTGTCATTTCTTCTCTTAAAACCCGGCCTTCGAGACTTAGTCTCGAGGGAAGGAGGAGAGGAGCAGTTGAGGAAGAATAGTCGTTCCTGGCGAGGACGATCATTTCAACCTTGCCCGCAACTCTCCAGGGGAGGTCACGATGGATGTTTTTCGTGCTTCATGTCAAGGCTCAATCCGAAGTGCCGCCACACTGAGGGTTAGGCCAAGACACGGGCTTTTAGAGCTATGAAACTTCCATATCCTTGGCTTACAGAAGCACAATTTTATATCCGGTCTAGTTGAGCAATCCATCTCGTTATCCTAAGTTCAGCTAAGACCGATGTCGATCAAGTCAAGTGGATGTAAATCCTACTCTTCACTTCTTGACCTGATCGAAGCCCTGTGGAAGTGTGGTTTCAAACCTATCTTTTACACTTCCATTGGAACCTTGGGTTAACTTACGTGTCATCCCACTTAGGTGAGGGTGAGGTCCTTTGTCGACCCAAGGAGAGGATGAACTAGCAAGTTCGTCACTTTCGATCCACCGCTCGAATGATCGTTCGACCGATAAAATTTTTACTCACTCAATCTGGGGTCCGATCATTCTCGAGTTTTGTTTCTAGAGGTGAAAGCTTCACTCTTAGAGCACTCTAGGCTTTAGGCTCGGATCTTGTGCTCAACCCCATCACCTCTATCATCTCTCGTCCGTAGTGCTATAGCCTTGCTAGCTGCGGTTTCCTCCTAAGGTTACCCATCATAGTTCCCTTAGGATGGTTGTGAGGATCACCTCTGTTGCACCATATATACAGCTTGCATCATACGTACACACTAACCATGCAGGAAGGAAAATACATCCTATCATAAAGAAACCTGCAAGGAGGACGACAGGGCAGAGTAGGAGGATATCACCAGGAGAAAATGGACGATATGAGCAACAGGGCAATAATAACTCTTCATCTAGGTAAAACCCCTAAGTTGAGCTATTAAAGTATAAAGAGGTTTAGGTAAAGTTGTTTGGGGTAAAAGGCAAGTATATGCCCAAAATCCCATTCTAGCCCTTGCTGTAGCCTCCGACCTTAGAATTGGTGGGACACCTGACCCAGAGACCCTGAGCCCCGCAGGAGCCCACACGCCGAAGCAGAGGCCCAGCGGAGCCCAGATGGGCTCGGCCGACCCCCTAGGTCGGCCGACCCACAAGGGCGGCCGCCGCCTCTCGTGTTTCGCGTGCGCACTCCTTCGTCCTCCAGAAACCCTCTCCTCGCCGCGTGACGGAGTTTTGCGTCGTGCAGAACCCTTGCCTTCCATGCTCACCACCCTCGCACGCCGTCGCAGTAGTCCTCATGGCCGACAAAAGCCTTGTCCCCTTCGCCGTAGCGCCCTCCTCTAGTGAACCCGTCAAGGGGGATGTCCCTGCCATTGCTGCATCTCCCACAGGGGTAGCACCTATGGAGGTCACGTGCGTCTTCGAGGTGCTGCCTCTCGCCTCTCGTCCTCCGGTTGGGAACCAATGACCGAGGGCTACCATCGACGGAACTTCAGAGGCCAAGGGGATGGCTGTTCCGCCCTTCACACCCTCGGTTCCACGCACCTCCGGCCGATCTGCCTCGCCCGAGAAAGCGAGGAAGCCACGGGGGAGTGCTACCAGCCCCTACCAGAGGAAGGAGGATGTCCGGCCACGACGCACAGCAACTCCGCCGCCTCTGGTGGTTCCGCCACCTCGGCTCAACATTCGAGGAGATTCAGGAGTGAGAGGCCGTTCGGCCCCTGCTGTACCATCGCCGCCACCACCAGTCTCTCAGCCTGGGAAGCCTAGGTTCGCTAGCCCAGATAGCACCAGCAGGAAGAGCAACCGTGCACCTTCGACCTTGAAGGAAACCAATGAAGAATTTGAGTTGGGCAGCAGCTCCACACCACGGACATCCAGGAAGTCAAGGGAGAGGACTCAGGCGCCCGAGCAATCTCCTAAGACTCCCACTGCAGCCAGGATGACCCCACTAGTGAAGGAACTAGGCAGGGAGTGCGAGAAGCTAAAGACCATCAGTGCAGAGCAGAAGGTGGATCTCGCTGAGCTTAGGGATGACCTCCGCGACCTTCGTCGTGGCCTGTGCGCCAAGATGAGGTGCCTCTTTGTGGCCATGGGGCACTAGGACCTCTATGATGCTGAGTAGAGGGTCGTGCCCCTCCCTTATTTCCCTTTATAGGCACTTAGTTAGGTTTAATTTATTTCCTTTAATTTATTTCCCTTCCAATCTTTTATTTCCATCATTTGTGTAAGCGCCTATTTTTTTAGTGAACTTAAATGAATAATTTTTGGCTCCACCGGTCATGTAACCCGGTTGAGTCGCATGTGTGTTAGCCATTTTTATTTTGTTTGTATCGAAGAAATGCACCCAGGTACAAAATAGGGTGGGGGAGAGCTGCACTCTCCGGACGCGAACACGACAGATTATTGTGCACCCACACTACGCTCACACAACACTTCCAATCCACTATGTTTAGAGAACCTGAACAGGATATGCATTCGTGTGCATCACAGGAACACCCGTCTGGTCCACGCAGAAACCAGCGTTGGCTTGCTTCTCCTCCTCATTTCACCATGATTTCTGAGTTTGTATGCTCATGCTTGATAAGTTCTCCATAAATCAACTCAAGAAATCTATGGTAGTGCTTACTCCATACCTAGGGTTGACATGCTTAAGTTTTATTCCTCGTTTATAACCTTGAGGCTTGTGAACAATATCATCATAAGGACAACATGCTTATCTAAGTAGTTGACAAGTGAGATATGACTTGATGGCATGATCTTAACTCTGTTGGTTCTAGTCCTTGGGATAATTTTGTTTTTGAAAAAAAATGCTCTCGCAAAGCTCCTCTTTGATATGCCACCGTCCTACCAAAGCCATATGATGTTTATAGTTGAAAACCTTATACTCATATGCTGCTGGTCTTTGCATTGAGCTTTGTCAAATCCTGTGACCCTTGTGAGAATTCTTTTCATTACTTTCATGATCAAGATTCATGTGCACACTACCATTTTCCCCTTACTATGCTTCTACACTGGAAGTTAGCATTGTACCATTCATTCATTCCGTGAAAATAAGGTTCCATATGTGTTGATCTCTCCCTCCTAGTTTTTGTTACACAAGAGACATGGCTATCGAAAAACAAATATGGATACATGAAGGTCCAGGTATTGAAAAAAAAGAGTTGGACACATGAAGGTCCACAAAAAAATATATATATATAGAGATAGCCATGTTCTCCAAAGATTTTTTATACAAGAGGGAGAATTATGCAAAAAGGAGTTCTATAACTTAGATGGTAATAACTAGTGTCCATTCCGGGGCTAGTGTCCACCTTACCATTTACCAACATTCATCATATATGTATGGTAATATCTAGCACCCATTCCGGGCCTAGTATCCACCTTACCATACTCACCATACCCGTATGTGTGCACATCTTGATCTGATTGTATGATTTGATTTTTCTTTGTGGGTCTAGTTTTTGACTTTGCAATACATGTGATACAAGTATGCTTTACCTTTATCCTACCCTGAGCTCCAAATATAGCCAAGTAGGGTGAAGAAAGGCAATCTAATACCTTGGTGAGGACATATACACATTGAGCGATCCGAGAGAATCAAAGAGGAAGGGCAGAGCAGAATTTTCTTTTAAAAAATTATTAAGAAAACCACAAGTGCTGACCAACAGGTGCTTAAGAAACTCGATTCATGGTCATTCCCCTTATCAACTTCCCAAGATGGCATTGTAGCCAAGCCACAGAGTTCACAAGAGCAAGGTATGACCTAGAATAATTCCTATGCTTGTCTTATACCTTTGGTTTAAACCCATGTGATCTTCCCTTTCGCTCGAGACGAGCAAAAGGCAAGTGTGGGGGAGTTGTTGACGGCTGTTAAGTACCTAATTTAGGGCCCTCAAACCCTGCATTTTATCATAAGAACTATGCATCCACATTAGAATAGGAGTTTAAACTAACAATTTCCACAAGTGGCCATGCTAAGTTGAATGCAGGTGTTTAACATAAGAAATAGAGAGAAAAGACACCCTCATGATCGTAGCAAGTCAGGCTCAGCCAATGAGGGGCTGCATGCAAGCATCACCTGGATCCATGACGTCACCAATCCAAGAGAGGAGGCCTCGGCGAATCAGAAGTCACCATGCAGGCATCACATGGATCCCATGGCCCACCAGAGCGCCTAAACCGCCTCCAAATCACGTGGACACCGGGAACCGACCTCAGAACCCACAGGACAGCCACCAGGAGAAAGCACACCCCGAGTGGGGCCCACAGGGAGTCGGCCGACCTGTGGGGTCGTTCGAACCGACCTTGAGGCGCCCACTCAGGTGCTTCCACGTGGTGCTCGCCCATCGGTCCTAGAAGCTATCCCCGGGGTGTTTGGGTGCTCCCACGTCAGTTGCTCAAGCCTATAAATAGGAGAGGAGGGGGGTAAGAAGAGGATGAACACACTTGAAGCAATTTCTCGCCTTTGCCTCTTTCTCCCCCTCTCATTCTCTCTTGGTGGAGGTGAAACCTCATGCCACCATGAGTGTGTGTGTGTGGAGGATCTAGACTAGGTGGTGCTAGGTAGAGAGGAGTGTGTGGATGAGTAGAGGTGAGGTGGTGATGATCCATTCATCATCCATCGTCCCCTTGTACCTCGTGAGCGATGTTGTTCTTCATCTAGACTAAAGTGAGTATTTCAGTATTTTCCAATTAGACTAAAGTGGCTCTCATGCATGAATGAATTGTTCTTGAGTTCTTCGTTCATTCATCATTTAAAGGATCGTGTTCTTCATGAACGTGCTTCCTCGATCTAGTTGACGAGCATGTTATTCATACTTTTGCGTTCGTTCATAAGTTAGAGGCTCGTGTTCTTCACGAACACGACCCTTGTTGACGGTTGTTAAGTACCTAAATTAGAGCCGTCAATCCCTGCATTTTATCATAAGAACTAAGCATCCACACTAGAATAGGGGTTTAAACTGACAAATTCCACCAGTGGCTAGGCTGAGTTGAATGCAGGTGTTTGGCATAAGAAATGAAGAGAAAAGACATCCTCATGATCCTAGCAAGTTGAGCTCAACCAGTGAGAGGCTGCATGCCAGCATCCCTGGATCCATGACATCACCAATCTAAGGAAGGAAGCCTCGGCGAATCTGAAGCCGCCATGCAGACATCACATGGATCCTATGGCCCACCAGAGCGCCTAAACCGCCTCTAAACCACGTGGACACCGGGAACCGACCTCAGGACCCACAGGGCAGCCACCACGTGAAAGCACACCCCGAGTGGGGCCCACAGGGGGTCGGCCGACCCCACGGGTCGGTCGAACCGACCTTGTGGTGCGCACTCAGGGGCTTCCACGTGGTGCTCAGCCATTGGTCCTAGAGGCCATCCCCGGGGTGTTTGGGTGCTCTCACGTCGGTTGCACAAGCCTATAAATACGAGGAGAGGGGGGTAAGAAGAGGGTGAAGCACACTTGAAGCCATTTCTCACCTTTGCCTCTTTCTCCCTCTCTCATTCTCTCTTGGTGGAGGTGAAACCACATCCCACCATGAGTGTGTGTGTGTGTGTGGAGGATCTAGACTAGGTGGTGCTGGGTAGAGAGGAGTGTGTGGATGAGTAGAGGTGAGGTGGTGATGATCCGTTCATCATCCATCGTCCCCTTGTATCTCGTGAGCGATGCTGTTCTTCATTTAGACTAAAGTGAGTATTTCATTATTTCCTATTTAGACTAAAGTGGTTCTCATGCATGAATGAGTTGTTCTTGAGTTCTTCGTTCGTTCATCATTTAGAGGCTCACGTTCTTCATGAATGTGCCTCCTCGATCTAGTTGACGAGCAAGTATTCATACTTTTGCGTTTGTTCATAAGTTAGAGGCTCGTGTTCTTCATGGACATGACCCTAGATCTTCTGTTATCATCGTATAAGTTTGCATCTCGTTTGTATGATTGCCTGTCTATTAGAATATAGTGACCTCATGCATATCTGATTTAGACCAAGTATCAATCATATCTCCTTGCGCGAATCGACTCAGTGACGAGTAAGGTCTAGCTCAACCTCGCGGGTTCGTCACTCCGTATTTATACGGAGTGCTATAGTGTTTCTACGGGACGTCAGACGTAGCCGTGCTATAGTTGTAGTCGGCGGTGTAGACGTGGTGTCTAGACTGCTGGTTATCCTTCGAATGCCCTGTATCCCACAGTTTGTCTTGGGGTAGGCCGCGGTAGTGACAGCCGTTTGGCCCTCTGAAATCCCCCACGTTCGGATACAGCATGTAGGCGACCCTTTGCCGTGAACCAACTGTTATAGTCAGGAGGGGCCGGTGTCCGAAGTGAGATCTTATCCGAGCTTGTTCCTCTCTTGAATCGAGAACCTACAGGAGACTTCACATCACTCACCTACCTCAGCAGGGACTGTGTTCCCTTGGATAGTCACTCGTAGAGTCCACCATACCGTTCCTTGGATTCGATACCCTTGGGAATACTCCTGAGGTGAAGTGCTACAACGGTGTATCTGTGTGCTTGCGGATTCGTTCGCACCCGTCAGTATACCCGGGTGATTCTTACACGCTCACGCTATCCCGGCGCCATAGTGGTGACGTTAAGAAATACCAACAAGCAATTCTGGTGCCGTTGCCAGGGAACGGTTGTCGAGAATCTACGAACTCGACTATCCTCGTATCTTTTGTTTTCCTTTCATTCTACCTTTACCCCTGCTATCCCAGGAAGGTTATCCTTGTACACACCTTCCGCCCAGTATGAGTGAAACCATGGAATCAACTTTCTAGAGACAACCCGCTCTTCTAACCCCTTGTATGGTTCACCCATCTCTCATGAAGCTAGTTGAGGAAAAACTCTTCTCGGGGATGAGTCATGAGAATCCCTATGATCACGTAAGAGATTTTGAGCAATTGTGTTCTACCTAGGGTAAAACTAGGGTAACACAAGATGTTCTTAAGAGGAACCTGTTTTCGTTCTCCCTCTCCGGGGAGGCGAAATCTTGGTACCATTGTTTTGGTTGCAAGCACCTACGCTGGGAGGAATTAAGAGCATCTTTTTGCACTCGATTCTTTCCGGTGCGGCGTGTCATTTCCTTAAGGATGGCAATCCTCATTTTCAAACAAAGAGAGAAGGAAACCTTAGGCATGGCATGGCATCATTTTGCCTCTTTGGTTGAAACGTGCCCGATCCTTGGTCTACCCGACCCTGTGCTCTTGCAGCATTTCCGGTTTGGTTTACGAAGAGATTGTGGCATGACGCTTGATGCCATTTCGGGAGGTGCTTTTGTGTTCTTAGAGCTAGAACAGGGACTGGAAATTCTAGGAAAAATCTGAGATTTCAGCTCCCCACTTGACTCGAGAGACGAGGTATCCAAACGAGAAAATGTCGAAATGCCTAAGCCAATCCTCAAGAGAGCTTGAGCTAACATACCAAATTTCTCTGTGCTCTGGTCGAAGATATCACTCCTCGCTGGCAGGAATCTATGGGGAAGGGCACTTAGTGCAAATTCTACCCCTAGATTCCCCTATCGTTTCTTCTCTTAGAAACCCAGCCTTCGAGACATAGTCTCGATGGAAGGAGGAGGGTAGTAGTCGAAGAAGAGGAATCGTTCCTGGCGGGGACGATCACTTCAACCTTGCCCGCCACTCTCCAGGAGAGGTCACGGTAGAAGTTTTTCGTGCTTCATGTCAAGGCTTAATCCAAAGTTGTCACACCTGTTTTTCCAAAGAAAACCAAGTGCAGATCTATATGCATGCCAGGATCAAGTTTCATGCATATAGTTGACATAAGTGAATAACAGAAACAATATCACGTGTGAAAAGCAAAGATTATCAGAGATTTATGCTTTATCCTGGAAACGAAGGCTCCAACCATCACAGGCAATCGACTGGGGGTTGCGTACGCCTAGAACTCAGCAACATCTTCATAGCAACTTCATAGTGTTGGTATTTGTTAAGCCTATAGAAATATTATGATGGATAATCCGCAAGCGCACGGATACCGGTGAGCATTCCACCCGGGAGAGGGTTTTAAATATCGAATCCACAAGGAGAATGGTAAAGAGAGTATCTGAGGTGTATAACTAATCACTGAGTAGCTATCAAGGACTTGACAGAAAGAGAGATAAGGAAAACTTAAGGATGTCTGGTTCTTATTCTCACAAGCTATGTCTATATTGTTCTTATGGGGTGATTGTCTGAAGGCACACTTAGGAAAGGGAACCTCCCGAGAATCTATGGGGGGAGTCCTACGGTTTCTATAGACGGGAGGTGGACTGCAAAGGACAGACGGGAACAAGGTCACTTCCCGCTTCTACCACACGATCCGGAATATAGAAGGCATTCATAAGCTAGCTAGTCTAAGCACCACGCTTACACTAAACATGCAACTTTAACTCAAGAGCGACAGGAATTAAAGTACTCAAAGAGTTATGAACCGTAAGAACAATAAAAACAATGTTACTCACTTGAATAAGAAGTCGATCTTTCCACAAGGTCTCAGGATCAGGCTCCAATGGAGTTGATCCCAGAGGTAGAAGATGAAGAGGAGACACCGACAGGTCCGGGCCTTCCTTCAGCTTCGCCTCTACCGCTCTCTAATCCTCTCGAACAAGATTAGCTAGATCTAAATAGATCGTGGCTCTAATCTCTCAACTTGATACTAACTCTCCAACTCTAATTCTAATCTAGAGCTCTAATCTCAGATAGGCATGGAGGATCTGATAGAATGAATTGTTGTCTGCCCTGGGGTCAGGGGGTCTGCTTATATAGCCTGGAGGAGATGACGTGCACCGTACGATCAAACCGACCTTAACTTGTGGTTTAGATTGATCCTCATAGGCGGTGGAAGAACATTCCGGAAGCTGGGCCCATTTGGCGCCAGGGGGGCCGACCGGCCCCACCTCCACGTCGATCGGGCTGGGGTGGGCCCCCCTCGGGGTCCACTTCGGCCAGGTGGGTCCTTGATCCTTCTAGATGCTTCTTTCTTAGGTGCTAAGTCACGTTGAGTTCCGGAGCCTTCTAGAGTCTTCTAGAGTGGTTTCTTTGCATATTTTTTGAATAGTCCCTGTAAATTCATAGATTCACCAAAACTCGTGGAAATTGTCAATATAAACCCTAATAAGGTGATCTAATTATATTTTAGTCATTTTTCCAGTAAATGTGAGGGGAAATATTTATAGATAAAATGTGCCAACAAACTCCCCCACACTTAGGCTTTTACTCGTCCTCGATAAAAGGATGGTTTACAACCGTAGACACAAGAATCAACATAATTATACTCCTTAGTCATATCTGTACTTAGGGAATATCTGAGCATAGTTAGAAATAGATCACCTTTATTTCTCAAATCAAGTCAATAGAGAGTTTTTGAATAAGTTTTGAAAAGAAAATGCAGCCTTGCTTACTCCTTTGTGATACTCTCAAATATATGTGAGGTTTTTAGAATGTAAAGATGTAGCAGTCTTACCTTGCATATATTGCTGGGTCAAAAATCTGTATCCATGAAGAGGCCTGTCATAGGTCGTAGATCAAGATATGTGCGTGTGTCAAATTTTAAAAACCACTGCTCTGACTTTAGAATCTTCTATCTTTTCCCATTTTTTTTAGAACAAGGTATCCAGCTATTTTGTGGAGAGTTGGGTTCTACTCACCCTCGGACACGCGTCCATTATTACTCTCTCACTTATTATTTTAGAGAAGTGGGCCCTACTCACCCTCGGACACATGTCCATTATTCTTCTCTTTTTTATGCCTTTTTTTCTGAGAGGGGGGTTCTTCTAACCTGTAGAACACTTGTCCATTTTCTCCTCTCTCTCACTTTTCTCTCCACTCATAATATTTTTTTTTCTTTTTTTTCTTTGGCTTTTTCTCTCTTCTTCTTTTTTTTAGCTGTACCTTTTTTCATGATATGGGAGACAGAGATCAAAAATCTTAGAGCATAGATACTTTAGTGAAAGCAGTGTACGTGATCTTGATCATAGACTTAGACAAAACTTCAACATAGCTCTAGATTTGACAAAGCTCAATACAAGTAAGCAGCATTTAATCAAATTTATTTTCAATGAAAGCTCTGTTGGGATATATTATTGATCACAAAGGAGAAACTTAGCTAATAATTTTTAAAGCACTCTCCATAGACAAGATAAAAGAAAGATGGTTCTCATTATTCTAACCTCATTCTGATCATCCCAAAAGCAATAAATATTTCTAAGAGCATAAACATGTGAAACTTTATCTTTTAGGTTATCAGGACATTTTAGCAGGGCATCTTTATTTAAATTCGAAACGGAAAGCAAATTACAAAAATTTAAAAAGTTCAGGAAGCAAACCGAGTGGTGGATGAGACGTGGCCGAACTGGGTTCTGCCGTGGTTCGTCGTGCGAGTCGTTTGTTCTGTGCTTTTCCCGTTTTTCTTGATTTTGGTCGTGGAAGATGCCATTTGGTCGTCTGTTATTCTCCCCCACACTTGTTTTCTGTTATCTTGCATGCACAGTATGGTGGAGACAAAAACATATCCAGAAAATATATATATAGGTAAAAATAGCTCAACTTGTGGAATACTTTTTTATTAAAGGAGAGAGCACTTTATTAAACAACTCTAACAACTAAAGCAAACTAACTAACTCGAACTAACTATCACTAATGTGCTCTCTAACTAAGGTGTTTACAAAGGGTGCTTGCCCTTCTTAAGGTCGCGGCTATGGTCTTCCTCATCGTCCCTTCGCTTCTTTGATTCTAACAGTTTGAGGACGGTCTTGGTGAGGGAAGTGTTGACGTGGTGGATCTCTTTGCAAGTTTCTACCAGGCTTGCTACTTGGAGGCTTTGGGATGAGAAAAAGGTGGAGGTCTGCCCCTGCTTATATATCGGTCACGGACTTGCAGAGGGGGTTGACCTAGCTTGGAAAGGCTACGGGATATCTCGTAAAAGATCCCCGAACAAGTTTTTCCAAAACTGAGCACCTTAGAGATAGCGTGGGCGAAAGTTGGCGGCGCGAGGCGGCGGGCAGGGCCCGATCGGCCCAGTGAGGAGGCCGGTCGGCACCCCACCACGTCGTCTCGCGACGATCTTCGGCGCGGGGTGCTCTAACCGTGTGCTGATCCTTAAAAACCCTAAGACGGCCCATTACGGCCTAAAATTAATATTCGTGGGAAAACAAAAGAAATCTATTTCATCTAAATCCTCAGACTCTTTATTGGGCTCTAAAAATATTTTAAGACGTTGACCATTTACCTTGAATAAGGTACCTTCGTCGTCTTGAAGAGTGACGGCTCCGTGTGACGACGAATTCACCACCTTGTATGGTCCGTCCCACTTGCTTCGTAGCTTCCCGTGCCCAAAGAGTCGTACCCTGGAGTTAAAAAGTAATACCTGATCACCTGGGTTGAATTCTTTCTTTATGATTCTCTTGTCGTGCCATCTCTTGGTTCTTTCCTTGTAGATCTTGGCACTGTGATACGCCTTCTCTCTCCATTCTTCTACCTCGGACAGTTGCGTTTTCCGTTTTGTTCCGGAGTCCATGTTCCATCTCTTTATTGCCCAATGAGCCTTGAATTCTAGCTCAACCGGCAAGTGACATGTCTTCCCGTAGACCAGTTGGTAGGGAGACATTCCAATGGGGGTTTTATAAGCTGTCCGATAAGCCCAAAGTGCTTCGGGTAGCTTGTCTTTCCATTTTATCCCCATTTGGTCCACCGTCTTCTGTAGAATGTTCTTGATCTGCTTATTGGACGTCTCTTCTTGACCACTTGTTTGCGGGTGGTAAGGAGTAGCGACATTGTGCTAGATCCCATGGTTCATGAGGTATTTCTCGAAGCGCTTGTCGATGAAATGGGATCCTCCATCACTTATCACTAACCTTGGCGTACCGAATCTCGGAAATATTGTCTCTTCAAACATTCTTATTGAGCTTTTGTGGTCAGCAGATCTGCATGGCAGGGCTTCAACCCATTTGGAGACATAGTCAACTGCCACTAAGATGTACTCGAATTTTCCGGATTTTGGGAATGGTCCCATGTAGTCAATTCCCCAGACATCAAAGAGCTCGATCTGAAGGTTGGTTGTCAGTGGCATGACATTTCTGGAATTGATGTTTTCGTGCCTCTGACAGGAGTTACACCTTCGTACGAAATCTTTTGTGTCTTGATACATGGTTGGCCAGAAAAATCCGCTTTGCCAGATCTTTGCATGTGTACGGAAAGCTCCATAATGACCTCCATATGGTGATGAGTGGCACTTCTCAATGATCTTCATTCCTTCTTCTGCCGGTACACACCTCCTGAGTAACCCGTCAGAGCATACTCGAAAAAGGTATGGTTCATCCCACAGGTGATGGCGACTCTCGTAAATAAGCTTTTTCTTGTCGGCTCCTGGTCGTACATACCCTACAACCATAAAATTAACAATATCTGCGTACCAGGGGTCTAACCGGGCGATCCGATAGAGCATGTCGTCCCTCATTGCGTCATTGATGGGTAGTTCCTGTGGTTTCTCAAAATACATTCTAGACAAATGATCGGCAACAGAATTTTCTACTCCCTTCTTATCTTTTATTTCTAAGTCAAATTCTTGGAGAAGCAGAATCCATCTTATTAATCTAGGTTTAGCATCTTTCTTAGTGAGCAAATATTTTAAAACAACATGATCAGTGTAAACAATAACTTTTGCTCCTACTAAGTAAGATCTAAACTTGTCAATGGCATAAACAACAGCTAGCAGTTCTTTTTCAGTTGTGGCATAATTGAGTTGAGGTCCTGTCAAAGTTTTACTAGCATAAGCAATGGCATGATGTTTCTTGTCCTTTGTTTGCCCCAAAACAGCCCCCACAGCATAATCACTTGCATCACACATAATTTCAAAAGGTAAAGACCAATCAGGGGGTTGTGTAATGGGTGCAGAAATAAGAGCATTTTTTAGAGTTTCAAAAGACTTAAGACAAGCATCATCAAAGTCAAAAGGAACATCTTTGGCAAGCAAGTTTGTAAGAGGTCTAGCAATATGAGAAAAATCTTTTATAAACCTTCTATAGAAACCAGCATGGCCAAGAAAACTTCTGATTCCCTTGACATTAACAGGTGGAGGTAGTTGTTCAATTACTTCTATTTAGCTCTATCTACCTCAATTCCTCTTTCAGAAATTAGATGGCCTAGCACTATTCCTTCTCTAACCATGAAATGACATTTTTCCCAATTAAGGACTAAGTGCTTTTCTTCACATCTTTGCAAAACCTTATCCAAGTTTTCTAGACAATCATCAAAGGTTTTTCCATAAACAGAAAAATCATCCATGAAAACTTCCATGATCTCTTCAATCATATCAGAGAATATAGACATCATACATCTTTGAAAAGAAGCTGGAGCATTACATAGCCCAAAAGACATTCTACGATAAGCATAAGTTCCCTAAGGACATGTAAAAGTGGTTTTGCTCTGGTCACGGGGATGGATTGGGATTTGGTGATATCCAGAATATCCATCAAGAAAGCAAAAGAAAGAGTGATTTGCCAACCGCTCTAACATTTCATCAATGAAGGGCAGTGGAAAGTGATCTTTCCTTGTGGCTTTGTTGAGTTTTCTATAATCTATGCACATACGCCAACCAGTGACGGTTCTCTGAGGAATTAATTCATTCCTCTCATTTTTCACAACTGTCATGCCTCCCTTTTTAGGCACAACTTGCACGGGGCTTACCCACTCACTATGTGGCACAGGATATATAATCCCGGCGTGTAAGAGTTTCAGAACTTCTTTCTTCACTACCTCTCTCATCGCATTGTTGAGTCTTCATTGTGGCTCTCTAGATGGTAGAACATCAGGGTTTGTAGGAATGCGATGAGTGCAAAGGGCAGGACTGATGCCCTTAAGGTCTTGGAGCGAGTAGCCAAAGGCTGAGCGATGTTGTTCTAAGATGGTTATCAGCCTATGAGTCTCTTCCTGAGTGAGTTGGTCATTAATGATCATAGGAGACTCAGAATCATTGTGCAAAAAGGCATATCTAAGACCAGGTGGTAAAGGTTTAAGCTCAATGGGAGGTCTCGAGGGTTCCTCGGTTTCATCGAGGGGCTCAGATTCTGTAGGATTTTCTTCTTCCTCCTCGATGAAGAATTCAGTGACATCTTCTTGATTGGATTCTACGAAATGTTCTAGAGATGCTTCATTCACCTCTTCCATTGGGTCAGGTTCAGGACTGGGTTCGGTCTTAGTATGGATCGAATGTGAGAAGTGTAAGGGAACTTTAATGGTTTTGCCTAGGCAAACATCAAGTTTCCTTGTGTGTCCTTCCTTAAGGAGTTTTTCTAAAGGATAGCCTATTAAAAGATCAAACTCCTTAATATCACAAATGTGAAAACTCAGGTGAATTGACATGTCATAAACTGAAACAGGTAAGACATAGAGAATTCCCGAACTTTGAATAATTTGTCCTGAGGAGCACTTTAATAATTTCGTTGTGGGAGATAATGGCTTGTTTTTAATAAACTGATGGAAAAAGGATAAAGCCATTATATTGATTCCCACAATTGGATTATAAAGGACATCAAAGGGGGTTCCATTGATTGTACATTGAATTGGTATAGAAGGTGAATCCAAATGGACTACATCAGAGGAAATCTCTGACTCTTCTAACCATTCCCCACTCATGATGGATGCAAGCTCCACAGTGTGTTCTCTTGAGAAGGTTTGCTCAAAAGGGTCTATCTTCTCATGTGAAGAAGATGTGTACCTTTGAGGCCTCTTCTCTTTATGATATTTCGAGGTGTTTCCATAATCGGAAAATAAATCATCCTCGATATCATTTATAAAATCAGTTAGAGGAATTTCTTCCTGTGGTGATTCTATAGGTTGGATAGCTATAGGTTGAGATGTTTCTGGCATAGGTTCTGGTGTAGCTATCTCTAGAATCTCTTCTTCTAAAGTTTTCTCTTCTAAAGGACCATCATTAGTGCTGGCTAGAATGTTGTCTAGGACGGTTCTAGCTTCACTAGATGTAAGGTGTATGAATGATCCATGAGAGGAGGTATTCAAATAGGCTCTAGATTCCTTATTAAGACCAATATAGAAATGTTGAAGGAGAATATGGTCTTGAAGGCTTAGATCTGGTCCGGATTTGCAAAGGAGTTCAAAACGTTCCCAGGATGAACTCATAGACTCATTATCCCCCTGTTTGAAGGATATGATCTTGATTCTGAGGTCGACTACTTTAGATAAGGGATAAAAATCCATGCAAAAATCTGCACAGAGAGTTCCCCAATCGCCTTTCATCTTCTCTTTGGTCCGGTCGTACCATTGGCGAGCTTTTCCTTTCAGAGTGAATGGAAAAAGCTTCCAACAGATAGTCTCGTCTGACATACCCTCAATGTGCAGGCAGTCACAAGTTTGCTCAAACTGCTGGAGATGATGATAAGGGTCTTCGTCTTCTATTCCTAAGAAAGTGTTGGTTTGGACCATCTCTATTAACCGTGGGCGCAGCTCATAGGCATCAGATAGGATTCGTTTTGATGATGGCATAGGCCTAAGGCTGAGCTCTGAGGGTGCCGAAAAGTCTTTAATGAGGGTAGTGTCCATAAGGATAGTAGGTAATCTAAAACTAAAAAGAAAAAAGAAAGATACAAGATTAGTTATACTCGAAGAGTTTTCTCTTAACCGTTCTCCCCGGCAATGGCGCCAGAAATGCTTGTTGGTATTTGTTAAGCCTACAGAAATATTATGATGGATAATCCGCAAGCGCACGGATACCGGTGAGCATTCCACCTGGGAGAGGGTTTTAAATATCGAATCCACAAGGAGAATGGTAAAGAGAGTATCTGAGGTATATAACTAATCACTGAGTAGCTATCAAGGACTTGACAGAAAGAGAGATAAGGAAAACTTAAGGATGTCTGGTTCTTATTCTCACAAGCTATGTCTATATTGTTCTTATGGGGTGATTGTCTGAAGGCACACTTAGGAAAGGGAACCTCCCGAGAATCTATGGGGGGAGTCCTACGGTTTCTATAGACGGGAGGTGGACTGCAAAGGACAGACGGGAACAAGGTCACTTCCCGCTTCTACCACACGATCCGGAATATAGAAGGCATTCATAAGCTAGCTAGTCTAAGCACCACGCTTACACTAAACATGCAACTTTAACTCAAGAGCGACAGGAATTAAAGTACTCAAAGAGTTATGAACCGTAAGAACAATAAAAACAATGTTACTCACTTGAATAAGAAGTCGATCTTTCCACAAGGTCTCAGGATCAGGCTCCAATGGAGTTGATCCCAGAGGTAGAAGATGAAGAGGAGACACCGACAAGTCCGGGCCTTCCTTCAGCTTCGCCTCTACCGCTCTCTAATCCTCTCGAACAAGATTAGCTAGATCTAAATAGATCGTGGCTCTAATCTCTCAACTTGATACTAACTCTCCAACTCTAATTCTAATCTAGAGCTCTAATCTCAGATAGGCATGGAGGATCTGATAGAATGAATTGTTGTCTGCCCTGGGGTCAGGGGGTCTGCTTATATAGCCCGGAGGAGATGACGTGCACCGTACGATCAAACCGACCTTAACTTGTGGTTTAGATTGATCCTCATAGGCGGTGGAAGAACATTCCGGAAGCTGGGCCCATTTGGCGCCAGGGGGGCCGACCGGCCCCACCTCCAGGCTGATCGGGCTGGGGTGGGCCCCCCTCGGGGTCCACTTCGGCCAGGTGGGTCCTTGATCCTTCTAGATGCTTCTTTCTTAGGTGCTAAGACACGTTGAGTTCCGGAGCCTTCTGGAGTCTTCTAGAGTGGTTTCTTTGCATATTTTCTGAATAGTCCCTGTAAATTCATAGATTCACCAAAACTCGTGGAAATTGTCAATATAAACCCTAATAAGGTGATCTAATTATATTTTAGTCCTTTTTCCAGTAAATGTGAGGGGAAATATTTATAGATAAAATGTGCCAACACATTGCAGCTTCCTCTTTCTGAGCAACATTGTTTATAGCAAGGGTGAGCACATGTCGTACTCAGCAAGTGTGGGGAAAGTATGAATGCAAAGGCTTATCAAGGAAAGGCTGACAGGTTGACTGCATTAAGCACTTTTAGTTGGTCAAATTTTATTAGCACCTAATTACTAAGATATAAGTATATACCAACCCACATTAACATTAAGAGATACGCCATAAGCATATGGCTAACATAACTCTAACCACGATTTAAGTCCATCTTCAAGTTCAATTATCATGTGAGGGTCCAGGCCGCTCTTGACCGTGAGCACGGCTAATCGATTAGTTTTACACTCTGCAGAGGTTGTACACTTTCACCACAAGTCGCGTAAAAGTTCTAGGAACTTTAAACCCAACCACGCGATGCTGATCAGGCATCATACCACACTACCGAGGTGTGATTGTATAGGGACGCTACGAGGCCTTTACAAAGTTTCCCTAGTGCGAAGCAACCCGCGAAGGTTCCAAGCCGTCGCAAAGCATAAAGTCCCCTAGTAGGACCGTGTCTTAGCAAAGCACACTCCCTACTAGAGCGAGTCTATACCTCAACTAACGCTCCCCCTTGCCCTTTCGGTAAGGTCACCCCAACACTAGAGTCCCTAATTAATTAGCCAAGCCAGAGCCATATAGCCTTGTGGTTGCACTATTGTCCTGGGTGGTCGCTCCATGTTCCAATTAATCATATGATCTTGTATTAACCAGAGATATATAGCATAAAAGTAAAGCATGTTCATCATTATTGTTGATCATTAGAACCACCATATCCCAAGTAGAGCAACTAAGCAGTGCTACCCAACAGAAAGGTAAAACCCAGGTTGACAAGGAATAAAGGTAGTAAAGACTAGGATAAACCTTAATAGGACCCATCAATATTAATGCAAGCATATGCAATGATGATTAAACACAGTTATTGGGACAAAAGATCAAGGACACACTTGCCTTTAACCAGAGTAATGTTGTTGCTCAGAATTCTTCACCTTCAAGCTCTTCACTGCTCTCGATCAACGTTCATTCTACTCGCATCAACCATCGAGCATAAACATACAAAGCAAACATACAAGAATAACTAAGAACAATGCACCAATCAAAAGAAAAGCTTTAAAAGAACGCACTAAAGGATAGGCTTGATGCTATGGACCACTGAAGCACACAGACCGTGCTGAGATAAGGAAAGGCTTGGTTAGCTTTATGAAGAACACTGGGCTTGAGCAAGAACTAGGATCAAGAGATCTGGAGCTTGAGAGAAGATTAGCTCTACAACTGGGGCACACTGAGACAGAGAGCTTTGATAAAAAAAACGTCTACCGATTGATTTGCATATGTGTGAGATCAAACTATGAGCTAGATTTATTTTAATTAGTAAAAGATATGTAAAGGATATTTCATAAAGAAAATACCTTAATTTGGAATTAAAGCAAATTAAACTTTATTTATAAAACCGGTGTAAAGAACTAGTCAACTTTTATTTATAATGATTCATATATAAGTTATACCAATTAAACATTTAATTAGAAAAGGTAAACTATATGAATCATCTAAACGTAACTTTATGATTCGAGTAAACTAACAAAGTTATAATTAAAAACTCATTTATGTTGATATTTATACAAATTAACTTTTATTTATAAAAGCCGGTGTAAAAAGCCTAATCAACTTTTAATTATAACAGTTAATTAAATATTAAGTAAATTAATATTTGTCTTAAGAAAAACTGTGATAAAGATCTAATTAGATTTTATTTACAAAAGCATGTGAGGTAAACATTAATCAAATTAATATTGATTATGAAAAACGGTACATGGCACTATATAGCTTTTATTCATAAAAGGTATGTTTAATAAGCATTAATCAAAATTGATATTAAATTTATTTTTCAGAAAACAAACATGATGAAAACTCACCACTAACGAGTACATCATAACTTTATGAACCTAATGCAACTTGAACGGATGAAAACGGAGCTAAAACGGAGATTTTATGAGCAAAACAAGATTAGGGACCTAACTGCAGAGATTCTAAACTTCCAGGGGCTTAACTGTGAAAAACCAGGGGCATATACATAATTATGTATATAAACTCAGGGACTTTCTTGCAAGATTCTCAGGATGGATGGAATCTAGAGAAACTAAAAGTCCTAGGGGGGTTTCTGCAAGAGGGGCTAGACTCATAGATTGGATCCATGGATTTCCAAGAAGTGCAGGGGGCCACTCGGAAAAAGGATAGGGGGTCTTCTTTCCCAACTGGACACAGCGGACAGGAGCTCCCGGCGGTCAACTCCGCCGCCAGCTCCGGTGACTCGTGGCGCGAGGGCTCCGGCTAGATGGGAGAACGGAGAGAGGGGAGGATGGGGGTCGTAAAGACATGCTCACCATGGGTGAAGACGGACGAGGGGACGACCGGCATCTGAAGGCAGCGGCGGCGGCCGGACTTCAAGGGGGCGGCGGCGCTCAGGTGACGTCGCAGCTCCTGGATGAGGTGGCGGGTGTGCAGCTCGACACGGGCGTGCTCGAGGTGGCTCCGGCTTGGTCCGGGGACGTCTCGACGACGGTGAACCGGTGCGGCGGTGCTCTGCGCGAAAACGGCTCAGTGGCGACGTTGCGCAGCGGTGAGGACGGCGCAGGGCAGGGGCAAGGACGCGCACGGGCGGCAGCGATTTATGGGGCGCAGGGGTCGGCCGGCCATGTCGTAGACGGCACGGACGCTGAGGTTTCCTGGCGCGGCACGCACGCCTAGGATGACGGCAGCGCCGCCGTGAAGGCTTCGGCCTCTGGCCGGTGGCGGCCGGGACGCGAGCGGGGCGGGCCGGGGCGGGTTAGAACGGGCACGGGCCGGGGTGAAAGGATGAACATGCCGGGGAAAACGAGGGGCGGCAGCAGACTTCGCTGCTGGGCTGAAACGAAATGGAAAGGAGGAGGGAGAGCGAGCTGGGCTGAGGAAACCAAGGGGCACGGGTAGACTTCCCGATTGATGGGCTGAAAAGCTGGGCCAGAGGGTGGAGCGAGGGAGGCCGAACGGGGGAAGGGGAGGGGATGGGGGTGATCCGCCAGACTTCCAGTTGTTGGGCTTAAAGGCTTGGTGGGCCGAAAATGAAGAAGGGATAAAGAAAAAGTAATTTCTTTTTATTTTCAGAAATTATTTTCGTGAAAAGAATAATCTAGAAATAGCTAGATAATTCATAAAAGCCACGAAAAATATTCCAAAAATCTCAAAAATTCCAGGAAAATTCCCAGAGATAGATTGAGACACGAACAACCCAAATAAAATATTTGGAGCTCATGAAAAAGATTTTAGAGCCTTCTAATAAATAGAAAATGCTCAGAGAAAATGAGAATAAACTCCAGAAAATTCCGGAATATTCTCGGAAGGATTTGATCAGCGTCTAAGCGTGTTTTTAAAAGCTTTTGCACTCATGAAACACTAGATGCATCGTCATGAATGCAACACACACACAAACATTTTATTTAATTTTGAAAAATCAAACAAGAGCTTTTCCTTATACTATATTCCCTGTAAAGAAAATAAATGTTGGAAAATTTTAAAATTATGAGAAAATTATGGTTTAATTTTCCTTCTATTCACATCCTGAAATTGGGAAATTTCAGGGCGTGACAAAAGTGCCACCACACTGAGGGTCATGCTAAGACACGAGCCCTGACACAGTAAAACTTCCATATCTTTGGGTTACGGAAGCACGAACTTATATCCGGTCTAGCTGAGCAATCCATCTCGCTATCTTAAGTTCAGCTAAGACCGATTCCGATCAAGTCAAGCGGATGTAAATCCTACTCTTCACTTCTTGACCTGAACGATGCCCGACGGGAGTGTGGTTACACACCTATCCTTTACACTCCCATTGGAAGCTTGGGTTAGCTTTTGTGTCATCCCACTTAGGTGAGGGTGAGGTCCTTTGTTAACCCAAGGAGAGGATGAACTAGCAAGTCCGTCACTCTCGACCTTCTGCTCAAATGATCATTGGACCCATAGACTTTCACTCAATCAATCTGGGGTCCGATCATCATTGAGTTCTAGAGGTGAGATCTTCACTCTTAGAGCACTCTAGGCCTTAGGCCCGGATTTTGTGCTCAACTCCAGCACCTCTATCATCTCTCGTCCGTAGTGCTATAGCCTTGCTAGCTGCGCTCCCTTACTAAGGTTACCCATCATAGTTCCCTTAGGATGGTTGTAAGGATCACCTCTGTTTCGCCATATTTACAGCTTGCATCGTACATATGCACTAACCATGCAGGGAAGAAAATACATCCTATCACAAGGAAACCTGCAAGGATGACCACAGAGCAGAGCAGGAGGGTATCATCAGGAGAAAATGGATGATATGAGCAACAGGGCAACAATAACTATTCATCCAGGTATGAGTCCAGGTAAAGTCCCCAAGTTGAGCTATTAAAGTTTATAAAGAGGTTTAAGTAAAGTTGTTTGGGGTAAAAGGCAGTATTATGCCCAAAATCCCATTCTACCCCTTGCCGAAGCCTCCGACCTTAGATTTGGTGGGCCACCTGACCCAGAGATCCTGAGCCCCGCTAGAGCCCGCACGCCGAAGCTGAGGCCCAATGGAGCCTAGATGGGCTCGGCCGACCCCTTAGGTCGGCCGACCCACTAGGACCGCTGCCGCCTCTCGTTTTTCATGTGCGCACTCTTTCGTCCTCCAGAAACCCTTCTCTCGCCGCGTGACGGAGTTTTGTGTCACGCAGAACCCTTGCCTCCCCTGCTCACCTCCCTCGCTCGCCGTCGCGGCAGTCCTCATGGACGACAAGAGCCTTGTCCCCTTCGCCGCGGCACCCTCCACCGATGAGCCTGTTGAGGAAGTGCGAGAGGTTGAAGACCGTTAGTGCGGAGTAGAAGATGGATCTCACTGAGCTTAGAGAAGACCTCCGCGATCTTCGTCGTGACCTGTGCGCCGAGATGAGGTGCCTCTTCGTGGCCACGGGGCCCGAGGACCTCTATGATGCTGAGTAGAGGGTCGTGCCCTGCTTTTATTTCCCTTCATAGGCGCTTAAGTTAGGTTTAATTTATTTTCCTTAATTTGTTTCCCTTCCATTTATTTCCTTTATTCCATCATTTGTGTAAGCGCCTATTTCTTTATTATTAGTGAACTTGAATGAATAAATTTTGGCTCCACCGGTCATGTAACCCGGTTGAGTCACTCGTGTGTTAGTTATTTCTGTTTTTGTTTTTTTTTGTATCGAAGAACTGCACCCAGGTACAAAATAGTGTGGGGGAGAGTTGCACTCTCCAGACACGAACACGACAGATCATTATTGCACCCACACTACAGTCACACAGCACTTACACAAAAATCAGCATTCGTGCGTTTAGAGAACCTGAACGGGACATGCATTCGTGCGCATCACAGGAATTCCCGTCTGGTCCACACAAAAATCAGCACTGGTTTGCATTTCTTCCTTATTTCACCATGATTTCTGAGTTTATATACTCATGTTTTATAAATCAACTCAAGAAATCTATGGACATGCCTATTCCATGCCTAGGGTTGACATGCATAAGTTTTATTCCTCGTTCATATCCTTGAGGTTTGTGAACAATATCATCATAAGGACAACATGCTTATCTAAGTAGTTGGTAAGTGAGATATGACTTGTTGACATGATCTTAACTCTGTTGGTTCCGGCCCTTGGGATAATTTTGTTTTTGAAAAAAAAAGAAAAATGCTCTTGCAAAGCTCCTCTTTGATGTGCCACCGTCCTACCAAAACCATATGATGTTTTTAGTTGAAAACCTTATACTCATATGCTGCTTGTTATTACATTGAGCTTTGTCAAATTCCGTGACCCTTGTGAGAATTCATTTCATTACTTTCATGGTCAAGATTCATGTGCACACCACCATTTCCCCCATGCTATGCTTCTACACTGGAAGTTAGAATTGTATCATTAATCCATTCCGTGAAAATAAGGCTCCATAAGCGTTGATCTCTCCCTCTTAGTTTTTGTTACACAAGAGATATGGCTATTTAAAAAAAAAGAGTTGGACACATGAAAGTCCACGAAAAAAATATAGAGATAGCCATGTTCTCAAAAGATTTTTATACTGGAGGGAGAATCATGCAAAAGGAGTTCCATAATCTAGATGGTGATAACTAGTATCCATTCCGGGGCTAGTGTCCACCTCATCATCAATCAACATTCATCATATATGTATGGTAATCTCTAGCACCCACTTTGGGCCTAGTATCCACCTTACCATACTCACCGTACCCATACATGTGCACATCTTGATCTGATTGTATGATTTGATTTTCTCTGTGGATCTAGTTTTTGACTTTGCAATATATGTGATGCAAGTATGCCCTATCATTCATACCTACCCTGAGCTCCAAATACAGCCATTATTAGAAGTAGGGTGAAGAAAGGCAATCTAATGCCTTGGTGAGGACATAAACACATTGAGCGATCCGAGAGAATCAAAGAAGGAGGGCAGAGCAGTTCTTTACCTTTAAAAATTATCATGAAAACCCCAAGTGCTGACCAACAAGTGCTAAGGAGACTCGATTCGTGGTCATTCCTCTTATCAACTACCCAAGATGGCATTGTAGCCAATCCAAAGATTTCATAAGAGCGAGGTATGACCTGGAATAACTCCTATGCTTGTTTTATACCTTCGATTTAAACTCATGTGATCTCCCCTTTCGCTCGGGACGAGCAAAAGGCAAGTGTGGGGGAGTTATTGACAGCTGTTAAGTACCTAAATTAGAGCCATCAATCCCTGCATTTTATCATAAGAACTAAGCATCCACACTAGAATAGGGGTTTAAACTGACAAATTCCACCAGTGGCTATGCTAAGTTGAATGCAGGTGTTTGGCATAAGAAATGAAGAGAAAAGACACCCTCATGATCCTAGCAAGTTGAGCTCAGCCAATGAGAGGCTGCATGCAAGCATCCCCTGGATCCATGACATCACCAATCCAAGGAAGGAAGCCTCGGCAAATCAGAAGCCGCCATGCAGACGTCACATGGATCCTATGGCCCACCAGAGCGCCTAAACCGCCTCCAAACCACGTGGACACCGGGAACCGACCTCAGGACCCACAGGGCAGCCACCACGCGAAAGCACACCCCGAGTGGGGCCCACAGGGGGTCGGCCGACCCTACTGGTCGGCCGAACCGACCTTGTGGCGCCCACTCAGGGGCTTCCACGTGGTGCTCGGCCATTGGTCCTAGAGGCCATCCCCGGGGTGTTTGGGTGCTCTCACGCCAGTTGCACAAGCCTATAAATAGGAGGAGAGGGGGGTAAGAAGAGGGTGAAGCACACTTGAAGCCATTTCTCACCTTTGTATCTTTCTCCCTCTCTCATTCTCTCTTGGTGGAGGTGAAACCTCATCCCACCATGAGTGTGTGTGTGTGTGGAGGATCTAGACTAGGTGGTGCTAGGTAGAGAGGAGTGTGTGGATGAGTAGAGGTGAGGTGGTGATGATCCGTTCATCATCCATCGTCCCCTTGTATCTCGTGAGCGATGCTGTTCTTCATTTAGACTAAAGTGAGTATTTCATTATTTCCTATTTAGACTAAAGTGGTTCTCATGCATGAATGAGTTGTTCTTGAGTTCTTCGTTCGTTCATCAATTAGAGGCTCACGTTCTTCATGAACGTGCCTCCTCGATCTAGTTGACGAGGAAGTATTCATACTTTTGCGTTTGTTCATAAGTTAGAGGCTCGTGTTCTTCACGAACACGACCCTAGATCTTCTGTTATCATCGCATAAGTTTGCATCTCGTTTGTATGATTGCCTGTCTATTAGAATATAGTGAGCTCATGCATATCTGATTTAGACCAAGTATCAATCATATCTCCTTGCATGAATCGACTTAGTGACGAGTAAGGTCTAGCTCAACCTCACGGGTTCGTCTCTCCGTTTTTATACGGAGTGCTATAGTGTTTTTACGGGACGTCAGACGTAGCCGTGCTATAGTAGTAGTCGGCGGTGTAGACGTGGTGTCTAGACTGCTGGTTATCCTTCGAATGCCCTGTATCCCACAGTTTGTCTTGGGGTAGGCCACAGTAGTGACAGCCGTTGGACCCTCTGAAATCCCCCACGTTTGGATACAGCGCGTAGGCGACCCTTTGCCGTGAACCAACTGTTATAGTCAGGAGGGGCCGGTGTCCGAAGCGAGATCTTATTCGAGCTTGTTCCTCTCTAGAATCGAGAACCTACAGGAGACTTCACATCACTCACCTACCTCAGCAGGGACTGTGTTCCCTTGGATAGTCACTCGTAGAGTCCCCCATACCGCTCCTTGGATTCGATACCCTTGGGAATACTCCTGAGGTGAAGTGCTACAACGGTGTATCCGTGCGCTTGCGGATTCGTTCGCACCCGTCAGTATACCCAAGTGATTCTTACACGCTCACGCTATCCCGGCGCCGTAGTGGTGACGTTAGGAAATACCAACAACCCTTGATCTTCTGTTATAAGTGCATAAGTTTGCATTCCATTTGTGTGGTTGCCTGTCTATTAGAATATATTGAAGCTCATGCATATCTGATTTAGATCAAGTATCAATCATATCTCCTTGCGCGAATCGATTCAATGACGAGTACGCCCTAGCTCAACCTTGCGGGTTTGTCACTTCGTATTTATACGGAGTGCTATAGTGTTTCTACGGGATGTCAGACGTAGCCGTGCTATAATAGTAGTCGGTGGTGTAGATGTGGTGTCTAGACTACTGGTTATCCTTCGAATGCCCTGTATCCCACGGTTTGTCTTGGGGTAGGCCGCGGTAGAGACAGTCGTTGGACCCTCTGAAATCCCCCACGTTCGGATACAGCGTGTAGGCAACCATTTGTCTTGAACCAACTGTTATAGCTAGGAGGGGCCGGTGTCCGAAGCGAGATTCCTATCCGAGCTTGTTCCCCTCTAGAGTCGAGAACCTACAGGAGACTTCATATCACTCACCTACCTCAGCAGGGACTGTGTGCCCTTGGATAGTCACTCGTAGAGTCCCCCATACTGTTCCTTGGATTCGATACCCTTTGGAATACTCCTGAGGTGAAGTGCTACAAGGGTGTATCCGTGCGCTTGCGGATTCGTTCGCACCCGTCAGTATACCCGGGTGATTCTTACACACTCACACTAACCCGGTGCCGTAGTGGTGACATTAAGAAATACCAACAGACCCTTTGATCATGTTGACTAGACATAAGGGAGTTCGTATCCGTTCGTATGTCTAACCTTAGTTGATCTTGTTAGATGGCATGATATTGTTGCATGAGGTTTGTCCTCAAGCTACGGTACTCGGTCTAAGTTGACCCGTCTTCTGGTGGCTCTCACCCTTGGTCACAATAGCCCGGGCTGAGTGAAGTGTAGCAGGAACGCAGGCATGGTGTCTGGGTTGTGTGGCTACGTTGGTTATGAGCATACGCCCCCCCCTCGTAATGATAGAGGTAGGCCACAGTGGTGACAACTGTTGGACCCTTTGGAACCCACTGCGCTGGGGTATTCTAAAGTATAGTTTCGCAGAGTGCTGGTCATCGCGAGCTATCTCCCCATTTGTACTTGGGTGCTGAACCTTAACCTCTCATGCAATATTTCATGCATATCTCTTGTATCTTCTAGCTTTGTATGTTTAGTACATTAGAACCTAGAGCTAACTCGTATGTTCCCCCTATGCCGTAGAGTACTAGAATAGAGGTAGATCTGAGTGTGTGTCACACTACCCTATCATATCTTTTATCTTACCCCTGCCTTTGAGTTGTTGTTTCCTATATCTATCTCTTGGTTTACATTTAGTGCAAAAGCATAAGTCCATGATATCCGCCATTGCCTTCCGTGGATACGATACCCTTGGAATACTCTCCTTCCTTGGGGAAATGATACAATGGTTTAATAGAGTGCTATGATCTTGTACCTTGTGTTGCTTGACATCCATCGTTTTCCTTTTTGAAAAATCAAAACATGATGAGTTCCTCAATGATGAGCATTTCCCATCCAAGGCCATATGTAGATTCTAGCTCTTGTTAGCCTCCACACATGCAGCTTATTCTCTCATTGAGCTTTGTCAAATTGTTGTGACCCTTGTTAGAACTCATACTCCCTTGATTAAGATCACGTACACGTTCATGCTAAACTTCTACAATGGAAGTTAGCATTCATCATTTGTTCCATTCGCTTATGCATTTCTTCCACAAATAGAACTCTATGCCTCTTTGTATCATTCATCCCTCTCCAAATATCTCTGATAGCGACAAAGGGCTAGCTAAAAAAGAGAGAAAAGAGAAAAGCATGCTCAAAAGCATGGCAAAAATAAAATAAAGAGAGCTAGCCCAAGTCTCAAAAATTTCCAAAAGGAGAAAACGATTGATATGTGCAAGAGAAAGAGTTCCACCATATAGATGGTAATAACTAGTACCTACTCCAGGGCTAGTGTCCACCTTACCATCATTCCATCATTTCCTCATAAAAAGCATGGTAATATCTAGCACCCATTTCTGGGTCTAGTATCGACCTTACCATGCTCATTATCATCACACACACATATGCACATCTTGATCAAGATGTATGTTTGTTTCTTCCAAGGATCCGGTCTTTGACTTAGCAAAATATGAGAGACAAGTATGCCACATTTTTCCCTACCTACAGCTCCACATAAGCCTATTAGGAGTAGGATGTGAAGAAAGGCAACATTGATGCCTTGGTGAGGAACCATACACTTTTGAGTGATCCGAGAGTGTCATTTGAGGAACTCTGATTTTCTTTTGAAAAAATTTGCAAAACCTTTAGATTGATAGCTGATAAAGGTATGAGTGATTATGCATTTGCTATATAACCATTCTGTCTCTCAACCGCCTAAGGCAGGTGAAGCTACATGCCCCATGACATCAGGTGAAAGGTAAGAACATTGCCAACTTGTTCAAACTCTTGGTAGAATACTTAGCTGTATGTATGCCATAAGTTAAGAATACAACATCGTAGCAACTCCTGATCAACCAACCTAAGTCACTAATGTCTTGCTTCGAGACGAGCAAGAGGTTAGCATGGGGGAGTTTGTTGACGGCTGTTAAGTACTACTTCAGCCATCAATATTCTCACATAAATGGAGGCATAAGCATTATTTACTTGCATTTTGGTTTGAATACTGTAGTTCCACTTGTCCTTGGAGATTATTTTTATGTAGGTGAAATACCCATTAAAAGAGATGGAAATCCACCTTCTATGGAAGAATCATGCCAACTCAGCTGAGGAGGTGGCTGCCACCAAGGAAACATGTGGCAATCCACATCACTGATCCAAGGGAGGCACTCACTGACGAATCAGAGAGCGACACATGGACTTCAAATGAATCAAGGGGCCCACCTCAGATACCAAAACAAGCCATGCACCGAGGATGGATCAGAGGGCCCACAAGGCAGCCACCCAGAGGAAAACCACCCCGAGTGGGGGGGCTAGGGGGCCGGCCGATCCTAGAATCGGCCGAACCACCTTTGTGTCCCCCCATCTCGTCCCTACACATGGCACTCACTCATTAGTCCATTGCTTCACTCTCGGGTGTTTTGAGGCCATTTGGTGCCCGTGGCAAGCCTCCGCCTTGCCTATAAATAATAGGGGAGGGGCTCCCATTTCTCACACACCACTCTCTCATTCTCCTCTCACTTTTAGTCTTCAAGGCTAGGGGGTAAGCTAGAGTAGCTCTTATTCAGGTTCCAAGTCTACTTTGGGGTCTAGGTATGAGTTCTCTTTTATCTTTATTTCATTGTATGACTTTGATCTACTTCAGTTATTCAGCTATTTCATATAAAGTCATGGTAGATCATATGCTTGATATGTTCTTGAGTTCATCTCTTGTTCATCATTTAGAGGCTTGTGTTCTTCGTGAACACTACCTTTTGATCCACTTGAAGGATGATAAACTCATTCCTTATGTGTTTGTTCATAAGTTAGAGGCTCGTGTTCTTCACGAACACGACCCTTTGATCTTGTTGATTAGACATAAGAGAGTTCGTATCCGTTCGTATGTCTAGCCTTAGTTGATCTTGTTAGATGCCATGATAGTGTTGCATGAGGTTTGTGTTCAAGCTACGGAACTCGGTCTAAGTTGACCAGTCTCCTGGTGGCTCTCACCCTGGGTCACAATAGCCCGGGCCGGGTGAAGTCTAGCAGCAATGCAGGCTTGATGCCTGGGTTGTGTGGCTATGTTAGTTATGAGCATACCCCCCCATAATGATAGAGGTAGGCCGCAGTGGTGACAGCTGTTGGACCCTTAGGAACCCTCCGCGCTTGGGTATTGCTGTAGGAGTCTAAAGTATAGTTTCGCAGAGTGTTGGTCGTCGCGGGCTATCTCCCCGTTTGTACCTCGATGCTGAACCTTACCCTATCATGCAATGTTTCATGCCTATCTCTTGTATCTTCTAGTTTTATATGTTTAGTACATTAGAACCTAGAGCTAACTCGTATGTTCCCCCTATGCCGTAGAGTACTAGAATAGAGGTAGATCTGAGTGTGTGTCACACTACCCTATCATATCTTTTATCTTACCCCTGCCTTTGAGTTGTTGTTTCCTATATCTATCTCTTGGTTTACATTCAGTGCAAAAGCATAAGTCTATGATATCCGCCATTGCCTTCCGTGGATACGATACCCTTGGAATACTCTCCTTCCTTGGGGAAATTCTACAATGGTTTATCTGTGCGCTTGCGGATTCGTTCATGATCGTTTAGATTTACCTTTGGCAAGTCTTGATGTTCACGCTAACTCGGTGTCGTTAGTAGTGATGTTAAGGAATGCCAACAAGCATATCTAGCGCTGTCGCTAAGGATGGATTCTAAATCTGTTGTTAAGTGATTGCGCTACAAAATGTCAGCAAGCATTTCTGGCGCCGTTGCCGGGGAAGGCACAGGATTATCATGACTATGCTTTGCATCTGTTTATAAATCATGAGTAGGTTAGGACAACTCTCAATGTAGGCTAACTTTGATTGTCTTCTTTTATCTTTGGATGATGAAGACATGTAGTGTATGACTGGTTTCGACTTACCGGAGAATTTCACTGAAGATCCCAAGTCACTAGTGAGGAAGGCTCGAATTCATTTTGACTCACCTCATCGTACTCGTCCGGAAGGCGATCCAGCTTCCTTTGTACCATCCATGTCAAACGCTATGGCCCAGAAGACACTTCGTGAGTACTCAGCTCCTTCTGCTGACCAGGTGCTGCAAGGCCCTTAGGTGGCAATGGGGACTGAAAATTTTGAGATCAAGACGGGTCTAATTACGACGGTACAGGTTAGCCCATTTTGTGGCAAGCCAAATGAGGATGCCAATGCCTATTTGCAGCAATTCCTAGAGCTATGTAGCATTTTCATCATCAGGGGTGCAAATATGGATGCTATTTGTCTTCGACTATTTCCATTTTCTCTCCTGGGGAAGGCCAAGCAATGGTTCTACGCGAATCGTGATGCCATTAATACTTGTGATAAGTGTTCAGAGGCATTCCTCAAGAAGTTCTTCCCATTGGGTAAAACCAATGCTCTTCGAGGGAGAATTTCTGGTTTTCAGCAAGCAGCAAGTGAATCCATTCCAGAGGCTTGGGAAAGGCTTCAGGAGTATGTCCTGGCCTGTCCTCACCATGGAACGGAGGATTGGCTTATTCTTCAAAGATTTTGCAATGGGCTGACTCCGACAGCCCGAGGCCGTATTGATGCTGCTGCTCAGGGAGCATTCTTCTCACTCACTGTTGATAATGCTAAATTACTCATTGAGAAGATGGTTTCCAACCAAGGGTGGAGTGATGAAAGACTCCAACCACGTCCAAGGGGTACTCATACTGTCAAGGAAGCAGACATGATTACTGCCAAGCTGGATCTTCTTATGAAGAGATTGGATGACTACACCAGCGAGAAGGCTACCATGGCCACCACTACTCTGCCTATGGATTCTCATATGACTTGTGAGGTCTGTGGTAACACTGGGCACTCAGGAAATTATTGTCCGGAGACTCAGGAGGAAGTGATGTACATGAACGGCAACAACAATGGTTATCGTCCACCTCTACAAGGAGGCCAAACGTGGAATCAACAACGCCCTTATTATCAAGGAGGCAACCAAGGTAACTCTTACAATCCTAACCAACCCTCCTTGAGAAATCTCGTTTTCGGGCAAGCTAAGATTAATGAAGGTGTTAGCAAAATGCTAGCTGCCCTTGATAAAACCTTGGAAAGTCTCAATGTTAAGCTTGATAGTTTTTCTTCTGCTCAGAAGAGCTAGCTGAGTTTTAACAAAATGTTAGAAGCTCAATTAGCTCGTCTAGCTACTTCTATTCCCTCTGTTGAAAATGCAAATGCGGTGACCACGAGAGGCGGTAAGTCCACTCGAGATCCACCATATCCTAACCATGCAGGGACAGACAAGAAAAGCATAATAGAGATTGAGAATATTCATGAGGGTTCATCCGACTCGGAAGAACTCCCCCAGGTAAGGAAGGTACCGTTGAAAGAGAAGGCACCTAAAGGAGTGACGACACATCCGGAATTTGTAGAAGCCAATGTGATGATGTTCCCTAAAAGGAACATGAAGGCAATGGTAGATGAACAATTCAATGCTTTGTGGACATGATTCAGAAAGTTTATATCAACATCCCATTACTCGAGGCAATATGTGTACCCACTTATGCGCGTTATCTCAAGGACATCCTAACCAAGAAGCGAGCCCTTCCTACGACGGAAGTGGTACGACTCACTGAGGAGTGTAGTGCTGCTATACTCAACTGCCTTCCTGAGAAGAAGAAAGATCCAGGGTGTCTCACAATTACTTGTATGACTGGGACCCAACATTTTGACCATGCTCTCTATGACTTAGGGGCTAGCATCAGCGTCATACCTAAGGTAGTCTTTGATCAACTCACTTACACGAGTTTGTGTCCAACCACTTTGCTGGCCGATTCTTCAGTCCGATACCCAGCGGGAATAGCCGAGGACATTCTAGCGAAAGTCCGAGATTGCTTTATCCCCGTTGACTTTGTGGTGCTGGACATGGAGATCGCCAAGGAGGTGCCACTCATACTTGGGTGACCATTTCTGAGTACAGCTGATGCACAAATTGATGTGGGGGCTGGTGTGATCCGCCTCTACATCAATGGCAAGGAGTCAAAGTTCGAATTTCGTCCAAGAAAGGAGCAATGCTCAATGATCAAGGATTCACCAACTCCCGACACTCCAGCACGAGAGGTCAAAAGGCCACCATGGCAAGTGGACAGCCTCATTGCATTCATGAAGAATTTTTGGAAGGAAGAACTTCAACACATGAGTACGGGACAAAAACAGTATTGGAAATCTCAGTCCCAGTCCAAGAAATCACCCCCTACACACCACAACCCACATGACACTCAGAAGGTGTGGAGGAAGGTGAATAGGAAGCCAACTTCTCTCCTGAAGGAGACGGCTTCCTCACTACCAAGGTGAGAAATTTGGAACCAAAGTCTAGCTCTAAAGACTCAAAATAATGAGCCCTGCGCCGATAGGTAAGTTCGGTAAGTTATCCTTAGTTTCCATTACAATAAAAATTCTGATCCGAGAAAAACAAGCTACTTCTGCTATTTGTCTTCTGCATTCTTGCTGGGGAAAGCTCGGGGTGATGTCCATCCGGACATTCCTTGAGTTTGTACCATGGTACTAACTTGTCAGCCACCGCCACAGCCGCAGCCTGCTACACCACCAGTGGTAGGAGGGGCCCTGTAGGGTACATGTTCGGGGTTACCCCTGGAGATGCACCTGGTTGGGATCAGCCCACCTACCAGCCGAGTGCGAGTGGCACGGTTTGGGTGAGTGCGAGCGGTGCTTAGTGGGCTACACCCGCTAGTTCTAGCTCTGGTGGTCTGCCTCCGTCTTCGTCCTACAGGCGGCACTCTTCAGCCTCTGCACGCGATGCTCAGCTCGTGCAACAGATGGGAGAGCTCACCGTCCAGGTCATGGGATTGGAGGAGACGCTGAACACCCATGTCGAGTCTACCTCAGCGTGGCAGCGTCAGGCTGGTGAAAGGATTGAAGCCGTGCAGCATGCTCAGCAGCGACACATGGAGGAGCAGAGGGCTTACTACGCGAGTCAGGGATTCTTCTTCCCTCCTCCGCAGTGAGCCTGAAGCTAGCTTGGGGGAGTACCCCCATCCTGAGGTAACTTGTATCTTCCTTTGTTTTCAGAATATCTTATAAATGAAAACCCAAAAAATCTGCAAAAATAAAAGACCAAAAATATTTATTTTCTTTCATCATCATCGTTTGCTTAGTTTGCTTTGATATTCATAGTAAGAATGCTTTTCCTCTATGGTAGAAATGATGAATAGTTGCTCTGTTTATTCTTCTCGTATGTCTTGCTTACAACTTTGTATCCTACCTAAGTTTTGAGTTTGTTGGCTTGCATGTTCAAACCTTAGCTTAAAAACTGTGGATAGAAAAAAGCATGATCCTTGCCTAAGTTGTTGTGAGACATGATATGGTATAATAGAGTGCTATGATCTTGTACCTAGTGTTGCTTGACATCCAGAGTTTTCCTTTTTGAAAAATCAAAACATGATGAGTTCCTCAATGATGTGCATTTCCCATCCAAGGCCATATGTAGATTCTAGCTCTTGTTAGCCTCCACATATGCAGCTTGTTCTCTCATTGAGCTTTGTCAAATTGTTGTGACCCTTGTTAGAACTCATACTCCCCTGATCAAGATCACGTACACGTTCATGCTAAACTTCTACAATGGAAGTTAGCATTCATCATTTGTTCCATTCGCTTATGCATTTCTTCCACAAATAAAACTCTATGCCTCTTTGTATCATTCATCCCTCTCCAAATATCTCTGATAGAGACAAAGGGCTAGCTAAAAAACAGAGAAAAGAGAAAAGCATGCTCAAAAGCATGGCAAAAATAAAATAAAGAGAGCTAGCCCAAGTCTCGATAATTTCCAAAAGGAGAAAGGGATTGATATGTGCAAGAGAAAGAGTTCCACCATATAGATGGTAATAACTAGTACCTACTCCAGGGCTAGTGTCCACCTTACCATCATTCCCTCATTTCCTCATAAAAAGCATGGTAATATCTAGCACCCATTTCCGGGCCTAGTATCGACCTTACCATGCTCATTATCATCACACACACATATGCACATCTTGATCAGGATGTATGTTTGTTTCTTCCAAGGATCCGGTCTTTGACTTAGCAAAATATGAGAGACAAGTATACCACACTTCTTCCCTACCTACAGCTCCACATAAGCCTATTAGGAGTAGGATGTGAAGAACGTCAACATTGATGCCTTGGTGAGAAACCATACACTTTTGAGCGATCCGAGAGTATCATTTGAGGAACTCTGATTTTCTTTTGAAAAAATTTGCAAAACCTCCAGATTGATAGCTGATCAAGGTATAAGTGATTATGCATTTGTTATATAACCATTCTGTCTCTCAACCGCCTAAGGCACGTGAAGCTACATGCCCCATGACATCAGGTGAAAGGTAAGAACATTGCCAACTTGTTCAAACTCTTGGTAGAATACTTAGCTGTATGTATGCCATAAGTTAAGAATACAACATCGTAGCAACTCCTGATCAACCAACCTAAATCCCTAATGTCTTGCTTCGAGAAGAGCAAGAGGTTAGCTTGGGGGAGTTTGTTGACGGCTGTTAAGTACTACTTTCAGCCATCAATATTCTCACATAAATGGAGGCATAAGCATTATTTACTTGCATTTTTGTTTGAATTATGTAGTTCCACTTGTCCTCGGAGATTATTTTTATGTAGGTGAAATACCCATTAAAAGAGATGGAAACCCACCTTCTATGGAAGAACCATGCCAACTCAGCTGAGGAGGTGGCTGCCACCAAGGAAACACGTGGCAATCCACATCACTGAACCAAGGGAGGCACTCACTGACGAATCAGAGAGCGACACATGGACTTCAAATGAATCAAGGGGCCCACCTCAGATACCAAAACAAGCCATGCACCGGGGATAGATCAGAGGGCCCACAAGGCAGCCACCCAGAGGAAAACCACCCCAAGTGGGGGGCCTAGGGGGCCAACCGATCCTAGGATCGGCCGAACCGCCTTTGTGTCCCCCCATCTCGTCCGTACACGTGGCACTCGCTCATTAGTCCATTGCTTCACTCTCGGGTGTGTTGAGGCCATTTGGTGCCCGAGGCAAGCCTCCTCCTTGCCTACAAATAGAAGGGGAGGGGCTCCCATTTCTCACACCACTCTCTCATTCTCCTCTCACTTTTAGTCTCCAAGGCTAGGGGGTAGGCTAGAGTAGCTCTTATTCAGGTTCCAAGTCTACTTTGGAGTCTAGGTATGAGTTCTCTTTTATCTTTATTTCATTGTATGACTTTGATCTACTTCAGTTATTCAGCTATTTCATATAAAGTCATCGTAGATCATATGCTTGATATGTTCTTGAGTTCATCTCTTGTTCATCGTTTAGAGGCTTGTGTTCTTCATGAACACTACCTTTTGATCCACTTGAAGGATGATAAACTCATTCCTTATGTGTTTGTTCAAAAGTTAGAGGCTCGTGTTCTTCACAAACACGACCCTTTGATCTTGTTGATTAGACATAAGAGAGTTCGTATCTGTTCGTATGTCTAGCCTTAGTTGATCTTCTTAGATGGCATGATAGTGTTGCTTGAGGTTTGTGTTCAAGCTACGGAACTCGGTCTAAGTTGACCAGTCTTCTGGTGGATCTCACCCTGGGTCACAATAGCCCGGGGCGGGTGAAGTCTAGCAGCAACACAGGCATGATGCCTGGGTTGTGTGGCTATGTTAGTTATGAGCAAACCCCCCCCCCATAACGATAGAGGTAGGCCGCAGTGGTGACAGCTGTTGGACCCTTTGGAACCCTCCGCGATGGGGTATTGCTGTAGGAGTCTAAAGTATAGTTTCGCAGAGTGCTGGTCGTCGCGGGCTATCTCCCCGTTTGTAACTGGGTGCCGAACCTTACCCTATCATGCAATGTTTCATGCCGATCTCTTGTATCTTCTAGCTTTGTATGTTTAGTACATTAGAACCTAGAGCTAACTCGTATGTTCCCCCTATGCCGTAGAGTACAAGAATAGAGGTAGATCTGAGTGTGTGTCACACTACCCTATCATATCTTTTATCTTACACCTACCTTTGAGTTGTTGTTTCTGAGGGCCAGGTGTGTCCGAGGACCAGTGGAGGGTCGCTCCTTAGTGACGAGTGATTGACAACGTTGTGTGGACTGATGCTTGGCTAAGTGTGCAGGTACATGTTGCGGCTTGACTCTTGTCAGTGCAGGTGAAGAACAAGCACGAAAGGCCTTAGCCGTGGCGGCCTCCGGGTGATGGAGTTGCAAGTAGGCTTTGTTCGATGGACCCGGTGGCCGATGGGGTCAAGTGCGAGCCGTGCGGTGCAAGACTGGCGGGCTGAAGTCGTGAACATGGGCCGGTGCAAGGTAGCGGATGGAGCCCGAAGCTTGCACGCGGGGTTTGTTGGTTTGCCCACAAAACCATCGGTGGACGGTTTCTTGGTTTGGGCCTCAAAACCAAGCCCGGAGGCCCGGGGCGACGGAGACGGTGATCCGGGAGCTTCGGGAAGCTTCGAGGCGGAGGGCACATGGCGTGATTGCGGGGTTTGCGTCGAGGTGAAGCGAAGCCGCGGTGGAAGCGTGTCCGTCCGATGAAGACTTGACCAAAATGCCCCCGAGGAGTTGTATCTTCATTTGAGTTGTAGGGGTAGCGTGGTCATTTACCTCCCTCCGATGGACTTCATATAAATAGTGGAGAGGTGGATGGCATCTCTCTCTCTTGGACCCTAGGTTTTCCTCCCCCGGTAGTTTTGCTCTAGACAACTTCTTTTCCCTCTGTATTCCTTAGGCTAGGTTCTTGTATAGACTCTGACCTCTGGATGTATGGAAGCATTCGGCGTTGTGGTGATCTCCTAGTCCTCTGTGATTTTCGTGTCATTTTCGGGGCTATTTTTGGGGAGTTTCGTTCTTCGCTCGATTCGGGGATTTGAGGGCGTTTTCCTTCGGATTTCTTTGAGGAGATCATGGGTGGATGCCTTGCGCATCTTTGTGTGTGATCTTGACTCCTCAAACGCCGTGGAGAGCCTTCGATTCGTGAGTTTTTGGCCGGAGTTCGAGTTCTTGGTGGAGTTCGTGTGATCCGCGATTCCCGGCGATTTAGTGGCTTAGAGGTCGAGATTTTTGGGGCATAGCTTCCTCTTGTGTTGCTTATCATCTCCCCCAAATCTTGTCTCAAGAGCTTTTGGCATTTGGGAGATCCGGTGATGGATTTGGAGAGTTGACCTCGCGGGGTCGGGCTGTTTCTGCTCTGTCCGCGTGACGCGGACAGTTCGCTCGAGGGTCGCGGACAGTCCGCCAGGAGCGCGCGCGCCTAGGGTTCGTCCCGTGTTCTTCGTGTTCTTGCGCATCTTCGTTTCGATCCGTTTCGGTCCTAGGTTTTGGTTGCTAGGGGTTTGGCGGACAGTCCGCGAGGGCTTCACGGACGGTCCGCGCGGCCGAGTTTTTGTCTGGGGTGCCTTGAGGTTTGTCTGGGGTTTTCAGCGAGGTTGGCGGACAGTCCGCCTAGGCCTCACAGACGGTCCGCGACACTGGCGGACAGTCCGCGTGACCTCCACGGACGGTCCAAATTTCGGCTTGCAGCTCTGGTGGTTTTGTTCTTCATTTCAGACAGTCCGGGCCGTACCCGCGGACAGTCCGCCGTACACTAGCGGACAGCCCGCCAGTACCAGCCAGACGGTCCGCACTGGTCATTTCCAGAATTGACCAAGTGCTTTGATTCTTGTCTGGTGCTTCTGCTCTTTGCTCCTAGGCTTGTGTGTGTCTAGTTTGGAGCTTCCTTTGTGTGCGCGGATTCTTGGAGTGGCAATCGGGGTATAGGCCGAGTTCGACCTTAGGGAAGAATTTTTATCGGCTCCCATTCACTCCCCTCCCTCTCTGGTCGCCCTATTCGGTCCCTCAATTGGTATCAGAGCCGGTTACGGATCTCCTTGATTCTAACCAGTCTAAGATCCAAAGATGGGCGATTACGGCAAGGGGTCGGGTCCTCCGCACTTTGATGGCAAGAATTACCCGATGTGGGAGAGGCGCATGGGCGCGTTTTTGCGAGGGAAGGGAACTCTTATCTGGGAGGTCACTCAGAATCCTCATTATGTCATCCCAGATAGTTTTCTACTTCCAGGATCGCGGGACATATTTGAGGCCAACAGCAAGGCCGTTGATTACTTGTTCTGTGCTCTTTGTGCCTCGGAGTTTGATCGAGTGTACGGAGAGGATGTGGCCGAAAAGATTTGGCTCAAGTTGAGAAATGCTCATGTTGGCAATGCCCAAGTGCAAGCCCGTATGTTTTCCACTTACCAGAGAGAGTACGAGAACTTCACTCATCTCCCCGGTGAGTCGACCGATGCTATGTTTCAGCGCTTCACTAGCATAGTCAACAACATGAGGGCCAATGTGACAGTGCTCCCATACACGGATCATGATCAAGCTATCAAGCTTTTGCATGCCCTGGATAGGTCCGTGTGGAGTGCCAAGGTCGAGGCCATTGAGGAGTCGGGCGCGTATGATACGCTTTCGCTTGATGAGCTGTTTTCCAAGCTCAGGTCTTCGGAGGTTGATCGTGGCCTGAGAGCCAAGGATGAGAGACCGACTGTCTCCCATAGTCGTGCTCTAGTTTCCGGACCTGGACCAATGACTAATGCTAACCCATCCTCCAGGATGTATTCTTTGTCTTCTCTTATGTCCTTGCCAAATGAGGATTTTGATGAGCTTGGAGAGGACGAACTGGCGCTGCTGACCAGGAAGTTTGAGAAGCTGCACGAGAGCCGTGTGAACACGAGGAGGATCACACAGACGTGCTACAGATGCGGCAAGAAGGGACACTACATCGCTGAGTGGCCACAGGAGGTCGAGCCTAAGAATGAGATCAAGCACCACCCGAGGATCGAGAACACGCACCGCCCAAGGCGTGAACACAAGCACAAGTACAAGGACAAGGACGAGCAGAGATCGAGGAAGGGTGGTGACAAGAAGAAGGCACGGGCTCGAGTGAAGATTGAGGAGCTAAGTGACTCGGACTCCGAGGACACATCTTCAAGCTCGAGTAGTGAAGAAGAAGAAGACGGCGAGCGCAAGAAGAAGAAGAAGAGTTCCTTCAAGAACCTCGCCGGCCTTTGTATGATGGGCCACAGCACCGGCATCAAGTCAAGCAAGAAGAGTGGAAAGGATGAGTCCGACGTCGACTCCGACTCTGGGGAAGAGGTAACTCCCGATCTTGCTTTCCTGCTTAAGGAGAATGCGGAGTTGAATGATTTGCTGGATAACCGTGATGAGGTGCTTAGAGAGGCTAAGAAGAAGAGAAGAGAACTTAGAGTCTCTTTAGAGGAAGCTAGGGAGAAGGTAGCCGAGTTAGAGGCTAGACATCTAGATGACATGCTAGCTTTGGATGCTCTTAAGGCTTCTCCTATTATTAGTGATGAGGTGGACTGTACTGATTGCAATGCCTTTTTGGCTGATTTGACCATGCTCAAGGAGAAGCATGCCTCTAAGTTGGATGAACTAGATGTTCTTAGGGCTGAACTTGATGAGATGAAGTCTAGGAATTCTTTGCTTGGTGCTTGCACATCTTGCCCTGTTTTGCATGATAAACTAGATGAGTCTCATTCTAGAATTGTTTCTCTTGAGGCTGCTTTGAAAGCTCCTGTTGCTACTTCTTGTGCTACATGTGATTTGCATGCCGAGAAAAATCTAGAGCTTGCACAAATGGTTGATCGGCTACAGAATGAGAATGATGGGTTGTGCATGTTGTTGAGTTGGTTGAGGTCACAGGAGCCACAACTTGGGAAGTTGGTGGCTAAGTTTAAGAGAGTGGATGGCCATGGTTTGGGTTTTGGGAAGGTTTGTGAGAGTGGTGGTAAGAAAGAGCGAGAGATACCAAACAGCTCCTTTCCACAAAACAACCATCCGAGTAAGCGGTGTGAGAAAGAGAAGAACCCACTACCAAGAGGAAACCCAAAGCCAAGGCCAATCCTATTCCATTGTGACTATTGTGGGAAGGATGGTCATAATGAGGAGTTTTGTTTCAGGAAGAGAAGGGATGAGAGGTTTGCTAGGGAGATGGCAAACAAGGACAGGTGCCGCCCTTCTCGTGGTGTGCCTAAGCCTCGTGTTGTGCCTCTACCTAGAGGTGATTGGTTTGTGCGTACAGTCCCCACACGTGGTGGTGGAGGTGAGTTTTCTCAGAGGGATAGGCGTGCTTTGGTTTGAGCGTGGTGTGTTTGCTGGACGTTCTCCACCTCTTGGTCGATATGAGGAAGGGAGGGACCGTCGCAGTTTTGAGCCTCAGAGGGGCTATGGGCCACACTTTCCCTATCGTGGTGACCGTATCCCTCTAGCGAGATGTGAGGTAGTTCAGCGTGGTGGTCATAGCTTTCGTGGACACGATAGGCGTGATGTTGCTAACCCCACTATTGAGCAAATAGCTCGACACTGGTTTGACTCCTTCTTTGCTAACCCTAGTGTTGAGGCTTTTGCTCGTTCTCGGTCTCGATTTTGATTTTGCAGGTGGGAGGTTTTGAGAACTTTTGGCGGATTGACTCCGGTTGGTTGTCTCATGACCGGAGTTAGGTGATGGTTCTCCAGCCTCATTCCCGTGGTGTTTAGGATGAGCTTTGTATGCTCTTTGGTCCTAATGCATGTGTTTAGGGGGAGCTTGTGAGCTTGCTTGTTCTTTGCCCTATGACATGTACTTTGGGTGAGCTTTGTATGCTCTTTGGCCCTTATGCATGTGTTTAGGGGGAGCTTGCTAGTTTTGCTTGCTTTCTGCCTCTTTGGTCCTTGGGAGCTCACTTTGTGTCATATGTTCATTTTGTTGCATTTCCTTCATTCATTTTACTTTCTGTACAAAACCTGGTAGGATAGCCATCTTTGGATCACATGTGCTAAGAATGAGCTTCTCTTATATACATTGATCACTGATGTGCTATATGTGAGACTTGTGCATGTTTGGTAAATTGTGGATGTGAATGCTATGCTCTTGATGGTTTTGCCATATATTTGTGTTGAGATAGCTTTCTTTTGATGAAAATGCTAAAATTGTGTCTCTCATGAGTAGATGCTTTTCTATGCTCAATTTATGCCTAAATGCCTATATCATGCTTAGTTTGTGCTTGAGAATCATGTTCTCTTTGCGTGGGGTCAAAGACCTTTTGTCATTATAAATGTTTAGCCCTTTTGCTTGCTTGGGGAGGAGCATAAGCTTCTTTTTGCTGCAAAGGCACTTCATGTACCATGTTTAAACTTGAAAATGAAATTGGTGTGTGAATTGCCTTATGCTTGAAAAATGAGCTCCTAATCATGTTTTTATGCTTTGACATTTATATCTTGGGTGCTAATCCGTAGCATGTTGTCTACCATGAGAAGTCTCATTTTAAGAAGTAGACACATGGCTCGGTGGCTTTAACATGACTTGAGTAGCTTGTGGGTGTTTATAATGATCTTGTGATGAGAATTTGTGATCTTGCATAAACTTTGGATGATCTAGTGTATTTGTGCTCAAATTGGTATGGATAGGGTCTTGCTCAAGAGATGACTATTTCTTTGTGAAAATTGTTTAAAATTGCTTTTAACCATGTCATATGCTTATATGTCTCTACCTTCTTGATGGCAATATGCTAGATACACCATGTCTACTTTGCTTGCTCATTGTCTCATTTGTAGCATTTTGTTGTGCTCGTTGTATATTTGAGAAGCTTGGTAGACTGTATATGTGCTTTGACATGCATTTTTCATGAAAGCAAGGGGAAGAGTTTCATATACCTTGATTCATGCATTGTCAACAAGGGGGAGAATATGTATGCTTTGGGAAAAGTTTGTGGAAAATTGGTATGCATTTGTGGGATGTTGCATGTGAGGAGAAAAATTGAGAAGAAGAGGTTGCATTTGCTCAGGGGGAGTTTGCATATGTGCAGGGGGAGCTCCTTTGATTTTTCCTGAGTTTTGTGCTTTGTGATGTGCTCCTTGTGAGCTTTGTTTTGTCTCGGCTGTGTCGAGTGTTGCCCTTGTCTTAGGGGGCCAAGACTTGGTTGGTGAGTGATCTTGTTTTCGCTTGTTCTTTGGGTTTGGATCACTTGCTTTTCTTTTTCTATATGTGATTTCTATGGGTGTTGTCAATGCACTCATCAAGGGGGAGATTGAGGACCAGGTGTGTCCGAGGACCAGTGGAGGGTCGCTCCTTAGTGATGAGTGATTGACAACGTTGTGTGGACTGATGCTTGGCTAAGTGTGCAGGTACAAGTTACGGCTTTGACTCGTGTCGGTGTAGGTGAAGAACAAGCGCGAAAGGCCTTAGCCGTGGCGGCCTCCGGGTGATGGAGTGGCAAGTAGGCTTGGTTCGATGGACCCGGTGGCCGATGGGGTCAAGTGCGAGCCGTGCGGTGCAAGACTGGCGGGCTGAAGTCGTGAGCATGGGCCGGTGCAAGGTAGCGGATGGAGCCCGAAGCTTGCACGCGGGGTTTGTTGGTTTGCCCACAAAACCATCAGTGGACGGTTTCTTGGTTTGGGCCTCAAAACCAAGCCCGGAGGCCCGAGGCGACGGAGACGGTGATCCGGAAGCTTCGGGAAGCTTCGAGGCGGAGGGCACGTGGCGTGATCGCGGGGTTTGCGTCGAGGTGAAGCGAAGCAGCGGTGGAAGCGTGTCCGTCCGATGAAGACTTGACCAAAATGCCCCTAAGGGGTTGTATCTTCATTTGAGTTGTAGGGGTAGCGTGGTCTTTTACCTCCCTCCGATGGACTTCGTATAAATAGCGGAGAGGTGGATGGCATCTCTCTCTCTTGGACCCTAGGTTTTCCTCCCCTGGTAGTTTTGCTCTGGACTGCTTCTTTTCCCTCTGTATTCCTTAGGCTAGATTCTTGTATAGACCCTGATCTCTAGATGTATGGAAGGATTCGACGTTGCGGTAATCTCCTAGTCCTCTGTGATTTTCGTGTCATTTTCGGGGCTATTTTTGGGGAGTTTCGTTCTTCGCTCGATTCGGGGATTTGAGGGCATTTTCCTTCGGATTTCTTTGAGGAGATCATGGGTGGATGCCTTGCGCATCTTTGTGTGTGATCTTGACTCCTCAAACGCCGTGGAGAGCCTTCGATTCGTGAGTTTTTGGCCGGAGTTCGAGTTCTTGGTGGAGTTCGTGTGATCCGCGATTCCCGGCGATTTAGTGGCTTAGAGGTCGAGATTTCTGGGGCATAGTTTCCTCTTGTGTTGCTTATCATCTCCCCCAAATCTTGTCTCAAGAGCTTTTGGCATTTGGGAGATCCGGTGATGGATTTAGAGAGTTGACCTCACGGGGTCGGGCTGTTTCTGCTCTGTCCGCGTGTCGCGGACAGTCCGCTCGAGGGTCGCAGACAGTCCGCGACGAGCGCGCGTGTAACATCCCGCAATTTTATTACAGAATGTTAATTATAAAAATGAGGATTTAAAATTTTTGGTGAATTATTTGAGTGCTTGATAAATTAATTAAGGATGTCTTCTTATTTCTCTCCTAAAATTCCTAGATTTATTTTTGAATTAAATAAAATTTCTAGGAAATATAAAATGTTAGTGTGAGAAACTTGGAGTTCATTTGGATTTATTTGGGGATTTATTTGTGTGGATACAAATTTGAATTCATATTCAAATTTGAATCAAATTAGAGAAAGGTTTAGAAAGAAAAGAAAAGGGGAAGGAGGCCAACTAGGCTTGGGCCTCAGCTTCACACCGGAAGTCCACCAGAGGCCCCTCCATTCTTTTCCCTGGGATATCTAAAACCCCCACACGCCCGCACGGTCCAGCCCATCGCGGCCCGTCTAACCGCCGGCCCGCGTAACACCTACCCCTTAGCGCTGAGTCGCTGCCAGGCGGGCCCCACGCGACGTCACGCTCGCGTCACGCCGACGTCACCCCGTCATCCTCCTCCTTTCTCGCTTTTGCTTACGCGCGCGCGGCCAAAGCAGCCGGAGCCCGCCCATGGCCGCCCCGGGGATGCCGTCCGCGCGCCTCCTTTGCATCCGCGCCGTCCACGCGTCCCGCTCCGCGCCTCGCGCTATAAGTAGGCCGCCGCCGCAGCCCCAGGGTCTCCCAACCCTAGCCGCCGGGGATATTTTCCCCATTCGCCACCCGCCACTGCTCGCCGGAGGAGAAGGAGAAGGGGGAGAAGGGAAGGGAGCCCGGAGGCCGTCCGCAAGCACGCCGGGGCCGCCGCGAAGCCGAAGGACCGCCCGTAGAAGCTCCAGGGACGCCGGGAAGCCAAGGACCGCGACGCCCCTGCTTCCCCTACATCCTCTGCTCAGCGCCACCCGTCTTCCTCATCGTCGACGACCCCGCTCCGCCTTTCTTCACCGACGCCTGCAATTCGACTTGAGGCCACCGAGGTGAGGCCGCGCTCTCCCTCTCATCTGTGGAGGAACCGGCCTTCGAGCCGAGGGGGAACGCCCCAGTCCGTGTCGCTGCCGCCGCGCACGCCGCTGTGTGAAGCCGGCCATCGAGCCGTGCCGGGATCTTGCAGGTGCCGCCGCCTTCACCACGTGCGCGCGCTCGCCTCTGCCGTTCCCTTGTTCTTTAGCCGCACGTCGCCGTTCCGCCGTCGCCGTCCTCCCCTGCGCCGCGGATGAGCCGAGAGCTCATGCGCCCACGCGCGCGCGCGCAGGGAGAGAAGGCCTAGCCTTTGGCCGGCCCGACGACACGCTGGCCCGTGCAATCACGCACGCGGCTGCCGTCAGCACGTCGGCGCGCCCTCGGCCCGTCGCACACCGCGCCGTCGCCGTGTCGCTGTCGCCGCCGCTCCGCCATGACTGCGCCGGCGTGGAGTACACAAGCAAAGGGGCTAAAGGCCCCGGTTTTTGTTTCCTTAAGTTCCCTTGTTGCACACACGCACGTTTCTGGACATCTGGGTCACCCACACGCCGTCGCCGGCGCTCGCCGCCGTGCGCCCGCGCGACCTCGTCGCCGCCGTGGCCCCTGCCTCGGCACCGTCGAGCCTTCCTCGGCCAAAGCCGCCACCTTGATGCACGTAGATGAACCCTAGGTGCCCTTGGATCTCCCCCTGCCGCCTGATGCCCCGGCCAGACACCCTCACCGTCGGCGAAGCCTTGGCTGCGCCGCCGCTCCTCAGGAGCACTCGGTCGAACACGTAGCGGCGCAAGCATAGAAAACCCCTGGGGTTTTGAACACACGCACACCCACACGTGCATCACACCGCGGGGAATCTGGAAGGGATCCCGTGCGGCCGGCCACCCAGGGCCGTGCCACATCCGCGCCCGCACCGCACGCCGCTACAGCGGATCACTGGGATCCGCCGTGCGCCGCGCCACGCGGGGCGCCACGCGGGCTGCCACGCCAGCAGCCACCGGCTTTAAGCCGAGCAGGTGGCTGCTGCGTCAGCCCAGTAGCTGTCCTGCAGCTAGCTATAGGTCCTTTTAGAGCAGGCTGGAGATAGTTTAGAGCTAGCTAAAAGATTGTTATATTGTGTATGCGTATTTTAATTTCAGAAATCTATTTAATCTTTGGAAATTCATAATAAATCCGTTTTAACTCCAAAAAATACAAAACTTCTTCTGAAAATCTTCTAAAAATCCAAACTCCTCGCTAGGCTAGAGTGGGGATAGGGCCGCTCGACCCTAGCAAGTGCGATACCATACCTGCCAGTAGGATAGAGGGTATCTGGGAGAGGGTTAGGATGAAGTCCCTTCCGGCCTTCCCTTTGGGTGCTCCCCGTGCGGCCACACGGGGGCATTTTCACAGTTCTGGGGTGGTCCTTTGCGAAGGACCGCAACGAGACCCAGATGCAGGATGGAATCATAACTCCTAGGTGTTCGTGCGGTAGGGTAGGCTCGGTCGGCCGTACACCATCCGGTTTCTATTCCGACTTGGGTACTGGTGTACACGCTCTACAGAGTTTAGATCTATACGTATAGCCGCGTCCTCGGTTATGGACATGCCCGTCGTTTCTCCGACTCTTACGTTTTGGGATTTCTACCTTCCCCCTTATAGGATGAGAGTGTATGGTGAGCCGTGGTTGTATTCAGGGAGAGGAGAGTTGCTCCCTCTGCCTCGCGGATCCGGGTGTAACCATTGAGTTGCGAGGAGTGGGAGTTCTTGCACCGACCCTAGATGGAGATAGGTGATGGTGACGGTGATCTGGGTGACCAGGTGTAACCGTTTGCGGATGAGAGATATGGGAATTGGTGGGATTATGGAGATATTATTCTATATAACTGCTGCTGCATAGGAAACCTAGCTACTACCTTGATCTTATCTTTACCCTTAGAAGTAGGCCACTTAAAGCTTGCATACGGTTGGTGACGTGGACCTATCCCAATCCTTAGGGATAGCTCCTGAGCTTGCAGGGTACGAGTCAGACTTCGACAACAACACCGACGGATGGTACGACTGAGGGGGCACGTTGCTTCGCTCAAGGATGCCTGTGGAGACGAATGAAGATGGAGACACCTTTTGGAAGCTAGCTACCGCTGCATAGGCTTTTATTCATGTTATTTTGCCAAGAGGCGTGCATTGATGTACTCTGATTATTCAAGACATGTAATAATCAAATTATTATTTGTACTCTGATGCTTTATTTAGCTGTATGACTGTGATATTTATCTGTGATGAATGCCTGTGAGTGATAGCGTCTGATCTAGGGACTATCACGAGACAGAATGCTGGGTTTTCCGTTTTTGAAAACCCAGGGCGTTACAGATGGTATCAGAGCCATACTTGACCGGAGCACGTGCCCTTAGAAATGGTCGTTAGAGATTAGGACTCTAAATGAATCTCTTTTGCTATATACCATTCTTGACTTATATTACAAAACTTATCCTTCTTTGAAAAAGTTCTATCTCACCTGCGCTAACTAGAAAATTTCTTCTGTGTCACAGGAGATGGCTCGTCAGGAGGTGGAGTTGCTCCCGGAGAACATGGAGGGACTCGCCAGTTGGGTTGACCGGGTCATCCTCAGGCTGGGGATTCCCCCTACGCAAGTCACCTACCGCGCCGAGGACGTCCGCACTCTGTCAGGCCCACTAGTGCTTTGCACGGTGGCCATCCTACCCCACCCGGCGCTTCCAGGCTTCCCCGGGATGCTCAAGCACAGCACAGGACTCAACGTCAGGAACGCTGTGGACACCACCTGCAGCCACGTACTTCGCCACCTGCTGGCTAGGTACCGCGACGTCTACAGGACTGGAGACCTGAGGCTGATCCCTCAGGACTACTACAGAGTGGCTCCAATCATGAACAGACTGCCAGACCCTTCAGCACTCTACGAGGAGGAGGTGGTTCAGGGACCTCTACGTGAGTCCGACGACACTCTCGTCACCACTGGGAGCTACATCGTGGACCTCGACACTCACGCCTGCCGACTGAGCGAGCAGACGAGTGCACTCTTCAGCAGGCTGGAGTACACCACTCTGGAGCTGAAGGAGCTTCAGCCTCACACCCAGAGTTTGCTTGTGGAGAACCTCACCCTACACCAGAGAGTCGAGCAGCTCGAGCGAGGGTTACGCCATGCCAACTCTTTGGCAGTGCAGGCAGAGGCTGAGAGGGTGACCGCTCGAGAGGAGAAGATCTACGCCCAGGAGGATCTATGCAAGTAGGAGGCCAGGTTCACCCGTCTCTTCGCCAAGCTGGACCAGAAGGATGCACAGTTCACCACCCAGGGGCGCAACCTCGTTCGTGAGAAGGCCAGAGTGGTCGAGCTGATGGAGGACCACTACTCCAACACCGCCAACATCGCTGCACTCACCAGGACTTCTGTGTTCTTGCTGGACAAGTGCAAGAGGATGCTGAGGACTTGGGAGGACGATGACTCTCTTCGAGTGGATGAGCTTCAGGAGCTCAACGGTCTACTACCTCCCGAGCACCAGCGGGCGATCCGCAAGGAGACTTTCAAGCTCCACCCGTCCACCCTCAAGCTTCACCTGTGTCCGCTGGCTGACATGCCCACTCCGGTTGAGACCCAGGAGGTGAGGGCTGCTCACGCCAAGCTGACACGGATGTTCCCCAGAGACTTCTCCGAGGAGGACCGTTACCTAGTGAGGTACAAGAAGGCCCGCTTCAAGTAGCATGCTGGAGCATGACCATGCTAATAAGAGTAGAGTTGTAAGATAGGTAGTTTCCATGATTTGATCCATGCAGCCGAGAGCCTGTTTCGGTGCATGATGAGTTATGAGTCTTTTCACACCTAGATGTGCACACCCTTTTGAGATCATGTAACGTTATATTAGATCGCTACTGTGTGTGACCTCAAAGGCTTGAGTCAGCCTCGAGGAAACTTATGTACTCATAATGGATGCTGATTGTTTGGTCTTAATGGAGTTGTTCGTTCTTATTGCTTCTTCTTATTGAGTGTAGGAATTATATTAGTAGAAATATTTTTCATGCTTGTATATCAGACTCAATTTGTTGGTGAGTGACGTAACTAAAGCTTTCCTATACCCTTGGTCTTGTTTTCAGTAAGATGTCCATCCGGAGGTCCGATCGTCTGTTGGCTCGCCACGAGGAGGCCGAAGCCGAGGAAGAGCAAGCCCCGCCTGTCCGTGGCCGTGGACGTGGCCGTGCTCCCGTACGTGGACGTGGACGCGCTCGTGGTCATGGACACACCCCTGTCCTAGGATGTGGCCGAGGCGCTGTGGTGCCGCCACCACCGCCTCCGCCCATCGGACAAGGCGCTATGGAAGATGGAGAAGAGGAAGAAGCCGAAGGAGAGCCTGAGCCACACCCAGCTCCTCAGGGTCGTGGGCGTGGTCGTGGCTGTGGAGGAGCACCGCCACTGCCACGCCTAACCTAGCTGAGGTGATGGCCCTGCAGACTCAGCTGATGCAGAGGATGGCTAACACCGCCGAGAACCGAGTCGGTGGGAACCGCAACGTCCCCGTGGAGGAGGACTTTGCCAAGAAGATCGAGAGGTTCATCCCTCTGAAGGCCCCGATCTTCAGCTACTCGGACGATCCCCTTGATGCCGATGACTGGCTCCGTGTGATCAAGATGAAGCTCGACCTCACCGCGTACACCGACGAGGAGTGTGTCGCTCTCGCCGTCCACCAGCTCGATGGTCCTGCCAAGTCTTGGTGGGACAACTACTCCGGGAGTCACCCGAACCCAGCGTTCATCACCTGGCTGGAGTTCTGTGAGGTGTTCCTTGAGCAGTACCTGCCGAAGGAGCTCATGATCCAGAAGGCCCAGGAGTTCTGCACCATGACTCAGGGTGTGATGAGGGTGGAGGAGTACGAGAGGCACTTCATGAAGATGATGCGCTATGCCCCTGACGACGCCAACACCGACGACAAGAAGCAGTTCTGGTTTCTGCGAGGCCTCCATCATGGTCTCCGCTAGGGCTTGAAGGCCAGCGAGCACAAGTCCCTTCGCCACCTGGTGAATAGGGCTATCGCACTCGAGGAAGAACGGAGGGGGCATGAGGAGCGCATGAATGGCAAGAAGAGGTTCGGAGATCGGGACCATGGCGACCGATCCTTCCAGAGGCCGAGGAGTGGGTAGAGCAACCTGCTGAGAGGGAGCTACCGCCTGGGGAACAACCAACCCAGACGTGGCTTCGGAGGGAGGCTCAACCTCCTGACTGAGGAGGAGGCTACCGACGCTCCTGACGTCGTGATCAGTGAGTTTTTAGTTTGTGGTGCTAAAGCGTTGATTCTGTTTGATACTAGTGCAACTAGTTCTTACGTGTCCTCTAACTTTGTAAACAAACTGTCTCTCTCCAAGACTCCTGGACCGAAACCCATTATAACGAGCTCACCGCTCGGAGATATCTGTTGCACCCTGCTATGCAAAGGGGTGGAGATGTTCATCAAGGGTCACAAGTTCCTCAGAGATCTGACAGTGCTGAAGTCCAATGGGATTGATGTTATTCTGGGCATGGATTGGATCACCGCTCACAAGGGGGTTATCTCCTCGTCACCCCGACAAGTGACCCTGATACACCCGAAGGGGACGAAGATCACATTCGAGCCGCTGAAGTCTCAAGAAGTACCAGCAGTGTACAACCTCACTACGAAGACAGTGGCCGATGTTCCAGTGGTTTGTGAGTACCCCGATGTCTTTCCTGATGATCTACCGGGGTTACCACCAGACCGCGATGTGGAGTTCGTGATCAACCTGGTGCCAGGTACAGCACCCATGGCACAGAGTCCTTACAGAATGGGCAAGTTAGAGCTGGCAACGCTGAAGGAGGAGTTAGAAGCTCTCTGTGAGAAGGGGTACATCCGACCGAGTGCATCACCTTGGGCTTCACCGGTGATGTTTGTGCCGAAGAAGGATGGGACGCAACGGCTGTGCGTCAATTACCGTGCTCTTAATGTGGTAACCATCAAGTATAAGTACCCATTGCCACGCATTGATGACCTACTAGATCAGTTGAAGAAGGCCAAGTACTTCAGCAAGATTGACCTTCGATCCGGCTACCATCAGATGAAGATTCACCCCGAGGACATCTACAAGACCACGTTTGTGACCTGGTACGGGTAGTATGAGTTCACTGTCGTATCGTTCGGTCTTACGAACACCCCTGCTTACTTCATGAAGAGCATGAAGAGCACCTGAGGATAGTGCTGGAGAAGATGAGGCAGAATCAGTTGTATGCCAAGTTCAGCAAGTGTGAGTTCTGTCTAGAAGAGGTGGCTTTTCTTGGGCATGTGTTGTCAGGTGAGGGAGTTACAGTTGATCCCTCGAAGATTGAAGCTGTGTCAAAGTGGCAGTCGCCCAAGACAGTGACAGAGATCAGGAGTTTTCTCGGGATGGCAGGGTACTACCGCTGTTTCATCGAGAACTTCTCCAAGATTGCGAAGCCGATGACTGAGTTGCTGAAGAACAACATGCCTTTCGTGTGGTCAGAGAAGTGTGAGGCAAGCTTCCAAGAGCTCAAGACCCGACTCACCACAACTCCTGTCTTGACGCTTCCCGATGACAACAAGGACTTTGTGGTGTACTGTGATGCTTCGAGGCAAGGTCTTGGTTGTGTGCTGATGCAGGAAGGCAAGGTAATCGCTTATGCTTCAAGGCAGCTCCAGAAGCATGAAGAGAACTACCCGACACATGACCTTGAGTTGGCAGCTGTTGTTCATGCTTTGAAGATATGGAGGCACTACTTGATGGGCAACAAGTGTGATATCTACACGGATCACAAGAGTCTGAAGTATATCTTCACCCAGTCAGAGTTGAACGTGAGGCAGCGGAGATGGCTAGAGTAGATAAAGGACTACGACCTCGACATTCACTACCATCCTGGCAAGGTGAATGTCGTGGCCGATGCATTGAGCCGAAGAAGTTACTGCAACAACCTGATGGTGCAGAAGGAACAGCCAGAGTTGTACAAGGAGATGGAGCGATTGCAGCTTGACATCGTCGAGAAGGGACAGCTCAACGAGTTGAGGGTGAAGTACAATCTAGAAGACCAAATCAGGCAATTCCAGAAGAAGTGTTCGGAGATTGAGGAGGTGAAAGACCTTCTGACGAGAGGCAAGGCCCCTGACTACCGCATTGATGAGCAAGGCACATTGTGGTTGAAAGATCGCATATGTGTGCCTAGTGGTAAGGATATCCGGAAGACGATTCTGAAGGAAGCACACGATTCTCGGTATTCCATTCACCCTGGTTGCACCAAGATGTACCAGGACCTGAAGTGTTGATTCTGGTGGGAGAATATGAAGAAGGACATAGCTGAGTATGTTGCCTGATGTGACACCTATCAGAGAGTGAAGGCAGAACATCAGAGACCCACCGGTTTGCTACAGCCGCTAGAGATACCTCAGTGGAAATGGGATGATATCAGCATGGACTTCGTGGTAGGTCTACCCCGCACTCAGAAGGGGAATGACTCGATATGGGTGATTGTGGACCGTTTGACAAAGGTAGCACACTTCCTTCCGGTGAAGAACAAGTTCACTGTGAGCCAGTTGGTTGACCTCTACGTAGAGCATATCTTGAGGTTACATGGAGCACCCCGCACCATCGTGTCCGATCGTGGTGCTCAGTTCATAGCTCAGTTCTGGAAGAGTCTGCACGACTCGATGGGCACCCACTTGGACTACAGTACAACTTTCCACCCTCAGACAGATGGACAGAATGAATGAGTGAATCAGGTTCTAGAAGATCTATTGAGAGCTTGTGTAGTGACTTACAGCAATGATTGGGAGAAGAGTCTGCCCTACGCTGAGTTCTCGTACAACAACAGCTATCAGGCGAGTTTGCAAATGGCACCCTTTGAAGCTCTGTATGGCAGAAAGTGTAGGACCCCGCTGATGTGGTCTGAGGTGGAGGAGAGGATTTTCTTCGGTCCTGCTTCCATTGTTGAGCTGAGAAGAATGTGGCCAAGGTTAGAGAGAACCTGAAGATAGCTCAGAGCAAGCAGAAGAGCTACGCTGATCCCAAGCGAAGGGATGTCTCCTTCGAAGTTGGTGACTACGTCTTCCTGAGAGTGTCACCGCTTAGAGGCACGAAGAGGTTCCATGTGAAGGGGAAGCTAGCCCCGAGATTCGTTGGACCCTACCAGATTGTGGCAAGGGTGGGGAAACTTGCTTATAGGCTGGAGTTACTGTCTGATCTTGCCAGAGTGCATCCTGTGTTCCACATATCGCAACTCCGGAGGTGCCTCGACCCGAAGCTCGACAAGCATATCTCCACCGATGCTATCGACTTGCAAGACAACCTAGAGTACTTGGAGTACCCGATGAAGATTCTGGATTGGGCCGAGAAAGCTACCAGGAGTACCACCACTCGCTTCTGCAAGGTGCTCTGGAGCAATCACACCGAGCGAGAAGCGACATGGGAGAAAGAGTCGGTCATGAGAGAAAAGTACCCGCACCTCTTCGAGACGGAGGTAAGTTCTTAATCTCGAGGATGAGATTCTTTTGAGGGGAGGAGTCTGTAACATCCCGCAATTTTATTACAGAATGTTAATTATAAAAATGTGGATTTAAAATTTTCGGTGAATTATTTGAGTGCTTGATAAATTAATTAAGGATGTCTTCTTATTTCTCTCCTAAAATTCTTAGATTTATTTTTGAATTAAATAAAATTTCTAGGAAATATAAAATGTTAGTGTGAGAAACTTAGAGTTCATTGGGATTTATTTGGGGATTTATTTGTGTGGATTCAAATTTGAATTCATATTCAAATTTGAATCAAATTAGAGAAAGGTTTAGAAAGAAAAGAAAAGGGGAAGGAGGCCAACCAGGCTTGGGCCTCAGCTTCACACCGGAAGTCCAACAGAGGCCCCTGCATTCTTTTCCCTAGGATATCTAAAACCCCCACACGCCCGCACGGTCCAGCCCATCGCGGCCCGTCTAACCGCCGGCCCGCGTACCACCTACCCCTTCGCGCTGAGTTGCTGCCAGGCGGGCCCCACGCGACGTCACGCTCGCGTCATGACGACATCACCCCGTCATCCTCCTCCTTTCTCGCTTTTGCTTACGCGCGCGCGGCCAAACCAGCCGGAGCCCGCCCATGGCCTCCTCGGGGATGCCGTCCGCGCGCCTCCTTTGCATCCGCGCCGTCCACGCGTCCCGCTCCGCGCCTCGCGCTATAAGTAGGCCGCCGCCGCAGCCCCAGGGTCTCCCAACCCTAGCCGCCGGGGAGATTTTCCCCATTCGCCACCCGCCACTGCTCGCTGGAGGAGAAGGAGAAGGGAAGGGAGCCCGGAGGCCGTCCGCAAGCACGCTGGGGCCACCGCGAAGCCGGAGGACCGCCCGTGGAAGCTCCAGGGACGCCGGGAAGCCAAGGACCGCGACACCCCTGCTTCCCTTACATCCTCTGCTCGGCACCGCCCGTCTTCCTCATCGCCGACGACCCCACTCTGCCTTTCTTCACCGACGCCTGCACTTCGGCCTGAGGCCACCGAGGTGAGGCCGTGCTCTCCCTCTCATATGTGGAGGACCCAGCCTTCGAGCCGAGGGGGAACGCCCCTGTCCGTGTCGCCGCCGCCGCCGCGCACGCCGCTGTGTGAAGCCAGCCATCGAGCCGTGCCGGGATCTTGCAAGTGCCGCCGCCTTCACCACGTGCGCATGCTCGCCTCCGCCGTTCTCTTGTTCTTTAGCCGCACGTCGCCATTCCGCTTTCGCCGTCCTCCCCTGCGTAGCGGACGAGCCGAGAGCTCGCGCGCCCGCATGCGGGCGTAGGGAGAGAAGGCCTGGCCTTTGGCCGGCCCGACGACGTGCTGGCCCGTGCACTCACACACTCGGCCGCCGTCAGCACGTCGGCGCGCCCTCGGCCCGTCACACACTACGCCGTCGCCGTGTCACTGTCACCGCCGCTCCGCCATGGCTGCGCCGGCGTGGAGCACACAGGCAAAGGGCTAAAGGCCCCAGTTTTTGTTTCCTTAAGTTCCCTTGTTGCATGCACGCACGTTTCTGGACATCTGGGTCACCCACACGCCGTCGCCAGTGCTCGCTGCCGTGCGCCCGCGCGACCTCGTCACCGCCGTGGCCCCTGTCTCGCAGCCACCGAGCCTTCCCCGGCCAAAGCCGCCACCTTGATGCACGTAGATGAACCCTAGGTGCCCTTGGATCTCCCCCTGCCGCCTGATGCTCGGACCGGACACCCTCGCCGCCGGTGAAGCCTTGGCCATGCCGCCGCTCCTCAGGAGCACTCGGTCGAACACGTAGCGGCGACCCAGAAACCCCTGGGGTTTTGAACACACGCACGCCCACACGTGCATCACACCGCGGGGAATCCAGAAGGGATCCCGTGCGGCCGGCCACCCAGGGCCATGCCACACCCGTGCCCGCACCGCACACCACCGCAGCGGATCGCTGGGATCCGCCGTGCGCCGCGCCACGCGGGGCGCCACGCGGGCTGCCACGCCAGCAGCCGCCGGCTTTAAGCCGAGCAGGTGGCTGCTGCGTCAGCCCAGTAGCTGGCCTGCAGCTAGCTATAGGTCCTTTTAGAGCAGGCTGGAGATAGTTTACAGCTAGCTAAAAGATTGCTATATTATGTATGCGTATTTTAATTTCAGAAATCTATTTAATCTTTGGAAATTCATAATAAATCCGTTTTAACTCCAAAAAATACTAAACTTCTTCTGAAAATCTTCTAAAAATCCAAACTCCTCGCTAGGCTAGAGCTGGCGGATCCGGGTGCAACCATTGAGGTGCGAGGAGTGGGAGTTCTCGCATCGACCCTAGATGGAGATAGGTGATGGTGACGGTGATCTGGGTGACCAGGTGTAACCGTTTGCGGATGAGAGATATGGGAATTAGTGGGATTATGGAGATATTATTCTATATAACTGCTGCTGCATAGGAAACCCAGCTACTACCTTGATCTTATCTTTACCCTTAGAAGTAGGCCAATTAAAGCTTGCATACGGTTGGTGATGTGGACCAATCCCAATCCTTGGGGATAGCCCCTGAGCTTGCAGGGTACGAGTCAGACTTCGACAACAACGCCGACGGATGGTACGACTGAGGGGGCACGTTGCTTCGCTCAAGGAGCTTGCAGGGTGCCTTGAGGTTTGTCTGGGGTTTTCAGTGAGGTTGGCGGACCGTCCGCCTAGGCCTCACGGACGGTCCGCGACACTGGCGTATAGTTCGTGTGACCTCCACGGACGGTCCGAATTTCAGCTTGCAGCTCTGGTGGTTCTGTTGTTTATTTCAGACAGTCCGGGCCGTACCCACAGACAGTCCGCCGTACACTAGCAGACAGTCCGCCAGTACCAGCCGGACGATCCGCACTGGTCATTTCCAGAATTGACCAAGTGCTTTGATTCTTGTCCGGTGCTTCCGCTCTTTGCTCCTAGGCTTGTTGGTTGATCTTCTAGGCTTGTGTGTATCTAGTTTGGAGCTTCCTTTGTGTGCGCGGATTCTTGGAGTGGCAATCGGGGTATAGGCCGAGTTCGACCTTAGGAAAGAATTTTTATCGGCTCCCATTCACTCCCCCCTCTCTGGTCGCCCTATTCGGTCCTTCAGTTTCCTATATCTATCTCTTGGTTTACATTCAGTGCAAAAGCATAAGTCTATGATATCCGTCGTTGCCTTCCACGGATACGATACCCTTGGAATGCTCTCCTTCCTTGGGGGAAATGCTACAATGGTTTATCTGTGCGTTTGCGGATTCGTTCATGATCGCTTAGATTTACCTTTGGCAAGTCTTGATGTTCACACTAACTCAGTGTCATTAGTAGTGACATTAAGGAATGCCAACAAGCATTTCTAGCGCTGTCGCTAAGGATGGATTCTAAATCGGTTCTTAAGTGATTGCACTACAAAATGTCAACACGAACCGACCCAGAAGAGGGCCAGGCCGGCCGGCCTGGGCCGACCGGCCCAGGCTCTCCTCGGCTCGGTTCACCCCCGGTTTTCTTCCCGAAGCTTCGCGCGTCTTCCTGAGTTTTTGTCGAGCTACATGTGGGTCCTTGACGTCATTCTCCTCGCGGTTTAGATAAGGGTTCTTGGCGCATGAACTCCCGCATCTTCGGTCTAGGTCTTCGATACTTCACGACTTCACGCTTTAGTCCTTGGTTCATTTGGAGTCATGTTCATCTTGTGTCTTGACTTGTGTCGGGCTTCATGATCTTCTCGTAAAATGCTTGATGAACTTTACCTGGAAGTCCTCATTTAGGCTCTTAATCCCTGTGTAAACAATAAACTCCAAAAACCATGCACGAGTGGGAACTTGACATATAGTGGGGGTTAGGATCGTTAGTGTGAATATCAAATTAATACCAACATTGAAGGTAAACTCATGGCTAGGTTGAAGGAAATCGACCGCCAACATCCCCCCATGCTTAAACCTTGCTCGTCCTCGAGTAAGCCTTCAATGGATATCAGAGTTGCCCTTCAATGTTCATACCCTACACTTGATCATACATGAGAAAACATAATGCTCTCTAGATTTATATTCATTAAAGTTCCATAATGTACTAACTTTTATCTTAATGGAGAGTAGATATCATTCAAGCTCTTTCCACAGGTACTTGATCATGCTCTCAAATTTTTTAAATAAATCTCAGAAATTTTGAAAATAAAGAGAGAGATAAAGAGAAATTGCTTTACCAAGATCAAAGTAACTATCTTGCATCTTGCTCATGTACTCTCATCTCATCTTGTCTCTCAAGCCTACTTGTTCTACTCCTTTCCTCTCTCAAACTATATAGTGGAAAGCTTTATATGGAGCTATGGGAAAGTTTAGTCCTACCAAGATATTATAGTTGAGATATTATCAAAACAAGACTAGCTTCTCATGGTCTTACCGAGACTCGTCAAAAAGGTCATTGGAAAAATAATGTTCTCAAGGAGAGGGGGAGAGAGATTAACACACACTTTTTAGATAGGTGGACATGTGCAAATGGCAAAGAGTGATCCCGAGGCACAAACGAAGTCCTTGTTATCAGATTGCACATGGTTGGAAAGATGAGTTTGAGTCTTGATCTTGAATCTTCTTGAAAACTCAAAAAGCACTAAACATAGCTAGAGAACCGGGGAGCTTTATTATATATATATTTTTTCTTTCTTTCTTTTTTTTCTCATCATACTTTTTCTTCTTTATCATTTTTTCTTTCATCATACTTCTTCTTTTTTTTGATTTGCTCCCCTTGAATTCTAGACTATACTAGCACTTCCTTGGCAACCCCCCATGCTTAGACATTTGCTCATCCTCCGGCAAAAGAGGTGATAAATATGCCAAGGAAGAAATTGAAGTTCTCATATTTTCTTGGAGAGAGATACTTGAAAATCTTCTAGGGATCCTTTTGGAGGTCTCCCAAAGTCTTGCTCACTTGACGGCAGCTTTCTTGTAATCTTCCTCGAAATATTCATACATACTAAAATATTTGGTTGTGGTCAAGGAGGTGAACACAAAAAAAGATGTTTTTGGGTTTTGTGGGTGGATATTCGGCGAGGTTTGCGAAATTCCCAATGTGGAAACTCACAATGCACGGATAGAAGAGGCTAGCATAAAGAAAGATACACAAAAATGGAATGACCAGCTTCTTAGTCTCGGGCCAGAGAAATCAGGCCTTGAATTAATGCACCCAAAAATTAATCTTGTATATACTAATGTTTTGCACTCAAATAAATGTAAGGCTTTGGATAGGTAGAGCAAAATGCAAGCGGTACTATGACAAGGTTAGCATAACTTTTTAAGAATAAAAATGGATCTTTGATTCATTCAAAATTGAGAGCAACGAAAAAGAACTATGGGACTTAAGTTATCATAACCTCCACACAAGATTAGGCTAGCATTTAAATAAAGTTCAGTTCATATGAAAGAGAGCACTAGCTTAAACATGCATAAAACAAGCATAGGATCGAACAAAGCGGCAACGATCATCACATGTCAACATGGTACAATTTTCCATCCATATTAAAGATCATAAAAACGATGGTGAAACTTATTCATGGTGATGGAAAACAAAACTACTACTACCACACACATGCTGAAATTAAATAAAACAAGAAAATACTACGCATACATAAACGCACACAAGCTGAAAAATAAAGAAAAGGAAAAGAAAAAATCAAACCACACTTAAAAAGCATCATCTCTTCCTCTTCTCTTCATTCCTCATCCGATTGCTCTTGCTCCGTCGGTTGACTTTTGTTGAATCCTTGCTCATAATATGTTTGCATGGCCTCTCCACGAAATTGATCCAGTGGCACAATTTGAAGGCGTCCTAGTTGATGGGCGATCCCCGCCGTTCCTTCTTGCCATTGGTTGACATGAGTCCGGATCCTCTCGACGTCTTGCACATTCCTTTGCATATACGCCCCAATGATGGCTGCACTTTGTTGGGGCTGGGGCATGCTTGCATAAGGTGCCATGAACGCTTCATTTGGCACTACAAAAGTTGGTGGATAATATGTTGGAGGAGGTGGTGGTGTGGCTGCACCACTCCCCCATGCTTGCATTGGCACACTTCCGTAGTAGGGTGGCGGCATAGGAATCCCTCCATATGGTTGATGATATGCAGCCCCTCCTTGATCTTGGGCTGCGGAAGACGATCCCTCTTCTATAATTTTTCCTTTTTTGTTTTTCTTGGCCAGCACAAGAACTCCTTCTTCTAACCAATTCTCTCACCCATCAATAAATAATTTCAGCCTCATATTTGGGAGAGGAACATTAACTTTTGCTACCTTGTACCCTCTCTTTTCATCTCCACTTATATATTTTCCTTGCTTCATATAGTCAATTCCAAGGGAATTCCCCGCAAGTAGGAATTTTGGGTTTCTTGAAATTCCCGGCTTCACAGAAATTGCTATCATAGAGAGATAGCAACCCGAACCAATATCTCCGGTCCCCGAAATCGCTTCACAACACCACCGATTGATCATGATATATGATGGATCAATGGCTTGCCTAACGATCATTGCTGAATAAAGCCAATTAAGTTCCATGTCGGTGATCTTGGACACCTTCATTCTTCCCAAAATCCTTTTGCTCATCCAAGAGTAAAATATCTGGATGATAGGATTCCAGATACTACTTCTTTGCCGGTTATCTTCTCCTGAAATCATACTCCAAAATTGTTCCAACACATTTTCATTAACATCCACTTGCTCCAGGGCCTCCTTCTTGAATCTGAGCAATTCTCTAATTTGCTCATAAGGAACTATTTGCTCGTCATCGTTGAGTCAAAATGAGAGGGATGGCACCCCATCATTACTAACCGGTGCCATTGTCATGATAATTTCCAAGGCAAGCACCAATTGAATGCTCACCCCTACTCCGTCAGAAAATTGCCCCCAACCAAGGTGATTCATCATTTCATAAATATCCAGATGAAATCCCAACACTTGGAGAGCATCGTCGTCGAAGTCAACATTGGGCACAATCCTCTTCTCGAGGCGAACAAGCCTCTCCTCCTCCTCCTCTGTCATCATGAAAAATCCATACTTGGAACACCGCAGAGTGTATGGTGGTGGAGCGGATGAACAAGTCGAGCGATGAGGTTGGACGGGTGGCTCCTCTGTGCACCCTTGCGGTTCGGTGTACCACATATATGAGCTTCGCGTGTCTCTTCTACCACTAAGGAGCATGGTGTCGCTCCTTGATGGTGCCACGTCCTCTTCCATGCTTCGCGGCGACTCGGAGATAGAGTGCCTCCGCGAAGAACTTGTTGATGGCGGCTTCGACAATGACGATTGTGTCTTCTTTCCAAAGGCGTCGGTAGAAATATGGGCAAATGAAGTATGTGGAAGGGCAAGAATTGTGACGAATTTTTCTGGATTTTAGGACTTAGGATTGGAGAACGAATTTTTCGAAGGTGTTCCTAGAGATTCTGGACTGGAAGCTCAAGAACATGAACTAGCAATGGGACGAGTGACTTACCTGAGGAAGACGAACGTCGGGGGGGGGGCAAATAAATAGGCTAGGCCGGACGGCCTGGGTCGACCGGCCTAGGGCCCCTGCCCCCTGGTTTGGCTCCTGTTTTCTCCCACTTGCTCTTGGATGCATCATTGTCTCGTGTACTCGTGCTCCACGCCATTCACCGTCCAAATTCTCCCAGCCACTCCTTTTTCTTGCATGATGAAGTCCTCCATCTTGATCATTTGCTTTGTGTCACTTCCATGCTTCCTTGCCTCCCATGCACTCATTCATATCCAACAAAAACAAAACATTGCTGCCCCCCATGCTTGTCCTTGTATGTGCTCAAGATGCCCTAATAATGAGGCCTTCCCGTGATGCACCATGGAGCACTAGAAGTTCAATTAAGCTCAAAACCTTCCCTTGATCATGTTTAGATGCTAATTACTCCTCTAATTTCGAAAATTAAAAATTAACTCAGAGATATCAATGAGTTCAAATGTATTTTTAGAGGAGTTTTTAGGCATCAAAAACATTTGTAAGTCGAAATTTTCTGACTACATTGATTTTGGTTACTGAGGACCAGGTGTATCCGAGGACCAGTGGAGGGTCGCTCCTTAGTGATGAGTGATTGACAACGTTGTGTAGACTAATGCTTGGGTAAGTGTGCAGGTACAGGTTGCGACTTGACTCGTGTCGGTGCAGGTGAAGAACAAGCGCGAAAGACCTTAGCCGTGGCGGCCTCCGGGTGATGGAGTGGCAAGTAGGCTTGGTTCGATGGACCCGGTGGCCGATGGGGTCAAGTGCGAGCCGTGCGGTGCAGGACTGGCGGGCTGAAGTCGAAAACATGGGCCGGTGCAAGGTAGCGGTGGAAGCCCGAAGCTTGCACGCGGGGTTTGGTGGTTTGCCTACAAAACCATCAGGTGGACGGTTTCTTGGTTTGGGCCGCAAAACCAAGCCCGGAGGCCCGAGGCGACGGAGACGGTGATCCGGGAGCTTCGGGAAGCTTCGAGGCGGAGGGCACGTGGCGTGATCACGGGGTTTGGTCAAGGTGAAGCGAAGCCGCGGTGGAAGCGTGTCCGTCCGATGAAGACTTGACCAAAATGCCCCTCAGGGGTTTTATCTTCTTTTAAGCAGTAGGGGTAGCGTGGTCATTTACCTCCCTCCAATGGACTTCGTATAAATAGCAGAGAGGTGGATGGCATCTCTGTCTCTTGGACTCTAGGGTTTCCTCCCCCGGTAGATCACTCTGAACTGCTTCTTTTCTTCTGCTTTCCTTAGGCTAGATTCTTGTATAGACTCTGACCTTTGGATGTATGGAAGCATTCGGCGTTGTGATGATCTCCTAGCTCTTTGTGATTTTCGTGTCATTTTCGGGGCTATTTTTGGGGTGTTCCGTTCTTTGCTCGATTCGTTAATTGGAGGGCATTTTCTCTCGGATTTCTTTGAGGGGATCATGGGTGGATGCCTTGCGCACCTTTGTGGATGATCTTGACCCGTCAAACGCCGGGATTTGCCCTCGATTCGTGAGTTTTTGGATGAACCCTAGTTCATAGTGTTCTTAGCCAAGATTTGCGATTCCGGGAGATTGAGTTGGTTTGGGGCCATGAAATTTTAGGAATAGCTTCTACTAGAGGCAATACTACTTGTCCTAAAATTTGGCTGCAATCCATTGGGTGAATCGGGAGATCCATCGATCGAAAGTTCGGAGTTGACCGGCGGGCGATTTTTCTAGGCTGTCCCGGATGATCCGACGTAAAGTTTGGATGATCCGGTCATCCTTTTGAGGAGATTTTTTGGGAGAAGTCTTTCTAGGTTGTAGTGGAGTTGTGGTTAAATTTTCGTGATTTTTGGAGCCTGTTTGATCGAGTTTTGGTATTTTCCTTCTCCTCTAATGTGCTGTTTTTTCGTTCTTCTTCGGGTGATCCGGTCGGGGCTGGATGATTCGAACTTTAGGTCGGATGATCCGGTAGGAGCCGGAAGATCCGGTTGGATGATCCGGTCGTGCTCGGTGAGTTTTCGGATGATCCGAACTTTGGGTCGGATGATCCGGTAGGGAGCAGCAGCACCCTGTTTGGCTCCGTTTTGTTCGTGGTTGCTTCCGTAACTCCTCTTAGCTTTCGATCTTTGTTCTAGAGTCTCTAGAGAGGTGTGTATTTCCTTCCGCTTGTTTGTGTGCGACTCTTGGAGTTGCGATTGGGACATAGGCCGAATTCTTTGAAGAAGAATTTTTATGGGCTCCCATTCACTCCCCCCCCCTCTCTGGTCGCCTATTCGTTCCTTCAATTGGTATCAGAGCCGATTACGGATCTTTGTGATTCTAACCAGTCTAAGATCCAAAGATGGGCGATTACGGCAAGTGGTCGGGTCCTCTGCACTTTGATGGCAATAATTACCCGATGTGGGAGAGGCGCATGGGCGCGTTTTTGCGAGGGAAGGGAACTCTCATCTGGGAGGTCACTCAAAATCCTCATTATGTCATCCCAGAGAGTTTTCTGCTTCTAGGATTGCGGGACATGTTTGAGGCTAACAGCAAGGCCGTTGATTACTTGTTTCGTGCTCTCTATGCCTCGGAGTTTGATCGAGTGTACGGAGAGGATGTGGCCGGAAAGATTTGCCTCAAGTTGAAGAATGCTCATGTTGGCAATGCCCAAGTGCAAGCCCGTATGTTTACCACTTACCGGATAGAGTACGAGAACTTCACTCATCTCCCCGGTGAGTCGACCGATGCTATGTTTCAGCGCTTCACTTGCATAGTCAACAACATGAGGGCCAATGTGACAGTACTCCCATACACGGATCATGATCAAGCTATCAAGCTTTTGCATACCCTGGATAGATCTGTGTAGGAAGCCAAGATCAAGGCCATTGAGGAGTCGAGCGTGTATGATACGCTGACACTGGATGAGCTATTTTCCAAGCTCAGGTCTTCAGAGGTTGATCGTGGCTTGAGAGCCAAGAGCGAGAGCCCCACTGATTCTCATAGTTTGGCTCTTGTCTCAGGATCAAGGACTAACGCTAACTCTGGTGGTTTCTCTTTGTCTTGTCTTGTGTCCTTGCCAGATGAGGACTTTGATGTGCTGAGCGAGGACGATTTCACATTGTTGAGCAAGAGGTTTGGGCGGATGTACGAGAACCGCAAGAATGCAAGGCGGAGCTCGGGGATGTGCTATCGGTGCGAGAAGCACGGGCACTTCATCGCCAAATGCCCTGAAGCCATGGAGATCAAGAACGACTACAAGGGCAAGTCCAAGCACGAGTACAACAAGCACCGCTCCTGGAATGACTACAAGGACAAGCACAAGGGCGAGAGAAGGCACAAGAAGAGTGGTGGCCACAAGAAGAAGACCACTCGAGCGATGGTGGCCGGAGCGAGCGACATCGACTCGACATCAAGTGATGCTTCCTCCGACTTGAGCAGCGAGGAAGAGCAAGAGAAGCGCAAGGACAAGCGGCACACAGGCAAGAACATCACCGGCTTGAGCTTCGTCACACAAGGCTTTTGCGGCATGGCGCATTCCAAGAAGAGTGGGAGGCACAGCTCGGACTCGAACTCCGACTCCGAGGAAGAGGTATGACAAGATCCCAACTTCCTACTAGAGGAGAATGCTAGGCTCAATGAGTTGCTTGATAACCGTGATGATGTGCTTAGAAAGACCAACAAGGAGAAGAGGGAATTTAGGTCTCTGTTGGGTGATGCTAAGGACAAGGTAGCCGAGCTTGAATCCTTGCTTGTGGATGCTAGGAATGAAATAGCCGCTTTGAAATCTGCTCCTGTGGTGTCAGATGAAATTGATTGTGGTGATTGCTCAGTTTTTCTTGCTGATTTGATTGCCCTCAAGGAGAAACATGCCTATGTTCTTGAGAAACTAGACGTGGTTAGGGTGGAGTGTGATGAATTGAAGTCTAGGCCAGCTTTACTAGGTGCTTGTACCTCATGTCCTGTCTTGCATGCTAGGCTAGATGAATCTCACACTAGAATTGTTTCTCTTGGGGCGGTATTGAAAGCTCCTCTTCCTACATCATGTTCAACCTGTGAAATGCATGCTTTGAAAAATATGGAACTTGCACACTATGTTGATTGTCTGCAGGATGAAAATGATGAACTTAGGAAGTTGATGAGTTGGTTGTCTGGGCATGAGCCACAATTGAGTTTGATGTTGGCTCAGTTCAAGAGGTTTGATGGTCAAGCGTTGGGGGCTGACAAGAGTGGTGAGAAGAGTGGTGAGGGAGAAGAGAAAGCTGGAGAGACACCTACACCACCCCACACCATACCCATGAACAAATATGCACCCAAGCCAATCCACTTGAGAAACAAGCTTGATACAACTCCAGACCCACCAGTGTTCCCGTAGAAAACAGAGAATTACCAGAAACCCATCAAGTTTGTGAGCAACCTAGGTAATGTCTTTGAGGGGAAGTCAGGAGAGAAAGGTGTTGAGAAGCCCACAGAGAAGCCACCGCCTAAGCTAGTGCCAATTCGCTTCCATTGTGAGTATTGTGGGAGGGATGGCCACAAGGATGAGTTCTATTTCCGGAGGAAGAGTGATGAGAGGTTTGCTAGGGAGATGGCAAACAAGGACATGTACCACCTTGCTCGTGGTGTGCCTGAGCCTCATAGAGGGCCTCTACCAAGGGGTGATGTGTATGTGTGTACAGTTCCCACTCGTGGAGGTGGAGATGGAGGTGGAGGTGTGTTCCCTCAGAGAGATAGACGTGTTGGGTTTGGGCATGGTGAGTTGGCTCGACGTGCTCCTTCTCGTGACCGTTACGAGTTTGGGAGACACGATCGGAGCTTTGGGTCTCAGATGGACTACGGGCCACGTTTTCCCCCTCGTGGTGCGCATACTCCTCCAGTGAGACGTGACAGGTCCTTTGGTGGTAGGCGTGAGAGGGCTCTGCCTAGAGGTTTTGAGAGGATGGATTTTGCTAACCCTTCTTTTGAGCAAATGGCTCAGCACTGGTTTGACTCTTTTGGTACTAACCCCAGTGTTGAGTCGCTTGCTCATTCTCGTCCTCGTTTTTTATTGCAGGTGGGAGGCTTGGAGAACTTTTGGTTGATCGACTCCGGTTGCTCAAGACACATGACCGGAGATCGTGGGTGGTTCTCTAGCCTCACCCCGGTGAGTACGAGGGAGTACATCACTTTCGGGGAAAATGGGAGAGGACGAGTGCTTGCTGAAGGTATGGTGAAGGTGAGTAGCAAGGTGACCTTAAGAAGTGTGGCCCTGGTCAAGTCACTTGGTTTTAACCTGTTGTCAGTATCTCAATTACTTGACGAAGGTTTTGAGGTTCGTTTCAAGTCGGGTCGAGGCGATCTTGTCTGTACGATCGTCCCCGAGGGTCAAATCTTTCGTGCTGATTTTTCCCAATCTGTTGGTCCTCCTCGATGCTTTGTTGCTGGCGTCTCGGCAGAGCTTTGGAAATGGCATAGGAGGTTGGGACACTTGAGCTTTGAGTTGCTTTCCTGCTTGAGTGGTCTTGATCTTGTCCGAGGATTGCCTAAGTTGAAATTCGAGAAGGATTTGGTTTGTGCTTCTTGTCGGCATGGAAAGATGGTTGTCGCTTGTCACGCCCCTCTGACTTCGGTCATGACCGAGCGACCTTGTGAGCTGTTGCACATGGATTTGGTTGGGCCAGCTCGTGTTCGCTCTGCGGGTGGGAAGTGGTATGTTCTTGTGGTTGTTGATGATTTTTCCAAGTACTCCTGGGTTTTCTTTTTGGAGGATAAGAGTGAGACATTTGGCTTTGTTCGAGACTTGATCTTGAGGTTGAAGAATGAGAGACATGGTGATGCCATTCGAGCTATACGCAGTGACAATGGCACGGAGTTTAAGAACTCTCATTTTGATGCCTTTTGCAGTGATCTTGGTCTTGATCATCAGTACTCTTCTCCATACGTCGCTTGTCAGAATGGCGTAGTGGAGAGGAAGAACCAGACCCTTTGTGAGATGGCCAGGACGATGCTTGATGAGCATAGGACTCCTAGGCGTTTCTGGGCCGAGGTGGTCAATACCGCTTGCTATGTCTCAAATCGCATTTTCCTTCATGCCTTCAAGAAGAAGACCTCTTATGAGCTAATGCATGGCCGACAACCCAAGGTGAGTCATTTTAGAGCTTTTGGCTGCAAGTGTTTCATTCTGAAGAAGAGCAAGTTGGATAAGTTTGAGTCTCGATGTTCAGATGGGATTTTCCTTGGTTATGCGATTCATTCTAGAGCATATCGTGTGCTCAATCTTGACACTAACCGAATCATGGAGACTTGCGAGGTTACCTTCGACGAGACACATCCATGTAGCTCTTCTGCTTTTGAGTGTGCAGGTGACGAGGAGATTGGTGCCAGGATCTTTGAGGATGAGAAGGATGGAGATGGAGACGAGGATGATGATGATGGTGGTGCTCCCGTGGTTGATCGTGTACACGCTACTTCCACTACTACGACGACGATCGAGGACGGACCATCCCCTACACCCACTACAACTGAGGCTGTTCGAGTGGAGGCGGCTACTGAGGGGGAGGTTGTGTCCAGGCGTGAGGCTCCCCGGCGAGTACAAGTTGATCACCCACCGACGACCATCATTGGTGACCTTCATGAACGCACTACACGGTCGAGGTCAATGAACACTTCTCATTTCGCTCATTCTGCATTTGTTGCTTCTTTCGAGTCCAAAGATATTCGACATGCTTTGTCTGACGAGAATTGGGTGAATTCCATGCATGAGGAGTTGGAAAACTTTGAGAGAAACCAAGTCTGGGTGTTAGTCGATCCACCGCCAAAATGCCGTCCCATAGGAACCAAATGGGTGTGGAAGAACAAAGAAGGTGAAAATGGGATGGTTGTGAGAAACAAGTCGAGGTTGGTGGCGCAGGGGTTCAACCAGAAGGAGGGGATAGATTATGAGGAGACTTTTGCTCCTGTGGCCCGTTTGGAGGCAATTAGGATCCTTCTAGGCTTTGCCATGGCTAAAGGGTTCAAGTTGTACCAAATGGATGTCAAGAGTGCTTTCTTGAATGGGGTGATAGAGGTAGAAGTGTATGTGAGGCAACCCCCGGGGTTTGAGAGTGAGAAATACCCACACCATGTATACAAACTCCAGAGAGCGCTCTATGGGTTGAAACAGGCACCTAGAGCTTGGTATGACAGGTTGAGAGGTATTTTGCTAAGTAAGGGGTTTGTGATGGTCACAGTTGATAAGACCCTTTTCCTCCTTAAGCATGGGAATGACCTTTTGATTGTTCAGATATACGTGGATGACATAATCTTTGGTGGCTCCTCTCATGATCTTGTTGCCAGATTTGCAGATGACATGAGCAGGGAATTTGAGATGTCCATGATGGGCGAGCTGCAGTTTTTCTTGGGTCTCTAGATCAAGCAGTGCAAGGACGGGACCTTTGTACATCAGGCGAAGTACACCAGGGACATGGTGAAGAAGTTTTGCATGAACGACTCCAAGCCGCTGACTACACCGATGAGTACGACTACGGCTTTGGATGCGGACGAGGATGGCAAACCCGTGCACCAGAAGGAGTACCAGAGCATGATCGGCTCCCTCCTCTACTTGACGGCGATGAGGCCAGACATACAGTTCAGCGTGTGTCTGTGCGCTCATTTTCAGGCTTCACCGAGGACTTCACATCGGCAGACCGTCAAGCGGATTTTCAGGTACTTGAACTACACTCCTGAGTTTGGTCTGTGGTACTCTGCCTCCTCGACACTCAGGCTTCATGGCTTTTCTGATGCGGATTTCGCTGGGTGTCGATTGGATCACAAGTCCACTTCTGGGTGTTGTCAGTTCCTTGGTTCTTCTTTGGTCTCTTGGTCTTCTCACAAGCAATCGAGTGTAGCCCAGTCCACCACCGAGGCTGAGTATGTAGCTGCTGCTAGTTGTTGTTCCCAGCTGCTTTGGATGACCTACACCATGAGTGACTTTGGTGAGGAGTGCTCCCAGGTTCCACTTTTCTGTGACAGCACCAGTGCCATAAGCATAGCCAAAAATCCTGTCCTCCACTCCAAAACGAAACACATAGAATTGAGGTACCACTTCCTAAGGGACAATGTTGAGAAGGGAAACATTTCTGTGTCCTATGTCCCTACCCAAGACCAGCTAGCTGACATTTTCACCAAACCGCTTGATCAAGCCACTTTCACTCACTTGCGAGGTGACCTTGGGGTGTGCTTTCCTTTCTAGCTTGGGTCTTGGAGCTTCTCATGTATATATGTGTCATATGTTCATTTTGTTGCATTTCTTTCATGCATTTTACTTTCTGTACAAAACCTGGTAGGATAGCCATCTTTGGATCACTTGAGCTAGGAATGAGCTTCTCTTATATACATTGATCACTAATGTGCTATGGATGAGATATGTGCATGTTTGGTAACTTGTGGATGTAAATGCTATGCTCTTGATGGTTTTGCTATATATGTATGATGAGATAGCATTTTGGTTGTGAAAATGATAAAACTGCCTCTCTCATGAGTAGATGCTTGTCTATGTTCAATTTGTGCATAAATGCTTATATCATGCTCAGTTTGTGTTTGAGGATCATATTCTCTTTGCTTGGGGTCAAAGACTTTTTTGTCATTGTAAATGTTTAGCCCTTTTGCTTTCTTGGGGAGGAGCATAAGCTTCTTTTTGCCGCAAAGGCACTTCATGTACCATGTTTAAACTTGAAAATAAAATTGGTGTATGGATTACCTTATGCTTGAAAAATGAGCTCCTAATCATGCTTTTATGGGTTGATATTCATATCTTGGATGCTAAACAGTAGCATGCTTGTCTACCATGAGAAGTCTCATTTTAAGAAGTAGACACATGGATCGGTGGCTTTAACATGACTTGAGTAGCTTGTGGGCATTTATAATGATCTTGTGATGTGAATTTGTGATCTTGCATAAACTTTGGATGATCTAGTGTATTTATGTTCAAATTGGTATAGAGAGAATCTTGCTCATGAGATGACTATTTCTTTGTGAAAATTGCTTAAAATTGCTTTTGGCCATGTCACATGCTTATATGTCTCTACCTTCTTGATGGCAATGTGCTAGATACACCATGTCTACCTTGCTTGCTCTATGTCTCATGTGTAGCATTTTGTTGTCCTCTTTGTATATTTGAGAAGCTTGGTAGATTGTATATGTGCTTTGACATGCATTTTTCATGAAAACAAGGGGAAGAGCATCATATATTTTGATTCATGCATTGTCAACAAGGGGGAGATGTTGTATGCATTTGGGGAGAATTTTCATGCATTGGGACATTTTTGTGGAAAATTGGTATGCATTTGTGAGATGTGGCATGTGAGGAGAAAAATTGAGAAGAAGAGGTTGCATTTGCTCAGGGGGAGGTTGTATATGTGCAGGGGGAGCTCCTTTGTTTTTCCTGAGTTTTGTGCTATGGGATGTGCTCTTTGAGAGCTTTGTTTTGTCTCGGCTGTGTCGAGCCGTTGCCCTTGTCTTAGGGGGCCGAGACTTGGATTGGCGAGTGATCGAGTTTTCGCTTGTTCTTTGGCTTTGGATCACTTGCTTGGGAGGTTTGTGTTCGTAGTTGTTTTCTTTTCTTTTTCTCTATCATGGTTACTATGGGTGTTGTCAATGCACTCATCAAGGGGGAGATTGAGGACCAGGTGTGTCCGAGGACTAGTGGAGGGTCGCTCCTTAGTGATGAGTGATTGACAACGTTGTGTAGACTAATGCTTGGCTAAGTGTGCAGGTACAGGTTGCGACTTGACTCGTGTCGGTGCAGGTGAAGAACAAGCGCGAAAGGCCTTAGCCGTGGTGGCCTCCGGGTGATGGAGTGGCAAGTAGGCTTGGTTCGATGGACCCGGTGGCCGATGGGGTCAAGTGCGAGCCGTGCGGTGCAGGACTGGCGGGCTAAAGTCGAGAACATGGGCCGGTGCAAGGTAGCGGTTGAAGCCTGAAGCTTGCACGCGGGGTTTGGTGGTTTGCCCACAAAACCATCAGGTGGACGGTTTCTTGGTTTGGGCCGCAAAACCAAGCCCGGAGGCCCGAGGCGACGGAGACGGTGATCCAGGAGCTTCGGGAAGCTTCGAGGCGGAGGGCACATGGCGTGATCGCGGGGTTTGCGTCGAGGTGAAGCGAAGCCGCGGTGGAAGCGTGTCCGTCCGATGAAGACTTGACCAAAATGCCCCTGAGGGGTTGTATCTTCTTTTAAGCAGTAGGGGTAGCGTGGTCATTTACCTCCCTCCGATGGACTTCGTATAAATAGCGGAGAGGTGGATGGCATCTCTCTCTCTTGGACTCTAGGGTTTGCTCCCCCGGTAGATCGCTCTGAACTGCTTCTTTTCTTCTGCTTTCCTTAGGCTAGATTCTTGTATAGACTCAAACCTCTGGATGTATGGAAGCATTCGGCGTTGTGATGATCTCCTAGCTCTTTGTGATTTTCGTGTCATTTTCAGGGCTATTTTGGGGTGTTTCGTTCTTCGCTCGATTCGTCGATTTGAGGGCGTTTTCTCTCGGATTTCTTTGAGGAGATCATGGGTGGATGCCTTGCGCACCTTTGTGGATGATCTTGACCCCTCAAACGTCGGGATTTGCCCTCGATTCGTGAGTTTTTGGATGAACCCTAGTTCATAGTGGGTTTGCGATTCCGGGAGATTGAGTGGGTTTGGGGCCATGAAATTTTAGGAATAGCTTCTACTAGAGGCAATACTACTTGTACTAAAATTTGCCTGCAATCCATTGGGTGAATCGGGAGATCCATCGATCGAAAGTTCGGAGTTGACCCGCGGGCGATTTTTCTGGGTTGTCCCGAATGATCCGACGTAAAGTTCGGATGATCCGGTCATCCTTTTGAGGAGATTTTTTGGGAGAAGTCTTTCTAGGTTGTAGTGGAGTTGTGGTTAAATTTTCGTGATTTTTGGAGCCCGTTTGATTGAGTTTTGGTATTTTCCTTCTCCTCCAACACGCTGTTTTTTCGCTCTACTTCGGGTGATCCGGTCGGGGCTGGATGATCCGAACTTTAGGTCGGATGATACGGTAGGAGCCGGAAGATCCAGTTGGATGATCCGGTCGTGCTCGGTGAGTTTTCGGATGATCCGAACTTTGGGTCGGATGATCCGGTAGGGAGCAGCAGCACCCTGTTTTGCTCCGTTTTGTTCGTGGTTGCTTCCGTAACTCCGCTTAGCTTTCGATCTTTGTTCTAGGGTCTCTAGAGAGGTGTGTATTTCCTTCCGCTTGTTTGTGTGCGACTCTTGGAGTTGCGATTGGGACATAGGCCGAATTCTTTGAAGAAGAATTTTTATCGGCTCACATTCACTCCCCCCTCTCTGGTCGCCTATTCGGTCCATCAGTTACACCGGGATCACTTGCTTTCATTGATTGATAGCGAGCTCCTCCGGCTTGACCGTGGGGGTATGGGTTTAGGTTCTAATTTTTGCCAAATACGAAAGAGATGTTTTGAATAAACAAAAAATAAAAGGGGCTAGGAAAAATTCTAACTCTAGAGAAATTGGTGGATATCAAGTTGAATGAAACCAAAAATCGAATTTCCTAGGTTCACGCGTGTCCTACCATGCGTCAAAAATTAAAAATCATTAAGAAACAACACGGGGCTCTACTCGTGTGTTTTTATGATGTAAAACAAATCAACCTTGTCATCATGAAGAGGATGAAAGGTGTGGGTAGGTTCTGAATTTTTGGTGTTGGTTTCTCGATAAGAGGCAAATAAATCATAGGATGGCTCATGTCATAAGTTTATGGTCAAATAAAATCCAAATGAAACATCCGAGCGAATTAAATGTCTCAAAAATAAGTTCAACCACTTAAGAGTTTATACCAAGTCTTGCGTAGCAAATTCTAAGACCAACTTACTTAAAATTGGAAATATTCCGGGTTGCCCTCCCGGTAGCTTTATTCTTGATTGGGTTGTCCTCCCGGTAGCTTATTCTTGACTCAACGAACGGGTTGCCTCCCGCCTAGCACTTCGTTTATAGTCCATGGCTAGACTTCTTCTCTTCTTCACTTCGGATCAACACTCTTTGCGGGCATTGTAATTTTGGGTACCCACTTCCGCACCATCTTGGGCGCGGGCTTATTCTCTGGCTTAGTCATCTTTTTGGTCTTCACAGACGGCTTTTGTTCTTTGGTCTTAACGGATGCAGCAACTTCTTTGATCACCTTCGCTTCCTTCTTCTTGGGCTCTTCCTTGTTTGGCTCTTCGTTGCTAAAGGGATGATGAGGTGGAACATATTTAACATTGATCATGTTGCATACCTCGAAACGTGGACGAAACTTGAATATGCTCCTTGTGCCATTGACGTCGAACTTGATCTCTCCCTTGCCAATGTCGATTGTTGCCCCGACGGTCTTGAGGAAAGGCCTCCCTAGGATGAGAGGCGGCTTCTCCCTTTCTCCCATCACGAGCACCACAAAATCAACGGGGATGAAGTGATCTCCAACTTTCACGGGCACAACTTCGGCGATTCTCACGGGATAGCGAATAGAGTTGTCGCCCAACTCTAAGCACATGCCTGTAGGCTCTAGTGGTAGGCGTAGCTTCTCGAACACATCTCTTGGCATGACACTCACACTTGCTCCAAGGTCGCATAATGCCTTCTCGAACGTGAATGAGCTAATAGAACATGGGATGGTCGGACATCCGGGGTCTCTTTGCTTCTCGGGCCCTTGATTTGCAATGGCGGCACTACATTGTTTAGACATCTTGACGTGATCTGCCCCGAGTGTTGCCATCTCATACTTGTTCGCAAGCATGTCTTTGAAGTAGCGAGAATATGTAGGAACTTGAAGAGCGTCCAATAGCAACATGTTGATGCTTAACCTACGCACCACTTCCACAAACTTTTCAAAAATGACTATCAACTTTACCTCGAAAGTAGTGTGTCTTCAGTGTAAGCATCTTCGTGTCATCACTTGGCATCTCGAATTCCGGCTCTTCAGTAGCAATCTTCAGAATAGTAGTCACCTTCTCCTTAGTGTGATCCTCCTCTTCGACGGTTGGCTTAGGCTTCCTTGCTCCGGCTGGAAGTTTGGGATCCTCCGTATCCTTTTCCGAGCGAGTTTGAATCGCCTTCGCCGTCTCGGGACCTTGGGGCTGCCCCGGCAATCTTCCTTCATTAGCGGTTAGGCGCCCGACAAGTTGTCCCACTTGCGTCTCCAACATCTTCATCATGTTGAGCACTTGATGGTTGGAGCTCCCGACCTCCGTCACATTGCCATCGATGTTCTCCAATCTTCCTTCATTTTTCGATTTGTTGGAGAGGTAGCCGTCCATCTCCTGTTAGGGTTAGCAATAAACAAAATATACAAAAGATCTAAAAAGAGAAAACTATAAACAAAAAGTTAGTCAAAAACTAGATTAGATTGGTTTTTGAGGATGATCAAACTTTAATAGATGCAAAAGAAAATCAAAAAGAAAACTAAAAATACTTACAAACGAGATACTAGATTGGATCTTGATTTGAAGGACCGAATAGGCGACCAGAGAGGGGGGAGTGAATGGGAGCCAACAAAAATTCTTCGAAAAGAACTCGGCAAAGGCCCCACTCAAAACTGAGCCACACACGAAAGAAGGATCGAATCAAACACCAATCGCCAAGACAACAAGGTTATGGATCAACCACAAGTCTTAGGAACGATTCCTTGAAGCACACACGGAAGCACAAGAGAAGAATCATAGGAACCGAACAAACTTGGCAAGTTCCTGCGTCCAAGCCGGACAGTCCGCCTGGCTGCCGCGGACAGTCCGCCAAGGTAGCGCGGACGGTCCGTGAGGCAGGCGCGGACGGTCCGAAATTGACTCAGGAACTAACAGAAGGTCCGGGGGAAAAACCACACCTCGCAGACAGTACGACCAGGGCACGCGGACAGTCCGCTAGACTCTTTGAAAACCCCAGACAAACTCAAGGCCAACCCCAGACAAAACTCCGAGCCTCGCGAACCGTCCGACCGGGCTACGCGCGGACAGTCCGCAAACCTCCTGCAACACGAAAACCAAAAACCACCCAATCAAAACAAAGAATGCAAAGAACGAGTGAAGAACACGAGGAACACCAACTCTGCCAGGGCCTCGCGGACCGTCCGCACAGGCCTCGCGGACCGTCCGTCAAGCACGAACAGAACTGAAAACCGCCCGAGCTCGGGAGTCAACTCCACCTTTCCATCACCAGATCTCCCAAACGGCTAGAGCTCTTGAGACAAGATTTAGGGGAGGTAAGAAGCGTCACAAGAGGAAGCTATGCCCCAAAAATCTCGACCTCTAACTCACTAAAACACCGGGAATCGCGGATCACACGAACCACCACCAAGAACTCGGGCTCCGGCCAAAAACTCACGAATCGAAGGCTTCTCCCGGCGTTTGAGGGGTCAAGATCACACACAAAGATGCGCAGGGCATCCACCCATGATCCCCTCAAAGAAATCGGGAGGAAAACGCCCTCAAATCTCCAAATCGAGCGAAGAACGAAACTCCCCAAAAATAGCCTCGAAAATGACACGAAAATCAGAGAGGACTAGGAGATCACCGCAATGCCGAATGCTTCCATGCATCCAGAGGTCAGAGTCTATACATGAATCTAGCCTAAGGAATACAGAGGGAAAAGAAGCAGTCCAGAGCAATCTACCGGGGGAGGAAACCCTAGAGTCCAAGAGAGAGAGATGCCATCCACCTCTCTGCTATTTATACGAAGTCCACTAGAGGAGGCAAATGACCACACTACCCCTACAACTTGAAATGAAGATACAACCCCTCAGGGGAATTTCGGTCAAGTCTTCATCGAGCGGACACGCTTCCACTGCAGCCTTGCTTAGCATCAACGCAAGCCCCACGATCACACCATGTGCCACCCACCTCGAAGCTTCCCGAAGCTTCCCGAAGATCCCGGATCACGGTCTCCGTCGCCTCGGGCCTCCGGACTTGGTTTTGCGGCCCAAACCAAGAAACCATCGACCTGATAGTTTTGTGGGCAAACCACCAAACCCCACGTGCAAGCTTCGGTCTCGATCTGCTACCTTGCACCGGCCCATGTCCACGACTTCAGCCCGCCAGTCTTGCACCGCATGGCTCGCACTTGACCCCATCGGCCACCGGGTCCATTGAACCAAGCCTACTTGCCTCTCCAACTCCCGGAGGCCGCCACGGCTAAGGCCTTTCGCGCTTGTTCTTCACCTGCACCGACACGAGTCAAGCCACAACATTGTTGGTGTTTCGTAGCGCCGTCATCTTAAGAACAGATCTGGAATCCATCCTTAGTGACAACACCAAGAAATGCCTTGTAGGCACCTCTTAATGTCACAATTAACGACGCCGGGTTAGCGTGATCATCAAGATTTGCCAAAGGTTAATCTAAACGATCATGAACGAATCCGCAAGCGCACAGATAAACCATTGTAGCATTTCCTCAAGTAAGGAGAATATTCCAAGGGTATCATATCCGTGGAAGGCAATGGTGGATATCTAAGACTTATGTTTTTGCTCTGAATGTAATCCAAGAGATAGATATAGGAAACAACACACTCAAAGACAGGGGTAAGATAAGAGATATAAGGGTAGTGCGACACACACACTCAGATCTACCTCTACTCTAGCACACTACGGCTTAGGGGGAACATACGAGTTAGCTCTAGGTTCTAATGTACTAAACATACAAAGATAGAAGATACAGGAGATGGGCATGAGTATTGCATGAGAGAGATAAGGTTCAACACCCAGCTACAAACGCGGAGCTAGCCCGCGACGACCAGCACTCTGCGAAACTAGACTTTAGACTCCTACTGCAGGTACCCCAGCGCGGAGGGTTGCCCAAGGATCCAACAGGACGGTCACTACCTGCGGACCGCCCTCTATCGTTACGGGGGGTATGCTCATAACTATCGTAGCTAGACAACCCAGGCACCATGCCTACGTTGCTGCTAGACTCCACCGGGCCCGGGCTGTTGTGACCCAGGGTAAAAGTCACCAGAAGACTGGTCAACTAGACCGAGTACCGTAGCTTGACCACATACCTCATGCAACACTCTCATGCCATCTAACAAGATCAACTAAGGCTAGACATACAAACAGATACGAACTCTCTTATGTCTAATCAATAAGATCAAAGGGTCGTGTTCGTGAAGAACACGAGCCTCTAACTTATGAACAAACACATAAGGAAGGAGTTTATCACCCTTCAAGTAGATCAAAAGGTAGTGTTCACGAAGAACACGAGCCTCTAAATGATGAACAGAGGATGAACTCAAGAACATATCAAGCATATGATCTACCATGACTTTATATGAAATAGCTGAATAACTGAAGTAGATCAAAGTCATACAAAGAAATAAAGATAAAAGAGAACTCATACCTAGACTCCCAAGAAGACTTGGAACCTGAATAAGAGCTATTCTAGCCTACCCCCTAGCCTTGGAAACTAAAAGTGAGAGGAGAATGAGAGAGTGGTGTGTGGGAAATGGGAGCCCCTCCCCTTCTATTTATAGGTAAGGACCAGGCTTGCTCGGAGGCTCAAAGTGCTCCAAAACACCCCGGGATGCAGCAAGTGGCCAATGAGGAGCTGCCACATGGAGGGCCAGGATGGGCGCCCCCTAGGTCAGTTCGGCCGATCCTAGGATCGGACGGCCCTCTAGGGTGGCCCCACGTGGTGGTTTTCCTCTGGGTGGCTGCCCTGTGGGCCCTTTGATCCACCCCCGGTGCATGGCTTGATTTGGTATATGAGGTGGGCCCTTTGATCCATGTGAAGTCCATGTGGCGTCCTCTGATTCGTCGGTGAGTGCCTCCCCTGGATCGATGACGTGGAATGCCATGTTTCCCTTGGTGGCAGCCACCTCCTCAGCTGAGTTGGCATGGTTTCTTCATAGAAGGTGTGTTTCCATCTCTTTTAAGGGGTAAATCACCTACATACAAATAATCTCCAAGGACAAGTGGAACTACATTATTCAAACCAAAATGCTAGTAAATGATGCATATGCCTCCATTTATGTGAGAATATTAAGGGTTGGAAATGGTGAATTTCAACCGTCAACAAACTCCCCCAAGCTAACCTCTTGCTCGTCTCGAAGCAAGACATTAGAGACTTAGGTTGGTTGATCAGGAGTTGCTACAATGTTGTATTCTCAACTTATGGCAAACATACAGCAAAGTACTCTACCAAGAGTTGAACAAGTTGGCAATGTTCTTACCTTTCACCTGATACGTGGGGCATATAGCTTCACCTGCCTTGGGCGGTTGAGAGACAGAATGGTTATATAGCATGTGCATAATCACTCATACCTTGATCAGCTTATCAATCCGGAGGTTTTGCAAATTTTGCAAAAGAAAATTAGAGTTCCTCAAATGATACTCTCAGATCGCTCAAAAGTGTATGGTTCCTCACCAAGGCATCAATGTTGCCTTTCTTCACATCCTACTCCTAATAGGCTTTATGTGGAGCTGTAGGTAGGGAAGATGTGGCATACTTGTCTCTCATGTTTTGCTAAGTCAAAAACCGGATCCTTGGAAGAAACAAACATACATCCTGATCAAGATGTGCATATGTGTGTGATGGATATGAGCATGGCAAGGTGGATACTAGGCTCGGAAATGGGTGCTAGATATTGCCATGCTTTATATGAGGGAATGAGGGATTGATGGTAAGGTGGACACCAGCCCCGGAGTAGGTACTAGTTATTACCATCTATATGGTGGAACTCTTTCTCTTTATTTTATTTTTGCCATGCTTTTGAGCATGCCTTTCTTTTTTTCTTTTTTTAGCTAGCCCTTTGTCTCTATTGGAGATATTTGGAGAGGGATGAATAATGCGAAGATACATAGAGTTTTATTTATGGAAGAATGCATAAGCAATATGGAGCAAATGATGAATGCTAACTTCTAGTGTTAGAAGTTTAGCGTGAACGTGTACGTGATCTTGATTAGGGGAGTATGAGTTCTAACAAGGGTCACAACAATTTGAAAAAACTCAATGAGAGAACAAGCTGCATATGTGGAGGCTAAGAACTAGAATCTACATATGGCCTTGGATGAGAAATTCTCATCATTGAGGAACTCATCATGTTTTGATTTTTCAAAAAGGAAAACTCCGGATGTCAAGCATCACTAAGCACAAGATCATAGCACTCTATTCTATCATATCATGTCTCACAACAACTTAGGCAAGGGTCATGCTTTTTGCTACCCACAGTTTTCAAGCTAAGGTTTAAACATGTAAGCCAACAAACTCAAAACTTAGGTAGGATACAAAGTTGTAAGCAAGACATACGAGAAGAATAAACATAGCAACTATTCATCATTTCAACCATAGAGGCAAAGCATTCTTACTATGCATATCAAAGAAAACTAAGCAAATGATGATGATGAAAGCAAATAAATATTTTTGGCCTTTTTATTTTTGCAGATTTTTTGGATTTTCATTTATAAGATATTCGGAAAACAAAGGAAGATACAAGTTACCTCAGGATGGGGGTCCTCCCCCAAGCTAGCTTCAGGCTCACTGCGGAGGAGGGTAGAAGAAACCCTGACTCGCGTAGTAAGTCCTCTGCGCCTCCATGTATCGCTGTTGATCCTGCTGCATGGCTGCTATCCTTTCACCAGCCTGACGCTGCCATGCTGAGGTAGACTTGACGTGGGTGTTCAGCGTCTCCTCCAATCCCGTGACCAGGACGGTGAGCTCTCCCATCTACTGCGCGAGCTGAGCATCGCGTGCAGAGGCTGAGGAGTGCCGCCGGAAGGACGAAGATGGAGGTGGACTACCGGAGCTAGAACTAGTGGGTGTGGCCCACTGAGCTCTGCTTGCGCCCGCCCAAGCTGTGCCACTCGCACTCGGCTGGTAGGTGGGCTGATCCCAGCCAGGTGCATATCCAGGGGTAACCCCGAACATATACCCCGCTAGGGCCCCTCCTGCCACCGGTGGTGTAGCAGGCTATGGCTATGGTGGTGGTGGTGGCTGTGACTGCTGCTGCTGCATGTGTGCTCTCTTCGCCGCGCTTCTAGTGGACCTGCCTGAAACACTAGCACGACGGCTTTCCTCTTGTGTAACAAGGGGAATGGTTAGTGACCTCGAGTTATACAATCCAAACCCCGGGTTAGGTAACGGGATTTGATTTGCATAACCCGGAAAGAAGAAAGTCAAAGAATCATTTGGGCCCCTCTTGAGTATGTGCCCCTAGATCAGGTATGCCTCATCGATGAGAACTCAGGGCGTCCCGATGAAGGGTACGGGATTCCCGCTAAGGACCCCGAGTCTGAGAGCAATACAAGTCACCAAAGACGTACACTCAATAGGACATATCATCTTGAAATTCATCATCCACTGCCGAATCATAGCTTTAACGGGAGAGGCCTTGATCTGGTTGACAGCGGCGTATAATAGCATCATCTCATCGCTGCGCACAGGCCGAACATCCTCTCGTGGAAAGAGAGTAATGGCGAGCCACTTGTGCCACAGGCGGAGAGTGGGATGCACAATATCGTTGCACCAAGGTACAAACTTGCCACTGTAAACAAGACCAAAGATGTCTACCCGGAAATAGTCTCGAACAAAACCCTCACAAGCTCGCTTCAAAGAAACAGCACAACGAGGACTAAAACCAAGAAGACGACTAAGTTCCTTCCAAGAAACACAATAATCGGTCCCAAAAAAATGAAACTCAATGCCATCCGGAGTCTCGGTAAGAGAGCAAAGAAACTAGATGGTGAGGGGCCAAGAGCCAAACTCTGTAACCGGCGCAAACTCCTCCCAACCAAGAGCATTCCAAATGGAAGCGAACTCGAGATTCATACCTGTTTTCTCCATGAGAGCCGGGTCGAAGTCCTGGGTGTGGGCGAAGACTCGGTCCTTCAAGAGAGCATAGGCTTGCTCCTCTCGAGCGCCTTGCAAGCTGAGGTAGGGAGTGTCATCGACGACCTCCTCCGCGGCTTGTGGCTCGGCTTACTCTTCTTGCTCTTCTTCATAATCCATCGTCGATGGGCTCGGCATTGGCTCGGCGGGGGTAGAGGCACTCGTGCTTGCCCGCGAACGGGAGCGTGAGCGTGTCACCCTCTGGAGAGTGTTTGCCGCCTAATTCATGCTAGCACAACAACAAGGGACAACAAGAGCAACTCGGTGATGGGTTAGTGAAATCGAATGAAGTTCTTACCGAACTTGCTCCACCAATAACAATACTTTCAGCAACACAATAGAGGGAACACTTGATGATCCAATCTCAAGCAAGAAATCCAAGAAAACCAAGAGGGCAAGGAGTAGAGAGGGGAGTGTGAGTGAATGGGTTGAATGGGTGAAGAGCACCTCCTCTCCCCCTGCTTTTTATAGGCAAAACAAGGCAGGCAGCTCGGGGTGGCCAAGGCACAATGGCTAGGAGCCGTTGGAGCCGGCTGGGCCCCGCTAGCCGTTGGTCGGGATCGGCCGAACCAACGGTCGGCCGACCCTGGCTCGGGCCAGCTGGCGGCCTGCTTCGGCTGGTGGCTCCCCAACGGCTAGCCCATGGCTTGCCTTGGTGCACCGGCCAAAATTTGCACAAAAAATATTTTTCAAAAGATTTTTCTTGAATTTTCAAACCCAGAAATTATTTTCAGAAATTTTATTTTGAAAAGGGAGAATGGCTAGATAAATCTAGCATGCAGATGCAAGGTTTTTGGAAAATCAAATATGCAATTTTGGAAATAAAATTTTGGAAAGGGAAATATGAGATAAGTACCAGCTTTAACCTTTTTGGTAGAAAGGGCTCATCATTTTTAGTCCGACGAGTTGGACTCTTCTCAGTGATCAATTCCACTCAGCACCCCACTCCTGAGAAGTAGAGGGTGGTGCCATCTAAATCTTCTTGACGGAGATTTCTTTAGCCTGTTTGACGGAGATTTCTTCCTTGGGGGTAAAGGCTCCATCCTTCCCCCAAGCTGCTCAACATTATCTTGCACCAAATAGCATTGCTTTCTTTGTCCTGAAACTTGAACTTCAAGTTCCTCTTCCCAATGCGGAAACGGATGATTTCGGATCCCACATTGATTCTAGCTCGGACATCACTGAGAAATGGTCGCCCAAGGATGAGCGGCATTCCTCCCTCGTCATCGATATCTAGGACCACGAAATCCGCGAAGACATAAGAACTCTTGATCTTGACCAATATGCTCTCAACAATTCCTTCTGGATATCGTATCGTTGAATCGGCGAGTTGGATAGTCCGTGCTGTAGGAGAGAGAGCTGGATATCCCAGTTGCTCGAACATGGCCTTAGACATGAGATTAACACTTGGACCAAGGACACTAAGGGCATGCCTGATCTTCTTGTAATAGATTGTGCAAGTAATAGTCGGGTAGCCTGGATCTTTCTTGTGCACAACTGCTGATTCCTCCCATTGATCTAGAATTTGTTGTATGGGCTTTCCTGCATAGTTAGAAGCATGTGTCTTCCTAGCTGGCTTACCCCACCTGGTTGACACTACACTAACATTCTCACAAGAGGATACGGGTTGCCCCGGGATCCTCCCGTTATCAGGAGATGGAACCAAAGCAGCCAGCTGAGCCAGCTGGGTTTCTAACATTTTGTTGAAACTTAGCCGACTCTTCTGAGCAGAAGAAAAACTATCAAGCTTAATGTTGAGACTTTCTGAAGTTTTATCAAGGGCAGCTAGCTTCTTGTTAACACCTTCATTAATCTTAGCTTGCCCGAAAACAAGATCTCTCAAGGAAGATTGGTTGGGATTGTACGAATTACCTTGGTTACCTCCTTGATAATAAGGGCGTTGTTGATTCCATGATTGGCCTCCTTGTTGAGGTGGACGATAACCGTTGTTGTTGCCATTCATGTACATCACTTCCTCCTGAGTCTTTGGATAATAATTGCCTGAGTGCCCAGTGTTGCCACAGACTTCACAAGTCATATGAGAGTCCATAGGCAGAGTAGTGGTGGCCATGGCAGCCTTCTCGATGGTGTAGTCATCCAATCTCTTCATGAGAAGATCCAACTTGGCAGTAATCATGTCTGCTTCCTTGACAGTATGAGTACCCCTCGGTCGTGGTTGGAGTCTTTCATCACTCCACCCTTGGTTGGAGACCATCTTCTCAATGAGTACTTTAGCATCATCAACAGTGAGTGAGAAGAATGCTCCTTGAGCAGCAGCGTCAATATGGCCTCGGGCTGTCGGAGTCAACCCATTATAAAAGCTTTGAAGAATGAGCCAATCCTCCATCCCATGGTGAGGACAGGCCAGGACATACTCTTGGAGCCTTTCCCAAGCCTCTGGAATAGATTCACTTGCTGCTTGCTGAAAACCAGAAATTCTTCCACGGAGAGCATTGGTTTTACCCAATGGGAAGAACTTCTTGAGAAATGCCTCTGAACACTTACTCCAAGTGTTAATAGCATCACGATTCGCATAGAACCATTGCTTAGCTTTTCCCAGGAGAGAGAATGGAAACAGCCGTAGACGAACAACATCCATATTTGCACCCCTGATGACGAAAGTGCTACATAGCTCTAGGAATTGCTGTAGATGAGCATTGGCATCCTCATTTGGCTTGCCACAGAATGGGCTAGCCTGTACCATCGTGATTAGACCCGTCTTGATCTCAAAATTTTCAATCCCCATTGCCACCTCAGGGCCTTGCAGCACCTGGTCAGCGGAAGGAGCTGAGTACTCACGAAGTGTCTTCTGGGCCATAGCGTTGGATGTGGATGGTACAAAGGAAGCTGGATCGCCATCCGGACGAGTACGACGAGGTGAGTTGAAATGAATTCGAACTCTCCTCACAAGTGACTCGGGATCTTCAGTAAAATTCTCCGGTAAGTCGAAACCAGTCATACACTACCTGTCTTCATCATCCAAAGATAAAAGAAGACAATGAAGGTTAGCCTGTATTGAGAGTTGTCCTAACCTACACATAGCTTATAAACAGATGCAAAGCATAGTCATGATAATCCTGTGCCTTCCCCGGCAACAGCGCAAGAAATGCTTGTTGGCGTTTCGTAGCGCCGTCATCTTAAGAACAGATCTGGAATCCATCCATAGTGACAACACCAAGAAACGCCTTGTAAGCACCTCTTAATGTCATAACTAACGACGCCGGGTTAGCGTGATCATCAAGACTTGCCAAAGGTTAATCTAAACGATCATGAACGAATCCGCAAGCGCACAGATAAACCATTGTAGCATTTCCCCAAGGAAGGAGAATATTCCAAGCGTATTGTATCCGTGGAAGGCAATGATGGATATCTTAGACTTATGCTTTTGCTCTGAATGTAAACCAAGAGATAGATATAGGAAACAACACACTCAAAGACAGGGGTAAGATAAGAGATATAAAGGTAGTGCGACACACACACTCAGATCTACCTCTACTCTAGCACACTACGGTTTAGGGGGAACATACGAGTTAGCTCTATGTTCTGATGTACTAAACATACAAAGCTAGAAGATACAGGAGATGGGCATGAGTATTGCATGAGAGAGATAAGGTTCAGCACCCAGGTACAAACAGGGAGCTAGCCCGCAATGAACAGCACTCTGCGAAACTAGACTTTAGACTCCTACAGCAGGTACCCCAGCGCGGAGGGTTGCCCAAGGACCCAACAAGACTGTCACTACCTGCGGACCGCCCTCTATCGTTACGGGGGGTGTGCTCATAACTATCGTAGCTAGACAACCCAGGCACCATGCCTACGTTGCTGCTAGACTCCACCCAGCCCGGGCTATTGTGACCCAGGGTGAAAGTCACCAGAAGACTGGTCAACTAGACCGAGTACTGTAGCTTGAACACAGACCTCATGCAACACTCTCATGCCATCTAATAAGATCAACTAAGGCTAGACATACAAACAGATACGAACTCTCTTATGTCTAATCAATAAGATCAAAGGTTCGTGTTCGTGAAGAACACGAGCCTCTAACTTATGAACAAACACATAAGGAAGGAGTTTATCACCCTTCAAGTATATCAAAAGGTAGTGTTCATGAAGAACACGAGCCTCTAAATGATGAACAAAGGATGAACTCAAGAACATATCAAGCATATGATCTACCATGACTTTATATGAAATAGCTGAATAACTGAAGTAGATCAAAGTCATACAAAGAAATAAAGATAAAAGAGAACTCATACCTAGACTCCCAAGAAGACTTGGAACCTGAATAAGAGCTACTCTAGCCTACCCCCTAGCCTTGGAAACTAAAAGTGAGAGGAGAATGAGAGAGTGGTGTGTGGGAAACGGGAGCCCCTCCCCTTCTATTTATAGGTAAGGACCAGGCTTGCCCGGAGGCTCAAAGTGCTCCAAAACACCCCGGGATGCAGCAAGTGACCAATGAGGAGCTGCCACGTGGAGGGCCAGGATGGGCGCCCCCTAGGTCGGTTCGGCCGATCCTAGGATCGGACGGCCCTCTAGGGTGGCCCCACCTGGTGGTTTTCCTCTGGGTGGCTGCCCTGTGGGCCCTCTGATCCACCCCCGGTGCATGGCTTGATTTGGTTTCTGAGGTGGGCCCTGATCCATGTGAAGTCCATGTGGCGTCCTCTGATTCGTCGGTGAGTGCCTCCCCTGGATCGATGACGTGGAATGCCATGTTTCCCTTGGTGGCAGGCACCTCCTCAGCTTTGGTGGCAGCCACCTCCTCATCTGAGTTGGCATGGTTTCTACATAGAAGGTGGGTTTCCATCTCTTTTAAGGGGTAAATCACCTACATACAAATAATCTCCAAGGACAAGTGGAACTACATTGTTCAGACCAAAATGCTAGTAAATGATGCATATGCCTCCATTTATGTGAGAATATTGAGGGTTGGAAATGGTGAATATCAACCGTCAACAAACATGTACCTGCACACTTAGCCAAGCATCAGTCCACACAACGTTGTCAATCACTCATCACTAAGGAGCGATCCTCCACTGGTCCTTGGACACACCTGGTCCTCAATCTCTCCCTTGATGAGTACATTGACAACACCCATAGAAATCACATAGAGAAAAAGAAAAGAAACCAACCACGAACACCAACCTCCAACAAGTGATCCAAAGCCACAGAACAAGCGAAAAACAATATCACTCGCCAGACCACATCTCGGCCCCCTAAGGCAAGGGCAATGGCTCAACACAGCCGAGACAAACCAAAGTTCACAAAGAGCACATCACAAAGCACAAAACTCAAGCAAACCAAAGGAGCTCCCCCTGCACACATTCAAACTTCCCCTGAGCAAAAGCAACCTCTTCTTCTCAATTTTTCTCCTCACATGCAACATCTCACAAATGCATACCAATTTTCCACAATATCTCCCAAAATGCATAAAACTCTCCCCTTATCATACACATTCTCCCCCTTGTTGACAATGCATGAATCAAGATATATGAAACTATCCCCCGTGATTTCATAAAAAATGCATGTCAAAGCATATATACAATCTACCAAGCTTCTCAAATATACAAAGAGCACAATAAAATGCTACAAATGAGACATACAGCAAGCAAAGTAGATATGGTGTAGTTAGCACATTGCCATCAAGAAGGTAGAGACATATAAGCATGTGACATGGCTAAAAGCAATTTTAAGCAATTTTCACAAAGAAACATTCATCTCATGAGCAAGACCCTATCAATGGCAATTTGAGCACAATTACACTAGATCATCCAAAGTTTATACAAGATCACAAATTCTCATCACAAGATCATGGTAAACACCCACAAGCTACTGAAGTCATGTTAAAGCCACCGAGCCATGTGTCTACTTCTTAAAATGAGACTTCTCATGGTAGACATTATGCAACTATTTAGCACCCAAGATATGAATATCAAAGCATACATACATGATTAAGAGCTCATTTTTCAAACATAGGGCAATTCATACACCAATTTCATTTTCAAATTTAAACATGGTACATGAAATGCCTTTGCGGCAAAAAGAAGCTTATGCTCCTCCCAAAGTGAACAAATGGGCTAAACATTTACAATGACAAATGGGTCTTTGACCCCAAGCAAAGAGAACATGATACTCAAGCACAAACTAAACATGATATAGGCATTTGAGCACAAATTGAACATCGACAAGTATCTACTCATGAGAGACACAATTTTAGCATTTTCATAAAAGGAAAGCTATCTCAACATAAATATATGGCAAAACCATCAAGAGCATAGCATTCACATCACCATTTACCAAACATGCACATATCTCACAGATAGCACATCAGTGATCAATGTATATAAGAGAAGCTTTTCCTAGCACAAGTGATCCAAAGATGGCTATCCTACCAGGTTTTGTACAGAAAGTAAAATGCATGAAAGGAATGCAACAAAAAGAAACATATGACACATATATACATGAGAAGCTCCAAGACCCAGCTAGAAAGGAAAGCACACCCCAAGTTCACCCCGCAAGCGAGTGAAAGTGACTTGGTCAAGTGGTTTGGTGAAAATGTCGGCTAGCTGATCTTGGGTAGGCACATAGGACAAGGATATGTTTCCCTTCTCAACATTGTCCCTCGGAAAGTGGTACCTCATTTCTATGTGTTTCGTTTTGGAGTGAAGGACTAGGTTTTTGGCTACACTTATGGCACTAGTGCTGTCACAAAAGAGTGGAACCTGGGAACACTCCTCACCAAAGTTGCTCATAGTGTAGGTCATCCATAGGAGCTGGGAACAACAGCTAGCAGCAACTACATACTCGGCCTCTGTAGTGGATTGAGCTACACTGGATTGCTTGCGAGATGACCAAGAGACCAAAGAGGAACAGAGAAACTGGCAACACCCAGAGGTAGACTTGCGGTCCAATCGACACCCAGCAAAATCAGCATCGGAGTACCCGTGAAGTCTGAGTGTCGAGGAGGCAGAATACCAAAGACCAAACTCAAGAGTGTAGTTCAAGTACCTGAAAATCCCCTTGACGGCCTACCGATGTGAAGTCCTCGGTGAAGCCTGAAAATGAGCGCACAGACACACACTGAAATGTATGTCCGGCCTCGTCGCCGTCAAGTAGAGGAGGGAGCTGATCATGCTCCGGTACTCCTTCTGGTCCACAGGTTCACCATCCTCATCCGCGTCCAAAGCCATGGTGTTACTCATCGGTGTAGTCAGCGGCTTGGAGTCATTCATGCTAAACTTCTTCACCATGTCCCTGGTGTACTTCGCCTGATGTAAAAACGTCCCGTCCTTGCACTGCTTGATCTGGAGTCCTAAGAAAAACTGCAGCTCGCCCATCATGGACATCTCAAATTCCCTGCTCATGTCATCTACAAATCTGGCAACAAGATCATGAGAAGAGCCACCAAAGATTATGTCATCCACGTATATCTGAACAATCAAAAGGTTATTCCCATGCTTAAGGAGAAACAGGGTTTATCAACTGTGCCCATCACAAACCCCTTACTCAGCAAAAACCCTCTCAACCTGCCATACCAAGCTCTCGGTGCTTGTTTCAACCCATAGAGCACTCTCTGGGTTTGTATACATGGTGTGGGTATTTCTCGCACTCAAACCCCAGGGGTTGCCTCACATACACTTCTTCCTCTATCGCCCCATTCAAGAAAGCACTCTTTACGTCCATTTGGTACAACTTGAACCTTTTAGCCATGACAAAGGCTAGAAGCATCCTAATTGCCTCCAAACGGGCCACAAGAGCAAATGTCTCCTCATAATCTATGCCCTCTTTCTGGTTGAACCCTTGAGCCACCAACCTCGACTTGTTTCTCACAACCATCCCATTCTCACCCTCTTTGTTCTTCCACACCCACTTGGTACCTATGGGACGGCAATTTGGCGGTGGATCAACTAACACCCAAACTTGGTTTCTCTCAAAGTTTTCCAACTCCTCATGCATGGAATTCACCCAATTCTCATCAGACAAAGCGTGTCGAATATCTTTGGGCTCAAAAGAAGCGACAAATGCAGAGTGAGCAAAGTGAGAAGAATTCCTTGATCTCGACCATGTAGTGCGTTCATGAAGGTCACCTATGATCGTCGTCGGTGGGTGATCCACTTGTACCTGCTGGGGTGCCTCTCGCCTGGACACGATCTCCCCCTCAGCAACAGCCTCCATTCGAACAGCCTCAGTCGTAGTGGGTGTAGGGGATGGACCATCCTCGATCGTCATCGTAGTTATGGAAGTAGCACGTACACGATCAACCACGGGAGCATCACCTCCATCATCATCTTCATGTCCATCTCCATCTTGCTCATCCTCAAAGATCCTCGCTCCAATCTCCTCGTCACCTGCACACCCAAAAGCAGAAGAACTACATGGCTATGTCTCGTCGAAGGTTACCTCGCAAGTCTCCATGATTCGGTTAGTGTCAAGGTTGAGCACACGATATGCTCTAGAGTGAATCGCATAACCGAGAAAGATACCATCCGAACATCTAGGCTCGAACTTATCCAACTTGCCCTTCTTCAGAATGAAACACTTGCAACCAAAAGCTCTAAAGTGACTCACCTTGGGTTGTCGCCCATGCATCAGCTCATAAGAGGTCTTCTTCTTGAAAGCATGAAGGAAGATGTGATTTGAGACATACCAAGCGGTATTGACTGCCTCGGCCCAGAAACGCCTAGGAGTCCTATGCTCATCGAGCATCGTCCTGGCCATCTCACAAAGGGTCCGGTTCTTCCTCTCCACTACGTCATTCTAGCAAGCGACATATGGAGAAGAGTACTGATGATCAAGACCAAGATCACTGCAAAAGGTATCGAAATGAGAGTTTTTAAACTCTGTGCCATTGTCACTGCGCATAGCTCGAATGGCATCACCATGTCTCTCATTCTTCAACCTCAAGATCAAGTCTCGAACAAAGCCAAATGTCTCGCTCTTATCCTCCACAAAGAAAACCCAAGAGTACATTGAAAAATCATCAACCACAACAAGAACATACCACTTCCCACCAGCAGAGCGAACACGAGCTGTCCCAACCAAATCCATGTGCAACAGCTCACAAGGTCGCTCGGTCATGACCGCAGTCAGAGGGATGTGAGAAGCAGCAACCATCTTTCCATGCCGACAAGAAGCATAACCAAATCCTTCTCGTATTTCAACTTAAGCAATCATCGGACAAGATCATGACCACTCAAGCGGGAAAGCAACTCAAAGCTCAAGTGTCCCAACCTCCTATGCTATTTCCAAAGCTTGGCCGAAACGCCAGCAACAAAGCATCGAGGAGGACCAACAGACTGGGAAAAATCGGCACGAAAGATTTGACCCTCATGTATTGTCAAAAAATTAATGTAATGGTCAGCGTACCAAATTGTGATAATCTAATATGTGATTGTGTAATTCTCTAGCACGCGTTAGATAGTTTTTGGAGGACTCATCACTGGAGGATGGTATACATGGATCATTGAGATGGAGATCATCATGATGGACAGTACAATGGAGATGGAGATCACCATGTGTTAATGGGCCATACCGTGTCATTACTATGTGAATGTCGTTCTTATTGTTTTACTTCTACATATGCGATGATAATAGTTATTTTTCTGCACGTGATGGTAGAAGTAGAACGATCCCTCGGTAATGTTTAAGTTTCATGCCCTCCCAAACCTTGCACTGTCATGAGTCTTGTCTGATTGGTGGTGGGTCTATGAAATTAGGGTGCCACCAATTTTCCCCGACTAGATGGGTTCGTATCGGATACTTACAACATAAGGTTTGGTTACTTGATCAAAGCCATCTTAACGGTTAAGGGCTTTGGGGCATAAAGGTTGGGCGCCGAGACATAGAGATGTCACCCAACAATAAGAGTCATATGTGATATGATTGGCAAAGAGTTGCTTACTGATCTACATGTCTTCTAGCGGTGATGCTAAAGCTCACTAGTCGACTTGGTAGTTGTGGGTCCTGAATCACTAAGTATCAATTGAGGGATATTGATTTTAGTGGGAGTAGACTCCGTTAAATGCTTAATATAATTTACTCCATCATGGATGCGTTGTCTTAGTATTTTGCATTATTTTGTTGTAGATCAATGGCACCTAGCAACACCACATCATTTACTTTACGCACGGTCCTTGAGAAGGACAAATTGAATGGAACGAACTATACGGATTGGATCTGTAACTTGAGAATTGGTCTCAAGACTGAGAAAAAGGAAGAAGTTCTAGACACTCCATTACCAACAGAGAGTGACATCCAGAAAGGCACTGACAGTAGCCATGTGATGGCAATCCAGAACAAGCCTACCTTTAAAAGGAAAGGTAATTATGGAAGAAGAAGGGCAAGGCTAAAGATGGGATATCTAAGCCAACGCCCAAGGCTGAAGCTGGATCAACTACTAATAATGAGTGCTTTCACTGTCATGACCTGGGTCACTGAAAAAGAAACTGCAAGTTGTACTTAGCTTCTATGAAAAGCAAGGGAAGTAAGGGTACTTCCACTTCAGGTACACTTAATGTTTATGTTACAGACATTTTCCTTGCTGATTCTTATATTAATTCTTGGGTATTTGATACTGGATTGGTTGCTCATATTTGCAACTCGATGCAAGGAATGATAAGAAGTAGAAGCGTGGAACGAGGAGAAGTTGATTTTAGCATAGGCAATAATGCAAGAGTTGCTGCATTGAGTGTCAGAACGATGCAACTACACCTCCTGTCAGGATTTATTTTGGAATTGAATAAATGTTATTTTGTTCCTAGTTTGAGTTGAAACATTGTGTCTCCTTCATGCTTGATGAAGGATGGTTATTCATTTGCGAGTGAAAACAATGGTTGTGTGATCTCTAAGAATGGAATATTTGTGGCTTTTGCATCCATTATGAATGGATTGTTTATTTTAAGTCTTGATGATGCACCTATTTGTAATATAAGTGCTAAAAGGCCTCGGCCTAATGATTTAAGTCCAACCTACATGTGGCATTGTAGTTTGGGTCATATAAGTGAAAAGCGCATGAAGAAGCTCCATACTGATGGACTTTTAACTTCGTCTGATTTTGAATCTTACGAGACATGTGAGGCTTGTTTGCTCGACAAGATGACCAAGATGCCTTCCTCAGGTTTTCCTGAGAGAGCCTTAGACTTGTTGGAACTCATAGATACAGATGTGTGCGGACCAATGAGTATGACAGCTAGAGGTTAATACGAATACTTCATAACGTGCACTGATGATCTAAGTAGATATGGCTATGTCTACCTAATGAGGCACAAGTCTGAAACATTTGAAAAGTTCAAAGAATTTCAGAATGAAGTAGAAAATCAACGTGGCAAAAAAATTAAGGCCTTACGATCTGATCGTGGAGGCGAGTATTTGAGCCACGAGTTTAGCAGTCATATGAAGAGTTGAGGAATTGTTCCACAGCTTACGCCACCAGGAACACCTCAGAGAAATGGTGTATCCGAGTGATGTAATCGAACTTTGTTGGACATGATTCGATCAATGATGAGCCAGTCGGACCTACCGTTATCATTTTGGGGTTACGCTCTAGAAACCACATCTTTCACATTAAATTGGGTACCATCTAAGTCCATAGATAAGACACCATATGCGATATGGACTGGTAAGACTCCCAGTCTGTCTTTTCTTAAAATTTGTGGTTGTGAAGTCTTTGTCAAGCGACTTCAATTAGACAAGCTTACATCCAAGTCGGACAAGTGCATATTCGTGGGATATCCTAAGGAGACTTTAGGGTATTATTTCTACAACCGCTCAGAGGGCAAAGTGTTTGTCGCTCGGAATGGTGTTTTCTTAGAGAAAGAGTTTCTGAAACAAGAGAAAAGTGGACAAAAGGTGTATCTTGAAGAAGTTCAAGATGAGCCGCTCGGGCAAGAGTTCACAAATGATGCTAATGTAGTTGGACGAGTTGAGATGCCTGTGGCAAGAGAAACACCATCACAACCACGAAGGTCTGAGAGGGCACATCGCGTAACTAATAAGCTCAACTCATGATTGTGGGAGAGCACGACATATTATTGTTGGACAATGATGAGCCTATGACATATACGGAAGCAATGATGGACCCAGATTCAGAGAAATGGCAAAGTGCCATGAGATTCGAGATAGATTCCATGGGTGACAATCAAGTTTGGAACTTGGTTGACCCGCCAGATGGTATTAAACCTATAGAGTGCAAATGGATCTATAAAAGGAAGAGAGATAAGGATGGAAATGTTCACATCTATAAAGCTCAACTTGTTCCAAAAGGTTTTCGACAAGTTCAAGGGGTTGACTACGACGAGACATTCTCACCCTTAGCGATGCTTAAATCTATTCGGATTATTCTAGCTATAGCTGCATATTTCGATTATGAGATATGACAGATGGATGTCAAGACAACTTTTCTAAATGGGAATCTGATTGAGGATGTGTATATGACACAGCCTGAGGGATTTGTCGATTCGACCAATGCTGGAAAGGTATGCAAACTTCAGAAGTCCATTTATGGATTGAAGCAAGCATCTCGGAGTTGGAACCTTCGCTTTGATGAAGTGGTCAAAGGGTTTGGCTTAATTCAAAGTGAAGAAGAACCTTGTGTTTACAAGAAGCAAGTGGGAGCTCTGTAGTATTTCTAATCTTGTATGTGGATGACATATTGTTAATTGGAAATGACATTCCTATACTTGAGGCCGCTAAGACCTCATTGAAAAATAGTTTTTTGATGAAGGACTTAGGTGAGGCAACATACATTTTGGGCATCAAAATCTATAGAGATAGATCAAAAAGGCTTATAGGATTAAGCCAAGACACTTACATTGACAAAGTGTTGAAACAGATCAACATGAAAGTGGCGAAGAAAGGGTTCTTGCCTATGTCACATGGCATACATCTTAGCAAGACTTAGTGTCCTTCGACTACTGATGAGCGGGAATGCGTGAGTAGAATACCGTATGCTTCGGCTATCAGATCTATTATGTATGCAATGATATGTACACGTCCAGATATTTCGTATGCGCATAGTGTTACAAGTAGATACCAATCTGATCCAGGTGAGGGTCACTGGACAGCAGTTAAAAATGTTTTAAGTACTTAAGAAGGACTAAATATATGTTCCTAGTCTATGGTGGTGAGGAGGAGCTCGTTGTAACCGGTTACACCGATGCTAGTTTCCAAACTAATCAAGATGATTCAAAGTCGCAATCGGGATACGAATTTACAATAACTAGTGGTGTTGTGAGCTTTAAGAGTTCCAAGTAGGAGACAGTGGCTGATTCTACAACAGAAGCCGAGTACATCACGACTTCGGAAGCTGCGAAGGAGGGTGTTTGGATAAGGAAGTTCCTTTCTGAACTTGGTGTGTTTCCGAGTGTTTCTAGCCCATTGGATCTTTACTGTGACAACAATAGGGCTATTGCGCAAGCAAAGGATCCAAGGAACCACCAAAAGAATAAGCATGTACTGCGGAAATTTCATCTGTTATGAGAGATTGTTAAACGAGGTGATATCAAGATATGCAAAGTACACATGGATTTGAATGTTGCAGATCCTTTGACAAAACCCCTTCCACAACCTAAGCATGAGGCGCACATGAGAGTTATGGGTGTTAGATACATTCTAGATTAGCTCAAGTGCAAGTGGAAGAATGTTATAAATATGTCTTAGAAGGAATCATAGAGATGATTATATTTCATTGTATCCATGACACTTTGTTCTTTTATTGAATATCCATGAAAGCCGACTTGTATTTGATTGGCAATTATGTGAATTGTTTGTGAAACTCTTTTACTTGTATGGTTATTCAAAAGTTGTCCCTAGTATGAGTTGATGACTAGCACATGTATTAGTTGATGACTATGTTTCACAAGTCATGAACATGGAGATGTATAACTAATAATGTGGGCACATGTATGACATGGGGCTGGACTGACCTAATTTGAGATTTTGTTACATAGTTGTCTCTTTACACAATGTGTACGCTATGTCCTTAGACTTGAGATTGTTACATGTATTCAAGATGTGAATTGACCTACTTAGGGGCTGTCAACTACTACTCTGTAACTGGGTAGTTATAAAGGTGGCTTTCGGGTTTGTCAGGAAGCATGTTGTGAGGCATGGTCAATCAATATGGAATTTGCCCCTCTCTACTTGAGAGAAATATCTCTGGGCCCCTCGAGTGTTCGGGTCAAGAAATGCATGGCCGTGCTGGGTTAAGAGTTAACCCTTTTGAAGGATCTGAATCACTGTATCGAGAAAGAGAGGTCAGCTTGGAGCTAGACCAAATATCGTGAGGCAAAGGGAATAGCATGTATAAAACGATGTGATGGTTCGTCTGATAAGATCTTTACGTATGCATAGGAGTTGACACGTCTTGCTAGAGGTTGCTGTCAACTATTGGTTATGTAACGCCCTGGGTTTTCAAAAACGGAAAACCCAGCATTCTGTCTCGTGATAGTCCCTGGATCAGACGCTATCACTCACAGGCATTCATCACAGATAAATATCACAGTCATACAGCGAAATAAAACATCAGAGTACGAATAATAATCTGATTATTACATGTCCTGAATAATCAGAGTACATCAATGCACGCCTCTTAGCGAAATAACATGAATAAAAGCCTACGCAGCGGTAGCTAGCTTCCAAAAGGTGTCTCCATCTTCATTCGTCTCCACAGGCATCCTTGAGCGAAGCAACGTGCCCCCTCAGTCGTACCATCCATCGGCATTGTTGTCGAAGTCTGACTCGTACCCTGCAACCTCAGGGGCTATCCCCAAGGATTGGGATAGGTCCACGTCACCAACTGTATGCAAGGTTTAAGTGGCCTACTTCTAAGGGTAAAGATAAGATCAAGGTAGTAGCTGGGTTTCCTGTGCAGCAGCAGTTATATAGAATAATATCTCCATAATCCCACCAATTCCCATATCTCTCATCCGCAAATGGTTACACCTGGTCACCCAGATCACCGTCACCATCACCTATCTCCATCTAGGGTCGGTGCGAGAACTCCCACTCCTCGCACCTCAATGGTTGCACCTAGATCCGCGACGCAGAGGGAGCAACTCTCCTCTCCCCGAATACAACCACGGCTCACCATACACTCTCATCCTATAAGGAGGAAGGTAGAAATCCCAAAACGTAAGAGTCGGAGAAACGACGGGCATGTCCATAACCGAGGACGCGGCTATACGTATAGATCTAAACTCTGCAGAGCGTGTACACCAGTACCCAACTCGAAATAGAACCCGGATAGTGTACGGCCGACCGAACCTACCCTACCACACGAACACCTAGGAGTTACGATTCCATCCTGCATCTAGGTCTCGTTGCGGTCCTTCGCAAAGGACCACCCCAGAACTGTGAAAATGCCCCCATGTGGCCACACGGGGAGTGCCCAAAGGGAAGGGACTTCACCCTAACCCTCTCACTGATACCCTCTATCCTACTGGCAGCTATGGTATCGCACTTGCTAGGGTCGAGCGGCCCTATCCCCACTCTCGGTGAGGTGGTGTGTACGAAAGTCCCGTGTAACAGGCGACCCACTCGGTTTAAGACCGGGGCGAGCTCCTATCCTCCAAGTCATCACAAAAACCCCATCACCTGTGCTCCTAAAATAGTGTACCCGCCATAGGCACCACATTGGGCAACGTCCGAGAAGACGATCCCTGGCCCCCGATCCCATATCGGGTTGTCTTGAGCTCACCCCTGCCAAAATATCCCAAAACACCTTCTCCTGCCGGTTTTCCCCACACACGCCAGGAAACTACCACAATAATCCCAACACATGCATAGCAAGCTCAGCATAACATCTCGCATAAGTAAAGTAGTAGTAGTAGGTCAATCAAGGACAAGTATGTAAAAGAGGCTATGCACGGGTTTATCATATCCATCACTATGCAATAAATAAAACACTAGCAGTTCTAATAGCCATGCCTAATGGGCATTCAAAGAATGGTCGGGCGTGAACCTGGGTGCGAGTAGTCATCATAGCCGAGGTCGTCGACGTAGTCCTGGTTCAAAAGGGGCAAACTCTAGCCTAGCGAGGAGTTTGGATTTTTAGAAGATTTTCAAAAGAAATTTTGTATTTTTCGGAGTTAAAACGGATTTATTATGAATTTCCAAAGATTAAATAGATTTCTGAAATTAAAATACACATACACAATATAGCAACCTTTTAGCTAGCTCTAAACTATCTCCAGCCTGCTCTAAAAGGACCAATATCTAGCTGCAGGCCAGCTACTGGGCTGACGCAGCAGCCACCTGCTCGGCTTAAAGCCGGTGGCTGCTGGCGTGGCAGCCCGCGTGGCGCCCCGCGTGGCGCGGCTCACGGCGGATCCCAGCGATCCGCTGTGGCGGCGTGCGGTGCGGGCGCGGGTGTGGCACGGCCCTGGGTGGCCAGCCGCACGGGATCCCTTCCGGATTCCCCGCGGTGTGATGCACGTGTGGGCGTGCGTGTGTTCAAAACCCCAGGGGTTTTCTGGGTCGGCGCCGCTACGTGTTCGACCGAGTGCTCCTGAGGAGCGGCGGCATGGCCAAGGCTTCACCAGTGGCGAGGGTGTCCGGCCGGGGCATCAGGCGGCAGGGGGAGATCCAAGGGCACCTAGGGTTCGTCTACGTGCATCAAGGTGGCGGCTTTGGCCGGGGAAGGCTCGGCGGCGGTGACACAGGGGCCACAGCGGCGACGAGGTCGCGTGGACGCACGGCGGCGAGCACCGGCGACAGCGTGTGGGTGACCCAGTTGTCCAGAAACGTGCATGCATGCAACAAGGGAACTTAAGGAAACAAAAACCAGGGCCTATAGCCCCTTTGCCTGAGTGCTCCACGCCGGTGCAGCCATGGCGGAGCGGTGGCGACAGCGACACAGCGACGACGCGATGTGCGACGGGTTGAGGGCGCGCCGACATGCTGACGGCGGCCGCGTGCGTGAGTGCACGGGCCAGCGCGTCGTCGGGCCGGGCAAAGGCCAGGCCTTCTCTCCCTGCGCTCGCGCGCAGGCGCGCGAGCTCTCGGCTCGTCCGCGGCACAGGGCAGGATGGCGACGGCTGAATGGCGACGTGTGGCTAAAGAACAAGGGAACGGTGGAGGTGGGCGCGCGCACGTGGTGAAGGCAGCGGCACCTGCAAGATCCCGGCACAGCTCGATGGCCGGCTTCACACAGCGGCGTGCGCGGCGGCGCGGCGGCGGCGGTGACATGGACAAGGGCGTTCCCCCTCGGCTCGAAGGCCGGGTCCTCCACAGATGAGAGGGAGAGCGCGGCCTCACCTCGGTGGCCTCAGGCCGAAGTGCAGGCGTCGGTGAAGAAAGGTGGAGCAGGGTCGTCGGCGATGAGGAAGACGGGCGGCGCCGAGCAGAGGATGTAGGGGAAGCAGGGGCGTCGCGGTCCTTGGCTTCCCGGCGTCCCTGGAACTTCCACGGGCAGTCCTCCGGCTTCGCAGCGGCCCCGACGTGCTTGCGGACGGCCTCCGGGCTCCCTTCCCTTCTCCCCCTTCTCCTTCTCCTCCGGCGAGCAGTGGCGGGTGGCGAATGGGGAAAATCTCCCCGGCGGCTAGGGTTGGGAGACCCTGGGGCTGCGGCGGCGGCCTACTTATAGCGCGAGGCGCGGAGCGGGACGCGTGGACGGCGCGGATGCAAAGGAGGCGCGCGGACGGCATCCCCGGGGCGGGCATGGGCGGGCTCCGGCTGCTTTGGCCGCGCGCGCGTAAGCAAAAGCGAGAAAGGAGGAGGATGACGGGGTGACGTCGGCGTGACGTGAGTGTGACGTCACGTGGGGCCCACCTGGCAGCGACTCAGTGCGAAGGGGTAGGTGGTACGCGCGTCGGTTAGACGGGCCACGATGGGCTGGACCGTGCGGGCGTGTGGGGGTTTTAGATATCCCAGGGAAAAGAATGGAGGGGCCTCTGGTGGACTTCCGGTGTGAAGCTGAGGCCCAAGCCTGGTTGGCCTCCTTCCCCTTTTCTTTTCTTTCTAAACCTTTCCCTAATTTGATTCAAATTTGAATATGAATTCAAATTTGAATCCACACAAATAAATCCCCAAATAAATCCAAATGAACCCCAAGTTTCTCACACTAACATTTTATATTTCCTAGAAATTTAATTTAATTCAAAAATAAATCTAGGAATTTTAGGAGAGAAATAAGGAGACATCCTTAATTAATTTATCAAGCACTCAAATAATTCACTGAAAATTTTAAATCCTCATTTTTTATAATTAACATTCCATAATAAAATTGTGGGATGTTACAGACTCCCCCCTCAAAAGAATCTCGTCCTCGAGATTAAGAACTTACCTCCATCTCGAAGAGGTGCGGGTACTTTTCTCTCATGACCGACTCTTTCTCCCACGTCACTTCTCGCTCGGTGTGATTGCTTCAGAGCACCTTGCAGAAGGGAGTGGTGGTACTCCTGGTAGCTTTCTCGGCCCAATCCATAATCTTCATCGGGTACTCCAAGTACACTAGGTTGTCTTGCAAGTCGATAGCATCGGTGGAGACATGCTTGTCAAGCTTTGGGTCGAGGCACCTCCGGAGTTGCGATATGTGGAACACAGGATGCACTCCGGCAAGATCAGACGGTAACACCAGCCTATAAGAAAGTTTCCCCACCCTTGCCACAATCTGGTAGGGTCCAACGAACCTCGGGGCTAGCTTCCCCTTCACATGGAACCTCTTCGTGCCTCTAAGCGGTGACACTCTCAGGAAGACGTAGTCACCAACTTCGAAGGAGACATCCTGTCACACCTGATTTTCCGAAGAAAACCAAATGCATCTCATATGTGCGCCAGGATCAAGCTTACACACATATGATAGACAAAAGAGTGTAATATCATAAACAGTAATCAAAACGTACAAGAGTTAAACCATTACATTATCTTTTATTACACTCAGACGATAGACTCGAAGGTCTTTAAAATGTACAAATGATAACTAGACGAAGCAACTCCGTCTTCAGCTTCCACAGGCACATGACTAGGGGCACGCAAGCCTCAGAACTCATCGAAGTTGCTGAAGTACTCCTCACCATTGTTCTCCTCTGAACAGCGGGTAAGCAAGGGTGAGCACACTTATGGTTGGAGCTCAGCAAGTGGGGGAAGATGCAAGGCTATCAAGGATAGGCTAAAGTTATGCAGCGGTTAGCATTTTTAATGTTGGTCAAATTTTATTAGCAAGCACCTATTTACTAGATGTAAGTTTATGCCATCCCACTTAAAAAGACTTTAGAAAAACTTTCCATCTCAAACCATATATAAACCACAATTTAATTCCATCTTCAAGTTCATTAATCATGTGAGGGTCCAGGCCGCTCTTGACCGTGAGCACAGCTGATCGATCAGTTTTAACTCTGCAGAGGTTGTACACTTTCACCACAGCTCGTGTTCCCCATGTTGCCCAGGTTGATCAGACCCTTAAACACTTCCGAGGTGAGTGGCTAGGGGTTCACTACGAAGCCTTTACAAAGGCATGTAAAAGACCAACGACCCGCATAGTTACAGATCAGGGCGGACCATAACCCTCCCTAGTGGTCAGCACCTTAGCGAAGGCTGCTACACCAAAAGAACCAGGCTATACCCCTTCAAACCCGATCCCCCTCTGCTCCTTTCGGATAAGGTCATCAGAACATTCACACACCTAATTAATTGGCTAAGCCAGAGCCATATGGACTGTGGTTGCACTGTTTTCCTGGGTGGTTCTCCATGTTCCAATTAAAATATATGATCTTGTTATCAACATAGCATCATCTTCACCAAAGTTATCATGATCATCATTCATCATTATGTGAAATTCCATTTGAACCATCCCAAGGTTTAGCATCTAAGCATTTCTACACAAAATATTTATTTAAAAGGGTTGTCCAAGGTAAAGGGATAAAATTCTAGGTAAATCCTTAAAAAGGTGATTTTCCCATCAAATTATGCATAACAACATTTAAATGTAAACTTAGTTATCAAGCAATTATTTAGGACAAAGAGGAATATGCAAAGGGAGAAGTCCACTTGCCTTCCTTGCTTAAACACTGGGGTTCTTCTTCTTCAAAAACTTGTTCTTGATCCACTCCAACTGGCTGCTCACTTGAAACTGACACGATGTCTACGAGCACACATAAAGACATACAATGAATAAAACAAAACACCAATCATGAAAAGCTTAAAGAGAGGACAAGGTTTGGCTCTAGGACCGCGAACGTAAAAACACTCGGAACTATCAGGAGATATGGATGATCACATACAAGGGCTAGCTATGTGCTAGGTATCTTTTAATTAAGTAAAATCATGTGCATAGGTTATTTCAAAGAAATACCCTATTTATAATTAAGCAAGTTATTTTATATTTAAAAGACGATGTAAACCTAGTCCAATTTTATTTATAAATATTCAAGTATGATTTATGCAAATTAAACATTTAATTTAAAAGAAGCATGTAAAACCATCTAGGCATTTATCTTTATATTTCGAGTTATTCTAATCAAATTATAATTTAAAAACACATTTATATTCATATTAATCAGATTAACAATTAATTAAGAAAACTCAGGATATAGCCTATGTTGCTTTTATTTAGAAAGCAAATTGCATAATCATTAATCAATTTAAGTTTGATTATGAAAATCGAGGTATACATCTAATTAACTTTTAATTATAAGAAATATTTAATTAGTATTAATCATATTAACTTTCTTATGAAAACACGTGTTGAACTCTAATTAGATTTTAATTAGAAAAGCATGTGTATAAGGATTTAATCATATTTAATATTTAAATAAATTATAAAACATAGAACATGTTCAACATTGGTCCTAATACGTAGTTTGAGTTGATACGAACCTAACGCAACTTAAAACGGTGGAAACGGAGCTAAAACGCAAAAGATACGGCCAAAACAAGGTTCAGGGACTTTTCTGTGAAGAAACAGGGCTTCCAGGGACCTAACTGCAAGAAACCAGGGGCTAAGTTTATGCGCAAAAGAACCTATAAGGCTTTCGGGCGCTAAAACAGGAAAGGTTAGGGGCTTGAACAGAAGAAACAGGACCTATTTGTAAGGATTTTAACTGGTGGGAGGATATGGTTGTGAATCTAAAAACTATAGGCTTCTTTTTGCAAAGTGGTGGCGGCAAAGCTGGGTTGACCGGTACGAGATCCGGTTGACCTACGGCTGGGAACAATCTGCGCCGTCCATCGCGGATCGGGCGGCCAGGGACGCGTGCAAGCGGCGCGGTGGCGGCGGGACGGCGGCGCTGCGGCGCGGGACGGCGGCGGCTCGCCGGGGGATCATCGGAGATGGCCGGAAATGAGCATCTGGCCATGGTTTTGAACGCTGAGAGGCTTTACACAGAGCAGGGACGACGGCAAACCCAACCACGGGCTTGAGGAGGTGGCTTGGGCTGCGAGTGAAGGCGCTCCATGGCCGACGGCGGACGGCGCGACTCCGGCGAGGGACACAAGGTGCGGGGCAGCCTCGGAGCTAGAAAAGATGGCTCGGAAAGGTTTCTCACCTTGCTGTGAAGCTTCGGCGAAGAGCACAGCGTCGGGGATGAAGCAAAGACGGAGATCGATGATGACGGGTGCGGTCGGGGTGCTCTGGCGGAAGAAGAGGGCAGGGGCTCCGGCGCTGCTCGATCCGGCGGGGAAGAAGGGCTCCAGACACGGGGTCCTCGTGCAGGCGGCGTGTGCGACGAGCGAAGACGAGGGGAGCCTGGGGGAGCGTTCGTCGGTGACGAAGAGCTTCCACGGCCGGCAAAGGCTCGGCAGCGGAGGAGTTCAAGGCGGCGGCGCGTGCGCGTGAGGGGGGAGCGGTGCAGGGTGTGCACGTATGCGCAAAGGGCGAGGCAAGGGCTTGGCTGCGGCTTTTAAAGGAGCAAGGAAGGGAGAGAGAGCGGCGGCCGGGAAGGAGAAATGGCCATCAATGGCCATGAAGCCGGCGGTTTCAAGATGGCGTTCAAGGGGAAGGGAGGTGGAGTAACTGAAGGGAGATTTGAAAGCAAGGGAGTAAAGGGAGAGCTCCACCGCGCCTTGATGGCCGGCTTGAAGGCAGGGAGGAGCGGGAAAGGTGGGGATTCGGCCGTCGGGTGCAGCTGCGAGCGGAACAGGGGAACCGGCCTGAGGTGGGGGATGGATCCGACAGGTGGACCCCTCCTGTCGGTGGCCGAAAGAGAGAGAGAGGAAGGGTGGGAAGGGGTATAGCCCGGTTCTTTTGGTGTAGCAGCCTTCGCTAAGGTGCTGACCACTAGGGAGGGTTATGGTCCACCCTGATCTGTAACTATGCGGGTCGTTGGTCTTTTGCATGCCTTTGTAAAGGCTTCGTAGTGAACCCCTAGCCACTCACCTCGAAAGTGTTTAAGGGTCTGATCAACCCGGGCAACATGGGGAACACGAGCTGTGGTGAAAGTGTACAACCTCTCCAGAGTTAAAACTGATCGATTAGCCGTGCTCACGGTCAAGAGCGGCCTGAACCCTCACATGATTAATGAACTTGAAGATGGAATTAAATTGTGGTTTATATATGGTTTGAGATGGAAAGTTTTTCTAAAGTCTTTTTAAGTGGGATGGCATAAACTTACACCTAGTAAATAGGTGCTTGCTAATAAAATTTGACCAACATTAAAAATGCTAACCACTGCATAACTTTAGCCTATCCTTGATAGCCTTGCATCTTCCCCCACTTGCTGAGCTCCAACCATAAGTGTGCTCACCCTTGCTTACCCGCTGTTCAGAGGAGAACAATGGTGAGGGGTACTTCAGCGACTTCGATGAGTTCTGAGGCTTGCGTGCCCCCAGTCATGTGCCTGTGGAAGCTGAAGACGGAGTTGCTTCATCTAGTTATCATTTGTACGTTTTAAAGACCTTCAAGTCTATCGTCTGAGTGTAATAAAAGATAATGTAATGGTTTAACTCTTGTACATTTTGATTACTGTTTATGATATTACACTCTTTTGTCTATCATATGTGTGTAAACTTGATCCTGGCGCACATATGAGATGCATTTGGTTTTCTTCGGAAAATCAGGTGTGACACATCCCTTCGCTTGGGATCAGCGTAGCTCTTCTGCCTGCTCTGAGCCATCTTCAGGTTCTCTCTAACCTTGGCCACATTCTCCTTAGCCTCAACAATGGAAGCAGGACCGAAGAAAATCCTCTCCCCCACCTCAGACCACATCAGCGGGGTCCTACACTTTCTGCCATACAGAGCTTCAAAGGGTGCCATTTGCAAACTCGCCTGATAGCTATTGTTGTACGAGAACTCAGCGTAGGGTAGACTCTTCTCCCAATCGTTGCTGTAAGTCAATACACAAGCTCTCAACAAATCTTCTAGAACCTGATTCACTCGTTCAGTCTGTCCATCTGTCTGAGGGTGGAAAGCTGTACTGTAGTCCAAGTAGGTGCCCATCGAGTCGGGCAGACTCTTCCAAAACTGAGCTGTGAACTGAGCACCACGATCGGACACGATGGTGCGGGGTGCTCCATGTAACCTCAAGATATGCTCTACGTAGAGGTCGGCCAACTGGCTCACAGTGAACTTGTTCTTCACCGGAAGGAAGTGTGCTACCTTGGTCAAACGGTCCACAATCACCCATATCGAGTCATTCCCCTTCTGAGTGCGGGGTAGACCCACCACGAAGTCCATGCTGATATCATCCCATTTCCACTGAGGTATCTCTAGCGGTTGTAGCAAACCGGCAGGTCTCTGATGTTCTGCCTTCACTCTCTGACAGGTGTCACATCGGGCAACATACTCAGCTATGTCCTTCTTCATATTCTCCCACCAGAATCAACACTTCAGGTCCTGGTACATCTTGGTGCAACCGGGGTGAATGGAATACCGAGAATCGTGTGCTTCCTTCAGAATCGTCTTCCGGATATCCTCACCACTAGGCACACATATGCGATCTTTCAACCACAACGTGCCTTGCTCATCAATGCGGTAGTCAGGGGCCTTGCCTCTCGTCAGAAGGTCTTTCACCTCCTCAATCTCCGAACACTTCTTCTGGGCTTGCCTGATTTGGTCTTCTAGATTGTACTTCACCCTCAACTCGTTGAGCTGTCCCTTCTCGACGATGTCAAGCTGCAATCGCTCCATCTCCTTGTACAACTCTGGCTGTTCCTTCTGCACCATCAGGTTGTTGCAGTAACTTCTTCGGCTCAATGCATCGGCCACGACATTCGCCTTGCCAGGATGGTAGTGAATGTCGAGGTCGTAGTCCTTTATCAACTCTAGCCATCTCCGCTGCCTCAAGTTCAACTCTGACTGGGTGAAGATATACTTCGGACTCTTGTGATCCGTGTAGATATCACACTTGTTGCCCATCAAGTAGTGCCTCCATATCTTCAAAGCATGAACAACAGCTACCAACTCAAGGTCATGCGTCGGGTAGTTCTCTTCATGCTTCCGGAGCTACCTTGAAGCATAAGCGATTACCTTGCCTTCCTGCATCAGCACACAACCAAGACCCTGCCTTGAAGCATCACAGTACACCACAAAGTCCTTGTTGTCATCGGGAAGCGTCAAGACAGGAGTTGTGGTGAGTCGGGTCTTGAGCTCTTGGAAGCTTGCTTCACACTTCTCTAACCACACGAAAGGCGTGTTGTTCTTCAGCAACTCGGTCATCGGCTTCGCAATCTTGGAGAAGTTCTCGATGAAACGGCGGTAGTACCCTGCCATCCCGAGAAAACTCCTGATCTCTGTCACTGTCTTGGGCGACTGCCACTTTGACACAGCTTCAATCTTCGAGGGATCAACTGCAACTCCCTCACCTGACAACACATGCCCAAGAAAAGCCACCTCTTCTAGCCAGAACTCACACTTGCTGAACTTGGCATACAACTGATTCTGCCTCAACTTCTCCAGCACTATCCTCAGGTGCTCTTCATGCTCTTCTGCAGTTTTCGAGAAGACCAAGATGTCATCAATGAAAACCACGACAAACTTGTCTAACTCATCCATGAACACCTTGTTCATCATGTTCATGAAGTAAGCAGGGGCGTTCGTAAGACCGAACGATACGGCAGTGAACTCATACTGCCCATACCGAGTCACAAACGCGGTCTTGTAGATGTCCTCGGGGCGAATCTTCATCTGATGGTAGCCGGATCGAAGGTCAATCTTGCTGAAGTACTTGGCCATCTTCAACTGATCTAGCAGGTCATCAATGCGTGGCAACGGGTACTTGTTCTTGATGGTTACCGCATTAAGAGCACGGTAATCGATGCACAGCCGTTGCGTCCCATCCTTCTTCGGCACAAACATCACCGGTGAAGCCCAAGGTGATGCACTCGGTCGGATGTACCCCTTCTCACGGAGAGCTTCTAACTCCTCCTGCAGCGTTGCCAGCTCTAACTTGCCCATTCTGTAAGGACTCTGTTCCACGAGTGCTATACCTGGCACCAGGTTGATCACGAACTCCACATCGCAGTCTAGTGGTAACCCCGGCAGATCATCAGGAAAGACATCGGGGTACTCAGAAACCACTGGAACATCGGCCACTGTCTTCGTAGTGAGGTTGTACACTGCTGGTACTTCCCGAGACTTCAGCGGTTCGAATTTGATCTTCGTCCCCTTCGGGTGTATCAGGGTCACTTGTCAGGGTGACGAGGAGATAACCCCCTTGTGAGTGGTGATCCAATCCATGCCCAGAATAACATCAATCCCATTAGACTTCAGCACGGTCAGATCTCCGAGGAACTTGTGACCCTTGATGAACATCTCCACCCCTTTGCATAGCAGGGTGCAACTGATATCTCCGAGCGGTGAGCTCGTTATAATGGGTTTCGGTCGGGGAGTCATGGGGAGAGACAGTTTGTTTACAAAGTTAGAGGACACGTAAGAACTAGTTGCACCAGTATCAAACAGAATCAAAGCTTTAGAACCACAAACTAAAAACTCACCGATCACGACGTCAGGAGCATCGGCAGCCTCCTCCTCAGTCAGGAGGTTGAGCCTTCCGCGATTAGTGGCTGGCTGGGGAGCATCCTGAGGTGGCCTCCCTCCTGGAGCTGGTGCCCTGGCAGGTGTAGCAGCAGTCTTCTTGCTGGGGCACTCGTACGACTTGTGGCCTTGCTTGCCACAGGCGTAGCACGTCGGGGTGAAACCTCCGGTGCTGGGTCTCGACGCGCTCTGCTGCGGGCGGTTGTAGCCACCACCCTGCTGCTGGTAGTTACTCCTTCCTCCTGGGTGCGGTGCACGGTTCCCTCCGAAGCCACGTCTGGGTTGGTTGTTCCCCGGGTGGTAGCTCCCTCTCAGCAGGTTGCTCTGCCCACTCCTCGGCCTCTGGAAGGATCGGTCGCCATGGTCCCGATCTCCGAACCTCTTCTTGCCCTTCATGCGCTCCTTATGCCCCCTCCGTTCTTCCTCAAGCACGATAGCCCTGTTCACCAGGTGGCGAAGGGACTTGTGCTCGCTAGCCTTCAAGCCCTGGCGGAGACCATGATGGAGGCCTCGTAGAAACCAGAACTGCTTCTTGTCGTCAGTGTTGGCGTCGTCAGGGACATAGCGCATCATCTTCATGAAGTGCCTCTCATACTCCTCCACCCTCATCGCACCCTGAGTCATGGTGCGGAACTCCTGGGCCTTCTGGATCATGAGCTCCTTCGGCAGGTACTACTCGCGGAACACCTCACAGAACTCCAGCCAGGTGATGAACGCTGGGTTCGGGTGACTCCCGGAGTAGTTGTCCCACCAAGACTTGGCAGGACCCTCGAGCTGGTGGACGGCGAGAGCGACACACTCCTCGTTGGTGTAGGCGGTGAGGTTGAGCTTCGTCTCGATCACGTGGAGCCAGTCATTGGCATCGAGGGGATCGTCCGAGTAGCTGAAGGTAGGGGCCTTCAGATGGATGAACCTCTTGATCTTCTTGGCGAAGTCCTCCTCCACCGAGGCGTTACGGTTCCCACCGACTCGGTTCTCGATGGCGTCAGCCATCGTCTGCATCATCTGAGTCTGCAGGGCCATCACCTCAGCTTGGTTAGGCGGCGGCGGTGGCGGTGCTCCTCAACGGCCACGACCACGCCCACGACCCTGAGGAGCTGGGTGTGGCTCAGGCTCTCCTTCGGCTTCTTCCTCTTCTCCATCTTCCACAGCGCCTTGTCCGATGGGCGGAGGCGGTGGTGGCGGCACCACAACGCCTCCGCCACGTCCTAGGACAGGGGCGTGTCCACGACCACGAGCGTGTCCATGTCCACGTACGGGAGCGCGGCCACGTCCACAGCCACGGACAGGCGGGGCTTGCTCTTCCTCAGCTTCGGCCTCCTCGAGGCGAGCCAACAGACGACCGGACCTCCGGATGGACATCTTACTGAAAACAAGACCAAGGGTATAGGAAAGCTTTAGTTATGTCACTCACCAACAAATTGAGTCTGATATACAAGCATGAAAAATATTTCTACTAATATAACTCCTACACTCAATAAGAAGAAGCAATCAGAACGAACAACTCCATTAAGACCAAACAATCAGCATCCATTATGAGTACATAAGTTTCCTCAAGGCTGGCTCAAGCCTTTGAGGTCACACACAGTAGCGATCTAATATAACGTTACATGATCTCAAAAGGGTGTGCACATCTAGGTGTGAAAAGACTCATAACTCATCATGCACCGGAACAGGCTCTCGGCTGCATGGATCAACTCATGGAAACTACCTATCTTACAACTCTACTCTTATTAGCATGGTCATGTTCCAGCACGCTACTCGAAGTGGGCCTTCTTGTACCTCACTGGGTAACGGTCCTCCTCGGGGAAGTCTCTGGGGAACATCCGCGTCAGCTTGGTGTGAGCAGCCCTCACCTCCTGGGTCTCAACCGGAGTGGGCATGTCAGCCAGCGGACACAGGTGAAGCTTGAGGGCGGACGGGTGGAGCTTGAAAGTCTCCTTGCGATCGCCCGCTGGTGCTCGGGAGGTAGCAGACCGTTGAGCTCCTGAAGCTCGTCCACTCGAAGAGAGTCAGCGTCCTCCCAAGTCCTCAGCATCCTCTTGCACTTGTCCAGCAGGAACACAGAAGTCCTGGTGAGTGCAGCGATGTTAGCGGTGTTGGAGTAGTGGTCCTTCATCAGCTCGACCACTCTGGCCTTCTCACGAACGAGGTTGCGCCCCTGGGTGGCGAACTGTGCATCCTTCTGGTCCAGCTTGGCGAAGAGATGGGTGAACCTGGCCTCCTGCTTGTGTAGATCCTCCTGAGCGTAGATCTTCTCCTCTCGAGCGGTCACCCTCTCAGCCTCTGCCTGCACTGCCAAAGAGTTGGCGTGGCGTAACCCTCTCTCAAGCTGCCCGACTCTCTAGCGCAGGGTGAGGTTCTCCACGAGCAAACTCTGGGTGCGAGGCTGAAGCTCCTTCAGCTCCAGAGTGGTGTACTCCAGCCTGCTGAAGAGTGCACTCGTCTGCTCGCTCAGTCGGCGGGCGTGAGTGTCGAGGTCCACGAGGTAGCTCCCAGTGGTGATGAGTGTGTCGTCGGACTCACGTAGAGGTCCCTGAACCACCTCCTCCTCGTAGAGTGCTGAAGGGTCTGGCAGTCCGTTCACGATCGGAGCCACTCTGTAGTAGTCCTGGGGGATCTACCTCAGGTCTCCAGTCCTGTAGACGTCGCGGTACCTAGCCAGCAGGTGGCGAAGTACGTGGCTGCAGGCGGTGTCCACAGCGTTCCTGACGTTGAGTCCTGTGCTGTGCTCGAGCATCCCGGGGAAGCCTGGAAGCACCGGGTGGGGTAGGATGGCCACCATGCAAAGCACTAGTGGGCCTGACAGAGTGCGGACGTCCTCGGCGCGGTAGGTGACGTGCGTAGGGGGAATCCCCAGCCTGAGGACGACCCGGTCAACCCAACTGGCGAGTCCCTCCATGTGCTCCAGGAGCAACTGCACCTCCTGTCGAGCCAAATCCTGTGACATGGAAGAAATTTTCTAGTTAGCGCAGGTGAGATAGATCTTTTTCAAAGAAGGATAAGTTTTGTAATATAAGTCAAGAATGGTATATAGCAAAAGAGATTCGTTTAGAGTCCTAATCTCTAACGACCATTTCTAAGGGCACGTGCTACGGTCAAGTATGGCTCTGATACCATCTGTAACGCCCTGGGTTTTCAAAAACGGAAAACCCAGCATTCTGTCTCGTGATAGTCCCTGGATCAGACGCTATCACTCACAAGCATTCATCACAGATAAATATCACAGTCATACAGCAAAATAAAGCATCAGAGTACGAATAATAATCTGATTATTACATGTCCTGAATAATCAGAGTACATCAATGCACGCCTCTTGGCGAAATAACATGAATAAAAGCCTATGCAGCGGTAGCTAGCTTCCAAAAGGTGTCTCCATCTTCATTCGTCTCCACAGGCATCCTTGAGCGAAGCAACGTGCCCCCTCAGTCGTACCATCCGTCGGCGTTGTTGTCGAAGTCTGACTCGTACCCTGCAACCTCAGGGGCTATCCCCAAGGATTGGGATAGGTCCACGTCACCAACCGTATGCAAGGTTTAAGTGGCCTACTTCTAAGGGTAAAGATAAGATCAAGGTAGTAGCTAGGTTTCCTATGCAGCAGCAGTTATATAGAATAATATCACCATAATCCCACCAATTCCCATATCTCTCATCCGCAAACGGTTACACCTAGTCACCCAGATCACCGTCACCATCACCTATCTCCATCTAGGGTCGGTGCGAGAACTCCCACTCCTCGCACCTCAATGGTTGCACCTGGATCCGCGAGGCAGACGGAGCAACTCTCCTCTCCCCGAATACAACCACGGCTCACCATACACTATCATCCTATAAGGGGGAAGGTAGGAATCCCAAAACGTAAGAGTCGGAGAAACAACGGGCATGTCCATAACCGAGGACGCGGCTATATGTATAGATCTAAACTCTGCAGAGCGTGTACACCAGTACCCAACTCGGAATAGAATTCGGATGGTGTACGGCTGACCGAGCCTACCCTACTGCACGAACACCTAGGAGTTACGATTCCATCCTGCATCTGGGTCTCGTTGCGGTCCTTCGCAAAGGACCACCCCAGAACTGTGAAAATGCCCCCGTGTGGCCGCACGGGGAGCGCCCAAAGGGAAGGGACTTCACCCTAACCCTCTCACTGATACCCTCTATCCTACTAGCAGGTATGGTATCGCACTTGCTAGGGTCGAGCGGCCCTATCCCCACTCTTGGCGAGGTGGTGTGTACGAAAGTCTCGTGTAACAGGCGACCCACTCGGTTTCAGACCGGAGCGAGCTCCTATCCTCCAAGTCATCACAAAAACCCCATCACCTGTGCTCCTAAAACAATGTACCCGCCATAGGCACCACATTAGGCAACGTCCGAGAAGACGATCCCTAGCCCCCGATCCCAGATCGGGTTGTCTTGAGCTCATCCCCGCCAAATATCCCAAAACACCTTCTCCTGCCAGTTTTCCCCACACACGCCAGGAAACTACCACAATAATCCCAACACATGCATAGCAAGCTTAGCATAACATCTCGGATAAGTAAAGTAGTAGTAGTAGGTCAATCAAGGACAAGTATGTAAAAGAGGCTATGCACGGGTTTACCATATCCATCACTATGCAATAAATAAAACACTAGCAGTTCTAATAGCCATGCCTAATGGGCATTCAAAGAATGGTCGGGCGTGAACCTGGGTGCGAGTAGTCATCGTAGCCGAGGTCGTCGTCGTAGTCCTGGTTCAGCTCTCCGGCTCCAGCGGCTCCAAGAATCGTATTTAAATAAATAACTCGGTAGCTAATAGCAACAAATCCAAGATGAAGAGCAAATATGATCCAAAAAGGGGCAAACTCTAGCCTAGCGAGGAGTTTGGATTTTTAGAAGATTTTCAAAAGAAATTTTGTATTTTTCAGAGTTAAAACGGATTTATTATGAATTTCCAAAGATTAAATAGATTTCTGAAATTAAAATACGTATACACAATATAGCAATCTTTTAGCTAGCCCTAAACTATCTCCAGCCTACTCTCAAGGGACCTATAGCTAGCTGCAAGCCAGCTACTGGGCTGATGCAGCAGCCACCTGCTCGGCTTAAAGCCGGCGGCTGCTGGCGTGGCAGCCCGCGTGGCGCCCCGCGTGGCGCGGCGCACGGCGGATCCCAGCGATCCGCTGCGGCGGCGTGCGGTGCGGGCGCGGGTGTGGCACGGCCCTGGGTGGCCGGCCGCACGGGATCCCTTCCAGATTCCTCGCGGTGTGATGCACCTGTGGGCGTGCGTGTGTTCAAAACCCCAGGGGTATTCTGGGCCGGCGCCGCTACGTGTTCGACCGAGTGCTCCTGAGGAGCGGTGGCGCGGCCAAGGCTTCGCCAGCGGCGAGGGTGTCCGTCCGGGGCATCAGGCGGTAGGGGGAGATCCAAGGGCACCTAGGGTTCATCTACGTGCATCAAGGTGGCGGCTTTGGCCGGGGAAGGCTCGGCGGCGGCGAGACAGGGGCCACGGCAGCGAGCGCCGGCGACGGCGTGTCGGTGACCCAGATGTCCAGAAACGTGCGTGCATGCAACAAGGGAACTTAAGGAAACAAAAACTGGGGCCTTTAGCCCCTTTGCCTGTGTGCTCCACGCCGGCGCAGCCATGGCGGAGCGGCGGCGACAGCGACACGGCGACGGCGCGGTGTGCGACGGGCCGAGGGCGCTCCGATGTGCTGACGGTGGCCGCGTGCGTGAGTGCACGGGCCAGCGTGTCGTCGGGCCGGCCAAAGGCCAGGCCTTCTCTCCCTGCGAGCGCGCGCGAGGGAGCGCGAGCTCTCGGCTCGTCCGCGGTGCAGGGGAGGACGGTGATGGCGGAACGGCGATGTGCGGCTAAAGAACAAGGGAACGGTGGAGGCGAGCGCGCGCACGTGGTGAAGGCGGCGGCACCTGCAAGATCCCGGCACGGCTCGATGGCCGGCTTCACACAGCGGCGTGTGTGGTGGCACGGCGGCGGCGGCGACACAGACAGGGGTGTTGCCCCTCGTCTCGAAGGCCGGGTCCTCCACAGATGAGAGGGAGAGCGCGACCTCACCTCGGTGGCCTCAGGCCGAAGTGCAGGCGTCGGTGAAGAAAGGCGGAGCGGGGTCATCGGCGATGAGGAAGATGGGCGGCACCGAGAAGAGGATGTAGGGGAAGCAGGGGCGTCGCGGTCCTTGGCTTCCCGGCAACCCTAGAGCGTCCACGGGCGGTCCTCCAGCTTCGCGGCGGCCCCGGCGTGCTTGCGGACGGCCTCCGGGCTCCCTTCCCTTCTCCCCCTTCTCCTTCTCCGGCGAGCAGTGGTGGGTGGCGAATGGGGAAAATCTCCCCGGCGGCTAGGGTTGGGAGACCCTGGGGCTGCGGCGGCGGCCTACTTATAGCGCGAGGCGCGGAACGAGACGCGTGGACGGTGCAGATGCAAAGGAAGCGCGCGGACGGCATCCCTGGGGCGGCCATGGGCAGGCTCCGGCTGCTTTGGCCGCGCGCGCGTAAGCAAAAGCGAGAAAGGAGGAGGATGACGGGGTGACGTCAGCGTGACGCGAGCGTGACGTCGCGTGGGGCCCGCCTGGCAGCGACTCAGCGCGAAGGGGTAGGTGGTACGCGGGCCGGCGATTAGACGGGCCGCGATGGGCTGGACCGTGCGGGCGTGTGGGGGTTTTAGATATCCCAGGGAAAAGAATGGAGGGGCCTCTGGTGGACTTCCGGTGTGAAGCTGAGGCCCAAGCCTGGTTGGCCTCCTTCCCCTTTTCTTTTCTTTCTAAACCTTTCTCTAATTTGATTCAAATTTGAATATGAATTCAAATTTGAATCCACACAAATAAATCCCCAAATAAATCCAAATGAACTCCAAGTTTCTCACACTAACATTTTATATTTCCTAGAAATTTTATTTAATTCAAAAATAAATCTAGGAATTTTGGGAGAGAAATAAGAAGACATCCTTAATTAATTTATCAAGCACTCAAATAATTCACCGAAAATTTTAAATCCTCATTTTTATAATTTACATTCCGTAATAGAATTGCGGGATGTTACAGGTTGAGTAGGAGTACTCAGGCTATGTCTATGTGTACGCGAACCCGTAGGATCACACACTTAAGAGGTTTGGAATATTGAAAAGCTTGGCTATGTGATTGTCTATAGTGCAAGTTGGAGACTATTGGATATATGCCCTAAAACCAATCGAATTAGATCCGCTAATGGGCTTTGATGGATTTGATCCATTAGGGTATTAGAGTCTTGATGGGCCCCAGAGGTTGAAGGCCGATTAGCGACCTCTATACACTGGTGGAAAAAACGACCTTTGATCCCAAGCATTTGTCCCGGTTCAACTTTGGAGCCGGGACAAATGCTATTGGGAAGACGTGGCCTCGGAAGACTGTTTGCGCCGCCCCCCTTTAGTCTCGGGTGGTAATACCACTCGGGACTAAAGGCCTGGCGTCCAACGGCTCTGAGCCGCAATTATTGGCGCCAGACTTTAGTCCCAGGTGGTATTACGACCCGAGACTAAAGGGTGAGCCTTTCGTCTCGGGTCGTAACACCACCCGGGACTAAAGTTTTTGTCTCGGGTGGTATTACCACCTGAGACTAAAGGCTCATCTTTAGTCCAGGGTGGTAATACCACCCGAGACTAAAGGGTGTGCCTATATATCCCTACCTCCCTTCTTCTTCCTCTGCCCGAGCTAACATCCACCCGAGACCTTAAGTTCTTCTCCATGGCGCCTCTCTCCTAGGGAGGTGATGTCCAATTTTTTGTCATCCATTTGTGAAGATTTCTCTCCTCCAAAGTGTTGCTAAGGTTTGATTCTTCATCCTTCCTTCATTTGTTATGATTAAATTTTGTTTTTATGGTTAGAAATGGAGAAAATATGGATTTAAATTTTTAGGTGGTAGGAGGAGCTAAGAGATGATGTTTTCAGATTATCTATATTTAGCTAACATTGTATTAATTTCACATATTATTTAAGCATAGTTTCACATAGGGATTTATCCTCTAATTTTATAGTTTTTCTATAGAGATAATTGATTTTAACTTTTAGATGAGAGATGCATTTAATTTTACATTTAGCTTAATTTATTAGAAGTTAGTTTATTAAAAAAATGGTCACTACCAAATGAAAATATATTACCAACCTATTTCATTCATTTTTGTTAAGTATTTCTTGTTTTAATTTAGAATACATTTAGGCATTCTCTTATTTTTTTTCTTTTTTCCATATACAGTAGGTTGGCTCTCTACCAGTGGCCTTACATCACCAAGCTACATCCCAACATCTTGTACCTAGCTACGTCACCGGCGAGCTGGGGCTATACGTGGCTCGGTGACGTAGGACTGTAGCTAGATAGGAGATGTTGGGCTGTAGCTTGGTGATTTGGAACTGTAAGTGGGAGAGCGATGTGCGTGCATATGATGGTGAGGTGAGGCTGTAGTTCGTACATGATCAGGGTCATTAGAGAAGGTATAGTACTACCTACTTCCATTGTTTTATCTTTTAGAGATTATTAGAGACAATAGAAATTTTATTACATTCATGTTTATTCAGTATTTTGTGTATTTTTATTCGAAAGATGTAAAATGTTATTTGCTGCAACATCTGGAAATTCAGACATTTAGTGCACCGCCTCCGGTACCGATAGGAGCAAGCTGTTCAAGCATAATGTTTTGAGTGACACCTCTCAGGAGGTTAGCTTCAGCATATACAGTAGCTCTTAATAGACACCTTATTCAGAGAGTGAGAGAGAGAATGTCGACATCTTGTTTGATCAGCTTGCTCCGTCAGTACCGGAGGTAGTGCACTATGTCAGCTTCTAGATTTTGAACCACTACTTCGAACACATCTCTAAATTCGCGTATTGTCTTCAAATCATCGACATGTTCAGGAACCATATTTGATTTTTATATAGAATAAATAATGAAGTTATTTTTTCACAATGCAGATGAACCGGCAATGGATGTACAACGCCGACAGACGGTCAACGGAGTACATTACCGGCATGCATGGTTTTCTCGAAGTGGCGAAAAGAAACAAGGATGCGAGTGGGTACATGTGTTGTCCATGCTCTGATTGCAGAAACGAAAGAGACTACCATGACCCGGGCACACTTCACCTCCACTTGTTGAAATACGGATTCATGTCGAACTATGTGGTTTGGAACAAGCATGGTGAAAGAGGGGTTCTGATGGAAGACGACGAAGAAGAGGAGGAGAGTATTCTGGACTGGGCCGTAGGTCAAGCTTTTGCAGATACTTTAATGGAAGATGCTGACGAAGAAGAGTTATCAGCACATGCTGACGGGCCAGCCAATAGTCTCGGTCAGGTTCTACAGGATGCACATAGGTTCTACAGCATGCAGATTCCAACTGGCTATGCCTTAGTTGGTTTGGAGGAGATTGCTGACCCAAAGTTTAACGATATAGAGCTAGACATCCAAGGAGGTGACGGGGAAAGGACACTCCACGATGCGCTTCACAATATCATATTGTGGCCCAAACGTTACATCATAATACCAACATGCCGCCACCGATCCCTCCGAGTGTTGCCGACCAGCAGCCACTATCTCCCGGGCCGTCACCGATCCCTCTGAGTGTTGCCGAGCAGCAGCCACCATCTCCCGGGTTGTCACCGGGACGGTCGCCGCCGAATGATTGGAGCTCACCATATCCACAATGGGGGAATTCTCCTGCCGCGAGCGATGACGATGACCTCCATCGTCAGCAATCACCACCAAAGCCTGTCCAGAGGTCCCGATCAAAATCTACTGCGTCTATGCCCATGCCAAATCCGGATCCCCCGACGAAGAAAGGGAAAAAGCTGTCTGTAAAAAGGAAGCTACCATATGACATGACAGCATCAGAAAATGAGGCGGAGTGTGATAAGAAACTCAAGGCATGGATTGAAGGGAATAAAGAGGCTGCTAAACAGATACTGCTCACAGAAAAGGAAGCAGAAAAGAATAAAGATCGTCCGCAGAAACTCAGAGGTTTCATAGAGAAGAAGGAAGCAGAAAAGAAAATAACAAAACCCCTGAAAAGTGATTATGACCGGTCGCTGCACAAGTCTCTAAAGAAGAAGAGACAAGGAGGGTCACCAAATAGTTACATCGACCAAGTACCGGGGTCGACGATGCCACAGGATTATAGGAAGAAGAAGAAGGCAACACAAGCGTCGATGTCGACGAAAGAGCCTTCAACGAAGAAGGCAACACAAACGTCGACGTCGGCGAAAGAGCCTTCAACGAAGAAGGCAACACAAGCGTCGACGTCGGGAGTACAGACTTACGTTGCCTCCGGCCTCACTGCAACTGAACGAGCTCTTGCACTTATGGACGCAGAACAAGTAGCGCATGTCATTCAAATGCAAGAAGCAACAGGGCTCCCATTAGAATATGTTCACGGCCACGAATCACCTCCTCGGGACAAAAACTTCGGATCTAGATGGCACTACGAGCATGGGAAATCTCTTGTCAGGCCTGAGTTGGTGAAGAAACTCCCTACTCAGATGCACAGATTCCATGACTTCTACATGAAGACATCTAAGGAGGGCCTGTAGATGATTGGCATGCTTGTTAAACCGGGAGATTTTGCTGATGAAGGCGAGAAGTTGGTCTGGCTGCGATTCAAGGATATTTATGAAATTTACCATCTTGACTCCCTGAATACCGATCTTGTCATGACCTGGTGCCTGTAAGTGACGGTGCAATACATACCCTAATTAACAAATTAATGCATACTCTCATTATTAACTTTGACTTTCATTTTCTGTAGCCTGGAAATGCATAACATGCGGAAGAATGGTTACCAACGAATAGGTTTCATGGACCCATCTTTAGTTAATCAAGATCAAGTAAAGCTCCAACCAAAAACAGCATTCAAAACAATCCTAAGGACCTTGTGTAATTTGCATTACAAGGATTTGATACTTCTACCTTACAACTTTGAGTAAGTGCGATTACCATCTTAATTACGAAGGGTTCGCATTTCTAATTATCTTAGTTAACATTATTTAGTTCTAATCTTTTGAGCTTGCATGTATATACAGTTTCTACTGGATTCTTCACATAATTGATGTCAACAGAAGTAACATCGTTGTCTTTGATTCGTTGAGAAGAGATCCGAACAAATACTTGGACCTTCAAGATATGTTTCAAGAGTAATAATTCTATCCAATACGTTCCCTTTTATGCAATAGTGTGATTTTACTAACAATATCTAGCTCTAACTTTCATTATTTTCTGCTAGAGCTTGGGAAAATTTCATTGCTGTCAACCCTGAAACATGGAGACCTAGAATAAACTTCTCTACAGATTTTCCGACACGTAAACCAAATGACAACTTCAGCTTGGGCAAATTAAAAATGTATAACACTAAATTTTCATAATTATCTTCTTCAATTTAGTGTATGAGACAGGAACAAGGGACACATTTATGTGCATACTATGTGTGTGAGTTCTTATACTGTAAGTATTATTTTAAATCAATTAATAATACATTATTTTCTAACCGCTTATATATTTAATTCTTGTGTGTAATATATTAACTTATTTGCACATCACAGAACAATATGATTAGGGACGCAATCATTGAGAAGGACCGACTCTTGGCGATTCAAGAAAATCTCTATGGATTCTTGATGGACCAGGTGATTAATCCACAAGACAGAAATCACTATGACGGTCATCCAATTCATAAAGTTTAATTAGCACCTCCGGTGGAACTTTAGACTAGAATTAGAATGAAACGGTATTTTGATGTATATATATACTACTTTCAGAAAATACTATCTATGCTTTCGATGTAATATAATGTGTGTATATATTTATTTATAAGTTTATTCTCTTAATATAGTACGTATAGTAGACACATATAATTAGTGCAAACATTTATACGTACACGTAAATTACACCCATATACATGAGAATATATGCGTATAACATTATTAGAACAATTGAAATTGAAAAAAAATCACAGCGAGATCTTTAGTCCTGCCCCCCCTTTTGTCCCGGGCGGGGCTACCACCCGAGAATAAAGACCCCCCTTTATTCCCGGTTGCCCACCCGATGACAAAGGAGGGCTTTTGTCTCTCTCCTTTCGTCCCGGGTGTGCTTTAGGGACTTAAAGGCTTTCTCATCCGGGACGAAAGACCCTTTTCCCACCAGTGATATATACAAAGGTGGGGAAGGGAAAACCCTAAGTGTTGCTACAGTAACCACGCGCTACAGTAGCCGCGTGTGAACAGTGCCGCCGTTGCTGCAGTACCCGTGGATGAACAGTAACTGCGGGTAAATAGGGATTTCTGCAGCCCCTCCTCCCTCTATATCCTCCAGTTCGTGATCGTTCGTGAGGTGTTAGTACATATACGATCGACGTTCCTTCCCCGTACGTGTGGATACCTTGGAGGTGTTACGTTTGGAGCACAAGAACAAACCGCACGTGAAGGAAAAAGGCGGACGTGAGCAACTGCACTGCCCGCTACTCTCGGCGCGTTCGTCTACATCAAGACGTTTCCGCTGCATCTGCGCATCTAGTGGTAATCTCGTGATCTTTGACAGCAGCAGTTCCTGTTTTACAGAGAAATTTTGTTTTGCGCTAGCGTAGCCTCCCCGTATCTCTTCACCTCCGACATGCACAGCGATGCCACGGCTGCCCATAGCCCACACAACTCGGCAACTATGGAAGCTCACAAGGCGAAGTTGATAACTGCCTCCCGCTCGTGGCGCTCATCATCCATGGCACGGTGCTGGATCCATGCACCCTCCTCGGCAAGATCCATTCTCTTGGTCCCGCCTCTGAGGCACTCACGTGGTCCCCATGGTGAACACTGTTGGCAGCGCTTAGGATGCCACGCCACACAGCGGTAGCTCTCGCTTCTCGCACTGATCTTCTCTATTCTATCATCATGTGAATCAATCATAATTCGAGGTTCGGTTTTTTCTTCTCTATTCAGGTATGAACAGAAGCATTTTCACATGGGTTGTTTGTGTGCTGAATTTTGTTCTTGGTGACAGCTCAAGCCATAGTGAGCATCGGAAATAGAACTTGTTTACAAATAAGGTGCTGATTGGAGCATTATGCAAATATTGCATCCTAGAACAACTACAAAGTAATTACGAAAAGAGGATAAATCAAAACTAATTTTAGCAATAGTGTCATATTGTTGGGAAGGAGTAAATGGCATGTACAACTGAGAGACCAAAGAAGTAATTTGTCAGCCAAAGCAATAATCTTATAAAATAGTGAATACTTTGATGTATCCTTCTAGGGAATAAGGAGTAAATTTATTATGAATAGACATACTTTGATTTCCCATATGCTATTTTCATTCCGAAAATACTCCCCAGGTTTGAGAAAATATTCCTCTTGTAATACTTTGATTTCTTTCCACTTAGAGAAAACTTGCACGGAGTAATTGTCCACGCCTACACAAGGAATAATGTTTTTGTGACTAGAGGAGTAATTTTGTACAACTAGAAGTAATTTTCCACAACAAATTCTACTTTAGAGACTAGTGGAGTAATCGTGTAGGAGTAATTTTCTATAAATGGGTTTTACATATAGAAACACGGCAATTGAACACATACATGAGGAATACTTCTTTTATAGAAGAAAGATATAATCTTGAAAAATAGAAATAATTTTCGTAATTGGGTTTATATATGAGAAGAGTAGTTAGACATGCTTACTTGCGTATATTTATTGCTTCCTGAAATCTCTCTCGCTGCACTGCGTATGTCAGTCTTAAATCACATCTTGAAATTTCTCTCCCTCCTTGTAATCACTTGATTGAATGCACGATTGGATCCTCTAGTCAACGCTGGCATGTTTCCGGCTGGACGCACGCATGGTAGTTTGCAGGTCATGAAATAAAAAAATCCCATCCTCTGGCGGCCACTGAAGGGATGTTTACTTGCTCGTGTATTTGCGTTGTGTGACTACACCCTATAATCACGTTTCAAAGTTATTTCATCCTCTCTCTTCCAAATACAAATGCATACATTGCTCTCAAAAATATTGCTCACACTAGTAGTAGCCCATGCAAGTTTGAACGGCTTCCTAAAATCCCTCTCTTGATGCAATGATACGTTAACCACAATGGAGACTACAATTTACATACATGCTTAAAAGATTTTTTTAATGCGGCTGCACTCCATGGACGAAATAATATTTTTACTGCGTCTATGGATTGTTGGTGTCTCTGGGTGTTCAAAAAGAGTAAATAGCCATATATCTCTCTTTTAATAACATGGCTACTAGGAGGATAACCTAGTTTTGTTAGTTTTGTGTTTAATAAATGATAAAAACCATCGCCATGTGCTCACCATGATAATATCCTTATGCTTTTGCTCATAGAAAAGTGATAAAAGTTGTCGCTTTGTTACCTCTCACGATGTTGTATATGATTTGACTTTTTGCTCTCCAATAAAAGGAACTTAAATTGATTAAATACCAACTCTTTTATTTGTGGAGGTTAAATGACTAAATTCTAGACCCACATACTCTATGTTGCTCTTTGACTTAAGTTTACCAATGGCCTTATATCTTGTATTGTTTTATTTAAAACTTTATTTTTATGCTATTTACATGCGTGAACCTCTTGCAAAGTACTACCTACCAAAGCCTTTACACATATTTGTTCTTTCATGATGAAACCTTTAGTTTGCAAACTTATATTTTGATGAGTTGGATTAAGATTGATTTCTGTGGTATGAGACTTAGAAGCTGATCATTCTATTTTGCGTAATTTCTTATTCCTATTCTTTTTGTCCATGCATTGTGAGTTTTTATACTGGAAATTTCGCAAACCTCGCTCGGTATGCAACCTAAACCCAAATTATCATTTTTGTGACTACCTCCTTGACCACAACCTATCATTGAGTATGGAAAAAATATCTTATCCAAGATTCAAAAGATTAATGAGTGCCCCTTCAAGAAGATCAAGACCTAGAGGCGCCCATAAAGTGTGGAAGCCCCTCTAGAGGAATAAATTAATTTTTGTTGGAGATTAAATATTTTGATACATCAGCAATATATCATTGTTCCCTTTCATGCTCGATGAGGATCATCATCTGAGTCTTTTACGTATATGTCATTATGAAAGTTCGTGGTTACCTACATGTCATGAAAAAGTTTCTAGACACCTGTGTGCCATGCACTCGAAGTTCGTTTACGCGTGTGCCATTTTGGATGGATGGAGAGTTAACAGAGGTGTTAGAGGGTGTGTAAAGACAACTTTGCCCTTGTGTGCAATAATGAGTTTTAAAAAATCAAAAAAGTGAAAAAATTGAAATAGTGTTAAAATTCAGGATAAAATAAAAATGATTTTTTAAATTCGTAAAAAATAGAAAAATGGGAAAATATTTTTTAAAAAAGGAAAAAAATCAGAAAAAGTGGAAATAAATCGAAATTGATTAAAAAAATCTGGAAAAATGTGGAGAAAATTAGGGAAAATTTGGAAAAATTTGGAAAAATGTGAAAAAATAGGAAAAAGGTTGCAAAAAATATGGAAAAATCGGACATAATTTTTTTTAAAAGAGGTGCATGAACATACAATTAGATAAGTACATATCACAGTCATTTAAGCAAATAACCATTGCATAGCCATTGCATAGTAAAAAACAAGGACATAACCATTGCATAGCAACAACTTCATATCATAGTCATTTAAGCAAATAAGTTCACTAGTTTTCATCCAACTTAGTCCACACATAGAAAGTAGTAGTTCACTAGTTTTTATCACACCAAACCATACATGTCTCAAAATACATCAAAAGTAGTAGTTCCTCCACATAATTTATTCAAGCTGGAGTTTCTTCTTGCTTCTGGTATTAGAAGCTAGGTTGGATGGGTTGGCCACTTCAACAGGAGCCCTCCTTGGTGTACACTTCTTTATGATGGCTTGCTTCTTCCTTGGTGTTTGCACTGTCTGTGTAGGGACTTCATAAGATGCAATTTCTTCATCAACAACAGGAGGATGCTCAATTTGGAGAGGAAAGGGGTCATTGGATCCTTTTCCAGATCCATTTCCAGACCTTGTGTAAAAAAAATGATAAGTGAGGTTGTAGGTTGTAAAAGAAAAGATCAAAAAGATTAGTGAGGTTGTAGGTTGTAAAAGATCAGTGAGGTTATAGGTTGTAAATGACAGAGTACTCTAAATGAAAAGAGCTGGAAAAGTGAAAGATCAACCTGCTAGTACTTGTTGGTGGCCCCTTTTTCTTTGCACCTTTTTTCACTCTCTTTGGCTTATGTGTAGCATTGGTGACCGCCTCATTGTATGGAAATACCATGCTTGACCTAGTAGTGGCCACAACAATGTTAGTCACTGTGTTACTGGAAGATGCTTTCTTCTGCCTTTTCTTTGGTGGATCCCTGAAATAAAGTATGGAAACTTGTTATTTTGCATAGCTAAACATTAAGTGTTGTCATTATGTAGCTATGTCTAGAAAGTCTACCTCTTAGCCTCAAATGCAGCTATGTCATCTGGATTGCCATTCTTACATGTGTACCAATGGTGCCCTAACTGGTGGCATATTGGGCACTCATGTTGCCTTTTGCCAGTACCTTCCTCGGTGCCATTACCTCCCTTAGTGCCTGATTTCTTCCTACTACTACCTCCCTCCAAAGCTGATTTCATCATGTTCTTCCTCCTTCCTCAGCTCCTGCAGTTGACTTAAGCAACGGACGATGCAAGAAGAAGCCATGGGTGGCTTTGGGCCACATGGACTTGTCAGGAATAGAGGGCACAGAACCTGCATATGCAATTTTGAATTTCTCAACTGAATAGCACTCATCCACATAATCTTCAAGTTTGGCACCAGGGATTGATGTGATGTAGGCAATGGCATATTTGCATGGTATTCCTAACCCTTGCCAAGCTCTGCTGGAACATGTCCTCTCAGTTATATTCACTACCAACCTAAAGCTACTAGCAGAACTTCCCTTAGCACAAACTTCTGCAATGCCATCAGGTGAGCTTGTGATTACTTCATTGTCAAGGTTGTAGCTAGCTTCTCTCAACTTCTGCACTATATGAGGCAATATCTTTCCTTCAAACTTTTGGGCAACCCTTTTTCTGTAATTCCATTTAATCAAGATCATCTGTCTAATGGTATCCATCAAGTCATCCAGATGCTTGCCCTTCTGATCCTTTACCTGCCAACATAGCAATCCAATTTTTAGTAGTCATGGAGCAAAAAGGAAATCAATGCAAAGTTAAACAAGGCAAGCTTACCCATTTATTGAATGCCTCAGCCAAGTTATTGGTAATATAATCCACTTTTGACAATGTGGAAAACTGGCTCCTGGTCCACAATTTCTTGTGATTTTCCTGAAGCCATTTCATAGCCTCTGGTTTGGCTGCAGCCATGGCTTGATAATGTTTCTCAAACATGTAAGGGCTCCAGGAATATGTAGATGCCCACAGGTGATCATAAAAAATCTGTCCACTAAAGTGCTTCTTGAAATTCTGAGTTAGATGGTACATACACTCTCTATGTTCAGCATCTGGAAAAACTGTACTCACCCCATGCATCACTGGTTGCCCACAATCAGTGCTGAATGTAAGACCAACTGGGTTGCCTATAGCTTCTTTTAACCTCTCCATAAACCACTCCCAATTCTCATTTGTTTCTGAGCCAATGACACCAGCGGCTACTGGATACATCTAGTTGTGACCATCAACTGCACACGCTACACACAACTAGCCTCTAAACCTTCCATTCAAAAATGTACTATCTACTACAAGATATGGCCTACAACCTTGTAGGAAACCATCAACACAAGCTTTCAAAGCAAAAAACAGCCTATTAAACCTTTTTCGGTTGTCGATGGTATGGTGATCAATTACAACAAAGGATCCAGGACTAGTATTCTCTATTTGAGCCTTAAATCTGTAAAGGTTGTCAAAACTTTCACCCCAAGGTCCATAAATTTTGTCCATAGCAAGTTGCTTACCTAGATAAACTTTTCTGTATGTCACATCAATTTTGTGCCTCTCCTTCAACCTCCTTTTCAGCTCTTTGGCACCCACATTTCCATCTTTCTTCAACTAATCAATCACCTGTTCACACACCCAATACTGTGTCACTCCTACACAACTGCCTGTCCTCCTAGTGCTCTGACAATTCTCATGCTTGTATGGGTTCCTTGTGATCTGCCAATGTAAAAAAATCATTAGTTATTTACTCAAAAAAAATCAATGCATATAGAGTGTTACAAAAATTATACCTTTACTGTGACCTCATCACTCAAAGTAGCGGTATGAATTCGCCACCTACAACCCACATCCTTGCCACTGCAATACACCCTGTACCGAGATTTGTCACACTTGTCAATGTTATATTGGAACTAGAGCTGGACGAAAAGCTCGAAGCTCGTTAGCTCGCTCGAACTTGCTTGTTAGTGGCTCGGCTCAGCTCGGCTCGTTAGGAAATTTGAACCGGTCCAAGCTCAGGTTTCAGCTCGCTACGATAACGAGCCGAGCTCGAGCTGGCTCACGAGCCGCTCGCGAGCCCTAACGAGCCAGTGCAGCAACCAACAAACAAGTTTATTCTTGTTAGCAGAGTAGATAGAGTAGTAATTTTCTTAAGTACTAGATTGTTTGTTGGCTACTTGGTTTCATGGTTTGTTGGTTTGCAAAAATATCGTATTTGTTGATTCCAAATTTACATGTTGATTGTGATTTTTGGAATTTATAACTACTAACGAGCTGGCTCGCGAGCTTAACGAGCCGGCTCGAGCTGGGTTTCTAGCTCGCTAAGATAACGAGCCAAGCCAGCTCGTTATCTAAACGAGCTAGACCGAGCCGAGCCTTAACGAGCCGAGCCAGGCTCGATAGCCAGCCCTAATTGGAACTCATATTTGGTAGCATGTGTAGCTAAAGCCAACTTAAAAGCATGCTGGTCTGAATACATAGTGCCTACTTCCATAGGAGGATCATTCTTGTCATAGTTTGCATCAGGTTTTCGGTTAGGCTCTCTATCGGTTACAATGTCATCTTCCTCTATCTCATCATCAGACAAAGATTCATCCCCCTCAATTTCATCTACTTCATCTTCATCTATTTCATTATCAGACAATGTGGGAATGGGAGGTGCTCGATGTTCAGGACCAATGTCAATATATAAGCATTCATCATCAACACCCACACGCTCACTGGATGGGTTTGGGTTAGCAAGAAATTCACTATGTGGAGATTTAGTAAGGTTACTTTCCCTCAGGCTACTTTCAACTGATTGCCCTATACCAATTTCCCATTGTGCAGATTTAGGAGGCTCACTACCCAATCCGGCATCCATCCTACGGATGAACAATAGCGCATGCTCAGCGCATATGCATACATCACATATATGCAAGCAAAGAAAGCAATAAACAAGAAATAAGAGAAGAATTTACCTGTGTAGCTTTGAGACGAGGAGAGGAGACCACGTCCTGCGCGGGTGCCTGCCCTGCCCCTGGCTACGTAGGCGCCTGGCCGCGCGAGCGCTTGGCCGCGCGGGGCACCTGGCCGCGCAGGCGCTTGGCTACCGACTGGATCTGGGCAGCGGCGGCGGCTTGCCGGCGGCGCGCCAGCGGCGCGGACTCCGGCGGCGGCTAGGGTTCGTGAGTTGGCCAACGTGATTCTTTTTTCGCGATGAAAGCTCGAGACAGGGGAGGGGGCGCACAGGACAGAGAAGGATACTCCGGGATAGACATGTAAATGGATAGGGGCAAAATAGTCATTTCCATACGTGGGTCCCACATGTCAGATCGGTGGAACTGTTAAGTTCTAACAGAAGTTGGATGGAATGGCACGTATGTAAACGAACTTCGAGCACATGGCACATAGGTGTCTAGGAACTTTTTCGTGGCATGTAGGTAACCACGAACTTTCATAATGGCATGTACGTAAAATACTCTCATCATCTAAGCATGGGGCAGGAGTCATCGCATTATTTCTGACTTTTGTTGAGTGAGTACTATGTTTCAAGAAGTTCTGAGGAGCAAGAAAAAAATAAGAAAAGAAAGAAAAAAGAGAGCAAAAGAAAATAAAAAGGAAGAAGAAAAGAAAAAATAAAATAAAAATGTAAAAAGAAATAAAAGTGCTCGTCAGTTCTTCGAGCTTCATTAAAGTTCAAAGTGCTATCAAGATTAAGGATTGATCCATACTCATTTTTTTCCAACCATGTGCAATCCAATAACAAGGACTTCGTTGGTGCCTAGGGATAATTCACTTGCCACTTGCACATGTCCACTTATCTAAATGTGCGTGTTCCACCTCTCTCCCTCTCCAACATTATTTTCCATGGCCTTTTTGACAAGTCTCAGTAAATCCAATAGATCTCTTAGTTTGACAATATTTCAGATATAATGTTTTGCTAGGATTATTTTTACCTACCAAGCTCCACATAAGCCTTCCACCTACATATATGAGTAGAATAGGTTGAAAATAATCTAGTATATGCTTGAGTGACTTGATGAGATGAGAGTTTCCATGAGCTCTTGCAAGAGGACCTCAATATGTTGGGTATGCACCTTTTTGAAAACTCTTCACGTTGCAACAAGGTAAAAGGTTAGAAGTTTGCTTAAGTTTGACATCACTATATTTCTTTTATTGTGGCATGTTCTTTATTGCTAGTCTATCTTCCATGATGAAAGTAGCCAGTCAAAACTTGAACCTCAATGCTAAATACTTGAGAGAGAAATATGTCTTGTTATGTATGATTGAGTGTAGGGATGACATCGAAGGGCAACACTGATTTCTTAAAGCAAAATATCCTGGACTTGCTCAAGGATGAGCAAGGTTTCACCATGGGGGGATTGTTGGCGGTCAAATATGACACCCCTAGAGCACCTGTTACACATTGGTTTTGACTTTGATTTGGAACTAATCCGCCACTAGGCATACTAATGATGTAACAAGTTCACCTGTGCATGTGCTTTTGGAAGTGTTATGTTTATGCAGGAAATTACGCGCTTAATGGATAAGTTCGCATTGAGTTCAGAGGATGCTAAGCAAGAGGATCAAGGAGCTCCATTCGTATGCGAATACAAGATGAACTTACTTCCAAAGGTGGCAAGGACCAAGATGCAATGACAAGATATTCCCAAGGACCAAGATAAAATACCAGAGTTCATGTGACAAGATCCCCTATCTTGATCACGAGGATAATGACGTCTAAAGCCCACATGCAAAGGAGCAGAAGGTTCAATCGATGAGAGAAGCTCGCATGCGAAAGATGGGGCCGAAGCAGGCCGAAAAGGCCCTAGGCCGGTCGGCATGGGCAGATCGGCCCGGTCAGTTTTCAGACCGATCTGTTTTCGACCTAGTTCGCACTTCCCTTTGTACTAGGGTTGCCTCGGTCGATAAATAGTCCACAACCCCGACGGCCGCCACATCCATCCACCAGAGAGCCACTGAAAGAAGGAGATACACCGAAGGAAGCAGACGACCGCCGCAAGTCTTCGAGGGTACCTAGGAGATGGCATAGGACACCACTAGCTACCATGGCCTCCCTGTGTGGTTGTGCCATGGTGGAGTTCGGGAGTCACCCCCAACATTTATTGGGGTATGTACACACACGATGGTGATATTAATCTACTCTTTATTCTAGTTGTCTCAACTTTGGTCTACTTTAATGAATACTTTCTTTCTCATATGTGATGCATCCATGTTGACGGCTGTTAAGCACCACTTTTAGCCGTCTATATTCTCACATAAATGGAGACATATGCATTTATTACACGCATTTTGTTAAGAATAATGTAGTTCCACTTGTCCTTAGATATTATTTGAATATAGGTGAAATGAACAAGAAAATAGATAGAAACTCACCTTCTATGAAGAAGTCCACGCCACCTCAGCTGAGGATATGGCTGCCACAGGGATCGTAGGTGGCAGACACATCACTGATCCAAGTGAAGCACTCTTCGACGAATCAGAGAGCGACACATGGACATCACATGGATTCTTGGGCCCACCAGGGACTCAAACCGTCAAGGAAGTGTGCCATGCACGGAGGATGGACAAGAGGGCCCACATACCGGCCACTGTGAGGAAGCACAGCAGGACGCGTGTGTTGGCATTTCTTAACCTCAACGCTAGGCGCCGTGGTAGCGTGAGCGTGTAAGAGACTCATGTGTACACTAACGAGTGCGAATGAATCCGCAAGCGCACGGATACACCGTTGCAGCACTTCTCCCTAGGAGAATGAGTATTCCCATCGGGTTTCATTCCTAGGACGGAGAGTAACCAGAGAGGGTCTATCTAAGGACACCAGCTACCGCTGGGATAGGTAGGGATATGAGAAGCACTTCCTGAAGGGACTTAACTCTCAAGATGGATCTGTCCGCTATTAGTCCTCCCCGTGGGGTGCCAGCCCATCCTAACTTTTAAGGGAGAGGCCAATGTACTGGCAATGGGGCCCAACTTGGTATGCAGGCACGGAGGGTTCCAAAGGGTCCAACAGGCTGTCACCACTGCGGCCTACCTCTATCGTTACGCGAACGCACATGGTCTTCGCAGGATAACCAGAGCCCGGACACCACGTCTGCACCCCAGATAACTACTACAGCACGGTTACATCTGTCGACCCGCTAACAACACTATAGCAACCCATATAAATACGGAACCACGAACTAGAGAGAGAACAGATCAGATCATACTAGTCATCGAGCTACGGAGAAGAAAGAAAGCTATGGATGCAAACAAACGAGATACTGTAGACTTACTCAGCTAAACAGGATCAGAGCATGCAAACAAATATATGAACTAAGGAACTAGCTCTAAAGGATCAAAGCCTTGTGTCACAAAGAACACAAGCCTCTAACTTATGAACGAGCTAAGAACACAAGAACAAATCAATCATGCATGATGTCCACTATAGTCTAAATAAGAAATGCTGAAATACTCACTTTGGTCTAAATGAAGAACGAGCATCCACGAGGACATCAACTCACTCGTCACTCCTACTCTACCTCTCAACTAATCCTCTCTTCTCAACAGCAGTCTACCACATAGAGGTGAGAATCACCTCACATGGGTAGAATTAGAGAGAAGGAGAGATAGAGCTACACAAGAGAGAAGTGGAACTTGAGAGCTTGGTGGTGTGTGTGAAATGAGGCCCCTCCCCCTCCATTTATAGGCAAGGGAGTGGCTTGCTCCGAGGCTCCAAATGCTCCAAAACATCCCGGGATGCAGCCAAGAGCCAATGGGAGGAGAATACATGGAGGGCCAGGATGAACAGACCCTAGGTCGGTTCGGCCGAACCTAGGGTCGGCCGGCCCCCTCGGGTGGCCTCCCGGCTTGTGCTTCCTCTGGCTCACTTCCATGTGGGCCCTAGTGCCCATCCTCCGTGCATGGCACGTTTCCTAGCGGTTTGGTTAGCAAAGTGGGCCCATGGATCATGTGATGCTGACGTGGCAACGTATGATTCGTCGAGAGTTCTTCACATGGATTGGTGACATCATGGATCCAGGAGAATCCATGTGGCAGCCCCTCATTGGCCAGCACTTGAGTGCCTTGGATTGGAGTGGAGTGAATGTGCATGGATTCCTCTCATTTCTTATGCTGAATACCTGCATTTGAATAGACATCGACACTGGTGGAAAGTATTAGTTTAAGCTCCTATTCTAGTGTGGATGTGCAATTCATGCTTCAATTTGCATGAGTTGACGGCCATGAAAATGGTACTTAACAGCCGTCAACAACACCCCCACACTTGACCTTTGCTCGTCCCGAGTGAAGGGGAAACAAAGCCAAGTGGGTCATGAAAACCTTAGAGTAAGACGAACATAAGAGATATTCCAAGTCATACCCTGCTCCTGTGAACCTCTGTGGAGTGGCTATCATGTCTCCTTGGGTGATTGAAAAGTAGAACAGCTGTGAATCAAGTCACTTATGCACCTGATGATAAACACCTTGGGGTTTTGCAAAGTTTTTCATAAACAAAACTCTTGGTGGCTTCTTCATTTGATTCTCTCAGATCGCTCAATGTGTATATGTCCTCACCAAGGCATTGTTGCCTTTCTTCATCCTACTTGTAATGATGGCTATATGTGGAGCTCAAGGTAGGATAAAAGAGAAAGCATACTTGCATCACATATATTGCAAAGTCAAAAACTAGATCCACAGAGAAAATCAAATCATACCATCAGATCAAGATGTGCACTGGTATGGCTATGGCGAGTATGGTAAGGTGGATACTAGGCCCGGAATGGGTGCTAGATATTACCATACATATATGATGAGGACTATGGGTTGATGGTAAGGTGGACACTAGCCCCGGAATGGACACTAGTTCTTACCATCAAGATTACGGAACTCCTTTTTGCATGACCATCTCTCTCTTTTTCTCCTTTTATTTTGGACATGGGCTATTCTCTCTCTCTCTCTTTTTTTCATCATGCTTTGAGCATGTGTCTTCATTTTTTTTCATAGCCCATGTATCTTTTTGAAGGATACTTTAGAGAGAGAGGTCACACCACATATGGAGCTTTTATTTTTATGAAATGAATGAATGATACAATGCTAACTTCTAGTGTAGAAGCATAGCAAGGGGAAATAGGTGGGGTGCACATGAATCTTGATCATGAAAGTAGTGAAGAGAATTCTCACAAGGGTCACAGAATTTGACAAAGCTCAATGCAATAACAAGCAGCATATGAGTAGAAGGTTTTCAACTATGAATATCATATGGCTCTAGTAGGACGGTTACATATCAAAGAGGAGCCTTTCCAAGAGTTTTATATTTTCAAAAGAAATAACCCAAGAGAGTTAGTCATTAGAGCAAAAGATCATATCATCCAGCTATATCATACTCGTTAATTACTTAGGTGAACATGCTTGTCCTTAAGAAAGTTATGGTTCACAAGCAACAGGTAGATAACGAGGAATAAAACATATGTGAGTCTACTCAGGCATCAAGCAAGCTGGGTGATCTTTAGCATCAACGTTCGAGTTTTAATTTATAGAGATAGAAAGATATAGCTTATATAACTCAGGAATAAGAGAGTGAGTGTCGAGATGCAAACCGGTGCTATGCATGGGAGTTGAACCGTGAGAGGCTCGCCACAGGAGCGAGCTCGTGCGGGTCCCGTTCAGGTTCAAGTAGATGATCAATCGGCTAGCGCGGAGTGCTCACAGTGGGTATGTGCGAATACGTCATGCCTGCATTAGGAGAGTCGTGGCTCTCCCCCGCACTGTCTCGAACCTAGATGTCCTCTAAAACAAAAGACCAAAGTAATGACACAAGGGTGGCTAGACCGGGTTACATGACCGGTGAGCCACTTTATTCGAATTTCAAAATGTTCTAAAAGATTAGGCGCTTAAACACATGAAAGGAAATAATGAATGAAGGGAAATAAGTAAGGGAAATAAACCTAGACCTAGACTAGCGCCTAATGAACTAAGGTTGGGGCTAATCCCCACTACTCAGAAAGGATCTGCTCCTTCCCCTCAGCAACTGCCAGCCTCTGCAGCTTCTGGGTCATGTCCTCCTCCAACTGGCGATACTCAAACTTGAGCTCGCGGTACTCATCCCTCTGCTTGGCCAGCCCTTTAATTAGCTTTTCATGCTCTACGAACAGATCAGCTAGTTTGTGCGCCAGCTTTGCTAAAGCAGGGGTCTTCTTGGCGCCATTGCTCCGGATGTCGGTGAGGATCCTGATGATGTCTCGCTCCCACTGCGGCGGCTTATGGTAGGGCGTACCATAGCCTCTAGTGGCAGTTCTTAACCACAATGCTAGGCGCCGTGGTAGTGTGAGAGTGTAAGAGACTCCCGGGTACACTGACGAGTGTGAACGAATCTGCAAGCGGACGGATACACCGTTGCAGCACTTCTCCCCAGGAGAATGAGTATTCACGTCAGGTTTCGTTCCTAGGATGAAGAGTAACCAGAGAGGGTCTATCCAAGGACACCAGCTACCGCTGGGATAGGTAGGGATATGAGAAGCACTTCCTTAAGGGACTTAACCCTCAAGATGGATCTGTTCGCTATTAGTCCTCCCCGTGGGGCGCCAGCCCATCCTAACTTTTTAGGGAGAGGCCAATGTACTAGCAACGGGGCCCCACTACTAGAAACCCCCCCTTTAGCTACGTTATAGTAGTAATGCACACTGGAAGCGTTTTTACGTTAGTGCCTAAACATGCTTTTTGACATGATTTTGATATCATGTCAAACTGTCATGGTATTTGACACGCTTACAGCGTTGGTAGTCTTATAAAGACATTTTTTATGACGATATTGAAATCATCTTAAAAAAGAGATGAAGTTAGCCACATTTTAAAGCGTCATTATTGTCTAGACACGTTAAAAAGCGTAGCAGATAATGTCCATAATCATGTAAAGATGCATTTTGACATGATTGCAAAAATGTTTCAAGATGTTACGCTTTTAGACATGCTTGAAATCATAACTAGCAAATAGAAACATCATAAAGCGTACCAAATAAGTGTACTAATTGGTTCCTCATGTAAAACTCAAGAGGAAACTATATGTTATGTAAGTCAAGTTTGTTGTGTAGGTGAGATGGTAAGGAAGATATGTGTGAGATGAGAGATCTTGGGTTCGAATCCTGTACGATACACATATTTCACATGAAAAATTATGTATAGGTGTCCTCAAATCTGACATATTTTTTATTTTTACAAATTTGTAGACATGTTTTATAAATGTATCTAGAAGTTTGTCTCTATATTTCTTAACGCACAATAAAGTGTTTCTATAATATGTAACTAGACCACTAGAGACGTTTTGTACATGTGTCTACAAGATTGTATCAATTTTATTAGATATGCATCTAATGTGTCTACAAAATGTATCTTTGTTTCATAGCGATGTTTAAAGAATTCATCTCTACAAGGTTTGACGCGGTACGTACGAAGACGCTTCTAACACGCTTTATGAAAGCATGCCTATACTGACATAGAGACGAAATAAAACGTGTCTAACTCTAAATCTGGCGTATCTAGAGGGGGGTTTTCTAGTAGTGCCCAACTCAGTAGCAGGCGCTGAGGGTTCCAAAGGGTCCAACAGGCTGTCACCACTGTGGCCTACCTCTATCGTTACGCGAACGCATGTGGTCTTCGCAGGATAACCAGAGCCCAGACACCACGTCTGCACCCCAGATAACTACTATAGCACGGTTATGTCTTTCGACCTGCTAACAACACTATAGCAACGGTTGGCGGTCGATTTCCGTCAACCTAGCCACTTGTTTACCTTCTATGTTGGTATTGATTTGATATTCACACTAACGATCCTAACCCCCATTATATGCTATGTTCGCACTCGTGCACGGTTTTTGGAGTTTGTTGTTTACACAGGAATCAAGAGCTTAAATGAGGACTTCCAGGTAAAGTTCATCAAGGGATTTACAAGGTGATCATGGACCCCGGGACAAGTCAAGATACAAGATGAACATGACTCCAAACAAGCCAAGGACTAAAGCGTGAAGCCGAGAAGTGCGGAGGACCTAGACAGAAGATGCGGGAGTTCATTCGCAAAGCCCCCTCATCTAAACCGCGATGAAAATGACGTCAAGGGCCCACATGCAACTCGACAAAAACTCAATAAGTCGCGAGAAGCATCCAGAAGAAAGGCGGCACCAAACTGGGCCAGGATGGGCCCAAGCCGGCCAGCCCAGGCCGGCCGGCCCAGCCCAGCCCATTCTGGGCCCTGTTCTCTGCCCCCTTTGACCTAGCTGATCCTCGGGCTATTTATAGCCCCGGTACCCCGAGCCACGTATCAAGCAATTCGTCATTCGCCGCCGAGGAGCAGAGGAGCTTGAGGGACACCACCCCGGAGAGGAGGGTCGAGTTAGTCGTCTAGGGTTTGCCTAGCCGACGTGGGAACCTTGCAAGGAAGACCACGTCGGAGTTCCGAAGGCGTGAATCAAGGTCAAGGTAGGATCCTGGTTGGGTCTTATTCATGTATTCATACTTTTGATGGTGTTTTAATGGATTCGATTCTTAGCAATCAAGTACTTTCGTTTGCAATTCTTGTTCTTGCTTGGGTGTTTTCCTCATCAATCTATTCTCGAGATAGATTGCATGGGATGTTCTTGTAGCCGCGGTGGCTAGAGGTACATACCCAATCTACCAAGTAGTTCAACGCACTCCTTGTGGGTGTGCTCTAAGATTCGACCGCGAAGAAAGGGGAACATCGTGACAGGATGTTGACACCGAGTACGGCGGGGTGACTTAGGGGTTTTGACCGAAGGTCATGGTTTAAAGAAGCTTTCAATGAGATTCGTTTTACTCTCTCTTTATCTTTCTCGGAATGACGACATAAACTCGATCTAGACCCCTCTCTAGATCGGTACCTCAATGCTTTCTCTTGCTGTCTCTTTGGATCTTAGTAGATTAGATGCAATTCGAAGCCTTCCAAAGAAGCAAGTATTTTTCGGTTATTAGATTGATTTTATATTACACATTGTTCCACAGATTCGATACCTTGGGTTCACCAATCAAGGGAAGAAGGGTTCCTTAACTACGACGAGGGATTTGTCCGCTTGCAAGTCCAAACGAACTTTGCAACGATAATCAAACATCAACAAGCCCCTTTTTCTGGCACCATTGCCGGGGAACAAGTAATTATGATCCAATCTAATATCTCGTTTGTAAGTATTTTTAGTTTCTTTTTGATTTTTCGTTTGCATCTACTAAACTTCGATCATCCTCAAAAACCAATCTAATCTAGTTTTTGACTAACCCTTTTTATAGTTTTCCTTTCTTTTTAGATCTTTTGTATATTTTGCTTATCGCTAACCCTAACAAGAGATGGATGGCTGTTGGCGTTTCTTAACGTCACCACCACTGGCGCACTAGCGTGATCATGTAAGAAACTCCCGGGTACACTGACGAGTGCGAACGAATCCGCAAGTGCACGGATACACCGTTGTAGCACTTCTCCCTAGGAGAATGAGTATTCCCGTTGGGTATCGAATCCAAGGATGGAGAGTAACCAGAGAGGGTCTATCCAAGGACACCAACTTTCGCTGGGATAGGTTGGGATACAAGAAGCACTTCCTTAAGGGACTTAGCTCTCAAGATGTATTTCTATCAGGTCTTAGTCATCCCCGCGGGGCGACAACACTCCAAGGTGCTGGCAAGTGAGCCCAACTCGGTACGCGACGTAAGAGGGTTGACAAAGGGTCCAACAGGCTGTCACCACTGCGGCCTACCTCTACGCTATGATCGTACGTGGTCTTCGTAGGAAAACCAAGGTCCAGACACCACGTCTATACCCCAGCTAAATACTATAGTGCGGCGTATGCTAGCCCGCTAACTACAGTACAACAACTGTATAAATACGGTCCCACGAACAAGGGAAAGATCGAAATCAAATCATATCATTGAACTGGGAGCAGAAAGGAAGCTATGGATGCAGCTAAACAAGATACAGCGAACTTACTTAACTAAACAGGATCAGAGCATGCAAACATGTACATGAACTACGGCTCTGGCTCTAAAGGATCGAAGCCTTGTGTCATGAAGAACACAAGCCTCTAACTTATGAACGAGCCACGAACACAAGAATAAATCAATCATGCATGATGTCCACTATAGTCTCAATAAGAAATGTTGAAATACTCACTTTGATCTAAATGAAGAACAAGCATCCACGAGGACATCAACTCACTCCTTACTCCTCCTCTACCTCTCACTAATCCTAATCTAGATCTCTCCTCATCACTATTCTACCACATAGAGGTGAGAATCACCTCTCATGGGCAGAATTGGAGAGAGGGAGAGAGAGCTACACAAGAGAGAGTGAAACTTGAGAGCTTGGTGGTGTGTGAGAAATGGAGCCCCTCCCCTCCTATTTATAGACAAGGAGGAGGCTTGCTCCGGGGCTCAAAGTGCCCCAAAACACCCGGGAATGCAGCCAAGAGCCAATGAGCAAGCAACATGTGGAGGGTGAGGATCAACCGACCCTAGGTCAGTTTGGCCGATCCTAGGGTCGGCCGACACCCTCGGCTGGCCATCTGGCCCGTGCTTCCTCTGGCTCGCTTCCATGTGGGCCCTGATGCTTCTCCTCCATGCATGGCACATTTCCTGGCGGTTTAGTTGGCAAAGTGGGCCCATGGATCCATGTGATGCTGACGTGGCAGTGTATGATTCGTCGAGAGTACTTCACATGGATTGGTGACATCATGGATCCAGGAGAATCCATGTGGCAGCCCTTGATTGGCCAGCATTTGAGTGCCTTGGATTGGAGTAGAGTGAAAGTGCATGGATTCCTCCTATTTCTTATGCTAAATACCTGCATTCAAATAGACATCGACACTGGTGGAAAGTATGAGTTTAAGCACCTATTATAGTGTGGATGTGCAATTCATGTTCCAATTTGCAGGAGTTGACGGTCTTGAAAATGGCAAATATTGACCGTCAACAATGACCACCTCTCCAACAAACAAAAAAATTTTGTCGATGATCCAGAAAAACTTTACAGGCAAGGGAGACGCAAAGCACGATCTAGGAAGCTGGGGATTGTAGATCCAAACACCGAAGATGAATCTCCAACCACAAGTCCGAAGAAAGAATCACCACCTACAAGTCCGAGAGATCAACCTCAACCGCCACCAATGGCACAAGAGAGGAAGATCGGGGAGCTTTGCATCCCGAAGCTTGGTGATTTATCCATCCTCAACCTAGCTGACATCGGGAGGCCGTTTGAGATCAAGACTTCAACCATCCGCATGGTGCAACATTCACTTTTCACCGGTAAAGAGGATCCTAACCTTCACATCCAAGCATTCATTCATCTTTGTTAGACATTCACGATGGAAGGGTTGGATCAAAATCAATTGAGTGCAAGACTTTTTCCGTTCTCACTTCTCGGAAAAGCTTTGCAATGGTTCTATACTCTACCGGTGGAGACGGTGCAAAATTGGGAAGCATTGATGAGAGCTTTCATGAAGCAGTACTATTCGCCGGGTAAGACTCAAAGCTTGCGTAATAAGATTGCTACTTTTGCTCAATATCCTACGGAGACTATCGCGGAAGCTTTTGAGCGTTTCAACGAGTACACTCGAGCCGTGCCACATCACAAGTTCCCAAAGGAAGACCTTGTTCAAAAGTTCTACCAAGGTCTCAATCTAGCATCAAGTACCGTAATTGACGCATCGGCGGGAGGATCTATTATTGAGCTAACTCCGACGGAGGCATTCACTCTTTTCAAGAAGGTTGCGGATAATGATACATGGCGTCATCGGGACGTCTACTTCTGGTTCAACCAACGGGCAATGTTAAAGGTGTTTTGTAGGTTGAAAAGGAAGATCTTCTAGAAGGGAAGATTGACTCGCTCATGAGAAGATTGGAAAAGATGGAGCTAGAAAAGAAGGCCACCCAAGACTTGAAGGCCGCCGAAGCAAGACCCACATGTGAAGAATGTGGGGAGTACGGCCATGTCCAAAAATATTGTCCGGAGGAAGCAAAGGTGTTTGACTACATGAGAAAAGGAGATTTGCCGAACTTCCGCTACGGGCAAGGTAGACCTCAATTTAATGCAAGTTCATCTATTCAAAATTCGGTGCCTCTTCGTATACAATTGAAGGATTTCATGGACGAGCAAGCAAAGATCAACAAGGACACCGTCACTAAGTTCAAGGCTATGGAGAAAATCTTGGAGAATATTGATGGCAAGGTGACGGAGGTTGGGAGCTCCAACCAACAAGTGCTCAACATAATGAAGATATTGGAAATGCAAGTGGGACAACTTGTCGGGCGCTTGACCACTAGTGACGGAAGATTGCCGGGCTAGCCCCAAGGTCCCGAGACGGCAAAAGCTATTCAAACTCGGTCGGGAAAGGAGACTGAAGATCCCGAACTTCCAGCCGGTGCAAGGAAGCCAAAGCCAACCGTTGAAACGGATGATCACACTAAGGAGAAAGTGACTACTATTCCTGAGATTGCTACCGAAGAGCCGGAATTCGAAATGCCAAGTGATGACACAAAGATGACAACACTAAAGACACGCTACTTTCGAGGTAAAATTGATAATCATTTTGAAAAGCTTGTGGAAGTGGTGCGTAGGTTAAGCATCAACATGCCGTTATTTGACGCTCTCCAAGTTCCTACATATTCTCGCTACTTCAAAGACATACTTGCAAACAAGTATGAGATGGCAACACTTGGAGCAGACCATGTCAAGGTGTCTGAACAATGTAGTGCCGCCATCGCAAATCAAGGGCCCGAGAAGCAAAGAGACCCTGGATGTCCAACTATCCCATGTTCTATTGGCTCATTCATGTTCGAGAAGGCATTATGCGACCTTGGAGCAAGCGTGAGTGTCATGCCAAGGGATGTGTTTGAGAAGCTACGCTTACCACTTGAGCCTACGGGTATGTGTTTGGAGTTGGGCGACAAATCTATTTGCTATCCCGTGGGAATTGCCGAAGATGTGCTCATGAAAGTTGGAGATCACTTCATTCCCGTCGACTTCGTGGTACTTGAGATGGGAGAAAGGGAGAAGCCACCCCTCATCTTAGGGAGGCCCTTCCTCAAGACCGTCGGGGCGACGATCGATGTTGGCAAAGGGGAGATTAAGTTCGACGTCAATGGCACACGAAGCATATTCAAGTTTCGTCCACGTTTCGAGGTATGCAACATGATCAATGCTAAATATGTTCCACCTCATCGTCATTTTAGAAAGGAAGAGCCAAAGAAGAAAGAGGAGCCCAAGATGAAGGAATAGAAAGTGATCAAAGAAGTCATTGCATCCGTCAAGACCAAAGAACAAAAGCTGCCTGTGGAGACCAAAAAGATGACTAGGCCAGAGAATAAGCCCGTGCCCAAGACGGTGCGGAAGTGGGCACCCAAGATTGCAGCGCCCGCAAAGAGCGTTGATCCGAAGTGAAGAAGACAAGAAGTCTAGCCATGGACAATAAACGAAGCGCTAAGCGGGAGGCAACCCGTTCGTCGAGTCAAGAATAAGCTACCGGGAGGACAACCCGTTGAAGAATAAAGCTGTCGGGAGGGCAACCCGGATTATTTCCAATTTTCAAGTAAGTTGGTCTTAGAATTTGCTACGCAAGACTTGGTATAAACTCTTAGTGGTTGAATTTATTTTTTGAGACATTTAAGTTGCTCGGATGTTTCATTTGGATTTTATTTGACATAAACCTTTGACATGAGCCATCCTACGATTTATTTGCCCCTTTTCGAGAAACCAATTCCAAAAATTCAGAACCTACCCACACCTTTCATCCTCCTCATGATGATAAGGTTGGTTTGTTTTACATCATAAAAACACACGAGTAGAGCCCTGCGTTGTTTCTTAATGATTTTTAATCTTTGACGCATGCTAGGACTCGCGTGAACCTAGGTTTCTCTAGATTTAGAATTTTTCCAAGCCTCATTTATTTTTGTTTATTCAAAACATCTCCCTCATATTTAGCCAAAATTAGAACCTAAACCCATACCCCCACGATCAAGCCGGAGGAGCTCGCTATCAATTAATGAAAGCGAGTGATCCCGATGTCACCAAAATCAATGAAGTCGGAAAGTTTCGACTTACAAATGTTTTTGATGCCTAAAAACTCCTCTAAAAATACATTTGATCTGATTGATATCTCTGAATTAATTTTTAATTTTCAAAATTAGAGGACTGATTAGCATCTAAACATGATCAAGGGAAGGTTTTGAGTTTATTTAAGCCTCTAATGACCCATGATGCATCACGGGAACACATCATCATTCAAGAATCTTTTGGCATGCATGGGACAAGCATGAGGGGGCAGCATTGCTTTGATTTTTGCAGGTTATAAATGATAACATGGGAGGCAAGGAAGCATGTAAGTGACACAAAGGAAATGATTAAGATGAGGACTTGACCATGAAAGAAAAAGGAATGGCTGAGAGAGTTCGGGCGGTAGATCAACGTGGAGCACGAGGGCACAAGGTAATAATGCAACAAGCATCAAGTGGGAGAATACCGGAGCCGAGGCAGGGGCAGGGACCCCAGGCCGGCCAGCCTGCCCTATATTTCCCCCCCCCCTGCCTCCATCTTTCACAGGTGAGTCTCTTGCTTGCTTATTAGTTCGTGTTCTTGATCTCTCAGTCCAGAACCTCCAGAAACTCTCCAGAAAAATTCGTTCTCCTCTCTTGAGTCCAAAAATTTAGAGAATTGCATCACAAACTTTGCTCTTCCATATACTTCTTTTGTGTGTATTTCTACTGGCAAGAAACCCCCGAGAGAGTTTGTTTGTGATTTGTGCAGCAACTACAAGATGAAGAAGGTCTTTGGCAAGGTTCTTGGGAGGAAGACGCAATCATCATCATCGAAGTCGGCATCAACAAGTTCTTCGCGGAGGCACTCGATCTCCGAGTCACCGCGAAGCATGGAAGAGGATGTGGCACCATCAAGGAGCGACACCATGCTCCTTAGTGGAAGGAGAGACACCCGAAGCTCGTCTATGCGGTACACCGAACCGCAAGGGCGAACGGAGGAGCCACCCGTTCCACCTTGTCGTTCGACTCGTTCATCCGCTCCACCACCATACACTCCACGACATTGAAAATATGGATTTCTTATGATGTTGGAGGAGGAGGAGGAGAGACTTGGGCGCCTAGAGAAGAGGGTTGTGCCCAATGTTGACTTTGATGATGATGCCCTCCAAGTATTGGGATTTGCCCCAGATATCTATCAAATGACGAACCACCTTGGATGGGGGCAATTTTTTGATGGAGTAGGAGTGAGTATTCATTTGGAGCTTGCCACAGAAATTCTCATGACCATGCCACCGGTTATTAATGAAGGGGTGCCATCCCTCTCATTTCGGTTGAAGGATGAAGAGCAAATGGTTTCTAATGAGCAAATTAGAGAGTTGCTCGGTTTTCAGAGGGAAGCTCCGGAGCAAGCTAATGCTAGTGAAAGTGTGTTGGAAGGATTTTGGAGCATGATTTCGGGAGAAGACAACCAACAAAGAAGTAGAATTCAGAATCCCATCATCCGGATATTTCACTCTTGGATGAGCAAAAGGATTTTGGGAAGGATGAAGGAATCCAAAGTGACCAATATGGAAGTTAATTGGCTTTATTCGGTGTTGATTGCAAGACAAGCCTTTGATCTGTCATATATCATGATCAATCGGTGGTGTTGTGAGGCAATATCGGGGAGTGGACAAATTGGTTTGGGATGCTATCTCTCTATGATAGCAATTTCTTTGAAGCCGAGCATTACAAGAAATCCAAAATTCATCCTTGCGGGAAATTCACTTGGAATTGATTATATGAAGCAAGGAAAATATATTAGTGGAGATGAGAATAGAGGGTACAAGGTGGCAAAAGTCAATGTTCCTCTTCCCAACATGAAGCTGAAATTATTTATTGAAGGAAGAGAGAATTGGTTAGAAGAAGGAATTCTAGTACCGGACAAGAAGAACAAGAGGGGAAGAATCATAGAAGAGGGTTCATCCTTCGCAGCCCAAGAGCAAGGAGGAGTGGCCTACCATCAACCCTATGGCGGAATTCCTATGCCACCACCTCACTACGGAAGTGTGCCAATGCAAGCATGGGGGAGTGGTGCAGCCATGCCACCACCTCCTCCAACATATTTTCCTCCAACTTTTGTTGTACCCAATGAAGCATTTGTGGCACCATATGCAAGCATGCCCCAGCCCCAACAAAGTGCAGCCATTATTCGGGCATATATGGAAAGGAATGAACAAGACGTCGAGAGGATTCGAAGCCATGTCAACCATTGTCAAGAAGGAACGGCGGGAATCGCCCATCAATTGGGACGTCTTCAACTCGTGCCGCCTCATCAATTTCATGGAGCGGCCATGCAACAATACTATGAGCAAGGATTTAATGAAAGCCAACCAGCGGAGCAAGGACAATCGGATGAAGAATGAAGAAAGAAGAAAGGGACGGAGTTTTTAAGTGTGGTTTGATTTTTCCTTTTCCTTCTCTATTTTTCATCTTGCGTGCGTTTATGTTTGCGTAGTATTTTTCTAGTTTTTATTTATTTTCAGCATGTGTTGTAGTAGTAGTTTGTTATCCATCATCATGAATAAGTTTCACTGTTGCTTTATGATCTTAATATCGATGGAGAATTTGTACCTTGTTGATATGTGATGATGATTGCCGCTTTGCTCAATCTTATGCTTGTTTTATGCATGTTTAAGCTAGTGCTCTCTTTTAACATGAATCTGAAATTTAATTAAATGCTAGCCTAATCTTGTGTGGAGGTTATGATAACTCAAGTCCCATAGTGTGGAGGTTATGATAACTCAAGTCCCATAGTTCTTTTCGTTGCTCTCACCTTTTTATTATCAAAAAGTTATGCTAACCTTGTCATGAGTACCGCTTGCATTTGCTCTACCCATCCAAAGCCTAAGTTTACTTGAGTGCAAAACTTTAGTATAAACAAGATTTACTTTTGGGTGCATTGATTCAAGGCCTGATTTCTCTGGCCCAAGACTAAGAAGCTGGTCATTCCGTTTTTGTGTATCGTTCTTTATGCTGGCCTTTTTATCCGTGCATTGTGAGTTTCCACATTGGGAATTTCGCAAACCTCGCCGGATATCCAACCAAAACTCAAATATATCTGTTTTGTGTTCACCTCCTTGACCACAACCCAATATATGAGTATGGATGAATATTATGGAGAAGATTACAAGGAAAGTACTTCAAGTGAGAAAGGGAAACTTCCAAAAGGATCCCTAGAAGATTTTTTGAGTGTTTCTCTCTTAGAAAAAAATGAGAGCTTCAATTCCCACCTTGGCATATTTATCACCTCTTTTGCCCGAGGACGAGCAAACGTCTAAGCATGGGGGGTTGCCAAGGAAGTGCTAGTATGGCTTAGAGTTCAAAGGGAGCAAATAAAAAAAAGAGAGAGAAAGTATGATGAAGAAAAAAAATGAAAAAAAATATGAATGATGAGAAAAGAAAGAAAGAAAAAAAATCTATATAATAATAAAGCTCCTCGGTTCTCTAGCTATGTTTTAGTGCTTTTGAGTTTTCAAGAGGATTCAAGATCAAGACCCATACTCATCTTTCCAACCATGTGCAATCCGATAACAAGGACTTCATTTGTGCCTTGGGATCACTCTTTGCCATTTGCACATGTCCACCTATCTAAAAGTGTGTGTTCATATCTCCCTCCTCCTTGATAACATTATTTTTCCAATGACCTTTTTGACGAGTCTCGGTAAGACCATGAGAAGCTAGTCTTGTTTTAATAATATCTCAACTATAATATCTTGGTAGGACTAAACTTTCCTATAGGTCCACATAAAGCTTCCACCATATACTTTGAGAGAGGAAAGGAGTAGAACAAGTAGGTTTGAGAGACAAGTGAGATGAGAGTACATGAGTAAAGTGCAAGATGGATATTTTTTATTTTGGTAAAGCAATTTTTCTCTTTATCCCATTCTTTATTTTTCAAAATTTCTTAGATTTGTTTAAAAGTTTGAGAGCTTGATCATGTACTTGTGGAAAGAACTTGAATGATATCTACCCTCCATAAAGATAAAAGTTAGTACATTATGGAACCTTAATGAATATAAAACTCGAGAGCATTGTGTTTTCTCATGTATGATCAAGTGTAGGGTTTGAACATCGAAGGGCAACGCTGATATTCATAGAAGGCTTACTCGAGGACGAGCAAGGTTTAAGCATGGGGGGATGTTGGCGGTCGATTTCTGTCAACTTGGCCACTTGTTTACATTCTATGTTGGTATTGATTTGATATTCACACTAACGATCCTAACCCCCATTATATGCTATGTTCGCACTCGTGCACAGTTTTTGGAGTTTGTTGTTTACACAGGAATCAGGAGCTTAAATGGGGACTTCTGGGTAAAGTTCATCAAGGGATTTACAAGGTGATCATGGACCTCGGGACAAGTCAAGATACAAGATGAACATGACTCCAAACAAGCCAAGGACTAAAGAGTGAAGCCGAGAAGTGCGGAGGACCTAGACGGAAGATGCGGGAGTTCATTCGCAAAGCCCCCTCATCTAAACCGCGAGGAAAATGACGTCAAGGGCCCACATGCAACTCGGCAAAAACTCAAGAAGTCGCGAGAAGCATCCAGAAGAAAGGCGGCACCGAACTGGGCCAGGATGGGCCCAGGCCGACCGGCCTAGCCCATTCTGGGCCTTGTTCGCTGCCCTCTTTGACCTAGCTGATCCTCGGGCTATTTATAGCACCGGTACCCTGAGCCACGTATCATGCAAATTTGTCATTCGCCGCCGAGGAGCAGAGGAGCTTGAGGGACACCACCCCGGAGAGGAGGGTCGAGTTAGTCATCTAGGATTTGCCTAGCTGGTGTGGGAACCTTGCAAGGAAGACCACGTCGGAGTTCTGGAGGTGTGAATCAAGGTCAAGGTAGGATCCCGGTTGGATCTTATTCATGTATTCATACTTTTGATGGAGTATTAATGGATCTGATTCTTAGTGATCAAGTACTTTCGTTTGCAATCCTTGTTCTTGCTTGGGTGTTTTCCTCCTCAATCTATTCTCGAGAGAGATTACATGGGATGTTCTTGTAGCCGTAGTGGCTAGAGGTACATACCCGATCCACCAAGTAGTTCAACGCACTCCTTGTGGGTGTGCTCTAAGATTCGACCGCGAAGAAAGGGGAACATCGTGACAGGATGTTGACACCGAGTACGGCGGGGCGACTTAGGGGTTTTGACCGAAGGTCATGGTTTAAGGAAACTTTCAATGAGATTCGTTTTACTCTCTCTTTATCTTGCTCGGAACGACGACATAAACTCGATCTAGACCCCTCTCTAGATCGGTACCTCAATGCTTTCTCTTGCTACCTCTTTTGATCTTAGTAGATTAGATGCAATTCGAAGCCTTTCAAAGAAGCAAGTGTTTTTCGGTTATTAGATTGATTTTACATTACACATTGTTCCACGGATTCGATACCTTGGGTTCACCACTCAAGGGAAGAAGGGTTCCTTAACTACGACGAGGGATTTGTCCGCTTGCAAGTCCAAACGAACTTTGCAACGATAATCAAACTTGTTGATTATCGTTGCAAAGTTCGTTTGGACTTGCAAGCGGACAAATCCTCCGTCGTAGTCAAGGGACCCTTCTTCCATTGAGTGGTGAACCCAAGGTATCGAATCCATGGAACAATGTGTAACGCAAGAACCAATCTAATAAGCGGAAAACACTATGATCTTGAGAAGGGTTTTTGCATCTAATCTATGGAAGAACCATGAAAACACATCTAATCTACTAAACATCGGAGGTAGCAAGAGAAAGAGGATGTAAAACCAATCTATAGATTGGATCGGGTCTTTTGTTGAAGTTCCAAAGCCAAGAAGAATAAAGCAAACGAATCTCATTAAAAGCCTCTTTAAATCTTGGCTTCCGTTCCAACCCTCATAGACACCTACCGTACACGTGGTCAACATCCTGTCACGATGTTCCGCTTGTTGTGTAGATGAACCTAAGAGCACGTTCATGAAGAACGTGTTGAAAACGCTCGGTAGGTCAAGTATGCCCCTCTAGCCACCATGGCTACAAGAACATCCTATGCAATCTATCCGGATTAGATTGGAGAATAAGAAAACCCAAGCAAAGACAAAATCGAGAGGGAAACACTTGATCGCTAGAAATTGGATTCAATCTTGCAAATTCAACATGAAGTATGATACATGGACAAGATCACCACCGGGATCCTACCTTGATCTTGATCCTTAGCTTATAGAACTCCGACGTGGTCTTCCATGCAAGGTTCCCACGTCGGCTAGGGAAACCCTAGTCAACCATCTCGACCCTCTCCTCTCCGGAGGGTGTCCCTCTCTTCTCTGCTCCTCGGCGGCGGATGACGAATTGCTTGATGTGTGGCTCGAGGCACGGGAGCTATAAATAACCCGAGGATCACGTAGGTTAAAGGGGGTGCCGAACCGGGCCCGAAGTCGGCTGGGTCGGCCGGCCTGGGCCAAATTCGGTCCAGTTTGGCTCCGTCTTCCTTCCAGACGCTTCTCGCGACTTCCTGACTTTTTGCTGAGTTGCATGTGGGTCCTTGACGTCATTTTCCTCGCGGTTTAGATGAGGGGGCTTTGCGAATGAACTCCCGCATCTTCCGTCTAGGTCCTCCGCACTTCTCGGCTTCACGCTTTAATCCTTGGTTCATTTGGAGTCATGTTCATCTTGTATCTTGACTTGTCCCGGGGTCCGTGATCACCATGTAAAACCCTTGACGAAATTAACCCGGAAGTCCTCATTTAAGCTCTTGATTCCTATGTAAACAACAAACTTCAAAAACCACATGCGAGTGCGAACTTGACATATAATCAGGGTTAGGATCGTTAGTGTGAATAACAAATTAATACCAACATAGAAGGTAAACATGTGGCTAGGTTGACGAAAATCGACCGCCAACATCCCCCCATGCTTAAACCTTGCTCATCCTCGAGTAAGCCTTCAATGGATATTAGTGTTGCCTTTCAATGTTCACACCCTGCACTTGATCATACATGAGAAAACATAATGCTCTCTAGTTTTATATTTGTTAAAGTTCCAAAATGTACTAACTTTTATCTTTATGGAGGGTAGAGATCATTCAAGCTCTTTCCACAAGTACTTGATCATGCTCTCAAACTTTTGAATAAATCTTAGAAATTTTGAAAAATAAAGAATGAGATAAAGAGAAAATTTGCTTTACCAAGATCAAAAATAACCATCTTGCACTTTGCTCATGTACTCTCATCTTACTTGTCTCTCAAGCCTACTTGTTCTACTCCTTTCCTCTCTCAAAGTATATGGTGGAAGGCTTTATGTGGAGCTATAGGAAAGTTTAGTCCTACCAAGATATTATAGTTGAGATATTATTAAAACAAGACTAGCCTCTCATGGTCTTACCGAGGCTCGTCAAAAAGGTCATTGGAAAAATAATGTTCTCAAGGAGGGGGGGAGAGAAAAATACACACACTTTTAAGATAGGTGGACATGTGCAAATGGCAAAGAGTGTTCCCGAGGCACAAACGAAGTCCTCGTTATCGGATTGCACATGGTTGGAAAGATGAGTATGGGTCTTGATCTTGAATCCTTTTGAAAACTCAAAAAGCACTAAACATAGTTAGAGAACCGGGGAGCTTTATTATATATATTCTTTCTTTCTTTCTTCTTTCTTTCTTTTTCTCATCATACTTTTTCTTCTTTATCATCTTTTTTTCTTTCATCATACTTTTTCTCTCTCTTTTTTTATTTTTTTATTTGCTCCCCTTGAACTCTAGACTATACTAGCACTTCCTTGGCAACCCCCCCCCATGCTTAGATGTTTGCTCGTCCTCGGGCAAAAGAGGTGATAAATATGCCAAGGTGGAATTGAAGCTCTCATATTTTCTTAGAGAGAGACACTCGAAAAATCTTCTAGGGATCTTTTTGGAAGTCTCCCTTTCTCACTTGAAGCACCTTCCTTGTAATCTTCCTCAAAATATTCATCCATACTCATATATTGTGTTGTGGTCAAGGAGGTGAACACAAAAAAGATATGTTTGGGTTTTGTGGTTGGATATCTGGCGAGGTTTGCGAAATTCCCAATGTGGAAACTCACAATGCACGGATAGAAGAGGCTAGCATAAAGAACGATACGTAAAAACAGAATGACCAGCTTCTTAGTCTCGGGCCGGAGAAATCAGGCCTTGAATTAATGCACCCAAAAATAAATCTTGAATATACTAATGTTTTGCACTCAAGTATGTTTGGGCTTTGGATGGGTAGGGCAAAATACAAGCGGTACTCATGACAAGGTTAGCATAACTTTTTGAGAATAAAAAGGTTCTTTGATCCATTCAAAGTTGAGAGCAACGAAAAAGAACTATGGGACCTGAGTTATCATAACCTCCACACAAGATTAGGCTAGTATTTTAATGAAATTTCATATTTGCATTTATAGAGAGCACTAGCTTAATCATGCATAAAACAAGCACAAAGATGAGCAAAGCGGCAACTTTCATCATATATCAACATGGCATCAACTTATTATCTTCACTAAAGGTGATAATCATGGTAGAAAACTTTATTCATGTTGATTTAGAGCAAACACTACTACTAACACACATGCTGAAAATAAATAAATAAAAGAAAATGCTACGCATATATAAATTTCCATAAAAGCTGAAAATAAAGAAAAAGGAAAGAGGGAAAATCAAACCGAAGTTGAGGGCATCATTATTTTTCTTCTTCCTCCTTCTCCATTCTTCATCATATGGTGGTTGATATTGATGATCTTGCTTGTAGCATGGTTGCGCCGGTCCTCCTCGAAATTATTCCGACGGTGATATGTGAAGGCGACCAATTTGATAGGCAATGTTGCGGTCCCTTCTTCCATTTGACTTGCATTGGTTTGGATGGGACGCCATGAAAACTTTGTTAGGAACTGTGTATGGTGGAGGATGTGGTGGCATGGATGCCCCACTCCCCCATGCTTGCATTGGCATACTTCCTCCATGGTGGTGGCATCGGAATCCCTCCACGTGGTTGTTCATTATCTTGATGTGCAGCCTCTCCTTCGTCTTGGGCCACGGAGGATGATCCCTCTCCCATAATTTTCCTTTATTTGCGAGCCTTCACACATGTCTTAAATGTCTTCATGTAGTTCCATGGTCCTTCATGTGAGAGCCCAAAAATATCCGCGCCATTGGATGTTGTCTTATGTGTGTAGTCCATTGTGGTCTTCTTCAAACATCTCCTTGCGTCGGATGCCGCCAACTCGTGTCTTCATTTGCCAATGCTCCAGGGGTCTTTGTTTTGTTCCAAGCCTCTGAATTTCTTCATGAGTGGTCTAATGGAAGTATTCCCTAAGCTCCTCTTCGTTGTTGTCGTCCTCACCTTCGCCATCTTGTTCTCATCATATTGCAGCTGCCTCTTCCTTGGATTTCCCCCTGTATACATAACAGAACATATACAAAAATATGATTCTAATCAAAAATTTATAAAATTACCTTTCCAACGGATACTCATCCATCTTAATCGGAGTCCAAATAAGGGAGTTATGGCTGTTTCACTTCAGCTTTGCTTGCTGTCCAGAAATTTTCAGGACGTGCAATCATCGGTGATTCGGACATATCCGCTTGTAGGAACCTCCGATCGATTTGATTATTGACTCATTGGAAGCGTAACTTCGTGGGGCTTCTAAATATCCAAAGATATCCTGTTGTTCTTCCCATGAGGCTGTGCAAAACTTGATGCGAACAGACTTCGAAGATGTTGAAGAGCTTGATCTTGTGATTTCGAGGGCCTCGTGATTGCTTTCAATACCTATTGCTTGAACAAACAGTTCTCCACAAAACATTAGTCTTAAAATTTTAATTGACACATTGACTCACCTTGTTCTTAATCTTCTTTGCCGGTACAAGAAATCATTCCTCTGACCAATTTTGGCTTCATTCGATCTCAACCTCATGTTGGGAAGAGGAACATTAATCTTTGTCAACTTGTACCTTCTCCTCTCATCTCCACTAATGAATTTTCCTTGCTTCATGTACTCGATCCCAAAGAAATCCCGACAAGGAGAAATTTTGGGTTCCTTGTTATCTTCTCTCGAAATCATTCCCAAAAAATTCTTCTAACATATTTTCTTGGATATCAACTTGCTCCGGGGCTTCATTCTTGTAACCGAGTAGTTCTCCAATATCTCCATAAGGAACTAGTTGCTCTTTATCTTGAAGGCAGAATGAGAGGCATGACACCCCTTCATTAATGATTGGTGCCAATGTATAAGAATTTCCAAGGCAAGCTCCTTGTGAGTAGTCACACCAACTCCATTAAAGAATTGCACCCATCCAAGGTTTCTCAAGATTTGATATCCGAGTAGAATCCTACACATGGAGGGCGTCATTGAAGTCAACATTTGGCACAAGCCTCCTCTCAAGATGAACGAGCCTCTCCTCCTCCTTCTCCGTCTTCATGATGAATCCATTGGAATGCCTCGGAGTGTATGGTGGTGGAGTGGATGAACGAGTTGAGCGTCGTGGTGGAATGAGTGGCTCCTCCGTGTGTCCTTACGGTTTGGTGTACCGCATGGACGAGCTTCGTGTACTCCTTATGCCATCAAGGGGCACCGTGCCACTCCTCGGTGGTGCCATGTCTTCCTCCATGCTTCGGGGAGACTCGGAGACTGAGTGCCTCCTCGAAGAGCTTGATGATGACCTTCGATGATGATGATCGTGTCTTCCTTCCGAGGATGATGTTCATGATCTCTCTCATTTTGCCTTGCTGCACAAAGTCACAAACAACTCTCCCGGGGGTTTCTTGCTGGTGGAAAAACACACAAAGAAAGTATATGGAGGGTGGAGTTTATTATTGTTAGGGTGAAGTGTGAGGTGCACAAGATAAAAATGATGTTTGCCAAAAGGGTTTATGAATAGTTGAACATGCAACCACCTATCATGGTGAAGCCAATCTATTGTGACAAGACATGTTGACGTGATCTATGGGAGCAACCCCAAAAGCAAGGCCGCTAACCTTAATCATCAAAGAATCATCAACATGAACAATAGATCGAAAACAAAAGGATCGGTGATTACATGACAAGATCCTACAACCCCATGGAATTCAAAAACAATTTCTAGGTTGTTTCTGGAACTTATGGGCTATGAACTCAAGAAGACGAATTAACAAATGGATAAAAATACTTACCGTGTGACACATGAGATTCCATCACCCAAACGTTCACAACCCCTCCTTTGCTTGCGTGGTTCCACCTCCATTATTTTGCTTTGTGTCACTTCTTTGTTCTCTTGCCTCATGTGCTTCCAATCATTTCCTGCAAAATAAAGCCCTTGCTTCCCCCATGCTTGTCCTTTGCATGTGCCCAAGATGCCAAACAATTGATGCTTTCCCAAGATGCATTATGGAGCACTATATGTTAATCAAGCTCAAAAACCTTCTCTTAATCATGTTTAGATGCTAATTACTCCTCTAATTTTGAAAATTTAAAAACTAACTCAGCGCTAGCGATGAGTCCAAATATATCATTAGAGGAGATTTTAGGCATCCGAAACAATTGTAAAATTTATTTTGGTTGCACCGGGATCGATTGCTTTCATTAATTGATAGCAAGCTCCTCCGACTTGACCGTGGGGGCATATGTTTAGGTTCTAATTTTAGCCAAACATGAAAGAGAGAGATTTTGAATAAAAATAAATTCAATGGGGCTTAGAAAAATTCTAATTCTAGAGAAACCAGTAGATGTCAAGTTGAAAGAAACCAAAAATCAAGGTTCACACAAGTCCGGCCATGCGTCAAAGATTAAAAACCATTAAGGAACATAGCAAGGCTCTACTCGTGTGTTTTTAACATGAAAAACTAGCCAACCTTAACATCATGGAGATGATGAAAGGCTTGGATAGAATCTGAATTTTTGGTTCTTGTTTCTCAAGAAGAGGCAAATAAAACATGGGATGGCTCATGTCATTGGTTTATGATCGAAAAATCCAAATAAAACGACTGAGCAAATAAAAGGTTCTCCGAAACTTGTTCAACCACTTAAGAGTTAATAAAATGTTTTGCGTAGCAAATTCTAAGACTCACTTACTTGAAATTCCGAAATCTTCCGGGTTGACCTCCCGGTAGCTTATTCTTGACTCAACAAACGGGTTGGCTTGGTGTAGGTTTAATCTTCGGCTTAGTCATCTGTTTGGTCTTCACAGGCGGGCGTCGATTCTTGGTCTTGATGGATGCAACAACTTTTGTGTTTCCACTTCATTCTCCTCTGGCTCCTCTCTTCCGATGTAATGATGAGGTAGAATGTATTTTATATTGACCATGTTACATACCTTGAATCATGGTTAACTTGAATGCACTCCTCTCACCATCACTTGATCTCCCCCTTGCCGACGTCGATTGTTGCTCCGACGGTCTTGAGGAACGATCTCCCTAGGATGAGTGGAGGATGAGGTTGATCTCCTTTTGATCTTGGAGGTGGAGTTTCTCTTGGAGATTCCGACGATGTCCGACCTCCGCTTTTAGATCTTTGTGTTGCACGTCACCTTTGCCTGCAAAATTTTTCTAGACCATCCACAAAATATATGTTTTTTTGTTGGAGATGTAGCCATCCACCTCCCATTAGGGTTAGCCAAACATATACAAAAATTAAAAGAAAACTAGGGTTTAGCAAAACCCTAGATTGATTTTTTTATTGAGAATGATGAAAATTAAGAGATACAAAAGAAAAATCAAGAAAAAACTGAAAATATTCACAAACGCAATACTAGATTGAATCTTGATTACTTGTTCTCCGGCAACGGCACCAGAAAAAGGGGCTTGTTGATGTTTGATTATCGTTGCAAAGTTCGTTTGGACTTGCAAGCGGACAAATCCTCCGTCGTAGTCAAGGGACACTTCTTCCCTTGAGTGGTGAACCCAAGGTATCGAATCTGTGGAATAATGTGTAACGCAAGATCCAATCTAATAAGTGGAAAACACTTTGATCTTGAGAAGGGTTTTTGCATCTAATCTATGGAAGAACCATGAAAACACATCTAATCTGCTAAACACCGGAGGTAGCAAGAGAAAGAGGAGGTAAAACCAATCTAGAGATTGGATCGGGTCTTTTGTTGAAGTTCCAAAACCAAGAAGAATAAAGCAGACGAATCTCATTAAAAGCCTCTTTAAATCTTGGCTTCCGTTCCAACCCTCATAGGAACCTACCGTACACGTGGTCAACATCCTATCACGATGTCCCGCTTATTGTGTAGATGAACCCAAGAGCACGTTCATGAAGAACGTGTTGAAAACGCTCGGTAGGTCAGGTATGCACCTCTAGCCACCATGGCTACAAGAACATCCTATGCAATCTATCCAGATAAGATTGGAGTATAAGAAAACCCAAGCGAAGACAAAATCGAGAGGGAAACACTTGATCGCTAGAAATCGGATTCAATCTTGCAAATTCAACATGAAGTATGATACATGGACAAGATCACCACCGGGATCCTACCTTGATCTTGATCCTTAGCTTATAGAACTCCGACGTGGTCTTCCATGCAAGGTTCCCACATCAGCTAGGGAAACCCTAGTCAACCATCTCGACCCTCTCCTCTCCGGAAGGGTGTCCCTCTCTTCTCTGCTCCTCGGCGGCGGATGATGAATTGCTTGATGCGTGGCTTGAGGCACGGGAGCTATAAATAACCCGAGGATCACGTTGGTCAAAGGGGGCGCCGAACCGGGCCCGAAGTGGGTTGGGCCGGCCAGCCTGGGCCCTATTCGGCCCAGTTCGGCCCCGTCTTCCTTCCAGACACTTCTCGCGACTTCCTGACTTTTTGCCGAGTTGCATGTGGGTCCTTGACGTCATTTTCCTCGCGGTTTAGATGAGGGGGCTTTGCGAATGAACTCCCGCATCTTCCGTCTAGGTCCTTCGCACTTCTCGGCTTCACGCTTTAGTCCTTGGTTCATTTGGAGTCATGTTCATCTTGTATCTTGACTTGTCCCGGGGTCCGTGATCACCTTGTAAAACTCTTGACGAACTTTACCCGGAAGTCCTCATTTAAGCTCTTGATTCTTCTGTAAACAATAAACTCCAAAAACCACATGCGAGTGCGAACTTGACATATAATCAGGGTTAGGATCGTTAGTGTGAATAACAAATTAATACCAAGGAAGTGGAAGTGCTAGTATAGTCTAGAGTTCAAGGGGAGCAAATAAAAAAAAGAGAAGAAATAAAAAAGAGAGAAAAGTTATGATGAAAGAAAAAATGATGAAAAAGTATGATGAGAAAAAGAAAGAAAGAAAGAAAGAAAAAAATAATAATAAAGCTCCCCTGTTCTCTAGCTATGTTTAGTGCTTTTTGAGTTTTCAAGAGGATTCAAGATCAAGACCCATACTCATCTATCCAACCATGTGCAATCCGATAACAAGGACTTCGTTTGTGCCTCAGGATCACTCTTTGCCATTCGCACATGTCCACCTATCTCAAAAGTGTGTGTATTTTTCTCTCCCCCCTCCTTGAAGAATATTATTTTTCCAATGACCTTTTTGACGAGTCTCGGTAAGACCATGAGAAGCTAGTCTTTTTCGTTGCTCTCAATTTTGAATGAATCAAAGAACCTTTTTATCCTCAAAAAGTTATGCTAACCTTGTCATGAGTACCGCTTGCATTTTGCTCTACCCATCCAAAGCCCAAACTTACTTGAGTGCAAAACATTAGTATTTACAAGATTTATTTTTGGGTGCATTAATTCATGGCCTGATTTCTCTGGCCCAAGACTAAGAAGCTGGTCATTCCATTTTTGCGTATCGTTCTTTATGCTAGCCTCTTCTATCCGTGCATTGTGAGTTTCCACATTGGGAATGTTGCAAACCTCACCGGATATCCAACCACAAAACCCAAATATATATTTTTTGTGTTCACCTCCTTGACCACAACCCAATATATGAGTATGGATGAACATTTTGAGGAAGATTACAAGGAAGGTACTTCAAGTGAGTAAGGGAGACTTCCAAAAGGATCCCTAGGAGATTTTTTCGTGTATCTCTCTCTAAGAAAATATGAGAGCTTCAAATCCCACCTTGGCACATTTATCACCTCTTTTGCCCGAGGATGAGCAAACATCTAAGCATGGGGGGGTTGCTATTGATGGATCATTATCATTGCAAAGTTCGTTTGGACTTGCAAGCAGACAAATCCCTCATCGTAGTCAAGGGACCCTTCTTCCCTTGAGTAGTGAACCCAAGGTATCGAATCCGTGGAACAATGTGTCACGCAAGATCCAATCTAATAAGCGGAAAACGCTTTGATGTTGAAAGGGGTTTTTCATCTAATCTAAGGAAGAACCATGAAAACACATCTAATCTACTAAACACCAGAGGTAGCAAGAGAAAGAGGAGGTAAAACCAATCTAGAGATTGGATTGGGACTTTTGTTGAAGTTCCAAAACCAAGAAGAATAAAGCAAACGAATCTCATTAAAAGCCTCTTTAAATCTTGGCTTTCGTTCCAACCCTCATAGGCACCTACCGTACACGTGATCGACATCCTGTCACGATGTCCCACTTATTGTGTAGGTGAACCTAAGAACACATTCATGAGGAACGCATTGAAAACGCTCGGTAGGTCAGGTATGCACCTCTAGCCACCATGGCTACAAGAACATCCTAAGCAATCTATCCGGAATAGATTGGAGAATAAGAAAACCAAGCAAAGACAAAATCGAGAGGGAAACACTTGATCGCTAGAAATTGGATACAATCTTGCAAATTCAACATGAAGTATGATACATGGACAAGATCACCACCGGGATCCTACCTTGATCTTGATCCTTAGCTTCTAGAACTCCGACGTGGTCTTCCATGCAAGGTTCCCACATCGGCTAGGGAAACCCTGGTCAACCATCTCGGCCCTCTCCTCTCCGGAAGGGTGTCCTTCTCTTCTCTGCTCCTCGGTGGTGGATGACGAATTGCTTGATGCGTAGCTCGAGGCACGGGGGCTATAAATAACCCGAAGATCATCTAGGTCAAAGGGGGCGCCGAACCGGGCTCGAAGTGGGCTGGGCCGGCCGGCCTGGGCCCAATTCGGCCCAGTTCGGCCCCGTCTTCCTCCGTGTTGCTTCTCGCGACTTCCTGACTTTTTTCCGAGTTGCATGTGGGTCCTTGACGTCATTTTCCTCGCGGTTTAGACAAGGGTCCTTGGTGTATGAACTCCTGCATCTTCCGTCGAGGTCCTCAGCACTTCTCAGCTTCACGCTTTAGTCCTTGGTTCATTTGGAGTCATGTTCATCTTGTATCTTGACTTGTCCCGGGGTTCATGATCACCTTGTCAAACCCTTGATGAACTTTACCCGGAAGTCCTCATTTAAGCTCTTGTTTCCTGTGTAAACAATAAACTCCAAAAACCATGCACGAGTGCAAACTTGACATATAATGGGGGTTAGGATCGTTAGTGTGAATAACAAATTAATACCAATATAGAAGGTAAACATGTGGCTAGGTTGACGGAAATCGACCGCCAACAGTTGCCAAGGAAGTGGAAGTGCTAGTATAGTCTAGAACTTCAAGGGGAGCAAATAAAAAAAAAGAGAGAAAAAGTATGATGAAGAAAAAAAATGAAAAAAATATGAATGATGAGAAAAAGAAAGAAATAAAAAAATCTATATAATAATAAAGCTCCCCGGTTCTCTAACTATGTTTTAGTGCTTTTGAGTTTTCAAGAGGATTCAAGATCAAGACCCATACTCATCTTTCCAACCATTGCAATCCGATAACAAGGACTTCATTTGTGCCTTGAGATCACTCTTTGCCATTTGCACATGTCCACCTTTCTAAAAGTGTGTGTTCATCTCTATCCCCTCCTTGATAACATTATTTTTTCAATGACCTTTTTGACGAGTCTCGGTAAGACCATGAGAAGCTAGTCTTGTTTTAATAATATCTCAACTATAATATCTTGGTAGGACTAAACTTTCCTATAGCTCCACATCAAGCTTCCACCATATACTTTGAGAGAGGAAAGGAGTAGAACAAGTAGGCTTGAGAGACAAGTGAGATGAGAGTACATGAGCAAAGTGCAAGATGGATATTTTTTATTTTGGTAAAGCAATTTTTCTCTTTATCCCATTCTTTATTTTTCAAAATTTCTTAGATTTGTTTAAAAGTTTGAGAGCTTGATCATGTACTTGTGGAAAGAACTTGAATGATATCTACCCTCCATAAAGATAAAAGTTAGTACATTATGGAACCTTAATGAATATAAAACTAGAGAACATTGTGTTTTCTCATGTATCATCAAGTTCATCAAGGGATTTACAAGGTGATCATGGACCCCGGGACAAGTCAAGATACAAGATGAACATGACTCCAAACAAGCCAAGGACTAAAGCATGAAGTCGAGAAGTGCGGAGGACCTAGACGGAAGATGCGGGAGTTCATTCGCAAAGCCCCCTCATCTAAACCACGAGGAAAATGACGTCAAGGGCCCACATGCAACTCGGCAAAAACTCAAGAAGTCACGAGAAGCATCCAGAAGAAAGGCAGCACCAAACTGGGCAAGGATAGGCCCAGGCCGGCTGGCCCAGCTCATTCTGGGCCCTGTTCGCTACCCCCTTTGGCCTAGCTGATCCTCGGGCTATTTATAGCCCCAGTACCCCAAGCCACGTATCAAGCAATTCGTCATTCACCGCCGAGGAGCAGAGGAGCTTGAGGGACACCACCCCGGAGAGGAGGGTCGAGTTAGTCGTCTAGGGTTTGCCTAGCCGGCTTAGGAACCTTGCAAGGAAGACCACGTCAGAGTTCCGGAGGCATGAATCAAGGTCAAGGTAGGATCCCGGTTGGATTTTATTCATGTATTCATACTTTTGATGGAGTTTTAATGGATCCGACTCTTAGCAATCAAGTACTTTCGTTTGCAATTCTTGTTCTTGCTTGGGTGTTTTCCTCCTCAATCTATTCTCGAGATAGATTGCATGGGATGTTCTTGTAGCCGCGGTGGCTAGAGGTACATACCTGATCTACCAAGTAGTTCAACACACTCCTTGTGGGTGTGCTCTAAGATTCGACTGCGAAGAAAGGGGAACATCGTGACAGGATGTTGACGCCGAGTACGGCGGGGTGACTTAGGGGTTTTGACCGAAGGTCATGGTTTAAAGAAGCTTTCAATGAGATTCGTTTTACTCTCTTTATCTTGCTCGGAAGGACGACATAAACTCGATCTAGACCCCTCTCTAGATCGGTACCTCAATACTTTCTCTTGCTACCTCTTTTGATCTTAGTAGATTAGATGCAATTTGAAGCCTTTCAAAGAAGCAAGTGTTTTTCGGTTATTAGATTGATTGCACATTACACATTGTTCCACGGATTCGATACCTTGGGTTCACCGCTCAAGGGAAGAAGGGTTCCTTAACTACGACGAGGGATTTGTCCGCTTGCAAGTCCAAATGAACTTTGCCATGATAATCAAACGTCAACAGCAACCTGTATAAATATGGAACCACGAACTAGAGAGAGAACGGATCAGATCATACTAGTCATCAAGCTATGGAGCAGTAAGAAAGCTATGGATGCAAACAAACGAGATATAGCAGACTTACTCAGCTAAATAGGATCAGAGCATGCAAACAGATATATGAACTAAGGAACTAGCTCTAAAGGATCAAAGCCTTGTGTCACAAAGAACACATGCCTCTAACTTATGAATGAGCTAAGAACACAAGAACAAATCAATCACGCATGATGTCCACTATAGTCTAAATAAGAAATGCTGAAATACTCACTTTGCTCTAAATGAAGAACAAGCATCCACGAGGACATCAACTCACTCCTCACTCCTACTCTACCTCTCAACTAATCCTAGTCTAGATCTCTTTTCAACACCATTCTACCACATAGAGGTGAGAATCACCTCACATGGGCAGAATTAGAGAGAGAGAGGGACAGAGAGCTACACAAGAGAGAAGTGGAACTTGAGAGCATGGTGGTGTGTGTGAAATGAGGTCCCTCCCCCTCTATTTGTAGGCATGGGAGTGGCTTGCTCCGAGGCTCCAAATGCTCTAAAACACTTCGGGATGCAGCCAAGAGCCAATGGGAGGAGACCACATGGAGGGCCAAGATGAACCGACCCTAGGTCAGTTCGGCCGAACCTAGGGTCGGTCGGCCCCCTCGGGTGGCCTCCCGGCTTGTGCTTCCTCTGGCTCACTTCCATATGGGCCCTGGTGCCCATCCTCCGTGCATGGCACGTTTCCTGGCGGTTTGGTTAGCAAAGTGGGCCCATGGATCCATGTGATGCTGATGTGGCAGCGTATGATTCGTTGAGAGTTCTTCACATGGATTGGTGACATCATGGATCCAGGAGAAAATCCATGTGGCAGCCCCTCATTGGCCAGCACTTGAGTGCCTTGGATTGGAGTGGAGTGAATGTGCATGAATTCCTATCATTTCTTATGCTAAATACCTGCATTCGAATAGACATCGACACTGGTGGAGAGTATTAGTTTAAGCTCCTATTCTAGTGTGGATGTGCAATTCATGCTTCAATTTGCAGGAGTTGACGGCCATGAAAATGGTACTTAACAGCCGTCAACAGCGTGGCATGGGGGGATCGTCCGATCCTAGGATCGGCCGAACTGACCTTGTGCCCGCTGATCCTGGCCTTCCACATGCTAGTCCCTGATTGGTCACTTGTTGCATCCTAGTGCGTTTTGGTGACATTTGGTGCCCGAGGACGCCATGTCCTTTGTCTATAAAAAGAAGGGGAGGGGCTCCATTTCTCGCACCCATACTTAACTCTCCTCTCTCACTTTTAGTTTCCAAGTGTTGACGGCTATTAAGTACCATTTTTATCGCCGTCAACTCCTGCATTTTGGAACATGAAAGGCACATCCACACTAGAATAGGAGCTTAAACTAATAATTTCCACCAGTGTTGATGTGTATTCAAATACAGGTATTTAGCATAGGAAATAGGAGGAATGCATGCACATATGATACACTCCAATCCAAGCCACTCAAGTTCTAGCCAATGAGGGGCTGCCAAATGGACTCCCCTATTTCAATGACATCACCAATCCATGTGAAACACTTTCGACGAATCATATGCTGCCACATCAACATCACTTGGATCCATGAGCCCACTTGCTACCCAAACCGCCAGGAAACTTGGTATGCACGGGGGAGTGATCAGTGTTGATGGCTGTTAAGTACCACTTTCAGCCATCAAAATTCTCACATAAATGGAGGCATATGCATTATTTACTTGCATTTTGGTTTGAATAATGTAGTTCCACTTGTCCTTGGAGATTATTTGTATGTAGGTGAAATAAGCATGAAAAGAGATGGAAACCCACCTTCTATGGAATGATCCATGCCAACTCAGCTGAGGAGATGGCTGCCACCTAGGAAACATGTGGCAATCCACGTCACTGATCCAAGGGAGGCACTCACGGACAAATCAGAGAGCGACACATGCAATTCACAAGGATCCATGGGCCCACCAGAGCTCCAACTTATCAGGAAACTTGGTATGGATGGGGGATTGATCAAAGGGCCCACATGTCAGCCACCCAGAGGAAACACAAGCCAGGAGGCGATCCGAGGGGGCCGGCCGGCCGACCCTAAGATCGGCCGAACCGACCTAGGGTCCGTTGATCCTGATCCTCCACGTGGTTGCTCCCTATTGGTCACTTCCTGCATCGCCGGGTGTTTTGGAGGCATTTGGTGCCCGAAGCAAGCCTGGTCCTTGCCTATAAATAGAAGGGAAGGGGCTCCATCTCTCACACACCACTCTCTCCATTCTCCTCTCACTTTTAGTTTCCAAGGCAAGGGGGTAGGCTAGAGTAGCTATTATTCAGGTTCCAAGTCTACTTGGGAGTCTAGGTATGAGTTCTCTTGTATCTTTATTTCTATGTACGACTTTGATCTACTTCAATTATTCAGCTATTTCATATAAAGTTGTGGTAGATCATATGATTGATATGTTCTTGATTTCATCCATTGTTCATCATTTAGATGCCCGAGTTCTTCGTGAACACTACCTTTCGATCCAGTTGAAGGATGATTTACTCATTCCTTATGTGTTTGTTCATAAGCTAGAGGTTTGTATTCTTCACGAACACGACCCATTGATCTTGTTGACTAGACATAAGAGAGTTCGTATCCGCTCGTATGACTAGCCATAGTTTGATCTTGTTTGATAGCATGTATGTGTTGCATGAAGTTTGTGTTTAAGCTATGGTACTCGATCTAAGTTGACTAGTCTTCTGGTGGCTCTCACCCTGGGTCACAATAGCCCGGGCCGGGTGAAGTCTAGCAGCAGCGCAGGCATGGTGCCTGGGTTGTGTGGCTACATTAGTTTTGAGCTTGCCCCCCGTAACGATTGAGGTAGGCCGCAGTGGTGACAGCTGTTGGACCCTTTGAAACCCTCCGTGCTGGGTTATTGTTGTAGGAGTCTAAATGATAGTTTCACAGAGTGCTGGTCGTCGCGGGCTATCTCCCCGTTTGTACCTGGGTGCTGAACCTTACCTTTCATGCAATGCTTTATGCTTATCTCTTGTATCATCTAACTCTGTATGTTTAGTACCATAGAACCTAGAGCTAGCTTCGTATGTCCCCCCTAAGCCGTAGTGTGCTAAGTGTAGAGATAGATCAGAGTGTCTGTCACACTACCCCTATCATATCATTTATCTTACCCCTGTCTTTAAGTTGCTGTCTTCTATATCTATCTCTTGGTGTTTACATTCAGTGCAAAAGCATAAGTCTTGATATCCGCCATTGCCTTCCACAGATACGATACCCTTGGAACACTCACTTCCCTAGGGAAATGCTACAATAGTTTATCTATGCGCTTGCGGATTCGTTCATGATTGTTAGATTTACCTTTGGCAAGTCTTGATGCTCACGCTAACTCGACGTCGTTAGTAATGACGTTAAGAAACGCCAACAAGCATTTCTGGCGTCGTTGCCGGGGAAGGCACATGATTATCATAACTATGCTTTTCATCTGTTTATAAATCATGAGTAGGTTAGAGCAACTCTCAATGCAGGCTAACCTTGATTGTCTTCTTTTATCTTCGGATGATGAAGATAGGTAGTGTATGATTGGTTTCGACTTACCGGAGAATTTCACAGAAGATCCCGAGTCATTAGTGAGGAAAGCTCGAATTCATTTCGACTCACCTCATCGTACTCATCCGAAAGGCGATCCAGCTTTCATTGTACCATCCACATTAAACGCTATGGCCCAGAAGACGCTTCGTGAGTACTCAGCTCCTTCTGCCGACCAGGTGCTGCAAGGCCCTCTGGTGGCAATGGGTACTGAAAATTTTGAGATCAAGACGGGTTTAATCACGATGGTACAGGCTAGTCCGTTTTGTGGCAAGCCAAATGAGTATGCTAATGCCCATCTGCAGCAGTTCCTAGAGGTATGCAGCACTTTCATCATCAGGGGTGCAAATATGGACGTTGTTCGTCTTCGACTGTTTCCTTTTTCTCTCCTAGGGAAAGCCAAGCAATGGTTCTATATGAATAGTGATGCTATCAATACTTCGGACAAGTGTTCAGAAGCATTCCTCATGAAGTTCTTTCCATTGTGCAAAACCAATGCTCTTCATGGAAGAATTTCTAGCTTTCAGCAAGCAGCAAGTGATTCTATTCCAGAGGCTTGGGAAAGGCTTCAGGAGTACGTCCTGGCTTGTCCTCACCATGGGATGGAGGATTGGCTTATTCTTCAAAGTTTCTATAATGGGCTGACTCCGACAGCTCGAGGCCATATTAATGCTGCTGCTCAGGGAGCATTCTTCTCACTCACTGTTGATAATGCCAAATCACTTATTGAGAAGATGGTATCCAACCAAGGGTGGAGCGATGAAAGACTCCAACCACGTCAGAGGGGTACTCATACTGTCAAGGAAGTAGATATGATTACTGCCAAGCTAGACCTTCTTATGAAAAGATTGGATGACTACACCAGTAAGAAAGCTGCCATGGCCACCACTACTCTGCCTATGGATTCTCATATGACTTGTGAAGTCTGTGGCAACATTGGGCATTCGGGAAATTACTGTCCTGAAACTCAGGAGGAAGTGACGTACATGAATGGCAATAACAATGGTTATCATCACCAACAATAAGGAGGCCAAACGTGGAATCAACAATGCCCTTATTATCAAGGAGGTAACCAAGGTAATACTTACAATTCTAACCAGCCCTCCTTGAGAGATCTTGTTTTCGGGCAGGCTAAAATTAATGAAGGTGTTAATAAAAAGTTAGCTGCCCTTGATAAATCCTTGGAAAGTCTCAATGTTAAGCTTGAAAGTTTTTCTTCTGCTTAGAAGAGCCAGCTAAGTTTTAACAAAATGTTAGAAACTTAGTTAGCTCAGTTAGCTGCTTTGGCTCCGTCTACTGATAACAGGAGGATCCCGGGGCAACCCGTGTCCTCTTCTGAAAATGTTAGTGTAGTGTCGACTAGGTGGGGTAAGCCACCTAGGAAGACGTGTGCTCCTAACTATGCAGAGAAGCCCATACATCAAATCCAAGATCCATGGGAGGAATCAGCAGTTGTGCATAGAAGAGATCCTAGCTATCCAGCTATCACATGCACAATCTATTACAAGACGATCATGCATGCACTTTGTGACCTTGGTGCAAGTGTCAATCTCATGTCCAAGGTCATGTTCGAGCAACTAAGATATCTAGCTCTCTCTCCAACAGCACGGACTATCCAACTCGCCGATTCAATGATACGATATCCAGAAGGAATTGTTGAGAGTCTATTGGTCAAGGTCAAGAACTCTTATGTCTTTGCGGATTTCGTGGTCCTTGATATGGACGATGAGGGAGGAATGCTGCTCATCCTTGGGCGGCCATTTCTCAGTGATGTCAGAGCTAGAATCAATGTTGGGGCCGGAGTGATCTGTTTCTGCATTGGGAAGAGGAACTTGATGTTCAGGTTTCAAGACAAATAAGAGCAGTGCTATTTGGTGCAAGATAGTGTTGAGCAGCTTGGGGGAAGGACGGAGCCTTTACCCCCAACAAAGAAATCTCCATCAACATTGAAGCAAAAGAAAATTCATAAAGAATTGCGGAAGGTTGAGAAGGCATTACCCTCTACTTCTCAGGAGTGGGATGCCGAGTGGTATTAACCGCTGAGAAGAGTCTAACTCGTCGGACTAAAAATGATGAGTCCTTTCTACCAAAAAGGTTAAAGATGGTATTTATCTCATATTTCCCTTTCCACAATTTTATTTGATTTTCCAAAATGCATATTTGATTTTTCCAAACCTTGCATCTGCATGCTAGATTTATCTAGCCCATTTTCCCTTTCGAATAAAATTTCTAAAAATAATTCCTGAGTTTGAAAATTCTAGAAAAATCAATTGAAAAATATTTTGGGGAAAGTTGGGCCGAGGCACTCGGGCAGGCCCCCAGCTAGCTGTTGGGGAGCCACTGGCCAAAGTAGGGGGCAGGTGGGCCCGACCAGGGATCGGTCGATCCCTGGGTCGGCCGAAGCAGCCCAATGGCTGCTGGGCCCCACCTTGCTCCAACGGCTCCTAGCCGTTGCCCAACGACCATGTCTGGATGCCCGACGCATTTGCCTATAAATAGCAGGGGGAGAGGGGCTGTTCTTCACCCATTCAACTCTTTTCACTCACACTCCCCTCTCCACTCCTTGCTCTCTTGGTTTTCTTGGATTTCTTGCTCAAGTTTGGAATCATCAAGTACTCTCTTATTTGTGTTGCTGCAAGTATTGCTATTGGTGGAGCAAGCTCGGTAAGAATTTCATTCGATTTCACTAATCCATCACCGAGTCGCTCTTGTTGTCCCTTTGTTGTGCTAGCATGAGTTGGGCGGCGAACGCTCTTCGGAGGGTGACACACTCCCGTTCACGGGCAAGAGCAAGTTCATTCGTCCCCGCCGAGCGAGCACCAAGCCCTTCAACGATGGACTACGAAGAAGAGCAAGAAGGACAAGCCGAACCACAGGCAACGGAGGAGGTCGTTGATGACACCCCCTACCTCAGCTTGCGAGGTGCTCGAGAGGAGCAAACCTACGCTCTCCTAAAGGACTGAGTCTTCACCCACACCCGGGACTTCGACCCGGCACTTATGGAGAAGACAGGTATGCACCTCGAGTTCGCTTCTATTTGGCATGCTCTCGGTTGGGAGGAGTTTGTGCCGGTTATAGAGCTTGGTTCTCGGCCCCTCACCATCTAGTTTCTTAGCTCTTTTACTGAGGAAGCGAACGGTGTTCAGTTCAGTCTTTTCGGGACCGATTACCGACTTTCATGGAAAGATCTTAGTCATCTCCTTGGTTTTGATCATCGTTTTGCTATTTCGTTGAAAAAGGCTTGCGAGGGTTTTGTTCGAGATTCTTTCTGGAGATTATAATAGGAGGCTTTCAGCCATCAATATTCTCACATAAATGGAGGCATATGCATTATTTACTTGCATTTTGGTTTGAATAATATAGTTCCACTTGTCCATGGAGATTATTTGTATGTAGGTGAAATAAGCATGAAAAGAGATGGAAACCCACCTTCTATGGAATGATCCATGCCAACTCAGCTGAGGAGATGGCTGCCACCTAGAAAACATGTGGCAATCCACATCACTGATCCAAGGGAGGTACTCACTGACAAATCAGAGAGTGACACAATATCTTCACAAGGATCCATGGGCCCACAAGAGCTCCAACTTATCAGGAAACTTGGCATGCACGGGGGATTGATCAAAGGGCCCACATGTCAGCCACCCAGAGGAAACACAAGACAGGAGGCGACCCGAGGGGGCCGGCCGACCCTACGATCGGCCGAATCAACCTAAGGTCGGTTGATCCTGATCCTCCACGTGGTTGCTCCCTATTGGTCACTTGCTGCATCCCCGGGTGTTTTTGAGGAATTTGGTGCCCGAAGTAAGCCTGGTCCTTGCCTATAAATAGAAGGGGAGGGGCTCCATTTCTCAGACACCACTCTCTCCATTCTCCTCTCACTTTTAGTATCCAAGGCTAGGGGGTAGGCTAGAGTAGCTCTTATTCAGGTTCCAAGTCTACTTGGGAGTCTAGGTATGAGTTCTCTTGTATCTTTATTTCTATGTATGACTTTGATCTACTTTAGTTATTCAGCTATTTCATATAAAGTTGTGGTAGATCATATGATTGATATGTTCTTGAGTTCATCCATTCTTCATCATTTAGAGGCTCGTGTTCTTCATGAACACTACCTTTCGATCCAGTTGAAGGATGATTTACTCATTCCTTATGTGTTTGTTCATAAGTTAGAGGTTTGTGTTCTTCACGAACACGGCCCTTTGATCTTGTTGACTAGACATAAGAGTTCGTATCTGCTCGTATGACTAGCCGTAGTTTGATCTTGTTTGATAGCATGTATGTGTTGCATGAAGTTTGTGTTTAAGCTATTGTACTCGGTCTAAGTTAACCAGTCTTCTGGTGGCTCTCACCCTGGGTCACAATAGCCCGGGCCGGGTGAAGTCTAGCAGCAACGCAGGCATGGTGCCTGGGTTGTGTGGCTACGTTAGTTATGAGCTTGCCCCTCATAACGATTGAGGTAGGCCGCAGTGGTGACAGCTATTGGACCCTTTGAAACCCTCCGCGCTGGGGTATTGTTGTAGGAGTCTAAAGGATAGTTTCGCAGAGTGCTGGTCATCGCGGGCTATCTCCCCGTTTGTACCTAGGTGCCGAACCTTACCTTTCATGCAATGCTTTATGCTTATCTCTTGTATCATCTAACTCTGTATGTTTAGTACCATAGAACCTAGAGCTAGCTTTGTATGTCCCCCCTAAGCCATGTGTGCTAAGTGTAGAGATAGATCAAAGTGTGTGTCACACTACCCCTATCATATCATTTATCTTACCCCTGTCTTTGAGTTGTTGTCTTCTATATCTATCTCTTGGTTTACATTCAGTGCAAAAGCATAAGTCTTGATATCCACCATTGCCTTCCACGGATACGATACCCTTGGAACACTCACTTCCCTGGGGAAATGCTACAATGGTTTATCTGTGCGCTTGTGGATTCATTCATGATCGTTAGATTTACCTTTGGCAAGTCTTGATCCTCACGCTTACTCGGCGTCCTTAGTAGTGACGTTAAGAAACACCAACAATCAGAGGGCCCACCAGTCAGCCACCTGGAAGAAACACAACACAAAAGGAGGGCTGGGATGGTCAGCCGATCCTAGGATCAGCTGAACCGACCTTGCTCCCTCTCATCCTGGCCTTCCACGTGGTACTCGCTGATTGGTCCGTTGCTGCATCTTGGGGTGTTTTGGTGACAATTGAGCCTCGGAGCAAGCCACCTCCTTGCCTATAAATAGAAGGGGAGGGGCCTCATTTCCAACACACTTCCAAGCTCTCAAGCCTTCACTTTCTCTCTTGTGTAGCTCTCTCCCTTTCTCTAATTCTGCCCATGTGAAGTGATTCTCACCTCTATGTGGTGGAGTAGGGATGAGGTGAAATCTAGACTAGGATTAGTTGATAGATAGAGTAGGAGTGAGGAGTGAGTTGAGGTCCTCGTGGACGTCATGTTCTTCATTTAGATCAACGTGAGTATTCGACATTTCTTATTTAGACTATAGTGAACTTCATGCATGAATGATATGTTCTTGTGTTCTTGGCTCGTTCATAGTTTAGAGGCATGTGTTCTTCGTAGCACAGGGCTTCGATCCTTTAGAGCTAGTACACTAGTTCAGGTATCTGTTTGCATGTTTAGATCTTGTTTAGCTGAGTAAGAATGTTGTACCTAGTTCGCATCCAAACCTTTTTGTTGCTCCGTAACTCGATGACGAGCATGATCTGAACCCTTCTCTCTCCAAGTTTGTAGTTCCGTATTTATATGGTGTGCTATAGTGTAGTTAGCGGGTCGACAGACGTAACCGTGCTATAGTAGTAATCGGTAGTGTAGACGTGGTGTCTGAACTCTGGTTATCCTACGGATACCACATGCCTTCACGTAACGATAGAGGTAGGCTGCAGTGGTGACAACCTATTGGACCCTTTGAAATCCTCGAGCCCGGGTACCGAGTAGGGCCGCCATGCCGAGATACACTTAGACCTTTAAAAGCTAGGTTGTGTAGACGTCCCATGGGGAGGACTAATAGCAGTCGGATCCATCTCGAGAGTTAAGCCCCCCTAGAAAGTGCTTCTCAACTCCAACCTATCTCAGTAGTATCTTGGTGTCCTTGGTTAGACACATGTCTGGTTACGTTACCGTCCTTGGATTCGATAACCCTTGGAATACTCTCCTTCCTTGGTGAAGTGCTACAACGGTGTATCTGTGCGCTTGCGGATTCGTTTGCACTCGTCAGTGTACCCGGGTGTTCCTTACACGCTCACGCTACCTGGTGCCATAGTGGTGACGTTAAGAAACGCCAACAAGCATTTCTGGCGCCGTTGCCAGGGATGGCTATTGCTAACCTTTCAGACCCGTCTATCCTCGTATAATTTATCTTTTACCTTTTTTGTTTCTACCTGTATCCCCGTTATCCATGGAAGGTTATCCTTGTAAACACCTTCCACTATCGAGGAGTGAACCCTTAGAGCCATCTTTGTCAAGACCCTTTCTTACATCTGGCTGTCGGATTCACCCCTCTCATGAGGCTAATTCAGGACCTTTCCTTATCAGGTTTAATTCATGAGAACCCCTTTGATCATGTGAGGCTACGAGCATCTGCTTGAAACTCAGGGTAAAATCGGAGAATCACCGGATGCTTGGAAAAGGGATTTTTTTTCCCGCTATCCCTCTCTGGGAAAGCACGGGATTGGCATTGTTCTTCTGGTAGAGACTACCTTACTTTGGAGAGCTTGAGAGCAGCTTTCTGCTCCTGATACGACGTGTCATCTCGTTAAGGGTCAAGATTCTCAGTTTCAAGCAATGTGAGGAGGAATCACTAGGAATGGTATGGAATCGTTTCGCCTCTGCGGTGGAAGATTGCCCAGTCCTCCATGTTCCTAATTGGATGCTGCTTCAGCACTTCTGATTTGGGTTGCGGAGGAACGATGCCATGCAGCTTAATGCTCTCTCTGGAGGCTCCTTTGTGCACTTGGACGCTGTTGAGGGAAAAGAGATCATGGAAAACCTCTGGGATTTCAGCTCCCCTTGCATCCCGGTCAATGAGGTACCCATCAGAGGAAATTTTGAGCCACCTAGATCCATCATCAACCGAGCTCGAGACTTCATATCCACTCTCTCTAAGCTCTGGCTGAAGGTACCATTCCTGAATAGCAGGAATCTAAGGGAAAGATTGCTTAGCGCAAAGTCTACCCTTGGGTTCCCCTCTCGTGCCTCTTCTTAGACCTTCTCCCCGAGCCCTTGTCTCGTTGGAGGATGGAGAGAGTAATTAGGAAAGAGCAAATCATTCTCAGCCAGGATGGCTTGTTCAATCCTGATTATAATCTCCTAGGGGGGTACGAAAGGCCTATCATGTTCCTACATCTTGGTTTGAGCTGAGGTGCCTTGCACCAAAGTTATGTATGGACTGAGGCATCGATCTCTACTTTATAATCGATAGGATTCACCTATCTGACCGAAGGAGCATCACCACTTACCGATCGAGTCACGTACATTCACTTCTTATCTTGAGCCCACCGATCGATGTCGATCAGTCAAGAGAAGCTTTACTTCATATCATATGCTTGACTTGATCGATGCCCTATGGGAGTTGATCTTTCCAGACTATCCATAACCTCCCATTGGAAGCTTAGGCTAGATCTTGGGATGTTTTATCGTTTTGATGAGAACATCGGACCCTCTGCCTAAGGCAAGGGTGAGTTGAACCTCACCGTCCACAAGAACTCTAGCTCTTGAATGTACGCCGGCCCTTGGACTCTTTGCTCTATCCTCTTTTGGAGGCTGAGTGTTTTTCCAGGCTTGAGTTCACTCGGAGATCAGTTCCCATTGTGAGAGCACTAGCCTCAGTGCTCAATTTTTTTATCTCCGAGTTCCACCACCCTAGTGCTTTAGTTTCCCGAGTTCTATGACTACCCCGGGATGATCATGCTTGCTTTCAGTTTGTTACCTTTCTGGACTCGTGTTTGTATGTATGCACTAACCTTGTAGATCAGAGCTCATCATCATATAACACTATCTGCAAGAGAGACGATTTTGGGTTGAGACAAGAGATCGCTCATGAGACACCTGCATTCTGAGTACTCTTGGGTTTCATTTATCTGATTTCCTGAGAAGAATTATCCCTCGGGTATCTTGTGAACGCTAACCATGCAGGAGGAAGGAAATATCAATGAAAGAAGTAGGTAAAGGTACACAGAAGACAACACCATTGTGGCAACACGGTGAACACTTCACGATTCCCATATGTAGCTTCTACACCTATGATGGACCAGGTATGTTGTCAAGGTGAGTCCCCCTAGAATATCTAATGGGTATATAAGTGGTTTAGCCAAAGTTATTATAGAGTAGAGGTTGATTATTCAACCCCAACCTTATCCTAGCTTTAGCCGAAGCCCACCTTGCTATGTCGGGGCACCGACTTGGGCCTGTGACCCTTCAGCCTACTAGAGCCCACACGCGAAGGGGGAGGACCAACGGGGCCCACCTAGGGTCGGTCGATCCCCAGATCGGTCGAAGCCAGGGTGCCTCCGCTGCCCTTTGTCTTTCGCATGTGTGCCTCTTCTTCCTCCAGAAACTCTCTCCCTGTCGCACGACGTGTTTCGAGTCGCGCATAACTCATCTCCTCCACCTCACTTTCCTCAACCCCATCCATGGTTGACTTCGGTTTCGCTCGCCTCCGCAAGGCGGTTTCCCCCTACGACCCAGGAGAGGGGAGTTCCTCTCACCCTATCGACTTACGACTTGATGGATGAGAAGATGGAATCACCAGAGGTCGAGACGCTAGGAAGAGGCAGGAGTGTGGAGAGCGTTCGGAGGGAACGTGTCGACTTCTCTGTTCGGCCATCCTGATGTGGCTCCTCCTCACCGCCTTCCTTTCCGGCCTGGTCGGCCACCATGGGAGAAAAGGCTCGAGCATGCAAGAGTGTGTTGTTCAACAACCCTCCTGGACCATCATTGAAGCCTGGAGAACGCTACGTCGGCTCTGATTTCAATAGCTATGGAGAAGCCTTCTGTCACACATATGAGCAAGATGTGTGGGATGAGTTTCCACTCCCGCATACTAGATGCAAGATCTTTGAAGTGAAGATGCCAACCAGAGGCTATGGTACACCTCACCACAAGCCGCCATAGTGGGAGCGGGAGATCATCAGGATCCTCGCCGACATCCGAGGAAACAATGCTAAGAGGACACCTGCATTGGCGAAGCTTGTGCACAAACTAGCTGAGCTATACATGGAGCATGAGATGCTAGTTGAAGGGCTAGCAAGGCAGAGGAAAGAGTACCAGGAGCTCAAGCTTGAGTATTGCTAGCTGGATGGGGACATGACTCAAAAGCTGCAGAGGCTTGTAGCAGCTGAGGGTGAGGACCAGGTGTGTCCGAGGACCAGTGGAGGGTCGCTCCTTAGTGATGAGTGATTGACAACGTTGTGTGGACTGATGCTTGGCTCAGGGTGCAGGTAGAGGTTGCGGCTTGACTCATATTGGTGAAGGTGAAGAACAAGCGTGAAAGGCCTTAGCCGTGGTGGCCTCCGGGTGATGGAGAGCCAAGTAGGCTTGGTTCGATAGACCCGGTAGCCTATGGGGTCAAGTGCGAGCCGTGCGGTGCAAGACTAGCAAGTTGAAGTCATGGACATGGGCCGGTGCAAGGTCGCGGTTCGAGGCCGAAGCTTGCACGCGGGGTTTGGTGGTTTGCCCACAAAACCATCGGTGGACAGTTTCTTGGTTTGGGCCGCAAAACCAAGTCCGGAGGCCGGATGCAATGGAGATGGTGATCCGGGAGCGTCGGGAAGCTTCGAGGCGGGGGCACATGGCGTGATCGCGGGGCTTGCGTCGAGGCTAAGCAAGTCCGCGGTGGAAGCGTGTCCGCTCGATGGGAATATCTGAAGACTTGACCAAATTACCCCTGAGGGGTGTGTATCTTCTTTTAAGTTGTAGGGGTAGCGTGGTCATTTGCCTCCTCCGGTGGACTTCGTATAAATAGTGGAGAGGTGGATGGCATATCTCTCTCTCTTTGGCTCTAGGGTTTCCTCCCCTAGTAGATCGCTCTGGACTGCTTCTTTTCCCTGTATTTCCTTAGGCTAGATTCTTGTATAGACTCTGACCTCTGGATGTACGGAAGCATTTGGCATTGTGATGATTTCCCTCTCCTAGCTCTTTGTGATTTTCGTGTCATTTTCGGAGCTATTTTTGGGTGTTTTTGTTCTTCGCTCGATTCGTTGATTTGAGGGCGTTTTCTCTCGGATTTCTTTGAGGGGATCATGGGTGGATGCCTTGCGCATCTTTGTGTGTTATCTTGACCCCTCAAACACCGGGAAATCCCTTCGATTCGCAAGTTTTTGTAGGAACCCGAGTTCTTGGTGGTGGTTCATGTGATCTGCGATTCCCGATGATTTAGTGAGTTAGAGGTCGAGATTTTTGGGGATACCTTCACCTAGTGACGCTTCTCATCTCCCCCAAATCTTGTCTCAAGAGCTCAAGTGGTTTGGGAGATCCGGTGATGATATGGGTGAGTTGACCTTGCATTCACGGGCTCGGTTTGTTTCTGTCCGTGCCTTGCGGACTGTCTGCAGGTAGCTTGCGGACTGTCCGTGCGGCCTGAGTTCGTCGCGAGTTCGTCAGTGTTCGTGCGTGCTCGTGTTTCGATCTGTAGCGTTCGAGGTTTTTGTTTGGGAGTGGTTTTGCCGGACTGTCCACCAGGTGGGGCCGGACTGTCCGCGGGGCACGGACCGTCCGTGATGCTTGCCCGGACTGTCCGAATTTCCTCGGTGCGCTACTGGAGGTTCGGTGTCCTTTTTCGGACTATCCATCGAGGGTCCACGGACTGTCCGCCGTACATCTACGGACTGTCCGCCAGGTCTGTTGCAGACTTGCTTCCCTTCTTTCGATTCTTGTCTAGTGCTTCTACGCTTTGTTTCGAGGCTTGTCTCTAGGACTTGTAGGCTTGTGTGTGCCTAGTCTAAAGCTTCTTTGGTGTGTGCGAGTGATCAGAGTGGCAATCGGGGTATAGACCGAGTTCATCCTTCGGAAAGAATTTTTATCGGCTCCCATTCACTCGCCCCTCTCTGGTCGCCTATTCGGTCCTTCAGTATAGGCCGAGTTCATCCTTCGGGAAGAATTTTTATCGGCTCCCATTCACTCCCCCCCCCCCTCTCTGGTCGCCTATTCGGTCCTTCAGAGGGGCAGGAGTAGCTCCTTGCCGAGTAGAGGAGATTCGCCCCAGTTTTAGTTTCCATTAGGCACTAGTCTACGTCTAGGTTTGTTTCCCTTTCATTTGCTTTATTTATTTCCCTTCCATTCATTTATTTCCTATCATGATTGTAAGCACCTAATTTTAATTCAGAACATTTGGATTTGAATAAGTTGGCTCACCGGTCATGTAATCCAGTCAAGCCACACTTGTGTTATCACTTCGATCATTTGTTATAGAAAGACATCTAGGTTCGAGACAGAGTGAGGGAGAGCCACAACTATCCCAAAGCAAGCACGATGCATTCTCACGCCCACATCACGAGCATTCTGCGCTAGACGATCGATCATTCACAGGGAACCTGAATGGGACCCGCACGAGCTCGATTCTGTGGAAAGCTTCTCACGGTTCAACCTCCATATATATCGCCGGTTTGCATCTTGACATCTCACTCTCTCACTCCTGAGTTTTATGAGCCATAATTGTCTATCTCAGACAAATTAAAACTCGAATGTTCATGCTAAGTTCACCCATATTGCATGATACCTGGGTTGACTTGCATATGTTTTATTCCTCGTTATTTATCTTGATGCTTGTGAACCATAACCGTCTCAAGGACAAGCATGTTCATCTAAGTAATTGACGAGTATGATATAGCTTGATGATATGATCTGTTGCTCTAATGACCAAACTCTCTTGGGTTATTTATTTTGAAAACATAAAACCTCTTGGAAAAAGCTCCTCTTTGATATGCCATAGTCCTACCAAAGCCATATGATGTTTACAGTTGAAAACCTTATACTCATATGCTGCTTGTTATCGCATTGAGCTTTGTCAAATTCTGTGACCCTTGTGAGAATTCTTTTCGTTACTCTCATGATCAAGATTCTTGTGCACATCATCATTTCCCCCTTGCTACGCTTCTACACTAGAAGTTAGCATTGTATCATTCATCTATTCCACAAAATCACTACTAGGGATGTGCTTATTGATGACGTTCTCCTTTCGTCACAGAAGATGCCATAATCGTCACAGAGTTTCATCTGTGACGATTTTGTGACGAAAATCAGATCGTCACTAAGGTCGCGTCACATTTGGACATGCGTGACGAAATGTCTATTTTCGTCACAGATGTGATGCCAATCTGTGACGAAAAGTCCATCGTCACAGATGTGGTTTCAATCTATGACGAACCGTTTTGGTCACGGATATAGCCTCATTTTCGTCACAAATCGTCGTCTGTCGCGCGTCTTGACGGCACTGTTAACGACGTTAGTTAGTTTTGTGACGTCCCGATTTGGTCACAGATTGGTTTAGATTTCGTCATAACTGTCCGTTTGCATGTTGACCTACGGCGTTCGCCACGTAGGATGTCGACGTGGCAGCTAACGTGGCTACTGACGTGACAGCTGACCTGGCAAGCCCTTTATTCAGCTGACGTGACAAGCTCTTTATTCGTCACAGATTGTCCCTCATTTTGGTCACGGTTTTTCCCTCATTTTGGTCACAGATTGTCCTTTACTGAGCCACGTGGCTTGATCTCATCAGTTTTATTTCGTCACAAAAGTGCAAATGGTAATTTTCAATACAATTTACAAATAATACTGAAATATCAAAAAACTTGCATAAATTAACAGATCCAGTATTCCAATGACCATACAACTCCATAACTCAACTCAGTTCACATTATTACTCACATTACAACAGATTCGAACTACAAATTACAGCAGATTCTAACTACAAGTTACATCTTATTTCAGCCGCTAAGCTGCCACTCAGTCCATAATTGCCCAGCAGGTGCACAAAGACCTTGAAGCAAGATCCATATCGTAGTCCTGTTCGAAGAACACAGCCTGCAAAAAGAAAGAGGGCAAACCATTACTGGAGTTTTCAGAAACCATTACTTCTCTTAGATTTAAGTTATCTGCAAAATTAAATCAGAAACCATAATCTGAATCACTTGTGAAGAGCCATGCAGGTATAAACAGATGCATCTTATGACAGCCAAGCTCAACATAACCCATATTGTAGTGAAGTTAAACATATTGGTGTCCATATTATTCAGGAGAGGGTCAGCACATGTGCAGGCGTGCAGCTAGTATTGTTGATTGCATTAAGATAATATAGACAATTTACTATCCTGCAAGATTTCAATTTAGTGTAAATGTTGCCTTTGGATCTGTACTTGGATTTCAGAATAATCAAAGGTGAAGTCTGCATAATGGTTATCAAATGGTGTGAACTACATATAGATTAACTATTTCGTGTTGTACATCCTCAACTCTCCAATATATCAGCAAGGTTCTCTTACGTTTTACATCTGTTAGTTTGAGGATACTTAGGGCCTGTTCTTTTGGGTGAAAAGGAATAGTAAAGTTGTAAATGAATAGTGCTGGAATAGTGTTTCTTGTGAGAGAAGATGTGATGGATGTGACAGGTGAATAGTGCATTTCACTGTTCCTTTTTAACGAAAAGAACAGGCCCTTATCTGAAAAGACCGGCATGTGAGAATTCAGTAAGCTGTTCTTAGAATTAAGAAGGTGGCATTGTGCAGTTCTATAGACTCCCCAGACTGAGGCAGTGGTTTATGGGTGATGAACTGACATCATAACAGACAAGGAGCCACAGACTCTTCAAGATGGATTGGAAAATGGTAAAGAGAAAGTGTGAGAGGAGACTACAGTTGACTCAACTTATTGCTTTAGCGTTTTGCAGCCTTTGTCTCTATCGAGTGAGGAATCAATTAATTTGAAGTGACTGAGATACATTCTATGGATCAGGAGGTAACCAACTCATCTAACGCTATCATATATAACAATCAAACTGAAGCAATACATGAGGGCAATGTCCATCTCCAAAAGAATTCATCAGACAATGCATGAAAACTTACCTTGTAAATTAAAAAGCATTTGATATATCCTCCACATTGATCTGCTTCATAGGTCTAATTTTTTTAGGGAGTCACTTGAGGCATTTATTCTTAGAACTATATGTGCAAAGTTGCAAAAATGAGGTGATTCTCAGACCTAATAATCTGATCAACAGCAGGTATTATTCAAATAAAGGGACAAAATTAAATATAACACATTGTTTCACATTTTTAGATTAATGAGCAGTACATATGGAAGCTGCAGGCCAAGACTCAGAAATTTTGGATCTACCATAAATCCAGAGTCCAAGATCGGAAAATGGGGGTTAGCAGTTATGATTACCTGAAAGTCATGGCCTTCTTTGTACACTCGTCGTTGATACAGCCCTAGCGGGGGGCAAACTCCATGGATCGTGAGATCGTGGAGTCGTGGCTCTCTAGCCGGCAGAACCACATCACCAGCCGAGGAGTAGATGCTCATCCGAGGAGGAGGAGCAGGTGAGCCACGGCTATAGATGCCTGCAATCTGTCAGGTCACTATATAAAGAGGCAATGCAGTATGAGACGGGAAAACATCTCAAAAAACTTAGAAAGATGCAAATGGTAAACTATAAGCATACTGCATATTAATTATGAACAGATTGCTCCACTATCCATCTATGAGTCAAATATATAACTACTAGAAAACTTGTAGCGCCGCGCAATCTTTGAGATTCCTACTGGTGAGTTTGCCTAGAGACAATGAGCACTTGGTTAGCAAAGTTTACCATCTCCCTGTCTTGGTGGCATCGTCCTGTCTTGGTGGCATCATCATGTTTATGAAGTGTATCTGTGAATGTAAAATATGCAATTGATATGCATAGTGGGCATGCTTCAAAATTGTTTTAACTACGGCACCTATGGGCAGATTACCAGCACATGGTTCATATGGGAACAAATTACAATGCCCCACAACAAAATAAATACTCAATTGTAAAGGATGCAGCATACACTACCTCATCATTCAGGGGGTACTCAAGTGAGACATGACCATCGATGTGCTACTGTTGCAATTCGCAAAGCATGAAAGCAAGTCACCTACTTGGCTACTTCACTAATCTGTCGAAGGCAGTCGCAAAGCAAGTCACCTACTTCAGTATTCACTATGACACTACCTGCACAGCTAGTTCTAACTGCTAGTTCTAGTAATCTACAAAAGTTTTCAGCATTGCTAAGAATAATAAATTGTACTGGCAAGGTGACTTGGCATATGCAGATCTACCCAATCATCTTCTCCATTCATAGCCTAATCAGAGAATTACTACAACTCCAACAGTAAGGCCATCAATCACTAAGCTCCCTAGTTAAATCATCTAGAAACACATCAATAAGTGAATGCAACCAAAATTGATGCTGATGTGGTCCAATGCAAAACAAAAGATATCACAACATTGTGAGAAATAGCAACTAGAACATAACTGTGAAATCATCATGACAAAAGATTATTTTACTCACATTTGCATACATCAGTGAGAGATTTCTGCAAATAAGAATGTATCACAACAATGAAGTTGTAGTGCTGGCACACCTCACAGCCTATGAAAAATTTCAACTATCACTTGCTTATTGCAATCTAGTAGTTTAGAGATGTGATAGATTTACTGCAACTGGATGTGTTGTGCAAACTGTAAGAGGAAGAAACTCTACCTTGTTTCGTTTGGTGACTTTCCTGCTTAGATCTTCTACAAGTTCATCAAGGAGGCACCTTCACCAATACACAATCCGTCAGATCCACATAGCAAGAAAGAGGAAGGACGATCCTTTAGATCCATATAGCAAGGGGAAGGTTAGAGGGAGGGTACAGGATGCACATCTACCTTCAGTGGCTTGGGATTGGGGGCCCTTTGGCAGCTGGCCAGTGCCCTTCGAACCAAAAAACGTGGGTTCGTCGCAGGCCTAAAGGCCACCACCAGCGCAGCATACCGTTGTTGTTGCGCCGAGGACGCCAGCGTGAGGAGCCCGCCGCCCTTGCGCCCAGGAGGACGGCGTCCCTCGCGCCGAGGAGCCCGCCGCCCTTGCGCCGCGGAGCCGGCATCCCGCGCGCTGAGACGCCCGCTGCCCTTGCATCGAGGAGGCCGGCGTACCCCGCGTCGAGGAGCCCGCCGCCCTTGCACCGCGGAGCCGGCGTCGCCCGCGCTGAGGAGGCCGGCTATGGGAGAGGGAGGAATAGATTTGGGAGGGAGGTTGAAGAAGAGATAAGGGTGAGAGATGATACACGGGAGAGAGGGGGAAGGCGGACGTGAGAGTAAGGATGGCAGTTTTACCCATGGGTAAGGGTACCTGCGGGTACCCTATCCTGTTGGGTAAGGGTACGGGTACGGAATTCTACCCGCGGGTAAAGGTAAGGGTATGAAACTCTACCCGCGGGCAAGGGTAAGGGTACGAAACTCTACCTGTGGGATACCCAAGGGTATCCGCACTAATGAAGCCCATAAAAATATTTGACCCAACTAGACCATCCTAACCCTAGCACACTCCTTCCCCCACCGTGGCCCAGCGGCCTAGGCTGTGCCTCGCGACCATGCCTAGTCACCTATCCCGCCTCTCGCCCGAGCCCCTCCCGACGCCGCCACTCGATTTTTTCCCCGCAGGCCGCAACCAATGCCGCTCGCACAACCCCCGTGCCCCGCCGGCCGCCGCTCGCACAACCCCCGCACGGCTGCGCCCCACCGCTCGCCCGCCTCCCAGGCCGGATCCCCGTGCGGTCGCGCCCCGCCACTTGCCAGCCGCCTCCCCGGCTGGATCCCGACGCTAGTCCAAGCCACGCCGCCGCCGCCTCCTCCTCGGTTGAGTCGCCAAACTTGCTGTCTCTATGTCAATATGTGTGATTGTGAAGTTTGAGACTTATTTAGCTATCAAATTATTATTGTACTCTTGGATATGAACTTATTGATATGTTTATGTTCATACCCTGCGGGTAAGGGTAAGGATTCTTACCCATTACGTTTGGAGGGTAAGGGTATACCAGAGATAGACGGGTATGCCAACAGACGGGTAAATACTTTACCTTTACCCTACCCTACCCATTGCCATCCCTACGTGAGAGAGGATAAAACGACGGTGAATGAAAAAATCGGGTCCGGGTGTGCCAGCGTAATTTCTGACTGTTCCTCGCGAGCCCGTCAAAAAAACACCGCGCTCGCCGGACGGCGACATCTACCGGCGCCCCCCGCGCGGCAGCTTCCCGGATCGCAGAAACGAAGCCAGAGACGAATTCTTGCACGCATCGGACACCCGCGCGTGCGGGCGCCGCGCGCCGTGGCATGCCACATCGCAGGATTCCCCGCCACGAGCTCCTAATCCACAGACAAAGCGTTGTAAATGAATATAGTAGATAGGTTACTTGTACAGGTGTTTAAAAACAGAGGAGATGACAAAAATATTCCAACGACAAAATTAGTAATGTTATGCTGGCAGCTAGACACAAGTAGAGAGCTGCAAGCAATCTCATAACAAATAAGGTACTTTGAAAGCTCATAGTATACAATCATCTAACTTGTTACCACACCCATCCTCTGTTATTTACAATCACTTAGGAGTTAAGACATTAATATGGTATCTAATTAAATATGTCTATTTGTGTATAAAAAAATCAACATGAGCAAACGTTCAATCTGTTGGATACATAGAAATCACAAAATAATTGCTAAACGACTGCTCCACCGGATCTGCATTCAATCAGCAGCGGGGAAATGGATGCTGCAATCTGCAATAACATCACTGAAATTGTTCAAAGGTACCAACAAAGTTCAGTATTCCTCGGATATTGCATAGTAACCTTGTATACCTTATTACAATTCTACGAAGACACGCAGACCATCATGTGCCAGTTGTACCGGTATTCCTTCACTATAATCATACAAGCTTACACATGAGACAAGGCCTTTAGGCTTGAAGAAATTAAAGGAAGAATGTAACTGTTTCAGCAGCTACACAGGGGCGTGCGTGGGCAGATGAGAGGCCGCAGACGCGGAGGCAGCGGACGTGACGAGTAAAACCGGAGCGGATAAAAATTTCAGGTCCGGGGCTTATGGAAGCTTCCACTAAGAAATCCAAGTAATTACCTTTTGCTCACTAGAGGCACGCCCCGTATTAACTCCATCTCCAAGTCTGTTTATCAGTTCCTTTGGCTGTTCAATCTCCTTCTATTGCTTCTCCCGCACAAATCAGATTTTAGTAAACTTAGAAGGAAGGAGATAGAGGAGGGAGTCTCAGGGATGTAGAACAGTAGAAGAGATCGAGTAGCCAATAATCAATCTAAGAACCAAACAAGACAAGTATTGATTGGTTAATTTAATGAAACTCTTTGAGAAAAATGTGTCGTACAAAATCAGTTGAAGATATGCACTCAAAGATTCCATAGAGCTGAACAATAAAGCAACCAAGCATACCTGTTGTGTACCTGTCACCACTAAAGCATACCTGTCACACACACGTCATTGTCACTTAGCGAGAGATCTTCATCCCTATGTGAGATGTGTAGTACCAGTTGCTCGAAATCATTTGAAACTTTTTTGGGATACTTATGGATCCAAACTATGATGTTGTGTGAAGTTTTGTAATTTTCAGACCACTTTTGCATATTATTGTAATTATTTGTTATTTTAATGAAGAATAAATGTTAAAATCATCTAATCTTGTTCAAAAAATCTGAAAGTTTGCATGGGCTCCACCTTTTGGTGTATCATGTTGTCAAAAAAATTTTAAGTGATTCTGAGAAAGTGGTGATGCACATCACCACTAAAGCATACCTGTCACACACACGTCATTGTCACTTAGCGAGAGACCTTCATCCCTATGTGAGATGTGTAGTACCAGTTGCTCAAAATCATTTGAAACTTTTTTGGGATGCTTATGGATCCAAACTATGATGTTGTGTAAAGTTTTGTAATTTTCAGACCACTTTTGCATATTATTGTAATTATTTGTTGATTTAATAAAGAATAAATGTTAAAATCATCTAATTTTGTTCAAAAAAATCTGAAAATTTGCATGAGCTACTCCTTTTGGTGTATTATGTTGTCAAAAAAGTTTCAAGTGATTCTGACACCCTCGTCGCGCCATTGACACGCCTCGATCACCAACCGGCCGGCTGCCGCAGAAAAAACGATATAGCCTCGACGACTAAAACCCTGGCCGCGATATGATCGCTACGAAGGGCGACGAGACACAACACATCTGGCCGCGATCAAGGGCACTCGGCCCAACTTCGCATGGATCCAGGTAAAGGCCCATTATTCATTAATAAAGTGACAAATAAAAAAAATTGCATACTTACAACATGGAAGACCATGTAGCGCAGTGGTAGAGCTCCTACCTGTGTATCACCAGGTCCCTGGTTCGATGCTCTGCGGGAGCCTTTTATTTTTGCGAAAGACAATTAAAAGGACCTAGTTGTGGCCCACAAAAAAATTATGGGCCGTGTGGCAGACACATCACACGTCGTTAAGTGCACTACTAATTTGTGACCAATTTATTTCATCATTAGTTGTGCCAAACGATTCAAATAAATTATGACGATATCTAATCTAATCTGTGACCACTAGGTTTCATCATTACCATACGCCATACCAAAACATAATCTATGACGATCTCCTTTTGCTGTTTTGTGACGTAAATTATATTTTCGTCTTTATTCTTTCAGCCAAATCTTCGTCACTTACAACTTATGACGAAGACGGACATTTTGTCATGGAATACATACCATTCTATGACTAAAGTAAGCAGCGTCACGAGCAGAACATCACTAATAATCACTTTTCTACTAGTGAATAAAGCTCCATATGTGTTGATCTCTCCTTCCTAGTTTTTGTTACACAAGAGACATGGCTATCAAAAAAAATATGGACACATGAAGGTCCAGGTATTGAAAAAAAAGGAAGTTGGACACATGAAGGTCCAAGAAAAAAGAGGGAGATATCCATGTTCTCAAAAGATTTTTATACGAGAAGGAGAATCATGCAAAAAGGAGTCCCACAATTTAGATGGTAATAAATAGTATTCATTTCGGGGCTAGTGTCCACCTTACCATCAACCAACATTTTTCATTATATATGTATGGTAATATCTAGCACCCATTCTGGGCCTAGTATCCACCTTACCATACTCACCTTATCCATACACGTGCACATCTTGAACTGATTGTATGATTTGATTTTCTCTGTGGATCTAGTTTCTGACTTTGCAATTTATGTGATGCAAGTATGCCTTCTCATTCATACCCTACTTTGAGCTCTACATAAGCCATCACTAGAAGTAGGATGAATACACTACATGAAAAACAAAGATTGGTAACAGGCGCAGATTGCCATTGGTAACGGGCATCACGCCCGTTACCGATCAAGCGTTACAAATGACTCATCAAAGGTAACGGGTATATGCCCGTTACCAATGACTAGCACATGTAACGGGCGTTGAGAAAATCCCGTTACCAATCTGTTGTTACCAGCGACCTGGGCAACGATATCAGTAACGGGCAACACTCTTCGCCCGTTACCGATAACAGAACATGTAACGGGCATTAAGAGAAGCCCGTTACCAATGTCTTTTATTGGTAACGGGCAACATTCTATGCCCGTTACCAATGTGAAATTAAAATGCAAAAAAAAATTGCAAATGGTATTTTTCTTCATCTTACATGCAGACCAGTATAATCAAATCCTTCATCTTACATACACACCAGTATAATCAAATCTCAGCTTTCATACATCTGTGCTCATACATACATCTGTTCATACATCTGTGCTCATGCATACATACATCTGTTCATACAACTGTACTCATAAGCTGAACCTAATGACAGTCTGCATTATGAAGTTCAAGTTTATCTCACTTCTATCAAAATGATGAAACTATCACATATATTTCCCATCTATCAAAAGCCCATCTATCATAGATATAAAATCAGCAAGTAGTATACTTCTTTAAAAAATTAAGAGTGAAGGATGAGACATATATACGTTCAGTTTCCTATGGATGGAGATCACAAACTTTTGTTGCAATAAGCAGGTGCGCAATAAATATATAATTTTGCTCCAACCTGAAGTCCCAAAGTAGGGAAAACACCATGAAGGACACTTTTCACAAATTTAACGAGTGCGGTCATGCTATGATATACTCCAAGTCTAGCTACAAACACTTCAAGTAATCGAGCAAGCTTAAAAAGAATTTGCGAAGAGGAACAGTATCAACAAACTTGCCTGCTAGTACTTTGAAATACATCGATCGATGCAACTGTTCTCACCCATATTGATATTGAGCTCAGCTTCTTTATACCTGAAATAAACCAAACCGCAGAGAAAAAAAGGTTAAATCTAACAGATGACAGATCTAGTAAAAAAAGTTCCATGCTTAACACTTTGCAATTCGCTGACTCGCTCATCTAGTAAAGCTACATATATAATAGTAATAACTAGTTTTCATGAGTCATTCACTTAATAATTAATAGCACATTGCATCAGAGAACTATCCAACCAAGAATTCTATTAGCATTGAAAGGGCACAAAGCACACATTTGCATTCATGTAGGCGATGGAACCAAAATGTAGCTCAAATTACCACAAAATCATAATTTAGCATCCAAAAAGGACTAAAAGCAAAATAATCAGATAATGAAGTATGTCTCCATTAATGTTTTCACTATCTGATTAATATTTTTTGTTACCATATGTATCACCAAACATGAGAAAAGGTATTGTTTTATCTTAATTTCCCACATGCAACAAGGAAAGATCTTCCTACATTTGACAAGGTAAAGTACATTAAGTCAAAGGACTCACCATTTCCACCTCCCAACTGGTTCAACAGATGTGCCCAGCATCACATCTGTGTAAGAGCAACAAAATGAATAACCATACAAGTTGAGGATAACAAAAGGATTCAAGGCATACAAGTTAACACAGTTAAATAAAAGGCATACAAGTTGTTTTACTGTCGAATGAAAAAACATGTACACAGAAAGTTAGCAAGAACCTAGAAGAAGTGTGTCAAGAGCAATTATGATATTGGCACAATTTAACCCCTGAAATAGACTATATGATTAATCATGTCCTTAACCAGGGAATAGAATTCAAACCAATCAAGTAAGATGTAAAGCATAAATACCAAGGTTCAGCTAGGCGCTAGGCGGAACCTAGGCGCCGACCCACTGCCTAGAGACTAGTCGGGAGTACTCGCGCTTAGGCGTTTCTAGGCGTTTTGCTAGGCGGTGAATAATACATGTATAAATATTTAAAGGAAAAGAAAAAAAGGGAGAGGAGTGGTCATGAAAAGGGAGAAAAGGAAAAAAGCCCATTTGAAGGCCCATGTGAAGGCCCAGCTCTCATAACCCTACCTCCTCAGGCATCCTCTGCCTCTCTCGAGCTCTCCCCGTCTCCCCGCAGCGGCGGCTCCTCTGCCTCTCGCTCGCATGCGCCCGCGCCTGCGCCGCCGCTGCCTCAGGTCCGTCTCCCTGCCTCCTCCCCCTCCTCCGCCGCGCCCAGTCCTCCACCGCTCGTCCCGGTCTCCGCCGCCCGTCCTGGCCTCCGCCGGCGCCCGTCCTGGCCTTCGCCGCCGCCCGTCCTGGCCTCCGCCGCGGCCACGGCCGCCTAGGGTCCGCCTAGCCCCCTAGTCGAGGCGATGGCCCTCGCCCAGCGCCTAGTCGCGCATAGTCGCCGCCTAGCGGAACCTTGATAAATACACATTTATGAATCCAGGCATTGCAGTGTGTTGTTCTTTGCTAATTCACTTAAAACGGTAAACAATAACAAAGTTTCACTCCAATAACCTGACAGAACATACATATGAACAACCCAATCGAATTGAGCATGAATGACAGAGAACAAGAATAGAGAAAGGCCAATACTAAGTAGACTTCAAGCATTGCTGAACATTAGTAGTCACACAAGATACCTGAGCATGAATGCAAATCTCCCCATGCACTGCATATTTACATTTTAAGACCTGCAATAGTTATCAGCACATTAGACGCCACATTCTCTTTACCCAGACAAGTAAAGCACCAAAACTTAATGACAAACTTCAACAAGATTTGTGAGAGGATGGGTTAATGCTTTCTGTACCACAACAATAGCAGGGAGCCATCTACACATTTGAGATTGTCAACCATCACCATGCAGTTTGTATTTTGATCTGCCAATCCAAACTATTGCAGGCTGCAGTGTGTGGTCTGCTAATTAGCCACGAGACAAAATAGAGACTTAATCAAGAGGCTACATATTACAAATCTATTGAACTGAAGTTTAGGTTGACCTCATTGCAAATCGCACAGCAAGCTCACGATGAGTTGCAAGCTCACGATGAGAATAGAGATAGGAGGGGGATTACCCAGCCGAAACTCACCCGTGATGCTTCTCTTCAAGAGGATCTGCCAGGGGCAGCCAAGGAGGCGGCGGAGGAGAGCAGTGGAGGAGGGAGCGTCTTCATACCTTGAAGCGGGAGAGGGGGCGACGATGCTGATGCGCGGCACGCCGACACGACGTCGACGACAAGGAGGACGAGGAGGCGGCCATGGCGGGGAAAGGAAGCAGCCATCTTCGCTGGGGTCGTCTCTGCTCGTCGCAGTCGGAGTGGCATCTCGGCCTCCTCTCCCCTAGCGCCAGTGTCCGGCCGACCGGCCGCGCCCACCAGCGGACGCTAGGAGCCACCGCGAAGCCGGCGGCAACCTCGCTCCTGTGGTGTTCGAGCCTGGGAACGCGCAGATCCAGCGTCCACACACACGGATCCGGCCTTCCCCCATGCGGATCCATGCCTTCCCCCATGCTCCTCGCCGCCGTTGCAGAGGCTAAGCGAGGCGACGGATCGGGGCTCGCCGTGCAGCATGGAGAACGGCTCCAGATCCGACCGGGAGGCGGGTCGGGGGAGAGAGAGGGCGGTCGAAGGGGGAGGGAGAGGCCGGCGGAGGCCGCCTCACCTTGGTAGGGAGGGGGTGGCGGCGTAGGCAGAGGAGAGGGGGCAAGCGGTAGGGAAGGGACACGAATACGTGAGGACGGGGAAGAGGGAGGGGATGCGAGGGGAATGGGAGAGGAGGCGGACGCCAGGCCGACGGACGCGAGGAGGTGGGGTGAGCGCAGTTAACCAATTTGGATTATTTTTTCGGGTCCGATTCCGCGGTTGGAGTAACGGACCTTGTTAAAGCCCGTTACATGTCGACGTTCGTAATGGCTTTTGAGGATGCCCGTTACTAATAAAACATATTGGTAACGTACATTATTACTACTGAGATTGGGTTGCGGTCTGGATGGCTCATTGGTAACGGCTTTAATAAAGTCCGTTATCTTTTAAATTTATTGTAACGGGCTTTATAGGTCCGTTACCAATGTTGCGTGACCTATTTGAGGTTTTCACGTAGTGATAAAGGCAAGTTAATGCCTTGGTGAGGACATATACACATTGAGTGATCTGAGAGAATCAAATGAGGAAGCTGTCAAGAGGTTTATTTATGAAAAAAAACTTTGCAAAACCCCAAGATGTTTGTCATCAGGTGCATAAGTGACTTGATCTACAGCTGTTCTGCTTTTTAATCACCCAAGAAGACATGATAGCCGATCCACAAAGGTTGACAGGGACAAGGTATGACTTGGAATATCTCTTATGTTTGTTCTAACTTCAAGGTAATCATAACCCACTTGTCTTTATTCTCCCTTCACTCGGGACGAGCAAAGGTCAAGTATGGGGATGTTGTTGACGGCTGTTAAGTACCATTTTTATGGCCGTCAACTCCTGCATTTTGGAACATGAAAGGCATATCCACACTAGAATAGGAGCTTAAACTAATACTTTCCACCAGTGTCAATGCCTATTCAAATGTAGGTATTTAGCATAGGAAATGGGAGGAATTCATGCACATATGATATACATGGAATAGCTTACTGCATACATTTAGAGAGTTTTGGTGGAGTTTCGGACGAAAAATGGGCATGTGCATTTCACAGATGGCCAGCGGTCTAACCGGTGTGGGGCACCGGTCTGACCGGTCTAACGGGTTGCTGCAGGTTGTGCAACTGGTCTGACCAGTGCTGGGACCGGTCTGGCCGGTGTGAGCTGAGAGCTCTTTCTCCTAGGTAAGTAGAGAAGTTTGCATGGTTTGGTTCAGGGGAGTTGCATTTGCTCAGGGGGAGCTGCATGTGTTCAGGGGGAGCTCCTTGTGCCGTCTAAGTTCTTGCTTTGGTTGGTTGGCTCCGTGTGAGCTTTGGTTTGCTCTTTGTGTGCTTTGGTGGTTGTCTCGGTTGTGTTGAGCCATTACCCTTGCCTTAGGGGACCAAGACTGTGGACTGCAAGTGATCAAGTGTTTGTGTTTTTTGGTTTTTGGATCACTTGTTTGGCTTGTTTTTGTTTGTCTCTTGTTTTTATTTTCTCGTTATGTATTGGTTACATGGTGTGTTGTCAATGCACTCATAAAGGGGAGATTAAGGACCAGAGTGTCCGACGGCCGGTGGATGGCCACTCCTTAGTGATGAGTGATTGACAACGTTGTGTGGACTGATATTGTGCTTTGTCTTGTGTATGTAGGCTGCGGCTTGATTTGCGTTGGTGCAGGTGAAGAACAAGCGCGAAAGGTCTAAGCCTTGCGGGTAGGGATGGCATTGGGTCCCCGATCCCCGACGGGGAATTCCTCTATTAGGGGATGTAAATGGGATGATTTTACTCCCCGCGGGGAGCTTAGCGGACCAAAACTCGTCCCTGTCGGGTGAGGCGGGGGCAGGAACATTCCCCGGCTCCCCGTCCCCGATCCCCGCATACGTCCCCGAATTTGTGTGCATGAGCATTAGTATTGGACAAAATCGGCCCAGGAAAGAATATTGGCCCAAGCCCACAAACTGATATAAATAATGGCCGGCGACCTCCTAACCCTACCGGCCTACCTCCTCTCCCCATCCGCTCGTCCTTCCCTAGCCGCCAATTAGTCCGCCGCTCTCTTTCCGCAACGTGAGCGCTCGTCTGTGGCGGTCGTCCGTTGATCTCGTCTCCCCCCAGCCCATCCCAAATCTGCGCCATCACCGACGCCGCCACAGGCCGGGACATCCTCGCGGGTGCGGCCTCTGATCCGTTTGCTTCCTCCGCATCTTCTGAGTAGTGACGATCTGCCAATCCCCGTGAAGGTCGCAGCTGCATGCTTTTTGCGTTGTGTAGGTGATTGATTCCTATTTATTGCCTTGCACGGTGAGCTTTGCAGTTGCAGGTTGCAGCGTAAAGATTGCTAGCATTTTCATTTTCATTTTGTTTGCTCCGTGAGAAATGAGAAGGCTGGAAAATTGTATGGATGTACATATGGCTCTGTGATTGATTTGTGTTTGTTCTTGTGTAATCCTTGAGATGCTTCTCTCAAAGTTTTCTTTGCACATTAAGATCAAACAGAAAGAAAATAGCTATGAATGTCGGAGATTTTTCGGATTTGCGATCCCCGTCGGGGGTCTGATCCCCGCTCGGGGATGGGGACGGGGAGATTTCTTCCCCCGCTAGCGCGGATGGGGACGGGGAGTGGGGCAAATTTGACCCGTCGGGGAGCAGAACGGTCATGCAATCCCCGGCAGGGATAGCCCTGTTGCCATCCCTACTTGCAGGGCCTCCAAAGGACTGGAGCGACAATAGACTTGGTTCGATGGACCCGGTGGCCAGATGGGATCAAGTGCGAGTCACATGGTGCGAGAAGAGCAAGTCGAAGTCGGATAGCGGGTTCGTTGGTTGATCTGAAAGCCAACATCGAGCCGGAGCGGACATGGCGACCAAGTCGAGGAGCTCGACGTGGAGGCTGCACCAAGCTCGCGGGGTTTGCAGTGGTTCACCACAAAACCACTGGGTTCCTTGGCTGAGCCTCAAAGCCTAGTCTGAGCGGTTGGTGGCTCAAGACTACATTGGGCCGGTCTGATCGGTGGGCCGGACCGGTGGTGGACACTGGTCTGACCGGTGGTGGCCGAGGAGCGTTGGGTGACTCGAAATGGAGGACACGCATTGGGATCGCAGTCTTGGCGTCGAGGCTACGCAAGGTGCGGTTGCTGGGCGTCCGTCTGATGGAAAAGCTATCAAAGTTTCCTAATTTGCCATTCAAGGGGTTGTATCGCCTAAGGGCATTTTAGTCTTTCACCCCCACCGATGGACCTCATATATAAACTAGGTGGATGGGTGTTGGCAGCCATCTCTTGGGCTTTAGGGTTTTCATTTGCTCTTAGCATTTTCTCTTTTTAGCTACTTATTTTCTCTAGGACTAGCTTGAGAGCTTCATGGTGAGATCTTTAGAGAGGGTTGGATGCTAGGGAGGCAAGCTAGACCTTGTATGAATCTTTCCTATGATGTATAGAAGGTTCGGCGTGATTCCTCTAGTGTTTTTGGTTGTCTCTCCCATTTTCCTTTTTGGTGATTTTCAGAGCCTTTTCTTGGTGATTTTCTTTTGGTGGATTTGAGACCTCTCCTTTGCGAATTTGTTAAGGGATGCACACATCAGCCCCTTGTGGTTCTTTTCTTGGTAATCCCCTTCTCAAATCCGTGGGAAAAGGTGCTCGATATGGGGTTTTCTTTGGAGTTTCATGGAGAGGTGTTCTTGGTGTTCATTCTCTGATTCCTCTTGATTTAGTGGATCTTTGGGGACGATCTCTTAGGCATGGTTAGTCCATGAGATGTTACACCTATCCCCAAAGTCTTACTTGAATCTGTGGAACGAATCGGGAGATAGGGGCATCGAAAGGGAGGAGTTGACCCGCGGGTGGACTTCATCTCGAGCTGCCCAGGCGTGATCGGTCTGACCGATGCAGCCCTGCAGTGGCTTTTCTTGGAGAGTTCATCACCAGGGTGTTGGTTGTTCTCTTGGCTTGCTGTTGTTTCAATCCCGTGCAGTTTTGGTCTTTGGAGATCGAGTTTTGGTCTTGGGGTTTCTGAGCCGGACCGGTCTAACCGGTGCTGTCCACCGGTCTGATAGGTGCAGGGCTTCCAGTAGAAACTCAGCTGGTTCTTGGTTGGTTCTTGCTACTTGCTCGTAGAGTTCTTCTGGTGCAAGTGTGGCTTTGGTGTGTTTCGGTGTGCTGGAGTTTTAGTGTGGTTTTCTCTAACTTGGTTGGTTTCTGGGTTTCTCCTTGCTGTTTCACATCCTAGAATTGCCATCTAGGCTTGCCGGACAAGTTTGGGAAAATTTAGAGGAGGTTGCTCAGGACCAGTCTGACCGGTCGATCTGACCGGTGGCAAGTGTTGGTGCTCGAGTTGTTTGTTCCGCCGCGTGCTCGAGTAGTTTGGGTGTCTTGCTAGTTTCTAGGTCTAGTAGCACTCCAGTGGCTACGTGGATTTGGCTAGCAGGGTGTCGAGGATCTTGGAGTTGCGTTTGGGACTATAGGACGAGTTCGACTCTTCGGAGAAGAATTTTTATCGGCTCCCATTCACCCCCCCTCTGGTCGCCATTCTGGTCCTTTAGCTTTTTAAATGCTTGGGTCCTAATGAAGCTAGGTTGGCTATGGCAGAGGTTCATGAAGGGATTTGTGGTACTCATCAATAGGCTCCTGAGATGAAGTGGCTCCTTAGGTGAGCTTACTTTTATCGGCCTACCATGGTAGCTGATTGTTTTAAGTATTACAAAGGATGCGAAGAGTGTCAAAAACATGGAGATGTTCAGTTGGTGCCTTCTTCATTGATACATCCGATTATCAAGCCTTGGCATTTTAGAGGATGGGGATTGGATTTTATTGGTAAGATTCACCCTCCTTCGTCGAAGGGGTATTGTTTTGTGATTGTGGCTACGGATTACTTCACCAAGTGGACTGAGGCAATTCCTTTGAAAAATAAGACACATAGAGAGGTGATTGAGTTTATTACCGAGCATATCATACATAGGTTTGGCATTCCACAAACTTTAACTATGGATCAAGGAACTTCATTCATATCCAAAGAGGTGCATGAATTTGTCAATTCTTATGATATTAAGTTTCTCAATTCATCTCCATATTATGCTCATGCCAATGGTCAAGCCGAGTCTAGCAACAAGATTTGGTGAAGCTCATCAAGAAGAAGATAGAGGACAATCCTAGAAGATGGCATGAGGTATTATCTAAAGCTTTATAGGCTCATCGTATTTCGAGACATGACGCTACTAAAGTTACTCCTTATGAGCTTGTGTATGGTCAAGAGGTCATTTTGCCTGTTGATGTGAATCTAGGCACATATAGACTTGCAAAGCAAAATAATCTTGATGTTGAGACATATTATGCTTTGATGATGGATAGCACTGACGAAGTGACCGACAAGTGATTGGAGGCTTTGGAGGAAATTGAGAAAGACAAAAGGTGATTTGCTTGAGCATACAAAAGGGTACAAACCAAATCTTTTCATGCAGGTGATCCGGTTTCGAAGACAATTTTACCTATTCGAACTAAGAGCAACAAGTTTGGCAAGTGGTCTCTAAGTTGGGAAGGTCCGTATAAGATTGTAAAAGTTTGCTCTGCAAATTCTTACATGGTGGAGACTTTGCAAGGGCAGCGACTTCCAAGAGCTCTCAATAGGAGGTAGTTGAAGAAGTTTTACCCAAGCGTTTGGCAAGATGCTTGATAGGATATGGCTGATTTAAGTGAAAATCGCCCTTAGGACAAAAGATGGCCCGTGAAATATGTCACATCGACCTTAGAATTGCTTTTTTAGACAACAAGCTTTACTAAAAAATAGGGGGCATATGTTGACACCTAAAAGTGGCACCAAGACGACCAGGCTGGGCATGACCGGTCAGACCGGTGTCATTAGGCAAGGGCCACACCGGTCTGACCGGTGGGCTTGACCGGTTAGACCGGTCCACCCCGAGTCCGAGTAGAATTGAAGAGTCCTAGTGTTTTTTCGAGTTGTAAAGGACTTCCTTGCGAAAGACCTCCTTACCGTATAAATATAAAGGTCCACGGCCGGTTGAGGATCTATCACCCGATCGATCAATCAAATTTACATCTTTTATCTTCAAACTCTAGCTTTTCCAACCCCTTTGCTCTCTTTGTTCGTCTTGACGGCGTTCAAAGACATTCTGAGTGGCCTGCTGATCTCAGAGCAACCCTAGGCATACCATCCCTGATGGGGTCCCTCCTGGGGTGGTGTTTGTAGGTTTTCGACCGGTCAGGACAGGAGCTTCAGCGAGTTCAGCTTTTCGATTGCTGCGCGACCTAGCACATTCGTGTGTTGACCGGCAAAAGCGTCAACATGTTGCTCACTCTTTCTCAAGTTCCTTAGGCAAACCAAATCCGAGCTCCAAGCCACTTTCTCTCTCTCTCTCTCTTTTTTTTTTGCGGGTAGAGCCACTTTCTCTTTTTGATCTATCTATTGGTCTAATTTTCAGGTAAGTTATCCAACGCTAGTGGAGCGCACGTGCGGCACGCACGTGATTTAAAAAGAATTGAATATAAAACCATGTGGTAATCTGAACTAAAAGATTACCATATTATCATTGAAATTGAAACTAAAAACATAGAATTAACCATTCAAATTACAATCTAACAATAATGATAAAGTGTGAAGAATATCCAACGAACATGTTTCCAAAATTATTACATATAAACTAAAATTTAAAACTGAAACTACTTCTCAATCTAATTAATCTCCTCGACACATGTGGCAACAACAACTTTAATTTTATCAGCTCAGTTCCAACTTTTGCACAAGAAGCATTGTCTCGTGAAACATCTTCCAACCTTGCTAGAATATAGATTTACAAATATGTATTTTTCTGCTGAAATGCAAATGTAATTTATGTAACTGTGGATATAAAAAAAGGCCACATCTGCCATTGACATCACGAACACAATATTATGTATATTGTTCGATACAAATTGTTCACAGAGAATATTTTAGGGAGACGCAGATCAGAGGATACATAAGCAATGAACTCATTCATCAAGTATACAAAATAGCACTACCAGGCAATTCCTTAATCTTGGTGCAGTAATGATGCCTTGATCAATAAAGGTATAATTTTAATTTGCTCTTTACATCAATAACACTAATGTCTAATAACACCTCGATCATCTTAATTTTCTCTCCTCATTCCTCTTTCATCCTCTTGAGTTTTTGTCCTCACAGTCCTACCCTCCCGTTGCCGCCGCCTTCTCTAACCCAAAGCGCCACCCTTAAAGTATCAAAAAAAAGCACCACCCTTGTCTGCAGCTGAACATAATCAGAGCAATCCTGTGGTGTGCGTCCATGCAACTCGTGTTGCGGTGCTACGCCGTGCTGCGCAGGGGCAGGCTCACCGCAAATGTCGTGGTTCCTCCTTGGGGTCTCACTCACACGTCGCCGATGCTACCGGCCAATGCTCATGCCGTGATTCGTGGCCATTTGCAATTTATCAATAGATGTTAAAATATGATATATTGACCAATCAATCGATATTAACTTAATTTAAGCAATAACATCATTGCAGCCTCGTCCCACAACCACAAGTATCTATTGGCAGCAGCATTTGAGCTTGAATTGTGGGGACATTAATTTACCTTTGATCTTATGCTTCAAAATTGTTATTGTTAGATCTGTTTGTCATGGACAAGAAAAATTTAACAATCAAAACTCTCCAAATATCTTTTTTTAACCTACTCTCCAAATATCATTGTGATGTTTTAGTCCTTCAGATGCAAAAAATTACTGGTAGCTAATCTACTCTAAGATAAAATGTGCACTTGTAGGCTTGTAGCCATCCACAACAATTAGATTTGTCATCTTCTGAATGTTGGAAGCTCAAACAACCGTGTATTCCTCTGACTTTCCAATCACTATCACAGTTAGGTTATAGAAAAATATATGTAGATTACATACCTATGAAAAAGCTCTCGAATTCAGCCACCATCTGTGAGCACGTTTCCTCTTTTACTTGCCTAAGATTTGTATGCTTGACTGCTCCATATAAAAAATGATGATGTTAAACTGAAATGGAAGATTGATAATATTCATAAAAGTTTAAGAAGAGACTTGAATACCTAATGACTTAAAACACTTTAGTTAGTTGAACAAAGTAAAAGAAAGGTTCAGGATTTTTTTCATGGAAGATTGAAATGTCAAAATTTTGTACACCTTCCCATACTATTACAATTTTTCTACATAAGAGGAAACTCAATCTTTTTGATAAATCATAAGCTGAACAATGCTTCAGTATTTTAAAGTGGTTGTGGAAACCATGAGCCAGCTAAGAATGGTCTGTTGCAAATAATTGGGCTGCATCTTAATCAAAGAATACTCTGCTTTCTAATCAGAACAGATCTTTAACTACCAACCATTGTGGAATTAAGCCCCATAGAAAAATTGTATGGATAAATAAACAGCTACATCTAACCCTTTCAAATGAGAAATTGAGTCTGCAGAACAGAGAGGCAAAAGTACAAACCCTTTACTGTATTATATTGACATTAAATCTCTACTTTTACCATGAAGACCTAATGGTAGTTTATGAATAATTAAGACCTGCAGACTTGTAGTAACTTTCGAAAGAGATGCATGGGCATTGGAGCCCTAATGGTAGTTTATGAATAATTAAGAAAGAAATAACTTGCAGCCCTGGATCAATAGAGAAATTACTGATACCAGTTTTGTTGGAAAAACATGAACCATCGATCAAACTAATAGTTCGACTATTGCTATGATAGGCCAAATTTACATGCAAAAATAGTACCCTATGAAAATAGTACCACATTTCAGCCATATATCAGTAATTCAGTTTATATTGAAATATCAAAATGTTCAGGCCTTCACTGCAGGTTAAAGGCCTGTCCCTGTTCGCTTATCTTTGACTACCAGACATTTCTTGAAAAAAGCATAGCTATGAGCTCCCAAACTGTGGCTGAGAAAGCAGAACAGTTACCAAATAAAAAAAGACGAAAGGAAGAAAACCCAATTATATGCCAAAATGTTTGCATGCTATGGCATTTGAAAAAAACAAGTGATGGGCATGAATAGGACAACTACAGGAATAGATGACTTACTTTAGGACTTAGGGTTGAGGCATATGATGAGTAGGAAGCTAGCATATCAGTCTTACAATAGACGGATCACGTTCTTCTCTTCTCTGCCTTTACCTAAAAAAACTGAGTCTGAAATAAACTATATATTGATGAAAAATACTTCTACTGAAATAAGATATATTTTCTTCAACAAATGTGTAAAAGGCCACAATTCTCAGCATTGTAAAGTATTAACACTTATTGTCACACAAAATAATTATGTCTATCATTCGAGTGGAAAACAATATTTAGATATGCTTCCAATTAATCTATCTCTTTGTCCTCACTAAAATACAAAACATCTACAAACAGAAGTAGATGAATTTTCTTTGGGTGCGATTGTAGCTTAGCTGTGCGCTCACATTCAAAAAGAACATCACATCAACATTAGATGTTGGTGCCATTTTGACTCAAAACATTAGATCAATTGAATTGATGAATACTGGTTAGGAAACAATGCAAATCAGAAAATAACACATCACACACATTTATGAGTTACCAAAGGATGGAACAGTAACACAGTTTGCTCAGGGAGGGTTTCATCCACTTTCTTGGATTCGTCGACCGTTTCCCACCAACCACCATCTCTCAGAAACCTTGGAGGTGAACCACCTTCGCATAAACTGTAGAATAAAGAAATGCATTATTGGAAATTTGGTGACAGCTACAGAACAAGGAAACATAATGCCCTTATAATAGTATACCTGGCCTTTGATCCCTGTTGAGTTAACAACTTTATAAAATGCATCCCCAATGGCACCACACAAAACCCACTTCAATAAAAAAATACTGCCAAGACTTGCATCGCTTTACCTCCTTTGATATTGGATACCAGCCTGGATAATATACAGGTAACAAAGTGATTGACTTGTACGTAGGGAAACAAGATCCTGAAGTTGCAAAAAGATTAAAGAGAGATTTACTCGGAGCTCCTAGGTACATATGCAGGTAACAAAGTGATTGACTTGCAATTAATATCTAGTATTTATTTTTAAGGAGGGTGGGACGTTTATTTTAATTAATCAGTTTACATCCAATTGTTTTCTCATGATGCACAACTTTATATTTTACTTAAAGAAAATATATTATCAAAAGGATGAGGAAAATAGGTAAGGATGGAAATAAATTACAAATAAATTCTTACACAGGGAAAACATAACTCCATGGTCCATATGACTAATTTCCCTTTGTCTAAAGATTCACTACACCTACAAGACCAAAAATTAGACTGCCGGAGCATCTGCAAAATGGTTTTTGTCATGCTCTTCTTCCTGTTCAACAAAAAAAATTGACATCCCAAAGATGGTGTTAGTGGTACCACCATTTTGGTTGGCTTAAAAAGCTATTTCAATGGGAGTTAAATCAATTATTAAATCAAAGAGGAAATATGAAGTATATGGGATGGGAATATACAACTCAAAACATTAAAAATATAAAACCTATCTTTGTCCTACAAATTTTAAATCTGAAATCCTGACATCTACAAAAGAAGGCAGATCATCCTATGCAAGCGGTCCTTGTATACATGTACAAGCTGAAGCATGGGAATGTTGCTGAATTTAAATATTTTTGATTCATATTGACATCAGCGTGCTATCTGTAAGCAATGTTGTCCAAACATGCATACTTGATCCATGGTGCTGTGCTGCGTGCCTTTAAACAAAAGAAGTCATGAGCAGGCATCACCTCTATGACACATTGTCCTTTTCTTTTATTTGAACACAGTTTTTACTATTCTTGTCCTAAACACAGATTTTATTATTCTTTTTCAATGCTTCTATTGCACCTCTCTCCATGAGTTACTGTTCTAGTTACCTCATAATGGAGAAAAGAAAGAGCGCACAACTAACCTTTGAGTGTAAGTGTCTATCAGTTCCCTAGTAATTTGTTGAACACAAGGCGAGCTGACACCACAAGCAGCCCATACCCCAACAAATAAAAAAATCCTACTTATTTTATAAATAAATAAATTTATATTTTTCATTCAATTGTATTGCATTACTATTCAACCTGATGGAGCAATCTCCCGACGAAAATGTCAAAATTAACTACAGTTACACCCTTTGTCGTTGACTGATTACCCTGCACGGCTGCACTACCTAGCTAAAGTTACACCCTTTGTCTTTGATATGATCTATTTTTTCTAAATTTAAGGTCTAGTGAAATTTGCAAATGCAAACCAGTACTGAACTTTCGGGGTTTTTTTCCATTAAGTAACATGCATATTTCTGAGCCCATATAATTAGCCACATTTCAATTTTACCAAAGAAAGTTGAAGTATTACCTCTCAATCTCACAGCCCATGTAAATGGTACTCCATTTGACCCACAACAGCAGATCCGAAACCATTCTTTATCAACCAGTAGGAGCTTCGATTGGGGTATTCAAAGAATCACTAAATAGCTTTCTATGGTAGCAGTTGCAGGCCTGAACCTGTGCACCATTAAGCTTTGTTACTGCACCATTAACAATTACTTACTGTTAGTGTAACAGACAACACTTTCAAAATGAAAAGAACCTACAACCTGTAGGATAAGTGGTATTTGTCAAAACCTACTTCACAAATGCCAAGCACCCGTGACTGCTATCCTTAAAGTTCACAACATCATACATGAAAGCACTGCAGATCAACTATGTCAGGAACAGATACACTAACCATATTGTTTGCACACAACCTAGGACAAAGTTCTGCAGTTAAATGAGGGGTGTGGTAAAGTACCTTCACATCTGTATCACACTGCAGGAACAATTATAAAATTTCTGTTGCATTGCACTTTTCATTTGTGCTAGTCGACCACACACAATTTGTTTAGCGAAGAAGCTTGCACCTGTCCTTGAACAAAAGCCAAAAGGGATAATAAAGAACAATGATTGATCAAGTTAGCTCCTTTTGACTTATTTAATAAAACGATCATTGAACCATAATATGGTATTTCATAATAAATTATAGGATATGTTCAACATCTAGACATATATATGTTTGATGAAAAAGAATGCAAAAGCAATATAAAATAATCTGCTAGCTAGCATTCAGTCATACAAGCATTTAATTTAAAAAATTAAATCCAGATGTAAGTAAAAAAAGCTAGAAGAAGATGCTACCTGACGTCCAAGATATAGATGAAGATGCTACCTGACATCCAAGATCTCCAAGCCCCCAAACCCGTTCACCATTAGTAACATTAATAAAGGATCTTTCCCTGGTTGTACCAGGTAAAACACCATGACAACCAGCTTCTCCCTCAAGCTGATATAAAGACCCTGAAGACATCAGTAACAAAGATGAGATTAGCCTTACAAAACTATAACTCATTGCAAGGAAATGAAAGCAGTTTTAGAAACTAAATATATTTGTCCCATGCATTCTGTCAGACAGCTAGGAGGGTAAAAAATTTAATTTGTTTTAACCAAACCTATCCAGAGATGACATAAGGGTAAGTGTTGACATTTCTCTATTAATCACTTCAAGCATCCATCAGTCTGAATTACCTCAATGAACTTCTGAAGATTGGGCCTGCCCTTCGTGATATCATAGTTCTCTCCAACATAAAGAACAAGATACGTCTATTACATGAAAAAAACAGTTCATGAACGAACATTCTCTACCCTAGCACAAATGAATGATTGAGCAAAAATGTGAGAACTCAAGCCAATCATATAAATACACTTGCTCCCTGCAATATGTGCACAAATCAACCAATGAGGTACAGAATGGTTGAAGCCTTCAAACCTTATTATCCAACGAAGCTATCACCACAATCTACAATGGAACCTAAAGTTTCCACCTTAAAAACTGGTAAATAGTGGAATTGGCCAGCATATGGAATGAGGAATGCACATAGTGTTGCTTGCTACAGTACTTACATTGGGAGGAGGCATCTGGCACCGCACTAATAACCGAGCATCAGCGGAAGAGGTGACCCTAGATTTCATAGATGGAACATTGCCGGATAAGATGCTGACCGAGTATCCATCCAATCCCTTCAACAAAAAAAATGATCAACTCTAGTTAAATGGTCAGATGGTATAGTAATACAAACTGTTATGAAATAGTATACAATTATTTCCAAATGGAAAAATACTACTAATAAGCATTCATAATTTCAGAATGACACACAATGTATGAACAAAGCAATTAGAAGGAAGTACTAACAACTCAATTTTTCCCAAAAAAATATAAGAAACAAAATGGAGACGCAGATCTACAAAATGTCATTAAATATCAGCCCTCTTTAGCTATTTTAACAAATTTAGAACATATAAATCGTAGAGATAGGTATTACCATTTCTAGATTTAGATAGCCCTTTGACCTAGATTTCGGTGGACTGCCCTCGCTAGGCGTGTGCGGAAGGGGCACTACACCGGGTCTACCGCTGGACCTGGCCGCATGCGCGAGACATGGTTGCCCGTCCCAGGGTGTCACGGGACAAAATTTATCAACGGAGAACAATCTAGAAGGCTGTTCAATTATATTAAGCATTGCTTACAATGCTATATACAACCTTCTTGAGCCTTCACCTCAATATTCGTGAGGCGGTCTACTCTCAGCAACAAATAGCTCATCATTATCCTTGGATTAAAAAAACAAATCATGAAACTGAGCATCGACATCAAATATGATTCAAAGAAACCAAAAAAGAATAACAGCCACTGCCCACCAGATGAATTCAAGTAGAATTCTCACATTGAAGGAGCTGCTGGTCATACTACTTTTTTCTTGTAGCTTCTTGCACATGTCTCCATAGCTGCCTTCTCCCTCCACTTGACAACCCTTTGACCTAGATTTCGGTGGACTGCCCCCGCTAGGCGTGTGCGGAAGGGGCACTACACCCTGGTTCAGATGGTATAGTAATACAAACTGTTATGAAATAGTATACAATTATTTCCAAATGGAAAAATACTACTAATAAGCATTCATAATTTCAGAATGACACACAATGTATGAACAAAGCAATTAGAAGGAAGTACTAACAACTCAATTTTTCCCAAAAAAAATATAAGAAACAAAATGGAGACGCAGATCTACAAAATGTCATTAAATATCAGCCCTCTTTAGCTATTTTAACAAATTTAGAACATATAAATTGTAGAGATAGGTATTACCATTTCTAGATTTAGATAGCTTCCACAATATTTGTAATGTAGTTACCATCTTCACTTAGTCCAAGGTTGCCAGCACCTCTTAGATTACAGAAATAAAGGGATTCCCAAAGTAAAATTTTAACGGAACAATGGAGTACCTGCTTCCTTGCATCACATATGTCAATAAAAGATCAGGAGCTGCCTGATCAATATCTTGCCCCAAAATCAAATAGAACTGGCCATCTTTTCTACTCCATAACTAATGACAACAGAAAAAGGTATGAATGTGATATCTGATGCAATTGATAAATGAAGAAAGGTATGAAACAAAACCAGTGACATTTGCTCATCGTGATAAAGTAGACGTGTCAGAGGAGACAACACAGCGCTGATGAGCACGACAAAAATTAGCCAGAAATTAAATATTCAGATAAAAAATTAGTTGTTGCTTGTCCCCATCGACGGGTTTATTCCACCACCAGCTCCATGATAACCAAAGAAGGGAACAAAGTAGAAGAGTCAGTTGAAGCAGCTTCTGAGCTCGAGGAGTTTGTTTCTCTTGCTCTGCTTGAGGTAGCGGTGACGGGATGTCCTCCACCAGATGTCAGTAACTAAACGAGGAACGCACATGTTGATCAATCATCCAACGAAGGACATTAGTTACGACACGTACGTGATGCAGCAAAAGCAGTAGATGAGCACCTTCTCCTGGTTCTGGAACGGCACTGCCAGTAGTCGAAGAGCATGGGTGGCGGTCGTCGCCACCCTGGCCCGTGTCGGACAGCCACAGCCGCCGCACGTCGCGTCGGGCTTCGAGGTGCGTAGCCGCCCACCAGCACGTCAGCAGCGAGGAGGTTGAGGGCGCCGCAATGAGCGTTGCCGCTCCGGTGCACAGTGCACTGCAGACCAGCGCAGAGGCACCAGTCGCGCCCTTGAGCCGCTCGACCCTGCCCCACCGGCCGTTGCCTCCCTCCGTCGGTGACGTACCGTTGGACGTCCCAATGCCCGGTGAGGAGAGGGACCGAGAGTGGTTGGAGAGGAAGGGCCGCTGGGGACTCCGCCGCCTCCGAGCTCCGCGCCGCCGCAGCCGTCCTCGGGCCGCCCCTGGTTCTCCCGCCGCCGCGGGTCCCCCTGCTCATCCGCCCCAGATCGAGGGGCCGGCGGCGTGGGGAGAAAGAGGAGGCCCCGCCGCAGGAGTCCCTGCTCCTCTGCCCCAGATCGAGAAGTCGCCGCGGCCTCAGACCTCCCCGACGGAGGGAGCAGGGGAGGGGCCAGGTGGCCTCGCGGTCGCGGCTCGCTGGCGGCCGGCGCTGGGAGCCCGTCCTGCGGAGAGGGAGGGGCTAAGTGGGGAGTGGCGCGGCGTGCCACCGGGCGCCGGGGGTCGCGAGAGAGGGGCGCAGCCGCCTGTGCTCCTATGTCGTGTGCCAGAGAAGGAAGCAAGGAGGAGGGCGTCGTGGGTGAGTAGGCGAAGGAGGCTGCCGCCGGATGCGGCGGATCTGCCGCCGATGCCCCCTCTGAGGAGCTCCGCCACCACGACCGACGCGCGCGAGAGGAACCCCACCGCCGCGGTCGTCGCGTGCGAGAGGAGCTCAACCGCGCACACCAAAGGAGGGAGCACAGGAGACCCGGCGCGTGGAGGATGGAGCTGGGGAGGAGAGGAGAAGGAGGCGGAGAGGGATCCTGTCGCGGGGAAGAGGGAAGGGAGGGTGGGCGGCAGACGGCCACAAGGAAAGTTCGAGCGTGATTGACGGGCGGGTCGGGGTGGGTACGCGGGCGGGTATGCGGAGAGGCGCGGTGAGAAAAAACGGAGGTTCGAGGCGCAAACAATTTCTAACACCGCTTTTTTTCGTCCTCGCGGGTTTCGTCTAGCTGTTTTGGGTTGTCCCAGCCTGACAGGTGGGGTTCTTGTGAGAGAGTGGGTAGGTTTCCGTTGGGTGAGAATTGTTTTCAATTCTTTCTGCCTTTATATTATCCAACATAATACACTCTTCCTCCTCTTCTGATTTATGTGTGACGACGTAGAACTAGCACTTTGAACTACTGCTGTTTTTTACTAGTAATAATGTCATGTGCTAGGACGACTAAAACTTAATTAATTTTTATATATGGATCATCTTTTGTTTTGAATTGTCATGCATGTAGCGATGGATGGAGTGCAACTTAACAAACTAGGATGATATCATATGGCCTGCTATTATTGATTTATAAAGCAGTAATTTACAAAACTTTGTTCCCTGTACTTTTGTGGCTTTCTCTAACAAGTACCATCCCCTTACTTTTTACCAATCACAGTGTAAGGATACCATATGGCGACTAGGACTGATGCGATGCTCCTCTTCTTGAGGACCTGTTGCATCATTTCTGCATTTGTCCCGTTGCTGGTTTACTTCCTGAGTAGCCCCTCTCAACTTATTCGAACCAAAGAATTTGGGTACTTCAATTTAATATGCTCATTATTGCTGATGGTTCAGATGGCCAGCCTCATGCTTACAGGGTCGACGACGACGGTGCTCAACCACCTAGAATTGAGCCTTAATTGCCATAGATTGGGTACGCAATCTAGCATTTGTTCCGATCTCTCCATCTCAAATTACTATTCGTTTTGACCTTACGTACATAACTTTATATAGGTATAGTATGTAGATATATGTTGTGTCTAAATACATAATTAACATAAGTTTTGTATTTAGAAAAAACCAAAATGAATGATAATTTAGAACGGAGGCAGTAGCTAAACAAACTCATATGTTCTCGCTTCTTCCATTTACTATTCACATGCGGTACACATATGCACATCAAAGGTGCACGAAGAATAAGAATGCTAACATCTGATTGCATCTATACATATACATGAATACATCAGTTGATCGCGCTCTTCACCACGGGCACTGCTTGTGCGGCACTTGGCGTGGTGACGTCGTTTTCCGTGGGCCGCCACATCTCATCCACCTCAACGACGCCTGCTAGCAGGCCAGGGCGTAGAGATGAAGTACTACATGTGAACTTGCTTCAAAGGTAATAAATGGATGCACTGACTAAATTGAATTTGTCCTATGAGATGCTTTGCTGTGACGATGACTCATTTTAATTTATTTCCTATTTTTAAATAGTTCCAAATGTTGTATATTTTTCGATTTGAATTCAAAGCAAAATAGTGTGAAATGAATTTTTAGCCTAAATTACTTAAAATGAACCTTTGAGATGCTAGCTACTACCATTATAGAAGGAATACATTGTTAACTTATCACAAAAGTAGCCGAAAATTAATCACTACTAACTATGGAATGACTAGCTATCCTGTATATGACCAATATAGAGTTACCATTTAAGTTCTTACAATAATATAAGGAATGCATTAAAAACTTGTCAGAAAAAAGTAGCATAAAATCAATCCATACTAATCGTCGCATGGCTAGCCTATCTGTGATCAATAACTACCATGCATAATGCTATAGGTACGTCCCCACTCATCTATATATGGGTGTGGGTATCATGCATCTAGAACATAAACTCACAATATCACATATCATTGCCAGAATATAATAGCCTTCCTACATTGCAAACACAAAGGACATTGGTACACTAGTACTGCTTTCATTGCTTCTCCTTGGATACTACGTAGTACATGCACAGTGTAAGTGAAAACTATAAAAAATAGTGCTTATGTTTATTCCAAATTTCATATATATACGATGCATTTATGTGAGAGGTTATCCTGGATTTGGTAAAGTTTAATTTCATCTTCTCCTTTAGAAATGAAATACAACATAGCAATAGGTTGGTTTATTGTATGATCATTGTGTCTGGCTATGTATTAATGATTTATTATTTATCTTTTGTAAATACAGGCAGAGGCATGGATGGAAAATTAGATGACCACAAACCTGTTATTCCCTCCGGGATATGCTACGAACAGTTGCATCCGTGCAAAGGAGGTTGCTGGTGCTGTCTGGGAGATCACTATAATTGCTATTCTACACAGGATGAATGCAAAGCATCATGTACCGAAACATGAGTCACAATTATTTCAATAATTTCGTATTAGGCAATATCATACGATAATGCTGAGTGGAAACATGGTGATGAAAAATGGGCAGCGTTAATTGATAAGCTGATCAGTGATCATGGTGCTTCTTGATAGCCTAGTTTTCCAATGCATTGCATCTTCCCTTCCTTGATTTTTCGTTCCAGTAACTCTTCAGTAGTTTTCGCCTAAAAAACTCCTTCAGTAGTTCGGCCAAAAACACAACGTGTAGTGTATCTGTGTATATGTCTTAATACTCTTATGGCCCACGCAGAGACTTTACATGGTGACCATCAAGACATACAGCTAAGCACAAAATCGCGTGGCCACACCAACGATCGCTATGCATGCATGATGCGACTTTTCATAACAAAAGATCGTTGTGGCTAGAACTAGATTGTCTGCATATAGTTATTCAAAGAAGAATTGTTGGAAGACGTTTTTAAAAATATTAAATGAAATTATCAAAAAACAATTTTCCTTCAAAACTTGGACGTATCTAACAAGTGGAAGATGCCTTTGAAGCGCTGGTGGTAAAGATATCACCAAAGCCCGCTTCCAAGTACATTAATTCCATGCTGATCAATGTGTATGCAGAAAATAAACTTCTGCCCAGCACTAGGGGAATCCCTAAATTAAAGACGCCGAGTGCCCCACGCACTCGGCGAAGCCCATAAAACACTCGGTGTTGTATTCGCTGAGTGTTGCACTTGGCGACTAGCACTCGGGAACCAAAGACTCGGCGATGAGAAAGACGTCGAGTGTCGGACGTCGGGCACTCTGCGAAAATATCACCAAAGCCCGCTTCCAAGTACATTAATTCCATGCTGATTAATGTGTATGCAGAAAATAAACTTCTTGCCAGGGGCAAATAAAGGATGTGTGTAGAAGGATCTGCTACGTCCCGGGCCTCTCCCCCGCCACGGCCGCCGCACTCGCAGCCGTCGGGCCGGCCGCGGTGGCCTCCGCCCTCCGTGTGCTGGAGGCGTGCGCGGGGCACGGCGGCAGCAAGGCGCCGTCATCCGCCACCACCCCCTCTGCCTGGCCGCGTCCTCTCCGCGAGCTTGAGGCGTGCGCGGGCCTCATCGGTGGCAAAGCGCCACCCTCTCCTTCCACCCCCGCTGCCTGGCCGCGCCCCCTGGAGGCGCCGAGCGCCGACCGCCTGTCTCTTGTCTCTGTTGCAGGTGCGGGAGCGTGTTCTGTTGGGCAGGGGGACGGCGTCCCCTCTGGCCCCCGTCTGTCCCCGGTCGTGCAGGTGGGGAGGGTGGAGCCCGGCTCGGCGGAGCCCGGCCCCTCCATCCCCTCCTCCAGGGAGCTCCGGGACCTTGAGGCTTCGGGCTCCTCCGCCTCGGGCTCGTTCTCCCCAGTGCCGCGCGGTCGCTCCCTATCCCCCACCTTCTCGGCGCAGGTGCGGGCGGCCGGCATCCCGATTCCTGGGCGCACCCCTTCGCCACCGCCGCACCCGTCTCGGTCGCTACTCCGTGCTCCCCCCGCTCTCGTTGCCTCCGCCGCTGCCGAGCTCTCGTCGACAACTGTGCCGCAGTCCTTGGCCGCCTCTGCTAGGGGGATCCTGGGCAAGCGGCCGTTGTCGCCGTCGAGCCTGCCTCCGCCCCCTCCTCGGCGGCGTGCCAAGGCGGGAGGCGGCCGCCCTGCTGCTGTGCCCGCGGCCGAGCCTCGCCGTGCGGGGCGACCGTGGGACCGCCGCCGCCTCCTGGCGGGCACGTCCGGGGCTCGCGGGTGGACGCCGACGGCTTCGTCGAGGTTCGGTCACGCAGGCAGCTGCGCGCGGAGCGGTCGCCGCCGCCGCCGCCACCTCCACCTCCGTCCTTCGTCCCCCGGATCTGGTGCGGAAATGCTTCAACTGCTTCGGGGAGGACCACATCGCCGCCTCCTGCCCTCACGCGCCGCGCTGCTTCCGGTGCCACCAGCTTGGGAACCACGAGAGCTCGTGCGGGCGCCCGAAGGTCTGCCTGGTGACGGTGGAGGGCGCCCGTCCTCGTCCGGGAGGTCGCACCCCTTCCCCACCCCTGGTCGCTCCACAGCCGGCCGGCCGCTCCCCGCCCCACGCTGTGCAGGGGAGGGGTGCCCGTCCGCTTTCGCCTCCACCCCTTCGGCAGAGGCAGGAGGCGCGGCCGCCGCCGCCCCCGGAGCCCCGTCATCGCCCTGCTCTGGCGGCCCGCGACCCGCTGCCTCCGCCGGAGGGGCGTCGTCGCCCGCCCCCGGCGGCTCGGGATGCCCCACCGCCTCCGCCGCAGGTGGCCCGCGGGCGTGCCCCCCCTCCGCGGTGCGCTTCGGCGCGGCACCTCGCGACGCGGCGCCGCGGGACGACGCTCCTCCGCCGCCTCGTCGTGCCGCGGCCAGGGCGGGCGAGGTGGCTTGGGGGGCGCCGCCCCCACCTCCTCTTCCCGCGGGGGGCTCGGGGGCCTCCGCTGCGGTCCCCGCTCTCGGGCCTGTGGCCCCTCCGCCTCCGCCCCTCCCCCCGGCGCCCCTGGGGCACCCCTCGCGCCGCCCGCAGCTGGAGACGTGCATTATCGCACGCACTCCTGAGGTCGAGGCCAACGAGGTTGCTCTGGAGCGCGCTCTGGTCGCCATGGTCGCGGGCACTCGTCCGTCCGTCTCTGCGGCGGATGTGGTTGCCTACCTCACCGGTCGCTTGGGCGTTGTGCCGGGGACGTTCATGGCCTACCCGTTCCACCCTGAGGACTTCCTTGTCGTCTTCCAGGATGGCCCTGAGATGCTGCGGGTGCTCAATGCACCCACCCCGGACGGCCCCTTTCGTCTCACCTTCCGCTGGTGGCGGCGGGAGAACTGGGCGGTCGACGCGGCGCTACGCTACCAGGTGCGGGTGGGCATCAAGGGGGTGCCTCCGCACCTGTGGCTGCGGTCCACGGCGCACGACGTCCTCGGCTCCTCCTGCGCGGTCATCAACCTGGCTCCTGAGTCAGAGTCGAAGGCCGACCTTAAGGAGCTTGTCGTCCTGGCCGGCTGCGTCGACCCGGACTTGATCCCGGTGCAGATGGACATGCTGGCACCGATCGAGTTCCCCGGGTTGGGCGCCGACCAGCCCTGCCTGCGCTACCGGGTGACGGTCGACATCGCTCAGATCACTGACACTCTGGCTCCTCCGGCTGATGGGGCCTCCCAGGCGGGGGGGTCGGAGGGTGGCCCTTCTGGCTCTTCGGGTCGCTCTTTTACCCCCCCCCCCGGCCGCCGGGGCCTTCAGTCACCGAGGGCGATGCTGCCGCGCCGTCGCGGGCCCCGAGAGGGGGCCCTCCTTCCGCTTCTAGTGGGAGGTATGGTCGTGTCGCAGGGGGTGGGCAGGGAGCCGCCTGCTGGGGTGCCCCTACTTCCGCACCTCCGCCGGTCCTTCCGGCTCCCTCCTACCCCTACTGGGCGCTGCAGGGCATCCACCACCCACCTGTCATCCCGCCTCGGTCGTCTCGTCTCTCCGCCTCTGCTACGCCGTTTCGCGCCCCGGCTGCCCCCTCCTCTTCGCGGCCAGCAGAGGTGCGTGCATCGCCGGTAGTGGCCCCACTCACGCGGGCTCCCTCTGCTACCTCTTCGGTTCTGGTCGCGCGGTTTCTCAGTTGTGATGAGTTCATGACGCCGAAGCACCTCCCTCCGCTTCGTGTGTCGACGCCGCCTAGGAGCACCGACGACCCGATGCTTCTTGACGCGGAGCTTCTGGTCGCTTCCTCTGCCTCGCCCGCTCGCGCCGACCCGGCCGTCACCTCAGCTGCCTAGCCCGGGCCAGCCAGCCCAGACCCGGCCGCTGCCGGCCGCCGCCCGCCCGCGGTCGGCCGTCGCCCTGCCGCGGCCGGCCACCGCCTGGCTGCCGCCGGCACCAGCCTGGTCGCTGCCAGCCTCAGCCTGGCCGCAGCGCGCTGCAGCCTGCTTGCAGCTGGCTGTCGCCCGGTCGCCGCGGGAAGTCGCCCGGCCGCCGCTGGCCGTTGCCTGGCTGCGGCTGGCCGTAGCCTGGCCACCGCCAGCCACTGCCTGGCCGCTGCACGGGGCAGCTTGGCCTCTGCCGGCCGCGGCCCGGCCACGCCGCCCTCCGGACTCCGCACGACGACGGCTGCTCTCGTCCCGGTCGTGCCTCACGCTGCCTCCGCGCGCAGGGGGGAGAGCTCTGCCGCACCTCGCGTGGTGCCGGTGGCGGACGTCTTCCGCAGGTTGCTCTCACCCCTGGCGGACCGCCGGCTGGCGTTGCCCGCGACCCCCTCGCCCACCTCTTCCCTCGTGGTCGCCCCGCCTCCGTTCCGGTCGCCCTCTGCCTCTCCGGCTCCCGCCGAGTCGGGTCTCTCTACCCGTCGGCACTCGCCGGACGTGCCTCCGTTAGCCGCGGAGCTGGCTACCCCCTCCCAGGCTCTCAGGTCACACTCCCCGCCCTCTGCTGTGTCTGAGGGGCCTTCTCAGGGCGACCTCGAGTCGCTAGTGGCGGACTTCTGCGCCTCTTTGCAGCGGCCTCCACCCCCGCCGGTTCTGGGGGCGCCGCGCCGTCGCCGGGCGAAGGCGTGCCCACCACTCGCCACGCTTCGCCACAGCAGCCGTCTCGCCGCGGTTTCCAGGTCCCGGGGTCCGAACCCGGTCACCGCGGGCCAGAACCTGCTGATGCGGAAGCTGGGAGTCGTGGGGCCGCGTGAGGCGCCCGACGCTGCCGCATTCCAGCGCTACACCAGGCTCTTCGCTGTCGGCCTGTCGGAGGAGCACTGCAGAGCTATCCGAGAGCTCTTCGGTGCCCAGGTCGAGGGGTCCTTTCAGTGCTCCGTGCTGGAAGATGACGAGTTCCAGGCGGCGGTTCGTGAGCTCTTCCCCGAGGAGCAGCTGGTCAACGAGCGCAGGCCTGAGCCTGTGCTTGTCGAGTGGTCGTCTCTTTTTGTGTTTAAATGGATGTAAACATTGCTGTTGGGAATGTCCGTGGACTTAACCAGCGTGCTAGACACTCGGCGGTCCTCGAGTTGGTTGCTTCCGAGCGTGTCTCTCTTCTTTGTCTGCAAGAGACTAAGCTCGCGGTTGTACCCCCCTCCTTCATGCTTGATATGTTAGGGCTCGATTTTGATTACGTTGCGTTGCCGGCTGTGGGCTCCCGCGGTGGTATTCTGGTCGCTTGGCGCAAAGACTCTTGGCTCGTCTCCTCCCCCTCCTTTGGCGCTCACCACGTCACGGCGAAGGTCGCACTGCTCTCCGCCCCCTCTCAGTACTGGTGGCTCACCTCCGTTTATGGCCCGCAGTCCGATGCGGATAAAGTCTCCTTTCTCGCTGAGATCCGTACCCTCCGTCTGATGCTTTCTGTACCTTGGGTTCTCTACGGGGACTTCAACCTCATCTACCAGGCGGCCGACAAAAATAACGACCGCCTCTCACGCAGGATGATGGGTCGCTTCCGTCGTTTCCTCAACGACCTTGAGCTTCTTGAGCTGCACCTCCAAGGCCGTCTCTTCACTTGGAGTAACGAGAGGTCGCATCCCACCCTGGAACATATCGACAGAGTTTTTGTCTCCCAGGATTGGGAGTTTCTTTTCCCCTCCTCTGCTCTTCATGCTGTCTCCTCTAGGTGTTCCGATCATGCTCCCCTCCTCCTCCTTCTCGACTGCGGGGTGCACTCTAAGAAACGCTTCACCTTTCAGGCCCTTTGGCCTAAGGTCGAGGGCTTCTTGGACACAGTCAGAGCGGTCTGGTCGGGGCCGCGCCCTGATGTTGACCCACTTCGTATGATCGACCACCTCCTTCGTGAGACAGCGATGATGCTTGTAAAGTGGAGCTCTAAGGTGGTCGGCAGCATTCTCCTGCAGACCCAGATCACCAAGGAGGTCATCTTCCGCCTTGAGGTCGCGCAGGACTCGCGGTCGCTCTCTCCCGAGGAGATCTCTCTACGGCGGTTCCTCAAACTACGTTACCTAGGCCTGACCTCGCTGCAGCGAACAATTGCTCGGCAACAGTCCAGCCTCAGGTGGCTGCGTGAGGGGGACGCCAACACTAAACTTTTCCACCTACATGCCAACCACCGTAGGAGGAAAAACTTCATCCCCTCCCTTCTGGTCGGTGGTCGTTCAGTTTTTCGAGAAGAGGACAAGGCCTCGGCAGCCTTCGACTACTTCGACCGAATTCTGGGCGCCCATCATGAGCGTTCCTGCGCCCTCGATTTCGAGGAGTTGGAACTCCCGCGGATGGATCTGGAGGACCTGGCTCTTCCCTTCTCGGAGGCCGAGGTCTGGGACGTGATCAAGGACCTCCCGCTGGACAAGGCCCCCGGCCCGGATGGTTTCACGGGTCGCTTCTACCGTTCTTGTTGGTCGATCATCAGGGGTGATGTGCTGCGGGCGTTCAACACCCTCTCTGACATGGACTTCCGCAGCTTCCACCATCTGAATGGTGCCCTTCTCACCCCCTTGCCTAAAAAACCAGACCCGGTCGCTCTTTTTGACTACCGGCCCATCAGTCTAATCCATAGCTTTGGGAAGCTTTTCTCCAAAGCGGCCGCCAATCACTTCGCCCCCCACCTCTCCTCTCTCATCTCGCCTAATCAAAGTGCCTTCATCAAAGGTTGCCTCATCCACGACAACTTCCGCAACGTTCTTGGCACGGTGAGAGCGCTTTCTAGTCGAAAGCTTCCTAGGATCATGTTCAAAATTGATCTAGCGAAAGCTTTCGACTCGGTCGGCTGGGTTTTTCTTCTTGAGCTCCTCTCGGCTGTCGGCTGTCCTCGCAGATGGACCGACTGGATCTCTGTCATTCTTTCCACCGCCAGCACCAGGGTTTTGCTCAACGGTGCCCCTGGGCAGTGGATCTGCCACGGGCGAGGCCTGCGTCAGGGCGACCCCCTCTCTCCCATGCTTTTTGTGCTGGTCATGGAATGCTTCCATGCCCTCTTCCGTAAGGCGAAATCCCGTGGTCTCCTTCTAGATCTAGGGAGGAGTATACGTTTTCGCGCCTCCCTCTACGCTGACGATGTGGTCGCTTTCTTCTCTCCGGTCGAGCTAGATCTGTGGGTTGTCAAGGCGGTCTTGTCACTTTTCGAAAGCGCGGCCGGCTTGGCGGCAAACTACACCAAAAGCCAGGTCTACCCCATCAACTGCTCTGAGAGGCACCTGTCTCTGGTCCGATCCATCCTCTCCAGCATGATCGCCGACTTCCCTTGCACCTACCTCGGGGTACCCCTCTCTATCAAGAGGCTACCCAAAGCGGCGATGCAGCCTTTGGTCGATAAGGTCGCTAGGCGCCTGCCCCCTTGGCAGGGCAGACTATTGAGTCGCAGTGGCCGCCTCGTGCTTGCCACATCCACGCTCTCAGCCATCCCGGTCCACATTTCGATGGCGATTTCCATCTCCCCCTGGGCACTGCGCGCGGTCGAAACACTCATCCGTGGCTTCCTCTGGTCCGGCACAGAGGTGGTCTCGGGCGGTCGCTGTCTGGTCGCTTGGGTGAACGTCACCTGCCCCACTCACTGCGGTGGACTCGGTCTGCCCAACCTTCGTATTTTTGGCACCGCGCTGCGCTTACGTTGGTTGTGGCTGGCGAGGACTGACCCGGACAGGACTTGGGCGGCGTTCTGCTTCCCCGTGGACAAGGCCACCCAGGCTTTCTTCAACGCCTCCATTTCCGTGGAGGTGGGGGACGGTACCCGTGCGCTTTTCTGGGAAGACAACTGGCTCTCTGGGTGCTCCGTCAAATCCCTTGCACCTAACCTCTGGGCCGCAGTCTCGCCTAGGGTGCGTCGAGCACGCACTGTCACTAAGGCCCTGCAGTCCGGGGCGGCCGGGATCCGTTGGGTCGCTGACGTAACCCACGCCCGGACTGTGCAGGTCATCTTGCAGTACCTCGTCATATGGGACCTGCTGCAGTAGGTCAGCCTCACTTCCGAGCCTGACCGGTTCATCTGGAAATGGTCGCCCAGCGGAGTCTACTCCTCGGCTTCGGCCTACTCTGCCCTTTTTCTTGGTCGCGTCGACATCCTCGGGGCAAGCCAGATCTGGAAGGTGCACATGCCACGGAAGTACAAGTTCTTTGCTTGGCTGGTCTTGCACGGCCGCTGCTGGACGTCTAAACGGCTGCACCGTCACGGGCTTAGGGCCTCGGACACTTGCGCGCTGTGCGCCCAGGCATCCGAAACGCTGGACCATCTGACGGTGGACTGTGTCTTCTCTAGAGAAACCTAGCATATGACCCTCAGACATATTCTCCTTCAGGACCTAGCTCCGGATCGCCCGGTTAAGTTCGCCGAGTGGTGGTGCTCCGCTAGGAAACAGGTCGCTAAGGCACGAAGGAAGGATTTCGACTCCTTCGTCTGGTTGGTCGCTTGGTCGCTGTGGAAGGAACGGAACCGGCGCGTTCACGACAAGGAAGCTCTCATGCCAGTGGCACTGGTTCCGATGATCCTGGAGGAGGCTAGGACTTGGGCGCGTGCGGGCTTCCTCCCGCTCGCTAGGCTTTTAGGTGTTCGCCCGGTGCGGACGGTGTAATCTTTTTGTTTTGTCTCGTTAGGCCCTGTGCGCCTCGTATTCAAAACTGGATGTTTCTTCTCCTCTCTTAATGAAAAACATGCTTTGCACGTCTTTAAAAAATTCAGATATTTCATTTCATATATTACAACAATATCATTTTGCATTTCCGATAATACCCGTATACAACCCATACCACCTATGAATACCACCCATACCAAAAAAACCGGTGGTACAGAATTAATCTGAACCGTCAGATCTTTACATATAGATCTTTTTTTCTTACATACGAGTCTTTTTAGCCGGTGGTACAGAGTGGTATTGTGTACCGTAAAAAACCTCTTCCAGTTTGATTTGTGCTCCTGGTACACATGGTGTTGTGCAAGATTACCGAAGTTTTAGTCGAGTTAGTATCTGGGCTTGGATCTTGTACTGACAGTATTTCTATTTAGCTTAGCGACGGTGTAACATGAATCTCAAGATGGCAAAATATACGATGTGCTTATTTTATCTTGGTCGTTACTTGTAAAATAGGGAGTGTTTGGATCAGACGCTAAAATTTACTATGTGTCACATCGTCGGATCTTGGGATCCTAATTAGAGGACCAAACACGAGCTAATTACAAAACTAATTTGAATCTGCTTGCTAACACTACCGGAAATCAGCTTTTTCCCGTGAGCCAAAGATCAGGCTACGGCAAAATACCTCCGTAGGCTAACAGTGAAACTCACGGTAAAAAGAGCGGTTCACGGCAAAAAAGAGCTCTCGGCAAAGAAATATTTTGCCGTGAGCCTATGGTGCCCGACGGCAAAATGGTGTTTTGCCGAGAGCTGCTCTCGCGAAGAACTGTTTTACCATGAGCTTTTCTGGCTGACGGCAAAATGAATATTTTACCGTGAGTACTTTTTCGGCCGAAAGCAAAAAGCCATTTTTCTCATCTCAAAACAACTTATGCAATTTTTTATCTTCCATACACTAAATTTTTCTACTTTTCATATGCAACATGTGGTACTCCATGTTAAAATTTGATACATTTTTGCATTTGTTTGTTATATTTAACTAATTAGTTGCATTTCAGGCATTTTTTTGAATCGAGTCAAATTTGAACTGCAGCTGATTGAACATCTTGTCTAGGAAACACCATAAAAAACGCGTGTCCTAATGATTTTAAAATTCTAAAAAATGCAAAGGAAGTCTAAAAATCGTTAATTTGTCAATATCTCATGATATCATATAAGGAGATTATGGTAAAATTTAAGTGAGTTTTGCTCATTTTTCACGCACGATGCTTAGAAACCGCAATATCTCCGAAGAAGTTTCATAAAGTTATGAAAGTGTGGCTAGATCAGTAGGCAAAGTGACATACAAATTGGAATTTGAATTCAAAACTTTTTCTACTCTTTACATACACCATTTGGTACTCTTATGTTAAAATTTGGTACAATTTTGAATATATTTGCTATATTTAACTAATTAAATGCATTTGATGTAATTTCAAAAAACAAAACTTTAATTCTGAGATGAAATTTTGCTCTCGGCAAAGCCACAATTGGGCCAGCCGACCCATCATCCCGCTGGTCCAAACCCCTGAAACCCCAACATATATAATACCATCCCCACCCTTCTCCCTCAGACACTGCTACCCCCATCCCCGACTCCCCTCCTCTCTCCCTCGCCTACCTCAGATTCGCCACCGCCGCCCCCTTCCTCCCCTCAGATCCGCCGGCGCCCACTGCCTCCCCTCCTCTCCTACACCGCCGCCAACCCACTCCTCTTCCCAATGCCACTGTCCCCCTCCTCTGCCTCCCCTCGCCTCCCCCTCCACTCGCACCTCACCGACAGTGAGGAGCAGCAATGGGTGAAGTGCATGTTAAAAATATACCTCCCCATCGATCCTTTGCAACCGTTAGTAACTAGATGGGTAAGATGTTTTTCCCCTTTGCCGTGCGTTTTCACACGGCGCACACCTCTTTGCCTTGTGCCTTTGCCGTGCGTCTTGGACAAGGCGCACGGCAAAGGGACAAAAATAAATCATCTCCCACACTTCGAAATAATTTTTCTCCACTCGTTATACAACATGTTGGACTCTATGTTAAAATTTTATACGTTTTTGTGCTTGTTTGCTATTTAACTAATTAATTAAATTTCAAGCATTGTTTTGAATCAAATCAAATTTGAACTGCAAGTCATTCAAATAATGGAATAAAATTATGAGAGAAATAATATTCATGTTATTTAGCCTAAATTAAGACATTTCCCACGAAATCAAAAGAAATTTCGAACCTCTTGACTAGGAAACACGACCACGATCGTGTGTCCGAATGATTTTACAATTTTAGAAATGCTAATGAAGTCCAAATATTATGAGATTTGTCAATATCGATATCATGTGTGGATATTGTGGTAAAAAATTTGAGCGAGTTTCACACAATTTGTCACGTACGATGCTTACAAACATATACTTCTCCGAAGAAGTTTCATAGTGTTGAGAATGATGAGGTTAGGTTTGGAGTGAAAGTGATGGTCGAATTTTAGTTGGACTTCGAAAGTTTTTGTACTCTTCACATACAACATGTGGTACTCCATGTTAAAATTTGGTATATTTTTGAGTTTATTTGCTATATTTAACTAATTAAATGCATTTGATGGAATTTTTGAAAAACAAAGGTCTTTGTTGTGCGTCTTCACTGGGCTCACGGCAAACCCAAATTGGGCCAGCCGGCCCATTAATCCCGCTGACCTTAGGTATTTAAGCCCCTCTCCCCTAACCCTAGCGCCACTCTCCCCCTCCCTCAACGTCGCGCGCGCCCTCAGCTCCTCTCCCTACCTCCTGACCGCAGCCCCTCCTCTCCACCCCTCTCAACCGCCGCTGCAGAGGAGGAAGACAAAGACAGCACGACGGCCTCGAGCTCCCTGCGGCGTCTTCAAGCTTCCCGCGATGGACGCCCGCGAGATGGCGACGGCACGTGCGGCGGCCTCGAGCTCCCCGCGATCCAAGCGCCGACGTGAGGTGGCCGGATCTGGCCGCCCCTCCCCTATGGCCAGCACGTGTTGGCTGAATCCAGCCACCACCCCTCCCGGCGGCTGGCGCGTGGTGGCCACCCCTCTTCTCCCTCCCACGGCAGCGCACGAAGGCGAGGTCTCCTTCGTCCAGGGCGGCACACAGAGTGGCGGCCTCCTCCTCCGTCCACAGCAGCGTGTGACGAGCGGCCTCCTCCTCCCCTGATGGCAGACACCCTCCTTCTCCGACAACGACGTGGCGGCAAGATCTACGGCATCGAGCAGTCGAGCACAGCCTCAGTGGGATTCACGGTGGCAGAGCTTAGCATGGGATGGCGCGCTCCCTCTCCTCTGCTCCACTCTCGGCCCCTCCGGCAGTGTGGCCCCGCGGCCGGTGACAGGACTTGTGGTGGCGGGTGGTGGAGGATCCTCGCTGTCGGCGCGCGCCCTCCGCTCCGGCCCTGCCAGTAGGTCGCGGAGGAGCCCTGTTGGATGGTGCGCTTGGTGGACAGCCTCAGCTGCGGCTGGAATAGCGGCGAGGCGTGGTTGGTGACCTCGAGCTCCCCGCGATCCAATCGTCAGCGTGAGTGTTGACGGTTTAAGACCGTGTTGAAGTTCATCACAAGCACACAGGTGACTTGGTGTCTTTTTCACCAAGGGGGATCCCCAAGGTTCTTGTCAATCCACGGAGCAAGGGATATACTAGCGTCTAACCAAGCACTAATCTAGTTGATGCAAACCTTTGGATGAAAGATTAACTATAAACTAAGGACTATCTAATCAGACAAGGCAAAACCAATCTAATCTAGGTCAAACGAGAGATGCGAGATACACAAGTTATGGAGGACATTTGCCCATGGAGTCTATGGGTACTTGAAGATGCAATCGCCAAACATGATAAAACCGATCTAATCTATCTAAGCATGTGAACAAGGTTTAGCCTTTTCCCTTCCCTCGTACTGTCACTATGCGAAGGTAAAATCGATTCTAAGCCTTAAAGAACACAAAACATTGATTCGATCTATGGGAGTGACCCGAAAAGCATGGTGGCCAAACCTTAAGCATTAAAGCATAACTAACGAGGAAGCGATAGATTAAACTCCAAACAATAGTCGGCGATTACACACCAAGATCCATTACAACTCCATGGACAAACGATGAATCTACTCCATCAAGATGCTAAGCATGGTACCGTTGAATGTGGTAGATGCCTCCAATGAAGATTGATCTTCGCCATCCTCCAACTCCGGCGTCGCTGCGGCAAGGCCTCGGCGTCCTCCTCCTTGTGGTGATCTCCTTCGATTTGGCAGCTCTCTGATGAATGGATTGATCCATCTCCTTCCTTTGGGCACCTAAGGGGTTGTACTTATACCCTTGGGGAGCCTTGGGGCATGCTCCACCTGCCTTGCACGAGATCCTCCTTCGGAGAGAAGCAAACTTGGTTTCCATAAAATCAGCCTCGTCCAGATTTTCCTGATTCACAACCCTTCCTTGCCGACATCATATCTCCCACGTACGGACTCTAAATAACGCAAATTCGGTGTCTAGACTATGTGCCACGAAATTATCTCCAACTTTGGTATTCATTGCTTTCCTTGGAAATGAAGATAAGATCCCAAAACGGCCTCAGAAGATAATCTGTCTCATTTCAGACTTATCTATGCAGCAGGTATTTCGGGGGCCATATCTCCTAGCTCCTTGACCCGAATTGTGCCTTCCATATGTCTAAATCGAAGCTCTCGTCGAGGCCCATAACTTTGGTATTCAAACTTTTGCCATTAGAGGTCGTTTAAGTCTCTGAATCTGCACCGAAAGATCATGCTGTTCTGGGCTGCGCGAATATCTCTTGGGCTGAGTTGATCTCGTGGGTAAACCTCCAAGTCTCAAGGGCCTGGGCCCTCTGGTCCACTTCAGGCCCGCCATCCTTCACGCGGTTTTTCTTGTAATTTTGACATTTTGTATCTTCGCATATGGGCTTTATACGTCATTATCCCCGCGATCAAGATAAGGGGTTTTGTCGCATGAACTCCCGCATCTTCTGTTTAGGTCCTCGGAGTTTCACGACTTCATGCTTTGGTCCTCGGGTCATTTGGAGTCATGTTCACTTCGTGTCTTGACATGTGCCGGGCTTCGTGATCTTCTCATACTGTGCTCGATGAACTCTACCCGGAAGTCCTCATTTAAGTGCTTAAATCCTGCGTAAACAACATACTTCAAAAACCACATGCAAGTGTGAACTTGTTACATCATTAGTATGCCTAGTGGCGGGTTAGTTATAATTCAAAGCTCAAACCATAGTGTAACAAGTGCTCTAGGTTGACGGAAATCGACCGCCAACAGTGAGGTGGCCAGATCCGGCCGCCCCCTCCACTATGGCCAGCATGTGTTGGCCGGATCCGACCACCGCTCCTCCCAGCAGCCGATTCTTGGTGGCCGCCCCCTCTTCTCCCTCCAACAGCAGCGCATGGAGGAGAGGCCTCCTCTGTCCAAGGCAGCGCACAGAGAGGTGGCCTCCTCCTCCGTCCATGGCGGCGTGCGACGAGCGGCCCCCTCCTCTCCTAACAAAAACGCACGGCACGTCGTGCGCCCTGATAAATGGCGCACGAGAAATACCTATTTGCTGTGCAAAATGTTGCCGAGCGGCCTTTGCCGTGCGCCATGACGGAAAACACACATCAAACAGTTTGCTGTGTGTTTTTCTGGCCTTTGTCGTGCGCCATGGCAACACACGGCAGACACACGTCCTCCAGTAGTGGATGGACAAGAATTAATTAGAGTATGTGTCAACATTTACTTAAAAAAATGCAAGGTACAAATCAATATCTAAAATCTTCCCTTCTAGCTCATTGGAACTATAGACGGCGGTCTCCCCCCTGCTCTGATCCACGCCTCCGCGGCACGTTTGTGCTGAGGAGACGGAAGGAAAGGTTCGAGCAGAGGGGAAGAATAGGATCGGAGGGGTACTTATAGTGCCAGGCCAGCCACAAGCATCACCCGCTTAAGTGGCGGGGTGGATACAACCATCGCAGCCGCGAACTAGCCGACGGCGCTGCGATGGCGTCAGCCTATGTGCAAGAGCGGCGAGGGGCTGTCGAGCCGGCTTGTGGCAGCGTGATGCTTCACGATGCTGCACGATTGTTCGCTTTCTTTTTTAGAGCAACTCCAGTGGGAAAATCAACTCAGACATCCATTTGTCTGTGGGCCCCATCCGTCAGACACAGAGAGAGCTATCCCGTCCGGCAGGCATGCGGCCTTCTCTTCTCCTCCTCGTGCGATGCTCTCCGCCGTCATCCATCTATCTTTCTTCCCCTCTGACGCTGGCCCGCTGCTCTTCCTTCTCCTTCACCGCACGCTGCCTCCCTTCTCCTTCTCCGCCCGCTATGCTCCGCCTCGTCCCCATGCGCGCTGAAGGGAGTCGGGCTTCTCTGCCTCCTCCGTAATGCCGGCGTGTGGCAGGATGATGGCAGCAGCCTCATCTGCTTGGCGCCGCCGCGCCCGATCGCTCGTGCCTGCTCTGCTTCACGCCGCCGCGCGCCAGCGTCCCTGAAGCCGCTGTCGGCCATGAGCTCTGGCACGAAGTAGTCGTCGAGGGGCCTCCTTGCAGTCACGTCTTGGTGCAGCAGTGTAGTGAGGTCCGCTGGCCACTGGTTGTGGCTGGTCGACTGCTGGACGGCGCCACCGCACGTTAGCTGCGCCCTGGCCTGCATGAGCTGCGCCTGTAGGATGGCGACCTGCTGCTGGAGCGCGAAGATCTGGGCAGCACAGCCAAGTTCTGCCACTCCTCCTCGCCCCTGCCCGCCGCGATCCCCACCGGCCGCGAGCAATGACGCGGCGGCGGCCGCGGTGGCGCCAGCGTAGGCCGGCGTCTGCAAGCCGGTGATGAGCATAAACTTGACATTTACAGGCGGACAGGGCTCAAATCAGGCACAGCTCGTGCGGCCGTCGTGGAGCAGACACAGCTGCCTGCGGGGGAGCTCGCCCGGCCACTAGGGGACAGGTCGCGCCCCAAGCCGCTGGCGGCCAGGTTGCGGCCGCCAGCTCCTCCTGTTAGTATTGATCTCATCTGACTTGGTTCAACGACCAAGTCAGAACACCTAGATCACTCCCTGATCGGGGGAGTCCAACCCAACCGGGTTGTGGGCCCCTATCACGCCGACACTATATATAGGAGGTGGGGGCCGCAGTGGCACACACGTCGATACAGACTGTGTGCTTACTCGTCCACTTCTGCAACCCTACCGATCCGAGGCGTGCCGGACAGCGACGGGAAGCACCACAGCCCTAACGGCACTGCGCTTCTACAACGATCGCCACTGCACGGCACTGCCACAACGAACTCCATGCACACCGATGAGTTCATCCTCTACCTCCATGACTTACGGTATCTCTCTATCTCTCCCTGTTCTCCCTCGGTCATTCTCGAGAACCAACATGATTCACAACACAGTTAATAGTTCTACCCGATGGATCTGCACCTAGATGTTCCTATATTTCTAACAATGGTACCAGAGCTATGCTAATGTGTAGATCTGGACTCGGGCAAAGGAAGAAGATTCAGAAACGAATCAAAAGATGAAGAAAGAAAGGATTCAGATCGAATCCGAAAGAATCATTCTCGATCTTGAATCGAAGAGGAAAGAATCCAATTTTCGAATCGCATTAGAAAAAGAGATAAAAATGCGAAACCCTAACCCTAACTCACGAACATATAGGACGGAAGGGAAGGGGGCCTACCCGGGCTTCTTCCGCCGACCTCTCCACTGTCGGCCGTCTGTCGACGTCGCGCGGGAAGAAAGGCTCGCCTAGCCTCCACAGCGTTGAGTGCTTGGCCAACAGGGCACCGTCGCAAATCCGTTCGACGGCGGCGCGCTCTCCATCGCGGGGAAAGTGCACACCGGCGAAGGGCCCCGCGGTGGCGCCACCACTCCTTCCCGGTCGCCATGGGCGGCTGTGCTCACGCGCTCAGATCTCACTTGCTCGGATGGGGCTGAGGTAAGAGGAGTCGAAAGAAAGAAAGAACAAGGGGAGGAGAAGAAGGAGCCGATCGCGGCCGAGCGCCGGGCCGGCGGCACTTCTCACCATCATCGGCAAGCACGCCGACCGCGGACCGGACTCCACCCGCCGCCGCCGCTGCGCGGCGCGAGTCGCACGGGGGAGAAAGGGATTAGGGTTTGACTAGGGTTGCGCCGGCCGTCGGGCGGTTTTTGACCGATCAAGGAGCGCGCTCGGCCGTCCATCGCGATGGACGGCCAGCGGCACCGGTGGTAGCTGGGCTATTTTGAGCCCAAGAGGGAAGGGGGCACGGGCCGGAATGGCGGCCTGGCCGTCGGTTGCTGGGCCTTAGGCCCAAGCAGCATGCGCCCAGTGGCTGTGGGCCGTTTTTCTCGCGTGGGCTGAAAGCAAAATGTGAACAATATCTCTAGTGATTTGGTTTTAGTTGTTTTCAGAAGCATTTTTTAATGTATTTGAATGAGTTTTGCATTATTTTGATCTCTACTCAAATTGAACAAACGAGATATTTGTTTAGAGATTAGAAAATTTACAGAAATGCTTATGAACAGTATGTTTTCATGAATTTTATTCATGTTTTCCGCTGCAAAGTAAAAGTTTTATTCTCTAAATTAGACGAGTATAAAGCTTTTCGTTCAAACTTAATTATGATATTGTTATTTTCTGACCAACGTTGATGATAACAACATTATAATTTTATCAGAAAGTGTTATTGTTTAAGGTAGATTATGGTATTGTTATTTTCTGACCAACGTTGATGATAAAAATATTATAATTTTAAAAGAAAGTATTATTGTTTAAAGTTGATTATGGTATTTTTTCTGACCAACATTGATGATAACAATACTATAATCCTATGAGCTTTATGTGTAAAGTTTAAATCATTGATTTTATATCAAAATGATGAATTTTAGAGAATGAAAAAGATCAAGAGATGCTCTTGAAGTAAAGTATTATTTAGTAAAAGTATTTCTTCTGAAAAGAATAATAAAGAAAAGTTTTTCCGCAGCTATTTGTTGTCTATCTATCAATTAAATCGGAACCAACAAGAAGATTTAATTAGAAGAATAGTTTAAAAGTTGTAAATGAGTTTTTCCCTGTGGGTAAAAGCTACCACAAAGTTTAAAGTTTAGAAAAGCTTCCGCTGCCTTAAAGTCAAATAAAAGTTGGTTATTGCTATTATTTTTTTGTCATTTGAAGTGTTAAAGTTTGAGCATTAATTTGCTCTCATAACTAAGTCAAAGAAAAGTTGACTTTTGGCATTTTCTTGCCATTTGATATTGTTAAAGGTGAGCGTCAGTTTGTTTTTACATCTAAAGATAATACTCAAAGATGAAAAGTTTTAAAGTTAATTATGATGTTGTCAATGTATGATCAAAAGTTTGATGATGCCAATATTATAATTTTAATAGTCATGAGTTCTATTTCTGACCAACGGTGATATAGAATTCAAAGTGTATGAATGCTGTATGTTTTAATTTTGACCAACGTTAAATTATGACATATAATTATTCTCAATAAAAGGAAAAAGACAAAAGGTTGACTTTGATCAACACTACAAACAGAGTTTTGTTGTCACTCAGTTCCTTGCTGAGGTTAACAAAGAAAAGAGCTTTCTTCATTTTGATCTTTATGGTTGATTTGGTAGAAAGACCCAAGTGTGAGAAAAGAGTTTTAGTATTCTCTCTCACTAAAATAGTTTGTCAAATTTTTCTGATTAAATTGGAACCAACATGAAGATTTAATCAGAAAATAAATTATATGTGCATGTTATGGTCATCATGACTAAAAATAAAGTTTTGTCATTGTAAAATAGTATCTTGTCCTTCAATAATAAAGTTTTTTGTTGAAATAAGTCAAACACATGTTCAATTTGACCAATGTAGAATTAAACATGTGTATTGGCAAAAGTCTTCAGATTTAATTCTGGAATTAATACATTGGTTTGTTACAAATGAATTTAAAGTTTAAACTTTTTGGCACTTGTGCCATACATATCCGGAAAGTTTTTGGCACTTGTGCCATACATATCCTGCATGGCAGGCAAAGTTTTGTGATATTCATATGTGACTTGAGTATCACATAAAAGATGAGAAGTCTGGGGGAGCTTTTGTGCTATCCCAGCAATACTCATGCATTTTTAAAGTGTCATAATGGATAGAGACTTAGAAAGAGTCGAAGGGCAAAAGGAAAATTGAATTTGATTCAAAAGTCAGGATAGCAAGCATAACTTGCAAAAGTATAACAATATGAAGAACTCTAATTAGTTCTTGAAAGTGTAACAGTGAAGAACTCTGATGAGCTCTTTAAAAGGAACAAGGAAATGGTAGTCCCAGTATTTTGCATGATTTGATCATGTGAATAAAGTTCAAGAATAAATGATTCCTTGTTCAAAAGTTTTAGTTTCGAAATTATGGCTTCAAAGTTTGCGCCATATTACAAGGGGGAGAAAGATTAAAATTTAGAAATCACATTCCCCTCAAAGTCAAATGTGATGTATTGTATGCATTTAAAGGAATGATCTATTAAAGAAAAGTATGACCGAAAAGGGAGTACAATGGTCATAACATTGATACCCCAACCATAGAAATAAACAAAATTCCTCGAGTTTTGTTTCACCTCGAATATAAAGAAAGATAGTAGAGCCTCAAGGTAACTAAAAGAAAAGGATGGTGCTTAAAACATCATACGAGGCTTGTAAAGACTGAACTCAATCAAAAGCTTAAAGTTTTTGTATCAACGATAGATGGGATAATCTGGGGGAGTAAAGAATGTCGAGAACTAAGGCTTGAAGAGAAGTGGGACTGTATGTTCACTCCAATGATTCAAGCACAACAATTTTCTCAACATGTGTTTTGGTGTTGTATGATCAACAGAAGTTGATGTGACGATAGATGTTGATGTAGTTCAACACTCGTCGTTAACTCTTCAAAATATAAATAAAGTCAAAGAAATTCTTGCTACTTAGGACTCTGTGGTAACAATTGTTTCTTTGGAAAATCATAAAGAGATACAACAACCCCAAACAAAAAATAATATACCTAGTTGTCTATTGTTAAAAGGATAAGATAAAGAAGCATAAATGGAGGTGATTCCACCTCATTTGGAGAAGCCATGAGAGGTGCTCATTCATGCTTCGTGAAAAATGTCATGAGACCTAGAAGTTCCAAACTTGTTTTGGAACACAGAATAAATTTCTAAAGAAGCCAAGACAGTAGGCTATAATAGGTCTACGAGATTAAGTGTGACTCCAGAGGGAATATAAAAAGCAATCAAGTGTGTCTTGTGGCAAAGGGCTTTATGCAAAGAAAAGGATAAGCTATAATGAGACATTTTAAAGTAATCTTATGAAATGATTCTTTTAGAATCATAATGATCTTGGTGGTATACTACCACTATATAGAATTACATCAGATTGATGTATAAGCATTGTCTCTCAACAGAAATTTGTGCACATAACACAACCAAATGGTTTTTGTTGTGGAAAGAAAAGAACATTGCGATTCCACCTGATGAAATGGTATATTCTGATTTATGGATTAAATCAGATCACAGAATAGTGAGATCTAATGTTCTTTAAAAATAAAGAAAAGTTTTGGGTTTTAAGTAAAGGTCAAGATGACAAATTGCTCATCTGAAAAGTTCGAAGATGGGAAATATTTTTCCCACATTCAATATGTAGATAATGTACTACTTGCTAGTAGTAATGTTTAATCTACCATTGGTAAAGAAGATTATTATAATCTCGTTGAAGATTCGTTCCTTTTAGCTAGGAATGGAAATTCATTAAGATAAAAGAAAAGGGGTATTTGGATTATCACAAAGGGCATACTAAGAAAAGAGTTCTAAGGAAGTATAGTATGCATGCGAGTATCCCTACGCCTGTCCTAAAGTCAAAGGGTAATAGTTTTGGAATTTTCAGTATTCCAGGAACCAATATGAGATCGATCAAAAGGAAAAGTGGTTCCATATGCTTCAGCTGTTGGAAGCAGAATCAGTGCTCAAAAGAATTTACCCTGACATAGCTATAGTATCCAGGATGTTTTGGCAGAGTCCAGTCGAGCAATAGATCACTGGAATGGAGTTAAAGAATGTTTTGCAATCTTGCAAAGTATTGTATGCCTCATGCTAAGTAATAAAAGGACACGTACTCTCAAAATGTTGTGAGTAAAGGAACCAAGTTTTGGCGAGTTGTTAGTGAAGCCCACAATAGTAGCTAACACTCGCGTTTGGAGTTTTATTGTGGAAAAGCTCCAAAGCAAAATAGTTGTAAAGTCATGGGTTATGTATACCCAAAAGTTTAGCATGATATGAGGCTACAGGACAGGCTAAATGGCTGAAGAAACCTTTGCCCGGAATTCATAATGGTAGTCAACAGTAATATACCATTCGATTGTTTTCTCTCCTAAGGCAACAAGTCAAGTGTGCTGCCAAACACATTGATAGATAGTTATATGTCGCAAAGGAGAAAATCCAGAATCATATGATGACATTGAGCAAAAGTACCAATCAATTGCTTGTGGATCCTCTTAACAAAGGCCGACCACCCAAGTCGACATGGATTTTATGAGAGGCCTATGATTTCTGGATAACAAAGGGCCCAAGTAAAAGTTAAGGTCTTGTTTCACTACAGAAAGGTACATTGTGGTTGTATAGTCTGATGGTAACTATAACTGTTATGACGAAGCACGCCCTACGTACTGATCTGCACTGAGATTAGGACCAAAAGAAAAGCAAGTAAAAGGGTTACGTCAAAGTATAAAGTTTAAAGTATAAGGTGATATCAAGGGGGAGAATATTAGTATTGATCTCATCTGACTTGGTCCAACGACCAAGTCAGAACCCCTAGATCACTCCCTGATCAGGAGAGTCCAACCCAACCGGGTTGTGGGCCCCTGTCGCGCCGACACTATATATAGGAGGTGGGGGTTGCAATGGCCCGCACGCCGATACAAACCGTGTGCCCACTCGCCCACCTCCGCCACCCTACTGATCCAAGGCATGCCAAACAGCGACGGGAAGCACCACAGCCCTGACGGCACTGCGCTTCTACAACGATCGCCACTGCACGGCACTGCCACAACGAACTCCATCCGCACCGACGAGTTCATCCTCTACCTCCATGAGTTACGGTATCTCTCCATCTCTCCCTGTTCTCCCTCGGTCATTCTCGAGAGCCAACATGATTCACAACACAGTTAATAGTTCTACTCGATGGATCTGCACCTAGATGTTCCTATATTTCTAACACCTCCTTGTCCTCCTCCGAGTCGGAGAAGGATTCGTCGGGGTCGTCGTCAGACAGTAGTACGGGCAGGGGCGCGGACGGTAGGGCTTGCAACTTCGACGCCTCCTCGGTCGGCGGCGGCTCTAGTGGTGCCCGAGCCGCCATCCTGCACGAAGGCGACGACGGCGAGGCGACAAGGATAGAGTTGGACGCCGGTGTCGTGCCCGGCCCCGCGTCGAAGAAGAAGCGGTCGGTGGATGTCCGTCCGCCCTGTCGCACCTGGGGAGGCAGCCGCGCCAGGGAGGTCGATGTGCCGCCGGGAGGCCGTTGCGCCAGAGAGGTGCTGGCGGGGACGGCGAGGTCCGGCGCAGCTCCGCGGGCTGGCCACGGGAGCCTCGACGGCACGGGAGGAAGGCCGGAGCTGCGGCGGCGCTTGGTGGTGGTGTGGCGCGGCGGTTCTGGGGCTAGGCGCCGCTGCCTCTGGGGAGCTGCGCCGGAGAGAGGGACATTGCAGGAGAGAGACCGGGAGGAGAGGGGGGAAATAAAAAGGGTGGGACCCACGTTTTGGAGGGGAAGTAGAGACTCCAGGAATGGAGGTTTGGATGAGAAATTTGGAGGGTCTTAAAAAAGGAGGCTCATTTAAAGGCTCTGTTGGAGTTGAGTTTTTACAACAAACTTTCAAATTTTGGAGTAGAGGTCTATATAAATCTCTTTCTTTCTTGTTTTATGTGTTTCTCGGTCTGAGAATTGGAGTCAAGTATCCATCTCCTGCAATGAACATGTACTTGTACTCAATAGCAAGTTGTTGATCGCCAGATTTGGTTTGCGTCTCTCACCTTCTTCCGCGTAGGACCAATGCCTGACTTGTCCTCGTCGGACAAACCCTAATGCAACTCCAACAACCTCCGCCGGCTAATTAATGGCCTTATCTACTAAACCTACAGCTGGTATACACCAACAATCCTCTAACGCTCCTCTTTTGTCCATGCCACAAAAATCTCCTATGTGCGCAACATGTGAATATCGATATGTTGTTTTCGTTGTTGTAAGCTGTCAAAATTGTTGATTGCAGAGACAAGATTCGCTTCCTTAATCTAGAAAAATATAATAAGATATCTACAAACATAGAGGGTAGCCATTCGATACACGATTCATGCACATGTGGTTTCACCAACGACGACGCGCACACACAAATTTTTTTTTAAAAAAGTCAATATATACAAGGCCATAAAATATCATAAGAATCCCAAGTGCATAGGACTAGTGATGCCGAAACGCACCAATAAGTCTTTGAAAATGAACCATGCTTAGTTTCTAAATATAATATTATCCAATAAAATTAGTAAGCATGCATGTATGGGCTGTACTAGTAAAAGAATATTTCATACAAAAGTACCAGACATGGTAAATAAGAATTATTAAGATGTTAAGTGGGATATTATACTTCTCATAAAATTTTTCTTTCACTAGTTTATTGATAGGGAAATCACACATGCTGTGTGTGTGTGTAATTCACACTGACCGAGCACCAATATTTTTTAAAAACAATTATTTCTAATTTTCTAGGTACATAATTGTTATTTCATATGAGACATGTGCAAGTCATTTTAAAATAAAATACAGAGAAGTGCTTAAGGTCTAGCAACAAAATAAACCTTGCTCGAACTTTTTATAAAAACATAATCCCTTAATCCTAAGATACAATACATTCTAGAGATTTTAGGACATGTTAGTAGGAGCAACAAAAGACATATGTACTCTTGAGTTCTACCATGAAGAGTTGTGTTGTGTGCATGGCAAATCTATACTATAAGGAACGAAAACAATTGAAAACTTTTCTCACCCAAATCGGGTTCACGTACCTCTCACATCGGCCCCACCCGTCATATGCTTTTAGAAGTGGATATGGTGGAAGGACTAAAAAATCACAATTTGGAGAGTGTTTCTGCCAAAAACGAATTATTTTTCTCACCCACCCGACACATACCCACCCTGTGTACCCGCCGGGCCCACCTTTCCCTTCCCTGTCGCTGCCCACAGCCCCACACCACAGAAGAAAAAAATCCGTCGCTGTCCACCCGTACAGAACACGATCAATCTACGTTTGCTAATTACTCTGGGTGACTGACGATCGAGCACTGCTAGCTTGCCGTTCGTTTCTGCGTCCAACTGATGCGTACATACATGGGGAGGTCGTCGTCGTCGTCGGGCAGGAAGCGCGCCACCGTGCTGGGCTTCCTTGGCTTCGCAGCGTCGGAGACGATGACGACGACGGCGGGGAGAGATGTAGTCGTCGTTACGGGCGTGTCGCCGGCAGAGTGGCGGCCGGTCAAAGGAGCTAACCCTCGACGACTACGTCGTGTCGAGGACGTGGCTGGGGCATGTGGTCGAGCTGTCCGTCGCGGTCATCGTCCTGTTCTCGGCGAGGCGACTCCCGTCTGCAGGGTCACCAAGGCGGGGGACAAGCTACGATGACTCAGGTTTTGGGGCACGCACAAGACTTCTTTCTTTCGGGGATGCTATCGTCAGTGATGCCTCCATCTGCAAGGCTTCCCTCGGGGCCTCAGGGACCACTGGAAGCCCACCCATGGCGAGGGCACCGTGGCCAATGTGGATATGGGCGGCGTGCTCGTCTACTAGGTCGCGTCGCTGCACGGCGAGGTGTCGGCTCCTCCACCGGCGTCGTTGGTCAGTATGAAACATGGAAAGACGATGTATAATGCTGAACAGGTCGATGCCGTCGGCCTTGAGAGCGGAACCTAATCTGGAATAGTAAAACTAAAAGTAGAGGAGCAACGAGGCATTCATGTTAGTTATCTTAAACTACACCTGTATTATTTCAATTCTATTGATGCTACCTTCATGATTTGCTTTTTTTTAGCAATGCACTATATTGAGCAATTGAGAAATTAAAAACTTATTCATTCATCTTTAACTTTTGTTTATTGTATCAAGATGTAACACGTGCGTGTCGCACGTGCCCGGTTACTAGTTACATTTAAGAAGGAACTTATTTTAAGTAGTCCACCAATCAGAGACCATTATTTCATCAACTACGAGAAAAAGGAAAAACAATCATCTCGAAATATGTATTATGTATTTGGAGATAAATTTTGTATTATGTATTATCATAGAGACATCATCATAAATAAAAAGAGTCATAACATAGTCGCAAAAGTATTTTGTACAATGATTGGTATAGCATTAATTGCTAGCACATGAGAGGTGAAGAGCTCCCTCGCTCGGTCAATAAAGCAAATATGTCACATCACATATGTTATATGTTCCATCACAATGTTATGTCCCATCATATACAAGCATTACAGCAGTCCGTTTGCCCTCCGCTCCAAATCGTTGCTGGCTCCAATTCGTTGGGCAAGCAGTAGCCGCAAGAGCCAGCTGCAAATTCTCTCGCCTTCTCACTGCTCCTCTCCAATAATCGAGCAGAGCAGCAGCGCCGCCCCTCATCCTTGCTGTATCGTTCCACCAATTCAGAAGCCACAAGCAACAACTGCAAGCTCTCGAACATGCCGCAGGCCACCGCTGTTTGAGGGAAGGAGGGAGGAGGAGAAGCCGCAGAGGGAAGAGAGGAGCACCACCGAAGAGAAGTCCCGACCCCGTCCCCGCGCGGCGCTCTGACGCCGCATGGTTGTCCGCCTCTACCGCGCCGTCAGGAACAACGATCCGCCCGGAGCTGCTGCGCACCAACGCCAAGCGGGGGAGGGCCAAGACCGCGCCGGGAGGAGCTGGGCCGCTGACGCCGCCGAAGGAGCAACGACGACGTCGACGACCGCCAGCACGAGGAGACCGATGCGGTGATCGACGCCGACGCTATCCCAAGCTGCACCGCGAGCTGAACCAGAGGCGGTCGTGGACCGGAACAAGATAAGCTGCGGCCTTCATCCACCTCGCCCACGACCTGTTCGAAGAAACGCCTGAACCGTGACAGCAAGCCCCTAGGTGAGCTACCAGCGCCCTACTGTCCTGTCCTCTTGTGTTCCGGCCGTCGTTGCTGTGTCGCATTCGCCCGCGTCATGTCTGGCCTTCATGCCGTGATCGAGTCCATAACTCCATATAGGTGCCTCGCCGGAGCCGTGCCTTATTGCTGTCCTCCAGCGCCGCCCGTGCATCCTTGCTATGGTGGATACACTGAAAAGCTGCCTCTCCATCAACCTACAGTCTGCCTGCCTACAACCTGTTTGGTGTTATGCGCAAACGGTAGACCTGAGCTGCTAACCACCGAGCCCACGCTGTCCTACCAACCTGCAGTAGCTGCAAGCTTTCTCCCTTGTTGCTGCCTTGCGTTTTGCCTTGCCTTATTCTGCTTTGATCCACAACACTAAGTCGCATGCTAAGAGCTAGCATGCTTAAGGTCAACTCACGTCCTGAGCTAATGCCCAGTATACGCCAAGTTTTTGTCCTGTCCAGCCAGAAGCCCCTCTAGCTTTGCCATCCTCTCCTACCTATGCCTACACCGAGGACACACTCCAGCCATCGTCTTGAGCTGCCTATGTTAGACCCTGAGGATCACCTAGGTGTAGATCGGCGGGTATTCTCTTGATATTTGAGGTAAAACATGGTGTTCTTGAGGATCTGCACTCAACCTGTAGCATTAGCTTAAGTTTTGAGCCACCTCCACGCAAGCAAAAGCTCCTGCTTGTGCTCACGTACACCATGTACATGCTAATCTATCTTTGGTCTTTAATCCAACTTATGTGTCGCTTGCTAACAGCTAGCAGCACTTCTGCACTTGCCCCTTTCACCGAGCCTTAATCCTTATACCATATTGCCTAAGCCTATCCACATGTGAAGCGTGGCACATTGCAGAGCTGATTATAACCTGCAGACTTTTGTGTTATGTGCTTTATCGAAAATAATTAAGTAAATTGTTTATTTCTTTGAAAAGACCATAGAAAATATGAAACTAATTTCATTACTCTTCTAAAATTATGAAGCACCCGTTAGACTAGCGTTCGGAGTTATCGGTTGTTTATTGCTTCTCTTTGGAGTTTATTAGTATTAGTTCCTCAATATTTATTTTATTTACGTATCTAGGATTTGAAGGACTCGAAGGATCCCGAGGACCAAGCCACTTTAGGTTCACGCGCCATTCGATTTTGAATACCTATTACGCATTTCTTTTTAGAATGCTAGTGCTTTTTTATTCTCATGATGATGATGATGATCAACCTTGCATAGCCTTACTTTATACCATATACCTTGATTGACCTACTCCTATACTATATATGTGTGTATATCGCTGAGTTGTGCTTGCATGTATGTGAGATATTGTGATTAGGATTTCTGTAGTGAGTTGGAGGCTACTTACCCTTGGAGGAAGGTTCCAATGATTCCCTAGCTAGACTATGTTGCATGATTGTTAGGAGTTGTGAGTTCGGGGAGTGTAGGCCGGACACGCTCATTTGTGGAGGTGCGCTGGGCCTGATCGTTTAGCGACCCTAGTCTTCGAGACCCTTGAAACCATTGGGTAGGGTTGGTTAATGTGTGAGGAGAGGGTGGGCTGAACATGCTCCATGGGGAGGTGTGTCGGGCTTGGTCATTTGTCGACCCTAGTCTCCCGCATACTCTACAACTTTGACCTTGTTTTGAGACTCGTAGTTCCGGTGGGATGGTACCACCTTAGTTAGAGAGTTTTGGATGTGGGATGGGTCACAATGGTTGTCATGAGATGAGGACGGGCGCTAGAAAGCTATGACTTGCCCGAGGTGGTGGAGACGGAAACCTAGTGTGTCAAGACTACCCGATGAGATGTGAGATTGGGTGGGATGATGTTGCTTTATTTGCATGTTGTTGTTGTCGCTGCTTAGGAAAACTTGAGCTATTCCTTGATATATTTTTGACCCCTTAGAATTAGGTCACTTAAAGCTTGCATACGGAGGTGACGTGGACCTATCTTATTCCTTGGGGATAGTTTGTGAGTGTGCAGGATTGGATTTGGAATGAGAATCTGATTATGAAGAATCCATGAAGGAAAGGTTGTGTTGTTTTGCTCAAGGGTACCTGTGGTGAAGATTGAAGATAAAGACTTGAAGCCCTGGCTACTGCTACGCAGGCTTTCCACTTGTCGTTTAGCACAAGGGACTAGTACTAAAATCGTATACCAAGATGTTTTGGATGTAAATATTCAGTTTTGTACTCTGTTTTCGTTGTATGGAAATGGTATTATGCTGAGGTGAGTTTTGTACGTGGTAGCCACTGATCCAGGGATTATCATAATGGTACACCGAGTCAGATTTTCAGAAATGAAAACCTGGTTCGTCACAGATAGGTCTTGTTAATTATAGCTTGAAGTTACCTTGTGTGGAAACTAAAATTTTGCTTCTTTCTAATATGTTGCCACATATATAGTAGTATCGTATAGGAGACTTTTTGGCAAGAAACCTGTAACTTGATGATTTGAATTTCCACTATATCGCTCTTTCTAGACATTGGAACTTATGAAATTTGTTTAAAATTTAAGCAAATATCTTAATTAGAAATTGTTTGTCCGTATTGATAGGCAACATATACCTTGATACTCCGCCACAGTGAGACCGGCCGGCGACTCACGCGCAGCTACACTGCCATGGAGGTGGAGGCCGCACCGCAACGGAGAGCGCCTTGGGTTGGGACGGCCATCAGCGGGTTCTTCGCGTCATGCAGCTAGCCTTTGCCCTTGTGACGCTCGCCACCACAATTACCACTAGCGGTTCTTCCTCGCACCCTGCTCTCTGGTTAGTTTCATGCTTCCACTCTCGTTCTTAGATTTTCTTTTCTTAACCCCAACATGGAACTATCACCTTTTTATTAGTGTTTAAAATAGGGGCTAGTTGAATAAATTGAACTATATGGTAAGCTAAATTGTAGTCTTCTGTTTTAAATTATAGATCGTTTTAGCAAATATAAATTCAAAGTTATTATTATGTATCTAGACATAAGTGTGTGTGTATAACAAAAATTAAACACTAAAATGTCAAAACAACCTGCAATTTACCGTGCCTCAAATACATATAGCGGGAGATTTGAAACCACTGCTTTTATTTGGACATACGCACAGTTTCCTCGCGGCAACTTCCGCGTTCCAATGCGTATGTACAATTCCACCGACCCTGGTGGACCTTTTCGCCCTGCTGTCAGTCTGTCACGCCAATGGCCTTTAGACAACCACAGCTTGGACGCCGTCGTGTCTGCTACGGTCGTCACCGACGGCGTAAGTAAACAGAAATAAATCTGTATTTCACCGTCCCATTGTTAGATTTAATGCTTGTAACTGGTTGCTCTACGCCGCATATGCAGGTTGCCGCGGCGCTGAGCTTCTTCGCGGCGTCCGCGGTGTCCGGCGTGGTCACGATGGTGGACGACGACCTCAACCTATGCGGGACGCTGCTGCCCTGCACGAGGTTCAGAGCCGCCGCGTGGATGGGATTCGTGAGCTCCATCGCCCTGCTGCCAACCTTGGTGTTCAACTGGTTCAGTAACAATGTATAGCAAGTTAAATGCCCGATTTCTGGCCCTTTCGAGTTCTGGAACAGTGTTCAACCTGAATTCACATAGAGCTTGACAATTCCATCCCAGGTTTTGAGGGTTGCTTGGACACCCCTCCAAACACATCCTTTCTACAAACTTTTTGCCCCTGGCCAGAAGTTTGTTTTCTGCATACACATTCAGCATGGAATTAATGTACTTGGAAGCAGGCTTCGGTGATATCTTTACTAGTGCTTCAAAGGTATCTTCCACTCGTTTGATACATCCAATTTTACCCCATGCCTCAATAGCAGCCAATAAGTCCTCCAACTTTGGTTCGGTGCATGAGTTACCAGAAATGCATTACCGCAGGTATAAGCGACCGCGGAGCTTATCGAAATAGTATTGCATGTCCCATTTAGAAGTTTTGAAAGTTTTTGAACTTTTCCACACTAATATTACCAAACAAGATGTGCATTGTCCCAAAAGTTGAGATTCAAACAACTTTTGTAAAAAATCATATGAAAAAAACAAATTTCTCAGTCACTAGAGGACAAAAGTTTTGGGATGGGTGAAATTTGTTTTTTTCATATGAATTTTTATAAAAGTTGTTTGAATCTCAACTTTTGAGACAATACACATCTTGTTTGGTAATATTGGTGTGCAAAAGTTCAAAAAATTTTAAAACTTTTAAGTGAGACATGCAACACTATTTCGATAAGCTCCACGGTCGCTTATACCTGCGGTATTTTCACTCCGCATGAGTTACATATTCTCTCTACATCATTTGGCCTGCCAAGAATAGCATAGAGGTCAAGAAGAGAACTGGTGGCATTACGACTATCCTTAGCATATACTTCCATAGCCCTGATAATCTCTTCTGCTTTCTCTGTGAGGCCACCATCAATGTAGAATTTAGCAACCATAGTCTGGGTGGCAAAATCTGGCTCAGCAGCATTGTCCTTCATCAAATTTAAGACCGACTCAGATGCCTAAAATATCATTTTGACGCCCTTTCAACTCAATCAGGAGCTTGTATGTAAAGTGAGAAGGCTTTACATTTTCTTTTTCCATCAACGTGAGAATATCAATCTATAACTCTTATATAGGAGCTCCCCACTAGCAATCTTTAAGGAGTTCTTAGCCCTCTGATTGGCCCATCCACTGGTAACTGAAACATAGCAAATCCATCTTTCCACGCGGTCTGGGTCGCGCTTCGTCGTCCCTCGCGCGTCGCGGCCGCCCCTTCTCCTTCGCTCTACTGCCTCTTCTCCTCCCCTTCCCACCATCCACTATTTCTTCCTATAAATCACTAGGCGAGGGAGAGGGTAAAAGGAGAGAAAGGGGTGCCGCGCCCAGCCAGATCCCGTGCGCCTCCATGACGGGTAGAGGGCGAGTACCGAGCAGGGCGGAGATTCGGGAGCGGGGAACGTCCCTCTACGCCGACGAGGACGGGGTCGGCGTCTCCCTTAGCCCACACCGCGCCGCGCCGAATGCGGCATGGGAGGTCCTGCCATGCCACCGTCGAGGGAGCACGCCGCACCGTAGTTGAGGAAGGAGATCCCCCGCCGTCGACGTCGACGAAGCCACCGGAAGCTTGGAGCCATTGAGGGGGCTGCGCGGGACGACGCCGCGCGGGATTGAGCCACTGCCCGCCTCCGAGCAGGGCATGGCTCCGCGCAGGCGATGCTTCCCCACCGCCCGCCGCCGCTCGCGCGAAGGACGCGGATGACCCGCCGCCGATGGAGATGCCTGCGTGAAGGAGTAGGAAGCCGCCTGCGGCGCGCGTGGAGGAGCAATTGGCAGCGACACTCGTGGAGGCCGCCAGCGGGGCGCAAGGAGGAACAGAAAGCCGCCGCCGGCGCGCGTGGAGGAGTTGTCGGCAGCGGCGCGCGTGGAGGTGCTGTCGGCGGTGACGCGCGTGGAGGAGCAAAACATCCCCTCGCGTCATCGAGGGTGAGGACATGTGACTATCCTATAGCCGGTGAAGTCATTCCGGTGACGCTCAAGCGTGAGATTCGTAAGCGTCTGATAGAGGAAGAGTGTTCCGCGGGGGAAGACGAATGAGTGGATAAGAGTCCATCCGGTCACGCGTGGTGTGGTGGTTTTTTTCTATTTTAATTATAAAAAAATATAGAGTCAGCTTGAGTGGCCATCCTCGCGTCCACGCTTGAGGATGCAACTACAGAGTCTGAATATTATTAATTTTTTTCATAGAGTCTACTATTGTTTTAGTAATTTAGTATGACATGATTTTCTTCGATGGTCCCACAATTCCATTCGCTGTGTGCTTTCTTTCTTTAACATAATTTAAAGAGCAGTAGCGTTATTTTGGAGTTTCTGCAGGTTACCATATGTACATGTATTTTCTTTATCAAGGTATTTAATTTCATTGACAGGAGTTTAAAACGTATAGTTTCGCTAGGCTTTAGTGAACATGAAATATTGTTTTTCATTAGAAAAAAAGAAAAATAATCTATTTAAGGTAGTGTGGATAACGCTTCGTTTCTAGGAGTCTTGGGAGGAGAAAGAGATAAGGATAAGAAGCACCATGGTTATTTTAGCTTTTATTTTCAGATTTTGATTTTTTATTTTATGTTTTCTTTTATTTCTTTATATATTGTGCACGTTTTATGACAGCGGCAATTAGTGACGCGTGTCTTCTATTAAAACAGCTCGGCACTTTGCTCTTTAAAGATAGTTGTCTACACTCAGTACAACGGTATTTCACCTTTCTATAATAACATGCACTATTGTGTAGAGATGATATCATGAAATTCTCTCTTATGATCATTGTATTTTTCTTAATTCCCGCAGTAACGCGCGGGGAAGATTCACCTAGTTACCTTATGGCGAGCGACCCTTTTGTACAGCAATATTATTTGGTTGCAAGCAGAGACATTTAAAGGCAAAGAGAGTTCCCTTATTTCATTGAATACTTGCTGTGCCTTCTGGATATCATCCTGGATTCCTGGTGCACACAGAGTTTCATAGAACACCTCATTCCTGAAGGATGTCGGGACCCTCTCGATGTACTTCTGAGCAGCTTCAAAACCACGGAACTATGCTATCAAATCAAGATGGCAAGCATAATCACGTTCTTCAAAATTTAGTGTTTTTCTTCGTTCGATCCAATCCATGAACTGCAGATATTAAGATATAAAATTACCAAAAAAATGAGTGAATTTGTGCTATCTAGTTCTATAGATTTAAAAATGACATAGCATATGCAAAGGTGGCATTTGTCAAAGATTTCAAAGTTTAAATCTTGATATGTGCTGCGCCTTATAAATAAAAACGAAGGGAGTAATGGGTTGTAACTCTGTACTAAAAAAAGTTCACATTTTCAATAATAAATAGCAAGTACAACTAAGTGGGAATGTGGGATCAATCCTTGCGGTGCATGCGAAGTCAAAACATGTGAACCAAAACATAAAAGACCAAGAAATTTGAATGCTAATTGCCTCCGGAAAAATCATCTATTCTAATGGAGCAGTACCAAGGTCCTATTGTATGGCATGTCGAAAATGAGGAAGACATGATCTAGTTCAGTCCTGGAGAAGGCCTCATCCACTAAGCCCATTCCCAGGCTTATTTGAAAATGTGCAACTTCCGCAAGTCAAGGCAGATGTTTCGTAAGATGATTAAGGACTCAAACTTAGAACTTATCCTAGTGAAATTCATGCTCATGAGTTAGTCAACAATTTGCATCTTTGATTCAGCTTCATTGAGTGTTTCGATAATTTTGCTAGGATAGAAAGATTAGAAACAAGTGTGGGACAGACAAGAGCTTGAGAAATTTCAGCTTTATATGACTCTTAGCAACAAGTAGAAGTACAGTTTCACATTCCACACTAGACGAACATCCAAGTAGGAAAACCATGCCAAGAATATTAAGTGAAAGACATTAAACACTGGGTAAATGGAAAGAGTGAACTTTTGTCAAGAATATTAGGTTAAAGATATTAAACGCAGGGGCTAAGAGAAATAGTAAGTCAGACTAAATGCTGAAGACTACTGAATTGACCACTAGCTGTAAACTTGATTTCTTTAACTAAAAAACATGTTTAATGCAATCCAACCCAGCAGTCATATTAGTTACATATAGTTAACAAAACAGGTACCTTCAGAGCCTTGCTATACCGTCTCTGCTTCCTCATTTGGAACAAAACCATCAAGGCTTCGTTTCTTTCCAGGCGGTTGCCAACTTTCACCCATGTGTCACAAGAGTACTCATAGGAGTGACTAATATGGTCTGGAAAAGAAGAGGTTGGAAGGGCATGTCAGGCAGTTTCTTTTCATGATAGCATTCCTCCTCAGCAGGTCCATCCCTTCCTTGCAATTATATTCCTTCCAACCACGGACCCTCTTAGGAGGTCCATGATTCATGACTTTTTTCCACACCGCATTGACGCTGTGGCTGGGCTCACTACCGCAACCAGAGTTGCCGTCAACTTTGCTTATGGCGAGGCTCCCAATGGACGCTGAGCAAAGCCTCAGAATCAAAGGGGCAGCAGCTTCTGAGTATCCGTACCGAAGTGCTTGGGACGATTGCCGGGACCCCCGTCTCGTAACAATCTCACAGAAGCAATCTTCAACCTGACAAAACCAACCAAAATGCTGGAAATTCATGGCTCGGATCCGAAATCAAAATTGCAACCAGAAGAATGTTGGCATTGCTATACGGTAATCTTACATTCCCTATAGCTGGGGTGGGGGGGATTGGGCACCTTTGCGCAGAGTGATCTTGCGAGGCCAAGGAGAAGAAACCTAATCGAAGTAGGAATGGAAAGTTAGATGAAAGTGCCACATTACAAATTATTCCCTAACTAAATCGATGCTCCACAACCCGCCTGCGGAAGCTAGGGTTACGAAATCGATGTGGTTCGGGAGGACCGCCATTCCGCGACAGCACGTACACGTACGAGGGGCGGTGGGGAAGAGGATGTAACTACTCGTAATCACCGGGAAGATCAACTCCGGCAAGTGAGCAATCAACAATGGAATCAAAGGATAAGATCTCGAACCAGAGAGGGGCGATGAGCCCCTGCCTCTGCAGTTTACTGATTTCACAAGCAAAAGAGTTCATACCCGTCTTCCATACAGAGCTGGCCTATATGCACAACCCAATCGCCACGTAGGGCCCACACGTCATAGAGTGACTAGAAAGTGTAAAATATGAATATGTAACATTAAAAGGAAAATGTCTTTTGCGCTTCTTCTTCGGTCATGCTGACGCCATGACAATTGCCCCCCCCCCCCCCTAAGCGCTGACTTGTCCCCAAGCAGCTGAAGATGGAAACCTCTTGGTGATGACATTCCAATCTTCCCATGTAGCCGATTCAGGAGGAAAATGCGTCCACTTCACTAGGACTTGTGGTACAGTAGCACCTCCCTTTTTGACCAGCCTGCGCTCCAAGATAGTCTCTGGCTCAGTAGACACTGCACTCAGATCAGCCACTTTGGAAACATCAGAGAAAACAGGAGAGTAATCTGGAGTGAAAGGCTTCAATTGAGAAACGTGGAAGACATTGTGTACTTTGCTTCGCTCTGGTAACTTCAGTTTGTAAGCAGCTGAACCTATCCTTTCCAATATCTGATAGGGACCAAAGAACTTGAAAGCCAATTTAGGATATGGTCGGTTCACTACAGATGACTGAGCATAAGGTTGTAATTTCAACAACACTTTCTCCCCTACCTCAAAGGTCATGTCAGTCCTCAATTTATCAGCCTGGAGCTTCATCCTATTTTGTGCCACAACCAATTGTTCCTTCAACATCACTGTGTGTTCCTCTCTTTCTTGGATGAGATCAAGTACAGTCTTGTCAATGTCTGCAGACACTACTGATCCACTTAAGATCCCCAAATTAGGCTCATACCCATACAAGGCCCTGAAGGGAGAACAGCCCAAAGAAGAGTGAAAAGAGGAATTATACCACAATTCTGCCAATGGAAGCCAATTTTTCTATAGAGTTGGTGACTGTTGCACTGAGCACCTGAGATACATTTCAAGACATTGGTTGACCCTCTCAGTCTGACCATCACTTTGTGGATGGTAAGCAGTGATGTGAATCAATTTGGTGCCCAACCTAGAGAAGAGATCCCGCCACAAGCTACTCAAGAACACTCTATCTCTGTCAGACACCATAGTTGTGGGGATACCATGCAGTTTAATCACCGAATCCAACAATAGCTCAGCCACCTGAAGAGATGTAAAAAGGATGTTTGAGAGGTAGGAAGTGAGCATACTTTGTAAACCTGTCGACCACCACTAAAATAACAATACTTCCACCCGAAGTAGGTAATCCTTCCACAAAGTCTAGGGAGATGTCCTGCCAAGCCCCCTGAGGAATTGGTAAGGGTTGGAGGAGACCAGCAGGATGTGTATGCTCATGCTTAGCATGTTGGCAAATCTCACATTGCTTCACAAAGTTCTCAATGTCCTACCTCATGCCTTTCTAGTAAAAATGATGCTTGACCTTATGATAAGTGGGTTGAATACCAGAATGGTCACCAATTGGACTCGCATGTAATGTTGCAATCACTTTAGTGCGCAAAGCTGAATTGTCTGCTAGCCACACTTGCTGCTTGTACTTGATTAACCCATTCTCCAAAGAATATCCCTGCTCATTAGGGGAATGAATAGCCAAAGATTTAAGCAACTCCTAAGCCACTAGGTCAGAATGATAGGAGTTGGTCACTTCAGTTAGCCAAACTGGTGTAGCTTCTGACACAGCTTGAATGGCCATAAGATGGTTCACTCTAGATAAAGCATCAGCTGCAACATTCTCTTTACCCTTTCTGTACACCACCTTGAAATTTAGACCCATGAGTCTTGTCATAGCTTTGCGCTATAATTCAGATTGCAAATTCTGTTCCATGAGATAAGAGAGACTTTTATGGTCAGTCCTGATAGTGAATTTGTCAGTGTCCGGATTAGCACCGGCACCAACTAGTGATTTGCGCTGCGATCGGCTCCTCGATGGTCGGCGCTGGCTAAGATGACATGGATGTTTATCCTGGTTCCGACCACGCGGCCGTACGTCCAGCAGATGTCCTTTCGCACTTGTATTAACCAGCACCGGCAGTGCCTGTAGAGGGGGGCTACAAGCACGGTGGGAGAGGAGAAAATTCCCCCAAGTCCCGACTAAGCGATTGGGGCAAGTGCCAATATCTAGAACAAAGTGACGTGTTGTGCGCGGTGAGTGTGTTGCGTCGTCATGTCCCCGCGCAGGGGGCTCTGCCTCTCCCTTTTATAGGCCAAGGGAGGGCAGTTACAGGATGCTGCACAATAGCCGATACAGTGGTTAAGTACTAATAAGCATGACGTCGGCGGTCTTGTCCCGCGCGTCATGGTTCCTGGCGCGAGTTGGTGGCGTCCTCCGGCTTCCGCGGGCGTCGTGGCAGTCGTCGTGACCCATCCTGCTTTGACTTCGAGGGGCGGCCCCGTTGGATCGAGGGCCAATCCGCCGGAGGAAGGGCCGGAGTTGGTGGCGCGGGACGGCGGTGCGTCATCGGCGTGTCCGCACAGTGTCGTGTGTGCCGTCGCACAGCGGTGGGGATGGCGGCACAGTGCTGGTGATGGCCGCACAGCCCCCGGGTCAGTTGCACAGCGCCCGGGATGGCCAGGCGGCGTCGAAGTTGGTGGAGGGGACGCGGCGCACGCCGCTCGTACGGCGGTGCCGGTCAGTGTGCGCGCCTGCTCGCCGTCCGTACACCTTTCGAGGGTGCCCCCATGCCCTTTCGAGGGCCTTGATGGCGGGAGCGCCCATGCCACACAGGGGCCGGCGTGGCGGTGTCCCATCGGAACAGGGCTCCACAACACCGGGGATGGTTCCACAGTGCCCGGGATGGTAGCACAGGGCTGGGGATGGCCGCACAGCGCCGGAGGTGACGGAGGGAACGTGCTCTGCCTACCCTGCGCCACGGCACCGTCATGGGCGTGCGTCAGGGCGGCGGTCGTACGCCCCTCGAGGGTGTTGCCATCCCTTTTCAAGGGGTATGGCGGGGAGGAAGGACAGGAGCGGGTGGCACAGTGTTGAGGAATGACGCTGGCCACTCCGCACAGCACCCGCACAGCGTCGGGGATGGCTGCACAGTGGCGGTATGCGAGCACAGCGCCGGGGCCTGATTCCCAGGCGGCGTCAGGGGATCGGCGTGGCGAGGATTCGCCCTTTGACCCAGGCGCCCGCGGCGGGCCACGGTATTTAATGCTCCGGTCGGGGGAGTAGGTGAGGTCTGTGGGTCGAGGGGAAGCCTCGAGCGAGGCGGAGACCCGCTCGAGGGGCCGGAACTCTCGAGCGAGGCGGAGACTCGCTCGAGGGGTCGGAACCCTCACTCGAGCGAGGCGGAGACCCGCTCGAGGGGTCGGAACCCTCGAGCGAGGCGGAGATCCGCGTGTGGAGTCCGTGCCCTCGAGTGAGGCAGCCGAGTGGGCCTCCCAGGCCGCTGCTGGGCCGTGATGGGCTGTGGGTCCACGCTGTCCTGTACCTAAGGACAAAGGGTCCTTTGGCGGTTTTGCGTTTAACGAGGGTGATTATCCCCTTAGTTAGGGGACCCCTAATGACCGTCCCCGACAGTAGCCCCTGAGCCTTCGCTGGAACGGGGACCGTTCCGGCGAAGGGTTCCGCTCTCGGGTGCTGTGTGCGAGTCTCATCCCGTCCGATCATTCACGCTTTTCCTGCGGGGGCGCGCTAGCGCACCCGCGGGTGTAAGCCCCCGAAGCCCTGCAGGAGTGCGCGCACTCGTGGAGGGGTTAAATACGTGGTGCAACGTGGCTTGCCTTGCGTTTGTTTCAGCCGGCCTCGGCGATATTTCAGCCGGCATCGGCGATCTACGCAGGGGGGAGGTATCGCGCTGACCCAGGACGTTCGGGTAGGCCGGCCGTTTTTTCGGGGGTGCGACCTTGGGCGAATTGGTGCGGCGACCGTTGGGATGGTCGTGGTGCAAGGAGCCCCCGAGCCCTGGCCCAATCAGGGTCGATTGGATGAAGACTCTCGACTTTATTACGACCCTCGTTGCCCTTTCGCAGGGTAGAGGGGTGAGGCAAGCCGTGCTACCCTCGAGCGGGCAGCGAGCACGGTTGCCTCGGCGAGCTGTTAACGGATAGTTCAAGTGGGCGTTCGTGCCACGTTCGATAGGGGTCGGCTCGTGGTCCGGAGACACGCCCATGTGAGCGCTTGCAGGGGTTTGTCAAGCAGGGCTCGGTCCCGTTCGATGGGGGCCGAGGGCGCGGAAGCACTCCCTCGATGGGATCCCTCAATTGGCTGCCCCTGTCCTGGCCTTGAACACGATATGTAGGGCGCCCCCGAACTTCGCATTCGGGGACAGGCTCGATTGCGCGCGCCCCGATCGTTCCTGACTCTGTCAATCTGAGGCGCCTGTTCGAACCCGTCGGGGGTCAGGCTCCGTACCTCTGATTAGTAGGGCTTTTGCGGGGTGCACCGGGTGCTCCCGTCTTGGTGGATTTGTGGCGCTCACTGATCTGTTATCGAGTCGAGCTTCGAACCACTGATCAGTAAATCTCCAATTCGAGGGTCGTCTGCGGCGCCCATCGTACCCTCAGCGGGTAGGGCCTCGAGCCGCTGATCAGTAGAGCTATACGGGCCTGAGCCCCGGGGATCCTCGAGTTCGTTCTTCGAGGGCGTATCGATAGGCTGTGGCCTTGCGGCCACAACCTGCTTTGGATCGGGGCGTCAATCGTGTCCTGTCGAGGGGTCGGCCCTCGAATTCTTGGCTCGAGTTTCACAGGGGGCTATCCTCACGCGAGTAGGAACCCCTGTCGTTCACAGGCGGCCGACGTGGCGCGGGTCGTGCGGAGTGGGCGTTCCTTTTTAGGCGGTGCGACGTGGGCGACGTGTGAGAGTGATGAGACGGGACGCTGCGTCCCTTGGGTTACCGCGCGGTAATCATGGCGCGCGCGCGTGGCAGTTTTGGCGCGGCAGGGCCCGGCCGTCAGCGACGTGGGGCGCCGGCCGCATTAACTGCCGCCGCACGCTGCGCTTCCGGGGACTCCGCCCCTTCCGATTCTATAAATGCAGGGGGCGCAGTAGGTGCTGGTTTAGTCTCAATTTTGGGAGTCAGAGTATTGTTCCTTGCCCAGTTGCTTAACTTGTTGGACTGAAATTTGTTGCTGTCTTGCAACTGATGTTGTACTTTAGCTAGTAAAATAGCCTTCTGCATGGTGGCAGGCACCTGTGCTTGCACCCCTACTCTCAGCTCTAACTTCAGTCCTTTCAAAAACTGAACCACAAAATATACCTCCTGTAAACCCCCATTGTGCATAGCAATCTGGTATTGCAAGTCATGAAAAGTGGCAATATAATCCTCCAAAGTGCCCTGCTGTCTCAGACTGATCAATTCATTAATAGCATCTCTATGATCATAAGTGCCAAACTAAGCTTCCACTGCAGTAATGAATTCATGACAATCCCCCAATCCATTCTGCAGCTTGTACACCTGTAACCACTTACTTGCAGGTTCATCCATATGCAAGGATGCAGTGATGGTCCAAAGTGTCTCAGGTACATTGTAGATTTGAAAGTAATTCAAGCATTTATCCTTCCAGATCATTGGATTTTCACCAGAAAAACGAGGAAAAGACAGCTTGGGTGCATGGTGTTTAGAGAAATTACCCCATGGTGCTTCCTCTTTGTGATGATGTGCATAGGGAAAATCTGTTGATTGCTTCTGCTTGTATTGTTGAGGGTAACCATTCCCTTGAGATGATTGCCCTTGGGTGAATGAATTCTTCATATGATAGGACTCCTTCTGCTGCTCCCAATCCAATGTCATTCTTGCCACTGTCTGACCTGTGTTATTAATTTGCTTGGCCAGAACTTGCTGATCGTTAACAATCTGCTCCATGACAGTATTCCTCGCCTCAATTTGGGAAGCCATCTTCTGTTGGCCTTGATCCATCGCTTCTACCTGGCAAACAACAAATCAATGGAGTCTGTAATCTTATTCCACCTCCCCTCATCTCGTTCTGCTTCTGACGCCATCACCCCGAGTATGAGCTGCGTCTGCACCGATGGCTTTGGGAGGAGCCGTGGTGAATCCGCCGCAAACCGAACCAGCATGGATGGGAATTACAGTTCCAGTTCTAAGCAGCAGGAAACTACGAAGAACGGAATGAACCAACCCGATCCGTTTGCTAGCTCAAGGTCGACGGGATAGTTGGACTCACCACCGCGAAGATTCTCCCGCGCCGACGATCTACCGCCGCCCGCGCCTCCAAAATCCTCCGCCGCCTGCACCTCTAGAGTCTACCGCCACCGTCTCCGCCAAAATCCTCAAACACGGTCACCAGAAATTGGAATCACGTCGCCGCCTTACCGCTACCGCAGCCGCGCCACCGAGAACCGTCGGAATCTGATACCACTGTAACTACTCGTAATCACCGGGAAGATCAACTCCGGCAAGTGAGCAATCAACAATGGAATCAAAGGATAAGATCTCGAACCAGAGAGGGGCGATGAGCCCCTGCCTCTGCAGTTTACTGATTTCACAAGCAAAAGAGTTCATACCCGTCTTCCATACAGAGCTGGCCTATATGCACAACCCAATCGCCACGTAGGGCTCACACGTCATAGTGACTAGAAAGCGTAAAATACGAATACGTAACATTAAAAGGAAAACATCTTCTGCGCTTCGTCTTCGGTCATGCTGACGCCATGACAGAGGAGGAGGGGGGCGACACCGCGTGATGCGATGCGGGGTACTTGTAGCGTCCACCGGTCGCCGGTGACCGCGGGCGCAACAGAATAACCTGCGGGTGGAAGAGAGCGCAGAAAGGAGACGAGGAGGGTTTTTTCCACTTTTAACCCAAGTTTTTAGCTGTTCCCTAAACATTGTTTCGCATTGCTCTACTAGCGAAGAACTTTCCTCAGCAAACTGTTACGAACCTTCACTTGCTCACACCTCAACTCAATGAAAATGGAATTTGTGGTAACTGAGTGCAAATTGGATACAATGATTCTGTCAGCATGAGTTCCAGAATCCCAAACTAAGGATCTCCTTTCCTTGAGGGGGAGCGTATCTTATGCAAACCAACTTTGTATGCAAACTATGCAAACTTCCATCACAGTCGTTCGATCTCCATCCGATGATCAAATTAAAAGGTGAGAATTTTTATCACTTAAACCCTCCCACCGTCACCTTTCCTGATCACAACTTTCTAATCGCCCCCTCCAAACGGATCACGCGCACGGAGCACGGCGCCGCGTTACTCCTCACGACTCGCGTGACGAGGAACGCCGCCGCCTGGACGAGGAACGCCGCCGCCTGGATTTCTTCAGCCGCGCGAGGGAGGACTTCGAACGCCGCGCGAGGAGGACGTCGCCGTCGTGGACCTCATGAGCCGCCGCCGCCGCCGCTGATCGGGTGTGGCTGGAGGAGCCGACGGCGGTGGACCGGGAGACGACCGTCGATCGGTTGGTTAGTGGCCCCTGTGTAAAGAAGAGATTGTTTCTACATTCGTTGTCATCTTCTTACTGCTGCTGTAATGAATTCGTTCGTCCTGTCCCAATTTTGCCCCGATTGAAATGAAACATCACCATGAGTTTCGATTGATCGACGAAATGTCTCCATTGCGCTCGTTGTTTGCTTGAGAGTTAAGACTTACGAGAGATCCTGGCTGGAAACTTGCATGATTGGCAAGACAAAGTAAAAAGAATTCGAATTTTAATTCTAGTTGCCAAAGCTTCGTGTTCCAGCTGTGACTGATTGCGACGCACGGATGGGAAAACCCCTGCATGGAGGCGTTCTTCTAGGCGCTTTGCTGCTGCGGCCGTGAACCCGATCAGCGGCGGCGGCCGCTCGTGAGGTCCACGACGACGACGTCCTTCTAGCGCGGTGTTCGAAGTCCTCCCTCGCGCGGCTGAAGAAATTCAGGCGGCGGTGTTCCTCGTAGCGCGAGTTGCGAGGAGTAACGGGGCGCCGCACCGTTTTCCCTGCGCCTCATCCGTTTGGAGGGGGTGATTAGAAAAGTTATGATTAGGAAAGATGATGGTGGGAGGGTTTAAGTGATAAAAATTTACACCTTTCTATTTGACCATCGGATGGAGATCGAACGACTATGATGGGAGTTTGCACACGAAGCTGGTTTGCATAGGATATGCTCCCAGTTTCAGCATAATCATCGTCACCCATAGGGCCATAGGCACCACATCCTAATGATTTTGACAAATAATAAACATATTTCATTGGCAGGACCCACAACACAAATTTAACAAAAGATTTAAAGCTGATCTGTTCAATTTCCATGTATCACTAGTTGCGAATCTAAACAGAGACACTGTTAGGAGGTCCAATTCCAAATAGAAATTTGCCTAAAACGTTGATAATCTTCCAACACCTGCATACCAGGAGCACAAAATCCATGCTGGAAAGACAACAGCAGCCTGGTAGTATATTCTTCTACTCTGCAGTCTAAATGCTTCCGGCCACCTTCTAGGAGAAGGGGTGGTCCATGGCAAAGGCATGAAAAAAACAAATCACTCTAATAATAATCTTGTTATTTCCAAGTTATCGAGACGCCTCAAACATTCCATATCAGTCTTGGCCAGCCATACATTGTCAGCTTTCATCCTTTCTCTGAACCCATACGGTGTAACCTTAGCGCTGGCATAGGCTGCAAGTAACAAATTATAAGGCGGAGTCCTCCCTGGGTACCTGATCTGCTTTAGCCTATCAAATATCTTCTCGGAGTTATGTATGTCTCCCTTTTTTGCATAGGCACCCAGTAAGGTTATGTAGGAGCGGAAAAGGGGAGATCTGTCAGGATTCTCTTCTGTCACATTCTCAAGAAACGAGTCGGCTTTCGCTACCTCACCTGAACCCGCATAGAGCTTAACAATTGCATCCCAGGTTAGAGGGCTGCTTGGACACTCTTCGAGAAACATCCATTCTATAAACTCTTTGCCCTTGGACAGAAGTTTATGTTCTGCATACACGTTCAGCATGGCATTGAAGTACTTGGAAGTGAGTTTCGGTGATGTCTTTACCAGCGCTTCAAAGGTCTCCTCCGCTTGTTCGATCTGTCCAAGTTTACTCCAAGCCTCAATAGCAGCCAAGAAGTCCTCCAACTTCGGTGTGGTGTATGAATTCCATATTCTCTGTACATCATCTGGCCTGCCAAGAATAGCATAGAGGTCAAGAAGAGACCTGGTGGCCTCACGGTTATCCTTTACATATAGTTCCATAGCCCTGATAACCTCTTCTGCTTTCTCTGTGAGCCCCCCAGATATGTAGAATTTAGCAACCATAGTCTGGGTGGCAAAATCTGGCTCAAGACCATTGTCCTTCATCATATTTAAGACCGACTCCATGCCTAATATGTCATTTGACTGCCCTTTCAAGTCAACCAGGAGCTTGTATGTAAAGCGAGAAAACTTTATATTTTCCTTTTCCATCAACATGAGAATGTCAGCTACCTTACTGCGAGCAACCCTCTTGTACAGCAATATCATTTGGTTGCAAGCAGAGACAGTTAAAGGTAAAGAGAGTTCCCTTATTTCATTGAAGACTTGCTGTGCCTTCGGGACATCATCTTGACACACACAGTTAACGAGTAGAGTTTCATAGAGCACCTCATTCCTAAACGGTTCCGGAACCCTCTCGATGTACTTTTGAGCAGCTTCAAAACCATGGTTCCGTGCTATCAAATCAAGATGGCTAGCATAATCACATTCTTCAAAATCTAGTAGTTTTCTTCTTTCGATCCAATCCATGAACTGCAGATTTCAGAAATAAATTAACAAACAATAAGTGCATTAGTACTATCCAGTTCTATAGATTTGAAAATGGCATAGCATATGAAAAAGTGGCTTGTGCTAGTATAGATTTTGTTGTAGAAAAATAGCATACATGCATGCAATGATCCATAGATCATACATAATAATTCATCAATGAACTAAATCAAAGGTAGTAAATTGCCTTCAACATTGGGAAAACTGTAGGTCAATATTGCATAGTTTAAGAAAAAAAAAGATCCATTATGTTCTGGCACAGAACTGGATGATTCCAATAAAAAAGGTCCTAATAGGAATGTAGGATTATCTCAACCATCAAAAGGTACATAAACAACTACCATAGGATATGTAGAAAGGATACAAAAGCAAAAGTAACAAAGGCTGTGGCTGCAAAAAGACTAAGCATATGCTACAATTAATTATATCTGGCTCGGTGCGGCGGCGGCAGCAGAGCTGCTGCAGCAATCTATACCGAACGCAGTGAAAGAAGTGAGAATGGGGAATAACCGAATAACCCCTTGCTCCCTCTATGTATTCTCCGTTCTTTGTAACATTGCGAAGGTAAAGAGAAAGAAACAGTACTAAATACAAACCAAATATGTTTGAATTATTGATAAAATTGTTCAACTGCTACCTTTAAGGCTTTGATGAATAATGTCAAAAAAAAAGTAAGGAATCAAAGCCATATTGTATTCTACATAAAAACAATGCAGTGGTTGTCTGACAACTTGGTATTAATCCCTTCTTCGTATATCTATGTGAAATATGAAACATTGTTTTACATTTTCAGGCTAAGCTGCATGTTCAAATGATGGCTTGTAATTCTGTACTCAAAAGGAAGTTCCCATTTTCTAGAATAAATAGCAAGTACAGGTACAGTGGATCATTCGATCTAAAGCTGTAAATAGGCCATGCCAAATTGAATATCTTGTGGTGCATGCTATGTTAAAACATGAGAACCCAAATAGACTAAGAAATTTGAACATTAGTTGCCTCTGTAAAACTAATGTCTCAGTGTATGCCATGTAAAAAATGAAAAGGGCGTGATCTAGTTTAGTCCTTGAGAAGGTCTCATCCACTAAGCCATTTCCCCATGAAACAGTTAGAGTACAGGCTTATTTGAAAATGTGACGCCTCCACAAGTCAAGGCAAGTGTTTCATAAGATGATTAAGAACTTAAATTCCAAACTTGTTACAGATGAAATTCATGCTCATGAATTAATAAATAAATAGCATCTCTGTTTCAGCTTTTACAGAGTGCCTCGATAACTTTGATTGGATAGAAAGATTAGAAACAAGTGTAGCACAGATAACAGATCAAGATATTTCAGTTTCACATGACTCTTAGCAAGAAAGAAGTACAGTTTTACACTCCACATTGGACAAACATCCAAGAAAACCATGCCAAGAATATTATGTGAAATATTAAACACGGGGGAATAGAAAGAGTAAACTTCTGTCAAACGCATTAGACACAGGGGCTAACAGAAATGGTAGGTCAGACTAAATGCTGAAGACTATTTGATTAACCACTAACTGTAAACTTAAATGCATTCCACTATAGTTCACAAAAACAGGTACCTTCAAAGCCTTGATATACAGCCTCTGCTTCCTCAGATGGAACAAAACCATCAAGACGTTGCTTCTTTCCAGACCGTTACCAGCTTTCACCCATGTGTCAAGTACAGCTATAAGAAGATTCGTAGGAGTATCAAATACGATCTGGAACAGATAAGGCTGGGAGGCCGTGTCTGGCAATTTATTTTCATGATGGTGGCCCTTCTGAGAAGGTCCATCCCTGCCTTGCCATCTCATTTCATGATGGTGGTTCTCCTGAAAAGGCCCATCCCTGCCTGGCAATCTCATTTCATGGTGGCGGTTCTCCTGAGAAGGTACATCCCTGCCTGGCAATTTCTTTCCACGGCGGCCCCTCTTAGAAGGTCCATATTTCTTCTTCAGCCTATGATTCTTGATCTGTTTCCTCACTGCATTAGCAACATGACTCGGCTCACTGCCATAATCGGAGTTGTCACGGGGCTGATCAACGGCATCCTGATACGAGGCCTCTCCATCAACTTTGCAGCTGGTGAGGCTCTCAGCGGACGTCGCGCAAAACCTCCGAATCAAAGGCACAGCCGTTTCAGAATACCCAGCCGGCAGTATTTTGTATGATTGCCGGAAACCCCCATCTCGCAACAACCTCACTGAAGCAGTCTTCAACCTGACAAAAGCAACCAAATGTCGGAAACTCGAGATACAGGCACCATACCAAAATAGCAACAACAAAATTGGAATTTCCATGCAGTTATCTTACATTCCCTATAACTGGGGCGGGGTATCGGGGCACCTTGCGCGGAATGATCTTGCGAAGGTCACGCAGATGAACCTAATCGGAGCAGGAAATGTAAGGTTTCAGTCGGATTATAGTACCAGGGTACAACACTATAAACAAATCCACAACTAAATCGATGCTCAGAATCACAGCGAAGAAGATATATGGCAGAACAACCCGCCGGAGCAAGGTAGAGTTACAAAATCGATCCGGTCCGGGAGGACCGCCACTCCGAGCCAATACGTACCGGCGGCGGTGGGGAAGAGGAGGAGGGCGACGGCGTTCGATGCGATACGGGGGCTTCTAGCGTCACCGACACGCCGCCGGCGGGGTCGCCTAGGCGGACGCAGCTGCGGGTGGAAGAGGAGAGCGCAGCGGCGCGTGAGAGGAGGGGGAGAAAGGAGACGACGCGGTTTTTTTCCAGTTTTACCCCCACTAGGGTTTTAGTGTTTTTTTTTAATTACACAGTACAACGCAGACGTTCACAACACGCACGCACACTCACCCTTATGAATACACGTACGCAAACCCTACCCCTATGAGCACCTCCGAAGGACTGAGCACTGGCAGATCTGGAGATTCTCGAAGTTTTTTTTCCAGTTTTACCCCCACTAGGGTTTTTGCGTTTTTTAGATTACACAGTACAACGCAGATGCTCACAACACGCACGCACACTCACCCCTATGAATACACGTACGCAAACCCTACCCTTATGAGCACCTTCGAAGGACTGAGCACCGGCAGATCTGGAGATTCTCGAAGTCATCACTGGCGTCTCGTCGTCGACGAGAACGTCGCTTACCACTTAATACATAACGCCGGAAAATCCCGGAATAAATCCAGGAAAATGTGCGAGCACCAGGATTTGAACCCTAATGGGTAGCGTCTCACTAGACCGTCCTACCATTAAACTACAAACTCATTCGCGGTTTTAGCGTTCTTGAACACGAACGTGAGTGTTTTTTTGTTTGGAAGGGCAATAGTAGCAATTTCTAAGATGGCAAAACGAAGACTTCATACGAGAGGAAGTTTATGCCTTGCCCTAAAATAAAATACTGTATTATTCCAGGAAAATATATGCAAATTGTTTAACATTTGTGTCTGGCAAGTTATTATAGAAGGGCAGTTGAGCCAATGGAGGGAAATTTCACTTCTTTCAGATGAATATTTTCGTCCCCTTCGCCAGTACTTTTTGCGGCAGGATTTGCCAGTTTATTTCTGATCTAGCCCAAAGTCCAAAATAAGGTTAGTGCTCATTCAGATCCCAGATTCAACAGGCTCAATGTCACTGTTTTGCATCTAAAAGAAATATACTGTTTGCACACCTACAATTACGGAGTACATAACAAAGCACAAAACTGTTCCACATGTGATCTCCGTTTCATCACAACAAGCTTGTAATCTGATCTCCGTTTGCACGAGAGTAACTCTAGAACCTACTCTGACATACAGCAGGTTCAGGCGCCCTGATTCCCATGCCTATAAGGCTATAACATCTTCAGAAACAACGTAGTACTTCCCTCCTGAGAAACATCTACTACAGCAGCAAAAGAAACCATGCAAGTTGCACTGACCCTTCCTTTCGCCTCTGTTCTCGTGTGAATTGTGGTGATTCCACTGCAGCTGAATGTGTAGTTGGCTTCTTGGCATCATTGTAGCCTCTTCACACTTCTGACAGGACCGAGAATGAAAGTGCTTCCGCAAGCTGCAACGATCCTTGTTCGGAGAGCACAATTTTGGTGTATCCTTGCACAAAGCGCTAGTACTTCTATAACTGTATTTGGGAGATGGAATGACTTCTTCTGTATAAGGGCGGTATCCCTGATTTTCGTTTAGTTGGCAGTGTTAGGACATTATCATACTCCTCCATATGTTCTCAACCTGAGAAGATCCTATAGCATGATGGCTAGCCAAAGGATATGCGCCTCATATTCTAGATGACAAATATGCGATGCTTGTAGAATTGTCAGATTCGTCTCACTTTTCGGACTGCAATGCCTCAAAAGTGGCTTGACTTGCAAGTTCTGATATTTCACTGAATTTCCCCTTCTTCATCAATTCTTTGTCAAAAATAGCATCAGATAACACCACTCCGGATGCCCCTGCTTCCACATACCCCTTGATTGACCCTAAGACAGGCAGAACATCATCAGATTGGTATGGTTCATACTTCACTATAAATCAAGAACCACTTTTGCAATGAAAATGTTGGAAAATAATTCCTTCGTGCCAGTGCTAACTTTACTGTAAAATATAGCAAATGGCATCATTAGATGTTGCTACAGGCTGTGTTTTTACTCCTTTCATCAGATGAGACATTTGATACTACACAGAACTGTTGGAAGTTATCTAGGCATCATTGGAGATATAGATGCTAAGCAAGGCTGCTTACCTAGTTGGATTCCTTGAGAAGCAACCATCGGTACAAGAGGAAATGGTTTCTTCAGAGCAGACATGTACACGTCTCCACCCAGCACTGACACTGGGTACACCTAATCAAATTAGAACAGAAACCAATTAATGTCAGACGACCATTAACCAGTAAGTGCAAACATTAAGTTACTCATTACTTTATTAGGAAACCAAATGGCAGATTAAATTGCTTTGTGTAAACCATATGATGAAAAGGCTCATTCAGTCATGTTTTGTTAATTTTCTGTTAAATCTCTCGAATCTAAAAGGTACACATGCCTATGAGAAGAATTGTGTAGTTATGAAACCTTAACGACTTTTGCGCCAGCACTGCAGGCAGATAAAACCTGTACCAGATAAAAATATGTCAGTGAACAAAAACAACTTAATACATCTCAGAGCTGCTATGCTCCAATTCTATGAAAGTTGAAACTTCGTCATGTGATGCATACTTCAGTTGGTGTCAGCACTCCAGGGATGTATAGAACCTTACTTTCTTTAATATCATGGAGTATTTCCTAAGAAAACATGTCAGAATCAAGTTAGAACAGACGACGCTAACAAAACGTATCAAAGAAATGCAATGTGCATGAAAATCAGCATCTAATTACAGTTTATAATGTTGAAGAATTGCATTGAAGTATAGAACAGATGCATGAATGAACCAGCATCTAGTAACAATTCATGATGTCAACAAACCACCTTAAAAAGTACAATGTGCATGCATCAATCAGCAAGAATGATGATGTTAAATAGCTGAACATGAGAAACAGGCACATGATTAAGAGAAAAATGAAATGATATTACAAATGTAATAGACAACAGAGTGACCATTTACCATGACTGTGCCAGGACTCATCAGAAACTGTGCACCAGCTCCTATGGCTTTCCTTGCATCAGCAGCATTTAAGACTGTGCCGACCTAATTTGAAGAACATCAATAGGTGACAAGGTGCAAGGATGATGAGTTGCCTGTCGATAAGCTTGAGGGTTAAAATTAGTATGATTGTGCCGGAAAGCTATAACAGCGTGACCGTTGTCTTCAACTACAAAGTACAAACATAGTGTTGTTTGCATAGCTTATCAGTAGTCAAAGATAAAAATATAAAAAATACAGATTGCAAGTTGACATAAAAAATTCATGAGTAATATAAACATTGAACAAATCAAGTGCACACATATAGTGCACGTGAGTCGACAAAATGCAACATCGATGCAGAAATCTACAAAGTAATGCCACCTGGAATTACCCCAAATGTTAAAGAAGGATAAGTCCTGCAAAGATCTTCAATAACCTGTAGTAAGAAGATTTACTAATTAATCAGCCAGGAACAATCAAAGCAGCAATGATCAGTAAAATGGAAAACTTGCAGAGGAATAATGAAACGGACATCACCTCCAGCACTCCAGGAGTCCACATCACGACCTCCAGCTGAACAATACAGCACACAAGTGAGCAAACTATGAAACGACAAGTAAGCAGCAGCGATGGGGCATGAAACGACAGTATCGTGAGCAAACTATGAATGCCCTGATAAAATCAGGAGCTCCAAGGCCCCAAGGCTTGCAGCAGTGACAGAAAGCTGAGCAGAAAAGAAAAGAAACATTGATGGCGCGAGCATTGCAGTGAGAGCACTGCACCAGCCTCCTACGAGTCCGCGCACGCATCAGAGAAGACAGAAGACACGGCACACGGCATCGAGCAACTCACCACTGTGACGCCGCCGCGCACGGCCGCATGTGCCGCCTGCAACGCCGTCTCGCCGCTGCAAGGGAAAGGAGCCACAAAGAGGGTCAGAGAGGACTACCGCCGAACAGGTAGCGGGCGTGGCGGAAATGAGTGACGATTCCATTACTCTTCCGCGCGGAGGCACGCGATGACGCGCGAATGCAGGATGGCGGCGAGCGCCCTCGGGGGTGGCTGCGGCGCGGGCGCTGCTGCGGAAGGCGCGTGCTGAGCTCGCCAACGCCGGCGAGGTGGGGAGGCGGTGGGGAGGGGCAGCTGGATGGCGGCAACGCGCATTGTCTCGGGCGGGCTAACCGAGAGCTTCAGATAAGAGTCGTCATCAACTCATCAGTCGCCGCCGGAGCTCGGAAATATCCATAGGTTTACGCGGCGTAAACCGCAGGCGCCACAGACCGCATGGGCTCAAATATCAATTGAGCTGACGCCGTACTGGGCTTCTATTTGACGTGTGGAAAGAAGGAAGAGGGGGGCTACTGTTCCGAAAGTTAGATAAGGGTTGAAACTTCTAACTCACTAAAGTCTATCTAAAACTCCTACTTATTTCTTTTTCACCAGCCCACTTCCTTTCCCACCAGCTCACTCCAACATTTCCAGAAATGTTGATTTTTCCAACATGTTTTCGTCAATATTTCGGAAAATATTCCAACATTTTTTGAAAATGTCGGAAAACATTTTTTAGTTCTCTCCGATGTTTCAACATTTTGAACAAATGTTCCAACATTTTTTTAAAATGTTGCCTTTTTAACATGTTTTTGTCAACATTTTAAAAAATGTTGCAACATTTTCTTTTCTAACATTTTTTTGACTCTTCTTCCACCTCTGAACTGCCGGCGTCGGCGGCGCGCCGGCCGGCCGCGGCATTGTGCGGGCGCGGAGGCGCGGCGCCGGCCGGCGAGCTCCCGGCCGCGCGCGCGAGGAGCCTGGGGTGGCGACGCGGGGAGCCGGGGCGCGGGGGGCCGAGCGGCAGCGCAGGGCAGCGAGGGGGCGCGCGCGCCGCGGGGGAGCCGCTGGGCAGCGCGTCCCCGGCGGCGGTGGCAGCGGGCAGGCGGGGGTGAGAGGAGGGAGGTAGGAGAAAGCTAGGGTTAGTATTTAGTGGGCTGAGTGGGTTGTTGTTGGGCTAGTAGTGGGTTATAGTTTCATAGAAAAAAAATCTTCCGGAAGATATATAGGATTCCTGGGAAAGAAGCGGGATCCCTATATATCTTCCAGAAGGTAGGAAGCACTTGAAACTTCTAATCTTTAAGATTCGTGCGGTCACTGTGGACCGCATGATCTCCTTCTTCTCCCCGTCACTAGCTCCGCGTCACACGCGCGTGCCGCCGCCGGTCGCGTCTTGCATGCATGCCGGTGAGAGACGAGGAGGGTGGGAGGTAGGTGGGGCGGTCGGTGGCGGGTCGCTGCCGGCCGGGGGCGGCGGTCGAGGCAGCGGTCTTAGGGTTAGGGTTTCGGGGTTCAGGGGTCCTTCATGTCCGGCGGACCTGGAAGGGGGGAGGTGGAGGGGGCCGGAGGACCGGCGGCGCGGTAGCGCCACCGGCCGGCCGGGGTCGGACCGGCGGTGGGCCGGTGACCGGCGGCGAGTCACGCCGGGTTAGGAAGGGCGGGGTCGCCGGCGGCGGTGGGTCGCAAGCGGGCGGCGCGGCGGCGGGGAGCCGTCGGCCGGGGTAGAGGAACAAGGTGGCGGGGGTAGTGGTCAGCCGGGTGCGAGGAGCGGTTCGGGTTAGGAAGGGCGGGGTCGCCGACGGTGGTGGGTCGCGGGCGGGCAGGCGGCGCGGCGGCGGGGAGCCGCTGGCCGGGGTGGAGGACGAGGTGGCGGCGACGGGAGTCGTGGGAAAGAAGGAGTGAGGGAGGAAGAAGAAGGTGGGTGGTTGGGGAAGTTTAGTAGGCCGATGGTGGGCTGAAAGTTTCATTGCTTATGCATCTTCCGGAAGCCATATGACCCCCGGAAAGAAGCCGGGTGCGATTATACATCGCAGGAGCGAGGGGAACATCTCATCGTGCCGCCCTCCGTGTCCGCGGTTCCCGCCCCTCCATCAACACCTCGCCGCCCACTGCCCACCGCCGTGGCACGGTAGGGTCTCGCCGGAGCTCCGCGGCCGCGGCCCACCGCCCCTCCTTCTCTCCCGCCCTTCCATCACCGCCCGCCGCCTCGCTGCCCACCGTCGCGGCGCGGTAGGGTCTCGCCAGAGCCGCGGCCGCGACCGCGGCGGCGGAACTCCGACGAGACCCTACCGCACCCACGGCAGCCTCCTTCTTCCCCCTTCTCCCGCCCCTGCCTCCCGCCGCTGGAACCCTAGCTCCGCCGCCGGCGAGCTTCTTCCCCGTCCCGACCTGGCCCGGCCGCCTCTTCCGCCGCCAGGACCCTAAGTCGTCCCACAACCATCCCCACCACCTAGCCAACCTGCCTCCCCCGGCCGGCCGGCAACCTTCTAAGGTCGCCGGCAATGGAGCTCCCCAGACCCCGTCAGCCCCAAACCCCTAACCCTAACCCTACCGGAGGCGAGCCCCCGCGCCACCCTCCTCCAGCGTCTGCGGCGGCTCCCGCCGCCGCCGCCACACTAACCCAGCTCTGCCGGGGAGCTCGGGGTGGCTGGACGGAGGAGGAAGAAACCTCCGACATGTGGGTCCCGCTACAATGACACTGACAGGTGGGTCCCGCGCTGACTCGATGGGAAGTTTCTCATCGCAGGTGTGATGTATAGTCGCGGCGAAAGAAGCCTGCCTGTGGCAGCAAGTTTGTTTGGTCGGCAAAAATCCTCTGAAACAACATATTTTCGAGAAGCAAAGTAGCATATTTTTTTATTTTTTTATTTATTTTTTTAGAATTTTTCAAAAATATACATTCATCTCAATATTTTACAAAACTGTACTTCTTCCGCCATTTGGAACGGCGGTAGAGTTCCCACCCGAGTCGCAGCTACTATAGTGGTCCCTACTGGAACAGCGGTAGGGACCAATACATGTTAAAAACGTAATTCTTTTATTGACTCGGACGGAGATAAAATAAATGAAAATTGTAGCTTTCATCGAGATCTACAACTTTGTAGTTCAAACTCTTTTCATTAAAATAATCGACACAGTTATTTCTTCTGTTGATATCTATTAAAAAATCATATTTCATTAGTATGAACTCGGTTGGAGATAAAAGTTATACAATAATTGTAGATTTCATCGGGAGCTGCAACTTTATAGTTCATACTTTTTTCATTTCAAATCATTTGATGCTCAAATAATCAACATTATAATCAGATCTAAAATTTGACGATTTTTTTCTATCAGCAACATATCACTACTAGGGAATGGACCTTTTTGTCCTTGGGAGGATTTCACATTAGTACCGGGTAGAGAGGATTACCCTGTAGAGAGCTCCTGTGACACACATTAGTACCGGGTCGGGGCTAGACCCGGTACTAATGTATAGACCCAGTACTAATGTGTCAGTCAGACATTAATACCGGGGCTTAAAAAAACCCGGTACCAAAGGAACCACATTGGTACCGGGTCAAAAAGAACCCCGGTACTGATACCTCCGTCGCCATCCGTCTGCGACACTAGAAAAATTTCGACGCCCTCCTCCCCATCCCTCCCTCATTCATTTACTCAGCAACCTCCTCTTCCTCATTCATTTCCTTCTCTCCCTCTCCCTCTCATCTCGATCTGGATCTTGCCAGGGAGCCCGACGGAGCGGTGGCTAGGACGGAGGCGCGCGCGGCCTCCCGACGTGGGAGCTCACGGCCGCCGGCGCGGGGGCGCGCGGCCTCCCGGCGCGGGGCTCGCGGCCTCCCGGCGGGCGAGGCCAGGCGACGCGCGGGAGGCCGGTCCGGCGGACGAGGCCACGCCGGCGCGCGCGGCTGGCCGGCGCACAGGCAGGCCGGGCCGGGGTGGGCGCGGCTCGCCGGCGGGAGGCCATCCACGGCGTTTGTTTGTGATTTGTTTGTGATTTGGATGGGTGATTCAGATGTGTTCTTTGTGGATTTGTGATCTGATTATGTGTGAGTGTATATATGTGATGCTATGGAATCTTTGTGTATGTGATGCTTGAAAGATATCATGTGTATGTGATGAAACATCTCTGTATATGTGATGTGAATCTTATGAGAATGAAGAACAGAAGAGAGAAGAACATAAATAAAAGAAAAAGAAATACAGAGGAAGGGAGACGGACAGGAGGGACAGACGGAAAGTTTACGGGATACCACATTAGTACCGGTTATAGCAAACCGGTACTAGTGTGGAGGCCACATTAGTACCGGCCAGCCTGTACCGGTTCCAAAACCGGTACTAATAGGGTTTTGGAACCGGTACAGAAGGTCCAATTCCTAGTAGTGTATCTTCAAAAACTCATAACGTTTTCATATAAACTCGGATGGAGGTAAACTCTACACCTAAATTGTATATCTCGACGACATCTACAACTTTGTAGTTTAAATTGTGTCTATATGAATTCATTTTGGTGCTCAAATGATTGACACAATGTTTAGATTTAAAATTCAAAATTTAGATCTGAATAGTACATCAATTATTTGAGCCTCAAGATGATTTCAAATAAAAAAAGTTTAAACTACAAAGTTGTAGCTCTCGATGAAATCTACAAGTTTCATATAAAGTTTATCTCCATCTGAGTTCATACAAAAAAAAAGTAACAATTTTTTGAAAATATACTGGTCCCTACCGCTGTTTAAAACGACGGTACAAACAGCTACAAGAACCGCCGTGTGGGTGGGAACCCTACCGCCGTTTGAAGCGACGGTAGGTGTCTAACGCCTTTTAAAACGGCGTTTGGGACCCTACTGCCTTTCCAAATGGCGGTAGAGGTATAGTTTCGCAAAATATTGAGATGGATGTATATTTTAAAAATATATAAATAAATAAATAATCCAGAGTAACAAAGATCGGCAGTCAGCAGTGACAGGTAGCATAATTTCAGTATTAACAAACAATTGATGATTTGATCTTTTATACAAAACTCCAAGAAACCTCTTGAAAAACAAAATTCTGCTCCGTAAAATTTTTTTAGATAACGGATAAAAAATCTAGCTTCAACCACCTCAAAAAGGAGGAATCAGTCCACAAATTATTACATGTAGTATGCTTGTACTAAATGTGAGCATGACTATTGTTTATACGTTCATCACACATGATTAAAAATCAATCCGTAAATTAAAAGGCATCCACGGGGACGAAGAAATGAATTGTTGAAGTCTCCAACGTCGGGCACTCTCCGTTAATAGAAGAAGACTCCAAGTAGATGACAGATTGTACACAATCCTATTATGTTTCAACTACTCGTCATTCCCTTTCAAACAAGTATATGAGATCAAACACATTCGTACAACTTTGCTATATTTTTTCAATCATTTTCTCTTTTCCAAAATTAATTAGCTATACTTTTCGAATCAATTTTTCTCTGCACAAAGTACTAGCAATTCTTGGCGCCTCTGAAGACCCAGTTAATCTCCCTGAGCCGCCTGCTGTTGTGCTGCCTGAGCTGGTTCCACAATGCTTTGCGCTAGCATGTAGGTCCGCGTGTTAAGATTCTTTAATCTCTCGATAATCTGCTCATGTCTTCAACTCCAAGAAAGAAAGAAAAAAAGATTTATTTCGAATTAAATGGGCGATACTGCAGAGAAGAAGATTGCAACTCTAGCTACAAAAATATGATTAGTATTGGGAGAAATTTTAGAATGCTTGTAATTAACATTACCAAATCCCATTATGATTGGTACTGCAAATTGTCATATGATGAATATGTGCGAAATAGAGGCAACTTACACATCAGCACAATTGACCGTCATGATGAGAGTTCCTGACGCCGAATCAATCTTGGCATCCAGTTTCAAACTGTTAACCAGGTTCGTAATCCACGCTTCCGCCTCATTGTACCTCATGTTCAGCTTTTCCGCAAGAATGCTGTTTATTGCATAAAGACGTAAACATTACATTGCGGCAAAACTTAGTATAAGAATTGTTAATAGTAAAGTTACTACAGAAGTATGGAATAAGAACCTATGAACAATAGCTCTTAGGCTGAAAAAAGGCCAGTACAGGTTTTGCACTCTCAGAATGCTAGTTAACAGCAGCATGGCATTGTTCCTAGCAGGTCTAGTCATCAGGCCGATTGGCGGTCTATAATCTGAATTGGTGAAAGCAGATGAAGACTAATGCAATTTCAGTTACAAAAATCATTTTTTTCTGATGGACAAAGCAAGTAGTAGACACAGAAAAGGTAGACTGAGAATGGTCTAAAAGGATTTTAGAACTCTGGATTCAGTGCATATTTTATGGTTGTGCAGCTGTCCAGTTAATCATAGTAATAGAATTTCTTCAGTGACTAAAGTTGAGTGCAAAGTCAGAAGCACCCACCTGATATCAATGCACCGATGTATGCGACAATAAGTCTCAAAAATAAACAGACGGGCATTTTCAAAGAATTCATCTCTCATAGGAACAGTGATGGAATTTCCTATTTCAACACACTTTCCCAAAAATGGATCGTTCAATATGACCTAAAAATACAGCCATTAGAAGTTTAGAACACAAGAAAGGTCAGAACAAGTTTCATGTAAGAATATAACTTCAGTTGATTATTCAGGCAGCAGATAAGATAGCATGTTCTATAATATATACATGAATATAGTTATCGTTGATTATTGAGGCATCAGTGCCATCACACTTCATTGTTGAAAATTAAGATACAATGCTTCTATACAAGTAATAAGTCAACCTAGGTTTCTGGAAAAAAACAATTTTAGCCAGCAATCAAATAAATTATAAAAATTTAAAAGCATTAGCAGATAATGACTCACATTACAAAGGAATGTTTTCTGACAAAATTATGATGTAGTACACTGTCATTCAAGATTTTAAACATCCCAACAGTACAGACATGTGAAGTCCAATAAATAGCATGGAACTAACCTGTTCGCACTCCATTAATTTCTCTTGTGCACCATCAAAATCATAGTTCACATACAAGCATTCCAGGAATTCAGTTATGGGATCTTTGTAGCTATGCTGCTCCTGCTGAATGACTTTAATCAGCTCTTTAAGCATATTCCTTCTCCTTTTGTTTACAACAACTGCAGTAGCTAGGTATCTCAGAAGGTGGTGTGCATCTGTCTGAATAGCATTCAAGTATCTGGACAAAAAAGTCGAAGTAGATAATACATCAGGAAGGAAAGATGTTGAAGCAAACTCAAACTTCGAAAATCAAGTGTTTTGAAGCCTTTGTCTGGTTGAATAATTCTATAGTTACTTGTAGATACCTGTTGTATTTGGGAGTAATAACCCTATGAAAAAATGGACATGAATTGTTTAGTTATAAGAACTGTTTGCTTCCACTCTAAATTTGAAACTGCAAAGAAGTAATCGACATATTGATGACTAATCATGTAAAATCTGTTCTGTGGTTTATATTCCCAGTGTGCTTACTCAAAATCTGGGCTAGAACCTTACCAATTATAACAGCATAAGAAAGAAAAGTAAATCATTTTGAGCATTGAATAGATATACCTGTCCTGGAAGAACAGGTCAATGATCCCATTTCGACCATTTTCATGGTTAAAGAAGATAAAGAGACTCCAATGCATCAGCCATATCCTATTCTGGAGCTGATTTAGAGGTGATGAGAAGTTCTGAAAAAATGAAAGGGAACAGTAGCAGATACAAACCAGAGTTAACTATATGATGTAACCTAATAAGAACAATAGGCACGGTATTAAAAAATATGATGTAACCTAATAAGAACAATAGGCACGGTATTAGGGAAAACCTTTGAATCAATTATCTCCTTTAAGCGATTAAGCTCTTCGAGTGCAGCATCCCAGTTTCGGTTTAAAATCTCTGATGCCAACATCCCCCACAAAGCTCTCACACTCCTCTCGCTGTTTGTGGACAAAACACGATACTGGTAGAGGTAGGCCCCAGCATCCGAGTAGGACCCACACTCAAACAGAAATTTAGCATCATCATACAAGGCTTCAATCTGATCAGGCCCAATCTGCATTGTGAACAAGAAAAGAGTTTGATTAGCACAAAACATGATATGCCTGTAACAACTAACAACACAACATTCCCAAACCCCAACAAACTTGGTCCAACTTTTTTCTAACAAAAAAAGGCAGAGTTAGTTAACATCTTTTAAAACAGAGGGGAAAGTTTTTAAAATTCAATTCAGATCACCTTTGCAAAAGCAAGGTTAAAAACAGAGCAACCCACTAGCCGTATAGTACCTGGAAGCGCTCCTGGAGCATGTGGGCGTTGTACTCCTTGTCCGGCCTGAGCAGCTGCACGAGCTGCGGGTCCCGCAGGAACGCGTAGAGCGGCGGCGCGGCGGGGCCCGTCTGCTGGAGCGCCACGAACCTGTCGACGACCTCGGCGCGGCGCGCGGCCATGTCTTCGGGGACGTCGTCGGTGCCGCCGTGGAGCGACCGGTGGATGGACATGGCGTAGTCGACCATGTTGGTGCCGCCGAGGAGGGTGAGCTTCGCGGCCAGGATCTCCTCCTCCGGGTAGAGACCCCGCTCCTGCAGGGACTCCAGCAGCGGGAACACCAGGTGGCGGTCGAGGTGCCTTGCCAGGCGCGCCGTCAGGTCGTGCGCCGCCATGGCTGCTGGGCTGCGTGCAAGGGCGAGGGCGAGGGCGGCGGCGCGCTGGGGAAGGAGGGAGGAGAGCAGCAGCAGTTGGTGGGAAAAGCAGGGGAATTTTGTGCGTGGAGAGAGGGCGCAAGTCAAATTTGAATATTTGAAAGTTGGTTTTGATCGTCAAAAAGAACACCCACCTCCCGTGAACAATTTTTTAAAAATGGAACAAAGGAAAACTACGTTGCAGGTGATAAGGAGATGAAGGACCAAATGCTATAAAAAATCGCAATCATGGAGCAGGCCTTCATATATAGAGGCATATTCTTCTTTTAAAGACTAGTAATAATTTCTTTCTGAATTTAACGCTCGTGTCATTCCTCTCTACGATATGAGGGTTATTCTTTAAAAATGATGTGAGGATTGATGTGTTCTAGCTGGCTAGAATTTGGAGGATGCATGCCCTTTTAATTTCGATTGAATTCGCACAACGAAATTCAAATTTTCACAGGGCAATCCATCTTTTAAAAACACACCCCTAAATCACAGTGTGTAAGATCTCACAAATATGGTAAACCTCACCCAATCGCAGTTGCTTTTTCTTTTTACTAAAGAAAGTTGCATTTTCTTTTGTCATAGATTCGAAAGCCAAAATGCAAAGGGCAAAAATCTTTGTGTAAATATGTATACACTTGTAACGCAACATATCACAATATACTTTCTCCTAGGGTGGTGCCGCGATGGCGACCAAATTAACTTAACATACACTTGCTCCTCCAAGAAAAACATCAATATAGTTGCAAGTTAATGATATTATAAATCTTTTATTGCAAAAATGTAAATAGTACTCGATAGTAAAAGACAAAATCCATACATGCATGGTGCAATGCAAAATAGGTCGTTATGGTCGTATCAGCAGACAACATGCAGTGCAGGTCAGCTATGGAAAGACCTCAATGAGTGACCGGGTTGTTCCTGAGATGGGAGTAATCTTGTATCGAGTGAACCCTGCATCCAGGAAAATCTTTTCCCATGTCTCCTCCATTCTCTCTTTGCCTTCTAATACCACCATCATGCATAGGTCCATCAGAAGCTGAGCTTCCTGTGTTTGTTTAGATGGGGATCCTAACAGCACAACTTCTGTTATCACCACTTTTCCCTTTGGTTCTCGGGCACAAACAGCTTCCTTGGCCCGTTTTAAGATTTGAACACAATCCTCGTCGCTCCAGTTATGTAGCACACACTGTCATAAGATAGTTCAGTAATAGTGTAGCACATAGTACGTAGGAGTAACTTGCTATCATCTAATTATGCGGCATAAATCACATATTACTATAATATGTTTATGTTATGAAGCAAAATAATTAAAATTGTTTCTTAGGGGTCTGATGACCTCTACGTATTCCTTTTTTTTTTTTGGCCATCAGCTGCTTCTCTTCTCTGTCGGTATAACAGGAAGATCTCTTGCCAGTTCGTTTCAAAAAAAAAAAAGTGGTAGCTTTGCTAATGTTCAACCATGGGAAAATTCCTTGTCTTAATCACCTAAAATTAAAACTATGTAGCTTATTAAAAATGTAACATGTTACTTTTATATTATTAGAAACTGACCTTAAGCTTTAAAAATGACTGAAAAGGTAATAAAAATTTCAGTTATATGAAACTTTAGGCGCTCCCAAAAAATACGGACAATGTGCTTTATTGATAAAGTATTCTTGCAATTAGTATAACTTAGTTGTTTATTGTTTGAAACGTACTACCTTCGATCTTAAATATATGTGTTTAGGAAAAAAATTAGTTCATTTTGAACTAATTTTTCTCTAAACGTCATATATATATATATATATGGTGTAGAATAGATTCTACACCCATCCGACCCAAGGTCCAACGAACTGGTCCAACCCAACCAGCTCCTGTTCGACTGTCCAACAAACCAACCCAACCCAACCTTCCTCCACCCTCCCCCCGCGACCGCATCCCCCTGCCCCGACTTAATTCCACGAGCGCGAGACCTCGCCGGCGGCCTTCCTCCACCATCCGCCTGATCCCCCGGCCTTCCTCCCCCACCTCCACCGCCGGCGGCGCGTGGGGAGCAAGCTGCGGCAGCACGGGGCGAGCAGGCACAGGTCCGGCGGCCCAGCTTCTGCCTTCCGCACGGTCAGGGCGGCGAGCGTCCAGGGGCGCGCAGGGAGCAGGCGCTGGTTCGGCGGCGCCGCCGCCACTGCTTGGGGCGGACCCCGTCTTCCCAACCCTTCTTTTTCCACGCGAGCGTGAGCCGGGAGCGGCGCGACCGGCGAGCGCGAGCCGGCCCGGAGCGCGGGGAGCAGCAGCGCAACGATCGAGGGCGCGCCCTCCACCCGTCGCCTCCTTCCTCCGCCTGACCCAGCCCTCCCTCCCCCAGCTCCGGCCTCCGGGGCGCGCCGCGGAATCCGCCCGATTGGGGTGAGCAGCGCGAGCCCAGGCGAGGCTGACGGCCATGGCGTGCCTTGCGATGCAGAAGTGCAGAGGAGGGGGAGCCGTGGTGGCCATGGAGCCCAGGATGCGGCGGAGCCCGACGTCGGTGGCGGCCGTGGAGAGGATGCTGGCGCTGGCGGCGAGGAAGGACCGGACGACGATGCGGCTGTGCACTGAGCTGCTGTGGACCATCCAGAGAGCGGGGATACTGGATCGATCCAATATTCTTGATCCTCTACCTCTCGTTTAGCTTTCTGCTGATTTCAGGCACTAATTTCTTCGTTCCATCCGTATTCTGCTGATTTGGGAGAGAAATTGGAATGCATGACAACAGGGTCATGTGATTATTCTGCGAGCAGCAGCGGCCCGCGGCGGGCATCTAGATGTGGGCAGGTGCGTTGGTCAGCAGCTGCGGCGAGATTCCCACAGGAGCTCCGAGATGCATGGTGTGGCAAGCTCCGGAGGCTGGCGGCTTGCTGGAGGGTAACGAGCGCGAGCTGGAGCTCAATCCCCACAAAATCAGTCTACAGAGAAGCCTGGGGAAAAGGTTAGCACAGCCTGCTACCGCACCAAAAATCGACATGCCTCCGTTGTCATTTGCCTGTGATTGAGCGTAATTGAAGTGAGAAGGTATTCAACCTGTACGAATTACTCTCTTTCTCTCTCTGTTCTCTACTGGTAGCTATTGTGTGTGATTATAGTTGTACTCGGGAACTGAACAAAGGACTGAACAGAGGATTGAAATAAAGGATTACCGAACAAAGGATTACTGCACAATGGACTGAAAAAAGATTACTGCGCAAAAGGATTACTTAACAAAAGGATGGAGGGATTACTGAACAAAGGAGGGATTACTAAAGAATGGATGACTGAACAAAAGATTACTGAACAGAGGACCTCTGAGATACTATGAGTGTGTGTGGAACAATGAGCTCATGAATCCTGTTACTAAAATACTGAAGTGAAGAAAGGTTGTTTATAGACATTTCATTTTTTTCACTAATTATTTAAAATGGCACACTATTGCATCTAGGATGTCAAATACTGAAGGAAAAAATGAACTGTGAAATTACTATAGCCTCAAAAAGAACTGTCAAGTTACTGCAAAGAGGAATTACTAATAAAACCGCTAAATGAGATTCAGTATTGCGTGAAGGATGATCTGTGAAATTACTGCAGTGGCGTTGCACCATGTGTCCATGATGAGGACTCCGGAAAGTGGTGATTGCCCCCACACACATCCCATTTAGATATGCTTGTGATTACTAAGTTAATGGGGTGCTGAAGTTGTTGAATCACTGTCGGTGTGCACATACTTATTTAATATATATAGCTCATGTGCTATGGATTGCTGTTGGGGAAAATTATTGCTTGTTACAGGGAAATCATCGATCAGTTCAATTGGATTACTACCATACTGAATTACAGACATACCATGTGGAATTTTCTTTTCTACAATTACTGTGGATTACTGAATTAGTGCCGAATTTTCTTTTCTACAATTACTATGGATTACTGAAACACTGTAGTTGCAGATTGAAATACTGTAGTTGCAGATTGAAGAAAGAATGTTTATAAACAACAATTGTTTAGAATTACTAAAGAAAAAATTACTAAAGGAGATGAATACCGAATGAAAATATTGGACACAACCAATTGCTCAGATTGAATCTACTACCACTAAGTAATGGATCAATTTCTTCTCGTGTCTGTTATAGGATAAAAAATACTGAAAACTGAGCACCAACATGGAAAATTACATGACATATTATTGCATTCCTGAACATGAAAAATTGAACACCAACACGGGAAATTTCAAGTTGTCAAAGTGACCATGGCATAATATTGCATTACTGAACATACAAGATCATCAAGAGGGTACAAATTACATGGAAAAGGAGTATACAAGTAGTCCTTGAAGAGGAAGAGGTCTAGCATGTGTCTATAAAAGCGCAAGCAGGATGATCAGAGATTGATCGAGAGAAAAGTTAGTCGTCCCAGTGCTAGTACATAAACAGTTGCTTCTTCATGGTTTTTTTCCTAACTCCCAGAGCCTCGTCACCTGTATATAAACTCCTTTTCCTTCACAGCTATATCTCATCGCTAGGGAAAAAGAATTACTGAAACAACATGAATTACTGAAGGAAAAATATACTGGAATAAAAATAGTTAGCAGAATTAACGAAAACGGGATTATTGGCATTATTGAAAATCACTGATGGACATGAATTACTGAAAAGTTACTGAAAGCTAAAATGGTTATCCTTTTGCTGCAGTAAACCAGTTTACTGAAACCTAAAAATAGTTACTGAAACTAAAATGGTTTACTAAAACTAAAATGATATACTTAACCCAAATCATTTTCCTGAAGAAAAATATTGAATAAGTTTGCTGTATCAATAATAGATGCAGTATTTCGTCAGTTTACTGAAAAGCTAAATCAGTTATTATCCATCAGCATTTCATCAGTTTACTGAAAGCAATTACGGGTGTGTAATTTACTGAACTACTGAACTGCTATCACTACTACTGAAGAAAAATGAGGGACTTACTGAAGGAATAAGGTGATTGAATTTTTCTACTTGACTAAAACAAACAGCTACATTGGAGAAATCTTTGCTATCACGTGGACAAAGAAAAATGAACAAACCTCTTTGGATAGCACAATAGGCTATCAGAGGTTCAGAGCTCTTTGGCTGTGAATTTAGCTCAACACAACGAGGCCTCGTTTTGGACAACAACAGATGATGCATTGGATTACTGAATTATCGAATATCAATCTCATGGGCTTGAATTACCGAATTACCAACAGATGAAATTACTGAATTACCAAAAAATAGTTCGCACAGCAATCATTCAGCAAAAGTAAAACAGTTCACTACAGCTGCATTGGTCCCAGACAGGCTCGTATCAAAAGCCAAAAATAACCAAAACAATTTCACTGAACATTGCGAGAGGGGTTGTACTGAACCCTGTCTGCTATAGCTCGAAAATTAAAAGCACAATATCCACTCTTGATTGGAACAACTAAATTGTATTAGTTCGGTAATTATTTCAAAATTACAAACATAGATGAATTACTGAACTCAATGGATCGAATACTAGTTTAAAACATGATTACTGAAAAATAAAAGTGTTGTGTGAAGCACATCCTACAGAATCCCATGGGTGGAAATTCCATGAACTATGTGCCTGCAAAGGATTATGAAAAGTATACTACAAACATTGCAGAGATAACAAAAATTGGAAAAACTGGGAGGGGTGGAAGGTGTGCGAAGGGGCTCACCCTGATTTCCACATCGCTGCTCCCGTTCCTGACCAAGTCATCACAGTGCCACCATCATCCTGATTTGAAGAAAAATCCAGCAAAAAAAATTGAAACCCTAGCACATCCATGGAGGCCCCCGGAGCAAAATAGTGCGAGTGGGAGATGCTCACTGGTGTGCGTGTGTGGAACATCTGCGAGACCTCTCCTGCTCCTCGGCTGAACCTTCCCGGCGGCGCACCATTGCAGCCTTGCAGGGAACATGCAGGGGCCTCGCGAGGAAAAGTGATGAAGCTCTGCTGGAACTCGATAACAGCCGCAATAGCTGCTGGAGACCCCGCCGCTGCTCATAACAAGCCGCCGCTGCTCGCAAATCGCCAGCCGCTTGAGCCCCTCCCCCCCCCCCCCGCCTGCCAACGTTGCGATCTACACACTGGGGATGTGAGAGGGGAGATTCAAGGGGTTTGAATCGAGAAGGATGGGGGCACCTGGGGGAGGAGTGCTCGACCTACTCGCGACCCTCCGCCGCCGCCGTCGCTCTCCCGACTCGTCGCCCTCTGAATCGGCTCAGGAAACAAAAAGGCCGAATCGTTTGATGGGGTGATTGGGTTGGTCGGTTTGGATGGGCACGTGGGGTTAACGGGTGCGTGCTCGCGGACCCGAAAGGGGAAGGCCAGTTGATTTGGTTGGGCCGGTTGGTTCATTTAGGTGCCTAGGTGCCTAGGTGTAGTATAGCGCGCATATATATATATATATATATATATATATATATATAGCGCTATTCCGTACCCGACCCAGCCACCCGCGCCGAATCCAGCGCCCTTCCCCCGTGCGGTCCATTCTCTATCCGGTTTTTTTCTCCGCACAGTCACGTGGCCCCACTCCGGTTCGCTCTTTCTTTTTTCCTCCGGTCCATTCTTTGTCTATTTTTTTTCTCCGCACAGTCACGTGGCTCCCGACTCCGGTTGGCTGATTTTTTTTTCCCTCCGTGTGCGCTGCGCTACATAATTATTTACCCCGCTGAGGATGTGACTTGATATCTCAAAAGTTTTTTTTTAAATCTCGGATGTTGGTTTAAGCATCGGTCAACCATACATTTTGCATTGGAAGTTGAGGCGAGTCTGTTAACCAGACTAGCGCTTATGCATTTGCATGGAAGAATTTTCCAAGCATATTTTACAAAAAAAGTGGCGTAAAAAATGATTTCACACTAGAAAGACATTGTAGGACTGATGTAAATCGACTATTCTTTCACACTACGTGGAGGTGTATAATTTAAATTAAAATAACTGAAAGAATATTCAAATTGAATAAATCTTTGGCTCTAAAAATTCGGTAACCAAATCTCATCCGTCTTGTCACTTTAATTTTACTTGGGACCAACTTGTACGCAAATAGACTGCAATCAGATCATGGAAACAACAAATCGAACACTGCATCTAACCAATTGTACAACTTCAAAGCACTGAACTAATACGTGCAATGCTAATCAGAAGCACACGCTGCTCCCTCAGTTCGAGTTTTTGTTCCTGAGGTTGCTTGTGACCTTGAGTTACTCACTGCTGCCCCTAGCCTGCAATAGAACACGATATCAAAAGGTTGCGTGAGATAGAGAAACTTTATATTATGCGTAACTGTAAATAATGACAGGTGCAAAAACATCGATACAATTGAATTGAAGCAAGTAATCATCACTGCACCTAACAATACAAACTAGTAGTTGAACTATTATCACTCATATATAAGAACAATGTTGAACTGGTTGCAAATCCAGAGAACTTCTTGAACCTACATCGATTATCATAGTTCTTGAACCTATATCGATTTTTGCTCGTGGATGGGCAACAAATAATATAGACCTTAGGTGCAAATGTAAGAATCAATTTTGTTCATTGCAAGTATCAATGTATTCAAGATAGCATAGTTGTTCTCCTTGCAAACTGCATGTCATGTAAAAATGATAGCTCAAGAAAGAAAAAAATCCACCCAGTAAAATGCAGAACTAATTATAGGAGAACCCTCTTGAAATATAACAGGAATTGGTATCAATTTTAATGTACTTCAGAATCTACAGCCTACAGGATGCATATTAGCCAAGTTCAAATAATTACACTTACATGATCACTGGACTTAAGGACATAGGTTCTGAGAGCAGAGCAAGCAAGCTAACACAGTATTTAAAATAGCAAACATTTGATTGCTTTCAAGAAAACACCTCTTTTTCCCATTTGAGAACAGAATACAAAGAATTTCAAGCTTAGGTGTACTAATATTTCCTTCCAAAGTACAGATAGTTTCTGATGATTCCAAAAGGCAATTGAAGCTGACCATTCTATTCTATCTATACTAACAAGAAAAATATACAATTTGAGACTGCAGCCTTCGAACATGGGTCTAGAAAGCAACATATGAGAGATTGGGAACCACAGCTTCAGAGGCTAGCCATTCAAAAATCAAATATGCTACTATATTATACCTCTTGGTAGTCATTATCATTTTAGCTATTAGCTATCCATTGACTGTCCGAGCCACACAAGACATCCTGGAATTCAAATAGTCTTGTCTTAAAGTCTGGCCGTAAATCTAGTTCAAACAACATGATGAAAGTCCATAAATTAGAACCAAACATCAAATAAGGCTCCAAATTTAGAGTAGCCACTGTATGTAAGGTTTGTTACCTTGCAAAAATGTGTTCCATGTTTTGCTGAACTGTAAATTTGCTGCCTAGCCTTTTACTAAATCAATATTGTCATGTACGAATGAATGTTTGAAGATAAGAATTTTCACTGATTTAGATTTAGATTAAATCTATTTCAGTTTCTTGAATCAACAAATAAATGACATGAGAATTAACATAATACAAAATGGAAATCCTTTCAAATTAGATCTATTCACCAGCAGCAAAATTTGGGGCATAAATAATTAACAGAAATTGCATCATGAACTCACATGATCTTTGTTTGGTTTTTAGAAGATTTGCAAATATGGAATAAACATCAGAGGAACAAATTATAGCTACTTGTTAAATTAGCAAGAAACGGTATTGTTTTTATATTTAGCTACAGACTTGAGAATTTGGAAGATTTGAGAGCATGGAGCAACTACTGCTCATTTGGATTGCAACCTGCATATGACATTAACATTAGCAGGCAATAGGGGACTAAACAGGCTCCAATTTGATTCAGTATAATTAGCATGAAAGCTTTGTTGTTATTCCAGAATAAAAGAGAGAAGAGTGGTATGCCGCACAGATCAAAACCTAAGCTGAGAGACTAATTATTGCTTATAGATCAGGAAATAACCAATGAAGCATTAGTCAACACATTTGATACCAATTATGATTTGGTAGGAATGAGTGAGAACTGTTCAGGTTCCCGCCAGTTGTCTAATCGGAAGCAGTTGCATAATTATCACTGACCTGTCTCAGTCCCTCTTGACACTTCCCTCCCTCCACCAAAACCTTTAATTTAGTGTTGATGATAGGCATCAGAATAAATAATTTGTGTTTGTCAGCATTCCCTATCTGCACTTCTTAGCTAGTTAGAGTGGAATCCAAAACACAAAATAAAAACTCTAATTGAATGAAGCAAAAATTAGACATTATCTCAGCTCATTCAAAGTGTTCCATTTGCTCAATTTATCCATTGGAAGGTTCTCAAGTTCATGCCTATTAGGATAGAAATAGCTGAATCAGTTGAATCAGTATTCCTATGTCGGAAATCGTCGCCAATACTGTGTGGGACAATCCTGTTTGCTTATTATTTCCTTCTAGTCAATTAGAATCCATATTATTAATCTTTGCATATGCCCATGGAGCTAAAATTCAATTAATCTTTCATAGAAATGCAATACATTAAATGGTTTATGAAACTCACCAGCCATCAGCATGCCAAAATATGAAAATAGTGCTATAGCTTCCCAATGGGTTGACAATGATACAAAATATAATTTTTTTAGTGGGCGATCATAAACAAAACTTTGCAGCCTTAGTATTTATGGACAAGAACCTAGACAAAAACAGGTGACACCTTGTCAGTACTCTATTCATGGCCTAAGCTATGATTCAGGATGTTGAATTGAGACATAAGGACCTTGTGGGGCAGGCCTCACTATAACAACGTTCGAAGCAATGCACCACTGTGTATATTGGTTAGATGAAGAGAAAAAGGTACCTGATACATTAAAAAACCTGTATAAAGAACCATATTGCTCATGAAATAGGGTCTGAAATACTTTATGTAGAATTCAGCAGTTAATATACAAAAAGGCAATCATCTTGATGGATTGTACTGCTGATCCAGAAAAGCACACCCACACATACCCTCTGTCAGTTGTATAAAACTCCATCAACCTGAAAAGCAAGGAAAACATGGATACAAACAACTTAAATCTCTATATGAAATTCATTTCAGAAATAGATGGCAAGAACATTGGACCAACCAAAAAACCTATATTTGCAAAATCCAAGCTCCTTTGCAACTGATCTGACTAGAAAATTCTACTTCGTCGAGGGGTACGTATGTCAGATGTAACATCCTAATAGAAGGGCATTCTAAATCACTGACTTATCTACTTCGTCGAGGGGTACGTATGGCAGATGTAACATCCTAATAGAAGGGCATTCTAAATCACTGACTTAAATGGAAGAGAGCTTCTACTTCCAAGAATTAATTGCAAATCTGATGACACATTCTTATTAGCTTATCTTTTTTATTGAGCTCATGCTTTGCAACCATATGAAAGGAAAAAAAGATTTGGTCCAATACAGTGGCTTGCGGGATGCCTTGGGGTTGGGTCATCATAAGCTTCTACTGACCACAATAGACAACATAATTTTAATAATTATGCATCTGAACTTTCTGGAGTAGCTTCTCAAAAGAAATCTGAACCAAGATGAGTTTCTAAACTTCACATATCTGAGTGTAGTGCACAGTATCTGAGTTTAAGAACACAGAAATAATGCTACGCATATGACCTTATATTAGAGGAGACCCGTGGTGAACATCGTCTGACTGTAAGAGCACCGGATATCCACACGCAAGGAACTAATTAGAGAGAACTAGAAATAGAGACTTTTTTATTGGGAGTTGAAGTACAAACTGATGACAATTGGAAACGAAATTGAACTAGCAGGAGCCGGCTCTACCTGACGCTTCGCAAGAACATGGTCATGGCGTTCAACAATCAGCACCTAGACAGAAGGTACTTTGCAGGCCGTGTTTGGGTTTGGAGCCAGCAGGGGTTGAGGGCCACATTATCATAGTAGATCTGCTCGTCACCCCAGCTCGTCGATTATGAATGGGGATCGGCACCATGCTCCAACCAGGTAGCTTGCAGTGACACCATCTCACTACAATAGGGAGTAAAACAACAACAATTGGTAAGAATTCCAAACCAATCGGTGACAGATTTGTTTGGGGAGTGATTGAACGAAATGATTTGAAAGAAAAATCTCAATTAATCAGCTGTGCCATAGCCCCGTGCTACACCCTTGTATCCGTCCAAATCAACCGCAAGGGAAAAAATCCTTACCTATAAGGACCTTCGATCCGCACGCAAGAGGAAAACTAGAAAGGGAAATCTGCTCGTAGAGCATCCGCGAATCAATCCGGGTACATTGGGGATTTGAGATAAAGGAAGATGAAGGGGCAACTTGCGCAGGGGCGCGACGGGAGATGAACGCCCGAGAGGATGATGATAAGCGGCAACAAAAATTAACTGATGTCGAATAGGAGAACTGGAGAAGAATAGAGAGCACCTTGTGCTGGCGGAGAATCAGAGCTCATCAATCGACGAAATCCATGGCGAAGTGGAGCCATAGGAAGCTGTCGTCACCGAGAACCAACACTGCAAGTGCGATCCAGTCCAGGCGACCGAGATCGGATGTGGGAACTGGCGAGGGAGTTAGAAGACTGCCGCCAGAGAGGAGGAGGACCCTGCCGCCGCCGAGCTTGAACGCAGCAAATGAGTTTGTTCGTTCCAGGTGAACGGAACTGGCAACGAGATCGGACCTCTCTCCATCACTGGTTTTGAGAGGTGGCGGGGGACTGTGGCAGCGGCGAGAGAAGTGGGACGAGCGGGCGGGCGGCCAGGGGCGGCGGCGACGGGATGAGGTCGCCGCCGGGCGCGGCGTGGGCGACGGCGGAACGGGGGCAGGAGGACGGGGGTGCGTGGGTGGCGGCGGCGGCAGAACGGAGTAGTATAGGGTGGTTCTGGATCCCACGATCCAAAGGCGTGGGATGTGGAAGGACCGGCCGGGGAGAGTAAAAACCGGACAAAAAAACCAGATCCGGTGCGAGAGAACCGGACGGGGGTGCGGGAACCGGTGTCGCGCGCGTGCGAAGATGACTCGGGTACGAAATATTATTCCATACCTAGGGTATAGAATATATATACCCTATATATATATATATATAAATAACGGAGGGAGTATGTATTTATCTGTTTTCAGACTCCTCACTTATTAGGACCGAGCGCTCTTTTGTTTTTTTGATAAATATTAGTGGTACTTGACCATGCTCATTAACAATAACTTCGTCAATTTTAAGATTTGACAGCCAAGTGTTTTGGAGTTTTTTTATAGTTGCAGGTGTGTGTGTCCGTAAAGATAAACTACCTCGGTTCTCAAACATATGACGTTTATAACAAGTAAATTAGTTTTAAAATAAACTAGCTAATTTGTCTTAAACATTGTATATTTAAAGATGGAAGGAGTATGTGTGTATTCATATGTGAGTTCCTGCCTTCTTAGTATATATGTACGTGATTATGAAAAAATATATTTAACCTTAAATAAGACAGCATCAGCCGGAGGGATGAACTCCCTCATGTCGCCTGCAACGAACTCAACGTCAACGGGGCCACCACCACCAGCCGGCATGCCCTCCACCACACGTGGCAGATCCAGCACCGAGCACCTCACGTGCGGGAAGGCCCTGGCGATGGCCCTCGCCGTCGTCCCGTTGTGCCCGCCGACGTCCACCACGGACGCCACCCCCGCGAACACCTCGCCGTGCTCGCGGACGACGATCTCCGACACGAAGCTGCTGTCGGAGCCCATCGCCGCGTCGAAGCACGCGCCGAACGCGGCGTCCCGGCAGACGACGTCGTAGAAACCCGCTCCGCCGTGCGCCATGGCGAACGGCGTCCGCTCCGCTGCCGCCGCCACAGCGCCGGCGCCGCCGTCCTTCTGGAGCCACTCCGACAGGTTCTGTGACGCCGTGAAGTACTGCGGCGAGCTGCACAGGGTCAGGAGCTGGGAGACGCACGTGCGGCGGCGGCCTCCAGCGTCGTCGTCGACCAGGAGGCGAGACGCCGCGGTGAGGTGGTAGCACGCCGCCGCGCCATTGTCAGGGATCTCCTCTCTGAAGATGCCGGACGCAGCAGAGAAGGTCATGATGCGAGACAGGCATGACCGCTTGCTCGCGGCGACGGGGGCCAAACGTTCTGCTGTCCCAAGACGTAGCTACCCATACGCATGGTTTCCGTCCAATGCCGTGTAAAGATTCGTGCTGCACAGGAGCAGGGGTCCTGGTTTTCGGGGACCCGGGGCAAAAATTATGTTGGAGGTCCCTTAGAACTAACCAACCAATTTATTTTATAGCAGTTGGTGATACTTTATAAACTCAAAATTAAAGGATACATGCTGCTAGACCTAACAGCTCTACTAGAGTTGTTTTTAAAAAAAATCAACATTAAAAATTTGATTTGAAGCTAATTTGTGTTAAAAAATAGGAAAGAACGGAAGACTGTACCATAGGGAACTAAATGTTAATCTAAATTAGTTGGGGACTAATCTTTTTACATAGTCATCGGTGGTGCTGATGGACTGGTGGTGGAGATGAAATACCAAATGCGTGATTGGATCAACTTGGATCGGTTGTTTGCTTGATTTAGTACGCATAAACTGTATACATAGGAGTAGTATATAATACAAGTGTCATAGATTTGGGGCCTTTAGTATTTTGGGGGCCCTGGGCGGTTGCCCCGCCTGACTATACTACAAGGCCGGGCCTGCACAGGAGCCGAAGGAAACATATGTGCAGTAACAAAGTTGGTTAGGTGTAAATCGCTTTGTACGGTCTGACTTGTGGCAGCCCGTTTCACATAGGAACCGGCGGCATCCATGCGAAGCAGAATATTTTTGTTTTTTTATCAGAGCGGGCCTCCACTGGAACCAGCCTAGGTCGGTTTGTTGAGAGCCGGATTGGCCTCGAAGCTTCGTCTAGGGTTTCTACTATCTGGATCTTAGGGTTTGACGAGGAATTCGATGGATGACGCTTCCACCTCCGCTCATACTTATGATTTTAGCGGCGATTAAGGTCTAGTTTAGTTTAAAAAAAATTCACCAACTACCCATCACATCAATCTTCCCACACTAATTAGAAGTATTAAATGTAGAATAATGACAAAATTCATTCCACAACTTCTACCTTAATTTTCGGGACGAATCTAATGACCATAACTATGTCATGATTAGACAACATCATGCTACAGTAATCAATCTCTGATGATAGATTATTAGGCTTAATGGATTCTGTCGGGGACGGTCATTAGGGGTCCCCTAACTAAGGGGATAATCACCCTCGTTAAACGCAAATCGCCCAAGGTCTTTTTCCCGAACACCGGTCACGGGACATCACGGGCCCTTGGCCTGCCATGGCCCAGCAGCAGCCTACACCAAGAAGGCCCGCTCGGCCACCTCGCTCGGGGGCTCCGGTCCCTCGAGCGAGTTTCCGTCTCGCTCGAGGGCTTTGGTCCCTCGAGCGAGTTTCCGTCTCGCTCGAGGGCTTTGGTCCCTCGAGCGGATCTCCGCCTCGCTCGAGGGGTTCGGACCCCCATGAGCGGGCAGCCGCCCCCACTCCGCCCGATAGCGGCATTTAATGCCCGACCTCACGGCAGGACGTTGAATTCAAGGGTGAATTTCTCCCCACACCGCGCATGTGACATGGTCAGAGCGCCTGACACCGCCACAGTACGGCCTAACCCGCCACTATGTAGCCATCCCCGGCACTGTGCGGGCACCGCACGGCCCTGTGCGGACAGGCAGGGGTCATTCCCTGACACTGTACCACCTGCTTCCGTCCTCCCCTGCACCAAGACCCTCGAACGGGCATGGGGGCACCCTCGAAGGGTGAACGGGCGGCGAGCGGGCGTGCGCCCCGACTGACACCACCGTACGGGCGGCGTGCGCCACGTCCTCTCCGCCAACTCCGGCGCCGCATGGCCATCCCGGACGCTGTGCGGCCACCCCGGACGCTGTGCGGCCATCCCCGGCACTGTGCCACCACTCCTGCCACTGTGCGACAGCACACGCAGCACTGTGCGGACAGGCCGGTGACGCGCCGCAGTCCCGCACCACCAACTCCGGTCCTTCTCCCGGCGGTTAGGCCCTCGATCCAGCAGGGGCAGCCCCTCGAAGTCAAAGCAGGACAGGTCACAGTGACCACCACGCCGCCCGCAGAAGCCGGAGGGCGCCACCAACTCGCGCCAGGAATCATAACGTGCGGGACAAGACCACTGGCGCCATACTTATTAGTACGCGGCCACCGTGCCGGCTGCTGTGCAGCATCGTTGTAACTGCCCTCCCTTGGCCTATAAAAGGGAGAGGCAGAGCCCCCTGCGCGGGACGACGCTCACTCACCCGCACGCAACACACCACCCCGTTCGAGATATTGGTACTTGCCTCAATCACTTAGCAGGAACTAGGGGGAACTTCCCCTTCTCCCGCTGTGCTTGTAGCCCCCCTCTACAGGCACCACCGGTGCAAGCTAATACAAGTGCGAAAGCACACCCTGCTGGACGTACGGCCGCGCGGCCGGAACCAGGATAAACCCCGTGTCACCTTAGCTAGCACCGACCATCGAGGGGCTGATCGCAGCGCAAATCACTAGTTGGTGCCGGAGCTAATCCGGACACCGACAGTTGGCGCGCCAGGTAGGAGGCCGCTGAGATCGTCCACCTGACTCCTCGATGGTGACCATCACCGAGCGCACATCGGAGAGGCCCGCCTGGGGTCAGTCCGATCCGTTCCCGGCCGGATTCGAGATCTAGTTCGGGAGCATCCACTACCAGACCACTGGCAACGGCTACCACATGTGTATCCTCAACAGGAACGCGCTCAGGGCGGCGCCGCCCGGGACGTCGGCTGCTCCAATGCCGGCGGTGTTTCCGCCACCACCCCAACGCCGCAAGTGCTCGGGAAAGCGCTCACGACGAGCACGCATGGCACGGCGCCAAGCGGCGGGCGCTGGCTCCCCCCAGGGGGTCGAAGCCGGCAAGCTCCCACCTATCGCCGCGGGGCAGGGAGGTGCGCCCCCACCAACGAACACGACGACGCGCCCCGTCGGGGACACTACGGCTGCGCGGCCGCAGTTCCTTACGGGTTGCGAAGCGCAGACATGGCGTACTCTTCCTCGGTCAGTACAAATCTGGCCGCGTACGAGGACCTTCCGGACCACCACTACATGTCCATCCGGAACCTTGCCGCCACCTCGTCGGATGAATCCTACCGTGACTCCGACTGCGAAGAGTGTGAGTGCGGGCTAGGGGCACCGGAGTGGGACTACTCCAGGCTTCGGAACCCCGACGCTTTCCGGCAGTTTCAGGCCGCGGCAGACTACTGCCTCACCTGCTCTGACGACTCCAGCGAGGGTGATTACGATCCCACCCGCGAATGCTTCATCATCGTCCTCGGCAAGGGCGAAGACGCAGGCGGCGGAGCGGGCAACACAGCTGTTCGCAATACCGCGGTGGTAACCCCACCGGTGGGGACACCACCACCGCCACGTGAACGCGGAGCTCGAGCAGCTGAGGCAGCTGAAGGCCACGCTCGAGAGGGACAGGGCAGGCCCCTCAACACAGGGGGCACACGCTGCGGGTCGCGTGGCCCGCGAGCGCATCAACGCCGACGCCGACGTGGACGAAATGCCAAACTTAGCAAGGGCCAGTCAGAAGCTTGTAGCTGCGGCAACTCTGATTCGGGCCATGCCCGAGCCGTCGACGCCGCAGGGACGCAACCTGCACTGCGAGGTGCAGGCCCTCATCGAGCAAGCTGCGGTACAGCAAGCCGAGAGCTCCGCCTCCCGTATGCGCCACCACTCCAGTGTGAAGACTGGTGGGGGTGGCTAGGATCCGGAAGCATCAGTCCAGACCCCGCATCGGGCACCTACCGCCCACGAAGGCAACCAGCGGACTCCTGTCAAGGACAGGATTCGGGACACGCGCGGCGCAGCCAACGACGGTGACGCCCGCAATGTCCTGAACAAGAAGAAGCAGGACGCCACTGGGTCCCACGGCTACAACGTCCGGCGCGGGGGGCGGTACGACAGCCGGGAGGACAAGAGCCTGTCGCCAAAGCCGCCGGGCACGCGTGTGTTCGGCCGGGCGATCCGCACAGCCTCGATTCCCCCGCGCTTCCGCCAGCCGACGACCGTGAATAAGTACTCGGGGGAGACGGACCCCCGGGTGTGGCTCAACGATTACCGTCTGGCATGCCAGCTGGGCGGCGCCACCGACGACGCCATGATCATCCGCAATCTGTCGCTGCACCTGGCGGACTTTGCGCGGACATGGCTCGAGCACTTGCCCGCAAACCAGATCCACGACTGGGACGACCTAGTTAGAACGTTCGTGGGCAACTTCCAGGGCACATACGTGCGCCCTGGGAACTCCTGGGACCTCAGAGGCTGCTCCCAGAAGGCCGGTGAATCCTTGAGGGATTTCATCCATCGCTTCTCCAAGCGCTGCACCGAGCTTCCGAGCGTCGGTGAGTCCGAGGTCGTGCATGCCTTCCTGGAGGGCACGACTTGTCGGGACCTCGTGCGAGAGTTAGGGCAGAACCCTCCCACCAGCGTGAACGAGTTGTTCGACATCGCCACCAGCTACGCCTCTGGCGAGGAGGCGGTGGGGGCGATCTTCGACGGCAAGAAAGGCAAGCGAACTGAGGATGCGCCCGCGGAGGGCAGCAAGCCCAAGGAGGCCTCGAAGAAGCAGAAGCAAGGCAAGAAGGGCAAGAAGAACCAGGGCAAGAAGCCCATGGAGCAGGGTGAGGGCTCCGAGCAAGTCAACGTGGTCGATGCCGCCAACAAAGGGGCTCGAGGCCCCCCTCGAGGTGGAATGTTCGACGACATGCTGAAGAAGCCATGCCCGTACCACAAGACCCCTGTTGCTCACACCCTCGAGCATTGCGACATGCTCAAGAAATATTATAGCCGCATCGCCGCGAAGGAGGACGACACCAAGAAGGATGCGGGCGATGGGGGCAAGAATGGCTTCCCGGAGGTGGAGAACGTGTTCTTCATCTTCGGGGGGCCCACCGTCGATATGACGTCGCGACAGTGCAGGCGTGAGCATCGAGAGGTCTACTCCGTTCACCTGGCTATGCCGTCGTACCTCGACTGGTCGGAGGAGACGATCTCCTTTGGCCGCGAAGACCACCCAGATCACATCCCCAATCCGGGGCAGTATCCGCTTATCGTCGACCCCATCATCGGCAACATGTGGTTCTCCAAGGTGTTGATGGACGGAGGCAGCAGCCTCAACATCATGTACTCCTCCACCTCGGAGCTCATGGGGATAGGTTTGGACAAGCTGCGGCCCAGCAATGCAAGTCGCCGTTCCACGGCGTTGCGCCGGGCAAGCGAGTTCAGCCTCTCGGGCAGATCGACTTGCCCGTCTGCTTCGGCACACCGAGCAACTTCTGCAAGGAGATCCTGACCTTCGAGGTGGTGGGGTTTCGGGGAGCGTACCACGCCATCCTTGGCCGGCCCTACTACGCCAAGTTCATGACAGTCCCGAACTACACCTACCTGAAGCTCAAGATACCGGGGCCCAGGGGGGTCATCACGGTGGGCCCGTCGTTCGAGCACATGTTCGAGTGCGACGTCGAGTGTGTTGAGTGCACCAAGGCGCTCGCGCATGACGAGGCCCTCGTGGTGGACCTGGAGAAGCTGGCTGACGAGGCCCTCAATTCCACCAACAAGCACACCGGCAGTTTCGAGGCCGCGGAGCACACCAAGGCTGTACCCCTCGACCACAGCGCCTCCGAGGGCAAGGTGCTGAGGGTCAGCTCTACCCTCGACCCGAAATAGGAAGTGGTGCTCATCGACTTTCTCCGCGCCAACGCTGACATCTTTGCGTGGAGTCCCGCGGACATGCCGGGCATTCCGAGGGAGGTCGCCGAGCACTCACTTGATATCCTGCCCAACTCCAAGCTGGTATCTCAGCGTCTGTGATGATTTGACGAAGAGAAACGCCGGGCGATCGGAGAGGAGCTGCGTAAGCTCTTAGAGGCTGGGTTCATCGAGGAGGTGTTTCATCCAGTGTGGCTGGCTAATCCTGTATTAGTTAAGAAAAAGAGTGGGAAGTGGCGAATGTGCATAGATTACACCAGTTTAAATAAAGCATGTCCCAAAGTTTCTTTTCCTTTGCCACGGATTGATCAGATAGTTGATTCCACCACAGGGTGAGTTGCTATGCTTCCTTGATGTGTATTCCGGCTATCACCAGATCAAGATGAAGGAATCCGACCAGCTCACGACCTCCTTTATCACACCGTTTGGTATGTTTTGCTACGTGACGATGCCATTTGGTCTCCGAAACGCCGGGGCGACATACCAGCGATGTATGCTCCACGTCTTCGGGGACCACATCGGGCGAACCATTGAGGCGTACATCGACGATGTCGTAGTAAAATCCAGGATGGCGGACGACCTGGTGGACGATTTGCGCATTACGTTCGACTGCCTCCGGGCAAACGGGGTTAAGCTAAACCCGGAAAAAATGCGTCTTCGGGGTGCCGCGTGGCATGCTCTTGGGTTACATTGTCTCCCAGCGAGGCATAGAGCCCAACCCGGAGAAGGTGTCGGCCCTTGAGCGGATGGGGCCGATACGCGATCTGAAGGGGGTACAGAGGGTCTTGGGCTGCCTCGCGGTTCTGAGTCGCTTCGTCTCACGTCTCGGTGAGAAGGGCTTACCCCTGTACCGATTTTTGCGGAAGAGCGAGCGCTTCTCATGGACCACCGAGGCTCAGGAGGCCCTCGACAAGCTCAAAGCAATACTCGCCCGCGCTCCGATACTGACCCCGCCCCAGGAAGGCGAACCGCTATATCTCTACGTCACCGCCACGACCCAGGTGGTCAGCACGGTTATTGTAGTAGAGAGAACGGAGGAGGGCCATGCCCTGCCTGTCCAGAGGCCGGTCTACTATATCAGCGAAGTGTTGTCAGATACCAAGACGCGATACCCCAGATCCAGAAGCTACTCTATGCGGTGGTGCTCGCGCGGCGCAAGCTGCGGCACTACTTCGAGGCCCATCCTGTCACCGTGGTATCTTCTTTCCCTTTTGGGGAGATTGTCCACAATCAGGACGTCTCGGGCAGGATAGCTAAGTGGTCCGTGGAGCTCATGGGTGAAGCCCTCACCTACGCACCACGAAAGGCGACCAAATCGCATATCTTGGCGGACTTCGTGGCCCAATGGACTGACATTCAGCTACCCATCCCTCAGATCCAAGCTGAGTGTTGGACCATGTACTTTGATGGTTCAGTGATGAAAACGGGCGTAGGCGCGGGCCTGCTCTTCGTTTCGCCCCTTGGGGAGCACATGTGATACTTGGTGCGCTTGCACTTCCCCGCGTCGAACAACATGGCAGAGTACGAGGCCCTCCTCAGCGTCCTGCGTATCGCCATCGAGCTCGGTATCAAGCGCCTTGACATTCGGGGAGACTCTCAGCTGGTCATCGACCAGGTTATGAAGAACGCAAGCTGGCACGACGAGAAGATGGAGGCGTACTGCGCCGCGGTGCGCAAGCTTGAAGACAAGTTCTTTGGCTTCGAGCTCAAACACATCGCGCGCAAGTACAACGAGGAGGCGGACGAGTACCTCGCCTGGTTAGACCGAGGGGAGCTGCCCCCGGACCGAACCGAGGCGAGGCGTATCGCCAAGAAGGCCAAGTCCTTCGTCGTCATCAACGGCGAGTTGTACAAGCGCGGTGCCTCGGGGATCATGCAACGTTGCATCTCCATCCCCGAGGGTCGGGAGTTGATCCAGGACGTCCACGCGGCCGAATGCGGTCACCACGCCGCTTCGCGTACCCTCGTGGGCAAAGCGTTCCGCCAGCGCTTCTATTGGCCGACGGCGGTTGCCGACGCCAACGAGGTTGTGTGCACCTGCGAAGGGTGCCAATACTACGCGCGAAAGACCCACCTCCCGGCTCATGCGCTGCAAACCATCCCCATCACGTGGCCCTTTGCTGTATGGGGACTGGACATGGTCGGGCCCTTGCGAAAGGCGCCCGGGGGCTTCACCCACATACTAGTGGCCATCGACAAATTCTCGAAATGGATCGAGATCCGCCCCATCAGCAGCCTCAGGTCCGAGCAGATAGTGTTATTCTTCACGGACATCGTGCACCGCTTTGGGGTACCTAACTCCATCATAATGGACAACGGCACTCAATTCACTGGTAAGAAGTTCCTAGAATTCTGCGACAGCTACCACATCCGCGTGGATTGGTCGGCCGTAGCGCATCCACAGACTAACGGCCAAGTAGAGCGTGCCAACGGCATGATTCTACAAGGTTTGAAGATAAGGATCTTCAACAAGCTCAACCAGTTTGGCCGGAAGTGGATTCAAGAGTTGCCGTCGGTCGTTTGGAGCCTCAGGAACACCCCGAGCAGGGCTACGGGTCTCACCCGTTCTTCCTGGTCTATGGCGCGGAAGCTGTGCTCCCCACGGATTTGGACTACGAGTCCCCAAGGGTCAAAGCCTACCAGGAGGAGCAGAACCAGCAAGATCGCGAAGACGCGCTGGACTGCATCGACAAAGCCCGCGATGTGGCGGTCCTACACTCCGAGAAGTACCAACAATCCCTACAACGCAACCAAATGAATAAAGTCCAGCCTCGAGACCTCAACAAGGGGGATTTGGTACTCTGACTTCGACAGAAGAACGAGGGACGCCACAAACTCATGCCGTCGTGGGAGGGGCCGTACATCGTTGCCGAGGTCCTCAAGCCCGGCACGTACAAGCTCGTGAATGAGAAAGGCGAAGTCTTCGCCAACGCTTGGAACATCCAACAGCTACGTCACTTTTACCCTTAAATTCCAAGTCATTTTCTACATACCCGGCGCCCAAGTCGGTTGTATATATGTTAAGGTTGGGAATAAAAACAAGGGAGACTCGGCTTTCCCCTGAAAACCAAGTCCCCCTCGGGGGCTACTATGGGGGACATCCCCCCCTAAACGGCCCCATTTTTTCGCAAAAACCTTCTCTTTTGAAAATGCTAAGCGTGTCGTGCCTCGAAAGCTTAGGCAGATAGAAGCAGGGCGCGAGTAGCTAAGAGGTAAAGCCAAACGAGTGCGGGACCACCTACGCCTCCAGCAGGATACGGCTTCCCTTTCTCACCACTTCACCTTCAGGTTGCTCGCGAAAACGACCAATCCCCATCGAAATCAGCCTAAGTTACGAAAAAGACACAACAGGCATACATAAAACAAGCCACACTTAGGTTACAAACTCCAAAAGACGGTCTCTTTATTTACATGAGCCACCCGGCTCGAATCTTGGCCACAACCTAAGGGCTTTCGCGCCTAGCTACTTTGAGGGCTCGAGGGGGCCCGCGGGGTGGCGTTCGGGAAGAGGTCTTCCTCGAACATGTCGGCGAGATCGGCGGCGGCATCAGCAGCGGTAGCATCGGCCTGGTCCACGGCGTCCTGTGCCCCATCATCGTCAAGATCATCTGCAACGACGTACCCCGTGGCCAGCGCCGCAAAGTCGACGATGTAGTGCGTCGACACCACGCCAAGGGTCTTCTGGACGCCAAGACGGAGAGCGCCCTTCATACGCTCGACAACGCGGCCGCTAAGAGCCCGAAGGCGACTCGCCAGCGAGCTCCCCGACAAGCCGGTGCCCTCATTGACGTTCTAGCACGTTCCGAGGGCCGCCTGCTCCAGGAGCTCCAAGTCTTGTTGGGATGAGGTGTAGGCCGCCTGGAGCGCTTCCGCCTGCGTCGCCGACTCCCCCAGAGCTTTCCGTAGTCCTGGGGTGAGAAAAGGTGAGTCGAGAGCGAATCTCGATGAGCCCGGACAACAAATAAAGGATCGGGGGCTGCGACTTACCCTCGACCTACTTCCTCTCCGTATCGAGCTCTATGCGTGCGGCTCCAGCCTCCTGCCGCAGCTGCAGGATCGAAGCGTCCTTCTCCCCACCGGCGGTCCACAAGGCCTCGACAGTGACGCCCTCCTAGACCAGGACCCCGGTGAGCTGCTCGGTTTCCGCCTCCCGAAGCTGAAGCGTAGCCCTAGCCTCATCGAGCGCGGCACGCTCCTGCTGGAGCCGGGACTGCGCCTCCTCCCGCGCTGAGCGCTCGCGCTGAAGGGCGGACCGAGCATCCTCAAGCGCCGCGCGCTCTTGCTGGAGTTGGGTCTGCGCCTCCGCGTGCGCGGCGCATTCCTGCTGGAGCTGGCCCTCTACCCCGGTGAGCGCCTCGGCCTTCTCCTGCAGAGCGGCGCCCAGCCTCTCGACCTGCTGGGTCTTTTGCTCAGCCTGGGTCTGCCAAGACCTCGCCCCCTCGAGGGTCGCGCGGTCCTGCCGAAGTTGGGCTTGTGCCTCGACGAGGGCCGTCTCCTTCTGCGCCAGCGCGGCCTGGACCTCGGCAAATGCCTCGCGCGCCTTCCGCAGCTCCTCGTTCGCCGCCGCCAGCACCTCCTCCCTCCCCTGGAGCGTAGTCCTCATCTTCTCGGCCTCCTTGCCCCCCTGCGCCGCCACGGACCGCTGGTCGTTACAAGCATCCTCCATGCGGATGAGGTTGTACTCTAGCCAGCCGTTGTCCGTCCGCAGGGCCTCCACCATCGCGTCCAGGCCCTCGTACTGCGTCCGGTACCAGTCGAGGTCGGAGCTCAGCTCGGTGATGTGAGCGAGCCTCTCACCCGCCTGGCCCTGCAGCTCCTGCGGATGGCAAAGGGAGAAGGAGGAACAAAAATCAAACGAAAAACGCACGAGCCAGTGAAAGGGGAACGAACGGCATTCGAGCAAGCGTGCTTACCTGAAAAACTTGGAGCGACCTGCCCCCATGGAGTTGGACCGCTTCAGCCAGAGCAGACTGAAGGGAGGCACCAAGGGCGCGGAACTCTTGCCACAGCACCCTCACCGACCTCGCCTCCTCCACCAGGCTCCGCGGCACTCCGGGAAGACGGAGTCTCTGCTCCCACTGCGGCACGTTGGCATCGGACGCTGGGACCGTGACGCCGGACATCGACACCCCGGCACCGGTTACCGACAGCTGCGACATCACGCAGCCGTCGGACCACACCACCAGCACCTCGGGCGCGGGCCCGGGAGCTGGCGCCGCCGCCACCACCGCCCGACCCCCAGCGGGGGTCGAATCACCATCGGTAGGGGCCCCGGCTGTTCCGCGGCCTCCTGTTCCCCGACCCGCGGCACGGGCTTGCTCTCGCCCTCACTGGGTGCCACGGGCCCCTACCGCCTGTACCCATGGCCGCGACTCGCGACGCCTCGCCTGCTGCTGCCGTACCTGCCGTCGCCCGTGACGTCCTCGTCGTCGCCCGTGACGTCCTCGCCGAGCGGGGCCTCGTCGCGGGTGGCGCGTCTTGCGCCCCCATCTTGAGCGCCTTGACGGGCGTGAGGCCAAGGACAGCGGACGCCGTCCTGACAACAGAAGGGAGGAAGAGTGGGCAACCCAATGCATGATATCTAGAACACAGAGAGCAAAATGTGACTCACCTTATGCCGGAGAGACCCCGCTTGCGCTTCCTCGGGGGCTCTGGGGGCGCCTCCCCAGACCCGGCCGGCGCCCTCGATGGCGCCCCCGCGACGAGAGGCGCCATATCCGTCCTAGGGGTTGGCTCTGCGGGGACCTCCTCTACCCCCGGCGATGGGGGCGGCGCGGCCTCGCTCTCCTCCTCGTCCGAAGACGTGTTTACCGGCTCCGGCGGGGGGAGAGACCCTGCTGCTCCCGCAGCAGGTACTCCTCGTTGTACCTATCGAGGCGCTCTTGCCTTCGTATCTTCTTCTCTTTCGCTTGGGCTGCTAGGCCCCTCTCCCATTGCTGCCTGGCGCGGTTGGCAGCCTGCGACCTCGGTGTCGGCGGGTCCGAAGTGGGGATGTTGACGCGCACTCCCTGCCGCCAGCAACCGCGGTTAGATCAAACACGGGGACAAGAAACGGACAAAGAATGGAGGATCAAGTCTCACCAAGTCAGTGTCCGGAAGCATCGCGAACGACCACAGTTCGTCGTCATTGTGCAGCGCCACCTTGAGGTTCACCGCGCGCCTCGCCCTCGCAGCCGCATACGCTTGGGCAAGCAGCTCCTCCAGCAACCGCGAGTGCGCCAGGGCTGCGGGGTTGGCGTCGGACTTCATCGCGAAGATGGGGAGTTCCCTCTCCATAAGAGGGATCACCCGCCGGAGGTGGAAGTTGGCAATGACGGCCGCCACGGACAGCCCGGCGTCGGTCAGTTTGCGAAGGGCGTCGGTGAGGAGCTCGAGCCTCCTCTGCCTCGACGCAGGCGGCACCCCATGCACCCACGAGTTTGGCCTCTCCGTCAGCACCTTCCCGGTGTACGGTGGGAGCCCGGCGCCGTCGTTGTGTAGGTAGAACCATCCCTTCTCCCAGTCGGAGTTGTTCGTCGTCATTGTGCACGGAAGATACAGCTCCTTCCGGGAGTCGCACACTGAGAGCGTGAGATCGCCAGCGCGGACGGCCCGGCGCGTCTTCCTCTCCCCCGTGGCGAGCGTGTGGAGCTCGTCGTGGAAGAGATGGACCCACAGCTCCTAATGCGCTGGGATTCCTAAGAACCCCTCGCAGACGGCGGCGAAGGAGGCCGCCTGCGAGATGGCATTGGGGGCGAAGTTGTGGAGCTCCACCCCGTAGTGGTAGCACAACCCCCGCATGAACTTGCTCGCGGGGGCGTTGAAGCGGCGCTCGTGTAGCCGCATGAAGCTCACAACATAACCGGGCGGTAGGGCCGGCTGCCGGTGCGTCAACGGCGGGACAATCCACGCCGGGTTCGCCTCCTCGCCGGCCGGTGCCAGCTGACCGCCGGCAACCAGCCCCTCCAAGGACTGCCGGTCCACCGTCGATCGGGGCCACGAGTGCGCCTCCAACACTCGGATCGAAGACATGGCAGAAGGAGCGGCGGAGCGTGAGCGAATGCGGAGCGGCGGAGCGCAAGCGAATCCGAAGCGGCGAGGCGCGCAGCGATGAGTGAGGCGGATGTGAATGGCAAAGGTAAGGAGCTCCCCCCGCGCTCCCCTGCTTTTATAGAGTAGGAAGGGGCGGAGCCCCCGGAAACGCAGCGGGCGGCGGCAGTTAATGCGGTGGACACCGCTCGTCACCGACGGCAGGGCCCCACCGCCCCGAAACTTCCGTGCGCACGCGCGTGCGCCATAACTACCGCGCGGTAATCCAAGGGACGCTGCGTCTCGTCTAATCGCCGTCGCACGTCGCCCATGTCGCGTCACCTTAAAAGGCTCGCCCGCCTCGCCTGCCCCGTGCCACGTCAGCCACGATCGAGTGAGTGCGGCAGCCAACCGTCCTATGGACATATTTTTGAACACTGGGGATTCCTTCTAGTATAAGGAAGGCCTCAGGTAACCTCGAGCTGGGGATTTGAGGCCCGACCCCTCGAAGGGATACGACGGGCTCCCCATTCCGAAACAGGACGAAGCCGCAAGGCCACGGTCTGTCAGCGTACCCTCGAGGACGAACTCGAGGAAGCCCAGGGTTTAGGCCCACGAGGCTCTGCTGATCAGCGGCTCGAGGCCCGGCCCGCTGAGGGTGCGACGGGTGCCGCAGATGCCCCTCGATATGGGGATGAACTGATCAGTGGTTCGAAGCTCGGCTCAATAACGGATCGGCGAGCGCCACAGGTCCGCCAAGACGGGAGCGCCCAGCACCCCCCACAAATGCCCTACTGATCAGAGGTACAGGGCCTGACCCTTGACGGGTTCGAACAGGCACCTCAGATCGACAGAGTCAGGAACGATCGGGGTGCGCGCAATCCAGCCTGTCCCCGAACGCGAAGTTCGGGGGCGCCCCACATATCGTGTTCAAGGCCAAGACAGAGGCAGCCAATTGAGGGATCCCATCGAGGGAGTGCTTCCGCGCCCTCGACCCCTATCGAACGGGACCGAGCCCTGCTTGGCAAACCTCTGCGAGCGCTTACATGGACGTGTCTCCGGACCACGAGCCGACCCATATCGAACGGGGGCACGGACGCCCACTTGAACTATCCGCTAACAGCTCGCCGAGGCAACCGTCGCTCGTTTGCCTCACCCCTCTACCCTGCGGAAGAGCAACGAGGGTCGTAATAACGAAGCCGAGACTCTTCACCCGGTCGCCCCTGATTGGGCCAGAGCTCGGGGGCTCCTCGCACCACGACCACCCCAACGATCGCCGCATCAACCTACCTAGGGTTGCGCCCTCGAAAACGACTGGCCTACCCGAAACGTCTCGGGTCAGCACGATGCCTCCCCACCTGCGTAGATTGCCAATGCCAGCTGAAATACCGCTGAGGCCGGCTGAAATGAACGCAAGGCGAGCCACGTCGCCCTACGTATTCAACCCCTGCAATAGTGCATGCACTCCTGCAGGGCTTCGGGGGCTTACACCCGCGGGTGCGCTAGCGCGCCCCCACAGGAAAACATGCACGATCAAGAGGGACGAGACTCGCACACAGCACCCGAGAGCGACATCCTTTGCCGGAACGGTCCCCTTTCCAGCAAAGGCTCGGGGGCTACTGTCGGGGACGGTCATTAGGGGTCTCCTAACTAAGGGCATAATCACCCTCATTAAATGCAAATCGCCCAAGGGCTGTTTCCCGAACACCGGTCACGGGACATCACGGGCCCATGGCCTGCCATGGCCCAGCAGCAGCCTACACCAAGAAGGCCCGCTCGGCCACCTCGCTCGGGGGCTCCAGTACCTCGAGCGAGTTTCCGTCTCGCTCGAGGGCTCCGTGTAACGCCCTGGGTTTTCAAAAGCGGAAAACCCAGCATTCTGACTCGTGATAGTCCATGGATCAGACGCTATCACGCACAGGCATTCATCACAGATAAATATCACAGTCATACAACGAAATAAAGCATCAGAGTACGAATAATAATCTAATTATTACATGTCCTGAATAATCGGAGTACATCAATACACGCCTCTTGGCGGAATAACAAGAATAAAAGCCTACGCAGCGGTAGCTAGCTCCCAGAAGGTGCCTCCGTCTTCATTCGTCTCCCACAGGCATCCTTGAGCGAAGCAACGTGCCCCCTCAGTCGTACCAACCATCGGCGTTGTTGTCGAAGTCTGACTCGTACCCTGCAAGCTCAGGGGCTATCCCCAAGGATCAGGATAGGTCCACATCACCAATCATATGCAAGCTTTAAGTGGCCTACTTCTAAGGATAAAGAAAGTATCAAGGTAGTAGCTGGGTTTCCTATGCAGCAGCAGCATCATAAAAAGAATAATATCTCCATAATCCCACCCATTCCCATATCTCTCATCCGCAAACGGTTACACCTGGTCACCCAGATCACCGTCACCATCACCTATCTCCATCTAGGGTCGGTGCGAGAACTCCCACTCCCCGCACCTCAATGGTTGCACCCGGATCCGCGAGGCAGAGGGAGCAACTCTCCTCTCCCCGAATACAACCACGGCTCACCATACACTCTCATCCTATAAGGGGGAAGGTAGAAATCCCAAAACGTAAGAGTCAGAGAAACAACGGGCATGTCCATGACCGAGGACGCGGCTATACGTATAGATCTAAACTCTGCAGAGCGTGTACACCAGTACCCAACTCGGAATAGTACCCGGACGGTGTACGGCCGACCGAGCCTACCCTACCGAACGAACACCTAGGAGTTATGATTCCATCCTGCATCTGGGTCTTGTTGTGGTCCTTCGCAAAGGACCACCCCAGAACTGTGAAAATGTCCCCGTGTGGCCGCACGGGGAGCGCCCAAAGGGAAGGGACTTCACCCTACACCCTCTCACTGATACCCTCTATCCTACTGGTAGGTATGGTATCGCACTTGCTAGGGTCGAACGACCCTATCCCCACTCTCGGCGAGGTGGTGTGTACGAAAGTCCCGTGTAACAGGCGACCCACTCGGTTTCAGACCGGGGCGAGCTCCTATCCTCCAAGTCATCACAAAAACCCCAACACATGTGCTCCTAAAACAGTGTACCTGCCATAGGCACCAAACTGGGCATCGTCCGAGAAGACGACCCCTGGCCCCCGATCCCAGATCGGGTTGTCTTGAGCTCACCCCCGCCAAAATATCCCAAAAACACCTTCTCCTGCCGGTTTTTCCCCACACACGCCAAGATTACTACCACATCATCCCAACACATGCACAGCAAGCTCAGCGTATCATCATGCGTAAATAAAGTAGTAATAGTAGGTCAATCAAGGACAGGGTAGTAAAAAGGGCAGTGCAAGGGTTTCATCATAATCATCATCATGCATAAGTAAAGCGCTAGCAGTTCTAAAGCAATGCCTAATGGGCATTCAAAGTAGATCGGGCGTGAACCTGGGTGCGAGTAGTCGTCGTAGCCGAGGTCGTCGTCATTGTCCTGGCGCAGCTCTCCGGCTCCGGCGGCTCCTAGAATCGCAATAAAGTATAAACACGGGTGCTAATTGTAATAAAATCCAAGGGGAGGAACAAATAAGACCCAAAAAAGAGGCAAACTCTAGCTTAGCGCGGAGTTTGGATTTTTAGAAGATTTTCAGAAGAAGTTATGTATTTTTCCGAGTTAAAACTGATTTAATACGAATTTCCAAAGATTAAATAGATTTCTAAAATTAAAATACGTTTACACAATAGCATTAACTTTTGGCTAGCTACAGGCTAACTCAAGCAGACTCTAAGAGGGCTCACAGCCGGCTGTAGGCCGTCTCCTCGTGCGCACGTGGCGGACACTGGGCAGCTTTAGGTCGGCGCTTGCCTACGTGGCTGCCCGCGTGGCGCGACGCAGCTGATCCCTGCGGTGCGGCGCGGTGCGAGAGCGCGTGTGGCTCGGCCGGTACTGGCCAGCCGCATGGGATCCTCCGGATCCTCTGCGCGTACGTGAGCGTGTGGGTGCTGGTGTGCAACAAAACCCCAGGGGTTTGAGCTGGCGTTCACAGGTGCTCGGTGAAATGCCGCAGAGGCACTCCGGCACGGCCAAGTTCACCGGCGGCGAGGCGTAGCCGGGGTTGGACAACAAGCGGCAGAGCCCGTTGTGGGAGGTGATTGCACACAAGCCTAAGTCAAGAAAGGCCGGACCTTTGGCCGGAGATGAGCTCGACGGCGGCGGCGCACGGACGGGTGCGGTGGCGGTGTGCGGCGACGGCCGGCGAGGACGCGTGGGTGCGCCCAGATGCCAGGCGCGTACGTGCGTGCATGAAACGAGGGTAGACAAGCAGAAAGCTGGGGGTTTTGCCCCTTGCCGAGACGCGCAAGACCGACTCGGCCATAGCGGCGCTCTGTTCGTGAGCGCGACGGCGACGAGCAAGGCCCTGCGGCGAGGCGTCGGCGTGCGTGTGTGTGCGGCCGTGACGGCGGCGCGGTGTGCTCGGCGAAACCCCAAAGGCGGAGCTTTTTCCCTCCCCCTGCTCGCGCGTGCGCCAGGGCAAACCGGCGCGGTGTTGGCCACGATGGCGCGGCGAACAGGGCATCAGAGGTCACCGGCGTTCAAACGGAAAGGGCACAGGGCCAAGCGGTGAGCGCACGCGGGTCGGTGAAGGTAGCGGCACCTGCAAGCGTAAGGCACGGCTCGATGGCTGGCGACACAGGCGACGGCGGTCTGCTGCGGCGGCGCGGCGCGTGCACGGTCGAATCACAGGGCCAAAGGCGGTGCCTTTCTCCTCCCCTCGGCGTGAAGGCCGGCTCACACAAGCTCACCTACTGACCCCTGGTCGACGTGCAGAGCGGCGGTGAAGAGGGATGAAGCGGGACGGCGGCGCGGTGAACTGGAGCAGAGGAAGTAGACCGACGGCGCGGTCCTTGGCCTCGCGGCGAGCAGGTACTCCAAGGGCGGCCTCCGGCTTCACAGCATTGACGGCGATGCCACGGACAGCCTTCCCCGCCTCCTTCTCCTCCCCTCCTTCTCCTTCTCCAGGTGCGACGGCGGAACAGGGGAAAACCCCAAGGATGGCTAGGTCAGGGGCACGACAGCTGCGGTGGGCTTTATAGGCGGCGTGGAGAGCGGTGGACGGTCGGATGGGGTGCGGTTGATGTGGCGCGCATCCAAGGCGCGGCCACGGGCGTGTACGGCAAGCTCCGGCTGAGGTGGCGTGCGGCGGGTGGACGCGGCGCAAAGCAGAGAGGGGAAAAGGGGGAAAAGGTGCGGCAAGGTGGCGGATGACATGTGGGGTAGGCGCGTCAGCGGGAGAGAGGTGAAGAGCTCGCGCGTGGGCTAGCTGGGCCAGCGTGTCTATTGGGCCGGAGAGTGCAGGGGCGTTCGCGGGTTTAGGAAAAAGAGAAGAGGGGGCTTCGGCGGACTACGGCTGTGAACTGAGGCCCAACTAGGATTCTATTCTTTTTCTATTTCCTTAACCCCTTTTCCTTAAACTATTTAGATTCAAATTTGAATTTAGAATTCAAATTTGATCCTCACACAAATATGATCCAAATAAAAGCCAAATAAACTCCAAAGTTTTCACACTAGCATTTTATATTTCCTAGGAATTTTTAATTAGCTCAAAAATAAATCTAGGAATTTAGGAGAGAAAATGGAAGACATCCTTAATTAAGTTATCAAGCACTCAAATAATTCACCAAAAAATTTAAATCCTCATTTTTATATTTAACATCCCGTAATAAAATTGCGGGATGTTACACTCCGGTCCCTCGAGCGGACTTCCGTCTCGCTCGGGGGCTCCGGTCCCTCGAGCGGATCTCCACCTCGCTCGAGGGGTTCGGACCCCCACGAGCGGGCAGCCGCCCCCGCTCCGCCTGATAGCGACATTTAATGCCCGGCCCCACAGCAGGACGTTGAATTCAAGGGTGAATCTCTCCCCACACCGCGCATCTGACATGGTCAGAGCGCCTGACACCGCCACAGTACGGCCTAACCCGCCACTATGTAGCCATCCCCGGCACTGTGCGGGCACCGCACGGCCCTGTGCGGACAGGCAGGGGTCATTCCCTGACACTGTACCTCCTGCTCCCGTCCTCCCCTACAGCAAGACCCTCGAACGGGCATGGGGGCACCCTCGAAGGGTGAACGGGCGGCGAGCGGGCGTGCGCCCCGACTGACACCGCCGTACGGGCAGCGTGCGCCACGTCTCCTCCGCCAACTCCGGTGTCGCATGGCCATCCCGGGCGATGTGCGGCCACCCCGGGCACTGTGCGGCCATCCCCGGTGCTATGCCACCACTCCTGCCACTGCGCGACAGCACACGCAGCACTGTACGGACAGGCCAGTGACGCGCCGCAGTCCCGCACCACCAACTCCGGTCCTTCCCCCGGCGGTTAGGCCCTCGATCCAGCAGGGGCAGCCCCTCGAAGTCAAAGCAGGACAGGTCACAGTGACCGCCACGCCGCCCGCAGAAGCCGGAGGGCGCCACCAACTCACGCCAGGAACCATGACGTGCGGGGCAAGACCGCTGGCGCCATAATTAGTACGCGGCCACCGTGCCGGCTGCTGTGCAGCATCATTGTAACTGCCCTCCCTTGGCCTATAAAAGGGAGAGGCAGAGCCCCCTGCGTGGGGACGACGCTCACTCACCCGCACGCAACACACCACCCCGTTCTAGATATTGGTACTTGCCTCAATCACTTAGCAGGGACTAGGGGGAACTTCCCCCTCTCCCGCCGTGCTTGTAGCCCCCCTCTACAGGCACCACCGGTGCAAGCTAATACAAGTGTGAAAGCACACCCTGCTGGACATACGGCCGCGCGGCCGGAACCAGGATAAACCCCGCGTCAGCTTAGCTAGCACCGACCATCGAGGGGCTGATCTCAGCGCAAATCACTAGTTGGTGCCGGAGCTAATCCGGACACCGACAGATTCGTATCGCAATTTCCGGTTCATTCGTGTAATTATTTTTGTAACTAGTCTACGTTCAATACTTTTAATATACCTTGAAAGAGGAGTCAAAAATTTCACCTATGTAACTAAATGGGGCCTAAAGTTCTTTCGGATCGTTCTGGTGCAATGAGCTGGTGGGCGGCGAAGTGTGCAGTCTGGGTGGGCTTCCTATACCGGAGGTGGTGGGTGTCCGCGGCGGCGGTGATCGGTTTGGGCGGCGGCGGTGCGGGTTGGACAGCAACGGGTGCACCAGAGGTACCGCCCCGATCTAGGGTTTCATGTTGTTGAAGGAATTGATTTTGGCACGAATTTGGGGCAAAACATTTTGGGCTCCTTTCAAAGTTTAGTAGGAATATTAAATATTAACTAATTATCAAATTAATTATATGAATTGACAGAAAATCGTAATATGAATTCATTAAACTTAATTAATATGTTATTAGAGATTGTTTATTGTATCATGCCATTGTCTAATCACAATATATTAGACTCATTAGAGGGCCAATGGTTTTGTTAGTACCTCGAAGAGTTTGCTACTTTTAATTTGACAAATTTTGTGATTTGTCAACTCCTCTTGTCAAACTAAAAAAGAACAGCCGGGATCTCAAGAGAGGAGGAAAGAGAAAAGGGAAGAACAATTGCATTTATGATCTTGTTTTTGGGCGGAAGATACTCCCTCTTTTCTGAAAAAACTGACGTTTAGGACAGCAACACGGTCTCCAAAACACAACTTTGACATCTTCTCATTATAAAAATATTTATCAAAGAGTGATATATCTATACTTTTATGAAAGTATTTTTCAAGACAAATCTATTCGTATAGTTTTCACATCTGCAAACTCAACAACTTAAAAGTTATTGATGATTTAGATTCCTAATGTTTGACCCAAATCTTGTCCTAAACGTCAGTTTTTTCAGAACGGAGGGAGTAATAGTGGATGGCTTTGGCGTTAAAGGCATAATTAATTGTTTGAAAACACGGCAAAAATCAACAAAGAAGATTTTGATTAAAAAAACACTTATTGTCAGACTAGATTTTTTATAATATTAGCATAGAATTATGGGTGGCTGAGGAGTGAAGCATTTCCTTCATTTGTTGAAAACACACGCACTTCCAAAAAAAACCTAAATTTGCTCGGGCTTGTTTCTCATTTTTTTTCGCGCGCAGCAGTGATCGTCGAGGTCTACACACATCTGAGCAAGCACGCATACACACGGGCCGTCGTGGTGGGCCCAGAGCAGTTAAGGCGGCAAGAGACTTCCACTAGAAGGATTCACGGGCCGGGAGTCCATGGCTGCAAATGGGTACGGCAGCTGTGTGAACGCGTTGACCAGATTTGCAGAACGACCAAGTTAAACGCAGGCATAATCTTCCCTGTGTACGAATCTCTTCGTGATACCTGACACCATCCACACTGCTGGTGAGGGTGTGTAGCTATGCCTAGCCCTGTACATGGTCCGGGTTTACAGGTTTTGGTTAGAAACCAAACCAAACCGGTGAGGGGTCCCATTAGCGGGCAGGGATTCAGTGACGTACGTTACGTGACTTATCAGTCACTGACGTGTGGGGCCACAGGCCGTGGGGCCCACACGTCAGTGACTGGTAAGTCACGTAACGTACTGCACCGAGTCTGACTCCCCCATTAGCGGTTTGGAAACCGCTGGGTTCGACGGTTTACGGTTTAGACATGACGTAATGCGCGGCGTTGATCGTGCAATTCATCTGCATACCAGACTAACACAGGCGTCGTTAATGGAGATGGGGAGAGTTGTGATGTGTTTGTCAGCACCCGTCAAGGCCGTCCCTTCCGTGCTGAAGCTGGAGAACGAGAAGTCGGACATCACGAGAAGGGGCAGCGGCGGCGGCAGCCGGCGGTGGAGGCGCGCCGCGGCGCACCACGCGTGGCATGGGCGCAGCCTGGTGCGGTCCTCGATGAGGGCGAGGCGAGCGACCACGACGCCGAGGATGTCCGTTGGGAGGTCCGCCCACGGCTAGTGCTGCGGCTCCAACGCCTCGTCGCGGGGTCCGGGGCGCACTTCGTCGAACACCTTGGCTGTGCCACCGCCGCCGGAGTCTGATCAGCTGAGGCTCCTTCCACGGAGTCGGAGTTCATGGCCACCGCCTTCGAGCATCTCTCGACAGTATGTACCCGACGATGGACTGCGCCCCGCGAAGGCGAGCTGCCAGTGGTGCTCGAGCTGGTGGCGTTCCCACCGCTGCCTGCAGAGACGGCGTGCTCAACACAGCTGGAGTTGTAGGCCGGCGAGCCCCCTCAGTGCTACGGTTTAGCTGGTTTAGAACCGCCTCAAGCCAACCCGTGCGAACCCATCTCACACGGTTTGCTCTGGTTTGGTTTCACGGTTTAATTGGGTTGAGACCGGACCATGAACAGGGCTAGCTATGCCTTAGGTCAGAATATCCGCGTCGGGCGACGGGGACGGCGGCGTGCAACTCCGGCAGGGAGACCGCACCGCCGCGGTGGTGGATGGCGTTGGGGATCCCGTGCTTGATCGCGCACTGCAGGGCCATGGATTTCAGGTAGCCGAAATTGTGGCTCCAGAGTTCGGCCTCGGCCTGCGTGAGCTCAGCATCGGTGGCCACCATGCCTAGAGGCGGCATATGATGGGCTTTGAGCCATGACCTTTAATTAACTTGTTTGCTCCTACGAGTTTAAGTGGTTTATTGTGTGGAGTGAGTTGTTTTGCCATGATCACATCCTAGGCCGGGTATTTATAGACCTGAGCATTGTTCATTTAGACTTTTCATCATTCGATGCCCTGATATGATGGCAGCATTCCGTTTGTTCTGAAAAATCCTTTTATTTTTATTGAAGTAGTGCAGCCTGATTTTATTTTTGAAATTTGAAGTTTTCGTAGCCAGGGAAAAATGGTTGATTTCTGCTTTGTTAGGTTGTATCTATATGTATGTCAAGTTCAATTGGATGGAGATATATAGTATACTAGGTGATACCTCGCACATTGCTGCGAGAATTTCAACAAATTTTGAAGATAAAATTTGAAAGTAGAAATTAAAGTGATTGCATCGCAACATTCTATTGCAAACAACACATTGCATACATGGATGCTATTAGCCGTAAACAATCGATATAAGAAATAAATTGATGATTTTAATGGATAGTGATGTGGACACATTGCATGTTGAGAGAAACATAGTGGACGGTGACGTGGCATGCTGAGAGTTGAGAAAAATACTAAGTGGGGGTTTTTCTATATAGTTTTGTATGATGATGATATTGTTAGGTTTGATCTCAGGTTACTTGTTGCACACATGAGAACAGCTAGGGCAAAAGTTGATCAGGTAATAACAGTCCATATCGTGATGGTGAACTCTAACCCACCTCCTTGACCTGCCCCCCAACAAATCACCGTGCCGCTTCATCATAAGCTAAATTTTAGGATTATAAGACAACCTCAAACCATTTGTAGGAGTTGGTATTGCCATGCAACTTATAATATTTTTTTAATCTACACAAATCAAAAAATGTGTACATAGCAAAATGTATATAGCATTCCCAGACCATTTACATACTACCAACTCATTATTGGTGCTGCCATGCAATTCATTGTATGGGTTATTTGTTAATAAGTCATCTCAAAATTACATGTCTAAAATTGTATCATCTATACCTATATAGGAGCACCTCACTATAAGGAATTATATGATTTCTCTCTATATGCAAGCTATCCACCTCATCATCCACTAGACCATCAATTTATGTCTTTCACTGATTTTCTGTAACTAATAACATTCATACATCTTTGTGTATCACGCTACTAAATTTCCACAATAGAAATACATTAAACATCCATTCTCTCTCAATAAAATGAACATATTTTCATATATAGTGTCGTTTGCAAAAGAAATATTGTCATGCAATCACCTTAGTTTCTACTTTGAAATTTCACCTAAAACTTTTAAATTCCCGCAGCAACACGCAGAATATCATCTATGTAAGAAAGGGACACTGTTTCTCAGCGGACGTTGAAATCGTGGACACCAATGTAGCTGATAATTAAGGAGTGGTTAAATGTTAGTCCACGGCCGAGCTAGGCTGAGAGCCAGAAATTAAAGTGCCGTTTAATAGGCACCACTCATTCGAATTATTCGTCCTTTTTGAGCATGTAACTATGCAAAGTCCCGAGAAATCTCAATAATCATGCTTCCATCATCGACACTGCTCATTCGAATTATTCCCCCTTTGGCCCTTTTCAGCTTCCCCGTCAAAGCCCATCCTAATTAATTAAATTAAAGGACACATTAAGATAGTTGACGTGGCGAAACAGAGCGGTAGTTGACGTACACGGTAACACGGACGTACTAGCATATTGTTCTCTTGCTTAAAATCGGACGTACACTGGTGCTAGGCTGCTAGCGACATTATGCAAGTCGCTACGGAATGAACATGGTGCACCCACATTTGGCACTTCCCAACTCAAATTTTGGCTTTACTGTAGCAGACGGGCAGGCACGTGTGCCACACGTTTGCATTTTGCAAAGCCTTTATTAAGGTTGTTGTGATGAATCGCTGGTGTCAGAGCATCTCCAACGGTTGTCAATCTCAAGTTGCTTTTATTTTTTGGGTAAAAATAGAAAAAATCTTCTCCAACAGTTCTCCATGTTAGCATTTATCTCAAGTTGCGAAAAAGAGCCTCTCCGTGCGCATATATGCGCACGCGTAAGCATCCATCCGTTAGAAGAGGTGGAAGGAAATAAAAATATTTTTGTTTCTCTCTCAGGGTTTCTGATGTAAGTTTTCAAGAGGTGGAAGGGTATAAACATAATTTTGTTTCTCTCTTAAGGTTCCTGATGTAAGTTAGATCTGAATTTGACAAGTGAATTATGCCAAACTGTTGGAGATCAGCTCATTTTTAATTTGATATATCTTTTTAAAAATTAACAAAACACAAAATTTATCAAGTAAAATTTGTTAAATTGTTGGAGTTACTCTTGGGAAACGAGTCTACCTCAACTAGTTAGGGTGGAAGGCGGAGTCGTGGATCCTAACTACTACCCAGATTCGAGTTCATGTAGCTCAAATTTGGATATCTATTTCTTATATTGTTTTTCAAAAAATATTGTTAAAAAAATTTAACGAAAAATCACCCAACTTCTCTTAGATTGATTTTTTGAGACTAACAGGGCTGTTGTCACATTATAGATGCTTCATCGACTCCAATAGAAGGTTGATATATATGGGTGACTCAGCGTCGTTAGTGCAGGCGTGAACAATGAACTGAGGTTCTAGAGGTGTGGATGTTATAACATGTAACAGCAGCATTGTTGAAGGCGCTAGAGCAGCAACACATTACTCCCTCTATCTCACAAAGAGTGTTCGTTTAGCTTTTAAATTTTGTTCCACAAAGAGTGTTCATTTAGTTCTTAGTGAAACTAATCTAATTAAAGCAACACTCATCTTAGTAAAAAAAAAGTGCATTGAGAAGTTCATAGAGCCAATGAAATGATCAATTGATGTATTTTCTCTGATTCCAATGCACTATATTTATTGAGAATCTAGGAAATCAAGCAGAGTAATTAGGGTAGTATGGTCACTTGTCACAACTACTAGTGTGTCTAAAATTTTTCTAAATGAACCGTCTTTATGGGATGGAGGAAGTATATGACAAGAAAGATGCCTCATAGTCGGGGATACATAGAGAATGATCCATAATATGGCCATCCTAGTCAGAAAAAATATCAATTTGGCAAAAAGGTCTTAGTTGGGTTCTAAAAGTGAAAAATAAGGTAATTTTGACAATTCAGATTAAGTAAAATCTAATTAAAGCCACACTTAGTAAAAAAAGTGCATTGAGATGTTCATAGTGTCAATGAAATGATCAATTGATGCATTTTCTCTGATTCCAATGCACTGCATTTATCAAGAATTTAGTAAACCAAGCAGAGTAATTAAGAGTAGTATGGTCACTTGTCACAACTACTAGTGTGTCCAAAATTTTTCTAAATGAACATTCTTTGTGGACGGAGGGAGTATATCACAAGAAAGATGCCTCATAGTCGGGAGTACGTAGAGAATGATCCATAATATGGCCATCCTAGTCATAAAAAATTTGGCAAAAAGGGACATTTTTGCTTGGAATCTTGCTTGTTTTGTGTAGTGCCTTATGGGAGGAGATGATTTTAATTTCATGACACTTGATATGATGTATCGTATATGTGGTTTCATGCCTGATGGACTTGATATGAACCAAGAGCATGATGATTATCAATTTGGGCTCAGATATGAAATGATGTGCTAAGTACAAAAGCAGGTGAACTTTTATTAGCATTAATTCAGTAGGCATCACCTTTGATTTAATTTCTATTTTGTGCAGGTCCATGTGAAATTTAACTGATTTTTGTTAGATCATTCGTGGTGGACTGGTGGCCGCCTGCCGATGCTTGAGCGACTTGTCGGTGCTCGGGCGCCTGAGCTCTTTCTCAGACTGCATGTTTATTTTGAAAAAGACGAGGAGCTTTTTCTTTTCTAAATGGCCGGTGCTCGTCCGATCCGGACCGCCCATGCGCCCGATCTGACGGTCAGGAAAATCCCGTGACGTGGCCATCTACGCTGGCCTCGATGTTATCTACAAATCCTATATAGAAGATGACCATAGATGAATGTGTATTTTAGATTTTCTTCTACTTTAAACTCATGCGTTTCTTATGGCCTAAAAATATTTTTATTTTTTCTTAGGTAGTCAAAATGACTGTATGATTCGGAAATATGCTTTTTTGTTCCGTGATCTTGTCTTGTTTAAATCAGTTTAGGGCATCGAGACCTCACACAAACGCCTGAATGAACACTAGAGCCTGAGACGCGCCAATTTTTCGACTCAGTTCAGAATCTTTGAGGTCAACATCTTAGGATGCAAGGTCCAATCAAACGGCTTAAGCAAAATAGGTGTTGTTTTGCTCTTCACCCTTTGGTACAGCTTTGGCAGAAGCTGTCCACGGAGCTTCTTGTTGTTGATATCTTGGTTTTTCATTTGTTGCAGTGACGAGTTGATCTCCAAAGATGTCATCAACATCTGCATCCATCAATAATGGTCCTGCTTATTGTTGCATCGCCTCGTGTACGAATTGGTACCGAAAATAAGGAAATGTTCAAATTCTACAAGTTGGTATTTATATATGTATGCTTCTCTGTCTCCAATATAGTACTAAAATACATTTAAAGAACCTGCCATTTCTGAGCTGGTTGTTTTGTTTTCATGTGTTATTTGATTATTTCTGATCCATCCATAATTGCTTATCAAACACAAAGCAACATCATTCTGAACATTTACACATAGCGTGGTGCATATTTCCTATATTATTTGACGTGAACACTACAATTTTTGTGTCCAGAATTCCAGATGATCCAAAACCATTTTCTTTTCTAACAGTAATCTTTGTCATCTCATCCTTGAAACCCTGGCGAGCCTACAGAATGGATCCATAGCTCTGAACTACCAACCAAAATATAACCTGCAATACTAATCTGAAAAAATCAGCAAGAATTCAAAAAATGTCAGGTAAAGAGACAACCAAAAAGCATACCATACCTATAAGCAGCACTGCAGCAGAGTAACCATCAAGAAAGCAACTAAGCCAATGAAGCAAACACCTCAGGATAGACAATATTTTTTGTATATCTGCCGCATCCATTCTCACCATCTTCAATTAAGATTTTCAGACCTTTCTTGGAAGTTACTCTGGAGACTGCAACATACAGTTGCCCATGAGAAAACACTGGATTTCTGAGGTACAGTCCTACAACTGACAAAGTTTGACCCTGGCTCTTATTAATACTCATAGCATAGCACACTCGAATAGGAATTTGACGTCGCTGCAAAGTAAATGGCCATTTCTTGTTTCCAGCATACAAAACTATCCGAGGAATGTATGTTGTATCACTAATGTTGGAACCAGTAATAATACGTGCCTCCAAAATTCTATCAGCCAAATTAGTGATGACAAGACGCGTACCGTTACACAAGCCGTACCGTTACACAAGCCGGCCGTCTGGTTAAGATTTCTGAGAAGCATTACTGGAACTCCAACTTTAAGAACAAGACAATAATCAGGAAAATTGTTAATTTTCAGGGAATTCAAGAACTCAACCGGGTATAACAGATCTACATCGCCAATTCTGTCTGAGCACTTAGAAATACTATCAGAACTAAGATATTCCTTCCCTTCTTCTGGGACCATCTCTATCATTGCAGAATTAATCTCATCAGCAACGTCAGTATGATTTAGTTCAAGTCATGAACCGAAAAGGCGTTTAGAAACAGCAATGCCACCCAAAAGGTCCTCATCAATTACATACATTGATGGCATTGTTGGTTATTACTGACTGAATAAGAGTTAGGACAAATAACATTGAATTACATCTCAGATAAAAATGAAAACCTAAGAAATTTCTAACCAGAAGAAACTGAAAATAAATTTTGCAAGGCAACAGAAAGGTAGGAAGGAAGGAGGAATGCCAAACAAAGTTTTTAATTTAGCAATGGACTAATACACACGGAATCAAGGAATATGATATCATTTATTATTACATGAGTCATAAGTTCTGTCATATTTTCCCCCTCCCTTTACATATACTTTGTAGAAGATCATTTATCTAGCACTATGCATCTCCAGAACATACCTTGTGGAATTTATGTGTTAACATTCCAGTTGCCAGGATAGGTTTTTATCACAAGAAACAAAAGCTATACGCCAAGCAGATATGATGAGATGCAGAATATACAAAATTAGGAACAAAAATTAGAAGGAAAAAAAATCCATCCCTTATGCCGGCAATGAGAAGAACATGGGAGAAGGAAGGAGCAAGGAAAACATGGTGCTGGTGAACCAGCAACTGGATGTGGTGCGCTGTCATTTTAAGGTAGAAAAAGAAAGACTATTCCTGTTAATTTGAGAAGAATGAGAAGAAATACCTGCAGCATCGCATTGATATTGCTGCTTCCTGCTCTGTGAATTGGGGAGAGAAACTGAAATGTCGCAGTAGTGGGCTATTCAGAACCATTGAGAACACAGGAAACCAGTTATCTCGTGTGCACCTCGCTGCATCGCCACGGACGTCGTCGCAACGAGGATGCAGGCCGCGGGCCGGATCTGACCGGCGAGAGAGAGAGAGAGAGAGAGAGAGAGGAGAGAACCGAGAGGGGCCGTCGGAGATCGACGAGGTCAGCCAGGGGGGCTGCGGCGAGGTCGTGGGCGATCTCGCCAGGCGCAGCCGGGGGATGGGGAGGTAGCGCTCCATGCCTCCATCCCCACGTGCGCCGCTCCCCGTCCATGCCTCGCTGTGGGCGCGCTCGCCGGTCTCGCGCGCCGTCCGGCACGGGCTCGCGCGTGGGGAGCTCGCCAGACCCGCCGCCGTCCGTCGCGGCATCCCGCGCGGCGGAAGCTCCGGGTCGGCCGGCTCCACCGCCGTGCCGGCCTCCGGCGATTCCACGGCGACCGTCGGGGAGATCCAACGGCAGGACGCGACCATGACGGGGAAGAGGGTGAGGGTGGGCGGCGGCGCAGCGCGGGGTTGGGCACGAGTGAGAGAGATGGGAGGAGGATAAGGATGGGAGAGGCGGTGGGGGGTCCTTTTTGGAAAACTACCAGGCGGGCGGCTAAATGCAAAATTGCCGTGATTTCGGAATTTCTTCTGCTTGGTGGACAAAAATTTTGGAACCGAAGGGGTTTTGTGCAAATAAATAAGACACGTTTGCTGTAGCGGAGGGGTCTTGCTGAGCGCAAAACGTAATAATGGATAAGTAGAAGGGCTTTTTTGCAAATTCGCACGTGTCGCTGGCGGGTTCATGACCACCGGATCGGCGCGATCGGACGGACGCGAAATAGGGACGACGTAGCGCGCCTGAGAGGCCGCGAAATCCGGACGGAATGATGGGTTGGACTAGAGTCTGGAGCACGCCTCCGGCGTGCCACTTACTCGTTACATCTTAAAAGCCAATAGATTTTTCTCAGCTTTGATGGTAGAAATGCCTATAAAACCATAAAAAAGTCCAAATTTAATTCAGAATATAACATATAGTAGCATTGAACACTTGAATTACAAACAAGTCATAAAATCTACTGCTAATGTCAGGTTGCTCCAAAAGCCACCTAGCAAATCAGCTCGACGATAAGGCCAACAATACATACTTCACGTCGTACATCAGGCAAGTAGGGTTCAACAAAACCTTCCCCCAATATGCCTTGCAAGTTGTATGTCCTTTTGCACTGCAACAGCAAGGTAAACACGTGTTATTGGTGTGATTTTTACCATAACAAAAGGAAAACATAATGACTTGCAAATGCAGCAATAATTGGATCCAAAACATGTCTTTTTTAAGATGTGTATAGCACGTTTTTCATTAAGAAGAAATCCAAAACATTTCTTTCATTTCAGAAAACATTTGACAATCATACAACTTAAGCCAGAATAAATACAAAAACCCGAACCTAGGTCCTTGGCATTTCAAATTTTTAGCCAACATTTGTTTATGTATTCACTGTTTAGCAAACTCCAGTAGTCCAGTCCACTCTATTTGCTTAGATCTTTATTGAGAAATGCACTATATGACTGTAATGGCCTTTTGTTAAATTGAGAAATGCACTTTGCACTAACTAACTAAACATTGTTCATTTGTTATTTCTACTCATTAGCAATTTTGCTGCTCCAAACATCATCTTCAGATCGAAATGAGATACCATATCAAATATCAGCACAACCATCAAAGAATCATCTAACTAATATTTTATTGCATATATTTCCATTTGCTGAAAAGAATGCAAAGAAAAGATGACATTTAGTGACAACTTACTGATAGTAACACGTTTGGCGTGGATGGCACAATAGTTTGATACTTAGAACAGTTCGATCAGGTGGAATTCTGCTGCCTGTAGACATAGAGAAAAACAATCCAAGAAGTCAAAATATGTGCATGCCCAAGCCTCACAATATAAAACTCTTAATTAATCAGAGAAATCACACAAAAGGAATTTAACAGTAGAAAAACATAACCCAGAAAGGTCAATCTGAAACTGTTAGTAGTATAAGATACCAATCAAGAGAAAAGGACTTCATGGCAACAAATTATCTAAAGAAAATATAAGCCATTAGGTAAGTAGATGAGTGTTACACTAATTTCCTTCAACCTTTGCAGGATGGGAAAACTTTTGTTTGCTTACAGTATCTGTAATTGATAATCAAAGTTGCAATACAGAAATTCAAATAATGTAAAATGGCAAAAACATACCAGTAGTCATGTTCTGATTGTGAACTTTTATGCCACCTAGTGCAGAAAGAACTACAGGAAACACAAACCATCAGATTTACTCAAAACAATGTGCTTAGCATTCCTCACAAAAAAAAAGTGATGATGTGCAGTCATCATTATCTAGTCCCCTGTCTCATTGCTGTGTTTTCATGATAAATAGGATGACAAAACGAAGGTCACATCTATAGAAATCCTCCTTGTGAGTTTGGAATACAGTAAGGTCAATAGCTAGCAACAAATAGAAAGGTGGAAACTTTCAATAATCCATATATATTTATAAAGCACAGAACTAAATTAATGTTTTTTCTTCATGTAGAATAATGTGCATTCAACAAACTAAATTACCACTACTTACTTTTGGGGTCAGACTTGTCAGTCCCATCCCCCCTTTGGCTCCTGCTTCTGCTTTGGATGGTACTTCTCGTAATCTACAGTAGAAAGAGGCACGTTATATACACCGAAAATACATGTCCACCGGTCAATGATTACGGCCTTACAGTTTTGTTTGGTATGGGTGTACAAGTTGGTCAGTTGGTCTATCAGCTGGTGGCCTTGTCGATGCTTTGTAGCGACGGCCGCCATTGCGGTGCCGCGCACTGGAGCTCTGGTTGCCATTGTCCTGACGCGCTAACTGCAGTTAGATGGGAAGAGCAGCTGAGTAATCAACCTTTGCATGTTTTTTTTTGGCGAAGGTTAAAAAGAAAGTAGAAAGAATATGGAAAGATTATCAGAAGAAATTCTTCCTCCTGACATTAGTTGAAACTCATTAATCTGACCCTTAATCTAATGATGTACTACTTCCTTCGGGATGCCATAGTACATCACTTTTAACCCTCTAAACACAAAAAAAACTAAACTCAATAATCTTTGTGAATGCATTTCTTCTGAATTTTAGTTACTAATTTATGATTCCGTGCTTCAGTGGTTAGATTTTTTCTACAATGTCAAAAATTCCAGTGACAAGCACAGGGTGTCACAGTCACAAGGAGATGAACTAACTACCCCTCAAGAAGCAACTGAAGTGCAATTTCTAATCCATGTAGCCTGCACCCACCTGATCAAGGCTGGCATCGAGGGCTGCCTCGTCGTTGTCTTTGTCCTCGGCGGCGGTACCCCTCGCCTTGCTCTGCATCAACTCCAGCAGATGTTGCAGTGTTTTCCTCTGCTTGTCCTTTGTCACCTCTGCAACACCGCAGCACAGGTTAGCTTGCTCATCACAAGTCTGCAGCACGGCATGGACGCGCACCAGCTACCGGGATTTGGACGCAGAAGGGTCCCTTATCCTGGGTGGTGATGAGGCGATAGACGTGGCCGAGAAGCAGGGTCTCCTTGGGCTTGAGGAGCTTGACGCCCGTGAGGTGCACGGTGCAGCGCTCGCCGCCAGGGTCATCCTGCCGCTCCTCGGCGACGCGGAGGATAAGGAGCGCGCTGGCAAGCAGGAACCGGCGGCGGAGCCGGCTGACGCGCGTCGCAGCTGCTACAGCCGGCGGCGGCGGCGTAGGGCCACCCGACGAAGCCGTCGCGGCCCGGGTGGCAACGGTCAGGAGGAAGAAGCGACGGCAAGGTGCCGTCGGAGACCGCACATGGGAGCCGCCGCATCGCCTCTGGCCCCGCGCGGATCCCGATCCACGCGTGGGAGGAGCTCCGGCCGCCGGATCTGACCGGAGACGCAGGAGTCACGAGTCGCCGCCGGCTAAGATTTCGGTTTTCTGGTGAAGAGAACCACGGGGGAGAGAGTGGAGGAGAAAATGGGAGGGGACGATCTGCAGAGGGCAAGCAGCAGGGAAGGAGAAAGTGGCGGGGGGAGTGGGCGGCGCGGCGCAACGCCCGGCGGCGGGGAGTGGGCGGCGGAGAAAGGAGAGGGAGGGGATTGGGATAAGGATGCGCGGGGGCGGCGGGCCGGTGGAGGTACTTTTTTGCAAAAGGGGAGGCGGGCGCTTTTCTGCAAAATGACCACGAAATCGGAATTTCGTCTTCTTGGTGGACAAATATTTTGGAACGCAGGGGGTTTTCTGAAAGAAAATCGAACGCGTTTTCTGTAGCGGAGGGACCTCACTGGGAGCGAAACGGAATAACAGACAAAAGGAAGGGCTTTTCTGCAAAGTTGGACGCACCGCTGGCTGATCCTGGGCCGCCGGATCTGGGCGATCGCACGGCCGCGAAATGGGGACGACGTAGATGGCGTCGCCGAGCGCGGCAGAGGCCACGGATTGATGGGTGTTGTTGAGCCCAGGCAAGTCCTCATCTGGCCGTCCGCTTATACGGTGGGCGATAACGACCGGCAGCTGATCCACAAAACCACAAAAACCCAGCCGTCATCTCGTCCTCCCCTCTCCTCGTCTCCTCCCTCCCCGCGCCGCCAGCCCGCGCCACCCCCTCGAAACCCTAACCCTAGCCGCCCCCCAGGGAGGCTGGGAGGAGAGCTCGCGGCAGCAGCCATGGCGGAGCACGACCTCACCGCGGTGCTGGCGGTGCAGATGGACCGCCACCTGGTGTTCCCGCTGCTGGAGTTCCTCCAGGAGCGGCAGCTCTACTCGGAGCCGGAGATCCTGGAGGCCAAGATCCGCCTCCTCAGCGGCACCAACATGGTCGACTACGCCATGGACATCCACAAGTCCCTCCACGGCACCGACGACGTCCCCGAGGACATGGTCAGGCGCCGCGCCGAGGTCGTCTCCAGGCTCAGGTCGCTCGAGGAGGCCGCCGCCCCGCTCGTCACCTTCCTCCAGAACCCGCAGCTCGTGCAGGAGCTCAGGCCCGACAAGCAGTACAACATCCACATGCTCCAGGACCGATACCAGGTCCTCCCCCCCTCTTCTGATGCCTCATTTTTTTCGAGATAATTTTAGGCTGGTGGGATTCCGTGTTTTAGGTGCGTCGCGAGATTTGGTTGTGAATTTAGCTGATTGTTTGCCATTAGGAAAACAGAAATTGATTTGCTCTTGCAGTGAGGATATCTTTGGGGATAGGTACAGCTGCATGTAGATACGTATAATTAGCATGGGATTTGATCCTAGTTCTGTGCTGTATTGTAAGGGAATCTTGATTGGTTGTATGCTGCTCCCACTTTATGAATCATGTCACTTGATCGTGAGATGAGTTTATTTCGGCAGCTTGCATAATTCAATTTGTTAAGGTACTCCAGTTTATATGTCCTTTATTTTCGGGAAACACCAGTTTAGGTGTCCTGAAATCTGGATATGTAGTTTTTATACTAGTCTCATTGAAGGTTCCTGTGTATCTTTTCATCTTTTGGTTATAGTGCTTGCAAATTGATGCTAGTTCAGGTCCGTGTCCTTTCAACTCTGTAGTAAGGGACAATGTAGAGTTGTTGTTTCACTTTGGGAGCACTGTACAAATTAAGAACTTCTGCAGCTCGATGCATAATAATTGACACCAGAATTCGAATGATGCTGTGCAATTGTATTTCTATGGCATGTTATGTTCTAACCAACTGTGCGATCCTTGTTAACAATGCAGATTGGTCCTGACCAGATTGAAGCTCTGTATCAGTATGCTAAATTTCAGTTTGAGTGTGGTAACTACTCGGGGGCTGCTGACTACCTGTACCAGTATCGTGCTTTGTGCACAAACAGTGAGAGGAGTGTGAGTGCCCTTTGGGGAAAGCTGGCGGCAGAAATCCTGATGCAGAACTGGGATGTTGCTTTGGAAGAACTCAACCGCTTGAAGGAAATAATTGATTCAAAGGTTTTCCTCTTAATGCTATACTTTGTTCTTTGTCGTTCATGTACATTATATTACTAACTTTTTTGTATCCCTGATTTTTTTTGCAGAACTTCTCATCACCTCTTAATCAGCTCCAGAACAGGATCTGGTTGATGCATTGGGCTCTGTTCATCTTCTTCAACCATGAGAATGGTAGAAATGGCATCATTGATCTGTTCTTCCAGGACAGGTTTGTATAATATGACAGTTCCATTGTCTTGTGCTGCTACAAACTTCAATTCTGTCATTCTGTTTTAGTAGTTTAGAAATTAGAAACAGTGAGAAAAAACAATGAAAAATTCTTCCACGTTTTAATAATGCAATTATATGCTCATAAATTTTTATATTCAAATATCAATGAAGGCTTCAGTTTCAGTTGACAGAGTTGTTACTCTTGAATTTAATACATGGAAGTATATAAATAAATTGTTTCCCATTTAATAGGTTTTGGTAACTTGTTTTGGGCCAACTTGAGCTTGATTCAAATTGATTCTCTGTTCATACAATTTTCTTCTTTGATTTGGTGTTAAGGTTGCATCGGTCAATTTGCTTATTCGTTTTCTTTCCCAGGTACTTGAATGCTATTCAGACAAATGCACACCATCTCCTGAGATACCTAGCTACTGCAGTTGTTGTGAACAAAAGAAGAAGGAATATGCTTAAAGAGCTTATTAAAGTCATTCAGCAGGAGCAGCATAGCTACAAGGATCCCATAACCGAATTTCTGGAATGCTTATATGTCAACTATGATTTTGATGGTGCTCAGCAGAAACTCATGGAGTGTGAGCAGGTAATTTTGAGGCTGGTTTTCTCGACCTTTATAGCCAATTTTTTTTTGAACTTCAACATGCTCCTTGGATTATCAAAGATCTTGAAAGACAATGATCCTTTTTTTTTTTGCAATTCTTCCTTTTGTAAAATAAACCCCACCAAGCAGTTCTTTTTTATTTCACCTAGGTAAAATATTTTGTCCTCCTGAATCCCAAATTTAGTTATTTCTTAGATGCCATGCCAGCATGCTGAAGCTGTGTAGTGATATGGTCTATCTGAGTACAAGTATTTAAATGAGCTAGGAGTTTGAGGGCTTATAGTCTGGTTGTCTGCAGTGCTGCCCCAGAAATCAGCAATGATCATTTTATGATTTGCTACCAAACTATCTAATGTCCTTATTCATGTTCTAACTGTGCCTTTCTAGGTTATATTGAATGATCCTTTCCTGGGAAAGCGCATTGAAGAAGGAAATTTTGTCACTGTCCCTTTGAGAGATGAGTTCCTTGAAAATGCTCGTCTGTTTATTTTCGAGACCTACTGCCGTATTCATCGTTGCATTGACATCAGGTGGGTTTCCCCCTGACAACTCGTCGTAATGACATGGAAAACGTCTATTTACAATAATGATTTTGCGGGAACTGGATCATAAGGAGTTGGCATGCTTTCAGTTAGGAATTGTTGTTACTCTGATGATCCTGTGCCAACTATTCGATTGGGTTGTTCTGTAGTATATAGCTATTCCTGTTCCACAAATGTAATGTCCAATGGAATTGTACAATTAACATAGTTTATGTGCAATTTCGGAACCAGCATTTGTTTTAATGACTAGACCTGTTGTTTTGCATTCTATTATATGTACCGTATATAGTTGTTAACATCCTAACATGTTCATCTGATATTATTGCAATGGACAGCATGCTTTCGCAGAAGCTGAACATGAGCTACGATGAGGCAGAGTTGTGGATAATGAACTTGGTTAGGAGCTCAAAACTGGATGCCAGGATTGATTCAGTGTCAGGAACTCTTATCATGACGACAAATCAAGTCAATGTGTAAGTTGTTCTGTCCATGCACACACCATGTTGATTGTAAATTCAGAACCTGTTTTCTTCACAAATTTTGCTACTTGATTGAATGGAGCAATGGGATTTAGTTGAATAATCTTTTGTATTCCCCGAACAGTTATCTTCTCTGTTTATTATACTGTATATTTACATTGGAACACATCGTTTACAGGCATGAGCAGATTATTGAGAGCTTAAAGGGTCTTAACATGCGGACCTACATGATAGCAAAGAACCTTGTGGAGCCAGCTCAAGCAGCACAGCAGGCAACTCGGTGAAGTTGCCAGAGTCCACAGTTTTGAGGCGCCAAGTATTAGTTACAGTAGAGACAAGAGCTGTAAACTTTTGGAGCTCTATTGTTGGTCAGTGACTGTCATCGGTATTTGAACACCTGGGAGGTGGTTTGCATTTTGCTACAGCCTATGCTGACATTTTCAGTATTTTGTACTCAGAATTTCATAACAAGTGATCCTTCTTTATGTACTACTGTAGTGAGTGATGCAACCGGATTTATGTGTACTACTGTTTGGTATTGTTGTCGTGGACTCGCTTGGGCTGTTTGTGATATTTGCGGGCCGGATGATGATGTTGGGACGATTTTTTTTTATACTGCCCATTTTGTTGATTTTGTCACTCATCATATGTGATTCTAGGCTGCTGCTGCTTGTCGGGCGGGACAGTTCTGGCGATGTTTGCGGCCCAGTTCTGTCATTTTCCCTTTTTTCCGAGATGAGGCACATCAGTGGTGCCGTAAACAGCCGGGAATCCTATGTATCTTCCGAAAGAAAGTTTCTGCTGAAACTATAACCCAATATAAGCTCATTAGTATTCCACATAGCTCACCAAATCCAACCCTAGAGCTCCCTTCTCCCACCCGTGACCCCCCTGACGCCGTCTCCCTCCTGACTTGCGCGACGACGCCATGGCGGGCCTCCCCCTGCGCGCGCCTGCCGAGGTCGTCCCCCAGACCTCGCCGGCCTCCGCCGCCGCCGCTGCGGCGGCTCACCACGGCCTCCTGAGTGTCGTGGCCACTCGGCACGCCGCCGCAGCCGGCCGGCGCGCCACTACCGCCGGAGAAGATGACAAAAAAATGTTGGTTTTGGTGCTACAAATGTTTCAGTATTTTCAAAAAATGTTGCAACATTTTGTAAAATATTGACGAAATTGGCTAAAAATGTTGAAGAAAAAAATGTTGCAACATTTATGAAAAATGTTGAAAACTTTTTCAATATTTTTTATTTAATAGTAATGAATTTTTGTGGACTGGAACTATTAGTTAGCAATCTTAGATGAACTTTGGTGAGTTAGAAGTTTCAACCCTTATTTACCTTCCGGTGTTGTATAGGAGCCCCGTCGACAGCTCCATCTCCACCCATGGCGCCCTCGCCTCCGTGCTATATTAGTATCTGTGAGCTATTGTGGCTAATTACCAAAGATTGCATATTCGTGCAACTCCTTAGTTCTTGTGGTATTGACCTACCTGGCCACCCAACTTGTTATTAGATATGTCAATGTACTGTAAACTGCTCATCTGACCAAACTATGGCGGTATATGCCCTGACAATTGATTTCGTGACAAATTTAGCTTCTACAGGCAGTGTAGATTGCTTAATTCTGGTTATATTGCCAGTTAGATTATTGGAGTGGAGTATAGTAACTCTAGCTTTGATAGCTCTGGTGGCAAGCTTCCGGTGATCATGTTTTCTGATGCATACAACGTGGTAAATTAATGGAGGGGCCATTAATGTTCAAAGCTGACTTTATTTTTTATTTTTATTATTTTTTGGCTAAAAAAAATGAGGGACGCGTACGTGCTTGACAGGGAATTTTGAAGGCTTCCGTTAGACTTTCAGTTCCTGTTTCTTCCTTTGACAATAGCAACGAATTTGCTGCAGCATCGTGCACGGCAGAATAATATGAATGCTAGCTAGTCTTGGTTAAGTACATTCCGGTTCTCCACACAACAGTGTTCACCTAAGAAAAATCAGATAGCTGAGAGCCTGAGACACACAATATATACCCCGGGCAAGCTGCCCATGAAGCATTGAAGCCATGTCCCTTAAGGCCACAACACACAGATACCAATTGCAATTGGGCAGTGTATCATTCTGAGCATGCATGTCTCCAAACATGCATGCATCAGGAGCCTCAAGTTTGGAAGCTAGCAAGAAAGAAAACCATGGTGACGGCAGAGCTAGTTCTCTTCTTCGTCCACGCGTGCTCTCTCCTCCTGCTTCACGCGGGTGCGGCGGCGCTCCGTCACGGCGGCGTGCATCTACAGTCCCAGCAGGAGGCCCTCCTCCAATGGAAGTCCACCCTGCAAACCTCGCCGCCGGCGCTGGACTCGTGGCGGCGGAAGACGAGCCCATGCAGCAGCAACTGGACGGGCGTCGCCGTCGCGTGTGGCGGCGTCACGCACCGCGGCCACCGCCGCTTCCGTGCGCCGCCCCTGGTGGTGATCAGCATCTCCCTGCCGGACTCCGGCATCGACGGCCGCCTCGGTGAGCTCAACTTCTCGGCGCTCCCGTTCCTCCAGTACATCGACCTCAGCTACAACAGCCTCCATGGCGAGATCCCACTGTCCATCACCTCCCTCCCTGCGCTCTCCTACCTCGACCTCAGCGGGAATTGGCTCAGTGGGCAGATACCACCGGAGATGGGCAACATGCAGGGCAGCCTCACGGTGTTGGGGCTCCCATTCAACAACCTCACAGGTTGCATTCCTCCATCCCTTGGGAACTTGACGATGTTGGTGACTCTTGACATCGAACAGAACGAGCTCGACGGGCCGATCCCCAATGAGCTTGGGAAGCTCACCAGCTTAGAGACTTTGGATCTTAGTAGCACCTTGTTGAGTGGGCAAATACCTGGAAGCCTAGGCAACTTGACCAAACTTAGAATCCTGTTCATGTACAGCAACCAGCTATCAGGGCCCATACCATCCTCTCTAGGAAACCTTGTCAACTTGCTTGATGTTGATCTCGGTCACAACCACTTGACTGGTAGAATTCCCAACTCCTTGTCAAACCTCACACATCTAAACGGGTTTTATTTGGACAATAATCAGCTCACAGGGGTTTTCCCCCAGGAGATAGTGCTGATGATGGCTAATCTAACTCAGTTATTTCTAGCAACAAACCAGCTAAGTGGCCCAATACCCCCGAGCTTGGGGAACCTCACTGGGCTAACAGACCTTAGCCTGTCCGAAAATCAGTTTGTAGGATCCATTCCCGCTGAGATCGGCAGTTTGGCTGACCTCCAGGGTATTTCTTTATCCGAAAACCGGATTTCAGGGCCAATACCGGCAACTCTTGCAAACCTCACCAGCATGAGAAGGCTACTACTTTTCGATAACATGCTGTCCGGTCAGTTGCCTGGACAGTTTGCAAATCTTACACGCTTAGTTGAGCTCAGTCTTTCCAACAACTCTTTATCTGGGGAATTGCCTTCTGGTGCCTGCAAAGGCGGAAACCTCCAACAGTTCGATGTCGCTGACAACATGTTCACTGGGCCTATACCTGAAAGCTTGGCAACATGCAAGGGACTGCAGGGACTTCACCTGGATTCGAACCAGATAACAGGAGACATATCAAGTTTCGGGCCATACCCCCAGCTTATTGCGGCCACCTTAAGACGGACCAATAACCTTCATGGGCATTTGTCCAAAATCTGGAGCTCAAGCACCAACTTAACTTTCTTGGATTTGGCAGAAAACAATATAACTGGAAGTTTGCCACCTGAGTTGGCAAACCTAGTAAAATTGGAGGTCCTCCTAATAGACACCAATGATCTTACTGACAGCATACCACCAGAATTCAGCAATCTTGCCAATCTGTACATGCTCAATTTATCACAAAACAAATTTTTGGGTCATGTACCACCTGGATTCGGTCGGTTGAGCCATTTACAGTATCTCGACATATCTATGAACAAGTTGAATGGATCAATACCCCGAGAGCTTGGGGGTTGCACCGGGCTACGATCGTTGCTGATGAGCCACAATAGATTGAGTGGTGATTTGCCAATGACCTTGGGTAACCTAGTAAATATCCAGCTTGTGTTGGATATCAGCAACAACAACCTCACAGGCGGGATACCCACACAGCTCGGCAATTTGGCGTTGTTAGAGGCTTTGAACCTCTCCCACAATCAGTTGAGTGGGAACATTCCATCCTCCTTTGCTAGCATGGTCAGTTTGACAACACTCGATGTGTCGTACAACAGCTTGGAAGGGCCTCTTCCGATGGGACCATTATTACACAATGCCTCAGTAGAATGGTTCCTCCACAACAACGGTCTTTGTGGTAATATCACAGGCCTGTTAAAATGTTCCTCAAGTCCAATAACAGAATATCACAGCAGAATAATTAACAGAGTATTGGTATTATCTATCTGTATTCCTTTGGGCCTGGTTATTATCTTTGCAACTTCTTTTGTAATTAGGGGTATTCACAATAGGAGAAGGCCACAAAGAAACATAGCCACAGATACAAGGGATGTTCTTTCAGTGTGGAATTTTGATGGGAAACTAGCATTTGAGGATATCATTAGGGCGACCGAAAATTTCAGTGATAGGTATATAGTTGGATCAGGAGGGTATAGCACTGTTTACAAAGCTCAGCTTCAAGGTGGAAGATTGGTTGCAGTGAAAAAACTACATCCAACTGAAGAAGGAATGAGTGAGGGAAAGGGGTTCCTTAGTGAAATAGAAATCTTGACCAAGATCCAGCATCGATGCATTGTCAAGCTTTTTGGGTTTTGCTCACATCCAAGGTATAAGTTTCTTGTATGTGATTACATTGAAGGAGGAAATCTGCATGTAACCTTGGAAAATGAGGATCTAGCAAAGGAGCTGAACTGGCAGAAGCGAATTGCAATCACAAGAGACGTGGCCCAAGCTATGAACTACTTGCACCATGAGTGCAACCCACCAATAATCCATCGCGACATAACAAGTAACAACATCTTGCTGGACGCAGAATTTAAGGCTTATGTTTCAGATTTCGGCACGGCAAGGGTTATAAAGCCTGATTCATCAAATTGGAGTGAACTAGGAGGGACCTATGGTTATATAGCGCCAGGTGGGTCATCTCTTTCTTCTTGCACATAGCAAAATATCTGTTGCAGTTTGTTTTCTAACAAGCTAATTTCAACAAATTTATTAACCTAATGTTTCGTTTTTTTTTTCTGTAGAGCTATCATACACACCAGTGGTGACGACAAAATGTGATGTATATAGCTTTGGTGTGGTTGCCTTAGAGGTCGTGATAGGGAGATACCCTATGGAGCTGCTGCAGTCACTTTCTTCCCTGCTGGGACATAATTACAGTCTTGAAATGGATGTGTTGGACCAGCGTCCATCATCACCAACCAGAGTGGAGAGGGAAGAAATCGCTCTGCTTGTCAAAATGGCATTTTCTTGCCTGCAAACTTCTCCTCAGTCAAGGCCGACAATCCAGGACGTCTATCAGACACTGGCTCTCCAGAAACCATCTTGTTCTTTTGCCTCACCTTCTCATGCACTTTCAATATAATAGGAAATACAACGGAAGGAGAAATATAGGGTATTTGTTTTCCATCAGGTTTGAGAAGCATATAAGATGTATTTCAGTCGCTTACAAGCTTTAGTACATCATAGCCCGAAAAAAGTTTTGGTATGGAATAAAAACGAACCCCTTCAATGTACAATAAGTTCAAACAAACAGTGTGTGCTCAACATGTTGCACCAATGCAATAATGATAAATATGGATTGTGTTGTAATCTTACATCTTTGTACCCCTGATTTGGCGGCCGTGCTGATTTTTTTTTTAGAAAAATTGGGTCCATGACATGGAAAGATGCATGATTTTAGAAATTTATCATCAAACCATCTTGGTACACTTTTTTTAGGGTACTGCCTTGGTACACTTTAATACCAACTAAAGGTGTCTCTGTTTAGATTTTTAATATTCCGTCCAAATTTATTACACGTTTCTAATTTTTTATTTATTTTCCTTTGCATTGCAAGAGCTGGAAATGACAAAGTTGCCCTTGGGTGTTTTTATCTCATCCCGTGCATGAGGATTTCGTGTGCAGTAGTGGACTAAAGCACAATATTTCAAAGTTTAGGCACTAGAATAATGTTGATTCTCACCATGTCGCTAGAATCCAAACTGTCATCGCAACGTACGCATGCATGAAGCACTCCGGTCCCCGTCTTGGTAGACTGAAGAAAGTCTAGTCGTCTCTAGTTATATGCATGCACTTAAGGAGTCCTGATACATTGAGTACACAGATGTGACATATCAGCAGTAATAGAACTGAAGGGATGGGTGGTCTCGGCTCCACGATTTCAACAATATAAATAGCAGGTCAAGCACAGAACAGTCATGTTAGATGCAAGGACGTACGGAACATTTTGATGCAAAGGAAGACTTTGATCAACTCGGTGTGTCGAAGCCATGCATATATGCATCTTGAAGTCATAGTCATCTGATCCTTCCGTCTATCCTCAAACTTCTGGACACTACTGCGTGTTGTCTGGGCGGAGATTCAGGGACGGACGGGTGGGGCTCCTCCTATCTATTTATCCAGGGCCATCCCACTAGTTTCATGGGTCTTTGGGCGAGTAAGACACTAAGGTCTAACAATCTAATATTTTAATATAACGATTACATTATATAATACTATTGATAAGAGATAACTTGTAGCATATATTTAAGTCTTCTTGTAAAAGTAATAGTACATCAAAGAAGATAAAAATGACAAAATAACTATGATGGTTACCTCAAATAAAATCACGATCGGTCTGTACACTAGTACTAAAGTCAGCAATCGAATCCATGCGGACCATACCTTTGCCGTGGAGAATTAGAGGAGGCCGTCCTCATCGTCTGCGATCGAGAAACAATTAAACTAACGATCACTTCCCGAGTCTTGATCTCGACATGAAACAAACGATCTCAATTCCTAAATCCTAATCAGCAAACTTGATGCCTTGATGGCCTCCTGCTTGAACGGCGGCACAATCCGAACAGAGAGGGAGACTGGGAGACAGCTAGACGGGAGACAAACCGGGCATCGAGTCGTCGAGGATACCCTAGTCGCCGGCTCCACGGCTCGGCGCTTGCCGTGACGCTGTCGGCCTGCCTGTCGCCCTCGGGGCCTCGCCGCCTCGGCACTCCTCGTCTTTCTCGATCTCGTCTGTGTCCGCCGTGCGTGCTTGGCGATTGACGAATTCGATACATTCCTGCCTGGCGACTGTACGGTCGGTGGACGGTGGTATACTGGCGCAGGAAACATCTACACCCCATGGGCCCCAGCCTCATGGGGCCCATGGGCAACACCCACCTTGCCCTCCCCCGGGACGGCCCTGTATTTATCTTCCTTCCAGCGGATGGATGTCACACGAGGCGCGGCTGCCTTTGTGTGTGTGTTTGTGGGGGGGGGGTGGTGTGTGTGTTGGTATAGTATTCCAAATGGGCTAGGCCCGAAGAGCGGCACGAGGCACGGCATTAAAAAGCACGGTCCTAGCCCGACACTAGGCACGATCGATAGTGCTTAGGGCTGGCCCGGCACGATAGGTTGATAGTGTCTGGGCCGCCAATCCGACCTATAGTGCCGGCCCGAGGCTCGGCCGATTTTTGTCAACCTGATAAGCGGCCCGATAATAAACATCTCATCTCATATATATACACATGAAACTCTAACTTTTATCCCTTCCAAATCCATCCATCCAGCCGCCCCTCCTTTTTTCCTGCTCCCTCCCGATCCCGATCCCATGATCCCCTCAGTGCCTCCCGATCCTGCCGCCGCGGTGCCGTTCCTGCGTCACGATCCCGCCGCCGCGGTGCCGCCCCTGCCTCCGGATCCCGCCGCTGCCCCACACCCCCACCCTTTTCCGCTCCTCTCTCCAACCTGCGCCGCCTCCGCCGCGAGGCTGGAGCTCCGGCCACGCCGGCCTGCACCACCTCCGCCGCGGGGGCCGGAGCTCCGGCCGTGCTGGCCTGCGCCGCCTCCACCGCGGTGGCCGAAGCTCCGGTCGCGCTTGCCGGCGGCTGCCAGGGGCGCGCCTTGGTCTGCAGATAGTGCCGGGCTGGACGCGGCCCGAGTCGCGGCCCGTTCGTGCCGCCGTGCCGGCCCGGCCCGAAAAAAGTCCATAGGGCCGTGCTTCGGCGCGCTCTCAGGCACGGTGGCACGACATGGCATGGCACGAAGTTGCCATCATGCCTGATAGGGCCGAGCCGCTTAGTGCCGAGCCATTTAGGGCTAGGGCCGAGCGGCCCGTTTGGAATTCTATATGTGTTGGGGGGGTTTATATAGTTATATGTCTACATACCGGAATGTGGATAAGAGGTAAAACTTCCGGCTCATCAAAGTCTAACTTGGTAGATGTATTTTTTCCCACCAGCCCACCTCATGACTATTAATTAAAAAATATTTCTTTAGGAAATGTTGGTTTCGTCAACATTTTTGAGACTTCGCTCCGCACCGACGGCGGCGTGACCCGCGGCAGAAGCCGCCATGGCGAGCGGCGGCCGAGCTCGAGCGAGCGGTCATGGCGGGCGGCGACGGAGCACGGTGCGCGGCCAGGCGTGCGGGCCGGCTGCGGCGGCGCGTGAAGGCGGCAGGTCGGGCCGGCTGTGGCCATGGCAGCCATGGTGGCGGCGGTGGAGCTCGGCCGCGGCCATGCGCGGGGCGGCGGCAGCGGGTGAGAGGCGACGGCAGGGTGAGGAAGGAGGAGATTATGGTTTAGTAGTTAGATCCGATGATTATGATTGGTTGCTCGAATCTCAAATATCGGAAGTTAAATTGAAAAAAAATCTTCCGAAAGATATATAGGATTCCTGGGCTGACTGTTGCTGTTGAGAAAAAGCACAACGCATCGCACCACGCAAGGAGCTCTTCTAGCTCGCGCCGCTGCTCCCTCTCATTCCCATCCAGTTTCAGCTCACGCCGCCGCTTCTCTTGCGCACGGCCTGACGGGCCGCCGCCGAAATGGCTGCTAGCTGGTGGAGGTTATGGCATGGCACCCACGCTAGCGCCGTCCAACGAGAACGAGCATTAGCTCGGTCGGTAGGCATCGCAGATGGGCATGCCACCGACCTGGGTTCGAATCCTCTTGGATGCAGGTTTATCTCATCGGAGTTTATCTTTGAAAAAAATGTTCTCGCCGGTGAAACCGGGGTTCGGAAGTGTTTTAAGCTGGAAGGAAGCTTCTTTCTCTTAATGAAAACTGTGAGGGCGATCTTACCCCACCGGCTTAGTTTTTGACTAGCGCCGTCCAGCACCGGATCCACAGCCGGCCGGCGTGGAGGTAGGCAACCCCCGGTGGATGAGGAGGGATCACTGTGCCTGAAGCTGCCGAGGTTTGGATCGATCTGCCGTCGACGAGTCCTAGAAACTAGTAAGTGCACCTGCAGCGTTTTCGTAGCACGAGCCAGAGCTGTCCTATCGTGAGACGACAACCCTGCTCTTTCCCATTGTTTAATAATGACTTGTTGAAGGTCACGTGCGACACGCACGTGATTGAAAAAATAAGAGTAAAAAAAGTAGTACATATTACTGCTTTCAATACACGTTACAACGAATGGTGCGATCGTCTTACCATCAGCCATGGACTACATTCTACATCTATTTTGATCCTTGTAGTATTAGTTAATGTCGACCGGGCATCCCTGGATCCACCAACACATGTGGGCCACACCCAGGAGATAAGTTCCTGTACACCTGGACTACTCGACTAGTGGGCCACAGTGCTGGTACCGTGGACCACAAGGCAAGACAAGACGGACAAGGACTTGTACTAAGACTAGGATAGCTTTCCATACCTTGTATAGGCTACTCCGGGTCCTACTCGAATAGTACTCTTATACCAATCCGATTTGTAACCCTGCCTCCTGTGGCATATAAGACGAGGCAGGGACCCCTCTCAAAACATACGCAATCAATACAGAGCCACGCAGCATACAGGACGTAGGGTATTACGCACATTGCGGCCTGAACTTGTCTAATTGTGTGCCCCGTGTCTCACCATCGTGTTCCTGATCTCGGCGAGCCCCACCGCACAATCTACTACTTTGGGTACCCCGTCGTAGGCTCGGTGTCTAAAACACTGACAGCTGGCGCGCTAGATAGGGGTTCTCGTCGTTGATCCGCTGGCGAACTCGATGGCTCTCGTCATCATCAAGCCGACCGTCGCTTTCCAGCAAGGCGACACCTTCGTCTTTGGCACTTGGGTTTGCGTTGCTGACAGCACCGGATCGTTCCTGCGTTTCTTGGCATCAACTCCGGAGTCAAACTCATGTCCTCGACGCTTACGCAAGCTTTGATGGAAGAACTCGTCGAAAATTTCGGCAAAATTTCAATCTCTGACCCGCTCAGAGAACTCGAGTCGGAGTCCGAGTACAACTCGACTTCGTCTCCTATTCAGCCTGAGTTGCTCCCTTCGGCTTCACAGCTTGCACTCAGCCTGGATAGCATCCCAGCACCACCTCTCTTCGGCCATCGCCATGTCAGTGTCGCTTATCAAGCCGCGCTGAAGCGCCTCATGTGCTCTGGCTCGAAGATCGTGCTCGAGTACTCTTTGGATTCGGACGTCAACCTCGACTACTATGATTCAGATTCATCTGAGTTCGAGTTCGACTACGGTTCGGATTCTACTGCAGTACAACAACTGACTGGCCCTGCTCAAGGACTGGTGATCACATCGACGCCTGAGGGTAGATTCGTCTACTGGCCTAAGCATGTGCCTACTGATCTCACCTTGGTTGATCAGGAGCGCTTTATCGCTTGTCTCGACAACTTACCTTTCCAGGAAGGTGCCAAGCTTGTTGATTATGACACCGATACGGAGCTCATTGAGAGTACGGGTACTCATTCACCTTATCGAGAAGTTTTTGTCGTTGATGCATCTACCCCGCAAGGACATCGTGCCAATTACCATTTTCCGGATGATGTGTCTGATGATGAACTCTCTGCTAATGCTCCTACTGATGAAACTGCGGAGGCCAAGACTGCACGTCACCAACGCAATGCTGATCGTGCAACCCTTCGTCGGGAACTCGCGGAAGCTCTACCTACTCGTAATCTTCAAGAGGCTCTGGATGCGGTAGCTACTCGTCAATATCGCACTCCAGAGGAAGCTATCAACGCGATCAATCTACTTGGTCGCTCTATGCCTTGTGACAGGGCGGCTGCTGAAGTCGCGAAGCTGGCTGAACTAGCCTACACTATGCTACGTCAGAACACCAGTACTCCTAGTCACCATGGCAGCAGTGGAGGTGCTCATCGTACTACTCCTACTCCTCAACGTACACGTCCGAAAGCTAGCAACAGGGGCAAAGGTGGTGAAGGTAGTGTCACTAGCAAATCGGGAGATTCTCGCTATGATGCTCGCACAACAATCAACGCCAGACGTGCTGAGCGTGAGAAGCAAAAGGATGCGGACTCTAATTCCTTTCCTGCTCTCTCTGCTCGACTTCAAGCTCTGCTTCTTCCAGAGAAATTCAAGCCCTATGGCATCTCTAAATATGATGGCAAGCAAGATCCAAGGCAGTGGTTGCGCTGTTATGCTTTGTCTATCACTAATGCGGGGGGCAATGATGATACTAAGTGTATCTATTTCCCTTTTGTCTTGGAGCAAGAGCCCCTCACATGGTCCGAGTCTCTCAAACGTGGCTCCATTGACAACTGGGGACAACTCAAGCAACGCTTCACCAGCAACTTCGCAGGTTCTCTGGGCCGTCATGGTACTCGGATGGACCTGGTCCTGATCAAATAAAAACAAGGCGAGACTATTCATGAGTACATGCGCCGCTTCTTCGAAAAAAGGGCCACTGTTGTTGATGTCACCGAGAAAGAAGTCATAGATACCTTCCAGGATGGTTTTTATGACGACAGGCTTTTCCAAGACTTTGGTCGTGCTCGCCCAGCCAACATCACCAAGCTCAAGGAGATGATCACTCACTGGGCGGACGAGGAAGACAAGGCTCGGAATCGGTTCAAGCATCTTCGCAACAACCAGAACAACAACAACAACAATAATGCTGGTGGAAGCAACAATGGCAAGCAACAGCAGGGCAATCGCACGGGTAATAACTACTCGAGCAATCCTAATCGCAAGCGCAAGCCCGACAACACTGTTGCAGCCATGGAAACTACTGCCAAGACTGAAGATGATTCTCACTGGGCAACATTGACCAAGCAGAAATGCCCATGGCTCCCAGAGGGCGATCATACTACAGAGCAGTGTTACCAACTTCGTCGTGCGCTGAAGAATACACCTGAGCCAACACACCCAAACCCAAGGTTTCGTAAACACAAGGGGAAGAAGGCTAATAATGACAAAGACACTGGGTTTCAACATCCCTCCAACACTGTCAATATCATATTTGGTGGGATTCCAACCAAGCGCATGCAGAAACTTGCACTCAGGGCGATTATGTCCATCCAACCAGCAGCTCCCACTTTTCTAAATTTTCTAAAGTGGTCTGAAACCCCCATTACCTTTTCAAGGGTGGATCAATGGACTAGTTTTTCTGAGCCAGGACGATATCCTCTCGTTCTAGATCCAGTGGTGGCAGGCTCCAGACTCACTAAGGTTCTTATTGATGGTGGCAGCGGTCTCAATGTCCTGTTTGCCAAGACCTTGAAGAAGATGGGCCTGGATATCACCAATATGCTTACCAAGACCAACTCGCCGTTCTATGGTATCATCCCAGGCAACGCAGCTGTTCCTTTGGGTTCAGTTGTACTACCCATAACCTTTGGGACTAAGGATCACTACCGTACCGAGTACATCAAGTTCGAGATTGCCGACTTCGAGACTTCTTATCATGCCATCCTCGGCAGACCTGCCTTGGCCAAGTTCATGGCTATCCACACTATGTGTACCTTGTACTCAAGATGCCGAGCCCCAAAGGAGTTCTTTCATTGCAAGGGGATTTGAAGCGTTCTTACGACTGCGACACTGGAGCCGTAGAACTTGCTTCGACAACTCAAGTACCTAATGCTATGATGGAAGTCTTTGCTGCAGCTAAAAAGCTTGCTCCGAGCGAGTTGGAGGTTCCTGAGAAGACAGACATCAAAAACAAGCCTGCACCAACTGGTGATGTCCTGCTCAAAGCCATTGACCTTGGTACTGATGACAGCAGCAAGACAACCATGATCAGTGCACAACTTGATTCTAAATAGGAAGACACACTCGTCAACTTCCTTTGGGCTAACCATGATATCTTTGCGTGGAAGCCATCTGACATGCCAGGTGTGCCCAGGAGGTTGATCGAGCACTCACTCAACATCGATCCTAACGCTACCCCCAAAAGACAACACCTTCGTCGCTTTGCTGATGACCGCAGGGCTGCTATCAAGAAAGAGCTTGCCAAACTACTCGCGGCTGGCTTCATCCGGGAAGTTTTTCACCCGCAATGGCTCGCTAACCCTGTGCTCGTCAGAAAGAAGAACTCTAATGATTGGAGGATGTGTGTCGACTACACTGATCTCAACAAGCATTACCCCAAGGATCCTTTCCGGTTGCTGCGGATTGATCAAGTCATTGACTCTACGGCGGGCTGTGCTCTACTCTGTTTCCTGGATTGCTATTCCGGATATCATCAAATTGCAATCAAGGAATCTGATCAAGAGAAGACCACATTCATCACCCTGTTTGGCGCTTATTGTTACACAACAATGTCCTTCGGGTTGAAAAATGCTGGTGCTACTTATCAAAGAGCTATCCAAGCGTGCTTCAAGAGGTAGCTTCACAAGAATGTGGAAGCATATGTGGATGACGTCATTGTAAAGACTAGGGATCCAGACATGCTTATCGCGGATCTTGAGGAAACTTTTGCTTCGCTACGGGAGTACTAATGGAAGCTCAACCCAAACAAATGCGTCTTTGGCGTATCATCGGGAAAACTACTCGGGTTCATCATCAGCCATCGTGGCATCGAAGTAAATCCCGAGAAGATTACTGCCATCTCCAACATGCAAGCTCCGACTACTATCAAAGATGTCCAGAAGCTTACTGGTTGTATGGCGTCATCAATCGCTTCATCTCGCGACTTGGAGAACGGGGTCTACCTTTCTTCAAGCTACTCAAGCGGCAAGAGAAGTTTACGTGGACAACTGAAGCTGATTAAGCTCTTTCTCAGCTCAAGGAGTTCTTATCCAAGCCTCCAGTCCTCATAGCTCCTCTGCCCAATGAAGAGCTCTTGCTCTACATCGCTGCGACTACTAATGTTGTCAGCACTGCTGTTGTCGTTGAACGGCAGGAGGAAGGCCATGGCTACCCTGTCCAGTGCAAGGTCTATTTCGTCAGTGAAGTACTTTCAGAATCCAAGGCTCGCTACCCTCCGGTACAGAAGCTACTTTATGCGGTCCTGATTACTTCACGGAAACTTCGCCATTACTTCGACGAGTACAAGATTTCTGTGGTTACTAGCTACCCGCTTGGCGAGATATTGCACAACCGGGATTCCACAGGAAGGATTTCTAAATGGACTGTAGAGCTTGGTGCTCTATCGCTCGAGTTCAAGTCTCGCACTGCTATCAAGTCGCAAGCCTTGGTTGATTTCATGGTTGAGTGGCGGGAAAATCAAGTCCCAACTCCAATTGAGCGTCCAGAACACTGGATCATGTACTTTGACGGTTCCCTCAAATTGGAAGGCGCTAGTGCCGGGGTACTTCTGATTTCCCCCAAGGGCGAGCAACTCAAATATGTTTTACAGATCTTTTGGAAGGTCTCAAACAACGAAGCTGAATATGAAGCTCTACTGCATGGTCTTCGCCTTGCAGTCTCTCTTGGCATTACACGACTACTCGTCTATGGTGATTCTTTGGTGGTCATCAATCAAGTTAATGATTTTTGGGATCGTAATGCTGAAAACATGGATGCGTACTGTCAGGAGGTACGGAAACTTGAGAACAAATTCCATGGTCTCGAGTTCCATCATGTGGTCCGCGACAACAATGTTGCTGCGGATGTCTTGTCGAAGCTGGGATCTACACGAGCTCAAGTGCCAGCTGGAATCTTCATCCATGAACTCCATAAACCATCAACTCCAGAGCAATCATCTGCACCTGCGACTACTTCAGTTCAATCTGATCGAGAAGTGCTTATGATTGATGTGGACTGGAGAATTCCTTTCATCGACTACATTAAACATCAGTTGATTCCTGAAGACAAGTCAGAAGCCGAGCGCATCTCACGCCGTGTCAAGACTTATGCTCTAGTCGGAGATCAACTCTACAGGCGAGGTACAAGCTCTGATGTTCTCATGAAGTGCGTTTCTCGCGAAGAAGGCAAGGAAATCTTGGAGGAGACACACAAAGGAATCTGTGGCAATCACGCTTCTTCCCGCACCTTGGTGGGAAAAGTGTTCAGACGTGCTTTCTACTGGCCTACAACTCTTGCTGATGCCGAGGAACTAGTCAAGAAATGCCAGGGATGCCAATTCTTCGCCAAACAATAACACGTTCCAGCCTACAAGCTCATCACGATACCACCAACTTTGCCTTTCGCTTGCTGGGGGTTGGATATGATTGGTCCTCTCCCAAATGCGCCAGGAGGATTCAACAGAGTTCTGGTTGCTATCAACAAGTTTACCAAGTGGATTGAGGTCAAGCCTGTTACCTGCCCCAAGGCTGATAGAGTCCTCGACTTCTTGGATGAAATCGTACATCGCTATGGGTTCCCCAATCGCATTATCATAGACTTGGGTTCGAATTTCAACAATCACTAGTTCTGGGAGTACTACGAGAACAGTGGAATTGACGTCCGGTACGGCTCTGTTGCTCATCCACGTGCCAACGGTCAAGTGGAATGCGCCAATGGGATGATACTCGACGCTCTCAAAAAGCGACTATATGATGCTGCAAATACCAAGAGCGGCAAGTGGATCAAGGAACTACCCAATGCACTCTGGGGGCTACGCACTCAGCCTACTACCCCCACAGGGCAGTCACCTTACTTCCTGGTTTACGGCTCTGAAGCCATTTTGCCCGCTGATGTCATGTGGCGTTCTCCGACGGTTGATCAGTACGAAGAAGGTGTAGCTGAAGAAACAAGACAAACAGATGTCGACAGTCTCGAGGAAGTTCGCTGCAACGCACTTGTTCAATCTGCTCGATACCTTGAGAAGATTCGCCGCTACCATGACCGCAACGTTAAAGAACGCTCCTTCAACGTTGGTGATTTAGTCCTTCGTCGTATTCAGAACACGACAGGACTACACAAACTCAACTCGCCATGGGTAGGTCCTTTCTCTGTTGCAAAGGTTACCGGTCCAGGCTCGTATCGTCTACAAACTCTTGAAGGCGAAGAAGTCGACAACTCTTGGAACATTGACCAGCTTTGTCGCTTCTACCCGTAGGGGGTATCAATGACTCTCTCCAGGCAGCTTCGGCTGCAACTACTCAACAGACAGCTACGGTTGTCACTACTCGTAGGGGGCCTCAACAACCCTCTCCAGACAGTTTCGGCTGTATCTACTCGTGGCTTCAGCTGCGATCACTCGTAGGGGATCAACATAATCCTCTCCAGGCAGTCTCATTCTGCGACCTCGTAGGGAGTCATGACAACTCTCTCCAGACGACTCCGTGTCATGTAGAGCAATAAGTGGCACATGCTGTCCATGTCTCTATTTTTTAATAAGAGGCTTTGGCCTAGAGTAACACCCTTCTGGTAGGGTCTCAGTGGAATTCTCATACAAGTTGCTGCTACAGCAAGGATGAGTTCACCACACTGTCCCCTACGGTCTTACTCGTTCTTCGGAACATCCTTGCGAGTACTCTCTCACTAGGCTCATAGCCTTAGTGGTACTTAAGACATTGTAAACTCTGTACAATGTATTCAGTAATAAAGTTGTTATCCTATATTTCAACTTGTTACTGTCCTTTGCTTATTCACAACAAAGCCTTCTTTCACGCTGCTACAGCTAAGGTGTTCAACTCGTTGTGAATAAGTTCTTTTCGAGTGCTCTCTCACTAGGCTTATAGCCTCAGAGGTACTTAAGACATTGTCAACTCTGTACAATGTGCTTATTTCACGACAAAGCCTTCTTTTTACGCTGCTACAGCTAAGGTGTTCAACTCGTCATGATTAAGCTAATGTTCTTTGGAACATATTAATACTTGAGTACTTCTACTCGAGTATCGTATCTCTTTTTGCAGCCACACACTCAATACCAACTCAAGTACTTGGCAAACACACAAGCATACAAGAGATCCAGATAATTGACTTACTCAAGTTTTCAATTATATTACATAAAACACTTGTTTGGGATTACACTTGTTTTTTCCCTAGTGTTTTGTTCTACCGGTACATCTATCAGAGATCAATGAACTTGGAGACTGCTTCCGCGATTGGAGAAGTTTGTTGCATCAACTCATTGAGCCGGTCGTCGGTGCAATCTCCAGATCGTCTGTTCATGATGACTGTCAAATCTGCCTCAGCGTAGAATGACTTGATGAATCTTAAGACTTGATTGGGAATAATACAAGCCAACCTTCGAGCATACTCCAGGATCTTCTTCGGTGTATCCTTCAACCTCTCCACAAGTGGAGGAGGCTGGACTCCAGCAATCCTGGGCTCGAAGAGATTGGCTACTGGCTCGGCTGCTTCTGTCAAGGCTTTCAATTCTGAGCGCAGGCCTTCGGCTTCTTCGATCTTGGTCTTGAGCGACTGCATGCAAGTCAACAAGTCATTCCAGCCCGCTAGGCGAATCTCCATCTCACGCTCAAGTTCGAAGCACCGCACCTTATAATCCGCCTCAAGATCCATGCGAGCTGATTCTTCACGATTAAAGGCCAGCTGCCAGTCCAGCGCCTTGTTGTTGAACTTCTCAACGTCTTCAGTCAGCTCTGCAGAAGATCAAGGCTACTTATTAGATGCAGTGTGCAAGAACAAAAGTACTCTATGAATTCAGAAAGGGGGAATACCTTTATTCTTCTGGCGCAGAGACGTGTTTTTCCTAACAACATTATCCTTCTGAGCCGTCAGCTTCTGGATTTCGTTGTGGTACTCGGCGGCGTTTCCATCAAGTTTCTCTTGCAGCTTCAGAGATAAGGCTTTCTGCTGTTTAAGTTCTTCTCTGAGCTGTGAGACCTCTTCGATGTCTGCCGCATATTGCTCAAGCAGGCGAGTCTTGCGCTTTGATTGCTTGACTACTTCCTACAAGAGCAAAATAATTCACGAGTCAGATACAAGATATCTTTGGCTTAAACTACTCTATAAGAGATTACAACTTACCGCGAAGAGCTTCTCAACGCTGCGGAACATCTCGCCGTGTGCTTGCAAGTTGTCCTCATCCAGGCAGGAGTCGTCATACAACATCAACCCTTCAGCCATGGATTAGGTACTTGTGCTTACCGCAGAGTACTTCGCAGTGCTACATAGAGGAGTCGGGTCTTCAATGATTGGCTTATGCGGCACTATGCGATCCTCCGGGTTGTCTTCAGCGCCAGCTGTGCATCAATCTGATGCACGGGGGCTTCAGCAACTGGAATTTCTTCGTGGCGCAGCTCGGCTTCTGGATCAGCCTCCAGGCCCTCATTCACCACGGCTTCAATATCCTCGAGTTGCTGAGCTTTGGGCTTGGAAGCTGCCTCCACCGCTGCCTTGACCACGTCGCTCCAGAGGAAGCGCAGTGCCTGCACAGCATCAGATTCAGCGGGTACTTCTTGGCGCTCTGGAAGCACATCTTCTTGTTGCTCTTGAGGATTCTGCTCTTCCTCAGCAAAACTACTTCCAGAGGCACCCCACTTCACATCAGTGGATTTTCTGCATCAACAAGTTGGTCAGCAAATTCAGAGTAAACAAAATTAATAAGTACTCGATTACTTGAGTACTTACAAAGCAGCTCGTGGTACCGAGACTTTCGGCCCCAACATGTCGAAAAATGAAGGCGCCGCCAGCACCTTTGGCACACTTTCCACCGGTGGCACAATCCCTGGTACCGCGGCTTCTTGTTGCTCATGCGCCACCGTCTCGACGGCTGACGCTGGAACCAACTCGGGTTCTGTTATTCTTGTTGGGCTACTTGAGGGTACATTGGCTGCACTCTCAATAACCTGCGCAAGGCAAAATTTAAGGCATTACAGCAGAGAGCAAGTACTCAACATGTTATTGACTATTTAAGTTCTCAAATACTCATCGTAATGGAGGGGAGACCTGTGATCTTCTTCACGGCTCGCTTCCCCACCGTGGTCCTCTTCTTCCGCGGCGGCAGCGTTACATCATCTGCAAGAGATGATGCCGGCCTCTTCGTTGCTCCTACGGAGAGACCACTGGGGATTGGCGCCCCAGAGTACCCGTAACAGCCCTTCACTTCAAAACGTTGTTGAAGTGTCTGGCCGTCATCGTCGCTTGAGGAGGCATCCTCCACCAAGACTTCTTCTTCTTCTTCCCCTTGAGCAGATCGACTACTCTCAGGGGCTTGAGCCTCTACTCCTGTTGGCTCTCCCTCTGGTACTTGTAGTAGATCCTCGAGACGAGGAGGAGGGTCAGACACAAACTTCAAGATATCCTCCTGCAAAACAAGGCAAATGTTAGCTATTCGACTACTTATCAAAAGTACTCGGGGGCTAATTATTGGAAACTCACTAAACGCGGAGGGTTGTCAGCACTGTACTCCTAGACAGCTGCAGAAATTCTGTGAAGATTCTTGAAGATCTTCTGCAGTCTCTCCATCACAAGATCATCACTGATCTCTTCTGAAGACAGCCTCGAGCCATCATCAGCTCCAGTGTATTCGAACCCAAGATGCTCCCGCTGCATCAAGGGTTGTACTCGTCGCTTCATGAAGCAGAAGGCTACTCTCTTAGCAGTCAAGCCTTGTGCCTTCTTCTGCGCAATCTTCGCCAGCAGCTCTGGAATTTGAATGCACTCCTGCATTGTCGGTCCGTCCTTCCAGAGCCTGTCGTACACAGGAGCGAACATGCTTGGCTTCGGTAGCTAAGGCGGGGTGTTGTCGATGTAGAACCACTTGGTCTTCCAATCTTGGTTCGAATCGATCAAGTCGTACTTGAAGTACAACTCCTGTGCCTTCTGGTGCATCTGCAGACCGGCACCACCGACTACCACCGAGAAATTGGCATTGGGCTGCAGCTTCAGGCAGAATATCTTCCTAAATAACGCCCAATGTGGGCAGATTCCAAGGAAGGCTTCGCAGAAGTGCACGAACACCGCGATCTGAAAGATGCTATTGGGATTGAGGTGTACATGCTTCAGCTTGAAGAAGTTGAGTAAGCCCCGGAAGAAATCTGAGGACGGCAGCGTCAACCCACGCTCGACGAAGTGGCCGAACATCAGGATTTCATCTGGACTCTTCTCCATTGGCCACGCATCTCCAGTGGAAGAGCTCTAGCCAGCAATCGCCTTCTCACGCAGCAACCCGCTGGCTTCGAGGGCTTTGATATCATCTTCCCTCATCTTGGATTTCTTCCAAGAAACAGCTTGGCTAGGGGGCTTCGTGATTACCACGGTCTTGTACTTCGGCTCCGGCAACTGATTTTTGCCACGGCCGGACTTCTTCTTCTGCCCCTTGGACGGCGCTGGCTTCATCCTTCCAGTCACGAGGGTTTTCTTTCACATTGACTCGAGGGCTGCGAGGGGGTGGAGATGGAAGCACTTAGCGATTTGGACGCTCGAACTCTGCGGCGGCTACGGATGCTAGGGTTTTCTTTTTTGGATCTAAGGGCGAATGGAAGCAATGAAACCCTAAGGGATACCCCTTCGGGTATTTATAAAACCAAAACCCTAACGGCTCGACCTGGTGACCCTTCGTATTCAACAAGATTGGTTTCACACAGGTAAAATTATCGGCTAAGTCAGAGGACTTAAATCCAAGACCTGCTCGGCTCCATCTCGGGGGCTCAACTACTCGATGAAATTGGAATTTACTCAGCTACAGTTCACTGAATTCAGGCCACTATTCTATAGTCAGATTGGATCCTTCAATTCGAGAAAGTACTCGACTCAAGGCTCGGGGGCTCCATGCCATGTGTCCTTCACCTTTGCTCAGGATTTTATGGGATTATTTGACGAAGACTACTGATTGACCCTCAGCTTGAATTGTCAATTCGAACTAAGGCTCGGGGGCTACATCCATATAGGATGCGATTTTTGCAAATCGCATTCCTATATTATTTCTTCGGATTTTCTGCGGATTTTTCGGAGTAAGATCAAAGAGTAGAAGATTGACCCTCAGCTTGAATCTTGGATTCGACCTAAGGCTCGGGGGCTACATTCCATATGGAATGCGATTTTAGTAATTGCATTACCATATGGATCTTTGATGCAAAGATTTCAAGAACGAAGCAGGTATTATTGAAGACCTTCAAGGGAAGTACTCGGGGACGCTTGAGAACAACTCGAGAAGACTTCAAGACTACTTGTGGAGTTAGCTGGAGTACCTTTCAGCCTCGTGATGATTCAAGTACTATTGAAGATTGAAGAACTCGGGGACGCTTGGGAACTACTCGTGGAGACCTTCAAGACTACTTGGACCATTGCACTCGACTACAAAGTACTCGGGGGCTTGTCGGCCGGGCATCCCTGGGTCCACCAACATATGTGGGCCACACCCGAGAGATAAGTTCCTGTACACCTGGACTACTCGACTAGTGGGCCACGGTGCTGGTACCGTGGACCACAAGGCAAGACAAGACGGACAAGGACTTGTACTAAGACTAGGATAGCTTTCCATACCTTGTATAGGCTACTCCGAGTCCTACTCAAATAGTATTCTTGTACCAATCTGACTTGTAACCCTGCCTCCCGTGACATATAAGGCGAGGCAGGGACCCCTCTCAAAACATACGCAATCAATACAGAGCCACGCAGCATACAGGACATAGGGTATTACGCATATTGCGGCCCGAATCTGTCTAATTATGTGCCTCGTGTCTCATCATCGTGTTCCTGATCTCGGCAAGCCCCACCGCATAATCTACTACTTCGGGTACCCCGTCGTAGGCTCGGTGTCTAAAACACTGACAGTTAAGGATGGTCTTCATTTTCCACTCCTACGTCTTCGGTGGCTATCGTCGCCTGCCCCACCATACAGAATCCTATGTCTGCACAAATCATACCAATAAGATTAAATATGGATCAAGCAAGTTCATGCAAAAACACAAATCGGCGATAAGGAACAACGGCTCGCACCCATCCAAGGCAAGGTAGGAGGGAGACACGCTTTCAACACTATTTTCCATAAATCCACAAATAATAAGATCTCCACTGTATTTGTGTGTGACAAAGAGCATAAGCCATGGAACTATCATTCTACTAATTTACTGACTAAAAAACGACGGAAAAAAAAGTAAATACCTAAAAATGGCAAATGGTGATTGCAAACCATATAAGCCCCAAATCCGAATCTTCAATTCGCTACTGCATTAAGGAATTCTACTTTTTCATTAGGTTTTCACATCCACAAATTAATTGGTCACATCTAAATGTTTCCACTCTCTATGGTTTTTTTCGCACCATCTGCACCCACCATTTTGTATCCGCTCTTATCCCCTACACACCCTCCTCTAATTTCCTTCCCCTAATCAAAGAATTTTTCTACAAAGCACCTTGCAATTGATCCCGTAAGATATCCCTCAAGTACCTTAGAGGGAATTAATGCATGCACTGAAGTGAGCAATAATATTATTGTGCATATTCTTTAGGATCTTTGATGCAGGTAATATTTCAGAAATAATATCAATGCTCAGCAGCTTCTCCAAAATAGCCCTACAATTAATATTCGGAAATATTTCGTATGCAGGAAAGGACTGCATAGTTCAGGAACAAAACAAAGAATTACTGACAACTCAAAAGGAAATATAGTTCCTACATTACATCACGTAGCACTTCAGAATGAAAAAAAAAGATGTGGTAGCACTTCAGAAAGGAAAAAACAATGGCCGGCTGTCAATCTAATATACTCCGAGAGAAGGATCCTGATTTCCATAAATAAAAGTGGTAGCTATACCAAACTGAACAAATGAAACTATTCTGTTTTCCATGTAATATTCCTTAAAAGCTCTCTAGCCCAAATCAGCCTGCCGTTAATTTACTGATTCTCCAATGTACCATTTCTAGAGGGTGCTTCCTTGCTCCTTGATTATTACTTTGTTTTTGTTTCTTTCAAGAGTACATTTACTACAGACAGCCTTACAAATCAGTGTAAGTTGGAATGCCTCTGCTCTCATTGATGAAATCTCTACTACTAAAAAATTAACCAGGATCACAAAGGTACATCCATGTTTATGTGTACAGGGTTGATTGAAGTCTTTGTTAAACATTTTTCTGCTTCACACAATCTGTTTTTGCAACAACCCAATTTTATCTTGGTGAAAACTTGCTCAAACTAATACTAACAACCATTTCTTATATTTTCTTCACAAAAATATAGATTATAGAAAATTTACTTAATAAGCGATTCCTACCAGTGTTGTAAACGGTAAGGGCATATTAAAGAAACAGGCAACATATATGTTTCTTATAGACACCGTCATATTTAGAAGGAAATGCACAACACAACACGTGCGTGAAAAAAATATGTACAACAAAGATGTTTATATAGACATATGACATCATAGCTATTGACATGCCAACATTCCATCATAATTGATTACTATTCCACCATCGACTTCCACACCTTTTCTCACTTGTACGTGAAAGTGACCGAATGGCATTGGGGTTACCGATTCAGATGACACGTCCTATACTTGTAAACATCAACCAAACTTTTGACAAAAGAACTATAACCCAACTTCACACTGAATACAACCATATTACCCAACGACAACTCCACGTCTCCACCTCCAACTGAATAGTGAAAAATCTGGAGAAAAAATGTAGACAATGACCATCCTATATCCCAGACCGCCAACACCTACAGCAAATCCTGCTCACAAACTTCACCACTCATGACGACTCCACTCACAAACATCAGCATTTGTGTGGCCAACAGCTTCGTGTTGAACACCATGTCATTCCACATCTTCCAAAGACCAGAGTCCATGTTGCTCCTGCACAAACAGAAAGAAGCATAGTTGTTGATTTCTGTTGATTTCTCAACAAGACATCTAAAAGATCTATTCTATTATCTGCCAATCCAAAGTTTCTTTCAGATGGTTTGAGGTTAGCAATATGCAAGAAATATCATAAGCTTCATCTATAAAAATGAAAATGAAAAAATAGAGCCAATCTTATCTAACATTCTATTATTAATGCAGAATAAAAGAAACGTGCTAGCAAAAAAATTTATGATACAAAGTCAACAAGCCATACTTATTTCATGCATATTTCCATATCAACTGTCAGTCACTGCCAATCATATTAAACTGTCACTCACTGCCAATCATATTAAAAAGACATACACTATCTGGAATAAAGGTAGCATGTCTTGTAAATTTAAGCAACAAGACAAAACTTCCAGTTAGTTCTAAGGGATGTGTGGTACCAAGTATTTAAAAGATAAGTGAGCAATCATTGGGATTACAAAAATTGAATGCAAATAATATTTACATGACTACTGATGTCAATTCATATTATATCATAGATCATTCAGATACATTGTACCCTAGATTGACTTGTTATTAACATCATGGTGAGTGCAATGATGAAAATTTACTAAAATCAGCCATACACTTACATTTAAATTTTTCTGATTCTTAAGCTTTGTCATGAATTTCCAATAGTGAGGTTGTTAGGAGAGGAAAGGATCTAACTTTCAAAGGACACGCAAGGGCAATGATATTGAGTGGACAAGTGATGCAACTGTTCGTCATTTCAGAACTCAAATTTGTAACACAGTAACCATCTAGAGTAGATAAAAATCTTGATTTATCTCTCTATAGTTCTACTACCACATTCTAAACAAACAAAAAACATTAATACATCAAGCCACGGTACATCTCTCTATAGCTCACTCGCCACGGGAAAAGATTGCTGCAGAAAGTAAAACCAGAACGGGCGTGGAATTTCACAGCTATATAATTAAAACCAGACGTGGAGAGAAGGCTTACCAGTGGTACACCGCTCTTAGCTCTTTGCTCCAAATACGGTGATGGTTTGAAGTAGGGACCATAAATTTCAGCCCACTTGCTTAGGCTTGAATATATGTAAGGTGCTCCAACAGTGTCTGCCCAGAAGACAAGACCACCCCTGCATTTTTTTAATAGAAAAATTAGAACTAAAACTTTAGTACCCATTGCCCCTCCTTAATTAAATATAAAAATAATGCATACAGAAATACACGAGTATAATGAAGGACAGTAATAATTTCATTAGACATGTTTATTCCATTAACATTAAGGGCCACAAATGCATGATGCAAAGATAGAATTTGCTACATCATCATTAGAACATACTGCAGAACTACATATAAGTATACAATGGTCTGGGACGATTCGAACAATTAGAAACAATATCAATAACTGGGGAATGATAACTGGTAAACTATACATAACAAGTAGAGTAGGTACAGGGACAGGCGGCGCAGGGGAGGGTGGCACGGATCACGTAAGGATGGGAAGGAGAGGGTGGCGGTGTGATGCAGAAGGGAGCGGCGGCAGCGCAGAAGGAAAGAATCGACGAGAGAAGCGTGATTCGCGAGCGGGATTGGCCGCGGGTACGCGGGCGGGTAAGCGGGAGACGCGGTGAGAAAAAACAACGGTTTCTGGCGGAATCATTTTCTATCGTGCAGTTTTTTTGTCATCCCACATTTCGTCTAGCTCTTTTGAGTGGCCCCGACCTGACAAGTGGGGTCTTTGTGAGAGGTAGGTATGTTTCCGTTGGGTGAGAAGTGTTTTTCAATTCTTTCTGCCTTTATAGTATAGATACGTGTTTACTACGTCAGCAAATTTTGCATCCATGACTTGTTAACTTATAAAGATGGAGTTAGAGCATGTACAACAATTTGCCAAATCGAGTTGGACATCTTTGATTTTTAGCAAAAATGTTGAAAACACATTTCCAACAGTTTGACAAAGGACTTGGCAATTTTTGGCAACTTGGAAAAAACCTGCCTCCAGCGCGTAAATATACGCGCCCGCATCGGTGTGTGCATCTCGTCGTTTCCCCACACGTGGGGGTGAAAAAAAGAAATAAATAATAGAAAAGAGTTCCTTATGCAAATGTTTAAGAGAGAATGTATAGATTGTCAAGTTAAAAATAGTAAACTCTTGGAGATGCATTCTTTTTTTACTTGACAAATCTTTTTAGGAGTTGTCAAATCACGAGATTTACCAAGTTAAAAATAGCCTTGAAGATGCTCTTAGAGCATATCCAAGAGTTTGCCAAATTTTACTTGGCAAATCTTGTGTTTTGCCAACTTCTAAAAAGATATACTAAGTAAAAAAGAGATCATCTCCAACAGTTTGGTATAATTCACTTGCCAAATCCAGATATAACTTACATCAGGAACCCTGAGAGAGAAATAAAATTATGTTATGCACTTCCACCTCTTGAAAATATACATCAGGAACCCCAAGATAGAAACAAAATTATTTTTATGTCCTTCCACCTCTTCTGATGGAACAGATGCGCCGCGGATACTAGCGCGCATATATGCACACGCCGAGAGGAGGGATGCCAAGTTGCTATTGATGCCAAGTTATTTTACCAAACTGTTGGAGGCTAATTTTTCGTGTTTTGACAAAATTAGATGGATGCCAAGCTGAGATAACTGAGATAAGCTGAGATAGCAACCATGCACGTCTTCTTCTTCAAACACCCACCTGTTGCGCAAAAGACAGAGAAGATCTCGAGCTCGCAAAGCATGAAGACTTTCAGTAGCATCGTGCATCCCTCGCGCATCCCCCGCGGCCGGCCACGCCAGTGAGCTTTGCCCACGCGGAGGTTGTCGCTGCTCTGCTGCTCCCGGAGGCATGCTGCTCCCCGGATCTGTGTCAGCACGGACCTGAGGAGAGAGGCCGCCGCCGGGGAGGCCTCCTCCTCCCACGCGGCATGGAAGCACCTGCACCTCCTCGCCGGGGAGGCCACCTCCAGCTCCGTCACCGTCTCCACCTCCCCGCGACCGCCGACCACCACCGGGGAAGACGAGGCAGCAGGGCACCAGCAGCAATGTAGAGTGGAGGGCGGCCACGGAGGAGGTGCGCCGGAGAGATAGGGCCGGCAATAATCTGATGGAGGAGGGACGCGGAGAGCGAGGGCGACAGATCCGACCACCACGGGCCCTGCCTCACCTCGCAGTATAGGGATTCGTCACCGGTCACCGTCGCCACTGCCGCACGCCCTCGAGGCCGCAAGGGAGATGGGGAGAAGGCGGCGGGGGGTGGTGCAGGCGGTCGCCGGCCTGGGAAGGAGACCGCGGGGTGGAGGACATGGGGTGGAGGAGGCAGCCGTCTACTCGCCGCGCCGCCTTTTCAGCCGCATTTGCTACTGTCACCTGCCCCGTTGTAACCGCCCGCCGCCTTGGTCGTTGTTTTCTTAGCCTCTAAGCCATCCAGCGCCGCCATTGCCATTAATGCCCGGTGGCCGAGCTCATCCACCCGTCGCCGTGCGCCTCCCCCAGCTCGCCCCTCCCCGGCCAGCCACGTCCGCCCAAGACGTGTCGCCACTACCGGCGCACACCCGCGCTATAAATACGGCTGAACCCCATTGTAGAGCGCCACCACCACCACTTATCTCCCTCGTTAGAGTAGGAAACTCGACCGCGCCGCTCCGCCCACCGCGCCAACTCCCTTTCTCATAGGGATGGGCCGGGTCGAAGTCGAGGGTTCTGCGTGGTGGTTAGCCACCGAAGTCCTAGCGAGGCAGCGCGCCTAGTGCTCGCTCCTCACCAGTTGTAGTAGCAGCGTCGTAGGCAGCCCTGCAGCGTGCTCGTCGCCGGCCAAGCAAAGGACTTGCACCGCTGTAGAATATAGCCAGGTACCGGTGTCACACTGCTCGATTTTCCATCTTGGCCTTAGCTTCTTTCCTTGTCGTCCCGTAGCACCGCCGCTCAACATCGGTGAACCCATGCTCTGCCACCGCATGTGCTCGCCACCGGCCAGTCTTTACCTGCTTCGCAACCATATAGAGTAACCCCCACCTAGGCATTACACTGCCCAAATTCCCTTAGGAATCTTTCCCCCTCCCGTAGCCTTCCTCACCCGCCGCTCCTCATGCCACCACCAGAGGTCGACGAACTCGTGCCCCACCACCGTGAGCCACCCTCTGACCGCACCTATAGGTTCACCATAGCACCCTCTAGGTCCCCGGCCACCCCTACCTTGCCCCGAGCCCTCCCTAGCCGGACGCAGCAAATTCCGACAAGAACCTCTGCTCTCGCGGCGGTCCGGCGACCCAATCTTGGGTGGTGCCGCTGGGCCGTCCGCACCATCTGCCCCGTCACCCGCCGTCCCGCGCCCGCTCGCTACCATGTGGGCCCGCGGCCTCACGTTGTAGCCCACGCTGTCCGTCGCCGCCCCTTAGCCTCCGTGCACCCGGTCTACATGAGCCACACGCACAGCCCGCGCCCGGTCCATCGGCCCACAACACAGTGCTGCGGCCCCGCCCCACCTGCGTCGGCCTTGCCCTTTTTGCTATGCGTACCTTGTAGGTGTACCCACAAATCCTGTTTGAGCACTTAGCTATCCCAAAAAATTCCCAAAAATACTACATATTATTTCAAGCCTATTCATACCATCCTTTGCCATTGTTAACCCATAGGACACCCAAACCATAACCCTTAGCTAATCTTTAAAAGGAAAACTCATATACGTGTATGCTAGAATTCGCGAATCGTTCATCGTTGGTCCGGATAGCTACCGGAAATTCGTAGAATAGATCGCACCTCCCTCGTTCAACTCTATAGGCATTGATTGATGAATTACTATAATGATTGTTATATTTTATGTACTCGTACAGCCGGTAATACGACCAAGCTTTGCTCGACAAGCCAGGATCCCGAAGGACGCCGAGCTAAAGCCCTGGTCGACGTAAGACTCGTTAAGGATCTTCAATGAAGGCAAGTCCCAACACATAGCACATATATTTATCCTATTGAGTGTGAGAGTTATTTAATTTGCCTACTTAATATGAATTGCATTATTCTTTTTAATATCTACTTCTGTACATACATGCTAGACTACTCCCACCTACTGTTGAAATGCCACATGCCAACCCTAGGAAACTACACTATCATAGCCCTCCGACTTTAGATATGCTAGGCGGTCGCGTCATGCCCCATGAAAGGGGGATAACCTGCCATTGGATTCTCTATGGAGAGGATCTGACAAACATACCTTCCTTTTATTAATATAGGATACTAGGAAGGGTTTTACTCTTTGGGTAAACATGAGTAGATAATGACTAGTTGAAGGAAATGTTGGTAGTAATGAGAACCCCTAGGAAGTGAATTGGACTTGGGAGTATGGGGACAACCTTAGTGGAGGGTACACTGTCCCAAGAGCTTACTCCAATCGTATAAGGATCGACTCATTGGGTGAGTCTTTCTTGTGATCCGTACAACCATATGTGCCAAAAAGGTATGGCCTGTCGGGAATGCCTATTCATGAGAGGCCTTGAATCCCACCCCACCACTGAACCTAGTAAACCATCCCAAGGGGCCATGGTAGGCAACAAATGCACAAGAGCAAGACCTTCGCAGAGTCCCAAGTCTGGCCGGTACAGGTCATTGTGAGATGACGTCGAGGGTGGCGCAATGGCATTGTATGTCACATTTTATTGGTGCATCGTTCCCGAGAAAGAAACCCATGCGTGGGTAATGACCCCTACTTAGGCCCCTCTGTAGGCGTGGATGGAGCTAGGGAATGTTGTCTAGGATTAGATGATAATATAGTCCATGAATAGATGCCGGTGGGTACGGTTCACGTAGGCCAGTACCGCCTACGTGTGAGGTATGGGCTGGCCGAACGTATGGGTAAAATGTACACCTCTGCGCAGAGTAAATCTATTCAAATAGTCGAAGCTCACAGTCAAGAGCTCACTAAGTTAAATCCCCTGATGATTAGTCGCACTGAACTTTTAGGTGGGAATTAGAGCTTAGATGTACAGATGGTGGGTCAATGGACCGGAATCCATCTTAAAACTTTGGGACTGGTAGGGGAGGTAGTTTCCCCCTTCAGGACCACAACTCACATTTTTTATAGGATAATAGTGAACTTCTTAGAGTCTTTACATTGCTCACCTTAATAACTCACCTTGCATATGTGAGATGCTTTAGGCATAGGAAACACACTTAGCCTATTTCCTTGGCTACAACCCAAACTGCATATAACATACTAGTTGCTGAGTACCAACCATAAGTGTACTCAGACTTGCTTTCATTATTCAGGTCGTCTTCGTGGGTCACAGGTGTTTTAGACCATCTCTATAGTGGATGGGCACCTGCCCTTCCCTTCACTGCGATAAGGTATTTCTTTGCGTTATACGTCCTTTATTGCTTCGTATACTTACCTTTGATGATAACTATGTTAGTTTACTCGATCCAGGGACTAACACAGGTATTAGCAGGAATCCCGAAGGGGGTCCCCCACAGTACCAATGTTTGATATTTGTAGTGCTGTGTGTGAGAGTTATCCGGAAGCGGAGCTGAGTGCAATAGTACATGCTTTAGCTTATTTTGACGGAGTTCTAGGCTGAACCATTAGAGATATTAACCATGTTCTGTTTCTACAACTGCGTGCTGGATTACGACCTATGCCTTAGCTAGTGGTTGATGTACAAACTTATTTATAAGTAGTAGTGGTTGATGTATGAACTTATTTATAAGTAGTAGTGGTTGATGTATGAACTTGTACTATTGTATATACTATTCACTAGTCAATTAGCATTGTCGTGTTCAATTTGAAGGGGTGAATTGTTTTGAGAACTAAGAAAACTACATTTTAGAAATTTGGTGCGAAACAATTAGCGGGAACAATATTTCTACGAACTGACGAAACTTTCAACCGCACCTGGAAAAGTATTTCCAGGTGCGGGTGACCCATCACCCGCACCTAGAAATGTCTATTTCCTAGTGCGGGTGACGGGGTCACCCGCACCTAGAAATGCTTTTCCAGGTGCGAGCATTTTACCCGCTCCTAGAAATCGCTATTTCTAAAAGCGACAGCTAGGAGCGGGTTTCGTGCCCGCACCTACAAATGCGATTCCGCCCTCTCCTAAAAACGTTTTCTGTAGTAGTGATGTGCTACGAACTCGCCGACGAGCACTGGGGTGGCAGCCGTGGTGCATTGTCTGCGTACTGAAGGATCTATCGCATCATGGAATTGTAATAATCATGTGCATGCACTATGTTTTCAAACTGTGAACTGAACAATAAAATTTAAGGAGAATATTATCAGCTGGTTTTATGTTCTAGCTTATTCTTGAATTTGGATCAAGTGATGATGATATGTATGGGTTTTCTTAAAATTCATTCGAATCCATGGCGGCATATCTTCATTTCTGTGGAAATTAAACTCAACAAATTTGATCAATCACCTCCTACGACACGGGTGAGAGACATGAAGATCATTGCACTACTAGGAAAACAACCTTTTATACCGGGTCTAAATCCCTCTTTAGTACCAGGTGTTGAACAGGTATTGACCCATCAGGTACTAAAAGGGGGCCTTTTAGTACTGGGTAGTTCACCCGGTACTAAAAGGGACATTAGTACCAGTTGGTCTCCCAACCCGGTACTAATGTGCGCCTACCGTCAACCTCATTCCTCCTCTCCTTCTTTTTTTCTTTTCTTTTTATTTTCCTTTATTTTCCTTTACTCATTTTCTTCTCACCATTCTCAATCTCACACAACCATCTTATACACTTCCACTACTTCATCTTCTCAAGAATCATTCACAAGTTCATTTGCACAAAAATTTCACAAAAATCAAACAAAAATCACAATCACACAAATTACAAATTTCACAAGTATCTGCCACACTGCCACATTTTTACAAGAATCACAACTATCACACATTTGCAAAGAATCACAAAGTCAAAAGGAAAAAAATCTTCAACTTCTCACCCACCGACGGACTAGATTTGCGCCGGTCGTGCCTAGGCCGGCAACGAGCCCACCGGGGAGGCCACCGTGACCCCAGTCCGCCGCATCGCCCGCCGAGGAGGCCGCAATGACCCCAGGCCGGCCGTGCTGACCGTCGGATCTCGCACCCGCGCCTGGTCCTGCGGTCGCGCTAGGAGTCCCCGCGGCGGCCGCTGCCGCTAGTTCTACCCCCCTCCCGCGCACCCGTCCCTGCAGAGAGAGGAGAGAGAGTGTTGCCCACCGAAACCCACTCCTGTGCCAGGTCCTGCGCCTGCGCTAGGTCACCGCGCCCATCGGCAGCGCACGTGTCCCTGCAAAGAGATGAGAGGGAGCGTAGAAGATGATAAGGCTGAGGAAATAAGAGATAGGGTGAGGGTGAGAGACTACCGATGGATATTCAAGTGTGATTCAGACACTAGTAGAGAATGACCTTTGGTTCATCCCTTTAGTCCCGGTTGAATTTTGGAACCTGGATTAAAGCCTTTGCATCAACGTGGCCACGAGTGGCAGGAGTGTTCCGACCCATTAGTCTTGGTTGGTAACACCAACCTAGACTAAAGGGGGGCTTTAGTCTAGGTTCGTAACACGAATGTAGACTAAAGGGTCTCGGGGCTTTAGTCTAGATTGGTGTTACGAACCGAGACTAAAGGGGGCCTTTAGTCTCGGTCGTTAGTAACACCAACCTAGACTAAAGGGTTGGGGGCTTTATTCTGGGTTGGTGTTACCAACCGAGACTAGAGGGGGTTCTTTAGTCTGGGTTGGTGTTATGGACCGATACTAAAGGGTCTCCCACGAGTTACTATAAGAGGATCACATCCTCTACTCAATCAGATGTGATGTGTAGGTGAGATGGTAAGGAAGCTACGCGCGAGGCTAGAGGTCATGAGTTCGAATCCCCACACCGCACACGTGCATATTTCGCGTGAAAAAATCACGGGACTAAAGGGGGGCCATTTGTCTCAGCATTAGTCCCGGTTGGTCCCTTAGGTACCTAAGGCCCTTATCAACCGGGACTAAAGCCCCCTTCTCCACTAGTGGGAGGCCGCGGATCGATAGAGGGAAGTAGTACCGGGGCTTTTCTTTGTCCAGTACTAATGTGTCTCCTTTAGTACCGGAGTGAAAGAACACTCGGTACTAATGGGGTCTGAGCTCATTAGTACCGAGTGGCCACACCACCCGGTACTTAATGGGGACCACTAGTACCGGGCCTAGCCCCCACCCGGTACTAATGGTCCCTCACGGGGCACTCACAGGGGCACGTCTGGGGGCTCCCTCCCCACCCAGTACTAATGCACCCATTAGTACCAGGTGCAAAAATACCAGATACTAATGGACCGCAGATCGACAGAGGGAAGTAGTACCAGGGCTTTTCTTTGTCCAGTACTAATGTGTCTCCTTTAGTACCAGAGTGAAAGAACACTCGGTACTAATGGAGTCTGAGCCCATTAGTACCGAGTGGCCACACCACCCGGTACCTAATGGGGACCACTAGTACCGGGCTTAGCCCCCACCCGGTACTAATGGTCCCTCATGAGGGCACGTCAGGGGCTCCCTCCCCACCCGGTACTAATGCACCCCTTAGTACTGGCTGCAAAAATACCCGATACTAATGGACTTCGAGGCCCAGGATAAAAAGTCTCTTCTCTAGTAGTGTTGGTACCAGCTGTAAGCTGGTTTGATGTTCTAACTTATTCTTGAATTTGGATCAAGTGATTATGAGATGTTTAGGTTTCCTCATTAAATTCATTCGGTCCATGGCGGCACATCTCCATTTGTGTGGGAACTTCAATTTGATGAATTGCCTTCTACCACATGGGGTGAGACAGTGAAAATCACTACTACGAAACAGTCATTTGTACTGGTTCAAAACCCCCATTAGTACCGGGTATGGAACCGGTATTGTCCATCCGGTACTAATGTGGGGGGCACATTAGTACCGGGGAAGCCACCCGGTAATATGGCCTTTAGTACCGGGTGGTCTCCCGCCCTGGTACTAATATGCATATGAGGATCAGCAGCCTATCGATGCTCCCCTCCTTTTTCTTTTCTTTTTTCTTTTATATTTTCTCTTCCTTTTCTTCTCTCATTCTCAAGAACTGAATGCATCTCACCAACGCATCTCACAAGAACAAGATCAATATCCACATACAAACATCTCACAAGATCGATATCTCACATAAATACATCACAATCACAAGAATACATCTCAATCCCACAATCTCATAATCTTACAATTACAGAATACATCTCACAATCTCGGAATCACAAAATGCATCTCACAGTCTCAAACAAAATATCTCACATGAATCCCAGCCACCTGCGCCCGCACCATGGATCCCGGCCGGCACCGCCGCGCACCCACAGGGAGCTCCGGCACCCGCGCACCCGGCCTCCCACCCCCCGCGCTAGGCCTTCAATGACCTCCATCCAGGCCCTGTGGCTCCTGGCCTCCGCGCGCCGGGCCGGCCTCCAGGTGCCGCCCGCGCCAGTCTTCCGCGCCTGCCGGCCACAGATGCCTTCGCGCCGGCCACCAGGCCCTGCCCCGCGGCGAGCCTCAACTTGTCGGCTGTGAGCCCGCCACACGCCAGGGAGCCACCGCCGCCGGCTTGCACAGACGAGAGTGATGTGAGAAGAGGAATGAGATAAGAGAGAGAGGAATGAGATAACATAGAGAGGAACGCGACATTTCTAAGTGTTGGACTGCTGGTGCGGAAGAGAGTCGCAGCTAGGGAGGGGTGCGCGCAGTACGCATTAGTACTGGCTCTCCTTTTCCCCGGTAAATACCGGGGATTCTCTACTCCCGGTACTAATATGCTGGCCTCACATTAGACTGGTGTTGGTCTCCACCCGGTACTAATATGCTTGAGCCAGCCTGGTACTAATGTGGCTCACTAGGGGGCACATCTGGGCCCTCCCTCCACACCCGGTACTAATGTGCACATTACTACCAGGTGCAAAAATATCCGGTAATAATGTGTTTTTAGGCATGGGACAAATGTGCGATTCTAGTGAGTGAGACATGAAGCTCACTGGTACCGGCTCTAAATGGATTATGAGCCGTCACCTCATCTAGCGAACAATAAACAAATTAAAATTTCGTTTAGGAATTGGTGTTAATAGAGACCAAGGCTCACAGTGGTTCATATCAATGGTGATGGATGTTAGGTTACTAAAATCCAAATATCCAATGGGCTAGCTGTAAAGTTTTCCAAGATGGCAAGGAAAATACAAGTGGCAGGACTACACCCCAAAAAAATCTGCTGCAACAAAAAAAGCTCTACCAGCATTTGATTTGTTTCATCTTGTATAGTACAGATGCTAAATCAGTATCATGTTGTGTAGAACATATAAGTCAAAACAGAAAGTTCGCACAAATTAGTGCCAATCACGTACATCATCAGTGCGTGATTTCGCACACCAGCTACAGATGATTACAAGAATGACGATGAAATAAAGTGAAGTTGCTGAAGTCCAATCCATCCAGTATACTAGCTGTAAAGTTTTCTTCGTGACGGCAGAAAAAGAAACACGTACTAGTTGCAGGATATCCCAAAATCTGTTCCAACAAACAGATTAAAAAGCTCCATTTGATCACACAAACATGGTGCCATTCAGCTAGCTTTCTTTCAGTCTGTACTCCGTACACAGTTTTTATCTATCCAAGCTTCTCTATCCCTGAATGAACCAAGAAGTTAGCATTTTAGCAGCAATGGCGTCTATTAGCTCCAGATATATCCTCCTCCTCTCCGCCGTCCTGCTCTTCGTCGCCGCCGCTGCATCCGCCAGCACCAACTGGTGCGAGCCCGGGCTGGTCATCCCGCTGAACCCGCTCCAGAGCTGCCGCACATACCGACCCTGTCCGCCGCACCTGCGGCCCCGGCCGCGGCCCATTCGCCCCCCTGCCGGCGATCAGGGAGAGGTGCTGCCGGGAGCTGGAGGACATCGTTCCTTACTGCCGGTGCGGCGCGCTGAGGGTCATGGTGTACGGCATGATGCCGACGGGAGAAGGCGTGGCGGCGTCGCCGTCATGCTCCTGGGACGCGCAGTTCGACCTCGCCACGACGCTTGTATCGGAGGCGGAGTGCAACCTCGTCACCATCCACGGCAGGCCCTTCTGCTACGCGCTCGGCGCCAAAGGGACGACTAGCGGTTAGACGATAGCTAGATTGCGCGCTGTGCAGCGAGCCTGCAACGACCGCAATGCAACTTGTGTGTGTGGCTGTGTGCTGCCCTGTGCTGAAATAATAAGAATAAGGGGAAACAAGTATATGAACTCGTCCCGTTTAAATAAATAAACTATCTAAAGCCAGGATGGGAGAATTTTGGGGGCTCGTTCTCCTTCTCTTTCCTCCAGCCCCGTTCTTCTTCCTCTCTTTTTTTTCCTTTTCTTCTCTCTTCTTCTCCCCTCTTGTTTCAATGGAGTTTCTCCCTCTCCCGACCCAATGTGATATCCGTCCCTAATCCCAATTCCCAAATACACCATTCGTGTTTTCAACATGATGTGTCGTGTCAGCGTAGCGTTACACTGTTGGAGCGGTAGAAAACATCATCTCTGGGTACCGGGAGTTTGTTGGAACGATAGGATCATTTGGCTCTGGCCTTTATCAAAAAACCAACAAGAACCTTGGGCTTCGCAACTTCAGGGCTAAAACAGTTAACCCACGATAGAGAATGCGAATTGGCGCGAATATTGTTTCCTCCTTCGTAGAGAATAGGTGCTGGGCTTCGGGATGTTTCGTCGTCACTGGGGCTCCGAAGGATTTATTTCTTAAAGGCATCCAACTCTGGTGATCTTTTTCTAGGGAGGCCAAAAAAGCCTGGGCTTCGACAGGATCGTCGCGTTCCAGGAATCGTGAAGTTAACCCATATCGAATCTTTCTTGCAGGGAAGAGTCCGAAGCTCCGTGAGTTTTCTCAAGGTAAACATAAGATGGGAATCAGAGCTCCGCTGAGATGGTCCCGCTGGTCCAATGCTTCTCGGTCTCGGAACCAAGCTTCGAAGCCGCAAAGTCTTCGGGAAATGCGGCGCTGGGGGAGACAAGATCGCGAAGCCCAGGATTCTTCAAGGAGTTGGCTGCGACGACTTCGTCAAAAGTTGTTGCAACACAGAACTGCCTCCGGGTTCCGCGACGCGTCGCCCGCTCCGTTGCCTCCAGCGTGATTTGCGCTCCGCCAACTACGGCGTCAAATCCGCATCAAGTGTAAAAGTCCAAGTTTGCCCCCGAATATTTTTCTTGGATTCTAGGGTTGTAGGGCAAACTTGGGATGTAATTTTAGTCTTTGAGCACTATAAAAGGAGACCCCCACCCTATTGTAAAGGGGTCGCCATTTTGGAAAGTTAAGTGTGTAATGTTCTAAGGAATGCCATCTAATTAATACACGTGATTACGAACGAGTTAATTGTGTACTGTTCATTAAGTAGCCCTATCTCTGCTTGGGAGTTTTGAGTACCCAACAGAGGCGCCCACCGTGTTCTTAGCTACTAAGGAACCCACAATGGCACCCTCAAAGAAAAAACCTACCGACCAAGAAAATCCCAGAGTGGTCACCAAGGAAAAAAGGATCATAGTCACTCCGGAGCCCAGGCCGGAGGCCGAAGACTTCGCACGCACTCGCAGTGAGAAAAGAAAAGTGGCGGGAAAGACCACACAAGACTCTGACCCGGAAACCAGCCTCACGAACGACAAAGAAGGCGCAGCCGAAAGAGAGCTGGACTCAGTTTTGAGGCAGATCGAAGCCATGAAGCGGGAGAAAGAGAGAATAGCCCTAGAGCTCGAAGCTCAGAAGCAAGCTGATGAGAAAATCAAGAAGCTAAAGGCTGCAAAGCTGCAGTTAGCTCGGATGCAGGAAGAGCTGGATGAGTTGCATTCTCATCGACACACCCCGCCAAGTCCCACCCTCAACCACGAAGAAGATCCACCTCCGCAAAACGAAAACACAATGTTCAATTTCCCAACCCACAACACACCGGGAATGTTCATGTCTGTCGACTCAACCTCACCTCTGTCAATAGGCCTGCAAACAGCTCCATGACCTTTCACCTACAAAACAATCTCCCTGCCAAAGTACAATGGCCTGACAAACCCAAGACAGTTCATCATGAGTTACGAAGCTGCCGTGGCTTCGGCCGGTGGTGACGAGGTAGTTTTGGCTAAATCATTCATCGTAGCATGCGAAGGTGCGGCTTTGAACTGGTACTCGTTGTTACCCCCGCACTCAGTCTACAGTTGGGTCGACCTCAAAACCAAGCTCATCCAAAACTTCCAAGGCTTCCAAGCCGCAACCACAGATGAGGGAGACTTGTTCTATTGTATCCAAAAGGACAAGGAACCCCTGGCAAATTGTGTAAGAAGATTTCTCCAGCTGAAATCCCAAACTCCTGATGTATCGGAGAAGGTTGCCATAGCTGCTTGTATCAAGGGCTTGACTCCAGGGCAAACAACATCCCACCTCTCAAGAAAAAAAATCAAAAACAATGCAAGCACTCTTGGCGGAGCTCGAAGAATACTGTAGATCCGATGAAGATCACAGAAGAAGAGTAGCCGAAAGAAATCGACTAAGGCAAACCCAGAGAGAGCAAGAATGGCTTCCCTCACACCAGAGTGTACAAAACAATAGAGCTCCATACCCACCAAACCAAGTACTCCCAATCGAAGCCGCACCGGATACCCAAAACCAAAACCAAAATCAAAACCCACCACAAAACCAAGCTCCGCAGCAGGCTCCGCAAACTCCAAACCGGGGAGGCCATAACCAGAGAGGAAGAGGAAGGGGCACTGGACCATCCCCTCAAAACCAAAACTTTCACCCTCGCTTGTTTTACTACTCTTTCCACGGAAAACAACCTCAACACTCCACAGACAATTGTCCCGAAACCAAAAGAACCTTGGAAAGAATGACCGAGGAAAAGTGGGCCGCTCAAACACAGCATCAACCCGCTCCACCTAAACCTATCAACCATACTTGGCCTCAGCAATCCTTCCAACAAAACCCATATCCCACCGCACCTCCACTGCATCCTTATAACCAAGGAAACCCAAGCTTCTTCCAAACTAGCACATACAATCAGCCGCATCCAGCATGGCAAGCACCATCGCCACACCAATACTAGCCACAAAATCAACAAAACACTCAGCCCATGCAACAAATCCCACCTCCGCTGCCCGGTATGCCAAATGTGGTTCCAAAGGCGGAGCCAGCCAACCCGAGAAATGATCCCAAAGTTTTGCCAACCTTCGGCTCCATCATGGCCATCTCTCAGACCGAAGCTCAGAACCAGGAAAATTCTTATCGCCAAATGTTTCCAATCATGGGAGGATCATCCCTCGAATTTGAGAACAAGAAGATGAGGAGGAACTACTTCAGAGAAGTACACACCATAGTCCAAGACGGACCTCCGGTAAAGCCACCTTGGGTACATGTGCCTATCACTTTCACAGAAGAAGACTGCACTCTAAAAACAGCTGCGCACAACGATGCCATGGTCATCAAAACAATCATCGTAGGATGGGAAATTGGAGAAGTCCTAGTAGATAACGGTAGCTCCGCGGACATTCTTTTCGCCAAAACTTTCAGAGAAATGAAGATAGACCCACACTTGTTGCAAGAGGCGAACATACCACCTCTGGGCTTCGGGGGGAAACCAGTCAGAGCGCTGGGAAAAATCACATTGCCCGTTTCTTTCGGGAATCTTGACAACCCAAGAAATGAGTTGATCACATTTGATGTAGTGGAAATGCACTACCCTTACCTAGCCATCTTAGGCAGAGGTTTTATCAACAAGTTCGATGGAGCAGTCCGGCAGTTGTTCTTATGCATGAAAATACCGGCACTCAAAGGGGTCATCACCGTGTTTGGTGATCAGCAGACCGCCAGGGATATTGAAAGAGGCATAGCGCCAGGCCAGAGAAGCATCCATCATTTGACTCAAGCCGAAGCTGACGAAGCCGAGGAAAAAGAAAAATAGAAAAAGTTCCCAGAGCCAAATAGAGACAAGGAAAAAATAAACATCAATGCCGACGGTGAGACCAAAAGAATTCAGTTAGATGCGCACATGCCGGACAGGGCAGTAACAATTGGAGCTGAGCTAAGCCCGGAGGAGGAACGAGAATTGATGACATTCTTAGCCAAGAATCAAGACGTGTTCGCATGGTCAGCCCGCGACTTGAAAGGTGTTGATCGAGATATCATCGAGCACAGGCTAGAAATGGACAAGAACATCAGGCCCAAAAAGCAAAAGCTCCGCAAAATGTCAGATGAAAAGGTCGAAGCCGTGAAAGCAGAAGTGCAAAGGCTACTGGACGCCAACGTGATTCGCGAAGCCAAATACTCAACCTGGCTCGCAAACACAATCCTGGTGAAAAAGAAAAACAGAAAATGGAGGATGTGTATAGATTTCACAGACCTGAACAAAGCTTGCCCAAAAGATGATTATCCACTAGAAAGAGTGGACAAAATAGTTTATGATGCAGCAAACAGCGAGATGCTGTCATTACTTGACATATTCTCGGGATATCACCAAGTCAGAATAAGAAAAGAAGACGAGGAGAAAACCAGCTTCATCGCACCCTTCAGCATCTTTTGTTTCTTGAGGATGCCTGAGGGGCTTAAGAATGCAGGACCTACCTTCACCAGAATGACAGCTTCAGTATTTCCCGAACAATTGCGCAGAAACTTGTTGGCATATGTGGACGACATAGTCGTCAAAAGCAACAAGCGTGCCGACCACATCTCTGACCTCGCAGAAACTTTTGCAAATCTGAGAGCCGCAAACTTATGATTAAATCCTGAGAAATGTGTGTCCGGAGTACGCCGTGGAAAGGTGCTTGGATGTCTCGTAACAACTAAGGGAACACAAGCCAACCCCGACAAAATGAAAGCAATAATCAAGATGGAGGAACCTAGGTCTCTGAAAGATGTGCAGAAGCTCACCGGAAGAATTGCTGCACTAAACAGATTTGTGTCCAAGGCCGCAGAGCGAAGCCTCCACTTCTTCCAAGTACTCAGAAACAACAAGAAGTTCGAATGGGGACCAGAGCAGAGCAAAGTGTTTGCGGAGCTCAAAATCTATCTCACCAACCTGACCAAACTGTGTCCCCGGAGCCCGGCTCCCCCTTGCTACTTTACATCTCGGCTTCGAGAACTGCGGTGTGTGCAGCCCTAATACAAGAAAAAGAAGTGGAAGGGAAACCAACCCAAGTCCCAGTCTATTTTGTCTCTGAAACACTCACAGGGTCAAAGGTGTTCTATTTAGAGTTTAAAAAAATTGCATATGCGGTGGTCATGGCAGCACGGAAACTTAGGCACTATTTCGAGTCCCACAGAATCATAGTGGTGACAGATCAACCTTTGCATGAGCTTTTCAACAACAGAGAGGCTTCAGGAAGAATTTCCAAATGGGCTCTTGAGCTATCAGAGCATGTAGTCGATTTTGAAAGAAGAAGCGCCATTAAATCTTAGGTCCTGGCTGATTTTGTTGTGGATTAGACTTCACCAGCAAGCTCGACCTCCACAGAGATTGATCAGCCATGGATCGCATACTGCGATGGGGCGTATTGCCACAAAGGAGCCGACACTTCGGCAGTTATCACCTCTCCAACGGGGATCAAAATGCGGTTTGCAGTCAGGCTGGACTTCCCAGAGAATGAGAGAGCAACCAACAACACAACCGAGTACGAAGCATTGTTCCTCACCCTGAGGAAAATGAAAGCACTAGGGCAGCAGAGTTTCATCGTGAGATCGGACTCCAAAGTCATCCAGGGCCATGTAGAAAAAGATAGCGAAGCCAGAGAGCCATAGCTGGTCAAATATCTTGTAGCTGTAAGGTCAATGGAGAAACATTTCAAGGGATTCACGGTTGGGCCCATCCCAAGGAACTCAAACAATGAAGCCGACGCACTGGCAAAAGCCGCAGCACAAAACCAAGCTTTACCTCCGGATGTTTTTTATGAAGTCCTAACTACACCCGCTGTGAAAGAGCCCAAGGCTAAAACAATCAATGTCATAGAGAAATATGATTGGAGGGCTCCGATCCTGGCTTTCTTAAGAGGTCACTATGAACCTACCGAAGAAGTTTCCTTGAACCGCATGAGACAAAGAGTCCGAGGCTACGAGATAATTGATGGGGAGTTATACAAATCTGGTATATCAGCTCCCACCTTAAGATGCATTAGCTTCGATGCAGGGAAAGAATTGCTAAGGGAAATCCACTCGGGTTTCTGCGGTGCCCACATCGGTTCCAGAGCTCTAGCTCAAAAAGCACTAAGACAAGGATTTTATTGGCCGTCCATCATCGATGACGCCCACCACCTAGTGAAAACTTGCGAAGCTTGCCAGAAAAACGCTTGCAATCAAAGAAGCCCTTCGATGCCCATGCAACTGATACCACCCTCCTGGCCATTGCAAAGGTGGGGGATGGACCTGGTGGGACTACTTCCAGCAGCTCAAGGAAATTGTAGATTTGCAGCTGTTGCCATAGACTATTTCACAAAATGGGTCGAGGCCAAACCATTGGCAAGCATCATGTCCCGTAACATCCAGAAATTCTTTTGGCAGAGTATAATCTGCAGATTTGGGGTTCCAAGGGAACTAACTGTGGACAATGGAAAGCAATTTGATTGTAACAACTTCAGGGAATTTTGCTTGACCATGGGGACTAAGTTAAAGTTCGCTTCTGTGTATCACCCTCAGTCAAACGGGGCGGTGGAAAGAGCAAATGGGTAGATATTTTCAAGCATCAAAAAATGTTTGTTCAATCAGAGAAAAGGGAAGTGGGTACAAGAGTTGCCGAAGGTGACCTGGTCTCATAACACAAGTGTATCAAGAGCCACCGGATTCTCACCGTTCAAGCTGCTATTTGGCTCCGAAGCCATGACCCCGGAGGAAATCAAAAACCAAAGTTTGCGAGTCCTAAAAGCACAAGACATGGCTTCGAGGAAGCAGAGAAAGATTTGATCGAAGTAGACGTGCTTCAAGCTGCTGAGAACTTAGAAAAATATCAGCAAGAAACCAAGAAATGGAGGGACAAGAAAGTCGTAAGAAAGGAAATACAGGTAGGGGACTTAGTCATCAAGAAGAAGAAGAATTTCGACAATCCAGGAAAGTTGCAAGAACCTTGGGAAGGCCCATACATAGTAACAAAAAGTCTAAGACCAGGATCTTTTTATTTGGCAGATCAGTTGGGCAACGCGTTGCCGCACACATGGAACGCAGACAGTCTTCTTAAGTATTACCCTTAGAAGTATGCAGTGTAAAAACTCTGGCTTCGTAAACTTATAAACGGGGCCGGAGCTCAGCTATCTTATGTCTTTACGTTTTCCGCATTTTACATTTTCCAGGCTCCGTACTCTTTTCCTTGCTGAAGGGGACTCCAAATCAGGAGGCATGGTTTTTAATGAGGCGGATCCATGTACCAAATTTCAGCTTTAATGAAATTAATTTCCCCTTCATTCCCTGTCTAGCAATCATTACCTTTTTATCATACAACAATTTACTTTTAGTTATTTACTTTCTGCGAGGGGGTCTCTGCCCAAAAGAGTAACAAAAAGCAACAAGCTTACATACATTGTCTCACAAAAATCTTAGCATTCATGCCTAAGTACCAAAAATCCCACAAAGCAACAGACTAAGTTGCGGGATCGGTTTCTGTTAAATCCTGAAATTTTCACAAGTTCAGAGCAATCTATTGAAAGGCAAAGGGTTGAAAAGCAACAAGATTGCTAATATTCGACCATCAATCAAAGAAAAGTCTGCGAAGCTCGGAGCAAGCTTCGCTAGACTTTGGGGTTTCGAAAAAAGGATGGAAACCATCTTACAAAATGTCACGATCTATACAAAGTCTCGAGCTTCGAGAAAAAAAAGCAAAAGGGGGGGGGACGTTTTCTTCAAAAACAAATTTAGTTTTCGCTCCTTTCTCGAAGCCAAAAAATGGCATAGGAAGGAAATAATGAGAACACACCGAAGCCAAGTTATATTTCAGAAGCTTCTTAATTCAAGATTTTCCGTCTTTTGGTTAAAAAGAAAGCACGAAAAGCAACAAGATTGCTATATTCGATCAAGTCAAGAGAAAGTCTGCAAAATTCGCTAGACTTAGTTTTTGAGAACTAAAAAAAAGCTGCCTTACGGAACATCGTGCTTTCTAGCAAAAGTTCTCAAGCCCCTAGAAAAGCAAAAAAGGGGAGGGTGACGTCTTCTTCAAAAAAAAAGCAGGACTATCTGATGTTGCCCTCGTTTCGAAACTAGATAATTAATAAGAAACAATAAAGTAACAGAGCCGAGATATATTACAATAATCATGCCAACAAGTGTTTTCGCATAAGACCTGTCCACTGTGCTGGGCATTCCAAAAACAACGACTTAAACAAAAAGGAAAGAAGATGTTCAGGCTTCGCCATCTTTGTCCTCGTCATCTTTTTGTTCACCGAGGTTTTCTTCGCCAGGGGCTGCATCCTTAGGGGAGTCGTCATCCTCGCTCTCGTCCTCAGACGAGCCCGATCCCAACGCCTCCTTTTCCTTAGCCTACAAAATAACAAAATAAGCAATCTTAAAAATAAGCAACTTCAAAGAACAGAGAAAAATCTTTCAGGAAAATCACTTACCTCCACAAGATAGCGCCACGCCACGGCCTTGGCGTGCTCCTTTCCTGATGCTTCCCAGAACAAAGTTAGAAAGTTTTTCTTGACAACTTGAACATTCTTCGAGGGAATTTTACACTCAATTTCCTCGGCCTTCGGGAGTTTGTAGCTCCTAGCGCCCAAGTCCAAAAAATGGGAACACCTACTCTTTTCCAGCAATTCAAGCAAAACTTCAATGCACATCGAAGCCACGTAGTCGCTTCCTCCGGTCATCATGCCGGGGAGATGATCGAACTCCTGTTCCATCCACTCAAAAATCGCCTTGGCATCTTTGTTCTCAAGAAAGGGGCTCCGCACCAAACTCCCCCAGAGTGCGAGAGTACTTTTCATACAAGACTTTGAAGTGTTCCTTTAAGACTCCTTCGGCTGCATCTATAAAACTCTTTTGGCCTTCAACCTCTTTCCTAAGTTCTTCAATAACAGTTTTTTGGTCTTCTTTTTCTTTCTTCAAAGAATCTATGACACCGGTGTCGTCTTCCACTATCTTACTCAAATCTTCAGCTACTTTTTCTAGCCTCATTATTTCTTTCGTCAAGTTCTCCGAAGCCGTCTGAAAGGTGCTCACATTATCCTCCAAAATTGCAACTTTCTCTGTTTGAAGATTGAACATTTTTTCCAAAGTCGCATATTGTTCTTTAAGCCTGATAACCTCCCGGCTCAGTTCAATATTTTTGGCTTCGGAAGCCGAGAGCTTCTTCTATTGAGCGCGATATTTTTCAACCGCTAGCCTACTAGAGATCATAGATTTATAGCAGAGTTCAGCTGACACTCTAGCCAGTAGGCCAGCCTCCATGTCTTCCAAAGATTTTTCATAAACTGCGAAAAAATGGAAAATTTTACCTTCGTCAGTATAAGAAAGGCAGCGCGGTAAATAAAAAGAGCTGGAAACAAACCTTAAGGATCAAAAGGCGTCGAAGGTCCGACACTGGTACTGGTCCCTGGCTGCTTCACAATTATAGAAGAAGCCTGGGCTCTGAGAATTTCACCATCTTCTAGTTCTTGACCATCAGGAGTTTTGCCTTCGGCCTGCGGAACGTCCCCTGCCGCCACACCTGCAAGCCGAATGGAATCCCTTAGCTCCCAGAGCACAAGCGACTCCACTACCCCCCTCTTCTTATAAAAAGGCAAGTGAACAGATAATAAAGTTTTTAGATCCCTCATACCAACAGCCTTGTTATAGGAATAAGTCGAAGGATCGAAAGTGCTCCACACCGCAAGAACCATCTCCAGGGTATGTCCTTCCACAGCACCTGATGTGCTCCCGGTTTCGGCAAGGGACTTCATAAACTCAGGTGACGCCTTCGTATTGCCCGAAGCTTCGAGATTGTCACCCGGGCCAGAAGAACTAGCACCCTTATTCTGATTATTCTCGGCTCTGGGAAGTTTGACATTTTCTTCAACCTTGTCTGAGCGTCCGGCGTCTCCCGCACCAAGGATAACCAGAGGAACATCCTTCGGACTGGACACGACAGCTTTCTCCACCTCAGGATCAGTCAACCGATCTTTGGATTCTCCATCACCATCAGTCCCTGGGTCTAGAAACTCCAGTATCAGCGGAGCTAAGGATATTCACAATGCTGCACGCGTGCCTCGGCTTGGAGCCAGCTTTCTTGCGCCGAAGGCCGGGCTTCAATGTTTTCTCAGTACCAGGGTTAACATCCTGACTTGCAACTTGTTTTTTCTTGGCATGCTCAAGTTGACTTGTTTTTGAAGAAGACACCGGAGCCACGGTCTTCCGCGACTCAACAATTGTGGCTTCGCCGGCTGTCTCCGGGGAGGCCGCATACTTCTTCTTTTTCTTTGCAGCGTCAGCCGGGTCTGCCGCAACTTGAGCATAATCCCGAGTACGCTTAGACGATGCCTTGGGCTTCGGGCGATCGTCCACTTCAATCCCGAGTTCTGAAAAAATCCGGTTAACCCGGCGGCCTCCAGTGGCCAATTTTCGCGAAGCTTGATACTCCATCTCGGTATAAGGACCAAGCAAGTCCACCACACACCGCTCCACCACCCCCACGAATTCATGAGCATTCTTCCCATCAGGCATTTTTAGTCCAAAACGAGGAAAAGGAATCACCTTCGCAAACCAATCAACTAACAGCCACTTAACCTCCCGAGGATTCCAACCAGCAGAGAGGGGCCAAATCTCGGCGGCCACAAATTCCTCCGCAACGTCGCAGCCAGGAATAAATTGCGAAGCCAAACAGAAAGCCTTCTTGCAGTCTTTAAAACCTCTGGTCTTCGCGAAGTCTGGGCCCGTAACATAACTCAAGGGCATCATGGTCGAAATACTGAAGGGATAGTATGCGGTCCCATCGGAGCCGCGAGGCATGTTCACCTTCACATAGAACCAATACGAGAGCCAGTCATCATCCTATTTGTTCTTGTGAGCCGGGCTGAGTTCCACTCTCTCAATATCCTTCTTAGTATTCTTCCTCCGAGTGGTGAAGGTTATGCACCCAAAATGATTCTCGTAGATGGTAGCATCCCCATCCAACCGAAAGTTTTGTTTTTGGACGTGGAGCTCGTAGAACCGAACAAAAGCTTCGGTATCAACTCGCCCATCGCACGAACGCACGGCAAAGAAAAACTTGGAGAGCTGAACGAACGCATTCGGTGTCAGCTGATGCAATTTAACACCATACCGGTCAAGGATCTCTGGAAGGCGCCGGGAGTAAGGAAATCTCAACCCAGCATTGAAGAAATCACGAAAAACCACGGCTTCGCTAGTCTTGGGTTTCGGAGTTGTCTCCCCTTCCGGAGCCCGGGCAACACCTTCGGGAAAAAATCCTTTCTCCTCATAATACTTGATTAGGTTCTCAGAAACCAGCGAAGCTCCGAGAACAAAGGACGGGGTCTTAGGCTCTCGTCCAGCCATGAGATCAGACGGCTAAGCCTCCACTGTCGAAAGATCTTCACCACAAGAAATATCTTTGACCTTCGGTGACGGCTCGTAATCAACAATGTCACCAGCAGGTTCTTCCGGAGCTTCGACCGGAGTGACAGAAGCAGATATCTCTTCCTCCGTCATTGGTCGCGCAGTCTGCTTTGTACGAGCCAAAACTACTAGAAAAGTATGGGCTCCGCGAAAGAACAAGCTCAAAAAGCGGTGACTAGCAAAATCTCGTAGCGAGCACGAATCTTAAAGCAGCTAAGCGAGGCGGACTAGGGGCTAAAGCTTCGGCGAGGGTAAGAAAGCAGGGGACCCGACCCCCCTTTATATAGCCTGAGGAGAGAGAAGAAGTGTAACGGTCTCGAAATACGAACAGACGCCTGAGGAAGGAGCGATTCGTGTCGTTCAACGGGCAAACGCGTGAAGCCAAAGCAAAGGAAACCTAGAAACTTCCCGTCGCCGAAGGTGACGTTTTCTTCAACTTAAGTTCATAAAACAAATCGAGGAGAAGGGTAATCTTATTGCTTAACGCTTCTCCTCGAGGGGCTATTGTTGGGGCGGTAGAAAACATCACCTCTGGGCACCGGGAGTTTGTTGGAACGATAGGATCATTTGGCTCCGGCTTTTATCAAAAAACCAACAAGAACCTTGGGCTTCGCAACTTCAGGGCTAAAAAAGTTAACCCACGATAGAGAATGCGAATTGGCGCGAAGATTGTTTCCTCCTTCGTAGAGAATAGGTGCTGGGCTTCGGGATGTTTCGTCATCACCGGGGCTCCGAAGGATTTATTTCTTAAAGGCATCCAACTCCGTTGATCTTTTTCTAGGGAGGCCAAAAAAGCCTGGGCTTCGACAGGATCGTCGCGTTCCAGGAATCGTGAAGTTAACCCATATCGAATCTTTCTTGCAGGGAAGAGTCCGAAGCTTTGGGAGTTTTCTCAAGGTAAACATAAGACGGGAATCAGAGCTCCGCTGAGACGGTCCCGCTGGTCCAATGCTTCTCGGTCTCGGAACCAAGCTTCGATGCCGCGAAGTCTTCAGGAAATGCGGCGCTGGGGGAGACAAGATCGCGAAGCCCAGGATTCTTCAAGGAGTCAGCTGCGATGACTTGATCAAAAGCTGTTGCAACACGGAACTGCCTCCAGGTTCCGTGGCGTGTCGCCCGCTCCATTGCCTCTGGCGTGATTTGCGCTCCGCCAACTACGGCGTCAAATCCGCATCAAGTGTAAAAGTCTAAGTTTGCCCCCGAAATTTTTTTTTTGGATGCTAGGGTTGTAGAGCAAACTTGGGATATAATTTTAGTCTTTGAGCACTATAAAAAGAGACCCCCACCCTATTGTAAAGGGGTCGCCATTTTGGAAAGTTAAGTGTGTAATGTTCTAAGGAATGATTAATACACGTGATTGCGAACGAGTTAATTGTATACTGTTCATTAAGTAGCCTTATCTCTGTTTGGGAGTTTTGAGTACCCAACATACACTGTCAAACACAATTCCTCCATTTACTATATTTTTTACAACAAATCCTCCATTTACTATTAACTATCGTTCAAAAACGTGTTTGTAAGAGTAGACACGCTTCCCGAGCAGCCGTTACTAAGGCCAACCGTATCAGCCACCACGCACCACTCTCACCTCTTGCATCTTCCCACGTTGTCGCATCTGAGCATCTCCCTCAAGCTCCCTATCACCGGCACACACCACCAGCTCCTCCTCCCATCCTTTCCCGCCGGCCACCCCCCTGATTTGTGATCTCCCCTACCTCTCATATAACAATATTTTGTGTTAGTTTTTAAAAGATATATTGTTAGGTGTATGTATTAATTAAGAGTATGAGCACATACATGTTTGACATATATGAGTCAAGGATAAAATGAACTTCTTGCATTAGTCTAATGCTAATATAGAGCACCACATCAACACAAGGACGAGTTTGATCTAACAATAAAAGTTGAGAGACTAAATTGGTCAGTTTGAAAGTTGAGGGACCAAGTTGAGCCTCACGAAAAGTAGGGATCAAACTGTGTATTTTGTCTTTTTTAAAATAATTCTCACTTAGATTAGGCCTACCTCTCACGTTGAACTCACTTGTCAGCTAGATTGAGGGGAGGTGAAAGTTTTGAGAAGAAAAAATAATGCTTTCTAAAATATTTCCTAGATTTTGACACTACTATTTTCAACGTGTAAAATGCCATGTTTTCCATCACATTGATTGTCACGGAGATGCTCACGATTGCACTTGCCAAGTTTCTTTCATCCTCCATGCAATTAACATTTATTTCTTACTAGGATCGTGCCCGTGCGTTGCTACGAGCAATTCAAACATTGACACCCCAAAACTCGAATAAAAAACCTCATCCAATCAGCTACCACATTAATAGTTCATTAAATATTACAAATCATAAACCGCATGAACTAATTACTGCATCGAAGAATCATTAGTTAATTATTTAACAGGACAGGATATAAACATACCACACATTCCTACAATAAGATAAAAAAAAGTATTTATGATTTACATCAGCCATCAACTGCACATACAGCATTAGGGCCACCACCACCGCTCCCATCACAAAGTAAAAATCATTTCCTCGAGGTACAAAAAAGGCTGCAAGTGGCAGGAGAGAAGAGCCCTTGCAAGATTATCACTCTCTCAAGGCAATATCCTGAACAAAGGGCAGCAGAGGATATGCAAATCAACTGCTCTATCCGGACGATTTTTCCAGGGCACACGAGCAATAATTTGCTCACAGTAAAGAGATTTCAGGAAGTCAAGAAGCACCAGCAGGTCTGAAACAAGAAGTAGGCAATAAATTAATCGATAAATAGGCAATAAATCATGAATCTAGAAAACACTAAATATTGCACACTTGTTCGTAGCTTAATCAATAGAAAATGCTTATAGTCCCATTTCAAATTCAGCATAGGTGAAAGCAGTTGCTACCAGGATTAGAATTATGTCTAGATATGAATAGGAAAAATAAGATAACAGTTTATTAGAGAAAAAACTAAGAGATTTATCTGCTGGCATATCAACTCATCAGTATTAAATATTAACATGCCATCAGATGTGATCAGGGTAGTTCGATCTATAACGCTTAGTACTTTGCTTCAAGATGCAATGCAAGCAGCATGATGGAAAGGCAAATGGTTTTGACCATGGAAAAATGATGTGTACTGACCTAACTTTATCCTGAGGGCATACATGTTCATCAGTAACTTAAACTAAACAACATTGTATTATATTGTCAGTAAAATGTATATGTCATCCTATTGTCAAACAGTATTTGATCCTGTCATTACCCAAAATTCATAGTACATTACACAACACTAGGAAAAAGGGATATTAGGATTTGAAACTCCTTATAGTTTGTTGCTATGAGGCAAATGCAGCAATATTGATTATAGTGGCTCACTCATAATGAACGGTGATGACAATTTGCTAACTCCTGGTACAGGTCAGACTATACTTGGAACATGACAGTAACCTCTAAAAATTGTAATTCCTTTAGAGTTTGGTGAAGATCTGAAGGTATATATATAGAGCCCAAGGCATTGCATATGCCACTTCTCTCTCCCATAAGAATCGATATAAGATTTCTCCTAATGAAAGAGGATTAGGATTTGAAGGGAGGGAGAGGACATACATGCATCTTCGTCTATGTCCGACGAGCAGATCTTGCAGCGCTAGAGCTAACCAAAACCGCACAGAACTTCAACACCTGCATCCATGGCCATCCAAAACTGAATATGTATGGCATCTGAAATCCAGAAAATGCATTCTCAGAAAACTGAATGAAAATCAGTAGACAGAAGCATCAAGTCATGGGAGGACAATGCAACAAAACAAATTTGAAATATATTTAACATTTCAACATCTCTCTTATTTAGTTCCCATGCATACAAACTGTCACATATAAAATAGAAAGAATCGTAATACTGAAACCAACATGGCATAAAAAAAGACATATATACCATCTGTATGCCAGCAGTCTGATCCATGTCCAAGCAGCAACCAAATTTAAAAGCAAGCCTAGATTCCAGTAATGACAAAATCAGAGATCCATAAGAGATATCCATGTGAGAAATGCAGGTATACCTTTCTAAGTCCTCACCCATCTTCAAGTGTCGAGGCAGGACATACCTCAAGGAATGTTTTTTCTTGCACCACGAGATCCAAAAATACATCTGAATGTAGAAAAGAAATAAGAAAATCCCAAAGCTTAGAGTAGATATAGTCGGCCATAGAGCGGCGCTTCAGGGACATTTTCTCTTACGGCTTACGTGCCCAAGTTGAGCTTAGTTGACTGGAGCCCTCCGCCTCCACTTCAGGGCCCAGGCCACTGTTCCCCGCTGCCTGGTGATGTTCTAGTCTCTCTCTGTTAGATGAAGAAGTGCCACAAAAGAAAAACAATAGGAGTGCCCGGTAATGGTCGGAGAGGGAGCAAATACATCACCACACATCAATGAGAAACAATTTAGGGAGCCAAGATGGAACGATATAGAATGGAAAAATAAAAGCTAAAGTTGTAGAACCAAGATATACTTACCAAAGAGCTCCTAACCCAAATCCATGGCCATCTCCCAAACTCATCGTGAAGAATCTTCACTGCAAAAAGAAAATGAACTGAGCAAATTGATCTAAGATGGCGTGTACATTCAGCTGCTAAATCTAAAAAAGGAAACTAATGATTGCTTGAGCACCTTACAAATTACTGAAGCTACTCGGCTCATATGAAGAAATTCAATCATTATTTTTCAGAAATCAGATACCTAACAGATCAAGCAATTAGTAAGCATTGATGGACAGGGGCACCGGCTCATAGTAAGAAATTCAATCATTATTTATATTGATGAGTCATTATATTGCCTATTGGTACAAAGCACATTAAACCAAATGGAGAAGCAGTAATCTGCTTATCTGATGGATGATAACGATCACAGTGTAAGATCACAACATGTGCAGCCTTGAAAATGGATTAAGAACTCTGGCCTTCAGTTCCATATCGTTAACTTCCCCGTGAATAGGCATTAACATTGATATTAACTTGCTCAGTTCTTCTCCAATGCAATAACACTGGAGACATCACTGTGTTGAGCTACAAAAAATGTATGTGATCAAAATGAGCAGTGCAATTTAAATTCATGCAAGCCAATGCAGTGTAGTCTGAACTGAAACTAATATGTGTGCAAACAACAGTTCTAAGCCATTCACAAAGTTAAGCCACAACAACGATGCACGAAACAGGAGTGAAGCATCATATGTTGTTAAGCTATTCAAAATATATACATTCTAAACTCTTCTCAAAGTACAACCATGACAACAATGCACAATTCTTGTTAATCCTTACTGTATGTCCAAATCACATATTACCTCAAAACCTGGTACAACCAGTAAGGTACCTTGCCTGGTAGATAGTGGCCTTCTTGAGCAAGTGCAATGTGGCAGCCGCATTTGTAGTCCGGGTTAACCTATAAACAATTCAAAAAATGTAACTTCTGCTGGAACTCCAATTTGATATTGCATTGTTTATACGTACAGTACTGGATCCTCTGGGCGCGGGTGTGGGCGATGGCGGCGGCTCTGGTGAGCGGCGGATCCCAGGCGTGGGTAGACCGAGGACGGCGGCGGCAGAGAGGATCGGGGACGGTGGCGGCAGATAGGATCGGGGACGGTGGCGGCAGCGATGACGGATCCGGCGGACGGTGGATCACAGGCACGAGACTCCGTGGTCTCCAGTGCCGGCGAACGCGGGATTCCGTCACCGTCGGCGCGGCCGACGGGGGCGCCGCCTCCGGGGTGGTTCGGTCGCCTCGATCCGGAGGAACGGCGGTGGGGATGGAAGGAGGCATGGTGGGGAGGCGCGGGGGAGAGGAGCAGCGCGGGGGAGAGGAGCGGCGACGGTGGGGAGGCGCGGGCGATGGGGTGGGGGTGCGGTAGGGTTTCTTCTTTTCGCGAGGGGGTGGGGGCGCGGTGGGGAGGGATCGGAGGGATTTTTTTTAGCGAGGGGGTGGGGGCGCGGTGGGGAGGGATCGGAGGGATTTTTTTCGCGAGGGGTGGAGGCCGGCGCGGGGTGAAGGCGGGGAGCGGAGCGGAAAAAGACGTGGCAGATTTTTGTTGTCTCCACTTCGTTCTTTTTAAGAGTAGAGATTACGTGATTGGATCCATGCACTAACATTTCTTACCATTGTCTGATTGCATCCATGCAATTAACATTTCTTTTCCTATTCTTACTTTCATGCACGACAATTAGCAGGTGACCCTGGCTTCTTCAAGTTTCCATTTTGTCATCGCCCCATCACCATCGCGAAGCTGCATGCTGTCCTCGCCACGCCGCTTGAGGAGGCCGTCAATGCACTTTCTCAGTGTATGCATGGCGATCATGGTCTTGGTAGTTTATATTCATCATCATGTCTGTGCGATGCATCCGTTTGGTTTTCCCGGTGATCCTTGTGATCGCGGGCGGCGAAGACATTAGCAATCAATGGTGTTGTAGTTGGAGTGGTTTTAGCAAGACCATTGATTGCCAACAGGAAAAAAAAATAGGCGACACTTAACGACGGACCAAACCAAAATGAAATACACACCAATTCACACATTCATATACTGTAATTGCACAAATTTTATACGAAATTTAAAGATGTAGTCTCAAATTTGAAGAATAAAGACACAAATTAGCAAGTATTAAGAACATGCAAGCCATGATGCCATCTAAAAGTGCTGCCGGAGCTTGAAAATATTGGCAGATAAGAAGGAACATACTCGAGCTAGCCCCAATGCGGCTACGCCACTGCCAACAGGGTATGGTCATATGTGTTGGCATTGCAATGACCAGGTCTTATGATCGGATTCAGATACACTACCAGGGATCGAGCAACAGTACTGGTGCTCAACTCTCATTAATTAGTACCGGTATTGGACCTTCGAGACTAAGAGGCACTACCACAGAAATGGTTTGTAGGAGCGGGCGGAATTGCATTTCTAGGTGCGGGCGCAAAACCCGCTCTTAGCTGTCGCTTTTAGAAATAGCGGTTTCTAGGAGCGGTTAAGATGCCCGCACCTGGAAAAGTATTTCCAGGTTTCTAGGAGCGGTTTCTAGGTGCGGGTGAAAGTTTCGTCAGTTCGTAGAAAATTGTTCCCGCCAATTTTTTCGCACCAAATTTCTTAAATGCAGTTTTCTCAGTTCTCAAAACAATTAACCCTTTCAAATTGAATACGACAATGCTAATTGACTAGTGAATAGTATATAGTGCAAGTTCATACATCAACCACACTACTTATAAATAAGTTCATACATCAACCACTACTACTTATAAATAAGTTTGTACATCAACCACTAGCTAAGACAGGTCCTAATCCGACACGCAGTTGTAGAAACAGAACATAGATAATGTCTCTAATGGCACGCTCATCGGTTTGACTCCAGTCAGCTTGGATCCAACGGCGGTGGGTTGCGACGGCGAGCGGCGGCGAATTCGTCGACGATGACGGAAATCGAGCTGGGGTGCTTGATTCAGGACGAAAACTGCACCAGAACATAGCACGCGACTCGATGAGTTGATCTAGGGCGGTGCGAACGACAGAGGCGCGACGGAGACGGCGCACGGCTCAGCGGGGCGGATGGCTTCACGACGGCGAACTCCGGCGAGCGCTTCTGGACGATACAGGACACGAGGACAACGTCAAGCAGCACCGGCGGCTTCCTCACCTCCTTGCAAAACTCCGGAGCTGCTCCTCGACGACGGAGAGGCTGCGGCGACGTAGATCGACGACGGTGACGCTGCAGGGCTCAAGGCGGCTAGGGCTTTGGATGGAGGGGAAACACGCAGCGGTGGTTTATAAAGGGGCCAGGGTGAACCTTGGCGTGCAGGCCAAGGCCGATGCGGGCGCGGAGGCGCGCGCGGCCGGGACTCGGAATCGATTCTGGCACGGCCACGGCTGGAGGTGGGGGATGACAGGTGGCCCAAACCCGTTAGCGGCTGTGGCGCGGGGAGAGCAGAGCGGGCCGGCGCTGCGCCGATTCCGGCTGGGCCGAGCTGAAACACGAACAGACAAGGGGAGTTCAAGGTGGTTTTCCGGACTTCGGTCAACAGCTGCTAGTGACGCGGGCTAGGCCACAAGCGAGCGCTGCCGGGTTAAGCGATGGAGAACAGGGAGCGGGGCCGGACTTCCAGGCGCTGGACTTCAGACGAGGCTGGGCCGAAAGAAGAGAAAGAAAGGGAGAGAAAAAGGAAAAGGATTTGGATTTTGAAAAGAGACCAAACATTTGAATCCAAATTCAAATTTGAATTCAATCAACCAAAAATAATGCACCGGCATGAAAGCAACAATAAACTCCTATGATTTATTTATTTATTTTCAGAAATATATTTAAATGCCTAATAAAATTGAATACACCCTATAATCCTTAAGCACATGCAAAGTTTCTTCCAAATTTTATCAAAGGAAAAATTTGTAAAATTAGGGTGTTACAATGGGTGATCGTGAATAGTCTTTATCAGTGAGTAATCCTTCTCATTTTTGCAATTTTTGCATGGACAAATAATGAATCCAGATAGGAGCTTGATCGATTCTACCTCATTTAGAAATCTACACAACCCATTAATGTATTCCATAGAGGTTTTCTTGGTCCTGTACATCCATTACCGATTCATCTACAAAGTATCACCGAACAAAATATATTTTAATCATTCAACAAATTATTTAGCTCATAATTGAAAATGCTCATGTTTTCAAATGACTGGACTATATTTATTAAGTTCACATTCTTAATTAACTAATACGACACAAAAAATCATCTATACATCATTTAATACAACTAATACGATTCGGAGCCTATTCCATTCTAACTAATACTAAAAAGATATAATAGAATATTTTAAACAACTACTAGAAATTATAAGTAAATAAATTAAATTTATTTGTATAAAAATTATACAACATATGTATATAAATTCTAAAATAGATAAATTAGAATCATTTGTCAACTAATAGCAAATCTAGAATCCAATCCACCTAGTTGTATTACAACATTGTATCTAATAAAATGGAAAATGTTGCTCATTCTACCTCGTTGTAAAATCATAAAAAAACTATGGTTCTGTAAGGAATCGGATGCTCGTAGCCTAAGAGGGGGAGGGGGTGAATTAGGCAACTTAAAAACTTATCCTATGGCTTATCACTATTTGCATCAAACATAAACTAGAACATACTATCTAGATGTGCAACTAGGGTTGTTCTAGTGTAAAACTCCCATCCCAAAATAAGTTTTGCAACCTATAGCCAATCCTAGCATGATACTACTCTAGGAAAGTAAAGGCAAACAAGGATTACAAGAATGTAATGCGGAAACGTAAAGGGGATGAGAGGAAGCAAACTTTTGACACACGATTTATCCCGTGGTATCGGTAGGCACGAAGCCACCCCTAGTCCACGTTGTTGAAGCACTCTACACAAGAGTATTGCTTTCCGGTCACCAAGTCTCTCCCAAGAGCACCACTTGACTTGCCACAAAGGCTCACCACGAAGGCACTCGCCAAGCTCCCTTGGTCACCTTGATGCTGCCTCCACTAAGGAGCTTCTCCACCAAGGAAGGGGGTCTCCACGTCCCCCGCACAAAGTGTCATCGCCGCTCCACACCAAGCCGGAGGGTCGAAGACGTTTGCCGGAGAGCCACCTAGGCTCCAAGGCTTCCGGCGCACCTCGTACAACTTGATACACTCGAGAATCACCTCACAAGGTAGGCACACCTTGCACTCACTTAGCTCTAAGCTAAACCTAACACTAAGCGCACACACAAAGCATGTGCAAGTCTATAGATGAGCAATTTAGCACTTGGATGGCTTGGATATGATCTTCTATGAGTCTTGAACTCCTCTGCACTTCCACACACTCTAGCAACTCCAATTGGGTGAGTGGAGGGGGTATAAATAGCCCAAGGCGTCCAAAGAGCCGTTGGCTAAAAGCTGCTGAAATTGGTACCGTCGGATGAACCGCCGCTCCACTTTTTCCAGGCGTTGGTTCATCCGGTGCCCTCCACGTCACTTAGCCGTTGCATTCCCACTGACACATATCTTTCGACGCTTGCACCGACGGTCTTTGCCTAGCCGTCGGTTCATCCGGTGCTGATAGATTCGCGTCCAAAACCTCTCTGTTAGCGAATACGCGACCGTCGGATGAACCGCTGCTGACCCCTTATGTTCAACAGTTCATCCGGTGCTGAAGAGCTTCGCTCCCGGACCTCTCTGTTAGCTGATTTGACGCCGTCGGATGAACCGCTGCTCACCCGTCGGTTCATCCGGTGCTACTGATTTATGCAGGCTTGGTCTCTTGATTCATCCGGCGCAACTAGAAACGGGGGCGTCGGTTGATCCGGTGATCTTCATGTTGTCTTGAGTCTTCACGCAGTGTACCACTTCATCCGGTGATTGCACCAACGCCGCTTCCAAGGGTACCGTCGGTTCATCCGACGCTACTCTTTTCTTTCTTTTTCTTCCACGGTTTTGACCCTTGAAGTGTCTACAAAGACATGCTAGACAATATGGTTAGTCCCATTAATCATTTTGGCATATGGTATTTTTGCATCCTTGGGACCTAGAAGTGTCTACAAAGACATGCTAGACAATATGTTTAGTCCCACTGATCATGTTGTCATTAATCACCAAAATCAAACTTAGAACAAATGGCATATGAGGTCATGTTCGCTACAAGTTCTAAAGCATAAAACTTAGTATACTAACCTTGTAACATGAGAAGATCAAGTTTCTAACTTTTAGAACACTTGGATGAGTCAAATCTCCAACAAATCTTTAAAAATCCGGCATGACCTCCCCTAAATCGTCATGAGAAGGTTGAAGCCCAAGCTTGAAGGATGGCTCGGGCTGGAGGGAGAAGGAGGTGATTTTATAGGAGACAGATTAGTACTAGGTGGGCAGAAGACTAGGTACTAATGGGCACCTATTAGTACCGGGTCTTAACCCCATCCGGTACTAAAGGGAGAACGCGACACTAGTACCGGGTGGGGGGAACAACTGGTACTAATGGCGTGGTATTTGTACCGGGTGTTCCCTGCACCTAATACTAATGTGGCATCACAGGGCGCCCAGAGAACTAGCTTTTGGACTTGGTATTGTTGCTCGTATTAGTAGGGGGGAGGGGGCAAAATAATCGGTACTAATAAAAATCGAGACCCAGGACCAATAGCTGGTTGCCCAGTAGTGATATGACTACATTGAGTCCATTCTTTCATATTCTTGTATTAAATTAAAAGTGTGATGTGTGTTAAGATTATGTGCGTGTCGCATATACCTTTTTTCGTGAATTTAAAGTTCTTGTCTACTATATTTAAACATGTGTGTTGCATATGCACTCTACTAGTGAAACAAAAAGTTGAACTCCAGCGGCTGTAAAGTTTTCCACGACGGCAATTAATTGCAAAATGCACCCAAATTCTGTTGTAGCTCACAGACGAAACTCCAGCTCATCACACAGTTTCAGTTGCTCCCATCCAAATACAAGTTTCACAAAACTCCACGGGAGAGGAAAAAAAGTACAGTAGTACACCCTTGGACATGGGTATTGTTGACACTCAAAATTGGCATCTAAGCCAGATCAGGCTGGACCAGGCGGTCAGACCGTGATATCGGGCGGTCTGACCACGGTCTCTGTAGCCGGTTTGGCAACATGAGGTCAGATCTCGTCCCTAGGGCGGTTAGACCGCCCAGGTCAAAGTTCTCAAAAGGCAATTTGGACTTCACCATTAGATAGGTCTCGACGAGTAGATCAAGATTCATATATTGAACGTCCAAATCGGAGTCCGAATGAGAGAGTTATGGCTTCTGAAAGATCTGCGCGTCACACAGGCGGTTAGACCGCCCCCCTAGAGGTTAGACCGCCTATCCCTGTAGCCGGTCCGGAAAAGGACCCAGGTGGTCTAACCGCGTGTCCCAGGCGGTTAGATCGCCCTCCCCTGATTCCGACTGAAATTGAGGAGTCCTAGTAGATTTCGAGTTGTAAAGGATTTCCTTGCAGTGCAAGACCTCCCCACCCTATATTATGAAGGGCCACGGCCGATTGATGACCTATAACTCAATCGATCAAACATTTATCTTACTTTTATCTCCAAACCCTACTTTTCTAACCCCTTTACTTCCTTCTTCGTCTCTACGGTGATTTAGGGCGTTCTAAGTGGCCTGCCGACCTTAGAACAACCGTAAGCGCGCTACTCCTGACGGGGTCCCTCCCGGAGCAGTGATCTTAGGTTTTCACTGGCGTTACCTGACCAAGGCGGTCTAACCGCACCCCCTACGCGGTCTAACCGCCTGTGACAGGAAACCCCGATGAGGAGCGATTTCGACTACCGCGCGATCCAGCGCACTCGTGTGTTCGACCGGAAAAAGTGTCAACACACTTTTGGCGACTCCGCTGGGGACAGATCTGGTTTTATAACCATTTTGTCAAACGTCATCATGTCAAGCATTGAAGAACTCAGCGAAGAGGATCAGAGGAAGTATGTAGAGCTTCAGGAGTACATCAAGCAGCAATTTCTCTCCCGCGCCAAGAAAGATCGTTCAGGCAAGGTGACGATGGCTCAAGAATTTGAGATGCCGGCGATCAAGCTGAACAACGACAAGGTTGAGGTAATCACCACTGTAAGCAACTCTGAATCTGATATATCTACAAAGCTTGCTGCATTATCTGATAAATTCGAGCGTGCTTTTAGTAATCAGCATAGTCAGGTTGCTAGTATGATTACTCGCCTAGAAAAAGTTGAGGGTAAAAGTAGTAGTTTTAATATTCCTGATAATGTTATCCCTCAATTAGATTCACAAGGGGTGTTACAAACAAACTTGTCGGCAGCACCAGGAACCTCAATTGAGATACCTATGTACGGCATGCCAACTGGTTTTTATCCGGGACAATCATCATTGCTAAAGCCGACCCCGGTCAGACCGCCCTGTCTGGCCAGCTGATGAGTGTTTCGAATTTTAATCCACCCCCTGTGAATAGAGTTGATATGTCAGCTACAATGCAATCCCAACTAGATGCTATGAGTGAATTTGCTAAATTTAAGGAAGAAGTAGCTAGCATGGTGAAAAACAAACTCGGCGTTGATATGGGTAATTCTAGACTATATCAAAAATCTTATAAAGCCGAATTTGATCTTGTGGCTTGTCCCCCTGGTTGGCGTTTGCCTGATTTTGTTAAATTTAGTGGTGATGATAATCGTACAACTTAGGAGCACATAAGCCAATTTATTGCTCAGTTAGGCGAAGCAAGTGCCCATGATGCTTTGAAAGTGCGTTTATTCTCTTTGTCTTTAACGGGTACTGCCTTTGCTTGGTTTTCGTCTTTAGCCCCTAACTCTATTGATTCTTGGAATCAATTAGAACAAAAATTCCATGATCACTTCTTTAGTGGGGACTATCAACTAAAATTGACAGATTTAACATCGGTTAAACAAGGTAGAGATGAAACGGTCTCTAATTACCTTAAGCGCTTTAAAGAGGTTAAAAATCGTTGTTTTAATTTGTCGCTTTCTGATTCCGACCTAGCTAATCTTGCTGCTAAAGGTTTAAAATTTGCTCTTAGAGAAAGGTTAGAAGGTGTGGACTTTTATTCGCTTGATTATGTTCTTGTGAGAGGTATGGCACAAGAATTGAATTTGAATAGAGAAAAAGAAAAACTTGAGTCTCATCGGTCTGATATTAATGTGCTTGATTATGTTTCTAATAATTTGAACAATGAGAATGAAGTTTATAGTGCTGAATTTGTATGGCCTTCTGAAGATAAACCTTTTTCTTGTACATCACTTAAGCCGGCTAGTAAAGGTCGGCAAGAAGAATTAAAATTTACTTTTGATGTTTCTAAGTGTGATCGCATTTTTGATGAATTACTTAAACTTGGAAATATTAAGATATCTCATACCATGCCTCCACCTGATGAAATAAAATGACGTGCATATTGTAAATATCATCATTCTTATTCTCATGCTACTAATGATTGCAATGTGTTTCGTCGTCAGATTCAATCGGCCATAAACGAAGGTCGTTTGATGCTTCATGAGAAACGAGTGGACAAGCATCCTTTTCCTATCAACACCATGGAGTTGCAGCAGCCTAAGGTTCTGGTTCGGCCACATCAAGTCGAAGTGACCAAAGGAAAAAATGTGGTGGTCGGGGAAGAGCGACCCGATTTGAGAGGAAAAGAGTTAAATAGAGAAGTTGCTTATGAGAAGACCCCTGATGGTAGAGAAACGTTCAAGATCACTGTCAAAGCTTCTGGACATGGGGGGTAAGGGTCATCCGCTCCGTCTTCGCAGCGACCGTTTGAGCCTACTCAGGTCCAGGCGGTCAGACCGCGTGAGGAGGGTGGTCAGACCGCCCCTGCCCATGGTCGACCAAAGATGCTAAAACCGAAGCGACCGGAGATTGGAAACTGGAAACTCAATGTTGCCAAAAATAAGGGGAGTGCTCCAAAGTAAAAGGTCACATTTGACATGCTATTCAACAAATATTCTAAGCAAAAGGCCGTTACAGGTGATCAGCCATTAAAAAAAAGATGAGGTCACCTACACATCAAGAGAGGTCATCATCACCTCCACGAGCAACAGCAAGATTTAGAGGAGAATCATCTCAGCACGGGGGGCACTTCACTTCATCATGGGCGTCTTCAAGATCAAATCCGCTTCGTCCACTTTATGATGACAATGGTGTGATGTGGGTGCCATATCATCAATCCTTTCATCCTAGATGGGGAGGACCAAGAAAATCAACCTTGGACAAGATTTCACGATTTAATCAAGACCGTTTGACATCTGGACATCAATCTGGTCAAAATCACCAGGCTGATGCGGTTAGACCGCCCCCTGTAGGAGGTCTGACCGCCCTGCCCAGAAATTTTGCTCAATCTTCTCCGAAGCAAGTTTACAAGCCCAAGATCAGAGAGAAGAAGGTTGAAAAGATGGATGTCAACCCAAAGAGGACTACTAGTCAAGATATCATTCAAATTGGGACGATGGACGTTCCCGTTGAGAAAAGTGACAAAAGACCGATTGTGCTAAGTGTGAGACAAGGGTACCCCTGGGTCCCCACCGACCAGGCTCACGGCCGTCCCCGACAAGTGGGTCCGGACTACCAGAAGACCCGCCGACCTGTTAGTGGGCCCAACCAACCTAGTTGGCTGCCCACACGACCTCCTGAAGACCTTCCAGAAGATTCTCTAGACGACCTTATCCCGAACGACCTCAAGACTTGGCGTACAAGACAAGACATCGGTGGATTTCGACCAAAGCAGATCGACGGATATGGCAAGTGTCATAGTCAGCTAGATTTAGGTCTCCTGGTCGTGTCCGACCTGGAATCTGGGACCGACCTTGTCCGCTGGCCAATATAAGGCGGGCAGGGCGACCCCTTGTATCAATACGCAATCCTCAAGCAATCTACACCAACAACTGGACGTAGGGTTTTACTCTCCGGAGGCCCGAACCAGTATAAACTCGCCGTGTTCTTTGTGTTCCGTGTGCTCGTGCACAACCATCGAGTTCTTAGCCTTAGATTCCACCCTTCCGAACAACTAAACCACAGGGATTAACACCCCCGTGGGCTGTCCAGATCTCACCATCTGACAGTTGGCGCTCCAGGTAGGGGGAAATCCAAGGTTCTTCGTGCAACTCGATGGCTCCGACCAACGGCGTCATCTTCCCAGAGAGCATGGCGGACATCCTCGCCAATCCTGTCGACATCTGCTTCGGTTCGATGCCGGCGAAATCCACCGTTCCAGCCGCCTGCCTCGTCATCGAGAACAATACGGTCACTTCCGACCAGTAGGTCGGTACAGATCTGCTGGCAGAAACCCACCCACCCACTCCTAGCGACCTGATCGCGGGACTCAATCGTGTCGAAGGCATGCTTTCCGACACGATCAAGGTCTGCGAACACGTCAAATGCCCTCGCAGGACCCCTCCGTCTTCACCTAGCATGCCTCTTGGCCTGCGGAACGCAATTCACGTAGCGTCTCGCTACATGAAGCGCAAGATCCAGATCGAATCTGGACCCAAGTCACCAGATCGTGGAAACTGCAGGAGTCACCTCGACGTCCCTTGCCCCATCCAGGAGAACCCCAAACACACGGCTCGCCAGTGCCGTGTGCTCAAGAAGCTTCGATGACCTCTCACCGCGGCTCATTGCCGCCAGATCAACCGAGAGCCGTCCCCGGACTGCCTCGCGTTCCAGATCGCCCGCACGACCATCTCCCCGAACTATCCGGGAGAAGCGTTCGAGACTCCAAATCGCGAGGTCTTGGTTGTCTCTGCGGATGTACCTCCTCAACTTGGCGAGACGGACGAGCAACGTATCGAACGTGAAAACGCCAACGCTGCACGAGTTGCACGTCGTCAACAAGAAGTCGAAGCAGCCGCAGCTAATGTGGGACAAGGTGCCGGCGACCAACCCGGAGGCAACGTCGTCAACAACGGAGCGCAAGCACCTGGAGCTCCAGTAGCTGCCCAACAACGCAACGAGCCTCGTCGGAACCGCTTACGTACCAGAGACCTCCTCAGGGACTTTGAGCAAGATGGCCACGAAGTCTACAATTCTCCTCAAGCAAACCTGGGCGCTGCTCTCGCTGCACTAGGTCAGCTTGAGGATACTCCGGCAATACGGCGTCTTCAAGCCCACATCCGTGTCGCCACCGTTCAGGTCGAAGAAAGGGGCCCAGGCTACAGCAGATCGGCCGCAAGCTCCTACTCCAGGAGTAGGTCAGACAATCCTCGGCAACGACGTCGCTCCAACGCCAATGCTCCTCTTCAGCCGGTGCCTGAAGAAGGAGGTGGCGAAAATGAAGTGGTACAGCATGTCAACCCCACTGCTAATGCTGCTGCTAACGCCGCAGCCAACCCTGCCGCCAACGCTGCAGGCAACGTCGCTAACAATGCAGCTAATGCTGCTGGCGCCCAACAAAACGTCGGAGCTCAACCTCCGCCAGTACAAGCCAACCATGCTGACGGAAGCCAGCGTTGACGGATACGAGATGAAGTGGAGATAGCACGTCGTGCTAACTATGACCGCGTCAACGGGTCCCCGATCCCCTCAACGCCAACAATCCAATCCAAGCAACGGAACTACGGAATATGCACGACCAAGAGCTCCTCCGACGTGCCCAGTACGACCAAGATAATGGTCCGCCAGACGATCTCTACATTATCCCAACGGCTTATGCCCCGTCAGCCAGCCCGGGAGCGGTCAACAACTTCCCAGCGTTCTCACGACGTCTCAGGACGATCAGATACCCCAAGGACTTCAAGCCAGCCATTGAAAAATACGACGGTCGCTCCGACCCAAGTATTTGGCTCAAGATGTACAGTATTGCGGCACGCGCCTCTGGAGGCAACGAAGACCACATGGCGGGATACTTCCCCCTTGTGATGGGTAAAGCGCCACTCCTGTGGCTCGACAATCTTCCTGCAGAATGCATCACCTCGTGGGCGACCTTGTCGCGTCTTTTCACGACCAATTACCAAGCGACCTACAACCGACCGGGCAACACGCACCACCTCGCCAGAGTACGGATGCGGCGTGATGAAACTCTCCGAGAGTACACTAATCGCTACTTCGAAAACCGCAACACTCTCGCAGGTGTTAAAGACGAAGACGTCATAGCATACTACAAGAAGGGGATAACCAACATCAAGCTCTTCGAGAAGATCCACGAAGCTGACGCACATACCATCGGCGACCTCATGGCTTATGTCGACAAGCTTGTCGACACTCAAGACGCGGTGATGCACGACTTCAAGGGAGAAGACCACGACCATGGAGGCAACAGGTCGCGCAAGCGATCTGGCGAGGCCTATGTGACTGATCCACCCCGACCTTCAACCTTCCTTGAAGGCGACTTCAATATGGTCATGGACGACCAGTGCTAGTTCCACCGCGACGCCAAGCACACCATGAGAGAGTGCGAACAACTCAAGCGTGCTCTAGGGGTTCCCCCAGAGCCTAAGAAGACCAAGAGCAATAGTAACGACGACCAAAATAGCGGCCGCCGCTATGACAATCGTAACCGTCGACCTGATCGACGCGATTACCAAGATCGCCGACCCTACCATCGCAACGATGATAGGAACCGTCGGGATTACCGCCGCGACTATCGCCACGATAACCGACATGATGACTATCGGCGTAATGATCGTCGTGAAGACAACCGCGACGACCAACGCAACGATCGACGCGACGATCGCCGAGACGATCGCCGCCGCCAGAATGACAACAACCGCAACGAGCGTTCTCCACCACCTCCGCCAAAAGGGGGCAACCCCAACGGCGCGTTTCAAACAGCCAACCGCGAGATCAACTTCATCGTGGGCGGTCGCCAAGCGACCAAAAGCAACAGGCAGCTTCGTTCAAACGCAAGAGAGATCGGGCACGTCAACACTGAAACTCCGCAACCTCTGCGTTGGTCGGAGTTCCCCATTACGTTCTCAAGAAAAGACCACTGGGTCCACATACCAGACCCCGGGACCTACCCGCTGGTCGTCAACCCCATAGTCGACAGCGCGTTCCTGCCTAAGACCCTCATCGATGGGGGCAGCAGCCTGAATATCATCTTCACAGAGACGCTCAGAAAGATGGACTTCGACTTCACAGAGGCGTGGTGCCTGGCAAGGCCGCGTACCTCATAGGTCGTGTCTGCTTCCCGGTCACCTTTGGTACACAAGAAAATTTCCGTACGGAGTACCTGACGTTCGAGGTCGCGGACTTCCGCTCCTCCTACCATGCCATCCTTGGTCGACCTATGTTGGCCAAGTTTATGGCCATACCACACCACACCTACTTAATCATGAAGATGCCAGTGCCTAACGGAATCCTTTCCGTCCTGGGAGACATCATGGTCTCCTACAACTGCGAAAGCTCCACCGTCGAGCTCGCCAAAGACTCCGCCTGCAAAGCCGCAGCTACGGTCATGGTCGCCCAGACCGCGAAGATCGACCAAACCACTCTGGAGGTACCAGAACAGAAGCGTACAGCTACAGCCCTGGACCCTAGTCCTGCTGTGAAGAAAGTGTTCCTCGGCCTGCCCGACGCATCCAAGGAAGTCGTCATCGGGGCCAACCTCGACCCCAAATAGGAACTCACGCTCACCAGTTTCCTCCGGGACAACACCGACATCTTCGCATGGAGTCCATCCGACATGCCTGGTGTCCCCAGGGAGCTGGCTGAGCACGCCCTTGAAGTAAACAAGACTGCAAGACCTATCAAGCAATAGCTCCGGCGATTTACAAAAGATAGAAACAGGCTATAGAAACCGAAGTTTGCAAGCTCTTAGCTGCAGGCTTTATTTGTGAATGTAAACACCCGGTTTGGCTTGCAAACCCGGTTCTTGTACCCAAAAAGACTGGCGGTTTAAGGATGTGTATCGATTACACCGACCTCAACAAACACTGCCCAAAAGACCCCTTCCCTCTTCCTCGCATCGACCAGGTCGTGGACTCCACGTCTGGTAGTGTTTTACTATGCTTTCTCGACTGCTACTCAGGTTATCATCAGATAGCTTTGAATCCCGACGACGAAGACAAGACGGCGTTCATAACGCCCATTGGCATCTACTGCTACAAGGTCATGACCTTTGGCCTCAAAAATGCGGGAGCAACATACCAAAAGGCGATACAGAAGTGCCTAAAATCGCAGATTGGGAAGAACGTTGAACCTACGTCGATGATGTGGTCGTCAAGACCACCGAGGAAGAACAGCTCATCACCGACCTCGTCGAAACATTTGCCAACTTATGGGAATTCAAGTGGAAGCTCAACCCGACCAAGTGTGTCTTCGGTGTTCCCTCCGGATTGCTCTTGGGCTTCATGGTCGGGCACTGGGGCATTGAAGCCAACCTGTGAAGGTTGACGCAATACGCAACATGGCCAAGCCATCTTGCAAGAAATACGTCATGAAGCTTACAGGTATGATGGCGGCCCTAGGTCGTTTCATCAGCAAGGTCGGCGAGAAAGGTCTGCCCTTCTTCAAGCTATTGAAGAAGGCAGATAAGCTCATATGGGATGACGAAGCACAGAAGGCTTTCGAGGCTTTCAAAGAGTCCATGACCTCACCTCCAGTCATGACACCACCTGTAGCAGGGGAAACCCTCCTACTATACATCTCCGCCACCACTCATGTGGTCAGCACGGTTCTCGTCGCTGAACGAGCAGAAGAAGGGCAGGCCTATCCTGTTCAGCGACCTGTGTACTACGTAAGCGAGGTCCTGGCCGACGCTAAAACACTGTATTCACAGCCTCAGAAGTTGCTCTATGCACTCCTGATTACGTCGAGAAAGCTTCGTCACTACTTCTGTCAGATGGTGAGATCTGGACAGCCCACGGGGGTGTTAATCCCTATGGTTTAGTTGTTCGGCGGGGTGGAATCTAAGGCTAAGAACTCGATGGTTGTGCACGAGCACACGGAACACAAAGAACACGGCGAGTTTATACTGGTTCGGGCCTCCGGAGAGTAAAACCCTACGTCCAGTTGTTGGTGTTGATTGATTGAGGATTGCGTATTGATACAAGGGGTCGCCCTGCCCGCCTTATATTGGCCGGCGGACAAGGTCGGTTCCCAGATTCCAGGTCGGACATGACCAGGAGACCTAAATCTAGCTGACTATGACACTTGCCATATACGTCGATCTGCTTTGGTCGAAATCCACTGATGTCTTGTCTTGTACGCTAAGTCTTGAGGTCGTTCTAGATGAGGTCGTCTAGAGAATCTTCTGGAAGGTCTTCAGGAGGTCGTGTGGGCCGCCAACTAGGTCGGTTGGACCCACTGACAGGTCGGTGGGTCTTTTGGTAGGCCGGACCCACTTGTCGGGGACGGCCGTGAGCCTGGTCGGTGGGGACCCAGGGGTACCCATGTCTCACAAGCCCCCGAGCGAGGTGTATGCACAGCGATCTTAGAAAGGTCATGACGGAGTCGTGGGGCTATCGACAGGTCGAATAGCATGCACGTCGGTCAAAAAAGAACAAATCAGCATAGCAGCCGACCCGTTATAGTCTTGCCGAATGAAGAGAGGTCGAGTGACGACCTATAGGAAGCAGGCTTCCGATAGATCGAAATGACGATGAAAAAATTCAGAGGGCGTCTAGGACGCACTCATAGAGTAGTATCCGAGCATCGTGGCGGGTAGGATGGCCGGTATGATGATCGAAAAAAGAAATAGAAGAGAAAGAAGGTAGGTCGCGTAACGACGTGATGAGAAACAGGTTTCCCAATAGGTCGGTACGATGAGGGAACCTAAGAGGGTGTCAAAGACGCACTCGTAGAGTAGTCCCCGAGCATTGAAGCAGACAGCATGGCTGGTTTGATGCTCAAAGAAAAGAAGAAAACTGAGTCATGGTCTTGATCGAACGAAGTGTAGAGACACCCAGATCTCCCGGCATGGCTGCAAGGAGTCTGGCGGAGCCGACCTCAGGGATGCCTCAAATCAACAATGCCCAGTATCCGAGGATACCCAGCAAGGTCTTGGAGCACGCGTCGCATGAAGAGGTCGTTTGTTACGTCGTATCTTGAAGCTGTGATGTCCGGAACTGTTGCTGACGAAACCGTGAAAATATGTAGATCTTGAACGTATGGAGTGTAGAGACACCCAGATATCTTGCATTGCTGCAAAGAGTCTGGCAGAGCCACTCGAGACATGCCAACCTCAAGAAGGTCTCAAATCAAAAAGCGCCCAAGCACCCGGAGATACTTGGCAGGGCCATTAGGCGCGCACCCCACAGGGAGGCCTTCATTCCCGACGTAAAATAATGGGTGTCCAGAGCGGGCTGATAGGGCTACAAGAGCACACCGACCTCAGGAAGGTCATGCATCCAGGGCGCCCAACTAGGTTGGCAGAGCCGTAGAGGTACCGAGGTATTGCAAGACCTAGGTATTAAGGCACGCCGACCTCAAGGAGGTCATTTTGGTGCCCAGACGACCAACATAGCTGCTAACCATCCAGCGGAGCCATGGCACTAAGGTATTGACGACCTCAGCAATAGGCACACCAACCGCGGGGGCCCGACAAAAATCGTAGATGTGAAGCTCCTGATCTCCAGGCGCCCAGACGGATCTGGCAGAGCAGCGAGGCACGCCTACCCCGGAAGGTCTTCAATCGAACCTACGACCATTTTCCTCAGGGAACAAAAAATAGGCTGACTGGAATAGGTCTGTTTACATGCAGAGCCATAGTGGGTGCAACAGGACGCAGAGCCTAGCGGGTGCAATGAAGACGCAGAGCCGTAAAGGGTGCGTATAATTGTCGACGTCGTCCGTAGATGTAGTAAGGCGCCGGGCCCTCTGACGCAGAGTCAGGCTTTGTCTTGTTCCGTAGACTGCAGGGTCACGGGTCAACAGTGGTCGGAGATACTCTTGCCACCCAGAAAACGACAAACTGCCCACGAATCAAGGAGCGCACTGTAGCCATGTGATTCTACGGCGGGCTCAGGCATCATTGATGCGCTAGCGACAAAGACGTCGCGAGTCAGGTATAAAGTCGTTGCCTTTAATTACTCACATGTCTGCAGGCCTACTGGACCCATGTGGTTTCAGTGTCATTACTTCGCCAGCTGCCCGAGGCCTGGCTTTTGGCTATAAATAGCACCGTGAAGCTTGAGGGGGGCAAGCACCGAGCATTGCTGAGCTATGAAGCCGCAGAGGAGTTTAGAGGCCATGCCATGGGCATGTGTCCGTCCACCAGATTGTAGGATGTTGTGTCTGTAGAGGCTTGGAGCTAGAAGAATTCTTGCGAAATGTAGGCAGCACCCCCACTCTTTGTACCGTGCCTCTGCGTGGTACCAGGTAGAGTTTGGAGGTGATGCTGTAGAGGCCCGAGGTGAAGCTGTAGAACCTCGATGACCATGTGGTGCTCGTTGAGGTCCTGCAGTCCGCGCCGAAGAGCAAGCTCGTATCTGCATTCCATAGTCAGGCACAAAGTGTGCCCAACTACATGCAGCGTCGTGCAGTTGTTCACCGCAAGGCCACCATCGAGGTCCTGAGGCTAGAAGAATTCTTGCGACGTGCTCTATTGTATCGGAGTACGCCTCAAGGATTGCTCTAGGTCAATCAGGTCTTCGAGTACGTTTATATTTTTGTGCCGGGTTCTAGATCCAATGAGGTCGCAGGCGACCTGTGTACCTTCGGAGGACCCGTGTAATGTTCGCTCTCTTCTGTCATGTACTGGTCGGTTTGACGAATTGATTCGTCAAAGACCTAAATGTCATTATTTTGGGGGCTTGTCGACCTTGTGAGGACCGAATTGTGGAATCAGGACGACCTGGTGCTTTTGTGATGTTTATGACCTAAACTCAGAGTGTAGGTCTTCATCTGTTAAGTAGATATCCATTGGCGGCGCAGCGAGCTGCTGCAGGAGCGCAGGCGAGGATGCCTGTGCTGGTGAAAGTGCGGCCTTTTAGGCCTAAGTTACGCGCCCCAGCTACTGTGAGGTAGGGTTGTTTTTCTGAAGGTCTTTCATTTAATGCTGTTGCTGGATCTTGTATTGTGTTTGATGATGGTCTCTGCAGGTCGGGTGCACGGCCCCAGCGCGACCTGAGTGCCCAGGTATCACCTTCACGGATGAGGTCGCCCGACCATGAGGTCGGGGCGCAGACGCTGGTTGATGATGCGAGGACGGCAACTCCTCCACCTGCTGCTAATGTCGGAGCACAGGGCTCTACTGACGATGTCGGAGCGTCGACCTCTCCCCCCGTCACCGACGTGGACCCTATCAATGCGGTACCCAGCACGTCGGATCAGGACTTTACTGGGACCCGATTCATCTCGAGCAGCCGCCGAAGAATCCAGAAACATCCGGCGCGCAGGTACCGAGTTCGCCATCAACAGGGCCAATGTTGAGACGTAGAGAGATTGACTGGAATGGTAATCCTTGGCAGGAGGATATCTTCGACGATAATGAGGATATGCGGGCGGCCTGGAACGCGATCTTGACGCTTAACGAAGCGTTGACAGCAAGCCTTTCTCCTGTGCTGTTAGTGAAGACGTAGTTGCAAACTTGTAACTGATGACCTGATTCCTTGGAGCAGTCGCTGGCTGATCGTGCGAAGGGCAGGTCCGACCTGCTGAAGAATGCCGCAGCCACACAGCTGCGGGTGGTCGAGCTTGAGCAAGAGCTTAAACAGGTCTGTGAAGCGGCGGCGGCAGATAAGAGGAGGCTCGAGGACGAGCTGGCCGAAGAGAAGCGCAAGATCCAGGAGCCCAATGCGCAATTTAACGCCGCAAACATTGGTAAGTTTTATTTGCTTACATATTTTTCGCCATTGTTGTCTTGTGCTGCTGAGGGTTTTGACCTTATAGTGTTTGCCCGTATGTTGTAGACTTTCACAGGCGTGAGGATGACCTCAAAAACAACCTGAAGAACACCAGGGAAAGGGTTTGAAACATGGAGGTGAACCTGCGAGAGGCCGAGGCTGGCGCCAACGAGATCAAGCGGGTGATGAAGGAGAAAATAGATAGTGAGTTGGCCGTGACTCAAAAGCTGACTTATGAGAAACAGGCTCGGCAAGATCTCGAGGTCAGCCTCGAGGTAGCTTTGAAGTCATTGCAGAATGACCAAGTAATCATTGCAGGGCAAGAGGTGGAGCTGAACGACCTGAAGAACGCTGCCCATTATGCTATGGACATGATAGCGTCGCAGGTCGAGAGGGAGGAGCCGAAGTCTGCTCTTGATCGTCTTATAGACATACCCGAGAGGCTTCTCGATCTGCTGAGGGCGACAAGCTTGGCGGCAGCCACGGAGGCGTTAGTGCGGGTGAAGTCGCACTACCCCGAGGTTGACATGGTCAAGGTCGGGGAGAGTTCTGATACGACGAAAGACCTCAAGGCCTTGGAGCTCGAAGTGCACGATGCTGCTACAGCAGTGATGGATGCTCTTGACTATGAAGGCGACGATGGCGAAGAGTAGTCGTTGTCTCCGAGTTGTACCCCCTTTTCCTTCGGTCATGTAAACATTACTTAATAACTTGCTTTATGGCCTGCACGACGTACTTATTTTGTGTTTGCGCGAACTTGGTAGCCTTGTAGTATCTTGCTTTGTATTGTAGACCGCTAACCACTTCTCACGGAGAGGCTGGCTTACCGACCACCATAGCTCAGCGGGGAGGCTTACATGTGATCGGCGCGCGGGAAGGAGTTAGGGACTCAGGTTTTGCAACCTTTACGACCAAGCAGGCTCGCAACAACACAAAATAGGTAGTCATGAGAGACGGCATCCTCAGGTCGATTGGACCCCTAGGTTGGCTTTGAGCCAAGCCCCCGAGCATGTCGAGAGGGAGGAACAGAAGGATTTAACCCCCAGGTCTTACGACCCTTGTATTGGCTTTAGCCAAGCCCCCGAGCATGTCGAGGGGGAGAGTTTATGACATGGAAGGAGAGGAGGTAGGACTCGAGACACAGCAGATGACTGCTTTAACTAATATTTATTAAAGCTGAAAAAGTACAAAGATGAGAAATACATAGCTGTTAAAAAAAAGACTATTCTACGGGTTGAATCGTCGTAGGTGCTCCACGTTCCAAGGATTGGGTACTCCTTGCCCATCACCCCATTGGAGGCGATATGTAGATGGGTTGACGACTTCGGTGACGATGAGGGGTCCTTCCCAAGGGGAAGAGAGCTTATGCATGCCATCTGTCTTCTGGATGCGCCTTAGTACTAGGTCGCCGACGTTAAAGGATGTCTCTTTAACGTTGCGATCGTGGTATCTACGGAGTTGCTGGTCGTGACGAGCTTGACACATGGCGGCAGCCAGTCTTTATTCCTCGAGGCTGTCGAGGTCGACACGACGAGTCTGCTCGGCTTCTCCCTCCTCGTAGAACTGTATGCATGGAGCTCCGAAGGTGACGTCGGTAGGTAGAATGGCTTCGGAGCCGTAGACCAAGAAGAAGGGGGAGAAGCCTGTAGCAGAGCTGACTTGAGTCCTCAGGCCCCAGATTACGTGTGGTAGCTCGACTAACCATCGTGTAGCGTAGTTTGAGGCGCCGGCAAAGATACGCTCTTTGAGGGATTGAAGAATCATGCCATTGGCACGTTCGACCTGGCCGTTACACCTAGGGTGGGCGACCGAAGAGTAGTAGACGTCGATCATGTTGTCTTGGCAAAAATCCCAAAAGGCAGAGCCTGTAAAGGCTGTCCCAAGGTCGGTGATGATCCTATTGGGCACACCGAAGCGATGTGTTAAGTCTTGTATGAACTTGGCCGCTTCTTCCGACTTGACTTTTGCGACAGGTCGGACTTCGATCCACTTTGTAAATTTGTCGACGGCCACGAGGATATATTTGTAGCTGCCCGGGGCGGTTTTAAACGGACCCACAGAGTCGAGGCCCCACATGGCGAAGGGCCACGATGGGGGAATTGTGCGCAGGGCCTGAGCTGGTAGGTGCTGCTGTTTGGCAAAGAATTGGCATCCTTTGCACCTTTTTACGAGGTCTTTAGCATCAGCCATGGCCGTGGGCCAGTAGAAACCAGATCGGTAAGCTTTACCGACTAGATTGGCGGATGCCGCGTGGCAGCCACACTCTCCACCGTGGATCTCAGCCAGGAGCTGTAGTCCTTCTGATCGTAGAATACATTTCATCAAGACGCCAGTGGAGGCAGCTTTTCTGGATAGGTCGGTACCAATCACGACGTAATTAGCACTTCGTCGTGTGATACGTTCTCATTCTGCTTTGTCTTCCGGGACTCGTTGGTCGAGTAGGAAGGCTAAGAAAGGCTCGCGCCAATCATCCTCCTTTTCTGTCATCAGCACGTCACGGGGAGGTGCTGGAGTTTGGTCGTGTTGAGCTAGGTCTGGATTATCTGGATCCAGCAGCTTGATCGAAGGCTTGCGTAGGTCTTGGACGAACACACCCGCCGGAACTAGAGCCCTCTTGGAGCCTAGTTTGGAGAGTACGTCGGCAGCAACATTGTTGTTGCGTGGCACGTGCTGATACTCAATTCCCTCAAAGTGGCCTTCGAGCTTGCGGATCTCAGCACAGTATGCATCCATTGTTTCTTTGACACAATCCCACTCTTTATTGACTTGTTCGATGACGACCTTGGAATCGCCAAAAGCCAGTAGTCGCTTGATGCCAAGGGACACTGCTATGCGGAGCCCGTGAATTAGAGCTTCGTACTCTGCCCCGTTGTTGGAGGCCTTGTAGTGTATCTGCAGGACGTACTTAAGCTGCTCTCCCTGGGGAGAGATGAGTAGCACACCTGCTCCTGCGCCTTCGAGGTTTAGGGCGCCGTCGAAGTACATTATCCAGTGTTCAGGCCGCTCCTTGGGAGGGGGCATCTGGATTTCTGTCCACTCCGACACAAAGTCAGCGAGGATCTGTGACTTGATCGCCTGCCTGGGGCAGAATTCGATGTCGAACTCTCCAAGCTCTAGCGACCACTTGACGATGCGGCCATTGGCATCACGGTTCCGGATGATCTCTCCTAGAGGGAACGACGAAGGCACCGTGATCTTGTGGGCTTGGAAGTAGTGACGAAGCTTTCTCGACGTAATCAGGAGTGCATAGAGCAACTTCTGAGGCTGTGAATACCGTGTTTTAGCGTCGGCCAGGACCTCGCTTACGTAGTACACAAGTCGCTGAACAGGATAGGCCTGCCCTTCTTCTGCTCGTTCAGCGACGAGAACCGTGCTGACAACATGAGTGGTGGCGGAGATGTATAGTAGGAGGGTTTCCCCCGCTACAGGTGTTGTCAATACTGGAGTTGAGGTTAAGGATTCTTTGAGAGCCTCGAAAGCCTTCTGTGCTTCGTCATCCCATACGAACTTATCTGCCTTCTTCAATAGCTTGAAGAAGGGCAGACCTTTCTCGCCGAGCTTGCTGATGAAACGACCTAGGGCCGCCATCATACCTGTAAGCTTCATGACGTCTTTCTTGCAAGATGGCTTGGCCATGTTGCGTATTGCGTCAACCTTCACGGGGTTGGCTTCAATGCCCCGGTGCCCGACCATGAAGCCCAAGAGCAATCCGGAGGGAACACCGAAGACACACTTGGTCGGGTTGAGCTTCCACTTGAATTCCCGTAAGTTGGCAAATGTTTCGGCGAGGTCGGTGATGAGCTGTTCTTCCTCGGTGGTCTTGACGACCACATCATCGACGTAGGCTTCAACGTTCTTCCCGATCTGCGATTTCAGGCACTTCTGTATCGCCTTTTGGTATGTTGCTCCCGCATTTTTGAGGCCAAAGGTCATGACCTTGTAGCAGTAGATGCCATTGGGCGTTATGAACGCCGTCTTTTCTTTGTCGTCGGGATTCAAAGCTATCTGATGATAACCTGAGTAGCAGTCGAGAAAGCATAGTAAAACACTGCCAGCCGTGGAGTCCACGACCTGGTCGATGCGAGGAAGAGGGAAGGGATCTTTTGGGCAGTGTTTGTTGAGGTCGGTGTAATCGATACACATCCTTAAACCGCCAGTCTTTTTGGGTACAAGAACCGGGTTTGCAAGCCAAACCGGGTGTTTACATTCACGAATAAAGCCTGCAGCTAAGAGCTTGCAAACTTCGGTTTCTATAGCCTATTTTCTATCTTTTGCAAATCGTCGGAGCTTTTGCTTGATAGGTCGTGCGGTCTTGTTTACTTCAAGGGCGTGCTCAGCCAGCTCCCTGGGGACACCGGGCATGTCGGATGGACTCCATGCGAAGATGTCGGCGTTGTCCCGGAGGAAACTGGTGAGCGCGAGTTCCTATTTGGGGTCGAGGTTGGCCCCGATGACGACTTCCTTGGATGCGTCCGGCAGGCCGAGGCACACTTTCTTCACAGCAGGACTAAGGTCCAGGGCTGTAGCTGTATGCTTCTGTTCTGGTACCTCCAGAGTGGTTTGGTCGATCTTGGCGGCCTGGGCGACCATGACCGTAGCTGCGGCTTTGCAGACGGAGTCTTTGGCGAGCTCGACGGTGGAGCTTTCGCAGTTGTAGGAGACCATGAAGTCTCCCAGGACGGAAAGGATTCCGTTAGGCGCTGGCATCTTCATGATTAAGTAGGTGTGGTGTGGTATGGCCATAAACTTGGCCAACATAGGTCGACCAAGGATGGCATGGTAGGAGGAGCGGAAGTCCACGACCTCGAACGTCAGGTACTCCGTTCGGAAATTTTCCTGTGTACCAAAGGTGACCGGGAGGCAGACACGACCTATGGGGTACGCGGCCTTGCCAGGCACCACGCCGTAGAAGGGTTCGTCGCAGGCAGTCATCTTGTAGAAGTCGAAGTCCATCTTTCTGAGCGTCTCTGTGAAGATGATATTCAGGCTGCTGCCCCCATCGATGAGGGTCTTAGGCAGGAACGCGCCGTCGACTATGGGGTTGACGACCAGCGGGTAGGTCCTGGGGTCTGGTATGTGGACCCAGTGGTCTTTTCTTGAGAACGTAATGGGGAACTCCGACCAACGCAGAGGTTGCGGAGTTTCAGTGTTGACGTGCCCGATCTCTCTTGCGTTTGATCGAAGCTGCCTGTTGCTTTTGGTCGCTTGGCGACCACCCATGATGAAGTTGATCTCGCGGTTGGCTGTCTGAAATGCGCCGTTGGGGTTGCCCCCTTTTGGCGGAGGTGGTGGAGAACGCTCGTTGCGGTTGTTGTCATTCTGGCTGCGGCGATCGTCCCAGCGATCGTCGCGTCGGTCGTTGCATTGGTCGTCGCGGTTGTCTTCACGACGATCATTACGCCGGTAGTCATCACGTCTATCATCACGTCGGTTATCGCGGCGATAGTCGCGGCGGTAATCCCGACGGTTCCTATCATCGTTGCGACGGTAGGGTCGGTGATCTTGGTAAACGCGTCGATCAGGTCGACGGTTACGATTGTCATAGCGGCGGCCGCTATTTTGGTCGTCGTTGCTATTGCTCTTGGTCTTCTTAGGCTCTGGGGGAACCCCTAGAGCACGCTTGAGCTGTTCGCACTCTCTCATGGTGTGCTTGGCGTCGCGGTGGAACTGGCACTGGTCGTCCATGACCATGTTGAAGTCGCCTTCAAGGAAGGTTGAAGGTCGGGGTGGATCAGTCACATAGGCCTCACCAGATCGCTTGCGCGACCTGTTGCCTCCATCGTCGTGGTCTTCTCCCTTGAAGTCGTGCATCACCGCGTCTTGAGTGTCGACAAGCTTGTCGACATAAGCCATGAGGTCGCCGATGGTATGTGCGTCAGCTTCATGGATCTTCTCGAAGAGCTTGATGTTGGTTATCCCCTTCTTGTAGTATGCTATGACGTCTTCGTCTTTAACACCTGCGAGAGCGTTGCGGTTTTCGAAGTAGCGATTAGTGTACTCTCGGAGAGTTTCATCACGCCGCATCCGTACTCTGGCGAGGTGGTGCATGTTGCCCGGTCGGTTGTAGGTCGCTTGGTAATTGGTTGTGAAAAGACGCGACAAGGTCGCCCACGAGGTGATGCATTCTGCAGGAAGATTGTTGAGCCATAGGAGTGGCGCTTTACCTATCACAAGGGAGAAGTATCCCGCCATGTGATCTTCGTTGCCTCCAGAGGCGCGTGCCGCAATACTGTACATCTTGAGCCAAATACTTGGGTCAGAGCGACCGTCGTATTTTTCAATGGCTGGCTTGAAGTCCTTGGGGTATCTGATCGTCCTGAGACGTCGTGAGAACGCTGGGAAGTTGTTGACCGCTCCCGGGCTGGCTGACGGGGCATAAGCCGTTGGGATAATGTAGAGATCGTCTGGCGGACCATTATCTTGGTCGTACTGGGCACGTCGAAGGAGCTCTTGGTCGTGCATGTTCCGTAGTTCCGTTGCTTGGATTGGATTGTTGGCGTTGAGGGGATCGGGGACCCCGTTGACGCGGTCATAGTTAGCACGACGTGCTATCTCCACTTCATCTCGTATCCGTCGACGCTGGCTTCCGTCAGCATGGTTGGCTTGTACTGGCGGAGGTTGAGCTCCGACGTTTTGTTGGGCGCCAGCAGCATTAGCAGCATTGTTAGCGACGTTGCCTACAGCGTTGGCGGCAGGGTTGGCTGCGGCGTTAGCGGCAGCACTGGCAGCGGGGTTGACCGGCTGTACCACTTCATTTTCGCCACCTCCTTCTTGAGGCACCGGCTGAAGAGGAGCGTTGGCGTTGGAGCGACGTCGTTGCCGAGGATTGTCCGACTACTCCTGGAGTAGGAGCTTGCAGCCGATCTGCTATAGCCTGGGCCCCTTTCTTCGACCTGAGCGATGGCGACGCGGATGTGGGCTTGAAGACGCCGTATTGTCGGAGTATCCTCAAGCTGACCTAGTGCAGCGAGACCAGCACCCAGGTTTGCTTGAGGAGAATTGCAGACTTCGTGGCCATCTTGCTCAAAGTCCCTGAGGAGGTCTCTGGCACGTAAGCGGTTCCGACGAGGCTCGTTGCGTTGTTGGGTAGCTACTGGAGCTGCGGGTGCTTGCGCTCCGTTGTTGACGACGTTGCCTCCGGGTTGGTCGCCGGCACCTTGTCCCACATTAGCTGCGGCTGCTTCGACTTCTTGTTGACGACGTGCAGCTCGTGCAGCGTTGGCCTTTTCACGTTCGATACGTTGCTCGTCCGTCTCGCCAACTTGAGGAGGTACATCCGCAGAGACAACCAAGACCTCGCGATCTGGAGTCTCGAACGCTTCTCCCGGATAGTTCGGGGAGATGGTCGTGCGGGCGATCTGGAACGCGAGGCGGTCCGGGGACGGCTCTCGGTTGATCTGGCGGCGATGAGCCGCGGTGAGAGGTCGTCGAAGCTTCTTGAACACACGGCACTGGCGAGCCGTGTGTTTGGGGTTCTCGTGGATGGGGCAAGGGACGTCGAGGTGACTCCTGCAGTTTCCACGATCTGGTGACTTGGGTCCAGATTCGATCTGGATCTTGCGCTTCATATAGCGAGACGCTACGTGAATTGCGTTCCGCAGGCCAAGAGGCATGCTAGGTGAAGACGGAGGGGTCCTGTGAGGGCGTTTGACGCGTTCGCAGACCTTGATCATGTCGGAAAGTATGCCGTCGACACGATTGAGTCCCGCGATCAGGTCGCTAGGAGTGGGTGGGTGGGTTTCTGCCAGTAGATCTGTACCGACCTGCTGGTCGGAAGTGACCGCATTGTTCTCGATGACGAGGCAGGCGGCTGGAACGGTGGATTTCGCCGGCATCGAACCGAAGCAGATGTCGACGGGATTAGCGAGGATGTCCGCCATGCTCTCTGGGAAGATGACGCCGTTGGTCGGAGCCATCGAGTTGCACGAAGAACCTTGGATCTCCCCCTACCTGGCGCGCCAACTGTCAGATGGTGAGATTTGGACAGCCCATGGGGGTGTTAATCCCTGTGGTTTAGTTGTTCGGTGGGGTGGAATCTAAGGCTAAGAACTCGATGGTTGTGCACGAGCACACGGAACACAAAGAACACGGCGAGTTTATACTGGTTCGGGCCTCCGGAGAGTAAAACCCTACGTCCAGTTGTTGGTGTAGATTGCTTGAGGATTGCGTATTGATACAAGGGGTCGCCCTGCCCGCCTTATATTGGCCGGCGGACAAGGTCGGTTCCCTGATTCCAGGTCGGACATGACCAGGAGACCTAAATCTAGCTGACTATGACACTTGCCATATCTGTCGATCTGCTTTGGTCGAAATCCACCGATGTCTTGTCTTGTACGCCAAGTCTTGAGGTCGTTCTAGATGAGGTCGTCTAGAGAATCTTCTGGAAGGTCTTCAGGAGGTCGTGTGGGCCGCCAACTAGGTCGGTTGGACCCACTGACAGGTCGGCGGGTCTTCTGGTAGGCCGGACCCACTTGTCGGGGACGGTCATGAGCCTGGTCGGCGGGGACCCAGGGGTACCCATGTCTCACAACTTCCAAGCCCACAAGATCACGGTGCCTTCGTCGTTCCCTCTAGGAGAGATCATTCGCAACCGTGATGCCAATAGCCGCATCGTCAAGTGGTCGGTAGAGCTTGGAGAGTTCGACATCGAATTCTGCCCTAGGCAGGCGATCAAGTCACAGATCCTCGCTGACTTTGGGTCGGAGTGGACAGAAATCCAGATGCCCCCTCCCAAGGAGCGGCCTGAACACTGGATAATGTACTTCGACGGCGCCCTAAACCTCGAAGGCGCAGGAGCAGGTGTGCTACTCATCTCTCCCCAGGGAGAGCAGCTTAAGTACGTCCTGCAGATACACTACAAGGCCTCCAACAACGGGGCAGAGTACGAAGCTCTAATTCACGGGCTCCGCATAGCAGTGTGCCTTGGCATCAAGCGACTACTGGCTTTTGGCGATTCCAAGGTCATCATCGAACAAGTAAATAAAGAGTGGGATTGTGTCAAAGAAACAATGGATGCATACTGTGCTGAGATCCGCAAGCTCGAAGGCCACTTTGAGGGAATTGAGTATCAGCACGTGCCATGCAACAACAATGTTGCTGCTGACGTACTCTCCAAACTAGGCTCCAAGAGGGCTCTAGTTCCGGCGGGTGTGTTCGTCCAAGACCTACGCAAGCCTTCGATCAAGCTGCTGGATCCAGATAATCCAGACCTAGCTCAACACGACCAAACTCCAGCACCTCCCCGTGACGTGCTGATGACAGAAAAGGAGGATGATTGGCGCGAGCCTTTCTTAGCCTTCCTACTCGACCAACGAGTCCCGGAAGACAAAGCAGAACGAGAACGTATCACACGACGAAGTGCTAACTACATCGTGATTGGTACTGACCTATACAGAAAAGCCGCCTCTACTGGCGTCTTGATGAAATGTATTCTACGATCAGAGGGTCTACAGCTCCTGGCTAAGATTCACGGTGGAGAGTGTGGCTGCCACGCGGCATCCGCCAATCTGCTCGGTAAAGCTTACCGATCTGGTTTTTACTGGCCCACGGCCATGGCTGATGCTAAAGACCTCGCAAAAAGGTGCAAAGGATGCCAATTCTTTGCCAAACAGCAGCACCTACCAGCTCAGGCCCTGCGCACAATTCTCCCATCGTGGCCCTTCGCCATGTGGGGCTTCGACTCTATGGGTCCGTTCAAAACTGCCTCGGGTGGCTACAGATATATCCTCATGGCCGTCGACAAATTTACAAAGTGGATCGAAGTCCGACCTGTCGCAAAAGTCAAGTCGGAAGAAGCGGCCAAGTTCATACAAGACATAACACATCGCTTCGGTGTGCCCAATAGGATCATCACCGACCTTGGGACAGCCTTTACAGGCTCTGCCTTTTGGGATTTTTGCCAAGACAACATGATCGACGTCTACTACTCTTCGGTCGCCCACCCTAGGTGTAACGGCCAGGTCGAACGTGCCAATGGCATGGTTCTTCAATCCCTCAAAGAGCGTATCTTTGTCGACGCCTCAAACTATGCTACACGATGGTTAGCCGAGCTACCACACGTAATCTGGGGCCTGAGGACTCAAGTCAGCTCTGCTACAGGCTTCTCCCCTTTTTTCTTGGTCTACGGCTCCGAAGCCATTCTACCTACCGACGTCATCTTCGGAGCTCCACGCATACAGTTCTACGAGGTGGGAGAAGCCAAGCAGACTCGTCGTGTCGACCTCGACAGCCTCGAGGAACAAAGACTAGCTGCCGCCATGCGTCAAGCTCGTCACGACCAGCAACTCCGTAGATACCACGATCGCAACGTTAAAGAGACATCCTTTAACGTCGGCGACCTAGTACTAAGGCGTATCCTGAAGACAGATGGCATGCATAAGCTCCCTCATCGTCATCGAAGTCGTCAGCCCATCCACATATCGCCTCCAATGGGGTGATGGGCAAGGAGTACCCAATCCTTGGAACGTGGAGCACCTACGACGATTCTACCCGTAGAATAGTCTTCTTTCTTTTTAACAGCTATGTATTTCTCATCTTTGTACTTTTTCAGCTTCAATAAATATTAGTTAAAGCAGTCATCTGCTGTGTCTCGAGTCCTACCTCCTCTCCTTCCATGTCATAAACCCTCCCCCTCGACATGCTCGGGGGCTTGGCTAAAGCCAATACAAGGGTCGTAAGACCTGGGGGTTAAATCCTTCTGTTCCTCCCCCTCGACATGCTCGGGGGCTTGGCTCAAAGCCAACCTAGGGGTCCAATCGACCTGAGGACGCCGTCTCTCATGACTACCTATTTTGTGTTGTTGCGAGCCTGCTTGGTCGTAAAGGTTGCAAAACCTGAGTCCCTAACTCCTTCCCGCGCGCCGATCACATGTAAGCCTCCCCGCTGAGCTATGGTGGTCGGTAAGCCAGCCTCTTCGTGAGAAGTGGTTAGCGGTCTACAATACAAAGCAAGATACTACAAGGCTACCAAGTTCGCGCAAACACAAAATAAGTACGTCGTGCAGGCCATAAAGCAAGTTATTAAGTAATGTTTACATGACCGAAGGAAAAGGGGGTACAACTCGGAGACAATGACTACTCTTCGCCATCGTCACCTTCATAGTCAAGAGCATCCATCACTGCTGTAGCGGCATCATGCACTTCGAGCTCCAAGGCCTTGAGGTCTTTCATCGTATCAGAACTCTCCCCGACCTTGACCATGTCAACCTCGGGGTAGTGCGACTTCACCCGCACTAATGCCTCCGTGGCTGCCGCCAAGCTTGTCACCCTCAGCAGATCGAGAAGCCTCTCGGGTATGTCTATAAGACGATCAAGAGCAGACTTCGGCTCCTCCCCCTCGACCTGCGACGCTATCATGTCCATAGCATAATGGGCAGTGTTCTTCAGGTCGTTCAGCTCCACCTCTTGCCCTGCAATGATTACTTGGTCATTCTGCAATGACTTCAAAGCTACCTCGAGGCTGACCTCGAGATCTTGCCGAGCCTGTTTCTCATAAGTCAGCTTTTGAGTCACGGCCAACTCACTGTCTATTTTCTCCTTCATCACCCGCTTGATCTCGTTGGCGCCAGCCTCGGCCTCTCGTAGGTTCACCTCCAAGTTTCGAACCCTTTCCCTGGTGTTCTTCAGGTCATTTTTGAGGTCATCCTCATGCTTGTGAAAGTCTATAACATACGAGCAAACACTATAAGGTCAAAACCCTCAGCAGCACAAGACAACAATGGCGAAAAACATGTAAGCAAATAAAACTTACCAATGTTTGCAGCGTTAAATTGCGCATTGGCCTCCTGGGTCTTGCGCTTCTCTTCGGCCAGCTCGTCCTCGAGCCTCCTCTTATCTGCCGCCGCCGCTTCACGGACCTGCTTAAGCTCTTGCTCAAGCTCGACCACCCGCAGCTGTGTGGCTGCGGCATTCTTCAGCAGGTCGGACCTGCCCTTCGCACGATCAGCCAGCGACTGCTCCAAGGAATCAGGTCATCAGTTACAAGTTTGCAACTACATCTTCACTAACAGCACAGGAGAAAGGCTTACTGTCAACGCTTCGTTAAGCGTCAAGATCGCGTTCCGGGCCGCCCGCATATCCTCATTATCGTCGAAGATATCCTCCTGCCAAGGAGTACCATTCCAGTCAATCTCTCTACGTCTCAACATTGGCCCTGTTGATGGCGAACTCGGTACCTGCGCGCCGGATGTTTCTGGATTCTTCGGCGGCTGCTCGAGTTGAATCGGGTCCCCAGTAAAGTCCTGATCCGACGTGCTGGTTACCGCATTGATAGGGTCCACGTCAGTGACGGGGGGAGAGGTCGACGCTCTGACATCATCAGTAGAGCCCTGTGCTCCGACATTAGCAGCAGGTGGAGGAGTTGCCGTCCTCGCATCATCAACCAGCGTCTGCGCCCCGACCTCATGGTCGGGCAACCTCATCCGTGAAGGTGATACCTGGGTACTCAGGTCGCGCTGGGGCTGTGCACCCGACCTGCAGAGACCATCATCAAACACAATACAAGATCCAGCAACAGCATTAAATGAAAGACCTTCAGAAAAACAACCCTACCTCACAGTAGCTGGGGTGCGTAACTTAGGCCTAAAAGGCCGCACTTTCACCAGCATAGGCATCCTCGCCTGCGCTTCTGCAGCAGCTCGCTGCGCCTCCATCCCTTGACGGAGGTCGTCCTCCGTCGTCTTCTGCGTCAACTCCCGCTGCCTCTTGGCCGCGGGACTCAACGACCTCCTCACCGTCCGATCTTCAACAACTGGTGGCTCATCGGTGGCCTCATCTTCATCTTCCTCGTCAGACTCGACCTCCCTAGATGGAGGTGTAGGAATCACCAGCGTCTCAACCGCCGGTGGAGGACTCGCCTTCCTCTTCCTCTTCTTCTTCTTCTCTGCCTCCAGTTTGGCGGTTTTAGCCGCCTCGGCCTGTGCAGTAGCCTTCAAGACCGGTTGCTTGGCCGTCGCTGCCCTCGTTCTGCGCCTGGGCTTGGCAGCACTGCTCGCCTCTGGGCGGCTTCCCACGTCGTCACCGACCTCTTGGTCAGTGTCTTCATCAGCTTCCACCGATGAGTCCGACTCATAATTCTCCAGCAGCCTAGCTGCTGGAGGTTGGTATTTGTCCGACCTTAGCTTCCGACGAGGTTCTTCACCTTCCGCAAGAGGTGCCGGACACCAGAACTGCCTCTCCCGTTCCTGCGATGGATGAAGAGCAAAGAAGTAAGAACGACGTAAGAGCAAAAGAACATAGCAAACGACCTAGTAGTTCCAGGACTTATTGGGTCAGCCGGACGGCTCAACGAGTACACCTTTGGGCACTTCTTGATCTGTGCCTTCCCGGCATAGATCTGTGACACCCTAGCCGCCATCTCCTCCTTGGGGACCTTGCGGTTCACCTCGCGAGTGGGGTCCGATTGTCCCCAGTACTCGTACGCTGGGTGCACCCGATCCTTGATCGGTTGGATCAGGCGTCGGTAGAACGACCTAGCAACCGAACCCACCGTCACACCCTTCTTCTTGAGGTCGGTGACCAGTGCAAGCACTTCCTTGACATCGTCCATCTCGCGCGACGTCAACGGCAGATCCCACTCTGGTATCTTCACGGGCTTGTGCCCAGTCCGCTTCGGGAGCGCCGGCTTTTGATCGGCGATGTAGAACCAATCCGACCTCCACCCAGTGTTGTTATCCGGCAGATCCAAATCAATCCACTCTGACTTGAGGCCCGACCTCAAGCAGAACATCACAGCACCAACAACACCAGCACGTTTGCCGGTGGTCTTCATGCAGAAGAGATGTCGCCAGAGAAGGAAGTGGGGCAATATCCCTAGATACGCCTCACAGAAATGTATAAACGTTGACACTACAGTGATGGAGTTGGGGACGTGGTGTACCAGCTCCAACTTGTAGTAGAAGAGAAGCCCTCGGAAGAAATCCCCGACGGGGATGTTGAACCCGCGTTCGAAGAAAGAACCAAAGACGACTTGCTCCCTGACGTCTTCCGTCGGGAAAGCCTCACCAGTCGGCGCCTTCCACTCCACTTCCGCCTTAGGCCTCAACAGCCCGCGGTCCACCAGGGCTTGAATCTTTGCCTCCGTCATCGTTGAAGACTCCCACACCGTCTGCGGGTCGGGAATCGCACGGGCCGGCGCCGCCATTTCTCGAGCTTTAATGGATCTGGATCTAAAGGACACTAGGGTTTTGACACGCATGCGCAGTGGCGCAGGGCGCAGATGGCGGAGCTGATGCACTACCGGCTAGAGATGGTGGCAGATTGGAGAAGTTAGGGCAGAGGTTGGAGACGGAACCGTGGCGGCTATGGCGCGGTAGCTCTGGCGGTGACGGCGACGGGAGGAAGAAGATGAAGGGGCCGGTCAATGATGGTCCCCGCCACTCTATTTATACGAGCCCCACTGGGTCTGCCCGTTGCGGCTCCTTCCACTGTAAGGAGATCACCGCAACGGCTCCGTGCTGATAATTTTGTGCGTTGATCACGCCAGATTTTGCGCCAATGGATATCTACTTAACAGACGAAGACCTACACTCTGAGTTTAGGTCGTAAACATCACAAAAGCGCCAGGTCGTCCTGATTTCACAATTCGGTCCTCACAAGGTCGACAAGCCCCCAAAATAATGACATTTAGGTCTTTGACGAATCAATTCGTCAAACCGACCAGTACATGATAGAAGAGAGCGAACATTACACGAGTCCTCCGAAGGTACACAGGTCGCCTGCGACCTCATTGGATCTAGAACCCGGCACAAAAATATAAACGTACTCAAATACCTGATTGACCTAGATCAATCCTTGAGGCGTACTCCGATACAATAGAGCACGTCGCAAGAATTCTTCTAACCTCAGGACCTCGATGGTGGCCTTGCTGTGAACAACTGCACGACACTGCATGTAGTTGGGCACACTTTGTGCCTGACTATGGAATGCAGATACGAGCTTGCTCTTCGGCGCGGACTGCAAGACCTCAACGAGCACCACACGGTCGTCGAGGTTCTACAGCTTCACCTCGTGCCTCTACAGCATCACCTCCAAACTCTACCTGGTACCACGCAGAGGCGTGGTACAAAGAGTAGGGGTGCTGCCTACATTTCGCAAGAATTCTTCTAGCTCCAAGCCTCTACAGACACAACATCCTATAATCTGGTGGACGAACACATGCCCATGGCATGGCCTCTAAACACTAAACTCCTCTGCGGCTTCATAGCTCAGCAATGCTCGGTGCTTGCTCCCCTCAAGCTTCACGGTGCTATTTATTGCCAAAAGCCAGGCCTCGGGCAGCTGGCGAAGTAATGACACTGAAACCACATGGGTCCAGTAGGCCTGCAGACATGTGAGTAATTAAAGGCGATGACTTTATACCTGACTCGCGACGTCTTTGTCGCTAGCGCATCAATGATGCCTCAGCCCGCCATAGAATCATATGGCTACAGTGCGCTCCTTGATTCGTGGGCAGTTTGTCGTTTTCTGGGTGGCAAGAGTATCTCCGACCACTGTTGACCCGTGACCCTGCAGTCTACGGAACAAGACAAAGCCTGACTCTGCGTCAGAGGGCCCGGCGCCTTACTACATCTACGGACGACGTCGACAATTATACGTACCCTTTACGGCTCTGCGTCTTCATTGCACCCGCTAGGCTCTGTGTCCTGGTGCACCTGCTATGGCTCTGCATGTAAACGGACCTATTCCAGTCAGCCTATTTTTTGTTCCCTGAGCAAAATGGTCGTAGGTTCGATTGAAGACCTTCCGGGGTAGGCGTGTCTCGCTGCTCTGCCAGATCCGTCTGGGCGCCTGGAGATCAGGAGCTTCACATCTACAATTTTCGTCGGGCCCCCGCGGTCGGTGTGCCTATTGCTGAGGTCGTCAATACCTTAGTGCCATGGCTCCGCTGGATGGTTAGCAGCTATGTTGGTCGTCTGGGCACCAAAATGACCTCCCTGAGGTCGGCGTGCCTTAATACCTAGGTCTTGAAATACCTCGATACCTCTACGGCTCTGCCAACCTAGTTGGGCGCCCTGGATGCGTGACCTTCCTGAGGTTGGTGTGCTCTTGTAGCCCTGTCAGCCCGCTCTGGACACCCATTATTTTACGTCGGGAATGAAGGCCTCCCTGTGGGGTGCGCGCCTAATGGCCCTGCCAAGTATCTCCGGGTGCTTGGGTGCTTTTTGATTTGAGACCTTCTTGAGGTCAGCATGCCTCGAGTGGCAGAGCCAAACTCTTTGCAGCAATGCAAGATATCTGGGTGTCTCTACACTCCATACGTTCAAGATCTACATATTTTCACGGTTTCGTCAGCAACAGTTCCGGACATCACAGCTTCAAGATACGACGTAACCAACGACCTCTTCATGCGACGCGCGCTCCAAGACCTTGCTGGGTATCCTCGGATACTGGGCATTGTTGATTTGAGGCATCCCTGAGGTCGGCTCCGCCAGACTCCTTGCAGCCATGCCGCGAGATCTGGGTGTCTCTACACTTCGTTCGATCAAGACCATGACTCGGTTTTCTTCTCTTCTTTGAGCATCAAACCAGCCATGCTGTCTGCTTCAATGCTCGGGGACTACTCTACGAGTGCGTCTTCGACGCCCTCTTAGTTTCCCTCATCGTACCGACCAGTTGGGAAACCTGTTTCTCATCACGTCGTTACTCGACCTACCTTCTTTCTCTTCTATTTTTTTTGGATCATCATACCGGCCATCCTGCCCGTCACGATGCTCGGATACTACTCTATGAGTGCGTCCTAGACGCCCTCTGAATTTTTTCATTGTCGTTTCGATCTATCGGAAGCCTGCTTCCTATAGGTCGTCAGTCGACCTCTCTTCATTCTGCAAGACTATAACAGGTCGGCTGCTATGCTGATTTGTTCTTTTTTGACCGACGTGCATGCTATTCGACCTGTCGATAGCCCCACGACTCCGTCATGACCTTTCTAAGATCGCTGCGCATACACCTCGCTCGGGGGCTTGTGAGACATGGGTACCCCCGGGTCCCCACCGACTAGGCTCACGACCGTCCCCGACAAGTGGGTCCGGACTACCAGAAGACCCGCCGACCTGTCAGTGGGCCCAACCGACCTAGTTGGCGGCCCACACGACCTCCTGAAGACCTTTCAGAAGATTCTCTAGACGACCTTATCCCGAACGACCTCAAGACTTGGTGTACAAGACAAGACATCGGTGGATTTCGACCAAAGCAGATCGACGGATATGGCAAGTGTCATAGTCAGCTAGATTTAGGTCTCCTGGTCGTGTCCGACCTGGAATCTGGGAACCGACCTTGTCCGCCGGCCAATATAAGGCAGGCAGGGCGACCCCTTGTATCAATACGCAATCCTCAAGCAATCTACACCAACAACTGGACGTAGGGTTTTACTCTCCGGAGGCCCGAACCAGTATAAACTCGCCGTGTTCTTTGTGTTCCGTGTGCTCGTGCACAACCATCGAGTTCTTAGCCTTAGATTCCACCCCGCCGAACAACTAAACCACAGGGATTAACACCCCCGTGGGCTGTCCAGATCTCACCATCTGACACTAAGCAATCAGGTTATGACACCTACTCAGAAGGGATTTGTTGCTGTTAATGATCATGAGGCTAGTGGAAGTGGTTCTAACTCTAAATACTTTTTGCCAAGATGGTGTCCTCCCGGGTTGACTCATACTCAAAGAAGGAAGCTTCAACGACTGAGGTCTCGGGAGAAGAGAGAAAAGGAGCTAGAGCAACAGAGGGACGAGATGTTCAACCAATATAGACCCATGGTGCCACGAGGGAAGGAGTAGAGAGTCAAGGTCACCTCCTTGCCAGAGCCAGTCAAACCGGTGGAGGAGGCGGTCAAACCGGCTGAGGCGGTCAGACCGGGTCCTAAGGCGGTCAGACCAGGGCCTATGGCGGTCGAACCGGCTGGTTCAGAGACGTCGCCTATTTTTCCTTCTTCGGCTATCATTACTTGTGACAATGAGTTATCATCGGTGTCTGAATTAAAAGACGATGAACAACTTATTGATTATAGTTCTTCTCTAGAGCACATGGATCTTGAAGACAATTGAGAAGATACGGCCGGTTTCGATGAGAATCGCCCTTAGGACAAAATGGCCGGTGGAAAGTGTTACATCGACCTTAGATTTGTTTTTTAATACGCAAACTTTACTAAAAAACAGGGAGGCATATGTTGACACTCAAAATTGGCATCTAATCCAGATCAGGCCGGACCAGGCGATCAGACTGTGATACCGGGCGGTCTGACCGCGGTCTCTGTAGCCGGTTTGGCAATAGGACGTCAGACCTCGTCCCTACGGCGGTTAGACCGCCCTGGTCAAAGTCCTCAAAAGGCAATTTAGACTTCACCATTGGATAGGTCTCGACGAGTAGATCAAGATTCATATATTGAACGTCCAAATCGGAGTCCAGATGAGAGAGTTATGACTTCTGAAAGATCTGCGCGTCACACAGGCGGTTAAACCGCCCCCTAGGAGGTTAGACCGCCTATCCCTGTAGCCGGTCCGGAAAAGGACCCAGGCGGTTAGACCGCCCTCCCCTTATTCCGACTGAAATTGAGGAGTCCTAGTAGATTTCGAGTTGTAAAGGATTTCCTTGCGGGGCAAGACCTCCCCACCCTATATTATGAAGGATCACGGCCGATTGAGGACCTATCACCCAATCGATCAAATATTTATCTTACTTTTATCTCCAAACCCTACTTTTCCAACCCTTTTGCTTCCTTCTTCGTCTCTACGGCGATTTAGGGCGTTCTAAGTGGCCTGCCGACCTTAGAACAACCTTAGGCGCGCTACTCCTGACGGGGTCCCTCCCGGAGCAGCGATCTTAGGTTTTCGCCGGCGTTACCTGACCAAGGCGGTCTAACCGCACCCCCTACGCGGTCTAACCGCCCGTGACAGGAAACCCCGACGAGGAGCGATTTCGACTATCACGCGATCCAGCGCACTCGTGTGTTCGACCGGAAAAAGCGTCAACAGGTATATACACAACAAGAACATTGCAATGCCTCAGGTCAAGAAATCGATCCAAGAATCGAAGCAACCAGCTGCAAGAAAATGGCGTCCGGCCATCGTCTCCTCCTCCTCCTCCTCCCGGCCGCCGTCCTGCTCTCCCTCCTCGGTGCCTGCGCCGCCACCAGCGACCAGACGGCGTGCGCCCCAGGGATGGCCATCCCGTACCCGCCCGTGCCGAGCTGCCGCATCTACGCGGTAAGCCGGACCTGCGGGCTCGGCGGGCCCTACGGCCCCCGGGACCATTGGCGGAGCCACCATGGTGCACACGTATTCCCAGGAATACCCAACTATTTTGCCAAAATATCAAGTATATGCTAAGTATACACACATGTATATGTTACATTGAGCCAAGATCTCTTGTTTTCTGACTTTGGAGTATAATTCTGCTCAGCGCTCTTCTCAGACTTCCATGCCTCCTCACTCCTAGGCTAGCTTGTTAGCCAAAGTTTGACTTTTTTAAAACACAGGAATACCCAAGTTATAAAACTTGGCTCCGCCACTGCCCGGGACCCGTCGTTGGTGATGAAGGAGCGGTGCTGCCAGGAGCTCGCCGCCGTCCCGTCGCGGTGCCGGTGCGCCGCGCTGCGCTTCATGATGGACGGCAACCCCAGCGGCCTCCAGGACTTCCGTGGGTGCTCCAGGGAGGTGCAGAGAAGTTTCGCGAGCAGGCTGACGAGGCCGGCTGAGTGCGACCTGCCAACTGTCGACGGCGGCATGTGCTACGAACTCGCCGGCGAGCACTGGGGCAGCGGCGCGGTGTCCGCGTAGTACTGAAGCGTTGCGTCATGTAATGGAGTGATCTGCATGTACTACTGTGTTCGAACTGTGAACTGAACAATAAAAATTTAAGGATAATTGCACCAGCTGGTTTGATGTTGAATTTGGTTCAAGTGATGATGAGATGTTTGTGTTTTCTTAAAATTCATTCGGATCCATGGTGGCATCTCCATTTCCGTGGAAACTCAACAATAATTTTGATGAATCGCCTCCTACGGCTCTAAATGGATTATGAGCCGTCACATCATGCATGTAGTGAACAATAAACAAAAAATTCGTTTAGGAATTAATGAACTCATTGGTGTTAATAGAGACCAATCCAAGGCTTACAGTGGTTCATATCAATGGTACGTGATAGATGTTACGTTATTACTAAAATCCAAATATCCAATGGGTTAGCTGTAAAGTTTTCCATGATGGCATGGAAAATACAAGTCGCAGGACACTCCAAAAATCTGTTGCAACAAAATAAAGCTCTACCAACATTTGATTTGTTTCAGCTTGTATATACCAAAACATGTTGTGTAGAGCTAGCATATAGGTCAAACCGAAAGTTGACACTGAGTGTCGATCACGTACACACCTAGTGTGCATGATTTCACACACCAGCGGCTATGGATGATTACAAAAATGCGATGAAAGAAATAAAGTTAAGTTGCTAAACTCCGATCCAATATAGCTGTAAAGTTTTGTTCACGAACGTACACGGCGAAAAAAAACACTAGTTGCAGGACATCCCAAAATCTGTTCCAACGAGTAGTTCCGTTTCAAAAAATAATAATAAATAAATAAATAAAAATCTGTTCTAACAAATAGATTAAGAGCAACTCCAAAAGTCTAGCTAAATCAACTCAAATCTGTAAAAATGAAAAACCACAAGAAAAAATGTGTTCCAACAGACTCTCTTTCTTCCTTCCTCCTCCATCTTGCTCGGTATCCCAGTCTCTTCCGCTAGCCATTTCTACCGAGTGGCTCAGACTCGTCATCTCCCTCGCTGCTCTTTTCCCGCGGCCTCCCCACCGCTCTGGTCGATTCCCATGCTCCCTTGCCCAGGCCGCACGTTCCAGCCCGCATGCGGCGGCGGAGAAGCGCGCAGCCGCCGAGGAGACACCGCGCAGCGGCGGAGTAGCTAGCGCGCGGCGAGTCGGCGACGTTGGACCGCGCGGCCGCGGAAGAGCCTATGCGCGGCCTCCGAGCCAGCACGCGGCAACAGACGGTGGAGGCGCACCGGCTGACCCCGCCAGAGACCAAGGAGGTGCAGGCATCCACCCGTCGCTGCCGGCGTGGCTCGTCCCTGCCGTTACTCTCTTGCCGGCGTGGCTCGCTGCGCGTGGCTACCACTCCCTGCGCGGGGCCATCGCGCCGTCGCTCCTCTCCCGCCCCTTGGCGCGGCCGTCCAGGTACTGAGCCGGCGCCCATCCCTAGCCGTGGCTGCCAGAAGTCGCCGGGTATCCCCTGCCGCGGCCATCGAGGCACCAGGCCGACGCCCATCCCCGGCCGTGGCTGCAAGTCACCGGCTATCCCCTGCCGCGGCGACCTGGTGAAGAACTGAAGACGTGGAAGCGATTTTGAATACTGATAGCAAGATTTGGTGCTGACGTGGAGGCTATTTGAATATAGATAACAGGATTTGGAGAAGCTGTTGGATTACTCTACCGATTAGGAAGGTTTTTGTTTTTTTACAAATCTCTAAAACTCTAAATTTAGCTAGGATTATACAGAGACTCTTGGAGATGCTCTAAAAAACTTCATTTCATCACACGAACAAGGCGCCATTCAGTTAGGAAAAAAGTACACACAACTATGATTTATTTAGATAAAGACACACAAACTATGATGCCAGCTTGCTCTTAACTTTCTTTCAGTCTGCACATACAGTCTTTATCTGTCCAAGCTGCTCCCGCACCAAGAACAAGTTAAAGCAAGCAACAATGGCGTCTAGTTCCAGCTATATCCTCCTCCTCTCAGCCGCCGTCCTGCTCTCCATCGCCGCCGCCGCAACCGCCAGCACGAACTGGTGCGAGCTCGGGCTGGTCATCCCTCTCAACCCGCTCCAGAGCTGCCGCACATACCTTGTCCGCCGGACCTGCGGCTCGGGCCGGGGCCCCTTCGTCCCCCTGCCGGTGATCAGGGAGAGGTGCTGCCGGGAGCTGGAGGACATCGTGCCCTACTGCCGGTGCGGCGCGCTGAGGATCATGATGGACGGCATGCCGTCGGGCGGCGGTGGCGACGTGTCGGCGTCGCCATCGTGCTCCTGGTACACGCAGGTCGACCTCGCCGCGACGCTCGTGTCGGAGGCGGAGTGCAACCTGGTGACCATCCACAGCAAGCCCTTCTGCTACGCGCTCGGCGCCGAAGGGACGACGAGCGGTTAGACGACTGCGCTATGCAGTAACCACAAGTTGCTTGTGTGTGCGATGGATTGTGCTGAAATAATAAGAATAAGGGGAAAAAGTTGTGGTCTTGTGATTTCCTTTGAAGTTGAACTGATTCTTACACCATGCGGCCATTGGATCGTCCGGTGCTTATAGTTTTTAGCTAGCTAACCGTTTGAGCAACAACTTATTTGATGTGCTGAGTTATTTATACATTCTCTACTCTACTATTTGGAATTACTAGCATGCAAGAATTCATTGGAATGCAAGACACATCAAGAACACAAACTTTCTACCAAAAATTCAAAGGCAGTTAGCATAAGTTTAGAGAGTGATTAGTGCAAGGATAGGTCTAAAGTGAATAAGTGCAGGGTGATGCGTACATTATGATTGGTTCAAGGAGTGAACCATCATTGTAAGGTTAGTATGCTGGCACCTTTAAACCTTAATTTTTGGCTTGTTGCTGGCAATTCTTCGACTCTTTGTATTGGTATGACCGTGCATGGGGATGATTATACCCATTGCTTCGTGGTGACATTGTCAAGTTGATCAAAAGAAAGTGAGTGGTAAGCCTTGCCTTTGCGGCAAGAGCTTATTCTCATCCGGCTTGCGCGAGAGACATTGTAGCATGTCCAAGATCTTGATCGGGATAGTTGTAAGGAATCAGATGCTCGTAGCTTAAGAGGGAGAGGAGGTGAATTAGATAATTTAAAATCTTAACCTATGATTTTCACTACTTTGCATCAAAGTAAACCATACTACTAGGGAAGGAGGCTTCCATCCCATGCAGATTTTCACATTAATACCGGTTATTTTGGTACCTGGTACTAATGTATACACAAACCGGTACTAATGTATGGTGGGAAGAGAGAGCCCAAACACACCCTCGCGTGACCCACATTAGTACCGCTTTGTAATACACACCGGTACTAATCTGCCACATTAGTACCGCTGCGTATTACAAACCGGTACTAATGTGAGGCCAGTACATTAGTACCGGGGCAGGACACCACCCGGTACTCATGTGAGACACATTAGTACCGAAGGGGATTAAAGCCTAGTACAAATGGCTCCCTCCGTTATCTCGGCGTCCCTCGGCCTTAACTCCCACATGTACCGGTGTCTAACACCCTAAAATTCAGTTTGTGGTTTTAATAAAATTTTGTTAGCATCAATACCTATGCTTAAGGACTATAAGGTTGTATTTAATTTTCAAGACATATAATTCTTTTTCTTTAATAAAATAAATAAATCATAGGCGTTGATTGTTGCATTCATGCTGGTACATTGTTTTTGGTTGTTTGAGTTCAAATTTGTATTTGAATTCAATTGTTTGCTCTCTTTTGAAAAAATGTTTAAACTTTCTCTTTTCTCCCTTCCCCTTTTTCTTTTGTTTTTGCACGGCCTTTAGGCGAAGTCCGTCGGAGCACCCTATAGTCTCAGCCCAGTGCGCTCGCAGTCCCTCAGCTCGTCAGCCTGTCAGCCCAGTTTCGCCGCCCGGCCTTTGAGCCAGAAGTCCGGCGCTGCACCCTCTAGTTTTCGGCTCCGCTCGCTCGTCGTCTCTCGGTTTCGTAGCCCAGCCAGCTTTCGGCCCAGCGAATCCCACCTCGCCTCGCGCCCCGCCCGCAGTCGCTGCTAGGTGGGGGCTGCTTGTCATCCCCCACCTCGCGACCGTGCCCGAGCCGGACTCGTTTCCGAGTCCGAATCCCCGCGCGAGCCGCCTTTTTGCGTGGCCCACACGCCAAGGCGCGACTGCCCAGGCTTTATAAGCCTCCGCCACCACACCCTATGGCCCCGCTTTTCCAAAACCCTAGGCGTCTTGAGCTCGTAGCGCCGTCGCGAACCCTAGCTCACCCGCTGCCGTTGATCCGTCTCGTCACCGCCTTCCCGTTGACAAGGAGCAGTACAGGAGGACCGCAAGGAGGAGAGGAAGCCACCGGTGCCTCTTGTTCTCGTACCCGTGCCCACCTGCGCCCGTTCAATTTCGTCGGATTTCCGCCGCCGCTGCCGTCCACCTCGCCGAGCCGTACGCCGTCATCGTCGACCCTAAGGTTGCTTCGTTGCCCCGGTTAAGTTTGTTTTGTCGCGCGCTTCGTTTTGGTGCAAAACCCATTCCAAATCGAGCACCCCAGCTCGTTTTTGCCTTCCGCCGGTGAGTCCGCCACCGCGCGCGGTCCCGCCACCGTCAGTTGCCGCAGACGCCGCCAGCCGTCCGATCTGAAGCCAGCGGCCTAGATTAGATCGGACCGAGGTCAATACCGGTCAACCCGGTCAATCCAATCGTGTCGCCGACGTTTTGCATTAGAGCCCCTCGGTTATATAGTTTTGTAGATCGATCCTACCGCAGTGCAAAGATCCTTACGATTAGGTCCTTTTCTTTCTATTTTAGACACTAGGCTTTGTAGATTTAGCACCCAAGGTCCAGCCTTTATGTTTTATGCTGTAGCCCTTCGGTCTATATGTTTAATTAGGTTTTAGCCGTCAGTTTCGTGCAGTTTAGCCCCTGTTAGCCTAGTTTTCTCACAGATAAGCCCCTGTAGCATGTTTTAGCCGTAGAATGCACGTTTTAGCTCCGTTTTTAGTGTTCTTTATATCCACGTGATCGTATCGATGTGTAAAATAGTTTTATGCCTCTGTTTTGTTCTATTAGTACTGTTTGGTGATTGTTTCTTATTTTATTCCATTGTTTTCTTGTATGTGTATGATGTGGTACGTAGAGGACGATCCGTACGTGGAATACACTACAACTGAAGATTTCCAAGACTTTGAGCAGCAACTGGAGTTTGTTGAAGGCAAGTCCTTGCTGCATGCCCCTTTTACCCATTACAACATGCATTTTAATTACACTGTTGTTTACTTATTGCTTGCATGAATATGATGGGTCCCCTATGATTAAGGTTCGACTAGACTTGTTTACCTTGTGCCTTGTTAACCCGGGTGTATTACTTTTGTTGGGTAGACCATGCTTAGTTGCTAAATGTGGGTTTATGGTGGTTTTAATGAACAACAAAGTTAATCTTCATTTACTTATGCTCTAACATCATTAAACAAGACTACGTTTTTGTTAATCGGAACATGGAGCGACCACCCAGGACAACAGTGCAACCACAAGACATATGGCTATGTCTTGGTCAATTAATTAGGAACTTTAGGGTGTGATATACTTTACCTGATAAGGGTGAGGGGGTGGCAGTAGATGATGTATAGCCCGGCCCTCAACCTGATCTACTCTGTGGTAGCTTCGCAGTTTGAGAGAGGGTTATGCGTTGCACTGACCATGTAACCTAGCGGGCAGTCCACACTAGAGAACCTTTGTAAAGACCTCGTAGTGTCCCTATGCAGCCACACCTAGGTAGTGTGGTATTGTGCCTACTTTTGCTCAGCATGGTTGGGTTTAAAGTTCCTAGAACTTTTACGTGACTTGTGGGTAAAGATGTGCCACCTCTGCAGAGTGTAAAACTAACCGGTTAGCCGTGCTCACGGTTACGAGCGGCCTGGACCCTCACATGATTAAACTATGAAAGATGGACCTTAAACTTGTGCATTTCATCTTGTTATTGTTGCATATGCTAATTGGGTTGGTATATACTTTCATTTGCTAGTAATTAGTTGCTTAATAACTTTGACCAACTAAAAGTGCTTACCGCTTTAAACATATCAGCCATCCACTATAAAGCCTTGCATGTTGTATTAGTACTATTCCCTTGTTGAGTACAACATGTGCTCATGCTCATTGTTATTTATCTTGCATCTACACTACCCGGTCTGCTGCTCAGACGGAAGATTTGAAGACTTTCCGCAAGACTTCGACAAGTTCTAGGTGCGCGTTTCCCAGTCGATTGCCTGTGGAGGACGTCTGTGTTTATTTTCCGCTGTTAGCTACTCATTTCTTTGAGTTAGAATAAAAGACTTTCCGTATGTATGACATTGCGTTTTGGTACTTCACAAAGTCGTTTGCATGTGTAAACTTAATCCTGGACACATGTAAATTTTATATCTGGCTTTGCTTTTAAAACTGGATGTGACAAAGTGGTACCAGAGCTATGTTGACTGTAGGACATTAGCCTAGTTAGAAATGGTCGAGATTAAGGATCTTTAATAGAAGCCACACTGATGCTTGCTTTATAAAAATCTATTTTAACTTGTTTACTTTTCATTTTACCTCATCCTTGACTATCCATTTGTTATCTTAACTTGATTTTGCTACCTTTAGCTTATGCTTCATTCAGCACTTGTCTTCTCTATCTCTAGATGCCTCACCGACTGAAGACTACCCGCGCGAGCTCCTTCGAGTTCCCACGGTACTTGGAGGATCAAGACTACTACTACTATCCACTGGAAGGTGAAGAGCATGAGGGTGACACTGATGAGGAGATGGAGATGGAGTCACCACCTACAGTGCATGCCCCAGCACCCGCTCCAGAGGTCATCGACATATCTGATGATGAAGAGCCAGAGGAAGCACAAGCTGAAGAGCCAGAGGAAGCACAAGCTAAGCCAGAGGAGGAGCAAGCTGAGGAAGCTAATGAGGTTGAGCAAGGGAGTGACCCAAGTGATCCTTCAGACCCAGAGGATGTAGACCCAGAGGAGGTAGATCCTGATGATCCAGATGCTGTGCTAGAAAAGTGGGAGGTCGTCGTCTGTCACAGTGATGGAGAGCAAGCTCGTTTTCCAACATTGCTCAGGAGGCTCTTTCGTTACCTCAACTACCATGTGAAGATTAACTACATGGGATTAAGGAGGACTCATCCAAACTATCCAGAGGAGTGGGATGTTTGGGTGCACATTATAGACACTCACCCTCATTTCGGGTGGAAGTATGAGCTTGGAGTGCACCTTGCTTTGGCCATCAGGGACACCTTTGCTGCTGGGATAGATGATGCCGCCAGACAAGCTCTTTCCGCGTGGTGCTATAAGAAAGCTCACTACATCACCAACACCACGTGGAAGCATTTCCCTCGTTGACCATTTGGATCAGTGGGCAGCATGATATTTGAAGTGTACTTGGACATGAACCCCCAATACTTGGCCCAAGTGGGACTCACTACATAGCACAACACCATGCTGGATGACACCACAGTGGAGTTGCAAAACCTTCACGACCAGCAGATCGAAGACAGGAAGGAGATCAAGAGATTCAGAGCAATAATTGCTGGGCAAGAGGAAGCGGAGGAAGGTGAAGAAGATTGGCCTGCAGAGTCACTAAGGCCAAAGAGGACTAGATACGGATCACCAAGTTCCAGCACTCGTGTCATCTTGCATTAGGATCTAGGAGTCTTTCAGTTTCAGTTTAAGAGTCGATGTAATCGTTAGTGTCGATCGTCGTTTAGGAGTGTGTTTAGTCTAGAGGTGTGTTTGGATGCTTGTGCTTGTGACATTTGCTTGATTTGGATTTTGCTGTGAGTGCAATGTGTTGTGGAGTGATGACCACAATGACATTGGTTTAGTAATAAAGTTGATTAGTTGGGGTTAATTTTCTATCTCAGTCAATCTTATATTATCATAATCTTTATTCCTTCAATATTAATCCTTGAGCAAAATCAGTTGGTACCAAATTTGTTCGCGCAGTTCTCTGACACAGAAGTACCATTTTATTTTTTTTGTCTTGAGCTACAGAAATCATTTTGATTCAAATCCAACTGGGTTAGTTTAGAAATTTTATAGATGATTTTCTGTCAAAAATTCAGAAGCATAGGGTAAATATTCTGGGAGTTATGCACGAAGTATTGGAGCTATAAAAATCTGTAAATCTCTGCTAACACAATTACCTTATTTATTTTATATCTCGGGATACAGACCTCCTTTTGAGGTGATTCCAGTTGGGTTGGTTCTGTAATTATATACACCTCATCTCAGAAAAATTGCACAATTTTTAGTTACTCACGCAGAGAGTTACAACTAATTCATTGGGATCAACAGAATCTGTCTTAAACTGGAAATCTGCATTGTATTAACTTTTGAGCTTTTCTCTTGATTCAATCATCTAAATCAATGTTCCTAACACTCAGATGGTGATAACCAGGTCAGGATCAGGAGTTGGTCAACCAGCAATGATCCGTCCAGGGAGAGGTAGCAGATCCAGCAGTGTACCTCAACCGCCACAGATGGATCCAGCGATGCAGCAGTTCTTGCAGGCTCAGACTCGGCTCCTCCAGAATCTGACCAACACTGTGGCCAACCTGCAAGCTCAGGCCAACAATCCACCTCATGGACAGCAGCAAGCTCCAGCAAACAAGCATCAGATGTTCATGAGACACCAACCCCAAGCTTCTCTCATGCTGCTGATCCGTTGGAGGCTGAAGACTGGTTGAAGACTGTAGAGAAGATGCTCACCATTTCCCAGTGTAATGACAGGGAGAAGGTCCTGTATGCTTTAGGGTGACTCCAGGGATCTGCTTCAGCCTGGTGGAATGCCTTCATCGCCGCCCATGCCAACCCAGATGCTATCACCTGGCAGGAGTTCACTACCAACTTCAGGAGCCATCACATACCTACAGGCCTGATGAAGCTTAAGAAGGAGTTCCTTGCTCTCAAGCAGGGAGGATGTCAGTGACAGAATTCAGGGACAGGTTCATTGAATTGTCATGCTGTGCTCCTGAGGATGCCGCTACGGATAGGAAGAAGCAGGAGCTGTTCTTGGATGGGTTAGCTGGGCCACTTCAGTACCAGCTTATGTGTCATACCTTCCCAACCTTCCAGGAGCTGATTGAAAGGGCCATATGCTTGGAGTCCAGGCGCAGAGAGTTGGGTGATCTGAAGAGGAAGACCACTACTTCTGGACAGTCTGGGAGCAACACCCGTCCTCACTTCAATCCACAGTAGGGGGCACCGTTCTGTTTTGGAGGTCAGAGTGGGAACTTTGGGCAGCAGCAGTTCCAGCACCCCATGTAGCAGCAGTTCGAACACCCCATGCAGCAGCAGTTTCAGTGCCCCACTCAGCAGTTCTAGCACCCTGCTCAGCAGTTTCAACGACCTAGTTAGCAGACACCATGCCTCATTTTTCAGCAGAACCAGTAGAGGACTCCTGTTGGCACCCTAGTGAAGCCTGACGCACCTCACACCCCCGCTGGAAACAGTTGCTTCAAGTGTGGTGAAGTTGGCCATTACGCCAACAACTGCCCCAAGAGGACTACTCCAAACACCCCCATGCAGAATCAGCAGATGCAGCAGATGAGGAATGGGAACCAGACCCCGCAGGGCAATAAGGGTAAGCAGAGCTATGCGCATGGTAGGGTGAACCATGTGAGTGTGGAGTGCGCTCAGGAGAACCCAGAGGTGGTGCTCAGTATGTTTCTCGTCGACTCAACCCCCGCCTCAGTCTTATTTGATTCTGGAGCATCTCATTCTTATATTTCTGCTCAGTTTGTGGCAAAGCACAACATTCCCATGCAACCAATGAAACAACCTTTGTTAGTTAACTCACCAGGGGGGAGATGAATGCTTTACATATGTGTCCTAGAGTTAATCTTAAGATCTCGGGGGTAGACTTCTAGGCAAGGTTGATAGTTCTGGATTCAAAAGACATTGATATCATTCTGGGTATGGACTGGTTGGGTATGACCGATGCTACCATTTAGTGTGCCAAGAGGACAGTTCTTCTTACGGGTCCTAAGGGGGGAAAAGGTTGAGTTTGTGTGTACTCCGCCATCAGCAGTAGAGGGTTCAGTGAATCAGTTGGATGGTAAGCATTGGAAGACATAAAGGTTGTGTGCGATTATCCAGATGTGTTTCCAGATGAGTTTCCTGCTATGCTACCCAACCGAGATGTTGAGTGTGTTATTGATCTTTTACCTGGCACTACTCCTATTTCTAAACGTCCTTATAGAATGTCTAGTGATCAACTGTTTGAGCTTAAGAAATAGATTAGTGAACTTTTAGAGAAGGGATTCATTCGTCTTAGTTCATCACCTTGGGGGGCACCAGTTACCTTTGTGGAGAAGAAGGATGGTAATCAGAGGATGCCTGTGGATTATCGATCACTTAATGATGTTACTATCAAGAACAAGTATCCATTACCCCGCATTGAGGATTTATTTGATCAGATGAGAGGTGCCAAGGTATTATATAAGATTGATTTGTGTTCTGGTTATCATCAGATGAAGATCAAGTTGTCAGATATTCCTAAGGCTGCATTCACCACTAGGTATGGGCTTTATGAGTGCACAGTCATTTCTTTTGGGTTGACTAATGCACCTGCCTACTTTATGTATCTGATGAACAAAGTATTTATGGAGTACTTGGATAAGTTTGTTGTGGTGTTCATCGACGATATCTTGATCTACTCCAAGGATGAGGAGGAGCATGAGGAGCACCTAAGGCTTGTTTTGCAGAAGCTGAGAGAGCATCAGTTGTATGCAAAGTTCAGCAAGTGCGAGTTCTAGCTTAAGGAAGTTGCTTTCCTTGGTCACATCATCACTGATGGAGGCATTGCAGTCGATCCTAGCAAGGTCAGAGATGTGTTGCAGTGGGAGCCGCCATGATCAGTCAAAGAAATCAGGAGTTTTCTCGGTCTTGCAGGAAATTATCGTCGGTTCATTGAAGGGTTCTCTAAGATAGTGAAGCCTCTCACGTCACTATTGGAGAAGGATAGAGAATTCAAGTGGACCGAAGCATGTCAGGCTAGCTTTGAGGAGTTGAAGAGGAGGTTGACTACAGCCCCAGTGCTGGTGATGCCAGATCTGCAGAAGAGCTTTGATATCTACTTGATGCATCTCGACAGGGTCTTTCTATATGGGTGTGGGCTCATACTCTCATTTTATCCTTGCTCGCTGTTCCCGACAGGAATACGTCACTTAAAATAAGCTATTGACGTCTTAGTTCCGACCTTGTCTCCTTTCTTTCTTTTGTTCACCGGTGCAAGGCAAGGGTGGAGCTCTCTTATGTTCATCTTCCACGCCTGCCCGCATCCCGAGCACTTAATGAGTGAAATCCAATCCTTTATTTTTCCAATGGTAAAAGAAGGAACCGGTTGGTTGTGTTCTGATGCAGGAGGGACATGTTATAGCCTATGCATCGAGACAGTTGAGGAAACATGAGCAGAATTATCCTACCCATGATCTAGAGTTGACAGTTGTTGTTCATGCTCTGAAGATTTAGAGGCACTACATAATGGGGACCACGTGCCAGATTTACACGGATCATAATAGTCTGAAGTACATTTTCACCCAGAAGGACCTGAACCTGAGACAACACAGATGGTTGGAGTTGACCAAGGATTATGATTTGGAGATACACTATTATCTTGGGAAGGCCAACATGGCACTAGCATTCCAGTTGCCTGAGGAGCTGATGAAGGAGTTTCAGAAGCTCAACTTGGGGATGGTTGCACAGACTCAGGGAGTTACCTTGGAGGTAGAGTCTACATTGGAGCAGGAGATTCACAAGGGACAGCTTGAGGATGTTGAGATTAAGGAAATCAGAACAACCATGGAAAAGGGCCCGGCCTCGGATAGGCGGGATGTTACAAATGGTATCAGGGAACCATATGGTTTAGGAACAGGATTTGTGTGCCTGATGTGAGAGATCTTCGAGAGACTATCTTGAAAGAAGCTCATGATTCTGCTTATTCCATTCACCTAGGCAGCACTAATTTGTATCAAGATCTTAAGCAGAGGTATTAGTGGTATGGGATGAAGAGAGATGTAGCCTCCCACGTAGCGTTATGTGACACTTGTCATAGAGTTAAATCTGAACACCAGAGGCCAGCAGGATTGCTTCAGCCATTGAAGGTGCCAGAGTGGAAGTGAGAAGAGATCAGTATGGATTTCATAGTAGGATTGCCACGGACACCCGCTGGGTATGATTCTATATGGGTGATAGTAGACAGATTGACTAAAGTAGCTCATTTCATTCCGGTGAAGACTACTCACTCAGGAGCAAGGTTGGCAGAACTTTATATGTCCAGGATTGTATGTTTGCATGGGGTACCTAAGAAGATAGTGTTCGACAGAGGTACTTAGTTCACATCTTGTTTCTGGCAGAAGCTTCATGAGTCTATGGATACAGTGTTGAATTTCAGCTCAGCTTATCATCCTCGGACAGATAGACAGACTGAGAGGACTAACCAGATTCTTGAGGACATGTTGAGAGCTTGTGCTCTTAAGCATGGAGGGAGTTGGGATAAGAGTTTGCCAGATGTAGAGTTCTCTTACAACAACAGCTACCAAGCTAGTCTTAAGATGGCACCCTTTGAGGCCTTGTATGGGAGGAAGTGTAGAACCCCCATTGTACTAGAGAGAGTCGATTGCTTGGGACTGATGTCATTAAGGAGGCAGAAAGGCTGGTTCGGATCATCAGGGATAACTTGAGAGCTGCTCAGTCTAGACAGAAGAGGTATGCTGACACGAAGAGGAGAGACATGGTTTTTCACAAGGGCGATTATGTGTATCTCAAAGTATCACCGATTAGAGGTTTACGCAGGTTCAAGGTTAAAGGGAAGTTGTCACCTCGCTTTATCAGACCCTTTAGGATTTTTGAGAGAGTGGGAGAGGTAGCTTACAGGTTGGAATTGCCAAATCAGCTCTCAGATGTGCATGATGTGTTCCATATCTCTCAGCTGAGAAAGGGATTTTCAGCCGCATGATAAGGAGCCATTGCCTATGGATGGATTGGAAGTTAAGGAAGACCTCACCTACACTGAATGCCCTATTAAGATATTGGATACTCTAGCACGGGTTACAAGAAATCGGGTGATTAAGATGTGCAAAGTGCAGTGGAGTAATCATGCAGAGGATGAGGCAACATGGGAAAGAGATGATGAATTGAAGGAAGACTATCCACATCTCTTTGCTGATCCATCCGAATCTTGAGGACGAGATTCATCTTAAGGGGGGGGTAGGATTTGTAACACCCTAAAATTCAGTTTGTGGTTTTAATAAAATTTTGTTAGCAACAATGCCTATGCTTAAGGACTATAAAGTTGTATTTAATTTTCTAGGCATATAATTCTTTTTCTTTAATAAAATAAATAAATCATAGGCGCCGATTGTTGCATTCATGCTGGTGCATTGTTTTTGGTTGCTTGAGTTCAAATTTGTATTTGAATTCAATTGTTTGCTCTCTTTTGAAAAATGTTTAAAACCTTCTCTTTTCTCCCTTCCCCTTTTTCTTTTGTTTCAGCGCGGCCTTTAGGCGAAGTCTATCGGAGCTCCCTGTAGTCTCAGCCCGGTGTGCTCGCAGTTCCTCAGCCCGTCGGCCTGTCAGCCCAGTTTCGCCGCCCGGCCTTTGAGCCAGAAGTCCGGCGCTGCACCCTCTAGTTTTCGGCTCTGCTCGCTCGTCGTCTCTCGGTTTCGCAGCCCAACTAGCTTTCGACCCAGCGCAGGCCACCTCGCCTCGCGCCCCGCCCGTAGTCGCTGCTAGGTGGGGCCGCTTGTCATCCCCCACCTCGCGACCGTGCTCGAGCCGGACTCGCGCCCGGGTCCGAATCCCTGTGCGCGCCACCTTTTCGCGTGGCCCGCACGCTAAGGCGCGACCCCCGGGCTTTATAAGCCTCCGCTGCCGCACCCCGTGGCCCCGCTTTCCCAAAACCCTAGCCGCCTTGAGCTCGCACCACGAACCCTAGCTTGCCCGCTGTTGTCGATCTGTCTCATCGCCTCCTTCCTGTCGAGAAGGAGCAGCCCCGGAGGACCGCAAGAAGGAGAGGAAGCCGCTGGTGCCGCTTGTTCTCGTCCCCGTGCCCGCCTGCGCCCGTTCTAGCTCGCCGGAGTTCTGCCGCCGCTGCCATCCGCCTCGCCGAGCCGTACGCCATCATTGTCGACCCTAAGGTTGCTTCATTTCCCCGGTTAAGTTTGTTTAGTCGCACGCTTCGTTTTGGTGCAAAACCCGTTCCAAATCGAGCACCCCAGCTCATTTTTGCCTTCCGCCGTCGAGTCCGCCGCCGCCAGTTGCCGCAGGTGCCGCCAGCCGTCCGATACGAAGCCAGCGGCCCAAATTAGATCGGACCGAGGTCAATACCGGTCAACCCAGTCAATCCAGTCATTTCACCGATGTTTTGCATTAGAGCCCCTCGGTTATATAGTTTTGTAGATTGATCCTCCCGTAGTGCATAGATCCTTGCGATTAGGTCCTTTTCTTTCTATTTTAGACCCTAGGCTTTGTAGATTTAGCACCCGAGGTCTAGCCTTTACGTTTTACGCCATAGCCCTTCGGTTTATATGTTTAATTAGGTTTTAGCCCTTAGTTTCTTGCAGTTTAGACCCTGTTAGCCTACTTTTCTCACAAATAAGCCCCTGTAGCATGTTTTAGCCTTAGAATGCACGTTTTAGCTCCGTGTTTAGCATTCTTTATATCCACGCGATCGTATCGATGTGTAGAATAGTTTAATGCCTCCATTTCATTCTGTTAGTACTGGTTGGTGATTGTTTCTTATTTTATTCCATTGTTTTCTTGTATGTGTATGATGTGGTACGTAGAGGATGATCCGTACGTGGAATACGCTGCAGCTGAAGATTTCCAAGACTTTGAGCAGCAACCGGAGTTTGTTGAAGGCAAGTCCTTGCTGCATGCCCCTTTTACCCATTACAACATGCATTTTAATTACACTGTTGTTTACTTATTGCTTGCATGAATATGATGGGTCCCTTATGATTAAGGTTCGACTGGACTTGTTAACCCGGGTGTATTACTTTTGTTGCGTAGACCATGCTTAGTCGCTAAACGTGGGTTTATGGTGGTTTTAATGAACAACAAAGTTAATCTTGATTTACTTATGGTCTACCATCATTAAACAAGACCACCTTTTTGTTAATCGAAACATGGAGCAACCACCCAGGACAACAGTGCAACCACAAGACATATGGCTCTGTCTTGGTCAATTAATTAGGAACTTTAGAGTGTGACATGCTTTACCTGATAAGGGCGAGGGGGTGGCGGTAGATGATGTATAGCCCGGCCCTCAACCTGATCTGCTCTGTGGTAGCTTCAAGGTTTGGGAGAGGGTTATGCGTTGCACTGACCATGTTACCTAGTGAGCTGTCCACACTAGAGAACCTTTGTAAAGACCTCGTAGTGTCCCTATGCAGCCACATCTAGGTAGTATGGTATTGTGCCTACTTTTGCACAACATGGTTGGGTTTAAAGTTCCTAGAACTTTTACGCGACTTGTGGGTAAACATGTGCCACCTCTGCAGAGTGTAAAACTAACCGGTTAGCCGTGCTCATGGTTACGAGCGGCCTGGACCCTCACATGATTAAACTATGAAAGATGGACTTTAAACGTGTACATTTCATCTTGTCGTTGTTGCATATGCTAATTGGGTTGGTATATACTTTCATTTTCTGGTAATTAGTTGCTTAATAAAACTTTGACCAACTAAAAGTGCTTACCGCTTGAAATATATCAGCCATCCACTATAATGCCTTGCATGTTGTATTAGTACTATTCCCTTGTTGAGTACGACATGTGCTCATGCTTGTTGTTATTTATCTTGCATCTACACTACCCAGTCTGCTGCTCAGACGGAAGACTTGAAGACTTTCCGGAGGACTTCGAAGAGTTCTATGCGCGTGTTTCCCAGTCGACTGTCTGTGGAGGACGTTCGTGTTTATTTTCCGCTGTTAGCTACTCGTTTCTTTGAGTTAGAAAAAAAGACTTTCGGTCTGTAATAATGATATGCTATGACATTGCGTTTTGGTACTTCACTGAGTCGTTTGCATGTGTAAACTTGATCCTGGACACATGTAAATTTTATATCTGGTTTTGCTTTTAAAACTAGGTGTGACACCCGGCCCCTCCGTCCCTCCCCTACCTTTTATTTTCTATCTCCTGGGGATCCGCTTCCTTCTTCTGCTTCCTTTCTTCTCTTCTATCTACTTCATTCTCTCACAAATCTCAGGAACCGTCTCTCATGTGTGCAGGAAGGGAGGAGTCGCCGGTGCAGGATCCGCGAGCACGCGGAGCTGCGGTAGCCAGGGGCAGCATGGGAGTCGAGGCCAGCCGCAGGCCACCGACACGCGCAGGCGTATGCCGCCGAGCGCGCACGGGTGTGGCCGCCGGCCAGGGGCCACGCGGGAGCGGCGGCCGGCCGTAGGCAGCCGGCGCGCGGGCAAAGGCCGCCAAGCGCACGCGGGTGTGGTCGTCAGCCAGGGGCGGCACGGGAGCGGCGGCCGGCCGTAGGCTGCCGGCGCGTGGGCGGAGACCGCAGGGTGGACATCGATCTCAGATTTGTGTTTTGGGAATCTCTGTAGTTGAATCTTTGATTCTTGTTGTTTTTGTGAATATGTGTAGTTCTTGTGAATGTGAAAATTGGATGAGAAATATATGTGAAATTTGTGATTGAATGTGAAATTTGTGATTGAATGTGAAATATGTGAAAGTTGTGGAAAAAGAAAAAGAAAACGGTGATGAAGGTGAGACGGTGGCGGACGAAGTGGAGCATGCTGACGGAGACAGACGGAGGGGAGACATTAGTACCGGTTATTTGGAAACCGGTACTAAAGGAGGGTTACGGACCGGTACAAAAGGCTCTTTCCCTAGTAGTGCTAGATCATTTCTAACTAGATGTGCAATCTAAGGTTGATCTAGTGTGGAACCCTCATCTCAAAAAGTTTTGCAACCTATTGCCAATCCTAACAAGATGCTACTCTATTAAAGTAAGAGTTATTTGGATCGGTACCATTATAATTTTCTAAAGTTGGAGGTATACCACTACAATTCACCTATTTTGAAATGTACCATTACAATTCTTTCGTTCCCACAAAAATGTCATGAAATACGTATGGAGCTGACTTGGGCCCAGCTGCAGGTGTATAAAAATACATAGACTTTGTTGCAGCTTCTCTCACCTATCACTGACGAATGGGCCCCCCTTGTCATCTTCGTCTTCCTCCTCCTGCCGGCCCCGCCGCTCGCCCAGGCCCCAGCGATGGCGGCAAATGGTCCGGGAAGCACGACCGGAGTGGCGGCGCCCCCCCTCGTCTCTCCTGGCAGCCCACGAGGTGAGTCTGGCGCGGTAGTACAGCACGCTGCGCATCAGCGAGCACGAGGTGGAGAACAACGAGATTCGCATCGCTACGGGAGCGGGAGGAGCGCCTGGTGGCGATTGCCACCGACCTGCACGACCTAGAGGCGCAGCGCCGCGCGTCCGAGGTGGCCCCAGCGACGCTGAGGTGGCGGCCTTCGTCATTCTCCGCGAGAGCGCGGACGCCACCCTCGAAGGGCTTACCTACTTCGCGTCGAGTAGCCCTCGAAGGGCGTGGCTGCTCGGTGGTGAGCGACGGAGGCTCGACGGAGCCGAGGTGGCGCTGGCCGGGCGGACCGAGCCGCGGGAGAGAGGAGAGCAAGGCTGGCAGGAGGAGGAAGACAAAAATGATAAGTTGGACCCATTCATCAATGATAGGTGAGAGAAGCTGCAGCTAAGTCTATGTACTTGTATACACCTGCAACTGGGCCCAAGTCAGCTCCATATGTATTCCGTGGCATTTTTGTGGAAACCAAAGAATTGTGATGGTACCTTTCAAAATAGGTGAATTGTAGTAGTATATCTCCAACTTTGAAAAATTGTAATAGTATCGATCCAAATAACCCTTAAAGGCAAGCAAAGATTGCAAGTATGATATGCGAAAATGTAAAGAGGGATGAGAGGAAACAAACTCTTGACGAGCTATTTATCTCATGGTATCAGTAGGCACTAATCCACCACTAGTCCACATTATTGAAGCACTCTACACAAGAGTGTTGCTTCCCAGTCACCAAGTTTCTCCCAAGGCCAACTTGACGTGCCACTTAGGCTCGGTCAGAAAGGCACTCGCTAAGAGCCCCTTGGTCACCTTGATGCCGTCTCCACTAAGGAGCTTCTCCACCAAGGGAGGGGGTCTCCACGTCCTCGATACACAAGCGTCAATGCCGCTTCACACCAAGCCAGAGGGTCGAAGACTTGCTGGAGAGCCACTAAGACCCCAAGGCTCCGGCATCACCTTGTACACCTTGATCCGCCCGAGAATCACCTCACAAGGTAGGCACACCTTGCATGCAACTCAGCTCTAAGCATATGCTTGCACTAAACACTCTTTAAGCATGTGCAAAGCCTTTCAGTGAGCACTTAAGCACTATGATGGCATGATATGATCTTCAATGTGTCATGCACTCCTCTGCACTTTCACACAATCCAGCAACTTCAAATGGGAGAGTGGAGGGGGTATAAATAGCCCAAGACATCAAACTAGCTGTTGGCTAAAAGCTGCTGAAAAGCATACCATCAGATGAAATGATGCTTCTGTCTCTGGGCCATCGGTTCATCCGATGCCCCTCCACGTCACTTAGTCGTTGCAACTCTGCTGACGAAATTGATCCGATGCTTACACGCTGCAGCCGTCGGTTCATCCAGTGTTGATATCTCCGCGGTCAAAACTTCTCTATCTTAAAATATTAGAAATATGCTTTGATCGACGCATACTCTTACGGTTCACCTCTGACCGTCGGTTGATCCAACGCTATTCTTCTTCGCGTCTTGCCTGCAGAAATTGATCCGGCGCATCTAAATAATGGGCCATCGGTTCATCTGATGGTCCCTTTTAACTTGAGCCTTCATGCAGTGTACCAAGTCATCCGGCAGTTGCACCACTGCTCCATTCTAGGTACTGTGAGGTTGCACCACTGCTCCATTCTAGGTACCGTCGGTTCATCCAACGATGTCCTTTTCTTCTTTTTTTCATTCCTTTGAACTTCACATCACTTAGAGCCAGGTCACCATTTTTGTTATGATTAACCGGTGGTATCTTGGCTTTAATTGTGGTTGCATCCATGGGACCTATAGTGTCTACAAAGACATGCTCAAACAATATGGTTAGTCTCATTAATCATGTTGCCATAAATCACCAAAATCATACTCGAACAAATGGCTAGATGGCCATGTTCGCTACAATAGACATGGTGAACGGGAGCACATCTTGGTGGAACTCCAACATTCACTAGGGTGGCATTGCATACCGATACTAAAGAATAAATCATCATGCCAAGTTTACTCCTTAACATTTCGGCACTTCTTATTGAGTGCATTTACATTTTAGGGTAGTATCTTGCTGGGATTGACCGTAGATAAAAACACTTTGTAGACGAAAAGTTTCACTAGATCGACCATAGATGCACATCTAGATAGTATGATCTAGTTGATATTTTTATGCATGGTAGTTGAAGCCGTAAGTTAAAGTTTTAATTTTTGCTTAATACTATAAAAAAGTGCAATTCTAGTTTTTCTAGGACAGATTAGTGGTGACGCGAAAAGACTCTAGTACCCCTATATTTTTAGCCACATGCAGATCAGATCTGATTACTTAATTAGGCAGGTAATTAGATCTATTTTCTAGAATTGCACTCTTTGTGGGATTTTTCTCAACAGAAAATCTAAATGGAGAGGCATCTCCATTTAGGCTTAAATGGAGAGCCCTTCCAGGTTACTTCCTACGACACAAAATTACTTCTCTCAACAGAAAGAAGCACACAGGAGGAAGTAACTTAGATGGAGAGCTCTCCCAGGTTACTTCCTACGACACAAAATTACTTCTCTCAACAGAAAGAAGGGCACGAGAAGAAGTAACTTAGATGGAAAGTAACAAGTTCATATAGGAAGTAACTTCCCTTATTTGAAACTGATAGAAAGTAACAAGTTCATATAGGAAGTAACTTCCCTGATTTGAAACTGATAGAAAGTAACAAGTTCATATAGGAAGTAACTACCCATCTATTTTCAGTAGATAGGAAGTAACATTCCCCTAATTTGAAACTGATAGAAAGTAACTGGAGGGCTCTCCATGTATGACTAAAAGGAGAGACCTCTTCATGTAGTCACCTCCTTTTTTTCAAATGCTAGGATTGCATTCTTTGCGAGACGAAGGGAGTACACCTCTTCCACTCTTACATTGAGAGCACTGATTCCTTTCAAAGAAGTGGAATGTTCAAGTGTTCTAAGCCAAGGAGTAGCTGGTTTGGTTCGATGTAAATTGGCACCTTCTTGCTATGTAAAAGGAAACTTCGATCAGTATTGTGTCATGAAAAGGCAGGGTTTCGCAAGCATGATTTGCGGACGTGCTAGATGTCATGATGTGTATAGGTGAGGACCTGTGTGGTCTGAGGACCGATGGATGGTCGCTCCTTAGTGATGAGCAATGTTCGCCTAAACGGCCTAAACGGCCATTTAAACGGTCAAAAAAATGGAAACGGCGCATGTCTGTTTTGTTTAGGGGAAAAACAGCGACCTGAACGGGCATACCGTTTAAACGGTCAAAAACGTAGAAAAACGGGCGAAACATGCTAAACAAAACGGGCCTAGGCGGAACTGGATGAGCTAAACAGGTCGTTTAGGAGATGGAAACTCGTGCGGGGGAATAAAATTTTGGGCCACCACCTTTCGACGCCATGGCCCAACATTGCCGCCCAAAATAATGGACCCAATTCGCAGCACATAGACCGAGACAGACCAATTCACGATTTAGGGTTTCCATTTTCTTTCTTCCAACCTGCCGCCGCCGCCCGCCGGTGCTTCCGTCCCGCTGCCGCCACCGCTTCCATCCCACTACCGCCGCCGCATTCATCGCGCCTCCAAGCTCTTCGGCTCTTGCAAGTTCCAAGACGTCCCCCGTCGACCATGAAGGTCTCCATCAAGACGAGCTCCAGCTTCGGGATCGAAGGGGAACCCTCCAGCAAGGTACGTAGCACCACCCCGCTCTTCCATCCTCCTCCTACTCTCTCAGCTAGTCGTCTCCGTGCGGAATTGCTCGCTGTCGGGGCTGCTAGTTGGGATCGATTTTGTTTTGGGTGGAAGGGGGCCTTGTGTTCGTCAGTAGGCTTGGATTTTTTTACCTGCGCGGCTGCGCCCAAGATGAGTACTGAGCACTTGCGCTGTGTGGACTGTGGAGTGCTGAAGTCGTGCTCCTGCTCTGTAGGAATTGTAAGGTCGCCGGCCGCCGGGGAAGAGGAACGCGCCTGCTCGCCATAGGGGACTTGCGCATGTGCCCTGCACTGAGCAAGTGTGGGCTGCGGTGATCTCCTTGGAGTTTCCCACTTCTTCAACTCCAAGCCACTGACGGCCGACCACAACTGCATCCAGGTCAATCGTCATTCCCTTCATTCCTGACTGTCACATACTCACATCTGAAATCCTGTAGTTTGGACAAGCGAACAGCTATGTCTTCTTTATTTTTGGAATTAGTTAATCCATCGGTCCATGAACATTGAACATTGTGCTTTGTTGCTCACTTGGAAGTATGTAGATACTAGATGTTTCGTAGCATGTATATTGACATTGTTGTGCACTTGTACTGAGTACTGACTAGCTACTCGATTTGCCATATGAAGGCTTCCTAGAACTAAAAGTATGAATATTTTAGGCAATTTATTAATCTGAAGTTTGCTATTTTAGGCAATTTATTAATCTGAACTCTAAAGTTTGCGTGCTTGACATATATAATGCAATGAGATGTGCTGATCTTATGCTAGCTGATCTATGCAACTAGTTGTTAAATTTATTAATCTGGAACTAGTTGTTAAATTGCTACATCTCTGGAACTATGCTAGCTGGCTTCCTGGAAATTTATTAATCTGGAACTAGTTGTTAAATTGCTGCATGTCTGGAACTATGCTAGCTGGCTCCCTGGAAATTTATTAATCTGGAACTAGTTGTTAAATTGCTGCATCTATGCTAGCTGCATCTGTGCTTGACATATATAATGCAATGAGATGTGCTGATCTCGGTACAGACCTACTTGCTACAAGCTTACAACTCTCTGTAATTTACTCATTTATAGTTGCAGGATGTCATCTGCTGCATCAAATCCTTCCAGTTCAACTAGTAAACCCACAAGCCTAAAGAGGAACTCTGAGGACATTGGGTGGGATTATGGAGTGCTGGTGGATCCAAACAACTTGAATTTGATCAAGTGCAAGTTGTGTGGTCTCCAAGTGTCAGCAGGGATATATAGGCTAAAGCTCCATATTGCTAATATCCGTGGCCAGGTTAATATATGATCTGTAACTCTATAATTCAATGATTTTAAAATCTAGACTCCTTGCTACTTGATTGCAGATTTGCAGATGGAATTTAATTTACTTTTAATTTTTAATTGTGCAGGTTAAACCTTGTAGAAGGTCGACAGAGGAGGACAAAGAAAGGTGCAAGAAAGCAATAGATGACTCGAAGCAAGTTAAAAAGGCAAGGCTAACTGAGCAGCAAGAGGTTAGAGATGTTGTGGACCTTGTTGGTGCACCAGATGCTGATGACGACATTACAATGACAGAAGTAGAAGAGGTTGATGTGGTTGGAGGAAAGACCACTAAGAAAATAGGGCCTATGGATAAGTTCAGCATGCCCCTTGATCAATCCTCACTGAGCAACACAAGAGTGGTCAGGCAGCAATTGGTCACTGAAGTAATATGGAAAGAGAGAATGCATAGCTTGCAGTGTTACATTGCCAGATGGGTTTATGTGCATGGTAAGTTCTAAGTTTGTACCTTGCAGCTTGGTGATATCTCCATTCTAACCTTGAATTACTTCTTGTGTTTCTATTTTTTAATGAGTAATGAACTGATCTATAATGGTTTTTCTTTGCTTTCAGGTGTAGCTTTCAACAAGATCAATAACATAGAGTTTGATCAAATGATAGAAGCAGCTGGCCGGTTTGGCCCTGGTGGAAAGAAACTAAACCAACATCAGTTGAGAGAGACATTGTTGTTTGAGGAAGTGGACGACACAAAGAAGTTGCTGAAGTTGCATGAAGAAGATTGGGATAAGAATGGTTGTTCCATCATGGCCGATGCGTGGACTGACCAGAAGAGGAGAAGCATCATGAACCTTTGTTTGCACTGCAGTGTTGGATCAAGTTTTCTTGAATCAAAGGATGTCTCTGAAGAGTCACACACTGGACAGTTGATCTTTGAGTATGTGGATGGTTGTATTGAACGAGTGGGTGCTGCGAATGTTGTGCAAGTGGTGACGGATAATGCATCAAACAACATGGCAGCAAAGGACTTGCTCTTTGTGAAGAGGCCGAGTATATTTTGGACATCATGTGGAACTCACACCCTCAACTTGATGCGTGAAGGAATTGGGAAGCTTAAGAAGTTTAAAGGCTTGATTGATCAAGCTAGGTCACTAACAATCTTCATATATTCACATCACAAAACCTTGGCTTTGATGAGGAAATTCACAAAGAAGAGAGATATTGTGAGACCTGGTGTTACTAGATCTGCTTCCAATTTCCTCACTTTGCAGAGCTTGTATGAGAAGAGATAGCAACTAAGGGCAATGACTCAGTGTGAGGAATGGGACAAATTCTTACGTTTGAGCCACATCAAGAAGAACAACAAAGGGGTTCTAGCCACATCTGCAATGACAAGACCAAACTTTTGGAATGGGGTTGGACTTTGTTTGAGTGTGTTTGAGCCATTGGTTAAGTTACTTCGCATGGTTGATAGTGATATTAAGCCATCCATGGCATTTCTGTATGGAGAAATTGTAAAGGCAAAGGAACAAATCATGGTGGGCTTTCGGAACATTGAGCAACTAGCTAATCTTGTTGTCTACAACAATATCATAGAGATCATTGATAACAAGATGAAGGATAGGCTGGACAGTCCATTGCACTTGGCAGCATATTTTTTTAATCCTTATTACAGCTACAATGATGATTCCATCTTCACAAGTGAGCAGGTCATGGATGGATTTATCACTGCTGTTGAGACCTTTTACCATGGTGACTATGACAAGCAAAGCAAAGTGCTTAATGAGGAACTCCACAAGTTCAAAGATAAACAAGGCCACTTTGGAAAGCCTGTAGCAAATGCTGGCTGCAAGGATTTTGATTTTAGCCCATGTATGTCTTGTTATGTTCATTGTCTTTGTTTTGTACCTGTCATTTTTGTACTGCTCTGCTCATGTAGTCTTCTTCCAATGCAGCAAATTGGTGGGGAAGTTATGGAACACAGGTTCCGACTCTGCAAAGGATGGCAATGAGGATTTTATCCTTAACTTCAAGTGCTTCAGGTTGTGAAAGGAGCTGGAGCTGTTTTGAAAATGTAAGCCTCCCATCTCGTCCCTTCCCTAATTATGTTTTATATAACTTGTCATTTCAGGTTGGTAGAATAGTAAAGTAAACTTTATATGTGACTCTTTGTATATTCATACCAAAAAAAGAAATAAGTTGACATGCGAGCGTCTCAACCAACTTGTTTTTGTTCAGTACAATAACAAGTTGAAAGGGAAAAAATGAAGGTCAAGAAGAACCAGAAAATTGATCCTCTTCTATCTACTGAAGCAAACCATGCTCATGGATGGCTCGTTGAGGGAGAGGATGAAGAGGCTTGTGGGGCTGAAGAATGTGTGAATCTTCGTAGGAGTGCAAGGCTGGCCCAAATGAGAGATGTTGACGATGATGATTTCCAATCTGAAGAAGAAGAAGAACAAATCAATGAGGATGAGATTGACTTTGAATCTGACCAAGAAGAAGTGGTTCCAATTGTTGGGGATGAAGAGGAGGGTGATAGTGATGACTGATGAGTGATGACTAGTCAATTGGGCATGCATGTCTGGCATGTTGCTTCAATTCTTTTGCTTATGAACTGTTGTATTTGGTTGTGTGTTGTGAACTTGTGAGTTGTGAACTTGTGATGCCATGAGACAATGTGACTTCGAGGCTGTGAACCTGTGGTATTGTTGGTCTTGGTCATATGTTGCATATTTTTATTTTGCCTTGTCATTTGTCAAGCTGAGAACTGTATGCTTTTGTTGTAATACTTATGTATGAACCATTATCTATTTGTGAGAATTTCTGTCACTCTGTCATGTACTCATGTTAGAAAACAAGAAATATTGTCTCATTTTTAATGTCTTGTATGCATGTGGTATGTTACGTATGTATGAGAAATGTATATTTGTTAGAATATATCGATTTTTACATGCAAAATATGTATTTTTTGTTGGAAATATGCGAAACCGTTTAGACCGTTTATATCCGTCTAAACACCGTCTAAACCGTCTAAACGCTAAACGAAGGGTGGCCTACTGTTTACCGTTTACCGTTTACGAAAACATTGGTGATGAGTGATTGACAACGTGGTGTGGACTGACTCTTGGCCTAGTATTGCAGGTGCAGGTTGCGATTTGATTCGCATGGTGCAGGTGAAGAACAAGCGCGAAAGGTCTATGTTTGTGTGACCTCCCAGGAGCGGAGAGACAAGTAGGCTTCGTTGGAGGTACTCTGTGGCCGACGGGATCGAGTGTGGACCGCACGCTGGCAAGAAGAGCAAGACGACGTCGAGATGATGGAACCGGTGCAAGGTAGTAGCTAACAACTGAAACTTGCACACAGGGTTTGCAGTGGTTTGGCTACAAAACCACTGGGTTACTTGTCTGAGCCACAAAGCCAAGGCCGAAGTCCGGAGCGCGGCAGTTCTGCACTGGACCGGTCTGACCGGTGGGCCTGATAGGCCTGACCGGTGTGGACCGGTCTGACCGGTGAGGAGGACCGGTCTGACCGATGGGTCCCGTGGGCGTCCGAAAGCTTCGAAGCGGAGGACACACGGCGTGATCGCAAGGCTTACGTCGAGTTGAAGCGGGCTTGCGTCAGGTGGCAGAATTCCCCGTGGAGGCGGGGATCCGCCCCGTATCTTGCGGGGACGGGGGAAGATTTTCCCCCATGGGGCTAACAGGGCGGGGCGGGGACGGGGATTGGATTTCCCCCGTGAGGCTCCATCGGGAACCCAAAATTCCCTCTCATGTGCATATTTGGCCCAATGGATAGCAGCCCAACAACAGCCCATAGAAGAAGCCCACACATGTAGTACCTGCTGAAACCCTATCGTATCCAATCCTTCGACTTCGAGGCTCCTTCACTTGCGGCCGGTGACCGCCATCTCTATTCTTGTGTGCAACCACAGCCGGCCATCCTTGTGAGCTCGTGCTCTCGAAGGCTCGTGCATCCACCAATCGTCCTTGAGCTTGTGCCCTCGTCAGCCTGCTGCACCCCCGCAGGTCATACTCGCAAGCACATGCTCTCGCGCCCTTGCCAGTCACCACCTTCACCTCAACGGCCGTCCTTACCTCCTCGAACACCGCAACCAAGCATCCTCGTCGCCGGCAGGTCATCGACCGTCCTCGTGGCAGCAGCCCTGTGGGGTCATGACATCCTCATCGCCTGCAGGTTATCGACCATCCTCGTGGCAGCAGCCCCCGCGGGGCCCCGTTGGTGACTGGGGATCCGTCGGGGCCGGGGCAGGATTTTCCCCTGCTAAGGTTATCGGGGCCGGGGCAAGGAACGTGAGTCGGGGATCGGGGCGGGGACGGAGGACATTCCCCGGCCCCGCCCCGCCCTGTTACCACCTTGAGGCTTGCGGTCGACGAGCATCCGTCCGATGGAATCTCGACCAAAACTTCCCAAAGTGCCCTTGGTGGGCGTGTATCTTCTTTTATGTTGTACGGGTAGTTTGGTCATTCGGTGCCCTCCATATATACTCACTTGAGTGGGAGATGGCAGCCAACTCTTGGAACCCTAGGCCATTTGCTCTTCTCTTTTTCTCTAGTTTTTCCTTAGGCTAGCATGAGAGCTTCATGTTTCATCTAGAGAGAGGGATGGATGTTCAGCCGGTTTGATAGACCTTGTATGAACCTTTCATGGTGTGTATAGAAGGTTCGGTGTGGTTCCTCAAGTGCTCTAGTTGTCTCTCCCGTTTTTCCTTTTTGGTTATTTCAGAGCCTTTTCTTTAGATTTTCGTGGAGATGTTTTGGAGGAGTTTTCTCACGGATTTGTTGGTGGATTCACTCATGAGGTTGTTGTGCCTCTTTTCTTGGTAATTTGTCCCCTCCAAATTCGTGGAAAGGACTTTGATTTTAGGGTTTTCGAAGTTCCTCGTGTTCTTGGGGTAGTGGCACGAGATTTACGATTCCTCCTTTTCTAGAGAAATCTGGGGCTTGTGCTTCGAGCTAGAGTTCAACTATGAGGTGTTCCTACCTTCCCAAAGTTTCTCTTGAATCCGCAGAGCGAATCGGGAGATCAGGCGGTGTGAATCAAGGAGTTGACCCACGGGTGGAGTTCATCCCGAGTTGCCTAGGCAGGACCAGTCTGACTGGTGCCTCTCACCGGTCTGACCGGTGCAGGCCCTTGTGGGTTTTTGGCTCGGGTGAATGTGTGGTTCAGTGGGGATTCGCTTGTATTTTCCCAGGGTCAGTTCTTGGAAGGATTCACGTTGGTTTGCACCTTCTTGGCTCGGTTGGAGTAGCTTCTTGTGGCTAGTGGTTTCTTGGTTTGAGGTGGTTCGTGTTCCAGGGCCTAGAGATCTCGCTGAAGCTTCCTGGAGCGCTTCTGTACGCGTTGCTGTGCACGCTAGCCTGACCGATGCAGCTCGCCGGCCTGACCGGTGTAACGCAGACAGCAGGCGGCACAGTTTTTCCGCTGCGGTTTCGGTTGCTTGTTTGGGTAGGAGTACTTGCTCCTAGGATCAGTAGCACCTCCAGTGGTTACGTGATCTTGGCAAGGTGTGCGTGAGATTGCTTGGAAGTGAAATCAGGGTATATGCCGAAGTTCTCGGCAGAGAATTTTTATCGGCTCCCATTCACTTTCCTTCTCTGGTTGCCTATTCGATCCTTTAATAAGGAAAATCCATTTTTAAAGCGTAAGAAGAAATACTGACATCGATCTGTATGCAAATGGTAAATATCCATTTTATTATTTACCTTAATTTGGTTGCAAAAGGAAACAAAATGGTTAAAAAACGTAACCATGCATAAACCTGGAACTCAAACTTGGAACAAATTGTTATTACTATTTTGTTTATCTGAGACTGCAGGTGACATAAATTAGAGTCCTCCGTGAGAAGACACATGCAAACAGGAGCCCACGGCTGTTGTTGCTGTGCCGGCCGGAGAGGAACCATCTATATGGCCGTGCCGTACGCGCTGAGTCGAGATGATGTGTGCGCGCCCACGCCACAGGTCGAACCCGAATGTGCTAAAGCGCCGTGGCCTGAGCCTGATCCTAGTACCATGTCGGCATGCCGCTGGCCACACGCCCACACCTTGTCTAGCTAGCTAGAGTGCGTTGAGGGGGTCCGACCGGCCAACTGTCACGGGTGAAGCCAGAAAGTAACATATATAGATTTTTTTAGAAAAAGGAATATATATTAATATCTCAGCTTCTACATCGACCAATGCATATAGCTGTTTCTTATTACACGCTTATATATTTAAAATCCACGGGATGAGGGCCAAAGAGTAGAAAACAGCTCATTACAGTGTGGCTAGTTGCTGTGCAGTCATGTCTCCAGTCATATGTGGTCTTGCGTGTTCGTTTTCGTAGACTCAATTATCCTTTTTGCGCGTGGAGATCAGTGGACGTCATTTACCTCTTTTATGCAGGCTATGTTCTTGGGAGTCCATATTATTGGTTTGCAATTTTGATCTCTACTGCAGCATGAGGAATTAATTAAGAGAAACTATCCGTTCAGCAAGCAAAGCATTGAAAATTGTCTCTTTGGATATATTTACCAATGGATGGAGAACCAATAACAGATTTTACTTTTGATTTCTTCCCTTTATATTGGTACATCTTTTCCCATTTTTTTTTCATCAGCTTTTGAGGTGAGAATGCTGTAAACCTTGGCTATGTGCGGTTGGGGAGATCAGAACCATTTCTTTTTTCTAAAAAATGTTGCTGCAAGGGCTAATTTAAATTCATGTGTTAGGATGCATTCAGCAAATAGCTTATGTACATGCACAAACGACTTTGATTCAGTGATGACCAAGAGGACGTATAGTACGTCAACTCTCTTGCCTTAACGACCGAATAAAGGGGCAACACTTGACTTCACATTCCTTTAACCTTCTAGTGAGCCGATCACTTCATGTGTTGGAAAAAATTTCCGCGCCAAGGTGTAGGTATAATAGTATTAATTAGTTGGTCAATCACTTTCAAGTTTCAAGCATCTCAATACTAGCCACTGCTGTCACACACTCACACACTACATATACACCACACCATCCAACCAAGCTGCTAATGCAAATGCATCACATCATAGTCCCTTACAAACTTGGCCAATAGGGGAACGAAACAAGGAAAACAATGGGAGTGTTGACGCTATTCCTCTTCATGTTCCAACCCTTCATTCTCTTCTTGCACTTGGTGGAAGGAGGGGCGGAGCACCGTGGAGGCATGCATCTACAGCTGCAGCAGGCTGCCCTGCTCCAGTGGAAATCCACCCTGCGGAACCCGCCGCCAGAACTGGACTCCTGGCGGACGGGGACGAGCCCGTGCAGCAGCAACTGGACCGGCGTGGCGTGTGGCATCGTGCACCATGGCCGCCGCCGTGCGCCGCCGATGGCGGTGACCGGAATTTCCCTGCCTGGCTTCGGCCTTGACGGCCGCCTTGGTGAGCTCAACTTCTCCGCGCTCCCTTTCCTCACATTCATGGACCTCAGCTTCAATAGCCTTCATGGAGAAATCCCTCTGGCCATCACCTCCCTACCAATGCTATCCTACCTTGATCTCACCGACAACTGGCTCCATGGAAGCATACCATCCGAATTCGGCAGTATGAGATGCCTTACCCAGCTGGGATTCTTCGGAAACAATCTCACAGGTCGTATCCCTGCATCGCTTGGGAACCTAACGACACTAACTGATCTTGTCACCCAACAGAACTTGCTCACTGGGCCTGTCCCCGGGGAGCTCGGTAAGCTTACCAATCTAAAACTTTTGGACCTAGGCAACAACTTCTTAATCGGCCAGATACCAAGTAGCCTTTGCAACTTGACAAGATTAAGCACCCTCTACATTTACAATAACACTCTGTCGGGGCCGATACCACCTTGCCTAGGAAACCTCAAGAAATTGAGGGATCTTGAGCTCGATAGCAACAACTTGAGTGCAGGAATTCCAGGATCTTTGTCAAATCTTACAGAGCTAAACGTACTGTACTTGTCTGACAATGAGCTCACAGGTCCCATTCCACACAAGATCGGTTTGCTTGCAAATCTAAGCGAGCTATCTTTATATAAAAACCAGCTGAGCGGCTCCATTCCTCCAGGCTTGGGGAACCTTACAATGCTGAACTCCCTTCTCCTCTATGAAAACCACTTCTTGGGATCCATCCCAGCAGAGATTGGCGCTTTAGTGGACCTCCAGTACTTGTATCTATCCATAAACAATATTTCAGGCTTGATTCCAGCAACTTTCACCAACCTCACGAGCATGAGAGTGCTATCTCTTTTTGACAACAAGCTGTCAGGTCATTTGCCTCGAGAATTCGTTAATCTCACATATCTGATAGAGATAAATCTGGCAAAAAACTTGCTCTCGGGGGAACTGCCCCCTAATGTCTGCAAAGAGGGGAATCTTCGGAAGTTCAATGTTGCCAACAATATGTTCACCGGACCTATTCCTAAAAGCCTGAGGAAATGTAGGAGCCTGGAGGATCTTTCCATGAGTTCCAACCAAATTACAGGAGATATATCAAGTATCGGGCCGCTCCCACGGCTCGTAACGTCATTTTTGGGGAGAAACAACCTTTTTGGGTGCTTGTCCAAAACCTGGGCTTCAAGCATCAATTTGACCACATTCTCTGTGGAAGAAAACAGGATAACTGGAAGCTTGCCCCCAGAGTTTTCAAACCTTGAAAAATTGGCAGTGCTTCGAATCCATGCCAACAACCTATCTGGTAGGATACCACCAGAATTAAGCAACCTTGCCAACTTGTTCAAACTCAATTTATCACAAAACCAATTTTCAGGTCACATACCACCAGAATTTGGTCAGATGAGAAATTTGCAATACCTCGATATGTCGGCAAATAAGTTGAGCGGCTCAATACCACAAGAGCTCGGGAGTTGTACTAAACTTTTGTCTTTGATGGTGAACAACAACAGCTTGAGTGGGGATCTGCCAACAACTATTGGTAATCTCGTAGGGTTGCAGATGGTCTTGGATGTAAGCAACAATAAACTCACAGGGCAGCTGCCTGCTGAACTAGGGAGGTTGATGGTGTTGGAGGTCCTAAACCTTTCCCATAATCAATTCAGTGGAAGCATTCCTTCCTCCATTGGTAGCATGGATAGTCTGTCAACACTTGATGTGTCATACAATGACTTGGAAGGACCTCTTCCAGCAGGACGGTTGTTCCATAATGCCTCAAAAACATGGTTCCTCCAGAACAAAGGTCTCTGTGGTAATCTCTCAGGCCTGCCATCATGCTCTTCAACCCTAACAATGGAATACCACAATGCAAAAATTCGGCGCAGCTTGGTGCTAGCTATTTCTATCCCTGTGTGCATACTATTACTTATCAGTATTGCAATTTTTGCTGTAGTTGTGATTGTTTGTAAAATGGAAAGACCACAAAAACCAATAGTGACAGATACAAGAGATGTTCTCTCAGTGTGGAATTTTGATGGGAAACTAGTGTTTGAGGATATCACTAGAGCAACAGAAAATTTCAGTGATAGGTACATCATTGACTCAGGGGGTTATGGCACTGTATACAAAGCACAGCTTCAAGGGGGGAGATTAGTTGCAGTGAAAAGGATTCACCCAACTGAAGAAGAGATTAGTGATGAAAAAAGATTTCTTAGTGAAATTGAAATCTTGATTAAGATCAGGCATAGAAGTATCGTCAAGATGTTTGGGTTTTGCACACATCCATGGTACAAATTTCTAGTATATGATTACATTGAGAGAGGAAACCTTCATGCCATCTTGGAAAATGAGGAACTTGCAAAGGAGTTAGACTGGCAGAAGCGAGCTACCATTGTAAGAGATATGGCTCAAGCTATCTACTACTTGCACCAGGAATGCAACCCACCAATAATCCATCGTGATATAACAAGTAATAACATCTTGCTAGATGCAGATTTCAAGGCTTATGTTTCAGATTTCGGAATTGCAAGGATGCTAAAACCAGATTCATCAAACTGGAGTGAACTTGCAGGAACTTATGGTTATATAGCCCCAGGTATGTTGTCACGTGCAGCTTGCAAATGTATCTTATTTGTTTTTACTATATGTTAAGTATTTAACTATGGGGATTTTACTTTGATGCAGAACTTTCATACACATCAGTAGTGACAACCAAATGTGATGTCTACAGCTTTGGTGTGGTTGTGCTAGAGATTGTGATGGGGAGATACCCTACGGAGCTTCAGTACATTGCTTCCGTTGGAGAGCAACATAATAAGCTTGCAGTAGAGGGAATGCTGGACCAGCGCCCATCAGCACCGACAAACGTGGAGAATACAGAAATTGATTGGCTTGTCGAAGTGGCATTTTGTTGCCTGCAAACATCTCCTCAATCAAGACCAGAAATGCAGGAAGTCTATCATAAGCTTAGTCACCACCAACAATCTTATGCTTCTGTCACACCTTCACTTGCACTTAATAAACTGCTAGAAGAAATAACCGATGGTGAAGTGTAAGGTCATATGTGTTGTGTCAAGAATTAGAAGTGTGAAATGACCGAATAAGAGATGAGTGACGAAAAGAGATTTCTTAGCTAAATTGAAGTGTTGATGAAGATCCGGCACAGAAGCATTGTCAAGCTATATGGGCTTTGCTCTCATTCAAGATACAAATTTCTGGTATGTGATTACATTGATAGAGGAAACCTTCACGGTATCTTGGAAAATGAGGAGCTTGCAAAGGAGTTAGACTGGCAGAAGCGAGTTGCTGTTGCAAGGGACGTGGCTCAGGCTATCTCAGGCTATCTCTTCTTGCAATCTTCTCCGCAGTTCAGGCTGGAGATGCAAGAGGTCTATCAGAAACTGGCTCTGCACAAACCTCCTTTTGCAGCAACTTCTCATGCACCTACACCAGAAGAAATATAATAAGAGAAGTGTAAGGTCATATGTATTGTGTTAAAGCATTCATATTTGATACGGAGTTATAGGCTTGAGGGGCTAGTGAGGGAGTAACAGCACTGCACTTAAAAAGAGTTGGCACTGAATAATCAAATGAGAAATATAAAACCCATACATCTAAATGTGTCTTGTCCACCAGACAGCTGGACAAGAACGCCTGGATTCCTCATGAGTCTTGCCTGACTCTGCAATCCAATATTTCCAATCCATGCATGATTGGATGAAGTTTCATCTGCAGGCAGATTCCAAGAGCGCGTCAATATCCAGTTTGTCCTTGTGAGGTAGGTACTAGTTGTTTCATGAATCATAAACTGCTTACCTGCCAAAAATAAAACACTGCAATTTAAGTTCTTGTGGAATGGAATGGAATGCTAAGAAGCTGGGGGACTGGGCAACGGAAGCAAGAAAGGAGACGATGGGGGCAAAGGAGGTTGTTAAATCCAGCCTACATACCGCCTTGTTGACACATTCTTTCTTGCTGAATTTTGCTTGAGCATGAGATATTGCTAATTCCCTGCCATGGTTGAATTGAAACGATAATCAGAATTTGCTTCAAATACGGAGACGCTAACATGTTACATGGAAAAGAAAAAATAACAGGACGGTTCCTTCAAATTAAAACCTCGACAACAATGTGACATCGCAACACCACAGAACACATGGTCAGGTTACAGACTCATGTTTTCTACACAATCCAAGGTTTTGGGAACATACACAGTACAGGGTTCAGGTTACAGACTATAAGCTAGCTGTCAGTTCTGGAGCAGATCTGTTGTGTACATTTCTTTTGTTCTGCTAACAGGAAACATCTCTCATTCACTCCCTTCTTCGGCTTTTGTGATGGCGATGCTTGGACTTCTTCCCATCCTTTTCTTTCTTTTTCTCTCGCTTCTCTTTTTTCTCAGACTTCCTTTTCTTTTCCTTCTTGCTCTGTGGTTCAGAGCTCGATCCCCTTACATCCAATGTTTCCTTACACCAATGATCATCAGGAGACTTGGATCTCAAAAACGAAGGCTTCTCTGGGCCTTGTACTCGACGTTCCCATTTTTCTTCCATACGTATATCAGCACTAGGTCCAATATCATGATCACGAGACGACGAATCAAGGTATGGACCAGGCTCATCCATTCGAGAACCAATGGCTCCACGTCCTCGCTTCACCCTAACAAAATAGCAAGAATACACATGTTACCAACAATTTCTGAATAATGTGGTTTTTTATTCTTTACCACGCATAGATAATGTGGTACCCCCGCTGTCCATCAATGTAACGTGTATTTTACGAAGTCTTTAAAAGTAGATTTCAATCATTGATTTCTCTTGCATTATATTGTCAATTGCTACAAAATCAACATCAACCTCAAAGTATTTCAAATACTAATCTATTGGTACAAATGTAGTATTCCGAACATACATATAATCTAAGTTGTTGGGCAAAATCTACAGAAGTTTAACTTTTCAAACAACATACACCTTAGATTTATGGGCAAAGGGAGTACTATTGAAGGTGGACACAGACTGCAAGGTTATTCATATAAGATCATGAGTAAAATAATATTGCTAAATGCCAGGTGTTACATAAAGAAAACAATGTAAAGAAAATAATGAATATTCAAACTGACCTTGAATGAAGAAATCTTTCAATTTCATCATCCCTGAGACCATCCTCCTGGTCTGAGTAAGAAACGTTATAAGTAGTTTCTTGTTGAACCCTTGACCTGGAGCTATGGTTTCTCAATTCATTTTTCCGCTTCTCGCCTCTATAATCATCACAATCTTTACTTCTGCTAATTCTGCCTTTCATCTTTGACTCCAACTCCAGTTCCTTTTCCCTAGCACACCACATTTCATTGACCTCCACAACACGGTTTGCTGCAGGACAACAGAATAATTTAATTCAGATGCAGAAAAAAGATATGTTTGATGTCCAAAAAAGAATTAGCGGCACAAGGCCAATAATACCCCCCCCCCCCACCCCCTCCCCCGACCCCATCCCATCCACCCCAAAAAAATGAGAGGTAAATAGACTTTTAAAGAACCAAGTTAGAATTTCTACAAGATTACATGAATTCAACAGTTTTTCCCTAATCTGGTAGTTTGTACTGGATCTACATGAACATAGAAAACATTGAACAAGTAGCAATGATTTGCTAAATTGAAGATGCAGGTTCTTCATTCAAGAAACTAACACCAGGGCAATTCATAGGAGCACAATCCTAACCTTGCTGAACTCCACGAACTGTGGCTGTGAGGAACCTTGAGTTTGGGCGATGCCTTACATTAGGCTTTCGCAGATATGCATGAACACCTTCCCTATCAGCCTCTGCCTGTAACCTCCGTGCCTCTTCAAGTAGTAAAGCGGCAAGACGATTCTCTGTCTCCAGATCCATTGTCTAACTTCGAGTTCAACAGCTGACTGTCCACAAATGAAATATTTAGTAACAGAAAAACAAGATAACATCAAAGTTAAAAAAAAAGTCATTGTCATATTGCTCCAGAGATACTTATGATGAAACATGAAAGTTCTTCAAAGCACCCAAAAATAGGACCTAGCTTTTCATATTTCAATCGTATAATTGATCTGCATTATGTTGTTTGGGCATATGGGCAATGTGCCATGGGCAATAAAAGAACCTATTACTAGTGTCTGATCAAAACTAAGTTGTAAGATTCAAACAGTCTCACTCAAACTAAGTTGTCAGATGAACCCAGGAAAACAGGAAGCCACCAGAATGATGTGGCAAACTTGATGCATGGATCTGGAGCATGCAAGGCAACAGTGGTTGCAAAGGAACATAACAGTACCCATGTAAGCTATGTTGGCTATTGTAAACTAATATAAACACGACAAATACGGCTTTACAAATGATCCAAACATACATGGGAATGGGATCCAGTTAATCGACAAAGCAAATCAATCAGATATCAGATAACGCTGCAGCATAAGCACAATTTGTGAACAAGCTAGCAGCTTTGCCCAACCTCCTCCCACACATGGGTATGAGAAACAGTTTTATTTAATCAACCAATGAATGGGCGGATGGATGAATTAATAAGTAATTTTGTACAAAACAGATCAACAGGCATGAACATTTGTGCAAGCTCCACTGAAGAACTAGAATTTATTGGTGCATACTTTTGCGGTGAAGTATAACTTATCCTTTCAGCCTTCTTAAAATGCAGTTAACTAGTAGTAACATCAGCACCAGTGGAGCAAGCCTATCAAATAATGCTGCAGCACAAGAACAATTTGTAACCTCCAGCACGGCAGAGAGAAAAAGCAGGCAGCTTTATGCCCGACCTCCTCCCAAACATGGGGCTGGGAGGCTGGCATAAAACGTGCAGCCGTGGGGATCGAAGTGAACCCCACAAAGCCAAATTCAATTTCTTCGCTAAACTTTGATACTACTAGCTCGTACCAGCACCCCCTCCACGCAGCAAAGGAATCCGCAACGAATTGTGCGAACTGGAGCAGAAAAACTCCCGGATTTGACCAGTCCAAGAAACGAGGCGAGGTGGCTTAGGGTTTCCTTACCAGGTGGGGAACAAGTCGATCGAAGCCCGTACGGATCCCCTCCCGCGGGCCGGTCCGCCAGCGCCGAGGAGTAGGACACCAGCGGCGGCCGCCGCCGCCGCGAGAGACGAACCCCTTCGCAGTGGGGCGAGCAGGCGGCGCGTTCCGCTCCGGCGTAACTTGGCGCGGAGGCACCCTCGGTCTGGGGACCGCGTTCGATTGGGGCGGCGAAAGGACCCGGGGGACGGCGAACGGGCGGGGGGGTGGGGGGGCGCTTTTTCGCCGCCGCCGGGGAGAGGATGGGAGGGGAAGGGAGAAGACAGACGAGAAAGCTCGGGCACCGTTCCGTTTGGGGTGCCAGCCTGCCAGCCCGTTTAAAGGACTCTTTTTTAACCCGTAAAAGGGTTACGAACTTCAACTAGGGAACGGTCCTATGCAAATCAGATTCGTCTGAAAAAAAAAATCCAACCATATTCGCTAGACCTCCGTCCGATGATCAGATTGAGAGGTGAGAAATTTTATCACTTAAATCGTCTCATTATTACATTTGCTAATAAAAAATCCCTAATCCCCACCCTGGAAGCTGTCACGTGGACAGCGTTAGTCTGCGCGTCTAGTTGAGCGAGGCGCGAGACACGAATCGTCGCCGCCCCGCTGAGACGGACAACGCCGCCGCTGCCCCTCAGACTGCTCCACGCCGCTCTGGAGGACGTGGACACCTCGCTCGGACTGGCCGCCGACGCCGCCCCTCGGGCTGGACAGCGGCACTGGAGGATGCCGCCGCCGCCATGGATCGCCCCTCGGGTTGCTCCGCGGGCTCCTCAGACGGAAGACGACGCCGACACGCAGGTGCTAGGACAAAATGCTGGCGTCCGGGGCGAAGACATCGGAGGGTGGCGCGCATGCGGAGGGGATGCAGCAGCAGCACCAACACCAGAAGTTTGGCGGTGGGTTGCACGACGACTCCGTGTTGCTGGCGTCGCGGCTCCGGCAGCACCAAATCAGCGGCGGCGGTCCTGGCGGTGGCGCGGAGCCGCGGCGGTGGCGAAGCAGATGGTGCTGCATCAGCTGGTCGATCTGAGGCGGGGCCACCACATGCTGCTCCAGGGCATCGGCCGCTCGACGGGCGGCGGTGGGGACGGCGGCATGCTCCTCCCGCTCTCCCTCGGTAGTGGCGGATCGGGTGGCGACGTGCAGGCGCTACTCAAAGCCGCCGCCAATTCCGCCGTACTGATCCATCACCTCCTTCTTCCCCAGCGCGGTGTCGGCGGCCAGTCCGAGCGGGGTGTCGGCGTCCTCCAGCGCGACGCGGAGCAGCCCGAGGGCGGCGCTGCCATCGTCCGTCCGAGCGGGACGGCATCGATTCGTGTCTCGTGCCTCGCTCGACGAGACGGGACACACGGACTAACGACATCCACGTGACGGCTTCTAGGGGTGGGGTTAGGGTTTTTTATTAGCAAATGTAACAATAGGAGGGTTTAAGTGATAAAATTTCTCAGTCTTTCGCTCAAAAAAATTGTCACGTCTTAATCTGATCATCTGATGGAGATCCAGTCATTATGGTTGAAGTTTGCAAAGTTTGCACACAAATGTGATTTGCATAGGATACGTTACCCTTCAACTATGCGGGTACGAGAAAATCTTTTGTACTTCTATTAAGCCCTCACTACTACAGTCTTCTCTAATACTCCTAAACGAAAAAAATCATCGGCACCTTCCTAACAACCCTCATGGAAAAACCAATGTTTACTATTTGTAAGAAAGTTATCTACTATTGTGTTAAGACTTCAGATGTTCTAATTCAGAATTCACAAATGAGCATAGTGAAACAAGGAAAATATATTGGAGGTAAATGGCGGAAGACATAACTTATTTTATTCGAAAAGACACATGCATCTGCATACACCTCTAGGTATGAGACTTTAAAGTGATATATAAATACAACAATACATGCATAGACGAGATTAGAGGGAAGGAAGAAATAATTCTCAAACAAAAGAAGGAAGAATAGAATAAAAAACTTTTGGAAAGTAGAGCGGAACACATGAATTCTTAAAGTTCAGGTGATAGTTGGATATTTAAGTTGCGGAGTCGTTGAAACCAGCGCAAGCCAACTACGAACCGGAAGGGGTACTATCCGTATTGGTCATACTTCATATCCATTTTTAAAAGTCCAGTCATCAAGGTTCTCTCATTCAAACCAGTTTCTCCCGCACTCATTCTTTATATATCTTCTCTGTACCAACCAACACGTGATGAGATCCACCCATCATTCCATTTCTCCTTTTACCCCAGCACCACTACCTCCCTCCTCATTCCCCTCTCCTCCCCCCCCCCCACCGATCCCCTCCTCCCCTTCCCCAACTGCTCTGTCTTCCATGGTCGCGCTCGCCTGCTCACCAGCACCGAATCCGGAGCGTCACCCTCTCCTCCGCGGGCGGCCTGGCTGACCTCCCTCTCCCTCTATGAGTCAACGCGGCGGCCTTGAGGTACCGGCTGCGCTGCTCCCGGCGGCAGGCCTCCTCCAGTGAGGGCTCGCGACGGATCGAGAGGGGGCCGTCGTTGAGTCCCTCTCCCCTCTGCGGATCGGCGATGAGGCGCGGCACCGATGGCAGGGAGGTGGGGTTCGGCGTGCACTACTACACCAAGATGCTGAAGGGGCAGGGCATCTTGCGCACTAATCAGCAGCTCACGACCGGAAGCACCGTGTGGTGGGTGCGCGTGTACGAGTCCGAGGCCAACCGTCAGCGTGCTCTCTCCCGGCATATCTGCGCCAACGGCCGCTCCTCCGGCCGCGGAGCTCCACCTCTCCCTCTCCGCGCCGGTCCGCCCCTCCCTCAGCTCAGTCGCCGCCATCTGCCCTCGGCCTCAAGCTCCTCGCTCCCGCGGCGGGAGGAGCTCTATGTGCCGGCGAGAGGATGGCGGTGCCTCGGAGATTCAGGATCAGAGGCCTCGGAGCCGCAGGGATGGCGACGCCTCGATGTAGATGGCGTACGGTGCGACGATGAGCTGCTCCAGCCGGCGCGCCTGCTCAGCTTTCTTCGACGGCGAATCGAGCGGGCCTCCTTTTCCCTGCTCCGCCGCCCATCCTTTTCTCTCTCCCCTTCCTGGTCAGGGCGCGGATGAACAGTCGGTCCGCGGGCCTCACGCCACAACAACGACGTGGAAGCGCGCTACTGTGATAGAACCGCCCAAAATAAATCCGGATTATCACCTAAGCCGGTCCACTTGGCTCAAAAGCGATAACCAGGAGCTATTTTGTCGCCTCTGCCGGGTCATGCCCGTGAATCACTAATACAGGATCGAGATATGCGTTAAGCCCACACGAAGGCGGGACAAGAGTACATCATTACATTACATAAAAGTTCATAAGTACTTAATATTACAAACAGGTTTTGAGTACATAAAAGTAAACATGGTTCAGAGTTAAACATCGGAAATTAAACTAAACACGGGATACACAAGGGAGGCCATCCAAGTATATCACTCCTCATCATCGTTCTCCCATTCAATCTCCCATCCCTCTGGAATAACACCAGGCCAGATAGGATTACCTGAAAACAACAAATTAAGCAAGGCTGAGTATTCTAATACTCAGCAAGACTGACCCGTCAAAATAAAAGACACAGCTAGACATGCAAGACTTTTTGGTTGGTGGGTTTGTTTTGCCAAAAGCAACTAAGAGTTGATCCTCATTTTCAAGTTTTAGCTCAAGTTCTAGTATGTTAACCATTCTAGGTAAGAACCTAGCTAAACAAGCATGGTTGTGCAAACAAGATTAATCAATCAACAATATTAATCCAAAATATTTCATAAATAAACATGAGGTAGCCAGTGGTCAAGCCGACTCAGATAACGGCGAGTGACCGACGATCGATCAATTTATATCCTTGCAAGGTAAATCCAAGATACACGGAAGAAGGTAGACCCCAAAGAATCCAAAGAAAAACAAATGCGGGGTCTACCCCGACCAGGCGGTTCCCGTCACTCCCCAGATTAGGGACAGACGCCACAGTCCTAAGTATAAGGTTACTGAAACGCCCTCACACGGCACGTCCAGACTCACACTTGCACTACCGGAATCAAACCGGGAGATGCATCTCAAGATTAGTAGAGATAAAGTCCCTGTACTGGTTCATTAGGTACTAGGCTTACCGGTCCCATTCCCGACAAGCACTTGGTACGTTCAATAGCTTAGACTAGCACCATGCTACTCGGTCGAGACCGAACCCATTGCTCTTACCACATGAGTGAGTCAATTTAACCAACTTATGATTCCAACATAAGCATCCTACATCTCGCGAGCAATGAATCATTACTCGACTTGTACCGCATCCTTAGAGCATGGCACTAGCGTTCCTAACATACTAGTAAAGAGCATAGGAGTCCTAAGGATCATGCATCTAGGTTTCAAAGCAACTCCTGAAACTTAAATGCACAAGTAAACAATAAATATTGAAAAGTAAAGGTGGAGTGAGATTTTGTTCAAAAAGGTTATATGCATCCGGTGCTTGCCTTCCTCTGACTCAATACTAGCCTTGGGCTCTTCTGGACTTTGGTCCAGGTCTTGCTGCCCACTAACTTGGTTCAACTCCCCACTAGCGGATCCCTCCTCCTCATGGGTGAGCGTGTACGTCCCGTCGGGTAAGTCTACACGTTTATGCACATGCATTAGTGACAGGGTGAAGGTGAGAGATTTTATCATTAACCCAACTCTTGTGGGCCATATTCATCAAAACAACAAGAAAACTCACAAAAGTATAGTGTGCGGTGAGAGTGAGCTAACGAAAAAAATTTAAATGGGGATTGTGTGCACATTTAAACAAAATAGCTTACTAAACTTCATTAAGGTATGGGGTGAGTGATGATGAAGTAACCCTTACTTAGATGGTGATTGTGTGCATATCTAAGAAAGTTAAACTAATAAACTTCACCATCAGCATGGGGGTGTGCTTAAAATCATTTTAAACAGCAACTAAACTTAAGTAATTTCCATTCAAAATAAAAGATAAATATAAATCAAAATTATTCCATATTAACTAGCCATTCATTCTTAACTCATAACAATTAAAAATAAGACTCCAACTGGCATGAAAATTTTACCACAGTAGCATATGACTAAACTAGGCTTAAATATAAATTTTCAACTCCAGATCATTTATACATTATTTTAAAAGAAAAAGACAAGATTCAGCCTAGATAAACTTCATTAATTCACACAAAAAGATTCACTAGTCCTTTTGACCCAAATTTTTCCTACAGTTCCAATATGCCAAAGATAAGTTCCAACCCAACACATTCAAGTGGATTCATCATATTTTTCAAGTTATGAATTTGACATCCTTCACAAACATAAATACCAAACCCTATTCAAACAAACTCCTAAAATCACCATTATTTTTCCAGAGGTGCTTAACATCATGACAAAAGCCTAGGGTGCATTGGTGCTTAAGGAATTTATATTTTGAGGGGACTATAAAAAGCATCAAGCTTAAACTAACATAGATCTTACAAAAATCATAACTAGAGTTCCACACAACAAAAAAGTGTGAAACTGGGTCACAAAACTGAACATGGAGCACACAACAACATATCCAAATTCATTTCATTTGCATGAGTACATTTTGAATTACAATAAAAAGATCCCAAACTGAGTTTGAATTTACATTTAAAAACTATTCAGAAAAACATTATACAACGTTGTAAAAGTTGTAGATCTGCTCACAAGGATTCCAAAACAGTTGGATTTACATTTTTCTGATTTTTCTACAATTTTTCACGAATTTTTGAAGTTACAGCCGAAACCCTAATACACATTTACAACCGGGCCCTTCAATTAAATTTCAGAATCACAAACAGGCCCCTGCTTTACACAAAACACCCTAAACTAACTGCAATCGTTACCGAGAGGTCCCTGCCGGAGCAGGGGACCTCGCCGGCGGCGAATTGAGGCCGGGCCTCGCCGGGGAACCGCCGGTGGGGGGGGTGTGCAGCTTACTTGTAGGGTGGGGAAGGTGTCTGCCGGGCCTGAGCTGATCCGGCAGCCTCCAGCGGTGGAGCCGCAGTACCGCTCCCGCCGGAGCTCGCTGTGGCGGCCGGCGGCGGCGCTCGGCGAGCTGGTGGTAGCGCGGAGAAGTAGAGGGGACCCAGGGGAAGGAGAAGGACGGGAGGGACGCAACACGAAGGGGGCAGGACTGCCGGCTTGGCCTGGCTCGGCCTTGCCCAGGGACGGGTGGCGGCTCCGCTTTGTGCTGCTCCGCGGGAGCAGTGTGCGCGCGCGAGACGGAACAGAGACGAGAGGGACAAGGACGGGGCTGGGTTTAGGTGTGCGCGTCGTGGGTCGGGAGTGGCCAGCTGGTCGGCTGCATGCGCAGGCCGTGCGCGGGTGCATGCGCGCACGGCCGCGTGGTCCCGGCCCGACGCGGACGAGCGCATGAACACGGCGCACGATGGACTGTTCGGGCGGAGACCCCACGGCATCTCGTGGTCCACAGCGGAGGCATCCATGCGTCCGTACGCCGGGATTCCGCACAGGCACCACGTGGCCGGCCGAACAGGGGAGGCAGCGCGCGTACGACGCACTGGGCGCGGCGGCACCGAGTCCTGACTCGATTGTTACTTCCATGTGCCCTTCTTCGAAATTGCATAACTCTCAAAAATGCCAACTGAGTGAAAAATCTCCAAAAATAGAAGTTGTAAAGGAGCTATAGACCTACAACTTTCACAAAGGACGACATATGTTTTGATGTTTGGTTTGACGGGAAAAACGCGACGAAGATGCAGAATTTCTCGGCCCCGTAACACTGTGCGCAGGAACTTCATCTCAAATTTAAGCGCCTTTGCACTCAAAATTTGAATGTCCGCCAATTATGAAAAATGTGTTCCCGAAAATAAGGAACAACTTTTATATTAGCCGATTTTGAACTTTTATAGTGAAATTTGGAGAACGCGCAAGAAAACCAATTCAGTCTTTTCGGATCTATAGGGGTTTGACCATGCCTTACGACTTTGACCAAGGTCTTTTGTGCAAAAGTGTGCTAAATCATGTCAAACATGTTTATGAGCCAATTAACCTTGATTAACATAGCTAAGTAAGGTCATTAGCACAAACAAACATCAGGGATGTTACAGCTTACCCCCCTTAAAAGAAATCTCGTCCTGAGATTAGGAATTAAAAGATGCAAGTAGGGGAAGGATCTTACGGTGTCTAGATTGAAGAAAACCCGGATAATTCTCATTAAGATAATGTTCAGTTTCCCAAGTGGCTTCATCGACATGGTGATGACTCCACTGGATTTTATACATCTTCACGGATTGTCTTCGAGTTTTTCTTTCTTTTATATCAAGAATCCTTAGAGGATGTTCGACGACAGATAGATCCGGTTCAATCCAAGCATTAGCTTCTTCAATAACTTCCCTGTCCGGTTTATGAGCACATCTTCTCAATTGGGAGACATGAAACACATTGTGTACGGTAGAGAACTGCTCAGGGAGTCGAATACGATACGCCACTGGCCCACAGACTTGAATGATCTCATAGGGGCCAATGTAGCGAGGAGCTAGCTTTCCTTTCACACCGAACCTTTGGACACCCTTGGTTGGCGAAACTTTTAGATACACAAAGTCACCAACTTTGTATTCCCTAGGTGCCTTTCCCTTGTCATAATGACTCTTTTGTCTTTCTTGGGCTATTCTCAAATTTTCCTTGATTACCCTTACTTTTTCTTCGGCATCCTTAACTAGGGCTGGACCAAAGAATTTTCTCTCCCCGGTCTGTGACCAGTTCAAGGGAGTGCGACATCTCCGTCCATAAAGAGCCTCAAAAGGTTCCATTTTCAAGCTTGCTTGATAACTATTATTGTAAGAAAATTCCGCCAAAGATAGACACTTGGCCCAACTTTTATCAAAGTGAATAACACATGCTCGCAACATGTCCTCTAGAATTTGGTTCACTCTTTCGATTTGACCATCTGTCTGAGGACGATAAGCTGAACCTCGTAAGATCCTGGTGCCAAGTGACTTATGTAATTGTTCCCAAAAGTATGACACGAAGAGAGAACCTCTGTCTGAAATAATGGTCTTGGAACACCATGCAAGCGGACAATGTGCTCAATATAAAGACTTGCATAATCTTTGGCATCATATTTGGTGTGGACAGGAATAAAGTGAGCTGTCTTTTTCAACCTATCCATGATAACCCAGACGGAATCATGATTCCTAGATGTGAGTGGAAATCCGGACACAAAGTCCATACTTATGTCATCCCACTTCCATGAAGGTATGGGTAAGGGTTGAAGAGTACCGGAAGCTTTCAAATGACTTGCTTTAATTCTTTGACAAGTATCGCATTCCGACACATAATTGGCTATGTCCACCTTCATATTGGACCACCAAAAATTCTCCTTTAAATCTTGATACATTTTACTACTCCCAGGATGGATAGAGAATTTAGAGAGATGACCCTCATCAAAGATTTCCTTTTTCAACTCCCAATTATCTGGAACAACAAGACGTTGCCCAAACCAGACTATATCTTTCTCATCCTTCCGGAAGCAATCATATTTAGGATCTTTTTCTAACAATTTTTGTTTGATCAAAAGAATACCCTCATCCTGAAGTTGAGCCTTAACAATTCTATCAAATAAGTCAGACTCCGCAGAGATAGCAGTTAGGCTTCCTTGTTCAACAATTTCCAAGTTTAGCCTTCTCAACTCCTCACATAGAGTATCACTATAAGGTTCCATCGATAGGCAATTGCAGTGAGCCTTACGGCTAAGAGCATCTGCAACTACATTCGCCTTTCCAGGATGATAATGGACCCCAAGATCATAATTTGTTATCAACTCTAACCATCTTCTTTGCCTTATATTTAAATCAGACTGAGTGAAAATATATTTGAGGCTTTTGGGGTCAGTGAAGATATTACAGCGGGTTCCCATAAGGTAATGCCTCCAAATTTTCAAAGCATGAACAACCGCTACTAGCTCTAAGTCATGTGTGGGATAATTCTTTTCATGAGGGTGAAGCGCTCGTGAGGCATAGGCAATAACCCGATTTTCTTGCATAAGAACACAGCCAAGACCCGTGCCTGAAGCATCACAATAAACTTCATATGGCTTTGAATTGTCCGGCTGCGCTAGCACTGGGGCTGAAGTTAAAAGTTCCCTTAATTTTTGAAAAGCCTTATCACAAGCCTCACTCCACACAAATTTCACACCTTTCTTTAGCAGCTCAGTCATAGGCTTAGCAATCCTGGAGAAATCCGGAATGAAACGGCGATAATATCCAGCCAAGTCTAGAAAGTTGCGGATTTGATGAGCGGATTTAGGGGGTTGCCAATCCATTACTTCTTGCACTTTGCTTGGATCAACAGATATACCCTCGCTAGAAATAGTGTGCCCCAGAAATTTAACACTATCTAGCCAAAATTCACACTTGGAGAGCTTCGCATAAAGTTTGTGCTCTCTTAAGCGTTGTAAGACAATGCGAAGATGCTCTGCATGCTCTTCCTCATTCTTGGAATAAATAAGGATATCATCAATGAATACCACCACAAATTTATCCAACTCCGTCATAAATACGGAATTCATAAGATACATGAAGTAGACTGGGGCATTTGTAAGACCGAAAGACATAACTAAGAATTCATAAAGTCCATAACGAGTAGAGAAAGCCGTCTTGGGAATATCACAAGGTCGGATTTTAATTTGATGATACCCAGACCGAAGATCGATCTTAGAGAAGACCTTAGCTCCAGCCAATTGATCAAATAGCACGTCAATGCGGGGCAACGGATATTTATTTTTGATAGTCACCGCATTGAGAGGTCGGTAGTCCACACACAACCTCAGGCTACCATCTTTCTTTTTCACAAAGAGGGCGGGACAGCCCCAAGGAGAAGAGCTGGGGCGAATATAGCCCTTATCAAGCAACTCTTGAAGTTGTTTCTTTAACTCTGCATGTTCTTTGGGTGGCATTCTATAAGATCGCTTAGAAATAGGGGCGTTGCCAGGCTGTAGCTCAATGACAAACTCAATATCTCTGTCTGGTGGCAAGCTAGGCAAATCATCTGGAAAGACATCCATGTACTCGCATACCACTGGAATGTCCTCAAGTTGAGTAGTTATGGCCGCATAAACACATGAGCCTTTATAGCCTTTGGGAGGGAGGTAAAGAATTGAATTTCCGACATTAGGTGAGTTGATTTCTATCATTCTTTCTGAAATATCCAGGACAACTTTGTGCTGAGTCATCCAATCCATGCCTAGGATAACATCTACCCCATCAAGACTCAATGTGACAAGATTTGTTTGAAAAGTCTTGCTACCTATCTCAAGTGGTACCCTTGAGGCTACATGATGTGAAGCAACTCTTCCACCTGGTGTGGCAATCATATAGGCCTGATTAGTATGACTCCACTTCAAATCTAAGTTACTCATGGTTTTCACATTAATAAAGCTATGAGTAGCACCAGAATCAAATAATATAGTAACTGGACGACCACGGATAGAAAATGTACCCGTCAAGACTAGTGCTCCCTCTGGAAGGTCCACAACTGTAGTGAAGTTCAGACGGCCCTGCTTCACTTGCACAGTCTATTTCTTTCCCTGATTTCCAGCCTTAGAACCTTGCCCCTGACTTTGCTGATGTTGCTGTCGAGGGCGTGGGCACTTGTTAGCATAGTGCCCCAGCTGTCCGCAGTTATAGCAACGGCGATCATCATGGCTGCGGGCAGGTGGGGGTGCACTAGGCCTAGGAGCTGACTGCTGGGTGCTGCGATAGCCAAAATTGCCAGACGGCTTAGACTGAGATTGCTTCATCACCCAGCGTCCAGATGGAGATGGATGGGTGACACCCTGCACATTCTTTGCCTTGCCCACTGCCTAAAGCTTGATTGAACTTTCTCTTCCTATCCTGTTGAGCCCTTTTCATGGCATCCTCCTGAGAGAGAGCCAAATTCACTAGCTCAGGATAGTTGTCTATCTTTATCAAATTTAGCCTTTCATAGAGCTCTCCATCAAGCCCCTCACGGAATCGCTCCATCTTTTTCTTATCAATATCAACATGATGATCTCCATACTGACAGAGACTATTAAACTTCTGGGCATACTGATAAACTGAGTCAGAGCCTTGCTTGAGATTCATCAGCTCTCTCATTTTTCTATCAACAGCCCCTTAGGAATATAATGCTCTTTGAAAGCCTTCTTGGATTTAGCCCAAGTAACCTGGTAGCCTTGTGGCTGCATGGCTTTGAAATGCTCCCACCAGATTAACGCTTCACCTCTCAGTTGCTGAGCGGCGAAGCCTGCCTTATTTTCCTCTGAGCAAGGCAGTGTAAAGATAGAGAACATGGCCTCAAGGGCCCTGATGAAGGCATCAACCTCTAGGGGCTCCTCTGCCTTAGTGAACAACGGTGGCCTCATTGCCCTGAACTTGTCATAAGACATGACTGCATTAGGCCCATCTTGGTTTTGCCCTTGATGGTTGAAGGGCTGCTGAAGCCTCTGTGCAATCAGATTCTGCGTGTTGAGGATTTGCCTCATCACTTCCGCTTGGGCAACCATAAATGCCTCAGTAGGGGTCATCTGTGGAGGTGGGGGAAGACCACCACCACTCTGACCATCAGAGTTCTCAGGAATGTTGTGAGCATTATCAGCCATCTGAAAAATTTGAACTTTCATTAGATACATATTCAAAGCTTGCTCAAAAGAATAACAAGGAGAATATGCATACGAAAATTCAAACTTATGAAAATTCAGAATTCTTGACAACATAACAATCCTGAGTAAATAATTCATAACTCTCTGTACAAAAGTTAAAAATTTCTAAAATTTGTTCAACATGTGTAGAATTTCATAAGTTTCAACTTTGGTATTCAACTCCAGAACAGATTCATCTTTTACAGGGGTCGAAAAATTAAATTTTCAAAGCTCTGTCTAGCAATTTGGACAGCAGCCAGTAACTTACTAAAAATTCGGTATTTCTTAAACTACACATGCAAATATGCTGAATTTTTGTGAGCATAACCATTATAAAGTTTAGAACAACTTTGATATTCATCCAAAAACTCAGATATGACCATAACTTTCTTCTTTTCATTTCTTAGGCAGATTGCTGCCGAGAGGTGTTTTTCCACCATAATTACAAGTTACAAAATGTGGTGGATCACCATTACATGTGGGTCACCATGTAGCATCCAGCTACACAAAAGAATACTCTAAGTCAGCCTAGCACAAAAACCAACCAAAAGAGCTAACAAGAGTACATGTCAAGTTTCGTACTACATCATCTAGGAACTAGGTCCTATGTACAAACTATGGAGAGTTCCACGCTACATGTAGAGATAGAGCGCCAAGCTCCTCTAGTCGAGTCCGGGAACGTCCTGACCTCCTCTGGGTCCAGCTGAATCTCCATCTGCTCGTCGGGTCCAACGCCCGGTGGGTGGTGTGCCTGCTGTAGCATGCCCACCTCAACCTCCAAAGCCTCAGCAGCAAGCTCCAAGTCCTCAACCTGGTCCTACAAGCCCTAAATATGCTGGAGGTGCACAAGCCTCTCAGCATCTCTGTCTGCCAACTGAGCCTGCAACTCCTGCTGCCCAGCCTGGAAGTCCACAATCCGCTGTAGGTGGTCACCACGCTCAATCAGGAACTGGTGTGCTTGACCCTGAAGCTGCTTTAGCTGACCCTGGAGGTCAGCAATAGCCTGCACGGCCTGAGTGTACCCACCGTGCTGCTCTGTGAAGAGACTGACAACCTAGTGGGAGTACCACGTAGCTCCAGTGAGGCGGCTGGCCAAGTCATCCGCGATAACTCGGTGAAGGTCCTGGAGAGCGTACAAAGCCCTCAAACACGTGCCCAAAGTCTGCACGATGTCATACGGTGGCACAATCTCGAGAAGCGTGGCTATGTTGGCCATCCGGCCTAGCCACATGGGATCATTAGGGTCCAAAGTTGGAACCAACCCCAACGGCGTCTGAAGCATCTCCTGCGGTCGGTGGGTGGAGAGGGTGTGGAGCACCATCAAGGCTGCCGACTCCACCGCCTCGAAGGCGCGGTAGCACAGGAGCTCCATTCTCAAGTCCGCCCACTCGGGGTGGCCCAGGTGGGGGAGCACGGTCACTCGTACTCGTCGGCTAGGCACGCCCATCTCCTCGTACTCCACCCCCTCGTAGCAAGGAGGGGTGGTGTAGCCGACGGTGCACAGGGCTCTCCACGCAATGCATGTGAAACCCTCCCACTGCAAGCCAGTGGTGGCAAACATGCAATCAGCGCTCACCGCCATGAAATCAGGGGCAGTCATCTGTAAAAATAATTCACAAGCGCACGTTAGACCCACAAGGATGAGTTTAACATGCAAATGGCAAAAACTGGCAGTTAGAACAAAAATCCATAACTGATAAACCAGTACCCCAAAAATTCCAAATTTTTGTGAGCAGCTCAAAAACATTCTAACTCACATTTTTGGTATTCAATGGTTGAATTAATTCAGATTAGAAAAGGGTCTAAAAGATCCATTTTCAGAGTGTTGTTGCCTAGGAAATTTCAGCAGGACAGAGCTTCACTAAAAAGACCATAACTCAAAAACTGAGTACCCAATTACCATAAAATTTTTACAACATGATATAAGCTAGATAAAGAACATTTTTGCTATATATTCTCTGGTCATAATCCTTTAGGAACTATACTTAAAAATTCGAGTTTTTAGACTAACTCAGGAATTTGACAGCATTTCAGCATGACCTTGCCTAGCAAATTTGATCCTAACTTCAGTTTTAAGCATCCTAAAATCATGAGAAATTCAGAGAGCAATCCTAACTAGGTGATGAACAATTTCCCTAAAGAGCACCTAGCCAGAAGTTTTTTAGATAATCCTGATAAAAATTTGGACAGCATCCAGTTACAATCTTTGCTTAGTACCTCATCAAAGCATCAAACTAGCATGATTGGTCCTTAAGAAACACAAATTAAATAGAGACCAAGCAACACATGACTTAAGTTCAGTTTTGGTTTGATAGCTTTTACATGATGCAAAAAGCATCCTAAACTTCCTCACAAAGCTTTTAAGCTTAAAAACGAAGTTAGTGCCGGTGGCAAAGCATACATATACGTCTCTCCTTATAATAGCTAGTCGAAAGCTATTCGTTTCTTAAATTACCGTATCTAACAACCGTGGTTAGTGTACCTGCAGAAAATCACAGATAATCATGACCTTTTGTGCCAGCACTCACAAAAGCGTCCACATTCATTACCGTTCACTATAGAAATGGCATCCATGCGTAAAGCCGTTGCATGGACAGCGTCCAACCTCGGATACCTCCGTTTGAATGGAGTTATCCTTTCCGCCTATTGCGAGATCGCACATGTATGGCAAAACATGACTAGACACAGACGCAAGGTGGATTCCTATTGGAATAGGTCCCATCCATCCCTCACGGACTTTCCCGTGGCACCATCATGTATGGCAAAACGTGACGAGACGCAGACACGACGTGGGTTCCCATTGGAATAGGTCACATCCATCCCTCACGGACTTTCCTGTGGCACCATCACGTATGGCAAAACGTGACGAACTAGTATGGTTGTGCATGAAAGTAAGTTTTGACAGGAATAAATGTGCTGGAAGTCAGATTAAATACACCATAAAGTACTAGCCACCTGAAAGAACCCAAAAATTCTCACTAGGGCCTCTCGGACTAGATAAGACCTTAACGTCCTACTCTCTTAACAAGATTATTAATCTTGGCAAATTTTATTCCAAAAATAGGTTTGTTAAGGTATTTTAATTACTCTGGTGCATAAACTTGCTCTGGTACCAGCTGTGACAGAACCGCCCAAAATAAATCCGGATTATCACCTAAGCCGGTCCACTTGGCTCATAAGCGATAACCAGGAGCTATTTTGTCGCCTCTGCCGGGTCATGCCCGGTGAATCACTAATACAGGATCGAGATATGCGCTAAGCCCATACGAAGGCGGGACCAGAGTACATCATTACGTTACATAAAAGTCCATAAGTACTTAATATTACAAACAGGTTTTGAGTACATAAAAGTAAACATGGTTCAGAGTTAAACAGCAGAAATTAAACTAAACGCGGGATACACAAGGGAGGCCATCCAAGTATATCACTCCTCATCATCGTTCTCCCATTCAATCTCCCATCCCTCTGGAATAACACCAGGCCAGATAGGATTACCTGAAAACAAAAATAAGCAAGGCTGAGTATTCTAATACTCAGCAAGACTGACCCGTCAAAATAAAAGACACAGCTAGACATGCAAAGCTTTTTGGCTGGTGGGTTTGTTTTGCCAAAAGCAACTAAGAGTTGATATTTATTTTCAAGTTTTAGCTCAAGTTCTAGTATGTTAACCATTCTAGATAAGCACCTAGCTAAACAAGCATGGTTGTGCAAACAAGATTAATCAATCAACAATATTAATCCAAAATATTTCATAAATAAACATGGAGTAGCCAGTGGTCAAGCCGACTCAGATAACGGCGAGTGACCGACGATCGATCGATTTATATCCTTGCAAGGTAAACCCAAGATACACGGAAGAAGGTAGACCCCAAAGAATCCAAAGAAAAACAAATGCGGGGTCTACCCCGACCAGGCGGTTCCCGTCACTCCCCAGATTAGGGACAGGCGCCACAGTCCTAAGTACAAGGTTACTGGAACGCCCTCACACGGCACGTCCAGACTCACACTTGCACTACCGGAATCAAACCGGGAGACGCATCTCAAGATTAGTAGAGATAAAGTCCCCGCACTGGTTCATTAGGTACTAGGCTTACCGGTCCCATTCCCGACAAGCACTTGGTACGTTCAATAGCTTAGACCAGCACCATGCTACTCGGTCGAGACCGAACCCATTGCTCTTACCACATGAGCGAGTCAATTTAACCAACTTATGATTCCAACATAAGCATTCTACATCTCGCGAGTAATGAGTCATTACTCGACCTGTACCATATCCTTAGAGCATGGCACTAGCGTTCCTAACATACTAGTAAAGAGCATAGGAGTCCTAAGGATCATGCATCTAGGTTTCAAAGCAACTCCTGAAACTTAAATGCACAAGTAAACAATAAATATTGAAAAGTAAAGGTGGAGTGAGATTTTGTTCAAAAAGGTTATATGCATCCGGTGCTTGCCTTCCTCTGACTCAACACTAGCCTTGGGCTCTTCTGGACTTTGGTCCAGGTCTTGCTGCCCACTAACTTGGTTCAACTCCCCACTAGCGGATCCCTCCTCCTCCTGGGTGAGCGTGTACGTCCCGTCGGGTAAGTCTACACGTTTATGCACATGCATTAGTGACAGGGTGAAGGTAAAAGATTTTATCATTAACCCAACTCTTGTGGGCCATATTCATCAAAACAACAAGAAAACTTTACCGAGCCCTTCAATTAAACTTCAATTAAACGTTTATGCACATCCAGAACAGTTGGATTTACATTTTTTCGATTTTTCTACAATTTTTCACGAATTTTTGAAGTTACAGCTGAAACCCTAATACACATTTACAACCGGGCCCTTCAATTAAACTTCAGAATCACAAACAGGCCCCTGCTTTACACAAAACACCCTAAACTAACTGCAATCGTTACCGAGAGGTCCCTGCCGGAGCAGGGGACCTCGCCGGCGGCAAATTGAGGCCGGGCCTCGCCGGGGAACCGCCGGTGGGGGGGTGTGCGGCTTACTTGTAGGGTGGGGAAGGTGTCTGCCGGGCCCGAGCCGCTCCGGCAGCCTCCCGCGGCGGAGCCGCAGTACCGCTCCCGCCGGAGCTCGCTGTGGCGGCCGGCGGCGGTGCTCGGCGGGCTGGTAGTGGCACGGAGAAGTAGAGGGGACCCAGGGGAAGGAGAAGGACGGGAGGGACGCGACGCGGAGGGGGCAGGACTGCCGGCTTGGCCCGGCTCGGCCTTGCCCAGGGACGGGTGGCGGCTCCGCTTTGTGCTGCTCTACCGGAGCTCTGTGCGCGCGCGAGACGGAACAGAGACGAGAGGGACGAGGACGGGGCTGGGTTTAGGTGTGTGCGTCGCGGGTCGGGAGTCGCCAGCTGGCCGGTTGCATGCGCAGGCCGTGCGCGGGCGCACGCGCGCACGACCGCATGGCCCCGGGCCGGCGCAGACGAGCGCACGAACGCGGCGCACAGCGGACTGTTCGGGCGGAGACCCCACGACGTCTCGTAGTCCACAGTGGAGGCATCCATGCGTCCGTACGCCGGGGTTCCGCACAGGCACCACGTGGCCGGCCGAACAGGGGAGGCAGCGCGTGTACGACGCTCTGGGCGCGGCGGCACCGAGTCCTGACTCGATTTTTACTTCCATGTGCCCTTCTTCGAAATTGCATAACTCTCAAAAATGCCAACTGAGTGAAAAATCTCCAAAAATAGAAGTTGTAGAGGAGCTATAGACCTACAACTTTCACAAAGGGCGACATATGTTTTGATGTTTGGTTTGACGGGAAAAACGCGATGAAGATGCAGAATTTCTCGGCCCCGTAACACTGTGCGCAGGAACTTCATCTCAAATTTAAGCGGCTTTGCACTCAAAATTTGAATGTCCGCCAATTATGAAAATGTATTCCCGGAAATAAGGAACAACTTTTATATTGGCCGATTTTGAACTTCTATAGTGAAATTTGGAGAACGCGCAAGAAAACCAATTCAGCTTTTTCGGATCTATAGGGGTTTGACCATGCCTTATGACTTTGACCAAGGTCTTTTGTGCAAAAGTGTGCTAAATCATGTCAAACATGTTTATGAGCCAATTAACCTTGATTAACACAGCTAAGTAAGGTCATTAGCACAAACAAACATCAGGGATGTTACAGCTACCTCCGCTGGATTTCCCGGAAACAGAAGAATCTCGGGAGGTGGCGTTGCTTGTCGCGTGCCCCGCTGCGGGGGCATTTTCCTGAAAACGGGGACGGGAAAGCGAATAGCGGGGGCTTTCCCGTCCCCCAGAGCAGATAGTCTAATAAAGCTCTCTACTGTTGGTTTCGTCATGGAGGTCTCCTTCATTTTTTTAGAGGAAGTAGAAGAGGAGGAGGAAGAGAAACGAGAAAAGAGGAGAAGAGGAGGAAGAGAAGATAAAGAAAGAACTAGGTGCTGAGGCTACTTCGTCATTCTTGATCAAACCTTAATATGGAGCAAAGGACTAAGAATGTTAATAGCGCAATCTCGTCCTTGGTGTTGAAGACAATATATTTGACTATGAACAAGATTGTTGACAACAAAATTATTGTGCCGATATCAAATCTATACTATAAGAAGCGAAAATAATTGAAAACAATTCTCACATAATTTGGACTCACCTTACCTCTCACGCCGGACCCACCCGTCGTATGTTTTTAGGAGTGGATAGGGTGGAAGGACTATGAAAGGACTAAAAATCGCAATTTGGAAAGCATTTCTGCCAAAAACGTAATGTTTTTCTCACCCACCTCGTATCTACCCACCCTCAGTACCTGTTTTGGGTCCACCAATACAATACAAGTATGATAGGGGCAGACTTTATGTCCGTGAGGACAGGATATCACGCAGTACGCAAAACAGGGATGGATATGGCGTCGAGTCCCTTTGAAGTTTGAAGGCTGCAAATTCCAGGTCATTTATTTGGGAACACGAGGTTCCTACACTTTACTCTAAAAGACTCGGCAGCACACTCGGCAGCACAAGAAGCACCAAGAAGTGATCTGCAGAAAGAGATCGAAGGAATCCCACAACGAACTCACTCGGAACCCTCGATCAGTAGCAACCACGTTTTTTGTTTCACCAATTTAATTAATATTATCAATTATTTATTACCGAATCGAATCTCATGTTGTTGTTCATTAGAAAATAGATAACACTTTTAACTCTGGAATCCTCGATGCTTCCATACAGGGGCGGAGGACTAACATGGCAAGGTATGGCAATTCTCATATCTTGTTTTTTCATATCTATCTATATTATAAGGAGCGAAAATAATTGAAAATGATTCTCACCCAATTTAGACTCACCTTAGCCCTTACGCCGGACCCACCCGTCATATGTTTTTAGGAGTGGATAGGGTGGAAGGAATATGGAATGACTAAAAAATCGCAATTTGGAGAGCGTTTCTGCAAAAAACGTAATGTTTTTCTCACCCATCCCGCATCTACCCACCCCCTTTACCCGTTTTGGGTCCAGCACCTACCCGACGGTTGCGTGTGTTTGGTTCGCAGATCTGAGTTGCGTAATCTGTTTCTATCTCGCACGTCGTCCGTAAAACTAGATGGTTCTGTACGTGACTCCCAATCAAGTGGTTCGCTCGTCGCCAAGCGATATGATCCCTGCATGATCGACTGGTGGCTATCCCGTGAAGCAATGGCTGGACTACGTACAATCACGTGTGCCCAGGAAGACCTTTTGCTTGGGAGATGAGATCTTGAGAAGACCTTTTGCTTGGTACACGTTCTCTGCAAGACTGCAAGTACGTCGTGTGTGTAGTGATCGTGCGTGAGAAACTTTTTTGAGCACAACCGTGCGTGAGAAATGGTTAAAGTTTTCGTGCCCCCCCTGATCCGCGCCGCAGGAACGGCGGACCATGTTCTCCGAGGAGCTGGACCCCGCGACGGCGCGCGAGCTCGAGGACGTGGTGCGAGAGGCCGTGGTGGTCGCCAGCATGCCAAACCTCTCCGACTACTTCCCGACGCTCACCGCCGCCGGATTCACCCGTCACGAGGGAGGCCGGTGTCCGGCTCTGGCCGTTGTGGGCCTCCGTGAGGCCGACGTATGCGCCCGCCGCGGCGGAGGCCGACGTGGTGGCGCCTTCCGCTCGATGCGGATCCTCGCCGCCGTGGAGCCGCCACTGTCGTCAAGCAGGGAGCCGCCGCCGCACGGACGTCGCCAATCCGTCGAGGCAGGGATCTCCTCCCCTCGCGCTGGAGCCCCACCACCGTCGCATGCTGCTGATGCCCCGAGCACCACCCGCTGGAGAGGGGAGACCGAGTGGGAGGGCGGAGGACGGAGATGGAGAGAGCAGAGGGTGCCGCTGCTCCAGCTCCACGGCGGTGCCTAGGCCCTCTCACCACGGATGTGGCGGGCGAGCTGGATGTCCTTGGGCATGATGGTGACGCCCTTGGCGTGGATGGCGCAGTGGTTGGTGTCCTCGAAGAGCCCGGCGAGGTAGGCCTCGACCGCCTCCTGCAGCGCGGCGACGGTGGAGCTCTAGAAACGGAGGTCAGTCTTGAAGTCCTGCGCGATCTCCCACACCAGGCGCTGGAACGGCAGCTTGCGGATCAGCAGCTCCGTGCTCTTCTAGTACTTGCGGATCTCCTGGAGCGCGACGGTGCCGGGGCGGAAGCAGTGGGGCTTCTTCACTTCGTCGGTCGCCGGGGCCAATTTGCGCGCCGCCTTCGTCGCCAGTTGCTTCCTCGGCGCCTTGCCGCCGGTGGACTTCCCCGCCGTATGCTTGGTGTGGGCCATTGGTGGAGTCGGAGGAAGGAAGGCTAGGGATTGCTACGTACGGCGGCAGCGGACACAGCGGAGGAGCCAGGGGCGGTGAGATGGCCAGTAGTGACTGTGTGCGCGTGCTCGTGCGAGTTGGGTGCGGCGACCGGGAGGATAGGAGGAAATGAGATGGATGAGTGAACTGCTGCTCTGCTTATATACCTAGGGTTAGGAGTGTTTGTTGGGTTAGGCTGAAAGTATTGGTTTTTGGGCCGAATCTGGTTAGTTCATAAGAGATTTTTGGCATGCGAATATGTTTCGAGATTTTCATATACGCAAGATCGAGACCGTCTCCAATAAATTCATGTATTTTGAATCGTACAAGGACAACACTGCAAAGAAAAAAAACCAAGACTCTCGCAGGCTTCTCAAAATACACGAACGACAGACTTGAAAGGACCTTGATGTCGCCTAGAGGGGGGTGAATAGGCGAGTCGACCAAATAAAACTTTTCCCCTGAAAACACGAGCTCCCTGGCAGAGGCGGTCAGACCGCCTTCACAGGGCGGTTAGACCGCCCTGCTGCTTTCTGCTGGGGGGAGGGCGGTTAGACCGCCTCCTGCAGGCGGTTAGACCGCCCCCACGCAGAAAGCCAGCAAAGAGTGGCTCAAGCTCCTCTTGACTTCTAGCACGAACCAAATTTGGTGAGTGACCTTGGTAGATGGTCACAAGCAGGGTAATGATCCCTGCACACAAAGACAAGCACACCCAAGTAGATCGAAGCGGAAGCAAATATAGATAAGCTAGAAAACCACAAGTGAAGCAAACAACAATGGAGACACAAGGATTTGTTTCCCGAAGTTCACTTCCACCAAGGAAGCTACGTCTCCGTTGAGGAGCTCGTAAGGGATTCGAGTTCTCAACTAACTCTTCCCACAACAAGCCGGGTCTCTTTCAACCACTTTCCTCGATTCCACTAAGGCGATCTTTTTCACGAAGAGGCAAGATCACAGCCCTCACAAACTTGCCGCTGCTCACCACAACTTGGGAGCTAGCCGGCGACGTCTAGCCGTCTAGGAGGCAAACCTCCAAGAGTAACAAATGCTTCAAGGCTTGTAGACGCGAAACACAAGTGCTCAAGCTATGGAATGGCTCTTCTCAGCTCACAAAGCTCACACAAACTCACTCTCTCAACCCAACACAAGAATAGAGCTTGAATCTCACAAATCTCACAAAGAGAAGGTTGGGGAGAGGTTCTATGGCTTTGGCTCTTCAAAGACAGCAGGGGAAGCACACCAGCAACCCTAGAAATAGCAGCTTCAACAAGTGGAGCTCGTGGGGTACTTATACCCCACTCAAGGAAAACTAGCCGTTAGAAAAGCGACCGGGGCGGTCAGACCGCCTGGTCAGGGCGGTTAGACCGCCCCCCGGCCAGTTTGAAAAACTAGCCGTTGGCTGCCTGGGGGCGGTCAGACCGCCCCCCATGGGCGGTTAGACCGCCCTGGGCAGAGAGCTCCCAAAACCCTTTTTCTCTTTTCGCAAACACTTCAAGACGTGTTGAAGAGGCTAAGGTTGGGTTAGAGGTTTGTTAGTTCACTCAGGGACTCTCTCAAGGCTATTTCTCACATAGGTCAACTAATGAGCACTTTTAATATTTGTCATGAAACTAATGTTGCATCCCTCTTGATAGTACGACACTCCTATACTCAAGGACAAAAGAAAATACCTAGTCAACCTCTTGAGCTTGTATACCTTTCAACTTACCATACTTGAATGATTTGAACTTGAGGGCTTCCAACAATTGCTATCTTCATGGGCACATCCATACTTGAGCTAGCAACTTAAGATCTTTCCATATAGCAGGTATGCACGCTTAGATCCTTAAGTCACTCCATATTGCCAAACATAATATGTAGATGAGTTGCATTGCTTCACTCGGTTAAGACTTGGATATGATACTTGGAGACCCCACAGATGCTAGAATTTCACCTTAGCAAAACACGAAATGGCGGACTAGCTAGGACCCCAAAGATTGCTTAGTCCCTCACCCTAGTCATCTCGGTTGATCTCTTCATCACTTACCCAAACCACATTGAGTTCGACTTTGCTTCATCTATATTTGATCTTCATTTGAAATACGGCTTTAAATGCTTGTTCTTGATCGACAACGTATATGCAAGCTTCCAATTTAGGATCATCAAATATTCACTCGTCCTTGTATCCTTTCACAATCATCACATGAAGTCTTGCATTTATTATTTAGTGGAGAACACCATTTCTCTTTTTATGACCCATTGATTTTTAATCAAGCTACCACGATCATCGGAGACTCGGAATTGATCTTTTGTAAAATATCCCCAATATTTATCTTCATTTGATCGCTTGACATTTATCATTTCTTATCAAAGGACCACACACTTGCTTGTCTTCATTATGTGAGCCATACAACATTCATCCTCAAATATATAGCAATATTAACTCATGAATAATTAAATAAAAACCTACTCACATTCTTAAACAAACAAGTTAGATCTTTAATCGCTTTGTCATTCAATTCACCAACATCCACTTAGGGGCCTAGATGCACTTTCAAGACTATATAACAAAACCACCTATAATATGAGAAACACAAATCTTTGCTTTCGTCTATATCTCGTTCTACAATCCTCTACCTTCATCGCGACGTAGCTACTTCGAACCTGAAGATGAAGCACGACACAATGGAGGTTCGTATGTTACTATAATTTGTTTATCATAATTTTTTTACACAAAACAAAATTGGTTGGTTTAATATTACATCTAGAGCAAGGTGTCATGAGTTAATTCAAGTGCAGGGAGAGATTTCGCCACCTGTTCTCAATGAGGTGTCAAGCGAACAGCAAACACAAGTATATGTTGAGATGATTAACAGGGAGAACATCCAAGAGATCAATCTGGAGTTGGACGAATCACATCAAGAAGAGGATGACGATAGCTCCAAACAAGAAAAAGCTGACATTGAATGTCAGCCGGAGGATGAGAAAGAAGAGGACAAAGAATATTATGATGAAATCTTGGGGGACGAAGAGCTGCATACATTATTTAATACAACATACGCGGAGTCTAAATTGAAGTCTTCATGTTCTTCCATAAAGTACGTGTTTGATTACATATATCACAGGTCATGTCTTTATCGACCATGATGAAAACTTTATCTTAATAGCATAGCTAAGCTATAAGATTGAACCTTTATGTCTTTGGATCCAAGGTTATTATTGATATTGTATCTCGAGTATGAAAATAATTGTTCCATTATATCAATTTATGACAGGTTCATTTTGAAATAATATAGCATACCTGTAAATATTGATACTCTTTGTTGGAAAGTTGGACAAACTTAAATAGTTTAACTTAAGACAAACTTAAGTAGACACTTATTTTGGGACAAAGGGAGTACTTAATAAGTTTTAGTTGAAAAAATAAATTGATACTACTATACATGTTCCGTGAAAAATAATAAGTACTCAATAATAATTTCCTAAAAACACGTGTGTGTCGCACGTGCACTTTACTAGTATGCAACAAAAGCTCCATATATTTAATGATGGGCTCCAAGACTTGAGACATCAAAGCGAAGCCTGCACCATCTAGTGACACATCAGTCTCGTTTGGCATGACTTCCCCTGGAAGAACTTCAGTTCTACAAACGATCACTACTACTATGATGCACTGTAGCACAAAGCCAAAATGCAAACCAACAAAAAAAAAACCTTGGAAGAAGGGAAGCCGATGAAATTGATAAAAGTGGCTCCGCTTTATGCTTGGTTTCTTCAGCCGGCATTTGTAAAAATAAAAGAACATGGAAAAAAAAGAGGACTGAGCTACAGCTTGGAACCGAGGGTTTGATTGGATTGATGTCAAAGTTGCGAGGTCAAAATTTTGGTTATTTTAAAATTTGACCACAAATTCAAAATCTTAACCAATTTTGATAATTCAAATGAATTAAAGTGCATAAAATAAATCTTTTTAACCATCTATTTATTTGGATTGTTAAAATCGGTTAAAATTTTGAATTAATAGTCAAAATTTAAGCCGGAATCCAATCAGGTGCTGAGATAGCGGCGGCACCAGCTCCACAACGCCCACGCTATCCAAAACGCAGCGCATACACAACGGTGAAGCCGCGCGCGCGCCGCCGATGTCCTCCGCTCCCGCGCCCCCGCCTCCTCCTCCGCCGAGCCCCGACGCGGGAGCCTCGCGCGTCGTCCGCGCGCCGCTGCGGCGGGCCCCTCAGCGCGCGCCCGGCCCGCCGCCGTGGGCGGAGCGGCGGCCCGCCGTGTCCGTCGACCTCGACCGCGGCCGCCGCAGGGCCCGCGTCGAGGTGGACGGCGTCGGCGCCGCGTCGCTCCCCGCGCGGCACCGCCTCCGCGTCGAGGGCACACGGTGGCAGCGGGACTGGAAGGTGTCGGAGGCCGCCGCGCGCGTGCTCGCGCTGCCCCGCGCCGACGCCCACGCCGTCGACGACGTGCTCAACTGCTGGGCCGGCCGCTTCGCCCGCCGCAATTTCCCGCTCCTCATCCGCGTACGCCCCCGTTCTCTCTGTGCTTTGCCACTTGCTACGTATTTGAAGAAATGACTGTTGGCGCGGATGCTGCTATTGGCTAGTAGTGTGACATTCAAATGGCTCGTGGGGAGCCAAAAATATTATATTTTTACAGCTAGATTGATGTGAGTGATATGTAAACCTGCCACCCCGACGTACATTCAGTGACTCGGGTGGTTTGCCACTAAATTGGTGTGACTGGAGCAGTACGTGACTGAATCGAATTGCTGGAACTTACTATAGTATGGCATTTGTTTTGGTTAGCTCATAATTGAGTTCTAGTTGTTATTGACGGTACCAAGTCAGTCATGGTTGGGCATATGTTCATTTTCTCTATGCGCGTGTTCTTTGGTTAAACTTTAAGTATTCTGTGTCAACTATCCTTTGGTGCTTTGTATAAGGATTCAACAACAATATCCCTGCATCTATTCCAAATGGCGTAGGCAACTATGCTGACACATTTTAGTTTTTTCTATGGAATTCATAATTGTGTACACTGGTTCCATTTACTTTGCGGTATTCGTTCCTATGTTTCACAGATGGTCATCTGCAACTTTTTTCATGATTTGCAGTGTGTCTCTTTTTCATGATTTTCAGTGTGTCTATAAAGCTATATTGTCCTCAATCAGTCCAGAAAATCTTGTTCTATTAGAGAGTGTATGGTAAAACCCCTTAGTAGCTACTGCATTTGCAGGTCATGGTTCTTGTTTGGTAACAAACCAAAAATCTCCATAAATTCGCTAACTACACGTTTGCCTGCGCCAGTGATAATGCACTCACACCCATTTGTATCACTTGTAGGAAATTGCACTTTCTGGATCTTTGAAACATGCCGTACATGTGTTCCGCTGGATGAAAAATCAGGAGAATTATTGTGCTCGTAATGACATTTATGGCATGATGATAAGGTTACATGCTAGACACAATCAGATTGATCAGGCACGTGGCCTTTTCTTTGAGATGCAAGAATGGAGGTATGTGTGCTATATGTCATGCTTTCAGTACCTTAAGCAATATTGACCTATGCTTTTCTTTCACCCTCACTAGAAGCCATAGGGTCATATCAGTCCTAGACTGGCTTTTTGTTTAAACTAAGAACAAGAAGCCTGTCGTAGGACTTCTACTGCTTTAGCATATTAGATTGCCATTCATAAAATTTGTTATGTTGTACTGTTATTATGTCACATCAATAAGATATATTGCTTAAAATAGAATTTACATGAAGGTTTTGTTTATGTATAATTTTTTTTCACTAGTTTGTTGAGATGACAGCCTTTCCATCATTTGTTCACTCTTGGACTTTCTTTTTACATAAATGATAATCCATAGGTGCAAGCCTGATGCTGATACATACAACTCTTTGATCCATGCACATGCTCGAGCTGGCCAGTGGCGTTGGGCCATCAACATTATGGAAGATATGCAACGTGCTGCTGTAAGTACATCAGTAGTTAAGCTGCTTCAAAACACCAGTTAAACTGCACATGCTTGTAAAGATATTCCAGATATCTAGCCTCTAGAGGCCCCTGGAATATATCATCGTAGAAATAATCTGTCATTATACATTATGTCTGGTTTAGTTCGCTCCTTTAAGAGATACTTTTTGTTGCAGATACCTCCTTCTCGTACTACGTATAATAATGTAATAAATGCATGTGGGGCTGCTGGTAACTGGAAGAAAGCTTTAGAACTTTGTAAGAAGATGACTGAAAACGGCGTAGGACCAGATTTGGTCACACACAACATTGTCTTGTCTGCTTTCAAGAATGGAGCTCAGTATTCAAAAGCCATAGCCTACTTTGAAATTATGAAATCATCTAATGTTGCCCCTGATACATTCACTCTGAATATTGTGATCCATTGCTTGGTAAAGGTTGGGCAGTACGGGGAAGCCATTGAGTTGTTTAACTCAATGAGGGAAAAAAGAACAATGTGTCCTCCAGATGTTGTTACATATACTAGCATAATGTATTCTTATTCTGTTTGTGGGCAAGCTGAAAATTGCAAGGCTGTTTTTGATATGATGATTGCTGAAGGTGTCAAGCCTAATATTGTATCCTACAATGCACTTTTGGGTGCTTATGCCTCACTTGGTGCACACAAAGAGGCCTTGGAAACTTTTAAATTACTGAAGCAAAACGGGTTCAGACCTGATATAGTTTCCTACACCTCCTTACTTAATGCTTATGGTAGATCTGCACAACCTGAAAAGGCTCGGGACATCTTTAATGAAATGAGGAAGAATGCATGGAAGCCAAACAAAGTCAGTTACAATGCACTTATTGATGCTTATGGATCTGCTGGAATGTTGAAGGAAGCTGTTAGTTTTCTGCATGAGATGGAGAGAGATGGCATTCAACCGGATGTTGTTTCAATAAGTATCCTGTTAACAGCATGTGGTCGCTGCAGACAACTAACTAAAATTGACACAATTCTTGCAGCAGCTAAGTCCCGAGGGATTGAACTAAATACAGTTGCTTACAACTCAGGCATTGGAAGCTATTTAAGTTTGGGAGATTACGAGAAAGCTTTGGAGCTGTACACATTAATGAGGGCGAGCAACGTGAAACCAGATGCTGTAACTTACAATATACTCATTAGTGGATCTTGTAAATTGGGGAGGTACACAGAATCTCTGAAATTTTTTGAAGATATGATGGACCTGAAGATTCATTTGACCAAGGAAGTCTACTCGTCCGTGATTTGTTCATATGTCAAACAGGTAACTGTTGCTAACATTATCTCTCTGGTTCCTGTAAATAATTGGTACGCTAACAATGGTTTTGATTCAGGGCAAACTAACTGAAGCAGAATCTACTTTTAATTCTATGAAAGAATCTGGTTGTTTTCCTGATGTTTTGACATATACTGCTATGATTAAAGCTTATAGCGATGTTGGTAAGATTATCTTTATGATGAGGAAATGTTCCAATAATTGTAAGTTTTCAATTAATCATGTGTCCATATGGATCATAAGGGAGCTGGAGGAGAGCATGGGACCTGTTCAAAGAGATGGAAAGTAATGATGTGCAGGCAGATGCCATTGTATGTTCATCCCTCATGGAAGCATTGAATAAGGGAAGCCAACCTGAAATGGTCCTTCAGTTGATGGAATTCATGAAGCAAAAACAGATTCCATTGAACCAAAAGGCATATTTTGAGATAATAGCTTCATGCAGCATGTATGTTTGTCCACTGTCTTAAGTTGCATGTGCACTGGAACTAGGTTTATTATTGTTGTTGAAATAATATTCACTCATTAAATACATATATAAATTGCTGTAGTGTCACAATGTTGGTTGTTTGTACTATACATTTAGGTGTGGTTAACTTTCTGCCGCGTTATGCACATAGTGTTATGCAGGAGAACTTTTGAATTACCATTTGAGATACGCTTGTTGTTTTAGTGTCACCTCAAAAAAAAATATAATTAATTCATAAGTATAAATAGAAATAAAGTTGTATGTTTATTGAGATAGCAGGATAAAATGTTGTGGTGGGTGACAATATCTCTTATTTCTGTTCGGTCAAATTTTGGAATTGACAAAATGATGTTCGAGGTTACCAGGTCCGTTTGTTTGCCTACTCTGTTCAAATGGTAGTTTAGTAATTCAGTGACATCCTTTTCTTTTCACTTATTGAGCATTTGTAGTTTTAGAAAGCGGGCCTCTGCAGTATGCACCTTTAGCTATTATCATCTAGATGATGACATGTTTTTGTCTTGTTTTCATGCACGTTTGATGCAGTGAGTAGTTTTATATTCTATTTTATCTGTTCTATTTCTTTTGATATTTTTGCTGCTCTGCAACAGGCTACGGGAATGGAAAACAGCCAGTGAAATAATTGAACATTTGGATTCATCATTATCATCCATTTCAGTTGGCACACTAAATCATCTTTTAAATTTCCTTGGAAAATGTGGCAAGACAGAGAGCATGATGAAGGTATAATTGGACCCCATAACATAGGCACCATCGTGTAACCTCTTCATTGTAATTTCCAACGTCAACATGTGGTGGAATTAACTACCTTGTTATCATTTCTTTCACTACTCAGTCTATACCTGCCGTATTGCATTGGCACAATTGAACTTTTTTCTGCATACAGAGGACAATTTAATACTGATATGAGCAGTTTAGATAGAGATTCCTCATTTTCACTACTGTGTGATGTTAATCTTCCATTCTTCCTTTGCCGTAGTGGACATGTTTCTTAATGGCACCAATGTGTGACAGCAAGATTAACTCTGTGCATCACCTATATATTGCAGTTCTCAACCAAATACAATGATTTTAGCTTTAAGAATACTACTGCCATCTTTACTAGTTTTAAGTCATCACCACTTTCTTTTGTGAATATGTTTCATACTTGAGGAACACAGAGACTTTCAATACACTTTGTAACAAAAAAAAAGCAATTTCAGTAGTGGCGCCTTGTCTGTTGATTGTGCATTTCCTGTTGCTGCTTCCCCTTAACTCTTTGAATGATGAGACTAAGTTTTTTGTCATAAATTTCTGTCGTGCAGCTGTTTTATAAGATGACGACTTCATGCTCTACTGTGGGCCTTTCTACTTATACGGTTCTGCTGAGAAACCTCTTAGTTGTTGGGAAATGGAGAAAGTATATTGAGGTATACAGTATATTGTAACATTGAATAAGAGTTGAGGCGTCCTTCAAAAAAAATCCCTTAAAAGATATCAGAGAACTACATCAGCTAGATTCCATTTCAATTGCTAAGTTCTGATAAGATGATGGTGTTATTTATTTTGAATGAGAACTCCATGCAAACTTTTTCACTGTTTGACATTTTTTTCTTGCTCTTTGTTGTCAAACCTGCATCCATTATGTACTGTTGAAAGATTTCGAATTGTGAATTATTAATTCAAAATTATTCGTCCAGCAAACTGTACATAAGCATTTTAAGCTTAGGGTTGGTTAGTATTTGATTGGAAATATGTATGAAAAACATGGAAAAAGATGGATGATAGTTTAAAGGTGTCAAACTTTATCGTTTCTCTAATTATTTCATTTGTTTGTCCCATATAGGTTTTGCACTGGATGGAAGATGCTGGAGTCCATCCAACACTATACATGTATCAAAGTGTACTTCCATATATCTGGAGAGACAACAGCATGGACTATGTTACTCTCATGCAAGAAAAAATAAGTATGGCACTTCCTAATCTAATTGTTGTTTGCATAAAGAGTGTTCTATTTTTTCTTTAGTGTAATAGTATATTCAAATATGATTATGTTCAGTATGTCCAGCTTGAACTTTGGAGGCAAGATATAAATCCAGTTCATCATGTTTTGAAATTTGTCAAACTAAGCTGCTGCAAAATATAATTATTGTATTGTGTTGACCTCTAACTCAGTAGCAGGGTTCATGGGGCAAAGCTACCATTGTTAAATTATTGATATTCTCCTTAGGCCTTTGTATTTTAATGGTTTAATAGCTTTCATATTCTTATTCATGTTTTATAAAAACTGATAATTTTTATTAAAAAAATATTTTTGAATCAGCTTAGTATTATAGTATGCTATAATGTACCGCTGTAACGAAATCGGGAGGAAATAAGCTGCAACGTGCCACTACTTCAATTAATCCATATCAAAGGAAAAAAAAACAGTTATACATTTATTTAGCAAATAACTCTTTTGACATACTAGGTTGAGATATAAAAAACGAGCTATTTGATTTCTAAAGTCTCAAAGTACCATTGCACTTGATTTCCAATTGTCTGATATGCTCCTTCAATGTTTGAACTTCCACTGGATGTTTGTCAAACCTTTTTCTCCATTGACTAAGGGAGCACTGCATGTTTTGCTTCATGTTTTTTCCTGCATGATCCATTTTAGCTTTGTTTGTAACAGATGCATTGAGAGAGAAGGTAACATGAACTCCAGATGTCTCTGCATTTGTTTGATATATGGTGTACTGGAAGTCCATGACCGAATATCGAAGGCAGCATCAGATTGAAGCTAGCAGCATTCAGGGAGGACATGATTTTGAGTGTGCCCTAGTTGGCATCGAAGCAACTTTCCCATCTTTTGAAAACAAAAAATGGACATGGTTAGGTTTTTCTTAACATGAAAGAGTTCACAGTTATTTCCTGTTTCCATGTTAAATTGTTGTCTTACCAATATACTCCTTCGGGGCTTTTGAGAACTGAGGAAATGGCATGCTTCTACAGTTGGAAGAGTGGTGGTGGCATGTGAAAATCATGGCCTGAATCATCTTCTAGGGCTTCGTTGATGACAGAAATTTGGTTTGTTATGGCTTGGCTTGGAGCAATCATATTTCAGCTACTCTAGTAGAGCAGAGTCTTTTTTGTCTCCACCCTAGAGTTGCAGTCTTGGTATAGACCGTTGTAGTAGCACTTATACGACATTGTAATTTGTCAATGTCTTTCAAGTAATCATATTGGTTTGGGAATAATTTAGTTGTGAATAATGAAAAGGGGGCCATAACAGGGACACTGTATGAGGCTTTTTATGAACAATAAAGGGATGGTCATATGAACAAATTACTGACATATTATGATATAAGAAATTGCAAGCGGGTGGTATATGCTGTAAGACAAGCATAATTTTCCATTATTACGTCGTTGAACAAGCAGAAAGGGTAAAAGAAACATGAATGATACGACTACATTTACATGGATCAAATGGCATGAGTAATTCAGGTACACATCAATCAAACGATAAAGAATGTTCTTGCATGTGAACTAGTTGACTGGGCAAAGCAGACTTCTGGCAGGAGCTGACGGTGGCACCGGCGCCAAGCGCCAACCAGTCACGGAGACACAAATTATTGACAAGTGAACCGTATTTTATTTTTATTGCGTGCATCATCGCGTATGGCGTGGACGCCGTTTCCACATCATACGTTCGTATACGTACATCTGTTGGAATGATCTCTCTGCCAATGGACCCAACGGTCTATTGGGCCCTGCATCTGCACCCTGATCGGGGGCGCCCAACCCTACCCGGTTGGCGGGCCCTGTCACACTGCGAATATAAAGAGAGGTGGGGCCGCAGGCTCTTTTCACGAGGTTCCCCGCCGGCGCCAGTTCCCCACCGAAAACCCTAATCCGATTAGAGAGGGTCGCAGTTAGTGACGGGAAGCCCGTAGCCGCCGCCCTGATGACTACTGCGCTTCGCGTCGCTGCCTAGCGCAGATCTCCTACATGCCTATCGGCTCCAGCACCTCCGGTTCGACCGGGGAAGGTATTCCTCCCTTCTGTCTCCCTCTATCCCTCTCGGTTCCCTCTTGGCAGATGCATGTTTAACACACATAGTTAAAGTTTTGACCTGGTTAGATATGCATCTAGATGATCCCAGTGTAACTAAAAGGCGTAACCGTCAGTGACGGATATGGTGCGCAGTATGATGAGTTACTTCACCTTGCCATTGGGATTGTGGATGGAGGCGTTAAAAACCACTATTTACATTCTCAATAGAGTACCAAGCAAGTCGGTGCCCAAAACACCGTACGAGCTGTGGATGAGAAGAGTACCTTCTCTACACCACTTGTATGTGGGGGGAGCCCAGCTGAGGGCAAAGTATTTAACCCAAACATTGCAAAGTTAGATTCCAAAACAGTTAGTTGCTATTTAATTGAGTATTCTGAAAAGTCAAAAGTTTTTTCGTTTCTACTGTCCAGACAGATATACAAAGTTTGTAGAAACGAGACATGTTGTTTTCTTAGAGGATGACATGACCAGGGGGAGCACAGTAGTGCTGAAAATTGATCTTGAGGAGAAGCGGGTGCATGCACCTAATCCGATGATCCAAGAGTCATTTTCTCACTACCTTCCTACCTGTTATGTTTGCACCTACAGTTCCTGAGGTTGTGGTGCAAGCACCTATAGTGACTCCACCTATGGCAACAATGAGTGAAAATACGGAACCTGTCCTTCAGGAGACGATTGAACCCATTGTTGCACATGAGGATGAGGAGCAGCAGTCACGTCTCGTTGATGTGCCACATGTTGAGGCACATGATGTGCCAACAGTAGAGACCCCTAGAAGGTCTCAAAGAGTTAAAACATCAGCTATTCCTGATGGTTATAAAGTTTCCAATACAGAAATAGCTCATAAATGAAGGTGATTTCACCTCATTGGAGAAACCATGAGAGGTGTTCATTCATCCTTCATGGAAAATGTCATGAGACTTAGTAGTTTCAAACTTGTTTTGGAACATAGTATAAATTCCTAAAGGAACCAACACAGTAGGCTATAATAGGTCTACGAGATTAAACGTGACTCCAGAGGGGATATATAAGCAATCAAACGTGTCTTGTGGTAAAGGACTTTATGCAAAGAAATGACAGATTAAAATGAGATTTATTCTTGCAGTCTCATGAAAGGATTCTTTAGAATCATAATGATCTTGGTGGTATGCTACCACTATATATATAGAATTACATCATATGGATGTATAAGCACAATCTCCTAATAGAGATTCGTGCAAGAAAGTATATACATGACACAACCAAAAGGTTTTGTTGTGGAAGGAAAAGAACACATGGGATGCCGCCTAAAGAAATCCATTTATGGATTAAAGCAAGCATCCAGACAGTGGAATCTAAAGTTTGATGATACAATTAAAAGTTTTGGGTTTGAACCTAATGTAGAGGACAATTGCGTTTATGCAAAGTTTAAAAATGGGAAATATGTTTTCCTAATCTTGTATGTGGATGATATCTTGCTCACTAGCAATGATGTTAGTCTACTACGGGAAACAAAGAAGTTTCTATCATCAAACTTTGATATGAAAGATCTTAGTGAAGCCTCATATGTTTTAGGCATAGAAATTCACCGAGATAGAAAGAATAAGGTTTTAAGATTATCGCAAAAGGCATATCTGGAAAAGATTTTAAAGAATTACAGTATGCACGCAAGTAAAGCATCACCTGCTCCTATAGTAAAAGGTGATAGTTTTGGAGAATTTAAATGTCCCAAGAATAAGTATGAGCTCGATCAAATGAAAGCGGTACCATATGCTTCAGCTGTTGGAAGCTTACAGTATACACAAGTGTGCACTCGCCCTGACTTAGCATTTATCACCGGAGTACTCGGGAGATATCAAGATAATCCAGGCATGGAGCACTGGAAGATGGTAAAGAAAGCATTGCGTTATGCGCAAGGCACAAAGCATTTCATACTAACATACAGAAAGTCTGATTGCCCAGAGATAAAAGGGTATTCAGATGCAGACTATGCGGGAAATAGAGATGATAGAAAATCCACGTCTGGATAAGTATTCACTCTCGCTGGGGGAGCTATTTCGTGAAGAAGCTCCAAACAAAAGTTAGTTGCATCATCGACGATGCATGCAGAGTTTATAGCATGTCATGATGATATTGGACAGGTGATATGGTTAAAGAAATTTGTACCCGACTTGAAAGTGGTAGATTGTATTAATAAACCACTAAAGATGTACTGCGACAATCAGCCAGCAGTATGCTATGTTCACAACAACAAGTCGAGTAATACTTCCAAACCAATTGAGGTAAAGTTTTATGTTGTGAAGGATAAAATCCGGGATATAACCATAAGTCTCGAGCATATAGGGACAAAAGACATGGTTGCGGATCCGCTCACGAAAGGCTTACCACCCAATGTGTTCAGAGAACACTTAGCCGGCATGGGTTTAAGGGAAAGCCTATAATTCCTGGATTATGAAGTGGCCCAAAAAAAAGGAACAGAATTTATTCCAAAATGGAGAAATATGCTGTAGCTGTTTTTGTCTATCGGCAATCGAGTCGTGACGATGAAGCATGCTCTGTGTACTAATCTGTGATGGAACGAATAAAATGAAAATGATAAAGTCAAAAGTATGTGATGAGATCAAGGAGGAGAATGTTGGAATGATCTCTCTGCCAATGGGCCTGGGCCCTGGATTTGCGCCCTGATCGAGGGCGCCCAACCCTACCCGGTTGGCGGGCTCCTGTCACACTACGAATATAAAGAGAGGTGGGGGCCGCAGGCTCTTTTCACGAGGTTCGCCGCTAGCGCCAGTTCCCCACCGAAAACCCTAATCCGATCAGAGAGGGTCGCAGTTAGTGACGGGAAGCCCGCAGCCGCCGCCCCGACGACTACTGCGCTTCGCGTCGCTGCCTAGCGCAGATCTCCTACATGCCTATCGGCTCCGGCACCTCCAGCTCGACCGGGGAAGGTATTCCTCCCTTCTCTGTCTCTCTCTATCCCTCTCGCACTACTAGGGAAAGATGCTTTCGTCTCAGGCCAAAAATGACATTAGTACCGATTTTTTTGCCCACCGGTACTAATGTCAGACAGAACCGGTACTAATGTCCCGTGACAAAAAAGAGGTGGACGGAGCCATCCCGTGACAAACATTAGTACCGGCCCGTGTTCAGCACCGGTACTAATGTGGAACATTAGTACCGGTGCTAAATATGGGCCGATACTAATGTGAGGGTCGAACATTAGTACCGGGGCTAGATATGACCCGGTATAAAAAGGATGGACATCAGTACCGGGTCAAAAATAGCACCGGTACTATGCTTGGGCCGTCTGCTCACAGCTCACGGCGCCGTCCGCTCCATGAGAAACAACAGCGGGCCCACGCGTACTTATCTCTCCACCACACACCACCCCTACCTTATCTCTCTCTCACACCACGGCATGCACACAGGCGCACAGCTCACAACCACCAGATGGCGCACAACAGCTCACAACCTTATCTCTCTCACAACTTCCCTCTTCTTTCTCTAACTCTTTCTCTTCTCTCTCGAGCTCTCAACTCCTTTTCTTCTCTCCTTCGATCTAGGGATCCGGCGCGGGCGGGGAGGCGGCCGGGCCAGGCGCGGCCGGGTGCGGAGGCAGCCGGGCGGCGCCGCGGCGGGGCCAGGACGGCGCGGAGGCGGCCGGACGGGCCGCGGCGGCGGGCGGGAGCAGGTGCGCAAGCGGCCGGCGCGCGGGGGCCAGGCCGCCGGCGCGCGGGGGCAGGCCACCAGCGCGGGTAGGCCGCGGCGCGCGGCACACGGCCGAGCAGGCCGTTCAGATTTTTTTTATTTTTCTTGTGCTTTTTTATCAAATGAATGTTTTGTAACCTGTGAATCTTGTGTTAATTGATTCAGTTGAATCAATTGGTGTTGTAATTTGATGATTTTATTGTTGAATCTATCTGTGTGTGTGGGAATCTTGTGTGATTGATTGGTGAAGAATGGAAGAAAATAAAGGAAAAGAGAAGAACAACAAAAAAGAAAAAAAAGAAAAAAAACAGGGGACGAACAGACGGCGACGGACGGACGTTGACGGAAGTAGAACATTAATACCGGTTCCTATTAGTACCGACGTGATAATACCGGTTTCAAAACCAGTACTAAAAAGGGGTTTAGAGCCGGTACAAAAAGGCTCTTTCCCTAGTAGTGTCGGTTCCCTCTTGGCAGATGCATGCTTAACACACATAGTTAAAGTTTTGACCCAGTTAGATATGCATCTAGATGATCCCAGTGTTACAACAACATCTCCCTGTAATAATGCATGGTTAGTCAATAAAATGACGCTACGTATGAACTAGTCTTCCACTTCTACAATAAGCAACAGAGTTGGCAAACCGAGACCAAACTTGTGTGTGATTTCGTAGCCTTTGCGTCCCTCTACACGCACATTCCCATGGCCGCTCGCTCATTTGCTTCTGGGTCGTCGTCCGCACGCAGCTGGGCCTCCTCCTTCGTCGGAAGCAGCGGCGGAGCAAGCACGGACAAAACCTCCCTGAAACCAGTGACGACGACGCAGGAACCTGCAGCCTCTTGGCCTAGTCACGTGGCACAGCACGGTGCTCTCCCCATCATATGGACAAGAGGACATGGCGGTGGGATGCCGCCGTTCTAGCGACCGCCCAGCAGCCCAACATGACATGGCCAAAAAATAATGGTGCCCGCCCAACTCCTCCGTCCCTGCTGCTAATTCGTTTTTTTGGCATAATTCGTTTATTCGATTCGTATGACCTTGTTTCACATGTTTTGCAAATTTAATAATTAATTAATGATCATACGCAGCACTAGCAGCTTTTAACTGGCCACAGCCTGTGTGGAGGCCTGGCCCGGGCGCATGGGTTCGGTGGCCCCCTCCTCATCAACCTGCAGGTTATTTTCAAACATAAAACGGTTTGGATTTTCAGAAAGTCTTTTCAAGTAGAGTACCTGATATATATATAAGGTTGTTAAAGTAGGACATTTTGAACCTATTTCTGAAACGACATCATAAATTAAAGGAAAAAGTTCAAATTATTCAACTAAAGATTTTCGGTTCAGTTTACCACCATACCTGAACTATCCCATAGAAAGAAATCCCGGGTTTTCAAACATAAAACGGTTTGATTTTCAGAAAGTCTTTTCAAGTAGAGTACCTGATATATATATAAGGTTGTTAAAGTAGGACATTTTGAACCTATTTCTGAAACGACATCATAAATTAAAGGAAAAAGTTCAAATTATTCAACTAAAGATTTTTGGTTCAGTTTACCACCATACCTGAACTATCCCATAGAAAGAAATCCCGGGCAGTGGTTTACTTGATTTTCTATTTGATTCAATATACCGCTTAGCATAACTTAATCCCCACCCCCACCCCCACCCTCCATTGACAAGTAGAGTCTTAGGTTCAAATTTTGAAAGATAATAGAAGACATCATAAGACATGTTAGAAAAAATATATGATGGGTTTTCATCATTATTTTGATAGAGTAGGATATTTAATAAAAATATTTTTAAATTATATTTAAAAATAATGATAAAAACTTCAAATATATATATTTTAAATATGATTTTGATATCCACTCACACCTTGCAAAAGTCTCAAAATATAATTCAACTTTTAAATTGAGAAAAAAAAGGAAAAACATACTCCCTCCATACCGTTTTAAATGACGTTTCCAACCACTTTGTGAGAATTAAGGAAGACATGGATTTACTCTTCTGCCCCCTGAATGAACTCACTCTCTTGTATTCTTTCGTCCAACTGCCGCTCATCCAAGCAAGCATCCGTCTGCACTCCGCAGTGATGATTGATTGCCTTGGGAAGGGGTAAAAATGGAAGCTAGCATGTACTTTGAATTGGAGCGACACATATTTTGATTCCTTTCTAATTGAACTACCGATGTCAACTAAAACGATAGGGAGGGAGTACATTATAAGGGTTAGTTGAACCAAATAGCATACTTTGAGGGGTAATATGAAACAAAACATAGTTTATGAGTTATCTGGACTTTCTCTAAATCTGAAAGGAGTAATTATGAATCTTCCTTAATTCAAATATCAGAATTTTAGAGTGCTTGTAGTTAACCTGAGTCATTCATCTGATGAATTAACGGGGTAGTACCAGGAAGTACCAACAATGTAATAACATGAAGTACCAGTTTGGTGGGCCCAACAACTACTTTATTTATTTATTTATTTATTTATTTATTTTCTATTAAATTAGTTGGTGGGAAAATTGTAACATAAGGTAATACTCAGTACCATCTGGTACTATCCAAGCACCGTAACAAAGCTACTGAGAAATTTTAGGGTGCTTGTATTTAATGTGAGTCTCCATCTAATGAGATCTAACGATGATAGTATCAGGTAGTACCAATAGGATAGTACAAGGTAATACCAATTCGGTGGGTCCAACATCCATTTGATGAGATCTAACGGTGATGTACCAGGTAGTACCAAGAGGATAGTACAAGGTACTACCCAGTACTATCCGGTATTATCCAAGTACCCAAACAAAGTTCAGAAAAAAAAACTAGAAAGAATAGTAATTTAGAACGAAGTGAGTGCCATGAATCTTTATAGTATAGCTGTACTGTTGTTGTACATCTCCGTCTTTTTTTTTCATCCTCTTCAGTCAAGAAGTAGCAATGCCTTTTTCTCATTCTTTCATTGTTGTATTCTGGTTTGTATTTTTCATACATATTTTCCATTCATATATGTTATTCTTATTAATATGTATATTCTCGAATCAGATGCTTTTGTAATGGCAAACGCGAGGATCAGCTGGCCCTTAATCTGGCAGCTAGGCATTGCTCCTGGACAACAGGAGCATCTGGTTTGTGCCTATGGGAACTGGCGTACTCCCAACCAGTGGTGGACGACGGCTGTAGCTGTCCAACATTTTCTGGGTCCTCACAACCGATGTGGGATCGCGGTGTGTCCTAGCGGGAACTTGGTGTACATTCTCTGCCATTCTAGTGAAGATGTTTTGCGGCTCCAAGGTCGTACTTGTGCCATCGGGATTCAAGACGTAGTCATGAGCTTCTCCCGTGTTCTGAATGTCGAATACTCTAGTGAAGCGGACGGTCCTGGTGTTCAGACACAAGTTAGGGACATTGCAGGCTACTAGCTAGACATGGATATTTGCTAATGTAAACAGTATATGTGTATGTGTATGTTTATCAGTGTATGTGTATAGAAACATATACATAAATAGATACATGCATGGAGATCTGTAATTGACATTTTTCAATTATTCATGCAGTTGTTGGCCATATATTACACATAGATAATGGAGATAAATAATGGTCATTATTGTTCCTTTATTTACCATTTGTGGAATTAGCACAATTTTATGCATCCCAATGTTCTTATTTGCAAGTTGTTTAGATGGTTCGAATGATAGCTAATTTATTAAGAGTTCTTTGGTGTTGAAATCTTGATGGCCTCCATTTTATAGCCATCTGGAGTCTGACGGTACCTTTTTTGAGGAAACAGGAGGGGAATTACCTTACAGATTATATATATATTAAAATTTAATAAAAAGATACCACTACTACAAAAAACACACCTTTGTACCGGTTCTAAACTCCCATTAGTACCGGGCATAGAACCAACATTGTTCATCTGGTACTAATAGGGGGCACATTTGTAACGGGTGACCAGAAGCCCCGGTACTAATTAAAGAGTTTGCCGCCCTACAAGTAGCATCCCTTCCTTTTTCCTTTTCCTTTTCCTTTGCTTTTCTTTTTTTCCTTTCTATTCTTTTCAATCTAAGCAATCACATTTAATCTCATAATCACAATCTCATAAACTTTAGCGGGAATCGGGATACGTCTCTTAGGCCGTAGCCCTACTATAGCACTCGTATAAATACGGAGCGACGAACGTGCAAGTGTGGACTAGATCGTACCTTATCAGATTAGGATAGGTTAGGAAGAACAACTACTGACATATTTATGAGCCTCAACTAGATCAAAGGAGTGATCCACAGACAAACAGATAAATGCACTTGCATAACTATTCAACTAGATCGAAGGGTTGTGTTCATGAAGAACACAAGCCTCTAGTTCAAGAACACATGAAGAACACAAGAAGATATCAATCATGCAAGAACACACTTTAGTCTAAATGAGATATGTCACAATACTTACTTTGGTCTAAATGAGGAACAAAGAAGAACTCCTTCATCTCACCTTCACTTCCCTCTCTACCTAGCACTCACACACACACCCTACATGAGTAATGAGAGGAGAGGAGAGCTTGGATGTGTTCCAAAAGGGAGCCCCTCCCCTCCTATTTATAGAGGAGGGGGTGGCTTGTCAAGAGGCCAAAACCTCTCCAAAGTGTGCAGCCTTCCTTGGGCGCCACCAATAGGAGAGCGACACGTGGCGAGGAATCTTGCAATGTACTCTTCTCTAGCTTCCAGGGGAAGGAACTAAATCGACCTTGTACGGCCAATCAACGGGCGCCATGTCAGCAATCCACCCCGGAACGTTGCAAGGGATCAACCAGGAAGCAACACGTGGAAGCAGATGGCGAACGGAGGCGAGATGGGAGCGGCCGAACCTGGGTTAGGCCGACCCTGGCCCACCTCCTTTTGCCTCGTGCTTTCTCTGGGTGACTGATATGTGGGCCCTTATGACGGTTCCAGGTGCATGCGGAGTTTTGAGGTGGTTTGGGTCCCTGGTGGGCCCTTGGATCCTTGTGCTGCACACATGGCGGTGTCTGATTCGTCGGTGATTGCTTCACTTGGATTGATGAGGTGTCATGGACACATGGCATTCAATGTGGCAGCACATCGCCACGTGGCCTGGTGTGGGTCCCACCGGTCTCACAAGATATCGGGAGTATTATCTTGTCTTGTGCATATCTTTCCCATCCGGACTCCGAAGTAGACAAATGATATATCCATTTTGATCATCTCGACGAGCCTGTCGCAATGGTGCAGTCCAAATTGGCATTTGAGGTTGTTTATGATGACGTCCTTTATTAGCCATTGGACTACTTGCTCTCAACTGTACTATTTGGCACGTATTCCGGCGCATCCTGCAACAAAAGCTAGAAACACCAACACTTGTGGAAATCATTAGTATCAAGCCCTATTCTAGTGTTGATGATCCTTTTACAATTATTTTATGTAGGTATTGACGGTGTAAAAGTAGCACTTAACAGCCGTCAACAACACCCCCACACTTGACCTTTGCTCGTCCCGAGTAAAGGGAGTCAGATCAAGGTGAGACATGATATCCAAAGGTATGAAGCGAGCATAAGAGATATTCCAAACCATACCTTGTACTTGTGAACTCTATATGAAGTGTCTATCATGCTATCTTGGGTAGTTGATGAATGGAACGGTCATGAATCAAATCACTACTGCTCATCATGTCAAGTAACTTGGGGTTTTGCAATGAATTTTCAAAACAAACCTTGCTTAGCTCCTCATTTGATTCTCTCAAATCGCTCAATGTGTATATGTCCTCACCAAGGAATTAGATTGCCTTTCTTCACCCTATTTCTAATGATGGCTATATGTGGAGCTCAGGGTAGGATAAAGGATAAGGCATACTTGTATCACATATATTGCAAAGTCAAAAACTAGATCCACAGAGAAAATCAAATCATACAATCAGATCAAGATGTGCACGTGTATAGGTATGGTGAGTATGGTAAGGTGGATACTAGGCCCGGAATGGGTGCTAGATATTACCATACATATATGATGAATGTGGGTTGATGGTAAGGTGGACACTAGCCCCGAAATGGACACTAGTTATTACCATCTAAGTTATGGAACTCCTTTTTGCATGACCATCCCTCTCCTATTTCTCCTTTATTTTGGACATGGGCTATTCTTTCTTTCCTCTTTTTTTTCTTTTCATCATGCTTTTGAGCATGTGTCTCTCTTTTCTTTTCTTTTTTTCATAGCCCATGTCTCTTTTTGAAGGACACTTTTGGAGAGAGCTGTCACACCACATATGGAGCTTTATTTTTATGAAATGGATGAATGATACAATGCTAACTTCCAGTGTAGAAGCATAGCAAGGGGAATATGGTGGTGTGCACATGAATCTTGATCATGAAAGTAATGAAAAGAATTCTCACAAGGGTCACAGAGTTTGACAAAGCTCAATGCAATAACAAGCAGCATATGAGTATAAGGTTTTCAACTATGAACATCATATGACTTTGGTAGGACGGTGGCATATGAAAGAGGAGCTTTGCAGAGGATTTTCAAGTTTTCAAATAAAATTCCCAAGCACTCATACATAAAGAGCGAAGATCATATCATCAAACCATATCACAAACGCCAACTACTTAGATAAGCATGAGTTCCCTAATGATGTTTGTTCATAAGCATCAAGATGATGAGTAAGGAATAAAACATATGCAGGCCAACTACAGGAATCATGCAGAGCAAGCATAGAACCAACCACTGAGTTTGATATAAAGGATATGAATTGGAATTCATTCAAACTCATGGATAAAGGGGAGTGAGGTAGAGGGTGCACATACCATCGCTTCTGAAGGATAAGAGATCAAGGAAGACTAGTGGTGATTCGTCTGACCATAAGGTAGCCGACTCACTCCAGTTTACCTTGCCCTTGTCATGAAGGTGTAGTCGATGTTGTGCAGCGCTTGTGTGGGAGTTCTCGAGTGGATATGTCGATGATGAGCTCGAGAGAACTCCCCCACACTAGTGTTTGAATCTGGTGCTGTTCTTCATACGACAAATGGAAACAAAAGATGGACTCTACTGGTTCGAGAACCATAGAGCCTTTATTCAAATTCAAATATTTTTTGTTGTTTTTATTTTATTTTCTTGTCACCATGTCATTTGCTCGAACAAGGTTAGATAAAGATTACACTTCATACACAAAAGGGGAATATACTTACCTTGGACCTTTGAGAGGTCATATGTACCACCTTTGCATGTTGTGCAACATAAATCTGACACCTCAACTTACCTTCCCATTTGAATTTAGCTCAATGACTTACCCATTCAAATTTGATAATTTTCTGCAGGGGTTAGTCCACATACATGCAACCAAAATCTATGAAATCATAACTCTAAGGATCATCAATCAGAACTCGACATCATGTCTTGTTTTGACTGAAGAAGACAATTTTAACCTAAGCACCATGCTTAATTTAAAACAGTCTATGAATGCGTGCTTACGTACGCAACACTCAAACCAGAGCATAAGAACAAAGATAAAGGAAGCATGCAAACATGATCAAGCTATTTTCGAAAAGGGACATAAGCATGAGCATAAGACGGTGAACCTCGGGCAACCTCCTGGAAGGGCTTTGTTTAATGTCAAAAGCAAGACTTACCTAGCTAGTGGGCAAGATACAAGAGCTTACATCATCTTCACACCACGATAAGATTTGGTAGAGGAGGAACTTTACTCAGGATGCTCACATACCTCCCCCACACTTGAAGTTTGCATTGCTAGGCAACAAAACTCAAGTGTGTGGTGATCAAGCTTCCTTTTGTAAATGTTCCCTCATCAAAGCTTACCTTAGGTGTTGCACATGATGTAGCTCACATGTTCGTAGGCGTCACCTGTCCATCTTTATTTTCAATCTCCACTTGAAAGGTTAGTGACCAAAAATACCCGAAGGACGACTTATCCTAAAAACATGCTCTTGCTTTTTATTCAAAGAAGGGAAATAAAACCTATGCTAATCCAGGCTATCTCCTGGTAGTGCTTTGTTTATCACGGTCATAAGCTCGACCATGGGAGATTTCTCTTACAGCCACATTACTGGTGTCCTTCCCATCTCACCACCAATCACTGATGAATCAGTGAAGCTTAAGCTGCAAGGTAGTGCTTTGTTTATTACGGTCATAAGCTCGACCATGGGAGATTTCTCTTGCAGCCACATTGGTGGTGTCCTTCCCATCTCACCATCAATCACTAATGAATCAGTGAAGCTTTAGCTGCAAGGTTAGTGCCATATATGCGAACACGAGTCCAAAGGATGATAATGCTGAAAGCAGACATGATCATTCCAGAGAGGCTGAGTGTTGACGGCTGTTAAGTACCACTTTCAGCCCTCAATATTCTCACATAAATGGAGGTATATGCATTATTTACTTGCATTTTGGTTTGAATAATGTAGTTCCACTTGTCCTTGGAGATTATTTGTATGTAGGTGAAATACCCCTTAAAAGACATGGAAACCCACCTTCTATGGAGAAACCATGACAACTCAGCTGAGGAGGTGGCTGCCACCAAGGAAACATATGGCATTCCACGTCATTGATCCAAGGGAGGCACTCACCGATGAATCAGAGGACGCCACATAGACTTCACATGGATCAAAGGGCCCACCTTGGATATCAAATCAAGCCATGCACCGGGGATGGATCAGAGGGCCCACAGGGCAGCAACCCAGAGGAAGCACAACAGGTGGGGCCGCCCTAGGGGGCCGGCCGATCCTAGGATTGGCCGAACCGCCTTAGTGGCGCCCCATCTGGCCCCTACACGTGGCAGCTGTTCATTGGTCCATTGCCTCACTCCCGGGTGTTTCGAGGTCATTTGGTTCTCCGAGCAAGCCTTGTCCCTACCTATAAATAGAAGGGGAGGGGCTCCCATTTCCCACACACCACTCTCTCATTCTCCTCACTTTTAGTTTCCAAGGCTAGGGGGTAGGCTAGAGTAGCTCTTCTTCAGGTTCCAAGTCTTCTTTGGAGTCTAGGTATGAGTTCTCTTTTATCTTTATTTCATTGTATGACTTTGATCTACTTCAGTTATTCAGCTATTTCATATAAAGTAATGGTTGATCATATGCTTGATATGTTCTTGAGTTCATCCTCTGTTCATCATTTAGAGGCTTGTGTTCTTCATGAACACTACCTTTTGATCCACTTGAAGGGTGATAAACTCATTCCTTATGTGTTTGTTCATAAGTTAGAGGCTCGTGTTCTTCACGAACACGACCCTTTGATCCTATTAACTAGACATAAGAGAGTTCGTATCTGTTCGTATGTCTAGCCTTAGTTGATCTTGTTAGATGGCATGAGAGTGTTGCATGAGGTTTGTGTTCAAGCTACAGTACTCGGTCTAAGTTGACCAGTCTTCTAGTGGCTCTCACCCTGGGTCACAATAGCCCGGGCCGGGTGAAGTCTAGCAGCAACGCAGGCATGGTGCCTGGGTTGTCTGGCTACGCTAGTTATGAGCATACCCCCCGTAACGATAGAGGTAGGTCCGCAGTGGTGATAGCCGTTGGATCCTTTGCAACCCTCCGCGCTGGGGTACCTGCTGTAGGAGTCTAAAGTCTAGTTTCGCAGAGTGCTGGTCGTCGCGGGCTAGCTCCCCGTTTGTACCTGGGTGCTGAACCTTACCCTCTCATGCAATACTCATGCCTATCTCTTGTATCTTCTAGCTTTGTATGTTTAGTACATTAGAACCTAGAGCTAACTCGTATGTTCCCCCTAAGCCGTAGTGTGCTAGAGTAGAGGTAGATCTGAGTGTGTCTGTCACACTACTCTTATATATTTTATCTTACCTCTGCCTTTGAGTTTGTTGTTTCCTATATCTATCTCTTGGTTTACATTCAGTGCAAAAGCATAAGTCTAAGATATCCGCCGTTGCCTTCCACGGATACGATACCCTTGGAATATTCTCCTTCCTTGGGGAAATGCTATAATGGTTTATCTGTGCGCTTGCGGATTCGTTCATGATCATTTAGATTAACCTTTGGCAAGTCTTGATGTTCACGCTAACTCGGCGTCGTTAGTTGTGACGTTAAGAGGTGCCTACAAGGCGTTTCTTGGTGTTGCCACTAAGGATGGATTCTAGATCTATTCTTAAAGTGACGACGCTAAGTAATGCCAACAAGCATTTCTGGCGCCGTTGCTCGGGAAGGCACATGATTATCATGACTATGCTTTGTATCTGTTTATAAACTATGAGTAGGTTAGGACAACTCTCAATGCCGGCTAACCTTGATTGTCTTCTTTTATCTTTGGATGATGAAGACAGGTAGTGTATGACTGGTTTCGATTTACTGGAGAATTTCACTGAAGATCCCGAGTCACTTGTGAGGAGAGCTCGAATTCATTTCGACTCACCTCGTCGTACTCGTCCGGAAAGCGAACCGGCTTCCTTTGTACCATCCACGTCAAACGCTATGGCCCAGAAGATACTTCGTGAGTACTCAGCTCCTTCTGCTAACCAGGTGCTGCAAGGCCCTGAGGTGGCAATGGGGACTGAAAATTTTGAGATCAAGATGGGTCTAATCACGATGGTACGGGCGCCCATTCTGTGGCAAGCCAAATGAGGATGCCAATGCTCATTTGCAGTAATTCCTAGAGCTGTGCAGCACTTTCATCATCAGGGGTGCAAATATGGATGCTGTCCGTCTACGACTGTTTCCATTCTTTCTCCTAGGGAAAGCCAAGCAATGGTTCTATGCGAATCGTGATGCTATTAACACTTGGAGTAAGTGTTCAGAGGGATTTCTCAAGAAGTTCTTCCCATTGGGTAAAACCAATGCTCTTCGTGGGAGAATTTCTAGTTTCCAGCAAGCAGCAAGTGAATCTATTTCAGAGGCTTGGGAAAGGCTTCAGGAGTATGTCTTGGCCTGTCCTCACCATGGGATGGAGGATTGGCTTATTCTTCAAAGCTTTTATAATGGGTTGACTCCGACAGCCCGAGGCCATATTGATGCTGCTGCTCAGGGAGCATTCTTCTCACTCACTGTTGATAATGCTAAATCACTCATTGAGAAGATGGTTTCCAACCAAGGGTGGAGTGATGGAAGATTCCAACCACGACCGAGGGGTACTCATACTGTCAAGGAAGCAGACATGATTACTGCCAAGTTGGATCTTCTTATGAAAAGATTGGATGACTACACCAGCGAGAAGGCTGCCATGGCCACCACTACTCTGCCTATGGATTCTAATATGACTTGTGAAGTCTGTGGCAACACTGGACACTCAGGCAACTATTGTCCGGAGACTCAGGAGGAAGTGATGTACATGAATGGCAACAACAATGGTTATCGTCCACCTCAACAAGGAGGCCAATCATGGAATCAACAATGCCCTTATTATCAAGGAGGTAACCAAGGTAATTCTTACAATCCCAGCCAACCTTCCTTGAGAGATCTCGTTTTTGGGCAAGCTAAGATTAATGAAGGTGTTAACAAAAAGCTAGCTGCCCTTGATAAAACTTTGGAAAGTCTCAACGTTAAGCTTGATAGTTTTTCTTATGCTCAGAAGAGTCAGCTGAGTTTCAACAAAATGTTAGAAACCCAGCTGGCTCAGCTGGCTACTTCTGTTCCCTCTGTTGAAAATGCAAATGCAGTGACCACGAGAGGAGGTAAGTCCACTCGGGATCCACCATATCCTAACCATGCAAGGACAGATAAGAAAGGCATAACAGAAGTTGAGAATATTCATGAGGATTCATCCGACTCGGAAGAATCCCCACAGGTAAGGAAGGTGCCATCAAAAGATAAAGCACCTGAAGGAGTAACGGCACATGCGGAATTCATAGAAGCCAATGTAATGACGTTCCCTCAAAGGAACAAGAAGGCAACAGTAGATGAACAATTCAATTGCTTCGTGGACATGATTTAGAAAGTTTATATCAACATCCCATTGCTCGAGGCAATACACGTACCCACTTATGTGCGCTATCTCAAGGACATCCTAACCAAGAAGCGAGCTCTTCCTACAACAGAAGTGGTACGACTCACGGAGGAGTGCAGTGCTGCTATACTCAACCGCCTTCCTGAGAAGAAGGAGGATCCAGGGTGTTCCACAGTCACTTGTATGATTGGGACCCAATGTTTCGACCATGCTCTCTGTGACTTAGGGGCCAGCGTCAGCGTCATGCCTAAGGTAGTCTTTGATCAACTTAATTACACGAGTTTGTCTCCAACCACTTTGCAGCTGCAGCTAGCCGATTCTTTGGTCCGGTACCTGGCGGGAATAGCCGAGGACATTCCAGTGAAAGTCCGAGATTGCTTTGTCCCTATTGACTTTGTGGTGCTGGACATGGAGATCACCAAGTAAGTGCTACTCATACTTGGGTGACCATTTCTGAGTACAGCTGATGCACAAATTGATGTGGGGGCTGGTGTGATCTGTCTCTACATCAATGGCAAGGATGAAAGGTTCGAATTTCGTCCAAGAAAAGAACAATGCTCAATGATCAAGGATCTACTAACTCCCAACACTCCAGCACGAGAGGTCGAAACGCCACCACGGCAAGTGTACAGACTCATTGCATTCATGAAGAATTTTTGGAAGGAAGAACTTCAACACATGGGTACGGGACAGAAATAGTATTGGAAATCTCAGTCCTAGTCCAAGAAATCACCCCTACACATCACAACCCACATGACACTCAGAAGATGTGGAGGAAGGTGAATAGAAAGCCAACTTCTCTTCTAAAGGAAACGGCTGCCTCACTGCCAAGGTGAGAACTTTGGAACCAAGTCTAGCTCTAAAGACTCAAAATAATGAGCTCTGCGCTGACACTAGGGCTGGACGCCGAGCCAGCTCGGCTTGGCTCGGCTCAGCTCAGTCTAGCTCGTTAAGGTAACGAGCCAGCTCGGCTTGGCTCGTTAACTAAACGAGCAAAAAGGCTGGCTCGGCTTGGCTCGTTAATAGCTCGAGCCAGCTCGTTAGGCTTGCGAGCTGTATGTAAATTTGAAATTAACCTCTGAGCATATGTAAAGTTTTTAAAAATAATAATTATAAAGTTATAAATGATAAAATTAGTCACACATGGAGCACTTAGAAAGGTTTGGCTTAGCTTCAATGGCTCGGCTCAACATTGATAGCTCGGTTTTCTATATTGAAATTAGAATTTTCTAGCTCGTTTGGCTCGCGAGCAGCTTGCGAGCTGGCTCGAGCCAGCTCGTTAACAAAACGAGCAAAAATAGTTGCTCGGCTCGTTAAAAAATTGATCGAGCTAAGCCGAGCTATGCACAAGTCGAGCCAGCTCACGAGTTTCTGGCTCACGGTCTAGCCCTAGCCGACAGGTAAGTTCGGTAAGTTATCCTTAGTTTCCATTACAATAAAGTTCAGATCCAAGAAAAGCAAGCTACTTTTGCTTTATGTTTTTTACATTCTCGCTGGGGCGAGCTCAGGAGTGATGTCCATCCGGACATTCCTTGAGCTTGTACCATGGTACTAACTTAACACAGCCACAGCCACAGCCTGCTACACCACCGGTGGCAGGAGGGGCCCCTGAGGGGTACATGTTCGGGGTTACCCCTGGATATGCACCTGGTTGGGACCAGCCCACCTACCACCCGAGTGCGAGTGGCATGGCTTGGGCGGGTGCGAGTAGTGCTCAGTGGGCTACACCCGCTAGTTCCAGCTCCGGTAGTCCACCTCCGTCTTCGTCCTTTCGGCGGCACTCCTCAGCCTCTGCACGTGATGCTCAGCTCGCGTAGCAGATGGGAGAGCTCACCGTCCAGGTCACGGGATTGGAGGAGATGCTGAACACCCACGTCGAGTCTACCTCAGCGTGGCAGCGTCAGGCTGGTGAAAGGATCGAAGCCATGCAGCAGAACCATCAGCGATACATGGAGGACCAGAGGGCTTACTACGCGAGTCAGGGTTTCTTCTACCCTCCTCCGCAGTGAGCCTGAAGCTAGCTTGGGGGAGGACCCCCATCCTGAGGTAACTTGTATCTTCCTTTGTTTTCAGAATATCTTATAATGAAAACCCAAAAAAAATCTGCAAAAAAAGACCAAAAATATTTATTTGCTTTCATCATCATCGTTTGCTTAGTTTGCTTTGATATGCATAGTAAGAATGCTTTGCCTCTACAGTTGAAATGATGAATAGTTACTCTGTTTATTCTTCTCGTATGTCTTGCTTACAACTTTGTATCCTACCTAAGTTTTGAGTTTGTTGGCTTGCATGTTCAAACCTTAGCTTGAAAATTGTGGGTAGCAAAAAGCATGGTCTTTGCCTAAGTTGTTGTGAGACATGATATGGTATAATAGAGTGATATGATCTTGTGCTTAGTGATGCTTGACATCCGGAGTTTTTTCTTTTTGAAAAATCTAAACATGATGAGTTCCTCAATGATGAGAATTCCCCATCCAAGGCCATATGTAGATTCTAGCTCTTAGCCTCCACATATGCAGCTTGTTCTCTCATTGAGCTTTGTCAAATTGTTGTGACCCTTGTTAGAACTCATACTCCCCTGATCAAGATCGCGTACATGTTCATGCTAAACTTCTACACTGGAAGTTAGCATTCATCATTTGCTCCATATTTCTTATGCATTCTTCCACAAATAAAACTCCATGTATATTTGTATTATTCATCCCTCTCCAAATATCTCCAGTAGAGACAAAGGGCTAGCTGAAAAAAAAGAGGAAGAAAAGCATGCTCAAAAGCATGGCAAAAATAAATAAAGAGAGCTAGCCTAAGTCTCGAAAATTTCAAAAGGAGAGAAAGGGATTGATATGTGCAAGAAAAAGAGTTCCACTATATAGATGGTAATAACTAGTACCTACTCCGGGGCTAGTGTCCACCTTACCATCAATCCCTCATTTCCTCATATAATGCATGGTAATATCTAGCACCCATTTCCGGGCCTAGTATCCACCTTACCATGCTCATCACCATCACACACATATGCACATCTTGATCAGGATGTATGTTTGTTTCTTTCAAGGATTTGGTTTTTGACTTAGCAAAACATGAGAGACAAGTATGCCACATTTCTTCCCTACCTACAGCTCCACATAAAGCCTATTAGGAGTAGGATGTGAAGAAAGGCAACATTGATGCCTTGGTGAGGAACCATACACTTTTGAGCGATCCGAGAGTATCATTTGAGGAACTCTGATTTTCTTTTGAAAAATTTGCAAAACCTCCGGATTGATAGCTGATCAAGGTATGAGTGATTATGCACATGCTATATAACCATTCTGTCTCTCAACCGCTTAAGGTAGGTGAAGCTTTATGCTCCACATCGTCAGGTGAAAGGTAAGAACATTGCCAACTCGCTCAACTCTTGGTAGAGTACTTTGCTATATGTTTGCCATAAGTTGAGAATACAACATCGTAGCTACTCCTGATCAACCAACCTAAATCTCTAATGTCTTGCTTCTGGATGAGCAAGAGGTTAGCTTGGGGGAGTTTGTTGACGGCTGTTAAGTACCACTTTCAGCCCTCAATATTCTCACATAAATGGAGGCATATGCATTATTTACTTGCATTTTGATTTGAATAATGTAGTTCCACTTGTCCTTGGAGATTATTTGTATGTAGGTGAAATACCCCTTAAAAGAGATGGAAACCCACCTTCTATGGAGAAACCATGCCAACTCAGCTGAGGAGGTGGCTGCCACCAAGGAAACACATGGCATTCCACATCATTGATCCAAGGGAGGCACTCACCGATGAATCAGAGGACACCACACGGACTTTACATGGATCAAAGGGCCCACCTTGGATACCAAATCAAGCCATGCACCGGGGATGGTTCAGAGGGCCCACAGGGTAGCCACCCTGAGGAAGCACACCAAGTGGGGCCGCCCTAGGGGGCCCGCCGATCCTAGGACCGGCCGAACCGCCTTAGTGGTGCCCCATCTGGCCCCTACATGTGACAGCTGTTCATTGGTCTATTGCCTCACTCCCGGGTGTTTCGAGGTCATTTGGTGCTCCGAGCAAGCCTTGTCCCTGCCTATAAATAGAAGGAGAGGGGCTCCCATTTCCCACACACCACTTTCTCATTCTCCTCTCACTTTTAGTTTCCAAGGCTAGGGGGTAGGCTAGAGTAGCTCTTCTTCAGGTTCCAAGTCTTCTTTGGAGTCTAGGTATGAGTTCTCTTTTATCTTTATTTCATTGTATGACTTTGATCTACTTCAGTTATTCAGCTATTTCATATAAAGTCATGGTAGATCATATGCTTGATATGTTCTTGAGTTCATCCTCTGTTCATCATTTAGAGGCTTGTGTTCTTCATGAACACTACCTTTTGATCCACTTGAAGGGTGATAAACTCATTCCTTATGTGTTTGTTCATAAGTTAGAGGCTCGTGTTCTTCACGAACACGACCCTTTGATCTTATTAACTAGACATAAGAGAGTTCATATCCGTTCGTATGTCTAGCCTTAGTTGATCTTGTTAGATGGTATGAGAGTGTTGCATGAGGTTTGTGTTCAAGCTACGGTACTCGGTCTAAGTTGACCAGTCTTCTGGTGGCTGTCACCCAGGGTCACAATAGCCCGGGCTGGGTGAAGTCTAGCAGCAACGCAGGCATTGTGCCTGGCTTGTCTGGCTACGCTAGTTATGAGCATACCCCATGTAACGATAGTGGTAGGTCCGCAGTGGTGATAGCTGTTGGATCCCTTGCAACCCTCCGCGCTGGGGTACCTGCTGTATGAGTCTAAAGTCTAGTTTCGCAGAGTGCTGGTCGTCGCGGGCTAGCTCCCCGTTTGTACTTGGGTGCTGAACCTTACCCTCTCATGCAATACTCATGCCTATCTCTTGTATCTTCTAGCTCTGTATGTTTAGTACATTAGAACCTAGAGCTAACTCGTATGTTCCCCCTAAGCCGTAGTGTGCTAGAGTAGAGGTAGATCTGAGTGTGTCTGTCACACTACCCTTATATCTTTTATCTTACCCCTGCCTTTGAGTTTGTTGTTTCCTATATCTATCTCTTGGTTTACATTCAGTGCAAAAGCATAAGTCTAAGATATCCGCCATTGCCTTCCACGGATACGATACCCTTGGAATATTCTGCTTCCTTGGGGAAATGCTACAATGGTTTATCTGTGCGCTTGCGGATTCGTTCATGATCATTTAGATTAACCTTTGGCAAGTCTTGATGTTCACGCTAACTCGGCGTCGTTAGTTGTGATGTTAAGAGGTGCCTACAAGGCGTTTCTTGATGTTGCCACTAAGGATGGATTCCAGATCCATTCTTGAAGTGACGACGCTAAGAAATGCCAACACTGAGACAGCTCCTAGGGTGATCACGGGACTCGGGAAGCTATAGCACTAGGGTGGACCTCGGAGATGGAAGGTTGAGCACTGAGGCTAGCACTCTTGCTACCGATCTCTGACTGAACTCAGCTCAGAAAAACACACAGCCTCCAAAAGAGGATAGAGTAGAAACTCAAATGGCCGGCGTACGTTCAGGAGCTAGAGTTCGGGTGAAGGGTGAGGTTAAGCTCATCCTTCCTTAGATAGATGGACCGATGTTCTCATCGAAACGATGAAACATCCTGAGGTCTAGCCTAAGCTTCCAATAGGAGGTTATGGATAAGCTGGAAAGATCAGCTCCCATTGGGCATCGATCAAGTCAAGCATAAGATAAGAAGTAAAGCTTCTCTTGACTGATCGGCATCGATCGATGAGCTTAGCACACTCGATTCGATCGATAAGTGATCATGCTCCTTCGGTCAAATAGATGAATCCTCATGGATTATGAAGCAGAGACCAATGCCTCAGTCCATACGCAACCTTGGTGCTAGGCACCTCATCTCAAACCGAGATGTAGGAACATGATAGGCCAATCATGATCTCCTTAGGAGGTCATAACTAGGATCAGATAAGTCATCCTGGCTGAGAATGAATCGTCCTTTCCTAATTACTCTCTCCATCCTCCCACGAGACAAAGCCTCGGGGAGAAGGTCTAAGAAGAGGCACGAGAGGGAAACCCAAGGGTAGACTCTGCGCTAAGCAATCTTTCCCTTAGATTCCTTCTAATCAGGAATGATATCTTCAGCCGGAGCTTAAAGACTCAGCTCGACTGATGATGGATCTAGGTGGCTCAACACTTCTTCTGACGGGCACCTCATCGACCGGGATGCAAGGGGAGCTGAAATCCCGGAGGTTTTCCATGATATCCTTTCCCTCAACAGCGTCCAAGAGCACAAAAGAGCCTCCAGAGAGAGCATTAAGCCGCATGGCATCGTCCTTCCGTAACCCATACCAGAAGCGCTGAAGCAGCATCAGATCAGGAACGTGGAGGACTGAGCAATCTTCCGCCGAGAAGGCGAAGTGATTCCATGCCATTCCTAATGATTCCTCATCACCCTTGCTTGAGACTGGGAATCCTTATCCCCGATGAGATGACACGTCGTATCGAGAAGAATCGGGAGCAGGAAGCTGCTCTCAAAATTTCCCAAGTGAGGTAGTCTCTACCAAAACAACGGTGCCAATCCTGTGCTTTCCCAGAGAGGGATAGCAGGAAAAATTCCCTTTTCCGAGCATCCGATGATTCTCCGAGTTTACCCGGAGTTTCAACCAGACACCCGTAGTCTCTCACATGATTGAAGAGGTTCTCATGAATGACCCTGAGAAGGAAAGATCCTGAATTAGCTTCATGAGAGAGGGGCAAATCCGATAGCCAGATGAAAGAACGGGTCCTGACAAGGATGATTCTGAGGGTTCACTCCTCGAAGGTGGAAGGTGTTTACAAGGATAACCTTCCATGGATAACGGGGGTAGAGGTAGAAGTAAAGAAAACAAAAAAGGTATCTCGAAGGGTAACGAGGGTAAAGGCAGAAGAAAAAATGAAAAAGGATAAATACGAGGACCACTAGGTTCGAAGATAGATACAGCAACCGTTCCCCGGCAACGGCGCCAGAAATGCTTGTTGGCGTTTCTTAACGTCACCACTATGGCACCGGTTAGAGTGAACGTGTAAGGAACTCCCGGGTACACTGACGAGTGCGAATGAATCCGCAAGCGCACAGATACACTGTTGTAGCACTTCCCCTAGGGGCATGAGTATTCCCGAAGGGTATCGTTCCAAGGAACGGTGTGCACTATCTTCTACTCTAGTATAGACGGTCCAAGGACACCAAGCTCAGCTATGGTAGGGGAGAAGGTGAAGGGCTTCCTAAATATATCGATCAAGGTCGTATCGTCTCACGGTATGCATATGGATATATGGAACTCACTACGGGGCGCCGGCCCATACTGGCGATTATAAGTGTCCAGCTGGGTTCTGACAATGGGGCCCTACTCGGTACCCAGGCATGGAGGATTACAATGGGTCCAACATGCTATCACCATGCGGCCTACCTGCCACGTGCCAAGTACGTGGTATCCGAAGGATAACTGTAGTCTAGACACCACGTCTACACCACTGATTACTACTATAGCGGGACACGTCTCCTAGGCTGTAGCACTACTATAGCACTCGTATAAATACGGAGGACGAACGTGCAAGTTTGGACTAGTTTGTACCTTATCAGATCAGGATAGGTTAGGAAGAACAACTACTGACATATTTATGAGCCTCAACTAGGAGTGATCCACAGACAAACAGATAAATGCACTTGCATAAGTACTCAACTAGATCGAAGGTTGTGTTCATGAAGAACACAAGCCTCTAGTTCAAGAACACATGAAAAACACAAGAAGATATCAATCATGCAAGAACACACTTTAGTCTAAATGAGATATGTCGCAATACTTACTTTGGTCTAAATGAGGAACAAAGAAGAACTCCTTCATCTCACCTTCACTTCCCTCTCTACCTAGCGCTCACACACACACACCCTACATGAGTAATGAGCGGAGAGGAGAGATTGGATTTGTTCCAATAGGGAGCCCCTCCCCTCCTATTTATAGAGGAGGGGGTGGCTTGTCAAGAGGCCAAAACCTCTCCAAAGTGTGTAGCCTTCCATGGGCGCCACCAGTAGGAGAGCGACACGTGGCAAGGAATCTTGCAATGCACTCTTCTCTAGCTTCCAGGGGAAGGAACCAAACCGACCTTGTACCGGCCAATCAACGGGTGCCATGTCACCAATCCACCCCGGAACGTTGCAAGGGATCAACCAGGAAGCAACACGTGGAAGCAGATGGTGAACGAAGGCAAGATGGGAGCGGCCGAACCTGGGTTCAGCCGACCCTGGCCCACCTCCTTTTGCCCCGTGCTTTCTCTGGGTGACTGGTATGTGGTCCCTTATGACGGTTCCAGGTGCATGCAGAGTTTTGATGTGGTTTGGGTCCCTGGTGGGCCCTTGGATCCTTGTGCTGCACACGTGGTGGTGTCTGATTCGTCGGTGATTGCTTCACTTGGATTGATGAGGTGTCATGGACACATGGCATTCAATGTGGCAGCACATCACCACGTGGCCTGGTGTGGGTCCCACTGGGCTCACAAGATATCAGGAGTATGATCTTGTCTTGTGCATATCTTTCCCATCCGGACTCCGAAGTAGACAAATGATACATCCGTTTCGATCATCTCGACGAGACCGTCGCAATGGTGCAGTCCAAATTGGCATTCGAGGTTGTTTATGATGACGTCCTTTATTAGCCATTGAACTACTTGCTCTCAACTGTCCTATTTGGCACGTATTCCGGTGCATCCTGCAACAAAAGCTAGAAACACCAACACTTGTGGAAATCATTAGTATCAAGCCCTATTCTTGTGTTGATTATCCTTTTACAATTATTTTATGTAGGTATTGACGGTGTAAAAGTAGCACTTAACAACTGTCAACAGGCTCCTCGACTCAGGTCGGTGGACTACCCTGAGAACTTCAAGCCCAACATCAAGCAGTACGATGGGTGCTCCGACCCCAACATCTGGCTGTCGACCTACTACGTCGCCGTCAAGGTCGCTGGCCTACTTCCCGCTGGTGATGGGTGAGGCCCCCTTGCTATGGCTCAACAGCCTCTAGGCAGGGATAATCAAGTCATGGGCCGACCTGTCCCAGGCCTTCACCTCCAACTTCCAGGCGACCTATGATCGTCTGGGAACGCCTTCAACCTCGGGAGGGTCGTCATGAAGCCCAAGGAGCGGCTCCGCGACTACAAGAACCAGTTCTTTGAGAACCGCAACAAATGTGTCGGTGTCAGAGATGACCAGATCGTCGAAAGCTACAAGAAAGGCATCAAAGACCGCAAGCTCTTTGAGAAGATCCATGAGTCTGGTGCCACCACCATCAAAACCCTCATGGACGTTGTCAACAAGCTTATTGACACTGAAGAGGCGGTGGGGAACCAGTTCAACGCCGACGCTGGGCGCGACGCTGGCACATCTGGCGCAGCAGGGGACTCCAGTTCCAAGGTACGCAAGTGACCTTCTGAGGTCCTGGCGGCTGAGGGGCGTCGACCTTCGACGTTCAACCAGTAGGAGTTCGATGCGACGCTCGACAGTCTCTGCAGGTTCCATGAGGGGTCTAATCATACCCTCCGTGAGTGCTCGCAATTCAAGAAGGCCTTCAGCACCCCTGAGGATCCTAAGTGCTCCAGGAAAGACGGCGGTCGTAACGACAACCGCTGCTACAACAACAACTACCACCGCGACGACCAGTGAGACCGGCGCGACGACCGCGACAACCGGAACCCTCGCGATGGCCGCCGTGACAACCGCCACGATGACCCACTTCCAGAAGTTCGCCGTGACGAGCGCGACCTACCGCCTCCACCTCCGACAGGCAACCCCAACAGGCCCTTCCAGCCTCCGACCCGCACGATCAACATGATGGTCGGAGGCCTCAAATCCCACATCAGCCGGAGGTGCTACCGCAAGGACAAGCGCGAGGTCCACCTCATCCACACTCAACCAACTGCGCCCCTGCGTTGGTCTGAGCAGGTGATCACGTTCTCCAGAGCTGATCATTGGGTCCACATCCCAGATCCTGGGTCCTACCCACTTGTCGTCGAGCCCACAGTGGAGGGGGCCCTCCTCTCCCAGACTCTCATTGATGGGGGGAGCGGGCTCAACATCATCTTCGTTGAGACCCTCAAGAAGATGAAGTTCGACTTTGACAAGCTCACGGTGTGTGATGAGCCCTTCTATGACATCATCCCAGGGAAGGCAGCCTACCCCCTGGGTCGGGTCTCCCTCCTCGTCACCTTCGGTACCGAGGACAACTTCCGCACGGAGTACCTCAACTTTGAGGTCGCTAACTTCAAGTCCTCCTACCACGCGATCCTAGGTCGCCCGATGCTGGCCAATTTCATGGCCATCCCGCACTACACCTACTTGGTGTTGAAGATACCTGCTCCAAACGGGGTCCTCTCCGTCCTCGGCGACCTCATGATCTCCTTCAAGTGCGACTCCGAGGCCCTAGACATCATTGTGACCTCCGCCTGCGTCGACGCCTCCACAGTCTTGGTCGCTGAGGCCAAGAAGGTCGCTCCGAGCGACCTAGCCGTCCCAGAGTAGAAGCACACTGACACCGCCCTGGACGCCGCACCCTCCATGAAGAAAGTCTGCCTCGGCCTGTCCGACGCAGAGAAGATGGTGGTGATTGGTGACGGCCTCGACGAAACATAGGAACTCGCGCTAACCAGTTTCCTCTAGGATAATGCAAATATATTCGCATGGAGTCCATCGGATATGCCGGGTGTCCCCAGTGAGCTGGCTGCGCACTCCTTGGATGTAAGTAAGACAGCCAAGCCTGTAAAGCAGAAGCTTCATCGCTTTGCGAAAGATCGCAAAGACGTCATTAGGTTAGAAATAATAAAGCTCCTAGCTGCCGGATTTATCCACGAGTGTAAAAATCCGGTTTGGCTCGCCAACCCGGTGCTTGTAGCCAAGAAAACCGGTCAATGGAGAATGTGTATCGACTACACCGACCTCAACAAGCACTATCCTAAAGACCCCTTCCCTCTTCCACGCATCGACCAGGTCGTGGACTCCACGGCCAGAAGCGTCCTCCTATGCTTTCTCGACTGCTACTCAGGGTATCACCAGATAGCCCTGAAGGTCTCTGACCAAGACAAGACAGCATTCATAACACCGCACGGCATCTACTGCTACACGACCATGACCTTCGGTCTCAAGAATTCCGGTGCGACCTACCAGAAGGCCATCCAGAAGTGTCTGGAGTCTCAGATCGGCAAAAACGTAGAAGCCTACGTCGATGACGTGGTCGTCAAGACCACCCAAAAGGATAAGCTCTTAACTGACCTCGCAAAGACCTTTGCTAACCTCCACCACTATCGCTGGAAGCTTAATCCTGAGAATTGTGTCTTCGGTTTCCCGTCCGGTAAGCTCCTGGGCTTCATGGTCAGCAACCGGGGCATCGAGGTGAACCCCACCAAGGTGGATGCCATCCGCAAGATGAAGCGACCTACTGGGAAGAAGGACATCATGATGCTCACCGGCATGATGGCGGCCCTAGGTCGATTCATCAGTAAACTTGGAGACAAAGGCCTGCGCTTCTTCAAGCTGCTGAAGAAGGTGGACAAGTTCATCTGGACAGAGTAGGCCGACCAGGCCCTAGAACAACTCAAGATCTTCCTTACGTCGCTCCCGGTGATGGTGCCCCCGGCAACGAAGGAAACACTAATACTGCACATCTCCGCGACCACCCTAGTGGTCAGCTTGGTTCTAGTGGCAGAGCGACCTGAAGAGGGTAAACCTTACCCCGTCCAGCGACCCGTCTAATTTGTCAACAAGGTCTTGTCGGATAGCAAGACTAGGTACTCATAGCCGTAGAAGATGCTCTACGCCCTCCTCGTCACCTCGCGCAAGCTCCAGCACTACTTCCAGTCGCACAAGATCAAGGTCGTCTCGGCCTTCCCCCTTGGCGAGATCCTGCGCAGCTGTGACACCACTGGACACATCGTCAAGTGGTCCATCGAGCTAGGCGAGTTCGACCTAGAGTTCTGCCCAAGGCAGACCATCAAGTCCCAGGTCATCGCTGACTTCGTCTCCAAGTGGACGGAGCTCCAGCAACCTCCGTCATTGGAGAAGATGGAGCACTGGAAGATGTACTTTGATGGTTCCCTGAACCTCGAAGGGGTCGGCGCAGGCGCGCTCTTTATCTCCCCCCAGGGTGACCACTTGAAGTACGTCCTACAGATTCATTACAAAGCGTCCAACAATGACGCTGAGTATGAAGCCCTCATCCACGGGCTACGCATCGCTGTATCCCTCGGGATCAAGTGTCTCATAGCTTATGGCGACTCCAAGGTCGTCATGGACCATGTCAACAAGGCCTGTGATATCAACAAGGACACAATGGATGCCTACTGTGCTGAGGTCCACAAGCTCGAAGGTCACTTCGAAGGAATCGAGTTCCATCACGTTTGTCGCGACAACAACGTTGCGGCAGCCGTCCTCTCCAAGTTGGGCTCCAAGCGCGTGCTGGTTCTTCCGGTCGGCGTATTTGTCCAAGACCTACGCAAGCCCACCATCAAGCTCCTCTCCGACCTAGAGTCACTAGCCGACGACGCGACCCCGCCTGGTGGCCGTGATGTCCTCACGACCGAGGCTGAAGATGACTGGCACCTTGACATCCTTGCCTTCATCCTCGAGCATCGGGTCCCTGAGGAGAAGGCAGAGTGCGAGAAGATCACGAGGCGTAGTGCCAACTACGTCGTCATTGGTACAGAGCTCTACCGGAGGTCCGCCTCCAACAGTGTACTAATGAAGTGCATCCTGCGATCTGAGGGCCTCAGGCTCTTAGAGGAAATCCACGGACACGAGTGTGGCAACCACGCCGCTTCTGCTAACCTGGTGGGGAAAGCCTTCAGATCTGGCTTCTACTGGCCTACCGCCATGGCTGACGCACAGGACCTTGTCCGGTGATGCAAGGGGTGCCAGTTCTTCGCCAAGCAGCAGCACATGTCGGCCCAGGCCCTGCGGACCATCCCTCCATCCTGGCCCTTCGCAGTGTGGGGCCTCGACTCCGTGGGACCCTTCAAGACCACCCCAGGCAGGTACAAGCACATCATCGTGGCGGTGGACAAGTTCACCAAATGGATCGAGGTCAGGCCTGTATCCAGTGTCACGTCGAAAGAGGCAGCCAAGTTCATCGAGGAGATCACCCACCGCTTCGGGGTCCCCAACAGGATCGTCACCGACCTTGGCACAGCCTTCACAAGGGCTGACTTTTGGGACTTCTGCCAAGACAGCCTGATCAACGTATACTACTCCTCGGTGGCGCACCCACGGTGCAATGGCCAGGTCGAGCGTGCCAACGGTATGGTGCTGCAGGCCATCAAGGACCGCATCTTCGACGACGCGTCGCCCTACGCAACCAGGTGGCTCGCATAGCTCCCTCAGGTCATCTGGGGTCTCCGGATTCAGGTCAGCTCAGCCACAGGGTACTCTCCATTCTTCCTGGTCTACGGGTCAGAGGCCATCCTCCCCACCGATGTTGCCTTCTGGGCTCCTCGCATCCAGCACTTCAATGAAGGTGAAGCAGAGCAGACGCGCAAGGTCGACCTCGACAGCCTCGAAGAGCATCATGTGGCTGCGCTCATGCGCCACACCCGTCACGAGCAGCAGCTATGTCGCTACCACGACTGCAACGTGCGGGAACGTTCCTTCAACGTTGGCGACCTAGTCCTACGACGGATTCAGAACACCAAGGACATGCACAAGCGCTCGGCACCTTGGGAAGGCCCCTTCATAGTCAAGGAGTTCATTGGACCGGCAACCTACTGCCTCCAGTGGGCCGATGGCCAAGGCGTCCCGAACACCTGGAACATCAAGCACTTATGCCGCTTCTATCCTTAGGAGCCTTGTATCAGAATAAAAAGCTATGTACTCTATCCTTTTGTAATTCCTTGTTAATAAATATGAAGATTCCCCTTCAGCAGTCTCCCTGTCGACCTACTTTTTGGGTCTCTCTTTACTTTTTGTTCATCCCTCCCCCTCGACATGCTCGGGGGCTTGGTCTTTAGCGGGATCCGACGCGCTCGGGGGCTTGGTCTAAAGCCAGGCCCGACACGCTCGGGAGCTTGGCTTTGCCAATCTAAGGGTCAAATGACCTGAGGGGTTTTACCTTACTGCAAAAACGTTTTTTCTTGCCACAGCTCTCATGCTTTTTATGGGTGTTTCTTAAGTCGTGTGGTTGCAAGGCCTTGTGTCCAAGTCCCCTCTTCACGTGCCGGCTACACTTAAGCCTCCACGCTGAGCTGTGCAGTCGGTAAGCCATTCCTCCACCAAGTTGGGTTAGCGGAGGGGTCAGGTCTTGCAACCTCATTACTTTTGAGGCCTCATAACGAGTATTTTTGCCAAACAAGGGATCACGCTCTTTAATTCAAACGACCTTTTCATTCATGCAAGTTTGTTTACATCGTCAAAAGGGTCCACGACCTATCTACATTAACAGTCTAATACACCCTGAGTTACAATTTCAGAGTTCGACCTTCTTGACGATCTCCTCCGCGGCGGCCTGGACGTCTTCGGAGCCCACCAGCATCGCCAGGTTGATTTCCTCCACGACCTTCCATAGGTCGAATGCTGGCTCGTGGAACTTCACCAGGGCCAGTGCTACGACCGTGGCGAGCTTGCCGGTGTCCAGCAGCAAGGTCTTCATCCGACCCTCCGCTTCCTCCAGGCGAGCAACGAGCTCCTTGGGCTCCCTATCCACCCGAGGGACGTAGACGTCCATCAGATACTCAGCGGCCTCCTTGAGGTCGTCCAGGTCCTTAAGATCTGCAGTCATTTCTTGATGGTCAATGAGAGTCTGCATGGCCCGAGAGAGATCGATCTCCAGGTCCCGGTGTACACCACACTCATATGCAACCTTCCGGGAAAAGTAATACTCACTGTCTTGGGCCTCCTTGGTCTTCTCCTTGAGGCTCTTGACCTGGTCCTTTGACTCCTTGACCGCCTTGTTCAAGGTGGCCTCCTTCTTCTTGGTCTCTGGAATTAACATCGAATCAAGGTCGGCATGCACCACAACCTTCAGAAATCAAGGTCGGGGTAAAACTCAGACATACCTTCCGCAAGGATCTTGAAGTCATCCTCAAAGTCTTTCGCCTTCTCCTTGGCGGTGTCGAGCTCCTTCCTCAGAGCGGCCATCACCCTGTCCTTCAGGGCCATGTCATCCTTGAGGCGCTTGATCTCCGCCGCAGCTTCGATCTTGGCCTGCAATACGGCCTCCCACACCGCGATGACTTCCGTGTGCATCTTGGCGCCCTCCTTCACCAGGTCCACCCTGGTCTGTGCTCGACCAGCTAGCGACTGCATCAAAAGTATGTTAAACTCCATAAGTCGTCAGAACAAATTGAAGAACTAGCTTCTGGGGAAAGCAGAACTTACTGCAAGTACCCTCCCAATCATTTGCTGCACTGCCTTGAACTCATCAATGTCTCGGTGGTCAGCAATGACGTCGTCCTCCCACGGAGTGCCAGCATAGAGGCACCTGTCGTCCTCCTCGCCGGGTCCGCTCCCTCCTCCAGCCTCCGCCTCCTTGTCGGTGGCGGGTCCGATGCGGGCGGCCTCTGTTGAAGACCTTCGCCTTGCTGCAAATTATCAGAGGCGACCTTGGTCGCTGCTGACGTTGTCGTCCCCATGGCCCCAGGGGCCTAGCCTGTGACGTCTCCGGCCGACGTCGCCGATGACTGCTCCACCGGTGCCTTCCCTCGTGCCCAAAGGCCTCTTGGCCTGAGGCATTCTTCCCACTCTCCGATGTAGTAGGGGACCTCCTATTAAAAAGCAGAGTTCATCAACAATGATGTATACAAAGCATGCAAGGTCGAGCACAAAAGGGTAAAGTTTGATGACTTACCCGCCACAAAGCTTCAACCTGGGCTTCATTGGCCTGGGCGGAGCCTTCCTCTGCTTCTTCCGTGACCCTTGGTCGCTCGCCCCTTCAGCGCTTGGCTTTGGGTGTTCTTCCACCACAACCCCAAGGGGCGTCTCCATCACCTGCTTGGTCGGCTTGTCGCTCGACCTCGCATTGTCGCCACACGAACTTGCGTCGTCATCATCACCAACGTCCGTCCCAACCTCGGCGCTGGTGGTTGCCGACTCCGATGGCGTGGTGGCATCCTTCCTCTTCCTCTTCTTCTTTTTCTCCACAATCTGGGTGGCAGCGACCACTTTGGCGGCCTTGGACGCCGGTATCTTGCCGACGACTTGCCATGAGCGCCGGGTCATTGGCGCAGAAGTCCCTGCAGCGGGATCTTCGTTGTCACTACCTCCCACCGACGAGTCGGAGAGGTAGTCGTCGATGTACCACTGAGGAGGCGCCTGGATGTTCTCAGCAGCTCGGACCTTGAAGCTCCACTCACCCTCGTCAGGGAGGGGAGCTAGGCTCCAGTACACACCTTCACGACCCTGCATCAGACGACCTTCGTCACAATCCATCAAACATCCACACAAGCAAACAATTAAGGTCGATCTGGCCACAGATGACTTACACCTTCGGTAGGGTGCTTCAGGCATAGTGCCTTGGGGCACGTGCGGTTGCGGATCTGCCCGGCGAACAATTCGTTTACGTGGGCCACCATCTCCTCCTTGGAGACCTTGCGATGTTTCACTCGGGTAGGGTTGGCCTAGCCCCAATACTCGTAGGCCGGGTGGACCCGATCTTGGATTGGCTGCAGGAGCCTTCGACTGAAGCTGATGGCCATAGCACCGCCCGTCAGCAACCCCCACCTTTAACTGCGCCAGGTCATCCAGCAACGGATTAATGGTGTCTGTCTCCCGCGACGTCAGCTAGTTGTTCCACTCCGGCACCGGAACCGGCGTGAACCCCGACCTTGTCGCCAGCGCCGGCTTCGGGTTGTCAATGTAGAACCACCCTTGCTTCCAACCCTGGGTGTTGTTCGGCAACACCATCTCGATGTACACCGGCTTCATGTGGCGGTGAAGCATGAAGCTGATACACCCTACGACCTCAGATTTCCCCGTCTTCTTCAGCTCGAAAAAGTACCGCCACAGGCCGAAGTGTGGCGGTATCCCCAAGTATGCCTCACAGAGGTGTACAAAGGAGGAGACGGTGGTGATTGCGTGGGGGACGAGATGTACCAGGTCAATCCAATAGTAGTGGAGGAGCCTGCGGAAGAAGTCGCCCGTAGGGACTCTGAACCCGCGCTCGACGTGCTCGATGAAGGCCACGGTCTCCCCGGTCCCCTCGGTGGGGAAGGCTTCACCGGCGGCCGGCCTCCAGCCCACCTGCTCCTTGGGCTTCAGTTGTCCGCGCTCGACAAGGCCTAGGAGCTGCTCCTCAGTCACCGTTAAGGGCTCCCAGATGCTCTCCGGCGGCGGCGCAAGCTCGGGAGCCATCTCTTCTTCCTCGATGCCGGTGGATCTAGCTCTAAAGACCACTAGGGATTTCGTGCGCGTGCGGCGGTGCGCGGCGCGGCGGATCTGAGTGCGGCGGTGCGCGGCGCGGCGGATCTGAGTGCGGCAGCGCCGGCGGATTCGTGCGGAATGCTCTAAGCGGCGGCGGAAAAACCCTAACTCTATGCGGAAATGGAAGCGAGTGGGGTCCTTTACCCTTCACTCAGCCTTTTATAATTGGGCCCCCAACAGCACCATGGGCCGTCGCGCCTAATGTCTCTGCGACTTGACGAAATTTTCGGCGACCCAACGGATCTATTGCTTAACGGCTCTATCGGCCTAACTGTCACAGGCAGTAACGGCTCGTGCCGTGCGGGAATCTATGCCCGTTGGCTCTTTGGCCGACGGCTTGGCATCCATAGACTCGTCATACCCTAATTCAAATCCCCCAACTCTACTACATCTTACACCTGTATCAAGGTCTCCTAACCGTTGACGACCTTCGAGTCCATCATATTGCTCTCGCCAGGTCGACAAGGTTGTGATGCCTGCTAGGTCGCCTCGACCTACACGGCGGGTTCACACCACGGCTCCTGGGCCCTGCTGCCTGCTAGGTCACCTCGGCCTACACAGTGGGTTCACACCACGGCTCCTGGGCCCTGTTGCCTACTAGGTGGCCTCAGCCTACATGGCGGGTTCACACCAACGGCTCCGTGCTTAATGGCTTCACTGCCCGTTAGTGTCCTCCAGGCCATGACTACAACTCCTCCTCAAGGTCGCTAAGGCTCCGCTGCCTTCTAGGTCGCCTAGACTTACAAATTTCAGGTTGACGACCTGCGTTGTGTCACTGCACAACGGCTGTGTTGATCCAGGTCGACACGAGCTACTTGTCGCTTCTTGAGGCCTCCCGAGGTCGGCGTGCTACTACAGCCCTGCTGGGACCTTGGTAGCCATACCATTGCCGCCCGGACGCCTCTACATCTACTTGGGAACATACCATTTGTCAAAAAAATGGGTAAATACATCTTCATAAGGTACAAGGAGTTTGGCCCTTGGCCAATTACAAGATACAAAGACATTAATGTCCCTGAGCTACCCTACATAAGGTTTGCGATGCAGTCTACACTAATAAGGCGCATCGTAAGTTTTCTCCTAGCTCCAGGACTTGGTGGAAGACCTCTACAGCCACTGTAGAGGCAGCTACCGCACAACCACCTCTACTTGAGCTCCAGCAGGTTTCCTGTGGTACCCAGCATCAAGTTTGAGCCTCACCACAAGATTCCAAATGGAACCATCATCATATCGGGCCTCTCCGGGTGGAGCGTGGTGTTCTCCAGCATCACATCAGGCCTCAGTGTGTAAGGCTCGGTGATGCATGTACTGCCCCATGCTGCACCTGGATTCCTCGGTGGGCCCGGGAGAAGAGGCTAATCGAGTTCTTCCGGCTTCGCAAGCATTCTTCTAGCTCCAAGCATGAACGACACTAGCTCTATGCTTTGGTGGACGGACGTAAGTCCAAAGGATGGGAAAATTACTATACAGCATTGCCATGGTTTTGCAAGAAGCTTGGGTGCTTCGCTCAATGGTGTGGGTACCTATTTATACCCACGGCACTCGGCCTTTGATCTTATCCGCAAGTTAGCTTGCGCGACGTCCTTATCCTCAAAACCACTGTTCCCGCGTGGAGCACGAGGTTACTGTTCGCCCGTGGGAGGCATTGGCGCGCCTTTTCCCTACCTGACTACATTCTGGAGCATTTTTGTCTCTTGCGAGTGGACAACGACTTGTGCTTCGCATGGGAGCCGGCCCGTGACCGTACAATGGGCTTGTGACTAAGGTCACGTCAGCCTTTGGTGTCTGGCGTCTTCTGCAAGATTCCAGGTGTTTTGGCCTATTGGCTCGGTTCGTCAGAGCATCGTGTTGATACAACAGAAGGCCGTAGGTTCTCTCTTTCTTCTTCTTCGGAGCATCAAACCGGCCATTTTGGTCGCTTTACTGCTCGGGGACTACTACACTAGTGCGTTTTGCGACACCCTATTTCCCCTATTTCCCTTAGGTCGCATCGATATACTGGAAGCCTGCTTCCACTACTCCTCTGCTCGACCTACCTACGGTTGGCATGGCGACCTTTCTGAAGGTCGCGGAATCTACTTTGTGTTACCTGATCCAGGTCAGGTCGGCGGTTCTTCAAGATCGACGTTGGTGAGACTATTTCAGTTTCAGCGAATGCTACTTGTAGTTCTCAAAACTCTAGCAGTGCAAGAAAGGTTGGCGCCATTATCCATTCCTCAGCTGCTGTTCCTGATAATAGTTACAAGGTTTCTGAAAAGGCTGCTGGAAATTTATTAAAAATGCATGCCATTCATTTTTGTTCTTTTGCTGGTGATGCACATGAGACTGATAAGAAAAATATGAACAAGCAAGAAATCACATTGGATTCAAATACAAGTCAGAAGCTTGAAAATATTCCAAAGCCGAGGACGGCTTTGATTCGAGAAAGGGAGGATGATGAGCCCATGGCTCAAGATATGGAGATTGTCCATTATAATATTATATCAAATATAGCAGCTGGTAATTCTCAAATATCATCTGGTCTTAAATTTGGAGCCATTAATTTTGATGATAAATATAGCAAGAATATGGATAAATTTACTGTTGGTGGCTTGTCTTCAAATATAAGTTTTGGTGGTCCAACATTCATGAAAGGAAAATATATGAAGCCACGAAATTATATCTATATTGGTTGCATTCAGGTGGACGTCACATCATGAACCATTATTGGGACCGAATTTGCTGCATGCAAGTTGCTACGGAGCTTCATATGCTAATTGTGTCATTAGCAATGTGGCCGGATTATTTTATATTATTTCCAAACGTGAGTTGCTAGCTTGTTGTTTTAGCTGGAGTCCAAGTTTGCTCGGTGTCCTTGTTTTGAGTCAGACTTGAGTCCGAGTCCTAATTGTGCCTGCGTGCACTATTAATTGGCCAGGGGGGTCGGTCGTGTGGGGGAGATTAGATTGGTTTTTTTTATCGTGTGTTTTTGTCGAGGGTTTTCCTCTGAAGAAACGAGAGCCGGCTCCGTCTCATTATCTTGCCGATCCTTTGAGGGTTTGTGAAAAATTGCGTGATCAGGATCTCCTGGGTGCGCTGGTTCGATCTCGTCGAGGTCTCATCTTCTGATCGTGGTTCGTCGTGGCCGTAGGTGGAAGGTTTATCTAGGATTTGGATTGCATCTATTGTAAGCGGACCCCATCATTGCTATTACTTGTGTTGGTGAATTAATTTATCAATTTTATCACACAAGTATTATTGCTATCTTGTTCGGATCGACATTACTGCTGGAAATTGTTGGCGTGATTTTTCTGGTGGCTGTCCCTGGACAACCATCTGCTGTACCTCAGCGCTTGATTGGCCGGCCTCATAAATCTCAATTTGAGGCTGTGAATGATTAAACTACTATTTAGTTGCTTGTACCGTGAACTGCTTGTGAGATTGATTTATTCAAGTTCCTGCGGCTGCATCTGATTGGTGATTAAATTAATCACAACCATTATTTACAAGTCGTGAGGATTCATCTGTTGCTTGGGCTTTGTCTTGGGTTAATAGCTGCTATCCGACAGAAGAAGATTACTGTTCCTGTGCTATATTATAAATTGATAAATTATTACCTGTATTGCTACTGTACCGTGAAAGATTGGGAAAATATTTTGGACATTGTAGCCGTGTCTTTATCAGTTTGAGGATGATCCTTCTCGAAACATCAGAAATACCTCAGATCACTCTTGGCACGAGAAGCCTACGACATCGTTGGACCTTTATGAGGTCCTCGATGAAGTTTGGAATCATGGGACGATAGTGGATTGGTCACTTCAGAAGCATACATCTGAAGCAATTCGGGTTAGCTCAGCTTCTACGATCATCCACTGTTCAATGAGAGGAAACACCATAGATGATGTCCATGACCCTACTGTTGGGGCTTGCATCATACCAGAGACCCTTTTGGATACTCTGGTGGGTGACGTGCCCTTGATCCCGACTGATAGACTTTTTCATAGTCCCAGGTGGCGCTGCGTTTTTCCATGTCGAGGGATTGCTAGGGACGTGCTGATCACCATTGATGACATAGAGGTGCGATTAGATTTCCATGTCTATGACATCGTGGATTTTGATCTTCTCCTAGGTTTCCCCTTAGAAAAACTTCTTGCTAAATCTCAAGGAAACCCAGAAGAAGAGCTTAGGGAAACTGTTTATGTCCATGCTGGATCATCTAGACATCGTTTGACAGAACCTTTCCCTAGACCTACGGTATCTCCTTTGCCTCCTGATCCTCCTGACGAAGCATATCCTGAGGAGGCCATGAGGGAGGAATGGTCAGAGGGAGTGACACGATTTTCCAAAGCAATTTGGAATAGTTCACCTTCTCTGGTTGTCCCTTGCTCTATTAGAGGCATTGCCGTAGAGGCCCATTGTAACCCCATCATGGAGGTTAACATTTTGCCAGGGCACTTAGTGGAAACTCTTTTGGGTAGAGTCCCGCTAGCATCATCCAACATTCTCCTCAAGACTTGTCCGTCTGGACGTGTTCTTGAATGTCGGGGGATTGCAGGCCGCTGATCATAGACGGGATCGAGGCTAGTTTAGACTTTCACATCTTTGATGTCCTTGATCTCGAACTTCTCCTAGCCTCCCCTCTAGAGCAGCTCTTCGATACATCTTTAGGGAGCCTAGATGGTAATCTTGGGGAAGTCACTTCCGCCACTACTACCCCTTGTTTGGGACACCCAATGGCGAAGCCTCTTCCCCAGCAAAACCCGCTCGAGAAGACGACATGTATACCTCCATTCATGTCATCCGAGCATGTTCTCATTGAGGGCGTAGAACTTTCTACTCCTCATGAGTACGACTCGGAGGACTCTCTTCACCTTTGTGAAGGTGAACGATTGTCACCATTCTCGACCGAGTTTCAGCCTCTTCCTGATGGCCCGTATCATGTTGCTTTCGATCATGATCGAGAGTCAACATTGAACGTCCACGATGACTCTCTTGAGATGGAGAATTCATGGGCCATGGAACCTTTCGAGGCACTGACTCCGGAGTTTGGAGGAAAAGACTTCATTGATGAGCATGGTAGTTTCATCCTTGATCTACCACATAAACCATGCTCGCATCATGCCTCTCTAGAGTTAGTCATGCTTAGTGCGCTAAGCACATACGAGGGCTACAACCACCTTCTGGTCCTCTTTTGCAAAACTTTTGGAAGGTTGATTGTAGGTGCATATGTCTATCATAAGCATATCAGATTTCGTGTGTGCACTGTGGCACTAACCTTGTAGCTGAAGCTTCACTGATATATCAAGGATTGGTGGTAAGACGGGAATGACACCACCAATGATAGCTGCAGGATGAAGTTCCCATGGTCGAGCTTATGACCTTAAATAAACAAAGCACTCCCAGGAGATAGCCTGGATTAGCATAGGGTTTTATTTCCCTTTTCGAATAAAAGCAACAACGTGTTTTTAGGATAAGTTGTCCTTCGGGTATTTTTGGTCACTAACCTTTCAGGTGGAGATTGAAAAAGAAGATTGACAGGTGATGCCTACGAACATGTGAGCCACATCAGCTGCAACACCTAGGTAAGTTTTGGTGAGGGAACAGTTACAAAAGGAAGCTTGATCACCACACACTTGAGTTTTGTTGCTTAGCAATGCAAACTTCAAGTGTGGGGGAGGTATGTGAGCATCCTGAGTAAAGTTCCTCTTCTACCAAATCTTATCTTGGTGTGGTGATGATGTCAGCTCTTGCATCTTGCCCACTAGCTAGGTAAGTCCTGCTTTTGACATTAAACAAAGCCCTTCCGGGAGGTTCCCGAGGTTCACCGTCTTATACTCATGCTTACGTCCCTTGTTGATGATAGCTTGATCATGCTTTCATGCTTCCCTTATCTGTGTTCATATGCTCTGGTTTGAATGTTTGTTGACAAATGTTCATAAACTGTTTTAGATTAAGCATGGTGCTTAGGTTAAAACTATCTTCTTCAGTCAAAACAAGACATGTTGTCGAGTTTTGATTGATGAACCCTAGAGTTATATTTTCATAGATCTTGGTTGCATATATGCTGACTAACCCCTGCAGAAAAATTGTCAAACTTGAATGGGTAAGTCATTGAGCTAAATTCAACTAGGAAGGTAAGTTGAGGTGTCAGATTCATGTTGCACAACATGCAAAGGTGGTACATATGACCTCTCAAAGGTCCAAGGTAAGTATATTCCCCTTTGTGTATAATGTGTAATCTTGATCTAACCCTTCTTGAGTAAATGACATGGTGACAATAAAAAAAACCCAAAAATATTTGAATTTGAATAAAGGCTCTACGGTTCTTGAACCAATAGAGTCCCTCTTTTGTTTCCACTTTTTTGTTTCAAGAACAAGCACCAGGTTCAAGCACTAGTGTGGGGGAGTTCTCTCGAACTCATCATCAACATTTCCACTAGAGAACTCCCACACAGGCATTGCACAACATCGACTACGCCTTCATGATAAGAGCAAGGTAAACTAGAGAGAGTCAGCTGCCTTATGGTCAGCCGAATCACCACTAGTCTTCCTTGATCTCTTATCCCTCAGAAGCGATGGTACGTGCACCCTCTACCTCACTCTCCTTTATCCATGAGTTTGAATGAATTTCCATTCATATGCTTTATATCAAACCCAGTGGTTGGTGCTATGCTTGCTTTACATGGTTCCTGTGGTTGGCTTGCATATGTTTTATTCCCAACTTATCATCTTGATGCTTGTGAACAAATATCATTAGGGAACTCATGCTTATCTAAGTAGTTGGTGTTTGTGATATGGTTTGATGATATGATCTTCGCTCTGAATGTCTGAGTGCTTGGGAATTTTATTTGAAAATCATGAAAACCCCTTGCAAAGCTCCTCTTTGATATGCCACCGTCCTACTAGAGCCATATGATATTCATAGTTAAAAACCTTTTACTCATATGCTGCTTGTTATTGGATTGAGCTTCGTCAAAATTCTGTGACCCTTGTGAGAATTCTTTTCACTACTTTCATGATCAAGATTCATGTGCACACCACCTATTTCCCCTTGCTATGCTTCTACACTGGAAGTTAGCATTGTATCATTTATCCATTTCATAAAAATAAAGCTCCATATGTGGTGTGACATCTCTCTCCAAAAGTGTCCTTCAAAAAAAAGAGACATGGGCTATGAAAAAAAAGAGATACATGCTCAAGGCATGATAAAAAAAATGAAAAAATAAAGAATAGCCCATGTCCAAAATAAAGGAGAAATAGGAGAGAGATGAGATCATGCAAAAAGGAGTTTCATATCATAGATGGTGATAACTAGTATCCATTCCGGAGCTAGTGCTCACCTTACCATCACCTCAGCTTCCATCATATATGTATGGTAATATCTAGCACCCATTCCGGGCCTAGTATCCACCTTACCATACTCACCATATCCATACACGTGCACATCTTGATCTGATTGTATGATTTGATTTTCTCTGTGGATCCAGTTTTTTACTTTGCAATATATGTGATACAAGTATGCCTTATCCTTTACCCTACCCTAAGCTCCACAAATAGCCATCATTAGAAGTAGGATGAAGAAAGGCAATCTAATGCCTTGGTGAGGACATTTACACATTGAGCGATCTGAGAGAATCAAATGAGGAGCTAAGCAAAGGTTTGTTTTTGAAAATTTATTGCAAAATCCCAAGTTACTTAACATGATGAGCATGAGTGATTTGATTCATGATCGTTCCATTCCTCAACTGCCCAAGATAGCATGATAGACACATCAGAGTTCACAAGTACAAGGTATGGTTTGGAATATCTCTTATGCTTACTTCATACCTATGGATATCATGTCTCACTTTGATCTTGTTCTTCCCTTCACTCGGGACGAGCAAAGGTCGAGTGTGAGAGTATTTGTTGACGGCTGATTTTCACTCACTTCTTACCCGTCAAACATGTACCTTTTGGCATGGAAAATGATTATCAACACTAGAATAGGGCTTAAACTAACCATTTCCACAAGTGTTGGTGATTATGTAAATGCAGGTAATTAGCACTAGAAGGAGGAATAAAAGCACGAGTCTTTGATCGAAGTACCTCAAGCTCAGCCAATGAGGGGATGCCACATAGGATTCCCCTGGATCACTGACGTCATCAATCCAAGAGAGGCAAGCCCGACGAATCATGAATCGCCACGTGGACATCACATGGAACCAAGGGTCCACTCAGTACCCAAACCGCCAGGAAACTTGGCATGCATAGAGGACAAGCATCAGGGCCCACATGGCAGCCACCCTAAGAAAACACAACGCAGAAGGCCTCCCGGGGGTTTCGGCCGACCCTAGGATCGGCCGAACCGACCTAGGGTCGGTTGATCCCCACCTTCCACGTGCTGCTGCCTGATTGGTCACTTGCTGCGATCCCAGGCGTTTTGGAGCACTTGGAGCCCCGAAGCAAGCCTCTCTCTCCTCCATAAATAGGAGGGGAGAGGCTCCATTTTGGAACACACACTTCTCTTCCTCCTCTTCATTTTGGCTTTGAGCCTCTCTCTTTAGGAGAGGAGAGCTCTTTGTATAGGATTAGTGCTAGGAAGTGAGGTGGGAGGCTTAAGGCCATGTCATGGTTCATGACATCTTCCTCAAGAACGATCCTCAGTGGTGCCTTTGTTCTTCAACTAGACTAAAGTGAGTATTTCGATATTTCCTATTTAGACTAAAGTCGTATGCATGCTTAGTTGCTTTGTTCTTGTGTTCTTCGTTTGTTCTTGGTTTAGAGGCTTGTGTTCTTCGAACACAACCCTTTTGATCCAGTAGACTTAGATCATAAGTTTGCATCTAGTTTGCCAACTTGTCTATTAGAGTAAAGTGAAGCTCCTGCATGTTTCCAGTTAGATCAAAGTGCATTCGTGATCTTGCATGAGTGATAGAGCATCCCTTGAGCTAGTGCCAGTATCTCCCTCGCGGATTCGTAGTATTAGTAAGTGGTGTAGACGTGGTGTCTGGATCATAAGCTATCCTTCGAAGACCACGTATGATCGTAGCGTAGAGGTAGGCCGCAGTGGTGACAGCCTGTTGGACCCTTTGTCAACCCTCTACGTCGCGTACCGAGTTGGGCTCGCTCCAGCACATTGACCTAGGATGTGCCTGGTGCCCGAAGTGACTGTTACACCTGAGAGACCGTAACTAGACTCTGCGCTTGGTCAAGGCAGATCCTTTCTACCTATCCTATCAATCAGTGTTGTGTCCTTGGATCATCTATACTAGAGTAGGAGATAATACACACCGTTCCTTGGATTCGATACCCTTGGAATACTCTCCTTCCTTGGGGAAGTGCTACAGCGGTATTTCCGTGCGCTTGTTGTATACCCGGTTGTTCTTATATGCTCCCTCTAGGTGTACAACTAGTGGTGACGTTAAGAAACGCCAACAGTTGTATCTTCTATTTGAGTTGTAGGGGTAGCGTGGTCATTTACCTCCCTCCGATGGACTTCGTATAAATAGCAGAGAGGTGGATGGCATCTCTCTCTTCGACTCTAGGGCTTTCTCCCCCGGTAGATTTCTCTGAACTGTTTCTTTTCCCTCTTGATTCCTTAGGCTAGACTCTTGTATAGACTCTGACCTCTGGATGTATGGAAGCATTCGGCATTGCGGTGATCTCCTAGTCCTCTGTGATTTTCGTGTCATTTTTGGGGCTATTTTTGGGAAGTTTCGTTCTTCGCTCGATTGGGGGATTTGAGGTCGTTTTCCTTCAAATTTCTTTGAGGGGATCATGGGTGGATGCCTTGCGCATCTTTGTGTGTGATCTTGACCCCTCAAACGCCATGGAGAGCCTTCGATTTGTGAGTTTTTGGCCGGAGTTCGTGTTCTTGGTGGAGTTCGTGTGATCCGCGATTCCCGGCGATTTAGTGGCTTAGAGGTCGAGATTTTTGGGGCATAGCTTCATCTTGTGTTGCTTATCATTTCCCCCAAATATTGTCTCAAGAGCTTTTGGCGTTTGGGAGATCCGGTTATGGATTTGGAGAGTTGACGTCGCGGGGTCGGGCTGTTTCTGTTCTGTCCGCGTGTCGCAGACGGTCCGCTCGAGCGTCGCGGACGGTCCGTGTGGAGCGTGTTCTTCAGAGTTCGTCGCGTGTTATTCGCGCTCGCGTTTCGATCCGTTTCGGCCTGAGGTTTTTGTTGCGCGGGGTGTGGCGGACAGTCCGCGACAGCTTCACGGACGGTCCGCACGGTCGAGATTTTGTTTGGGGTGCCTTGAGGTTTGTCTGGGGTTTTCAGCGAGGTTGGCGGACAGTCCGCCTAGACCTCACAGACGGTCCGTGACACTAGCGGACAGTCCGCGTGGCCTCCTCGGACGGTCCGAATTTCGGGGTGCGCTACTGGTGGTTCGGTCTGCTATTTCGGACAGTCCACCCTGGGCTTGCGGACGGTCCGCCTGAGTCCCGCGGACAGTCCGTCTGGTGCTTGCGGACGGTCCGTCCTGGACTTCGCAAACTTGGTTAAGTCTTTCGGTTCTTGCTTTGGTGCTTTCGCTCTTTGTTCCTAGGCTTGTCTCTTGATCTTGTAGGCTTGTGTGTGCCTTGTTTGGAGCTTCCTTTGTGTGCGCGAGAACTTGGAGTGGCAATCGGGGTATAGGCCGAGTTCGACCTTCGGGAAGAATTTTTATCGGCTCCCATTCACTCCCCCCTCTCTGGTCACCCTATTTGGTCCTTCAATTGGTATCAGAGCCGGTTACGGATCTTCTTGATTCTAACCAGTCTAAGATCCAAAGATGGGCGATTATGGCAAGGGGTCGGGTCCTTCGCACTTTGATGGCAAGAATTACCCGATGTGGGAGAGGCGCATGGGCGCGTTTTTGCGAGGGAAGGGAACTCTAATCTGGGAGGTCACTCAGAATCCTCATTATGTCATCCTAGACAGTTTTCTACTTCTAGGATCGCGGGACATGTTTGAGGCCAACAGCAAGGCTGTGGATTACTTGTTCCGTGCTCTCTGTGCCTCGGAGTTTGATCGAGTGTATGGAGAGGATGTGGCCGGAAAGATTTGGCTCAAGTTGAGAAATGCTCATGTTGGCAATACCCAAGTGCAAGCCTGTATGTTTTCCACTTACCGGAGAGAGTACGAGAACATCACTCATCTCCCCGGTGAGTCGACCGATGCTATGTTTCAGCGCTTCACTTGCATAGTCAACAACATGAGGGCCAATGTGACAGTGCTCCCATACACGGATCATGATCAAGCTATCAAGCTTTTGCATGCCCTGGATAGGTCCGTGTGGAGTGCCAAGGTCGAGGCCATTGAGGAGTCAAGCGCGTATGACACGCTGTCGCTTGACGAGCTGTTCTCCAAGCTCAGGTCTTCAGAGGTTGATCGAGGCTTGAGAGCCAAGAGCGAGAGCCCCACTGATCCTCATAGTTTGGCTCTTGTCTCAGGATCGAGGACTAACGCTAACTCTGTTGGCTTTTCTTTGTCTTGTCTTGTGTCCATGCCAGATGAGGACTTTGAGATGCTGAGCAAGGATGATCTCGCCTTGTTGAGCAAGAGGTTTGGGCGGATGTACGAGAACCGCAAGAATGCAAGGCGGAGCTCGGGGATGTGCTATCGATGCGGGAAGCACGGGCACTTCATCGCCGAATGCCCTGAAGCCATGGAGATCAAGAACGACTACAAGGGTAAGCCCAAGCATGACTACAACAAGCACCGCTCCCAAAATGACTACAAGGACAAGCACAAGGACAAGGGCGAGAGAAGGCACAAGAAGAGTGGCGGCCACAAGAAGAAGACCGCTCGAGCGATAGTGGCCGGAGCGAGCGACATCGACTCGACATCAAGCGATGCTTCTTCCGACCCAAGCAGCGAGGAAGAGCAAGAGAAGTGCAAGGACAAGCGGCACACGGGCAAGAACTTCACCGGCCTAAGCTTCATCGCACAAGGAGGCTTTTGCGGCATCGCGCACTCCAAGAAGGGTGGGAAGCACAGCTCGGATTCGAACTCCGACTCTGACGAAGAGGTACGACAAGATCCCAACTTCTTGCTAGAGGAGAATGCTAGGCTCAATGAGTTGCTTGATAACCGTGATGATGTGCTTAGAAAGACCAACAAGTAGAAGAGGGAATTTAGGTCTTTGTTGGGTGATGCTAAGGACAAGGTAGTCGAGCTTGAATCCTTGCTTGTGGATGCTAGGAATGAGATAAGTCTGCTCCTGTGGTGTCTGATGAGATAGATTGTGGTGATTGCTCAGTTTTTGTTGCTGATTCGACTGCTCTCAAGGAGAAGCATGCCTCTACTTTGGAGGAACTAGATGTGATTAGGATTGAATGTGATGAATTGAAGTCAAGGCCAGCCTTACTAGGTGCTGTCTTGCATGCTAGGCTAGATGAGTCTCACACTAGAATTGTTTCTCTTGAGGCGGCATTGAAAGCTCCTCTTCCTACATCATGTTCAACCTGTGAAATGCATGCTTTGAAAAACATGGAACTTGCACACTATGTTGATCGTCTGCAGGATGAAAATGATGAATTTAGGAAATTGATGAGTTGGTTGTCTGGGCATGAGCCACAATTGAGTTTGATGTTGGCTCAGTTCAAGAGGTTTGATGGTCAGGTGTTGGGGGCTGACAAGAGTGGTGAGGGAGAAGAGAAAGCTGGAGAGACACCTACACCACCCCACACCATACCCATGAACAAATATGCACCCAACCCAAACCACCTGAGAAACAAGCTTGATACAACTCCAGACCCACTAGTGTTCCCCCAGAAAACAGAGAATTACCAGAAACCCATCAAGTTTGTGAGCAACCTGGGTAATGTCTTTGAGGGGAAGTCAGGAGAGAAAGCAGTTGAGAAGCCCACAGAAAAGCCACCGCCTAAGCCAGTGCCAATCCGCTTCCATTGTGAGTATTGTGGGAGGGATGAGCATAAGGATGAGTTCTGTTTCCGGAGGAAGAGGGATGAGAGGTTTGTTAGGGAGATGGCAAACAAGGACAGGTACCACCTTGCTCGTGGTGTGCCTGAGCCTCGTAGAGGGCCTCTACCTAGGGGTGAGGTGTATGTGCATACAGTTCCCACTCGTAGAGGTGGAGGTGTGTTTCCTCAGAGAGACAGGCGTGTTGGGTTTGGGCGTGGTGAGTTCGCTCGACGTGCTCCTTCTCGTGACCATTACGAGTTTGGGAGGCATGATTGGACCTTTGGGTCTCAGATGGACTACGGGCCACGTTTTCCGCCTCGTGGTGCGCGTACTCCTCCAGTGAGACGTGATAGGTCCTTTGGTGGTAGGCGTGAGAGGGCTCCACCTAGAGGTTTTGGGAGGATGGATTTTGCTAACCCTTCTTTTGAGCAAATGGCTCAGCACTAGTTTGACTCTTTTGGTACTAACCCCAGTGTTGATTCGCTTGCTCATTCTCGTCCTCGTTTTTGATTGCAGGTGGGAGGCTTGGAGAACTTTTGGTTGATCGACTCCAGTTGCTCACGACACATGACCAGAGATCGTGGGTGGTTCTCCAGTCTCACCCCGGTGAGTACGAGGGAGTACATCACTTTTGGGGATAATGGGAGAGGACGAGTGCTTGCTGAAGGTATGGTGAAGGTGAGTAGCAAGGTGACCTTAAGAAGTGTGGCCCTGGTCAAGTCACTTGGTTTCAACCTGTTGTCAGTATCTCAATTACTGGACAAAGGTTTTGAGGTTCGTTTTACGTCAGATGCTTCTCGTGTGCTTGATTCTCGAGGCGATCTTGTCTGTACGATCGTCCCCGAGGGTCAAATCTTTCGTGCCGATTTTTCACAGTTTGTTGGTCCTCCTCGATGCTTTATTGCTGGTGTTTCGGCCGAGCTTTGGAAATGGCATAGGAGGTTGGGACACTTGAGCTTTGAGTTGCTTTCCCGCTTGAGTGGTCTTGATCTTGTCCGAGGATTGGCTAAGTTGAAATTCGAGAAGGATTTGGTTTGTGCTTCTTGTCGGCATGGAAAGATGGTTGCTGCTTCTCACGCCCCTCTGACTTCTGTCATGACCGAGCGACCTTGTGAGCTGTTACACATGGATTTGGTTGGCCCAACTCGTGTTCGCTCTGCAGGTGGGAAGGGGTATGTTCTTGTGGTTGTTGATGATTTTTCGAGGTACACTTGGGTTTTCTTTTTGGAGGATAAGAGTGAGACATTTGGCTTTGTTCAGGACTTGATCTTGAGGTTGAAGAGTGAGAGACATGGTGATGCCATTCGAGCTATACGCAGTGACAATGGCACGGAATTTAAGAACTCTCATTTTGATTCAGTACTCTTCTCCATACGTCGCTTGCCATAATGGCGTAGTGGAGAGGAAGAACCGGAACCTTTGTGAGATGGCCAGGACGATGCTCGATGAGCATAGGACTCCTAGGCGTTTCTGGGTCGAGGCGGTCAATACCGCTTGCTATGTCTCAAATCGCATCTTCCTTCGTGCCTTTAAGAAGAAGACCTCTTATGAGCTGATGCATGGCCGACAACCCAAGGTGAGTCACTTTAGAGCTTTTGGTTGCAAGTGTTTCATTCTTAAGATGGGCAAGTTGGATAAGTTCGAGTCTAGATGTTCGGATGGTATCTTTCTCGGTTATGCGATTCACTCTAGAGCATATCGTGTGCTCAACCTTGACACTAACTGAATCATGGAGACTTGCAAGGTAACCTTCGACGAGACACAACCATGTAGCTCTTCTGCTTTTGAGTGTGCAGGTGATGAGGAGATTGGTGCTAGGATCTTTGAGGATGAGAAGGATGGAGATGGAGACGACGATGATGATGATGGTGGTGCTCCCGTGGCTGATCGTGTACACGCTACTTCCACTACTACGACGACGATCGAGGATGGACCATCCCCTACACCCACTACGACTGAGGTTGTTCGAGTGGAGGCTGTTGCTGAGGGGGAGATTGTGTCCAGGCGAGAGGCTCCCCGGCGTGTACAAGTTGATCACCCACTGACGACAATCATTGGTGACCTTCATGAATGCACTACACGGTCGAGGTCAAGGAACACTTCTCATTTCGCTCACTCTGCTTTTGTCGCTTCTTTCGAGCCCAAAGATATTCGACACGCTTTGTCTGACGAGAATTGGGTGAATTCCATGCATGAGGAGTTGGAGAATTTTGAGAGAAACCAAGTCTGGGTGTTAGTCGATCCACCACCAAATTGCCATCCCATAGGTACCAAGTGGGTGTGGAAGAACAAAGAGGGTGAGAATGGGATGGTTGTGAGAAATAAGTCGAGGTTGGTGGCTCAGGGGTTCAACCAGAAGGAGGGAATAGATTATGAGGAGACATTTGCTCCTGTGGCACGTTTGGAGGCAATTAGGATCCTTCTAGCCTTTGCCGTGGCTAAAGGGTTCAAGTTGTACCAAATGGATGTCAAGAGTGTTTTCTTGAATGGGGTGATAGAGGAAGAAGTGTATGTGAGGCAACCCCTGGGGTTTGAGAGCGAGAAATACCCACACCGTGTTTACAAACTCCAGAGAGCGCTCTATGGGTTGAAACAGGTACCTAGAGCTTGGTATGGCAGGTTGAGAGGGTTTTTGCTGAGTAAGGGGTTTGTGATAGGCACAGTTGATAAGACCCTGTTTCTCCTTAAGCATGGGAATGACCTTTTGATTGTTCAGATATACGTGGATGACATAATCTTTGGTGGCTCTTCTCATGATCTTGTTGCCAGATTTGCAGATGACATGAGCAGGGAATTTGAGATGTCCATGATGGGCGAGCTGCGGTTTTTCTTGGGTCTCCAGATCAAGCAGTGCAAGGACGGGACCTTTGTACATCCGGCGAAGTACACCAGAGACATGGTGAAGAAGTTTGGCATTAACGACTCCAAGCGGCTGACTACCCCGATGAGTACAACTACGGCTTTGGACGCGGACGAGGACGGCGAACCCGTGGACCAGAAGGAGTACCGGAGCATGATCGGCTCCCTCCTCTACTTGACGGCGACGAGGCCAGACATACAGTTCAGCGTGTGTCTGTGCGCTCATTTTTAGGCTTCACCGAGGACTTCACATCGGTAGGCCATCAAGTGGATTTTCAGGTACTTAAACTACACTCCTAAGTTTGGTCTTTGGTATTCTGCCTCCTCGACACTCAGACTTCACGGGTACTCCGATGCTGATTTTGCTGGGTGTCGATTGGACCGCAAGTCTACCTCTGGGTGTTGTCAGTTCCTTGGTTCTTCTTTGGTCTCTTGGTCATCTCGCAAGCAATCCAGTGTAGCCCAGTCCACTACAGAGGCCGAGTATGTAGCTGCTGCTAGTTGTTGTTCCCAGCTGCTTTGGATGACCTATACCATGAGTGATTTTGGAGAGGAGTGCTCCTAGGTTCCACTTTTCTGCGATAGCACCAGTGCCATAAGTGTAGCCAAAAATCCTGTCCTCCACTCCAAAACGAAACACATAGAAGTGAGGTACCACTTTCTGAGGGACAATGTTGAGAAGGGAAACATATCTTTGTCCTATGTCCCTACCCAAGACCAGCTAGCCGACATTTTCACCAAACTGCTTGATCAAGTCACTTTCACTCACTTGCGGGGTGAACTTGGTGTTTTCTTTCCTTTCTAGCTGAGTCTTTACTTTCTGTACAAAACCTAGTAGGATAGCCATCTTTGGATCACTTGTGCTAGGAAAAGCTTCTCTCATATACATTGATGACTGATATGCTATTTGTGAGACTTGTGCATGTTTGGTAATCTGTGGATGTAATGCTATGCTCTTGATGGTTTTGCCACATATGTATGATGAGATAGCATTTGATTGTGAAAATGATAAAATTGCCTCTCTCATGAGTAGATGCTTGTCTATGCTCAATTTGTGCTTAAATGCTTATATCATGCTCAGTTTGTGCTTGAGGATCATATTCTCTTTGCTTGGGGTCAAAGTCCTTTTTCCATTGTAAATGTTTAGCCCTTTTGCTTGCTTGGGGAGGAGCATAAGCTTCTTTTTGCCGCAAAGGCACTTCATGTACCATGTTTAATCTTGAAAATGAAATTGGTGTGTGAATTGCCTTATGCTTGAAAAATGAGCTCCTAATCATGTTTTTATGCTTTGATTTTCATATCTTGGGTGCTAAACCGTAGCATGTTGTCTACCATGAGAAGTCTCATTTTAAGAAGTAGACACATGGCTCGGTGGCTTTAACATGACTTTAGTAGCTTGTGGGCATTTATAATGATCTTGTGATGAGAATTTGTGATCTTGCATAAACTTTGGATGATCTAGTGTATTTATGTTCAAATTGGTATGGATAGGGTCTTGCTCATGAGATGAATGTTTCTTTGTGAAAATTGCTTAAAATTGCTTTTGGCCATGTCACATGCTTATATGTCTCTACCTTCTTGATGGTAATGTGCTAACTACACCATATCTACTTTGCTTGCTCTATGTCTCATGTGTAGTATTTTATTGTGCTCTTTGTATATTTGAGAAGCTTGGTAGATTGTATATATGCTTTGACATGCATTTTTCATGAAAACAAGGGGAAGAGTTTCATATACCTTGATTCTTGCATTGTCAACAAGGGGGAGAGTTTTGTATGATAAGGGGAGAATTTTCATGCTTTGGAAGATTTTGTGGAAAATTGGTATGTGAAATGGTATGTGAGATGTTGATAGAGGCGGAGTGCCCAATCTTTCGGTGAGTGGAGATAAATTCGATTTGGTGGTTGTTGACCCTCACGATCCGACTACGATGAGCGAGCTCGAAGTGCCAATGCAATCACTGAACCAACTCCCGATGGTTACCAACCTTGCTGGTGCAAAGTCAGCCTGATCATGAAGATCTTTTCCTGCACGCAATCGAAGAACGAACAAGAAAATGAGGCGAGCGATCTTACTATCACTCGAAGGTGGAGTCTGCAATACACGAAGGCAGCGCTATGCGGCTGTTCGGTTATAGCTAAAGCTAACTTGTAAAACAAACTCGAGTTGTAAATGATACAGGACTCTGACTAATAAAGGGGGCGCAGCCCTTAGGGGAGGGGCGGCCAGCAAAGGGGCGCCGCCCCTAGCGTCGTGGGTGCGGGGGTGCAACCCTAGGCGCCCTCTTGGGCCAGTCCTAGGTGCCCATGCACAAGGCCTCCTGTTGGGCCAGCCTTCAGTCTTCTGGTTCTTCATTCTTCAGCATCATGACGAAGTTAAACTCTCTTGCACGGGCCCGAGTAATTGGCCCAGAAGGTGGTGCTGAAGAAGGTGCTGCTGGCGCTGGAGTAGGAGAAGGTGCTGCTGGTGTAGATGTACTTGTGGTGTCGTCATCATCCTCCCCTTCTTGAACTGAAGTCGTCCTCGACGGCAACTCCTCATCCTCACCCAGATATGGCTTCAAATCTACAACATTAAAACTAGTGGAAACACCAAACTCCGCAGGCAGGTCAAGGATATAGGCATTATCATTAATCTTGGTTAGCACTTTAAAAGGACCAGCAGCACGAGGTATTAATTTAGAACGGCGCAAAGTAGGAAAACGATCCTTTCTCAAATGCAACCAAACCATATCACCAGGTTCAAAAGTAACATGTTTTCTACATTTACTACCAGCAACCTGATATTTAGCATTAGCAGCAGCAATGTTTTGGTGAGTTTGTTCATGCAGGTTAACCATTTGTTCAACATGTGCAACAACATCTAAGTGTGGGGCGTCTTCAGTATCAAATGAAAACAAATCAATAGGAGCCCGAGGGATGTAACCATACACAATCTGAAAAGGGCACATCTTTGTAGAGGAATGTGTTGCATGATTATAAGCAAACTCAACATGGGGCAAGCAATCCTCCCAATGTCTCAATTTTGATCTAAAACAGCCCTTAGCATGGTGGACAAAGTTCTATTAACCACCTCAGTCTGCCCATCAGTCTGAGGGTGACAAGTTGTGCTAAACAGCAATTTAGTTCCTAATTTATTCCACAGAGATCTCCAAAAATGACTGAGAAACTTAACATCACGATCAGAGACTATTGTATTTGGGATACCATGCAAACGAATAATCTCTCTAAAGAACAATTCAGCAATATTGCTTGCATCATCAGTCTTATGACAAGGTATGAAATGAGCCATTTTGGAGAATTGATCAACAACCACAAAAATGCTATCCCTCCCCTTCTTAGTTCTAGGCAATCCCAAAACAAAGTCCATAGAAATATCAAGCCAAGGGGAAGTAGGAATAGGCAAAGGCATATACAAACCATGGTTGTTCAACCGTGACTTAGCTTTCTGACAAGTAGTGCAGCGTGCAACTAGGCGCTCAACATCAGCACGCATCCGGGGCCAAAAGAAGTGGGCAGCCAACACCTCATGCGTCTTGTAGATGCCAAAGTGTCCCATGAGACCGCCTCCATGCGCTTCCTGTAACAGCAAAAGACGAACCGAACTAGCTGGAATACACAACTTGTTAGCGCGAAACAGGAACCCGTCCTGTATGTGAAATTTGCCCCATGGTTTGCCATTAATACAATGGGCAAAAGCATCTTTAAAATCAGCATCGTCGACATATTGATCTTTCACAGTTTGCAAGCCAAAGATTTTAAAATCTAACTGTGACAGCATGGTATAGCGACGAGACAAAGCATCAGCAATAACATTGTCCTTCCCGTTCTTGTGTTTAATTATGTAAGGAAAAGACTCAATGAATTCTACCCATTTAGCGTGACGACGGTTCAGATTTGTTTGGGTACGAATATGTTTCAAAGCCTCATGATCAGAATGAATTATGAACTCGTGATGCCAAAGATAGTGATGTCAAGTATGCAAAGTGCGCACTAAAGTGTAAAGCTCCTTATCATAAGTAGAATATTTCAGACTAGCACCGCTTAATTTCTCACTAAAATAAGCAACTGGTTTTCCTTCTTGTAACAAAACAGCACCTAGCCCAATACCGCTAGCATCGCATTCAAGCTCAAACACTTTATTAAAATCAGGCAATTGCAAAAGGGGAGCATGCGTTAACTTATCTTTCAAAGTGCGGAATGCTACCTCCTGCGAATCACTCCAAGCGAATGGCACATCTTTCTTCGTAAGCTCATGCAAAGGCGCTGCAATGGAGCTAAAATCACGAACAAACCTGCGGTAGAAACCTGCAAGTCCAAGAAAGCTCCGAATCTGTGTGACCGTCGTCGGTGTAGGCCACTCCTGAATGGCAGCAATTTTGCTGCTATCGACCTCAATGCCCTATGGAGTAACATCATAACCAAGAAACGAGACACGTTGTGTGCAAAAGATGCATTTATCCATGTTAGCAAATAAGTGGGCAGCACGCAACGCATCAAAAACAACACTCAAATGTTTCAAATGGTCTTCCATAGATTTGCTGTAAATAAGGATATCATCAAAATAGACAACCACAAACAATCCTATGAAAGGTCGCAGAACTTCATTCATGAGTCGCATAAAAGTGCTGGGAGCATTAGTCAATCCAAACGGCATAACCAACTATTCATATAAGCCAAATTTCGTTTTAAAAGTTGTTTTCCATTCATCACCTAGTTTCATTCTAATCTGATGGTAACCACTACGCAAATCAATCTTTGTGAAAATAATGGCACCACTAAGCTCATCTAGCATATCATTAAGTCATGGTATGGGATATCGATAACGAATGGTGATGTTATTAATAGCATGACAATCTACACACATACGCCAGGATCCATCCTTCTTTGGAACAAGTAACACAGAAACTGAGCAAGGGCTGAGAGACTCACGAATGTAACCCTTGTCAAGCAATGCCTGTACCTGGCACTGGATTTCCTTTGTCTCATCCGGATTTGTACGACACGGGGCGCGATTTGGAAGCTGTGCGCCAGGAATGAGGTCGATCTGGTGCTCAATGCCACGGAGTGGTGGGAGGCCCGGTGGCAAGTCTTTGGGAAAGACATCAGCGTACTTCTGCAAAAGGTTAGCAACCACAGGGGGAACATCCAAAGACGGTGCATCATCAAGTGAAACGAGCAGACTAGAGCAAACTAGTGCGTAGCAAGGCAATTGAGCATCACATAAATCATTGAAATCAGCACGTGTAGCAAGTAGAACAGGAGCATGCAACTTGATTTCAGAATTAACCGACGGTGATGGTTCAAGTTTCTTAGCAATTTTAGCAGCTCTAGCAACATCATCTTTAACAATTTGTTCAGGTGTCATAGGATGTATAATTATTTTTTGTCCCTTAAACATGAAAGAATAATGATTCGAACGACCATGATGCAAGCTATCAGTATCATATTGCCAAGGTCGACCAAGTAACAAGGAACATGCTTCCATGGGAACAACATCACAATCAGCAAAATCAGAATAAGCACCCATGGAGAAATGAACACGCACTGTTTGTGTTATTCTAATTTTCCCACCAGCATTAAGCCATTGAATGTGATATGGATGCGGATGCTTACGAGTGGGTAAGGATAGTTCTCAACCAGCGCGGTACTCGCCAAATTGTTGCAGCTGCCGCTGTCGATGATGATGCGAATCGACCTTTCCTTCACAACGCCCTTTGTGTGGAAAAGGGTGTGTCGCTGATTCTGCTCCGGTGGGGCGACCTGTGTACTGAGAACACGCTGCACAACAAGAGTTTCATACCGATCGGCGTCATCCGGGTTGACATGTACATCCGTCTTTGCTGCATGGTCAGTGGCCAGCATGGTATGTTGAATATCCTCAGAATCACTAGCGGAAGAGTACTCACCATCATCACGAATGAGAAAAGTGCGCGTGTTTGGGCAGTCCCGAGCCACGTGGCCACGTCCGCTGCAACGAAAACACGTGATATCCCGTGTATGACCTGTGGTGGGGGTCGCGCCTGTGGATGGAGCGGCGCCTGCAGGTTTGGCTGCCCTATCACGGGATGTAGGCGTGGCTGCAGATGGTGCAGGAGAAGCGGCTGCAGGGCTGGAGGTCGAGGTACGACCTGCAAAAGGGTTAGAAAAAGTCTTCAAGCGGCGTCCCTACACTTCACGTTCAGCTTTGCAAGCATATTCAAATAATTGAGTCATATTATGATATTCCTTATAATCAAGTATGTCCTGGATTTTGCGGTTTAAGCCACCACGAAAACGTGCCATAGCAGCGTCGTTGGTCTCCAATGTCCCACAACGAATCATACCTTTTTGTAACTCTTGGTAATAGTCCTCAACAGATTGAGAACCTTGCTGGAAATGCTGCATCTTATTAAGCAAATCACGAGCATAATATGAAGACACAAATCTATGGTGCATAGCAGTTTTCAATTGATCTCACGTGGTCGGAATGGCAGTGGGATGTTTGATTTTATACTCACGCCACCAAATTAAAGCAAAATCAGTAAATTCACTAATAGCAGCTTTAACTTGAGAATTTGCAGCAATATCATGGCATGAAAATTTTTGTTCAACCTCTAACTCCCAATCAAGATATGCTGCAGGATCATATTTACCATTAAAAGGTGGGATTTTAAATTTAATCTTAGAAAAAGAATCATTACCAGGGCGGCGTGGCACACGGCGGGCACGACCGCGACTGTCTCCGGCGTCCTGCTCCGAATCACCGCCATAGTCCTTCTGCAACTCTGTGATCGTGGTGTGCATAGCATCGAGTTGGGCCACGAGAGTGTCGAGTGTGGTCTTGGTGGCCGTCTGAGCGAGGTCGAGCTGATCGAAATGGTCGGTCGACGTAGTGATCGTTTCGTCTAGCCGTTCATGTACCGTCCGAATGTCTACAGCTAGTCCTTCAACTTGTGCTCGCAAGTCTTGCAACGGATCAGCCGCGCCGCCTTCATCTGCCATGGTTAGCGCAAACACAAAACAAAACGATGACAAAAACAGGGTGGGACAGCTCACAAAGGCGCTCACACTAGTGCTGTTATCAAATTCTTATCCGTTCTTACCACGCACACAGGGGCGACCTGCAACCAACCGGTGGAACTCGTGAAAGATTGTAGCAGCGATTGCCTGGAGAAACAAAAACTGCTCGTCGTAGAAATATGTGGAGTTCTGGGAAGGCTGCACTCAAATGAAGGATTAGCACAATCAAACAATAATGCAAAGTTGAATAAGAGTGCTAAACATGATCAAACGCTGCTGGCAACAAGTGAAATCAAAAGGACAGCAAGGAAGGTGGAGAGGGCGCAACAAATTACTGTTTTTTTTTGCTTCTGTTTTGTTTTGCGGAGTCCTCAAAACCAAAAATATGAACACAGAGGATCTCAAACAGCAAGTTGCGACACACACTTTTTCCGAAAGTACAGGGGTATTCCGGTAAAAAAAAGATGGCACCTAGAAAGAGAGGAAGAGAAGCTGGTAAGGTGTGGAGGAAGAGGGGGGAAAAGAGCGTGTGTGGTGTACACGGTGGAGCCGCGGGGTTCACGCGATCCAGGGGGGCACGGTGCGCGCAGGAACACCGAAACGAGTCCTCTTCCTTCTCCCGTGTGGACTCTGTCTTTCTTTTTTTTCCTTTTTTTCTTTCCTTTTTTTTTGTCTTTCCTTTTTTTCTTTCCTTTTTTTTGATAACTTTTCCTTTTTTTTGGACTTTCCAACACTGGGAGGGAGAAACGCGGAAGGGGGGCGAGAGGGGGGGAGTCCTGCGGTGGCGCGTGGGGGGAAGTCCTGCGGTGGCAGGGCAGCGGAGAAGAACTAGGGTTAGAAACACAAGTAACCAGCAACGATTGAACGAACAAAGCACGCAAACTCAACAAAGCAAGTTATTGAATGAAAGTGCGAGGCTAAAAGGGTTGCTGGGACAAGGATCTAACCTAAAACTAAATTTTTGTTTGGTTTTTATGGACTGTAGGAAATAAAAACACTCGATAAACTCACCGATCAACCTGGAAAACTGATACCACTTGATAGAGGCGGAGTGCCCGATCTTTAGGTGAGTGGAGATAAATTCGATTTGGTGGTTGTTGACCCTCACGATCCGACTACGACGAGCGAGCTCGAAGCGCCAATGCAATCACTGAACCAACTCCCGATGGTTACCAACCTTGCCAGTGCAAAGTCAGCCTGATCACGAAGATCGTTTCCTGCACGCAATCGAAGAACGAACAAGAAAAAGAGGCGAGCAATCTTACTATCACTCGAAGGTGGAGTCTGCAATACACGAAGCCAGCGCTATGCGGCTGTTCGGTTGTAGCTAAAGCTAACTTGTAAAACAAACTCGAGTTGTAAATGATACAGGACTCTGACTAATAAAGGGGGCGCAACCCCTAGGGGAGGGGCGGCCAGCAAAGGGGCACCGCCCCTAGCGTCGTGGGTGCGGGGGTGCAACCCTAGGTGCCCTCTTGGGCCAGTCTTAGGCGCCCACGCACAAGGCTTCCTGTTGGGCCAGCCTTCAGTCTTCTGGGCCTTCATTCTTCAGCATCATGACGAAGTTAAACTCTCTTGCACGGGCCCGAGTAATTGGCCCAGAAGGTGGCGCTGAAGAAGGGGCTGCCGGCGCTGGAGTAGGAGAAGGTGCTGCTAGTGTAGATGTACTCGTGGTGTCGTCATCAGATGTTGCATGTGAGGAGAAAAATTTGAGAAGAAGAAGTTGCATTTTCTCAGGGGGAGTTTGCATATGTGTAGGGGGAGCTCCTTTGGTTTGCCTGAGTTTTGTGCTTTGTGGTGTGCTCTTTGAGAGCTTTGTTTTGTCTCGGCTGTGTCGAGCCGTTGCCCTTGTCTTAGGGGGCCGAGACTTGATTTGGCGAGTGATCTTGTTTTCGCTTGTTCCTTGGCTTTGGATCACTTGCTTGGAGGTTTGTGTTCGTGGTTGTTTTCTTTTCTTTTTCTCTCATGGCTACTATGGGTGTTGTCAATGCACTCATCAAGGGGGAGATTGAGAACCAGGTGTGTCCGAGGACCAGTGAAGTGTCGCTCCTTAGTGATGAGTGATTGACAACGTTGTGTGGACTGATGCTTGGCTAAGTGTGCAGGTACAGGTTGTGGCTTGACTCGTGTCGGTGCAGGTGAAGAACAAGCGCGAAAGGCCTTAGCCATGGTGGCTTCCGGGTGATGGAGTGGCAAGTAGGCTTGGTTCGATGGACCCGGTGGCCGATGGGGTCAAGTGCGAGCCGTGCGGTGCAAGACTGGCGGGCTGAAGTCGTGAACATGGGCCGGTGCAAGGTAGCGGATGGAGCCCAAAGCTTGCACGCGGGGTTTGGTGGTTTGCCCACAAAACCATCGGTGGACGGTTTCTTGGTTTGGGCCTCAAAACCAAGTCCGGAGGCCCGAGGTGATGGAGACGGTGATCTGGGACCTTCGGGAAGCTTCGAGGCGGGGGGCACGTGGTGTGATCGCGGGGCTTGCGTCGATGCTAAGCAAGGCCGCGGTGGAAGCGTGTCCGCTCGATGAAGAATTGACCAAAATGCCCCTGAGGGGTTGTATCTTCTATTTGAGTTGTAGGGGTAGCGTGGCCATTTACCTCCCTCCGATGGACTTCGTAGAAATAGCAGAGAGGTGGAAGGCATCTCTCTCTTGGACTCTAGGGCTTTCTCCCCCGATAGATTTCTCTGAACAGCTTCTTTTCCCTCTGGATTCCTTAGGCTAGACTCTTGTATAGACTCTGACCTCTGGATGTATGGAAGCATTCGGCGTTGCGGTGATCTCCTAGTCCTCTGTGATTTTCGTGTCATTTTTGGGGCTATTTTTGGTGAGTTTCGTTCTTCGCTCGATTCGGGGATTTGAGGGCATTTTCCTTCGGATTTCTTTGAGGGGATCATGGGTGGATGCCTTGCGCATCTTTGTGTGTGATCTTGACCCCTCAAACACCGTGGAGAGCCTTCGATTCGTGAGTTTTTGGCCGGAGTTCGTGTTCTTGGTGGAGTTCGTGTGATCCGCAATTCCCGGCGATTTAGTGGCTTAGAGGTCGAGATTTTTGAGGCATAGCTTCATCTTGTGTTGCTTATCATCTCCCCCAAATCTTGTCTCAAGAGGTTTGGCGTTTGGGAGATCCAGTGATGGATTTGGAGAGTTGACCTTGCGGGGTCGGGCTGTTTCTGTTCTGTCTGCGTGTCGCGGACGGTCTGCTCGAGCGTCGCGGACGGTCCACGTGGAGTGTGTTCTTCAGAGTTCGTCGCGTGTTTTTCGCGCTCGCGTTTCGATCCATTTCGGCCCGAGGGTTTTGTTGCGCGGGGTTTGGCGGACTGTCCGCGATAGCTTCACGGACGGTCCGCGCGGCCGAGATTTTGTCTGGGGTGCCTTGAGGTTTGTCTGGGGTTTTCAGCGAGGTTGGCGGACAGTCCGCCTAGACCTCACGGACGGTCCGCGACACTGGCGGACAGTCCACGTGGCCTCCTCGGACGGTCCGAATTTCAGGGTGCGCTACTGGTGGTTCAGTCTGCTATTTCAGACAGTCCGCCCTGGGCTTGCGGACGGTCCGCCTGAGTCCCGCGGACAGTCTGTCTGGTGCTTGTGGACGGTCCGTTCTGGACTTCGCAGACTTGGTTAAGTCTTTCGGTTCTTGCTTTGGTGCTTCCGCTCTTTGCTCCTAGGCTTGTCTCTTGATCTTCTAGGCTTGTGTGTGCCTTGTTTGGAGCTTCCTTTGTGTGCGCGAGAACTTGGAGTGGCAATCGGGGTATAGGCCGAGTTCGACCTTCGGGAAGAATTTTTATCGGCTCCCATTCACTCTTCCCCTCTCTGGTCGCCCTATTCGGTCCTTCAGGGTGGCTTCCTCTTCTCCACGCGAAACTCCCGGCAGTCTTCTCGTCAATGGAAAGGCGGCGGCGAGGCGGATCGAAGGTGACGGCGTGGTGAGGGTTTGAGGGGCGGCGCTGAGGAGCTCGGTGGCGGCTAGGGTTAGGCCGATGCATGGCGGCAGCTATCTTTATATAGGCTGGGGTGGACACCTTAGCGTGCAGGCCAAGGGAAAAGGCGGCACGACGCACGGCTTGGACTTGGGTTCGAGTGCACGAGGATGACCGGAGGTTGAGGATGACAAGGAGGGCCCGCTTGTTAGCAGCTCCGGAGAGGGGTGGCAGTGTTGGGCTGGCTGCTGGGCCAGAGCAACGACGCGCGGGCAGAACGGAGGAGTCCGAGGAGCAGCACTAGACTTCCGGCTGACGGGCCGCGTGGTGGAGCTGGGCTAAAAGAGAAAGGATGGGGGAGGGAGAAAAAGAAAGATTTTGCATTTTCAAAAGGGGTCAAACAATTGAATTCCAATACAAATTTAAATCCAAGCAACCAAAAACAATGCACCATCATGAATGCAACAGTAAAATCCTATGTTTCATTAATTTTATTAAGGAAAAAGGATTAAATGACTAGGAAAATTAAATACAACCTTAGGTCCTTAAGCATAGGCATTGTTGCTAACAAAATTTTATTAAAGACATAATCTGAAATTTAGGGTGTTACAACCCACAACAGATACAAGCGACACGACCAAAGAAGCCTGAAACTCAAGGCAAACTGACACCTGTAGAAAAAAGGACGCTAAGAGCACCCGCATGTCATCAATCTTCTACCATCTGGAGCAAGGGAACAAAATGACAGTGCTATGCAAGACGAAGCCTCCAAGAAGAACGTGACGCCGACACCGACGCTGCCATTGTTCGACTATTCACGAATGAATAGTCCAAGTCTTCACTTGGCGAAACCAAATGAGTTTGGTGGCCATGACAACGCCCCCAACAGGGTAAGCTACGTGAGAGGACGCAACTGTTATCAAAACCGGCCAATGCCATGCAAGGCTTTCACCACAAGGCTACCAAACCCAACTCCACATTGCAGGCGACCAAAGAACCCTGGAAGAGAGCAAAACTGATGGAATGGCAGCGAGTAACCCAAGCTGAAAATGGTGAAGAGCCACTGCAGGTGCCACACGAGAGAGACCAAGAAACGACCGACATGGCCCAGAAACGCTTGAAACCGCGCCGATGAGAGATGTATGAGCACACTACCATCAACCACCAACCAAACTAGTGCAGAAACACCTGAAGTGAATCCCCGAAGATACGAGTGGTAGCACAAGCTCGAGAACTCCCAAGAACATAATGACCAGAGGGGGACGAAGCCCCATTAACACGACCACCATCCCGACAACAGGCACTGCGATCAGATAGGAGGCTCAGGAGTGTCCGACGCCGACACAAGTGGTGCAACTAGAGAAGATGGCAACGACGGTGATAGGCTCCCAGAGCTCGACGTACCCGCGGCGATGAGAGCCCCCAAGCTGCAACCTTGAAGCCGTCGGAACTGTTGTGGGTCGTGGCACCAGCGGCAACACCCACATGAGCAGAGGTGACGTGGTTGGTAATGCAGCAGGGTGCACCCGCGGCCGAGGACGCTGGGGGCGGGACGGATGCCGCCACCGCCAGATTCCGTGGTGACCGGTGGGCAGCCCGTCCTAATAAAAAAGTGTCAGGAGGGGACCGCCACCACCGGAGCCCACAACGGCGAGGAGACCGACAGGGGCGGCGACCAGCGGGTGGCCCGCCCTCACCGGAGGGAGGCACAGGAGGTTGTCCCCACTGGATCTCGAGGAGGAGGGGAGGCGAAGAAGAAGGGGCAGCAACTAGAGAAGGCAGGGGCGGCCTGGCCGCGCCTGAGTGTGCAAGGAGCAGGATGGTGGTCGGCGGTGGGGAGGCGTCAATGGAGGGAGCAGCGACCGGCGGTAGCAGAGGACCCCATACCTCGTGGATTAACAAATCCGGACCAGGGGACCACAGATATGGCAACCGGAGGATGACCGGCGGCGACCAACGGTGCACACAATGACCTCGGGTTAGGGTTAGCTTCGAGGTTCGAGAGGAGAGTGGGGAGGGAATGGGATGAGAGAGCTAGGAGAGCCGCTCTGCCGCCTTCCTTTCGTCGCACAGACTTCCGGCGTGAGGCTTCGGTGGCGGCGAGGCCAGCGAGGTCGGGGAAGGGGTGAGAGGTGGCGGGGTGCAGGTTCCGCTAGTGTCGCCCCGACAGGGACGACGCGGGGGACGGGGTGTCGTATGTTTAGTTAACCACTACACTACTAGAAAACCAACCTTCCATCTTGGACATCAGTACCGGGTATTTTGCCCCCCGGTACTGATGTCCACATCTGTACCGGGTGGGAAGGGAGGGCCCCGACGTGCCCCCGAGAGCCACATCAGTACCGGTTCGTGGTTGGAGCCAGTACTGATGTGGCACATCAGTGCCAGGCGGTGGCCAGCCCTGGCACTAATGTGGAGCGGCCACATCAGTACCGGCTCCAGCCACGGCTCGGTACTAATCTGGGCCACGTCAGTACCGGCGCCAACCACGGCCCGGTACTGATGTGGAGCGGCTCACATTAGTACTGGCGTCAGCCATGGCCCGATACTAATCTCCCTGCGTATAAAAATGTGTCAGTCTTCTTCTTCCTCTGCCCGAGCCAATCACTCACTCTTCCCAACTCGAGCTGCCCCATCTCCATGGCGCCCTAGAGGAGGTTTTGCCGGATTTGTGACGATTCCTCGATGATTTCACTCATTGAAGTGGTGTAGAGGTTAGTTACTTCATCCTCCCTCGATATATGCAACTTATTTCGAGTTTTAATGGTTGAAATTGGAGTATTTTGTGATATTTAAAATGAGCTAAAGATGGGGATTTTTTCTTATTTCCATGCATTTATGTCTATGTTCTATTAGAATGTTGTAGATGTTAGTTGGATGAGATGTTGTATGTGACAATAGAATTTTTTTAGTTTTATCTATTTGAACATATGATTTACTTTTAAAATTAAACTGGCATTAAATAATATTTTAGAAATGATAATTAAATTAATTCTTCCATTAAATAATATTATAGAAATGATACTTTTAGAAATACTAGAAATGCTAACGTTAGTTTAGAAATATTAGAAATTTGTCTACAGTTACTCTTCTAGAAAGATGAAACATCGGTTAATTAGCATAGATTTTAATTAATTTTTCATATATATGTTGCACTTTAAATTTCTGTAAGCTGGTCATTTAAGTTTGTCGTATTGTGTATTGTGGATTGGATATGAACACTTTAAGATTTTTGGTGATACTTTGTAGATGAATCGGCAATGGATGTACTCCGACAAGAGAATCTCCATGGAATACATTAATGGGTTGCGTGAATTTCTAGATGTGGTAGAAGCAAACAAGCCCCCGTCTGGTTTCATTATTTGTCCATGCAAAAAGTGCAAAAATCTGAAGGATTACTCATCGATACAAATGGGGATTCATGCCAAATTATTTTGTTTGGACAAAGCATGGGGAAAGGGGGGCATAATGGAAGACGATGAAGAAGAAGATGATCAAATTCTAGATTGGACTCAAGAAGGTGCCTTTGCAGATGATCCAATAGGAGATGATTACATGGGTGACACTCAAGGAGCTGCTCCAGCCGATGAGCCTCTTGATGAACTCGGTGAGATGTTATGCGGTGAAAAGGAAGATTGCGAAAATGTGAAGGAGTCCAAGAAGTTTGAGCGTATGTTGGAAGATCACAAGAAACCATTGTACCTAGGTTGCAAAGAGGGGCAGAAGAAGTTGGGTAGCACACTAGAAATGCTACAATGGAGGGCTAGACATGGACTTTCAGACAAGGGCTTCGATGATTTGATGCAGATCGTAAAGGACATGCTTCCCGAGGGAAACGAATTGCCAGCGTCAACGTACGAAGCTAAAAGAGTTGTTTGTCCTCTGGGTTTGGAGGTACAAAAGATACATGCATACCCTAATGATTGTATGCTCTACCGAGGTGACGATTATGAGAAATTGGAGGCTTGTCCTGTGTGCGAAGCGAAGCGTTATAAGATCCCACGCAATGAGGGTGATGAAGTTGAGGGGGATAAGAAGAAGAAAATTCTTGCGAAGGTAATGTGGTATTTTCCAGTGATACCACGACTGAAGCGTTTATTCAGGTGCGCGGCTAATGCAAAGTTGATGAGTTGGCACAAAAAAGAATGCAAAGCAGATGCAAAGATCAGGCACCCCGCTGACGGGTCCCGGTGGAGATTAATTGACAGAGAATTTGCAAAGGAAGCAAGGAACATTCAGTTCGGTTTAAGTACGGATGGATTCAATCCATTCGGTGAGTTTAGTAGCGGTCATGGCACTTGGCATGTGACCTTATGCATGTTCAACCTTCCGGGTTGGTTGTGCCTGAAGCAGAAGTTCATTATGATGCCAATAATCATCCAAGGCCCAAAGCAGCCAAGCAATGACATCGATGTGTATCTAAGACCGTTGATTGAAGATCTGCAAAAGTTGTGGAAGAAAGAAGGTGTACCAGTTTGGGATGAGGACAAAAAGGAGGTCTTCAATCTACGAGCATTGCTGTTCGTAACCATCAATGATTGGCCAGCACTTGGTAATCTATCAGGACAAACAAACAAGGGATATCGAGCATGCACCCACTGTTTAGATGATACTTGCAGCATGTATCTAAAACACGGTAAAAAGATGTGTATTTGGGCCATCGTCGATTTCTTCCTCCTAAGCACCCGTTAAGAGAAGAAGGAAAGCATTTTGAAGGTGTTGGAGAAAAACGTAAGAAGCCCTTGCGCCGTGCTGGTAAATTTGTATTTTCTATGGTGAAAGATTTGAAGGTAGTGTTTGGCAAGGGTTCTGGTAGCCAACATGTACCAAACGACGCTGACAGACATGCACCCATGTGGAAGAAGAAGTCGATATTTTGGGAGCTACCTTATTGGGAAGTACTTGAGGTTCGCAATGCAATTGATGTGATGCACGTGATGAAGAATTTTTGCGTGAACTTACTTGGCCACCTAGGTGTATATGGAAAGGCAAGAGATACAATTCAAGCACGTAGGGACCTGAAAGATATGAAGCAACGAGAAAGCCTACATCCCGAGAAGAGAGATAAAGGAAATTACTTGGCTCCTGCTAGTTACACCCTAAGCAAGGAAGAGAAGCAGAGAATGTTTGATTCCTTGAACAGCATGAAGGTCCCAACGGGCTACTCCTCCAATATACAACGAATAATAAATTTTAAATAGAAAAAATTCATAAATCTGAAGGCTCACGACTGCCACGTGTTGATGACACAACTCCTGCCTGTTGCACCAAGGGGTGTTCTACCAGAGAATGTGAGACTAGCGATCATTAAGGTGTGTGCATTCCTCAACTAGATCTCTCGGAAGGCAACCCATCCACGCAATCTAGTGAAGCTACAGAATGATGTCGTGGAATGCTTCGTCAGCTTTGAGATGATCTTTCCACCTTCGTTCTTTAATACCATGACCCACCTTCTGGTCCTTCTAGTTGAAGAGATTTTTATCCTCGGACCTGTATATATGCACAACATGTTCCCTTTTGAGAGGTTGATGTCTGTATTTAAGAAGTATGTCCACAATCGCACCCGTCCTGAAGGAAACATCGCAAAGGGATATGCTACGGAGGAGGTGATAGAGTTTTGTGTCGACTTTATTGATGACATGTCTCCGATTGGACTGTCTGTATCACGCCATGAGGGGAGACTCAGAGGAAAGAGCACACTAGGGAAGAAAGCTCGGATGGACATGGATGCAGAGTTATACGATAAAGCACATTACATGGTCCAGAAACAATCATCCCTTGTGTCTCCATACTTGGAGGAGCACAAGTCCATTGTTCGGGCCTCAAATATAGGGAAGACAGAAGCTTGGATGTCACGTAAGCACAATGATACTTTCGCGTCTTGGTTTTGGCAGAAAATAAGGGGTGATAAAACAGTTCATGAGCAACTACGATGGTTGGCTAGGAGCCCATCTATCTCAATAGATACATTCCAAGGATACCAGATAAATGGGTACACATTCTACACGAGAGCCCAAGACCAAAAGAGCACAAACCAAAACAGCGGTGTCCATATAGATGCTATAATAGACGACGAAGGGAACACAGAAACATACTTTGGTGTCATTAAGGAGATATGGGAATTGGACTATGGACCTCTAAAAATCCCTCTTTTCAAGTGCAAGTGGGTCAACAATAAAGGAGGTCTAACGACAGACAACTTTGGAATGAGAATAGTGGATCTCAACAAGATTGGGTACAAAGCCGAACCATTCGTCTTAACCAATGATGTGAGCAAAGTTTTCTACGTTAAAGACATGTCAAGCAAACCACCGATAAAGAAGGGTGCTGATAATAAGTCGAATGCTGATGAGCCGAAGCGTCACATTGTTCTACCAGGAAAAAGAAAAATCGTTGGAGTTGAGGACAAGACTGACATTTCAGAAGACTATGATCAGTTCGATGATGATCTTCCTCCATTTTCAGTCAAGGTTGACCCAAGCCTTCTGTTAGCCCAAGAGGACGCTCTGTACTTACGTCGTGATCACAACCAAGGAACATTCGTGAAGACGAAGGTTACACACGTTCTGTTAGATGATGATGTGTAACAAGTTTTTTTAAAATTTATGGTCATGTAATAAAGTAATGTAATATGTACCTATGATTCAGTAACAAGGACTTGTATTTCTCTGGATCAAAATTAATTATTTTAATTTTCTATACATCGTCGGGTATAAAATAAATAATTTAACGTAATAATAAACACAAGCAAGACTAAATCGAGATATACATGTTAATAACATGACAAGTCTTACGAATGTAAAAGTTTGCATGGCAAAAAATATTCATGTTCGATTTTTAAAGTGAACATAAGAGTTTTGACCAAAATAACTTATTACTAAGTTAAATTAATAGATTTGACAAGTTTGAGATGTAAGTTCACATTCCACAGTATATATCTAAGTTAAGCACAATAGGATTTGATCTGCCATTTCACCGTATTCAATATGATTTATAATAAATTTAACAGTAAAATCAAATAGATTTGGGAATTTAAAAGGAAAAGGAAAATAAACAAAAGAACATCAGTACCGGGCCTAGTTTGGCCCCGGTACTGATGTGCTTTTCATTTGGTGGGGAAATGAAAGCACATCTGTACCGGGGCTAAACTAGGCCCGGTACTGATGTGGGAGAGCCCCACATTAGTACCGGGGCTAGTCTAGCACCGGTATAAATGTGGGAGACCCCCCACATCTGTACCGGGGCTAAACTAGCCCCGGTACTAATGTGGGGGTATATTAACCGGAGCACTCCCCACACTTAGCCGTTCGCCCTCGCCCAATCCGCCGCCGCCTCCACTGCCGCACCGCTGCGCCCTCCACCACTACGCCGCGCCCTCCTCCATCACCTCCTCGCCGTCGCTGCGCCCTCCTCCGCCGCCGGCGCGCCCGTCCCCACCGTGCCCTCGGCCGCCGCCGTCGCGTCGTCGTCCCCGCGCGCGGAGACGCCGCGTCGATCTCCTCTACATTATCGTCGTCCTCCTCGTCGTCGGACTCGTCTCCTCTGCGCCGCCGTCGTCCTCCTCGTCGCTGGCCTCACCCCCTCTACGTCAGAGCCCCCGACTCGCGTCGGCCCCTCTCCTCGCCGCCGCCGGCCACTCTCCTCACCGCCGGAGCCCCGCGCCCGCGCCGGCCACTCTCCTCGCCGCCAGAGCCCCGCGCCCACGCCGGCCCTCTCCTCGCCGCGCTGACCCTTCCCTCGTCGCCAGCACCGGCCCCGGACCTCCCCTCGTCGCCGGCCAGCACCGGCACCACGCGGTACAAGTGATGTGCTGACGTCAGCCCGCGGTGGCTGACGTCAGTTTTTTTTTAATTTAGATGAAATGTGTATTTATATATGGACATTTAAATGTGTATTTATGGACATTTGAATTTAGTTACTAAGATGAATGTGTATTCAGATTTGAATTTAGTTATTTAGATGAACGTGTATTTAGATTTGAATTAAGTTATTTAGATGAAATGCGTATTTAGATTTGTATTTATGGACATTTAAATGTGTATTTATGGACATTTGAATTTAGTTATTTAGATGAATGCGTATTTAGATTTGAATTTAGTTATTTAGATGAATGTGTATTTAGATTTGAATTAAGTTATTTAGATGAAATGCGTATTTAGATTTGAATTTAATTTTTTAGATGAAATTTTTATGTATTTGAATTTATATTAGGTAGCCGACACTTAGGTTGCCTCGCTCGACACGCTCACCGACACTTAGGTAGCCTCGCTCGCGCTCGACATGCTCACCGACACTTAGGTAGCCTCACTCGCTCCCGACACGCTCCCGCCCGACACACTCATGCCTGACTCGCTCCCGACACGCTTGCCGACACGCGCTCGCTCCCTCCTGACCCGCTCTCACTTACCCGACTCCCGCCCGACATGTTTATTTGTAGTCATTATTTCAAATAGTTATTTTATGTAACATTTATTCTTGTCTAATTATTATAGTTACGAGATGGATCCAAATGAGGATGAGTTCGATAAACAGGAGCGAATCATAATGGATATGATCGCTCAAAATGAAAACAATGACGAGGCCACTCGAAGGGAGGCTGATAGCTTCCTCAACATCCCCGCGGGTGATGGGGAACAAGAGCAAGAAGATCAGCAAGAAGATCAGCAACCAGTTGCCCATGAAAGCAACGAGGCGCAACAAGAGGAGGTATAATATGGATGATGACTTTCAAGATTTGACATCGTTCGCGACTTCTCAAATATTAATAATAGTTTATCCATTTTTCAGGTTCCTTCTTCGAGCAAGAGTAGGAAAAAGTCTCAAAGGAAACGCGGCCCAAAGAAGAAGCTAGAGGGTCGTTTCATCATCACAAAAGTCACTGAATCAGGGAGAGCACTTGCTCCAGAAGAAAATGTGACGAAATTGGTCAACCACATTAGTTTTATTGTCAGGGATAACATCCCAGTAAGCATTCCATATTGGAGAGCTTCTGATGCTCCCGATTACGAAGATGGGGATGATGAGGCACCGGAGGTGCGGGGAGATGTGGTTGCGGACACAGACAAGGACATGATATAGGAGCAGATCACAAAACACTTTACATTCCCAAATGAAGCAAACTTGGGTAACATCAGATATTGGGCGATGCAAAAGGCTGCAAATGCCTTTCAGTCGTACAAGAAGCGTCAGACCGCAGAGCACATCAAGACTGGGCTTACACCGGACTTCACGAAGAAGGGGTTGGCCAAGTTAAGAGATCACTGGGATGCCTTTGTGCAGCACAAGGAATCGACAGAGGCCAAGAAGCTGACAGAAACCAACACCGCCAATGCCAACACCAGGAAGAAGAGAGAATTTCACAAGCTCGGACCGAGAGGTTACAAGAAGGTCATTCCCAAATGGGATCGGAATGAACGAGATATAATGGCTAAAGGAATCATACCGGCAACTCTAGATTGGCCCGAGCGAGCAAACCATTACTATTTTGCACATGGTGGCAAGTTGAATCCAGAAGATGGAATATTACTGCCGAGCGATCAATTAAGAGAGACAGCTGGAAGGCTTGTTGAATTAATAAGGCGTACATCGGAAGGATCTTTCGTGCCTGATCGAGAGAATGACGATCTTACTATGGCACTAGGTACCAAAGAACATGGTGGATGTTGCAGAGGCAAGGGTGTCATACCATGGAAAGAAGCATTCCTGCAGCACATTGATTTGTATAGAAGTCGCAAAAGAACTAAGGACCAACAAGCACGAGAGATACGAGATCCACAACAGCGCGTCAGTATACATGAGGCAAAAATGGTGGAAGTCATCGAACAACATGTGGCGCTCGCTCTTAGCAAGCACTCAACAAGTCAGCAAGCACCTGCAGCATCAGGGCCTCATGATGAAATGAGCCCATCTAGTAAGCGTAAGAGCAGCATCGCTTCCACGGATGCAGGCGCCCCTACTGTCGAGGAGCGACGACCCCACTACCCCGTGGATGACATCACTATGAGGTCCACATGTGACCTTCTGACTAAAGTAAAAAAACAAGATGCTTGTGGTGGCTTACGGTATTGCTGAGGTACTGACACCAGGGGAAACATTTATGGAGTACCCCCTTACGAGTATAACTGCCGATTTAGCCAAAGTCTTTGTGGACTGAGTGGTTGACTTGGGATGACTTCGAACTGGAACCAGAAGGACCTGATGGGGAAGAGACTCTAGGAGAAGAGGTGCACCGTTGCATTTTGTGGCCCAAGGATCACATAAGGATAACACAACAGCCCGTGGCAGCATCATCTCCTGCACGCGCCGTGCCGAGAGGACAAGACTCGCCAGGTAGAAGGGAACGCAGCAGCAGTCCCGAACATGCAGCAGGTGACAGGGATCCAAGCGTGAGTCCAACTCCTCCTGCAAAGAGTAAGGGTTCCAAACGAAGACCTCCTCCTCCTCCACGTCCAAACAAGCAGAAGATAGTCAAGACTCCAGAGAAAAAATCTTACGAGAAGACTTCGGAGGAACTGGATGAGATAGTGGCCAAACAAGTGCATGATCATTTCCATGGCCCGAAGCCTCCACCTGAGAAAAAACTGACATGGTTAAATTTAAGCGTTTCCTGGCAGGCAAGGAGAAAGAGAAATTGAGAGTGCCAGTGCCTCCTCCGTTGTCTGACTACGATCGCGCGGCAGTCAAGATCAACAAGAAGAAACAGAAAGTTGGGTCAACTGTTGCACAACTAGGAACCCAATTGAAGCAATTCGTCTCACCCCTCAAAGTTATTTCAATCAAGGACCAGGAATTACTTGTATTTGGTGCAGATGCTGGAATCACACCGGGTCAAATTATAGGGATTGAAGAGTTAGAAATTCATCCAGGGGGAGAAAGACGTCGATATGTGCCTGGTGAGCCGCTTCTGTGGGAGCGATTGTTGGTCGATCTTCCAACTAGAATGTATGAGTTCCACAATTGGTACATGGAAGAGTCAAGAAACGGTACCCTTATGCTCAAAGTTAGAATTGGAGAGGAACATTTTTTCCAAGGTACAAGCACTTTCCTTGTGTCTTTCGAAGAGTTACATATGTTATTCAATCAAGATGCACTCGACTACACATTAATGACTTGCTGGATGCTGTAAGTCTTTATTTTACTATAAGCTTAAAATTATCGTTGTTGCCTTACTACCGTATGTCTGATCTTCTAATTTGTATCACACAGCGAGATGCAATCTTGCCGGAAGCAAGGAATCATGGACGCCGGCTTCATGGATCCTATGCAGATAAATGAGGCAAATGTGGATGATCAGGCAACAGATACAGTGGTTTGTTTGTATAAGTTTCTGGACAGGCAACAGGACAAGACTATGATACTTTTGCCGTACATTTGCTAGTGAGCAACCTGTTTCACATATCTATTTATTTATTTTCCAAATTACACTCAATATTACAATATAATTATATACGTGTATATGTAATGGCAGTTTTCACTGGATTCTCTTTGTTATCTATCAAAAGACGGGCCACGTCTGGGTCTATGACTCTATTGGCGGATATAAAGACTGGTATATTTCGCTCCTCGATCAGTTGAACCTAGCATGGGATATGCTCTTCATACAGTACAAAGGGAAATTCAAAGGGAAACTTACTTACCTCCATAACGTCGAGGTACATCTTTTTGTTCGTCGATCTCATGTCACTTCTTCTCTGAATACAACAAAACATATTTATTAACTTTGTTTTCACATATGTGCAGTGCATGAAGCAGCCAAAGGGTACTAATCTATGCTCATACTACGTATGTGAGTTCATGCGTACTTATCCCTAGTTATTAATTTTTATATACTTTGTTCTACCAATAATACTTATGCAATTAATAACTTCTTCTGTAGATTGAGCGCATAAAGAAAGGATTTCTCGAGACGAAAAAAATCTGGCTAATTCAAGAACAATTGTGCGGATTTCTTCTTGACGAGGTGATCAATCCAGGGGGAGAGTTTTTTTCTGGTGCATCAAGATTCACAAGGACCACTGACACCACTTCAGGTCCTAGCATTGAAACCGGTCGGAAAAACAATGAGGAGGAGAAGGACAAGGACAAGGAGAAGGAGAAGGAGAAGGCGGACAATGAGAAGGAGGAGGAGAAGGACAAGGAGAAGGAGGAGGACAAGGACAAGGAGAAGGTGAAGGAGAAGGCCGACAATGAGAAGGAGAAGGAGAAAGATAAGGAGAAGGAGAAGGACAAGGACAAGTAGAAGCTGAAGGAAATTCCTTCTAGGGTCAGTAATAGGAGTCAGCAATGACGAGAAGGATCTTCAAGCAAACGGGCTTAGAAGGATTCAAACTTTAATCTTCTCTGACAATTGATTCGTTGTAAATATTTATCGTATTTCCATATGCACAATATGCTTATATATATATGTATTATATGTTGTATGCAATCTATACGCTTTGCATTAGGATTAGTATACATATACCAAACAAATATGATAAGCATATTAGTATACGTATACCAAACAAATACGATTGGGATTAGAAATAAAAAATTGAATAGAAAATAAAAAAAGTAAAAAAAACACATTAGTACCGGGTCGTGTTCCCACCCGGTACTGATGTGAGGCCACATCTGTACCGGTTGGTGACAGGGCCTGGTACTAATGTGGGCGGCCACATTAATACCGAGTCACACGACCCGGCACTAATGATGCCGGGTTGCCACCCGGTACAGATGTGCCTTTTTCTAGTAGTGCTAGGTCTAGGTTTACAGTAGAACAACCATGCTAATATGCTATTTGGAATTATATATATAATCTTAAATGCCGAATCAGTGTTCGTCCGTAGCAGTTCTATATGTGGCGGGGAAATTTGGCTAAGTACCTCCCTCTAGACTCTTCCCCCTTCCCTTGATACAATGCAAAATGAAAACTCTAAACCGCTAAACCGCAACTGGGTATACATGTACTGGATCAATCGTGCTACAACCAACAAATAAGGTGCTGATCGATGCTAACCATTACCAGAAACCATAGGGTTCCCGAAGCTGCTCTCTCTCGAATGGATATATAATTGGTGTTAATTGCGATATCATTTTAAAATTGAGTATACGCTGAAAATTCAGACCATGCTGGAAGAATGGGCATGGCAGCACCTACTGCATGAGAGTTGATGAGGGACCAGTAGGAGTTCATGCTTGTATTGTTGAACAAGCAAAGATGGTAAAGAATCATGTTAAGTACTTCAGTGTTACCAGGATCAAATAGCATAAAACCATACGTATACACACACTAATTCAATGAATCTTTTTTTAAGACGTGCAAAGCACGTTTTTCATTAAGAGAGGAGAAAAAAAGGTTTGCTGGTTTAGGTTACAGACAGGTACGAAGCCAAACGAAAAAAGACAGGGCAAAAAGGGGGTCACACCGCCCTCACCGGGCGAACACCTAACAACCGAGCAAGCGGAAGAAAGTCGGCACGCGCCCAAGACCTAGCTTCATCCAGAATCGCCGGCACAAGCACCACCGGCATGAGAGCTTACTTGTCGTGGACGCGCCTGTTCCGCACTCTCCACAGCGACCAAGAGACCAGCCAGATGAAGGAGTCGAAGCCTTTCCTTCGCACCTTAGCGACCTATTTCCTAGCGGAGCACCACCAATCCGCGAACTTCACCGGGCAGTCTGGAGCAAGGTTCTGGAGGAGGATATGCCTGAGAGACGAGAACCAGGTCTCTCTGCTGAAGACACAGTCAACAATCAGGTGCCAGCATTTCGGACTCCTGTGCGCAGAGCGCGCAGATATCCGAGTCCCTGAGCCCGTGACGGTGGAGCCTGTCTGAGGTTTAGCAACGGCCGTGCAAGACCAGCCAGGCGAATAACTTGCACTTCCCCAGCATATGAACCTTCCAGATCTGGCGTGCTCCTAGAATCTCAACGCAACCAAGAAAGAGGACGGAGTAGGCCGAAGCCGAAGAATAAACCCCGCTAGGCGACCACTTCCAAATGAATCTGTCAGGCTCCGACGTGAGCCTAACCTGCTGCACCAAGTCCCAGACGGTAAGGTACTGCAGAATCACCTGCACAGTCATGGCATGGGTGACGTCCGCGACCCATCGGACCCCTGCCGCCCCCACCTGGAGGGCCTCAACGACCGTGCGGGACCGACGCATCCTCGGCGAGACCGCGGCCAGAGGTTGGGTCCCAAGGACTTGATGGAGCACCTGGAGATCCAGTTTTCCTCCCAGAACAGTGCGCGGGTACCGTCCCCCACCTCCACAGAGATCGAGGTGTCGAAAAAAGCCTGCGAGGCCCAGTCAATCGGGTAATGGAACGCCACCCACGTCCGGTCTGGGTCTGTCCGCGCAAGCCAAAGCCAATGCAGGCGCAGCGCCGTACCAAAGGCGCAGAGGTTGGGCAGTCCGAGACCCCCACAGCGTGTAGGGCAGGTGACATTCACCCAAGCGACTAGACAGCAACCGCCCGAGGCCACCTTTGTGCCAGACCAGAGGAAGCCTCGAATGAGAGTTTCGACCGCGCGTAGTGCCCAGGGGGAGATGGAGATCGCCATCGAGATATGCACCGGGATGGCAGAGAGGGTGGACTTGGCGAGGATTAGGTGACCACTGTGGCTCAGCAGTCTACCCTACCAGGGAGGCAGGCGCCTAGCGACCTTATCGACCAGTGGCTGCAAGGCAGCCTTAGGTAGACTTCTAATAGATAGAGGTACCCCAAGGTAGGTGCAAGGGAAGTCGACGATGGTGCAGGAGAGGATAGAGCGAACCAAGGGCAGGTGATCCTCAGAGCAGTTGATGGGGTAGACCTGGCTCTTGGAGTAGTTTGCCGCCAAGCCAGAAGCGCTCTCGAAGAGCAACAACACCGCCTTGACGACCCGCAGATCAAGCTCGACCAGAGAGAAGAAAGTGACCACATCATCTGTATAGAGAGAGACGCGAAAGCAGCTGTTCCTCCCTAGGTCCAGAAGGAGACCACGAGATTCCACCTTGCGGAAAAGGGCATGGAAGCATTCCATGACCAGCACAAAAAGCATGGGGGAGAGGGGGTCTCCCTGGCGCAGGCCTTGACCGTGGCAGATCCGCTGCCCAGGGACACCATTTAGCAAAACCTTGGTGCTAGCAGTGGATAGAATAATCGAGACACAGTTAGTCCACGTGCGTGGGCAGCCGACCACCGAAAGGAGCTCGAGAAGAAAAACCCAACCGACCGAGTCGAAGGCTTTGGCTAGATCAATCTTGAACATGATCCTAGGAAGCTTTCGACTAGAAAGCGTTCCGGCCATGCCAAGAACATAGTAGAAGTTATCATGGATGAGGCGACCTTTGATAAAAGCACTTTGGTTGGGTAAGATTAGAGAAGAAAGCTGCTTTGGAAAAAAGCTTCCCAAAGCTATGAATTAGGATGATGGGGCAAAAATCTGAAAGAGCGATCGGGTCTGGTTTTTTGGGTATGAGCATGAGGAGAGCACCATTTAGGTGGTGGAAGCTGCGGAAATCCAGGTCAGAGAGAGTGTTGAACGCCCGTAGCACATCACCCCAGATGATCGACCAGCAAGATCTATAGAAGCGACTCGTGAATCCGTCCGGGCCGGGGGCCTTGTCCAATGGAAGATCCTTGACAACCTTCCAGACCTCGGCCTCAGAGAAGGGGAGGGTGAGGTCCCCCAGCTCCTGCCGCGGGAGGCCCAACTCCACGAAGTCGAGCGTGCAGGAACGCTCGTGGTTGGTGCCAAGAATCCTGTCGAAGTAAGCAAAGGCTACCACGGCCTTTTCGTCTTCACGAAAGACAGGGCGACCATCGACCAGAAGGGAGGGGATGAAATTCTTCCTTCTGCAGTGGTTGGCATGGAGGTGGAAAAGTTTAGTGTTAGCGTCCCCCTCACGAAGCCACCTAAGGCTAGACTTCTGCCGAGTGATTATTCACTGCAGCGAAGTCAGACCTAGGTAGCAGAGCTTGAGGAAACACCGTAAAGAAAGCTCCTCAGGAGAGAGCGACCGGGAATCCTATGCGACCTCTAGACGGAAAATGACCTCCTTGGCAATCTGGATCTGCAAGCGAATGCTACCGATCGCCTTGGAGCTCCATTTCACCAACGCCTTCGCTATCTCACGAAGCAGGTGATTGATCATACGTAGCGGGTCCGCATCAGGGTGCGGCCCCAACCACACCACCTTAACAATGTCCAGGAAACCCTCCACCTTCGGCCAGAAGGCCTGGAAGGTGAAGCGTTTCTTGGAGTGCACCCCACAGTCGAGAAGGAGGAGAAGGGGTCATGATCAGAGCACCTGGAAGAGATAGCGTGCAGAGCGGAGGATGGGAAAAGAACCTCTCAGTCCTGGGAGACAAAGACTGTCAATACGCTCAAGCGTAGGATGCGACCTCTTGTTGCTCCAGGTGAAGAGACGACCCTAGAGGTGGAGTTCAAGAAGCTCGTGGTTGTTGAGGAAACGGCGGAAACGACCCATCATTCTACGCGAAAGGCGGTGAATGTTTTTGTCAGCCGCCTGATAGATGAGGTTAAAGTCTCCGCAGAGAACCCAAGGTCCAGAAAGCGAGAGACGAAGGGCACGAAGCTCAGCAAGGAAGGAGACTTTATCCGCATCCGATTGCGGGCCGTAAACGGACGAGAGCCACCAAGACTGAGTGGGTGCAGAGAGCAGCATGACCTTCACCGTAATGTGGTGAAGGCCAAGGGAGGGGGAGGAGACGATCCACGTGTCTTTGCGCCAAGCGACTAGAATACCACCACAGCTGCCCACCGCTGGCTGTTGACATTTCTAAACATCGATCACTTAAGAACAGATTTGGAATCCATCCTTAGCGTCGGCGCTAGAAATGCTTGTTGGCATTTCCCAATGTCACAACTAATGGTGCAGGTTAGCGTGAACATTGAGACTTGCCATAGGTTAATCTAGACGATCATGAACGAATCCGCAAGCGCACAGATAAACTATTGTAGCATTTCCCCAAGGAAGGAGAGTATTCCATGGGTATCGAATCCAAGGAAGGCAATGGCGGATATCTTAGACTTATGCTTTTGCTCTGAATGTAAACCAAGAGATAGATATAGGGAACAACACACTCAAAGGCAGGGGTAAGATAAATGATATAAAAGGGTAGTGTGACACACACACCTCAAATCTACCTCTACTCCAGCACACTACGGCTTAGGGGGAACATACGAGTTAGCTCTAGGTTCTAATGTACTAAACATACAAAGCTAGAAGATACAAGAGATGGGCATGAGTATTGCATGAGGGAAACATGGTTCAGCACCCAGGTACAAACAGGGAGCTAGCCCACGACGACCAGCACTCTGCGAAACTAGACTTTAGACTCCTACAACAGGTACCCCAACGCGAAGGTTGCCCTAGGATCCAAAAGGGCTGTCACCACCTGAGGACCGACCTCTCATTACGGGAGGTATGCTCATAACTATCGTAGCTAGACAACCCAGGCACCATGCCTACGTTGCTGCTAGACTTCACCCGGCCCGGGCTATTGTGACCCAGGGTGAGAGCCACCAGAAGACTAGTCAACTAGACCGAGTACCGTAGCTTGAACACAGACCCCATGCAACACTCTCATGCCATCTAACAAGATCAACTAAGGCTAGACATACGAACAGATATGAACTCTCTTATGTCTAATCAACAAGATCAAAGGGTCGTGTTCGTGAAGAACACGAGCCTCTAACTTATGAACAAACACATAAGGAAGGAGTTTATCACCCTTCAAGTGGATCAAAAGGTAGTGTTCACGAAGAACACGAGCCTCTAAATGATGAACAGGGGATGAACTCAAGAACATATCAAGAATATGATCTACCATGACTTTATATGAAATAGCTGAATAACTGAAGTAGATCAAAGTCATACAAAGAAATAAAGATAAAAGAGAACTCATACCTAAACTTCCAAGAGGACTTGGAACCTGAAGAAGAGCTACTCTAGCCTACCCCCTAGCCTTGGAAACTAAAAGTGAGAGGAGAATGAGAGAGTGGTGTGTGAGAAATGGGAGCCCCTCCCCTTCTATTTATAGGCAAGGACAAGGCTTGCTCGGACGCCCAAATGACCCCTAAACACCCAGGAGTGATGCAAAGGACCAATAGAGAGCTGCCACGTGGAGGGCCAGGATGGGGCCCCCTAGGTCAGTTCGGCTGATACCAGGGTCGACTGGCCCCCTAGGGTGGCCCCACCTGGTGGTTTTCCACTGGGTGGCTGCCCTGTGGGCCCTCTGATCCATCCCCGGTGCATGGCTTGATTTGGTATCTGAGGTGGGCCCTTTGATCCATGTGAAGTCCATGTGGTGTCCTCTAATTCGTCGGTGAGTGCCTCCCCTGGATCGATAACATGTCTTGCCATGTTTCCCTTGGTGGCAGCCACCTCCTCAGCTGAGTTGGCATGGTTGCTTCATAGAAGTGGAGTTTCCATCTCTTTTAAAGGGTAATTCACCTACATACAAATAATCTCCAAGGACAAGTGGAACTACATTATTCAAACCTAAATGCTAGTAAATAATGCATATGCCTCCATTTATGTGAGAATATTGAGGGTTGGAAATGGTGAATTTCCACCGTCAACACCGGTAACGCAACATAGTCAAAATCCAAGCCTAACATATCAAGCATAAAGGAGGGGGATACAACCGCGAGCTTAGTCTCTTGCAGACAGAGAAGAGAGACACGCTCAAAAGCTACCAACTCGTGGACCGCCGAGCGTCTAGCACACTGGTTAAGCCCACGGACATTCCAAACAGCTAGGTTTACATCCATTTAAACTAAAAAAAGATATGACCACACGACTAACGCAGACTCAGGCCTGCGCGTCGACGACCAGCTGCTCCTCGGGGAAGAGCTCGCGAACTACCACCTGGAACTCGTCGTCCTCCAGCACGGAGCACTGGAACGACCCCTCAACCTGAGCATTGAAGAGCTCTCGAATAGCTCTGCAGTGCTCCTCGGACAGGCCCACCGTGAAGAGCCTAGTGTATCACTGGAACGCATCAGTGTCCGGCGCCTCGTGCGGCCCAACGCCCCTAGCTTCCGCATGAGCAGGTTCTGCACCGCGGTGACCGAGTTCGGGCCCTAGGCCTTCGAAACCACGGCGAGGCGACTGCTGCGGCGAAGCGTAGCAAGCGGAGGGCAGACCTTCGCCCTGCGATAGCGCAAGGCGCCCAGGACCGGAGACGGAGGCGGCCGCTGCAGGGAGGCACAGAAGTCAGCCACCAGCGAATCGAGGTCGCCCTGGGAGGGTCCCTCAGCCGCAGCTGAGGGTGGGGAGCACGACCCGGGTGTCGGGGAGGAAGGAGGTAGCTCCGCGGCCACCGGGGAGACGTCGGGTGGGCACGACCTGGAGGAGGCCGCAGAAGGCGACCAGAACGAAGAAGGGGCGACCACAGGGGAGGAGCCGGACCGAGGGTCCTCTCTGAGCCCATCCTGCAATAGCAACCGGGGAACCGGCAGGGGGGAGAGTAACCTGCGGAAGACGTCCGCCACCGGCACCACACGGGCGGAGGTGGGAGTGCGAGCGACCAAAGAGGAGTCCTCCTCTCTGCACATGGCGGCTGCCACAGCAGCACCCCTGCCAAGGCCGCGGTCGACAGAGGACGGCAAGGGGGGCAGCCCGGCCAGGCCGTGGCCAGCGGCGGCCAGGCTGGGGCCAGCAGCAGCCAGCGCTTGGCCAGCAGCGGCCAGGCCGTGGCCAGCGGCGGCCTGGCCCTCACCACTGACCCCGCCAAGCGAGGCCTGGCCGTGGCCAGCAGCGGCCGGACCGTGTCCAGCGGCGGCCCGGCCGTGGCCGGTGGCGGCCAGGCCCCCAGCACCGACCCCGCCAAGCGAAGGTGAACCACAAGGCGCGACCAAGAGCGCCGCCTCAAGCAGCATCGGGTTGTCGAGGAAGTCCCTGGGCGGCGTCGACTCACGAAGGGGAGGAAGGTGCTCCGGCCGCGGCCTCTCGACTAGGTGGTGGTGCCGCACGACCGGAACCGAAGAGGAGGCCGAGCAGGTCCGAGCGAGCGGGACAGCCACCGTCGATGCGCGTACCTCAGCGGCCGATCGACGCTCCGTCCAAGCGGTGGAGGCTGCGGCTCGAGCGACGAACTGCGCAGCAGCGGCCGAAAGGTGAGACGACCAAGGCGGGACCACAGGCAGACAGTGAATGCCCTGCAGCGCCCAGTAGGGGAAGGACAGAGCCGGAGGGACGAGTGGAGGAGCAGAGGTGGGGGCACCACAGCAGGCGGGTCCCCGCCCCCCTCCGACCGCGCGACCAGACTGCCCGCCGGACGAGGGGGAGGCCCCTCCACTGGAGCCCGCAACGGAGGGGCGCCGCCGCCGCCGGCCGAGGACCCCGGCTGCGAGGGAGCACCAGAGCGACCAGAGGTACCAGAGGGGCCACCATCTAGCCCTCCCAACTGGGAAGCACCGCCAGCCGGGGGAGCCAGAGTGTCGATGATCTTGATGATGTCGATCGTCGCCCGGTAGCGTAAACAGGGCTGAGTAGTGCCCAGCCCGGTGAACTCAATCGGCGCCAACATGTCCTTCTGCACCAGGATTAGGTCCGGGTCGATGCAGCCCGTGAGGACGTAGAGCTTCTTAAGCTTGGCCTTCGACTCAGACTCAGGAGCCGGAGTGATGACCGCACAGGAGGAGCAGAGGACGTCCTGCACCGTGCTACGCATCCATAGGTGCGCAGGCACATCCTTCATGCCCACCCACACCTGGTAGCGTATCGGCGCGTCGACCGCCCAGTTCTCCCGCCTCCACCGGCGGAAGGTGAGGCGAAGGGGCCTATCCGGGATGGGTTCCTGGAGAACCCGCAGCATCACAGAGGAGTCCTGGAAGACGATGAGGAAGTCGTCTGGGTGGTAGGGGTAGGCCATGAACGACCTCGGCTGAACAATGAAGCGACCATTGAGGTAGGTATCAACGTCCGCGGTAGAGGCGAACGGACGAGTGCCCGCGACCATCGCGGCCAGAGCGTGCTCCAAAACGACCTCATTCGCAACGACCTCAGGGAGTTGAGGAACAATGCACACCTCGAGCTGCGGACGACGCGAGGGGTGCCCTAGCGGCGCCGACGGGGGAGGGGGCGGCGGCGAAGGACGGCGATCTGCGGCACCGAACGCGAGGGCACCGGCGGTGGCGCCCGCGGGAAGCGGTGGAGGGGGCGGCGCCCCCCAGGCCACCTCGCCCGTCTGAGCCTCGCCCGCAGAGCGACGAGGTGGCGGCGGCGGCGTGCTCCCCTAGGAGCCGCGTTGCGGTGCACCGTGGAGTGGGGGCACGCCCGCGGCCCGCCTGTGGTGGTGGAGGCGGGGCGTCACGGGCTGCCGGCGGGGGACAACGAGGACCCTCCGGCGGTGGCGGTGGCGGTGGCGGAGGGTCGCGGGCCGCCGGAGTAGGGGCCCGATGGAGCTCCGGAGGCAGCGGCGGCCGCGTCTCCCGCCTAGGCTGGGACGGCAGAGGCGGAGGTGACCGGGCGTCCCTCCCCTGCGCAGCTAGAGGTGGTGGCGAGGAGCGACCAGCAGGGCGCGAGGCGACCAGAGGTGGGGAGGAGGTGCGACCTCCCGGACGTGGGCGGGCGCCCTCCACCGTCACCAAGCAAACCTTCGGGCGCCAACACGAGCTCTTGTGGTGGCCGAGCTGGTGGCACCGGAAGCAGCACGGAGCATGGGGGAAAGAGGCGGCGATGTGATCTTCCCCAAAGCAGTTGAAGCATTTCCCCACTAGATCCGTGGGGACGGAGGACGGGGGTGGAGGCGGTTGTGGCGGTGGCGACCGCTCCGCACGCAGCTGCTTACGCGACCGCACCTCGACGAAGCCTTCAGCGTCCACCCGAGGCCCCCGGGCGGGCCTGTCGGGAGGAGGCGGCGGCCCCACGGCCGCCCCCCCTCCCACCCCGCGCGGCGAGGCACGGCCGCGGGAGGCCTAGCAGGACGGCCAGCGCGCCGCCCCCCGCCTTTGCGCGCCGACGCGGAGGCGGCGAAGGTGGGGACAACGCCCGCTTGCCCAGGATCCCCCTAGCGGAAGTGACCACGGGCCACGGAGCGGCCGTCGACGAAAGATCAGCGGCGGCGGAGGCGACCGGGGAGGGGTGACCACGGAGGAGCAACCGAGACGGGTGCGGAGGCGGGGAGGGGGTACAGCCCGGCACCGGGATGCCGGCCGCCCGCACCAGCTCCGAGAAGGTGGGGGAGGGAGAGCGACCACGCGGCACCGGAGAGGACGAGCCAGAGGCGGAGGAGCCCGAAGTCTCAAGGGCCCAAAGCTCCTGGGCGGAGGGGATGGAGGGGCCTGGCTCCGCCGAGCCCGGCTCGACCATCCCCACCAGCGAACGGTGCCAGGCGAGGGTCGGAGGCGGCAGGGCCAAAACCAACACGGTCGTCGCTGGCCAGGCGAGCCGCAGCCGCGACCAAGGCGGCATTAGCTGGCCGCGCAGCAGCCGACTAGCCGCGGCCGAGGGGTGCCAGCAGCCTGGCCGGTGCTCTGCCATAGCCGGCCGCGGCCGGCGTCGGAGCGCCCAGGCCGGAGCCAACGGCGAGCCGGGCAGCGGCCGGGGGCGGACCAGGGCGGCCGGCGGCCACGGCGGCAGGCGGCCCTACGCATGCCTCGAGCACACGCAGGGCCGAGGCGACGGCGGCGGGGCCTGCTGCGGCGTGGGTGGCCGCGGTGGCGGGGGAGAGCCTCGGGATGGTGGCGAGGGCGGCGAGCTCCTCCCCAGCGCACGTGGGGCCCAGGGCGCCACACGGCAAGCCGGCCGGCGGCGGCGAGCCGACGGCCACCGGCCCAGGGGCGGCCGCCCCGGGGAGGAGGCCGGAGGGGGTGCCCCGCGGCAGCGCGACGGGCAGCGGGGAGGGGACCGGCCGGCGGCGGCGTGACAGGCGCCACCTGCGCCGGCACCGGCCCGCCGCCGCCCACCAAGCTGGCAACGAGGGGGCGCGAGGAGCACACAAGGAGCACCGGCGGCGGGGGGAGCACCGGAGGGAGGGGCGGCGTCGAGGAGCTCCTCCCCGACGAGGTCGTCGCCGTCCATGTCCATGGGGTCTTGGAGCTCAAGCACCACCATGGAGCACCACGTCGATCTCCCTGTGGAGAGCACGAGGGGGGAAGAGGAGGGGATGGATGGAGATAGCACGAGGAGAGGGTTGCGGATCCAGTCGCGGTGGAGGCCGTGGCGCCCGGAGCAGGGAGATCCTACTCCGGCGGCGGCGGGGGGGGGTCGGGGAGGGGAGGGGGTCACGGGTCCCTTGCCGTGTCGGATGTTTCCCTAATTAAATGAATCTGGATGACTTATTCATGTGATGCACAACAACGCACAACAACAAAATGGCATGAATGTCACAATAATCATATGACACACATGATATTGATGACTAGTCCTGCTGAATTTATTGAGCTGAGAATTGAAGGTAGCGCACATAAATACAAGTGGAAACAATGGGTGTTAGCTCCTTTGTTGATATGAAATGTAAAGAAGCAATGGCAGAAGAAATCAAAGTTTATTTGCCTATATGAGATGTTGGGGAGAAACAAAGAGAGTTTATTTGCCCATGCGCCGCCGCTTGACTCGTGTGAGGAAAACAGAGGGTGGAAGGGTAGTTTTCCAAGGAAAATAAAAGGTGCGAGGGGTTATTGAGGGTTTAAGTGTGAGGTGTGTTTTCTTTTAGGGATTTAAGCGCAAAATCATGGTGACGTGGAAAATATTGGGAGACTTGTTTTCGGGAATCTGCTGTGTGATGATAATATTTTTGGGAAAGAAAATTTTAAAAGTGCCCCCAATACATAGTTTTTAGAAAGAATTTTTTAGCATACTCTTGAAGTTTCTCTTAAAGGAACTGTTAGAGGGTTTTTTTCTTGTTTTACCTCTAAAACAACTATTAGGATTGGGATTAGCATTATTTTGAAGTTGCTCTAACATGTCATCGGCGCACTGTCTACCGTACCGGTTCACTTTTGGTTACTATATGTTGGAGGAACTGCCCAATGCACTTTCAAAATCTATCTGTGGCCATGCTTGGTTCCCTGGAGTTAGTGTTAGTGGTAGTGGTAGTGGTAGTTTTTTGCACTTCCAACTAACATGTAACAAAATAACACCTTGGACGTTTGGATTCATGTGTTAATTTGTATTTAATGCTACTTTTTCAATCATTTGAGGATCTAAAACGAGAGAGAAAAGGAGTAAAAGAGTGGGCATGCTTGGATGGGGGTGTTAGTGTTAGTTTGAAGCAAACTAACACCAAAACTAACACTTTGCTCCCAAACACATGTGTTAGTTTGGTGTTACTTGCAACTAACACCCCCCAAAAAACTAACCCCTCCAAGAGGTGGTAATTGGTGTTAGTTTGGTGGACCCCACCCCAATTTACTCCTTTCCCCCCTCTCTCTCCACAACAAATGATTGCAAAGCAAGCATTAAATGCAAACTAACACATGAAACCAAGCATCTAAAGGTGTTAGTTTGTTAGGTGTTATTTGAGAGTGCAAAAAACTATCACTAACACTAGCAAACCAAGCAAGGCCAGTGAGGTCCACCAAAACTAACACCAATTTCGACCTTTTGGGGATGTTAATATTTTTTAGGGTGCTAGTCACTACTAACACCAAACTAACACATATACTTAGATTTTTTGTGTTAGTTTAGTATTAGTTTGCTCAAAACTAACACTAACACCATCAACCAAGCATGGCCTGTATGCTCTCGCCTTTAGAGCAACTCCAGCAGTCCCCCTACTTGAGCCCCTATTCAAAAAGTAGGGGCTCACAGCAAAAAAACGCACTCCAGCAGAGCACCAATCCCAGCCCCTATCACTATTCACCCCCTACTTTCCCCCCTCTAGCCCCTTCTCCTACGGGTGGAGCAGGGAGCCCCTACTCTCCTGTTGCTTCGGTTTGTTCCTCGCGCCACCACTCGGAGCCCCGCCTCCTCCCCCGTCCGTGCCGCTCAAGACCTCCGCGCCCGGCCGCGAGCGCCCGCCCATGAGCGTCGCCTCCGCACCCGGCCGCGAGCGCCCAGAGCACCAAATCGAGCACCACTGCCGGCGAGGAGGAGGCAAGGCGCCGCCGGCTGGAGGTCCCCTCCCTCACCGCGACCGCCCCAGTGCCACACCCGACCGGAGCTCAAGCTCCCCACGCCGCCGCGTCAGATGGTGGCCGCCTCCGGATCCGCGCCCGCCCGGAGCTCCGTGGGCGCCGCCTCCACGCCCGGCTGGAGCTCGCCGTCGCCGCCTCCGCGCCCGGGCCGTGCCGCCGCACCGCCCGCGCATTCGCGAGATCCGCATCGCGAGATCCGGCCTTGCGGGCCGTGCTACCGCGGCGCCCAGCCGGTGCTCACGCAGCAGCAGAGGAGGGTCGGCCGGCCGCAGGCCCGCAGCGCACCGGTTCCTCCGCTCCGAGCTGTGGGGGAGAAGAAGAGAAGAGCAGGGAGAAAAGGCTGGGGAGAAGAAGAGAGGAGCAGAGAGAAAGAATGGAGGGGGAGGCCGGTGGGGAAGAAAAGGGGTGAGGAATTTATTTTTATCACTAACGTCTTGGTCCCACATGTCATAATAAAAGTAGGGGCTGAGAAGAAGGGGCTGTTGCTGGAGTTGAGCCCAAAAAATGAAACCCCCAAAAGTTGGGGGAGCCCCTACTCACTAAAATAGGGGCTCCAAGTAGGAGGTATTGCTGGAGTTGCTCTTAGAGAAGTTCGGATGGGCCTCCATTTTCCGGCAAGACAACCGTATCTCATCTATGTGTTGCTTGTTTGGTTGCCTACACCTAAAAGCCTGGATCACCAGGTGCAAAAGCGCACAGAAATACAAGTGGAAGTTGGAACAGAGCACTCCCAAAAGCTAGCAAGAAATTCTGTTCTCTTTTGGTTTCTTCCTGTGTAGCGTGCTCTTTTGCCTGTTATTTGTGATCAGCTTGTGAGCTGAGAATTATGTAAAAATATGATTGTGTGCGGTCGCAGAGGTCGGGGACACAATTCCTTTTTTTCTAAAAAAAACTAGAAGAAAATAGAACCAATTGCCGAACAAATCGAATTAGTTTAAGTGGGATGTTAGAGGGAAACAAATAATATGACTCGCATCATATAATGCCTTGATGAATTGTGGTGCCCTACTGATGTGTGCCTATGTGGTGCAGCTACTTGTTCTGCCTTGCAGCTTCAAATAAGGCCCACTTTGGTTCGACAATCAAATTGTCATTATTCATGTGTCACACTTGTCACATCGAAACATACTGCTCTATCTATGCATGCGGCCCAATACGACAATTTGTTAGCAAATTATCACTATTCACCCGTCACATTCTCGACAATTTTCCTAACTAAACGAAGTCTAAGTGGGAGAAAGATTCAGTACCGTACGTCATGTGACTTACCGGTCACTGACGTGCCGTGGGGCCCCCATGTCAGTGACTAGTAAGTCACGGCACCGAGTCTCACTCTGCCTAAGTGCTATATATGGAGTTGGTAATCTCTAGTACTGGGCGAGTTGCCAGGTGCACACGCTGGGCCACATCAGTACACAAAGTGGAAAATATGGGTTGGTATCAAGCACAATTTTTTTGACCATCCTGGTGCTTGTGCATCTGAATATTGATGAGAAGTTCACAACAATATTATGTGTTTGGTCATATATGCACATCAATATGATGAAAATGAAATTAATGGTTCATCCAGAATAATGCTAAGGTAGCAAGCATGAACAACACAAGCGGCATGAACGGCATGCTAATCAGATGGCCTGGTGTTAGCTAATATAAGTGGAAGTTTTGTACTCATTATGTGCTTGAGGAGAAGTGTTGACGCTTTTTCTGGTCGAACACACGAGTGCGCTAGTTCGCGTGGACGTCGGAAATCAACTCGTCGAAGCATCCGGCACGGGCCAGTCAGACCGCCTGAGAGACGCGGTCAGACCGCCTTGGACAGGAGCGTCGCCGAAAACCTAAGTTCGTCACTCCGGGAGGGACCCCGTCGGGAGAAACGCACCTAGGGTTGTCCTGAGGTCGGCAAGGCCACTCAGAACTTCCTCAACCGCCGTGGAGACGAAGGAGGAGAGCAAAGGGGTTGGAAAAGCTAGGGTTTGGAGAAAATAAAGTAGTAAATTGATAATTCGATTGGATGATAGGTCTCAATCGGCCACGCCCCTTTATATTTATAGGGGGGAGGTCTTGCCCTGTAAGGAACTCTTTACAACTCAGAACTAGCCAAAAACTCCTAATTTGGGTCGGACTCGGGGAGACCCAGTCAGACCGCCCGGGGGAGGCGGTCTGACCGTCTAAAGGACCGGCCGGACCGGCTAAAGGACCACACGGTCAGACCGCCTGGGCAATCCGGTCTGACCGTCTGGCCCAGCCTGATCCAACCTTTGCCAAATTTGAGTAGCAACATATGCCCCCCTGTTTTTTAGTAAAGCTTGCGTGCTAAAAAATAAATCTAAGGACGATGTGACACTTCATCGGCCATTTTTTTGAACTTAGGGTGATTCTTACTAGAAATCGGCCATATCCCCTTCAAGCGTCTTGCCACACACTTGGGTAGAACTTCTTCAAGTATCTTCCATTGAGGGCCCGAGGTAGCTGCTGTTCTTGCAAAGTTTCCATCATATAAGAATTTCCAGAACAAACTTTTACGATCTTGTATGGCCCTTCTCAACTTGGAGACCACTTGCCGAACTTGTTGCTCTTAGACCCTATAGGTAGAATAGTCTTCCAAATCAAATCACCTACCTGAAAAGATTTGGCCTTCACCTTTTTGTTGTATGCTCTAGCAACTCGTCTTTTCTCCCTTTCAATTGCTTCTAAAGCCACCAAACGCTTATCGGTCACTTCATCAATATTATCCATCATCAAAGCATAATATGTATCAAAATAAAGATTATTTTGCTTTGCAAGTCTATATGCACCTAGATTCACCTCGACAGGTAAAATGGCCTCTTGACCATACACAAGCTCATATGGAGTAACCTTAGTAGCACCATGTCTAGAAATACAATGAGCCCATAAAGCTTCAGATAATGCATCATGCCATCTCCTAGGATTATCTTCTATCTTCTTAATGAGCTTAATCAATGTTTTATTGCTAGACTCGGCTTGACCATTAGCTTGAGCATAATATAGAGATGAATTGAGCAACTTAATACCATAGGAATTAACAAAATCACGCACCTCTTTAGCAATGAATGAAGTGCCCTGATCCGTAGTCAAAGTTTGTGAAATACCAAACCTATGGATAATATGCTCTATAATAAACTCAATTACCTCTCGATGTGTCATATTCTTGAGAGGAATAGCTTCAGTCCACTTGGTAAAATAAGCAGTAGCCACGATCACAAAACAATGCCCTTTCGATAAAGGTGGATGAATCTTGCCAACAAAGTCCAAACCCCATCCTCTAAATGGTCAGGGCTAAATAATCGGATGCATCAATGCAGCAGGCACCAATTGAATAACCCCATGCTCTTAATATCGAGAACAATCAGCTATCATGGTAGGCCAATAGAAACAAGCTCTCCTGAGGAGCCACTTCATCTTAGGAGCCGATTGATGAGTACCACAAATCCCTTCATGAACTTCCACCATAGCTAGCCTCGCTTGATCAGGACCTAAACACTTCAAAAGCAAATCATCTGCGGTCCGACGATACAATTCATCATTATCTAAAACAAACTTAAGAGCCCATCATCGGACTTTTCTGTCACTTGTACATTTAGGATCCTGTAAATATATAATCAAAGGCTTTCTCCAATCATCCACTTCGTCCTCAACAATTGTGGAAGAAACAAAGGCCGAAGTGGTTTTCTCTTCTGCAGGGCGGTCAGACCGACCGGTAGGGTGGTCAGACCGGGTAGGACGGTCAGACCAGGTAGGGCGGTCTGACCGGGTGGAGGACGCCGTCTGACCGGCTCCTCTAGGACATAACCCTCGGCTTTGCCAAACACCGGTTTTCGTTCTTGAAAATTTCTTTTCTGAACATCATAACCAGATGCTTGCTGAGCCAGAGCATTTGCCCTTGGATTCTCTTCCCGTGGCATATGATTAATCACAAATTCATCCATACAAGATATGATGTCTAAACATTTATCAAGATAAGCATTTAAAGCACCGTTTAAACATTGACATACCTTAGATACTTGTTGTACTATCAACAAGGAATCACCATATGCTTCTACATATTTTACTCCCATATCGTGTAAAATTGCAAACCAAACAAGAGAGCTTCATATTCGGTTTGATTGTTAGTGCAATCTTGATCCAAATGGTTAAGAGCTTCAAAAACAGCCCCATTGGGTGAAATAATAATAACTCCAACACCACAACCACTTCTACAAACCGATCCATCAAAATGCAACTTCCAAGGAGTAAAATTTAAATAACCAACATCTAAATTAGGTTGCTCATTAATTCTATGTTCTACAATAAAGTCGGCTACAATTTGACCTCTCATTGATTTGATTGGCTCACAATGTAAATCATATTCAACAAGAGTATAAGCTCATTTGCCGACTCTACCACTTAAAATAGGTCTTTGCAACATATATTTAATTATATCAGTTTGACAAGCCACATAGCAAGTGCTTGATAATAAATAATGTCTTAACTTGGTACAAGCATAATATAAAGATAAACATAGCTTTTCAATAAAAGTGTACCTTGTTTCGGCATCCAATAATCTCCTGCTTTCATAAGCAACAACATACTCTTTGCGATCAGTCTCTTGAGTCAAAACAACCCCAATAACGCTCTCATCAGCCGCCACATATAGTCTAAAAGGAACACCACTCTTGGGTGCTTGAAGAACAGGCGGCGAAGTCAAATAATTCTTGATCTCATCAAAAGCCTCTTGCTGTTTTGCCCCCCAAGTAAATTCTGATCCAGCTTTCAACTGAAGTAAAGGAGTAAAAGCATTCACCTTCCCGGAAAAGTTACAAATGAATCGTCTCAAATAATTTACCTTGCCCAAGAACATTTGCAAATCTTTCTTGCAAGTAGGAGCTTGAACCTTTTTAATTGACTCAATCTTTTTGGGATCAATCTCCACACCTTTTTCATGTACAATGAAGCCCAAAAACTTGCCAGCCGACACACCAAAATTACATTTGAGTGGATTCATCTTTAAGTTATATCGACGTATTTTTTCAAATGTTAGTCTTAAATCGGCTAAATGGGAATTTAAACCAACCGAATTGACAACAATATCATCGATATAGACTTCTACGATTATACCAAGCAAGTCATGAAAAATCAAATTCATAGCTCTCTGATAAGTAGCACCAACATTTTTCAAACCAAAAGTCATGACTACCCACTCAAACAAGCCTACAAATCCTGGACATATGAAAGCCGTTTTGGAAATATCCTCTTCGGCCATAAAGATTTGATTGTAACCAGCATTACCATCAAGGAAACTAAGAATCTTATGTCCAGATGCATAGTTAACAAGAAAGTCAGCTATAGGCATAGGATATTCATCTTTAGGAGTAGTTTTATTAAGATCTCTAAAGTCTATGCAAACACGAAGCTTTTTTGTTCCTTTTTTCTCAACAGGCACAATATTAGAGATCCAATCAGCATATCGACAAGGCCTAATGAAATTAGCAACAAGCAATCGATTGATTTCCTCTTTCACTCGGTCATATATATCAGGATTAAAATTCCTACGAGGTTGCTTATAAGGCTTAAAACCAGGTTTAATAGGTAGATTATGCTCAACTAAATCACGACTTAAACCAGGCATTTCAGTATAATTCTATGCAAAGCAGTAGACATACTCCTTTAATAACTTTATTAATTCTTATTTAAAGACAGGATCAAGACTTTTGTTTACACATGTCGGCCTAGGTACAGTGCCATCACCAATGTCTACCTCCTCAAGAGGATCAGCCGACGTAAACCCTTGTCCTAACTTCCCCAAATCATCTAGATCATTGATGGCTTCACACGTATCGTTCTTATGCGCCCGATAGTGATCAATCCTTTGCTGCAACCACTCTTTAGTTGAACTCATTGATTCACATGAAGTGGTTTAGCCGATTTTCGATCGGCTTTATGACAACAGGGATGAAACCATCCTTAGAACAGCTTACAAACTCATAATCAGTTAAATCTAAGCCAGATAGACATTTTACATCATCATGCACATTTATAGAATGACTATCAGCTACAGCTACACAAGCAGAATTATCTCCATGCACAACTTATACCTCATCGCCTATCCATTGTATTAAAAATTGATGAAAGGTAGAAGGCACACATCTATTTGCATGAATCCAATCACGACCAAGGATCAAGCTAAAGTTACCTTGTGTCTCAGCGACGAAGAAGGTCGTAGCTAGCGTCTTGCTTCCAATGGTGAGCTCCATGGAAATAACACCCTTGGCACCTATCGGCTCGTCTCCTCCCACACCGCTGACGGTCATGTTGGTCTTGATCAGCTCCTCATCTGAACCTCCAAGCTTCTTAACAGAGAATACGACATTAAGTTGACAATCGCACCTCCATCCACTAGCATCCGAGAGATAGGTTTCCCATTGATGTGACCCCTCATGTACAAAGCCTTCAGATGATTATCAGTGTCTTTAGACTCCTGGAATACAGCATCCTTTGGCCCAAAGTCAAGATGACGAAATCCTCCTTCGAAGGTGCAGAGCCATCCACAAATAAATGAACCACATTAATATCAAGGTTCATGCGCTCTGGAGAAGAACTGTAATCAACAAGTTGCTCGTCATCTTCTGATGCAGGCACCGACGGCAACTCATCATTGCACACCATGGAAGCTGAAGAAGGAAAATGGGCGGTGTTTCAGGGGAACCTGGTCTGACCGCCTCCAGGGCCGGTTTGACCGCCTGGTCAGGCGGTCTGACCACCCCTACTGGAGGCTGAACCGCCTCCTGCGGTCTGACCGCACCCTCTGGAGGTTTGACCGCCTCGGTCTGTGACGTGGCCTTAGCTCTCCACTCCTTCCCTTGTGGCACCATAGGTCTGTAGTTGTTGAACATCTCATCTCTTTTGGCCTCCATCTTCTTTTCCTTCTTCTCCCGGAACCTCAGTCTCTGAAGCTTTCTCCTTTGACTATGAGTCAAACCGGGAGTACACCACCTTGGCAAGAAGTAATTGGAGTTGGAACCACTTCCACTGGCCTCATGGTCATTAGCAGCGACACATCCCTTTTGAGTAGGTGCCACAACCTGATTGTTTAGCACAACCGATCTTTTGCCACTTTTCTCAATAGGAACGTCCATTGTCTCAATCTGTATGATGTCTTGGCCAGTAGTCCTCTTTGGATCAATATCCATCTTCTGAACCTCCTCCTCTCTGATCTTGGGCTTGTACACTTGTCGTGGAGGAGACTGGACATTTTTCCTAGGCAGGGCGGTCTGACCGCGTTGGTCTACTGACGATGTCCTGACCAACGTGGAGCCCAGCGATCTTGTGTAGGTCGTGAAATCCGATCCAGTGTTGGTCTTCTTGGCCCTCCCCATCCAGGATGGAAGGACTGCTGATAAGGTACCCACATCACTCCATTGTCGTTGTAGACCGGGCGAGGTTGATCTGAACTTGAAGACGCCCATTGTGGAGTAAAGTGTCGCCCTTGCTGCGATGATTCACCTCTGAATCTTCTAGCTAATCTTGGAGGCGACGACGACCTCTCTTGATGCGGAGGTGATCTCATCCTTTTTTTTAATGGCCGATCACTTGTAACAGCCTTTTGCTTAGAGTATTTGTCAAATAGCATATCAAATGTGACCTTTGGCTTTGAAATACTCCCCTGATTCTTAGCAACATTAAGCTTCTAGTTTCCAATCTCTGGCCGCTTTGGAATAAGCATCTTTGGTCGACCATGGGGAAGGGCGGTCTGACCGCCCTGGGGCGCCGGTCTAATCATCCTCTGCTGAGCAGGTTCGGTCGTTTGTTGACTAGACAACGAGGACGACCCTTGCCCCCTATGTCCAGAAGCTTTGATAGTAATCTTGAATGTCTCTCTACCATCAAGGGTCTTTTCACATGAAACTTCTCTTACCAGCTCTTTTCCCCTCAAGTCGGGCTTAGCTTCCCCAATTACCACGTTCTTACCTTTAGCTGCTTCGACTTGGTGTGGCCGAATCAACACTTTAGGTTGTTGCAGATCCATGGTATTGATAGGAAAAGTCTGCTTGTCCACTTGCATCTCATGAAGCATCAAACGACCTTCGTTTATGGCGGATTGAATCTGACGACGAAACACATTACAATCGTTAGTAGCATGAGAATAAGAGTTATGAAACTTGCAATATGCACATCGTTTAATTTCATCAAGTGGAGGCATGGTATGAGAAATCTTAATATTTCCAAGTTTAAGCAATTCATCAAAAATATGATCACACTTAGAAACATCAAAGGTAAATTTTAATTCTTATTGCCGACCTTTAGTAGCCGGTTTAAGTAATGCACAAGAACTATGTTTAGCCTTAGAAGACCACACAAATTCAGCAACATAAACTTCACCTTCGTCGTTCGAGCTGTCAGAATCATATTCAACCAAATGCATGTTAGACCGACGAGGTTTATAGTTTTCTTTTTCTTTATTCAATTTTAGTTCTTGTGCCATACCTCTTACAAGAACAGTAGTAAGAGAATAAAATTCTACACCTTCTAACTTTTCTCTAAGAGCATATCTTAAACCTTTAGCAGCAAGGTCGGCAAGGTCAGAATCAGAAAGCGCAAGATTAAAACAATGGTCTTTAACTTCTTTAAAGCGGTTTAGGTAATCAGAGACTGACTCATCTTTACCTTGCCTAACCGATGTTAAATCTGTTAATTTTAATTGATAGCTCCCACTAAAGAAGTGATCATGAAACTTTTGCTCTAACTGATCCCAAGAATCAATAGAGTTAGGAGCTAATGAAGAAAACCAAGCAAAAGCGGTACCCGTCAAAGACAAGGAAAACAAACGTACTTTCAAAGAATTATAAGTACCAGCTTCACCTAGTTGAGCAGTATATTGACTAATATGTTCCCAGGTTGTGCGGTTATCCTCACCACTAAATTTAACAAAATCAGGCATATGCCAACTAGGGGGAAATTTCACATAATCAAACTCGGCTCTATAAGATTTTTGATAGAGTTTAGAATTACCAAAATCAATGCCGAGCTTATTTTTCATCATATTAGCTACTTCTTCTTTAAATTGAGCAAATTCATTCCTAGCAGCTAATTGAGATTGCATTGGAGCTGATGAATTAAATCTACTCACATGGGGTTGATTGGGATTTTGAACACGATGCAAGTCGGAAAACACATCATCAGGCACACCATAAGATGAAGCAACATTAGGTATAGGTGGTGATGTGTGAGCAATAGTACTGAATGCATAAGGTGCAATACCAACATTACTACGCCCAGGAATCTGAGTATTAAGCGCAACCGACAAAGGCACCGGCTGTTCTGGAAGCAAAACCATCTGACCGGACTGGGCGGTCAGACTGCCTATAGGGGGCGGTTTGATCGTGGTTGGCTGGGTGGATGGCGTTTGCTCAGGTTAAAACCCTGTCGGCATACCGTACATAAATGTATCACCTGAAGTATTAGGTGCTGCCGACACGGTTTGGTGCAGAACCCCATGTGTATCAACTTGAGGGATTGAATCATCAGTAATATCAGTACTAATACGTTCACCCTCTACTTTTTCAAGGCGAGTAATAACACTAGCCACTAGATTATTCTGATCACTAAATGCACAATCAAATTTATCAGATATAGTAGATAATTGCGTTACTAGATCAGGTGGAGTTTGGCTTACAGTGGGTATTACCTCAACCTTGTTGTTGTTCATCTTGAACGCAGGCATCTCAAAGTCTTGAGCTAAAGTCACATTGCCTGCACGATCTTTCTTGGCGCCAGAGAGAAACTGCTTCTTGATGTACTCTTGAAGCTCCGTGTACTTCCTCTGGTCCTCTTCGCTGAGTTCTTCGATGTTCACCATGATAAAGTTCTTGGGATCAAGTTCACAACACGCTCCCATACAATGATCGACAAAACGGTTATAAAAACCAGATTTGTCCCCAGTGGAGTCGCCAAAAGTGTGTTGACGCTTTTTCTGGTCGAACACATGAGTGCGCTAGTTCGCGCGGACGTCGGAAATCAACTCGTCGAAGCACCCGACACGGGCCGGTCAGACCGCCTGGGAGACACGGTCAGACCGCGTTGGACAGGAGCGTCGCCAAAAACCTAAGTTCGTCACTCCGGGAGGAACCCCGTCGGGAGAAAAGCACCTAGAGTTGTCCTGAGGTCGGCAAGGCCACTCAGAACTTCCTCAACCATCATAGAGACGAAGAAGGAGAGCAAAGGGGTTGGAAAAGTTAGGGTTTGGAGAAAATAAAGTAGTAAATTGATAATTCGATTGGATGATAGGTCTCGATCGGTCACGCCTCTTTATATTTATAGGGGGGAGATCTTGCCCTGTAAGGAACTCTTTACAACTCAGAACTATCCAAAAACTCCTAATTTAGGTCGGACTCGGGGAGACCCGATCAGACCGCCCGGGGGAGGCGGTTAAACCGCCTGGTGGCCTCCGTGCCGGACCGGCTACAGGATCACGCGGTCTGACCGTCTGGTCCAACTTGATCCGGCTTTTGTCAAATTTGAGGGTCAACAAGAAGAAACCAAAACTTTTTCTATAGTATTCTCGGTACTCCACGACACTCCTGCTTCGTGCATTATTTTATGACCACTGCATCGGAAGGAGCAGTTGTCCAATTCACTTTCACACACCTGTTCCATGTGCGCTAAATTCGTGACAAAGTGACACTCCTCCGGTGAAATGTGCACTCTAATTTGTTACCCCACCGGCCATTTTTAATAAGTACGTAAGAAAATAAATAAATAAATAAAGTATATATTTTTGAGAAATAAATAATATGAACAGCTTGAAACTAATACGTTCTGCATAATTAATCTGTATTATTACATGATGAGAATAGCGAGACCGCGCATTATAAATACTAGCAATTATACTCGTGCGTTGCAACGGGAGAAAATATTTACTCGCCTCGTCATTGTCGGCACCGATCGTGCTGTCACACCACGGCCCCTTGCAGCTCTCCGACCTCGCCATCATCCCCGCTACACCCGCGCCATCCCAATCTCGCTCATCGTCGTCCGCGCCTCCCAAAGATCACCTTCGTATATCAGTAAGAGTTTTTACTCTACATCATGTTCTTCTGCACTCTGTTAATCTAGATTCAACAATTATATATTTTATTCATCCACCTCCAACTACCATATTCATTAAAAATTCATCCAAATGACCTATATTTGATTCTGAAACTAATTTGAAATGAAATCATTTTTACAGAGACTAATTTGCAAAATCAACACAATTTCTATTTAGTTTATGTCCTTATTTTCTACCTAAAAGAACTCTGTATAATTTCTAAATTTTCGTGGGTTGCAACGGGAGAAACTACTGATCGCCTCGTCGTTGTCTATTCGGTCACCATGCCGCCCCTGCAACTCTTCGAGACATCGATGTCGTTCGCATTGTGCCTGTGTACCCTAACCTCACCTCTAGAATTGTATTCTGTTTTTTTAATGTACATTAGTAATTTGAAATTGATTACTCCAAGGTCTCTGGACAATTAATTGTTTTGATGTAGTCACAAAGGTCACCAATTAACTCATATACACTGATCATAGAAAGAATAGACATTAATGACTGGTATTTTGTTTCCTCTGATAATGAATCTGATGTCTTGGGTTCCTTTTGGCCATCTGAACTTCCCAACAATGAGATATTTTGAGGAGTCGTTCCTGATGTATCTGTTTTCCAACATAACAGTATGCCGGTTAACTTGTACATAAAATAATTACTGTCTTCCTGCAGGGTAGAAATCATCATTAGAACTTATACAAAATTAGCATGGCATTGACTGTATGTTATTCCATAAGATAAGAAATAAGAACCTGTGTAATAAGATCGGACAGTCCAGTATTCCATAAACTTCAGCATGAAAAGACCTGAAGATGAGTTGCATGGTTATAGAACACTGAGTACTCCAACCAAGAAAATACATAATCTTATATATGTTAGCTTTTTTTTGGCGTTATACCCATCTTCCTGCATTGGCTCTTGCAGTTGTTCTGTGATTGTCCAGGTAATAACCTGGAGGTCTTTCCAGTTTCTAGTTATGGCTAATTGTTGCCTTCCAATTATGTTCAAATGATATTGTAGTCCTTGCAGCTGTAAAATTATTAATATCAGTAAAAATGCATTTAAGTGAAGGATCAATTAATAATATTATAGAAGTATGAATGCTATATAAACTGACCGTATCAGTAAGGTCACCTCGGTTGAAGTCCTAACATAACGAGTCAAGTACTTGTATTTCACACTTATGTGTGTTAATAACATCCAAATTTGTTTGATTCAGAGTCAGTCCATTCAGAACATGCCACTTTCTCGGCAACACTTGAATCAATATTGTAAGAAACTTTTTTCTGAAAAAGGAACAAAATCTAAAATTGTCAAATCATTAACCAATCAATTGAGTATATAAAATGAACAACAAAAACAACTAACCGGAGATGATGGATGATGCCAGGGTGGTTGGTAATCGAGGCAATGGCGATGGGTCAAGGTTATTCATTTGTTCACATTTTTCGTCCTTCAAGGGCCGAGCCTCTAGATCATCAACATTGCTTGCTTCAGTGTTATGACATGATGATGAAAGGGAGGTTGGTGATAGAGGCGATGGTGATAGATCGCAATCATTCATCTGTTCACATTTCTTTCTTTAATGGTCGAGCAAATCGTCAAGGTTGATTGATTCAATGTTATGAGAATCCATTTTCTGCAAAAACAACAAAAACTGAATTAGCAGTTTCAAACAAAACGAATTACCTGTTTCAAGCAACAAATATGAATTAGCAGTTAGAGGCAACACATGACAGGGACAATCAAACGAAAAAAGGTCAGAGAAAAAAACATTATAGCAGTTGACAATTTATCCCAAAATTCAGAGAGGCCAACAAATAGCCTGACAGAATTAGAGAGGCCAAATAGATGCTTACGTACCTTTTGTGAAAGTAGAGGTAAAGGTGAGAGGAAAAAAATGTAGCAGTTGACGATTTATCCCAAAATTCAGAGAGGCCAAATAGCCTGACAGAATTAGAGAGGCCAAATATTATGTACCTTTTTGTGAAAGTAGAGGTAAGAAGCTGAACACGCTATGGCGTTGGTGAAAGCGATTTCCGTGCGTGGCGCAGCGAGCTGTTCGTCTACGGCGATGTGCGTCCCGGCAACGAACGGGAGAGAAAGAAAAAGAACGAAGCAAGCCATGACGGAATGTAACCTGACGAAGGCGGATGCCGTGTCACACGTCGCCATGGCCGCCTCGAGCCGAGCGGCGCAGGACTGGGCGCAGCAGGGTGGCAGCGCCACCGCTGCCTGCTCCACCGGGACGACCTCGACCACCCACGTCCTCTCCGGCGGCACATCTGCGTTTCGGCTGATATTTACATAAACAAGAGCTTGTTATTTACGGGAACAAGAAACAGCTCCGAGTCGGCAAGAACTTCGATACCGATGCGCAATGGACAGCTCTGTCCGATCTGTCCGCTTCTGATTCAGATGAGAGGCGGAGGCTTCCGGATCCGAGAACGAGAAGAAGTGGAAAAGGAGAGAACCACCGCCGCCGGGCGCGCCGCCACCGCCATGTTCACCTCCGGCATGCTATAAACCAGAAAGAGGTCTTGTCGAGGAGGCAGGGAGAGGCCGGGACCGGAACGAGCCGGCGTGCTGCTGGCGAGAGACGGAGAGACGAAGAAGCAGGGAGGGCTAGCAGGCGCGCAGGCGGCGGATGCGAGGGACGGACGGGACGCGGAAGACAGAAGGAGGGAGAGAGGCGCGCTGGCTCTCTGACAAGTGCGGCCCACCTGAGAAGTGGGACCCACTTGTCAGGACGGACGAAAAAATTGACAGAAACCGTCCATGCTTTAATGGGCTCTGGGCCGTATTCGCGTAGCGCAGGGAGTAATGGGCTCTTGGCCCGCGGTGCCGGGTTCTGTCCTTCATGGGCCAGGGGAGTGCACAGCGGGTGGTATGTGGGCTGCTGATAGCAAGTAAAATATGTAGCTGACAACACTTTAATTAATAAGAATGCGCTTGGTATGTTGAAAATGAACAGCGGCACAACAGGAAAATGGCATGAAGGGCGCACCAGCAGCCTCACGATGTATATATCATGTTAACTAGGATAGTGCTCGTGCGTTGCTACGGGCAAACAAATTTCAAGACATAAACTACTCCTAAAAGAATGACAATACAATTCAACAAATAATATTGTATAGACAAGTTAGGATTTTTAAACAATGTTGGAAGACACCGTCCTACTACTAATCATTGGAAGACAACGTGATTTTCATTGCAGGGATACTTCATAATAAAAGCTAATAGTCACGGCATTTCTATAAGATTACGAACTTTGTAGAGTCTTCAAGCCCAATCCGAAAACAATAACATGAGTTACCGACTCGCTTCGAAGAAAGATGGACAAAATTTCTTCTAATAGTGTTGTGCTATTGCAAAATAAAAATGAAGGTCAAAGCAAGCCATAATATTTTTTGATTCGAAGGAACTCAAGATACTTTCATCCGTAACGTGGAAAAGGGAATTCAAGCACTGACTTTAACCTTAGGCTATCCGCACTCGTTGTACTCCATTTACGTCCCCTTTTAGCAAATCATTCCTGTGAGATTTTACAGTGAAGTTCTAATTTTTCCGCACTCGTCATCCTCTATATCTCATACTTCATACTACCAACTATCCACTCGTGTGACCCACATGTCAGTCTCTGATCCTCTTTTTTACTCTCCCTCCCTCCTCTTTCTCTCCTTCCACGGATTGAGATCCTCTGAAGTTTTCTCACCTACCTCAGAGAGAGGTAGGAGTCGCTGCACTAAAATAACAGATTGAGATCCAAAAAATGAATATACTCACAAAATAACGGTTATTCGTGTTTAATATCCTCTTCCTTATCCAAGATGGAGGCCCAATCTCATAAACACATGTCTTCTGTGATGATGCCTTGTTCAAAGAAGTGATGAAGCCTTTTGGCTTCTCTTGTCCTTCACTAATTGACATGTCATTGCTGCTCTTACACTTTGTACTGGAAGCAAAAGCTGCTTCCGGTAGTTTCGGAACGTCTGCTAATATATGACAGAAGAGACATGTGGTTCAGTACCAAACTGAAAATGAATGGCAGATTTAATTTGTATTTTACTTACAACGTGTGATGACAACATGCCACATTGTGGTTTTGATGACATTGAAGGTGCAGATGTCACCTTCCTTGACATTGTTCTCCTCGCAAAATCTCTTCCAGCCATGCACGAGGAGGAAGCTGCGGTTGTCGCATGGGACACCATGCACCTGCCAAGACCCAGTCATTGTGGTCTTGAACGTGATCATGGAAGGCTTATGAAGCCCAATTGCATCACAGAAATCTATTGGCAAAGCCTACAGTAATTACATTCATATTGGTTTCAGAATACGTCAATCAATTGTTCACTAAAGTCATAGTCAATAAATACTGACTGCTAGATCTAAACTCCATTTTGTTTGGGTTTGTCACAGCACCATGCGTAACAGATGTTATAAAATGGCAGATATTAAACCATATCCAGTACTATAATATTTTTTTTCATGTTTCGATTGTTCCTGTTAGCATGCACATATATTATCAATTGTTAGAGCATCAAATAATTAAATGTACATGCTGGTCTCTATTCGTCCATAATGAAACAAAAGCTGCTGCAAACCGTAGCAACTTTTTGGTTCCATAGGAAGTGGTAGTACTCACAAGATGATTTTCAAGTGTATCAGTGTTGATTTGCTGCTTTATCCATGACGGTTGCCCAATCTTGTAGAAAGAATTCTTCTGTAATGACGTGTCATTCAGAGAAGGTGCAGAGCCTTTTGGTTTATGTACTTCGCTACATGGCAAATCAGCCTGGGACTTATGCTTCCAAATGGGTGCCGATAGTGCTTCCTGTTGCTTTCCAAGATCTGGTGATGTTGATGCTTGATAAGACAGAAGACACATGTAACTCAGCATTTAACAGACATTTAAATACATTGCAAAAAGATTAAAATTTTCATGATCTTACTTATCTCTTGCTCACTTTGTTGCATTATGTTGTCCTTGTGCTTGGGATTCTCTGGCATCCGTCGGGCTCAAACACTTTGACTGTAAACACCATGTTTCCCTCATACCTTAACAGCAGAGCATTAGATTCAGCGATGTCATGAAATGCCAGAAACTGTGGCCAGCCACCTACAAATAACATATCTGACTGAACCATCTCGATCTTAATGTTGTTAACTTTTCCAAGCGGGCTGAATACGACAGCCATACGGTTGTCCAGGTCACCTTTGGCGATGTTGTTTTGCACAAACATAGCAGGTATGAGCTGCAAGAACACACAAAACAACTAAAATCAGACCATTTCTATAAGAGAAACAGAGTGGGGAACAAAGATTAACAGCAACAGTCTGTGAACCATCTTTTCCATGGACTTTGGCGAAAGCACACAGACGAACTATGGTTTAAAATCACTGTCTTCGCTCCTCACGCTTGCTTGAGCTGAATAAAATACAGCTTATAAATAATCAACTTGGATTGGAAATAAATCCTTAAAAGTAGAATTAGAATGAACAGTAGGGAACTATAAGCTAACCAAGATCTCAACTACTCTTAGTTCGATTCAGTCATACTCTTGTTAGCTTTTTTTATCCCCAATTATTTACAAGATCGTTTTCCTTTTCACTCTTTCGAGAATCTCTGTACATTTTAAAGGACTCCAATAGTGCAATTAGCTTCCTGAGAATCTAAGTAGTGGGAAACGAGGATGCTACATTTACACAGGGAGAGAAGGGGATAATTTCTTCGTGTCAGTGATTCCTATGTGGGGGAGAAAATAATAGAAGATCAATCTTTACCTGCCGCCCCAGGTTGTTGAGCGCGGAGCTCCCTGATACAGCTGCTCGGGTCGACCCTGGCCCAGAACTCGCCGTCGGTGACCGCCGCCGCCGAGGGAAGATCGAGCTGGCATTCGAGAGGGGGCTCCTTCAGGAGTGCCAAGAGGAGAGGGAAGAATCAGCCGCCCCCTCTAGGAATCCGTCCTCCATGGATGCTAAGCCTCCTGAAGTCCACCATGAGGACGGCGGACCGATGCTGCCTCGAGGACGGGGAGGTGGGGTAGAGGCAGCTTCAGCGAGGAGGCGGTGGCGGCCATGGTCGGAGGTGGGGGATCTGCCGATCTGGGGATGGAGGATGGGGCGTTGGCGGCGATGGAGGAGGAGGAAGCCTCGCCGACCGCCTGGTTCGGAGAGGAGGGGGATGGCGACGGCACGTGACGAAGCCACTACGTGAAAAACAGTCATCGGTAACGGGCGCGGATGGCCATCGGTAACAGACAAAATACCTGTTACCGATCAAGTGTTACAAATAAGTCAACAAAGATAACGGGTCGATGCCCGTTACTGATGACACGTAATTATAACAGGCGTTGAACAAAGACCGTTACCACAACTACTTACCGGTCACCTGAAATGGCTGTTTCTCCGGGCCCACCGGAGCCTTTGGTAACGGGTGCAGACACTGAGCCCGTTACTCATAACACGTATTAGTAACGGGTGTCTCACAAAAACCGTTACCGAAACTAGTTACCGGTCACCTGAAATGTCTGTTTCTCTGGGCCCACATGGACCTTTGGTAACGGTCACAGAAACTGAGCCTGTTACATGAACTCAACATCGAAGACGCGGAAAATGACGCGTCTCCTCTGTCTTGATGAAAGGAGACGCGTCATGTAAGTGCGCGTCTCCTCTGTCTGGACGAAAGGAGACGCGTCTCCTATGTCTCGACGAAAGGAGACGCCTGCTGTGAACCCGCGTCTCTCTCTGTCTCGACCAAAGGAGACGCATTTTGTCAGTACGCGACTCCCTCTGTCTCGACCAAAGGAGACGCGTACTTTGTACGTGCGCCTCCTCTGTCTGGACCAAAGGAGACGCCTACTATGTACGTGTGTCTCCTCTAATCGACCAAAGGAGACGAGTACTGTGAACTTGCGTCTCCTCTGTCTCGACTAAAGGAGACGCGTTGTCTACTTTCACAAAAATTAGGTCCAGCATCCACATTCACAAAACTCCACAAACTGAATAGAAATCCACAAGATTCACATGCATAATCCGTCAAAATTCAGGCATTCAGTATCCTCTTCTAACAAGCTAAGTAAGGTTCACAACAATATCATCACAGGCCATGAGGATTGGTATCAGATACAATGCGAGCCATCATAGCATCATTAATGTGAAATTTTCCTGAGGGTTGGATCACCTGGTCCATGAGGAATGAGGCAGTTCTTTCCCTAATGTGGAGCAGTGTGTCTCGGTGCAGCTGACAAGTATGTATGTGAAATACCTGAATATAACAATGTCAGCAGTCAGCACATAGGTGGTTACTAAACATGTGCAGTGCTAATAAGCAAGAACTATGCTCAGTTGCAGGTGTTACAATTGCAGATCCCAAGAAAGTACCTCAGGGTCCTTCAATTTATTTTTCACTGTAAGCATGTGATACGCACAATAGAAGCCGTAGACTCTGGATTTGTAAGGTTGTTGGTGGCACTGCGATAAATATACATAGACAAACAGTGGTGAGAAGAAATAAACTCAAGCTTTAGTACTAGCTTCCACAGGCAGGAAATACTAAGTAATACGTACATCAAAAGCCTTCTCATGGTTCAAGACGCAGCGGGGCAACTTCTTGTCATCGCAGTAACTATTCCAAGCACTACAACAAAACATGCAACAATGGTTAGGGCAGCATTAATAAACTCCGCAGAGTTTGTTGAGGAAGTTTGTAGGTTAAGAAAGAAAAAGAACTTACTCATCAATGGCAAGTACCAACTCGGAGAAATTAGTGTCTAGGATCCTATATGAATCAAGGTACAAGACCGTCTTCTGCTTTGGAAAGATCGCCACTGCAATCCAGTGCTCCCTAGTGTTATAGCAGGAATGATGACTCTCTTTTTAGCATATGACTGGTAGGCACGCTTCGTATAGGACACAAAAAAAAGTTCCTGTTTATTTTGTATATTTGACATGCTAAAGCATTCAGGATCAAGGAAGGCAACGGGTTCCTTCTTCTGCCGTACTTCTACAGCCATATTCCTAATATTAAGAAAAAACAAAGTGTAAGGAGGCAAAATACATAGTAAAGATGAATTGAGGCAGAAAGCACATTTAGATAGAAAATGATTAGTGAGAAGCAGATTAAATTTTCAAGCAGCTTACAGGATGAAACAGCGGATAAGTCCCATATCCAAAGCATCCAAGTTGAAGAGATCGTACAAGTCGCTGATGATCACAGACAACAGCTCGTATTTTTCATCTTCTCTCACAGGCCACCAGCTGTGCTTGGGCCATATTATGCCCTGAATCAGAGACTCATCATTGTCCTTACAACATCCCATGTAGAAATTGTGGAGATTAGTGACAGAAGGAGCAGTATCCGGATGCTTGAGTTCAGCAGCACTGAGCATTGCATTTCCAAATTTGTAGTTTGGGTTAATATGAGTCATAGCAACATTGGTCGCCTTCTTCTTGGCGTTTCTCTCAGATGACTTTCTGGCAGGCTTCTTTTCCTCCTGCTTTGAGATGGCTGAAGAAGGCTTTGTGGTAGGCTTCTGAGACCTTTTATTTTCAGCAATTTTCTACTGCTGCTGCTTTGAGATGGTGGAAGAAGGTTTCTCAGATCGCTTTCTGGTAAACCTTTTATTTTCAGCGAGTTTCTTTTCCTACTGCTTTGAGATGGCTGAAGAAGGTTTCTCAGGTGGTGTCTGACCAGCAGCTATTGCAGAGATATTAGGCTCAGATGTACCTGCAGCTTTCTTCGAACTGTCGTCGACAAATTTCTCGGCATCAGCCAACACATAACTCTAGGCTCTTACTTTGGCATCATTGTTTTGAGCACTTTCTTTTGGAGATGGAGGTTTTGTTCTTTCATGAGGAGAAGGTGGGCATGTAATTTGCATTTCTGGGTCTGGAGGAGGAGGAGGTGGGTTACCAGGTTGGGAATGAATCTGTTCTGTAATTTGCGTTTTTGGGTGTGGACGAGGAGAAGGAGGTGGGTTACCAGGTGGGGAATTTTGTTCTGTAATTTGTGTTTCTGGGTTTGAGTTTTTTCCTATAGTTTGTGAACCATAAGGAAACTGTACCATAGTGTGCGAACAAGATTTTGCAATTGGTGCTCTTTTGATGTGAATGAGACACCTCTTCCACTGTATCCTCTGGTGTAGAGCTTGTCCAAGTGTCGACACCTCGTCATTAGGAGGGTGTTCCAGTGCGTGATCCCTAAAGACAGAATATACATGCAGCACTTCGACCACAGCACAGTCTTCGTGAATCGGGACTATGTGTAGCGTAGTCTGCTCTGGTTGAACCACACCAATTGCAGCTTCACATTCAACACCGTGAAATATGATCCATAGGCCACAGTCTGTGGGGTCAGTCAACGTGCCCATAAGGTCTTCCTGTGTGGGGGAAGCAATGTGCACTACCTCTGTCGACAACTCTGTAGCGTCGTTGATCAAACCTACATTATCTGTGGACGCACAGCTGCTCTTCAGTCCGGCGGGTGAAGGGCTTGTGCGATTGGACACTGGTGCAAACACCACCTGGTACCTCGTGCCCTCATGTCAAGCATATCCTTCTCCATCTCAGCCTTGAGTTCTTACTTGATTTATTCCTTCATCTGTTGCTTATCAACTGATGAGTCAGTACTGGCCTTCTTCCTCTTCCTGTACATGGAAGTGTGCTGAGGCCATGCAAACTTCCAGCCCTGGTAGCTGGAGACACCACGCACGCGACCTGGTTGTTCGGGGCGGTCCAAGCACTGACTTAGCACATCATTCTCCCTCAGCCATGAAGTCATTCCTGAAGATTATGCATGCGCATTCTTTTCCATGATGTCTGCAGCCACACTTTCATTTGCTACTTTGTTGAACACTACCTCGGCAACACCGTCTTTCACCACTAGTTTACTCCTTGCTCGCATCCAATTCCTAGAACGATCATCAGTGATGGCATCATATGGGTTGGCGATCCCAGCCGCAGCTAATTTCCTGTCCTCTTCCTCCCACAGTGGTAGTTTTCCACAATAACCAGCTGGACCAATGTTGTGCTCGTTTGTGTTCAGGCTTCGAAGTGACTTGAACTTGCCACTAAGAGATGAGGCTTCCTTGGTTTTCTGCTGTTTCACAAACTCTGTCCACTCTTCCGGCTTGATAAAGTTGTGCTTTCCAAATGGCTCGAGTCTTTTTCTGACAAAATCTCGCCTAAGCTGAAATCTGAATTGTCTCCATGCCTTGGCTACAATCTTCCACAAAAGCTTGAATGCCTGCTCTTTCATGTCTTCCTGGAACTCCAAATGTTTCTGCATATAGGTTTCAAACAAGTACCACTTTTGTTCATCGTTTAGTTTTTTATTTCTGACAAATCCAAAGGTATCTTTTGTCTAGCAATGAGCCCTGCAAGCGCCCTGAACCTGCGCTTTTGTGTCAATGGTACTGGCATCCCCCTCTCTCAACCTCAGTGACTACCATTTTATCTCTTGGCCACTTTGTCGCTGTCCTTGGCACTCTGGCTTGGCCCGTAGCCCCACCCACCTACTCTTGTTCTTCACTAGCAGTGGCATATCCATCTTCTTCATTATATGTATCTTCTTCAAATTGCCCAGGTCGGCAGTCCTCGACAGAGTTATCATGTGAATTAATTGTCAACGGATTATGAGAAAGGTCAGTTCAGTGTCCAAGAATAGCACAAAAAGCAGACCATACTGCTAGCTCTCCCAGGAGACATGCTACAACAGGAGACAAGTAGAGCACATTTTTAGTTAACCATGCATAACAGCTAAGCATTTATCTAATCAACACCCACAGAACTGTGTACAAGACCATACAAATGAGAAAATAATTACAGTAACTAGTTTAGCCCACTATAATCTCATTGGTTCTATGGTAAACTATTAACATAAATGCAATATTCAGAAACCAAAAAATTAGTTCAGGCAATACGACCTTACCATTTTAAAGAGGAAGATGCTCGCTGCCTCTGTTGCTGATGAGGTACTTATTCAACTTGGAGAGAATATCCAAATGTACATATGGAATAAGAGCAAAACCAAATATAAGAGTGAGTCCAAAGGAAAATGCTAAGTATACGTTTTGAAACTCGAAACCCTAACTGAGCATCAGTGGCGGAGCCAGAAAAAAAATAGCTGGGGCAACACCTAATGACGGACCAAACCAAAATGAAACACACACCAATTCACACATCTATATGCTGCAGTTGCACAAATTTTAGCGAAAATTTTTAAAATGTAGTCTTAAATTTGAAGAACAAAGACACAAATTAGCAAGTACTAATGTCCTATGAGTCATGGCGCCATCTAGAAATACTACCAAAGCTTAAAAATATCGTCAGAGAAGAAGGACCATAGTCGAGTTAGGGCAGATTAGCTGGGGCGGCTGCCCCAGCTGGCCCCAATGTGGCTACGCTACTGGTGAGCATAGTCAAGAATGTATCTTAATGATGTAGGAGGGATTTCTAGCATGCAGTTCACCTTGTCACTGTCAGAGCGGAGGGATCTCTAGTCGCCACGTCCTCGCGTCGACCTCGTGGCTGGATCCCTCCTCCTCCTCCTAGTCGTCGTCGTCGCTGGAAGGTGAGGGGTGGTGTGGCGCGCGTCTCAGCGAAGGTGTGTAGCGTGCGTCGCGTCGCGAGGGGGTGAGGGGAGAAAGGCGAGGGTGAGGAAGCGGCGGCGGAGGGGGCGAGGGGGAGGAAGCGGCGGCGGCGCGAGGGGGAGAAAGACGACTGCGCGATGGGAGAGTGAGGAGGCGACTGCGTGAGGGAGGCGTCTTTCCCTACTAACCCTAGCGCGAGTGGGCGTGTGTGGGCCTTAAAACTGAAAGGCCCAATATTATTAGGAAAACGCGTCAGGCCGGGGCTAGTTCTATTCGAATGAAGAACAGTTCGCATCATTTTCCCCTTTTAATCTGCAATCAAAGATTTGAATCACGTATTTGTTTCTGATTTTTTCTAAAATAAACTTCTATTCATTTATGATATTGCAATTCATTGTTGCCCCGCTGCCACTCTGCCCTGCCACTTTGCCATTGTTAGATGTAGTTCATCACAAGTTCAACAAACACATAGGAGGAACGCATATTAACAGAGGAACATGTTCATGACAAACAAGCAGAGTTCCCAATGTTTGACCAAAAGTCACTCTCCCCTGCCACTTAGATGTAGTTCATCACAAGTTCAACAAACACACAGGATGAACAAGCAGAGTTCCACGAACAAACAGAGGAGGACGAACACACATAGGAGGAACAAATTAATTAAGCTAAGGTAGAAGACTTGTCGCCGCTGCCGGAGGAGCCCCACCGTCGGAGCCGGAGTCGGAGCCGCCGAGGCCGCGTTCGTCACCGCCGTCGAAGCCGCGATTGTCGTCGTCGCTGTCGTCGTCGCCGTTGGCGTCGCCGTCGCCCCAGACCACGACTCTCTGAAGGTCCCCAGCCAACCAATGGATCTTGAAGGCGAAATCCTTCACGAACCTCTGCAGCGGATCGTTGGGTCGTGGTAAGCCGAGCCCAACGGCCACCTGTTGAAGCTTCCTGAAAGCTTCGGCCAAGAGTTGGACGGACCAAATGTTGTCCAAAACTAGTTGAGAACGCAGAGAGGAGGGCTCCACGGGCGGCGGCGGCGGCGCCTCCTCGGGCTGCGGCGCCGGCGCCTCCTGGATGAGCCGACGGCGGCGGCTTTCGTCATTGTCGTCCTCCTCTCTTCCCCGCTTCCTCGATGGCTCGCTCGACGATGATGCCATGCGCGCGCTTAAGGAAGAAGAAGCTCTTGGTGACCGGAGACGGTGGTGCTGGGGTTTTCTTGGTGGCGCGCTTGAGGAAAGCTTATGGAAGAAGCTCTTGGCCGGCCGGGCATTTATATGACAAGACGGGGAACCGTCAGGCGGCCAGTCTTCCCACTGCAGCATGCCACTACGCCTCGGAACGCGGTACGCTGCGGCGACATGTGTCCATTAACCAGCGTCGCATTTGACAAAAAACTTTGACTCCCTCCGTCCCGCAAAGACTGTTCATATACCTTATTTTAATACCTCTTTTCAAGTTCCAATGCAAAGATTGTTCATATAGTTTATTTTAATTTATTAATACCTCTATTCACTGCAAACCGACCACAGAGGAAACAGTTCTCCTTTCTCCTTTTAATCTGGAACCAAATTTTGTGTCACGTATTTCTCGGTCATACGTAATCCAAATTTGATAATTGTTTTTTCTTATTTTTTCTAAATCGCCATCTTTTCATTAATTTCATTGTTTAGTGTATATTTTCTTTTCGTTAGTAATGTTTTTATGCCTTATCTTGTACTTGATAAGTAGAACATAGAAATAATATTTGTTTTACACAACCATTACTAATGAAACTTTGTATTTCGTATTGTTAAGATGGACACAAGGTTGTGTTAAATTTCCAAATGTATATGAGTTCGAACATGTTGTAAAGTGTGGAAAACTTCAGTGTCGAAGTAACATTCTAGGAAACTATGTGAGAGATGTACATATTTGTACACAAGTATGATCTTCCTTTTTAGAAACCACTTGAAATTTTTATGACAAGTTTAGGGACCCAAATTATGTTGCCAACTCAATTTGTAGAATTTTAGACCAACCTAATACGTTGTTAGAATTATTATATCCCAAACACGAGATAAAAATTCGAATTTTGATAATTTTGGTTACACAAGTGTGCCCGCTGATATTTTATTCGAATACTAAATGACCAACTACTAATTGTTCATATTTTTAATGAATTTATAGGTGCTGTTTTATGGGCTCTAATATTTGAGGGAAGCAAGTTTCATTTCAAAAAAAATAGTGTCGGGCCCACGTGTCAGCGTCAGCAGCCTATATAAAAAAGATAACCGTTGCCTGCCCGCCCCCACGTGACAACCAATGTGACGCGGGTTCTCGAACCTGCGCCGGCAATGGCTCTCCATTTTGGAAAATGAATATAAGATCCCGAATGGATAAGCGCAGCACACACGACGCTTTCCTAATTTCTCACTAGGGATTAGCGGAGGTGAGCGGAGGTGGCGCCGGTGAGGTGAGCGGAGGCGAGGACACGATGATGAGCGCCGGCGAGGGGCCAAGCAGCGGACGACCTCGTGCATCATGGATCGAGGAGGAGAAGTCGAACACGATGCGGTGCCGCAACTGGATCCGCGCGCTCGCCGGCGAGATTGCGGCGAAGACGGAGACGACGATGACCGTCGGAGAGGGGCTAAGTGGCGGTGCAGCGAACCCAAAGCCGGAGATGAGCGTCATCGACTGGATCCTCTCGGGTTCTGACGAGGGGCGAAGCAACGGCAGGGAGGAGCGTGCCGGCGAGGGGGCAGCGAAGCGGGCAAGGCATCTGCCTCACGTCTGCGACAGCAAATGTCTTGCAACGACGGACCTCATATCCGACGCTGGCAACTACCACAATGACGGCGAGGCAAGTTTCTCTGAATCACAGTGACTTTTACTTGTTCTATAAATGGAGCAGCTTGAGCTTGAGCTTGATCTACTTGTTCCTATGAAATGGTTTGTTCCATAGAGATTTTGTAGGATTTCTAACATGATCAATGTAGCAACTTGTTCCTATGAAATGGCTAGCTTGTTCCTTTGTCTATCTCAATCTTCTCATTCCTATATATGGTTCATCCAAATGATCAATGTAGCAACTTTCCTATGTTTTTCATTCCATAGGAATCAAAATGGTATGACACTGTCTGGGAATATGTGAAACCTGAGGTTGACAATATTAAGGAAGAAATGCACATCCTCCTCAAAAAGGCTGCATTCATGAGGCGGTACAAGTTTGTGGCTGAACAAAATCTGCAGCCCATGGAAGATGCGCTCGATGTGTTTCAAGATACCTTGGTTGCATTTGAAGAGGCTGCAAAAAAAAGCAAACCTTAGTTGAAGATACCATGCTTTTGTTGATGTTGAAGGGGGCATGCTTTTGTTGATGTGCATGGTCAGATAGCATGACCATTGTAAAAATGTGACGGGCAAGTTAAGGCCTAGCTAGATGGACAAGTTAACTATTTGTAATAATTATGTATATCTGTGTGGATCTTTGTGCACAAGTAATCTTTATCTATATATGTGGACAAGTTATCTTTATCTATATTATGTCTGTTTTGTCTCAAAAGATTTTTTTGTTGATTATGCCTGTATGTCGAAATGGGAGCCCTGAGATATCGGGCTGACCTGTCAATCAAAGACAGATACAAAGGAGACTACGCGGGATGGTTATTCCGCGTCGCATTTGCCCCTCCAAACCGACGAGGAGGAGCCGGCCCCACGCGCCGCCCCCGTGCATTGGAGACGAGGTTTGGCTTATCCACGTATCCTTTGTTCCCAATGTTTGACCAAAAGCCACTCCCCTGCCACTCGATCTGCCATTCTGCCTTCCTTCTCAAACCTTCTGCCTTCCTCGTCTCCGACGCCTTCTCTCCCCTTCTCCTTCCTCGTCTCCGTCGCAGAGATGGTCGGCGGAAAGCAGTTGTTCCACCGCCGCGACTCAAGAGGGAGGTTCTGCAGCGAGGAGGAGAAGGCCCCGCCCGCCGCCCCCGCTAATAGAGTGAGGTTCTGCAGCGAAGAGGTCGGTTCTTCGTCGGCCAGGGGGGGAGGCCGTACACACACGCAAGCGCCAAGGGGGTGCACTCCGGTGACGCCCGGCAGGCAGAGGCCGAGCCTTCCTCGAGTTTGGTATGGTTGAAGTTAGATTTATGCTTGAAATTGAATTACAGCTAAACAACTTTCTTGTTTGACCGGTTACAACTTTATGATATTAAACTTGGCAATCTAATTGTGAAGCTTGCTTCAATTTGCCTTTATTTTAGAAATGTGTTGTTACTCAGGAGGAAAATTATTAACCTTTCGAGTAGAAATTTTGTTATGCTTGAAATTTAATACATGGTACTCATCATATGCTGCTCACAAAATTATTGAACTTATTTAATACAAAGAGTAACTGTAACGGGCGTTTAAGAAGCCCGTTACTGGAAGTCCTCATTGGTAACGGGAGCTGTGTTGGCCATGTTGGGGTCGAGCCTGCCACGCTTATGCGTAACGGGCACCAAACAACAACCGTTACAGATGGGGTCCATGTAACGGGTGTTAAGGACCTATTACAAATGCTGCGTGACCTATTTGAGGTTTTCACGTAGTGAGCGTCGCGAGGTGGCGTGCGGAGGGCGCGGAGTCGGCGTGCGGAGGGCGCGGAGGAGGCTGCTGATGAATGGATCGCGTACGGAGGGGAAAAAATCAGACGGAGCGAAGGGCGCGGGATCAGGAGGCGCGGAGGCCGAGTGGAGGCGGGGCCGCGGGGGCGCGATGCCCAGCGGAGGCGGAGGCACGGAGCCACGGAGTCGCGGGGTTGGACCGGAAAATGACGTACCAACAAATTGTCTAGATTTCATTCTTTTTAGTAGTAGATAGAGATAGAGATTAGCTTACGCTGAGAGTCATCTCCTAGCTAAGAAAGTGGGCCACCTATAAATAAAGTGGAAGAAGTCCAGAGCACACATTGTACTTCTGTGCTTGAACAGAAAATACAAGCTCCGAATGAGATGGTGGTGGAAAACAAATGGAACGCTCATTATGTGCTATTTTACAAATTGAAGCAGCCTGCGCTAAGACCATCCACACTCATCCTCCTCTATTTTCTCCTTCAAAACATAATATGACATCCTAGTCATCAAGATTCTCTCCTTCGTATACACCTCTCCTGCATTCATCTTCCTTTATAATCTCTCCTCCATCCCAACTCCCACATGTGGGGCCCACCTGTCACTCTCCCTCTCCCTCTCCTTTTCTCCCCCGACGCCCACCCACCTCATCCACTCCGCCGCCCATCCTCCCCCCTCTCTCTCTCCGCCCGCCATTAAGCGCTCGCGAGAGGGCAGGGGTGCGCCGGCGTCGCGAGCAGGGCAGGGTTGCGCCGGCCTCCTTCCTCTCGCGCCGGCTTCCGCGAGCAGGGGTAGAGGCGCGGCGTAGTGGTGGCAGAGCTTGGTCTAGCCAGCGGTGGCGAGAAGGCGGGCAGCAGCAGCGGCGGCGGTGCGCGGAGCAGCAGCAGTGACGGCTGCCGCGGACCATGGCAGCCTCCACGCGCGGATCTGCCAGGAACCGATGCGGGCGGAGCTCCGGCAGCGCCCCTCCTCCCCATCTCTGGCCGGGCGCGCCTCCCCTGCTCCTCCGCCGGGGAGCTGCAGCTTGACGACGCGGCTGACAGAGGCAACAGAGTCGTCGCGCGTGCACGTGACGCTGCGCCAGGAGCAAGGCACCGCGGGTGATGCGGCGTCCCACCCGGACATGGCGCCGTAGGGGTCCCGCACCCCGCGGCGGAATGTGAGGAACGCATCGATCTCTGCCCGCACCTCCGCCGCCCGCACCGGATCCGCCGCTTCCTCCCCTGCTCGCGATAGGGCATGGCGACGCGGGCCCCTTCCCTGCTCGGCGTGCCTCCTCCTCGCCCTCCTCCGCCCGGCGTGCCTCCTCCCCGCGACGGCAACAACGAGGTGGTGCGGCTCGCCGGCTCCGAGCTTGAGGCACGACGAAGAAGTGGCGGCGACGGCGTGACGTGCCTCCTCGTCGCCCTCCTCCATCCCCGGAGCTCATGGCCGACCGCGCGCGCGGATCCGTCTCGTTCCCCTGCTCGCGCGCCGACCGCGGCGGGGATGGCGGTCGGAGCGGGGAGGTTCCTCGAGGGCACCCATGTCGGACGGTGCCGGAGGACGAGGACGAGGAGACACGGCGGTGCGGGCTCTCGGCGAGCGATGTGAAGCAGCAGATCGAGCGCCGGCGGCGCAAGAGCTCCAGCGCGACGACTTTCCAAGCACGCGCGCGAGGTGGTTGGGGGCAGGCGGCAGCAGGACATGTGGTGGGGCCGCGGCAGCCTGGCGGAGACCCTCCATCCCGCCAGATCTAGAGGAAGTGGGGGGCGACGACATTTTCCCGTCGTCCTCCAGGACGCCGCTGCGGGCGCTCCAGCGCCAAAAAAAACTCCTGCAGGAGGCGTTCGCGTTTTTTTGAAGGAACCGGTGCGGGTGGTCTAACATGTCCACCATATGCGTCGGTTGGACTCTCCCTTTGTGCGAAAAGTTCCGGTTGCTGCATGGACACGAACTATGGCGGGAGCACAGGTATGGTGGGTTCACATTGACAGTTTGTCCAGTGCTCCAGGAGAAACCCCTTCTCTTTTATGGCGTCCGAGATGGATTTCAAATGTTTTCTAATGTCGATTTATTAGCCATGTGAAATGTCACATTCTGTAACAAGTTAAGTAAATATGTTACAAGACGAGTTTCATTTTTCACCATTTGCCTTTACATATGCTGTGGTTATTTAATTTTTTTTACCATCCTTATGAATGTCACTTTAATCCTCTATCACTAACCAGCGCAGCTGAGTCACTGACAATACATTTGGGCTGCCATTTGTTCCGCAAGAGTAGCAAAAAGTTAAATATACCTCACCTAAATCGGCTCCAATAAGGTCCTACTTTCAATAACCGCTACGACCCCTAGGTCATTAACATCAACTATTATCAAGTCAATAGTTCTCTCTGGCAATCTCATTCACCCCAATAAATAACATCCAAACTCTAAACGTTACCTCAAAATCCTAAATCTCCTAGCCAAAATTATAGTTTTTTTTAAAAAAGCTAGCGTGGATTTGCAAGAAAAGTATCTGCATTTAAAAATGATAAACTTTGGTCTAAAAAAACATTTAAAAATGATAAACTTCTGAAAAGAAGGCAAAACTAGAAGATAAATGAAAAAAGAAGAGGAAAACCAAAGGACGGGAAGAGAGAAGGAGGTGTGGGCAGGGCCCTCCCGAGGTATTTGGAGACCCTGTACAAAATAAACTCTCAAAATGAAGATATGAATTTATAAATTTGTAAATCATCTAAATCACATATCCTTTGTTTCGTTGTACATTTTTATGGCTGAAATCGTATTTTCTTAATCAATTTGAAGTCCATAGTTTGCCGGATCATAGAAGATAAATTAATGCAGTTCAACACTTGTACATGAAAAGATGAAAATAACAAAAATCCATGGATGCACGTAAACTAATTATTCTATGGATAAAAATAATAACCTAGACTAAATTGGGCTGGAAATTGAAGTGTTGGCTTGTGGAGTAATCTCTGATGCATAAGCCCTAATGGAGATGTTGCTTCAGTAACTGCTGATGGTGATGGACTAATCACAGCTTGATCGTGGGTGCTGCCATGCAAGCAATGCACGGCATGCCGGCATGCGCACCTGCTGTCTGGTTGTCAAAGCCAGGCCGCAAGACACGACCGCGATGCTGATAGAGGACGAGAGAGAAATACAAACCTATAACCCACTAGAGTCTAGAGAGATTAACAAAGCGAATACGGAGTAAGCGATAAGGCAATTGGAAGCGATGACTGACTTCAGAGCTAAAACTTACTTGGCTGCAGCAGTTAATAAAAACAAAAGGCCAAAATATATATTGGAAACTGCCTAATTCGGAAGCCCCTGGCAGGTGGAGGCCTTGTTCCGCGCACACCTCGCACATGCCCAGGGATGGCCCTGCTGTGGGAAAGGGAGCGAGCAAGCCCCAACAACAAGAAGCTCCACGGTGTACGGAGCCAGCGAGGCCCGACGGCACTGTCGCTTTGCCCCCCCCCCCCCCCCCCCCTCTCTCTTATGGCGTCCGAGGTGGATTTCAAATGTTTTCTAATATCGATTTATTAGCGGTGTGAAATGTCACATTCGGTAACAAGTTAAGTAAATATGTTACCAGACGAGTTTCATTTCTGACCATTTGCCTTTACATATTTCATGGTTATTTAATTTTTTACCATCCTTATGGTTGTCACTTTAATCCTCTATCATTGACTAGTGCAGCGGAGTCACTGACAATACATTTGGGCTGTCATTTGTTCAACAAGAGTAGCAAAAAGTTAAATATACCTCACCTGAATCAGCTCTAATAAGGTCCTACTTTGAATAACCGCTACGACCCCTAGGTCATTAACATCAACTATTATCAAGTCAATAGTTCTCTCTAGCAATCTCATTCACCGTGATAAATAACATCCAAACTCTAAACATTACCTCAAAATCCTAAATCTCCTAGCCAAAATTATAGTTTTTTGAAAAAAACGCTAGCGTGGATTTGCAAGAAAAGTATCTGCATTTAAAAATGATAAACTTTGGTCTAAAAAACATTTAAAAATGATAAACTTTTGAAAAGAAGGCTAAACTAGAAGATAAATGAAAAAAGAAGAGGAAAACCAAAGGACGGGAAGAGAGAGAAGGAGCTGACGGAGGTGTGGGAAAGGGAGCGAGCAAGCCCCAGCAACAAGAAGCCCCACGGCGTACCGAGCCAGCGAGGCCCGACGGCCCCGCCGCATTGCCGCGCGCCGCCGGCCGGCGCTCGCCCTCCTGACGCGAGAGGAAACAAGCTCAAACCAGTGGGGAGCCTGGCCCGGGGTAGCCTGAGCCCCGCCACGGGATCGAAGGAGGAGGAAGAAGGGGAGGCGGCCAGGCCGGCGGGCATGTGCGATCTGGTGGCCCGCACGGGCCGGCACCTGCAGCGCTACGAGGACGGCCGTCGCCTTGTGGCCGGGTGCGTCCGCAGGGGGAGGCCCCCTCCCCCGCCCGCTACTCACTCTCCTCCCCCCTCTACCTTCACGCATCCCCACCACCAAAGAAGTGAATCATTTCTCTGACTTCGATTCGATCTGATTAGCTTTGTTCAGAATCTGTACTTGCTTGTTTGGGAAGTTATAAGGCTAGATATGCTCGGATGGGTTCTTGGTTAGAGTAGATTGGATTGTATGCATGTGCTCTTGTTGGGCTGTGACTGTGATTATCCTTTGCTGTATTGCTGCCACTGTTGGAGAGTAGGGTCGGCCTCACTGGCTAATTAGTGATACTAGGTTTGCCTTAGGGCGTGTTTGGCAGGGCTCCGGCTCCGCCAAACCCACTCTGGAGCTGCTGCTCCACCAATTTGCAGCTCCACCGTGGAGCTGGACTCTCCTTTGGAGCTGAAGAGATGTGTTTGGCAGAGATAACAACTCCAGCTCCGAAAAATGAAAGTTTGAATAGATTGCCCTATTTTGCCCTCATCTTTTTTTTTATCCCTGTACGCTGGTGTGCTGTGAACACGTTGAGCAGTTGGATGATCCAATTGATGTACCCCTCCTGTGTGTAGCTTACTTCGATGGCAAGTGTCTTCAGACTCGGCATCAATGTCTTCACATTACTTTGATCTTCCTGCAAAACATTATATCAGTGGTTACTTCTCACACAAAATCGCATACGACATATCTAGGTTGGGCTAGAGCAGAGCTCACTGTGAATACGGTCTCCCCAATCTCAATCCATTGGAAGTTCATGCCGAGGTAACCTAAGAATTTCAGCTTCGGCGTGTGCGCAATCTTGAGGCACACGCTTCTTTTTGTGTACATGTACCTGCCGAACAGCCGCTGCAGGTTGGGAGCGCACTCGACGAAGAGCTCGTCGAAGTCGCAGTTGCAGTCCAGGACCCTGAGGCTTCGAGATCGAACATGGACGTGGCCGCGCTTGCTCGTTCCACCAATCTTCAGGCGCTCCAGTGCCGTGCACTGCGAGAGCATGAAGTTCACGGAGTCATCGGAGATCGAGACACGCCACAACACGATCTCGGTCAGGCGCGCCAATGGAGGGGCAGGGGCAGGGGTCGCGCTGGCCTTGGGCACATCCGGGAAGGTGCAGTAGCACGCGCGGAGACGCTTGAGGGAGGAGCAGTCGAAGAGGGGGCGGCGGACGGCTCATCTGCGGCGTTCCCCGGCGGTCCAGCCGGCCGGCGGAGCACGGCGAGGCGGCGGCCGGAGCTCGGAACGCGAGGCGTTGGGGAGGAGGCGACAGGTCGTCACGCGTGATGGGGGAGGGAGGCGACGGGACGCACTGTATCGGGAAAAAAGAATTGAACCGGTAAGTTGTGTAATGGGTGGCAAAGGTGGGTAATTTCCACCCAACTCCACGAGTGAGTACGAAACCAGCCTTCGCAGAGTACCCCTTGAGGCACTCCATGGATTTGGTGGAGTTGGGAGCTAGATCCATGGATTTGGTGGATCTGGAGTTTTCGGAGCTGGGGTGTTTGGCAGGAAAAAATTGGAGTGGAGCTATTTTTTTGAATCTGGAGCTGCTTGGAGCCCTCCCAAACACGCCCTTAATCAATGAACAGTAGGTCTTGTGTGTGTCATCGTGTTACTTTCTTGGCACCTGGCGTTGTCGACCCATTTACTGCCCGCTTACCGTCTTTGCTCTTCTCTGGTTGTGATCACATCGCAAGGTAGTGTGAGTGTAGTTGACAGGGGAAGTGGGTTGGTGTATCTCTGTTTGGCCCAAAATTGTGCGCGTCAAGAAAGGAATCTGCCATGAATTTTGGTTTGGTACTAGATCAACAAAGATTGTGGGCCAATTATGGGTTGGAGAAGAGGCTGATGGGGATGCTTGTTCAAGGTTCAGTTAGTTGAGCTTTAAGCTATGGCATAAGCTCAGTCTTGTATGCTAGAGGCCTGCTTGGTGGGCTTTATTAGATGTCTGTGCAGTGTAAATTTTGTGAAGGAAGTTCACACTTTTCAGAAATAGTAGCAAAAGATACAGGTACCTTTTCTGGATTATAAGGCATAGATAGGTGTGCAAGATGAGCCAGATGGCAAACAAAGGTGAGTTGAGACCATAGAAAAGGTCCCTGTAATGTGCAGGTTATTGTTGATCCTGTGAGTACAGTTACTTATATCAACAAGAGAATACACAAGAAACTAGTAGAATAGCTGATATTTCTTCTTGTTGCTTCACTGCTTGCTGGCCATCTGTGGTGTGTAAAAATGTCACTGGTGTTTACTGCATAAGTGCTTCCTGTTGGTGATATGGACATTCATTGTTTTATACTTTTATGTCTTTCAAATGGCTTAAATTCAGAGTGTAAATCACTTGCAGCATTAGTTCGATGTCAACAACCTAACTGGAAAAACATCAGTTAGTTAATTCTGCTTGTACTAAAATTTGTTCTCATTTTGCTCTTTGATACAAAATATGCAGCCTAATGAGCATGTAAACAGAGGTCTTAACTATTAACTTTAAAGTTTCTCCTGCTATTAAGTAATCAATGGCAGCATCCCTACAGTATATAGAAAGTATATACCTATGATTACGCTGCATCAAGAATACACCTCAGGGATTCTATCCATATTTTAAAGTTTATTCTATTGGTGTCTCTCTGTAATCTTTAGTCTTGTGGTTGTAGGCCCAGTTACTTTTAATAGTCTGAATGTGGTAATGTGTTTTATTTGGCTCATACTTCTTCCTTGTATATGTAGGTGCATACCATTCAGATATAGAGACATTAAAGATGAACAAAAGAAACTTGTTGAAGTTCTCATGATCAACTCCCAGAGTGGACCAGGTCTTCTATTTCCAAAGGTACTGTGAAATATAAACTTCAGAGGTTCACATATTTGCCATAGCATGATGCATGGAAATATGGGTAAATTTTTTCTGTATTTAGTTTACGAAAATAAATCTGTTTCTTTTTCTCTTGTGTCATGTCCTCATCGATATATTAACTTCTACTCAGTCCATTGTGTGCTATGGCTTGTATAAGTAATAAGGTAGATATTAATGTGATTAAGGATACTAAGAAAACATGGGCCGAGGATCAATCACTTAGATTTACTTATTTGCCACATATTATATAAAGCAAAGAGTTCTACGATGAATTATCTTATAGTGCCTTTTTGGTGATATGTTTTATTGCTGCAGGGAGGATGGGAGAATGATGAAACTGTTGAAGAGGCAGCTGCACGAGAAGCTATCGAAGAAGCTGGAGTTCGAGGAGATTTAGTGGTGAGATAGTCTCATCATAAACTTTCGTTCTAATCATGAAATATTAATTGTATCCTGAAAAAATCCCCACCCTCTTCTAGGGGCATACATGTCAAACTGTGTTTTTTTATGATATATGGCATATTCTGTTTTATGGCAATACATGCACATATACTTTTTGGAGTTTCCAGATTTTGTAGGTGTCCATGTATTCCATGTCTTACCCTTATCTGGAATCTAGAACTTTGGATTAATCTGGAAATTTGAGATTGGTCTGGTGTCTTAACTTTCAGCCTGGCGCTATGAATTCATTGGAACTTTCTTCATAGTACAAAATTTTATTGACACTAGAGCACTAACATGCTAATTGCTAAGTATCAATCTCTATCAAGCCTTAGGAGTTCTATATGAATTTTTGATGGACAGCTGGAACTATGTGTCCACTTTGGTGGACTCCTCTCCCATTTAATGACGCTAGCATCCACTTGTTTTTTAGTTGGTGATTTGACACTTTATAAAACTAGGATCATTTGATGTTAAAAACTGTGGCATTTGTCTAAGGATAGTTCGCCCCCGTCATCCATAGTTTAGCTTATTAGTGTATATACTCTTGTCTGATCATTTGTTGTCTATGACACTATAATTAAGAAAGTTATAGTGATATATATGTACCTTTGAATGATTATATTATCATTTTGATGTGTGAATCTGAATACTTTGATGTGTAGCAGTGATAAAGGATTTAAAGTTTTGCTTCACACATTGTAGAATGATATCTAAGTTGGCTAGAGGTAGTAGTGTTATCGCACTTCTGTAACCATAAATTGTGGGAGTTAACTGATGGGTTAGGGTAGGATTCTTTTGTAGTTAACATAATCTAGACCTAAGCCATGCTTGCTACCATCTCCTGTGGTCTTCTACTATCTCAGCATTTATTTTTCTCATAATGCATCTGGTTACAATGCTTCCATATGTTGGTGCTATTGATAGTTTGGTACTATAAAAGAATGCAAGTATTTATACACGAACACACTGCAACCTATAAAACATGAATAATATCAAATAAAAGTATGTAGCAGATGAATTTATTTGGCATTTACCAACGTTTGTATAGAAATGCAAGCTAGGCTAAAGATTTAAATTTTGCAATTGTAAGGCCACCCTGCATGTTTGCATCTTAGAAAATCTAGGCAAAGTTTGTGCCTGCATCAAGTTGTTAGGTATTAACTGCATATATATAAGACTTTGTTCATCTGTTCTGTTTGACTTTTTACACTGTGCCATATTTTATGCTATTTCTAAATAGCTCTTATTTGGTTCCGTATGTCCTGCCAGCACATTTTCTGATCACGCTACTTATTCTGTGCATAAGAAACTGTTGGGCTTCTACGATTTCAAGAGCAAGCAACCCGAAGGTATGTGCAGAGCTGCTGTCTTTGCACTGCACGTGACGGAAGAGCTGGCCTCCTGGCCTGAACAGAGTACCCGGCAGAGGAGCTGGCTCACTGTTCCTGAAGCTGCCGAGCGAAGTCGTCACCCATGGATGCAGGAAGCCCTTGTGACAGGATTCTCTGCCTGGCTTGAGAACGCGAGCAACGGTGGTGACTGTGTGGACCGAAGCGAAAGATGACGACACCTGAAGCATCAGGGGGGGCATCTGCTATTTCCTTTTCCCTTTTTACCTTTCCTGGACTATAACTCCCGGAAAACCTGACATAACTGAGGGCTCCCTGATGCTCTGTAGCTTGTTGGTTCACCCATCATTTCAGGGCGGGACACATTATAGTGCTTGTGGTCAGCCGACCCGAGGATTGTTGGAATTGTAAGTTGCTGATTCTCGCGGTCACCAGCTATTTAACTCGTCTTACACCAAATGTTGTGCTGCACCTTATATGGAAGCGCGTCTATAATGTCAAGATTGAAAGTCAGGAGTTGTCTTGTTGATCAACTGGTGTTTCTTTGATCTGGTGGCATGCTCTTCTGCACACTCTCCCAGAGTGCGGGTGTATTTTGCTGGAAGTGCATGCGGAATTGATCGAGCTGTAAAATTAAGTCAAAAAAGAGGTTGTGTTTATTTTCAGAAGTCTAGAACTTCGATTACAAAAGATGCGTTAATTTTGTTTATGAGCTGGAAATTTTATTATTAAAAAAGAAAAAGATAAATGGTGTAAGAGCTCAGATGTACACATGCTGTTGTCTGTACACTAATCAGACGGATATGCAACCAATCACAGGAGCACTGAACATGTCATCGATCTGCAGTGTGCACTGAACTGGATCAGTGTGTACCTTTGTGGCGCTAGCCATGTTGTAGCATTCGAAATAGCAGATTTTTCGTGGATGAGGGTGTGTTCGGCTTGCTCTTTCAACAGTTTTTTTCTTTCACAATAAATCTGCCGGCTCAATCAGCACACATAATTTTCTTCTCAGAATAAATCTACCTGCCAAATCAGCCAAAAGACCTGCCGAACGCAGTTCAGAAGATTGGGATGACAAGGTGAAATTCAGACGTTCGAGCAATGCAAAACTGACACTAATCAGTACCCAAGAAGAATAAAAAAGAGCTCAGATTTGAGATTTCCAATGAGGAAGAGAGCTGTGAATTGTGCTAGTAGATTTTGACCCCAGGAAAATTTTTTTAAAAAAGAGCTCAGATGTGCATCGTATCGTCTGTGAGATCAGACGGTAGTGATGGACCCAACCAATCACGGGAGCACAGAAATCTGTCATCGCTCTGGGGTGAGAGAGGCTCGAACTCTCGACCTCAGGAATACTCAGTAGCTATGAGACCTACGCGCTAGCCAACTGCGCCACCACCCCTTTGTTGTTAGATGCTGCCTGGAATTGAACATAACAGGTACTCCTACATTACAGGGAGCGCTACAAGTAAAGATCATCTCTATCGTGTGGTGTATAAATATTTATTTTCTCTCTTTTGCTTGCACAAAACCAGAAAGATAATGTTTCTCGTGTCATGTAGTGTCTTTGGCGACAACGTTGCCAGGACGATCGATCCGCTAGCGTCACAAAATTTGTCTTTTGATACTGCCTGCTTCCTCTTCCTCCTATACGGTGACGGCGCCGAGGATCTTGTCGTCGAGGTCGAAGGACATGGCTTTCTCGCCGCGGCCGCTGGCGGCGTACTCGGCGTACCGCTCCTTGAGGTCCTCCGGCAGGTTCGTCGAGCTCGCCCACCGCAGCACCTCCTTCGCCGCCCGGGGCTCCGCGTAGAAATGCTGCAATCAGTTGTGCAATCCAAACGCCGTGATCGATCTCTCGTCAGCATTTGGTAGTAGTAATAGGAAAATTGCTTCGGATTCGCAGCTCGCTGCCCGCCTACTAACCATGTTGCGGAAGGGGAAGGCCTTCTTGGCGTCGACGCCAACGGCGGCGGGGTCGTAGTGGACGATCTCCACGGCGGCGGCGCCCGCGGCCGCCGCGCACAGCCTCGCCATGCCGTCGAGCGTCACGGCGCGGTCGGAGACGCAGTTGAAGATCTTCCCCGCCGCCGCGCCGGGGTTCTCGACGGCCAGCGCCAGCATGCTGGAGAGGTCCCGCACGTGCGCGATGTTGGTCAGCTGCATCCCGTTGCCCGGGATCGGCACCGGCCGCCCCCGCACGATCCCTGCATCACATTTCACATCACGTCATCGGGATCGACTCGCCGTCGCCGGAGAAGAGAGGAGGTTAATGTGTGTGCCCGTTCTTCTTCTTACTGTCGAAGAACCACTCCTCGCAGTCCTTGTTGTTGCCGGAGCCGATCATGTACTGCGGCCGGAACGACGCCCAGCTGCTGAACTGCTGCTCCGCGATGTACTTCTCCACGCCCACGTGCCCCGCGCTCTCCTTCACCGCGTCCTGCGTGATCAGCCGCCATTGGTTGCTGCCGGTCAGTCACAAGAAGAAGATGTGGTGTCGGCGTCGACTCTGCTCGTGACGCAACGCAGCGCAAGCATTACCCCCTCGACGTGTGGTGGCTCGTCGGTCGGCTTGTAGATGCCGGCGCTGCTGATGAACAGGAACTGCCCCACGCCGGACGCCTTCGCCCAGTCCGCCACCGGCCTGCGCGCACCGCAGACGATCATGCATCACCGGTCACCATGGACACGACAGACGAGTCACTGTCATGTCATGTCTGCGTCATGACTGAAACAACAGAGGAGGGACGAGGACGAGTCCTACGTACTTGACGGCGTCCAGGTCCTTGCCGTTGTTGTCGAGCACGACGTCGAACGACGCGCCGCCGACTGCCGCGCCGACGTCCGACGGGTCACCCCACACCGTCTTCCCGCCAGCGCCCGTCAGTTCCTGCCCATCAAATTCAAAAGTTCCATTACCAAGACATCGATCAAGTACAAAATTAATCCCCAAATCATCAGCGCCCAATGCAGCAGGGCATGCACGCACGACGACGGCGCATGCAGAAGGGATTTACCGAGAAGCGCGAGAAGGGCGGCTTCTTCATCTTGTCGGAGCCCTCGTCCCCGACGGTGAGCACGGTGACGTCGTGCCCGGCGGCGAGCAGCTCCTTGGCGAAGTAGAACCCGATCACGGCGTGCCCGCCGCTGTTGGTGTTCACGATCAGCACGCTCTTCTTGGCCTCCGCGCGCACCGAGACGACCGCCGCACGGGTCGCCGCGGGCGCCGCGCGCCGCCTCGCCGCGACCGCGGCGCGCGGGAACACGCCGGCGAGGAAGGACGGCAGCGACGCCGAGGCGGTGGGGCGCGCGGAGGAGGAGGCCGAGAGACGGCGGCCCGACGCGAACGCGGTGGCCGTGGAGACCGCGGCGGCGGCGGAGAGGGCCATTGATTGGTAGCCGAGTCGATCAGAGAGCGGAGTGATGAGTGGTGGACGCTGGATTAGTAGGGATTTAAAGTTTCACAAAAAGATTTAAAGTTGATAACTTGACGGGCCTAGTCGTCAGACAGTGGATGGACCCTTTGGCACCCCATCTGTACACCGCAAACCATAGGAGTTTGATCTACGCTTTTTTGCTGAATAACAACACCAGGTGTTGCTGCAACATCTTGCTCAAGCTCGAGACCCAATCACCCAACTTCATCCTCATCCGATTTCACAAGGTTTTTTATGCATCAAAATTAGCTATGAACAATTAGGTTTTTTATGCATTGATCCTAAAAAAAGGTTTTTTATGCATCAAAATTAGCTATGAACATGAATAATGCCTCCATAATGAGAAATGGTGCAATGCAACATGGAACTTGAACAAATTCTGCTCATTCAACATCGACTATGAATAGTTGCAACATCGAACAATAGTGTCTGAACCATAAATCAAAACGTCAAGCAAACACTGATGCAACATTAGAAAAAGGTGAATCTCAACATCTGAATTCACTTGCCGCAACAATAATTAGTGTTGCCGGATGATATAAGAGTCGCCAACGCAATTCTATTCGTGGTAGTCAGCACAAATTTACCATTTGCTCTGGCACAAGTTCTCTCAGTACAAATTTCCGCAAAAAAAAAAGTTTTCTCAGTACAAATATGTTTTGACAGCCGTAACATTTTTTTTATGAGCGTAGTGTGTCCTGCCTCGTGCAATCGCCACGATTTGAGTTCGCTCGTCACGGGACTACCCACTTGATTTAGAACCTTTGGAAGAATCAGCAGGAACACGTACACCGTGGTCTTGATAGATGATCAATTGCCGGGAACCCGCTCCTGCGTCCGTTAGGGTGCCCTCCCGCTCCCCCCGCCGCCGCCGGACTCGCCGGAGCAGGATCTCCCTGCTCCGGCTGTCCCTGCCCGAGCCGACCCCGGATCCGTGATCCTCGCGCGGAGCCCGTCCCGTCCATCTGCGTCCCGTCCCCACTCGTGGTCTGCACAGGGAGATCGACTCCGGCCGCCTTCCCCTCTTCTCCACCACCGCGTCGCCCTCCCCCGCCGCCGGTCACCGCCCGCCGCCGGTGCTGGGTGATGCTCATCGAGGCCTGCGTCAGGGCGATCCCCTATCCCCCATGCTCTTCGTGCTGGTCATGGAATGCTTCCATGCCCTCTTCCGCAAGGCGGAATCCCGTGGTCTCCTTCTAGATCTCGGGAGGAGTATCCGCTTTCGCGCCTCTCTCTACACTGATGATGTGGTCGCTTTCTTCTCTCCGGTCGAGCTAGATCTGCGGGTTATCAAGGCGGTCTTGTCGCTCTTCGAGAGCGCGGCCGGCTTGGCGGCAAACTACGCCAAGAGCCAGGTCTACCCCATCAACTGCTCAGAGGGTCACCTGTCTCTGGTCCGATCCATTCTCTCCTGCACGATCGCCGACTTCCCTTGCACCTACCTCGGGGTACCCCTTTAAGAGGCTACCCAAAGCGGCTATGCGGCCATTGGTCGATAAGGTCGCTAGGCGCCTGCCCCCGTGGCAGGGCAGACTGTTGAGCCGCAGTGGTTGCCTCGTTCTAGCCAAATCCACTCTCTCTGCCATCCCGGTTCATATTTCGATGGCGATTTCCATCTCCCCCTGGGTACTGCGCGCGGTCGAAACCCTCATCCGTGGCTTCCTCTGGTCCGGTATAGAGGTGGCCTCAGGCGGTTGCTGTCTGGTCGCTTGGGTGAACATCACCGCCCCACTCGCTGCGGTGGACTCGGCCTGCCCAACCTTCGTGTCTTTGGTACCGCGCTGCGCCTACGTTGGCTGTGGCTGGCGAAGACTGACTCGGACAGGACTTGGGTGGTGTTCCGCTTCCCTGTTGACCAGGCCACCCAAGCTTTCTTCAACGCCTTCATTTCCGTGGAGGTGGGGGACGGTACCCGTGCGCTTTTGTGGGAGGACAGCTGGATCTCCGAGTGCTCCATCAAATCCCTAGCACCTAACCTTTGGGTCGCGGTCTCGCCAAGGGTGCGTCGATCCCGCACTGTCGCTGAGGCCTTGCAGACCGGGGCGGCCGGGGTCCGTTGGGTCGCGGATGTAACCCACGCCCGAACTGTGCAGGTGGTCTTGCAGTACCTTAGCATCTGGGACCTACTGCAGGAGGTCAGGCTCACGTCCGAGCCTGACCGGTTCATCTGGAAATGGTCGCCTAGTGGAGTCTACTCCTCGGCTTCGGCCTACTCCGCCCTCTTTCTTGGTCGCGTCGACATCCTCGGTGCACGGCAGATCTGGAAGGTTCACATGTCGGGGAAGTGCAAGTTCTTTGCATGGCTGGTCTTGCACGGTCGTTGCTGGACGTCGGACCGGCTACACCGTCACGGGCTTAGGGACTCGGACACTTGCACGCTTTGCGCCCAGGAATCCGAAACGCTGGACCATCTGACGGTGGACTGTGTCTTCTCCAGAGAGACCTGGCTCATGGCTCTCAGGCACATTCTCCTTCAGAGCCTGGCTCCGGATCGCCCGGTGAGGTTCGCAGAGTGGTGGTGCTCCGCCAGGAAACAGGTCGCTAAAGCACGAAGGAAAGGATTCGACTCCTTCGTGTGGCTGGTCGCTTGGTCGTTGTGGAGGGAGCGGAACCTCTCATGCCGGTGGTGCTTGTTCCGGCAATCCTAGAGGAGGCTAGGTCTTTGGCGCGTGCGGGCTTCCTCCCGCTCGTTAGGTTGTTAGGTGTTCGCCCGGTGCAGGCGGTGTGATGCTTTCGTCTTCTTTTCGTTAGGCCTCGTGCCTGTTGTAATCTAAACCGGATGCTTTTTCTCCTCTCTTAATGAAAAACGTGCTTTGCACGTCTTAAAAAAAAAGTCTTGATAGATGGTGATAGTGGTCACCCCTTCACGCCGCAACGGTGGATCTTTCTTTAACTTTTTAGGGTCTCACCGCACGATTCTCTCCTTTCTTGCTTTTCATACCCATGTTCACAAATAGTGCACGTTCACCTTTGATTTAATATCAATATCTACGGTTTCTGTTGGCTTCCATTAATTTCAAATACTCTAAAATCTCTCATTTACCTATCAAGTATGGTTGCTCCGAAATACTCCCTTTGTTCCTAATTATAAGTCGTTTTGGATTTTTTAGATTCATAAATAATATTATGCATCTAGACATAGTGTATATCTAAATGCACAACATTATATATGAATTAAAAAAACTAAAACAATCTATAATTAGGAATGGAGGGAGTAGTTATTAGCTCTATGATTTGGTTGCTGGGTTCTGACCGCACGATTCCTTAACCATCCTCATTTGCCCTAGCTTTGGAGCACATGTTGCTTCGGTCCTAAGAAACAAAGAAAACAAGGAAGGAAGGAGCAAAGAAGTTCCCACTCAGCGAGCACCAGGCGAAGAATCGAGCGAGTCGTCACCCCTTTTTCTTTTCTGGTAGGTTCCACAATGCTCTAATCCGGTGCAGTGACATCCTCTCTGCTGGCACTTGTCTCCAAGCAGAGGCACGATCCACTTTGGTTAATTTGGCTGCATCAGTAGCTCTTGATATTGTTGCTAAACTCTTGATCGTTTCCCGTAGGACTGAGAAAGGATGCGCAGCCAACAATGGCCTCGTTCCCTCGTCTCTGTCCATCCTCTCGTGGGCAACACAGCGACCGACACCACATTGGTTAAACACACAGTGGGGGCGTGAAAAACTAACATCGCCTACCAACCTAGGCATGATCTTGTATATGGTTTCTCATGTACAAAGGAGTTAAAAGAAGCCGCAATCACAAGACAACTTGACCGTTGTTAGCGGCACATGAGTACATGAGAAACCATAAACGAAACACCCTAGAATTTGAAACCACGTAGCGATTGGGCTCTATTACACAGTGATTTTTTCGTAAGCTATCACACTTTTTTTTTGTGAACCGACAAACATCACGTCTTCTTCCCCTCCGGCAATGGCACCGACCACCTTTGAGCAATTAGGGCTGGGTTTAGAGTTTTGAAGGTTGGGATTACATGTAGCCTTGGAGCCTAGAAGAGAAGGTTCAAGGTGGCTTGCCGACTGTTGGTGTTGGCGGTTGAGATGGTGGTCCAGATCCCCGGTTGGGCGGTGGAGGCGACAGGGGGCGTGGAGCTTCAGTAGATTTGCGTCGGTAGGGGGGAGCGGTTATAACATCCCTGATGTTTAATTAGTGTAAACTCATGAATTAGTTTTGATAATTTAGGGTTCCAAAGCATGTTTAGCTTAGTTTTGATCAACTTTGCAAAAGAACCCTAGTCAAATTCTCAAATTTTAGTCAAAACCCTTAGAGCTCTATAATCTTGAAATGATTTTCTTACGCGTTCTCCAAATTTTATTATAAAACTTCCAATTATGTCAATATAAAAGTTTTTCGTTGTTTCCGGGAATACAATTTTCATAATTGGCGGACATTCAAATTTTGAGTGCAAAATTGCCAAAAACCGAGTTGAAGTCTCTGTGAACAGTAAAACAGGACCGAGAAAATCAGCAACTTTGTCACATTTTTCCCGTCAAACCAATCAACAAAACATAGGTCGCCCTTTGTAAAAGTTGTAGTCCTATAGTTTCTCTACAACTTTCATATTTGGAGATTTTCGAGTTCTATTCAAAATTTTTGAGTTTCGCAATTTTGAAGCGGGGCGAATGGAACAAAACGGGCGCCGGCGTCGCTGCGCACTCCCCCCGCATGCGCGGGCGCTTCTCTCCGGCGTACGGACTCTCGCGCCCTCCGCTAAGGACCACGCGCGTACGGTGGACCCTCCGCCCGAGCCATGACCCGTACACCGCGCCTAGCCGCACATGGCCGCATGCGCGAGCCAGCCGCGGTCGCGCGCGTGCGCAAGCCCTGACGCGCCGTCTGCGGATAAAAGAGGGGAGAGAAGGAGGCTCCAGCTCGTTTCCTCGTCCGCCTCGCCTCGCTCGCTCGCACTGCTCAAAGCCGCGCTCCGCCGGCACCTCCATGTCCGCCGCCGCTCGCCATAGCCGGGCCACGCCGAGCTAGCTCGTCCGCCCGTTCGCGCCACCTCTTCTTCGCTTCCACCCCTTCCTCACACTTTCCAGGACTCCTCCAGTGCACCGGCTTGAACTCCAGCGCCGCCATTCGCCATCTTTGGGAGTCGCGGCAGCCGCTCGGCCACCTTGCCGCCGCCGGCCAACCCCGAGGCCGCCTCTGCGCCAACCACCGCCAGGAATAGGTCGACGGTGAGCACACACGTCGCCATAGCCTCTCACCCGGCCCAATCCGGCCGGCTATCGCCGCTGGCGAAGTCCCCTGCGCCGGCAAGGACCGCATGGCATCGATTGTAAAAGTTTTAGGGAGTTTTCCGTAAACCAGGGACCTAGTTGTAATATAGAAAAGTTAGCTCAAGGGTCCAAGTGTAAAAGTTGTTTTAGGTTTTCCCAGCAACTTTAAAAAATTGTTAAAAATCATAGAAAAATCAGAAAAATACAAATCCAGTTTTGTTGGTTTCCTTGTGTTGAGGTCTACATTTTGTAGAAAGGTTGTATAGGGTTTTTAGGTGTAGATTTAAAATGAAAAATCAAAGTCAGTTTGATGTACTTTTGTTGTAGTTCACAATGTACTCATGCTATGGAGCTGAAATTTGAATATGTTGTTCTTTATGCCATGTTTAGATTTGTGACCAAATTTGACATGAGATTGATATGTAGATTTGTAGTTATGATTTATGTAATCTTTATGCTAGATTAATCTTGATGCTTTTTATAGTCCCCTCAATAAATCTTTCCTTTAAGCACAAAATACACCTTAGGGCTTTGTCATGATGAATAGCACCTCTTGTAGAATGGATATGATTTTAGGCTTTTGTTTGATTTATGTTTTGTAATTAATCTTGTGTAGGATGTTAAATTGATAACTTGGAAAATTGAGACCAAAAAGATTAGTAAATCTTTTTGTAGGATTTAAGTGAGATTTGCTAGGCTGAATTTTGTCTTTTTCATAGAAATTAATTTATATGTGATCTGGATCTAACTTTTGGCATGAGAACTTAGTTTAGGTGTATGTTGTTGTGTACCAAATTTTAGGACAGTTGGAGTTGTATTTCATTTATTATGGATTTTTGATGAAAGGCTAGCTAGAATCTAAATGAATATGTTTCGCTCACTTTTAAGTTTAATTAAGGATTTCATGATTAGTTTCTGTTTGTAATCATTTAAACACACCTCCTTGTTGTTTGGTGAAGTTAAGTAACTTAGTTTGTTTAAATGTGCACACAATCACCATCAAAGTAACAATCAGTTAACCATCACACAACCCCATACTTTTTATGAGAAAATGTTAGTGTGTAGATGAAGCTACATGGGAGACTGAACATTATCTCAATGAAAATTATCCGGGTTTTCTTCAATCTAGACACCGTAAGTTTCTACTCCCACCTTGTCTTTAAATTCCGAATCTCGGGACGAGATTCTTTTAAGGGGGTAGGCTGTAACATCCCTGATGTTTAATTAGCATAAGCTCATGAATTAGCTTTGATAATTTAGGGTGATTAATTCCAAAGTATGTTTAGCTTAGTTTTGATCAACTTTGCAAAAGAAACCCTAGTCAAAACCCTTAGAGCTCTATAATCTTGAAATGGTTTTCTTGCACGTTCTCCAAATTTCATTATAGAACTTCCAATTATGCCAATATAAGAGTTTTTCGTTGTTTTCGGGAACACAATTTTCATAATTGACGAACATTCAAATTTTGAGTGCAAAATTGCCAAAAACCAGTTGAAGTCCCTGTGAATAGTAAAACAGGACCGAGAAAATCAGCAACTTTGTCACATTTTTCCCGTCAAACCAATCAACAAAACATAGGTCGCCCTTTGTAAAAGTTGTAGTCCTATAGTTCCTCTACAACTTTCATATTTGGAGATTTTCGAGTTCTATTCAAAATTTTTGAGTTTCGCAATTTTGAAGCGGGGCAAATGGAACAAAATGGGCGCCGGGCGCTGGCGTCGCCGCGCACTCCCGCGCGCGCGCCGCTGCCTGCCGTCCACGTGTCACGAGCGCTTCTCTCCGGCGTACGGACTCTCGCGCCCTCCGCTGTGGACCACGTGCGTACGGTGGACCCTCCACCCGAGCCACGACCCGTACACCGCGGCTAGCCGCGCACGGCCGCATGTGCGAGCCACGCGCCGCAGCGCGGCAGCCGCCAGCCGCGGTCGCGGCCGTACGCAAGCCCTGACGTGCTCCGCGGATAAAAGAGGGGAGATAAGGAGGCTCCGGCTTGTTTCCTCGTCCACCTCGCCTCGCTCGCTCGCACTGCTCGAAGCCGCGCTCCGCCGGCACCTCCATGTCCGCCGCCGCTCGCCATAGCCGGGCCACGCCGAGCTAGCTCGTCCGCCCATTCGCGCCACCTCCTCTCCGCTTCCACCCCTTCCTCACACTTTCCAGGACTCCTCCCGCACACCGGCTTGAACTCCAGTGCCGCCATTCGCCGTCTCTGGGAGCCGCGGCGGCCGCTCGGCCACCTTGCCGCCGCCGGCCATCCCCGAGGCCGCCTCTGCGTCAACCACTGCCAGGAATAGGTCGACGGTGAGCACACACACCGCCCAAGCCCCTCACCCGGCCCAATCCGGCTGGCTATTGCCTCCGGCGAAGCCCCCTGCGCCGGCAAGGACCGCATTGCATCGATTGCAAAAGTGTCAGGGAGTTTTCCGTAAACCAGGGACCTAGTTGTAATATAGAAAAGTTAGCTCAAGGGTCCAAGTGTAAAAGTTGTTTTAGATTTTCCCAGCAACTTTGAAAAATTGTTAAAAATCGTAGAAAAATTAGAAAAAATGCAAATCTAGTTTTGTTGGTTTTCTTGTGTTGAGATCTACATTTTCTAGAAAGGTTGTATAGGTTTTTCTGTGTAGATTTAAAATGAAAAATCAAACTCAGTTTGATGTACTTTTGTTTTAGTTCAAAATGTACTCATGCTATGGAGTTGAAATTTGAATATGTTGTTCTTTATGCCATGTTTAGATTTGTGACCAAATTTTACATGAGATTGATATGTAGATTTGTAGTTATGGTTTATGTAATCTTTATGCTAGATTAATCTTGATGCTTTTTATAGTCCCTGTTGGTGGTCGATTTCCGTCAACCTAGCCACTTGTTTACCTTCTATGTTGGCATTAATTTGATATTCACACTAACGATCCTAACCCTCATTATATGTTAAGTTCGCACTCGCGCATGGTTTTTGGAGTTTATTGTTTACACAGGAATCAAGAGCCTAAATGAGGACTTCCGGGTAGAGTTCATCAAGGGTTTTACAAGAAGATCATGGACCCCGGGACAAGTCAAGATACAAGATGAACATGACTCCAAATGACCCCAAGGACTAAAGCGTGAAGCCGAGAAGTGTCGAGGACCTAGACGAAAGATGCGGGAGTTCATACGCAAAGCACCCTTATCTAAACCGCAAGGAAAATGGCGTCAAGGACCCACATGCAACTCGGCAAAAGTTCTAGAAGACACGATAAGCGACGGGAAGGAAGTCGGGGCCGAACTAGGCCGAATTGGGCCCAGGCCGGCCGACCCAGCCCATTCCGGGCCCCGTTCAGCGCCCCCTTTGACCTAGATGACCCTCGGGCTATTTATAGCCTCCGTGCGAAGTTGCAACTATCAAGTCATTCGTCATCCGCCGCCGAGGAGCAGAGGAGCTTGAGGGACACCATCTCGGAGAGGAGGGTCGTGATAGTCGTCTAGGGTTCACCTAGCCGGCGTGGGAACCTTGCATGGAAGACTACGTCGGAGTTCCGGAGGCTTGAATCAAGATCAAGGTAGGATCCCGGTTGGATCTTATTCATGTATACACTTATGATGGAGTTTCAATGGATCCGTTAACTAGCAATCGAGTGGTTCCTCTTTGGTTTTGTCTTCCCTTGGTTTTGCTTCTTCCTCGATCTATACTTAAGATAGATCGCCTAGGGTGCTCTTGTAGCCACGGTGGCTAGAGGTGCATACCCGACCTACCAAGTGTTTTCAACACGTTCTTCATGAGCGTGCTCTTAGGTTCACCTACACAAGAAGCGGGGCATCGTGACAGGATGTCGATCACGTGTATGGTAGGTGCCCTCGAGGATTGGACCGGAAGCACATGCTTTTTATGAGATTCTTATTTCTATCTTCATCTCTCGCTTGGAACTACGACAAAGGCACGATCTAGACTCTCTAGATCGGTTACCTCTTGCTTTCTCTCGCTACCTCTCATGATTTAGTAGATTATATGCGATCGAAACCTCTCTTAAACAAAGTGCTTTCTCGCTTTATTAGATCGATCTTGCATTGCACATTATTCCACGGATTCGATACCTTGGGATCACCACTCAAGGGAAGAAGGGTCCCTTGACTATGACAGAGGATTTGTCCGCTTGCAAGTCCAATCGAACTTTGCAACAATAATCAAACGTCAACAGTCCCCTCAATAAATCTTTCCTTTAAGCACAAATACACCCTAGGGCTTTGTCATAATGAATAGCACCTCTGGTAGATTGGATATGATTTTAGGCTTTTGTTTGATTTATGTTTTGTAATTAATCTTGTGTAGGATGTTAAATTGATAACTTGGAAAATAAATTAGATCCACACTTGTGCCTTGGTCAGACGCTTAGATTTGACATAAATAACTTGCAGAAGAAATTTGAGACCAAAAAGATTAGTAAATCTTTTTGTAGGATTTAAGTGAGATTTGCTAGGCTGAATTTTGTCTTTTTCATAGAAATTAATTTATATGTGATCTGGAGCTAATTTTTGGCTTGAGAACTTAGTTTAGGTGTATGTTGCTGTGTACCAAATTTTAGGACAGTTGGAGTTGTATTTCATTTATTATGGATTTTTGATGAAAGGCTAGCTAGAATCTAAATGAATATGTTTTGCTCACTTTTAAGTTTAATTAAGGATTTCATGATTAGTTTCTATTTGTAATCATTTAAACACACCCCCTTGCTTTTTGGTGAAGTTAAGTAACTTAGTTTGCTTAAATGTGCACACAACCACCATCAAAGTAACAATCAGTTAGCCATCACACCACCCCATACTTTTTATTAGAAAATGTTAGTGTGTAGATGAATGTGGCCAACAAGAGTTGTTTGCTGGTAATTCTCCCACCCTCACCATCACCTAATGCATGTGCATGTATACGTGTAGATTTACCGGACGGGACGTACACACTCACCCAGGAGGGAGATGGGACCGTTGATGGTAAAGTGAACGAGCTTGGTGTGCATCAAGACCTAGACCAAAGTCCAGAAGAGGCCAAGGCTATAGTTGAAGTAGAGGAAGGCAAGCACCGGAGTGCATTAACTCTTTTTCCTAAACTCACAATTTACTTTTTGCATCTATGTTATGTATGTGCATTTAAGTTTCAGAAATTGATTTGAAACCTAGATGCATGATCCTTAGGTTCCTATGCTCTTTTACTAGTATATTAGGTCACTAGTGCCATGCTTTAAGGACACGGTACAAGTCGAGTAATGTCTCATTGCTCGCGAGATATAGGTTACTTATGTTGGAATCATAAGTTGGTTAAACTGACTCGCTCATGTGGTAAGAGCAATGGGTTCGGTCTCGACCGAGTAGCATTGTGCTGGTTTAAGCTATTGAACGTACCAAACGCTTGTCGGGAATGGGACCGGTAAGCCTAGTACCTAATGAACCAGTGTGACAACTTTATCCCTACTACTCTTGAGGTGCGCCTCCCGGTTCGCCACCGGTAGTGCAAGTGTGAGTTTGGACGTACTGTGTTGGGCGTACCAGTAAACCTTGTACTTAGGACTGTAGCATCTGATCCTAAGCTGTGGGAATGATGGGAACCGCCTGATCGGGGTAGATCCTGCATTTGCTTTTATTTGGTTTCTTGGGGTCTACCTTCTTCTGTGTGTCTTGGGTTGTACCTTGCAAGGTTTATAAATTCGATCGATCGTCGGTCTCTCGCTGTTATCTGAGACTGCTTAACCACTGGCTACCCCATATTGAAATATGGAACATGTGGATTAATTTTGCTGTTTGATTAATATTGTTTGCACAACTGCTTGTCTAGTTTAGGTGCTTACCTAGAATGGTTAATATACTAGAATGTGAGCTAAAACTTAGAATTAAGGATCAACTCTTAGTCGCTTTTGGCAAAACAAACCCACCAACCAAAAAGCCTTGCATGTCTAGTTTTAAATTTATTTTGTCGGGTAAGTCTTGCTGAGTATTAGTATACTCAGCCTTGTGACTTGTTGTTTTCAGGTAATCCTATTTGGCCTGGCTCTATCCCTGAGGGCTGGGAACTTGAGTGGGAAAATGGAGATGACGATGAGTGATATGCTATGGATGGCCTCCCATGTGTATCATACGCCTAGTTTAATTTTCCGCTGTTGAAACTCTGCAACTTTACTTTTATGCAATGAAACCTGGTTTGTAATAATGTAACCCTGTTGGCTGTTTTGTAAATTGAATTTGTACTCTGGTCCCGCCTTCGTGTGGGCTTTGTTACATATTATCGATCCCGTGTTGTAAGTGATTCACCGGGCTTGACCCGGCAGCGACGACAGGATACTTCTTTATTATCGCTTAATAGCCACGTGGACCGGCTTATGTGATAATACGAAATTATCTTGAGCGGTTCTGTCACAACGGCCACCTGATGGTAACGGTGAAGCCACTTGAAGAAGGAGATACGAGAAAGGGAGCAATGCTTAAAGTGGGCGGGGTGGTGGAGAGTGGTGTCTTCGGTGCAGGAGGTGCCACCAGTGTCGACGGGAAGACAAGGATGACAGGGCCGAGGATCTTGGTGTCGGGGCTTAGGACATCGAGTGGATCTATCTAGGAAGAAGATAACCATAGGGAGAAGATGATAAGGAGAAGGAGAGGAAGTTCGAGTGTAGTGAGACCCTATAACACTCTAGAACTAGCAAGATGGCCCGCGCAAATAGCGCGGGTAGCTAATTTTTTTTGCATCGATATGTGGCTTTATTTCAAATTAAATAGACAAAAATATCTATTTAGTCGTGTCATAGTAGTGGGTCGTTATTGTTTGTTCTTACAAATTTGATCATTCGTCTTATTCAAAATAAGATCAGTGTTTACTAAATTTGATCATTTCTTAATGGGGATGTGTGTCGGTGGAGTTTGCTGCAATGATGATTGTTGGTAATCAACACTATAGAAAGGATTATCACAAATGGATCACCACTAGAGTGATGATACCTTTTCACCACCGGTTAGTGAGTAGATAGGCGTAATGGAGAAACTGGTGAGATGAAAATGCACATCACTCCAGATTCCATCCACAAATCCACAGTGGAAATCGAAATCGGGTTTCACTGTTAGTTTGTGGTATAACCTGTCTTTGAATTGTAGTCATTCTATATCCTATTTGCATATTTTCTCTTGTCGCCACCAACCTCCTCCTCCCCACTTCTATTTCCTCTTGCGCACCTATCTCCCTACCTGCATCTTCCTCCCCACCTCTCTCTCACCTCCTAAGCTCCCCGTCCACTTCATTTGCTACCCCCTTCTCTCGCGGCTCGCCCCTCACTGGCAGTTAGGACCGGACATGGACGCCATCCACAATGGTGGGCATGTGCATGGGATGCGGTGGCGACGATAGGGGCTTCGTCTCCCCTGTGGTATGTTCTCTCTCTCTCTCTCTCCTCCAAGCTATTGCACTTGATGGGGCTCCGGTAGCATGCCAGTGCCTTTTTTATTCTTTTTAATAGGCTTCACCACCAGCTCATGCTTTGACGATGATGAAGATGTATCATCATTTGATCCAAATCCAATGGGAGGTCGAATCAGGTGATGTTGGTTTTAAGGCTCACAATGATAGGCTGGTCTGTAGTAGCCGATGGAAGCGTGTGTGCCTAGTGTGGTGATGACATCATCGTGCAAACAATTAGTGAAGCTTCTTAGCTTTGTAATGTTCTACTCCTCACACATCCTAATGGCTATAGTGACCGCCTCACTACACCATGGCTATGCAGTCTCACACAAAGCAACAGTTTTGCATTTGATGGTGTTGCACAAATCTAGCTTTTGTTTGCGATGCAAGTTGCTCCTACCTGCATATGCATTTCCATTGTTGTGTGTTCGGTTTACTCACTTTGCCTTTGACGGTGCACTACTTGTATATATCTCTGCTCTTCAGTGTGATTATTGTTTTATCTCGTGGCCTAAAACGCCAACTGAAGTTTGTTCAAATGCTAAGTTTGGTCTCGTTGAAAAAAAAACTACACGAACCTAAATTAAATAAGTTGTGGTCACATCACAAAATTTACATACTTTAATTGAGAAAAGACCAATTTCCAAACAATTTATTCCCATCACGTACTATATATAATCAACATGGAGTTCATGAAAGATTAAAACATGTTTTGTTTCCATCCAATACGATATTTTTTAGAAAAACTTCATGTTAAAATTTCAAACTTACATTATTATTAATCATATTGATATGAACTCTTTGACCGAATTAGTCTAGACCATTATATCATAATAAATTCTAATGACATATATATTTTTTTGTCCTTAACGTCCCTTTTATCTCTCCTAGATTTGAATCGATCAGTCAAAGTTGGTCATAATCCAAAATTATTTTCCCTATATATCGCCTTCACTATCCTTCAGTCAAAGCTGCTCATAATCCGAAATTATTTACCATATATATCATCTTTTCTATCCTTGCATGTTGCAAGTAAAGCAAACAACTGGCCAGCTAATGACAACGAATAAATATGGAAACGACTTTTGTCTAGTCTCTTAATAAATATATAAGCCGAGTAAAATTGGATATGGAGTTCTTGAATGAAACATTCGTCATTACATCGATTTCATGGACAAAACCATTTGCCAGTGCTATCGAGTATGTGTATATGATTCATATTACACTACTCCCATTGTGCTCTTCGTGAGGGGCTTGATCTCCATGGCGAGAGTCTTAATTCTAAAAACAATTTGCATGTCTAAGGGGGTTGAATCTTTAGAAGAGAAATAACACACAGATTGTGTCTTAGTAGCGTATTTAGATAAAGTTCAATCTCTTATTTTATCTTGGCGTCATCAATGAGAAGCTATGCAACCAAATTATGATGCTCGATTAATTATGTTCATCGCACCAGCGTTATAAATCACGAATTATAATACAAAAAAATGTGTTAATGTCACATTTTTGTTCCTCATAGATTACAAGATTTCTTATAATGTTTGCTAACTGTACAAATAATAGATTTGTTGACTATCATGTCATGTCGTTCCTTCAGCCTAATCAATCATCCAGGACAACCTCTCATCAAATGCATCTCCATTGTATGTTTAAGTGCAATGCCATCATAATCAACCAAAATCCTCATACGACCTACTGGCATGCTGTTTGGGCTTCTTTGTTTGTTGGTGCATCCCCGCATCCTTTCGATGAGTAAGAGACCATTCGTCTGCTCAAGGTCATCGTCCACCATTGTTATTGGCTCCACCTTCAACACCCGCGAAAGGGGTTTTCAACTTTGCCGTCGTCCAGCAGCTGGAGGCCCTCAACTCTACTTACCACCATCATCTGCCACTGACCCAGACGAAGCTAACGCTACAAACCTACTCCAGCACACGTGGATCATCAATGTTGATTATTCTCCTTTTCACCAATTGACATAACAATTACTTTAACTTACTTATTTATGTATTATTTTCATGATTCGTCTCAGCCTCATATGCGAGCATCGATCAGGCCGGTCGATGAACCGTCTTATGTTGTCCCACAGAGACTTCATGGAAGCAACAAAAGGAGCATCACGATCCATTACTTTGGTTGTGGACGTGACATAATAGAGTTAAGTTGGTATTATAACGTGAATGAATAAAATACTAAATGTGCATGCTACCTTGGACTTTCTATATGCGGCCGCGTGTCCATATTCTATATACATTAGATACAGTGTATTTTTGCACATACTTTTGGTAAGGTGCATGGACTCTCATATATGTACATGTGTATGACTCTTATACACGGTATAGCCTATGTCATTAGATCTTCATAGAATCCAATCTAATGGTGTATATTATTTTTTTCTTAATTAATTTAAATAGTATGGACCGCTAGATCTTCATAGAATCTAACAATGTATATTTTTCTCTTTTTTTTGGATTAATGTGAGAATTTCTAGACCCTCTCGGCGAACGTGATGACTTTTCTTTTAACACTGTAGTATTAAGATAATAGATGTTATTGGCTCCACCTTCCACACCCGCGAAAGGGGTTTTCAACTTTGCCGTCGTCCAGCAGCTGGAGGCCCTCAACTCTACTTACCACCATCATCTGTCGCTGACCCAGACGAACCCAACGCTACAAACCTACTCCAACACACGTGGATCAGCAATGTTGATTATTCTCCTTTTCACCAATTAACATAACAATTACTTTAACTTACTTATTTAGGTATTATTTTCATGATTCGTCTCAGCCTCATATGCGAGCATCGATCAGGGCGGTCGATGAACCATCTTATGTTGTCCCACAGAGACTTCATGGAAGCAACAAAAGGAGCATCACGATCTATTACTTTGGTTGTGGACGTGACATAATAGAGTTAAGTTGGTATTATAATGTGAATGAATAAAATACTAAATGCGCATGCTACCTTGGGCTTTCTATATGCAGCCACGTGTCCATTTTCTATATACATCAGATACAATGTATTTTTGCACATACTTTTGGTAAGGTGCATGGACTCTCATATATGTACATGTGTATGACTCTTATACACGGTATAGCCTATGTCATTAGAAATTCATAAAATCCAATCCAATGGTGTATATTATTCTTTTTCTTAATTAATGTAAATAGTATGGACTGATAGATCTTCATAGAATCTAACGGTGTATATTTTTCTTTTTTTGGGATTAACGTGAGAATTTTTAGATCCTCTCGGCAAACGTGATGGCTTCTTTTAACACTGTAGTATTAAGATAATACTACTTACCACCATCATCTGCCGCTGACCCAGACGAACCCAACGCTACAAACCTACTCCAGCACACGTGGACCAAGAATGTTGATTATTCTCCTTTTCACCAATCAACATAACAATTACTTTAACTTACTTATTTAGGTATTATTTTCATAATTCGTCTCAGCCTCATATGGTAGCATGGATCAGGCTGGTCGATGAACCGTCTTATGTTGTCCCACAGAGACTTCATGGAAGCAACAAAAAGAGCATCACGTCTATTACTTTGGTTGTGGACGGGACATAGTAGGGTCGTTAAGTTGGTATTATAACGTGAACGAATAAAATACTAAATGCGCATGCTACCTTGGGCTTTCTATATGGGCCGCGTGTCCATATTCTATACACATCAGATACAGTGTATTTTTGCACATACTTTTGTTAAGGTGCATGGACTCTCATATATGTACATGTGTATGACTCTTATACACGGTATAGCCTATGTCATTAGATCTTCATAAAATCCAATCTAATGGTGTATATTATTCTTTTTCTTAATTAATGTATATAGTATGGACTGCTAGATCTTCATAGAATCTAACGGTGTATATTTTTCTCTTTTTTGGGATTAACGTGAGAATTTTTAGACCCTCTCGGCGAACATGATGACTTCTTTTAACACTGTAGTATTAAGATAATACTACTTACCACCATCATCTGCTGCTGACCCAGACGAACCCAACGCTACAAACCTACTCCAGCACACGTGGATCAACAATGTTGATTATTCTTCTTTTCACCCATTAACATAACAATTACTTTAACTTACTTATTTAGGTATTATTTTCATGATTCGTCTCAGTCTCATATGCGAGCATCGATCAGGCCGGTCGATGAACCGTCTTATGTTGTCCCACAGAGACTTCATGGAAGCAACAAAAGGAGCATCACGTCTATTACTTTGGTTGTGGATGTGACATAATAGAGTTAAGTTGGCATTATAACGTGAATGAAGAAAATACTAAATGTGCATGCTACCTCGGGCTTTCTATATGCGGCCGCGTGTCCATATTCTGTATACATCAGATATAGTGTATTTTTGCACATACTTTTGGTAAGGTGCATGGACTCTCAAATATGTATATGTGTATGATTCTTATACACGGTATAGCCTATGTCATCAGATCTTCATAAAATCCAATCCAATGGCGTATATTATTCTTTTTCTTAATTATTGTAAATAGTATGAACCGCTAGATCTTCATAGAATCTAATGGTGTATATTTTTCTCTTTTTTGGGATTAACGTGAGAATTTCTAGACCCTCTCGGCGAACGTGATGACTTTTCTTTTAACACTATAGTATTAAGATAATAGATAGATGGCGGAGCTTAGGCATGGCCATAGGGGGTGGCCCCTGCCAAAGAAAAATCTCCACATGGTTGAATAGTGATTTTAGTACTGTTCATTAGTTTAGTTGCTCAATGAACACTGGTGGCTCCCTCTTGATTCTTGGTTAACCTCCGCCATTGCACTCTAATATTACAAAAGACATTTTTTATTTATTAATGGGAAAAATCAGAGGGTTTATTTGATAGATTTATTTGGAGTTCCATCTGATTCAGATTCTGTATGGGAGTTGACGCCATAAGAGAAGTAATTTTTGATGAAATTTATTTTGTAGCACAAACTCTAAAAATTAAGAAGGAGAATCATTTTATAAATTAGGAGAAATTACTCTACTTTTAGTTCATCTTAAAAATCACTTCACAAATATGCAGAGAATCACTTGTTTATAAAAAAATGTCTAATTGCACAAAATTAGTTAGCTCTACCAAACGGGTCTGAATCTCTGCATCTGGAAAAAACGAGCTCCGCAACACGAAAACGAGGCCGATGCACCCGAGCTCGATGACACCTTTGGTGGATGCGTGTCGACGTGTGCAGAAGATCTCTCCAAGTGGTCTGGGCCAAAGACGTGTCACAACCCGTGGCCTACCGGCAGATCACCGGAGACGTGAGACGCTAGAGTGGATGAGATCGCCAGGGAGGGCGACGAGCCCTGAAACCCCTATTACTTTTTACTTCTGAATTGTTCAATATCTCAAACGTTTACACAGCCAGGCTATAGCACAGGCTGACCCTGCCCAAACGGGCCCACACGTCATAAGCTAAACAGCTATTACAAGTCTGGATAGAAAACATAAATGTAATACTCCGTCTCCTCTACTCCTTTGGTGCCTGGGACATGACATTCCCCCCCTTCAGAACTTGCTGGTCCTCCAGCAAGTGCACCCGGAAACCTGCTCTGAAGAACGTACCAATCTTCCCACGTAGCAGCTTCCGGTGGTAGTGTTGTCCACTTGATCAACGCCTGTGGCACTGCCTTGTTGCCCTTCTTCACCAATCTTCTCTGTAGGACTGCTTCTGGATAGACTTCCTTCTTATCCAGCTCTGCAACTTTGGGTAACTCAGCGAAAATAGGAGTATAATTGGGTAAAAATGGTTTCAATTGAGAAACATGAAACACTGGATGAATAAGTGAATCATCAGGTAACTCCAGCTTATAGGCAGCCTTCCCAATCCTCTCCAAGGCCTGGTATGGCCCAAAATACTTGAATGCCAGCTTAGGATATGGCCTGTTAACCAATGAAGTTTGAGCATAAGGCTGAAGTTTCAGCAACACATGTTCACCCACTTGATATTCTTGATGTCTCCTCTTGCAATCTGCAGCTGTCTTCATCTTGTTTTGGGCCCTGGATAAATGCTCTTTGAGGACAGTTGCCTGGGCTTGTAGTTCAGACGCCATTTCAGCTACTGATGTAGTAGTTGTTGTTGTGACCATTGGCACTATGCCTAGATTTGGTTCAGTGCCATACAATGCCTTGAATGGTGAACATCCCAGAGATGTGTGAAAGGCAGAGTTGTACCAAAATTCAGCTTGAGCTAGCCAAGACTTCCACTTCTTAGGCTCTTCATAGACAGCACACCTCAAGTACATCTCCAAACACTGATTGACTCGTTCTGTCTGCCCATCGGTAAGTGGATGATAAGCTGAACTCATGACCAACTGGGTTCCCATCATGCTAAAAAGCTCCTTCCAAAATGTACTTGTGAAAATCGTGTCCCTGTCAGAGACAATGGTCTTGGGCAATCCATGTAGTTTCACCACATTCTCAAAAACTGCCTTAGCAATGGTTCTAGCTGAAAATGGGTGTCTGATGGGTAGAAAATGGGCATATTTTGTGAATCTATCCACAATCACCAGAATCACATTGAATCCTTCTGACATAGGCAAACCTTCTACAAAATCCATAGAGATATCCTTCCAAGCTCCTTGTGGAATTGGTAAAGGTTGCAGAAAGCCTGAAGGTAATGTATTGGTGTGTTTGGCATGCTGACACACTGAGCATTGCTTGACAAAGTCTTCAATGTCTTGTTTTATGCCCTTCCAATAGAACAAACTTTTCACCCTCTGAAAGGTAGCTTGTATGCCAGAATGACCCCCTATGGCACTAGAGTGCATAGCATTTATAATCTTTGTTCTGAGGGCAGAGTTGTTAGCCACCCATATCCTGTTCTTAAATCTGATTAGCCCCTTCTCCAAAGAAAATCCCTGAGTATCTGGACTGTGAACAGCTAGTTGAGTCAGGAGCTGTTGTGCCTGGCCATCAGTCACATAAGAATTCAAAATCTCCTGAACCCAATCTGGTTGTGCAGAGGACACTGCCTGCATATTGTACAGATGAGACCATCTTGACAATGCATCAGCAGGAATATTTTCTTTGCCCTTCCTGTAGACGACTTTGAACTGGAGCCCCATAAGCCTAGACATTGCTTTCTTCTGCATGTCTGAGTGTAGGTGCTGTTCTGTCAAGTAAGCCAGACTTGTATGGTCAGTTCTTATGATAAACTCCTGGTGCTGCAAATACTGCCTCCACCTTTCTATGGCCATAATCAGAGCCAAGAACTCCTTCTCATATATTGACAAATATTTGTGCTGACTAGACAATGCTTTGCTAAGAAAGGCCACTGGCTGGTCATGTTGTAGTAGGACTGCCCCAACTCCTACTTCACAAGCATCAGTTTCCACAATAAATGGCTGAGTAAAATCTGGTAAGGCTAACACTGGGGTGCTGGTCATAGTTTGTTTAAGAGTCTCAAAAGCTTGTTGAGCTTGATCATTCCACTGAAACTGATTCTTCCTTAATAGCAGAGTCAATGGCTTGGCAATCACCCCATAATGCCTCACAAATTTCCTGTAATATCCAGTTAATCCCAGAAATCCTCTGAGTTCAGTCACAGTTGTGGGAACAGGCCACTTAAGCATATCAGCTATCTTGTTGGGATCAGCAGCTACTCTTTTGTCAGAAATCACATGACCCAGATATTCCAGCTGTTTTAGTGCAAAGGAACACTTGCTAGACTTCATGTAAAGCTGATGTTCTCTCAACTTGGTTAATACTAGCCTTAGATGCTACACATGTGCTTCCAGAGTAGGGCTATAGACTAGAATATCATCTAAGAATACCATAACAAATTTGCGCAGAAAAGGAGCTAGCACTTCATTCATAATACATTGAAATGTTGCTGGGGCATTTGTCAGTCCAAAAGGCATTACCTTAAACTGAGTGTCCTTGATGAGTTTTGAATGTTGTTTTGAATTCCTCCCCCATTTTCATTCTTACTTGGTGATATCCTGACCTCATGTCAAGTTTTGAAAAATACCCAGTTCCAACCAATTCATTCAGAATTTCATCAATCAATGGCATAGGAAACCTGTTCTTGACAGTTATATCATTCAACTTCCTATAGTCCACACAGAAGCGCCAACTACCATCCTTTTTGAGCACCAATAATACTGGGCTAGCAAATGGGCTTGTGCTGTGTTCAATCAACCCAACCTCCAACAACTCCTTAACCTACCTTTCAATCTCATCTTTGTGCTGAGGGGAATGTTTGTAGGGTCTGGAATTCACAGGCACAGAGTTGGGTAATAAGGGTATTTGATGATCATAAAATCTGGCTGGTGGTAGTGTTTTGGGTTGTTCAAAAACATCCTGAAATTCTGTCAACAGTTTCTGGACCTCCTCATGGATTGTCTCTTCTTGGCTGGGTATTACAGTTTCCACCACTACTAATGCCCACACATCATTACCCCTGGCCCATTTGAACAATTGTTCAGTGTTCATCTCCTGCAACTGTTGCTGTGGAGGTAGCACTCCCTTCAGCAAGACCTCTCTGCCTTCATCTATGAACTGCATAGTTCTATTTTCCCAGTGACACTTCATGGGGCTGTGAGGTTTTAGCCAATCATACCCAAGTATAGCATCATATGTTCCCAACTGCAACACCCTCATATCTGTTTTCATAGTGTATCCATTAGCCCACCACTCCATTTGGGGAACATAGAGGTTGGTCAGCAACACTTCCCCATTTGCCAACTTGACCTTCCTGGGTGTTGTAGGTAGAGGTGTAATACCCACTTTAGCTAGAAAAGCTTCACTGATAAAGCTGTGAGAACTTCCACTATCTATAAGGGTTAGCATCACCTTGTTTTTCACCAGAGCTCTGACTATGAGAACTTCTCTAATGTCTGTACCAGAAATGGCATTTAGGGATAATTGCCCAAAATCTTCGGTCAGGGCATCCTCTATGGCTAACTCATTTAACACTTCCTCTGTTAGCACCACATCTAAGGTGTTCAGTACCAATGCATTGGCCTGAGTCTGTGGCTGGGGTCTCTTGGGACACACATTTTTGTGATTCATATCAAAGGGTTCGGCACAAAAATAGCACAGACCATTAGCTCTTTTGTAGTCTCTGGTCTGTCTCTCTCTCTCTCCACAAGCTACTTGTCTGACCAGTGTGCTTACTATCAAGCTTGGGCAGTTGTTGCAGCTGCTTACTAGAGCTAGGTGTTTTGGACCACTTCTTGTTTCTGTGTAACACCTGTTGTTGAATTCATGCTAGGAGGATAGCTCTCTCCATTGTATCAGGCACTTGAGACTGTACCACTGAACTGATTTCCAGTTTAAGTCCCTTAACAAACTGAGTCACAAAGAACAAATCCCCCAGGTCAGAATTATGCATTGTGATCTGGTACTGTAAGTCTTCAAACTCTGAGATATAGGACTCCAAATTGTCACTGTGTTGTAATTCCAACAACTGAGTTAGTGCAGCTCTATAGTCATTATCACCAAACTTCTTCTCTACAGCAGTGATGAAAGAATTCCAACTGCCCAGCCCATGTTTCTTCTTGTACATTTGAAGCCATTTTGCAGCATTATCATCCATGTTCATTGAGGCATAAGTCGCCCACATACTCTCTGGGATATAAAAAATCTTGAAATAGTCCTGGCATTTGTCCCTCCATATAGCTGGATGTTTCCCTTTGAATTGTGGAAATTGCATCTTGGGAAGAAAGGACTTGTGCTGCTGCTTACTTTCTTTAGGCACTTTAGGAGCATGGTACTCATATTTCTGGAACTTGGTTGTATTCCCTGGAAACTTGTTGTCCCCAAACAAATTCTCAAAAGATGCTTCAGAAGATGTAGGACTAGGTGGGGATTCCTGTGCTGCTGCCATACCAGCCAATGTCAATTTCGCCACAGCCTGCCCGGTGGCCTCAATTTGCTTAGCCATCGTCTGCTGATCCTTCAGTAATTTCTCAAACACCTGTGATGACATCTCAAATCTAACATTTGTCTTCTTCTGATTGGCATCAATTTGACCCACTTTAGCGAATAACTCATCTAAGGTATCACTGAGCCGATCCCATCTTGTGTTCTCTTGTTCCGCCTGCTCGTCCATCTTGGCTAAGATGAATCCCGTCTGAACCGAGGGCTTAGGAGGAGCCGTGGTGACCGCACCCGAAGCCAAGTATACTGCGAGGAAGAATTGATGTTACCTCGAGTGGAGGAGGCTCTTCCGCAGTCACTCGAAGCCGAGGGAATCCAACAGTCACTGCACCGGTCCTGCGCACACCCGTCGGAGGTGATCGACGCCGCGCCCGTTCAGCAATCTACCGCCGCCACTCGCCACCAGAATTTCTTCACCGAACTCGACACCTTCTCCACCAGAACTTGAGATTGAAGGATAGAGGTAAAATTCCGCCTCGATGTGAGACGAATCGGTCGTGTGGTACTGAATCTCCCGCAAATCGACTCGCGTGCCTAGAATTACAGGGAAATCAAGAGCAGTGATCGGTTCTTCGCGGCACAAAGCTCGATCTCGCCCAACCTCAGCGTTGCAGAGTCAATCGACGGATTTCGAGATACAGCAGCCGTGTGCCGAGGATAAACTGAATTTGATACCACTTCACAACCCGTGGCCTACAGGCGGATCACCGGAGACGTGAGACGCTAGAGTGGATGAGATCGCCAGGGAGGGCGACGAGCCCTGAAACCCCTGTTACTTTTTTACTTCTGAATTGTTCAATATCTCAAACGTTTACACAGCCAGGCTATAGCACAGGCTGACCCTGCCCAAACGGGCCCACACGTCATAAGCTGAACAGCTATTACAAGTTTGGATAGAAAACGTAAATGTAATACTCCGTCACCTCTATTCCTTTGGCGCCTGGGACATGACAAGACGATCGCCGGCGTGGACCTCCACGAAGCTGATCCGGCGACGGCGACGCGGCCGTGAGGCAGGGGAGAGCCTTTTCCTTTTGGCACACCCGGCTTTATTCCAAAGCCGAAAAGCATCCACCCGTCGCCCCCCAGAAAAAAGCCCCCCGTCGAATCGAAACCATATTCTCTCTGCCCATCACCCGCACGACCTCCGCCACGACGACGCCGACCGCAAGCAAACCCCCCCGCACCAAGCAAACCCAAACCGCACACGCGCAGCCGAAGCCGCAGCCCAGCGAGTCACCACACCACTGCGCGCCAAGCGGCGATGGGTTGCGGCCCGTCCAAGGAGGACGCGGATGGCAGCGCGGCGTCGCGGTGCCGGGAGCAGAAGCACCTGCTGCGTGCCGCCGTGCAGGCGCGCCACGCGCTGGCGGGGGCGCACGCGGGGCACGCCGCCGCGCTCCGGAACGTCGGCGCCGCGCTCTCCGACTACGCCGCGGGGGAGGCCGACCGCCACGACGCCGCCGTCGTGCCGCGCTCCGCCTCCGCCGCCGCCGCTCTCGGGGCCGCGGCCGCCGCAGCCCCGGCCGCGCTCAAGGCGCTCCCTCCGCCCCCGCTCGACGCCGTGCTCCCGCCGCCTCCGCCGCTGCCGCCGGGCGCCGAGGACGCCGCCGCCGCGCCGCTGCAGCGGTCCATGAGCGCGCCCGACATCCAGCTCCAGCCCAACATCCGCAAGGCCCGCTCCGGGGAGGCGCCCATCATGGAGGAGGAGGAGGGCGAGGGCGAGGGCGGGGAGGAGGCCACGCTGCGCCGCCGTAGGGGGCAGGACGACACGGAGCTCCAGCCCCCGCCTCCCCCGCCGCCCGCGAACGCGCCCCCGCCCTCGCGCTCCCCGCCTCCCGTGCCCGACCGCAAGCCCGCGCCGCAGGAGGGGAATTCCTTCACCGAGTACATCTTCGGCTCCAGCGACGCCGCGCCCGTGCCGCCGCCCACGCTCGACCCCACCGCCGCCGAGCCGTCGTGGGCGGCCGAGCGGAGGGACCCCGCGCCGCCTCCGTCCGAGACCGATCGGCAGCCTCCGCCGCCACCGGAGACGGTGGCCGAGGGCAAGAAGCTGGCGGTGGAGCCCGCGGCGCGCCGGGCGGCGACGCAGAAGGCGTCGAGGAAGGCGGACGGCAAGAAGGCCAGGATCGCCATGGTGGCGCCCCAGCCGGTCAGGCTCGGCGACGTCCTGCGCAAGCTCGACGAGCACTTCCTCAAGGCGTCTGAGGGCGCGCACGAGGTGTCCAAGATGCTCGAGGCCGCACGGATGCACTACCACTCCAACTTCGCGGACAAGCGAGGTACCTTCCATGCCTGCTCTGCTCCCAATTCCATCCTCTGAGCTAGATAGAGTTCAATTTAATCTGTATCGATTATATCAAAGATAGTATTTTTTTACTTATTCATGGATCAAAATGCTTACGGAACATTGCATCACACTCGTACATAAATAAACTTCAGAGCACCGTAGACAAGATTGTAGGGAGAAGATAGACAGCGTTTTGCTTGACACTTATGGGGGAAGTTGAACTGTTCCACATGATAGACTACGACTTTGAGTGCCTTACTTGATTTGATTGCACTGTTAACTGCATTAATCAGTTGGTTGCTTAGCTAATTATTGTAAAGGGATAATATTCTGGCTCTATTATGTGTTTGTGGAGGAGGATGCTGTGTTTTTAAGGGAATGTGGTTCAGAGAGGCGCAAGCGAATGTTTATTTATCTGCAATTCTTTTGGAAAAAGTCTACATCACCCCCTCAACTATGAGGTGTGGACTACATAACCCCCCAACCTATGAAACGGTCTATATCACCCCCTGAACGTTTCAAAACCGTTCAAATTACCCCTTGAAGCATTTTTAAAAAATCATAATAAATCATAGAAAATTCATAAAATGAAAAATCCAATTGTGTTGGACTTCAAATGAGTAGATCTACACAGTGAACATATAATATGGTATGCTTTAGTTTAATTTTTTTGATGTAGCTTTAGATCTATGATTTTCTTCGTAGCTATAAAAAAATGTACTAAAGCATATCATATTATATGTTCATTGTGAAGATCTACTCATTTTGAGTCCAACACAATTGGATTTTTCATTTTATGAATTTTCTGTGATTTACTATGATTTTTCAAAATTGCTTTAGGGGGTAATTTGACCTGTTTTGAAAAGTTCAGGGGGTGATATAGACTGTTTCATAGGTTGGGGGGTTATGTAGTCTGCCCCTCATAGTTGAGGGGGTGATGTAGACTTTTTCCCAATTCTTTTTGGGGACCGAGGTGGGGTTGGGGGCTACACTAGGTTGTGATTGTCTTCACTCCATGATTTGTTTTAAAGTTCAGTTGAGCAGTCTCTATCTTACTTATATTTGAAAGGCTGATTGAATGATACGACTCGAGTTGGTATGTGTACATGTAGTCGAGTTCCTTCGGTTGTTAACAGCATGGTCTTGTGTCTTATTAGGATTTGTGGACCATTCTGCAAGAGTGATGCAAGTCATCACTTGGAATCGCTCATTTAAAGGGATCCCTCAACAGGAAAATGTGAAGAATGAGTTGGATGATGATCAATGGGAAACACATGCTACTGTACTAGATAAGTTGCTTGCATGGGAGAAAAAACTATGCCATGAAGTGAAGGTAACATATTTGTATCTTATTCATTACTAGTTTAAAACAGAAACTGTTTCAACCTTACATTCTGTTAGAAGCATAGCATTTTTCAATGTGTTCTCTGCCTCAACAAAATAAAGGATGATTCACTTTGCTATTTATTTGTTTATTATCGTAAATTGTCTCTTCAGTTTTATTTGCATCAATAGCTAGAACCATGCAATTCTTGCAAAAAATTCTCCAGATGTCACTAGTCTCTCAGTTATTTTACCTCAGATAATTTTTTCCCCACCTTCTCACCTCCTCAACTGGTCCACGAACATTGTAGCCATATTATTGTTAGATTCGGGACCTTTGTACAACTGGCATCATCATTTCCTGCCCGTGTGATGGACCTCAGAATGTGAAACCATCCTTGATCTTCATTGTTTTAACATGTTTTGTTTCTTACATCTAAGGGTGCATATTTTCTGTTGGTACAGGAGTTCGAGGTTATTAAAGTGACATATCAACGAAAGCTAGCTGTTCTGAACAGAAAGAAGCAACGTGGTGTCAGTCCTTCATCAATCGAGAAGACCAAGTCCATTGTTAGTCACTTGCACACAAAATATATTGTTGACTTACAAACAATGGAGTCAACAGTGGCAGAAATTAACCACCTAAGAGATCAGCAGCTTTACCCAAAACTCCTTGAACTAGTGAAGGGGTAAGCTCTTTTTAACTTTTAAGTACCAAGCACCATTGCACCAACCTTTATTGTTCCATTTATTATATGGTGTGCCTGTGGCTAGCATCTCATTATTTTAGTTCTCGACATGTAGGACCTTAATTTGTTATTTTAGTCGATTACAGCAAGTCATTCCCTGCTAGCTTGACATGTATCAGACTATGGGTTGAAATTGTTATCTTATTTATTATGGAATTATGTTCCTATACATAAATAACTATCATAAGAAATAATATAGAGCCTTCATAGTGTACCATCCACATATTTTCTCAGCATGATTTAGGAAAGTATTCCACTAGTTATGACTGTGAAACACTTAATTGTACTATGGAAACTATGCCTATGCCTCTGGCATTATTGGGGTTTCTCTAAACCTAAGGGAAGAGCAGATGAATAAGTGAATGTCACACTCCTGCATACTGCAAGTAACGAATTAAGTTTTCACTCTGACAGGTTGTCGCACATGTGGGATATTATGTACGCTCACCACAAAGCACAGCTTAGGATCATCACAGAGCTCAAATCGTCTGATATCACAGTTGCTGCACGGGAAACAAGTGAGCAACACCATGAGCGGACTCTGCAGTTGTGGAGCATTGTTCAGGAGTGGCACGTGCAGTTTGACAAGTTCATGACATTCCAGAAGGAGTACATAGGAAGCCTCTACAGCTGGATCAAGCTAAATGTAATTCCTATTGACGCGGACCTGAAGCCAAACTCGTCGCAGGCACACGAGGCCACACCTCCAATCAAGAGGCTGCTGCACGCTTGGCATGATATCCTTGAGAAGCTCCCAGATAACGATGCAAAGAAGGCCATACACACGTTTGCGGAGGTGGTACACACGATCCTAGTTCAGCAGGATGATGAGCTGAAGCTGAGGATAAAAATCGAAGAGACCAGGAGGGACCTTGAGAAGAAGAGAAGGCAATTCGATGACTGGGCGCAGAAGAATTGGGACAGAGGAGCAAGTATTCCTGATGGCAACAATCCAGGGCGTGCTGACCCAGCAGCGGAACGGAAAGCCGTGGTGGATAGGGTGGAGAATGCACTGAAGGACCTGGAAGATCAGTACAGGACCCAATGCAAGGTGGTCAGGGATAAATCCCTCAATCTCCTCCGGTCGAACTTACCGGAGCTGTTCCGCACTGTGTCGGATTTCTCCCTCCAGTCAGCTGGGTATTTCAAAGGCTTGTGGTCGATCATGCAAACGAATGACCAGCTGGACGGTTAAGTTGTGTGGGTGCGTGTATATTTCGCTGTGGTGAACTTTGTATGTATGTGTGGAGTGTTGATAGCTCTGTTTTCAGATGTCAGTTTTGAGTTGCAGGTGTGCAAAAGGTGAAAGGATGGCTGGCTCTGGTACTTTTTTTTTTAGCTATGGCTCTTGCATTGTAATGCACAATATAGATATAGAAGCTCTGTATAATGTTGGAAAAGGGGGTTACAATTTTGTCTTTTGATATCACGGTTTAAATCCGGACATTTTGCAGCAACAGTTAGTAATACTCACACGAGGGCAAAGTGGACATCTTGCATTACATGTAACCTGAAGCAAGAACACCCTTCCACTTCTTGGAGGTTTTTAGGATTCTGTCAAAATATAATATAAATATATGATCAACTTTTAATAACTTATGACAATCTCACGAAGATAACAAAGGATTCCCCGTGCAGTGCAAAAAATCATGGAATTAGGACATAGTTGGTGAAAATTTTGATTGAAGTAGTGAATTTTTTACATTGGGAAACGTGTTCTGTGAGAGGTGACACGGTCTGCAATGCGAAGATTTTGAGAACTTTTGGAGAACTAAACAGGATCTAACCTCATCTCATGGGGAGCTAAGAGCCTGTTTAGTTAAAAAAAAAATTGGGGTTCCTTTGGAGGCTTATTAGGAGGATTAAATGTAGACTAATTACAAAACTAATTACATGAATGGACGGGAAATCGCGAGACGAATCCATTAAGCCTAATTAATCCGTTATTAGATATTGTTTACTGTAGCATGACGTTGTCTAATCATGGAATAATTAGGCTCGTTAGATTCGTATCGAAAAATTAGGTAGGAATTATGGAATGAGTTTTGTCATTAATTCACATTTAATACTCCTAATCAGTATCGGAAGATTGATGTGACGGGTAGTTGAAAAAAATTTTGGGAACTAAACATGACCTAAGTCCTAATTCACTACTTTCTCACGATCCCGAGGGCCCTCACCTCATTCTTGGCTGACAGTTGTGACTTGACCAATGCAGCAATCACATGGGGAGCTAAGTCCATGATTGCGCACTAAACATGTGGCTGCCTGCCCAAAGAAAGAAAGTACTGAGCTGTTTAAGTACTCCTTCAATTTCAAATTATAACGCACATTACGATTATTAGGACAAATTTTGATCAATATTTGTTCTATTAATATTTTTTATATGATCCAAACTTACTTTTCAATATGAATATGATGATGAAAGGTAAATTATTTTAAATCTAATTAGGTTGTTCCAAATATTTAGAGGAAGATCTCACTTTTGTTTCCGTATGCACCAGAGTAACTAGTTCCAAAATCATTTGAGCAGGCACGACCAGAGTTAAAAAACCGCTAACCGGCCTAACTGAGCGGTAGCTGAGGGGCCCGGTTTGTTAGATTCGGTTAGGATCGGTTTACCGGCTTTTAGGAACCGGATCAGACCGGTTACCGACCTAACCGGTCCGGTTACCACCAGTTTTTTTAACCCCGGGCGCGATATGAAGAGATGATTGCCAAGATTACCAACCGCACATGACAAATGCCAGCACAAGGACCAGCAAACACCAAATTAGTCTCAAATCGCCCAATCATGCAGCCGACCAAACGTCTCCGTGTCAAGTCAAACCTTACGCAGCCAATTTTCCTTAAAATTTGATCGAATATCTTTTACTAATTTAAAATTCCAATCCATTTTGAGTAAAAAAAAAAAATTCCAATCCATTTCCTGTTTTCCACCCCTCTCCGTCGTCGCCTCCTCGTCGTTCTCCAGGCTTTTGCCAGCTCGATCCACCCAGCCCAACAAGAAGTCGCGCCGCGGACTCACAGCTGCCAACCATCCGATGCCCACGCCGTGAGGCGCGCCGCCGCCGTTACTATGACCTCACCGCCGGTCTCCACCTCCTGGTTCTCCGGCCTCGCGCGCACCTCCTCCTCCATGGCCGGCGGCGTCGCCTCCGCCCCGGCCTCCTCCGCCTCCCTCCCCGACGCGCCCGCCGCCGCCAGGTCCGTGGTAGCCGCCGGCATCGGCGCGGGCGCCGGAGTGGGCAAGCGGAAGCAGCTCCGCGGGACGCTGTTCAAGTACGGGCCCAAGTCCGCGCAGGTAAACGGGCACTCCCCTCCTCCCCGCGATCTGTAGGTCGTTGGTTCGTTCGCGCTGGGATTCTAGAAAGTTCTGGAAGCCGAGTTTTTCTCTTCATCTGGCGAAGCTCTTCAATCCTGGATACGCCTCGTGGCAGTGGCAGCATTCCGCCATTGCTTTCGCCGAGTGTTGTAGAAGTTGCTAGACGGGATCGGGAGCCCTGCGGGGAAATTCCGTGGCTGGGATTGTTCTGGACGCTTCCAGAAGGCCACCGCCCGTCGCCACGGCCTTTAGAAGGGGACTTATCTTTTGTGACGCTCGAGATGCGGGATCTCCCTTTTAGGAAGGGTTCTAACTTATTTTAGCGAGTGGGGCTGTACGTTTTCTCACGCATGTTTAAAGTGTGATAGATTCTTAGATTCCTATAGAATAAAAAGAAGCTTCTATGATGAGCAACAACTCATAAATGGTGGCGAATTTGCTTTTACGCAGGCGGCCTGGCAATTTGTTGTTTGAATTTGGGGGTAATTCTCCTTTGCTGATGATACACAGTTACATCCTTTTGGTTGCTTGTCAGGTAGTTACTGTACCATTTCCTGTGGAGGAAAGGCTACTTAATATACAATGCTGACCCTTTTGGCATGTGGTCCTTGCGTATAGGTGTTTTTGTGGTTTGCTTACCCCATATCTTACGACCTTTTGCTTTTTAGCCTGAAAATTTTGTAGGTAGGCTTAGTTTCTAGTAGATTATGTTATGTTATAGGCTTTATTAGTACTTCTATTTCTGGTACAAGACTGTATTTTAATTCTTTATTTGTTACCGTGAGGGTTTTACTTGGATGAGCTATCACATGATACTGGGTTGGGCAGCTTATTCTGCAGGGAATCAAGTTCCTTGTTTTTTCCAACTCAATATATATTTTTGAACATTTGAAGATGTCCATTTGCAGCCTTTGAAAGTTATGCTACATATACATATGTTTAGTTCTTTAGAGTGCTGTGCAGTTTCATTGGAATTCTTCGGATTTTTTATGTTTGTATCTAGAGGAAACCCCTGCTGCACACAAGTTAACTTCTTTTGAATATATTTTTGCTTGCACTGCATTATATAATGGCTTTGTAAGTTTTACTCTTCCTCTTTCAGGTAGCATTCAGAACTGGTGATTTTAACCATCAGGTGATCTTCATTGGTGGCCTCACAGATGGACTGTTAGCTACTGAGTAAGTTAGCAAAAAAAAAAAGTTTTAAAGAAGTTACCAAATAAAAAGAGCTTTTTTGCCCCCTTTGATAGTTGTGATTTCACTAAATATTGGGCACAATATTTTTGACAAAACATCGTACATGGAATTAGTGTTGTGATCTGACTTATCTTGTGCCATGGTTAATTGGGTCCATAAATTAAGACACATGGGAAACTGGTAAAAACCAAATTGCTCTTGATTGAGAATTGAAACATTATATCATGTAAATATATTCTGATTCCTGCATCCCCCTTCACCGGTTCTTGTTTTTTATAACAAAATACCAAGTCAACTTAAAATACTGTTTGGGGCTTTGGGCTAGTAGCCTGTACACCATTCAAAATAAGTAACAATCCAAGTGATGACGCTATATTATAATTGAAATTCTAAGTGCTGTCTACCACTGCCGGGCTTAATTTGTGCTGGTAATGAAGATTGACTGACAAGTGAATGCACCTTTTGGAACTTTTTAAGGCCAGGATGCTTGGTTGCTCACCGTGCAAAACTGGGCCCATCTGAATTATGTCATGTGAAACCCAAATAACTTGACTGCGCGATGGAACATATTGTCGAAGTATTCCAGATTTCTAGCATCACTCTGTCTCATTTAGCTAATTAAAGGGACTTGATTCTATATCTTTAAATGTGAAAGAACCTAAAACCTGATAAATATCATCACATTTATATAAATACATATTTTTCTGATCACACTGTATTTTTTTTGTATTGCAGATTAATATTTAATTTTGTTTTACTGGTGCTAACTGATTTTTAAATACCCTACAGCTACTTGGAACCATTATCACTTGCATTGGAGGTTGAGAAATGGTCCTTGGTCCAGCCATTGCTTTCTTCATCATACACTGGATATGGAATTTCCAGCTTAGAGCAAGTATGAACCTTAGTCTGGAAACTAAAATAAGCCTTTTTACTCTTGTATGGATAAGAAGGGGAGTGTAAAATACATCATGCACTAATATCTTTGGAGTTGCTATGTTATGATGGCATGATGAAAGGGGATTTGTCATGTTTATTGATTTTTTTTTGAAATTTACTCCATAAATGTAGATGATGTTCTACATTTTTTCCATATAGAGCCATGCCTGAATTCTGTTACTGATTATGCAACGAAACTCAAAGTTAGCTGACCATGATGTTCTACATGATTCAAATTTTCAATTTCCTTATTAAACATTTCTTTTTGGCTATAGAAAGCTCTAGATATTTCTTTATTTCACATCCAGTTACCTTATCTATTGAGCCTTAATGTCACTTCGATACCACGTGGAATTAATTTTATATATCAAAGTTGAAGGTATTTCTTGAAAGGAAAATGCAGTAATCTGTGAATGCTTAAGCAACTGGCTACAACATAATATTTGAGGTCCACAGAGTTCAAGCAGTTCTGACGTGCATTGAACTTGAAATGCTAAGTAACCAGAGCATACTCATAAGTTTCAGGACACAGTCCATAATCTAAATCTTACAAGTATGTTGCTTCGACATTCTTACCAGGATTCTCTTACAAACCTTTATTTTGTAGATCAAGAGATAATTTACTTTTGGCGCCCTTCCTTTCTATTGATTAGATAAATCCCTGGATTTCTTGGTTGATCTCATTATCTTAAATTACCTTTCCATGCTATGGAAGCTTTCTTTTGACCTTGTTATTCTTTCCTTAAATTTACACCTTTCGGTTTACTTAGGTGCTTTGGGGTACAATGATATTAATTGATGATTTTTTTTGCCAATAATTATCACCAATGCCCTAAAAAATATATATTTGTTTTCCTTCGTCTTCTGTTTTCCCCAAGTTCTATTGAATTTTCCGTTTTATTCTGTTTTCCTTTGTCTTCTGTTTTGTTAACTTCTTTTATATTTTTCTTGGTCTATGCATTGCTCATATATGTTTTCTTGCTGAAGGACGCATTGGAACTAGATCAGCTCATCAGTTACTTAATAAATAAAGAAAATTCTGAAGGAGTAATATTGCTTGGTCACAGTACGGGTTGCCAGGTATGCTATTACTAATATCCGCTACTACTTCGCAGCTGTGAAATAAGATAACACTGACTCTTCTACGGTTGCCAGGATATTGTGCATTATATGCGCACAAACTTTGCTTGTTCGAAAGCAGTTTCTGGGGTCATTTTGCAGGTATTCTCCCTATCCATCTCATGTTCTGAGTGTACGAGTAGAGGGGCAAATTTTTTTAAATTTGCTGTATTCGAAATTTCTTTTGATTAGAACTGTTTTATACTTGCTTGAACTAATTTAATATTTTCATGATATCTTTGTGTAACTTCTATGCTAATCTATTCTTCAGGCACCAGTAAGTGACAGGGAGTATAGAGCAACTCTTCCAGAAACAGCTGAAATGATAGACCTTGCAGCCAAAATGATTAGCGAGGATCGTGGAATGGATTTGATGCCTAGAGAAGCAAACCCAGATGCTCCCATTACTGCCTACAGGTATAGTTTTTGTGATTGTGTATTTGAGTTACAGGATACAGAGATTTATAGTAAGTCTTTGTTGGTATTGTTGGTAGTTTCTCAAAAGCGCTCAATTGTTTCTAGTTATGGTGCCAGTTTGTTGGACACATATTTAGGATTGATAATAGCAAAATCCCTGGCAAAGATTCCTCTAACCGTCAAGATTCGACAGTGTATGAACCTTAAATTGACTCTAATACTATAAGCAGTTTGTTTATCCCTTTTTGCAAAACAAGTTTGTAAAAGAAATGCTGCTTATTAGTCATCTGTGTCCATTAGTGGCAGCAGCACCATATGTGCCACTGTAATACAGATAAGTGTTGGTGGTTGGTCGGGGGGCTGCGTCCCCTTTTTAGGTAAATTTGGAAGCCCTGGTGATCATCAAAAGCAATGCAAACTTCTAACTATATTCACTGCTCTCTTCCCCTGATTCTGTGGTGTTGAAGTGAAACTATTTGGTTGACCCTTTTTTCTGCGATAGTGTCAAAATTTGCCAGTATGTCTCCTAAGATTTCTTTGAAGAAGTTGTGATTGCAAAATTAGCAATAAGTAACTAAAACATGTTTTCTCATCTGTGGTGTTCTGATGCATACAAGTAAATATGTAGGTACCACTCCCTTTGTTCATATATGGGTGACGATGACATGTTCAGTTCAGATCTAAGTGAAGATCAGCTGAGGCAGAGACTTGGACATATGTCAACCACACAGTGTCAGGTATGTTGTTCTGCTAAGTTTGTTAGCTTTGTCAACTGAAACCATCCTCCTCTTAGGTGGTTTTGTTGTCGAGGAATGATTGCAAAAGAGGAAAAACGTGTTCAGAATTTGCATTTTCATTCTATCATTGTCATTTTGTAGTTCTGTAGTTTTTTTATCAACCTTGAGTTAGGATGGTTGATGTTAACAAACAGCTTTTGCCATTCATAGTGGCACAAAAAGAAAATGATTTATTGAAAGAACTGTCTATATGCTACTTCCTCCAGCCACAAATAAGTGATACTTCTGACATCAGCAGTCTCCAAAACATTACATTAACCACTATAGCAGCAGTCTCCAAATTCAACAGATAAATTGTAATCATAATTTGGAATGATTGACTTCAGATGCCCCCCCAAAAAGGCGCTTATTTGTGTGGGAGGGAGTACACAATTACAAGCTATCTGCATATGGTGTTTGCTATAATACATGGCAGCGAAACTAACATTAGGTTAGTATTTGAGATGGTTAAACTTGCAGTTGGTTGATCGTGCAAATCAAGTGCGGGTTTTATTTCTGAGCATCTTCAATATCTGGAGTCTGGCTCTAATAATTACTAATAATTAGTCGTCTTGAAGAAACTATCTATATTCTAGTAATACAGAAAAAGCTTCTGACAAATTTAGTTTTGGATGTGCTGATATTCTTGTGCTGTATATTATTACAGCTATGTCGTGCCTATGTGCATTTTATGTATTTGCAGTACTTCTTTGATGCATTTAATGACCGCATTACCCAGAAAAAAAACAAATTCGACCTTCCCATTTCATGGGTCATGCTGCATTCTAGGCTACTGCCTAAATTTCTGTTCCAATAGCATCGACGATCTTTATTGCTTATTGAACATATGGCAATCTCTGCCATCAGTTTTTGCAATAGCTGCTTCGTCCATTCCAATGGAATAAGCTTCTGCGGCACCATGACCAAGAATTTTATCTAGTTTGATATCTAATTCTCCAATTTTGTGTTACTAGTCTCTTGGGACTTTGTTTTGAAGTTTGTCAGCTTGGCTTGTATCTTTGACCTGCATTTTAACAAAGCAAAAATCTACCAAATTGAGAAGCTTCAGATACGATAGTAACACAGAGACTTACTAAAGGTAGTATTCGAATTAGAAATCATACTAGATTAAGTTCCTTGGTTGTGATACCTATGACACTTGCACAACTGTCCATTGAAGCTGAGACAGGTAGAGCAATATTAAAGTTGTTGATTGCTATGTGTTGACTAATAAATGGAGATCTGCGGGGCTACTGGAACTTATGTTAATTCCACTGTTTTGAAAAATCCTTATAGAGAGTCCATGGAAATTCAAATTTGATAGAACAAGGTATTCTCATGGAGTGCAATTGGTCAAATTGTTTAAACAGTGAAAATCTTTTGAAAAGAATACGTAGAAGTGCTGAAAATTCTGGAAAAAAATCGTCTATATGTGATATGTTCCAGATCCATGCAAAATTTCATGATCAAATTCAGTCTTATTTGTAATAGCAACAAAGGGCTGAAGTGCTGAACTCTAGGTGCAATATAGTGTTTCTTGGTCCTTTGTGCTATTGCAACTTAAATTTGCATATTTTGTTTCTCACAAACCAAATTGAGTTTGATCATGAATTTCGCATGGATGTAGAACATATATTTTATGGCTGCATTGTGATGGAAACAGTTCGTTGAAATTTGAGCAAGCATGCACTACTAACATCTACATTAAAACATTTCCTGAATGGTCAAATTGCACATTCTAGAATGAAAAGAAGTTATGTAAAGCTGTCTGGTTCAACATACGAGATATATGTAGTTGTGTGCTGAATAATTAAATGGAAACTTCATTTTCCTTGGTATAATTTGAGGTGGCAATACAAATTCAATTCTGAATTATTGCTTTGGCTCTTGCATTTAATAGCTCTAAGTGTTCTGTAGGTTATTTTTTCAATGGGTGACGAATATGTCCCTGAATATGTTGATAAGGAGGCTCTAGTAGACAGGTAAAAAAACATAACCTAAATTAGTGAATACTAATGTGATTGATATTGTACTCATGTTATTGCTTCACTGCAGGCTATGTAGAGCGCTGGGAGGTGCAGAGAAAGTTGAAATAGAGTGGGGAAACCATGCTTTGTCCAATAGAGTCCAAGAGGCAGTTCGGGCCATTGTAGATTTTGTTAAGAGGGAGGGGCCCAAAGGTTGGGATGACCCGTGGAGCTAGATATTGCAGTCATATCTCATTTGTAACTAGTCTATGATTTTCTCCTTTTTTTCCTCCAATTGTAATATTTTTCTTTTGCATTATTGTTGGTCCAATTTTTATTGTAGTGGTATGCTGGCTTATTTAACCCCTTTCCTTCTCAGTATGCACCATGTTCAGGTACGGTGCATCTGATATGTATATTGCAATGAATTCCAAATCTTGGTTGCAAAATCAGTATTTGGTGATTACAAGTTATGTGATATTACGGCATGGAATTGCCAGTGGCCATCCCTACGTTGTTTTGATGAACTTTATACATCATAAACCAATTCGTTGTGCAAACTTCTTAAGCTATCAAATGCATGTGCCCACTAATTGAAGACATGTTGAATGGCTGCCTGCTTCAACGAAACTCAGTATCACCTGTTACCAATGTTATTTTAGCTGTTCGTTTGATATTCTGTAATGCGGTCATAGTTTCACTAACTCAGTATCTTCATGCACATTTTGGGAGTTCTGTAATGTGATCATGCAGGGCTGAGGTATTGGAAGCTTTGCACTAGTCACATATACACTTGATGCCAGACAGCATGAACCGTCTTTATTCCTGGACAAAACAGGTTGGTCACTTGTTCTATATTCTTTCTGGCATCTTTCTTGAGCTTTTGTGATCCGGGCCATATTGTTTTTAGTTGACAGTCCATCATTGTCTCTTTATTTGAGGCTAAGTTTAGTCTCTTCATCCTAGATATTCGATTTGGAAAGGCCAAAAAAGTACAATAATTTCAATCTTTTGCTCATGTTCTGCAAAAAGGTTAATTTGTCCTATTGGGCATAATGGTTTTCCATTAATTATAATGATGAACCTGCATACTTTTGTCCAGGTGCGCCGAAAGTAATGTTCTTTCTTAATCTTTCTGGCGGCGATTACGGTTAAGCATACAATGAATACTTTTGCCAGATCTAAAATTCGAACTATGAAGGCTTATTTGTAGTGAGAATAATGTCAGGTTATGGTTCAATTCCGTTGAACAATGTTTACCATGTTCCAAAGAGGCTAATCTGCATCAAAAGTGCACACTCGTAGGCGCGTAGTGTAGTTGAATATGAGGGGCTGAGATTACTTGAAGGGAGTGTATGACTATGAGGTCAGAAAGTAGTGTCTCACACATTGATATAATAAAGTCATCTGTCAACAAAGAGTAATCTTGAAAAAGTTGAGATTTAAGAAGTACATGGCGATGCAAATATTGTTCCATTATTCTGTATTCAAGGGTGGGTGAATTGGTCTTAATGGACAGAGTGCATTGCACAACTAATAAGCTGAGCTACCTAGCTTGCTAGGCTTCAAAATGCTATGGCTCTTGTGCCTAATGTGTGATTAGAGAATCGTAATCACGAGCTACTACAAAAAAAAGCAGTGCATTTTTGCAAGTTGGTTGACCATGGTGCATGCATGGAGCACATCATAAGGTGGCCGAAACAAGGCAACATATAACCGAAAAAGAAAGAAATCGTCAGAAAGAAAGAAATGATCCCGTGATGAGAATATTGCAAGATTAGAGTTGGTTGGAAGAAGAGGAAGTGCAAAAGATAGTGGCATGCGCCGTTATTCAGACAGTCCTTGCACACAAATTAAAAATTTAAATTCTCCCACTTGCTCTTTCCCCATCACCTGCTGTTTGAGTAATGGGAATATTGCTTTAGGAATTTCAGGAGTAACTAAGTTGTATAATTTGAACTGAGGATGTACATACCGTAAGGTTGTGGTGGTTAGGTCATATTTTCAAGCTGCCACTCCTAAAACAATTGAGTGCTCATATTATTCCTGTACTCTTATTTTGTTCTGCTTCCCAGTTTTATTACTCAAAATTAAATTAATGACATTCTTGCGATATTTAAATTTGCTACAAAACACCAAAACAAAATTTCTGTGAAATATAATTTCATGAAAAATACCAAAATGAATTCGTAAGTTCGAAATAAACTATTGTGCCTTAAATTCAATACTGTAGTCTTTCACCAAAACAAAATGAGAGTGATGTTACTTTATAGCTCAACCTTGAGGAGCCAATTTGCTGACATCTGTATGATTACTGACACTGAGAAACTGAAAGAAAAATTACATTGTACATATCAACCTGGTTCTTATTGCCACTGCTTTTGTGATGATTGCTAAGTAATGCTTGACAATCATATAACTTTTAAGATACAAGGCAGTGAGGCACTGGAACTTGAAAGATTCCATGCATGCAGCACTAATGCACTATGCAGTACTTAACGGATGAAAGTGATGTCGTGAACAATCAACTAAGGCACACCAAATAAATAGGTCTAAAACTTTTGGAGCACCATCATAGCTAGCTACTAGTACTTGTTAAACAAGATAATACAAAAAGGAAAACACTACCAGCGGTCCTTGATGTAACATGTCCCTGGACTTCCCCACTACCAAGAACAATATCGTTCCCAAGATCTTTTGAAAACTCCCAGATTCAACTGGCAACGTGCAAGGGCTTCATCTCTGCTGGTTCGTTGAGCTCTTATCTTACATTTATTAAAAAGTTTTTCTGGGCACTCTCTAATTCTCCACTGTTTTTTGTATCTAATTCATGAATACTTATATTTTCACAAATTCATCAAACACAATTGGGCATTTTGGTTCCAAAAATACCACCATTGGATCATCACCCTCTCCCCAAAACAAGATTATTATATACCCTGCTTGCAATTGATTTATTGTGCCAAAAGCAGATGTTTTTCAGGAGCATCATGAAATTATGTAGTGTGAGCATCTTTTGGTGGCCTTGTAAGGGTTCTTTACCCATTTTATCTTCATAATATAATGATATGCAGCTCTCATTTGAGAAAACAAAATCTCTTCCACATATTTCTGAACTGTTTTGTTAAAATGAACACAATTACCAAATGCCATGGACAATGCCCTATATGCAAAAGTTGGTCAACATTTCTACACCACAATGTTGAATTTGGTAGAAGTTATTGTTGCTATACGAGCTCAGTCTTCTAGGATTGTAACCAATTAAAGTGACTGTCCTTCCACATATCATGCTTGCGAAAAGGTGGAACACATTGGATTGTGGTGGTGAGCGCTTCAAGTTGCAGATGAGCCACTGATTTTTTTAGTTCCAACTTATTATAGCACTGTTGATGGAACCATCCATTACAGTATTGCGGTGCCGGTCTAAGGATTCCTCAGCGATATGTGGATACATGGTACACACTTGTCCTGTTCCTCGTTCTCTTCTCTTATCATATTGAGTCAATGCATTTGAAGCATACATAAAAAACATAAAGTAAACTTGCTGCTAGATATTTCAAACGGTCAAAGAGTTAAACTATGAGTGCCTGTCGATTTCAAATACATCCTCTATGTGTAATCGATCAGTTTGGTAATACGATAAGCTACTGGCTGTTTATTTTTTGAAAGCTTAATAGCAAAGGAGCCAACTTTGTAAAGGAGACAGCATGCACATGAAGATGATAAGATAATATAGCTAGGCAGAAGGTTAAATAAGTCCCAGGATAAAACCTGTGGCCACAAGAGGATAACATCGAACATTAGTCCTAACCCAAAGTTACGCCTTTCATCCCCATCATCTTGTTCAGTAAAAATTGTGCTGATACTATTGAAACCACCAGGATCACTGGTGTTTACACATGCTGCTATGTCAGTACATACTTAATGGCTAAGTATTTTGATTTTTTTTCCTTTTAGGATCACTGGTGAAAAATAATGTGTAGGAAAAAGTTATATATATGCACTAATTTAACCATCTAGTTAACATGGCATGTTCTATACGTTACATGAAACTGAAATTATCGCTATTCACTGTTGTTCCATATCTGAACCATGAACTAGATTTTAAGACAATGAAGTCAAAGCTGTTGAAATTGGGTGTCATACTCATACATAGATAGCCACAAACAAAGACTTACCAATATTGAACCACTATACCATTGTAATATGAAAAATATGACTGCTGTGGCTTTCCTCACTACTGACGACGGTGAACATAAGATGGTTTGACATTGACGTGTGATGCTCATAATTGAAAAGGAGTTTTGCAGGACTAGCTAGAAGCAACAGAAAAAGGCTGACCCTTTTTTTACACTCCCAACTCTTGTTTCAGTGCTCCTACCTTTTAAATAATTCAATGGGTCGACCTGCAGCACTCATCTCCTTTTTTTTCCTCTTTTATATATTTTTATAAAAAATCGTTGTGTTATGTGAAGGGGATCGATAAAGGGAAGGAGAAGAATGAATCCTTTAATTCTCCTTCTATGAGTCATTTGTTTTCACCTATGTGACACAAGATTGAACTATCTTTCACAAATGTATACTTCAAGAGAAAAATATAAAATGTGATATATGCAATATCAAACTTCATTAAAAATTAGCAATACATTTTAAAAAGTATGATGATATATAATATGTAATTAAAGACTGAAACTATCACTTCAACAATATTATAATTTTATTTGAGCTTAATTTGTGGTCTTAATAATCTGACTGATTGTAACTGGTGCCGTCCTGTACACTTCAGTATAATTAGTCAATTCGTCCAATCGTTTGAAATTTTGAATTAGGGAATTAGCTAAGCAGAATTGGTTTCTTATTACTACATGGGTGACAAAAAAATAACAATTTATTTTTTCTACATCATTGTTATTGTCATGTTGCAATGTAAATAGTGGTCCATTTTATATTTTTGATGATTGTGTTAATTATCTTTATGACATTCTTATTTGATGAGACAAAATACATCAAGTTTTAAGATTTTGATTTAGTTAACTAAAAATGAAATTTGATGAATCTGGACAGTAAGAATGTTTAATTTTTTTGCTCTAGCTTCGCCCCTGCTGGAGAATAATGAATCTTTTGTCCACTGCATTAGTACCGGGTCCAAGTCCAACAGCTAGTCCCCAAGGATGCACATTATGGTGAAGCCTCCATCTAGTACTAAATTAAAGGAGGTTTGGGACTGGTACTAAACATCATATCCCCATAAGTGAAAATAATAGAGGTACAACCTTCTTCCAATTTGCTGTTAATGATCAACTATTAGTAATTTATATCAACTCCTTTTTTCCTTGATATAGCGAAGTGTAATTTTGAACAAGGTAGATCTCACCTTGCCCCCATTCTTTCTTTAACTTCCTTACCTAAGTATATCTCATTTTCTTTTTATCATGATGTGCATCCACCTATTGTGATCACTTTAAAGAGGCATATATTTTTCCTCATGAAGCAATGCACTGATCATACATGTACATACATGTTAGCGACAGCCTTCTTCCAAGTTGCACGTTAAGAATCATATCTCAAGGTTTAGAATGTCTGAAAGGGACAACTACAAAATAAGATCTAAACAATTGAATAATAGTTAGCTATCTACCTTTATGTAGAACCAAATATTCAATCCTAAGAGCACAAGATTATGCTCTCGCCTCTCTACCACAGTCCACAGTTATATCTGACTCAGTAGCTACCTTTGTACAACATAAATAGCCGAAGCATATATGTAAAGTTTCTAAAAGTAACGGCTCACATTTCGTTAGAAACTTAAGTGAGACTGAAATCCTGCATTATCTCGGTGGACCTTTATGGCTTGCTAAAATTTGCACGAAATATAACACATTAGATATACATTGAAATAACAAGAAGGACCACAAATTTGTGCAAATGATCTTGAGCATTCCTTTGTATTTGATCTATGATAATGGGCATATTGAGTAGTATAGTACATAGTACCATGCACCATGATATTAATTGTGAACAACTACAGATGACATGAATACATACTCAAGACATATATCTTCATAAAGTTCTTCCCATGCGTGCGAACTAGCTAAATATTTCATAGTAGCTTTACATGAAATGGATTGACGACATATCCACGCGTGCACACGCACATATGCATGCGCACACCATTTTTATCCACCTAATATGCTATTTGTTGACCATCAACAAGTGGCCACCAAAGATAATGGCAGTTACAGGAAAGGCTTGCTAGAGAGCATGAACATGCAACCATCCACTTATACAATACTCAACTTGATCATTTTGTAACATCTTTTCCCCTTTTATTGCTCCTTATCTTAAGAAATGCACCCAATTTTACCTTTATTGTAATGAAGCACCTGAAACTAAATTCAAAAGAACCAAAATCAAGCTTATGTAATGCCAAAAAAACTAGAATAGACAAACCAAATGCAACGGTTCTAGTATTGCATCACACATCACCGGATGTATTTGAACCATTAATGTACTCACGCATGCAATCATCCAAACAGATGATGTCATATTGCTTGCATTAATCTAGTTCAAGTTCCCGGTTTGGCTTTGTATACTGTTGGCAATGATCCTACGGAAGATGATGAGAAGAAACACCAGAAATGCTCTAGAGACAAGAGGTGTTGGCATTGCTTTGGAAATAGATTAGGTTTAGTGCATCTGTGGGGCATACACCTCTTCCTTCCATCCTTTTCATGACCACCTTTCCTCTTCTAGCTACCCTTCAACAAGTACAAAGCACAATGATGCATGTCAGTTAAAGAATGCCTACCAACTTGTGAATATATATGATTTGGCAAGTGCACGCTTGACTAACTACCCTATTTTCCTTTAAGGCTGGCAGCAAGAACGCTTGAACCCACAAAGATGTCCATATAATACTTGTATATATATAAAATCATATCTGAAAAGGTGGTAGCCAATCTAACGATCACCACTAATCCCAGCTTAGCTATGCTTATGAAATAAACAAATCTAAAAGAAGGGACAAGTGATGGTGTTACCTTCATTAAGAAATACTATTAACAATGATAAGTAAGGAAATCCCTTGACCCTTGCTTTGAGCTAAGGTTATCCTTGCATGGAATACTATTCTCACATTAAGTCAGTTTCTAAGAAGTGAATGAAATGGAACCAAATTCGAAACTACCGTTGAAGACATACCATATATTGGTAATATTTGCAGCTGTTTATAGTGGATATCCATCAGTAGTGTGTGTCCTAATAAACTACGAAATCAAATAGTTTGTCAACAAATTTGAAATTTTATCTTCGCTTCAGTATCTTTTGTCCCTAATAATTGAATTGTTATGTTACTAATAATGGATGACTTTGATGGCTAGTAAATTCTACTCCCTCTGTTATATATACAAGAAGTAAGTCATTTCAAACACTGATACAATTTTTAATATGACAAACTTACTTAATTTTGTAGAAGTGTACTATCTCAAAGTATTTCCCATGATAATAAATCTAGTAACATCAACCATGTTCTTCAATCTATATAAATTTTAATGTATCGATAGGCTGATTTAAAGAAACTTGACCAACTAGAATCCTAAAACGAAATATATCTTGGATAGGAGAGAGTAATAATCCAATCAGAAAAAAATAGTGTCCACACTAGCCACAATTTTTTAAGTTTATTGATGCATCCAAATTTATCACCCCGATATGTTAAGCGAGTCTTTTAAAAGAATCCCTCCATATTCAACAGATTAATCTTAATTTGTGAGTCTAGGAGAGAGCAGTGTGTTCTAGTAAGTACTAATAGTTCACTGTTGGATAGCAAGAAGTAGGACAAGTATAGTACAAAAGCATTTATTTTCAATTTGATGCCCTAAAACACTGAGGACAATAAGGTAACATAAAAACAGATGAAAATGAACAACATGCTATCTATATGAATAAAATATAAAATATCATAAGTAAATTTATGTATTTTCCACAATGTACTAATCAAATGGAATTATCTCAGTTGATTGATCCTTCCTTTTCATTTTTTTATAAAATAATTCATAACATAAGAACACACTCTAGCTTTGTATTTTACAGAAATAAGTTGTAGCTGTGTTATAGAGTGCTACTGATTGTTTGTGGTATATATACATATTTAATTTATTACGAATGAAGGTAAATAAGTATCAGAAGACTAAAAACGAATACCTAATTGTTAAACTCATATCTTAGTTATAGCTTTTAGAAAGCAGTTTAGCACAAGAAAAGCTAGTGTACCACACTACAAATAAGTAATTTAAGTTCCGTACAAATTTTAGTGCTTTATAGCTGCTTCACAAATAAATTAGGACACATCATTCCTGAAAAGCATAGAAAGATTTGGACGAATGGGACAAATGAATTGGAAGTTTTATATCGACTTTACTTTTCAAAGCAACTTTCTCACTAAAATGTCAATGCGTTAGTATTGTAAGTCCTCAGTGCTTAATTCTCACTTTTTGTTCATGTTCAGAGATGTTCTTATTCCTTTCCTGGAGTGGTCAAATTAAGAAGCTAAAAGTTATGCGGCATACAGCTTGAAGATTTTCTTTTTTTTGACAGAAAATGCTCGACTAATAATAGGACTAGATCTTGTCTAACACAAGACCATGTTAATCTATCCATCTATACTTTCTTATCTACTTGAATTGCAACCGATGTGTGATCTGATTCGATGCAAGGGTAAAGAAAAATATATTTAGAATCATGTAACTTTTTTAAACAGTTAACTATTGATTGTGGCTAACTAAACTTATGCTGTTTGTCATGCCTATTGGGAGTTATATTCGTTTTATAAGAGATGTGAAGCACCTTTTGGTTTTACCTTGTCAAGGAGAAATTAGCCATTGGCTTGTAATCTGAAGATTTGGAAGACAATGCAGTAGGATACTATTGTGGGACCTGGCGAAGAGCGAGAGCAAGGAAAGCGATATGAAGAGAGAGGTCTAACAGGCTACATTTATCTTTAGTTTGGAAAATACTGAGCAAGAAAAATGAAAATTCACTATTATAGTTACACAAGTGAACACTATTTGTGCTTAGATTTGTCCGGAGTTTTCTCTAAGATATTCGAAAAAGTACTGCAGTATAATATTAATTATTTTCTCTCTAATATGTATATCAGAAAAAAATCTTAGTTTCACACAACAAATCTGCCATTGTAAATTCACAATAAATTGGGAACTCCATCGCCGAAAAGAAAGCGACATTTTTCCATTTCTATTTGAGTGCAAGGCACGCCAGAAAAAAACAGATAAAAAAGATCGTTCCTTGCTTAAGCTGGTCCTTATATTCCCAACCATAGAGCTTGGAATAAGGAACATACAAATATACATGTAGGATTTGTTTTCATAGCTGTCTGTACTCGTGTCTGTGTAGTAGTCCACTAACACTACAGGAGTCAACAAGGATGATCGAATTATCATCATCACATTACTAATATTTATGTTCATGTCCTCATAATAATACATATTTAAGTACAGATAAATATAAATATATAAATAAAGTGGCATTGCTCATCTCTCTCATCAGACTGACAGATACAACCAAAAAGCAAAGAAGAAGCTGATGAACAGCTAGCACACGCTCGATTGCACACCATGCATGTATGCACGTTGTATTGACAAGCGAAAAAAGAGAGAAGAATTGCAGGTGCTACCTCTGCAATGATGTAATACATGCAACACAATTTATCTGACCACTCTTCTGTCTTGGAGATGGAGCGTAGTTTTTCGTTGGAATTTCAAACTTATAATTCTCCCAAGAATTACCCTAACCTCTCTAGTATTACTAAGAAATTCCAACGTAATTTAAGCTCCGATCCCCTGTCTCACTTTCCTTTCTCGATGATCTTCTCGGCCAATGCCGTCGTCGCACCAAGCAATGGTGGTTGATGGCCCACTCCACGCTTACAGCCACGCGTTCTCGTGAAAGCAGTTGCCACCGGAGACGCGCCGGCCGCTTGTGGTTACACTGCGACGGCGGCGGCGGCCGCCGGCGTGGGAGCGAACACGGGCACTTCAAGTGGCAGGTCGTCAGCCAAGGCGGCGGCGTCTCTGTGCAGGAAGGAGCGCACCACGTCGATGCATGGCGCGGCGACGAGCCGCTGCCACGCCTCGTCGGCGTCGCCGCCGCGCCGCCGGAAGACTTCCGTGGCGTCCACGCGACGGACGCGCCACAGCTTAGCCAGCAGCTGGATCTTGGCGCGCTGCCGGCACGCAAGCCGGCAGGTGTTGGACTTGATGTCCTCGACGGCGGCGGCCAGCAGCCGGTCGCGCTCGCCCTCGTCGTCGCCGGACCACCGCAGGTACGCGTCCAGCTCCGGCGCGCCAATGGCGCGCCAGATGCCGCGGGAGTAGTCGTCGCGGCGCGGGTCGAAGGCGGCGGCGATCTCGGCGACGAGGCCGCGGGCGCACATGTCGTCGACGCGGCGGGCGACGTATCCGCCCAGCACGGGGAGCTGCACGTCCACCCAGAGGAAGCAGCAGTCGAACCGCTCCCGGAACGCGCGGCGGTCGCCGTCGACGAGTTCCTCGACGTACGAGTTGGACCCGCCGGCGATGATCGGGAGGCGGCCGCGCGCGGCTATCGCGCCGGCGGCGTGGGATGCCTCGCGCCGGAAGTCCGCGGCCGTGAAGTCCTCGTCGGGGTGCGCCACCCCGAGCAGGTGGTGCGGCACGCCCGCGCGCTCCTCCTCGGTCACCTTGTTCGTGGCCACGTCCAGGCCGGCGTGCACCTGGATCTTGTCGGAGTTGATCACCTCGCCGCCGAACTGTAGGGCGAGATCCACGGCGAGGCGAGACTTGCCTGTCCCCGTCGCGCCCATCACCACCACGGCCTTGTGCTTTTCTCCCACGTACCTATTGACGTTTACAAGCGGTGGCGGTGGCGGCGACGGTGGCATGGGAAGCGCCATGCCCCGTTCCAGCCGCCTCACGTCGATGGGCGGTGCTACTACTAGCCTTGGGAGGGTGGCGGCAGCAGCGGCGACGGCGGCCGTGGGCGCCAAGTAGAGTGACATGGTTTTTGTCGGGATTATGTTGCTAGCTTAGTTAACTAGTTAAGTACTAGCTAGTAGGTGGTCAAGAAGTCCTTGAGATTATCTTCTGGTAGTTAGTTTGTGAGTTGGCTATGGATGTGTGTTGGGTGGGTATTTATAATGTGATGGCTAAACAAGTGGACCAAAGGATTCTCATTGCAATACAAAATGCGGAGCGGATTCATACGGGGTTTTGATATGATTGAAAACAAATGTATGATACAATAAGGGTTTAGATCCCAATAATGCCCTCAATCTAAGTGAAAAAGAAGGCAAAGCTGCATATATGTTGACAATGATGAATGAGAAATCAAATGCTCAAAATTTGAGGAAATCGAGCAAATTACCAATCTCATGGACATCCTTATAGATCCAAACATGCCTATTTATAGTTTAAATTTGGTTCAAAATTTGATCAGGCATTGATGAAATGCATGCATGGTGTGCATTTGGCTCCCACTACATATGTTCATGATGCGTGTGGGCCATGATCTGTTACAAAGCGGGGCTTGGGAATGAATTAATTTACATGACTGGTGCTTCTTTAATTCTTATATATGCGGCTAATGGTGTGGGGCTAATGAAAGTATTGGTGCATTTTGGAGAGATTATAAAAGGGAATCTATCCAAAAGTGATTTGTTTTCATGTTTCAAGTTTCATTAGATAGCGGTTGCTAACAAACTTAAAACTTGAATTAAGCATAGCTATAAGATCCCATATGTGCATGATATAAGGGTTTAGATCCCAATAATGCCCCCGATCTAATAAGTGGAAAAAGGCGTGCTAGATGCATACAAGTTGACGAGGATGAATCAGAAATCAAATGCTCAAAATTTGAGAAATTGACCAAATTACCGATCTTGTGGGCACCGTTATAGATTCATACTTGCCTATCTATAGTTTTGATTTGAACAATGTGTATTTTACTTTTTTATGAGGCGTTGAGGAAATGCATGCATATATAGTGTTTATTTGGTTTCCACTACTTATTTTCAAGCGGGGCTTAGGAATGAATAAGTTTAGATGAACTGGTGCTTCTCTAATTTTTATATATGCGGTGAATGGTGTGGGGCTAATGAAAGGATTGGTGCATTTTTGGAGAAAACATAAAAGGATATGTATCCAAAAGTGATTTGTTTTCATGTTTCAAATTTCAACTGATTAGCGGTTACTAACAAAGTAAAATTTGAATTAAGCTTTGATTAATGGGTTAACAACACAAGCTTGATTCAGTGATGTAATTTCTATTGTTTTGTTGCATTTCTCCCCTTCCCTTCACTTCCCCTTCCTCTCCAATCCTAAACCCTTCCTTTCTGTAAGTATGTCTCTCCCTCTCTTCCTCTGGTCTCGGTTTGTAACTTGGTTGGTGTTTTTTTATATAAGTGTTTTTTTTTGTCGTGCCGTGGGGAACTCCCCCACAGTTTGACGTTAAAAAAACATAAGTCACCTTGATGTTTGTCCAAATAATAATATACAAATTGAGGTAATATCTTACTCAAATCCTTCTATTTTTCTAGAACACGCAGAAGAGCTGCGTGATGTGGTTGCACTAGCTATGTGACTAATGTCCACAACTCGGGACTTAATTAGTTTGCTCTAGTGTGTGAACCATTTTCGTGGTTATCTAGTCTTCAATTTGTAGACTTGACCCAGCCTTGCAGGATCAGCAGGATCTCAAAAACCATTATGAGCAGAAAGATTCAACAATAGATTTTGTGCTCCAAAAATAAATTGGATGCAGGTCAACAGAAAGGACGATTGAGCTGAGCTGTATGTAACAACAAAATTTGCCTTTACAAAATGCTACCTTCATATCTCTGAAATTATCGCCGAAATCGTGAGTAGTAGACGCAGATTTTCCGCGTATCTTTCACAGATACAAATGGCACAAAAAAGGAGGGAGGGAGAGAGCTAGAGAGAGAGAGAGAGAATGAATAAACACTTGGATAGGCAGTTGGTGCAGCGCACGAAGCCGACGAGCAAGCTTCGCATTAGGTTTAATGCAAACGTGCTGCTGATTGCAGATCTGTGGACCTCACATGTCATGCAAGATTATTTGTCTGGAGATACTGTGATCCAGACATATACGCGTATCGACTCGTTCTCAGTCCACACCGACCACATTAAAATTACTATATATTTTTTTTTGTTCTCTTCAAGTAATACTGCATGAATACTCAGCCACAGAGCGATCATGCATATAAGTTGCTTATCGACAAAGTTATTATAGGATGTTTTGTTTCCCGTTCTATAAACAAGTTTGTGTAAGACATACACATATAAAAATGGGGGATTAATATTTGAGGATTTGCAATCCTTTGATTACACTCACATCCTTATCTCATTGCTATCTGGCCCTTTGTGGGCCACCAGGAGGTGAATTATGAGCTGCCAATTACTTGGGTTGGGGGTAATTAAACAAGACCAAGAACCAAATCAAATAACATGGACCGAAATGCCACAAATTCGGTTTCATTTTCAGTCAACTGAATTTATTTCGCTAATTTGATTCAAACTCTTGCTCGCTGAACAAAAACCGAGATATTGCAAAGAGGCCCATGAACAAATATTAGTCAGGCCCGTACGGGCTTTATGGAATTCCAGTTGGTAGTAGAGGCTCGAGCCCCTCCCGCGTCCCGCCCCACCGCTGGTTTCGCCCCAACTCATAGGTTGTTCTATAGTGAAGGCGGTGCTTTCTCCGATATCTGGTGCCCCTTCTTTGCCATGGCAGCTGCTCCTTCGGTCCCTTGACTGGTCCTTTTTTGGGTAACACTGTAGTATTCTTTTAGAACATTTTACTATGAAAAACTGTAAATTTCTGCGCTTGAAAGATTATTGCATCTCTAATTTTCTGAATTTGTAACCACATAGAGGTCACTTGTGGCAGAGATCTATCGACCAGCACCAAAACCTGTTGAAATATTCTTCATGGAAATCACTTGTGCCAAGCATGACCATCCAAGTACCTTTATCAGTTGGGACTTGGGACAAAGACGCACAGGTGGTTAGCGGCCGCACCAGGAGAAAAAAGCTATGTACCCCACGAGCCACTGACCTCTTGATCTACTCCATACTTTAACAAACTGGAAGTTCTGTGGTTGGCGCCAACAGATACATGCTTAGTGATGATTTAAAATACACAGTGCTAAGCAAGTTCAGTCCTAGAAGCATCATCACAGAACGCTAGGTCAGAGGGGACGTGCAGATGCTTTTGCTTCTTTGTGTGTTCGTGCTATGTTGCTGTCAGTTGCACTATGTGTTTGGGAAGATGCGTTGGTCTAATTAGAAATTTTCAAGGATAATTTGGCAAAAAGTCTGTGAGCGGCACGGATTCTCCAAGAAGTAAACAATGGGCTGTGGTAGCTACAATTTAAAGATCATTAGCTCTTTGATGTACTCATCATTCTGTCTCGTAGTATTAGATCGTGGTTGCAAATTACTAATATTGTAAGAGGAAGGGTGGGGGAGGTCTGAATGCGAAAGATTGAAAGGAAGTGTGTTGACGTAAAAGTCGGTCGAGACAACAAGACCAATGAGAGCTGTCAAGAGGTAGGGCTCAAGCTTGAAGATAGATGTAGCAACAGAGCAGGGAAAAAAATATGGATCCCCTCTCTCAAGATCCTACGTATACAAAAAATTGTTTACATCCTAGCTACCATGTGGAAAGATGCTATATTTATAGCACCTCTCATCTGGAGGCATCCACTATATGCATATGCACCAAATTGTGTGCACACTAGTAGCGAGTCTAGAGCTTAACTTTTGATGGCCTCACTATGAAACACAATATACTAGGGACTCATCCTCGATAATGGAGGACAGGTCAATGGTTTCCTTGACATATCAGGATATAACCAGGAGGAGTGAAGTAGTAGGATGTAGGTAGCACCGTTTCAGGATGAGATGATGAGAACAATGAATACTGTATAGATGAAGGCTCAATGTTTCCTTTCGTGATAATGTGGCTGAATGAAGTGAAGGGGAAAGTGGGTTTTTTTTTGAACGGATGGCAAAAGTTTTGCCGAATTTTTATTAGAAGGGAAAAATGTACAAAAATAAAAAAAAGGATTACAATTACAACTACAACTACAAACAAATTGCTGAAAACAGCAAAACAAAAACAACTCGGCGTCTGTGAGGTGCCGCAAGGCCCGACTACGAGGCGGACATGGTGTGAACAGGTTTGTGCGTTGCTATGTCGTATTGTTGGGCGTCCTCTTTTATAAGGTATGCTACTTCTTCCACTGATTTGGACTCATGGTTGAAGGTTCTTCTGTTTCTCTCCTTCCCAATGTTCCACCAGAAATAAATGATGAGACCGTCGAATGTTGGTCTCGAGTGCTTGTCGACTTTTAATCTGTATTTCTTCCACCACCCATTAACCGATATGGTGGACTCACTTGGTGGGAGGTTTTGCAAATTGAACCAGATTGATAGCTGGGACCATACTGCCTTAGTGAACGGGCAATCCTTGCAAAGATGTGTTGGTGATTCTGCTTCGGTGTTACAGAGCTTGCATTGGGGGTCATGTGGCCTGCCTCTTTTCGCCAAATTGCTAGCTGTGAGTATCTTCCTATGTAGTAATATCCATGCGAAGAAGCGGCATTTGGGTTCGGTTTTTGCCTTCCAGATTGGACCTATGTTGCGTGTTTTTGTCCTTCCTCGAAACTGTATGTGTGTAGCGAACATGGCCTCAAATGCCATTTGTTCGAGTTGATTTTGGTGATTCATGATAACACAAGCAATGGGACTAACCACATTGTCTAGCGTGTCTTTGTAGACATTTATAGGTCTCATGGATGTAAAAATACCACATGCCAAAATGAGAATATAGTATATATTTTGAGGCAAAACCGATAAGAAGAAAAAGAAGGGCAAAGACACCGTCGGATGAACCGACGGTACCTCCGAAGCAAGCGTCGGTGCAATGGCCGGAGGATTTGGTATGCTGTGTTGACGACCAAGTCAGATGGGGACCGTCGGATGAACTGGCATTGTGTTTTCTAGTTGCACCGGATGATTGCCAGAGAAGAAGCAGCTGGGACAGGAGCACCGGATGAACCGACGGTCCATTGGTAGGAGCCGTCGGTCTATCCGATGAGTTATGGAATCAAGACAGAGAGCAACAGGTTGCACAGGTTTAAGCACCGGATGAACCGACGATCAAAGGGAGTCAAGCAGCGGTACATCCGACGGCTACGAAGAAGCTAACAGTAAGGTTTTGGCGAGGAACCCTTCAGCACCGGATGAACCAGTGTTTTCCTAGACGGTAAACGGTACCTAGTCGGTCGACCATCGTTTAGTGTTTAATCTGTTTAAACGGCTGTTTAAACGGGGCTAAATGGCATTTAAACGGGATAAACGGTGTTTAAACGGGCTAAACGACATAGACGGTGGTCACCCATTTAGAGTTTAGACGCCGTTTAAATGGAGTTTAATCCCGTTTAGGAAAACACTGGGATGAACCGACGGTGCGTCGGTTGAAGCGCTGGATGATTTGTGTCAACGGTCATGTGTGGTGGAAGGCAACGGCTAGTAGCACCGGATGAACCGACACCCGGAAAAAGCACAGTGTCAGATCATCCGATGGTACTACTTTCAGCAGCTTTGGCCCAATGGCTAGTTTGATGCCTTGGCCTATTTATACCCCTTCCACCCCACCATTTGAGCTGGCTGGAGTGTGTGGAAGTGTAGAGGAGTCCAAGACACATTCAAGATCATATCCAAGCCATCCAAGTGCTAAATTGCTCATCCATAGACTTGCACATGCTTTGTGTGTGTGCTAAGTGCTAGGCTTAGCTTAGAGCTGAGTGAGTGCAAGGTGTGCCTACCTTGTGAGGTGATTCTTGAGTGGATCAAGCTGTACAAGGTGCGCCGGAAGCCTTGGAGCCTAAGGGGCTCTCCGGTAAACGTCTTCGACCCTCCGGCTTGGTGTGGAGTGGCGAGGACACTTTGTGCGGGGGACGTGGAGACCCCCTTCCCTTGGTGGAGAAGCTCCTTAGTGGAGGCAGCATCAAGGTGACCAAGGGAGCTTGGCGAGTGCCTTTGTGACGAGCCTTTGTGGCAAGTCAAGTGGTGCTCTTGGGAGAGACTTGGTGACCGGGAAGCAATACTCTTGTGTGGAGTACTTCAACAACGTGGACTAGGGGTGGCTTAGTGCCTACCGATACCACGAGATAAATCGTGTGTCAAGAGTTTGCTTCCTCTCACCCCCTTTATGTTTCCGCATTACATTCTTGCAATCCTTGCTTGTCTTTACTTTCCTAGAGTAGTATCTTGCTAGGATTGGCTATAGGTTGCAAAACTTGTTTTGGGATGGGAGTTTCACACTAGAACAATCATAGTTGCACATCTAGGTAGCATGTTCTAGTTTATGTTTTGAGCAAATAGTAACAACCCTAGGCTTAAGGTTTTAAGTTGCCTAATTCACCCCCTCCCCCTCTTAGGCTACGAGCATCCGATTCCTTACAATGTGGTAGGCACTCTTTGTTGTATATTCACCTGTTTGTGTCCATCTCCATGTGATTTGGTCCTCAACGTCAGGGTCACTTTGTCTCATCTGAATTTCCTCCCAAAGATCAACATATTCCTTGATATCCTCTTCAGTTGTTAGCGGGCAAACCTGTGCGATCCAGAAATTATCTTGTAGTGCTCTTTCTACCATGAAGTTTTTTCTTCTGGATTTTCTGAAGAGTGATGGGGCCAAGTTTCTCGGTGATCACCCCTCGAGCCAGCTCGAGTACCAAAAGTTCATCTTGTCTCCTTTGCCCACCTTAATTATCGTTGAGGCATAGAATAGATCTTTATCAGTCTTGTCGCAAGGGAGCTCCAGCCCCGTCCATGGCTTGTCGTTGTTTTTCCATTGAAACCAATACCATCTTAGCCTAAGCGCCCTCGCCAATCTTTCCAAGTCCAAGACCCCAAGGCCTCCAAGATCTTTGGGGGTGCAGACTGTCGGCCAATTAATAAGGCAATGTCCTCCACTCACTTTTTCCGGTTCCTCCCCATCCATAGGAAGCTTCTTCTTAGGCGATCTATTTGCTTGATTAGCCACTTTTGAGTTAGGAAGACTGTTATGTGGTAAATCAGTTGGGATGTGAGGACACTTTTCACTAGTGTTTCGCGGCCTGCCGATGATAGCATTTTCCCCTTCCATCCGGGCAGCCTGGCGCCAATCTTGTCGATTAATGGTTGAACATCTATTCTCCTGAGCTTTCGTGTGTGCAACAGTAGGCCTAGGTATTTCCCATGGAATGCCATGACCTTGCCTGGGAAGTCCACCAATGCCTCTGATATTAAATCTTCGGTGCAGCGGATGGGGGATATTTCTGTTTTGCTCAAGTTTACCTTTAGGCCAGAACAGTTTCCGAATGCTTGTAACAACTGGTGGATGCGCGAAAGCTCTTGTCGGTCTGAGTTTGCAAAAATTGCCGTGTCATCTGCGTAGAGAGAGCATCTAAGCTTAGCTGACCTCGGAAGGATTGGCTGTATGATGTTTTTATTCGCTGCAAGTTCCATTATCATGTGGAGTGGATCAATAGCCAGAATGAACAACATCAGCGAGAGTGGGTCGCCTTGTCGCACCCCCTCGCATGTCTGAATTTTCTCCCCGGGATGCCATTGAGGAGCACTCTGGAGGTTGAGGTGGCGAGGAGCATGGAGACCCAATCTCACCATCTTTGATCGAAACCTAGTGCCACCATTACCTCGATAAGGAAGGCCCAGCTTAGCGAGTCGAACGCTTTTGAGATATCCAGTTTTATGAAGAACGTCGACCTTTTTGCTTTGTGTAGCGCTTTTATCACACCTTGTACATAGACAAAATTATCATGTATACATCTTTTTTTTATGAAGGCATTCTGAGCTTCGGAGACAAGCTCGTCAAGTTTTGGCGCTAGTCTATCCGCTAGCGGTTTGGTTATGATTTTGGCGAGGCTGTTGATGAGGTTGATTGGCCGAAAATCAAATAAGTGAGTGGCGTCGTCTTTTTTTTGGTAGTAGTACAATATTGGCTTTGTTGATGAGTTCTAGGCGTCTTGTTCTCAGGGAGTGAAAGGCTTGGAGTGCCTCAGTTAGGTCTGCGCCTATAATGGGCCAACATTTTTTATAGAATAAGCCGATGTAGTCATCTAGTCCTGGTGATTTCTTTGCCGGCAATTGCTTGATCACCTTTTTTTTTATCTCATCCTCCTCAAAAGGATCCTCTAGATCACTCAGATCATGTATTTGATATCCCAGGTTGGTCCAGTTTAGGCCGATGTAAGATAATTGTAATGAGTGGGTGACTCCTGTCATTGTTATAAACGATGACGGATAATCGACAAAAGTAAAAGATCAAACCGCAAAGGAGATGCAAGATTTATCGTGGAAAACCCTCTCAACACGAGGGGGAAAACCACGGGTGCCAGCCAACAAGAACTTCACTATGACGGGAGTTAGGTTACAACGCCAACAGCGGCGGCTTACAAGAAGATGAGAGATTGAATCAATCTCTAATGGAAAACCCTAACAGGGATATATGACCCGTGCCGCTTCGCTTCGGCCCAAGCCTCCCGACGACGGGCCTCTGTTTCGCTCCGTCAGAAGTCGGCCTTTCTCTTGGGAGACGAAATTTGGATCATAACTCAACAATCTTTTGTTTGTGTCTAAGGGCAGTCATCCCACAACCACTAGCTCCTAGCTCCAACACCTTTTTTTATGGGAATCAGCAGAGGAGGCCCCTACCCCTATATTTGTGTGTGTGTGTGTGTATATATATATATATATATAAGAAAAAGAAATGTACAGGTTACAAGGCCAAAGGCCCAAAAGAAAAAACACGGGATGTACAAGAGATTACTCAGCCAAACATTGATATTCTCACTCAACTACGATTTTACCCTTAAGGTAACCGCCATTAACTCCTTGACAAATAACCTTCTCCACTGTGAGAAAGAAAGAGAAGACCATAAAAATAATATTGTTTTTGTGACACCATAACGACCAACAACAAATGGTGAAAACTTTATGAAGATGACCGAGTTGACATTCAATCTTGCATTAAGCACCATAAGCTGGAAATCTAGAGATAAGTTTCATTGAATACCCAGGTAGGTCCAACAAGCATCACTGAAAGGGCAAGAGAAGAAGAGGTGTCGGCTCTCCTCTTCCACATTTTCTACACAAAGAACACACGAGTAGGTCTACAGGAACATGTTCTTCCTATGCATTAGCTCCCTTGTGTTAAGCCTGTCCCTAAGAAGCAACCAAAAGAAAAACTTGTGTTTGTTCTGAGCCCTCGATTTCCACTACCATTTGAAAAGAGGGGAAGCTGGATGTGAGCCCTGAATGCTAATGTAATCTTTGTGACCGGAAAAGCTGCCAGTACCCCAAATGTATGTCCACTCATCATGCCTCTCAGAGTGCAAATTATGGGCAGCAAGATCAGCCTTTAGCTCTATTAGTTGGGTAAAGGCAATCTGAGAGAGAGGCAGGAAAAGGGACCTGCTATCATCCCAAGCAATAAATTGGCTAACAGAGCAACTCATTTTTCTGGTAAAATAAAACAACTGTGGGTATTTATCTTTAATAATACCCAAATCCCATTGATCCTTCCAAAAGGCCACAGAGATCCCACTGTTAAATTTGCATCTAGCAATTAGAAAGAATTTTGTAGCAAGGGAGATTATATCTCTCCACCAGAAGGATCCAACATTCATTCTCTCATGAGGTGTCTTACCATTAGAATAAAGCTTCTGCCAAGTGAGTTGAACCCAGGGTAAGTCCATTTTGCTGTAGAATTTATGCAGAAACTTCAGTAAAAGAGCAGTATTATGATTCCTCAAATTGATAATGCCAAGTCCACCATCCTCTTTGCTGCGACAGGCATGTTTCCAGGCTACTAAGTACCCACCCTTCTTGGACAGATCACCACCATGCCAGAGAACATGTTTTCCATATTTATCAATCTGATCCAAAAGCTCAACTGGAAGTTTTAAGGAACACATGTAGAATGTTGGGAGAGCTGAATACACTGAGTTAACCAGAATTAGTCTACCAGCATAGGATAAGTGCCTAGTGATACTGAGGACCTGTGTGGTCCGAGGACCGGTGGATGGTTGCACCTTGGTGATGAGTGATTAACAATGTTGTGTGGACTGACTCTTGGCCTAGTATTGCAGGTACATGTTGCGGCTTGATTCGCATGGTGTAGGTGAAGATCAAGTGCGAAAGGTCTATGTCTGTGTGACCTCCCAGGAGCGGAGAGACAAGTAGGCTTCAATCGAGGTACCCGGTGGCCGACGGGATCAAGTGCAGACCATACGCTGGCAAGAATAGCAAGATGACGTCGAGAGGGATGGAGCTAGTGCAAGGTAGCAGCTAACAACTAAAGCTTGCACGCGGGGTCTGTAGTGGCTTGGCCATTGTTGACATTTCTTAACGCAATCACCTAAGAACAGGTTTGGAACCCATCCTGGTAATAGCGCCAGAAATGCTGGTTGGTAAATCTTAACGTTACAGAGATCCGCAAGCGCACGGAAGTACCATTGTAGCATTTCCCCAAAGGAGTATTCCAAAGGGTATCGAATCCAAGGAAGGCATTGGCGGAATGACAAGATCAACTCTATTGCAATGAGTATAGATCATAGACGGAAATAAATCAGACACTCAAGTGCAGGTGTAAGATATGATAATGGGGGTAGTGTGATCACACACACACTCACACTCTCTCTAAGGGGTCATAGGCATAGGAGGCGACACACAAGTTAGTTCTAGGTTCTTATGTACTATACACATAAAGCTGGTAGGAACAAGTTAGATACACTAGCGTTGAAGAACATTGACTTAAGCACCCAAGTACCACGGGGAGATAACCTCCCGCGTTGCTTCCGCACAACTCCGGTTGTTATATTTTAGACTCCTACAGCTTATCCGAACGTGGGGGATTTCAGAGGACCAACGGCTGTCACTACCGCGGCCTACCCCAAGACAAACCGTGGGATAAACTCATAAGTAAGGTAGCTACACAACCCAAGCACCATGCTTACGTTGTTAGCCGGACTTGACCGGCCTGGGCTATTGTGACCCAGGTCAAGCCACCAGATAAACCAGCCAATTACACCGAGTACCGTAGCTTAAACACAGACTTCATACAATGCAATCATGTCATCTAATTAAATCAAACTAGGTTAGGTACACAAACGGATTCATGTTTTCCTATGTCTGTTCAACTGGATCAAAGGGTCGTGTTCGCGAAGAACACGAGCCTCTAACTTATGAACAAATACCAGAAACATGTAAAAGTCACCCGTCAAGTGGATCGAAAGGCCTTGTTCATCAAGAACAGGAGCCTCTAAATGATGAACAGGTGAAGAACACATGAACAAATCACTCATGTATACTAACACAACTTTATATGAAATAGATAAATAACTGAAGTAGATCAAAGTCATACAAATGAAATAAGATACAAGAGAACTCATACCTAGATCCCAAAGTAGACTTGGAACCTGAATTAGAACTACTCTAGCCTACCTCCTAGCCTTGAGACTAAAAGTGAGAGAGGTGTTGCAAGTGTGGATGTCTCGTAAGTGAGACCCTTCTCCTTCTATTTATAGGCCCGGGCACCAGCGAGGAATGGAGGCAAACACCCCAGGGATGGCGCCTAGGACCAATAGGGAACCACCACGTGGAAGCCCCTGAGTGGCGGCCACAAGGTCGGTTCGGCCGACCTGTGGGGTCGGCCGACCCCCTGTGGGCCCCACTCGGGGTGTGTTTCCTCCGGGTGGCTGTCCTGTGGGTCCTTAGGTCAGTTCCCGGTGTCCACCCTGTTTTGACGCGGTTTGCATGCCTTTGTAGGCCCATGGATCCATGTGATGTCCACGTGTCACACTCTGATTCGTCGGTGGTTGCTTCACTTGGATTGCTTGCATGGCATGCATGCATGGCTCCCTAGTTGGCAGGTTTGCGTGCATGGCATCCTTGTTGGCAGCCCACTAGGATGAGGTGATGTGGCATGGACCCTAGAAGGTGAGTTTGGTACTCTTTTCCTACTTATTTGCCTGCAATCAAATAATCTCCAAGGACAAGTGGAACTACATTATTCTTAACTAAATACATGTAAGAAATGCCTTATGCTCCTTTATTCTTGAGTATATTGATGGCTAAAGTAGGTACTTAACAGCCATCAACAGCCACAAAACCACCGGGTTACTTGGCTGAGCCACAAAGCCAAGGCCGAAGGCTCGACGGGGCGAACCAACTTGCTCAGGCAGGTCTGACCACCCAGGAGGGGCGGTCTGACCGCCCAGGGGGGGGCGGCCTGACCGCCTAGCTCGCAGCGCGTCGAGAAGCTTCGAAGCGGAGAACGTGTGGCGCGATCGTAAGACTTGCGTGGAGATGAAGCGGATTGCGGCTAGCGGGCGTCCGTCCGATGGAGAAAATGACCAAAGTTCCCAAAGTGCCCTCGGTGGGCTTGTATCTTAAGTTAAGTAAGTAGGGGTAGTTTGGTCATTGGTTGCCCTCCATATAAACTCAGTTGAGAGGAGATGGCAGCCACCTCTTGGAACCCTAGTTCATTTGCTTTCCTCCTTTGTTTTCCTTAGGCCTAGCTTGAGAGCTTCATGAGAGATCTTGTGAGAGGGTTGGATGTTCGGGCGGCTTGCTAGACCTTGTATAAACCTTTCATGGCATGTATAGAAGCTTCGGTGTGGTTCATCTAGTCTCTCTTTGTCTCCTGGCGTTTTCCCTTTTGGTAATTTTCGGAGCTCTTTTTGGGGATTTTCGTGGTGGCTTGTTTGAGGGGTTTCTTGGAGGGATTCTTGTTGGGTATCACATATGAGGTCTTCGTGCCTCTTTTTTTTGGTGATTTTGCCCCAGAAATCTCTTGGGAAATCCTTCGATTTGGGTGGTTTTCGGAGTTCTTGGAGTTCATGACCTAGAGGCCTTCGATTCGCGATTCCTCTTGATTGGATGGGTTTTGGTGGATATCCTTTGGTGGAGAGGTCATTCATGAGGTGACCCAGCTATCCCCGAAGTTTCGTCGCAATCCGTGGAGTGAATCGGGATATCGGGTGAAGGGAAGTTCAGGGTTGACCCGTGGCCAGTTTCTGGAAGGGAGGCGGTCTAACCGCCCTGGGTATGCGGTCTGACCGCCCTGGGGGTTTCCCGAGGAAAGTGTTGGTTTTCCACTGATTTTCTCTGACAGCTTGTTTGCCTTGATCAGAGGAGTTTCCAGGCGAAATCTTGGGTCGATTTGGTGTCGTGAGCTTCGAATTGTGGTTTTGGGGGATTTCCAGGCCTAGGCGGTCTGACCGCCCTGTCCATGCAGTCTGACCGCCCCTGGCAGAAAATTTCCCGTGTGTGGTTTCCGCTGTTGTGTGTGCGTAGTTGTGTTGCTCGCTGGTGAGGTTTGCTCCTAGGATCAGTAGCACTTCAGTGGCTACGTAGTCTTGGCAAACGTGCGAATAGAGTGGTGAAAGTGATTTCGGGATCTAGGTCGTGTTCATCTCGTTGGAGGAGCTATCTCCCCCAGGAAAGAATTTTTATCGGCTCCCATTCACTCCCCCCCTCTCTGGTCACCCAATCCGGTCCTTCAATTGGTATCAGAGCCGGTTACGAATCTTTTTGATTCTAACCAGTCTAAGATCCAAAGATGGGTGACTACAGAAAGGGGTCGGGTCCTCCGCACTTCGAGGGGAAGAACTACCAGATGTGGGAGATGCGCATGGGTGCGTTTTTGCGTGGTAAGGGGACTCTGATCTGAGATGTGACTCAAAATCCAAACTATGTCATTCCAGACAATTTCCTTCTTCCAGGATCGCAGGACATGTTTGAGGCCAACAACAAGGCCGTTGACTACTTGTTCTGTGCTCTCTGTGCCTCAGAGTTCGATCGAGTGTACGGAGAGGATGTGGCCGAAAAGATATGCTTAAGCTTAAGAATGCGCATGTTGGCAATGCTCAGGTGCAGGCTAGGTTATTTTCCACTTACCGGAGAGAGTACGAGGACTTCACTCATCTCCAAGGTGAGTCGACTGATGTGATGTTTCAGCGCTTCACCAGCATTGTGAACAATATGAGGGCCAATGTGACAGTGCTCCCATACACGGATCATGATCAAGCTATCAAGCTTTTGCATGCCCTGGATAGATCTATATGGAGTGCCAAGGTCGAGGCCCTTGAGGAGTCGAGTGTGTATGATACTTTGTTGCTGGATAAGCTGTTCTCTAAGCTTGGTTCCTCAGAGGTTGATCATGGCTTGAGAGCCAAGACTGAGAGCCCAACTGAGTCCCATAGTCTTGCTCTCATGTTCGGATCTGGTGGAAGGACTAACACTAACTCCACTTCGAGGATGTTTTCTTTGTCTTCCTTTGCGTCCTTGCCCGATGAGGAGTTCGACGAGCTTGGAGAGGACGAGCTGGCCCTGCTGACTAGGAAGTTCGAGAGGCTGCACGAGAACCGTGTGAACATGAGAAGGACCACGCGTACGTGCTACAGATGCGGCAAGCAGGGACACTTCATCGCTGAGTGCCCGCAGGAGATCTAGCCTAAGAACGAGTACAAGCACCGGTTAAGGATCGAGAACAAGTACCGCTCAAGGCGTGAGCACAAGAGCAAGTACAAGGACAAGGACGAGCAGAGGTCGAGGAAGGGCGGTGGCTACGACAAGAAGAAGAAGGCTCGGGCGATGGTGGGAGCGAGTGACGTCGACTCCAGTTCCTGTTACACCTCGTCGAGTTCCAGCGGCAGCGACGACGACGGCAAGTGCAAGAAAAAGAAGCACGGTTCCAAGAACCTGAGTGGCCTGAGTTGCCTTGCACAAGAGGACGGCTTCTGCGGCATGGGCCATAGCTCCGGTAGCAAGAAAAGCCAGAAGGATGACTCGAGATCAAAATCCAAGGATGAGGTGGGAGGCATAGAGAACGTTTGGTTGATTGACTCCGGTTGTTCACGACACATGATCGGAGACAAGGGGTGGTTCTCCAGCCTCACCCCGGTGGTGTCAAAGGTGTACATCACTTTCGGGGATAATGGACGAGGACGGGTGATTTCAGAAGGTGAGGTTAAGGTGAGCAAATTGGTGACCTTAAAGCGTGTGGCTCTGGTCAAGTCACTTGGGTATAACCTGTTGTCAGTATCTCAATTGCTGGACGAGGGTTATGAGGTGCGTTTTAAGTTGGGGGCTTCTCGTGTTCTTGACTCTCGAGGCGATCTTGTTTGTACGATCGTGCCCAAGGGACAGATCTTTCGCGCTGATTTTTCTCAGTCTTTTGGTCCCCTGAGGTGTTTGGTTGCTGGTCCTTCTTCTGAGTTGTGGAGGTGGCATAGGAGGTTGAGGCACTTGAGCTTTGAGCTCCTTTCCTGTTTGAGTGTGCTCGATCTTGTCCGAGGATTGCCCAGGTTGCGTTTTGAGAAGGATTTGGTTTGTGCGCCTTGTAGGCATGGCAAGATGGTAGCCACTCCCCATCCACCCCTGACTGCTGTCATGACAGAGCGTTCGACAGAGCTGTTGCATATGGACCTTGTTGGGCCAGCTCGAGTTCGCTCGGTGGGTGGGAAGTGGTATGTCCTAGTGGTTATGGACGATTACTCTCGCTATGCGTGGGTGTTTTTCTCGGAGGAGAAGGGTGAGACGTTTGGTTTTGTTCGAGACCTGATCTTGAGGTTGAAGAACGAGAGACATGGGGATGCCATTAGAGCTATACATAGTGACAATGGCACGGAATTCAAGAACTCTCATTTTGAGACCTTTTGTCGTGATCTTGGTCTTGAGCATCATGTTTCGACTCCGTACACCCCTCCTAAGAATGGTGTTACGGAAAGGAAGAATCGGACCCTATGTGAGATGTCTAGGATGATGCTCGATGAGAACAGGACTCCTAGGAGGTATTGGGCTGAGGCGGTGAATACCACGTGCTATGTGTCGAACCGGATCCTCCTCCGAGCGTTTAAGAAGAAAACCTGCTCTGAGCTGATGCATGGGCGAGTACCCAAGGTGAGTCACTTTCATGTCTTTGGTTGCAAGTGTTTCATTCTTAAGAAGGACAGAAAGTTGGATAAGTGTCAGTTGATGGTATTTTCTTTGGTTATGCTAGTCACTCTAGAGCATTTTGTGTGCTCAACTTGGAAACTAACCAAATCGTGGAGACTTGTGAGGTTACCTTCGACGAGACACAACCGCGTAGCTCTTTGGTCTTTGATTGTGCAGGTGATGAGGAGTTTGGTGAGGAGATCTTTGAGGAGGAGGTGCAGGAAGATGGTGAAGAAGATGATGGTGGTGGTGCTCCCGCAGCTGGTCGTGTACCTACTACTTCCACGACTACGACGACGATCAAGGATGGTCCTTCACCTACACCGAGGATGATTGAGGTTGTTCGAGAGGTTGCTACTGCTGAGGGGCAGGTGGTCTCCAGACGTGAGGCTCCCCGGCGTGTTCAGGTGGATCACCCACCTTCGTCGATCATAGGTGAAATTCATGAACGTACTACACGGTCCAGGTCACAAAGGCATTCTCATTTTGCTCATTCTGCATTTGTCGCTTCTTTTGAGCACAAAGATATTGGACACACACTTTCCGATCTAGATTGGGTGAACACTATGCATGAGGAGCTTGAGAATTTTGAGAGGAATCAGGTGTGGGAGTTGGTTGAGCCTCCACCAAATTGCAAACCTATCAGGACAAAATGGGTGTGGAAGAACAAAGAGGGAGAAAATGGGGAGATTGTGAGAAACAAGTCGAGGTTGGTTGCTCATGGGTATAGCCAGAAAGGGGGGATAGACTATGAGGAGACATTTGCTCCTAAGGCTCGTTTGGAGGCAATTAGGATCCTTCTAGCATTTTCAGTTGCTAATGGGTTCAAGTTGTACCAAGTGGATGTGAAGAGTGCCTTCCTAAATGGGTTTTTAGAGGAAGAAGTGTATGTGAGGCAACCCCCGGGTTTTGAGAGTGAGAGGTTTCCCCATTGGGTATACAAACTTAGAAAAGCACTATATGGCCTAAAACAAGCACCCAGGGCGTGGTATGGCAGGTTGAGAGGGTTCTTGTTTAGTAAGGGGTTTGTGATGGGGAAGGTGGATCAGACTCTCTTTCTCCTCAGGCAGGGTGACGACATTCTGATCGTGCAAGTATACGTGGATGATATAATCTTTGGTGGCTCTTCTCACACTTTGGTTGCCAGGTTTGCAGATGACATGAGTAGGGAATTCGAGATGTCCATGATGGGTGAGTTGCAGTTCTTTCTCGGTCTTCAGATCAGGCAGTGCAAGGATGGGACATTTGTGCATCAAGCCAAGTACACCAAGGACATAGTGAAGAAATTCAAGATGGATGACTCGAAGCCGATAGCTACGCTGATGAGTATGACTACAGCTTTGGATGCGGATGTTGATGGCGAGCCCGTGGACCAGAAGGAGTACCGGAGCATGATCGACTCCCTCCTCTACTTGACGGCGACGAGGCCGGACATACAGTTCAGTGTGTGTCTGTGCGCTCGTTTTCAGGCTTCACTGAGGACTTCACACCGGCATGCCATCAAGAGGATTTTCAGGTACTTGAACTACACCCCTGAGTTTGGTCTTTGGTATTCTGCGGCCTCGATACTCAACCTTCATGGGTTTGCGGACGCTGACTTCACTAGGTGTCGTTTGGATCGTAAGTCTACTTCTGGTGGGTGTCAGTTTCTTGGGTCTTCTTTGGTTTCTTGGTCATCCCGCAAGCAGTCGAGTGTAGCCCAGTCCACTACAGAGGCCGAGTATGTTGCTGCAGCTAGTTGTTGTTCCCAGCTCCTATGGATTACCTACACTATGAGCGACTTTGGTGAGGAGTGTTCCCATGTCCCACTCTTTTGTGACAGCACCAGTGCCATAAGTGTAGCTAAGTACCTAGTTCTCCACTCCAAAACCAAGCATATAGAGGTGAGGTACCACTTCCTGAGAGACAATGTGGAAAGGGAAAGATTGCTTTGATGCATGTGCCCACCCAAAACCAACTAGCCGATATTTTTACCAAACCACTTGACCAAGCTACTTTCACTCGCTTATGGGGTGAGCTCGGTGTGTGTTTGCTTTCCTGAGTTGGTGGTGGGAGCTCCTTTGTAGCATATGTATCATATTTATTTTGTGCATGGCATTGCATTTGCAACTGATGTATAGTCATCTTTGTATCTTAGGTTGTTTTTGCATTTGTCTCATATGGTAGGATGAGCTTCTCCTATATACATTGATTGCTACAATATGCTAGTTGTGAGCTTGTGAGCATGTTTGATATGATTTGATGAAGGATAGCTATGCTCTTGATAGTTTTGCTATATTTACATGATGAGATGGCTAATTTTTGGAAAATGATAGATAGGCTCTCTCTTGTGAGTTTAAGGCTTGGCATGATCTTAGTGTGCTTTGGTGGTTTATGTCATGCTTAATTCATGGATGGATGTCATGTGCTTCTCACTTGGGGTCAAAGACCCATTTGTCATTATGAATGTTTAGCCCATGTGTTACCTTGTGGGGGAGCATAAGCTTCTTTTTGCCGCAAAGGCACTTCATGTACCATTCTATGCTTAAATGAGAAAAATTAAAGTGGTATGAAATGCTTTGCTCAAAGTTGTGCTCTCAATTAATCCATGTCATAAATGATTTAAATCTGAATTTATATGGGTGCTAAACCGTTGCATGTTGTCTACCATGAGAAGTCTCATTTTAAGAAGTAGACACATGGCTTGGTGGCTTTAACATGACATGAGATGCTTATGGGTGTTTGTAATGATCTTGTGTTGAGGATATGTGACCTAGCATGAAGTTTGTGTGATTTAAATTCACTTTGGTAGACTTTGCTCATGTTTTGGTCTTTAGCTCATGAGAGGGAATTTTTTCGCAAAATTGTGTATTTTGATCATGGCTTGCTCATTTGCTCATATAGCTTTACTATCATGATGGTAATGCTCATATGAATCTTTGGAATGTCTTGCTTACTCATTTGCTCACTCGTAGCATTTTGTGGTGCTCATTGTCTATTTGAGAAACTCTACGTTGTAATTTTTATAGAAATGCCTTGATTCATGCATTGTCAACATGGGGAGAAGTTTGTGCATGGATAATGGATCTGAGCATATTTAGAAGGTTTTCGGCTGGTTTCGAACTGTTTCGGAATAAGTTTTTCTAGGGGCGGTCACATAGGGTGGTTTGACCGCCCTGTTTGTGGTGTGACCGGCCCAGGCGGTTTGACCGGCCTGGCTAGGCGGTCTGACGGCCTTGGTTAGTGAGAGCAAGTTTTGCTCATTTTCATGCATTTGCAGTAGTTCTTTGCATGCATGTGTTCAGGGGGAGTGAGTTTGCTCAGGGGGAGCCTGCGTGTGTTCAGGGGGAGCTTCTTGTGTCGCCTGAGTTCTTGCTTTGGTGATTTGCTCTTTGTGAGCTTTGGTTTTTGTCTCGGTTGTGTTGAGCCGTTGCCCTTGCCTTAGGGGACCGAGACTTTGGCTTCAAGTGATCAGGGTTTGTGTTGTTTGGCTTTTGGATCACTTGATGGGTTGTTGTCTGTTTGTTTCTTTTTCTTTTCCTATGATGGTTACTATGTGTGTGGGTGTTGTCAATGCACTCATCAAGGGGGAGTTTGAGGACCTGTGTGGTCCGAGGACTGGTGGATGGTCGCTCCTTGGTGATGAGTGATTGACAACGTTGTGTGGACTGACTCTTGGCCTAGTATTGCAGGTACAGGTTGCGGCTTGATTTGCGTGGGGCAGGTGAAGATCAAGTGCGAAAGGTCTATGTCTGTGTGACCTCCTAGGAGTGGAGAGACAAGTAGGCTTCGATCGAGGTACCCGATGGCCGACGGGATCAAGTCCGGACCATACGCTGGCAAGAAGAGCAAGACGACGTCGAGAGGGATAGAGCCGGTGCAAGGTAGCAGCTAACAACTGAAGCTTGCACGCGAGGTTTGCAGTGGTTTGGCCACAAAACCACTGGGTTACTTAGCTGAGCCACAAAGCCTAGGCCGAAGGCTCGACGGGACGAACCAGCCTGCTCAGGCCGGTCTGACCACCCAGGAGGGGCGGTTTGATCGCCCAGCCAGAAGTGACCGGGGGAGGCCGGTCTGACCGCCCAGTGGTGCGGTCTGACCGCCTGGCTCGTAGCGCGTCGAGAAGCTTCGAAGCGAAGGACGCGTGGCGCGATCATAAGGCTTTCGTGGAGTTGAAGCGGATTGCGGCCAGCGGGCGTCCGTCCGATGGAGAAAACAACCAAAGTTCCCAAAGTGCCCTCGGTGGGCTTGTATCTTAAGTTAAGTAAGTAGGGGTAGTTTGGTCATTGGTTGCCCTCCATATAAACTCAGTTGAGAGGAGATGGCAGCCACCTCTTGGAACCCTAGTTCATTTGCTTTCCTCCTTTGTTTTCCTTAGGCCTAGATTGAGAGCTTCATGAGAGATCTTGTGAGAGGGTTGGATGTTCGGGTGGCTTGCTAGACCTTGTATGAACCTTTCATGGCATGTATAGAAGCTTCGGCGTGGTTCATCTAGTCTCTCTTTGTCTCCCAGCATTTTCCCTTTTGGTGATTTTCGGAGCTCTTTTTGAGGATTTTCGTGGTGGCTTGTTTGAGGGGTTTCTTGGAGGGATTCTTGTTGGGTATCACACATGTGGTCTTCGTGCCTCTTTTCTTGGTGATTTTGCCCTAGAAATCTCTTGGGAAATCCTTCGATTTGGGTGGTTTTCGGAGTTCTTGGAGTTCGTGACCTAGAGGCCTTCGATTCGCGATTCCTCTTGATTGGATGGGTTTCAGTGGATATTCTTTGGTGGAGAGGTCATACATGAGGTGACCCAGCTATCCCCGAAGTTTCGTCGCAATCCGTGGAGTGAATCAGGAGATTGGGTGAAGGGAAGTTCAGGGTTGACTCGCGGCCAGTTTCTGGAAGGGAGGCAGTCTGACCGCCCTGGGTATGCGGTCTGACCACCCTGGGGGTTTCGCGAGGAAAGTGTTGGTTTTCCGCTGATTTTCTCTGATAGCTTGTTTGCCTTGATCAGAGGAGTTTCCAGGCGAAATCTTGGGTCGATTTGGTGTCGTGAGCTTCGAGTTTTGGTTTTGGGGGATTTCCAGGCCTAGGCGGTCTGACCGCCCTGTCCATGTGGTCTGACTGCCCCTGGCAGGAAATTTCCCGTGTGTGGTTTCCGCTGTTGTGTGTGCGTAGTTGTGTTGTTCGATGGTGAGGTTTGCTCCTAGGATCAGTAGCACTCCAGTGGCTACGTGGTCTTTGCAAACGTGCGGATAGAGTGGTGAAAGTGATTTCGGGATCTAGGCTGTGTTCATCTCATTGGAGGAGCTATCTCTCTCGAGAAAGAATTTTTATTGGCTCCCATTCACTCCCCCCCGCTCTGGTTGCCCAATCCGGTCCTTCAGATACCCATAAGGTGTTTTTCTATCCTGGTCAAGATTGGTGAGAGATCCTGAATTGAGGGCCTGGTAGTACCCAAAGGCAAACCCAAGTAAGTAAAGGGCAATTTGCCCAGCTAACAGCCTAAAGCGTTAGTTCAAATATCCCAATGACTTTCATCAACATTTATAGGATCCAAAAAAGATTTTTCAAAGTTAACTTTCGGGCCTGTGGAAGGAGCAAAAGTTTACAAAACAGACTTTAGGTGAGTAAGTTGGCTTGAATCAGCAGGAAGAACAACTAAAGTATCATCAGCATACTGAATGATAGGAAAATCACCACCAAAATCTGAATCCTAAGAATGAGAAAAATGTCCAAGCAAAGTTTCATTATTTATAACAGCATGTAACAGATCAGCACAAAGAACAAACAAATGGGGGTGACAAAGGGTCCTCCTGCTTCACCCCCTCTTGCATTTAAACTGTTTTCTTAGAATGCCATTCAGAAGGACAGAAGAAGAGCCAGGTGTCAGAATGGCTCTGATCCAAGAGATCCATTTATCAGAAAAGCCCTTATGCTTCATGACTTGTAGAATAACTTCATGCTCAAGATTATCAAAAGCCTTTTGAAAATCTAGCTTGAGCAAAACAATTTCCCTCTTGGATTTATGACAAATATGTAGAAATTGGAAAGCCCATGCTAGAAAATCTTGGATAGTTCTCCCTTTGATAAACCCATACTGATTAGCATGAACAACTCTTAGGATTACGTTCTGAAGCTTGTTAGCCAAAAGCTTAGTGAGAAATTTTAAAGAGTAGTTTAGCAAAGAAATGGGCCTGAAATCATTAACAGTCTGGGGATTATCCTTTTTGGGGATTAGAGTAAAGAAAGAGCCATTGATGCTCTCGAGATTCAGGTGACCACAAGCAAAATTATTACAAAACCTCGCAATGTCATCTTTTATGATAGAGCAACATTTCTTAAAGAAAGCTCCATTGAAACCATCAGGCCCAGGAGCATGATTAGAAGGCATGTCCTTTAGAACTGCAAGAATTTCTTCCATGGTGAATGGTTCATCTAAACAAGGTAGCTCAGAGGACTGAATTAATTTAGAAAGCTCATACAAAATCTCAAAAAATTCAGAGGCCCCCAATCTATCTTTATAAGACAGCCGGAGCAAACCAGCCTTTTGGTCATGCTCAAAAACAATGGTGCCATCATCCTGAGTGAGGGTGGTAATAAAGTTTCTTCTCAGAGAATAAGTAGCCATAGCTTGAAAAAGACTTGTGTTTTCATCTCCAAATTTAACCCATCTAGCAGTATTTCTTTGTTTCCAACATATTCTCTTTGCCTCAAGCAATTTTGCAAGGTGCTGCTTGACAAGTATTCTAAAGGCACTTTCAAGACTACTTAGAGGCCTTTGGTCTTCCAAGCCATCCAAAAGAGCAAGAACAAAATTGCAATTATTAATCAACTTGCTTAGCTTAGAAAGCTCCTTACTCTAACGCTTTAAACCAGCTCTGACTTGTGTAAATTTGGCATTCAAGGTTTGTGCTGCATTGGCAAAGTAAGGAGAAGAATTCCAATGCAACTCCACCACTGTTAGGAAATCAACAAAATCCATCCAGTAATTTTCAAACCTAAAAATCTTGGACTTAGGAACATGGGTACCAATAGAAACCACAAAAGGGGTGTGATCAGACACTGGTCTGCTGAGCATATGTATAGAGGTATCAAGATAGGACATAGCCCATGTTGAATAGGTGAAAACCCAATCCAACTTCTCCAAGAGAGGATCCTGTTGCATGTTGCTCCAAGTGAAAGATCTACTATGAAAGCTAATTTCATCCAGATCAAGATGTTGAATGAGATCATTGAACAACAACCAGATCAAGATTTCTAATCTGATGAGATTAAAATCCCCAGCTAAAGTCCAATCATCAAAAGCAGAAGTGTCAAAATTGTAGATCCAATTGATGAAAGATGCTTTCTCATCAGCACCACTAGGTCCATAGATATTGGTTAAGCATAAGCATTTCCCAGTAAAAGCACATGTCAACTTAACAGTCACCAAGAAAGAATTAGCCAAAACCAAAGTGCCATCAAAATGAGCTGAATTCTAGATAACTATTAGCCCACCAGAGGCACCATCCAAGGGTGAGAACTCAAAGTTACTTAGGTGCCTAGGACAGAAATTTCTTAAATACGAAGAGTAAAAGTTGGCCCTTTTAGTTTCTTGCAGACACACAATTGAAGTTGAAGACTCTCCAGTCTTATCTCGAATAGCATCCCACTTTTGTTGAGAGTTTATGCTTCTCACATTCCACACCAGCATCTTAATAACTCTTGAGGGATTCATGGGAAAAACACATAATACTGCAGATATGGCAAGCTAGTGTACACATTACACTAGCAACAGGGCACAAACAGAGGTAAAGCCACAACTAGGTAGAGTAATTCATAAGAAGTTCAAGTAGCACACCAAGCATAACCAAAAGTTTACAAGATCCACTAGAAAGAGAGCCTGACAAAGCAGCAAAAGAGATCACTAGGGACCAAGGGGCTACTAAGTGAAAGCTAGCCCTATTACATAGAAGATTATTTATCTGCATCATCAAGATCAAGGAGAGCAACAGCCGAAACAGCCTCAGGCTGAATCTGCAGGAAGCCTGTCACCATTCCTTGGATGTTTGCAAGAGAGAGATGTGGAGCAGCAAAAGAAGCCTCCATGATATCAGCTTCGTATATGGCAGGGTTGTCAGCAGTAGTAGGGTTGACAATAACCACCTGAGGATCAACAACATCTTGGAGATCAGTAGCAGCCTGTGCACTTGTAGGATCATGGTAACCACCCAGGTCCTGGTTCAGTCTCCTGCTGTGATGCAGGAAGATGGCTTCAAGGGGCTCCTTCATATTATGGGCACGACGCTTCCTAGAAGCAGGCGTGATGGGTCCCTGGACTTCCACCACATCTTCATCATCACTATCTTCATAAGGCACTAGGGGAAGTCTCGTGGGAGGAAGCAGGGGTCCAATCAAAGGAGAAGACTCACGATCATCCTGCTCCATGGAAACAGAAGCTAGGAAAAGAAGTACATCATCATCAACAATGAACTTGGTCACTGTGATATCAAGATTAACCTCAAAGATCGAGAGATTAAACAAAGATAAATGGGGCACTAAGGTGGGGATGGAAGAGAAATTTAAAAGGGGAGTCACCTGAGCATCATAAAGGACTAAGTCTTGAACCAACATTGCCCCAGCCTCAGCAACCACAAGAGAAATTGGCGCCACAGGTTCTGAAGCAACAGGCTGAGCATCCACAGCCTGAGCTCCACCATCAACAGTCTTAACATCATCCACAACAATGTCATCATTTTGGTTCACAGAAGGATCCTGCATCACAGAAGAGGGATCTGCAGGATTCAGAGCCATCCAACGAGGAGCTCCAGTAGGAAGAGGGTGCAGGGGTCCAACATTACGCAACTCATCTTCATCAGGCAAGACGGTCACATTCTGTCAGAGGTTTAGTTCCGCACAGTCCACAGGGGTCAATCCCGGCGGTTTAGATTCGGATGGGGGCGATCTAGAGCTAAGCGCTTGATGGTTATGCGAAAACACACGGAACACAGTGAGTTTATACTAGTTCAGGCCTCCGGAGAGTAAAATGCTACGTCCAGTTGTTGGTGCAGATTGCTTGAGGATTGCATGGTTACAATGGGGCTCCCTGCCCGCCTTATATTGGCCAGCGGACAAGGTCGGCGCCCAAACTCCTGGTTGGTTACGACAATGAGACCTAAGTCTAGTTGATTACAACTATTTCCATATATCCCGGACTGCCTGTCGGATCCACCGCTGTCTTGTCTTGCAGTCCAAGTCATGTAGCCGTTCCGGATAAGGTCTTCAGGAGGTCGTGTGGGCCACAGATCAGGTCTATTGGGCCCACAACTAGGTTGGTTAGTCTTCTGGTGGGCCGGATCCACTTGTCAGGGATGACCCTGAGACTGGTCGGTGGGGAACCAGGGGTACCCATGTCCCACACATTCTTCCTCTTCAAAGTAGACACAGGGCAAGTCCAGGACCTCATGTGTGGGGGCAACCTAACAGAAACAGTGACATCTTACGAAATCTGGGCATCTTCTTTAAGAAGGACTCTAACCACAATCCGAGCCATATAATTGGTGTCATGCCAGTAATGAAGCAAGCCAAAACCAGCAACAGCCTTAGCCACTAATGCATTGTTATTTGCATCCAAAGGATAGTTCAAAAGCATAACCCAAGCTTCCCTATTAGCATCATGGTATCGAGCATTGATTTCTTCATCATCTTTAACAAAATGCATCTGATACTACTTAGGGGTGACTTGATAGATGCCATCTAGAAACTGCTCACACTCAAGAGAACTGCTAAATCTGACAAAGGCATCACCTATAGCACAAGGTTGTACCTCCATGAGATAGATGCCATGATTGTGGATGAAGTAGTCCTTGATTGCAGCTGCCATCAGATTGAAGTCCTCCTTGGCCACCACAGGTACAAGCATGGCTATGGCAACATCATCATTATAGGCATCCATGTATCCACCCAGGTACGCCATCAGGCGAAGAGGAGGTGCATCAGGATCATGAGGGATCACCTAACTGCGAGGAGCATGCGGACGAGGATCCACAACAAGGTTCGCCATTGGGGCGGGGCCAAAGGGGGAGGTGGCAGTGGCGAATCCACCGAGGAAGTAGGGGAAGTTTGGGTTTTCTAATGTAGATTGGGGGAATATGAATCAGCAACAGGGAAAGAGCAAGGAGGCAGCTGCTGAGTATTTATGAAAGTATCACTAGGCGACACCTGAGGCAGATTTTGTGGCCCCTGCGCTTTTGGCTGATACACAAAAGGAGAAGGCTTCCGAGATAGACATGTGTGCATCATGTTATCGTATTTATAACACGCTTTGCACCGAATTTCATGAGTACAAGATTTGGCAAAGTGACCTGGTGCAAGGCAATGGAAACAACAAGAATTCCGCTGCACCTATGTACTAAAAAATTCAGAATTTGAAAAACGCTGAGAATCAGGGATTGAAGGATCCTTGACCGCACCTTTGGGTTTGAAACCCGTTGACAACACCTTGTTCGTCGGCTGCTAACGAACATGATGAACCAGCACTACAAGAAATCATTTATTCCGTGACGCAATCATTCTGTCGCAGATTAAATAAAATTCGTCGCAAATCAGCATCCATGACGATTTAAATTTTCGTGGTGGAATGAGCGTCATTGATTAAATCGGTCGACGTTTCTTCAAAAACGTCGTAGTCTGTGATGTATCTGGATCGTCACGGAGTAGCCCGAGGCCCATGGAGCCCAACCCCTAGCCCACTATCCGTGACAAAATAAATCGTCACGATTGCTGCTGACTAGATGTGACATGGCTGCTGACTTGGAGGTGACGTGGCTGCTGACATGGAAGTGACGTGGCTGCTGACTTGGAAGTGACGTGGCTGCTGACTTAGATTTGACGTGGCTGCTGACATGGACAATAGGTGATGACGTGGACAGTGACAAGTATGCTGACGTGGCATGCTAACATGGATTTTGCTTTTTTTTTGCACGTGGAATTTGATTTAAATCAACCATTCTCATTTTCAGCCCATTTCACATACGGCTCATTAAATCAATCCATTTTCATTTCAGCCCAAATCAAAATAAAAACCAACCCATTTTCAAAGAAGATTAAGCATCTCTTTACAAGGATAAATAATAATCCAACATCTCATGACAACAAATGAAGCATCTCATCACAACAATAATACACATGGCACATATATTTTCATCTAGCATCAAAAGCCACCAAGGCAAAAGCTCCAGTTTGACCTCGAACTCAGCAAACTACTACATCTCCTCTTACTCCCTTATCCTTTTATATTCTGGTTCCTGCAATTGCATTGACAAGTCATCCATTTGTTGGTTCAGTAAGAACTAATGTTCTAGATAATTATACAAAGTAAGATGGGGAACTTATGAAAATAGAAACATTAGATACATGAAATTAATATTCAAAGATGACATACTTTGCAAAAGATTTAGAGATGAAACTAACACCATTTTCTGCTAACAGTACACTTGTTGTTACTAAAACCAACACAGGCAAACAAGGGTGCTATATACTAACCTACTAACAAGTGACTGCATGTTTTAGATAATGACTCAGTCTCAGGTTATTCGTACCAACATATAGAACAACACATGCATTTTTAGTGATAATTAGATGTTACATACAAATTTTTAGATATGAGCAGTAGTGTAAAGAATCCAACTTGCTAAATCAATGAGCAGTGATCAAGAAAGCCCACTTACATAACCAGTAACATGAGTGGAAAGGAAAGACAGACTCACTGTATGCAACTCCAAGATTCAGATCCGCCATCAAGCGCACATGCACATATCAAACAACATAAGAAAGATAAGAGTCAGTTAGAGATAAGTAGATCAGCAATGAGCATAAGAAAAATGAGTATTGTTCATCTCTTAAGATTTCCCCAATCAAATCCTGCAACAAGCACACTAGCCTTTGATAAAAATGTACACCAGGCTTTGATAAAAATGTGTGAGAGAAATATAGCAATGAATCATTTTAGTTAGAGGAGTACTTGAATTTAAGTCAGATACGACACATTATTTCACACTACTGAGAGAAGCATTAATCTGCAAATACATGAGAGCCTCTGTCACTGGAACAAACAGGTGCACCACAACAAAGGCATGCAACCAATTCTAGCACTAAAACTATCATTTCATGACTATATACATTACACATAAGTTGGGCCACTAGTACCAACATGACTTGCTATAAGGTTACAGAAGCGAGATACAGGTTACTCTTGTGATGGAACCACAATTAAGTAAATCAGATAAATATTCTCTACAAGTAAACGGCCATAAGGTTACAGAAGTGAGATACAGGTTACAGCTCCTGAAACAATCCCATCATTGCATAATTCCCTATCACTTAGTACACAACAAGATTCTATCTTGCAATTACCCAATCAAATAACAGGCACAGCCTTGAAGAGAAACAAGAAATTGCAGTTAATACCTTCAAGAGAAACCCATCAAAGGCAAGCTTGTAGTTGCTATCCTCATGGTGCCACTTGCTCCAGTCCACCGATTCTAGGTATGGCGGCTCCATCAGCTTGCTGCAAAACCAACAGATCTCTTAACTCTATAAGTTATCCCTGATCAGTGCTACCATGTCACAGCACAGTGCAAGAAACAATAGCTACAAACTGAACTGTTAGTTCTAAATGAACATATACTCAAAAAGCATATGATACTTTATTACTAGTACTGGCATAAGCACTGAATAAACCTATCATTTAGCAGAGACAACACAAGAAGATGGATTACCATGTGCTAATAGCAAAGCATGAGGTTTAAATGAGTGAGTAAACATATCAGTACACCTATTTGGGTAGGAAGGGGTCACAGCAGCGCATTTTTACTTAGGAAAATAGTTAATTGAATTTCAACACAAGCACTGTGACTTCACAACTTTAGACCATCTCCAGTTCTCATCACATGCCTCTCCTCACATGCTAGCCGGTTAAAAAATTGGTAATCCTGCTCACCGCGAAAATTCCAAGTTCTTCTAAAGATGCTAGCTCTACAGTGAAGTTCACCAAGCAAACCCCCTCTCCTACCGACCACAAAACCCCACCCATCATCGGATCGAGCGAATCCCAGGAAGAAACGACCAAGAATTGACGATCCGTGGGCACAATCCGGCCAAGAACAGCGCCAAATCGCAAATCTGCACCGCGATTAGCCGACTAGCGCGCGGAAGGAGGGGGAAAAGCAAAAGGCCAAGAACGGGGGATGGTCTAACCTGCTCGCCGGAGTTGCAGACGAGGAAGTCCCGGTCGCCGGCGGTGAGGATGGTCCCGATGCCGCCGTCGCCACCGCCGTTGGTGGTGTGCGCCGCCTCCGCCAATGGATGGTTAGGTGGGTCTTGCGCTCGGATTCGCTTGAGCAGGCACAGGAGCAGAGGAACGTGCTTCCAATCCCTCCTTCCTCGTCGCCGATCTAGCAGCAACGAGAGGCAGCCAGTGGCAGCACCGCAGACGAGTACCCGGTTGACCGCGCCGCGGGGCACCCAGGCACTGAGGGAGGGTAGAAGCGGCGCTGGGACGGTAGGAGGGGAGGGTGAGAGGGGAGGCGGCGGCGGAGGGCAACGGCGAGAAAGGAGGAGAGGGCGACGGACCTGTGCAGATCTGGGGAAAGACGAGGATGAGAGGGCAGCTGCGGATCTGGGGAGGAGGAGGTGAATGGGACGGGATCATGGGAGATGCTAGGGTTTGGCTGGCTTTTATTCATCTTAATATCAATATGAATCATTGAATCAAAGATGGATGGTCGGGATGAGTTGGGCCTTAGCATAAAACAGCCCAAGTTAAAACCTTCAGCCCGTTTAACTAAATTATTAGTTTTTTTCTTATTTAGGCTCAAAAGTGAACAATATGTACCTTTTATAGGTTTCAGAAAATTTGAAAAAAAAATGTTTGGGCTCATATGTTTCATTGTGTAACTTGGCATAGAATCATTTGATGGATGTAAAAGCTTTACAAAAAAGTTTTATAAGATTTTGTGAAAATTGGAGTATATATTGTTCATAAACTAGATAGTTCATCACATTGTTTCATATAACTCAACTCAACCTTCAAAGTGTGTGGACACTGAAGTACTTTTTTACCCCATGGTCACCTTAAATTTGGATGAAACCTCAACCTTACTATCTTATTAGTATTTGGAGATTTAGATTTCCAATTGTCGTACAAAAAAGTTATTTTTCTATTTTTTAAATACCTAATAAAGACACCCTTGTGAAGTAACTTGAAAAAACTATTATCTTACATACCCTCAAAACATTTTTCACATGTAAAATATAGCATATAAGTTGTCACCTAGGAGTTTCAAGAATTTTCAAGTAGATTTGCTATTTTTAATCATATAAATGAATTTCTACGTGTTTACCGAAAGTAATTCCAAATTGACCTATGTGTACCTCCAATAAGACTTAAAAAATTTCACAAAAATCATATTTAGGCTTCTATGTTCCATTCTAGGCCATGTTTCAGAGATTGATGACAAATTCAATTTGAGTTATAAGGAACATTCAAACTTTTATCTCAAAAGTACAACATAATAATTACAATAATATCTAAAAAGTTATTACCATTCTCAATCACTAAGATGGGTGTAGCGCAAAGGTAATGTGCTGTGCTCTTGACTTCCTCCACCTGGGTTCGAATGCCAGGTTCCTCTCCTACGCCAAGTATTTTTTAAGTGGCATAAGTACCTTCATACTTTAAGTACAGTTAAATAACGAAACTGAGCACTAAAGGAGTGGTGGCGTGGTGGTGGAAGGGCTCTACTATTAAACCAACATTCTGGGTTCGAACCCCTGCGGACGTGTTTTTTTGACCATTTTGTGACGTGGCTGTGCAAGGCCGGGTGGGTTGGCGACGTGCATGGGGCCGGGCGATGATGTGGCTGGGTGCGTCGGTGACGTGGCTCGGGCGTGGCTAGGGGATCGGGATGACTTGGCGTGTCCTGTTACTCTTGTGGTTAGTTTTCCTACAAAAGAATCCAAATGCCAAGTAAATTCAAAAAACTTGAAGTGGCGTAGTGGTAAGACGATGCTTCACGTCTCCAGCCGCCAGGGTTCAAACCCTCATTGCCGCATCATTTTTTTGGTTATTTTAACGTGGCATGATAAATAGTATAAATAACATATATCAGAAGCATAAATCACAAAACAAGAGGTAGCTCAATGGTAGCTCATCCGCCTCCGAACAACCAGGTCCTGGGTTCGAGTCCCCCCACAGCCCCCTTTTTTGCGCGCCCAATTTAATTCCAGGCGCGGCTGGCCGGCAGTGGCCTTGGTGCAGCCGGCCGTGGCCCTAGCGCGGCCAGGCTGGGCCGGGGTGCGGCCGGCCGTGGCCAGGTGCGGCGCAGTTGGGGCTTGGCCGGCCGTGGCCGACAATTTTTCTGATCTTTTTAGGTTTTTATCATTTTTAGATTTTTTGCATTCATAACATGACTATTTGTTATTTGTTGATTTTTTGTTTTTTTAATTTATTAATTTTTTCCATTCCTAACATGACTATTTGTTATTTGTTGATCGCGGCGAATCTGCTAAAATGTCGCAGCGTTGTGGGCCGAATTGTGATGAATTTAACAAATCGTCGCAATGTTCTGGGCTTCAATATCCATCAGTGCACATCCGTGACGAAAAACCGGAATACGTCGTAGAATCGCGACGAACTGAACAAATCGTCGTAATGTTCTGGGCTTCAATATCCATCAGTGCACATCTGTGACGAAAAATAGAAATACGTCACAGACGCAGTGCTCTTTGTGATGTTTTCTGAGAACGTCGCAGAAAGTTCGTCACAGATTAAATAGTTTGTTGTAGTGCAGATTGTCATCAGGAACATTAGCAAAATCCAGTCTAGAGAAAACTGAATGTTTAGGATAAGAAAGAGGAGGCTTAGACGATTTGAGTGCTTCTGCATAAGAAATCTTTTTAGACATGCTACTCACATACGTCCAGGAGGCCTCTAGTTCCTCCAACCAATGAGTATGCTCTCTAATCCAGTTTGGGCCACCATTGCCCCAGAGATCAAAGAAGACTGCAAACATGGGACACTTGTAAAACTTAAGCTTGTAAACCATGAATCCAACTGATTTAGAAAAGAGAGAGAAGTGAAAGCACATGCCCGAGAGATGCTGGACATTGAAATCTTTGGCAACACCACCAAGACATGATTGGAGGATCAACAAAACCGAATCCTCATTCTAGCGAATTGCAGAACGACCAAAAGTGGTGACCAAGAAGATTGGAAACTGACCGGGGAGGAGAAGCGATCATTGGCTAGGAATTGGATCTCAAGGCTAGGGGAGAAATGAAGATCAGAGAGCTGCACCATGTCGTTGAAGATGGAGGAGGGAGATCAGTCCTCTCAGCAGTGCCATGGTGTCACCGACGTCACCTGAGAGGGGAGCATCGCCATACCAGACCTCCCCCAGCCTTCTGAGATCTCCTGGACCAACACCTTGATGGAATTTTGGGCTTGGCCCATGAAAGATTTCAGAAATTTCAAATAAATCTCAAAGGCCCATGTGGACATGAGCAAATGGTGGAAATGCCACCATCCTTTAGCGTCACATTGCTAGTGGAAAGGGAGGATGACCAACTTAAATATGGAGGTGGTCTTCACTCCTCCAAGTTATTTGTGTGGGGAGAGATGGAAAGCTCCACACGCACTAGCCTTGCCTCGCCGGGCTGCGCGTGGTGTGGCGAAAGGTGGGGGTGCACGACGTCCGTGTGAACGGTCCACCAAAATCCTCCTGCGAAATATATGGAAGCTGAATCAGTTTTTGCCATTTTATTTTTTTGGTTAATTGGTCTTTAAGTCTGCAAAATATATGGAAGCCGAATCGGTTTACATCACGGCCGTGGCGTGAGATCGTTGGTTAGTTGGTCTTTAAGTCTGCGAAATATATGGAAGGCGAATCGGTTTAGATCACGACCGCGATGTGAGATCGTGGGCTGTCCTATATATGCGACCTTATCGGTTTAGACCATATCACGACGTGAGATCGTGGCCTCTCCTTTACATATGCGACCTATTAGCCTCTACCAAAAACACACTTTTTTTTGTTAATTGGTCTTTAAGTCTGTGAAATATATGGAAGCCGAATCGATTTAGATCACGACCGCGACGTGAGATTGTGGGCTCTCCTATATATGCGACCTTATCGGTTTAGATCACGATGTGAGATCATGGGCTCTCCTATATATATGCTACCTATCAGCCTCTACCAAAAACACACATCTATTCGAGGTAGGGTTTTGCCTCTTCTCGCTGCTGTGCCACCACCGTAGTCTACTCCATCCCCGAGCATCGGCTTGCGTGGGCGAATGGGAGAGCTGGTCTCTAGAACCTCTCGCTCTTGTGATCCTGCACTAGGAGAGAGCGAATAAGGTTTTTGGGAAGCGCTCTGCGCGACTACTCAAGGGTTTTTCACGACTCGTCCTTCGTCTGCCACTACAGCTACGAACCAATGTTGTCTTCAACATCATCTGTAGCGCACCGTCCGCAACACCGTCATCATCTCGTTGGTGCCACTTGTCATCCCAGCTGCACCTGCTGAGTACGTATACTAGGATCGATTGGCTATTTCAGCATGTTTTCTAGAGATCATGTTGATATGCTTCCTGTTAGCTTGTATGATAGAGAATTCCATGCCAAGTTGTGTTCTTATCATGATAAATCTAGTTTGGGATTTAACCATGCAGTTGTCTAATTTTCCAACACACCTAACATGTGGGCCCATTATACTAAGTACTTACAACAAAGTAACATCAATTTTAGTGTTTCCCCAGATTTCTCTCCGACAAACTTCAAATCCGCCATCCAGCATCTTGTGCTCTCACACCGCCTTCATATGGATTTTCCCTAGCTCGCTAAACTACCCCAAGTTCACCTGAGTCCCATGTTGAAGGAGCCATCCCAATTCGTAAGAATCCCACTTCCATATAGCTCCATACATGTACCATTGGAGGACCACCTTGATAGATTTGCTTGTATGAGCCAATACGAATAACTTCCTCGCCAGTAGTGCTTGTGGGGGCTCCTATATAGCTTCCATGTGCTGGATAAGCAACATGGTTTTAAAGCCCATTAAGCCCAACTAACATTCAACATTTCAGAAATTTTGTTCAACATTTTCTAAAAACTAAATCAACATTTGCAAATGATTCATTCAACATTCAACATTTTTACAACATTTAACATGTTTCACCTTGTATTTCAACATTTGAGTAAATTGGATTCAACATTTCTACAACAAAACTTCAACATTTTAAAAGAATCAACAATTTTTCATCGTCTTCTTCGTCCGGCTGGCTCCCGCGATACATGACCTCGCAGCACGTGGCGGCGTGTGGCTCCCGCAGCAGTGCCTATGCGCGGAGCTTGTGGTGGTGCTCACGGCAGAGCTCGCCTGAGGCCGCGGCGCGGGTTGGGAAGGAGAGAGGAGGTAGGGTTTGAGGAGGTAGTCCTCATCTACCCTTGCCCTGATATTGTAGCATAGGTGTCACTGTAGTGATTAAGTTATCATTCAGTGGCCTCCCAGTGATGGGTGTTGTGATGAATGAAACGTGGAACATAATCATGTATGGTAGAGTAGATGTTGACACAGAACACATTGCCACATGATTGGCTATAATGCTCTTAAAGTTGAATCCAATGGATAATGTAGCTGACTTGTATGATCTTACTATTCACATTGATGGATGACTTTATAGTTTTTTTTCCTGATGGAAATGTCAAATACTTACTTAGTAGGAAGTTTGGCGGATACTCACCAAATGTTCTATTACGAGTCAATCTGATTCTATCTACAACAGATGTGTTTCCTACACATGGAGAATGGTTGTTAGTATGGGTGGGAGTGAAGCCATGTAGAGTGGTACATAGCAGGGATTGATCTATAGGACCCAGGCTAGGCGAGGTGTAGTTCAAATCCAGCCTAAGCAATGCCTTGTGTCCCCATATCACCATATGTGCTGATCACTAGTCTGGAGAGTTTAATACATGGTTTTGCCTTATGAAACAAGACGTGATAGCCTAGAATTATCATTTTACATAAGGCCTATAGTCAACTCCACAAAATCTCATTGCATGTTTTTTCATGTAGAGATGGACCATAACACACTATTCAGCCAAGGGCGTAGGTTATTTCTAGGCCCACCCCTGGTAGAGACTGTGTGAGATATTTTTCATTATTTTTATAGGAGTGTGTGAGACACTACTAGAGAGTTAAATTACCCATATCATCCCTCCAAATGGAGGTCAAGCTTCTAGAGTTCCACATTGCTCTACACTATCTACCTTGACTACTATTTTCTTTGTGTATTCCATTGTAGCTTTTGTGGAGCGAAAAGAGGTAGGTCTCCATGGTCTTAACTTCTTGCCTTCTGATGTCATGCTTTTTGGCAGTGTGATTGGGAAATAACACAATTTGGAAGCAAAGATCAATAGGCTACTTTATACCTTCTCAACCAAAGGTAAAGAAACATAGAGGAAGCAGTGCTATTAGTGGTGAATCCAGGGGATGATGTGGCTTTATAGTTTTACCCTTGTTGGAAATGTGAAATACTTGAGTATTGATGTGTAATCTCCATTTCTTAATTGTTCTAACTTGTCATCTTTTGTCTTATGGTGCATGACTCTTCACCATTAGATCAAACTATCTACGATCATGCATCTAATATAAACAAGTTCACACTAGTGTTTATAATGTTTCAAACATTTCCTACAAATGGAGAATGATTATTTGCTTGCGAGGGGAGTGAGCCATGCATAATGGTAGTGAGTGTGTGTTACAATTTTAATTTAATAGGAGTGTGTGAGACAATTCTATCAAGTCACATACTCCATAGTCCATATCATCCCTCAAAAGGGAGATCAAGCTTATGGAATTTAACATCACTCTACATTATTTTATCTAAATATTCTTCCTATGTATTCCACTATATAGCATTAGTTGTGGAGGGAAAGGAGAAAGGGATCTATGGGCTTTTGATAAATAACAAAACTTCATGCCTTTTAATGTCAAACTTTTGTGTAGTGTGGTGATGGGGAAGCGGTTAGTGGAAGCAAAGACCACCAAGCTAGTTTATTTCCTTGTCAACTAGAGCTAAAGAAACATTAGGACTACAATGGTAGCGGTGGTGAATGTGGGGATGAGGTAACTAGCTTGGATGATCCTACTATTCACATTGATGGAGTATACCTACTATTCACATTGATGGAGTATAGACCTTGGAGTTTTTCTTCTTGATGATAATGTCAAATACACAATAGGATGTCTTGGTGGTTGATCACCAAATGTTCTAGTATGATTTCATCTAGTTCTGGGTTGTTTTAGTTCATTTCTTGTGTCTTATGGTACATGGATCTATACCGTAATATCAAAACCTCTTTGATCATGCATCTAAATAAATTCACACTAGTGAGTTTCCTACACAATGGATTTTGATAATTTGTTTGGTTGGGGAGTGATGGCATATAGAGTGGTGGTGAGTGTATGCTCTTTTTTTCATTTCATTGGAATGTGTGTGAGACACTAGTAGCAAGTCACATAACCCATATAATTCCTCCAAAGAGAGGTTAGGCTTCTGGAGTTTCCCATTGCTCAACATTATTTTTTCTAAGAAAATGTCGATCTTGTATCAGGAAACTTCTTGCATTAATATTCTAATGTCAAGCTTTTGGGCAGTGTGGGAAGCAATTAGTGGATGCCAAGAGGTATAGAAACATCACATCTACCATTATATTAGTAATAAATCTAGGAAATGATGTGCTATCTAGGATTGTCTACCTTTTCACATTGATGGATTATTTAGAGTTTTCATCTTGATGGAAATGCCTAATGCTTAGTAGGAAGTCTTCCTGTCTAATCGCCGAAGTTTCTAGTATGAGTCCATCCAATTCCAATTTGTTCTAGTTCGTGCTTTTTTATCTTATGGTACATGGCTCTTCATGATTGCATCACAACTTTTTTTTATAATGAATCTAGATAAATTCACACTAGTGTTTACATCATATGTGCTTCATACACATGGAGAATGGTCATTTGCTTGGGTGGGGAGTGAAGCAATGTAGAGTGGTAGAGAGTGTGTGACATTTTCATTTGATATGAGTTGTCAATACGTGTAACCCCTATCATCCCTCCAGAGGGAGGTCTTTTCCCTCTGTATTTATATTGGCGCATGTTTTGAGCAAAAGGGAAAAGCGATCCATCAGTTTGCTAGGGAAATGTTGATCTTGAATTACAAAAGTTCTTGCCTTCTGATATAACTTCAAGCTTTCGGGGTACTCCATGGTAAAGTTGTTAGTAGAAACAAAGACCACAAGGCATGTTTATTTTCTTCTCAGCAAGAGATAGAGAAACATCAGGGCTACCATGTTGTTAGTGGAGAATCCAAGGCATGATGCGGATAAGTGGGATAATCTAGCTTTTCATATTCATGGAGTACTTTAGAGTTTTCTTGTTGCTGGAAATGTAATACTTAGTAGGAAGTCTTACTGGCTAATCACCAAGTGTTCTAGTATGAGTCCATCCAGTTTGTTTTCTTCTATCTTTGCCCCCTTTGGCAAAGCTCACCCAACAGCTTCTTGAGCGGCTTACAATAAAGCCCTGCCAAATGGTGGAGATCAAAATGGATCACGAAGAAAGCTGAGGAGAAGACCCACCATTTGCGCTCTCTATGTTCCCACACGCTAGAGAAGCCAAAAATAGTGGCTTATACCGCTCCACTCAAAATAGTAAATACGCATGTTCCCTTCCTATCACATGGAAATTACACAACTTACCATTGGGCCAAGCTGCGAGCTAAGCGTCGGGGGTGGAGCTCGAGGGCGCGTGTGCAGGCGGAGGCTGCGACCATGGCGGAGCTCGGCAGCACGCCTGGAGCCCATGGAAGGGGTGGTGGCCAGCAGTGCGTGGAGCTTGACGACCGAGGCAGAGCTCCATGGCACGCAGGCCATGGTGGAGCAAGCGTGGCGCGGTGCTCCACGAGAAAGGACTGCCGAGCTAGAGGAGCAGGCCGGGGAGAGGTAGCTACTAGGGGCATGATGCCGGAGGAGCAAGGGGGGGCAAGGGGGTGATGGCCATAGCGATGAGATGCCGGGGGGTGGGTTGTGGGAGCAGTGGAAAGCACTAGGCCAGAAAAGATTTGCGCTGACACATGACAATTAGCGTGCTGGCGGGCACAATTGGCACCCGCCAGCATAGTGGTGCGCGGGGGTGCTAGGTCTGTGACCGCCAGGGGTAAGGACACAGTGCTGGCAGTCAACATAAGCCAGCCGCCAGCACAGATCTATCATCAGTGCTGGCGGTTTGCTTATGTCGCCCGCCAGCGGTAATTTCATAGTGCTGGCGGACGACGGAAGCCAGCCGCCAGCACAGATCGAAGCACCAGTGCTGGCGGTTGTCTAATGTCGTCCACCAGCACTGTGCACAGCATAACTGTTCCGACACCTTTTTCTTCCCAGCCAACCTTCCATTGGAGCTTTGTCCGAGTGGAGCTCGGGAAAAGCTCCAAAAACACCAAATCAAGGGGGAAGGTTTTGCTCTTATTTTCCTTGGAGGAGGTGGCTATATAAGGTGAGTTTTTGCTATTCCAACCTTCTTTTTCACCTTTAATCTATCATTTCTAGCTTATCTCTAGAGATCTAGATCTAGACCTAGGGTTAGCAAGGAGAGAGGAGTGAAGAGAGAGGAAACGAATTAATGATTTATTTTTTAAGAAGAATTATATATGTGACTAATATAATCATTGTAGTGATATGTTTGTCATTTTATCATTAGTTTTCATTATTAAATAAAATCTAGATTGAGTTTTCTTTTATTTATTATAATTCAAGAATTTAAGTTAGTTTATATATTTGCGTTTAATTGAGGTTTTAATTGTTGTGACTCATATATTTACATGTATATCATTAAATTAGTTTATAAAATGTAGATTTATTTTTTTAAGTTCTTTAAGATGGATATGTTTGACATTTTTTTATCAGTTTCATCAATTAAAATTATAGAATTTAATATCGTTTAAATTTTTTACATATTAATTAGTTTCTAAGATGTAGAATTATTTTATAGGTAGTTCAAAATGGATAATAGAGCATGGATGTATGGCACACGAAGACATTTTTCTACATTCATGTCCGAGTTATCAAAGTTTCTCGAGGTTGCGAAGAAGCATGCCCAAATTTGCAAGACAAAGCAAATACGTTGTCTGTGTTCTGACTGTTGCAACAAACTAGTTTGGGAAGATATTAATGTCATGAAGATGCATTTGGTAAAGTGAGGTTTTGTGAAAGGATACACAACTTGGTCCCACCATGGTGAAGCAGTAACTACTGTCAACAATGCAGGCACCGACACTAGGTATGATGAAGTGGGTGGCGAAGATGAAGATGAAAATGATCATGTCATGATGGATGATGCTTTTGACTGTGGAGATCGAAATGGCGATCAAACAGATGCACCACAGGTGGACGAGGAATGTGATGTTGATATGGAAGAAATGTTGCGCCACATTGAACCGGAGGTGTTGCTAGGGAGTGCTAAAGGGTTAGAAAATTTTGAGACACTTAAGAAGGCAGCAAAGGATTGTATGTATGAGGGTTGTGGGAAGGAGTGGACAGTGTTGTGTTTCATCCTCCATCTTCTGATTGTGAAAGCTAAATTTGGATGGTCGGACAATAGTTTTAACGAACTCCTTACTTTGTTGGCCAAGCTGCTCCCGAAGCGAAATTTAGTGCCAAACAACACATATGAAGCAAAGAAGATTATCAACCCATTGAAGATACGAGTGCAAAGAATACACGCGTGCAGGAACCATTGCATATTGTACCGCGGTGACTATGCAAACATGCAAAAGTGTCCAAATTGTGATGCTAGCCGATACAAAAGCAATGCAGATTTCGATGCGGAACGTGTCGCTACCTCAAAAGGCACGAAGAGGAAGATGGGTGGAAAGAAAAGTGCAGGTGCTCAAGTGGAGGATGAGTCTAGTATTGGTACTGACACAGCTGGTCAACGTAAAGTCCCTACTTTGGTGATGTGGTACTTGCCGGTGGAGGACCGTCTGAAGCGATTGTTCTCGAACCCAAAGACCGCTAAACTAATGACTTGGCACGCTGATCGCCCAGACAAAAATGATGGGAAGCTTCGACATCCTTCGGATGCTCGATAGTGGAAGATCTTTGATTCCAAGTATGAAAAGTTTAGTGGTGAAAAAAGAAATATATAGTTCACGTTAAGTACAGACGGCATGAATCCATTTGGTGAAAGAAGCAGCACACACAACACATGGACAGTGTTGATGAGCATATACAACCTTCCCCCAGGCTATGTCACAACAAAAAGTTCCTTTTGCTAACCATTCTAATCCAAGGACCGAAGCAACCTGGTATCGACATAGATGTTTTCCTAGAGCCATTGATGGAAGAAATGGAGAAGCTTTGGGTACTTGGGATTAAGATGTGGGATGAGTACAAATAGGAGCAATTCACACTTAAGGCCATTATCTTTGTTACCATTAATGATTACCCTGCCCTATTTTCTGTGTCAGGTCAGGTAAAAGGAAAGACAGGCTGTGTAGTATGCTTGAATGATACAATATCTTTGTACCTTAAAGGATCTACGAAGACAGTGTATATGGGCAACAGACGCTGGCTATTAAAGACTCACAAGTATCACAAGATGCCGGACTATTTTGATGGAAAGATTGAGAATGGTTCTGCCCCACAACCGGCCACAGGTAGAATCGTATTTGCAATGTGTCAGAAGGTCAAGTTCAAACTTGGTAAGAAGTCAAAAGTTGGTGTTGATGAACCTACGAAAAAGGGAAGGAAGGAGGCTGAAACTACGGCGAACATCGACGTGCTGTTTAAGAAGATGTCTATCTTCTTTAAGTATTTGCCATACTGGAAAGATTTGGCGGTGCGCCATGCCATTGATGGGATGCATCTTAAGAAGAATGTGTTTGAAAGCATCTTGGGTTTCTTAGGTTTATCGGGCAAGGTAAAGGACGGACTAAAGTCACACAAGGATCTTGTTGACCTAAAAATCAGGCCAGAGCTACACCCGCAAGAACGTCCTAATGGTAAACAGTACCTTCCCCCGGCCAGCTACAACTTGACACAAGATGAGAGGTTGGCTATTTGCAAGTGCTTGCGCGGTCTGAAAGTGCCTACCGGATTCTCATCCAACATCAGATCACTAGTCTCGTTGAAAGACATGACGCTTACTGGTTGTAACTCTCATGATTCCCATGTGATGATCACTGTTTTTCTCCCAATTGTGATCCGAGCTGTTAAACCAGTATACCTTAAGATGGTTATCACAAGGATGTGCTACTTTTTCAACATGATTTCGCAGAAAGTGGTCGATTGTATAGAGTTGGCAAGACTGTAGCTTTTTATGGCTGAAACGCAGGCCCAGCTTGAGATGTGCTTCCCTCCATCCTTTTTTGATATCATGGAACATCTGATGCTCCACATGGTTGAGCAAATTACAGAACTAGGACCTATGTACTTCCATCAGATGTGGACGTACGAACGATTCATGTCAATTCTGAATGGATACATGAGGAACAAGGCATTTCCAGAGGGCAGCATGATCGAGAGCTACCATACAGAAGAGAGTGTTGATTGTTGCATAGATTACATAAAAGATACGAAAGCAATCGGTTTACCAAAATCTCGACACGAGGGTAGATTGTCTGGGACAGGTACCATTGGAAAGAAAAGATTCATTGATGAGGACAACCAAGAACTGGAGAAAGCACATTCAAGTGCTCTACAACAACTTGCACATACGGAGCCATTCATCGTGGAACACATAAAACAGATTAGTGAAGAAAATGATGGTCGGTCCGATGATTGGGTCCTTAATGAGCAAAAGCGTCGTTTCCCATCCTGGTTAAAAGAACATGGGCATCTATTTGAAGATGATGCAGTAATGACCAGATTAGCATCCGGCCCATCAAGTAATGTCACCTCATGGCAAGCATACGAAATTAATGGGTACACCTTTTATACCAAGGCAAAAGACAACAAGAGTGTCACTTATCAAAACAGTGGTGTTCGCATAGATGCCCGGGGAAACAACAACACTTTCTACGGTTTCATAGAGGAAATATGGGAACTTGACTATGGAGCGAATATCCAGATCCCCTTGTTTCGGTGCCAATGGGTCAAACACCCGAAGGGCGTTACAGATGATAACTATGGGCTGACACTTGTAGACCTTGCCAATGTAGGTTACAAAGATGACCCATGGGTACTCGCTGAGTGTGTTGCACAGGTTTTCTACATAGCTGATCCTATGAATGTAAAGAAGCACATTGTCGTCTCCGGAAAACAAAGAATTCTTGGAGTTGAAGGTGTAGTTGACGTTGAGGATTACAATCAGTATGAGGAATTAGTCTTGTTCAAAGATCATGAAAAAAGAATCAAAAAATTGAAAGCAGCATTCCTAAATCGGAGAAGCCATGGTTACGTACAGACTGCGAAGGAAGACTTGTTAAAGGATAAATTAGCACTTATTATTAGTCTGTCTTGGTGTATCTCTTGTAAGACTTTATTAATTAATGTCGTTGTAAGACTTCTTATTAGCACTTCAAATTAAGTCACATTTTCAAGTCATTATTATATTGCATTCGGTTCGATTTCACATCATTGAAAGCTCACAAGTAAAATCATACAAATACAACAACGCATGATTAATACATCAGTACTTTAGTCTTAGCAAAGACTAAAAGTTCAAATCCATACAATTAAAAGAGTACAAATTTCATACTTAATTAAAATCTAGGATCGTTCACATCATGATCGTGAATCATCATGAGGTACAAAGTATGATTAATATCGATGATGTTGATTCCTAAGAACCTATCAACATAATCCAGCGCATATATGTATGCACTATCTCTGGCCATGTAGGGCATCATGAATATCTCTCCAAATATTTGCACCGAATTCGTAGATGATGATAGGGTAATGCCAGCTTGCCAACCGCTGCGTACTGGACATGGGTGCGGTGTCGTGAATGTCCATCCAATGTTATGCAATACTTGATGTAAGACCTCATGCATACCTTGATCAGCATGCATGAAACTGTTATAAAATGTGTCCTGATTCAATTGGCAAGCAAATATAACGTGTAAGTACAAGGTTCTTAAAAAACAAAACAATGGACGATGCATATGATGGTGATATCCGTTTAGGCATTTCAGTGACGGTCATGTTGTTATGTTCTAAGGCTTTAATCTTGAAGTAACTATAGTCTGAGATTACATGTCTTGTTTGAGCTTCTATTTCGATAAGTGCCTTCCTCACGGCATCAGAAGCGGCAACATGTGGTTGTATTACAGCAAAAGAATTGACATGGATAATAACTGTATCACCATGTGTTTGCTCTCGCATGCCCGCAACATTAATTGATAGAGAAACAATAAAGTTTCCTCGTGATGAAGTCGTTTGTTCATGTCTCACCATTGGAGCTTGTCCAGTCACAGAATATATAACTCATTCTAACCATTGCATTAGTGAAACCAACTTCATAATTAAAAATACAAATAATACACATTATTATCATTGTAAAAACAATGACAAATTCAAAAAATAGAATATCTAAGTACATACCACATTTTGGCGTAACTCGCGTTGGGTAATGGGCATAGGTTCTTGACCGACAGGGAAGGAAGAACCAACAGGTTGCCCTGGGGGTGGTGGCGGAGGGTCTGGGACTGGGGGACCACTGCGGACAGGACGACGACCACCTCCACGACCGCCATCATGATTAAAAAATGCAAACCGATTTGCCATTGTTATCCCTAAAATATACACGATATTTTATTTAAAATTTTCTACACAAACTTAAGTCTAACAAAAATTTGCTACATAATCTATTTCTAAATTACTACATAATCTATTTCTAAATGTATACAAAATTACTACACAATCTATTTCTAAATTCTACTCTCTTCTATGTAATTTTAAAAAAACACTAATATAAGCTAACAAATTTTTTTTAAAAAATATCACTTACAAGCAGGGGAGCTGGCACGGGGGATCGGAGTTGGCGGGCAGGGGAGCTCTGGCGGCACAGGCAGGGGAGCAGGCGAGCTGGCGGCGGCGCGGCAAGGCGCGCGACGGCAGGGCGGCGGCGAGGCGGGACAGCGAGGCGGCGAGACGCAGCTGCGGGACGGGAAGACGACGAGGCGCATGAGGCTTCGCGGTGAGACGGCGAGGCGGCCGGCGCTCGAGCCGGAGCCGGAAGGAAGCATAGATCGAGGCGACGGCACAGTCCGGTAGCCTGCCGGCGTCGATCCGCGCGCGCAACAGTCAAACACTTAGAAAAAACAATGTACCCGGTAGTTATAGAGCACTATGCTGGCAGGCGCTTAAGCCACCCGCCAGCATTGCGGGCGCTTAAGCGACCCGCCAGCATTGCGGTTCACCGCTGGCGGGTGGCTTAAGCGCCCGCCAGCATAGTGCATTTTGAAAAAAATCAAAAAATTCGAAATTTGGCCCAAATCTTCTCAAATTTGTCTGAAACTTTCACATCTCTTATAAAATGTGTCAAATTTAAGTTTGAAAATATGTTATCTCATAAAATATTATTTGTTTGAAAAACTTAGTTTAAATTTTACTCTTGGGTGAAACACCTCAAGTGTTATAGGAGGTTTCACCCATGAGTCACATTTGAACTAAGTTTTTCGAACAAATATTTTTTATGGGAACACAAACTTCCTAAATTAAATTTGAAACATTTTGTTAGAGTTGTGGAAGTTTGGGACATATATCAACAAGTTTGAATAAGATTTTTAAATTTTTGATTTTTCAAAATGTGTCGAATTTTTTGAATGTCTTCTAAAATGACTAAATTTAGAAACTACTAGTTCCTTGTTAGGACACACTTCATAAAATTAATATTAAGAATTTTACTTCACTTGTATAAGTTTCAAACAATTTTGAACTAATTTAGGCAAGATTTCAAATTTTTTGAACAAAATATTCAAAAAAAATAAAAAAATCGAAATCTGGCCCAAACCTTCTCAAATTTGTCTGAAACTTGCACATCTCTTATAAAATGTGTCAAATTTAAGTTTGAAAATGTGTTAACTCGTAAAAAATTATTTGTTTGAAAAACTTAGTTCAAATGTGACTCTTGGGTGAAACACCTTAAGTGTTATAGGAGGTTTCACCCATGAGTCACATTTGAACTAAGTTTTTCAAACAAACAATTTTTTATGGGAACACAAACTTACTAAATTAAATTTTAAACATTTTGTTAGAGTTTTGGAAGTTTGAGACATATTTCAACAAGTTTGAATAAGATTTTGATTTTTTTTGATTTTTTCAAAATTCATAGCGCTGGCGGGCGCTTAAGCCACCCGCCAGCAAAGATGCTCACCGCTGGCGGGCGGTATAAGCGCCCGCCAGCACAAATGCTCACCGCTGGCGGGCGCGTTAGGTCACCCACCAGCACAAATCTGCCCTATATAAGACGGCAACGCAGTGAAAATTTCTAAGTGTTAGCGCGAGAAGTGAATCGATGCCGGGAGGCTGCCAAATTTTTCCGCGCCTGCCGCCGTTGTCAGCTCCGCCGCCATCCTCCCTCGAGCGTCGGCCTCCTCGCGCCGCGCCGTCGCGTCCCCGAGCACCGCCGCCGTCCTCCCGCCGCGCCGTCATGTCGTCGCCCGCCGCTCCTCGCGCCACGCCGCCGTCTGCCCCCTCCAGTACCGGCCGCATCCTCCCCTCCAGCGTCGGCCGCCTCCTCCCTCCAGCGCGGCTCGGGATGGCCGCCTCCCCGCACGCCAGCGATGACGTCTCCACCGCCGGCCCCCAACCACTGCCGCCGACTGGTGCGGGCGGAGCACCTGGGGCCGGGGACGGGGCCGCCGACGCCGCCGCCACCGCGCCCCATGCGCCCCCTACCTAGGACGGGGACGGGCACGCCGCCACCGCGCCCCATGCGCCCCCTGCCCAGGAGGGGACGGGGCCGCCGGCGCGACAGCTCCGGAGTCACTCGTGACGCGATTTGTTTTATTTATTTTTTTGCAAATTTTGATGCTTAATTTTATTGCATAATATGTATAGAAATATGTATAAATAGATTTTTGCATAATATGTATAAATATGTATATAATTTTGATATGTATGGATTCATTTTTCTATGTGTTGAAAAATTTAGATATGTATAAATATAGATATAAATATATATATGTAATTTATTTTTCTATGTACAATTGTTTATTGAAATTCAAACTTATTTATGGATTGTGAATATAGAAATGTAAATTCATATCTATATGGAAAATTCAAACATATTTATGGATTGTAAATATAGAAATGTAAATTCATATCTATATGGAAAATTCAAACATATTTATGGATTGTAAATATAGAAATATAAATTCATATCTATATGGAAAATTCAAACATATTTATGGATTGTAAATATAGAAATGTACAATTATTTGTGTTTATCAATTATGTCTGAAATTATATTTTGTTAATTAATCAGTGGTAATATGAAAAACAAACATGTCAACAACATATAAATGTACAAAGTATATACTTATAATTAACTTTGATCAATTGACAACAGTGTGGAATCCTCAGAGGATTCCAGTGATATTAATGGAGACTATGAAACTCCACCTGAGTACGAACCAATCGTACCGCGGCCACGCAGGCATCTAGATGATGATGATCTTGATTACGAACCAAGCGGAGATAATGAGGTCTGCATGCACATTCAGTACGAATAATGTATGTTGTTCAAATTTAGTTATACTGAAAATGATGTTTTCCCTGTAGAATGATGAGCGATCTCCGCGACGACGTCATCGTAGAGCACCTACCATTGTTGTCCAAGAGGCAGAAGGTTCAGGACCACAACCTTCAGGTACTACTGTTTCTAGTAGTAACCCGAAAAGGAAACGTGGGCAACGAAGAAGAAAGCAGATCCCTGATAGAGGACAACTTGTGATAGAACAATTGGGTGACAAAGGCGAGCCCATTGCACCTGAGAACGTAGGTGCTAGGTTTCAAAACATCGTTGGTGCAATTGTCAGGGACCTCATGGCATCCTGGATCACAACTGATAATTGGAAGAAGGTGCCTAAGGCTACAAAGGATGTATTGTGGGCCAAAGTGAAAGAAACGTTCCTTTTTTCCGGAAGGCACAGAGAATGAAGGTAGAAAGTATGCTGAGGGCCTTTGTGGAAGAGCTCTCAAAAATTAGAGGTCTGTGCTTAACACTGAATTTGTTAAGAAAGACAAGGATGCTAGGGATGTGTATGGAAGCATCCCGCTAGATGTGTGGGAAGAATTCAAAGAACAGAAGAGAACAGAGGAACCTCTAGCTCAGAGTCTCCAAGCTAAGGAGAAGGCTAAGAAAGCTGTTGAGAACCCACATCGCTTGGGTTCGGGAGGATATGCTGCCAAGTTAGCAAAATGGAAGCAGGAGGAAGAAGAAAGGAGGGCAACTGGTTTACCAGAGTTGTTTGAAGGCATGGATGATCGCAACAGGAATTGGTGCCTTACTCGAATTCCTACTGTGAAACCTGACGGCACGGTGACATTCGAGAAGCCCACAACAGAACAGATCTATGAGAAGTTGGGAGAGCTCACTGAAATGCAAAAGAAAGGTCTTTTCAAGCCCGACAGGGAGAACGATATGCTAACCGCCGCGATCGGTACCCCTGAGCACTCTGGACGTGTTCGAGGGATGTCATCTACCTTGCCATGGGGTAAAGCATTTATTGAACACTGGTCAAGCTGCAAGAACCGGGACTGTTATAAGAAGGGCCTTGAAGACAAGATGAGAGAAATCGCCAAGCAAGAGTTGTTAGGCTTCTTTGTAAGCCAACAGATTTCTGCCGGACAGAGTGCACAAAATGCATCCAATGGTCCAAACTTGCAGCTTGCTGGCCTCCTTCCAAACTTGTAGCTTGCCCAGATTGGAACCGTCGTGCCTCCAAGTAGTGCGGGTTCTATTGCAAACGCCACGTATCCTGTCGATGAAATTAGAGAGGATACACCATGCAAGTTGGTTATACCTTATGGAAGAAAACAAGATAAGTTTCGAGAGGTTGCAATAGCCATGGCACTATCGGGTCATGTGTTTCCGAATCCACCACCAGCAGAGTACTCATGGGTGCAAGTTGTATCGGTGTCTGATGAGTCGTGCGAGATTGATATCCCTACTGATGAGGGGATCGAGCTTCTCGGTGATGCGAGGAACCAATACGACGTATGATAGTCTCACATGAACCAAAGAAGGTCACATCAGATGCTGACATGTTCTTCAAAGCACTCAAGAATACAAAGAATGTAAAATCCGGTGCAACTACTAGGAGCCGCCGTAAGCAAAAGGAGGGGCTTGGAGATTTTATTGGGTCAGATGATGTCCCCGACAGGTATGAGCAAGGCAAACCATTCTTGCATTCGTGGCAACTGAGCGAGGGGCCACAGGAACTGAAAAACCAGCACCAATGGATCATGAACGCCATGAAGGAAGGCATAAACTCTATCACCGCGTCTTTCCCAACATGGGTGTTCGGTGCCTCTCAAGTGAACAAGCTTGTAATTGATTTCAAGGATTTGCATGCGATGTACCGTCGTGAACGCCTCGACGTGAATCTCATCACTGCTTGGTGCATGTAAGTCAACATGCATGTACCATACTATTTTTTTTTCAAATTCATATGTATTTTTGGTAACCATTCTAAGCGATCTATTATGCAAGATGCAAGCGTTGGATGAAAAGAAGACAATTGGGAGGTGGAGTGTAGCATACTGTGACCCGCAACAAATATGCGAGGCGGAACACAAGTTCGTAATGTCTGAAAAGCTAAGAAAGGAAATCGAAGAACAAGCGCAGACACCAGAGGAGAAAGATCTTATGATAAAGAAATACCATACATCCTTTAGTCATGGGGTGTTTGTATACATTGGAAAAAGAATGAAGAAAATGCAGCATAAGGAGAGTATCATGTGTGCTTACAATTTTAAGTAAGTTCGTTCTAATTACTAGATATATATAAATAGATATATTCTGTAGTTTATTTATATTTATTATTTAAATATAATGCAGAGACCATTTCATTGCCCTCCACATCTGTCCGAAGCTAGGAGATGCAATGGTCTACGACTCATTACACTATGAAGAGGATTCTTACAGACCATTCATCGACATTGTAAAAAAGTAAGACAACCCATTGCAATAATTAATAATGTGTGTATCAGCTAAATTTGTATTACTAACTTTTGTCTTTGCATCCTTAAAGTGCGTATCGGCTATACATAAGGAATGGTGGGGAGCACCCTCCAAATAAGGATACAATGTTGATACGACATGCTAAATGGGTAAGAACATAACAACTTGATTTTTATCAGAGTTGTACACTTTTGTTAATAATTTCTGATCATTTTTTATTTGTTTGCAGTGCTACAAGCAACCTCCCGGCACTGTGCTATGTGGATATTACGTGTGCGAGGTCTTGAGAAATAATGGGAGGTACCGGACGAATCCTCAAGACGTAAGCCTCTTGTTGTTTGTGCAAATTATCTTCCTATAATGGTAATGCATTTAGAATCTTCATTTATTGTGTATACGTGCACAGATGCCTATCATCAAGGGGTCGTGGGGAAGCTGGGTGACAAGCAAATTGACAACATTTGTGCGGACATGGCGAGGTTCATCCTACATGAGATTTGCCATGAGAAAGGAGTATTCTTCGACAAAGAAGGAGTGTTGATTGTGGACGAGTGCGAACATTTACGTAGATGGGCCGGGTTTAATTGAAAACTAGTATTATCAATTCGAAATGTTGGATGACGATTATCTATTATGTACGATGTTTTTTGATAATGTGACTTATGTACTATTATATACTAGTTTGAATTATGTGGTTATGTGATATTTGAATTTGGCAGTCAAATATAAATAATAATAATAAATTTACGTGAATTTAGCATACAAATACAATTAATAATAAATACCAGTGAATTTAGCGCACAAAATTAAATAATAAAAAAATGATGAATTATATACAAATAATAAACGATTAATGCGACTTATATAATAATAAATGGTAGATTGGAAAAAACATTTCGCTGGCGGGTGGTTTAAGCAACCGCCAGCACAGAAGGATTCTATGCTGGCTGGCGTCATAAGCAACCGCCAACATAGATGTCCTCTGTGCTGGCAGGCGGCGTAAGGGCCCGCCAGCATAGATGTTATCTGTGCTGGCGGGCGGGCAACCGCTAGCACAATGGGCCATTTCTACTGGCTCAAAGTTACTGGCGGTTGCTGGCCCGCCAGCAAAGACCGGTTTTAGCCGCCAGCACAAATCTTTTCTGGCCTAGTGAAGAAGATAAGGTCATAAGGATGGAAGGAAAGATAAATAAGAAAGGGAAGGAAATTAAAATAAAGAGGAAAAAAGAAGATCAGGGTACTTTGAACATTTGATATCTTCTTTTCTAATCTAAAAGCTGGGAGAAGCTGTTTTTCATTGCCAAACGTTTTTCCAACAACACAAGCTAGACCCAGAAACCTCTTTACTACAGAAGCTAGAGCCAGAAACCTCTTTTAGCAGAAGCCGGAGCCGTGCCACATGAGACCTTATTAGGGTACATGGCTCTTCACTTTACAGTTACTTGACGAACACTCAAAACTTGCTTGGAATAACATCAACGACACAATCAATACAAACCTTGGTTATGGTCCCAACACGGCTACCAATCTGTTCATCATAACAGAGAGGATCCTATATGGCTATATGCATTGCCTCTTACAAATGGGTTCCAACTTCAATCACTGTAGGAGGACTTGCAGATTACCACTTCACACCAGCAATCATTTGAATTTTTTTACAGGTTACAAGTAGTAGTGTCTTGGCTGTTCTGCTCGTCACCCTTAGCAGCAAACCTCCTCCAGTACCAATGCCTGGCCCACACTGACCTCATAACCTCCAGCGGCAGTCCTTTCGTCTCCGGTAGGAAGATCGCCACGACGACGGTTGCAACAAGGAGCCAGCTGGCATGAAACAGGAACACGCCACACTTCATAGTGCAAAGCATCTTGATGAATGCCTGCAGCTCGACGAAGGAGAGGCACAGCCAGATGGAGACACTCATGGCCTGCCCGGCCGACCTGATCTCCACTGGGTATATCTCGCTCAGAACTGGCTATCTGACCGCAGACCACGATGCGCTGAAACTGAACATGCATAGCAATAGCATAACCAGGATGCTTGTCGCATAATTCTGCGGCATCGTGACCGTTGCCTCGTGTGTCCCGAGATGAGCCGCCATGATCCATGCAGTGGCCACCTTATTTGCTCAAAATGGAAAAATGTCAGATGATTCAGCATGTAATAATCAATTATTGACTACCCATTATATTGTACCCCCTTCATTCCAAATTGTAGGTCATTTGGTAAATCTAAATTCGTAGTGTTATTAATGTATGTAGACATAAGTATATATCTAGATACATAACAAACAATGTGAATCTTAGAATGACAAAACGACCTACAACTTGGAACGGAGGAAGTAACAACAAAAGTAGTGTGCGTCAAGTCTAGGATACCTGGCAAAGCATCATAGCCAACCCACCGGCAATCAACAGAAACCTACGGCCTGTATAGTCCATGACCAACGACGACAGCGCTGTCCCGACCAAGTTCACTGCGCTATTTATCACAGAACCAAGAATTGCTTTCTGGCTGCTAAACCCAACCGTTCGGAACAGCACCGGCAGGAAGATAGCGACAACGGTCATGCCCGTAAGCTCATAGAACACGGGTATGCCCCCCCCCCCCCATGATCAGGTAGCGCCGGTACTGCTGCTTGCTGAATAGCCTCTGGAATGCTCCTTCTTCGTTCTTGCGCGCCTCATCGACGGCGTGGATGATGTCCTTGAGCTCACTGTCGACATCAGCATCCATCCCACGGATGCGTTGCAGCGCGGCTCGAGCCTGGTCAGGGTAGCCTCGCAGGACAAGGCTACTGGGTGTGTCTGATACAAAGAAGGCCCCCACGAAGAGGATGGCGCCTGGGATAGCTGCCGCGCCAAGGGAGACGCGCCAACCCCAGCCAGGGATGCCATCGGCAAAGTAGTTTGTGATATTTGCAAAAAAATATGCCAAGTACAACTACAAGGAAGATATTATAGCCTGAGGCGAATGCCCCCCGCCACTTCGCCGATGCTGTCTCGGACAGATACACTGGAGCAGCCTGCGGGAAGAAAATTGCATGGTTTCACTCATCTTATTTTATACTACCTCAGTTCCAAATTGTATGCCGCCTTGACATCTAGATATGTAGTTGTGTCTGTATACATAATAACAACTATGAATCTACATTTGTCAAAACCATCTACAACTTAGAACGGAGGAAGTATAAAACTATGCAAAACTTTGATCACTAATCCTCATTAGTTTCGAAGTAGAAGGAGCTACAATTTTGTTCCCATTTTCTTGGCACACAAACGTACCTGAAAGGTGAATCCAATACCAAAGCCGAGCAACATGCGACCGATGACGAGCATTGCAATGTTTACCGCACCAGCATTGATCATGGAACCAACAAGGAACAATGCTCCTCCAAATAGCATAATGGCCTGCCGGCCAACCATCCTTGTGACACTACTTGCCACTAGGGAAGACAGTGTAGCGGCGATGAACAATGATGATGTAAATGCTGTAAGCCATTGGTTGTCGTATTTGCAATAGATATCACGCTTTGGATCCTTCGTTCTGGTAAGAATTTCCAGGAAGAACTTGCTCAGGAATGACTCCATTTGAGTCACACCTCCTAAATCAACCGAAATCTTGTGTTGGATCCCATATTTATCACTTTGAGATTTTATTTCCTAAATTCAAACATGAATTTAACTGCCGCATATATGTAAGATTTGTACAAAGATTTGGAATGAATCATGTCCCATGAAACACTTATCTATGTAATGGAAGATGAATTGATGGTCAAATTAAGATTGCGGAAGCCGACGCAAGCGACATCCTTGTGCTATTGGTTTGACTATGGCGACTTCGTGCGAGGAGGAAGCGACGGGAGGATGTCGATTTGCGGCGGTGGTTGGATGTTTGATTCAGTTCTTTAAGGGCGGGCGGGGCATCATTGCACGCTATCTTGATATCATTTTAAGAAATGAGCCCGGAGCGAGGAGCTAGGTGCCGGGCGTGGCGTGGCCCCCGCGCACGAGAGAGGAGTCCAATGGCAGATGAGGCGAGGCCCCCGCGCGTTGTGGTTGCTCGGACTCGATGTTTTCACTCCGTCAGGTGATTTTGCTTGCAGCAACACTGTGGCGAAGGGTCCTGCATGGCGGTGGCCTTCTTGGTGTGGTGGTGTCTATCCCTTTTGTTTCTTCATCGACACTGGATCACACTGGAGATTTGATGACTACAAGGGTGCGGTTGGTGGGTGGATCTGCGGTTTGTGCTTCCTTCTCCATTGTTATCGTCGTGTGTAGAGATCCGGTCGTGTTGATGTCTCAATCCAACCGGTCGGTGTGTAGTTGAGCGGTTCCCCGCGTTGATGTCTCAATCCAACCGGACGAGTATATTTATTGTTTTTCCTTTCTTTTATGTCTCCTACCTATGGCCTCCTAGGGTCGTAATCTTGTATTTTTTCTGTTATATCAATGAAACACGCATTGTCTTGTGCGGTTCGTTGAAAAAAAATTAAATTGTAATGGTAAGTGTGCAACGACATGTGTGTGTTTTAAAATAGAGCTAGCTATGCAGTTGCAGTCGTTGTTATACAGTTCAATAATATTTTTGAGGGTGACATTTTACTAACTTTCTGAAAAGCATTATCTTGGATTTTATTAAAAAAAAGTAGCAGCAGGAGTGGACTTCATATCTAAATACTCAAAGGATAATGTAGAATAGTAAATCTTGGCGTATGATGTGATGTAGTATAGACAACTCATGTTTGGCTGAGATTTTTATTTTATTTTAACCCTTTTAAAAATAAGTTTAAAATTAAACACCTCCCAAAATTTATTTGCACTGTGTGATGACCCTTTTGGTCGTGCCGTGCGCCATGCGACTATTAATGCATCATACTAACACCATTTCAAAGGATGCCATTGACGTGTTTTTTGTGAATCCCGTATTAATTATCTACTGATTGCTACCTCTATCTACTGCTCAAGACAAGCAGAAGAACACATTATCTGTGTTGATGTGAATTTACTACAAAGAAATCAATCAAGGGATCGGTGTCTAATGAAAAAAGATAACAAAAGAATCTCTACCTAATAATATTAAAGCAAGGATTGCTTCTGCCCACTTTTTTTATACGTCCTTGACCGAGTCAAAATTGTGAAAACCGGACTCTGGTATTCAAAACCGAAAGAAAACCGGACGTTACATGTAAAACTAGAGTAGGAAACAAAAAAAGTCGGCTTCCTACAGCGAACCGTAGAGAACGATCGAGTCTCGCGGCCCCGCCCCGCCCCCGCCCGTGAACCGCACAAAAAAAAAATGCCCCGAGACCCGACCCCCTGCGGCCACGCGCACACGTCCAGGCGTCCAGTAGTTCGTCGAGCGATGTCCAGGCTTGTTTGGGCCTTCGATTCGACCCAGTTTGCGAGCCTCATGGGTTGAATTCCAGAGTACGCAAGGAGCCGTGAATTTCTTCCTATGATTTTCGTTTTCGTTCCTTCCGTTCCGTCTGCCTCCCGGCTCCCGCCGTGCCTCCTTCTGTTTATATCGTGAAAAAAACGTGACACAAAATCGTTTTTTTCCTAGCCTTTGGCAAGGATTTTTTCTACTACTACTACTATTCTAGCTCTCCGATTACAACCGAAACATGCTAATGGGAAAAAGGCTCTTCTGCTTGTGCGGCAGACATGTACGGGACGGGACAAACGAAAAGATGGTGCGAGACGAGATGTGGAAAGGGAAGAACATGACATTTATGAGGAATCCAGTACGTGCTAAAGTGATAAATTAGATGGAGTAATAAGTATTAGAGTTTTACTCCTCACTAAAAATTTGATTATCCATCAGTCACTAGAACTTTAGACAGACTCCGATGTCTCTGTCCCACAGCTTCATTGCCGGCACTAATGCAGCTGCCCAAGCTCCGGCGAGCTTCCTCCTCTTTCTTCTCTAACTCTGACGGCTATAGATCGAAGGGACCGGTCAAGTGAGGCAGGTAAGCCAAGCGGTGGGGATGGTTGTCGGGCGGCTTAGGGCCCTGGTAGTGGTTGAGGCGGCCGGGCAAGGTCTGGGCGGGGGAGCTCACTGGAGTTGGCAAAGATGGCGGCAACCGAACTATCTGGAGTTGGAGAAGGTGGCGGCGGCGACGATCGAGCTTGCCGGAGTGAGGCCCAACGAGTTAGCGTGGGGCGGTGGCAGAGGCGGCGGGGCCACCGAAGCCGGACGGGATGAGGTGGAGGCGGGGGCGTCGAACACCGGAGAAGAGGCATATGGCCTGACGGATTAGCGTCGGGCGGCGGCAGAGGCGGTAGGGCTGCCGGAGCTGGACGGGATGCGGTGGAGGCGCGAATGGGAGAAGCCGGCTGTCGAACGGACGATTCCAGGCGGGGATGTCGAACGGACGATTCCAGGCGGGGATGTCGAACGACCTCGAAGATCTCAGGTGGGATTGGAATGGAGGAAGACGAAAAGACAGCATGAATATATGGATAGCTATCAGCTGGTGGATCAAGATCTAATGGCCACAGGTAGTGACTGATGGAAAGACATAAATTCACTCGACTGATAAGGAGACAGATCCTAAAAATTATCACATATTGAGCCTTGGCGGTGCGGAGAGGCTGCACTATACTTGCTATTTGCACTGAGAAAAGAATGCAAATACAATTGAAAAATATTGTCAAATTATGGTTGTACGGTTGTAATATACCTATTTAGTTCTCTCTAGCAATTCTTTTGCTTAAATAAAAAGGTAGAAATGTAATGAGTATTTTAGTTAAAAAGGAAGAAATGTAGTGAGTATTTTAGTTGAAGGAAATATAATAAGTTAAAATTTGTTGGTTTTTCTAGCAAATGTGCAGACATCCAACAAGTGTAATAAAATTGTAGTGATAAGGAAAAAAACTAATCTTTGACCGTAGCAACGCACGAGCATTTTCCTAATATTAAAGCAAGGACTGCTTCCTATTTTTCGTCCGTCCTGACAGCTGGGACCCACCTGTCGGTCTCGGTTTCGGTCTCTCCTTCTCCCTCCACCGTCCGCGCTTGCGCCCTCTGCCCCTCTCTGTCTCTCAGGCTGTCTGCACCGACCACCGGGTACTGGGAGCCATCCCATCGACGGGGCAAAGAGATGGGGAGGTCGACGCCTCCGCTGCCGCTGGGCTCTTCTTGGCTCGAGCTTGAGCCGCCTCCGCTGGAACCTCCAGGGACGCCGACAACCCGAGCCATAGGTGGGAGGGGAGGAGCAGGCCGAGCTTTAGCTGATCCGGCATCGACGAGGTCGAGGCTGCCTGCAACAGCTCCGGCCGCCGCCTCTACTCCTTGCGCCCGCCGTCGCCCTGCTCCACGTGCCCGCGCCACAATCCCCACGGAGAAGGAGTCGTTGCTCCAGACGGAGAGGGAGGGCGCGCTGCGGCCAGTGCAGGGAGCTTCGACGGATCTGCGACGGAAAGGGAGCTAGCGCAGAGCACGCCAATGTCCATGCGTCGACGGCGCTCCAGGCCGGATAGATGAGAGGGGCAGGGAAAAGGGATCCGTCGGGGGTGCGAGAGGAACAGGAGTCAGTCGGAGGAAGGGAGGAGGCGGGCACCCTTGATAGAGGGAGGAGCGCCGAGTGCCACCCCTGCCCCTGCTCAATGGCTCCTCCGCCCGCCTGGGATTGATGTGAGGGAGAAATCGATACGAGTCAACGGGCGAGCTGGGCATTGAGGACAAAAGGGCACGAGCTCACGGTAGTTACAAAAATATCTTTGGTATTTTACAAGTTGATCATTAATAAAGATAGAAATTTTGCAGAGTTCTTTTAGGCAGATAATAAAGACATAAACTAAATAGAAATTGTGTTGATTTTGCAAATTGATCCTTGAAAAAATGATTTCATTTCAAATTAGTCCTCAAATCAAATATAGGTCATTTGGATGAATTTTTAAATGAATATGGTAGTTGGAGGTGGATGAATAAAATATATAAGTGTTAGATATAACACGAGTGCGGGAAAAGCTGATGTAGAGTAAAAAAATCTTGCTGACATACGAAGGTGATCTTTTGGAGACACGGACAACGGTGAGCGAGATTGGGATGGTGCGAGTGCAGCGGGGATGACGGCGAGGCCAGAGAGCTGCAAGGGGCCATGGTGTGACAACACGACCAGTGTCCACAACGGCTAGGCAAGTAAATATTTTCTCCTGTTGCAACGCACAGACATATTTGCTAGTTATACTATATATGTTTTTTTAGAAGGAACATGTATTGATCTTAGCGTATTACACCGACCCGTTTAGAAACAGGATCCGAAAGAAAAGGAAAATTACAAAGAAGTTCAAAACTCTTGTTCATCTTCCTCGAAGCCTTCAGCGATCCGTTCGTCGCCGCCGTCGAAGCCGCTTCCCAATCGTCGCCGGGCACCAGAGCCAAACTCCACAAAGTGGAGGCCGCAAAGGAGGGCTTACTGCTAGGCGAATCAGCCGAGTACGCTGCCTCCCAAGCGCATCGGCCAACTCCAGTACCCATGACGCATCTTTCGTTTCCACTACCGACAATCCGAGCAATGCTCAGATTTCCTCCAAAGATCATCTTCCTTGAGATTAACAGGGTCAACAACATCATCACCTGAAGAAGACGACGATGTGCCGGCCCTTGACTCCTGGACAGGTCTCCCCAGCCTCTCCGTTGACGTCGGAGTAGATCGCCATCGGAGAACGGAAGAAGCTAGGAGAAATTATTCCTCTGCAACACTGTCGCTTCCGCATCGCCGACGCCACCAGGAAAACCAAGCCGCAGAGGAGCCACGCTCCTCTGGCAAAACCTAACTCCACCGTCGAGCATCGGCGGCGAGCAAAACCTAGACCTAGACGGACTCGATTACGACTCCATCTACTAAAAGGATGGACCCCCGCTCCCCTTGCCACCGGCTAGAAGGCCGGAGACGAGGAGGAACGGGGGCCAGAACTTGCGGCGGCGGCGGCCGGGCACTCGCGCGGGAGGCGGTTCCGCCCGTGTCACCTGGAGGCGACGCGGGGGACGGGCCACGTGGCTTTTTTTCTTTGAGGAGATCCTTGCTTATAGTTAAACTATATATGTTGAGAGCTCTATGATAGATATAAATCATGACTCATTACGCACCAGAGATGCCGCTGTCATAGCCGTAGATGAGGCCGCATGAGGCGGCCATAAGGCAGGACATCACGACGGAGAACGTCACCCTGCCGCCATAATCGCGTGCACTTGCATCGACGGCGACGGTGAATCCACCTCCGGCCATTCCTGCCTATGAGTAAGCTCTCAATGATGATGAGCCACCTGAGTAATGCACTCGACCTGCCAGGAGATGCTGTTGGTGTTCTAGCTAGGCTTGATTTCGGGTGCCTTTGTAGTCAAAGCATATATGCAAACGCGATTTCATAAGCCGTCCCGCGTCGTCCTCCTGTAGGGTGCCGCGGGGCTCCCTCCCCGCCGCCGAGGCCCCCCGCCCGCGGTCGGCGCCGGTCGCCGCCGCCACCTCCGCGGGCGGCGGTGGCCCAACCTCCCTCCCTCCCTCTCCCCCTCTCCTCCCCAGCAGCACCACCACACCACCGGTCGCCCCCGCCCTAGGCTCCGGTCGGTGCCGGCACTCCCTGGTGCTGCCACCCCCCTCGCGGCTTCTCCATCCCTCCCCTCTCTCCGGCTCTGCCCTCCCCGGCCCTCCCCTCTCCCCCAGATCCCTCTCCCCAGATCTGGGCCGGGGGTGCCGGGTCCTGCTCTGCGCCAACCGGGGCGCCGCGCCGTCCCACGCGGGCCCCGCCGGTGGTGGTGTCGGCGACAGTTCGTTGCCGCTCCGGGCGTGGCGCAGGACGGCCATTGCGCAAGATGGCTCGGCGTGGCGTAGGACGGCCAGGCGTGGCGTAGGATGGCTCGGCGTTTCGCGCTTTCGGCCGACGACGTGGGACGCGGACCAGTCATTCCGGGATGAGTCCTGGTCGACCCACGGATGCTGCGTCGCGTTGACCGGGGTGCTGTCCGCCGTGCCGCCTCCATCTCCTGTCACAGCGGCATCCAGGGGCGCTGTGCCGGCTCTGGGCTATGCTCGCCGGCCGACCTGCGGCGCTCGCCCCATCCTGCCCTCCTCGACCTCGCCGCGCTGCCGGGTGCTCCCCCCGCTGGAGGCACGGCTCCCTGTTGCGGGCGGCCGGGGTGGGCCGAACCCTAGATCTGGGCTCGGTGGGGCCGGCGATGCAGGCCCTCTCCCTGTGCTGTCGTTGCCGTTGCCTCCCGTCGCCCATGGATTTGGGCCTGGGCCTTCCCTAGGCCTGGGCTGCCAGGCCGCCGCCGATCCTCCTCCCTGGCCTTTGGTGCCGCCGACGCCCCCTTCTCGTCGCCGGCGACACCCCGTGGACGTCGCCTGTCTCCCTCACCAGTTTCTGGTGGCCGCGGACCCTCCCCCTGCGCCACCGCCACCGACGCCAGCGCGGTGAGGAGGATGCCGGTGCCACCGGCCTCCGCCTCCACCTCCGCCGCGACACCGGAACCACCACCTCCCCTACACCGTGACCGCTCTGTCGATGGCGGCCTTCTTCGCCTGCTACCGTGACTCCATCGTTCTGCCCGCCGTCGGCTGCTGCCCCTCTCCTCCTCGGTGGCCACGGCCGCGGTCCTCTCCCTCCTGGCACCCCCACCTCTCTTTCGCCGGTCTGGGTGCGGGCGGCGGGCTGGGAGGGGGTGCCCTTCCCCTGCCTCTCCTCTCCCTGCCATGGCCGGACTACGATGACGTGGGCCTAGGTGTGGAACCCGCTGTTGATGGCATCCTTCACGGGGCGTGGAGTCCGCGCGAGCCGCCGCCGCCCCTCTGCGTCGACGCCATCTTCCCGGCCCCGGCCCGTCCTCCCTTGGGCCGGCGGCTAGGTGCTGGCGGCCGTCGGGGGTGGCTACTCCGAGCTGTAGCCCTCTTCCGGCTCTAGTGCTGCCTGCTTGCTCTCCTTTGCGAACGTCGTGGTGCCCTGCTGTTTTCCCATCGCCCTGCCTTTCAACTCGGCTATGACGGGCGGCCCTGAAGGTTGGATTTTGGAGGCCTTTGGCGAAAGCCGGCACTGTCGACAACGGTTGTGACTCTCCGTAACTCATCCTGCTGAGGGTGCTGTCGCGGCCTCCATGATCCTTCGGTTGCCAGGCAAAAGCTTGGCCTGCTCCTTCGCGAGCGGGCGGACGATGGCGACGTTGTCGTCGTTCCCTTCTTGAAGGCGTCGTCCTGCAGACCCCCTTCACTCAGCCTCTGCCTGCTCCGAGACATTGGTCAGGCGGTGATGTGCAGGTCCCCATGGTGTCCCCCTTTGCAGGCTTCGGCGTCGTCTTAGGTCGTTCTGGTGCTGGTGAAGGGCTCTCCCCTCAACTTTGGTTGTTGTCCTTCTTTCTTTCTGGTTTCTCTCGCACCTTAGGGGTTCTCCTAAGTGTCGCTTTTTGTAAAACTCCCTTCTCTTAATGAAAAACGTGCTTTACACGTCTTAAAAAAATGTGTTCTAGCTAGGCTTCAAAGCATTTTGAAGGCTGTAGCAAAACCTATACTTATCCTACATATTTATCCTATCCCATTTCGTCTTTGGGGAAGCAACGACTGCCAGCTAATTAGCAATGTCAACTTTCCAAACATATTGCTATATATGTCAACGCTTGCTGCACGCTCTCCCCTTGTCGGGCATCCAGGCAGGGAATATCTGCATGTGACCAATGGAAAAGGTGCCAGAGCCCTTGGTCTAGTTTCTATATCTCAGTCAGTTACCTACTAGAGCAATGGCGGGCAAAACATCTCGTCCGCCCCCGTCACCCAAGGACGGGGCGAAACCTTAGCACTGTCTGATGAGGATCTCTTCCTCCACTATTACCTGTTGGCAAAGATGCAACAAATAGGCTGAGTGGCTCAATTGTAGTCGGGCGGCGACCGTGTGAGTCTCTGAATAATCTCAGCTTGCTTAGCTTGGGAGGAGGAAGCCACCTTAAAAGGGAGAGTCATCCTTCCTCTGTCGGACTAGTCTTTTAGGCAGATTGGGCCTTTCCCCGAGGGGGTGCACTGGAGTGCAGTGCTAAGATTTTTTGCTGAGGTTCAGGATGTGTGGACCTAAGGCCGGATTGGTGCGTCGAATTTCGGCTGTCCGTGCCAAGATTGAGGATTCGGGGAATCCGGATCGGTGCGTCAGACTTTTCATCCAACCCCACCTGAGCCGGACTCATCATTTGGTATCAGAGCTGGACCCTTGTTATGAATGAGAGATTGATGAGGACATCTTCCCCAACTATTACCCGTTGGCAAAGACGTAACAAATAGGCCTAGTGGTCTAGTTGTAGTCGGGCGGCGACCGTGTGATCATCTAAATAATTTCACCTTGCTTAGCTTGGGAAGAGAAAGCCACCTTAAAAGGGAGAGCCACCCTTCCCCTAATGGACTAGTCTTTTAGGGAGATTGGGTATTTCCCCGAGGGGGTGCGCCAGAGTGTGGTGCTAAGATTGCCGAGGCTCGGGTCGTGTGGACCTGAGGCCGGATCGGTGCGTCGAATTTTGGCTATCAGTGCTAAGATTGCGGGATCCAGGGAATCTGGATCAGTGCGTTGGGCTTTTCAACCAACCCCACCTGAGCCAGACTCATCACCATCAGATGTCCCATACCACCGTCTCCCCTGCCATGCCACCGCGAGAAGCACGTGGGATAGTGAGGAAGGTAGTGGGAGGTGCTGTCATTTTAAATCTGTGGTACTATGTACATCCATGCCCACACACATGGGTGGCGGTGGTGGTTGCCGACCTTAGGGTAATGGTGCTGCTCTGATTTTGGCCGGCCCCAACCGGATCCGGAGCTTCATAGACCGGATCTGGGGAGGCTGGCCCCACGACAGCACATCGTGCCAAGCATTTGCTCGGTCCTACGATGATGGCGGATGGAAGGTGATGACGACGGCGCCCAACCGACACGATTCGTGGTTGGTTCCGCGGCAAGGGACGGAGGGTGTCAAAGACGGGGTGTGAACCTGGCCACGATGCCAACACTAGATGCATCGTTGACTGTTCGCCACTTGAGTGGTTGTTTGTTGATGCGTCCCGCAGAGCTCTTCCTTTCCAGTGAAGTCTTCAGTCGTGAACATCTAGTAAAGGCATCCCGCGGTACGGAGGCGCTGGTGTGCGGCGGAGGGGCTTCTGCAAGGCTTCTCGACACGGTCATCTCGATGGTGGGGTCGCGGGTTGTTGTCAACACATCTCTACGGGGAAGGGTGTAGCCAATTAAGAAGACACACCGAAAGAGGAGGAAGAACTCGAGGGATTCAGTGACGTCGGCTACGACGCCTCTGATCACTTCAGGTTGAAGGTGCGGCCATTTGATAAGACCGGATGTCGTCCAGAGCCGCCAAGTGTCCAACAACAGTCAACATGCAAGGTATGTACCATACCAGAAGTAGCTGGGCGGGGCGGCGCTGCCCGCTGTCGGGCAATCGCTGGAAGAAGCTTTAATTAATTTTGGCGGGCGCTAGCTACAATACTGAGAGGTGTGGGAAAGCCACGCTGCCAGGTCTTTTTTAAGGAAAGCAGGAGCATTGCCATGCCATTTAAGAAGGAGAAGCAAGTTGCAAATTACATAGTTGTGATTACAAGATAAAAATAAACACTCAAGCCTCAAACCAGTTGATAACATAATGAAACTAACTACACTCGGAGGTCACCTCCTCCACAAGCCAGGTCACGCAACTTCATCTCCTCCTTGATGAGGGCTAGGATTCTTGTTGGTGTCGGCACACTACATAAAAAATTCTACGGTTTCGCTCCTTCCAAATGTTCCATGCGGTGTACATGAGAACCGTAGCCAGACGCCTGCGCTCCCTTGGGTCAGCCAAACAGAGAGTTGTTCCACCATTCCTCCAAGGTGACATTCTGCAGCAGCAATTGGAACCAAGCCTCGAGTCCACTGAAGCACCAGCAGCCAAACCTCTCACACAAAAGCACACTGAAGGACCAGATGTGGTGCTGATTCTAGCTGTTGATCACACAACACACACAGGGTTGCATGACCAATTGCGGGCCAGCAGGCGATCAGCTATTAGAATCTTGCTCTGTACCAACAGCCAAGCGAAAAAATAGTGTTTTCCTTCAGCTCTAGCGCTCCAGATATCCTTGGAGTTGAAAGAACAGAAAGAACTAGTGAATTGAGCTGAATAGGCTGACTTAGCAGAATACACCTCATGCGAGTTCCATCTCCATTTGATCTCATCAGGCCGATCCACTAGCTGTACGGTTTGTGAAGGACCGATTTGGCGACCAGAGGGGGGGGGAGTGAATGGGAGCCGATAAAAATTCTTTCCAAGAACTCGGCCTATGTCCCAATCGCAACTTCAAGGATCACACACGATCAAGCGGGAGCACAATTAAACCTCTCTCGAACCTTAGGAACAAAGCACGGAAGGCTAGGAAGTAAAGCGGAAGCAAACACGAAAGAGCTCGAGCAACAAAGCAAAAGGCTGAGTCCTACTGGATCATCCTGTCACTTGGGCCGGATCACCCGTTAGCCTCCAGAGCCGGTTCGGGTCACCCAGGCACAAGTAGCCGGATCACCCGGCCCCTTCGGGTCACCCGGGCACTTGGGCCGGATCACCCGAAACAGCTCAGAAAACAACCCGCGAAATCGCCTCAAACTTTCGATCGATGGATCTCCCAAACCACTTGGAGTCTTGAGACGAAATTTTGGGGAGATGATGAACACCCTAAGAAGATGCTATGCCCCAAAAATCTCGGCCTCAAACATCCTACAACTCCCGGAATCACGAATCTTAGCCAAGAACACTATGAACTAGGGTTCATCCAAAAATCAATGAATCGAAGCCTAAATCCGGCGTTTGAGGGGTCAAGATCATCCACAAAGAGGCACAATGCACTCACCCATGATCCCCTCAAAGAAATCCGGAGAGAAACGGCCTCATATCGACGAATCGAGTGATGAACAAAAACACCCAAAAATAGCTCCGAAAATGACACGAAAATCACAAAGAGTTAGGAGAGGGAAATCATCACAACGCCGAATGCTTCCATACATCCAGAGGTCAGAGTCTATACAAGAATCTAGCCTAAGGAATACAGAGGAAAAGAAGCAGTCCAGAGCGATCTACCGGGGGAGGAAACCTTAGAGTCCGGGCTTGGTTTTGAGGCCCAAACCAAGAAACCGTCCACCGAAGGTTTTGTGGGCAAACCAACAAACCCCGCATGCAAGCTTCCGGCTCCATCCGCTACCTTGCACCGGCCCATGTTCACGACTTCAGCTCGCCAATCTTGCACCGCACGGCTCGCACTCGACTCCATCAGCCACCGGGTCCATCGAACCAAGCCTACTTGCCACTCCATAACCCGGAGGCCGCCACGGCTAAGGCCTTTCGCGCTTGTTCTTCACCTACACCGACACGAGTCAAGCTGCAACCTCTACCTGCACACTTAGCTAATCATCAGTCCACACAACGTTATCAATCACTCATCACTAAGGAGCGACCCTCCACTGGTCCTCGGACACACCTGGTCCTCAATCTCCCCCTTGATGAGTGCATTGACAACACCCATAGTAACCACATAGAGAAAAAGAAAAGAAAAACAACCACAAACACAAACCTCCAAAGAAAGTGATCCAAAGCCAAAGAACAAGCGAAAACATGATCACCCGCCAATCCAAGTCTCGGCCCCCTAAGACAAGGGCAACGGCTCGACACAGCCGAGACAAAACAAAACTCTCAACGAGCATACTGCAAAGCACAAAACTCAGGCAAATCCAAAGGAGCTCCCCCTGCACATATGCAAACTCCCCCTGAGCAAATGCAACCTCTTCTTCTCAATTTTTCTCCTCACATACAACATCTCACAAATGCATACCAATTTTTCACAAAATCTCCCAATGCATGAAAATTCTCCCCATATCATACAAAACTCCCCCCCTTGTTGACAATACATGAATCAAGGTATATGAAACTCTTCCCCTTGTTTTCATGAAAAATGCATGTCAAGGCATATATACAATCTACCAAGATTCTCAAATATACAAAGAGCACAACAAAATGCTACACATGAGACATAGAGCAAGTAAAGTAGATATGGTGTAGTTAGCACATTGCCATCAAGAAGGTAGAGACATATAAGCATGTGACATGGCCAAAAGCAATTTTAAGCAATTTTCACAAAGAAACATTCATCTCATGAGCAAGACTCTCTCTACACCAATTTGAACATAAATACACTAGATCATCCAAAGTTTATGCAAGATCACAGATTCTCATCACAAGATCATTATAAACGCCCACAAGCTACTCAAGTCATGTTAAAGCCACTGAGCCATGTGTCTACTTCTTAAAATGAGACTTCTCATGGTAGACAACATGCTACGGTTTAGCACCCAAGATATGAATTTCAAAGCATACAAACATGATTAGGAGCTCATTTTTCAAGCATAAGGCAATTCATACACCAATTTCATTTTCAAGTTTAAACATGGTACATGAAGTGCCTTTGCGGCAAAAAGAAACTTATGTTACTCCCCAAGCAAGCAAAAGGGCTAAACATTTACAATGACAAAAAGGTCTTTGACCCCATGCAAAGAGAACATGATTCTCAAGCATAAACTAAACATGATATAGGCATTTAAGCACAAATTTAGCATAGACAAGCATCTACTCATGAGAGACACTATTTTAGCATTTTCATCAAAAGAAAGCTATCTCAACACAAATATATGGCAAAACCATCAAGAGCATAGCATTCACATCCGCAATTTACCAAACATGCATAAGTCTCACATATATAGCACATCAGTGATCAATGTATATAAGAGAAGCTCATTCCTAGCACAAGTGATCCAAAGATGGCTATCCTACCAGGTTTTGTACAAGAAGGAAAATGCATGAAGGAAATGCAACAAAATGAACATATGACACATATATACATGAGAAGCTCCAAGACTCAGCTAGAAAGGAAAGCAAACACCAAGTTCACTCCGCAAGTGAGTGAAAGTGACTTGATCAAGCGGTTTGGTGAAAATGTCGGCTAGCTGATCTTGGGTAGGGACATAGGACAAAGATATGTTTCCCTTCTCAACATTGTCCCTCAGAAAGTGGTACCTCACTTCTATGTGTTTCATTTTGGAGTGGAGGACAGGATTTTTGGCTACGCTTATGGCACTGGTGCTATCACAGAAAAGTGGAACCTGGGAGCACTCCTCTCCAAAATCACTCATGGTGTAGGTCATCCAAAGCAGCTGGGAACAACAACTAGCAGCAGCTACATACTCGGCCTCTGTAGTGGACTAGGCTACACTGGATTACTTACGAGATGACTAAGAGACCAAAGAAGAACCAAGGAACTGACAACACCCAGAGGTAGACTTGCGGTCCAATCGACACCCAGCAAAATCAGCATCGGAGTACCCGTGAAGTCTGACTGTCGAGGAGGCAGAATACCAAAGACCAAACTTAGGAGTGTAGTTCAAGTACCTGAAGATCCGCTTGACGGCCTGCCGATGTGAAGTCCTCGGTGAAGCCTGAAAATGAGCGCACAGACACACACTGAACTGTATGTCCGGCCTCATCGCCGTCAAGTAGAGGAGGGAGCCGATCATGCTCCGGTACTCCTTCTGGTCCACGGGTTCGCCGTCCTCGTCCGCATCCAAAGCTGTAGTGGTACTCATCGGTGTAGTCAGCGGCTTGGAGTCGTTTATGCCAAACTTTTTCACCATGTTCTTGGTGTACTTCGCCTGATGTACAAACGTCCCGTCCTTGCACTGCTTGATCTGGAGGCCCAAGAAAAACTGCAGCTCGCCCATCATGGACATCTCAAATTCCCTGCTCATGTCATCTGCAAATCTGGCAACAAGATCATGAGAAGAGCCACCAAAGATTATGTCATCCATGTATATTTGAACAATCAAAAGGTCATTCCCATGTTTAAGGAGAAACAGGGTCTTATCAACTGTGCCCATCACAAACCCCTTACTCAGCAAAAACCCTCTCAACCTGCCATACCAAGCTCTAGGTGCCTGTTTCAACCCATAGAGCGCTCTCTGGAGTTTGTATACATGGTGTGGGTATTTTCACTCTCAAACCCTAGGGGTTTCCTCACATACACTTCTTCCTCTATCACCCCATTTAAGAAAGCATTCTTGACATCCATTTGGTACAACTTGAACCCTTTAGCCACAGCAAAGGCTAGAAGGATCCTAATTGCCTCCAAATGAGCCACAGGAGCAAATGTCTCCTCATAGTCTATCCCCTCCTTCTGGTTGAACCCTTGCGCCACCAACCTCGACTTGTTTCTCACAACCATCCCATTCTCACCCTCTTTGTTCTTCCACACCCACTTGGTACCTATGGGACGGAAATTTGGTGGTGGATCAACTAACACCCAGACTTGGTTTCTCTCAAAATTCTCCAACTCCTCATGCATGGAATTCACCCAATTCTCATCAGACAAAGTGTGTCGAATATCTTTGGGCTCAAACGACACGACAAAAGCAGAGTGAGCGAAATGAGAGGAATTCCTTGACCTCGACCATGTAGTGCGTTCATGGATGTCACCTATGATCGTCGTCGGTGGGTGATCGATCTGTACACGCCGGGGAGCCTCTCACCTGGACACAACCTCCCCCTCAGCAGCAGCCTCCACTCGAACAGCCTCAGTCGTAGTGGCTGTAGGGGATGGTCCATCCTCGATCGTCGTCGTAGTAGTGGAAGTAGCGTGTACACGATCAGCCACGGGAGCACCACCACCATCATCATCATCATCGTCTCCATCTCCATCCTTCTCATCCATAAGATCCTGGCACCAATCTCCTCGTCACCTGCACACTCAAAAGCAGAAGAGCTACATGACTGTGTCTCGTCGAAGGTAACCTCGCAAGTCTCCATGATTCGGTTAGTGTCAAGGTTGAGCACACGATATGCTCTAGAGTGAATCGCATAACCGAGAAAGATACCATCCGAACACCTAGACTCAAACTTATCCAACTTGCTCTTCTTCAGAATGAAGCACTTGCATCCAAAAGGTCTAAAGTGACTCACCTTGGGTTGCCGTCCATGCATCAGCTCATAAGAGGTCTTCTTCTTGAAAGCACGAAGGAAGATGCGATTTGAGACACAGCACGCGGTATTGACCGCCTCGGCCCAGAAACGCCTAGGAGTCCTATGCTCATCGAGCATCGTCCTAGCCATCTCACAAAGGGTCCGGTTCTTCTTCTCCACAACACCATTCTGGCAAGCGACGTATGGAGAAGAGTACTGATGATCAAGACCAAGATCACTACAAAAGGCATCAAAATGAGAGTACTTAAACTCCGTGCCATTGTCACTGCGTATAGCTCGAATGGCATCACCATGTCTCTCATTCTTCAACCTCGAGATCAAGTCCCGAACAAAGCCAAATGTCTCACTCTTATCCTCCAAAAAGAAAACCCAAGAGTACCTCGAAAAATCATCTACAACCACAAGAACATATCACTTCCCACCCGCAGAGCGGACACGAGCTGGCCCAACCAAATCCATGTGCAGCAGCTCACAAGGTCGCTCGGTCATGACAGCCGTCAGAGGGGCGTGAGAAGCAGCAACCATCTTTCCATGCCGACAAGAAGCACAAACCAAATCCTTCTCGAATTTTAACTTAGGCAATCCTCGGACAAGATCAAGACCACTCAAGCGGGAAAGCAACTCAAAGCTCAAGTGTCCCAACCTCCTATGCCATTTCCAAAGCTCGGCCGGCATGCCAGCAACAAAGCATCAAGGAGGACCAACAGACTAGGAAAAATTGGCACGAAAGATTTGACCCTCGGGGACGATCGTACAGACAAGATCACCTCAAGAATCAAGCACACGAGAAGCACCCGACTTAAAACGAACCTCAAAACCTTCGTCAAGTAATTGAGATACCGACAACAGGTTAAAACCAAGTGACTTGACCAGGGCCACAGTTCTTAAGGTCACCTTGCTACTCACCTTCACCATACCTTCAGCAAGCACTCGTCCTCTCCTGTTATCCCTGAAAGTGATGTACTCCCTCGTACTCACCGGGGTGAGGCTGGAGAACCACCCACGATCTCCGGTCATGTGTCTTGAGCAACCGGAGTTGATCAACCAAAAGCTCCAAGCCTCCCACCTAAAATCAAAAACGAGGACGAGAATGAGCAAGCGACTCAACACTGGGGTTAGTACCAAAAGAATCAAACCAGTGTCGAGCCATTTGCTCAAAAGAAGGGTTAGCAAAATCCATCCTACCAAAACCTCTAGGCGGAGCCCTCTCACGCCTACCACCAAAGGACCTGTCACGTCTCGCTGGAGGAGTACACGCACCACGAGGGGGGAAAACGTGGCCCGTAGTCCATCTGAGAGCCAAAGCTTCGGTCGTGCCTCCCAAACTCGTAACGGTCACGAGAAGGAGCATGCCGAGCCAACTCACCACGTCCAAACCCAACACGCCTATCTCTCTGAGGAAACACACCTCCACCTGCACCTCCATGAGTGGGAACTGTCCTCACAAACACATCACCCCTAGGTAGAGGCCCTCTACGAGGCTCAGGCACACCACGAGCAAGGTGGTACCTGTCCTTGTTTGCCATCTCCCTAGCAAACCTCTCATCCCTCTTCCTCCAGAAACAGAACTCATCCTTATGCCCATCCCTCCCACAATACTCACAATGGAAGCGGATTGGCACTGGCTTAGGCAGTGGCTTTTCTGTGGGCTTCTCAACCGCTTTCTCTCCTGACTTCCCCTCAAAGACATTATCTAGGTTGCTCACAAACTTGATGGGTTTCTGGTAATTCTCTGTTTTATGGGGGAACACTGGTTGGTCTGGAGTTGTATCAAGCTTGTTTCTCAGGTGGTTTGGCTTGGGTGCATATTTGTTCATGGGTATGGTGTGTGGTGGAGTAGGAGTCTCTCCGGCTTTCTCTTCTCCCTCACCACTTTTCTCACCACTCTTGTCAGCCCCCAACGCCTGACCATCAAACCTCTTGAACCGAGCCAACATCAAACTCAATTGTGGCTCATGCCCAGACAACCAACTCATCAATTTCCTAAGTTCATCATTTTCATCCTGCAGACGATCAACATAGTGTGCAAGTTCCATGTTTTTCAAAGCATGTATTTCACAGGTTGAACATGATGTAGGAAGAGGAGCTTTCATTGCCGCCTAAAGAGAAACAATTCTAGTGTGAGATTCATCTAGCCTAGCATGCAAAATAGGACATGAAGTACAAGCTCCTAACAAAGCTGGCCTAGACTTCAACTCATCACATTCAATCCTAACCACATCTAGTTCCTCAAGAACAGAGGCATGTTTCTCCTTGAGGGTAGTCAAATCAGTAAGAAAAACTAAGCAATCACCATAATCAATTTCATAAGACACCACAGGAGCAGATTTCAAAGCACCTATCTCATTTCTAGCATCCACAAGCAAGGATTCAAGCTCAGCAATTTTATCCTTGGCATCACCCAACAAAGACCTAAATTCTCTCTTCTCCTTGTTGGTCTTTCTAAGCACATCATCACGGTTATCAAGCAACTCATTGAGCCTAGCATTCTCCTCTAGCAAGAAGTTGGAATCTTGTCATACCTCTTCATCGGAATCGGAGTTCGAATCCGAGCTGTGCTTCCCACCCTTCTAGGAGTGCGCCATGCCGCAAAAGCCTCCTTGTGCGACGAAGCTCAAGCCGGTGTAGTTCTTGCCCGTGTGCCGCTTATCCTTGCGCTTCTCTTGCTCTTCCTCGCTGCTCGAGTCGGAGGAAGCATCACTTGATGTCGAGTCGATGTCGCTCGCTCCGGCCACCATCGCTCGAGCGGTCTTCTTCTTGTGGCCGCTACTCTTCTTGTGCCTTCTCTCTCCCTTGTCCTTGTGCTTGTCCTTGTCCTTGTAGTCGTTCTGGGAGCGGTGCTTGTTGTAGTCGTGCTTGGACTTACCCTTGTAGTCGTTCTTGATCTCCATGGCTTCAGGGCATTCGGCGATGAAGTGCCCGTACTTCCCGCACCGATAGCACATCCCTGAGCTCCGCCTTGCATTCTTGCGGTTCTCATACATCCGCCCAAACCTCTTTCTCAACAAGGCGAGATCATCCTTGCTCAGCACCTCAAAGTCCTCATCTGGTAAGGACACAAGACAAGACAAAGAAAAGCCAACAGAGTTAGCATTAGTCCTCGATCCTGAGACAAGAGCCAAACTATGAGGATCAGTGGGGCTCTCGCTCTTGGCTCTCAAGCCACGATCAACCTCTGAAGACCTGAGCTTGGAGAACAGCTCGTCAAGCGACAGCGTGTCGTACGTGCTCGACTCCTCAATGGCCTCGACCTTGGCACTCCACACGGACCTATCCAGGGTATGCAAAAGCTTGATAGCTTGATCATGATCCGTGTATGGGAGCACCGTCACATTGGCCCTCATGTTGTTGACTATGCTAGTGAAGCGCTGAAACATAGCATCGGTCGACTCACTAGGGAGATGAGTGAAGTTCTCCTACTCTCTCTGGTAAGTGGAAAACATACGGGCTTGCACTTGGGCATTGCCAACAAGAGCATTTCTCAACTTGAGCCAAATCTTTTCGGCCACATCCTCTCCGTACACTCGATCAAACTTCGAGGCACAGAGAGCATAGAACAAGTAATCAACAGCCTTGCTGTTGGCCTCAAACATGTCCCGCGATCCTGCAAGTAGAAAACTGTCTGGGATGACATAATGAGGATTCTGAGTGACCTCCCAGATCAGAGTTCCCTTCCCTCGCAAAAATGCGCCCATGCGCCTCTCCCACATCGGATAATTCTTGCCATCAAAGTGCAGAGAACCCGACCCCTTTCCATAGTCACCCATCTTTGGATCTTAGACTGGTTAGAATCACGAAGATCCGTAACTGGCTCTGATACCAATTGAAGGACCGATTTGGCGACCAGAGAGGGGGGGGGAGTGAATGGGAGCCGATAAAAATTCTTTCCAAGAACTCAGCCTATGTCCTAATCGCAACTCCGAGGATCACACATGATCAAGCGGGGGCACAATTAAACCTCTCTCAAACCTTAGGAACAAAGCACGGAAGGCTAGGAAGTAAAGCGGAAGCAAACACGAAAGAGCTCGAGCAACAAAGCAAAAGGCTGAGTCCTACCAGATCATCCTGACACTTGGGTCGGATCACCCGTTAGCCTCTAGAGCCGGTCTGGGTCACCTGGGCACAAGTAGCCGGATCACCCAGCCCCCTTCGGGTCACCCGGGCACTTGGGCCGGATCACCCGAAACAGCCCAGAAAACAGCTCGCGAAATCGCCTCAAACTTTTGATCGATGGATCTCCCAAACCACTTGGAGTCTTGAGACGAAATTTTGGGGAGATGATGAACACCCAAGAAGATGCTATGCCCCAAAAATCTCAGCCTCAAACATCCTACAACTCCCGGAATCACTAATCTTGGCCAAGAACACTATGAACTAGGGTTCATCTGAAATTCAACGAATCGAAGCCCAAATCCGGCATTTGAGGGGTCAAGATCATCCACAAAGAGGCACGAGGCACTCACCCATGATCCCCTCAAAGAAATCTAGAGAGAAATGGCCTCAAATCGACGAATCGAGCGATGAACAAAAACACCCAAAAATAGCTCCAAAAATGACACGAAAATCACAAAGAGCTAGGAGAGAGAAATCATCACAACGCCGAATGCTTCCATACATCCAGAGATCAGAGTCTATACAAGAATATAGCCTAAGGAATACAGAGGAAAAGAAGCAGTCCAGAGCGATCTACCGGGGGAGGAAACCCTAGAGTCGAAGGGAGAGAGATGCCATCCACCTCACCGCTATTTATACGAAGTCCATCGGAGGAAGGTAAATGACCATGCTACCCCTACAACCTGAAATGAAGATACAACCCCTCAGGGGCATTTTGGTCAAGTCTTCATCGGACGGACACGCTTCCACCGTGGCTTCGCTTCGCATTGACGCAAACCCCGTGATCACGTCACGTGCCCTCCGCCTTGAAGCTTCCCGAAGCTCCCAGATCACCGTCTCCGTCGCCTCGGGCCTCCGGGCTTGGTTTTGAGGCCCAAACCAAGAAACCGTCCACCGAAGGTTTTGTGGGCAAACCAATAAACCCCGCGTGCAAGCTTCGGGCTCCATCCGCTACCTTGCACCGGCCAATGTTCACGACTTCAACCCGCCAGTCTTGCACCGCATGGCTCGCACTCGACCCCATCGTCCACCGGGTCCATCGAACCAAGCCTACTTGCCACTCCATCACCCGGAGGCCGCCATGGCTAAGGCCTTTCGCGCTTGTTCTTCACCTGCACCGACACGAGTCAAGCCGCAACCTCTACCTGCACACTTAGCCAAGCATCAGTCCACATAATGTTGTCAATCACTCATCACTAAGGAGCGACCCTCCACTGGTCCTCGGACACACCTGGTCCTCAGCTTGTAGCATCCCCTATAATGAAATAAATTCAGCCATTTCCTCTGTGGTCACCATCCTTCATAGCCCCCTAGTCCAATTCTGATTATGCAAGTCCTCGGCCACCGTATTATTTTTCCTTCATGCTAACTTGTACAGATTTGGCGCCAAATCTCTTGGTGCTTACCCCTCAAGCCAAGTTGATTCCCAAAATTTTGCCTGCATTCCATTGCCGATGGTAACTATGGTACTCAGTCTGAACAGCTGCTTGCTAACTTCATCACAGGAGGCATCTGTTCCTACCCATGGCTGATCTTGCTCGGTCCACTAGAACCACAACCACCTAATTCGCAGGGCACGACTAAGCCTTTCCAAGTCCAACACTCCCAGCCCTCCAACTTCCTTAGGTTCCTGCACATTTGACCATCGAACTAGATAATGTCCACCACTGGCTACTTCAGACCCTCTCTAGAGAAAACCTCGTCGAAGCTTGTCAATTTTCTTGACGAGTACAGGGTGACTGCTAGCAAAAGATGGGCGTCAATACAAAACATGGGAATTATTGCAGGGACGGGGCGTGCGTACGCTGCCTGGACTGACCCTCACATCACTCTCAGGAGCGGCTCGAGGGGGCACCGCACCCACCCCACCGCCGCACCACCAAAACTGCGTCAGGCGGCCGCTGCCATCGGCGGCCGCTGCCATCGGCGGCTGGCCAGCGGCGACCCGAAGCTGGTGTCTGCGCGCTCCTCCCCTACGTCCTCCTTCCCTTCCCACTCTCTCTTCTCACCACCAACCACCACAGGTTGTAGATCTCTTCCTTGTTCCACCGGTGATGGTGTTGCTCTTACCGCCGGACGCCGGATCCGCACTCCAAGATGCCAGATCTATGTCGTGGTTGTCCCAAGGTGGCCCTTCCTGCGGGTCCGGGCCACCGCCCTCTGATGCCAGCTGTTGATAGTTCAATAACGCGCCAAGGTTCACCGCAAGCTTACGGATCATGTAGTACCTTTTCCCTCGAGTATCACCCAAGGTATCGAGTCCATGGAACAATGTGTAATGCAAGACTCAATCTAATAACTGAGAAACACTTGTGTCTTTAAGAAGTTTCGAATGTATCTAATCTACAAAGATCATTAGAGGTAGCAAGAGAAAGCATTGAGGTACCGATCTAGAGGGAGTCTAGATCGTGTTTATGTCGTAGTTCCAAGCAAGATAGAAGAGAGCAAAACGAATCTCATTAAAAGCATCTTTAAACCTTGACCTTTGGTCAAACCCCCTAAGTCGCTGTTGGCGTTTCTCAACGTCACCACTAGTTGTACACCTAGAGGGAGCGTATAAGAACGACCGGGTATACCGCAAGTGCACAGAAATACTGCTGTAGCACTTCCCCAAGGAAGGAGAGTATTCCAAGGGTATCGAATCCAAGGAACGGTGTGCACTACCTTCTACTTCTAGTACAGATGATCCAAGGACACAACTCTGATGGATAGGATAGGTAGAAAGGATCTGCTCGGACCGAGCGCAGAGTCTAGTAACGTTCTCTCAGGTATAACACTCACTTCGGGCACCAGGCACACGGCCTTTGTGCTGGCTCGAGCCCAACTCAGTACGCGATGTAAAAGGGTTGCAAAGGGTCCAACAGGCTGTCACCACTGTGGCCTACCTCTATGCTACGATCGTACGTGGCCTCCGAAGGGTAGCTTATGGTCCAGACACCTCGTCTACACCACTCACTATTCCTACGAATCCGCGAGGGAGATACTGGCACTAGCTCAAGGTATGCTCTATCACTCATGCAAGATCATGAATGCACTTTGATCTAACTAGACACATGCAGGAGCTTCACTTTACTCTAATTAGACAGGTAGGCAAACTAGATGCAACTTATGATCTAAGTTCTAATGGATCGAAAGGGGTTGTGTTCGAAGAACACAAGCCTCTAAACCAAGAACAAACGAAGAACACAAGAACACAGCATTCTAAGCATGCATACGACTTTAGTCTAAATAGGAAATATCGAAATACTCACTTTAGTCTAGTTGAAGAACAAAGGCACCGTTGAGGATCATTCTTGAGGAAGATGTCATGAACATGACATGGCCTCAAGCCTCCCACCTCACTTCCTAGCACTAATCCTATACAAGGAGCTCTCCTCTCCTAATGAGAGAGGCTTCAAGCCAAAATGAAGAGGAGGAGGAGAAGAGTGTGTTCCAAAATGGAGCCCCTACCCTCCTATTTATAGAGGGGGGAGGCTTGCTTCGGGGCTCCAAGTGCCCCTAAATGCCCGGAGCTGCAACCAGGAGCCAATCAGGAGGTGACACGTGGAGGGCCTAGATCAACCGAACCAAGGTCGGTTCGGCCGATCTAGGGTTCGGCCGAACCCTAGGGGCCACGTGGCACCTTGTGCTTCTTCGAGGTGGCTGACTGGTGGGCCCTGATGCTTGTCCTCCGTGCATGCCAAGTTTCCCGATGGTTTAGGGGGGTAAGTGGGCCCTTGAATCCATGTGATGTCCATGTGGTGCTTCGTGATTCGTCGGGCTTGCTTCTCTTGGATTGATGACGTCAGTGATCCAGGGGAATCCTAGGTGGCATCCCCTCATTGGCTGGACTTGAAGTGCTTGGATCAATGACTTGTGCTTTTACTCCTCTTTCTAGTGCTATTTACCTGTATTTGTATAATCACCAACACTTGTGGAAATGATTAGTTTAAGCCCTATTCTAGTGTTGATGATCATTTTCCATGCCAAAAGGTACATGATTGACGGGTAAGAAGTGAGTGAAAATCAGCCGTCAACAGTCGCCCCGCCGTACTCGGTGTCAACATCCTGTCATGATGTTCCCCTTTCTTCGCGGTCGAATCTTAGAGCACACTCGCAAGGAATGCATTGAACTACTTGGTAGATTGGGTACACACCTCTAGCCACCGCGGCTACAAGAACATCTCATGCAATCTATCTTGAGAATAGATTGAGGAAGAAAACACCCAAGCAAGAACAAGAATCATAAACAAAGGTACTCGATCGCTGGAAATCAGATCAATTAAAACTCCATCATAAGTGTATACATGAATAAGATCCAACAGGGATCCTACCTTGATCTTGATTCAAGCCTCCGGAACTCTGACGTGGTCTTCCTTGCAAGGTTCCCACGCCGGCTAGGTGAACCCTAGACGACTAACACGACCCTCCTCTCCGAGATGGTGTCCCTCAAGCTCCTCTACTCCTCGGTGGTGAATGACGAATGGCTTGATGAATGGCACTTCACACAGGGACTATAAATAGACCGAAGGGGTGCTAGGTCAAAGGGGGTGGCGAACCGACCCACAGAAGGGCCAGGCCGGCCGGCCTGGGCCGACCGGCCCAGGGCATCCTCGGCCCGGTTCGCCCTCGGTTTTCTTCCCGAAGCTTCTCGCGACTTCTTGAGTTTTTGCCGAGTTGCATGTGGGTCCTTGACGTCATTTTCCTCGCGGTTTAGATAAGGGTGCTTGGCGCATGAACTCCCGCATCTTCCGTCTAGGTCCTCGATACTTCTCGGCTTCACGCTTTAGTCCTTGATTCATTTGGAGTCATGTTCATCTTGTATCTTGACTTGTACCGGGCTCCATGATCTTCTTGTAAAACCCTTGATGAACTTTACCCGGAAGTCCTCATTTAGGCTCTTGATTCCTGTGTAAATAATAAACTCCAAAAACCATGCGCGAGTGCGAACTTAACATATAATGGGGGTTATGATCATTAGTGTGAATATCAAATTAATACCAACATTGAAGGTAAACTCATGGCTAGGTTGACCGAAATCGACCGCCAACACCGGCAAGTCATGCTGTCAGGCCAAGATCCAGCGCCGCTGCCTCTTCTACGACCGACACCGCTGCCTCTTCTACGACCGACACCGCTGCCTTGCTTGTCTCTGGTTCAGACAGGTCGCAACGGACGCCCGGGGTCGCCTCCATCGCGGCGGGTACTTGGGGCTCGGCTGCGCTTGTCATGGTGGTCTCGCAACCAGGTCGCATCCTCGGCTTCCGGCAGTCCCCGTCCTGGCCCTCGCCGGCGCACGGCCGGTGCCAGTGGCCTCTTAAGTCTCACCCCTTCTTTCTCCCTATTGCCCCCTTTTTTTCCTCCCTTTCCCAACCCTAGATTTATCCCGGGTTCCCCTCTGCGCCCAGTGCTACCTCCTCCAGCATCTCTGGTTGCGTGATGGGGGCAGGCTAGGTGGCATTGTTCCCTCTCCTGGCATGCGCTGCCTCATGCCAGACCCCTGCTCGACTCCGCCCCTACACGTGGTGTGCTCCACCTATGCCACCGATGCCGCAACCTCCGTCTCCAACCATCAGGCTGCCTGCGCCTGGTCTCCCCCACCAACAGACCCCTTGGCGTCCTCTTGCCGATCTTGCGGGACCTTGGCCGTCACCGCCGCCTCCGTCGATGGGTTGCACTACCTAAGCCAAGGGTTGGTGGTCGGGGTCACTTGTCCCTGCATGGCCACCTCCTTCTTATATCGACGTCGTTGCAACTGCCGACCACTTCCTCCTCGCCGCACCGTCGGGCCATGACCTCTACGGAGGGTGCGGCACAGGCGCCCCCCTCCTCCCTGCTCTCTGAATTGTTGATGGGCCGTAGTGGACGCCATCTTCGCAACCCTACCCCACCTCTACTTCTTTAGCGACCGGTCATGCAGGTCTCGGAAGCCCTTCACTTCTTTCCTCGTCGTGCTTCGCTCAGCCCCCTCCTCCCGATGCTTGGCCTGACGGCTTCTCCCTCTTTCGATGGGTCTCCGTCTTATTCCGGTTGTCTTGGTCGCCCATAGATCGTCGCTCTGTCGTCTTTGGGCCTACCTCCTTCCCTCTTCTCAGTAATGCCTGCATATGTCCTTCGTTGACATCACCAAGGAATCCTGCTGCAAATTGCATCACTTTGGCTCTCATCACGCTTGCGGTGGTCGACTATGTGGATTTGGTTTTGGAGGCCTTTGGCGAAAGCTTTGCCTAGCGTATGCTAGTGCTGACAATGGTTGTGCTTTCTTCCGTAACTTACCCTGTTCGGGGTATTGTTGTGGCCTCCAAATCCTTTTGGTTTACCAGGTGAAGACTTGGCCTGCTCCTTCGCGGACGATGGTGGCATCGTTGTCGCTTCCTTCTTGAGGACATCATCTTGCATGACCTATTCACACCGCCTCCGCTACTTCCGAAGTGTTTGACAAGTAGTGATGTGCATGTTTCCTTGGTGTATCTTTTCTACATGCATTTGTCGTCTTAGGTAGTTTCTTTTATGGTGGTGGTGAGGTGATCTTCTCTCTGTTTCTGTTGTCGTCTATGCTATTTCTTTTTCGGATTGTCATTCTTGTTTGTCTGCACTTCAAGGATTCTCCTAAAATTGTGTCATATAAAACTCTCTTCTCTTAATGAAAAGTGTGCTTTGCTTGTCTTAAAAAAGTCAATGCTAAACTTGGGGAGGGTTGTGGCAGTGAGATCTCGACGAGACAGTGGCGCTCGTGATGAACCCGTGTAAACGGTGGTTGTAGCGAACATGGCCTCATATGCCATTTGTTCAAAACTTAATTTTGGTGATTAATGACAACATGATCAATGGGACTAACCATATTGCTGAGCATGTCCTTGCAGACATTTCTAGGTCCCATGGTTGCAAAAATACCACATGCCAAAGTGAGAAGATAGTATATTTTTCAAAGGTCAAAACCAAGAAAGAGAAAGAGAAGAAAAGACACCGTCGGATGAACCGACGGTATCTTGGAAGCAGTGTTGGAGCAATCGCCGGATGAAGTGGTACACTGCGAAAGAAGACTCAAGTAAGCATGCACCACCGGATGAAGCGACGCTGCCTATTTTACATGCGCCGGATGAATTTCTGGAGGAGCAGCAGCGGGGTTAGTTGCACCGGATGAACCGACGGTGTTGCAGCAGTTCATCCGGTGACCGTATATTAGCTAACAGAGAGGTTCAGGCGCAAAGCTCTTCAGCACCGGATGAAACAATGTGTTGATGGTGGAAATTCACCATTTCCAACCCTCAATATTCTCACCTAAATGGAGGCTTATGCATTATTTACTAGCATTTAGGTTTGAATAATGTAGTTCCACTTGTCCTTGGAGATTATTTGTATGTAGGTGATTTACCCCTTAAAAGAGATGGAAACTCAACTCCTATGAAGAAACCATGCCAACTCAGCTGAGGAGGTGGCTGCCACCAAAGGAAACATGGCAAGACACGTCATCGATCCAGGGGAGGCACTCACCGACGAATCAGAGGACGCCACATGGACTTCACATGGATCAAAGGGCCCACCTCGGATACCAAATCAAGCCATGCACCGGGGATGGATCAGAGGGCCCACAGGGCAGCCACCCAGAGGAAGCACACCAGGTGGGGCCACCCTAGGGGGCCGGCCGAACCTAGGATCGGCCGAACCGACCTAGGGGGCGCCCATCTGGCCCCTACACGTGGTTGCTCCTCATTGGTCACTTGCTGTAGTCCCGGGTGTTTAGGGGCCATTTGGGCGTCCGAGCAAGCCTTGTCCTCCTTTATAAATAGGAGGGGAGGGGCTCCCATTTCTCACACACCACTCTCTCATTCTCCTCTCACTTTTAGTTTCCAAGGCTAGGGGGTAGGCTAGAGTAGCTCTTCTTCAGGTTCCAAGTCCTCTTGGAAGTTTAGGTATGAGTTCTCTTTTATCTTTATTTCTTTGTATGACTTTGATCTACTTCAGTTATTCAGCTATTTCATATAAAGTCATGGTAGATCATATTCTTGATATGTTCTTGAGTTCATCCTCTATTCATCATTTAGAGGTTTGTGTTCTTCGTGAACACTACCTTTTGATCCACTTGAAGGATGATAAGCTCCTTCCTTATGTGTTTGTTCATAAGTTAGAGGCTCGTGTTCTTCACGAACACGACCCTTTGATCTTGTTGATTAGACATAAGAGAGTTCATATCTGTTCGTATGTCTAGCCTTAGTTGATCTTGTTAGATAGCATGAGAGTGTTGCATGGGGTCTGTGTTCAAGCTACGGTACTCGGTCTAGTTGACCAGTCTTCTGGTGGCTCTCACCCTGGGTCACAATAGCCCGGGCCAGGTGAAGTCTAGCAGCAACGTAGGCATGGTGCCTGGGTTGTCTTGCTACGATAGTTATGAGCATACCCCCCGTAATGAGAGGTCGGTCCTCAGGTGGTGACAGCCCTGTTGGATCCTAGGGCAACCTCCGCGTTGGGGTACCTACTGTAGGAGTCTAAAGTCTAGTTTCGCAGAGTGCTGGTCATCGTGGTCTAGCTCCCCATTTGTACCTGGGTGCTGAACCATGTTTCCCTCTTGCAATACTCATGCCTATCTCTTGTATCTTCTAGCTTTGTATGTTTAGTACATTAGAACCTAGAGCTAACTCGTATGTTCCCCCTAAGCCGTAGTGTGCTAGAGTAGAGGAAGATTTGAGGTGTGTGTGTCACACTACCCCTATTATCTTTTATCTTACCCCTGCCTTTGAGTGTGTTGTTTCCCTATATCTATCTCTTGGTTTACATTCAGAGCAAAAGCATAAGTCTAAGATATCTGCCATTGCCTTCCTTGGATTCGATACCCTTGGAATACTCTCTTTCCTTGGGGAAATGCTACAATGGTTTATCTGTGTGCTTGCGGATTCGTTCATGATCATTTAGATTAACCTATGGCAAGTCTCGATGTTCACGCTAACTGCGCCATTAGTTGTGACATTGGGAAATGCCAACAAGCATTTCTAGCATTGATGCTAAGGATGGATTTCCAATCTGTTCTTAAGTGATCAACGTTTAGAAATGTCAACACAATGGTCATGAGGATATAAGCAACGGTTCATCCGACGGCAGGAAAGAAGCTAACAGTAAGGTTTTGTGAAGAAATCCTTTAGCACCGGATGAACTGACGGCATAGGAGAAGGACCGTCAGTGTATGCGTTGGATGATATGTGTCAGTGGGGATGCAATGGCTAAGTGACGTGGAGGACACCGGATGAACCGACGCCTGGGAAAAGCATAGCGGCGGTTGATCTGACGGTACTAGTTTATGCAGCTTTTAGCCAACGGCTCTTTGGACGTCTTGGGCTATTTATACCCCCTTCACTCGTCCATTTGAAGTTGTTGGAGTGTGTGGAAGTGCAGAGGAGTTCAAGACTCATAGAAGATCATATCCAAGCCATCCAAGTGCTAAATTGCTCATCCATAGACTTGCACATGCTTTGTGTGTGTGCTTAGTGCTAGGCTTAGCTTAGGGCTGAGCGAGTGCAAGGTGTGCCTACCTTGTGTGGTGATTCTCGAGTGGATCAAGTTGTACGAGGTGCGCCGGAAGCCTTGGATCCTAGGTGGCTCTCTGGCAAATGTCTTCGACCCTCCGGCTTGGTGTGGAGCGGCGAGGACACTTTGTGCGGGGGACGTGGAGACCCCCTTCCCTTGGTGGAGAAGCTCCTTAGTGGAGACGGCATCAAGGTGACCAAGGGAGCTTGGCAAGTGCCTTCGTGGCGAGCCTTTGTGGCAAGTCAAGTGGTGCTCTTGGGAGAGACTTGGTGACCGGGAAGCAATTCTCTTGTGTAGAGTGCTTCAACAACGTGGACTAGGGGTGGCTTAGTGCCTACCGATACCACGGGATAAATCGCGTGTCAAGAGTTTGCTTCCTCTCACCCCCCTTTACATTTCCGCATTACATTCTTGCAATCCTTGTTTGCCTTTACTTTCCTAGAGTAGTATCTTGCTAGGATTGGCTATAGGTTGCAAAACTTGTTTTGGGATGGGAGTTTCACACTAGAACAACCTTAGTTGCACATCTAGATAGTATGTTCTAGTTTATGTTTTATGCAAAGTAGTGAAAGCCATAGGTTAAGTTTTTAAGTTGCCTAATTCACCCCCTCCCCCTCTTAGGCTACGAGCATCTGATTCCTTACAGTGGTAAACCGCTTAGACCAACTAGTCCAACCCAAACGCGACACTTATTCAAGCCGTGTAAAACCAGCCTGTACCAAACCAGAAACCGCTAAAACCAGACCATGAAAAGGGTTGAGTACTACATATGATGCAAGTGCTAGCTTGTCATTGTTTACAAATTCAACTTCAAGGATCCAAAATTACAGGAGTATCAAGCTAATTACAATTCTTTCCGCATTTCACTCGTAACTTGCTAAGGCAGAAACATCTTCTCGACACATACATTTTACACGGCAATGGGTAGTGTGTTTGGACTAATCTCACATATGGTTGCCTTGGCTGCCCTGCTTATTATCGGCAAATCTCCTCCAGTACCAATGCTGCACCCACACGGTCCGCATACACTCAAGCGGCACCCCCTTCATTTCCGGCAGGAACGCTGCCGCACAGATTGTCCAAAGGAGGAACCAGCCGGCGTGGAACAGGAACACACCGTACCTTATGGCGCAGAGCATCCTGATGAACACCTACAGCTCCGTGAAGGTGAGGCAGAGCCAGATGGAGATGCTCATGGCCTGCCCGGCCGACCTCACCTCCACGGGGTAGATCTCGCTCTGCACCACCATCGCAGCGGCGCTCACGAGATGCCCATGAAGAACTTGCTGACCAGGATCAGGACCAGCACGGCGATCGCGTAGCTCCGTGGCATCATGGCCGCCGCCACCTCGGGATCGAGGTGAGCCGCCATGATCCATGAAATGGCCACCTTTACCATCATGTGTTTGTTTCAACACGAAATTAAGGTATGACATAACTCTGTGTTCACCTAAACAGCCGCTTCATCTGTTTAAATACCGTTTAAATGGTAAACAGAGGTGATTCATGTCGTTTTGGTCCTGAACGGTGAATTAAACGGTTGGAGCGTTTAAACCATTCAAAACCGTCTAAATCATCTAAACATAAATGAGTTAATCATGATGACATGACCATTTAATTCATGATTTAGTCAATAGGAGGATTATAACTACCACAATCAACATCGAAACAATTAACATTGTAAGTATATGAAGTGTTGTATAGGATATAGATTTATTTAAAAAATTATTTGGTAGAATACCTACTTTATTGTTACTATGCAAAATCGTTTAGCCTATTTAACTCCATTTAAATGGTCTAAATGCTAAACAAAAGATGACCTACTATTTATCATTTAGCATTTAGGATAACATTACTCATTTGATATATCCGACCGCAAAGATATCACATGCGGAGAGAGCATATTTAGGGTGCTAGATCGATCACCTGGCAGAGCGTGGCGCAAAAGATGCCGACGATGAGGGCCTACGGCCGGTATGGTCCATGACAAAGGTGGACAGCACCGTCGCCACCAGGTTCACCGTGAAGTTGAACACGGAGCCAAGAATAGCTTTCTGGTTGCTGAACCCGATGGTCCGGAACACCACCGGCAAGAAGACGCTGATGATGCTCACACCGGTGAGAACGTACAGCACGGGTACGGCCATCCCGACAAACAGGTACTGCCTGTACTACCTGCTGAAGAGCTTGTGGAACGCGCTTTCGTGGTTCCGGTTCGCCTCATCGACGGCATGGATGATCTCCTTTAGCTCACTCTCGACGTCGGCATTTGCCCCGCGGAAGCGCTGCAGCGCGGCTCGAGCTTGGTCCCGCCAAGCCGAACAAGGCAGACGAACAAGGCTACTGGGCGTGTCGGAGACGAACAAGGCCCCCAATGCAAGGAGGGTGCCCGGGACTCCCGCCAAGCCGAGGGAGACATGCCAGCCCCATCCGGGGATGTCGTTGGTGAAGTAGTGTGATTGTTGCAAAAAGCGAGCCGGACACGAATCCGATACCAAAGCCGAGCAACTGTAGCGAACATGGCCTCATATGCCATTTGTTCAAAGCTTAATTTTGGTGATTAATGACAACATGATCAATGGGACTAACCATATTGTCTAGCATGTCTTTGTAGACACTTCTAGGTCCCAAGGATGCAAAAATACCACATGCCAAAATGAGAAGATAGTATATTTTTCAAAGGTCAAAATCAAGAAAGAGAAAGAGAAGAAAACGCACCGTCGGATGAACCGACGGTATCTTGGAAGCAGTGTTGGTGCAAGCACAGGATGAAGCAATACACTGCGTGAAGACTGAAGTTTACTTGATGATCACCGGATCAACCGATGCCCCCATTTCTAGATGCGCCGGATGAATCAAGAAATCAAGAAAGCAAGAATCAACACCACCGGATGAACCGACGGTGTAGCAGTGGTTCATCCGGCGGCTGTGTGTTTGCTAACAGAGATGTTCTGGAGCGAAACCCTTAAGCACCGGATGAACCGATGGTCACCAGGACACAAGCAACGGTTCATCCGGCGACTACGAAGAAGCTACCAATAAGGTTTTGGGAAGAAATCCTCTAGCACCGGATGAACCGACGGCATGAGGAAAGAGCCATCAGTGTAAGCATCGGAGGAAGTGTGTCAGCAGGGAAGCAACAGTCTTGTGATGTGGAGGGCACCGGATGAACCGATGCTTGGAAAAGTATAGCGGCGGTTCATCTGACGGTACTAATTTCAGCAGATTTTAGCCAACGGCTCTTTGGTCGCCTTGGGCTATTTATACCCCCTCTACTCACCCATTTGGAGAGGCTGGAGTGTGTGGAAGTGCAGAGGAGTTCAAGACTCATAGAAGATCATATCCAAGCCATCCAAGTGCTAAATTACTCATCCATAGTCTTGCACATGCTTTGTGTGTGTGTTTAGTGCTAGGCTTAGCTTAGAGTTGAGTTAGTGCAAGGTGTGCCTACCTTGTGAGGTGATTCTCGAGTGGATCAAGTTGTACGAGGTGCGCCGGAAGCCTTGGAGCCTAGGTGGCTCTCCGGCAAATGTCTTCGACCCTCGGGCTTGGTGTGGAGTGGCGAGGACACTTTGTGCGGGGGACGTGGAGACCCCCTTCCCTTGGTGGAGAAGCTCCTTAGTGGAGACGGCATCAAGGTGACCAAGGGAGCTTGGCAAGTGCCTTCGTGGTGAGCCTTCGTGGCAAGTCAAGTGGTGCTCTTGGGAGAGACTTGGTGACCGGGAAGCAATACTCTTGTGTAGAGTGCTTCACTAGGGGTGGCTTAGTGCCTACCGATACCACGGGATAAATCGCGTGTCAAGAGTTTGCTTCCTCTCATCCCCCTTTACGTTTCCGCATTACTTTCTTGCAATCTTTGCTTGCCTTTACTTTCCTAGAGTAGTATCTTGTTAGGATTGGATATAGGTTGCAAAACTTGTTTTGTGATGGGAGTTTCACACTAGAACAACCTTAGATGCACATCTAGATAGTATGTTCTAGTTTATGATTCATGCAAATTAGTGAAAGCCATAGGTTAAGTTTTTAAGTTGCCTAATTCACCCCCTTCCCCTCTTAGGCTACGAGCATCCGATTCCTTACAAGTGGTATCAGAGCAGGGACTCACTTCCTTCACAAGGATACGCCAATTCGATTGGCAATTTGTGAAAACCGGCTCATTGGATCGGTTAGGCTTCACCGCCTAGTGAGTTGCTCTTTAGAGGATGAAAGGGGTGGATACCTTAGGTTTGGCTCCACATTTCGATGGCACGGGTTACTCTCGTTGGAAGGTCCTCATGGATGCTTATTTACAAGCTAAGGATCTTGATGTTTGGAAGGTCACCAATAAGGGTGTTAGAAATGGTACTAGGAAGGAGAAGCAATTTGATGTTATTGCAAAGAGTATCATTTTATCCTCTCTAGATGTAGGTGTTTTCAATAGAGTTTTTACTAGTGAAAATGCTCATGTGCTATGGAATACCATCAAGGAACAAATTGAGGGTTCAAAAGAAGTAGCTAATGAACACTACGGTTGTCTCCTTGAGGAATTCAATAGATTTAAGCAACTTGAGAATGAAAATGCCGAATCTATGTACTCACGCCTAAATATTCTTGTTAATGAGATTAATGCTTTAGGTGTGAAGAACATCACGGACATGAACATGAACCGCAAGATCCTTCAAAGTCTCCGGAAGCCCGATTATGACTTGGTGAAAGCTATCATCTATGAGAAGAAGCTTGAAGAGTTGAAGCCTTCTCAAATCTTGAGCAAGATCATGGCACATGAATTTCAAGTCATGCCCAAGAAAGCTTCCAAAGATGAGCTCAAGACCAAGGAAGAACCAAAAGTTGAGCTCAAGGCAACACCCCAAGAACCATCTTCTCCAACCGCAAGCCATGCTCTCTCAAGCCGACAAGAGAAGAAGTTGAGAAAGATGGTGATTCATGGAAGCTCAAGTGAAGATGATGATGGTGATGATGAAGGATCCTCAAGTGATGAAGAGGTCGAGTCGATGGTTGCCATGTACATGAAGAAAATCTTCAAGTATGTGAAGAAAGTCAACATGTACGGCTACAACATCCACTTGAGAGAAGGGCATCATCATCAACATATCAAGTTCACCAAGATCAAGCGCAAGCCCAAGAAGAAGGTGGTCAAGGAGGGGAAGCCAAAGCAAGAAGCACTCACCGCCATCCGTGAGTGGATAAGTGGTGGAGAATCAAGTTCTTGTAGCTCAAGTGATGAATCAAGCAAGAACTTCACCACCTGCTTCATGCAAGGTCCCCTATCATCATCACACATGTGCCTTATGGCCCAAGGTATGGAAAGCAATGTGAGTGATGATGAATCCGATGCCACTTCAATTGATGATCTTGTTGAGCTAGTAAATGAGCAAAAAGGGATGCTAGAAAAACAAGCTAATGAAATTAAAGAACTCAATGCTCTCAATGATCTTAGTGCTACCCTTGCTACAAATTATGAACATTTGTTGTGCAAATTCAAATTGCTTAGCGAGGAGAATGAAGAGCTAAAATCTAAGCTAGAGAGCATTGAGATTAAAACTAGTGATTCTTTTGAGCTTAATGAACCATCTATCCCTTGTGCAATTCCTATCTCCAAGGTAGATGCTTCAACTTCTTGCATTGATTTAATTGATGAATCTCGCTCACCATCTTGCAATGAGAATGTTAAGATTATGAGCATGAAGAATGATGAGCTCAAGCAAGAAGTGAAATGGCTCCGGGAGAGGTTGGTTAGCTTGATGGGCAAGGGCAAGAAAGATGAGGAACAAGTAGAAGCCTCGCAAGACATGAAGGGCAAAGTCCAACCTTCTCAAGATAACCGTGATAACATGGTGAAGAAGCTTGAGAAGGGATCAACCGTGACTTGCTACAAGTGTCATGAAGAAGGGCACAAGTTCTACAAATGCCCTCAATTTGTCAAGAAGATGGACAAGGGTGAGAAGAAGATGATGAACACTACCATCAAGAGCTCTCTCATCTACACCAAGCCCAACCGCAAGAACAAGATCAAGATCAACTCCTATGTCATCAACAAGAAGTCTAATGTCAAGGTGGTTGCACACAAGGTTGGGAAGGTGAAGGAGTGGGGTTGGCACAAAGAAGAAGTGATGATTCAAGTCTAACAAGCCAAGCTTGCAAGATTGGACATGTGTTGCCCAAGCTCCCCGGTTAAGGTAATGGAAACTAACTCATCTTATGTATCTTTGTAGCTCCATTGCCTTGTTTAGGTTGCATTTGTTGCTATGCCTAGTCGTTTACATATGGTAGGTTACTTGTGTCATGAGCTCACCCATGAGCAACCTACATGGTTTGATTAGTGTGTAGGAAAGCTATACTTGTTTCTTTCATGATGCATGTTTTCATATATATTTCTTTGCATCATGAGCAAGATATAGGGTTAGCTTCACTTTTGTTGTCATAAACAATGTTCATACATTTGGTTGGTGATTCAAACACTAAATGCACACATTTAGGGGGAGCTCATCCTATAGTTTGTTTGTGGGACTAACATCATTTCAAGCTTATCTTGTGTAGTCCCTTGGTGACGCGTTCCGGTGCGGTACTTCATTCTAAAAGAATGTTATTTCACTCTAAATGTGATCTAACATCTCTAAGAGAGTGAATATGGCAATATGAGCTTCATGCTATTGAGTCATGTCCTTGCGAGTTTATGTCTCTATATAAGTTCAAAGGCAATGAACTCATACATTCCTAAGCCTTGTGGTACCCAAGTATCTTCTTTACAAGCTTCTTTCAAAATGGTGTCATCTCCAAGTGATATCATTTTCAAGTGGCTTATCTCAATGTGGTGCCAACAAGGTAGAAAGGAAATTACCCCGGAGGTATGCAATGCTCAAAATCTACAAGTGGTAATGTTACAAGAACTCTCTTGTCTTATCTCTTGTCTTTTAAGCTACCTCCTTGCATGATATGCTCTAAGCTTCCTTTTCTTACAAGTATTTGTAGTTGTGCACTTGATTTTCACACTATCTTTTTGTGCACACACTTAGGGGAAGCTTAGTTTATATCATGCTAGTCTCATGAGCTTGTGATGCACCTTAGTTATTCACACATGTGGTATCTTCATTGATATCATACATATGGATCATGGATCATGCGTGAAGGACCGAATAGGTGACCAGAGAGGGGGGGAGTGAATGGGAGCCGATAAAAATTCTTCTCCAAAGAGAGAACTCGGCCTATGCCCCGATTACCACTCCGAGCACTCGCACACACAAGAGCGGCTCTAAACTAGGCACACACAAGCCAACAAGACCTAGAGACAAGCCACGAATCAAGAAGCGGAAGCACTAGACAAGAATCAAACCAATCGAGCAAGTCTGCAAAACCCCAGGTGGACAGTCCGGAAGAGCCTGGCAGACGGTCCGTGATGGCCTGGCGGACGGTTCGCGGCAACAGGGCAGACAGTCCGAAAAAGCACTCCGAACCTCCAGTGACTCCCGAGGAAATTCGGACAGTTCGGGCAAGCACCGCGGACGGTTCGAGGCTCGCGGACAGTCCGGCCACCCCGGGCAGACAGTCCGGCAAACTCCTTCCAACCGAAACCAAAGCACTCAACGGATCGAAGTGAAGGGACTCAAGAACTCACGACGAACTCGACGAACTGACACCCGGGCGGACAGTCTGCGAGGGCACCGTGGACAGTCCGCGAGGGCTCCAGAAACAGCCTCCGAGCCCGCGTGAAAAACACCTCCAACTTCCGATCGACGGATCTCCCAAACCGCTGGACGGATTGAGCCCAAATTTTGGGTAGAAGAGAAGCATCTCTAGGAAAAGCTATGCCCAAAATCTTGGAGCCCCAAACCTATCCAATCAACCGGAATCGCAAATCTCATGCGCTCAAAGCACCAACTCGAGTTCATCCAAACCTCACCAAATCGAGCCCGATTTCTAGTGTTTGAGGGGTCAAGATCATCACCAAAGATGCGCAAGACATCCACCCATGATCCCCTCAAAGAAATCTGGAGAGAAACGGCCTAGAAATCAACGCACAAGGATCGAACTGAAAAGCTCCGAAAATAGCACAAAAACCAACTCGGGAATTTAGAAGGAGATAGAATTAAATCCACCGGGAGCAAAGGATTTGGCACAAGATTGAGATGAAGACTTCACTAAGAATTTCTTGTCCAATCGGTTACAAGCCACTCCAAGAATTGCAAACCTTGGATGGCAAAAAGCTCCAAACAAAGAGCCACACACTCTCCTCTCCCTCTTTCCCCAAGAGCACCCCAAAATGAAAGAGCACTCCCACCAACTAAGCCAAAGAGTTGGCTGAAAATTCAGCCCCTACTCCTATATATAGGCCCTCCAGAAAAGACCGAAGTGCCCCTACACTAGGAGATACAATACAAGCCCTCACAGGGGCATTTTGGTCAACACATGAAGTTCACCATCGGACGGCCGTGCATCCATCGGGCCTTCACGTCCTCCCGACGCAAGCACCTCAATCATGCCGCGTGTCACCCACCTCGAAGCTTCCCGACGCTCCCGGATCCCCGTCTCCGTCGCGTTGGGCCTTCAGACTTGGTTTTGAGGCCCAAACCAAGAAGCCGTCCTCCGATGGTTTTGTGGCCAAACCACCAAACCCCGCGTACACGGCCCGGCCTCACCACGCCAAGTGTTGAGCCCGTCAAGCCTTTCACCTCTGGCGCCCGGACGGTCTACTCGGTCTTGCCTCGTTCCTTGACTTGGCCGCCACCAATGCACCGGCTCCATGTCCACGACTTCGTCTTGCTCTTCTTGCACCATGCGGCTCGCACTTGATCCCGTCGGCCACCGGGTCCCTCGAACCAAGCCTACTTGTCTCTCCACTCCTCGGAGGCCCCGCAAGGCTAAGACCTTTCGCGCCTGTTCTTCACCTGCACCAACGCAAACCAAGCCGCAACCAACACCTGCAATACTATGCCAAGAGTCAGTCCACACAACGTTGTCAACCACTCCTCACGAGTGCATTGACAACACACCACATATAGATATGAAGTTACACAACCGACAACACAACCTGACGAAACACACTCAACACAAAGCCTCAAAACATCCGATCAATCGCTCATCATATACAAACCAAGGCGCATATCAACTTGGTTTCTCAATGCGGCTTTCTCCCTTGTATTTAACATTTCTCCTTGAGCTATGATTGCTAGGACTTGCTAAATTTCCTTTGGAGACCCTTTTGTTTTGGACACTTTTTGGAGATTTTATTCCAAAGGGGGAGAATTTGGAGCCAAAGCAAGCCAATGTTTCCAAAGGGGAAGTAGCAAGCTATATGTGAAGAGAAGATCATGAAAGAGGGAGAACACAATCTAGAGGGAGTTGGATGATGGTAAGCATCCAAGCAAGTGTAAGTGGTTCAATTTTGTCAATTTTTGCAAATTTATGCTTGCTTTGATTGTGTTGTCATAAATCACCAAAAAGGGGGAGATTGTAGCAAACATGGCCTCATATGCCATTTGTTCAAAGCTTAATTTTGGTGATTAATGACAACATGATCAATGGGACTAACCATATTTTCTAGCATGTCTTTGTAGACACTTCTAGGTCCCAAGGATGCAAAAATACCACATGCCAAAATGAGAAGATAGTATATTTTTCAAAGGTCAAAATCAAGAAAGAGAAAGAGAAGAAAAGGCACCGTCGGATGAACCGACGGTATCTTGGAAGCAGCGTTGGTGCAAGAACAGGATGAAGCAGTACACTATGTGAAGACTGGAGTTTACTTGATGATCACCGGATCAACCGATGCCCCCATTTCTAGATGCGCCGGATGAATCAAGAAATCAAGAAAGCAAGAATCAACACCACCGGATGAACCGACGGTGTAGCAGCGGTTCATCCGGCGGCCGTGTGTTTGCTAACAGAGACGTTCTGGAGCGAAACCCCTAAGCACCGGATGAACCGATGGTCACCAGGACACAAGCAACGGTTCATCCGGCGACTACGAAGAAGCTACCAGTAAGGTTTTGGGAAGAAATCCTCTAGCACCGGATGAACCGACGGCATGAGGAAAGAGCCGTCGGTGTAAGCATCAGAGGAAGTGTGTCAGCAGGGAAGCAATAGTCTTGTGACGTGGAGGGCACCGGATGAACCGATGCTTGGAAAAGTATAGCGGCGGTTCATCTGACGGTACTAATTTCAGCAGCTTTTAGCCAACGGCTCTTTGGTCGCCTTGGGCTATTTATACCCCCTCCACTCACCCATTTGGAGAGGCTGGAGTGTGTGGAAGTGCAGAGGAGTTCAAGACTCATAGAAGATCATATCCAAGCCATCCAAGTGCTAAATTGCTCATCCATAGTCTTGCACATGCTTTGTGTGTGTGTTTAGTGCTAGGCTTAGCTTAGAGTTGAGTTAGTGCAAGGTGTGCCTACCTTGTGAGGTGATTCTCGAGTGGATCAAGTTGTACGAGGTGTGCCGGAAGCCTTGGAGCCTAGGTGGCTCTCCGGCAAACGTCTTCGACCCTCCGGCTTGGTGTGGAGCGGCGAGGACACTTTGTGCGGGGGACGTGGAGACCCCCTTCCCTTGGTGGAGAAGCTTCTTAGTGGAGACGGCATCAAGGTGACCAAGGGAGCTTAGCAAGTGCCTTCGTGGCGAGCCTTCGTGGCAAGTCAAGTGGTGCTCTTGGGAGAGACTTGGTGACCGGGAAGCAATACTCTTGTGTAGAGTGCTTCACTAGGGGTGGCTTAGTGCCTACCGATACCACGGGATAAATCGCGTGTCAAGAGTTTGCTTCCTCTCATCCTCCTTTACGTTTCCGCATTACTTTCTTGCAATCTTTGCTTGCCTTTACTTTTCTAAAGTAGTATCTTGTTATGATTGACTATAGGTTGCAAAACTTGTTTTGGGATGGGAGTTTCACACTAGAACAACCTTAGATGCACATCTAGATAGTATGTTCTAGTTTATGATTCATGCAAATTAGTGAAAGCCATAGATTAAGTTTTTAAATTGCCTAATTCAACCCCTCCTCCTCTTAGGCTACAAGCATCCGATTCCTTACAGCAACATGCGACCAATGATGAGCATGGCAATGTTTACAGCACCGGCGTTGATTACGGCTCCAACAAAGAACAGCGCGCCACCGAACAGCATGATGGCCTGGCGGCCCACCCTCCTGGTGACATGGCTCGCCACAATCGAAGATAACGCGGAAGCAATGAACAAGGAATGATGTGAACACGGTAAGCCACTGGTTGTCATATTTGCAGTAGACTCTGCGCTTTGTGTTCTTCGTTCCACTTAGGACATCCGGGAAGAAATCACTCAGGAAAGACTCCATCTGAGTCACACCACCTAACTAGGCCAAGCATGTGTGTTAGACTCTCTTAATTATATATTTGGATGTAATATTTATTCATCCATCACACACTTAATTATTAAATAAAGCACCATGGTAGACTGCAAAAAGAAATTCTCAGGAAAGAGAAAACATTTCATCAATAGATTAAAATAGAATAAATGCATGGTGTCAAAAAAAGTAGAAATAAGAGTAGACTCTGTAATATAGCCAATAGCGTATAACAGAAATAAGATGGATGACATTATGGATCCGAGATTATTGTTCTTTTCACTCCAATAACTAGCGGAGGCGCCACTAAAGGAAGCCACACTATAGTTTAAACTCAAAGAATAAGAAAATTTATAATCAAGATAAAACACATAATCACACTAGCTGCTTCATTATAGTAAGTATGCATGGATCATGTTTAATTTTCTTCCCTTGGTACAAACCTGAGATGCCGTTGTCATAGCCGTAGATGAGGCCGCATGATGCGGCCATGAGTTAGGTCGTCACGACAGAGAACGTCACCCCACCGCCATAGTCATGCGCACTTGCTTCAGCAGCGAAGAATCCTTCTCCAGCCATTTCTGTGTATGCCAAGACTAAGCTCTCAAATGCTGGGGAGCTAGGATGCAAAGGCCACCGAGCTGCTCTTCTTACCTGCAAAGGCCATGTTACAACAAAACCATACTTTCTTCTTCTTGATGGGCATCTTGCTCGTATGTCATTAAGTCATTGGGAATTTAATAAGTAGAAGATAAATTAAAATGGGACCCTAGATCTGAAAGGATATGATACTTCTCTAAACTACAAAGCTACAATTTGCACTACACATGGGTCTTTAAAAAAACAATTTCCAGTACATACCGACCAGGAACTCGATCTGGTGCTGTGCCATTTAATTTGAGACTAATAAGTACATATATAAATGTTTGCCCTTATGTCATCTTGGAAGTGTCAGGATTTCTTAATAGGAATAACATATGTTCTTAGTACAAGTGACAGGTCATTGATGAGGATGCCCTGACAAATATGATTTTTCTTTGACTGTTTCTCTATCGATCTTTGGCGGTTTCGGATACAGTACCCTCTTTGCATTACCAGTTCCTCCTAACCTTTCTTCCAAGCCAATCAGACACTAATAAGAGGTGGTTCTTGGGCACCACCAATCACACAGGCCAACCAACCTTGTGGGAATCAATTTCCAAAATCCTAACATTAATATTCCCCGTTAGGCTTATTGAAAACTTTATCAAGAAATGCAGTGCAAAAACATCCAAGAAAAGAGTGCATCAGGCATGCATGGTCATCTGTAATTTCTACTGTTTATTACACAAATAACTTTCATGAGTATTTGCTACACATTATTAGCCTGACAATGAGATGATTTGATATGGATCGTTCTCTTCACTTCGTTGATGCTGCTCCTCCTCCCATGCACCTCCTTCACCTGCACCCAACAATGCAAGGTCAACACTCCAGACTTCAGAGTCTCTCAGACACTATTGCAATGAACAAAACACTCATCGATGCTCCCACGAGGCACTACTAGCAAGTCAAATATCTCATATCATACCTATAAAGCGAGTTTGGGATTCTGCGGTTCCCATTACTCTACACTATTTTTTTGAGGTCTTTTTCGGTACACAATACTACCATGTACCACCACTTTAAAAGGATTCGTATGTAATAGGAAAGGATCTATTTGTAAGGATTAGACGGTTGAGATTAATTCTGTACCACCGGTTTTTTTTCGTGGTATGGGTGGTATTCATAGGTGGTATTGGTAGAATATGGGTATTATTGGAAATAGAAAATATTTTTGTTGTAATATATGAAATTAATATATGTTTTTATTGTACTCGTCGGCAGTATGTTTTTTCCAAATAATATTCATTCACCAAATTACCATTTTACCCACAGCAAAAAACCGACAATACCACCGTACTACCAAAGAGTGGTATTGTGTACCGAAAAAGAGCTCTTTTTTCTGCTCTACACTGAATATTTTCCCTATGTATTTCATTGTTTCATGTTTTTGTTTTTGATGAAACATGAGGGGGGGTCCCCTACTGATTATATATTAATTATAAAACAAAACAGGTGCAAGAGTTTTGAGAAGGCCTCAAGAAACAAAAAAAATAAAGGAAAAAATTAACCCTATTACATGATTGATTGAAGCCATAAAGACATAGCTTGCTGGGAACTAAACTTTGCTCTCAGAATAACCAGAGCAATTCAAATTTAAATCTTTCTTTGGCCGCTTGAAGTGTTGGCTGAATATTCCTGAAGATGTAATCATTTCGAGCCATCCAAATTGCCCAGCTCATTATGATAATGATGTCCATGAAGAAATTCATTTGCAATTGTGTCCTGAAGAAGAGAAGGGTGTCAAAAGGATCACACGTAGGGACTGTCAGACCCAACAAGTTCCAGCAATTAGTTGCAAATGGACAAATCAGAAACAGGTGTTCTAAAGTTTCCTCGACTTGATGTTGACAGAGCACACATTCATAGGACGGTAGAACCCTGTGTTTCCTCCTTAAAATGTTTCTTGTACTCAGACGATCTTTGAATAGCAGCCAAAAGAAAACCTTATGTTTTTTTGCATTGAAGATTTCCAAAGCCATGAGTAGTAGGGGTGCACTTGCCTGTGTGACCTATGAGATGTTTATAGGCCTTCATGGGAGTGAAAATTGGGTTGCCCCAAATATAGGTCCAAATGTCATCAAGATCAGCATTGCCTTGAGCTAAATCATCAAGGTCTTGAGCCAAAATTAAGAGTTGTTGAAACGCTTGTTCTGAAAGTGGTAGGGTAAAGAGTTGATTCATTTCTGAAACTGCAATGGCTTTGCAAACTGTGACATTTTTTTGATCTAGCAAAGGAGTATAGCTGTGGATAGTCTTGACTGCGAATGGATCCTCCCCAAAGATCATGCCAAAGAAAAACATGTAGCCCCTTTATGTACTGTAACGGAAGCTAGATTTTTGAACTTTTCTAGTAACCTTGGAATACCTCTCCACCAAAAGGATCCTTTCAAAGTGTGATTTTACAGTTTACCATTGCTGTAATATTTTTCCCAAACCAGATGTACCCAAGGGATGTTACCTTTGTTGAAGAACTTGTGCAAATTTTTAAGCAATAGGGAGTCATTATGGGTTTCAAGTTGCAGAACTCCTAAACCCCCTTCTTTTTTGGGTAAACAAACCATCTCCCATGCTGCCTTGGGTGGGGATTTGGCATTTATGTCTGCACCTCTCCATAGACAATACTTTCGATACTTGTCAATTTGGTGGATGACTGTTTTATGCATCTTGAACGTACAAAGGTGAGAGGTAGGTAGAGCTGAAAAAACTGCATTTGTCATTTGTAGCCTTCCTGCTTGGGATAGAAAGATGGAAGTGTTGGCTAGCCTCCTTTCACATGTTGAGACTAGTGGCAGAAAATCCACTACATTAGGCTTTGCTGTTCCAAGAGGCAATCCTAAGTAAGTAAAAGGCATTGATCCTATTGAACACCCAAGGGTATTAGCCAAAATTTCCATTTATGTTCATCAATGTTAATAGGGACCATCATAGATTTTGAGTAATTAACTTTTAGACCTGAGGAGGTAGCAAAAGCCTGCAAGAGGCTTTTCCAAAAAACAAGTTGTCTAGCACATCCTTCCATTATCATTAAGGTGTCATCTGCATATTGAATAATTGGGAAGTCTGAGGTGTAGCTTAAAGGAATTGGTAACTGGATGAGGTTTAAATCCTTGGCCTTATTGAGCAAAGTTTGCAGAAAGTCAGCAGCTAGGACAAAAAGCAGAGGAGATAAGGGGTCGCCTTGCCTAACTCCTCTTTTGCAGTGAAAGGCCTTCCCTGGTATCCCATTTAGAAGAACAACTGACTTTCCAGATGCAAAAATAGAAGTCATCCAATGGAGCCATTTTTTATTAAAGCCTTTGTGTTCCATGATTTTTAACATGGTATTATGCTCTATTGTGTCAAAAGCCTTTTCAAAATCTAATTTCAGAATTATTAGTTCCTTTCCTGATTTGTGACATAGGTGAAGATATTCAAAAGCCTAAGCTAGATAGTCCTGGATTGTCCTTGTTTTAATAAATCCATACTGATTTTGATGAATAAGTCCCAATATAGCCTGCTGCAACCTGTTGGCCGGTAGTTTTGTGAGAATCTTGATTGAGGTGATGAGCAAAGATATTGGCATGTAATCTGACACATTTGTAGGACCATCTACTTTAGGAATCAGAGTGATGTGTGACCCATTCAAACTTTCCAGACAAACTGATCCTGAGTGAAAAGCTGCACAAAGGATGTAGAAGTCATGTTTAATGATATGCCAGCATTTCTTGACAAAGTCTGTGTTAAACCCATCAGGCCCTGGAGACTTGTCAGTAGGTAAATTTGACACTACTGCATTTATTTCTTCATGGGAGAAAGGTTCTGTTAAGCACTCAAGATCATTAGCTCTTTGCAACAAGTCCTCTAGGTTGAAAAGCATTTCAAGTGTGTCAGAAGAGCCTAGCCTATCTTTGAATGCTTCCCATAAGATATTGGCCTTTGATTGATGATCTGAATGTGACTGTCCATTTGTATGTTTTAAGGTAGTGATCAGATTTCTTGTTTGTCTGATGGTTGAATTTGCATGAAAAAATTTAGAACCTTCATCTCCAAACTTGACCCATTTAATAGTTCCTCTTTGGTTCTAGTAAATCTGTTGTTGATGCAAAAGAGAGGAATATTTGTCTTGAAGGATCTTCCTGAAATTCCATTCCTCAATTGATAGGTCCCTGTACTCTTCTAAGATTCCCAGAAAGATTAGAACTATCTTGACATTCTCAATATTTGCTTTAAGGCTTGAAATCTGTGCTTGTGATGCTCTTAAAACTCTTCTTATGTTTTTGAACTTTGCTATTAGGATTTTTGCTGGGTCATGCTGAAAGATAGGTACTGACCACCCATGAGCCACTACTTGTATGAAATGTTCATGTTCTATCCAATAATTTTCAAACTGAAAAACCTTTGCCTTGGGAGTGTTTGTGTTGATTTTGATGAGACAAGGAACATGGTCAGATGGTTCCGTATTCAGAGCACGTGCTGTTGTATCAGGATAACTTAAAGTCCAAGAGTTGGAAGTAAAAAACCAATCCAACCGCTCCAATAAAGGTGAGGCTTGTTTGTTTGACCAAGTGTATTTTCTGACATGAAGTGGGATTTCTACCCAACCTTGTGAATTGATGACTTCATTAAACAACAACATATCATTGATATCACCACCTGGTTTGTTTCTGTTATCTGAGCTTCTTATCAAATTAAAATCCCCAACAATTAACCAATCAACATCATCAGGCATATCTATGTGCTTTAGCCAATGTAAAAAATTATGCTTCCCTTCCGGTGTACAAGGTCCATAAACATTAGTGAGAACCCACTCTGATTGATCATGGTTGGAGTGAAAATCTATGGAAATGCCAAAATCATTACTAAAAACCATAGATCCATTAAGAAGAGAAGATTTCCAAATTACAAGAACTCCCCTAGAAGCACCAATCGAAGGAAGAAACTCAAAAGCATCAAAGGAAGATGGACAAAATTTATTGATGAATTGCAGGTCAACAGCTTCTTTTTAGTTTCCTGCAGACATATGACATCACAACCACTCTTAGAGATTCTATCTCTAACAATATCCCATTTTTCTTTGGCGTTTAAGCCCCTGACATTCCAGCACAGAACTTTCCACTGTCTATGATTGTGATTCATTTTAAAACAGACAAGATATGAGCAGAAGTTAGCATGGACCGACTAGCAACCATGACTAGCACACAAACGATCAACTGAGAGAAAATGATTCTGATAGACATAAATATTACAGACCCAAATAAGATATTAGTCTGGAAGATAACAAAATAAAGTTTCACAGAGGAGAAGTGCTTCCACTCTCTACTTATTTGCCTTCTTTTTGTTGGTCTTGTCAATATCATTGTTATGATCTTTGTGTGATTTCTTTGCCTGCTTCTTTCCACCAGGGGCTGAAGCCTTCTTGTTCTTTGATAGCTCGTCGACTGTAAGCTTCTCAGGAGCTATTCTGCAGAAAGTGGCACCCAAGTTTCTGATAACTTGTGTGGACAAAGTTTGTGGGTCCATGGAGCAACCCAGACAGTTCTTATTTTGACATGGAGAGCCTTTAAAACCCTTATGCTTCCCCATTTGCCTTCATTGTTTCATGTTTGTTGGGAAAGCAGAAATTACAGGATCCATGGACTTAGCTAGGGAAATTTCAATCTTTGATCAAGAAACTTTTTGCCTTCTGATGTCAAGCTTTTGGGTAGTCGATAGTGGAACCAACGACTACGAGGCTAGTTCATTTCCTTCTCAACAAGAGCTACAGAAACATCAGGGATAGCATGTTATTAGTGGTGAATTCAGGGGATGATGTGGCTGACTTTGATGGAGTACTTTAGAGTTTTCTTCTTGATGCAAATGCCTAATGATTAGTAGGGAGTCTTGTTGGCTAATCACCAAATATTCTATATGAGTCTATCCAATTCCAATTTATTCTAGTTTGTTTTCTTTTGTCTTATGGTACATGGCTCTTCACCATTGGATCGAAACCTTTTTTGATCATTCATCTAAATAAATTCACACTAGTGTCTCTACAATGTATGGTGGGGGAGTGAAGCAATGCAAAGTGGTAGAGTGTGTGGGACATTTTTCATCTATAGAAGTTTTGGAGACAACACCAGCAACTTATGTAACTCGTATCATCCCATTGATCTACACTATTTTATCTGCACTTTTCATGTATATTATATCGCCACATTTTTTTGAGGAAAAAGAAAACAAGATTCATGGGGTTTTCTAGAGAATGTTGTTGAACATTTATTTTTTTTTATTGTCCTTTCACACACGGGTAATGTGGTCCACCATACATGCGGCCCCAGGCCTCTCTCAGCCTCGTAGTATGTCACATATGTATGGTATTGGCTAAGGGGAATTCGAAAGGAACTGAAACCATTGATTCTGCTAGAGGCGACTGTTCTTGTCATTATATATGACTATGCAGAAATGATATAATTTTTGGAGTAAATTACATCTAACATACAACTTGTCCGGTAGGTGCATATTGGTACAACAACTTGTGAAATCTAGAAGGGTAACGTATTTGACCATCACTATGTAGATGCAGATTGGTCTAGGAAATTGTAAAATGATCAAATTAGTGCAATAACTTGCTAAACTGATGCATCCATAGTCCAAATGTTACAACAAGCAACATATTTGCTAATTTCGTGCTGGAGTATACGGAATAAGTTATTGATATTTAACCAAGGGTAACGTATTTGACCAGCGCTAGAAGCTTCAGGATTTAGGAAATTAATGTTTGTTTAAGTGGTGCAATTATGATCAAAAGTGACTATGACTGAGCCGCGCTTTGCCACGTCACCTACAATGTGGATGCATCTTTGCATAAAACACCCGTCGTCCCTAAACAAATAGCTACCCATTTATTTCTTTTCTGTTAAGTATTGAGGGGGCTCTTATTCAGCGAGCATTCGCTGTTACCAATCAGCGGCGATCGATCGTTGCTATCTAGTAGCAGCGAACGAGCAACTAGTAACTAGCTTACTAGTGGGAAACAGCTAGCATCTAGTGGATGAGTGGATTGCATCTAGTGGATTCCCCGTTCCCACTCCTTCCTATATATTTCCGGTTTATTTTTTCACGCATTTCTGTTACGTATTTTATCAAAGTTTCTGGCGCCTACTTTTCCCCTTCGGGACAGTGGGTATGAGGGAGATGAAACGGGTGGGGGAAATGTTTCATATACATATGAATGTAGAAGTGCAACTAAAAATAGTGTTATTCCTGTGTCACTTTATTTGTTAAAACATTAGGCCAATACTCTAGTTCAAAAAATGTTAATAAAAATAATCTTAATACAAAATTTGATAAATGCGTCAATATAGACAAATCAAACATGAATATAAATATGCATTTTACACTAAAAAGATAATCTCATTGCACCATTTTGCCAAAAATAATGGATAGAAAATGAAATCCTCATCTTGAAGCAAAGGAACTCGGTGAAACCCTGAAAAAACAACAATAATAAATGCCAAATAAGTGTTTGAAAATAAAAGAACAACAAATATATGAACATGACACACAGAAAAGTAGAGTTATAACCATCATAGTACCAATTGGTAAAAGAAGAGTTCTTGAGCTCATTCACTTATTTTAAAAAAAATACGAAAATATGAGTAAAATATTAGGAAAAAATGTTTACAAGTCATGTCTTACGTAGGCTCAATTTGTTGCAAAAAAAACATGAGATAAAAAATACAATTACAATATGTCATAGTAGCTATATTAAAAAAATACAACAACCATAAGTATGCATTCTAGTTCGTATACTCATGTATCAAAATAAACTTTGACTTATTCAAAACTTCAACCTGCTGTAGGATATGAAAAATTAGACTCCTTTATGTACTAAACGTTATATAGTCCATTAATTTGAATGTACATATTTGAAACTTTGAACTCATATTTTGAGGAACTTACGAACCATATGAACAAAACTTTACATAGGTCAAAAAATCTAAAAAAACATAACTAACAACTTTATATATGTTTGACTTTAATGTTCTAAATATAGTACTATGTAATACAATGTGGAAAACTTTTGAACTAACTACAAAACAATCTACATATCCTAACTTTAAATACACATATTCCAAAACTTCATATTCATATTAAAAAACTTACGAACCACATGTACAAAAAAGAATCTAAATTCCTACCTTTGTTATGAAATAAAAACTTTCAAGATGTATATGCAAAGACTATACAATAGAATTTCAAAAACTTTATACATAAATAAATAATCTAAACTCCGAATCAATAATTTTGCCTTTTAAATTCACTATTAGTGAAATAATAAGTCAAAATTGCTACTAACTCAAGAACTTTGTGCTTTTAATTTTGAAACTTTATACTATCTTGTTATAAACTTGCATGCACATGATCATTGTGTGCTGAAAAAGAATGGCAGAGCACACTAACACTTGTGCACACGCACACACATCTAGTAGAAAAATGGCTCCTCTTGTGGAACTAGAAAATACACACCTGAAAAATGCACAATTGTCTCCACCTCCCTTCCAACCATGAATAGATTGGCATGGAAGAAAAATCTGATTGATGGAAGATGAATACCTACTTTAAAACTTTGAACTACAAATTTAGGAACTTTCAATTAGCACATTATAAAGCTTTGTATTCCCAACTTTAAAACTTTAATTCTAAACTTTGCACTCTAAATTCTATAAACTTTATAGTAACATATCTTAACACTATGTAATCTCAAATACAAAACTTTATTATAAATTATCTTCTACAGATAAGAACTATATACATATAATTTTCACTTTTGACCAAATACCATAAACTTTCTACTAGAACATTTGAAACTTTGAACGCTGGAGTTAGAAACTTTGTACTCTCATATTAAATACTTTATATTCCCAGATTCAAAACTTTATAATTTCAAAATGTGCACTCTAAATTTAAAAACTTCCATAGCTTTCATTTTTTACTGTTCAAGTATCGTTTCAAAAACATCTTACATTTTAAATATCAAAGAAACATAACATGTGTGGGCTTTTCCCTTAGAACGGAAAAGACTTTATAGATCCAAATCTAAAAATATTAACATGGCAGGAGGGACACTTTGTATTGCTATAGAGGACTTTATTATTCTAAGCTAAAAACTTTGATTTTTTTTTCAAGATTTTGCCCTTTGGAACTAAAAAACTTTATAGACCTATATCTAGAAATTTGACATTGGAAGGAGAATCTTTGTAGCATTGCATGCATATAGATGATTGAAAGGGTTTTGCTCCACCTGGAGTAAGCAAATGATCACATACACTACACATTTCGAATATCTCGATTTTGAAGGTCATATTATTTATCATATACCATCTTCAATTAGTTTATCAAAGTAGTAACCTTAGGGGAGCGTGCCAGGAGAGCTGTAGCACCAGTCGAGCTCACAAAATCCCCACAAATAACCATTAACTCATAGCGCAGGTCATACGACAGAATCTTGCCAAACACCTCCTTACTAAATCTGCATTCAAACATTTGAGCATGAAATTTGTGACTATCAATGAAAAGTTGAGTTGAGTAATAATGGTTGAAAGAATGCTTAGATGCTCAGACCATGGAAGGATTATGATGAAAGGATTATGATGAACCATATTTTTTACATCATGCCAATGGCAATATTAATATGAAATTTAAATATGGTTTGGTCTATGATAATATTTTATTCTCCAATGTCTTGTTAGGCTATCTATGCTCCGCGGTACTATTTATCCTACTTCTATGAGAAAAACATCATTTATGTAAGCAAGGTTGCAGCCTTCAATTGAAATTAACCAGGATTTTATTTCAGACTAAAATTGTTTCCTCATGTACAAAATTATTTATTAAATCACAGTTATTACTCCCTCCAGTCTAGAGACAATAATTCCCTATACAAGATAATTTATTAATCTCAGCTAAGAAATATTTCATGAAAATATTTTAAAATATATAATCACTCAAAAGTGACATAAGACCTATTACCCTACACTCCAAAGTATAGGCCATGGTTAGATAATTCCAAAACTTTGCACCCCACATCCCTAAACTTTGTACTAGCATAGTTAAAGCATATGAATCTCAGATCTATAATTTGCAATCACATATGCAATACTTTGCACAGAGTTTGTATGCCTCTAGCTTTCAAGTGATATATGTGGAACATTGTAGTGCAAATACAAAAAATGTGTACACCTATAGTCTACAAAATCACAAAAAAGGGAATTTACACTAAAAACTTTGCACATCTACAGTCTTCAAATCACAACCAAAAAATTGTATACTGAAGAGTACAAAGACTTTCAAATTTTGTTTTAAAAACTTTGAAGATTTCTAGCAAAAAAATCTGCTAGCCATAAAACTCTACAAGTAGAGTTTAGTAGCATCACTAGTGCCCAACCTACAATAGCACCACAAAGAGGAGGCATCACCTTGCACGGGCGCCACAAAATCGAAATCTAGAAGGTGTGTTACTTGAACAAAAAAAAATACCTATGTAATGGTTGGTAAGAAACAAAACTATAACAAAATGTGTACTGGTGGTATGTCAAAAACTTTGTAAAAAATATTCTACTTGAATGTTGGGAACTGTTAAATTATGAATCTAAGACTTAAGTCTAGAATTAAGATTTAATGTAAACTTTATCTTGCAAAAATATGATTAATAGAAAGTTTTGTCCTGGCCCCTAAAAACTGTAAAGTAGAATGCTAAAATTTATGGAGGGAAATACAAAAACAGGAGGTTTTCTGTTGGCTGCATTTAAACCATTGAACTCTCAGATCCAAAAACTTTATAATCAAAAACTTAGAACTCTGAACTTAGCACCTTTCTGCTAGCACATTATAATATTTGTACTCGCAGCTTCAAAACTATATAATTACAAAATTTGTGCTCCCAAGTTAAAGAACTTTGTAATAGCACAATTTCAAACTTTGTACTCCTAGATCCAAAACTTTACAATCACTGTACTAAACTTTAAAAATTAGATAAATCCAAAAGTTTAAGCTTGTGGCTCAAAATCTTTGAACTTGGAATAAGAGAAACTTTCAAATCACACATACAAAACTTTCTACATATCAGAATCTTTCTATCTACTAGCTTTCAAAACTTATGATATCTCAAGCTTTAAAGTCACATTCCAAAAACTCTGAATCCCCCAATCTAAAACTTAGTACAGATACTAAGAAACTTTCTAATCATGTAGAGAGAAACTTTGGACAAGAATTCGAAGATATTAAATCTAGAAAATTAATATTAAAGTTGTAAGATAAACTTTTAATCCCTCAATTCCCATCTTTAAAGTGTTATAGCTAAAAACTTTCATGTAATTTTGGAAATAAAAACTTTTGGTAACTTTGGGGATAGGCATTAAAAGCTTTGGGCCTAGAGATATAAAACTTTCATGTCTGTGTAGAAAAACTTCAAGAATGACAATATATATGTCGACATAGAAAGGAAGAATCCAAGGAATTTTTTCATATAGTGATAATTTCTTTTATGCAAAATATAGAAGTATAATTTGAACCATAACAAAACTTAATCTAGCAATTTAACCTCATCCAATCCCAAATGATAGTACCATTTTCACATAATTTTCACATCATGAGTGTCTTTGCACAAAAAGAAGTGTAAGCATCCTAGACTTTCAAGTCATAGACCTGACGTTGTACAACAAGAAAACAACCACCACATGTGTTGTGAACATTATATCTCTAACTTTAAATCATATATAAGAAATATTATACTGCAAACACAAACTTTAAATTATGCGCAAGAAAAACATTTAGCTTGCAAGTCAAAAACATTATTACTTAGATATTTGAAAACTTGAAGTGCTATGAAAAAATATACATCCAAAACTTGAGACTACGCATTAGAATATTCCTAATGGAATATTGAAAACTCATAACACGCGATATGCTTTGTAATTGGGATACAAGAAATCTAAAATCATAGCAAAGATGCTTATACACTTCTAGCTTTTAACTTTGCACTATGAATTTAGGAACTTTATACTGACATGTTATAAATAGTGTACTCCAGTTTTAAAAACTTTGCGCACTCAGGTTTAAAGCTTTTGTAAATAAAAAGCTTTGTAGTTGGGAATGACCATTCTAAATCTACTGCTCCAATTTTTTAAATTATTAGTTTTTAAAAAGAAGAACGCAGGTGCAAACCAGCAAGGATTACCTAAAAAAGTTTTGAGATCACAATCACTACTGGCAGCTGAGCACATTCGAAAGGCCCATACTTGCATATATTTTGTGAAACAAAACATCTAGTGAACTGGAAGGAAAGGATATTTGAGAAATGAAAGTGCCAAGCATACAACAATCAAGGAGATAAGTTTAGATCCGTACAAGGAGGAAGAATCCATTGCATAGTTCCAGCAAGAAAAGAAGTTATAGCATAACAGATCCAAAAATACTTGTATATGTGTGTGTTACTAACTTCGTACACCTCTAGCTGTTAAATGGCATATACAAAACTTAGTATATAATGACTATAAACCTTCAAATCATTATTTGGGGGGCCTTGTTTTGTATGCCACCATTCAACTTTGAAATGGCTTACAAATTTTATACACACCAGTTGTAAACTTTCAAATCATTAATTGGGGTCAATTTGTAAGTCTTTAGTTGAAGGCTCTTATTTGAAGGATAGTAAAGCAGAACAAACATTAGATATAATAATTTGTTAAAAAACATGCAATTCACATACTTGCCCATCGAAATATTTATATGCACTTTGGAGAAACCTATCCAAATAGTAGTATACCTTACTCTAAGAAGAAAAATGCTAACTCTAGAGTAACAAAAGTATTTTTTTTGTCAAAATCAAAAGGGTATATGTTGACCGTGTAGCAGTTAGAGTGTTCTTTATTTTAGTGCCATGTGGTGGTCAGAAATGTACGGATATTGGTTGAGATAGCTAATCAATTAATCAAAATTGCCTAACTACAAATGTGAGAAAAGGCATGGCAGACTCAAGGGAACACTACTTTAGTTAACGAATCAACAAGCACCTAATGTGGTAGCCAAAGATGAAGTTTTACATGGACATGTGAGCACGTGGCCATCAACAAAATCCTGAGATCAATATCGCAGCCTACAAGACCTCCACTGCCCCCTATAGGCTAATCGCAGCAAAACGAAATTAGCACCAGAGTAGGCGAGTATTCATCAGTTAACCCAAACAGGCGTCCATGCTGCCATACCTGAGCCAACGCACTCCACGTTCGGCGTCGAGGACGGCGTGTGCGAATTGCCCCGCGGTGGCCAGAGCTCGTCAGATCGAGGTGTCGTGCTTTTCTAGTCCACGATCGGGCTCCATGAGGAGACGGGGGTGGAAAATCGTAGCTGGAGTGAGAGAGGTGAGAAAGACCTGCAACGGCATGGCGAGGGGCGTTGGCACCGTTGCCAGTACCACACTGCCGCCTCAAATTGCGCCGCCGTCAAAGGCAGCTCCAAACCCTAACGACCCTAATCCCCCACCCCTTCTTCTCCGATGTGGTCGTGGCACCTCGTCTGCAGGTGAACGTAGGCCTAGCGAATCCATTTTTGGAGATGGATTGAGATCTGAGAGAGGGGATGGGAAGGACGGAGGATTCGAGCAGGCTGTGGGATGAACGGGAACAGAAGGGGAAAAGGAACTGGAAGGGGGGAAGGGATAAGGTGGGCTTGCGGTCACGTGGAGAGACGGAGGGAGTGCCACGCGTCTGTTCGCTGCAACCTGGTAGCGACACGCGTGCGTAGAATAAGAATTTTGCCACATCAGGCCAGATGGGAAAAAATAGAGCTAGTGGTGATTGGAGCCTTTGTACACACTTAAGCTCGTATCAAAAAAAAATTCTCAAACCAAACTTTGAATTTAAATTCCGATTGCACTATTAGATTTTTGACAATAAAAACTTCACAACAATCCCACTTGACTATATCTGAACAAAATTTTTTATTCATATTTTTTAACCAAGCTTGTATATTTTCTGTGACAAATACATGTGGAATAGATTTTACAAACTCATAGAAAAAAATTTGTGTGTACGGAACAACTTATATGAACTCACGAAACAAATATGTTTGTTCTGTTACCCAACAAATTATATGAACTCATAGAACAAACATATTTGTTCTATCAGTTCATATATTTTTTTTGTCCGTACAAATTTTTTGTTTTTTGTATTTGTAAAATTTGTTCCGCACATATCTACCGCATAGAAAACACATTCATTAAAAATATGAATAAAAAAATTTTATCCAAATATAGTCAAGTGGGTCTTTTTGCAAAGATTTTATTTCAAAAATCCGGTGGTGCAATCAGACTTTCATTTAGATGTTTGGTGCAAGATTTATAGTTTTTTTTAAGTTTCAAACGTTTTACATGTGGATGATGTCTGCAATCATTTGTTCCCACATGCACCAAAGGGATTCTCCATTACTAGAAAAACAACCATTAGTACCGGTTGGAAACTGCCATTAGTACCGGTTGTGCAACCGGTACTGGCCAGCCGGTACTAATATGGAGGCCACATTAGTACCGGTTCATCACAACCGGTACTAATGTATTTTTCTTAATTTTCATTTTTTCTTTTTAGTTTGTTTCGTATTTATTTGGTTCACGTATACTAATCTAATACGCCAGTCAGTTTTACCCATTGGCAAAGTTCATACATCACTTGCTCTAGAACAAAATATATAAAAAGTTCATACATCAATACTTAAGGTTAACAAAGATAACAAGTTCAAAATATATAAAAAGTTCATACATCAATACTTAAGGTCTTAACAAAGATAGAGGGGTGCATCCATGCACGACACATATTTCATATTCCATTTTTCTTCCTTAGATAGTCTATATAGTTGAAGTCTCCGATCTTGAAGTCGAGAACTTCATCGAAATATGCTAGAGAATGAATCAGTGCACTCTCTATCGCTTCTCAATTACGGTCACATGGTGACGAGGCCCTGGACCAGGGCCCACCACGACCACTGAAAAACACAGTACGGACTGACACGCAGCGTACTCAGCGGCTAAATACAACGAGTATTACGCCCCCGAGTACCTGGAGGTCCGTACGACCATTTTCCATCACGGGCCAGGAGCCGAGCGGCCCATGCACACCGCCGCCTCTTCCCCTGAGTACATGACGGCCCTCACGACAAGTCTTCGGCCAAGTGGTGGTTCGCACAACAAGTTTCCGTCTCTTCCTCCGACTACTCGCTCGCACGAGTAGTTTCCGTCCCCGACCAGATCAAGCTTCGCGTGGAAGACAATGGCGGTGTGGGCCCCCAGCTGAGATCCCGGGATATCCGTGCGCGCTCTCCCACGTACCGCCATGCGCTTGCTCCTCCGCGACGGTCCGCCCTGACCAGGCCGATCTGGTGTCAGAGGGCGGATCCGTCTGCTGTGCCACGAACGGCACAGTGCGTGTCGTACCACGGACGGCACGGTGCACGCTGCGCCACGAATGACACAGTGTGCGCTACCTCCTAAGCCGCGAAAGGCGTGGCGTAGACTACTCACTCGCACGAGTAGTTTTCCGTCGCCGACAAGTTTGAAGCTCCATATCAAAAGCAACGGTTGCGTGAGCCCCCCGCTGAGAACCCGGGATATCCGCGAGCGATAACCCACACGCCGCCACGTGCCAACCCTGCCGCACAGGGCCGCCCCAACCAGGCCGATCTGATGTCAGAGGGCGGATCCGCCTGCTGTTCCACGAACGACACAGTGTGTGCCGTACTACGAACGGCACGGGGAGCGCTGTGCCACGAACGACACAGTGAACGCCTCCCCCTAAACTTCGAATGCTGCGGCGTAGCCCACTCCGTCCCCACAGTAACCAGGAAAGATGTGTTCCTGTTCTACTGACGGGAGTAGGGTACGAAGCCTACACCTCGTGCCCGACAAGCTACTCAGAAGAGAGCACGAGAAGCCCCAGAGGCCGCTACTCGAGACGCGCGCTCCTAGGAAGACCTACGCCATCATCAGTGACCCCGCAATAGTTCCCCGCCGCATCGTCATGATGGTCCGATGTGGAGAAGGACGTCCTACACTGCGATCTAGTCTACACTCTCGATTTTACCCCCATAGACCTCTCCCTTGCAACTATAAAAGGGGAGGAGGGGAACACTTGTAAGACGTTCGTTTCCACCCCCACACGCACTCAGTATCAATATCTCATCTCATATCACCCCGTAGTCACACACACACACTCGTACGCAGAACTCTGCTATAAGAACCCAACGCACGCGCATTAGGGACTTGGGCTCAGAAACCCTCTCCCGACTTGTTTGTAACCCCTACTACAGACCCTTGAGCATAAAGAACACATCCCCTCCAACTGGACGTAGGGTATTACTCTCCGGAGGCCCGAACCAGTATAACCCCGAGTGTCTCTTGTGCAACCGTGCGGATTCCGACACACGTTCGTATAAATTTACTTGCCGGCGGTAACAAACCCCGACAATTGGCGCGCCAGGTAGGGGCCATCGCGTGTCTCGATGTTCATTTTAGGGTCCGCACGGCCCATCCGCCACCGTCATCTTCAACGGTGACCATCACCAAGTCGCTACTGATGAGCTACCCCATGGGATCATCCGACCCACTCCCGGCTGGGTACGAGATCCGCTTCGGTAACCTGGACTTCCAGGCGACCAGAAACGGCTACCTCATGCACCTCCTCAACAGGAGCGTAACCACGCCTGCACCGGCTCTGGCTCTGGCCACTGCTCCACGATCGCCCCGGCGCAAGAGGCGCTCGGGCAAGCGCTCGCGGCAGGCCAAAACGGAGCGACGCAGGGCGGCGTGCGCTAGCTCCCCTCCGCGGGTCAAAGATGGCGAGCCACAACCCGTCAACGCTGCAGAAGAATCCCTGCCGTCAGCGGGCTTAACGATGCGTCACGCCAGGGTTAGTGCGCGGATACCACTGTACCCTCGCGTGACGCGCAACACAATGGCGGTATACTCCTCGTCGTCAGGCATGGACCTGGCCGCGTACGAGGACCTCCCAAGCCATCACCTCCTGTGCACCTGGGGGCTTGTTGCGACCTCCTCGGATGAACTGTACCCCGACTCTGACGGCACGTACGACATCTTGGGCTCGGAGTGGGACTATTCCGGGCTCCAGGACGCTGGCGTTTTCAGCCGCTTCCAGACGGCGGTGGACTACTGCTTCGGTTACTCCGAGAACCCCGACACCAAGGGATACGACCACTCGCGTGAGTGCTTCGTCGTTGGCAACACCCCGGTCGCACCAGCACCGGCCCAGACTCCGGAAGGGGTCGCCCAGTCCACTCACAGCTCGACGGCAGATAGCATAGCTGTGGCGCAGGACCCACCCAACGGCGCTGCGTAATGAGCACGACTAGATGAGTTGGAGGATGTGCAGCGCCAACTCGACGACGAGCGGGCTCAGCTCCACCAACAACTCGGGCAAGACCAGAACCTGACTCCCGCTTGTGTACATGCGAGGGACGTTCAGCAGCGCATCATCAACGGCGACCGCGATGTCGTCGACGGCACGCCCGTTTTCAAAAGGGCATCGCAGAACCTGGCGGTGGCAGCAGTTCTTCTCTGGAAGATCCCAGAGCCTACCACGCCTCAGGAAAAGGACATGCATCAACAAATGAAGACACTCCTCGAGACCGCTGCCGTGCAGCAGGCGGAGAGCTCCGCCTCTCGACAACGGGGCTCGCAGGGTCATGTTGACACATTTTATCTATGAATTTTATCCCTCGCATTTAATGGAAAAAGGACTAAAATATGATTAGATCACCTTATTAGGGTTTATATTAACAATTTCCACGAGTTTTGGTGAATTTATGAATTTGCAGGGACTATTCAGAAAATATGCAAGAAAACCTCTCTAGAAGACTCCAGAAGGCTCCGGAACTCAACGTGACTTAGCACCTAAAAAAGAAGCATCTAGAAGGATCAAGGACCCACCTGGCCGAAGTGGACCCCGAATGGGGCCCACACCAGACCGACCGGCCCAGTGGTGGGGCCGGTCGGCCACCCCCTGGTGCCAAATGGGCCCGGCTTCTGGAATGTTCCTCCGCCGCTTATGAAGATCAATCTAAACCACATGTTTAGGTCGGTTTGATCCTACGGTGCACGTCATCTCCTCTGGACTATATAAGTAGACCCCCTGACCCCAGGGCAGAGGGCAACTCATTCTATCAGATCCTCCATGCCTACCTGAGATTAGAGCTCTAGATTAGAATTAGAGTTGGAGAGTTAGTATCAAGTTGAGAGATTAGATCCACGGTCTAATTAGACCTAGCTAATCTTGTTCGAGAGGATTAGAGAGCGGTTGAGGCGAAGCTGAAGGAAGGCCCGGACCTGTCGGTGTCTCCTCTTCATCTTCTACCTCTGGGATCACTCCATTGGAGCCCGATCCTGAGACCTTACGGGAAAGATTGACTTCTTATTCAAGTGAGCACCATTGTTTTTATTGTTCTTACGGTTCATAACTCTTTGAGTACTTTAATTCCTGTCGCTCTTGAATTAAAGTTGCATGTTTAGTGTAAGCGTGGTGCTTAGACTAGCTAGCTTATGAATGCCTTCTATATTCTGGATCGTGTGGTAGATCGTGGTGGTGACAGCACCATTGAGTCCTTCATAGTCCACCTCCCGTCTATAGAAACCGTAGGACTCCCCCATAGATTCTCGGGAGGTTCCCTTTACTAAGTGTGCCTTCAGACAATCACCCCATAAGAGCAATAAAGACATAGCTTGTGAGGATAAGAACCAGACATCCTTAAGTTTTCCTTATCTCTCTTTCTGTCCAGTCCTTGATAGCTACTCAGTTGATTAGTTATATACCTCAGATACTCTCTTTACCATTCTCCCTGTGGATTCGATATTTAAAACCCTCTCCCAGGTGGAATGCTCACCGGTATCCGTGTGCTTGCGGATTATCCATCTTAATATTTCTGTAGGCTTAACAAATACCAACAAGCATTTCTGGCGCTGTTGCCGGGGAGAACGGTTAAGAGAAAACTCTTCGAGTATAACTAATCTTGTATCTTTCTTTTTTCTTTTTAGTTTTAGATTACCTACTGTCCTTATGGACACTACCCTTATCAAAGATTTTTCGGCACCCTCAGAGCTCAGCCTTAGGCCTATGCCATCATCAAAACCAATCCTAGCTGATGCCTATGAGCTGCGCCCACGGTTAATAGAGATGGTCCAAACCAACACTTTCTTAGGAATAGAAGACGAAGACCCTTATCATCATCTCCAACAGTTTGAGCAAACTTGTGACTGCCTGCACATTGAGGGTATGTCAGACGAGACTATCCGTTGGAAGCTTTTTCCATTCACTCTGGAAGGAAAAGCTCGCCAATGGTATGACCGAACCAAAGAGAAGATGAAAGGCGATTGGGGAACTCTCCGTGCAGATTTCTGCATGGATTTTTATCCCTTATCCAAAGTAGTCGACCTTAGAGTCAAGATCATATCCTTCAAACAGGGGGATAATGAGTCTATGAGTTCATCCTGGGAATGTTTTGAACTTCTTTGCAAATCTGGACCAGATCTAAGCCTTCAAGACCATATTCTCCTTCAACACTTCTATATTGGTCTTAATAAGGAATCTAGAGCCTATTTGAATACCTCCTCTCATGGATCATTCATACACCTTACATCTAGTGGAGCTAGAACTGTCCTAGACAACATTCTAGCCAGCACTAATGATGGTCCTTTAGAAGAGAAAACTTTAGAAGAGAATCCAGAGATAGCTACACCAGAACCTATGCCAGAAACATCTCAACCTATAGCTATCCAACATATAGAATCACCACGGGAAGAAATTCCTCTACCTGATTTTATAAATGATATCGAGAATGATTTATTTTCTGATTATGGAAACACCTCGAGATATCATAAAGAGAAGATGCCTCGAAAGCATACATCTTCTTCACATGAGAAGATAGACTCTTTTGAGCAAACCTTCTCAAGAGAACGCACTGTGGAGCTTGCATCCATCATGAGTGGGGAATGGTTGGAAGAGTCAGAGCTTTCCTCTGATATAGTCCACTTGGATTCACCTTCTATACCAATTCAATGTACAATCAATGGAACCCCCTTTGATGCCCTTTATAATCCAGTTGTGGGAATCAATATAATGGCCTTATCCTTTTTCCATCAGTTTATCAAAAAAAAGCCATTATCTCCCACAACAAAATTATTAAAGTGCTCCTCAGGACAGATTATTCAAAGTTCGGGAATTCTCTATGTCTTACCTGTTTCAGTTTACGACATGACAATTCACCTGAGCTTTCACATTTGTGATATTAAGGAGTTTGATCTTTTAATAGGCTATCCTTTAGAAAAACTCCTTAAAGAAGGACACACAGGGAAACTTGATGTTTGCCTAAGCAAAACCATTAAAGTTCCCTTACACTTCTCACATTCGATCCATACTAAGACCGAACCCAGTCCTGAATGAAGCATCTCTAGAACATTTCATAGAATCCAATCAAGAAGATGTCACTGAATTCTTCATCGAGGAGGAAGAAGAAAATCCTACAGAATCTGAGCCCCTCGATGAAACCGAGGAACCCTCGAGACCTCCCATTGAGCTTAAACCTTTACCACCTGGTCTTAGATATGCCTTTTTGCACAATGATTCTGAGTCTCCTGTGATCTTTAATGACCAACTCACTCAGGAAGAGACTCATAGGCTGATAACCATCTTAGAAAAACATCGCTCAGCCTGCCCTTTGCACTCATCGCATTCCTACAGACCCTGATGTTCTACCATCTAGAGAGCCACAACAAAGACTTAACAATGCGATGAGAGATGTAGTGAAGAAAGAAGTTCTGAAACTCTTACACGCCAGGATTATATATCCTGTGCCACATAGTGAGTGGGTGAGCCCCGTGCAAGTTGTGCCTAAAAAGGGAGGCATGACAGTTGTGAAAAATGAGAAGAATGAATTAATTCCTCAGAGAACCGTCACTGGTTGGCGTATGTGCATAGATTATAGAAAACTCAACAAAGCCACAAGGAAAGATCACTTTCCACTGCCCTTCATTGATGAAATGTTAGAGCGGTTGGCAAATCACTCTTTCTTTTGCTTTCTTGATGGATATTCTGGATATCACCAAATCCCAATCCATCCCAGTGACCAGAGCAAAACCACTTTTACATGCCCTTATGGAACTTATGCTTATCGTAGAATGTCTTTTGGGCTATGTAATGCTCCAGCTTCTTTTCAAAGATGCATGATGTCTATATTCTCTGATATGATTGAAGAGATCATGGAAGTTTTCATGGATGATTTTTCTGTTTATGGAAAAACTTTTGATAATTGTCTAGAAAACTTGGATAAGGTTTTGCAAAGATGTGAAGAAAAGCACTTAGTCCTTAATTGGGAAAAATGTCATTTCATGGTTAGAGAAGGAATAGTGCTAGGCCATCTAATTTCTGAAAGAGGAATTGAGGTAGATAGAGCTAAAATAGAAGTAATTGAACAACTACCTCCACCTGTTAATGTCAAGGGAATCAGAAGTTTTCTTGGCCATGCTGGTTTCTATAGAAGGTTTATAAAAGATTTTTCTCATATTGCTAGACCTCTTACAAACTTGCTTGCCAAAGACGTTCCTTTTGACTTTGATGATGCTTTTTTAAATCTTTTGAAACTCTGAAAAATGCTCTTATTTCTGCACCCATTATACAACCCCCTGATTGGTCTTTACCTTTTGAAATTATGTGTGATGCAAGTGATTATGCTGTGGGGGCTGTTTTGGGGCAAACAAAAGACAAGAAACATCATGCCATTGCTTATGCTAGTAAAACTTTGACAGGACCTCAACTCAATTATGCCACAACTGAAAAAGAACTGCTAGCTGTTGTTTATGCCATTGACAAGTTTAGATCTTACTTAGTAGGAGCAAAAGTTATTGTTTACACTGATCATGCTGCTTTAAAATATTTGCTCACTAAGAAAGATGCTAAACCTAGATTAATAAGATGGATTCTGCTTCTCCAAGAATTTGACTTAGAAATAAAAGATAAGAAGGGAGTAGAAAATTTTGTTGCCGATCATTTGTCTAGAATGTATTTTGAGAAACCACAGGAACTACACATCAATGACGCAATGAGGGACGACATGCTCTATCGGATCGCCCGGTCAGACCCCTGGTACGTAGATATTGTTCATTTTATGGTTGCAGGGTATGTACGACCAGGAGCCGACAAGAAAAAGCTTATTTACGAGAGTCGCCATCACCTGTGGGATGAACCATACCTTTTCCGAGTATGCTCTGACGGGTTACTCAGGAGGTGTGTACCGGCAGAAGAAGGAATGAAGATCATTGAGAAGTGCCACTCATCACCATATGGAGGTCATTATGGAGCTTTCCGCACACATGCAAAGATCTGGCAAAGCGGATTTTTCTGGCCAACCATGTATCAAGACACAAAAGATTTCGTACGAAGGTGCAACTCTTGTCAGAGGCACGGGAACATCAATTCCAGAAATGCCATGCCACTGACAACCAACCTTCAAATCGAGCTCTTTGATGTCTGGGGAATTGACTACATGGGACCATTCCCAAAATCCGGAAAATTTGAGTACATCTTAGTGGCAGTTGACTATGTCTCCAAATGGGTTGAAGCCCTGCCATGCAGAACTGCTGACCACAAAAGCTCAATAAGAATGTTTGAAGAGACAATATTTCCAAGATTTGGTACGCCAAGGTTAGTGATAAGTGATGGAGGGTCTCATTTCATCGACAAGCGCTTCGAGAAATACCTCATGAACCATGGGATCCAGCACAATGTCACTACTCCTTACCACCCGCAAACAAGTGGTCAAGTAGAGACGTCCAATAAGCAGATCAAGAACATTCTACAGAAGACGGTGGACCAAATGGGGATAAAATGGAAAGACAAGCTACCCGAAGCACTTTGGGCTTATCGGACAGCTTATAAAACCCCTATTGGAATGTCTCCCTACCAACTGGTCTACGGGAAGACATGTCATTTGCCGGTTGAGCTAGAATTCAAGGCTCATTGGGCAATAAAGAGATGGAACATGGACTTTGAAGCAGCCGGAACAAAACGAAAAATGCAACTGTCCGAGCTAGAAGAATGGAGAGAGAAGGCGTATCACAGTGCCAAGATTTACAAAGAAAGAACCAAGAGGTGGCACGACAAGAGAATCATAAAGAAAGAATTCAACCCAGGCGATCAGGTATTACTTTTTAACTCCAGGGTACGACTCTTTGGGCATGGAAAGCTACGAAGCAAGTGGGAAGGACCATACAAGGTAGTGAATTCATCGTCACACGGAGCCGTCACTCTTCAAGACGACGAAGGTACGTTATTCAAGGTAAATGGTCAATGCCTTAAAATATTTTTAGAGCCCAATAAGGAGTCTGAGGATTTGGATGAGATAGATTTCCTTTGCTTACCAACGAATATTAATTTTAGGCCGTAATGGGCCATCTTAAGGTTTTTAGGGATCAGCACACGATTAGAGCACCCCGCGCCGAAGATCTCCGCGAGGCGCCCTGGTAGGGAACCGATCGGCCCCCTCACTGGGCCGATCGGGCCCTACCCGCCGCCATTCGCCGTCAGCTTTCGCCCACGCTATCTCTAAGGTGTTAGGGTTTTGAAAAACTGGTTCGGGGATCTTTTACGAGATTTTCCGCAGCCTTTACAAGCCTGGTCAACCCCCTCTGCAAGTCCGTGACTGATATATAAGCAGGGGCAGACCCCCACCTTTTCCTCATCCCAAAGCCTCCAAGTAGCAGCAATGGCCGACAAGCAGCTTGTCCCCTTTAGCTTTGAAGCCAAGGCGGTTGTTCCTTTCGAGAAGGAAGCAAAGCCGCTAGCCTCCTTGCCTCCTGATCACCTCCCTCTCTCGCTGTTCTCGCCTAGCCGTCCACGTTCGCCGCCACCGCCTACAGAAAGCAGGCAGGCGATGTACGCTCAGTCGTACGATCGCCGTCGCGAAGCAGCTCAGAAGAAGCCGATCTGTGTTCCTAGCTACATGGATCTGAAGAAACCAAGGGATGGAGAGCGACTCGTTGATGTGCGCATGGACAAGTTTGGCAACACAAGGATGCACAAGTACACCACCTCCTCAAGCCGTGTCACCATCGACGGAGTTCGTGCCAAGGAACCTCAGATCAAGAGAATCCCAGTCTTCGAAGCCAGCCAGCGGATGCCGCAGAAATAGAAGACCCGGAAGACCGTAGCTGAGCTAGCGCAGGAAGTAGCAAGCCTGGCTGAATCTTGCAAAGAGATCCATCGCGTCAACGCTTCCCTCACCAAGACTGTCCTTAAGCTGTTAGAGTCAAAGAAACGTAGGGACGATGAGGAAGATCATAGCCACAACCTTAAGAAGGGCAAGCGTCCTGTGTAAACTCCTTCGTTAGAGAGCACATTAGTGATAGTTAGTTCGAGTTAGTTAGTTTGCTTTAGTTCGCTTTAGAGTTGTTTAATAAAGTGCTCTCTCTTTTAGTAAAGAAGTATTCCACAAGTTGAGCTATCTTTGCCTATATATATTTTCTGGATATGTTTTTGTCTCCACCATACTGTGCATGCAAGATAACAGAAAACAAGTGTGGGGGAGAAGAACAGATGACCAAACGGCATCAAGAACAACGGAAAAAGCATGATCAAACGAGTCGCACGACGAACCACGGCAGAACCCAGTTCGGCCACATCTCGTCCACCGCTCGGTTTGCTTCCTGAACTTTTTAAATTTTTACAAATTGCTTTCCGTTTCGATTTGAACAAAGATGCCCTGCTAAAATGTCCTGATAACCTAAAAGATAAAGTTTCACATGTTTATGCTCTTAGAAATATTTATTACTTTTGGGATGATCAGAATAAAGTTAGAATAATGAGAACCATCTTTCTTTTATCTTGTCTATGGAGAGTACTTAAAATAAAAAACATCATTAGCTAAGTTTCTCCTTTGTGATCAATAATATATCCCAGCAGAGCTTTCATTGAAAATAAATTTGATTAAATGCTGATTACTTGTATTGAGCTTTGTCAAATCGAGAGCTATGTTGAAGTTTTGTCTAAGTCTATGATCAAGATCACGTACACTGCTTTCACTAAAGTATCTATGCTCTAAGATTTTTGATCTCTGTCTCCCATATCATGAAAGGGTACAGCTAAAAAAAAGAGAAAAAGCCAAAGAAAGAAAAGAAAAAAAATTATTATTATGAGTGGAGAGAAAAGTGAGGGAGAGGAGAAAATGGACAAGTGTTCTACGGGTCAGAAGAACCCCCCTCTCAGAAAAGAAAAAGGCATAAAAAAGAGAAGAATAATGGACATGTGTCCGAGGGTGAGTAGGGCCCACTTCTCTTAAAAAAAATAAGTGAGAGAGTAATAATGGACGCGTGTCCGAGGGTGAGTAGAACCCAACTCTCCACAAAATAGCTGGATACCTTGTTCTAAAAAGATGGGAAAAGACAGAAGATTCTAAAGTCAGAGCAGTGGTTTTTAAAATTTGACACACGCACATATCTTGATCTACGACCTATGACAGGCCCCTTCATGGATACAGATTTTGACCCAGCAATATATGCAAGGTAAGTCTGCTATATCTTTACATTCTAAAATTTGAGAGTATCACAAAGAAGTAAGCAAGGCTGCATTTTCTTTCCAAAACTTATTCAAAAACTCTCCATTGACTAGATTTGAGAAATAAAGGTGATCTGTTTCTAACTATATTCAGATGTTCCCTAAGTACAGATATGACTAAGGAGTATAATTATGTTGATTCTTGTCTACACGGTTGTAAACCATCCTTTTATCGAGGACGAGTAAAAGCCTAAGTGTGGGGGAGTTTGTTGACACATTTTATCTATGAATTTTATCCCTCGCATTTACTGGAAAAAGGACTAAAATATGATTAGATCACCTTATTAGGGTTTATATTAACAATTTCCACGAGTTTTGGTGAATTTATGAATTTGCAGGGACTATTCAGAAAATATGCAAGAAAACCTCTCTAGAAGACTCCAGAAGGCTCCGGAACTCAACGTGACTTAGCACCTAAAAAAGAAGCATCTAGAAGGATCAAGGACCCACCTGGCCGAAGTGGACCCCGAATGGGGCCCACACCAGACTGACCGGCCCAGTGGTGGGGCCGGTCGGCCACCCCCTGGTGCCAAATGGGCCCGGCTTCTGGAATGTTCCTCCACCGCCTATGAAGATCAATCTAAACCACATGTTTAGGTCGGTTTGATCCTACGGTGCACGTCATCTCCTCTGGACTATATAAGCAGACCCCCTGACCCCAGGGCAGAGGGCAACTCATTCTATCAGATCCTCCATGCCTACCTGAGATTAGAGCTCTAGATTAGAATTAGAGTTGGAGAGTTAGTATCAAGTTGAGAGATTAGATCCACGGTCTAATTAGACCTAGCTAATCTTGTTCGAGAGGATTAGAGAGCGGTTGGGGTGAAGCTGAAGGAAGGCCCGGACCTGTCGGTGTCTCCTCTTCATCTTCTACCTCTGGGATCACTCCATTGGAGCCCGATCCTGAGACCTTACGGGAAAGATCGACTTCTTATTCAAGTGAGCACCATTGTTTTTATTGTTCTTACGGTTCATAACTCTTTGAGTACTTTAATTCCTGTCGCTCTTGAATTAAAGTTGCATGTTTAGTGTAAGCGTGGTGCTTAGACTAGCTAGCTTATGAATGCCTTCTATATTCCGGATCGTGTAGTAGATCATGGTGGTGACAGCACCATTGAGTCCTTCGTAGTCCACCTCCCGTCTATAGAAACCGTAGGACTCCCCCATAGATTCTCGGGAGGTTCCCTTTACTAAGTGTGCCTTTAGACAATCACCCCATAAGAGCAATAAAGACATAGCTTGTGAGGATAAGAACCAGACATCCTTAAGTTTTCCTTATCTCTCTTTCTGTCCAGTCCTTGATAGCTACTCAGTTGATTAGTTATATACCTCAGATACTCTCTTTACCATTCTCCCTGTGGATTCGATATTTAAAACCCTCTCCCGGGTGGAATGCTCACTGGTATGCGTGCGCTTGCGGATTATCCATCATAATATTTCTGTAGGCTTAACAAATACCAACAGGTCACGGGCACTCTGAGCCACGACAACCTGCGGCGCCGTCACAACAGCCACGTCGGTCCGAGGAAGTCAACGTTCCCATTAAAAGCCGTCTGGGACCCAACCGCGACATGCGTGACACCATCAAGGCACGGCGGAGGGTGGACATGGGCCAGGACGACGATCACGAGTAGCAGCCTCGCAAGGAGTACAACCGACGGCGCGGCAGCCGTGATGATAGTGACGAGGACCGAAGCCGGAGCAACTCTCCTGATGCCCAGGGGCCTCGAGCTTTTGGAAAGAACGTGCGTAGTGCATGTTTTCCTCCATGGTTCTGAGCTCCGACCTCTATACCCATGTACGACAGAGAAACCAACCCTAGTGTTTGGTTGGAAGATTACCGGTTGGCGTGCAACGCCGGCGGTGCGCGGGACGACCTGTTCATCATCAAGAATCTCCCGTTACACCTTGCGGACTCGGCCCGCACCTGGCTCGAGCACCTGCCTCGGGGCAAGATCGACAGCTGGTCGCAGCTACGTGATGCCTTCATCGGCAACTTTCAGGGCACGTACACCCGACCAGGGAATCCATGGGACCTGCGCAACTGCAAGCAGATGAAAGGCAAAAGCCTACGTGACTACATCCGGCACTTTTCCAAGTGGTGCACCGAGTTGCCTAGCACCACCAACACAGACATCATCTCGGCGTTCCAGAACGGCACCACGTGTGCCACGCTGATCCACTGGATCAGGCGGTGGAAGCCACGATCTACTCAGGAGCTCCTCGACATCACAATAGACCACGCCAACAGGGAAGAAGTCGTAGCCGCGACGCTCAGTCCCGGCACCAGCAAAGGGAAGCAACCAGCAGAGGCTGATGGAGGTCCCTCTGCTCTATCCAATAAAAAGAAGAAGAACAAGGACAAGCGATACCGTGACGACACCTTGGTAGCTGCCGTCGATCGGAAGACAGCGAGGCCCAGAGGCAATCCACCCAAGGACCACTTCGAGAAGCTGCTGGAAGCGCCATGCTCCAACCACGAGGGCCCGGTCAAGTATGCGCTCAAGGACTGCAACCTGATGAAGGCCTACCTCGTCGGCACGCTGAAAAAGTGTGACACCGCTCTGACCAACGATGGAGGGAAGGACAAGGGCAACGACGAGGCTGCCTACCCCCATGAAGACGGAGCCATCATGATGATCTTCGGGGGTCGGTGGCATGGCCACCCAGACGCCAGGAGAAGTTGATCCGGCGAGAAGTCTACCACATCGAGCGCGCCGCGCCAACATACCTAAAGTGGTCAGAGACGCCAGTCATGTTTGACCGTCGTGACCATCCCGACCATGTTCCGCGGCTGGGCAACTATCCACTGGTCGTGGCGCCCTTGTTCGGCACCAAACGCGTGCACAAGGTACTGATGGATGGAGGCAACAGCCTCAATGTCATCTATATCTCGACCCTCGACGACATGGGGATCCCGCGGTCCCGACTGCGGCTGTCGACGGCACCATTCCACGGGGTCGTACCGGGGATGGAGGCGGTTCCCCTCGGGCAGATCGACCTACCCGTCACTTTCGAAACACCGAGCAACTTCCGAAAGGAGACCCTCACCTTCGAGGTGGTCGGGTTCCCGGGGACGTATCACGCGATACTCGGAAGGCCAGCATACGCGAAGTTCATGGCCGTCCCCAACTATACGTACCTTAAGCTGAAGATGCCTGGCCCGAAGGGCGTCATCACAGTGGGTACTACGTTCCAGCACGCATATGAGTGCGATGCTGAGTGCTTCCAGTCACTAAGGCACTGATCCGGTCTGAGAAGTTCACCGCAGAGCCCCCCTCCGAGGACCAAGACATCCTCGAGTCGTCCAAGCGAGCGGCATGCTCTTTTGAGCCCGCCAAGGATGCCAAGGAGGTGGCTGTCGCCGACGACGGCTGCACGATTCATATCGGGACGACGCTCAATTCCAAGTAGGAAAGCGCGCTCGTCGACTTCCTCCGCGCAAACCTCGACGTGTTTGCATGGAAACCCTCCGACATGCCGGGGATTCCAAGGGAGGTCACCGAGCACAAGCTTAACATTAAGCCCGGCTCGAAGCCGATCAAGCAGCAACTTCGCCGCTTCAACTCCGACAAGTGCAAGGCCATCGGCGAGGAAATCAAGAAGCTCCTTAGTGCAAGGTTCATTCGTGAAGTGTACCACCCCGAGTGGTTAGCAAATCCTATACTCGTTAAGAAGAAGAATGGAAAATGTGTGTCGACTACACGAGCCTGAAAAAGGCATGTCCAAAAGATCTGTTTCCATTACCGCGTATAGATCAAGTAGTCGATTCGACAGCCGGGTGCAAAACCCTCTGTTTTCTCGACACTTATTCCGGGTACCACCAAATCGTGATGAGCCTGGCCGACCAGCTCGCGACCTCGTTCATCACCCCTTTCGGTGCGTTCTGCTACGCATCCATGCCGTTCGGGTTGAAGAATGCAGGAGCCACATTCCAGAGATGTATGCGACACGTCTTTGGCGACATCATCGGATGGCTAATCGAAGCCTATGTAGATGATATAGTGGTAAAATCAAAAAAGGTGGGCGACCTAAACCCCTACCTCACCGCGGTCTTCAAAAAGTTAACGGAGCACGGCGTAAAGCTTAACCCCGAGAAGTGCGTTTTCAGGGTCACCAGAGGCATGCTACTCAGGTTCGTCGTGTCAGAACGCGGCATCGAGGCAAACACCAAGGAGATCTCCGCGATCACAAGCATGGGGCCAATTAAAACCCTGAAGGGAATGCAGCACGTCACGAGATGCCTCACGGCCCTCAGCAGGTTCATCGCCCGACTAGGTGAACGCAGCTTGCCGCTGTACAAGCTCATGAAGAAGTCGGAGCAGTTCACATGGACGCCCGAGGCGCAGGATGCGCTCGACTCGCTCAAGAACCTGCTCAAGAGTCCACCTGTGCTCATCACACCGTCAGACGAAGGGCCCATGCTCTTGTACATCGCCGCAACAACTCAGGTCATGAGCGCGGCGTTGGTGGTCGAGTGACACGAGCCCAGGAAGACACAGAAGGTGCAGCACCCTGTCTACTTTGTGAGTAAGGTCCTCTCCGACTCGAAGACGCGCTACCCACAAATCCAAAAGATGATCTATGCTATCCTCATCACCAAGCGGAAGCTCCGGCATTATTTCGACTCGCACCGCATCACGGTGGTGTCCAAGTACCCGCTTGGCGAGGTCATACAGAGCCCGGAGGGGGAAGGAAGAACTGCTAAATGGGCCCTTGAGTTGATGGGGCAGAACATCACATACGCGCCCCGCACCGGCATCAAGTCGCATGTGTTGGCTGATTTCGTCGCCGAGTGGACGGAGATCCAAACTCCTCCCGCTCCCATAGAGCACGAGACGTGGCTTATGTACTTTGACGGATCACTGATGAAAGAAGGAGCGGGGGTCAGACTTGTCTTCATCTCGCCTCGGGCGTGCGTATGGAGTACATGGTCCAACTACATTTCGTGGCATCTAATAATGTCGCGGAGTATGAGGCCCTCGTCAACGGCCTCCGGATCACCCTCGAACTCGAGATTTGACGCCTTGAGATCCAGGGAGACCCTGACCTGGTCGTGGGGCAGGTGACGAAGGAGAAAAATTGTTTGAGTCCAAAAATGGCCGTGTATTGCCAAGTGGTGCGCAATTTGGAAGACAAGTTCCACGGGCTTGAGCTTAATCACATGCTATGCAAGTACAATGAAGCAGCAGATACTCTCGCGAAAGCGGAATCGAATCGAAAACCTATTCCGCACGGGGTCTTTGCCAGCGACCAGTACGAGCCATCCGTCCGCTCCGAGGAGGACAAGCCGCCAGAGCCATCGACACAAGAAGTCAAGGAGATCGATGAGGTGCGAGAGCCTAATCTTGAAGATCCAGACTGGAGGGTCCCAATCCTCGAGTGGATGGTGGAGGGAAAATTGCCTCCCGACAAGGAGGAAGCCCGACGAATAGCACGTGTGGCCAAGTCGTACAGACTGGTCGACGGCGAGCTCCGATGAAAGGGCGCCGAAGGCATAGTCATGTGTTGCATCATGGTCGACCAGGGCAAGGAGCTGCTGCAGGAAATTCATGCCGGCACGTGCGGGCACCACGCTAGTGCAAAGACCATTGCCGGAAAAGCTTTCCGACAAGATTTTTACTAGCCAACTGCGGTCGCTGACGCGACTCAAATCGTGCGCAACTATGAAGGCTGCCAATTCTACGCACGACAAACTCATCTCCCAGTGCAGGTGCTTCAAACCATTCCTGTCACATGGCCTTTCGCGGTCTGGGGACTGGACATGGTCGGACCCTTGAGGAAGGCGCCCGGGGGCTACACACACATGCTCGTGGCCATCGACAAGTTCTCGAAGTGGATCGAGGCCAAGCCCATAACGAACGTTCGTTTCGAGGAAGCCGTCGCGTTCTTCACCGACATCATCTACTGCTTCGGGATCCCCAACTCCATCATCACCGACAATGGCACCCAGTTCACCGGAAAAAAGTTCCTCAAGTTCTGTGATGACAACAACATCCGCGTAGACTGGGCCGCCGTGAGCCATCCAAGGACCAACGGGCAGGTGGAGAGGGCGAACGACATGATCCTGCAAGGCTTGAAGCCACAGATTTTCAAGCGCCTCAAGAAGTTTCGAGCAACATGGGCCGCGGAGCTCCCGTCCTGTGGAGCCTGCACACCACGCCTAGTCGGGCCACCGGCTGCACGCCTTTCTTCCTGGTGCACGGGTCGGAGGCGGTCCTCCCAACAGACATCGACTACGGCAGCCCACGAGTTCAAGCCTACACCGAAGAGGGCAACCAGGTCACCCTCGAGAACGCCATCGACCAGCTGGATGAAGCACGCAGCGTCGCTCTTCTCCACTCAGCACAGTACCAGCAAGCACTATGCCGCTACCACGAGCGCAACATACGGGAATGAGAGTTCCAGGTCGACGACCTCATCCTCCAACGAGTCCAAAGCAACAAGGGCCGGCACAAGCTCTCGCCGCCATGGGAGGGTCCGTCCATCGTCGACCAAGTGCTCCGTCCGGGAACTTTCAAGCTCAAATACGAGGACGGTAGGGTCATCTCCAACCCATGGAACATAGAGTAGTTACGCCGCTTTTACCCTTAATTTTTCCCTTTGTTTCGTCTTATGATAATGCAAGAGCTTCGAGCTACTTTCTTTTTTCGTGAGATGATATCTTCAATCCAGCTTATGTCGTTTACTCAAAGTAAAACGTTTTAAGCCTATTTTATCCCATGGGCAAGCCTCCGACTTGTCCATGGGCTCGGGGGCTACTTGGGGCCACGACACCCCTTCCCCACACGTTTCAAAAACTTTTTCGATCAAAAACCGTCTACGATTTCTCCTATGATCATCACGGTATACCCACACTTGCTAAAAGGAGGTGGACGATAACTCGTGCGGTCGTGAGCCTGTGCTCGTCCGGGCCCCGAGTACTTACACCCCTGCAGCTACGGTGCAAAGACCCACGAGCAAAGTTCGCGACTCTGAGTTGTCAATCCATTCGCTCCCTCAAAAGTAGTCGGGCAACCGTCTAAACTATGAACACCGAAGAGTTTTCTTATTTGCAAAAACATGTTTTCGTTTATCCTTATCAAAGTACTCGGGGGCTACATGCCTGAATAGAACTACTTCGAGACTGAGTCCGGCCGGATCGCCAAGTTCCTACGCCCCCACGGCTACGGAACATGACACCACCAACGAAGTCTTAGGCCGTACTACTCAGACTCGCAAGTTCCCTAACTACTCGGAAGAAGGATAATGAATGAACAAACGAATAGTTAACTTAAAACGAAAAACAGTCACATGACCCACAAATTTGTTACAAGTTACCACAGACATAATCGACAGCGTCATTCTCAATACGATCATAACCGTCATTGCCGTAGCCCGGACACCACCCTTGGCTCAGCAACCTCCGGTCCAGCCTCGGATAGTGTGACAAGAAGATCGCCACCACCTTGCGGACGATGTCGCGTGCCACGTCCAATGATTGCCGGCGAGCCGTCGTGGCGGCCCGTTCCAGGCGGTCCTTCAAATTGGAGCCAGAGGGGACCCCAAGATCGTCCATCGCTTTAATGATGGCTTCGGCCATCTTGTCGCGGATCGACTGCACCAGCGCGAGGGTCTTCTTGGTCTCCTCGTGCAACCTCCGCTCCTCCTCAAGATCCGTCACGGTGTCTGAAGCAAAAGAAGGACGCACATTAGAGGGAAGCAACATGTTCAAAAAGGGCAAAACACGAGAGAGTTACGCATCTTATTGTTCAGCCTGTCAGTAGACTCGTGGGCAAGCTCTGCCAGCTTCTGGTTCTTGAAAAAGCTGGGTGGCCTCGACGCGTTCCTTATCCGCGAGCTGCTTAGTCAAGTCGTCGCGGGACATGCGGAGAGCTGCTTGTCGTCAAAAACAAAATAACGTCACAAGATCGAACGACTACACGAGAAGAGAAACCAAAAGGACAACAGGTCGTGGGGCACTTACTGAGGATCTCCTCCTCGCGCTTCCTGGTGACTTCTTGAAGCTGGTCCTTCACGGTGGTGACGTCGCGGACTTGGACCTCCAAAGCGGTCACCCTCTCACGGGCCATCTGGAGGTCAGATTCTGCTCGGCCTGCCCTTGCTACGAGCTCTGTTTTCTCCTGGTGGGCGGTCCGGGCGGCGGCCTCAGCATTGGAGCACAGCTCCGACGCTGTCTACTTCGCCGCAACCAGCCTCTCCTCCAGGGAGGTCTTCTCTGCCTGCGTAGCGGCCGCGCTGTCCTCCGCGGACTTCACCCTCGCCTCAAAAGTTGCACTCTCGGTCGCTCTGCTGACCTCGCCTGCCGCCATGACAAGGTGAGTCGCGACCAACTGCTCCTCTAGCTAGGCTTTCTCCGCCCGGAGCACCTCGATGGCGTGAAGCCTGTCGTCGCTACACCCGACGAGCTCCTAAGTGGCAAACAAGTTCCGCAATCAGAAAAGCAACAAGTCTAGAGAACGAATGAAAGAAGGAAAGATGAAATTTGCGACTCACCCTCACGACAGGCACAACCAAATCCATGAGCGCCCGCTCCGATTGCCGCAGCGCCCGCTCGCTCTAGCGCGGGCCCCTCTCCAGGTTCCGGCGGGCCACGGCTTTCGCACCGCCGCCAACGTCGAGGTCAATGGAGGTCTCGACCAGTGAAACAGGCACCAGCCAGAGCAGCGGTGCCTCCTCCTGCCCCTCGAGCACCGACGGGGTCACTCCCAGGCCCCTTGAGTTTTCTCCGACCTCCAAGGTCGGAGGCGGCGCCCGCTCCTCTATCGCCGCGAGAGGAGAGGTGGTGGGGGAGGGTGACTCAGGGATGACGATGACCTCTGGGGCATCCGGCGGGGGGATGACGCTGTTCGTGGAAGCGGCGGCCGACGAGACCGGAACGACCTCCTCGGTCACGTCAACGATCATCGTGGCCGGGGTCTCCTTGGAGGCAGGGTTGGTCTGCTCCACGACCACCGTGGCATCCCCCGTGCCGGCCAGCGACTCAGGGGCTGGGGCCCCAATATTCGCCGCAGCGCTGCCCACCCCCGCCAATGACTCGGGGGCTGGCAGCTCGACATCCGCCGCGGCGTCGCCTGCCCCTGCCAGCAACTCGGGGGCTGGCAGCTCAACATCTCCTGCCGGTGCTTCAAGGGAGGGATCCTCCAAGGGCTGCTCCTGAGGCCCGGACAGACATTTCTCCAACTCGGCCGTATGGGCCGCAAATGCTTCTTCTGTGGGGGCGTCGCCCCCCAATCCCATCAGACCCATTGATAGGTCGCTGCAAGCAGGGCTCTCAGTTCCCACCGGTGGGACCACTGCTTCCTGGGTCCTGGACCTACCCGCCTCCTCGACGGCTGCGCCCGAAGGGAGGATGGGCGATGGACCGCCCGGCGGCGACACATCTCCGACCGCCTGAGCCGGACGGCGCAGCCTCTTCACGGGTGTTGACATTTCTTAACGCAATCACTTTGAGAGCAGATTTGGAATCCATCCTTAGCGACCTTGCTAGAAATGTGTGTTGGCATTCCTTAACGTCACTACTAACGACATCGAGTTAGCGTGAACATAAAGACTTGCCAAAGGTAAATCTAAACGATCATGAACGAATCCGCAAGCGCACAGATAAACCATTGTAGCATTTCCCCAAGGAAGGAGAATATTCCAAGGGTATCGTATCCGTGGAAGGCAATGGTGGATATCATAGACTTATGCTTTTGCACTGAATGCAAACTAAGAGATAGATATAGGAAACAACAAACTCAAAGGCAGGGGTAAGATAAAAATATAAAAGGGTAGTGTGACACACACTCAGATCTACCTCTACTCTAGTACTCTACGGCATAGGGGGAACATACGAGTTAGCTCTAGGTTCAGCACCCAGGTACAAATGGGGAGCTAGCCCGCGACGACCAGCACTCTGCGAAACTACACTTTAGACTCCTATAGCAATACCCCAGCGCGGAGGGTTCCAAAGGGTCCAACAGCTATCACCACTGCGGCCTACCTCAATTGTTATGGGGGTATGCTCATAACTAACGTAGCCACACAACCCAGGCACCATGCCTGCGTTGCTGCTAGACTTCACCTGGCCCGGACTATTGTGACCCAGGGTGAGAGCCACCAGAAGACTGGTCAACTTAGACTGAGTACCGTAGCTTGAACACAAACCTCATGCAATACTATCATGCCATCTAACAAGATCAACTAAAGCTAGACATACAAACGTAAAGAACACGAGCCTCTAACGGATACGGACTCTCTTATGTCTAGTCAACAAGATCAAAGGGTCGTGTTCGTAAAGAACACGAGCCTCTAACTTATGAACAAACACATAAGGAATGAGTTTATCATCCTTCAAGTGGATCAAAAGGTAGTGTTCATGAAGAACACAAGCCTCTAAATGATCAACGAAAGATGAACTCAAGAACATATCAAGCATATGATCTACCATGACTTTATATGAAATAGCTGAATAACTGAAGTAGATCAAAGTCATACAATGAAATAAAGATAAAAGAGAACTCATACGTAAACTCCAAAGAAGACTTGGAACCTGAAGAAGAGCTACTCTAGCCTACCCCCTAGCCTTGGAGATTAAAAGTGAGAGGAGAATGAGAGAGTGGTGTGTGTGAAATGGGAGCCCCTCCCCTTCTATTTATAGGTAAGGAGGAGGCTTGCTTCGGGGCTCAAACTCCACCAAAACACCCAGGAGTGAGGCAATGGACCAATGGGGAGCAACCACGTGGAGGGCCAGGATCAGAGGCCACTAAGGCGGTTCGGCTGATCCTAGGATCGGCCGACCCCCTAGGGTTGCCCCCTGGCCTGTGCTTCCTCTGGGTGGCTACCCTGTGGGCCCTTTGATCCTTCCCCGGTGCATGGCTTGATTTGGTATCCGAGGTGGGCCCCTTGATCCATGTGAAGTCCATGTGGTGCTCTCTGATTCGTCGGTGAGTGCCTCCCTTGGATCAGTGACGTGGATTGCCATGTGTTTCCTTACTGGCAGCCACCTCCTCAGCTGAGTTGGCATGGTTCTTCCATAGAAGGTGGGTTTCCGTCTCTTTTAATGGGTATTTCACCTACAAACAAATAATCTCCAAGGACAAGTGGAACTACATTATTTAAACCAAAATGCAAGTAAATAATGCTTATGCCTCCATTTATGTGAGAATATTGATGGCTGAAAGTAGTACTTAACAGCCGTCAACAACGGGCACCGGCTCCATCGTGCAGGGGTCAGGGCCCTTGGAACAGAAAGGGTGTCAGGACGACAGTAGGCGGCGGACATGTTTCCCAGGAATTCGGAACGATGATCGAAAAATCGCAACTCAGAGCTTACCTTTCCGCGATATTGTGAGCCCGTTTTGAGCCCCTCGAGGTCAAGCTCGGGGAGGGTGCCGCTCGTTTGCTCCCCGAGGACGGAGCAGAAGTCGGGGTGGGAGTGGGTCTGTTCCCGGCGACGACGATGGACGGGAGACGTCGCTGAGTGGTGGTCGATCCCCCGCCCTGAGTCATGGGCGGAGGAGAAACTCCCGACACGTTTCTCCGCTCCTGCGGCAAGCGTCCCGACGAGGAGTCCGACCTCTAGTGTGAAGAAGAGCGACACGAGGCCTCGCGCTCTGACGTACGACGACTGGAGTCACCGCACCGAGGGGAACTCCTACTCCTCTCGCGGTGGCCGCGCTGAGAGGTGCAGTTGTGCACCTCGGACCGGTCTACTCGAGGAGACCAGGGCAGCGCCTGCCGACTTGAGCTGGCTCCCGCGGCAGCTGAGGCGGGCTCCGACCCACCGCGCGGCTGCGAAGTCACCGGTGGCTCGTGGTCACTCCACGTGAACTCGGAGTCGGAGTCCCCAGTATCCGGCGATGGTGACGAGGGATCCTTGTTCTCAGAGATGTCTGCCTCCTGAGCGCGTCGGCGTGAAGCGCGGCCATCGTTCCTCGACCGCTTCTCGATCTCTTTCTGCTGGTGGGCTTTCTTGCGGTCGGCCCGCCACTTGTCCCTCGCGGCAAGCATCCGGGTGAGCACCCTATTCTCCGCCAGAGGGGGACGCGAAGAAAGGATGTCCACCTTCCCCATCTGAACAAACGCGAAAAGATTGGTACTCGATGCGAAAATCCTGAAAACAAGCCGGAAGACGTCAAGAAAAAACGTACCAGGGCCAAGGTTGTTGGATGAGGCAGCATTGGCAATATATCTGGCGGCAGCCACAACAAGTAGTTGATGCTGGTCACCTGCGACACCCGGCACTGGACCTCTTCCCCTGAGGGCAGAGGATGGGCCGTCACCGTCCCCTCGAAGGGGGCCCGGTCCTCTGTCATCTCGAAGATGTGTAGGGGGCGTCGCCGGAGTGGAACGATCCCCCTCGCATGGTAGCCGCCAATGACGGATACAAAATCCATGCCATAGCCGCGGAGCGTCTGGAGGGCCTTGAGGGCGTCCGGAAGGAACCGGGGCTGGTCTTTCTTCTCCGGCCTGTACTTCCACTTCTCCGGCACGCGGTCGATCCAGAGGCCGATGTACTCGGGGAGCGGGTGCTCGAGGTCATTCTTGAGGTAGAACCAGTCCCGGTGCCACCCACTGTTGGAGCCCGTCAGGGAGGTGGAGATGTACTCGTCTATCCTCCCCTGCTTCCCCCGAAGTTCGGCGCACCCAATCGCCGCCGCAGTGCAGTCATCCTTCAGGCACACAAACTTGTAAAAGTACCAGAATAGGTCCCAGTTGGCTCCCTGGCACAGGTACCCCTCACACAATGCCTCGAACGCCGCCATCTGCTGGATGTCCTTCGCATTGAGGTTGTGGAGTTGAAGGCCGTACTCCTCGAGTACGGCGCGGAAGAATCGCCCCGCCGGGACGGAGAAGCCGCGCTCGTGGAAGGCCTCGAACGAGACCACGTATCCCGCCTGGGGTTCGGGGATACGCTCGGCTCTGGGGATCTTCCACTCCTCCGCCTCGGTCTACCGCGGCAGCATGCCATCGGCGACAAGGCGGTCAAGCTTGGACCAGGTCACACTGGAAGGAGCCCAGTTCGACATGGCGGCAGTGACGAAAAGCGAGCTCGCGATTGGAATCGAAGGAGGCGTGGGAACTTGAGCGCAGCGGATGCGGAGGCTAGAGCAGAAGCAACGGCGGGGGAGCGAGTGAGGAAGAAGGGGAAAAAATCCCAATCGGCGGCCGCGGTATATAAGGGGAAATGACTGTTCCCTCTGCAGTTATTGCCCGGGCCCGCCTCGGGCCACGACCCCCACGCGCCGAAGCATAGCTCCTCAAAAGGCGTGCCCGCCAGTGCCAACCGTGCATGAGCGCGCTGCCACATCATTTGTGACGGGCCCACGAATCAGGCATCCGGCGTGAAATCTTTGCCCTTCACCCCACGACGCAAGTTTTGCATGACGCGCGACGACACGATAACTCCCACAATTCAGGACTTCAACATTTAACCCCACGCACAAGTCTCCGACTTGTCTGTGGGCTCGAGGGCTATCACCCACGGGTGCGCTCGCGCGCCCCCGTCGGGAAAAAACATATCCAACCTCTCCGTCTCCACGGCAATTGAACCTGGGAGCGAGTCCTTGACTCCCTCACCAGACTAGGGGGCTACTGACGAGGCCTTGGACCAGGGCCCACCACGACCACTGAAAAACACAGTACGGACTGACACGCAGCGTACTCAGCGGCTAAATACAACGAGTATTACGCCCCCGAGTACCTAGAGGTCCGTACGACCAGTTTCTGTCATGGGCCAGGAGCCGAGCGGCCCATGCACACCGCCGCCTCTTCCCCTGAGTACATGACGGCCCCCATGACATGTCTTCACTCGAGTGGTGGTTCGCACGACAAGTTTCCGTCTCTTCCTCTGACTACTCGCTCGCACGAGTAGTTTTCGTCCCCGACCAGATCAAGCTTCGTGTGGAAGAAAATGGCGGCGTGGGCCTCCCACTGAGATCCCAGGATATCCGTGCGCACTCTCCCACGCACCACCACGCGCACGCTCCTCCACGATGACCCGCCCTGACCAGGCTGATCTGGTGTCAGAGGGCGGATTCGTCTGCTATGCCACGAACGGCACAGTGCGTGTCGTACCACGGACGGCACTGTGCACGCTGCGCCATGAACGACACAGTGTGCGCTACCTCCTAAGCCTCGAAAGGCGTGGTGTAGACTTCTCGCTCGCACGAGTAGTTTTCCGTCCCTGACAAGTTTGAAGCTCCACATCAAAAGCAACGGTTGCGTGAGCCCCCCGCTGAGAACCCGGGATATCCGCGCGCGATAACCCACACGCCGCCACGTGCCAACCCCGCCGCACAGGGCCACTCTAACCAGGCTGATCTGATGTCAGAGGGCGGATCCACCTGCTGTTCCACGAACGACACAGTGTGTGCCGTACTACGAATGACACGGGGAGCGCTGCGCCACGAACGGCACAATGAACGCCTCCCCCTAAACTTCGAACGCTGCAACGTACGCCACTCAGTCCCCACAGTAACTAGGAAAGATGTGTTCCTGTTCTACTGACGGGAGTAGGGTACGCAACCTATACCTCGTGCCCGACAAGCTACTCGGAAGAGAGTACGAGAAGCCCCAGAGGCCGCTACTCGGGACGCGCGCTCTCGGGAAGACCGACGGCATCATCAGCGACCCCGCAACAGTTCCCTGCCGCATCGTCATGATGGTCCGACGCGGAGAAGGACGCCCTATGCTACGATCTAGTCTACACTCTTGATTTTACCCCCATAGACCTCTCCCTTGCGAATATAAAAGGGGAGGAGGGGAACACTTCTAACACGTTTGTTTCCACCCCCACACGCACTCAGTATCAATATCTCGTCTCATATCACCCCGTAGTCACACACACACACTCGTATGCAGAACTCTGCTACAAGAACCTAGCGCACGCGCATTAGGGACTTGGGCTCAGAAACCCTCTCCCGACTTGTTTGTAACCCCTACTACAGACCCTTGAGCATAAAGAACACATCCCCTCCAACTGGACGTAGGGTATTACTCTTCGGAGGCCCGAAGCAGTATAACCCCGAGTGTCTCTTGTGCAACCATGCAGATTCCAACATGCGTTCGTATAAATTTACTTGCCGGCGGTAACAAACCCCGACACATGGACTTCCATAAATTTCAAACAGTGTCAAGGAAAATTGATATGGCATGAAAAATGAAAGATGAGCCTGATACTTCCAATCTCTTGTGCGTGTAGCATTTGAATCTGTGAAAGAAAATCCCACAACATCCATCACTTGCTCTAGAATTGCATGAAAGCTCATTGCCGCAATGGTTTGACCAAAGATATCCTACAGTTAAGAATAATGTAATTACGACTCATAAAAAATGTTAAATGAGAAGATTAAAATAACGTTAAATGATGCTCCATACCATGTCATGTTCATTCAGCCGACAAAGTCTCTCTGCGGTCGTGATCACATTTTCTCCCTCCTCGAGTGCCTTGATTATAAAATAAGAGTAATCCGGCACAAAGTAACTATTAGCGTTAAGTTGTTGTAAGCATGCCTGCACGACGGTCCTTTCATAAGTCCTCCTAGCCAGTATAGGGGTACTCCACCCAACAATTGATACCATTTGGATGGGTTCTGAAGACAGCGAGGAGCGAATTTGTTCTCGAATAGGTTTGTCAAACGAGTTTTTTAATTGTATGCAATTGTTTGGACCGACAACCGCGCATTGTGTAACAGGAGGGGTACCACCTAAATTTTCAACAACATGTGTGTCACACCCTAAAATTTCCAAATTTCAGGATGTGAATAAGAAGAATAATTAAAAAATGATTTTCCCAGAATTCTAAAATTTTCGAACTTTTATTTTCTTCACAAGAAATATAGTATAGGAAAAGGCATTGTTTGTTTTTTCTAAATTAAATGAAATGATTGTGGCATTCATGCTGATGCATCTCAGTGTTTATGAGTGTAAAAGGTTTTTAAGTGCGCTTAGGTGCCGACCAAACCCTTCCGAGAATTTTCTAACTTTTTCTGAAATTTATTCTCTTTTTCTTAGAGCTAATTCTATTTATTAGAATGCTCTAAAATCTTTTTCATGAGTTCCAAATATTTTATTTGGATTGTTCGTGTCTCAATCTGTCTCTGGGAATTTTCCTGGAATTTTGAGAATTTTCTGAGTATTCTTTGTGCCTATAAAACAATTTCTAGACTTTTCTAGAATTGTTTTCACACTGAAAATTAATTTCGGGAAATAACCCTTCCTTTTCTTTTGGGCCGAGCCAGTGGGCCCGACCCGGACCGCTTCGGCCTAGCCACGAGCCCGCGCGAGGCCCATCTGGACCCATGGCCACCAGAGGCCACGGCCTCCACGGCGTGCACCGCCGCCAGGTTCCTAGGCATGCGTGCCACGCCACCCTAGGGCTTTGTGCCCCATATAAGGCCGCCACCGAACCCTCCTACTCGCTCCATCCCCCGCCACCTCACCACCCAGCCGTGCGCTGCCACCGCCTGAGCTGGGGTAGAGGACGAGCTCCGCCCGCCACGGGACGATGCCGACACCGCCAGGAGATGCGAGATGCCAAGCCGCGTTCAAGGAGCCCTCGCCCGCCGCCAGGGAGTCACCAAGGCGCCGCAGCGGCAGGAACCCGAGCCGGCCGCCAAGCTCTACCCCCGGTCCTCCCTTCTCCAAAATCCGGCTGCCTCTCTCTGTCCCCGAGTGTCACACCCTGAAATTTCTAAATTTCAGGATGTGAATAGAAAGAATAATTAAGAAACGATTTTCACTCAATTTTAAAATTTTCCAACATTTATTTTCTTCACAGGAAATATAGTATAGGAAAACGGCATTGTTTGATTTTCTGAATTAAATAAAATGATTATGTGTGTTGCATTCAGGCCGATGCATCTTGGTGTTCATGAGTGCAAAATGTTTTAAAAACACGCTTAGGTGCTAACCAAATCCTTCCAAGAATTTTCTAACTTTTCTAGAATTATTTCTCACTTTCCTTGAGCTATTTCTATTTATTAGAAGCCCCTAAAATCTTTTTCATGAGCTCCAAATATTTTATTTAGATTGTTCGTGTCTCAATCTATCTCTGGGAATTTTCCTGGAATTTTTTAGATTTTTTGAATATTTTTCGTACTTTTAATAACATTTCTAGATTTTTCTGGAATTGTTTTTGCACTAAAAATAAATTCAGAAAATGATAAAACCTATCCTATCCTTTTGGGCTGAGCCCGTAGGCCCGACCCGCTCTGGCCCGCTAAGGCCCAGCGGAACCCATACAGGCCCAGACCCCGGCCATAGCGTGTCCATGGCGGACACGACGTCACCGCCGCCTCGGCGTGCATGCCGAACACGCCACGCCGCCTCCCCGCACACCTATAAATCAAGCGCCCTCGATCTGCACCCCTCCTCCTCCTCGCGTCGCATGCCCCTGCTCCCTCGCCCTGCCTCGCGTAGCGCTGCACTCCGCCAAACCGAAGCAGAGCCCAGCACTAGCGCCGCCACTCGAGTTCCTGTGATGGAGCACCGACGGACGAAGCCGGTCACTCCAGGAGTTGTGCGACGCCAAGCCGCGTCCGGTGAGCACCTGCCCATCACCGGAGACTATTGACAGCTGTTAAGTACTACTTTCAGCCATCAATATTCTCACATAAATGAAGCATATGCATTATTTACTTGCATTTTGCTTTGAATAATATAGTTCCACTTGCCCTTGGAGATTATTTGTATGTAGGTGAAATAAGCATGAAAAGAGATGGAAACCCACCTTATATGGAAGAATCATGCCAACTTAGATGATGAGGTGGCTGCCACCAAGGAAACACGTGGCAATCCACGTCACTGATCCAAGGGAGGCACTCACCGACGAATCAGAGAGCGACATATGGACTTCACTTGTATCCATGGGCCCACCTAGGATTCCAAAACGAGGCATGCACGGGGGAAGGATCAAAGCGCCCATAGGGCAGCCACCCAGAGGAAGCACAGGCCAGGGGGCCGGCCGATCCTAGGATCGACTGAACCGCCTTAGGGTCCCCTGATCCTGGCCCTCCATGTGGTAGCTCCTCATTGGTCCATTGCTGCATCCCCGGGTGAATTGGAGGCATTTGGTGCCCGAAGCAAACCTCCTCCTTGCCTATAAATAGAAGGGGAGGGGCTCCCATTTCTCACACACCACTCTCTCATTCTCCTCTCACTTTTAGTTTCCAAGGCTAGAGTAGCTCTTATTCAGGTTCCAAGTCTACTTTAGAGTCTAGATATGAGTTCTCTTGTATCTTTATTTCTTTGTATGACTTTGATCTACTTCAATTATTCAACTATTTCATAAAAGTTGTGGTAGATCATATGATTGATATGTTCTTGAGTTCATCTCTTGTTCATCATTTAGAGGCTTGTGTTCTTCACGAACACGACCCTTTGATCTTGTTGACGAGACATAAGAGAGTTCGTATCCATTCGTATGTCTAGCCCTATTTTGATCTTGTTAGATGGCATGATAGTGTTGCATGAACTTTGTGTTCAAGCTACGGTACTCGGTCTAAGTTGACAAGTCTTCTGGTGGCTCTCACCCTGGGTCACAACAGCCCGGCCCGGATGAAGTCTAGCAGCAACGCAGGCATGGTGCCTGGGCTGTGTGGCTATGTTAGTTATGAGCATGCCCCCGTAACGATTGAGGTAGGCCACAGTGGTGACAGCTGTTGGACCCTTTGGAACAGTCTGTGCTGGGGTATTGCTGTAGGAGTCTAAAGTATAGTTTCGCAGAGTGCTGGTCATCGTGAGCTATCTCCCTGTTTGTACCTGGTGCTGAACCTTACCCTTTCATACAATGTTTCATGCCTATCTCTCGTATCTTCTAGCTTTGTATGTTTAGTACATTAGAACCTAGAGCTAACTCGTATGTTCCCCCTAAGCCGTAGTGTACTAGAGTAGAGGTAGATCTGAGTGTGTGTCACACTACCCTATCATATCTTTTATCTTACCACTGCCTTTGAGTTGTTGTTTTCTATATCTATCTCATGGTTTACATTCAGTGCAAAAGCATAAGTCTTGATATCCGCCATTGCCTTCCACGGATACGATACCCTTGGAATATTCTCCTTCCTTGGGGAAATGCTACAATGGTTTATTTGTGCGCTTGTGGATTCGTTCATGATCGTTTAGATTTACCTTTGGCAAGTCTTGATGTTCACGCTAACTCGGCGTTGTTAGTAGTGACGTTAAGGAATGCCAACAAGCATTTCTAGTGCTATCGCTAAGGATGGATTCTAAATATGTTCTTAAAGTGATCGCGCTACGAAATGTCAACAGAGACCCACTGGAGCGCCGTCACGACAGGAACCAGAGCCGACCGTCTCCAAGCTTCACCGTCGGCCGCTTTCCTTCGGAATCTGGCAACCTCCGTCCGTCTCCACCGTTGGTGAGCATGTCCCTGCTATCTCCTCGTTCTTCTCTCTCCATTCCGCACCTCACCCGAGCTCCAAGGCCACCAGACCAACGGCGATTGAAATCACCAGGAGCCTGTCTGTTCCGTCCGTTCCAGACCGAAGGAAGAAGAAGATGGCTATCTTGCGATTAGGTCCCTGGAGAAATCTATAATAAGTAGGTTAGTTTATGTGTCTTGTACCTTTTGTGGAAAACCCCCTACAGAAATCCCACCTTTCACACATGAATCCAACCAAGCTCTTTTTTAGATCTAACCCTGAAGTTTATCAGTTTCGCGAGCATTGTTCAATGTGTCTCGAGAATCTTCTTTGTTAGCCCCTAAAAGCTACAGTTTTCACGTCTAGGTCCTTCCAACCTGGTTTATCTCATAGATCCTTCGTTTTAGCTCCGTCTTCATCATTTCAAGTTGCATTAGGTTCATAATGACATGAAGTACACGTTAGTGGTGAGTTTTCATCATGTTTGTTTTCCGAAAAATTAATTTGATATTAATTTTGATTAATGCTTAGATAAACATGTCTTTTCTAAATAAAAGTTATATAGTGCTATACACCGCTTTTCCTGATCAATGATTAATTTATTAATAATTATTTCACATGCTTTTGTAAATAAAATCTAATTAGGTCTTTATCTCGGTTTTTCTTAAACTAATGTTAATTTGTTTAATAATTAATAATTAATTAACTTTTCTAATTATAAAAGTTGATTAGGCTTTCACACCGGCATTTACAATAAATGTAATTTGATTAATACCAATGTTATGATATTTTCAATAATAATATGATCCACATGAATCATAAAGTTACATTTAGAAGATTCATATAGTTTACCTTTTCAAAGTTAAATGTTAAATTAGTATAATTTATATATGAATCTTTATAAATAAAACTTGACTAGTTCTTTACTTTGGTCGTTGCAAATAAAAAAATATAATGCTGCAATAATTCCAACTTAGGGTATTTTCTTTATGAAATATCCTTTACATATCTTTTGTTAGTTAAAATAAACCTAGCTCATAGTTATGTTCTTTCATATATGCAAATCGTTCGTTAGACGTTCTTTAATCAAGCTCTGTGTGAGTGTGTCTCTGTTGCAGAGCTAATCTTCTTTCAACCTCTAGATCTTTTGATCCTAGTTCATGCTCAAGCCTAGTGTCTTTCATAAGTCTAACCAAGCCTTTCCTTTTCTTAGCACGGTCTATGTGTTTCAGTGATCCAAAGAATCGAGCCTATCCTTTAGTGCGTTCTTTTAAAGCTTTTCTTTTGATTGGTGCATTGTTCTTAGTTTGCTTGTTTGTTTGCTTTGTATGCTTGTTCCCAATGATTGATGCGAGTAGAATGAATGTTGACCGAGGAGTATTCAAGAGCAAGAGGTGAAGACATACTGAGTAACATCATTACTCTGGTTGAAGGCAAGTGTGTCCTTGATCTTTTGTCCTAACAATTGTGTTTAATCACCTTTGCATATGCTTGCATTAATATTCATGGGTCCTATTAAGATTTATCCTAGTCTTTATTACCATTATTCCTTGTCAACCTGGGTTTTACCTTTCTGTTGGGTAGTACTGCTTAGCTGCTATACTTTGGGATATGGTGGTTCTAATGAACAACAACAATGATGAACATGCTTTACTTTTATGCTATATATATCTCTGGTTAATACAAGATCACCATGCCTAATCGGAACATGGAGAACCACCCAGGACACCAGTGCAACCACAAGGCTATATGGCTCTGGCTTGGCTAATTAATTAGGGACTCTAGTGTTGGGGTGACCTTACCGAAAGGGCAAGGGGGAGCGCCAGTGGGGTATAGACTCGCTCTAGTAGGGAGTTGGGCTTGGCTAAGACACGGTACCTACAAGGGGACTTTATACTCTGCAATGACTCAGAACCTTAGCGGGTTGCTTCACATTGGGGAAACTTTGTAAAGGCCTCGTAGCGTCCCTATGCAATCACACCTAGGTAGTGTGGTCTGATGCCTGATCAGCATCGCGAGGTTGGGTTTAAAGTTCTTTTAAACTTTTACACGACTTGTGGGTAAAGATGTACAACCTCTGCAGAGTGTTAAAAACTAATCGATTAGCCGTGCCCACGGTCAAGAGCAGCCTAGACCCTCACATGATAATTGAACTTGAAGATGGACTTAAATTATGGTTTATGGTTATGTTAGCCATATGCTTATTGTTGACGGCTGTTATCCACTCATTTCATACCCGTCAACATGTACATTTTGGCATGAGAAATGTTCACCAACACTAGAATAGGGCTTAAACTAATCATTTCCACAAGTGTTGGTGATTATGCAAATACAGGCAATTAGCACTAGAAAGAGGAGCAAGAGCACATGTCTTTGATCCAAGTACTCCAAGTTCTGGCCAATGAGGGTTGCCACATGGATTCCCCTGGATCCATAATGTCACCAATCCATGTGAAGAGCTTTCAACGAATCATACGCTGCCACGTCAGCATCACATTGATCCATGGGCCCACTTGCTATCAAAATCACCAAGAAACTTGGCATGCACGGAGGATAAGCATCAAGGCCCACATAGTAGCCACTCCGAGGAAGCACAGGCCAGATGGCCTCCCGGGGGTATCAGCCGACCCTAGGATCGGTCAAACCGACCTAGGGTCGGTTGATCCCAGCCTTCCACGTGCAGCTCCCTGATTGGTCACTCACTGCATTCCGGGGTGTTTTGGAGCACTTTGAGCCTCGGAGCAAGCCACCCCCTTGCCTATAAATAGAAGGGGAGGGGCCTCATTCTTGGACACAAAGTTCTCCTCATCCTCTTCATTTTGGCCTTGGAGCCTCTCTCTTTAGGAGAGGAGAGCTCTTTGTATAGGATTAGTGCTAGGAAGTGAGGGGGAATGCTTGGGTCCATGTCATGTTCATGACATCTTCCTCAAGAACAAACCTCAGTGGTGCCTTTGTTCTTCATTTAGACTAAAGTGAGTATCTCGACATTTTCTATTTAGACTAAAGTCATATGCAAGCATAGGTGATTTGTTCTTGTGTTCTTCGTTCGTTCTTGATTTAGAGGCTTGTGTTCTTCGAACACAACCCTTTCGATCTAGTAGAGCTGGATCATAAGTTTGCATTCCATTTGTATGTTAACCTGTCTATTAGAACAAAGTTGATGCTCTTGCAAATCTCTAATTAGATCAAAGTGCATTCGTGATCTTGCATGAGTGATAGAGTATACCTTGAGCTAGTGCCAGTATCTCCCTCGCGGATTCGTAGTTCTGTATTTATATGGAGTGCTATAGTAGGGCTACCGGGACGTCAAATGGTGTCAGGCTATACTAGGAGTCAGTGGTATAGACATGGTGTCTGGACCATAGGTTATCCTTTGAATACCAAGTGCATTCGCGTAACGATAGAGGTAGGCCGCAGTGGTGACGGCCTGTTGGACCCTTTGAAATCCTCCGCGCCTGTGTACCGAGTAGGGCCCCGTTGTCAGAACATTCCTAGTCCTAAACAGCTAGGGTGGGTTGACGCCCAATGCGAGTGCTTATACCTGAGAGATCGTGCTAGACTCTGCGCTCTGTCAAGCAGATCCTTTCTACCTATCCTACCATCCAGTGTTGTGTCCTTAGACCATCAGCTAGGTTTGAGCCAGAGCTCCTCCGTCCCGTGGATTCGATACCCTTGGGAATACTCATTCTTCTAGGGAGAAGTGCTACAACGGTGTATCCGTGCACTTGCGGATTCGTTCGCACTCGTCAGTGTACCCAGGAGTTCCTTACATGTTCACGCTACCCGGTGCCATAGTGGTGACGTTAAGAAACGCCAACAAGCATTTCTGGCACCGTTGCCGGGGATGGTTGTTGTTTCTATCTTCGAGCCTAGTGGTCTTCGTATCTTTTTATCTTTTCCTTTTTGTTCTACCTTTACCCCAGTTACCATGGAGCAAACTGCTATCTAGAATCTTTCTGCCCCCAAACCTGAGTTGTTAGAGCCACCGCCATCGGAACATCCAATTACCACACCTAGCTATCAACTCAGTACCGATCTTATCTCTTTGATTAAGGAATCGTATTCCTTTTTCGGGGATAATCAAAACCCCTATGAGCACTTGCGAGAGTTTGAGCATCTGTGTTCATGCTATGCCTTTGTTGGCATGACACACGATATTGTCCGTTGGAAATTGTTTCCTTTTTCCCTCATGGGAAGTGCGAGACAATGGTACAACGAACACGTAGGCTATGTTGGCGGCAGATGGATGGAACTTGTCGGTAATTTCTGCTGACGGTATTTTCCACCTGCCCGTCTCATCACCCTACGAAAGGATGTGGTCGGATATAAGCAAAATGACAAGGAAACCTTGGGTGCGGCTTGGGAAAGACTCTTACGTTTAGTAAACTCTGGTCCCACGCTATCGATACCCGAGCATGTGCTCTATCAGCATTTTTATGCGAGATTGGACGTCAAGTCCGCCAGGCACCTTGACGATGCCTCGGGAGGATCCTTTCCGGATAAGACTCCAAGTGAGGGGAGGCAGATTCTTGATCATATAGCAGCTAATGCCTCTTTCACGACCGAGTTGGAAGGTCCTCAAGAGGAATGCGTACCTGAAGAAGAGATCACTCCTGAACCTGAGCCCGAACCTTCATCATCCAAATACATAGACCCAGTTCAGGAGCCCACGACACTAGAGGAAGAGGCACTTCAGCCTCCAGAGTCTCTTTTGAAGTTTGAGGATGATATATTTGAAGATTTTGGAAACACCTCAAACTATTGTTGCGAGAGAAAACCACCGTCTCACGTTTCTCCCTCAGATCCTACAGAAATTTCCTTCTTTAGAGACAATGTTCGGGAATTAACGACCATCATGACCCAAGAATGGTCGAGAGAGCTGGAGTCGGCGGCTGGAACTTTCCAGCTCCTTCCGCCTCGGTCGACTCTCTCTTGCGTTATGCATGGAAAGGTAGTGGAAGTTCTCTAAAACCCCTTGGTAGGAGTCAATATCATGTATAGTGCCTTTGCTTGGAGGAACTTCGTAGACGAACCTTTGACTCCTACCCAGACATCTATCAGGACTCCTGAAGGAGAAATCCTAGAAGGAGTAGGGATCTTGAAGGCTATCCCTGTCATGTATAAAGAGGCCGACTTTGCCCTTGATTTCCATACCTATGATATCCTTAGCTTCGACCTCATGATAGGATTGCCCCTCGAGAAAATTCTCATAGAGGCTCCTACCCAAGGTAAGCTTAGTGTGTGCTTAGGAAGGGAGCTCTTCTCTGTAGAAGTTTTAAGAGCCAAAAATGCAAGAACGGATCCTCCTGATGACCCTATACAAATTGAGGAGGTCAAGGTAATCATCCCGGGAGATTTGCCGGAATCCCTCCTCGACGAGTGGGCACTTGAGTTCATAGAGGAGACTGAAGAGCCTGCTGAGCCTATAGATATATCTGAATTCCAGGCTCCACCTAAACCCCCTATCGAACTCAAACCTCTTCCCATTGGCCTTCGATATGTTTTCCTCCATGGGGACACTGAGTCCCCAGTGATCATTAATGACAATCTTTCTGATGAGGAATCCAGGAGGCTCATCTCCATCCTAGAGAAGCACCGATCTGTGTTCGGATACTCTCTTCAGGACCTTGAAGGGATAATCCCGACTCTCTGCACCCATCGCATCCCCGTAGATACAGATATCCCACCGACGAGGGAGCCTCAGAGAAGGCTGAACAATGCGATGACAGAGGTCATGAAGAAATAAGTTCTTAAGCTTCTTCATGCTGGGATCATTTATCCAGTTCCCTATAGTGAATGGGTTAGCCCCATTCAATGCGTACCCAAAAAGGGAGGAATGACGACAGCCCCCAATGAGTTTGGTGAGCAGATTGCTCAACGCCTCCCCACAGGATGGAGGATGTGCATAGATTATAGGAAGCTCAACAAGGCTACAAAGAAGGATCACTTCACGCTCCCATTCATTGATGAGATGCTAGAGCAGTTGGCGAACCACTTCTTCTTCTGTTTCCTTGACGAGTATTCTGGCTATCATCAAATTCCTATCCACCCAGATGACCAAAACAAGACCACCTGCACTTGCCCTTATGGAACCTATGCTTATCGTAGAATGTATTTCAGGTTGTGTAATGCACCTGCATCCTTCCAGAGGTGCATGATGTCTATCTTCTCAGACATGATTGAGCAGATCATGGAAGTTTTCATGGATGACTTCTCTGTCTATGGAAAAACTTTTGATGAGTGCCTTGGGAATCTAGACAAGGTCTTACAAAGGTGTCATGAGAAGGACTTAGTCCTCAACTGAGAGAAATGCCATTTCATGGTTAGAGAGGGCATCGTGTTAGGGCACCTGGTGTCTGAACGAGGAATAGAAGTGGACCACGCTAAGATTGAAGTTAAAGAAAAGCTTCCACCTCCTGTTAATGTCAAGGGCATTCGTAGCTTCCTTGGCCATGCTGCGTTCTACCGACGGTTCATTAAGGACTTCTCATAGGTCGCTAAACCCCTCACCAATCTCTTGGCCAAGGATGCACCCATTAAATTCACAAAGGAGTGTACGAAAGTCATTCTCACCCTCAAGAACGCGCTCATCTCTGCCCCAGTCATCCAGCCTCCCGACTGGACGCTGCCTTTCGAGATCATGTGTGATGCTAGTGATTACACTGTAGGGACCGGCTTAGGCCAAACTAAGGATAAGAAACACCATGCTATAGCCTATGTGAATCGAACCGGGTTTCCAAAGAAGGGAACCCGATCCCAGCACTTCTGTGATAGTCCCAGGAGGCCATCACGTGCAAGTCCCTGTCTCAGAAAGTAAAGAAAAACCGTACAGCAAAAGGAGATACATGAAGGTCCACATGATAATATAATACTGAAGCATCTGAGTACATCATTTCGGCACATGCCGGGTACAAGTCCAACGGGACTGAATCAAACAGAGTAAACATCTACGTGGCGGCTCTCATGTAGCGAAGTAGACACCATATCCTCAGGCAACTCGAGTGTAGGGCGAGCCTCAATCCTCCCATCCATCATGCTCAAAGTCGTAGTCCGGCTCCTGGTCTGAAAACCCGTCATCTACTCGATAAGCGAGTAGGTCATGTCAGCTTCCCAACAAAGAGCATAAGCAAAAGAGAATAATACTAATATGCCTGAATAATCCTATTTATGGCTGTAGAAGGTTATGCAAGCAGCGGTAGCAACATCAAGGTAAGCAGAATAGCTGAGAGGTCTCCATCTCCGAGGAGATCCACACCTCCGAGGACAACACCTCCGGGGTCAACACCCCCAACAAGGAAAGAAACACCAATCACAGGATCTCAACCAAGATACAGCATCCCACACTCATCTGCGACGTGGGGTCACCAACTCCTATCCCCATGTCTCAACGGCACAAAGCCGGGCTCACATACTCACAGGGGAGAGAAAGCAGCACAAGAAGAGACTAGCCAGAGTAACAGACCCGTGGGCTGTCCATACCAGTGGACACGGACTATAGCTATAGGTTTAACACTCTGCAGAGGTTGTACAACTGGACCCGCCGGATATGGCAGAAACGGATGCCTCCGATCCACATCCCTACCTAACGACCGGAGACCTAGTAGTGGGTGGCACTCTCCTGCCTCTTCAAGCCTGACTCGTCCTGAACTGGGGCGCGAAACTTGCCAGCAGGGCCTCGGAGCTGTGAGACCATCCCCGGAGAAGCCGGGGCGACGTCTACTCGGGGGTATAACCCGTCCCCCTCACACGACCACACCGGTCCGCCTACAAGCTGAGCGCCAACCACCAACTAGTTCTCGGATCGAACCCCACCCATACGTGAGCGAATGGTTTGTATGAAAATAGCCTAAAGATCATAGTTAAACTGTCGATCGGTCCTTAATTGCAAGAGCGAGCACTCACCAACTCCAACCGTCCGACACGCCGCTAGGGCGAGAGGCCAGGTCGCATCTCCCCTAGATAGGCGTTCACAAGTAACCAAAGCGGCTCGCTTCCGCGGTAACACGTCAAGGATACTCACTCACCCAAAACACACGCAAGAGTTCTGAGGTATCCCAACCTCGGTCCAAACCTGAGATCCATCCATAACTAAAGGTAAAATATATGGATGAATAAAGCCAGGAACTAGCTAGGGGTCTGTAGCTAGTTCCAAAAGTAGGTTTTCCAAGGACAGGATAAACAATTCCAAGGCATAGCTAATCAATTGTCTATGCAATTCAAAATCATGCATCAAAAGTAATTAAGCACTAGCAACTAAAGCATGCATAGGATCTATATGGTTAGGAGTGACATGACACCTGGCTGGCGTCCGTAGTCCTGGTCTGGGTTGAAGTCGGGGTCGTAAGCCTCCTCCGGGTCGTAGCTCGGGTCTGTGCAGCACGAGATACGAGACGCTAAATTACCGGCAAACAACTAAGCATAAATCCAAAGAACCCCAATTTTAAAAGATCCAAACAGAACCAAACTACCTACAAGCAGCACCGTCTCATTTTTAGAAAAATATTGAAACTAGTTTCATATTTTTCGGAGTTATAAATAATTAGTAATAAATTTCAAGGTTTAAAGGTTTTATAAATTAATTTCCAAATTCATTTATAAAACAAAAAAGGATTTTTATTTTGAAAATAGTGATGACGTCGACATGACATAGGCGTGACGTCAGCAGCAGGGTTAGTGGGCCGTTGTTGGGCCGAAAGTGTTAGTGGGCCGAATTAGGCCCATCAGACTCGGCCCTGTGGGCCAAAAGGGCAAAGTCCATTGTCTCCCCCTGAACATAATTCAGAGTTCAGAAAAGAAAAGGAAAAAGGGCCGCGCTGGGCCTTATCGCGCTGGACGGCCCAGCGCTTCCTCGGGCTCTCGCTGGAATAGTCCGGCGGAGGCCCTCGGATTTATCTGGGCGCGAAGGCGCTCCCTCGCCATGCGTTCGCGCGTCGGCGCGCCCCGGCCTGGGTCCGGCGGCGACGGCGAGCGGCGTTTGTTGGCGGTGACAGCTCTGGTGGTTAAGCAGGTGGGGTTTGAAGACCCCTAGGTGCAGGTGATCTCCCCGGTGCAGCCACAGCCCTGGGGTGGGGCTCCTGGGCATGCGCGAGGTGCGACGTGGTGGTGCCCATGGTGCAGAGCTGCGGCGACAGGGTGGCGCGGTGGAAGCAGATCGTGCACAAAGCAGAAACGCGTAGCGGTGTGGTTGAGTTCTTGGGTGCACTCATCCTGAGCACACGCGCATGCGCAGGACCAGCCCGAACACGTCAGGACGACACGGCGCGCGGGATCCTGGGATTCCAGGGCCGCGGCACGGTGCGGTGGTGCACTGCGGGAAGCGGCTACGACGCAAGCATGACCAGAAGCACTACGCGGTGTGGCTTAGCATATGGGGGTGCTTACCAGGGCACAAGCGCGCCCTAGCCTGGCCTGGCCGTGACATGGCCGGCCGACGCACGCGGGTGCCCGGTGAACTGAGTCCGTGGCGTGGCGCGTCTGCAGTGGCAGCGCAAACGTTCCTGCAGAGGATTCCACGGCACGAAGGCCGGGTCATAGGCAAGATAAGGACGGCGGTGCTGTGACAACAACACAGGGTGAAATGGTGAGGACCGACGCGGTGCTGAGGTGCGTCGCGACGGCAGCTCGCGGAAGAACGCACGGCGCGAAGGCTGACACGGCGTGGCGCAGGGGCACGCTCCCGTTCAACTCAGGAAGGACCAAGGGAGGAGGGAAGATGCAGGCCGGTAGGGTGCTTACGACGAGGCGAAGGTGTAGGTGTAACAGTGGAGTCCGCGACGGTGAAGATATGGCGGTGATGTCCTCAGCGGCGGTCCTGCTCTGCTCCGGCGGCGGCTTGACGCGGACGGCTCTCTCCTTAGCCCGATCAGCTCCGGCTTCTGCGACTCTGGCTACAGCGAGGTGGCGCGGCGGAGAGGCGCACCCTCCTTCTCTCCTTCTCCTTCCCCTCCTCTCCTCTCACGGTGGCGGAACAGAGGAAAGGGGCGATCCCCAAACGTGAGTTACCTTGCTCCAGGGGCCTCGCCCGGGGGTTTAGCGGGTCGAGCACGCCAGGGTCAGGGCAAAAAGGTCACGGCAAGGGCTCCTAGTGGTGGATGGAGGCGTGTGGGTGATGTGGCAGCGCAGCAATGACTGGCGCGCGTAGGGAGGCATCATGGCGCAGGGGTAGTTAGGGGATTAGTCTGGGTGGTGCATGGGCGCGGCGGCGGTGTGTGCGGTGCGGCCTTGACCGGGTGAGGACGAAGAACAGGGTGCGGCTGTGGCCCCTACCTGTCAGTGAGACTTCTGCAGGGAAGGAGTAGATGGGCCGAGCTGGGCTGGTTCCGGGGTAAGGCAAGCAGGCCGGGGTGCGGTGTTGAGAGCGGGCTAAAAGATGGAGGGGATCCGGTAGACTAGGGATGAGTCAGCTGGCCCAAGAGTTCGTAAAGGAGTTTTGAATTAGTTTTGAATTAGGTTTAAACTATAGGTTTGAATTTGATTTTATTCAAATTCATAACACAATCAATTAACTCCAAATAAAAATCCATAAAAACCAAATCACTAACTTTACCATAATTTGAATTTATGTTTTTATATTTTTGGTTTTATTTAAGTAAGATTAAGGGAAGAGGCTAGAAAAGGTTTAAATTTAGGTGACACATCATCAATAAATAAAAGTTCAAATTTCCTCACATTTTCATAACTTAAATTTCAGGGATGTTACATTCTCCCACACCACCGGGAATCTCGTCCTCGAGATTTAAGCTCCATCCTCTCCCTCGAACAAGTGAGGGAACTCTCTCCTGAGGTCGGCTTCTTTCTCCCAGGTTGCTTCTCGCTCCATGTGGTGACTCCACAACACTTTGCAGTAAGGAATGGTGGTCCTCCTGGTTTCCTTTGTTGCTCTGTCCAAGATCTTCTCGGGGTACTCTGCATACTCCAGGGTGTTCTGTAGGTCGAGTATCTCTACCGGGACTTGCTTTGCTTCCACTTCCTTCTCACTCTTCCTCAACTGTGACACGTGGAACACGGGGTGCACTGCTGACAGCTCCTCTGGTAAGGCGAGTCTGTAGGCGAGCTTCCCAACTCTCCCGGTGATCTGGTAAGGTCCCACATACCTCGGGGCAAGCTTTCCTTTCACGGCAAACTTCTTGGTTCCTCTCATGGGTGACACTTTTAAGTAGACAAAGTCTCCTCTACTGAACGACAAGTCTCTCCGGTGACAGTCTGCGTACCTCTTCTGCCGACTCTGGGCAATCTTTAGCTTCTCCCTGACTTTCTCCACCTTCTCCTCCACCTCCTTGAGGATATCCGGACCAAAGATCATCCTCTCTCCTACTTCTAACCACATCAGGGGTGTTCTGCACTTCCTCCCATAAAGGGCCTTGAACGGTGACATTTGGAGACTTGCCTGGTAGCTGTTGTTGTACGAGAACTCTGCGTACGACAAACTGCTCTCCCAGTCGGTGCCGTAGGTGAGGGCACAAGCTCTGAGCATATCCTCCAAGGTCTAGTTGACTCTCTCGGTCTGTCCATCGGTCTGTGGGTGGTAAGCTGTGCTGTAGCTGAGTGTGGTTCCCATCCTTGCATGGAAGCTCTTCCAGAACCTGGCCACGAACTGGGGCCCTCTGTCTGACACTATGCTCCTCGGAGCTCTGTGTAGTTTGAGTATGTGGTCCACGTACAGGTTTGCCAACTGATCTGTTGCGTCTGTAGCTTTGACTGGCACAAAGTGTGACACCTTGATCAAGCGGTCCATAATGACCCACACCGAGTCATGTCCTTTAGGTGAACGGGGCAATCCCACTACAAAGTCCATGGAAATGTCATCCCACTTCCACTGAGGAATATCCAACGGTTTCAACAGTCCTGCAGGCCTCTGGTGCTCGATCTTCACTCTGCTGCAAGTGTCACAACAAGCAACGTAGTAGGCTATGTCCTTCTTCATATCTTTCCACCAGAACCTCTGTTTCAAGTCTTGGTACATCTTTGTGCTCCCCAGGTGAATGGAGTACCTTGAATCAAGGGCTTCCTTCAGAATTTGTTCCCGAATCTCTTTGCTCTTCGGCACACAGATCCGATCTTTCAGCCACACTGTGCCTTGCTCGTCCACACAGTAATCCTCAGCTCTTCCTTTCTCCATCAACTCCTTGAGCTCCCAAACCTCTGAACAACCTTTCTGTGCTTCCTGAATTCTGTCTTCCAAGTCGTAGGTCACTTGCAGTGCGTTGAGTTCTCCCTGCTCCACAATCTCAACCTGAAGCTGCTCTAGCTCATCGTGAAGTGCTGGCTGCTCCTGCCTCACCATCAAGTTGTTGCAATAGGACTTTCTGCTCAGTGCATCTGCCACAACGTTTGCCTTGCCAGGGTGGTAGTGAATCTCCAGGTCGTAGTCCTTGATCAGCTCTAACCACCTCCTCTGTCTCATGTTCAACTCCGACTGAGTAAAGAAGTACTTCAGACTCTTGTGATCAGTGTACAGCTCACACTTGTTGCTGATCAAGTAGTGCCTCCAAATCTACAGAGCGTGAACGACTGCTGCTAGTTCCAAGTTGTGAGTGGGGTAGCTCTCTTTGTGCTTCTTGAGCTGCCTCGACGCATAAGCAACAACTTTGCCCTCTTGCATCATCACACATCCCAATCCTTGCTTCGAGGCGTCACAGTACACCACGAAATCCTTCTTGATATCTGGCAGGGTAAGAATCAGAGCTGTCATGAGCCTCTTCTTCAACTCCTAAAAACTCTTCTCACAGGCCTCTGACCACACAAACTTCTTGTCATTCTTCAACAGCTCTGTCATTAGCTTTGCTATCTTGGAGAAGTTTTCTATGAACCTCCGGTAGTAACCTGCAAACCCGAGAAAGCTCCAAATATCTGCCACTGTGAGTGGCTGCTCCCACTTGGTAACTGCATCCACTTTCGAAGGGTCGACTGCAACTCCCTCTGCTGACAACACGTGTCTCAAGAAAGCCACTTCCTCCATCCAGAACTCACACTTGCTGAACTTTGCATACAACTTCTGTTGTCTCCGCCTCTCCATCACAATTCAAAGGTGCTCTTCGTGCTCTTCTGCTGTCTCCGAGAAGATCAGAATGTCATCTATGAACACCACCGCAAACTTGTCCAGCTCTTCCATGAAGACCTTGTTCATCATGTTCATGAAGTAGGCAGGGGCATTGGTCAGTCCAAAGGAAACCACTACGAACTCATACAAGCCGTACCGAGTTGTGAAAGCTGTTTTCAGGATGTCCTGGTCCCGAATCTTCATCTGGTAGTAACCTGACCTCAAGTCAATCTTGGAAAAGAACTTTGCCTTCCGTAGCCTGTCCAGCAAGTCGTCAATCCTGGGCAAAGGATATCTGTTCTTGATTGTCATCGAGTTGAGGGTCCGGTAGTCCACACACATCCTCTTGGTACCATCCTTCTTGTCCACAAACAGAACTGGCGAACCCTAAGGTGAGGCACTCGGTCGAATAAACCCTTGCTCTTGCAGTTTCTTGAGTTGCTTCTTTAGCTCATCGAGTTCATCCGCGGACATCCTGTATGGGCTCTTGGCCACTGGTCCAGCTCCTGGCATCAGCTCAATCACGAACTCAATATCCTTGTCTGGTGGTAGCTCAGTCAACTCCTCTGGAAACATGTCGGGGTACTCCCTCACCACCGGGATCTCCTCCAAACTCTTTCCTTTCATGTTGCACAGCATCGGTGTAGACCTCTGGCTCTGTGGCTTGATCAACACTCTGGCTCCGCTGGGGTGCTCCAACTGCACGTACACTAGGTTGCAATTCACCAATCCCTTGTGCTGGGCTAACCACTCCATCCCAAGTATCACATCAATCCCGGTCGACTCTAGGACTGTCAGGTCTGCCACGAACAACTGCTTCTCGAACACCATGTTCACTCCTCTACACTCCAATGTACTCCGCTTCTCACCTAGCGGAGAACTAGTAATTATAGGCCGTGGTCTGGGCTTAGTTGGTAATGACCTTTCCTTTACAAACTTGGTAGAAATGTACGAAACTGAGCACTTGTATCAAACAGAACGGTTGCCATAACTGAATCGACTAAAAACTCACCCAGGGCCACGTCTGGTGCTGCGGCTGCCTCCTCCGCGGTCAGGTGGTTAAGTCTGCCTCAAGTGGGTGATGGAGCGCTCTTTTGCTGGTTCTGCGAGGGCTGTCATCCTGGAACGGGTACCTTCACCGGTGTCTGGTACTGAGTGTTCCTGTTCTGACCTCTCTGTTGAAGCATCTGAGGGCACACGTTGGACTTGTGGCCTAGCTGACGGCAGTGGTAGCAGGTGATCTGTGAGCTGTCGTAGACGAGCGGCTGCTGTGGCCGGGGCTTCCACTGACTCGAACCTCCACTACCTCCGGGGTGACCTCTGCCCTGCTGCGTGAACTGAGTCTGCTGCTGCTGAGGGTATGGACGCTGTCTCTGTGGTGGGTACTATGGCGGAGCTGACCTCTGTCGCTGGTGTGAACCCGACTACCCTGCACGGTCTGCAAGCTGCCTCTTCTCTCCACAGACCTCCACATAGTCTAGTCTCGACTTCTCCACTACCAAGGCCTTGCCCACCAGGGCGTGAAGTGTAGCACAGTTGTGAGCCGCCAGGTGGTGTGCCATCCCTCTGTGCAGTCCCTTGCGGTACCAGTACATCTTCTTTTTCTCGGTGTTGGAGTCGTCTGGGGCGTACCGCATCAGCTCCTGGAAGCGGTTCCTGTACTCCTGCACTAACATCTGCCCCATCTTCAAGTGCCTGAACTCGTCTGCCTTCCTATCCATCACTGCCTCTGTAATGTGGAACTCCCTGAAAGCCTCCACAAACTCCTCCCACGTGATGCGGGTTGGGTCCGCGTGTGAGTCACAGTAGCTGTCCCACCAAGCACCTGCAGTGCCAACCAGCTAGTGTGCGGCAACTGACACACACTCCTCCTCTGAAAGGTCCGTGAGCTCCAATTTTTTCTCGATCTCCCTCAACTAGTTGTCTGCCACGAGTGGGTCTGGAGAGTTGTCAAAGGTCGGTGGGTGTAGCTTGGAGAAACCCTCCACTCTCTTCTGCAAGCTCTCTGGCTGGTTCCTGACGTTCCTCCGGTTGTTGTTGTTCTGAACCACGACGTCTGCGATCGTCTGCATCAGCTAGGTCTGAAGTGCCATCACTGCTGCTAGGTTGGGTGGTGCCGGCTGCTCGGGCTCCTACTCTGGCTCTGGCTCAGCCTCCTCCTCGGGTTCCTCCTCCTCTGGGTCAGGGTTAACTGGCACTCAGCCTCCTCGACCTCCTCGCCCGCCGCGGTGTCCACCACGGCGTCCGCCACATGGGGCACGGCCTCCACGGCAGCCACGACCTCGACCTCCAGCGGGGAGAGGGACGTCCTCCTGCTCGGCGTCCTCTCTGGCTGCCTCCTCAAAATGGCGTAGGAGCCGTCCCGACCTCCTGACCCCCGACATCTGTTCCAAGAATTTGAGATTGTGAGAAACGAGTTGTCGAAAATTTAACTTTAAGGTATTTAAACATATAAGGAGTATCTAGCTAACAATCAAACAATTTCACACAGGCATATAAGAAGCATGAAATCTGGCAAAAAGATCGATAACTCCAATCACTCATGCAAGATCACCATACAAAAGGTGTGTATCTTGAGGCCTACTCCTCAACCTTCGTGATTACACAGAAGCATGAGATCTACTACGCGATACATATAGGGTGGTCAACTAAACATGGACATCATGAAGAACTCTACTCTAGCTGACTACAGGATCATCCCCTCAAGGTGCCTGCCTCTGAACTGCAGCTGGTGAGTACGGTGGTGACACAGTCTTCGGACTGGGTGGAACCAAGTAGAACGGTGGGTCGTTCACTCCTGGGTAATCTGGAATCTCAATCTCTGGTAGGTTGAAGTAGGCTGCCAAGCTCCTCAATGCTCTGTTCATCTCAGGGGTGTCTGAACTGCCTCTCGGGTAAGGTGGCTGTGCCGGAAGCTGAGTAGAGGGTAGCTCGAAAGTCTCTGTCCTCAACTTGGGCCTCTTCTGTGGTGGTACCGACTCTGCTAACTCTCTGAACTCTGTCACCCGTCTCTGGTCGGAGTCTCTCCAAGCAGAGCTGGTCCGGCTGGCTGTGTCCTGTGCCTTGTACACTCTGCCTCCCAGGTGCCACAGGTGGTTGTAGTTCTGTGTTAGTCTCTCCTCGTATCCCCATAGTCTCAACTGGTAGTCTGTGCAAGCTGCTCCAAGTGACTCAACCAAGTACTCCTTCTCTCGCAGTTTCAACCTCTCCTCTCTGGCTGCTATCTCTGACTCTCTCAAGGCAGTCTGAGTGTCCTCCAGTCCTGCTTTCAAGGTGGCGATCTCAAGTGCATCCCTCTCTGTGCTGGCTCTGGCAGCTGCGAGTCCCCACTCTGTGATCTGGATGTTCCTCCTGTGTGCCTCGTTGAGAAAGAACTCCAAGTGGTTGTTCTCCCTCTCCAGCTGAGTGTTCCGTCCTAAGGTGTCGTCCCACTTCTGCCTCAGAAACATGATCTCTGAATCAGCCCAGTAGAGTGCCTGGTCTTGAGCTTGAATGAACTTGCTGGCCAACTGGTCCTTCTCATCCTTGCCCTCTGTGCTCTCCTCGGTGTAAGCTGTCTCCTCCTTGTGCCACCTGCTGTGGTCGTACACTGCTGTCGGTATGACTCCAAAGGGTGTATCCTTCAACCTCTGCTCCAACTGCTGACACACTTTCTTCAGCATGAGTCTGGCACAACACTGGTGAGCCTCCAAGGTAGAGTTGTCGAAACACGTGACCTTGACCTCTGAGAACTCTGGCACACGGGGGTCTGCTGGTATCTTCAAGGTCAGCTCTGTCGGTGACTGGTCCACGGCCGCTGTGGTGCGTCCCTCATAGAGCACCTCGCTGGTCTCCACTCCAGTTGTCTCCAAGCAGTCCTTAAGGATCCTGCAGAACCCTCCGGCCCACTGGCCGTCGGTCTTGAGGGGGATCCACATCAACTGGTCCATCTGCACGTTGTTAGGGAAGTTAGGAAGAGTTAGTAATGTTAATCAAGGAAGCATATAGTAAAGTTCAAGGTATTTGCATAAAATTTCATGGATTGTATATAAAGCACAAGGTGTTGGGCTTTCCTATGCTATCGTCCGTTCGTAGGCTCGTCCTACAGTCAAGTACGACTCTGATACCAACTGAAATGAACCGGGTTTCCAAAGAAGGGAACCCGATCCCTGCACTTCTGTGATAGTCCCAGGAGGCCATCACGTGCAAGTCCCTGTCTCAGAAAGTAAAGAAAAACCGTACAGCAAAAGGAGATACATGAAGGTCCACATGATAATATAATACTGAAGCATCTGAGTACATCATTTCGGCACATGCCGGGTACAAGTCCAACAGGACTGAATCAAACAGAGTAAACATCTACGCGGCGGCTCTCATGTAGCGAAGTAGACACCATATCCTCAGGCAACTCGAGTGTAGGGCGAGCCTCAATCCTCCCATCCATCGTGCTCAAAGTCGTAGTCCGGCTCCTGGTCTGAAAACCCGTCATCTACTCGATAAGCGAGTAGGTCATGTCAGCTTCCAAACAAAGAGCATAAGCAAAAGAGAATAATACTAATATGCCTGAATAATCCTATTTATGGCTGTAGAAATTTATGCAAGCAGCGGTAGCAACATCAAGGTAAGCAGAATAGCCGAGAGGTCTCCATCTCCGAGGAGATCCACACCACCGAGGACAACGCCTCCGGGGTCAACACCCCCAACAAGGAAAGAAACACCAATCACTGGATCTCAACCAAGATACAGCATCCCACACTCATCTGCGACGCGGGGTCACCAACTCCTATCCCCACGTCTCAACGGCACAAAGCCGGGCTCACATACTCACAGGGGAGAGAATGCAGCACAAGAAGAGACTAGCCAGAGTAACAGACCCGTGGGCTGTCCATACCAGTGGACACAGACTATAGCTATAGGTTTAACACTCTGCAGAGGTTGTACAACTGGACCCGCCGGATAGGGCAGAAACGGATGCCTCCGATCCACCTCCCTACCTAACGACCAGAGACCTAGCAGTGGGTGGCACTCTCCTGCCTCTCTGTAACACCCTGAAATTTTCAAAATTTCAGGATGTTAATAGGAAGAATAATAAGACAACAATTTCTCATAATTTTTTAAAATTGTCTCAACATTTATTTTCTTTACAGGAAATTTAGAATAGAAAAATAATTGGCTGTTTTTCTAAATCAAATAAAATGTCCTATGACTGTTGCATTCATGTTCGCTTGCATGGTTTTTGGTTGATGTTTGTGGTTTTCAAAATCATTAAAAAAAGTTCAAACCCAACACCTTTCTCTCTCTCTCTTTTCTTTCCAGCTCAACCCAACCCTCTCTTTTTCCGGCCCAAGTCGCAAGGCACCAGGCTGCCGGCCTTTCTTTTCTCCGCCGGTCCAGCTCCTTTCGCGGCCCAGCACAGCCCAACTCTTCCTTTTCCTCTCCCAGCTGATGACCGACAGGGCCCGCGAGTCAGCCCCGTCTCCTTCCTCCTGCTGCGGCAGAGCCGCGACCACCGCGCCCGCCTGCCGTTTCTCCCGTGTCTCCCGCGTCCTCTCCTTCAAGAACTCCAATCAAAAAGCAGTGAAGTGCCAGCACTACTCCCTCCTTTAATCCCCTCTTTGCACTTGGGTTTGTCCTTAAAACCAGGTGTGACAATGTATGAGCCACTTCAAATGATTGAGAACCTGCATTGTATGAAAATAATATTATTATCAGTGTGTACTACGTAAACATCAAATTTATACAAGGAAAGAATATTACTATGCTGGGACGAGGTCCCTAGCTTCAATCACAAGTAGGTAAGTCAATCACACCATGGGTGAAGTGTATGCCTGGAGGACGAGCCAAAGGTGGCTGGTCAAAAATGATTCCACGACCGCCTCCACGGTGACCTCCACGGTGACCACCGCGACCAGAATAACTTGCCATAGTTTTCCAAAACTACTACAATCTCTGCAATATATATATATATATATATATATAACAATCCATTTGTATCAAATCTTATGGTACAAATTGTACTCTATCTCTACTTTAACTATTTTTAATTCGAGCATGTCGGGCGGGGTTCGAGCGTTTCGGGGGGGGTTTCGAGCGTGGCGGGGTCCGAGCGTGTCGGGCGGGGTTCGAGAGTGTCGAGGAATTCAAATCTAAATCTCTAAATTCAAATCTAAATATCTAAATCCATATCTAAATCTCTAAATTCAAATCTAAATATCTAAATTCATATCTAACAGAAGATGACGTCAGCCATCAGGGGCTGACGTCAGCGCCGACCCCTCACCGGCGGCGCAGGGGGGCGGCGGCCGCGGAGACGGCAGCCGCGCCGGGAGCGGGGACGACGTGACGGCGACGGCGGCAGCGCGGACGAGGTCGACGACGTGGGGGAGACGACGACGCGGCGAGGAGGGGCACGGGGACGATGATGGCAGCACTACGAGGAGGGGCTCGGGTCGGGGCATGGCACCGCGACGGAGAGAAGGAGGACGCGGAGGGCACGGGAGGTGCGGGGCGGAGGTGCCGAGCTAGGGGTGGACAATGACGCGGCGGCGATGGAGATCGATGTGGCACCGGCGGCGATGGACAGAGAGGGGAACACGAAATTGGCTAAGTGTTGGGCAGAGGAGGGGGCGCGGCTGATAAACCCCACACATTAGTACCGGGCCTCAGCTGGCACTGTACTAACGTCACATAAGTACCGGGCCAACATAGGACCCGGTACCAATATGAACATTAGTACCGGGCCAACATAGGACCTGGTACTAATGTGCTTTCCCTTCCGCACCAAAACGAAAAGCACATTAGTGTTGGGTCCTATCTAAGCCCGGTACTAATGTGCTTTTCATTTAATTTTCTTTAAATTTCCTAATTTTTTGTTAAATTTATTATAAATCATATTTGACATGGAGAAATGAAAGCAGATTCTATTGTGCTAAATTTAGGTATATATTGTGGATTGTGAAGTTAGATCTCAAATTTATTGATTAAAGTTAGCAACAGGTTATTTTGGTTAAAAATTCATGTTCAATTTTAAAATCGATCACCACTACCATCATCCCCATTCCCTCCAGCAGTAGTAGACATCTATACTAATGACAATAAAGTATTTAACCCATCCAAAAAAAATTCTAACATTTCTAGTAATTCTAAAACAAATTCTAGCTTTCCTAGCCTTTCTAGTAACCTCCAGACCACTTCAATGAGTGAATTCGTCAAGAAATCGTCGCAAATCCGGCAAAAACTCCCCTAGGGCACCATGGAGGAGTTGGAGCTCGAGTTGGAGAGTGGAGAGGAGGGTGGCTCGGGCTGGGGGGGAACATTAGTACCGGGCGGTGGCTGGAGCCGGTACTAATGTTCTCACATTAGTACCGGCTTGTGTTGAGGCCATATACTAATGTTCGGCTGCCACATTAGTACCGGTCCCCCACACCGTCCGGTACTAATGTAACATATTAGTACCAGTTTTAGCCCCAGACCGGTACTAATCTGTGTCTCTGGGGGGCGCGTCGGCATCCTCCCTCCCCGACCGGTACTTAATGTGCACATTAATACCGGTTCCAAAAATAACCGATACTAATGTGAAATCCTTCCCAGGGCCAAAGGTTATTTCCCTAGTAGTGCTCTCTCAGCCTCTCCCACCCGGCACGATGGGTTTGCTTAATTGTCGCTGAAGCGACATATAGTCGCGAGCCAGCTTACCCGCTAAACTATGCCATTTAGTTGAATTCACCCCTTAAAATAATTTGTTCATTTTTTTATTGGGACAATTGCATAACTGCCCCCGTTTTGGTTCTAAACTGCATGTTTACCCCTATTTTTCGAACTTTGCATGTTTACCCCTGCTTTTTGAATCCAAAACTGGCAGTTGCCCCTATTCTGTGAAATGGAGTTAACGTTGTTAACTGAAGGCTGAAAAGACAAATATACCCTCATCAGTGGGGCCCACTCGTCAGCTTTCTCTGTTTCTTCTCTCCGGCCTCCACCCTCTCTCTTCACGGCCGGCCATCCCCTACACCTTCCCTCCTCCCTATCTGTCTCCGCCGCCGGCTGCCCCCGCGGTGGCCGCCCCCGGCCCGTTCCTCGGCGCCTCCCCTGCTCCTGTCGCCGCCGCACCTCCCCAACACCGACGCGCCTAGGCCAGCTCCCGGACCCCGTGGCGGGCAACGGCCGGCGGAGGGAGCAAGGATCCCGTCCCCAACCGTGGGGCACCTCACGGCGGCGAAGGGAGAGAGCAAGTGGTGGTGCAGCGTCGCCCGGCACGCGGAAGCTAGTGCCCGCACTCCGGCGCGGCGCCCGGAGGTCGGAGGTCGCGCCGCCCGCCAGAGCCGCGACCTCGCAATCTCTGACCAGACAAATCAACCACCCTCGCCGAGTTCTCCGCCCTCTCCTCTAAAGCACGCCAGCTTCACCTCCACGGCGGAGCTCCTGGGCGCCCGCTCCCAGATCCGATGGCGGCAGTTCCAGGGGACGGCGCGCAGAGCTCCAGTCACCCTGCTTGTGGCGGCGCAGAGGAGCACCGCGGCCCCCGCGAGGCGAGTCGCGACCCCGCCGCCACCGGTCCGCTCCTAGGAGGGAGTCGTGCCCCCACACTGCTTGCCTCCGCCTGGGCCCCTACCGTCGGCCGCCACTTCGCCCTGCTGCCGCCGGCCGCCGCCACCGCCTTCGATTTGGTCACGGGGAGGGCTTGGACGGGAGAGCAGGTCCTTTAGGATAAGGCAGGGGCACAAAAGTCATTTTCAATCCCTTTTTCTTTTCCAAACTTTTTTCTTTTCATTTTATTGGACCACAGCTCACGGCGTTAAGAAACGGGGGTAGACGCCAGCTTCAGATTCAAAAAACAGGGGCAAACATGCAAAGTCTAAAAAATGAGGGCAAACGTGCAGTTGAGAACCAAAACGAGGGCAGTTATGCAATTTGCCCTTTTTTATTCTCCCTACATAAGTGAAGTTTCAAGTTCAAATTTTGACAGATGATAGAATACAACATAAGACATGTTATCAAAATATATCATGAATTTTTCATCACTATTATGATAGTCAAGATATCTTTCACTATTATGATATTCAAGATATTTAATAATAAAATTTATTATTGGGATTCCAAATTATATAAAATTAATGATGAAAAATTGCCTTAAATTATGATGTCCACTAACATCCTACATATTATATAAAAATCAATGATGAAATTTTCATAACTAATTTTTAATGTAAATTATGATGTCCACTGACAACCTACAAAGTTTAAAATTAAAATTCAACATGTGTATAGAAACAAAAATGACAAATTGCCTTAAGTGGTAAGTTGAACCAAATAGTATAATTTGGAGTGTAAATTGTACCAAAATATAATTTAAGGGATTATTTGGACTTTCTCTATACTCAAAGACGGTAATTCAGACTTTTCCTTTAATTGATTATTTTGTTTATCCAAATATTTAAGGGGTTCGGATTTATTTGAACTCTTACCTCCTATGAGGTATTTGGAGTACTTTAGCAAAGCCCATATATATTGCGGCATATAGATTGGAGTGGATGGCCAGGAAGAATATGAAAATTACTAATCATGGCAAAAGACATAATCACACTGATCGACTAGTATGGATCATGCCATTTAGTTCAATTCACTCCTTAACATAATTTGTCCTTTTTATTATTCTCCCTACACAAGTGAAGTTTTAAGTTCAAATTTTGATAGATGATAGAATACAACATAAGACATGTTATTAAAATATATCATAAATTTTTCATCACTATTATGATAGTCAGGATATTTAATAATAAAATTTATTGTTGAGATGCCAAATTATATAAAAATTAATGATGAAAAATTCATAAATTATTTTTTAATATAGATTATGATATTCACTAACAGCTTGCAAAGTTTAAAATTAAAATTCAACATGTGTATAGAAACAAAAATGACAAATTGCCTTAAGTGGTAAGTTGAACCACATAGTATAATTTGGAGGGTAAATTGGACCAATATAATTTGGTTACAAAAGCTTGTAAATTGGACCGGACTTGCCATGTGTTCAGGCCGTGCTACAAGTTTTTTTAAGACGTGCAAAGCACGTTTTTCATTAAGAAGAGAGAAGGTTTAACAAAGTTTAGACATACATGCTTGTGCCCGAGGCACGAAAAAGGTAAAGGCAAACGACTAAACCGAAAAATACAAAGGGCCCTATGAGGGAACCCCGCGGGCAGCACCTGGCACGGGGTTCCTAACAGAACGGCCAGCGAAACGAAACCCGCACGAGCCCGCAGACGCGCCTCCTCCAGAACTGCTCCCGCAAGAGCCACCGGCTGCAAGGCTGCCCTCTCGTGAACGCGTCGGTTTCTTTCCTTCCAAATCGACCAAGCGACCAACCAAACCAACGTGTCGAAACCCTTGCAGGCGGGCTTCGCGATTGCCTTCCGCACCCGCAGCCACCAGACCACCACGGGCTCCTCCAGCAACAGAGCCAAGCTCGCGAGGCGGAAAAACCGAAGAACGCGGAACCAAGTCTCCCGGCTGTGAACGCAACCAAGGAGCAGGTGATCCAAAGTCTCGACCTCTTGAGCGCAGAGGGCGCATACGTCCGTGTCGCTCAGCCCATGGCGACGTAGCCTATCAGACATCCAACAGCGACCATGTAGAATGAGCCAGCCAAAGAAGCGGACTCTTCCCGACGCCCGCATCTTCCAAAGCCGTGAGGCACCCAGGAGACGTGGCCTTCCGAGGAAAAGTGCTCGGTAGGTCGAAGCCGAGGAGAATTCCCCAGAGGTCGTCCACTTCCAAATGAACCGATCCGGAGAAGGTCCCAGACCTTGATGTACTGCACAAGTACTTGAACCGTCGTGGCCCCATTGATGTCACGCACCCAGGACCGGTCCAAGATATCGTCCCTCACAAAGCAAGAACGTCGGACCCTCGAGGACACCGCCCCCCAGAGATTGGGGGCGATCGACCGGATGGAGCTCCCCTGAATCCAAGCATCAGACCAGAACAGGGCCTTCCTCCCATCTCCCACCGCGACCGAGATAGAAGCCGCAAAGAAGCTTTCCGCCAGGTTGTCGTTCCCAAACTTGAATCCTGACCAAGTTCCTTGCAGATCTGTCCTAGCAAACCAGAGCCACCGCATCCGGAGCGCCATGCCTATTAGCTGAAGGTTGGAAATATTGAGACCTCCCAGCTCCTTGGGGCAACAAGTGTTTACCCAAGCTACCGCGCACTTCCCCCCGGATGCCACCTCCGTCCCGCACCAGAGGAATCCTCTGATCAGGGTGGAGATGGCCTTCACCGCCCATGGTGCCACCTTAAGTGCCATCGAGATGTGCACCGGGATGGCGCAAAGGGTGGATTGCACGAGGACAAGCCTACCGCTCCTGTTGAGCAATCGTCCTTTCCAAGTTGGGATCCTGCCAGCAACCTTATCGACGAGCGGCTGCATCGCCGCCCACGGCAGCCTCCCCGACGAAAGGGGGACACCAAGGTAAGTGCAGGGGAAGGAAGCGACCGCACACCCAAGCAGCTCCAAGATCAGATCCGTATGATGTTCCTCGCATCGAATAGGAAAAGCTTGGCTCTTGACATAGTTGGCTACCAGGCCCGTGGCCCTGAAGAACAAATCCAGGATCACCCTAATAAGAAGGAGATCCCCCGCGACCGGTGAAACAAAGACGACCACATTGTCTGCATACAATGAAATACGATGCTTAATCACCGAAGATCCCAGGGGCAAGAACAACCCTCGTTCCTCAGTGGCGGTAACTAGCACGCTGAAGCACTCCATCACCAACACAAAAAGCATGGGAGAAAGCGGGTCCCCCTGCCTAAGTCCTCGACCATGGCAAATCCTGCGACCAGGCGAGCCATTTAGGAGTACCTTCATGCTGGCTGTGGACAGAATCGTGGAAACCCAGTTAGTCCACGTCCGTGGACAACCAATGGCCGTCAAAAGGTCCAAGAGGAAAATCCACCCGACCGAGTCAAAAGCCTTCGCTAGATCAATCTTCAGCATGACTCGTGGATCCTTCTTAGCAGCCAAAGATCTTGCCATGCCCAGAACACACCTAAAGTTATCTTGAATCTGGCGACCTTTGATAAAAGCACTCTGGTTCGGGGAAACCAGCAGGGGCAGGAACGGTGCAAAGCGGTTAGCGAGCGCTTTGGTAAAGATTTTCCCAAAGCTATGGATAAGGCTAATCGGGCGATAGTCGCCCAGAGACAGGGGGTCGGCCTTCTTCGGTAAAAGGATGAGAAGGGCGTCATTGAGGTGGTGGAAACTTCGACAATCCATAGAGGAGAGAGCATCAAAAGCGCGGATGATATCCCGCTTGATGATCGACCAGGCAGAGGCGATAGAAGCGGCCCGTGAACCCATCGGGTCCTGGGGCCTTATCCAGTGGCAGATCCTTAACGACCGCCCAAATCTCATCCTTTATGAACGGGCGACCTACAGAGGACAAATCCCTCCGATGGATCCCCAACGCCTCAAAGTCCAAGCGATCGTCTCTGTCATGTGCCGTACCTAGGATATCAGAGAAGTTAAACACGACGTCAGCCTTGTCCTCCTCCGCGACCAAGGTGGCCCCATCGACCTAAAGCATGGCAATGTGATTCCCCCGCCTACGCTGATTTGCGTGTAACTGGAAGAACCTTGCGTTGGCATCCCCCTCATGGAGCCAACGCATACTGGAATGCTGTCGAGCCATAGTGCGTTCCAGGGAAGTGGTACAAAGATAACGTATCTTCAGAAAGCGCCTCAAGTTGGCCTCCGCGACCGAGAGCGACCGAGTATCCTGCGCAGCTTTCAATCTAAAAATAACCTCCTTAGCGACCGCGATCTGGGTTTTGATGTTCCCAACCGCTCGAGCACTCCATTGCTGCAGTGCCTTAGCAGTTGCATGCATCAAATGGTCGACCGTGCGCAGAGCGTCAACGTCTGACCTATCGCCATTCCACGTCGACTCAACCGCCTGGAGGTAACCCTCGAACTGCAGCCAAAAGGCTTGGAAGCGAAAGCGACGCTTCGGGTGGAACCCATCGTCCAAAAGTAGCAAAAGTGGGGCATGGTCCGAACACCGCGACGAAAGCACCTGTAAAGCCGCCCGAGGGAAAGCTGCATTCCAACAGGAGGAGACAAACATCCTGTCGATGCGCTCAAGGGTGGGGTGCGACCGCTCATTACTCCATGTAAACAAGCGACCATGGAGGTGGAGCTCATCAAGTTCCAAGTCATTAAGGAACCGGCGAAACCTGCCCATCATCCGCCTGGACAGCCTGTCGTTATTTTTGTCCTGGGCTTGGTAGATCAAGTTGAAATCACCACACAACACCCAGGGACCGACCATGGAAGCCCGCACGCCGCGGAGCTCCTGAAGGAAAGCTATCTTATCCGCATCGTCCTGCGGTCCATAGACCGTTGTAAGCGACCAAGGTGGGACCTGCGAACCATGAGAAGCGACTGTAACCAAGAGCGAGTGCTCCCCGTATCGAGGGCAGGAGACATCCCAAACATTTGTGTCCCAAGCGACCAGAATGCCACCTCTAGTGCCCACAGCTGGGAGGTCAAAATAATCAAAACCCAAGCCTAGCATATCGACCAATAGAGACCTGTTCATTACATCAAGCTTTGTCTCCTGCAAACAAAGCAAAGAAACCTTCTCTGAAAGAGCTAACTCCCTAACCGCCGACCGCCGGGCACGCCGGTTCAACCCCCTAACATTCCAACAAGCTATGTGTTCATTCATTACAACCAAAGTGCGACCAAAAGGAACCAAAAACAAGAGCCCTTGACCTAACAGTCCAACCGCCCACCATCGGCTCCCTGCTCCTCCGGAAACAACTCCCTGGCCGCTGCCAGGAACTCGTCGTCCTCGACGATGCAGGAGTGGAAGTCCGCACCTCACCTGTCACCGAACAAGGCCTGAATGGCCCTACAGTGCTCATCCGAGAGACCCACGACGAACAGACAGACGTACTCCGTGAAGGCTTCCGCATCCGGCGCCTGGCCCTCCGCGACCAAGCCCACCACTTAAGGCAATTTGTCATTTTTGTTTCTATACACATGTTGAATTTTAATTTTAAACTTTGTAGGTTGTCAGTGGACATCATAATTTACATTAAAAATTAGTTATGAAAATTTCATCATTGATTTTTATATAATATGTAGGATGTTAGTGGACATCATAATTTAAGGCAATTTTTCATCATGAATTTTATATAATTTGGAATCCCAACAATAAATTTTATTATTAAATATCTTGAATATCATAATAGTGAAAGATATCTTGACTATCATAATAGTGATGAAAAATTCATGATATATTTTGATAACATGTCTTATGTTGTATTCTATCATCTATCAAAATTTGAACTTGAAACTTCACTTATGTAGGGAGAATAAAAAAATGAACAAATTATTTTAAGGGGTGTATTCAACTAAATGGCATAGTTTAGCGGGTAAGCTGGCTCGCAAACCCATGTTACAAGTTGACCATAGAAATTCATACTCTCTGCTTCTTGATGGGCATCTTGGTATTTCATTAGGTCACTGCGAATTTATAAAGTACAAGATAAATTAAAATGGGACCTCAGATCTGAAAGGATAGCCCATGATATATATTTCTCTAAAGTACTAGTAAGCCACAATTTGCAGTACATGGGTCTGTCAACAAAAACAAACAATTTTCAGCATAGAGAATTAGAGATCCAAGAATTCAAGAAGGATTCTGTTGGATGCACGTTGTGGATGAGGGCCGTCGTCGATGATGGAGCAGCTGATCTTGTTGAGGAATCGAACGGAGGCAAAAAGAAAAGGAAAACAAAATCTCCACCGCTGGAAGTCCGTCCTCATCTGCGAGTTGCCGACGCCACCCAACAGGGTCCGCCGTGCCTCGCTGCGCCTCTCGGCCAGGCCTGCTGTCGCAGCACCCCAGGCCTCCAATCCCGCCGGTCGGGATTCGCATATGGGTAGCGTCGGCGGCCGCGCGCTCTCCCAGGTGATGGGTGGGGCGGCGGGCACGGAGGGCCGCAGGCACGGGCGGCTACCTTGGCCACGACGCAGGCGGGTCCAGGCAAGGCGTGCAGCCCAGCTGCGGCTGCCGGCGAGGACGGGTGGCCCCGTGTGGCACGGCGAGCAGCCCCAGCCGCGGGCACGGCCGGTCCGTGAAGCGGCGGCCTAGCTAGGCGCGATCCCAGCGAAGCGGCGCTGGCCCGGCGAGGGTGCGCAGCGCTCGCCCTCCTCTCCTTCCTGGCGGGCCTGGGCAACTTTATGGGGATGGGGGCGGCGATGGGGAGGCGAGGAGGCGGCAGCAGGGAGGCGAGGGGGGGCGGCGTGGGAGGCGAGGAGGGTGGCAGTTGGAACGACGGGGCGGCGGCAGCGGAGCGGGATGGGGACGGCGCGGGGTGGGATCCGGGGGTTGCACAGGAACGGGGGAGGGAGGATTAAGTGCAAATGATGTCAGCAGATGACGTGGTGATGAATGATGACGTCAGTGATGATGTGGATGGCTATGATTTGAGAGAATGGTACCGATTATATAGTTTTGTATGATTACACAATTAACTTTCATGAGTATTTAATTTGTTGCACATTATTAGCCTGACGATGAGATGATTAACTGGATCGTTCTCTTCACTTCGTTGATGCTGCTCCTCCTCCCGTGCACCTCCTTCACCTGCACCCAACAATGCTAGATCAACATCTATCGTTGCCATGAACGAAATTGAGGTTTCATGTTCCATGATGCTTCTATGCTATAAGTATTTAATGACCTTTGCGCGCAGCTCGACGAGCAGGACGTCGCCGGCCGACGAGGCCTGGACGGCGGTGACCTCGAGGCCTAGGTCCCTGTGCAGCGCCTGCATGACCCGGAGCAGGAGCCCGTCCCTGCGCGGGCACCGGAGCTCCACCAGCGCGTCGCTCTCGATGATGGATACCTGCACCTCCGCCGTGCTCGCCGCCGCCGGCCTCCCCGCCGCACCGCCGCCGCCGCCACCTCTGGTGCTGCAGCTGCTGCTGCTCGCTTCCATGCCTCTCATCACCTTGCTCCGCGTCGTCTTCTCCGCCGCCATTGCCGCCCAGCTCGTGCGCCGAGCTCTCTTCTCCCTTGACGCTCCTGATGACGACTCCAGGTCCTGGATGCGTCGCCGCAGCTCCTTCACGTACTCGATCGTGTCTCCCAGGATCGACGCCCTGTCCGTCTGCCAAGTGCCAACAAAAAACCAAGAAAAAAGTTTTTGATGCAACAAGTTCTAATCAAAGTTGCTGATAATTTTTCAGCTTTTTTTTTATGTAAGATCATATTTCAGATATGCACCTTCGTCACGAACGGCACCAATGATCGCAAGATAATAAACTTCTCATTGAGCTTCTCCCTCCTCTGCCTTTCCTTGAGAACATGGCTGGCGCACAGCTCCACCTGGGTCTGTCCTTGTCCTCTGCGTGACCGGCCGGTGCCAACGTCGCCGTCGTCGTCCCTGCCGGCGGTCTCCGGTGACTGGGCGGCGGCCTCTACTCCGTGCCATTGGTGACTGGTGAACAGGATGCTCTTAAGCATTCTCTGTGGGGTGCCTTCGGCGACCAGCATCCTGCTCTGAAGATCGTTGGTTCCTTTAGGGTTCCATGTTGAGAATGGTGAGTTCTTGGAGATCGCCAGGCAGGTTCTGGTGTTCGAGGCCGCTGCTGCTTGCGCTTGCCGACACGCGTTGTGGCGTAAGATTGTCAGGATGGTTTCGATGTAGTGCGCGTTTTCGGCTAGTACTGCTGGGTCTTGTGCCCCTGGCATGCATGAACAACAAGAAATGGAGACAGTGACGGATCTAAAAATAAATTTAGGAGGAGCTTTCTTCTCCTTCTTCTTCCTCTAGCCCCTCCTTCCCTCATTGTTCTTCCTCAATTTTGTATGAGAGGCTTAAGGGAGCTCCATTGGATTTCCAGCGGTAGGGGGGCTCGAGCCCTGCCCGCCCCACCGCTGGATCCGTCCCTGAATGGAGATGGATAAGTTGAAGAATGACACTGAATATTTCTGTGGTAGTTTGTGTTTCTTGTTTATGTTTTACCATGTAACACATCAGAGTTAATATTGTAAGTTTTTTAATAAGAAAACTGTTTGAACATACTACTGTTATTTGAAGTGGGGTGTAGCTTGTGGACCATTAATAAACTTTTTCATATTTTTATCATTATATGGTTAGTGTTTTCTTTATGAAAAGATAGGAGACAAAAATCCCCATGGCCATAAATATTACCGCCATCGATGAAACTAACTTATTTTCACTTAACAGATATTTTTCAAATATCTTTGTCTCTTAAATTTTGTTGACTTTTTTTTGCACGTCATAAACCATCATGTTTAACCACAACACTTTTTTTAAAAAATATATCCACCAATGTAGTATTATACTCCCTCCGTTCCTAATTATAGTTGTTTTCACTTTTTTAGTATTACTCAAGACAAAAGGACAAAGGGTAACAATTGCAAAAAACTAAAGAAGGCGGACCCATGACGGTCATAACAAAATGAGGAGCATTTACTTTCAGATTGGTCCTAATATTACCTGAGGATTGTAGGCATTTATTGTTGATTAGGTCTTCATAGAGAAAATGCCATGAACCTAAATCATCTTGTGCTGGATGATCACCATTCTCGCAAACCATGAGCATTGGGATCTCTTCATCCACCTGGTTTGTGCGACCATTCCTTAAGCTTTCTGATATCTCAATCTGCATCGGTTCATCGCTGATCCGTGCACTGGGCCCTATCAGATCATTGCCCACATTGTCCAGTGGCAGATTCTTGAATAATGGATCATTTTCAGTATTGGTTTCTGAATCAATTATGTCGTCGTCATCATCCTCCGTTTCAATGTGCTCCTCTTCCGGATCGAGATTATTATTAGGCCGTCCATTTCTGCTGCCAATGTATTTTTCCATTTTAATTTGGGATGGATGGTGATTAATGTGTGTGGATGGGGTGGAAGTTGAATGCCCTGAGAAGGTAGGCATTATGGGAATGCCCTGTTGATCCATGAAGATGCTCCTAGCATACTCAATTAAACTGATGTCTTCTTCTACCTGAAATGTATTCATATAGACTTTGTTAGATCGTACTGTTTTCCCTGCATATATGATATATGCATATAATGTTTGGTTGAATAATTTCATGACTGAAAATATCTAGTTGAATTATCGATCAGTTTGCAAAACATTAAAAGTTAGCCGTCGCCATTACTACAATGCATAACTAAGTAGCTATAAAAAGTAAGTAAAATAGTAAATGGCATTTATTTGACCCAAATCGGATTTGTCGGATTAAAACATGAACTCACCTTCTCTGTAGTTCCTATTTCCAGGACATCATCGTGGTTAATTGGAATGCATGCGACTGTCTGCGTTAACATATTGAAGCCAATGCATGAGCTTTAGTAGTTTAGTGGAAATCATGCAAATACTGAATATTGAACAATCATTTGAAGAAGAATAAGTTCACCGCTAAGGATTTTACTTTGCTATTTGTGTTGGGAACTTGGGATAAAACTATATAAGTGATTTATCTAAGTGGGAAAACACTGATATATAAGGATCATACATCAAGTAGTTCAGAGAGGCAAATTTGAATACCTGGATACCTGCACTCTGCAATATATATGTTGCCACGTGCAAATATTTGTTATTCCCCACATGAAAGAATAACAATAAGGAAAGTTATTAGTTTACGGTCAGGCAAAGGAATATATAGTATTTTCTATCTATATTCATTTGAGTTTTGTCGTGCTCATATCTCGAAGGAAAGTGATGCTTTTCAGAACTTGAACTCCAATCCTAAGCCTTTTATTTTTGTCACGCTTCTATATTAGTAATTGTTATTCCCTGCTACATCTTTTTAAGAGGTTTTCTGTTCAAATTTTAGCCCCCTTTTCTCTCAAGTGTCCCAAAGTTTCAGCACACTGTAAAGTACTCACTCTACTCAAAACTATAACTGCACTTCCGAAATTGTTAATTTTCACTATCTTCCAGGTGCAACTTTGACCACTATGATTTACATTATAGTTATGGTACTATATGCATAAGATTATGAATGTAATTTTTAAGACAATTTTACACGCAGAATACTTTGGAAATTAAAGTGATTACAGTCTTCTAATGTTTTTGACCTGATCTTGATAAAATTAAGCTGGAGTACCCTACAACCAGAATTGAAGGAGTGCCTGCAATTAAGAAAAAGAAGTGACAGCATGTACCCTGGCAAGGATTGCTCTTGAAAACACGTTGCTGTTAACTTTGTTTGCCCCACAGAGCCACACATGACCTCTACTTGCAAATGCCTCCCCAGGCAACCTGAAAAGTGAAAAGCAGTATACACATATATAGGACTCACATACGAAAGTAAAGCTCTTCTTGTTGCATGCAGTAGTAAAGAACATTCTCTCTTTGTGACGTGAACTGTTTGTGCTTGTCATCTAATACTTTACACTGGTGCATGTTTTATCACCTATTCTGAAAAGAATGTCAAAAAGCAACGAGTTGTAATATATAGTTTAATTTCTTAGCCAGGGAGAAAAAATATATTTGCAACCATGGACCTTATTAGGTATAGGGAAACAAAATTGCACTTGTTATTACATTCTCAGTATTTGTTTCCTATATATACAGAAGCTTGGAAGCATCTGTTTGTGCTTATCTTCAGGACGTTTTGTGCATATTAACCCTTTTTTTACATACCCCAGAAATAACTAAGCAAGACTTTCTGTCAATTACTTGACAAATGTACTAGGAACTAGGAAAATGCCGCTTTCTTGTCGCAGTAGTTGCCTCCGAGTTTCAAATTCCTTTGGGTGATTATTTCAGCAGTCCGATTTGAACAGGGATTTGGTTTTCATTGGTATGATCATCGTCCCAAGTTCAAATTCTTTTTTTTTTTTTGCACCTAAACTTTTGGAATCTGAACACCTCAAGCAAGCAGAGGCAGTACGATTTTATATTACTTATTATACCAACGAGACATGTTTGAACCTTATTGCAACTAACTCCGATGTGTGTTTTTCTTGCTATTGGCATGCATGCAGCAGGTACCACATGCAAATCCTGCAGGTAGCTCAAGCAGCATGATGCATATATTCACGTATCATACATGTAGCATGTTATTTAGGATCATGTATAAAGATGCATAAAAGGTTGATTATTATGCTTCTTAGACCATGTGTGTTATGCATATATAATTAATATAATCGGATGATTTCTCATTTCTGAATAATGTAAGAATTTGCGGCAGATCGACGTGAGTAAAATAAGCATGCAAAATGCAGAAAAATACATGTACGTAATACGTTGTACTGTTACCCGATGCCCGGAGCGAAGGAGTAGGAGGCGGACATGAGGTAGAACCACTCCGTCTCCGAGAGGTCCTCCGGCGCCAGCGCGGCGCAGGGCCGGCGGCGCGCCACGGCGGCGTCGTCCTCCCTGCTGCCAACTCCTCCCTCACCACCACCACCACCACCACCGTCAGCCTCCGCTCCCGCCGCCGCCAGCGAGTCGTAGAGCTCCCGCAGCTGCCGGCTTCGCCGCCGCCGCCTCCGCTTCCCCGTCCCCTCCTCCGCCTCCCCCTCCTCCTCGCCGCCGCTCGGCAGCACCGTGGTCTTGCGCGTCTTGACGGCGCCGTTGTAGTGCCCCTCCGCCCACACGAGCGCCCCCTGGCGCGCGCACATGCGCCAGAGCGCCGCGTACGTCCACCCCGTCCCCTCCACCACCGCCTGCAGCAGCGCCGCCTCCTGCTCCGCCGCCACGCCGTCCTCGCCGCCGGCCGCCGCCGACGCCATGGCGTGCCCCGCAGCGCCCGTGCAGGTGCAGCTACTACTATACCGGCAGGCCCTAGCTAATAACCCACCACGCACTACACCACAGTACAGCCACCTACCTCTCGTGCTGCTATATATATATATATATGGTGCGCTAGCTAGCTAGCTACTACTACCTCCGTTTCACAATATAAGCATTTGTTGATTTTTACTGAACACGTTTGACCATTCGTCTTATTCAAAAAATTTATGAAAATATTATTTATTTTATTATGATATGTTTTATCATTATATATATTTTAAGTATATCATAATTATTTTTATATTTCTACAAATTTTTTGAATAAGACGAATGGTCAAACGTGCGCTACGAAAATTGAAAAATACTTATATTTTGGAACGGAAGGAGTACAAGAGGAGACGTTGTTTGACTGGTGGCTGGACACCAGACGGCTCGGCGGCAGCTCATGCGCCTCATCGCCAAGGCACGTGGGGGCAACGACGAGCAAGGCCGCGGAGGATTCGGTGGCTGCATGTCTGGCCGTTACGCTCTATTCAATGCGCACTGCCTTTCCAAAATGACCCTTCTGCCCTCTAGCTCCCTGTGTCCTTCACCTTTGCTCCTCCCTCCGATCCGGTTCCTTTCTTTGTTTTTTTGGACACGTCATCCTCAGGTCATTTTCGGAATTTGTACTTTTTATGGGAATTTTGGAAGAGTGGTCCAAGTGGACAGAAGAATGATAGTTTGAAGGTAGTATGCGACAGATGCACATACAGGTAGTGTTCTCTTTGCAGCACAGTAGTGTTTGCTGTACCTAATCATGGCTTAGCTTGGTGATGACGTCAGCATAGTTTTTTATATACTTGTTGGGACACCTTGGTTTGGCATTGTTCTTACTTCTTTTTTTTGGTCCACTGAAAAAGAATGTTGCAAATTGAAAAGGATCTTTCAAGGAAAATAAGCACAGTGATGATGATCTTCTACCATTGCAACCTGCAGAGAGGAAAGGGACTGGATGTGTATGCCATACCACAGCTGGTCCTGGGAGGAGTAATGAAAAAAAAATGGAGGCCCTAATTCTGGGGCTGCACAAAGGAGTAAAAAGGTTCCAGGACCTGCTTCCATCCTCACCCTTCCATGCTGGGATAAAAGGGAAAGGGGGGGAGGGGTCAGGGATGCACCACTAGATTCTAGCCCTTGGCAGATCCCACACACAGCATTCCATTTCTGTCTGCCAGGCAATTGGTCACTTCTGAGCCCCAACCTTGTGCACCAAACTGAAGAAAAGATATACTCCACCATGCATCTCTAATAACTCCACTGAAGAAATGAAACCTACTGGGTGGTGGTTGGAGAGATCACACCAGCTTTCACTTGGATCCATCTTCTTGTAGGGATGCAGATTCTACTGCAAGGATAAAAGACTAAAAAGTCATGTGTGATGACACGCAGCTCAACAACCATTATTACCTTACCTGGCAGGATGGAATACAAGCTGGGTGCTCATCAGCAACCCAATCAAGAGAACACAAACTACTACTGCAGAATCTAGATGGAGGCACCATATTGCAACGCTATATATTCACTTTGCTCAAATGCCAATACACAGATGATTCCGGTGCGGTTTTCATGCGAATATCACCACATCTCATTATAAAAACAAAACGGGTGCAGCCGCGAGCGAAACAAAACTTAGCTATAAGCAGCCGGGAGGAAGGATGATCCAAGGAACAGGTAGGGTGTCGAGGATCCGACATGGTCATTTCGCGATACAAGGATCTGTTCTCAGAATGTCGAAATCTACAAAGACTACGGATGTATTGTCCTTGGTCCGCAAATTCCTAGCTTCGCTCAATATACGGTTGGCTACTTTATCCACGGAGGTGCCGTCGCCGGTGTTCCTCTCCTTTCCCTGCGGATTGTGGAGGAAAGAACAAGCATGAGACTACAGACAAACAAGAAAGGCCAGCGCAGCTGTAGCAAAAATGCAAGCATCAGAGCTTTTACCTCGGCAACAAGCTGTACCGCCTTTTTGGTGCTGATGACATCCCAAAGCCCGTCACTGCATACATACAAACAATCTGAATCGTGAGGATGGTTGTAATATGTAGCATTACCTTACTAGCATTGACAAAACATTTACCTAGCAATAACGGCAAAAGCTGTACACGCTTTGGTGATATGAACAGCTTGGCTCACATATGGTTCTGAGCTGAAGCGGGAATCTTGCTCCTTCAGAAACTTATCTCCAAACATCCGAGCAAGATTTAGTCCTGTTGGAACAACAACAAACATTTATTTGATTTCACCTCCACCGTCAGTTGTAAAGGGAAAAAATGAAGGGACGAACCGAAAATGGGGCAAAGTATCATACCACTAAGACGTACTTCACCATCTTTCAGGGGCTGCCCGGTTCTCGCTATCCTAGCTCTTTCAGTTGTACTAGCTACCCGATGATCTTCAGTCATATCAATCGTCATTCCATTGACACTGAAATAATTAGGTCATTATCGGGCTCAGAAAAATCTTAGTCACAATGTTCTGATTCGACACTATATAGAAAGTTAATAGGAATATTAACGTATTAGCTGGCAGTTTATACTAATTACAGGTGATCTCTTACCTCATCACACAAGCTGAATCACCAAGATTAGCACACTGGGCAAAACAATCTTTGTTCTGATCAAACCAAATAAGAAGGGCTGTTGCTGTACATCCCTGAGGTTAAAAAAAACATAAGCCATAACACTTTGTATCACCAGGGTAATTCCAGGGAAAAGCATATAATACAACTACAACTCAGCACAATATATAAATGACATAAGGCCCTTAAGAGGTGCCGATTAGACTGCAAAATTTCAGAAGCAAACAATCATTGTCATTTCTGGTTAGGCACTGTTTTCTAGAACAGGGGAAGATTTTACATTCTATAATAGTAATGTACATTCGCAGAACTGTTTTCAGTAGTTTTTAGCAGCAAGATCTGAAGTTTAGGAGCAAAGCTAACTACAAATCTGTATCCTAGAGATGAATTAGGAAAGGTTAGTAACCAGACAAATCATTTCAGTTTAGGACCAAAGTCACCTAATAATGTGAATTTGGGGGATAGGATCAGCAACAAGACAGCCTCATGAATGGTGACCTGAATTACTGGCATCACTAACACTGATAGTTTCTTGATGATGCTCATATACAGGGCCAGTTCAAAGACACTAAATGTAACAACCTTGCAAACACATAAGCCTAATTCAATAATAGCATCTGAGACATCACGAGATAAGGCGAACCTCATACTGATGGTCGATTGCAGCTTCTGTCAAAGTAAAAGCATATCTAAGAACATCAGAAGCATCAGAAAGTGATAGAACTCGTTCTTTTGTGCCAGGATGAGACAAAATGTTTGCCAAATTTTCTGGAAGAATCCTAGAAATCAAAAGGGAGAACATCAGTTTTGCGTTTCCAGATTAAAAATATTAAAACATAAGAATTCAAACAGAAATCTTGTTCCATTGAAGTTAACTAATACATAGCTAAATCCATGTCATGCATAATCATGCATAAATAAACCAACAAATGACTAACTTGCTGACAGCTTTGGCAGCTCCATCCCCACCATGTCCATCGAAAATTCCAAAGAGCCCAAACTGCAACACAATCAGGCATCAAAAAACAAACGAACAAAGATTTTGAAAGAACTCTCTGATTACCCACCTGTTCAGCCCCCTGCAAAGGACACTGGCAAAAGCTTATGTCCTCCATTGGAAGTTTCTTTCCACTTCTACGGGCTACCATTGGATCAGATGCCATACCAACTCCAGCAGGAACTCGTTGATTTTGCAGTGAAATATGAACCTTCAGAGAGGTAGCAACAAAATGCAAGTGTGAAAAGAAAGGACAAAAATTGTTATCAAAGAACTAATGGTTGAACTGTTCCTATGATCCTCAAAATCAGCTGAATAGTAACAAGCGCCAACAAACACTAGAATCAAGTAATACATGGAAAATTGTTATCAAAGAACTAATGATTGAAATGTTCCTATTATGCTCAAAATAAGCTGAATAGTAACAAGCACCAACAAACAATAGAATCAAGTAATACGTATACTTCAACTGATGAATTGAGACAATATGAGCAGCAGCCATAATGTTCAGCCCTCCCTACAATTCTATCCTAGATCCGCTGCATGATTGAACCACTGTGATGAATAAAAGACCCATAAAAAATGTTACCAAACTCAGAAGAAACTAGAGATACTGGAAGCATATCAGGAACTTACAGATAGCTTTGATGAAGTCCCTAGAGTTATAATATCACCATGTGCAAGTTCAGCAGGCTCACCCCAATGCCTAGACCCAACATCTGGATGGTGAACTGCCTGGGAGTTCACGAAAGTTCCATTCAAGCTGCCCATGTCCACAAGTTCCCATTTCAATGTCTGCAATATTCCAATATATCAATCGTCACTTTTTTAAATGAAAGGAAGAATCTTACATTTTGTTGCAGCACATATCTGGAGGAGTAAGGGTCCCAAAGACTAATAACTACATCCATGTTCAGTGCAGTAAAGGCAACCAAATAAAGATTTGGCGGCTCTACCCTACAGTTTTCTAGTAAGTTAAATCTCAAGAATTATATATACATTAACAACTACAACCTAGCAAAAAAGGCTCAGCCATTTCTGCTCACAAATAAGCTGCAAACAATATGAATGTGCTTACCCAGAAAAAAAGGAAGGGGGGCAAATCTTGCAGGAACAGATTCTGCTCGGAATCCAGGAAAAAGATGATAAAGTTTTGCATTGAGTTACTGAACTAATTGCTTCACTAAAAGGTGCTGCCATGGTACTGTAAGTGATTAGGTTTGAAATATGTAGCTCTAGTATCCAAATTCCCAACATTGAGACTGTCAGGTAATAAATGTGGACAAAACATAAACCTAAATTTTGATGATCACAATCTAAAAGTAAAGAGAAATAAATATTCAAACAGCATTAGGTTGAAGGGACAACAAATGCACAAACAGTTCCTGAATACTTGCCTTAGCATTCCAGTTTATCCGAGCATGCTTTCCTGACACTTCCGAATCCTTTAACACTACATCACTTGGGGGAACCCTTCCAAGGATTATTGGGAGCATAGAAGGTCTACTTGACTGCCGAGAACAGCTTATTCCATGAGATGGACCAGCTATGACCTCTAAATCAAGGCTGCTATCTGCATTTCTAACAAAAGATTGGATGAAATGGGCATATAAAGGCCAACATTTGCAAGGAATGGACTACTAAAATGTCCAAATCAAGTTTGAAGGATAGCTTACGATATGTATTATCCTTCATAGAAATGCTTCCAATATGGTTATCCTCTCCAGAAACCCTTTTTCTGTGCTTTTGATCAGGTGTGGACCAATTTGTTGGTGGTGTACGCTTTAGTGTGCTTCCTATTTGGAACTCTTCAGAAGTATCATTTTCAACATTGATGACATGAGTTTCTCCTACAAAGCCAGTAGCATTTTTCAGTAATTGGAAAAATGTCTTTGTAAATCCATAAAGGGATGTAACAGTTCCAAGCAATCCAACATAGATTCTGATACAGCTGATTTTCAAACTAGGATACCAAATGGTTGGGTATGATTATACATCACCTTGTGTAGCACAACATTCAGAAGGATAAATCCTCCCTGTATCAGCAATTGCACGACTGCTTGGCGAAGTATTGCTCCTATTTGTTTGAATCTTCAAAGGATCTACAGAACTTCCAAGAAAACTATTACTCTGGCTAGAATGACCATCCCGGTTTTCAGAAAGAAGAGGCCTATCTATATCCTCATCCTGCAAGTAGAAAGTGTGAATCATTATGGTACCACTACAAGCATATCCACACTACAATAAAAAAGAAGACTTTGATGTATATCCTTCTTATTAGGCAGTAGATGTGTTCTTGTTCTAATGGGGGAACTAGATATTCATTGTCCATCATGATCCATCAACTAAGAAAACAACAAGTAATCTATATCCTGCTCACTAAGCATGAAAATGTAAGATCGGTCCTTATCTTCAACTACTGTTCAATCGCTATGAGCAACAAAGGGAGCCTAATCAACCTTTACCATGACTCGACAACCAAGATGGAACCACAAAACAGAACCGAACTATCAATGCCACAGTTCACTATCATAATCTACACAAGAAACAATCCAATGGCCAAGAGAAACCATCCTTGGACCTCAACACTGGATGAATCGCCAATGTTGGAAGAAATAGCACAAAGGAGAAATTGCCCCACGGGACAGGCCTAAGAATTCACGCTAGCAGCGCGTCACCAAGAACCCCCAATCCCGACTCAATCGGCGATCCAAGCCTCTACAATAATTTTCCAAGAAACACCGGGACCACCGATTCGCATCAAAAGGACCGCCGTTACGCCTCTTGGCGATTCGAAAGAGGAACAAGGAAACAAGAGAGCTCGGATCTTGACCTGGACAGCAACCGGGATCGGGACCGCCGCGGCGGCCGGGAGCGGGCGGCGCTGCCGCTGCCTCTGCCGCCGACGCCGCCACCATCGCCGTAAGGCGAAGACGACGAGGGCGAGGAGGGCGACCGCCGCTATGGAAGCGGCGACGAGCGCCAGAGGAAGGGCGGCCATGGAAGAGGCGAGGGGGAGGGGAGGGGAGGGGGGGGGCTAAGATGGCTGCATCGCCATCGCCATTTCTTCGCTGTGCGCGTGCGCGTGCGTGTTAGCTAATCTGTTGTCCGTGGGTTTCTTGGGGAGCCTATTTTTGGGCGGAAAAGCACATTTTGAGGGGGTTTTTTGGTTGCTGCACACATGAATCTTGAGCGCGTCTCGTGTCACGCCCACATTTTCCTTCTGATTTTCACTTTTCAGTTTTCAGCTTTTGTTCTTCGTTCTCATTTTGGAACCTAATCTTCCATGACAATTCATTCAATTCTACAAAATAGTAAATTATTTCTTATTTACCAACCATGATTTTTAAGTTATTAGTCCTAAATGTTAATAATATGTGATAGAAATATGGTTTTATTTTATTATATTTACTTTTATAAATGGCTTATATTATTGCATTTAGAGGCTAAAACATATACTATATATAAGTTATATAGGTCGAATTAAAAATCTCCAAACAACATATAGTTATTTTTTTATTATCTATCGCATCTTGATTCGGGTGGCACATAATATGGTATTAGCACGCCACTCTGACACTATAAATTATTGTAGCATTTGGACAAATATGTCTGAAAGAAAACATATAAGTCTCGCCTTGTTATGGCTACCTCCCAACGCTTATCCACCGTAATAAATAGTCAAATAACAAAAGAACAAGTTAACTACAATTTAAATTGGAACGAAAGAATGTATTATTATAACAAAAAAGAGATGAAAAGGATGTTGGAAGGGTTCCATTACTACTTTAACAAAATTGAAAAAAAAATGGGGTGAATATTTTCTCAAAACTCCTTCGAGCAAAGAAAAAAATCAATGTTCTTTCAGTTCTTCACACTTTCACGGTCATTGATTAAGGCAAATGTAATTACTGCGTGCCGCACACTCCTGAGAAAAAGTAGTCAAGTAGGTGACCAACTGAACGAATAAAACACCCTCACGATGCTGATTTCATTCAAAACCCTGTCGAAAAAGTTAACCACGACCACGTACATTTGGAGAAAATCACCAGGCCGGTGACGTGTGCAGTGGGACCCACGCACGCCTCGAGAAAAACCCACCGGCCCACACCACTTGGAGCCCCGTCCAGCCCCTCGCTGCAACAAGAAGTTGAGCGAGGTGGCGAGCAGCGACTGGAGAAGCCGTCGACAACCCAAGTCATCGAGCCCCCAACCAATCCCACCGCCACCCACCCTGATCCGAGCCGAGCCCGACGATCACCTGGCGCGCCACAGACGCCGAACGCCCGGATCACGGCGCGGCCACGCACCCGCCCGCCCGGTTGTCCCGGCCGGCGAGCCTTTGCGACTCCGATCCATGCCGGCGCAATGATTATTGGCAGCAGCTACCTTTACCCGTCGCTTTAATTTGTTGGGGCTCGATTTGGTTAACCTAATGCGAATTTTAATTTAGTCTCGGCTTGCAAAGGCGCGCCGGGAATCTCTGGGGGGGATGATGCGGGTGGGCACGGGACAAGGAGATCGAGGGGAACACAGATCAGGCCAGAGCCAAAGCTTGTACTAGAATATACGAGGAAGCAAGCAAGCAGCTGCCAAAATGCCAAGGCTTAGATTCCACGCTAGCCTCGGCTAGATCAGATCAGCTCTACAATGTTGGGATTACACGCCGAGTTCAAAACTACAACTTTTACATGTTTTTCCCTGCCAATCTCATTGATATCCCAGTTATCAAGCAGCAAAAATGGGATTTTTTTTCTTTTCTTGCAACACTTGAGTTTTGAGTTTAAATTTTGACGGGTGGCAATGGATACCATATAGCTCATGCTAACAAAATGAATGTAATAAAGTTTTCGTGGTTAGGAGAGGGATCTGAGATACAAACTAGCCTGAGAAGAATCTGTCTGATTTCCTCAATTGTCTCAAATAAATTTAAACCGACAAAAAGCAACTTTTTGCGTGGACAAATAAAATGGGCAATTCTCATTAGGGGTAGGTACTACTTATTGAAAAAACAATTTTACACGTGAGTGGTAATAACCCATTTATAAAGGCGCTTAGTGAGGCGCTCCGACTTTCTATTATTGAGATTAACTGAATGCATTTTTTCGCCCAACTTTTTATTCTTAACTTAGGAATGCTTGTTTTAAGAACAAGTGATTGCCCTTCTTCGACCTTTACTGCCCAGCTAGAGAGCAGACGACAAATGTGTTCCACTTATTGAACAGGGTATATGATCAGGCCGTGACCCTTGGGTGCTAAAGGCGTCCTTGAGGTGATCTCGTAGTTCCTACTATGTGGACACAGTGGGGTCGGTCCATAGATTTTTCCTCTTCTTCTTTTTTGCAATATTATGCTCAAAGGGTTTGAAGGAGATAGTGCATCAAGCTATTTGCAAGGGATCCCAGATGAGGTCATCCCTTTTGGTAGCTAGGTTAAAGACTATCAAAAAGCTAGTAATGGAGGTGTGTATTGGCAGTTTCAAGATGGTGATTCTGCTCATGAGTATAATGGTATAAGCTCACTTGACTATGAGACCGACTAAGGAATCATGAAGATACTAGTTCCATGCCTTACAACAAGTCAAACAACCTACTTAGATTGTGTGTGTGTGTGTGTGTGTGTGTGTGTGTGTGTGTGTGTGTGTGTGTGTGTGTGTGTGTGTGTGTGTGTGTGTGTGTGTGTGTGTGTGTGTGTGTGTGTGTGTGTGTGTGTGTGTGTGTGTGTGTGTGTGTGTGTGTGTGTGTGTGTGTGTGTGTGTGTGTGTGAGGAAATCAGTTTCACGGGGATGAAACTTGGTTTACACAGTTTCCAACTCATGAAACTCCTACACACCTTCCATTGAGAGCTAGAGTTTCATTCCATTTGATAATGTGTCCAATTAAACATTTCCATCTCAAGCATAATTTAAATGTAGTGGCTACCTATATGAAACAATAAAATGAAACTTGCATTGTAGGGGTTGTTTCATTTGAGGTTTTATTTCATACTAGATGATGTGTCAATCTTGAAAATGGTGGAATGAAACTTGGCATCCATATATGACATGTCAACATATATATCTACATGGCATCTCATTTTGGGAGAATGAAACTACGAGTGCCTTTAAGACAATTGCTCCTTGTAACCTTCACCAAATGTACCCACTGAAGGTATACATGACAATATATGCCTTGGTACTATCGAGGTGTGTATGACATGGTCACAGTCAACAAGATCTTTCTTTGGTTACTAGCTAGTTAGTATTTACGGTATAGACGTGGCAACTACACCCCCACAATCTTAAGTAGATATGAACACTAGTGAATCAAGACCATAACTTGAAAGCATTGCTTTAAACATAGTTTAGCAAGATAAGCAATGATTGAAACTTTCCTTAGTCTCCAAAGCTAATATTAGACTTTATCTGATACTCCGTGGCTAGTTTGATGCCTAAAAATTGAATCATCAACTGAGATCATATTGTTTATTAGACATTATATTACTTATAGATCTTGAGTTAACTAGCATGTACATCGTTGACAAGGCTTAAGCTTACCCTTGGTACCCACATTGGTCATGCTAGCAAGTCTTCTCTCTGACTTAGGGGCAAAGTTTGTTTTTTCAAATAAAAATTGAAACAATTTGAGGAAATCAAATAGCTTTAACTACTATCTAACATGTTTAGAATAAAATTGTTTGATAATTAATAGGCATGCTTGTTTTTTTATGGAATAAGAAACTCTTCTAAACAAAACATGGGTTCATAAGGGCTATATTAGGCTCCAAAGGGTAGGCTACATACCCCAACCTGACAATGTCTAGCCAGTCGTGGTTTAATCCTGGTTCCTTCCAGGTCTGGTCAAATTGTGGCCTTTCCTAGGCTCACTTTGCCCCAACTAGCAGCCGAGCTCAGTCCAATCCTATGTCAGCCAAAGTGGCCCCACCAACCCACCTTGATTCATTCACCTCACACGGTCCCAATTGAGCTTGATGCATCCTCTTCTATCCTTCCTTCCTTGCACTTGCCTCTTCTCTCTCAGCTTCGCCACACCATTGTACCAGCACTAGTTACTTCAACTGCCTCCTCACTAGCGGCACACCACCACTAGCTTTCGCTTTGACTCCTCAACTAATTCCACTCAACTGCCCCACTTGTCCTCACCTTGCCATGACAAATCTAATTGTTAGAGTTAACCCTAGATCTATTTCCCCAATAGCCGTGGTGAGATCGACAGACAATTCCGCCATTTGCACCTCCTCTTCCCCGATTTTTGTGACCTTATCAACATCCTCCCCATAGCCGATTTGGGATGGTAGGCTCCAGACTTAGCCCCACATTGCAAACAAGGTAGAGGCTCTGACACCTTTTTCTCCTTCCCTTGGCTCGGCATGTCTTAGGACCAAGGGTATAGAGTTGATGCCGATATGTGTCGGTTGTTGCCCCTACAGTGGCATGCTAATCACGGAAAGCAACAGTGAGACACAGGTGAGCAAAGGGCCGCTAACACTTCAACATGTATTGGCCCTAGAACTATGCTCTAGCTCAATTTGAATTCTCTCTAATAATCTATTATAGCTTATAATGAACAACCATATCAACTTCTCATGGCATCAACATATTTTGCATATACCCTTGATCATGAGCAAGAATAAAGATATAATATGATAAAGATAGGAAAGAGCTTGCCTTGTTAGTCCCGAACCAAAATGAAGTTGGGCTTGCCATGGTCCCCTTTGCCTTCTATTTATAGGTGCAAAACGATCACTTTTTCTATTATAAAATAAATGCATATCTATTTAATTCATATCTTGGAAAGTTAGAAGGATACGACAGATAGGGGGTTACATGTCATGTTGGTTAGCTTGGTGTTTAAGGAAGTGACACATAGTATGGTAAGGTGGCATTTGCATGGCTTGATGATTTAGGAACTTGACACCTAGTGTCATGATGTGGCATGACAAAGCTTCATGGTTAAGAATGTGACACTTTTGTTTAATATGTGCTATGGTGCATGGCTAGCTTATATGAGAAAGTGACACCTCATCAAGTAGGTGGCAGTTGATGGCAATATGAACATTTCAGCTAGAATATTTGTGAGTATGTAAACATGGAGCAAATTTGGTGGAAAGGAAACCCTAGATTTGTTTCCTTCATGTGCAATATTTTACCCACTTTCTTTTGAGTCCTTGATGTGATTTTGGCTTTTATATATGGTATCCTTGATGGTTGGCTAGGTTTGTTGCCTTTCGTGTAATGTGGAAGGCTTTAATAGGTAAAAGGACTTGAATGGGTATGTCCTTTGCAAGGTTTATTGGACTTTTGAAATTTTGTGAAGAAACATATATGTTTATTTATGAGCTATTAATTATTAGTCACGTGTAATATTGAAAGTAGAGGATTCAACTAAAGAGGAGTCCATGATCAAAAACTAAAATTTACAATTACTTAAAGAAGCTTGGTCAGTAACCTACGATGAATCTCCACATGTTGCAAAGATTCTATAGAAGTATGAATTATATCAAGATAATTTGTTGAAATCAACTATGACCATGCAAGCCTCAACAAAAAGTAGTGAATTATCATGCACCATGGAGTTTTCCAACCAATTCCACCAACTACTTGCAGCCCAAATCTTATCACAAAGTAGATCATGATGAAACACTAGAAATGAACTCTCACAAAAGATAATAAGTGTACAACCAACAAATCAAGCACAAGAGACTTGAGGATCTGTTTACTAAAGTTCAATCCCATAAAAGGACCCTATGTCTCATTTGAGGAGCCCACACAGGTTGGGGCTTTCACATTATTAATCCATTTACCATGAAGATCAAGCTAAAGTTTTCATACTCAATTTTTGGGTGATACAAATTTCCCAAGGCATACCATAGTCTTGGGTGCTCAATGCACAATGCATAGCCATCTTGTAGCTTGTAGCTCCAAGAGTAACAAATTAAAAATTCTTTAGCTTGACGAATAATGAGGTTCCGAAGAGATAGGAAATAAGCTCACTATCACTCTCACATTGGTCTCCTTAAGTCCCTCTTTAGTACCCTCACCAACTCTCAACAAAAGATAAGAGTAAAGAGGAGCTTTAATTTGAGTGCTTGGAGACGAACTCGATCAAGCCAAAATTAGGTCATGGAGGGGACAGAAGGGTATAAATACCTTTCATCCAAATTAATCGTTAGACTAAAAGAGGAGCTTTGCAAAGGATTTTCAAGTTTTCAAATAAAATTCCCAAGCACTTACACATTCAGAGCGAAGATCATATCATCAAACCATATCGCAAATGCCAACTACTTAGATAAGCATGAGTTCCCTAATGATATTTGTTCACAAGCATCAAGATGATAAGTAAGGAATAAAATATATGCAAGCCAACCACAGGAATCATATAGAGCAAGCATAGCACGAATTGCTGAGTTTGATATAAAGGATATGAATTGAAATTCAATCAAACTCATGGATAACGGAGAGTGAGATAGAGGGTGCACATACCATCGCTTCTGAAGGATAAGAGGTCAAGGAAGACTAGTGGTGATTCGGCTGACCATAAGGCAGCCGACTCACTCTAGTTTACCTTGCTCTTGTCATGAAGGCGTAGTCGATGTTGTGTAGCGCCTGTGTGGGAATTCTCTAGTGGAAATGTCAATGATGAGCTTGAGAGAACTCCCCCACACTAGTGGTTGAACCTGGTGCTGTTCTTCAAACGACAAATGAAAACAAAGGATGGACTCTACAGGTTCGAGAACCATAGAGCCTTTATTCAAATTCAAATATTTTTGGTATTTTTATTTTATTTTATTGTCACCATGTCATTTGCTCGAAAGGGTTAGACCAAGGTTACATTTCATACACAAAGGGGAATATACTTACCTTGGACCTTTGAGAGGTCATATGTACCACCTTTGCATGTTGTGCAACATGAATCTGACACCTCAACTTACCTTCCCATTTGAATTTAGCTCAGTGACTTACCCATTCAAATTTGACAATCTTTTGCAGGGGTTAGTCAGCATATATGCAACCAAGATCCATGAAAATATAACTCTAAGGTTCATCAATCAAAACTCGACACCATGTCTTGTTTTGACTGAAGAAGACAATTTTAACCTAAGAACCATGCTTAATTTAAAACAGTTTATGAATGCAGAAGCGCTTGAACATTCAAACCAGAGCATATGAACAAAGATAAAGGAAGCATGAAAGCATGAGCAAGCTTTTTTTTCAAAAAGGGTATAAGCATGAGCATAGGACGGTGAACCTCGGGCAACCTCCCGGAAGGGCCTTGTTTAATGTCAAAAGCAGGACTTACCTAGCTAGTGGGCAAGATGCAAGAGCTTACATCATCTTCACACCAGGATAAGATTTGGTAGAGGAGGAACTTTACTCGGGATGCTCACATACCTCCCCCACACTTGAAGTTTGCATTGCTAGGCAACAAAACTCAAGTGTGTGGAGGTCAAGCTTCCTTTTGTAAATGTTCCCTCACCAAAGTTTCTCTAGGTGTTGCAGTTGATGTAACTCACATGTTCGTAGGCATCACCTGTATATCTTTCTTTTCAATCCCCACCTGAAAGGTTAGTGACCAAAAACACCCGAAGGATAACTTATCCTAAAAACATGTTCTTACTTTTATTCGAAAAAGGGAAATAAAACCTATACTAATCCAGGCTATCTCCTGGTAGTGCTTTGTTTATTATGGTCATAAGCTCGGCCATGGGAGATTTCTCTTGCAGCCATCATTGGTGGTGTCCTTCCCATCTCACCGCCAATCATCGATGAATCAGTGAAGCTCTAGCTGCAAGGTTAGTGCCATATATACGAACACGAGTCCAAAAGATGACAGAGCTAAAAGCAGCCATGATCATTCCAGGGAGGCTGAGACAGCTCCTGGGGTGATCAAGGGACTCAAGAAGCTATAGCACTAGGGTGGTGGAGCTCGGAGATAAAAAGATCGAGCACTGAGGCTAGTGCTCCCATATCAGGAACTGATCTCCGAGTGAACTCAAGCTCAGAAAGACACTCGGCCTCCAAAGAGGGTAGAGCATAAACTCCAACGGCCGGTGTGCATTCAAGAACCAAAGTTCGGGTGAAGAATGAGATTTAACTTGCTCTTGCCTTAGGCAGAGGGTCTGATGTTCTCATCAGAACGATGAAACATCCCGAGGTCTGGCCTAAGCTTCCTATGGGAGGCTATGGATAAGCTGGAAAGTGGAACTCCCATTGGGCATCGATCAAGTCAAGTATAAGGTATGAAGTTTAACTTCTCTTGACTGACCGGCATCGATCGATGGGCTTAGGATAAGAAGTGAATGCACTCCATTTGATCGGTAAATGATCATGCTCCTTCGGTCAAATAGATGAATCTTCATGGATAATAGAGCAGGGACCGATGCCTCAGCCCATACGTAACTTTAGTGCAAGGCACTTCAACTCAAACCAAGACGTAGGAACACGATAGGCCTCTCGTACTCTCCTTAGGAGATCATGACTAGGATTGAACACGTCATCCCGGCCGCATATGATTCGTTCTTTCCTAATTATTCTCTCCATCCTCCCACGAGACAAAGCCTCGGGGAGAAGGTCTAAGAAGAGGTACGAGAGGGGAACCCAAGGGTAGACTCTGTGCTAAGCAATCTTTCCCTTAGATTCCTGCTATTCAGGAATAATGTTTTCAGCTAGAGCTTAAAGCCTCGAGCTCGGTTGATGATGGATCTAGGGGGGCTCAACATTTCCTCTGACGGGCACCTCATCGATCGGGATGCAAAGGGGGAGCTGAAATCCCGGAGGTTTTCCACGATCTCTTTTCCCTCAGCAGCGTCCAAGTGCACAAAAGAGCCTCCAGAGAGAGCATTAAGCCGCATGGCATTGTCCTTTCACAACCCATACCAGAAATGCTGAAGCAACATCCAATCGGGAACGTGGAGGACTGGGCAATCTTCCGCCAAGAAGGCGAAGTGATCCCAAGCCATTCCTAGTGATTCCTCCTCACCTTGCTTGAGACTGAGAATCCTTATCCTCAACGAGATGACACGTCGTATCGGGAAGAATCGGGAGCAGTAAGATGCTCTCAAATTTTCCCAAGTGAGGTAGTCTCTACCAAAACAACAGTGTCAATCCCGTGCTTTCCCAGAGAGGGATAGCGGGAAAAATTCCCTTTTCCGAGCATCTAGTGATTCTCTGATCTCTGATTTTATCCGGAGTTTCAATCAGATGCTCGTAGTTTCTCACATGATCGAAGGGGTTCTAATGAATTGACCCCAAGAAGGAAAGATCCTGAATTAGCTTCATGAGAGAGGGGCGAATCTGACAGCCAGATGAAAGAACGGGTTCTTACAAAGGTGGCTCTGAGGGTTCACTCCTCGAAGGTGGAAGGTGTTTACAAGGATAACCTTCCATGGATAACGGGGGTAAAGGTAGAAGTAAAGAAAACGAAAAGGTATCTCGAAGGGGAACGGGGGTGAAGGTGGAAGAAAACGAAAAAAAGATAAATACGAGGACCACTAGGTTCGAAGATAGATACAACAGTCGTTCCCCGGCAACAGTGCCAAAAATGCTTGTTGGGTTTCTTAATGTCACCACTATGGCACTGGTTAGTGTGAACGTGTAAGGAACTCCCGGGTACACTTACGAGTGTGAACGAATCCGCAAGCGCACGGATACAACGTTGTAGCACTTCTCCCTAGGAGAATGAGTATTCCCAAAGGTATCGAATCCAAGGAACGATGTGCACTATCTTCTAATCTAATATAGATGGCTCAAGGACACCAAACTCTGGCTAGGATAGATAAGGGTTGAGAAGCACTTCCTGAGGGTCTTGAGTCTAGGTAAGGATATGGTCGCCATGTAGTCCTCCCCGTGGGGCGCCAACCCATCCTAGCTTTTTAGGGCTAGGCCAATGTTCTGGCAACGGGGCCCTACTCGGTACACAGGCGCTGAGGGTTTCGAAGGGTCCAACAGGCTGTCACCACTGCGGCCTACCTCTATTGTTACGCGAATGCACTTGGTATTCGTAGGATAACCAGAGTCCAGACACCACGTCTACACTCCTGATAACTACTATAGCGCGGTTACGTCTGCCAGCCCGCTAACAACACTATAGCAATCCGTATAAATACAGAACTACGAACTTGGGAAGGAACGACCAATCCTTAGCTCATCATCGATTCACAGAGAAACAGGAAGGTTTGGATGCGAACGAGATACAACACTTTTACTTAGCTAAACAGGACCTAAACATGCAAATAGATACTTGAACTAATGCACTAGCTCTAAAGGATCAAAACTCTGTGTCACGAAGAACACAAGCCTCTAAATTATGAACGAGCCAAGAACACAAGAACATATCATTCATGCATGAAGTCCACTATAGTCTAAATAAGAAATGCTGGAATACTCACTTTGCTCTAAATGAAAAACAAGCATCCACGAGGACATCAACTCACTCCTCACCCTACTCTACCTAGCACTCTAACACACACACACTACATCTTGGGAGAGGTGAGAACTCTCACCTCTCCAAGAGAGAATGAAAGGAGAGGGAGCTTGGGATGTGTTCCAAAAGGGAGCCCCTCCCCTCCTATTTATAGAGGGGGTGGCTAGTCAAGAGGCCAAATCCTCTCCAAAATGTGCAGCTTGCTTTGGGCGCCACCAATAGCAGAGCGACACGTGGTGATGAATCTTGCATTGCACTCTTCTGTAACTTCCAGGGGAAGGAGCCAAACCGACCTTCTACCGGCTAATCAACGGGCGCCATGTCACCAATCCACCCCAGAACGCTGCAAGGGATCAACCAGGAAGCACCACGTGGAAGCAGATGGCGAACGGAGACAAAAGGGTTTCGGCCGAACCTAGGTTCGGCTGACCCTGGCCCACCTCCTCTCGGCTCGTGCTTTCTCTGGGTGACTGGTATGTGGGCCCTTATGACGGTTCTAGGTGCATGCAGAGTTTTGAGGTGGTTTGGGTCTCTGGTGGGCCCTTGGATCCTTGTGCTGCACACATGGCGGTATCTGATCCGTCGGGAGTTGCTTCACATGGATTGATGAGGTGTCATGGACATATGGCATCCAATGTGGCACACGTCGCCACGTGGTCTGGTGTGGGTCCCACCGGGCTCACAAGATATCAGGAGTATGATCTTGTCTTGTGCATATCTTTCCCATCCGGACTCCGAAGTAGACAAATGATATGTATGTTTTGATCATCTCGACGAGCCCGTCGCAATGATGTAATCCAATTTGGCATTTGAGATTGTTTATAATGATGTCATATTCATGCCTTTGGTTCAGGAGACCATGATGCCCTGAACATCTTGGATCAAATGTGCATGCTTTCTCTCTATTTCTTGTGCTAAATACCTGCATTCGAATAGACATCGACACTTGTGGAAAGTATTAGTTTAAGCTCCTATTCTAGTGTGGATGATCCTTTTACATTTATTTTATGTAGGTATTGACGGTGTAAAAGTAGCACTTATCGGTCGTCAACAAAAGTCTGCATGGCGTGGTTAACAAATTCAGTTCCATTATCAGCCTGAAAACAACGAACGGGGAGGCTAAACTGAGTGCAAGCATAGGCAATAAAATCAACAATGAGTTGATGAACCTCAGACTTGCTCTTAAGAGGGTACGTCCAGCAGTAGTGCGTAAAATCATCAAGCAACACTAAGTAATACTTGCAACCAGATATGCTAGAAACCGGCGAGGTCCAGACATCACAATGAACAATCTCAAAAGGTGAACTAGTTTGAGAGGTAGAAGTACTAAAGGGAAGACGCACATGTTTGCCAAGCTGACAGGCGTGGTAGAGCGAGGCATCAACTTTATTACAAGAAATCAAACTGTTTTTGCTAAGCAAAGCTAAGACTGCTGGACCGGGATGACCGAGACGGCGATGCCACACGGAGGAAGAGGCCGCGAACAGGGCATGGGCGGCGGCAGGGATGGCTGAGGAGATGGTGTAGAGGTCACCAGGACTATTGCAGCGAAGAATCACGCACCCCGTCCTGAGTTCCTTAATAGAAAAACCAAATGTGTCAAATTCGATAGAACAACGATTGTCGCGGGTGAATTGTCGAACAGAAAGTAAGTTGTGAACGATGGATGGTGCGACAAGGACGTTATTCAGGGTGAATTGGGACGTGTTGGTGGTGAGAATAGAGGATCCTCGGAACATTACAGGAATACGTGCACCATTGCCTACAATAATCGAAGAATGAACAGCTGGGAGGCGAGAGAGTAGTATACCATCGGAGGAGTGCATGTGAGTCGAAGCGCCCGTGTCCATCACCCAGGCGTTCCCCTGCATGGCGAGCTGCTGAATGGCAGCCGTTAGGCCAACCGTGTCGAACACGACGGAGGGCCCCTGGAAGGCAGTGTTGGCCTGCGGTGGGGGACCAAGGATCCCCTGGTCACCGCGCCACTGTCCGCCGTCGCCACTACTGCTGCCCAGCACCCCTGAAGATCCTGTGGATTGATGCAAATCCACGGGCTAGTAGGTTGGAGGCGCGGAACTGCGAGCCGTTGCTGCTGCCGTTGCGCCTACCGCCGTTGCCCTTCTTGCGGTGCTGCTGACCGCCGCCGTCGTTGCCACCGCTGTTGTGGCGGCTGAGGAGGCTTGGATGACGACGAGGTGCGGCAGTCGGAGCCGCTGCGGCCGGAAGTGGAGGAGGAGGCGACAAGGGTGTTGGTTGCCTCAACCTTGGCCTCATTCTCGAGACGTAGCTCTTTCAGTTTGAGCTGATCGAGGGCGGTTGAGAAGGTCATGCCGCCAGTGCTGGTAATGATGTCGGCGGTGGTGCTGTAGAGAGAGTTGAGCCGCAGAGGAGGTTGAGGAGCAGGGTGGGTGCGTCGACAGGCATGCCAACATCACGGAGTGCGTTGGCAGCCTTTTTCATCTTCTTCCCATAGTCTTCAACGGAGAGATCTCCCTGAGTCATGGTATGGAAAGAGTGACTCAGGAAGATGGCACGGGGTGCCTGGTTCACCGTGAAGTGGCCCTGGATAGCCGCCCAGAGTTGTCAGGCGGTCTGGTCAGGCTCCATGGTGAAGTCGAGGACGGCGGAGTCGACGGAGCCATACAGCCAACTGCGAACACAGGAGTCAGCCTGCTGCCATGCGGCGGTGAGCGGGTCAGGCGCCGCGGTGCCATCGATGTGTGCGAGAAGGCCAAACTTCCTGCACAGCGACTCGAATAAGGATGTCCACTGGGTGTAGTTGGAGGAACGGAGCTCCAGCTTCACAGGAACATGGGACGAGACGTTGATGGTGGCGTAGTTCATCGCCATTGGATCGTCGGGCGCCGCCGGAGGAGGTTGCGCAGGAGGAGGGCCGAGGTGGGAGGCCGGTTCGTCATCGTCGGAGGAAGAGTCATCGTTGGTGACAGAGGACATCAATATATGGGATCTGCTGGGCTGTGCGGCCGGCCAGGGAGGCTGGGCGCAAGGAGCGGCGGCAGCCAGGGAGGTGGCGACGGCTCCTGGTGGTGGGTGTTGCGCATGCAGGAGGAGCACGGGAATTAGGGCAGCGGAAGAGGAGAGGAGGGTGGGGGTCGTGGGCACCAGGGAGAGGGGCGCACGCGAGGGAAGGGGGGTCACAGGAACCCTAGGGTTAGGCTGATACCATGTAGAATATGGGGCAAACACCACACACTCAAGATGGGGATTGACCTTTCATTATATAGGCCGGATACGGCTTGGTGTACAAGTAATACAATACAAGACCATATACAACACTATATGTCTAACATTTTGGAATCTAGAAATCCAAATAGGTACACCTAGATTTTGCTCATAATCATTTTTTTTTGGGAAATCCATCCAAAATCCAGATTTTCAGAATCTATAATGAGATCCAAACGAGTCAGTAAATAATTTCAGCCTAAAGAGCTACAATCAGCCTTAGTAAGTAAAGAGCATTTGGTCGGAATTAAAAGTGAATTTCATGATTCCATTGTTTCTTGGCTGGAAGCTCTCTAGTCTCTTTGGCTTTTACCCCTAGTCTAGATGTACATTCAGCTCTCTCTCTCTCTGGTTTTAGGCAGTTTAGCTCTCTGTTTTGTTTCCCCCTTCTTTTCCTGTTTAATCTGCTCTTCCAACCGATAGTTGGGTTGTTGTAAGTTCTCTAAACTGCCTAAAATTAAGCCCGTGTTTGGATGGGGGTGAAAAAATTGTCACCCTCTATTAAATGCAACTTTGATCACAAATTAAGGGTATTAAATAAAATCAGTTTCCAAAACTACCTTCACAACTTTAGGTAAATTTCCGAGATGAATCTACTGAGGTCTTTGACCACGTAATTAGAGGATGATACTGTAGCATCACTGTAGCAAATCATGGTGCTCATTAGATTCGTCGTGCAAAGTTGCACTCATCTGTGAAAAGGTTTTGCAAATAGATTTCATTTAGTCCTCCATGCATAGAGATTCCTTTTGGGTGAAAAAAATCACCATCCAAACACGGTAATATTTCGTTGTTGGGGGGGGGGGGGGGTGGGCATTGGCCCATGGTGTTCGCTCAAAACAAGTAAAGAGGTACCATAGCACGAAAGTACCTAATAGTAAAATGATAACCTTTCCTTTTAGTCCATGCAAACAAAAAAGAATTTGTAGAGGCCATTCCCATAAGGAACCACATGTAAATATGAATTTCCGTAAAGCATATAGAGGTGGTTCACCGAAATTCTCTGTCCTATCTTTTTAATTACTTTGAATTTTGGCAATGAAATTCTATGGAGGGATATTCATAGCCATCCCCATCTAAATGGGTTAACTGTAAGCGAAGTTGCCAAATTGGCATACATTCCTTTTCGCTATACCAAACTTGTTTGCAAAATATTTTACAAACCTACCCGAGATGGAGATGGATATGATATTTACTCAGCAATTTTAATTGCCAACTCAACTTAAAGAAAAATATAGGAAGATAATAAAATTCTAGTGGAAACAAAACAATATTCAAAGATGTTTTTTCTTACATAAGGATAAGGAACCGACCGTACAATGATTTTACACGCGGTTCCTCATGGGAACATTCTCTGAAAATCATTCCATTTCCATAGGTAGTTTTCATAAGAAACCAACCGTGAAAATGACATTTGTGCATGCACTTCCTTATGTGCCGACTATGGAAATAATGTATCCATGGTCGGGCCAAAGGCTAAACGAGGCCCTCATGAACTTTTTAGGGTGGGTGGTCATATGAGCATACTCGTTTATGGAAAAAGTAGGGATGTGTCTTGAAAAATCACATTTTAGAATTAAGATCAGAGCAATTGAAATAATTCAGGGAAGTGAAGAATTGAAACTTCCTTCAAGGTTAAGTAGATAAAATGGACCGTTTGAGGTAGTAATGTAGATTTCGTACTTTATTTATTCGCTTCAACCGATCAATAGTTCATAGATCCCGATCAATAGTTCATAGATCATAGGGATTCTGCTATCATCAAAACTTTTATCCTTTATTATAGTTTCTTTCCCAAGAACTTCCAAGTAGTCCCCAAGAGCAAAGCTCTCGAAAGGTTTAGTCCCCAAGAGCAAAGCTCTCGAAAGGTTTTAGTTTTTTTAATGGCTTTTGTTAGAAGGTGATTGGCTTAAAAACAGACAGGTATCCTTCCGGGGCAAAAAACAGATTAGGTGGCGGTTAGAAGAGCCTAGTCTTAGCAAGAACAAAGCGTCCAAAATCAATCCAACACACCCATTGCGCATACACATTATCAGATTATGTACAGATCGGCGGCAGCATCAATCGTCACCACTGGCTGCCCAGGATCAGCTCGGCGGCGGTGCCCAAGGCCTCAGGCCCGGCACGTCGGAGGAGCGCCACGGCGAGCTCATCCTCACCCCACTGCCGGAGTCCGCTGCTCAGCCGCTTCAGCACTGGCAGGTCCACCTCCTGCACCCAGCACGGTGTGCACTCCACCACCAGGCCCAGGAACCCAGCGACGTAGGCACGCCAAAGGGAGGGGTCACAGCCCAGGGAGATCTTGCCGTCCAGCGCGCTGCCCAGGAACTGCAGGTGACACCGTGTGACCCTCTCGCGGCGCCGGGACACCGGCGTCGGGTCGATGCCCCAGGCAAACATCCCCGAGTACACCGCGAGGTAGGCCAGCGCGTGGCCGCCCAGCTTGTACACCATGCCTCCACTGGCCCCACCCTTGTCCAGGTCCTGCACGGACAGGAACCAGGAGGGGAGCATCTCCTGGATCAGGGACTGGACGAGGGCTGTGCCGCCGGACAGCCAGACCAGCGTCGCCCCCAGTGATGCCGCCACCTTCACCTGCGTCATTGCAGCGGAAAGAGAAACCTGGCCATGTCTCATCCCGTACTTGGTCTTCTTTAGTTTGTCTGACCGTTGTTTGGGCACGGTTGTTTCGGCGATATCCTTCACCGAGAGCATCAGGAGGTTGAGTATGTCTTCGGCGAGTATGGAGCAGTCCTTGATGCACCGGAATATCCGGAGGTAGAGGATTCCTGGGGCGACTGGTGAGAAACCACCAGGGCAGTACCCGTGACCCAGAAGGCTGGCAACGCCTCCACAGCCGCATACCGATGTGGATGACATACCAAGGGTAGCAGCAAAGCAGCTTCGGAGGAGCTGGGCAACCGCATCGTTGTTGTGGTGGAACACCGTGCGTGAAGCTGAAAATATCAGGAAATCGGTCCACCGCTTCACCTTCTGGGTCCACAGTGCTGCAACGATAGCCATGCTTGGCCACGGGCAGCTTGCGGCGAGGTTCTCGAGAGCTGGGCCAGCAAGGTTTAGGAAACGCTCTGATGCCTTGTCAAGCTTGTATGTGATTGTGAGGCTCACAAAAGCAGCCAATGGCAATGGAAGTGTACCTGAAGAGCTTCCTCCTGAAATAACCAGACTTTGGATTAGGACTCTGCATGAAAATTGGCATGTTTGGCTGTAGCACAACGCATGGCAGTGAATGGTAACAGGAATGAGAACCTGCAACTAGCCTTGGAACATCAACACCGGTAGTGGCTACAATTTTCTTGATGTGCTCTTCGACCATGGATAGATTCGCAGAGGGGCTAGGCCAATCTGATCCATTCATGAATGCTGGCTTCCAAACACCCCGGGTTACCTCAGCTGAAAAGTAGCTTACTATTGTAGCAAGAGATGCCGGCAGGAAATCAGCCAGATCCTTCAGGCCTGGAAAATGGAAGGAGTCAAACACAATGATGAGCATGGCGGTTTAGCATTTACTTCTCAAATAGAAGTTCCTCTAGTCTCTAACATTGCGTTAAACTGAACACAACCAACCTGTAGCCAGTTCACGTGGAAATAGTCTTCCATGGGAACAAGCAGTAAGAGCAGCATCAACCACAAATGGAACAGCTTCCAGTATCTCCCAAGCAGGTAACTGAGGCCAAAGATGTGAATCATCACCACCAGGACCGGAGGAGTTGCTTATGCTGCTACTTCCAGATAAAGAACCTATAGATGTGCCTCCTTTATTGGCCTTTCTGAACATCAGATTGAGAAGGCTATCCACATTGTTACGTACAGGTGTCCCATGAGCAAGTCCAGAGAGAGTTGAGGCCAAACAAGCTTGGTGCTGCCGATACCATAACTTCAACTTTGGAAATGAATCCATAAAAATAGGATGTTCGCATGATGGGTGTGAAGTAGGAACTTGTAGTTGCCTTTGTCCATTTCGTTGCTTTGCCAAACTGCCGGATGATAAAACCTGGGAATTCCGCAGCAGCAGAAGATACTCAGGAGTTAGCTGTGAGCCAACTGGAGCACCATCCCCCATTACACAATACTCAAGTGGTGGATGGTTAAACTTCCAGAGTCTCAGCAGAAGAATGAAGGCAGTTGAGAAGACTGTGTGAGCAGATATTTCCTCTCCTGTTCTCAGCGTCCAGGAAACACTAGGAGAAAGACATCCAAAAACTTCACATATTGCCATAAGAGCAGCAGCAAGCTCTGGAATCTGATGATGTGGGGAGGAAACAGGCCAGAATTAAGATATGAATATAAACTGGTATAAGTGAAAGTCAAGGTATGTGGCTTGTTAACCATACCAATCCATGGAATGAGAATATTGGAGCGTAGTCCACAGCTGATATTCCCGAAAGAATAACATTGAGCATTGGACCAAGCTTTATCAATTGGCTCTCTCTTCCAGAATAATCATTTGGATCAGATGGTGAAAGCAGTTTAACAACTAGCCGGACTGTATGGTCCTACAAGACAGGAAACCAAGGTGTTGAATATTAATAACCTCAAAACTCCGAGATGTTAGATTGATTCTCCAAGAAAGCAAAAGGAGGCAATGCATGCTGCTTCCGTGTACATAAATACATGATTGTTTTCAAATTAATCAATGATATTGATAGGGTCAACAGAGTAGTCAAACTATGGATCTGAAAATTGCCATCCACTAACCTGAAAATTCCAACCACGTAGAAGAGTGGCTCCACATAAAACAGTGGCAGCGGAAACATTATCATCTTCTGATCCATTAACTGCAACTTCAAATAACTTCTCGACCTCTGCCAAGCTTCCATCAAGTTTATGAGCTTCATTCAGTGATTTATTACCAACAATGATGTATGAGAATTAACAAATATGCCGATATTGAGACGTAGAGATATTAATAGCTCAGCTCCACTGTGATTTTTTCAATACACATCCTTCTACAATGCGTCTGCTTATTTTGATGTTTTCTTTTCTTTTCAGAGCAAACAAACATAGCACGTGCATGACGATTACGGTCAAAATACTTATTATATTTACGGATCATGGGTTTCTGGTAAACGCCAACTCAAAAGCTTGGCAAATTATACAGAGCTCCCTTTTCAAAGGGGGAAAAGATACACACCTGGGAGCGGGAATTGATGCCAACATATTAACCAGTGACTGAGTCAATGGCGCACCCTTCATGAAAGATGACCACCCAGCAAGTTGGCTAGGGAGTGTATGAGAAACGGAGTTGACATGATTACTGATATAACCAGGCCAATAGTAAGCTGACGTATCCAACAAATTCCTTGAGATACATGACTCCACAATTAAATGTCGCATATTTCCAGCTGAGAAAAATCAAAACGGGATTTATATTGAGACTAGCTTACATGCATGGTTATAAGCTTAAACTAGATTGCCAACTATATATGTAATTCAAAAATAAATGTTTCAATAGCAGCCATACCATAATTCATCCCATTGACATTTTCCATGTAACCATTACTAATACTGATTCCTGAAATGAACATCGCAGCTTTGGTAGCAGCATGGTTGGCTGCTTGGATGACACATGGAGGAGGAGCAAGCAAACTTTCATAATCACCAAGTATCTGCAAGCTTAGCATCAATTCATCCCGTAGATTACAAATTGATTTCTTTCCTTTTGCATGACTGTTGAGTTCTTTTTCATTGCAAAGTGAATCTGCTTCCTCAATTATGTCAGCAACCACAAGTGTTGTGATAGACAACAACATGCATAGTCGTGTGTCTAGGTGAGGTACAGGACCTTCAATCGGTTCTCTTTCCTGCTTGTTTCAAAAGACCAAAAAAATAGGATGTGAAAGATTACAAGGTTGCCTGAAATATGAATATCTATAGTGAAAATTGAAAACTCACCCTTTGTACAAGGCGAAGTGAAGCCACCCAAAGGGCCAAGAAAGCATCATGCCAAGTGGATCTATTGACTGATTGAAGAGCCTTGACCAAACCTGCAATTTCCACTAATTTAGCAGCAGTACAAAGAAAACATAAGGAAAAGGGCTTCATCATTCAAGACAACCAAGGAGTTCATTTCTATTTATGAATTAAATTACCACTTAAAATTTCAATGGAATTTGTTGCAGCAATTGAACCGTCAAGGCAATCTTCAAGATACAAATCGATAGGAATCCATTGTGCAGAATAGCTAGCACCAAAGCATCGCCCATTTGGTGAAGATAGAGGGTTAGAAGCCAATGTTGGGTGGAACCTTTTACGCATATTATGTTTAATTTCTCCATATACATTGCAATCACTTAGAATCAACTGCTGAAATGGTCCCAAGGATATTGCTGAATTTTGCAAGGTAGATGAGTTTGTTGCAAGCAAATGCAACCGGCTAGTAAATGTCCCCCAGTGAGAGTGCCTGAAATATTTGAGAATGACAACAATGTTATTTAAATAAAAAGTGCGACCTTTTACACATCCACAATTTTTTCTTTTAAAATACTGCCTGTATATTTAATTGGCATCTTCAGTGAAGTTATTTCTTCACCCTTACATTTATTTATGAACACGAGATGACTACTAGGTTTCAGTCATGAACTTCTAGTGAACTACTGCAGTACTTAATGTTAGCATTCACCGATCATTGCCACAGTTTGTATCAAAAACTTTTCATGGTTATTTGAGAAGCAAAGACAAATTAAATATCACAAGTGTAGCAAATGTAACCTTTTATTTCATTTTGCATTACCCTGGTGCTTCTAGAACACCAAGTCAAATGTTTGCATTGTCACAGAGAAAAATAATGTAGAGAACATTCCATGAATATATTGTTTACGACGTTCGCTTATATTGTTTATGATGTTATGGTATAATCTTCTGAAATTACTTGTAGCATTCAAAAGCTGAAACCCACTGAAACAGTTTTATATTTAAACCAATGCTTCTTCCATAAGCTTAAGTAAAGTATTGAGGTCTATGGGCTTATGAAATGCAGAGCCAGACCTGTACAGTTATTTGACTAATTCATTGGGAACAAATTACTAATGACCCCTCATTGTAAATATACGAATCCATCATTTTCAAGAGATAAGAATAAAGACCTGAAACAACTCGGTAAAAGAGTACTTCAAGTTGAAAAGCCATACATGTTTTCGCGTGCCAATGATAGGATACGAGTAATTACTTTATCACGAAGAAGATGCTCAATGAGTTCCAAAGTTGTCAGAGTGTTCATCTTCTGTAACTTCTCGATCTTCTCATTTCTTTGTTCAGTAAAAGTTCCCTCAAATGTGCTCACATCTTCGGGCCTTGTTGGCCATTGAGCAATCTTCTCTGGAGTTAACTCTAACAGGCCCTCATCATCCAAAACAACATCAACCAACTGCCATAAAATACAGAGAACAAAATGCACGACAAAAACCCCTGGTTGACAAGTCGACACGCCAAATATCTTGGAAAGACTAAGGTTCCCGTCTATTAAATCCATTATCCTGCAAACATAAAAGGGGCTTTAGCAAGGAACTCTTACTGGTCCAGCAAATTATTAAACCCTACAAGAAGGGCTCTATTTACTATTGCAGCTAAGACTGCTAGATGAATAGAGTGCAAGATCAAAAATGCATTCAAGGCACACACATGTGACACCAAAAAAAAAACATACATGGAAGCACTTACAATCTTATTTTAAAAAAATGTGCTAAACTTATGTTTAACAATGAAATTACAAAAGTAATAGGAATTGAAGAATCTAAGGAATGGTCTAAAGATGAATATAAAGAAATTTGCATAAGAACTTCTGGAACACATGCTGCCTTGAAAAGTTGAACAGAATTAACTATATGCATTACTGCATGATAAGCACACATCCCATCAGAAGAAATTTGGGACCCTTAGGAGAAAATGATGGATATAGCCACTTATCCAGTACACAGATAGAAGAAGATGACTTGTATAAACCTTGTTATGATTACAAACACCTCAAACAGAAATGTCCATTTTAATGTTGTTAGGTACAATGTTAAATCATATCGACCACTGCACCTATAACTCTGATTCTCATTGGAAATTACCGACTGGAACATAGAGCGAATTATGAAACTACAGGGAGCAGTCAGAGGGGAGAACACACTTTCTGAAATTTGCCGCTTTCATCTGATAATGGAAGTTGAACCCATGTCTTTTCAAGAGCTCCAAGTAGAGCCTGTACTCCATTGGCCTGGAAAACCGGTGAGGAATGACCCTGCAGGACAGAAGTCAGAAGAAAACATAAAGTGCATGAAAACAACGCTGTGGAAAGTCATAACTCCATAACACCACACGATCCATAGACTTTGCATGACAGCAATAGCGGCCAACAAAACAATTAGTGCTGAGTGGATTTTGCCACGCAGTAGTATAAAAACATTTGAAATTCCAAAGCTTAAGTCAAAGTGTTGGCTATCACAAGACTCTGCTTCTATTGGAAAAACAGGACAAGGTTTGCAGTGAAGACTTAAGAATCAGCCTACTCAGCAGGGGCCAAAGGCCTCGGTGTAATTTTGGCGAGAGTATAGTTTTTTCTATAGCTCCCCTTGTACATATTTTTTTTCTCCTTTCCGGTTAGCCGGCGGTAACTCTTCTGCTATATCAATGAAATAGGCACACTCTTGTGTCTGTTCGTTAAAAAAAAATACCCATACTGATCAGTCTTAAAATAGGCATTTCTCTTCTTTTTAAAAGGCTTTTCCCCCTGTTATTCTATCTACAGTGTCAGTTGCATTTACACTGTCAGACATTAATTAAAAATTCCCCTCCAATTTTTGGGGCCAAGCACACCAGCTTCCCCTCAATTCGACGTCTGGTTGAAATCATTAATCGTAGGAGAGAAAAAAAAATGCTTGCGTGTACTCGAAGTCGAACGGATTCGTTCGCGATTCCCGACAGCTCAGCACCGATCGCACGCGCATTCGCCATTCCGATCCCACCACCCACCCCGCCACGGGCCACACGCACACCACGAGGCGCCGGGACGGACCGTACCTGGCAGAGAGGAGCGCGAGGAGGAGCGCCGGGGACGCGAGCCGCGCGGCGAGGGCGGCCTCGGCGTACTTCCACGCGGCGGCCGCGGGCGCGCCGCCGCCGGAGCCGGAGAGCAGGGCCCGCGCCAGCACCTCCGCGAGCCCCGCGGACCAGGGCACGTCCGCGCCATCCCCCACCGCCGCAGCCGCGGCCGCCACCCGCGCCGCCCACTCCGGCGGCGGTCGGGACTCCGCCTGCGCCGCCTTGGTGTACTCCGCGGCCCACACGAGCCACGCCGACGCGGAGGCGAGGGAGGAGGAGGACGGGGCGGGAGGCGGCGGCGCCGACATCGCCGTGGCCATGGTCGCCCGCGCGGGCGTGGCCGACGGCGGCGGGTGGTGGAGGTGCTCCTCGCGCGGCGCTCGCCGTCGCGTGGAGAGCCGGGAAGTGGTGGTGGTGGTATCTGCGGCCGGGTTGGTGGGGGCTGGCAGGGCGTCGCGTTGGTGTAACCACTTCGCCCACCGCACCACACCGAGCGGTAGGTCCGCCTTGGGATCTTCTGCGGCTTCGAGGCTGAAATCGCCTGATTGGACGACCCCCTGATTGTTGCCGTGTACCCCTGTGACCGAGTCACCGTCAAACTGCTGCATCAATGTACTTTTTTTATAAAGTTCATTGATGCAACTTTATAAAAAAGGATTATTTATTTTTTCTATCTTTATGTATGTCACTAAATCACCTGTCACTTATCAGCGGGCTATACTGAGTTACGAGTATTTGGATTGCCGTTCACTCCGTAAGGATGACAAAAAAGTTAAATAGTTCATCTTCAACCATATACTTATTATGATCGTAGCAGAATGATATTAGAAATGAAGTAATGTTTGATAGTAAGGCTACAATTTCATATCGGTCCATCAATACACAACGCACACGATTCGTAAAGATTAATGAGATGGAACTTTTTTTAGCTTCATGGTGGTTCACATGCCTCCCATTTTGCATAGTGTGACATGGTATTTCTAACTCATACGGATCAAGCCACGAACAAATAAAAAAAACAATGTATGTGATCTAGATGTAACTCTAATTTTGAGGATGTATGGTAAAGTAGACTAACTATTTGACTTTTAATATTGCTAGTATAGCGAATAGTATGGAATAATATTATGATTTTGAAGATATATGGTAAAGTAGACTAACTCTAATTTATGGAATAATGTTGTTCATGCCGTGTGTTTTACGTGATTAGGAATTACATCATTATAGTCAGTGTTGTTTGGCCTAGGCATCATCGAGATATCGATAGTAGCAAAGCAAAAGGATTACGATTTCTAAGAACGAGACACGACACCAAGGAAAACCACAGCGCAAATGTGCAACAAGTATTTTGTAAGTAAATGTTGTAAGGGTCGGTCATATTTTGAGCCTGGCTCTGCCGTATCATTTATTACTTCGCTAGGAAAATAATACAACGCTTGAAGCTAACTATAATTTTGCCATCAATATCTTTGGTATTATTATATATGAAGGAAAGAACTAGATGCGTGTGTTATGTTAGTATACACTCCCTCCGGTTTGGTAAAGAAAGTCGTTTAGGACAACGACACGGTCTCCAAAGTACAACTTTGACTTCTTATTTTTATAAAAATAATTATTACAAACTAACATATGTATACTTTTATGAAAGTATTTTACAAGACAAATCTACTCATGTAGTTTTCACATTTCCAAACTCAATAACTTTAAAGTTATTCATGATTTATATTTCCAATATTTGACTCAAACCTTGTCCAAAACGACTTCTTTTACCCAACCGGGGGAGTAAGTCTAGTTTAATAATTTTGTAAAGGTAGTGTCTACGTCCAAAAGAAGAATAGAACCGGGACAGGACACCTGCTCATCAACTCAACTCGCGTTCGATTGGCTGCGGTGCGCTGCGCAGTCGACTACTCGAGTGGTGGTGGAGGCCGTGGAACCCATCTGAAATCCCCCAATCGCTACCGCAGGGGATCCGGCTGGTGGCCCCACCAGCCGCACCGCAGTGGACCCGCTCAAACGTGGCACCGCGCGGGGGTACACGAGGTGTGAAGTAGCGAGCCGAGCGACCCCGACAGACGGGCCGGCCGGAGCCCAAGCCACCCCCGACCCGTTGACACGTGGGCCCTCACCCATTGACCCCGCCAGCCGAAAGCGTGGGGGGAGAGAGCTCCGCCCGCGGCCGCGATCTGCAAAAGCTGCCGACCAACCCAGCCGGCTGGCCTCCCACTTTCCCCCGCGGTGGGCCCCGCCGCGCGATCGCAGCAAGCAACGGCACAGCGCGCATGCCCCTGGCGCGTGCGTGCGCAGTGCGATCTGGCTGGCTGGTCCTCCGACCTCCGGCGGCCGAATCCACTGGCGGCAAGGCAATTGGTTTGGTGTATAGTTGCCGTTGGGTACCCAGCACCCATACCCAAATCCATACCCGTCGTATTTGGGGAGGGTACGAGTTACCCATCCAAACTTGGGTACGGGTAGGGTATACGTAGGTAATACCTGTTTGCCCACACCACCCGTTCCAGCTCCGCCGTCCACCCCCTCCGCTCCGCCATCCATACATGCGCAGTCGCCTCTCGCTCACCTTGCTGCTGGTCGCCGAGCCGTGACTCCCAGGATCTCGTCGCACGTCGCGTCTGCCAGCCGATTCAGCATGCGGACCCGGACCTTGGGATGCGCCGCCGCTGCACCGGCCTCGGCCCCGGCGCAGCCGTCGCCGCCGGAGAGGCCGTCGTCCACGTCCTGCAGGTGCTTCCGGTCCCGAAGATCCCTCCGACGCATCGTGCGTCGATTCCAATTCCAAAGGGTTGGATGGCGTGCTCGCGGCGTGCTTCTTGACGACGGACGCGAGGAACTCCACCGCGCCGGGCGCGGCCTCGACGCACCGCCGGTTGCGGTCGCTCTCGGCGACGATCTCCGCGAGCTCCCGGAGCGCGGCCAGGAGGACCTCCGGCCGGCCGCCGCCGCCCTTCCCCGTCGCGTCGTCGACGATCACGGCGACGCGGTCTGCGTCGACGGGCGGGCGCGGGGTCGGGAACCACTCGACGGCGTGCGAGGCGCACCAGGACTGGATGAGCCGGCGGAACGTGTGGTTGGGCGTGGGCTCCCGGTCGCCGACGCCGAGCGGCAGCTTGGTGACGGGGCAATCGCCGTGGCCGGCTGACGGAAGGCATAGGCACCAGGGCGCAGGACGGTGGACTTGACGAACGCGCTCATCATCATGACGTCCAACATCGGCGGCGCCTCCATCGTCGCGGCTGCGAACGGTGGTGACGGCCATCGCACAGACGGGAGGAGGAGATGAAGCGCTACTTCCGGCCGAGTTCCTGAACCTGCTTGAGAACACGAGTCAAGGGAAGCTTAGCTAGTTGCACGAAGAGTCATAATGAGCGCCGAGCGGAGAGCTTTACCCATTGGATATCCGTGCCTGTTGGGTAATTACCCACTCATTTGGGAATGGATAATACGGGGATGGGTGATTTGCAGGCATGGGTGTGGATTACCCATTCCTTCCCCAACGGCATCGTTTTGGTGGTTTCACGGGCCGGGAGACTGGTACTTGTGGGGGCCGGCCGTTGGGCGGTTGGGCTCACTCACCTACTACGGCGTGTCAGAGACTCAGCCGTGATCAGTGGGGAAGAGATGACGATAATGATGATGACAGGGATAAAAAGGATATCGCGTTGGTTACATGATGTGCTCCTTTCCTGCATCGCCCACCCTCGCACAGTTTCACTCACTCCCAACCTTGTTTTTTTAAAAAAATATTGTTCGGGGAGTAGGTATGTGCATGCATGGGTTGATTCTTTTCTCTCTTATGGAACATCCATTTAATTGTTGCGTGGATGCTTGCCGTCGTTGACGACTAGAGGAAAGTTAATTATTATCGGCATTGCTAAACCTTTTAGAGTTATTTTCCTAGAACATGGATTGTTTTCGTTCTTACGGAAGGTGGGAAGGTTGGCTTTAAGAGCCTGTTTGGTTCCCATAAGTAGGGTGACTTAAAGTGAAAAAGTATAAAATAAGTCACTAGTGAAACCAAACAGCCCTGACTTAAATGCCCTGACTTATAAGTCGCATAAGTAGCTCCACCCCTACTTAAAGTGACTTATTCACATTTTTCCCTCTCCTACCCTGTGTGGAGCCCACTGACTTATAAGTCACTGCAACCAAACATGACTGACTTAAATCGAACTGACTTATAAGTCGGGTGACTTATGGGAACCAAACAGGGCCTAAGCCTTCCGATGTCTTCTTCCTCCGTCACTCGTTGGCTCGCTCGCTTGGTCCTGCAACGCCTCCATCGCGCCAGCGAGAAGGTAGGGGATCGAGGGCAGGAGGTTGGGGGGAGCGGCCGGCGCGGCTAGGGTGGTGGAGGAGCCAACGACAAGGTGTGGAGGAGGAAGCCGTCGATCAAGAAGAAGAAGAAAAGCAGGGGTGGAAGAACTTGGTGGACCGGTGACGAGCTTATAGTTTGCATCCTATGTGATCTATTAACTCCATAATCTTACCATACAAACGACGACCCCCTGTGTTAATGCCATCGTCTCACCGAACCTGTGTCACAATCAGCACCACGTACGCCCTGGGGTTTCCATACTCTGTTTGTTTAAAAAATGGACCATTCACCGACCTCAAGGCTACAAATGCTAAAAAGGGGTGATGTAATCAGATTAATAGCTAATACAGTCGATCTGGAACAAATCCAATAACGAAAATCGCCGGGTCTCTTCTCCAGTTCTCTAATAATTCAAAAAGGTTAGCAGTTGTCAAGTAAAGGGTGCGGTTATAGCAGCACGGGATACCGGGAAAACGGTGGGCGACTCTAGCTGATTCCGAACTAGCATATGCATGGTCATCTGCTAGTCGCAAAAGGATGTGTGCAAGAAAAAGACACTGCCTTAGCTTAGTTGGTTAAAGAGAGATGTGATTTGATCGCAACCAGGAGACTCGGGTTTGATTTCTCGTTGGAGCGAATTTACGGGTTTGGTTTAAAAAAAATCACCTCGTCAGGGTTCGAAGATTTTCTAAGTCGCGAGAAGGTTCCTTCTTCTTATTGAAAACTGTGCCATATCGGATGTTCCCATGTTAATGAAGAGTATTAAACATAAATTAATGGCAAACCTCATTTCATAACCCTCAGTAAATTCACAAGATGAATCTATTGAACCTAATTAGACCATAATTAGGAGATGTGGTTGTTTAATTAAGCGTCATATATCTGTCTTGTGATTTTCAGTTCATTTGTGTAATTAGTTTTATAATTGATCATATTTAGTCTTCCTAATTAATGTCGGTAAACTCAGTGTGATACTTTTAGTATTTTTTTTCATCCAACTAAACAAATCCTAAGTGTGCTTCAAGACGCATTCCTTTTTTTGGACTACAAACGTGACAACTGACATGTCATGGGATGGGCCCATGCCACTTTGCCACCAAACTTTAATTTTCCGCAAAATGAAAATGAGATGAATCAGCCGGTCACTCCTTTTCCGTGAATGACACTTTTCGTTGTTGCTGCCACGTCACGTCTCTTGTCCATCCATGATTCTTTGTGGTGAAGCCTAATGACACTTTTCCCGTGCGTTTTACCGGGTAAAAAAATGGACCTACTACAAAAATAATAATATAATACCTATACATATCACGAGTTTTGATAGGACAACCAACTGAGCAATTGGTTCCATTTCATGGTGTTGTTTCTTGGGTTTCAAATTGTAGAACGTCTTAATTTTTCTAGGTCCATAATTTTTACTATTCATATAGACATAATGTATGTTAAGATGCATAATAATATTTATAAATGTATAAAAGCAAAAATGACTTACAATTTGGAGTTTAACGGAGCTATTTTTTTACCGAAATCGGGAGAAAAAACTCCAACATATTTTCTATATATTTTTTGAGATCCGTGTGTAATAGACCGAGTATGAGTAAATCATATGTGCCGATCATAACTCAATAGGGTACTCCTAGTGACTCTACATAGAGTCTAAGAGTATTTATTACCTCGATGGTATCATAGACTTGAAGTCTAAATAGGACTTGGAGTCTTGGTTTTTCTCCCTCTCTCTTCCATAATTATACTGCCACTGCACATCAGTGCCACATCAGCAAATCATAATAAATATAAATATAATAAATAGGCTTAGACTCTATAGTAGAGTCTACATTGTGAGTGCTCTAAACGAGCAAGTATGATAAGGTGTAATAGAGAGCCGGCAATGTGTGTAAATATTCAATACTTTCATTCCAGTCAAATGAGTTCACACAAAATGCATTTACATGCTCCACTAGAACTGCAGCATGGTAAAGCGCTGTGTATTGTTGGCATTTGTATGCATGTTTGACCTGTTTTTATTCTGTATATATGATCCAACCATTCAGAGAGACATAGAACTACTAGTGTTGCCACTGTCATCGAGTGACCATTTCAAATACATCCAGCTTTACCATAGTCATTCCATGCATATGCTAACCACATACTGTGATTTTCTTGCGACAACAAAATATACTGTGAGATTGGAAAAAACCAAATACCAAGGCAAGAGACCCTTATGCGATACCATAGATACCACTGCTGTTGCTTTAAAGATTTGGATTGAGTAATTGGCATCGAAGCAGAGGAAGTTGGTGACAAAGAAACAGCTATCCATGTCATGCGTGTTTGAACATGCTTGAACCATTTTTAATGGAAAATTTGCAATGATGAGTGAATTTGCATTGTCAAAAGAAAGAGGTATACAGAAGAATTGTAAGAAAAATATCTGATAATAAATATTTGTAGCAGCTACCTTGGCCAATTTCCATTGGCAGATATTTCCGTTCTGTACAGAGTTCCTTTAACTTCATTGTCTGCTGTTCCCTGAGGAGAAGAAACTGCCGTTTTTGAACTAGCATTTTCCTGGACATCTCTGATCAATGTTTAATCATACTTTTTGATTTAATGCATTCTGGGGATTTCAATTTACATAATAGAGTCGGCAGGGTGTGCAAATATTAAATACTTTTCATTCCAGTCGAATGAGTTCACAAAAAATGCATGTACATGATCCACTAGCTAGAACAGAATGCTAAAGCGCTGTGTATTGTTGGCATTTTCATGCATGTTTGACCTGTTTCTATTCTATACATTCAATCCAACGTTTCAGAGAGACATATAAAACTACTAATGTTGCCACTATCATCGAGTGACCATTTCAAATACATCCAGTTTTACTCATATCCATGCGATATTCGATTACCCATATATTGATTTTCTTACAACAACAAAATAAATGTGAGAAATTGGAAGAAACCAAATACCATGGTCAAGAGAACCTTATCTGACAACGCTGGTGACAAAGACATGGCTATCCATGTGCTCAGTGTTTGGAACCTGCTGGAACCATTTTTATTGGAAAATTTGCAATGATAAATGAACTCTGATTGAACCATTTTTATTGGAAAATTTGTAATGATAAGTGAACTCTGCTTTAACCATCTTTATTGGAAAATTTGCAATGATAAGTGAACTTGCATTGTCAAAAGAAAGAGGTATACAAAATGAATGTAAGAAAAAAGAGTTGATAATAAATAATTGTAGCATCTACCTTGGCGGATTTCCATTGTTAGATATTTGCATTCTCTACAAAGTTGTTCCTTCATTGTCTACTCCCTGAGGAGAAGAAACTGCCATGTTTGAACTAGCATTTTCCTGGACGGCTCTGTTCAATGGTTAGTCATACTTTCTGATTTAATGCATTCTAGGGATTTCAAAGTTACATAAATGTGTACTTGCGGTTAACTGGTCTCATGATAAGAAAAGAATAGGAAATGGAGATAAGTGTGGACATTATAAGATCTCCAATATTCTTCTTTATATTTTTTTTCAAATGACTAAGGGTATTCTAGTATTTAATATTCATTCCATTCCAGATTGTAGATTGTTTTGATTTTTCTATGTTCATAGATATTTTATTCACCTAGACATACACTATATCTAGATCTATAATAACATTTATGAACTAGAAAAACAAAAATGACCTATAATTTAAAATGGAGGACATACTTTCTAAGAACGAAATGAAAAGAAATGGGAGAGACGTACTCAAAGGCTTTACAATTAAAGCTTTGCCGAGGACATGATGGCGTATTTCTGAAACTAGTCTATTCAGTGAGATGTTTCTTTTCACCAAGATTCACCAATCCAAGAATTTCCTACAAAAAAATATATCCAAAAGAGTAGTTCTTGTCAATTGCTCTGTTAATTATTCTTTAATTTAGGGTCATAGCCTCTATCCGAAGTCAACTGCTTCTCACACACCGTCTGCATTGACTTCTGAGCATTGATAAGATTTCCAGTCAAAGGATTTCGCTAGAAAATTTTCATCAAAATTATGCAAGGAATGTACAAATACCAGTGTATACCGTGCATATTAAAATGAAAAGAGGGTATACATTGCAAATTTCATTATGTAGAAACATTAATGTATAAAAAAGCATAATAGTTTTTGCCTATCATGATCTTTCATGAACTACATTTCATTGTTTCTTTGTTCTTCTTTTTCAAAGCTTTGGCGACACATCATAATATTAAAAAAACAATTGGCTAACTTTGTAATGGTTGCAACGGATAGGTTAGCCTCATAGGCATCATCTCAGTTGAATGTGTAACATCCCGGAATTTTGAATGTTTTCCCAGGTATAAATTTTCTCTAAAATTTAAAAAATTTTGTTTGAATATGAGTGTCACCCAATTTTTGAACCAAATGCTAGCTCTCATCTTAAATTCCTGAAGATAAACCCTATAATTATTTTCAAAATATGGTTTAAATGTGAGTTGGTTTTAAATGGTTCTTATTTGGATTTTGAAATTGAGTGTTGTTTGAATTTGAACTATATTCAAATTCCAACTAAATATAATTGTTAACTTTGTGAGACTAACTCTAGCTTTGCACCCGAGCTAACACTAGCTAATTAGCTTGGCTTGACCTGTGGACTTCTTGCTAATCTCTATCTCTTTCTTCCCTAATTCCTTTTCAACCAACACGTGTGCCTTGCTTGATCTGCCTGATCACCACCGTAAAGATCTGCCCCTTGGTTTTCACGAGAAATCCAGCCCACACAAGCTAACCAGCCTGCTGGACTTTGCATTTGCCATCAGCACCATCGGGCCCAGGAACTAATTGCAGCCGGACCAGTTAAACCACCACCGCTGATGCATGCGGATGTTGCCACGCCAGCGCCCCCTCGCGCGAAGCCTTCACACGGAGCCGACGCTGTTCCTCTTCCCCGTTCTCTCTCCCCGGTCGCCGTTCCACGAATTTTTTTTATATTTTTTTTCTTTGATTTTCGAAAAATAAATGGACGAATCAAAAAATTTGAGAGCCGCCGTGGGGTACGGCGGCAGGAGAGCACCTCTGGCGGCAGGGCCACGTGGCACGGCGCCAGGCCCCTGCCGCCGTGCGCCACGGCGGCAGGCCCCTACCGCCGTACCATGTGGCGGTAAGACCATTTTTATTTTTTTTAAAATTTTTCATTTTTAAAACACTTTAAACCTTTTTAAAAAACAACAAACTGATAAGTGTAAGCATAATCACAAGATCATATCATAATCAACGAGTAGATGCAAATAGTTTATACAAAATCATGGTAAAAGTACTACTACATCTAAATACGCCGGTGCCTCTTCGGCCTAACAGCTCTAGCGCCAGCCCAGGTGTGGTCCCGGGCGTACGTCCAGGGGTCAAGTGCCCTGACCACCCGTGGTCCGAGCTGGTCGGGAGACGGTGTCGCCATGGCCGCCTGCGACGAGCCTGCAGCATCCGGTGTCCTTCCGCCGGCCGGTGTCGCTCCGCCCGCCGGTGTCCCTCCGCCCGCCAACGACGACCCTGTAGCAGCCGGTGTCGCTCCGCCGGCCGCCGGGGTCGCTCCGCCCACTAGCTGTGTCGGCTGAGTCCCAACAGGCGGTGCCTGTGTGAACTGTGACGGGCCAACCTCCTCGGCCTGCGGGGCATCCATGGTCGCGAGAATGTCGTGGTACCCAAACTCGTCTCAGCTCAGGTGCTCCTCGATGGTCGCGTCGAAACCGGCTGCAACGAATAGTATTAGTTCTCCAAAACGTATCGTACTTAACAAATTTTACTGTAAAGTTAAGGTCGTTATCAGGCTGGAACATAGACGGAGTGGACGAGGAAGGAATATCTGCCGCCGCAAACTGAAAGACCGGCGGTCTGAAACCTCCTAGCGGAAAGATCGGCGCTCTAGGTACCGTCGTCTCCGGCTGTCGAGGCCCAGCTGTCGGAAAGAGCGGTGGTCGCCCTGTACGATTAGAATATAGTATAACACAAACACACAATAATTCCGTGTATTAGTTGAAAATAAGGTCCACTGAAAGTACCTGCGCCGGGGGAAACAAACGGCCGCTGCACGTAGGTGTGCGGGCCCTGCGCCTGTGGCTGCTGCTGTGCCGTCGGAGCCGAGAAGCCGCCGGCAAGGGTGGAAGGCATCGGCTGCGAAGCCGCTGTTGAGGCGGAGCTCGAGGACGACGCTGGGTGGTGCGGAAGGAGAGGAATCTCTGCGGCCCCGGCGTAGTTCACGACGGCGGAGTACCTCATGGCAGCATCGACGATCCTGTCGTACGTGCTCTGGTGCTGGTGAGGCCCCCAGGTAAAGCACTGCTCCCTCGCGGACGCTGCGAGCCGCACGATCTCAGCAAGCACGTCGTGCTGCTCACAAAATTAGTAACACATGTTATATTGAAAAGTCATATGAATGAAATATGTTTGCAGTATCGTAGCTTGCCGCTGTGTCGGCGGTCTGGTCTCGGCGCACCGGGTACGTGGTGTCCGGCAGGATCCTGTCGTGGTCTGGGACCGGTGGCGGGGTAGCAGGCACGTACGTCACCCGCGTCCGCGTCCTCGGGAGGTACCACTGAAGGTACGCTACCCAGGCCGCGCCGTCGTGTAGGCGGTGCTAGGTGACGACGTTCTCCTCGTGCGCCGCGGACGCCCACTCGTCCACGTACGGCTGCAGCTTGTCGACGAACGACGTCGCCGCAGACACGCCCTTACGCGTCCACCTAGCATAGATGAAACAGAAAATTATTGGCAACTAACTATTTGTAACGGAAAATAATTATAACTGGCAAATGGTAGCTCACCTGTGCGCTGTAGGCGGCATACGTGGCGCAGCGGGTACTGGCGACTCCTGGAAGAGGCCGAACCGCCTCATCACCCGGTGGACGGCGTACTCCTCGACGTAGACGTCGAAGACCAATCGTCGCCGCGTCATCCAGTATGCCTGGTCTCAGTAGCACAGCGACAAGAGCCCCTGTGGTGCGCGGGCAGCGACCATGGCAGGAGCGTACGACGTCCACCGGACCTGGGCATCGACCATCCGGTCGATCTGACCTACGAAGTCCTTGTACGCCTTCTTCGGCTGCTCCCCAGCCCAAACGTGCTGCACAGAACATGAAAAGTTAATTGAATCGAACTAAAGAACTCATAAAGCGAAGAAAACGATGAGGAAGGTAATTACCTTCCGGAGGCACCACAGAGAACCCATGGTGGGGAGGTCCGCTGGGTCGGTGTCTTCGGGCAGCGACTGGTACTCCGAGAGGTCGGCCTTGGGCCGACCGATGTCGAACCGCTCATGGATCCACATCTGCAGCAGGAGAGGGCACCCCAGGAGGATCCCCTCCTTACTCCCGGCCTCGACACTGCCGAACACAGCCCTCTGTAGGTAGCTGTCAGAACAGCGCTACCCCAGCTGATCTGGGGCATCTGGTCGAGGGGTGCGTCGGCGATCTTCTGAGCCCAGGGGAGCAGGTACCTCGACACCGAGTCTCCCGCTGACTCGCAGAACAGCACCCACCCGAACAGCCAGAGCAGGTAGACCTCCAAAAACCTGTCTGACGTCGGGTCGTCGGCCTCGTCCGCCATGTAGTCAGCCTGCACACACACAAAGGTCCATCGTCACATTCGTTTAAAATGCATACAAACGTTGAAAATAAGAGTTAGAATCACGTACGCTGAACTGCTGAATCCAAATCCAGGTGGGCCCGTGGGTGTTGGCGAAGGGCACGTACGGCAGAGGCGCGCGATCGTTCCGAGGAACGTTCGCGAACCGAGCAAGGAAGTCGGCGTGCCACGTCGCGAGGATGTCGATCGGCCCCATCGCCTCGCCAGCACACGGCAGTCCTCCCAACATCGCGGTATCCTCCAGACTGAGCGTCATCTCGCCGACGGGGAAGTGGAACGTGTGTGTCTCTGGTCGCCACCGGTCCATGAACGCGGCGATCAGCGGGGCGTCGTAGCTGAACCGCGTCAACCGCTCCGCCCGGGGAACCTCAGCTCGTAGCCTGTCCCCCTCGACCAACCGCGCAAAAGGGAGAAGTCCTGCAGCGCGTAGCCTGAAAAAAAACAAAATTAATTTACTTAACGCAATTACTATTGTAAAGAAACAGAAATAAATAATAAAAATGATTTACGTACTTCGGAATCCACCGCTGGTGTATCGGCATCGGTCCGGAAACGTATACTGCCGGGCGAACGTCCAAGAACAGCCGACGCGTACGAGCGATGGTGCCGGTCCACCACTTCGTCGAACAACTCCGGCCGTACGTACTCCAACGGCTCAACCATAACTTCAAAAAAATAACATAATTTAATCAATTAGTCGAATTATACTAATTAAAACGAATTATGTGAATTAAAAATATTTTCTAAAAATTTTACATGAATTTAATCTAATTATAACCATTTTCTAGAAATTTTAAATAAATTAAAACGAATTATGTGAATTTAAACTATTTTCTACGAATTTTATATCAATTTAATCTAATTATGTGAATTATAACTATTTTCTAAGAATTTTAAATGAATTCAAACGAATTATGTGAATTAAAAATATTTTTTACGAATTTTATATCAATTTAATCTAATTATGTGAATTATAATCATTTTCTACGAATTTTAAATGAAATAAAACGAATTATGTGAATTTAAACTATTTTCTACGAATTTTATATCAATTTAATCTAATTATGTGAATTATAACCATTTTCTAGAAGTTTAAAACCAATTTAAACGAATTATGTTAATTAAAACAATTTTTTAATAATTTTATATTAATATAATCTAATTATTTGAATTATAACTATTTCTAAATTTTTTGAAATTTCTAAACTAATAACTAAACTAAGTTAACTAAACTAAGTTAGCTAAACTAACTACACTAACTAAACTAAATTAAATTTAGAAACATACCTTAGTCAAAAGTGCTCAGAAGGGTTGAAAGCCGAATATTTAGAGGAAAGAGCGAGGGAGGGAGGAGCGGTGGGGTGACGCTGCCGCCGTACCCCACGGCGGTAGGCTCCTGCCGCCGTGCCCCACGGCGGTAAGGTTCCTGCCGCCGTGAGGTACGGCGGCAGGAATCTGGCCCCACCTGGCAGGTCAGCCGACCGTTGGCGGCATCCCTACCGCCGTGCCCCACGGCGGCCGTGGGGTACGGCGGCAGATATATATTTCTCAAATTTTTTGATTCGTCCATTTATTTTTCGAAAATCAATGAAAAAAAATATAAAAAAATTTCCCGTTCCACAAAACGGATCAGATCAGGCAGAGGTCCCGTTCCGCGGCTGGATGACGCCACCGTTGCGCCCAACTCCGCTCGATGCTCACCATGTGCCTCGGGCACGAGAGCCAAAGATCGCCGCCGTCTGTTTCTTGGCCGGCCGCGAACCCTAGCCCTCGCGCTATAAAAAAACCCAAGGCGCCGTGCTCCTGTCCATCCTCCAGGCCGCCGCCGCTTGCCCCTTCACTTCCTCCCAGCTCACGCACGCGCAGCCACCCGAGAGAGAGAATGGAAGGATTTCACATATGAAGACCCCGGCGCCGCATCGCCGCTCACATCAGCCGCGTCCTCGCTGCTGGGGGCACCATCGACGCCGCTGCCAAAAAACTGGAGCTACGCCCTGTCGCCGTCGACGACGGCCGTGAGGGGGCTGCTGCTCTGAAGAACCGCGGCATCAACAAGAAGCCGAAGCCGCGCCGCCGACGAGACGACCCCGATCTCGGCCACCTCGACGTCGCCTTCAAGCTGAAGCCGTTGCTGCCTTGGCCGCCTAGAAGCTGTTCGACGATATGCCCAAGCCGTACCGCGAGCTACTTTGCTGCCGGAGCTGAGGAGCTGCTCTGCTTCACCTCACTTTTGGCCTGTTCGATGCTTTGCAAGAGAGGTGAGATACGTGTACCAGTTGCTCTTTGTCCCTCTTCCTTTTTGCTTTGCTGCTTACCACCGGCCTCTAAACCATGTCTTTGCCTCTGCTTGAGAGCCACCAAGCCGTCGCTGCCCGTGGTGAGGATGGGCCGAGGACGTCGCCGTTCGAGAACGCCACGCCGTCGCTGTCCAGGAACGCAGGAACACCGCGTCGTCCAGTAGCCGGGTTACCGGGTACAACACGACCGTCAAGCTGAAGTTGCTGCCCCCGTCACCGTCTGCAGCGAGCCCCGGAAGCGGACGCCAAGCCGGAACTGCTGCTGCCCCGACGACGGACAGAAGACGATGACACGGACAGCGACACCGAGCTCGCCATGTACGCGGTGGCCACGAACACGCCGGCCACCTCGTCCGTACCTACACCAAGGCCTAGCTGCCACCTTGAAGCTGTACCACGAGCCCATCCTACTCCAAGCCTACACGGTCCTGCTACGCCACGGCCACAACGAATCCTTGACGAGCTCTCCCGGTGAGCCACACAAGCAACCATCCCTCGCCCTCTAAGAGTTCGATAAAATGCTTGAACACATCCTGTGACCATGGCCTTCTCTTGTGATCATGCCTGTGATGCCAGCCATCGTGCTGTGCCTGCTGTTTGCCTCCTCTGTTACAACAGCAACCATAGTTGCCTTGTTGAAGTTGCACTTTCGACATGCCCACCACCTGTTCGACGTTATGCGCGAGAGAGTGCAGCACACGTTTTCCCCCTTTTTGCACCAATCCATGTCCGGCCTTCGAGCCGTGATTCCTTGCAGGTGTCGCGCCACCGCTCTCGCCGCTCTGCTTTGTCGTGCGCCACACCTCATTGCGCACCGCCGAGCCGCCGCTCTGCTAAGCCGCCGCCGAGCCTTGTCGCCGCAAACTTCGTCGCGCCGCTCCGCCGCGCGCGCCCCTTCTCTTCTCTGCATCTCTTCGTCGCCGCTCCACCTCCGCTGCCTCGCCACGCGCTGCGCCGCCATCTTCACCAACGAGCACCGTGTCGCGGTACCTTGACCTGATCCCGCACGCGTGCGCCGCTCGCCATCGGTGCCTACCACGACGTGCGTGTCGTCCTGCATCTGCCACCGCTTTGTCCGCTGCGCCGACGCGGCCAAGCCGCCGGTTTGCACGCCCGTGCACGCACGCGCAGGGAGGCGGAAGGCCTTGCCTTTGGTTCGCCGCGCATCAACCACCCGCCGAGCGCCCGCGCACCCACGCGCACTCGCCGGCGGCCAAGTCGTGATCTTCTGTGCCTCGTCGACGCGCACGTCGGGCAAGGCGCCGCCTTGGCCCGAGCCCTGGCCGGAGCGCGCACGAACAGGGGACAAAGCCCCTCCTTTGGGTTCGATTTTCCACACCACATCGAACCCGTGCACACCCATGCGCGCACGTGCACTCGTGAGCGCACGCCGGCGACCTGACCGCAGCCTCGCGCCGCCGTCCTGTTTTTCGTCGCCGCCGTGCGAACTATCAGCTAAAGCTCCAACCTTTAACCGCCCTAGGAGGAACCCTAACTCCTCCTGAGCCTCGCCGGAGCTGCGTGCGCCATAGCCTTGCAGTCTACCTTGCTGCACAACCCTGCAGCCGTGCACATCGCGGCCCTGGAGAACCAGGTGCCCGCGCGTGCGACACGGCCGTGCCGCGGCCATAGGACACCATGTCACCGCACACACGCAACCATGTCCTAGCCTTTGTTAGCCTACCAGTTTTTCCGACCTTCGCTGCTGCGGGCGAGATGTGATCCTGAGTTGGCACTTTGCTCTGCTTGCCACCGCTGCGCGTGCGCCGACGCCCCTCTGAGAAACTGGCCTTCGCGCCAGGTTTTGAACTGCAGGTGCCGCTGCCTACAACGACGCGCGCTGCCGCTTGCTTGCTACTGGATCACGCTCTCACCTGCTCGTAGCACCATCGGTCTCTATTCTTTGTGTCACGGCTGAACCTCGACCAAAGATCATCCTATCTCTAGACCTCTATGCTTAGCCGATGCCTTTTCTTTTCCCTATCAATGCAGCTCTTTGTTCTCTTTGTCCTCTTCCAACGAAGCAATCTTTGTTCTCTTTGTCCTCTTCCAACGAAGCAAACCAGTTGCTGCTCTTCTTTCTCATGGCTGAGAACTCATCTTCCTCAAGCAGCAATCCACCGACAGCAGACAGTAGCAACAACCACTGTCACCTCCCTGTTTTGCCATCCCACGCATAACAGCGAGCTAGTAGCAGCAGCAACGATCTGTTCCACACTGTGAAGCTGGCCAATTTATGTTTCTTATGGTTTGGATGCACTCTAAAACTCACATGCGTCCTAGCTTGTGGCCCTTCTGGCCAAAAATCGTGAAGCTACAACTCCTTGCTAGAAGCTAGCCTGTTTGCTAGTGCTTAGTACATGTTTCAGTCTAAGCATGTACCTTAATCTTTCTTGCCTGTGCATTGCTTGCAGCCGAGCCATGTGCCGAGGCTCTAACCTGTTCAACATGTGTGCTGTAATGCTAACTGTGAGCAGTCCATAATCAAGCAAGCTGTAGCCTCTGTATGAGTTCCAGCAGCTCTATCACAAACATGTTAACCTGTGGCCTTTCTGTTTCAACCTGTGAAGCTGCAGCCAGTGCAGGAGCTAGCAAGGCTGAAACCACTTGTGATTGGTTACATGCCATGGACTTATAGCTTTAGCTATATTCCTGGATGTTCAGTTCCATCACGTGAGCATACTGTTGCTACATACCTGTAATGCTAACCTATGCTCAATTCGCATCTAAACAAGCAGTAGTTACTGTTTGTAATCCTAAGCCTTATGTGTGCTATCTAACCTTAGCTCTTTATCGATCTGGTGTGTGTTGCTCGCTAGCAGCAGCACTTGCCATTTTTCCGCCGAGCCTTAATCTGTGTACCCGGTGCCTGTTCTCAATCTTTCAAGTCTCTGCCATACCTTTCGCCGCGGCCATGCCACGCCTTCGTCATGTATGACACGTGTGCTAACCAAGCTGTCAGCCATGCCATGGATACATCCCTCGCCACATCTTTGTCGTGTTCCAGCTTTAGCCAAGTTTCTTAATCACCACATCGCTTCTAGCTGATCCTTTCTGCACAATCTCGCTAGTCTGACCAAAGGGGGTCCCACGAACTTACCGTTGGGTCCCACTAACTCGTGAGGTCATGATCCGCCTATCTTGTTCCCATCTGACATACGGGACCCACAGGGTCACTTGCGGGGTCCACAGGATGACTTGTGGGGTTCGGTTGACCTCTTGGACCTTTCCCTTCGACTTGGTCAAAAATAATCGTTGACTAGTCAACTGAGCTTGCAGGCCAACCCAAAACCTAGCCTTTAGTTCTCTAACTTTCCGACTTATGTTTTCTGTGCTTTATCGCAATTAATTAAATTCATAAAATATTCTTTTATTTGAAAATCTATAATAAATTGATTCTAGCTTTGAAAAATATGAAATCAGTTTCTTTATTCTTCTAAAATGTTGAAGCACCCGTTAGACTAGCTTTTGGAGTTATTTGGTTCTTTATTACTTCTCTTTGGAGTTTATTTGCATTTAGCTTCGGTATTTATTTATATTTCTGAATCTAGGAATCCTGGAGCTGAGGAGACAAGCCAGAAGATCAAGTACGGCTACAGGAACTACGACGACTACTTGCACACAGGTGTTCACGCCCTACCTTCTTTGAATGCCCATTAGGCATGGCTATTAGAACTGCTAGTGCTTTATTTTCTGCATAGTGATGGATGAGTTGAACCCGTGCATAGCCTCTTTTACTTACTTGACCTTGATTGACCTACTACTACTACTTTACTTATGCGTGATGATACGCTGAGCTTGCTATGCATGTGTTGGGATTATTGTGGTAGTTTCTTGGCGTGTGTGGGGAAAAACCGACAGGAGAAGGTGTTTTGGGATATTTTGGCGGGGGTGAGCTCAAGACAACCCGATCCGGGATCGGGGGCCAGGGATCGTCTTCTCAGACGTTGCACAGTTTGGTACCTATGGCGGGTACACTGTTTTTAGGAGCACAGGTGTTGGGGTTTTTTGTGATGACTTGGAGGATAGGAGCTCGCCCCGGTCTGAAACCGAGTGGGTCGCCTGTTACACGGGACTTTCGTACACACCACCTCGCCGAGAGTGAGGATAGGGCCGTTTCGACCCTGGCAAGTGCGATACCATACCTGCTAGTAGGATAGAGGGTATCAGTGAGAGGGTTAGGGTGAAGTCCCTTCCCTATGGGGCGCTCCCCGTGCGGCCACACGGGGGCATTTTCACAGTTCTGGGGTGGACCTTTGCAAAGGACCGCAGCGAGACCCGGATGCAGGATGGAATCGTAACTCCTAGGTGTTCGTTCGGTAGGGTGGGCTTGGTTGGCTGATCACCGCCGGGTGCCATTCCGAGTTGGGTACAGGTGTACACGCTCTGCAGAGTTTAGATCTATACGTATAGCCGCGTCCTCGGTTATGGACATGCCCGTTGTTTCTCCGACTCTTACGTTTTGGGATTTCTACCTTCCCCCTTATAGGATGAGAGTGTATGACGAGCCGTGGTTGTATTCGGGGAGAGGAGAGTTACTCCCTCTGCCTCGTAGATCCGGGTGTATACCTGAGCATTTTGAGCCCGGCCCGGCCCGTTGGCCCCGCCCGGGCCCGGCCCGCGCCAGGCCCGCCCACGAACCTTACTGGGCGGGCGTGGGCAGAGATCTTGAAGCTCGCGAAATTTTTTTTTGGCCCGAGCCCGGCTCGAAATGCTGTTTTTAGTTGTTTTACACTATAAAATGCGCGGGCGGCCCGCCCAAGCCCGGGCCCGGCCCGAGCCCAGCCCGAAAATTAAGGCCCGACGCGTCCAGTGAGATGGTCATGGGCAGGATTTTTTCGGTCCGAAATAACAGAAATTTTTTTCGACTCGGCCCGAACCCGGCCCGGCCCGAAAAATGCTCACCTCTATCCGGGTGCAACCATTGAGGTGCGAGGAGTGGGAGTTCTCGCATCGACCCTAGATGGAGTTAGGTGATGGTGACGGTGATCTGGGTGACCAGGTGTATCCGTTTGCGGATGAGAGTTATGGGAAATAGTGGGATTATGGAGATATTATTCTATTTATGTTGATGCTGCTGCATAGGAAACCCAGCTTCTACCTTGATCCTTTCTTTACCCTTACAAGTAGGCCACTTAAAGCTTGCATACGGTTGGTGACGTAAACCTATCCCATTCCTTGGGGATAGTTTGTGAGTGTGCAGGATTGGACTTGGAGCGAAAGTCCATCGATGAAGAAATCCATGAAGGAAGGGTTGCGTTGCTTCGCTCAAGGATGCCTGTGGTGAAGATCGAGGATGAAGACTTGAAGCCTTAGCTACCGCTGCGTAGAGTTTCTACTTGTCGTTTAGCCCAAGGGGCTTGTACTTAAATCGTATACCGAGCTGTATTCGGATGTAAATACTCTGTGTGTGATTTCGTTGTATGGAAATGATATTATACTGTAATGAGTTCTGTACGTGATAGCTACTGATCCAGGGACTATCACAAGGGTACGGGAGTTGGGTTTTCCTCACCGAAAACTCGGGTCGTTACAGAATGAGTTCACACGAAATGCACATAAACACTACTAGGGAATGAAGCTTTCGTTCCATAGCATTTTTCACATTAGTACCGGTTTTTTCGACGCCCGGTACTAATGTGAAGATGAACCGGTACTAATGTATGAGTGAGAAGGGAGAGCCTCGCCGCGCCCTCGTGAGGGCACATTAGTACCGGGTGGAAACTAGCCCCGGTACTAATGTGTCCACATTAATACCGGGGCTAGTTCCTACCCGGTACTAATGTGGTCATGCAACATTAGTACCGGGTAGGAACTAACCCTGATATTAATGTGGACATATTAGTACCGGGGCAAAAAGAACTCCGGTACTAATGGAGCCCTACCTGCACGCCCCAACGACGCCGTTCGCGCGTGCTCCCCGCCCCACCCTTTTCATCTACCGCCGCCCCGCACTTAGAAAAAAATCCAACCCCATTCTTCCCCATTCATCTCCTTGACCTTATCCGTCCAGCACCTCACCTCTCTCTCTCTTTCCCCTGCAGGCCGGCGGGCACACACGGCGTGTGAGGGCGTGGGGCCGGCGGGAGCCGGGCGCGGGGCCGGTGGGAACCGCGGCCGTCCAGGCCGGCGGCCACAGCGCTGGAGGGCCGGCGTGGGGCCGGCGGGAGCCGCGGTCGTCCAGGCTGGCAGCCACAGCGCGGGAGGGCACAGGGCCGGCAGGAACCGCGGCCGTCCAGGCCGGCGGCCATGGCGCGGGCTGCGGCCGCAGGGCACGCGGGGCGCCGGTGCGCAGGACCGCCGGCAGAGTTCTTTTTTTTTGGTTTTGTTCATCTTGTGATATCTGTGTTCATCTTCTTCCCCCTTTCCTCACTCCTCTTTGCACATATTCTTGATGTGATGTAGTGGTTCTTGATGTATTCTTTGATGTGTTTTCGTCATTTTTTGTTGTAAGATTTGTGATTCGGAATATATGATTGTAGATGTATGTGACTGCGAATATATGATTGAGAATATGCATGTGTGATTGTGAATGTGTGATTGAGAGGGAAAAAAAGAAAAGAAAAAGAGAAAAAAAAAGAAAAAGGAGGAACAGAACGGGGAATAGACGGCGGAGGCGGCGTGGTGTACTAATGCCTCTACCCCTTTAGTACCGGAAGAATAATAACGGTTCCAAAACCAGTACTAAAAGGAGGTTAAGCACCGGTACAAATAGCTGTTTTGCTAGTAGTGAAACCTGCACACAGATATCATGCTGTGTATGCATAACTAACTTCTGTGCCCGTGCTATTTACACAATTCCGGGCTTCAATATATATCATATCAATCCTAAATTTGCCATTTTCATCGAGTGTCCATTTAGAGAACTTGTATCAAGCGCCTATTACATTTCGAATCCAACCAAATAACAGATCTATTACTTTCTAACATCTTTGGCTATGATTAAAAATGGGATGATTAATTATTTACATTTCACTGATGCTTCTCACACATTAACATCTTATGCGTCTGACTATGTCAGTGTTTACTGTGACTTTGTGAGAAATTGGATGAAGCCAAATGGCCAGTCTAGCCATTCAGTTATCCTTCTCACACGTGTAGCGCTGTCACAAGCTTGTCGAGTCCAGTTTCAATAGGTCATCCATCAAGTTTGATTTTTGTGAAAGAGAGGTGCAAGTGCAAACAGAGCATCGTAGATCCATCACATGGAATGATTTGAGCCTGCACCTACTGTCGAACCAGGAAAATGACTAGACAATTTTACTTGAAACCGGATAGCAACAAGTTGGTGGTCATGGAATTGCTACAACACATAGTTTTTACTCATCTGTGGTACAGTACATTTGTATCAAGGGACATTCAAATGTACTACAGCAAAAAAAAAAAAAGGAAAGTCCATTACCATGCACATTCATGCAAAGGAAGACCAATGCAAGTGTCGTGTGAGATGGATTCATTCTTGCGCTACACCTACAGAGGTTAGACCACAGACCATTTTTGTTTGATACTTTGATGCCCTGAGTTTTTCCCTACTCTATTTGTTTAAAAAATTGACCATTAACCGACTTCGACATACAAATGTCAAAGGGGTGACGAAATCAGATTACCGGAACAAAAAAGTAACGGTGGTAGGTATCTATTAATCGAAAAAAAAATTCAAATAACGAATTCGCCGGCTCTCCTCCAGTTCTCTAATAATTCTAAAAGGTTATTAGCAGACGTCAAGTAAAGCACGGGATATCGTGAAACGGTGGGCGACGCTACCTGATTCCAGACCAGCATGCATGGTCATCTCTGCTCTCTACGTCGCAAATTAAGCTAATAAGCATCGACAGAGAGTGAGAGAGATGATACAGTATGTTTCTCTCTTCTCTCGCATCCATGGACGGGGGTCGCGCAAAAGGATGCGTGGCCTTTTAGAGCAAGTATTATGGGTGGCGTAGAGCCGGCTTAGAGTCTACGTGGATGAAGAGAGAGAGGGAGGCGGGCGTCTCGCTCTTCGCCTGCTGAAGCCGGCGGAGAGGCTCTATAAGTGCTACAATTGGCCAAACTAGTCGGGCCCACCACCATCATTGCACCCATCCCAGCCGGCAGTCGGCGTTGCTATTAACCTTGCTCTTAGAAATGGGATGCCGCCTCGCCTTTTAAGTGTGTGCTCCGCCAATTAAGACGCATTTTTTTTTGTGAACGACAACGTGACAACTGATCGACATGTCATGGGATGGGGCCCATGTCACCAGCCAACTTTTTAGCTACTCGCAAAATGAAAAAGAGAAAGAGATGATTCAGCCGGTCGGTCACTCCTTTTCCGTGAATGGCACTTTTCGTTGTTGTTGCCACGTCACGTCTCTTGTTTTTTTTTTTTGACGGGAGTCACGTCTCTTGTTCGTCCATGATTCTTTGTGGTCAAGCCAGGGCCGTCCCGGCAAAAATATAGACCCAGTACGAAATTCTAGTTTGGGCCCTGATTATAGTTAAAAGTAGCATAACTACTGTGGTCCATTGTATAGCTACATTATAAAATAATAATATGTACTTGCAGGTTCTCAACATCTAAAGTTAGATGAGCTAATTAAAATAAAGCAGACACATATTTCTAAGATTTAGCCAGCTCCTCTATTTTTTTCTTCTTTATATTCTTTTCGTAATTTCCTGAAGAAACGGCAGTAATTTGAATATTGGCGCACCAATATAAAAGGGAAAATTAACATGGTTGGGAAGAAGAGTTTACGTGCCCATAACCTGATCAGTAATTGTTTTTTAGGAAACCTGATCAGTAATGGTTGGGAACTCGAGAGTGAAAAGAATTTGGTGCACAGTTGTTGGTCCTTCTTAGCGAAATAGGAGATGATTTGAATCTCAAGAAAAAATTGCACAGTTGTTGGTCCTTCTTAGCGAAATAGGAGATGATTTGAATCTCAAAGAAAAATTGGAAGAGATACAGAGAGGAATAAAAGTTATTCTCCTATATGTTTGCTGTTTTTCAGAAAGCTTAAGAGGAAATTCTGAGGTCATACCCAACCATACTTATTTTCCTAATGCAGTTAACATTAGTAAAACTAATTTGGGAGGCCCCACACTTTTGGAGGCCCTGTACATGCGCACAGCTCGCACATGCCTCGGGACGGGCCTGGGTCAAGCCTATCTATATGGCCCGGTTTCGAGATCTAAAATGTGATAACAGTACTTTTCTGTGCGCTTAATTTACCGGATAAGAAAAAAAATTGACCTACTATTAAAAACCTATATATACATATCATGATACGAGTCGTCGTTGAGAGGACAACAAAGTGAGCAATTGGTTCCATTTCATGGTACTATTTCCTCCGTTCCAAATTATAGATTCCTTTGATTTTTTAGGTGCATAATTTTTTCTATTCACTTAGATATATTGTATATCTAGATGCGTAATAATATTTATGAATATAAAAAAGTCAAAAAAACTTACAATAATTTGCAACAGAGGTAGTATTCTTTTTTTTACTGAGCATGAAAAACTCCAACATATTTTTTATTTCAGATCTATATGTAATAGACCAAGCAAGTATGGATAAGTCATATTTGCGGGTGTAATAGAGCCGGCAATGTGTGTCAATATTCATTATACTTTTCACACAAAATGCATGTACATGCTCCACCAGAACAGCATGATAACGAGTTGTGTACTGTTGGCATTTGTATGCATGTTCGATCTGTTTCTATTCTATATGTAATTAAATATGATCCAACCATTCAGAGAGGTAGGGGTGGAACTAAAACATCCGAATTGTATCATAGATTGATTTTTTTAGATCACAATAAAATAAATTTGGTGCTAATTTTTTATGCATTATAACCAGCTAATTACTGGAAAAAATAAAAAAATTAGCTACAATTTTTTTTATGGATTATTTGCTTTCGATAGAGGAAAAGGTGAAAAAACATCCGTATCCGAATCCGAATCCGAATCCGAATTTCTTTTCATCATTTGATCAAAATATAGCACACATTTAGGGTTCATTTTGTATGAATCTTAACAAGCACAATGCCAAGAACAAGAATATAAATTTTTGGATACAAAATATTATGCCTAATTTAGCTAAAATCAAAAAAGAACGGCTAAAAAATGGTATCCGAATTACTATCCGTTTCCATCCCTACAGAGAGGCATATAGAACTACTAGTGTTGCCACTGTCATCGAGTGACCATTTCAATTATTCCTTTCAAATTCGTCCAGCTTTACCGTAGCCATATACTAACCACATACTGTGATTTTCTCGCGACAACAAAATATACTGTGAGAAATTGGAAAAAACCAAATACCAATGCCAGAGACCCTTATCTGATACTATAGATACCACTGCTGCTGCTTTAGAGATTTGGATTGAGTAACTGGCATCGAAGCAGAGGAAGTTGGTGACAAAGAAACAACTATCCATGTCATGCGTGTTTGAACATGCTTGAACCATTTTTAATGGAAATTTTGCAATGATAAGTGAATTTGCATTGTCAAAAGAAAGAGGTATACAGAAGAATTGTAAGAAAAATATCTGGTAATAAATATTTGTAGCAGCTACCTTGGCAAATTTCCATTGTCAGATATTTCCGTTCTGTACAGAGTTCCTTTAATTTCATTGTCTTCTGTTCCCTGAGGAGAAGAAACTGCCATTTTTTAACTAGCATTTTCCTAGTCGAATACTTTTCATTCCAAAAAAAAAAATGCATGTACATGATCCACTAGATATTTCCATTGGCGAATTTCCATTGTTAGATATTTCCATTCTCTACAAAGTTGTTCCTTTAATTTCATTGTCTACTCCCTGAGGAGAAGAAACTACCATGTTTGAACTAGCATTTTCCTGGACAGCTCTGTTCAATAGTTAGTCATACTTTCTGATTTAATGCATTCTGGGGATTTCAAAGTTACATATATGTGTACTTGCGGTTGACTGGTCTCATGATAAGATAAGAATAGGAAATGGAGAAGTGTGGACATTATAAGATCTCCAATATTCTTATTTATATATTTTTTCAAATGACTAAGGGTATTCTAGTTTTTAGATACTCATTCCATTCCAAATTGTAGGTCGTTTTGATTTTTCTAGGTTCATAGATATTATTATTCACCTAGACATACACTATATCAAGATGCATAATAACATTTACGAACTAAAAAAATTAAAATAACCTATAATTTGAAATGGAGGACGTACTTTCTAAGAACGAAAAGAAATGGGAGAGACGTACTCAAAGGCTTTGCAATTAAAGCATTGCCGAGGACATGATGGCGTATTTCTGAAACTAGTCTATTCAGTGAGTTTTTTCTTGTCACCAAGATTCACCAATCCAAGAATTTCCTAAAAAAATATATCCAAAAGAGTAGTTCTTGTCAAATGCTCTGTTAATTTTTCTTTAATTTAGGGTCATAGCCTCTTTCCGAAGTCAACTGCTTCTCACACGCCATCTGCGTTGACTTCTGAGCATTGATAAGATTTCCATTCAAAGGATCTCTCTAGAAAATTTTCATCAAAAGTATTGTTGGCACCTTTCTAAGAGCCAACAAGCACGCAAAGGCAACTGTCGCAACACCTCTGCGTCGACACTAGTCAGACCGGTGTGGTAGACCGGTCAGACCGGTGGCTGGTGATTCCCGGCGGTAGACCTCCGAATGTCACCCCGGCAGGATCCTGTCGGGGCGGCGCATGTTGGGTTGCTCTAAGATCGGCAAGGCCACTTAGAACGCCTTCGGACGTCGCGGAGACGAAGGAAGAACAACAAATGAGGCCCTGTTTAGTTCGTTTGGTGAAACTTTTGGGTCCCCTTCCAAGGTCTATTAGGAGTATTAAACCTAGACTAGTTGCAAAAATAATTATACGAATGGACCGGAAATTGCGAGATGAATCCATTAAGTCTAATTAATCCATCATTAGAGATTGGTTACTGTAGCACAACGTTGTCTAATCATGACATAATCAGGCTCGTTAGATTCGTCTCGAAAATTAAGGTAGGGGTTGTGGAATGGGTTTTGTCATTAATTCACATTTAGTACTCCTAATTAGTGTCCGGACATCGATGTGACGGGTAGTTGGTGAAACTTTTGGAAACTAAACGGGGCCTGAGATTGGTAAAGCTAAGGAAGATATAAAAGTAAATACGAGACAATAAAAGGTAAATATGTTTGATCGATTAGATGATTAACCTCAATCAGCCGTGGTTCTTTTTATTTATAGGGTGGGGAGGTCTTACCCCGCAAGAAAATCCTTTTGCAAGTCTAAATCTATCAGGACTTCTTGATTTGTGTCGGACACAGGGGGCACCAGTCAGACCGGTTATGGGCACCGATCAGACCGGTGTGGCTTGCCGGACCGGCTACAATAGCCAGGACTGGTCAGACCGCCTTAGGGCACCGGTCAGACCAGTCTGTCTTGCTTGGTCGGCTACGTGCCAATTTTGAGTGTCAACATGCCCTCCTGTTTTTTGGCAAAGGATATGTGCCAAAAAAATACTTTTCTAAACTAAAAAACACTTAGGACGATGTCTAGCAAAACATCGGCCGTATACATGTTGGCTTAAGTTGAGGCTGACACCTGCTTCGGACTCCACTCCTTTCGGGTCTGTGTTGACTTAGCTGGCATCTCTTCAATTGATTGTTCCATTACTCCTCGCTTACGCAATCTTTGCAATCTCCTCTATTGAGTGTGGGATAAGCCTGAGGGACACCACCTTAACTGCATACCTTTAGAATTTTGCTTGTGGTTATCTTCATCTGTTTTAATAATAGTACACACATCACCTCTAACCAGATTACTACTACAAGCAACCGGTCCTTACAATGCACCACAATTCGGATATGCAATAGGATATTGAATCATATATGGTTTCATGTACATACTACTATAATCAGCAGGTGAATAATAATAAGCATAATACCAATAACATGGCATAACTGATCCAACAAAAGGATATGGTGTAAATACAGAATTACCTTGTTGGTGATGCATACCTTCATGCCTTGGTGGTGCTTTTACACCTTTTGCACCATTCGACAGATTACTTCGATTCCTAGCAGCTCCCTTCCTCTTATATTTGGCCAAGAGCTTTTCAAACTCAGCCTTGCTTTTTTCTTAGGTTTGGAGCATCTCAAATTTTTCTGAAAGCATCAGTCAGACTGGTTTGAGACACCGGTCAGACCGGTTTGAGACACCGATCAGACCGACCTAGGCACCGCTCGACGCTCTGCCGGTCTTCTCTGTCTTGTCTTGCCCCCAAGCGTTGAAGTCTTCGCTAAAACCTTAGGGATCTCCTCCAGTGACACCCTCTCGCTAGGCCTTTGCTCTCCAATGATCACCTTCTTTCCCTTAGCCTTTTCAGCTTGATTCGGTCGAATAAGCACCTTAGGATTTGACAACTCAAGAGTATTCAGAAAGGCATTATTAGGGAAAGAATTTTCGTCGACTTGCATCTCATGGAATTTTAAACAACCTTCATTAATGGCCGATTGTATTTGCTGATGAAAAGTATTGCAATCATTGGTAGCATGAGAAAAAGAATGGTGAGATTTACAATATGCACGTGTTTTTAATTGATCAAGAGGTGGTATAGTGTGAGTTATTTTAATTTTACCTGACTTAAGCAATTCATCAAATATTTTATCATAATTAGCCACATTAAAAGTAAACTTCATCTCATCCTGACTCTTATGAGACGGCTTTAGAGAAGCACAAGTGTTCGCTTTATCATTCGGCGACCATGTAAATTCAGCAGCACACACCTCTTTACTCTCATCGTCCGAGGACTCATAATCTAGCATCTGCATATTAGGACGATCAGATTTGAGCCGAGTATCTTTGCTTCGGCTTTCTTGAGCTAAAGCTCTTGTTAAAACTTGAGCAATATTAGAAAATTCATGACCATCTAGTTTTTCTGTAATATGAGATCGTAAACCATTAAAAACTAATTTAGCAAGATCCCTCTCATAAATAACAAGACTATAACAATAGCTTTTTTTCTCTAAACCTTCTAATATAATTAGTAACAGGTTCATCATGCTTTTGCCTAACTGATGTTAAATGACTCAATCTCAATTCATTATCTCCACTATAAAAGTGATCATGAAACTTCTGCTCTAATTGCTCCCAAGTATGAATTGAGTTAACAGGTAATCAAGCAAACCATGAAAAAGCATTTCCAGTTAAAGATAAAGAAAACATACGCACTTTTATTTCTTCTATGGCACTAGCTTCTCCTAATTTAGCAAGATATTGACTAACATGCTCCCAAGTAGTTTTGCTATCATCTCCATTAAACTTGGGGCAACGTCAGATAGGGAACCGAATCAAAACTAGAAGGATACGACTTTTAATATGAAGAATTTTTATACTTTACTTCTATCCCATAGTCATCTCTCATTTATTTAGCAAGATTAGCAATAAATCTATCGATGACTTCTTGAATAGTAGTTGGCATTGGCGTAGTTGAAGTGTTCGATTGCAACACTTTAGGCTGTGTAGATGGGTTAGGGGGATTGTGTTTCAAACAACTATTAAATTGAGCATTAGGTGCACAACCATATCTAGTGCCTGTTTCAAAAGGAACCATAAATGGAATACCATGAGCTACCGAAGTACTCTCACCAGATCGGTCAGAAGCAGCCCGAGCGGGAGAAATAGTAACTATAAGTTCCGGAGATGAGGGATACACCACCATAGCGCCAGGACTGGTCGACCCCATCGGTCTGACCGGTCTACTCTAACCAGACAACGGTGGTGGTGTTTGTCCCACGAAATAATTTACTGGCATACCATACTGAGGATTAATCGTGTGTGCAGCCGGTACATTAGTAGATGGGATCTGAGGTGACAGAGTTCTAGGGATAGATGCATCATCGCTACCTTCCTCTACACATTTACCAAAACTCTTATCTACCATGTTTTTCATATTTTCAATCATTGCTAAACGAAAGTTATCCATCACGGTAGTAAGATCATTAACGGTAACAAAACAGGATGGAGATGATGGCGTGCTCACTTTGGTTGGTACCTCAGGTGGTGGAGCGGCGGAGACCTCCTTGACCTTCTTGGCTTGGCCTTCACGATTGTTGACGGTCGATTTCCGTCAACCAAGAACACTTGGTAAACTTTGGTTTGAGCTTTGAATTATAACTAACCCGCCACTAAGCATACTAATGCTGTAACAAGTTCGCACTTGTATGTGGTTTTTGGAGTATGTTGTTTACGCAGGATTTAAGCGCTTAAATGAGGACTTCCGGGTAGAGTTCATCGAGCACTTTATGAGAAGATCACGAAGCCCGGCACAAGTTAAGACACGAAGTGAACATGACTCCAAATGACCCAAGGACCAAAGCATGAAGCCGTGAAACTTTAAGGACCTAAACAGAAGATGCGGGAGTTCATGCGACAAGACCCCTTATCTTGATCACGGAGATAATGACGTCTAAAGCCCATACGTGAAGATGCAAAATGTCAAAATTGTAAGAAAAGCCGCGTGAAGGATGGCGGGCGTGAAGTGGGCCAGAGGGCCCAGGCCCTTGAGACTTGGAGGTTTACCCACGAGATCAACTCAGTCCGAGAGATATTCGCGCAGCCTAGAACATCGTGATCTTTCGGTGCAGATTCGGAGACTTAAACGGCCTCTAATGATAAAAGTTTGAATACCAAAGTTGTGGGCCTCGATGAGAGCTTCGATTTGGACATATGGAAGACCTAATTCGGGTCAAGGAGCTAGGAGATATGGCCCGCGAAATACCTGCTGCGCAGATAAGTCCGAAATTAGACAGATTATTTTCTGAGGCCGTTTTGGGGATCTTATCTTCGTTTCCAAGGAAAGAACGAATACCAAAGTTGGATATAATTTCGTGGCACACAATCTAGACACCGAATTTGCATCATTTGGAGTCCGGACGTGGGAGATATGGTGCCGGAAAGGAAGGGATGCGAATCAGGAAAATCTGGGCGAGACTGATTTTATGGAAACCAAGTTTGCTTAACTCCTAAACAAGATCTCGTGCAAGGCAAGGGGGAGCACGTCCCAAGGCTCCCCAAGAGCATAAATACAACCCTTTGGACGTCCAATTGAAAGGTTGAATCCAATCCATTCATCAGAGAGCCGCCAAATCGAAGGAGACACGCCGAAGGGAGCCGTCGGCCGCCGCTAGTCCTCGCGTTGCCTAGGAGATGGCCTAGGTCATGCCCTAGCCGCCATGGTTGGCCCTGCATGGTGAAGCCATGGTGGAGTTCCGGAGCTATGCCTCGAATTAAGGCATTTGTACACTCAACATTCAATAGTGATATAAATCATACCTTATCCTTACTTTGATCTACTACGAGTTGTGCTTATTCATGTGTAGCTACCATATGCCTTTAGTAGGAATAGATATAATCGTGGTGATTAGTCTTTGTCTTGCGGATATCTCGTAGTAGTGCACGGACGTATAGTCGTTCGGTTGTGTTTACCTTCGCGTAGTGACAGTACGAAGGAAGGGAAAACACCGAGCAAATGTGTAAGGGTTTATTCCTTATCATGGTTTGATATTAGATTGGTTTTCATCTTGGCCGGAGCTGCAACTAGAAGACGGTAGGCTAGGGTTATCTTGGGTTCTGTATCTTTATGGCTAGTGAATGTGATCCATACAATCTTTCATGCTTGTATGTTAAATCTTTATACGATCAACGCTTCATGTAGGTTAGTTCAATAGATTAGATGGTAAACCCTAGGTAGTTTGCTTCCGATCCATGGTTCGATATCTTGGGTCATCCCCGAGTGAAGAAGGCAACACGTGATCCGTACGCTTGCAGATCGAAATGCGACACATATTTCAACCGTTAACAAGTCCTTTTTCTGGCGTCGTTGCCGGGGATTGGAACTCGAACCCTAGGGTGATCTATCTATCTATTTGACTAACTCTAATTTCATTATCGCATATATCCTGTGTTTCTTGTTTGTGTCCTTGAATGTAGGTAAAACCCTAGACACAAAGCGATCGAGAAGTTTTCAACATTCGGACTTCGACAAGTCCAACCTCGCTCAACCAAGTTGATGGCTACGCAAAGATTTGCTCTTTAGTGGTAGGTGCTAACTTTAGTTAGTGGCCCAACATCCGCTATTGAGCCCACACCCAAAACAAACAAAGATGAACAAGGTATGCCTATGTGTCAATTAAGTTTTTAAGACTAATGTCTTTTGGAGTTTTGTGTGTCCGAGCTATAGGTTTCTAAAATGACCATGTCAAGCACGATAGAGAAGGATCCCATTGCCATCATGCTCATGCAGCAATGGTAATGATTTTTGAAGCCAAAGGATGTGTGACATGCCACCCTAAAAGACCACAAGATAAAGATCACTCGAACATCTCCGGATCGATCGACAAGGAGACAATGATGTCATCAAGTTTTGCAAGAACCTCAGCAGAAAACATTAGATATATTTGGATTTTCAGAAGCTTATTGAAGTCTATGTTCCAACGAATCAAGCGGCGAGGCAATCAGAGGTTCCTACAAGCAGATATGGCCGAATCATCGAATGTTGCATGTTCTGGAATTTTCTGAACAACATGCAAGAGCGGAAATAAAACGGCCATAACTCCCTCATTTGGACTCCAATTAAGATGGATGAGTACTCGTTGGAAAGGTAATTTCATGAATTTTCCAATAGAACTATATTTTGGTATATATTCTATTATGTACACAGGGAAAAATCCATGAAGAAGAGGCAGTAATAAGATGATGATAACAAGATAGAGGAGATGGACATGATGACAATAAATAGAAGATGGGGCAACGGTTCCACGACGCATACATGATCAAATTCAGGAGCTAAGGACAGAAATAAAATCCTCCAGAGCTTTGATAAATGAAGACACAAGGGGCACCACTCAACAAATGATGTTGTTGGAAGCGAACCACGACGGATTTCCAAAAGGCAACATCAAGCTGCATGGATACTTTGCATTCTCGCACAAAGAACTATGGCTTCACAATAATAAAAAGGTACATGAGAAAGTTGAGCTCTATGACTTTAAATGAAGCGCTTTGCGGGAGGCAACCCGATCTTTCCCTTTATATATATTAAGATGACGGTCTATATTGTGCTCTTTATTTGAAAACTTCAAGTAACATTGTACCATTGCTTTAATAAATGTCACAACCACATGTTGTATGCTTTAATATATATTTTGGGAGCACTTTGCTACTTGATTTTGGAAAACCTATAGACCCTTTTTGTGTGCCTATTATTGTTTAGATAGTCTTTTTCTTTTGTGTCTTTTTAGATAGAAATATGAAGTTGGCACCACCCTTTGATTCTAAACTTGTGGTTAGTTAACTTGGACTAACTTTCATTTCGCTTTAGATCTCCACCATATCATGTCATGTCATTTTGCTCATCTATGTTGCATTGCATTGCATGTTTTGTTTTGATCTAACATTTTGTCCAACCAACCTAAGCCTTCCTATAACCCCCACAAAAAATCATAGCCAACAAGGGTAGGGGTCAACTTGTGGCCAAGTCTACTCCTATCCCTTGTTCTAACTAAAAACTATGACTAGTCTCCCTATAAAAGCCTTAGGAAAACCTCTTCTACCCTTAGCCCTCCTAAAAAACCATAGGTTTGTTTTTCATAAAAAGACTTTTAACACCACCTTAGATAGAATTTCTATGCTTGACTCCCTCTCTTCAAAATTCTTATTTGAGCCAAAAATATAGGATACCCATAACCTATCCTTTAAACCTTGTTAGTTTGGTTGATTAATTCTTTTCGATGGATGGACCATATCGAAAATCTTTCAAAACCTTGCTAACGTTTGCTTGTGCTAACTCTTTGCATTTGCATTTTGTATCTCCCTCATTGTCATCTTCTTCTTTATGTAAGCTTGGTCTTTTTGCGAAACTTTATGATGAATGCTTTCATGTTTATGATAATGCTTTGATCAAGCATTTTTACCTTTGCAATCTTGTGTGAACATGGTGTTTAGACATGATTGGAGATCACCATCATTCAGTTTTATATATCTTGCTTTCATTTTGTGTGGGTTGATTTATAAACTTTGCAATGCATCCTACTTATCTTGCACTATAAAGAATTATTAATCTTGGGATAACATGGTGTTTTGACCTTGGTTAATAAATCTTTATGGCAATGGAGAAGTTTGGCAACCACTTTGTAAGCATGGAGCTTAGAATTTGGTGTAAACATTGTTTTGTTTTTATACCATCCTATCATTTGCATGCACACTTGCACACACGTACACCCGTTAGGTTCTTAATTTTTCTTTTACTAGATTAACTATGACACAAGTTAAGATCCTAGGGGATATCTTTGGTTTGTCGGCATAGAGTGAGTTTTCCCGACCGTCACCTCGGGGGTACTTTGTGCTTTAGAATTATTTTGCAGGCATGACGAATCACTCCCATCAGTTTGTGATAAAATATCAAATTAAGATCGTCAACACCTCCAAAATCCCGAAAGAAACACCACTGTCTTCATCAAGATTAAGCACATGTTCAGAGATGTAGAAAAGAGGAAATTTGGATATTAAGGAGATCCATTAAGTATTCTTTCCAACGCATCGAGATTCAATATTTTAGGAGACCCGTGCAAGGAGTTACAACCGAAATTCTGAGCGTCACACGTTCTGAAATCAGTCCGGGACAGCTTGCACTAACGGAGTAAAAAGGGCGTAACTCACTTGTTCGGAGTCCGATTGAGGTGAATGACCACTCGTTAGAAAGATAATTTCAAGCACTTTACAATGGAGCAATATTTCAGTACATATTCTATTCTGGAAGTTGAAGAGAAATTCGTGGAAGTTGAAGCAGTGACAAAGGACAACATGGAAGGAGGTGAAGACGAGTTGAGAAACGATTGGGACCAAGACTTGCGACAAAAGGAGGACATTGAAGGACGATCAAGGCAACAAAAGTGAAGAGTATGATGATGATATCCACACATAGCGGTGGGACTTCAAGAGTTACAAGGTGGTTCATCTTCTTCCATGCCTAGCAACATGCTAAGCATGGGGGACTTGGTGGACAAGAGAAGACCGCGTGGAGTACAAGGATCACGGTTGTCAAGGGATGCTGATTTTCTTCTTCCATACTAAGAACAATGCTTAAGCATGGGGGAGTGTGTCACACTCAGAAATTTCCAATTTCAGGATGTGAATAGGAAGAATAATTAAAACAAAGATTTCTCTCAATTTTAAAATTTTCCAATATTTATTTTCTTTACAGGAAATATAGAATAGGAAAAAGTCCTTGATTGTTTTTCTGAATTAAATAAAATGTTTATGTGAGTGTAGCATTCATGTCAATGCATTTGGTGTTTCATGAGTGCAAAACGTTTTCAAAACACGCTTAGGTGCTGACCAAACCTTTCCGAGAATTTTCCGGATTATTCTGGAGTTTATTCTCATTTTCTCTGAGCGTTTTCTATTTATTAGAAAGCTCTAAAGTCTTTTTCATGAGCTCCAAATATTTTATTTAGATTGTTTGTGTCTCAATCCATCTCTGGGAATTTTCCTAGAAGTTTTGGAATTTTTAGAATATTTTTCGTGGCTTTTATGAATTATCCAGCTACTTCTGGATTATTCTTTTCACGAAAATGTATTCCGAAAATAAAATAAATTCATTTCTTTTATCTTTATATTTTCTTTCTTTTCAGCCCACAAGACCTTTCAAGCCCACCTAGCAAAGTCTGACTTTGCCCCCTGGTCTTCTTGGCGCAATCCGCTCTTTTTCTTTCGGCCCACCATGGCTTTCAGCCCAATCTTTGGAAGTCCAGCTACTCCCCCTTATCTCCTATGCGAGTTTGCTTGTCTCTCTTGACCTTGGCCCATTAGTTAGCAGGCCGCAACCCACCACTCGGCCCGTTTCGCCCGGTCCGACCCGATCCAACCTATCCCGGCCCAGCCGCAGCCCGCCAGGCCCATCTGGCCGGAGACCTGACGGCCACGGTCAGGACTTCGCCGGAGTCCGGGCGCCGCCGGCTGTCCGTGCCGTGCGCGCCCAGGCCTCTTCGGCCCTGCGCTCCATAAAGCTGAGCCTCCCTGTGCGCGTCCCCTGCCCAGCGCCGCCTCTCCGCTCGAATCGCGCCGCCGCGTCTCCATTGGAACCGCCGGAGCAAAGCACTGGCCGCCGCACGATTTCGCCGCCTCCGTTGGCTTCCGGGCGAACAAGCACCACCAGGAGAATCACGTCGCCGAGCTGAACGTCCTCCGCCACTTTCCGTCGCTGGTGACCCACCGGAGCACCGCCGCCACCTAGGTCCGCCGCCGGCCGCTCGAGCTCTCCGCCGCCGGCCGTCTCCAGTCGTGCTCCGCACACGGTGAGCACCGCAGCAGGTTCCCCTCGTCCTCCTTCCTCTATTCCCCCTCCGAGCCCGAGCTCCTTGCCGCCCGGAGCGCCGTTGACCCCGCCGGCCGGAGCCACCGTCCGCTCTCCTCTGTCCCCTGTCCGTTTGGACCCAGAGGAGGAAGAAGCCACTTTTGCACATAACCCCCTGGGATCCCTTGTAATCCAGCAACCAATCTATGTGTCTTGAAGATCTTGCAGAAAACCCCCTAGAAAGTTTCCCCCTCTGCACATAGATCCAAACCGAGGCTCTTTTTCAGATCTAACCCTGAGCTTTGTCCTTTTCGCGAGCACGATTCAATGTGTCTTGCAGATCTTCTTTGCTAACCCCTGAGATCTATAGTAATCACATCTAGGTCCCTAATCTTGTTTTGCCCATAGTTTCTATGTTTTAGCTCCGTTTTCTTCCGTTCAAGTTGCGTTAGGTTCATAATGACATGAACTACGCGTTAGTGGTGAGTTTTCATCATGTTTTATTTTCTAAAAATAAATTTAATATTAATTTTGATTAATACTTATTAATCATGCCTTTTCTAAATAAAAGCTATATAGTGCCATACACCGTTTTTCATAATCAATATTAATTTGATTAATGCTTATCTCATATGTTTTCATAAATAAAATCTAATTAGATCTTTTACCCGGTTTTTCATAAACCAAATATTAAATTGCTTAATATTTAATTAACTTTTCTAATTAAAAGTTGATTAGGCTTTTACACCGGCTTTTATAACAAATATTAATTTGATAAATGGTAATGCCATGATGTTTTTAATAATAATATGATCAACTCGAATCATAAAGTTTCGATTAGAGGATTCATATAGTTTAGTTTTTCTAAATTAAATGTTTAATTGGTATAATTTGTATATGAATCTTTATAAATAAAATTTGATTAGTTCTTTACCGGTCTTTTGCAAATAAAATTTAATGTTGCATTAATTCCAACTTAAGGTATTTTCTTTATGAAATATCCTTTACACGTTTTTGCTAATTAAAATAAACCTAGCTCATAGTTTGATCTCTCACATATGCAAATCAATCGGTAGACGTTCTTTTTCAAAGCTCTGTCTCAGTGTGTCTCTGTTGTAGAGCTAATCTTCTTTCAAGCTCCAGATCTTTTGACCCTAGTTCTTGCTCTAGCCCAGTGTTCTTCATAAAGCTAACCAAGCCTTTCCTTATCTCAGCACGGTCTGTGTGTTTCAGTGATCTTTAGAATCGAGCCTATCCTTTAGTGCGTTCTTTTAAAGCTTCTCTTTTGATTGGTGCTTTGTTCTTAGTATGCTTGTTTGTTTGCTTTGTATGCTTGTGCCGATGATTGATGCGAGTAGAATGAACATGGTTCGAGAGCTTGGAAGAATATGAAGATGAAGAATTCTGAGCAACATCACTACTCTGGTTAAAGGCAAGTGTGTCCTTGTTCTTTTGTCCCAATAACTGTGTTTAATCACTCATTGCATATGCTTGCATTAATTTTGATGGGTCCTATTAAGGTTTATCCTAGTCTTTATTACCTTTATTCCTTGTCAACCTGGGTTTTACCTTTCTGTTGGGTAGCAATGCTTAGTTGCTCTACTTTGGGTTATGGTGGTTCTAATGAACAACAATAATGATGAACATGCTTTCTTTTATGCCATATCTCTGGTTAATACAAGATCATATGATTAATCGGAACATGGAGCGACCACCCAGGAAAATAGTGCAACCATAAGGCTATATGGCTCTGGCTTGGCTAATTAATTAGGGACTCTAGTGTTGGGGTGACCTTACCGAAAGGGCAAGGGGAAGCGTTAGTTGAGGTATAGACTCGCTCTAGTAGGGAGTGTGCTTTGCTAAGACACGATCCTACTAGGGGACTTTATGGTTTGCGGCGGCTTGGAACCTTCGCAGGTTGCTTCACACTGGGGAAACTTTGTAAAGGCCTCGTAGCGTCCCTATGCGATCACACCTCGGCAGTGTGGTATGATGCCTGATCAGCATCGCGTGGTTAGGTTTAAAGTTCCTAGAACTTTTACGCGACTTGTGGTGAAAATGTACAACCTCTGCAGAGTGTTTAAAACTAATCGATTAGCCGTGCTCACGGTCAAGAGCGGCCTGGACCCTCACATGATAATTGAACTTGAAGATGGACTTAAATCGTGGTTATGGTTATGTTAGCCATATGCTTATGGCGTATCTCTTTATGTTAATTATGGGTTGATATATACTTATATCATAGTAATCAGGTGCTAATAAAATTTGACCAACTAAAAGTGCTTAATGCAGTCAACCTGTCAGCCTTTTCTTGTTCAGCCTCTGCATTCATACCTTCCCCACACTTGCTGAGTACGACATGTGCTCACCCTTGCTATAAACAATGTTGCTCAGAAAGAGGAAGCTGCTATGAAGTCGTTGTGAAGTTGTTGCTAGTGCTAGGCGTACGCAACCCCAGTCGATTGCCTGTGATGTTTGGAGCCTTCGTTTCCAGGATAAAGCGTAAATCTCTAATAATCTTTGTTTTTCTTACGTGATACTGTACTGTTATTCACTTATGTCAACTATATGCATGGAACTTGATCCTGGCATGCATATAGATTTGCACTTGGTTTTCTTTGGAAAAACAGGTGTGACAGAGTGTGCGCTACACTACAAGCATCAAGGGACGGTAACAATTCCTCAACCCTCCTTTTGTCTTTGTCTTTCTATATGTCTGTACATATTTATTCCTTCAACAACTTTAATGCAACCTTTGTATATCTCTCTTGTTAATAACATAGCTTCTAGGAGTACAACCTAGTTTTTGTTTTGTTTAAAGATCATGATCACCATCACCTTGTACTCATCACGATGATATTAAAATTGGCATGATCTTGCTTGTGGAAAAATGATGAAGGTTGCTGCTTTGTTTTACCTACATTATGTTGTATATAGCTTGACTAATTGCTCTTCACTAAATGATCTTAAATTCACTAAGTACTGGCTCTTTAATTTGTGAAGGTTAAATGACTAAATTCTAGACCCACATACTTTATGTTGCTCTTTGATTTAAAGTTTACTAATGACCCGATAACTTGTCTTTTTATTTAAAACTTGATTCCTATGCTATCTACATTTGTGAAGGATCTCTTGCAAAGTTCTACCTACCAAAACCTATATACTTATGATCCTTCATGATGAAACCTTTAGATTGCAAACTTATATTTTGATGAGTTGGATTAAGATTGATTTTCTGTGATATGAGACTTAGAAGCTGGTCATTCCGTTTTGCGTAACTTCTTTTTGCTAGCCTTTCTATCCGTGCATTGTGAGTTTCCACATTAGGAATTTTGCAAACCTCGCCGGATATCCAACCTTAAACCCAAATATCTTTTTTGTGATACCCTACTTGTTCACACCCAATACTTGAGTATGGATTATTATTTCGAGGAAAATCCGAAGAAGTCAAGGTGCTACATTGGAGTAATTTTTGAAGACCTCCGAGATGACGCAAGAAAAAAATTCAAGATTTAGCGTGGAGGAGTCTTAAGAAGATTTCAAGTATTTTCCGGAAAAGATATGAGATTATCTGACCTTTCTTAGCTGGATTTAGTCCGCCCTTTGCTCGAGGACGAGCGTTGTCTAAGCATGGGGGGAGGAGTTGCTAAGAAGGTGCTATGGTTCCTAGAGTTCGGGGGAGCATAAAAAAAGAAAAAAAGAGAAGGAAAAAAAGAAAAAGAGGTATGAAAGAAAGAAAAAAAAGAGAGAATAAAAAATGGGTATATATAAAAGAAAAAAAGAAGGGAAAAAAATAAAACTCTCCGGTTCTCTAGCTTCATTAGAGTTTTCAAGAGGTGCTTCAAGATCAAACTCCATACTCATTTTTCTAACCATGTGCAATCCGATAACGAGGACTTCATTTGTGCCTTGAGATCATTCACTTGCCACTTGCATATGTCCACCTATCTAAATGTGTGTGTTCCATCTCTCTCCCTCCTCAACATTATTTTCCATGGTCTTTTTGACAAGTCTCAGTAAATCCAATAGATCTTTCTCTTAGTTTGACAATATTTCGAATATAATGTTTTGCTAGGATTGTTTTTACCTACCAAGTTTCACATAAGCCTTCCACTTTCATATATGAGTAGAATAGGTTGAAGATAATCTAGTATAGGTTTGAGTGACTTGATGAGATGAGTGCTTCATTGAGCTATTGCAAGAGAACCTCACTTATGTTGGATGTGCAACTTTTTGAAAAACTCTTCATGATGACAAGGTAAAGGTTTGAAGTTACTTAAGATCGAAGAGCATTATATTTATTGTGGCATGATCTTTATTGCTAGTCTACCTTCCATAATGATAAAGTAGCCGGTCCAAACTTGAACCTAAATGCTAAATACTTGAGAGAGCAATATGTTTTGTTATGTATGATTGAGTGTAGGGATTTCATCGAAGGGCAACGCTGATTTCTTGATCAAGTAAGTTTCCCAGACTTACTTGAGGACGAGCAAGGTTTAAGCATGGGGTCTATTGACGGTCGATTTTCGTCAACCAAGAGCACTTGTTACACTTTGGTTTGAGCTTTGAATTATAACTAACCCACCACTAGGCATACTAATGATGTAACAAGTTCGCACTTGCATGTGGTTTTTAGAGTATGTTGTTTATGCAGGATTTAAGCGCTTAAATAAGGACTTCCGGGTAGAGTTCATCGAGCACTTTATGTGAAGATCACGAAGCCCGGCACAAGTCAAGACACGAAGTGAACATGACTCCAAATGACCCGAGGACCAAAGCATGAAGCCGTGAAACTCTGAGGACCTAAACAGAAGATGCGAGAGTTCATGCAACAAGACCCCTTATCTTGATCGCGGAGATAATGACGTCTAAAGCCCATATGCGAAGATGCAAAATATCAAAATTGTAAGAAAAGCCGCGTGAAGGATGGCGGGCCTGAAGTGGGTCAGAGGGCCTGGGCCCTTAAGACTTGGAGGTTTACCCACGAGATCAACTCAGCTCGAGAGATATTCGCGTAGCCTAGAACAACATGATCTTTCGGTGCAGATTCGGAGACTTAAACGACCTCTAATGGCAAAAATTTGAATACTAAAGTTGTCGACCTCGACGAGAGCTTCGTTTGGACATATGGAAGGCCTAATTCGGGTCAAGGAGCTAGGAGATATGGCCCCTGAAATACCTGCTGCGCAGATAAGTCCGAAATCAGACAGATTATCTTCCGAGACCGTTTTGGAGATCTTATGTTCGTTTCCAAGGAAAGCAATGAATACCAAAGTTAGAGATAATTTCGTGGCACACAATCTAGACACCGAATTTGCATCATTTGGAGTCCGGACGTGGGAGATATGATGCCGGAAAGGAAGTGCTGCGAATCAGAAAAATCTGGACGAGACTATTTTTGTGGAAACCAAGTTTGCTTAACTCCTAAGCAAGATCTCGTGCAAGGCAAGGGGGAGCACGCCCCAAGGCTCCCTAAGGGCATAAATACAACCCTTTGGATGTCCAATTGAAGGGTTGAATCCAATCCATTCATCAGAGAGCCGCCAAATCGAAGGAGACACGCCGAAGGAAGCCGACGGCCGCCGCTAGTCCTCGCGTTGCCTAGGAGATGGCCTAGGTCATGCCCTAGCCGCCATTGTTGGCCCTGCGTGGTGAAGCTATGGTGGAGTTCTGGAGCTATGCCTCGAATTCTTCAAGGCATTTGTACACTCAACATTCGATGGTGATATAAATCATACCTTATCCTTACTTTGATCTACTACGAGTTGTGCTTATTCATGTGTAGCTACCATATGCCTTTAGTAGGATTAGATCTAATCGTGGTGATTAGTCTTTGTCTTGCGGATATCTCGTAGTAGTGCACGAACGTATAGTCGTTCGGTTGTGTTTACCTTCACGTAGTGACAGTACGAAGGAAGGGAAAGCACCGAGCAAACATGTAAGGGTTTACTCCTTATCATGGTTTGATATTAGATTGGTTTTCATCTTGGCCGGAGCTGCAACTAGAAGACGGTAGGCTAGGGTTACCTTGGGTCGTGTATCTTTATGGCTAGTGAATGTGATCCATACACCCTTTCATGCTTGTATGTTAAATCTTTATGCGATCAACGCTTCATGTAGGTTAGTTCAATAGATTAGATGGTAAACCTTAGGTAGTTTGCTTCTGATCCACAGTTCGATATCTTGGGTCATCCCCGAGTGAAGAAGGCAACACGTGATCCGTACGCTTGCAGATCGAAACACGACACGTGTTTCAACCGTCAACAACGATTCATCTTGAAGTGTGACAAGTAGTAAAGTCGATCTTGCTCAGCATAGTCATTCATGAGATCTTCTATAACTAGACGATGTTGTCCAGCTTGTTTCTTCATGAAGTCCTCCATAGCTTTGCGATCTTCAGGCGAGAGCTCTTCATCCTTGCTGTCGATGATGTTTTCTTTATTAAACTCGCACCGAGACATGTCGCTGGAGTTGGACAGATCAATTTTGATAGCCAGATCTTCGTTCCCAGTGGAGTCATCAATTTGTTGGCACCTTTCCAAGGGCCAACAAGCACGCAAAGACAGCTGTCACAGCACCTCTGCATCGACACCGGTCAGACCAGTGTGGTGGACCGGTCAGACCGGTCGTTGGTGATTCCCGACGGTAAACCTCCGAATCTTGTCTGGGTAGGATCCCGTCGGGGCAGCGCATGTAGGGTTGCTCTAGGATCAGCAAGGTCACCTAGAACACCTTCAGATGTCGCTGAGAGGAAAGAACAACATATGAGATTGGAAAAGTTAGCGAAGAGATAAAAGTAAATACGAGACAATAAAAGATAAATATGTTTGATCGATTGGATGATGAACCTCAATCGGTTGTGGTCCTTTATATTTATAGGGTGAGGAGGTCTTGTCCCACAAGAAAATCCTTTTACAAGTCTAAATCTATCAGGACTTCTTGATTTGTCTCGGACACGGGGCACCGGTCAGACCGAAATATGGGCACCGGTCAGAACGGTGTGACTTGCCGGACCAGCTACAGTGGCCAAGACCAGTCAGACCGTCCTAGGGCACCGGTCAGACCGGTCTGTCCTGCCTGGTCGGCTACATGCTAATTTTGAGTGTCAACAAGTATGCAAGGAATGTACAAATACCAGTGTCTTTATACCTTGCAGATTAAAACGAAAAGAATGTATACATTGCAAATTTCATTATGTAGAAACATTAATGTATAAAAAAGCATAATAGTTTTTTCCTATCATGATCTTTCATGAACTACAATTGGCTAACTCTCTGTAATAGTTGCAACGGATAGGTTAGCATCATAAGCATAATTTCAGTTGAATGAGTTCACACGAAATGCACATAAACCTGCACACAGATACCGTGTTGTGTATGCATAACTAACTTCTGTGCCTGTGCTATTTACACAATTCCGGGTTTCAATATATATCATATCAATCCTACATTTGCCACACGTTCATCGAGTGTCCATTTAGAGAACTTATATCAAGCTCCTATTGCATTTCCAATCCAACCAAATAACAGATCTATTACTTTCTAACATCTTTGGCTATGATTAAAGTCACTGATGCCTCTGAATACGACAGTGTTTACTGTGAGAAATTGGAAGAAGCCAAATGCCTAGTCTAGCCACCATCTCATCCTTCTCAAATGTGCACAGCTGTCACAAGCATGCCGAGTCATGTTTGAATAGATCAACCATCAAGTGTGATTTCTCTATCTACTATATACTAATTATTATATACTAACTAGTAAAATGCACGTGCGACACGCACGTGTCTAAATAATAATAGCTAAAAATTATATTTATATAGTATAGTCACGTGTGTCTAGAAATCTGTAATAACCAAAAAAATATTTCACACGTGCCACACGTACGTGTTTTTAAAGATAGTTAATAGATTTCAACTTTAATATAGTCCATAAATACCACCACAAGGACACAATTTATTCAAACTTTAACAATCCGTGACAATTATTTAACCGATTCATATAAAGACACGTCAAAAACTTCAACTTTCATCTTGGTCGCGGAAGACGTGACCCTTGATACATGTAATCAAGCACGTACTTTAGGTAAGAACACGAAGACTTTATTTTGGACTCTGTGTATGTTGTATTGAATAATGTTTGCAGCACTTTCTTCCTTAAGTCTTCATCATCATATTCTTCATCATCTTCTTTCTCGTCCTCTGGCTGCCATTCACTTCCAATCTTTTCTTTTTTGGAGCTATCGTTATCCTCTTCTTCTTGTTGTGATTCGTCCAACTCCCGATTGATCTCTTTTCTGTCATCTCCGTTAATCATCTCAACATCTACTTTTGTTTTCTGTTCTCCAAAACTTGGCCTCGCAAGTTTCCTTCATCAAGGTTGGGTACATGTACCGAGATACGAGCAGGGCCCTACAAACAAGATAATATATTAGGATACAGGTGTTTCTTTTTAAATAGCAAAATATAACCATGAGAAATAAGAAAGAACGAAAATGAACTGCCAAGGCCATTACCGGATGTTGTGCAAGGAACTGCCCTGCTGGAACAAGAGAAGCATCATCTGTTCTCAGCATCTTAGGTTCTGGTTCATCAGGTGGAGGTGGCTTCTCTTCTACAGGGGCTGTGGAGGCAGAGGCGGTGCTGGTGTCACGTGTTGCGGAGGGATCAGCGTAGCAAATGAGCATGGTGGAAAAGGCATAAACTGACCCTGACCAGGAGGTGGAGGAATACTGATTGGGATATGACCTAGCATCCTAAACATTGGCGGTTGCCCTGGTATCGGTTGTGGAGGTGGATGCATATGAGGCGTCATCTGTGGAACTCCAGCCCAATGAGAACCATGGGGTTGGAAAGGATATGGTGCTGATGGAGCAATAAAACGAGGTACATTGAAAAGAGGAAGTGGCTGAGGAGGTCCAGGCAATGGCATGACAGGTTGGACAAGTGGAGCTGGACCAGGAACAGGTCTGCCTTCAACGTTTGATTCCTCGCCACCCTGTGGCTGAGACAATGCATGAGTGGCAGTCCAACCAATGCTGCCAGAATGACCATCCCAAATAACCTGCTTCGGCTGCTCATCCTGCTTCTTCTCAATTTCTGCCTTGACAGCATTAGAGACCTCCTCCTCGGTGGTACCGAAAATATCAGAGCGAGTGCGAGCAAGACCAACAATGTTTCGTGAAATTTTATCGTCAGGTGCAATGGTTGTCTCCTTAATCTTGGCCAACATCCTCTCTTTCTGCTCCTTGTATTTCGGGTCAATAAGTGAGATGCGCATATGTTCCTCCATTTCGCTGATGGGAATGAGCTCCCTCGTTATCGGCGAGATAACAAACTTGGTTGGGTCTCTCTCCACAGGGATCCTCTATTCCTCTCCCCGGGCCTCTTGTAATTCTTGACAATCCTCATAGGTGCCTCATCATCACCGGACATCTTAACTTGTGCTCCTCCACCATTCTCCTCAAGCCGTGCAGCCTGCATTCCTTCCTCAACAAGTTGCATCTCCTCTTCATCCATGTCCATCGCAACCTCCTTGGCTGGTTCAGCCATTCCATGGCTTCATCCTCTCCCAAGTTCTCCATCCTCTTCCTGTGCTTCAACTCCTCCAGAGTAGGCGGCACAGGAAGGCCCTCGTAATCATCTTCAAACTCAAGTGTCAAAACAACATCAAACTCATGTCAGTCAATCATTGACATCTGCATCCGTTCCTGCTCAGCCTGATCCTCCGCCTGCTGCTTCGCCTGCTCCTGCGACTGATCCCACTTCAACCGGTTCAGGCACCTCTCCAGCACCGTGGTGATGTCCTTGGAACCCTCCCTCAGCTCCTTTAGCAGAGCAGGCACCCCAGGTCCCAGGAGGAGTAGTAAGCACCCTGGAGTACGCGTTCCTGAGTGCCCTGAAGAACGGAAACATGTTGTGCATGGGCCGGATGAAGTGGAACTGCGTGTTGGCGATCTCGCGCTCCGCCAGGCTCGTCAGGAAGTCCTCCCCGTTCCGCGCCACGAACTGTGCGGTCACCTTGATCCTGTCCAGCTCCTCCGCTGTGATACCCTCAGGCAGCCGCACTGTGTACAGCTCTGCCGTGGGCGGCACCAGCGCCTTGGGCGGCGGCGCCACGCGGAACGGCGCCGAGTGATCGGGCTTCTTCGCGTCCGCCTCGGCGGCAGCACCATTCGCAGGTGCGGTGGCGCCGTTTGACGAGGCCGCGTCGGGCTCGGCGACCGAGGGGGTGCCGGCGCCGGGCGGCGCAGCGGCGATCTCGGAGATGCGGTGCTGGTAGTAGGCGTTGTAGGGGTCGGATGCCTTGAGGAAGTTGAACTTGGCGTTGCCCTCGTTACCGGAGAGGATGCGGTGCTCGAACCCAGGCCCGTTCTTGGCGACCCAGGTGGCCGTCTTCTCGATGATGACGCGGATGTCCGGCGGAGGGTGGATGATGTCGATGGTGCGCGTGTGGGTGCCACCGTCGCCGGGGGCTCCGCCTTCGCGCCGGGAGGGGGAGGTGGAGGCGGCGCCTGCTGTTGCTGCTGGTCGGCGCCAACGCCGCCCCCTCCGCCGTTGCCCTCAGGCGCGGGGAGGGCCGGCGGCTGCCGCGGCCACCGCATCATCCTCGCCACCATCAACTACACAATCTTCACCGAGCATCTAAATAGAATTTCAATTGCAATTCTCACAATAAAATCTTTACAACAACATGTCACTTAACCTTATTCGAACGGATTTTTTCATACTCTTTTAATGAAAATTGTATATTTTTATGCAACATATATATGAACAAATTATATGAACACACTAAACACGTGCGTTCCAGCATATGAGTACGGCAGCCCAGCGAGCATGGCGGCCGGTGACAATTCCATTCCAGTGATACGTGGACCGTGCAAATAGGCATACAAACAAAATAAAGATGGCAAATGCACGGAATCCAAATAAAAGCGAAATTGAGGCACGAATTAAGTCCTGATGGTGATTAATCTCATGAAGAACGATGTATGAACAATACTCACCCTCGCCAAATCACTTTAAATTCCCTAGTTAAATAGATCCAAACCTAAAAGATGAATATATGAAATATTTGTCCACGTCCAAATAAATAGCAACTACACGAAATCCAAATAAAAGTAGAAATCTAGCATGAATTGAGTCCGGATGAGAAGCAACAAAGCGAATCCATGTCCATGGTCACCTGCGTGGAGTGCTACTTCTTCACTGAATTGAACTCGGGCATGTCGGTCTCGAACGCTTTCACGAGGTTCCCAAAGTAGTGTTCCGTCACGCGGGCGAGGTCCTCGAGCTTCTTCTTGTAGGCCCTGTAGCTCTCGTTCATGGCGTCTGCGCTGACACCCTCTTCCTTGACGACGAACTTCCTCCTCTCCAGCTCGGTGCATGAGTGCAGGCTCTCCAGCCTCGAGTTGGCGTCGTCCACCAGGTGGTCGAACAGGCCGCGCTTGGCCTTGTCGCCCACCGGATCCAGGTAGAACCCGTACGCGTACACCCACCGCATCACCCGCCGACCGTCGGCGATCAGCTCGTATGCCTTGGTCATGAACTTCAAGTCCGTCACCGGGATTTCCATTGTGACAGCCATCTTTTTCAACCCGGAGCTCTGGAGCTGGCCCATGTCCTCGAGCGCCTTGCGCAGCGACGTGCGGTTCGCCGCCCACCGCTCGTAGTGGTACAGGTACCTGTCCAGCGACGCCTTCGCCTGCTGCCGTCGCATCTCCTCCTTCCTCGCCGCATTTCCATGCCCATCGGCAGCGGCGTCAACCACCGATCGCTGCTGCTGGTCGTAATTGTAGCGGTAGCAATGGCGGTGATTGTTCCAGGGATTGAAGCAGAGCCAGCAGAACTGTGGTTGCATGGGGGCCTGCAGGTCATGTGGTTGCAGCCATGGTTCTTCTCGATCGCCCGCCGGCACTTGGGGCAGTTCTTCGTGTTGGTCAGGATCCAGTTCGCCGTCTCTGATTCGGAGCTGTTCTTGGCAAGCCACGCGCGCACCGTGTCACACGACACTGGCCGGTGCGCCTCCTCTCCGCACCGCCAGCAGAAGCCGTGCCGGCAGTCGCAGAACACGTCCCTGGCGTCGTCGCCGCCGGCGTGCCCGCCGACGAGCTCCACGGCACGGGCGCAGCCGGGGGCGGGCACCATTTGATGCCGCTGCCGCCTCCGTCCTCGACGAACGATCGGAGCGCGAACCACGCGTACCGATCCTTGTCCTCGGCGCGGGTCACCGCGTCGAGAGGTCTTGGACGATGGCGGCGGAGCAGGCCGGGTACGGGCACCGCAGCGACAGGCACCGCGGGCCGTCGCCGACGGCGGCGTGGATGTACCCGCGCCAACACGCGTTGCAGTAGAAGTGGGAGGAGCACGCCACCGATCTCGTCTTGCGGGCGCTTAACTTGCGGAAGCATATGCCGCAGGCGAGGTGCCGGCGGCTGAGGGCCATCGGCACGGGGACGCCGTCCGCCGGCATGCCGACGGCGTCGCGGACGCGCCGCTCGTCGGACAACCACTCCTCCTTCACCCGGCTGGTTCGCCACTTGAAGTGCCGGAGCAGAAGGACGGCGAAGCTTGACGGGATCGACAGGACCTCGGCGACATCTGCCGCCGCCTTCTGCTGACGATCGAGGATAGCGTCTTCAATTAGAATGGCTCGGGAGGGGAGGGAGGAGTGGCAGACCGCAGGGAGTTTTTTTTCTTGTGTCTGATCCGGTGCGCCCGACGCGGGTACAGCAGCCGGGTATGGTGGGGGTGGGTGAAAAAAAACGTCTCTTTTTGACAGAAACGCTCTCTAAATTACGATTTTTTGGTACTTCATAGTCCTTCCACCCTATCCACTTCCAAAAACATATGACGAGTGGGTCCGGCGTGAGGGATACGGTGGACCTGATTTGGATGAGAAAAGTTTTTAATTGTCTTCGCTCCTTATAGTATAGATTATCTCTACTCCTAAAAAGTATGGAAGTAAGACAAAAACTTGATGCGTCATTCGCTGCGTGTCTGCCTCCGCCTCCCGCACAACCGCGCGCCTCCGCTCGCGGTTCCCTGCGTCCACCCCCCTCCTCACGCCCGCCTCCGCATGGGTCCGCCCTCCGCTCCAGGGGCCTCCCCAACCCCGCACGTCCGCCCTCCGCTCGGCCAATTGCCTCCGCGGCCTCCCATTCTGCCTCTAGGGTTGCCGCCGCCACCGGCCGATCCCATCAGCCGTACCACTCGTTCCTCTTCGGCTGCCGTCCTCCTCCTCCACATCCTCCACGTGACCCTGTGCTACCTCCCCATCCACGCCAGCTGCACCTCCTCGCCATCCACGCTCGGTGAAGCGGCACCCTGCTCGGCGAGAAGCAGCCCGTATCGGGGATGGCGGGTTCACTCTCAGATGCGGCAGGCACCAGATTTGGCGTCGAGGGCGAGCAGCACTTGTGTTACCCTGTGCGGCTGTGCCTCGCCTTCCTTCTCCACCGCTGTCGTCCTCTCTTCCGTCTCCGCCTCCTCCCTGCAGCACGAACCCGCGGACGTTGAGGTGGTACTCGAGGATGTCGCCCGCCGACTCCACGGTGACGAAGACCCTGACCGCGGAGGTGGAGGACGACAGGAACAAGACGCAGTGGCAGATGCGCCTCCACGCAGTGGCGGCGGAGGACGACGCCACCGCCGATCTCCCGCGCTCCGCCCTCTTCGACGGCCGCCGCCGACCTTCCGCTTCTCCTCCAGTCCTCCCCTTTTCCGCACCGATCTATTCTTCAGTACTCCAGTCAGAACGTCGTCGTGGTCATGGACTGTGAGGAGATTGAGGTGAGTGATCCGAACCCTAGAAAATCTATTTAGCCGCAAGATTGAACTACGATTGGGTGGGGAATTGGCATACCAATTGTTAGTAATGCAGTATGTTTCGTATGTAACGCCACTGCAGTCTTGTCAGTCTTGAGATGGCTATCCGATGCCTACCTGCAAGCTCTTGTTTTAGTTACCTCATTAACTTGCTAGCTTCCTTAATTTAATCACCGATGCCAATTTATTGAGTTACTGACATGGTGTACTTGTTTGTATTTTCTAATGTTATAATGCAGTGCAAGACAAACGACATTCTTATGTGGATGAACTTTTAGTATCCAATTAGACATGATTGCATTATTACTTGAGAGCACATTGTATGGTTAGCCTGTAGCTTTTTTCTCTTCTAGGAATACATTCTTCATGGCAATTGGTGAAGCATAGTCCTCTTCAGAAAGGAAAGGGTGAAGCGTGAACTTATGTAGATCAAGAATCTACAAATTTATGCTCTGATGGAGATAGAACCAGTGCTACAAGAGGTATGTGCATTCTTTTGAACTCTGCCCTTTTTTGCTACCCTTGCAAAATGTGTATCTTGGACAAAAACAAAATATTTCCAGTGATGACCTACATTTGGTAACTGCTGTGACGGCCAATACATTTGTTTTGTGATGAGAAATATTTCCTTTCAGTGTTCCATTTTTTATTTCTTTTGAAGCATACATGAATTTTATATCATGACTGTGTGATTAACGGTTGTTTTCTTTTCTTTTTAAAAATAGGCCGAGAGAAGGAAAAAGTTTGTGTGCTGTTATTACCTGTATAGTTCAGGGTTAAATACTTTTGATTCCAGCAAACATTTCTTGGTTCAAATTATAGTTCTGAATTTTAGGTGCTACTGAATCGTGGTGCTTTCAGTTTCCGGGTTAAATACTTTTTATTCCAGCAAACAGTTGGTTCAAATTATAGTTCTGAATTTTCGGTGCTACTGAATCATGGTGCTTTCAGTTGAGTTCATGTATGAATTGCAGTATTAGTGTTTCTAAATTATATAGGCATGAATAGGTGCTTCTAAATCCTGCGTGCAGATGATCTTGGGGGTAGGGGATATTTGGGACCGAGCTGCTGGTTCTTTTGAAGATTTCGGTCAGTAATCAGCTATTTCGAAAAAAACACAAGAGATCATATACAGCTCGTGGAAAGCCCCTGGGAATTCCAATATCCATCAGAGTTGCAAGCTGAAAGCTTGAACCAAGGTAGTATTTTTTTATTTCTCTTTTTCCTTGATATTTTTACTATAGTGTACTGTAAGTCTATAACCTGAAGTTGATACTTGATCTTTGCTAGGTTCAAATGCATGATGTGGAAAGAGCTATATGAAGTGCATGTGGATGGGTATCAGTAGTGAATCTGGATGTGGGAAGAGCTATTATGGACCCAAGTTGATTTTACATTTCCCACATGCGCGTGCAGGATTCAACAAGAACACAATATTAGTGTGCCATGGTATGTGATTTTCTTTAGTTTAACACATATTCAGTGCTATGCCAAGGTGTCAATTTTTCATTTATTAGCTCGAAACATGATTCCAAAGATAAATAGAAATTGATGGTTCGATAATTGTAATGCATAATGATGATTACAAGATTTGATCATGAAATTGTAAGAATAGTGCAGATGTTATTATTAATCCTCAAAAAAATTGACAATCAGTCACAAATTTATGAAGACTAAACTTACAAAGGTTAGTTGAGAAACATCAGTGCAGATAAGCTCAATTTGCCTGTTAGGTGACTAGATCAGATTCGCAAGGTGAAGCAAAATCGGCGATGTTATTTTGAAATGATATACCCCTAATCTTGACTAAATTTTGAAATAATTCATTTTCACCATTGATATGTCACCCCCCGTGGACGCTGCCCCCGCTGCCGACCGGGGATGCTGACGCCGCCACCTCCAACCACACCCCACCACTGCATATTGGCATATCCATGGCGAGACAGTTGCAAGTGCCTTCCCTCGCCTTTCATGCTAGACATTTCTTTCACTCTTTTTTCTTTTGCACTTTCTTCATGCCTGACGCCATGCCATGCCCAGTATTCTAATTCATCTATAGTTGCAAGACGTGTGGGAGGCACATGGTTTTCATAAGCTTGTCAGTGTTTACATGTTTGTAGAAGACAAATTGAAAATCTAGATTTGTCAGCAAACTAGATAGAATTATTACAATCTTATTAGTTGTAGAAAAATGGATTTGTTTTTCTGTGCTTGTGGGGGGTGATGATCTCTGTCTTAATAGTGCTAATATGTCTTTAACTGTGTTAGTCTATAAAATTAACACAGTGGATGCTGAATCATTTTGCTCGTCCAGTACGTCGGGTGGGGATGGCGTGGAGATCGACTGTCAACGATCCCTGCACTTCTCAAATAAGTGCTATATGCTTGCAACATTTTTTCCTGAAAGTTTGTGCTTGCATGATTGTTGAAACAGTAATAAGAGATGTTTGAAGGCTTGAAAGCCAATCATCCTTGTTTTTCTGTAATTTGTCAGTACAAATGGTTGGCCTGATGTGATGCTTGGTTGAAACAGATTCCACGAATTGATTGAATGTTCATGCTTTTCATCGATACTTTTGCTCCTTGCAGACACAGGGTGAATGGGTGATTAATGCCTACTGAGCATCCTTAAATTGCTGTCTACATTAGACAATGTTCAGTGATCAACTTTGAAAATTCTCGGATCCTGAATTCAAATTCTCTTGGTTTAGTTTTACTCATGAAAGTTGGAATTTTTCTACACCTGTTAGATTTCTCTTTTACATGTTCTAGAATACTTGCCTAAACAACTGAAATCGAATGTAGTTAAGACAAACTTAAAACGGGTCCTTGTATCACATTGTCAGGATATATTGTATCAGTGATGTAAATAACAAACAATTCATTCTTGTGTCTCATTTATTCTACTTGTATTATTTTCCATCCAGTAGTAGCTTTGTCAAGCATATTAATAAAAATTAGTGTTCTCAATAACTTCTGTAAAATCTCTTTTTTTTATACAGGAACTTATGGTATAGTCTTTATTCTGCTTGACACTCCAGAACACATACCTTCTCTGCAAGCAATTAGTTTGTAATTCGATAGTCACATCTGTAATCAATAGTCAGATTGGTTTGCCACGTTTGCAGTTAATTGGTCTATTTTTTTCATGGCTTGTGACATTAGTAGTAGTCACGATTGTCAGGATATAGTGATACTTCTATATGAGGTGGTGAGTATTCTTTTAATAGTTTAAAGTACAACTTTTAGTTGATAATGATCTGGATGTACTCAAGGCAAAAATGACTTGATTGATAATTATCAATACTTGTAAATATGAATAAATTTGATGTTTGTCAGCATGTGGAAAGTATTTGTATTGCCCGTAGCAACGTACGGGCACGATCCTAATCTATACTATAAAGAGCGAAGACAATTGAAAAATTTTCTCACCCAATTTGGGTTCGTCTTACCCCTCACGTCGGATCCACCCGTCAGGTTGCGTGATGACTAAAAAGATGGAACGACCATAGAAATTGTAATTTGGGGAGCGTTTCTGCCAAAAACGAATTGTTTTTCTCACCCACCCCGCACGTACCCACCCCTGTACCCATTGGGCCCACCCTTGCCCGTAGCGCATGGAAAAAATCCCTTCCCCGTCGAACCCGCCCGCCAGCCGCCGCCTCGCGATGCAGATCCTCCGGCGCGCCCGTCCCCCCGCCGCATGGGGCGTCGAGGCCAGGCTCCATGGCCAGCAGCAGCTCTTTGCTCCCTGGATCCGCCGCATCACCGTCGAGCCATTCCTCGCCGACGTCGTGCGCCAGGTGCTCTCCGGGATCGCCTACCTCCACCGTCCTCCAACCTCCTCATCGACATTGTGCGTCGCCTCAAGATCGCCGACTTCGGCGTCAGACGGATCCTCAACCAAATCATGGACCCTTGCAACTCCTCTGGGACCATTGCCTACATGAGCCCCGAGCGGATCAACACCGACCTCAACGACGGCTATGCGGGGACAACATTCTCGATTTCTACCTCGGCAAGTTCCCCTTCAGGGAGAACCTCGACAAGCAGGGCGATTGGGCCGCCCTCATGTGCGCCATCTGCTACTCCGATCTGCCAGAGCCGCCGCCCACCGCGTCGCGGGAGTTCAGGGGATTCATCAGCTGCTGCCTGCAGAAGAACCTGGCCAGGCGGCTCACGGTCGCGCAGCTGCTGCAGCACCCGTTTGTCACCGAACCGCAGCCACAGCCCCTCGCCGCTCCTCCCCCATCATGACCACCATTCCAGATTGGAACTGCTTTGGATCTCAATTCGGCCTTGGCTGCAGGCAGTGTCAGACCCCAATCCAACATCGTCTCAGGTGTATCCTTGGATTGGATGGACCGAACAGAGGTGTGAATCCAATTCGTTCAACATCCAATTTGGTTGGTTCTATCCATCATCAGCAGCATCGCCCTCATTTGTTGTTGCTGCTGATGCTGGCGCAATTAAGGTCCCTTGTTGACGTTCTTGAAGCCATTTTTGGCTGTCCTGTCCATCAGTCATCGTCCTCAACCAGCTCCTCGCTGCAATTAAGGTTCTTTCCTTCCTGTTCTTTCACGTTCGTTACTATTTCAGCGATGATAGCATAAGCAGAGAAAAAAATGTGTGTAAAAATGATTTTGTAAAAGATCATATTTCAAGTACAAACAGGTCCACTTCCTAGCCAATTTTCATTGCTCTAAAAAGGTTTGGTTAGAAACTTCAACTTCCTTTTCTTCCCGTTCTCCGTATGCAGCAGAGCTGTCACATGAACTGACAATTGTGCTAGCATATCTTGGATGATATTTTTGGTGTATAAGTGGGGTGATGATTGAACACATGACGACAATTAGTGTTGTGCTGTTGCTGGTGCCGCCTGTTTTTTTAGTTATGCAGTGCTTTGTCCTTAAAGGATTGCATTTGGTACAAAAACACATGTATCTAGCACGCACCATAAATCAAAATAATTCACATCCAAAAAAAAGGAGTGTAAAAAAGATTATTCCTTTATATCATAATTTTAGTTATTACATGTATCTATTTGCAATTCGAAGGGAGTATCATATAAACATATAGCACGTGTGTGTCGCGCGGACATTATCCTCTTCACACGACATACTCGATTTATGGTTATCAAAGGCATTACCCGTTTGTTTTTTCCATGTACCATGTCAGTGCAGGCCTGTGTAGATTTCACTAGATTAATTTGGGTGGAACCATATTCGATCTGCCATCTGCATGAGTTTTTCCCTCCTACTTCCTCATACTCATATATGATTCACTACCCTCTCATCAATCGGCATATAGTTTATCAGTTTGGCAGCAGTAGAATTCCTGAAGTTTGACAATTGAGTCCACAGGTGCTGAATTTGTGATGGTTTACAACCTCGGGATTATTGCCAGTCTCTCTGCTTCGGTTACAAGAAGTGAGTTTTATTAATGAAAGCACTCTATCAATTTCTTAGTGATTTAAATTTTTTTTCTTGAAGTGGTTAGTAAAAAGTATTGGCTACCAGGGCACATGGTTCTTAGAAGATAATGCCTTTCATGCCACCAATAGGACTCATATTGCTTGGATTTGACCTCTTTCCGCTCACTGCCCAGGTTGTGAAGATTACTACTAGTGGCAGGAGATAGACATCAAGGAGTGGAGACTAGCTGAAGCAGAGCAAGCTTGATTGGAATGGATGCATATGGTTAAGGTGCTCATTCGTGGTAGCAGCAACTCCTGATGACGCAGTTAGGATGCATAATTATAATATTTCAGTTCTAATTGTACAGTGTGTTTTCTCCTTCAGTAATGTGTATGTTAGGAACTTAGGATGCATATCAACATTTCAGTTCATAGGGCAATGAGTATATATTATAATTAAAATATATAATCATAATGTTTTTTAATTATGCATAGGTTTAGATTATTAATCATGACAATGGTACTCTCAGTAATTAGGCGCTAATGATGCAAAGATAATTATTCACACTTGGCATATGCTTTCCTGTTGACCTGTGGTCGCTAGGGTGTGTGTATCAATTCTATCTTTCTTTATTAGAACATTGGGTGAGTCCTTGCTGACTTGATTCTATAATCAATTAATCTTTTAGTTTTTGTCACTTCTTATAAATTTGGAAGTTATTTGAATATTCTACTATTCATGTTCTTTACAACAGTGCTTAGCATTTCTAACCTATTTTGCAAATGTGCATCCTCATATTTCGGTGTGCTCCGCATTATTCAGCTATGATATTTTTTCTCATGGCATTATGTGAAATAGAAAGTATGCCATTATGACTAACCAAACACCAGAAACTAATTTTTGTATGACTTGGCAGTTATGATATTTTCTACCTATGCTTTGTATACGAGGTTATTTATTTCACAAGAAGCTAACCTTTTGCCATACTATACTTTAAATCTAATACCCAAACCTCACAGACCTAGAATACATCACACGTGTTCATTCAAAAAAATACACCACACATATGAAGTTTTAGTGCCGGATCAACATCCCCACTGGCTATCAAGGAAAATGATTTGGTTTACCAAGGGCGAAATCGCATGGGCTTTCATTGCCTACCTTAATTTGTTGTGCTTCAATAGAGGTGGCAAGGCCTCCAAGGTAAAACAATCAAACTGTTGGCAAACAGATGCCCAGGTTAAGCCAATGCTCCACCTCCATATTTTTTTAACATTTATGGCGACGTGGTTGTGAACTTGTACATCATGTAAGCACTGGATTGTGCGACATGAAAGGATTGCGGTAATTTGATGCTTAATGTTTTTTAAACATGTTTACTTTTAAACACACGCCTGCAACTGATACATGGGAAAATTGATTGGTGATTTGGATCTGGTAATTGCTTGGTTCTATAATTAGAAAAAAATAAAAATAATACACAATATAATTAGCAACTGATTAACTAAGTTATGTATTTTTTTATGGCCTATATACAATTTGGGGTTACCTTCCTAACTATAGTTGAGCTGGCTTAATTTCGTTAGGATCCAATTAACTATAGTTTTTAGTTCAATTTGGCAATATTCTCTTGCCCAATCCACATATTTTGTACAAAATATAAAATATTATTAATTAGATAGTAGACAAATACATAATCTTTCTTTTTTCAGTTTTCAAAAACACGCACGTGCACTTTACTAGTATAGATAAAAAGGATGAAAGTAAGATGAAAACGTCGGTTCACCAACGCCGCTCGGACGACCACGCGCGTCTGCCCGTGGCTTCTTCCGCTGCGTGTGGGCCATGCCTACGCCGAGCCGCGTCCGCCCCCGCCTCCCGCGTCCGCCGCTCGCCTCCCAATCGCGCCGTCCGATCCGTCTCCCCTAGGTCCGCCAACCAATCTCCTCCTCCCCACGCCCCCGTCCGCGTCCGCCACTCCCGCCGCCGCCGCTCCATCGCATCCTCCCCCACGCCCCCGTCCGCGGCCGCCACTCCCGCCGCCGTCGCTCCATCGCCGCCTCCCCTACGCCCGCGTCCGCACTCCGCCCCTGCAGCCTGGATACGAAGGTGGACGCGGCTACGGCGGCGGCGCCTCCGACGACGCAGATGAGCGCGGCGACGGCCTGCAGCGCCACCTGCCACGCCTGCTCCTCGGGGACGAGGTACACGACCGCGGGCCCCGCGGTGAGCAGCGGGAGCGCCAGCGCCAGCAGGTTCCCCGGCGTGCCGGGGTCTGTGGCAGCCGACAGCGCCCCCAACTCCTCCGCCTTGGACAGCAGGCCCAGCTGCTCCACCGCCGACAGCGACAGACCCACACGCTCCGCCTCCGACAGCAGATCCGCACGCTCCGCCTTCGTCAGCAGCCGCAACTTCTCCACGTTCGTCAGCAGCTTCACCGGCGCCGCCTTCTTCCCGCTCGTCGTCGCCGGACGCCACCATCCGCTGGAGCCGCCGCGGAAGCCCCCGCCTGCCGGTCGTCGACGCCTTCCCCCCTTCCGCCAGCACGCCTGCATTCCGCTGCTCCAGCGCCCGCGCCTGCGCCCGCCGACGACAAGGAAGATGACGACGGCAAGGATGAGGACGACGACCGCAAGTCCTCCGCCCCCGCGCCCGCCCCGGCCGCCGAGGAGATTAAGGCCGCCAGCGGAGCCGCCGCGGCCTCCTCTACCGTCGAAGAAGGCAGCGGGGACGGCGAGGGCCACGAGGAGATGAACGGCGGCAAGAAGGCCGGCGTGGTGGTGGGCGCCTTCACGGCCGCCGCGGTCGTCGGGTTGGGCTGCTTCGTCTGGAGGAAGCGCCGGGCCAACATCCGCCGCGCCAGGTACGCCGAGTACGCCGCGCGCCTCGAGCTCGTCTGAATGAAATGCTCTGCTCAACCTTTTGCTTGCCGAGGAATGTATTGGTCCCTTTTGGTGGATTATTAGCGCGTAAAAAACATTTTTTTGAGGTTTTACTACGAAAATTCATCTCAGTTGATTCATCCATGGAGTTACAATCTTGCCTGATCTGCACTCTAGGTATTCGTGATAGTGATATTTACGGTTGGCTGTGCTTATTCGGAAGCCAAATCCTCTTATTTTCTAGGGATTTTGTCTACCTCTTAGTGGGTTTTTAGAATCTGAATGGCATCAATACTAAATTAATCAAGTTGGTTCTATTTCTCCTTTCAAAACATTATCAGAGAACGAAGTGCCTGTGCAGAATCAGTACTTTTTGTTTGGTGGAGGATCAGCACTTTGTTTGGTGCAGGATAAGTTCCTGCTTTATCATGCATCTATTTTGCTGATAGAATCTGTTTCTTGTTAATTGTTTCAGATGAGATAAAGCAAATAGCATAGTGTGTCTTACTTTTCTTTTAAAATTTAATACTTGTTTGTGGTGCGATTTATGTTGCTTTAGCATGATCTACTTGTTCAGACTTTCCTTTTTTTCTAAAGAATGATCTACTTGCTCAGACAATCTTGTAATGCTTAGTGGTACCTATTAATTTATTCTTCTAAGTAGTTATGCTAAGTGTTAACTGTGTACCTCGCATTGCAGTAATTGAGTACCATTGAGCCACGGCTGCCAAGCTGACTCGCCTCCACAGTCTTCGCGAACGACTTGGTGCCACTTTCTCCTCTCATCCCAATGAGCTGATTGCGCTCTTTTCCAAGTGAGAATGCCAAAATTTATTAACTTGCGTTTCAATTCTGGTACTGAAGTGAGCTAATTTGATATTCACCCTTGTATTTTTCTTGATTATCCCCATCAGCCAGCTTGCTTGCTCTTGCTCTCTGTCAATTCTGGTCCATATTCTGGTTCATAACCAAGAAAGGACCCAACTAGATTGAAAATGAAATGAATGGGTATTTCTCAATTCACAGTTTTTTTTCTATGTCAAAACAATTACAAAACAGCTACCTTATATGGTTATATATTTATGGATATGTGATGGCTCATCATGTAGAGTAATATGTGACTTGATTGTCGCACTGTCTGACCTTCAGGTATTAACAAGTTTCTGGAGCTCATCAAGAGTTTGCTTCTGGCTTCCCACGAAGGTATACAATTCCGAACATTTTAACTCGGTGCAGGTAGCTTGTATCCTATCTTCAGTGATCGACTGAAACACCACTGTGTGCATGTCTCTAACAGGGTACCTAATCCCCAAGGGCTGGAAGGTTCAGCTATGGTACAGGAGCGTGCACATGGACCCTCAAGTGTCACACATAAGGAAGCCAGATGATCAAAATTGGAGACTTCAGAAATATTTTATTTCTCTCTGAATAATATAAACAAATTTTGTATGGTGATTGGTGGAGCTGATTAGCTACTTCTTTTGTCAATTCGAAACCTGTCAATTTTTTCTATTTCGTACTATGTACTCCTGCGTGCATTTGTTTGAACTCTATCCATCAATGACATGCAGACGCTTGCTGAGGGAGCTATGATTGGGCACACTCCAAGAGGAATGCAAGTTGCTCAAGAAACCATAGTAAGTTTCTTTTCTTCCGGAGTTTCAGTTTCAGTTCTATTGTTTCCGATATCATTATTGCGAATCGGGAATGGTTTTTGCTTAGAGTTCACCAGTCATTTTCCGAGGTGCAGATTACAACTATGCGTTTGTATTTCGTAAGTGGTTGTCTTCATACTTATGCTGACTTCAGTGATTAATAGTAGGATAGGACAAGAAGTTTGGATTCTAGATGATAGCATTTGTTTCCCGAGTGAATCTCAGAAAATTAGATAGTAAAAGAAATACAGAAGGCTGTGCTGATTCTGTCATTTCTCCTTTTGATTCTCTTATGAATAAGAGAGAGGAATCTAATTGAAATAGCACAGTCTGCCCTACATGTTTTTCCATACAAAAACGTTGAGAATGGCTTCTCACAGAACTCTCATCAGGTTTATTGTGCATTAACTTCTTTTTTCTTCAGGATTATAATTTAAGCTAGAGTTTTTACATGCTCTCTTTTCTTTTCAGAAATAAATGTGCAATAGATGTCTGAAGCATGAAAAGGTATACCATCTCACTATGTTAAACGGTTCTGTTAGCACACTGATGGCTGAAGTGTTTGCATGACATCCTCTCTGAGCTTATATGGGGTAGGTGCTCCTCATTTATACCTAAGAAATTTACTGTGATCCTATGCCGCCATAAATCTTATTTTACAATGCAAATATAATTATAAGGAGCATTTAAATGCTATCTTTTGAGCAATTCCCAGCATATCTGATGTTTAATTTATGCAGAGCAGTGGCTGTATTGGTAATTTAAGCAAATCCCAGTCACTTCAAGATTCTAAACTGAATGGATCTTCTTTAAGAAAGAGGTCTCGGAATTCTTCTATTGGAAACAGAAGACAATGGCAATTAGGTCTAGAAGCAATTGAGAACAACGTCAGCATATCAGTTTCTCTTGAGGGGAATATCTCGTCTATGCCCAACATAATAGTCTATGCCCAACTCAATAATCAATGATTCTAAAATGTCAACGGACAATGGGTTAGATACATCATTTATAAACCATGGTATGACTTTATTTTGTGCTCTTAGTATCTTGAGTAAATTTTGTCAGTGTTTGGATGCTTACCACAAGTAGATTGAGAAAGATAGCTTGATTATGAGGTAAATATGTATGTAGTTGTTTCATTCATTAGATTGTACATCTTTGATATGCACTCTGGTGAAATCAAATGGTTAATTGCGCTTGTTTTACTCTATAAACGAGAACTGTATGTATAGCAGTATAGGCTTGTTTCTTTGAATGATATGCAAACCACATGATGTGAAGGGGTTCATTCAGTAGTGTCGCAACGTCAAATCAATTTACAGGACATTGTTTCTTGTTTACTTTACTTTTTTGCTAGGGAAAGCTTACTGTTAGCTATTAATTTCTGTGAACAGTTATTCAGATAATAATATATTTTATACCTAAACCTAATAGCATAAATTTTACTTCTGTATGAGCATTCTGATGTTTTGGGACAATGTTTGCTTCTGCGTGCTTGAGCATTTTCAGTGATCGACCTGTAATAGGGAAAGGCGAATTGCATTTTCAGTGATAGCACAGGTGGGGCCATGGATGAGGATGATGGAAAGGCGAATTGCACAACACAAGTTTGGATGAGGATGATGAAACAGGACATTCTGATTTCTGCATCAAGGAGTTTTGATTGTCTGCTACTGCCTAGGAACTAGACCTGTAATAGAATGGCTACAGAGAAATATTCAGCAGCTAGGACATGTTCACTTAAGAACATATATCATGTCCATCATTTGTGTAAACACGATGCGAAAATGTATTTTTTGAAGTAATTGTATTTATTTCATGCCATTATGCATCATGTCTGAAATCCGAGTGACTAAGGAGTTGAGATAGAACATAAGCTTTTGAGTTATGATTGGTGTCAAGATGCGGCAATAGTTTCTCTTTGATTGAGAAAGCTTGCATAATTGCATTTATGGGCCGATTTTGTTTTGGAAATTATACATATTGTTTTGCAGCTCGTTTGATTGGCTCGTTAATGTGGGTACACAAGCAAAATATTTTTGATTTTAGGTATAATTATTTTTTGCTCGTAGCAACGCAGGGGCACGATGCTAGTTTGTAAAAGAAAGGTGAAACAGATCATCGTAGATCCATCAGATGGAATGGTTTGAGCCCTTTTGTACGGATGCACCTGCTATTGAACTAGGAAAAGGACTGGATTTTATTTGAAACTGGCTAGCAACAAGTTGGTGGTCTTGAAATTGTTACAACTGATAGTTTTACTCATCGGTGGTACAATACATTTGGATTAAAGGGACGTTCAAATTAATGTACTGTGGCAGAGAAACAAATGATGGAAAGCCCATTACCAATTTATCATGCACATTCATGCAAAGTAAGACCTATTCAAGTGTCGTGTCAGATGGATTCTAGAGAAGTTTGTGGCACCGTTCTTGCGCTACGACCCCTAAAGTTTCACCAAAATTCTCACCTAAAGGACCGTGTCAGTTCATTTCTTCTCTCTGCGCACGCGGTCTAATACAAAAAATTTCACCTCCTTTCCACCAACTACAGGCTGCCCCAGAGACCATTTTGTGTTTAATGCCACCAACATGTAACTGTTGCCAATATGTCTCTGCGTTGCCTATTTGTCTCTTGATCCAAGATTTAATTAAGTAAATAGTCAACGGCATATAATTTAAAAAGGATAGAGAGTAGGTCACATGGTTCATAAACCCGTAGTATATCTTCTTCAACCATGCTCTTCATTCCTTGCTAGCTCTACTCCTTGCCTCATTCCTAGATCCGTTCGCTGGCCACGTTGATGTAGTCGACGTCATCAAAGTAGTTGTCGGCGAGAACGACGGCGAGATCGTCGGCGTTGAGCTTGATGGCGACTCATCCGGCATAGTCGACGAAGTGCAGTCGTGCTGATAACATGTTGTGAAACACATCGTTAACGGTTGGATCTGCTTCCTCTCGTGTCTCTCATGACAAGTATAAGAACAAATACAATGTAGACACGAGGCAACATTTGCAATACAAAATGCGGTTGATATGTACTATTTTCTCTAAGAACAGTTTTTTCTCACTGGGTTTTCTGATAGAGTTTTTGATGGGACATATGTATTCGCGGTAATCGCCCAAGGGAGAGTGTTGTAAAACAACCGGACTTCGTATGGATAGAAAGAAGGATTGGAAGTCCTAATCCTTGTCCGGTTGCTTGTGTGCTCTTACCAAAACTCTAAGCTTAGTTCAGAGTATATATATCAGAGGATTACCCCTCTTGTAATACATCGATATTCAGATAATAAAGAGAAGCTACACCTATATTGTCTCTTGTCTATGTTGTATTTGTTCTTGTGCTTGTCATGAGAGACACGAGAGGGAGAAGATCCAACCGTTGATGAGTTTCGCGACGGTCCGCCACTATATCTCACTGATATGTTTTATTTGGGGTAATAGATACTGATAGTCGATAGATGAAACGAAGTAGCTGCATTTTTTTAATTTGAACAGATCGAGGCAGAAAAGTATAAAAAGTGCAATAAATGAGCATACTTTATTCATGGTAGATACATTCCAAGGATACGATAGTGAGGGGCGATAAAACTATTGATGAGATACTGCAATGGTTGGCTAGGAGACCATCTATCGTGGTAGATATATTCCAAGGATACGAGATAAACGGCTACACATTCTACATGAGAGACCAAGACAAGAAGAGCGTAAATCAAAACAGTGGTGTTTGTATGGATGCAGTAGACCACGAAGGGAACGTAGAAACATACTATGGTGTTATTGAAGAGATATGAGAATTGGACTACAGAGCTTTAAAAATTCCTCTTCTCAAGTGCTAGTGGGTCAAAAATACAGGACGAGGTTTAACGACAGACAAATTTAGGATGACAATTGTAGATCTCAACAAGATTGGATACAAAGATGAACCATTCGTCCTAGCCAATGATGTGACTCAAGTTTTGTACGTGAAAGACATGTCAAGCAAACCACCGATAAAGAAGGGTGCCGATAAGTCGATTGCTGACGAGCCGAAGCGTCACATAGTTTACCAGGAAAAAGAAAAATTGTTGGAGTAGAGGACAAGACTAACATTTTAGAAGATTATGACCAATTCGATGATCTTCCTCCTTTTTCAGTCGAGGTTGACCCAAGCATCCTGTTAACACAAGAGTACGCTCCATATTTACGTCACGATCACAAACAGGGGACGTTCATGAAGAGGAAAGTTATTAATGTTCCGTTAGATAATAATGATGATGTATAATAAGTTTTATTAACTTATGGTAATGTAACAAAGTACTGTAATATTTAGTTATGACTCAGTAACAAGAACTTGTGTTTTATCAGTGAAAATATTAATTATTTAGTTTTTTATTCATCATTTAGTATTAAATAAATAATTTAACATAAAAATATACACAAGTAAGACTAAATCGAGGTAAACATGTTAATAACACCACATTTACTAGTTATATGTAATTTTGCATGGCAAAAATGTATTTCTGTTCGATTTTAAAATTGGACATGAATTTTTGACCAAAATAACCACATTACTAAGTTTAATTACCAAATTTGACAAGTTTAAGATCTAACTTCACATTCCTATAGTATATACCTAGATTAAGCACAATAGAATCTGTTTTTTCATTTCACCGTGTCAAATATGATTTATAATAAATTTAACAGAGTTTTTCAAAATATTTGGGAATTAAAAGAAAACAAAAGGAATAAGCACATTAGTACCGGGTCTAGATAGGACCCGGTACTAATGTGCTTTTCGTTTTGGCGCGGAAACCCTCCCATATTAGTACCGGGCCTCAACTGGCACGGGTACTAATGTCACATTAGTACCGCATTAGTATCGGTGCCAGTTGAGGCCCGGTACTAATGTGGGGGGTATATCAGCCGCGCCCCCCCTCTGCCCAACACTTACCCAATTCCGGTGCCCCTTCCTTCTCCCCGCCACCGTCGAACCGTCCGCGCCGCCGTCGTCGTCTTTCCCCTCCTCGTCGACCTCGTTCGTGCTGCCGCTGCCGTCGTCTTCCCCCTCCTTGTCGACCTCGTCTGCGCCTGCCGCCGCCGTCGTCGTCCCCCTCCTCGTCGACCCTCGTCCGCGCCGCCGCCGCCGTCGTCCCCCTCCTCGTCGACCCTCGTCCGCGCCGCCACCGCCGCCGCCGTCGTCCCGGCCCCTCCTCGTCGACCGCGCCGCCGCGTCCGCGTCGATCTGTTGCCGCCGCCGTCGTCTCCCTCCTCGTCGACCTTGTCCGCGCCGCCGCGCCCGATCCATCCACCGCCGTCCACGCCCGCTGCCATCGTCTCCTCTGTGCCCCTCGCCGCGTCGTCGTCTCCTCTGCACCCGGCGCCGTCCCACGCCGTTGTCTCCCTCGCACGCCCGATGCCGTACGTCGTCGTCTCCCTCGCACGCCCGGCGGCCGCCCCCACGTCGTCAACCTCGTCCACACCGCCGCCGCCGTCGTCCCCGCTCCCAGCGCGACCGTCATCTCCGCGCCTGCCGTCTCCGCACCCGTCGTCCCCACACGGCCGCCATCGATCCGCTGCTGCTGCCGTCGCCCCCTGCGCCGCCGGTGAGGGGTCAACGCTGACGTCAGCCCCTGATGGCTGACGTCATCATTCTTTTAATTTTCTATTAATTACTGTTGAACTTAAATTTTAAATTTAGATTTAGATTTGAATTTTAATTTAGTTATTTATATTTGAAATTAGAGATTTAGATTTGAAATTAGAGATTTAGATTTGAATTTAGATATTTAGATGAAATGTATTTATTTAAATTTGAATTTAGATATTTAGATGAAATGTATTTATTTATATTTGAATTTAGATATTTTGTCGCTCACTCGTACGACTCTCGCCCGACACTTATCTAGGCTCGCTCGACACGCTCGCTCCCGCCTGAATCGCTCACTCGCCCGACTCTCGCCCGACACGCACGCTCTCGACTCCCGCCCGACATGCACGATACCGCTCGACACGCACGCTCTCGACTCCTGCCCGACACGCTCGCCCCCGCTCGACACGCACGCTCCTGATTCTCGCCCGACACGCTCGCTCCTGCTCGACATGCTCGACATACTCAGAAATTCATTTATGTACCCAGAAATTCATTTATGTACTTATAAATTTATGTACAATTGTTTTAGTTATGATGGTTCGATCAGAGAGGGACCAAGAAGAGGAGGAAATGATCTTAAATATAATTGGTCAAAATGCGCCCGAGCAGCCTCAAAACGAAGATGTACTCAACAGGGAGGCTGACAGCTTCCTCAACATGGCTGGTGATGGGCAAGAACATGTAGAAGAGCAACCAATTGCCCAGGAAAGCAACGATGTGCAAGAACATGTAGAACAGAGAGGAACCAGATTTCTAGCAGAAGGGATTGGGGAAGTTAAGAGATCACTGGGATGCATTTGTGCGGCACAAGGAATCGACAGACGCCATCAAGATGATTGAAACCAATACCATCAATGCACGCAAGAAGAAAGAATTTCATACACTCGGGCCCGAAGGTTACAAGAAGGCCATTCCCAAATTGGATTGGGAGGAACAAGAACTAGTAGCTAGAGGAATCATATTCACAACTCTAGAATGGACCGAGCGGGCAAAGCATTATTATTTTGCACATGGTGGCAAGCTCAATCCGGAAGATGGATCTTTGGTACTGGGCGACCAATTAAGAGAGACAATTGCAAGGCTTGTTGAGTTAATAAGGCTTGCGGCGGAAGGATCTTTTGTGTCTGATCGAGTGAATGACGAGCTTACTATGGGACTAGGTACAAGATAACACCCTGGACGTTGAAGAGGCAAAGGTGTCATTCCATAAAAATTTGCATTTCAGGAGCACATTGATTCCTACAGAAGTCGCCAATGAACTAAGGAAAAACATGCACGACAGATACAAGAGCTGCAAGAGCGCGTCTTTATGAATGAGAAAAAATGGAAGACATCATCGACCAGCGTGTGGCGGTTGCTCTTAGCAAGCAATCAACTGAGCAAGCACCTGCAGCTTCAGGGCCGCAAGATGAAATGAGCCCATCCAACAGGCGTAGAAGTAGCGTCGCTTCCACGGAAGCAACTCCAACCGCCACGGAAGCAGCTGCCCCGTTAGAACAACGCCGCTACCCCGTGGATGACATGACTGTGAGGTCCGCATGTGACATTCTGTTTCAAGTCAGAAATAAGAAGATTGTGGTGGCGTATAGTGTGGCTGAGGTACCGAGAGCAGGAGACATGTTTTTGAACATAGATTATTCCAGTCACGGGGCGCCAAAGTCTTTCTGGAACAAGTGGCTGATATGTGGGATGACCTCGAGCTGGAGTTCCCGGGAGCTGACGAGGCAAATACTCTTGGGGAAGTAGTGCACCCTTGGAATTTGTGGCCCAAGGATCTCATAAAGATAACAGAACGGACCGTGGAAACATCTCCTGCACCTGACCAGCTAGAAGGGAACGCAGCCGCGGTCCAAGATCAGCTACCGCCTTCACCAGCTAGAAGGGAACACAACAGCATGTAAGCATCTAGGCCTTTGCGCACCTTTTGTAAGGGTGTGTTTCGGTGATAAATGACAACCGTATACTTGTGACTAACCTTTGTTTTGTAGCGGATTTAATCTTGGGTTATTGTCATAAGACATAAGTGAAATGATACCCCTCAATTTGAAATTATGGATGATTAACGGACGAATGCTACAAGGCTAAGGATATTGTTAGTTCCAAGTGTCACAAGGAGATGAAGGACACTTGGATTTACTAGTTTGTAGTGTTTGACTGTACTATTAAGACGGGTTCACACACTAGTAGCTTGACCATGCCAAATGCTATGCTATATTCATGCACTATCAAGCTCCTTGGATGTTAAACAACTCAAAGTACTCATGGAATTACAATGGAAGCAAAAGAATTGAAGAAAAACTCAAAGCCGATTGAATTGGACGAGTTATACTGCAAAGGGTAGCGTCGGATGAACCGACGCCCCAAACCCTAGTTTCGTCGGAGGATTACTGCAGCAGTCTAAGAGAAAAAGCATCGCCGGATGAACCGACGGTGCAACATCAGTTCATCCGATGACCTAGGGTTTCGCAACAGTAAGGTTTGAAGTCAAAATCCTTAAGCACCGGATGATACGATGACGAAGGCATCAGTTTATCCGGTGGTGTGCAAAAACCTAACAGAGACACCCGGAGAAGACTTGCTTCAGCACCGAATGAAACGACGCAACACAGGACACTCAGCGATTCATCGTGCGCCTATGTATAAATCATACAGAGACGCACTAAGTGATATGGCTTCATCACCGGATAAACCGACGCAGCATCGGTGCATGCGTCGGATGATTTGGTACAGTGGCTAGGTTCAACGGCTATATTTCTTGAATCAGAGTGACCAGATGAACCGACGCTATGGCCAGGGGGAACCGTCGGTTCATCCGACGGTGCTACTTTCTGCAACACTTTTCTAACGGCTAGCCTCCCTCGCTTAGCCTATATAAGTGATCCCCCTGCGTCTCTTGAGCTGCCTTTGCCACTATGAAGAACTACTGTAGCCAAGGAGAGAAGGATCTAGTGCTTTGTTCATTTGGAATTCATCTTCCTCTTCCAAGGGGAATTCTTTCTTGGTGATCAAGGGTTTCAAGGTGCTTTCTATGGCTAGCTGAGTGCATTGGTCAAGTGAAAGTGTGTGAGCTTGTTACTCTTGGAGATTGACGGCTCCTAGACAGTCTCGGTGTTTGGAGGTTCTTGGTGAGCTCTTGGAGATTGTGGGAGCCCCGGGAAGTGCTTGGTGTACATGGTTTGAGACCCACCATTCCGGAGATGGAGAACGGGTACTCTTAGTGAGCACTCAGGTCTAAGTGGCTTGAGGGGGAGCAAAACTCTTTGTGAGTGCTCCAACGTGGACTAGGGAGAAGCGTCAACTTCTCGATACCACGGGAAAAAATTTGGTTGTCTCTAGTCTTCTTGCTCTACCTTCGTGCACTTAATTTCAACATTTACTTTCAGCTCTTAAGTTCCTTTGTCCTAGTTTCCCTTGTATGCTTTGCTTGTCTCATATCTTGACTAGGGTGCTTTCCTCTTGTTAGTGTGTATCTTGCTAAGGAACTTTGTTGCTAGTGTGTTTAGTTGATAGAAAGAAACCTTTTTAGATGGGCAACACTAGTGATATAGGTTAAGGTTTGTTACTTGTTCTAGAAATTTGAAAAAGGCCCATATTCAACCCACCCTTCTATAGGCCATCGATCCTACACAGCAGTCCAAAACGTGCTGCAACTGACGAGAGCAGTCCAGAACATGCTACTTCTCCTCCTCCTTCTCCTCCAGAGAAGCTGGCTTCCAAACGAGGACATCCTTCTCCTCCTCCAAAGATTACAGGTTCCAGACGAGGACATCCTCCTCCTCCTCCAAAGAAGCAGAGGATACCCAAGGAGAAGCCACCTCCACCGAAATTATCTTACAAGAAGACGCAAAAGGAGCTGGATGCGTTAGTTCAGACAAATATTCAAAAATAAGACGCCTGCACCTGAGAAACCATTTGACATGTACAAATTTCATTGCTTCCTGAAAAAATGGAGGAAGAAAAAAGGAAAAAGCTGGAGCGACCTACGTTGTCTGACTATGATCGCATGGCACTCAAATTCTAGAAAGCCAATAAAGCGCAGAAAGTTGGGAAAACTGTTCCACAATTAGGGACCTAATCAAAGCAATCTGTCCCGGACCTAAAGGTGCTCTCAGATGCGGAGCGTGGATTGCTTGAATTTGGTTTGGACGCAAACCTGACACCTGCTGAAATTCTAGGCACTGCTGAAATTGAAAAGCACCCAGGGTCACGTAGACGTGATTATGTGCCTGAGATGCTGCTTGTGTGGGAGCGATTGTTGAAGGACCTTCCAACTAGGATGTATGCTCTGCACAAATGGCACATGCAAACGGCGGGTGAAGGACCGAATAGGCGACCAGAGAGGGGGGAGTGAATGGGAGCCGATAAAAATTCTTCCCGAAGGTTGAACTCGGCCTATACGCCGATTGCCACTCGGATCACTCGCACACACCAAAGAAGCTCTAGACTAGGCACACACAAGCCTACAAGTCATAGAGACAAGCCGCGAAACAAAGAGCGGAAGAACTAAACAAGAACCAAGCACTTAGACAAATCTGGACAGGCTAAGCGCGGACCGTCCGTGTAGTACGGGCGGACTGTCTGCCAGGGTAGGGCGGACTGTCCGCACGGTTGTCGCGGACTGTCTGAAAACTCCAACAGAACCACCAGAGACGCACCGAGAAAATTGGACTGTCCAGCTGAGGCACACGGACTGTCCGCTAGTGTCGCGGACTGTCCGAGTAGGACTCGCGGACCGTCCGACCAAAGCTCCAGAAACACTTACTCAACTTCGCCCACGCGGACCGTCCGTCATTGACTGGCAGATTGTCCGCAAAACCTCCTGCAACAAAACCCTAGGGACTCTACGGATCGAAACACGAACTTGCACGAACACACGACGAACGGCGACAAACATGAGACACGCAGACTGTCTGTGGGGTCCTTGCGAACTGTCCGCTACATGCGGACAGAGCTGTCCGAGCTCGAAAACGGGAGGTCAACTCTCCCAACTCATCACCAGATCTCCCAAACCACTTGAGCTCTTGACACAAGATTTGAAGGAGATGAGAAGCGTCTCTAGGTGAAGCTATGCCCCAAAAATCTCGACCTCTAACTCACTAAATCACCGGGAATCGTGGATCACATGAACCACCACCAAGAACTCATGCTCTTCCAAGAACTCACGAATTGGAGGAGTTTCCCGGCGTTTGAGGGGTCAAGATCACACCCAAAGATGCACAAGGCATCCACCCATGATCCCCTCAAAGAAATCCAGAGAAAACACCCTCAAATCAATGAATCAAGCGAAGAACAAAACACCCAAAAATAGCCCTGAAAACGACACGAAAATCACAAGGAACTAGAAGAGGGAAATCATCACAACGCTGAAAGCTTCCATACATCCAGAGGTCAGAGTCTATACAACAATCTACCCTAAGGAAATACTGGGAAAAGAAGCAGTCCAGAGCGATCTACTGGGGGAGGAAACCCTAGAGCCAGAGAGAGAGATGCCATCCACCTCTCCGCTATATATATGAAGTCCACCGGAGGAGGCAAATGACCACGCTACCCCTACAACTTAAAATGAAGATACACACCCCTCAGGGGCATTTTGGTCAAGTCTTCGGATATTCTCATCGAGCGAACACGCTTCCACCGCGGACTTGCTTAGCCTCGACGCAAGCCCCGCGATCACGCCACGTGCCCCCCGTGTCGAAGCTTCCCAACGCTCCCGGATCACCGTCTCCGTCGCATCGGGCCTCCGGACTTTGTTTTGAGGCCCAAACCAAGAAACTGTCCACCGATGTTTTTGTGGGCAAACCACCAAATCCCGCGTGCAAGCTTCGGCCTCAAACCACCACCTTGCACCGGCCCATGTCCATGACTTCAACTTGCTAGTCTTGCACCGCACGGCTCGCACTTGACCCCATTGACCACCGGGTCCATCGAACCAAGCCTACTTGCCTCTCCATCACCCGGAGGCCACCACGACTTGTTCTTCACCTGCACCAACACGAGTCAAGTCGCAACCTGTACCTGCACACTGAGCCAAGCATCAGTCCAGACAACGTTGTCAATCACTCATCACTAAGGAGCGACCCTCCACTGGTCCTCGGACACACCTGGTCCTCAATCTTCCCCTTGATGAGTGCATTGACAACACCCATAGTAACCAACATAGAGAAAAAGAAAAATAAAACAACCACGAACACAAACCTCCAAGCAAGTGATCCAAAGCCAAGGAACAAGTGAAAACAAGATCACTCGCCAGACCAAGTCTCGGCCTCTTAAGGCAAGGGCAACGGCTCACCACAACCGAGACAAATCAAAGCTCACAAAGAGCACACCACAAAGCACAAAATTCAGGCAAACCAAAGGAGCTCCCCCTGCACATATGCAAACTCCCTCTGAGCAAATGCAATCTTTTCTTATCAATTTTTCTCCCCACATGCAAAAACTCACAGAATCTCCACAAATGCATACAATTTCTCCCCCTTGTTGACAATGCATGAATCAAGGTATCATGAAATTCTCCCCCTTGTTATCATGAAAAAAATGCATGTCAAAGCATATACAAGCTTCTCAGATATACAAAGAGCACAACAAAATTCTACAAATGAGGCATAGAGCAAGCAAAGTAGACATGGTGTAGTTAGCGCATTGCCATCAAGAAGGTAGAAACATATAAACATGTGACATGGCCAAAATTAGTTTTAAGCAAATTTCACAAAGAAACATTCATCTCATGAGCAAAGCCCTATCCATGGTAATTTGAGCAAAAATGAACTAGTTCACACAATGCTCATACAAGATCACAAGTTATATCACAAGATCATAGCAAACGCCCATAAGCTACTAAATGTCATGTCAAAGCCACTGAGCCATGTGTCTACTTCTTCAAATGAGACTTCTCATGGTAGACATCATGCAACGGTTTAGCACCCAAGATATATACATAAAAGCATAAAGACATGATTATGAGCACATTTTTCAAGCATAAGGCAATTCGTAGACCAATTTCATTTTCAAATTTAAGCATGGTACATGAAATGCCTTTGCGGCAAAAAGAAGCTTATGCTCCTCCACAAGTGAACATATGGGCTAAACATTTATCATGACAAATGGGTCTTTGACCCCAAGTGAAAAGAGCATGATACTCAAGCATAAACTACGCATGATATAGGCATTTGAGCACAAATTTAGCATGAAAAAGAATCTACTCATGAGTGAAGCATTTTTAGCATTTTCACAAAAAGGAAGTTATCTCATCATCAACATATGACACTACCATCAAGAGCATAGCATTCACATCACCATTCCCAAAGCATACACATATCTTACATATAGCACATCATAGTGATCAAAGTATATAAGAGAAGCTCATCCTACCACAAATGATCCAAAGATGGCTATCCTACCATGTTTTGTACAAAAAGTAAAATGCATGCATGGAATGCAACAAATGATACATATATCACATATATACATGAGAAGCTCCAAGATCTCGCTAAAAAGGGAAACACACTCCAAGTTCACCTCGCAAACATGTGAAGGTAACTTGGTCAAGTGGTTTAGTGAATATGTCGGCTAGCTGATCTTGGGTAGGTACATAGGACAAAGAAATGTTCCCTTTCTCAACATTGTCCCTCAGGAAATGGTATCTCACTTCGATGTGTTTAGTCTTGGAGTGAAGGACTGGGTTTTTGGCTACACTTATAGCACTGGTGCTGTCACAAAAGATTGTAACCTGGGAGCACTCCTCACCAAAATCGCTCATAGTGTAGGTCATCCATAGGAGCTGGGAACAACAACTAGCTGCAGTAACATACTCGGCTTCTGTAGTGGACTGGGCTACACTGGATTACTTGTGATACGACCAAGAGACCAAAGAAGAACCAAGAAACTGGCAACAACTCGAGGTAGACTTACGATCCAAACGACACCCAACAAAATCAGCATCGGAGAACCTGTGAAGTCTGAGTGTCGAGGAGGCAGAATACCAAAGACCAAACTCAGGAGTGTAGTTCAAGTACCTGAAAATCCTCTTGACGGCCTGCCGATGTGAAGTCCTCAGTGAAGCCTGAAAAATGAGCGCACATACACACACTGAACTATATGTCCGGCCTCGTCGCCATCAAGTAGAGGAGGGAGCCTATCATGCTCCTGTACTCCTTCTGGTCCACGAGTTCGCCATCCTCATCCGCATCCAAAGCCGTAGTGGTACTCATCGTTGTAGTCAGCGGCTTGGAGTCGTTCTTGCCAAACTTCTTCACCATGTCCTTGGTGTACTTCGCCTGATGTACAAACGTCCCGTCCTTGCACTGCTGGATTTGGAGCCCTAGGAAAAACTGCAGCTCGCCCATCATAGACATCTCAAATTCCCTGCTCATGTCATCTGCAAATCTGGCAACAAGATCATGAGAACAGCCACCAAAGATTATGTCATCCACGTAAATCTGAACAATCAACAGGTCATTTCCGTGCTTAAGAAGAAACAAGGTCTTATCAACTGTGCCCATCACAAAGCCTCTCAACCTACCATACCAAGCTCTCGGTGCCTGTTTCAACCCATAAAGCGCTCTCTGGAGTTTGTATACACGGTGTGGGTATTTTTCACTCTCAAACCCCGGGGGTTGCCTCACATACACTTCTTCCTTTATCACCCCATTCAAGAAAGCACTCTTCACGTCCATCTGGAACAACTTGAACCCTTTAGCCACGACAAAGGCTAGAAGGACCCTAACGCCTCCAGACGGGCCACATGAGCAAATGTCTCCTCATAATCTATACCCTCTTTCTGGTTGAACCCCTGAGCCACCAACCTCGACTTGTTTCTCACAACCATCCCATTCCCATCTTCCTTATTCTTCCACACCCACTTGGTACCTATAGAACGACAATTTGGCGGTGGATCAACTAACACCCAGACTTGGTTTCTCTCAAAGTTCTCCAACTCCTCATGCATGGAATTCACCCTGTTCACATCAGACAATGCGTGTCAAATATCTTTGGCCTCAAACGAAGCAACAAATGCAGAGTGAGCAAAGTGAGAAGTATTCCTTGACCTCAACCATGTAGTGCGTTCATGAAGGACACCTATGATCATCGACGGTGGGTGATCCACCTATACACGCCGGGGAGCCTCTCGCCTGGACACAATCTCCCCCTCAGCAGCAGCCTCCACTCGAACAGCCTCTGTCGTCGTAGGTGTAGGGAATGGACCATCATCGATTGTCGTCATCGTAGTGGAAGTAGCACGTACACGATCAGCCACGAGAGCATCACCACCATCATCTTATTCTTCTCCATCTCCATCCTTCTCGTCCTCAAAGATCTTCTCACCAATTTCCTCGTCACCTGCACACTCAAAAGCAGAAGAACTACATGGGTGTGTCTCGTCGAAAGTTACCTCGCAAGTCTCCATGATTCGGTTAGTGTCAAGGTTGAGCACACGATATGCTCTAGAGTGAATCGCATAACTGAGAAAAATACCATCCGAACATCGAGCCTCAAACTTATCCAACTTGCCCTTCTTCAAGATAAAACACTTGCATCCAAAAGCACGAAAGTGACTCACCTTGGGTTTTCGCCCATGCATCAGCTCATACGAAGTCCTCTTCTTGAAAGCACGAAGGAAAATGCGATTCGACACATAGCAAGCGGTATTTACTGCCTCGGCCCAGAAACGCCTAGGAGTCCTATGCTCATCAAGCATCGTTCTGGCCATCTCACAAAGGGTCCGGTTCTTCCTCTCCACTACGCCATTCTGGCAAGCGACGTATGGAGAAGAGTACTGATGATTGAGACCAAGATCAGTGCAAAGGTATAAAAATGAGAGTTCCTGAATTCCGTTCTATTGTCACTGCGTATAGCTGGAATGACATCACCATGTCTCTCATTCTTCAACCTCAAGATCAAGTCCCGAACAAAGCCAAACTTCTCGCTTTTATCCTCCAAAAAGAAAACCAAAGAATACCTCAAAAAATCATCAACCACAACCAACACAAACCACTTCCCACCCACAGAGCAAATACGAGCTGGCCCAACCAAATCCATGTGCAACAGCTCACAAGGTCGCTCGTTCATGGCCGCAGTCAGAGGGGCGTGAGAAGTTGCAACCATCTTTCCTTGCCGACACGGAGCACAAACCAAATCCTTCTCGAATTTCAACTTAGGCAATCCTCGGACAAGGTCTAGGCCACTCAAGTGGCAAAGCAACTCAAAGCTCAAGTGTCCTAACCTCCTATGCCACTTCCAAAGCTCAGCCGAAACACCGGCAACAAAGCATCAAGGAGGACCAACAGAATGGGAAAAATCGGCACGAAAGATTTGACCCTCGGGGACGATCGTACAGACAAGATCGCCTCGAGAATCAAGCACATGAGACACGCCCAACTTAAAACGAACCTCAAAACCCTCGTCAAGCAATTGGGATACTGACAACAGGTTAAAGCCAAGTGACTTGACCAAAGCCACACTCTTCAAGGTCACCTTGCTACTCACCTTTACCATACCTTCAGCAAGCACTCGTCCTCTCCCATTGTCCCCGAAAGTGATGTACTCCCTCGTACTCACCGGGGTGAGGCTGGAGAACCACCCACAATCTCCGGTCATGTGACACGAACAACCGAAGTCGATCAACCAAAAGTCCTCCAAGCCTCCCACCTGGAAATAAAAAACGAGAACGAGAATGAGCAATCGACTCAACACTGGGGTTAGTACCAAAGGAGTCGAACCAGTGTCGAGCCATTTGCTCAAAAGAAGGGTTAGCAAAATCCGTCCTATCAAAACCTCTAGGTGGAGCCCTCTCACGCCTACCACCGAAGAACCTATCACGTCTCACTGGAGGGGAATGCGCACCACGAGGGGGAAAACGTGGCCCGTAGTCCCTCTGAGAACCAAAACTGCGATCGTGCCTCCCAAACTCATAACGGTCATGAGCAGGAGCACGTCCAGCAAACTCACCACACTCAAACCGAATACGCCTATCTTTCTGAGGAAAACCACCACCTCCCCGAGTGGGAACCGTACGCACAAACCCATCACCCCGATGTAGAGGCCCCCATGAGAAGGGTGGTACCTGTCCTTGTTTGCCATCTCCCTAGCAAACCTCTCATCCCTTCTCCTCCTGAAACAAAACTCATCCTTATGCCCATCCCTCCCACAATACTCACAATGGAAGCGGATTGGTTGTGGCTTAGGCTATGGTTTCTCTGTGGGCTTCTCAACAACTTTCTCTCTTGACTTATCACCAAAGACATTCCCCTGGGTGCTCACAAACTTGATGGGTTTCTGGTAGTTTTCTGTCTTGTGGGGGAACACTGGTGGATCTGGGGTTGTGTCTAGCTTGTTTCTGAGGTGGTTTGGCTTGTGTGCAAATTTGTTCATGGGTGTAGTGTGTGGTGGAATAGGAATCTCTCCAACTTTTTCTACTCCCTCACCACTCTTGCCAGCCCCCATCGACTGACCATCAAACCTCTTAAACTCAGCCAACATCAAACTCAACTGTGGCTCATGCCCAGACAACCAACCCATCAATTTCCTCAACTCATCATTCTCATCCTGCAAACAGTAAACATAATGCGCAAGTTCCAAGTTTTTCAAATTATGCATTTCACAGGTAGAACATGATGTAGGAATAGGAGCTTTCAATGCAGCCTCAAGAGAAACTATCTTAGTATGAGATTCATCTAGCCTAGCAGGCAACATAGGACAAGAAGTGCAAGCACCTAACAAAGCAGGTCTAGATTTCAACTCATCACGCTCGATCCTAAGCACATCTAGTTCCTCAAGAGTTGAGGCATGCTTCTCCTTGAGAGCAGTCAAGTCAGCCAGGAAAACATTGCAATCACTACAATCAACCTCATCAGAAACAACAGGAGCAACTTTCAAATAGTCTATCTCAGTTCTAGCATCAACAAGCAAAGACTCAAGCTCAACTATCTTGTCCTTAGCATCACCTAGCAAAGACCGAAACTCTCTCTTCTCCTTGTTGGTCTTCCTAACCACATTATCACGGTTATCAAGCAACTCATTCAGCCTAGCATTCTCCTCTAGCAAGAAGTTGGGATCATGTCGTACCTCTTCCTCGGAGTCGGAGTTCGAATCCGAGCTGTGCTTCCCACCCTTCTTGGAGTGCGCCATGCCGCAAAAGCCACCTCGTGCAACGAAGCTGAGGCCGGTGAAGTTCTTGCCCATGTGCCGCTTGTCCTTTCGCCGATCTTGCTCTTCATCGCTGCTTGAACCGAAGGAGGAGTCGCTTGAAGTGGAGTCGATGTCGCTCGCTCCGGCAGCCATCGCTCAAGCCGTCTTCTTCTTGTACCCGCTGCTCTTCTTTAGCCTTCTCTCGCCTTTGCCTTGTGCTTGTCCTTGTAGTCGTTCCAGGAGTAATGCTTGTTGTAGTCGTGCTTGGGCTTGCCCTTGTAGTCGTTCATGATCTCCATGGCTTGAGGGCATTCGGTGATGAAGTGCCCGTGCTTCCCGCACCGATAGCACATCCCCGAGCTTCTTCTTGCATTCTTGTGGCTCTCGTACATCCGCCAAAACCTCTTGCTCAACAAGGCGAGATCCTCCTCACTCAGCACCTCAAAGTCCTCATCTGGCATTGTTGACGGTTCAAAATCGTGTTGGAGTTCACCGCAAGCATACGGGTGACTTGGTGCCTTTTTAACCAAGGAGGGTCCCCCAAGGTTTGTCAATCCAAGAATCAGAAGCAAACCGCTAAGGTTCTCTACCTTGTCTAGCCGAACTAACCTAACATTAAGCGTCGATTGCATATAAGGTAACCTTTAAAGATGTATGTGTGATGGCACAAGGTTGATCACATACACGAACATAGGCAAGGTAAAGCGCCACCAAGGGGACAACTAAGCCCAGCCTTCTAGTTGTAGTTCTGGCAAATGAGCAACAAACCAAGCATCTCATCTAAAAGCATCCTTAAACTCCTACCTCCGGCCTACCTCCCGAAGACATCCGCTTGTTCGGGGGAAATCACCCTGTCACGATGCTCCCTTAATGAAGCGGGGGATCCATGGGCGTGCCCATACATGGACATGTCTACCAATCATGAAGGGTCAACATACTAGATCTAATCACCATGATTACATAAAGCATGCTATGTAGTCAAAACTAGCATTAGACTAAGGATCAAATCATATTCACGATAGGTAGAAAGTAAAGACGGAGACATGGAATCGCTTAAAGATCGTAAAACATGATTGTAATTGCTCACATAATAATAGATGTGTTTGGGTCACCACCACCGAGTACATACCATTGATGACCTCAACTAGCTCCGGAACTCCACCATGGCACAACCATGCAGGGCGGCCATGGCAGCTAGGGTTGGCCTAGGCCATCCCCTAGACAACTTCGAGGACTCCGCCACTGTTGTCTCCCTCCGGTGTTCACTTCTAGGTTTCGCCGAGTTCTGATGAATGGATGTGGCGGCCGTCGGAGGCAGGGGGTATAAATGAGCCGAGGAGCGTGTAGGTCAAAAGGGAGGCTGAACCGGGCCTGAAACCCCCTAGGTCGGTCGGCATGGGCCGACCGGCCCAGGCCCTTTTCAGCTCGGTTCGGGCCCATCTTCCTCCACGATGCTTCTCACGATTTCTTGAATATTTACCAAAGTCCTTGTGGGTCCTTGACGTCGTTTTCCTCGCGGTTTTGATAAGGGTGTTTGGCGCACAAACTCCCACATCTTCCGTTTGGGTCCTTGGAGTTTCACAGCTTCATGCTTCGGTCCTTGGGTCATTTGGAGTCATGTTCACTTCGTGTCTTGACTCGTGCCGGGCTTCGTGATCTTCTCACAAAGTGCTAGATGAACTCCACCCGGAAGTCCTCATTTAGGTACTTAATTCCTGCGTAAACAACACACTCCAAAAACCACATGCAAGTGCGAACTTGTTACATCATTATTGTGCCTAGTGGCGGGTTAGTTATAAATCAAAGCTCAAACCAAAGTGTAACAAGTGCTCTTGGTTGGCGGAAATCGACCGTCAACATACCCCCATGCTTAAACCTTGCTTGTCCTCGAGTAAGCCTTTAATGGATGTCAGTATTGCCTTTCAATGTTCATACCCTGCACTTGTTCATACATGAGAAAACATAATGCTCTCCAAGTTTATATTTGTTATAGTTTCATAATGTAACTAGCTTTCATCTCTATGGTGGGTAGATATCATTTAAGCTCTTTCCACAAGTAATTAATCATGCTCTCAAATTTTAAATAAATCTCAGAAATTTTGAAAACAAAGAGCAGGATGAAGAAAAATTGCTTTACCAAGATCAATAATAAACCTCCTTGCATCTTGCTCATGCACTCTCATCTCATCTTGTATCTCAAGCTTACTTGTCCTACTCCTTTCCTCTCTCAAATATTTGGTGGAAGGCTTTATATGGAGCTATGGGGAAGTTTAGTCTTACCAAGATATCATAGTTGAGATATTATCAAAACAAGACAAGCTTCTCATGGACTTACCGAGACTCGTCAAAAAGGTCATTGGAAAAATAATGTTACAAGGAGGGGGGAGAGAAAAATACACACACTTTGAGATAGGTGGACATGTGCAAATGGCAAAGAGTGATCCCGAGGCACAAACGAAGTCCTCGTTATCGGATTGCACATGGTTGGAAAGATGAGTATGGGTCTTGATCTTGAAATCATTTTTGAAAACTCAAAAAGCACTAAACATAGCTAGAGAACCGGGGAGCTTTATTATTTTTTTCTCTTTCTTTCTTCTTTCTTTTTCTCATCATACTTTTTCTTCTTTATCATTTTTTTCATTCATTCATCATTTTTTTTCTTTCATCATACTTTTTCTCTTTTTTTATTTGCTCCCCTTGAACTCTAGACTATACTAGCACTTCCTTGGCAACCTCCCCCATGCTTAGACGTTTGCTCGTCCTCGGGCAAAAGAGGTGATAAATACGCCAAGGTAGAAATTGAAGCTCTCATATTTTCTTAGAGAGAGGTACTCGAAAAATCTTCTAGGGATCCTTTTGGAAGTCTCCCTTACTCACTTGAAGCACCTTCCTTGTAATCTTCCTCAAAATATTCATCAATACTCATATATTAGGTTGTGGTCAAGGAGTTGAACACAAAAAAGATATATTTGGGTTTTGTGGTTGGATATCCGGCGAAGTTTGCGAAATTCCCAATGTGGAAACTCACAATGCACGGATAGAAGAGGCTAGCATAAAGAACGATACACAAAAACAGAATGACCAGCTTCTAAGTCTCGAGCCAGAGAAATCAAGCCTTGAATCAATACACCCAAAAATAAATCTTGTAAACTAAGGTTTTTGCACTCAATTGAATGTAAGGCTTTGGATAGGTAGAGAAAAATGCAAGTGGTATTAAAGACAAGGTTAGCATATCTTTTAAGAATAAAAAGGGATCTTTGATTCATTCAAAATTGAGAGCAACGAAAAACAACTATGGGACTTAAGTTATCATAACCTCCACACAAGATTAGGCTAGCATTTAATTAAATTTTCATATCATATTAAAGAGAGCACTAGCTTAATCATATATAAACCAAGCACAAGAATAAGCAAAGCGGCAACAATCATCATATATCCATAAGTAAGAGCATATGAGATATCATCATGGTGAGCACAAGTTAATGGTGATTATTATTGAAAACAAAAACAAACCTAGGTTGTACTCCTAGTAGCCATGTTATTCTAAAGAGAGATATACAAAGGTTGCATCTAAGGTTGTGGAAAGCATAAACATATGTACAAGCATATAGAAAGACAAGGACAAAAATAGAGTTGAGGATTTGTTACTGTCCTTTGATGCTTGAAGTGTAGCGCAGCCTCCCCCATGCTTAAGCATTGTGCTTAACATGGAAGAAGAACTGTAATCTTTGCTCCATGCGGTCTTCTCATTTCCACCAAATCCTCCCCCATGCTTAGCATGTTGCTAGGCATGGAAGATGATGAACCATCTTGAAGTCATACTGCCATGTGTGGATCGTCATACTCTTCACTTTGTCTTGATTGTCCCTCATTGCTGGTTCATCTTCCACGAATTTTTCTTATACTTCCAGATCAGAACATGTACTGAATGTTGCTCCATTGCAAAGTGCTTGAAATTATCTTTCCAACGAGTAGTCATTCATCCCAATCGGACTTCGAACAAAGGAGTTGCGCAATTTTTACTCCGTGAGTGCAAACTGTCCCGGGCTGATTTCAGAACGTGTGACACCCAAAGATTGCGTTGTAACTCCTCGCACAGGTCTCCTAAAATGTTGAATCTTGATGCATTGGAGAGAAGACTTAATGGAGCTCCTGAACATCCAATTTCCTCTTTTGTACACTTCTGAATGTGTGCTTAATCTTGATGAAAACAGCAGCACTTCTTTCGAGATATTGGAGGTGTTGATGATCTTGATTTCAGCCTTTTATTACAAACTCATGGGAGCGATTTGTCATGCCTGCAAAACAATTCTAATGCACAAAGTACCCCCGAGGTGACGGTCGGGAATACTCACTCTATGCCGACAAACCAAAGACATACCCTAAGATCTTAACTTGTGGCATAGTTAATCTAGTGAAAGAAAAGTTAAAACCTAGTGGGTGTACGTGTGTGCAAGTGAAAGGATGGTATAAAAACAAAATAATGTTTACACCAAATTCTAAGCTCCATGCTTACAAAGTGGTTGCCAAACTTTTCCCTTGCCATAAATATTTATTAACCAAGGTCAAAACACCATGCTTATCCCAAGATTAATAATTCCTTATAGTGTAAGATAAGTAGGGCGCATTGCAAAGTTTCCAAGCCAACCAATGCAAAATGAAAGCAAGGTATATAAAACTGAATGATGGTGGTCCATTCATCACAAAGTTTGACAAAGACCAAGTCTCATAAAGATGATGAAAATGAGGTGGATGCAAAATGCGAATGCAAAGAGTTAGCGCAAACAAATGTTAGCAAGGGTTGAAAAGATCAAACAGCCAAACTAACAAGGTTTTAAGGGTAGGTTATGGGTATCCTATATTTTTGACTCAAACAAGAATTTTGAAGAGAGCGAGTCTAGCATAGAAATTCTATCTAAGGTGGTGTTAAGAGTCTTTTTATGGAAAACAAACCTATGGTTTTTAAGAAGGCTAAAGGTGTGGAAGATTTTCTCGTAGGAGGGCTAGTCAAAGTTTTTAGTTAGAGCAAGGGATAGAGGTGATCTTGGCCAACCGGAATGGTGCAAGCCAATCAACACAAGTCAACCCTACCCTTATTGGTTACGGGTTTTTGGTGGGGCTATAGGTAGGCTTAGGTTGATTTGGACAAAAAGTTAGATCAAAACAAAACATGCAATGCAAAATGACATGGATGAACAAAATGACATGATATGATGGTGATGTAAAACATATGCAAGAGTTAGCCTAAATTAACTAGCCACAAGTTTAGAGTTAAAGGATGGTGCCAACTTCATAGCTCTCTCTAGAAAGACACAAAGAAAAAGAAACTAACACTAATAAGCACACAAAAAGGTCTACAAGTTTCCCAAGATCAAGAACAAAGTGCTCTCTCAATAGCAATTAAATCAAACAACATGGTGTGGTGATATTTGTTAGAGCAATGGTACAATGTTACTTGATGGTTCAGTTTAAGATCACAATGTATATATATATATATATAAACAAAAGAAAACGGATTGCCTCCCGTAAAGCGCTTCATTTAAAGTCATAGAGCTCGACTTTCTTACGTACCTTCTCGTTGTCGCGAAGCCATGGTCCTTCATGTAAGATTTGAAGATGTCCATGCAGCTCTTGATCCACTCTCCATGCTTGACACGATCATTTTACTTGATGAGAGGCTTGCCCGATTTGGGGCATAGCTTTTCTCCTCTTGATTCAAACTTCATGCCCTACATGGTTAGTGAAACTCGGGTTTTCTCCCGACATTTGCTCTTTTAAAGTCATTAGCTTGACCAAGCACAAAGCAAGTCCAAGATTTGCAAGTTCTAAAGAAAACATGCGCAACCATAACCACAATTTAAATTGGAAGAACAAAGCATGTTGTGATTAAAAGTAGCATAAGCTTCTTGCTCAGCGCTAAGGCTCTCATTAGGCATGGGTTCATTAGGCAAGTAAATAACAAAGTTTAAGCACATCATAGCCTCTTTATTATTCTCAAGAAATTCTAGCCTATCAACATGATCATCAAGGGTGCAAGGCATAGAATCGAATCATACTTTTGGATGGACAACAAAATATCAAAGGGACATTATCATCACCAAAAGTATCTTGAGAGGTTAATGTGTACCTTAGCCTTCGAGCTTTTCATCGTGAGTGGTCGTCCGGAGTTGAAAGTGAACAATCCTTGATGATTGAAGGTGGCTCGTGTAGACTTTTTCTCAAATCCTCCCTTCGTGCCACATGTCATCAAGGTTGCTCTGTGTAGGATCACTCCTCTTCTTCATTTGCGGGGCTTCACACATGTCTTAAATGTCTTCATGTAGTTCCATGATCCTTCGTGTGAGAGCCCAAAATATCCACGCCATTAGATGTCGTCTTACGTGTGTAATCCATTGTGGTCTTCTTTAAACATCTTCTTGCGTCGGATGTCACCAACTTGTGTCTTCATTTGCCAATACTCCAGGGGTCTTTGTTTTGTTCCAAGCCTCTGAATTTCTTCATGAGTGGTCTAATGGAAGCATTCCCCAAGCTCCTCTTCGTTGTTGTCGTCCTCATCTTCGCCATCTTGTTCTCATCATATTGCAGCTGCCTCTTCTTTGGATTTCCCCCTGTATACATAACAGAATATATACCAAAATATAATTCTATTGAAAAATTTATAATACTACCTTTCCAACGGGTACTCATCCATCTTAATCGGAGTCCAAATGAGAGAGTTATGGTTGTTTCACTTCTGCTTTGCTTGCTGTCCAGAAATTTTCAGGACGTGCAACCATCGGTGATTCGGCCATATCCGCTTGTAGGAACCTCCGATCGACTTGATTCTTGACTCGTTGGAAGAGTAACTTCGTGGGGCTTCTAAATATCCAAAGATATCCTGTTGTTCTTCCCATGGGGCTGTGCAAAAATTGATGCGAACAGAAACTTTGAAGATGTTGACGAGCTTGATCTTGTGATCTTGGGGGCACCGTGATTGCTTCCAATACCTATTGCTTGAACAAACAATTCTCCACAAAACATTAGTCTTAAAGATTTAATTGACACGTTGACTTACCTTGTTTATCATCTCTCGTGTAGGGTGTGGGCTCGATAGCGGATGATGGGCCACTCACAAAAGTTAGCACCTACCACTAAAGAGCGAATCTCGATGTTGTTGGGAGTGAACTTCATGTTGGAGTGCGGATGTAGAGAAGTCCTCAAACGTCTTGTGTCTAGCTTTTTCACCTGTTTTCAAGGATACAAACAAGAAAACAAGCGTATATGCAATGATAAAAATTAGGGTTAGTAAAAAAAGAAAGGTAGATCACCCTAGGGTTCGAGTTGCCGATCCCCGGCAACGGCGCAAGAAAAAGGGCTTGTTGACGGTTCAAAACCGTGTTGGAGTTCACCGCAAGCGTACGGGTGACTTGGTGCCTTTTTCACCAAGGAGGGTCCCCCAAGGTTTGTCAATCCAAGGATCGGAAGCAAACCGCTAAGGTTCTCTACCTTGTCTAGCCGAACTAACCTAACATTAAGCGTCGATTGCATATAAGGTAACCTTTAAAGATGTATGTGTGATGGCACAAGGTTGATCACATACATGAACATAGGCAAGGTAAAGCGTCACCAAGGGGACAACTAAGCCTAGTGCCTTCTAGTTGCAGTTCCGGCAAACGAGTAATAAACCAAGCATCTCATCTAAAAGCATCCTTAAACTCCTACCTCCGGCCTACCTCCCGAAGACATCCGCTCGTTCGGGGGAAATCACCCTGTCATGATGCTCCCTTAATGAAGCGGGGGATCCACGGGCGTGCCCATACATGGACATGTCTACCGATCATGAAGGGTCAACATACTAGATATAATCTCCATGATTACATAAAGCATGCTATGTAGTCTAAACTAGCATTTGACTAAGGATCAAATCATATTCACGATAGGTAGAAAGTAAAGACAGAGACATGGAATCGCTTAAAGATCGAAAAACATGATTGTAATTGCTCACATAATAATAGATGTGTTTGGGTCACCACCACCGAGTACATACCATTGATGACCTCAACTAGCTCCGGAACTCCACCATGGCACAACCACGCAGGGCGGCCATGGCGGCTTGGGTTGGCCTAGGCCATCCCCTAGACAACTTCGAGGACTCCACCGCCATCGTCTCCCTCCGGTGTTCACTTCTAGGTTTCGTCGAGTTCTGATGAATGGATGTGGCGGTCATCAGAGGCAGGGGGTATAAATGAGCCGAGGAGCGTGTAGGTCAAAGGGGAGGCCGAACTAGGCCCGAAACCCCCTAGGCCGGTCGGCATGGGCCGGCCTAGGCCCTTTTCGGCCCGGTTCGGGCCCATCTTCCTCCATGATGCTTCTCGCGATTTCTTGAATATTTGCTGAAGTCCATGTGGGTCCTTGACGTCGTTTTCCCTGCGGTTTAGATAAGGGTGTTTGGCGCGCAAACTCCCTCATCTTCTGTTCAGGTCCTTGGAGTTTCACAGCTTCATGCTTCGGTCCTTGGGTCATTTGGAGTCATGTTCACTTCGTGTCTTGACTCGTGCCGGGCTTCGTGATATTCTCACAAAGTGCTAGATGAACTCCAATCAGAAGTCCGCATTTAGGTACTTAATTCCTGCATCAACAACACACTCCAAAAACCACATGCAAGTGCGAACTTGTTACATCATTAGTGTGCCTAGTGGCGGGTTAGTTATAAATCAAAGCTCAAACCAAAGTGTAACAAGTGCTCTTGGTTGACGGAAATCGACCGTCAACAGGCATGGACACAAGACAAGACAAAGAAAACTGCCTGGCAGTATGGTTAGCCTTAGTCCTCGATCCTGAGACAAGAGCCAAACTATGAGGATTAGTGGGGCTCTCTCTCTTGGCTCTCATGCCCCGATCAACGTCCGAAGACCTGAGCTTAGAGAACAGCTCATCCAACATCAAGGTATCATACACGCTCGACTCCTCAATGGCCTCGACCTTGGCACTCCACACAGATCTATCTAGTGCATGCAAAAGCTTGATAGCTTGATCATGATCCGTGTATGGGAGCACTGTCACATTGGCCCTCATGTTGTTTACAATACTGGTGAAGCGCTGGAACATCACATCAGTCGACTCACCGGGGAGATGAGTGAAGTTCTCGTACTCTCTCCGGTGAGTGGCAAACAAACGAGCTTGCACCTGAGCATTGCCAACATGGGTATTCTTAAGCTTAAGCCAAATCTTTTCGGCCACATCCTCTCTGTACACTCGATCAAACTCCGAGGCACAGAGAGCACGGAACAAGTAATCAATGGTCTTGCTGTTGGCCTCAAACATGTCCCGCAATCCTGGAAGAAGGAAACTGTCTGGAATGACATAGTTAGGATTTTGGGTCACATCCCAGATTAGAGTCCCCTTCCCACGCAAAAACGCGCCCATGCGCCTCTCCCACATCTAGTAATTCTTGCCATCGAAGTGCGGAGGACCCGACCCTTTACCGTAGCCGCCCATCTTTGGATATTAGACTGGTTACAATCACGAAGATCCGTAACCAGCTCTGATACCAATTGAAGGACCGAATAGGCGACCAGAGAGGGAGGAGGGGTGGGGGGGTGAATGGGAGCCGATAAAAATTCTTCCCGAAGGTTGAACTCGGTCTATACCCCGATTGCCACTCGGATCACTTGCACACACCAAAGAAGCTCTAGACTAGGCACACACAAGCCTACAAGTCCTAGAGACAAACCATGAAACAAAGAGCGGAAGCACTAAACAAGAACCAAGCACTTAGCCAAATCTAGACAGGCTAAGCGCAGACCGTCCGTGCAGTACGGGCGGACTGTCTGCTAGGGTAGGGCGGACTGTCCGCACGGTTGTCGCGGACTGTCCAAAAACTCCAACAGAACCACCAAAGACACACCAAGAAAACCGGACTGTCCGGCTGAGGCACGCGGACTGTCCATCAGTGTCGCGAACTGTCCGAGTAGGACTCGCGGACCGTCCGGCCAAAGCTCCAGAAACACTCACTCAACTTTGCCCATGCGGACCGTCCGTCATTGACCGGCGAACTGTCCGCAAAACCTCTTGCAACAAAACCCTAAAGACTCTACGGATCGAAACACGAACTCGCACGAACACATGACGAACATCGACGAACACGAGACGCGCGGACTATCCGCGGAGTCCTTGCGGACTGTCCACTACACGTGGACAGAGCTGCCCGAGCTCGAAAATGGAAGGTCAACTCTCCCAACTCATCACTGGATCTCCCAAACCACTTGAGCTCTTGAGACAAGATTTGGGGGATATGAGAAGCGTCACTAGGTGAAGCTATGCCCCAAAAATCTCGACCTCTAACTCACTAAATCACTGAGAATCGCGGATCACATTAACCACCACCAAGAACTCATGCTCTTCCAAGAACTAGCGAATTGGAGGAGTTTCCCGGCATTTGAGGGGTCAAGATCACACCCAAAGATGCACAAGGCATCCACCCATGATCCCCTCAAACAAAAATCCGAGAGAAAACGCCCTCAAATCAATGAATCGAGCGAAGAACAAAACACCCAAAAGTAGTCCGAAAAATGCACAAAAATCACAAGGAACTAGAAGAGGGAAATCATCACAACGCCAAAAGCTCCCATACATCTAGAGGTTAGAGTCTATACAAGAATCTACCCTAAGGAAATACTGGGAAAAGAAGCAGTCCAGAGCGATCTACCGGGGGAGGAAACCCTAGAACCAGAGAGAGAGGGAGAGAGAGAGATTCCATCCACCTCTCCGCTATATATATGAAGTCCACCGGAGAAGGCAAATGACCATGCTACCCCTACAACTTAAAATGAAGATACACACCCCACATGGGCATTTTGGTCAAGTCTTCGGATATTCTCATCAAGCGGACTTGCTTAGCCTCGACGCAAGCCCCGCGATCACACCACGTGCCCCCCGCCTCGAAGCTTCCCGACGCTCCCGGATCACCGTCTCCATCGCATCGGGCCTCCGGACTTGGTTTTGAGGCCCAAACCAAGAAACCGTCCACCGATGGTTTTATGGGCAAACCACCAAACCCCGCATGCAAGCTTCAGTCTCGAACCGCCACCTTGCACCGGCCCATGTCCATGTGAAGGACCGATTAGGCGAACCAGAGAGGGGGGGAGTGAATGGGAGCCGATAAAAATTCTTCTCGAAGGAGATGGGAACTCCAACAAGACGAACACGGCTTCCAACTCACGTTTCCGACCCAACTACCCAAGTTGGTCAAGACCACACAGCCACTAGAGTGCTACTGGTCCTAGGAACCAACACTCAACCTTCCTAGCCAAAACTCACCAAAACACACAGCGGAAACTTGCACGGCTTGCTGCCTGTGCTACACCGGTCAGACCGATGGCCTGCGCCGGTCAGACCGGTGACACCGGTCAGACCGGTGGACAGAGCCGGTCAGGCCGGTGGCTACAGCAGCCGCACAGCAAACGTTCCAGGAAGCCTCAGTGAATCCTCTAGGCCCTGGAACAAAAACCACCACGAAACACAACCTGTGAGGAAGAAGAACCCCTCACAAATCCTAGCAAAACAACTCCAAACACTCCAAGAACTGAACAGCAGGACCACGGGACAAAACCACACGGACAAGGCTGTTCCCCGAGACAAAAACCCACCAAGGGCTAGCACCGGTCAGACCGGTCAAGAGCACCGGTCAGACCGGTCGTGCCTGGGCAGCTCGGGAAGAACAGCGCCCGCGAGTCAACTCCTCCAAATCCAACTCCCGATCTCCCGATCTCCCGATTCGCTCCACGGTTTTGCACAAGACTTTGGGGATAGTAGGAACACCTCATGGGTACTCCATAGCCAAGATTTGGTCCACCAAAACTTGTCAAATCAAGAGGAATCGAAGAAATCCCACCAAGAACGCCTCTAACCCTAGAGCCACGAAAACCCCAAAATCGAGCCCCTTTGCTCACGGATTTGGAAGGGGAATCAAAGGGAAAAGAACCATGAAGGGTTCATGCATACATCCCCCACCAAATCCCAAAGAGAAAGGCCTCGAAATCGCTCCAAGAAAATCGCCAAGAAAGGGCTCCGAAAATCACCAAAAAGGAGAAACGGGAAAGACACATCCAAGCCTTGAGGAACCACGCCGAATCATCTATACATACCAAAGAGGTTCATACAAGGTCTAGCTTGCCGCCCGATCATCCTTCCCTCTCACAAGATCTCACCATGAAGCTCTCAAGCTAGTCCTACGAAAATCCTAAGAAAATAGGAAGGAAAATAGGAAAACCAAATGAGCTAGGGTTCCAAGAGATGGCTGCCATCCTCTCACCACTTGGGTTATATGGAGGCAACCGAAAGACTAAAATACCCTTACTAGCTAACTAGGGATACATGCCCTTCGAGGGCAAAATTGGAAGTCTTTGTCTTCGCACCATCGGACGGATGCCCAGCGACCGCAAACTTGCTTAGCCTCGACGCAAGCCTTGCGATCCCGACGCGTGTCCTCCGCTTCGAAGATTCCGGACTGCGTCGTCGCACACCGGTCAGACCGGTTCTCCTCACCGGTCAGACCGGTACCCACCGGTCAGACCGGTCAGACCCACCGGTCAGACCGGTCTGGAGCTGCTGCACCTCCGTCTTCGGTTCTTCGGTCTTGGCTTTGTGGATCAACCAAGGAACCCAGTGGTTTTCTGGTGAACCACCGGAAACCCCGCGAACTCGGTGTAGCCTCCGCCAATCACCACTCATGACTCGGCTCCCACGTAGTCCCGGCTCGACCTTGGTTTTGAGGCTCAACCAAGAAACCGTCCATGACTTCATCTTGCCGTTCTTGCCACCATGCGGCCCGCACTTGACCCCGCTGGCCACCGGGTCCCTCGAACCAAGCCTACTTGTCTTCTCCACACCTGGAGGTCTCACCGGCAACGACCTTTCACGCTTGTTCTTCACCTGCACCTGCACCAGTCAAGCCGCAACCTGCACCTGCAATACTTAGCCAAGAATCAGTCCACACCACGTTGTCAATCACTCATCACACCAGGAAGCGACCATCCACCGGTCCTCGAACCACACCTGGCTCTCAATCTCCCCCTTGATGAGTGCATTGACAACACACACGTTTTGGTAACCAAGAAAAAAGGAAAAGAATAGAAACGACTAAAAGAAACTCCAACAAGCGATCGAAAGCCAAAGAAAAGGCAAAGAGCAAGATCACTTGAAGAAGACAAGTCTCGGACCCCTTAGGCAAGGGCAACGGCTCGACACATCCGAGACAAAACATGCTCAAGCAAAGAGCACAAACCATCACACCAAAGCTCGAAAACCACAAAGAGCTCCCCCTGCACACATGCAAGCTCCCCCTGAACCGATGCAACTCCCCCTGGACAAATGCATGCGAACCACTTCACAAAACAGAGCAGCTGCATCAGCTCAGCTCTGACCGGTCAGACCGGTCGACACCACCGGTCAGACCGGTGGGCAACATGTGAACAGGACCAGCACTCTGACCGGTCAGACCGGTGACCTCAACCGGTCAGACCGGTGCACAACAGAGCCCAAAAATAGCTCGAAACCACCTGAAAACCTTCCAAATGCATTCAGTAGGCCAAAACATGCTCAAAATTCTCCCCCTTGTTGACAATGCATGAATCAAGCCAAAAATGCAAAAAATGCAACCTAGAGCTTCTCAAATAGACAAAATTCAACATAGGATGCTACACATGTCCAAACGAGCAAGTTAGATACTCTATAGCTTCGTAAAGACATAAACTTCATGATCACCAAGTTTCACAACCATTGGGCGAAGCTAAGATAGAATTTAGCAATTTTGCGAAAAATCACCCTCTCATGAGCAAAGTCCTAAACATGAGCAAAACATGTCAAAATGGCAAAGCCACACAAACTTCATGCTAGGACAACCATTCTAAGCATAAGACCATCATAAACACCCACAAGCACCTCATGTCATGTCAAAGCCACCGAGCCATGTGCCTACTTCTATATATGAGACTTCTCATTGGTAGGCATCATGCAACGATTTAGCACCCAAAGCAAATTAAAATTAGCACATATGACATGGGAGCACATTTTTCAAGCAATTTACATTTCATTTTCAGATTTATAATTGGTACATGAAATGTCTTTGCGACAAAAAGGAACTTATGCCCCTCCACAAGATGAAGCATGGGGGCTAAACATTCATGATGGCAAATGAGCCTTTGGCCCCATATGATCAAAATAAGCTATCCAACCACAAATTAAGCATAGCCAAGCCACTAAAACATGTCAAGATCATGTAAAGGCATTTACTCACAAGAGAGCATATATATGAAATTTTTCAAAAACATAGCCATCAACCATGGATACAAACCAAGATTATCAAGAGCTAAGCCAAACTAACCATAGCTTACCAAATTAGCTCACAAAGACATATATGTCATTCCATGGTGAACAATGTGTATAGGAGAAGCCTTTCCTAAACAATGCATATGATACAAAATGCATGCAACCTAAGATACAAAGATGCCTATACATCATGCTACATATGCTATGCCAAATGCAAGAAATGCACAAAGGAAAGCTATACATATGCTACAAAGGAGCTCGCACACACAAAGCTCACAAACGACCGGCTCCTCGAGGGGAGGCAAAAAGGGCTCGACACCACCGGCAAAAGAGCAAAGGAGAACAAAACTCACAAACTCCGTCTAAACACATGCACTAGGGCCAAAGAGCATACAAAGCTCACCCTTAGTGCACATGATAGAGCAAAGAGCACACTAAGCACACAGGCTCCCCCTAAACTCATGCATTAAGGTCAAAGAGCATACAAAGCTCACCTTACATACATGAGATAGGGCAAGGAGCAAAACGAACCAAGTGGCTTGACCAAGGCCACACATTTGAAGATCACAAAAATACTTACCTTGATCATTTCTTCAGAAGTCACCCATCCTTGTCCACCGTCCCCGAAAGTGATGTACCTCCATATCATCACCGGGGTATGAGGCCGGAGAACCTCCCCCGATATCAACCAAATGTTCTCCGGGCCTCCCACCTGCAACTCAAAACCAAGAGCGAGAGCGAGCAAACGACTCAACACTGGGGTTAGTACCAAAGGTGTCAAACCAGTGCCGGGCCATTTCCTCAAAAGTAGGGTTAGCAACATCCATCCTACCGGGCCTATCAAAACTGCGATCCATCCCGTCTAACCTATCAAACCTGGAACCACCATGGGAAAACCACTCCCGTCTCACTGGAGGAGTACGAGTACCACGAAAGGGAAACCGTGGTCCGTAGCCCCTCTGAGACTCAAAGCTGCGACCTCTCCCAAACTCGTATTGATCACGAGGTGGAGAACGTCCAGCAAACTCAACACCACCAGACTCAAAGTGCCTACCACCTGTTCCACGACCAAACAGACTGAACCCTCTAGCTTCACAATCCCGGAAACCAAACTGTCCAGCACTCTGCCTAGCACCGGTCTGACCGGTCACTCTGACCGGTCTGGCCGGTGGTCCTCGGCCAGCAAACCTGCCTCCACCTGAAGCTCTCCTATCTCTCCATGCTGGAACCATATGCACAACACCCTTTCCCTTAGGTAGTGGCATACGAGGCTCAGGCACACCATGAGAAGGGTGGTACCTGTCCTTGTTCGCCCACTCCTTAGCCAATCTCGCCTCTCTTCTTTTCTTAAAGCAAAACTCTCTCTTATGACCATCCTTTCCACAAAACTCACAATGGAAACGAATTGGTCTTGGCCTAGGTTTCGGGTGTGGCTCTTCACAAGGCTTCTCACTAGGTTTCTCACTAGGCTTCTCACTTGGTTTTTCTCTCGATTTAAGCAACTGGTTTGGCTTGGGTGCAAACTTGTCTTTGGGTGTTGGTTGTGGTGGAACTGGAGTATTCCCAAATTTCCCTTCTCTCACACCACTGCTCTCACCAAACTTATCAGATCCCAAAGCCCAACCATCAAAGCGCTTACAACTGCCAATTAACACACCCAGCTGAGGCTCATGACTGGACACCCAACTCAACACCTCACGCACCTTACTGTTCTCATCCTGCAAATGATCAACACATTTTGCAAGTTCCAAATTCTTCACAGCATGTAATTCACAGGTAGAGCAAGCAGTAGGAATAGGCACTTTCAAATCAGCTTCAAGCGAAACAATGCGAGAACGAAGCTCAGCAATTTTTTCATGCAAACCAGGGCAAGAAGTACATGCACCAAGCAAAGTGGGTCTAGATTGCAGCTCAGCCAACTCAACCCTAAGCACATCTAGTTCCTCACACTTGGAGGCATGCTTTTCCCTTAGAGCAGTCAAATCAGCTAGGAAAACAGAGCAATCAGCACAATCAATCTCATCAGAAACCACAGGGCTAGCCTTAAGCGAATCAATTTCAAGCTTGCCATCAAGAACCTGTGTTTCTAGCTCAGCCACTCTAGTCCTAGCATCTTCAAGCAAAGCTCTAAGCTCCTTCCTAAGCTTCTTAGCCTCTCTAAGCATGTGATCGCGATTATCAAGCAAGTCAACCAACTCCTCATTCTCCTTGCGTAAAGAAGAGAGCTCATCACATACCTCATCCTCGGAGTCGGAGTCTGATTCCGAGGCGTTCTTCTGGCTTCTCTTGCTGCCGGAGCTGCGTGCCATGCCGCATAGCCCATCCTTCTTGTTGCAGCCTCTCGAAGTCTTGCTTGCGGTACAGCAAAGGCCGTTCAAGTACTTGCCGAAGTCCTTCTTCTTCTTTATGTGCTTCCTCTTGCTGTCCTCTTCTTCTTCTTCTTCACTCGAGCTTGATGACACATCCTCAGAGTCGGAGTCGATGTCGCTCGATCTCTTGATCTTTTCTCGGGTCCGTGTCTTCCTCCCATGTTCATGTTCCTTCTTCTTGGATCTTCTTCCTTTGTTCTTGGACTTGTGCTTGTCGTGGTTGTTCACCTTCGGACACTCGGCGAAAAAGTGTCCGGTCTTGCCGCACTTGAAACACGCTCTCGAGTTCCTCCTTGAGTTCACCCGGTTCTCGTGCAGCCTCTCGAACCGCCTGGTCAGCAACGCCAGCTCGTCCTCTCCAAGCACGTCGAACTCCTCGTCTGGCAAAGACATCAAAGAAGACAAAGAGTACATCCTGGAGGATGCGTTAGCATTAGACTTGGCTCCTTTGCCACTAACGAGAGCGAGACTATGAGAATCAGTCGGGCTCTCGATCTTGGCTGTCATACCACGGTCCAACTCAGCCGACTTGAGCTTCGAGAACAGCTCGTTCACCGTCAAGGTGTCATACTTCTCGGACTCAACAATAGCCTCAAACTTCCCGTCCCATACGGTACGATCCAACGAGTGCAAGAGCTTCACGGCTCTATCATGATCATTGTATGGGAGGACGTCCACATTGGCTCTCATGTTGTTCACAACGACCGTAAATCGCTGGAAAAGGGCATCGACGGACTCGCCGGGGAGATGAGTGAAGTTCTCGTACTCTCTCCGGTAAGTCGCGTACATCCGAGCCTGAACCTGAGCATTCCCAGCATGAGCATCCTTCAACTGCTCCCAAATCCTACAAGCTAAGTCCTCTGTCTGAACCCGATCGAATTCAGGTGGACACAGGGCACGAAACAAGTAGTCGACAGCCTTGTTGTTGGCTTCGAACATATCCCTCGATCCTGGAGCAAGGAAGTTCATCGGATGAACATAAGCTGTGTTCACCGTGACATCCCAAAGGATCTGACCCTTTCCGCGGAGGAACGCCGTCATCCGCCTTTGCCACATCTGGTAGTTCTTCCCATCGAAGTGCGGAGGACCCGAACCCCGTTCCTGGTACGCCATCTTTGGATCTTAGACTGGTAAGAGTCAATAAAGACCCGAACCGGCTCTGATACCAATTGAAGGACCGATTAGGCGAACCAGAGAGGGGGGGAGTGAATGGGAGCCGATAAAAATTCTTCTCGAAGGAGATGGGAACTCCAACAAGACGAACACGGCTTCCAACTCACGTTTCCGACCCAACTACCCAAGTTGGTCAAGACCACGCAGCCACTAGAGTGCTACTGGTCCTAGGAACCAACACTCAACCTTCCTAGCCAAAACTCACCAAAACACACAGCGGAAACTTGCACGGCTTGCTGCCTGTGCTACACCGGTCAGACCGATGGCCTGCGCCGGTCAGACCGGTGACACCGGTCAGACCGGTGGACAGAGCCGGTCAGGCCGGTGGCTACAGCAGCCGCACAGCAAACGTTCCAGGAAGCCTCAGTGAATCCTCTAGGCCCTGGAACAAAAACCACCACGAAACACAACCTGTGAGGAAGAAGAACCCCTCACAAATCCTAGCAAAACAACTCCAAACACTCCAAGAACTGAACAGCAGGACCACGGGACAAAACCACACGGACAAGGCTGTTCCCCGAGACAAAAACCCACCAAGGGCTAGCACCGGTCAGACCGGTCAAGAGCACCGGTCAGACCGGTCGTGCCTGGGCAGCTCGGGAAGAACAGCGCCCGCGAGTCAACTCCTCCAAATCCAACTCCCGATCTCCCGATTCGCTCCACGGTTTTGCACAAGACTTTGGGGATAGTAGGAACACCTCATGGGTACTCCATAGCCAAGATTTGGTCCACCAAAACTTGTCAAATCAAGAGGAATCGAAGAAATCCCACCAAGAACGCCTCTAACCCTAGAGCCACGAAAACCTCAAAATCGAGCCCCTTTGCTCACGGATTTGGAAGGGGAATCAAAGGGAAAAGAACCACGAAGGGTTCATGCATACATCCCCCACCAAATCCCAAAGAGAAAGGCCTCGAAATCGCTCCAAGAAAATCGCCAAGAAAGGGCTCCGAAAATCACCAAAAAGGAGAAACGGGAAAGACACATCCAAGCCTTGAGGAACCACGCCGAATCATCTATACATACCAAAGAGGTTCATACAAGGTCTAGCTTGCCGCCCGATCATCCTTCCCTCTCACAAGATCTCACCATGAAGCTCTCAAGCTAGTCCTACGAAAATCCTAAGAAAATAGGAAGGAAAATAGGAAAACCAAATGAGCTAGGGTTCCAAGAGATGGCTGCCATCCTCTCACCACTTGGGTTATATGGAGGCAACCGAAAGACTAAAATACCCTTACTAGCTAACTAGGGATACATGCCCTTCGAGGGCGAAATTGGAAGTCTTTGTCTTCGCACCATCGGACGGATGCCCAGCGACCGCAAACTTGCTTAGCCTCGACGCAAGCCTTGCGATCCCGACGCGTGTCCTCCGCTTCGAAGATTCCGGACTGCGTCGTCGCACACCGGTCAGACCGGTTCTCCTCACCGGTCAGACCGGTACCCACCGGTCAGACCGGTCAGACCCACCGGTCAGACCGGTCTGGAGCTGCTGCACCTCCGTCTTCGGTTCTTCGGTCTTGGCTTTGTGGATCAACCAAGGAACCCAGTGGTTTTCTGGTGAACCACCGGAAACCCCGCGAACTCGGTGTAGCCTCCGCCAATCACCACTCATGACTCGGCTCCCACGTAGTCCCGGCTCGACCTTGGTTTTGAGGCTCAACCAAGAAACCGTCCATGACTTCATCTTGCCGTTCTTGCCACCATGCGGCCCGCACTTGACCCCGCTGGCCACCGGGTCCCTCGAACCAAGCCTACTTGTCTTCTCCACACCTGGAGGTCTCACCGGCAACGACCTTTCACGCTTGTTCTTCACCTGCACCTGCACCAGTCAAGCCGCAACCTGCACCTGCAATACTTAGCCAAGAATCAGTCCACACCACGTTGTCAATCACTCATCACACCAGGAAGCGACCATCCACCGGTCCTCGAACCACACCTGGCTCTCACCATGACTTCAACTTGCTAGTCTTGCACCGCACGGCTCGCACTTGACCCCATCGACCACCGGGTCCATCGAACCAAGCCTACTTGCCTCTCCATCACCCGAAGGCCACCACAGCTAAGGCCTTTAGCGCTTGTTCTTCACCTGCACCAACACGAGTCAAGTTGCAACATGTACCTGCACACTGAGCCAAGCATCAGTCCACACAACGTTGTCAATCACTCATCACTAAGGAGCGACCCTCCACTGGTCCTCGGGCACACCTGGTCCTCAGCGGGACATAGGGTTGAATTTCTCGAAGTTAAAATTGAAGACCAACATTTTTCCGAGGTCACACCACTTTCAATATTCCCATGAAGGAGTTCTGGTTCCTATTCAATATGGATGCAGTGGACATCTCATTCGTCACTTGCTGGTTCTGTAAGTATTTATTGTACCATAATCTTAGAATCACCGCTCTAGCTATTTTCTACTGTACCTGAACTTCTTTTTTTAGTATCATGCAGCATGGAGATGCAAGCTTGCCGGAGGCTTGGAATGCACGACATCAGCTTCGTGGATCCTACCATGCTAAACGAGACGCTTGTCTGTGATTTCCCTGCACCTACTGTGGAGAACTTATTCACATTTCTGGACAGGCAACGCTTCAAGGACTACATACTTATTCCATACAACTGCCAGTTAGCAACATTTTTCTCAACTCTTTATCTTTTTCAAAATACATTCAATATTTCAATTAACTGATTCTTCCCTAAAATGTATTGACAGCTTCCACTGGATTCTCATTATTATTATACCTGATTTAAGTCTTCCCCACGTCTTTGACTCTATTAGCGGATATAAAGTTTGGTACGAACCTCTCATAGAATTGTTGAACGCTGCATGAGATATGATCCGTGTAAAGTGGAGGGAGGCCTTGAAAGAGAAACTTCAATTCTACCATGATTTCCCGATATGTATTTTCTTCACTGATCTCATGTCATATTTTTCAATACAAGTTAACAAATATATCTTAACTTTTATTTTCACATATGTGCAGTGCATGAAACAGCCACGCGGTACCAATCTATGCGGATTCTATGTATATGACTTCATCCATCACTTTGCAAGTGGTAGCTTCGGCTCCTTCGGTGATAAGGTGCGTACACAAAAATGCAGACAAACATATCCCTAGTTCTTATTGTTCATATACTTTTTTCTAACAATTAATAACTTCTTTTATAGATTGCTAACATCAAGCAAGGATTACTCAAGACGCAAAGAATCCGTTTAATTCAAGAACAACTCTGCGGATTTATTCTAGACGAGGTGATTAATCCCGCGGGAGAGTTTCATGCCGGCGACTCAGTGGTAACAGTGAGCAAAGAAAACACTGCTAATGAAGCTCAGCAAAGCACTGACAAGAACAAGAACAAAGACGTCGATAAAGAAGGATCTTCTTCTAAGGACAAGAACAAGGATGCCCAGAAAGAAGGAACTTCTTCTAAGGAAAAGAACAAGGAGGTCGAGAATAGAAGTAGCTTCTGGTAAGGAAAAGAAAAAAGAAGGCAAGAAATTAGAACTTCTTCTAGGGTCACTACTAGAGCACATCAACGATGAGGAGGATCTTGATTCTGTGTAACATCAAAACGATTAATAATTTACTCTTCTAACATTTGATTCTGTGTATATCTTTTTCGTGTGTGTGTGTCTATATATATATATATATATGTGTGTGTGTGTGTGCAAACGACTTTATAACGCTGCGTATTAGTTTAGTATATGTGAACCAAACAGATACATTCAAATACGTAACAAACTAAAAAGAAAAGAAAAAAGGAAAATTAAGAAAAACACATTAGTACCGGGTGGGGACAACACCCGGTACTAATGTGAAGGCCGCCACGTCGCTGTGGGAAGGCCACATTAGTACCGGGTTGTATCCCCACCCGGTACTAATGTCACATTAGTACCGGGTTGTATCCCCATCCGGTACTAATGTCACATTAGTACGGGTAGGTTGAACCGGTACTAATGTGGCCTCCACATTAGTACCGCCTGGCTAGTACCGGTTGGACAACCGGTACTAATGGGGGTTGCCAACTGGTACTAAACGTCGTTTTTCTAGTAGTGGACCTTTCTCTTGTGCAACTGAATTTGGATCATAACTCTACAAAATGAGAACAGTAGAAGAAAGTATCGGAGCCATTCTCCAATTTCAGTTCCTTTTATCCATACTTGTTAGCACAATCGAGTTTCAAACTTGTGGCACCAACCACTCTTGCGCTACACTTATAGGTCATGTGAAAGGAATCGGTTTCCATTGGGCACACACCCAAGGTATATTATCACCAGCTGCTTCATTAGAGTTAAATTAGTTTCCACACGAAATGCATGTGCATGCACCAGTATAACAACATGCATATATGGGGTGCTGCCGTGCTGTACTGTTGTAGTTTTCTTTCTTCTGTTTACATGTACAAATAATGCTATGTACTTTGCAGATGGCTTGAGGACTACACTCCGTCGAGAGCTACCACCATTACAAGTAATATTTTATTCATCAACCATTATCTATAAATGTTCAATGTTTTTGGTACTACATAGCTTAATTAATGCTTATTTTACTTCTTTAGATGGTGACATAATTAGCAATGAAAATGGTTCCACCGCATCAAGTGACCAGCCACCACTTACAGATCCTAGATCCTAGAGAACGTAAGAGGCAGCGAGAAAGAGAACGATATGTACAACTATCTAAAGAGCAAAAGGATAAGTTGCTAAAAAAGCGTCGTGAAGCTCGTCAACAAAAGAAAGTTATAGCTGACCTTGTTAGTATAGAACACTATGGTCAGATAGGATTAGGACAATGTGAGCAAGAAGAATTACTATCCACACCCAAGCAAATTGAAGTAATACATGCAAATGCAAGAGCACATTATGCAATATACACAATCGTCAAAGATTACGCTACGCAAACATGACATTTGAGCAAAAACAAGCAAAGAGAAACTGTGAAAAAGCACGTTGTACAAAGCAGCGCAACACTCTGAGTAAGAATTACATCGCCATGAAGAACCCTTTGTATAACTCATCAGATTCAGATTGAAAGATTTTTCTATACAAATATATATATATGGATGCACATATGTAAGCATCAAGGCCTCACCACACCTTTGGTAAGGGTGTGTTTCGGTGATAAATGACAACCATATATTTGTGACTAACCTTTGTTTTGTAGCGGATTTATCCTTGGGTTATTGTCATAAGTAATAAATGAAAAGAGACCCCTCAATTTGAATTTATGGATGATCAATGGACAAAGACTACAGGGCTAAGGACATTTTTAGTTCCAAGTGTCACAAGGAGATGAAGGACACTTGGATTTGCTAGTTTATAGTGTTTGACCGTACTATTAAGAGGGGTTCACACTTGAGTAGCTTGACCATACCAAATACTATGCCATATTCATGCACTATCAAGCTCCTTGGTCACTAAACAGCTCATGACACTCATGGAAACACATTGGAAGCAAAAGACTTGAAGAAAAACTCAAAGGAATTTGAATTGGATGAGTTGAAAAGAAAAAGGGCACATCAGATGATTCGATGCTATCATTCCTAGTTGCACCGGATGATTAATGTGGGAGTTTCAGCAAAAATCAGCCCCGTTGGATGAACCGACGGCGTATCAGCAGAGGCATCGGTTCATCCGGTGACCTAGGGTTTGGTAACAGTGACAAATCAAGTCAAGAGCCTTCAGCACCGGATGAAGCGACGGTCCCAGCAACGGTTCATCTGGCGCATGCATATGTTTCATAAAGAGACGCACCGAGTGAACCTGCTTCAGCACCGGATGAACCGACGCTCATGAAGACAATCAGCGGTTCATCCGGCGACTATGTTTATTCTACGCAGAGATGTTTTGAGTGAAGTCACTTCAGCACCAGATAAACCGACGCTACAATGGTGTATGCGTCGGATGAAGTGGTACATCATTTGAGTTCAACGGCTATATTTAGAGACTCAGTGACACCGGATGAACCGACGCTGTCGTAGGGGGAACCGTCGGTTCATCCGACGGTACTACTTTTCAGAGGACTTTTCCAACGGCTAGCCTCCCTTGCTAGGCCTATAAATTGGACCCCCCCTGCGTCTCTTGAGCTGCCTTTGCCACTCTAAAGAACCACAACAGCCAAGGAGAAGGAGAGTTAGTGCTTTGTTCATTTGGATTTCATCTTCCTAGCCAAGAGGGATTCTTTCTTGGTGATCAAGAGTTTCAAGGTGCTTTCATTGGCATAGTTGAGTGCATTGGTCAAGTGAAAGGTTGTGAGCTTGTTACTCTTGGAGTTTGACGGCTCCTAGACGGTCTCGGTGATTGGGGGTTCTTGGTGAGCTCTTGGAGATTGTGGGGTCCCCGGGAAGTTCTTGGTGTAAATGGATTGAGACCCACCATTCCGGAGATGGAGAACAGGTACTCTTAGTGAGCACTCAAGTCTAAGTGGCTTGAGGGGGAGCAAAACTCTTTGTGAGTGCTCCAACGTGGATTAGGGAGAAGCGTCAACTTCTCGATACCACGGGAAAAAATTCGGTTGTCTCGTGTCTTCCCTTTCTACCTTCTTGCACTTAATTTCGCATTTACTTTCAGCTCTTAAGTTCCTTTGCTCTTGTTTCCCTCTAGTTTGCTTTGCTTGTTGCATATCTTGACTAGGGTGCTTTTCACATGTTAGTGTGATTCTTGCTAAGGAACTTGGTTGCTAGTGTGCTTAGTTGGTAGGAAGAAACCTTTTTAGATGGGCAACACTAGAGATATAGGTTAAGGTTTGTTCCTTGTTCTAAAAATTGGAAGAAGGCCCATATTCAACCCCCCTTTTATAGGCCATCGATCCTACAAGTGGTATCAGAGCATAGGCTCTCTTTTTGGTGGCTTAACCACCTAGAGAGATGGGCAAGGGGAGTGGAAATGGCCCTCCCAAGTTTGCGGGAAAACGGTTCACTTTTTGGCACATAGAATGGCTAGCTTTCTTCAAGCACAATACCATGATGCATGGACCACTACCATGTATCCCATGCCAAATGAACCCACCGAGAGTGAACTCAAGTGGAACTATCGTGCTAGAAACTTAATCTTTGAGACTCTTGAGGAGGATTTGTTTGATAGGGTGTTTGCCTTGGAAACCGCTCATGAGGTTTGGATGGAGCTCAAAACAATCCATGTAGGCAACAAGAAAATCCGTGAGGAGAAGTATGAGTTCCTTAAGGTTGAGCTCAATGAGTTTACAATGAAGGATGATGAGTGTGTAGAGGAAATGTATTCTAGGATGGGTGTTCTTATTCAAAATATCAATGCTCTCGATGTTGCTAACGTGTCCGAGCAGGAAATTATTCAGAAAATTCTTCAAACACTTCCCAAGCCCAAGTACAACATCGTGAAGGCACTCATCTTTGAGAAGAACTTTGAAACTCTCACCATCACCGAAGTTGTGAACAAGATTCGGTCTCATGAGATGTTCTTGATGGGTAGAATTGAATCATCTACTTCCACATCAAGATCCAAGAAGGATCTTGCACTCAAGGCTAGTGACAAGACCAAGCCCAAGTTAAAGTCAAACGCAAAGCCTCCTCCCTCTTCAAGCGAAAGTGAAGAAAAGAGTGACTCAAGTGATGAAGATGATGGTGAACTTGCTTTCCTCATGAGGAGGACCACCAAATTGCTCTCCAAGATTGGCAAGAAGGGCTACAACTATGATCCTAAGAAGAACAAGTTTCGCTCATCAAGAAGAAGTTGTGAAGGTGGCAAGAGGAAGTGCTACAATTGCCAAAGCTATGATCATCTATCATATGATTGCCCCAAGCCCGACAAGCGAGCGGCAAGCTCAAGCAAGAAGAATGACAATGATGATGATAATGAGAAGGATGACAAGCACTCCAAGAAGGACTCATACAAGAAGAAGTCTTCTAGCAAGCCCTACAACAAGAAGAAGGGTGGTCATCGTTCTCTCTTGGCAAATGAGTGGATCACGGATGGTGAAACTTCAAGTGAATCAAGCGGAAGTGAAGATGAGAAGAACAAGAAGTTTGTCGGTCTTGTGATCATGGATGATGAAGAAGCTCCTCTTCCTCCACCACCTATGTGCTTCATGGCTAAACACTCCAAGGTGAGCGATAGTGAAGATAGTGACTCCTCGGATAGTGATAATGAACTTTCACCTCAAGCTCTTAAGGGACTTCTAGATCAATACACCGACATGATCAAGAAACAAAAGAGTAAGCTCAAGGCTCTTGAAGAGACCCATGAGAAGCTTAAGTTATCCAATGATGAGTTGCTTGTGAAACATAATGACCTTAGCAAAGAGCATGAAGCTTTGGTAGTGTCTAACAAGTCACTTAGAGATGACCACAACAAGTTACTTGATAAGCACAATGAGCTAATCGTCAAACATGATGATATAACCGTGCTTAACAAGTCTCTTGAGTCAAGTCAAAAGATGCTTAAGAAAGATCATGTGGTCTTAGAGATGAAGTATCAAGAGATTGCGCTTGCTTATGAGGCTATTTGTGCTAGTGGGAAAGAAATTGCTAGAGACATCACTAAGACAAATGCTTCTACTTCTTGTGATGATTTGATTGAAGAACCTAAGATCTTGCCAAATGATGAGAATGTTTCCTCCTCTTCCAAGACTAACCATGATAGGGTCAAAGCACTTGAAGAGGAAGTAAGAAGCCTAAGATCTTGTGTGAAGAACATGGCCAAGGGTGAAGCATTGCATAAGGAGATCCTCTATCACAATGCAAGAGATTATGGCTCTAGGGGACTTGGCTCCTTCCCTCAACCCATCAAAGAGACTCGCAAGTCAAAGGAACTTTATGGGTGCTTTGTGAAGGAAGTTGGGTCTTATTGCCAACATTTCTAGATCACCAGTCATCACACAACGGAGTGTCCTTTACCTTCACGTCCTTTGCCTAAATTACCTTGCAACTATCGTTCCATGTTCAACAATAACCATTTCTTGTTGTTGAAGAATAGCAAGGGCAAAGTGGCGGCAAGGTTCATAGGAACCAAGGCTAAAGTGAATCATCCTAGGCAAATTTGGGTTCCCAAAGCTTTAGTAACTCATGTGATTGGACCCAAACTTGCTTGGGTTCCTAAATCTTCAACTTGATCTCTTTGTGTGTAGGTGAACTACAAGGCCGGGGGAAGTCATTGGGTTCTTGATAGTGGATGTACTCAACACATGACCGGCCAAAGTAAAATGTTCACCTCTCTAGTGGATGATGCGGGGAATCATGAGCAAGTCACCTTTGGTGATAATTATAAAGGAAGAGTTTCCAGTTTGGGTGACATAACCATTGCAAAAGGTCTCTCTCTTTCCAATGTTTTGTTTGTAGACTCTTGTAGTTATAACTTGCTTTCCATTGCTCAATTTTTTGATCTTGGCTTATCTTGCTTGTTTGATGATGAGGGAGTTATCAATACTAACAAGAAATCTAATGAAGTCATGTTCAAAGGTTTTCGCCATGGGAACATCTATCTTGTGGATTTCTCCTCTCATGAAGCAAACTTGACTACTTGTCTTTTCACCAAGGCATCCAAGGGTTGGCTATGGCATTGTCGTATTGCACATATAGGCATGAGTCAACTCAAGAAGGCTTTCAAAAGAGGTTTATTTCTTGGTGTGAAGGATGTCACATTTGAGAAGGACAAGCTATGTGGAGCGTGTCAAGCTGGCAAGCAAGTAGCAAGTCACCATCCTATGAAGGCTTATGTATCTACCTCAAGACCTTTGGAAATCTTGCACATGGACCTCTTCGGCCCTACTACATACAAGAGTCTTGGGGGTAATCTCTATTATCTTGTCATTGTTGATGATTACTCACGCTACACTTGGACATTCTTTTTGGAGGACAAGACCAAGACGTTCGGGATCTTCAAGAACTTTGCTAAAAGGGCTCAAAATGAATTTGAGTCATCTATTGTGAAGATCCGGAGTGACAATGGATCGGAATTCCGGAACACTAATGTGGAAGAATATTGTGATGAGCTAGGCATCAAGCATGAATTCTCTTCAACCTACACACCACAACAAAATGGTGTGGTAGAAAGGAAGAACAAGACTCTCATCACATTGGCTAGAGCTATGTTGGATGATTATGGTATCTCTCAAAGATTTTGGGCGGAAGCTATCAACACGGCGTGTCATGCTTCAAATAGGGTGTATCTCCATCGACTACTCATGAAGACACCCTATGAGCTTCTCATTGGGAGGAAGCCCAACATCTCCTACTTCCGAGTCTTTGGGTGTAAGTGTTTCATTTACAAGAAGAGGAAGCACCTAGGGAAGTTTGAGAGTAGGGTAGATGAGGGCATGTTTCTTGGTTATGCATCAAACTCCAAGGCATATAGAGTATTCAACAACACTACACGTGCCGTTGAAGAAACATGTGACGTGGAGTTTGATGAATCTAATGGCTCCCAAGGAGATGGCTATTGTTGTGATGATGTAGGAAAAGAACCTCTACGAGATGCAATGAAGAAGATGGCTATTGGGGACTTCAAGCCCAAAGAGGATGATAATGCACCTTCTACTTCCCACAATCATGAAGACTCATCCTCTTCCGATGATGATAATGATGACCATCAAAGGCGCACAAGACAAGAAAGCCCATCTTCCTCAAATGGACCACCTCCTACATCACAAGACACCCAAGATCAAGAAGAAGAAGAACCGGAAGTAGTGCAACCTCAAGATGATCCAACTTCTACCACACTTGAGAGGCGTACAAGGACAACATCAAACCACCCCATCGATCTAGTCTTGGGTGATCCCAAGGGTGGTACACGTACTCACCGCAAACAATATGCTTCTTTTTGCAAACATCATGCATTTGTTTCTTTCGTATAACCCACTACTATAGAGGAAGCTCTTGAGGACCTAGATTGGATCTTGGCCATGCAAGATGAGCTCAACAACTTCACAAGAAATGAATTTTGGGTCCTAGTAGAGTGCCCCAAGAACAAGAACGTGATTGACACCAAGTGGGTCTACCGAAACAAGCAAGATGAACATGGAGTTGTGGTGAAGAATAAGGCAAGACTTGTTGCCAAGAGCTACTCTCAAGTAGAAGGCTTAGACTATGGAGAGACCTTTGCTCCGGTTGCACGTCTTGAAGCAATCCGTATCCTTCTTGCTTATGCCTCTTGTCACAAAATGAAATTGTTCCAAATGGATGCCAAGAGTGCCTTCTTAAATGGCTTCATCAACGAAGAAGTTTATGTTGAGTAACCTCCCGGTTTTGAAGATACCACACATACTAACCATGTCTATAGGTTGATTAAGGATTTGTATGGACTCAAGCAAGCTCCTAGGGCATGGTATGAGAGGCTCCGGGACTTTCTCATCAAGGATGGCTTCAAGATTGGGAGAGTGGACAATACTCTATTCACCAAGATCATCAACGGAGAGCTCTTCATTTGTCAAATCTATGTTGATGATATCATCTTTGGCTCTACCAATCTAAAAGTGTGCAAGGACTTTAGTGATCTCATGGCAAGGGAATTTGAGATGTCTATGATTGGGGAGCTCAACTTCTTCCTTGGGTTTCAAATCAAGCAATTGAAGGAAGGGACCTTCATCCATCAAGAAAAGTACACTAATGATATTCTCAAGAAGTTCAAGATGTATGATTGCAAGCCAATCAAGACACCAATGCCTACCAATGGACATCTCGACTTAGATGAGGGAGGTAAATCGGTTGACCAAAAGCTTTACCGTTCTATGATCGGCTCTCTTCTTTACCTTACCGCATCTAGGCCCGATATCACGTTTAGTGTTTGCATGTGTGCTCGGTTTCAAGCCAACTCTAAAAAATCTCACCTAAGTGCTTTGAAAAGGATCCTTAGATACTTAAAATACACACCTAGCATTGGCTTGTGGTACCCCCATGGTGCTTGTTTTGAGCTCTTGGGTTATTCAGATTCGGATTTTGCCAGATGTCGAGTAGACCGCAAGAGTACTTCGGGTGGGTGCCATTTGCTAGGTCGATCTTTGGTTGCTTGGTCCTCTAAGAAGCAAAACTCCGTGGCCTTATCCACCGCGGAGGCGGAATACATTTCCGCCGGGGTTTGTTGTGCTCAAATCCTCTATATGAAGCAAAGCCTCTTGGATTATGGTGTGGTTCTAGATAGGGTTCCTCTCCTTTGTGACAATGAAAGTGCCGTAAAAATTGCTAACAACCCAGTTCAACACTCGCGCACCAAGCACATTGATATCCGCCATCACTTCTTGCGAGACCATGTGGCTAAAGGTGATATTCTCCTTTATGGTGTTCACTCTGAGGAGTAATTGGCGGATATATTCACTAAGCCTCTTGATGAAAACACCTTTTGTAGGCTAAGGAGTGAACTAAATGTGCTTGATGCGTCTAACATCATGTGATGCTTGTCATATAGTTTGCATTTGCATATGTACATGATGTAGGGGCTTGTCTATCCTTGTTAAGATAGTGGTGAGTATGGGTCTTGCTTGAGCCGGTGGTTCCAAAGTTTTGCTCAAGGCATGTTGAAAGGCTCACCATGAGTAAGCTTAACAAGGGTTCAAACTTGGCAAGATAGTTTATCTTTCCAATTTGCATCTTTGCTTGTCATATAGTATGCATTCATGTTTATTTTCATGCATTTGTTCTTGCATAGCATTGCGTGAGAGGTGTCACAAAGGAAAATCACACTATGAGAAAGTTGCTTAGAGTTCAATGCAAATCAACAACTCCAAAAGTGTGCTAAGACAAATGATGGTGCTTAATGCCTATTGAGTTATGTCCTAACGAGCTTAAAGTTTCTATCTCTAAGTTCAAAGGCAATAACTCATACATTCCCTTTTTGGAGCTTATTCGCCTATTTTTCTACAAATTTATAAGGTCTATCCCTTGAAGGGAATCTATGGTGTATATACTTGTATTTTGCAAAGGAGTGCTTGAGGGGTGAGGTTGTCACTCAGGATTGATCCAAAAATGTGCTTGTGTTGGCTTGTGTGTGACATTTGTCGGATCAAAAATGAGCTTTAGTTCAGCATTCTGTTTTTGTCACCGTCGGATGAACTGCTGCTAAGTAGGTTCCAGCGTCGGTTCACGGTGGCCGGGTCAGTTTGAATTTTGCTCAGCGCGCCTCTGTTACCTATCGTCGGATGAACCGACGCTCACCTCTGTGGATGCAGCGGTTCATCTGGTGCTACTGAAATTTGAGGAAAATTCAGACCCACGCAAGAATCATCTGACGAATCTAAAATCAAGGCCATCGGATCATCCTGTGATGCATTTCACAGATATGCCCATATCGTCCGACGGTTCAACCGACGCTGCGTGTTTATCCACCGTCAGTTCATCCGGCGCTTCTCTGCAAGCTGGTCCCACATGTCATAACGGTTCACGGTCGTCTTCTTCCCCAAAATCAAAATTGACCCCCCCGTTCCGTTCCCGTACGCCGCCGATCCGTCCGCCGCCGGCCACCGCAGCCTCGCGCCGCCTCTCCTGCACTCCTCCGGCCTCCCAGCCTCGCTGGCGGCCATCTCCACCGCCTCCTCCGCTTGAATCTGTGCGCGCGCTGCCCACGACACCCCGCTAGGGTTTGCACCGCCGCCACCTTCTCCGGCCCAATCCGCCGCCGCGGCTCGTCAGAAATCCTTCCCAGGTGCGCGGAAGTCTTCCTCCACCTCCACTGCCTCTTCTCCTCTTCGATCATCTGCAGTGGTGAGCACTGCTAATTCCTCCCATGTCCAGTCTTTCTGTTCATGCCCTGTTTAGGGAAATTGGTTGATGTTTCTGTGGATTAAGACTAAGATTAGGAGCTATACTTCATCCATGCCTGTTATCTTGCTCCTTTTGTTCACAGTTTTGCTCAATTTCTTCCGAATTCTGCTAGATCTCATGGATTTAGAACCCTGCGGTTACTGTAACTACCCTGTTCATGCCATGTTCCCTCTTATCTTTTGCAGTAGCCCGTGATCCTGTTCTAGCTCAAGTGTCCTGTTTATGGCATGCTCTATCTCTAGGACTTTGAGTTTTTGAGCTACTGTTCATGCTCTTTTTATGACATATCTTTATGACAGTAGCATGCACCCTGTTCTAGCACTTCACACACACATCTTGTGCACATAAGGACGTACCTAGACTTTATCCTTCACATCTTGTGCCATGTTTATCTCCTAGAATTCATGCTTAGGCTCCATCTATTCCTATGCTTTGCTTAAGGACCTCTTCCCTTCGATATTTATCTCGTTTATATACTTTGCTCGCCATTCTATAATCTTCCACCTTCTCTTTGACAAATGGTAGGTGACAAGAGGAAGGGCAAGGCCGTTCTTGAGCCCAAGAAGAAGAAGAGCAAGCAGGATAAGGAGTGGGAGCGTGTGATGAGAGTGCCCGACACCCAGGGTCAGCCTCAGAGAGGGATTCAGATTGGGAGCAATGCACAGGGTCAGGGGGAGTAGCCCCATGAGCAGCAGTAGTTACAGCGTTCAGGCCGTACTGGTACCCGTCAGACAGAGACACAGTCACCTCCTTCAGCACCACGTACCAGTCCTCGGACTCGTGGTGGACACACTCAGCCTCAGCTGACTCCGAGGCAGAGGACAACAGCAGAGCAGCAGGTGGAGCAGGAGCAGGAGGATCAGTCGAGAGAGGGCCCTGAGATTCGTATTGGTGCACAGCGTGCAGAGGCCTTCGGGGTCTATCTCCGTGATCTGAGGAGCCTTTCTGGTCCTAAGATCCGGAAGTTAAGGTTCCTTGAGGAGGACGAGTGGTTCCCTCCTCAGAGAGAGAATTGTGACCCCCGGTTCTGGACGATTCTTCAGGAGAGCTTCTATGCCTCCTATGTCAGGAAGGGGTCGCAGCTGAGCCAGCACAGGATGCTACAGTGGACAGCACTCAGAGCAGCAGCAGCTGGAGTCCCGATACTCCCACACTTCGACTACCTACCGGGACTCGCAGCTTTGGTCAGTGAGAGGCCGCGTTACGTGCCAGAGTGGGTCTGAGTGTTCTACTCTACTGTCTACGTTGAGGACGCCCGGCTCTCGATCAGGTTTATGTTTATGGGGCAGCAGTTTAGACTCACTCGAGAGGGGATAGCAGAGTTTCTTGGGGTTCAGGTTGACGATGCTTCGATTCACTACCTGGCCTACCCCGACGTTGAGGCTCCTCGTCATGCTCACACTTCTATTATTCCTTCCGACGAGGAGATCAGCTTCTTGTTCCAGCAGCCGTTCCTCCCTGGCACCCCTCAGACACCTGACAGATTGACACGTGAGGCCTACGTGGTCCACTTTGCTCTCAGGAGGTCCCTACTCTTCAGGATGGGGAATGCCGAGTCGATCACTGGGGTTCAGCAGTGGTTACTCCTATATATCATGACTCACCGGCCGTTCGACATCGTGGACATACTACTCAGTAAGATCGAGGACGCGATCATGGATGGTATGGGGATTACCCGGCAGTTTCCTTTTGCCCACTGGATTAGTTGGATACTCTCACGGTTGGAGTCTCAGAGGCATATCTCAGTCTTGGAGCGATCCAAGTATGTGTTCAAGCCCTACCAGCCGCCGATGCTAGGGGACAGGAGGTAGGGACCCAGGGGAGGGAGACGAGCAGTTGAGGACCTTTAGGCTTGTGCTGCAGCTGAGGCAGCTATGGACGAGGCCGCTCGTCAGGACGAGCTTCTTGCTCTAGCTGAGGGGCCTATGCCTACGTACCTTGCCACTGACACAGATGAGGACTCGAGCGAGGATGAGGACTTTGAGCCAGAGCCATAGCCCGTCTTCCGTGTTCGTCGTACTCATGACGACGAGGCTGGGGGTTCCGGTTTGCCAGGACAGCGAGAGGCTGAGTCGCCGATTCCACCGATTCCTACTTCTCAGGCCTCTCAGTTTGACTCCTTGACTACAGTGATTCAGTCCTTGGCCGACCAGTCCAAGGCCACTATGGCGATTCAGCAGCAGATGCAGGCACAGTTCCAGAGACAGCAAGAGGCTCAACAAATCATACTAGATAGTATACGCCAGCAGCAGGAGGCACAGAGGCAGCAGATCCAGCAGCAGCAGATGATGACCGCTCAGATGTTTTCGTTTATGTCCACCTGCTTGGGTCAGCTCTTTCAGCACAAAGGGCTTCAGCTTCTGACTCTACCTACCCAGCAGCTTCTTCAGCCTGTGTCGACAGCTTCTCTTCCTCCTGTTAGTGTTGTGAGCCTCCCGATTCCGACAGTCTCGATCTCGACCTCACCGCTCTTTCCGTCAGGGACGTTCACCACTCAGCAGCTCTCAACTCCACAGACGACCACTCTTCTTAAGCAACTCAGGACAGGATAGTTCTCACAGACCCCCTCGACTCAGCTGATGTCTCCCTTCCCGACAGGACCACTTCTCTTCGAGACACCAGCACGACCTTCCTTGGGGATGACCTCGGCCATGCCGTCTATGGCTACTCCTCAGGCAGAGCGACTCGATCAGGAGGACACCACACTTCGTTCTATCACTCAGCAGATCGAGTCCGAGATGGCAGTCGTGAGCTCTCAGGCGCTACCTACCTCTACCGGCACCGACACAGCTCGTATCTCTTCACCTGTCTGATCTTCACCGGTCTGATCTTCAGAGCTGTCGGGGTTCGAGTCTGACGACGGTGACACCTCCGAGTACCATGTCGCTCCTTCAGTGGTTGTTACCTCGACGCCGCCGTCTTCTCCTCCACCTCAGTAGATTAGGACCCTTTTTGGTGCTTGTTGCCAAATGGGGAGATAGATAGGGGGAGTAGAGATAGGGGGAGCTTGGGAGTATGTTTTGGGAGCTTTTGTGCCCCTTGTTTGTTTTGTGGAGTTCATGATGAGACATGTATTTGGATCTTGTGTATGTTGATGGTTTACATGTCTACTCATGCTTGTGTGTTTGTTTAATTAAAGCATGTATGCTTGTGTTTATCCTTTCCATGCATTAGTTGTAGAGTTTACGCTTTAATTTCAAAATCTCGTATATCACTACTTGTGTTGTCATCTATTACCAAAAAGGGGGAGATTGTAAGCATCAAGGCCCCACCGCACCATTGGTAAGGGTGTGTTTTGGTGATAAATGACAACCATATACTTGTGACTAACCTTTGTTTTGTAGCGGATTTATCCTTGGGTTATTGTCATAAGTAATAAATGAAAAGAGACCCCTCAATTTGAATTTATGGATGATCAATTGACAAAGACTACAAGGCTAAGAACATTTTTAGTTCCAAGTGTCACAAGGAGATGAAGGACACTTGGATTTGCTAGTTTATAGTGTTTGACCGTACTATTAAGAGGGGTTCACACTTGAGTAGCTTGACCATACCAAATGCTATGCCATATTCATGCACTATCAAGCTCCTTGGTCACTAAACAGCTCATGACACTCATAGAAACACATTGGAAGCAAAAGACTTGAAGAAAAACTCAAAGGAATTTGAATTGGATGAGTTGAAATGAAAAAGAGCGTGTCGGATGATCCGACGCTATCATTCCTAGTTGCACCGGATGATTAATGTGGGAGTTTCAGCAGAAATCAACACCGCCGGATGAACCGACGGTGTATCAGCAGAGGCATCGGTTCATCCGATGACCTAGGGTTTGGTAGCAGTGACAAATCAAGTCAAGAGCCTTCAGCACCGGATGAAGCGACGGTCCCAGCAGCGGTTCATCCGGCGCATGCATATATTTCATACAGAGATGCATCGAGGGAACCTGCTTCAGCACCGGATGAATCGACGCTCATGAAGACAATCAACAGTTCATCTGGCGACTATGTTTATTCTACGCAGAGACGTTTTGAGTCAAGTCGCTTCAGCACTGGATAAACCGACACTACAACGGTGTAAGCATCGGATGAAGTGGTTCAGCGTTTGAGTTCAACGGCTATATTTAGAGACTCAGTGACACCAGATGAACCGACGTTGTCGTAGGGGGAACCGTCGGTTCATCCGACGGTACTACTTTTCAGAGGACTTTTCCAACGGCTAGTCTCCCTTGCTAGGCCTATAAATTGGACCCCCCTGTGTCTCTTGAGCTGCCTTTGCCACTCTGAAGAACCACATCAGCCAAGGAGAAGGAGAGTTAGTGCTTTGATCATTTGGATTTCATCTTCCTAGCCAAGAGGGATTCGTTCTTGGTGATCAAGAGTTTCAAGGTGCTTTCATTGGCATAGCTGAGTGCATTGGTCAAGTGAAAGGTTGTGAGCTTGTTACTTCTTGGTGAGCTTTTGGAGATTGTGGGAGCCCTGAGAAGTTCTTGGTGTAAATGGATTGAGACCCACCATTCCAGAGATGGAGAACGGGTACTCTTAGTGAGCACTCAAGTCTAAGTGGCTTGAGGGGGAGCAAAACTCTTTGTGAGTGCTCCAACGTGGATTAGGGAGAAGCGTCAACTTCTCGATACCATGGGAAAAAATTCGGTTGTCTCATTGTCTTCCCTTTCTACCTTCTTGCACTTAATTTCCCATTTACTTTCAGCTCTTAAGTTCCTTTGCTCTTGTTTCCCTCTAGTTTGCTTTGCTTGTTGCATATCTTGACTAGGGTGCTTTTCACATGTTAGTGTGATTCTTGCTAAGGAACTTGGTTGCTAGTGTGCTTAGTTGGTAGGAAAAAACCTTTTTAGATGGGCAACACTAGAGATATAGGTTAAGGTTTGTTCCTTGTTCTAGAAATTTGAAGAAGGCCCATATTCAACCCCCCTTTATAGGCCATCGATCCTACAACATATCGTATTGTCATTGTATGAACGGGCATGCTTCCTCTCTTGAATGATATAGCAAGGCTCTTGATCTATATACTTAAAAAACATGCATAATTTGTTGAGTTTGCACTTCAAAATCAATTGTGATGTTTATCTTACACGTATTTAAAAAAATAACTCATGTCCATGTGTTGTCCTCTCTCTTCTTTCATCGGATTCTTGTAACCCGTTGCAACGCACGGGCATATTTGCTAGTAATATATAAAAAAACAATTGGCTAACTCTGTAATGGTTGCAACCTCAGATAGGTTAGCATCATTTCAGTTGAATGAGTTCACACAAAATGCACATAAACCTGCACACAGATACGATGCATAACTAACTTTTGTGCCTGTGCCATTTACACAATTTCTGGCTTCAATATATATTTGCCACTTTCATCAAGTGTCAATTACAGATCTATTACTTTCTAACAGCTTTGGCTGCTATGATTGAAGTCACAGATGCCTCTGACTATGTCGGTGTTTACTATGAGAAATTGGAAGAAGCCAAATGCCCAGTCTAGCCATCTGCTTATCCTTGCCAGATGTGCATCGTTGTCACAAGCATGTCGAGTCCAGTTTCAACCAACCATTGTTGACACTTCTGAACGTCGATCACTTAAGAACAGATTTGGAATCCATCCTTAGCGTCAACGCTAGAAGTGTCTGTGGCATTTCCCAATGTCACAACTAACTGGCGCAGATTAGCGTGAACATTGAGAGTTGCCACAGGTTTAATCTAAACGATCATGAACGAATCTGCAAGCACACAGATAAACCATTGTAGCATTTCCCCAAGGAAGGTGAATATTCCAAGGGTATCGAATCCAAGGAAGGCAAGGGTGGATATCTTAGACTTATGCTTTTGCTCTGAATGTAAACCAAGAGATAGATATAGGGAACAACATACTCAAAGGTAGGGGTAAGATAAATGATATAAAGGGGTAGTGTGACACACACACCTCAAATCTACCTCTACTCTAGCACACTACGGCTTAGGGGGAACATACGAGTTAGCTCTAGGTTCTAATGTACTAAACATACAGAGCTAGAAGATACAAGAGATAGGCATGAGTATTGCATGAGGGAAACATGGTTCAGCACCTAGGTACAAATGGGGAGCTAGCCCGCGACGACCAGCACTCTGCGAAACTAGACTTTAGACTCCTACAGCAGGTACCCCAACGCGGAGGTTGCCCTAGGATCCAACAGGGCTGTCACCACCTGAGGACCGACCTCTCGTTACGGGGGGTATGCTCATAACTATCGTAGCCAGACAACCCAGGCACCATGCCTACGTTGCTGCTAGACTTCACCCGGCCCGGGCTATTGTGACTCAAGGTGAGAGCCACCAGAAGACTGGTCAACTAGACCGAGTACCGTAGCTTGAACACAGACCCCATGCAACACTCTCATGCCATCTAACAAGATCAACTAAGGCTAGACATACGAACAGATATGAACTCTCTTATGTCTAATCAACAAGATCAAAGGGTCGTGTTCGTGAAGAACACGAGCCTCTAACTTATGAATAAACACATCAGGAAGGAGTTTATCACCCTTCAAGTGGATCAAAAGGTAGTGTTCATGAAGAACACGAGCCTCTAAATGATGAACAGAGGATGAACTCAAGAACATATCAAGAATATGATCTACCATGACTTTATATGAAATAGCTGAATAACTGAAGTAGATCAAAGTCATACAAAGAAATAAAGATAAAAGAGAACTGATACCTAAACTTCTAAGAGGACTTGGAACCTGAAGAAGAGCTACTCTAGCCTACCCCCTAGCCTTGGAAACTAAAAGTGAGAGGAGAATGAGAGAGTGGTGTGTGAGAAATGGGAGCCCCTCCCCTCCTATTTATAGAGGAGGACAAGGCTTGCTCGGACGCCCAAATGGCCCCTAAACACCCGGGAGTGAAGCAAGTGACCAATGAGCAACCACCAGGTGTAAGGACCAGATGGGGTGCCACTAAGGCGGTTCGGCCAATCCTAGGATCGGCCGGCCACTTAGGGTGGCCCCACCTGGTGTGCTTCCTCTGGGTGGCTGCCCTGTGGGCCCTATGATCCATCCCCGGTGCATGGCTTGATTTGGTATCCGAGGTGGGCCCTTTAATCCATGTGAAGTCCATGTGGCGTCCTCTGATTCATCGGTGAGTGCCTCCCCTGGATCGATGACGTGTCTTGCCATGTCTCCCTTGGTGGAAGCCACCTCCTCAGCTGAGTTGGCATGGTTGCTTCATAGAAGTGGAGTTTCCAACTCTTTTAAAGGGTAATTCACCTACATACAAATAATCTCCAAGGACAAGTGGAACTACATTATTCAAGCCTAAATGCTAGTAAATAATGCATATTCCTCCATTTATGTGAGAATATTGAGGGTTGGAAATGGTGAATTTCCACCGTCAACAAACTCCCCCAAGCTAACCTCTTGCTCGTCTCGAAGCAAGACATTAGAGACTTAGGTTGGTTGATCAGGAGTTGCTACAATGTTGTATCCTCAACTTATGGCAAACATACAGCAAAGTACTTTACCAAGAGTTGAACAAGTTGGCAATGTTCTTACCTTTCACCTGATACGTGGGGCATATAGCTCACCTGCCTTGGGCGGTTGAGATACAGAATGGTTATATAGAGAATGCATAATCACTCATACCTTGATCAGCTATTAATCCGGAGGTTTTGCAAATTTTTCAAAAGAAAATCAGAGTTCCTCAAATGATACTCTCGGATCGCTCAAAAGTGTATGATTCCTCACCAAGGCATCAATGTTGCCTTTCTTCACATCCTACTCCTAATAGGCTTTATGTGGAGCTGTAGGTAGGGAAGATGTGGCATACTTGTCTCTCATATTTTGCTAAGTCAAAAACCGGATCCTTGGAAGAAACAAACATACATCCTGATCAAGATGTGCATATGTGTGTGCGATGGATATGAGCATGGCAAGGTGGATACTAGGCCCAGAAATGGGTGCTAGATATTGCCATGCTTTATATGAGGAAATGAGGGATTGATGGTAAGGTGGACACTAGCCCCGGAGTAGGTACTAGTTATTACCATCTATATGGTGGAACTCTTTCTCTTGCACATATCAATCCCTTTTTCTCCTTTTGAAATTTTTTCGAGACTTGGGCTAGCTCTCTTTATTTATTTTTGCCATGCTTTTGAGCATGCTTTTCTTTTTCTCTCTTTTTTTAGCTAGCCCTTTGTCTCTATTCGAGATATTTGGAGAGGGATGAATGACGCAAAGATACATAGAGTTTTATTCATGGAAGAATGCATGAGCAGTATGGAGTAAATGATGAATGCTTAACTTCCAGTGTAGAAGTTCAGCATGAACGTGTACGTGATCTTGATCAGGGGAGTATGAGTTCTAACAAGGGTCACAACAATTTGACAAAGCTCAATGAGAGAACAAGCTGCATATGTGGAGGCTAAGAACTAGAATCTACATATGGCCTTGGATGGGAATTCTCATCATTGAGGAACTCATCATGTTTTGATTTTTCAAAAAGGAAAACTCCGGATGTCAAGCATCACTAAGCACAAGATCATAGCACTCTATTCTACCATATCATGTCTCACAACAACTTAGGCAAGGATCATGCTTTCTGCTACCCACAGTTTTCAAGCTAAGGTTTGAACATACAAGCCAACAAACTGAAAACTTAGGTAGGATACAAAGTTGTAGGCAAGACATACGAGGAGAATAAACAGAGCATCTATTCATCATTTCAACCATAGAGGCAAAGCATTCTTACTAAGCATATCAAAGCAAACTAAGCAAACGATGATGATGAAAGCAAATAAATATTTTTGGTCTTTTTATTTTGCAGATTTTTTTTGGATTTTCATTTATAAGATATTCTGAAAATGAAGGAAGATATAAGTTACCTCAGGATGGGGGTCCTCCCCCAAGCTAGCTTCAGGCTCACTGCGGAGGAGGGAAGAAGAAACCCTGACTTGCATGGTAAGCCCTCTGCGCCTCCATGTACTGCTGCTGATTCTTGCTGCATGGCTGCTATCCTCTCACCAGCCTGACGCTGCCACGCTGAGGTAGACTCAACGTGGGTGTTCAACATCTCCTCCAATCCCGTGACCTGAACGGTGAGCTCTCCCAACTGCTGTGCGAGCTGAGCGTCGCGCGCAGAGGCTGAGGAGTGCCGTCAGAAGGACGAAGATGGAGGTGGACCACCGGAGCAAGAACTAGCAGGTGTGGCCCACTGAGCTCTGCTCGTGCCCGCCCAAGCCGTGCCACTCGCACTCGGCTGGTAGGTGGGCTGATCCCAACCAGGTGCATATCCAGGGGTAACCCCGGACATGTACCCCGCAGGAGCCCCTCCTGCCACCGGTGGTGTAGCAGGCTGTGGCTGAGGCTGTGGTGGTGGTGTCGGCTGTGACTGCTGCTGCTGCTGCATGTGTGCTCTCTTCGCTGCGCTCGTGGTGGACCTGCCTGAAACACTAGCACGACGGCTTTCCTCTTGCGTAACAAGGGGAATAGTGAGTGACTCCGAGTTATACAATCCAAACCCCGGGTTAGGTAACGGGATTTGGTTTGCATAGCCCGGGAAGAAGAAAGTCAAAGAATCATTTGGGCCCCTCTTGAGTATATGCCCCTGGATCAAGTATGCCTCATCAATGAGAACTCGGGGCGTCCCGATGAAGGGTACGTGATTCCCGCTAAGAACCCCGAGTCTGAGAGCAATACGAGTCACCAAAGCCGTACACTCAATAGGGCCTATCATCTTGAAATTCGTCATCCACTGCCGAATCATTGCTTTAACGGGAGCGACCTTGATCTAGTTGACAGCAGCGTATAATAGCATCATCTCATCGCTGCGCACGGGCCAAACATCCTCTCGTGGAAAGACAGTGATGGCGAGCCACTTGTGCCACAGACGGAGAGTGGGATGCACAATATCATTGCACCGAGGTACAAACTTGCCACTGTAAACAAGACCAGAGATATCTGCCCAGAAAGATTCCCGAACATAACCCTCACAAGCTCGCTTCAAAGAGACAGCACAACGAGGACTAAAACCAAGAAGACGACTAAGATCCTTCCAAGAAAGACGATAATCGGTCCCGAAAAGACGAAACTCAATGCCATCCGGGGTCTCGGTAAGAGAACAAAGAAACTGGATGGTGAGGGGCCGAGAGCCAAGCTCTGTGACCGGCGCAAACTCCTCCCAACCAAGAGCATTCCAAATAGAAGCGAACTCGAGATTCATACCTGTTTTCTCCATGAGGGCCGGGTCGAAGTCCCTGGTGCGGGCGAAGACTCGGTCCTTCCGGAGAGCATAGGCTTGTTGCTCTCGATCGCCCCGCAAGCTGAGGTAGGGGGTGTCGTCGACGACCTCCTCCATGGCCTGTGGCTCGGCTTGCTCTTCTTGCTCTTCTTCATAATCCATCGTTGATGGGCTCAGTGTCGGCTCGGCGGGGGTGGATGCACTCGTGCTTGCCCGTGAACAGGAGCGTGAGTGTGTTACCCTCCGGAGAGTGTTCGCCGCCCAATTCATGCTAGCACAACAACAAGAAACAACAAGAGCAACTCGGTGATGGGTTAGTGAAATCGAATGAAGTTCTTACCGAGCTTGCTCCACCAATAGCAATATTTTCAGCAACACACTTAGGGAGATCACTTGATGATCCAATCTCGAGCAAGAAATCCAAGAAAATCAAGAGAGCAAGTAGTAGAGAGGGGGTGTGAATGAAATGAGTTGAATGGGTGAAGAACACCCCCTCTCGGGTATAATTTATAGAGCAAAGGGGCAGCACACCGTGGGATAGCCGTTGGGCAACAGCTAGGAGCCGTTGGCCAAAGCTGGGCCCACTTGACCGTTGCCAGGGTTAGGCCGAACCATGGTTCGGCCGGCCCACTGGTGGGCCCGGTGCTGGCCCCCTTGGCAGGTGTGCCACTAACGGCTATATCAAGATATGCCATGGTGCACCGGCCAAAGTTTACTCCAGAAATTGCCCAAATAAATTTTCTAGGGTTTTCAAACTTAGAAATTATTTTCAGAAATTTTATTTTGAAAAGGGAAAAAGGCTAGATAAATCTAGCTTGTAAATGCAAGGTTTTGGAAAATCAAATATGCAATTTTGGAAATGAAAATTTTGGAAAGGGAAATATGAGATAAATACCAAATTTAACCTTTTTGGTAGAAAGGACCCATCATTTTTAGTCCGACGAGCGGGACTCTTCTCAGCGATCAATTCCATTCAGCACCCCACTCTTGAGAAGTAGAGGTTGGTGCCATCTCAATCTTCCGCCATTCTTTCTGAATTTTCTTTACCCTTTTTGACGGAGATTTCTTCCTTGGGGGTGAAGGCTACGTCCTTCCCCCAAGCTGCTCAACACTATCTTGCACTAAATAGCATTGCTCTTCCTTGTCCTGAAACTTGAATTTCAAGTACCTCTCCCCAATGCGGAAACGGATGATGCCGGATCCCACATTGATTCTAGCTCGGACATCACTGAGGAATGGTCGCCCAAGGATGAGCGGCATTCCTCCCTCGTCATCCATATCAAGGACCACGAAATCCGCGAAGTCATAAGAACTCTTGATTTTAACCAATAAGCTCTCAGCGATTCCTTTTAGATATCAGATCGTTGAATCGGCGAGTTGGATAGTCCGTGCTGTTGGAGAGAGAGCTGGATATCCTAGTTGCTCGAACATGGCCTTGGACATGAGATTAACACTTGCACCAAGGTCACAGAGAGCATGCCTGATCTTCTTGTAATAGATTGTGCACGTGATAGTTGGGTAGCCTGGATCTTTCTTGTGCAGCATTGCTGATTCCTCCCATGGATCAAGAATTTGTTGAATGGGCTTTCCTGCATAGTCAGAAGCATGTGTCCTCCTAGGTGGCTTACCCCACCTGGTTGACACTACACTAACATTTTCACAAGAGGATACAGGTTGCCCCGGGATCCTCCCGTTATCAAGAGATGGAACCAAAGCAGCTAGCTGAGCCAACTGAGTTTCTAACATCTTGTTGAAACTCAGCTGACTCTTCTGAGCAGAAGAAAAACTATCAAGCTTAACGTTGAGACTTTCCATAGTTTTATCAAGGGCAGCTAGCTTCTTGTTAATACCTTCATTAATCTTAGCTTGCCCAAAAACAAGATCTCTCAAGGAAGGTTGGTTAGGATTGTAAGAATTACCTTGGTTACCTCCTTGGTAGTAAGGGCGTTGTTGATTCCACGATTGGCCTCCTTGTTGAGGTGGACAATAACCATTGTTATTGCCATTCATGTACATGACTTCCTCCTGAGTTTCCGGACAATAATTGCCTGAATGCCCAGTGTTGCCACAGACCTCACAAGTCATGTGAGAGTCCATAGGCAAAGAAGTAGTGGCCATGGCAGCCTTCTTGCTGGTGTAGTCATCCAGTCTCTTCTTAAGAAGATCCATCTTGGTAGTAATCATATCTGCTTCCTTGACAGTATGAGTACCCCTCGGTCATGGTTGGAGTCTTTCATCACTCCACCCTTGGTTGGAGACCATCTTCTCCATGAGCAATTTAGCATTGTCAACAGTAAGTGAGAAGAATGCTCCTTGAGCAGCAGCATCAATATGGCCTCGGACTGTCGGAGTCAACCCATTATAAAAACTTTGAAGAATGAGCCAATCTTCCATCCCATGATGAGGACAGGCCAGGACATACTCCTGAAGCCTCTCCCAAGCCTCTGGAATAGATTCACTTGCTGCTTGCTGAAAACCAGAAATCCTTCCACGAAGAGCATTGGTTTTACCCAATGGGAAGAACTTCTTGAGAAATGCCTGTGAACACTTGTTCCAAGTGTCAATAGATTCCCGGTTCGCGTAGAACCATTGCTTAGCCTTTCCCAAGAGGGAGAATGGAAATTGCCGTAGACGAACAACATCCATATTTGCACCCCTGATGACGAAAGTGCTACACAGCTCTAGGAATTGCTGCAGATGAGCATTGGCATCCTCATTTGGCTTGCCACAGAATGGGCTAGCCTGTACCATCGTGATTAAACCCGTCTTGATCTCAAAATTTTTAGTCCCCATTGCCACCTCAGGGCCTTGCAGCACCTAGTCAGCAGAAGGAGCTGAGTACTCACGAAGTGTCTTATGAGCCATAGCGTTGGACTTGGATGGTACAAAGGAAGCTGGTTTGTCCTCCGGATGAGTACGACGAGGTGAGCCGAAATGAATTCGAGCTTTCCTCACAAGTGACTCGGGATCTACAGTAAAATTCCCCGGTAACGGCGCCAGAAATGCTTGTTGACACTTCTGAACGTCGATCACTTAAGAACAGATTTGGAATCCATCCTTAGCGTCAGCACTAGAAGTGTCTGTGGCATTTCCCAATGTCACAACTAACTGGCGCAGATTAGCGTGAACATTGAGAGTTGCCATAGGTTTAATCTAAATGATCATGAACAAATCCGCAAGCGCACAGATAAACCATTGTAGCATTTCCCCAAGGAAGGGGAGTATTCCAAGGGTATCGAATCCAAGGAAGGCATGGGTGGATATCTTAGACTTATGCTTTTGCTCTGAATGTAAACCAAGAGATAGATATAGGGAACAACACACTCAAAGGCAGGGGTAAGATAAATGATATAAAGGGGTAGTGTGACACACACACCTCAAATCTACCTCTACTCTAGCACACTACGGCTTAGGGGGAACATACGAGTTAGCTCTAGGTTCTAATGTACTAAACATACAAAGCTAGAAGATACAAGAGATAGGCATGAGTATTGCATGAGGGAAACATGGTTCAGCACCTAGGTACAAACGGGGAGCTAGCCCGCGACGACCAGCACTCTGCGAAACTAGACTTTAGACTCCTACAGCAGGTACCCCAACACGGAGGTTGCCCTAGGATCCAACAGGGCTGTCACCACCTGAGGACCGACCTCTCGTTACGGGGGGTATGCTCATAACTATCGTAGCCAGACAACCCAGGCACCATGCCTAAGTTGCTACTAGACTTCACCCGGCCTGGGCTATTGTGACCCAGGGTGAAAGCCACCAGAAGACTGGTCAACTAGACCGAGTACCGTAGCTTGAACACAGACCCCATGCAACACTCTCATGCCATCTAACAAGATCAACTAAGGCTAGACATACGAACAGGTATGAACTCTCTTATGTCTAATCAACAAGATCAAAGGGTCGTGTTCGTGAAGAACACGAGCCTCTAACTTATCAACAAACACATAAGGAAGGAGTTTATCACCCTTCAAGTGGATCAAAAGGTAGTGTTCATGAAGAACACGAGCCTCTAAATGATGAACAGAGGATTAACTCAAGATTATATCAAGAATATGATCTACCATGACTTTATATGAAATAGCTGAATAACTGAAGTAGATCAAAGTTATACAAAGAAATAAAGATAAAAGAGAACTCATACCTAAACTTCCAAGAGGACTTGGAACCTGAAGAAGAGCTACTCTAGCCTACCCCCTAGCCTTGGAAACTAAAAGTGAGAGGAGAATGAGAGAGTGGTGTGTGAGAAATGGGAGCCCCTCCCCTCCTATTTATAGAGGAGGACAAGGCTTGCTCGGACGCCCAAATGGCCCCTAAACACCCGGGAGTGAAGCAAGTGACCAATGAGCAACCACCACGTGTAAGGACCAGATGGGGCGCCACTAAGGCGGTTCGGCCGATCCTAGGATCGGCCGGCCCCTTAGGGTGGCCCCACCTGGTGTGCTTCCTCTGGGTGGCTGCCCTGTGGGCCCTATGATCCATCCCCGGTGCATGGCTTGATTTGGTATCCGAGGTGGGCCCTTTGATCCATGTGAAGTCCATGTGGCGTCCTCTGATTCGTCGGTGAGTGCCTCCCCTACATCGATGACGTGTCTTGCCATGTCTCCCTTGGTGGCAGCCACCTCCTCAGCTGAGTTGGCATGGTTGCTTCATAGAAGTGGAGTTTCCATTTCTTTTAAAGGGTAATTCACCTACATACAAATAATCTCTAAGGACAAGTGGAACTACATTATTCAAGCCTAAATGCTAGTAAATAATGCATATGCCTCCATTTATGTGAGAATATTGAGGGTTGGAAATGGTGAATTTCCACCGTCAACAACCATCAAGTGTGATTTCTGTAAAAGAAAGTTGAAACAGAGCATCCTAGATCCATCGGATGGAATGGTTTGAGCCCTGTTGTATGGAGGTACCTACTATTGAACTAGGAAAAGGACTGGGATTTTTTTTTGAAACACTAGCAATAAGTTGGTGGTCTTGAAATTGCTACAACGATAGTTTTTACTCATCTATGGTACAATACATTTGGATCAAGGGACGTTCAAAATGTACTGCAGCAAAGAAAGAAATAATGGAAAGTCCATTACCATGAACATTCGTGCAAAGTAAGACCAATGCAAGTGTCATGGGAGATGGATTCTAAGAAATTTGGTAGCTATCCCACTGACCATTTTTTGTTTCATGCCGTCTACATGTTACTGTGTTGCCTATTTGTCTCTTGATCCATGTTCAGATTTAAATAGTCAACGGTGTCATATATATTTCAAAAAGGAGGGAGATTAGTGTTGACACCCAAAATTGGTAGGACTGGGCGAGACAGGTCTGACCGCCCCACCTTGGCGGTCTGACCACCCTGGTCAAGATGTTCTAAAGGCAATTTGGACTTCACCATTGGATAGGTCTCGTCGAGTACATCAAAATCCATATATAGAACGTCCAATTCGGAGTCCGGATGAAAGAGATATGGCCTATGGAAGATCTGCACGTCGGACACGCGATCAGACCGCGTCCCCAGGGCGGTTAGACCGCCCTGCCCTGTCAAAACCGGTTAGAAGTTGTAATTTAACACGTTTTTGTAATGGTTTCGATTCCTAATGGGGCAAGACCTCCCCTCCCTATAAATATAAAGGGCCACGGCCGATTGAGTATCATCCAATCGATCAAATGCATCTACTCTTTATTGTTTTGCCTTTACTTTTATCTCTTTGCCTTAACTCTTCCAACCTCAATCTGCTGTTCTTACTTCGTCTCCGCGATGTCCGAAGGCGTTCTAGGTGGCCTGCCGACCCTAGAGCAACCCTACATGCATCAGCTCCGACGGGGTCCCTCCCGAGCCGACGTTCGTAGGTCTACCGCCGGTTGATCCCGGCAACCTGGTCTAACCGCCCTATACATGCGGTCTGACCGCCCTACTCAGTCTAACCGCCCTCCATAGGTGGTCTGACCGCCCTGCGCAGAGAAGCTATAGTGAGCTTCCTTTGCGCGCTTGTTGATCCCATAAAAAGGTGTCAACAAATTGGCGACTCCACTGGGGAAGAAGATCTGGCTATTTTAACCGATCTGTCCAACTCCGACGCAATGGGCTCAAGGACTGAACTTGATCAAGACAACGTCATCGGCATCGATGATGTGGAGCTCTCGCCTGAAGATCACCAAGCCATGGAGGACTTCATGAAGAAACAAGCTGAACAACGTCGTCAAGTTTTAGAAGATCTCATGAAGGAACATGCTGGGCAAGATCGACTTCACTACTTGTCGCACTTCAAGAAGAATCGTGAAGGCAAGGTGAAGAAGGTCAAGGAGATCACCGACGCTCCACCACCAGAGGTACCGACCAATGTGAGCATGTCATCATCCCCATCTTCTTTTGTTACTGCCAACGATCTTACTACTATAATGGATAATTTTCGTTTATCAATGATTGAGAATATGAAAGACATGGTAGATAAGAGTCTTGGTAAATGTGTAGAGGAAGGTAATGATGATGTATCTATTCCTAAAACTGTGTCACCTCAGATCCCATCTGCTAGTACATCGGCTGCACCCATGTTTAATCCTCAATATGGTATGCCGTTGAACTATTTTGAAGGACAAACACCACCTCCGCCGTCTGGTCACTACAGGCCGGTCAGACCGCATGGTCAGACCGGTCCTGGTGTTATGGTGCCGTACCCCTCATCTCCGGAGCCTATAGCTACTATGCCTCCCGTTCAGGCCGCTTCTGGCCGATCTGGTGATACTACAGTAGTTCATGGTGTTCCGTTTGTGGTTCCTTTTGGAACGGGCACTGGGTATGGTTTTGTTCCTAATACACAACCTAATAGCCGTTTGCAGCATAATCTCCCAAACCCATCTATACAAGCTAATGTGTTGCAATCGAATGCTTCGACTACACCAATGCCAACCACCATACAAGAAGTCATCGATAGGTTTAATGCTAATCTTGCTAAACAAATGAGAGATGACTATGGGATAGAAGTAAAATATAAAAATTCTTCATATCAAAAACCGTATCCTTCTAGTTTTGATTCGGTTTCCTATCCTGTTGGTTGGCGTTGTCCTGAATTTGTGAAGTTTAATGGGGATGATAGCAAAACTACTTGGGAGCATATTAGTCAATATCTTGCTCAATTAGGAGAAGCTAGTGCCATAGAAGAAATAAAAGTACGTTTATTTTCTTTATCTTTAACTGGCAATGCTTTTTCATGGTTTGCTTCATTACATGTTAACTCTATTCATACTTGGGAACAATTAGAGCAGAAATTTCATGATCACTTTTATAGTGGAGATAATGAGTTAAGGTTGAGTCATTTAACATCGGTTAGGCAAAAACATGATGAACCTGTTGCTAATTATATTAGAAGGTTTAGAGAAACAAAAAACCGTTGTTATAGCCTTGTTATCTCCGAGAGAGATCTTGTTGAATTAGCTTTTAATGGTTTGCGATCCCATATTAAAGAAAAATTAGATGGTCATGAATTTGCTAATGTTGCCCAAGTTTTAACAAGAGCATTAGCTCACGAAAGCCGAAGCAAAGATACTTGGTTTCAATCTGATCATCCTAACATGCATATGTTAGATTATCAATCCTCAGACGATGAGAGTAAAGAAATATATGCTGCTGAATTTACATGGTCATCTGATGATAAAGCAAACTCTTGTGCTTCTCTCAAGCCGGCCCCTAAGAGTCGACAAGATGAAGTAAAATTCACTTTTGATGTGGCTAAGTGTGATATGATTTTTGATGAGTTATTAAAGTTGGGTAAAATTAAAATGTCTCACACTTTGCCACCGCCTGATGAGATAAAGAAGCGTGCATATTGTAAATTTCATCATTCTTATTCTCATGCTACTAATGATTGTAATAGTTTTCGTCGGCAGATACAATCGGCCACTAATGAAGGTCATTTAGTACTACACAAGATGCAAGTCGACCAAAACCCTTTTCCTGCTAATACCTTTGTGACTACTCTTGAATTGTTGAATCCCAAGGTACTCATTCGGCCGGATCAAGCTGAGAAGGCTAAGGGGAAGAATATAATCATTGGAGAGCAAAGGCTTGACAAGAAGGTGCCACTAGAGGAGACCCCCAAGGTTGCAGCAAAGGCTTCAACGCTCGGGGGGCAAGACAAGACAAAAAAGGCCGATGGTGCATCGATCGGTCTGGCCACTGCCCAGGGCGGTCATAACCGGGTCCCGGGGCGGTTTAACCGCGTCACAGGGCGGTCTAATCGCGTCCCGGGGTGGTCTGACTGCTGCTTCCAGGAAAAATGGCGATGCTCCTAAGAGAAAGGTAAGGCCGAGTTTTCAAGAACTCGTGGCCAAATATAAGAAGAAGGAAGCTGCAAGGAAGCGGAGAAATCAGCCAATAGGTGCTAAGGGTGAAAAAGCACTACCAAGACATGGGCAAGGAAATACACATCACCAACAAGGTAATTTTGCTTCTGCACCATATCCTTTTGTTGGATCAGTTATGCCATGTTCTTGGTATTATCCTTGTTATTACTCACCTGCTGATTATAGTAATATGTACATGAATTCATATATGATTCAATATCCTATTGCATATCCAAGTTATGGTACATTGCAAAGGCCGATCGCTTGTAATAGCAATTTGGTCAAGAATAATGTATGTGCTACTATCAAGCAAGGTGAAGGTAGTAAAGAGCAAAATTCTAAGGGTATGCAGCCGAGGTGGTGTCCCTCATGCTTATCCCGCACTCAAAAGAGAAAATTACAGCGGATGCGAAAGCAAAGATCAATGGAGCACCATACAATGGTCGCACCGGCAAGGTCAGCAACTACTAAGCAGGTATGGAGGCCAAAGCAAGTTGTTTCATGAGTTCATAGCAAATTTATGGCCGATAAAGCAATTATCGCCCTTAGGAGCAAAAATGGATGATGTATTATTAATCATCATTTTCTGCTAATTTTAATCATTATAGATGTTTTCTGGCATGCAAAGCTTTACCAGAAAACAGAGAGGCATATGTTGACACCCAAAATTGGCAGGACTGGGCGAGACAGGTCTGACCGCCCCACCTAGGCGGTCTGATTGCCCTGGTCAAGATCCTCAAAAGGCTATTTGGACTTCACCATTGGATAGGTCTCGTCGAGTACATCAAAATCCATATATAGAACGTCCAATTCGGAGTCCAGATGAAAGAGATATGGCATATGGAAGATCTGCACGTCGGACACGCGGTCAGACCGCGTCCCCAGGGCGGTTAGACCGCCCTGCTGTAACACCCCAGGTGTTTATTAAAGATAAATACCTCAATTAGCTGCATTAATCAAGATTAATTATTCTCTAAGCATGTTTGGCAAGTTTGTGAACACTTTTGCACTTAAACCCTCGGTCAAAGCCACAATTCTTGGTCAAATCCCTAGAGCTCCAAAAGGCTGATTCGGTTTTCTTACGCGTTCTCCAAATTTCACTATAGAAGTTCAAAATCGGCCAATATAAAAGTTGTTCCTTATTTCCGGGAACACATTTTTCATAATTGGCGGACATTCAAATTTTGAGCGGAAGTTCGCTTAAATTCGAGATGAACGCGCTGTGAACAGTGTTACAGGGCCGTGCTTTCCTGCATCTTCAACACGATTTTCCCACAAATTCGTTGATCAAAACATATGTCGCCCTTTGTGAAAGTTGTAGGTCTATAGCTAGTCTACTACTTTTATTTTTGGAGATTTTTCACTTAGTTGACGCTTTTGAAAGTTGCGCAATTTTGAAAAGGGTCACTGTGAAATAAACGGCGCCCTGCGCTGGTGCTCTCGCGAGCCCACGCACGCCAGGGCGTCGCCGCGCCGCACCGGCCGCGTGTCGTGCGCCCGTCGCGCCGACGTACGGGCTGTCTCGGCTTCTCCGCTCGTGGGGCCAGGCCCAGCACGTCCGTCTCGGTCCCACGCCTTGAACACGCGTCATCCACCCGCGGACGACATGTCCCGGCGTCGCCACGCGCTAGGCCGCTCACGCGCCACCCACGCAGGCCGCATGCATGCCGCGCCTGGTGATGTTCCCGCGGTCGCGACCCCCTCCCTAGGAAGCTTCTCCGTCACCCCACCTCTTTTACCCGTGCAAAGACAGTAGCCGCGCGCCTTCACTTTTTACCGAGGACGACGACGCCGCCGGCCTCCATTGTCGCCACCGCCCGTTCCCTGCTCCCAAGCAGTGTCGCGCCTCCTCTTTCTCTCCAAGCACGCACGCACCCTCCACTACTCCTTCCTCAGCCCCGCCAAGTCGTCGCTGGACCCCCGGGCCGCGCCGCCACCGGCCTGCGGCGGTCGCAGCGGACACACAGGGGGCACCCGCCGCCTGCGCCCGACGCCGGCTCGTCTAGCCCGACCGAAGCCATCTACCACCCCTAGCAAGGTCAGTATAGCCCGGCGGTGCCTACTCCGGCCAAGTCCGGCCATCTCCGGCCGCCAATCCCGCCGCCGGCGAGGTACAGACCCACCCAGGGACCCAATTGCAGTGATTGCAATCTTTTCAAGGTCCTTTGTGTAAACCGAGGGCTGATTTGTAATTTCTGAAAGTTCCTTCGAGGGTTTCTCTGCAAATGAGTTTTAGGGTTATTCGCTGCACCTTAGAAAATACATTAAAAATTGTAGAAAAATCGGAAAAATGTAAATCCAGCTGTTTTGGAATCCTTGTGAGTAGATCTACAACTTTTACAAAAGTTGTATAGGGTTTTTGAGTAGTTTTTAAATGTAAATTCAAACTTAGTTTGGGACCTTTTTATTGTAATTCAAAATGTACTCATGCAAATGTAATGAAATTTGGATATGTTGTTGTGTGATCCATGTTCAGTTCGGTGACCAAGTTTCACACATTTTTATTGGGTAGAATTCCAGTTATGATTTTTGGAAGATGTATGCTAGTTTAAGCTTGATGCTTTTTATAGTTCCCTCAAAATATAAATTCCTTAAGCACCAATGCACCCTAGGCTTTTGTCATGATGTTAAGCACCCCTAGAAAAATAATGGTGAATTTAGGAGTCTGTTTATTTAATGTATGGTATTTATGCTTGTGATGGATGTCAAATTCATAACTTGAAATATATGATGAATCCACTTGAATGTGTTGGGTTAGAACTTAGTTTTGGCATATTGGAGCTGTAGGAAAAATTTGGGGTCAAAATGACTAGTGAATCTTTTTGAATGAATTAATGAATTTTATCTAGGCTGAAACTTGTCTTTTTCATTTAAATTAATACATAAAGCATCTGGAGCTGACAATTTATATTTAAGTTTATTTTGGTCATATGCTACTGTGGTAAAATTTTCATGCCAGTTGGAGTCTTATTTTTAAATATTATGAATTATGGATGCATAGCTAGTTATAATGGAATAGATAAATTTATTTTATCTTTTAATTTGATTTAAAGGTGTTTAAGTTCAGTTGTTGTTTAAAATGAATTTTGATGGTGAAGTTTATGAGTTTAACTTTCTTAGATATGCACACAATCACCATCAAAGGCATAGTTAGTCCATTATCATCCACCCCTTTAATTTTAATGAAGTTTAACAATTTAATTGGCTTAGATGTGCACGCAATCACCATCAAAATATATGTTAGTTCACTCTCACCACACACCATACCTTTGTGAGTTCTCTTGTTTATTTTGATGAATGAGGCCAACAATAGTTGGGTTCGGTTGTAAAATCTCTCACATTCACACCATAACTAATGCATATGCATAACGTGTAGATCTTCCCGACGGGACGTACACACTTGTTGAGGAGGAGGGATCCGCTAGTGGAGAGCTAAATCAAGTGAGTGGGCAGCAAGACCTGGACCAAAGTCCAGAAGAGCCCAAGGCTTGTGTTGAGTCCGAGGAAGGCAAGCACCGGAGTCACATATAACCTTTTTGGATTAAATCTCATATCTTTTACCTTTTTAGTATTTATGTTTTACTTTGTGCATTTAAGTTTCAGGAGTTGTTTGAAACCTAGATGCATGATCCTTAGGACTCCTATGCTCTTTTACTAGTATGTTAGGAACGCTAGTGCCATGCTCTAAGGATACGGTACAAGTCGAGTAATGACTCATTGCTCGTGAGATATAGGATGCTTATGTTGGAATCATAAGTTGGTCAAATGCACTCGCTCATGTGGTAAGAGTAATGGGTTCGGTCTCGACTGAGTAGCATGGTGCTGGTCTAAACTATTGAACGTACCAAGTGCTTGTCGGGAATGAGACTAGTAAGCCTAGTACCTAATGAACCAGTGCGGGGACTTTATTCGCTACTACTCTTGAGATGCGTCTCCCGGTTTGATTCCGGTAATGCAAATGTGAGTCTGGACGTGCCGTGTGAGGGCGTTCCAGTAACCTTGTACTTAGGACTGTGTTACCTGTCCCTAATCTGGGGAGTGACGGGAACCGCCTGGTCGGGGTAGACCCCGCATTTGTTTTTCTTTGGTTTCTTTTGGGGTCTACCTTCTTCCGTGTATCTTGGGTTTACCTTGCAAGGATATAAATCGATCGATCGTCGGTCACTCGCTGTTATCTGAGTCGGCTTGACCACTGGCTACCCCATATTTATTTATGGAACATTTTGGATTAATATTGTTGATTGATTAATCTTGTTTGCACAACCATGCTTGTTTAGCTAGGTGCTTACCTAAAATGGTTAACATACTAGAACTTGAGCTAAAACTTGAAAGTAAGGATCAAATCTTAGATGTTTTTGGCAAAACAAACCCACCAGCCAAAAAGCTTTGCATGTGTAGTTGTGTCTTTTACTTTGATGGGTCAGTCTTGCTGAGTATTAGTATACTCAGCATTGCTTAATTTGTTGTTTTCAGGTAATCCTATCTAGCCTGGTATTATTCCAGATGGATGGGAGATTGAATGGGAGAACGATGATGTGGAGTGATATACTTGGATGGCCTCCTATGTGTATCATGCGTTTAGTTTAGTTTCCGCTGTTTAACTCTGAACCATGTTTACTTTTATGTACTGAAAAACCTGGTTTGTAATATTAAGTACTTATGGACTTTTATGTAATGTAATCTTGTACTATGGTCCCGCCTTCGTGTGGGCTTAGCGCATATCTCGATCCTGTGTAAGTGACTTACCAGGCATGACCCGACAGAGGCGACAAAATAGCTTCTGGTTATCGCTTATGAGCCAAGTGGACCGGCTTAGGTGATAATCCGGATTTATTTTGGGCGGTTCTGTCACACCTGCCCTGTCAAAACCGGTTAGGAGTTGTATTTTAACACGTTTTTGTAATGGTTTCGATTCCTAATGGGGCAAGACCTCCCCTCCCTATAAATATAAAGTGCCACGGCCGATTGAGTATCATCCAATCGATCAAATACATCTACTCTTTATTGTTTTGCCTTTACTTTTATCTCTTTGCCTTAACTCTTCCAACCTCAATCTGCTGTTCTTCCTTTATCTCCGCGACGTCCGAAGGCGTTCTAGGTGACCTGCCGACCCTAGAGCAACCCTACGTGCATCAGCTCCGACGGGGTCCCTCCCGAGACGACGTTCGTAGGTCTACCGCCGGTTGATCCCGGCAACCCGGTCTAACCGCCCTATACAGGCGGTCTGACCGTCCTACCCGGTCTAACCGCCCCCCATAGGCGGTCTGACCGCCCTGCGCAGAGAAGCTGCAGCGAGTTTCCTTTGCGCGCTTGTTGATCCCGTAGAAAGGTGTCAACAATTAGGTCATATGGTTCATAAACCATACTATATCTTCATCCACGCTCTTCATTCCTTGCTAGCTCTACTCCTTGCCCCATTCCTAGGTCCGCCACTATATCTCACTGATATGTTTCAGAGACTATATGTTTCATTTGGGGGTAATCATCACATACAACTATATAGATGAAACTCACTAATTATTTCTCTTAACATGTAAGCATTCTACATCATAACCTACTATATGTCATTGTCAATATCTACTATACGCCATGTCATCATCCACGAGACCATCTATTTATGTCTTCAACTGATTTTCTGTGGCTAATGACATGTATTTGTGAGTAGCACACTACAAAATTCCCGCAGTTGAAATAAATGTAGGGTCAATCATTTTAGAATGATTCACTTTTAACAAAATAGCATGCTTTCATATATAATGATGTTTACAAATGGATGTTGTCATGTAATCACTGTGGTGTTTCTACTTCCACAATTCAGCTTAAAATTTTATTTAAAAAATTTCCCGTAACAACGCGTGGGATATCACCTAGTAGATACTGATAGGTGAAACCAAGAAGCTGCATTTTTTATTTGAACAGATCCAGATAAGTATAAAAACTGTAATAATGAGCATACCTCACTCATGGTAATACCTCGCCGCACTGATTTGGACAAAAAAAAGCCTAACCATCCACAATAGATGTAAAAATAACTTGCACCTTATTATATAGGGAAATTTTAGAGTACTACGAATGTGAGTCGTCCATCCGGTAAAATCTAACGGTGATAGTACCAGGTAGGGCTAGATAACGAGCCGAGCCGAGCTCGGTCTGCCTCGTTGAGATAACGAGCTGACTCGGCTCGGCTCGACTCGATATCCTAACGAGCAGAAAGTCTAGCTCGGCTCGGCTCGGCTCGGTCCGGCTCGCGAGCTGGCTCGCGAGCATGCTCTCTCTGCCTGTTCAAAAAAAGAAGCTCTGCTCGCGAGAGATGTAGAAGGCGTGAGACACTGAAGGCCACGGCAGACGAGGCGAGACAACGTGAGAGCGAATCGAGCACAGGCAGCATGATTCGATAGGCTACAAAAATTCTCAACCCGAGCACCATTTTACATCCCACGGCAAAAAGAAGAGGAAAATTTTGTGAGCACTAATTCTCACAGCAGTAAATCAATCTTGTAATTAATAAATCAAGAACGAAGGAAACATTCCGATCAAATAGAAAGAAGATAAAGGAAACATTGCGGAGGAAGATCACTTGGTGCTGTACTGCTCTACTCACGGATCGACAATTCGACATTTCCACCAGCTTGGTTCCGGCGCCGTCAGCGTCAATGATGAAAGGGACCGAGACGGATGGAGCGAGGGCCCCTATACTCTTGGCTGCTTGGAGTGTGTGCTGCATGGAATTCTTGGGCGGCGCTGGGGAGAGAGCGGTGGGGAACTTCAGACTTGGGAGGCGGCGCGACGGGAGGCCGGAGACGACGAGATGCGAGAGGCCAAGAGCGAGCGGTCGAGCATGTGCGACGGAACAAAGGGATAAGGGAGCAACCGGAGGAAGAAAGGGATCTAGATGCACCGAGGCAGCCCATGTGGTCGATATTGGGCTTAAAATTTATTCGTGGGCTGTTGCTAGTGCGCTCAAATGCTCGGCTTGTTAAGCTCGTGAGCGGCTTGCGAGCTGCTCGAGCTGGCTCGTTATAGCCACCGAGCAAAAATCTTGGCTCGGCTCGGCTCGTTATCCTAACGAGTCGAGCCAAGCCGAGCCGAGCCAGCTACGAGCCGAGCGAGTTAGCGAGCCACGAGCATTTTGTCCAGCCCGACACACGCTTGACCCTCTCTTGTTCCTTCCATTTACTCGTTCCCTCTCCTCATAATTAATTCTGATTATGGATTAAGAGGCAAACACGGTCACTTGCATTGGTCTTAATCTATACTCCCATTATTTATTTCTTTGTTGCACTGCACAAGAAAATCCATTTGATTCAAATATAACGTGTTGCCAAATCATACATTTGATTCAAAATTATTCAAACAATTATATTCAGATTCTGTATGGATTAGGGAAAATATAGGTAATAGAAACATTAAGACTACTGACAACTTCTGCAGCCAGTTACAATAAAATTGCAGTCCCAGCTTCTGGCCCGAGTTTGGTGCATTCTTACATAGGGGCTCAATTGCCCAAACCATTCGATCTGATGGATCCACAATGCTCTGTTGCACCTTTCTTTCGCACAAATCAATCTTGATCATTGCTTTATTTAAATTGAACTCGACATGCTTGTGACAACGGTGCAAATGTAAGCATGACGGGACGCGGTCTGGACTGGGCATTTGGCTTCTTCCAATTTCTCACAATGAACCCTGATATCAGAAGCATTAGTGACTTTAATCATAGCCACAGCTGCTACAAAGTAAGATTGGATTGGAAATATAATAGGTGCTTATATGTTCTAGCCACAGCTGACACTCGATGAAAGTGACAAGTGTAGGATGAATATGATATATATTGAAGCCAGACATGCGTACATAGCATAGTACAAGCACGGAAGTTATATATGTATGCGGTATGCACATGGTATCTGTGTGCTGGTTTATGTGCATTTCGTGTGAAACTCATTCAACTGAGGTGATTCCTATGATGTTAACCTATCCGTTGCATCGATCCATACAGAGTTAGCAATTTTTTTAATGTATCTCCAAAGCCTTGTAATAAAAGGAAGAAAGAAACAATGAAATGTTCATAAAGATCAGGATAGGAAAAAAAAATTATGCTTTTAAAATCTATATATACGTCAGTAACATAACCGTATAACGTTTCTACAGAATATGCAATGTATACCCTCGTTTTTGTTTTAATTTGCAAGGTGTAATAATCTTGCACACTTTTGATGAAATTTTTCTAGATAAATTCTTTTGACTGGAAATCTCATCACTCAGCACTCAGCAGTCAATGTGGACGGCGGAAGAAGCAATTGACTCCGGACAGAGAGGCTAATTCGATGCTATATTTCTATGAAAAAAGTCTTTTTGAGGTCCCTCATCTATCGTCGAAGTTTGAGTTTTGTCCCATGTGCAAACCCGCATATTGGTCATCCTCCAACTTTAAAATCCGTTTGCTTTTGATCCCTTGACTGTTTTGGAGGTGGTTTTACATGATGTGACGCTAGGTCCCACATGTCTGGTGGTGGGCCTCACGCCAATACGCATTCTTTCTCACAGTTTTATCGTCTCCTTCGGCGCGCCGCTCGCCTCATCGTCATTCGTGGCGGACCCTGCAGCCTCGCCGTCCTCTTCCAAGGACGGGTGCTGCGCGCGCGGCGGCGTCTCCGCACCACTTGACCTCCGGGTGGAGGAAGTGGCGGAGACGGATGAGGGCCGTCGCGTCCTGGTGCGGGCGACAAGTGGCTGCCGACCGCTTCCCTACTGGAACACTGCAGCTCCGCCACTGGCTCCCATGCCGCTCCCTCATCGGACCACTGCCGCAGTTGCATAGTCGATCGAAGCCGCCGCTAAGACTCGAGCATCCTCTACTGCACTACTTCCTGTTGAACCGCGACTGGATTGCACCTCTGCCCGGCCGGAGCTGCCATACGGGTCCCCCGCTAGGCCACCACCGCTCCATCTGCCTCGCACGTTGTCGAGCTGCTCCCCGTCCCGCTGTTGCTGACATCTGCAGCGGGAGACTAGCCACCTATGCTGGTGGTCGTCGGCCAAGCTGAGCCCGCACGAGCGACAAACAGAAAGGGATGAGGGCCGCCGGGTCCAGCTCAAAGAGAGTGAGATAGACAGAGAGATAAAGAGGAAGAAAGGGGAGGAAGAAAGACACCTGCGTGTGGGACCCACTGCCACATGTGGGATATACCGCTGAAACCACTCTCAAAACAGCTGAGGGACCAGAAATAAACAGATTTTGAAGTTGAGGGGTGGCAAATACCCAGTTTTGCACATGAAGTATGAAACTCAGACTATGATGATAGATGAGGGACGTTAAAAAGACTTTTTCTTATTTCTATTCAGAGACGGACATGCGACCCAGTCGTGGCCCAACAAGATCCACTACTACTCCTAATTTTTGGCCCAAAAATAAGCCTTCTTTTTTTTTGAAGGAACCCAAAAATAAGCCTTCATGGCCCATCAGCTAGGGCAGCACAAGCAGAATTCGGGCCCAAAGAATGATAGCGTCGTCTCCTTCTCCTTCGCATTGCGAGTGAATCGCGAGGGGGATCCCGCCGCCCCCTGGTGCTCCGCCCGGCCACCGCCCCTGGTGTCGCTTGGTGCTCCTCTGCCCTTGAGCGCGGCCGTGCCAGCTAGGAGGAGGCCTGCTGCCGTCTCTCTCCATGTTCCCCCGTCGCCGAGCTCCACAGGGTGCAGCCGCGCGAGCGCTGGCCGCGGGACGTCCGTAGTAGAGCTAGGGCGCCTCAAGAGCCCCGTCGTGGGTCGCGCCGCGCGAGCTGGTGATCCTCCACTGGCCGTGTCGCCGGCGCTTTTTTTCTTTTTATTTGTAGAAAGTATCTAAATACTAGAATGCCCTAAGTCATTTGAAAATAAAAATAAAGAAGAAAATCCGCCGACCACTTGTGAAGATATTGATGATCTTACAGTGGCTTATTACTTATCTCCATTTCCTATTTTAATTATCATAAGACCAGTCGACCACTGATGTTTTCTTCGTCACCAGCATCGGCTGCTTCAATGAGACGATGCCAATTACTGAAACCTAAATCTTGAAAGCTGATAGCAGTAGGTGCTAGCTATGGCCTCGGTGCTTGCTATGGGATCAGAAGGGTCTCTGGCCTTGGCATTAATTTGGTTTCTTCCAATTTCTTCAAGTAATTTTTTTGTCGCAAGAAAATCAATTTATGGTTGGCATGTGGCATGACTATGGAAAAAAAGCTGTATGGATTTGAGATGGTCACTAGATGTCTCCATGAAAGGTTGAACTGTATTTATAGAGTAGAAACACACTACCAGATTCGCAGTCTCTGCCGAGAGGGGCTTTCCTCTCGGCAGAGGCTGTTTCCCGTCGGCAGAGCCTTTGCCGAGAGCAAGGGCTCTCGGCGGACTCCTGCCGGCAAAGAGGCCTTTGCCGAGAGCAGAGATGGCTCTCGGCAAAGAGGTTATTAGAAAACAAAAAAAAAGGGGAATCCGGGCAGCGGGCCCACCGGCCACCACTGCCGCCGCCGCCGACCACCACGCCGCCCACCACCGCCACTGCCACCGCCGCCCACCACCACCACCACCACCAGAACCGCCGCCGCACACCAAAACACACCCGGCCGCCGTGGACGTCCTCGCCGCGCGCCGTGGATGTCCCCGCCGCCGGTTGTTGAGGACGCCGATGTGGCCGCGTCGGTTGCTGAGGACGACGAAGTCGCCGCGCCGCGCCGGGGTAGAGGAGGACGACGAGGTCGCCGCGCCGCGCCGGAGGAGGTCGGGGAGGACCGGCACCGGCCGCCGCCGCCGCGCCTCACCTCGACCGCACCGCACTGCGCCGCGCTGCGCCGCCGGGAGGTCGATCCACCGCCGGGAGGTCGATGCGCGCGGTGGCCGGATCCGCCGCCACCGCTTCTCGCCCCGCCGCTGCTCCTCACCACGAGGTGAGGGGCAAGCGGAGGGGGGAGGAGGGGGGCGGCGCGGCTGCGCCGGCGAGAGGGAAGGAGGCGGCGGATCTACGGGCGGAGGGAGAGAGAGGGGGCGTCGGAGAGAGGAGGGGGAGGCGGCGGATCTGGAGGGAGGATGCGCGGAGGGGGCACGGAGAGAGGCGGCGTCGGAGAGAGGAGGGGGAAGAGAATGGGGCGGCGGCGCCGGGAGGGAGGAGGGTTAGGGTTGGGGCAGGAAGGGGGTTGCGGGCGGTGGTTTTATATGGGGTTAGGGTTGAGGGTGTTTGGGCCGGCGTGCTAGTGGGCTTCGTGGGCCGGCAGGATAGTGGGCTGCCTCTGCCGAGAGTGGAAAATACGGCTCTCGGCAAAGAATTTCTTTGCCGAGAGCGTTGCTCTCGGCAGAGGCTATTTTACTCGAAATTAATTTTTTAAATAGCAAAAAGTAGTGAAAATTTTCCAAAACTTAACATGACATCAGTTATATTATATATTACTTATAAAAAAGTTTTTGTAGTCAAACTCACATTTCAATTTCTCTAAGACTCCAAACCTAGAGATATTAGTTCAAACTCTTAGAAACTTCTCGTGAGATGTTGCGGTTTCTAAACAGCGTACGTGTTCAAGTGTTCAAAACCTTCTCAATTTTTTACCACAACCTCCTCATATGATATCATGAGGACTTGACAAATTTCGTGATTTTCAAACTTCATTTGAATTTTATATAATTTTTAACCGGTCTACCTCACGATCTTCATCATGATCGGAGAACCAAATGTTGGAAATTTAGCTTCATTTCATGTACATGGTCTTAGAGATGTCTTATGAACATGAATATCATTTTTTCACCAACTTTACTCTATGATTTCATGCACTTGTAGTTCATATGGGACGTATGCGAAAAAATACCTAGAAAGAAATAAAATTGTTAAATATAGCAAACAAAGTTAAAATTGTGCCAAATTTGAGTATAAGTGTATGTTGAAGATAGAAAAAATTTGGAGGCAAGAAAGTGATTTTTCAAAATTTCTTTGCCGAGAGCCTAACAAATAGCTCTCGGCAAATAATTTCTTTGCCGAGAGGTTTTTCTTTGCCAAGAGCTTTTTTTCTTTGCCGAGAGCTTTTTATATTGCTCTCGGCAAAGATTCTTTGCCGAGAGTTTTTTATTTTGGCTCTCGGCAAAGATTTTTCCTCTCGGCGAAGGCTCGGATTCCGGTAGTGACAGGACAAACATGCATACAAATGCCACTAGCTAATGCAGCTTTTTCGCGTGCTGTTCTAGTGGCGCATGTACAAGCATTTTGCGTGGTCTCATTCGATTTGAATGATTATATTCCGGTGCTTGGATATTACCGGGTAGTACCAGGTAGTACATTGTACTAATATCTTTTTCACCAGCTAATTTAATTAGGTAGTACCGGGTAAGTACCAGGTAGTATGAATAGGGTAGTACCATGTAGTACCTAGTACCGGGTCCACCAAAATGGTACTACCATATTGGTACTACTTAGTACTACCTGGTACTAGGGCTGGACGAAAAGCTCGAAGCTCGTTAGCTCGCTCGAACTCACTCGTTAGTGGCTTGGCTCGGCTCGGCTCGTTAGTTAATTTGTAACGAGCCGAGCTCAGGTTTTAGCTCGCTACGATAACGAGCCGAGCTCGAGCTGGCTCGCGAGCTGCTCGCGAGCCCTAACGAGCCAGGGTTGCAGCAGCCAGCAAACAGCCTAATAGGTCTAACTTCATATCACGACGTAATAACTTGGAGTACTAGATTACTTGTTGACTACTTGGTTTCATTGTTGGTTGGCTTGTAAACATGTTGAATATATTGATTCCATACCTACATGTTAACTATGATTTTTTGAATTTATAACTGTTAACGAGCTGGCTCGCGAGCTTAACGAGCCAGCTCGAGCTTCTTAACGAGCCGAGCTGAGCTGAGTTCCTAGCTCGCTAAGATAATGAGCTAAAACGAGTCGAGCTCTAACGAGCCGAGCCTTAACGAGGCGAGCCAAGCTCGATACCCAACCCTATTTCGCGAGAGAGAGCCATAGTGAAATGTTACTCATGTGGAAAATTAACCCGATAACATTACACACTCCAAACAATTCTCCTCTCTGTTTTTCTTTTCCTCTCGTCGCAAGTCATATTTTTATTTGAACATTTTTAGGATCTAATAATGACTTTGTAGCAGTCATAAGTAATGTGTTGGACGCATCCAAGGACACTATATGATCACCTGCTGCTTCATTAGAGTTGAATGAGTTTCCACACGAAATGCATGGGGCGCTGTACTGATGGCATATGTATCCATGTTCGATCCGCCATCTCGATCCTATATATACATGCTACAATTCAGCTTTTCAGAGAGACCGGAACTAACAATTGCCACTACTTTCGTCAAACAACGGTCTTATCCATCAAGCTTTTATTATCACCCAACTACCAGTACCGTGTAACAAAAAAACTGAAAATAAAAAAAACCTACTGCGAGAAATTGGAAGAAGCCAAATGCAACGCACAGACATTACGTTCACAACCCTTGTATGTTGACATCGGTTTCAGACGAAAGATCTATGATGATGAGGCAAGCTGGTGGCAAAGAAACTGGAGAGTCCAGCATGGAGCTTGAAATCTTGGACAAGTGCATTTAATTTGGCTCTCTCAACATTATTTGAAATTGCATTTTTCGTTATTTAATTGTAATGGTCAAGGGTTATAACACAGGTGCACAAAATATATAGGCCAATGTGTTCCTGGCTGTGGCAACACATCAGGCAAGAACTGTCCAACTCTTTGGTCTCGATAAAGGCAATTGTACAGATCCAAAACAAAAACAGAGAAGGGCAATTATACAACTCTGCACACAATTGATGCAATGTAATTAACATGCTTTGTATCATTTCAGATGAGCGAGTGAGTTCACACCAAATGCATGAAAACTTGTTTACTGGTTAACCAATAACCATGCATTTGTTGTTATAAAACGATGATAAGTAATCGACGAAAGTAAGGAATTCAAACCGCAAGAGACACGAGATTTAACGTGGAAAACCCTCCTAACACGAGAGGGAAAAACCACGGGTACCAGCCAGCAATAACTTCACTATGATCGGAGTCCGGTTACAAACGCCAACGGTGGCGGCTTACAAGAAGACGAGAGAATCAATCTCCAATGGAAAACCCTACGGCTTTCAACGGCTTTCAATACTTCTTTAGCTATGTTCTTTTTTCCACTATGAATAGAAATTTACCTGTTACTGGATGGCCATTGTTAAGAATAGGAATAACAGACACTACCAGGGAAACATGCTTCCGTCCCAAGCCAATTTTGACATTAATACCGGTTTTCTTGGCGCTCGGTACTAAAGTATACATCAGTACCGGGTGGTAAAAAAGTGCCCCCGTGAGAGCACATTAGTACCGAGTGGGAACTAGCCCCGGTATTAATGTGTTCGTATTAATACTGGGGCTGTTATAAACGACGGCGAATAATCGACGAGAGAAAAGTAATCAAACCGCAAAGGAGACACGAGATTTAACGTGGAAAACCCTCCCGACACGAGAGGGAAAAACCACGGGTGCCAGCCAGCAAGAACTTCACTACGATCGGTATTCGGTTACAACGCCAATGACGGCGGCTTACAAGAAGTCGAAAGAATCAATCTCCAATGGAAAACCCCAACCGGGTTATATGACCCGTACCGTACCCGGGGGGGGGGGGACAGGGGTGTGGCCCGATGGGCCACTTCTGCCTCCGCTTCGTTCCGGCCCAAGCCTCCAACGACGGACCTCCGCTCCGCTCCGTCAGAATTAGGCGGTCTTCTCTCTTGACATAATTTGCATCATCATTCAACATTTGTAACTTCTGTTCCTTTGCTATATATGCATGCCAAACTTCAGCAGTAATATATATGTACACTACATCTGCCACTTCCGTCAAGTGCCCATTCCAAACACACTTCTAGGACCAAAATACACATTTACATCTAATGTTGCTTTCTAGTAAGCCATTAATCGAATCAATAGGGGACTCATATCCTGTCCTGTTTCACCAAAAAAAATTCCTCCTATTATTTCACAATACACGAAAGTTTATTGTGAGAAATTGGAAGAAGCCAAAAGCGCAGTCCAAAATCCCGTAGCTGCACCTGCTTTTGGATTGTCACTGGGCATGTCGAGGCAGCCAATTTTAGGAAATCAACCATCACACTATAGGTGGCAACAGAGCATCAAGGATAACAGCATGGAAGAGCAGGCGTCAAAGTTCTTCTGTTTTGAATCACGTAATGAGAAGTGATGTTGAAAGAAGTAACTGGCAGACAGCCTACATGCCCGTGACCCGTCTCCCTCCCTCCCGACCCCTCCCCGCCGCCGACCGCCCCCCCCCCCTGCTGGCCGCGCGCGCGGCCTCCCGTCACCGGCCGCCGGCCGCGGCTGCGGCCGCTGCCCGGCCGGCTGCCGGCCCGCCGCCAGCCGCTGCGCCGCCGGCTCGCTTCCTCCTCACGGGGGCTCCTCTGGTCGCTGCAGCCGCTACTGCCCGGTCTGAACTCGGGCCGCGGCCGGCTGCCCCCCCCTCGGCGCTCCCCCTGCCGGCGCCGGTGCCGCTCCGCCGGATGCCCTGGTCTCCCTCTCCCCCTCGCAGGCCCGCCTACCGGTCGCTGCTCTCCCCCCGTCGCCGGCCAGGTGGCTCCTGGTGCCCCGCCGCCTCCCTTCCCGGCGGTGGCACCGGTGTGCGACGGGGATGCCCTCGCCGCTCTCGCCGCCGTCCCGGGCCTCTCTCCCGCCACGGCCGCCGGGCCGGCCGCTGTCACCTCCGCCCTCCGCGTGTTGGAGGCGTGCGCGGGGCACGGCGGCGGCAAGGTGCCGTCTTCCCCCTCCACCCCCTCCGCCTGGCCGCGACCTTTGGAGGCGCCGGGCAGCGACCGCCTCCCGGGCGTCGTCGCTGCGGGCTCCTTGCCCAGACGGGAGGGTTCGCCTGGCGAGGGGGCTCACCGGCTGCCGCTCGTCTCTGCTGCTGCGGTGCCGGCGGGTGGCGACCGGGGTGGGCTTGCTGTCCCCTTCGGCTCCCGGCCGCATCCGGTCGCGCCGGTGGAGATGGTGGAGCCGGGCTCGGCGGAGCCCGGCCCCTCCATACCCTCCTCCCGGGAGCTCTGGGACCTTGAGGCCTCGGGCTCGTACTCCCCGGTGCCGCGTGGTCGCTCCCCCTCCCCTACCTTCTCGAAGCAGGTGCGGGCGGCCGGCATCCCGGTGCCGGGGCGTACCCCCTCCCCGCCTCTTCACCCGTCTCGGTCGCTCCTCCGTGTTCCCCCCGTCCCGCTCACCGCCGCCGCTGCTGATCTTTCGTCGACGGCCACACCGCGGCCCGTGGTCGATTCCGCCAGAGGGATCCTTCTGGGCAAGCGGCCGCTGTCCCCACCTCCGCCACCTCCGCCCCCCTGGTCGGTGCGCCAAGGCGGGGGGGGGGGGGGCGGCCGCGCTGGCCGTCCTGCTGGGCCGCCCGCGGCCGCGCCACGACACGCTGGGGGGAGCGGCCACTGGGCCGCCACCTCCTCCCGGCGGGCTCGCCCGGGGGCCCTGGGTGGACGCCGACTGCTTCGTCGAGGTGCGGTCGCGTAAGCAGCTGCGTGCGGAGCGGTCGCCGCCGCCACATCCGCCTCCACCCCCGTCATGCGTCCCCTCGAATCTCGTGGGGAAATGTTTCAACTGCTTTGGGGAAGATCACATCGCCGCCTCTTGCCCCCACGCCCCACGCTGCTTCCGGTGCCACCAGCTCGGCCACCACGAGAGCTTGTGCTAGCGCCCAAAGGTTTGCCTGGTAACGGTGGAGGGCGCCCGCCCACGTCCAGGAGGTCGCACCCCCTCCCCACCTCTGGTCTCTTCGCGCCCTGCGGGCCGCTCCCGGCCGCCACCTCTGGCTGCGCGGGGGAGGGGCGCCCGGTCGCCTCCGCCTCCGCCGCTCCAGCCTACGCAGGAGGCGCGGCCGCCGCCGCCTCCAGAGCCCCGTCATCGTCCTGCTCCAGCGGCCCGCGACCCTCCGCCACCTCCGCCGCCAGAGGGGCATCGTCGCCCCCTCCGGCGGCCCACGACGCCTCGTCTCCGCCACCACAGGCGGGCCACGGGTGTGCCCCCCTCTCCACGGCGCACCACGACGCGGCACCTCAGCGGGGTGCGCCACCGCCGCCACCTCAGGCTTGTCGCCCCACGGCCGCAGATGCGGCTAGGGCGGGCAAGGTGGCCTGGGGGGCGCCGCCCCCTCCACCGCTTCCCGCGGGAACCACCGCCAGTGCCCCCTTCGGTGCCGCGGATCGCCGCCCTCCGCCACCGCACCCTCCCCCTCCGGCGCCCCTGGGGCACCCCTCACGTCGCCCGCAGCTAGAGGTGTGCATCGTCCCCCGCATCCCTGATGTCGTGGCGAATGAGGTCGTTTTGGAGCGCGCTCTAGTCGCGATGATCGCGGGCACTCGTCCGTTCGCCTCTACCACGGACGTAGCTGCCTACCTCACCGGTCGCTTTGGTGTTCTGTCGGGGTCGTTCATGACCTACCCCTACCACCCAGAGGACTTCCTCATCGTCTTCCAAGACTCCTCTGTGATGCTACGGGTTCTCCAGGAGCCCATACCGGATGGGCCCCTTCACCTCACCTTCCGCCGGTGGTGGCGGGAGAACTGGGCGGTCGACACGCCGATGCGCTACCAGGTGCAGGTGGGCATCAAGGACGTGCCTGCGCACCTGTGGCTCCATACCACGGCGCAGGACGTCCTCAGCTCCTCCTGTGCGGTCATCACTCTGGCTCCTGAGTCCGAGTCGAAGGCCAACCTCAAGGAGCTCTACGTCCTGGCAGGCTGCATCGACCCGGACTTGATCCTGGTGCAGAAGGACATGCTGGAGCCGATCGAGTTCACCGGGATGGGTACCACCTAGCCCTGTCTACGCTACCGAGCGACGATCCACATCGTCGAGATCATCGACACTCAGGCTCCACTAGCTGACGGCGCCTCCTAGTCGGGAGGGCCGGATGGCGGCCCTTCTGGTACTTCTGGTCGCTTCTATGCTCCCCCGCAGCCAGGACCCTCGGCCGCCGGAGGCGCTGCTCTACCGTCACAGGCCCCGAGGGGGGGCCTCCACACTCGTCTGGCGGACAGTCTGGTCGCGCTGCAGGAGGGGGCGGGGACCCGCCTGCTAGGGTGCCCCCACCTCTGCTCCTCCGCTCGTCCCTCCGGCTCCATCCTTCCCCTACTGGGTGCTGCAGGGCATTCACTGCCCGTTTGTCATCCGGCCTTGGTCGTCTAGCCTTTCAGCCACCGCTGCGCCGTTCGTCGCTCGTGCCGCACCCTCCTCCGCTCGGGCGGAGCGTCGACCTGCGGCCGAGGTACGCGCGCCGACGGTGGCGGCCCCGCTCGCTAGGGCCTCCTCTGCCTCCTCTTCGGTTCCGGTCGTGCGGCACCTCTGTCGTGATGAGAGGCCGCGGCCGGAGCACCTCCCTCCTCTTCGTGAGTCGACGCCGTCCAGGGATTTCACCGACGACCCGATGCTCCTTGAGGCGGCGCTCTTGGTCATGCCTTGTGCTTCACCTTCACGTGCCGTGGGCGCTGGTGCCCCGACCGCCGCCGGCCACGACCTGGACGCTGCCGGCCGCGGTCTTGCCGCCGCCGGCCACGACCTGGCCGCTGCCAGCCAGGACCCAGCCGCTGCTGGCCGTCGCCCGGCACCTGCTGGCCGCAGCCTGGCTGCTGCCGGCCGCGGCTTGGTCGCGGCTAGCCCTGGTCTGGCAGCCGCTGGCCACACTAGCCACGGCCTGTCCGCGGCTGGCCAAGGCCGTCCTGCTGCTGACCCCGGCTTGGCCGCCGCTGGCCACGACCTAGCCACGGCCTGGCCACGGCTGACCACGGCTCGGCTGTGGCTGGCCACGACCCGACCGTGGCTGGCACCGGCCTGGCCACCACCCCCCCTCGCCGGCCTCCGCCTGTCACGCTCTTGTCGGGGGTGCCGTTGTGACAGCCTCCGCGTGCAGGGTGGAGGGCTCCTCCCTGGTCGCTCGCTCTCCTGCCTCCGCACGTGTGGTATCGGTGGCGGATGTCTTCCGCAGGTTGCTCTCCCCCCTGTCGGCCCGCCGACTGCTGTTGCCGGGTGGACTAGATGAGGACCCTCAGTCCGGCTCCTCCCCTGTGGTCGCCCCTTCTTCGCTCCGATCGCCTTCTCCGGCCCCCTCCGGGTCGTACCCCACTCCTCCTTGACACCCGCCTGATGTCTTCCCGGTGGCCGCGGAGTTGCCTCCTTCCTCCCCAGCACTCGGGTCGCGCTCCCCACCCCCCGCTGCGGCTGAGGGACCGTCTCAGGACAACCTCGAGTCGCTGGTAGCAGACTTCTGCGCCTCCCTGCAGCGGCCACCACCACCTCCGGTTCTGGGGGCCCCGCGTTGTCGCCGAGCGAAGGTCTGCCCTCCGCTCACCACGCTTCGCCACAGCAGTCATCTCACCGCGGTTTCGAAGGCCCGGTGTCGGTGTCCGAATTAGCACCGGCACCAACTAGTGATTTGCGCTGGGATCTGCTTCTCGATGGTCGGTGCTAGCTAAGATGACACGGGGGTTTATCCTGATTCCAGCCACGCGGCCGTACGTCCAGCAGGCGTGCTTTCACACTTGTATTAACTTGCACCGGTGGTGCCTGTAGAGGGGGGCTACAAGCATGGTGGGAGAGGAGGAAATTCCTCCAAGTCCCGACTAAGTGATTGAGGCGAGTGCCAATATCTAGAACAAGGTGGCGAGTTGTGCGTGGTGAGCGTGTTGCGTCGTCCCCACGCAGGAGGCTCTGCCTCTCCCTTTTATAGGCCAACGGAGGGCAGTTACAGGTGCTGCACAGCAGCCGATACAGTGGTTGCGTACTAATAAGTATGGCACCGGTGGTCTTGTCCCGCGCGTCATGGTCCCTGGTGCGAGCTGGTGGCGCCCTCCGGCTTCTGCGGGCGGCGTGGCGGTCACTGTGACCTGTCCTGCTTTGACTTCAAGGGGCTGCCCCTGCTGGATCAAGGGCCTAACCGCCGGGGGAAGGACCAGAGTTGGTGGCGCGGGACTGCATCGCGACACCGGCCTGTCCGCACAGTGCCGCGTGTGTTGTCGCACAGTGGCGGGAGTGGAGGCGCAGCGTCGTGGATGGCCGCACAGCGCCTGGGATGGCCATGCGGCGCCGGAGTTGGCGGAGGGAACATGGCACACGTCGCCCGTACAGCGACGTCAGTCGAGGTGCGTGCGCCCGCTTGCCGTCCGCACACCCTTCGAGGGTGCCCCTATGCCTGTTCGAGGGTCTTGCTGTAGGGGAGGACGGGGGCAGGTGGTACAGCATCAAGGAATGACCCCTGCCTGTCCGCACAGGACCGCGTGGTGCCCTCACAGTGCCAGGGATGGCTACACAGTGGCGGGTTAGGCCGCACTGTGGCGGTGTCAGGCGCTCTGACTGTGTCAGGTGCACGACGTGGGGGAAGGTTCCCCCTTGACTTTGGCGTCCCGCCGTGGGGTCGGGAATTGAATGCTGCTATCGAGTGGAGCGGGGGCGGTTGCCCGCTCGAGAGGGCCCGAACCCCTCGAGCGAAGCGGAGATCTGCTCGAGGGGCCGGGACCCCCGAGCGAGGTGCAGATCCGCTTGAAGGACTGGAGCCCTCGAGCGAGGCAGAGATCCGCTCGAGGGACTGGAGCCCTCGAGCGAGGCGGAGATCCGCTCAAGGGACTGGAGCCCTCGAGCGAGGCGGCCAAACGAGCCTTCCCGACCGCTGCTGGGTCGTGGCAGGCTGTGGGCCCGTGCAGTCCTGTGGCCAAGGATAAACACTCTCCGGGCGGTTTTGTGTTTAACGAGGGTGATTATCCCCTTAGTTAGGGGACCCCTAATGACCGTCCCCGGCAGTAGCCCTCGAGCCTTTGCTGGAACGGGGACCGTTCCGGTAAAGGATTCCGCTCTCGGGTGCTGTGCGCGAGTCTCGTCCCGTTCGATCATTCGCGTTTTCCTGCGGGGGCGTGCTAGCGCATCCGTGGGTGTAAGCCCCCGAGGCCCTGCAGGAGTGTGCGCACTCATGCAGGGGTTAAATACGTAGGGCAACGCGGCTCGCCTTGCGTTTGTTTCAGCCGGCCTCGGTGGTGTTTCAGCCGGCATCGGTGATCTACGCAGGAGGTGAGGTATTGTGCTGTTCCAAAATGTTTCGGGTAGGCCGGCCATTTTTTCGAGGGCGCGACCTTTAGGTGAGTTGGTGCGGCGATCGTTGGGGTGGTCGTGGTGCGAGGAGCCCCCGAGCCCTGGCCCATTCAGGGGCGATTGGGGAAAGACTCTCGGCTTTGTTATTACGACCCTCGTTGCCCTTCCGCAGGGTAGAGGGTGAGGCAAGCCATGCTACCCTCGAGCGGGCGGCGAGCGACGGTTGCCTCGGCAAGCTGTTAGCGGATAGTTCAAGTGGGCATCCGTGCCCCGTTCGATAGGGGTCGGCTCGTGGTCCGGAGACACGTCCATGTAAGCGCTTGTAGGGGTTTGCCAAGCAGGGCTCGGTCCTGTTCGATAGGGGCCGAGGGCGCGGAAGCACTCCCTCGATGGGATCCCTCGATTGGCTGCCTCTGTCTTGGCCTTGAACACGATATGTAGGGCGCCCCCGAACTTCGCATTCGGGGACAGGCTTGATTGCGCGCACCCCGATCGTTCCTGACTCTGTCAATCTGAGGCGCCTGTTCGAACCCGTCGGGGGTCAGGCTCCGTACCTCTGATTAGTAGGGCCTTTGCGAGGAGGCACCGGGCGCTCCCGTCTTGGTGGACCTGTGGCACTCACTGATCTGTTATCGAGTCGAGCTTCGAACCACTGGTCAGTAAACCCCAGATCGAGGGGCATCTGCGGCGCCCATCGTACCCTCAGCGAGCTGGGCTTCGAGCCGCTGATCAGTAAAGCCATACGGGCCTGAGCCCCCGGCTTCCTCGAGTTCGTTCTCGAGGACGCATTGACAGGCCATGGCCTTGTGGCCTCAACCTGCTTTGGATTGGGGCGCCAACCATATCCCCTCGAGGGGTCGGCCCTCGAATCCCCGGCTCGAGATTTACAGGGGGTTATCCTTATGCGAGAAGGAACCCCTGGCGTTCGAAACGCGTCTGTGGGACGGTTGGCCGTCGCGTTCCGCCAGTCGCGGCTGACGTGGCGCGGGGCGTGCGGAGTGGGCGCGCCTTTTCAGGTGACGTGACGTGGTCGACGTGTGAGGGCGATGAGACGGGGCGCTGCGTCCCTTGGGTTACCATGCGGTAATCATGGCGCACACGCGTGCGCGCGGTAGTTTCGGCGCGGTGGGGCTCCGCCGTCAGCGACGAGGGGCGCCGGCCGCATTAACTGCCGCCGCTCGCTGCGCTTCCGGGGGCTCCGCCCCTTCTGACTCTATAAAAGCAGGGAGCGCAGGGGAAACTCCTTACCTTTGCCATTCGCACCCGTCCCTCGCTCTTCGTCTCCCTTAGCACTACGCGCCTCGCCGCTCCAGATTCGCCCGTGCATCGCCATTTACGCAGTTGCTTGTACTCCACCGCCCTCTCCGCCATGTCTTCGATCCTAGTGCTGGAGGCGTTCCCGTGGCCCCGGTCAACGGTGGATCGGCAGTTATTGGTGGCGCTGGTGATCGGCGGTCAGCTGGCGCCGGCCGGTGACGGGGCGAACCCAGCGTGGATGATCCCGTCGTCGTCGCACCAGCAACCGAACCCTCCGCCGGGTTACGTCGTCAGCTTCCTGCGGCTGCACGAGCGCGGCTTCAACGCCCCCGCGAGCAAGTTCATGTAGGGGCTGTGCTACCACTATGGGGTGGAGCTCCATAACTTTGCCCCCAATGCCATCTCGCAGGCGGTCTCCTTCGTCGTCGTCTGCGAGGGATTCTTAGGAATCCCAGCGCATTGGGACCTGTGGGTCCACCTTTTCCGCGGCGAGCTTCACACGCTCGCCACGAGGGAGAGGAGGACGCGCCGAGCGGTCCGCGCTGGCAGCCTCACGCTCTCGGTGTGCGACTCCCGGAAGGAGTTGTACCTGCCGTGTACGATGACGTTGAACAACTCCGACTGGGAGAAGGGGTGGTTCTACCTTCGTAACGACGGCGCCGGCCTTCCGCCGTACACTGGGAAGGTGCTGACGGAGGGGCCGATCTCGTGGACGCACAGGGTGTCACCCCCGTCAAGGTAGAGGAGGCTCGAGCCTCTCACCGACGCTATAAGTCAATTGGCGAACGTCGGGCTGACCGTGGCGTCCATCATCACCAACTTCCATCGCCGGCGGGTGATTCCTCTCATGGAGAGGGAGATCCCCATCTTCGAGATAAGGAGCGAGGCCAACCCCGTGGCCCTAGCACGCTCGCGGTTGCTGGAGGAGCCGCTCGCCCAGGCGTACGTGGCCACGAGGGCGAGGCGCGCGGTGAACCCCAAGGTGGTGCGGAACAGCGACGACGACCTGTGGTTGTTTGCGATGCTCCCAGATGCTGGTCAGGTGAGTGTCGATTCTTCGCCTTTGCTCTCTTTATCCCCATGCTTGATCTAATGGTGGTTGCTGGCGGCAGGGGGTGAATGTCAATGTCCCCACGTCGGATCCACCAACGCCTCAGTCGCAGGCCGCCAATCGCGCCAGGCAGTAGAGGCAGTAGGACCAGGCAGCCCAAGCGAAGGAGAAGAGGATCAGGAGGCAGGAGCGCCTCGACATGTACAACGAGGATTACCTATTGCGGGAGCAGCAGGGCCTCTCCCCCCCGCCGGAGCCGGTAAACACGTCTTCGGACGAGGAGGAGAGCGAGGGGGAGCGGACCACCTCTGGTAGGTGGGAAGCCGTGCCGCCCCCATCACCAGGGGTCGAGGGGGTCCCCGCAGAGCCGACCCCAGAGGCGGATACAGTGCCGCCTGTCGCGGGGTCACCGCCGAGGGTGTCGGCAAGCTCTGGGGAGGCACCCCTAGAGCCCTCAAGGAAGCGCAAGCGGGGTTACTCCAGCATAAGGTGTGTTGTTTTCATCCCTCCGTGTTCTTGATATCATGAATCCGGTCACCCACCTTTCCTCCCTCCCGTTGTTAGGATGTCGCCCGCTGTCCCTGGCCTTGTACCCGTCAAGGCACTCAAGTTGGGGGTGCTGGACGTGCCGCGCGTGACGAGGCCCCGCTCGGAGAGGACGCCACAGGTGGCGGCGGGCACGGCGGCGACAGGCGAGGCGTCGCGTGTCACGACCGTGGCCACGAGGCCACGGCAGCGGGAGGAAGTGGCGGTGGAGGCCATGCGGGCGACGATGACCCGTGGTGCCCAGCAAGGGCGAGAGCGGGCCTGCATGGCGAGTCAGGGGGTCGAGGGCTGCGGGATGGCCGAGGCCCCTGCTGATGGTGATTCTGCCCCTAGAGGGGGTCGGGTGGAGGCAGCAGTCGGATCAGACCTCGGGCCTGGTGGTGCGATCCGACGGCTGCGTGATGTTGCAGCAGCCGGCGTCCGATGCCGGGGCCTCGACGTCCGGCGTCGCGGTCCCGGCGCCCGGCGCTGACGTGCCACACTGGGAGCAGAGGCTCCGTCTCCCTGGGGTGCCGCGGAGCTTGCTGGAAGAGGTGAGGTCCGAGAGGGCGTTGTGGCAGGAGTTCCGTGCCAACGACGCTTCTCTTCACGCTGCTCTGGCCAAAGCGGTCCGACTCCACGGAGGCAGGTCGTTCCAGATCTTCCAGGTAAGGACACCCGCTTGATCGCCGTTCGCTCCCCTGTTTTCCTATTTGAATGTTTCTCGTTTGATTCTTACTCCCTGCTTTCCCTTCACTACCCGCAGGAGCTGTAGGGCCAGGCGGGCGAGAGATTCGCTCGTATTGCCGAGCTGAGCTCCGACCTCGACTGGTACCGGATGCAGTACGAGGCTCTGGACGCCATGGTGGAGGCCCTGCGGGCAGACAACGGTTGACTGGAGTATAACCTCATGGGCATGGAGGATGCTCACACCGGCCAGCGCTCCTTGGCGGTGCAAAAGACTAAGGAGGCCAAGGAGATGAAGGCCACGCTCCCGGGGAAGGAGGAGGCACTGGTGGTGGCGAACGGCGAGCTGCGGAAGGCGCGTGAAGCTCTCGCCGAGGTTCAGGCCGCGCTGGTGTAGAAGGGGACGGCCCTTTCCAAGGCGTAGGCCCAACTCCTGCAGGATCGTACGACCCTCGAGGGGGCGCGGTCCTGGCAGACCCAGGCTGAGCAAAAGACCCAGGAGGTCGAGAAGCTGGGTGCTGCTCTGCAGGAAAAGGTCGAGGCGCTCTCCGGGGTGGAGGGCCAGCTCCAGCAGGAACGTACCGCGTGCACGCAGGTGGAGACCCAGCTCCAGCAGGAGCGTGCCGTGCTCGGGGATGCTCGGTCCGCCTTCCAGCGTGAACGCTTAGCGCGGGAAGAGGCACAGTCCCAACTCTACCAAGAGCGTACCGCGCTCGCGGAGGCCAGGGCCACGCTTCAGCTTCGGGAGGCGGAGACCAAGCGGCTCACCGGGGAGTTGGTCCAGGAGGGCGTCACCGTCGAGGCCCTGAGGACCGCTAGCGCGGAGAAGGATGCTTCGATCCTGCAGCTGCAGCAGGAGGCTGGAGCCACTCGTACGGAGCTCGAGAAGGAGAGGAAGCAGGTCGAAGGTAAGTCGCAACCCCCGGGCCTTTTATTTGTTGATCAGGTTCGTCGAGATTCGCTCTCGACTCACCCTTTCTCCCCTCAGGACTGCGGAAAGCTCTGGGGGAGTCAGCGACGCAGGTGGAAGTGCTCCAGGCGGCCTACACCTCGTCCCTACAAGAGCTGGGGCTTCTGGAGCAGACGGCCCTCGAAGCGTGCCAGAGCATCGACGAGGGCACTGGTCTGTCGGGGAGCTCGCTGGCGAGCCACCTTCGGGCTCTGAGCGGTCGCGTCGTCGAGCGCATGAAGGGCGCCCTCCGTCTCGGCATCCAGAAGACCCTCGGCGTGGTGTCGACGCATTACATTGTCGACCTTGCAGCGTTGGCCAAAGGATACGTTGTCGCAGACGATCTCGATGATGACGGGGCGCAGGACGCCGTGAACCAGGTCGACGCTGCCGCTGCGGACGTTGCTGCGGACCTTGCCGACGCGTTCGAGGAGGATCTCTTCCCGAACGCTCCCCCCGCGGGTCCCCTCGAGCCCTGAAAGTAGTCGGGCGCTGAAGCCCTTAAGTCGTGGTCAGGATTCGAGCCAGGTGGCTCATGTAACAAAACAATCCACCTTTTGAAGTTTGCAACTTAAGTGTGACTTGTTTTATGTATGTCGTTGTATCTTTTCCCGTCACCTAGGCAAATTTCAGCTGCGATCGATCATTTTCGTGAGCAACTTGAACATGAAGTGGTGAGGAGGGGAAGCCGTATCCTGCTGGAGGCGTAGGCTGTCCCTAGTTCGCCCAACTTCACCTTTTGGCTACTCGCGCCCTGCTTCTTTCTGTCTAAGCTCCCGGGGCATGACACGCTTAGCATTTTCGGGAAAAAAGGTTTTTTGCGAAAAAATGGGACCGTTTAGGGGGGGTGCCCCCCGTAGTAGCCCCCGAGGGGGACTTGGTTTTCAGAAGAAAGCCGAGTCTCCCTTGTCTTTATTCACAACCTTAACGTATATACAACCGACTGGGGCGCCGGATATGCACAAAATGACTTGGAACTTAAGGGTAAAAGTGACATAGCTGTTGGATGTTCCAAGCGTTGGCGAAGACTTCGCCTTTCTCATTCGCGAGATTGTACGTGCCAGGCTTGAGGACCTCGGCAACGATGTATGGCCCCTCCCACGGCGGCGTGAGCTTATGGTGTCCTTCATTCTTCTGTCGGAGTCGGAGCACCAAATCCCCCTTGTTGAGGTCTCGGGGCCGGACCTTGCTCGCTTGGTAGCGTCGCAGGGATTGCTGATACTTCTCAGAGTGTAGTACTGCCACGTCTCGGGCCTCGTCGATGCAGTCCAGCATGTCTTCGTGATCTTGTTGGTTTTGCCCCTCCTGGTACGCTCTGACCCTCGGGGATCCGTAGTCCAAATCCGTGGGGAGCATGGCTTCCACGCCGTAGACCAGGAAGAACGGGGAGAGACCCGTGGCCCTGCTTGGGGTGTTCCTGAGGCTCCAGACGACTGATGGCAACTCCTGAATCCACTTCCGGCCAAATTGGTTGAGCTTGTTAAAGATCCTTGGCTTCAAGCCTTGTAAAATCATGCCGTTGGCACGCTCTACTTGGCCATTAGTCTGTGGGTGTGTTGGTATTTGTTAAGCCTACAGAAATATTATGATGGATAATCCACAAGCGCACAGATACCGGTGAGCATTCCACCCGGGAGAGGGTTTTAAATATCGAATCCACAAGGAGAATGGTAAAGAGAGTATCTGAGGTATATAACTAATCACTGAGTAGCTATCAAGGACTTGACAGAAAGAGAGATAAGGAAAACTTAAGGATGTCTGGTTCTTATTCTCACAAGCTATGTCTATATTGTTCTTATGGGGTGATTGTCTAAAGGCACACTTAGGAAAGGGAACCTCCCGAGAATCTATGGGGGGAGTCCTACGGTTTCTATAGACGGGAGGTGGACTGCAAAGGACAGACGGGAACAAGGTCACTTCCCGCTTCTACCACACGATCCGGAATATAGAAGGCATTCATAAGCTAGCTAGTCTAGGCACCACGCTTACACTAAACATGCAACTTTAACTCAAGAGCGACAGGAATTAAAGTACTCAAAGAGTTATGAACCGTAAGAACAATAAAAACAATGTTACTCACGTGAATAAGAAGTCGATCTTTCCACAAGGTCTCAGGATCAGGCTCCAATGGAGTTGATCCCAGAGGTAGAAGATGAAGAGGAGACACCGACAGGTCCGGACCTTCCTTCAGCTTCGCCTCTACCGCTCTCTAATCCTCTCGAACAAGATTAGCTAGATCTAAATAGATCGTGGCTCTAATCTCTCAACTTGATACTAACTCTCCAACTTTAATTCTAATCTAGAGCTCTAATCTCAGATAGGCATGGAGGATTTGATAGAATGAATTGTTGTCTACCCTGTGGTCAGGGGGTCTACTTATATAGCCCGGAGGAGATGACGTGCACCGTACGATCAAACCGACCTTAACTTGTGGTTTAGATTGATCCTCATAGGCGGTAGAAGAACATTCCGGAAGCTGGGCCCATTTGGCGCCAGGGGAGGGCCGACCGGCCCCACCACCAGGCGATCGGGCTAGGGTGGGCCCCCCTCGGGGTCCACTTCGGCCAGGTGGGTCCTTGATCCTTCTAGATGCTTCTTTCTTAGGTGCTAAGTCACGTTGAGTTCCGGAGCCTTCTGGAGTCTTCTAGAGTGGTTTCTTTGCATATTTTCTGAATAATCCCTGTAAATTCATAGATTCACCAAAACTCGTGGAAATTGTCAATATAAACCCTAATAAGGTGATCTAATTATATTTTAGTCCTTTTTCCAGTAAATCTGAGGGGAAATATTTATAGATAAAATGTGCCAACAAACTCCCCCACACTTAGGCTTTTACTCGTCCTCGATAAAAGGATGGTTTACAACCGTAGAGACAAGAATCAACATAATTATACTCCTTAGTCATATCTGTACTTAGGGAATATCCATTATTACTCTCTCACTTATTATTTTAGAGAAGTGGGCCCTACTCACCCTCGGACACATGTCCATTATTCTTCTCTTTTTGTATGCCTTTTTTTTCTGAGAGGGGGGTTCTTCTGACCCGTAAAACACTTGTCCATTTTCTCCTCTCTCTCACTTTTCTCTCCGCTCATAATTTTTTTCTTTTCTTTCTTTGGCTTTTTCTCTCTTCTTCTTTTTTTAGCTGTACCTTTTTTCATGATATGGGAGACAGAGATCAAAAATCTTAGAGCATAGATACTTTAGTGAAAGCAGTGTACGTGATCTTGATCATAGACTTAGACAAAACTTCAACATAGCTCTAGATTTGACAAAGCTCAATACAAGTAAGCAGCATTTAATCAAATTTATTTTCAATGAAAGCTCTGTTGGGATATATTATTGATCACAAAGGAGAAACTTAGCTAATAATTTTTAAAGCACTCTCCATAGACAAGATAAAAGAAAGATGGTTCTCATTATTCTAACCTCATTCTGATCATCCCAAAAGCAATAAATATTTCTAAGAGCATAAACATGTGAAACTTTATCTTTTAGGTTATCAGGACATTTTAGCAGGGCATCTTTGTTCAAATTCGAAACGGAAACCAAATTACAAAAATTTAAAAAGTTCAGGAAGCAAACCGAGTGGTGGACGAGACGTGGCCGAACTGGGTTCTGCCGTGGTTCGTCGTGCGAGTCGTTTGTTCTGTGCTTTTCCCGTTTTTCTTGATTTTGGTCGTGGAAGATGCCGTTTGGTCGTCTGTTCTTCTCCCCCACACTTGTTTTCTGTTATCTTGCATGCACAGTATGGTGGAGACAAAAACATATCCAGAAAATATATATATAGGCAAAAATAGCTCAACTTGTGGAATACTTCTTTATTAAAGGAGAGAGCACTTTATTAAACAACTCTAACAACTAAAGCAAACTAACTAACTCGAACTAACTATCACTAATGTGCTCTCTAACTAAGGTGTTTACAAAGGGCGCTTGGCCTTCTTAAGGTCGCGGCTATGGTCTTCCTCATCGTCCCTTCGCTTCTTTGATTCTAACAGTTTGAGGACGGTCTTGGTGAGGGAAGTGTTGACGCGATGGATCTCTTTGCAAGTTTCTGCCAGGCTTGCTACTTCCTGCGCTAGCTCAGCTACGGTCTTCCGGGTCTTCTGTTTCTGGGGCATCCGCTGGCTGGCTTCGATGACCGGAATTCTCTTGATTTGAGGTTCTTTGGCACGAACTCCGTCGATGGTGACACGGCTTGAGGAGGTGGTGTACTTATGCACCCTTGTGTTGCCATGCTTGTCCATGCGCACGTCAGCGAGTCGCTCACCATCCCTTGGTTTCTTCAAATCCAAGTAGCTAGGAACACGGATCGGCTTCTTCTGAGCTGCTTCACGACGGCGATCGTACGGCTGAGCGTACATTGCCTGCCTACTTTCTTTAGGCGGTGGCGGCGAACGTGGACGACTAGGCGGGAACAGCAAGAGAGGGCTGAGATCAGGAGGCAAGGAGGCTAGCGGCTTTGCTTCCTTCTCGAAAGGAACAACCGCCTTGGCTTCAAAGCTAAAGGGGATAAGCTGCTTGTCGGCCATTGCTGCTACTTGGAGGCTTCGGGATGAGAAAAAGGTGGAGGTCTGCCCCTGCTTATATATCGGTCACGGACTTGCAGAGGGGGTTGACCTAGCTTGGAAAGGCTACGGGATATCTCGTAAAAGATCCCCGAACAAGTTTTTCCAAAACTGAGCACCTTAGAGATAGCGTGGGCGAAAGCTGGCGGCGCGAGGCGGCGGGCAGGGCCCGATCGGCCCAGTGAGGAGGCCGGTCGGCCCCCCACCACGTCGTCTCGTGACGATCTTTTTTGGCGCGGGGTGCTCTAACCGTGTGCTGATCCTTAAAAACCCTAAGACGGCCCATTACGGCCTAAAATTAATATTCGTGGGAAAACAAAAGAAATCTATTTCATCTAAATCCTCAGACTCTTTATTGGGCTCTAAAAATATTTTAAGACGTTCACCATTTACCTTGAATAATGTACCTTCGTCGTCTTGAAGAGTGACGGCTCCGTGTGACGATGAATTCACCACCTTGTATGGTCCGTCCCACTTGCTTCGTAGCTTCCCGTGCCCAAAGAGTCGTACCCTGGAGTTAAAAAGTAATACCTGATCACCTGGGTTGAATTCTTTCTTTATGATTCTCTTGTCGTGCCATCTCTTGGTTCTTTCCTTGTAGATCTTGGCACTGTGATACGCCTTCTCTCTCCATTCTTCTAGCTCGGACAGTTGCATTTTCCGTTTTGTTCCGACTGCTTCAAAGTCCATGTTCCATCTCTTTATTGCCCAATGAGCCTTGAATTCTAGCTCAACCGGCAAGTGACATGTCTTCCCGTAGACCAGTTGGTAGGGAGACATTCCAATGGGGGTTTTATAAGCTGTCCGATAAGCCCAAAGTGCTTCGGGTAGCTTGTCTTTCCATTTTATCCCCATTTGGTCCACCGTCTTCTGTAGAATGTTCTTGATCTGCTTATTGGACGTCTCTGCTTGACCACTTGTTTGCGGGTGGTAAGGAGTAGCGACATTATGCTGGATCCCATGGTTCATGAGGTATTTCTCGAAGCGCATGTCGATGAAATGGGATCCTCCATCACTTATCACTAACCTTGGCGTACCGAATCTCGGAAATATTGTCTCTTCAAACATTCTTATTGAGCTTTTGTGGTCGGCAGATCTGCATGGCAGGGCTTCAACCCATTTGGAGACATGGTCAACTGCCACTAAGATGTACTCGAATTTTTCGGATTTTGGGAATGGTCCCATGTAGTCAATTGCCCAGACATCAAAGAGCTTGATCTGAAGGTTGGTTGTCAGTGGCATGGCATTTCTGGAATTGATGTTTCCGTGCCTCTGACAGGAGTTGCACCTTCATACGAAATCTTTTGTGTCTTGATACATGGTTGGCCAGAAAAATCCGCTTTGCCAGATCTTTGCATGTGTGCGGAAAGCTCCATAATGACCTCCATATGGTGATGAGTGGCACTTCTCAATGATCTTCATTCCTTCTTCTGCCGGTACACACCTCCTGAGTAACCCGTCAGAGCATACTCGAAAAAGGTATGGTTCATCCCACAGGTGATGGCGACTCTCGTAAATAAGCTTTTTCTTGTCGGCTCCTGGTTGTACATACCCTGCAACCATAAAATTAACAATATCTGCGTACCAGGGGTCTGACCGGGCGATCCGATAGAGCATGTCGTCCCTCATTGCGTCATTGATGGGTAATTCCTGTGGTTTCTCAAAATACATTCTAGACAAATGATCGGCAACAGAATTTTCTACTTCCTTCTTATCTTTTATTTCTAAGTCAAATTCTTGGAGAAGCAGAATCCATCTTATTAATCTAGGTTTAGCATCTTTCTTAGTGAGCAAATATTTTAAAGCAGCATGATCAGTGTAAACAATAACTTTTGCTCCTACTAAGTAAGATCTAAACTTGTCAATGGCATAAACAACAGCTAGCAGTTCTTTTTCAGTTGTGGCATAATTGAGTTGAGGTCCTGTCAAAGTTTTACTAGCATAAGCAATGGCATGATGTTTCTTGTCCTTTGTTTGCCCCAAAACAGCCCCCACAGCATAATCACTTGCATCACACATAATTTCAAAAGGTAAAGACCAATCAGGGGGTTGTATAATGGGTGCAAAAATAAGAGCATTTTTTAGAGTTTCAAAAGATTTAAGACAAGCATCATCAAAGTCAAAAGGAACATCTTTGGCAAGCAAGTTTGTAAGAGGTCTAGCAATATGAGAAAAATCTTTTATAAACCTTCTATAGAAACCAGCATGGCCAAGAAAACTTCTGATTCCCTTGACATTAACAGGTGGAGGTAGTTGTTCAATTACTTCTATTTTAGCTCTATCTACCTCAATTCCTCTTTCAGAAATTAGATGGCCTAGCACTATTCCTTCTCTAACCATGAAATGACATTTTTCCCAATTAAGGACTCAGTGCTTTTCTTCACATCTTTGCAAAACCTTATCCAAGTTTTCTAGACAATCATCAAAGGTTTTTCCATAAACAGAAAAATCATCCATGAAAACTTCCATGATCTCTTCAATCATATCAGAGAATATAAACATCATACATCTTTGAAAAGAAGCTGGAGCATTACATAGCCCAAAAGACATTCTACGATAAGCATAAGTTCCATAAGGACATGTAAAAGTGGTTTTGCTCTGGTCACTGGGATGGATTGGGATTTGGTGATATCCAGAATATCCATCAAGGAAGCAAAAGAAAGAGTGATTTGCCAACCGCTCTAACATTTCATCAATGAAGGGCAATGGAAAGTGATCTTTCCTTGTGGCTTTGTTGTGTTTTCTATAATCTATGCACATACGCCAACCAGTGACGGTTCTCTGAGGAATTAATTCATTCCTCTCATTTTTCACAACTGTCATGCCTCCCTTTTTAGGCACAACTTGCACGGGGCTTACCCACTCACTATGTGGCACAGGATATATAATCCCGACGTGTAAGAGTTTCAGAACTTCTTTCTTCACTACCTCTCTCATCGCATTGTTGAGTCTTCGTTGTGGCTGTCTAGATGGTAGAACATCAGGGTTTGTAGGAATGCGATGAGTGCAAAGGGCAGGACTGATGCCCTTAAGGTCTTGGAGCGAGTAGCCAAAGGCTGAGCGATGTTGTTCTAAGATGGTTATCAGCCTATGAGTCTCTTCCTGAGTGAGTTGGTCATTAATGATCACAGGAGACTCAGAATCATTATGCAAAAAGGCATATCTAAGACCAGTTGGTAAAGGTTTAAGCTCAATGGGAGGTCTCGAGGGTTCCTCGGTTTCATCGAGGGGCTCAGATTCTGTAGGATTTTCTTCTTCCTCCTCGATGAAGAATTCAGTGACATCTTCTTGATTGGATTCTACGAAATGTTCTAGAGATGCTTCATTCACCTCTTCCATTGGGTCAGGTTCAGGACTGGGTTCGGTCTTAGTATGGATCGAATGTGAGAAGTGTAAGGGAACTTTAATGGTTTTGCCTAGGCAAACATCAGGTTTCCCTGTGTGTCCTTCCTTAAGGAGTTTTTCTAAAGGATAGCCAATTAAAAGATCAAACTCCTTAATATCACAAATGTGAAAGCTCAGGTGAATTGACATGTCGTAAACTGAAACAGGTAAGACATAGAGAATTCCCGAACTTTGAATAATTTGTCCTGAGGAGCACTTTAATAATTTCGTTGTGGGAGATAATGGCTTGTTTTTAATAAACTGATGGAAAAAGGATAAGGCCATTATATTGATTCCCACAACTGGATTATAAAGGGCATCAAAGGGGGTTCCATTGATTGTACATTGAATTGGTATAGAAGGTGAATCCAAATGGACTACATCAGAGGAAAGCTCTGACTCTTCTAACCATTCCCCACTCATGATGGATGCAAGCTCCACAGTGTGTTCTCTTGAGAAGGTTTGCTCAAAAGGGTCTATCTTCTCATGTGAAGAAGATGTGTGCTTTTGAGGCCTCTTCTCTTTATGATATTTCGAGGTGTTTCCATAATCGGAAAATAAATAATCCTCGATATCATTTATAAAATCAGGTAGAGGAATTTCTTCCTGTGGTGATTCTATATGTTGGATAGCTATAGGTTGAGATGTTTCTGGCATAGGTTCTGGTGTAGCTATCTCTGGAATCTCTTCTTCTAAAGTTTTCTCTTCTAAAGGACCATCATTAGTGCTGGCTAGAATGTTGTCTAGGACGGTTCTAGCTTCACTAGATGTAAGGTGTATGAATGATCCATGAGAGGAGGTATTCAAATAGGCTCTAGATTCCTTATTAAGACCAATATAGAAATGTTGAAGGAGAATATGGTCTTGAAGGCTTAGATCTGGTCCGGATTTGCAAAGGAGTTCAAAACGTTCCCAGGATGAACTCATAGACTCATTATCCCCCTGTTTGAAGGATATGATCTTGATTCTGAGGTCGACTACTTTAGATAAGGGATAAAAATCCATGCAAAAATCTGCACAGAGAGTTCCCCAATCGCCTTTCATCTTCTCTTTGGTCCGGTCGTACCATTGGCGAGCTTTTCCTTTCAGAGTGAATGGAAAAAGCTTCCAACGGATAGTCTCGTCTGACATACCCTCAATGTGCAGGTAGTCACAAGTTTGCTCAAACTGCTAGAGATGATGATAAGGGTCTTCGTCTTCTATTCCTAAGAAAGTGTTGGTTTGGACCATCTCTATTAACCGTAGGCGCAGCTCATAGGCATCAGATAGGATTGGTTTCGATGATGGCATAGGCCTAAGGCTGAGCTATGAGGGTGCCAAAAAGTCTTTAATGAGGGTAGTGTTCATAAGGATAGTAGGTAATCTAAAACTAAAAAGAAAAAAGAAAGATACAAGATTAGTTATACTCGAAGAGTTTTCTCTTAACCGTTCTCCCTGGCAACAGCGCCAGAAATGCTTGTTGGTATTTGTTAAGCCTACAAAAATATTATGATGGATAATCCGCAAGCGCACGGATACCGGTGAGCATTCCACCCAGGAGAGGGTTTTAAATATCGAATCCACAAGGAGAATGGTAAAGAGAGTATCTGAGGTATATAACTAATCACTGAGTAGCTATCAAGGACTTGACAGAAAGAGAGATAAGGAAAACTTAAGGATGTCTGGTTCTTATTCTCACAAGCTATGTCTATATTGTTCTTATGGGGTGATTGTCTGAAGGCACACTTAGGAAAGGGAACCTCCCGAGAATCTATGGGGGGAGTCCTACGGTTTCTATAGACGGGAGGTGGACTGCAAAGGACAGACGGGAACAAGGTCACTTCCCGCTTCTACCACACGATCCGGAATATAGAAGGCATTCATAAGCTAGCTAGTCTAAGCACCACGCTTACACTAAACATGCAACTTTAACTCAAGAGCGACAGGAATTAAAGTACTCAAAGAGTTATGAACCATAAGAACAATAAAAACAATGTTACTCACTTGAATAAGAAGTCGATCTTTCCACAAGGTCTCAGGATCAGGCTCCAATGGAGTTGATCCCAGAGGTAGAAGATGAAGAGGAGACAACGACAGGTCCGGGCCTTCCTTCAGCTTCGCCTCTACCGCTCTCTAATCCTCTCGAACAAGATTAGCTAGATCTAAATAGATCGTGGCTCTAATCTCTCAACTTGATACTAACTCTCCAACTCTAATTCTAATCTAGAGCTCTAATCTCAGATAGGAGGATCTGATAGAATGAATTGTTGTCTACCCTGTGGTCAGGGGGTCTGCTTATATAGCCCGGAGGAGATGACGTGCACCGTACGATCAAACCGGCCTTAACTTGTGGTTTAGATTGATCCTCATAGGCGGTGGAAGAACATTCCGGAAGCTGGGCCCATTTGGCGCCAGGGGAGAGCTGACAGGCCCCACCACCAGGCCGATCGGGCTGGGGTGGGCCCCCCTCGAGGTCCACTTCGGCCAGGTGGGTCCTTGATCCTTCTAGATGCTTCTTTCTTAGGTGCTAAGTCACGTTGAGTTCCGGAGCCTTCTGGAGTCTTCTAGAGTGGTTTCTTTGCATATTTTCTGAATAGTCCCTGTAAATTCATAGATTCACCAAAACTCATGGAAATTGTCAATATAAACCCTAATAAGGTGATCTAATTATATTTTAGTCCTTTTTCCAGTAAATGTGAGGGGAAATATTTATAGATAAAATGTGCCAACAAGGTGTGCCACGGCGGACCAATCCACGCGGATGTGGTAGCTGTCGCAGAACTCCAAGAACTTCTTGCTGGTGAATTGAGTGTCGTTGTCCATTTCGATGGAGTTGGGTACCCCAAAGCGGTGCACGATGTCCGTGAAGAATAGCACCGCCTGCTCGGACTTGAGGTTGCTGATGGGGCGGACCTCGATCCACTTCGAGAATTTGTCGATGGCCACGAGTATGTGGGTGAAGCCCCCGGGCGCCTTTCGCAAGGGCCCGACCATATCTAGCCCCCACACAGCGAACGGCCACGTGATGGGGATGGTTTGCAGCGCGTGGGCCAGGAGATGGGTCTTTCGCGCGTAATACTGGCACCCTTCGCAGGTGTGCACTGTCGGGCATACACCCCAGGTACCCATGCAAGGAAGGATGAAGACGGACTCCTACTAGAATTCCCCTGTAATCCTACAAGGACTCGTTCCGTGTAATCCTACTAGGACTCCTGCCTTGTAACCGACTAGGAACCCGCCCCCTGGACTATATAAAGGAGGGCCGGGTACCTAGCCAATGATCTAACCCAACACCAAGCGCAGGGCGCCATACTTGATCCCCCAAACAGGATGTAGGGTTCGCCACCATGGCGGCCCAAACCTGTATAAATCTTGTGTCTCGTGTCCTTGCGCATACATTCGAGTTCTCGGTCTCCCGATCACGATCCTCCACCACATAATCAACTACCTCGGGTACCCCCTTGGTAGGTTTGCCGGTCTAAAACACCGACAGCTGGCACGCCAGGTAGGGGTGATCATCACCACCGGGCGAATTCGAAGGACCTTTTCATCATCAAAATCAATCTACTCGACGACAAGCAAGTCAAGTCGCAAAGCAAAGCAAGTCGCCGAGTTCTGTTGAAAAACGGAATCAATTTTCGTACTCTGTTCGTGCGTCGGCAGAACACGCTCAACTATGCCGCGCATCCGGGTGCCTCGGCACGTCGCGCGGCTCGTCGTCGACTACTTCGCCTATGTCGTGCGTCCGGGTGCCTCGGCACGTCGCGCGGCTCGTCACGCGGCTCGTCGTCGACTACTTCGCCTATGTCGTGCGTCTGGGTGCCTCGGCACATCGCGCGGCTCGTCACGCGGCTCGTCGTCGACTACTTCGCCTCGCGCGGCTCGTCGTCGACTACTTCGCCTACGCCGCGCGTCCGGGTGCCTCGGCACGTCGCGTGGCTTGTCGTCGACTACTTCGCCTCGCACGGCTCGTCGTCGACTACTTCGCCTACGCCGCGCGTCCGGGTGCCTCGGCACATCGCGCGGCTCGTCGCGTGGCTCGTCGTCGACTACTTCGGCTCAAGCAGCTCGTCGTCGACTACTTCGCCTGCGCTGCTCGTCCGGGTGCCTCGGCATGTCGCGCGGTGCCTCGCACGGCTCGTCGTCGACTACTTCGCCTCGCGCGGCTCGTCGTCGATTACTTCGCCTACGCCGTGTATCCGGGTGCCTCGGCACATCACGTGGCTCGTCGTCGACTACTTCGCTTCGCGCAGGTTCGTCGTCGAGTACTTCGCCTACGCCGCGCGTCTGGGTGCCTCGGCACGTCGCGCAGCTCGTCGTGCGGCTCATCGTCGACTACTTCGCCTCGTGCGGCTCATCGTCGACTACTTCGCCTACGCCGTGCGTCCGGGTGCCTCGGCACATCGCGCGGTGCCTCGCGCAGGCTTGTTGTCGACTACTTCGCCTACGCCGCGCGTCCGGGTGCCTCGGCACGTCGCGCGGCTCGTCGTCGACTACTTCGCCTCGCGCGGCTCGTCGTCGACTACTTCGCCTACGCCGCGCGTCCAAGTGCCTCGCACGTCGCGCAGCACCTCGCGTGGCTCGTCGTCGACTACTTCGCCTACGCCGCGCGTCCGGGTGTTTCGGTACGTCGCGCGGCGCCTCGCGTGGCTCGTCGTCGACTACTTCGCCTACGCCGCGCGTTCGGGTGCCTCGGCACGTCGCGCGGCTCGTCGTCGACTACTTCGCTTCGCGCAGGCTCGTCATCGACTACTTCGCCTACGCCGCGCGTCCGGGTGCCTCGGCACGTCGCGCGGCTCGTCGCCGACTACTTCGTCTCGCGCGGCTCGTCGTCGACTACTTCACCTACGGCGCACGTCCGGGTGCCTCAGCACGTCGCGCGGCGCCTCGTGCGGCTCGTCGTCGACTACTTCGCCTACGCCGCGCATCTGGGTGCCTCGGCACGTCGCGCGGCGCCTGGTGTGGCTCGTCGTCGACTACTTCGCCTACGCCGCGCGTCCGGGTGCCTCGGCACGTTGCGCGGCTCGTCGTCGACTACTTCAGTTCGCGCAGGCTCGTCGTCGACTACTTCGCCTACGCCGCACGTCCGGGTGCCTCGGCACGTCGCGTAGCTCGTCGCGCGGCTCGTCATCGACTACTTCGCCTCGCGCAGCTCGTCGTCGACTACTTTGCCTACGCCGCGAGTCCGGGTGCCTCGGCACGTCGCGTGGCGCCTCGCGCGGCTCGTCGTCGACTACTTCGCCTACGCTGCGCGTCCGGGTGCCTCGGCACGTCGCACGGCTCGTCGCGCGGTTCGTCGCGTGGCTCGTCATCGACTACTTCGCCTATGCTGTGCGATCGGGTGCCTCGGCTCCTCCCGCGGTTCGTCGTCGACTACTTCGCCTACGTCGCGCGTCCGGGTGCCTCGACACGTCGCGCGGCTCGTCGCGTGGCTCTTCTTTGGCTTGTCTTCCATACGCAGGACAAACACGCCAAGGACTACCCGTCTATGCATGGTTCTACACGGGAACTACCCTTCAGAACTATACAATCTCAAGTCTGCTACGGTGGCACAAGTCGACGCCAACGGTCGCAATCTAAAGTCCGCTACAGCGGCACAACTCGACTCCGGTCGCATCAACAGTCTGCCCAGGCAGCAACAGCTAAGTCATTTATTTAAATGATTACTGTTTTCTTTTCTTGGCTTGTTCTCCTCATCATGTAGGACAACATGCCGACTACTCATCGGTGTACGCTTCTTGGCAGGTTTTTTCACGAGGGCTACACTCTACTGACTACTCTTGGGGTATATCGATCAAGTCACCACGAGCCTACTTCATCAACTCGGGGGCCATCCCAAGGAGGCAGCTTCTAAAGTCCGCTCCGCGCGGCAACTTAAAGTTGACTCCGGTCGCACCTTCGCCTGCTTCGGCGACATACTGCGTGTGTAAGCTTCGATGGAACCTAGCTGTAAGTGGCCCCCGCATCCTGGCGACGATGGTACCTAGCTGCACGTGGTTTTCATACCCTGTACCATGGGTTTCGTACCCTAAGTACTCACGCTCTGTACCATGGGTCCTAGTACCCTAAGTACTCAAGTCGACTCCGGTCGCACCCAAGCCCGTTCTGGCGGCAACCGTACCTTGGGTCTGAAATCCATGGCCCAGGTACTTAAGTCGACTCCGGTCGCACCCAAGCCCGTTCCGGCGGCAACCGTACCTTGGGTCTGAAATCCATGGCCCAGGTACTCAAGTCGACTCCGGTCGCACCTTCAAGCCCGCTCCGGCGGCAACCGTACCTTGGGTCTGAAATCCATAGCTCAGGTGCTCAAGCCCGCTCCGGTGGCACAACTATTCGTTTTCTCTGATTTTTCGTTCGATTTTGCATTCCGGAAGTGCTTTTTGTTTTTTGCATCTTAAAGTCCACCCCGCGTGGCACAAAGTCGACTACTATAGTCGCATCTAAAGTCCGCTTCGCGCGGCAATCTCAAGTCGACTTCTATAGTCGCATATCAAAGTCTGCTCCGTGCGGCAATCTAAAGTCGACTTCTATAGTCACATATCAAAGTCCGCTCCGTATGGCAACCAAAGTCGACTTCGGTTTTTAAGTCGCACCTCAAAGTCCGCTCCGTGCGGCAACTAAAATCGACTTCGGTTTTTGAAGTCGCATCTAAAAGTCTGCTCTGCCGGCATCTAAAGTCGACTTCAGTCGCATCTAAAGTTCACTCTGACGGCACAACTACTTCTCAAGCTCCACGGCTCGATGCCAAATTACTACTCGGAAACTCTCCAGCTCGGGGGCTGCACTCAAATTACTACTCGAGGATAACTTCAGCAGGCTTCGCTCGCTCTCAAGCTCGGGGGCTTCGCACTAACAACTACTCGACGTAGCTCATATGACTCTCTTATCTCGGGGGCTACACGCTGCAAGAGTACTCGGATGATGGCTTTCGTGAACACTGAAGACCCTTGGATTGATTACCTAATCATTTCAAGGCTCGGGGGCTGCTATACTACACCCATCATTTATTTTTTTCAAGACGGAATATTCAGAAGCAAGATTGACCCTCAGCTAGAGTCTGCGACTCAACCTAAGGCTCGGGGGCTACTCCATATGGAGTGCGATTTTGCAATCGCACTTCCATATAATCTCAACTTCAAGACTGATGAGCTGGACCACCTTCTAGCCTCACGGTAGTTCAAGTACTATTAAAGACTTCTCCAAGCAGCACTCGAGGACGCTCAAGAACTACTCGAAGAGGCTTCAAGACTACTCGAACTACTACTCTTGACTCCAACGTGCTCGGGGGCTTGTCGGGCATACACCCCGGGTACCCATGCATGGAAGGATGAAGACGGACTCCTACTAGAATTCCCATGTAATCCTACAAGGACTCGTTCCGTGTAATCCTACTAGGACTCCTGCCTTGTAACCGACTATGAACCTACCCCCTGGACTATATAAAGGAGGGCCGGGTACGTAGCCAATGATCTAACCCAATACCAAGCGCAAGGCGCCATACTTGATCCCCCAAACAGGACGTAGGGTTCGCCACCATGGCGGCCTGAACCTGTATAAATCTTGTGTCTCGTGTCCTTGCGCATACCTTCGAGTTCTCGGTCTCCTGATCATGATCCTCCATCGCATAATCAACTACCTCGGGTACCCCCTTGGTAGGTTTGCTGGTCTAAAACACCGTCATGCACCACCTCGTTGGCGTCGGCGACCGCCGTCGGCCAATAGAAGCGCTGGCGGAACGCCTTGCCCACGAGGGTACGCGGAGCGGCGTGGTGACCGCACTCGCCCGCGTGAACGTTCTGGATCAGCACTCGTCCTTCGGGAATGGAAATGCAATGCTGCATGATCCCTGAGGCGCTGCGCTTGTACAGCTCACCATCGATGACGACGAAGGACTTGGCCTTCCTGGCAACACGCCTTGCCTCGGTTCGGTCCGGAGGGAGTACCCCCCGATCCAACCACGTGAGGTACTCATCGCGCCAGTCCCGCAGTGGGGGCGGGAGGTTGTCAATCTCCATCGCTTCGGCTTCATCCGCCTGGGACCCTTCGAGGTCCGAGGCCTCGAGTTCCTCATTCGAGGGGTCCTCATCCATGGGCTCGGTACCCGCGTGCCTCGAGGGGTCAGCCCCCGAGGCCTTTCCGGAAGCGGCGTTGGGTTTGTTGAGGTTGACAGAGGGTTTGGTGAGGTCGTGGGTAAAAACGTTCGGGGAAACGGTGATTCACCCCGAAGCGATCTTGGCCAGCTCATCCGCTTCCTCGTTGTACTTGCGCGCGATGTGGTTGAGCTCGAATCCAAAGAACTTGTCCTCGAGCTTGCGCACCTCGGCGTAGTATGCCTCCATCTTCTCGTCGTGGCAGCTTGCATTCTTCATCACCTGGTCAATGACCAGTTGAGAATCTCCCCGAATGTCAAGGCGCTTGATGCCGAGCTCGATGGCGATGCGGAGGCCACCGAGGAGGGCCTCGTACTCCGCCATATTGTTCGACGCGGGGAAGTGCAAGCGCACCAAATACCGTATGTGCTCCCCAAGGGGTGAAACAAAGAGCAAGCCTGCGCCCGTTTTCATTACTGAACCATCGTAGTACATGGTCCAACACTCAACTTGGATCTGAGGGGTGGGCAACTGAATGTCAGTCCACTCAGCTACGAAGTCTGCCAAGATCTGTGATTTGATCGCCTTTCGTGGTGCGTAGGTGAGGGCTTCACCCATGAGCTCCACGGACCACTTAGCTATCCTACTCGAGACGTCCTGGTTGTGGACAATCTCCCCCAAAGGGAAAGAGGACACCACGGTGACTGGATAGGCCTCGAAGTAGTGCCACAGCTTGCGCCGTGCGAGCACCACCGTGTAGAGTAGCTTCTGGATCTGGGGGTATCGCGTCTTGGTGTCCGACAACACTCCACTGATATAATAGACCGGCCTCTGGACAGGCAGGGCATGGCCCTCCTCTGTTCTCTCCACTACGATGACCGCGCTGACCACTTGGGTCGTGGCGGCGACGTAGAGATACAGAGGTTTGCCTTCCTGAAGTGGGGTCAGTATCGGAGCATGGGTGAGCCTTGCCTTCAGCTTGTCTAGGGCCTCCTGAGCCTCGATGGTCCAGGAGAAGCGCTCGCTTTTCCGCAGCAGACGGTACAGGGGTAGGCCCTTTTCGCCAAGGCGCGAGATGAATCGACTCAGAGCTGCAAGGCAACCCAGGACCCTTTGTACCCCTTTTAGGTCGCGTATCGGCCCCATCTGTTTGAGGGCCGACACCTTCTCCGGGTTTGGCTCTATGCCTCGCTGGGAGACAATGTAACCTAAAAGCATGCCGCGCGGCACCCCGAAGACGCATTTTTCGGGATTTAACTTAACCCCGTTTGCCCGAAGGCAATCGAACGCAATGCGCAAATCGTTCACCAGGTCGTCCGCCTTCCTAGATTTAACTACGATGTCGTCGACGTATGCCTCAACGATCCGCCTGATGTGATCCCCGAAGACGTGGAGCATACATCGCTGGTATGTCACCCCAGCGTTTCGGAGACCGAACGGCATCGTCACGTAGCAAAACATTCCAAACGGTGTGATGAAGGAGGTCGCGAGCTGGTCGGACTCCTTCATCTTAATCTGGTGGTAACCGGAGTATGCATCAAGGAAACATAGCAACTCGCACCCCGAGGTGGAATCAACTATTTGATCGATCCGTGGCAAAGGAAAAGGAACTTTGGGAAATGCTTTATTCAAACCGGTATAGGCAATGCACATCTGCCACTTCCCATTCTTTTTCTTAACTAGTACAGGATTAGCTAACCACACTGGATGAAACACCTCCTTGATGAACCCGACCTCTAAGAGCTTTCACAGCTCCTCTCCAATCGCCCGGCGCTTCTCCTCGTCAAATCGTCGCAGACGCTGAGAGACCGGCTTGGAGTTGGGCAGGATATCAAGTGAGTGCTCGGCGACTTCCCTCGGAATGCCCGGCATGTCCGCAGGACTCCACGCAAAGATGTCAGCGTTGGCACGGAGAAAGTCGACGAGCACCACTTCCCATTTCGGGTCGAGGGCGGAACTGACCCTCAGCACCTTGCCTCCGGGGGCACTGGGGTCGAGGGGTACAGCCTTGGTGTGCTCCGCGGCCTCGAAGCTGCCGGCGTGCTTGTTGGTGGAGTCGAGGGCCTTGTTGGCCAGCTTCTTCAGGTCCGCCACGAGGGCCTCGTCATGCGCAAGCGCCTCAGTGCGCTCAACGCACTCGACGTCACACTCGAACGCGTGTTCGAATGATGGGCCCACCGTGATGACACCTTTGGGCCCCGGCATCTTGAGCTTCAGGTAAGTGTAGTTCGGGACCGCCATGAACTTGGCATAGCAGGGCCGGCCAAGGATGGCGTGGTACGCCCCCCGAAACCCTACCACCTCGAAGGTGAGGACCTCCTTGCGAAGTTGCTCGGTGTTCTGAAGCAGACAGGCAGGTCGATCTGCCCGAGGGGCTGGACTCGCTTGCCCGGCGCAACACCGTGGAATGGTGACTTGCTGGGCCGTAGCTTGTCCAGGCTGATCCCCATGAGCTCCAAGGTGGAGGAGTACATGATGTTGAGGCTGCTGCCTCCGTCCATCAGCACCTTGGAAAACCGTGTGTTGCCGATGATGGGGTCGACAACAAGCGGGTACTACCCTGGATTGGGGATGTGATCCGGGTGGTCTTCGCGACCAAAGGAAATCGTCTCCTCCGACCAGTCGAGGTATGACGGGACAGCAGGGTGAACGGAGTAGACCTCTCGACGCTCCCGCCTGCGCTGCCGCGATGTCATATCGACGGTGGGCCCCCCGAAGATGAAGAACACGTTCTCCACCTCCGGGAAGCCATTCTTTTCCCTATCGCCCGCATCATTCTTGGTGTCATCCTCCTTCGCGGCGATGCGACTGTAGTACTTCTTGAGCATGTCGCACTGCTCGAGGGTGTGAGCGATAGGGGTCTTGTGGTACGGGCAGGGCTTCTTCAACATGTCGTCGAACACTCCACCTCGAGGGGGACCTCGAGCCCCCCTGTTGGTGGCGTCGACCGTGTTGACCTCCTCGGAGCCCTCCCCCTGCTCCATGGGCTTCTTGCCCCGGTTCTTCTTGCCCTTCTTGCCTTGCTTCTACTTCTTCGAGGCTTCCTTGGGCTTGCTGCCCTCCACGGGTGCATCTTCAGCTCGCTTGCCCTTCTTGCCGTCGAAGATTGCCCCCACCGCCTCCTCGCCGGAAGCGTAGCTAGTGGCAATGTCGAACAGCTCGTTGACGCTGGTGGGAGGGTTCCGTCCCAACTCGCGCATGAGGTCCCGGCAAGTCGTGTCCTCCAGGAAGGCGTGCACGACCTCGGACTCACTGACGCTTGGCATCTCGGTGCAGCGCTTGGAGAAACGGCAGATGAAATTCCTCAATGACTCACCGGCCTTCTGGACGCAACATTTGAGATCCCAGGAGTTCCCAGGGCGCACGTAAGTGCCCTGGAAGTTACCCACGAACATCCTGACCAGGTCATCCCAGTCGTGGATCTGGTTCGCGGGCAGGTGCTCGAGCCACGTCCGCGCGGAGTCCGCCAGGTGCAGCGGCAGGTTTCGGATGATCATGGCGTTGTCGGTGGCGCCTCCCAGTTGGCATGCCAGGCGGTAGTCGTTGAGCCATACCCAGGGGTCCGTCTCCCCCGAGTACTTGTTCACGGTCGTCGGCTGGCGAAAGCACAGGGGGATCGAGGCCGTACGGATCGCCCGGCCGAACACACGTGTGCCCGGCAGCTCCGGCGACGGGCTCTTGTCCTCCCGGCTGTCGTATCGCCTGCCACGCCGCAGTTTGTAGCCGTGCGATGGAGTGGCATCCTGTTTCTTCTTGTTCAGGATGTTGCGGGCATCGCCGTCGTTGAGCGCACCGCGCATATCCCAAATTCGATCCTTGGCAGGGGTCCTCTGGTTGCCTTCGTGGACGGTAGGCGCCCAGTGCAGAGTGTGGACCGATGCTTCTTGGTCCCGCCCGCCCCCACTAGCCTTCGTGGCAGACTGATGGCGCATGCGGGACGCGGAGCTTTCAGCTTGCTGCACTGCTACTTGCTCGATGAGGGCCTGCGCCTCGCGGCGCAGGTTACGTCCCTCGGGCGTCGATGGCTCGGGCATGGCCCGAATCAAAGTCGCCGCGGCCACGAGCTTCTAGCTGGCCCTTGCCAGGTTTGGCATCTTGTCCACGTCGGCGTCGGCGTTGATGCGCTCACGGGCCACGCGACCCGCAGCGTGCACCCCCTGGGTCGAGGGGCCGGCCCTGTCTCTCTCGAGCGTGGCCTTCAGCTGTCGTAGTTGCTCGCGCTCTGCGTTCAGCTTCACCTCCAGCTCGCGGAGCTGGGCTATTTGCATGGCACGCGCTGCGTCAGGTGGCGGTGGCGGCGTCCCCACCGGTGGAGTTACCGCCACATTGTTGCGGACCGCAGTGTCGCCTGCTCCGCCTCCCTCGCCTTCACCCTCACCGAGGACGACGACGAAGCATTCACGAGTGGGATCGTAATCCCCCTCGCTGGAGTCGTCGGAGCAGGTGAGGTAGTAAGTTGCTGCAGACTGGAACCGCCTGAAAGCGTCGAGGTCCCGCAGTCCGGAGTAATCCCACTCCGGCGCCCTACGCCCGTATCCGTACTCCTCGCCGTCGGTGTCGCGGTAGGACTCGTCGGGCGAGGTGATGACAAGGTTCCAGATGGACATGTAGTGGTGGTCCGGAAGATCCTCATACGCAGCCAGGTCGGTGCCGACCGACGAAGAATACGCCATGGTGGCGCTGCGCATCCCGTGGGGAAATCGTGGCTGCGCGGCCACGGCCCTTTCCGTGGGGCGCACCGCGGAGTTCGCCGGTGAGGGTGCGTCACCTTGCTCTGCTCCGGTAGGTGGGAGCTCGCCGGCTTCGACCCCCTGGGGGGAGCCAGCGTTCGCCGCTTGGTGCCGCGCTGTGCGCGCTCGCCGTGAGCGCTTCCCCGAATGCTTGCGGCGTCGGGGTGGTGGTGGGAACACCGCTGGCATTGGGGCTGCTGACGTCCCGGGCGGCGCCGCCCTGAGCGCGTCCCTGTTGAGGATACGCATGTGGTAGCCGTTGCCAGTCGCCTGGTAGTGGATGCTCCCAAACCAGATTTCGAACCCGGCGAGTCGGATTCGCCCTAGGCGGGCCTCTCCGACGTCTACTCGGTGACGGTCACCATCGAGAAAGCGGGTTGGATGATCACAGCGCCCCCCTACCTGGCGCGCCAACTGTCGGTGTTCGAATTAGCACCGGCACCAACTAGTGATTTGCGCTGGGATCTGCTTCTCGATGGTCGGTGCTAGCTAAGATGACACGGGGGTTTGTCCTGGTTCCGGCCACGCGGTCGTATGTCCAGCAGGTGTGCTTTCGCACTTGTATTAACTTGCACCGGTGGTGCCTGTAGAGGGGGGCTACAAGCACGGTGGGAGAGGAGGAAATTCCTCCAAGTCCTGACTAAGTGATTGAGGCGAGTGCCAATATCTAGAACAAGGTGCCGAGTTGTGCGTGGTGAGCGTGTTGCGTCGTCCCCGCGCAGGAGGCTCTGCCTCTCCCTTTTATAGGCCAAGGGAGGGCAGTTACAGGTGCTGCACAGCAGCTGATACAGTGGTTGCGTACTAATAAGTATGGCGCCGGCGGTCTTGTCCCGCGCGTCATGGTCCCTGGCGCGAGCTGGTGGCGCCCTCCGGCTTCTGCGGGCGGCGTGGCGGTCACTGTGACCTGTCCTGCTTTGACTTCGAGGGGCTGCCCCTGCTGAATCGAGGGCCTAACCGCTGGGGGAAGGACCGGAGTTGGTGGCGCGGGACTGCAGCGTGACACCGGCCTGTCCGCACAGTGCCGCATGTGTTGTCGCACAGTGGCGGGAGTGGAGACGCAGCGCCGTGGATGGCCGTACAGCGCCTGGGATGGCCACGCGGCGCCGGAGTTGGCGGAGGGGACATGGCGCACGTCGCCCGTACGGTGACGTCAGTCGGGGCACGCGTGCCCACTTGCCGTCCGCACACCCTTCGAGGGTGCCCCATGCCCGTTCGAGGGTCTTGCTACAGGGGAGGACGGGAGCAGGTGGTACAGCGTCAAGGAATGACCCCTGCCTGTCCGCACAGGACCGCGTGGTGCCCGCACAGTGCCAGGGATGGCTACACAGTGGCGGTTTAGGCCGCACTGTGGCGGTGTCAGGCGCTCTGACTGTGTCAGGTACGCGGCGTGGGGGAAGGTTCCCCCTTGACTTTGGCGTCCCGCCGTGGGGTCGGGAATTAAATGCCCCTATTGAGCGGAGTAGGGGCGGTTGCCCGCTCGAGGGGGTCTGAACCCCTCGAGCGAAGCAGAGATCTGCTCGAGGGGCCGGGACCCCCGAGCGAGGCGTAGATCCGCTCGAAGGACTGGAGCCCTTGAGCGAGGCGGAGATCCGCTCGAGGGACTAGAGCCCACGAGCGAGGCGGCCAAACGGGCCTTCCCGACCACTGCTGGGTCATGGCAGGCTGTGGGCCCGTGCAGTCCTGTGGCCAAGGATAAACAGTCTCCGGGCGGTTTTGCATTTAACAAGGGTGATTATCCCCTTAGTTAGGGGACCCCTAATGACCGTCCCCGACACCCGGGGTCCGAACCCGGTCACCGCGGGGCAGAACTTGCTGATGCGAAAGCTGGGGGTCGTCGGTCCGCACGAGGTGCCCGACGCTGACGCGTTCCAGCGTTAAACTAGGCTCTTCGTGGTGGGCCTGTTGGAGGAGCACTGCAGAGCTATCCGAGAGCTCTTTGGTGCCCAGGTCGAGGGGTCGTTCCAGTGCTCTGTGCTAGAGGACGACGAGTTCCAGGCAGCAGTTCGAGAGCTCTTCCCCGAGGAGCAGCTGGTCGTCGACGCGCAGGCCTGAGTCTGGGTTAGTCGCGTGGTCATTTCTTTTCATGTTTTAATGGATGTAAACCTTTCAGTTTGGAATGTCCGTGGACTTAACCAGCGTGCTAGACGCTCGGCGGTCCGCGAGTTGGTAACTTCTGAGCGTGCCTCTCTTCTCTGTCTGAAAGTGACTAAGCTCACCGATGTACCCCCCCCCCTCCTTAATGCTTGATATGTTAGGCCTCGACTTTGACTATGTTGCATTACCGGCAGTGGGCACCCGCGGTGGTATTTTGGTCGCTTAGCGCAAAGACACTTGGATCGTCTCCTCCCTGTAACACCCTAAAATCCATCACCAAATAAATATAAGCAACATGGTGTTTTAGTTTTTGTTTTCTAAGGAAATAATAATTTATAAAATAAATTATGCTCTAAAGTATTTAAATATCACTTTTGAGTAATCTTTTAGAAGCAACAAGTGCTTGAGCATCATCTTTTGTTTGCATGGTGTTTATATGAGATGGTGTGAAGTTTTAAAAGTTTTTAAAATGATTTGAAAATTTTGAAAAGAGTTTGAAGTGTTTAAAGTTTGGAAAAGAGTTTAAATCTTGAAAAGTTTTGAAGGTGTTTAGGTTTGAAAAGAATTTAAATGTTGAAAAGGTTTTGAAAGGGTTTTAAAAGAAAAAGGTTTTAAAAAAAAAAAGAAAACCCCAAAAACCCTCAAACCTCTCCCCTCTCCCTTTTTCAGCTCGAGGCCCAGCTTCCCCCCTTCCCTCGGCCGGCCCACCTCCTCTTCCGGCCCAGATCGCCCCGGCAGCCCACTTCCCTCTCCCCTCTCCTTTCTCATCAGTGGCTGACTGCCCGGGCCTGCCTGTCATCTCCTTCTTCCCTCCGTCCCCTCCTCTGCTTCACACGGACCACACCGCCGCAATCACCGCCGGCAGTTGCCAGCGCTCCTCTCGCCTCCCCTGCTCATCAAGACCCACAATCAAAGCCGTAGCACACCAGGAGCATTTCTTCCGTTATTCCTCCTTCAGTTTCCCCTAATCAAGCCCTACCCCCTCCCTTGAATGCTTTGAAGCCGCTGGCCGTGGCCATTGATGGCCGGCCGGCCGCCTCTTCCCCCACTGGAGCCCTTCTGCTCCCATCCTCCCTCTATAAAAGCTGTGGATGAGCCTCTGCCTTCCCCTTTTTCCCGCACCCTTTCCACCGTCGTGTTTGCACACGCCGCTACCAAAGCTTGCTTGCGCCGTCGTGCCATTGCCGGCCGCCGAAGCTTCTTGTCGACGGTGAAGTGCCTTTGCCTCCCTCTCTTTCTCCTTCGTCGTTTTCGACGCTTACCCATGATCCTCGTCGTGCCAAGGCCTCTCCCGTTGCCGGATCGAGCTGCCCGGAGCCGCACCACAAGCCGCCGCCCGAGCTTGAACCCATCGGCGTCGATCTCCCTCACCACCGCTCCTCCGACGCTTCTTTCTTCGCCAGCAGCTTCGCATCAACGTGAGGAGCCACCTCCCTTTGTTTTTCTTTGACCCGAGGTGCATAATGTCGTCGCCGCCGTGTGCCTGGGCCGGCCGTCCGCCGCCGGCCATGGAGCGCCTCCTCCGCTGCCCAAGCTACCTTCCCAAGCCCCTGGACAAGTTCGTCGTCTCCTTAGCTTCACGTAGGTGCAAACCGCGTCTCAAACGGAGCCCTGTAGCTCGTAATCGAGCATCGCCGGCGAACTCCGGCGAGCCTACCACCGTCCGCCGCCAGGCGCTGCCGCACGTCGTCATTCCAGCGCTTGCAGGCCACCTCAACCGCCCGATCGCCAGTGGACGGTCCCGATTAAATCAGGGTGGTACCCCTTCGATCGGTCCACCGTGCACCCGTGGACCAGGTCCACCGCCCGGTCCACGGCCGCGTCAGCGCCCACGTCACCTCCCAGCCAACCACAGCTCGCCACGTGGAGCCGTGTCAGTAGATCCACTCCGTCAGCCGCCGATTTGCACAAAACCCCCTACAGTTTTGAATATCACAAAAGAGCCCTTCCACCTCCAAAGATCCTTACAGTTTAGTCCTGGTTTTCACAGTTAAGCCCCTAGACTTCTTAGTTTTTCCCACTAGAGGTCCAATCTTGTCTTTTTGCGCTACAGACCTTCCGTTTATACGCATAATCATGTTTTAGTCCCTGGTTTCTTGCAGTTAGGTCCCTGGAAGCCTTGTTTCTTCACAGAAAAGCCCTTGAACCTTGTTTTGGCAGTATCTTTTGCGTTTTTGCTCCGTTTCCACCGTTTCAAGTTGCGTTAGGTTCATATCAACTCAAACTACGTGATAGGACTAATGTTGAACATGTTCTATGTTTTATAATGTATTTAAATATTAAATATGATTAAATTCTTAATACACATGCTTTTCTAATTAAAATCTAATTAGAGTTCAACACGTGTTTTCATAAGAAAGTTAATATGATTAATACTAGTTAAATATTTCTTATAATTAAAAGCTAATTAGATGCATACCTTGGTTTTCATAATCAAACTTAAATTGATTAATGATTATGCAATTTGCTTTCTAAATAAAAGAAACATAGGTCTATCCCGAGTTTTCTTAATTAATTGTTAATTTGATTAATATGAATATAAATGTGTTTTTGAATTATAATTTGATTAGAATAACTCGAAATATAAAGATAAATGCTTAGATGCTTTTACATGCTTCTTTTAAATTAAATGTTTAATTTGCATAAATAATACTTGAATATTTATAAATAAAATTGGACTAGGTTTACATCGTCTTTTAAACATAAATAACTTGCTTAATAATTAAATAGGGTATTTCTCTGAAATAACCTATGCACATCTTTATTCAATTAAAATATACCAAGCACTAGCTAGCTCTTGTATGTGATCATCCAAAGCTCCCGATAGTTCCGAGTGTTTTTGAGTTCGTGTTCCTAGAGCCAAACCTTGTTCTCTTTTTAATCTTTTCATGCTTGGTGTATTGTTTTGTTTATTGAATGTCTTTATGTGTGCTCGTAGACATCATGCCAGTTTCAAGTGAGCAGCTAGTTGGAGCGGATCAAGAGCAAGTTTTTGAAGAAGAACCCCAGTGTTTAAGCAAGGAAGGCAAGTGGACTTCTCCCTCTGCATATTCCTCTTTGTCCTGAATAATTGCATGATAACTAAAATTTACTTTTAAATGTTGTATTGCATAAATTTGATGGGAAATTACCTTTTTAAGGACATGACTAGACTTTTACCCTCATTACCTTGAATAACCCTTTTTAAATAAATGTTTTGGGTAGAAATGCTTAGTTGCTATACCTTGGGATGGTTAAAATGAAACTTTACAAAATGATGAATGATGAGCAAGATTTGATAACTTTGGTGAAAGATGATGCTTTTGGTTAATAACAAGATCATATGTTTTAATTGAAACATGGAGAACCACCCAGGAAAACAGTGCAACCACAGTCCATATGGCTCTGGCTTAGCCAATTAATTAGGTGTGTGAATGTACTGATGACCTTATCCGAATGGAGCAGAGGGGGGTTGGGGTTGCAGGGGTATAGCCCGGTCCTTTTGGGGTAGCAGCCTTTGCTAAGGTGCTGACCACTAGGGAGGGTTATGGTCCGCCCTGATCTGTAACTATGCAGGTTGTTGGTCTTCTGCATACCTTTGTAAAGGCTTCATAGTGGACCCCCAGCCACTCACCTCGGAAGTGTTTAAGGGTTTGGCCAACCCGGGCAACATGGGGAACACGAAATGTGGGTAAAGTGTACGACCTCGGCAGAGTGAAAACTGATCGATCAGCCGTGCTCACGGTCAAGAGCGGCCTGGACCCTCACATGATAAGTGAACTTGAAGATGGAATTAAATCATAGTTTTATATGGTTTTGAGATAATGTTTTCTAAATGCTTAATTTTGGGTTGGTATAAACTTACACCTAGTAAATAGGCGCTTGCTAATAAAATTTGACCAACATTAAAATGCTAACCGCTGCAAAACCTTAGCCTATCCTTGATAGCCTTGCATCTTCCCCCACTTGCTGAGCTCCAACCATAAGTGTGCTCACCCTTGCTTACCCGCTGTTCAGAGGAGAACAAAGGAGAAGAGTACTTCAGCGGCTACGATGAGTTCTGAGGCTTGCGTGCCCCAGTCATGTGCCTGTGGAAGCCGAAGACGGAGTTGCTTCGTCTAGTTATCGTTTGTTCATTTTAAAGACCTTCGAGTCTAACGTCTGAGTGTAATAAAGAGATAATGTAATGGTTTAACTCTTGTACGTTTTTATTACTGTTTATGATATTTCACTCATGATGTCTATCATATGTGTGTAAACTTGATCCTGGCGCACATATGAGATGCATTTGGTTTTCTTTGGAAAATCAGGTGTGATAGAATGGTATCAGAGCAGTAATGACTCTAGGACGCAACCTTAAGTTAGAAATGGTCGAAAAGTAAGGATTCATGTTCTGGAAAGCCTGTCATCCTTCAAAATTAACTTATTTACGTATAAAAATCTAATTTATTCTTTGTTTCTTGTTTAAAAAAACATCTTTTTGTTTTGATCTATCCTGAGTCTAGTTCTTGATCTATCAGCGGGATCTCCACCACCGGTGTTGTCTAATATATGTTCTTAGTTTGCCTACCCCTTATCAACTTCGATAGAAACGTTCCTGTGAGGACGATCGTTGTGTTAATGCTTGTTGTTTGAACACATGATTGATTTGGATCTTTGCTTGTGTGAGTTGTATTGTGGAGTGATGGCCACAAATGCAACAAGAAATAAATTGTTAGGTTAATAAAGATAGTTTGGGATCAAATCTGGGTTATCTTTTCCTTTATCTATCATACAAGTTGGTTGAAGTAAAATCTCCTTGCACAACTCTTTGACACAACATCACTGTTTTAATCATATCTTGAGCTATCAGAATCTGTCTTAGTTTTGAAATTCATGCTGCTTCATCTTTTCGAGTTTATCTCCTCATACATCAGTTCAATCTTCTTGTCTGAATAATTTCTCTAATAGTCAGATGGTACAAACCAGGTCAGGAGGAGGACAAGACGTTCCGCCGGTGATTCGTGCTCACATAGCTAATCAGCAAGCGCAAGCACCACCACCTCCATCCCCACTGCTTAACCAAATGGATCCCGCATTTCAGCAATTCCTTGCCGCTCAAACCCAGCTGCTGCAAAACCTCACTGCCACCGTCCAGAATCTACAAGCTCAACAGAACCAACCAGCACCCCCTCCACCACCTCCGCCACGGCCGAGGGACAAGCACAAGGAGTTTATGAGCCACCACCCTCCTACCTACTCCCATTCCTCTGATCCGTTGGATGCCGACGACTGGTTGAAGACGGTTACCAAGAAACTTGAGATCGTTCAGTGCACCGACCGAGAGATGGTCCTTTATGCTGCAGGCAGATTGACAGGGCAAGCTGCTGATTGGTGGGATGCATATACTGTTGCACATGCAGCTCCCAATACTATTACTTGGCAGGAATTCAGAGATAACTTCCGTACATATCACATACCTTCGGGAGTGATAAAGCTTAACCAGAAGGAATTTCTGGCACTGAAGCAAGGGAATATGTCTGTCACAGAGTATCTCGACAAGTTCACTCATTTGTCCCGTTATGCTCCCGATGAAGTCAACACTGATCCCAAGAGGCAAGAAAGATTCTTGGATGGATTGATTGGACCGCTCAACTATCAGCTGCAAAGCCATACATTTCCTAACTTTCAGACGTTGCTGAACAAAGCTATAGGTTTGGAGAATAAACGAATGGAACTTGGTGAACAGAAGCGCAAGTTCAAGTCTCATGGACAGTCCAGCAACACACGCCCCCGTTTCAACTCATCTCAGAGTTCTCAGTTTCGCTCTGGTGGATCAAGTGGAAATTATACTCAGAATTTACAGTTGCAACACTCAACTCAACAACCTCAGCATTCTAGCCAGCAGATACCACATGCTCCAAGTCATCATCAAGATCGTTCAGGAGCACCAGTGAGAAGCAACTCCCCGGTTCGTCCTAATGGTTGTTTCAATTGTGGAGAATTTGGACATTATGCCAACATCTGCCCGAAGCGCAACATGCAGACTCCTCAGAAAGGTAATGGTCAAGGGTTTGGACGACCGTTATCACAAGCTCGCATCGGGAACTCTACACCTCGAGGTAACAGAGGCCAACAGAACTACGCACGTGGAAGAGTGAATCATGTGACGGCTGAACAAGCTCAAGACGCTCCAGGTGTTGTGCTGGGTACGTTTTCTGTCAACTCTGTACCAGCAACAGTTTTATTTGATTCCGGAGCATCGCATTCATTCATTACTGAACAATTCGTGGCAAAGCATGATATACCTATGAGTTCTATGAAGACACATTTGTTGGTTAGTTCCCCAAACGGTGAAATGAAATCCACCTATGTATGTCGACGCATCTATCTCAAAATCAGAGGAATAGATTTTCAAGCTGATCTAGTAGTCCTTACATCTAGTGGAATAGATGTTATTCTTGGAATGGATTGGTTAGGCGAATGTGATGGAATAATTCTATGTGCCAAGAAGTCAGTGCTCTTAACCAGCCCACAAGGAGATAGGATTGAAGTTGTTGCTACCACCCCGTCCAAGAAGGAAGGAAAAGTGAATCAAGATGGAGAAAAGTGAAGGAGATATGACGGCCGGAAGAATTCAATGTTCAAGATGAGCTTATAGAAGAAGTACCCTTAGTTCTCCCAATCTCTCCGAATCTCGGGACGAGATTCTACTAAGGGGGGTAGATTTGTAACACCCTAAAATCCATCACCAAATAAATATAAGCAACATGGTGTTTTAGTTTTTGTTTTCTAAGGAAATAATAATTTATAAAATAAATTATGCTCCAAAGTATTTAAATATCACTTTTGAGTAATCTTTTAGAAGCAACAAGTGCTTGAGCATCATCTTTTGTTTGCATGGTGTTTATATGAGATGGTGTGAAGTTTTAAAAGTTTTTAAAATGATTTGAAAATTTTGAAAAGAGTTTGAAGTGTTTAAAGTTTGGAAAAGAGTTTAAATCTTGAAAAGTTTTGAAGGTGTTTAGGTTTGAAAAGAATTTAAATGTTGAAAGGGTTTTGAAAGGGTTTTAAAAGAAAAAGGTTTTGCAAAAAAAAGAAAACCCCAAAAACCCTCAAACCTCTCCCCTCTCCCTTTTTCGGCCCGAGGCCCAGCTTCCCTCCTTCCCTCCGCCGGCCCACCTCCTCTTCCGGCCCAGATCGCCCCGGCGGCCCACTTCCCTCTCCCCTCTCCTTTCTCATCAACGGCTGACCGCCCGGGCCCGCCTGTTATCTCCTTCTTCCCTCCGTCCCCTCCTCTGCTTCACACGGACCACACCGCCGCAATCACCGCCGGCAGTTGCCAGCGCTCCTCTCGCCTCCCCTGCTCATCAAGACCCATAATCAAAGCCGTAGCACACCAGGAGCATTTCTTCCGTTATTCCTCCTTCAGTTTCCCTAATCAAGCCCTACCCCCTCCCTTGAATGCTTTGAAGCCGCTGGCCGTGGCCATTGATGGCCGGCCGCCCGCCTCTTCGCCCACTGGAGCCCTTCTGCTCCCATCCTCCCTCTATAAAAGCTGTGGACGAGCCTCTGCCTTCCCCTTTTTCCCGCACCCTTTCCACCTTCGCGTTTGCACGCGCCGCTACCGAAGCTTCCTTGCGCCGTCGTGCCATTGCCGGCCGCCGAAGCTTCTTGTCGACGGTGAAGTGCCTTTGCCTCCCTCTCTTTCTCCTTCATCGTTTTCGACGCTTACCTGTGATCCTCGTCGAGCCAGGGCCTCTCCCGTCGCCGGATCGAGCTGCCCGGAGCCGTACCGCAAGCCGCCGCCCGAGCTTGAACCCGTCGGCGTCGATCTCCCTCACCACCACTCCTCCGACGCTTCTTTCTTCGCCAGCAGCTTCGCATCAACGTGAGGAGCCACCTCCCTTTGTTTTTCTTTGACCCGAGGCGCATAACATCGACGCCTTCGTGTGCCTGGGCCGACCGTCCGCCGCCGGCCACGGAGCGCCTCCTCCGCTGCCCAAGCCACCTTCCCAAGCCCCTGGACAAGTTCGTCGTCTCCTTAGCTTCACATAGGTGCAAACCACGTCTCAAACGGAGCCCTGTAGCTCGTAATCGAGCATCGCCGGCGAACTCCGGCGAGCCTGCCGCCGTCCGCCGCCGGGCGCCGCCGCACATCGTCGTTCCAGCGCTTGCAGGCCACCTCAACCGCCCGATCGCCAGTGGACGGTCCCGATTAAATCTGGGTGGTACCCCTTCGATCGGTCCACCGTGCACCCGTGGACCAGGTCCACCGTGCACCCGTGGACCAGGTCCACCGCCCGGTCCACGGCCGCGTCAGCGCCCACGTCACCTACCAGCCAACCACAGCTCGCCACGTGGAGCCGTGTCAGCAGATCCACTCCGTCAGCCGCCGTTTTGCACAAAACCCCCTACAGTTTTGAATATCACAAAAGAGCCCTTCCACCTCCAAAGATCCTTACAGTTTAGTCCTGGTTTTCACAGTTAAGCCCCTAGACTTCTTTGTTTTTCCCACCAGAGGTCCAATCTTGTCTTTTTGCGCTATAGACCTTCGGTTTATACGCATAATCATGTTTTAGTCCCTGGTTTCTTGTAGTTAGGTCCCTGGAAGCCCTGTTTCTTCACAGAAAAGCCCCTGAACCTTGTTTTGGCAGTATCTTTTGCGTTTTAGCTCCGTTTCCACCGTTTCAAGTTGCATTAGGTTCATATCAACTCAAACTACGTGATAGGACTAATGTTGAACATGTTCTATGTTTTATAATGTATTTAAATATTAAATATGATTAAATTCTTAATACACATGCTTTTCTAATTAAAATCTAATTAGAGTTCAACACGTGTTTTCATAAGAAAGTTAATATGATTAATACTAGTTAAATATTTCTTATAATTAAAAGCTAATTAGATGCATACCTTGGTTTTCATAATCAAACTTAAATTGATTAATGATTATGCAATTTGCTTTCTAAATAAAAGAAACATAGGTCTATCCCGAGTTTTCTTAATTAATTGTTAATTTGATTAATATGAATATAAATGTGTTTTTGAATTATAATTTGATTAGAATAACTTGAAACATAAAGATAAACGCTTAGATGCTTTTACATGCTTCTTTTAAATTAAATGTTTAATTTGCATAAATAATACTTGAATATTTATAAATAAAATTGGACTAGGTTTACATCATCTTTTAAACATAAGTAACTTGCTTAATAATTAAATAGGGTATTTCTCTGAAATAACCTATGCACATCTTTATTCAATTAAAATATACCAAGCACTAGCTAGCTCTTGTATGTGATCATCCAAAGCTCCCGATAGTTCCGAGTGTTTTTGAGTTCGTGTTCCTAGAGCCAAACCTTATTCTCTTTTTAAGCTTTTCATGCTTGGTGTATTGTTTTGTTTATTGAATGTCTTTATGTGTGCTCGTAGACATCGTGCCAGTTTCAAGTGAGCAGCTAGTTGGAGCGGATCAAGAGCAAGTTTTTGAAGAAGAACCCCAGTGTTTAAGCAAGGAAGGCAAGTGGACTTCTCCCTCTGCATATTCCTCTTTGTCCTGAATAATTGTATGATAACTAAAATTTACTTTTAAATGTTGTATTGCATAATTTTGATGGGAAATTACCTTTTTAAGGACATGACTAGACTTTTACCCTCATTACCTTGAATAACCCTTTTTAAATAAATGTTTTGGGTAGAAATGCTTAGTTGCTATACCTTGGGATGGTTAAAATGAAACTTTACAAAATGATGAATGATGAGCAAGATTTGATAACTTTGGTGAAAGATGATGCTTTTGGTTAATAACAAGATCATATGTTTTAATTGGAACATGGAGAACCACCCAGGAAAATAGTGCAACCACAGTCCATATGGCTCTGGCTTAGCCAATTAATTAGGTGTGTGAATGTACTGATGACCTTATCCGAATGGAGCAGAGGGGGGTTAGGGTTGCAGGGGTATAGCCCAGTCCTTTTGGGGTAGCAGCCTTTGCTAAGGTGCTGACCACTAGGGAGGGTTATGGTCCGCTCTGATCTGTAACTATGCAGGTTGTTGATCTTCTGCATACCTTTGTAAAGGCTTCGTAGTGGACCCCTAGCCACTCACCTCGGAAGTGTTTAAGGGTTTGGCCAACCCGGGCAACATGGGGAACACGAACTGTGGGTAAAGTGTACGACCTCTGCAGAGTGAAAACTGATCGATCAGCCGTGCTCACGGTCAAGATCGGCCTGGACCCTCACATGATAAGTGAACTTGAAGATGGAATTAAATCATAGTTTTGTATGGTTTCGAGATAATGTTTTCTAAATGCTTAATTTTGGGTTGGTATAAACTTACACCTAGTAAATAGGCGCTTGCTAATAAAATTTGACCAACATTAAAATGCTAACCGCTGAAAAACCTTAGCCTATCCTTGATAGCCTTGCATCTTCCCCCACTTGCTGAGCTCCAACCATAAGTGTGCTCACCCTTGCTTACCCGCTGTTCAGAGGAGAACAATGGAGAAGAGTACTTCAGCGACTACGATGAGTTCTGAGGCTTGCGTGCCCCCAGTCATGTGCCTGTGGAAGCCGAAGACGAAGTTGCTTCGTCTAGTTATCGTTTGTTCATTTTAAAGACCTTCGAGTCTAACGTCTAAGTGTAATAAAGAGATAATGTAATGGTTTAACTCTTGTTCGTTTTTATTACTGTTTATGATATTTCACTCATGATGTCTATCATATGTGTGTTAACTTGATCCTGGCGCACATATGAGATGCATTTGGTTTTCTTTGGAAAATCAGATGTGACAGAATGGTATCAGAGCAGTAATGACTGTAGGATGCAACCTTAAGTTAGAAATAGTCGAAAAGTAAGGATTCATGTTCTGGAAATCCTGTCGTCCTTCAAAATTGACTTATTTACGTATAAAAATCTAATTTATTCTTTGTTTCTTGTTTAAAAAACATCTTTTTGTTTTGATCTATACTGAGTCTAGTTCTTGATCTATCAGCGGGATCTCCACCACCGGTGTTGTCTAATATATGTTCTTAGTTTGCCTACCCCTTATCAACTTCGATAGAAACGTTCCTGTGAGGACGATCGTTGTGTAAATGCTTGTTGTTTGAACACATGATTGATTTGGATCTTTGCTTGTGTGAGTTGTATTGTGGAGTGATGGCCACAAATGCAACAAGAAATAAATTGTTAGGTTAATAAAGATAGTTTGGGATCAAATCTGGGTTATCTTTTCCTTTATCTATCATACAAGTTGGTTGAAGTAAAATCTCCTTGCACAACTCTTTGACACAACATCACTGTTTTAATCATATCTTGAGCTATCAGAATCTGTCTTAGTTTTGAAATTCATGCTGCTTCATCTTTTCGAGTTTATCTCCTCATACATCAGTTCAATCTTCTTGTCTGAATAATTTCTCTAATAGTCAGATGGTACAAACCAGGTCAGGAGGAGGACAAGACGTTCCGCCGGTGATTCGTGCTCACATAGCTAATCAGCAAGCGCAAGCACCACCACTTCCACCCCCACTGCTTAGCCAAATGGATCCCGTGTTTCAGCAATTCCTTGCCGCTCAAACCCAGCTGCTGCAAAACCTCACTGCCACCGTCCAGAATCTACAAGCTCAACAGAACCAACCAGCACCCCCTCCACCACCTCCGCCACAGCCGAGGGACAAGCACAAGGAGTTTATGAGCCACCACCCTCCTACCTACTCCCATTCCTCTGATCCGTTGGATGCCGACGACTGGTTGAAGACGGTTACCAAGAAACTTGAGATCGTTCAGTGCACCGACCGAGAGATGGTCCTTTATGCTGCAGGCAGATTGATAGGGCAAGCTGCTGATTGGTGGGATGCATATACTGTTGCACATGCAGCTCCCAATACTATTACTTGGCAGGAATTCAGAGATAACTTCCGTACATATCACATACCTTCGGGAGTGATAAAGCTTAAGCAGAAGGAATTTCTGGCACTGAAGCAAGGGAATATGTCTGTCACAGAGTATCTCGACAAGTTCACTCATTTGTCCCGTTATGCTCCCGATGAAGTCAACACTGATCCCAAGAGGCAGGAAAGATTCTTGGATGGATTGATTGGACCGCTCAACTATCAGCTGCAAAGCCATACATTTCCTAACTTTCAGACGTTGCTGAACAAAGCTATAGGTTTGGAGAATAAACGAATGGAACTTGGTGAACAGAAGCGCAAGTTCAAGTCTCATGGACAGTCCAGCAACACACGCCCCCGTTTCAACTCATCTCAGAGTTCTCAGTTTCGCTCTGGTGGATCAAGTGGAAATTATACTCAGGATTTACAGTTGCAACACTCAACTCAACAACCTCAGCATTCTAGCCAGTAGACACCACATGCTCCAAGTCATCATCAAGATCGTTCAGGAGCACCTGTGAGAAGCAACTCCACAGTTCATCCTAATGGTTGTTTCAATTGTGGAGAATTTGGACATTATGCCAACATCTGCCGGAAGCGCAACATGCAGACTCCTCAGAAAGGTAATGGTCAAGGGTTTGGACGACCGTTATCACAAGCTCGCATCGGGAACTCTACTCCTCGAGGTAACAGAGGCCAATAGAACTACGCACGTGGAAGAGTGAATCATGTGACGGCTGAACAAGCTCAAGACGCTCCAGGTGTTGTGCTGGGTACGTTCTCTGTCAACTCTGTACCAGCAACAGTTTTATTTGATTCCAGAGCATCGCATTCATTCATTACTGAACAATTCGTGGCAAAGCATGATATACCTATGAGTTCTATGAAGACACATTTGTTGGTTAGTTCCCCAAACGGTGAAATGAAATCCACCTATGTATGTCCACGAGTCAATCTCAAAATCGGGGGAATAGAATTTCAAGCTGATCTAGTAGTCCTTACATCTAATGGAATAGATGTTATTCTTGGAATGGATTGGTTAGGCGAATGTGATGGAATAATTCTGTGTGCCAAGAAGTCAGTGCTCTTAACCAGCCCACAAGGAGATAGGATTGAAGTTGTTGCTACCACCCCGTCCAAGAAGGAAGGAAAAGTGAAGGAGATATGACTGCCGGAAGAATTCAATGTTCAAGATGAGCTTATAGAAGAAGTACCCTTAGTTCTCCCAATCTCTCCGAATCTCGGGACAAGATTCTTTTAAGGGGGGTAGATTTGTAACACCCTAAAATCCATCACCAAATAAATATAAGCAACATGGTGTTTTAGTTTTTGTTTTCTAAGGAAATAATAATTTATAAAATAAATTATGCTCTAAAGTATTTAAATATCACTTTTGAGTAATCTTTTAGAAGCAACAAGTGCTTGAGCATCATCTTTTGTTTGCATGGTGTTTATATGAGAGGGTGTGAAGTTTTAAAAGTTTTCAAAATGATTTGAAAATTTTGAAAAGAGTTTGAAGTGTTTAAAGTTTGGAAAAGAGTTTAAATCTTGAAAAGTTTTGAAGGTGTTTAGGTTTGAAAAGAATTTAAATGTTGAAAAGGTTTTGAAAGGGTTTTAAAAGAAAAATGTTTTGAAAAAAAAAGAAAACCCCAAAAACCCTCAAACCTCTCCCATCTCCCTTTTTCGGCCCGAGGCCCAGCTTCCCTCCTTCCCTCCGCCGGCCCACCTCCTCTTCCGGCCCAGATCACCCCGGCGGCCCACTTCCCTCTCCCCTCTCCTTTCTCATCAACGGCTGACCGCCCGGGCCCGCCTGTCATCTCCTTCTTCCCTCCGTCCCCTCCTCTGCTTCACACGGACCACACCGCCACAATCACCGCTGGCAGTTGCCAGCGCTCCTCTCGCCTCCCCTGCTCATCAAGACCCACAATCAAAGCCGTAGCACACCAGGAGCATTTCTTCTATTATTCCTCCTTCAGTTTCCCCTAATCAAGCCCTACCCCCTCCCTTGAATGCTTTGAAGCCGCTGGCCGTGGCCATTGATGGCCGCCCGCCCGCCTCTTCCCCCCTGGAGCCCTTCTGCTCCCATCCTCCCTCTATAAAAGCTGTGGACGAGCCTCTGCCTTCCCCTTTTTCCCGCACCCTTTCCACCTTCGCGTTTGCACGCGCCGCTAGCGAAGCTTCCTTGCGCCGTCGTGCCATTGCCGGCCGCCGAAGCTTCTTGTCGACGGTGAAGTGCCTTTGCCTCCCTCTCTTTCTCCTTCGTCGCTTTCGATGCTTACCCGTGATCCTCGTCGAGCCAGGGCCTCTCCCGTCGCCGGATCGAGCTGCCCGGAGCCGCACCGCAAGCCGCCGCCCGAGCTTGAACCTGTCGGCGTCGATCTCCCTCACCACCGCTCCTCTGACACTTCTTTCTTCGCCAGCAGCTTCGCATCAACGTGAGGAGCCACCTCCCTTTGTTTTTCTTTGACCCGAGGCGCATAACGTCGTCGCCGCCGTGTGCCTGGGCCGGCCGTCCGCCGCCGGCCATGGAGCGCCTCCTCCGCTGCCCAAGCCACCTTCCCAAGCCCCTGGACAAGTTCGTCATCTCCTTAGCTTCACGTAGGTGCAAACCGCGTCTCAAACGGAGCCCTGTAGCTCGTAATCGAGCATCGCCGGCGAACTCCGGCGAGCCTGCCGCCGTCCGCCGCCGGGCGCCGCCGCACGTCGTCGTTCCAGCGCTTGCAGGCCACCTCAACTGCCCGATCACCAGTGGACGGTCCCGATTAAATTAGGGTGGTACCCCTTCGATCGGTCCACCGTGCACCCGTGGACCAGGTCCACCGCCCGGTCCACGGCCGCGTCAGCGCCGACGTCACCTCCCAGCCAACCACAGCTCGCCACGTGGAGCCGTGTCAGCAGATCCACTCCGTCAGCCGCCGTTTTGCACAAAACCCCCTACAATTTTGAATATCACAAAAGAGTCCTTCCACCTCCAAAGATCCTTACAGTTTAGTCCTGGTTTTCACAGTTAAGCCCCTAGACTTCTTAGTTTTTCCCACCAGAGGTCCAATCTTGTCTTTTTGCGCTATAGACCTTCGGTTGATACGCATAATCATGTTTTAGTCCCTGGTTTCTTGCAGTTAGGTCCCTGGAAGCCCTGTTTCTTCACAGAAAAGCCCCTGAACCTTGTTTTGGCAGTATCTTTTGCGTTTTAGCTCCGTTTCCACCGTTTCAAGTTGCATTAGGTTCATATCAACTCAAACTACGTGATAGGACCAATGTTGAACATGTTCTATGTTTTATAATTTATTTAAATATTAAATATGATTAAATTCTTAATACACATGCTTTTCTGATTAAAATCTAATTAGAGTTCAACACGTGTTTTCATAAGAAAGTTAATATGATTAATACTAGTTAAATATTTCTTATAATTAAAAGCTAATTAGATGCATACCTTGGTTTTCATAATCAAACTTAAATTGATTAATGATTATGCAATTTGCTTTCTAAATAAAAGAAACATAGGTCTATCCCGAGTTTTCTTAATTAATTGTTAATTTGATTAATATGAATATAAATGTGTTTTTGAATTATAATTTGATTAGAATAACTCGAAATATAAAGATAAATGCTTAGATGCTTTTACATGCTTCTTTTAAATTAAATGTTTAATTTGCATAAATAATACTTGAATATTTATAAATAAAATTGGACTAGGTTTACATCGTCTTTTAAACATAAATAACTTGCTTAATAATTAAATTGGGTATTTCTCTGAAATACCTATGCACATCTTTATTCAATTAAAATATACCAAGCACTAGCTAGCACTTGTATGTGATCATCCAAAGCTCCCGATAGTTCCGAGTGTTTTTGAGTTCGTGTTCCTAGAGCCAAACCTTGTTCTCTTTTTAAGCTTTTCATGCTTGGTGTATTGTTTTGTTTATTGAATGTCTTTATGTGTGCTCGTAGACATCGTGCCAGTTTCAAGTGAGCAGCCAGTTGGAGCGGATCAAGAGCAAGTTTTTGAAGAAGAACCCTAGTGTTTAAGCAAGGAAGGCAAGTGGACTTCTCCCTCTGCATATTCCTCTTTGTCCTGAATAATTGCACGATAACTAAAATTTACTTTTAAATGTTGTATTGCATAAATTTGATGGGAAATTACCTTTTTAAGGACATGACTAGACTTTTACCCTCATTACCTTGAATAACCCTTTTTAAATAAATGTTTTGGGTAGAAATGCTTAGTTGCTATACCTTGGGATGGTTAAAATGAAACTTTACAAAATGATGAATGATGAGCAAGATTTGATAACTTTGGTGAAAGATGATGCTTTTGGTTAATAACAAGATCATATGTTTTAATTGGAACATGGAGAACCACCCAGGAAAACAGTGCAACCACAGTCCATATGGCTCTGGCTTAGCCAATTAATTAGGTGTGTGAATGTACTGATGACCTTATCCGAATGGAGCAGAGGGGGGTTGGGGTTGCAGGGGTATAGCCCGGTCCTTTTGGGGTAGCAGCCTTTGCTAAGGTGCTGACCACTAGGGAGGGTTATGGTCCGCCCTGATCTGTAACTATGCAGGTTGTTGGTCTTCTGCATACCTTTGTAAAGGCTTCGTAGTGGACCCCTAGCCACTCACCTCGGAAGTGTTTAAGGGTTTGGCCAACCCGGGCAACATGGGGAACACGAACTGTGGGTAAAGTGTATGACCTCTGCAGAGTGAAAACTGATCGATCAGCCGTGCTCACAGTCAAGAGCGGCCTGGACCCTCACATGATAAGTGAACTTGAAGATGGAATTAAATCATAGTTTTATATGGTTTTGAGATAATGTTTTCTAAATGCTTAATTTTGGGTTGGTATAAACTTACACCTAGTAAATAGGTGCTTGCTAATAAAATTTGACCAACATTAAAATGCTAACCGCTGCAAAACCTTAGCCTATCCTTGATAGCCTTGCATCTTCCCCCACTTGCTGAGCTCCAACCATAAGTGTGCTCACCCTTGCTTACCCGCTGTTCAGAGGAGAACAATGGAGAAGAGTACTTCAGCGACTACGATGAGTTCTGAGGCTTGCGTGCCCCCAGTCATGTGCCTGTGGAAGCTGAAGACGGAGTTGCTTCGTCTAGTTATCGTTTGTTCGTTTTAAAGACCTTCAAGTCTAACGTCTGAGTGTAATAAAGAGATAATGTAATGGTTTAACTCTTGTACGTTTTTATTACTGTTTATGATATTTCACTCATGACGTCTATCATATGTGTGTAAACTTGATCCTGGCGCACATATGAGATGCATTTGGTTTTCTTTGGAAAATCAGGTGTGACACTCCCCCTCCCTTGGCCTTCACCACGTTATGGTGAAGGTCGCACTGCTCTCCGCACCCTCTCAGTCTTGGTGGCTCTCGTCCGTTTATGGCCCGCAATCAGATGAGGATAAAGTCTCCTTCTTAGTAGAGCTTCGTACCCTTCGTCCAACGCTCTCTGGACCGTGGGTTCTCTGCGGAGACTTTAACCTCATCTATCAGGCGGCCAACAAGAACAATGGCCGCCTTTCGCGCAGAATGATGGGTCGCTTCCGCCGTTTCCTCAACGACCTCGAACTTCTTGAGCTCCACCTCCAGGGTCGCCTCTTCACCTGGAGCAACGAGAGGTCGCACCCTACGCTTGAGCGTATTGACAAAGTATTTGTCTCCCAGGACTAGGAACTTCTTTTCCCCTCCTCCGCCCTGCATGCTGTCTCTTCCAGGTGCTCCGATCATGCCCCCTTCTCCTCCTTCTCGACTGTGGGGTGCACTCCAAGAAAAGCTTCACCTTCCAGGCCTTCTGGCCCAAGGTCGAAGGTTTCTTGGACACCGTTAAGGCGGTCTGGTCAGGGCTGTGCCCTAATGCAGACTCGCTACGTATGATCGACCACCTTCTTCGTGAGACAGCGAAGGCGCTGGTAAAATGGAGCTCCAAGGCGATCGGTAGCATTCGCCTGCAGATCCAGATTGCCAAGGAGGTCATTTTTCGTCTAGAGGTCACACAGGATTCATGGTCGCTCTCCCCTGAGGAGCTTTCTTTATGATGATTCCTCAAACTCCGCTACGTAGGTCTGACTTCGCTGCAGCGAACGATCGCTCGGCAAAAGTCTAGCCTCAGGTGGCTCCGTGAGGGGGACGCTAACACTAAACTTTTCCACCTCCATGCCAACCACCGCAGAAGAAAAAATTTCATCCCCTCCCTTCTGGTCGATGGTCGCCCTATTTTTTGGGAATAGGAAAAGGCCACGACAGCCTTTGACTACTTCGACAGAATTCTGGGTACCAACCACGAGTGTTCCTGCACCCTCGACTTTGAGGAATTGGGCCTCCCACGGCTAGACCTGGAGGACCTTGCCCTTCCCTTCTCTGAGGCCGAGGTCTGGGAGGTGGTCAAAGACCTCCCGTTGGACAAGGCCCCGGGCCCGGATGGTTTCACAGGTTGCTTCTATAGATCTTGTTGGTCGATCATCAGGGGTGATGTGCTACGGGCGTTCAACGCTCTCTCTGACATGGACTTCTGCAGCTTCCACCACTTGAATGGTGCTCTCCTCACGCTCTTTCCCAAAAACCAGACCCGGTCGTTCTCTCTGATTTCCGCCCCATCAGTCTAATTCATAGCTTTGGGAAACTTTTTTTCCGAAGCAGCAGCTAATCGTCTTGCCCCGCACCTCTCTTCTCTAATCTCGCCCAACCAAAGTGCTTTCATCAAAGGTCACCTCATCCATGATAACTTCCGCTACATTCTTGGCACGGTGAGAACGCTCTCTAGTCGAAAGCTTCCTAGGATCATGTTCAAGATTGATCTAGCCAAAGCCTTCGACTCGGTCGGTTGGGTCTTTCTTCTCGAGCTCCTTTCGGCAGTTGGCTGCCCACGCAGGTGGACCGATTGGATCTCGGTTATTCTGTCCACTACTAGCACCAGGGTTTTGCTTAATGGTGTCCCTGGGCAGCGGATCTGGCACGGTCGAGGCCTGCGCCAGGGAGACCCCCTCTCCCCTATGGTTTTCGTGCTGGTCATGGAATGCTTCCATGCCCTCTTCCGCAAGGCGGAATCCCGTGGTCTTCTTCTGGGTCTAGGGAGGAGCTTCCGCTTTCTCGCCTCTCTCTACGCATACGATGTGGTCGCTTTCGTCTCCCCGGTCGAGCTCGATCTCCGGGTCGTCAAGGCGGTGTTGTCACTCTTCGAGAGCGCAGCTGGATTGGAGGCAAACTACACCAAGAGCCAGGTCTACCCCATCAACTGCTCCGAGGATCACATGTCCTTGGTCCGCTCTATCCTCTCCTACACCATCGCCGACTTCCCTTGCACCTACCTTGGGGTACCCCTATCTATCAAAAGACTACCCAAGGCGGCTTTGCAGTCACTGGTCGATAAGGTCGCCAGGCGCCTGCCTCCTTGGCAAGACAGACTGTTGAGCCGCAGTGGTCGCCTCGTCCTCACCAGATCCACCCTCTCTGCCATCCCGGTACATATTTCGATGGCGATCTCCATCTCCCCGTAGGCACTACGCGCGGTCGAAACTCTCATCCGCGGCTCCCTCTGGTCCGGCACAGAGGTGGCCTCGGGCGGTCGCTGTCTGGTCGCTTGGGTGAATGTCACCTGCCCCACTCACTGCGGGGGACTCGGCCTGCCCAACCTCCGTGCCTTTGGTACGGCGTTGCGCCTTCGCTGACTCTGGCTGGCGAGGACTGACCCGAACCGGACGTGGGCGGCGTTCCGTTTCCTAGTTGACCAGGTCACTCAGGCCTTCTTCAACGCCTCCATCTCTGTGGAGGTTGGGGACGGTACTCGCGCACTCTTCTGGGAGGACAGCTGGATCTCCGGATGCTCTGTTAAATCCTTGGCACCCAACCTCTGGGCAGCGGTCTCACCGAGGGTGCGTCGGTCCCGCACTGTCGCTGAGGCCCTGCAGGTGGGGCGGCCGGGATTCGCTGGGTCGCGGACGTCACCCACGCCCGGACTGTGTAGGTGGTCTTGCAGTACCTTGTCATCTGGGACCTACTGCAGGAGGTTAGGCTCACGTCGGAGCCTGACAGGTTCATCTGGAAGTGGTCGCCTAGCGGAGTTTACTCCTCGGCTTCGGCCTACTCCGCCCTCTTTCTTGGTCGCGTCAAGATCCTCGGAGCACGTCAGATCTGGAAGGTTCACATGCTAGGGAAGTGCAAGTTCTTCGCCTAGCTGGTCTTGCACGGCCGTTGCTGGACCTCTGACCGACTCCACCGTCACGGGCTAAGAGATTCGGACACCTGCGCTCTCTGCGCTCAGGATTCTGAAACATTGGACCACCTGATTGTGGACTGTGTCTTCTCTAGAGAGGCCTGGTTCTTAGCACTCAGGCATATTCTCCTTCAGAACTGGCTCCGGATCGCCTGGTGAGGTTCGCTGAGTGGTAGTGCTCCGCCAGGAAATAGGTCGCTAAGGCGCGGAGGAAAGGCTTCAACTCCTTCGTCTGCCTGGTCGCTTGGTCGCTTTGGAGGGAGCAGAACAGGCGCGTTCATGACAAGGAAGCTCTCATGCCGGTAGCGCTCGTGCAGGCGATCCTAGATAAGGCTAGGTCTTGGCGCGCGCGGGCTTTCTCCCGCTCGCGAGGCTGTTAGGTGTTCGCCCGGTTAGGGCGGTGTAAACCTTTTTCTCTCTTTTCTTTGGGCCCCGTGCCCTGTTGTAACCTAAATCGGCAAACTTTTTTCTCCTCTCTTAATGAAAAACGTGCTTTGCACGTCTTAAAAAAAAACAGACAGCCTACATGTTCTTGTGATGATAAAAGCTTATAACAGAGAAAATAAAGCTTAGATTTCTGAAAAGCAGATCTCAACTGGTATTGAAGATCTGAAGCTGGCAGGTCTTCCATGCTAACTGAAGCATATTTTTCATTTTCCAGTCAAATGTTTTTTTTCAAAATAGTTTATTCGCAGTAGACGATATTTGGATCAAAGTTCGTCTAAATAAATATATACAAGAACCACACATAAAAAAGGCCATTAGCAACGAACCTAACTTTGTTTAAAAATATAAGAGTAATGCATTCATGCTTAAACTTTGAAGTATGTAAACAACTATCCAAAAAGTCGTCCCCGACGGTTCGTAAGCCCTCTTTATTCACCATGGTTTGTCGTAATGCACACCCTGACATCTATGCGGTGCAGTGCCGACGCAGTGGATCTGTGGATGAATACAGCAAGCAACTCGTTTCTATCCAAAACGCTGGGACAAACGACGGCCACGCCGATCGCATTATTCATCCTGCATGCAACTCTGCAAGCCAGATTTTCATTGAAGCGTTTGGGAGTTAGGACAAACGCGTGGATGCTTTTCCTTGCTAGTTAAAATTTCAAGCAGTGATTTCTCTCATCTTTAGACTAGCTAGCACTGCTGGCCATTGGATTTCGTGGTTTATATTTGAGAAATCTAGCATGGAACACATAATCTGGCACATGATAGTCCACTTTGCAATCTGAACAACAATCGAACTTCCTGTTATTACCTCACTGCACATAGTTTTACATACACTCGATGCAGGCATGCCGCAAACAATAGACTCTTTACCTCTCTCAAAAAAGGTGGGGGAAAAGAAGTGCATGTATGCTCAGCAGTACAGCATGCCATATACACACACACACACACGTGTGTGTGTGTGTGTGTGTGTGTGTGTGTGTGTGTGTGTGTGTGTGTGTGTGTGTGTGTGTGTGTGTGTGTGTGTGAGACTCTATTTGTAGCCTATATATGCATTCATTTTAACATTTCTGAGTGGCAAACTAGCACTATTAGTTATCACTTCCATCAAACGAACAATTCTAATCCATCAAAATTATTTTTCATGCATTGGCATTGATATGGTCTGATGGTCACAAGCAGCCGATACATGTGAGTGAGTGAAACTTACTGTGGGAAATTGGAAGAAACCAAATTTCAAGCTCAATCATTCTTTTGTTTCTTGGTTAATTCATTGGCACTCTGGCCACTGGTTTGTGAAGGTTAATTCCAAGATGAAAGATCATCGATACGGAAAATTTGTGATTTTTAGTGAAAAACTATGTTACTGAATTATTTTGCCTTACAACAGTGTGTAGCTATGGCCCTTGAGTTAAATTTATCCAATGATTATACATACTTGTGCATGCTCCACTGCACATAATCATAAACAAAGAGGCATCATATGTAATGCATCAAAATTTCATACGGGGGTTGTCCAAAATTTGGTAGCTCGTTGAATATTGCCTTAACTCGGAAAAAACACCCAGAAATGAAATTAATCAGTCAGTCTTTATGAGTATTTATCATTGCTGGCCACTCCATGTGTCTGTATATATAGTATTCAATTATTCATATAGCTTCGTATTTTCAACATGATCTCCGCTTCGATTCTTTTTAACTTTTCTGTATAGTATTCCTTTTTGTTCCGCAGGTCTCTGCCTCCGATCTCCCCAGTCCCCAGTGCTTGGCTGCCTCCGTCCCGCCTCCTCCGACTTTTCCAGTCCACCGCCTCCTCCTTCACCCGTTCCAGGACGCCGGCGCCGCAGCTTCCTCCTCTGTTTCCAGATCACCACCGCCGCCACATCCTACTATTCCAGGCCACTTCCACCGCCGCCTCCCCTGCCTTTTCAGCCCCCCTCCACCACCACCTCGTAGGAAATGATCTAGTTTACTTTATGCAAAGTAGTAGAAATCATACAATAAAGTTTTAAGTTGCCTAATTCACCCTCTTCCTCTCTTATGCTACATGCATTCGATTTCTTACACCATGACAGTTTTGTGCTAAGTGTCATTCTGTACAAGTTATAGATTGTGGCATTGTGCTTTGTACTGAGACTGAGACTGAGACTGAGACTGAGGCTGAGACTGGGTAGCAAATACCATTACAATGTTGTGTGGTTAGAATGTTGGTGTGCATTTGCCTCTGTTTTCATGTTCAATGCGCTCCATGAAGTGAAAAAGAATGCTCTCATCCAGAGCTTGAAAGGCAAAATTAACATAAGTTCGAGTAGACATTATAGGAGGTCTGGCGCAACCAATAATTTGTTCACGCAAGTTTGTAGGTGATGTATATGATACTTCCGAATATCATGATATACATCAATGCATAGATGAGAATATGAGATGTAGATGCACGACATACATCAATGCATAGATGAGATGTACTCCCTCCGTCCCTAAATATAAGCATTCTTCGGTTTCTTTGACGCACATTTGACCGCTCGTCTTATTCAAAAAATTTGTGAAAATGTAAAAAAATTATGATATACTTAAAATATATACGATGATAAAACATGTCATAACAAAATAAATAATATTTTTATTAATTTTTTAAATAAGACGAATGGTCAAACGTGATCAGTAAAAGTCAACAAATACTTATATTTAGGGACGGAGGGAGTAGTTGGTGATCGCTTACTTTAATTACAAGTCAGTATTGCAGAGAAATCTCATCCGTTGTGGATGGCCTCTGGCCTCAAGGCCATGCAGCATTGTCTATACATTTTTTGTTTGCAACATCACTGTATATATTTTTCAGATTGTTTCGTTATTCTCTCATACATTTTTGGGTAAACACAACATTCATCTGTATGAATAAGATACACGGAGGTGGAAAAAAGTTATTTGCTAGTCGGACGCCTATGGGCAAAATCACACACACAAGATTGCATTCCGTTACGCATTATGAGCGATCTGGATAATGGTGTATCAACAGAGTTAAATCTAGAGAGATGCACTTAATCACCACCCAAAGGGTGCAATATAATTCTCTTGTAACATTTATATGCAATACAACCCTCCGAGACATATAAGCTTGGGGATGCATTGAATTAGCAGTACTGTGGCATTAAAATTTTGCCTCAAACTCCACACCCACTACTAGGGAAAGAGGCTTTCGTCCCAAGCCAAATTTAACATTAGTACCGGTTTTTTTCCCACCGGTACTAATGTCATTCGGCACCGGTACTAGTGTCTCTTGCCAAAAAAGAGGCCTGCGGAGCCATCCCGTGACAAACATTAGTACCGGCCCGTATTCAGCACCGGTACTAATGTCCCACATTAGTACCGGTGCTGAATACGGGCCGGTACTACTGTGAACGCTACACATTAGTATCGGGTGAAGAATAGCCCCAGTACAATAGGAGACACATTAGTACCGGGCAGAGGAAAGCCCCGGTACTAATGTTGTGTCACCCCTACGGAGCCCGCGTCCAAAACTTAGAAATATTCTGAGCTCCGCGTCTACCTCTCTGACTCTCTCATTCTTATCTTCTTCTCCCTCATCTCTCTCACGTCTCTCTTGTGTCTTCACAGGTGCGCGGCGGCAGGGGACTCCGGCGCTAGGCGCGCGCGCGGGGCCTCCCGAGGCCGGGATCCTGGGGGCGCGGGGGCCAGCGGCAGAGCTCGCGCCGGCGCTGGGCGCGCGCGCGGCCTCCCGAGGCCGGGATCCCGAGGGCGCGGCGGCCAGCGGCGAGAGGCGGAGCTCGCGTCGGCGGCCAGCGGCGGTCCCGGGGGCGCGGCGGCCAGCGGCGAGAGGCGGGCCCGCGCGGGATCTGGGACCAGGTACGTGCGTGGGGCTCCGACACGTGAGGGGCAGCAGGCCGACCGGGATCCCGGCCGGGGGCGCGGCAGGCCCGCCGGGGGCGCTCGCGGCCTGGCAGGAGCCGGAGGGCGCGGGCGTGGCCACGCGCCGGTGCGTGGGGCCACGGCCGGGAGGGGCCTCCCCGCCGGCATAGCCTGGAGGCTGGCGGCCTTCCGGTGCGGCGGCGCCGGCCTGTGGCCCTGGTGGAGATGCGCGTGCGCAGCGACAAATCGATGTTCTGTGAATCCTCTCTTTTTTCTTGATGTTTGTTCATGATGCTTGTGCAATGTATGAATGTGGATACTTGTGAATTTGTGATTGTAAATACTATTGTGAAGTTTTGTGTTCTTGTGTGAACAGATTTTTGATCTGTAAATTAAAATCTGAGATGTGTATATATATGAGATGTATGTGATTGATTGAGAGATTAGATGAGATGAGAATATGAGATGAGATGAGATGATGAGAAAGAAAAGAAAAAAAAAATAGAAAAGAAGCAGACGGAAGAGGGAGGGACGGACGTTGGTGGGGCAAACACATTAGTACCGGGTCTCCTCACCGCCCGGTACTAATGTACACATTGGTACCGGTTTCCAAAACCGGTACTAATGTGACTTCATATTAGTACCGATCGAACAATACCGGTTTGGAAACCGGTACTAATGGGGGGTTGAGCACCGGTACAGATGTAGGTTTCCCTAGCAGTGACCGGACACAAGAATTGTCGAACACAATGCACTCATGGCAGTTGAATGAGTGCACACGAAATGCATGCACAAAATGCTAAGGCTTAACTCTGTTTAGAGCCTACATATATATAACAATGTTTCTTCTCTAGTTCCTTTAATCATGTAGTGTTTATTTCCATCTGAAAGCTAGAAGCCTAGAACCCCATTAGCTTGATCATAGGCATGCCCAGAATTATGTACTTTGAGAAGTTGGAGGAAGCCAAACAAGTACACCATTGATTCTTAAATTGTCATACAAGCACCAGTTGGCCAAGTGGTGTCATCACAATTGCAAACAAGGAAAGGTAGGTTGCATTCTCAAGGTTCAACAACTAAGACAACATCTGCCTAACAGAGGAGGTCCCTATGAAAGAAGAATGGTAAAGCGTTTCAACCACCTTGGGTGGCCGCGACTTCGTGTTGATATAGGCATCGATCGGTGCAATAGATATACAAGATGTGCAACAACCTTCTAGGGCCGGCTAGAGATAGGTACAACAAACTCTATCTAGATTACAACAAGATACAACAGAAGATATATCCCAGCCAGCCTAGATAGTCTTGCTACACAAGATTACATCAACCGAAACCATAATATCTATTTTGTCTAACAGCCACCCTCAGTCACAACTTCTCTAAGTTGAGATTGCTCTTGAATTCTTCTAGCTTCTGTTGAGTTAAAGCCTTTGTGAATCCATCAGCCACTTGGTCTTTAGTTGAGATATATCGTACATCCAATCTTCTCTGTATTACTCTATCTCTCACAAAGTGATAATCAACTTCGACATGTTTTGTCTGAGCATGAAAAACAGGATTGGAAGACAAATACTTAGCTCCCATATTATCACACCACAATCTAGCTGTTCTTGGACACAGTATTTGCAATTCATCCATCAAAATTTGAATCCACATTATTTCAGTTGTCGCATTCGCCATTGCCTTGTATTTTGCCTCTGTACTAGACCTGGAGACTGTTACTTGTTTTCTTGCACTCCAAGAGATTAGATTAGATCCTAAGAAAACAGCAAAGCCACCAGTAGATTTTCTATCATCAGAACATCCAGCCCAATCTGCATCAGAGAATGCACTTACTAGTAGAGAGAAAGACTTGCGAATATGAAGACCCAAATCAAGTGTATGATTCACATATCTCAGAATTCTTTTTACAACTGTCCAATGCTGAGTAGTTGGGGCATTGCAAGTACTGACAAACTTTATTAACCGAGAAGGAAATATCTGGTCTAGTCAATGTTAAATACTGCAAGGCTCCTACTATACTCCTGTATTTTGTTCCATCTTCTGGCCCAAGTGAGCTACCAACATATGCTGATAATTTTTCACTAGTTGAAAGTGGTGTTGCTACAGGCTTACAAAATTCCATGCAGACTCTCTTAAGAAGATCATTAGCATACTTACTTTGTGAGAGAACAATACCATCAGTCACCTTTTTAACTTCAATGCCAAGAAAGTAGCTTAGGTCACATAGATCCTTAAGAGCAAAGTCCTTCTTCAGGTCTGCAAGAAGTGCCTCTACAGCCTTTGATGAAGAACTAACAACAATTATATCATCAACATATACCAGCAAATATACAATGACTGATCCCTTCATGTAGAAAAATAAAGATGTATATGCTTTGGATGCATAAAAACCAAGTGACACTAGTTTTTCACTAAGCTGAGCATACCAGGCTCTAGGAGCTTGTTTTAATCCATACAAAGCTTTATCAAGCTTGCAAACATAATGAGGATACTTACTATCTTCATACCCAGGAGGTTGGTTCATATATACATCTTCCTCAAGAACATCATGAAGAAACACGTTCTGCACATCCAGCTATCTAATAGACCACCCTCTTGAAACCGCAATGGATAGTACCAATCTAATAGTGGCAGATTTCACAACTGGACTAAAGGTATCTTCATAATCAATGCCATACCTTTACTTATACCCTTTTGCAACTAATCTTCCTTTATATCGATCAATAGTACCATCTGCTTTCCTCTTAATTTTCCATACCCATTTACAATCAATTAGGTTTTGCCCTTTTTCAGGTGGAACAAGGTGCCATGTTCTATTTTTCATTAGTGCCATATACTCAGCATCCATTGCATTTTTCCAATCTTTATTTGACAAAGCTTCTTGTAAATTAAGGGGTTCACCAGCAGTGGTCAAACATCCATACCTTATTGTACCATCAGTGTACATTTTGGGCTTCCGAATCCCATGCCGCAATCTAGTTCGAGGAGCTTGATCAGGCACTAGAGACTCAGGTGCAGAAGCAACTTCTGTTGATTTCGGCGCAGAAGATCCAGGTCCATCCGCACTGGATCCGGTCGCTGTAGACTGGGGCGCAGAAGATCCCGGAGGCCGAGACTGCGTTGTCCCCCTGTGGCTCCATGGCGGGAGGATTGGAGCCAGTCGGAGGCTGCCACGTGTCCCGGCTGCTGGCCGCTGACACCGCAGGATCGCCTGGTGAATCCGGGATGGATCCCGAAGCAGATGCTGGCGCAGAATCTGACGTCTGACCGCTAAAATCACCATCGACACCCGTGCCTATTGGATTCGAGGAAGTAGCTGCCCCTAGCGCCGGTATTTCATGCTGTAAGTCAGAAAAATCATCTTAAGCAATGCCAATAGGGTTAAAAGCACAGGATGGATCATCAAATGAGTTGGTTTCTGAACTCATACCCCCTAGAATCTGGTAAAAGAACTTCAGAATGAAAACGGGTGCTAGCATTTGAGTGTAGACCAGCAAAGGGAAAGATGGTTTCATAAAAAAAAATGGCGTCACAAGAAATATAGATGCGCCCTTCCGAGATGTCCAAACATTTGAAACCCTTGTGCATATTGCTATACCCCAAGAACATGAATTGTTTGGATCTGTATTGGAGCTTATGAGCATTGTAGGGTCTAAGATGAGGCCAACAGGCACATCCAAAAATTCTCATGGAAGAGTAATCAAGCTGCTTAGCAAAAAGCTTGTTCATAGGTGTATCAAAACCTATAAATTTACTGGGTGTGCGATTGATAAGGTAGATAGCAACAAGAAAGGATTGATCCTAATATTTTAGCGGCATGGATGCATTAGCAAGGAGAGCTAGACCCATCTCGACAATGTGTCGATGTTTGCGTTCAGCAGCACCATTTTGTTCATGTGTGTGTGGACAAGAAACAAAATGAGAGATTCCAACAGTACAAAAGAAAGAATTTAGTTTTTCGTACTTGCCACCCCAATCATTTTGCATGGCAAGAATTTTGGGATTGAATAACCGCTCAACAAGAGTTTGGAATTCTCAAAAGTATTTAAACACCCCAGATTTATATCGAAGCAAATAGATCCACATAAACTTACTATAATCATCAATAAAACTAACATAGTATTTCTTCCCACCAAAAGAATCAATGGCAGGACCCCACACATCGGAAAAAATAATCTCTAAAGGAGCACTAGACTTGCTGGTAGAAACTGAGTACGACAATTGATGTGATTTGGCTTGTTGACAAGCATCACACACCGTCCCTTTATTGACTTCACTAGAGCACGGTAGATTGTGCTCACTAATGACACGACGAATGACTTCAAATGAAGGATGCCCTAAGCGGCTGTGCCATCTGGAGGTGGAAAGCTTGGCGATGCTAAGGACTTGTTTCCGTGGATCTGAGGTGTGGTGGAGTGGATAGAGGCTGCCCTTACATCTGCCTTGCAGCAGAACCTTCTTCGTTGCCTGATCCTTAACCAAGAAAAAATCAGGGTGAAATTCCATAAACGTTTGATTATCTTTGGTGAAACGATGCACAGAAACAAGATTCTTTGCGGCTTGTGGAACATGAAGAACATTATTTAGGTGGAGATCACGATTGGGAGTATGAATAACAGAATGACCAACATGTTCGATGTCCATACCTGCACCACTGGCCGTCTTGATATGATCGGTACCATTGTACCTATCATGCACCACCAGCCTGTCCAGCTCGCCCGTGATGTGATCTGTTGCTCCAGTGTCGGTGTACCAGATTGGTTCACCGTGCGAGGTGGCGGCGGCAGCAGCACTCCTGTTGGTGTCGGGACGAAGTCAGCGTCGAACCTGTGCCAGCAGGTGGTCACTGTGTGCCCTGTCTCGAAGCAAAGCTGGCACTTCTGCCTCTTGTCGCCTCCACCAGTGTTGTCGTTGCCGTTGTTCTTGGAGCCAGGATTGAAACGGGTAGTGTTGTTGTAGGAGCCACAGTTTCCACCCCGACCCCTTCCACGGCCGCCGTTGCTGCCGCCGCGACCGCCGTTGCGTCCTCCACTACGTCCACCATAGTTGGCGGAAGACTGCGATCCCTGCCCTCCAGATTGCATCTCCAAGCGAGACTCATAGCTCAACATCTGAGCATAGAGCTCACCCAGAGACATCGGATCTGAGTGGGCAAGAACAACAGAGACCAGCGGGTTGTAGTCTTCTTCAAGCCCCCTGATGACGTAGGAAACGAATTCCTCATCACCCAGGCCCTTGCCGGCGGCTGCCATCTCGTCAGCCAGCCTCTTCATCTTGGAGTAGTACTCAACCACATAAGAGTTGCCTTTCTTGGCCATGGCGAGGGAGATGCAGATACTGACAGCCCGCGCCCTCGTCTAGGACGCGAACATCTCCGCAAGAGCACTCCACACCTCTGCCGAGGTCTTCAGCGTGGCGACGCCCACCAAGGCATCACGCGTGAGGGAGGAGAGCAAGTAGCTCAGGACGGCTTGGTCCTGCGCAATCCACCGAGCGTACTCGGGGTTGGGCCTCTTGACATCTTTGTCGGCGACCTTCTCCACGGTCTCAAGGGGAGGTGCCGGAGCAGATCCATCTAGGAGCCCCTCGAGTTGGGAACCCTTGATGGCGGGTAGCACTTGGGCTTGCCAGAGGAAGTAGTTGGACTTGGTGAGCTTCTCTCCAACGGGAATGCTAAAGGAGGTCGGGATCTTGAAGGAGGAGCTGGAGTTCGACATGGATGCGGATGTGGTTTAGAGGAAGTAGGCTCTGATACCATGAAAGAAGAATGGTAAAGCGTTTCAACCACCTTGGGTGGTCGCGACTTCGTGTTGATATAGGCACCAATCAGTGCAACAGATATACAAGATGTGCAACAACCTTCTAGGGCCGGTTAGAGATAGGTACAACAAACTCTATCTAGATTACAACAAGATACAACAGAAGATATATCCCAGCCGGCGTAGATAGTCTTGCTACACAAGATTACATCAACCGAAACCATAATATCTATTTTGTCTAACACCCTAATTGTCAGGCTGGCCACAGGCAGTGCTGGAGGGCTCAATATCGCAAGGAAGGTGTCCAACGAACATTGATTTTGCTGGAAAAACTAAATACTGTTCACTGTTCAAATCTCTTCCATAACCTCAGGAGCAGTTGACAGTCTAGAGAAATGAGCCAGTCAAACGAAGGAGGAAAAAAATACCGATTCACCAAGCAGGCTGTTGACTTATTTGCTGGCTCATGACCCGAGTGTTGTGAGTTACCCATTGAGCCCATCAGCCTAGCAGTGAATGAATAGTCTCCTGTTGTCAAATTGACTGATCTGACAATCGACGGTGTGAAGTACCTCGACAGTTTGTTACATGCACATTGTCGTAGTCGGGTTGATCGATGAGGGAAAACGGAAAGGTTTTTGTTGAAAATCGTAGAGAATAGAGATAGAAGCTGCTTGCACGCATGCAATTCACATTACTCAACATACTACTATGTAAAGTGTTTTGATCATAAAAAATGAGTACCAGAGCATAAGCTACGGCTGAAAAGAAGGCCCTGATAGCCAAGAACAACAGTGGCCTGAAAAGAAGGGAAAAACTGTAATTCAAGGCTTAACGCCCTCGCTCTATCATGGTTATTAAGCAAATTATGTAAAGCACAGTATCCCAAATTACCCACATAAATAAATGCTAAAACCACGGAAACAAAGCAATTAGGTCAGTCTCAATGGAGATTTCATAGACGTTTCATGCACATTAAATAGAGCGCCACATCAGCAGAAGTCCACTTTTTGCATGAAACTTTGAGGAGAGAGAAGGAAAAAGTTTCATCTTGGTGAAACTCATTTGACACAGTTTCATAGGTATGAAACTCCCATTGAGAACATAGAGTTTCATCCCAACACATTTTTGATCAATCTCAATGCAACAAATAGATGCTAATTTAATGTTGTAACTTGTCTATGAAATTGTGAAATGAAACTCACCATTGAGAAGACCAATTTCATAATCATTTCATCCAGCCCCTAGCTGATGTGGTGTTTTGGAAAGCGTGTAGTGAAACAGGCTATTGAGACTGGCCTTAAGGCATTTCTGCTGGCGATTTCACAAAACATCCCTCGAATTAGCGTCTGTATTTAGGGGAATGCTAAGTACATTGCCAATTAAATATAAAAATATGAAAGATCCCAGCTCAGTGAAAATAGACAATCTTTTTATATCACATATAGAGAAACAATACAAAAGCAAGGCAACTAGACCCTTTAATGTATGGCTACACTGAGGCTACAATTAGGCTTCGTATGGTGCAGCCATGCTCCACCGCGTGTCAAGTTCTTCAGCTGGTTGCTTCTCCAAGAACGGATCCAATGCAAGAGCAACCTTCTCCACAAACACATTGTGGATGACACACTATGTGAGCTCTACCGTGCGAAGAGTCTTGTGACCACCTGATCAGCGGCTGTTCTTTCGTGCGCAGCTTTTGGACACATCTTGGGTGGCGAAGCTCTGGTCCTGCGCCGGTGGCGCGCCTGTGGGAAACCGAATGCCCTAACGGTGTGCCCCAGGAACTCCAGTCCACGTTCCTCCTATGCTGATGGCATCTTTGGAAGCACAGGAATGAGATTGTGTTCAGAGGTGCCTCCCCCAACCTGCCGAGCCTCCTCGCCAAATGTAGAGAGGGACGCCCTTCTATGGAAGCATCGGCTTCCAGCTTGTCTCCATCACGTTGCTGACTACTGGTGGGAACAATTTGTAATGCGTTGAGTTGCTCTCCTCTTCCCCCTCTATAACTCAACCGCCTTTGGGCCAACTTTGTACTCGGGGGTCATGCTCCGTCCATTACCGGCTTACCGGCATCCGTGGTAAATGAAAAAGGCGGGGACTCTCGTCCCCTCCGTCGATTTCCTAAAAAACAATTAGGCTTTCTGCAATGGGAAGAAGTTAATTTAATTTTACTACACATAATCATCCACTTTAATTTGTCCGCTTAACCCTCTAAGCAAAATTCGAAATCAATTGATTCCCTTAAACTATTTCACTGCAATGCATTTCGTGGTTACAAGAAAGACAAAAATATAGAATCAACCCTGAAACAAACTATGGCTCATTGTGTATCAAAGGCCATGCAAGAGAAATACAGGATGCAAATTTGCCTTAACTCCAAAAAAACACCCAGAAATATAATTAAATTAACTAGTCAATCTTTGTGAGTATTTGTCATTGCTCGCCACTTCATTTGTCTGTAAAGTATTCATATAGCTTCGTATTCCAACGTGATCTCCGCTTCTCTTTTTATTTTTTGATTTATTCTATTGGGAGGAAACACTTACCTTGTTACTAGTTTTTTTAGTCGATCTTCGTCTGATGTCTGGGTCAGCAGTACTGTGGCATTAAGAAATTGCCTTAATCTCACACCGGACACAACAGAATTATCAACACAATGCCCTCATGGCAGTTGAATGAGTGCACACGAAATGCATGAAGAAGCTAGTAAAAGGAACTGACAAAATGCTAAGGCTTAATAACTCTGTTTAAAGCCTATATATATGCATTTCACACCTGCAGAAACACGTTATAACAATGTTTCTTCCTTCCATCGTGTGTGTATTTGCGTCACAGAGCTAGAAGCCTACAACCCCATTAGCTTGATCTTAGGCATGCCTTGTGGTATCAGCACAGATGAATTATGTACTTCGAGAAGTTGGAGGAAGCCAAACAAGTACACCATTGGTTCTTACATTGTCGTGCAAGCACCGATTGGCCAAATGGTGTCATCACAATAGCAAACAAGGAAAAATAGGTTGCGTTCTCAAGGTTCAGCAACTAAGACACAACCATCTAAATAACAGTGGAAATCCTAAACTGTCAGGCTAGGCACAGGCAGGGGCGGAGGGCTCAACATTGCAACGGAGGTATCCTTCCAACATTGGTTTTGCCCGAAAAACTCTACACTATTTCCTGTCTGAATCTCTTATGTAACCTCAGAAGCCGTTGACAGTCTAGAGAAATGAGCTAGTCAGACGGATGAGGAAGAAGACCGATTCACCAAGCAGGCTGTTGGCTTGTTTGCTGGTTCATGGCCTGAGTGTTGTGACTTACTCATTGAGCCTTTGAGCCCAGCAGTGTACGTACAAGTCTAGGACGGTTGTCAAATTGAATAGTCCGATCATTGACCGTGTGAAGTATCACTACCGCAAAATGAACGTTTGCCGTACATTAAAATTTTTACCATGCGCAAAATATCGGGTGCACACAAAGAAAAAATACACGGCAAACTCGTTGTTTGTCGTGCGCTTTATTTCGGTGCACGGCAAACAACGAGTTTGCCATGTGCTTTTTTGGGTCGCGCACGGCAAATTATTTTTTTTTTCAACGTCCGTTAGCACCTGTTAGCACCGAGAGGGGGATGATTTTTTCCCTTTTGCCGTGCGTCTTTGGTGTGAGTGTTGTGGTAAAATTTTGAATGCATTTTGAACATTTTGTCATATACGATACTTACAAATCAAAACATCTCCGTATAAGTTTCATAGAGTTGAGAAGGATACGGTTAGGTTTGAATGAAAAGCGACGATCAAATTTGAAATTGAATTCAAAATTTTTTCTATAGGCAATAGACAACATAAGTTGTTTTATGTAAAATTTTGGTGTTTTTTAAGCTATTTGATAATTTTGACATTTTTCTAATTAACATTTGGATTTTACTAAAAAAATCTTTTACCGTGCGTTTTTACTTCGGTGCACGGCAAAGAGAGGCCTTTGCCGGGTGTTTTGTAAAAAGGCACGGCAAAGAGGGGTGCTCGCCGTGCGTTTTTAGTTTGGCGCATGACAAAAAAAAATTTCATATATATGTCCTCCTAAATCCCAATTTCAATTGCTGCTAAAATAATTTCTCCTCATCTTGAAATTTTTTCTACTCCATACATACAATATGTGACACTTCATGAAAAAATTTGGTAGGTTTTTTATTCATTTGCTATATTTAAATAATTAGTTGCATTTTAAATATTTTTTGAAAAAAGTCAAATTTGAATTGCAAGTGATTCAAATAAAAAAATAAAATAAGTGAAAAAAATGATATTCATGTTATTTAGCTCAACTTAAGACCTTTTCCATGAAATCAAAAGAAATTTCAAACATCTTGACCAAGAAACACGACCATGATCATGTGTCCAAATGATTTACAAATTCTAAAAAATACAAATGAAGTTTTAAAATTATGAGATTTGTCAATATCTCATGATATCATGTGTGAAGGCTGTGGTAAAAAAAAGAATGTGTTTTGTACATTTTGTCATGTACGATGCTTATAAATCGAAATATCTCTGATGAAATTTCATAGAGTTAAGAAGTACATGGTTGGGTTTGAATTAAAAGCGATGATCAAATTTGAATTTGAATTCATTTCTAAAGGCAAGTGGCAAGCAAAGGACATCCCAAAATGATTGGGGCGTTCTCACTTCCCCTAGTCTCGACAATAGCGAAGTCGACAGCTACGTAGGAGCTTCCTACCCCCAGACATATGTCATCTAGGATGCCCTCAGGGTAGCATAGTGACAGGTCTGCAAGCTGCAACCACATGGTTGTGTACAATAAAGGTGAATCATTGATTTTCTCATATATTACCTTGGGCATTATGTTGACGCTAGACTCAAAGTCACAAAGTGCATTCTCGAAAGTGTAGGCTCCAATAGTGATGGTGATGACGGGCCTCCCTGGATCTCCTCTCTTGGCAGGCATGCCCCAGTCAGTCCATTTTGGGCCTTCTTCTGTCTTATTAGAGCACAGACCTGCATAATAGATATCGACAAGATTTGCAGATTCTAATTCTTCCGGCTGGCCCGGAATCTTACCTGGGTTAGTCGTGGGAACAGATGATGCCAGCTGAGATATTTGAGATTCTATCATTTTATTAAAACTATGCTAGTTCTTAATGGCGGAAGAAAAGCTTTCCATTTCATTACTAATAGTTTCTAATATTTTATCATTGGAAGCTAACTTCTTAGACAGATTATCCATAACTCTACCCTGGTTTTGGACTAACTCTCTTAAAGGCGGGAAATTATTGGAAGAGTTATTACCTTGATAGTTACCTGAATAATTACCTGGGTAGTTGGGCCTCTGCTGGGTCCATCATTGATTTTGTTGGGGATGATATTAGTTGTTGTTGTTGATGTAGTTCACGTCCTCCTCCAGCTGAGGGCATTGATTGGCCGAGTGTCTAGTGTTTCCACACTCTTCACAGGTTATGTGGGATTCGAAGAGTTGCATGACTTACTTCTTCTCAGGGGCTTTGTCTTCAAGCCTCTTCATGATTAAGTCCATTTTGGCAGACAGCATGTCTATCTCCTTGAGCTGGTGCATTCCTCTTTCTTTCTTGCGGGGTTGACGTTCCTCGTTCCAAGCTTGATTGGACGCCATCTTTTCCACAAGGTTAGTAGCTTCAGTAAGTGCAAGGGACAGGAAGGCACCTCCAGCTGCAGTATCCATCGTTTCACGGGTGTTGGTAGTGAGCCCGTGGAAGAAGGTCTGCATGAGCAACCAGTTCTCCATTCCGTGGTGTGGGCATTCTGAGATGTAGTCTTGGAAGCGCTCCCACGCTTCAGGAACAGATTCGTCATGTTGCTGCTGGAAACTTGAAATTTCACCCCGTAAGGCATTGGTTTTGCCTATAGGAAAGAACTTTGCCAGAAAGACAGTAGAACACAGTGTCCAAGTTGTAAGTTTGTCTTTGTTGGTGTAAAACCATTACTTCGCTCGCCCCAAGAGTGAGAATGGGAATAAGCGAAGTAGGATTTCATCACTTGGCACATCTTTGATTGTGAAGGTGCCACATATCTCCAAGAAATGTTGAAGGTGTGCGTTAGCATCTTCATGAGCTTTTCCACAAAATTGGCTAGCTTGTACCATGTTGATCAGTGCAGGCTTGAGCTCAAAAGCTATGTCTCCCACAGCGACTGTCGGACCAGTTCGAATGTTTTCTGGGGTCGGTGCGGAGTACTCGCGAAGGGTTTTGGTTGCCATTACTTCAAACGTGGGTGTTAAGCTTCGCACGATTGAATCTTCCAAGGCAGAGGTCGTGGGCCGAGACTTGGTCTTTGGCCTTGCCTTCCTTAGGATTTTCTCTGGATCTGAAACGAAGTTGTCTGGAAGATTCTTATTCATACATTACCCTGAAATCAGATAGACAAAAGTGGAAAGAACAAGGGTAAGCCTATTTAAGCAACGATAATTTGGGTTCTCGATACATTACGTGTGAGAGATGCATGCATGCTATTACTAAATTTATTTATTTTTAGGCTATAGACTATCTTTTCCCGGTAACGGCGTCAAAAATGCTTGTTGACATTGCTAACGTCATCGACTAGAAACAGATATAAAATCCATCTCTATCGACGGTACCAGAAATGCAAAGGTATATCTTAACATGATGCTAAGTGTATATCAGATGTTACTTTCAGATAAATTAAAATATAAATCCGCTACAGGTCATAGCATAACTTGATCTAGGTTGTCAACCCTGACAGAAGTGTCACTAAAACGCATGGATTGGTACTCTTACATATGCCTTGGATCTCTAGATAAGAAAATATATATAAATGGGTATCCGCAAGCGCACAGATATGAATATACCATTGTAGCATTTTAACCAGGAGTAAAACCAGGTATCGTATTTATATTCTACCACGGGGAAAGAAGTCTTCTATCTATAATAACAAATACATTCATATCTCTCAGTTGTGTAATGTAGAGTGGCCAAAATATATCAATTACTATAAACAGGTATAAGTCACATAAAGATAATGATAATGATAGCATTGATCAAGTCATAACATAGTGAACCACCAGAAAGTGTCAATATAGAAAGAGAAGCGTATTCACAGCCTAGTTAGCGAGGATACTCCTCGGTAACCCTAAACTATACGTCAATGCATACTATGATTAGTGCAATATATTTAACAATCATGGAAGAAGAACTATTATACTTATGCATAGGGAGACTACCCAGGAGGATCAAGGCCGAAACTTGAAACAACCCAAATAGTATAAGGCTCCACTAGTCCTACACACGGGGGGTGGATTACAAAGGACTCAATAGTGCTGTCACCACCACGATCTACCACACAACCCGGCATGTAGGGTGCAATTGTAGGTAAATACAGTATAAGCACCACGCTTACACTATCTTTACCACTCACCCATGTTAACAGATGATCTAGGTGAGGGCTATATGACTCCATACACGAATATAAAGGTAAATCAACTATGCTAAACATGTAATCATAATAAACACCAAAGCATATAATCTCGAATATAATCATTGATAAGAACATATGTCTCTACAGCAAATGTAAAAGAACTTATAAAGAACTTACAAGAGCGAAGCTAGATCAGTATCTCGACCAGCTTCTAGACGATCAGGAGCCAAGTAGACGCCTTGCCTCCCCCTAGATCTAGACTAGTTAGCTACTCTCGCTATATAGTGTTTCTATGGCGTAGTATCTCTGACTTGATGACTTGATCTGGTGTATGAACTGGGATTCCTGAGGCCAGATTCTCCTTACCAGGGGGTCAAGGGGCTGCTTATATAGTCTTAAGGAGGTGCCATGCGTCGTACGATCAAACCGACCTAACCCATGGTTTAGATTGATCCTCATAGGAGGTGGAAGAACATTTCAGAAGTAGGGCTGACTTGGCGCCCGGGGGAGGCCGACCGGCCCCACCACCAGGCCGATCGGCTTGGGGTGGGCCCCCCTCGGGGTCTGCTTCGGCCTGGTTGGTCCTTGCCCCTTCCAGATGCTTCTTTCTTAGATGCCAAGTCACGTTGAGTTCCGGAGTCCTCCGGAGTCTTCTAGAATTGTTCCTTTTCCTATTTTTCTGATTAGTCCCTGCAAGACATAGAATTCTCCAAAACTCCAGGAAAACTGTTAGTGACACCCTATTCTAGGTTGGTATTAACAATTCTGCCCTTTTCTCATGTTTGGTTGACTTATAAATATATAAGATAATATGTGTCAACAGTGGTGGCAGTGGGCGCAGCAGCGTCGCGGTGGTGGTGGCGTCGACGATGGCGGCGTTGGCGGCAGCGGGCGGTGGTGTGGTGACAGCGGTGGCGGACGATGACCTGCGGTGGCGGGATTTCTTTTTTTTTACTTTTTTGCTTTTGTTTGTTGTGCGTGGACGCACGGCAATATTTTTTTCCGAGCGCCAACGCACGGCGAACTATTCTCCGCGATGTCAGCTCCAGGCCTCCGGCCGTTTCCTTCCTCAGGCTCCGTCACCTTTTTTTGGCTGTACGTCGGGAAAAAACGCACGGCAAATGTGTTTGCCGTACGCCTCGAGAAACAGTGCGCGACAAAGGTCTGATTGCCGAGCAAAATGCTGCCGAGCGGACTTTACCGTGCGCCGGGACAAGAAAAAATGCACTACAAAGTCATTGTCGTGCGTTTTTCTGGCTTTTGCCGTGCGTTTCCGACGCACGGCAAATGTCGCATTCACATTGATCGATGAGGGAAAATGGAAAGTTTTTTTTTGAGAGATTCGGAGAGAATTAGCGAGTGTATTTAGGGGAATGTTAAGTACAATGCCAACTAAATATAAAAATATCAAAGATCCCAGCTTAGTGAAAATAGACAATCTTTTTAGATCACATCTAGAGAAACAAGAGAACTGCTCCGATAATCCTCTTTTAACTAGGTGATATCCCGCGTGTTGTTGCGGGAATTTTTAAACAAAATTTTAAGATGAAATGTGAAAGTAGAAACACCAAAACGATTACATGGTGATATTCATCTGTAAACAATATTATATATGAAAGTATGTTAAGTTTGTTAAGAGAGAACTATTTTTAAATGATTGAATCTACATGTATTTCAACTGCAATTTTATGGCGTGCTACTTGAAAATACAATATGCTATTAGTCACAGAAAATCGACGAAGACATAAATATATAGTTTGGTGGATGTTGACATGACTTGGTGGATGTTAACATGATTTATAGTGGATAGTGATATGACATGTAGTGGATTATGACGTGGCACGTTGAGGGGCAAGAGAAATCGTTAGAGGGTACCAATTATATAGTTTGTATAGATTTCCGGCACGAATTGTAAAGGGGCTCCCATTTAATTAACTATTTTTAATTTATTTTCCATCTGGGCCTGAATGGGCCCGGTCCTACCCATGCCCACCCGCTCCATCGTCTACCCTGGTCCGTATTCACCGCTCGTCCCACCCTTCCTCGATCTTCTTTGTCCACCGCCGTTCCATTTCACATGCTGCGTGAGGAGCTCCATCGAGCGGAGGGCATGACGCTCAAAGACGGCACCAACAAGCTCATTTATGCCTTCAGTTCCTAATGGACGTCCACCGCCATTTGCTGCGCATGTTGTGATCGGCGAGGAAGGCCACTGAGATAGCCGTACCGTGAATGCCGCCGTGGCCTGTGGGCGCCGTCGATGAGGCATCATCCTCTAAATGCATGGCCGTCGCCGCATCATCCGGCACCGGCAATGTGGTGCGTATGGCCTGGTGACAACGACGGCAAATCTCCACGGCAACTGCGATGCATAGTGGATATACCTTGGCACTGGTGATGATACTAGTTCAGAGGATGGAAATACCTTGCTGAATCTTAGTTCTCCTTGAAGGCAATCGATTTTAGTGGTGATGAATTGAACTATGGAAAGGTACATTCATTCGGAGAGCCGGTGTATCGATGTAGTCAGCGTAGTGATCATACTTTTGCTGAAATGAATTGTTAAACTGAAACTGGATTGATGTATCTGAGTTTTGTGGGATTTCATCAGAAACATAGTGTTTCATTTCAATTGATGCCTTATTTTTACAATCTCATTTTTTTTTAGGACACCGTTTACTTAAACAACAAAATTGAAATGAATGTGGCATTCTTCTTGTCATATGCGTCACTTCAAATATTTATCAAATTTAGTTTGCAGTGGAGTTTTCACGGATCAGTTACTCTTCTCGGTTCAGTATACCAAGGAAAAACACCTTGTTTTCAAGAAATTACCCTTATTCGATTAGCTGTGAAGTCACTAAGAAGCTTCATTGGCCGTCATACGCATGACGACGTTCACGTATGGGTGAGGAGGGGTTTGACACGATATGCGGTGGTATGTACGTGATCTGACGACGACAAGACTGATGTGCTGCGATACGGTGGATTAAGAAGGCTAGGCCGACGCGGCGATGTGGCGCGTCGCCGGTGGCAGGAGCGGATGGCATGAATGGGAATGCCGCCTTGGTCAGTCTATGGCGCCGCCGCCCTCCGCTCTCATGCGGCATGAGAAAGGGAACGCCGAACAGATGGGATGAGGGTTAGCAACGAGCGGTCGATGCCGGATCGGGATGGATAAATTAATGTCTTTCACTATGCTACAAATGATTTGTGCTGACACTTACAAATTAGTGTGCTGGCGGGTGCAATTGGCAACCGTCAGCACTGTGGTTTGCAGGGGCGTCGGTTCATCACCCGCCAGCGGTAACATAACAGTGCTGGCGGGCAACATAAGGAACCGCCAGCAGAAATGGGGACGATTTCTGCTGACGGTTACCATATGTTGCCCGTCGGCACTGTGCCCCTCAATAAAACCCGACAGCTTCTTCTTCCCCAGCTACCTTCCATTGGAGCTTTGCCCGAGAGGAGCTCGGGAAAAGCTTCAAAAACACCCAATCTATGGGGGGAAGGTTTTGCACTTGATTTCCTTGGAGGAGGTGACTATATAAGGTGAGTTTGTGCTATTCCAACCTTCTTTTTTACCTTTTATCCATCATTTCTAGCTTTATTATAGATTTAACTCTCTAGATCTAGGGTTTGCTAGCTAGGGGAGAGAGAGGAGTGAAGAGTGAGAAAATTAATTGTAGATTAATTTTTAAAGTAGATTGTTATGCAGATTAATTGTAGATTCGCTATGTTTGTCATTAATATAAATAGTTTCATTAAATAAAAAAGAGAGAGGAGTGAAAAGAGAGAATATTAATTGTAGATTATTTTTTTAAGTATAGTGTTATGCAGATTAATTGTAGATTCGTTATGTTTGTCATTAATATAATTAGTTTCATTAAATAAAAGGTAGAATTGACTTTTTTAATTATTGTGACTCATTTATTAATACTATATGATTAAATTAGTTTCTAAAATGTAGAACTTTTTCATAGGTTGTTTAACATGGATCACAGAGCATGGATGTATGGCGTACAAAGACATTTTTCTACATTCATGACAGAGTTATCAAAGTTTCTCGAGGTTGCGAAGAAACATGCTCACATTTGCAAGTCAAAGCAAATACGTTGTCCGTGTAGTGATTGTTGCAACAAACTTGTATGGGAGGATCCTAATGACATCAAGATGCATTTGATACAGCGCGGTTTTATGAAAGGATACACAACTTGGTCCCACCATGGTGAGGCAGTGTCTATTTTCAACAATGCAGACATTGGCACCGGGTATGATGAAGTGGGTGACGAAGATGAAAATGATCATGTCATGATGGATGATGCTTTTGACTGTGGAGATGAAAATGGTAATGAAACAGATGCACCACAGGTGGACGATTAACGTGATGTTGATATGGAGGAAATGTTGCGCCACATTGAACCGGAGGTGTTGGTAGGGAGTGCTAAAAAGTTAGAAAATTAAATTTAACAATACATGCAGCAGTTGCCATGTTAACCAAGTGCCCATTTTCACTGCATACTGTACTTGTGAGCACACAAAATGTATTGTAATTATTATTGAGAAATTGGAGGAAATCAAATGTCAAGCCTAACGATCATTTAGGCCTTTACACTTCAAGAACATTGCCCAAACAAGAATCATTGTAACAGATGCGAAGTGAAGGTAGCAATAGAGCATTGACAAGAACCATTGTAATACTTGGTATGCTGAGGGGTGGCAAGGTGGCAATCAAGAATCACCCAATCAAACTTGAAAAACTCTACGATCGACCAGGTCATTTTGAACCTGAAGAATCTGACAATCAACGAAGCCATCGCCAACAATCTGACATCCGACAGGAACCACCCAAATTATCTCGACTAAACCGAGTTATCATCCAATGATCCACCCGGCTTAATCAAGATAACCCCGGTAGTCCCGGTACGCGTCTCGAGCATCGCCCAGGAACAATACACATACCGTATTTACATCATGGCAACCATCACAAGGATACATGTGAGAGCAAATTTTAAACTTTAGTTTACAAGTCTTGATCATATTATAAAAATTTCAGAAATCATATTTACAACTCATAACCACAAGAGCTTGAGAATTTTATTATTTATAAGAGAAGCAATTAACCATCTTAGATGTAGCCTAAGTCTCGGTGAATATCATATCATATTTTTCCTAGATTGAGAGTTAAATTCGCAGCGGAAATATATAAAAACATAAGATGCAACAATGATGCCCTTGCCCAAAAGACACCACCTGCACTAGGTTGGAGCAAATTCCACCATCCATCCACATTGCCGGCTCCGGCGGGATGAAGGTGGCCATCACTCACAAAAAGCAACCTGCAAAACAACTTAACGGCAGCACCGTTGGCGAGGCCATGGACCAGGGTCCACCAGGACCTCTAAAAAACGCAGTACGGACCCACGTACGGCATGTTTCGGTGGCTAATACAACGAGTATTAGGCCCCCGAGTACCCGAGGGTCCGTACGACCTGTTTCCGTCATGGGCCGGAACGCAGGCGGCCCACGGCCACCCGCACCCTCTCCTCCAAGTACATGGCGGCCCGTACGACAAGTCTTCACCTCCGCCTCCGACTACTTACTCGTACGAGTAGTTTCCGCTTCCCGTCCTCGACTACTCGTTCGCACGAGTAGTTTCCGTCACCACCCCGCGCAGGCTTCGCGCGGAAGGCAAAGGGCGCGTGGGCCCCTCCTGGTCGAGATCCCGGGATCTCCGCGCACATCCCCCTGCGCACTGCCACGCGGCCACTCCACTACAGCGGCCCACCCGGGCCTGGCTGATTCGGTGTCAGGGGACGGATTCGTCAACCCTGCCACGAACGGCACAGTGGCCATCGTACCATGGACAGCGTGAAAGGTGCTGACCAATGTACGGCACGGTACACGCTACACTCTAAGCATCGGAGGGCGCGGCATAGATCACCTACTCGCACGAGTAGTTTTCCGTCTCCAATCAGTTCAAAACTTGACCGTCAAAGCCGCAGGTACACGGGCCCCGTTGATATCCCATGATATCCGGGCGCGTCGGCCCGCGACTCACCACGTGCTGGCCTCTCCACGACGGACCACCCTGACCAGGTCGATCTGGTGTCAGAGGACGGATCCGCTTGCAGCTTCTCAAACGAGGCAATACGTGTCGCACTACGGACGGCACGGGAAACGCTGTGCCACGAACGTCACAGTGTAAGCCGTCCCCTATCCCTCGAACACCGTGGCATAGACCACTCCATTTCCACAGTACCCGGAAAAGACAAATCCCTGATCCGCAGACAGGAGTAGGATACGAACCCTACTTCCTGTACCCGACTAACTACTCGGAGAAGTGTGCGGGACGCCCCAGGAACAGCTACTTGGGACGCACGACTCAAGGAAGACCAACACCGTCACCTAAAGCATCGCAACAGTTCTTTGCCGCTCCTCCTGACAGCCCGACGCAGAAGGAAGACGCCCTATGTTGTAGACCAGTTTACACCCTCGATGTAACCCCCCTGAGCCTCTCCCTTGTGACTATAAAAGGGGAGGACAGGGTCACTTGCAACACACGCTCGTTTCCACCCCTATACGCACTCAGTATCAATATCTCATCTCAAAAACCCCCGTAGACACACACACACACGTACGCAGACTCCTGCTACAAGAACCACTTGCACACCAGGGACTTGGGATCAATACCCTCTCCCGACTTGTTTGTATCCCCTACTACAAACTCTTGAGCATAAAGAACACTCCCTCTCAGACTGGACGTAGGGTATTACTCTCCGGAGGCCCGAACCAGTATAATCTCGAGTGTCTCTTGTGCAACCGTGCAGATCAGGACACGCGTTCTTATAAATTTACTTGCCAGCGGTAACAAACCCCGACAGTTGGCGCGCCAGGTAGGGGCCTTCACGTGTTTTCGACGTTCTTTTAGGGTCCACACGGCCCTCCCATCGTTTGCTTCGACGGAAACCATCGCCGAGCTGTCGCTGATGGACTCTCCCATGGGATCACCAGACTCGCTCCTGGCTGGGCTCGAGATCCGCTTCGGGAGCTTGAACTTCCGGGCGACTGGAGACGGTTATCTCATGCGCCTCGTCGACGAGACCACCGACGCACCTGCACCAGCTCCTGCTCCGACCGCCACGCCGCATCTACCCCGACGCAAGAGGCGCTCTGGTAAGCACTCAAAGCAAGCCAAGGCAGACCAACACTGGGCGACACGTGCTAGCTCCCCTCCACGGGTCGAGGGTAGCGCACCGCTGACCACCGACCCGGCTGAGGACTCCCTGCTGTCAGACTCGACAGAGCGCATCGCCAGAGAGAGCGCACCGGCGCCATCACGCTCCCGAGGGACATGCTACGCAGCGGCGTACTCCTCTTCGTCAGGCACGGATCTGGCCACGTATGAGAACTACCCCAGCCATCACCTCTGGTGCAACATGGGGCTTCCGGCGACCTCACCTGACGAGCAGTACTTCGACTTTGACGGCACGGACGACGTCCTGGGCTCAAAGTGGGACTACGAGGGGCTCTAGGACACCGGCGCCCTCTGTCGTTTCCAAACAGCGGCAGACTACTGCTTCGACTACTCCGACGACTCCGACGACGGGGGTTACGACCCCTCACGCGAGTGCTTCGTCGTTGGCAATGCCCCGGCGGCACCGGCACCGGCCCACACCTTGGATGGGGTGGTTCATTCCGCCCACAGCTCGATGGCAGACAGTGCGGCCGAGGCCCAGGTCCCGCCCAATGGTGCCGCACAACGGGCACCGCTAGATGAGTTGGAGAACGCACAGCGCCAACTCGACGACGAGCGGGCCCAGCTTCACCAACAACTCGGGCAGGATCCAAATCCAACCCCTACTCGCGTGCGCGCGAGGGACGTCCAGCAACGCATCATCAACGACGATCGAGACGTCGTTGACGGCACGCCCGTCTTCAAAAGGGCATCACAAAATCTGGCTGCGGCAGCAGTTCTTCTCCGGAAGATCCCCGAGCCCGCCACGCCTCAAGAAAAAGAGATGCACAAACAGATCAAGACGCTCCTTGAGACTACCGCCGTGCAGCAGGCTGTTGACACATCTTATCCTATATATTTATAAGTCAACTAAATATGAGAAAAGGGCATAAATGTTAATATCAACTTAGAATAGGGTGCCACTAACAGTTTTTCTGGAGATTTGGTAAATTATATAAATCCAGGAACCATTCGGGAAAAGTGCTAAAAGAATCGAATCTAGAAGACTCCAGAAGGCTCCGGAACTCAACGTGACTTGGCACCCAAGAAAGAAGCATCTAGAAGAAGCGACGGACCACCTGGCCGAAGTGGGCCCCGAGGGGGGCCCACCCCAGCCCGATCGGCCTGGTCGTGGGGCCGGTCGGCCTCCCCCGGGCGCCACCTCAGCCCTACTTCCAGAAGGTTCTTTCACCGCCTATGAGGATCAATCTAAACCACTCGTTAGGTCGGTTTGATCAAACGGTGCACGTCTACCCCTCAGGGCTATATAAGCAGCCCCCCTGCCCCCTGGCAGAGGCATCTGGAAACCTGAGTTTGCATACACCAGATCAAGTCATCAAGTCAGAGATACTACGCCCTAGAAACACCATATAGCAGAGTAGCTAGCTAGTCTAGATCTAGGAGGAGGCAAGGCGTCTACTTGGCTCCTGATCGTCTGGAGGCTGATCGAGATACTGATCTAGCTTCGCTCTTGTAAGTTCTTATCTAGTTCCTTACATTTGTTATACAGACATATGTTCTTATCAATGATTATATTCGACATTATATGCTTTGGTGTTTATTATGATTACATGTTTAGCATAGTTGATTTGCCTTTATATTCATGTATGGAGTCGTATAGCCCTCACCTAGATCATTTGTTAACATGGGTGAACGGTAAAGACAGTGTAAGCGTGGTGCTTATATTGTATTTATCTGCGATTGCACCCTATATGCCGGGTCGTGTGGTAGATCGTGGTGGTGACAGCACTATTGAGTCCTTCGCAGTCCACCCCCCGTGTATAGGACTAGTGGAGCCTTATACTGTTTGGGTTGTTTTAAGTTTCGGCCTTGATCCTCCTGGATAGTCTCCCCATGCATTGATATAATAGTTCTTCTTCCATGATTGTTAAATGTTTGCACTAATCATAGTTTGCATTGACATATAGTTTAGAGTTACCGAGGAGTATCCTCTCTAACTAGACTTTGCTATGTTTCTCTTGCTATAATGACACTTTCTAGCTGCTCATGATGTTATGACTTGAACAATGCTATCAATATCTTTATCTTTATGTGGTTTACCCCTGTTTATAGCAATTGATATATTTTGGCCACTCTACATTATAAAACTGAGAGATGAGCATGTATTAGCTATTATGGATTAGAAAGACTTCTTTCCCTGTGGTAGAATATAAATACGATACCTGGTTTTACTCCTGGTTAAAATGCTACAATGGTATATTCATATCTGTGCGCTTGCGGATTCCCTATTTATATATATCTTCTTTTCTAGAGATCCAAGGCATATGTAAGAGTATCATATCCATGCGTTTTCTGGCACACCAGTCAGGGTTGACAACCTATATCGAGTTGTGCTATGAATCGTGTCGGAGTTCACCTTTTAGTTTAATCTGAAAGCAACATCTGATATACACTTAGCATCATGTTAAGATATACCTTTGCATTTCTGGTGCCGTCGATATAGATGGATCTTATATCCGTTTCTAGTCGATGTCGTTAGCAATGTCAACAAGTATTTTTGGCGCCGTTGCCGGGGAAAGAAAGTCTATAGCCTAGATGAAAAAGTTTCAGTAATAGCATGCATGCATCTCTCACACATAATGTATCGAGAACCCAAATTATCATTGCTTAAACAGGTTTACCCTTGTTCTTTCCACTTTTGTCTATCTTATTTCAGGGTAATGTATGAATAAGAATCTTCCAGAAGACTTCGTTTCTGATCCAGAGAAAATCTTAAGGAAGGCAAGGTCAAAGCTCAGGTCTCCTGATTCTCGGCCCACGACTTCTGCCTTGGGAGATTCAACAGCGCGAAGCTTAACACCCACGTTTGAAGTAATGGCAAACAAGTCCCTACGCGAATATTCCGCACCGACCCCGGACAATGTTCGTACTGGTCCGACAGTCGTTGTAGGAAATGCTGCTTTTGAGCTCAAGCCTGCGCTGATCAACATGGTACAAGCTAGCCAATTTTGTGGAAAAGCTCATGAAGATGCCAACAAACACCTTCAACATTTCTTGGAGATATGTAGCACCTTCACGATCAAAGATGTGCCAAGTGATGCAGTCCTACTTTGTTTATTCCCATTCTCATTATTGGGGCGAGCGAAGCAATGGTTTTACTCCAACAAAGACAAATTTACAACTTGGACATTGTGTTCTACTGCCTTTCTGGCAAAGTTCTTTCCTATAGGCAAAACCAATGCCTTACGGGGGAAAATTTCGAGTTTCCAGCAGCAACACGAGGAATCTGTTCCTGAAGCATGGGAGCGCTTTCAAGACTACATTTCAGAATGCCCACTTCATGGAATGGAAAACTGGTTGCTCTTGCAGACCTTCTACCACGGGCTCTCTACCAACACCCGTGAAACGATGGATGCTGCAGCTGGAGGTGCTTTCCTGTCCCTTACACTTACTCAAGCTACTAACCTTGTGGAAAAGATGGCGTCCAATCAAGCTTGGAACAAGGAACGTCAACCCCGCAAGAAAGAAAGAGGAATGCACCAGCTCAAGGAGGTAGACATGCTGTCTGCCAAAATGGATTTACTGATGAAGAGGCTTGAAGACAAAGCCCCTGAGAAGAAGGAAGTCATGCAACTCTTCGAATCCCGCATGACCTGTGAAGAGTGTGGAAACACTGGACACTCAGGGAGTCAATGCCCTCAGCTGGAGGAGGACGTGAACTACATCAACAATAACAACCAATATCGTCCCCAGCAGAATCAAGGATGGACTCAGCAGAGGACCAACTACCCAGGTAACTATTCAGGTAATTATCAAGGTAATAATTCTTCCAATAATTTCTCACCTTTAAGAGACTTAGTCCAAAACCAGGGTAGAATTATGGATAATCTGTCTAAGAAGTTAGCTTCCAATGATAAAATGCTAGAAACTATTAGTAATAAAATGGAAAGTTTTTCTTCTGCCATCAAGAACCAACATAGCTTTAATAAAATGCTATAATCTCAGATTTCTCAGCTGGCATCATCTGTTCCCACGGCTAACCCAGGTAAGATTCCGGGCCAGCCGGAAGAATTAGAATCTACATATCTTGTCGATATCTACTCTGCAGATCTGTGTTCGAGTAAGATAGAAGAAGGCCCAAGATGTACTGACTGGGGCATGCCCGCCAAAAGAGGAGATCCAGGAAGGCCCGTCATCACCATCACTATTGGAGCCTACACCTTCAAGAATGCACTTTGTGACTTTGGGTCTACCGTCGACATAATGCCTAAGGTAATATATAAGAAAATCAATGGTTCACCTTTATTGTATACAACCATGTGCTTGCAGCTTGCAGACCTGTCACTATGCTACCCCGAGGGCATCCTAGACGACGTATGTCTGGGGGTAGGACGCTCCTACGTGGCTGCCGACTTCGTTGTTGTCGAGACTGGGGGAAGTGAGAACGCTCCAATCATTTTCGGACGTCCTTTCCTTACCACAGCCAAAGCCATCATCTACGCCGACACCGCTAAGATCGTCTTCACCATCAATGGGAGAAAGGAGAGATTCAGTTTCAAGAACAAGATCCTAAAAGCTCCTGCACACCCCCGATATCCTTACCCCCAAGAACACGAGCCAGTTGAGGACCGGAGCGTCCGAGAACCGGTGGATGGTCGCTCCTTGGTGTGATGAGTGATTGACAACGTGGTGTGGATTGACTCTTGACCGAGTATTGCAGGTGCAGGTTGCGGCTTGATTTGCGTTGGTGCAGGTGAAGAGCGGGCGTGAAAGGTCTTAGCCTGTGTGGCCTCCGAGGAGTGGAGAGACAAGTAGGCTCAGCTCGATGGACCCGGTGGCCGGACGGGATCAAGTGCGGGCCGCATGGTGGCAAGAAAAGCAAGACGAAGTCGGGTACGGTTTCTTGGTTGAGCCTCAAAACCAAGGTGGAGCCGGTGCAAGGTAGCGGCCAAGTCATTGAACGGGGCAAGACTGAGTAGACCATCCGGGAGCCAGAGGTGAAAGGCTTGGCGGGCCCGATGCTTGGCGTGGTGAGGCCGAAGCTTGCATGCGGGGTTTTCGGCGGTTCACCAGAAAACTGTCGGGTTCCTCGGTTGCTCCACAAAGCCGAGCACGACGGTTTATTGGTTTGGCCACAAAACCAACACCGAGCCGGGACGACGTGGCGGCCAAGTCATGAGTGGGATTGGCGTGGAGGCTGCACCGAGTCCGCGGGGTTTACGGCGGTTCACCACAAAACCGTCGGGGTTACTTGGTTGAGCCACAAAACCAAGACCGGAGGCTCGGCGGGCTGAGACGGGATCCGGGTGCGCCGAGAAGCTTCAAAGCGGGCGACACGCAGCATGATCGAGGTGCTTGCGTTGGGAGGACGCGAAGGCCCGATGGATGTGCGGCCGTCCGATGGAGAACTTCATGTGTTGACCAAAATGCCCCTGTGAGGGCTTGAGTTGTAACTCCTAGTGTAGGGGTACTTCAGTCTTTTCTGGAGGGCCTATATATAGGAGGAGGGGGCTGAATTTTCAGCCAACTCTTTGGCTTGTAGGTTGTGGTGCTCTTTCCTTTTGGAGTGCTTTGGGAGAGAGGGAGAGAGGAGAGAGTGGCTCTTTGGTTGGAGCTTTTTGTCATCTTAGATTTGGATTCTAGGAGTGGCTTGTAATCGATTGAACAAGATATTCATAGTGAATTCATCCTCTAAATCTTGTGCCAATCTTTCTATTCCCGAGTTGCTTTTGTTGCATTTTCGGAGCTCTTTTTGGTGCTTTTCTTGGAATTTTCGTTCATCGCTCGATTCGTCGATTTGAGGGAGTTTCTCTTCAGATTTCTTTGAGGGGATCATGGGTGAGTGCCTTGTGCCTCTTTGTGGATGATCTTGACCCCTCAAACACCAGATTTGGCCTTCGATTCGTTGATTTTCGGATGAACCCTAGTTCATAGTGTTCTTGGCAAGGTTTCACGATTCCGGGAGTTGTAGGGAGTTTGAGACCGAAATTTTTGGGGCATATCCTCTCCTTGGGGTGTTCATCATCTCCCCAAAATTTCGTCTCAAGACTCCAAGTGGTTTGGGAGATCCATCGATCGAAAGTTTGGGGCTGTTTCGCGGGCTGAATTTTTTTGGGGGGGCGGTACTACCGACCCTGTGCAGGTAATACCGATAACCTGATTTTCAGCTGCCAGAGAGTCTTTATCGGTAGTACCGACCCAAGGTCGGTAGTACCGACCTAGTGCCGGAAGTACCGATAACCTGGTTTTTAGGTGCCAGTAAGCCCATATCGGTAGTACCGACCTGGGGCCGGTAGTACCGACAATTTCTGCTGCAGTTTGCCTCGCGCTAGCTTCTTCTCTCGGTTCCTTTTGTGCTTGCTTCCGCTTTGTTCCTAGGCTTGTTCTAACTTGTTCCTAGGGTCAGTAGGTCCGTTGTGACTACGTGATCTTCGCAAGTGTGTGCGGGATTCTTCGGAAGTAATTTTAGGGTATAGGCCGAGTTCTTGAGAAGAATTTTTATCGGCTCCCATTCACTCCCCCCCTCTCTGGTCGCCAATCCGGTCCTTCAATTGGTATCAGAGCCGGTTGCGGATTCGTGTGACTCTTACAAGTCTAGGATCCATAGGGCGACAAGAGAAATTGGCGCTTTTGCTTGTGGTGTTGGCTTGCGTGTTTTGAGCCCGGCGATTTGATGTTGTGCCTTTGGAAAATCATAACTTGACATATCTTCCGTAAAACGGGCATAACTTTTCGCTCGGTGCTCTGTTTTGGCTCAAATTTTTACAGCGGTTTCGTGATTCCATTTGGGACATACCCCCCCCCCCAAACTGACAACATCGGTTTGGCGTTGTCGAAAAATTCAGAAAAATTCGGGAAGATAATTAAAAAATTCATTTAAGCTCTTTTCAGCTTTTTCATGAATCTTCCGGAATTTCTCTAGACCGCATTTCACCTCCGTTTGAGCTGAAATTTTGTGTGCCTCTATCTTTTGCGCTCCTTGTTCATTGGTAAATTCCTTTGAAAAAGTTAGAGTTGTTTGCTTTTCCTTTTGGTTGTCTCTATTTGTGAATAGAGGCAAACCGGGTGCTTTCCTTGCTTCTTCACTTGTCCCTTGAGCCTCCTTTCAACTAATCCTAACCGGTGCTTTGAGTATGGCACCAAGCTCTTCTCCTTGTGGTTCTTTGAGCAGGAGAAGTATGGAGGTTGAGGCGGAAGCCGGAGTGGAGGAGATCATGTCCCTCATCGAGGACTATCAAGATGGTGACCTCAAGAAGGGCGAGCTCTACCGCAAGCTAAGAGACATGAACCAAGGTACGCTTGCTAAAGGCATCTTGATCCTATGCGATAGGTTGAATGATTGTGAATGTGATTGTGAGGATTTGCATAGGAGAAACATAGATTTGTGTGATGCCTTGCGTAGGAAGAATGAAAAGATGAAATGTTCTTTTGCTAGGTTGAAATGTGGTATGGCTCATTGGAAGTCGTGTGCTTTGAATTCATGCAACTCTTGTAATACCATGCATGCTAAGAATGTTGAGTTGAACTCCTCTCTTGCTCACCTAAAATCTAAAATTAAAATGTTGCATTTCAATGCATCTTTGCCATGCAAATCTTGTGATGCTTTGCTTGCTGAAAATAAATTTGTTAGGGGAGAAAATCTTGAGTATGCTAATGATGTTGGTACCTTTCTTAGAGAGAATGAATATTTAAACTTGTCTCTTGCTATCTTGCAATCTGAAATTGACTTGTTGAAATCCAATGATTCTATGCCTTGCAACTCTTGTGTTGATTTGAATGATGAACTTGATATGGCTAGGAGTAAGATTGCTTTGCTAGAGTCAAGTGCTTCCCTACCATGTACCTCTTGTGAGTCTTTGCTTGCTGATTTTAATCAATTAAAATTGACTCACACCACATGTGTAGATGATCTTGAGCATGCTAGGGCTGAAATTTGTGAGTTGAAGTTTATGCCTTGTAGCAAGTGCTCTTTGCAAGTTGTTAATAATGCTTGCCATACTTCTTGTGATGATGATAATGCTTTGAGAGATGTAAATGATGTTGCTTGTTCATGTGATTTCTTTTGCACCTCTTGCATTGATTTGGAAAGTGAAGTTTTGGCTTTGAAGAAAATGCGCGATGATATGAGCGCCAAGTTGGTTGAGCATAATGAGATGAGTGCCAACCTTGAGGAAGAGAATGAACTCTTGCGTACCACATATGCTAAGTGCATTGAAAAAGAAATTGATAATTTGAGAAATATGACATGTGGTACTTGTGAGAGCCTCAAATTTCAAAATGAGGTTTTGCGCACAAGATGCAAGAGTCTTTGTGCTAAGGGTTTGGATTCTCGCATTTCTTGTCACTCCGATGTTGATGCTTCTAAATTAGCTTCTTCTCAACCGGAGTCGACTTCCTCTCTTGAGCGTGAGTCTTTGGATGGTAGCAAGTGTGCTAGTGCTTCGGATAGCTCTCCCACAGCTACTCCTAAGCTTGTTGCTTCTTCCGGTGTTGCCCAAGGTGATTCGAATGGCAAAGGTGCTTCTCATATTTTTGGAACTCATGTTCCTAAACCGAAGTTCCAATGCACCTTTTGCAAGAAGGATGGGCATACCGTTGAGTTTTGCTTTCGCCGTGTCAAGCACGAGCGACGTGTGCGTGCCAAAGCTTTTAAGAAGTCACATAGCCTTTCTCATGGCATGTGTGTTTCTAATGTTGGCACCAAGTTGGGTGTTGAGGTTGATACTTCTTGCTCTAAGTTCCAAGGGACTTCTCACTTACAAGAGAATGGTGATTCGTCCACTCGGACCGTGCCTCCCGATAGGCCTTTGTACCATTGCTCTCATTGTGGGAAGGATGGGCATCAAGAGAGCTTTTGCTACCGCCGTGCAAGGAAAATGCGCCGAGCTTGTGCTTCTAGGCCTTTGGTTGTTCATGGCCCCTTTCATGGCATGAACACTTGTGAGCCTAAGAAGGTACATTTTGTTGACGGGTTTTATGACACTCTTTCTAGTGAGTTAAACCATGCTCGTAGACATGCTTCTAGTGCTTCTTGTGTTGGTCCACGACATGTTTCCCATGGTGTTCGTGTTGGTTCTTCTCCTACGACCTCGAAGGATCTTTGCCTTTTTGCTTATGGTAGCACTCGGTTTTCTTCACGAGTTGCTCCTTTGAGGCATGATTCTGAGAGTGTTAGAAATCCTTTTCACTCGAACCGGCATTTACATCATGCTAACCCACATGATAAGTTGAGTGCATCGTTTACCCGTGTGACCAAGTATTGGATTCCCAAGTATGTGCTTGCTAACCCTTTGGGATCCAAGACTCGGTCTTTTTCGTCTCCTTGTGTGTAGGTATGAGGTGTGGTTGGATGGTGTGAGAACATGGATTGGATGGTGCTTGATCTTTGCCCGTGAGGTGATCAAGACAAGATGGTTCTCCACACCGCTTTGGATGGCTCTTGAAAGCCTTTGTACACATGTATAGTGAGTTTTTCTTTTCTCCTTGTACTCACTTGTATACTTGTTGCATGCTTTGCTCATGTGTCATGTTTGTGTATAAACCATGGTAGGCTAGCCACCTTGTTCATGATAGCTTTGTGATCTTGTATACCTATCTTGCTATCTTTTGTATGATTTTGGGGTGGATGATATATATGAACATCATGCCATGCTTTATGGTTGCCCTCTTGTGGTTATGACATGTTGTTCATCCATATCATTTTGTCTAGCTCCTTGGTATCCTCTCTTGTTAGCATGTTTGCCCTCCTCATGTATATCTTGTCATGCTAGCTTTGTGATATATCTTGGTGGTTGACCTATGTGAACTTGTATCATGCCTTTGTTTAGTTCTTGTATCATGTTTTGGCATGTTGTTCTTTGGTTTTTTTTGTGTGCTAGGATTTTTGTATAGTTATGCACCTTGTTGACATGTTTGCTAGCACATGCTTATCGTATATGTGGAATCATGTTACAATGCTTTATTTATCTTAATTGGTATTGTCAATGCATTGTGTAGCATGTTTTGAGCTTTCCTTGTGGCTTTAGGCTTGTCTTGTCTTCGGGTTGTGTTTTTGCTTCCTCTTTTCATTTGGGTGTAGAGAGTTCCTTTTGCTCTTTCTTTTCCTAGCTTTTGCTTTCTAGTTGGCTTTGGTTGAGGGGGAGCTTGGCTTATCGATGGGAATTTGGTTTCAAGAGTTTGCCTTGGCTTTAGGTAGCCATTTGTGATCTTTCAATTGGTATCCTTTCTATGGTACTCAATTGAGATCTTTGGAGCTTTTATTTGGTTGGTGTGTTAAGTCTGGTGGTGTTGAGTTTGCTGGACGCTCTCCACCTCGTGGTCAATTCGAGTTTGGGAGAGGTCGCAGCTTTGGGTCTCAGAGGGGCTACGGACCACGTTTTCCCCTTCGTGGTGCTCGTACTCCTCTAGCGAGATGTGAGGTGTTTCCCCGTGGTGGTCATAGCTTTGATAGGATGGAGTTTGCTAACCCCACTTTTGAGCAATTGGCTCGGCACTGGTTTGACTCTTTTTGTGCTAACCCCAGTGTTGCGTCGGTCGCTCGCTCTCGCTCTTGGTTTTGATTTTGCAGGCGGGAGACTTAGAGGACTTTTGGTGGATCGACTCCGGAGGATGGTGACCGGAGATCGAAGGTGGCCCTCAAGCCTCACCCCGGTGATGTCAAAGGAGAACATCATTTTTGGGGACGATGGACCAGAGCGAGTGATCAAGGTAAGTAGTTTGGAGACTTTGAGTTGTGTGGCTTTCGTCAAGCCACTTGGTCTCTTTTGATCTTCGCCTTCTCACATGTGTCTAGAGTGAGCTTTGTATGCTCTTTGGCCCTAGTGCATGTGTTTAGGGGGAGCTTGTGAGTTTTGTGCTCTTTTGCCTTTTGAGCTTGGGTTGGGGATCCCATGTACACATATGCATTTTGCATCTTGCATTCATGAATCATATCATGTTTGCATCTTTGTATCATAGACTGCATTTGTATCATATGCTCTAGAGATGTGCTTCTCCTATATACATTGTTCACCATGATGTGCTATACATGATCTTGTGAGCTAGTTTGGTATGCTATGGTTAGCTTGGCTTAGCTCTGGATGATCTTGGTTTATGCCCATGGTTGCTAGCTATTTTTTTGAACATGCTACATGTATGCTCTCTTGTGGGTAAATGCCTTTATATGATCTTGACATGTTCTTGTGGCTTTGCTATGCTTAATTTGTGGTTGGATAGCTTATTTTGATCATATGGGGCCAAAGGCTCATTTGTCATCATGAATGTTTAGCCCGCTTGCTTTATCTTGTGGAGGGGCATAAGTACCTTTTTGTCGCAAAGACATCTCATGTACCAATATGAATCTGAAAATGAAATGTTAATTACTTGGAAAATGTGCTCCCATGTCATATGTGTTTAATTTTTATCGCTTTGGGTGCTAAACCGTTGCATGATGCCTACCAATGAGAAGTCTCATACATAGAAGTAGGCACATGGCTCGGTGGCTTTGACATGACATGAGATGCTTGAGGGTGTTTATGATGATCTTATGATTAGAATGGTTGTCCTAGCATGAAGTTTGTGTGGCTCTGCCATTTTGACATGTTTTGCTCATGTTAGGACTTTGCTCATGAGAGAGTGTTTTTTGCAAAATTTGCTACATTCTATCTTAGCTTTGCTCAATGGTTGTGGAACTTGGTAATCTTGTACCTAATGTTCATACGAAGCTATAGCGTATTTAACTTGCTCTTTTGGACATGAGTAGCATCTTGTGTTGAATCTTGTCTATTTGAGAAGCTCTAGGTTGCATGTTTTAATCTTTGCTTGATTCATGCATTACCAACAAGGGGGAGAATTTTGTCTCCAATTCATAACATGGGGAGAGATGCACTTTGTTTAACAAAGGGGAGAGTTTTGCATCATGAGGAAGAAAAAGAGGGATACTCAGTTCAGGGGGAGAACTTGAGTTTGCACGCATTTGTTCAGGGGGAGCCTGCATTCATGCTTTGGGAGCTCTTTGTGTTGCCTGAAATTGCTTTGTGCTTTGCTCTTTTGCCGATGGTGTCGAGCCCTTTTGCCTCACCTTGAGGAGTCGGCATTTTGAGCGTTTTGTCTCGGTTGTGTTGAGCCGTTGCCCTTGACTTAGGGGACCGAGACTTGCTCTTTCAAGTGATCTTGTTTTGGCTTTTGTTTGGCTTTTGATCACTTGTTTGAGCTCTTTGTTCGTTTCTTTTCTTTTTCTTTATTGTATGAATTGGTGACTATGTGTGTTGTCAATGCACTCATAAGGGGGAGATTGAGGACCGGAGCGTCCGAGGACCGGTGGATGGTCGCTCCTTGGTGTGATGAGTGATTGACAACGTGGTGTGGACTGACTCTTGGCCGAGTATTGCAGGTGCAGGTTGCGGCTTGATTTGCGTTGGTGCAGGTGAAGAGCGGGCGCGAAAGGTCTTAGCCTGTGTGGCCTCCGAGGAGTGGAGAGACAAGTAGGCTCGACTCGATGGACCCGGTGGCCGGACGGGATAAAGTGCGGGCCGCATGGTGGCAAGAAAAGCAAGACGAAGTCGGGTACGGTTTCTTGGATGAGCCTCAAAACCAAGGTGGAGCCGGTGCAAGGTAGCGGCCAAGTCATTGAACGGGGCAAGATTGAGTAGACCGTCCGGGAGCCGGAGGTGAAAGGCTTGGCGGGCCCGATGCTTGGCGTGGTGAGGCCGAAGCTTGCATGCGGGGTTTTCGGCGGTTCACCAGAAAACTGTCGGGTTCCTCGGTTGCTCCACAAAGCCGAGCACGACGGTTTGTTGGTTTGGCCACAAAACCAACACCGAGCCGGGACGACGTGGCGGCCAAGTCATGAGTGGGATTGGCGTGGAGGCTGCACCGAGTCCGTGGGGTTTACGGCGGTTCACCACAAAACCGTCGGGGTTATTTGGTTGAGCCACAAAACCAAGACCGGAGGCTCGGCGGGCGGAGACGGGATCCGGGCGCGCCGAGAAGCTTCGAAGCGGGCGACACGCGGCATGATCGAGGTGCTTGCGTTGGGAGGACGCGAAGGCCCGATGGATGTGCGGCCGTCCGATGGAGAACTTCATGTGTTGACCAAAATGCCCCTGTGAGGGCTTGAGTTGTAACTCCTAGTGTAGGGGTACTTCGATCTTTTCCGGAGGGCCTATATATAGGAGGAGGGGGCTGAATTTTCAGCCAACTCTTTGGCTTGTAGGTTGTGGTGCTCTTTCCTTTTGGAGTGCTTTAGGAGAGAGGGAGAGAGGAGAGAGTGGCTCTTTGGTTGGAGCTTTTTGTCATCTTAGATTTGGATTCTAGGAGTGGCTTGTAATCGATTGAACAAGATATTCATAGTGAATTCATCCTCTAAATCTTGTGCCAATCTTTCTATTCCCGAGTTGCTTTTGTTGCATTTTCGGAGCTCTTTTTGGTGCTTTTCTTGGAATTTTCGTTCATCGCTCGATTCGTCGATTTGAGGGCGTTTCTCTCCGGATTTCTTTGAGGGGATCATGGGTGAGTGCCTTGTGCCTCTTTGTGGATGATCTTGACCCCTCAAACACCGGATTTAGCCTTCGATTCGTTGATTTTCGGATGAACCCTAGTTCATAGTGTTCTTGGCAAGGTTTCACGATTCCGAGAGTTGTAGGGAGTTTGAGACAGAAATTTTTGGAGCATATCCTCTCCTTGGGGTGTTCATCATCTCCCCAAAATTTCGTCTCAAGACTCCAAGTGGTTTGGGAGATCCATCGATCGAAAGTTTGGGGCTGTTTCGCGGGCTGAATTTTTTTGGGGGGGGGCGGTACTACCGACCCTGTGCAGGTAATACCGATAACCTGATTTTCAGCTGCCAGAGAGTCTTTATCGATAGTACCGACCCGAGGTCGGTAGTACCGATAGTCGGAAGTACCGACCTAGTGCCGGAAGTACCGATAACCTGGTTTTTAGGTGCCAGTAAGCCCATATCGGTAGTACCGACCTGGGGCCGGTAGTACCGACAATTTTCTCTCGGTTCCTTTTGTGCTTGCTTCCGCTTTGTTCCTAGGCTTGTTCTAACTTGTTCCTAGGGTTAGTAGGTCCGTTGTGACTACGTGATCTTCGCAAGTGTGTGCGGGATTCTTCGGAAGTGATTTTGGGGTATAGGCCGAGTTCTTGAGAAGAATTTTTATCGGCTCCCATTCACTCCCCCCCTCTCTGGTCGCCAATCCAGTCCTTCACCAGTTGTCGAGAAGAAGAGAAGAGATAGAAGGAGGAATAAGAAGAACAATCGACCTCAACCGCATGTGGAGGAAGTTTCGATGATCAACACGATTCAATCAGAGAATGAGAACCTGTTCCCTTCACCATTACTGCCAAAGCTTGAAGACCCTGGAGTTCCATCAATCCACTGCTCCATCAATCAATGGAACTTCCAGCGAGTTGTCTGCGACACGGGATCGGGCACCAACCTAATGTCTAAGGTAACCTACGAATTAATATATGGTGACCTGCCTTTGTATTCCACATATATAATGTTGCAGATGGCGGATCAATCACAACAGTTCCCGGAAGGAATTGCACGAGATGTACCTGTCAAGATAAAGGACTACTATGTCATGACTGACTTTTTAGTCATAAACATGAGAGATGAGCAAGATCCTCCCATCGTGCTTGGAAGACTGTTCCTGAACACAACAAGAGCAATCATCTACATCAGGACTGGCGAGATCCACTTCTAGTTCAGAACTGAAAAGGTACGCTGCTACTTCAATACTTATACTGATCCTGAGCAGCCCAAGAAGAACAAAACGCGGAGACGCCTTCAGAAATTACAACGCAAGCTGAACACAAAGTTGACGGATGTCAAGAACATTGAAGAAGACATTAAGGAGAAGTCCGCTCAGCTTCTACCAGCCCAGTATTCTGAACCTGTTACTCTAGAAAGGTCTCCGCCGAAGAAACAAGTTTGGAGGAAGAAAGATCAAAGTACACCTTCGGAAGACCAATCACTACCCGCGTCATCAACAGATCAATCAATGGCCACTACATCTACGCCATGGGAGTAAGTACTCTAAACTCTCGCCGAGAGGTAACTCGGTATTTATCTTTATATTCTGCACTGTATTTTTAGATTAGCATGTTTATTTCCCTATACCTGCATTGAAAAAAATCATAAAAATATTTTCTGCTTTTGCATTCTTTAAGGCCCCATGTACTCCGTACCGTGGCGGCATAAAAAAATAATAATAAATATATTTTTGCATTATCACATGTTTTTGCATTTAGCATCTCTTTTGCATATAAAAATTCACAAAAAAATACGTGGGCACATGAAGGTCCACACATTTCAGAAAAACCAAAAAAGAAGTGGGCACATGAAGGCTCACAGCATAATCCTAGAATTTGTTCCTTCGGGTATGTGCGAGACTAATATTTACAGGGAGAATTTAATAAGGACCTGAAGGCAGACAAGTTCCAAGGATGAATCAAGAATCACTTCAAGATCCAGCTTGGGGGAGAGCACCCCAGTTATCACGATAAGTATCACTATCCTAGGTGTTTAATATTAGCTAGTTATTTGAGTATTAGTTAAAAGTCTTAGTTTGAATAAAATGCTAGAGTCTGCTAGTTGGCTTTTCTCTTTAATAATGATCTTGATGATATATGCTTGGAGATGATGAATAGTTGCTCCGCCTTAATCCCTTTTAAAGTGCTTAGTTTTCAGACCTAGATTCTCCTGAAGCTTAAATGCTTAATTTGTTCTAAACCCAAAACCTGTGCAAGTACATGCTTAATCTGAGTCTAGGCCTTGAAAGATGATTCATGAAAAGTTGAGTTGCTATTGATCATTTTCCTAGAGAAGCTTGATTCCTGGATTTATCTTAAAAATCATGAAATTTATATGATGAGTTCCTGTGTCTATGATCCTTAAGAGCTTGTCATACACATCAAGATCATTCCATTCCACCATTTATGCTGCTTCTGACATGGAAGTACGCATTTTCCATCAAGCCATACAGCTCATGCAACTCTAGGATATATCTCTCTCAATGTTAAAAAGGATTCTGGGGCTACATTCGAAAAAAAAGAGAGGAAAAAGAGAGAAGAGAGAGGGAGAGAAAAGGACAAGTGTCATACTAGGCGAGAAGGGCCTACCTCCCTAAAATAAATTTAGAGATGAATAATAGACACGTGTCCGAGGGCGAGTAGAGCCCACATCTCTAAGGAGAGAGAAAAATGGACAAAAGTCCGGGGCGAGTAGAGCCCACCTCTCCAAGAATGGAAAGCCCAGATCTTAAAAATCTTAGAAAGAGAGATATAGTCCAAGAGCTAGGCTAAAAGGCTTACCCTCATCCATCCAACACTATCATCCATACATATCTTGCCAAGTGTGACTCCATGCTTGAGAAGGTCGTACACAGGATCTCTGAGTTTTATCTGAAAAATGTGCAAAACCCCAGGATGATAGCTGATCAAAGAATTTGAGATATACTGCTTGACTTGATTGTTTTGTCTTTTATTTGCTCAAGATTTATTAAAATGCTATGCTTAAAGGTTGAAGGTAAGAGAGAGCAATCTTGTTGAGGAGAATTGGTTTTTGAAAACCATAGTACTTTCGAGGTGTGAAAGCGTTGTAGCAACTCCTGATCCTGCTAAAGCATATCTTTGCTAGGGACTAGTAAAGGGTAAGCTTGGGGGAGTTTGTTGACACATCTTATCCTATATATTTATAAGTCAACTAAACATGAGAAAAGGGCATAAATGTTAATATCAACTTAGAATAGGGTGCCACTAACAGTTTTTCTGGAGATTTGGTAAATTATATAAATCCAGGAACCATTCGGGAAAAGTGCTAAAAGAATCGAATCTAGAAGACTCCAGAAGGCTCCGGAACTCAACGTGACTTGGCACCCAAGAAAGAAGCATCTAGAAGAAGTGACGGACCACCTGGCCGAAGTGGGCCCCGAGGGGGGCCCACCCTAGCCTGATCGGCCTGGTGGTGGGGCCGGTCGGCCTCTCCCGGGCGCCACCTCAGCCCTACTTCCAGAAGGTTCTTCCACTGCCTATGAGGATCAATCTAAACCTCTCGTTAGATCGGTTTGATCAAACGGCGCACGTCTACCCCTCAGGGCTATATAAGCAGCCCCCCTACCCCCTGGCAGAGGCATCTGGAAACCTGAGTTTGCATACACCAGATCAAGTCATCAAGTCAGAGATACTACGCCCTAGAAACACCATATAGCAGAGTAGCTAGCTAGTCTAGATCTAGGAGGAGGCAAGGCGTCTACTTGGCTCCTGATCGTCTAGAGGCTGATCGAGATACTGATCTAGCTTCGCTCTTGTAAGTTCTTATCTAGTTCCTTACATTTGTTATAGAGACATATGTTCTTATCAATGATTATATTCCACATTATATGATTTGGTGTTTATTATGATTACATGTTTAGCATAGTTGATTTGCCTTTATATTCATGTATGGAGTCGTATAGCCCTCACCTAGATCATTTGTTAACATGGGTGAACGGTAAAGATAGTGTAAGCGTGGTGCTTATATTGTATTTATCTGCGATTGCACCCTATATGCCGGGTCGTGTGGTAGATCGTGGTGGTGACAGCACTATTGAGTCCTTCGCAGTCCACCCCCCGTGTATAGGACTAGTGGAGCCTTATACTGTTTGGGTTGTTTCAAGTTTCGGCCATGATCCTCCTGGATAGTCTCCCCATGCATTGATATAATAGTTCTTCTTCCATGATTGTTAAATGTTTGCACTAATCATAGTTTGCATTGACAAATAGTTTAGAGTTACTGAGGAGTATCCTCTCTAACTAGACTTTGCTATGTTTCTCTTGCTATAATGACACTTTCTAGCTGCTCATGATGTTATGACTTGAACAATGCTATCAATATCTTTATCTTTATGTGACTTACCCCTGTTTATAGCAATTGATATATTTTGGCCACTCTACATTATAAAACTGAGAGATGAGCATGTATTAGCTATTTTGGATTAGAAAGACTTCTTTCCCTGTGGTAGAATATAAATACGATACCTGGTTTTACTCCTGGTTAAAATGCTACAATGATATATTCATATCTGTGCGCTTGCGGATTCACTGTTTATATATATCTTCTTTTCTAGAGATCCAAGGCATATGTAAGAGTACCATATCCATGCGTTTTCTGGCACACCAGTCAGGGCTGACAACCTATATCGAGTTGTGCTATGAATCGTGTCGGAGTTCACCTTTTAGTTTAATCTGAAAGCAACATCTGATATACACTTAGCATCATGTTAAGATATACCTTTGCATTTCTGGTGCCGTCGATAGAGATGGATCTTATATCCGTTTCTAGTCGATGTCGTTAGCAATGTCAACACAGGCGGAGAGCTCCGCTTCTCATCAGCGGGGCTCGCAAGGTCGCGGGCACTTTGAGCCACGACAACCTGCGGCGCCGTCACAGCAGCCGCGACGGTCTGAGGAAGTTAATGTGCCGGTCAAGAGCCGCTTGGGTCCTTACCATGCGCGCGCGACACCATTAAGGCACGGTGGAGGGCTGACGTAGGCCATGACGACGACTACGAGCAGCAGCCTCGCAAGGAGTACAACCGACGGCGCGGGGGCCGGTATGACAGCGACGAGGACCGGAGCCGGAGCAACTCGCCTGATGCCCAGGGGCCTCGTGCTTTCGGGAAGAATGTGCGCAGTGCCCGTTTCCCTTCGCGTTTCAGGACTCCGACCTCCGTACCTAAGTACGATGGCGAAACCAACCCCAGCGTTTGGTTAGAAGACTACCGGCTGGCGTGTAACGTCAGCGGAGCGCGGGATGACCTGTTCATCATCAAGAATCTGCCGCTACATCTCGAGGACTCGGCTCGCACGTGGCTCGAGCACTTGCCACGAGGCAAGATCGATAGCTGGTCGCAGCTGTGTGACGCCTTCATCGGCAACTTCCAGGGCACGTACGCCCGACCAGGGAACCCCTGGGATCTGCGTAACTGTAAACAGATGAAGGGTGAGAGCCTGCGTGACTACATCCGGCGCTTCTCCAAGAGATGTACCGAGTTGCCCAGCACCACCGACACGGACATTGTCTCGGCCTTCCAGAATGGCACCATGTGTGCCACGCTGATCCATCGGATTGGGTGACGGAAACTGCGATCTACTCGGGAGCTGCTCGACATCGCGATCGACCACACCAACAGGGAGGAAGCCGTGGCCGCGACACTTAGCCCCGGAACTAGCAAAGGGAAGCAGCAAGTCGACGCTGACGACGGTCCGCCTGCGCCGGTCAACAAGAAAAGGAAGAGTAACGATAAGAGATACCGCGATGACACCGTGGTGGCTGCTGTCGACCGAAAGACAGCAAGACCCAGAAGTGACCCACTGAAGGATCACTTCGAGAAGCTGTTGGAGGCCCCGTGCCCCAACCACGAGGGCCTGGTCAAGCACGCCTCCAAGGACTGCAACCTGATGAAGTCCTACCTCTCTGGCACGCTGAAGAAGCGAAACACTGCTCCGACCAGTGATAGAGGGAAGGACAAGGGCAACGACGAAGGTGCCTTCCCCCGTGAAGATGGAGATGTTATGATGGTCTTCGGGGGTTCGGAGGCACGGCCACCTAGACGCCAGGAGAAGCTGATCCGGCGAGAAGTTTACCATGCTGAGCACGCAACTCCGACGTACTTAAAGTGGTCGGAGACACCGGTCATGTTCGACCGGCGTAATCATCCCGACCACGTCCCACGAGCAGGCAACTACCCGCTAGTCGTGGCACCCTTGTTCGGCACCAAGCGTGTGCACAAGGTACTGATGGACGGAGGCAGCAGCCTCAACGTCATCTACATGTCAACCCTCGACGACGTGGGGATTCTGCGGTCCTGACTGCGGCCGTCAACGGCGCCTTTCCACGGGGTCGTACCCGGGATGGAGGCGGGTCCTCTCGGGCAGATCGATCTGCCCGTCACATTCGGAACTCCGAACAACTTCCGAAAGGAGACCCTCACCTTCGAAGTGGTAGGGTTCCCGGGGACGTATCACGCGATACTCGGAAGGCCAGCTTACGCTAAGTTCATGGCCGTCCCCAACTACACGTACCTCAAGCTGAAGATGCCTTGACCGAAAGGCATCATCACGGCAGGTACAACTTTCCAGCACGTGTACGAATGCGATGTTGAGTGCTTCCAGTTCGCTGAAGCACTGATCTGGTAAGAGAAGCTCTCCGCTGAGCCCCCCTCCGAGGACCAAGATATCCCCGAGTCGTCCAAGCGAGCGGCTTGCTCTTTCGAGCCCGCCAAGGACGCCAAGGAAGTGCCCGTCTCCGAGGACGGCCGCACACTCTGTATCGGGACGGCGCTCGGTTCCGACTAGGAAAGCACGCTCGTCGACTTCCTCCGCGCGAACCTCGATGTGTTCGCATGGAAACCCTCCGACATGCCGGGGATTCCAAGGGAGGTGAGCACAAGTTTAACATTAAGCCCGGCTCGAAGCCGATCAAGCAGCGTCTGCGCCGCTTCAACTCCGACAAGTGCAAGGCCATTGGCGAGGAGATCAAGAAGCTCATTAGTGCAGGGTTCATTCGTGAAGTGTGCCACCGCGAGTGGTTAGCAAACCCTGTACTCGTTAAGAAGAAGAATGGGAAATGGAGGATGTACGTTGATTACACAAGCCTGAACAAGGCATGTCCAAAAGACCCATTTCCTTTGCTGCGTATAGACCAAGTAGTCGATTCAACGGCTGGGTACGAAACCCTCTGTTTTCTCGACGCTTACTCCGGGTACCATCAGATCACGATGGATCTGATCGACCAGCTCGCGACCACGTTCATCACCCCGTTTGGCACGTACTGCTACATTTCCATGCCATTCGGGTTGAAGAATGCGGGGGCCACGTTTCAGAGGTGCATGCGACGCGTCATTGGAGATCTCATCGGACGGCTAATCGAGGCCTATGTAGATGATATTGTGGTCAAGTCGAAAAAGGTGGGCGACCTGATCCCCGACCTCACCGCAGTCTTCGAAAAGCTGAGGGAGCAGGGAGTGAAGTTAAACCCCGAAAAATGTGTTTTTGGGGTCCCCAGGGGCATGCTACTCGGTTTCGTCGTGTTGGAGCGCGGCATCGAGGCCAACCCCGAGAAGATCTCCGCAATCACAAACATGGGGCCCATAAAGAACTTGAAGGGAGTGCAACACGTCACCGGATGCCTCGCTGCTCTCAGCAGGTTCATCGCTCGACTAGGTGAACGCAGCCTGCCACTGTACAAGCTCATGAAGAAGTCGGAGCATTTCGTGTGGACACCTGAAGCGCAAGAAGCACTCGATCTACTCAAGAAATTACTCGAGAGCCCACCCGTGCTCACCGCACCGACGGAGGAAGAGCCGATGCTCATATACATCACCGCTACAACCCAGGTCATGAGCGCCGCGCTTGTAGTCGAGCGAGACGAGCCCGGGAAAACACAGAAAGTACAACACCCCGTCTACTTCGTAAGCGAGGTTCTCTCCGACTCAAAGACGCACTACCCGCAGATCCAGAAGTTGATCTATGCTATCCTCATCACTAAGCGGAAGCTCCGACACTATTTCGACTCACACCGCATCACCGTGGTCTCCAAATATCCGCTTGGCGAAATCATACAAAGCCCAGAGGCAGAAAGGAGAATTTCCAAGTGGGCCCTCGAATTGATGGGACAAAACATCGAGTACGCGCCCCGCACCGCCATCAAGTCGCAGGCATTGGCCGATTTTGTCGCAGAATGGACGTAGGTCCAAACTCCCCCTGCTTCGATCGAGCACGAGACATGGCTCATGTATTTTGATGGATCCCTCATGAAGGAAGGAGCTGGGGTCAGACTCGTCTTCATCTCGCCTCTGGGCGTGCGAATGGAGTATATGGTCTGACTACATTTCGCAGCTTCGAACAACGTCACGGAATACGAAGCGCTCATCAACGGTCTCTGGATCGCCCTCGAGCTAGGAATCCGACGCCTCGAGATCAGGGGAGATTCCGACCTGGTCGTAGGACAGGTGATGAAGGAAAAGAATTGTCTAAGCCCAAAAATGGCCGCGTACTGCCGGACGGTGCGCGAACTGGAGGACAAGTTCCATGGGCTCGAACTCAATCACGTGCTGCGCGAGTACAACAAGGCGGCAAATACTCTCGCCAAAGCGGCATCAAATCGGAAATCCGTCCCACACAGGATCTTCACCAGCGACCAGTATGAGCCGTCCATCCGTTCCGAGGAGGACAAGCCACCAAAGCCATCGACACAAGAGGTCATGGAAATTGACGAGATACGATAGCCCAACCTCGAGGACCCAGACTGGAGGATCCCGATCCTCGAGTGGATGGTGGAAGGAAAATTGCCACCCGACAAGGAGACGGCTCGACGGATTGCTCGCATGGCCAATTCGTACAAACTGGTCGACGATGAGCTCTGACAAAAAGGAGCTGAGGGCATACTCATGCGCTGCATCCTGGCCGATCAGGGCAAGGAGCTGTTGCAAGAGATTCACGCGGGCACATGCGGACATCACGCCATCCCAAAGACCATTGTCAGGAAGGCTTTCCGATAAGGTTTTTACTGGCCAACCGTAGTGGGCGACGGTACTCGGATCGTGCGCAGCTGCGAAGGCTGTCAATTCTATGCACGATAGACTCATCTCCCGGCGCAAGCGCTACAATCCATCCCTATCACCTGGCCTTTCGCGGTCTGGGGGTTAGACATGGTCGGACCACTCAGAAAAGCACCCGGGGGCTACACCCATCTGCTTGTCACCATCGACAAGTTTTCGAAATGGATCGAGGCAAAGCCCATAACAAATGTCCGCTCCGAGGAGGTCGTTGCGTTCTTCACCGATATCATCTACCGCTTCGGGATCCTGAACTCTATCATCACTGACAACGGTACCCAGTTCACCAGCAGGAAATTCCTGAAGTTCTGCGACGACAACAACATTCGCGTGGACTGGGCCGCAGTCGGCCTCCTGAGGACCAATGGGCAAGTGGAGAGGGCCAACAGCATGATCTTGCAAGGTCTGAAGCCACGGATATTCAAGCGCCTCGAGAAGTTTCGGGCAACGTGGGCTGCGGAGCTCCCGTCCGTCCTATGGAGCCTACACACCACGCCTAGTCGAGCCACGGGTTGCACGCCTTTTTTCCTGGTCCACGGGTCAGAGGCAATCCTCCCGACGGACATCGACTATGGCAGCCCACGGGTTCAGGCCTACACCGAAGAAGGCAACCAAGTCGCCCTCGAGAACGCCATCGACCAGCTGGATGAAGCAAGCAGCGTCGCTCTCCTCCATTCAGCACAATATCAGCAGGCTCTACATCGCTACCACGAGCATAACATACGGGAACGCGAGTTCCAGATTGGCGACCTCGTCCTCCGACGAGCTCAAGTACGAAGACAGCAGGGTCATCTCCAACGCCTGGAACATAGAGCAGCTACGCCGTTTTTACCCTTAAGTATTTCCTTTATTTCATCTTATGATAATATAAGAGCTCCGAGCTACTTTCTTTCTTTCGTGAGATGATATCTTCCTCAGGCTTGCATTTTTTACTCGAGTAAAATGTCCTTATGCTTGTCTTATCCCATGGGCAAGTCTCCGACTTGTCCATGGGCTCGGGGGCTACTCGGGGCCACGACACCCCTCCCCTGCACGTTCCGAAATCTTTTTTCGATCAAAAACTATCTATGGTTTCTCATATGATCGTCGCGGTACGCCCGCACTCCTTAAAGGGAGATGAACGATGACTCTAGCGGTTACAAACCTGCGCACGTTCGGGCCCCGAGTACTCACGCCCCTGCGGCTACGGTACAAAGACCCACGAGCAAAGTTCGTGACCTCAAGTTGTCAATCACTCATCCCCTCGAAAGGTTGCTAGGGTAACCGTCTAAGCTATGAACTCCGAAGAGTTTTCTTGTTTGCAAACATACGCATACACCTATCCTTCTCCAAAGTACTCGGGGGCTGCCCGCCCAAGTAGTACCGCTTCAAAACCAAGCCCAGTCGAGTCGCCAGGTTCCTACGCCCCCGCGGCTATGGAGCAAGACACCGCCAGCAAGGTCTTAAGCTACACCGCTTGGGCTCGCAAATTCCCTAACTACTCGGGAGAAGGTTAACGAACAAACAAAACGCTTAACTTGAAATAAAAATGGGTACTTGACCCATGAGTTCGCCACAAGTGCTCGATCCATAAATTTATTACAAGTTATCACCAGCATAACAAAAAGCCACAGCGAGGCGACGCTGTTTTTTCCTCACAGACCCAAGTCGTGGAGGGCGTGGCCCATCATAACCTGGGCGAAGTCGACGGCGTCCTCCTCGATGCAATCATACCTGTCGTTGCTATAGCCCGGACACCATCCTTGGCCCAACAGCTCTCTGTCCATGTTCAGGTAATGTGACAGGAAGATGGCCACCACCTTGCGAACGATGTCACGAGCCACATCCATCGACTGCTGGCGAGCTGTCGCAGCGGCCCCTTCCAGGCGATCCTTGATGTTGCCGGAAGGAACCCCAAGGTCGTCCATCGCCTTGATGATGGCCGCCGCCATCCTGTCGCGAATCGTCTGCACCCGCGTGAGGTTGGTCTGGGTCTCCCTGTGCAATTTCCGTTCCTGTTCGAGCTCAGCCACGACCTCTGAAGGGAAATAGGGACTAATGTTAGCAAAAGGCATACTAATTCAAAGAAGGCAAAAGCATGAAGGGGACGTGGCTCTTACTGTTGAGTCTCTCGTTAGCTTCGTGAGCTAGCTCCACTAGCTTCTCGTTCTCGACGAGGCGGGTGGCTGCGGCACTCTCCTGATCCGCGACCTTCTTCTCCAAGTCGGTGTGGGCCACACGGAGAGCTGTCCACTCCAAAAATGAGATGACGTCACGAATCAAGTAACCACATGTGAGCAAAAAGCGAAGGCAACAGGTCGTGAAGCACTCACCGATGATCTCCTCTTCACGCTTCTTGGTGACTTCCTCGAGTCGGCCCTTCTCGGCGGTAACACTGCCGACCTGGGCCTCAAGCGCTGTCACCCTCTCATGAGCCGTCTGGAGGTCAGACTCGGCCCGGCCCGCCCTGGCTTCGAGCTCCGTCTTCTCTTGCTGGGAAGCCCGGGCAGCAGTCTCGGTGTTGGAGCGTAGCTCCGCCGCGGCCAGTTTCTCCTCCAGGGTAGCCTTCTCCGCCTGCGCCGCGACCGTGTGGTCCTCAGCAGCCTTCGCCTTCGCCTCGAGCATCGCGCACTCAGCTGTCTGGTCGACCTCGCTGGCCGCTGCCGCGAGACAGGTCGTGGCCAGCTGTGCTTCCAGCTGGGTCTTCTCCGCGTGGAGCGCTTCGAAGGCCCGTGATCTGTCGTCACAACGCCCGACAAGCTCCTAGACCACACGTGAACTTCACAGTCAAAAAAAGATGAGAAAACAAGCATGGAAGTCGAAAAAGTGGAAAAAGAGGGCTACGACTCACCCTCGAGGCGGGTAGGACCAGCTACCTGATCGCCCGCTCCGACTGGCGCAACGCCAGTTCGCTCAGGCGCGGGCCTCGCTCCAAATTGCGATGGGCCAAGAGCTCCGCGCCGTCGTCAATGTCCAAGCCGATGGAGGCCTGAACTCGCGAGACAGGCACCAGCCAAAGCAGCAAAACCTCCGTCTCCTCCTCCACCATCGATGTGGTCGGCCCCGGGCTCCTTGAGCTCTCCCCGACCTCCGAGGTCGGGGGTACCATCTGTTCATCCGCCACCATGGCGGGAAAGGCGACTGGGGAAGGTGACTCCGGGATGACGACCACTTCGGCGGGATTTGGCCGGGGAGCGGTGTCAGGCACGGCGGCCGACGAAATTGGGGCGGCCTCCTCTGTCACTACAATGACCGTCGCAGCAGGGACCTCCTCGGAGTCAAGGGTGGCCGTCTTCACCTCCGCCGCAGCACTCCCCGTTCCCCCCAGCAACTCGGGAGCTGGGATCTCGGAGTCCGCCGCGGCTCCGGCCGTCCCCTCGAGCGACTCGGGGGCTGGCCACTCGATGTTTGCGGCGTCGTCGCTCACCCCCATCGACGACTCGGGGGCCATTTGTTCAGCGTTGCCTTCCCGCGCCTCAGGACCAGGGTCTTCCTGAGGTTGCTCCGGGACTCCGGACAGGCACCTCGCCAACTCGGCCGCGTGGGCTGAGAGCGCTTCTTCCGTGGGGGCCTCACCCCCCAAACCCATCATGCCCATCGACAGGTTGCTGTGAGCAGGGCTCCCAGCTCCCCGCGGTGGGACTGTCATCTCTTGGGTCCCAGACCCTCCTGTCTCTTCAACTGCCGCCCCCGACTGAAGGGAAGACGGCGGACCGCCCGATGACAGCGCATCCCCGACCACCTGGGCTGGGCGGTGCAAGGACTTCACAGGCGCCGGCCTCAGAGTACGGCGGTCGGGCACCCTAAAACGAGAAGAATGTCACAGTGACAACAAGCAAAAGGCATACTTCCTGAGAATACGGAGAGATAGTCCAAAGAATGCAACTCAAAGCTTACCTCTCTGCGATGAGGCGAGGCCGCTTGGAGCTGAAGGTCGGGTTGCGGGGAGACGCTGCCCTTTTGCTCCCCGCAGACGGAGCAGAGGTCGAAGAGGGCGTCGTTCCGCCCCCAGCAACGACAATCGACGAGAGGCGCTGTTGGGTCGGGGCCGGCCCCCCGCTCTGGGCCGCAAGTGGAGAGGAAACCACCGGCGCGCTCCGTCACTCCTGTGGCGAGCACGCCGAGGCGAATGTGACCTCTGGCGCGAAGAGTGGTGGCGCGAGGTGTCGCACCTCGACATACGGCGGGTGGGGTCACTGTGCCATGAGGAACTCCTACTCCTCTCGCGATAGCCCTGTTGAGAGGCGCGGCTGCTCGTTCTGGGCTAATCAGCCCGGGAGGACAGGGGCGGCACCTGCTGGCTCGAGCCAGCGCCCGCCGTGGTCGAGGCGGGCACCGACCCGCCGCGTGGCTGCGACGTCGCCGCCGCCTCATCGTCAGTCCACTCGAACTCTGACTCAGCCTCGTCCGTGTCCGGTGGCGCTGACGAGGGGTCCTCGTTTTCGGAGACGTTGGCCTCCCCGGCCCGCCGGCGCGAAGCGCGGGCGTCGTTTCTCGATCGTTTGTCGATCTCCTTTTGCTGGTGGGCCCTTCTGCGTTCCCCCCGCCGCTGCTGCCGCGTGGCGATCTCTCGAGTGAGTGCCCGGTCCTCTTCCAGTGGAGGACGCGAGGTGAGGATGCACACAGCCCCCATCTGCACGAACACAAGAGAATCATCACCCACAGTCACAAAAAACAAATCGAAAAGAAGTTGGGGGAAGCGTACCAGGGCCGCGGTGACCGGGGAAGGAAGCATCGGCAGCATGTTTGGCGGCGGCCAGAACAGATGAGTCACCCCAGTGGCTTGGGACACCCGGCGCTGGACCTCGTCCATCAAGGGCAGGGGGTTGGCAGTCACCGTCCCCACAAAGGGAGCCCGGTTGTCCGTCATCTCGCAAAGGCGTAGAGTGCGACGGCAGAGCGGGACGATCCTCCTGGCGTGGTAACCGCCAATCAGGGTGATGAAGTTCACCCCATTGTCGCGGGGTATCTTGAGGGCGTCGAGGGCGTCGTCGAGGAACCGGGGCTGATCCTTCTTCTCCGGCCCGTAGCTCTGCTTTGCCGGTGCCCGGTCGTACCAGCGGTTGGTGAACCTGGGCAGTGGGTTCTCGAGATCGTTCTTGAGGTAGAACCAATCTCGGTGCCACCCGCTGTTGGTGCTTGTCAGGCTGGTAGGGATGTACTTGTCCATCCTCCCCTGCTTCCCGCGGAGCCCGGCGCACCCAATCACCGCCGCGGTGCGATCGTCCTTCACGCAGACAAACTTGTAGAAGTACCGGAATAGGTCCCAGTGGGCTCCCTGTCCCAAGTACCCTTCACACAGAGCTTCGAACGCCGCCATCTGCTGGACGCCGTTCGGGTTCAGGTTGTGGAGCTCGAGGCCGTACTCCTCGAGGACGGCGCGGATGAACCGCCCCGCCGGAACGGAGAAGACACGCTCGTGGAAGATCACGAATGAGACCACGTAGTCCTCCGAGGGCTGGGGGCGGCTCTCCGGTCCGGGAACCTTCCACTCCTCCACTTCGGTTAGTGGCGGCAGCATGCCGTCGGTGGCGAGACGGTCGAGCATGGACCAGGTCACCATTGAGGATGACCAGTTCGACATAGCGTCGGCCATGGTGGCGGCGGCGGGCGGAGCTAGCTTGCGATGGAATGTGAGAAGAGCTCAGTGGCTTGCGCGCGGCGGGTGTGGAGGCTAAGGCAAAGACGACGGCAGCGGAGTGCACAAGAAAGAGGAAGGGGAAATTTTGGTCGGCGGCCGCGGTATAAAAGGGGGGAATGATTACCCCCCCCCCAACAGTTAATGCCCAGGCCGCCTCAGGCCACGTCCTCCACCCACCGAAGCATCGCCCCTCAAAAGACGCGCCCACTACTGCCCGCCGCCAACGACTGTGCCGCCACGTCATCCGGAGCGGGACCCACAAATCTCGCAACCGGCGCGGGATCCCCGCCATTCACCCCACGACACGCATGACGCGGTGAACCGCCAACCTCCCGAATTCAAGAGTTCAACATTTAACCCCACACACAAGTCTCCAACTTGTCCGTGGGCTCGGGGGCTACTACCCGCGGGTCCGCTCGAGCGTCCCCGCCGGAGAAAGCACGACTGGTTTCCTCGTCTCCGTGGCAATTAATCCTGGGAGCGAGTCCTTGACTCCCTCACTAGGCTCGGGGGCTATTGACGATGCCATGGACTAGGGCCCACCAAGACCTCTAAAAAACGCACTACAGACCCATGTACGGCATGTTTCGGCGGCTAATACAACGAGTATTAGGCCCCCGAGTACCCGAGGGCCCGTACGACCTATTTCCGTCATGGGCCGGAAGGCAGGCGGCCCACGGCCACCCGCACCCTCTCCTCCGAGTACATGACGACCCGTACGACAAGTCTTCGCCTCCGCCTCTGACTACTTACTCATACGATTAGTTTCCGCTTCCCGTCCCCGACTACTCGTTCGCACGAGTAGTTTCCGTCACCGCCCCGCGCAGGCTTCGCGCGGAAGGCAAAGGGCGCGTGGGCCCTTCCTGGTCGAGATCCCAGGATCTCCACGCACATCCCCCTGCGCACTGCCACGCGTCCACTCCACTACAGCGGCCCACCCGGGCCTGGCTGATTCGGTGTCAGGGGACGGATTCGTCAACCCTGCCACGAACGGCACAGTGGCCATCGTACCATGGACAGCGTGAAAGGTGTTGAGCAATGGACGGCACGGTACACGCTACACTCTAAGCATCGGAGGGTGCGACATAGATCACCTACTCGCACGAGTAGTTTTCCGTCTCCGACCAATTCAAAACTTGGCCGTCAAGGCCGCAGGTACACGGGCCCCGTTGATATCCCATGATATCCGGGCGCGTTGGCCCGCGACTCGCCACGTGCTGGCCTCTCCACGATGGTCCACCCTGACCAGGTCGATCTGGTGTCAGAGGGCGGATCCGCCTGCAGCTTCTCAGACGAGGCAATACGTGTCGCACTACGGACGGCACAGGAAACGTTGTGCCATGAACGGCACAGTGTAAGCCGTCCCCTATCCCTCGAACACCGTGGCATAGACCACTCCATTTCTACATTACCCAAAAAAGACAAATGCCTGATCTGCTAACAGGAGTAGGATACGAACCCTACTTCCTGTACCCGACTAACTACACGGAGAAGGGTGCGGGACGCCCCAGGAACAAGTACTTGGGACGCACGACTCAAGGAAGACCTACACCGTCACCTGAAGCATCGCAACAGTTCTTTACCGCTCCTCCTGACAGCCCGACGCAGAAGGAAGACGCCCTACGCTGTAGTCCAGCTTACACCCTCGATGTAACCCCCCTGAGCCTCTCCCTTGTGACTATAAAAGGGGAGGACAGGGTCACTTGCAACACACGCTCATTTCCACCCCCATACGCACTCAGTATCAATATCTTATCTCAAAAACCCCCGTAGACACACACACACACACACGTACGCAGACTCCTACTACAAGAACCACTTGCACACCAGGGACTTGGGCTCAATACCCTCTCCCGACTTGTTTGTATCCCCTACTACAAACTCTTGAGCATAAAGAACAACCCCTCTAAGACTGGACGTAGGGTATTACTCTCTGGAGGCCCAAACCAGTATACCCGAGTGTCTCTTGTGCAAACGTGCGGATCAGGACACGTGTTCTTATAAATTTACTTGCCGGCGGTAACAAACCCCGACAACTGTAAGTACATTGCGTACTTGCAGGACTTATCCACAATACTATACATTTGGTGGATGCATGAGGCTTGTCAAGTTTTAACATTTGGATAATAAAATGCGAGCATAATTTATAAAGTGAATAAGCAAAAGACATGGCATTCTATGATCTCTAAGTAAAACATCAAGTAATTGCAATAAGTAAAGTGATCAAGTATTCATGAGCTCAATCTTCCATAAGCCCTTCACACAACTCTACGTTAAAGTCCAAGTACATGAGCGTGCTCCGTGACCTGGAGCGAGGCTATTACAATAGATTATAACCCTACAGAGGTGTACAACTTTTCCTACACAAGGCGCAAGACCAATGACCATACCCTTTGGCCTAGGATAAGTGTTAATTCATGCCCTCGACCTTTCACATACTCGCACCCTACTATGAACGAATGGTCGAGAGTGTATAGATGTACCGGACATGGCTGATCACATCTCATCCCACCCCGCACCAAATCTGGTCAAGATACGGTGCGACTTATGCTACTTAGCTTACTGACCCATTATAAGCATGTGGTTTGTACGAGATAGTGCTCAAGTATCACAGCGATAACGATCGGGCCTTAATCGACTCAAGCAAGCCTATGTCACTTGGATTCCACTTCCAACATGGCCCTAGCACACTTGCTCAAGTCTCGAACATAGGGCTTAATTTTAATCCATTCATGGCTACTCAAGTATTAATTAAGCAAAACATATTACAACTCGCGAGCGGTGGTGTGACCTTGCCACTTCTCGACTTCTACCGAGGACTAAGCATGGCTAAGCAATTATATCGAGGTTTCTAGCATAAATACTTTCACTAAATAAGTTGAGCTAATTCCAAAAGTTGATGTCAAATAGGTTCTACACATTGCACATGTCTAAATAGAGCTAAGCCCATGCACAACCATTAATAAATAATAACATTTCACATTTAGAAAAATAGAGTGAGATATATTGGTGCCTGCCGGGGATTGGTACTCCAACATCGCAACACTCTGTAACGTCATCTACGATAATAGATGAATGCATAAATTAGAAAAGATGCCATGAATGTATATGCAGATGAGATGCAATGAATTATGAAAAGTACAAGATAAAATGGTTCAAGATTATCAGACAAGGCAGTTAAAGAATAGAAATAAAAGGCACAAGCAATTGCATAGGATGACAGGTGCAAACAAATATTCACACAAGTGCTCATAGTATTTCAAGACAAGTTATAACATAAGAATGCAATCAATATTAGTGGTGCTATTTTTAGTTACCATATGAGCTATCGCATAATTAAATTGTTGGGACACCATGATTGCTATCAACACTAAGTAGTTGACCATGCTCAAGTAAACTAGCTAGTGACACTAGTTATTCATCAATAGACAAATTGAGAATTAAAGACAAATTATAGCATCACACATGGAATAGGAATAACTTTCTAAAGGAGAAGCTATTTAACAAAGTTACACTTACAAAGTAAGCCATCATTATTCTAATTATTTACAAAATAGAGACATAACATATTTATTTGAATTAACACAAAAGAACGGGTAGTTCACATGAGCTTAAATGACTTATTAGGCATTTGCAACCAACTAGTCCTAGAACAAGGATATCCAAAGTTGTGTCATTCTATTGTCTTTAGTCTTGCCATGATAGGTATTTAATTAAAGACAACACATCATGGCATATGTCGCTAACGAAATTGATTTCACCAATTTAGAAGTGCTATGAATTATTTGATCATGCAACAAACTAGCCACATTTACTTAAAAACTTGCAACTATATGAATACATGACTACTTCTTAAATGTTATCACTTAAAGTCAATGCAAACAACAAGATAAGCATGTATTGATTAAACTAGAGACAAAGCAATAATTTTTTGAAGCAACCATGTTTTTAACCAATGCTAAACATCATGATGAAACTAATATTTGTTTTCTAATATTCATAGAATTAATCATGTTTAAACATCTTATATACATAGAATGCAAAACTAAGAATATTATGAGAAGTGCATAGAAGAAGTAAACTATTTTCATCACACAATTAAATCTATTCAAAGTATTTAATACAAGGTAGAACACCTAAATCCTACACAAAACATGGGTTTATTCACGTTTTCCATTAATGGCAGGATTGTAAATAACTCATCAAGTTCTCGAAAATGCGATTGACGGTGATTCTGGTGACCGATTGCAATGGGATTTGATCCTAGAGCTTCTTTAGATGATGGGGAATCACTTTTGGATCATAGAAACGACATGCATCAAGATTTAGATGACATGCAACATTAATGGAGTTGAACCTCCATTGGAGGTCAATGGAGAAACTTTCAATGGATGAGAGAGGAGGGGGAAACCATAGAGGAATCTCACCTAGGGTGGGGAAAGATGATTTAGAGTGCCACATATTGGAGTAGAGCGGCGAGGAAGGAGATCGGGCTTCACCTTGGTTCACCGGAGTTGAGGACGAAGAACAGCTTGTAGCAGCTTGCCTTGAAGAAGATGAAAGACGACGTGGAGGAGAGGAGAAGGAGCTCACCCATTACCTAGCTGGGGAGGGGCACGGCCAGGGGGGCGCGTCGCCGGCACGGGTGGAGCGGCTGTGCTGGCGGGAGAAAAGAACGAGGGAGAGAGGAACGGCCGAACGGGGAGGGGGTCACGGGAAAAAGGGGAGCAGCGGCGCGTCGCCTGCCCCTGCAGGGAGGGGGCGACACGCCTCCGCGGGAGGACACGCACGCACATGTAGTAGCCCAAGTTGCTGAAGAGGGTATACAAAAGAGGAGATGTCTGAGGTGTTCAGAAATTTGTGGGAGATTTGGTCTGAGGTTTGGTCTCTAGACGCTTCAGGAACGGAGTGGATGAGCATCAATTCATGAACATGTATAAAAACTACTCCTTTTGTAAAATCAAAACAACTCATTTAGAGATTATTAAAAATCATGAAATTTTTTTGGTAGATTCTATAAATCATAACTAACCCATTTTGCTTGGATCTGGCATCATAGTTATTGCAGATTTCAAAAGAAAATTCTTCCCGGATGGATACTTTTGAGATTTCAGGTAAGCTGTTTGACATCGAGATGATCTTCAAAAATCCAAGAGAAGATACCTAAATTCGTGTTGGAAGAAGTACTAATTGATCAAGACATCACACAACATAGGTTCTATGGTTAAAATCTAAGTTGCTTCACAGGGAGGCATATCCACTTTATTCAATAAATTAATTTAAAAAGACAATGAGATTCAAACAAGCTCAAGAATTATGTCTTAGTAAACAATGATGCTCATGATGCAAGGCTAAACATGTAATTACATTTTAGGCTGTTACACACCCCATGAAGTTCCTGAAGTGTTTAAGTTTCTAGCAGCCAAAGTTCAATTTGTAAAGACTAGGTTCTTGCCAATTTCTGGCAGCAAGTTTAATTTGTTAACGTGAGATCAATTTACCAAGCATGTCATAGTGTAGCACTGCAATTTAATTAAGTTCAATTCATAAAGCCTATGTTCTCCCAAGTTTCTTCGCGCCAAGTTTAATTGGTAAACGACTAAATGCCATACCAAGTTTGCAACGCATGTCTAGTGTATTTGAACAATGCAATTATTGAAGCCCTACAAGCTACTATATCACCTGATATATGCATGATTTACTAATTGGACATAACGGGTATAACCCAGGTATGCAGAATTATGACGGCATGTTTAGGATCATTATAAATTTTTGTGCACTTGTAATTCCTTTCACATGTATTTTGATGTGCTCAAGAATACATCTACGATGTACAGGGCCTGCTTTTGGAAGCTTTGGTAATCTTTTGTACTTGCAAATGATTCTTTTAGTTGTATTTTTGTAAGCACAAAAAATAATTCGGTAAATGATGGAATTCCCCAGAACTAAACAAGATTCCTCGGCTAGGAATTGTATCTCAGAACATTAACATCGGACCTGAGCTCACAGATATCACATCAAAAGATCAAACTGGATAACCATAGGTCCATAGCTAAAAAGATCATTCAGACCTGTATTCTGAATGGAGCGAGTGTGAACAGAAGCTCGGCCTGAACCACGTGCAGCCCGGCATGAAAATGAGGCACACCCATGGTGGCTGCCATGCCCTCCTGTCGCATCCCACTCGGCGGCATCAATGGTCTGTGACACCTCAAAACCAAATGCCCTGCTAGTGTATGATCAAATGTTTTTATCCATGTGTTAGAAAATTAAGCAATTTTCATATTATTTAATCCAGAAAAATGACGGCTTAAATGTGATGACATATATAAAATTAATCATGATGAAAAAACAATTTCTAAACATACATGTAAAAAGGAAGCAGATAAGAAAGATATGAAGAACAACACATATATGAAGATGAGAGATATAAGCAGATACCCAGCATTGCCGGCAGCATTGGAGGGCCCGGAGGTGTCAACCATAGTGTCGTCGTCGTCGTAGCAGAGAAGTCGCTGCAGGCAGTCTGGTGTCGTCGTCATAGCAGGCAGTCGCGCGAACGCTCCCCAAAAACCAAATCGCCGTACACCCTCGAGCAGAGTTCACGAACGGCGTCGGCTCCGGAGGCACCTGCCCTCCAACGTTCCCGTGCGCGCAGGAGCACCGGACGGAGATCCCCGAGAAGCAGCAGAGTTTGGTTCAACCAAGACAGATGAGATAGAAACTCTACTATTTATAGAGTCAAGCCAGGGAGGTGAAAAGATCAGGTTCGTAGGCCGCGGAATGCGAAAGGACGGAACATGTAGAGTTGTCATCAAACTCAACTATGATTCATTAAGGTAACTCCAGCACCAGCAGTTATGGATAGTGGCTGACAAAATGAAGAGTCTGTCCGTTCGCTCGCCGCCTGCCCACTCGGCTCGGCACGGCTCGGCCGGCCGGCGGCGGCGGCGGCGCGCGCGTGTGGCACACAAGCGCTCTTTCTCAACTTCTTGAATTAATTAGAATAAATCTAACTATTTAAGCTGAGTAAAAGACTCTTGGAATTCTCATCTGGTATTATTGTTATTCCCATACAAATATTACGTACCATAGAGTTGAATTAAATTTTTAGTGGGTCAGGCTCAAATAAAATTCAACATTCCCCACCAAACTCTAGGGTAAGTAATAAGGCATAACAAAAGAACACAACTCTTTGATATACCAGTGTTTCGATGAAGACTGTTAAGTTGAACATCCATCTAGAACAAGAATTTTACTCAATCACAACTATATAATGGACTAAGCCTTGAATTGACAGTTTTATGTGAAATGAGGTCCATTCAAGTTCTTTACTAGTACTAGGCTGCAAAAAGGCATCCCCTTTGTTTGAAGCATATAAGTCACACTTATGTACCTTTTCATGAGAATTTAGAGATTACCCAAGTCTGATAGACTGTGATCTCACATAGGTGCATTTCTCAATATATGTTCTGTAGGACAACATCTCGATTGAAATACATTAAGGTAAAAACCGTCCGGCCTTACAGAAAGGAAAAATATGCACCAGAGATGAGTTAAAAAGGGATCTTTTCTCACAATCTACTACTAGCTTGTTTCACCATCCTAATTCACGGGATCTCCAATCACATAGGACAGGTTACCACTAAAGTAGAATTCAAATGGGTCTCATACCCATCTCTCTCGATGCAATCTCTATCACATTACGTGATAAGTCCTTGGTGAATTGATCTGCCAGATTTTTTGACGTATGGACATAATCCAACGCTATAACTCCGGAGTTTCTCAACTTTCTGACAGATTTTAGTCGTCTGTTAACATGCCTTGAAGACTTCATGTTATCCTTGGAACTGTTAACCTTTGTAATCACAGTTTTGTTATCACAGTTCATAGAAATAGTCGGAATTGACTTTTCAACCACCGGTAAATCCAAAAGGAGTTCACGAAGCCACTCGGCCTCAGTCCCAGCAGTGTCTAATGCAGTAAGCTTTGCTTCCATTGTAGACTTCGTTAAGATAGTCTGCTTGCAAGACTTCCAGGAAACAACGCCACCTCCAAACAGAAACACATATCCGCTTGTGGCATAAAGCTCATCAGCATCAGAGATGCAGTTGGCATCATTGTTGCCCTCTAACACTTTTGGGTGTCCTGAATAATGAATACCATAGCTCATGGTGCCCTTTAAGTAGCACATCACTCTCTCAAGAGCACCCCAATGCGCATCTCTAGGGTTTTTCACAAACCGACTCAGCTTGCTCACAGCATAGGAGATATCAGGTCGTGTAGCATTTGCAAGATTCATGAGAGAACCAATGATCTGGGAGTACCTCAATTGATCCCTTGCAATTCCGCGGTTCTTACTCAAAGGAACACTTGGATCATAAAGTGTAGGTGAAGGAATACAGTCACTGTACCCAAAGCGACTTAAAACATTTTCCACATAGTGAAATTGTAACAAAGTTACCCCACCATCACCATCTCTTGATAGCTTGATATTAAGAATAACATCAGCTTCTCCCAAATCTTTCATCTCAAAATTATTTGACAAGAATTGATTCACTTCCAAAACAACTTTGAGATTAGATCTGAAGATCAATATCTCATCAATATATAAACACAATATGACACTTTCACCCCCACCATGTTGGTAGTACACATTTGTCAGCTTCATTCACAATAAAACCCGCAGACGTCAATGTGTTATCGAATTTCTCATGCCATTGCTTAGGGGCTTGTTTAAGGCCATATAACAACTTCAATAATTTACACACCTTGTTCTCTTGACCATTTGCAATGAATCCATCAGGCTGATCCATATAGATCTCCTCCTCCAACTCTTCATTTCGGAAAGCGGTCTTAACATCCATTTGATGAACTATAAGACCATATGAGGCTGCCACGGAAAGCAAAGTTCGAATTGTCATCAATCGAGCAACAGGTGAATAAGTATCAAAGAAGTATTCACCCTCCTTTTGAGTGTAACCCTTAGCCACAAGTCTTGCTTTGTACCTCTCAATTGTACCATCAGGCCTAAGCTTTTTATTGAACACCCATTTACATCCAATAGGTTTGCACCCATAGGGACGATCAACAACCTACCAAGTTCTATTAGACATTATTGATTCCATCTCACTCCTAACTGCTTCCTTCCACAAGTCAGTATTAGGAGAGGAAAATGCATCTTCAATAGTTGTTGGAGTATTATCCATAAGATACACAATGTAGTCATCACTAAAGGATTTTGCAACCCTTTGTCTCTTACTCTTTCGAGTTACTACAATGCCATTCTCCTCTAGACTTTGCACATGGGTTTCCTCAAATTGTTCATCTATAATGAGATTATCATGATCATGGGAACTTAATTCATGATTAGAGCTGCTAGGTGTTGATTTCATTGGAAAATCATTCTCAAAAAATGTAGCGCCTCTTGATTCTATTATTGTACCAACATGCATGTCAGGTACCTCAGATTTTATAATTAAGAACTCATATCCCACACTACGAAAAGCATAACCAAGGAACACACAGTCTACGGTTTGAGGTCCAAGTTTGCGCTTCTTATTGATTGGCACATTCACTTTAGCCAAGCAACCCTAAGTGCGCAAATACAAAAGATTTAATCTTTTCTTTTCCCATTCCTCGAATGGTCTGATTTCTTTGTCTTTTATAGGAACTCTGTTTAGGACATGACAAGCTGTCAAAATCGCCTCACCCCACCATTTATTAGATAATCCCACAGTGTCTAACATGGCATTTACAAACTCTATTATAGTGCGGTTTTTCCTCTCGGCAATCCCATTGGATTGTGGTGAGTACAGCGGTGTCCTCTCATGAACAATCCCATGTTCAATGTAGAACTCATCAAAAGTATTAGAGAAATATTCTCCACCTCTATCAGACCTTAATCGTTTAATTTTCCTCTCAAGTTGGTTTTCTGCTTCAGCTTTATAGGCCTTGAAATAATTTAACACTTCATCTTTTATTTTCAAAAGATACACATAGCAGAATCTAGTACAATCATCTATAAAAGTCATAAAGTATCTTTTTCCGCCTTTTGTCAAAACGCCATTCATCTCACAAAGATCGGAATGAACTAGCTCTAGAGATGTCAAATGTCTTGGCTCGGCAGCCTTGTGAGGCTTGCGAGTTTGTTTAGATTGCACACATGCATGACGCTTAGAGCTTTTGACATGATTAAATTTCAGGATTAAACTCATATTTGCTAGCCGCGTCAAACATCCATAATTAACATGACATAAACGTGAATGCCATAGATCTGTCTCATCACAAACATTAACAGAGTTCACGACATTATTACACACATCCATCAAAGACAAGCAGAACAAACCTCCGCAATCATAACCCTTACCAACAAATGTTCCATGTCTCGACACGACACACTTATTGGACTCAAAAACAACTTTATAGCCATCATGACACATCCAAGAAATTCTAACAAGATTCTTCTTTATTGAGGGGACATGTTGCACGTGCTTTAATAGCACCGTCTTTCCCGAAGTAAACTTTAGATTGACGGAACCAACACCATGAACATGCGCACGTGATCTGTTTGCCATAATTTATCATGGAGTTTTCATGCATCTCATAATTGTTTGCCAGATGTGTAAGATATGTAGTTTTTCTCATACTTGGTATGAAGTGCACAAATCACAGCGCCTCTGAAGAGGTTATCGACAGCCCAAAATTTAGCCTCCTCATCTGCAGAAAAGTTATTGGGCTTCCCCTCTGCGACATGATAGCAGTTCATAGTAGTCAACCCCAATTCCATCTTAGCACGCCAAGTCATGAAATTCGTTCCATCAAAGGCATTTGGCTTCAAAACGGCAGCAAAACCAGTAACGAAAAATTGCCTAAAATTTGGTTTTTGGATTGTTAGAAAATTAAGCAATTTCCATAGTATTTTAATCCAGAAAAATGACAGCTTAAATGTGAGGACATATATAAAATTAATCATGATGAAAAGATCAATTTCTAAACATGCATGTAAAAAAGAAAGACAGGAAGAACAACACATATATGAAGATGAGAGATATAAGCAGATACCCAGCATTGCCGTCAGCATTGGAGGGCCCGGAGGTGTAAACCATGGTGTCGTCGTCGTCATAGCAGAGCAGTCGCTGCAGGCAGTCTAGTGTCATCGTCGTAGCAGGCAGTCGTGTGAACGCTCCCCAAAAACCAAATCGCCGTACACCCCGAGCAGAGTTCACGAACAGCGTCGGTTCCGGAGGCACCTGCCCTCCAGCGTTCCCATGCGCACAGGAGCACCGGACGGAGATCCCCGAGAAGCAGCAGAGTTTGGTTCAACCGAGACAGATGAGATAGAAACTCTACTATTTATAGAGCCAAGCCAGGGAGGTGAAAGGATCGGGTGCGCAGGCCGCGGAATGCGAAATGACAAAACATGTAGAGTTGTCATCAAACTCAACTATCATTCATTAAGGTAACTCCAGCACTAGCCGCAGAATGCGAAAGGACAGAACATGTAGAGTTGTCATCAAACTCAACTGTCATTCATTAAGGTAACTCCGGCACCAGCACTTATGGATAGTGGCTGACAAAATGAAGAGTCTGTCCGTTCGCTCGCCGCCTGCTCGGCCACGGCCCAGCTGCAGCGGCGCGCGCAACACCCAAGCTGTGGGGACCCACCTTCAGGATTCATGTTAAGCACCTGTGTTAGTCCCTGGATCTGGTAGGCTAACGCAGTTCTTATTAGAGTTAAGTATAGAGGCAATAATTAACGTATATTCACAGAAAATACCTCAACGCGGCGAAGGGAAGCGCAAGTGCTCATCCACTAACTAGATGGTTAACAACACCAGGAATCCACGTAGTCTACCTGTAAAAAGTATAATAGAGGCAAGGCTGAGTACACATCAACGTACTCAGCAAAACTCAGCGTATAAGAAATTAAACCTATTGACTACATGCAAGGTTCCAAAGAAAAGGAGCAGGTCTTAATTATAAATAAACTAATGCAGGTGAAGTAAGTTGCAGAAAAACTGAAAAGTAAATCAAGTATATTATAAGTAGGTTGGTCCTGGAGGGGGAACACATAGCCTCCCCTACCAGTCCCCAAGTGTTATTATACTCAGCGATCGCCGGGGTCCCACTAAGCCAGCATCTGCTGTATCACCCTCTCTAAGGGCCATTGTCCCGTCTCACCACCAAATCTATTCCCACAAAGCATGTGTACTAATCAACGGGAGCTTTGACCAAAAGGGCTCATAACTGAGAGCCACGGCTATTCGAATAGGTTATACTCTGGGAAGAGTCGTACACTGTATCCATACGTCCGACCAGCCCATACCTCGATCACAGGCGGTACTGGCCGCAGGAACCATACCCACTGGCGTCTACATGTGGACTACATTCTCATCCACACATGGACAACATTCCCTAGCTCCATCCACGTCTACACTGGGGCCTAAGTAGGGGTCATTCCACCACCACCCGCCTCGTGGGTCCACATCCCGGGACAAAAGCATATGCATAAAAATATGGTATAAATACCACCGCATCACTGTGACGCCATAACATACCTGATGACCCGTACCGGCCAGATCAAGGACTATGCGAAGGTCCTGCTCCAGCGCATCCATTGCCCACCATGGCCCCTTGGGATGGTTTACTAGGTTCAGTAGCGGGGTTTGATCCAAGGCCACATATGAATAGACATTCCCGACTGGCTATGCCTTTTTGGCTACGTATGGTCGTACTAAATCCCTGGAAAGACTTTTCCGTGAACCGATCCTTATACGACCGGAGTAAGCATGGACAGGATCCTCTACCGAGGCTGCCCCCATACTCCCATGTCTATCCTTAAGGATTCTAACTCATTTTAGTTGGTTTATTTTATTATCCTCCATCTATTTCTATCTCTCCCTATTTCCATAGTTCCTTTCCATGAATAATTGTGAATAAGTAAATCTAGGGTTGATGCTCGGTCATCGAATTAGTCGAGATCGGGATCAACCAATCCTTACAGCAAATGTAGGTCAAGTTATTATATTGGTTCATTTTAATATTAAATAGTGGATAAAAGTATGACCAAAGAGGGGGTGTTGGGACTTGCCTCTTATACTTACTTTCCTAGTTGACCAAGTCTTGCCTTCTCGATCCTCGGGGACTTGGTCGATTAGCGTGTCTTACGGACGTCCTGAGCTTTGACTTCATTTCCTTCTCGATCCTTGGCTTTGGGAGAGAGCTCAGGCGTCTACTGAGTATAATAACGCATAAAATAACAATAAATAAAGCAATTCATCAAGCAATGAAAATAAATGTCATCAAACAAAGGAACGCTCCTATTGTTCTACGATATCCACAGTTGGATATTGTAAAGTCTAGGTTGACGTGAAGTCTAAGGTTGGGCGGCCTAACGGCTACGGGGGTTGAAACCTAGGGTTTCCTTGGGCAGCGTAACGGCGGGATTCTCGGAATCCGGAAGAGGCTTATGGTCTTGTGCAAAGTGAGAATGTGTGTGTGTGAAGAGGCTCGAGGTGAGCTCATGTAGCTCTATGGTACCTCGAGGAACATTCCTAAGGTTCTTGGGATCGAGATAGGTGAAATCCATATACGCTTTCACCGAGTTTTCTATTAAGCTGAAAATGGGCAAAATAGAACAAGGGCTCTAGGGAGTTTATCTATGGAAGCCAATGACACCACTAGGCTTAGAATGCTTCCTACTATTTTTGGAAATTCTCCTAAGATTTTTGGAGCTAAGACAGGGAAAGTACGAAATCTGGGGTACACTTTTACAGGGTTTTCTATTTACCTGGGGAGGGGCTAAAATGAAAAAGGGTTTTAGGAAGGTCAACTATGGAAACAAATGGTACCATTAGGCTTAGAATAATTCCTAATATTTTTAAGAATTTTCTTGGGATTTTTGGAAGTGCCTAAGTGCTCTAAGTGAAGATTGGTGTGCAAAAGCGGTGTGTACCTAGCAATTTCTTAAGGGCTGACGCAGGCGGGCGGGGACGCCGTGCACTGTGCTGTGCACCACGCTCGTGGGCGCGTGGACCAGGCGGTGTGGGGGTCTGCGGTTCACGTGAACCACGTCCACACAAGGGGAGAGGGAGGGTGCGGGTGACGGGGCTGCACGTGGCCATCCACATGGTGGACCGGGTGCATGCGTGGCATGTATGTGGCATGTGTGTGCGTGTGTGATTGGTAGACCGGGTGCACGGGGTGCTGGCGTGGTTGGTGGGATGGCGGGGTGGACGCCGTTGGCCGCGGGCCCACGTGTTAGCGAGCCGGTGCGAGACGGCAAGGCGACGGGGCTGACAGCCTCAGGTGACGCCGCCCAGGATTGGGGCAAACTGCGGCGGCGGGACAGGGGATCTCGCTGGAGCTCCCTGCGTCGGCGTCTACAGGTGACGGAGGGCAACAGCGAGTTGCCATGGTGGGGTGCCAGCGAGCGGTGGATCGGTGGGGTGCGTCTACGGGTCGAAGGGTGGTTGGCGGCAGCGTGCGAGCTCGTTGGAGATGTCTGGCGACACGGCCGCGCACGGGAATAACTCCTAAGGGGTCTTGTGCTTATGTGAGTGTGTGTACCTGTGCGGGAGTGCTCGGCGAGGGTAGGGAGGTGGTTACCGAGGTGTGTGGTGGCCGGAGCACGGCTGGTGGCTCGCCGGCGCGGCGGCGATGGGCGGCGCACAGTGAGAGGATGGTTGGGGGTTGTGGTGGTCGGGGAGAATTTGGCAGCATATCAGTGTGCTCCTAGAGGTGCTCTAGACACGGTGCGACTGTCGGAGCTAAGCCGGAGCTAAGCCGCACGACGGTGCACGCTCGTCGGGCACAGCGGCACGGCAGCCATGCGGCGGCACGGCCAAATGAGGAAGGAGCTGCAGGGGAGGTGCGGGCAGCATCACAGCTTATCGAGGTGAGGCTCCGACTGGCGGCGGGTGCAATTCCGGCAGCATAACGGCCGGAATTGACTCGGAAGCTCGGCGGTGTGCGCCGGCGAGGGAGGGGTGGTGGCGGTGTTGTTTAGTGTCACACATGTTTTTCCAAAGAAAACCAAGTGCAGATCTAATGCATGCCAGGATCAAGTTTCATACATATACTTGACATAAGTGAATAACAGAAACAATATCACGTAACAAAAACAAAAATTATCAAAGTATTACACTTAAATCCTAGAAACGAAGGCTCCAAACATCACAGGTAGTCGACTGGGGGTTGCGTACGCCTAGCACCAGCAACATCTTCACAACAACTTCATTGCAGCTTCCTCTTTGTAAGCAACATTATTTATAGCAAGGGTGAGCACATGTCGTACTCAGCAAGTGTGGGAAAAGTATGAATGCAAAGGCTTCACAAGGAAAGGCTGACAAGTTGACTACGTTAAGCACTTTAGTTAGTCAAATTTTATTAGCACATGATTACTAATAAAGTATAAGTATATACCAACCCACAATTAACATAAAGAGATACGCCATAAGCATATGGCTAACATAACCATAACAATGATTTAAGTCCATCTTCAAGTTCAATTATCATGTGAGGGTCCAGGCTGCTCGTAACCGTGAGCACGGCTAACCGGTTAGTTTTACACTCTGCAGAGGTGGCACATTTTTACCCAGAAGTCGCGTAAACGCCCCGAAGAACTTTGAACCCAACCATGCGATGCTAGCTAGGCATCATACCACACTACCGAGGTGTGATTGCATAGGGACGCTACGAGGCCTTTACAAAGTTTCCCCAGCAAGTTGCAACCCACAATGTTACCGGATCAGTTAGCAAGGTATAAAGTCCCCTAGCGGGTATCGTGTCTTAGCAAAGCCCAACTCCTCGCTAAAACGAGTCCATACCCCACAGTACCGCTGCCCCTTGTCCTTATCAGGTAAGGCCACTTCTAACTAGAGTCCCTAATTAATTAGTCAAGACCAGAGCCATTTAGTTCTCATGGTTGCACTGTTGTCCTGAGTGGTTCTCCATGTTCCAATTAAGCATATGATCTCGTATTAACTAGAGATATATAGCATAAAGGTAAAGCAAGTTCATCACTAATGTTCATTAAAACCACCATAACCCAAGTAGAGTAACTAAGCATAGCTACCCAACAGAAAGATAAAACTCAGGTTGATCAAGGAGTGATTATAAAAATTAGGCAAACCTTAATAGGACCCATCAATATTAATGCAAAGCAATGTAATGGTGATTAAATAATTATTAGGACAAAAGAACAGGGACACACTTGCCTTTAACTAGAGTAATGTTGTTGCTCAGAGTGTCTTCATCTTCATGCTCTTCAAAGTTCTCGAACCACGTTCATTCTACTCGCATCAATCAAGGCAAACATTCGAAGCACACATATACAAGCAAACAAATGAAATAAATTTAAAACAGTACACCAATCACCATAAAACGTACTGAAAGCGGTATAAAACTATTCTACATGTTGAGACAAACACGTGAGCGAAAGAATTGTTGAAAACGGAGTTGAATTGAATAAGATATGGATTTTTAGAAGAAAAGGATAGCTGATTCAACAATATGGAAGGATGATGTCATCGCAATATCCGAGAAAGGAATTAAAAAATAGATAAATTGGTTTGAACATATATGTGGGGAAATATTTTATAGGTGATAAAGAATTATTCTATAGATCAAGATAGGTCTAAAGATCAATGGAAGTTTTTATACGGTAGAAAGAAAAAAATACAGAGAAGAGATTATACGTACGTACTGCATAGACATGACATCATCACTTGCATGCGAGTACGTGATTGCTTCTATGCACATAGGATGCCAGCATGCAAGGATCGATTGATTATTTTGCTAGGGTTGCAAAACTAGCTGATTGACATACCCATCAGTGACGGCCAATGACCTGGAAGATTTGGCAAGGCGTGCACGGCAGCATGGCCAAGGCAGCAGGGGACGATGATTCAACATGCATAGCACGCGTGGCTGTTTGCTACGCAGAGCCGTCCTGAAGTATTTGGATACAACGACACAGGTTAACAAGCACGAGATTGCATAATAAGGAGAAGAGAAAATGTCTGCTCACCAATACGGAGGATAAACGACGTGATGACATGGTCGTCAGGGACAGAGAGATAAGATATATCGATCCCTCGGCACGACCGGTACATGACGTGCGGATTGATCTCGTGGAACTTTCTTTTGGTGAGTGCTCGTTTGCTCCTCCGGGCGGCGGTCAGGCACGACGAGGATACCGCGGCGGCGATCTCTGACGGAGGTTCGACGGCGACGTGGTCGACGGAACCGGCTTCCCGACCAGTCGTAGATGCTCCAGAGGTTCTGGCACACAAGCGTGCTTCGGTGGCACAGGCGACGTAGATCACTGGACGGCGGTTTCATCCTTGACGATGACAGCACGAGGCTGGCGCTAGGGCTGCGGCTGCGTATCGGAGGGCGCGACAGCTCGTGCGTAGGAGTCGATGGCGACAGCCCGGTGGCGGCCACAGCAGATTGAATCCCAGACTTTGCAAATACGCTAGGGCACATGTGGCTCTGTTTGGTTGAGATAAAAGAAATAGAATCGATATGATGAGGCAGGTTGTTTATCTATCTATAAGCGAAGACAATTGAAAATTTTTCTCACTCAATTCAGACCCGTCTTACTCCTCACGTCAGACCCACCCGTCAGGTTGCATGATGACCAAAAAGGTGAAACGACCATAAATAAAAATCGTAATTTGGGGAGTGTTTCTGCCAAAAAAGAGATTTTTTTTCTCACCCACCCCACGTCTACCCGCCCACGCGTACCCGTTTTGGGCCCACCACCCGCCCCCGACCGTGCCGGTGGAGCTCCCCGCGGCCTTCTTCCCTGCGATGGCCGGCCGGCGGCGGCTCCCCTCCCTCCCTCCTCCTTCCTCCGGTGGATCCCGTGGAGGTGGCCCGCGTGGAGGCCGCCCGCCGGCCATGGTGGTGGCCCACGCGGAGCTCGCCCGCCGACCATGGAGGTGGCACGCGCAGCCCACTCGCCAACATCCTTCCCCGCACCGGCTCTCCTCCCCGCCGGCCTCGACCTCGAGGACGACTACGGGCGCCACCGCGGCTCTCCTCCCCGTTGCGGTCTCCTTCCCTGCGGGCAGCATCCCCCGCCAGCGGCCTTGTTCCCCGCGTGCGGCCACCTTCCCCGGTGGCGATGTCCTTCCGGGCCCGCGCCTCCTAGCTCCTTCCGCCGCCGCCGCGGCCTCCTCCCTCCTCCTTCCTGAGCCACCGCAGCTTCCGCCTCCTCCTCCCCACCAGCGCGGCCTCCGCCCGCAAGGTGTAGCAGCGAGGGCGCCGTGCGCGGATGCGGGTGGCCGGCGAGTGGGGTCGAGGGCAGTCGGCGTCATCGTCGGGCCGCGATGGCGTCCCCAAGGTCGAGCTCGAGCAGGATCTCCCGAGCACAGCCCGCTCCCCCAAGCTGCGGGCTCCCTCGGCAACGAGACGACGTCGAGGCCCGCGTGACGCGCCGGCAGCGTCGTCCCCTGCATGTCCTGTCAGAGTTCACCTCCATGGCACGGCTTGGGGCAGGATGCAACGAGCACGCCGTTCTGAACTCTGAACTGCCCGGCGACTCGGCGAGTGCGCCAGTATGGAATCACTACTATGGCTATGGGTAGGCGCTGCAACACTATGCCATGGTGCTGTGTGCTCGGACAACGCCGCCTGCCATGGCCACCTGTGAGAGTTAGCACTGGGCAACCGACGCGTTCATTGGACTCAGCTGCCTTAGCAGAAGCGTTCAGCAAGTGTGATGAGGAGGCCGTTTGTATCGATCCAGCGAGCGCCGAGCGGTCATGCCCATAGCCGCCTGGCCGGCTTATCCCTCCGGTGAGATTTATTTCGTTCCGATCTGCACCCAGGCAGTGTCCCACTGACTTCCAAGTGGGGTGGTGAATTTTTTCTGACTCATATATAATTCCCTGCCCTCATCAATTGGCATGCATAATTTGTCAAATTGGCAACAATATAATTCCTAAATTTTGAAAATTGAGTCCACAGGTGCTGAATTTATGTTGTTTAACCTCTGGGATCTCCAGATTCAATGGTAACTCTACTTGATACGGACTGATTTTCAGAGAAGTGAGGAGGTGCAGGTTGGTCAGAAAAAGCCTATGGATGTGGTGTTGATTCAGTCTAGAACTCTAGATGTTCCAAGGTGTCAAGTGAGGACTCGATACAAGCAAGGAGATGGTCACCTAATCTGGTAGCACCAATCTCTCCGAGACAGTTATTTTTACCAAAATTCAGATGGAATTTGTTTTATATCGGGTGGGGATCAACACAAGGAAGTTTAGCTTAAACAAATTATCCTTAATTATTGAACCAGATAATAGTCTAGGAAAACTCGAAACTGAATCCTGGTTTATGCACATATGCCGTAGCTTCCTGTTGGAGCGTATGAACCTTTTAGATTAAAAAGTTTTTTATTTTGTAGCATATATTTTCTTTATAGAGATGTTCCATTTCGTACAATGACACAGCCAGAGCATTTCTCAATAATTTCTCTATGCTGCAAATGAAAACGAAAGAATTGGATATAGTTTTAAATTTTGATGCACCACAGATAATTAGGCAACAAAAATAGCCATTAAACGTTTCATCCTACTTACTTGGTGGCTCATGTTCATTGGTGAATTAGTCTATTTCCGATGTATAACACTCAATAATCCTTTTTAATTATTAAATTTAAACTCATTGGTGATGCAATATCTTTATGCTCAACTTTAAGTTTTCCAGTTCTACAATTTGACTTTGGTGCATGCACTTTGTCCATGTTTGGGTGAGCTGTAGCTTTTCCACAAGCGCTTACTGGAAAAGCTCGGTGCCTTAGGTCTGAAGCTGCTTCCTTCGAGCTTTTTGGCCATCCGCTTCAACGGGCCATTGAGGAGCTCAAACCAGTGGCACAAGTCATTGGGTCTCGAGGGAGATCTCAAGCAGCAACAAAGTTGAGAGAGAGGAGGTATGGGCGATAATAACATCGAGGGTGGGGAGCTAAGGGCAGTGACGACAGCTAGGGTGGGGAAAATGTAGCAATATGCGCAGGACTGCAGGAAGGCGGACACGAACGTCGTGGTCGTGCTGCACCAGGCGGACGTCCGAGAGTACCTCCGCAAGGAGGAGGTGCTTATGTGAGGTGAAGGTAGAGGCCTGTGGTCTGGTTGGTTGTTCGCCATTAGACAGTAAGCTGTGCATAATAGTGAAGAAATTCAGCACACAGATAGTCCAGTTAATGAAGGATTAAAAGTTAAAACCTCTTTCAATTGGAGGTGTGATTTATCTGATAAATGAACTTGGAACATTATGATCCACTCATATACATAAATAGTTGACTGATTCACTACAAATACAGATCGAATTACCTCCTAAATCACACTAAACTTGTCAAGCTAAGTAATTCTGCTGGGTGATTCATCATTTGAATTTTTTCTGTTTATGTATGTGAAGACAACCTCAAATTGAGTTGCATAAGTCGGGTTTGTGTAGTCACATCATTTAAAACGATCATCCAATTTGTTTTCTTTTTTCTTTCTTTTTTTAATTGCAATGACCATCATTGTGCATATGGTTGTCATTGTGGTATGTTGTTATGCCTTAATTTCCAGTGGCATTGCCATTATTTCAATCATATTGCTTTAGATATTTAATTGCAATGAACATCATGCTTTTTATAAAATAAATAAATATGAAGTCCTGAATTTTGATTAAGAATTGTACATTATGGTTTTCTGTGATTATTTGAAGTTGAGTTGTCAAGCAGTACAATGCAATACACAGTTTACATGCTTTTACAGTTTACTGAAAAATTGAATTTACATAATTTTTTATCTTCACCAGTTGCTCACTTGCTGCAGTACTTAAAACACTGGCCTAACTTTTTTTACCTTATCATTTTCATTTTCGCTCCCATTCGCAGCTGGCCCCAGCTCCTGGATTCTCTTCCACTACCCAATGTAAGAAACCATGCTACACTTTCACTTTTGCAATTGAATTATTCATAGTTTCATGCAGACATCTACCTATTCCCCTATCTATATATACAACTCCTGTTATCTTCAGATTAATAAACTATATTCCAACACCTTGCTAGGATAGCCATAGAACTGTCCCTGCATTTCTATATTGACTGACTCTGGAACTCGTTTCATTCTTGTGCAGATCAAATGGATTTGCCCTACTGCACCAACAAGGCCTGTTGCAGGCTTCGGTGGATTCCCTTGCACTGCATGTGGGTTTTTGAACTCTGTATATGACTTGGCTCATACCTTAAAACCTTGCTTTTCTAAGCTTCTGGGCTGTTTTTATGCTGCCACATGGCTACAGATTCTAAGACAAAAATGTTATTTATTTCATTTTTTATTTGAGCAAGAGCTGATTCTCTATTTCTTCTCTAAAACTAAAACAGGGTTTGATGTGGATGAGACTTCATTGGATGACCGTGATGACAGCAGCGCATGTCGCAAACCTACTGTCCTCGGAGCCATCGGATGGCACTAAAATAAACTGATACTTTAAGGCATAGATAAGCTACTACTTCTATTTTTACATAGAATTTATGTAGTTTAATATTTTAGCTGAATCTCTACAACTTTATACAAAGAATACAATTATGATTTTTGGTCAGTTTCCACTAATCTAAATGCTCACTATTCATTTTGTTAATTTGGTTATTGCGAGCCAATGTCTTATCTTTGGAACTGGGGTCTGCTTTGAGAAAAGAACAAGGGGCGTGCAGTAATGTCAAATATTTTGAACAAATTTTGTTGAGTATGCTGGACTTGCTCTAGGAATCGCTAAAATTAAAATGTCAACAGGATCAACTTTTGTTCGTTGTATATGCCTTATCTTTGAGATGCTTATTTGTTACATCAAAACATGAGTTTCCACTCATCCAATTCTTCATTAGTATCCAGTCCATTATTTAGATCAAGATAGTTTCTTGATGTTTGTAGTAAGTGTCCATCGTTGTGCTTCAGGATTTTAATCATGTGGCACATGCCTATGGCTCAGTTTAGCTTGCTTTATAACGTTGACTCAATAACAGATGAGATTAGTATGATAGATATATTGAAAAACTCTTCATCTTTTAGTGATTTCTTCCAACATTGTGGTATTCACTATGTGGGCTTATGAATATGAAACATGAGATAAATATTTTTTTCCAATCACGTGCGTGTCGCACGTGCATTTTACTAGTCTATACTATAAGGAGCGAAGACAATTAAAAACTTTTCTCACCCAATTCGGGTCCACCGTACTCCTCACGCCGGACCCACCCATCGTATGTTTTTAGGAGTAGAAGGACTATGTAAGGACCAAAAAATCACAATTTGGAGAGCGTTTCTGCCAAAAACGAATTGTTTTTCTCACCACCCACGCGTACCCACCTGCCCATACCCACGTCGGGCCCACGCTCCAGGCGGGACGGTCACTTTCTCGTCAGTTGCAGCGTCCATGTACATCGGTACTATACCGTATGCGTGTTGTAGTACTATACGTAGTGGCATGGCAACAACCGAATTTTAGGCCACCACGTACGGCACTGCATGCAGCATGCATCAGCCATCGCTTGGGCTGGCAGGTAGGTCGTGTGTAGTGTGTACACAGTACACTCTATCGTTACATGCATCCATCCACTGGCGGCCGGCCGGTCTAATCAACGTACGAGCCGGTTTGTCATAGTGCTTTTTCCCCTTGTTTAACGTCTGTTTACCCAAATATTTCACAGTATATGTTACATCAATCTTTGGACACTAATTAGGAGTATTAAATGTTGATTAATGACAAAACGCATTGCGCAACCTTTACTTTAATTTTCGAGACGAATCTAACGAGCCTAATTATGTCATGATTAGACAACATCATGCTACAGCTGTAAGTAGTATACGTTTATTACCTTAATAAACCTTGAAAGAGACTTTCAAAATTTTCACTCCCGAACTAAACAGAGCTTTATATAAATTTAACTAGGCTCTTGGAGTTGCTCTTACACTGGTAGGAGAAGCTATTTCGCCAAATATTTTTCCAACTACACAAGCCACATATAGAAAAGGCAGCTTCACTAACACAGCCGGAGCCGTTTCAGCTACAGCCACAGTTGTGTAAAATGCACACTTTGTCCACCGACACAGAGGAAAAGTAGAGAATAAATTTAAAAAATTAAAGAGGAGAAAAAGTTAATGTTAAATAAATTATTCGCTAACCTATAATTAGAGTGATTGTGTTTGAATAACCATTCTAAATGTTTGTTTAATGAAAAAATGTGTTTGTTAAAATGAAATAATAGGGACTTAACATAACAAATGTCAAGTATACCGAATGAATTTATTCACTTGCAGCTTAAGTTGTAAACACATCTTAACATATTCAATAAGACATACATGAATCATTCGGGCCCGCTACCCCTCACGCCGAACCACCCGTCATCTAATTGTTGGACCGAAAAGGTGAAACAACTATATAAATCGCAATTTGGGGAGCGTTTCTGCCAAAAATTAAATTATTTTCTCACTCACGCTTCTCTTACCCACCCATCGTACCCATCAAAAACTGTGTTATTAGCAAGCTAAAGAATCGGAGTATCGGACATAGACGTGGACGACGTTGGTCTCTCACAACATACCCGTCTTGATGACTGCATGGACTTTTTTTATCTATCACACACATGCACGTCTAGACTGGTTTCCTATTTTCTCACGTTCATATACACGGAGCTCTCATTAATATTTGAGTATACATCTGCGTCGCTTACCCTAAGCAGGAAATCACTAACCCAAACCACCTCTGGTGATGACTCTGTAAGACTCGCACATACCATAGCATATTAGCCTCTGTAGTTGTGTCAATTAATTATACATGCTTTATCAAATTATGGAGCACACGTCCGCCAAATAAATTGTAGACCACACCACCATTAGGTGGTAGAAGAAATTATCCACAACGGCGCCACTCTTGGCACCACTCTTGGCACTGCTGCCGTCGACGGCGTCGCGGTGGTAGGTGCAGAGAGGGACAGTGCCGCTGCTAGCAAGAAAACGAGGGTCGAAAAAGGAGGGGTACCAATGACTGAAGAGGTGTCCGGGGAAGACCGAGTTGACGGGAAAGAAAAAGAAAATGAAATTAGTACGACATACACAACCCATGACATCTGGTCGTGAAAATTTTGAAATCATAGGAGGTAAATGTAGTGGTGAGGGTGTTGTACGGTATGTTCTATCTATGCTATATATAAAATATTTCTTATTAGATTTTTCATACAAATTTTATTTCTTATTTTCTAAAATTTGTGTGTGTCGCACGTGCACCTTACTAGTACAGAGAGAGAGGGATACAGAAAGAAATATGTGTCCCATAATCCATGTGGCCGCAACATCTTCTGACTCGGGCTCGAGTTTGACACGAGATCAATCCTTGCGTGGTAGACAGCCTCAATGCTTTGTGTACGTACGTATATGCGGCTTTATTTCCATGCCATCTTGTTGCTTGGGCCTCCATGACATGTGCTTTGCTCCAGATGGCTAGCAATGACAGTGAGCGCGGGACGACGAGCTCGACGATGATTGAAGGCAATGCAAGACCAGGGCAATAACCATCTGCTGCCTTGTCGCTCAAAGATAGTTTGAGATACGAAGGATCCAAATAAAATATTTGGAGCTCGTGAAAATGATTTTAGAGCCTTCTAATAAATAGAATAAGCTTAAAGAAAATGAGAATAAATTTCAGAAAAAATCGAAAAATTCTCGGAAGGGTTTGGTCAGCATCTAAGCGTATTTAAAAACCTTTTGCACTCAAAAACCCCAAGATGCATCGGCATGAATGCAACACTCACATAATAATTTATTTGATTTAGAAAACAAACAAAAGCTTCCTATACTATATTTCCTGTAAATAAAATAAATGTTATCAAAATTTTAAAATTATGAGAAAATCATTATTTAATTATTCTTCCTATTCACATCCTGAAATTTAAAAATTTCAGGGTGTGACATTTAGGGAGCTGCGGTAGGGTCTGGTGGTGGTGGAGCAGGGCTTCGCCTAGCTTAGGAGCCCCGCTAGGTGTTCCTAGCCTCGGTCGGGCTTACTCCGGCGAGGTGGTGTAGCGGTGCTCTGGCAGAAGGGGAGGGAGTGCTCGCCTACGCCGGCGGGTGGTGAGTGAGGTGTTGTGAGGGCCTTGGGGTCCTATTGATGAGTCCGGCCCAGGTGGGATTGGATTATGGTAAACCTGATGCACCGATTACTCAGTTTAGCATTCGCACACCCGAGGTTCCGATCCTCACGATCCGACTACGACGAGCAAGCCCGAAGCGCCAATGCAATCGCTGAACCGCAACTCAAGGGTGCCCCTTCGGGGAAAGGCCCAATCACCCCAAAAGACTAGTCCGTTAGGGGGAGGGTGACTCTCTCCTTTAAGGTGGCTTCCTCCTCCCAAGCTAAGCAAGGTGGGATAATGAGGCTCACACGGTCGCCACCCGACTACAACTGGGCCACATGGCCCATTTATGTTGTCTCTTTGCCAACGGGTAATAGTGGAGGATGTCCTCATCATTCTCCCCTTCGTAACAAGGGCCCAGCTCTGATACCAAATGATGAGTCCAGCCCAGGTGGGATTGGATTATGGTAAGCCTGATGCACCGATTACTCAGTTTAGCATTTGCACACCCGAGGTTCCGACCCTCACGATCCGACTACGACGAGCAAGCCTGAAGCGCCAATGCAATCGCTGAACCGCAACTCAAGGGTGTCCCTTCGGGGAAAGGCCCAATCACCCCAAAAGACTAGTCCATTAGGGGAAGGGTGGCTCTCCCCTTTAAGGTGGCTTCCTCCTCCCAAGCTAAGCAAGGTGGGATAATGAGGCTCACACGATCGCCGCCCGACTACAACTAGGCCACATGGCCCATTTATGTTGCGTCTTTGCCAACGGGTAATAGTGGAGGATGTCCTCATCACCTATCTATAGGTCGGGGCAGCTGTGGATCACGAGCTCGAGCCCTCAGATGAGCTCGGGTAGTTGGGGGGTTTCGCCGGGCCATTAATGACCGGCGAGGCTCTGGGTACGGCCGCGATGGCGGCGAGGCAAGAGGGGCGGCAGGCGAGGAGTTCTAGGGGCAGCCTAGGGAGATGTAGCGACGTCCTAGGTCGAGGCGAGCGCGAGGCGCGTCCCAAGTCAACGCGAGATGGCCGGGATAAGGAGATCAAGCTGAGGATGCCATTGCGGCGGTGTACAGCGGCATTGCTCGGCTTCGGCCGTGGCGTGGCTGCTACGGTGTTGCGACGGATGGATAAATTGCAGGCGCAGGCGGGAGAGGTGGCAGGTGGTCCTGGTGCACACGCGGTTGAGGGAAGGGGAGGGCCGTGGAGGTGTGGCCGGGCAGGCATGCCGGAGGCGGAGCTCCGTGTGCAGCGTCAAAAGTTGCGGCGCGAGAGGGAAGAGTGTCAGCTTTTCATCTTTGGGCGTGGAGGAGGAGCGGCTGTTGAGCGGGCGCGCGCGCGTGTTCGGATGAGAGGTGCAACGGAGGAGGCGGCGGATTGTGGCGGTGGCGGTGGCGGTACGGCGCGGCGCGGCGTGGCGTCGGCTGACGTGGGCGGGGAAGAGGGTGACGCGAGGTAGGGGATGACCGGGGTGTGGGCCGGCTGGGCCGTGGTGGGTTGTTGGGCTGCGAGGGAAAAAGAAAAGGGAAGCAGGCCGGTGCTTAGAGGAAGAGTCCAGGGAGGTCCGCTAGACTTCTAAGTTTTGAGATGTTTTCTAAGGTTTTAAAGATGAATTTGAAATGGATTTCAAATTCAAATTTTGAACCAAATCCTTAGGAGTTTGATCTAGAGTTTGAAAGGTCAAATTTGAAATGAAATTTCAAATTTATTTTCAAACCACAAATCCTTAGACGTTTATTCTAGGGTTTGAAATGTAAATTTGGAAATAAATTTCCAATTTATTTTCCACCCAAAATCCTTAGGTGAAGAAAAGGGATTTGGCTATAGTTTGAAAGATGAATTTGAAAAGTGTTTTCAAATTCGAATTTCAAACGAAAATCCTTAGAGGATCATTCAGCAATCAAATGCAACATAAATGTAGGTTTGAATGCAAAATTTATTTAAGAAAATTTTGGAATACCTAGACAAAAGAAAATTAAGCTTATAATTAGAGAAAAATGTTAATAAGTTGGTGTTTTTAAAATGCCTTAAAAACCGGGATGTGACACAAGCGCTCTTTCTCAACTTCTCAAATTAATTAGAATAAATCCAACTATTTAAGCTGAGTAAAAGACTCTTGGAATTCCCATCCGGTATTATTGTTATTCCCCTACAAATATTACGTACCATAAAGTTGAATTAAAATTTAAATGCGCCAGGCCCAAATAAAATTCAACACCATGTCCCTCCCCCACACCCCAATCCCAAAAACACCGTAAAAAGTTGCATAATTTAAACAAAATATTCACCCTCTGCACTGTGGACATACAAGACAAGTTTATTCCAGTTGAATGAATTCACACCAGATGCATGAAGGTACCTAGAAATGCAAAAAAAAAAAGACTGCAAGCAAATTTTGTTTTCATCCTTTAAGTCATGGGTACAACATTTTCCTTTTCATGAAAAGCTCATTTCTACCACACAGTTTGTCGGTGTGAGCAACAGAAACACTCCATTTGAACGAATTCACATGAAATGCATGAATGGCACGAGAAAGGTGCGAAAAAAACTGCATGCAAGTTATGTTTCTACCATTATATATATAACTAGTTATAACTGTGAGCCACCCAAATGTATATATACTATGATTTGTGAGAGTTTGGAGGAAATTAAAATGATGAGCCCAACAATTATTTCGCCTTCATTGAGTACTCTGCAGGTGATGGTATCATGGATGGAGAGAGGTGGCAAAATAGCATCAACCAAGTAGCAACATCATCGCCAATGGAAGTCGTGAACCGTCGGTCTTGTTCACCTAGCTGGAGGCTAGTGGCTGGTGCTGATTTGTTACGAGAGAGAAATACTCATAGCTGGTTGGTGGCTAGTGATTAGTACTGATTTGGTGTGAGAGAAAAGTATTCTTGTCTGGTGGTTGATAAGCTAGGCGAACAAGACGTTGGAGGGATCTGGAAATTAAACAAGCATTCTAAATGATCAACGTTTAATTTATAAAACTTCAAGTTGTCAAAGCATAGAAGGTGACAATTGAGCTCGCTAAAGCAGATGCTCCCTTTTTTTATTGATAAGGAATCTTAGCATATAAATCATTTTCATTGGTGACTCTAAAAATTATTTTTCCATTTTATGTGTTATTTTCACATCCCATGTTTGGACACATATATGGGAGTATTAAATTAAAGAGTTAATTGCATCTGCTATACAAAAACTTTTCAGTGGACACAAATTGATCCAACAACTTATAAATTGCTTAATCTAGTACAAGTTGTCAGGTGGGTGCAGATTGGTGTAACAACTAATTAAATGTTTGATTTAGTATAATAACTTAGCAAATTGGTGCACCAAGAGTCAAATGTTACAACAGGAACGTGATAAGCAAAGTAGATATGCATATAAGTTTTATCCGATCAATAATTCTTTTTTTCAATAGAAGTCATTGATCATGACATGTCTGCTTCTCAACTGTTGTCACACCCTGAAATTTACGAATTTCAGGATGTGAATAAGAAGAGAAATTAAACAACAATTTTCTCATAATTTTAAAATTTCTCAATATTTATTTTTTTACAGAAAATATAGTATAAAAAAGTCATTGTTTGTTTTTCTGAATTAAATAAATAGTTTGATGTGTGTTGCATTCATGCATATAGGTATGCACTTGGTTTGTTTTTAAAAACCAGGTGTGACAACTGTGTACATAACTTATTTGCTCATTAGATAAAATTTAGAATTACATCATGTATCACTAAAATACTAAAGCCCACAAGAGAAGCATGTACGTTTCTAGTTTACTCATTTCTACTTTTGTACACGTGGCTTTAAAAAATATTTACGCCAAACTTCTAAAATGTATTGCTAGTATGCATTAATATATTGACCTTTTAATTGAAAAAATGCATATAATAAAAATGTAAAACATTGAGGATGAACTTATCATAATTTTATGAAATAAAATATTTCCAAATAAATTAAATATTTGTATAAAAAATAATTAATACAAAGATATAACATTAATTTCATAAACATTAAAGGTTTTGGTTCAAGCTAAATATGCCCTTGCAACACGAACATTAGTGGTCAAATAATGTTATCAATGGTCAAGTAATGTTTAATAACTTATTCTGATGTGAAAAAATTAATATATATCCTCTGGCATGGTATTGGTAAATATGTTGCTTGTTACAACATTTGAACTATGGATGCACAGATTTACCCATTTAATACACTAACTTGAATATTTTTTAAGTTCTCAAAGTAATCTGCACCGACATACTAGTTATTGTACTAGATTGAGTATTTTACAAGTTGTTATACTAAATCTGTACCCATCTGGCAAGTTATTGTGTTAGATTGAGCATTATACAACTTGTTGGACCAATCTGCACTCACCAGACAAGTTGTTGTATGGTGAGTACAATTTACTCTAAATTAAATGTAAAGAAAATAAATAACTACTTAATCTATAATTTGACAATGACATGCTACAATAAACATATACTAATAACAATTTAGTTAGGCTTAATAAAATTATCTCGTAGTTTCGAGATGAATTTTGTAATTAGTATTTTTATTAATATCCGAAGCCCCTTGGACATCTCATGAAACATACCATGTCATCCCTGTATGTGTGCAAAATCATAAAGTTTAATAATGGCACTGTTGTCTAATCTGCCAAAAATATGGCTTGAGCAATAGTTTTACACTAAAAACAATCCTTATCAGTTATCACAATTCACAACACTGACGCAGGATTGCTTCCGGCACGCGGCACCATGAACGCCAGCGACGTGATGCCAGCAATTTTACATTGCAGGATTACCCATTGATGCAAGGAAATTATGGAAGATTCACCACGACACCAAAACAAATAAACCATAAATTTCCGTTAACCCTGTATAAAAAGGTGCAGCCATTCAAACAAGGCGAGGAAGGCTATCAAATGATATTTGCTCGCATTTCATCTAACCATCCATCAGGCACCAAATTGGCCGGTTACATCCCCCATGAGTTAGCAAACATAAAACCCTCTAGGCTCTCTAGGTTTTGTTACAATAGCTACATCACAACACACAAAAACACAAATGCACACCGCGATGAGCCATAAATAATACATGGCTGCAGTGGGGCGACTCTACATGGCCCCAGCGGGCTGTGAGGGCTAAAACAACAGCTTTGCTAAGAAAAAACACACCGAACGATGATGGGTGTTGTGGTTAGATAAGAAACACCTCATCTCATCTGTCACCTCCTCATCACCTCCGTCTCTCACCTAGTGTTAGCCTCCAGTTTGTGGCTACCGCCCGTGTAATTCCCGTTGCTGTTATTACTAGTGTTCTTGTGAAGCTGGCCCTCGTCATCATGATGCTGCACCTTTGGTGGCTCGATGCTCATTCCCAGTGTGACGCTTGGTTCCTGAGAGTGCACCACTCCACCCTTCGCAAGTAAGCTATGGTTAGATATGTTGACATGGCTACAAATGATGTGAAAGAAATAGCATCACCAAGTAATGACAAAGAATAGCAGAGGAACATGTGCTCACCACTAGACGTGAATTCTCTGCTTCCATGTCTTGGCAGGCCTTCTTAAGGTTGTCAAGTTCAGCTCTGAGAGCACTGTTCTCAGTTGTTAAGTCAGCTACCTTCCTGGCTAATTCCTCACACTCTTGCTGGAAAATAAAGACATGGTAGATGTGAACAATTTTTCATAATTATAAATATATATATTCAATAATACAAATAAAACAGACTGAGCCACCACAAGGTATTTAAGAAATGAGCTTCAGTCGTAGAAAATCAGCAGTTCCATATTTCACGCTCATACAGGCTTTACTTCAACCACGAAATACTCTGTATACTGTTCTAGTGTATCGCGTAAAGTAGTATGTAATTGCTAGGCACCTTAGATTACATAGCAAAATACATATATAGATTTTCTAGCCCCATCTCAACATTTGTTTAGTGTTCTTTCTCAGCTGCATGAATAATGGTTTTGGTGGATTGTAGCCACTCAAATGCAATATCACATAAGATGATGACAAGCTATAACCTTCTCACCCTAATGGTTAGTTTCCGTCCCTCCCTCTGGCCCCAAGGGATAACAAGAAGCTTAGAACCCTCCCACCCATAGGTCTGACTCTCCCTCACAGATCATCATCCTCTAATTACAACAACAGATTCCTGCTTTCAGATTCAACAGTTATTTGAAAGGTTTAACGCATACTATGATTTCCCCATTTGCTCCGTAGCTTCATTTTGTGCTCCCTGTTGCAGTGAATAATGAACTGAAGGTTTCAGAAAACTAGGTTCGTCATGCTACTAAGGAATCGGTAAAATAGTTGGACGGGACACAAAAAACAATTTTAGAAAATACAGTAACTAAACCACATAAAGCTAGTAGTCATGCATCCATCATTACTAAAAGACAAGGCTCGCAAGTCCTATCATTAAAAGAATTCTTTAATCTTTGTGTCACCTCAATAAGTTACTCAAGATCTACACTTTTGCAAAACTAACAATAAATAAATGAAGCACATGACGTTACCGGATGCTAACTTATGATACAACAGCATAGGTTTCGGTACCAATTATTTGACGAAAACATTTCCCAGAGCTTTGGCCAAGCAAGCACATTATTTTTTTTTCAAAACAAACCAATATTAGTTTATCAAAAATCAATCTAATTTGAAGATCATAGTGACTCCAACCAAACTAATGGTAGGGAAACCAGGATACAACTAATTTTGGGAAATTTTATCTCCAGACTGTTACATCTAGTCTCTTTTTGTTTGAGGTACCATCAAAACAGATGTTCATCAGGTTGACGGGAACTGGTAAGTATGTGCAGAATGTACACAGTGAAAACATAGTTATAATGAATTAATTCTCTACATGACATTCGCAGGAAATGAGAATGTATTGGTTCCAGTACTACCTGCTTGCGTAATCTTGATCTCCTTGCGGACTCCCTGTTAGATTGTTTTCGCCTCTCCCTCTTCAATTCACGTTCATCCTGAAGATATATGAATGTTCAAACAAATGGTCTGAATAAGGATCAATTATGATAACTTACAATAAGACGACAAAACCTAAATCAAGAGACATTCTAACATAAATTGTAACATATATAACAAAATCACTTTCAGGATGATGCCGTAAGATTCAGAAATACCAGTTGATTAACGCTATCCCGTCGGACAAGCGCCAACCCAGGACTCGCTTCCCCCTGCACTGTTGGAACAGCTAAGGCCGGAGAAGTGCTCCAGAGGTCAATCCCAATGTTTAGATTCGGTGTGGCATTAGGGAGTGCTGCCCGCCCAGGCGCAGACACCGGAAGCTTTGAGGCAGACCTCCCCTTCGCTGGATACGGCGACTCAACAGCAGCATACCGCACGAGAGCAGTTTGCGACGGCTCACCTGGCAAACACCAATCTTTAATCGCCTGCTCCTTTCCAGCGGAAAAGGCTAGAGACAAGACCAACCTTCAGCCGATGTGTTACCAGATTTCCTCTTCTTGGGCGCAGAGGAATCCTGACGAGAACACACAGGAACCACAGAAAGCCAAAATTTATACTAATTATTACAGGAAAACGGGCAATTTAAAATTTGCGTCACAGCAAGTTGCTCAGTACCTTGTGGTCAGTATCGTCGTCTCTCGTCCCGGAAGACTCCTCGCTGCCGCTGTCACCGCTGCACACGCAACAAAAATTCGAAATTGAATCTAACCAGAAAAAGGAAAGGGGACACATAAAATTTTTAAAACCGGACTGACAAGCAAACACAACAGTGAGTCAGTGAAAGCTGGTACCTCCTGGAGGCGTCCTCGCCCGAGGGCGCCCCGGAGCTTCCCTTCTCAGGCGATGCGCCCCCTCCTTTCCCCTTGCCTTTCCCTTCCACCGTGGTGGCCGCCGCCGCCGCAGCAGCAGCAGCAGACGCCGCAGCCGCGGCAGCTTCGGCGGTCGGGTAAGGAACGCCCTGCAGGGGGACCAGAAATTAATGGCAAAATCCCTCCGAATCCGAGCTCAATTTCCTCGAAATTGGGCACGGGGAGCGGAGCAGCGCAAGAGGAGGAGTGGTCCCGCACTCACCGCGGCCATGGAGGCGTGCGCGTAGTACGCCGCGGCGGCGCCCGGGTGGTAGACGGGGAACGGCACTGGCGTGCCGAAGGGCGCCCCCGCCGCCGCCGCCGCCGCCATGAGATGCTGCAATCCGAGGACACGAAGCAAACAAACCCTAGTCAGAACCCGCCACCGCCGGCAGCTCTCCCCACCCAGGAGAAAAAGAAAAGAAGAGGCTTTACCTGCGCGGGCCAGGCGTAGGGGTGCCCGGCGGCGGCGTAGTATGCCTGGATGGAAGCGGCCCACTCCGCGTGCGTCTGCGGCGGCGCGGCGGAGACCACGACGCCCGCAACCGTAGTGACGGCGGCGGCGGGCGGCTCCGGCGGCTTGGGCTGCTCGTCGGACGATGACGCCATGAGCAGCTCCCTCCCGCGGCGGCCGAGATCTGGGGATCTGCCCGGTCGAGCGAGAGGGGGAAAAACGGCGGTGGCGGTTGGGGTGTGTGGGGCGCTTGCTTGCGCGTCGCCGGCGGTGAGCCTACCGGGTGCGGGGAAGCAGCAGCAGCAGCAGGCCAGGGCCAGCAGCAGCCTCAGCGTGGGAGGGGAGGAGGGGCGGAAGCAAAAAGGCCGCTAGGGTTCGGTGCCTGACCGCGTCCCCGTGTACGCGCCCCGTGTGCGCGCAGCGGCGCTCGTCCGACGTGGCAGCTCGCGGTTGGTGGAACCTCCGCGAGCCCCAGCGCTGGGTCCGAAAGGACGGACACGTTGAGGGGCTTTTTGGCGGCGGGTCCACGCATCGGTGGCACAAGTAGAGGGTGGGTGCGCGTGGAAGTGTGCGCGTAGGATTTTGCGACGGCGGTGGTGCCAGTGTAAGGACAAGTAGCCATTCGGTGGACGGGCGGTAGGGGGGTGTGGCGGGTACAGGTGGTGCTCGGTGGGTGCGGTGGGGCACTGGGCCCACATGTCAGTGGGTGTGAGTGGGTAGGGAGTGGGCAGGGGGCGTGGGGGGTGAGTCGGACGCGACGGGATCCGCGCGCCCCCGCCCCCCCTCTGGCTGGCTCGGTCGGAGAGGAGGACAGCGCGGCGCCGCACCCGCCGAGTTGGAATGGAAGCGCCCAGAGAGCAACGAGTCTGTTACAAATCTCTATATTACGAAACCAGGGACCAAGCTCGGGCCGAAGAAGCAGGCCACGTCGCCTGCAAAACATCGACCGTCGGATCTGGATCGGACGGTTCAAAACGCATGAAAAATCGCTTTCGTGGGTACTGTTCATCTACTGTTCATCCGCTGTTCACACGCTTTTGTACACGCACACGAGAAACGTACCCAGAAGATCAAAGTAAGCCCTTCTTCTTAGTAGAAAATTTTCAGAAAATTCGTAAACAAACTAGAACCAAACTAGAACATATCTAAATATTTTCTGCCCCTTCTTCATCATTAAAAAAATAATAGAATTTCTAAATTCCTCTTGTTCGCATTTCTAGCAGCTCTACCATTTGAAACTCATATAATAATCACTACAACAATAAAACGTACCTCACTCCCGATTACTCCACTTTTTTCTCTTATTGATATAGAATCAACAAACATAGTAATAACCACCTCAGATAACCACAAACAATCAACAGCCAAATCCTCAAATTATACACCATTCATTCATTAAAAAAAATGTCAACGAACATGTTGTTACAACATAAACGGATCATCAAACTAACTCAAAATGGTACGCACTCCACACAAATAAATGATACACAAACATAAAAGTTACAACATATTTTTCCCATATACATCGGGGTCGCACCTACTATCGTCGCTAAAATACACAGCACTCAAATCTCCAAATTGTTCACCATTGCCTCAAAAAAAAACCAACAGTTCGTCACAGCAAAAACGCATAATCAAACTACCTCAAAATGGTAAACACCCTCCCTGGTAAAAGATTAATCAACAATTGATCCAAGTTTGTACACAACTGGTCCCACTTTACGAGACCGCGCGGCAACGCCGCGTGTTGTTTCTAGTAAATCTTAGGATGATCTCATCCTAGAATCAACGGCGGTTGACTTCTGGAGACGCTCTCCCGCGAAGGCCCAAGCGAGCGGTTGTCTCGGGCGGTTGCTGCACGCACGTCCGAGACGACGGTTCGGCAACCTGATTCCCTCTGTATATATATGAAACAATCGGATCAATAAAACTTCCTGGATTGATTCGAAACACATTTGTCTCTCAGTTTTACTTTTTATACATTATCAGCACGCTCTCGCCATCTGAGAAAGAAGCTGAGAAATCGAACAGAGGAAGGGAAGGAAGGAAGAGATCGCCGGCCTCCGCTCCATCGGAGGTACAATGCCGTCGAGGAACTCACCTTCTATTGATTCGATCGTTGAGTCTGTTTCCCATCTTCCTTGCCACCAGCGTGCTCGCCGCCTTCGCTATCTGCTTCATCGCCAAGTCCGTGCCTCCATTCGCCGCCATGGGACTGCTGGTCGCGCTCGTAGAGGCATCGGTACCTCTCGCGCTGGCCGCGGTCGTGGCCTGCGGATATCCACCGGCGGTCGAGTCGGCGGGCGTCGCAGGTCTCCTCCACCCCCCGACACCTGCCTCGAGCCCGGACGCATCCTGGTGAACTCTCCTCGCCATTGCGCGACCCACGGCTGGACGGCCATGGCGAGGATAGATGGCGCTCCTTGGCCGGCGTCCTACCCCCGCGACGTGACTGCGTACTGCCCGACACACGGGTGGACGCACTTCACTCGCGATGTGGCAGGACCGTCGGGAACCGCAGCACCTCCTTCGCGCACGCCGTCACCGATGGCCATCTCCCCGGTCCGATCTCCGTCGCCTCCTGGTGCTCGAGGCGGTCGAGTTGCGTCCCCGACGCCTCCTGACTTCGAGCGCCAGGGCACCATTGCTGCGCGCCGTGGAGCTCCGCCGCTCGACATCAACAATGCGGCATCCGGCAGCACGGCACCACTTCACTCTCCGCCTCCTCCACCCGCTTGGTTCCCCGCGCGCCGCAACGCGACGGCGGCGGCTAACCGCCGTCCTGGCCTCATCCCGACAGGGCACCGCCATCTCCCCAACGGGATCGGCAGTTTCCCCAACGGGAACGGGCTGGACCATGGCTACCTCTCTTCCGATGAGGGGGAGCACTGAGCAATGGTGGGGGAGCGGTCTAGAGGTGCGGGGGTGGCGGATCTGGGCGGGGCTGCGGTGGATTCGGCGGGATCCGAGACGAATCGACGGCGGCGCACCTGGAAGCGGTGGCATCGTTGCTATCGGCGGCGGCAGTTGTAGGTGTAGCTTGTGTGGTTCTTGTAACCGCTGCCTGAGCCAGGCCTCCTGCTGCTGCGTACATACTGCTGCTGCTGGCGCCCTCCTGGGCCAACTGGGCTGGAAGCGGTAGTGGATTAGAATAGTTTCTAGTCCATCACTCAATTATCATTTATTTGTTTTCAGCAAATTTTCAATTATGCAGTACCTTTATGTGCTAGCTATGTGCTTACTTGTTGTTAAGTACTATCATTTCATCAGTAGTTTGTGAGTCCATGTAATGTTGCATCGAGACCTCTACTGTTACTATTTTTGTATATATGTGTTTGTTCTCATGTATGGTCATTTCCATGTCATTTATATTATATTACCTTTGCAAAATATCATTGTTCTAGCCTATACAATGCTTCATTCGAAGCAATTATTTTATTGTTCTCTATTTTGGAAAATCACACTCCAAAGTCCTTTGATGTTGGTCATACACGAGGCGTACATTCGTACTACCGCGGGATCTACACTATGTTCTCATGGTGACTATCCCTAAGTGCGTATCCAACTCAGGATTTTTAGGACAAAGGTCTACACCTTTTACAGGTGATTACCATGAGTTCTTTTTCGAATTGGCCATACACAAGGTGGTATATCAAATATCACTGTGGGATTTTCATCCTCAACGTGCGTACCCAATTTGAACCTGAATTCAATATGGCCTACACTAAATTAGAGATTACCTTGATTCATCTTTTCAAGATTGGCCATACACAAGCTAGTATTCTTATACTACTGTGGGATTTATCCTCAACGTGCGTACCTAATTTTGGAAATTTTGAATTATAGGGTCTACTCTATTTTTAGTGATTGCCGTCTATTTTTATTCCAATTTATTGAGAATTATTGTTTGAGTTCGAGTTTTATCTTGAATTCACATATTTTTGCATTGAATTATTGCCAAAATTCCTCAGATTTTCGGCATTTCATTTGTAGGTGAGATGGCCGGCAAAGAGTTTGAGATCCTCGCTCTTGATGATCACAATTTCCCTACATGGGCTACGGACATTAAAGTCGGTCTATCGACCCGTGGACTTTTTCCGTGCTTGGCCGCGCCTGCTGCAGGTGCGCCGCCTATACCGGATCCAATCAAGTTTGGTGCCTTGTCCATCATAAGGAACAACATACATCCGGACTTAAAGTCTGAGTACATGTATGAAGAAGATCCACATGTGTTGTGGGAGGCCCTCAAAAACCGCTATGAACAGCAAAAGGCAATTGTCCTCCCGGAGGCTGTCCATGAGTGGAACCATCTACGTTTCCAGGATTATAAATCCGTAGATGAGTTTAACCATGCTATTCACAAGCTTAGCACGAAACTCAAGTTCTGTGATAAGGAACCCTCTGAAGCGGATAAGATTGAAAAAACCTTATCCACAATGCTTCCTGCAGAGAGGCTACTTACTCAACAGTATCGTGAGAAAGGTTTCACTGTCTATTCTCAATTGATTCAGTCCCTACGACAGGCAGAGAAGAATCATGAGCTCACTTTGTGGAACTCTCAGCAGCGCCCTGTGGGCACTGCACCTCTGCCTGAAGTACATGCTACTTTTGAGAAGACAGGACATGGTGGTTCTGGCAATCAACCTAGAAACCCTTCGGGCAAAAGCAAGCGGCGTAGGCACCGCAAGCCACGTGGGCTCTCCAACAAGGGGAAAGTTAATTCTAAGCCTAAAAATGACAATAGCAACAAAACCGCTTGCTACAAGTGTGGTTGCTACAATCATCAGGCTAAGAAATGCAGGACCCCAAGGCACTTAGTTGACTTGTACATGAAGTCCGTGGGTCGTGGGCATGACACTCAAGGCAAGAAGTATGAAGCACACTTCACTTCCCGTGAGCATGAGACAAGTGTTCCTCCCATTCCTTCGGAAGCGGGACCAAGCAACACCGTGACTCTGCAACAGGGGGAGACTTCCTTGGGCGCTGACAAGATGATGGTGGAGTACGCCTCCAATGACATATTTGGAGACTTTAACTAGGCTCTAAATTTATCCACCTTATAGATATTTGTTTACATTTGCAATGGTTGTAATAAAGACATGATGTTGTCCTTACGTTTGATTGTAATAAGCACATTTGTTACAATAATAAAGTTGTTTGTGTTATGTATATTTGCATGAGTTTTTATTTAATTCTGCATTTATATATAGATTTCTACGGGAGTCAATCCGATGGAGGAGGAGTTGTGTCTAGTGGATAGTTGCACCACTAATACTGTACTTACGGAAGTCAAATATTTTCAAACTCTTAAAAGGAAAGAGGGAAATGTTTTGACCATCGCTGGACATGATGCGGTGATAGTTGGTTCGGGTCGATCCACTATCATACTTCCTATGGGAACGCAACTTACCATCGAGGATGCATTATTGTATCCCGATGCGACGCGTACCCTACTAAGTTACAGAGATGTCCGTATGAATGGTATTCATGTTGAAACCTTTGAGGACAACAAGGAGGAATTTCTCCTCTTTACCAAAGACGACGGATATGGCAAAAAGACACTTGAAAAAATGCCCTCTCTCTCGTCTGGATTGTACTACACATACATTAAACACGTACCACATGTTGCTTACAAAGTGATTTTTCAGAATGTGGACGCATTCCAAACTTGGCATGATCGCCTTGGTCATCCTGGTATCGGGATGATGAGAAAAATCATTTGCAATTCCATTGGTCATAATTTGAGCAATGCTAAATTCCCACAATCTTCGGATGTCATGTGCACTTCTTGTGCCACTGGGAAATTAATTTTGAGACCTTCATATCTCAAAATTAAAACTGAACCACTCAAGTTCCTTGAACGCATTCAATGAGATATTTGTGAACCCATTCAACCTTCATCTGGTCCGTTCAGATACTTCATGGTTTTGATAGACGCATCTTCACGATGGTCTCATGTGTCTCTCTTATCGACACGCAACCATGCATTTGCAAAGTTGATTGCTCAAGTTATCAAACTTAAAGCACATCACTCTGAGCATCGGATAAAGACGATTAGAATGGATAATGCTGCAGAATTTTCTTCCAAAGCCTTCAATGATTATTGTATGGCATTAGGAATTGAAGTTCAGCACTCTGTCCCCTATGTCCACACCCAGAATGGTTTAGCAGAGGTTCTTATCAAGAGAATCAAGCTCATCGCAAGACCAATGCTACAAGGTTGTAATCTTCCAACTTCATGTTGGGGTCATGCAGTTTTACACGCTGCAGACTTGATACAACTTCGCCCAACTGCATACCATTCAGCCTCCCCGCTGCAATTGGTACGTGGTGATCCTCCAAGTATTTCCCATATGCGGAAATTCGGTTGCGCTGTGTACGTACCGATCTCACCACCCAAGCGTACCTCCATGGGCCCTCACAGGAAATTGGGAATTTATGTGGGATTTCAATCTCTGTCAATCATTAAATTCCTGGAGCCCCTTACAAGGGATTTACTTACGGCCCGGCACGCTGATTGTATCTTCAATGAAGATTATTTCCCGGCATTAGGGGGAGATTATAAGTATCACACAGAATGCCAGGAAATCAATTGGGATGCTCAACACATCTCCAAGGAGGATCCCCGTACTAAGGAATCTGAATTACAAGTTCAGAGGATCCTAAATTTGCAAAACATTGCAAATAACCTGCCAGATGCATTTACGACTGGTAAAGGTGTCACAAGATCCTATATTCCTGCAAGGAACGTGCCGGAAAGAGTAGAGGTACCAAATAAAACTACTCATCTTCCTTCTTCTAGCAAGAATGGGAGAAGTACGACTATTCCTACGGGTACAGCTTCTCGTAAGCGCAATAGGAAACAGAGGGATACACCCTCTGACCCCGTAAATGCAACTCAACCAATTGTTGAGAGACACCTAGTGGATGAACCACTTCCACATCCCGCATCAACAGTGCACTCAATTTCTGATGCTGGGACATCGGAACACCCCGACGAGATCGTATTGGGAAATACCGAGCCGTCAATTGGGGTGCAAGAGATTTCCATTAATTATCTCACTTCTGGAGCAACATACGATCGTAAGACTACAAATGTCGACATATATTTCTCTACATCAATTGCTGAAAACCTCCAAAATGAACCAGATCCTAAATCCATGGTAGAGTGCAAAAAGCGCTCGGACTGGAACAAATGGAAGGAGGCAATTGAAGCAGAGTTAGCCTCCCTCACAAAAAGAGAGGTATTCTCATCAGTAATACCTACACCTCCTGAAATCTTTCCTGTGGGTTTCAAATGGGTTTTCGTCCGGAAACGGAACAAGAACAGTGAGGTGGTGAGATATAAGGCGAGGCTTGTAGCACAAGGGTTCACGCAGAGACCCGGCATTGATTTCAATGAAACATATTCTCCAGTAATGAGTGGAATCACTTTCCGATACCTTATATCTTTGGCAGTACAAAAACGTCTATCTATGCAGTTGATGGACGTAGTGACAGCATATCTTTATGGGTCACTTGATTCGGATATTTATATGAAGGTTCCCGATGGGATCTCTATACCGAATCCGGGCGCAAATCGCAACATGTATTGTGTAAAACTAAAAAGATCATTATATGGTCTTAAGCAGTCGGGAAGAATGTGGTACAACCGACTGAGCGAGTACCTTCTACAGAAGGGATACTCCAACAATGATGATTGTCCATGTGTCTTCATCAAGAAATCCTCTACAGGATTCTGCATAATATCAGTGTATGTCGATGATTTAAATATTATTGGCAACACTCAAGATGTTGATGAAGCCCGCAATCACCTTAAGACGGAGTTTGAGATGAAGGATTTGGGTCAAACCAAATTTTGCTTGGGTTTGCAAATCGAGCACCTTCACTCAGGAATACTTGTACACCAGTCTGCTTATATCCAAAAGATATTGGAGAAATTCAATATGGATAAATCTTATCCAATCAAAACTCCAATGGTTGTTCGATCCCTTGATGTGGAGAAAGATGTCTTTCGACCTCGGGATAAAGGAGAAGAGGTATTGGGATCCGAATATCCCTACCTTAGTCTCATTGGAGCACTTATGTATCTCGCAAATTGCACCAGGCCTGATATTGCATTTGCGGTTAACTTGCTTGCAAGACATAGTGCTGCGCCAACAAAGCGCCATTGGACTGGGGGTAAACAAATCCTAAGGTATCTTAACGGTACTAAGGACTTAGGTTTGTTCTATCAGAAAAACCAAGACCCCAATTTGATTGGTTATGCTGATGCTGGTTATTTGTCTGATCCCCACAATGCCAGATCTCAGACAGGTTTTGTATTCCTACATGGAGGAACAGCCATTTCTTGGAAATCTTCCAAACAAACATTAGTGGCAACCTCCACAAATCATGCTGAAATCATTGCGCTATATGAGGCATCACGTGAATGCGTGTGGCTTCGCAGAATGATTAAGCACATAGAGCAATCTTGTGGCATTGGTTCTATGGAATCACCCACCATTATGTATGAAGATAATGCTGCTTGTGTTACCCAGATGCAAACAGGCTACATCAAAAGCAACCTCAACAAACATATTGCTCCCAAGTATTTCTTCCCTCACGAACTTCAGAAAAGTGGGGAAATACAAATCTTGCTGGCAAAATCTTGTGATAATCTCGCCGACCTTTTCACTAAATCTCTACCTGCTTCCACATTTGAAAAATGTGTTCGAGGAATTGGTATGAGGAGGCTTAGAGATTTGCAAGAATCAGGGGGAGCTTCCCTCTAAGGTGTTCCTGTTCAAAACATCACATTGTGCTCTTTTCTTTTATGAGTTTTTCCTCTTTGAGGTTTTCTCATATAAAGTTTTTAATGAGGCAATGTTAACACAAGCGTATGTCATATTTCCTATTTTCCCCATTGGGGTTTTTAGGGAGATATCAAAGACATAGATCATTCCTTAAACTCTTTGAGTTTATGATAGAGCGATCAGTACCTATATTATTCCTCATTTTTCCCACAGGATTTTGGAGGAATATTTTATTTCATTAATCAAAGGAGGATTCGATCAAGGGGGAGTGTTACAAATAAATTTTAGGATGATCTCATCCTAGAATCAACGGCGGTTGACTCCTGGAAACGCTCTCCCGCGAAGGCCCAAGCGAGCAGTTGTCTCGGGCGGTTGCTGCACGCACGTCCGAGACGACGGTTCGGCAATCTGCCGATTCCCTCTGTATATATATGAAACAATCAGATCAATGAAACTTCCTGGATTGATTCGAAACACATTTGTCTCTCAGTTTTACTTTTTATAGAGTCATCCTGGGCCTTGGGCCTTACGCCAGAGAGCAAAGAAAGTGTCGAAGACTCCACGTTGAGACTTTTGGAGTTTTTGTGGGAGGGAGCCGGAGAAGTTTTTTTTTCCAACTCCTTTACACAAAACGGTTTGGACTTCTTTAGTGTTTCAGTTATTTTTTATCAAATTGTTTGGTAGAATTTCACCTGAAACAGTAGAGAAGCCTGAGCGCAACGAAAGGATCCTGAATCTGCACCCATTTTAAAATATAGCTTTTCAATTTTACCACAAACAAATATTGATATTTATAATATCAAACAAATCTACTGTAAAATATTATAATGGAGTATGTAGTGAAACCTGTTGCTCGGCACGTTTATGTATCTCTATTATAAACTAAGCAAAAAAATTATAAAATATTTTGACATGTAAAAAAGGTAAAATGCTTATAATTTAGTTCGGATGGAATATTAATATTTTTCAAAGAAAATGATGTGGCAGCAACCTTTTAGCTGTGTTTTTTTTTCTATACGTAAAGTACATTTATTTTTCTTAATATGTATCAAATTTGAGAACGTCTCTTTTATATTTGTACCTAAGCTATGTCGTCTTCGCTATGTAGTAATCCTTCCTTTTTCAATTATAGGTCATTTTGATTTTTTTTAGTTCATAGTTTTTGTACGCACTCAGTATTAAGGTTTATGTGCTAAGTGCATAAAATTATATGAATTTAAAAAAGTCAAAATGAACTACAATATGGAATGAAAGTATCATTTTTGAAGGATTCCTTATTAGTTGGTTTTTTTTTGTTATATTAGGTCACAATAACCATACATCATGAAACTGGGGCAGCTAGCTAAAACAAATTGGTTAAATCTATTAATCATTCTGTTTCAAATTACATATTGTTTTAACTTTTCTACGTCCATAATCATTTGTATTGTTATGCACGTTGAGATATAAGTCCAGATGCATAATACTCCTTTGGTTCGAAATTATGAAATATTTTGACATAGATTTTGCTATGCGTCTAGATATATATTATGTCCAGATGCATAATAAAAAGTGTGAAATTTAAAAGTCAAAATGACTAATAATTACAAACAAAAGATGTAATATCTAATAATACATTAAAACAATATGCAATTTACAACAAAATTTTAAACGGAGGGAACATCAAACTTGCACAGGATTTGCCGAAATCTAGGGGGCAAAGCTTGCGTTTTTCAACGGTCCATCCGTCCATGTAGGTAAGCACACGACACAGGGCGTGCATTTGTCCGGCCGCGCGGTGACGGTGATGTGGGCCCGTGGTTACCATCGAAAGCAAGCTGCTCGCCCGTGTCGGGTCAGATCATTTTGGCGGCCGTGCTCGGTCCGCGTCAGCGTCCGCGACCGCGCGAGCCGATTCGGTTCCGTGACGAGCCCCCTTCACTTTTTCGCTGTTCTTTTCCGTGCTCGCGTCAATACCATCGTGGACGGATATTCAATTAGGCGTACGTGAGCCCGGGCGGAGGTGTGGCGGAGGCCTGTGGTTGGTGGCACGGAATTCCAAAATGAGAGATTAGTTGTATTCAAACATTAATATCATTTTAATGACTAGTAATGACGTACGTGTCTTTAATATTTTTTATAAATAGAAATTCTACATTCACAGGAAATATAGAAATTTTCAAGAGAAAATATTGCTACAAGATGCATATTCTTTAATAACGCTGGTCACAATGGAAGTTTCATGAAGAGTTTCACACTAGGCCAGAAATTATTTCTCCTGGCGGGTAAAAAGAGTTTCTGTTGGCGGGTGGAGCAACCGCCAGCAACCTTGAGCCAGGAGAAATCGTCATTTGTGCTGGCGGGTGCTTGCCCGCCAGCACTGAGATCACAGTGCTGGCGGGTGACTTAAGCGCCCGCTAGCACAGTGAATTTTACAAAAGCTCGAAATAAATAGAAAAAAAAGTTTTTTTTAGGGAGGAACCCCACCGGTCAGCCAGCCACCGTCATCAAGTCGCGCCATTTTTCGCGATGCTACGCGGCCGGCAAGACTCGAACCCGCGACCTTCACTCTCGCGTGAAGCCTCCTCTACCACTACACTACACACTCATATGCATCCATATCCAGTTTTCATTCTACTCCTATTATACTACACCTAGTGTAAATTGCTTTTTTGAGACTCTAAACGGTTTCAAATTAAAAACTTGTCAACTACAAAGTTTCATAACTTTCTGAGATCTATAACTTTCATGTTGAGCAAAACTTCATTTGAGGTCGTTTACAAAATTTGAATTACAAATTTGAGAGATTCAAATCTAGTTTTTCGTTGACAATATGTTTTCAAATAAGAAAGTTGTAAACTACAAAGTTTTATTACTTCTCAAGACGTACAACTTTAATTCAGAATGTTTCTCGTTTGAAAAATCCAAATTTTCAAATTCGAGAAATTCCAGACGTACTTTTCATTGACGAAAGTAATTCAAATTCAAAAAGGTTCAACTACAAAGTTTCATAAATTGTCAAGATGAACAACTTTTATTTTGGTCATTTGGTCATTCGGTGTAATCGTAGTAACATTCTTCACAAATCTTATACATGTCTCATATAGTTTCATGAAACTATATAAGAGAGATAGGTTTTGTGAACAAAATTATTACCACTTTGTCAAATGAAAAAATAATCTAAATAAAAGTTGTACATCTTGAGAAGTAATGAAACTTCGTAGTTTACAACTTTTTGATTTGACAACTTTTTACTGCTTTAAAAAGGGATTGTCACACAACCCAAAATTTTGAAAAGCACTATGCTGGCGGGCGTGTTAAGTCACCCGCCAGCACAAATGAGTTCATTTTTGCTGGCAGTCGTGTTAAGTCACCCGTCAGCACTGTGGTCACAGTAGTGGCGGGTGACTTCACGCACCCGTCAGCAAAAATGGTCCCATTTGTGCTGGCGAGTGACAATTGCGTCCGCCAGTAATCTATTTTCATGTGTCAGTACAAATCGATTTTGGCCTAGTGCCACGATATTAAATACCAACAATTTTGCTGACGTAACGATGAGAAAGAATGATGAAGTTTCATGAGATGTAAAGAGAAGTATCATCCACATGAAACTTCACTGGCACAGTTACCTAATTTTCAGTCTAGATAACTATACCATGAAACTATGCACTGAGACTGACCTAAATAGTTAAATAAAATGCAAATAAGAAGAAACATTCTACTCATACATGAAATATGTGAAAATTAGATAATACTAACACATGTCGATGCCCAGATCACATATATAGTACTTCCTCTGTCTCAAAATACAGCTACGTTTAGCTTTATGAAAAGTCGGATATTTTCAACTTTGACCGACAATAACTCTAAAAATATTTCATTCCAAATTGATAATATTACATATTACAATAGTTGATTTCAAGATTAATCTACTAATGTTATTTTTATGTTTTTAATCTCTATGATTATTTCTCTATTGTCTATTCGTAGTCAAAGTTGAAATTGTCTGACTTTGAAAAAGTCCAAACGTATATGTTGGGACGAAGGGAGTATTGCAAAAATTTACTTCATGCTGCCGCGGCCAATGTCATTCTCTTCTCGTCAACCTGCTGTGACAACAAAAAAGATGTACATCATCTTTCAGTCTCAATTGGCAGCATCAACAAACAAAAAAAAAAGATATCGTACGAACTTGCCATTTAGTACATGCACGGAGTATTTCAGTGTTTTAGTTTTTGCACTCATGAGTTTTGCTTTTGTCACGCATGGATATCGTGGTTTTTGCCATACTTTTTGCTCGATTAATAAACAAAGGCAAAAGGGAACAAGCAAGCAAATGAATGAATCAACTTTTTATATCACGCCGTCGTTTGAATCTGTGACTGTGGACACGATACTCGGATCGAGCAAATCTGATTGGGTGCCATCAACAAGCATTTCTACCGTTTGATTTTCTAGCTCGTCTCCCAACCTAAGTACTCGTGGGAAGTGGGAACACACACGAGAACAGGGGGGCTGCGGGACTCTAATCTTTTTCGTACTCCCACCGGTTCCCTATTAGAAGTCGTTTTAGACAAGATTTAAGTCAAACATTGGGAATATAAATCATGAATAACTTTTAAGTCGTTGAGTTTGAAAATGTGAAAATCATATAAATAGATTTGTCTTGAAAATTACTTTCATAAGAATATACATATAGAACTTTTCAATAAATATTTTTATAGAAAAGAGAAGTCAAAGTTGTGCTTTGGTGACCGTGTCGCTGTCCTAAACGACTTCTAATACGGAACCGGAGGGAGTAACTCCTCCGCGACGAGGAAACGGGAGGGAGCGCGGAGAAGGAAAAAGAGGATCCGTGAATAGATGGGACTCGGACCGCGAGGTGCAGGTATAGCCGGTGGGTAGACAAAACGTAAGGTGACAAAATCTTTTCGTTTTTGGCAGAAACGCTCCTCAAATTACGATTTTTATGGTTGTTCTACTTTTTTGGTCATCATGCAATCTGACGGGTGGGTCCGGCGTGAGGGGTAAGATGGACCCGAATTAGGTGAGAAAAGTTTTCAATTGTTTTCGCTCCTTATAGTATAGATTTAACTAAATTAAAATCTGATTGCATATTAATATTCCTTACAATTTAATCTACAAAACAAGATATCATTTGACCATGTTTCGTCACAAAACAAAAATAACATATAATAAAATTTCTTAAATGTTTGGTTTGCGGCACATTCAACCATATCAAATTTTGATCATGATCAAATCATGAGATTGATGAAATCAAGTTATATTTGGATTGTAACGTTATCAAATCTTGTCAAATATATGGAATGTACATTTTTTACGAAACATAGTCAAATGATATCTTGTTTTGTAGATTTAAATGCAATCGAATTTTAATATACGAAATAAGATATTACTTAACTATATTTCACTTTCATCACAAAATAAAAATAACAATTATATTATTTTTATTTTGTGACGAAACATGATCAAGTATGTTATTTTCATTTTGTGACCAAATATGGTAACTATGTTATTTTTATTTTTATGACGAAACATAGTCAAGTGATATCTTATTTCGTAGATTTAATTGCAAGAATCATTAATATGCAATCGGATTATAATTTAATTGAAACATTAGAAAGATATTAGCGTTTGAATGTAACTAATTAACTACACTTGGATTTTTGTGCACCCAATAAGGTGAATCCGCGTGAGCTCCGCACCGGCACACCTGCGCCGAATCTTCACTTCCCCATCGTGGATTCTTGCGTGGTGCGGTACAGCGATAGCGCGTGGTCGTGGTGTATCCAGCCGAGGGCCCCACGCATCGGGGAAGAGCACGGTGAGCAGGACCCACCTCGCCCTCGCGCTTTCGGTGTCCTGGATGATCTGGTGGGCCCGCGCTTGATGGATACATGGACGGATGGACCCAAACCTAGCGTGATGTCGTCACCGCCCCGCCCGTCGTGCGTGACGCGCCGGCCGGCCGGCACATGAAGAACAGAAGAAACATTGCCTGCAGCCCTGCGCCTGCTCGCTCGAATAGACCTTTTTCTTTTTAACTAGGATCGTGCCCGTGCATTGCTACGAGCATAAAGTATTTACGAGGCAAATACATTAGTCTACTTGGCAGATCATCTACTGATCTCGCAGGTAGATTTGTTGTGAATAAAAGGTACCGTATGCTGATTGGTACAACAGATTTGTTGTTTAGAAAAAAATACGGTACAAGAAGTTAAAACAAGACAAGCCGAACAAAGTAATAGATCATTGAAAGTATGACTTTTAGATACATAAGAATCAATTTCTATGAGGTTTATAGCCAACAAGATGTGAGATTGTTAAATTAAAAAATGTTAGTGAACAAACAATCTATAACCAACAACCATGACGAAAGGAAAGTGATTGCTTGCTTGTGTCAACACAGCAAATGGTAAAAGCTCTTGGGCCATAGAATAGATACAGGGTACAGGGTCTTGGTGATACATAGCTGAATAAACAAACGTTCACACATTTTTACGGACATTCAGATACAAACAACCATTCTATTATACACACCGTTCTACATAACATGCTGCTATTTTGGATACAAACATTGAAACAGTACTACAAATGCTTTATATATCTCATTAAAACAAATATAATTTTTCTGTGGTGCTTGTAAAAAACATGGAAATTGCATACTTCATGAAATACAGCACCATGAATTGAGCTCAACGTGTTTGAATTCTAAGAACACATCAAGGTTTGTTATGCTTCTCAAAGCTATTTGACCTATCTCAAGATCCCATCATGTTCAGAAAACTGCAATCGATACTTGCAGTTTTCTCTTGCGGCACTGCAATAAGATATTTGCAAAATGAGAAAGTCAAATGGTAACTACAAAATTCAATGATATATGAGTGGATAAATTATCTATTTATTATAATACATAATGATTAAACATACCTGATAATCTCCATCATGGTCATTCTCTAATACCTGATGTGAGCATGCTACAAATCTATAACTCCTGTATAGAAGCTCCCCACTAGCAATCCTTAGGGAGTTCTTAGACCTCTGATTGGTCCATGCCAGTGGTAACTGAAGCATTACAAAGTGGCCTTCTAGCGCGTCTGGCCCTTTGCGCTGCTCTCTGTCACCAACCGTCGATTATTGATGAGTGCGTCCATTGCTCTTCACCTCCTGCATTACTCACTCAGAGACAATCTCCCATCTATAAAATGAAAAGTCCTCCTCTCTGCTTCTGCACGCGTAATACCAAGACATTTCTTTGCTACCAAACATCCAAATAAATATTAGGCAGCAATCATGCTTTCTTTTTAAAAATTATAGGAAGTCACGCTTTTTATATATTTGTAAGGATTGTTGAATGAACACAAGACCAACAGTCTGCTAGAGTGTTGAATGCACAAGTTTATATCATGCTTTCTTTTAAAAAAATATAGGAAGTCATGCTTTTTATATATTTGTAAGGATTGTTGAATGAACACAAGACCAACAGTCTGCTAGAGTGTTGAATGTCACAACTTCAAGCTTCGAGCCTTCAGGGTATGCTAATGAATGAAGGTACAGAAGTAATCAGACATCAGGCATGGACATAATTCTCTGCTTATCGTCAACGGACATCAACAGACATTCAAGAATAGGGAAAACATCCAGATTACTGGGCCTAGTTATATTTTCAATCTTTGAGCGCTACCCTTGTCTCTCCCTAGCTAAAATCAGGCCATCCTTCTTCATCAGAGGTATAGAATCCTAAGGAACCCTGTGCACGATGAACCTGTAGCTGTACAGATTTGCTCATTTTAATTATCTTTCCTGTTCACCTCTTCCCAATGAATTAAACTGATGAGAATTCAACAATATTATGTGTTCCTTTGTCATGCCAAATTTAGTAAATTGTAGACATGTGAACAGACATGGGGTGTAATGTTATGAATCACCCTTGAAAAGATAAAATTATCGGTATGATGCATCACACATTCAAAACTATTGCCAACCAATTTCAAACTTCAGGGCTAATACTAACAAGGCAGTAGGAGGTCAAGCAATTTGGTTGTCATTTTTCCCCAACGTGTAGGAGCTAGGAAGTAGATAGTAGGCACGCAACAAAAGGTTTCTTACTTCCTGATCAATGGAAAGGTTACTAATCAGAAGAACGGAGGCTTACCTGGATGAGCAGCAATACATCCGTCACTGGCTCACTGCTACTGGACTTTGCACACTTTGCAGTCTAAGTCACAACGCTCCTCTTCTGCATACTCTCAAACACCTCCAGTGCCTTCTCGATACACCTGCATTTCATTTTCATGTCAAGATCACATTCATCAGTGGTATCTTCTGGAATAACCCTCCACCTCAGTGCCTCACCACAAAAATTAGCACCCACTCCCCTAGATCAACTGCGGCCAAATATCCACACGCCAACAGAACTGACAACAAGACACTTCATCAGGTTCAAATGCTCAATCGCCTACTTGCATCCTCCAGACCACCTCTTCTGCTTCCTATGGCTGCTTCATATGCAGGTACGCCCCCAAGCCCCAATCAAAATTGTCCGCGACACCACATTCCTCTTCCGCATTACATTAAACAACTTGTGCGCACCGTGCAGGGACGCTGTAACACCCCAGGTGTTTATCTCTTTTTAATCAAGGATTTAACCTAAGCTTATGGTGTTGAAGGATCAATCAATGCAAGTTTGGTGAAAACACCATGAGGAGCAAAGTATAGTTTGAACTTGATTCCAATTTCCCTCAGAGCTTGAACTTTTGCCATTATGAACATTGTCACCAAGATTCAAGAACATGACCTTGAAGTTTGTCACTTTTGGAAATTAAGGATAAAAGAAGGAGTTTGACCCTATCATACTTGGTCAACTACTTTAAAGGAATTTCTGAGTTTAATTGATGGCTCATCCAAGATCTCAAGATTTTGTATAGAAACTTCAAAATCAACCAATATGAAAGTTGTGGGATTCCTCAAGAGGAACAAATCTTCTTTTAGGTGGAAGTTGAAATTTTGAGTGAAAAGTTCCCAAATCTTTGAATCAAACCTCCTAATCAGGGTCAAACCCCTAAGTTCATATACTCATCTCTAGAACTTTGATCAAATCTCCAAAAATTCCCAAAACACTGAAAATTCGGCCAACACAAAAGTTGTGCAGAATTTCATGGGGCACATTTCATCTAATTGGCAGATTTTAAAATTTTGAGTGGAAATGCCTCAAAAATGTGGTCAAAGCCCCGAGCTCTGATTTGACCGCGTCGAGCAAATCGGCATTTTCAAGATGAATTTCTGCCAAATCTGTTCCGAATCTCACTGGTCAACCTTTGTGAAAGTGGTAGAGGAATGTCTCCTCTACAACTTTGATATTGGCCAAAAATCGATTTAGTTTGGGTTTTAAATTGTTCTAGCCGGTCAAAGTGGCCTAAGCCGAAACTGAATGCTGCACAGGCCGCCCGTGCGCGCGTACCGGGTGCGACGTCGCGCCACGAACGCCGTCCCGACGCCCGTGCCGGTCACGCGCCCGCGCGCCTCTCGCCCGTGCCACTTGGCCCGATCGTCGAGGTGGACCCCGCCGTCACATGCCCGCATTGCCCGAGGTTGCCCGTGCCACGTGGACGCCACTTGTCGCGCACACCCGCCCGTTCTCGCCACGCATCGTGCCGTCGCCGTCCTACCGCCATGCGCCGGGCAGGGCCGCGCCACGCCGCCACTCCCGCGCTGCGCTGGCCTGCTAGCTGTCGTGCAGTGGCCTTGCGCTAGCTCGTCCCGGCCTCCTGTACAAAGGGTAGGAACCCCCGAGCCCCGGCGCAGCTCCGTTCCCCCGCCGCAAGGCTGCCACTGTTCTCCGCCGGTGCGCCGCCGACGATACCCTGCGCCCGAGCCGCCCTATCCCTGCCCGAGCGTCTCAGCAGCACCACCACATCCCCCTGAAGCCTTCCGTGCCACGCATTACCGAGCCTCGCTGCCCTGCTTGCCGGAGACGCGTCTGCCGTAGCCGGAGATCCATACCGCTGCCGAACCCCATCGCCGGCAGCTCCACCGCCTCGTCCAAGCGGCCCAGCCAAACCTAGGTGATCCTCTAGTGCTCCTCCGCCCGTTTCCCCTCCCTAGATCGCCGCCAGTGAGCCGGATTCCGGCCATCTGCGTCGGCGGCCGTGGCAAGGGCATGCCTGTGAAGATCAAAGTCTTGCCAGGGTCGTTTTCGTAAAAGCAGGGACCTAAGTGTAAAGCTGAGGGCATACTTGTGAAACAAATTCTTGACTAAGGGTCTGGATGAAAGAAGATTCTTTGAATCTAGTTTTAATATGCTGAGATCTTCAAAAAATTCGCAGTAAATCAAATAAAAATCGGAAAAATGTAAACTCAAATGATCTGTGATCTACATGAACAGATGCAACTTTTCTAGAAAGGAATTTTGTAAATTTATTTCTAGAATTTAAATAATTTTGAATTGATTAGTTTGAATAGATTTGAAATTATTTGAAATCTATATCTGATCTGCCTGTGAAATTTTAATATGTTGTTAGTATGGATATGATTGCTCTTGTGTAGAAAAATTGCACATAGATCTTTTATATATCTTTGGTTATGATTTAATTTTGATATAAGGCAGCTTTTCAGTTCTTGTTTAGTTTTAAATACTTGGTTAAGCAAATAGGGTTGATCTTTTTGCATTAGCCTAGATATGCCTAGATGAAGCTGTGGTTAATTTATGAGTAGCTTTTGACCTGTTCTCTAGCCTTAATTAATTTAGACCTTTAATATGAGCCTTTTTAATAAAGCATGTTGTAAGTAGTTTCTGGCCATGATAATTGTTTGAGTAATCTTGTTTTACCTTGTTAGGGTTATAGTAAAAGTTGTAGCTCCAATGCATACTTATATATAGCAGTGTGATTTATTTATCTTTTCAGCAGTGTTTAATGTTTTAATTTTCATGCTAGATCTGTAGAGTAGTTTAATCTAAATTTTTGTGAGTAGCTCAGTAATGCCATGTTTATGCTCTGTGTAATTTCTTGAAGCTATGGGTGTCTTTAGATCCCAAAAAGTTTGCAAAAAACATCCCATCATTTATCACATCACCTCACATCATCTCTCACTATTCATCTGCATTTACACAAATTCTTCCCCAATTCTTCTCCAATTCAACCAATTCATCTGGATCTAAACACACTCTATATCATGTGTAGATCTCTCTGAATAAATAAATCATGTTTAAGTCAGCTAGATCTTATTAGATTTTTCATGTGCATTTGATAGCTGAGTTTAATGCCAATTTTGGGCAGTAGCCCTGTTGCCCTGATATGTGCTTGTGTAAATTTTCTCTCTGTTTGTTTGTGTGTAGAACTTCCAGAATTAACTTTCAAAGTAAATCAAGGTTAATAAGTTGAATAAAAGGAAAACCAAAATCACCTTTATTGTGACTCGATTTTAAATAGCTATGCTTCACCAAGACACACCCTAAACAACACCTTTTATTTTGGTGAAGTAAAATAAATTGATTAATTTAGATATGCACACAATCACCATCAAATAAGAAAGATAATTAACACACATACAATTCCTTGATAAGGAAGAGTATGCTGGATATATTCTTATCCAGGTGAATGTGCTCAACAATACACCCCATGTTTATCCTTTAAATCTGAACGAAGTTCTTCCTTCTTAAAAACGAACACTTAAAGCTTATGCATATGCGTGTCGTGTAGAACATCCGGACGAGAGCTAAGTGTTGGTGCCGGAAGCTGAAGGAGAGCTTGTTGAAGGAGAAGGTGAACGTGTTGGTTTTGTAACAAGACCCAAACCAAGTTCGGAGGATCTCCATCTAACTTTGCTAAGTAAAGGCAAGCCCCGGAGCATAACCTATGTTTTCAACTTATGCAACTATCTTTGTTATGTTTGTGCATTTAAGTTTCAGGAGTTGATTTGAAACCCTAGATGCATGATCTTAGGTTCCTATGTTCCAATACTAGTATCATAAGTCACTAGTTGCCATGCTCTAAGGACCCAGTAGAAATCGAGTGATGTTCGTCACTCGCGAGCTATAGGTGTCTTATGTTGGAATCATAAGATTGTTAAACCTACCCGCTCATGTGGTAAGAGCATGGGACCGGCTCCGGCCAGTAGGTATGTGGTTAAGCGTTTGAACGTACTAAGCATTTGCCGGGAATGAGACCGGTAAGCCTAGTACCTTTTTGATCCGGTAAGGGAACTCTCTACCACTATCTCAGGAGTAGTCCCCAGGTTCATGACAGTGGTGCATGTGTGGATCCGGGCGGCGAAAGATGTAAGTCCGTGACCTGACCAACTTGTACTAGGGCCAGTGGGCTTTGATCCTAAACCAAGGATGATTGGGAACCGCCTGGTTGGTGCGTACCCCGCCCTGTAGGGGCTGTGGTCATTTTGATGGGGTATACATTCTTCCGTGTGTTTAGGTCCACCTTGCAAGGTTATTAATCGATCGATCGTCGGGCTCTCACCGTTATCCGAGATTGCTTATCCATACACTCTATGTCCCTTAATGATTGAATGGAGAAGAATATTGTTGTATGCTTAATTGTTTGCACAACTTATGCTTGTGTAGTTGCTTACCTAGTAATGGATAATCAACTAGAATCTTGAGCTAAAACTTGAAAGTAAGGACATACTCTTTGTTGCTTTTCAGCAAAAGAACCCCACTAGCCATAAAGCTTTGCATGTCTAGAGAGTTGGTGATGGTTTCATCGCCCGACGGTTAAGTCTTGCTGAGTATTAGTATACTCAGCCTTGCTTGTTGATATCTTTTGTAGGCGTTGATGTGTTTGATGGTATTCATGGACTGGTTCTCTTCCACCCTTTGGGAAGTGAGTGGGAGGATGACAGTGCTTAGCGATATCATGGATGGCCTCCCGTGATGTTGCTTATGACGTTTAGTATTTTATTTCTGCTGTGTTTTCAAACTCTGAACTGTTTACTTTCCGGTATGGAACTTGTTTTGTAATAATGAACCTCTGATGAATATGATGTATTAAGGATGTATTGATTATCTCTGAACTCGCCGTCACGTGAGTCTTAGTGTACAATCTTCGATCCTTTGTTATAAGTGATTTACCGGGCTTGACCCGGCAGATATCGACAAATTAACTCTTCTTTAACGCATAATGACCAAGTGGATGGTTATGTGTGTTAAATCGGAATTAATTTGGACGGTTCTGTCACAGACGCCATGGTGCTGATATCTAGGGTGCGCAGGGGTGGCGGTCAAGCACCCACGATAGGAGCAGGCGGTCAATAAGGTCCAGTGCGGCGCCCTTCGCCGGCATCCTGCGCAACTCACCATCGTCTGTGGAGCACAACGCGCCCGGGGTGAGGGCGTGGCAGCAGACCCAGGTAGCGGCGGCGACGGCCTTGGTTGAGGAGGCGAGGGGTCGGATTAGCGTGTTGCCCACATGGCCCCAGCGATGAACAGCGACGACGGGGACGGTATCACGATGAAGGACGGCGAGTCGGCGGCGGCAGGGTATGGTGATGAGGGATAGGCTGCGGGTGAAGATCGACCGGCGAGAGGCACTGGAGGACTGCACGATTGGACGGCGGCTGTCGCCATGGTGCCCGATGCGAGGTTGGGGCGTCAGATGGAGCGCAGCAGTGCAGCGGCGTGAGATCCAACGGGGAAGCACGGGATCGGCAGCACGGCCAACGGGCAGATGGATCGGTGGCACACATGCCGGGTGGAGGAGGTGGCGCCGCTGGCGTTGCGGCGGCAGCGAGGGAGGCGATTCGATGTTACTGGCGCCGCGGCCTGGATCGGCGGTGCGGACGATGGGCGGAGGAGGGGTAGCGAGGGAGGCGAGGCAAAGAGGAGCAGGGATCAATTAGGTCATGTAGGTGAAGAGGATCCGATGGGGTGCCGGCGGAGGAGGAGGGGTAGCGAGGGAGGCGAGGCAAAGGAGGTCACGGGTTTTGACTCTGAAGGGGCGGACGCGCGGGTGGACCGCGAGGGCGTTCCGAGCGGAGGGACGCACGGAGCGGAGGCACGAGGACGCGGAGCGAATGGCTGAGCGACGTTTTGTGGACACTTCATTCTTTTTAGTAGTAGAGAAGTCTCCGAAGCTGAGAGACAATATACGCCATGTTTGCTTTGCATAAAACACCTGACTAAAGTGTAAAAAGTGCAAATAAGTCACTTGTGATAGTCAAACAGTCCATTACGTTTTAAGTCAGGTGGCTTATAAGTTCCATAAGTTGCTCTACCTACTTAAAGTAACTTATTTTGTACTTTTTCCTCTCCCTACCCTGGGTGGGGCCCACCACAACTCAATCCACCCACCACCTGCCCACTCCCAACCCGCAAACCGCTCCACCCCCGCCGCCTCTTCGCCACCTCCGCCGCGCTTGGCCACCTCGCCGCCTCCTCCCCCTTCTCACCATGGCCGCCATGCTCCCGCGCGGCCTTGGTCGGTACGCCGCCGATGACCATGGCCACTGCCCTCGGTGCCATGGTGGACGGCATCGAGCTTCGCACAGCAGCGGCCACGGCCATGCCCTACACACGACGCATTTGGGGTTGGCAGCAGCGCCCTTGGTGGAGTCGCCCTGCTCCAGCACTTCCACGGTGATGACGACATCGCTCCACTCGATCTCGTTGCTCGCTGCCTCTGCCGCGCGTCGCCACTTCGCTGCCCACCTCGGCTCCTCACTACCCGCGGTGGCGTGGGGCATCTCCGCGGGTCGGATCCCGACGGTGTCAGGCCCCAGCAGACCTCCGGGCGGCCGTTGCGAGGCAGCAGGGGCGAATCCGCCGGCCTCTCCGCCGGAATCGAGCAGGGCGGTGTGGAGAGAAGAGGGGCGGGGCACTTCTGCTGTGGTAGCGGCCTCGGTGGAGCTCGCCTGCGCCGCTAGTAGAGGCTGGGGTCCGCGCCTTTGCTACGGTAGCGGCCTCAGATCCGGACCTCTGGGCAGCCGCCGGCGAGGTAGAGCTCCTCTACGGCCGCCCATCGAGACCGGGGGGAGCGAGAGCTCCTCGACGCTGGAGAGGGAGGTGCCGTCGGCGAGGAGGTGAGAGAGAGAGAGGGCAGAGCAAAGGCAGGAGCGTGTGGCTGCATCCCCATCGCCGAATCGGACCAAGCTCCACCGGCCCTGGCGCCTCACCTCGTCGCAAATCGAGCTTCGAGGTGACAACCCCCGAGCCCCAGCGCCCCGCCTCGCCTCCAATCGAGCTCTGCCGCCACCGGGGAGAAGGGAGGGCCGCCTCACCTCCAATCGAGCTCCTCCGTCACGGCTTCTCTCCTTGGATTCGACGGTGTTCTCCCCAACGCCATCGTCCTGCAGGCGCAGGGGAGGCTGAAGGAGGTGGGGAGGGGGCGGCACGAGGTTAAAAACCAGGGGGACAAGGGCATAGGACGGGGGCAAAATAGTCTTTACTCGCTGACTTATACGTCACTGCAACCAAATAGAACTGACTTAAATCCAACTGACTTATAAGTCAGGTGACTTATGGGAACCAAACATGACCATAATTGTACTAAGTGGTATTTTACGCCTTGCTGTGAAAATTTTAACACAATTTTAAGATGAAAATTTTAAAGTAAAAACACTAAGATAATTTACATATCAACATTCTTTGAAATTTGAAAGTAGAAAACCAAAGTGATTGGATGCCAACATTTTTTCAAATGACATTATTCATGAAAAATATGTCCATTTTGTTGAGAGAACGACTCTTAAACGACATTTGTATATTTCTGTTGTGCGAATTTTATAGCGTGGTACTCGCAAAGTCTGATAAAGTTCATGCATGTTATTAGTAATAGAAAATCGATGAAAATCATAAACAAAATCATAGGGATGATGACACGACGGTGCAATGTAGTAGACTCTTCCATGAGATCCTTAGTAGAGTGCATTCATATAGATTATATAGATTTATGATGTTCTTAGTTAAATATTATTATCCTCAACCAACAATGTCTCTCAAGAAAATTTATTCTAAGTTATTAAAATTGCACGCTAAGATAGTTGGTTCCATGACGAATCTATTAATATGACTTCTATTTGATATTTTTTAATTATCCATAGTTAAAGTTAATAACATTTTGACTCTACCATAAATATAACTATATTTTAGGACAAAATAATTATATTAACAAAGAAATCTCCCTATGAAAACTAGAAAAAACTTAGGCTATTTTCATAGCATGAGAAATCAATTATGTTTCACAGTGAAGATATTTTCGAGTAATAATTGTTTTCTCTTTCTCTCTCCGACCTCTATCTTCTTCCTCCAATGGCGAGCGTAGCATGCCTCTAACCGGTGGTTTCTCACCAATGGTGATTTCATAGTTTCTTGATGCATTGCGTGAAGAGAAGACCTCATTTCTTTATGAAGAAATCATTTCTAAAATTTTTGATATCTTTCTTCATTAACTAGCATATATGTACGTGCGTGCCGCACGTATTTTTTAGAAAAATATTAGTGGTCACTACTTTAGGTTTAGGATATCATAGTGGAACATAATAGACAACCAACATTTTTTTAGAGTTCAATTACTCTTAGGAATATATTCATGTTCTACAGTTTTATTTGTTACTACTAATTTATTACTGTATAAAAAAATCATGGCATCGTCACATCGTCAATAGTTTGTCTTCACTCAGTGTGAATAATTTGTTCCATCACTTGATGGTGTGCTTTACAAGTTTTTTTTGGGCGTGTGCTCTATAATTGGAGAAAGCATGTATAATTAACATAACTATAGATGTTATGTTAGGGAATGTAATATCAACGTCGTGTCGTAGATCCGTGTACCGGTAGGTCTTTTCTTTTTCTCCGTCGATGCTGGAGACATACGGCAGCCTTTTTGTCTTTTTGACATAGGAGTATTAATGAGGGTTCTATGTACATGAGCGTGATCAAATAAGAAACGGTACGTAGGGTCCGTTTGGCACAGCTGTGGCTGTGGCAGCTCCGGCTGTGGCTGTGCTGATGAAACAGATTCTCCGGTGAATCTGAAATCATTTTGGAAAAATGTTTGGCAAAACAGTTTCTCCTGCCTGTGTAAAGAGTGGAATGTCTATAATACCCCTTCCTTTTTCTTTTTTCTTTTTTTCTTTTCTTTTCTTTTTTCTTTTTCCTTTTTCTTTTTCGTTTTTTCTTCCTATTCAACTTTTCTCTCTTTATTTATCTCCAACATCTCCTATCCACTCATTTCATCTCTATCCTATATCCACCTGTGCCTTCACGGCTCACCCGAGCTCCGCCCCGCCGCTCCTTCCGGCCGCACCGCTCGCCGGCGTCCTCCCTCGCGCTGCGCTCGCCGGCGTCCTCCCCCGCGCGGGCCTGCGCTTACCGGCATCCTCCCCCGTGCGGAGCTCCTCAGGTCGGGCCCTCGCCGTCGCCCATGGAGGCGGGCCGCGCGGAGCTCCCTGGCTGGCCATGGAGGCGGCCGCGCAGAGCTCCCGGCCGGGGCCTCGTCGTCGCCCATGGAGGTAGCGCACACGGATCTCGCCCGCCGCGGGCCCTCTCTGCGCCGCGACGCCGCCGGCCAGCCGTTCGGCTCCACCGCGTCGTCGTAAATCCTCCGACCCGCGCCTCACCGTCGGCTCGCCACCTCGCCGCGCTATCGTCGGCCTAGGATCCACCACCACCGCGCGGGCCCCTCGAGGGCAAGTGTGGGAAACACCCAGGCGAAGCAGGGGAAGCTGCCCTTTTGCAGCTTCGCCCCGGTCGATCGGCTCTAGAGAGCGGGAATCAAGGGAGGCGGGGAAGCGATTTGAGGGAAAAGCTGTTTTGTTGTACCGTTTGGCACAACTTCATCCAAAACAGCTTGCGAAGCTGTCGGTGAAGCTGTGCCAAAGGCACCCGTAGACGTGAGGCATCCACACGTGATAGAAAGTCCAGGTAATTAACGACTTGTCCGTTGTGAGAGACCAACAGCCACGCCTATGGGTACAACAGGTGGGGTAAAGGAAGAGTGGGTGAGAGAAACATTACATTTTTGACAGAAACGCTCCCCAAATTGCGATTTTTATGGTTGTTTCACCTTTTTGGTCATCATGCAACCTGACGATTGGGTCCAGCGTGAGAGGTAAGGCGGGTCTGATTTGAGTGAGAAAAGTTTTCAATTATTTTCACTCCTTATAGTATAGATTAATTACATTGTCATGTCAATATTATGCCTACGTGATAAAAGTTGTTGAATGAGGATAGAAACCATCATCAACCATTAGAATTGCAATAGGTTACAATGCAATTCTATGGGCCGCGCAATGATACTTGTCATCATTTACGAGTAAAAGCTTACAGGAAATGAGTTTCTATCCTAATACTTGGCCGCGCAATGATACTTGTCCGAACTACCTCTACACATGAGCAACTAAAACCAAGAACCATCTTACTCATCATTTACGAGTAAAAGCTTACATGAAATGAGTTTTATTTTTCCAAACCAACTAATAAATGAGAAATGAGAAGGCAACGGATCTCTATCCCTCAGATCAAACATCTCATGAATTCTTTATTAGGAAAACACATCTCATATATCTTTGCCATAGAAAAGGTAGTGCTCACTCACTCCGTCCCAAATTATACCATGGTTTTACATTTTCAACGTTCATATTTTTGCTATGTGCCTAGATGTATTCTATCTAAATACATAACAAAATTTATGATTTTACAAAAACCAAAATTATCTACAATTTAACATAGAGGGAGTAGCAGCGAAGTCAAAGTTGTCATATTTTCCCAGAAATTTTGGGCATTATGAGCACGGTGGTCTTAAAATAGCCCTCCCCTTTTTCCGTAAAAGGACAACACACTGGCCTATTTTTAATCTTCACTTTGATCACTTTGTATATACTAGTTATAAGAGCTTTGTTACTTCACTTTCAAAATACCTGTGGTACTTGCTAATATTTTTCTTTTTTATCCAGCTTATTAAAAGAATTAAATAGATTTAGACATAGTTAAAGAATTAAACTAGTACTTTTTCACTGATTTTGTATTTGATCCCAACAAATTGGTACTTATATTGAGGTACTTCAGGGTACTTCATTTATTTTCACCGTTCAATTTCACACTAGATGAACAACTCTCATTTTTCAACCACTTTTGAAATTTCACACGGGATGAACAACTCTCATTTTTTCACTGAAATTTCTAATAGTTATAAACCACCAGTTCTAGATTAACTTTATCAAAAAATTAAAATAAACTCAGAGTCCCAAACTATACTTAAACTGACGAAAAACAAAGAATAAAATCAGGGATACGACAAATCTTCACGGGTGAGCGAGGGTCACCACTCAGCACTCACCACCTTGTGCTAAGCCCTGCCGTGTTCGTGCAGCGCTGTCCCCCTGCTGCGTCGTCTCCTCCTCCCCCTCTCCCATTCCACTCTGCCCTGCCTCGCCCGATTCAGCTCGCAGCTCAAAGCAGCAGCCCAAGCTCCCAACCCAAGGAGAAGGACGAAGGAAGGGACGAGCAGCGGGAAGAGAAGCGCGCCGCCGCCGCTCCGCTCGAGCTCATCCATCCCCGCCGACCATGGCCATGAGGCACAGGGCGCGCTCCTCCCCCACCTCCCCGCTCACCCCGTCCTCCAGTACCAGGTAATGGAATCGACCTCCTCGTTGGAAAGAAAACCCGGCCTTTCTCCTTCCCGCCCGGGTAATTTTTGCTTCCGAGATTTTGTGGCGGTTTATCATCCGCGTCGTGGAAGTTTGTTTGAATTTGCGAGAAGCAATGTTTAAGTAGAAACGGTGGGGTGGTGGAATATTGCAAGCAGCGATGTTTGAATTTGGTCGATTTGGTTGGGAGAAAGGGGAATCTTTGTCCTTTTCGGAGCTTCCTGTGAATAAGTTGCTGATGCTGTTGGGTATGCATACGGTGTCTTTTCAAGAACGAGCTTCCGGGTGCCTCCGTTCAGATTCTTGACTTACATTGAATAGCATCTGCAACAAAATTACGACTGAAAAAAATGGTAGAAAATAAGTACAAGAGATGCGTGTGAACTGTGAAGCACGGGCAGGTCAGCCATTGTTTGGGTTCCGAGTTTTCCTGCAAGCTAGATATCCATCGCCGAGATCCCGGAGCTCTCTGCGTGCGTTGACCGGCGTGGCCCCCCATGGAACGTCGTGATCTCAGCACCGAGCTTGCCGCGCGTGCGCTCTCGCGTTGACATTTCCACCCACTAGTTCTCGCTTTTTTTTGCTCGGTGGGCAAGAAAAGCAAGCTAGCCGCAGTTGCTGGCGCGATTTGAGATATAGAAAAAGTTTTAAGGATATGATGCGCACTTCAGATAGCGTCATGCTGTGTTGTTTTTTTGACTGGATACCCACTTTCTTTTGGGTGAGAGAGTTGGAAGTGGGGGTGGTGTGATCTCTGTTGTTCCATTAACCTTTCTTTTAACATAGGGAACAGGGGACATTTCCCTTTTGTCAATTCCAAGAATCCAAATGCTTCCGTTATAAAAAAAATAAAAAAAGAGAATAGCACCCCTGGAGCTTCTTCATTCCTTGAAAAGTTGTGATCTTTGTCCTATTTTTTTCTCTCATTCGAGGAAATAGGGGTATCCCTACTGGTTAATATATTGTAGGTAAAGGCATGAAGATATGTAGATTATTTAAAGGGTGAAAATCTAATGTTTATTAAAAAGGACTTGACCCGATCACCAATTTTGAGGACAACATCCATGTTTTATCCTATGGATAACCATACAAATTCAAGATTGAACTTTTTTGTCATGCTAAGTTGCAATGATCATCATCGTCATTCCAGGTTGTGTGGCTGGCATAGAAAGGATATCCTTTCAGCCACATTTTTGTCATTTCCAATCTCTTTTATCATCTACAGAATCAGAGAGCTAATGACACGAGAGGCAGCCTTAGAATTTTAATGTGCAGGGAATCCAATCACCTGACCTTATTCAGCCTACTGTGTACGTTGACGCCATCTGTATTTCCTACACCATGAATTGAGATTAGATTTGATGATGGCCCTTGTTGCTTTATTGCATAAGGTACATGTCTTAACACTAAGACAGTACCACAATAAATGTGGTAATAATTGACAACCTACTCCGTCCAAAAGAAAAAAGCATGTCAAAAGCATTGGTTTACTAGAACGAATAGTTGGTTGTTAATGAGTGTACAATGCTAACTTTAACGTGATTTGATATGCACCAAGCGACTTTCAGCCCCGTATAACTCTAACGAACACAGCATTTCTTTACCTCTGTTTTTTAATTAAGGCAACTTTAAAAAAATCAAAATTACAGGGAGATTTTTGACAAGTTATTAGCTGTTTCAGTCATATCTTGTAAATCACAATTAAATATGCAGTGACAAATTCCTCCCATTGTGTTGGAGGCTTGGAGCTATCCAATTCTAGTGTTATTTCTGGTTAGCTATCTTCAGTTGACACCTTAGAATGCATGGTACTCAGTTTTAATGTTAGGAGTGTTTAATCAGAAACAAGTCGGTTTACGTTGATAACTGCTGAGTAGGCACATTGTCATCTCCAAACAAAATTTTATGTTTGCACACAGGGACGGAGCCAGGAAAATTTCTAGGAGGGACTGAACTAAAGCGGCTTGCGCGCCCACCGGCGCCCGCCTCTGTTGCTATGTGTCTCTGTCTGTTGACTACCGGAGGCAGGCTCGGAGGCCGGAGCTAGAGTACCGCGGCGCCGCCCTTAGGGCGCTACGAGACCGATCGACCGGAGCAGGATCGGAGACGGGGTCGCCGGGTCGGGGCCTTGCCGCCTCGGTGGAAATCGGGAGAGAGACGAGAGAGTATTGGTGGCGACAGGAGACGACTGACGGCGCGACGATAGGAGGCGATGGGGGATAGTTTTTTTTTCTGTTGTTGGGATTTGGACTTTGATTGGAAAATGTTGATTGGTGGGCCCAATAAACCGAAATACGTCTTTTTTATATCCAGTATAATCTCAGTCTCTTTTACAGTTTTACTTAAGACCCTGTTTAGTTGGGTGAAATTTTGGTGAAATAGGTGAAATCTTTTGTATTGGGTTGCGTGCACAGAGAGAAAAAATAGGTAAATTTTTGGTGAAATAGGTAAAATTTTTGAAATCTTGGAGAACTAAATGGGACCTTAATACGTACATGGCAAAAGAATTTGAAAGGCAGGGCTCCACGTACCGGCGACCGTAAGGGGGGCTGGAGCCCCTCCCGCCCCCCCGGTTGCCTCCGTCGCTGTTTGCACAAACTCTGGTTCCACACAATGAGTAGTCAGTAATGCTAAAAAAACATTTCAGTATAGTTGAATGGCAGAAGATTCAGGAACAAGTTCGTTGTGCTTATTATGTGTCATCCTTTTCAGTTTTGCATCCAAGCAAGAATATTGCATCAAGTTATGAACTGTACAAAAGTGTTTACTTTGCATTGTCAAGAATAACTCTGCTTTCTTTTTTGCAGAACAAAGAAGATTCTTGGTTTTTCTGTATCTCTCATCCTCATCAATCTGGCTTCGATTATGGAGCGTGCTGATGAGAATCTCCTTCCAGCAGTTTACAAGGAAGTCAGTGCAGCCTTCAACGCCGGTCCTACTGATCTGGGATACCTCACGTTTCTAATGAACTTTCTGAAGTCAATAGCATCTCCCTTGGCAGGTATCCTTGCTCTTCACTATGACCGGCCAACAGTGCTTGCAATAGGGACCGTCTTCTGGGCTTTATCAACAGGGGCTGTCGGTGTTAGCCAGCATTTTGGGCAGGTTGCATTCTGGAGAGCTGTAAACGGCCTTGGGCTTGCCATTGTCATACCAGCTCTCCAGTCATTCATTGCTGATAGCTACAAAGACGGTACACGTGGCGCAGGATTTGGTCTGTTAAGCCTCATTGGTGCTGTAGGTGGTATTGGTGGTAGTATTTTGGCAACAATCATGGCCGGGAAAGACTTCTGGGGATTCCCAGGATGGCGTGTTGCATTTCTGATGGTCGCACTTGTAAGCTTGATAATTGGAATTCTTGTGTACTTGTATGCAACTGATCCAAGAAGGATACGTGGCAATCATCTTCTTGATGAAGACGATTATGAGAGGTATGCCATTTTTTCATCTCACCTATCTGTGTGCTTCATTAATCAGCACTACTAGCAAAACAGAAGTTAAGAGGGCAGAAATTTGTGGCTGTACCTGGTGGTATTTTTATGTATATATTATCCTGATTCCTCCAGATAGAATGTCCCCGCAGCACTTCATTTTCTAGTGATGCATATCTGTGTTTCATTACTTCGTCCCTTTCCAGTCTGAACACCTATCTTCTGCCGCTACACTCTACACCACATATAAACATGTAGAATGCCAATTTGTTTTCCTTGATCTCTGAATTGAGGCACTTTTGGTAGGTTGTTCAATATGCAATAGACTTCTTTCAGCACCAATTAAACTGTATAGTAAGCTAATAGCTGAGTTAAACTAACAGTTAGGAATCAGGACAGCACTATACATGATTGTATATGACATAACATCATTATCCTCATCTCCCAGGTTTCATTTGTCCAGCAAAGATGTTCTTCCTCCGCCTTCTATCTGGAGGGACTCTTGGGTGGCAACAAGATCTGTTATGAAAGTGAAGACATTCCAGATCATTGTCCTGCAAGGGATAATTGGCTCATTGCCATGGACTGCCATAGTTTTCTTCACAATGTGGTTTGAACTCATTGGTAGGGCAACAACCATGTACATTTACAAAATCTGATAACGAATGCTCTTCAAATTGAATTCTAACAGTCGTGAATCCTCTTAGGTTTTGACAATAACAGTTCAGCAGCACTCAACAGCCTATTTGCGATCGGGTGTGCCAGTGGAGCGTTTATTGGTGGGGTGTTAGCAGACCGACTGTCAAAGCACTACCCAGATTCGGCACGTGTCATGTGTGCCCAGTTCAGTGCATTCATGGGCATTCCATTCTCATGGATCCTCCTTACGGTGATCCCACAGTCAGTCGACTACTGGTACGCCTTCGCGGTCACCCTCTTCTTCATGGGCCTCACGATAAGCTGGTGCGCCACCTCTGCGAACAACCCCATGTTTGCTGAGGTGGTTCCTCCCAAGCACCGCACCATGATCTACGCCTTTGACCGTGCATTCGAGGGCTCGTTTGCCTCCCTAGCCGCCCCTGCTGTCGGCCTGGTCACCGAGAAGATATATGGCTACGATGCCAAGACTGTGAACCTTGCGAACGGATCTGCGGAAGGGGCGTTTGCGCTCTCGAGGGGGCTGCTGACCATGATGATTGTGCCCTTCGGTGTCTGTGTCCTGTTCTACAGCCCCCTGTACCTCGTGTTCAAGCGTGACAGAGAGAACGCGAAACTGGCCAGCTTCAAGGAGCAGGAGCTAGTGTGATGGTTGTGAAATTGCTGCCTTGTTCACTATTCGGCGCCCCTCGGCAGTGCCATCTCTGGGTTATTCTGATAGAAATTCTGGCATTGTGCCATGGAGAAAGTGTGGAGCAAGATGCATTCTGGCTGATTCGAAGACAGAGACCGTCCTTTTTGTCGCGCATGCAGCAAGCGTTTTGGTTTCAGTGGCTACCTGGTGATGGGGGATTGTGGAGAGAAGTGGAAGTTCTCCTTGTGACTCTTAACAGAGGATTGAGCTTGGCATGACCACTTGTGTTGGCCGGCACAGTTTTTGGGTCCTTTTTGTTTTTGTTTTTGTAAACCTGAACCATAGGGACAAGCTGATGTGACTTAGGTGCTTGCTAGTTTAACAGATTCACTATTGTTTCATTGATCAATGGGACCAGTCCACTTTTCATACTTGGACATCATTATCAGTAATCTTTCTGGAAACCTTGATTCTATTGATTCTAGCGGTTTGGTTTCATCGCCATAAATGGATTGTGGTATAATACATGTTCTACATCTTCAGATAATGTAGGATGTTGCAAAATTGAAGTCTGCATTGGGAGTGCTCTAATGCTTGCTGTCAAAACTGTCCGGTTTGAAGAATAAGCTGACCCATCGGCATCTTACTTTGATATATGATGAATGAAGCGGATTGATCCTCGTTGATCCTCATTTCTCATACGCTCATAAGTGCTACCAGTGAAGCCAGCCTGGGAGGCAAGGAGGGATTCATCCACCCTCTTTTTCTTCTTCCTCTCTCTTTTTCTTCCTTCTCTTCTTCGTTCTTGATCAGAAATTGTAGGAGGAGCTTAGGAGGGGTTTCATAGGATTTCTAGCGTGTAGGAGGGATTTCCACCCGCCCCACCGCTAGATTTGCCCCCTTATTGCTACAAACATGACGAATTGAGTCAATTTTTTACCTGATTTCGTGAAGATAAACTCGTGGTGTACTTCAGGTAACCCTAAACCTCAGTCTAGAACTCTAGATTGAGGTGATTAGTTCTACCATGTTCTAAATAAGTTTTCATTTGCTTTCAAAAAAAAAAAGTTGGCAACATATCCTATGCAAACCAGCTTCGTATGCAAACTATGCAAACTCGAACCACAATCGCTGGATCTCCATCCGATAGCCAGATTGAGGGGTGGAGAATTTTATCACTTAAACCCTCCCACTAATACATTGGCTAATAAAAAACACCCTAATCCCACTGGATGCCGTCACGACGTCCGTCCGTGCGTCTAGTCGCCACGGGCCGCGACACACGAACCGTGGCCGCCCCTGGGAGGACCTCGCCGCCGCGCCCTCGGACGCCGACGCCGGCGGCCCTACGACGTGGACGCAGACAATTGTTTTCAGCTCTTCGTCTAGGTAAATTCAATACATTCTTTTCTATGGATACGCACAGCAGTAGCAGTCCATGGCGCTGGCCGAGATTTCATACACATTGTATCAATTTCAAACACACAGCAGTAGCAGTCCATGGTGCCGGCCGAGATGGCCTGGCCCTTACTGCTCGTGCCTAGCTTAATCAGCAGTAGCATCCAGCCTTGGTGCTGCGGCGACTGGAAGCGGCGAGCGGCTGGCAGGCTGGGGCACGTAAGCATGAAGAGAGGAGCCGTCCCTGTCGGCATGCCTTCGCCGTCGGCGGCTACAGCTACCTGAAGAACACGCGGTGAAGGACCTGAAGGTTGGCTGCTTCGGCGTCCGAGTCCCGGCGGCGGCGTCCGAGTCCCAGGCCAGCGGCGTCCGCTTCGTAGGGCCGGCGGCGCCCGCGTCCCAGGCCTGCGGCGTCCGCGCGCTAGGGCCGGCGGCAAGCTTCTCCCAGAGACGCGTCGCAGAAAGGCCGGTGACGTCCCAGACTCCCAGGCGGCCGCGGGACGCGATGCGCCGCGAGGACGCGGAAGGCGCCGTCAAATCCTCCGTCCTGCTGCTTGGAGGGTTTTTTTATATAAGTTTTAATTAGCAAAGAGTAGTGGTGGGGGTTTTAAGTGATAAAATTCCCCACCTCTCAATCTGGTCATTGGATGGAGATCCAGCGTTTGTGGTGGGAGTTTACATAGTTTGCACACGAAACTAGTTTGCATAGGATATGTTGCCAAAAAAGTTTTCATTTCAAAGAAAACACAGTTTGAGCCGTTCCCAAAGAAAGAAAAGAGGAAAAATGCTAACTACCTCACGTGGGACCGCCTGTCAGCCACAGCACACTTTGAGTCCGCAAAGCTTTGAACTCGATCCAGGCCATTCGATCCCCAATCGACGGCTGACACACCTCGCTCCTTCTCCACCTCGGCACCTATAGCTTCCTCCCCGAGTCGTCGTCTCCGTCGCTGCTGGGCTGCGCCACTCCAAACCCAACAAAACCCCCCTCCACCGCGAGATCTGCGCAGCAATGGCGACGCTGCGGCACCTCCTCCTCGCCCTGGCCCTGCCCCTCGCGCCCCTCCTCGCGGCCGCGGCCGCGGAGGGGAGCGCCGAGGAGGGGCCCCGCGGGCGTCGCCTGCTGGTCCTCCTGGACGACCTGGCCGTGCGGTCCTCGCACTCGGCCTTCTTCGGCTCCCTCCAGGCGCGCGGCTTCGATCTCGACTTCCGCCTCGCCGACGACCCCAAGCTCTCGCTCCACCGCTACGGGCAGTACCTCTACGACGGCCTCGTGCTCTTCGCCCCCTCCACCCCACGTAATAATTGCTCTTTCGCTCTCATATCTCTCTCGCCTCCCCGAGATCCGATCTGTGGCGTTGGGTGGTTCTGGTGGTGGATTCTATTGGAGTAGTGGAGGTTTGGGGTGCGGAATCGGTTGTTTGTCAGACCTGATCCGCGCTCGTGGAGTGTTTCTCAGTTGAATTCTGTGATCTGCTGTGGAAAGTTGCAGCTTCCTGGAGTCCGGAGGTAGGATTTGTGGGTCTGGAGGATCTATTGGCCCCCATAAGTTTCATTTGAGTTGTGCGCCAGTCGCATAATAGCTCTAGCGGGAAAATGGGATCCAAGTGCTAGTTGTGTTTGATTAGACTACCTGCACACGCCTTGAACTCTGCTAGATGATGTGGTAATACTCGATTCAGCCCTACTAATTTCTAATAATGCTAGTCTATGCTCGGTGCCAGGTTTTGGTGGATCGGTGGACCAGAACGCGGTTATAGAGTTTATCGACGCTGGCCATGATATGATCCTGGCGGCAGATTCGTCTGCCTCCGATCTTATCCGTGGCATTGCTACGGAGGTTGGGGTTGATTTTGATGAGGCAAGTTGTTTCCTACTTCTGTGGCTGCCTGGCTGATGCCTTGGTTTATCCATCCCTATGATTCTAACGGCTCGAGTTTCGATTGGTTTCAGGATCCAGAGGCTATGGTTGTTGACCACATTAATTACGCTGTCTCGGATGCTGATGGTGATCACACCTTGATTGCCGGTGATGATCTCATCCAGTCTGATGTGATACTAGGGTCTAAAAAGATTGAGGTTAGTAGTGATGCAAAAAATTTACCCCATCTGTTCAACCATTCGTGCTTGACATGCTCATTGGATTAAACTATAGTTAGACCTAAGTTGAGGTTGGATCTTGGTCTGAAATCTTGTTCTGATTTTATCAATAGAACTAAATTTTGTGCATGGTGATCTCATCATTTATGTTTTTGGTATTCACAGTTACCAGGCTTTTTGTTCAGAATCCAACCTTGTAGGCTGTACTGCTGAAACATTGTCAATAAGTGTGTTACACTGTCTTCAAATTTCTGTTCTATGCTTCTGTGGCACATCTACGTTTGGCCCTATTTAATAGTTACGATAGTCTTTTCATGGTTAAACCAGTTTGTAGTATTAGCAAAGAGCCAAAGATGCTATCTGGTTTGTTCCTATTTGATAGCATGCTACTTTTGTATATCTGCAGTTCTTTAGAGGCTAGAGTAGCCTCAGCTGTGATCCATCATAACATTTCTTAACATTGAATGTTGATGAGGAAATGGTGTAAATTTGTCTAATTGCTTCCTTTTGCATATTTGGTGTTGCTTGCATGTAATCTTATCTTCTTTTAATATTTTTGCTCCATTTTTTTAGGCTCCTGTATTGTTTCGTGGAATTGGACATGCAGTTAATCCATCAAACAGCTTGGTGAGTAATTTGATTTAAATCTAAACACTGATATTTGCATTGCCCTAACTCTATATTGCTGTAGAATATAAACATTTTATGGTTTTAATAATCCTTCTCCTGCCTTTGGACGTTCCTAGGTTCTAAAAGTCCTATCTGCCTCTCCATCAGCATATTCAGCAAACCCAAAGACTAAGTTGGCATCTCCTCCATCTCTCACTGGGTCAGCTATATCACTGGTTTCTGTAATGCAGGTATCTTCTTTTTACTTGTCTATTAGTATTAGTGGCTAGTCCTTCCATTGATTCTTTCTTGTGTATTCATTAATGCACGATAGGCTTGCATGCATCCATGTATTAGCAGTCGTATGCTGCCACTGAATTTCTCTAACAAGTTTTTTTTGTCTACTTGCAGGCAAGAAATAATGCTAGGGTACTGGTATCTGGATCACTTGATCTGTTTAGCAACCGGTATGCAACCATATACACCAAGTAGGTTTCTTCTGGTTTCCTATAAAGTGCTGATGTTGTTCTGTTTATTCAGGTTCTTAAAGTCTGGTGTTCAAAAGGCTGGTAGCAAGAAGAGGTAAGCTTAGTTTTGAAGCTTTTGTTGAGACTAGATTTCAGCTAAAAAAATTGAAGAACTTTTGGATGTTATTTCTTATAATTAACGCAATCCTTTTTCAGGCAAGCATTATATGATTGCTAGAAAAGATCTGCCTTTCTAAGTTCTATAAGACCTAACTTTAAGCGAAATTTGAAGTTTTTATCTTGCAATTAACTCTTGACAAGAAGAGCACCTTGAGGAACTGTTGTGCTTGGGTTGTCTCTGTGTTAAGCAGCTTACTGCTCAGATGTGTTTAATTACGCACATTACTTATAATTTCGTATGATTTGACATTTGCTACCTTGAGAAGAAGATGATGAAAGAATCAGTTGAACGCACTAGATAATAAAGGGGTAAATCTGTAAGTGATCCCAAACTGTAATCGAGGTACTTGATGTCATGTTAAAGGATCTTTAGGCGCTATAAACTGCTCTAGGCTGTTAGCCTGTTGCATAGGTTGAGAATAAGCTTGATATGGGTGTTGGGTGATTATTGGATATATGCAAAAGTACTGCAAATCCTGGAGCAAATATATGTAGCTTTTCTCATCCTTTTTTTTGTATGCTCCTTTGTGAAAATCATTCATTACATGCTCATTCTAGTTTTTATATATGTACAGCTATGAGAGAGCTGGAAATGAGCAGTTTGTGACAGAGACAAGCAAATGGGTTTTCCGTGAGAGGGGCCATCTGAAGGTTATATGCTGTGCTATTGCTCAAGCTTCCTTGTATTTTTCATTTGCAGTGGGTGTTTTATTACAAATAAAACTATGAAAGGCACGGCATAACCTTTGTCACGTTCAAATTTACAGGCAGTTAATGTCAAGCATCACAAGGTTGGGGAGACAAATGAGCCTGGCATGTACCGCATTAATGATGACCTGGTAACTTTTTTTTACTTGATGGTGAATGGATTATCGAGCACTGGAGTTAAATGTGCTAATATAAATATTATCGTCAAGGAATACTCGGTTGAGATCTATGAATGGTCTGGAACAAGCTGGAAGCCATATGTTGCTGATGATGTTCAACTTCAGTTTTTCATGATGAGTCCTTATGTTCTGAAAACTATGTCGAATGACAAGAAGGTGTGCATCATTATGAACCTTTTTATGTATTAAGATCAATTGTGAGATTAGCAGATTACTGTGGCTAAATATCATGTTCTCCTGCTGTAGGGGTTATATTCAACATCCTTCAAAGTTCCAGATGTATATGGAGTTTTCCAGTTTAAAGTTGAATACCAAAGGCTGGGATACACTGGTCTGTCATTTACAAAGCAGGTTAGTCTCATGGCATGCTTTTCTTTTTACTTGTTGCTTTAATCAAACAATATCCACTGTAGTCTTTTTTTTTTTGCCAGTTCACACATTTTATAATCATATTTGCCTGCTGCAGATTCCAGTACGCCCTTACAGGCACAATGAGTATGAGAGGTTCATAACATCAGCATACCCATACTACACTGCCTCATTTTCAACTGTAAGATCTGCTTCAAAATGTTTCTTCAGCATACCCATACTACACTGTCTCTTCCTCCCTCCCTCATCTTTTACAGCTTCATTTCTAGATGAGTAAAACTCACTTGTGTAGACTGTATCATAGGCTGCACGTCTAGATATTTTCAAGTTCTAGCTTAGCTCCATGTATCACCTGCTTACACAACTTCCTCATTGCAGATGGGAGCTTTCTTCATATTCTCGTTTGTGTACCTGTACCACAAATAGAGGAGGGCACAAGTTACTGGAGGCTGATGCGATCTGTGGCGCCTCGTATGAACCAATGGCAACCTGGTGCAGTTTTTATGGAACCATATTTTTGTAGTGCCAACTTAGATAACACTTGACGACTGCAGTCGCGCCCCATGAGAAACTTGTTGGTGCTAGGATGTTTGATCCACCCCTCCTTTTCTTTTAACTGTTTTCTGATCAGTACTCGTGGAAACAATTACAGCCTATAGAATTGAAATGATGACAAAGCATGTAGCCAGTTTGAAAGCACTTCATCATGCCCGATTATTTGGCACTTGTTCTGTTCCAAGTTGGGAGTTGTGGCTCTGATTGTGGACTAGTAAGTTTGCACTTGGTATCTTGTTATCGCGGTCCTCCAGTTGGGTGCACTTGTTTGAGTGAGATTAATTGATCTCTGAGACATGAACTGATCCAAGGTTCATGGCAAGGTATGCCTTTGAGACGAAGGGTGAACAGTGGGTAAATCTAAATCACCATAAGTCCTCTTGCAAGTCGAGTTTTTTATTTTTCGATTTCCTGTGTGCTTACTCCAATCCTTTCACCTTTGCCACCATCTCACATTCTCACTTTGTGATTTGTACTGCATTTGTTTCTGAACTGTTAAAGGTTTTCTCACTGCAGAAATGCTAGAGCTTACGCATTGCCATTCAGGCCTCATGGAGCCTGGGTTTGAGACGGGCATATACTTCCAAAGTTTCAACACTCGTGTACATTCCCAAATCATATTCAAGGAGCACCATCCTTTATTACCCAGTAGTATAATCATACAACATTCATATTACAGGGTACAATAACACAACATAGTGATACTGTCATAGGCAAAGCATACATCACTCTCCCGTCTCCCCAAACTAATTATACAACGAGGCACATCACCCTCACTCTCCTCTCTCTCTCCCCAATCTCTGGTGCAAGTGCCAGCTGAGAATGGCTCAGCCGCGGCGGCGATGAATCAGAAAAGCATCCGGCGTCACCGTCTCGGCCTACACCACGATCTCCAGCGTCCACCGGTACATCTCCTCCTCCGGCACGGGCAGGTCGACGGTGACGAGCCCCGTCTCGGTGTCGTAGCCGAACTCCACCTCCGCAGCGTCCAGCACGCACCTCGCCGGCCTCCGCGAGCAGTAGGCGCCGAACCGTCCGCACCCGCGCACCCTCATCGTCGCCACGGTGCCCGAGGCATCGTCGGCGGCCTTCACTGAGCACTCCTCGACGGCGCCGCCGGCGTTGAACATGTCGAGCAGCCCAACTGGCGCGAACGCAACGCCGACCGGGGATGCCCTGCGGAGCGGGCACACGTGGAACACCTCGTACTCGAGCGGGCCCAGCGTCACCGGCAGCGCCGCGCCCCGTGGCAGCCGCACCAGCTCCCGCGCCCGGTGCGCGTACACCACGGCCTCGCCGTCCCACTCGCCGCCGTCCCCGGTGGTCCCGGCGACGCGCGCGATGGCGCCGACGTCGGCGGCGCGGACGGCGCCGGTGAGCGTCCCGGGGGCCGCGTCGTGCACGCGCGTGCGCTTGGTGACGCGGCACCACCCGGCGCCCTGGCAGTTAAAGGCGCCCACGACGCCGCCGCACGCGTTCACGTTCCAGACCTTGAGGATGCTCGCGCCGTCGCGCGCCGGGTCGGAGAAGAGGCAATCCCGCGTTGGCCGTCCCGGGAGCCGAGCTCGGAGCACGGAGCCGTCGGGGAGGACCAGCTTCCTCAGCACGCCGAAGTCGTGGTTCCCCGGCTTGTCGCTCACGTAGATCGCCCCGCCGCCCACCGCCCTCGCCGCGCCGTGGTACTCCGCCGCCGGGTGCATGCTCTGCGAAATTCGATCGGATTATTGTTATAAACAAGAGAAACCATGATGGACGGATCAAGAAGAACAGAGAAGCAAATACTGACCTGGAACATGTCCCAATCGGGCTGCATGAACTCGCCGAGGAAGACGGAGTTGTAGGCGACGGAGGCGACGTGGACGGTGTGGGAGGCCGGGTCGCGCGGGTAGAAGTCGTCGGAGGCGCGCACGACGGCGGTCTGGCGGGAGCTGTAGAGCATGTCGGTGTTGTGGCACATGCAGGAGATGCAGCCGTTGTCGGGGAAGCTCCGGGACACCGAAGCCTCGAGCGCGCGGTGGTAGGCGCGGGTGATGGCGACGCGGCCGCCGTGCCCCGCGCCGACCGTCTCGATGATGTTCTGCACGTCCACCTTCACGCCGTCCACGCCGCAGGAGGCCAGGTAGGAGTGGAGCTCGCCGTAGAAGTCGCGGACGCGGCGGGGGTGGACGAGCCCGAGCCCCAGCACGGAGAGCGAGTCCATGACGATGTCCGGTTGGTTCGCCGTCACGCCCGGGGACTGGACGGGGTACGCCAGCGACGGCTCGTACCGCTCCATCCCCGTCCCCGGCGACGGCGCCACGCCGCCCCAGTACCCCGCCATGGCGTGCCACACGTACACCTGCTTCACGCCGTGGCCGTCCTTGGCCTCCCGGACCAGCTGCTTCAGCCCGCCCGCTGCTGCCGCGGGCTCGCCGTCGTCAGAGTCATCGTTGGATTTGGCCTGGAACTTGGTGTTCTCTTTGATCCCCGTCAGCCTGCTGGCGAACTGTGCGCCCTCCTGGACGGTGACGCCGGGGTCGGTCTTGTCCTCGGAGGCGATCTGCTGCCATCCGTCGTCGATGATGAGGAACCGCGGCGGCGCGCCGCCCTTGGACAGGCTGCCGGAGCACAGGGGACGGTCAGGAACAGAGCAGGAGACGAAGGACATTTGCAAGGGAAATAAAGGAAGGACGGCCGAGTTCGACGGCGTACGTACCTCTGGAGGCCGCTCTTGACGCCGTCGGCGGTGACGTCGGTGTAGAAGGCGTCCCAGGTGCACCAGCCGAACCAGTCGAGGAACGACGGCAGCCTCTTCTTCTCCCGGTGGTGGAACGTGTTGAGGTGCCGCTCCACCGCCTTGACCGCCGCTGTGACGGCGTCGAAGGGGTCGTCACCGGCGTGGAGGTACACCGCGTGCGCGCACTGGTCCGTCCGCACCGCCTTGTCGCCGCTCTCGACGCAGACCTGCAGCTCGTCGCGGTCGCTCCCCTGCAGCGCCGCACGGAACTGCCCCTCCAGCAACGGCAGCATCACCAGGTACACCGGGGCGGCTTCGTCCTCGCCGTCGCCGGCGGGCACCTCGACGAGCATGAACTGAGTCTCGAGCGGGACGTCGCTGCCGGACGCGCCCATCCGCTGCGTCATCCACCACAGCTTGAACCGGAAGAGGGACAGGAACCGGCAGCCACGGAGCGTACCGAGGGTGAAGACGTGGTCGCTCTTGGCCTCGCCGTCGGCGTGAACGCCGACGAAGGCCCCCTCCACGAGCCCCGCCCCCGCCGCGTGCGCCGCAGATACGTTGTCCGGCACGCCGGTCAGCACCGTCCGGCCGCGCACCACCAGCCGGCCGTCGCTCACCGTGATAAGTGAAGTGACCGTCATCTTCTTCTTCCCCTGCTCTCGATTAACCTTTAAGATAACTTCAGAAACAGAACAACCCCTGCAATGCGAGAGCAAGAACATCAACGAAGAACGAATCAGTTACACAGATGATGGCCAAGTAGTAAGATCTAAACGATGGCAAACGGTAATTAACACAACGCTAATAACAGAATTACGAAAGTTAAACAATGTAATTAATAAGAACTACTAGGAGATAAAGAGGAGATGACATACCTTGTGTTGAGGTTGCAGATGAACAGAAGGGAGGTAGTAGACTAGTAGGAGCAGGAACGATAGATAGAGAAACAGCGTGAGGAGGGTAATTAGGTTAGTGACGGTAATTAACTAGTAGTAGTATACAAGCCAGTAATTAATACAGGAGGTGCTCCTCTCCTCGTCTAGGACCAGGAGGGAGATGCTGGATGTAGGGAGGGGAGAGGAGGGGGTTTATATACTCGGGGAAGGGGTCAGGGGAGGGGTGACGTGGCGGGACACGTGGCAGGTGATTTTTTACCACGGGTGACGTCATGGTAGGAAAGCGAATTCGCGTGGTGAAATGAGAGATGGAAATGGTCAAGGCGCACACGTTTCTGTACCTGATTTTGCTTGCTTTGCTTGTGTGTATGGAGAAATAGGTGTCTGGTGCATGGTATGGTATGGTCCAGCTGCAAGGCTCCATGATCTTTGGCGGCGTATGGTCCAAGTTCTATGAATTCCTTTTCCTTCCCTTGCAAGGGAAGGGAGAAAAGGTTAAATGAATTTTTTATAGAGTTTATAAATTGAGTTTTGAGATTGTGGAGTACATTAGATTGCTTAAGGTACACTGGAACATAAACATTTACAGTAGTACAATTTTTCAAGTGCTTTTTCTTTCCTGAGAAAGACTGAAAAATCCTGATTTCTCGACTGCTCCCGAAACATCGTTCCCATTTCTTGGCCGCCGCCGGTGAGGATATTCCATGACTGAGATACCGTTTGGTTGTTCGTAGGGTGACGGCTAGAGATGCCGGTGGTTCTTGAATTCTTTTCATATGAAGACACGGGAAATGGGGAGCGCCTAGCTAGGCTGCTGTATAGTTGCATTCCCTAGGTTGATACTATGTAGCTGACTGATTGACGACGGCTGCTTTATATTTTCCTCTTTTTTCTTCTTCTTTTCCAACTAGTTTTCATCGTTGATAAGATCGACGGGCAATGTCGGAAGTGTATATCAATTGCCGATGGCATTCTTCGTGACTAAGCTAATGTTTGTGATGATAAGCTAGCTAGCAAGATTGTTTGCTTCGTCGCCATGCATGCTCATTTAGGACCCAAAAAAAAAAAAAAATCTAAAACGCGGCAAATTAAGGTTCAGAGACAGCTAGAGCTGGGTAAGGATCAGCTGCGTCGTTGACTGTATGAATGTACTATACATGATGCTGGTTGATGATTGCGCACGAAATGAATCATTTGTGCCCGCCTTGTCACGCATCTCGATCGCAAAAATAGTCATCACAATGCAATAGCAACAAGAGTCATCAATCAGCCCCAACATAATAGATCATGACGATGGAGCTAGCTAGCTAGACCTAGACTGTTAATTTGGGTATATATAATTACGTGGTGCAATCAATTTGTACACTCAATCATGCATGCATATTGCATACCCTTCTCTCATCAGTTTCGATCCAGGCTTCATTCAACTCGAGTTTATCTCCACCTTCACGCAAAAAACGCTACATTACATTTTTTTTTGGCTAGAAGTACGTGCGTGCAAGTTTAGAGATAGAGGAAACTTTTCCATTTTTATCGAAAGTCAACGAGTTTAATGAACCACGCGATTATATCCTTCCCCATTTTTGTAACTGATAGTACTTTTTTCATGTATGCGTCCAAATAAAGTAAACACATAATTTTCATCACTGTAAAGTTGCTTGTACTTCTGTAACAAGCAGATGGATGGACGGCCACGATAGGCGCCACGTCCCTGGATATTTTTTTTCCATCAACTGTGAATTTGCCTGTACTTCTAATAATTAAGCAGATGGATGGACGGCCACGATAGGCGCCACGTCCCTGGATACATGTGCAGAGCGGACAAGCAAACGGGGCACACGCCAATTATTGGGGGTGGACCTGATCACGCGCAAAAACTTAACATCATGAGCTGCATGATAGATGAATTGCTGCAGCCTGCAGCTAGCTTGCAAAGATATGTACTGCTGCTTACACAGCTTGATTGTGAATTTATTTGTGCTCATCGTTTTTGCAAGTCCCAGTCGTCGATCGCATATATGGCTTGTGCATTATTGGGGGCGGCGCTCATGATGATCGATGCGATCAGTGTCTCGATTAGTCGATTACTCCGGATTTGTGCCTCTGACGATGGAGAGGCAGAGAACGTACCACTAGTAAACGTTTCGTGCCCGTTGGCTATTTCCATTTACAGCCGTTAGGTTTATCTAAAACAACAATGTCTAATTACAAATTAATTATTTTCTCTATCTTTAAATATATAGTATTTTTAAGGAAAAATGAAGTACAGGAACACCATTGAACCTCAAGTTCTAACGTACCCTTCATTCTATTTGTTAAACGGACACACACAAAAAAGGAGGCGAAACAAAACATGCACGCATTTCTTGCACATCTCACGCTTCAGTGGTTTAGTCACTGCCTCGATCGCTGATGTCACCTGTTCCATAAGTTATAGCGTCGTTCAAATTATAGTTTAGCTTAAGTCTAAATCAAAGCAGCAAATTAAAGTTGCGGGTGCATTACGTGGGCCACGCGTGCATTACGTGTGCCACAGAATCTACGGGCATTTTGGACCATGCTGCGGGTGTCTGCTGGTGTTTCCGGCGCGGCGGCGCGAGGAAGGTGCGCAGGCCTGGAAATGAAAGTTGATGAGTTCGCTGAGCCGGATCCGCGTCGGCTATGGAGTGGTGCAGAAAGCCGGACTGACAACCGCCGATGACGACCGACCGTTCCTTCCTCCAATCTTCCACGCATATGCCTTGCTCGATCGATTGCCTAGCTTGCGGCGGTGAGAACGGCCGTTCTTCAACCTTTCACGGCACATCGTCCGCGTCCGGGCAAGGCCCCTGGCCTACTCGTACTCGTAGCTTATTATGCAGGTCGGCCGGCTGTCAGTCCAATGATTGGTGACTGATTGAGATCTATCTACTGCTGCAACTAACGCTCCTACAGCTTGGTAAGTTAGGAGTAGTACACAGAGATTGAGCGAGATGATCAATGCACATGGATCGCCATGCTGCCTGGTGACTGCAGGACTGGCAGCTAGCTAGCTACTCCGGGTGGTTTTAGCTTCTTTTTTTGATGCATATCGATTTTGTTACATATCTGGACAAAATTAAAACAATTCAAAAATGTTACATCTATATTTATGTATGGAGGTAGTATATATTTGTTAGATGACAGGCAATGTTTTGGTATATTTTAATTTCATATTTAAATAGACATTTCAATATTGCGGTGAGTGAAACAATCCATGTGCATGTGTGTATGTTTAAACAACAATTAAACATAACAATATTCATGATTATACAACTAATAAACATAAACATTGTTTTGAGAGAGTACCCTGTGGAAGGTTGGGTGACGGCGTCACCCGACTTTCCGATATCACTCATTGTGAGTGACCTCAATCGGTGTAGCCGTACACAGTCGATGCAGGCAGATGATCGCAGTGCAGACCCGCTGACGTAGAGGAAGTAGTCGTTCGCTCGTTCGTAGTCGACGTAGAGGAAGTAGTTGTACGGGAGCGAGCAGTCGCGTGAAGACGCTCCCCAAAAACCTTATCGCCCGCCTATCCCGAGCAGGATCTCAGCAGCAGGACGAGGTTCCGGAGGCTCTGCTCTCGCCGGTACCGTGCGCGTGGTGCAGGCGATGGGGATGCTAAGAGAAAGCAGCAAAATGGAGGGAGAGAGGGAGAGGTCTCCTGAACAGGAATACCTTAGTGTGAATTGGCAACCTAAGCAGGAGGGGAAGGGCGCCTTATATAGGCGAGCAGCAGGCGCAGGGGGATGAACCTGGACGTCATGGTTAATGCGCCTCAGGTAGTAACGGTCGCGGTTAAGTCTCAGTAATGGCTCTGTAATTGTCACGGGGTTAAGGCTCATCGTTAAGGTCTAGTAATGTCGCGGTTTTAAGGCGCCATCATTCCTCTCCAACAGCCAACAGCAAAAAGGTGCTCCCGCCCCGCAACACATCACGTCCGTCCGTCCGACCGCACCGCACCGCCCGCTCGTCTCGTTTAAGGCTCATCGTTAAGGTCTAGTAATGTCGCGGTTTTAAGGCGCCATCATTCCTCTCCAACAGCCAACAGCAAAAAGGTGCTCCCGCCCCGCAACACATCACGTCCGTCCGACCGCACCGCACCGCTCGTCTCGTCTCGTCTCCGCACCGCCCGCTCGTCTCGTCTCGACTCGACTCGACTCGACACGTCACGTCACGTCACGCCCACGCCCTCGGCCTCGGCCTCGGCCCGGCTCGGCGAGGCGAGCGAGCGTGCGTGCGCGCGTGTGGCACGCCTATCTCCTTTATTCAACTTCACAAGAGGTGTACCGAAAGGTTACCTAATAAGTTGGATGGGAGACTCCTCCAATACCCATACGATATTTCTCTCTTTTCCTTAGCATTAAACACATGGGCTTTTAATTCTTTCATTATTACAATAAATGGCCCTAGGCCCATTTATTCTAACAATCCCCACCAAGAATTTCAAGCCACATTGGAAATGCTCTCATCTTCCCTTTTGTTTTTGATATACCAGTACTACGATGGAGACTGTTAAGTTGAACATCCACCAGGAACTCTAGTTACACTTATTTGCAACTGAACAATGAACTATGCCTTGAATTGTCAGTTTTGTGCATCTAAGCTTGGCTAGGGCCCTTTACTGATACTTGGCTGCACATAGCATCCCCACGGGTTGGAGCTTATTGGTCACACTCCGTGCCTCTTCATGAGTTTTCTAGAGATCACCCAACTCTCATAGACTATGACCAGTAGTCGATACTCGTATAGGTGTGCTCCTTCAAGACATACTGTAGGACTATGTCTTTGCTTCCAAGAAACAACTACCTTATTTCATGAAAGCCACTTGGAGCACATTAAGGTATAAAAACCAGCCTGCCATACAATTTTGAAGAGAAATGCATCTTTTCCATGAATTGAGCCTTCTCAAAGGTTCTCTTCTCTCAGTCAAACCATAGCTTGTTTCTCCATCTTAATTCACGGGATCTCCGATCACATAAGACAGGTTACCACTATGGAAAAACTCACGTGGGTCTCAAGCCCAGTTCCATAGATGCATGATCTATCACAATGCGTGATAAACCCTTTGTAAATTGATCTGCCAGGTTCTTAGACGTATGGATGTAATCCAAAGCTATGACACTGGTGTTTCTCAATTTCCTGACAGATTTCAACCGCCTCTTGACATGCCTGGATGACTTCATGTTGTCCTTTGAACTGTTCACCTTGACAATCACCGTTTGATTATCACAGTTCATTAGAATTGCTGGTATCGATTTTTCAACTATCGGCAAGTCCATTAGGAGTTCACGAAGCCACTCAACCTCTACAGTGGCAGTATCCAATGCTGCGAGTTCTGCTTTCATTGTTGACCTGGTTAGGATGGTCTGCTTGCAAGACTTCCAGGAAACAGCGCCACCTCCAAGTGTGAACACATATCCACTTGTGGCTTTTAACTCATCTACATCAGAAATCCAGTTTGCATCACTATATCCCTCCAAGACTTTGAGGTCTCCGGAATAGTGAATGCCATAGTTCATAGTGCCCACTAAATAGCGCATTACCCGCTCGAGAGCACGCCCGTGTTCACTGCCCGGGTTTGAAACAAACCGGCTTAGTTTACTAACCGCATATGCAATGTCAGGTCTCGTGGCGCTAGCCAGATACATCAATGAACCAATGATCTGGGAGTACCTCAACTGATCCACCATTATCCTAAGGTTCTTCCTTAGAACCAAGCTGGCATCATAAGGAGTTGGTGCGGGTTTAGAATTGCTGTAGCCAAACCGACTTAGCATCTTCTCAACATAGTGAGTCTGAGACAGAGTCACCCCACCATTTTCTCCCTTTATCAGCTTTATGTTAAGGATAACATTAGCCTCTCCCAAATCTTTCATCTCAAACTTTTGAGATAGAAAGTCTTTGACCTCCTTGATCAATTCAAGGCTCGTGCCAAAGATAAGTATGTCATCTACATACAGACACAAAATCACTCCTTCGCCCCCACCATAGCGATAGTACACACATTTGTCAGCTTCGTTTGTAACAAAGCCAACAGATGTCAAAGTTTTGTCGAACTTATCATGCCATTGTTTAGGTGCTTGCTTGAGGCCATAGAGAGACTTCACTAGCTTACACACCATTCCTTCTTGACCCTTTACTACAAATCCTTCCGGCTGATCCATATAGATCTCCTCTTCCAACTCTCCATTTAGGAAAGCTGTCTTAACGTCCATCTGATGAACGAGAAGACCATGAGAGGTTGCCAAGGAAAGTAGTACTCTTATGGTGGTCAATCGAGCGACTGGTGAGTAAGTATCGAAGAAGTCTTCTCCTTCCTTTTGGGTGTAACCCTTAGCCACAAGTCTAGCCTTGTACTTGTCAATAGTACCATCAGGCCTAAGCTTCTTTTTGAGCACCCATTTGCATCCCACGGGTTTGCACCCGTAAGGACGTTCAACAACCTCCCAAGTTCCATTTGACATGATAGAGTCCATCTCACTCCTCACTGCTTCCTTCCAATAGTCAGCATCAGGTGAAGAGTAGGCCTCTGCAATGGTCTTGGGAGTATCATCCACGAGGTATATGATGAAATCATCTCCAAAGGATTTCTCTGTCCTTTGTCTCTTGCTCCTCCTAGGAGCCTCATCATTATCCTCCTCAGGATGCTCAATAAATGTGGGCTCATTGAGTTCCATCGGCTTGGTGGAGTCATCCTTCTCGACAGACTCTTGCCTAGATGAACTTGTTTCATCTCTCATTGGAAAAATACTCTCAAAGAATGTAGCGTCTCTGGACTCCATGATTGTGCCGACAAGCAAGTCAGGCACTCCAGATCTTACTACCAAGAATCTATATCCGACGCTGTGAAAAGCATACCCCAGAAAAATGCAGTCCGCCGTCTTTGGTCCAAGCTTATGTTTCTTGGTGATTGGCACACTGACTTTGGCCAAGCAACCCCAAGTGCGTAAATATGAAAGAGTTAGCCTCTTCTTCTCCCATTCCTCGAATGGTGTTACTTCCTTACTCTTCATAGGCACACGGTTCAGGACATGACAGGCTGTCAATATCGCCTCACCCCACCATTCCTTAGATAGTCCCGCGGTTTCTAACATTGCATTCACCAAGTCAGTCAGCGTGCGGTTCTTTCTTTTGGCAATCCCATTGGATTGGGGTGAATAAGGCGATGTCCTCTCATGAACGATACCGTGTTCCTCACAGAATGTGTCAAAAGTATTAGAGAAGTATTCGCCACCTCGATCCGACCTTAGGTGTTTAATCTTTTTCTCAAGTTGATTTTCTACTTCAGCTTTATAGATTTTAAAGTAATGTAACGCTTCATCTTTTGATTTTAACAAGTAGATGTAACAAAATCTAGTGCTATCGTCTATCAAAGTCATGAAATATCTTTTACCACCCTTTGTCAACACACCGTTCATTTCGCTCAGATCGGAATGAATTAATTCTAGAGGTGCCAAGTTTCTCGCCTCAGCAGTCTTATGTGGCTTGCGAGTTTGTTTCGATTCAACGCATACGTGACACTTAGAATTTTTGACAGAGGTAAACTTTGGAATTAAACTCAAACTAGCTAAGCGCATCATACAACCAAAATTAACATGACAAAGCCTCGAATGCCAAACATTTGATTCATCATTCATCACATGGTTCACAACGTTATTATCGAACAATAAAGAAAAGCGGAACAAGCCTCCGCTATCATAGCCTTTTCCAACAAAAGTACCAAACTTAGAAATGATACATTTATTCGACTCAAAGACTAATTTAAAACCATCTCTACACAGTAGAGACCCGCTGACTAGATTCTTCTTGATGGTAGGTACATGCTGCACATTCTTCAATTGTATGGTCTTCCCCGAAGTGAACTTCAGAGTGACCGTACCAGCACCAAGAACACGCGCATGGGCACCGTTTCCCATCAACAAGGAGTTAGTCCCCCCGACCTGGTAAGAAGAAAACATAGAAATATCAGCACATACATGAATATTAGCACCGGTGTCTATCCACCACTCTGGTGAAGAACACACTGAAAGAACTATAGGTAAGAAATTACCATACCCCGCTGTTCCTCCATCCTCGCTAACAACCATGTTCGCTGTCTTTGGAGCTTTGCGATCTTTACGATCCGGGCACTTTGCAGCAAAGTGATCAGGACTGCCACAAGTATAGCAAGCACCCCCCGGCTTTCTCTTCTTCTTATTAGGCCCGTCGACTTCCTTAGCCTTGGGCGGGTTTTGTGAAGGCTTCTTCCTCTTGTTTTGGTTATTCTGGAACTTGGGATTGCCCCTCTGCACAAAGTTTGCACTTGAGGGGCCGGCTATTGTCTTTCCACGTGTGTCCTTTGCTCTCGCCTTCTCTTCAACATCAAGAGTCGCAATAAGGTCATCAAAAGTGAATTCCTTTCTCTTATGTTTTAGAGAGGTAGCAAAGTCCCTCCAAGAATGTGGCAGCTTTGTGATAATTGCTCCTGCCACAAACTTGTTGGGCAACACACATGGGACCTCTTTGCTATAGTTCTCAAGCTCTTTAGCCAGTGCCTGTACTTCATGGGCCTGTTCCACCACAGAACGGTCTTCAACCATCCTGTAGTCTAGGAACTATTCCATTACATACAGCTCACCGCCGGTGTCAGAAGCTCCGTACTGAGCCTCAAGAGCCTCCCAAATATCCTTCCCCGTCTTCCTCTGAAGATAGGTATACACCAAGTTATCAACCAGGACGCTAATGATGGTACCCCGGAACAGATTATCATCCGCATTGAATTTTTCTTTCGAGACACCCTCGGGAGCTTTTCCGGTGGTGACATACATCACGTTCATGGCGGTGAGCCACAAGGTGGCCAACTCACGCCATCTCTTAAAGTTGGAACCATCAAAAGGCTTTGGTTTAATTGCATTTGCAAAGCTAGTCGCACCAAACATAGTCCTATCAACATTTTAAGGTTTTTGGATTGTTAGATGACAGGCAATGTTTTGGTATATTTTAATTCCATATTTAAATAGACATTTCAATATTGCGGTGAGTGAAACAATCCATGTGCATGTGTGTATGTTTAAACAACAATTAAACATAACAATATTCATGATTATACAACTAATAAACATGAACATTGTTTTGAGAGAGTACCCTGTGGAAGGTTGGGTGACGGCGTCACCCGACTTTCCGATATCACTCATTGTGAGTGACCTCAATCGGTGTAGCCGTACACAGTTGATGCAGGCAGATGATCGCAGTGCAGACCCACTGACGTAGAGGAAGTAGTCGTTCGCTCGTTCGTAGTCGACGTAGAGGAAGTAGTTGTACAGGAGCGAGCAGTCACGTGAAGATGCTCCCCAAAAACCTTATCGCCCGCGTATCCCGAGCAGGATCTCAGCAGCAGGACGAGGTTCCGGAGGCTCTGCTCTCGCCGGTACCGTGCGCGCGGTGCAGGCGATGGGGATGCTAAGAGAAAGCAGCAAAACGGAGGGAGAGAGGGAGAGGTCTCCTGAACAGGAATACCTTAGTGTGAATTGGCAACCTGAGCAGGAGGGGAAGGGCGCCTTATATAGGCGAGCAGCAGGCGCAGGGGGGATGAACCTGGACGTCACGGTTAATGCGCCTCAGGTAGTAACGGTCGCGGTTAAGGCTCAGTAACGGCTCTGTAATTGTCGCGGGGTTAAGGCTCATCGTTAAGGTCTAGTAATGTCGCGGTTTAAGGCGCCATCATTCCTCTCACGTCCGTTCGTTCGTCCGACCGCACCGCACCGCACCGCCCGCACCCACGCCCACGGCCTCGGCCCCGGCCCGGCCCGGCCCGGCTCGGCGAGGCGAGCGAGCGCGCGCGCGCGTGTTGCACGCCTATCTCCTTTATTCAACTTCACAAGAGGTGTACCGAAAGGTTACCTAATAAGTTGGATGGGAGACTCCTCCAATACCCATACGGTATTTCTCTCTTTTCCTTAGCATTAAACACACGGGCTTTTAATTCTTTCATTATTACAATAAATGGCCCTAGGCCCATTTATTCTAACAATATTTAGGTACATAGTCAATTCAAAGGGTAAATATTGAGTGCAAACTGAGTTCTCAGTGTAATCCTGCAAACCCGATTTACATCCGTCAAATGTGAAACGTGCGGCTGAGACGAGAGTCCTCAAAAACCCAGCACACTTTTGTGTTTAACCCGTGCACTCCATTTGTAACATTTCATGTTGAACACCCTGTTCGATGGGGTATTTGCATAAAATCCCCTTCTCTGACCTCTCCTCCCTGGTCAGTTCCCTTCATGGCTTCATCGAGTACGACCACCCCCAAATTTTCGAGTTTGGTTCTGTTCCGGGCTTCCAGCAATGGCTCTCCACTTCTCCACGCGAACCATCCCCTTATATTGATTCTCCAACAACATTTAGCATACAGGATAGGGGTCTTTTATGGTAGACCATATCACCTCATACCACTATTGGAAAAAGACCGGTATGGAAGGATCCGACAGTTGAGATTAATTATATACCACTACAGCTAGCATTAGTGGTATGGGATGGTATACATAGGTGGAATGGTGGTATGAGGGTATTGTTGGTAGTTTTTTCTCGGTGGCATAACGAAATATATGATTTATTCATTTCAAATTTTTTCATTTCCCTCTCATGGTATGGTCAATTTTTTTTCAAATTTCAAACGAAAATTTTCATTTCAAATTTCAAAAATGATTTTTTTCCAAAAATTTTCATTCCACTCTGGTGGTACGGCCAAATGTTTTTCAAATTTCACAAACAAAAATTTTCATTTCAAATTTCAAAAATATTTTTTTTCAAAAAATTTCATTTCAAATTTTTCTTGGTGGCATAAACGAAATTTGTTTCTTGACCCGATGTTGCAAAAATTATATATTTACTCTTACCAAAAATAGCTATATACTGCATACTACCACCTGGTGGTATGATCCACCGTAAAAGAACCCACAAAAGGTGGCTGTTCAAGAGGTGCAGTTTGTTCAAGAGGTGGCCGCCGATGCTGGGCAGGAGAACAGGATCGCATCTACTACACAGGAGGAGTGGCCGGTGCAGGCAAGGCGGGAGGGGATTGCTAACCCCCCCCAGAAATGTCCTGACGGAAGGGGATGGTGAGGGAGTTCCAGCAGAATCCACTGTGGGGATACCGGGTATGGCTAATGCTGCTGGATCGATTGGTTTATCTTGCCTATTTGGCCCAGATGCAGTCTCAGGCAACGGGCTTCATATGGCCCCCGGGCCGAGCAAGGCCAAAAAGGTCACTTTTGACCTGAATTTGGGCCTTTCAGAAGTGGAGGAGGTGAAGGACGTGCGGCCTATCCTGGTGGACGCGGATGAGCGTCTTAACAAGGAGGGAAGATGTACCGTAGCTGGCAAGAGTCAGATTAGGGGGCTTTCCATGTTTGCTGTGCCCCTTAGAAAATCTTTGCTTTGTGCTCCGGCGGAGAGGAACAAGATCATCCCTCGCAAGACGGCTACTGCTGAGTCTGAACGTCGAGGGGGTAAGCAGGTTAAATCTGGTGCTGCTGGCCTGCCGATTGAAGAGAAGGCAATGCGAGTGCTGTTGCAGGCAACTTCTTTTGCGCCTGCAGATGTTCAGGGCTCGGATGGGCAGAAGCAGAGCTTCTTCACCAGCTTTGCTGTGCCGATGCCGGAAGACAATGTTGACAGCTTGAGGAAGACCTTTGGGCTGACGGAGGACGGGCAGGGTGGCCTGGGGGCACTTGCGGCGGTTGCTGAAGATTGATGTTGGGCCCTGTCCGGGCGGTGCGCCGTGTGTGCGAGTGTATCTGTTGTATCATGTTACTTTGCTTTTGTTCCTGTGCTGTTGGGAGGAGGATGTTGGTGGCTGCTGGTTCTTACACTGGTAGGGTTGCGGAGGATGGTGGTGTGCTGTCTGGTGTCGTTGTTTCTCTTCCTGTTGTCTGGTCCTTGGTTGTTTGGGTGTGGATTTGGGCTGGGACCTGGCTGCTGGTTATGGCCGGTTGCTTGAGGTGGAGGCTCTGGGAGTCGGTCCGGGAGGTGTTTCTGTTGTTTTCATGGATGATCAACACTGTATTATTCTGAATTGGAATGTGCATGGCCTTAATAACCCAGTTAGGAGGCAAGTGGTAAAGGACATGGTAAGAGACACAAGAGCTTCTATTGTCGCTTCACAGGAAACAAAACTTGAGGTTATTGACAGAGATTTGGTAAATGAGATTCTAGGAGGGGACTTCCTCGACAATTTTGTCATCCTACCTTCTTTGGGTCTGAGTGGGGGCATTTTACTTGCTGTCAGCGCTGCTCACTACTCTATCACAGCTTCTGAGGTAGGGGTGCATACGGTCTCGGCAAATGTCTTTGCTGTTTCGGGTAGGGCGGCTTGGTCAATCACTGCTGTTTACGGCCCACAAGGGGATACTGAAAAATTACAGTTCCTAGGTGAACTTCGTTGGGTCAGACTTCGTGTGATGGACCAATGGCTGGTGCTTGGGGATTTCAATATGATTTTGCAAGCTGCTGATAAGAGCAATGCCAACCTCAACAGAAGATTGATGGGTGCCTTCAGAGAATTAGTAAGGGACCTAGAGCTGAAAGAATTATCTCTGAGAGGCAGGAAGTTTACGTGGTCTAATGATCGAACCCAAACTCGCATTGATAGAGCTTTTTGTTCAACCAGTTGGGACCTCATGCTTCCCAATGTGCACCTGCAGGCGTTATCTTCTAGAACTTCTGATCACTCCCCCCTCTTGGTGGTTGGATCCGAAGCAGTGACCAAATTCAGAGGTTTCCATTTTGAATCTTTTTGGCCAAGACTGCAGAATTTCAGTGATGTGGTGACAGAAATTTGGAATAGGCAACTGACGGTTACGAATCCTTTTCTCAGGCTACATGCAAAACTGCGCAGAACCAGCAGAGCGCTGAGGAATTGGGCTAGAGGTTTAATTGGCAACAACAAGGTCATGCTCTGTGCGGCTAGGCAGCTGATCGGAATTCTTGATGTTGTGCAAGCCTTTAGGCAGTTGTCGGAGCCTGAATTAAGACTTAAGAGAGATGTTAAGCTAAAATTTCTTGGCATGACGGCAGTGGAGAAGCTGAGGGCTCGTCAGGCCTCTCGGTTAACTAGTATAAGGGCTGCTGAGGCAAACTCTAAACTTTTTTACCTGCAAGCAAATGGAAGAAGACGGAAAAACCATATTCACTCCTTGGTCACGGCAGAGGGGACTAGTTATTCGCATGAGGAAAAAGGAAAAAGTGGTGTTTGAACACTTCAGGGAGCACTTTGGGCCACCGGGCCAGCGGGAACTTACCCTAAATTGGGCTGAGCTTGGCTTAACAAGGCATGACCTGTCCCATCTAGAAGCTGATTTTTCTTTTGAGGAGATACATGCTGTGATCAAGGATCTGGCTGCCGAGAAGGCCCCTGGGCCGGATGGGTACATCGGACTTTTCTTTAAGACCCGCTGGAATATTGTGAAGCAGGACATTTGGCTGGCGGTCAATTTTTTCTACCAGATGCATGGTCAACATTTCAATCAACTGAACACGGCTCATGTTGTTCTCATCCCAAAGAAGCCTGACGCTAAGAGGATTGCTGATTTTAGGCCTATTAGCCTAACACATTCCATTGCCAAGATAATCTCCAAACTCCTTGCAAACACTTTCGCAAAAAAAAAACTCCTTGCAAACAGACTTAGCCTCGAGTTAAATGCAATTGTGTCCCGGGACCAGAGCGCTTTTATTCGGCGGAGAAGTATTCAAGATAATTTTTTATATACACAGAACTTAATCAAGACCCTTCATAGAACAAAACAGCCGGGTTTATTTCTCAAGTTAGACATCGCGAAGGCCTTTGATTCGGTACGGTGGGATTACTTAATGGAAGTTCTTGAGCAGTTTGGCTTCGGGATGAGGTGGAGAGGGTGGGTGTCAATTCTGTTAGCGTCCAGCTCTTCGGCCGTTCTTCTAAATGGCACCAGAGGCAGGTAGTACAAGCACTTCAGGGGCCTTCGGCAGGGCGACCCTTTATCGCCCATGCTGTTCATCATTGCAATGGAACCCTTAAATCGGCTACTGGAATTAGCAACTTCGGAGGGTATGCTTAGCACCATCAATTCCAGAGCTGCTTCGTTGCGTGCTAGCCTTTATGCCGATGACGCAGCTATTTTTGTTAACCCAAAGCGATCTGATCTGGATGTTGTGGGTGGTATTCTGAACATTTTTGGGATGGCGTCAGGCCTAGTAACCAACAAGGACAAGTGCGCGGTGTACCCAATTCGGTGTGAGGGCATTGATTTGCAGGAAGTCTTACAGGGTTTCAGCTGTCCGATTTCAAGTTTCCCTTGCACTTATCTGGGATTGCCTCTGCACTTGAGACAGTTGCGACGCGTCAACATTCAGCCCCTCATTGACAAGATGGCCAACAGATTACCGACTTGGAAAGGGAAATTTCTTAATAGAGCTGACAGGATTAAGTTGTTGAACTCATCTCTTTCTTCTATCCTGACCTACTTCCTAACCTTGTTTGCTCCAAAGAAATGGGTCCTAAAGAGAATAAACAAAATTCGCAGAGGCTTCTTATGGAAGGGATCAGAAGAGGCAAACTGAAAGGACCTTGTGATGCCTAGAGGGGGGGGTGAATAGGATCACTTCAAATTTCTGAAACAAATGCAGCGGTTAAAACAGCTGTCGGTACTACCGACACTATGCCGGAACTACCGAGGGGGCTCGGTACTTCCGGTACAGGATCGGTACTACCGACAGGACAGAGTTCCCTAAAACGAAATTTGAAAAGCGAGTCGATTCTAGCAATTCTACTTGAATCAAGAGTTCAGTTTAGAAGCTAAGAACCACCTGCAACCAAAGATATGAGTTGGAATACAACCAAGAGATAGATCGGGCACAAACAAGTTCTAGGGTTAAAGAAAAGCAAAGAACTCAAGCAAGCAAAGGAGACACAAGATTTAATCCGAAGTTCACTCCCACAAAGGAAGCTACGTCTCCGTTGAGGATCCCACAAAGGGAGGGCTGTCACCAAGAGCATCTTTGCCTCACCCAATCCCCACAAAGGAAAATTGGTGCTCACTAAGAATTCTCCACCAAGGAGAGGGTAATACAAACGATCCCGGGTGCTCCACACCAAGAGGGCACTCAACGGGAGACGCCTAACCGTCTAGAAGCAAGCTTCAAGAGTAACAAACACGAATCGATGCCCGGAGATGCTTCAAGTGCTCTTGAGATGAGGGAATTCGAAGGGGCTCTCAAAGCTTCACTATCTCTCACTAGGAATCACTCCTCCTGCCAAACCCTAGCTCAAAGGAATCAAGTCTTGGCTCTAGGAGAGGGGAGAAGTGGAGTGAATGCTCAAGTGAGTGTTTGTCCCGTGGTTGGTCAGCAATGAGTGAGGAAGAAGAAAGGGGGTATAAATATTAAGCCCTGAAAACTAGTCATTACTGTGCACTCACGACACTTATCGGTACTTCCGACACGGGGTCGGAACTACCGATGGGTGCCAGAAAACCCAACAGTGAAGCCATATCAGTATTACCGACCCGGGGTCGGTACTACCGAGGCCCTGGCTAAAACTCGCCAGTGAAGCCATATCGGTACTACCGACCCAGGGTCGGTACTACCGACAAAGGCTGAGAATTGAGGGAAAGAAGAGCATATGTGTACGTGTCGACTCGGGTTTCTCCTTACTCACTTAGGTCATCTCCTTAAGCACTTTTAGCATCTCTTGGCGGTCAATTCGCATCCCCCTTTATAGTACGGTGTTTCCTATACTCAAATTCAAATTCAAAATAAATTAAGCCTTGACTTCAGTTGAAAACGCCGAATTGGAGTTGGGGGCCTTCTTTTGGTCAAAACCATGATTCTCAACAAAGTAAATCCTGCACACATCTTATTCAATGATTAAATACTACAAATTGTGTTTGTCACCATCACCAAAACAATTAGGGGCCAAGATGCACTTTCAATCTCCCCCTTTTTGGTGATTGATGACAACACAATTCATTTTCAAATAAAGATGTGTGTATCCAACAATTTTGAGAGAGACTCCCCCTAAATGTGTGCTTGATCTTTTATGGAGGCCTCAAATGCCTATCACACATTTAGAAGAAATTTCACTCGCAATTTGCATACACAAGTGCATAGGTGTGATACAATAACCGTGATGCATATGACATGATATCCAAATCAACAAAGTGACAAAAAACAACCACCATTTCACACAAAGCATCACAAATATATAAACGAGGTTCCACACTAGCACGATTAAGTCTAACAAATTTTAAAAGGTTCTAGGTTCACCACATCATCATCCATCACACCACACAAATAGTTCATACATGTCCACAAGCTAAGATAGATAGATAGACAAACGAGCGAGCGAGCGAACGAGGAACACTACCAAGGAGGCCCTTCAATCATTGCTGCCATGTGGAGAGTGAACAGCCGGAGGAGAGTCTTCTTCATCGGTCTCACCTCCACCGAAGTCCTCATTGTCAATGTCGGCCGGGGGTGCTCCATACATCATGGACGTGTCGCCGTACACCTCCCAAGGGTTGTAGAAGACCGGTGGAGGAGGGAAGTCCATGGGCTCGCGAACGGGAGAGTGCTCGATGTTGTGCTGAGCGAGGATGGACTTCTGATGGGTCTCCAACTTAAGGAGCTGCTCATCCACGTGCTGCCTGTGGGCACGTATCTCCTGTGCATTGTGCTTCCCAACATTGAAGCAAGCGAAGAGGCCCTGAGATAAGAAGTTGAAGATGCTCTTCTTCTTGCCGGGGGGAAGGTTGCCTCTAGATGATGATGGTCCACGAGAGGATGAGGGAGCCTCATAGGAGGAAGGACCACCTGAAGAAGGTCCAGCTGAGGTAGGAGCTCTAGGAGAGGCATGCTTGCCCAACTTGAGAAGACGCTCAATGTTGCCCTTGTTTGGCTTGTACCATGTGTGAGTCTTGTCGGTGAGAATGTTAACCTCGGCAACCTCACAAATCATCCTGAAAATCCAAGGGGTATACTGACAGCTCTTGTTCGCGGACACGGAGCACACAATGATCTCCTCCCAAATGAAGTCAAACACACTAAACTCCTCTCGATCTGGTCCCATCCTCACAAGAATGTCTTTGGCAATGTTTGAGATGTTGTAGTTGTCGCCTATCTTAGGAGTGAGAGTGTACCGGAAGAGTTGGTTCAACATCCTATAGACAGGCTTCAAATCATGAGTAGTACCAAACTCAACTTTGCCATAAGCAGCATCATACATGAATGCCATCTCGCTGTCAAGTGGGATCTCTCCACCATGAATCTTCTGACGACCAAGATCATCCTTACCAAAACCAAGAATCTGAGCAAACCTCTCATATGAGACTGAGAGAGGCTTTCCTTGCAAGAGTCAATGAAAGTCTTGGTTTCACGCCGGACATGGAGATTGGCATAGAATTGGGTGATCACTTCCTCATTCGAATCACAATTCATAGCCATGATGGAGGTCATCCCTTTTGCATGATAAATATCTATGGCCTCATTGACGGCCAGGATGTTGAATGACCTCAGGCCTTCCCAATTGATGGACTTCATATCAATGGTCATGTGCTCCTTGCATAAGATGACCGATTCATACCAATCAGCATTGAACTTGAGCCAAAAGCGGATATCTGCATCAAACTCCTTTTGCCACTGAGCCGGATCGGAGTACCTCTGCTTGTACACGTCATGTGTCCCGCTCTTGTAGTCAACCATCTTCATGATGCCCATCTGTGTGGCCGGACGAGGAGGACAGGATGGCCTAAGCACAAAATCTGCAAGGGTGTCCAAGGAGATGTCTTCGTAGTCGTCATAGTGGTCATCCGGTTCATGAGCTTGCTTGGTGCGTGCATGGTGATCTTGACCCGTAGAGCGATGAGGAGCAGCTGGAGGAACGGTGCGGCCTCGACCACGTGGGCGTTGAGCGCTTGTGCCCACCTTCCTCTTCCTTTGAGCGAGAGGGACGTCGTCTTCATCGGAACCCTCTTGAATCACTTGCTTGCCGGCACGACCCATCTGAGGAGATGTGGAAAGGTTGCATAAGATAGATGAAAAGGATTGAATCAAATCAACTCACATCTTGGACAACAGCCCCTGTGATAGGCGCCTGTCGGTACTACCGACGTGGGATCGGTACTACCGCCAGGGCCTGCTATAGTGCGGTCGATCCAAGAAGTGAGGGATTCATCCAACAAGAAGCTACAAGATCAAGAGTATATGTTCTAGGATGGATATGAAGATGATTCCCTGAAGCATTCCTTCTAGAAACAACGGCATTGGGAGATCGAGCGACGGAGATTTTGAATGAGATACCTTGAGCGTTCCCGCGCAAATCGAGGAACTCCCGGCGAGGATCGGATGTTCTGAGGGGTGGAGAATCCAATGGAGTGACAAGCTTGAAGTTCCCACGGTCGATTTTGGAGATCCCCTCGAGGATTTGAGAAAGGAGTAAGAGGAGGGGCGGCAACAGTTATGAAGTGGAACCCTAGAAACGGTCTGGTTCGATGGGTATTTATGCCTCTGCGGGTTTTATCGGTAGTACCGATGGGGAGCCGGTACTACCGCGGATTTGCAGAAATCCAACAGTAAGCTCAGATCGGTACTTTCGGCCTCGTGTCGGTAGTACCGTGAATTTTCGAAATTCCAACAGTGGAGGCGTATCGGTACTTCCGGCCTTGTGTCGGTAGTACCGTGGATCATAAGGTTTTTGAAGATTAGATTTGAAGATCAGCAGAAATGGATGGAGAGAAATAGCTATGGAGATGTAGAATAACCACAATATTTGGTGATTAGACACAATCAATCATGCAAAGTAATAATCACCAAACATTATGGGAAGAACCAAGTTTTGTAAGACACACAAAGGTAGAAAATAAAACATTTTTCTCTCTATCTAGGCATCAAGCAATTTGTGTGCAACAAGTCAAGCCACGTTACGAGAATCCAAGATGTTTAGCTCACTTCTCAAAGCACAAAACATTTGCTCGTCTAGAGGCTTAGTGAAGATATCGGCAAGTTGCCTCTCGGTGCTCACATGACGTAGAGCAATATCTCCCTTAGCCTCATGATCCCTTAAGAAATGATGTCGAATATCTATGTGCTTTGTTCTAGAGTGTTAGACCGGATTGTTTGCTAGCTGGATGGCACTCTCATTGTCACACAAGAGTGGAATCTTACTAAACTCACAACCGTAATCACTCAACGTTTGCTTCATCCACAAGAGTTGTGCACAACAAGCACCGGCCGCCACATACTCGGCTTCGGCCGTGGACAAAGCAACCGAATTTTGTTTCTTTGAGCTCCATGACACCAAATACCTACCAAGAAATTGGCAAGTCCCGGTAGTGCTCTTTCGATGTACTTTGCAACCGGCATAGTCCGAATCGGAATAGCCAAGTAAATCAAAAGTGGAGCCCTTGGGATACCACAATCCAAGGTTAGGAGTGAGTACCAAATATCTAAAGATTCTCTTAACGGCCATTAGATGACACTCCTTAGGATTAGCTTGAAATCTTGCACACATGCACACTCTAAGCATTATATCGGGCCTAGATGCACAAAGGTAAAGGAGGGAGCCAATCATGGAGTGAAATACCTTTTGGTCGACCGACTTCCCTTCTTCATTGAGATCAAGATGTCCATTTAGTGCCATAGGAGTCTTGATGGGCTTGGAATCGGCCATATCAAACCTCTTGAGCATATCCTTCACATAATTGGTTTGACATAAGAAAGTCCCTTCCTTCAATTGCTTGATTTGAAACCCAAGGAAGAACTTCAATTCACCCATCATAGACATCTCGAATCTCTTGGTCATGATCCTACTAAACTCTTCATAAAATTTATCATTAGTAGACCCAAAGATAATGTCATCAACATAAATTTGGCATACAAAGATATCATTTCCATTTCTTTGAATGAAGAGAGTAGAATCGGCTTTGCCTATCTCAAAACCGTTCTTGAGAAAAAAAATCCTTAAGGCATTCATACCATGCTCTAGGAGCTTGCTTGAGCCCATAGAGCACCTTATGGAGCTTGTACACATGGTTTGGGAAGTTTGGATCTTCAAAGCCCGGTGGTTGATCAACATATACTTCTTCTTGGAGAGGTCCATTCAAAAATGCACTCTTGACGTCCATTTGATGAAGCTTGAAGTCATGATGAGTAGCATAGGCCAAAAGGATACGAATTGATTCAAGCCTTGCTACCGGTGCATAGGTCTCTCCAAAGTCCAAGCCTTCAACTTGAGTGTAGCCTTTGCCAACGAGCCTTGCCTTGTTCTTTGTGACGACACCAAATTCATCTTGCTTGTTCCTAAAAACCCATTTGGTGCCGATCACATTTTGCTTTGGTCTTGGCACAAACTCCCAAACTTCATTCCTCTTGAAGTTGTTCAACTCTTCCTCCATAGCAATAATCCAATCCGGGTCCTCAAGAGCTTGTTCCACACTAAGAGGTTCCAACGAGGAAACAAACGAGTAAAATGCACAAAAATTTGACAATCTTGAGCGAGTTGTTACCCCTCTTTGAATACTCCCAAGTATGTTGTCGACGGGATGATCCCGTTGAACCATTTGATGTACTCTTGGGTGTGGTTCTTGAGATTGACGTTGAATTGGTCCATCATCATCATCTTCATCTTGTGGAGCTTCTTCATGAGCTTCACCACCTTGTTCTCCCCCTTGATCAAAGCCCCGTCCATGATCGTCACCATGAACTTGACTCACTTCTTGATGAACTTGAGAACTTGGTGGTTCCACTCTTGTTGATGATGATGGATCTTGATTGCTTGTGTCAACCGGAGCTTGAACTTGAGCCTCACGAGGCATCACTTCACCGGTCCCCATCCTAAAGATTGATACACTTGGGGGTTCTTCATCATCTACAAGGTTTTCACTAACTTGCTCTCGTTGAGAGCCGTTGGATTCATCAAATTTCACGTCTACCGTGGTCTCAACATAACCGGTGGTTTTGTTGAAGACACGATAGGCATGTTCGTTAGTTCCATAACCAATGAGAAAACCTTCATCAACCTTGGATGCAAACTTTGAGGCCTTGGGTTTCTTGTTAAGTATGAAACACTTACACCCAAAGACCCTAAAGTAGTGCACACTCGGTTTCTTACCGGTGATGATCTCGTAGGGGGTCTTGTTCAAGTACTTGTGGAGGTAGAGTCGGTTGGCGGCATGGCATGCGGTGTTGATGGCTTCCGCCCAAAATGAGTCTGGAGTCTTGTATTCATCTAGCATTGTTCTTGCCGCTTCTATCAACGTACGGTTCTTCCTCTCAACAATTCCATTTTGTTGAGGTGTATATGGAGCGAAAAGTTCATGCTTGATGCCTTCTTCATCGAGGAACTCTTCAACTTGAGTGTTCCTAAACTCCGAGCCGTTGTCACTCCTTATGTTCTTGACCTTGAGCTCGAACTCATTTTGAACTCTTCTAATGAACTTCTTGACAACTCCTTTTGCTTCACTTTTATCTTGCAAAAAGAATACCCAAGTGAAACGAGAAAAGTCATCAACAATTACTAAACCATATTTGTTACCACCGATGCTTATGTAGACGATTGGTCCAAACAAGTCCATGTGTAGTAGCTTCAACGGTCTTGATGAGGATAAGATGTTCTTAGCGGGATGATGAGCTCTAACTTGCTTCCCGGCTTGACAAGCACTACACAACCTATCTTTCTCAAAGACAACATTTGTTAGTCCTAAGATGTGCTCGTCCTTTTGAAGTTTGGCCAAGTTCCTCATGCCAACATGGGCTAGTCGGCGATGCCATAGCCAACCCAAGTCGGATTTTGCCACTAAGCAAGCCTTAGGGTCCACCTTCACTTTTGTGAAATCCACATAGTAAAGCTTTCCCCGTGGATGACCCGCAAAGACAATAGAGGAATCCTCCCTTCTAGAGATGGTCACACCCTCATGAGTAAAGAGACAATTGTAGCCTTTCTCACAAAGTTGTAAAACCGACAACAAGTTGTATCCTAACCCTTGAACATGATAAACATCTTCAATTGAATTAGTTGTTGAGATAGCAATTTTACCTAGACCGACCACATCTCCTTGACCATTATCTCCATAGATGATAGTTTCCGTAGGATTGTCATAATGATCAAGGGATGCAAATAAGCCTTCATCTCCGGTCATATGATTAGTGGCACCACTATCAATCAACCATGCACTTCCACCGGAGGAGTAGGCCTACAAAACAAGTTTAAGCTTTTGGTTTAGGTACCCAAAAGGATTTGGGTCCTTGGAGGTTAGAAGCATAAACTTTTGGAATCCACACACTCTTCCTCATAGCCTTCTTTGTGTAGGCCCCAACATACTTGACCACCATTTTACCATTGTGGTCCAAGGTCACAACATAGTCACAAGTGTAGTTGGGAGAGAGCTTGTGTTCAACCACATTCTTCGATGCCTTTGATGGAGAATTAACCCCACCATTTCCTTTTGTGGTGTTCACAATCTTTGGCTTGTCCTTTGTTGTGGTAGAGGTGGTGACTCCATGGGCAATATCCATGATAGTGTTGAGGTAGCCTCCCTTGTTCCACAAGGGAATCTCATGCCCTTTCACCACCACCCTACCATTGACCTTGTTGTTCTTGTAGTGCCCAAGTCCTTGCTTGTCAACCACCTTTGGGATGGACTTGGCACCCAACTTACCTTGGTTGATCAACATGTTCAACCGGGCAATCTCCTTATCTTTGCTCTTGATTGTTTCCTCTACCCTTGCAAGGTTAGTCTTAAGAGCATTTATATCAATATTAGAGCATATGGAGCAACCTTTGCTAGTGGAGGCATTAGAGTCAAAGTTTGCTTTAGGGTTGGCCTTGGTGCTTTCCCAAAGAGCACTATAGTTTGCTTCAAGATTTTTATGTTTGTCCATCAAGCATGAAAAGCTCGATTGATGCTCACTATGAGTAGCCTTTAGGGAAGCTAGAGATTCATTTGCCAAAGTGTAATCCTTTGACATCCTCTTGTTAGAGTTATTGGCCAAGGACAAGTCCGTGGTCAACTTCTCCACCTTAGCTTTCTCCTCGGCAAGAGATTTCTCTAGAGCAAGGTTTCTTTTCTTTTCACGGATAAGCAAGTCTTCTTGCTCATGAAGAATCTCCTTCTTTTCCTCTAATTTGTCCAAGAGCTTTTTAATTTCTTTATGGCCTTTTTTACCAAATTGCTTTATCATGTTTGCCTCCATTTCCTTTTTCTCATCTAGGTCATCTATGTCACTAGGTGTGTATGAAGAAGAGGTGAGAGAGGATGAGGTGGTTGATTCTTGTACATTGCTCCCCCTTGCCATGAGGCAAAAGTGAGAGTGGTCCTCATCGTCGGAGAAGTTGTTGAAGAGGCGCGGTGAAGATGATCCTTGTGCCATGGCAATGGTTGCCATGCCTTGCTTCTTTGGTTCCTCATCTGCATCACTTGAGTCCCATTGTTGACCCATGTGAGCACGCCCTTGGTATTTGTTCTTGTACTCCTTGCTCTTCTCCTTGTATTTCTTCTCTTCCTCATTCTTGTTCTTGTTCTTGGGACACTCGGCAATGAAGTGTCCATACTCTCCACACTCATAGCATTTGCGTTGAGACTTCTTCTTCCTTTCATCACCGCCTTTTCTTGATGCTCTTGACTTCAAGAATTTCTTGTACTTCCTTATGGAAAAGGCGGTTTCTTCATCCGTGCTTTCTTCATCACTAGTATCTTCCTTCTTGGTCTTGGAAGTCTTTGGCTTCATTTCTACCACTTCACTAGAGCTAGCATTGAGGGCTAAGCTCTTGTTCATCTTCAAGCTTAGAGACTTCTCCACATCTTGGTCAACTAGGTCTTGATGTAAGATCTCTCCGAGAAGTTGATTGAGAGTCATCTTATGGTAGTTTGGATCCCTTCTTATCATGGCCGCTAGGTTCTTGTCCTTCGGGGCGAAAGCTCTTAGCAACTTCTTTGTGACCTTGGAGTCATCCCAATCAACACTTCCAAGTGCTCTAATATCGGAGATAAGGAGCATGAGTCTATCATACATTTCTCTTACGGTCTCTCCATCCTTCATGAAGAAAAGCTCAAGCTCTCCGTTGATCAAGTCCATCTTTCCTTGCCTCACATGCTCGGTCCCCTCATGCGCTTCCTTGAGAGTGTCCCAAATCACCTTGGCAATTTAGATGTTCCGCACTTTGTTGAATTCTTGAGCACACAAGGATCCCGTGATGACTCTTGTTGCTTGCACGTTGCGGTAGAGGTCTTGCTCATGCTCAATTGTGAGGGCTTCTCCTTAGGCGGGGATTGCCATACCTACAACCACAATCTTCTAAAGAGACGGGTGAAGCCTGTAGAGGTGCATTTGCATATCATAAGCCCATTTGAGATAGTCTTTCCCATCGAAATGAGGAGGCTTTCCCAAATGTACGGAATAGAATTTATCGTTAGAGTTGTTGCCCGGAAATTGTGTGTAGTGGTGGGGCACTTCATAGTAGTCAGAGTGAGTGTACTTTGCTTGCTCCTTCTTGATCATCTTCTTGAGGAGCTTCTTGGCCATTTTCTTGACCTTCTTCTTCTTCTTAGCCTTTCTTCTCTTCTTCGCCGCCTTTCTAGCCGCATCATCATCACCCTTGACGTTTTCATCACTTGAGTCGGAGTCCGAGTCGGAGTCAGATGAAGAGTCATCGGAGCTCTCTCCGTTGGAACGGCTTGGAGCCTTCCCGGTGACGTCTTGGGCTGCCTTAAGCTCAGCTTCCTTGGCGGTGATTTCTTCGTCGGATTGGTTGTCTCCACTCCCCGACATCTTGATCCCTTAGCGGTTAAGCTTAAATCAAGGGATTAGGCTCTGATACCAATTGAAAGGACCTCGTGATGCCTAGAGGAGGGGTGAATAGGATCACTTCAAATTTCTGAAACAAATGCAGCAGTTAAAACAGCTGTCGGTACTACCAACACTGTGTCGGAACTACCGAGGGGGCTCGGTACTTCCAGTACAGGATCGGTACTACCGACAAGACAGAGTTCCCTAAAACGAAATTTGAAAAGCGAGTCGATTCTAGCAATTCTACTTGAATCAAGAGTTTAGTTTAGAAGCTAAGAACCACCTGCAACCAAAGATATGAGTTGGAATACAACCAAGAGATAGATCGGGCACAAACAAGTTCTAGGGTTAAAGAAAAGCAAAGAACTCAAGCAAGCAAAGGAGACACAAGATTTAATCCGAAGTTCACTCCCACAAAGGAAGCTACGTCTCCGTTGAGGATCCCACAAAGGGAGGGCTATCACCAAGAGCATCTTTGCCTCACCCAATCCCCACAAAGAAAAATTAGTGCTCACTAAGAATTCTCCACCAAGGAGAGGGTAATACAAATGATCCCGGGTGCTCCACACCAAGAGGGCACTCAACGGGAGACGCCTAACCGTCTAGAAGCAAGCTTCAAGAGTAACAAACACGAATCGATGCCCGGAGATGCTTCAAGTGCTCTTGAGATGAGGGAATTCGAAGGGGCTCTCAAAGCTTCACTATCTCTCACTAGGAATCACTCCTCCTGCCAAACCCTAGCTCAAAGGAATCAAGTCTTGGCTCTAGGAGAGAGGGGAGAAGTGGAGTGAATGCTCAAGTGAGTGTTTGTCCCGTGGTTGGTCAGCAATGAGTGAGGAAGAAGAAAGGGGGTATAAATACTAAGCCCTGAAAATTAGCTGTTACTGTGCACTCACGACACTTATCGGTACTTCCGACACGGGGTCGAAACTACCGATGGGTGCCAGAAAACCCAACAGTGAAGCCATATCGGTATTACCGACCCGGGGTCGGTACTACCGAGGCCCTGGCTAAAACTCGCCAGTGAAGCCATATCGGTAGTACCGACCCAGGGTCGGTACTACCCACAAAGGCTGAGAATTGAGGGAAAGAAGAGCATATGTGTACGTGTCAACTCGGGTTTCTCCTTACTCACTTAGGTCATCTCCTTAAGCACTTTTAGCATCTCTTGGCGGTCAATTCGCATCCCCCTTTATAGTATGGTGTTTCCTATACTCAAATTCAAAATCAAAATAAATTAAGCCTTGACTTGAGATGAAAACGCCGAATTGGAGTTGGGGGCCTTCTTTTGGTCAAAACCATGATTCTCAACAAAGTAAATCCTGCACACATCTTATTCAACGATTAAATACAACAAATTGTGTTTGTCACCATCACCAAAACAATTAGAGGCCAAGATGCACTTTCACAAACGGTAGTCACTGCTTAGTGAGCTAGAAGAAGCTTCAACGGCCAAAAGAATTGGGAGGTCTTGGGGTTTCTGGATTTGGAACTGTTCAGCCGGGCTCTGTGGCTAAGATGGCTTTGGTTTCAGTGGATGGAGCCTGATAGGCCTTGGGTAGGTTTGGAAGTTCCTTGTGATGAAACTGACAAGCAACTTTTTAGAGCTTCTACGCTAGTGCGGCTGGGGGATGGCAACAAGGCAAAATTCTGAGAGTCGACATGGCTTGATGGCAAAGCCCCTAGGGATATAGCACCTGATCTGTTTAAATTGGCTTGGAGAAAGCAACAGACTGTGGCACAGGACCTAGCCAATGACAATTGGACAAGAGGTCTTTGGCGTATGACTGAAGCTGATCAAATGGTACAATTGATTGATCTATGGTCCTTAATCCGAGAGGTACAGTTGAGTCCGAGGGAGGATGAAATTGTTTGGCGTTGGTCTGCTAACGGTGCTTACTCGTCTAAATCAGCCTACAGAGTTCAGTTCAAAGGATCGTACTGCTCTTTCAATTGCAAAGCTATCTGGAAAGCCAAGGTTGAAGGCAAGCATCGCTTTTTTGCATGGTTACTCATTCAAAGCAAAATTTTGACAGCTGATAACCTGCGGATCCGAAACTGGCCTTGCAATCCTTTGTGCCCTCTTTGCGATCAGGTGGATGAAACCGCAGCGCATATTTGCCTGCATTGTGTCTATGCAAGAGAGGTCTGGGACCTTGTTGGCAGGGGGGCGAACGGTGTGATAACGGTCCCTGCACCTTCCTGTGACCTCAAGCAATGGTGGGACTCTTGCCTGACAGCAGCCAAGAAGGAGCATAAACGCCATGTAGTCACTTTTCTTATTTATACTACCTGGAATCTGTGGAAAGAAAGAAATAGACGCATTTTCAACCATCAGGCAGCTTCGCCGAGCCGGGTCTATTTTTTGATCAAGGAAGAGATGAACCTCAGAGCTTTGGCTTTCCGAGAGCAGGCGGCGCCCTTTGAGATCACTTAGTTCCTGATGTTAGAAACCAAAGAGTATTTTGAGTGTTGTTTGTTTTTCTGTAATATCAAGCTTTGTAAACTTGCACTTTCTTCTCCTTCTTATATGATATAGCAGTGCTCCTGCTAATTTCTTCAAAAAAAAAAAAGAACCCACAATAGGCAACTTACAGGATGAGCTGGTTGTGTGAGTTTCAGCTCGGAGGCAGCTGAATGAGGATGAGGGATTTTGTTCAAGGATTTATTAGACGACGACGCCGGGGATTCCTGGGACGGCAGAGCGGCGGCAGCGACTTCTGCGACCGCCAAGGTCACTACTGATGTCCGGTCACCGCTGATTTGCTCCTTGCCTTGCTTCACGGCTCCTACGACATCCTAGCCTCCTTGGTGTGGATCCCTCCAAGATTCCAAGCGTGATTATGTTTGAATGTTCAACTAATTGTTAATGGATGCGAACCCACACATGATTAGTTTAAATTTCGACTGATTTTTGTTTCTATAAAAATCCAATTTTGTTTACCTATACATGTAGATGTGTTCGCTTGGGGGCTGTGTGTCAACGGTGGATGCTGGTGCCGATGGAACTTATCTGAACACAAGAGCTTCATGGTGCAACTCTAGCATGATTTGCTTCACTAGGATTGAGAAACTTCACTAGGTACATAGTCAATTCAAAAAATATATATCTATAGAAACGAATGCAAATCTACAATTTCAAACGGATAGTGCACTGAACCATTGGGGGAACTGTGTACCGCGATCGGTGCAATGGTAGGCTTAAGCAGATGCCTTACATGGCTCACAAGTTTTCTTTCAAACAATACATCACAAGACCGTTTTACGGTTTTCATGAACCGAATCCCGACTTAGAGAATCTTCGAACTCCGACTTCACCAGCGATGAGATTTTTTAAAAGTAGTCTCATAAATTTGCTACAACGAGAAATCGAACTCGAGTCTTCTGGTTGCGACCATACCTCAATTTTTTCTAACGAACCGAAGTAGGTTAGAGGACTTTTGGTATTCATGGTTTCTACGCGATCCGTCGCTGGAGCAGAGATCTTCACTCACACTTGCGGTCGTCAAAAGCAGCTAGTAGCTACCATTTCAGAGTTTAGTCACTGCCCTCACTGATGTCACTGACTGGTGCGCTAAGCACGGCGACACCTGTTCCATTTGCTAGCGTTCCAAGCTTTTAGTCTAAACAGATCAAAGTAGCAGGATATGATTACGTGTGTGCCACAGAATCTATGGTCATTTTGGAGATTTTTTTTATTTTTAACTCTTTTTAATCTAAAATTTTAAAAATAACTCCTCCCAAACTATATTGACAAGAATTAGCTTTTTTGGTCACGCCAAGCTCCGTGACGCGACTAATACTTGAGTCACGCCATACGATGTGGTGCGACTAATGTAAACGATGACATTAGAAAAAGTCGCATCTGACGTGGCGGAGGGAGTCACGCCATGCTGCTTGACGCGACTCGTGGAGTCACGTACAGGCTGAGTTCCGCCTTCCACTCTCATTTAGTCGTGTTTTGTTCTTCATTTTAATTAGCAAATGAACTCGTAAATTTGTGAAACTCGAGATGTATGATTTATAGAGTGCATATGTTCCATTTTAACTATTTACACTCCAAATCATGGTGTATAAAATGAGAAATCTAATTTCGAAATAGCCTAAGTATTATTGGATCAACACATCAAATTTGCTAAGTCTGAAAACAGAGCCAACTAGTCAACTTTGGACCTACTTTTTGAGAAATTTTACACTGAGACCTTAGACATTTTTGGACTACAATTGAATTTGGATGTTCATAGAGAATTTTGGATAGGTTGATGATGAAAAAACAAAGAATTTATAGTATAAAGGAGGCTTAAAGTTGAAAAGTTCTGTTGTTTTCTAAGTCTGTCAGCTAAGTAGAAAACAGTACAACTTTCCAACGTTAAACCTCTCTTATAATATAAATTCTTTGTTTTTCCATCATCAACATATCCAAAATTCTCTACAAACATCCAAATTCAAATATAGTCCAAAAATGTTTAAGATCTTAGTAAAATTTGGCAAACTCTTGAAGATGTTTTTAGAGCAAAAGTTAGGACAAATCTAAATTAACTTATTTTTTTAGACGAAGGAAGTAGTAAGGGAAGTAAATAAATGGAGCTTATATTTTTAGTCAAAGTGGGGGGAAGGAGTGAGATGTCCCCTTTTTTTCATTGTTTTCATGCTTCTAAGGACCTACTCGTACGTGATGTACGTAACCTGCCTTTCCACGGCCATCATCAAATTAAACCTAGTGATCGACGATGGTCTCCGTCAAGTCGATCGTCGAATCCAACCCAACTTTGCCTTGTCGTTAATCTCTGCATCATGCCGTACATGTTACATACGACAAAGATATCTGTGTGGCAGGAAAGCAGAGAGAAGAGGGAGGGCGGTGCAGTGCAGTGGGATGCTTCGAGAAGCCACGAGATCATAGTGCATGATTGCTAGGACGATGACTAATGACGAGAAAGTGGAGGTATCCACGTTTGAGCTGATGACTCAGGTTGATGTGTTGTTGTTAGCTCAGATCATCTCGTTGACCTCTGCTTGCAGCTAGCTGACTCGCATTCGCATTACCTTTGGCTTCTGCTGCCTTTTTGTTCATTCATCCAACTTTACAGCACTAGCTCCTCACACCGTGCCACTGCCATCGATGTTGATCGGACTCCGATTGATCGATCACTACCATAAAATGTTTTTTTGTTCTCCAAAAGTACTTGCTTGCTTGGCACAAAACATGAAGACGTCGCATGTTTAAATCAAAAAGAGAAATCACTGACATGCTAGCCACACAACTTGATATGGTAGTGGTAACTAAAAATTGAAGCCATCGTCATCTAAAGGAATAATAATTACAATAAAAAGATAAGTTTGGAGTCAATTAAGCCGTAAATTTCATTTCTCAACGTAACTTTTCTTCATTTTCTATTTTCTTTGGTGTTACTAATTAAGAAATCTGGATTTTTCCCCCTTGCGTAATAATCTGGATCGATCAGCCTTTGGTGAAACTTGTGCTTACAACGTCGATAAGATGCTTAAGTTTATTTACACGGTGCTTAAGAGGTGTGCACAGGATGGTTAAACGTGGTAAGACACCCGTTTGTATTGGAGGGGCTAATCTCTACACTTATGTTTGGAGCCTTTTGGTGATAAATAATTGTTTGACATTTGCTCATCTTTCCTATATATTCCTGTTTCTATGGCACGTTCTCTCTCTGTCGCTCCTCGCCCCCACCGAAGAAACAAAATTCTATCTAGCTTGAAATTTTCTTCGAGGTTGGAACTGGCGGGAAGAAAGGAAGGAATCACAGCGCTATGAGAGAAATCACAGCTTTTTCTTTTAGAATTAGAAATCACATCTACGAGAAGCTGAACAAATTGAGTCTGGGCCGATTCAAAAAAAAAAAAGAGTTTGGGCCCACTTTCAACAGCTACACCATGCCTACTGTACAATCCCAACACAATTTGGCTGAATGCTGGCCGGCCACCACGGCAAATCATATATATTATCTTCCGGAAGATTTTTTCTTATGAAACTATAACCCACCAGTAGCCTATCTAACAGCCCACACCAGCTCAACAAGTGAAACCCTAGCCCCCAACTCTTCTTCCACCTCCGCGCGCCCCCGCCCTCCTCTCGCGTGCCTCGCCGGCACCTGCCGCCCGCACCTCGCCGGGGCCTCCGTGTGCCCTCCGGCCCGCCGCGGCCTCCCCGGGGCGCGACGCTGGAGCTCCGCGCGCCCCCGCGCGCCGCCGTCGCCGGAGAAGAGGTAGAAGAAGCTAAAAAATGTTAATTGTTGGGTCCCAACAAATGTTGATTCTAAAAATGTTGACGAAAAAATAACGTAAAATATTGAAAAAAAATATTGTAATATTTTTTGAAAATTTTGCAACATTTTTGAAAAATGTTTTTTTAATAATAATGAGGTGGGCTGACTGAAAACTATTAGTTAGCAAATCTTAGGTGGACTTTTGGTGGAGTAGAAGTTAGAATGCTTAGGCCCTCCATAGCGTGTGCTCAAAGTATGCCCAAAGAAGAAAAAGAAGATTGGAGCATCACTCGGTGTACTGCAGTGGGTGATGCTAATTTGGAGTGGCGCTTGAAAAAATGGGAGCGAGGCATCTAGTTGCGCCTGATGCCCAGTTAATAACAAAATATTTATGCTCGTCCGTGCCGCATGCAAGCCTGTGCAGCTGCCTCTTCGTACGTCAGGAGGTAGGAGAAGAAATGTGTAAAATAACTTGTGTGGGTCCCAGAGGAGGAGATAGCTTCACTGTCTTTTTGTTTTCACACTACAGCTCTGCCCGACCTATGCCTGTTAATGGTTGTGGGACCTATTTTTTTTCAGGCACCACTAGCACGCTGTGGAAGGCCTTATATACCTTCCGGTAGCAATAGCCCCCGGCCACCCCACCGAGCGCCTGCATGCAGCTCTCTCAGTTGGCCCACTTAATTAAAAATGATGGCTCACTTTGGTCAGCGAAAGGCCCCTCAGTATATTAGCCCACGATGACGTTTCAGTCCATTGGGCCCTCAAGATGCACAAGGCCTAAATTGATATGATGGTTTTTTTTCCAATTTATCCCTCTTTTTTTTTTGAAACGGAGTCCCTCAATTTTATTCTAGCACACAACAAACTCAAAGTGAAGTCATTCAAATTAAACGGTAGAATCGTTCGTCCCTGGATTACGAACGAAACGAGTTGCTGGATTGTCACGCTCAGCCGGTCATCGTCGTGCCAGTTATCGGCTGGATTGTTGGTAAATTGTCATGATCAGGTTGAACAAACGACTCTTCGTAACGGAGTGGAATCGAAATTCAGAACCGATGACAGGCATTTCGGAGCAACAACATCCAAAGGTTTTTTTTAAGAAAGAATCTGTCCAGTTTGCTAATGTCACACTGGGCCCCCTCGTGCCACTCCTGGGAACACGAAAAATATAATTGAGCCGAATTTTTCTAATGGTTCCATCATCTTGTAGTTTTTTTCATTTTTTTTCTCCGTTGCCTGATGTTGACATTGCAGCGTCCGTCACCTCTGCTGCGTTGATCTGCTCCATATTTTTCTTTCTAATTAAATGCATCCATCTACCTCCTGTTCGCCTGGCTGGCGACTGGTGGCTGATGAGAGGAAAGTACCGCTGGCTGATAGGTGGTGACTGATTTGTTCTGAAAGAAAAGTACTGCTGGCTGGTGGTTAATAAGCCAGACGGACAGGGTTTTCATTTTGACCTTTTTAAATGCATAGATAGTATTATGTCCGTAGACATATGCTACATCTAAATGCATAACAAAGTATATAAATCTAATAAGGTCAGAATGACTTCTAATTCGAGACTGACGGAGTACTTAACAGTGGTGATTGGTGAACTATTAATCCATACATGTTCTACCTATGTAACACAACCGAATTAAAGTTAAGAGTGCACATGTGTTTGTTTACTACTGTACGTTTTTTTAGTAGCTTCTTAAACTCTGACACTGCCAGGCCTGCAATGGAATCTGGTGGAGAACAGTCCCAATTTTGAGGCACATGCATGGGGGTCATTGGGGGTGCTTAGGAATCCAATCCAACCCAATCAACCAGCCTTGCTTTACTCCAACCATTTCTTATTTGATAGGAAAACAACACAGCCACACAGGCAACAAGTCAATCATATCATGCGCATCAGCGCATGAGCCAGGTGCTGCCCCTGAGCTGTCCATTTTGCTCGCCCAATATGACCTGCATTGCATTGTGCTGTTCGGGCATTCCCATCAGCCTGCCACTGACACTGCACAAGATCTTTTTTCCTCCTCTCTCTTGGTTTAATTATAGGATGGACCATGAACAATTCATTTGTGTGTGTGTGTGGGTGGGGGGGGGGGGGTGCTCATGATTCATTTGCTTCTTCTAGTCATGTAGGAGTGGTACTGAAGTAGTAGTGGTGACGTGTGGCACATCTTTGATAAGTTTACTCTTGTTGCTAGTCGAGGAACACAATATGAAATGGGTTTGATTGCAACTTTTCGAATTCCTGGTGATACGGAAAATTCAAAGTTATTCTCTGACGTGGGTCATGGAGGGAATGCGAGCCTTTGGAAGATGATGCTTCTTCCGTTTTTAAATATGTCACTTTTAAGAAAACGTAATTAACTAAGAAACAGAGGGTGCACTAGCTAACGAGTATATTTTTTCTAAAATGACTTATCTTTCACGAACTAGGCGTATCGTGTTTGTTAGCTGGCCGTTGGTTAAACACAGACGAATTATACCCTGCACCTTTTTTTGAAGTAAAATTATACCTTGCACCTTCCGTTTCAAATTACTACAAAGCTAACAGTGATCATTTCAAATTGTCCGAAATTTGATGGACCAGCCCTCCAGGGCCATCGATCCAGGTTGCAGAGGCTGTTCCTCCGGCAGACCCACCTGCCAGCCTCCGACAGAGCCAAAAACGCTTCTGGCATGGGAGATCTTCCTCGGGCAGGTCCCCAGCCAGAGCAGAGGCCCCAGCCTGTTCGGTTGGTGGGATGAATAATATCAACCGGCAGAATGAATAGTATTATGTGAAAAGAAATATGTCAAAACAAGTTGAAATAAGTCGAAGTTGGATCAGCCGAACAAGCCTAGTAAAGGCAGTCCTAATGAAAGAAACTGGCACGATTTCCATAGCACAAGAAATCATCTATAGAAACTATCTTCCGTGATAGTGTTTTCGAGTAATAATTGTTTTCTTTTTCTCTCTTTCAACTCTAACTTCTTTCTCTAATGAGAGAGTGCCATGAGTCCTCTGTAAATTAGTAGTTTCTTCCCAATGGTAATTTCATGATTTCTTGGTGCATTGGTTCAAGAGAAGACTTGGTTTCTTCATGAAGAAACCATTTCTACGATTCTCCATCTCTTTCTTCATTAAATAGACTGCCACATCACCATTTCAATTAATTAACAAGCTATTTAAGAGAGATAGAAACTACCATTAATGCACCATTAAGGGTACCCTAAGCCGAAGTTGCATACTCAAGCTGCAACTTCAGTAGTAGATCACGGCTTCCGCGCACGCACCCTCGGTAGTACGTGCGTGCGCGGAAGCCTCGAGCTGCACGTAACTGAGGGTCCTGCCGGGAGAAATGACGGGAATGCCCCTCAGCCCTTGGTTGTCGGCCCCATCCAACCCAACCACCGCGGCGGGGTGGTGTGTCGGTGGAGACTCCGGCGGCCACGGCAGCCGGGAAACGAGATCCACACGCGCAGGCGCAACAACACCACCATGCTAACGTGCGCAACAGCAAAACGAAAAGGAGGGTCGGGGGATCCCACTCTGCCATGTGGGTCCGGAGGCTTTTTCGTGTCGGTCGTGCACTCTCGCTCGCTCGCTAGGGTCACAGCGACAGCAGTGTGTGTGGTGTGTGTCAGTGTGTGTGCGTGTTGGAGAAACTGCCTGTCGGCTGGATGTTAACCGTGACCGTGACTCGTGAGGTCGGTTTTAGGAGTGGCACCAAAACGAAACGTGTGGGTTACATACTAGTTTTCGCCATGCAAATCGTGTTGGTTTACATACTACTAGTAGTTTTTTATTTGGTGTCCTACTACTAAATTTTTCTTTGGCCATATGCAACCTCGCTTTCTATTTTCGAAAATGAACACAATTTTTAGGACCTTTGTGTGATTACTTATAGCTAGTACAACATTCTACATGCACGAAATCACCATTAGTCTACATCGTTGCTTCCGTAACATTCTCCGTTCATATATTTGGTTAACAAGCTGAATGTAAAGACAAGAGCAATTACCTTGCAATTATATCACATCAAAGTTAGAGGGGCAACCAAAAAGTGATAAGTTGAAAGAATATTTTGTTCCTTTGGAGGCAATGATGAGGTGCCTTACCATCATATCCTTCCACTAAAAATCTTGCAATAGAAGTTACCATATGAATCCCTATAAGCCCATATAAGTTCTGTTGGCTAGACTCACATTTGCCATAATAAAAAGACCAACTAAACTAAGCGGGATACAATTTGTCTATACTTTATTACTAGCATTTACCGTTTAGACGGCATGCCATCATTTAATGGAAATGGATAGATTTCTCCTATTTTACATATTTCCTTCAAAATATATAAAGTTGGAACATCCAAATATATAATTTTTTTGTCAAATAGTTACTCAAAAGTTAGAAAACCCTCTAAATATGATAAAATACACCAATGAAAATATTAACAAGACTATCTAAAGGAGAGTTATTTCCTTTGGTATAATCTACAACATACCACAAACTATTTTAGCTTCCATTCTTCGCTGCTACTTGCACCATCTCACGTGCTCAACACCACAGAAGTGATTTCAGCTAAAAAGCTACAAACTATTCTAAATCCATCATTGGTGTATGATATTCAGCTCCGTAATTTGGAGCTGTTGGTCTTAATCATTTTTTATGAGATCACACATGCCACATTACACACTTGTGTTTTGCCCAACGCCAGCGCTGCACTTCACTCCCCGCGGTCACATTCTCCGTCGGTGCCCATGACCGACACCCTCCTACTCACTGCCACGCGGGCCCCGTCAACCGCCAGCTCACCCCTTCTTCCACCTCCCGCCTCACTGGCACGCTCCCCCCCACCACCCCCAAGTCCCCAACTCGGCACTAAACAAATCCCCAAATCCCGAGCGCCCAAGCCCACCAAACGCATGCAATTAACTCAAATCGAAATCGCCTCGCCGTTTCGATAATCTTTTGTCAATTCTTAATCCTTGGCGTCGAAAGCGACAGCGGAACCAACTCACGTTGCCGCGGCTTCCGCCATCGGTGCGGTGCCCTGTCCTTTTCTCCCTCCCCTCCCCTTTCGCTGCCCCTGCCCTCGCGTAGTTAAGCCCGGCCTCCGCCCCACTACCACTACTAGTAGCAGCCAGCACGCGCTCTCTCTTGCAGCCGGGGAGATGCGGTGCTGATCCGTGCTAGCACCTGCTCGGATCTCGGGAGTAGCGCCGGCATCGGCAGCCAGCTCCTCTTCGTTTCTTGGCGAGCTCGCGCGCCATGGAGGGCGACGCGGATGCCATGGTGAGTGGCATGGGGATCGATCCCGGATTCTCAGCTGCATTCCGTTTCGTGTTCGGGGGTGGATCTTGGTGGGGGAAACACTGAATCTTGTCTGCTGCTGCTGTTGCGTGTGTGCAGAAGTCGGGCAGGCGCGGCGGCGGGCAGGTGTGCCAGATCTGCGGCGACGGCGTGGGCACCACGGCGGAGGGTGACGTCTTCGCCGCCTGCGACGTCTGCGGGTTCCCGGTCTGCCGCCCCTGCTACGAGTACGAGCGCAAGGACGGCACCCAGGCGTGCCCGCAGTGCAAGACCAAGTACAAGCGCCACAAGGGTAATTTTTTTCTTCAACAGCCTCTTTTTCCTTTCCCAATTGTTTTGATCCAGCCTCATCTGATCCCAATTTCCGAACAATTCAACTTGGAAAGTTTGGATCTTTGATAAAGAACAACAGAAATGGGGGTTCTTTCTGGTTCTGGTGGGATGTCATGGCATTTTCGTCAGCAGAGCATATTGGCTCTGTTGCTATCAGTGGATCCTGTTTTAGCTTGTAGCAAGGCCTAGTCTTGTCTTTGTGTGAGTTCAGTCGAATTGTGGTTAGGGAGGCAAAAAAAGTTACTGGAGTTGTATATGATGTGACACTACAGGCTTTTGGTCAATAATAACAAGTATGATCGATACATTTTGTTAAACATATGCTGAGCTTTGAATGAATCTTTCAGGGAGCCCAGCGATCCGTGGGGAGGAAGGTGATGATACTGATGCTGATGACGCCAGTGACTTCAACTATCCTGCATCTGGCACCGACGACCAGAAGCAGAAGATTGCTGATAGGATGCGCAGCTGGCGCATGAATGCTGGGGGAAGCGGGGATGTTGGCCGCCCAAAGTATGACAGCGGAGAGATCGGACTCACCAAGTATGATAGTGGTGAGATCCCTCGCGGATACATCCCGTCTGTCACTAACAGCCAGGTTGGTGCTACGAATATTGATATATTGTGCTCAAAGTATGTTGGATATGTGCCAGTGCTTATGTTCTTGAATTGGATGCGCAGATCTCGGGAGAAATTCCTGGAGCTTCCCCTGATCACCACATGATGTCCCCTACTGGGAACATTGGCAAGCGTGCTCCGTTTCCCTATGTGAATCATTCACGTATGTTTTTTGCTCTCAGTTGGTCTCTAACATTTCAGTTTGTAGCAGATATCTGATGTGAAGATCTGATGATTGTTTCTTGCTCCTTTCCAGCTAATCCGTCAAGGGAGTTCTCTGGTAGCATTGGAAATGTTGCCTGGAAAGAGAGAGTTGATGGCTGGAAAATGAAGCAGGATAAGGGAACAATTCCCATGACTAATGGCACCAGCATTGCTCCCTCTGAGGGTCGGGGTGTTGGTGACATTGATGCATCTACTGATTACAACATGGAAGATGCCTTACTGTGAGTCCCAATTCCCTCCTTAGCACACTCATGTTATACTACCAAATTGTTTTTCTTAATTAGTATCGAGTTACATCTACAAAAAGGAAGATATATAACAAAGTAGCTTCATTTACTTTAGCTCTGCACATCATTGTAAGAATTTGGAGGCTTGCCTTTATGTTCCAACTTACAAATTATGAATCTGTTAATTTTATGGAAGGTCACACATCTTAGCCTAGAAAGGGGAACACTATATCGCAAAAGTTTGTTAAATCTACAAAAATGCACAAAACTGTTATGCTTAAAAAACTGCAATGCTGGGCAGTTGTTTCGATGTATCTTCTCAAGAACCATTTCTTGTGATGTTCTGACCATAGTCACCGGAGTTCCCGGAACGACGGATCGAGGAACGACGAACCGGGAACGGGACGACGTTTTAGATGCAATTTTTACACTGTGGGAACGATTTCGTTCCCGCGTTCCCGTCCCGGACGGTCGTTCCCGGAACGTGGAACGCTGCATCGTTCCCGTTCCGCGGTGACTAGGGTTCTGACATGTCTTTCAACACTAATTTTGTGCCATCTGAATCGCAGGAATGATGAAACTCGGCAGCCTCTATCTAGGAAAGTTCCCCTTCCTTCCTCCAGGATCAATCCTTACAGAATGGTCATCGTGCTGCGTTTGGTTGTTCTAAGCATCTTTCTTCACTACCGTATCACAAATCCTGTGCGCAATGCATACCCGTTATGGCTTCTATCTGTTATATGTGAGATTTGGTTTGCTCTTTCCTGGATTTTGGATCAGTTCCCAAAGTGGTTTCCAATCAACCGTGAGACTTACCTCGATAGATTGGCATTGAGGTGATCTCTTTTACAGTTCTGTTGTACCTTGTCAAAACACAAACTAGATTTTCTTCATGTCACTGATGTTAAGGTTGCATTTCATCTAACAGGTATGACCGTGAAGGTGAGCCATCTCAGTTGGCTGCAGTTGACATCTTCGTCAGTACAGTCGACCCAATGAAGGAGCCTCCTCTTGTCACTGCCAACACTGTTCTATCCATTCTTGCTGTGGATTACCCTGTGGATAAGGTCTCTTGCTATGTATCTGATGATGGAGCTGCAATGCTGACATTTGATGCGTTAGCTGAGACTTCAGAATTTGCTAGAAAATGGGTACCATTTGTTAAGAAGTACAACATTGAGCCTAGAGCTCCTGAATGGTACTTCAGCCAGAAAATTGATTACTTGAAGGACAAAGTCCACCCTTCATTTGTTAAAGACCGCCGGGCCATGAAGGTTTGTCTTTGTGAATATTTATATATTGATTTTCTCTGTTGTAATCCAATACAAACATGTCTTAACTGAAAACTTGTTGCAGAGAGAATATGAAGAATTTAAAGTTAGGGTAAATGGCCTTGTTGCTAAGGCACAGAAAGTTCCCGAGGAAGGATGGATCATGCAGGATGGCACACCATGGCCAGGAAACAATACCAGGGACCATCCTGGAATGATTCAGGTTAGCATATTTCTAATACCGAATGGAACTTCTGTTACTCAACTGACGGCTAATGTGCCTGATAATATCTTTTTTTTCCTTATCTCTTGAAAGGAATTTTCTTTACTAACTCCTCTTTCTTGATCATACTCAGGTTTTCCTTGGTCACAGTGGTGGCCTTGATACTGAGGGTAATGAGCTTCCCCGTTTGGTCTATGTTTCTCGTGAAAAGCGTCCTGGATTCCAGCATCACAAGAAAGCTGGTGCCATGAATGCTCTTGTAAGTAGTTATATGTTACACAAGTGTCAAAATTATCAATTGCGCTTATGTTGGTTCTGACGGCAGCTTTCTCTTCCATAGGTTCGTGTCTCAGCTGTGCTTACCAATGGACAATACATGTTGAATCTGGATTGTGATCACTACATCAACAACAGCAAGGCTCTTAGGGAAGCCATGTGCTTCCTTATGGATCCTAACCTAGGAAGGAGTGTCTGCTATGTTCAGTTTCCACAAAGGTTCGATGGTATTGATAGGAATGATCGATATGCCAACAGGAACACTGTGTTTTTCGATGTAAGCCTTGATCATGTTTTAAAATTCTCCATTAGTATCAAGACTGTCGGGTGCACAAGTTCTAAAGTTTTTCTGGGTCATTTCTGTTTACCACAGATTAACTTGAGGGGTCTCGATGGTATTCAAGGACCAGTTTATGTGGGAACTGGTTGTGTTTTCAACAGAACAGCTCTATATGGTTATGAGCCCCCAATTAAGCCAAAGAAGAAGGGTGGTTTCTTGTCGTCACTCTGTGGTGGCAGGAAGAAGACAAGCAAATCAAAGAAGAAGGGCTCAGACAAGAAAAAGTCACAGAAGCATGTGGACAGTTCCGTGCCAGTATTCAATCTTGAAGATATTGAGGAGGGAGTTGAAGGTACACCTTTATGTTTATATATATTCATGGCTAAGACTGATTTTTAATTTCACAAATTTGTATCTTTTTGTTGTATTCTGTTTTTACTTTTATATTTTTGGTGTTCTGAAACATGATGCATGTTGCCATTTATTGATATGTCAGGTGCTGGATTTGATGATGAGAAATCGCTTCTTATGTCTCAAATGAGCTTGGAGAAGAGATTTGGCCAATCCGCAGCTTTTGTTGCCTCCACTCTGATGGAATATGGTGGCGTTCCTCAGTCTGCAACTCCAGAATCTCTTCTGAAAGAAGCTATCCATGTCATAAGTTGTGGCTATGAGGACAAGACTGAGTGGGGAACTGAGGTAATGAAACAATCCTCACATCAACAGTGTTTTCATTTTTCTTATGGAAATGGGGTGGATATACAAGTAACATAAACCTGAAGTATTGTGCAACCGTGAGCACAGATTGTGAACCCACTTTTTGTTCTATTGTCGTTGCAATTTGATGACCATATGTTGAAGTTAGCAAAAGTAAGACTTTTTACTGGTCAATGGTAACAAGTTTGTTTGAAATTGCAGATTGGGTGGATCTATGGTTCTGTGACAGAAGATATTCTTACTGGATTCAAGATGCATGCACGAGGCTGGCGGTCAATTTACTGCATGCCTAAGCGGCCAGCTTTCAAGGGATCTGCTCCCATCAATCTTTCAGATCGTTTGAACCAAGTGCTCCGGTGGGCTCTTGGTTCTGTGGAGATTCTTTTCAGCCGGCATTGCCCCTTATGGTATGGCTATGGAGGACGCCTGAAGTTCTTGGAGAGATTTGCTTACATTAACACCACCATCTACCCGCTTACGTCTATCCCACTTCTCGTATACTGTGTTCTGCCTGCCATCTGTCTGCTCACTGGGAAGTTCATCATCCCAGAGGTAAGCATCACTTACACAAAAATGTTCTTCATTACAAGGAGCATGGAACAAAAATGCTGACTGAATCCATTTTGGAATGCAGATTAGCAACTTTGCTAGTATTTGGTTCATCTCCCTCTTTCTTTCAATTTTTGCCACCGGTATCCTCGAGATGAGGTGGAGTGGTGTTGGCATTGACGAATGGTGGAGGAATGAACAATTCTGGGTTATTGGAGGTATCTCTGCCCATCTTTTCGCCGTCTTCCAGGGTCTTCTCAAGGTGCTTGCTGGTATCGACACCAACTTTACTGTCACCTCAAAGGCCTCTGATGAAGACGGTGATTTTGCGGAGCTCTACATGTTCAAGTGGACAACCCTTCTCATCCCACCAACAACCATCTTGATTATCAACCTGGTCGGTGTTGTTGCTGGTATCTCCTATGCGATCAACAGCGGTTACCAATCATGGGGGCCGCTCTTTGGCAAGCTCTTCTTCGCCTTCTGGGTGATTGTTCATTTGTACCCCTTCCTCAAGGGTCTCATGGGTAGGCAAAACCGTACCCCAACCATCGTCGTCGTCTGGGCAATTCTTCTTGCTTCAATCTTCTCCTTGCTGTGGGTTCGCATCGACCCGTTCACCACCCGTGTCACTGGCCCAAATACCCAAACATGTGGCATCAACTGCTAGGAACGTGGGGGATTGTAGAAACAGAAAAGTACCACGAGCTGTGTTTTTGAGAAATACGAAAGTGCTCCTACCACCAATTGTCTGTTAAGTTATAAGGAGGTGGCTTTATTTACAGCTACGTACAGACCAGGAGATGTTGTTTATCAGAAAAAGTTACTTGTGTTGATATGCATTCTTTTGTTGATAAGTTATACTTTGTGGAGAGTGGCTGACAGACGAGTTTTGTAATGTTATGAAGAACAAAGAAATAAGTTAGTTTGCATTCTTTTGAGTATCATCTAGTTTACTCATCTCTTGCAGTATTTATGTCAGAGTTTTAGATTGATTATTCTTCGTTTATATAATCAATCTGGTTCTGAATGTTTATTGTAATCCATTGACGCAGAAGCATGTTTTAATGGACTGTAAAAAAAAGGTTGCAGTAAATATTAACAGGCTGCTGAAAAGATCATAGCACATATTCATAATCTTTTTTCTTCATATGTGAAACTTATGTCTAACATGCCACTTGAGGATATGTGAAACTATCACGTGCAATCCCTGTCTCAGAGGTAACAAAAACCATACAACACAGAAATAATAATAGGATCTACACATAAATAATAGCATCATTAAGGTTAATGGAGTACATCACTTCGGCACATGTCGGGGTACAAGTCCAATTGGACTGAATCAAACAGAGTAAACCTCTACACAACGGAACGAGTGAACGGAGTAGACGCCATCTCCTCAGGCAGCTCAAGCGAAGGACAAGCCTAGTCTTCCTACCCGTCGTTCTCGAAGTCGTAGTCGGGCTCCGAGTCTGTAAGTCCACCAACTACCCGATAAGCGGGTAGGTCATGTCAGCTTCTCAACAAAGAGCAAAAGCGGTGGTTGAATTCTAGTATGCATGGATAAGCTTATATATAGTTGTAGAAAGTTTATACAATAGCAGCGGCAACAACAACAAGGAATGCAGAAAAGCGGGGAGGTCGTCATCTCTAAGGAGAGCTACACCTTCGAGGCCAACGCCTCCGGGGTCACACCCCAAGCCAAAGAATATAACACAAAGCATCGAATCTCAATCAAGACAACATCTCACTCTCATCTGTGATGTGAGGTCACAAACTCCTATCCCCACATCTCAACGACCCAAGGCCGGGCTCACTCACTCGGGGGACAGAAGAAACACAAGAAAAGTCTAGTCAGGTGAGAGATCGAAAGGGCTGTTCATACCAGTGGACACAGACTATAGCTATATGTTTAACACTCTGCAGAGGTTGTACAACTGGACCTGCCGGATAGGACCGAAACGGATGCCTTCCTTCCAAAACCCTAACTAACGGTCGGAGACGTAGTAGTGGATAGCGCTCTCCTGCTTCTTCGAGCCTGACTCGTCCTCCTCTGGGGAACGTATCACCCAGTCTCGGTCCTCGAAGCTGTGGAACCATCCCCGGGCCAAGCCGGGGCGACGTCTTCTCGGGGGAACATATGACCTCCTCACACGATCACATAGATCCGCCTATAGGCTGAATGCTATCCACCAACTAGTTCTCGGACCGAACCCCGCCCATACATGAGCGAACGGTTTGTACGAAAATAGCCCAATGAAACAAGGTCACAGTGATGATCGGTCCTTAAGGGCCAGGAGCAAGCACTCTTCTATCTCCACCCGTCCGACACGCCGCTAGGGTGGGGCCAGGTCGCACCTCCCCTAGACAGGTCTTCACAAGTAACCACACGGCTCGCTCCTGCCAAAACACATCAAGGAGTCACACTCACCCAAAACACACGCCAGAGTATACCGAGGTATCCCAACCCTAGTCCAGAACCGGAGATCCATCCATATCTCAAAAGCAGGTAAATTATATGGATAGCAAGTATAGAGGACTAGCTAGGGGTCTGTAGCTAGTCCCAAAGGTAGGGAGTTCAAGGAATAGGGTATATCAAAATCAAGGCAAGGCTAAAAGATTTTTTTTTTGAAACGAACAGCAGGGGAGGCCCCTACTGGAACTTTTCATTTTCTGAAATATAATATGTACAGGTTACAAAGGTCTTAGGCTCAAGAAAAGAGGACTGAATAATTAAGAAAAATTACAAAACCAATCCCTTAACTCCACCCCAAAGGTCGGCTTAGCCCTGTGAAATAGAAGCTGAAGTTCCTGCTTGAAAAGGTGTTTCCATCTAACCAGATAGACATGTAAACCATCAAAAATAAATTCATTTCGGTGAGACCAGATAGCCCAGCAACAAATGAGAAAAATTTCCCTATATATGGGACTGCCAAATCTTCGACGTCCAACCACAATTCTGTCAAGATAGCTATCCATACGAGACCAGGAGATGTGTAGTAGTCGCCAACACCATTGACTGAAGGTACAATTAAAGAACAGATGCTCAACCGTCTCCTCCTGATTGAGAGAACAAAGAACACAACTGTACTCGTCTAGTACTCTTCTTTTCCTTCGAAGGATATGCCGAGTGTTGAGTCTGTCACAGAAAAGTAACCACCCGAAGAATTTGTGCCTTCCTCTGCCACATGATTTCCACAACCATTTAAACAAAGGATGAGCAGCATATGTGCCTTGGAGCTGTTTGTATGCTAGTTTAGGTGTGAAAATTGCTGAACCCCAGATATATGACCATGAGTCCTCAGAAATGCCCAAAGACTGAAAATTTTGCAGTATGAAGGACAGTTCATTCCATTGAAGAGCAGCCTCTTCAGAGAGAGAGCGGTGAAGAAGTTAGCATGAACATCCTGAGAGAGGAATTTATTCAAAGAAATGTTTTGTTTCTTTGCAAATGAGAATAGTCGTGGAAACTTCCATCTGAGCACACCTAGGTTCCAAGAATCATTCCAGAAGCAAACTGTAGATCCTCTACCAGCTTGACAGGTTGCAATCATTAGGTACTGATCAGAGAAGGTCATGACATCTCTCCACCAAAAAGAACCAACAGGCCTCTTAACATGGGGAACTACTTGATTGGAGTAAAGGTACCCCTAAGTAAGGTTAACCCATGGAAGATCAACATGATTGTAGAACTTGTGCAGATGTTTGAGTAGAAGAGCTGAATTCTGAATCCTGAGATTTATTATTCCAAGACCACCCTGATCCTTAGGCAGACATGCCTTCTTCCAAGCCACTAAACAGCCTCCCTTCCTGTTAATGTCACCTCTGTCCCAAAGACAGTGTTTTCTATATCTATCAATCTGATTAGCACAGAAACAGGAACCTTTAGGGTGCCAAGGAAAAAAGTGGGTAAAACTGATAGAACAGAATTCACCATAATCAAACAACCTGCATAAGGCAAGGTTAAAAGATTGTTTAAGCAATTCAATAACCAAAGCAACATAAGTAAAGCACTAGCAACTAATAGCATGCATGGGATCTACATGGTCGGAAGTGACATGACACCTGTGTGGTGATCGTTGTCCTGCTCGTTGTAGTCGGGGTCGAACTCCTCCTCCGGATCGTAACTCGGGCCTGCTCAGCACGAGATACGAGACACAATAAATACTTACAATCAACTAAGCAAAAACTCCAAGAACTCCAATTTAGAAGAAGCAATAAACCTCAAACTATCTACAAACAACACAGTTTCGAAATTATAAAATATTGCAATTGGTTTCACATTTTTCGGAGCTCCCGATAATTAGTTATGATTTTTCAAAGTTAAAAGAGTTTATAAAACATTTATAAAAACTTTTATCAAAATCAGAAAAAGGATTTATGAAAATCTTTGCTGACGTCAGCATTGACCGGTCAACGATTAACAGTCAGCTGGTTAGTGGGCCGTTGTTGGCGGTCGATTTCCGTCAACCTGGCCACATGTTTACCTTTTATGTTGGTATTAATTTGATGTTTACACTAATGATCCTAACCTTCATTATATGTCAAGTTCGCACTCGTGCATGGTATTTGGAGTTTATTGTTTACACAGGGATTAAGAGCCTAAACAAGGACTTCCCGGTAAAGTTCATCAAGGGTTTTACAAGAAGATCATGGACCCCTGGACAAGTCAAGATACAAGATGAACATGACTCCAAAAGAACCAAGGACTAAAGCGTGAAGCCGAGAAGTGTCGAGGACCTAGACGGAAGATGCGGGAGTTCATACGCCAAGCACCCTTATCTAAACCGCGAGGAAAATAACGTCAAGGACCCACATGCAACTCGGCAAAAAGTCAGGAAGTCGCGAGAAAGCGTCTGGAAGAAAGCCGGGGCCGAACTGGGCCGAAATGGGCCCAGGCTGGCCGGCCCAGCCCATTCTGGGCCCGGTTCGGCGTCCCCTTTGACCTAGATGACCTTCGAGCTATTTATAGTCCCCGTGCCTCGAGCCACGCATCAAGCAATTCGTCATCCGCCGCCAAGGAGCAGAGAAGAGAGGGACACCCTTCCGGAGAGGAGAGGGTTGAGATGGTTGACTAGGGTTTCCCTAGCCGACGTGGAAACCTTGCATGGAAGACCACGTCGGAGTTCTAAAAGCTAGGATCAAGATCAAGGTAGGATCCCAGTGGTGATCTTGTCCATGTATTATACTTCATGTTGAATTTGCAAGATTGAATCTGATTTCTAGCGATCAAGTGCTTTCTCTACGATTTTGTCTTCGCTTGGGTTTTCTTATTCTCCAATCTATTCCGCGGATAGATTGCATAGGATGTTCTTGTAGCCATGGTGGCTAAAGGTGCATACCTGACTTACCGAGCATTTTCAACATGTTCCTCGTGAACGTGCTCTTAGGTTCACTTACACAATAAGCGGGACATCGTGACAGGATGTTGATCACATGTACGGTAGGTGCCTTCGAGGGTTGGAACGGAAGCCATGATTTAAAGAGGTTTTTAATGAGATTCGTTTGCTTTATTCTTCTTGGTTTTTGAACTTCAACAAAAGACCTAATCCAATCTCTAGATTGGTTTTACCTCCCCTCTCTTTCTCTTGCTACCTCCGGTGTTTAGTAGATTAGATGTGTTTTCATGATTCTTCCATATATTAGATGCAAAAACCCTTTTCAAGATCAAAGTTTTTTCCGCTTATTAGATTGGATCTTGCGTTACACATTGTTCCACGGATTCGATACCTTGGGTTCACCACTCAAGGGAAGAAGGATCCCTTGACTACGACGGAGGATTTGTCCGCTTGGAAGTCCAAACGAACTTTGCAACGATAATCAAACGTCAGCAAGCCCCTTTTTCTGGCACCGTTGCCGGGGAACAAGTAATCAAGATTCAATCTAGTATTGCGTTTGTGAATATTTTCAGTTTTTCTCTTGATTTTGTTTTGCATCTCTTAGTTTTGATCATCCTCAATAAAAAAAATCAATCTAATCTAGGATTTTGCTAAACCCTAGTTTTATTTTAGTTTTTGTATATATTTGGCTAACCCTAATGGGAGGTGGACAGCTACATCTCCAACAAATAAAACATATATTTTGTGGATGGTCTAGAAAAAATTTTGCAGGCAAAATAAACCTACACCAAGGCCAAGGATGGTGTAGAAGTGGGGTCCTCAAGATTGCAACACCCACAAAGAGCGTTGATTCGAAGTGAAGAAGAGAAGAAGTCTAGATATAGACTATAAACGAAGCGCTTTGTGGGAGGCAACCCGTTCGTCGAGTCAAGAATAAGCCACCGGGACGACAACCCGTTGAAGAGTCAAGCTACCGGGAGGGCAACCCGGAAGATTTCTCGATTTTTTCAAGTAAGTTGGTCTTAGAATTTGCTACGCAATACATACCATAAGCTCTTAAGTGGTTGAACAAGTTTCAGAGAACCTTTTTATTTGCTCGGTCATTTTATTTGGATTTTCTCGATCATAAACCAATGACAGGAGCCGTCCTATGTTTTATTCGCCTCTTTTTGTGAAACTCGTACCAAAAATTCAGATTCTATCCAAGCCTTTCATCTTCTCCATGATGTTAAGGTTGGCTAGTTTTCTTGACATCTACCGGTTTCTCTAGAATTAGAATTTTTCTAAGCCCCATTGAATTTATTTGTATTCAAAATCTCTCTCTCTCTCATGTTTGGCCAAAATTAGAACCTAAACCTATGCCCTCACGGTCAAGTCGGAGGAGCTTGCTATCAAAAGCAATCGATCCCGGTGCTACCAAAACAAATTTTACAATTGTTTCGGATGCCTAAAATCTCCTCTAATGATATATTTGGACTCATCACTAGCGCTGAGTTAATTTTTAAATTTCCAAAATTAGAGGAGTAATTAGCATCTAAACATGATCAAGAGGAGGTTTTTGAGCTTGATTAACATATAGTGCCCCATGATGCATCTTGGGAAAGCATCAATCGTTTGGCATCTTGGGCACATGCAAAGGACAAGCATGGGGGAAGCAAGGGCTTTGTTTTGCAGGAAATTAGTGGAAGCACATGAGGCAAGGGAGCAAAGAAGTGACACAAGGCAAAATAATGGAGGTGGAACCCTAAATCACGCAAGCAAAGGAGTGGTTGTGAACGTTTGGGCGATGGAATCTCATGGGTCACGAGGACACAAGGCAAGAAGGGATCAAGAAGCATCTCGAAGAAAACTGTAGGCGAAAGGACTAGGAGGCCCCCTAGGCCGATCGGCCTAGGCCGGCCGGCCTAGCCTCCACTTATGGCCTCCGGTGCTCCCCTTCACCTGGTAAGTATTTTATCTATTTGTTAATTCGTGTTCTTAAGTTCATATCCCATAAGTTCCAGAAACAACCTAGAAAAAATTTGAGTTCCATGGGGTTGTAGGATCTTGTCATGTAATCGCCGATCCTTTTGCTTTCAATCTATTGTTCATGTTGATGATGCTTTGATGATTAAGGTCAGCTACCTTGCTTTCGGGGTTGCTCCCGTAGATCACGTCAACATATCTTGTCACACCTCAATAGATTGGTTTAGCTTCACCATGATAGGCGGTTGCATGTTCAAGTATTCATAAACCCTTTGGGCAAACATCACTCCTATCTTGGGCATCTCACACTTCACCCTAACAATAATAAACTCCGGCCTCTATATTCTTTCTTTGTGTGTATTTCCACTGGCGAGAAACCCCCGGGGGAGTTGTTTGTGACTTTGTGTAGCAGAGAGGCCATGAACATCATCCTCGGAAGGAAGACGCGTTCATCATCATCGAAGGTCATCATTCGTCCACTCCACCACCATACACTCCGAGGCATTCCAATGGATTCATCATGAAGACGGAGGAGGAGGAGGAGAAGTTTGTTCGTCTTGAGAGGAAGCTTGTGCCAAATGTTGACTTCGATGACACCTTCTAAGTGTAGGATTCTACTCGGATATCAAATCTTGAGAAACCTTGGATGGGTGCAATTCTTTAATGGAGTTGGACAAGGAGCTTGCCTCGGAAATTCTTATACATTGGCACCGGTCATTAATGAAAGGGTGTCATGCCTCTCATTTCGCCTTGAAGATAAAGAGCAACTAGTTCCTTATGGATATATTGGAGAACTACTCGGTTACAAGAAGGAAACCCCGGAGCAAGTTGATGTCCAAGAAAATATGTTAGAAGGATTTTTGGGGAATGATTTTGGGAGAAGATAACAAGGAACCCAAAATTTCTCCTTGTCGGGATTTCTTTGGGATCGAGTACATGAAGCAAGGAAAATTCATTAGTGGAGATGAGAGGAAAAGGTACAAGTTGACAAAGATAAATGTTCCTCTTCCCAACATGAGGTTGAGATTGAATGAAGACAAAATTGGTTAGAAGAAGGATTTCTTGTACCGGCAAAGAAGATTAAAAAGAAAAATTGTGGGATCATCCTCCGCAGCCCAAGACGAAGGAGAGGCTGCACATCAAGATAATGAACAACAACATGGAGGGATTCGGATGCCACCACCATATGGAGGAAGTATGCCAATGCAAGCATGGGGAATGGGGCAGCCACACCACCACCATACATGGTCCCTAACGTTTTCATGGCGCCCTATCTAAACCAATGCAAGTCAAATGGAAGAAGGGACTGCAAACATTGCCTATCAAGTTGGTCGCCTTCACATATTGCCGCCGTAATAATTTTGAGGAGGACCGGCGCAACCATGCTACAAGCAAGATCATCAATATCAACCACCGTAAGATGAAGAATGAAGAAAGAGGAAGAAGAAAAATAATAATGATGCCTTCAACTTCGGTTCCATTTTCCCTCTTTCCTTTTCTTTATTTTCAACTTTTATGCAAATTTGTGTGTGCGTAGCATTTTCTATTTTTATTTATTTTCAGCATGTGTGTTAGTAGTAGTGTTTGCTTTAAATCAACATGAATAAAGTTTGCCACCATGATTATCACCTTTAGTGAAGATAATTAGTTGATGCCATGTTGATATATGATGAAAATTGCCGCTTTGCTCATCTTTGTGCTTGTTTTATGCATGTTTAAGCTAGTGCTCTCTTTTAATATGAATCTGAAATTTAATTAAAAGCTAGCTTAAATATTGTGTGGAGGTTGTGATAACTCAAGTGCCATAGTTCTTTTTCGTTGCTCTCAACTTTGAATGGATCAAAGAACTTTTTTTCTCAAAAAGTTATGTTAACCTTGTCATGAGTACCGCTTGCATTTTGCTCTACCCATCCAAAGCCTAAACTTACTTGAGTGCAAAACATTAGTATATACAAGATTTATTTTTGGGTGCATTAATTCAAGGCCTGATTTCGCTGGCCCGAGACTAAGAAGCCGGTCATTCCATTTTTGCGTATCGTTCTTTATGCTAGCCTCTTCTATCCGTGCATTGTGAGTTTCCACATTGGGAATTTCGCAAACCTCGCCGGATATCCAACCACAAGACCCAAACATATCTTTTTTGTGTTCACCTCCTTGACCACAACCCAATATATGAGCATGGATGAATATTTCAAGGAAGATTACAAGGAAGGTGATTCAAGTGAGTAAGGGAGACTTCCCAAAGGATCTCTAGAAGATTTTTCGAGTATCTCTCCCTAAGAAAATATGAGAGCTTCAATTTCCACGTTGGCATATTTATCACCTCTTTTGCCCGAGGACGAGCAAACGTCTAAGCATGGGGGGAGGTTGCCAAGGAAGTGCTAGTATAGTCTAGAGTTTAAGGGGAGCAAATAAAAGAAAAGAAAAAAAAGAGAGAAAAAGTATGATGAAAGAAAAAAATGATGATGAGAAAAAGAAAGAAAGAAGAAAGCAAATAAATAAATAATTAAATAATAAAGCTCCCCGGTTCTCTAGTTACGTTTAGTGTTTTTTGAGTTTTCAAGAGGATTCAAGATCAAGACCCATACTCATCTTTCCAACCATGTGCAATCCGATAACGAGGACTCCGTTTGTACCTCAGCATCACTCTTTGCCATTTGCACATGTCCACCTATCTAAAAGTGTGTGTTCATCTCTCCCCCCTCCTTGATAACATTATTTTTCCAATAACCTATTTGACGAGTCTCGGTAAGATCATGAGAAGCTAGTCTTGTTTTAATAATATCTCAACTACAATATCTTGGTAGGACTAAACTTTCCTATAGCTCCATATAAAGCCTTCCACTATATACTTTGAGAGAGGAAAGGAGTAGAACAAGTAGGCTTGAGAGACAAGATGAGATGAGAGTACTTGAGCAAAGTGCAAGATGGTTATTTTTTATCTCAGTAAAGCAATTTTTCTCTTATTCTTTATTCAAAATTTCTGAGATTTGTTTAAAAATTTGAGGGCATAATCAAGTACTTGTGGAAGGAGCTTGAATGATATCTACCCTCCATAAAGATAGAAGCTAATTACATTATGAAACTTTAACAAATATAAATTTAGAGAGCATTATGTTTTCTCATATATGATCAAGTGCAGGGTGTGAATATTGAAAGGCAACACTGATATCCATTGAAGGCTTACTCGAGGACGAGCAAGGTTTAAGCATGGGGGGTTGTTGGCGGTCGATTTCCGTCAACCTAGCCACATGTTTACCTTCTATGTTGGTATTAATTTGATGTTTACACTAACGATCCTAACCCTCATTATATGTCAAGTTCGCACTCGTGCATGGCATTTGGAGTTTATTGTTTACACAGGGATTAAGAGCCTAAACAAGGACTTCCGGGTAAAGTTCATCAAGGGTTTTACAAGAAGATCATGGACCCCGGGACAAGTCAAGATACAAGATGAACATGACTCCAAATGAACCAAGTACTAAAGCGTGAAGCCAAGAAGTGTCGAGGACCTAGACGGAAGATGCGGGAGTTCATACGCCAAGCACCCTTATCTAAACCGCGAGGAAAATGATGACAAGGACCTACATGCAACTCAGCAAAAAGTCAGGAAGTCGCGAGAAGCGTCTGGAAGAAAGCCGGGGCCGAACTGGGCCGAAATGGGCCCAGGTCCAGCCCATTCCGGGCCCGGTTCGGTGCCCCCTTTGACCTAGATGATCTTCGGGCTATTTATAGTCCCTGTGCCTCGAGCCACGCATCAAGCAATTCGTCATCCGCCGCCAAGGAGCAGAGAAGAGAGGGATACCCTTCCGGAGAGGAGAGGGTCGAGATGGTTGACTAGGGTTTCCCTAGCCGACGTGGAAACCTTGCATGGAAGACCACGTTGGAGTTCTAAAAGCTAGGATCAAGATCAAGGTAGGATCCCAGTGGTGATCTTGTCCATGTATTATACTTCATGTTGAATTTGCAAATTGAATCTGATTTCTAGCGATCAAGTGCTTTCTCTACGATTTTGTCTTCGCTTGGGTTTTCTTATTCTCCAATCTATTCCGCGGATAGATTGCATAGGATGTTCTTGTAGCCATGGTGGCTAGAGGTGCATACCTGACTTACCGAGCATTTTCAACACGTCCTCGTGAACGTGCTCTTAGGTTCACCTACACAATAAGCGGGACATCATGACAGGATGTTGATCACGTGTACGGTAGGTGCCTTCAAGGGTTGGAACGGAAGCCATGATTTAAAGAGGCTTTTAATGAGATTCGTTTGCTTTATTCTTCTTGGTTTTGGAACTTCAACAAAAGACTCGATCCGATCTCTAGATTGGTTTTACCTCCCCTCTCTTTCTCTTGCTACCTCCGGTGTTTAGTAGATTAGATATGTTTTCATGGTTCTTCCATAGATTAGATGCAAAAACCCTTTTCAAGATCAAAGTGTTTTCTGCTTATTAGATTGGATCTTGCGTTACACATTGTTCCATGGATTCGATACCTTGGGTTCACCACTCAAGGGAAGAAGGATCTCTTGACTACGACGGAGGATTTGTCCGCTTGCAAGTCCAAACGAACTTTGCAACGATAATCAAACATCAACAGCCGTTAATGGGCCGAAAGTGTTAGTGGGCTCAAAAAGGCCCAATGGACCTGGCCCAACAAGGCCCAGTGAACCAAGTCCAAAAACTCCCCTGAACTCTACCCTATAACCGGTTGGGTTCCGACGGGCTTAGGTGGGTTTTGACGGGCCAAAGCCCAAGCTAGAGCCTGTCTAGGGTTTACTCGCTGAAAATTTCAGCTTTGCTTCCTAAGCTTTACTGGGGTTCGGATCTGCTCCCGGGGATCTACTGGGATTTGCTGGCGCTCCTTGCCGCGTTGGCGCGGTGTCGGTGCAGCGTTCCGACTGCGCATGGTGGGCGACGACGTGAAACGATGACGGTAAGGGTTTTAGGCGGCAAGAAGAGGTCTAGGGCGGTAGGCTAGGTCACGGCCAGCATCCAGGCGCGGCCAAGGTCCAAGCTTGGGCCTCTGCGACCGGCGCGAGGTGTGACACAACGACGCTCCTGTGGCGGAGCGCGACGCTCCAGCGACCTAGGTTTGGTGGCTAAGGGCTTGGCCTTTACGCACGTAGGTGCACGCCGACGAGGTTGGGGGTGCAAAATAGTGACGGTGCGAGTTTCCCGGCCAAGGCTCGACCTTGGAGCCTCTACGGTCGGAGCACGACGCGGTGTCGACGTTCCGCAGCTCGGCTGCGACAGGGTTTGGTGGCGCACGGCGAAACGGCGGCTCAGTGAGGTAAAGGATGGGGTTTTGGGGGTTCAAAGGCATGTCCTTTGCACGCAATGGTGCACGACCAGGGTACGGCGACAAGGTCCCTGCTGCATACGTGACACGAAGACCGGACAAAGGCTGGGAAGGCAAGCTCTAGGTTCGGCGCCCATGGCGCAGCACGCTGGAAGGCGCTTCCTCCTATCATCACAGGCATGGGACGCTAGAGAGGGACCAGGCATGGCCATAGCACTCACGTTGGGGCGATGGTGTAGTCGTAGCAGGCCTGGTGAAGATGGGCGGCGCGACGAAGTGGTACACAACGACGCGTCGTCCTTTGCTTTGCTCCAGCTCCTCCTCGACACGGCGGCCTCCTCCTCGACACGAGCGGCTCCGGCTCCGCCTCCGCGGTGCACTGGCGCGGCGACGTCCTTCTCCTCTGCTCCTCCTTCTCCCTTCTCCATTCTCCTCCTCTCTCCTAGCGACGACGGAACAGGGGAAAGGGGGAAAACCCCAACTGGTTGGTGGATGAAGGCGAAGATGGCTTTGGTCTCCTCTATATGGCGTGGTCAAGGTAGGCCAGGGGCAACTTTGGCGACCTCGGCGTCCCATAGGCGGAGATTCCCAGGGAGGTGACGTGGCCAACCACCCGTGGCCGTCGGGGCTCCTTTAGGGTCACACACAAAGGTAAAAAGGGGATTTCGCCCCACGGACCCTTCTGGAAGGGCTCCCGGGCACGCACCGGCTCGGCGTCCATGCCAGCGGGGCAGGGGCGGCGAGCTCGTCCCATCGCGCGGCGTGGGCGCGCGTACGGCGGCGCGGCGGGGGGAAAGGGGAAGAGGAAGGAAAAAGGTGGGGATGACAGGTGGGGTCCGCCTGTCATAGAGTGAAAGAGTGAGGCGGCTTTGGCGTGCTTGGTTGGGCTGTCCGGTGGGCCGAGCGGCAAAGATTAAGGTGAGCCTGATGGGTTGGCAAAGGGTTGAGGGACCTCTAGAGGACTTCAGCTCCGAAGTTAAAGCCCAAGTTAGCAGTTAGCTTTTAGAATTAGTTTTGAATATAGTTTGAGCTATAGTTTGAATTTGAATTACTTTCAAATTCAAACAACACAAATTAACTCCAAAATAAAACCCAAGAAAACCAACTCACATAATTAAACCATAATTTGAATTTATATTTATATATTTGGTTTTATTTGTGGAGAATTTAGGAGAGAGACTAGCAATTGGGTTTAAATTCCGGTGGCACACCATAGCACACCTCTGAAAACCTGGGTTGTTACAATATGATTAGCTTGGTTTCCTTTGTGAAACATCAGCTCATTGTACACGAATACCTAACCTTGGTATGGTTTAGCTTGGGGTGTGATCTTGTATTTATATAGCATAGATAAGGCTGATTAGTTGCCAATGGACAGAATAGTTTCTTGACAAACGTCGTGGACTTGCTCCGTGTCAGTTGGTCAGCTGAATTATAAAACACGAGCCTCTTCAAACAATCAAGAATAATAAACATGATTGGTTGCCTCCAAATTCTCATTCCCATCTAGCTTTTTGCTATCCGCATGTCAATCTAGCATCAATATATCACTTACGGCTGCTAACATGCTAACATGTTTGGACTATATATATATACACGTGTCAAGCAGTTTTCGTTGTCAGTTATTAAAACGGTTTCACAACGGAGGTGTTAGGAAATTAAAACCACGTTTCAGAGGTAGTTACAGTTTCTTGATATCATGCAATAAGTGTTGGTAAATGTATACAAAATGGTACCCATGCAAAATGTATTCGTATCACATTCACACCACTTCTTGTATCATGCAATTTCTTGATGAGATTGATTCCACGAGAGATTGGGGAATAGAAAATGTCTCAACTCCTTTATACCAAAAAAAAGGAGCTTTTACACAAAGTGATCCTCGTGCCCACTATTTTGAAAAGAAAAAAGAGAGAAAAAAAATGGAAATGTACACAACTTTGGGTTCTTACCAAAGTACCATTTTAGTTGGACACTCAGAAAGTCAGAAGTGCCTACAAACGGCTAACGTTCATGTCAATTCTGCTTCTGCATGACTTCCAGAACTGGAAGTTTGCTACATATGGTCTTCTGCACACTTCAGTTTAGCCACTCTGATGATCATCCTACTACCCTAGCACCACTGTCGCTTTCGTCCAAGAATCTACAATTCTCGGAGGCAAGCAGGGTGGTTGGTCATGGTGAGCAGAGAGCATCTTAGAGGCCATTATTATTGGGAACGGCATGATGTCGACGGATGTAGTTTCCTAGCATGGATGCGGAAAGATGGGTCGAATACAATGTTCAACATCGATGGATCTAATTTGTTGCCTCCAAGGTCTCATTGCCTCTTTACTCTCCAGCAACACTCGTAACACAAAAAATGCTAGTTTTGGTTTTTCCCATCACTAGCTGCTATGTGTTTGCCATGGTTCACCAAGGAAAATGTACATATAACACCCAGGTGAGGGTCCATGGCTCCATGCCATCTCCCATTTGCTTTCTTCAACCTAGTTCCAAATGGCCTTCGGAAGTTCAGGCAGGTAAGGTGTGTGAGGGGTTTACTGCATTTCTTGTCCTCATGCATGAAGTGTTGGCCTGGATTGGCCAAGTTCATAAGATGCAAACACATCTGGCTTGACTTGTTCAAATAATGTTAATAGAAAATAGATGTACTAAATAATGCGCAGGATCATGATTTGGCTTGCAGCATCTATGCCTCTTTCCTTTCCTGGAATGGAAGAATTACCATCCTCCTTCAACCAAGCAAGTGCTCGGTCCAGCTCACTTCTCTCTTTTCCATTCTGACCGGCCCATCTTCCTTTTTTACTTTTTATATTTATTTTTTTACGTTTTTACAAAAATACATACCCATCTCAAAGTTTTGCGAAACTATACCTCCACCGCCATGTGAAATGGCGGTAGAGTTTCAACCGCCGTTTCATAAGGACCTACCGCCGGGGTACTGTATGGTCCCTACCACCGTTTCAAACGGCGGTAGGGACCGGTATATCTTCAGAAAATCGTAACTTTTTTTATGAACTCAGATGAAGATAAACTTTATATGGAAATTATAGATTTTGTTGAGATCTACAACTTTGTAGTTCAAACTTTTTTCATTTAAAATCATATTTAGCTCAAATAATTGACACAATGTTTATATTTAAAATTCAAATTTCAGATTGGATAGTATATCAATTATTTGAGCCTCAATATAATTTTAAATTAAAAAATTGAAATACAAAGTTGTACATCTCGTCCAAAGCTACAATTTTCATATAAAGTTCATTTCTATCTAAGTTTACACAGAAAAGTTATGTTTTTTTTTAAAAAAAACAGACTGTCCCTACCGCCGTTTCGAGTGCTGCACTGCTGTGTCCCGCGCAGGTCAGCACCCTACCGCCGTTTCAACTGGCGGTACGTACCAAACGCCATATGAAACAGCGGATGGGATCCTAGTCGTTTCAAATGGTGGTGGAGGTATAATTTCACAAAACTTTGAGATGAGTGTGTATTTTTCTAAAATCTTAAAAAAATAAATATAAAAATAAAAAGACTTCTCTTCCTTTTCAACATCTTCCTTCTACCACGGCAGGGGTCTCCACCCTCTACCACGGCCGCCGCCGCCCTCCGCTTCCGGTGGTTTGAGTCCACGCACTTGGAACCTCCTCTCAAGCTGATTACTGACGAGGTGTTCCATCCACCTCGAGCTGTAAACACCCGGGAATCTGGGAGCTGGCCTGGATGCCGCCATCTACATGCGACATCTGATTTCTGAGGTCAGGGCACACGCACAACCGAACCAAATGTTTATTATGTTTACTTGGTAATAACATCTGGCGCTCGACAATGATATGCAGTAATAACGCAGATTCGACGTTGAGGCTCATTCAAGATCGGATTATATATATGAACAAACGCCAAGATATATGGCACCAACTGCACATTCCAGGAGGGAGCCAGACCAGCAATGCATCTCTCACGAGTTGTGCGGAAGAAAGTTGAGCAGCTAGTGGGGACACAGCCACACATACATGGGTGGTGAATGTCAATTTGCGGTACTCTATTTTACACTTGTAGACTGTATGTTTTTTCTTTTTGCATTGACATTACTGGGTAAATTCTTGATCACCCTGATATCTTTGCGATGCCTGCACATGATCCAGAATGTTGAGTATTGATGTACAGATCTCTGATAGCATGCATCTCTGCAGCGGCTTCGCTCACTGATAGCCGCTCTATGGGCAGTTGCCTCGAGCATAGGACACCGAGCTGGATGACTGAAGACAGACATTCTTTGATACTTGTCATATCGGTTGTATCATTTTTGGTGTTCAGTCCATCATGCAGCCACATATTGGAATCTGCTATCTCCATAACCTTGTCAGGAAGAGATGCCGCAGCAAAACAATGCACACTCATCCCATCTCTGAACATATCATCTGTTGGGCTCCTTCCTGTAAACATCTCAATCAAAGTAACACCAAGACTGTACACATCACCATAAGTTGATACTGCAAGCCCTTCTCCATACTCTGCAAAAGTGTGAAACAATACAGAGCATATGAGGTATGTACAGAATTTAAAAGATGTTTCATGTGCATAGAGCTAATTAGATGCTATATTGTGAAGTACTGAAGTACATGGGCATATCTGAGTTACCTGGAGCAATGTATCCTATGGTGCCTCTTATTCCTATGGAGCTATTGGTATTGATTAGATTTTTGCTTGTTGATTGATCTAGAACTCTGGCAATGCCAAAATCCCCAATGCAGGCTGTCATGTCGTGATTGAGAAGAATGTTACTTGGTTTGAGATCGCAATGGATGATTGGTGGATGGCAACCATTGTGAAGATAGTCCAAAGCATCCACAATGTCTACTGCGATATCTAACCTATGTGACAAGCTGAGTGCTCCATAATTTGAATGAATCCATCTATCTAAGCTGCCATTAGCCATGAGCTCAAAGACTATTGCTCTGAAGTCTTGACCCTGGCGATTGATACTAGAACAGCATGTAATGACCTTTACAAGGCATCGATGCCTCACTCTTCGTAGTGCTTCACATTCAGCCTGGAAGCTTTGGTAGGACCCTGATTGCTGGACATTAAACACCTTAACAGCAACGGCAATGGATTCATTTTCTAGAGTGCCCCTGTACACTGTACCATATCTTCCTTTTCCAATTATATTTGCTTCTGAAAATCCATCTGCCCCTTTCAGTATATCGTTGTATGGAACTATTGGAAGATCTCTCTCTGTGAATTGAAGTGCTATTTCTTCCTTCTGTGGTGTCTTAAACTTCCGGTATAGAAATCCAGCCCAAACAAGTGAAAGTATGAGCAAGAGAGCTCCTGCTGTTGGGATTGCTATTCTAAGAGACTTTGGCATGCCTTTCTTTGTCTTTCTTGGGCATTCTGGCAGATGGAGCTGTGGTATTCCACCGCATAATGCATTGTTACCAACAATTGATATTCCAGTTATATGTCTGGAAGCCCCTCCTTTTGGTACTTCACCTTGCAAATTGTTGAAGGATAAATCAAGTTGGAGCAACGATTTTGAATTACCTAATTCTTCTGGGATCGATCCTGATAAATTATTGTGGACAAGATATAACTCCTGCAGGTTGGTAATGATGGCTAGGTTGCCAGGGACGCTGCCATTCAGTTTGTTGTCCGTCAAATTCAGTACAGTCAGACCTGCCATGTTCTTGAAAGCAGAAGGTATGCTTCCCTGGAATGAATTGCCATCCATTAAGAGTATTTCCATGACTCTGCAGTTGCTGATGGTATTAGGTATTTCACCTGACATTTTATTTCCTGAAATGGAGAGCTGTCTGAGATTTACAAAATTACTAACTTCTAAAGGGAGTGGTCCCTCCAGCAAGTTGTAGGACAGATCGAGCAATATTGTGATTGATGATAGCTCCATAATTTTGTTTTGCATAACACCAGTAAGCTTGTTATGTGATAAATCTAATGTTGAAAGTTTGCCCAAATTTCCAGTGGTTGGTGGAATTGGACCCTCCAGGCTGTTTCCATGTGCATCAAGTTCAGATAGACCCGTGAGGTTCTCGATAGAGGATGGTATATGTCCATTGAAGTTATTCGAATACAGATATAGCTGACTCAGTTGTTTAAGCTCCCCTATGCCTTCAGGAATGGCCCCTGTGAGTATGTTTTCACTAAAATCAAGGTTGGCAAGACTTGCCAGGTTTCTGATGTCGGATGGAATAGCACCAGATATGTAATTTCTGGGAGTCCGTAGCCACTGAAGGTTGGTGGTTAGATTGGCCAACGAACTTGGTAGTTTCCCCGCCAACCTATTCCCTCCAATGGTCAGCATCTGTAATCTGCTACAATTCGTCAAAGAAGCAATAAATTCCCAATCTTCGTTGTTGTTTGCCTCTAACATGTTGAAATCCAGAACAAACACTTCAAGATTTTGCAATCTGCCCAATCCAGACGGAACAATTCCAGTAAAATTGTTGAATCCGGCGTAGAGCTTCTGTAGTCTGGAGATATTGGCTATTGACTGTGGAAGAGCTCCGGTAAATCGGTTTTCTCCAATTCCAATACTTTGGATGTTTGGAAGGCCGTTTCCCAGATCAGATGGTAGACGACCATGGAGCTTGTTGACAGCCACATAAAAGTAGTAAACAGACGATAGGTTGTAAAGGGAAGGAGGAAGCAAACCTGAGAGATTATTATCGGAGAGCTGAATGACCCTGAGATGTGGATTGTTCCCTATTCCTTCTGGGATGGATCCCTCAAGATAGTTGGTTTTCAAGGACAACTTGGTCAACCAGGAAAGGTTTCCAAGTGACGACGGTATAGCTCCGGTGATGCTGTTGTTGTACAACATTAGATCTGAGAGCGACGTCATGCTGCCAATCTCAGCTGGTATGCTTCCCTGCACCCCTTTGTTGCTACTGATGTTCATCGTACGCAGGGTGATGCAGCGGCTGATGTTGCTCGGGATGACACCGGTGAGCATATTTTCGCTCAAGTCAATGTGCCAGAGGTGCCTGAGGGAGCCGATGCTGGGAGGGATCTCACCTTGAAGGTTGTTGAAGCTCAGGTTGAGCAAGCACAGGAAGGTGAGGTTGCCGATGACGGGGGAGATGGTGCAGTCAAGGCCCTGGGAGCTGAGGTCCAGAGTGACCACCCGCCGCCACCGGTTTCTCCAGCTGCTGCAGCCGATTCCCTCCCAGTTGCAATAGCTGGTGCTCTGGTTCCTGGAGGCCAGAACGTCGGCGGAGTGGCGGGAGATCTTTGCCTTGAAAGTGAGAAGAGCTCCCTCGTCGCCGCCATGTCCCATCGTCAAAGATGAGGAAGCAGTTGCAGTTGCACAGTTGGTGGTTACCGTGGTGGATAGCAACAGCAGCTGGAGGAAGAGGCATCTGGTTGTGACAAGCAGCATGGTTGCTGATGGCTTTGATTCAGCACGGGGATCAGTTTACTGATAGCCTGAATGCATTCAGGTGGTTGGAGTTCCATTGATCATACATGAAGAAGGGTGTGCACAAAGTGTCAAAAGAATGTCATTATCTGGAAAGGGATCGGTTAAGACTTGGGAGCAGGAACATAAAACGTCTGCAGGTTGACCAATGGGGCAAGGCGCGTCAGGTTTTGCTTAAGCGTGAGAGAGAAGATTTTAGCTCTGAACAAAAGAACTCAGCTTGCTGACTGCCACACAAAACGTGTACAGAGGTGACAGGGGAGGAGAAGACCACAAAAGATCATCGGAGAGCCAAATGACCCTGACTGAGGTATTTTTGGACTGTTGATCTGTTTCGATTGACAAGGGCAGGGATCACGAGACCGTCAACCGGGAGAGCAGGTTCCGAAGAGATCGATGACGGCATGCCGCCAATCTCACGAACAGCAACTCCAACAGTTGGCTATCTTAAATTGGTATCCATCTAATTTTGTCAAAACATGAAAAATTAGCTTCCAACAGTTTGGCAAAACAACTTACATCAATAGTAACTTGACATCCCTCCCCTCCTCGCACGTATATATGCGCGCAGCTATCCGCGGCGTATCCTTCCGTAACAGAAGAGGTGGAAGGGTATAAAAATAATTTTGTTTTTTTCTCAGGTTCCTGATTTAAGTTTTAAGAGGTGGAAGGGTAGAAACGTATTTTTGTTTCTCTCTCAGGGTTCCTGATGTAAGTTAAATCTAGATTTGACAAGTGAATTATGCTAAATTATTAGAGATGAACTATCTTTTTACTTGACATATGTTTTTAAAAGTTGGCAAAACACCAAATTTACTAAGTAAAATTTGACAAACTCTTATAGATGCTCTAACATCGTTCACACGGTGTCTCGGTGGCTGGTAGCTACTCGCTACTGATCGAGCATTTTTCTTTTGTTTTTTTTTGACAGGTTAAGGCTCTAGAGACGGCAAAGGGTATGCGTTTTTGTAACAAGCTACTGTAAGGGTAGATGTTGGGTGTGAGTTTTTGTAATAAGCTGCAACCATGATCTTCAAAAATACGAGAACTGTTACAAAATAGTATTGGTTATGTAGCATTGAAATATCACGAGTTCTGGGCATCACCATAATTCCATAAAGTGCCAGTACGTGAGTTCTTGCATACAACTCTTTTAACTAAGATAAAAATACTTGTAAACCGCTCATAAAGCATATGTCCACCAAAGTGTCAAATTTGATTTCAACGAGAGCAATATTCGTGGAAACACGCGGCTGCAATGGAATACAAAATCGATCAAAAATTGCCATGTGTGTGTTGTTTTTCTTAAACGAGTGTAAGTACAGCGTAGATAAAAAAATTGAACAAAATGACCTTACCGCTCCTTTTGATTTTTCTTATTAAGGTCGTGTTTGGTTGAGTGAAAAAAATTTCATGAAAAAGGAATCTTGCATGCATGGAGTACCAAATGAAGTTTATTTGCAAAACTTTTTCACAGTTGAGTGCAACTTTGCGCGACAAATCTAATGAGCATAATTAATTAGTGATTTGCTACAGTAATGCTACAGTAACTATGTTATAATCATGCGGTCAAAGGCCTCATTAGGTTCGTCTCGCAATTTTGTTCGGGGTTGTGAAGGTAGTTTTGAAACTGACTTTATTTAATTCTCTTAATTAGTAGTCAAAGTTGCATTTAATAGAGGGTGAAAAAATTTGCACCCCTACCAAACACGGCCTAAGAACAAAGAAAAACAGAGTTACCATTGAGTTCCTTGCTCCGGTCCTTCCCCCAATATCCCGTCGCTGCTGCGGACTCCGGCTGCGGCGTCGAGCGGCCAAATTCGTGCGTCATTCTAATTTCCAACCCCGGTTTGATCTCGCAGAGAAGCCTGTGATCCATGTCCGGGCCGTCAGATCCGCGGCGCCCCTCCCCGTCCTACTCTTCGCTCACGGGGAGGTCGGGCCCTGGGTCATGGAAGATGCCCTGGGTGCCGCCATCCATCCACACGCGTTATCTGACTTCTGAGGTCAGCGATAACTGAACACTTGTTTGTTGCCGAATTGCCAAATGTTGCCGAATTGCCAAATGTTTGTTCTGCTTTCTTGATACCAACTGGAGCTCGACCATAATAACGCAGATTCGACCTCGAGCCTCATGGAAGCTGACATGATAAGTGAATATGGTGCGTGCTGCCATTGCAAGCAAGACCTGTATGCATTCGCTCATGAAGCGCACAGAAGAAAGTTCAGTTTTCAGTACTCTATTTGACACTTTCGAAATGTAAGATTGTTTGCCTTTTGACACTGAAGGGTAAATTATCAATCACCCTGATATCTTTGGGTTGCCTGTGTATGCAGATGCGAGCTGGCAAGTGATTATGCCTGATGGTGCTGTCAAGGGGTATTTTCGTGATGTTGCTTTGAAGGAAGGAAGAGATAAACCAAAACGCAAGGATAGATCATGCTAGCATGATTTCTGTATGTGCCACAAGTCTAGGACATTTGCACGTGCTTATGGGTGTGCATTTAGGATGAAAAAGTTTGACCTGAAGGAGCAGAGGAAACTAATATTGCACGTTGTTGGCAAGATTTGGTAAGTAGTGGAACAAGAAACCAATTATGTTGTTCAAATAATTATACCCCACCGTGTATCTTTTGTCTAAAATAGTGGGTAACCAACTCTTGTTGATTTTCACTTACTAAGAGGATATCTGTTTTTTTGCTGAATTAGGGTCAGGCTGAATAAGAATGGATCACTAATGCTTAGGAATGAAATGCTCTCTACCTAGGACAAATGACATCCATGAATTAAAAATTATACTTTTGGGACACTAATATTTGTTTGCCCCTGTTATATTTTTTGCTTCGCTCAGAACAGATTCAAGGCAACAAACTGTTCTTTTTAAAGAACTAGACCAACCTAGCTAGGAGGAACTAGGTGGCTCCACTCAAACTTTGGGTAGTTGGGGCTTACATCCACATATTCAGTCAACTGAGCTAGACTTAGACAATCAACATATGTTACTGCTGTTATTATATAAGCTTAGGGACAACAAATTTCTATCACGGATGATGATATATGCAGCACTAATCGATAAAGTCTGCAACACTCTCAAATAGAAGATACAAATATGATGACTCTAAATAAATTTAGAGCAATATGATGGTTTCTATAAGCAAATGATTGTTAATATAATCCAAAATCACTTCACTGCTATGCGTATGTGTATGCATCTCTGGTAGCATGCATCTCTGCAGCAGCGTTGCTCATTGATAACCGTTCTGTAGGCAATTGCTTTGAGCACATGATACCAAGCTGAATGACGGAATACAAACATTCCTTGACTCTCGTTATATGTGTTGTATCATTGCTAGCATTTGCTCCTTCACACAGCCATATGTTTACATCTGCTATCTCCATAATCTTGTCTGGGAAAGCCTCCTCAGCATAATGACGCAGACTTATCCCATCTTTGAACATGTCATTTGTCGGGCTCCTTCCTGTGAACATCTCTATCAGAGTGATACCAAGACTGAACACATCACCATAAGTTGATACTGCAAGACCATCTCCATATTCTGCAATGCATTATAATGATTTAGAGCACAAATGGGCATGTAAACAAGTCAAAATATATGTCATTGTCACGGGCAGAATTGAGGGGAAGATTGGTGGGAGGAATTTGGCGAAGATTATAATCAAATGAAGTGGCCGGTCGCGGCCCTGGACCTCGGCGGCCCGGCGGAGCTATGGTGCTCACGGCGGACAGGAGAGGCAGGGCGTAGGAGGCCAAGTACAGATTAATCTAAGCCTGCCTGATCTCAACTAATCCTCGGCTTATATGACGCCCGAGGCTAACAAACTTCCTAAGCAAGAATTCTTCCTAACAAATCTTATCTCTAATTTTAACAAACCAAACTCTATACTACTCGTGGCCGCCTGGGCCTCCTTGGTCCTTGCCGCGCCGCCCATAGGTGTGGCTGTACATGACATCTCTCCCCTCCTTCTGAAGCAGCTCGTCCTCGAGCTCAAAAGCTGGATAGTGCTCACGGAATTCGTTCAAGGCCACCCATGCTGTTTCTGATGCTGGGGCTCCCATCCAGCGCACCAGGAGCTCACGCTGTCCTCGTGCAATGCGGCTGTCCAGTACTTTCTCCGGCTGCATCAGGACTCGACCATGCTCAATAGGTGGTAACTCAGGCGTATGACTAGGTGGAACTCCATGGAAAGGTTTGAGCAACCCAACATGGAACACATCATGGATTCGGGCGCGCGCCGGCAGAAGCAGCTTGTAGGCGACATCCCCCACACGCTCGAGCACCTCATACAGCCTGAAAAATTTAGGCCCCAGCTTGCCTCGGCCGCGTACCTGAAGAGAGGCGATTGGCCGATGCAACAAACGGAGCCAGACCCACTGCCCCGGCGAGTATTCCACCTGACGATGCTTGCTGTCATAGATGGCCTTGTAGTGCTGCTGCGCTTGCTCCAAGCGATCTCTGACTTCTGCCAAAAATGCATCCCTGTCCCGCATAGCTCTGTCCACCGCCGGCAGCCTGGCATCCCCATGTTCATAGGACCGAATCGAAGGAGGTGGCCTCCCATACACCACCTCAAAGGGTGAAGTCTTGAGGGACTGCTGGTAGGAAGAGTTGTAGCAAAACTCTGCCCAGGGCAGCCATTCCAGCCAATTGCGCGGCCGATCTCCTGTCAAGCACCGTAGATACATGGAAATAATTTTGTTTGTAGCCTCGGACTGCCCATCAGACTGGGGATGAAATGCTGAAGTGAACTGGAGCTTGACACCGGCCAAACGGAAGAGCTCGCGCCAGAAGGAGCTGGTGAAAACCGGGTCTCTGTCACTGACAATGGAGGACGGAATGCCATGGAGCCGCACAATTTCTGCGAAGAAAACCCGCGCCACCGATGTTGCAATATATGGATGACTCAACGGGATGAAATGCGCCGACTTGGAGAAACAGTCCACCACCGTCAAGATCACCGACTTGCCGTTCACTTTCGGCAGGGCTTCGACAAAATCCATTGCCACATCCATCCAGACTGTTGTCGGAACTTCCAGGGGTTGAAGAAGGCCTCTTGGCTGCAGATGCTCGCTCTTGTTGCGCTGGCACACTGAACACGCCCGCACGAAATCCTGGACGGCCACTCGGTCATTGGGCATATGGAAATCAGCCCGGAGTCGATGGAGCGTTTTGTGAACGCCCTCATGCCCGGCGCCATGGGCCAGCTCTAGGATCGTGTTCTGGCTCGCAGACGTAGGCGTAATGTAAACACGGCCGTTGAAGAGGATGAGGCCGTCGACGACAGTCCAAGACGCCGGCTTGGCGCCGCCCCGAATCGCGTCACGGAGCTGCGACAGGGCGTCGTCGCTGTTGATTTCGTGGCGCAGATCGTCGAAGAGCGCGAATTGAGGTGCCGAGATAGCCATGGCTTCGGCGGCGTGCTCGTCGCGGCGGGACAAGGCGTCCGCGACAATATTCAGGGCGCCAGGCTTGTATTCCACCACGAAGTCGAACCCCAGCAATTTGCTTGCCCACTGGTGTTGCGGAATTGTCGTCAGGCGCTGGTCGAGGAGGAAGCGCAGGCTCCGGTGGTCTGTGCGGATCACAAACCGGCGCCCCCAGAGGTACAGCCTCCAGTGCCGCACGGCCTGGACGAGGCCGATGAGTTCTCTTTCGTACGCGGCGAGCTTGGCGTGGCGAGCTGCCATGGGGCGGCTGAAGAAAGCCACTGGCCCGGCACCCTGGTGAAGAACGACGCCCACACCAGACCCCGACGCGTCGCATTCAACGACGAAGTCCTGGTCGAAAGCTGGCAGCTGCAGAACGGGCGCCGTCGTCAGGGCCTGCTGGAGGTCCCAGAACGCCTGCTCGGCGACGGCGTCCCAGCGAAACCCCTCCTTCTTGAGGAGAGCGGTGAGGGGAGCAGCGATCGCGCCGAAATTGCGGATGAAACGACGATAGTACCCCGCCAGCCCGAGGAACCCGCGTACCGCCTTGACCGTCTTGGGAAGCGGCCAGTCCAGCACCGCCTGGACCTTGAGCTTGTCCATGGCCACACCTTCCGCCGAAATCACGTGTCCCAGGTAGGCCACGGACGGACGCCCGAACTCGCACTTGGACTTCTTGAGGAAGAGCTGATGGTCCTGCAGTGTGCGAAGAACGGTACGAACGTGGCGGAGATGCTCCGACCACGACGAGCTATAGATTAGAATGTCGTCAAAGAACACGAGGACAAACCGGCGTAGGAACGGGAGCAGCACGTCGTTCATCAGCGCCTGGAACGTCGCCGGCGCGTTGGTCAGGCCGAAGGGCATGACGAGGAACTCGAATAATCCTTGGTGCGTGCGGAACGCCGTCATGTGGACGTCGGCGTCGTGCATCAGCACCTGATGATAGCCTGAACGGAGGTCGAGCTTGGTTAAGAACCGTGCGCCGCGGAGCTCATCCAACAATTCTTCCACCACCGGGATCGGAAATTTGTCTTTGATGGTCGCGGCGTTGAGGGCCCTGTAATCGACGCAGAAACGCCATGTGCCGTCCCGCTTGCGGATCAGGAGAGCCGGTGAGGAGAACGCTGACGTGCTGTGCCTGATGACACCCGTGCGCAGCATCTCGTCGCACTGGCGCTCGAGTTCGTCCTTCTGCAGATGAGCGTAGCGGTAGGGAGGAACGGTGACGGCGCTTGTCCCTGGCTTGAGACGGATGCGGTGGCATAGTCGGCGCCACGGTGGGAGGCCCTGGGGCTCTTGGAACACGACCGCGAACTCCTCCAGCAGTGCGTCCAGGAGATCGCCGTCGCTGGCTTGCAGGGCTGCAGCTGCGGGCCCCGGCGTGGCGTCGACGCCGCGCCACACGACGCGCTTGCCGTGGCAGGCAAACGCCAGCACGTGCCGCGCGAAGTCCCATAGGATGGGACCGAGCGTTCCGAGCCACTGAACGCCCAGAACCATGTCATAATCACCCAGGGGGAGCGCGTAGAGGTCGACGTCGAACGGCTCCCCGCCAATGAACACGGTCTGGTCGGGCGCCTTGCCTGGGGACGTGACGCGGTCTCCGTTGGCCACCGTCACGGACCGGCCAGTGCTGGGCTGCAGATGAATGCCCGCCTTGTGCGCCATGTCGACGTCGATGAAGTTATGCGACGAGCCGGAGTCTAGGAGGGCGACGGTGATGGCGTCGCCGATGGAGACGTACACCTTCATGGTCTGATAGCCGCGTGCACGCACACCCGTGATGGCGTGCAGAGAGATCCCCGGAACATCTTCCGAGAGGTGGAGCGCGGCGCATTCGATTTCTTCATCGACCTCCTCGTCGTCGTCGGAGTCCGCAATCTCCAGGACGAACAGCTTCTTGCACCGGTGGCCGACGATGAACTTCTCGTCGCAGTTATAGCATAACCCCTCCGCACGGTGCTGGGCCATCTCAGCCTGGGAGAGACGGCGACGTGGGAGAGATGACGCCACAGCCGTCGTCCTACCGGATCCTGGCGCGGCGGAGGCAGAGGACGAAACCGTCGGCGAGGACTTCTGTGTGGACGCGGCGGACTGGTGAGCTGGACGTGCGCTGCGTCCCTGCGGTGGGTCGGTCGTGGACAGCTGCAGACGTTGCTCGTAGGCACGAGCGAGCATGATGGCGTCGTCCAGTGTCGCCGGCCGGCGGAGTGCGACGTCGGTCTTGAGCGGGTTGACGAGGCCGGCCGTGTAGATTTGAACCAACTGGTGGTCCGAGAGATCGACGTCGCGGCAGGCGAGGGCGAGAAATTGGTCTGTGTAGTCTTCAACAGTCCCAGCGCGGCGAAGGAGAACGAGTTCGCCGAGGGGGCTATCCGTCATGGGCGGGCCGAAACGCTGCTGAACGAGCTGGACGAAGCGGCGCCACGACGGAGTGCCGGCGGTGACTTCGAGCCGGGCGTACCAGAGTTGGGCCGCGCCGGTCAGATGCATGGTGGCGTACCAGACCCGCCGTGCCTCCGGCGTGTTCTGCCCCCGGAAGAAAGTCTCACAGCGGTTCAGCCATGGGAGTGGGTCCTCCTTGCCGTCGAACGACGGGAATTCGAGGCGGACGCGCGGATGGAAGCAGCTGTCGTCGTGTTGGTCCCCGTAAGCGCCGCGATTGTCGCGCGGCTGCTCCGGCGGTGAGCCGCGGCTCTGTTCCGGTGGTGGCTGGGGCCTGAACTTCGGTTCGTCGTTGACGGAGAAGTTCGTGGCGTCGGCGTCATCCTAGGCGGGGCCCTTGCCCGCGTGCTTGGATTTCTCGGCTCGGATCATGGCGAGGTTGAGGGCGCGCACTTCCTGGGAGTTGTCGAACGCCGCCACCTGAAGCTGCACAATCTTGTCTGGAACGGCCGCCAGCTTGTCCGCCAGGGGGGCTAGGGGCTTCAGGGCTTTGACATCAGTGGAGAGCTCATCAATCTTGGCACTGAGTCGCTCGAGCGTCAACTTGAGATCATCCGAGCTACCCATGGGCACGTCACCTGGAACTCCTGATACCAAGTTGTCACGGGCAGAATTGAGGGGAAGATTGGTGGGAGGAATTTGGCGAAGATTATAATCAAATGAAGTGGCCGGTCGCGGCCCTGGACCTCGGCGGCCCGGCGGAGCTATGGTGCTCACGGCGGACAGGAGAGGCAGGGCGTAGGAGGCCAAGTACAGATTAATCTAAGCCTGCCTGATCTCAACTAATCCTCGGCTTATATGACGTCCGAGGCTAACAAACTTCCTAAGCAAGAATTCTTCCTAACAAATCTTATCTCTAATTTTAACAAACCAAACTCTATACTACTCGTGGCCGCCTGGGCCTCCTTGGTCCTTGCCGCGCCGCCCATAGGTGCGGCTGTACATGACAGTCATATGCGCAGCAGCGTGGGTCTAATTAGATGCTATCGTTGAAGAATACAGGGGCAGAAAATTGGAGTTACCTGGAGCAATGTATCCGATGGAACCACGTATGCCTATGGAGCTACTGGAATTCATAGGTTGTTTGCTTGTTGCTTCATCTAGGACTCTGGAAATGCCAAAATCTCCAACACGAGCTCTCATGTCCTCATTGAGAAGAATGTTACTTGGCTTTAGATCGCAATGGATGACCGGTCGCTGGCAACCGTTGTGAAGATAGTCCAAAGCATCCACAATGTCTACTGCGATATCTAATCTCTGTGAAAAGCTGAGTGCTCCTTGGCCATCAAATTTTTTTTTGAGCAGGCAACGGGGGATGAGTGTCCCCACCTGATTCATTTACCACAGATACCGGCAAGCCGGGAATGGACGGCTGCAGGAGCCGATTACAAAGTCAGAGGCCCAAGGGCCAAGTGATTACAACCAGATACACGACGGGGTTACGCCATAGAGAACAGATTACACCACACATCAATAACCCACCGCTGATCACGCGGCAGGCGACCTCGCCAGAGTTGGCATTCTTCTTTACATCGACAGAGTAGCCGGGCAAGAGAGGGTTGCTGCGCCCTAAACACCACATCATGCCTGTGCTTCCAGAGGCACCAGCAGCACAGCAGCAGTAGAGTAGAAAGCTGGGTGCCCGGGACACCGTGTGGGGGCGTCGTGTCCCAAATGTTTGCCGGGAATGGAACATTGGCTGGTGACCACCCTAGCTTGATCCAGAACTGCAGGGCAAATGGGCAGCTGGAGAAGAGATGTTCCGCGTCTTCTGTGTCTTCATGGCAGATCTCGCAGATATCCGAGTCCAGGATGTGCTTCTGCACCAGATTCCGTCTGCATTGGAGTTTGTCTTGAACCATCAGCCACCCAAAGAATTTCGCACGGGGAGTGGCATGGCTACGCCACACAAATTTGAATATGGCACTTTCGCTGCCAGAGAACACTAAAGCCCTGTAGATTTGGCAGGAGTGCAGGCCGTGGCTGGTGGCTTCGAAGCACGACGATCTCACATCCGGCTGGTCAGTGAGGGCCACCTCTCCAATGTTGGAACCGGCCGGGAACGCACGTTCCCACAGCTCCCCCCTCGATGCTCTCGCTCTAGCTCTCACATACGGCGACGGACGGAGGAGGAAGATGAACAGTGCTTTCGGGCGACGAACGCCGCGGAGCCAACTGCTCCTGTATCTTGGCCTTCTTCACACTCAAATGGAACCGGCGCCCCACAGGAAAGGAGCACGGGAGGTACAAATAGGCCACGGCATAAGCTGGAGCTAACCTCCACGCCCGACACTCTCGCCATGATCCGTGTGACCCGCACAACGTTGGCCGCGACACGTTCGCCCGCACAACGCGGCCACACACCCACGGATCAACAGCACGCACGCCTCCCCTCCTAACCAACACCGGCAACACCGACCGAGCCCACCGCAGCTCTCATGCCGCTCCTGCCCGACGCGCACACACAGCACAAACACGCACGTACACAGCCATGACAAGTTTACATCCAAGAACTTCCTGTAAAGCCAGGCCATCAAAATTTGAGTGGATCCATCTGTCTAAGCTGCTGTTAGCCATGAACTCAAAGATTAGTGCTCTGAAGTCTCGACCTTGGTGGTCGATGCTTGAACAGCATGTCATGATCTTTACAAGGCAGCGGTGCCTCACTCTTCTTATTGCCTCACATTCAGCCTGGAAGCTTTTATACGATCCTGATAGCTGGAGATTGAACACCTTAACAGCTACGACAGTGGCTTGATTTTCTAGAGTTCCCTTATATACTCTACCATATCTTCCCTCTCCAATAAAATTTGCTTCTGAAAATCCATCTGTTCCTTTCAGTATATCATTGTACGGAACTATTGGAAGCTCGATATCTCTGAATTTTTGTGGTGGTATTTCTTTCTTTGGTGCTGTCTTGATCTTTCTGTAATGAAATCCAACCCAAACAATAAAAAGTGAGAGCAGGAGAGCTCCTGCTGTTGGGATTGCTATTCTAAGAGATTTTGGCATGCCCTTATTATTCTTTCTTGCACTAGAGCTTGGGCATTTTGGCAATTGGAGCTGTGGTATTCCACCACATAATGCATCGTTCCCAACAATTGATAGTCCAGTTGTATTTCTGAAAACTCCTCCTTTTGGTACTTCACCTTGCAAATTGTTAAATGATAGATCAAGGCGGAATAGTGATGTTTAATTAGCTAACAATGCTGGGATTGGTCCTGATAAATTATTGTGGGCAAGGTACAACTCCTGCAAGCCTGTAAGGCTGCCTAAGTTGCCAGGGATGCTGCCATTCAGTTTGTTGTTCGTCAAATTCAGCAGAGTGAGACCTGCCATGTTCTTTAACGTAGCAGGTATGCTTCCGTGGAATGAATTGTCATCCATTAAGAGGATTTCCATAACTCTGCAGTTTCCAATAGTTTCAGGTATTTCACCTGACAATTTGTTTCCTGAAATGGAGAGCTGTTTGAGATTTACCAAATTACCAACTTGTAAAGGAAGCAAGCCCTCCAGCAAGTTGTACGACAGATGAAGATATATTGAGATTGATGGTAGATCCATAATTTCTTTGGGAACAAAACCAATAAGCTTGTTACTTGATAGATCTAAGGTTGAAAGTTTGCTCAAATTTCCAATACTCGGTGGAATTTGCCCCTCCAAGCTGTTACCAATTGCGCTAAGTATAGATAGACCACTGAGGTTACCAATGGAGGAGGGTATGGCTCCTGAGAAGTTGTTTGAATCCAGGTATAGCTCGCTCAATTGTGTAAGCTTTCCTATGCTTTCAGGAATGACCCCACTGAGAATGTTACCTCTAAAATCTAGGGTCTCAAGACTTGCCAGATTTCCAATCTCGGATGGGAGTACACCAGATATGTTGTTCATAGGAATCCGTAGCCACTGGAGATTGGTGGACAAATTAGCCAACGAACTTGGTATTTTCCCCGCAAACCTATTCCATCCAATGGTCAGAATTTGCAATCTGCTGCAATTAGTCAACGATGCAATAAAGCCCCATTCCTGATCATTGTTCGCCTCGAGCTTGTTCTCATCCAAAATAAAATTTTCAAGGTTTTGCAATTTGCCCAATCTTGAAGGAACTGTTCCGGTAAAATCATTGAGTTCCAGGTAAAGGCCTTGGAGGCTGGAGAGATTAGCTAATGATAGAGGTAGAGGTCCAGTAAATCGATTTTTACCAATCCCAAACTCCTGGATGCTCGGAAGGCTTTCCCCCATTTCAGCTGGTAGACGGCCATGGAGCTTGTTGTGTGCTACAAAAAAATAATAAAGAGATGATAGGTTGAACAAGGAAGGAGGGAGCAAACCAGAGAGATTATTGCTGGAGAGCTGAAGAAAACTAAGATATGGATTGTTCCCTATGCTTGCAGGGATTGATCCCTCGAGGTAGTTGTTTGTCAAGGACAACGTGGTTAACCGGGAAAGGTTTCCGAGAGATGACGGGATGGTCCCGGTGAGGCTGTTGCTGGCCATCACTAGATATGAGAGAGATGCCAAGTTGCCTATCTCAGCTGGGATGCTTCCCTGCATCCCTGTGTTGCTATCAAGGTCCATCACTCGGAGGCTGATGGAGCGGCTGATGTTGCTTGGTATGGCACCGGTGAGCATGTTTGTGCTCAGGTCAAGTCTCTGGAGGCGCCTGAGGGAGCCAATGGTGGGAGGGATCTCACCTTGAAGGGTGTTGGTGCTCAGGTTGAGCGAGCGCAACAAGGTGAGGTTGCCGATGGCAGGGGAGATGGTGCCGTCAAGCCCCTGGGAGCCGAGGTCCAGAGCCACCAGCCGCCACGGGTGTCTCTTGCTGCAGGTGACGCCCTCCCAGTTGCAGTAGCTTGTGCTCTTGTTCCAGGAAGCTAGTGTAACATCCCTGATGTTCAAGTATGCTAATGACCTTAATTAGTAGAGTTAATCATGTTAAATTAGCTCCTAAGCATGTTTGACCTATTTTGTCACACTTTTGCACAATGGCCCTTGGTCAAAGGTCAAATTCCCGGTCAAACCCCTAGATCTCTAAAAGGCTGATTTGGTTTTCTTGCGCATTCTCCAAATTTCGCTATAGAAGTTCAAAATCGGCCAATACAAAAATTGTTCTTTGTTTCCGGGAACACATTTTTCACAATTGGTGGACATTCAAATTTTGAGTGCAAAGCCGCGTAAACTCGTGATGAAGTCCCTGTGCACAGTGATTCCGGGCCGAGTTTTGCTGGATTTTCCAGTGATGTTCCCCGTCAATCTATTCACCAAAACATATGTCACCCTTTGTGAAAGTTGTAGGTCTCTAGCTCCTCTACAACTTTTATTTTTTGGAGATTTTCGAGTATGTTGGCACTTTTTGGAGTTGCAGAGTTTTGAAAACAGGCTCGCGAAGTAAAAGTTGTTGTCGGCGTCGCTGAGTCCGCGCTCCGGCGCGTTCGCGCGCGCGCCCGTCGGTCTGCCACGCGTCGATTCTCCGTGGCTCCGGCGTACAGACTCCGAATCCTCCGCGGTGGACCACACTCAACCCCGGACCCTCCGCCTGACTCACGCGGTCCTGCACCGCGTCCATTCGCGCGCCGGACCAGCATGCCGCGGGGCCGACCGCGCCACGCGCCAGCGCCGGCCATGACGCGCTGCGCGTCTCGTGCATGCGGCGCGCCAGCTGGCTCGCGCATGCGACTGAGGCCTTGCCCTCGACTTCGTCGTGAGCGTTGTCGCCCATTTAAGCACAACCCGAGCCGTCCTCTCTTCTTTTTCCGCGCGCCGTCGAGTTCCAGCGCCGCCGCTCTCCATTGCTGCGCCGCCGCCGAGTGTGCTCGCCTGCTCCAGTCCAGAGCCGCCCGACCTGCTCCTACTCCATCCCCGGGACATCCTGCATTCCCCGTCTGCACCACCGCCCTGCAATTTGGCCGCCGCTGCCGGCGAGCCGTGCTCAGGCGGCCGCCACCCCTGTGCGCCGCCGAAGGGGGTCGCCGGCTGCCCCGCCGGCCGGGCCGGCCACACCTTCAGCACCAGGTGCGCCCCCTTGTGCCTCCCAGCCACCCGCCCGAGCCGGTCCGCCGCTCCTCCGGCCGCCGATGATGACCCCTGCGCCGGTAGGGATCGCATTGCGAAGATTGAAGTTTTGTTAGGGTCTTTTCCGTAAACCAGGGACCTCTGCGTAATTTTGGAAATTAAGTCGGAGGGCCCGGCTGTAAAGTTGTTTAGGGTTTTCAGCAGCCTCTTCAAAAATTCATTAAAAAGTGTAGAAAAATCAGAAAAATACAAATCCAATTTTGTTGGATTCCTGGTGAAGAAACCTACCTTTTCTAGAAAGTATGTATAGGGTTTTTCTGTGTAGATTTTGAATTAAAAATTCAAACTCAGTTTGATGTGTTTTTAGAGTACTTTAATTTATACTCATGCTATGGACTTGAATTTTGGATATGTTGCTCTTTATGTCATGTCTAGATTTGTGACCAAAGTTGGCATAAGTTTGATATGTAGATTTTTAGTTATGATTTATTTAATATTTATGCTAGATTAATCTTGATGCTTTTTATAGCCCTTTTAATAAACTTTTCCTTCAGGACCAGTGCACCCTAGGGCTTTGACTTGATGAATAGTACCTCTGATAGGTTGGATATGATTTTAGGATGTGCTTTAATTTATGTTTTGGATTTAATCTTGTGTAGGAGTTTAAATTCAAAAGATGAAAAATAATTTGAATCTGAACTTATGCTTTGGTCAGAAGTTTATATTTGGTATACATGGCTTGTAGTAGAAAGTTGAGACCAAAAAGTTTAATAAATCTTTTTGTATGATTTATTTGTGTTATGCTAGGCTGAATTTTGTCTTTTTCATATAAATTAATATATAATTGATCTAGGGCTAATTTTTTGGTGTTTGAGCTTATCTCATGAATATGTTGCTTTGTGCAAAAGTTGAGAATCATTGGATGAATATTTCTGTTTGATTTGATGTATTTGTGTTAATGTAGCTAGCTAGTTAATAATGAGCATGCTTAGCTTTAAATTTAAAGTTTTATAAATCTTCATGTTTTGTTGCTGTTATCGAACTTGTTAGCCAACCCCTTGCTGTTTATAAGTTATTTAATTTACTTATGTTTAAATGTGTACACAATCGCCATCAAAGTAGTGTTTAGTTCATCATCACACACCCTGTTAATTTTTGTGAAGAAATAAGAATGTTTAGATGAATATGGCCAACAAGAGTTGGGTTGGTGGTAATTCTCCCACCCTCACCATAACCTAATACATATGCATGTGAACGTGTAGATCTACCGGACGGGTCTTATACACTCACTCAGGAGGAGGAGGGAGCAGCTAGTGGAGAGGTGAACCAGTTTGGTGTGCAGCAAGACCTGGACCAAAGTCCAGAAGAGCCCAAGGCTAGTGCTGACATAGAAGAAGGCAAGCACCGGTTTCATCTAACCTTTTTGGAATAAAAATCTCCACTTTTACTTTTCAGCTTTTACTGTTTACTTGTGCATTTAAGTTTCAGGAGTTGCTTTGAAACCTAGATGCATGATCCTTATGACTCCTATGCTCTTTTACTAGTATGTTAGGAACGCTAGTGCCATGCTCTAAGGATATGGTACAAGTCGAGTAATGACTCATTGCTCGCGAGATATAGGATGCTTATGTTGGAATCATAAGTTGGTTAAATTGACTCACTCATGTGGTAAGAGCAATGGGTTCGGTCTCGACCGAGTAGCATGGTGCTGGTCTAAGCTATTGAACGTACCAAGTGCTTGTCGGGAATGGGACCGGTAAGCCTAGTACCTAACGAACCAGTGCGGGGACTTTATGGCTACTAATCTTGAGATACGTCTCCCGGTTTGATTCCGGTAGTGCAAGTGTGAGTTTGGGCGTGCCGTGTGAGGGCGTTCCAATAACCTTGTACTTAGGACTGTGGCATATGTCTCTAATCTGAGGAGTGACGGGAACCGCCTGGTCGGGGTAGACCCCGCATTTGTTTTTCTTTGGATTCTTTTGGGGTCTATCTTCTTCCGTGTATCTTGGGTTTACCTTGCAAGGATATAAATCGATCGATCGTCGGTCACTCGCCGTTATCTGAGTCGGCTTGATCACTGGCTACCCCATGTTTATTTATGGAACATTTTGGATTAATATTGTTGGATGATTAATCTTGTTTGTACAACCATGCTTGTTTAGCTAGGTGCTTACCTAGAATGGTTAACATACTAGAACTTAAGCTAAAAATTTGAAAGTAAGGATCAACTCTTAGTTACTTTTGGCAAAACAAACCCACCAGCCAAAAAGTCTGCATGTCTAGCTGTGTCTTCTTTTTGACGGGTCAGTCTTGCTGAGTATTAGAATTCTCTGCCTTGCTTCTTTTGTTGTTTTCAGGTAATCCCATCTGGCCTGGTGTTATTCCAGAGGGATGGGAGGTTGAATGGGAGAACGATGATGAGGAGTGATATGCATGGATGGCCTCCTGTGTGTATCATGCGTTTAGTTTAATTTCCGCTGTCTAAACTCTGAACCATGTTTACTTTTATGTACTGAAAACCTGGTTTGTAATAATGTAACTTTGTGAACCTTTTATGTAATGTAATGTTGTACTCTGGTCCCGCCTTCGTGTGGGCTTAGCGCATAACTCGATCCTGTGTAAGTGATTTACCGGGCATGACCCGGCAGATGCGACAAAATAACTCCTGGGTATCGCTTATGAGCCAAGTGGACCGGCTTAGGTGATAATCCGGATTTATTTTGGACGATTCTGTCACACAGCTAGCACCCTGGAGTTGCGTGTGATCTTCGCCTTGAAAGCCACAAGAGCTCTCTCATCACCTTCATGGCCTGTCGAAGATGTTTGAGCGGTTGCACGGGTGGCTGCCATGGCGAAGAGCAGCACCAGCTGGAGGCAACTGGTTCTGACGAGCAGCATGGTTGCTGATGGCTTTGAGTCAGCGGCTCCGCGCAGAGATCAGTTTCAGCCTCAGATTTAGAGGGTCATTCCATCGATGCAAGTTTCAGTCGAAAGGGATTTTTTAGGCCAGTCTCAGTGGAGATTTCATGAACACGATTACCTAGAGTGACACATCATTTAAAAATGTTTGAGAACTATAATGAAACACCTCCCTCTCAATGCATAGTTTTATCTATTGTTATTTTCTAGGTTGCATGCAAGACACAAGTTGTCTAGATAACTGTGTATAGAGGATGTCATCCTCGTGACACTCATTTTACCTCTCTCTTCATTAATACACTGTCACATCATCAAAAAGTACTGACATGGTAGCCTATTTAATATCCATGAAACCCCATTGAGACTGGTCTTAGTGTCCTTCACTACTGGGTGTTGGTGTGGAAACAATTATTCTGTGTTGATTAGGCCAGATTTGTTGCTCCCATCGCCGACGTGTTTGACACGGCGGTCTTCAGCTGAGGGACTAACTACAGTATTTGGCATCAGTGCGGAGGAAAAAATGAATCATGCTTGGACCAATTACGATCTTATTTGCCACTTGTAAAAATTCGCCCCTCTAATTTGCCACCGTTAGACCCAATTATTATCCTAAAGTATTCAATCCTTAGATAACTCATTTTTCTCAAAGTATGGGAACTAAAAAAAGGAAAAACACACTATATGATTATAGTCAATGTACGTCGTACGAGCCATCCGCATTTTTGGGAATTTGCATAATTCTCCAAATTTTACAAAATTATTATTGTATTGTTTTCCTTCACATAAGTCTTGGTCAGCTTACGGTCAACTTTGTTATCCCAGCTCATCATATTCGAATTAGTAATTACTCCAAAAGAAATTCCAATTAGTAAATTAATATTTGTGCACTAAAAGGTCCGGCCCAGCTCTCTCTTATACTTCTGGTCGACCCATTTTCTTTCCTGCTCGGGTTCCCATCGCGAGCCAGCCCAGCGGAGCCCATGTCCCCTCACGCCCCCTGTGGCCCACCAAGAAATCTCCTTTCCCACCTTCTCTGTTCCCCCCGCCGCCCGCCCGACGGCAGCCATTCGTTTCCACCCTCTGCCACGGCCGCCGCCGCCGCCCGTCGCTTCCGGTGGTTTGAGCCCACCCACCTGGAACCTCTTCTCGAGCTCATCACTGACGAGGTGATTGCCATCCACCTCAAGTTGGAAGCACCCGAGGATCTGGGAGCTCCCCTGGATGCCGCCATCTACACGCGATGTCTGATTTCTGAGGTCAGGGCTTAACTGAACCAATGTTTATTGCGGAATCAGCAAATCTTTGTTCTGGAGCTCGACCCTAATAACACAGTAATAATGCAGGTCGGATAATAACTGAACCGTTGCCCATGATTCCAGGAGGGAGCCAGACCTGTATGCATCTCCTCCCATGAGCATGTTTGATCTGAAGGAGCAGAGAAAGCTAATATCATTCGTTATTGGGAAGACTGGTAAGTAGTGGAACAACACACCAATTGTATGTTGTTCAGATAAATTTAAGCCGTCATGTAGCTTCTATCTATAATAGCTGGTAACCAACTCACTTAATAAGAGGATATCCATTTGCCGAATGAGGGTCACGAGCTGAATAAGATTGGATCGCTTATGCTTAGGAATGAAGTGCTCTCAACCTAGTACAATTTGCATCCATGTGTTTTATAAATTATACTCTGTGGACACTGAGATTTGTCTGTCACAGCAGTTATATGTTCTGCTTCACTCCGGATAGATTCATGGAAAGAAATTGATAAAACAAAAGGACCAAACTGGAGGGATTAGGTGGCTTGGTAAGGACTTGAACTTTCAGTGGTTGGGGGTTAGGGGACACATCCACACCTTCAACCAACTGACCTACTTAGATGATCACTGTTGAGTACTGGTGTGTGCATCTCTGATAGCATGCATCTCTGAAGCAGCATCGCTCATTGACAAGCGCTCCATGGGCAATTGCTTTGAGCAAAGGACACCAAGCTGGACGACAGAAGACAAACATTTTTTAATTCTTGTCATATGTCCTGTATCATTTCTGGTGTTTACTCCATCATGCACCCATATATTGGAATTTGCTATCTCCATAACCTTGTCAGGAAGAGATGCCTCAGCAAAATGGTGCAAACTCATCCCATCTCTGAACATATCATCTGTCGGGCTCCTTCCTGTAAACATCTCAATCAGAGTAACACCAAGGCTATACACATCACCGTAAGTTGATGCCGCAAGCCCTTCTCCATATTCTACAATAGAGTGAAACAATATGAAGCATATGTACAAAATTAAAAAGGTGTTTCATCTGCATAGAGCTAAATAGATGCTATTTTGTGAAGCACATGGGAGTATATCTGAGTTACCTGGAGCAATGTACCCGTTGGAACCTCTTATTCCTATGGTGCTATTGGAATTTATAGTTTGCTGGCTTGTTGCTTCATCTAGAATTCTAGCAATGCCAAAATCCCCAACACGAGCTCTCATGTCCTGATTCAGAAGAATGTTACTTGGCTTTAGATCGCAATGGATGACTGGTGGTTGGCAACCATTGTGAAGATAGTCCAAAGCATCCACAATGTCTACCGCAATATCTAACCTCTGTGACAAGCTGAGTGCTCTTGGTCCATTTCGGCCATCAAAATTTGAGTGGATCCATCCGTGTAAGCTGCCGTTAGCCATGAACTCAAAGACTATTGCTCTGAAGTCTTGACCCTGGTGGTTGATGCTTGAACAGCATGTAATGATCTTCAAAAGGCATCGGTGCCTCACTCTTCTGAGTGCCTCACATTCAGCCATGAAGCTTTTGTATGATCCTGATGGCTGAAGATTAAATACCTTAACTGCTACAGCAACGGCATGATTTTCTAGAGTGCTTCTATATACTGTACCGTATCTTCCTTTTCCTAGCACATTGGCCTCTGAAAATCCATCTGTTCCTTTTAGTATATCATTATATGAAACCATTGGAAGGTCTATCTCTATGAGTTGAGGTTGCTCATCTTTCATCCATCCTACCTTGGACTTCCTGTAACAAAATCCAGCTAAGGCAAGCCCTGAAAGCAAGAACATAATGGCTCCTGTTATAGAGATCACTATCCTGAGAAACTTTAGCATGCTTTTCTTTTTCTTCCCTACAACGGATTTGGTGCATTTTGGCAGATGAAGCTGTGGTATTCCACCGCATAATGCATTGTTTCCTATAATTGATAGCCCTGATAAATTTCTGAAAACCCCTTCTGTAGGTACTTCACCCTGCAAATTGTTGAAGGACAGATCGAGGAGGAGCAGTGATGTCGAGTTACCTAAAAGCCCTGGGATTGTTCCAGACAAATTATTATGGGAAAGGTACAACTCCATTAAGTTGGTAATGCTGGCTATGTTCCCTGGGATGCTGCCGTTCAGTTGGTTGCCTGTTAAATTCAGTAAAGTGAGGCCTGCCATGTTCTTGAAAGTAGCAGGTATGCTTCCTTGGAATGAATTTCCATCCATAGACAGGATTTCAAGGACTCTGCAGTTGCCAACTGTATCAGGAATTTCACCAGACAATCTGTTTCCCGAAAGCCAGAGCTCTTTGATATTAACCAAGTTACCAACTTCTGCAGGAAGCGGTCCCTCCAGCAAGTTGTAAGACAAATCCAGAGCTATTGAGATTGATGATAGCTCCATAATTTCATTTGGAATCATGCCAGTAAGCTTGTTACCACTTAAAGCCAGAAAGACTAGATTTTTTGTCAAATTTCCAATGCTTGGTGGAATCGGCCCAGCTAAGTTGTTGTCATTTGCATTAAGTATAGATAAACCACTGAGGTTTCCTATGGAGAATGGTATAAGTCCAGATAAGTTGTTTGAGTTCAGATATACCTGATTCAGTCGTGTAAGCTTCCCTATGCTTTCAGGAATGACCCCAGTGAATAAGTTGAAGTTAACACCAATCTCCTCAAGGCCTGCCAAATTTCCAATATCTGATGGGATAACACCAGATATGTAGTTGGTGTGAATACGTAGAAACTGAAGGTTTGTGGTCAAATTAGCCACCGAACTTGGTAGTTTCCCCGCAAACCTATTCTGTTCAATGGATAGCATCTGCAATCCGCTACAATTTGTCAACGAAGAAATAAATTCCCATTCTTCTTCATTGTTTGCCTCGAACAAGTTGTTGCCCAGAAAAAGCACATTAAGATTTCTCAGTCTGCCTATTTGGGAAGGAACAAATTCTGTAAAACTATTAAATCCAACGTCAAGAAGCTGGAGGCTGGAGAGAATAGTCAGCGGTAGTGGAAAATGTCCAGCAAATCTGTTTTTTGCAATCCCAAACTGTTGGATGCTTGGAAGGCCTTTCTCCAGGTCAGCTGGTGGATGGCCATGCAGCTCGTTTTGTGCCATAGAAAGTGTATTCAGAGATGATAGGTTGTACATCGAAGGAGGAAGCAGACCTGAGAGGTTGTTCAGGGCAAGGTTAATGAACCTGAGGTGTGGATTGTTCCCAATTCCTGCTGGGATAGACCCCTCCAGATAGTTTCCTTTCAGAGACAATTTGGTCAACTGGGCAGGTTCCCGAAAGATGGGGGGATGGTTCCTGTGATGCCGTTGAAGAACAGTCCTAGCATACTTAGCGCCGGCATGTTGCCAATCTCATCAGGTATACTTCCTTGTAACCCCATGTTGCTACCGATGACCATCACATGGAGGCTGGTGCAGCGGCTGATGTTGCCTAGGATGCCACCTGTGAGCATGTTCTGGGTGAGGTCAAGGATCTGGAGGCGGCCGAGGGAACCAATGCTGGGAGGGATCTCTCCCTGCAGGCTGTTGAAGCTAAGGTTCAGCGAGCGTGAGGTTGCCGATGTCAGGGGAGATGGTGCCGGCGAACCCTCGGGAACTGAGGTCCAGGGCAACCACCCACAACCGGTGTCTTTGGCTGCAGATTACGCCCTCCCAGCTGCAGTAGCTGGTGCTCTCGTTCCAGGAGGCCAACGAGCCCGAGTGGCCGGAGATCTTCCCCTTGAAAGCCATAAGAGCTGCCTCATCTCCACCACGGCCTGCTGATGACGAAGGAATGATCGCTATGGTGGAGAGCAGTACCAGCAGCCGCTGCTGCAGGAATGGACGCCTGGTTCCTAGGAGCAGCATGGCTGGTGATTGCTTGGGTTTTTTTCGCTTGCTCGATTGCGTTATGGATCAGTCCAAGTTTCTGGTTAAAAGGATTTCTTAGTGAAGCGTTTCTCAATGATGGTCAAACACACATATAATGTTTGTCTATGGCCGGCGAGATAAAGATAGATATGCTAATCATATGCATCCTATCAGTCTGATGGAGACAAATTAAACAACCAATAAGTCAGCGAATGTTGACTAGACTTGTGACTGCTAAAACATTGTGGAGTTATTTTCTGCTCCAGTAGGCCTCAGTCTCAGGGTTTGAAATGGTTGCTTCTATGTATTTCTTCCGGATTAACGACAGTACTCTTTTAGCACGTGATAGATTAGTGACTATGGTGAATTTACCAATATCTGACAGCTCATTCAGTTCCCTCATGTGTATTCAAAGATGTATTCTGTAGGTGTGCATACATGTATTTGGGTGTCTGTCTATATTACAAAATTGGTGAAATCTCCGAGCGTTGCTGCGGGAATTGTAAAGATAACATTGAGAGCTTTAAAGAAATGAAATATCCATAAATAATTGTATATATATTAAATAAAGATAAATCACATAGCATATCACAAAGACCGTGAAAAGGCCTTTTATGATACAGTGGCATGAAGGGAAGGGACTTTCAATCTAGTTGCTGGTTTGAAGGATTTCACTTTTTGTTGCCAAATCTTCAACTATAAACTAATTTTGTCAATGGCCACCTAAGTTCATAAAGATAGCTCACAATGATTACATGCATAGCTTCGGTGCAAATTATTTGAAATGCAAATAAAGAGTAGTTAAGATACTTGAAGCTGAGCAGATACGTATTGAAGAAAGGAGAGTGGATATTGTCTAGGACAGAGCAATCACCAGTTTTGTGCCCTCCAAATCGTGACATAACTCTTCAGAACAAAAAAATATAATGAAACTTTTCAGATAAGGAATGCATCAACTTATGATGACTCAATGTTGCCTTTGTGGCGGGATAGAATAGTAAGTCTTTTGGAGCCACAATTTTTTTTGCTAGTCTACTAAAATATAACTTGAAAAGTTGGATAGCAACTCTATTGGAGCTACTCTAACTTAACCAACTGATGAGTTCAAAACCCGCCATTAGCTTAAGTGATGCTAAAAAAAAACCGCCATTAGATTAAGTGGTGCATAATTAAATAGTGCTAGTTTTAACGATTTATTGGACGAAACTAGTAGATCGTGTTTCTCTAGGGTCGGCAAGCTCAATCATTCTATGCATCATATATCGGGGAGGGCTAGCCCAGCACATCACCTATAACATCGTTGTGAATCTCTCATATCGTAAGATGGGTTGGGTTATGTGATTCTGAACTAAAAAAGGAAGAAAAAAAGCTATATGATTATAGTCTTAGCGTACGAGCCATATCACATTTTTGGAATTTACGAAATTTTCAAAACTTTAAAAAATATTATTAAATTGTTTACCTTCCCATAAATCTTGGTCAACCTAAGGTCAACCATGTTCCCGAGCTCAAATTAACGCAGACGCTCACCCACCCCTATGAACACACGTACGCAAACTCTATCCCTATGAGCACCTCCGAAAAACTGATATAACGCCGAAAAATTCTGCGAAAATCCCAAGAAAAGGTGCGAGTACTAGGATTTGAACCCTGGTGGGTAGCGTCGTACTGAACCGTCCTACCATTGGACTACAAGCCAGCTCAAATTCCAGTTGGTAAATTAATATTTGTGCACTAAAAGGTCCAGCCCAGCTCTCTCTTTTCCGTTCTGGCCGGCCCATTTCGTCCTCCACTTCTTTCTTCCTCATCGCGAGCCAGCCCTATGGCCCATCAAGAAATCTCCACTTCACCGCCGGCAGCCGTCTCCACCCTCTGCCACGGCCGCCGCCGCCCGTCGCTTCCGGTGGTTTGAGCCCACGCACCTGGAACCTCCACTGGAGCTCATCACTGACGAGGTGATTACCATCCACCTCGAGTTGGAAACACCCGAAGATCTGGGAGCTTCCCTCGATGCTGCCATCTACACGCGATGTCTGATTTCTGAGGTCAGGACATAACTAAACCAATGTTTATTGCCGAATTACCAAATGTTTGTTCAGTTTGCTTCGTACTATATCGATTCTGGAGCTCGACCATAATAACAATGTAATAATGCAGGTCGGATAATAACTGAACCATTGCCCATTATTCCAGGAGGGAGCTAGACCTGTATGCATTTCTCAGGAGCATGTTTGATCTTGAAGGAGCAGAGAAGATGATATCACTCGTTATCGGAAAGATTTGTAATTAGTGGAACAACACACCAATTGTATTTTGTTCGAATAAATCTATGCCGTCATGTATCTTCTATCTATAATAGCTGGTAACCAACTCACTTAATAAGAGGGAGAGAATTAAAGATTTGCGTCTCAATTCACACACTCAACAAGAGGATATACATTTGCTGAAAGAAGGTCACGAGCTGAATAAGATTGGATCGCTTATGCTTAGGAATGAAATGCTTTCAGCCTAGTACAATTTGCATCCATGTATTTTATAAATTATACTCTGGGGACACTGAGATTTGTCTGTCACAGTTATATGTTCTGCTTCACTCCAGATAGATTCATGGAAAGAAATTGATAAAAGAAAAGGGCCAAACTGGAGGAACTAGGTGGCTTGGTAAAGACATGAACTTGGGTGGCTTGGGGTTAGGACACACATCCACACCTTCAACCAACTGACCTAATTAGATCAACATATGTTACTGCTGTTGATAAAGTAACCACCACGAATGATGAGGCCTATGCAGCTCTAATTGATAAAGTATGCAACACACTCTCAATTGAAAGGTACAAATATGTTGACTCTAAGAATAAATTTAGAGGAATATGATGGTATAAGCAAACGGTTGTTAACATGATCCAAAATCACTTCACTGTTGAGTTCTGGTGTATGCATCTCTGATAGCATTCATCTCTGAAGCAGCATCGCTCATCGACAGGCGCTCCATGGGCAATTGCTTTGAGCAAAGGACACCAAGCTGGATGACGGAAGACAAACATTTTTTGATTCTTGTCATATGTCCTGTATCATTTCTGGTGTTTACTCCATCATGCAGCCATATACTGGAATCTGCTATCTCCATAACCATGTCAGGAAGCGATGCCTCAGCAAAATAGTGCAAACTCATCCCATCTCTGAACATATCATCTGTCGGGCTCCTTCTTGTAAACATCTCAATCAAAGTAACACCAAAACTATACACATCTCCATAAGTTGATACTGCAAGCCCTTCTCCATATTCTACAATAGAGGGTAACAATATAGAGCATATGAGGCATGTGCAAAATTAAAATGATATTCCATCTCCATAGAGTTAAATAGATGCTATTTTGTGAAGCAAAAAGGAGCATATCTGAGTTACCTGGAGCAATGTACCCGATGGAACCTCTTATTCCTACGGAGCTATTGGAATTTATAGGTTGCTGGCTGGTTGCTTCATCTAGAATTCTAGCAATGCCGAAATCCCCAACACGAGCTCTCATGTCCTGATTCAGAAGAATGTTACTTGGCTTTAGATCGCAATGGATGACCGGTGGTTGGCAACCATTGTGAAGATAGTCCAAAGCATCCATAATGTCTACCGCAATATCTAACCTCTGTGACAAACTGAGTGCTCTTGGTCCATTTCGGCCCTCAAAATTTGAGTGGATCCATCTGTCTAAACTGCCGTTAGCCATGAATCCAAAGACTAGTGCTCTGAAGTCTTGACCCTGGTGGTTGATACTTGAACAGCATGTAATGATCTTCAAAAGGCATCGGTGCCTCACTTGTCTGAGCGCCTTGCATTCAGCCATGAAGCTTTTGTATGATCCTGATTGCTGAAGATTAAATACCTTAACTGCTACTGCACCAGCATGATTTTCTAGAGTGCCTCTATATACTGTACCGTATCTTCCTTTCCCGACCACATTGGCCTCTAAAAATCCATCTGTTCCTTTTAGCAGATCATTATATGCAACTATTGGAAGCTCTATCTCTGTTAGATGAGGCTGCTCATCATTCTTCCATCCTACCTTGGACTTACTGTAACAAAATCCAGCTAAGGCAAGCCCTGAAAGCAAGAGCATGATGGCTCCTGCTATAGGGATCATCCTGAGAAACTTTGGCATGCTTTTCGTTTTCTTCCCAACAGTGGACTTGGTACATTTTGGCAGATGAAAATGTGGTATTCCACCACATAATGCATTGTTCCCAACAATTGATAGTCCTGTTAGATTTCTAAAAACCCCTTCTTTTGGTACTTCACCTTGCAAATTGTTGAAGGATAGATCAAGGCGGAATAGCGATGTTGAATTACCTAATAGTTCTGGGATTGTTCCTGACAAATTATTGTGGGCAAGGTACAACTCCTGTAAGTTGGTGATGCTAGCTAGGATTCCAGGAATGCTGCCATTCAGTTTGTTGTCTGTTAAGTTCAATAGAGTTAGGCCTGCCATGTTCCTGAAAGTAGCAGGTATGCTTTCTTCAAATGAATTACCATCCAGAAAGAGGATTTCTAGGACTCTGCAGTTGCCAATGGCATCAGGTATTGCACCAGACAATTTGTTTCCTGACAGCCTGAGCTCTTTGAGATTTACCAAATTGCCAACTTCTGCAGGAAGCAGTCCCTCCAGCAAGTTGTAAGACAAATCGAGAATTGATGAGACTAATGAGAGCTCCATAATTCCTGTAGGAATCAAGCCAGTAAGCTTGTTAATTGATAAATCTAGGGATAAAAGTTTGCTAAGATTTCCAATGCTCGGCGGAATTGGCCCCTCCAAATTGTTGGCATATGCACCAACCGCTATGATCTCAGTGAGGTTCCCGACAGAAGATGGTATGCGTGCTGCAAAGTTGTTAGAAGACAAAACCAGATAGCGCAATCTTGTAAGCTTCCCTATGCTTTCAGGAATGATCCCAGTGAGTAAGTTCTCTTTAAAATCAAGATACTCAAGCCTTCCCAAATTTCCAATGTCTGATGGGATAACACCAGATATGTTGTTGCTAGTAGTCCGCAGCCATTGGAGGTTGGTGGACAAATTAGCCAATGAACTTGGCAGTTTCCCTGCGAACTTGTTCCATCCAATGCTTAGCTTCTGTAATCTGCTACAATTCGTCAAAGAAGCAATATATCCCCACTCTTCGTCGTTGTTTGCCTCTAACATGTTGTCTTCCAGAATCAACACTTCCAGATTTTGCAATCTATCCAATCTGGAAGGAACAAGTCCGGTAAAACTATTGTTCTCCACATAAAGTTTCTGGAGCCTGGACAGATTAGTTATTGATTGTGGAAGAGCTCCAGTAAATCGGTTTCCTCCAATGAATCTCTTGGATGCTCGGAAAGCTTTTCCCCAGATCAAATGGTAGACGGCCACACAGATTGTTGTATGCTGCATAAAAGTAATTAAGAGATGACAGGTTGTACAGGGAAGGAGGAAGCAAACCAGAGATATTATTAATAGAGAGCTGAAGGAATCTGAGATACGGGTTGTTTCCAATGCTTGAAGGGATTGATCCCTTGAGATAGTTCAATGACAAGGACAACTTGATCAACCGGGAAAGGTTCCCAAGAGACGATGGTATGGTTCCGGTGATGCTGTTGTTGAACAGCACTAGATGTGAGAGCGACGGCATGTTGCCAATGTCAGCTGGGATACTTCCCTGCACCCCTGTGTTGCTGTCGTTGTCAATCAAGCGGAGGCTGACGCAGCGGCTGATGTTGCTTGGGATGACACCGGTGAGAATGTTTATGCTCAGGTCAATGCGCTGGAGGCGCCTGAGGGAGCCGATGCTAGGAGGGATCTCACCTTTCAAGGTGTTGCTGCTCAGGTTGAGCGAGCGCAGGAAGGTGAGGTTGCCGATGGCAGGGGAAATGGTGCCGCTGAGCCCTTGGGAGCTGAGGTTCAGAGCGACCACCTGCCAGTGATGTCTCTTGCCGCAGGTGACTCCCTCCCAGCTGCAGTAGTTGGTGCTCTGGTTCCAGGAGTCCAGCACGCCGGAGTGGCTGGAGATCTTTGCCTTGAAAGCGACAAGAGCTGCCTCGTCGCCCTCATGACCTGTCGTAGATGTTTCTGCACTTGCGCAGGTTGTTGCCATGGCGAAGAGCAGCAACAGCAGCTGGAGGAGGCATATTGTTCTGACCAGCAGCATGGCTGCTAAAGGCTTTGAGTTATTAGGACAGAGATCGGGTTCCTAACTGCCCCATTATATCATTCGCATTCATATAGTTGGAGTTTTATGCGTAAATGGTGCACATAGTCAAAAGGGATTGCTTATTGATTCATTTCCATTGGCGATCGGTGCAAGTTAAAGTAAAAAAGGGATTGCTTAGTGGAATTGCATTACTGATTGCTGCAAACCAACTTTCCTGTAAATGAGGATTGTTTAGGGCAAACCTTTTGACCATGGTGCACAGCTCGCCAATGTGAGGAAATGTGAGCGTGGGGCACATACACCTCATATTGCTAATATATAAATTTTGCGTCAGTCTGTTTTTGTTGCAAGATATACTCCATGCATTTCCCCTCTTCGTTGTTGCATTAGATATTTTTCTAGTATTACGGTTTTTGTTTTCAAATGTTTCAACACAAAGTATAGGTACAATACCTCAAACAGGACAATATGTAAGAACCAGCAGGTCCCAAAGGAGGACACATACCAAGTTGTACAGGTACAAAGATCCAACAACAGCATTGCAGCCACAACAATAAATAACTAAAGATTAAGAATTTATTCAAGCAACATTATTAATTCAGTGGATACTAGTATTTGTAGAAATTTCAAGGTCTTCATTGAGCTTTATTAGCTGTGCGGCGGCCATTGAACGCAGCTGTCGCACCACCACTGGCAGACCCGAGGACTGAATCGAGCCTGAGTACAGTCTAAAGGGGTATTTGGAAGCACTCCACTCCAACTTTTTAAACTCTATTCCACATAGTCCATGCCAAACTTTTTCAGCTGCTGCCTTTCCGATATCTGGCTGCACGTGGTTGCTACCATTGCTGGCTGATTTGACCTTGTAAGTGTGTTGGAGCCTGGGCAGACAGCAAGTTTATGCTGGGCACCCATCACTTTAGAAGACATGCCTACCATTCCCCTTCTTCTTTCTCCTCATTTCATCTTGTTTGATACACCAAAAAGGAAATAAAGATGAGGATAATTTTCGTCAAAAGGGGTGAAGACGAGGATGGCTGTGAAAACATAACGGCATGGAACTTACATGTAGTTTGACGAGAAAGAACTTACTGGAAACGAAGTAAGGACTGGAAGCGAAGCAAGGAATTATTTTGAACTAACTGCTTCACCCTTGACTTCAGCATTTTTTGAACAAGAGTCTTGACCGATTCACCATTATATCGATTCAACTGCTTTAAACAACGAAGAAAAATTGTTAGCAAAAAATGCAAACAAGGCAGTTATTTGATTAAACAATAGAGAATTTGCAGGATAGAAATAACAAACAAAGGGCTGATCACAATGAGATGATGAAAGAATAAGTGCAAGCAATTCTGACAGGTGACTTACAGTTTCGGTAAGCCCATGGAAAGACCCAAGCCGTCTATAATTTCTTGCTACTTGGAAACTGTACGCGGGACGGTTGGGAAGTGTCCCAACGGCAGCTTTGATTCTGCTTCTGACACATCTGACGTTGCTACCTTCGATATCTGCCTCTGGATTGTATTCTTTGTGATCAGCCAGACAGACATAGATATCAACCTCAACCACGTTGAGGGTGGAGAGGTGTTGGAAGCCGAAATCAGAAGCGCCATTCAGACACTCCACCTTATGCAAACAGAACCTGAGCTTGAGGCGTTCAAGTTCTGGCATTGATCCTGCTTCAAATTCCGGTGCTGTCCCACAAGACATCATAACAAGAGAAAAATATTTCAGGCATCTGAGTCCTTTGTAGCCAGGGATGAATATTCTTCCATTGCTGCCATAAAAAGTTTTTAGCTAGGAAGTTACCTTTTCTATTGAAGAATATGTTGATGATGTTCAACCCATCAAAGTCCTGGATCAGGTTTGGGTGACTGTCACAAAGGTACCGAGAGCGCTTCGCTCCTTCCTTCCGCTGTGGGCTGTTGGAACTATGATAGGTGCTACTCAAAAGGTTGACGTGTACCACCTGCGGCGCATTGGGGAGGTGCGTATTCTGGTTGCGGTTTTGGATGTCAAAAAAATCCTAAAATTTGCTGATGTTTGCGTGAAAGGATGCATGTACCGCCTCTTTTTCAAGCCAGATGAGGTGGTTGTGGCAGACCAGGATGAGGATGAGGACCTGCTCACTGATGATGACAAAGGTAATGATGCAGATGGGGATAAGCACATGGGAGACGCTATTCCCCCTCCAAAGCCACAGGGTGACAAGGGGACTAAATCTGCCAGCTCACAGCCTTCTCTATCCCAGAGCGGGCAATCTCACAGGCAGGCTACTTTGCTACAAGAAGCACTGGATTTAGCTTGTGAGCAGCTTTTTGATGAGATTAGCATTAAGGTCATGGCGGAAAAGGATTCAGTGGGTTGGAAACACTACAGCCCGCTGACTGATGAAGAGCGGAGAATGTACAATGCTATGGTGTCACCTCCTGTTAACCCTCACCCTTTTGTCTCTGATGAGTTTGAACAGGCTGCTGTAACTCACCTCTCTTCGGTGGGGGGAACACCGATCTTCTGCTACCCGGAGTCTACGCCACACCCCGCAGAGGGGGAGGTCGGAGGCGCGCCCACCCATGTTCCATCTGGGGGGGGCGGAGTCTCCGGTGGGGGCTGCCATGCTGCATCCGCCAGTACCCGTGGAGGACACTGTTGTCCCTCTCCCCGCCGTCCGGGGGGGTGGACAACGCCGAGGAGGACGGGCGGTCTCTCCCTGCGGCTGGGGGGGTGCTTCCCTCTCCACTCCCACTGAGGTGACCGTGGTGGCTGCGGGTGACACCGCCGCGGCCACCACTGAGGGGGCCGTACTCCCTGCTAAGGGGGACACCGCCGCGGCCACTCCCGAGGGGCCGCAGTCCCAGTTGTGGACGAGACCGAGCTGGTCACCAGCGCTGCACAGCGGCGAGTGGTGGCACCTGCACCTACTCCACCTGAGGAGGACGCCCCCAGGACGCTACGTCGGAGCAGCAGGAACGCGGGAAAGGCTGACGAACATACCCTACTCAAGGCGGAACGTTTGGCAAAGAAGAAGAACCTCGAAGGTATTTCCTTTTCTAGCTTTTCAGATTCACGCATTATTTCAAACCTTGGTAGGTTAGCCATCAATACAAATACCTCGGGTGTCGTTCGTATTAAAAACTTAGAGGTAGATAGATTAGTCTTCTGCGCTAATAACAATAATAATAAAGTTAACGCTAATGATCTAATAAGTGATGATGAAAGGGAAGAAAGACTGCAGGAAGCTCTCAATCACGCTGGTGGTTTCCTAAATGAGAACTTGTTTGATGCAGAGAATGATCATATTCTAGATCTCTCTCCTATCAGTCGTAAGAAAAAATTTAATAATGCCAAGAAACAAAAAACAGGCAATCTTCCCAAGAAGCCAAAACCCCTTCAAAGATTATTATAAAATGAAAGGGGTATTCTGGAATAGCAGAGGTCTTGCAGACTTGGCTAAACACAGATTTTTGGCTGAACTAGTTAGAGAAGAGCAGATTAATTTTATTGCTCTCTCTGAAACTGGTCGTGAGTCCTTTCCTGATCACGTCCTCAAAAATTTATGTGCTAGACGTGATTTTCTTTGGCACGCTATGGCTCCCCATGGCAGATCAGGTGGGATCTTGCTTGGGGTGGATCTTAGTGTGTTTGATATTGGTGCCATCGATGAGGGGGATTTCTATGTGAAATTCACCCTTAGATACAAGTCAACTGACTTCAAGTTTGTCCTTTATTCTATTTATGGACCGGCCCAATCACAAAACAAAGGTGCGTTTCTTGCCGAACTCGCTAATACCTGCTCAAAGGAGAACCTTCCTTTTCTCATTGGCTGGGATTTTAATATCATGCGAAAACCTGAGGACAAAAGCAGTGGTGATTTTGATACTAAATGGCCTTCCCTTTTTAATGCTGTCATTGAGTCCCTTGATCTTAGGGAAATTGTCATGACAGGTCGCCAATATACTTGGGCGGGTGCGGGGGATAATCCGACTTATGAAAAGCTTGATAGAGTTTTAGCTAGTACGGAATGGGAAATTAATTTCCCCTTGGGCAAGGTCGAAGTTAGAGACCGGAACATATCAGATCATACTCCACTAGTTGTGTCCACAGGCGCATCCACTCACCAGTCCGGATCCAGACCTTTTCGATTTGAGAGGGGATGGCTCCTAAAGGAGGGTTTTTTTGATATGGTTGCAAATATTTGGCGATCAGAAAACTCTGGATCTTCTCCACTACAGCGGTGGCAGTCCAAGATCCGCAGACTAAGGCAACATCTTAGAGGCTGGGCGTCTAATATGGCGGGCTCCTATAAAAAGGAGAAAAATACTCTTCTGGCCCTTCTACAGGATCTTGATAAAAAAAGCAGAAATTGATAGGCTAACTGATCATGAGATCACTTTAAAGCACTATCTTAAAGAGCGGTTAGTTTCGCTTTTGAGGGAGGAAGAGCTTAAGTGGTATGAAAGAGCTAAGGTCAAAACTCTCTTGGAAGGGGATGCTAATACAAGATTCTTTCACCTTGTTGCCAATAGCAAACACCGTAAGCAGCATATTTATAGGCTTGAAGATGACAATGGTGTTGTTGTTAGTTCTGACCGTCTTAAATGCCACATCACGAATTATTACAAAAATCTGTTCGGGGTCCCAGAACAGACGGAAATCACCTTGATGGAGGATCAGATTGATGATATTCCACAAGTATCCGATGAGGAAAACGAGATCCTCATTGCCGATTTCACTGAGAATGAGGTGAGAGAGGCAATCTTCCAAATGGAGCATAATAAGGCTCCTGGACTAGATAGCTTCCCAGCTGAATTCTATCAAGTGTTCTGGGGGGTGATCAAAGATGACCTTTTGGCTATGTTCCATGAATTCCACAAGGACACTCTTGACCTCTTTAGCCTCAACTTTGGGATCATTACTTTAATTCCAAAAATTGAGAATGCCACTAAGATTCAGCAATATAGACCTATTTGTGTCCTCAACGTTAGTTTCAAGATTTTTACTAAAGTTGGAACTAACAGGCTGAATAAAGTAGCAAGGACAGTGGTGAGCCCAACACAAACTGCCTTCATGACTGGTAGGAATATCATGGAAGGTGTTGTGATTCTACACGAGACCATCCATGAACTTCATACCAAAAAATCTAATAGAGTTATTTTTAAAATTGACTTTGAAAAGGCCTATGATAAGGTTAAGTGGTCATTCCTCCAGCAGACTTTACGCATGAAAGGCTTCTCACCTAAATGGTGTAGATGGATTCAAAACATGGTTTCGGGAGGGAGTGTGGGAATCAAAGTTAATGATGACATTGGACCCTACTTCCAAACGAAATAGGGGCTCAGACAAGGGGATCCTATGTCCCCTATCTTATTTAACATTGTCGCTGACATGTTAGCCCTGCTTATTAATCGAGCGAAAACAGATGGGCAAATAAGTGGGGTGCTACCCCATCTAGTTGATGATGGCTTGTCTATCTTACAATACGCAGACGACACCATAATCTTTCTAGACCATGACTTTGAGCAAGCTAAAAATCTTAAGCTCCTTTTATGTGCCTTTGAGCAGCTATCGGGGCTGAAGATTAATTTCCAAAGAGTGAAGTTTTCTGTTATGGTGCGGCCAGAGAGATGGAGTCTTCCTATACTTCTCTCTTTGGTTGTAATTCGGGAAATTACCCTTTCAGATATTTAGGTATCCCGATGCACCATAGACAACTCCTAAATTCCGAATGGAGTAAAGTCGAAGAACGCTTCCAGCAAAAGCTCTCGTGTTGGAAAGCAAAATATCTATCCTATGGGGGGAGGTTGGTCCTGCTAAATTCGGTGTTAAGTAGCCTACCCATGTTCATGATGTCCTTTTTTGAGGTCCCTAAGGGAGTTCTTAAAAACCTGGATCATTTCAGATCTAGATTTTTCTGGCAAGGTTCTGCTAATAAGCACAAATATAGGCTTGCTAAATGGGACATCTTGTGTCGCCCCAAAGATCAGGGTGGCCTTGAGATTTTGAACCTACAGCTACAAAACAAATGCCTGTTGGCAAAGTGGTTAGTAAACCTTTTGAACACTGATGGGACCTGACAATCTTTGCTAAGGAACAAATATTTGAGAACCAAAACCCTCACGCAAGTATCATCAAAACCAAATGACTCTCACTTTTGGAGAGGACTCATGCGTATTAAAGATGAGGTTCTGTCTAACGGTTCTTTCGTTATTAAAGATGGAACCAACACGAGATTTTGGGATGATACGTGGATAGGGGATAAGTCGCTCAAGGATACCTACCCATCCTTATACCATATAGCGCGGGCGACATAAGGCAGCCGCCAGCACAGATGGTGTCATTTGTGCTGGCGGGTGCCTTATGTCGCCCGCCAGCACTATGCCTTGCATCAAAAAATCAAAGTGATTAGTGCATTTTACAAGTAGTTAACTAATTCAAATCAAAAAATTTTGAACTACAAAGTTTCATAACTTTTGAAGATGTACAATTTTTATTTGAGTTGTTTCTGTAGCGAACATGGCCCCATTTGCCATTTGTTCGAGTTGATTTTGGTGATTCATGCTAACACAAGCAATGGGACTAACTACACTGTCTAGCATGTCCTTGTAGACATATCTAGGTCCCATGGATGCAACCACGATCAAAGAAGCAAAGAAACAAGTCAAAGACGTAAGAAAATAAGCAAAATACACCGTCGGATGAACCGACGGCACCAGCGGAGTAAGCGTCGGCGTACTTGGTACATTGCGCAGAAGGCCAACTGAATTGGCACCGTCGGATGAACCGACGGCCCACATTCTAGTTGCGTCGGACGATTGGCTGAAGCGCAGCAGTGGAGGACAGTAGCACCGAATGATCCGACGGTCTGAGAGATGACACCGTCGGTCTATCCGACGCTCAGTTTGAATCAAGACGGAGACGCGCCAAGACGAAGCCTTCAGCACCGGATGAACCGACGCCTTGGATCAGAGGAAGCATCGGTCTATCCGACGGTCACGAAGCAGCATACAGAGACGTTTTGGTTGCGAAGCCTTCAGCACCGGATGAACCGACGCACCGTCGGTGTATAGCGTCGGAACAGTTGCGTCAGCAGAGATGCAACGGCTAAGTGACGTGGAGGGCACCGGATGAACCAACACCCTGGAAAAACTAGCATCAGTTCATCCGACGCTACCTTTTTCAGGAGTCGTTAGCCAACGGATAGCTGAGTGTCTTGGGCTATTTATACCCCCTCCACTCACCCATTTGAGAAGGCTGGATTGTGTGGAAGTGCAGAGGAGTTCAAGACATATTGAAGATCATATCCAATCCATCCAAGTGCTTAATTGCTCATCCATAGACTTGCATATGCTTAGTGTATGTGCTTAGTGCTGGGCTTAGCTTAGAGCTGAGTGAGTGCAAGGTTGTGCCAACCTTGTGAGGTGATTCTTGAGTGAATCAAGGTGTACAAGGTTTGCCGGAAGCCTTGGGGCCTAAGTGGCTCACCGGCAATCGTCTTCGACCCTCCGGCTTGGTGTGGAGCGGCGAGGACACTTTGTGCGGGGGACGTGGAGACCCCCTTCCTTGGTGGAGAAGCTCCTTAGTGGAGGCGGCATCAAGCTGACCAAGGGAGCTTGGCGAGTGCCTAAGTGGCGAGCCTTTGTGGTGAGTCAAGTGGCGCTCTTGGGAGAGACTTGGTGACCGGGAAGCAATACTCTTGTGTGAGTGCTTCAACAACGTGGACTAGGGGTGACTTAGTGCCTACCGATATCACAGGATAAATCACGTGTCAAGACTTTGCTTCCTCTCATCCCCTTTACGTTTCCGCATTTACTCTATTGCAATCTTTGCTTGCCTTTACTTTCCTAGAGTAGTATCATGCTAGGATTGACTATAGGTTGCAAACCTTGTTTTGGGATGGGAGTTTCACACTAGAACAACCCTAGTTGCACATCTAGATAGTATGTTCTAGTTTACTTTGAGAAAAAGTAGTGAAGCCATAGGTTAAGGTTTTTAGATTGCCTAATTCACCCCCTCCCCTCTTAGGCTACGAGCATCCGATTCCTTACAGTTTCTTCATTTGACGAAGTGGTAGTAATTTTGTTCACAAAATCTATATCTCTTATATAAGGTTTGTGAAGAATGTTACTACCACTTATACCGGATGAGCAAATGACCAAAATAAAAGTTGTACATCTTCAAAAGTTATAAAATTTTGTAGTTGAACCATTTTCAATTTGAATTACTTTTGTCAACGAAAAGTACGTCTGAATATCTAGTCACTTGAAAATTTGAATTTTTCAAACGACCTCAAATGGAGAAACATTCAAAATAAAAGTTGTAGATCCCGAGAAGTTATGAAAATTTATAGTTTACAACTTTTTTATTTGAAATCATATTGTTAATGAAATTCAAATTTAAAATTCAAATTTTGTAAACGACCTCAAATGGAGAAACTCTAAACATGAAAGTTATAGATCTCAGAAAGTTATGAGACTTTGTAGTTGATAAGTTTTTAATTTGAATACGTTTAAAGTCTCAAAAAAGCAATTTAAACTCGGTGTAGCATAATATGAGTAGAATGAAAACTGTATATGGACGTATATGAGTGTCTGGTGTAGTGGTAGAGGAGGCTATGCGCGAGGGGGGAGGTCGCGGGTTCGAACCCTGCCGACCACGGAGCGTCGCGACTTTGCGTGAAAAATGGCGGGTGGCTGGCCGATGGGGTTCCTCCATAAAAATACTTTTTTGCTATTTATTTGAAGTCGATTTCGAAAATCCACAGTGCTGGCGGATGGTCTCTCTGCTGGCGGCAGATAGCTGGCGGGCGCTCCACCCGCCAGCAAAGATAGATTTTAGCCGCCAGCGAAAATCGTTTGTGACCTAATGCCATGTCCAACACATGAAGAGCTAGGAAGGCCAATAAAGAAGTTCCTGTGAGCTCTCCGAATATAGTGAGCGATCGAACATGGGAGAGAATGAGGCCTTTCAACCTGACAACCTCTTTTTTATTGCGATTATCCACAAAGAGCCTACGAACCCTGACCCTCTTCTCTGAAACAGGTCCATGCTCATCATGGAATGAAGTGAAGAAATTCTCTTCAAAAGCCTTGCATGTGATGAAACTAAGAATGATGCCAGAGAGTCGACATGCCTTTGCTTGACCATACTTTGCACCAACTGGTTCGATGAAGCTTCTGTTTATGAGATGAGATAATTAAAATAACACTCACCAACTTCATATTTACTATGTCCTTGATGAATGAATCCCTCAGCGATCCATCTATTTATCAAGTCTTTCTTGCTGATCTCATGATCTTCTGGAAATATGCTTAAGTACAATAAACAAGTTCTTAAGTGGCGAGGAAGGTCAAAGTAACTGAGAGATAATATCCTTGTAATGATGCTCTTAAAACTCAGTTCATTTGCAAATGCACAACTGATAGTGGACAGCACCCTGTTCCATTCATCTTCTTCGTGCTGATCAACCAACAAGCTTGACATTAACATAATAGCCAAAGGAAGACCACCACATTTTCTTAATATCTCATCCGAAACTCCCTCCAAATGAGGATATGGTGAACCCTCAGAACCAAATGCTCTTTTGAAAAACAACCTTTTGGAGTCATTAAAGCTGAGAGGTTCCAGTTGATAAACATAACCACCATCAGATGAACAACATGACGAAACTGCAGCATTACTCGTGGTTACGACAATTCTGCAACCACATCTATTAATGTTGAACAAAGCGAGCTTGATAGCTTTCCATGTTTCTGCATCCGGTGCATCATCAACTACAATAAAGTACCTGTAGTATGATTTTAACAAAGTTACATCCATACTTTTAAGCTTATTATACAACTGCAATGGTGTCAAATTGAATTAAACATATAACGGTATGATCATCCCTCTGTGCTCAGAAATATTCTTATAGCTCTAGTCCATGTTATTATCCATATATATCAATAGAAAATCTCGGAACTGGTGATGTTTGGATTCATATAATATCATTGTGAGAAAAAAAATACTCCAATGTGCACATCCCAACATATTCTAAAGGCATGAATTAATCGTGTTTGGGTGGAGTGGAGTGGATATTTCTTGTGGTTGTTGGTGGATAGGTATCGAAGTGCACATACCCGACCATTCCCTAAACAAAATTATTGTGCTGCGCATGCAATTAGCTTGTATTGGGTAATTTTGCATCATAGTCAGATTTGTGTAAACATTTTATATTATCTATATTTTTTTGAAAAAATAATATAGTCTCCTCCTTTAAGATATATCAGGTTTGTCTAGTATCTAAAATATTCTTTTGTTCTTTATTGATTATAAATATGGGTAGTATTTTGTGCAGTATATCCTAATAACTATCTATCGTTAATATTTTGCATGCTTAAAAGAAGTTAGAACAGATTAGTTCGAGTAAGCGTCGATTACAAATGTTTACCTCTTATCTTTGAGTCGGTATCTTATCCTGCGAATGAGTAGTTCAACATCAGATGTGTTATCCATGATCCCAACTTGTATAAGAATGCTTCTTAAAATACTCAAGATATTTTGAGATCCTGACACAAAAGCTGTGAACTGAAATTGATCTTCCAGTTTATAGTAGACTTTCTTGGCAAGAGTAGTAGTCTTACCAAGACCTACAGAGTCTACAACTGTCAACACCTTGAGATTTTTATCATTTTTCTCTCTAATTGACCAATCAATTATATGCTCCTTCTGGTCATCAATTCCAACAAGTTTATCCACCTCCTCGTAGAGCGCAAGCAGGCGAGGGTCAATACCAGAAATCCAAGAGTTGGATGCCGGGTCAATAATATTATACTTCTTGTCTCTGTTACTTGCCTCTATTTCACATGTAGTGTTGAGTTCTTTGATCACATCAGCAATCTCATTTTGAGCCTTCAACTTCTTCAATTTACAAAAGAAGCCCTTGAAGCCCGTAGGTACTTGGTCATGATCATGGTTAACACGGATCATGAAAGAATCGGTGTAGTCTTCAATGTCATTGGCTAGCTCACGGATGGTGTCCCTCCATTCCTTCTTCAGAGGATCAGGTTCCTCTACATCTGCAAGCATCTCTAGTACAGGCTTCACACTGCTCAACTCATCTCTCAGGAAAGTGATTTGATTGCGCACGACGCCTTTGATTTGTGTGTACTGATCACCCTCCAGCAGCATGGAGAGCTTGAACAGGAGGGTGTTCATCACCCCTGTATAAGCGTCAGCAAGCATTGCTGCCATTCTCTTATGCCTGAGCTCTCTGCTGCGTGTAGCCTGAGGGTTTGTGAGCTGGAGAAGTGTTCAGTGGCAGCCTCAGGGCAGGAGGCTGCGCTTCTATATGTTTAGGAATTCGAATATTGTGTCTGTATTTGGATTGGAAGGACGTGCATTTTTCTCTTTGTATATTTGCAAGCAGGACATGCATTTTCTCTTTCTGTTGGCCTACTTGGTGATTTTTCCTAGTCAGCAAGATGCTCTTTCAGAGTTTTCTTCTGCCTAGACTCACACAAAAGCAACCGGCAATTGCTAGTGGTTTCCGTTGTTCCCCATCATCTTGTTGTTTTGGGCCTCTTTCCTGGCTTTTACTAATCAACAAGGAGCCCTTTCGGCTGTACCTTTCCTAAATTCACGCAAAAGTTGCATTAGGCCTTGTTGTTGGTACTAATGATATAGAAGCCACTTTGCTAAACAATACTCCTGCGAATGAGGTTTCTTTTTTTAGTCAAATTTGAGCTAGGCTTTGTTGGTTCTAGCGTGAGAGTCACTATCAATAAGGATGGAAAACATATAGAGCAATTAAAACAGAAGTAACGTTGATTACTTGTAAAGCCTCATATTTATCCACAAAATTCCAAATATTTATGCATCTTCAAAATTGTGTGTCTCATAAAACTACTGGCCAGGCGGTATGAGGTTTGTAGGACGTTGTTGTTGCTGATGGTATGAGGTATATGACCTGACAATTTATTCCTCACAGGTGGCAGAGACGTTTCAACATTTATCATGTTGAGAGTCATTGATTTTGATGAAAGTTGCATTATCTCATTTGGAAGTTGGAACAAAGCCAGTTCAATTTCCAGTTCTTATTCGACTGAATTGGTTGTCGGATTTTCCAGGAACAAGCATCCCCAGTAACTCAACTCAAGAACACATGCGAACACGAGTTGAACACACAGCTGACTTTTTTTTTTGCTGTAGCACGCAGCGTTTTCTGTTGTATATGTAACTATTTTAAGAAACGATTACAATGAAGAAGTGGCCTTATTTCCGGCCGAGATGCGTGGCATGCCCCTTACTTACTGGATAGTGCCATCCCAATCGACGAGGGCATATACTGCACCTGCCGCAGACTAAGCGGACTTCCACTACTAGAAAACCCCCACTTTAGATATGTCAGATTTAGAGTTAGACACGGTTTATTTCGTCTCTATGTCAATGTAGGCATGCTTTCATAAAGCATGTTAGAAGCGTCTTCGTACGTACCGCGTCAAACCTTGGAGAGATGAATTCAATAAACGTTTCTATGAAACAAAGAGACATTTTATAGACATGTTAGATGCATATCTAATAAAATTGATATAATATTGTAGACACGTGTACAAAACGTCTCTAGTGGTCTAGTTACATATTATAGTAACGCTTTATTGTGTGTTAATAAATATAGTGACAAACTTCTAGATACATTTATAAAACATGCCTACTAATTTATGAAAAAACTAAAAAAAATATTTCAGATTTAAGGACACCTATACATGATTTTTCATATGAAATATGTGTGGCGTATAGGATTCGAACCCAAGATCTCTCATCTCACACATAGCTTCCTTACCATCTCACCTACACAACATACTTGACTTACATAAGATATAGTTTCTTCTTGAGTTTTTCGTGAAGAACCATTTAGTACACTTATTTGATACCCTTTATGATGTTTCTACTTGCTAGTCATGATTCAAAGCATGTCTAATAGCATGTCATTTTGAAACATTTTTACAATCATGTCAAAAAGCATCTTTACATGATTATAGACATTATCTGCTATGCCTTTTAACGTGTCTAGACAATAATGATGCTTTAAAATGTGGCTAACTTCGTCTCTTTTTTTAGATGATTTCAATATCGTGATAAAAAAATGTCTTTATAAGAGTACCAACGCTGTAAGCGTGTCTAATATCGTGACAGTTTGACATGTTCTCAAAATCATGTCAAAAAGCATCTTTATGCACAGACGTAAAAACGCTTCCAGTCTGCGTAACTAATATAACGTAGCTAAAGGGGGGTTTTCTAGTAGTGTTCAGAGCAGTACTAGCACCATGTGGGTGACTCCTAATAAACAAGGTAACTAATCAAGACTGAAAGTAACTAATCGGATCACACAAGTTTTATTTTGATACTGTCCCCTCTAAGTTGTTGCCATGTCAATTAAGTACATATAGACTAGTGAGACTTCCGATGGAGGATGGTACACGTCCTGACAAATTGTTGGAATCCAGATATAGCTGCTCCAATCGTGTGAGGTTGCCGATGCTTTCAGGAATAACCCCAGTGAGTAAGCATTCACTAAAACCAAGATACCGAAGATATGGAAAGTTTCCGATGGATGATGGTATACGTCCAGCTGACAAGTTATTGCCGGACACAGAAAGCGCATACAGAGATGATGATACGTTGTACAGGGAAGGAGGAAACGAACCTGAGAGATTATTACGAGAGAGCTGAATGTACCAGAGATATGGATTGTTCCCTCAAGATGGTTGATTGCCAAGGACAACACATTCAACTGAGAAAGGTTTCCAAGAGACGCCGGGATGGTTCCGGTGATGCTGTTGTTGTACAGAGCTAGATATGAGAGCGACAGCATGTTGCCAATCTCATTCGGTATGCTTCCCCGTATCCCCTTGTTGCTAGTGATGTACATCACACGGAGGCTGGTGCAGCGGCTGATGTTGTTTGGGATGACACCGGTTAGCATGTTTGTGTCCAGGTTGATGCGCTGGAGGCGCCTGAGGGAGCCGATGCTAGGAGGGATCTCGCCTTGAAGGGTGTTGAAGCTTAGGTCGACCGAGCGTAGGAAGGTGAGGTTGCCGATGGCAGGGGAGATGGTGCCGGTGAGCCCCTGGGAGCTGAGGTTCATAGCGACCACACGCCAGCGGTGTCTCTTGCTGCAGGTGACGCCCCCCCACCCCCCCCCCCCCAGCTGCAGTAGCTGGTGCTCTGGTTCCAGGAGGCCAGCACGTCGGAATGGCCGGAGATCTTTGCCTTGAAAGCGATAAGAGCTGCCTCATCACCCTCATGGCCAGTCGTAGATGTTTCTGCAGTTGCGCAGGTGGTTGCCATGGCGAAGAAGAGAAGCAACAGCAGCTGGAGGAGGCATATTGTTCTGATGAGCAGCATGGCTGCTATAGGCTTTGAGTTATTAGGACAAAGATCGGGTTTAGGCCCCATTGTAGCATTTGCATTCATGTAGTTGAGTTTCATATAGGTAAATGGTGGTGCACGTAGTCAAAAGGGATTGCTTATTAATTGCTCCATTTCCATCGGCGACCGGTGCAAGTGTCAGTCAAAAAGGGATTGTTAGTGGAATTGCATTCCCTATCCGAAACCAACTTTCCTGTAAATATTAGTTAATGCAAATCTTTTGACGGTGGCGCACAGCTCAACAATATATGTGAGGGGAAGTGGGGAACAAGGAAACGTGACCGAGGGGGACGCATTGCACCCCATTGTGTATCTCTGTATTTTCATAAGACATTCAGAAAATTCAATCCCTCGGGCTTTTTCAGGTTGCCATGGAGCTTGTTCAATGATAGAATGAATAGTGCTCAGCTGGTAGATTGAATAGTATTATGTGAGAGAAAATAAGCCGAAACAAACCAAAATAAGCCAAGTATAGATAAACCGAACAGGCTCATGGTGGAGAGCGGCAGCTTTAGCAGATGTCCGGTTCCAGAAGCAGCGTGTGGCTGGTGTAGTTGATTCCACTTTCATGGCATCAGATGGAGAGGGTCTGGTTTACTGGTGCTATAAGTCTCTCACTCTCAGTTCATATTTGGCATTATGTCTGCTAATTTCCCAATTTCTGAGCCGAGACTGATCACACCTGGCAGTGGTATGTTCATAAATCATAACACAAGGACCATCAGTCAAAGTCCGGTCCTGAATCGCCCTTTTTCGTTAGCGTGCTTAGTGGGAGTCCAACTGTAACGTTTTTTGCTTCTTCTGGAGATTTATTTCTAACTATATCCTTTGTCACTGATAGCTAGGAGCTATGGGATGGTTTATTCCTTGACCACTTTAGTCTGAATCCTTTAGGCCATCTTCAACAAGGAAAAAACAGCTAGTGGTGAAAAAACCAGCAAGCTAAAAATGTGAAGAGTATGTCTTATACATGGAGGAGTATTCTAAAAGGCCTGAAAGTTATCAGAAATGGAATGATCTGGCGAGTTGGGGATGGGATGAGAATAAAGATCTGGGTAGACCCATGGTTGCCAAGAACATGGGCGAGGCAGCCTGTGACCCCAAGGCGAAATAACCTTATTAACAGGGCAATGGGATGAGCAGATGGCGAGGGACATTTTTGTGGAAGAAGATGCTAAGTTGATCCTCTCTTTACCAGTGCATACAGATCTGCCCGACATAGTTGCATGGCAATACGACACTAGGGGTATCTTCTCAGTTCGGTCTGCTTACAAAGTCCAAAAGAGCATGAAAGAAGAGCTAACACTAGTGGAAGGTAATCAACTTCCCAAGGAGCAGCAAAGGCAGAGGAAGTCTGGAAGGGAATCTGGAAGTTAAAGTGCCCAGGGAAAATTAAACACTTTTTGTGGAGACTAGCACATAATACCCTGACACTAAAAATTGGGCTTCGTAGGAGAGGAATGGATATTGATACAAAGTGTGTGATATGCAACAAATCATTTGAAGATGGAGGTCACCTGTTTCTGAAATGCAAATATGTCTGCAGAGTATGGCAGGAGTTGGGATTGGAGTCTGTCAGGCTGAGTTTGATTGGCAAAGAATCGGCCACTAGAATATTGGAGCTAATTATGAATCTGAAGGAGGCAGAAAGGATGAAGATTATTATTCTCCTTTGGCTCTGGTGGCTAGAAAGGAACAGAGTCAGAGAAGGGGAGAAAATCAGAGACCCTTCGGTGAATGCGTTTGCCATTACTCGAATGTCTGACGAATATCTGGCGATAGCAGCTAAGGAGACAAAAAGCTTTCAGGCAAGCAGACAGAAGGCACGCTGGTGTAAACCGCGAGCTGAATATCTCAAAATCAACACTGATGGTGCCTATACAGCAGCTTCAGGCACGGGAGGTTGGGGCTATGTGATCAGGGATGATGCTGGTTCGGTGGTCTGTGCAGGTGCAGGCAGGTGTGAATACCTCCTTGATGCTCTGCATGCTGAAACTTCGGCGTGCCTGGAAGGGATACGTGCAGCTGCGGAGAGGGGCATTAGCAAGGTGATAATTCAAACAGACTATGCGTTGGTCAAGCTGGCGGTGGAATCGAATACCTTCTCCCTCGCGGCCACGGGTGGTTTTGTTCTTGAGATTAAGAATGCTATTAGTTTGTCGTTTAGTTATTGGCCTATTGAGTACTGTCCTAGAGAGAATGTAATAGAATGGGGCGTGCCTTGGCTGCGTCGAGTTGTAAGTGTCCACAAGATTTCACCCAGCATTGGGTTGGCTAGCCGCAAGGCGTTGAGGACCTGGTGGCCAGTGATCTCACTGAGCCCGTGAGTTAATGGAATTCTATTTCCATGTAAAAAAAAACCCAGCAAGCTAGCGCGGCACGGACTGTGGATCGATGCTCTCCATCACATGTATGGTTCCCGAAGCAACTGCGCACTACTGTGCCATCCGTCTTTCCCTGGCTTAGAGCTATTGCCAGTGGGATTTACTATCACCAGCCTGCTGCATTATTTAATATAAAGTAAAATATATTGACAGTTCTTAAACTTATCTAACTATGTCACTTAGATCCTCATACTCTCAAAATGCATTTCTGAATCCTTAAACTTGAGCTCAAGTGTCATTTAGGTCCATATACTCTCTGAGTGCAGATTTATCCCTCTACACTTGGCTTCAGGTGTAATCTAGATCCATATACGTTCTAAAGTTATTGTCATATCATTTAAATTATAAAATATTAATTTTACACATATAATTTAACTACAGTAAAATAAAATGTATTTCCACTCACCGTATGTGTAGAATATTGATATATTGAATACAGAAAGATTGATATTCTTTTACTTTGGAGGTAATATCATATAAGTGCACATGACAGGCATGCTCAATTATTCTTGGAAGATTGTTCAAATTTGAATAACTCAGTGGTTGCACAACACTAAACTAAAATCAGCGATTTTTAAAATAAATTATTAGACAAATAGAGGGTGAAGGCAAAGAAGCAATAAAAACAGGTAAGAAAATATGTCAACGAAAATGATAGCTTGCTTTAAAACATAAAGTTTGATTTCATCATATTAATTATATTAGTGGGATGGCAATGTGTTTCAAGTTTAGGGACCTATATGACACCTAAAGTCAGGTTTAGGAAGTCATATCTGCACTTTTGAGAGTATATGGACCTAAATGACACCGGGGCCCAAATTTAGAGAGCCAAAATACATTTTGAGAGTCTGGAGACCTAAGTGACACAGCTGGACAAGTTTAAGAACCCACCATGCATTGTACTGTTTAATTTATTACATATATAAGCTGTTGTGTAACAAATACCCACTATTATTAATTATTTTATCCTTAATTGCATATTACCTTTCTTGTCCATGATTGGTAATCAAGGTGTGTCATTGTATTTGCAATTGTTAGATATTTTTTTTTGAACCGAGGCCTCGCCCCATTTCCATTGATAGCTCAACGTAAATACAAGAGTCTGGTTACAGAAGGGGGATGGAGAAGAAAAAGCAGAACGAACAGAGTTTGTAACACCAACCACCCACAAAGTTCGCAGGCTAACACACACACCCCATCTGATTCAGATGAAACAAGGCGCACCTCCTACAACTTCCATAGACGACTTGCTAACCATCCACAAACTAACTACCATTTGACAAGCTCCTTCAGCCCTTTTTTTTGGACTTCACGTTTCTACATGTCGGCAGCATCATCCTCTTCAGCTCCTTCAGCACCCGCCTCCTTGATCTGCAACATCCTTGGCTTGTTTTTCTTCTGGCCTGCTAAGACTTTGTACGCCGCTGTCAAGATCACATTGATTCTAGCCGCCAATTGCTCATGAAATTCAGACTTGTACAGCCCTGCCCAAAAGTTCATATACGCACATGCTTGGCATAAGATATCTGCAGGGTGGTTTATTCTCTTGTTTTCAAAACAAGCGCTATTCCTTGTCTTCCGTATGGCCCAACATATTGCAGCAAGACCGAAGGCATGAACCATGCCCCCCGCAGGCAACCAGGTCTTAATCCAAACCCAATACTGATCAAAACTAGAAGGAATATTATTGGCACCAATGCAATGAGCAATCAACCCCCAAATTACTCTAGCAGTAGAGCACTCAAAGAATAGATGGTTAATATCTTCATTACTGTCACAGAATTGGCAGGTGGAATCTCCAACCCACCCCCTTCTAGTCACATTGTCTTTAGTTAAAATAGCATTGTTTTCTATCAACCATAAAAAAAATCTTCACTTTATAGGGAGTTTTTGCTTTCCATATGTGGCTGAAGCTTTTCCCACTGCCAGCCATAGATAGCATATCATACATGGCCTTGACAGAGAATTTACCATTCTTCCCCTTATACCATTCCCATGTGTCAGGTCCTTCTCTCAGAGGTGTGGTCATAATTTCTCTACAGGTGCACTCCCATTGGGTGTACAAGAAAGAGGGCAGCCACCTTCTGAAGTTTAAGTTGCCTCCTAGTTCAAAGAATTTTTTGACAGTGATCTCTTTCTCAACACATAACTCAAATAGAACTGGTAGTCTAGCACACAAGGGCTCCCCCTCACTCCAATTGTCCAGCCAGAACAAGGCCGACTGAGAGCCAGGTGTGGTTCGAGGACCGGTGGATGGTCGCTTCCTGGTGTGATGAGTGATTGACAACGTGGTGTGGACTAATTCTTGGCTAAGTATTGCAGGTGCAAGTTGCGGCTTGACTGGTGTTGGTGCAGGTGAAGAACAAGCGCGAAAGGTCGTTGCCGGTGAGGCCTCCAGGTGTGGAGAATACAAGTAGGCTTGGTTCGAGGGACCCGGTGGCCAGCGGGGTCAAGTGCGGGCCACATGGTGGCAAGAACAGTAAGAAGAAGTCATGAACGGTTTCTTGGTAGAGCCTCAAAACCAAGGTCGAGCCGGGACTACGTGGGAGCCGAGTCATGAGTGGTGATTGGTGGAGGCTACACCGAGTTCGCGGGGTTTCCAGTGGTTCACCAGAAAACCACTGGGTTCCTTGGTTGATCCACAAAGCCAAGACTGAAGAACCGAAGACGGAGGTGCAGCAGCATCGGACCGGTCTAACCGGTGGGTACCGGTCTGACCGGTGAGGAGCACCGGTCTGACCGGTGTGCAACGACGCAGTCCGGAATCTTCGAAGCGGAGGACACGCGTCGGGATCGCAAGGCTTGCGTCGAGGCTAAGCAAGTTTGCGGTCGCTGGGCATCCGTCCGATGGAGCGAAGACAAAGATTTCCGAATTCACCCTTGAGGGGCATGTATCCCTAGTTAGCTAGTAAGGGTAATTTAGTCTTTCAGTTGCCTCCATATAACCCAAGGGGTGAGAGGATGGCAGCCATCTCTTGGAACCCTAGCTCATTTGGTTTTCCTATTTTCCCTAGGATTTTGTAGGACTAGATTGAGAGCTTCATGGTGAGATCTTGTGAGAGGGTTGGATGATCGGGCGGCAAGCTAGACCTTGTATGAACCTCTTTGGTATGTATAGATGATTCGGCGTGGTTCTTCAAGGCTTGGATTTGTCTTTCCCGTTTCTCCTTTTTTGGTGATTTTCGGAGGCTTTTCTTGACGAATTTCTTGTGGCGGTTTTGAGATCTTTCTCTTTGGGATTTGGTGGGGGGTGTATGCATGAACCCTTCATGGTTCTTTTCCCTTTGATTCCCCTCCCAAATCCGTGAGTAAAGGGGCTCAATTTTGGGGTTTTCAGTGGTCTAGGGTTCGTGGTGTTCTTGGCGGAAATCCTTCGATTCCTCTTGATTCAACGAGTTTTGGTAGACCAAATCTTGGCTATGGAGTGCCCATGAGGTGTTCCTACTATCCCCAAAGTCTTGTGCAAATCCGTGGAGTGAATTAGGAGATCGGGAGTTGGATTTGGGGGAGTTGACCCGCGGGCGCTGTTCATCCCGAGCTGCCCAGGCGTGACCGGTCTGACCGGTGCTCTTGACCGGTCTGACCGGTGCGAGCCCTTATGGGTTTTTGTCTCGGGGAACTGCTGTGTTCGTGTGGCTTGGTCCTGTGGTTCTGCTGGTCAATTCTTGGCCTGTTTGGAGTTGTCTTGCTAGGCTTTGTGAGGGGTTTTCCTTCTTGGCAGGTTTTTCTTTGGTAGTGGTTTTTGTTCCAGGGCCTAGAGGAGTCACTGAGGCTTCCTGGAACTTTGCTGTGCATTTGCTGTTCACCACCGGCCTGACCGGCACAGTTCACCGGTTTGACCGGTGCCATCGGTCTGACCGGCAGGAGCCATCGGTCTGACCGGTGTAGCACAGACAGCAGACTGCTCAGGTTTCCGCTGTGCGTTTGGGGGTGTTTTGTTCGGTTGGTTGAGTTGTTGGTTCCTAGGACCAGTAGCACTCCAGTGGCTACGTGGTCTTAGCCAACTTGGGTAGTTGAGTCGGAGACGTGTGTTGGAAGTCGTGTTTATCTTGTTGGAGTCTCTATCTCCTTCGAGAAGAAATTTTATCGGCTCCCATTCACTCCCCCCCTCTCTGGTTCGCCTAATCGGTCCTTCAATTGGTATCAGAGCCGGTTCGGGTCTTCATTGACTCTTACCAGTCTAAGATCCAAAGATGGCGTACCAGGAACGGGGTTCGGGTCCTCCGCACTTCGATGGGAAGAACTACCAGATGTGGCAGAGACGGATGGCGGCGTTCCTCCGTGGAAAGGGTCAGATCCTTTGGGATGTTACGGTGAACACAGCTTATGTTCATCCGATTAACTTCCTTGCTCCAGGATCGAGGGATATGTTCGAGGCCAACAACAAGGCGGTCGAGTACTTGTTTCGTGCTCTGTGTCAGTCCGAATTCGATCGGGTTCAGATAGAGGACTTAGCTTGTAGGATTTGGGAGCAGTTGAAGGATGCCCATGCTGGGAATGCTCAGGTTCAGGCTCGGATGTACGCGACTTACCGGAGAGAGTACGAGAACTTCACTCATCTCCCCGGCGAGTCCGTCGATGCCCTTTTCCAGCGGTTTACAGTTGTAGTGAACAACATGAGAGCCAATGTGGTCGTGCTCCCATACGATGATCATGATAGAGCCGTGAAGCTCTTGCACTCGTTGGATCGTACCGTATGGGACGGGAAATTTGAGGCTATCGTTGAGTCCGAGAAGTATGACACCTTGATCGTGAACGAGCTGTTCTCGAAACTCAAGTCGGCTGAGTTGGACCGTGGTATGACTGCCAAGACCGAGAGTCCGACTGATTCCCATAGTCTTGCTCTCGTTGGTGGCAAGGTGGCTAAGTCTAACGCTAATGCATCCTCCAGGATGTACTCTCTGTCTTCTTTGATGTCTTTGCCAGACGAGGAGTTCGACGTGCTTGGAGAGGACGAGCTGGCGTTGCTGACCAGGCGGTTCGAGAGGCTGCACGAGAACCGGGTGAACATGAGGAGGACAGCACGGACGTGCTTTCAGTGCGGCAAGCCAGGACACTTCGTCGTCGACTGCCCGGAGAAGACAGAGAACAAGGACGGCTACAAGGATGGCTACAGGCACCGGTCGAGCAAGGATGGCAAGTACTGATCGAGGCGCGATCACAAGTACAAGAACAAGCACAAGGACGAGCGACGGTCGAGGAAGAAGGATGGCCGCAGCAGGAAGGCCCGAGCAATGGTCGGAGCGAGCGACGTCGACTCCAGCTCCGCCTACTCTTCCTCGAGCTCGAGTAGCAGCGAAGATGAAGGTGATCGGCGCAAGAACAAGAAGTCATTCCAGAACTTGAGCGGGCTGAGTTGCTTCACACGAGATGGCTTCTGCGGCATGGCCCGTAGCTCCGACAGCAAGAAGAGTCACCAGAGCGACTCGGACTCCGACTCCGAGGATGAGGTATGTGACGAGCTCTCTTCTTTGCACAAGGAGAATGAGGAGTTGGTTGACTTGCTTGATAATCGTGATCACATGCTTAGAGAGGCCAAGAAGATGAGGAAAGAGCTTAGGGCCTCACTAGAAGATGCTAGGAACCGTGTGGCTGAGCTAGAAACCCAGAACCTAGATGCTAAGCTTGAGATTAATTCGCTTAAGGCTTCTCCTGTGGTTTCTGATGAGATTGATTGCTGTGATTGCTCTGTGTACCTAGCTGATCTTACTGCTCTTAAGGATAAGCATGCTTCCACTTGTGATGAACTAGATATGCTTAGGGTTGAATTGGCTGAGCTTAAGTCTAGACCTGCTTTGCTAGGTGCTTGCACTTCTTGCCCTATTTTGCATGGAAAGATTGATGAGATGCATGCTTACACTGTTTCGCTTGAGGCTAAGTTGAAAGAGCCTATTCCCACTTCGTGCTCTACTTATGAGTTGCATGCGGTTAAGAATTTGGAGCTTGCGCATTATATTGATCGCTTGCAGGATGAGAATGACGAGCTGAGGAAATGTATGAGTTGGTTGTCGGGTCAGGAGCCTCAGCTTGGTATCATGATAGCGGCTTTCAAACGCTATGATGGTCAGGCACTTGGGGCTGACAAGCTTGGAGAGAACAGTGGTGAGGGAGTTGAGAGAGTTGGAGAGATTCCTATTCCACCACCAAACAAACACAAGAACAAGTTTGAGCCCAAGCCTAACCATCTCAGAAACAAACTTGGCACTACTCCAGATCCACCCATATTCCCTCACCCAACAAATGATTTCCGAAAACCGGTGAAGTTTGTGAGCCCAAAGGGAGGTGAGGAAGGAGAGATGAAGGGTGAGAAACCGAGTGAGCAGCCCCAACCCAAGCCCAAGCCTAAGCCTAAGCCTAAGCCACAGCCCATAAAGTTTCATTGTGGGTATTGTGGGAGAGATGGTCACAAGGATGAGTTTTGCTTCAAGAGGAAGCGTGAGGAGAGGATGGCTAGAGAGTGGGCTAACAAGGACAGGTACCATCCCTCTAATGGTATACCTGAGCCTCGTATGCAGATGCCCAGGGCCAAGGAGATTGTGAGGACGATTCCGGCTTGGGGAGACCGGAAGGTAGCAGGTGGTGCTGCTGGCCGGACTACACCGGTCAGACCGGTGCGCTACACCGGTCAGACCGGTGCAGGCCTGGACAGACAGCAGTCTGGTTTTCGGGCTCGTGAGGATGCTCGGTTTGGTTCAGGTGGTCGTGGTTCTGGTGGTTGGTATGGAAAGTCTGCAGGTGGTCAGTTTGCTAGACGTTCTACATCTCGTGCTCAATACGAGGATGGGAGGAGTCGTAGCTTTGAGATGGAGAGGAGGAACGGTCCACGGTCCTCTTTTCGTGGCTTTCGTCCTTCTCCAGCTAGAGAGGGTTGGTTCCCTCGTAGTGGTTACCGTGGTGGTGTTCGTGGTGGTTGCTTTGGTAGGCGTGATGCTTTGGATTGTGCTAACCCCACTTTGGAGCAAATGGCTCGGCACTGGTTTTACTCTTTTGGTACTAACCCCAGTGCTGAGTCGATTGTTCACTCACGTGCTCGCTTTTGAATTTCAGGTGGGAGACTTGAGGAACGTTTGGTTGATTGACTCCGGTTGCTCGAGGCATATGACCGGGGACAAGGGGTGGTTCTCAAGTCTCGTCCTGGTGGTGTCCAGGACATACATCACCTTTGGGGACAATGGGCGAGGGCGTGTGCTATCAGAAGGTGAGATCAAGGTAAGTGACAAGGTCACTCTCAGGTGTGTTGCTCTTGTTCAATCGCTGGGGTTCAATTTGCTTTCTGTGTCCCAGTTGTTGGATGAGGGCTTTGAGGTTTTGTTTCGGCCTGGTGGTTCTCGGATTTTAGATTCTCGAGGGGACCTTGTTTGCATGGTCGTTCCCGAGGGTCAAGTGTTCCGAGCTGATTTCTCTCAGTCCTCTGGTGTGGAGCGTTGTTTCTTGGCTGGTTCTTCGAGTGAGTTGTGGAAGTGGCATAGGAAGTTGGGTCACTTGAGCTTTGACCTTTTGTCTCGCTTGAGTAAACTCAATTTGGTCCGAGAATTGCCACGGTTGAGGTTTGAGAAAGAGTTGGTTTGTGCGCCGTGTAGGCATGCCAAGATGGTAGCCTCTTCTCACCCGCCTCTCACCGATGTGATGACTGAGCGTCCATGCGAGCTGCTCCATATGGACCTTGTTGGCCCAGCTCGTGTGCGATCTGCGGGTGGGAAGTGGTACGTCCTTGTTGTGGTGGACGACTACTCTCGGTATGCGTGGGTGTTCTTTCTTGAGGAGAAAGGGGAGACGTTTGGTTTTGTTCGAGATCTTGTCTTGAGGTTAAGAAACGAGAGGCACGGAGATGCCATACGAGCGATCCACAGTGACAATGGCTCGGAATTCAAAAACTCTCGCTTCGAAACCTTTTGCAACGACTTGGGTCTTGAACACTAGTTTTCGAGTCCGTACATGCCTCCCCAGAATGGCGTGGTGGAAAGGAAAAACAGAACCTTGTGCGAGATGGCTCGGACGATGCTCGATGAGCATAGGACTCCGAGAAGGTTCTGGGCTGAGGCGGTCAATACCGCGTGCTACGTGTCCAACAGGATCTACCTCAGGGTTCACAAGAAGAAAACCTGTTACGAGTTGATGCACCGTCGCACACCCAAGGTGAGTCACTTCCATGTCTTTGGCTGTAAATGCTTCTTTCTTAAGAAAGGGAAGAAGTTGGATAAGTTCGAGGCTAGGTCTGTCGATGGCATTTTCTTTGGTTACTGTAACGCCCGCGTTTTTAACCCCTAATAAATCACCTGCTAAATCACGCGTGTTTTCAAAATCTTTCCGCTGAGCTCGATCGTCTCCCCAAAACCCCGATCATCTCTCATTCCCTCGGCGCACGTGCCGCGAATCCCGCCGGCACCGCCCACCGCCGCTCACAGTACCGCCGCCCATCGCGTCACACAGCACTGCCACAGTACCGCGGTCGGCCACCGCGCCGGGAATTCCGGGCCAGCCACGGTCCCGCTGGCCGGCCTGCCTCGCCACCACCGCCGTCCCGGAAAATCGCGCCGACACCCGAAAACCCGGAAATCCCACAAAAAATCCTTTCCCTAATTTTCCAGTTTTTCCCAAAATTTCCCCTAATTTTTCCTCTTCCCTTTTTCCCTTCCCTTTTCCTTTTTCTTTCCTTTCCCTTTCCTTATTTTCCCTTTCTTCTCTATTTTTTTTCCTTTCCTCCCTTCTCCTTCCTTCGGCCCGACGTCTCTGCCTCGGCACCGCACCTCTGCGCCCGACCATGCGCCTACTGCGACACGGCACGCCGTCCCCCCCTTCTTCAACCTTGGGCCCGCACCCCCCTAGCCTCCTCTGCTCAAGCACGCCGGCCACAGCCAGCCCGCCAGCCGGCCGCAGCCAGGCCGCGCCGGCCACGCCACCCAGCGCCTCAGCCGCGCTCGCACCTGCCCGTGCCGTGCTGCCCGCCACAGCGCCGCAGAGCCGTAGGCCGCCGGTCCCACGACGTGACGCGTCGCTGATGCTCGACGCCGCGACCGCCATAAATGCGCCTGCCCGCCCAGTCAAGTCCGAGCGCCACCGCCACCGCAAGCCGCCGCCGTTCGAGCCTGTCGCCGCCCAGCCTGCACGCCACCGCGTGCGTCGCTGCTCGCCACGTCGTGTCCACAGCACCACAGTTACTCCCCTGCCGCGAATCTCGGCCGAGACCTCGCCGGCCAAGTTGACGTTGAGATATTTCTTCCCGAACCACCATTGACGGCCACGTGAGCTCCGCGTGCTCGGCCATTCCACCGCCTCCCCGCGCCTATAAATAGAGGCCGGTGCCGCTCTCCGCCTCACCTCGCACCTCCACAGCCAACTCCCTCCCCTCCTCTTGCTTCACAGCGCCGCCGCCCCGCTCGCCTCCGTCGGCCGCCGCCCCACCACCGCAGAGCCGCCTCCACACGCCGTCCCCGCCGAAGGTGAGGAGTAGGATCGACTCCCCGCGGTCCCCTCTCCATTTTCCCCTAGCTCCCGGTCACCGCCATGGCCCCAGGCGCCGGCGAGTGCCGCCGGCCGCCGGCCCGGCCTCCCCTGCCTCCCCTGCCTCCCCTCCCCTGTTTCGAACCAAAGGGGAGGAAGGAGATGGCAGTTTTGCCAAGACCCCCCTCCCTTCCTTTCTATCCGCACCCGAGGCCCCTCCACCTCTCTTATATTCTGTTTCACCAAGAAGCCCCTGGATCTTTAGATTTCTTTACAAATAGGTCCAAAACCCTTTAAACCTCCCCTAATACCCCCCTAATCCATCATTTTATGAGCCATTTTAATCCAAATAAATTCCCAACCTCACCATAACCTTCCCGGAGCCATTTCCGCCAACTCATCCACCCATATACTGGAAATAATATTTATTTCTATATTTTCCATGCATTTCTCCTCTCGAGCTCAGCCGGTAGACATTGCTTGATTGTATGCTTGTTTGTGTGTGCTTTAGCCAACGGAGTGAACGAGGAGGAGCCCCAGGAGGAGTTCAGAGCCGCGTACTGTGCCCAGGAGCCCGAAGACCCGAACCACGAGCAGGAGCTCCCGGACGACTTCGAAGACGGCAAATTCAATCTCATCCTTTGATGCATGCTTTGATCCCAGTTTTATAAATACAACCCTATGACCCGTTTTATAAATTGCATATTGTTTTACTGCAAAAACCTGGTAGGATAGCCACCCTTGATTGCTATGATTGACCTTTGTTTGGCCTAAATGATTGCTTTAAAAATGTGTGAGTGCTTTAAAAATGTGTGAATGCTTTAAAAATGGGAATGGGATATTTTGGAAAATGAGTAAAGAACTGGGTGGACGAGATGGACGTGTGTGTCAGGAGTTGGGGAAGCTCGTACCTTTGTGGTTGAGCTTGTTGGGAGATGTCCATCTTGTCGTTAAGGACCGGGTTGCGTGACATCTCACCTGGCCCAATTATCGTACTACCACTCGACCGTTGTATGTGGCAACGGCTTAGCATAAATCCCACTAGTTAATCTACTTGCCATCAGGAGTGCGGGTGAGCAGCGGGAGATCAAGGAGTAGGGGTATGATCTGTGTGAGGTACGCCCTGGTTATGTGAGACAACCCCTTGGTTGCTTCCGTGGTGGCTCGTAGGGTTAGCTAAGGTGGGTAATGGCTTTGATAGGATCCGCGCCGGCACTAAGGTGTTCGTGTGGTGGTACCCTACTTGTGGGTAAAGATGTACAACCTCTGCAGAGTGTAAACCCTATTCGAATAGCCGTGTCCACGGTATTGGACGAGTCACGGTGGGGTCACAAAGCCAGTGTTTGGGTTTGGAATGATTTTCATGGCGTGAGTTGATTTCTGGAAAAGTGTGTGGCTGTGTGCCTAGGCTACTGCGGACGGGGAGTCCGGTAGTCCTCAACTGGTTTTCTCAAAACAACTGAGTTACTTGGGTTATAAAAAAATTGTTTGCGAAAACCCTTTTCGAAAACGAACCCCTGCGTGAGTAAATGTGTTTGTAAAATAAACCTTATCCTGATCCTTGATATATCCTGTGCATGATCTGCTTATTAGCCCCTCCGTGGGTGGGGTTGAACTTGTTGAGTACGTATGTACTCACCCTTGCTTGATTAACTGTTTTTCGGAGGAGGATCCCAACTTCGTACCCGAAGACGTCGAGTAGGTTGCTGTCCTGCACCCAACCCGTGCCTGTGGATTCAGGGTCTCCATAGGAAGCTTCCATGGCGCAAGACTCTGACGATATCTTAGATGCTTTTGCTATCGTAGTTTGGTCTGTAGTTCTTATGTTGCTTCTCGTGGCAGTGGCGCTCCCATGCCCACAGCCTCGACGTGTTGTACGGTAATGAACCATCTGATGTAATAAATGTGTTACCAGCCTCCTGGGACTGGTATTTGTATCACATTTAGTCACCTCTGATGAGGGGACGCTTCAGGTGGTATCAGAGCCGTAGGTTGGCCGTAGGACGCGACCCCTAGGACCCGAGACCTTTTTCTAAGCCTTCTCCTAAACCTTTTCCCTGCTTAACTTCTCTTTCCACAAAATCTCTTACCTTGGCCCTTATCTGGTTCCAGATGGCTAACTTGGAATGGAGTGGAGGCGTCTGCCCCGCAGAGCCTGGCCTCCCTAAGTTACTGCTACTCAGCCTAGAGCGCATCGGAGTAAGGGACCCACCGGAGTACATCTATCGGGAGTACGAACACAGTGGCACCCTTCGGTGTAAAGTGATGATCTTCGTGGGAAGTAGCACACTCTACCCCGACATAGATCCTTGGTTCATCTCCACCACTGGGTTTCGCTTCACCGACACATACCCAAAAGCCGCCCGGAAAGCCCTGCGACGCCTACGAGTGGTCTATAGGCAACACCTTCGACGGACTCCAATGGGATTTTTCCCACCCTCGGGAGGAAGAGGACGCTCATGGATCGCCCGGATGAGAGGACTTGGAAGAGAAGAAGAAGACCTAGAAGATACAGTTTCTCACCTGTCCATTTACCTCAATGGCTTAGACCATCTTTTCCATGAACAGGCCGAGCAGCTGAAGCACCAAATCGACAGGGCAGAAAGAGCAGAACAAAGGATAGAATTAGAAAGGATAAAGACAAGAACGACGGAAGTTTCCCTAGCTAACCTGCAGTGAGATTACGCCAGAGAAAGGGAACGCTCTGAAATATTCCACAAGAACCTATGGGATGAGCTCCACAAGGAACGTAGGAGAAGAGAAGAAGCTGGGTTGATGGATGATGAACCCGAAGAAACCCACTGGGATAAGGGAACCCAGACCGAGGATGTGATGTTGGAACAAGACCTCCCACCGAAGAAACGTCGCATTCAGCCTGAGGAAGAATCCCCATGAGAAGAGAATGGAGTGCCTAGGCTAGAGCTATCATCCTAGTAATAATAAGTGTACCCCTGAGGAGTGTACCCAACCTTGTGAATAAATAAAACTATCTATCTTTTGTACCCTTTCCTTTGCACAACTTGTTCAACTCTACCCTTGTTTTCAGATGGCCGAAGATGGATGGACCCAGGGCGTGTGCCAGGAGGAGCCTGGTTTTTCTCGACTTCTTATCAACTCCCTGGTGCGCCTCGGTATCACTGAGCACCCAAGGTACTACAGTAGAGAGTACGAGCAACTCGGCACTCTTCGCTGTAGGGTGGTCCTTTCCATCGCCAGAAGCGCCCGCTACCCCAACATCGAGCCGTGGCGCGTGACCGCCACAGGGTTCCGACACCGAGATACCTATCCCTTGGCCCTCCGGAAGACTCTCCGTTACCTGTGCAGGATCTACGAGGAGCACCTTGTCTCCACACCGATGAGGCTTTATCCTCCCGCCATTCGGACCCCAGTCTGGCAGGCCCGCATGAGAAACCTGGAACGGCGCCGTCACCAAGAAGATCTTTTGTACCATGTAGTTGCCTACCTCGTCTCCCTGGATAAACTCTTCGATGATCAGGCCAAGTTCCTGAGGGAGCAAATTGGTCGGGCCGAGCAAGCGGAAGTCACTGTAAGGATGCACCAAGTTCGAGTAGCCCAAGCTGAAGCAAGGACCGCGGCCGCCATAAGCAGTGAAGCTGTTGCCCATGAGAGCCTCAGGCGGATCCAGGATCAGCGCATACAAGAATGGACCAACAGTGGAACACCCGTTCCGGCCGTTGGAGAAGCACAAGTCCTAGTTGGGACACCCCTCATAGGATGAGGAGGAGTTCCTGAGACCCCAACACCGTCTGTAGCCGCCGAGCAACCAACACCAACTGTTGAAGAAGGAACTTCCGCCCAGCCCCAAGAGAACGGGAACCCCCAGGATGATGACAGTGATGAGCTGCTCATTCCACTGGAAGCACACTCTGCCCCAGAAGATGGCTCGCCCCGCGAGTAGCATGCCCCAGAAGCCCTTGCCAAGGAATGAAGCCGTAATGGTCCAAGCTTAGAGTCGCACCCTTAGCTTTTGTCATGGTACCAAGTCATGTAGTGTACCAGCGTGGTACCAGTCGAGTAGTTCGGGATGTATCCTCCTCTCATGGTTGAAATAAAGTTTTTTGTGCTTGTTTGTCATGTGTGCTTGTTGTGTGTTTGACGGAAGGAATCAGATCCTGTCTTTTCAAAAGCCTGTCTTAATCAACTTAAACATCACATAAAATCTCATAGAAACCCGCTCCCCTACAGATGGTTTCAAGGCGTCCCGCCAGGAGCTTCCAAGGCTCCGGTCGTATGGACCCAAATGCGTAAGGATCGCATGCTGAACGAAGGGAGCGCCCTAACGACCAAGAAGTGAATCAGGACGAAAATGGAGGAGAAAACATGGTTCCGCCACCGCCACCACCTGCCGTAGACCTGGCGCAAGTGTTGGCCAACCAGACACTGTTGCTGGAAGCCATAGCCAATGCCATCACCCGCCCAAAGCCCCGTGTTCTGGGCATGAATGAGAAACTGATAGAATTTCTCCGGACAAAGCCACCCACGTTTGGCGGGTCCGTGAATCCCTTGGATGCAGATGACTGGCTGAGGGCCATCCTAAGGGAACTAGAGCCATTCAACTGTGAGGATCGAGACAAAGTTCTTTTGGCCACTCACCAGCTCACTGGAACAGCCTTAGCCTGGTGGGAAAACTACTGTGCAGCGACCAAAGATCCCTCCACCATTACCTGGGATGAGTTTGTGGAGGAATTTCGTCGCTACCACATCCCAGAAGCCACACTGAAGCGCAAGGCAGACGAGTTCCGTGAACTTCGCCAAGGCAACAAGTCCATGGAGGAATACACCTACCAGTTCATAGAGTTAGCCCGCTATGCCCCCGAAGAAGTGGACAAGGACTCGAAGAAGCAGGACATGTTCAAGAAGGGCTTGACTCCGGAGCTGAGGACTCTGCTTACCCCTCAGATCTACCCGGACTTCAACACCCTTATGAACATGGCCATCCTCACCGAGAGAGCCAAAGCAGAAGAGAAGAAAGAAAACAAGCGCAAATTCATGGAGAACAAGGCTCAGCAGCAAGAACGTTCCCAGAGACAGAGAAGCTTCGGTCACCCCATGTCTAGGTTTCAAGCCCCCATGCAGTACAGAACCCAGACACAAGCCACGAGCTCCCAGGGCCCCAGAACCCAGTTTAAACAGTACAACAACCAGAACACCATGAAGCCTCCACAAAACAATACCAGCCAGGTCACTGCCAACAACAACAACACCCGAGTATGTTTCAACTGCCGTGAGACCGGACACTTCATTGCCAACTGCCCGTACGCCAAAAAGCCAGCAACTTCAGCCTTCTCCAACTCAGTGAATGGGCCGAGACCGATTGTATCTGGAGCCAACCGCGTGCCGGTTCGTAGCAATAACAACTTCGGCAACAACAACAACCAGCAGATGAGGCAGCCCCAGCAGTCCTATGGACGAGCCCGCGTCAACCACATCAACGCACAAGAGGCTCAAGAAGCACAAGGCATAGTGCTCGGTGAGTTCCTGGTCAGCTCAGTCTTGGCAACTATATTATTTGATTCAGGAGCATCACATTCGTTCATATCGTCAAGTTTTGTGGAAAAGCATAACATACCTACAGTACTACTAAGAGCACCCCTGTTAACCCGAACACCCGGAGGTGACATCAAGTGTCAACTGGGTTGCTCCCGGGTGAGAATCATTTTAAGTGGGGTAGAGTTCCTAGCGGACCTGGTAGTACTGAAGTCCAAAGGGATAGATGTGATTCTTGGGATGGACTGGTTAAGCCTTCACCACGGCCTTATAAGTTGTGCCGATAAGGTAGTACACCTAACCAACCCAGACGGAGTGCAAGTAACCTGCCGTACCCAAGGAAGCAGACCAGACGTAATGGTTTTTAGCATGGAGGCCAAGTCCCTAGAAGAGATCCCAGTAGTACGGGAATATCCAGATGTATTTCCCGAAGAACTCCCCGGAATGCCACTAGATAGGGATATAGAGTTTGTCATCGACCTCATCCCCGGAACCTCTCCCATAGCCAAGAGACCCTATAGAATGGCAGCCCCTGAGTTGGCAGAGTTAAAGAAGCAGCTGAGAGAACTTCAGCGAAATGGGTTCATCAGACCAAGCTCATCACCATGGGGAGCCCCAGTGCTCTTCGTCGAAATGAAGGATAAAAGCCTGAGGATGTGTGTGGACTATCGCTCACTAAACGAAGTCACTAGCAAGAACAAGTATCCTCTCCCCTGAATAGATGATTTATTTGACCAACTGAAGGGAGCCAAATATTTCTCGAAGGTCGACTTAAGGTCAAGATACCATCAACTCAAGATTAGGGAGAGTGACATCCCAAAGACCGCCTTCGTCACCCGTTACGGACAATACGAGTTCACCGTGATGTCCTTTGGACTCACTAACGCACCAGCATACTTTATGAACCTCATGAATAAGGTGTTTATGGAGGAACTAGACAAGTTTGTCGTAGTCTTCATTGATGACATACTTGTTTACTCCAAAAGTGTGGAGGAACATGAGCAACACCTTCGAGTGGTACTGGAGAAACTGAGGGCGCACAAGCTGTACGCTAAGTTCAGCAAGTGTGAATTCTGGTTGGAGAAAATATCTTTCCTTGGACATATTCTGACAGCAGAAGGAGTAGCAGTAGACCCTGGGAAAGTCGAAACAGTTTCCAACTGGCGACAACCAACCAATGTGAGTGAAATCAGAAGCTTTCTTGGTTTAGCAGGATATTACCGGAGGTTTATTGAAGGATTCTCCAAGATTGCCCGACCCATGACAGAGTTGCTCAAGAAGGAAAAGAAGTTCGTCTGGACCGAGTCGTGTGAGAAGAGTTTTCAGGAGTTGAAAAGAAGACTGACAACCGCCCCAGTGCTAACCTTGCCAGACATTCAACGGGATTTTGTCATCTATTGCGATGCATCCCGACAAGGGCTAGGATGTGTCCTTATGCAAGATGGGAAAGTAGTGGCGTATGCTTCCCGCCAACTCAAACCCCACGAGCAGAACTATCCAACCCATGATTTGGAGTTTGCAGCCGTAGTGCATGCCCTTAAGATTTGGAGACATTACCTGATTGGAAATAAGTGCGAGATCTACACGGACCACAAGAGCTTGAAGTACATTTTCACCCAGCCTGACCTAAACCTAAGGCAAAGAAGGTGGTTGGAATTAGTCAAGGACTATAACCTAGAAATTCATTACCACCCAGGAAAAGCCAACGTAGTGGCAGATGCCTTAAGCAGAAAGTCCTATGGAAAAGCAGTACCTAAGAGTGCCCAATTGCAAGAGGAAATGGCACGGCTCAATATGCACATTGTTCCCCAGGGCTACGTCCACCAACTAAGTATCCAACCCACCCTGGAAGACAGAATCAGAAAAGCCCAAGGGTCCGATAAGGAGTTGATGAAGATCCGCAAGCACACGGGGGAGAATAAGGCCCCAGATTTTAGGGTGGACAGTCACGGTACACTATGGTATAAGAACAGGATATGCGTACCTGAAGACGGAGATTTTCGGCAGACCATCATGGATGAGGCACACAACTCAGCGTATTCCATCCACCCGGGATCCACTAAGATGTATATGGATTTAAAGCAGAAGTATTGGTGGAATGGAATGAAAGCAGACATTGCACAGTTCGTCGCCCACTGTGATACTTGCCAGAGGATTAAAGCAGAACACCAGAAGCCCACAGGACTGTTGCAGCCCTTACCCATCCCGGTATGGAAATGGGATGAGATAGGCATGGACTTTGTAGTAGGCTTGCCCAAGACACAGAAGGGATATAATTCCATATGGGTAATAGTAGACCGACTCACTAAAGCCGCTCACTTCATACCCGTACGTAATAATTATGACGGAGAGAAGTTGGCCAAGCTGTATATAGCAAACATAGTGAAGCTGCATGGAGTACCTAGCAGGATAGTTTCAGATAGAGGGACCCAGTTCACCTCTAGGTTTTGGGAAAGTTTGCATAAAGCCATGGGCACCAAGTTGGATTTTAGTTCGGCTTATCACCCGCAGACGGATGGACAGACTGAGAGGGTGAATCAGATTATGGAAGACATGTTGAGAGCGTGTGTCCTTACCTATGGCAAAGATTGGGAACAGAGCCTACCATATGCAGAGTTTTCATACAACAACAGTTATCAAGCCTGCCTAGGCATGTCACCATTTGAAGCTCTATATGGAAGAAAATGCAGAACACCTTTAATGTGGTCAGAAGTAGGAGAACGTGCCTTGGTAGGGCCCGCACTCATAAAAGAAGCTGAGGAACGAGTAGCCGAGATCCGAGAAAAATTAAAGGCTGCCCAGTCTCGACAAAAGAGCTATGCAGACAGGAAGAGGCGAGAAGTGAGCTTCAATCCTGGAGAGTTCGCTTACCTCAAGGTTTCACCTATCCGAGGGACTCGAAGATTTCAGGTGCACAGGAAATTAGCCCATCGGTATATTGGACCGTACAAAGTACTGAAGAGAGTCGGAGCAGTAGCATATCGGTTAAAGCTACCAGAAGAAATGGCAGACATACATCCAGTATTCCACGTTTCTCAGCTGCGGAGGTGTTTGAAAGTAATCGAGGAGAAACGAGTGCCAACAGAAACGATAGATCTGCAGCCAGATCTTAGGTACCAGGAAGTGCCCGTCAAGATTTTGGACACAGTGGTAAAAAGAACAAGGACATCAGAAGTACGGGTGTGCAGAGTCTAATGGAGCAGACACGGAGTGGAAGATGCCACGTGGGAGCGAGAAGACACGCTGAAGAAAGAGTTTCCCCACTTGTTTAAGAACTAGCCGAATCTCGAGGACGAGATTCATTTTAAGTGGGGTCGGTTTGTAACGCCCGCGTTTTTAACCCCTAATAAATCACCTGCTAAATCACGCGTGTTTTCAAAATCTATCCGCTGAGCTCGATCGTCTCCCCAAAACCCCGATCATCTCTCATTCCCTCGGCGCGCATGCCGCGAATCCCGCCGGCACCACCCACCGCCGCTCACAGTACCGCCGCCCATCGCGTCACACAGCACTGCCACAGTACCGCGATCGGCCACCGTGCCGGGAATTCCGAGCCAGCCACGGTCCCGCCGGCCGGCCCGCCTCGCCACCACCGCCGTCCCGGAAAATCGCGCCGACACCCGAAAACCCGGAAATCCGACAAAAAATCCTTTCCCTAATTTTCCGGTTTTTCCCAAAATTTCCCCTAATTTTTCCTCTTCCCTTTTCCCCTTCCCATTTCCTTTTTCTTTCCTTTCCCTTTCCTTATTTTCCCTTTCTTCTCTTTTTCTTTTTTTTCCTTTCCTCCCTTCTCCTTCCTTCGGCCCAGCGTCTCTGCCTCGGCCCCGCACCTCTGCACCCGACCGTGCGCCTACTGCGACACGGCACGCCGTCCCCCCCTTCTTCAACCTTGGGCCCGCACCCCCCTAGCCTCCTCTGCTCAAGCACGCCGGCCACAGCCAGCCCACCAGCCGGCCGCAGCCAGGACGCGCCACCCAGCGCCCCGGCCGCGCTCGCACCTGCCCGTGCCGTGCTGCCCGCCACAGCGCCACAGAGCCGTAGGCTGCCGGTCCCACGACGTGACGTGTCGCTGATGCTCGACGCCGCGACCGCCATAAATGCGCCTGCCCGCCCGGTCAAGTCTGAGCGCCACCGCCACCGCAAGCCGCCGCCGTTCGAGCCTGTCGCCGCCCAGCCTGCACGCCACCGCGTGCGTCACTGCTCGCCACGTCGTGTCCACAGCACCGCAGTTACTCCCCTGCCGCGAATCTCGGCCGAGACCTCACCGGCCAAGTTGACGTTGAGATATTTCTTCCCGAACCGCCATTGACGGCCACGTGAGCTCCGCGTGCTCGGCCATTCCACCGCCTCCCCGTGCCTATAAATAGAGGCCGGTGCCGCTCTCTGCCTCACCTCGCACCTCCACAGCCAACTCCCTCCCCTCCTCTTGCTTCACAGCGCCGCCGCCCCGCTCGCCTCCGTCGGCCGCCGCCCCACCACCGCGGAGCCGCCTCCACACGCCGTCCTCGCCGAAGGTGAGGAGCGGGATCGACTCCCCGCGGTCCCCTCTCCATTTTCCCCTAGCTCCCAGTCGCCGCCATGGCCCCAGGCGCCGGCGAGCGCCGCCGGCCCGGCCGCCCCTGCCTCCCCTCCCCTGTTTCGAACCAAAGGGGAGGAAGGAGATGGCAGTTTTGCCAAGACCCCCCTCCCTTCCTTTCTATCCGCACTCGAGGCCCCTCCACCTCTCTTATATTCTGTTTCACCAAGAAGCCCCTGGATCTATAGATTTCTTTACAAATAGGTCCAAAACCCTTTAAACCTCCCCTAATACCCCCCTAATCCATCATTTTATGAGCCATTTTAATCCAAATAAATTCCCAACCTCACCATAACCTTCCCGGAGCCATTTCCGCCGACTCATCCACCCATATACTGGAAATAATATTTATTTCTATATTTTCCATGCATTTCTCCTCTCGAGCTCAGCCGGTAGACATTGCTTGATTGTATGCTTGTTTGTGTGTGCTTTAGCCAACGGAGTGAACGAGGAGGAGCCCCAGGAGGAGTTCGGAGCCGCGTACTGTGCCCAGGAGCCCGAAGACCCGAACCACGAGCAGGAGCTCCCGGACGACTTCGAAGACGGCAAGTTCAATCTCATCCTTTGATGCATGCTTTGATCCCAGTTTTATAAATACAACCCTATGACCCGTTTTATAAATTGCATATTGTTTTACTGCAAAAACCTGGTAGGATAGCCACCCTTGATTGCTATGATTGACCTTTGTTTGGCCTAAATGATTGCTTTAAAAATGTGTGAGTGCTTTAAAAATGTGTGAGTGCTTTAAAAATGGGAATGGGATATTTTGGAAAATGAGTAAAGAACTGGGTGGACGAGATGGACGTGTGTGTCAGGAGTTGGGGAAGCTCGTACCTTTGTGGTTGAGCTTGTTGGGAGATGTCCATCTTGTCGTTAAGGACCGGGTTGCGTGACATCTCACCTGGCCCAATTATCGTACTACCACTCGACCGTTGTATGTGGCAACGGCTTAGCATAAATCCCACTAGTTAATCTACTTGCCATCAGGAGTGCGGGTGAGCAGCGGGAGATCAAGGAGTAGGGGTATGATTTGTGTGAGGTACGCCCTGGTTATGTGAGATAACCCCTTGGTTACTTCCGTGGTGGCTCGTAGGGTTAGCTAAGGTGGGTAATGGCTTTGATAGGATCCGCGCCGGCACTAAGGTGTTCGTGTGGCGGTACCCTACTTGTGGGTAAAGATGTACAACCTCTGCAGAGTGTAAAACCTATTCGAATAGCCGTGTCCACGGTATTGGACGAGTCACGGTGGGGTCACAAAGCCAGTGTTTGGGTTTGGAATGATTTTCATGGCGTGAGTTGATTTCTGGAAAAGTGTGTGGCTGTGTGCCTAGGCTACTACGGACAGGGAGTCCGGTAGTCCTCAACTGGTTTTCTCAAAACAACTGAGTTACTTGGGTTATAAAAAAATTGTTTGCGAAAACCCTTTTCGAAAACGAACCCCTGCGTGAGTAAATGTGTTTGTAAAATAAACCTTATCCTGATCCTTGATATATCCTGTGCATGATCTGCTTATTAGCCCCTTCGTGGGTGGGGTTGAACTTGTTGAGTACGTATGTACTCACCCTTGCTTGATTAACTGTTTTTCAGAGGAGGATCCCGACTTCGTACCCGAAGACGTCGAGTAGGTTGCTGTCCTGCACCCAACCCGTGCCTGTGGATTCAGGGTCTCCACAGGAAGCTTCCATGGTGCAAGACTCTGACGATATCTTAGATGCTTTTGCTATCGTAGTTTGGTCTGTAGTTCTTATGTTGCTTCTCGTGGCAGTGGCGCTCCCATGCCCACAGCCTCGACGTGTTGTACGGTAATGAACCATCTGATGTAATAAATGTGTTACCAGCCTCCTGGGACTGGTATTTGTATCACATTTAGTCACCTCTGATGAGGGGACTCTTTAGTTACGCATCTCATTCTAGAGCATATCGTGTGCTCAATCTTGAAACTAACCAAATCATGGAGACTTGCGAGGTAACCTTCGACGAGACACAGCCACGTAGTCAGCTTGTCTTTGAGTGTGCAGGTGACGACGAACTTGGCGAGGAGATCTTCCAGGAGGAGGAGCATGAACATGGAGATGATGAAGATGGCGGTGCGGTGCCTTCGGCTGAACATGTACCCACTACTTCGACTCCGGTGGTGAACGGGCCCTCTCCCACACCTACAACGACAAACCTAGATCAAGGTGAAGCTGCTGTTGAGGGGGAGGTAGCATCAAGGTGAGAACCTCCCCGGCGAGTGCAAGTGGATCACCCAGCTTCGAGAATCATCGGCGACATGAATGAACGTACTACACAGTCGAGGGTTCGGAACAATTCTCATTTCGCTCATGCTGCTTTTGTTGCCACCTTTGAGCCCAAAGACATTGGACACGCGCTATCTGATCATAATTGGGTTAATTCGATGCATGAGGAGTTGGAGAATTTTGAGAGGAACCAAGTTTGGGAATTGGTTGACCCTCCCCCCGGGTGTAAGCCGATTGGGACAAAATGGGTGTGGAAGAACAAAGAGGGAGAGAAAGGAGAAGTGGTGAGAAACAAGTCAAGGCTTGTTGCTCAGGGGTATAGTCAGAAAGAGGGGATCGACTATGAGGAGACCTTTGCTCCTGTAGCTCGTTTGGAGGCGATCAGGATCCTTCTAGCCTTTTCCGTGGCTAAAGGGTTCAAGTTATACCAGATGGATGTGAAGAGTGCTTTCCTGAATGGTGTGCTGGAGGAAGTAGTGTATGTGAGGCAACCACCGGGGTTTGAGAGTGAGAAGTACCCCCACCGGGTGTACAAGTTGAGGAAGGCGCTGTATGGGTTGAAGCAGGCGCCTAGAGCTTGGTATGGTAGGTTGAGGGGGTTCCTGTTTGAGAGAGGGTTTGAGATGGGGAAGGTCGACCATACCTTGTTTCTCCTCAGGCAGGGCAGAGATATCCTGATTGTGCAGGTGTACGTGGATGATATTGTCTTTGGTGGCTCGTCTAACTCTCTTGTTGCAAGGTTTGCAGAAGACATGAGCAGGGAATTTGAGATGAGCATGATGGGCGAGTTGCAGTTCTTCCTCGGGCTACAGATCAAGCAATCAAAGGAAGGAACATTCGTGCACCAAGCCAAGTACACCAAGAACATTGTGAGGACGTTCAAGATGGAGGACTCCAAGGCCATGGCGACGCCTATGAGTACGACTACAGCTCTTGATGCGGACGAGGAAGGTGAACACGTGGACCAGAAGGAGTACCGGAGCATGATCGGGTCACTCCTGTACTTGACGGCGACGAGGCCGGACTTCCAATTCTCAGTATGTCTGTGCGCTCGTTTTCAAGCGTCTCCGAGGACTTCACATCGGCAAGCAGTCAAGCGCATTTTCAGGTATTTGCGTCATACTCCCGACTTCGGCCTTTGGTACTCCGCGTCTTCTTCTTTAGCGCTTCATGGTTTTTCAGACGCGGATTTTGCCGGGTGTCGGTTGGATAGGAAGTCCACTTCTGGGACTTGCCAGTTCTTGGGTTCTTCCTTGGTGTCTTGGTCTTCCCGCAAACAGTCGAGTGTTGCTCAATCCACTACCGAGGCAGAGTATGTGGCCGCAGCTAGTTGTTGCTCTCAGCTCCTTTGGATCACATACACCATGAGTGACTTTGGTGAGGAGTATACCCATGTCCCACTTCAATGTGATAGCACCAGTGCCATAAGCATTGCAAAGAACCCAGTGCTCCATTCCAAAACCAAGCACATAGAAGTGAGGTATCATTTCCTGAGAGACAATGTGGAGAAAGGGAAGATAGCTTTGATCCATGTACCCACACATGACCAACTAGCCGATATTTTCACCAAACCCCTAGATCAAGCAACTTTCACTCGTTTGCGGGGGGAGCTTGGTGTGTGTTTGATTTCTTGAGTTGGTGTGTGGGAGCTCCTTTGTAGCATATGTATAGCTTTCCTTTGTGCATTTCTTGCATTTGGCATGGCATATGTAACATGATGTATAGGCATCTTTGTATCTTAGGTTGCATGCATTTTGTATCATATGCATTGTTTAGGAAAGCTTCTCCTATATACATTGTTCACCATGGAATGATATGTATGTCTTTGTGAGCTAGTTTTGGTAAGCTATGGTTAGTTTGGCTTAGCTCTTGATAATCTTGATTTATATCCATGGTTGATGGCTATGTTTTTGAAAAATGTCACATGTATGCTCTCTTGTGAGTAAATGCCTTTATATGATCTTGACATGTTTTAGTGGCATGGCTATGCTTAATTTGTGGTTGGATAGCTTATTTTGATCATATGGGGCCAAAGGCTCATTTGCCATCATGAATGTTTAGCCCCCATGCTTTATCTTGTGGAGGGGCATAAGTTCCTTTTTGTCGCAAAGACATTTCATGTACCAAGTATAAATCTGAAAATGAAATGTAAATTGCTTGGAAAATGTGCTCCCATGTCATATGTGCTTAAATTAACTTGCTTTTGGGTGCTAAACCGTTGCATGTTGCTTACCAATGAGAAGTCTCATTGTTAGAAGTAAGCACATGGCTCGGTGGCTTTGACGTGACATGAGGTGCTTGTGGGTGTTTATGATGGTCTTATGCTTAGAATGGTTGTCCTAGCATGAAGTTTGGGTGGCTTTGCCATTTTGACATGTTTTGCTCATGTTTAGGACTTTGCTCATGAGAGGGTAAATTTTCGCAAAATTGCTCAATTCTATCTTAGCTTCGTCCAATGGTTGTGAAACTTGGTGATCTTGTGGTTGGTGTCATTATGAAGCTATAGAGTATCTAACTTGCTCATTTGGACATGTGTAGCATCCTATGTTGAATTTTGTCTATTTGAGAAGCACTAGGTTGCATTTTTTGCATTTTTGGCTTGATTCATGCATTGTCAACAAGGGGGAGAAGTTTGAGCATGTTTTGGCCTACTGAATGCATCTAGAAGGTTTTCAGGTGGTTTCGAGCCATTTCTGGGCTCTGTTGTGCACCGGTCTGACCGGTTGAGGTCACCGGTCTGACCGGTCAGAGTGCTGGCCCTGTTCACATGTTGAGCACCGGTCTGACCGGTGGTGTCGACCGGTCTGACCGGTCAGAGCTGAGCTGTTGCAGCTGCTCTGTTTCGTGAAGTGGTTTGCATGCATTCGTCCAGGGGGAGTTTGCATTGGTTCAGGGGGAGCTTGCATGTGTGCAGGGGGAGCTCTTTGTGGTTTTCGAGCTTTGGATCGTTGGCTTGTGCTCTTTGCTTGAGCATGTTTTTGTCTCGGATGTGTCGAGCTGTTGCCCTTGCCTAAGGGGTTCGAGACTTGTCTTCTTCAAGTGATCTTGCTCTTTGCCTTTCTTTGGCTTTCGATCGCTTGTTGGAGTTTCTTTTAGTCGTTTCTTTTCTTTTCTTTTTCTCTTGGTTACCAAAATGTGTGTGTTGTCAATGCACTCATCAAGGGAGAGATTGAGAGCCAGGTGTGGTTCGAGGACCAGTGGATGGTCGCTTCCTGGTGTGATGAGTGATTGACAACGTGGCGTGGACTGATTCTTGGCTAAGTATTGCAGGTGCAGGTTGCGGCTTGACTGGTGTTGGTGCAGGTGAAGAACAAGCGCGAAAGGTCGTTGCCGGTGAGGCCTCCAGGTGTGGAGAAGACAAGTAGGCTTGGTTCGAGGGACCCGGTGGCCAGCGGGGTCAAGTGCGGGCCGCATGGTGGCAAGAACAGCAAGAAGAAGTCATGAACGGTTTCTTGGTAGAGCCTCAAAACCAAGGTCGAGCCGGGACTACGTGGGAGCCGAGTCATGAGTGGTGATTGGCGGAGGCTACACCGAGTTCGCGGGGTTTCCAGTGGTTCACCAGAAAACCACTGGGTTCCTTGGTTGATCCACAAAGCCAAGACTGAAGAACCGAAGACGGAGGTGCAGCAGCATCGGACCGGTCTGACCGGTGGGTCTGACCGGTCTGACCGGTGGGTACCGGTCTGACCGGTGAGGAGCACCGGTCTGACCGGTGTGCAACGACGCAGTCCGGAATCTTCGAAGCGGAGGACACGCGTCGGGATCGCAAGGCTTGCGTCGAGGCTAAGCAAGTTTGCGGTCGCTGGGCATCCGTCCGATGGAGCGAAGACAAAGATTTCCGAATTCGCCCTTGAGGGGCATGTATCCCTAGTTAGCTAGTAAGGGTAATTTAGTCTTTCGGTTGCCTCCATATAACCCAAGGGGTGAGAGGATGGCAGCCATCTCTTGGAACCCTAGCTCATTTGGTTTTCCTATTTTCTCTTCCTATTTTCCCTAGGATTTTGTAGGACTAGCTTGAGAGCTTCATGGTGAGATCTTGTGAGAGGATTGGATGATCGGGTGGCAAGCTAGACCTTGTATGAACCTCTTTGGTATGTATAGATGATTCGGCGTGGTTCCTCAAGGCTTGGATTTGTCTTTCCCGTTTCTCCTTTTTTGGTGATTTTCGGAGGCTTTTCTAGACGAATTTCTTGTGGCGGTTTTGAGACCTTTCTCTTTGGGATTTGGTGGGGGATGTATGCATGAACCCTTCGTGGTTCTTTTCCTTTTGATTCCCCTCCCAAATCCGTGAGTAAAGGGGCTCAATTTTGGGGTTTTCGGTGGTCTAGGGTTCGTGGTGTTCTTGGCGGAAATCCTTCGATTCCTCTTGATTCAACGAGTTTTGGTGGACCAAATCTTGGCTATGGAGTGCCCATGAGGTGTTCCTACTATCCCCAAAGTCTTGTGCAAATCCGTGGAGCGAATTGGGAGATCGGGAGTTGGATTTGGGGGAGTTGACCCGCGGGCGCTGTTCATCCCGAGCTGCCCAGGCGTGACCGGTCTGACCGGTGCTCTTGACCGGTCTGACCGGTGCGAGCCCTTGTGGGTTTTTGTCTCGGGGAACTGCTGTGTTCATGTGGTTTGGTCCCGTGGTTCTGCTGGTCAATTCTTGGCCTGTTTGGAGTTGTCTTGCTAGGCTTTGTGAGGGGTTTTCCTTCTTGGCAGGTTGTTCTTTGGTGGTGGTTTTTGTTCCAGGGCCTAGAGGAGTCACTGAGGCTTCCTGGAACTTTGCTGTGCATCTGCTGTTCGCCACCGGCCTGACCGGCACAGTTCACCGGTCTGACCGGTGCCATCGGTCTGACCGGCAGGAGCCATCGGTCTGACCGGTGTAGCACAGACAGCAGATTGCTCAGGTTTCCGCTGTGCGTTTGGGGTGTTTTGTTCGGTTGGTTGAGTTGTTGGTTCCTAGGACCAGTAGCATTCCAGTGGCTACGTGGTCTTAGCCAACTTGGGTAGTTGAGTCGGAGACGTGTGTTGGAAGTCGTGTTCATCTTGTTGGAGTCTCTATCTCCTTCGAGAAGAAATTTTATCGGCTCCCATTCACTCCCCCCCTCTCTGGTTCGCCTAATCGGTCCTTCACCGACTCACCATCTTTAATTTTACAGGCTCTATGTTTCAGATATAGGTGCTTTACTTTCAAAAGATCATACCAGACAGGTGAATCATCCAATTTATGGGTTACATTTCCTACCACAACATTTCTTAGGTATTTGGCTTTAACAATGTCTTGCCAAATTCCAGTTTCATTATCTAACCTCCACCACCACTTGCAAAGCAAACAGATATTCATAAGCCTGATATCTATAATTCTCAGGCCACCTTTCTTTTTACTTAGGCATATCACAGGCCATCTAACCAGGTGATACTTCCGTTTTGCACTACCCCCCTGCCAAAACAAAGTTCTCCTCTGTTTATCCAGTTCATCTACCACTGTTTTTGGCAACAAGTACATAGACATATGGTAAATAAATGCGCTTGTTAGACTTGAATTAATCAAAGTCGCTCTTCCGGGAATGGACATCGAACCTCCTTTCCTGATGTCAAGTTTCTTTCTGTTATTATCAGCCAGTGGTGCCTAGTCAACCACCTTCAGCCTGCTGGGGCTGACTGGTACCCCAAGGTACTTAATGGGGAAGAGCCCCACTTGACAGTTAAAGATATCAGCATATTGCCTAGCAATGTCATCATCTCCATTTACCACCACAACTTCACTTTTTGTGAAGTTAATTTTTAGGCCAGACATGAGTTCATATAGATACAACAACAATTTCATATTTCTGGCTCCCACTAAGTCATTATTGAGGCACACTATCATATCATCTGCATATTGCAGTATGGCAATGCCGTTGGGGATCAAATTGCTTGCTAGTCCAGTTATCAAGTGTTTATATTGAGCTTTCTTGGCCATTCTGGTCAGGCAATCGGCTACAAAGTTTAAAAGAATTGGGGATAAGGGGTCCCCCCTGTCTCACCCCTTTATGGCTAGAGAAATAAGGACCTATTTGATCATTCAGCTTCGCACTCACTGTCCCTCCAGTGACAACCTGCTCTATCCATCCACACCACTTTTCATTGAAGCCCCTTATCTTTAAACATTCCATAAAAAAAGACCAACTAACCTTATCATAGGCTTTTTCAAAATCAAGTTTGAGTACAATCCCACATTCCTTCTTGTTGACGGTTCAAAAACGCGTCAAGGTTCACCGCAAGCGCACGGGTCACTTGTAGCCTTTTTCACCCAGGGGAGATCCCCAAGGTTCTTGTCAATCCACGGAGTAAGGGAATTGCTAGCGTTCGATCTTATACTAATCTAGTCGACTTAAACAAACCTTAAATCTAGATTAATCTTAAAGAAAGCAAAATAATCTAAGTTAAAGAGGGGTGCGAGGTGCACAAGGTGTGAAGGACACTTGCCCATGGAGTCTATGGACACTTGAACATGTGATCGCCTAGCAAGACAAAACTAAACCAATCTACTGGAAGATGTGAACACGAGTTCACCCTTTTCCCTTCTATCGCACTGTCACTACGCGAAGGTAATCGTGGCGAACGAACTAATGAACACGGTAAGTTGAAGACATCTACGGGAGTAGTGAGATCTATACGCCCGATGAGCATGGTAGCTAACCGTAATCATGAAAGCATTCATCAACAAAGGACCAATAGATTGAAACCATAAAAGTATCGGCGATTACATGACAAGCTCTGTTACAACTCCATGGACAAATGAAAGATTTACCCCATCAAGGCGCTAAGCATGGCGCCGTTGATTGTGTAGACGCTTCCAACAATGTTGTCCTTCAACTCCGGGGGCACCGTGGTAGGGCCTCGACGTCCTCCTCCGCTTGTGGCCACCTCCTTGGACTAGATGAATGATCTTCACGAATGCTCAATCTCGGTTTCTTCCGTCCAACCTCTCTCCCTCTTGTGGACGACCTCCTGGGTATTTATCTCTGTTTTCTCCGAATGGCGGCGCCACCAACAACTTAGGGTTGAAGGAACTTCACGCTGAAGAAATAGGGGGTCGAACCGACGTCGAAAGGGGGTAGGTTGGCCGGCCTGGGCCGACTGGCCTAGGCCCGTTTCGGCCCGGCTCGGCCGCCCCTTTCTCCCCGCGGCTCATCTTGGCATTTTGGATTTTTGCCCCAATATTCATGACTTTTTAGCACCATCATCCCACTGGTGGAGACCCAGGCATTTGTCTCGGTTGGGAAGGGGCTTATTTCTCTCCTTCCCAACCGGGAATAAAATGGAGAGACAAATGACCCCCCCTTTTGTCCCGGGTAAATTAACCTAGACAAAAGACCCTTTAGTCTAGGTTGGTATTACCACCCGAGACAAAAGGGGGTGGTTGACGGTGCTCTGCCAGCACCGTGAGCACCCCTTTGTTCGCGGTTGGTAATACCAACCGAGAATAAAGGGAGGGCTAGGCCATCCCAGCGGGCCCGTGAGGTTTTTTTGTTTTCCAATTTCAATTATACTATTTATTGTTATACGTGTATACTTCAATTATTGTCTCACTTATAAGTATTGATATACGTACTTACACTAAGATAAGTACGTATACGTGTCTACTATACGTACTTAGACTTATATAGCTACGTATATATATAAACTTATAAATACATACTGTTGTACATTTGACTAGGTATTAATATGTTACAAAATTACTAAATATACATCAAAATATCGTTCCATTCGAATCCATTAGTCCCACTCTCCGCTTTTAAGAAGCCTATGCCCGTCATAATGATGACTTCCTTTTGGATCAACGACCTCGTCCAGAAGGAATCCTACGAGACCTTCTTGAACTGCCAAGAGACGATCCTTCTCGATGATAGCATCCTTGATCTTATTTGTCTGTAATGTGCAAATATGTCAATATATTAAACCCAACAATTAAATATAAAAGCGGCTTGAAAATGATGTATTATTTTACTTACAGCATACTCATCGCCTGGAGTGCAGAAACTGTGTATGTGCTCACAGACGTAGTATCCACATAAATTAGTTCCTGGTTTCTGTCTGAAACACTGAAGTGGAGGAATATTATGAAATATTAGTGTTATACAATTTAAATTATATGAAGCTGAAGTTGTTATTTAGAATAGGTACCGGAAAGTCAGTGTAGAATCTAATCTTTTCTTTAAATGGTCCAGCATTCGTTGCAATGAATTTACTCCAAGCTCTGGGGAAAAAATGAAACATAGAGTGTTACAAAAATAAACTATTATGTTCAAGAAAATTCTTAGGTAAAATTATTACTCCTGAAACAGGTCTTGAAGGTCTTGGTAGTCTGAAGGAGGTTTTCTCAACAAATCAAAGACTAATATGTTGCTGTCATCGACGGTAATTATCATAAGGACCCAGTGGAAACTGTATACATGCTCTTAAAGATTAGAACTAAACGAAGGAAATGCTGCTCACACAAGGAAATCGTTTATTAGATGGTTATCACACTTACTTGATTTCGTATGGTAGTAGTATGCACTGCTTGAAATGCTGCTCATACAAGGTCTTATAGATACATTTCAATGTTTTCTCCAGTTGGTTTCGGACCTCGAATTGGTTAACATTTGATGGGTCCATGAAACCAACTTTGTTATGATAACCCGTCTTTCGCATCTCCTTTAGTTCGAGGCTATAGAAAATGAAAGTCAAAGTTAATTAGACGATCGGTAGATGCAACAAATTAAATAATAAAGTTATGAAAATACGACACTTATAGACACCAGGCAATGATAAGATCGGTATTCAAGGCATCTAGATAGTAAATTTCATAAATATCTTTGAACTCCAGCCAGACCGCCTTCTCACCAGGATTGCATAAATCATCAGGGTGAATAAGCATACCAATCATCTATCGGCCATTCCTCGACACTGTCATGTACCACTGATAAAATGCATACATCTTAGTTGGGAGCTTCTTCACCAATGCTGGCTTGACCAAAGGTTGTCCGAGCTTAAAGGGCCATCTAGGTTCGATTTTTTTCGTAAATGAAGGTGGTAGATCTTCAGTGCCGACAAGAGCACCTAAAGGCATCCCTGTTTCTTCATGAAAAGTAATATATGTCGCAATTTCTTCTGCAGGCATATTTGCAAGAATTCATTCCGGTGCACTGAGGTCGGTGGGAACATAAGTTTGCGCATGTGTTTGGTTCTGCTTCTTTGTGCCAGCCGATGAGGACTCAGGAATTTGCTCGATGTAACTATTTGGTGACCCTCCTCGTTTCTTCTTTTTCATTGACTTGGAAAGTGAATGCTCATAATCCGTTTTTAATGGTGGCGGCATCGGTTTCTTGGCCTCCTCCTGCTCAGCTATGAACAACTGTAGCTTCTTTTTTTGGCCAGCGCCTCCTTCTCCTCCTGCTCTTGGAGCTGCTTCTATCGAACTTCTTGACGCACTTTCGTGAACCAATCACTGACTTTTTGTCGAGAAATTGCATCTGTTTCCTCATATGTTCACTCATATGGTAGCTTCTGTCTAACAAGCTCGGACTTTTTCTTTGTTGTTTTTTTTCTGCATTTTTGGTTGTTGCATTGGCAAGGAAGATGTTTTCTTTGCGACCGGTGCTTTCTTCGCGGCCGGTGCTTCCTTTGCGGCCGGTGCTTGCGGAGGGTTGTCATCATCGTCATCCGCAGCACCTCCAGCATCGCTTGGTGGAGAGGGTTAGCGAGGATGATGTGACGACGGTCCATGTTGCGATGATGACGGCCCTGGAGATGATGGCGGCACATCTCTCTACGGGTTTCCTTCCTCGTTCTCGGGGATTATGATGTACTTTTTGGCCACAGAATGATACCGTGAACCGCATCCTTGAGTGTCTTTTCCCCGTCACCTCCTGGGATCTCCAGCTCGAGGTCTTCAAATCTTGGGTCACAGATCTCCTCCAGACCAACTGAGGCGTAGCTAGGTGGAATCGGCATGCCGTGGCTTGTCTGTCCTGGCAATTGTGCAAGAGCACTTCCGTACGCCACCTTCATTGTGATGTTGCCGAATGGCTTGTGCAGCTCACATGAGGTACGCTTACATATGTTATCCACAGGGTAGTGTTCATTGATCTCCACTTGAAATCCTTCGATTGCCCTATTGTGCTCTTCGGGGACCTCTGTGGAGGTGCAACTGCTTTCGCATTGCGAAAGGCTAACAAGATCCTCCGATGGTGCTTGTGCTTGGGGCAGTGCTCCAGACGAGGCCATCGAACTTATCGTGGTGGCCACTGCCCGTTTAACCTCTGCCTGCATCCTTTCTTCCTGTTCTTTAAGTATTTTCTCCATCATTTCTTGCCACTGCTCCTGTTCACGTTGTCCTTTTCTTTTGTGGCTTCTATAGGTGTCACTGTGACCCTTGAAAGCAAACTTTCACGGCACCACCCCGTAGCCTCTGCAACATCCTGGGTGTTTTGGGTTACCGAGGGCCAAAGTGAGCTCATCGTTCTCTCTGTCAACCTTTATTCTGCCAGCTTTGACATCTTCAATTTTTCTCAGGATCGCAAGTGCCTTCTCACGTAACGAGGCTGGGAAGTCAAGGGTCCCGTCATCGGGGTTCAATCGGCCTCCATGAGCATAATACCAATTCTTCGATCGGTCGGGCCAGTCGAAGGTCGCTGGCATGACATCTTTGGCGACAAGGTCTTCTTCCATCTTCTTCCACTTGGGAATTGCAACTGCGTAACCACCTCGACCAAGATGGTGGTTGTACTCCCCCTTGTGACTAGCACTGTGATTCCCTTGTGCACTTTTTATTGCAAAATCTCCACTTTGCACGTATTCCACAAATGAGTCCCAGTGGTCTTTTAACTTTGGATATTCATCCCATTTTGGAGTTTCTCCTTTCTTGATAAATTTTGACTAAAGCTACTTCTTGAAACTCTGAAATTGAGTTGCCATCTTCGAGAGAGTCCAACCCTTTACAACGTTTGTGTCGACGTGTTCAAGAAGTTTGAAGTGTTTTAGGACATCAACCCACAACATCTCTTTTAATGAGTTCGGGACCACGTGCGGATTATCTTCTCTTCCCTTCCATTCTCTATATTTGATGGGCACCATGTCCCTTACAATGGCCCCGCATTGCAACACGTACTTGTCTCTGTACTTTTTGGGTTCCCATGGCTGGCCAAGCTCTGACACTTGTGTGATTTGATACATCACATCACCGGTGAGTACTTGTGTATGCCCTCTCTTAGTCTTTTTCGACGACGACGATCCAGAGGGCTACAAAAGCAAGAATCACTATTTATTACTACATTGTATGGGTATGAATTCGTAATGATGATATTATTAAGGCATGGTATCCCTGATACCTCATCGGAACATTGCGCATTATCCTGGGCTACCACCCCGCCTGTGTTGTTGTCCTCGACCCCGGTGTTGCCTTCCTCGCCGAGGGAGAAGTTGAGGAACCTGTCCGCCTGGGAACCCTCCTCCATGGTGTAGCTTGGCTCGTTGTTCTTTGAACCTTGAGCAATAATGTCATAAAAAGCCTGATCTCCCACATCATCCATATCCATCTCTGATATCTAAGAATATAAATGAATTTCTAAGATTAATTTCTAAGAATATACGAGAATTTCTAAGAATATACGAGAATTTCTAAGTATAACCTTGAATTTCTAAGAATATATGAGAATTTCTAAAAATATACGAGAATTTATTTAACCATGAATTTCCAAAAAAAAACTTGCTCTGACGCAAGCATTGCATCAGCAAGCCAAAAACCCCAACCGGCGCGGCCGGCGGGGTGGCCACCGGCCGCAGGGATGGTGCGGCGGCTGGGGAGGGGCGGCGCCGGAACCTACCGGCGGCGTGGAGACAGAGGGGCAGGCGTCGACGGCGACGGTAGGAGGAGATCGGACGGCGGCGGATGCAGGGGGCGTCGGCCAGGCGTGGAGGCAGGTCAGAGCGGATGCCGGCGCGGCGTGGAGGCAGAGGGGGCCGGGGCGCGGCGGCGTGGAGGCAGAGGGACGGGCGTCGACGGCGACCGTAGGAGCGGATCGGACGGCAACGGATGCAGGGGGCGCCGCGCGCGGCGTGGAGGCGGGTCGGAGCCGATGCCGGCGCGGCGTGAAGGCAGAGGGGGCCGGGTTGCGGCGGTGTGGAGGCAGGGCGCGTGCGGCGACGACAGCCGTGGTGATAGACGCGTGGATGACGGCTATGGGGATGGCGCGGCGGCGCGTGGACGACGGCCGCGGCGACGTGCACGTGTGGAAGGCGTCGGCGGGCGAGGCTGTGCGATGGCGGGGGAGGAGGGTGGGGACGCCGCAATCCGGTGGGGGAGGAGGCCGGTGGAGCTCCGGCGGGACGATGCAGGGGACGGCGGCACGGATCCGGGTGCGGCCGGCGGCGATTGAGGCGGATGCGTCAAGGCGGTGGCCGGGGATCGGAGGAATGGTGGCTAAGTGTTGAGGAAGTGGGGCGCGCCGCTTTATATACCCCCTCTTTTGTCTCAGGTCGTAATATGACCCGAGATAAAAGGCTTAGTCGTCCCGGGTGGTGTTACCACCCGAGATAAAGGGGGGGCTTTTATCTCGGGTGGTAAGACCCACCCGGGACAAATGTGCATTTTCGTGTGGGAGCCCCCAAAAGGGAAAATTTTGCCCTTTAGTCCAGGGTGGTGTTACGACCCGAGACAAAAGGCCCTCCTTTATTCTCGGTTGGTAACACCACCCGAGAATAAAGGTCTATTTCTTGCGGGAACACCGATTTTCCCATTTTCTTTCTCATTTTCTCAACAATTCTCTTTGGAATGTTTATTTAAAATAGTAATTTTGATGATTTTGAACATGCAAAATCATATTAAACTCTGTAATACGTAGATCTACATTTTTGTATAGAAATCTATTTTAAGAGCCTAAATAACTACTTCTATTTTCTGTTTTTCAATTTCAGATCATAGAATTTCATTTAGAAGAATATGATTACTTAATTAATAATTTGGAAAAAAATATGGAAATAAATTGATTACTTAATTACTTCACAGGGCATCTAAAAGGCTTAGAAAAAGTTTGAGACCAATACGATACTGCAAAGCGCGGGGCTTCAGAATCTCTAATAATATGTAAGAACCTAAGTCTACACATGGATCGATGAGAGGTTCCGTATACTTTTGTGAAGCAAGTAGGCTAAGTCAATTTCAAAATGGGCTGAATTTTTTTTTGTTGTCATCTACACCCAAATTATGGCACCACGCAAGATCGTGGGGTTTTTCTGATGATTATATGTATTATTTTATTTTTCTTCGTCCCGTAGGATCTTTCAGGGGGTGCACTTAGTTTGAGGCCAATATGACACAACAAAGCGCATTGATCTGACTTCATAATCTCTAAAAATCTCCTTCACCATTCCGGATCATGTCGGGGGGTGCACTCCGTTCAACATTATGCTGGAGTTCCGAGGTTGTGAGAGATGAAGACTTCTGAAACTGGGTATATCCAGCAGAGACTTGTGAAAGCCCATGGAAGACATCATTGTAAAATATGATGGTACTGTAATTAAGAAACTCTCCGGGAGATGTCATTCAGTTTCTATATGGAGAAGATGGTATGGAAGCTGATCGGTTGGAGCTTGGGACTCAAATCACCAGAACTGCTGATGATGCTATGAGCATTGAAGCTCAGAAGAATGCAACCTTGTTTTTCAATATCCTGCTCCGTAGCACATTTGCTAGCAAGAGGGTCTCCAAGGAATACAAGCTTACAAAGGAAGCTTCTGAAGGAATACAGTTCACTACGTAGATATACTTAATATATCTACGTGCATTATAATCTTACATTACTACAAATATATAATCGTGCATTATTATACATAAATAGAGTTCACTACTTAGATATACTTAATTAAAATCTAGAACCGGTCACTTCATCACCCGCACCATGAATCATCAGGAAGTACAAACTATAATTAATATCGATAATGTTGATTCCTAAGAACCTATCAACATAATCTAGTGCATATATGTATGCACTATCTCTGGCCATGTAGGGCGTGATGAATACCTCTCCAAATATTTGTACTGAATTTGTAGATGATGATAGGGTAATGCCAGCTTGCCAACCGCCGCGTACTGGATGTGGGTGCGGTGTTATGAATGACCATCCAATTTCTTCTAGAACTTGATGTAAGACCTCTTTCATACCTTCATCAGCGTGCATGAAACTATTATACAATGCGTCCTGATTCAATTGGCAACCAAAACATAACGTGTTAGTATACAGTTCATCAAAAAACAAATACCAAAAGTAACAACTAAGTTTTAGTTACATACAATGCGCGATGCATATGATGGTGATATCCGTTTAGGCATTTCAGTGACTGGCAGGTTGTTATGTTGTAAGGCTTTAATCTTGAAGTAGCTATACTCTGGATATACATGTCTTGTTTCAGCTTCTATTTGGATAAGTGCCTTTCTCACAGCATCAGCAGCGGCAACATGTGGTTGTACCATCATAGAAGAATTGACATGGATAATAATTGTATCACCAAGTCTTTGCTCTCGCATGCCCACAGCATTAATGGTTAGAGAAACAATATAGCTTCCTCACGACGGAGTGTTTTGTTCATAATTCACCATTGGAGCTTGTCCAGTCGAACCATGTATAACTTGTTCTAACAATTGGATTGGTGAAACGAACTTCATAATAATGCAAATAATTAACATTAATTGTTATCATTATAAAAATAATAAAAATTCAAAAATAGACTATCTAAGTACATACCACATTCCGACGCGCCTCGCGCTGGGTAATGGGCACGGGTTCTTGACCGACGGGGAACGAAATGCCAATAGGCTGTGCTAGGGGTGGTGGCGGGGGGTCTGGGACTGGGGGACCTCTGCGGACAGGACGACGACCACCTCCACGTCCACCATCACGATTAAAAAAGCTATATCTTGACATTGTTATCCCTAAAATATGCACAATATTTTATTTACCATTTTCTACACAATCTCTAGTCTAACAAAATTTATTCTAATAATATTTACAAGATTTTCTTGTAAACTCACTTCAAATAAAGCTAGCTAAGTGTTAAATTTATTCTATATATGTATTCTACCTAAAAGTAAGATTCAATTTTCTAAATATAAACACAAAAAAAATCCTTAATAAAAATGAATCAAAGAAGATACAATGTAGCTAAATAACTACTTGTTACTAAGTCTAAAGTACATTAAAAACCTCATCTTTTATCTCCTCCTACCTAGAAATTAAAATTTCTATTTTTTCACCATCTCTAAATCATAAAACAAAATTTAATCACAAGAAACGAAAGGAGAATGAAGAATCAAACCTATAGGCAACACTTTGGAGGAGAGAATATTCATAAATTGATGAAGAAAAAAATACGGCATCACCTACCAAGGAGAGAGGCGCCATGGAGAGAGCTTGAGCTTGAGCTCTCTCAGCTCGATCGGTTAAGTTGAAAGAATGGCTCGGGCCAGAGGAAGAAGAAGGAGAGCTGGATTTTATAGCACAGGGGCTTTTGTCTCGGGTGGTAAGACCACTCGGGACTAAAGTCCTGGCCTCCGACAGCGTTCCGTCCGAAATTATTGGCGCGAGACTTTTGTCCTGGGTGGTCTTACCACCCGAGACAAAAGATCGTCCCTTTTATCTCGGGTGGTAAAAGCAACCGGGATAAAAGTCCTGGCCTCCGACGGTGCCACGACAGCAATTATTGGCGCGGGACTTTTGTCTCGGGTGGTCTTACCACCCGAGACAAAAGATCTTCCCTTTTATCTCGGGTGGTAAAAGCAACCGGGATAAAAGAGGGACAATCTTTTGTCTCGGGTGGTAAGACCACCCGGGACAAAAGTCCCGCGCCAATAATTTTGGCCGGAGCACCGTAGGAGGCCAGGATGAAGTATCAAATAGGCGACCAGAGAGGGGGGGAGTGAATGGGAGCCGATACAAAATTCTACTCAAAGAATCTGGCCTATGTCCCAAAATAAACTCCCAGATCCTTTGCACAAGCCTTGCCAAGATCACTTAGACACTGGAGTTCTAATGACCCTAGGAGCAAGGTTAGAAATGCTAGAACCCACAACGGAAGCAAACTCGGAAGCAATGGAGCAAAACAGCAATTTCTGGGTCCTACCGGATCATCCGGTCATAGGGTCCGAATCATCCGGTGCAATTCAGAGAGCTGCCGGATCTTCCGGCCCCTAGCCTCCGGATGATCCGGGAGGGACGAACAGCCCAGAAAAACAGCCTCGAGGGTAGAGGGAAAAATCCAAAACTCGATCAATTGACCTCCAAAAATCATGAAATTTTAACCATGGCTTTGCAACAACACCAAGAACCTTTTCCCAAGAGATCTCCTCCAAAAGATCAAGCAAACATCTCCAGAAAAATGATTTAGGTCAAGAACACAAAAGGGTTGACTTTTTCTCAAATCGATGGATCTCCCAAACGGCTAGAGCTCTTGAGACAAGATTTGGGGTAGATGAGAAGCACCCCAAAGGGATGATATGCCCCAAAAATCTCTACCTCTAATCCCCTAAAACGTCGGGAATCGTGGATCACATGAACACAACCTTCCTCACGAGTTCATCCGAAAAACTTCGATTCTAGGCCAAATCCCGGAGTTTGAGGGGCAAAGATCACCAAGAAAAGGATCACTAGGTACCCATGTGTGATTCTCTCAAACAAATCCGAAGAGAAACAGGCTAGAAACGAAGAATCAAGCCAAGCACGAAAATACCAAAAAAGGACTCGAAAATAGAAGGGAGATAATCAATCCAAAGCCAAATCTTCCATACAAACAGAGGAATGATTCTATACAACGGAGACTAGCCTCCACCCTTCATCCACCCGCTAAGAATCGGCGATTTGCACTTGGCTAGCCTACCGGAGAGAGGGGGCAAATGAACTAGGGTTCCAGCAGATGAGTTCCCTCTCCCTCCACCTCTCTATTTATATTTAGTCTCTTGGAGGTGCCGAATGACCAAACTACCCCTAAGCCCTACAACTAGGATACATACCCCTCAGGGGCCACTTTGGAATGTCATCGATATTTCTCCCGGCTGGGCACGCCGTCCATCCAACCTTGCTTCCCTCCGACGCAAGCTCCAGGATCCTGCCGCGTGTTCACCGCTTCGAAGCTTCCCGAACGTGCCCGGATCACCGTTTCCTCCACGTTGGGCCTTCGGGCTCGGTTTTGAGGCCCAAACTGAGAAACCGTCCACCTGATGGTTTTGTGGCCAAACCACCAAACCCCACGTGCGAACTTCGGTTGTTAGCCACCACCTCGCACCGGCTCCATGTCCACGTTGCCTCGGCCGTTCTTGCCACCATGTGAACCGCACTTGATCCATCGGCCACCGGGTCCCTCGAACCAAGCCTACTTGCCTCTCCACTCCTCGGAGGCCACTCTGGCTAAGGCCTTTCGCGCTTGTTCTTCACCTGCACCAATGCAAACAAAGTCGCATTCTACACCTGCAATACTTGAGCCAAGGCGAACGTCAGTCCACACCACGTTGTCAATCACTCATCACACCAGGAAGCGACCATCCACCGGTCCTCGGACACACATGGTCCTCAATCTCCCTCTTGATGAGTGCTTTGACAACACCCGCACAATTCAGAAATTGAAAGGTAAAATAGAAAAGAAGAAGAAAAGAAAGTTCAATCAAATGACTCGAAGCAAAGAACAAGCCGAAAAAGTCACTCGAATGAAAAAAATCTCGGTCCCCGAAGACACGGGCAATGGCTTGACACAACCGAGACACAAACTCAAGAACGCCGACCCCTCAAGAAGAGGCGAATGGGCTCAACACCGCCGGCACAAGAGCAAAGCACAAAAATCAGGAACACACGGAGCTCCCCCTGCAAACATGCATACTCCCCCTGAACAAGTGCAACCTCGAGTTCTCCCCCACAAATGCAAAGTGAAAAGCAAAAACTGAATTGGTGCACATATTCTCCCCCTTGTTGACAATGCAGGAATCAAGATCAGCATGATGGTACAAAGAGCATGTCAAGGCATATATATACATCTACACAAGCTTCTCACATATACCACAAGCACTATGGAAGGCTAAAAGTGAGACAATGAAGCAAGCAAAGTAGATCATAGTTCAGTTCAAGCATTGCCATCAAGAGAGTATTGCAATATAAGCATGTGACAAAGCATGATCAAGTCTTAGCATTATTCCAAAAACATCACCTCATGAGCAAAGTCCTAACCATGCATCATTCATAGCAAAAATAAGCTAGATCTTAGCAAAGAGCATGAAAGGACATGGATTCTCAACAAGAGTTCATCACAAACACCCACATGCTAACATATGTACATGTCAAGTCACCGAGCCATGTGCCTACTTCGGGGAGACTTCTCCACAGGTAGACATCATGCAACGGCTGCGAGCCCATGGGTTAGTGGTGAGATAAAAGCATAGAGGGCAAAGCATACATGACATGAAGAGAGCATCATTTTTCAAGCATTCTTTTTCCAAGCATATTTTTCCATTAAGCATAGACACTTCATTTTCCCAGATTATTATGTTACATGGTACATGCAAGTGTCATTTTGGCACAAAGAAGCTTATGCTCCCCCATAGGCTAATACATGGGCTAAACATTCATGATGACAAAGGTCTTTGACCCAAATGAGAAGAACACACATCCAAGCATGATCTAAGCAAGATATAGCCATTTGAGCACAAAACAAAGCATGGGATATCTTCTACTCATGGGTGAAAGCATTGCATAGATTATAGATCAAATTTAGCATTTCATTCCAAAAAGAGCTATCTCATCATGAATATACAACAAGACCTCAGGAGCATAGCTACACATTCCTATTTCACCACAAGCAAGCCCAATCATCTCACAAATAGCATAACATAGTAATCATGGTATATAGGAGAAGCTCATCCTACCAAATGCATCAAAATAAAATATGGTACAAATGCAACATGATATATCACAAAATGCAAGCTATATACATCACGATGCAAAGATGGCTATCCTACTATGTCTCAAGGAAATATACATATGCTACAAGTGAAGCTCCAAGACTCAGCTCAAAACGGCGAACACAGACCAAGTTTCCCTCGCAAGCGGGCAAAGGTAGCTTGGTCAAGTGGTTTCGTGAAGATATCGGCTAGCTGGTCTTAGGTGGAAACATGGGCTAGCTCTATGTCACCCTTCTCAACATGATCTCTCAGGAAGTGGTACCTCACCTCTATGTGTTTGGTTTTGGAGTGGAGCACAGAATTTTTGGCTACGCTTATGGCACTGGTGCTATCACATAGGAGTGGGACATGGGAAAAGCTCAAGCCAAATTCTCTCATGGTATACATGATCCAAAGGAGTTGTGAGCAACAGCTAGCGGCGGCAACATACTCAGCTTCTGTGGTGGATTGTGCGACACTAGACTGCTTACGAGAGGACCAAGACACCAAAGAGGACCCAAGGAACTGACACTGACCAGAAGTAGACTTGCGATCCAAATGACATCCAGCAAAATCCGCATCAGAAAAACCATGGAGCAAGAGGGTGGAAGAAGCCGAGTACCAAAGACCCAAGTCAGGAGTATACTTGAGATACCTGAAAATCCTCTTGACGGCTTGCCGGTGTGAAGTCCTTGGTGAAGCCTGAAAATGAGCGCATAGACACACGCTGAACTGTATGTCTGGCCTCATCGCCGTCAAGTAGAGGAGGGAGCCGATCATGCTCCGGTACTCCTTCTGGTCCACTGGTTCACCATCCTCATCCGCGTCCAAGGCCGTAGTCGTACTCATCGGTGTGGTCATCGGCTTGGAGTCGCTCATCTTGAACTTCTTGAGGATGTCCTTCGTGTACTTGCCTTGATGCACAAACGTTCCGTCCTTGTGCTGCTTGATCTGCAGTCCGAGAAAGAACTACAACTCTCCCATCATCGACATCTCAAATTCCCTGCTCATATCCTCTGCAAACTTGGAGACCATGTCATGAGAAGAGCCACCAAAAATGATGTCATCCACGTATATCTGAATGATTAGAATGTCAGAGCCATGCCTCAAGAGAAACAAGGTTTTATCCATAGCACCCATCTCAAACCCCTTGCTAAGCAAGAACCCCTTCAACCTGCCATACCACGCTCTAGGTGCTTGCTTTAGGCCATATAGTGCTCGGTGGAGTTTGTACACTCGGTGTGGATATCTCTCACTCTCAAACCCAGGAGGTTGCCTCACATACACTTCTTCCTCGATCACCCCATTTAGAAAGGCACTCTTCACATCCATCTGGTACAATTTGAACCCTTTAGCAATAGCAAATGCTAGAAGGATTCGAATTGCCTCCAGCCTGGCAACAGGAGCAAATGTCTCCTCATAGTCTATCCCCTCCTGTTGTGTGTACCCCTGAGCAACCAACCTCGCCTTGTTTTTCACTATCTCTCTATCCTCACCTCTCTTGTTCTTCCAAACCCACTTGGTACCTATAGGATGGCAATCTGGAGGTGGTTCAACTAACTCCCACACCTGGTTTCTCACAAAGTTTTCCAACTCTTCATGCATGGCATTGACCCAATCCGAATCAGATAGTGCGTGTCCAATATTTTTGGGCTCGAAAGAAGCAACAAATGTAGAATGAGCAAAGTGAGCAATATTCTGTGACCTGAACCGTGTAGTGCGTTCATGCAAGTCACCTATCATGGTTGATGGAGGATGATCCTTTTGTACTTGCCGGGGAGCCTCACGTCTTGACATAGCCTCCCCCTCATCAGCAGCTTCCACTCCCTCAAGTGCTCGAGTCGATGTAGAAGTGGGAGAAGGGCCATCATCGACCGTAGTGGTAGTAGTGGAAGGAGGGGGTACTTGAGCTCCACCGGGAACATGCTTCTCATCGTCTTCATCCTCATCATCTCCATCTTTGTCCTCCTCAAAGATCGACTGACCCGTCTCTTCATCACCTGCACACTCAGAAACAGTAGTGCTACATGGAATGGTCTCGTCGAAGGTGACCTCGCAAGTCTCCATGATTTGGTTAGTCTCAAGGTTGAGCACACGATATGCTCGAGAATGATTAGCATAACCTAGAAAAATCCCATCAGAAGAGCGAGACTCGAACTTGTCAAGATTTCCTTTCTTGAGAATGAAGCACTTGCAACCAAAGACACGAAAGTGACTCACTCTAGGTGATCGACCATGAAAAAGTTCATAGCAAGTCTTCTTCTTGAAAGCACGAAGGAAAATCCGATTTGCAACATGACAAGCGGTATTGACCGCCTTGGCCCAATATTTTCTAGGAGTTCTATGCTCATCGAGCATCATCCTAGCCATCTCACAAAGGGTTCGATTTTTCCTTTCCACAACACCGTTCTGACAAGCCACATAAGGAGAAGAAAACTGATACTCAAGACCAAGATCACGGCAAAAGATCTCAAAACGAGCGTTCTTAAACTCCGTGCCATTATCACTACGAATTGCTCTAATGGCATTACCATTTCACTCATTTTTCAACCTCAAGAACAAATCACGAACAAATCCAAAGGTCTCATCCTTAGAAGCCAAGAAAAACACCCACGCATAATGAGAATAGTCATCAACAACCACAAGAACATACCATTTCCCACCGATTGAGCGAACGCGAGCTGGACCAACCAAATCCATATGCAACAGCTCCCCTGGACGCTTAGTCATCACATCAGTCAAGGGAGGATGGGAAGAAGCAACCATCTTACCATGCCGACAAGGTGCACACACCAAATTCTTCTCATACTTGAGCTTGGACAATCCTCAGATAAGGTAAAGAGCGCTCAAGCGAGTGAGTAAGTCAAAGCTCAAATGACCCAATCTCCTATGCCACCTCCAGAGCTCAGTAGAGGAACCAGCAATCAAACAACGAGCAGGACCAAAGGAACGTGAAAGATCCTTACGAAAAATCTGATCCTCGGGAACGATCATACACACAAGATCGCCTCGAGGATCCAAAATACGAGAAGCACCTTTCTTGAAACAAACTTCAAACCCCTTGTCAAGCAATTGCGAAACCGAAAGCAAGTTATAACCGAGTGACTTGATGAGGGCAACACGCTTAAGCACAAAACTGTCACTCACCTGAATAGCACCTTCAGATAGCACTCTTCCTTTCCCATTATCCCCGAAAGTGATGTACTTCTTGGTCATCACCGGGGTGAGGCTTGAGAACCACCGTCGATCTCCAGTCATGTGTCGAGAACAACCGGAGTCGATCAGCCAAGAGTTCTCCAAGCCTCCCACCTGCAAGTCAAAAACGAGAACGAGAATGAGCAAACGACTCAACACTGGGGTTAGCACAGAAAGAGTTAAACCAGTGTCGAGCCATCTGCTCAAAAGAAGGGTTAGCAAAATCCACTCTATCTCTACCCATCGAAGCACCTCTATCACACCTCATCGGAGGAGCACCACGCGGGGGAAAACGTAGGGGAAAATACGGCCTAAACTCCCTCCTAGCGTCAAAGCCACGGTCGACCCTCCTAGACTCATACTGAAAACGAGGAGGACGCCTAGCAAACTCACCACGTGCCGAACCAAAGCGCCTATCACCATCACCCTGAGGAACACCACGAGCACCCAAAGAAGGAACTGTACGCACAAAAGCCTCACCTCTAGGCAGGGGTGCAAGAGACTCAGGCACACTATGTGAAGAGTGGTACTTGTCCTTATTACCCATCTCCTTCACAAGCCTCTCCTTCCTCCTCTTCCTCCAATAAAACTCCTCACGGTGACCATCTCTCCCACAATGGTCACAGTGGAATAGGACTGGCCATGGCTTTGGTTTCTCACTCGGCTGTGGCTTCTCCCTTGGTTTGGCAGCACCACTCACAAAGATCACTCTCTTTTGGAAGTTGTTTGTCTTTGGGGGGAATTGTGGAGGATCTGGAGTAGTGTCAAGCTTGCTTAGTAGGTGGTTGGGTTTGGGTTGCCATGTGTTTTCGGTGGGAGCTTTCTGTGGTGGTTCAGGGACACTCCAACTCTCAATTCCATCCCCGGTTCTCCCATCATCTCTCTCATCACTGCTCTCACCAACCTTCTCACTCCCAAGACCACGACCATCAGCACGCTTAAACTCAGCAACCAATATTCCAAGTTGTGGTTCATGAGCAGACAGCCAACCCAAACACTTGTGCAACTCATCATTCTCATCTTGCAAACGATTCACATAATGCTCAAGTTCAATATTTTTCAAAGCAACAACATCACAACTAGAGCAAGCATTTGCAATAGGAGATTTTAAAGCAGCCTCAAGAGTAGCAACACGAGCATGAGATTCATTCAACTTCGCATGCAAGACAGGACAGGAAGTACAAGCTCCTAGCAACGAAGGTCTAGATTTTAACTCTTCAAGCTCAACCCTAAGCACATCTAGTTCCTCCACTCTAGAGCCATACTTCTCCTTAAGCTCCACTAACTCAGCCAAGTTAGCATCACAATCAGTGCGTTCAATCTCATCATTCACAACAGGAGCAGATTTAAGCACATCAATCTCAGCTCTAGCACTAGCAAGCAAAGAGTCAAGCTCAGCCATCTTACTCTAGTCTCACAAAGCTTGGACTCAAGCTCCACCACCTTCTCCTTGGACTCTCCAAGCAATGACCTATACTCTCTCTTCTCCTTGTTGGTCTTCCTAAGCACATCATCTCTATTGTCTATGAGCTCCTCAAGCCTAGTGATTTCCTTATGGAGAGAGATGGGATCATCAATTACCTCGTCACCAGAGTCGGAGTCGGAGTCGTTCTTGCTCTTCTTGCTGTCGGAGCTATGAGCCATCGTGCAAAAGCCCTTGTTCAACACCATGCAGGAGAGGCCATTGAAGTTCTTGGTCACGTGCCTCTTCCCCTTGTGCCGGTCATACTCCTCATCTTCGCTTGAGCTCGACGTCGTGTAGCAGGAGTTGGAGTCGACGTCGCTTGCATCGGCCACCATGGCTCGGGGCTTTGTCTTCTTCTTGTAGCCGTCGTGCTTCTTGGTCCTCTTCTCATCCTTCGGCTTGTGCTTGCGGTTGTAGTTGTCATTGGCGCGGTGCTTGTACTCATCCCTCGGGCTTGAGCGATGCTTGTTGATGTAGTCATTCTTGACCTCCTCCAGGCACTCGACGATGAAGTGCCCCATCTTCCCGCACCGGTAGCATGTACTACCAACACGCCTTGATCCTCAGTGGTTCTCGTACATGCGCCCAAACCTCCTTGTGAGCAGTGCCAAGTCTTCCTCGCTAAGCACCTCGAACTCTTCATCTGGAAGGGACACAAGAGAAGACAATGCGAAATATTTGGTAGAAGGGTTAGCATAGCCAAATCCAGAGCCTCCAACAAGGGCCAAGCTATGGGGATCAGCCGGACTCTTGTTCTTGGCATTCAACATCCTATCTACCTCAGAAGACTTCAATTTTGAAAAGAGCTCATCCATAGTCAACGTCTCATAGTTGGCAGACTCCATAATCGCCTCAACCTTTGCACTCCACATAGACTTGTCAAGAGAATGTAAGAGCTTGAGAGCTCTATCATGGTCTGTGTATGGGAATACGGTGATGTTGGCTTTTATGTTGTTAACTATGGATGTGAAATGCTGAAACATCGTATCAATCGACTCTCCAGGAAGATGCGAGAAATTTTCATACTCTCTGCGATAGAGCGAGAAAAGCCTAGCTTTCACATGATTGTCACCACCATGAGCTACCTTGAGCTTTTTCCAAATTTTGCAAGCAAGGTCCTCGCCCAACACACGCTCAAACTCTTCAGCAGAAAGTGCACGAAACAAGTAATCCACGGCTCTAGCATTAGCCTCAAACTTTTCTTTAGCTCCAGGGGCTTCAAGATTGGGTGGTGTGACATAGTTTTCATCAATGGTCACATCCCACAGCATCTTGCCCTTTCCTCACAAGAAAGCACCCATGCGTACAACCCAATTCGGATAGTTCGTCCCATTGAACTTGGGAGGACCCAAACCCCTTTCCTCGTATGTCGCCATCTTTGGATCTAGGACTGGTTAGAGCCACGAAAAGACCCGTAACCGACTCTGATACCAATTGAATGATCGAATAGGCGACCAGAGAGGGGGGGAGTGAATGAGAGCCGATAAAAAATTCTACTCAAAGAATCCGGCCTATCTCCCAAAATCAACTCCAAGACCCTTTGCACAAGCCTTGCCAAGATCACTTAGACACTGGAGTTCTAATGACCCTAGGAGCAAGGTTAGAAATGCTAGAACCCACAACGGAAGCAAAGGAGCAAAACAGCAATTTCTGGGTCCTACCGGATCATCCGGTGCAATTCAGAGAGCTGCCGGATCTTCCGGCCCCTAGCCTCCGGATGATCCGGGAGGGATGAACAACCTAGAAAAACAGTCTCGAGGGAAGAGGGAAAAATCCAAAACTCGATCAAATGACCTCCAAAAATCACGAAATTTTAACCATGGCTTCGCAACAACACCAAGAACCTTTTCCCAAGAGATCTCCTCCAAAAGATCAAGCAAACATCTCCAGAAAAATGATTTAGGTCAAGAACACAAAAGGGTTGACTTTTTCTCAAATCGATGGATCTCCCAAATGGCTAGAGCTCTTGAGACAAGATTTGGGGTAGATGAGAAGCACCCCAAAGGGATGATATGCCCCAAAAATCTCTACCTCTAACCCCATAAAACGTCGGGAATCGCGGATCACATGAACACAACCTTCCTCACGAGTTCATCCGAAAAACTTCGATTCTAGGCCAAATCTTGGAGTTTGAGGGGCAAATATCACCAAGAAAAGGATCACTAGGTACCCATGTGTGATTCCCTCAAACAAATCTGAAGAGAAACGGGCTAGAAACGAAGAATCAAGCCAAGCACGAAAATACCAAAAAAGGACTCGAAAATAGAAGGGAGAGAATCAATCCAAAGCCAAATCTTCCATACAAACAGAGGAATGATTCTATACAACGGAGACTAGCCTCCACCCTTCATCCACCCGCTAAGAATCGGCGATTTGCACTTGGCTAGCCTACTGGAGAGAGGGGGCAAATGAACTAGGGTTCCTGCAGATGAGTTCCCTCTCCCTCCACCTCTCTATTTATATTTAGTCTCTTGGAGGTGCCAAATGACCAAACTACCCCTAAGCCCTACAACTAGGATACATACCCCTCAGGGGCAATTTTGGAATGTCATCGTTATTTCTCCCGACTGGGCACGCCGTCCATCCAGCCTTGCTTCCCTCCGACGCAAGCTCCAGGATCCCGCCGCGTGTCCATCGCTGCGAAGCTTCCCGAACGCGCTCGGATCACCGTTTTCGTCACGTTGGGACTTCGGGCTCGGTTTTGAGGCCAAAACTGAGAAACTGTCCACCTGATGGTTTTGTGGCCAAACCACCAAACCCCGCGTGCGAACTTCGGATGTTAGCCGCCACCTCGCACCGGCTCCATGTCCATGTTGTCTCGCCCGTTCTTGCCACCATGTGAACCGCACTTGATCCATCGGCCACCGGGTCCCTCGAACCAAGCCTACTTGCCTCTCCACTCCTCGGAGGCCACTCTAGCTAAGGCCTTTCGCGCTTGTTCTTCACCTGCACCAATGCAAACCAAGCCGCATTCTACACCTGCAATACTTAAGCCAAGGCGAACGTTAGTCCACATCACGTTGTCAATCACTCATCACACCAGGAAGCGACCATCTACCGGTCCTCGGACACACATGGTCCTCACAGGACTTTAGTCCCAGGTGGTCTTACCACCCGAGACTAAAGGAGGGCGGCGCCCGCGGCCTTCCCAGGCCACGTCGCCCCTAAAGCTTTTGTCTCGGGTCCCAACTTTTACCGGGACAAATGCGGTGGATCAAAGGTCGGTTCTCCACCAGTGTCCCCTCGATCAAGATAGGGGGTCTTCTCGTATGAAATCCCGTCTTTACGTTCCGGTCCTCGGGGATGTTTTGTTGTAACACCTTGGTCCTTGCCACCTTTGGTAGTGAATTCGCCTTGCACTTGAACACGAACGGAACTCCTCGTTTTCCCGTTTGAACTTGCTATGTCTCCGTCCCTTTAGTCCATGTTTTCCTGCAAAAACATCACACTTCCAAATGCACATACAAAGTTGAATTTGTTATATCATTAGTGTGCCTAGTGGCGGGTTAGTTCCAAAATAAAGCTCAAGCCAAGTTATAACAAGTATGTTTGGAGCACCAAAATTCACCGTCAACATCTCCTCCACGCTTAGCTCTTGCTCGTCCTCAAGCAAGTTTCTTACAAAAATCACATGTCCAAGGGGTTGAAACGTGCATCACAAATTTCTTCCTTACAAGTTAGTCAATCCTTTATCTTTAATATAAGATACATGAGAACAACGATTACTATATGAGACGTGGGCATTTAGGAAATTACCAATTCAAGTCTTACCCCACAACTTGTACCTCTCGCTAGAGGTCCTCACTCCAACCACGCTTACTTTCTTACTTCCGTTGGAGGGTTTTGTGCTTTATCAAAAATAAAATTCCTGCAACAAGTGTTAGACAAAATTCTTCTCCAAGTCCTCACATGTCTCTCATTTATAAGGTGGCTATCCTAAATAATTTTATAGACTCTCACCTCTCATAAGTCTCTCATTTATAACTTTAAGTGGAGCTATATGTAAGGCTAGTGAGGTCAACACAAATCTTGTCAAGCTAGGATAATCCTCTAGTGGTTGTTCACCTTCCGAGCCAATGATCATGAGAATTAAAACCATATGTAAGGGAAACAAGGATAAAAAGATATAGAATGGTGGACATGTGCAAGGGCAAAAGAAAAATGACTCCGAGGCACTAGTGATGTCCTTATCATCGGATTGCACATGGTTGGAAGATCGAAGATCTATTCCTTAACGATGCACATCCTTCCTCGCATTTTTATTGACCTTCACTTGTGTTGACACCAGATTTAACAAGTGTTGGTAGAATCGGCAAAGCATGAGCAGTCAGCCAGAGCAATCGGCGAGGAAGCTAGATCGGCCAGAGCCAGAGCAAAAGGAAAGAGAATAAAATATGGCAAGTCGACCGAGTTGAGAGTTCTAATACAAAAGGGCTTCATCTGATTAGTTGGAACAGAAATAATACTTAAAATACATGCAAAGACTAGTACGTGGATGAATAAAGAAGGGGCCAAGCATGACGCAAGGAGAAGACACGGACACGTGTGTTGATTTTCATTGTCCTGGCCAAGTTAATTACACATGCGGCTACACAGATGGATCGGAGGAGGTTTAATTAGAAAAGATTCTACGCTAGGGAAGTTGGAGTCCATGTATCATGTTATTTCCTTTTATCGTTAGATATTTTGTACGAATCATAGTCCTAGGTAATTAGGAGTCATTGGGTTCGGGCTATAAATATTTACCCAGGGTCATTGTAATTAATCAATCACAATCAATACAACTCGGCGCATCGCCACTCTTTTACTTTACCTTTCCGCAATGCATTTACTTTCAATCATTGACGGAACCTTGGCACCTGACGTGGGGCTACATCATCTTGATCTCCGACGGAGGGGTAAGTCCAAAGGAATTATTGGAACCAAGTATCGCGGATCTTCGACTTATGACGTATCGCTTCTGTCTCGATCTACGGTACTCACCAGTTATCGGTTTTATCATATCTCGTAAGGCTGCATCGTTTGATCTCTTGCTAGATGTGGTAGAATCACAGTTATCCTGCTTTGATTAAGATCTATCAGCTTTTACATCTGTTGCATTGCTTTTATTATTATATTACAAGGAGTTTAACAACATGCTTGAGATAGCCGGTAGTTTTTTATTCTTGGCATTATTTTACCTCTTGGCTGATATATACTTACATGTTTAATCTTAGCATCGGCCGTTATCCGTTGGCTCCGCGTACTTCAAGTTTATCGAATAGCCGACGGATCAATACATATTTTATTCATCTAAGCCTCGTATCGGCTTCAGCGCCATGATTCTATTAATCAGCCGATACGATGACATCACCTCGTCAGTTGAAGGTCAAGCTGACTGGCACGCCCACGTATTCATCGCGCGCTGATTCGGATCCTGCACTGGAGCTAAGCAGATCTCCCAGGTCCTCATGTGCTGATGCGGAGTCCACCACCGTCGGGATTTTTGCGTCAACAACTTGATTCTCCTCACTTTCTCTTGCTTTCCTTTGGATTCCTCTCCCTCTTATATTTTTTTCTTCTTCTTTTCCCCTTTTTTTCTTTCCTTTCACTTTTCTTTTTCTCTCCTTTCCCTTCTCTCTTTTTTTAATTTTCTTGCTCTCTCTCTTTTTTCTTTTTCCACCACTCCAACCTTTCCTCCGAAGCTTTTCGCTTGTCTCCTTTGCACCAAATACAATCTGGATTTATTGTCAAAAGCTTGCTAGGAATGGAACGAACCTTCAGGTATAGGTTGTGTAGGGTAAATAAAGAGATGATGTGGGTTTCAGTATGGAATCCGGCGAATTACGGGGCTTTCAATGTGAGAGACCCGTTATCGAATAAATGTCGAGGCTAGCAAAAGAAAGGTGAATGAAAATGGGAACATGATTCATTGCTCGAAATTAGAATTGCCAAGAGAGTAGGATTCTAACCCAACTCATTGCGCTAACTACACTTATGGTGGAGCATTTATAATCTAGGCCTTGTATAGGATATGTATAGCCTCTCGACTTGAAGAAAGAGATTGCTAACCTTATCACAAGTGTTTTTCTATATATTTTCAGAAATAAAATACTCCAACCTTGGTAGTAATCATAACGCGGTCGAATGAAGTTCTAGCTAAAGACAAAGTATGGATGCTCTCACGGGCTACTTCCCACTAAGCACCACGGTAACTTTTGTGCTCATTGCTCATGATCGAATACAAAGGTAAAAGAAAAACCAACAAGTTGTTGACACCGTTTTTTGGCAACGGGTCAGGAAAAGGGGAAAGAGGACTACAGTGGAGCTGCCGATGGGAGTCAGCCGATCTGCAGGGGCCGATGATGACTCAGTCAACTGTAAAAGGAATCGGCCGATCGAGGAAGGAAAGCGGCAAAAGGAGAATATGCCACAAGGAGCGTCGTGATGGAGGAGGGTTGACTCGGTTGAGTTGACATCGGGTTGATTAGTGTAGAGTCCGACTCTTGCATGAGTCTTAGTTTGGTTTTTGGTAATTGTAGTTTCTTTAGAAGCAAGAAAGTCTTGTCGTAATCGACTAGGAGTTTAGCGTGACAGGGTATAAATATTGGCCCTGCAAGGTCGAGAAAGTCTGTACACACCAATATACAACAAACCATCATTACTTTTCCCTTTACTTTCACATTACTTTTCGGCAACTTCGCCATTGCGTTTTTTCTTTTTCCAAACGCTGTGCTTTCGAGTTCGTCGGGCTGCATCGATCAACCTCCGGCGAGCCTGCAGGTACCGTTTTGTCGAACAATCTCTCTAAGCTTTAGCATCCGGACGCATCGCTGTTGCTTCGTTTAGAGTTGTTCAAAACCCATCGATATCAGTTAGATCTATAGGTTTTCGTACCAATTCTTGTAGTTTTAGCTTTTATTGATTTATCCTGCTCGTGAATAGGCTTCATTGGCTGATTTACTGTTTTATTATTATTAATTATCTTGAAAAGCCGGTCTAGATCTGTTCTCAAGCTTTACCACGTGCCGCCGATTGAGTCGCTCACATCAGCTCGGCCGACGCTCACGTCATCGCAAATCGGCCGATCAGGTTGTTTTGTAACGTACTTGCACTTCGGCTGCGTAAACCCACCGATTTGTTACTGTTTGCCATCGGCCGATCGGGCCGCTCACGCACGCTCTGAAGACCCATCAGTTCTCAAGCCGGTCTCGTTGTATCTAATAATTTTCCTCGTCTTCCTTGTCAATCAACAGGTCAGATTGACTGGCACGCAAGCACTCTGGAAAATCGTGTGTTGCACCGCGGGAGGCACGTCCGTCTTTTGCATCAACACACTTTTGGCACGCCTGGTGGGACACGAAAAACATCATGACCAAGAGTACTGAAGATGCTACAGGAGGTTCATCGGCATCAATGCCGACAGCTTCATCAGGGGTTCCTACATCAGGCATCACTCAACCTGCAGAAGTTCATACTGTCAATGTCATCCCAGTCACAGAAGATCAACACAAAGCTATTGATAAGGCTGATTATCTAGACAAGGTGGAGGCTTACAAGAGGCTCCTTCTCGGATCTTTCAGCCATACAAAGAGTGGAGTGGTGAGGAAATTGCCGCTTCCGGAGCCTACATGTGTGACTTTCTCCAATGATCCTGAAGGACTGCAAACAATGGCGGACAGAGCTGTACACAAGACCTTCATTGATCATTCCAAAATATTGTACAACACAGTGCAGAACAACGTGAAGGAACTTCTCAGAGAAGGACTGGAAGGAGGATATGTGGGGCCAGCTTATTTTCAACCAGGTTTTCAACCAGGTTTTCGGCCAAGCTTTCAACCAGGCCAATCACATGTCTAGATTCATGAGATATCATCGGCTGAATAGCCGACCCCACAAGATCTCATGGCTTCTGATGCTGCTATGCCATCTGTGGCACCAGATGCTGCTCAAGCAATGGTTGGAGTTAGCCCTGTATACACATCTACTCCACCAAGAACCTTAGCTCAGCAATATTCCTATGGTATGCCATCAGGATATGATCCAGGACAATGCTCTTACACTCCTATTCCAGAAGCATCTCATCCAATTGCTCCATTGTCCTATCTAGCAATGTTCTGCAGTACTGCTGGATATGCTCACATTCACAAAGAAGGGGTGGACTTCACTTTCTTCGACCAAAAATCCCAAGAGTTGAAGGTTTACAAGATCATGCCTGTGCATCTAGATAAGCTTGTTCCATTGCAACCAGGGACAGTGCTGCCTAATCATCCTCCACCGGTTATGAGTCAGCCGGTTCAGAGTTCACCTGTGCAGCAGAGGTCATCAGCCACTCGGCCGATTCCAAATCAGCCTTCACCTGTTCCCAATATGAATGAAGCCTCTCCTCAGCAGTACCAGAGAGCTCCATCACCGCAGATGACATCGCCCAATCAGAATCCTGCACCACAACAATCAAGGCAAACTATGACCGGGTACGATGCACTAAGATTGCTCATGCAGAGGATGGCAAATGCAGGCTACCAATCCCATGAGCAACAACCTCAGAGTCCTTCGGCTGGAGTGCCGATTGCACCAAATCAGCATGAGCAGATGCCAAGTATGGAGCAAGTAAGCCCTCAGCAGCAACATAGAACATATGAGAATCAAGTTCAGCAAAGCTTCTCGGCTGACCAGCGGCCGATTGAGCAGTTGGCCACTCAAATCAAGACCAACTTGAAAGATGATTTGGTTGATCAAGTCACTGAGATGCTGCAGAAGGAAATTGGTCTTAAGTCCAAGAATAATAGCAATATGTATAGGATACCTTATCCTCCAGCTTATGATCAAATTGCTTTCCCTCCAAGATATAAAGTGCCAGATTTTACCAAATTCTCTGGCCAAGATGACACTTCTACCATGGAACATGTCACTCGATTCATCATTCAGTGTGGAGAAGCTGCAAATAATGATGCACTAAGGGTCAGATTATTCTCATCTTCCTTGTTAGGACCTGCATTCCAGTGGTTTGTCACACTTCTAGCCAGTTCCATTACTAGATGGGCCGATTTGGAGAAACAGTTCCACAACTATTTCTTTGCTGGCGTGCATGAGATGAAGATTACAGATTTAACAAGGTTAAAGCAAAGGAATAATGAAACAGTTGCCAGCTTCATCCAGAGATTCAGGGATGTCAGAAACAAATGCTTTAGTTTGAATATGGGTGACAAGCAATTGGCTGAATTGGCTTTTCAGGGTCTCTTGCCCTCTATAAAGGAAAAGTATGCTTCATATGAGTTTGAGAGCCTGAGCCAGCTAATGCAAAGGATGAGTCAGGAAATCACTAAGCCTTTTGAGCCTACGAGGAATTTTCAGAAGAAGGTGACTTACGTGGATTATTCTGATTCAGAAGATGAGATGGAAGCCGAAATTGGAATAGCTGAGTGGGTTAAATCAAAGAAACCTGTCTCATGTCCCTTCGGCAAGAAAGAACTAGAGAAATTCGGTTTTGACACATCCAAGGCCGATAAGATATTTGATCTGCTGCTGCAACAAGGACAAATCAAGCTCTCTCAGTATCACTCCATTCCACCTCCAGAGCTGAAAAAGATAAGGTATTGCAAGTGGCACAATGCCACTTCACATGATACTAATGATTGCAAAGTGTTCAGGCAGCAGATACAGTCAGCAATAGAGCAAGGACGCCTCAAATTTGAAACTCCTGCTAATAATGAAAAGCTGATGAAGATTGATCAGCATCATTTCCCAACCAACATGGTTGATGTATCAACTAAATTGCTGACCTCTGAATCAGCTAAAAATAATGGAGCTGTCGATCCCAAAGTTCAAACAACAGCTGCTGATATCAAAGGGAAAGGTTTATTGAAGGAAGAGTCAAAGCCTCCACGACGACCGGTTTCCTCTCAGTTGTTGATCACCAAGTATCAGAGACAACATCAGAAAGAAAGGGAGAGAGAAGAGTGGGCTAGACGCAATGAAAATCACTGGAGGTGCCCGTTTTTTAGATACTGTTGGGAAGAAGGGATCAAGCTACCGACAGTTCAAAACTACCCTGAGTGCAATGGCTCATATCAAGATGGCTGTTCATCCAAAAGGCCCTGTCTTGACGATCGGCGGGTGCCAGTACATGATTGGCTGGGGGTAGAGTCAATGTTCATGATCGGCTGGGGGGCAGAGTTAAGAACAATCGGCCGAACTACCATCGGCTGGAGGAGCGAGCAAACAACCGAGATCCTGATGAGGATGTAATGTGCAGAGCTCCTGATCGACGTCATACTATCCAGCTAGATGATGAGCAGCCAAGGCAACCTCAGTACAAGAAGAAAAGACAACCACATTGGTGCCCAGATGGCTTGACAAAATCACAAAAGAGGAGAATCTAGCATCTACGCCAGTGGGAACAACAAGAAGAAGATCAGGAACGTGTGCTGAATGGCAAGAAGGTTCGGTCTCAAGTCTGGCGTCCTAAGCCAAGGGCCGATGATCAGGATAAGAGTAATGGATCAACAGCTGAGGTTAACATGGTGTTCATGTTGCCCAAGGAATTCATGGCTCCAGTGGAGTTAGATACTTAAGATGAAGAAGAAATTGGTTTGGCTCAGCTAACTTTGGATCCTGCGCCGGCTATATTTGAGATACTAGAGGATGATAAGAGTCAGCACTTAAAAGCTCTATACCTTAGTGGTTTTGTCAATGGCAAGCCGGCTACTAGAATTCTAGTTGATGGTGGAGCTGCAGTCAATTTGATGTCCTACACCATGCTTCGCAAGATCGACAAAGGAGAAGAAGACCTTACCCAGACAGACATGATGCTGATCGACTTTGAAGGCAATGTCTCTCCAGCCTTGGGAGCAGTCTGTGTTGAGTTGACCATCAGCAGCAAGACACTCCCTACCACATTCTTTGTTATCAAAGGAAAAGGGTCATACAATTTGCTGTTGGGACGAGACTGGATCCATGCTAATTGCTGCATACCATCAACAATGCATCAATGTATCATCCAATGGATTGAAGACAAGGTTGAGGTAGTCAAAGGTGATCCATCTTTCAGAGTAGCAACTGCAGAAGTTCAGACCTATGAGCGTGTCAAGTGCATATCAGGAAAGGTTTGGGACACCGACTTCCTCAAGGTGGCCGATTTTGAGCTGCAACCGATCCAAGAAGTCGGTTTAAACTCATCGGCCTAATGGATCAGTTCATAGAAGATGAAGGGAAACTTGGGCATGGGTTTACGTTGGCCAATCAGTTGGAAGAAGTAGATCTTGGTGATGGAACCAAGCCAAGGCCGACATTTATTAGTGCCAAGTTAGATCCCGAGTACAAAAAAGAACTGATTGCATTATTAAGAGAATTTAAAGATTGTTTTGCCTGGGAATATTATGAGATGCCAGGTTTAGACCGATCAATTGTTGAACATCGGTTGCCTATAAAACCTGGTTATCATCCTTTTCAACAACACCCTAGGCAATGTAATCCAAAAATGTATAATGATATTAAGGCCGAGATAACAAAGTTACTCGAAGCCGGTTTTATTCGGCAGTGTCGATATGCCGAGTGGATTTCTAACATAGTCCCTATGTACAAGAAAAATGGCAAGCTCCGTATTTGCATTGATTTCAGGGACTTAAATAAAGCTACGCCGATGCACGGTTATCCAATGCCCGTGGTCGACGCGCTGGTGAATGCTGCCGTAGGACACAAAATCATCAGCTTCATGGACGGTTACGCTGGCTATAACCAAATATTTATGGCTCTTGAAGATATTGCAAAAACAGCTTTCAGGTGTCCTGGTCACGTCGGCCTATATGAGTGGATTGTCATGACCTTTGGATTGAAAAATGCTGGAGCTACCTATCAGAGGGCCATGAATTACATTTTCCACGAGCTCATCAGCAGTATTGTTGAAATTTATATTGATGATGTGGTGGTCAAGTCCAAGGAGCATAATGAGCATCTGGCCGATCTACGCAAGACCTTTGAGTGCACAAGGAAACATGGGCTGAAAATGAATCCACACAACTGTGCTTTCGGTGTGTCAGCTGGACAATTCCTGGGTTTCATGATACATGAGAGAGGGATTGAGATCGAGCAAAAATCCATCAGTGCTATTAACAACATTGTGCCACCAACCAACAAGAAGGAGCTTCAGTCACTGATCGGCAAGATTAATTTCATCAGGAGGTTTATATCTAATCTTTCTGGGAGGATTCAACCGTTCACTCTATTATTGAAGCTCAAATCAGGAGAGGAATTCATATGGGGAGAAGAGCAACAGAAGGCTTTGGATAACATCAAACAGTATTTGAAGTCTCCTCCAGTATTGGTTCCTCCTCAACACAAAAAGTCGTTCAAATTATATCTATCGGCTGATGATCGAGCTATAGGATCAGTCCTCGTTCAAGAGTTTGAAGGTGTCAAAAGAGTTGTATACTTTGTGACTAGAAGACTCCTGGATGCAGAGACAAGATATTCAGCAGTAGAGAAATTGTGCTTATGTCTATATTTCTCCTGCACGAAGTTGAGGCCGTATCTATTGACAGCTGAATGCATAGTTGTCTGCAAAGATGATGTGGTCAAGTATATGCTATCTCTACCGATTCTGAAAGGAAGGATTGGAAAATGGATTTTGGCTCTTTCAGAATTCGACTTGACATATCAATCGGCCAAAGCAATCAAGGGACAAATCCTTGCAGATCTCGTCATGCAACACTGTGGCCCAGAGGTGTCAATGATAGAGCCTGTTCCTTGGACAATGTTCTTTGATGGATCTTTGTGTGAAGCAGGAGCTGGAATTGGTATTTACTCATATCGCCTCGGGGGGCAACATACGAGTTTGCAATCCCAATTGAGAAGACATCCACTAACAATCAGGCTGAATATCAAGCAGTGCTCAAAGGAATCAAATTCCTCAGAGATATCAAGGCCGATGCAGTTGAAATATTTGGGGATTCAATGCTCGTCATCAATCAGTTGACCGGAGAATACGAATGCAGAGATGATGTTCTGAGGATCTATCACGAAGAGTGTCTCCATCTGCTGAGTGAATTCAAGATGGTCAGACTCGAGCACATTCCCAAGCCCCAAACTGAAGAAGCCAACAGACTAGCTCAGCTGCTTCACGCTATCGACCAATTCTTGCTTTAGAGTTGCCGACCGATGATTAGAGAAAAGAGATAATCAACTACCTCAAAGATACATCTGTGAAGGCCAGTCGGCAATTGAAGTACAAAGCCCTCAAATAAGTGCTGATGGAAGATGAGCTTTATTACCGTACCATTGATGGAGTTTTACTCAAATGCATCGGTGAAGAAGAAGCAAAAGTCCTACTGGGAGAAATTCATGAGGGAGTTTGCGGTGCTCATCAATCGGCATAGAAGATGAAGTGGATTATCAGAAACAATAATTACTATTGGCCGACGATCTTGGTATATTGCTTCAGATATTACAAAGGGTGCCAAGATTGTCAGAAGTTTGGTAGTGTGCAAAGAATGCCAGCGTCGACAATGCATCCTATCATCAAGCCATGGCAGTTCAGAGGATGGGCAATTGATCTGATCGGCCAAATATTTCCACCATCAAGCAAAGGCCATAAATTTGTGCTTGTGGCCACTGATTATTTCACAAAGTGGGTAGAGGCGATCCCGATCAAGATCGTGACATCGGGCAACATGATTGATTTTGTGAAGGAGCACATTATGTATCGGTTTGGTATTCCTCAGACCATTACAACTGATCAAGGCGGCCAATTCACATCAGGAGAGTTTGAGGAATATGCAAATTCTCTCAGGATCAAACTACTAAATTCTTCTCCATATTATGCTCAAGCCAACGGTCAAGCAGAAGCAGCCAACAAGGGGCTTATAAAGCTGATCAAGAGGAAGATTGATGAAAATCCTAAGCGTTGGCACACTGTTCTGAATGAAGTGTTATGTGCCTATCAGATGGCTTGAAATGGTGCAACCAAGATCTCTCCTTATCAGTTGGTTTATGGTCATGACGCTGTGCTTCCTTGGGAACTAAGGATAGGATCAAGGTGTATATCTTTGCAAGATGAATTAAAGGCTGATGAATATTCGGCCCTGAAGAAAGAAGAATTAGAAGATCTAGCCGGCAATCGGCTAAGAGCCTTGGCTAATATTCAGAAAAACAAAGAAAGGGTTACACGATGGTATGACAAGGTCAAAGTAAAGGAATTTCATGAAGGTGATCTGGTTTGGAAATTAATTCTTCCAATTGGCTTAAGGGATCCAAAATATGGAAAATGGTCACCAACATGGGAAGGGCCCTACCGGATCAGCCGATGTGTACCAGGCAATGCTTACATTCTGGAAACCTTGGAAGGAGAAGAATTTGCAAGAGCTTTAAATGGGAAATATTTGAAGAAATACTACCCCAGCATCTGGGTGGATGCTTAGCTGATTACTGTTTCATGCCTATCGGCCGATTGTAGTTTCGAGCTATAGCCGATACTGAGTGTATCACCTCTAGTGTAAAAATAAATTGCCGATATTCATTATCGCCTTTAGCATATAATGTAGCCGATCGTTTAAAAGCCGATTCATTTCGGTTGATGTACTTTCGGATATGGCCGATGTAAAAGTCGCCCTTAGAACAAAAAATATAAATACAACTGGTGTTTCAAGTTATTCTGGAGCATGTTTACATCAAGAGATTACAAAAATCATCAAGCCTATCATCACTTGATATTTCAAGATTTCTAGGGAAGGTAAACTAAGATACATATTGCTGAGGATTTCTCCTACAAAGGTAGAAGCAGCAAAAGGGTTTTCTGGTTTTAGAGGAAACTACAGCAAGAATAGAATGAGGCCCAGTTTCCTTCAGAAGTCTCTCCCTCAGATGAGGAAGGAGATAAGGAGAGGTGGACCTGCAGGAATCTCCGCCAAAAGATACAACCTTCCCCCGGAAGCCAATCAGCCCTCCTGATGCAGGGGTGCATTCTTCCTCTCTTTCTCGACCAGCGGATACACCCAAGACTCGTTGCAAGGGTTTTTCTAGCAGCTGGACCTCCTGGCTTCACAAAAGAATGCACCATATTGCAAGGATTTTTCTAGCAACTGCAAGACTTGGCTAAAAGAAGAACGGGCAAAGGGAAGGATGCGGTACCCTACAATGTCTATTCTTTGTGCCATGGTTGGAAGAAGTTGTGAAAGATCGATAAACCTCGGTCCCCTCTTTATAGTAGGAGCCAGGGAAGAGATAAGATCAATACACAAAGAGGGAAGGCTCCCGAGACCTTGGTTCTGATCCGGTCAAAAAGGAAACAGTCACCCCGTGAATGACTCGGCCGTTCATGGCTGACAATAATTCAGGGATACGTTTCCCCAAAAAGAGCAGTGGGTTTTTACTGAATGAGTTAGAGATGGTGATTTATCACCTGATACAATTGCTCTGTATTCCAGAAAATGAGATTCGGACGACAACTAATACACGACATTACCCTCCATGATAACAAGTTTCTATGCATCATCATAAAGCAAAACTATTCCAAGGTGAAGGTTGATGGAGGGAAGTGCTAGCCTCTTTTTCCTGAACAAATTCTATAGAGGAAATGCCTCTCATGCCTAGAAGCCGATCTATTGTCCATCAGGCTTATGAATGGCTCCCTATGAGGCTACTGCTTGACCCTTTGGGTAACAGGATGTGTTTTTATAGGAAGAAGACAAGGGAGGAACGCTAAAAGGACTCACGTGATGACAATACAAAGGGTGACAGATTGAATTATATCAAATAAAGATCGGAGATATGAAAAGATTTTTCAAATCAAACATAATTGCAGAAAGCTATCATCATAAGGCAAAGGCCGATTTCAATCGGCTACATTTGAGATACATAAGGATTGAATCAGATCTCATGCTTTATTTAAGCGTGTCCTAACTACGGCTATTTCTTCATTGATTTGGCCTAATTCCTGGGAGAGTTGTTTTTTCCTGGCCTCCAGATCTTCAAGCTTTTTCTCATCGGCATCCATCACCAGGTGAAGTCCTTGTTTCTGTCTTGGCGTAGGCTCCCACCGATTTGCACCGTAGGCGTTGATGTTCGCCAGAACAACCTCCACATCCTCACAGTTGGGAGGCTGCGAAGGTAGAAAGAAGAGTTTTTGTCAAATTGGATGAAATCAAAGAGAAGATTGAGGAAAGACAAACAACCAACCTGGTTCACCGAAGAAAAGGAATCCATGGCAAATGGTAGAGGTAAAACAAGAAGGGGATTCCATTTTATAGGCCGATCGTACATATTTCGGTCAGAAGCAATAGAGAGGTAGTGTTGGAAGTTAGGAGATACATTAAAGGAACAATAGAGTAAATAAAAGTCTGTGTACATGCCAGCTCAATAATACAGTCTGAAATCAAGCTACACTATGCCTAAGGAGTGGATGGCAGTGATAGCATCCTTGTACAGCTGGTCAATATGGTCAATGACTTGACGATCGGCATCGGCTGAACCAGGAATCGGCCGTTTCTCCCGATGAAAGCTTGAGCTTCTCGTGACAGGTTTTCCTTCTTCCGCTCCATACGTTCAATAGCATGGGGGAAGATCTGATAGGCTACGTTCTTCATGAGCAAGATCATCTTCGATTCGTCGCAACTCTATCATCAAGGCTGCCCGCCTCTGCTTCAGCTGATCGATATGGCTGACTATATCGGCGCGAGAAGAAGAAAGTACTTGAATTATGTCATCAAGATCGGCGATACTAGAATCCTTCTCCTTCAGTTGTCTGATGACCTCTGCTTGGTGAGTCCTTTCGTCCAAGCGTTCTTGGGCTTCTAAGAATTCATCCTGATGGTACTCGATAAAAGATACTTTGTTGAGTTTATGCCGTAGCTCCGCAGGCAGATGGCCGTAATCTCCCTGAAGATAGCTCTGATCTGATCGGCACCCTGCACCAGTTGGCCGATATTGTGATCGAGGAGGGGGAGCATAGACTTGAGCTTGGCTTTGTAGCGAACATGGCCCCATTTGCCATTTGTTCGAGTTAATTTTGGTGATTCATGCTAACACAAGCAATGGGACTAACCACATTGTCTAGCATGTCCTTGTAGACATATCTAGGTCCCATGGATGTAACCACAATCAAAGAAGCAAAGAACCTAGTGAAAGACGCGAGAAAATAAGAAAAAGGCATCGTCGGATGAACCGACGGTATTGTAGAAGCTAGCGTTGGAGTACTTGGTACACCACGCAACGACTGGAGTTAACTTGATACCGTCGGATGAACCGACGGTCCCTCTCCTAGTTGCGTCGGATGAATTGGAGAAGAGAAGCCGCGAAGACAGCAGCGTCGGATGAACCGACGGTCCATTGGAGGGAAGCGTCGGTCTATCTGATGATCACGTTTGAACGAGACAGAGACGCGCCAAGACAAAGCCTTAAGCACCGGATGAACCGACACCTTGGTCAGTAGGGAGCGTCAGTCGATCCGACGGTCACGAAGCAGCATACAGAGACGTTTTGGCCGCGAGGTCTTCAGCACCGGATGATCCGACGTAGCGTCGGTGCATAGCGTCAGAGTAGTTCTGTCAGAGAACTTCAACGGCTACATGACATGGGAGGGGCACCAGATGAACCGATGCTCCTGGAAAGTAGGCGTCGGTTCATCCGATTCTACCTTTTTCAGTGGCCGTTAGCCAACGGCTCTTTGGATGCCTTGGGCTATTTATACCCCCTCCACTCACCCATTTGAGAAGGCTGGATTGTGTGGAAGTGCAGAGGAGTTCAAGACATATTGAAGATCATATCCAATCCATCCAAGTGCTTAATTGCTCATCCATAGACTTGCATATGCTTAGTGTATGTGCTTAGTGCTGGGCTTAGCTTAGAGCTGAGTGAGTGCAAGGTTGTGCCAACCTTGTGAGGTGATTCTTGAGTGAATCAAGGTGTACAAGGTTTGCTGGAAGCCTTGGGGCCTAAGTGGCTCACCGGCAATCGTTTTCGACCCTCCGGCTTGGTGTGGAGCGGCGAGGACACTTTGTGCGGGGGACGTGGAGACCCCCTTCCTTGGTGGAGAAGCTCCTTAGTGGAGGCGGCATCAAGCTGACCAAGGGAGCTTGGCGAGTGCCTAAGTGGCGAGCCTTTGTGGTGAGTCAAGTGGCGCTCTTGGGAGAGACTTGGTGACCGGGAAGCAATACTCTTGTGTGAGTGCTTCAACAACGTGGACTAGGGGTGGCTTAGTGCCTACCGATACCACGGGATAAATCGCGTGTCAAGACTTTGCTTCCTCTCATCCCCTTTACGTTTCCGCATTTACTCTATTGCAATCTTTGCTTGCCTTTACTTTCCTAGAGTAGTATCATGCTAGGATTGACTATAGGTTGCAAACCTTGTTTTGGGATGGGAGTTTCACACTAGAACAACCCTAGTTGCACATCTAGATAGTATGTTCTAATTTATCTTTGTGTAAAAATAGTGAAGCCATAGGTTCAGGTTTTTAGTTGCCTAATTCACCCCCTCCCCCTCTTAGGCTAACGAGCATCCGATTCCTTACAGGCTTGCACATCATCGGGAAGTGGGCCCAACGCTAGTACTCGAGAAGAATTATCGGCAGAGCTGCCAATCTGGGGATTAGTCTCGTCCTGCAGAAAAAGCATATAAGAAAATAAATTCACAACAGAAGGAAAACAAATGAGAAGAAAAAGAACATGCTTACTGTCTCAGGAGAATCAAGAGTAAGACCATCTGCACCAGGGACTTCATCCCGTTCCTGGAGGAGGCAAATAAAGGAAACAGCCCTGCAGCGGCGCACAGGGAAACCCACGGCAAAAACGCGTAACCTCCCGTCTCCTTTATTTCTCCCATGCTACGGGAAACTGGAGACCCCACGGGAGCCCAACCCCCCGTTCTCCTCCCGCGAGTCCCCAACCACCGAGCCATCCCCGCAGCGCCCCCGGCGGAGCTACCATCCGGCGCCGCCGCCCTCGATCCCCTCCGTCGCGGGCGGCGCGGCCCTCGAGCCAGCAGGTCTGGGCCGCCATCACACCCCTGCAGTGGACGGGGAGGCGGGAGACGCCGGGACGGGGCGGATCTGGGCGTGCGCGCCGCCGCAGCCCACAAGCCACCCCGACGGCGATGGCGTGGCGGGCGAGCCGAGTCCGCAGCGTCGAAGAGATCCGCATCCTCTTGTGCCAGTCCTCCCCCGCCAACGCCGCCGCCCAGTAAGAGACATCGCAGTTCACAGGCCGGGTCAGGCGGCTGCGTGCGAGAAAGGCGCCATCCTGGAGCAGGCAGCTTCTCCCTCTGGAGTGAAGGGCCTCGTTGGTGGGGGGGAGAAGGAGGAGGCCCGATCCGGCGGCCGGAGTAGCAGCAAGGTTGGACGAGAGGACAACCGTCGTTGCAAGCGGCGGCGGAGAGATTCACAGGAGTCCACATCCGAGGAGAGCTCCACCGCGCGCTCAAGGTGTCGTCTCCATCTCAGGTACATCCACCCCTTGCTACCTTGCCCGTGTGATGTGCAGATTCATATGAAAACCTCTGTGTTTGAGACAAAATTAGAATGATTGCATCAAATAGTTTCAGAGATTCATACACATTGCAACTACATATTTGATCTGGACATGTGTAGGTGTATAAATGTCGTTTTGCTTTCTTTATCCTCCTCCATCTGGATGTGATGCAGCAGCAGCTGCTGCTATAGAATGCATTGCAGTAGCCATGAACAAATGGGATTAATGCTATAGGTTGAGTTTGATCTGGAATATTTGCAGTGCAGCTGCTGCTACATATTTGCAGTGCTGTCACCTGTCATGAGTTTGATCTGGAATCAATGCTATAGGTTGAGTTTGATCTGGAATATTTGCAGTGCAGCTGCTGCTACATATTTGCAGTGCTGTCACCTGTCATGAGTTTGATCTGGAATGAATGTTATAGGTTGAGTTTGATCTGGAATATAGAATGCATTGCATTGCAGCTGCTGCTACATAGTTGCAGTGATGTCACTTGTCATGAGTTTGATCTGGAATCAAATGTTTACTGTCTTCTGGAATCAAATGTCTTCTGTGTTGTGTTCATTGATCCTGAAAAAAAAACAATGAAGAATAGTCAGTAGGATGAAATTGTGCTCATGTTTGAATTATTATTACTTTGTAAATGAGATGACATTTAAGGAATGCTAGGTGCTTGGTGCTTGTAAAGAGATATAGGAATGCAAATTAATGTTATAGCAAGCAAATGCTTGGTGCTGATGAAGGGCAAACTCTGACAATTTGATATGTAAAACCTATATTTACATGTTTATAGTTCTATAAAGTTGAAACATGTGTGTTTTTATGTTTGAAAGTTTCAATTTGAAACTCATCAGTACTGAAATTGGGGCATGAGCTGGTTAATCAGTTTGTTGTGCAAGCAATCAATAATTCCTCTTGTATGAAAAAGGTTGAAATTGTGCTCATGTTTGTACCTCCATGTATAGGGCAGTTCCATGTGTGCAAGCAATCAATAATTCCTCTTCTGATTTCAGGATGGACCCTAACCAGCAAAATGGACCTGATGGATCACAAGTACCTTGTGGAGCTGCCACGAATCGTCCCTACCAAGGTCAACCATTTGTCTTTGGAACACAAGGTCAAGCATACATGTATCCGTACCAAGGTCAACCAATCATGTATGCAACACAAGGAGCTTCTTCCGGAGGCTTGAATATGCCAATGATGCAGCCAAGTGGCAATTTTGCACAAGCACTTCAGCAGGCATACAATGTGGAGTTGGTGGACGACGACGAAGAATTGCAGGAATTGACCACCCCTCCAGCGCCACCACCTGCAGCAAAAGGAAGTCATTGTAGGTCCTCAAACTTCAGCAACGCCGAAGATATATACCTTGTGAAGTCATGGCTTGAAATCAGCACTGACGCGACCGTAGGCACTGGCCAAAAAAGGGATCGTATGTGGCAAAGAATCTTCGACCGGTACAACTTGAGGAGGGAATCCTCGGGATCGCAAGAAAGGACTAAGAGGTCTCTTCAAAGCCGTTGGGACATAATCAAGGCTGAAGTGGGAAAGTTTGCCTCTTTATATGCTGAGTGCGTTCGAGAATATCGTAGTGGGATGTCAGATGATGATAAGGTACGAGAGTGTTTGAGTGCGTTGGGACATAATCAAGGCTGTTACATTTCGATCTTCTTGTGTTTGAGCATCATTAGAAAAGTAGCTCTTGCATGAAAAACAATTAACACACCCACTGATTTGGTTGTAGCTCTTGTGTTTGAGCATCATTAGAAAAGTACTTCTATAAATAGCCTCTTTTGTGTGCTTTACCTATTGTTCTCAAACTGCTATGCCTCTTGTTGTCATACTGCCTCTTGTTTGATTTATTAGAAATAAAGGTCAGACCTGCAATTTTATTTGAGTTTGCTGTTCAGACCATTTTCTTAACCTTTCTGTCATGTTGCAGACTACTCAGGCAGCTACTAACTTTGGTTCTATCCATGGCCACAACTTCTCATTCATGCATTGTTGGGAGATTATGAAGGATGAGCCAAAATGGAAGGATCCTAATTCAAGATCATCTGCAAGGTCAGCTGCAGGTGAGGGATTTGGAGAGGACAGTTTCAATGCTGGGGCCAATTGTAGCCCTACTAGATCACCTGAGAGGAGGCCTATGGGCAGGGATTCAGCTAAAGCAGCCAAGAAGAAAGCAAATTCATCTGCCGGTTCGGCCTCTGCAGAGTATGCTTCGAAGATGCAAGATCTTTGTTTGCAACAAACTGCGATAATGCAAACAGATTCTGAGCGAAAACTAAATCATTTCCAGCAGCTTGCAAGCCAAGAGGAGCAGCGGTTTCAGGAAATGCAAAGACACAATCAATCACTGTTACTAATTGAGAAAGAGAAAGTTGACATTGACAAAGAGAAGATGCGGCTTATGCGTGAGAAGCATGAAGCAGACATGGAAGCGAAGGAGAAACAAACAGATGAAAGGATCCTTGCCATTGATCTTGATGCATGCCTTCCCTCTCAGCGAGAGTATTACCGAGAATGGCAGGAAGAAATTCTAGAGAAGCAGCGAGCTAGGCGAGGGAAGCGACAGGCGCCGTGATGCATGGCTGGATGAGGAACTGTACTACTATGCGAACCAATTATTTGTATGTGAGAGAACCATTTATTTGTATGTGAGCGAACCATTTATTTGTATGTGAGAGAACCATTTATTTGTACCCTCATGTTGCTTACCATATATATGTGTGTTGCTTCATACATAACTCAAAGCCACATAATATAGAGTACATGACAAGGTTTAATAAACATTACATGATAAAGGCAACAAGGCTTAAACATTACATGACCAATGCTCCTCTACTGCTGCTGCTGTGCTCCCAGTCGGTTCCAGTGGTGCTCAATGAGATCACGCTGAAGCTGAAAGTGCATGGGTTGGTCTTTAAGCTTATGGTGTGCAGCAACAAATGCATCCCTGTCTTCACTTCTTCTATACGGTTCGACAAGGTCACCAACCCTCGAGAAATCAGTATTAGCATCCCCGTGTTGTTCATCCTCAACTATCATGTTATGCAAAATAATACAAGTCATCATTATATCATTTAGTTGCTCACGGTCCCAACCATATGCGGGTCCTCTGATCACCGCAAACCTACTTTGCAAGACACCAAATGCACGCTCAATGTCCTTACGTGCACTTTCTTGGACAACTTTAAAGTGCTGACTCTTCTGCTCCATTGGGTGACCAATAGTCTTAACAAATGCTGCCCAATTAGGGTAAATCCCATCAGCTAGGTAGTATCCCATGTTATAGGTCCTTCCATTCACTTCATATTGCACGGGGGGTGAACGACCTCTAAGGAAATCTGAGAATATATGGGATCTATGAAGCACGTTAATGTCGTTGTTACTTCCAGGCATGCCGAAGTAAGCATGCCAAATCCATAGATCGCGCGATGCAACCGCCTCTAAGATCAAAGAGGGAGACTTATAGTGGCCCTTGAACTGACCCTTCCATGATGTTGGGCAGTTCTTCCACGCCCAGTGCATGCAGTCAATACTTCCTAGTAACCCCGGCCAACCACGAGCCTCACTCTCTTGAAGAAGCCTTGCTACATCTGCAGCATTGGGATGCCGTAGGTACCACGGCCCGAAGACATCAATGACAGCCCGACAGAAATGTTGTAAAGATTGTCGAGCAGTTGACTCAGCAATACACACGTACTCATCAACGGCATCAGCCGGGACACCGTAAGCGAGAATGCGTATAGCCGCGACGCACTTCTGAAGAGCCGACAATCCTTCCTTGCCAGTGGCATCACACTTCTTTTTGAAGTAGTTATCATAGTTTTTTACTGCCTCTTTGATGCGCTTGAATAAAGGACGACGCATCCTGAACCTGAAATAACAATGCAACTATGAGGTAGTGTAGACAATTATTTATCGCCATTGCAAACATACTCAACTTTACCTTCTACGAAACTGCTTATCACTGTAAGTAGGTTTGGACCGAAGTAGTCGCCTTTGATCTTCTTGTGACCGGCAGCATGGTCCCTCGGCCGAATTCTCTTTGGTGGCGCATCAGATCGACGACGCCTCCCCTTAGAGGTCTCTGCTTCCACCAGGTGGTTGTACGTTGCAAATTGCGCCTCACGGGCAGCAATCAAGAATTTTGTGGAATCATCATCGTCCACCATCTCCAAGTATGTGCGCAACGAGCTTCGATAGCCGTCCATGGCGTCACCACACTATTTGTACAAAGCAAGCAAAAGCCCTGCTCCCAATACCTTGTCTTTGCTCTCTGCTCCTCGGCGCCGATGCAGAACACGGGTGGGGTTGCCCTGCCTGCCGCGGGAGGACGCAATGCTGCCGCTGGAGAACGCGAGCTGCTTCTTCCTGCCGTCACGCGCGACGGCGCCGTCCGTGGAGAGCAGCGACGGCAGGACCGATCCACACCGCTGAGCACGTCCCCGGCGGCGGCAACCTGCTCCCCAGCGCCGACCACGTCCCCGGCGGCGAGCACGTCCCTAGCGGCGACCGATCCACAGCCGCCAGCAGGTCACCTACCGCGAGCAGCTCCCCAGCGGCGCGGTCCGCGGCGAGGAGCGACGGCAGGACCCGCGGCGTGCAAGGACGGCGCCGTCCGCGGCAAGCTGCCCCCAGCGCGAGCACGTCACCACCGGCAAGCAGATCCACAGGCGCGAGCAGGTGGCCGGCCGCGAGCAGCTCCCCAGCGCGCCGTGCGCGGCGAGAAGTGCGCCGTCCGCGGCGAGCAGGGGATCCCCTGCTGTGCCTACCGTGAGGAAGATGAGTGGTGGGTGGGATAAAAAATATGAGTGGTGGGCCATAAAGGAGAGAGTTGAAGGAATATGGATGTGGGAGTAGTGAATATGAAGGAGAGAATATGAATGAGTAGGATGGAATATTCCGTTTTGAAGGAGAAGATGAAGGAGAACGAGTGTGGATGGTCTAATAACTTCTGGCTGTTCTTGCTCTGGGGCGTGCTCAGGATCGATAAGCGTGGCCGAGTGAACTTGTTCCTCCTCTTGAGCATCGGCCGATGACACTTGGGTGCCGCCAGCCTGGATATTTTGGTTTTCTGCCCAGTATCAGTGTTGGCCGTCTCTATGATCGGCTCGACAGTCCTTCTTTCCTCTGAATGGCTAGTTATCAGTGTTTTAGGGTTATCAGCAGGCTGACTTGGTGTACCGGCTCCTTCATTAATTATTTGGTCAATCGACACTTCAGTATCTTCTTGGGGAGCACCTATCGGTACGTCAGGATTCCTGACAGGATGGTTTTCTATACCAATAACCAGTGAATCAGCTAGCAGTTTGTAGGTTTCATCCTAATAATCAATGAAAGGTGCATTAGAAATATTACCAGGCTGATCATTCATTATTTGAGCATCTGGATTTTGTTGAGGGTGACCCTGAGTTTCTTCCCGTTGATCAGCCAATGGCCGAGGCGATTGTTGGCCTTGATGTTCCTGTTGATCGACCGATGATGACCCTGTTCCTTGATCCTGCTGAGGTGGCTGTTGAGGTAAACCACTCGACTGAAAAGGGACAGAGGTAAGACAGCAATATGCTTGAAGAAGAAGGTTTGAAGGAAGATCAGGTGTATACCTGACAGGCGTCTATCAAAACTGCAGCCGCATGAGAGACGTCGACCTGTTCAGAAGTTTTGCTGCGCTTTTGCCCGTATGTCTTGGCGACAGTTGCTTTCCTCTTCTTGACAATTGATTAAGGATTGATCGGTCCAGGGCCAGTTGGAGGAGGGCCGTTCAAGATGGAGGTGATTGATGGTGCGTTATAGCCAATATATGGATGATCACGCGGGGGCATATAACCAATTGGCTTCCCACTTTGGCTCTGAACTGGTGGTTCTATAGTATTGAGCTGAAATTGGAGAGAAAGAAGGGTGTTAAACAAATTTAATCCATGAACGAAAGGTGTGATGAGTACAGTACCTCATTTGCAGCAGGTTTATAGTTGACATTGAGCTTTTCACAGTAGACAGAGGCACTGACACAGAATAAATGTTCACACCATTCTGATCACCAAACTCTGAAAACAAGGGGAGTAAAGGGGAGGCATTTCCAATCATCCAAGTTGATGGTTGCCGAATCTGGGTCATATTTCTTCAGCTGAGAATAGTAGAGACCAGATGTTGGGATAATTTCTCTCGGCCTGATTAGTTTCTCAAAATAAAGGCCGATTGGCAATTGGCCAAAGCCTAGCTGACGAGCTGCCACTGAAGGATTGTAGAACTCATATGTGCCGGGCTGAGTGCTGAAGAAATTAGAAGGAAGAAGACATGGCTTGATCATATGTTCAAAGAGCATCCTTGTATCATCATCAGAGGTGATATCCTCGAATCTAAAGCTTAATTCAAAGTTGGTCTGGGGATCATCATATGCAAACCAGATTGTGGCAGTATCAGTAAGACCATAATAAAAGCTTCAGAAGAAATTAACAACCATGCTTGGATTTTTCTTCTCCCCGGGAAAAACAGCAACAGCTTCTGCAAAGTTTTGACTAGGATGATATTCGGTTATTTCATCGTCCGGTTGGTGCTTGGGAAATACTGACTTGTAAATATCCTGTTCCAAGATATTTCGGAGATGAAGGTTTAGCCAGAGATTTATGAACCACCAGGGTCCCCCTGTGTTCTTCACTGGTTGCCCCATGAGCAGACTCACAGCTACTCTATGGAGCAAGTCATAAACAGCCCCCAAAAGGTGTTTTCCCAAAGGAAATTTCGTGCCAGAATCTATAAGCTCAGCCATGCGCTGGTAATTGGAAGTTGGTCCTACTGTTCATCCACTGAAGATAAATTTATCCAGCCACATATTCAGAAAGGCGACATGCTCCCTCTGCTGGACAGAAGTTTTCTTCATATGGTTGGCGATATAGCTTCCCCATCCTTTGGATTCTTTGGCCTTCAGATTAAAAGCGGGCTTGCTCGTGTTGAAGGTATTATCTGAAGAATCAATATCTAGGCCAGTCAACATGAAGACATCAGCCAAGGTGGGTGTCATCGGCCCATGGCCAAAGAGGAAAGCATTCAAAGCGTCAGACCAGAAATATGATGCAGCTATGAGCAGGGATTCATTCCTGGCCATGTTTGACAGAGAAAGAGTAAGGCATTGATCAATTCTGCACGCTCGCCAGGCCTATCCATAAACCCGGGACATTCTGCAGTACCAAGTTTTCCATCCCTCGATGGGTCCCATCCAAGATCTGAAGGCCTCATTCCAATCGGCTAGTTTCATGTTGGCATACTTAAAAGGACCTACCGGTTTCATAGTTGATCAAGGTGGTTGGGTCAGGATCTCCCATTGGTCCTAACATGAGAAGGCCAGGTTTGTCGCTAACGGGAATGGTGAATTGATCTCTAAGTTCCTGTAGCAAAATGAATCTAGGGTTCAACGAAAAGGGTATCGGCTGTAAAATCAGCGGAAACAAAAGGAAGGATGAAGCAGAATACCTCAGGAACTGACAAAAGACTCGCCCGTATGATGCTTGAGGAAGCCATTCAACAAGATTTGATGGAGTCAGCGGCAAAAAATGGATCTAGAAGCGCTGAGTTGAGAACTCTGACTTCGGAAGCAAAGCGACGGGTATGAACAAGGGGAGAGTAGAAGGTTGCTATTTATGAGGAAAGTAACCTAGGAGATATCCGTTGGTTGCATTCGATTCGGAGGAGACTTGGATTCGAACTAATTTCAAAGCAAAAGATTATTTACTCTGAAATTGGGGGGCATGTGTTGACACCATTTTTTGGCAACGGGTCAGGAAAAGGGGAAAGTGGAATACAGTGGAGCCGCCGATGGGAGTCAGCCGATCTGCAGGGGCCGATGATGACTCAATCAACTGTAAAAGGAATCGGCCAATCGAGGAAGGAAAGCGGCAAAAGGAGAATACGCCACAAGCAGCGTCGTGATGGAGGAGGGTTGACTCGGTTGAGTTGACATCGGGTTGATTAGTGTAGAGTCTGACTCTTGCATGAGTCTTAGTTTGGTTTTTGGTAATTGTAGTTTCTTTAGATGCAAGAAAGTCTTTTTCGTAATCGACTAGGAGTTTAGCGTGACAGGGTATAAATATTGGCCCTGCAAGGTCGAGAAAGTCTGTACACACCAATATACAACAAACCAGCATTACTTTTCCCTTTACTTTCGCATTACTTTTTGACGACTTCGCCATTACGTTTTTTTCTTTTTCCAAACGCTGTGCTTTCAAGTTCATCGGGCTGCATCGATCGACCTCCGGCGAGCCTGCATGTACCGTTTTACCGAACAATCTCTCTAAGCTTTAGCATCCGGGCGCATCGCTGTTGCTTCATTTAGAGTTGTTAAAAACCCATCGATATCAGTTAGATCTACAGGTTTTCGTACCAATTCTTGTAGTTTTAGCTTTTATTGATTTATCCTGCTCATGAATAGGCTTCATTGGCTGATTTACTATTTTATTATTATTAATTATCTTGAAAAGCCGGTCTAGATCTGTTCTCAAGCTTTACCATGTGCCGCCGATCGAGTTGCTCACATCAGCTCGGCCGACGCTCACGTCATCGCAAATCGGCCGATCAGGTCGTTTTGTAACGTACTTGCACTTCGGCTGTGTAAACCCGCCGATTTGTTATTGTTTGCCATCGGCCGATCGGGTCGCTCACGCACGCTCTGAAGACCCATCGGTTCTCAAGCTGATCTTGTTGTATCTAATAATTTCCTCATCTTCCTTGTCAATCAACAGGTCAGATTGACTAGCATGCAAGCACTCCGGGGAAATCGTGTGTTGCACCGCGGGAGGCACGTCCGTCTTTTGCGTCAACACAAGTAAGAAAGAAAAAGTAATACACGAGACAAAGGGTATATGACTCTCTTTGTTTTCTTTTTCTTTATTGACTCAACACTAACTTTAACACACCATCGAGCTAAAGGAATTGAAAAACTACAAACCAAACTTAAACTAACACACCGAACCTAATCGAACCACGAGCTAAACTAACCGAACCACTTGGGTCTAAGAAAAATTTTAAGAACTAGCCGCTAGTTCTCCCCCACACTTGAAGCATACGACGTCCTCGTCGTATTTTACAAAAGAGAATATGATGGAGGAACGACCGCTAAACTAGTGAAACTTCCCGCACGACGAACACTTTTTCTTCCTAAGGTCACTATGCATCCCAAATAATTTCCTCACATTGCGGTTGAGGAATTTCTAGTCGTCATCGACTACATGCTCTAGGTCCTTGATGTGGTGCCTTATTGCATCCATGGCTTGCACGCACTTTTCGATTGAAATGAAGAGATCGGAAATCGCGTGATGACACGCCGCGCAGCACATGGGGTGCTCGTTGAAGGGGTCTTCATCGGGATCGTTGCCGCTGTTGGGATCATTGCCACCATTGGGGTCCCCTCCTCCGTCTTGCTCCTTAGGCTCTTCTTCTTCCGGGACCTCCTCCCAATAATACAAGTCGTTGTCGTCTCTCTCGGCGACTCCCCACGAGCCGAGGCTACGATCGTCGGAGAGATCACTATCACCGTAGAGGTCCTTGGGCTCGGGAGTCTTCTCCCGATAGCTCTTCCATTTCATCCGAAAAAGACACTCCGAGCACCGAATAGGGGCAGCGACCTTCTCCTCCTTGGGGCGCCAGCTTGCGATGGGTCTTGTCGGCACGCGCCCGCCACAACAGATGCGTGCAGTCCTCTTGATCTCAAGCTTGGGCTTCATCTCGCAACGCCGCTCCTCCTCGGGCGCCGGCATGGAGAGGGGGAAAGGCTTCTCCTCCTCCATCGGCTTCTTGACTCCCTCCTTCACCTTGTAGCTCCTCGGGGACACCATGTGACGAGGGGATAAACCAGGGTGATCAACTCAGCCCCTAATCCCTCAATCATCAAGAATAAGAAAGCCCACAATGAGTGAGGCCCACCATCAAGACAAAGAAGGCCGCCCCAAGTCCCTGCACGAGCAGGATAGCCGGACACCAACTCAGCTGCATCGAAGGCTTGTGCAACCTAGCACCCCATCTCCGGCCTAGGTTTCCACCTCGCACGACCTAAAGGACTACCTCAACCTAGCGGGAGTCCTAGCCTAAGGCTCCACCTCTCACGACCTAAGGCCTCGCTCCCTTGACCAACCGCGGGGCCCACCGAGGGACACCGCGACATGGGGAGACCGGCTCCGTGCCGCCCGCGAGCGTGCCAGGGTCTCATGACGGGCGAATCTCCCCTGTCAGGTAATGATGCGATCTCCCCCTGCGTGGGGGGAAGGCACTGCAAGGACGTCCCGTCGCATTAAGAGCGCCACAGTGGTAGAGGACAGGCAAATCCTTCGCGCCTAAGCCATCGATCGGCGCTCCTCGACCAAGCAACCACCAGGAGCTAAGTCGAGAGCTCACATGGGAGCTCCCGACCTACCAAGCACACCGCATCGGTAACTCGAGGTCAGCCACCTCGAGGCAAGGGCTCGCAGCCTACACCGTCCTAGACAACAGCTACCACGGCTAGCCACTGTACGACCCCAATCCAAGATGGAGGCCTACTGCACAGCACTGTTGCGGCACTGTAGCAAGACACGATTTTACCTATCTACCCTTTGTAACCCCGCTCTCCTTGAGCTATAAAAGGAGAAGCAGGAGCCCAACGCAAGGGGCATGATCACACGGTCCAACGGACAAGCAAACAGACAATCAGTTACACGATCGCATGATCACACGACGAGATCAACCAATCCACTCACACAACACACCAGAGAGACTTGGGATCCGGTCCCTCTCTCGACCTAAGCTTGTACCCCCTACTACAAGTCCCCCTTTGGGCATAAAGAACACTCTCCCGAACTGGACGTGGGGACCCCCGGGGTGCCCGAACCAATATAATCCTTGTGTCTCATTTGCCACCGTCTGGATCCGACACACGATCGTACAAAATTTACTTGCCGGTAGTAACAAACCCCGACACCATGGCTGCTGCGTTGCTTGTGGTGCTGGTGGAAGAATGCAACCGTAGATGGATTCCCGAGCTCCCATCTCGTCCCATTAAATAGTCCGAGAAAGAATGCCCCAAAACCCTATCTTTCCTCTCTCTAAACTCCCAAAAGTCGTCGTCCCAAACAAGGAAGTTCTCGAGATGCGTCCCAGAGGAAACCGGGCACGAGCTACCACCAGGGGGCCCTAGGCCGATCGGACCAGGCCGACCGGCCTGCCCTAGTCCGCGGGCTGGCTCGACCCATCTTTCGCGGGGTCCACTCTTTTTTTATTCTTAACCCGTGTGGCAAAGTTGGTCCACGAAAAATTCACGAAAAACACTAGAAAAATAAAATAACGTAAAAAGTATTTACATGTGGGTTACCTCGTTTTACGTCTTAGGCTTGACGTTCGGGCTCATCCTCCATTGTGAAGATGTCAACTGGTGTAGGGGCACGACGTCGGGCTCAAGAAAAACCTTTAGCCGTTGTCCATTCACCATGTATTGGTCACCTCTCGCATCCATGATGGTGACCGCTCCATTGGATAGCACCGAGTGTACCACATAACACTACGTGAAAACCTCAAATAGGTCACGCAGCATTGGTAACGGGCCCTTAATGGCCGTTACATGGACACCCATTAGTAACGGTTGTTGTTTGGCGCTTGTTACCCATAAGCGCGGCAGGCTCAACCCTGACTTCAGCACAACAACGCCCGTTACCAATGTAAACTTCTCGTAACGGTCTTGAGAAATGCCCGTTACATAGTCTGTGTAACGGACGTTAAAATGTGTCCGTTACTAAAACTGTGCCTATCGGTAATAGCCTCTCAAAGTTCGTTACTGATCTCTGTCGTGCTGGAGACACGTGTTTCTTAGCACGCATCTCCTTTGATGATGAGCCAATTTGAGACGCTCTTTTGGAGCCCACCGGTAACGGTCTCTCAAAGTCCGTTACCGATCGCTGACGTATTGGAGACGTTTTTTGGTTAACACGCGTCTCAAATTGGCGGCATAGGTGACGACCAAGTTAGAGACATTTGTTTGGTGCCCGCGTCGCCTTTGTTTTCTCATATCAGAGACGTGCGTTGTTATTACGTGTCTTTCTCTTCGCGTTCCGACATCTCTATAGCCATCTCGGACAACTACACTCGTTCTCTCTGCTCAGAAGGCTACTTGATTAGGGTCTGCCTCACCAGCCTACCACGCCACCGCCAGTCAATAGTGATGCGCGCATGCTCCCTCTCCTCAGAAAGCCGACGCTGCAGCAGGCCGGCTGGCCATGTGCGCGACGGCGAAAGGGGCCGGCGGACGTCAACCATGGCGTCCTCCACGCCGTCGCCATCCTCCAAAGCAGCAGCCTCCTCCTCCTCGTGCTTGGTGTCGTCCTTCGCACCGTCACCGTCGTCGCGGCCGCAACGCCTCCTCCTCCTCCTCGAGCGCACTCCATCGCCTCGTATACTGTCCTCATCATGGTGGAAATTGCCCCCTTTTCTTGAACTTCACTGTCTTAATCCTCTTACTCATCGGTTTTGGTGATGAATTATGCTCATTTGATGTATGGAAATTGCAGATGGTGGCTGCTGCTCAGGCTTGGATGTACGAAGAACCCCGAGATTGGGACAAATTCGTAGAAGGGGTCAATGGTTTTCTAGATCAAGCAGAGGCGGATGTGAGAAACCGTGGTGTTCAGGACATGATTTGCCCCTGTATAGATTGTCGCAACCAGAAAAAGGTACCGAAACGGGACATCATTTTTGTTCATTTGATCACACGTGGTTTCATAAATGATTACACGTGTTAGAATAAACATGGTGAGGAAGGCCATAATGAAGCCGAAGCAGGATGCCTAAATGAAGAACGTGTGTGAAAGCATTTGTGGAACATTGCTACAACAGAAGTTCAAAGGAAAAGATCATAAAAATGGAAGGGATGATCTTAAAGATTTGGGCATTACGCCAGAGCTCTATGCAGAGGAAACAGACACGGGGACGGACCTTCCCGTCGCTGCAACCACCTTGTCAAAGAGAGAGAGAAAAGAATTATGTGAGTTTTTGCATGATTTGAAAGTACCTTCAGGCTACTCATCGAACTTCAAGAGGCTAATTTCAACTTGATGAAATCTCATGATTGCTATGTGTTGATGATAGCTCTTCTTCCTGTTGCAATTAGAGGTATCAAGACAGAACTGGTTCGCGATGCATTGACGAGCTTGTGTTTATTCTTCAATGCAATAGAACAGAAAGTGATTGATGAGGAGAAACTATTGGAGTTAGAGAGTAGTCATTTCGAGACCCTAAGCCTGCTTGAAGCTACCTTCCCACCATCATTCTTTGATCTCATGCTGCATCTAACAGCACACCTCGCGAGGGAGATCTGGTACCTTAGTCCATCTTACCTTCATCAGATGTTTCCATATGAGAGGTACTTTGGATTCCTCAAATCATTGGTACATAATCAGTCATTTCCGAAGGGAGCCATTGTTCGTGGCTACGAGACCATCGAAGCAGTGGAGTGGGCCATGGGTTATATGGACCCCCAAAACCACCTTGGTGTGCCTCGTTCACGGCATGAAGGTAGGCTTCCAGGTGTTGGGACCCTGGGGAGAAAGTCAACCACTCCGAATAAAGGTGCATAGGAAAAGGCTCATTTGACCGTGATTCTACAGAGTGAGCTGCTTACACCATTTGTCAATGAGCACAAGCGAGTACTACATGAAGCTAACCCTGGACGTGGTAAGCCTTGGCTTGCAAAGAAGCACATGCAAGAGTTCAGCTTCTGGCTCCGAAATAATGTCCAGAGATACGATGATGGAAAAAACGAGGACGTAGTGAAACTAGCAGCGGGGCCATTCTATACTGTTACAACATACCAAGCAATGGATATCAATGGATACACATTCTACACCATGGCCCAGGATGCCAAGAGCATCTACCAAAATAGTGGTGTGCGTGTACGGGCTGTCGGCAGTGATAACGATGACGACAATGAGATAGAGACATATTATGGTCAAATAGAGGAGATATGGCAGCTTGATTATGTAGGATTAAAGGTTGACTTGTTTAAGTGTAGATGGGTCGTCAATGGGCCGAGAGCTGTCAGCAAGGACAAATATGGTTTTGTTAGTGTTGATCTCCGAGCCTTTGGTTACAAAAGCGAACCGTTTATCTTCGCCAAGGATGTTGAGCAAGTGTTCTACGTACCTGACCTTGCAAAGAAGCACTGGAGTGTGGTTATGCCTGGAAAAAAAGGATTGTTGGGGTTAAAAATGCTGTTGAGGAGGAGGAATACAACCAGTTTGACGAAATTCCATCCTTTGACACGAAATACATACCCCGACTCAGCGCAACTAACAAAACACCGTACTTGCGAAGTGACCATCATGAAAAAATCCATATACAGAAGTCAAAGAAAAAGCAAGTTTGATTTCTGCTGAATCCATTTTTTAATGCACGATGTCTCTATTGGTGGAAATGGAATCCTTATTGTAATATAGGACGTGTATTGGAGGAATTTGAAACCTTTTATTGTAATATATGATGTCTATATATTCTGCTTGAGATACCATATATGTTCTGCCTGAGATACTAGATATATTCTGCTTCATGTGTGCTGCAGGATACTGAATTCTGTTACACATTAGACGCGGATTAGCCAACCAGCGTCTCTTTTGTTCTGGGTGTAAAAGCAAAGGCGACGCGGATTAGCCAACCAGTGTCTCTTTTGTTCTGGGCGTAAAAGCAAAGGCGACGCGGATTATCCAACCCGCGTCTCCTTGGTTCAGGGCATAAATGCAAAGGCGACGCCGATTAGACAACCCGCGTCTCCTTTGGCCCCGCAGGTGTGCTTCCTCAGGGTGGCTGCCAGGTGGGCCCTTAAGGCGGTTCCAGATGAACGTGGGGTTTTGAGGCTGTTTGGGTCCCTGGTGTGCTACCTCAGGGTGGCTGCCAGGTGGGCCCTTGGATCCTCGTGACGTCCACATGTTGCTCTCTGATTCGTCGATGGATGCTTCACTTGGATTGTTGACGTGGTTGCCATGTGTTCTTGGTGGGTGCTTTGTGTGGTGGAGCTGGAATATCCCCAATTTTCTCTTCCTCTCTCTCACCACTGCTCCCAAAAATTGAGCATAATCACTTTCACAAGTCATCATTCGCAAAAATTGGACTGCACACAAATAATCACACAAGCAGATAATCACACAAGTCATCATTCTCAAAAATTGAGACAACCAACCCAAACACTTTCGCAAGTCATCATTCGCAAAAACTGGACTGTACACAGATAATCACACAAGCAGATTATAATTTAAGCATAATCATAGCAAATATTAGACATCACACAGACATATATTCAATTGATTACAGTCATCATTGATACATCAGAAGGTTACAAAGCGGCCATCTATGTTCATCATCACAAGGCACTACTACCAGGATGAGGAACAGAGAAGAAAATACAGCTTGTTCTTCTTCCTGAGATGGAGCTTGTGCCAGGAATCAAGTCTCTAAGTCATCAGCAAAGATGGAGCTTGTTCGATGATTGATTGACTGGTGTTCTCTTCCTCTTCCTAAGATATGCAAGTGGCCAGGTTTGCCTATTGGTACCCGCTGACAACGAGCATATCCCTTCAAAAATTCTTCTCTTGGAGAAGAGAAGGCAAAAGGAAGAAGAACTTTATCCTGCAGGGAGCTTAGAGGAAACTACAGTAGGAGATTTCTCCACCTTCCCCATCGGCCTCCCTGATGTTGGGGTGCATTATGTCCTCCCCTCTCGTCCAGCTGATACACCCAAGACTCATCACAAGGGTTCTTTTAGCAACTGGGCCTAGCGAGAGAAGCTTACTATGCACCATATCACAAGAATTCTTCTAGCAATTGCAAGGCTTGGAGAAGGGTTTAGGGTTTAGGGTGAAAAGGAGAAGACGACATCCTACAAGATCTATTCTTTGTGCCATGGCTGGAAGAGGTGTGGATGACCGATAGGCATCGGTCCCTTTTATAGCAAAAACCAGGAAGGAGATAAGAACGAAAGCACCGGGAAAGGCAAGGTTCCCAAGAAATTGAAGCCGCATCCAGGTCAAGGGGGAAACAGTCACCCCGTGAATTGATGAAGGGGTTGCCCTGCCATAATGTGATGTGTTTCCAATGCCAATAAAAAGTGGGGGTAGGTCACGGTTTGGATGGTCAAAGGCGACGCGGATTAACCACCCCAGTCTCCAATGAACGGTGAGGCCCTGTACTACAGTCGCCCCGTGAAGATGAAGGGGGTAGGTGGAGGTTTCGATGATCAAAGGCGGCGCGGATTAACCATCTCACATCTCCATGAACGGTGGGCCCAGTTCTATTGGATTGAAGAACAGTTCCTATATTTTTATTGATTTCATTGTTTAGTGTATATTCCATTTTGTGAATAATGTTTATATGCCTTATCTTGTTCTTTGTAAGTACAACATAGAAATAATATTTGTTTTCCATAACCATTAGTAATGAAACTTTGCATTTCATAATATTATGGTGAACACAAGGTTGTGTTAAATTTTCAAATGCATATGAGCTCGAACATGTTGCAAAGTGTGGAAAACTTCAATGTTCAAGCAAACATTCTAGGAAACTATGTGAGAGATGTAGACATTTGTACACAAGTATATTCTTCCTTTATCGAAACCATTTGAATTTTTTATTACAAGTTTAGGTACCCAAATTATGTTGCCAAGTCAATTTGTAGAATTTTTAGAGCACATTAAGTGTTATTAGAATTATTATATCATAAGCATGAGATGTAAAATCGAATTATAAGAATTTTGGGTACACAAGTGTGACTATTGATATTTTATTCAAATACTAAATGTCTAAATATGAATTGATGTTATTTTTAATGAATTTTTAGGTGTTGTCTTACGGTCTCTAATATTTGAGGGATGCAAGTTCCATTTTAAGAAAATGGTCTCCTGCCACGAAAGGAGACCCGGGTTCACTAACCAACGTCGCCAATGACTCTCCATTGTCCAAAATGCCCCTATCCAGAAATTATAGGCGATGCGGATGGATCTACCCATATCTCTAAGATCTAGTTCATCACAGGTTCAACAAACACACAGGAGGAACACATATTAATTTCAAAGCGTTATAGGAGATGCGATGCATCTACCTGCGTCTATTAGATCGAGTCCATGACATACAAAATCCAACAACCAAACTAATTAAGCAGTTCATGATCAACAAACAAACTAATTATTACTATGGTAGAGGATCGAAGTGGATCAATTAGTCGGTCGCCGCCATCGGACTCGACCCGCCGTCGTCAGAGCCGTCGTCGTTGGCTTCGTTGTCGCCGTCGGAGCCGCCGTCGTCGGGGATGAGGAAGAGGCCAGCCCGCTGGACCTCGGGGAGGTTCTCAAGCTTTTTAGCCAACCCATGGATCCTATAGGCGAGACCCTTGAAGCTCGTGTCCTTGTAGTCCTCATAATGCCCCTTGATCTTGAACGCCTTGGCAACATCTTGAAGCTTTCTGAACGCGCTCGTCAGCAGTGTTACGGCAAACTTGGTGTCATCAACGGGGAATGGTTCCTCGTCGGCCTCCTTCTTCTCCTCCTCCTTGGGCGTCGGCTCCTTCCCCTTCTCCTTGATGGTCAACTTCCTCCGATGGCGGTTTTCGTCGTCGTCGTCCTCCCTTCATCCCCGCTTCACCGACGGGTCACTCGATGCCATGCTCTTCTCCATGGTGATCTCTCAGTGACAGGAGATTGTGGTGGTGATGGCGAAGGGGGGAGAAGATGAAGCGAAAGAAAATGATATGAGAGTTTATGGAGGAAGCAGGCGGGGATTTATGATGATTAGACGCGAAACCGTTAGGGGGCGTCTCCCCCCACTACGCCTCGGCAATCGTAAGGGCGCGTCTCTCCCCACTACGCATCGGGAACCGTCGAAAAACACCTGTCACCTTTCTATTTCGCGGGAAGGTGAAGGGGCAGGGGCAATGGTGTCGGGCCCATGCGCCAGCGTCAGCAGCCAAACCGTTGCATTTCCATTTCGCCTCTCTAAATGGCCGCGTCGCCTCTCTAGGTGGCCGCGTCACCTTTCAATTTCCAAACCCCGTCGCCTTTCAGTTTCCTTCCCCTTCTCATTGATGGCCGCGCTATGCTTGACGAAGGTGCTGCCAGATGACCTGATCACCAAGATCATCCTCCACTCCATCAAGGATGAGCCCATCATTCATTTCCTGATCCTTCGTAATCAGGTCTGCAGTACCTTCCGGTGCATTTGCGACTCCGATGAGGTACTCCTACACGTGTCCCTGCGTGAGCTTCGTGAGTTGTGTAGGAATCGCCACGTTAGGTCGTGCTTTGAGCGGTGCTTCCGCGAAGCCAAACATCCGGAGGCCGTATGCTACGAGGGGATGGAGAGGTTGATGAGGTGGTGGAATCCCGATAAGGGTCTGAAGCTCGTCGAAGAGGTCACTGCCAAAGACTCCAGTGCCAAGTACTTCTTAGCGATGCTGAAGTACTATTGGAACCCTGCGGACCCCGAAGCGATGGAACTGCTCCACGAACTGAGCGGCGGCCCGTCGCCCCCTGACGGGCGATGGTAGAACCACAACCTGCGGCGGCTGCACTACCTCGTCCGTCGGGATCTCGACAACATTGTGTGGTGGTATTATCTTCGTGACGGCGATGACGACATTCCGTTGCTGTCCTTCCAGAATCCCCATGTCTGCATTTGGGTAGTGGGATGTAGGCGCTACGGACCGCCAAAGACCTCAGAGATCATCCACTACTGTAGTGCTGAGTGTCGCATCCGTCATGAGTTCGACCTCTGGACACGTTCCCTCAGCTTCGCGGTGCAGTACGCCATCAGCAGGATGAACATCGGGATGTAGGCACAAGCATCAATACAAATTATGTATCTTTAATGTATTTTATTACATATGATGAGGGTTTTTTAATCGGTTTTTGATAGACAAGATTTGATTTGTCACGTTTTTGAGTCAAATCGAAGGTTGCGGTGGTCTCATTTGCCGCTGACGAGGCCTAGGGTGCCCTCTTGGGTGTCAAAACCGCCGAAGCGGGGCACGGTGGCGGCGGCGGTGGCGGTGCCCTCTGCTTCCTCCTCTGTTCTGTTTTAACGACAAACGGTTTCGATGTGCAAAGGAGACGTGGATTAACCATCCGCCGTGTCCAACGAACGGTGGGCCCAGTTCTATTGGAATGAAGAGCAGTTCGCATTTCTCCTTTTAATCTGCAACCAAAGTTTGTCACATGTTGTAACATCCCGGAATTCCTCCGGAATGTTAGCAATGCAAAAATGTGGGTTTCAAAATTTCGATTTGAAATTGAGTGCACAGTTAAAATATAAGGATGTCTTCTTTGATTCTTCCCTAAATTCCTAGATTTATTTTGAGCAAAATAATTGAATTCAGGAAATATAAAATGCTAGTGTGAGAACTTTGGAGCTTATTGGATTATAATTGGATTTTATTTGTGTGGGGTTCAAATTTGAATTCTAATTCAAATTTGAATCCAAAGTTTAATAGGAGTTAAGGCTTAAGGGAAATAGGAATTAGGAAAACCTACATGTGCTGTTGGGCCTTGACCAGCCTGCTGAAGTTCGCTGAAGCACCCCCATCAATCTTCACCAGCCTGCAAAGCCCGCGGCCCATCTCTTCTTTCAGCCCGCCAGCCCGCTTGCCACCTACCACCTTCACCTCTCTCACCGCCGCGCGAGCCCCGCGCGTCAGCCACAATCCCCCTTGCTTTTCTTCTTCCCCACCGTGACGTCGCCGTGGGGCAGGGGAGGCGACGCGAGCGTCGCGCCGACGCCAGCCATGACCGCTGCCCGGCCGTGCTAGCGGCCGCAGATGAGCTCCACGCGTCCCCGTGCCACATCCCCGCCGCTCACCTGCACCCCCAAACCCTAGCCGCGCCGCCCTATAAAACCATCCCCGCCGGTCTCCCTGTTCCGCGCCGCCCTTGGGGGATTCTTCCCCCAATTCCAGTTCGCCGCCTCCACCAGAATCAGAGGAGAAGAGGGGGAGAGAAGGGGGAGGAAGAAGGGAGGAGGAACCGCCCGAGGGAGTCAAGCCGTCCGCGCCCTGCATCCCTGCTTCCTCTGCTCTCCGCCGCACCGAGCCGTCTTCACCGCGTCGCGCCTTCTTCACCGACGCCTCACCGCCGGGTCCCTTGGACCGTAGGTGAGCACCGTTTCCCCCAATCCTTCTGTGGCGCCCGACCTTCGAGTCGCGGTCGCATCTCGAGCCTTGTGTGCTCGCCGGCCTTGTGCGCCGAGGATAAGCCTGTGTCGCGCCGCGCCGCCGCGCGACCCGCCGTCGCCTGGGAGCCGGCCATCGAGCCGAGCCGGCTGTCTTTGCAGGTGCCGCTGCCTTCTACAATGCGCGCGCACCCCGCTATTTCGTTCCGTCGTTCTTCCGTGTTGGCACCGAGCACCAGCTTGCCGACGGCTCGTGCACACTCGCGTGCGCCACCACCGGGCAAGGTCCTGTCTTTCTGGAACTCGTGCACACCCTTGCGCACACACGCCCCCGAGCACACGCGCGCACCCACGCGCACGCGCTATGCGGGCACTGCCAAGGGTGACCCTTTCGGCCACCTGGAGCCAGGCCTCGCCGGTGTTCTGACCGCCGTGCTCCGGGACCTCGCCGCCGGGTGGTTCTTTTCCACCTGGGTGCGTCAGCTCCGGCCCAGCCTTGCGCTTGCGAACGCGTTCTCGTACACGCACGCGCGACTCCTAGCCGGCGCCGGCCACCCCAGCCGCGGCGTCGAGCCCGTTGTCTGATCCGCCGTGGCGAGCTTAACGCTTGCACGCGCACGTCCGCCCTCCCGCGAACCCGAAAGGTCGAGTACGCACGTGCGCTCGCGCCCGCGCACGCTTCCGTGCCACCACGCCGGCCAAAGGCCAACCCAGCCACACCGTCGCCGACCATGTGACGCCCGCCGCGCAGGGTCGTCCTGATCTCGCCACCGTTGAACCAAGCTCGGCCAAAGGCCAAGCTTTTTCCCGTGCCGCTGGGGCCCTATGTCGTCCTGGGTCGCGTCGTGCCGCTTGATGGCCACCAGTCGCGAGACCTCGCCTCCGACGAACTTTTCCCGGCCGCCGCTCCTCTGGAGCATTGCTTCGAACGCCTGGTGACCGCGCCCTAAACCCGGTGGGGTTTTGAGTGCACACGCCGGCCCACATGTAGGCGTGGCTGCAACCTTTCCCGCTGGATCCCATGCGGCTAGCCGCTCCTAGCCCTGGCACACACGCGCCTGCACCGCACCGAGCCGCAGCTGATCCGCCGGATCCCGTGCTCCCGTCCACCCACGCCTGAGCCACACAGCTGCCCGCATCTGGGCGCGTCGCAGCCGATCCGGCCGGGATCTCTTGAGGCCGCCACGCCAGCTGCCACATGGGGCGGCCACCTTAGCTGGAGCTGGCTTTAAGCCACCTTCGTGGCTGCCACGTGTGCTGCTGTAGCCAGCCAGCAGCCAACCTGCAGCTAGCTTAGAGACCGTTAAAGCCAGCCAGTAGTTAGCTTAAAGATAATGCTATTGTATATGCGTATTTTTATTTTCAGAAAACTATTTTATCTTCAGAAAATCCTAGAAAATCCATTTCAACTCCAAAAAATATGAAACCTTTTCCAAAGCTCTTCTAAAATTATAAACTCCGTGTTAGGCTAGTGTTCACTCTCTTTTGGCTCTTAATTGTTGTTCATCTGGAGTTAATTGCAATAGGACCCGCCTTTATTTTATTTGCGCGTTAATAGGAGCAGCTGGAGCCGGGGAGCTGAGCTCGGAGATCGACTACACCGACGACTACGGTGACTTCAACGACTACTCATACGCAGGTGTTCACGCCCGACCATTCTTTGAATGCCTATTAGGCATGGCTATTTAGAACTGCTAGTGCTTTAATTACTGCATAGTGATGGATATGATGAACCCGTGCATAGCCTCTTTTACTTACTTGTCCTTGATTGACCTACTACTAATACTTTACTTATGCGTGATGATGCGCTGAGTTTGCTATGCATGTGTTGGGATTATTGTGGTAGTTTCTTGGTGTGTGTTGGGAAAAACCGGCAGGAGAAGGTGTTTTGGGATATTTTGGCGGGGGTGAGCTTGAGACAACCCGATCTGGGATCGGGGGCCAGGGATCGTCTTCTCGGACGTTGCCCAATGTGGTGCCTATGGCGGGTACATTGTTTTAGGAGCATAGGTGTTGGGGTTTTCGTGATGACTTGGAGGATATGAGCTCGCCCCGGTCTGAAACCGAGTGGGTCGCCTGTTACACGGGACTTTCGTACACACCACCTCGCCAAGAGTGGGGATAGGGCCGGGTCGACCCTGGCAAGTGCAATTCCATACCTGCTAGTAGGATAGAGGGTATTAGTGGGAGGGAAGAGGGTGATGACCCTTTCCCTTTGCAGTCGCCCCCCGTGTGGCCACACGGGGGCATGTCACAGTTCTGGGGTGGTCTTCTGCAGGGGACCGCATCGAGACCCAGATGCAGGGTGGAATCGTAACTCCTAGGTGTTCGTCCGGTAGGATGGGCTTGGTTGGCTGATCACCGCCGGGTGCCATTCCGAGTTGGGTACTGGTGTACACACTCTGCAGAGTTTAGATCTATACGTATAGCCGCGTCCTCGGTTATGGACATGCCCGTTGTTTCTCCAACTCTTACATTTTGGGATTTCTACCTCCCCCTTATAGGATGAGAGTGTATGGTGAGTCGTGGTTGTATTCGGGGAGAGGAGAGTTGCTCCCTCTGCCTCGCGGATCCGGGTGCAACCATTGAGGTGCGAGGAGTGGGAGTTCTCGCACCGACCCTAGATGGAGATAGGTGATGGTGACAGTGATCTGGGTGACCAGGTGTAACCGTTTGTGGATGAGTGATATGGGTTATGGTGGTATTATGGAGATATTACTCTATTTATGCTGCTGCTGCATAGGAAACCCTGTTCCTACCTTGACATGTTCTTTCCCCTTAGAAGTAGGCCACTTAAAGCTTGCATAAGGTTGGTGACGTGGACCTATCCCGATCCTTGGGGATAGCCCCTGAGCTTGCAGGGTACGAGTCCGACTACGACAACAACGCCGACGGATGGTACGACTGAGGGGGCACGATGCTTCGCTCAAGGATGCCTGTGGGAGATGCCTGAAGATGGAGACACCTTTTGGGAGATAGCTACCGCTGCGTAGGCTCTTATTTCTGTTATTCCGCCAAGAGGCGTGTATTGATGTACTCCGACTAATCAGAACATGTATTAATCAGATTATTATTTGAACTCTGATGCTTTATTTCGCTGTATAACTGTGATATTTATCTGTGATGAATGTCTGTGCGTGATAGCGTGTGATCCAGGGACTATCACGAGACAGAATGCTGGGTTTTTCGTTTTTTGAAAACCCAGGGCGTTACACATGTATTTCTCTGTCGTACCTAGTCCAAATTTGATGATTTTTTTCTAAATTTTTCTAAAATCTCCATCTTTTCATTGATTTCATTTTCTAGTGTATATTCTGTTTCGTGAATAATATTTATATGGCTTATCTTGTGCTTTGTAAGTACAACATAGAAATAATATTTGTTTTCCACAACCATTATTAATGAAACTTTGCATTTCATAATCTTAAGGTGAACATAAGGTTGTGTTAAATTTTCAAATGCATATGAGTTCGAACATGTTGCAAAGTGTGGAAAACTTCAATGTTCAAGCAACATTCTAGGAAACTATGTGAGAGATGTAGACATTTGTACACAAGTATATTCTTCCATTATCGAAACCATTTGAATTTTTTATGACAAGGTTAGGTACCCAAATTATGTTGCCAAGTCAATTTATAGAATTTTTAGAGCACACTAAGATGTTTTTAGAATTATTATATCATAACCATGAGAACCTAAATCGAATTATATGAATTTTGGCTACACAAGTGTGACAAATGATATTTTATTCAAATATTAAATGTCCAAAAATGAATTGATTTTATTTTTAATGAATTTTTAGGTGCTGTTTTACGGGCTCTAATATTTGAGGGATGCAAGTTTCATTTTAAGAAAATGGTGTCGGGCCCACGCGTCAGTGTCAGCAGCCTATATAAAGAAGATAGCCGTGGCCTGCCCGCCCGGACCCACCTGCTAACAAAGGAGACGTGGGTTTACTAACTCGCGTCGCCAATAACTCTCCATTGTCAGCGGCAGCAGGCAAACCGTGCGCGCGCTGTTCAAAAATTCCCACGTATATTGACTATAATGCCCATGGAATTCCAATTCCACCAGCGAGCCGTTCAAAGGCACGCCAGTAATTTCCATAAACACAGTAACGTGCGCGGTTCATCAGGGGGGACATATTCAGCTAATTCATAGACAGATCCACAATGCTCGCACTCTCTCTGCCGCCGCCACTGCTCCTTCTCCAACCCTATCCCACCGCCGCCACGCTCCCCGCTCGCCTTCGCCGCTCTCCCCACCGCAGCCCTACTCTTCTCCAGCCCCACTGCGTCTGCTCGACGCACTACGGCTAGGGTTTCGACCATCAAACCCTAGCCTGACGACGGTGACCAAGCTCCCGGCGTGACGACGTCGAAGCGGCTCCAGGCGTGACGACGGTGATGAGGACGTGGTTACTGGCGTGCGGATGGCGTCTCGGCTAACGTAAAGATGGTGACTCGGATCCGACATCCCCGGCCACGACGACGAGCCAGCCACCTTAGGCAATGAGGCAACGCAGATCCGGCCCCTCCGACCACCATGAGAACAACTACTTCATTCGCGACAGAGGTTAGTGCTGCTTGAACCCCCAACGCCCTCTCTCTGCTCGGCCACCCAATCTGCTATTCCTATTCCTGTCAAGGTGGATTAGGGAGACATGCTACTTTGCGGTTGTGTTTAGGGTCAGTTCACATATGATTATTCTCCTGGAATTGATAGTTCATTTTCACTACCGTCATATATATTGTTATTGTTGGTGTCGTGATGTGTGTATGCAAGCTGTCGATGGTACCTTGGACTAATGATTGGTTGAACCATGTAAGCATAGCCAACAAAAATCCACTAGAGTGGTTTGGGCATGGCGATTTTCTTTCGTATTGCTTGTGCCCTGTCATCCCTGGCGTGGTGGCACTACATGGTTCACTCTATCATCAGGCCAAGGAATTGTTTGTAGCTTATTTAGATTGCATATTGTTTTTTTGCGGTGATAATCATACTAACTGATTGCGTTAATTATCCTCTTGTTGTATGTACACATGGAATACACAATTCATTGCTGCTGAAGTTGGACAAGGAAGCAGTTGAAGGAATTTAGTCTCTGCTTTGATATATATAAGTATTGCATCACCCTGTCAAAATGGTTAGCACCTATCCCCAACCTGTATGCTAAGTAAAATATGAACTGTATGTCTATGCTGATTTTATTTTGGACTTGTACTGATTTCTAGCGTAATATCAGCTATTTTTCCTGTTAGAGAATAAGAATTTATCTAATAAGAATTTTGTTTAGATTTTTAGTCTTGCTTATGTTGCTCTACTGGCAATCTGACATATCATCCATGCAGTCTCCCACAAACTCCTCTACCTCCATTGCACCATCACAGCCCCTCGACGGTGAACCATGTTCACAGCCATCACAGGGTCACTCAGCAGCCACCGCTGCGAGTAGTACTCGAGCCAGCGGGTCAAGGACACAAACCAAATGGCTAGAAGACAAGTTGACTGCAACTGGACTTGATGACAATTTTTGGCCTACCCCAGATGCTGCCAGGCAAAGATTTGTATTGGTCTGTGGCCTCATTGCTCGGGAGAGGGTGTCAATCAACAAGTTTGTTGAACATCTCTCACCAATTGAGAAGGAACAACTGTTCAATGCATTAGAGGAAAAGCTAGAGTACCCAGCCAATCTGGAAGAATCTGTTTGCAAGAAGGCAATTAAGGCAGCTATGTCAGAGATTGCAACCTTGAAACGGTGGTTCAAGTGCCATTTAAGAGCAAAATATGTGAGGGAAGACGAGTCTCCCTTTGCGAAGCATGGCTTTTTGCAGGCAGAAGACTGGGAAGTGTTTGTGCGGGGAACCAATGATCCTGGATTTGAGAAATACAGCCAGGATATGAAAGGAAAGAGGTCATTGCATAATAAGCCACACAAGATGGGCAGAAAAGGTTATCGTGGTAAAAGTAAAGAGTGGGTGGAGGAGGACGCAAAGCTAGCTGAAGAGGGAAAACAGAACCAATGGGACCAATTTCCTAGATGTTCGAGGCCTTATCTGCGGGCAAGGGTAGGGAAGAGGAAGACCACTAGTGAAGGAAGCGGGGACATAACATTCAGTAACCCTGCGGTGGTGGGTGTAGCAGATAGGGTGAAAACACTTGCAGCTCAAGCTAGTGATGGTTCTTTCCATGGGGTTAAAGAGAATGATATCCTCACCGCAGCACTTGAGACTCCAGAGCATCGAGGTCGGGTCCGAGGTGTGTCTAGTTCACTTGGCTGGGGTAAAGGGTTTCGTGAAGAGTTTGCTGGAATGTACAGGAAGAAGAGGAAGAAAAGGTCTGATACGGAGAAGCACGAGATAGTTCATGAAACATTCCTCAAAGTTGTCAACATGCTAGCACAACAAGGTGTGGTTATACCGAAAGGTGGGCGTCTTCCTTCCGAAACACCACCTGTGAGTAGCAGCGAGGAAGAAGATGAGCATGCGCATGGCAGCGAGGAAGAAGATGAGCATGCGCATGGCAGCGAGGAAGATGCGCGTGGCAGAGAGGAAGATGCGCGTGGCAGAGAGGAAGGCCATTGTTGGGATGTCAATGAGGACGAAGCGAATCAATGGTACTGTGAGAGTCGATCACCTATGCTGGACATAATAGATAAGCTGACAGTGGATACCGATTGCATCCTTGCAGATGGCATCAGGAATACCGTGGAGCTCGGAAAAGCCACTATCCTTCCATCTCAAAAGTTTTTGCATACAGTACCGGTGGAGGATGGGTATGTAGTGGTGCAACCTACTTTTGTGTGGCCCAATACAAGCCAGTACCTTCTGCCTATACCAGTTGGGGGGATGAGATAACAACCCTAGGTGAGGCTCTCCTTACAAGGATCCTATGGCCAAAGAACAAGATCCGTATACCACCCATGGACGCATTAGGTAGCAGGGGCACAGCATCAGGTGGAGGTATTGCAGCTCAGCATCAGCAAGAGAAGGCTCAGCAGCAGCAGGAGCAGCAGATCAGCAAATCAGGTAATAGGGGTACAACATCAGATGGAGAAACTGCAGCTCAGCGTCAGCAAGAGAAGGCTCAGCAGCAGCAGCAGCAGCAGATCAGCAAAACTACGCAGCAGGAGCCCAGGCACTCTCCGCCTAAGCAGCAGTCGCAACAGCAGCCTCTGCAACAAGAGGAGGAGCCGAGGCAATCTCTACCTAAGCAGCAGCCGCAACAGCAGCCTCTGCAACAGGAGGAGGTGCCCAGGCAATCTCAGCCTGAGCTGCAGCCAGAGAAGCGGGCCAGGAAACCTCTGCCTCCAGAGGAGCTTCGTCACTGTTTTTGGACACCCATTGTCTATGATACAAAATACAAGCCTGCTGTGCTTATGTTGTCAGAAGCAGACTTAGAGGCTGCTAGACCAAATTGTGCCAGGTTGCATGCTTACTTCATGGAACACAGTAAGGATAAAACTGGCTTTCCAGCAAAGGTGGCTAAAAACTACTTTCAAGGTGATGGTGATTTAAAGTTAAAGATTGCATTTAGTGGCGTGTATGACCTTATAACCCTGGCTGCTCTGGATGTTACCTTCATGAGGTTGTGGACATTGTAAGTCCCTTAAAACCAAAAAAAAAGATATTCCTTTAATTTTCACCACAAAGTTCATGCAAGCTAACAATTGGATTTTTTGTAGGAAAATGAGGGAGAAGGCAGCGGAGATGCAGGTCAGGGTTGGGTTTTTGGATCCACAGTTTTTCACGGCCATAAATATTTCAAACCAGTCTACCCTTGTAACACAAGCAATGAAAAATGCAATGGAGAACGTCGTCTACCCATATATGAATTGGTATGGAGTCATACCTATTGGCGTCTTGAACACCGTTCGATATGCCCACAATGCTCCATCCAATTTCTTTGACCAATTTTTTCCTCCCTTCTCAATAGTCTTGTTGAGGATGCTCTTTATTTGCTTATTCGATGTTTCTGCTTGCCTGTTGGTTTGTGGATGATATGTCGTGGGCACCCTATGCTCGATTCCCAACTTGGACAAGCATTTTCTAAAGCTATTTCCGGTGAAGTGAGTCCCTCCATCGCTTATCAAGATTCTTGGAACACCATAGAAAGGGAAAATAATATTTTTAATCATTGATATGGACTCCTCTGTTGAAGCCTTATGACAAGGGATAACCTCTACCCACTTGGACACATAATCAACCATAACAAGTATATGCTCATATCCATGTGAGGTTGTAAAGGGTCCCATAAAATCGATTCCCCAAACATCGAATAAGTCAATTTGCAAGTTATAGTTTAAGGGCATAGCATTCCTCTGAGATATGTTACCGGTCCTTTGGCATTCAGGGCAAGAGGCAACATACCTTTTTGCATCTCCGTGCATGCCCGGCCAATAAAATCCGCTGGCCCATACTTTTGCTTGAGTCCAGAAATGCCCATAATGTCCTTCATACTCCGCCGAATGACATTTTCTCAATATCTCTTGTCTTTCTTCCATCGCCACACATCTTCTCAAAACTCCATCAGCTCCAAGTCTAAAAAGGTAAGGTGAATCCCAAAAATATTTTCGGCTTTCGGGGATTACCCTTCTTTGAGCGTTCTTGTTTAGATGATCTAGCAGCATTTTTCGAATCGCCCGAATGATGTCGATCATCCAACTATCTTTGTCGATTATCTGGTAAAGGTGGTCGTCCCTCATCTTGTCTTCAATGGGTTCTTTGTCATCTTGCTCGCGATTCATTCTTGACAAATGATCGGCCACAACATTTTCCGACCCCTTTTTATCTCAGATCTCAATATCAAACTCTTGTAAAAGGAGGATCCATCGAATCAACCTTGGCTTGGCATCCTTCTTAGACAAGAGGTACTTAATTACCGCATGATCGGTGTAAACTATTACCTTGGAATTCACAATGTATGATCTGAATTTTTCAAAGGAAAATACTACCGCTAGCAACTCCTTTTCCATTGTCGCATAATTTAATTGAGCACCATTAAGAGTCTTACTAGCATAATATACAGCATGTACCTTGCCTTCCTTCCGTTGTCCCAAAACCGCTCCTATGGCGTAATCACTTGTGTCGCACATAATCTCAAATGGTTGACTCCAATCTGGCGGTTGAATAATTGGTGCACTCACGAGGGCCTTCTTCAAAGTTCGGAATGCCGCTAGGCACTTCTCATCAAAGTCAAATGCCATGTCTTTTTGAAGAAGCCAAGTTAATGGTTTGGTGATCTTTGAGAATTCTTTGATAAATCTTCTATAAAATCCGGCATGGCCCAAAAAGCTTCTCAAAGACTTTATATCCGTAGGGGGGGAGGGAGTTGCTCGACCGTCTCCACTTTAGCTTTGTCCACCTCAATGCCTCTTTCGGATATAATGTGTCCCAAGACTATTCCTTGCTTCACCATAAAGTGGCACTTCTCCCAATTGAGCACCAAGTCAACTTCTGCACATCTTGTAAGAACTTTATCCAAGTTGGCTAGGCAATCTTCAAAAGTTTTCCCGTAAACGGAAAAATCATCCATGAACACCTCAATAATTACTTCAATAAACTCCGAAAATATTGCCATCATGCAACGTCGGAAAGAAGCTGGAGCATTGCACAAACCAAATGGCATTCTCCTATACGCAAATGTTCCCTATGGGCAAGTAAAAATTGTCTTATGTTGGTCATCCGAGTGAATAGAAATTTGCATGAACCACGAGTACCCATCAAGGTAGCAAAAGTATGAATGATTTGCTAACCTTTCAAGCATCTCGTCGATGAACGGCAAGGGGAAGTGATCCTTCTTCGTAGCTTTTTTCAATTTCTGATAATCAATACACATCCTCCATCCGGTCACGGTCCTTTGCGGGATTAGTTCATTCTTCACCACAGTTAATCCTCCTTTCTTTGGCACACAATGTACGGGGCTCACCCACTCGCTATGCGGCACCGGGTAAATGATTCTGGCATCCAACAACTTTATTACTTCCTTCTTCACCACCTCCCACATGGCATGGGTTACCTCCTTTGATGTTCCACAATGGGTTTGCAATTGTCCTCCATAGCTATACGATGAGTGCAAAAGGCGGGGCTAATGCCTTTGAGGTCGTTTATCGAATATCCGATCACCTTCAAGTGTTTCTTCAATAAATTCAGCAACTCCTCATTTTCTTCAGGATTCAATTCGTCGCTCACGATGATGGGATATGTCTTGTCCGGCTCCAAAAATTCATACCTCAATCCCTTGGGCAAAGGTTTGAGGTCTACTTCCGGCACTTTTGACTCTTTGGGCTTGATTTCTCCGAGGTCCTCGAATTTTTCCTCCTCCAAGCTTCCATCTTGTGGTTCTAATCCTTTAGTTGCTTCCACTAGCTCTTCATCTTGTTCATCATTAGGTTGGTTTTCTATTGCTCTTTGTAGTGGATCCCTAAAGGTTTCTATGAAGTGAAGGCTCTCTACCTCTTCGTCGTCAAGAGGTAGGGGTGAAGCAATTCTAGAAGCGGGAAGAAAGTTGTATGTGTGTTTTTCTCCATCAAGATTAATTGTTACTTTTCCTTTTCTGGCATCTAAAATGGTATTAACCAACTTAAGTAAAGGTCTACCAAGAATTATGTGATCATGTTTATCATAGTAGAAATCAACAATAAAGAAATCGGCTGGAATGCATTTTTCGGAGATGACTACTTCAAGGTTTTGAGCAATTCCAAGAGGTCTAACAATTCTACCATATCCCATGATTAATTTAGTAGAAGTTCGGACTAGGTCTATGGTATGATCATGAATTTCATCATAAATTTTAGAGGATAAGACACTTACTTGTGCTCTGATGTCGCATAGAGCTTTGCATTGAATTCCATTTACCAAGCAATTTAAATGTGGGGATGTCTTCTCCTCTTGATCGGATCCTATGGCGTAGACTTCAGTGAGGCGAGCATATGGCGATGCTTTGGGCTTGATCCCCATGACTCTCTTCACCTCGGCTATATGATCCGGATCCACTTCTTCTTCGCTAAAGAGCTTTTGAAAAATCTCAGCGGTTGTTTCAAGATCATAAGAATTTTTCACTTGCTTTTCCAGTGGGAAATCTACTTCTAAAGCTCTTGCCATCCCCTTTTGGTTGGGGTATGGTCTTCTTTTGTCGAACACTTCTCCAAAATCAATTGGAACCCAATCCATTTGCTCGAACTCCCTTAATGGCTTCGCGCTTGACAAACTTCTTTCGCTTGCTTTGCTAGTCTCTGCGAAGTTGAACTTTGGGGTGGTTCTAGTTTCCATGTGTACTTCTTCCAATTTTTTCGGGATTGGCTCCCCTTTCTTGCCTTTCGGGGCTGCTTCTCTGAAAATTCCAGCAAGTGTTCTCACACTTGAATCGCTTTCCGGTCCTCCCGAAAGTCGTGTTTCCCAATCTCTTCGCATGGCCTACGCTTTGCTGATTTTTTGTAAGAGTTGAGCAGCTTCCGTGAGCGTTTTCTCCATGAGATCCCCTCCAGCACACATTTGGACATGTTCCATGCAACTAGGGGTTAGGGAAAAGAAAAATGTATGCAAAAGTACGTCACCGGAGAATCCGAGTCGTGGTCCTTGTTCAATTAGCTCGTTGAATCTATTCAACGCTTGGTCTATCCCTTCCTATTCTCCTTGCGCGAAAGTGATCACTTGCCTCCTTAGATGTTGGGTCTTGCTTAGTGGGAAGAATTTCTCACAAAACTTCCTTGTCAATTGATTCCAATTTCCTCCAACTTCGAAGGACGCATATGAATACCATGTCTTCGCTTCACCGGCAAGCGAATAGGGAAAGAGATTCCACTTGAAACATTCATCGGGGACTCCTTCTTGTCGTACCGTATTGCATAATGTCGTGAAGCGCTTGATGTGTCTATACAGGTTGTCCGCCTCCATCCCTCTAAAAGGATTGGCTGCCACCATCTCGATGATCCGTGCCTTGATCTCATACTTGGTCGCATCGAGCTTCAAAATCTGACTTTTGTACCTTGAGGTCTCACATCGTGGGCTAGCGTAATCCCTCAATGATTTCTTCGGTTCTTCCAAATGGCGGTGCACGAACGCCATCTAGACAACAAAAACAAAAAAACAAAAACAAAAGGGTTTTCTTGGAAACAAGGGTTAGATGTTAGTGATCAACGAAATTAATACAAAATCAAACGTAGCAAACTGGCTTGCTCCCAGGCAACGGTGCTAGAAAAAGGGCTTGTTGATGGTTCAAAAACGCGTCAAGGTTCACCGCAAGCGCACGGGTCACTTGTAGCCTTTTTCACCTAGGGGAGATCCCCAAGGTTCTTGTCAATCCACGGAGCAAGGGAATTGCTAGCGTTCGATCTTATACTAATCTAGTCGACTTAAACAAATCTTAAATCTAGATTAATCTTAAAGAAAGCAAATTAATCTAAGTTAAAGAGGGGTGCGAGGTGCACAAGGTGTGAAGGACACTTTCCCATGGAGTCTATGGACACTTGAACATGTGATCGCCTAGCAAGACAAAACTAAACCAATCTATTGGAAGATGTGAACACGAGTTCACCCTTTTCCCTTCTATCACACTGTCACTATGCGAAGGTAATCGTGGCGAACGAACTAATGAACATGGTAAGTTGAAGACATCTATGGGAGTAGTGAGATCTATACGCCCAATGAGCACGGTAGCTAACCCTAATCATGAAAGCATTCATCAACAAAGGACCAATAGATTGAAACCATAAAAGTATCGGCGATTACATGACAAGCTCTGTTACAACACCATGGACAAATGAAAGATTTACCCCATCAAGGCGCTAAGCATGGCGCCGTTGATCATGTAGAAGCTTCCAACGATGTTGTCCTTCAACTCCGAGGGTGCCGTGGCAGGGCCTCGACGTCCTCCTCCGCTTGTGGCCACCTCCTTGGACTAGATGAATGATCTTCACGAATGCTCAATCTCGGTTTCTTCCGTCCAACCTCTCTCCCTCTTGTGGACGACCTCCTGGGTATTTATCTCTATTTTCTCCGAATGGTGGCGCCACCAACAACTTAGGGTTGAAGGCACTTCACGCTGAAGAAATGGGGGGGCGAACCGATGTCGAAAGGCGGTAGGCCGGTCGGCCTAGGCCCGTTTCGGCCCGGCTCGGCCGCCCCTTTCTCCCCGCGGCTCATCTTGGCATTTTGGATTTTTGCCTCAATATTCATGACTTTTTAGCACCATCATCCCCTCGATCAAGATAGGGGGTCTTCTCATATGAAATCCCATTTTTACGTTCTGGTCCTCGGGGATGTTTTGTTGTAACACCTTGGTCCTTGCCACCTTTGGTAGTGAATTCGCCTTGCACTTGAACACGAATGGAACTCCTCGTTTTCCCATTTGAACTTGATATGTCTCCGTCCCTTTAGTCCATGTTTTCCTGCAAAAACATCACACTTCCAAATGCACATACAAAGTTGAACTTGTTATATCATTTGTGTGCCTAGTGGCGGGTTAGTTCCAAAATAAAGCTCAAGCCAAGGTATAGCAAGTATGTTTGGAGCACCAAAACTCACCGTCAACACTTCTTCCTTTTTGTCTCATGCAGGATTTCATGCAATGCCATGATACCTGACATGATGTTTCTATTTTTCATAAATGCAGTTTGTTCTCTTGATATTAACTTTTCTGCATAAGGAGCTATTCTAATTGACTTGTACGAGTCTGGTTACGATTGGACTTGAGTTGTATTTAGTAATATAGGGTAGAGTCTATGTCATACTCTGCAACCTGGGCCTCCTCATTAATATGAGAGGGGGGCTGTTGTTATAACCATGATGACATAGCGGCAGTCTCGTAGGGGGAAAGTGGCACGATGCCGGGATCCTAAAGCGGTTGGCGTTGCGGTATTGGGGAGGAGCGCCCGTAGTCATGCCTCGGGGATTTAGGCTTCGGTTGAACCTCATCAACAAAGATCGTGTCTCCGTTGTCGTCTGTGATCGTCCAAGTTTGTCTCGGTAGATCCTATCAGCGTTCCGCTACGTGGAGATTAGCGGGCGGCTTGGCGCTATAGACGACTAATTTCTTACAATTGGTATCAAGAGCTATGGTTTGGATTGAATCTAGAGGCAGTGCAGAAGGATCACCTGGAGATTCGAGGGTTATGCTTCTATAAAGCGTTGTGCAACGTGAGGTCGGTGCGGTACGGATTCGGCGCAAGGTGGAGCAAGTGACCTAGCTGGAGCTGCGGTGGCTGGAGCTGCGGCGGGTCGACGTGATCGTCGATGGCAGCTACAGTTTTTGGCTGCAGGTCATCGTCGATAGGAGCATGAAGATTGTTGCAAGGTGTGTCAGCAAAGGATTACGTTGCCAGACATGTGTGTGGGACACCAGGCCAGTGCAGGCGCACAGGAAAACCAATGAATGGCTAGGTTTGTGGGGGAGTAAACGGGTGTCGTGTTGGACATGAGTAAAGCTCTCGGTTCTGATACGACTTGGAGGCCAGAGGTTTACGTGCTGGCAGGTTGGGCAGCAACTGGAGTTTGGTATTTACGTCAGGTACATGCGCAGGAGCCGTGTCGGGTTTTGACACAGGAGATCGAGTCGGTAGGAAGAGCCCGAGTCTGATTAGTTGGCTCTGATTGTGATCAAAGCAATGGTTGCATTAAAAATTCGTGGAGCATTAGATGCATATAATGTTGCATTCAAAATTACATGCTTATGTATGTGCTTGCATGTGGGTGTTGACGGTGAATTTTGGTGCTCCAAACATACTTGTTATACCTTGGCTTGAGCTTTATTTTGGAACTAACCCGCCACTAGGCACACTAATGATATAACAAGTTCAACTTTGTATGTGCATTTGGAAGTGTGATGTTTTTGTAGGAAAACATAGACCAAAGGGACGGAGACACATCAAGTTCAAATGAGCAAACGAGGTGTTCCGTTCATGTTCAAGTGCAAGGCGAATTCACTACCAAAGGTGGCAAGGACCAAGGTGTTACAACATAACATCCTCGAGGTCCGGAATGTAAGGACGGGAGTTCATGCGAGAAGACCCCCTATCTTGTTCGAGGGGATAATGGTGCCAAAAAGACGCAAATATTTGGGCAAAAATCTAAAATGTCAAGATGGGCCGCAGGCAGAAAGGGGCGACCGAGCCGGGCCAAAATGGGCCCAGGCCGACCGGCCTGGTCCATTCCTGGGTCGGTTCGGCCTCCCATTTCTTCAGCTTGAAGTTCCTTCAACCCTAAGTTTGTGATGGCGCCGCCATTCGTCAAACACAGAGATAAATACCGAGGAGGTCATCCACAATAGAGAGAGAGAGAGAGGTTGGACCGGAGGAAACTGAGATTAGACATTCGTGAAGATCATTCATCTAGTCCAAGGAGGTGGCCACAAGCAGAGGAGGACACCGAGGCCCTGCCACGGCGCCCTCGAAGTTGAAGGACGACATCGTTGGGAGCATCTACCATGATCAACGGCACCATGCTTAGCGTCTTGATGGGGTAAACACTCTATTTGTCCATGGGGTTGTAAAGGATCTTGTCATGTAATCGCCGACTCTTTTGTGGTTTCAATCTATTGGTTTCATGTAGATGATGCTTTGATGATTAAGGCTAGCTACCATGCTTTTCGGGCGTATAGATCTCACTACACCCGTAAACCCCTTCAACATACCGTGATCATTTGTAGGTTTGCTAAGACTACCTTCCTGTAGTGACAGTACGATAGAAGGGAAAAAGCGATCTCGTGTTCACACCCCCCAATAGATTGGTTTAGTTTCATCATGCTAGGCGGTTGCATGTTCAAGTATCCATAAACCCTATGGGCAAATATCCTTCACATCTTGTGCACCTCACACACCTCTTTAACTTAGATTAAATTGCTTTCTTTAAGATTAATCTAGACTCAAGGTTTGCTTAGTTAACTAGATTAGTCTAAGATTGAACGCTAGCATCCCCTTGCTCCGTGGATTGACAAGAACCTTGGAATTCCCCCTTGGTGAAAAAGGCTACAAGTGATCTGTACGCTTGCGGATCGAAACTTTATACGATATTTAACCATCAACAAGCCCTTTTTCTGACGTCGTTGCCGGGAACAAGCCAGTTTGCTACGTTTGATTTTGTATTAATTTTGTTGATCACTAACATCTAACCCTTGTTTCCAAGAAAACCCCTTTGTTTTTGTTTTTTATTTTTTTTTGTTGTCTAGATGACGTTCGGCCACCGCCCTTTGGAAGAACCGGAGAAATCATTGAGGGATTATGGTAGCCCACGATGTGAAGACCTCGAGGTACAAAAGTCGGATTCGAAGCTCGAAGCGACCAAGTATGAGATCATGGCACGGATCATCGAGATGGCGGCAGCCAATCCTTTTAGAGGGATGGAGACGGAGAACCCGTATAGACACATCAAGCGCTTCACAACGTTATGCAACACGGTACGACAAGAAGGAGTACTCGATGAATGGTTCAAGTGGAATCTCTTTCCCTACTCGCTTGCCGACGAAGCAAAGACATGGTATACATATGCATCCTTCGAAGTTGGAGGAAATTGGAATCAATTGACGAGAAAATTTTGTGAGAAATTTTTCTCGATAAGCAAGATCCAACACTTGAGGAGGCAAGTTATCACTTTCACACAAGGAGAAGAGGAAGGGATAGACCAAGCGTGGAATAGATTCAACGAGCTAATCGAACAAGGACCACGACTCGGATTCTCCGGTGACATACTTTTGCATACATTTTTCTTTTCCCTGACCCCTAGTTGCATGGAACATGTCCAAATGTGTGCAGGAGGGGATCTCATGGAGAAAACACTCACCGAAGACGCTCAACTTCTACAAAAAATCAGCGAAGCGGCGGCCATGCAAAGAGATTGGGAAACACTACTTTCGGGAGGACCGGAATGCGATTCAAGTGTGAAAACACCAGCTGGAATTTTCAGAGAAGCGGTCCAGGAAGCAAAGAAGGAGGAGCCAATCCTAGAAAAATTAGAAGAAGTACACATGGAAACTAGAACCACCCCGAAGACCGACTTCGTCGAGACTAGCAAAGCAAGCAAAAGAAGTTTGTCAAGCGCGAAGCCACTAAGGGAGTTCGAGCAAATGAATTGGGTTCCTATTGATTTTGGAGAAGTGTTCGACAAGAGAAGACCGTACCCCAACCAAAAAGGGATGGCAAGAGCTTGGGAAGTAGACTTTCCACCGGAGAAGCAAGTGGAAAATTCTTATGATCTCGAAACAACCGGTGAAATTTTTCAAAAGCTCTTTAGTGAAGAAGAAGTGGATCCGGATCACATAGCCGAGGTGAAGAGAGTCATGGGGATCAAGCCCGAAGCATCGCCATATGCTCGCCTCGCCGAAGTTTAAGCCATAGGATCCGATCGAGAGGAGAAGACATCACCACATTTACAATGCTTCGTTAATGGAATTCAATGCAAGGCTTTATGCGACATCGGAGCACAAGTAAGTGTCCTATCCTCTAAAATTTACAATGAAATTCATGATCATACCATAGACCTAGTCCCAACTTCAACCAAATTAATCATGGGAGATGGTAGGATTGTTAGACCTCTTGGAATTGCTCGAAACCTGGAAGTAGTCATCTCTGAAAAACGCATTCCAACTGATTTCTTTATTGTTGATGTCTACTATGATAAACATGACCACGTAATTCTTGGTAGACCCTTCCTTAAGTTGGTTAATGCCATTTTAGATGCCGGAAAAGGAAAAGTAACAATTAATCTTGATGGAGATAAACATACATACAACTTTCTTCCCGCATCTAGATTTGCTCCACCCCTACCTCTTGACGACGAAGAGGTAGAGAGCCTTCGCTTTGTAGAAACCTTTAGGGACCCGCTACAAAGAGCAATAGAAAACCAACCTAATGACGAACAAGATGAAGAACTAGCAGAGGCTACTAAAGGATTAGAACCACAAGACGGAAGCTTAGAGGAGGAAAAATTCAAAGACCTCGGAGAAATCAAGCCCGAAGAGCCAAAAGTGCCGGAAGTAGACCTCAAACCTTTGCCCAAGGGATTGAGGTACGAGTTTTTGGGCCGGACAAGACATATCCTGTCATCGTGAGCGACAAACTAAGTCCCGAAGAAAATGAGAAGTTGCTGAATTTATTGAACAAACACATGAAGGTGATAGGATATTCGATAAACGACCTCAAAGGCATTAGTCCCGCCTTTTGCACTCATCGCATACCTATGGAGGACAATTGCAAGCCCGTCGTAGAACATCAAAGGAGGCTAACCCATGCCATGCGGGAGGTGGTGAAGAAGGAAGTAATCAAGTTATTAGATGCCGGGATCACCTACCCGGTGCCGCATAGCGAGTGGGTGAGCCCTGTACATTGTGTGCCAGAGAAAGGAGGATTAACCGTGGTGAAGAATGAGAAGAATGAATTAATCCCGCAAAGAACTGTGACCGGGTGGAGGATGTGTATTGATTATCGAAAATTGAATAAAGCTACAAAGAAGGATCACTTCCCCTTGCCGTTCATCGACGAGATGCTTGAGAGGTTAGCAAATCACTCATACTTTGGCTACCTTGATGGGTACTCGGGGTTCATGCAAATTCCTATTCACCCGGATGATCAACATAAGACAACCTTTACTTGCCCATATGGAACATTTGCGTATAGGAGGACGCCATTTGGTTTGTGCAATGCTCCAGCTTCTTTCCAATGTTGCATGAAGAAATTGTTGAAGTGTTCATGGACGATTTTTCCGTTTACGGGAAAACCTTTGAAGATTGCCTAGCCAACTTGGATAAAGTACTTACAAGATGTGCGGAAGTTGACTTGGTGCTCAATTGGGAAAAGTGCTACTTTATGGTGAAGCAAGGAATAGTCTTGGGACACGTTATATCCGAGAGAGGCATCGAGGTGGACAAAGCTAAAGTGGAGAAGGTAGAACAACTCCCACCGCCTACGGATATAAAATCTTTGAGAAGCTTTTTGGGCCATACTGGATTCTATAGAAGACTTATCAAAGATTTCTCAAAGATCACCAAGCCACCAACTCGGCTTCTTCAAAGAGATGTGGCATTCGACTTTGACGAAAAGTGCCTAGCGGCATTTCGAACTTTGAAGAAGGCCCTTGTGAGTGCACCAATTATTCAACCGCCAGATTGGAGCCAACCATTTGAGATTATGTGCAATGCAAGTGACTACGCCGTAGGAGCATTTTTGGGACAACGGAAGGAAGGCAGGGTACATGCTATATATTATGCTAGTAAAACTCTTAATGGTGCCCAATTAAATTACGCAACAACGGAAAAGGAGTTGCTAGCGGTAGTTTTTGCCTTTGAAAAATTCAGATCATACATTGTGAACTCCAAGGTAATAGTTTACACCGATCACGTGGCAATCAAGTACCTCTTGTCCAAGAAGGATGCCAAGCCAAGATTGATTCGATGGATCCTCCTTTTACAAGAGTTTGATGTTGAGATCCGAGACAAGAAGGGGTTGGAAAATGTTGTGGCCGATCATTTGTCGAGAATGAATCGCGAACAAGATGACAAAGAGCCCATTGAAGACAAGATGAGGGACGACCACCTCTACCGGATAATAGACAAAGATAATTGGATGATCGACATCATCCGGGCGATTCGAAAAATGCCACTAGATCATCTAAACAAGGACGATCAAAGAAGGGTAATCTCCGAGAGCCAAAAATATTTTTGGGATTCACCCTACCTTTTTAGACTCGAAGCCGATGGAGTTTTGAGAAGATGTGTGCCAATGGAAGAAAGACTAGAGATATTGAGAAAATGCCATTCGGCGGAGTATGGAGGACACTATGGGCATTTCCAGACTCAAGCAAAAGTTTGGACCAGTGGATTTTATTGGCCAGAAATGCATAAAGATGCAAAAAGATATGTTGCCTCTTGCCCCGAATGCCAAAGGACTGGCAACATATCTCAAAGGAATGCTATGCCCTTGTCACACCCTGAAATTTCTGAATTTCAGGGTGTGAATAGGAAGAAAATTAAACAACAATTTTCTCATAATTTTAAAATTTTGCCAATATTTATTTTCTTTACAAGAGATACAGTATAGGAAAAAGCCATTGATTGTTTTAAAAATTCAAATAAATGGGTTCAGTGTGTGTTGCATTCATGCCGATGCATCTTGGTGTTTCATGAGTGCAAAGGTTTTAAAAAGTCGTGTTTAGATGCTGACTAAATCTTTCTGAGAATTTTTCAACTTTTACTGGAATTTATTCTCTTTTCCCTTGAGCTAAACCTATTTTTTTAAGAGGCTTTGATTTACTTTTCGTGAGCTCCAAATACTTTATTTGGGTTCCTCATGTCTTAATCTATCTATGGCTTTCTTTCCCGAATTTTGGGAATTTTCTAGATACTTTTTGTGCCTTAAAAATATTTCTAAAATTTTCTAGATTTGTTTGCATTGAAAAGTACTTTCTAAAAAAATATATATGTCCCCTTGGGCTGAGCCCGACCCGTTCCAGCCGAGCAGCTGCTCGTGCGCCAGGCCAAGCCCGACGTACCGCCGCCGGCCTCTCTCTCGGCGTGCGTGCCACACTAGGGCTGCAACCCCGAGCCCCTATAAAGGGTGGCCACCTGTGCCCCGCGCGCCTCCTGCAGCCGCTCGCCCCTGCTCAGCGCAGTGCCGTGGCCACCCAAGTCGCCGGAGCCGAGCACTATGCAAGGAACCCACTTTAGAGACGCGGGTTAATTATCAAAGGAGACGCGTAAAAAACACGTCTCACTTTGAGAAGAGTCAAAGGAGACACGTTTTTATCAAAACACGTCTCCAGTGACACCTCTCAAAGGAGAACACTTGTTGTCAACTCGCGTCTCCAATGTGAGTCATAGGAGACGCTTTTTACCTACCCGTGTCTCCTTTGAGAGAGTCATTGGAGACGCTTATTGACAACCCGCGTCTCCTTTGATGAATTAAAAAACAAAAAAAATAAAATATCAAAAATTACAAACAGGTCCCTGCTCATTTATTACCCCCATGTCTTTTTACAAACAACTCCCTAAAGAAATAAAAAATTACAACACATGCCTCAAAACACATTTCCAAGGGCTAGAACACATCAGTTTGAGAACTCTTTTACAAACAACTCCCTGAAGAAATAGAAAATTACACCACATGCCTCAACACATCCTAATTCCTACAGCCTTGAATGGAGTAATCCTGCTAGCAACCCTAATTGTAGCACTCTGTTCCTGTCACAAGGCCACTAAAAATTTTGAGATGGAAAAGAGGACATCTTTTCTATAAAATAACTAAAATAAGTAAGCAGCCTGAGACGCTCACTAATGGGAATAATTCATTTGAACACACTCATCAAGAATAAGTAAAAGAAGAACTAGAAATATACTCTGAACTTCAAGTCAGAAGAACAGAAGACAATCAGAAGACAATTTTTAAGAAAAAAGGTACAGTAGAAAGCTGTATTCAAGTCGTAGTTGTTGGAATAATTTAAGTTTTATTTGAAAATGAACTCAATATCAATTATCCAAAATAGCCTGTGGCATTTATCAAGTGAAACTACTTGAAACATAAGAAGAAACTAGGTAAGATATCGAGCAGGCCAATTCTCAAGATAGCTTCCCATAACATAAAATTGCACAAGATAAAATTGCAGATCAGTCTTATATTCAGATACACAGTTCACATTTGAAACTAGATATGCCATTCACATGCTAGAACTTGAACCAGAAAATGATATGTAGCACAGGTTCAGAGACAAGTTCATGAAATTGGTTGGCAACACAGCTCCTCGGCACGAAGGCCGGCATACATGACAGCAAGACAGGCTGAGAACGCTCACCTATGGGCTTGACAGGGTGTTCCGGCATTTTATCAAACACATCCAGGGTGAGGTGGACGGAAGCCATGTAGAGATGTGTGCTGATCAGCTTGGCTGTGTTCCTGCAGGAGAAGCCCACAGCTGTTAAAAGGAAAACAGAGATTTATCAAGTATATGGACAAGTTTAACAAAAAAAATGCATTAAATACAATGAAAGGAGGCAATCATAGATATCTCCAACTCCTATTTGAACCACACTTAGCTCTTTTAGGAATTAAAATTTCCTGAATAATCATAACCACAACGAGCAATAATTCATACTAGACAACAAAACAACAGCAGAGAATAAGCCCTATTAGAGATGAGAGGGTTATGGCCTTTTAGAATGAACAGGTTACTATTTTTTTTACTAGACAATGATCAGAGATAGCTTGAAACATAAGAAGAAACTAAGCATCAAGCAACACAGGTCCAAAGTTCATGATAATAAACATGCAGTGAGCTACATTTTTGGAAGAAAGATAACTTTCCATTATATACTAATTACAGTGCATATCTGGACAGGGAATAAAATACAAATACAAATACAAATGAATTGTAAATAAATGACTCATAACAGAGGTTACCTGTTAGCAAAAATGCAAGGGAATTATATACAAGTACTCCTTTTTTCCACATGATTTGAGTCTCTGCACAAAACAAATATATAAGCAAAGTATAAGAAATATGAAGCCAACAGAGCTAAGAATTTGCAAGGAAAATAGATCAGAGAGACATCAACAGAGTCACTGAAACTCACTCTCGATAAGTGCACCTTGTATGCGCTATGCACCCGCAGGTCCTTCAGAGGGGAATACAGCCCCCAAATTGAGAGCTTCAGAGAAACAATGCTAGTTAGACATGCAATAACTGAAAGTGAAATGTGACATTCCAGATATGCTCACTAATGGGAATAATTCATTTGAACACACTCATCAAGAATAAGTAAAAGAAGAACTAGAAATATACTCTGAACTTCTATGAACTAAGCATTTTTCTTAGATTAACAGTGGCATTGCCACTGGAGACAGCTAGCCATTTTTTTGAGGACGGAGTAGCAGGAAAATGGCAAAAGACAGATACTTTAGTCGAAGGAACTAACCTTGGTCCTTGTACTTCTCATGCATAGAGCTGGACAATCTTAAGTGATCAATGACTTAACTGAATTAAAAAGAACAAGTGCACATTCAGGGACAAAAAGAAAAATGGAACATATGAGTGAAGTCACAGGTTCAGAGACAAGTTTTGGAGGGCACATGGACACAGCAAGATGAAAAGTAAGATGACGAGAAGCAATTTCAGTCAAGTAACAATAAAAATATGTTAAATCCTCAGCAATATTATTTGACTTCATGACCACACATCTTTCCATTCAATCAGACGCATACATATGCACTCCATAGATGAAAAAGGGAGCGAATAGGAAAGAGAGCACCTTGTTAACACAGTCGTAAGCTCATCTGCTCATATAGTCCCTGCAAGATGTGCAAGCAGCAAGAATCAACTCAAATAATGTGCAAGTGTATAGTAGACCATAGATGCTACCAAGCAGCAATGTATAAGGGGCTTGACTGCTATTCAAATAGCTAATTTGACAAAAATAATATCTTTCTAAAGCTTCTAATATTCAGATATTCAGGATTGTAGTTACAAGCATCTGCATCTAGAAGTGCTTACAAGAAAACAATGGATCAAACTTGTAAGATAGGTGTTCTAAAGTGGACAACAATGGATCAAGCACTAAGACAAAATTTTAATGCCATATACTTGATAGATGTTTCATGAAGACCTAATTCTATTCTACTGTCAACCATCCTATTTCAAATGCTTTTAAACATTTTGTAAGGACACGAGCTCCTCCTGGAGACAAGAAACAAAATACACGAAAAAATCATGAACCATTGATGGTCAATGATAACATTAACTACGAACAAAGGGATCTTACAGTAGGGGCCAAAGTTAAGCTGAATGTGTTACACACACAGGTAAATTCAGATACCATGGTAGTTTTACCGGCGGCGTCGAGCCCCACCATGAGGATCCGCGTCTCCTTCTTGGCGAAGAGCCGGCTGAAGAGCTTCCCGAACGCGAGCCCCATCTTCTTCTTCCCCTTCTCCCTTCACCACCTACAGATCGCCAACCCCATGCATTCCCTGGGTCAGATCTCCACACACACGAACGGGAGGGGGGAGATCGGGGAGAGGCTCACCTGTGCCGCGCTGAGTGCGAAATCCGGAGGAGGGAATTGGGGATCGGGGGAGGAGGAGGATGTGGGGGGAAGGAGATGGGAGGGAGCGGGGAGAGGTGGAGCATGTCGCCGAAGGTGGGAGGCCGGCTGGCCGGGGGTGCGCCGTCGGGGGAGCGACGCCGCCCGGATCTGGTCGGGGACCAAGCGCCGCCGCCGGAATCTTGGCGGAGGAGGCGCGGGAGCAGCGGGTTGCGGGAGGAGAGGGAGGGATGTCGCCGGGGGGAGAGGGAGGGACGAGGGAGAGAGGCCGGGGGAGGGGAAGACAAAGAGGGGCGGCGGCGGGGAGGGGTAAGAGCGAGAAGGGGAAGGGAAGAGGCAGCGGGAGGGGAAAGGGAAGAGGTAGGGTTTTTTTTCTTTTACAAGAGGTATGGTTGGGGCGGTGGAAAAAAAAACGGGAGGGGGGCAGGGGAGGCCGGGAGGGGTTCGGGTCCAGATGAGTGTTGATTAGAGACGCGTTTTCATGTGTCTCTTTTGTTTCCCCACAAAGGAGATGCGTTTTTAGAACTCACGTCTCCAATAACTAGAGAACTCAAAGGAGATACGGAATGATAAAACGCGTCTTTTATGTGTGTACATAGGAGACGTGGGTTAAAACTGTCGATTTTTCACGAAGTCATTGGAGATGCGTATTAAGAACACGCGTCTCCTATGAGTAATTGTAGACGCGTTTTAAAACCGCGTCTCTAATGATGGTGTCTTAATTCTTTAATTTTTACATAGTGGAGCGCCGCCGATCAACCGGCCGATTCGTGGCGTTGGAGCACCGTCGGGAGCTCCATGAGGTGAAGCTGCACAACCTTTGCTGCTCGTCGTCCTCAATCTGCTGCTGGAGCTCCTTCGAGATGAGAAGTCGAGCAAGCCGCCGTCCCCACCGGCCGTCTTCGATTCCCGTCGACGCCGGCTGTCCTCGTGATCTTCTGGCCGCCGCTCGTCATCCTCGGTTCACGTAGACGAGACGCCTTTGGCCGTCGTGGTCTGCCCGCTGGTTAGAACCCATTGTTCCCCTTCTTTCTTTTGTCTCGATCTTGATCTCACGATCATGGACTCTCCTGTCATCCTGTGTGTGCAGTTTGAGGCGATCAAGCCCTGACCTAATCCTTCAGCGCTCAAGCCACCTCATAGGCGTTGCACCCTGGCCTCGTCATGGGTCTGCATCATCACCTTGCTGTGCGACATCATCGTCGGCGGTGCCGGCCATAGCAAGAGTCTCGCCGTCTTCATCGTTCGCCATGGTGGCCGCCCATCCCTTGGACGTTGTCTTCTCCGCGCGATCGGGCCGCCGCTCGTCGTCATCCTCTTTGCAGCAGGTTACAATCCAGTAATCCACGCATCCTGACCTTCCTGAGTTTTTCTCTTTATTTATCTCTCTCGTATGCATGGTAGGATCAGAAACTATCAGAAACTCTGTGCTTATCATCAGCTACCAACGGACGCACTGCTCTATCGTTCATCTTTTGTCTCCAATCCATGCACGTATTGATCCTTGCTGCCTCAACCTGAAGCCACCTCCTGTCTCTTTGCAGCGGTTGCTAGCTATCTGGTAATTAAACACATGCGTGGAGCTCGAGCAATAAGATGGTAGATTGGTAGCGTCCAAGAAGGAGGCCATGTTTCTGTACAGAAGCAAACTAGTGACGGTTCGTGCATCTTTCTATTTTGCCAGTGATGGCATCGTTCTGACATCATGCCTAAGCAATAATTGGGGCTTTTCCTTTTAAAAAATCATTAGGATGGTTGTTCTGTATTTGTTTCACATACATCCATGTTTCCTTTTAAAAAATCATTAGAATGGTTGTTCTGGTAATTAAGCACATGCGTGGAGCTCGAGCAACAAGATGGTAGATGGTAGCGTCCTGGGAGGAAGCCACCTGCACGTACAGAAGAAAGAAGTCATTATTTGCCCATGCATGGATGACATCATGGTGAGGTAATATGTATACATAATTAGTACGACTTCCCTTCTAGCAAAATATTATTCTGTATTTCTTTGCCACATATCAAAGCTTTATAAATATTATGACCTCGACTTAAAAAAAAACTCCAGTGACCTCTAAGCCTATCTTTGATCTATAGAATAATCTTTTGTTCATCCATAAAATCCTTGCTTCTGAAAATCCATTCAATTCCTATCCTTTTAGTGCGTTCTTTTAAAAGCTTTTCTTTTGATTGGTGTATTGTTCTTAATTGTACTTGTTTGTTTGCCTTGTATGCTTGTGCCCAATGATTGATGCGAGTAGAACGTGGTTCGAGAGCTTTGAAGAGCATGAAGGTGAAGATATTCTGAGCAACAACATTACTCTGGTTAAAAGCAAGTGTGTGGTTCCTTTGTCCTAATAACTTTATCTAATCACTCATTGCATTACTTTGCATTAATTTTGATGGGTTCCTATTAAGGATGACTAGCCTCTTTTGACTATTATCTTGAACCGGGTTGTTTAATCAATTTGTTGGGTAGCTATGCTTAGTCGCTATACTCTTGAGTTATGGTGGTTCTAATGAATAACAATGATGAGCTTGCTTTACTTTTATGCTATATTTCTCTGGTTAATACAAGATCACAATTCTTAATCGGAACATGGAGTGACCACCCAGGACAACAGTGCAACCACAAGCCAATGGGCTCTGGCTTGGCTGAATAATTAGGGACCTTAGTTTGGAGTAGCCTTACCTGATAAGGACAAGGGGCGGTGGCAGGCGGTGTATGAACCCGCCCTACCAGGGGGTTGGTTTATTTATTTGTGGTGGATACTGCTAGGGGGCTTTATACATTGCTAACTTATCCGGTAACCTTGTGGGTCGCAACTTTCTGGGGAAACTTTGTAAAAGCCTCGTAGTGAATCCCTAGCCACTCACCTCGGAAGTGTTTAAGGGCCTCGCGAACCCGGGCAACATGGGAGACATGACTTGTGGTGAAAGTGTACAACCTCTGCAGAGTGTAAAACTGATATATCAGTCGTGCTCACGGTCAAGAGCGGCCTGGACCCTCACATGATAATTGAACTTGAAGATTGACTTAAAAAGTGGTTATGCTTGCCTTATGCTTATGGCATATCTTATCTATCTCTTTATATTAATGTGGGTTGGTATATACTTATACCTTAGTAATTAGGTGCTACTAAAATTTGACCAACTAAAAAGCTAATTGCTTAGAGCCCTTTCCACTATAAAGCCTTTGCATTCATACTTTCCCCACACTTGTTGAGTACGGCATGTGTTCACCCTTGCTATAAACAATGTTGCTCAGAAGGAGAAAGTTGCTATGAAGTTCGTTGAAGATGTTGTTGAGTTCTAGGCGTACGCAACCCCCAGTTGACTGCCTGTGATGTTTGGAGCCTTCGTTTCCAGGATTTAGCATAATACTCTGATGATCTTTCTCTTCTCCTTTACATGATATTGTTTCTGTTATACACTTATGTCACTATATGTATGAAATTTGATCCTGGCATACATATAGGAATGCACTTGGTTTTGTTTATAAAATCCGGGTGTGACAGCCCTTAAACTATAACTTGCAAATTGACCTATTCGATGAATGGGGAATCGATTTTATGGGACCCTTTACAAACTCACATGGATTTGAGCACATACTTGTTATGGTTGACTATGTTTCCAAGTGGGTAGAGGCTATCCCTTGTAGTAAGGCCTCAACGGAGGAGCCCATAGCAATGATTCAAAAAGTTATTTTCCCTCTCTACGGTGTTCCAAGAATCTTGATTAGCGATGGAGGGACTCACTTTACCGGGAATAGCTTTAGAAAGTGCTTGTCCAAGTTGGGAATCGAGCATAGGGTGGCCACGGCATACCATCCACAAACCAATGGACAAGCGAAAACATCGAATAAGCAATTGAAAAGCATCCTCAATAAGACTATTGAGAAGGGAGGAAAAAATTGGTCAAAGAAATTGGATGGAGCATTATGGGCATATCGGACGGCGTTTAAGACGCCAATAGGTATGACTCCATACCAAATTGTATACGGAAAGGCTTGTCACCACCCGGTTGAGCTTGAACATAAGGCATATTGGGCAATAAAAGAAATGAATTTCGATTTGGATGCGGCAAGGATAAAGTGAAGGATTCAAATTAGCGAGTTGGAGGAGATGCGCTTAAAGGCATATGAGAATGCGAGCATATATAAAGAAAGGATCAAGAGATGGTATGACAAAAGGCTTAAGGCAAAAGAGTTCAAGGAAGGAGATAAGGTCCTCCTTTATAATTCAAGGTTTAAAACTTTTGGAAAAGGAAAACTTAAGAGCAAATGGGACGGACCTTATGTGGTGCATTCGGTGCTATCCAATGGAGCGGTCACCATCATGGATGCAAATGGTGATCAATACGTGGTGAATGGACAGTGACTAAAGGTTTATCTTGAGCCCGACGTTGTGCCCCTACACTACGTTGACATCTACACAATGGAGGATGAGCCCGAACGTCTAGCCTAAGACATAAAACGAGGTAATTCGCATGTAAATACTTTTTATTTTTCCTTTCTTTTATTCTTCTAGAGTTTTTCATGAATTTTTGCTGGACCAACTTTGCCACATGGGTTAAGGACCAAAAAAGAGGGGAGCCCGCAAAAATTGGGTTGAGCCAGCCCGCGGAGCAGGGCAGGCCAGTCGGCCTGGTCCGATCGGCCTGGACCCCCCTGGCGGCGGTTCACGCCCGGTTTTTTCTGGGACGCGTCTTTTGCATTTCCTAGTTTGGGATGACGATTTTTGGAAGTGCAAAGAAAGGAAAGATAGGGTTTCGGGGCAATCATTCTCAGATTATTTAATGGGACGAGATGGGAGCTCGGGAATCCATCTACGGTTTCATTCTTCCACCCACCACCACGACCAACGCGGCAGCCATGACGTCCCCGAAGAGCTACAAGGAAGAGAAGAGAGTCAAGAAGCCGGTGGAGACGCCTTTCGCCTTTCTCTTCCCAGCGCCCGAGGAGGTGAAGCGTTGTGACATGAAGTCGAAGCTCGAGATCAAGAGGACTGCTCGCATCCACGTCGGCGAGCGCGTGCCGAGAGGACCCATCGCAAGTCGGCACCACAAGAAGGAGAAGATCGCTGTACCTCTACGGCGCTCGGAGCGTCTTCTCGGGATGAAGAGGAAGAACTACCGAGAGAAGACTCTCGAGCCCCAAGATCTCTACGGCAATAGCGACTACTCCGACGACCGTAGCCCCGGCTCGTGGGGAGACGGTAAGGACAATCCCGATGGCGGCGATGATCCCAATTTTGATCCCTTCAACGAGCACCCCATGTGTTGCGCGGCGTGTCGACACGCGATATCCGATCTCTTCGCTTCGATCAAGGAGTGTGTGCAAGCCATGGATGCAATAAGGCACCGCATCGAGGACCTTGAGTGTGTAGTTGAAGATGACTACAAATTCCTTAACCGCAACGTGAGGAAACTCTTTGGTATGCATAGTGACCTTAGGAAGAAAAAGTGCTCGTCGTGCGGGAAGTTTCATCAGTTAGCGGCCGTTCTTCTCCCTCTATTCTCTTTTGTAATAAAATGACGAGGACATCGTGTGCTCTAAGCGTGGGGGAGAACTAGTGGCTAGTTCTTAAAATTTTTCCTTAGACCCAAGTGGTTTAGTTAGTTAGCTCGTGGCTTGATTAGGTTTGGTGTGTTAGTTTAAGTTTGGTTTGCAATTTTCAATTTTTAGCTCGATGGTGTGTTAAAGTTAGTGTTGAGTCAATAAAGAAAAGAACAAAAAAATGAGTCATATACCCTTTGTCTCGTGTATTACTTTTTCTTTCATACTTGTTGGTTTATCTTTTACCTTTGTATTCGATCATGAGCGATGTGCACAAAAGTTACCGTGGTGCTTAGTGAGAAGTTGCCCGTGAGAGCACCCATAATTTGTCTTTAGCTAGGACTTCTTTTCGATCATGCTACGATTACTACCGATGTTGGAGTATTTTATTACTGAAAATATATAGAAAAACACTTGTGATAAGGTTAGCAATCTCTTTCTTCAAGTCGAGAGGCTATACATATCCTATACAAGGCCTATATTATAAATGCTCCACCATAAGTGTAGTTAGCGCAATGAGTTGGGTTAGGATCCTACTCTTTTGGCCATTCTAATTCTGAGCAATGAATCATGTCCGTATTTTCATTTACTTTTCTTTTGCTAGCCTCGACATTTATTCGGTAACGGGTCTCTCACATTGAAAGCCTCATAATTCGTCGGATTCCATACCCAAACCCACATCATCTTTTTATTCACCCTACACAACCTATACTCGAAGGTTCGTTCCATTCCTAGCAACCTTTTGAGAATAAATTCAGATTGTATTTGGTACAAAAGAGACGAGCGAAAAGCTTCGGAGGAAAGGGTGAAGTGGTGCAAAAGAAAAAGAAAGGAGACAAAAAGAAAAGTGAAAGTGAAAGAGAAAAGAGAGAGAGAAAAGAAAAAAAGGGGAGAGAGAAAAAAAAATATAAATATAAGAGGGAGAGGAATCCAAAGGAAAGCAAGAGAAAGTAAGGAGAATCAAGTGAAGATCAATAAAAAGTGCGAGGAAGGATGTGCATCATCAAGGAACGGATCTTCGGTTTTCCAACCATGTGCAATCCGACGATGAGGACATCACTAGTGCCTCGGAGTCATTCTTCTTTTGCCCTTGCACATGTCCACCATTCTATATCTTCTTATCCTTGTTCCCCTTACATATGGTTTTAATTCTCATGATCATTGGCTCAGAAGGTGAACAACCACTAGAGGATTATCCTAGCTTGACAAGATTTGTGTTGACCTCACTAGCCTTACCTATAGCTCCACCTAAAGTTCTAAATGAGAGACTTATGAGAGGTGAGAGTCTACAAAATTATTTAGGATAGCCACCTTATAAATGAGAGACATGTGAGGACTTGGAGAAGGATTTTGTTTAACACTTATTGCAGGAATTTTATTTTTGATAAAGCACAAAACCCTCCAACGGAAGTAAGAAAGTAAGCATGGTTGGATTGAGGACCTCTAGTCAGAGATACAAGTTGTGGGGTAAGACTTGAATTGGTAATTTCCTAAACGCCCAAATCTCATATAGTAATCATTGTTCACATGCATCTTATATCAAAGATAAAGGATTGACTAACTTGTAAGGAAGAAAATTATGATGCACGTTTCAACCACTTGGACCAAAGGGACGGAGACACATCAAGTTCAAACGAGCAAACGAGGAGTTCCGTTCATGTTCAAGTGCAAGGCGAATTCACTACCAAAGGTGGCAAGGACCAAGGTGTTACAACATAACATTCTCGAGGACTGAAACGTAAGGACGGAAGTTCATGCGAGAAGACCCCCTATCTTGTTCGAGGGGATAATGGTGCCAAAAGGACGCAAATATTTGGGCAAAAATCCAGAATGTCAAGATGGGCCGCGGGGAGAAAGGGGCGACCGAGCCAGGCCAGAATGGTCCCAGGCCGATCGGCCCAGGCCGACCGGCCTGGCCCATTCCTGGGTTGGTTCGGCCTCCCATTTCTTCAACGTGAAGTTCCTTCAACCCTAAGTTTGTGACAGCGCCGCCATTCGTCAAACACAGAGATAAATACTGAGAAGGTCGTCCACAATAGAGAGAGAGAGAGGTTGGACCGGAGGAAACCGAGATTAGACATTCGTGAAGATCATTCATCTAGTCCAAGGAGGTGGCCACAAGCGGAGGAGGACGCCGAGGCCCTGCCACGGCGCCCCCGGAGTTGAAGGACGACATCGTTGGGAGCGTCTACCATGATCAACAACGCCATGCTTAGCGTCTTGATGGGGTAAACTCTCTATTTGTCCATGGGGTTGTAAAGGATCTTGTCATGTAATCGTCGACTCTTTTGTAGTTTCAATCTATTGGTTTCATGTTGATGATGCTTTGATGATTAAGGCTAGCTACTGTGCTTTTCGGGCGTATAGATCTCACTACACCCGTAGGCCCCTTCAACATACCGTGATCATTTGTAGGTTTGCTAAGACTACCTTCCCGTAGTGACAGTACGATAGAAGGGAAAAAGGGATCACGTGTTCACACCCCCAATAGATTGGTTTAGTTTCATCATGCTAGGTGGTTGCATGTTCAAGTATCCATAAACCCTATGGGCAAATATCCTTCACATCTTGTGCACCTCACACACCTCTTTAACTTAAATTAAATTGCTTTCTTTAAGATTAATCTAGACTCAAGGTTTGCTTAGTTAACTAGATTAGTATAAGATTGAACGCTAGCAATCCCCTTGCTCTGTGGATTGACAAGAACCTTGGGATTCCCCCTAGGTGAAAAAGGCTACAAGTGATCTGTACGCTTGCGGATCGAAACTTTATACGATATTTAACCATCAACAGTGGCTCTGAAGTTCAAGATACGTGTTGTGAGTGCGTGATCAGTATATGAAGACAATTGGGGTTTTCAACGCCGGAAAGCTCAGATGATCTCAGCAGTGCATGTGAACAAGACCGTAACGGCTCGGTAAAAGCGCAGGTGATGATGTGGCCAATGATAACTCGATGCACAATATTATTCGATGACGACAACATGTGGGTTCAGTGATGAACCAAAGCAGACAGTCTGCGGTGAGAGTGGACAGTCTGGCGATCGACGAGCCATGTCAGTTGGATCAGTTTATGCTGACGAGGTGTGTCATGCCGGAGTTAGCAGGATTATGCGCACAATAGAGCTACAAGGCACGACAGGATGTTGCGAAAAGCTAATAGAGATTTGCAACATGCGAAGGAGAGCTAGCAGTTGGCTAACCAGACCTCAGACTGGTGTTGCGAGCTCGTTGGCAACGAGCGGAGGCTATTGACGGTGTTCAGTTGTGGTGCACATGGGGACTGATGGAGTTTGATAGTGGTTCAGTGGGTGCTCAAGAGTGGCGGAGTCAGGTTGCAAGCTGACAGGGTCAAGGTATGGAGCAACTCGCTGAGGTCTGCTTGTGATGGATAGACTAGGCCAAACAATTCATGATGGCTGGCGGACAGTTTGCTTAGAGAGTGAACATACTGTGATGCAAAACGGAGAGACTAGCGGCGATAGGCTGGTCATACCGTGGTCAGAGGCAATGAATGGATTAGCGATGACGACATAGGAGTGTGACAGCTGATGGGGTTGTTGTTCTCTGTGGCGTGGTGACACGTGGCGCGAGCTCAGGATGCAGGTTTGCATGGAGGAGTTTGTGTTTCTAAATCAGCAAAGACGTGGATCGATTCGAGTTGCACATGCGGGTTACTAAAGCATGAATCGAAAGGCGTGGTGGTACTAAATGGCTGAACTGGGAAGGAAGTATAGACGGTGATGTTGTACTTGCAATTGGAGTAATCTGGTTGGACATGTTGCAGGAGACTATGGTGTAAGATGTCCGGCGTAGTATGGTAGCGGTAATGGAAGAGCAATGCTAATGTGGCATAACTGATATGTGACTCGGTAGCGATTGTGAGGTTCTTAGTATCATGGGTGCAGTCTAATAGAGCATGGTGTTAGATTCAGTTGTTGTTTAGCAAGAGATGACTCTAATTTTGCTTGGCAGAGGTTGTAGTGATAGAAGAGAAGGGTGCACAGTTACAGGTGGAGTCATGGAGTCGAAAATGCAGGAAAAGCAGTGTTTCTTCGGGCAGCTCTTGATAGAGCAGCAAAGGCGATAGCTCAAGTCCGATGTACATGGAGGTTCGTGCAAGACAACTTCAAGATGGCAGAATATTCGACAAGGTGGAGTTTGTTAGATATTGTGTCGAATAAATGTATGAGTCCAGTTACGATGGGACTTGAGTTGTATTTAGAAGTATAGTGTAGAGTTTGTGTCATACTCTGTAACTCGAGGCTCCTCGTAAATACGAGAGAGGGCTACTTTTGTAACCATGACGACATAGTGACAGGCTCGTAGGGGAAGGCGGCACGATGCCGAGATCCTAAAGCGGCCGATGTTGTGGTATTGGGGATGTAGGCTTCAGCTGAACCTCGTCAACAAAGATTGTGTCTCCGTTGTCGACTGTGATCGTACAAATTCATCTCGGTAGATTCAATCGTCGTTCTGTTGCGTGGAGATTAGCAAACGACTTGTCACCGCGAAGGATCAATTTCTTACAGTAACCCTGCATCTTAGATTGACTGTATGTCCTCCGTTGTGTTTATCTCAACTGTGGAGGCCCCGGACTTAACAAGTTAACATATGCATTGATGTTTGTCTGTACACAAATGAACATGATGTGCAATGGCAGGGGGCGAAGCTGTGTGTCGGGTTCGGGGTCGGCCGACCAGGGAGACGACTTCCGCGAAACCCCTTGTAGCCAGCAATTTTCCATCGTGTTGGACCTCCACTAAAAATTCAACAAGACCCTGCCTGACGGTAGCCCAGCTTAGAGTTTGAAGCCTTGCTCCAGCTAGCACAGGACGTTCACAAATTATTGGCCCAAGGTGCCATTTCGATCGCCTAGAAGTGTGTTGATGCTTGCTTAGGTGGAGTGTTGGACGTGTGAAGGTGTGATGCTGCCGATGGTAGGGAAAATGGTGACGGTGAGCCTCTGGGAATTGAGGTCCAGCGTGACCAGCCGGCCCTCTCTCTTACCTAGTGCCTCTTGCCGCAGGTGACGCCCTCCCAGCTGCAGTAGCTTGAGCTCTCTGGCTCCATGAGTTGAGTATGCCGGAGTGGCGCAAAATGATCTGTGCCCTTCAAAGCCACGGGAGCTGCCTCCTCGCCACCATGGCCTGTCGAAGACGTCTCCGCAGTTGCACACAGGTGGTTGCAGTGGGCCAGTGGCGAAGAGCAGAAGCAGCAGCTTGAGGAGGGCGGCATTTCATTCGAAGAGCAGCTTGTATATGGCTGCTGAGCTTCGATGAGATTCTGGGCCAGGAGATAGTGGGCTTGAAGGAGATTTTGGCTGAATGTTTCAGCAACTTGACTATTTCGTGTCATTTTTTCTTTTTTGAGACTGATGATCAACAAATGTTTCTCCGATGATTATTCAGAACGTAACTTTAAAACTTCTATCGTCGCAAATGTTGATGCCCCATGATATGGATAATACAGGACCAACAACGAACTGAGAGTCATTAATATTGACGAAATAAAGTTGGGCAATATATGCTAAGGTACTCTCATTACCTCCTACTCGTAAGACTATAAGAGGTAAGACTTCAAGTATAAAAATAAATAAAACAGTAATTAAAAAAGAGAGAAACAACCGGCTGTATTTGGGTCAACGCCACTTCCTTGCATGTAGGAGGAACAAATATCTGCATGTGTCCATGCAATTTATTTTCTTTTGATTTTGCAACGACATGATATTTGGTACTATTTCTTTGGCTCGGTCAAGTATAATGTATAGCTTAGGCTTTGTGATGGACACCACTATTTTTTCAAAGATGAAAGAAAGTCACAGCACATCAAAATAGTTCTAACTTAGATTTTGATGCAAATGCAGAAATAAATCTTAGGCATACGAGGCCACATGATCTTTCAAACTAAACCAGAGGGGTTAAGACCGCTCCACGGTTTTCATTAAGAGAAGAGAACCTAATATCAGCTTATCTGAACCTCGGTTTCACCGGCGAGAGGGATTCTATTAAATCAATCTCGTAAATTCGCTTCAACGAGAAATCGAACCTGAGTCTTCTGGTTGCAACCATACCTCAACCCCTCTAACCAACTAGGACCTTTGTTAGGCCACATGATCTTTCCATTTGTCACAATAGAGTAACGTACATCATTGTTTTCAAGTTGGTCACGTACAATACAATATTTAGATCCCCATTTTTTCACGATGTAATAGAATCAATAAAAAAAAGTGTTCCAAAAAATCATGCCCAAACTGAATAATTACCTTTGTTTACGTTACAATGGATAGGTTATAGAAGAAATGTTACAGCTCAAGGACGTGTCACGTTACAGAGGCAAAAAGAAAAAATTGCAGCAGCTGTCACGTTCTTCCTTGTGCTTTTTTTAACCGGTTGGTAGATATCACGGGAGAGGGGGAAAATAGATCTAATCGCACGGCAGTACAACCAATGGAGATACTTTTATATTTTCGGATTTAAAAATACATATAAGAAATATTAAACATATTAACTCCTTACGAGTAATATGTGATTAGATGTACGGTCCACAATTATCTGAGAGTACCTTAGCTAGCAAAGCCCAATAAAGTTTCATAATCTCAACTGCAATAAAACATGTATGGTTGTTTACTCGATAGTTCTACTGAGCCGGAGAGTTCTCTTAAATTTGTAGTAAATGCTTACACTATCGGAATCTGACGCTTTGCCGAGAGTAAAAATCTTTGTCGAGAGCCTCTCCATGGGCTCTTGACAAAGAAGGTTTTGCCGAGAGCCACACAGAAAACCCTCGGCAGAGACGAAACACTCGGCAAATCTCCTCTTTGCCGAGAGCCAGTCGGCTGGCTCTCGGCAAAGATTTTCTTTGCCGAGTGCATTTCTTCGGCTCTCGGCAAAGAAATTAAAAAATTCACTTTTTTACTCCAAACTTTTTGTATCCTTAACATACACTTATACAAAACTTATGCTCAAATTTGGCACAATTTTAGCTCTGTTTGCTATATTTTATACAATTTTACTTCATTCTAGGTAATTTTTTCATATACATCCGATATGAAGCTAAATTTTCGGCATTTGGTTCTCTGATCATGATGAAGATCGTGAGGTAGAAAGGTTTTAAAATCATATAAAATTCAAATGAAGTTTGAAAATAACGAAATTTGTCAAGTGCTCATGATATCACATGTGGAGGTTGTGGTAAAAAATTGAAAGTGTTTTGAACACTTCGACACGTACACTGTTTAGAAACCAAAACATCTCATGAGAAGTTTCTAAGAATTTGAACTAATGTCACTAGGTTTGGTGTCTTAGAGAAATTCAAATTTGAGTTTGACTAAAAAAACTTTTCTATAAGTAATATACAACATAATTGATGTCATGTTAAGTTTTGAAAAATTTTCACATCTGTTTGCTATTTTTTATAATTAATTTGATTAAAGTGACTTTGCCGAGAGCCTGGCTCTCGGCAAAGAGAGCGACTTTGCCGAGAGCCAAGATGGTGGGCTCACAGCAAATGAATTTTGGCCAATCATGGCCCATCATCGGCCCACAAAGAGCGCCGGCCCACCCATCCTCCCCGTCTCCCCTATATATCGCCGCCTCCCCGCGGCCCCTAACCCTCTCCCGCGCCTCCTGCCGTCGCCAGCCTCCCCTCTCCGCCTCCTGCAGCCACCTCCCTCCCCAGTCGCGTCGTCTTCCCTACCTCGTGTGGCGCACGTAGCTGCCTCCCTCGTCTCCTTTCACGCCGCCGCTGTCCCCCTCCGCTCGCCCCTCACCTCGTGGCGAGGAGCAACGGCGGGGCGAGGCGCGGTGGCGACGGATCCGGCACCCGCGCGCCTCACTCCCTCCTCCCTCGTCCTTCCTCGTCCGGCCGCCGCCGCCCTCAGATCCGCCGTCGGGGGATGAGCTCGAGGCTGGACGGTGGCGCAGGATCTACGACAGCCTCGACCTCCGTCCCAGCGTGGCCTCGGGCTCCGACGGCGACGGATCCACAACGGCGCAGGTGCAGCTGGCTTCTCCATACCCTCTCTCTCTCCTGCCGTTTGCTGGATCCGGCTGTGGTGGTGGTGGTGGGGGTGGTGTTGGTGGTGGGGTGGGGGTGGCGGTGGCGGTGGTGGTTCTGGAGGCAGTGCTGGTGGTCGTGCTAGTGGTGCTGGTGGTTGCAGCGATGGTGGTGCTGGTGGTGGTTGTGGCGGTGGTGGCGGCGGCGGCCGCAGTCCGGGCTGGAGGTGTGGTGGTGGCGGCGGCGGTGGCCAGCCGGTGGGGGCCGCGGTGGCTGGCCGAGCTTTTTTTGTTTTAGAAAATTTGCTTTGCCGAGAGGCAGCTGGCGTCTCGGCACACGTGTGCCGAGAGGGCGTGACCTGACTCTCGGTAAAGACTGTGCCGAGAGGAATAGTGCCTTTGCCGAGAGCACGTGGCTCTCGGCAAAGGTGCGGGTTCCCGTAGTGGTTGAGGAACAACGGAACAAATACCATTTTCTATTGTATATGCGCAGTGAGATACAAGCTAGCACCATATGGGTGACTCCTAATAGACAAGGTCACTAAACAAGACTGAAAGTAAGTAATTAGAGCACACACGTTTTCTTTTTACATTGTCCCCTCTAAGCTGTTGCCACGTGCAGTAAACTCATATAGACTAGTGAGATTTCCGATCGAGGATGGTATACGTCCTGATAAATTGTTAAAATCCAGATATAGATATTCCAACTGTGTAAGGTTGCCAATGCTTTCAGGAATAAGTCCAGTGAGCGAGTAAGCATTCACTAAAACCAAGACCCTCAAGATTTGCAAGATTTCCGATGGAGGATGGTATACGTCCAGCTAACAGGTTGTTGGACACAGAAAGCACCACCAGAGATGATACGTTGCACAGGGAAGGAGGAAACAAACCTGAGAGGTTATTATAAGCGAGCTGAATCCAACTGAGATATGGATTATTCCCTAAGCTTGCCGGGATTGATCCCTCAAGATAGTTGCCTGCCAAGAATAACACGGTCAACCGAGAAAGGTTCCCAAGAGATGACGGGATGGTTCCGGTGATGCTGTTGTGTGCGAGCGCTAGGGTTGACAGTGACGGGATGATTTTGAAATGGGCAATTGTGTGCCAGGTGCTAAATGTATTCCTTCACTTTATACACTGAAACGAATGCCTATCAATTCTTCAGACAAGCGCCGGTCCTTGCGGAGCACAGCTGCAAGAGAGAGGGACGTCAAGGAAGCCAGACCCACCGCATTCTCTGCAGGTTGCAATCGCGACATCACATACCGACGAAGAATTCTGCGCCAACAGGTATAGCAGCACGTCGGGCCAGCTGATGACGACCGTTGACTAGCGACATCGACTTCAACTAGATGGACTATAAGAGCAACTCCAACAGCCTCTTCATTTTTTGTTAGCTAAATTTGAAGATTTAACTCTTTATAAAAATAAAAAACTCCATAATTATATAAGGTAACCCAACAGTCTAGCTAAACTGCCAGGCCCACGAGACAGAAATTGAGCCCACGACTTTTGCTCCCCACGTGTCTTCACATCAGCTCTTGGATAGGCACACAAAGGCCACTTCGAAGGATGCAGAAACACGTTGTGCTGGTGAGCGCGGCGGTGGCCGCACTCGTCCTCGCCGCCGCCGTCTCGGGGTTCGTCGCGGAGGCCACCAAGTCCAGGGCAAGTGAAGCATCTCTGCTCTTCAACTTCAAGCTTCTCGTGGAGTTGGATCTGTTGCCACGAACTCCTCCGTGAGACTCGGTCTCCAGTGCTGATCCACGACGTGCTCACCACCCCCTGGAACATCGCCACACCCGCATCTCCATGGTCGACTTGTCCTACAGGCGCAGCCGCACACACGTGCGCCATTTTACTCGTCGCTGGCCCCGAACACGAGCACAGACTTGCGCACCAGCCGACAATTTACAGACTCGATCGACTCCTACTGACCTAACAGACGCGAACACAAGCTAACTAACCTGAACGTATGCACGCACACACGTCAACTAATAACAAGCTAACAAACTCACGTGCACACACGCGATGCACGCCAGGCTCTCACCGTGGCGTGGTTTATTCTAACACAGAGCTCTACTAATGCACGAGGCACTACCAGCCATGCACTTGACCCCTGATAATAGATCAAGATAACTAACAAAAGCTGAACTAATAGTCATCAGAGTACAGAATGCAAGTTTTATTCTGACATTAATACATTATTGCACGTCCAATGCAAGTTGTTGCCACATGCAGGCTATGCAGCTAGTACAGATAGACTATAGTCATGAGATTTCAGATGGTGGATGGTATAGGTCCTGACAAATTATTAGAATCCAGATATAAATATTCCAATCGTGTAAGTTCAGGAATAACTCCAGTGAGTAAGCATTCGCTAAAACCAAGATACTCAAGATTTGCAAGATTTCCGATAGAGGATGGTATACGTCCAACTGACAAGTTGTTGCCAGACACGGAAAGCAGAATCAGAGGTACGTAATGATAGGTGGTTGTATATGCATGGAAGGAGGAAACAAACCCGAGAGATTGTTACGTACGAGAGAGATGAAGGGCTTCGAGATATGGATTGCTCCCAATACCCGCAGGGATCGATCCCTCTAGATAGTTGAGTGATAAGAACAACACAGCTAACCGAGAAAGGTTCCCAAGAGACGTCGGGATGGTTCCGGTAGTAATACTGTTGTTGGGGAGTGCTAGCCATGAGAGCGATGGCATATTGCCAATTTCATGGGGTATGCTTCCCCGTATCCCCTTGTTGCTATAGATGCGCATCTCACGGAGGCTGGCGCAGCGGCTGATGTTGCTCGGGACGACACCGGTTAGCATGTTTCTACCCAGGTCGATGCGCCACAGGCGCCTGAGGGAGCCGATGCTGGGAGGGATCTCGCCTTGAAGGCTATTGCTGTTCAGGTTGAGTGAACGCAGGAAGGTGAGGTTCCAGATGGCAGGAGAGATGGTGCCAGTGAGCCCCTGGGACCTGAGGTTCAGAGCGACCACCCGCCAGCGATGCCTCTTGCCGCAGGTTACTCCCTCCCATCCCAGCTGCAGTAGCTGGTGCTCCGGTTCCAGGAGTCAAGCACGCCGGAATGGCTGGAGATCTTGTCCTTGAAAGCGAGAAGAGCACCCTCGTCACTCCAATGGCCTGCTGAGGACGTTTCTGTGGTTGCAAGGTTGGTTGCCGTGACGAAGAAGAGCAGCAGCAGGTGGAGAAGGCATCTGATTCCAAAGAGCACCATGGCTGGTGATTTGCTAATTGCTATGGTTGTTTCGCATGAGCCACTCGGTGCAAGCTTTGGTCTAAACCCTATGAGGGATTTACTGTATTCCTTCACTTCACGCAATATATAGTTGATCGTGTGCAGTATGCACCAGGTAGGCAGGTAAGGTAGTTTACTAGTTTAGCTCTGATGGCTTATATTACCTATTTGAACTGTAACTGCTACATATGAAGATAGATCATATGAACTGCCATGATCCAGTCAACCATAGGCTGACAGTCCACGTTCAGCAACTCCAGACTGTGATGTGCAAGTTGTGCCGACCGAGCGAATTAATTGAATTCACTCCAACCATACATTGGTCTACTGTGCCGGCAGACTTTGATGACCTATTAACAGTACTTTCAGAAAGAGCTTATACGTTTTTCAGCCGCAACAGGCAACATTATTTGAGCACGACTTTATTATGTGCTCCGTTGGAGCTTTGGAATGTGAAGATGATATGCTTCAGACACCAATATGGAGCTTGTTCGGCTTATCTAGGCTTAACTTATTTCGACTTGTTTCGGGTTATTTATTCGCACACAACATCATTCAATCTATCAGCTGAGCATTATTTATTTTACCAGCCGAACAGGCTCATGACCAAACTGCCATACCTGCCCGTGTTATGTCAAATATTCACTCCATTTCCAAAGCCATTTAGATTTTCCAATTTCTGAGCCGAGACTAATCACCTGGCAGTTGTATGTCCATAACACAAGGACCATCAGTCCTGCATCGCACTTTTTCGTGAGCAGCTATGAGATGACTTTTTGTGTGCCCGGGGGCAAGTCTGGAGCACAGTCAACATAACCTTTAATATTAGAAAACTAAGGAGTATGAATGACATTTTTGGGGCAAGCTTTAGTGTTAATTAAGCAAAAAAAACCAGGTGTTGCTTGGTGTAGCAGCTGTGTGCTGGGCTATTTGATTTAGCAAGAATAATGTTGTTTTCCAAAGATCAAAATCTTATTCGTGTTTGCAGGTAATTTTTAAAAGCACTTTTTGGATCAGGAGTTGGTCAATACTGACCAAGGAAGAGGAGCGGGAAAGCCTGTTGATTGGAAGTCGTTGTATGGAGACGACGGCGTTAGAAATCTTAAGCAAGTTTGGCTGGAATTCGTTGAGAAAGATATCTAATTAGTAGGCACTGGTCGCTGGTTGGCAGCAGGGATGTTGCATCATTTTCTTTGTTTCAGCTTGTCTTGGTGCGTCCAGTAAACGTGTTGGATATCCAAACTCGAAATCCTCCCCTGACTTCAACTTGTCAGACGAGCTGCATTAATTACTGGAGGGAGTAACTCAGTGGACTAGCTCAGGGTTTAATTTGGTGTTTCCTGCTCTTATTTCAGATATGTGAGCAAATCATTACAAAGCAACAGAAAGATCATGGCTTGAAACTGATGATGGACAGACTCCGACTGAAACAAATAGAGACATGAGAACCAGCAAACCATGACTCTGACAAGACGAGGTCTGTCGCTAACAAGTAACAAACAAGACCCTTATTGGAGAATACAGTGGCAAACGAGTCATATCGTCGCCCGTATACATTCAGATGGATGCTCAGCAGAAGAGCATTTCAATTATTGTACGTAGCAGGATCGGACAAGTGATGGAAACCCAAATATGCCAATGGCGTTCAGATGCGGCGCACGTAAACGCCAATGGCGTCGAGAAACGCCCCACCACGCGCGAAGAAGCCCACAATGGCACTGCCCGGCTGCGCGGGCAGACTGAATGGAACTCCCGTCGCCGAATTACCGTATGGACCATAGGTCTTGAGGTTGGTCACAATTTTGAGTGAAATTATCACAGTGTCTTGGTTCTTGTCAAATTTGTCGAATGTTCCAGATATTTCTGTTACATACTCGTTGGCGGCAAGTTGGATCTGCACAAAATCATATTGAAAGATATATACTCAGTTTTTGTTAATCTGGCAAAGAAGAGTTCAAATCACGATGCATGATAATAATTGGTAACTAAAAGTTCATGGCGAGGGCAGAGACCTCGAGTGGCTGGCCACCGGTACCGCCCCATGGGCCTGCAGACCGAGAATTGCCATCGTTATCCAAGAAAGAAAACCCAATCGAGTCGATAACAGCACCGCTGCGAATGCTGATGCTCTGCAGACGCTTTGGCTCCACAGCGATGTCCTGAGCTGACCCTCCAGCTCCACCGGACGGTCCAATCTTTATAGCTGCAGGGCTGGCCATGGGTTTACTGGTGAGGGAGCAAGGAAGCTGACTGGCTGTTATGCTTGGCCTAAGGCATGTGCATGCCCTTCTATTTATACTGATACTAGGACATCCATGCACGCAAGCTAAGGGCCAGCTCGTGATACTTATCTGCCAGCACGGCAGCCAAGAACGATCGGGACGCAGCACCTACTAGCAGATGGAAACGTGAGAAACGCCCTTAACTATCAGCTTCCATTGTTATTTTGTGCGTAGTTTCTGAATCCATGCATTTCTGATAGCTAACGGCGTTTCTCACGTTTTCATCTGCTGGTAGGTGCTGGGTCTGGATCGTCGTTCTTGGCTGCAATAATTGTCCGCTGACTGAAGACTTTATATATTGGCCCTTAATCCATGTATATGGAGATTAGAGCCTACAATTAATTCTACTATACGTACCAAACAATCAAATCCATCCACTTGCATCGTGCTGAATTATATTGGAATCAAACAAGATTATGTCAAGCCTACATGCGTAATCCTTTTTTTCCGATTTCGGATCGGCTCAATGCACATGATAATCTTGTTTACTGCAGCACGCATCCTACCAAATGGTGTGACACAGATTTATAATTCTTGTGATATCGATCGATCGAGGTGGCTTCCGGTACTATTTGTCACCCTATGTTCATATCGACCTTGAAAAGGACAGCAATTAATTGATTGAAGGCACTCACATGCCCATCAATATCTGACCTGTAATGCATCTTCAGCCCATGTAGCAGGTATAGTTTCCACTAGCACAGCTGGGGCGCGCCCTGCACGTCGGCCCCTACAAAATGTTCAGGCAGCTGGTCAAATGGGCTCCTAATTGCTTATCCATTATCCGATTTCTCATTTCGCCGACGATTTGGAGACTCAGTCCTGTTTAGTTTTCAAAATTTCCCCTAACTACCTGTTGACACCCAAAATTGGCAAGAGTACGTAGGCCGGTTTAACCGGGAGTCCCACCCGGTCAGACCGCCATGACCAAAGTCCTCAAAAGGCAATTTGGACTTCACCATTGGATAGGACTCGTCAAGTAGATCAAGATTCATATATGGAACGTCCAATTCGGAGTCCGGATGAGGGAGATATGACTTCCGGAAGGTTTGCACGTCGGGCACGCGGTTAGACCGCGTCCCAAGGGCGGTTAGACCGCCCTACCCTGCTAAATACGGGTTAGGAGTTGTATTTTGACATGGCTTTGTAAGGGTTTGGACTCCTAATGGGGTAAGACCTCCCCTCCCTATAAATATAAAGGGCCACGGCCGATTGAGGGATCATTAACAATCGAATCTATCAAACTTATCTTTTATCGTATTTACCTTTCCGTTCCTCTTTACCCTACTCTTCCAACCCCATGTGCTGTTCCTCTACTACCTCCGCGGCATAAGAGGACGTTCTAGCTGGCTTGCCGAGCCTAGAACAACCCAAGGTGCGCCTACCCCGACGGGGTCCCTCCCGGGCGGGCGTTCGTTGGTTTCTCGCCAGTGAACCCGGCGACCCCGGTCTGACCGCCCCTGCAACGCGGTCTGACCGCCCTACGTGGAGGCGCTGCAAGGAGCCCCTCCGCGTGCTTGTTGGCTCCGGAAAGACGTCAACAAATTGACGACTCCGCTGGGGAACGAGAAATCTGGTTATTATGACCGATCTATCAAGCTCCAGCAATTTGATGGCACTTGAAGGATTACCTGAAGATCTATGCAAGGACATCATCAAGAACATACGTCGTCACTGTTATCAAATAACAGAACAAGGTGTCATCATGATGGAGATTGATTCCATCAACGAGTTGAGGATGTACGATCTACCAAAGCATAGTAAGTCCATATCTAATCTTATAAGTGGTTTGCTTACATTTGTGGATGATTTACTTAATAGAAAAAATAGTGTAGATCTGATTCCCATTAATCAAGAGTCGGTTTCTGAAAAGCCGACTAATGATATTATTAATCCTTGCAAAATCTTGCCAAATTGTGATGTTGTTGGTCAAGAAACAAGTCGGCCGTCTCTAGCCGAAATTGTTGACCTAAAATCCCCTAGCAAGAGCATAGAGGCTATATCTAGTACTTCGACACTCGGGGGGCAACAAAACAAAGGCAATGGTGCCGATTGCGCTGTGACCGGTCTGACCGATGCCCAAACCGGTCTAACCGGGGGGCAACCCGGTCTAACCGCCCCATCTAGGGTTTCGCAAAATAAATCTAAACCAAAGATGGTTAAACCCAAAAAGGCTGAGATTGGTGTTTGGAAAACTGTTGAATCTAAAGGCCGTAAGCATCAACGAGAAAAGCCGAAGTCTAATGAGAAACTTCCGGCTAACTGTCAAAGACAAAATAATGGCAATGATGCTAGTCGGTCTAAAAATTCTAAACGCCCAAAATCTTCTCCTAGAGAGAAGTTCCATAACGAGAATCGGCAATGGAGTAACTCTCACAAATCAATGCCGTTTCCTCCATATGGATCATCAATGCCTACGCCATGAGAACCTTACTTTAATATGCATTATTTTTGTCATCCATGGTATTATAGTTCATATATGCCGTCTCCTGGTTATTTTTGTGCAAATTATATTACCCATAGGGAGCCGGTAATTAATGAGTCGTCACCTATGCATAATGACCGTTTTGATCATAAAAATCGGTCAACACAGAAAAATAAGTGCAAGGTGATTAAACAAGTCTATCGTGTCAAAAAAGATGGTAGATTAAATAAAAATTCAGATTTGACAATAGACATAGAAAAGCCGACTATTAAAAAATCATCGTCTAGTTCTACTAATCAAATTGTCCCCAATAATGAGCATGTCGCAAATAATTTAGCTGAACAACAATCATGTTCGGCTAGGGGGCAACATGATCTTAAAGTGGCCGATTCTCAAGGCACCGGTCTAACCGATGTCCCAACCGGTCTGACCGGTCTCGCCAGAAATTCTGGTAGAGCTGAGAGTTTCCCGCCAAACAGCAAGGTGGTGAAGAAGAAACCAAGTTTTGCTGAATTGTTGCATAAATATCAGAGTATAGCCGAGCAAAATCAAAACAATCGGTTAGGAGAGAAAAGGTGGAATTCTTCATCACCAAAAGCAAAGAAGCGTCGACAGTCATCACATTGGTCTTCATCATTTATTCCATCGATGCACGTGCCATGGACTGCATATTCAGGTATAAATAATTATAGTCCATACTTTTGGTATAATCCTTGGTTTTCTTTTTACAACTATCAATATGCTTGTGATGCACCAAGGAGTTACAATTGGCCGCCATGGCCAAATCAGAGTTTCAATTGTTAGATTTGCTGTTCGGAAAGCCGAAATAGTAATTTTATACATATTGTAATTACTAGGATTCAATTTCGGTTACAATAGCATCCATATAGAGTTTTCATATGGGCGATGCACATTGATCATCGTCTTTAGCCAATTTTGATCATTGTGAATATTTTCTGGCACGCAAGTTGTGCCATAAAACAGGGGGACATATGTTGACACCCAAAATTGGCAAGAGTACGTAGGCCGGTCTAACCGGAGGTCCCACCCGGTCAGACCACCATGACCAAAGTCCTCAAAAGGTAATTTGGACTTCACCATTGGATAGGACTCATCAAGTAGATCAAGATTCATATATGGAACGTCCAATTCGGAGTCCGGATGAGGGAGATATAGCTTCCGGAAGGTTTGCACGTCGGGCACGCGGTTAGACCGCGTCCCAAGGGCGGTTAGGCCGCCTTTTGTGACAACCCGCCCAGAAAAATACCGTACTATCGCCTAAAACCAATCCACTTTGGTCATTAAGCAATAATAAAGTATCATCCTGTCGTTAGTTGCCGGGTTAACGCCCGGTAGATCACTTGGAATTCACAAAGAGGATCGAACATATGCATTAAAACTCACGCGAAGGCGAGTCCAGAATACAAACACCAATTCAAGTCCAAAATACCCCTGAGGGTTAAATTATTACAACCATTGTTCAAGACATGAAGTAAAGGTTCAGAGTTCAAAAACAGCGGAAATAAAATAATCTAGCGCAACGGTAAACATCACAGGAGGCCATCCGTGATGCCATCACTTGTCGTCACCCACCCGGTCAACACCTGCAACAACAGTTTTAAAGCAAGGCTGAGTATACTAATACTCAGCAAGACTTAACCGTCAGGTGATAACTACATCACCAAACTCTAGACATGAGAGGCTTTTTGGCCGGTGGAGTTCTTTTGCTGAAAAGCAACAAAGAGTATGTCCTTACTTTCAATATTTTAGCACAAGTTCTAGTTGATTACCATTTCTAAGTGCGCCAACTAATTCAATCAAGAATTGTACAAACAATTATTACAAGCAGTAATATTCACCAAGTTCCATCATTACGGGATATCATGGCCAGTTGATTAAGCAGTCTCAGATAACGGTGAGAGGCCGACAATCGATTGATTTAAACCTTGCAAGGTAGACCTAAACACACGGTAGGGTGCCCCCGCGAGGACAACCATCCAGACGGTTCCCAAAAATTCTCGGGTTGGGATCAAAGACTACAGTCCTGGGTACAAGGTTAGTTGGCATACCCCGCGAGGCACCCAACATCACACAAGTACCCCCCTTCCCCGGTAGCTAGCCGGGTAGGTGATTACTCAAGAGTAGTAATAGTAAGTTCCCGCACCGTCTCATTAAGGTACTAGGCTTACCGGTCCCATTCCCGACAAGTGCTTAGTACGTTCAAAAGCTTAGCCCACGAAAGCCACTGGACCGGAGCCCAAATCCCATGCTCTTACCACATGAGCAATCCATTTATAAAGATCTTATGATTCCAACATAAGAACCTATTCTCGCGAGTGACGAGCATCACTCGACTTGTACCGGTCCTATAGCATAGCAGCTATCGACCTAGCATACTAGTGATAGAGCATAGGCACCTAGGGATCATGCATTTAGGGTTTCAATTCAACTCCTGAAACGTAAATGCACAAACATAGCAAAGGTAATTACATAATTTTAAAAGACAGGATTAATGATCCGGGGCTTGCCTTCGCTGGCAAGGTTGGCCTTGGGCCCTTCTGGACTTGGGTCCAGGTCTTGAGCTACGTCCACGTACTGCAGCTCTTCGTCAGCACCTTCGTCTCCTCCTTCCGGCACGAGCGTATATCTACCGTCGGGAAGATCTACACGAGGATGCAAATGCAAGATTCAATTAACGATTTTTAATTTAATTAATTACAAACAACAAATGACAACCATGGGGTGCATGGTTGACCACACTCACCTAGATAAGAAATACATTCAGCATACTCTTCCAAAAAGGAACAATATGCGGTTCTTTATTATTTAATCTTTTTAATGGTGACTGTGTACACATTTATGTAAATAAATTAATTTAAATTTCACAAACAGCAAGGGGTTGGTCTTAAGCTTTTTAAAATGATTTACAACACTCATATATGGTTATTAGGGGTGTGGTTGGTGATTTTTCCCATTTAATTTAATATTAAGCTTTAATTTGCTTCCATAGCTTTTATTCATACAATAAATTACTAAAATTCAGTGAGGTGTGTTATGAAGCACTATGAACCTAAAACTAGCCACTGCACACACATGCACACTTGGGGGAGCTAGAAAATTAACTATACCGAAAATAACAAAAGCTTGCTTCCGAAACCAGAGAAATGCATACAAAAATAAATACACATCAAAATGATTCCAACTTTCCCACACATGGTCTCTGGTCCAAACCTAACATGGGAATGCAACATATACACCTAGAACTACCATAGATCTTGGGTTATGCCATTACAAAGAAAATCAAGCATAAAACAAGATTAAATATTTCTAACAGATATAAAATTGTGATTAATTCACCAGAGGTGCATTTAGGCATGAAAAGACAACATACAGAAGTTGGGCACAAAAATCTTATTATTTTTAGCTACAAAAATCATTTAGACAGATTCTGCATAAACAGGAAATAATTCATATAAAAAGATTTACTCAGCAACTTTGTGCCATTTTTGGTACAGAAACTAGGAATGTCATAACACACAACATATCCAAAAATTAGATACAGAGCACATGTATATTTTGAGATACAACAGATCTAGGTTTTTCATATTTCTATTTTTCATGCAAAAACTATCAAGAAAAAGCATGGTCAAGCTTTACAAAAGTTGCAGGTATTTTCACAAGTAATCCAACAAAATTGGTCTTGTATTTTTCTGATTTTTATATGATTTTCTATGGATTTTACAAGATTCAGCAAAACTGAAATCACTATATAAGAAACTGATTTGCATGGAGGTCCCTGGAAAGATTTGAAGCCTTACGGAAATGCCCTTGCTTTGCACCCCGGTCCCTGGAAAGAAATGCCGGCTCGCAATTGGGTCCTCGAGGGCGGTGGCCGGCGCGGCCGGCGCAATTCCGACGAGACCGGCGGCCGTGGCTGGCCGGGAGCGGGCGGAGGACGGCCTAGGGATCTTCTAGGCTCGGCTGGAGGTCTCGGTCGGGGCGGAGGAAGGACCGACGAGGGGGCTCGGCGGCGCTCGGCGGCGGTGGCCGCCGCGAGCTGGTTTCCGGCCAGAGGGAGGCTCGGTTAGGGCAAAGTGCGGCACGGGTAGCTGTACTAGGAGGTCAAGGCGGGGCTTGCGTGCTCGGTTTGGTCGCGTGTGACTTGGAACGGGGAGCTCGCCGTGACGATGTCCATGGCGGACGGTGGCGCTCAGGGAGAGGGAGGAACGGCGGCACAAACCTAGAGGGCGGTTCGGCGACCTTAAATAGGCGGCTCCCCTTTGCTTCGCGGCGAAGGGATCGACGGGATTCCGGCCGTGGTACGGCAGTGGCCTCGGTAGGCGCGCGTGCACAGGGGGTAGCGGGCGGACCGGCGTGCATGGCGGTGCGGTCCTGGCCGACGCGTGCGGGAGCTCCGCGTGGCACGGGGGCACGTCCCGAGGGGTGCGGCGCACGGAACGGGGGTCGCGGGTCCGCCTCGGTATGCATGTACGGCGGCGCGGCGGCGACGACGCGTGGAAGCGCACGGCGCGGCGCGGGCGACGTCGTGGCGCACGTTCGCGTTCCGGCACAACCGTTTTAGTTTAGGCTACTTTGATCACGCTTTTCTCCCAAATTTTGAACTGAGGTGCACTAAGTGGTAAATAGCAAAGTTGTAGATCAAAGATCCCTCTACAACTTTTACAAAGGCCGACAGGTGTTTCGATCAGCCGTTTGAGCATGAACTGCAGGCAAAGTTGCTGGTTTTCATGGCGCCGATGAACAGTTAAAGCTGCAGTTGACCAAGCTTTTCACCCTTTTCCACTCAAAATTTGAAATGCTATTCAACATGAAAGTTGTGTCCCTCGAGAAACTGGACAACTTTCATATTGGGAGATTTTGAAGTGTTTAGGTGAAATTTGGAGAACGCGGCAAAAGTTCCGGAGGACGTTCAAAGACATTAGGGTTTAAGTAGTGTTTGACCGGGCCTTTGACCAAGGTTCGACCACAAGTGCGTGTTGACTTGATCAAGAGGGTCATTAGGGATTGTTGGCGAGATTTTCGAGGTTTTCGAAGTGATGACCCAGGTTGACCATGGTTTGACCAAAGTCAACAGGGTTTGACTCGGCTGGTTCGGTCATTAGCACTAATGAGGCTAATTAAAAACCTGGGGCGTCACACCTTACCCTGCCAAATACGGGTTAGGAGTTGTATTTTGATATGGCTTTGTAAGGGTTTGGACTCCTAATGGGGCAAGACCTCCCCTCCCTATAAATATAAAGGGCCACGGCCGATTGAGGGATCATCAACAATCGAATCTATCAAACTTATCTTTTATCGTATTTACCTTTCCGTTCCTCTTTACCCTACTCTTCCAACCCCATGTGCTGTTCCTCTACTACCTCCGCGGCATGAGAGGACGTTCTAGCTAGCTTGCTGAGCCTAGAACAACCCAAGGTGCGCCTGCCCCGACGGGGTCCCTCCCGGGCGGGTGTTCGTTGGTTTCTCGCCGGTGAACCCGGCGACCCCGGTCTGACCGCCCCTGCAACGCGGTCTGACCGCCCTACGTGGAGGCGCTGCAAGGAGCCCCTCCGCGTGCTTGTTGGCTCCGGAAAGGCGTCAACACTACCCATCACATCACATCAATCATTGGACACTAATTAGGAGTATTAAATGTGGATTAATGACAAAACTCATTACATAACCCCCTCTTAATTTTCAAGACGAATTCAAAGATCTTAATTATGTCATGATTAGACAACATTGTCAATCTCTAATGACAGATTCATGCGCCTTAATGGATTCGTCTCATGATTTCTCGTCCATCAATGTAATTAATTGTGCAATTAGTCTACGCTTATAACTCCTAATAGGCCTTGAAAGGGGTCTACAACCTTATCGTTGCATACGCTTGAACTTGCATCTCCTCCCACTTATCATCCTCCACCTTTGCCAGCTTCTTCTCATCGAGAACCCTCGAGATGCCCTGTTGGGCTAAAAGGTCCTTTACTCTCGTATGCCACAACCCGAAGTTTCTGGTGCCATCGACGTCACCAACTCAAACTTGGAAGCCATCGATGCCATTTGCCTATCGTCACAGATTGTCGAAATCAATCACACATGTGTATTGTATGCACAGACCACGTACCTCCAACACGTTGTGTGCTCTCCTTCCCTGCATCCTGCCACGAACACCACTACATCTCCCTACAGCACCCACCTCCTACGTGTGTCGTGATGACTCCTCGTGCCACCACCACCGCCGTTGTACACCGTCTGTGCACAGCCACGCCGCTGCGAGCTTTGTTGACTTCCTTGCCATTGCACACGACAACACCAACCTGTCTGAGCACCGCTCGAATACCACTTGTTAGAGTCGCAACGAATTCTAGCATGGCCCGCTATATACCCACCAGCTAGCACCACATCAGGCCCCAAGTCCACCAGAGCCCACAACAATTTGACCTTAGGCCTAACTCAATCCAAAGACTAGTCGACTGTCCCCACCTATATCACTAAAAAAATCTTGTGGTCCATGACAAAATTCCCATGATGTTCTCCGATTTCATCCCAGATCGCACTACATCTATGACGAAGAGTCAGTTTTTGTCATAGACTCGCAGTGTTGGTTATGAAGACCGATATGAAGCCCAAACACTATGACGTTGTACCAATTTTGTCATAATCCGACCCACAATATGTTTCATCATTTCGTCATGATCAATAAATAAAATAACGTTCATATAATGTGTGAAAAGAAATAGAGATCATCATGATTAATAAATTAAAAAACTTCATGTATTAGAGAATCAGGGGGGAAATAGAGTAATGTATGAAAAAATAGAAAAATGAAAAAAATGAAAAACTGACGAGAACTAAGGTTGGAACCCAGCAACCTCCTAGTTCAACTAGAACAGCCCTTGCCACTACGATACATATCACTTTGTATTTTTTTCCTTGCATCCAACTTTTTTGTACTATGGCTTTGCAAGTCGGCGACAGATCTGCGCTGCTCTCCTCCACCTCCAGGCTCCTCTTCGTCTCTGATTTTCCTCAAGGCTTATCTTCGTCTCTGATTTTCCTCAAAATTGATTTGGTTTCAGACAAAGATATGGTTGTGATGGTTGCTGCAGCGCTGCTCGTCACCGTGGTGGAAGTCCGGCACCATACAGTCTCCCTGGTGATTTCTACTCTTCCTCTAGGTCCATCTGCTACTATCCTGCACACATGAATGGATAGAGGAATCCGGTAGATGTTTCCCCCAAACAGCATGTTTACGTGTTTCCTAGCCTCTTCCTGCATATAGTATTTGGTCGCAAGATTGAGTAATTGTTTGCTGCCATAGTTGTGTGTCCTTTTGCAAGATATTATGAAGTTTCTAACTTTTATCTCTATCAGAGGACGATCTAAGCAAATAACTCAATTTGTTGCTCTAAATTGACCCTGTTTTCCATATTTTTATAGCGTATCAGTCTGTTTGTATTTCAGTTACTATTTGTAGAATGAAAAAGGTACTCTTATTAGAAGCCTGAATTGCATATTCTACTTAATGTTCTATGAATAAGCACGTCAGTATGCTTAAGAGCAGTTTTAAGCTTAGCTCATTTTTTTAGTTTCTTGTGGTAGCTTCCTATCAATGCTGAGCACACATTGAATTGAGAATAAGACTATGTGATGTCTCTCTTTACTGGCAATAGATAATACTGACTCGATCACTCCAATAGCAAGTGTGGAAGGTGAGGCATGTGATCCGGCGGACTTCCCCTTCCCTTGCATGCTAGTTAATTGATGGCGTCCCTTAGTTGATACTGGCTTCATATTGTTTATTAGTAAAATTGGTGCCTCTCTTATTCTCAGATTGCTACTAACAGAAACTTAGCTTCAGTTATAAACTGTATGTAGTTGTATTATGGAGTATTAGGCATTCTAAATACAAACTATACAACCAGCTAATGACTTTATTTTTTTGCCATTTGATTGTTGCAGCTATAAAGAAGGGAATGGATGGGCTGACAGGAAGGTATGATGTGTCGCTCATTCACAGGTTGGATAATAGGATGATTGCTTGTGTTGTGATTTTTTTTTCTGCTATACTATTGATGCCATGTAATGTTTTTTCCTCCTAGACTGCCGGTGACATGAACATATGAACTTGTATGCTTAGTCTTCAAAACACTAGTTGAGCAGGACTTGAGTGCTAATAACCTGACATGTATGTTATCTCGTAAGAAAAAAATGCGGAATTAGCTCGTGGTTTAATACGTTCACATGTTATTAGTTCATGTTTGCTTGGGTTCACAGCCGTGCAGCTTCAATATGCCTATTGATCATATAAAAAATTGATTACAAATATCTGATATATGTACATATGACACAAAGATGATTTCTGTCTATTGTAACCACAAGACCTTAAACTCCCTGGCCGACAGCAAGCTGAAGGTGGCAGCTCCTCTAGGTCCATCTCGCCAAAGTTAGAATGTGATTTGATTCTAAATTAAAATAATTATGATGGATGTATACGAAGAAATGTTGTTCAGACATGGGCTGATTTATATATCTTTGAGTTGGGCTGAAATGGTAATATTGTTTATATGGGCTTACTGGGCTGGAATGATAATTTTTGAAAATGAGCTGAAATGGCTGACTTCTTTGTGTTGATGGGCTGAAAAAAATTTGTATCAGCTTTTGGGCCTATTCACAAATGGGCTGTAATGACAGTCCACGGCATCAATTGCCACGTCATTGGCTAAGTCAGCCACGTTCTCATCCACATCAGCAGCCAACTTATCATCCAAGTCATCTATGAGTGATTAGTTTTGTCACGGATTATCGGGTTTGGGTTGGGTTGGGTTGGTTGGGCTTGAGACTATGACGGTCTGAGAACGTCATGAATTGTGTTAATCTATGAGAAAACGTTAGAACGTCACGGAGGTTAGTCTGTGATGCTCAATACATGACATTATCGAATTTTATCATAAAAGCCATTTTATGACAAATTTTTGATGATCCGTGACAAAAAAACTGACCGTCATACACCTCAAAGTTTTTTTAGTGGTCCCCGACGCGGGACGCTAGCGAGAGGCGGTGGCCCCCGATGCTTGGCGCAAGTGGGTACGTGGACCTCGACGACGGCGCGGGCTTGTGCGGCCCTGAGCCCCCGACGATTCCCGACGCCAGTGGCCTCTGGCTCAGGCGCGTGAGACCCTAACCTCATAGTTCAGCTGGCCTTGTTCTCTCTCTCGGTAGATATGTAGGTTCATCTCTCTTGTGGCCGTGCAAAATTGATTTGCTTTCATCAATTGTTGTGGAGGAGTTGGGAGATATGTAGGTTCGACTCCCCGTGAGAGCGAATTAAATAGGTCTGAAATAAAATATAAAAAAATAGGTAGTGACAACTCTAAAAGGGTATATTAGTCTTTTTGTAGCACATTTAACACCGTGAGGTACATTTAACAGAGTAGGGGTAAACTTGAGCTTCAGTTTTAAAAAGTAAGGGTAAAATCACAAAGTTGAAAAAATGAGAGTAAAATCACCATTTGAACTGAAACTGAGGGCAAAAACACAAAAAAACTTTTTATTTTTAGCAACTCTCTTGATTAAATAAGAAAGATATAAAAATGTGTTGGGTAGAAGGAAATATGTTGAGTCAAAATTTAGTTAATTTCCTATCCACTGACTGTGTTTAGGATTTTTAAAAAATAAAAATTTTATTTTACCGTCGCAACCACAATTTTAAAACTTTTTTTTAGGTAAACCGCCAATTTTTAAACTAAAAAACCAACTGCTTCGTGGCTCTAAAAAAAACGCAAAACAAACAAATGAGCCATCGTCATCGCCGGCGGCGGCGCATACCGCCGCCGCACCGGCCTCATGGCTCTCGTCGTCTTCCTCTCCATCCAGGCGCACACCCCATCACCACTTCCGACTTTTCGCTTCCCCGCCGCAGTCGTGAGTCGCGACACGCTAGCTAGTTCCCTCGCCGCACCTGCCTGTGGGGGTTCCTTCGTTCCAGCATCGGAATCCCGGTTCGATCCGTCCCGCAGCAGCTCGTAATCCATGCCCCCTCCATCAGATCCGCTGCGCCGCTTCCCTATTGCGCTCAATGCACCACTGGGGGGCTCGGATTCCAGCCCGGGTGCTGCCCTGGATGCTGCAATGTAAGGGAGTTTTTGTGCTGACTTCTACAAGGTTAGGAATAATCGAATTCATTCTTACTGCCGAATCACCATATCTGCATTCTGTTGTGCTTCCAGCAGGTTCTGGAGTTGCAGTTCTCACTGACACAGAAACACGGATTCCACTCCTACCCTGAAGTAGTGAAGTCTCATGGAAATTCAGATAAATGGATAATGATAGTGGCCAAGGTTCCATGACACAAATGTGAATTGCCAGGAGGAAGGGAACTGAACTGTATCTGTATGCGTCGCTTGTGAAGTGTGCAAGACAAAACCAAGCAGCTATTGGGGATCCACAGATGGATAGTGAAGTCAGTTTGAGAAACTTTAGTTTTGCATCTCTGGAACCTTGCCATTTCAGTTCATGTTCGATCTGGCATTGAAGGAAAGGTTATTAGTCGTCCTCATTTCCTACGCAGTGATTTAGAGGGGAAGGAAAGGCAATGTGGCATGCCCAGATCTCGTGTTCAGTGTTCTGTACAACTCTGGTGAAGCATCAAGAGGATTGCAAGTTGTGCTGCAGTCTATGGTACCAAATATCAGGGCACCTTGTACTTCCTGCATATGCAACAGAAGACTGATTATTATGTTCGTGGTGGTGTGATTGAGGAGTATTTGGTGGAGCTGCTTTGAAGGAAGAAGAAGATTGAGCTTGAGGATTGGTCACACAACCACTAGACGACTATTCAATGTTTGTTTTCAGTCAGTGTCCTTGCAGCCTGGAGAGTTGTCAGATCCAATCAACTATGGCACATGTCAACAAGCCACATAAGCATAGCTCGTTTTGGTCACTGATCGACTTAATTTGCAGCTATGACAATGCGTTTATCAGTCATCCTCCTTGCCTGCTGCTGTCCATGTGGGTTGTGTCATGTGTCACACTGGGACTAAAAGAAGCTATGGCAACCCGTATGATCTCAGCCCAAGCAATATTATTTTAGAGCACATGACACATTATTTCTTTATGGAAATGAGAATATGAAATATATGAAGCCTGGGTATCAGTCTATGCTTAACCATCTAAGGTTCTACATGCACGCCACAAACGCAGATCCAGCAGCACAAGATATGGTTTATTGATTTGACGTTGACAGAAGGATTTTATGCCACTTTGGTACTCCAATGAATGTTTCCATTGCGATTCCCTTATCTCAACTTCTCACACCAACAGATCTTAGAGAACTTCGATCCATGTGCTTTCGGATCGGGTTTGCAATTGGCATGGTTGTATGAAGGAGAGCAGGTAGCGAAAAATTGCTGGATTTGGTAAGTAGTGTGACAATAAAACTGTAGCTGATTGTATTGTTCAAATTTATGCGCCCACTATGTATCCTGTCTGTGGAAGATCATACTACACATAGCTGCTTAAGTTACTGGTCTAAGTATGTGAATGTTGATAAGTCGCAAGTTTCAAGATGCTGCATGGACAAGCAATGACATTTACATTATATATTCTTCATCAAATTTTGTTTTTAATATGTTTCTTTAATATTTCATGATTAGTTCACTACTAGAAAACTCTGCCAGAGTAGACTGAGCAGTTTTTCTTTATCTTGGCATGCTTATGCTTAGTAGTCCAGCTATTCTTCATATATCAATTGTCTGCTGTAAGTAAGTGCACCCTGCAGACTTGCAGAATAGTAACAATTCTTTTGTTCTGTCGAGAATACACTTGTATGTTTTATGAATAGGCAAAAGATTAAACCTTCAGGCTATGTCAAATCCTTATGTTGTATATGAATTATGAGCTGAATATGGTTGGGTCCCTCATGCTTAATATTGTGGAAAGAAATGGAAGTAAAACAAAGCTCTCTACCTCAGAATCATGCTTAAACACTGGACAAGATTACATCCATTGATCTCAAATTTCTTTCCCACAGTTATACTCTTCTTGACAGGTTGTCTCAAAGTAACTCTGGCCAACCTGCTGTTTTTGTCCTCCGGAATCATGCCTATGATATGGACAACATGGAACGAGTTTACAAGTTCTACAACAGACTCTCAGAAGAAGTGTAATATGGGCTACAACAACATTATAAAGCAGTGGTTACTAATATGATTCGACATCACTAAGTTCTTGACTACTAATGTATGCATCTCTGATAGCTTGCATCTCTGCAGCGGCATCATTCATTGATAACCGTTCCATGGGCAATTGCTTGGAGCATAGGACACCGAGCTGAATGACAGCAGACAAACATTCCTTGGCTATTGTTGTATGCCTTTTACCAACGCTATTGTTTACTTCATCATGCATCCAGATGTTGGAATCTACTATCTCCATAACCTTGTCAGGAAGAGCTGCCTCAGCATAATAATTCAGGCTGATCCCATCTCTGAACATGTCATCTGTTGGGCTTCTTCCTGTGAATATCTCGATCAAAGTGATACCAAGGCTAAACACGTCACCATGAGTTGATACTGCAAGCCCTTCTCCATATTCTGCAACAGCTTGAAATATAGATCACAAAGAGGCATGTAAAAGAAGTCAAAAGATGATCATGTGAAGCACATTGGGAGCAGTATAGTTGAGTTACCTGGAGCAATGTATCCGATGGAACCTTTTATTCCTGTGGAGCTATCGGAACTCAAAGCATGTTTGCTTGTTGCTTCATCTAGAACTCTAGCAATGCCAAAGTCCCCAACACAGGCTCTCATGTCCTGATTGAGAAGAATGTTGCTTGGCTTGAGATCACAATGGATGATTGATGGCTTGCAACCGTTGTGAAGATAGTCCAAAGCATCCACAATGTCTACAGCAATATCTAACCTCTGTGATAAGCTGAGTGCTACTTGTCCATTTTGGCCTTCATAATCTGAGTGTATCCATCTATCTAAGCTGCCATTAGCCATGAACTCGAAGACTAGTGCTCTGAAATCTTGACCTTGGTGGTTAATGCTTGAACAGCATGTGATTATCTTTACAAGGCATCGGTGCCTCACTCTTCTTAATGCCTTGCATTCAGCCTGGAAGCTTTTGTCTGACCCTGATTGCTGGACATTAAACACCTTAACAGCCACAGCAATGGCTCTATTTTCTAGAGTGCCTCGGTATACTGTACCATATCTCCCCCTTCCAAGCACATTGGCTTCTGAAAATCCATCTGTTCCTTTCAGTATATCATTCTATGGAACTATTGGAAGCTCTATATCTGTGAATTGATGTGACATTTCTTTCCTATATGATGTCTTGAACTTTCTGTACATAAATCCAGCCCAAACAAGTCCTGAAAGTAGGAGCAGGAGAGCTCCTGTTGGGATTGCTATCCTAAGAGACTTTTGCATCGTTTCCTTATTCCCTTTTGCAGTGAAGTTTGGACATTTTGGCAGATTGAGCTGTGGTATTCCACCGCATAATGCATTGTTTCCAGAAATCGATAGTCCGGTTAGATTTCTGAAAACCCCTTCTGTCGGCACTTCACCTTGCAAATTGTTGAAGGATAGATCCAGGTGGAGCAGTGACTTTGAATTACCTAGAAGTTCTGGAATTCTTCCTAAAAGGTTATTGTGGGCAAGGTACAACTCCTGCAAGTTGGTAATGCTGGCTAGGTTCCCAGGGATGCTGCCATTCAGTTTGTTGTTTGTCAAATTCAGTAAAGTGAGGCCTGCCATATTCTTGAAAGTAGCAGGTATGCTTCCATGGAATGAATTATCATCCAAATATAGGGTTTGTAGGACTCTGCAGTTGCCAATGGTATCAGGTATCTCACCTGACAATTTATTTCTTGACAGGAGGAGTTTTTCAAGATTTACTAAATTCCCAACTTCTAAAGGAAGTGGTCCCTCCAACAAGTTGTTGGCCAAATTAAGAGTGATTGATATTGATGATATCTTCATTATTTCGTTTGGAATAAAGCCAGTAAGCTTGTTTCTTGATAGATCTAGGGCTGAGAGTTTGCTCAAATTTCCCATGCTTGGTGGAATTTGCCCCTCCAAGCTGTTGCTAAATGCCTTAATTGAAGATAGACCAGTGAGATTTCCGATGGAGAACGGTACATGTCCTGACAAGTTGTTGGAATACAGAGATACATAATTCAATCGTGAAAGCTTGCCAATGCTTTCAGGAATAACCCCAGTGAGCAAGTTTTCACTAAAATCAAGATCCTCAAGATTTGCCAGATTTCCAATCGTGGTTGGGATGAAACCAGATATGTTGTTGCTGGGAGCCTTTAAACACTGTATATTGGTGGACAAATTTGCCAATGACCGTGGCAGTTTCCCTGCAAATCTATTCTGCCCAAAGCTCAGTATCTGCAGTCTGCTACAATTTGCCAAAGAAGCAATAAATTCCCATTCTTTCTCATTATTAGCCTCAAACTTGTTTCCTTTCAGAACAAACACTTGAAGATTTTGCAGTCTTCCCAGTTTGGAAGGAACAACTCCAGTAAAGGAATTCACATCAACATAAAGAACCTGGAGCCTTGTGAGATTAGTTAGTGACAGTGGAAGAGGTCCAGTAAATCGGTTTTCTCCAACCCCAAAGTGTTCGATGCTTGGAAAGCTTTTTCCCAGGTCACCTGGAAGATGCCCATGCAGTTTGTTGTCTGCCACATAAAACTGAAACAAAGATGATAGGTTGTATAGTGATGGTGGAAGCAAACCTGAGAGATTATTACAAGAGAGCTGCAGGGAACGGAGGTATGGAATATTCCCAATGCCTGCTGGGATTGATCCTTCGAGGTAATTCATTCGTAAGGACAACATGGTCAACCGGGAAAGGTTCCCAAGAGATGGGGGAATGGTTCCGGTGATGCTGTTGTTGTGCAGTACTAGAATAGTTAGTGACATCATGCCACCAATCTCATCTGGTATGCTTCCCTGCACCCCCTTGTTGCTACTGATGTTCATCACACGAAGGCTGGTGCAGTGGCTGATGTTGCTTGGGATGATGCTATTGAGCATGTTTTGACTCAAATCAAGGTTCTGGAGGCGGTGGAGGGAGCCAATGCTGGGAGGGATCTCTCCCTTCAGGCCATTGGAGCTCAGGTTGAGTGAGTGCAGGAAAGTGAGATTGCCAATGGCAGGGGAGATGGTGCCGGTGAGCCCTTCAGAACTGAGGTTTAGAGCAACCACCCTACGAGGGTGTTTCTTGCCGCAGGTGACACCAACCCAGTTACAATAGCTGCTGCTCTGGTTCCAGGAGGCCAGCACGCCAGTGTCATGGGAGATCATCGCCTTGAAAGACACAAGAGCTCTCTCATCTCCCCTATGGCATGTCAAAGATGGTTCTCTGGTTGCATGGTTGGCTGCCGTGGTGGAGAACAGCAGCAGGAGGAATATGATTCTGACGAGCAGCATGTCTGCTGAAGGGTTTGAGTCAGTGTGGCAAATGTTTTCTTTGCTTGACTGTATTATTGTGCTGATGAAATTAGAGTTTTATACATACATACAGGCAAGCATACCTCATTCTCATGAGTAATTATTAACTGACCGTGTGCGATGGGTTAGTGCAATTGCATTACTGATGGTGCCGCACGTTCATTTTCAGGTCAAAAGGATTGGTTGTGTGCAAGGGGGTGCACACAACCCCCCTGTTGTAGGATTTTTCATACGATTTTGGAGGATTTCAATGCCTCTGAATTTTTAGAGTGCCGTGGTGGAGAGCAGCAGCTCTCGCAGATGTTTGATTCTGAGAAGCTGCACGGCCTGTGAAGTAGGGATGGATCTGGCTTCTTTCCATGGCAGCAGATGCTGTACTTGGTTTCCTTGACTGGTGGCATATGCATTCATTCTTGTCTCGAGCTACATGCATACTGTCTCAGGTGCATCGTCTCAGCTCGGAATTTTTAATTAGCAGATGATGGGTCGACGCAAGTTTCCAGTTGTAGTACACAACTACTGAAAAGATTGTCACGGTCAGTTCACGTCTAGCATGTCTGTCAATTTTTGAATCTGGGAGTGGTCACAGTGATAGGATTATCAACACAACTGACCAGGTAGACCAGCAGTAAGCCAGAAAATGGGAAAATTTTATTGCCCCCGGACAACCTGTCACAATATATGAAAATTCAAAAGGCTATTTATATACAATTCCCAACGGAGCTGCAAATCTATCCACTACTAGGCATGACGATTTTACTGAAGTTACATTTTGAATGGCCGACAACGGAGTTCACTTGCAAAATCTTGGTCGGTAATGCTTTCATGCTTTGTAACAATCATGCCTAGTATCACTTTGGGAAACATAGCATTTCTAGTGGTGATCATAATTCACGCGGTGATAGCACTATCTCTTTCTTTTCTGGTGGACTATCACCACCGATTCGTATCAAACTAAAAAAATCAATAGTGATGTCGGCTTTAAACAAATTGGAAATGATAATGGTAGGGAGTCTCTCCATCTGGGGAGCACGATGTTGGTGATCATTATCTTGGATATCTTTACCAAATATGGATGAATTAATAATAATAGGTTTTATTTTTATTTTTTCTTTTAATTTGCGTACACTTTAACCTATTATTACGTATTTATGATCGGCCTTTGACTGTAAAATGATGTAAAAAATAACTTGGTTGCAGTCAATGGCAAAACTGAAAACTATTCCTTTTTTCCTGAAAAAGGCTCAGGGAACGGTGTTTTCTACTCCCTCCTATAGTGATTATTGGAATATTCCTCCATTGTTTTCTGCTTGTTGCCACAAACGATGACACAAATGACGGTCGACTCTTAGGCCAGTCTCAGTGCATGATTTCATCGCACTATTACCAAGATTGCCATGTCATCTTTTGAAGTGAATGAAACTCTCACTCTTAGTGCACAGTTTCATAGACAGCTTGTATCATTTAATTTTTGCATGGAGTTAATGATCATATGTGTCATGTGATGAAACTATAACACTCTCAATGCAAGTTTCATTCGGTTTAATGGAACTAGGTAAGTGTGCCATATGAGTTTCATGATGATGAAACTCCCATGAAACTCTTATCACCTCTCTCTTCATAATTAGAGTGTCAAGTCATCAAATCTGCTTATGTGGTATAGGATTTAATGCTCATGAAACCTCCCATGACACTCCACTGAGACTGGCCTTACAGTTTTGTACTTTCTCTGGACCTTTACGGTTTAATTGCTTTCTCCAAATAAGTCTGAAGACCCTGAGTCAACGTTCACACTCTTTACCATTTTTGTTTGTCTCTGTAGTGAGAAGTTCACTAACAAAGCCAATCTTGAGTGCATTTGGTTATCAAGCAACAAATTGTAGTGGCAGGCAGTAAGGAATTTACCAATGAATACAAGATGCTTAGAAGGTCAAACAATGGAGATTAAGACCTATTCAACAGAGCTCTCAAAGTAACACCCCTTTGTGACTCTAAGAGAGCTTTGTAAGATTTTGTAAAGTGATTCTCTTAAATGAAGTAAGATATTGGAAATCAGAAAAGCTAGCCTTTTCTATTTACTTTCGCCCCGGAATCATTTATTCTCTATGGAGTACAGTTTATTCTAAATAATCATTTTTGGCTACAGAACCATAGTGACATTTGGTTGATTGAGAGGCTAGGACAGGTTTACTCAAGGAGGTGTATCTTAAGCACCCGTGCTCAAGTTTGTATTCAAGTCTGATGCTGGGCCAGATAATGTAGCCGGGTCGAGATGGAGCAGCGCAAAGAAAAATAGTTGGGCTATTTTAGGCCCATATATGAAAATAGAAAAGGAAAAAATCTATTTTACCTCCCTGAACACAGCGTCCACTTTACTTTCTTACTCTAGTTATAAGCAGTTTTCTAAGCGATTTTATCATTTTCAATTAAAAAATCTTTTAAAATACTTAAGGTTATTAAACCACAAAAATATTCTTAAGCATCTAAAAAATTCTAGAGATGGATTGGGATGAAAATCTAAATAAAACATTTAAAACTAGTGAAAATGTATATAAAATTTTCTAAAATATATATTTGACTCTAGAAAAATTAAAAATATATCATAAACATTGAAAATGTATATTTTAACCTATATATAATTACATCTTGAATAAATTTTTAATAAAAACATGAATGAAGCCGACATGAAAATGCATAAATGCATTCAACATTAATATATGTTACATTTAAGATGGTTGACTGGATTTATGATGAATGTATTCATGTTGGGTTCGTTTCATGTTCTTTTTGCGAAAAGTATTCAAGATGCAGTTAGAAAGTTTTAGAAAATTTTATGATGGTTTGTTTTTTTGATATATTTTTCATTTTGCTAAAGCTAAATATAAATTTTAGAAAACTCATAAACATTTTCACTAGTTTCAAATATTTATTTAGATTTATTGTATCTCAATCCATCTCTAGAATTTTCTAATAATTTTAAGAGTTTAGGTATATTTTTCGTGATTTAATAAGCATTTAAAAGATTTAATTTTAATTAAAAAAGACAAAACCGCTTTTGAAAACCACATACAGCCCAGGTAGGAAGGTAAACTGAAAAGTTTCGAAAGTTGAGGGTAACGGTTCAAGGAAACATGGACTAAGCTCAGTGTCCAGGGACGTAAAACAGACCTTTTCCCAAAGAGAAATACCTATTTGGTCTCACTGCCTAGCGGCTGACAGCCCGTCTCCAGTCACCTCCTCCGGCAGCCCAATCTGCCCACTCGACCGAATTCATTCCCCTCCCCCCGCCCGCACCCCAACGGCCCGACGTCGTCGCCGTCGCTGCCGCCTTCACCCCTACGCCCTGTCGCACTCCATGGCTCCATGGCTACCGTCAGGGGCGGCGCACGGTCTCCGGCCCGGTCGCACTCCATGGCCGCCGCCGCCACTGGTACGTCCTCTTTCCCCGGTCATTTCCTAGGTGCTAATCTACTTTGAACCTTTGAAAGCATCGAATTGTTTGCTGTGATGTTAAATCAAGCAATTTCGCAGATCAATGGGATGTGGTTGTTCAGCTGTCCTCCTTGATATGTTTCTGTTTATGAGGGACACTAGTAACTGTAGGGTACCTCCTTGCCATTTTTTAAGTACAATTCTCACTGGTCCATTGCTTATGGCATATTTTCACTTTCCAGGACTGTAACGAGCGAATGATGACATGTAATTCTTCATTCTTCATCAAATTCTGTTTTTTAATGTTTTTTCTTTACATAATGTATTCACTTGTACAAAACATAGCCAGAGTAGACAGAGTAGTGGTATGTGTTGTAGCATAGCTTAGGATTCATCATCTTGTAATTCTTATGCTTAATAATCAATTTATTCCTATGTATCAATTATTATATAGTGTAAGTATTATACCTCACAGTCTCGCAAAGTAGTAACCAATATTTACTTCACTTGAGGAAACACAGTATATTTTGTAAAACTGAAAAATAGATGACCTTCTGTTTCAAACCTTTACACCATTCTATATGAATTACTGGATGAATACGGATGGGCCATACCTGCTTAATAACATAGAGGAAATGGAAATAAATCAAAGCTACCAAACTATAACATATGGCATCCATGAGTTTTAGATTATATGCTCTAGCTAAGCTGAGATTTGTCCCTCACAGTTATTTATTCTTCTCTTAGGGACATGATGACTGAAAGAAATGAATGATCAGCATATGTTGCTGGTATTATTTGTAAGGAACCTATTTGTAATCTCTGGAACACCAAAATTTTATCTCAATCGATGATGGCTATATATGGATTCTCCAGGACCAGCTGATAAGTCTACACTCTACACACCCAGGAAAGAAGCAGTATTCTATGGTCTCAATCTTATTTCCTTAATGAAGCTCTAGAATATGATAGTCGACACAACACATTGGTTGCTAATATGATTCTGTATCACTTCATTGTTGAGTACTGATGTATGCATCTCTTATGGCACGCATCTCTGCAGCGGCATCTTTCATTGGCATCCGCTCTATGGGCAATTGCTTTGAACATAGGACACCAAGCTGGATGATGGCAGACAAACACTCCTTGGTTCTTGTTATACGTGGGTCATCATTTCTGTTGCTTGCCCCATCATGCAGCCATATGTTGGGGTCTGCTATTTCCATAACCTTGTCAGGAAGAGCACTCTCAGCAAAATAGTGCAGGCCCATCCCATCTCTGAACATATCATCTGTCGGACTTCTACCTGTAAACATCTCGATCAAAGTGATTCCAATACTGTACACATCACCATAGGCTGATACCATAGTCACATAAAACGGGGTCGATGGCATCGACCCTCGACCCGAGAACGTCGATCCCGACCCGGGAACGCGGGGTCATTTTCGTCCCCGCCTTGTAAAACTCACTCAAAAGTATCGACCCTCGATCCACGACCCCGTTCCTCGACCCGTTCGACCCGAAAACTTTGTGACTATGGCTGATACCGCAAGCCCATCTCCGTATTCTGCAATAGATAGAAACAATTTGTTGTAAAAAGATGTTTCATGTGCATAGAGCTAATCACATGGTATCTTCTGAAGCACACATGGGGAGCATATTTGAGTAACCTGGAGCGATGTATCCAATGGATCCTCTTATTCCTATGGAGCTATTGGAACTCACTGGATGTTTGCTTGTTGATTCATGTAGTACTCTAGCAATGCCAAAATCTCCAACACGAGCTCTCATGTTCTGATTAAGAAGAATGTTGCTCGGCTTGAGATCGCAATGGATGACTGGTGGCTGGCAACCATTGTGAAGATAGTCCAAAGCATCCACAATGTCTACTGCAATATCTAACCTCTGTAATAAGCTGAGTGTTCCTTGTCCATTTTGGCCTACAGCATTTGAGTGGATCCATCTGTCTAAGCTACCATTAGGCATTGTTGGTGTAATACTGTAAATGTGTGAGGACTATTGTGTAAAATGAAGGAGATATAGAGAAGAGAAGGGTTGCGGGAGAAATTAACCCAGCCAGAAAAATTCCTCACCTTGCAACATGGTATACAGAGCTAGGGTTAGGGTGATTCGAGCGATTCCGGCCGGCCACCCCCGCCGGAGCCCGTAGGCGGGTGCTGCGGCGGCGCGGAGCCGCGGGAAGGCGCCGCGGCGGCACGTGCGTGGGCGCGCGTGCGCGGTGGGCTCCGGGGCGCGCGGCGGAGTGCTGCGGCGGCTTCAGGGGAAGGAGCTGAAGGTGGCTGGAGGTGCTTGGGGCGGCAGAGTGCTGCTGCTAGTGCTTGTGGCTGGAGCTGCTGGGTTGAGAAGGTGAAGAAGTTGTCTCTGACCCTGTGGTGCTAAGAAGAAGAGGAAGGAGGAGCTGTAGGAGAAGGTCGAGGGCCTCTGCAAGGTGATTAAGGAGGTGTTGGGTGTTGGTGTGCTGTTGCCGGCTCCCTGCCATTCCTTTTGCGGTTGTAAAAATGAGTCCAGAAGAAATGGAGGCGAAGAGGAAGGCGGAAGAAGCTGAGGCGAAGAAGAAGGCGGAAGAGACTGAGGGTAGTGGTGATGGTTCATTGGTTACAAAGAGTGAGATGATGAGTGGAATGAGAAGTATGATCCAGGAGCTCATGGGATTGGGTCTGATTGGTGGCGAGGTGAGTGCAGGCCCATCTAAATTGAAGCTGGAGCTTGTGCCAAATGATGTGAGGCTAGAGGGCAGCAAGAATTACTTGAGCTGGTCCAGGAGAGTGCGTGTGCTCCTAGGAGGCAAAGGTGTGGAGCACTATCTGGAGGAAACATGTGTTGAGCCGGCTGATAAGCTCAGCACCGAGTGGAAAGTTTGGTATGCAACAAACTCTCTGATAGCGGGATGGTTGATGGCATCTATGTCTCCCACCGTTAGCAAGAGGGTGGAGTCCATGCGCAGTGTGTCACTGATATGGAAGACCTTGAGTAACATATACTCTTGGAGGGGGAATGTGATGATGATGATGGAGATTCAGGGCAAGACAGATGCAGTGAAACAGGCGGGCAAACCAGTGGAGCAATATGCTAGTGAGCTTCAGTACTTGTGGGAGGAGCTAGATCACTATGCTCCTCTCCAAATGGAGACTCCACGAGATGCTCAGGTTGTGTATAAATGGGTGGAGGACAGGAGAGTGGCTCATTTTTTGAAGAATCTAGACCCTGAATTTGAGAGTAGGAGAGCTACCTTCTGTCACCAGGAGAGTCTTCCAACCATGGATGAGGCTGTTTCAGCCATGCTTGATGAAGAAAGCAGGTTGCGTGTGATGAGCAACAATAATCCTGTTAAGTCGGCATATGTTGCAATTGAAGACAGAGAGTGCTACAATTGTGGGGAAAAGGGGCACTTGAGTTATGATTGTCCCAAGCCTAAAGGCGGTGGTGGTCGAGGTGGATCTCGTGGAGGTCGTTGGAGTACTCATGGGGGCTATGGAGGAGGTCGTGGTAGCCATGGTGGAAGCAGAGGTGGAGGCCGAGGTAGAGGCCGTGATGGCCCTAGAGCCAATATAGCCACCATTGAGGAGACTCCATCTGTTACTTTGACTGGTGAACAAGCTAAGCTGTGGGAACAATGGCAGAAGGGCAAATCTTCTGAGAGCTCCACTCCACTTGATGAGCACACCACCAACAACTTCGGTAACTTTGCCAACTATGCCCACATGGGTGAAGGTACTCAGGCACAGGCACTTGCATCCTCATATAGGCATCACATAGACTGGGTCATAGATTCAGGAGCATCCAAACATATCACATGCATGTCTAGTTCTTTCAAAACATACCGTCCATACACTTCTCATTCCGAGTCTGTTCAAATTGCTGATGGCACATCCCGACAAGTCCATGGTGTAGGGTCCATAGAGTATACACCTTCTATTAGACTATCATCAGTTCTGCATGTTCCCTCTTTCCCAGTCAATCTCATTTCTGTTAGCTCAATCATTGATCAATTCAAGTGCACAGTAACATTTGATGAAAATTCTTGTGTCTTTCAAGAGAGGGGAACTGGGAGAAGGATGGGGACTGGAGTCAGGCGTGATGGGTTGTGGTTCATCAGTCGTGAGGAGCCAGCGTTGATGGCAGCAGCAGCTGGAGGAGATGTGAAAGAAATTCTGCTGCTTCATTGTCGGTTAGGACATGTATCTTTTGAAAGCTTAAGTGCTATGTTCAAGGAAGTGGACAAGAGTAGACTTGTATGTGATGCATGTGAACTTGGCAAGCATACTAGATCCATCTATCGTAGTATTGGTCTTTGTAGTTGTGAACCATTTATTCTAATACACTCAGATGTTTGGGGACCATGTTCAGTTACCTCTGTGAGTGGTGCTAAATGGTTTGTCACCTTTATTGATTGCTATACTCATATGACTTGGATCTATATGCTTAAGCATAAGAGTGAGGTGTTTCAGTGCTTTCAAGACTTCCATAAATTGGTTGCAAATCAGTTTAATGCAAGGGTTCGAATTCTTCGGACTGATAATAGAACAGAATATGTGAATAATGCATTTGAGGCATATATTTCAGATCAAGGAATTATTCATCAAGCAACCTGTCCTGGAACCCCACCTCAGAATGGTGTAGCTGAGAGAAAAAATCATCATTTGTTGGAGGTAGCTAGGTCTCTCATGTTTCAAATGAATGTACCTAAGTATTTGCAGAGTGAGGCAGTGATGACAGCCACATATCTTATCAACCGAATGCCATCAAGAATACTTGGTATGAGATCACCTGCTGAGCTCCTGTTGGGAAGGAGTGACTTTAAAGTTCCACCCAAGGTCTTTGGTTGTGTTTGCTTTGTAAAGGATCATAGACCTACAGTGGGCAAGTTAGATCCACAAGCAGTTAAGTGCATATTTGTAGGGTATGCCTCCACTCAGAAAGGATACAAGTGTTGGGATCCTATTAGTAAGAGGTTGTTTGTGAGTATGGATGTGACATTTCGTGAGGAAGAACCATACTACACAAAGAAAAATGATCTTGATCCATTCTTGGAGGAGTTCTCTTCAGTCACTAAAAGTGACAGTAGAGAGGGGGAGAATGAGAATGGAGATGTACAACATAATGGTGAAAAGGTGACCTGTGAGGAAGTGAAGGAAGTGATTGTTGGAACGATCCCGTGTCCTATGAATGAGTCTGTTGTTCAGGCGGTGGCAAGTGATGCACAGGAGAATGAAGAGGCGAGGAGTGAGGTTCAGGAGAATGAAGAGGTAACTGTAGAGAATGAAGAGGTTAATATGGGTGATGCTCAGGAGAATGAAGAGGTGATTGTGGGGACAATCCCATGCCCTACAAATGAAAAGGTGAATGAGGTGAATGAGAAGTAGAGGGAGAAACCCATAGTGTACTTTCGGTGGCGGTTTAAGAAACAGGGGGAGCAACCACAACCCAAACAAGCTGAAGTTCCAGTCCCATATCCCTCCTCGGACTCCTCTCCATCAACCTCGCCACCCCCAGCTGGTAATGCCTCTCCCACCTCTGAGCATGTAGAGTTACCCCTTGCACTAAGTAGAGATCCTAGAGTCAATACTGGTAAACCTCCTTCTCGTTATGGCTATGAACATGACATTGCTAAGTATGTTTCATACTCTAGTGTCTCTCCTGCATATAGAACCTTTATTGCATCATTACAAGCAGTGGCTATTCCGAAGGATTGGAGGTGTGCTAAACAGGATCCGAAGTGGAAGGATGCAATGAAAGAAGAGCTATTTGCTCTTCAAAAGAACAAGACATGGGAACTTGTTCATCTTCCAAAAGGAAAGAATGCGGTTGGTTGCAAGTGGGTATTCACGGTAAAGCAGACTCCTGAAGGAAAGGTGGATAGATACAAAGCAAGATTGGTTGCAAAGGGATATAGCCAAACATATGGAATTGATTATGATGAAACTTTTGCACCTGTGGCAAAAATAGGCACAGTGAGGACATTGATCTCATGTGCAGCCAACTTTGATTGGCCACTTTATCAGCTAGATGTGAAGAATGCATTTCTTCATGGTGATCTGCAAGAAGAGGTATATATGGAAATTCCACCTGGGTTTGCAAATGAACAAACTCTTGGAAAGGTGTGCAATCTCAAGAAGTCACTCTATGGCCTGAAGCAGTCACCACGTGCATGGTTTGACAGATTTAGGTGAGCATTGTGTGATATGGGGTACTCCCAATGCAATGGAGACCACACTGTATTCTACAAACATCAGGGCTCTCATATCACTATCCTAGTAGTTTATGTTGATGATATAGTGATCACTGGGGATGATGTAGAGGAGATCAAGAAACTGAAAGAAATGCTAGGTAGAGCCTTTGAGGTAAAGGATCTTGGAGCACTTTGATACTTTCTTGGGATAGAGATTGCTAGGTCATCAAAAGAAATTATTCTCTCCCAAAGGAAGTATGTTCTTGATCTACTGGCGGAGACAGGGATGCTCGGGTGTCGCCCATGTGGATCACCCATCGATAGAAACCACCAAACTTGTGCTGAGTTGGGTGACCCTGTGGATCGAGAAAGATATCAAAGGCTAGTTGGTCGGTTGATATATCTTTGTCATACTCGGCCTGACATTGCTTATGCAGTGAGTGTGGTGAGCAGATATATGCATGATCCTAGAACTGGGCATATGGAGGTAGTGTACCAAATCCTGAGATACCTAAAGGGAACCCCTGGTAAGGGATTGTGGTTTAGAGCAAATCAACACCTGAATCTGGAGGGTTATTGTGATACTGACTGGGCAAGTTCCAAGGATGATCGAAGATTCACATCTGGATATTGTGTGTTTGTGGGTGGCAATCTTGTCTCATGGAGAAGCAAGAAGCAAGCTGTGGTGTCACGATCCACTGCAGAGACCGAGCATAGGGCAATGGCCTTGGCCTTGTGTGAGATGATGTGGCTAAAGGGTCTGTTGAAGGAGCTTCGGGTGTTGAAGAATGAGACCATGCTGCTTCATTGTGATAATGTAGCAGCAATTAACATAGCAAATAACCCAGTTCAGTTTGATCGAATGAAGCATGTGGAGATTGACAGGTTCTTCATCAAGGAGAAGATGGACAGTGGGGCTTTAAGGTTGGAGTACGTCAAGTCTCGTGATCAGCTAGCTGATTGTCTTACAAAAGGTTTAGGTCCAAAGGATAATGAGTTGTCATGTAACAAGATGGACATGTTGAATATCTTTAGCCCATCTTGAGGGGGAGTGTTGGTGTAATATTGTAAATGTGTGAGGACTATTGTGTAAAATGAAGGAGATATAGAGAAGAGAAGGGCTGCGGGAGAAATTAACCCAGCCAGAAAAATTCCCCACCTTGCAACAGGCATGAACTCAAAGACTAGTGCTCTGAAGTCTTGACCTTGGTGGTTGATGCTTGAACAGCATGTAATGATCTTTACAAGGCAGCGGTGCCTCACTCTTCTCAGTGCCTCACATTCAGCCTGGAAGCTTTTATATGATCCTGATACCTGGAGATTTAACACCTTAACAACTACCGCAGTGACTAGATTTTCTAGAGTGCCCTTATATACTACAATTAGTCAAAGAAGCAATAAATTCCCATTCTTCTTCATTGTTTGCTCCTAACATGTTGTTGCCCATCTGAAACCACTTAAGATTTTTCAATCTTCCCAATTCAGAAGGAACAACCCCGGAGAAACTGTTATTTGTAGCATCAATAGCCTGGAGTGTGGAGAGGTTAGTTAACGATCGTGGAAGAGCTCCACTAAATAGGTTTGTTCCTATCCCAATATCTTGGATGCTTGGAAGGCTTTTCCCCAGGTCAGATGGTAGACGGCCGTGCAGCTTGTTGCATGCCACAGAAAGCAGATACACAGATGACAGGTTGTACAGTGAAGGAGGAACCAAACCTGAGAGGTTGTTAAGTGAAAGCTGAACGAAGGTGACATGTGGATTGTTCCCGAATCCTGCTGGGATCGATCCATGGAGGTAGTTGATTGCCAGGGACAGGATGCTCAGCCGGGAAAGGTTCCCAAGAGATGACGGGATGGTTCCGGTGGTGCTGTCGTTGGCGAGCTCAAGAACAGCAAGCGACGGCATGCTGCCAATCTCAGCAGGGATGCTTCCCTGCACCCCCTTGTTGTTGTAGATGCACATCACACGGAGGCTCGTGCAGCGGCTGATGTTGCCCGGGATGACGCCGGTGAGCATGTTTACGCCGAGGTCGAGTTGCTGGAGGCTCCTAAGGGAGCCGATGCTGGGAGGGATCTCTCCATGCAGGCCGTTGAAGCTGAGGTTGAGCGAGCGCAGGAAGGTGAGGTTGCTGATGGCAGTGGAGATAGTGCTGGCCAGGCCCTGTGCGCTAAGGTCCAGGGCGACCACCCGCCACCGGTGTCTCCGGCTGCAGGTGACGCCCTCCCAGCTGCAGTGGCTGGTGCTCTGGTTCCAGGAGGCCAGCACGCTGGAGTGACCGCGGATCTTGGCCTTGAAAGCCACAAGGGCTCTCTCGTCGTCGTGGCCTGACGAATGCAAGGTCGTCGCAGTTGCCGTCATGGCGAAGGTCAGCAGGAACAGACGCATGGCATGTGATGGATTTGGGTCCATTGTGGGAAGCGTCGCAGAGCTTGGTTTCTAATTTGGCTGAAATGAACTGATCTGAAGTTCTAAACTTGCTCATCAGATCATGTCGTTGAGTAGCAATACTGAAATAATGCGCAGATGTGTAGCGAACATGGCCCCATTTGCCATTTGTTCGAGTTGTTCGAGTTGATTTTGGTGATTCATACTAACACAAGCAATGGGACTAACCACACTGTCTAGCATGTCCTTGTAGACATATCTAGGTCCCATGGATGCAACCACGATCAAAGAAGCAAAGAAACAAGTCAAAGACGCAAGAAAACAAGCAAAAGCCATCGTCGGATGAACCGACGGTACCATCGGAGTAAGCGTCGGTGTACTTGGTACACTGCGCAGAAGGCCAACTGAATTGGCACCGTCGGATGAACCGACGGCCCATATTCTAGATGCGCCGGATGACTTGCAGAGGAAGAGCAGCGAAGACAGTAGCACCGGATGATCCGACGGTCTGAGTGTGGACACTGTCGGTCTATCCGACGCTCAGTTTGAATCGATACAGAGACGCGCCAAGACAAGCCTCTTCAGCACCGGATGAACCGACGCCTCGGGTCAGAGGAAGCATCGGTCTATCCGACGGTCATGAAGAAGGATACAGAGACGTTTTGGTCGTGAAGCCTTCATCACCGGATGATCCGACGCACCGTCGGAGCATAGCGTCGGAACAGTTGTGTCAGCAGAGACGCAACGGCTAAGTGACGTGGAGGGCACCGGATGAACCGACGCCCTGGAAAAGCATAGCATCGGTTCATCCGACGCTACCTTTTTCAGTGGCTGTTAGCCAACGGCTAGCTGAGTGCCTTGGGCTATTTATACCCCCTCCACTCACCCATTTGAGGTTGCTGGAGTGTGTGGAAGTGCAGAGGAGAGCAAGACACTTAGAAGATCATATCCAAGCCATCCAAGTGCTAAATTGCTCATCCATAGACTTGCGCATGCTTAGTGTATGTGCTTAGTGCTAGACTTAGCTTAGAGCTGAGTGAGTGCAAGGTTGTGCCAACCTTGTGAGGTGATTCTTGAGTGAATCAAGGTGTACAAGGTTCGCCGGAAGCCTTGGGACCTAAGTGGCTCACCGGCAATCGTCATCGACCCTCCGACTTGGTGTGGAGCGGCGAGGACACTTTGTGCGGGGGACGTGGAGACCCCCTTCCTTGGTGGAGAAACTCCTTAGTGGAGGCGGCATCAAGGTGACCAAGGGAGCTTGACAAGTGCCTAAGTGGCTAGTTTTTGTGGCGAGTCAAGTGGTGCTCTTGGGAGAGACTTGGTGACCGGGAAGCAATACTCTTGTGTGAGTGCTTCAACAACGTGGACTAGGGGTGGCTTAGTGCCTACCGATACCACGGGATAAACCGCGTGTCAAGAGTTTGCTTCCTCTCATCCCCTTTACGTTTCCGTATTTACTCTATTGCAATCTTTGTTTGCCTTTACTTTCCTAGAGTAGTATCTTGCTAGGATTGGCTATAGGTTGCAAACCTTGTTTTGGAATGGGAGTTTCACACTAGAACAACCATAGTTGCACATCTAGATAGTATGTTCTAGTTTACTTTGTGTAAAAATAGTGAAGCCATAGGTTAAGGTTTTAGATTGACTAATTCACCCCCTCCCCCTCTTAGGCTAACGAGCATCTGATTGCTTACAAGATGGCAAAATGCATCGTCTCATCTCAGGTTCCGTGGTTTCATCTTGGAAAGTTCTTCTGGTCAAGATAATTTGGTTCTTTCGCCGAGGATTTTGATTTAGCATTACTAGATTACGTGAACCTACGTGCTTTATGCTTGGTTTACTCAGCGATCCGATGTGATAGCACGGTCTCCTACAAGAAAGTTTGCATTTCAAACTTTATTTTTAGCACTAACTTGAGAATGGATTTGTGATTTATTTTTCATAGTGAAAAAACATTATGTATTTTTATTACCGTTTTGACAAAAAGTTGTGATTAAAGTGTTGTATATTAAAGACATTATTAATGTTCAAGTGGACTATATTAATATTGATGAGTTGAGGGGATATAAATTTATTTACAAGGTGTTTGGTTGGATTGAAAAGAATTTGCTGCTAGTGATACAATACAACCTTGTTGGTTGCTTATGTTTTCTTAGGCCTCTGTATATCCTCGCTAGTCCAATTGCAATCCTCCAATGAAATCTCCTAGTAATGTAGATTTTATATTTGTCCTATATTAGTGTAGAAGAATCACACACATCTTGCCTTGCCTGTTTTGTTTGTTTTGTTTTGTTTTTCTTATATCTTGCATGTGAGGCTTGGGTTCATGGATGCTGTTGTCGCTCTTTGATCTCGTGAATGACATATTAAATATTGTTTCCTCCATTCCAAATTATTATAATTCGTTTGTTTTTTACATCAAGTTTGACCATTCAGCTTATTTAAAAATTTTATACAAATATATTAAATTTAAGTCATTTAAAAAAATTATTAATAGAAAGTATGTCACAACAAAAGATGTACAATTTTCATATAAATTTTATCTCCATCCAGAGTTTATAAAAGAGTTATGATTTTTTGAAAACAGACTCTCCCTATCGTCAGTACCCGTTGTTGGTTACTGTTTACTACCGCCATTTCAAATGTCAAACAGCAGTTGCAATGTTACCACCATTTGAAACGACGGTATCGGTATAGTTTTGCAAATTTTTTGCTGGCCTATTATTTTTGAAAAATCGTAATAAATCTATACTCCTAAAAGGAATGAAAATAAGACAATTCCACTGGTTCACCTTTTGCCCTCCGCCTCCGCGCCTTCACCGCGCACCTCCGCTCGACCACCACGCCCTCCCTCCGGTCCCACCTACAGCCCCGTGACCCTACAAGCCCCACGTTTCGATCCACCCCAAAACCTACGCGCCGCCGCCCGTCCACCCCATCACGCCGCCGCCCCCATTGCGATGCCGCCACCCCATTGCTGCCGTCACCAGTGGCGAATACAGGATTGACTGGTAGGGGGGCTCTCCTTCCTCTTCTTCTTCCTCCCTCCTTCTTCTTCCTCTTTCTTCTTTCTCCTCAAAATTTCTATGGAAAAATTGGAGGCATTACCATGGGATCCAGGGTGGTAGGGGGGCTGGAGCCCCCCTAGACCCACCGCTGGATCCGCCGCACCTCTCCAGCGTGTTTGGATCGATGCCACCAGCGGGTCGACGCCGCGTCCCATCACCGAATCGACGTCGTCGCAGCGCCGCCGCACGTCTCCGTCTTCTCCGGATCGATGCTGCCGTTGGTTCGCCGCCGCCGCCGCCGTTGGATGTACGCCATGTCCACGTCACCACCACCATACCCGGTCCTCTTCACCGTCGCTGTACCCGGTCCTTCGCACGTTGTCGTCCCCGGTCCTCTCTGCCGCCGTACCCAATCCTCATCTAGAGTGGGACGCCGAGTGCTTGGAGGGCGTTGGCTCACGATCCACCGTGCCACCGTCCATCTCCAGCAGAAGGTGCATTGCCTTGATTTTTCTCAATCTAATCCATTCGTTAGGGTTTGGTGCCCGGAGGTCTCGATCTGAAAGGTCCATATGTGTTTTCAGGTGATGCTCTTCAACGAGTTGCGTTGCCACCGATCTGCGGAGCGGAGGCCTGCGTAGCAGCAGGAGCAGTGGCCCTTGCCAAGGTCAGTGGCATAAATATATGTACTGGAGCTAATCCATGTTTCAGCTAGCTGTATACATCTGTCATGGTTGGTGTTTGGCCAGCACGCTTGCTGCTAGCAAATAAGCTGTCGGGGTCTGTTTGTTGATTTTCCAACACCTACTCTTGACTGGCTTTTTATTGGTCGTCCTGTTCAGCTGCACCTGCACCACCACAGCACGATGCTCATTTTGTTACTGCCTCCCATCTTTCTCAATTTTACCTCCTTGCCAATCCAATATGTCTTGATTGCTTCATATATATTTTCTTTTTCCCTATCAGGATTAGGTTTCCATATAGATAATGGAAAAAGAGTTAAATACACCAGCAGCCCTGAACTTGTCACCGTGTGCCACTTAGGTCCACGAACTTGCAAAATCGAAATCCAACACCCCAAACTTATTAAAGTGTGCCACTTAGGTCCATACCCCTTCGGTAGTCATGCATATATGAAAAAAAGACCCTTACTTTTTATCCTCTTCTCCATCCACACCCTCCGTCTCATGTCTCTCCTCTCTCTTACTTTTTATCCTCTTCTCCATCCACACCCTCCGTCTCATCTCTCTCCTCTCTCTTGCTCTGGGCCGCCGCCCTCCCCTGCAATGCACCGCCCGCGACCTGCGCCGGTAGCGCGAGGCCGGAGGCCGCAATCCCCGCGACGCCTGCGACCCCGGAGGCGGCGTCGTACCCCTATGCCGGCGGCGGCGACGGCAAAGATGGGGACGACAATGCGGGCGCCGGCGGGCCCAAGGTCTGGGTCCTCGTGCTCCTCTTCGCGCTGCTCTTGCTGCCGTTTTTGCCATCCGCGGTGCGGCGCGGCGGCCCGATGAAGTCCCCGGAGCGCGGGGCGAGAGATGCATCCTGCCGGTCGCCATTCGCCGACGTCGCGGACCCCGAAGCCACGCCGGAGGAGGAGTCCCCGTCGCCGCCGCCGCCGCGGCGGCCAAGGAGGCGGCAGAGGATGGCGAAGAGCACGAGACAGAGGTTGACGAGAGGACCCTTGGCTTCCCCCTGATCCACCTCCTCCTCGCCGCCGTCGCGGACCCTTGGCTTCCCCCTCCTCTACCTCCTCCTCGCCACGGGCGCGTCCGCGGAGCGCTCACCTTCTCGGGCCTTCGCCCGCAAGCACGAGGAGCTCCGCTCCATCAACCCCTCCGCGGTCTCCGTCGGCATGCAGCCCGCCGTGTTGTCGCCGTGCTCCTCGCCGCCCAATGGCCTCGACATGGGCGGGACGCTCAACACCGCCGCTTGGCCCTCCTCCCCGGCGAGCAGGCTCTCGCCGGACGGGAGCTGGGGCTCGGCCGGTGGGATCGGCTCTCCGCTGCCCGCCGCGGCGCCCGCAAGGGCCGTGCCGGACTACACGGACCTGCTCGGCTTCGTCGACCCAGCCATGCTGTCCCAGCTGCACGCGCTGTCGCTGAAGCAGGCCGGCGACATGCCGGCAGCCAGAGCTTCATCGACCGCGGCGCCGGCCGCCCCTTCACTCATGTCGCAGCCCACATCCGGAGCGATGTCCATGCTCTCCGACTGGGGATCGCCGGACGGCAGGCTGGACTGGGGCGTCCAGGGCGACAAGCTCCACAAGTTCCGCAAGTCTGCATCGTTCGCTTTCCACGGGCAATCCCCGGCGCCGGTGCCGACCCCCGCCGAGCCACACCCCCACCGAGAGAGGAGAGATGAGACGGAGGGTGTGGATGGAGAAGAGGATAAGAAGTAAGGGTCTTTTTTGCATATATACATGACCACCGAAGGGGTATGGACCTAAGTGGCACACTTTAACAAGTTTGGGGTGCTGGATTTCGATTTTGCAAGTTCGTGGACCTAAGTGGCACACGGTGACAAGTTCAGGGGCTGCTGGTGTATTTAACTCATGGAAAAACAAAATCTGTTGGTGAATACAGAGTGCACCCATGGCTGAAATTTATGTTAGCCACTTAGTTCTTAAAGATAAAAAAATGTTTGTTGGGTTTTTTTTTTACAGGAGAGAAGGCTTGCAAACTGGTTTCTGTTGCAAATCTCTGAAGCATCAAAGAAGCCCATCATGGCAGGAAACTTGTAGAATATAACTAATTTATCAAGTAAGTTTTCTTCTGTAAGATGCTCATCTATTCAGGAGGCCAATATGTTTGGTTATTTGATTAATTTGTGCCTTTTACTCAGGAAGTAGCAATTTTTCTTATACGTTTTGCTTAACTCTTTGTTCTATGCCTCTTTAATTTGTATTCACTTGTGTGATATGCAGTTGTCAGAATGTCAGATTATTTGTCGATGGATCCTGTGAAAAATAAACAGTGGTCGCAAATTCTTTCGAATACCTGTCAAACACCACCATCAGATGTAGCAGCTGAATGCAAAAGCCGCTAGGTTATCAGTTGTCATTCTTTTTTTTTGGTCATACAATTACCATTTTCACTACCTTTAATTTCATTATCGCAGGGGTTTCAGCTTATCCTACTATCACTGATAAACACATAAAAATGTGTATGAACGTTCAAAAGACCATCTATATAGATATCTGATTTCTCAAGTTCATCCTACTTCACTTTCATCTGGTTGGTCAAGGGCTGCTTACAGTTTTCCTATCAAAGAAGTTATGCATCCACATGTACTGAACGTTGTAACTAGCACTCCTTACGTAGACTTAGGATTTGATTTTTATTTAGAACTTATGAGATTTGCATGTTAATAACAAGCGTAATGCTTATTAGAATTAAGGCTCATGCTTTGCACCAATTTCACTATAACTGCAGTCTTTATTGTTAAGCTCCGGGTGGGAGAATAGTCTTTATTACTGCAGTCTTTGCACATGCTTTCTTGGGTAATGAATAGCTCAAACAGTACACACGACTCTTCATTTATTTATGTCTTCCTTAAGAGAATTTGTTGGAAAAGGCCTGTGGAAGTGTGGCAGAAGCCTTGGAGAATCCTGGACACCATCGTCGACCAACTCATGGCAGTGAAGATACTGCCTCGGATGGACAACCATCATTCTCACCTGATGATTTGCTTGTAAGTGCCCCAAAGTGTTCTACTTATGGATTAATGATGCTCATTTGCAAATTAGTGATAGATGTAAAATACATGTCAGGATAGTGTGACATTAAATTTGTATTAGCTTTATGCTACTTAGGGAAACTTATTGGCATTTCTTACAATGGACCATGTATAACAAGCAAATGTTATCTGCTTTGCATGCACTTGCTCAACAGTACAGTAGCGATCTATACAGTTGCAGTGTTGTGCTTTTGGAATTGCTTACTGAAGGAGTACCAGTTGATATAAAGAGACCTCCTGGAGAAGGTGTTATAATCTGCAGTTTGGTGCTCATCTCTCTGGAATTCCTCTCGTCTAGAATTTGCTGCTGAGACGATGAGATTAGCACAATGCTTGTCATGGTCTTCTAGCTCGGTTGGTGATCTCCTGATTTTTTAAGGCAGGTTTCAAATTTGAAAGGGAGTTTGGTTGCACGGTCCTGATCAAGAACTTATTTGAGTTTCAAGGGATGTTTCACTCTTGTACCATTAGTAGTGCTGTACGAGCGCAGAACTGTGCTGTAGAGTACAGCTTGATTTTCTTTTAGCCTGAGTTATGTTGGGAAATGATCCTAGGAGATCCTTATCCAAACTGGATCTGCTTATAAGGAAATGGAGTACAAGTATAAAGCAATGCATGCATTATATGGAGAAATCTCTCTGTTAAATATTCAGTTATCTAACAAATCTTTATGTATTGGGCATCGTGTAGTTAACAAATATTTGTAAGTTTCATATTATCACTGTAAAGCATTAACTTTCCTGTTCTATGAGTCTGACATCATAACTCCTCCAAGGAGTAGAAATAAGAATAGGCATGAGATGTCATTAATGCTAATTTAATAAAGTTGGATATATTGCATACTTGTTAGTATAACTAGCATAGACGCACGTGATATCAGAAGATTTAACAACAAATAGTTTCAAATTCTAGCTGCAGATTAGTAACCAACAATTTCTATTATCATTACAAGTAGGAGCAAACTGCCTGCACCAATGCTGTAGTGGCGCACTCTTGGTATTTTCAGTTTTTTTTTTTGCGAAATTGGTATTATCCGTTGTTTCTGGTACGTATAACCAAACATGTAACCCCCTCTCTCAACCTTAATTGTTGTATGTTGCCAAACATGTAACCCCCTCTCTCAACGTTACTTGTTGTATGTTGACGTTGAGTGACAATCATTTATTTGTTGCCCTCCTTTGCAATATATTCCGGTGACCAATCAAAGAAAAGATACCGATACAAACTGGCAAACGGCAGTCTAATCAGATTTTCTTTGAGTTGCATCACTAAACGTTGCCATCAATTCTTTAGACAATAATCTATAAAAAATTAAAAATTATCAGATTTGCATATCAAAGCACCAACCAACCATGCATTGTTCTTCCTCATGACAAGGTTCATTGCTCCTGAACTATAATAATTGCTTGTCTAGGATAATTTAAGGGCATTGTTTGTTTAAAGATGATATGAGAATTGGATAATATTTTATTTTGAACAAAACAACAGAATATTTGTTGATATAGTTAACAACAATTTCTTTTTGGGCATAAGAGAAGAGAATTCACCTCCGATCCACCAAGTAGTTACTCCATCTTCTTCCCTTCATAAAAAAATAAAATATCTAAGGAACAATCAAACATTCAACAGGTCAGCAAATGAACATCAAAACTTTAACTACAGATAGACAGTGAATTAATGCTACAAAGCTGCAATTTCTTAGAAAGGAAATCACCAACAGAAGATGAGGGGATGCCAGCTTCATCTTGAGTCCGAAGAACCAAATCATTCCTATTTGTATTCCCAAATCAGCAAGCACCCACAACATGTTTCTTCTTTCCAATCTCCTCTCTGTTTTCCTCCACAAGCATAGCTCACAGGGAGACACGGTCACTGAGCAGCCGCCCTTCTCTGCGTTGACCAACACAGGCGCAGCCGCGCAGGTGTGCGGACATTGGGGGCTGTGGCACAACACACGCAGGTGCAAACCGCAGAATTTAGTTCCCTGAAATTTCACCAACTACCCGTCACATCAACTTTTTTTTAACACTAATTAGGAGTATTAAATGTAGATTAATGAAAAAACTCATTTCACAACCCCCACCTTAATTTTCGAGACGAATCTAACGAGCCTAATTATGTCATAATTAAACAATGTCATGCTACAATAACTAATATCTAATGACGGATTAATTAGGCTTAATAGATTCATCTCGTGATTTTCAGTCCATTCATGTAATTAGTTTTGTAATTAGTCTACGTTCAATACTCCTAATAGACCTTGAAAAGGAACCCCTAAAATTTCTCCCAAAATTTTTACCAAACTAAACAAGTCCAAGAAACCAATGCCTCATCCGCCTCATTTGTAAAGAGCCAAGTGCTGCCAAACTTGTGGCCGTGGTAGCCCACAGCCCCACACATCACGTTTGATCCAGAGCGGCCCCAGCAGCTAGGTGCCGTCGAAGACGTCGGACTTGCGGCTGCGGCAGTCGGCGCTCTATCCAGGGCTGGCCGCACAACCGAGCAATTTCGTCGAGCGAATCGGGCTCACACAGACACTGCCGGCGGATGGGGCGAGAACCCACGGGGCGTCTCGAGCCAGCGGAGGAGGTGTCCGGGCGTCCGGCAGCGCGTCGCGTGGCCAGCAGGAAAAGGAAGGAGAAAACGGATGGGGGACGGCACCACGGAAAAAAAAAATGAGCCCGGGTACATCTCGTGGGTAGAAGAGCGCCCGGTGAGAAAATAATTGGTATTTTGACAGAAACGATCTTCAAATTGTGATTTTATGGGTCTTCCACCTTATCCATTCCCTCAAATATATGACATGTGGATCGAACGTGAGGGGTACGGCGGACCCGAATTAGGGGAGAAAGGATTTTCAAATTATTCGATATTGATAACAATTTTGGGCACACGAGCCTTCTGATATCTACAGCTTGCTGTACGGCTTTAATATGGCGAAGCTAGCTATGTAACTATGTTCCTCCATCCTTTTCACCTTCCTCACGACTTCTTCCTCTCTGCGGGCTATCTCCCTGAGTTCACCTGCCGTGAAGGGCGGAGGCAGCGTGCAGGGCTCGTAATCGGCGACATACCTCTCCCTGGACTCCATCATGAACTGCCGCTCGCGGCCTTGCGCGGTGCACGCCACGGACTCGGGGCAGAGCTCGACGGCATTCGCAGGAACGGTGGGCTTGTAGCGGAGCAGGCGCGCGTACTCGGTGAGAAGGTGCAGCATGTAGTCGTAGACGTAGTCCATGCTCATCTCCTCTCGGGCGAAACCGCTGCCTTCCTCGGCCATCCGCTGCGCCTGCGCTGGGTGGGCGTTGCCCCAGTCGACGGCGAACTTGACGGACGGGCACTTGCGGGCGGGGTCGATGGGCCAGTAGTGCTTGCCGGCGACGAGCCCCCGGGAGAAGAAGTCCTTGTAGGGCGTGGCGACGAGCAGCACGGGCGAGTCGCAGGCGAGGATGTACTTCTCGCTCACCGACCACGATCTTCCCTGCACGAAGATCTTGTACCTGTACGCGCACTGCTTCGCCAGGTTAGAGTCCTTGAAGCCGGCTCGGATGGCGGCGTCCCAATCCTGCCTGAACAAGCGCGCGTTCCAGTCCATTTTTTCCGAGACGTTGCACCGGAGGAGGTCGGCGCGCTGGGTGGACACGCCGGGATTGCCCTTCCAGTGCGCGTAGGGCTCCCTCTCCGGCCACGGCAGGCGGCGGGTCTCGCCGTCCATCTCGTGGAGAAGCGGCGCCCAGGGGCGGATGTTGACCTCCGGCCAGCCCCAGAAGGACCAGTCCGGGAAGACGATGTCCAGCGTGGCGTCGTCCTTGCAATAGCGGAACAGCGGCGGCGCCTCGTACGGTCGGGGGAAGTCGGCGGCGCGCAGCTCCGGCATGTCCTCGCAGTTGAACATGAGGTCCAGGTCCGGGACGCGGGCAGGGTAGCGCGCCAGCAGCTGCGCGATGCCCCACAGCGTGAGGCTGTCCCGCGTATGGAACACGCGGTGGTACGTCTCCACGTACGCGCGGCCGCCCAGCACCACCAGCCGGAACGCCGCGCGGCCGCGCCCGCGCTCCACCGCCTCCCGCGTGATTCCTGCCTCGCGCCATGGAGAGAGGTCCGAGTGGATGTAGCGGAAGTAGTCAGGGCACCGAGGAGGAGCTGTTGGCCGTTCGTGTTCGGGGGACGACGACGTCTGTTCTGCTGATGCCGACGGCGATGGTGAAGGTGACTGTGATGTTGCGGCCGCGTGACGACGACGACGACATGTTCCTGGTGACAGGGGCGAGGAGGAGGGGTCGTGTGTTTCGTTGCCGCCGCAGGTGAAGGGTACGGGCACGAGGTTTGCTATGGATGAAGGGACGTGGTGATGAGGCCGCCTGATGCTGCCGCGGCCACCGCCGAACAGGAAGGCCTGCGATTAAGATGCATGGGTGTTGAGTTTAATTGGCGGAATTTCGGAACGACCATGTACATTGTTTTTCTCACGTCATGTAGTCATCTCACATCGCAATACATGTATTTTTAAATATTGATAACTTCAAATATTTTTTGTTTGGGAAAGATGAAAAATCATTTGTACAGATTTTACTCAAAATTTTATAATAAAACAAATTAATAGAATTTTAGACATAGGCAAATTAACACTGATGCTGACGGAAGTTAAGGCGCTCGATCACAAGTGAGCTCAGTTCAATGTTTTTTTTTCTTGCGAATCCAATGTTTAATACTTTATAATATTATTATGCATAGAGGGGTCGAATTGTTTTGCTACACGTTGCACCCTTATTATTTCATATCACGTCTTTTGGATGCTAATAAAGTGTAACCGGCTCATGATCCAGTAAGACCACAGCTAACCTTTATTCACACACACAAAAAAAAGAAGATATTTTTGACTGCAGCAGCTGATTTGACTTGGAATTCGACTCCCCACCGAGACTAGCCTTTACAATCTGGTTGGCTTCGCCACTTTGACTTAGCAGCTTAGAAAACGATATGTGAAATAGTATATGCAGGAGTCTATGGATGCAGCTATACTTTGCATATGTTTATATGGTGATCATGTTCTTGCATGTGAACTTGTGAAGCATGCGTGTAAAATAATTAACAAATAAACTTAGTTTTACTTAGTTATTACCGTACCGATGAGTAGTAGTAGTCGAGGCTGCGGATCCACGGCCAGCTTCTTCTGCTGCTGCTGCCGGTGCCGGCGAGGACGACAAGGCCGGCGATCACCAGCACCAACCCCACTCCCACGCCCCTCGTCGGCGCTACGATCGTCGTCGTCACTGACGACCAGCACCACCACGCCTGCTGCTTTGGTGGCGCCGTTGACTGCCGCTTCTCCGCCGGACCAGAACCGTTTGCCGCGGCTTGATTTATACTTTCGTTCAGACAGGAAAAGTAGCGGTTTTTTAGCTTGATTTTGTTTTCTGGAACGTTCAACAAAATATAACTAGATACGTAGTACATACAAGCTAATAAGCTTGAGGGATATATGCGGATATACAAGCCAACAAATCACCTTCTTGCTTGACAGTCGATAACGTGCAGAGTGTTCATAACGTTTTTCTCTCCTACATGTTTATAAGTCGTCTTAGGTCGTGTTGTGTGTGGTGATGGTGATGTGATTTTCTTTTATGATGTCTCGTTTGTGTTGATTATCATCGGTCGTGGCTCTTATAACTCTGCAATTTAAAATTTCTTATAAATCTGCATCTTTATAATTCACTACAGCACAGTAGAGTTTTCATGGAGGCGTTTTCATGAAGCGCCTTTTTATCTCTTTAGTGAAGGCATTTTATGTGAAACGCCTGAAAAGCAACATCATTTGAAGGCATATATCAAATAAAACGCCTTAGTTTGTCCCTCATTTAGAGGCGTTCTTCTGCGATGACGCCGATGCGTTCCCAGGCGTTTCCAGGAAAACGCCTTCTAATTAGGGTAACATATGCAAAAGAAACCCTATACTATCTAACACTAACTAAACAGCCCTTCCGCCTCTGCTTTTCAATGACATGTCGATCAACCACTCCTCGACTCCCTGGAAAAAATTTCCCCACCGAGAAACATTGGCCTCGCCGCCGCCGCCGCAGCCCGCCCGCTCATCGCCGCCGCCGCAGCCCGCGCGCTCGTCGTCGCCGTCGCAACCCGCGCGCTCGTCACAGATCCCCGCTTCCTTCTCGCTGCCGAGATCCTCCTCCCAGGAGCGCTCGATGTGGAGCGCAGAGCGGAGGCCGTATGAACCAATTGTCTGCAACAGCAAGCGGCGCAGGTGCCCCGATGTGGAGCGCAGAGCGGAGGCTGGCCACTGAGATTTCTTTCACAACGAGGTAATCACATCCATGCCCCTTCTCACCTAGTTAATTCCCGTCCCATCTGCTCTCTCAGATTTTTACTAAAGTTTTGCCTAACCCTAGCTAAGCTGCTTCCCCTCCAAAATCCATCCACTGCTCAGGGGTTCTCGATTAACCATGTGATTGGATTTTGGCGAGTAACAGTATGTGATTGTCTGTCGAATTCCATGATTAGTTTTGTCAATTTTTAGTACGGAATTGATTTAGGAAAACACTGACTGACTTTATTTCTCAGTTGATCGAAATGTTCAGTTCAGGAGGAGTGTTCCAATTAAATTAGTGCCTTGTTTAGTGTTATGGTGTTCCAATGCATGACTTAGAATTTCAGTGCATCCCCGAACAGGCTCCTGAAATAGGTTATATGGAACTGTATAGAGGGAGAACTTGCTTAAATTAGTGACTTGTTTAATGTTAGCGTGTTCCAATGCATGACTTGAATTTCAGTGAGATAGTGAAATAATTATATATTACTGGTACTTCAGTGCAACTGTGAATATGTTAGAACAACCAAATGTAGCTCTAGTACAAATGTATCATGTTTGACTAATGTGTTTAATCTGACATGGTTCAGGTTTTGGAAAACTATAAAAAGGAATTTCCAATAGATCTCAGTTTTGCATTAGATATAACTGATGGCTGTGAGTAGCAGCTTCAAATTGCCTGCTGTTGATTTGTTAAGGATCCTACTTAGCATTGGTTTTTGTCTCGAGCCCTGGGGGCGTATGTTGTTTCATAATATTTTTTTCTTCACGATATTAATGTTACTTGGAATGTGCACATAATTGTGACTGCTCTGATGATCTACAGTTCACTAACCTCCTACACATAATAATATTGAAACTGAACAAATTTATAATAATGTTGCTGCATATGGTGTTTTATTCTTCATGCCTT